>OX382216.1:0-5217380 GCA_947507515.1 Eulithis testata
ACCTAACCTAACCTAACCTAACCTAACCTAACCTAACCTAACCTAACCTAACCTAACCTAACCTAACCTAACCTAACCTAACCTAACCTAACCTAACCTAACCTAACCTAACCTAACCTAACCTAACCTAACCTAACCTAACCTAACCTAACCTAACCTAACCTAACCTAACCTAACCTAACCTAACCTAACCTAACCTAACCTAACCTAACCTAACCTAACCTAACCTAACCTAACCTAACCTAACCTAACCTAACCTAACCTAACCTAACCTAACCTAACCTAACCTAACCTAACCTAACCTAACCTAACCTAACCTAACCTAACCTAACCTAACCTAACCTAACCTAACCTAACCTAACCTAACCTAACCTAACCTAACCTAACCTAACCTAACCTAACCTAACCTAACCTAACCTAACCTAACCTAACCTAACCTAACCTAACCTAACCTAACCTAACCTAACCTAACCTAACCTAACCTAACCTAACCTAACCTAACCTAACCTAACCTAACCTAACCTAACCTAACCTAACCTAACCTAACCTAACCTAACCTAACCTAACCTAACCTAACCTAACCTAACCTAACCTAACCTAACCTAACCTAACCTAACCTAACCTTTTTTTTTTTTTTTTTTTTTTTTTTTTTTTTTTTTTTTTTTTTTTGATGCCCAGGAAAACCTTTGATAGGTACCACGCGGTCTGGGGGGACCGGTGGTTATGTGGGAGTCCCGCCTTGACAAAGGCAGTGTACCCACTAAAAACCTGGGGTGTTCCACATCTCCGCAAAGAGGGGTAGTCTTAGGATCGCTATAGCGCCTCCTTGACATACCCAGCGGGTGCCCGTTTAGGCTCTTCCTTCCTAAGGCCGTCTAGCCTTTTTCTCCGCTTAAGGCATCTCGGAACACATGACGAGATGCCTTTCAGCTCGGGACCACTCAGGTCAGGCAATAGACCCCCCGATCTATTACCCGAAGTCCCCATTACGGTTGCATGCGGCTGGCATATGCCAACCGCCTGCGGCCAGTTCTTCTTCGGCGTATTGGGTCCGATAGAGCATCGTCTTCTCGCTCCCTCTCCGCCGCCTCCTTGTCGCGCATCACCGTTTCCGCAAAAACGGCGACAGCCCTCCACTTATTCTCAGAGTCGGCAATGGCGCGTATAATTGCTGACAAAGAAAGGTCACTACCTATCACTGCCACCATTTCCGCCCGTGGCACTGCCCAAGCTGGGCACTCGGCGCGGGTATGTCGCAACAGCGTCTGGTTCTGCCTGCTCAAAGCATTCACCCATATGGGTGCTCCGTAAAGCGCCTTGGAGCGTACCACACCTGCGAAAAGGCGACGGCACGCTACACTTGGCCCCCCTATGTTAGGGAGCAGTCTCCCGAGTACTCCTGCGTAGGCTATGAGCTTCGGGGCCAGTCGCCGAAAGTGCTCTTCGAACTTCCATCGACCATCGAGGACAAGTCCTAAGTACTTCATCGTCGACTCGATGGCGATGGAGGTTCCACCCACGACAACACTCTGTCCGCTCGGAGGAGCATTTCGAGGCCCGTGAAAAACAAGAGCCTCAGACTTTTCCAAAGCCACCTCCAGCCCAAGCATCCTTATCCTCCGGACTACTTGCGCTACACCCGCCGTGGCCAAGATAGCCGCCTCTCTGTAGGTCTTACCACGGGCTGTTACAAGGGTGTCATCGGCGTAGCAAACTACACCGATACCTTGCAGGTTTTGTCCGCGCAGAACGTAGTCATATCCAATGTTCCACAGGAGCGGTCCTAGGACCGAACCCTGTGGAACACCACACGACATCCTCCTTTCCTCCCATCCACCATTCCGAGCCGGATATATCACAGCTCGGCGGTCAAAGTAGCTCGCTACAGTGTCCCTCAGGTACCGAGGTACTCCATGGTATCTGAGAGCCTCCAATATGGTTTCCCACGGCAAGGTGTTAAAGGCATTCGCTATGTCCAGCGACACTGCCAACAACACCCCACCTGCTGAGACTGCCTCATCCGCTAGTTCCCGCACTCTGGTGATGGCGTCTACAGTTGAGCGCCCATGGCGGAACCCAAATTGCCCATCACTCAGATTCGGGCCCACACACACCAAATGCTGAATGAGACGAGCAGCAAGTACTCGCTCAAAAAGCTTGCTCGTTTCGCCAAGCAGCACTATCGGACGATACGCTGATGGGGAGTCGGCTGGACGGCCATTCTTCCTTAACAAGACTAGTTTCCCGCGCTTCCAGCATTGTGGGAAATAGCCTTGCGCTAGACACTCCGAGAAAAGTGCCCGTATGTCTCCCCCGAGCTCCTTCGCTGCATGAACCAGGAGTCGACCTGGCACTCCATCTGGCCCAGGGGCAGCGTTTTTGGACCGAAGTCGCAACACGGCTGCCTTCAACTCGTCCTCGCTCACAGACGGAACCTCTTCTTCTACAGCCTCTTCAGGCAGACCTAGCCCGAGTGCCATGGGAGGTGGGCACCACGCCTCTCTCTGGGGGAAGAGTGTTGACACAACTCGCTCTAGAAGTTGCGGTTCTAGAGTTGAAGTGAGTGGGGGGGCCCATGGCCGAAGTTTACCCGTCACCGACTTATACGGACGTCCCCAGGGATCCCGGTCAAGAGACTCAAGCCACTCTTGCCACGCCAACTCCTTTGCCTCCTTAATGGCCACCTGTAAAGCTTTACAGGCGGCACTGTAGTTAGCGTAACGCACACTTTCCTCTTCCTCATCTCGCATTCTCCAGCGACGGCAGCGAGTATATAAGCGTCTTGTAGCTATGCAGTTCTTTCGTAGCTGCCGTAGCTCTGCCTTCCACCAATACATACGACGCGGCGGCGACGTCGCCTTAACCCGTGGCATGGAGGCATCGCAGATTCGCGCAAGTGATTCCCCCAGCTTCTCCGCTGCGGAGTCTACATTTTCCATGAACGGGCTTGCCACCCAGGCCTCTACAACAGCCGCTTCTGCTGCAAGCTCCCTATCAAACCCTCGCAGTGACCACCGCGGACCAGCACTAGCAGGTAGGGACGGAGCCTGCCCTGCGGACGCAGAGACGCTGAATCGAATATATCGATGATCTGACAGTGTCTCTACGTCCGTTTCTACTCTCCAGTCTAAAACACGGCGCGCCACAGTGGGAGAAGCAAACGTTATGTCTACTATAGACCCACCGTGTTGTCGCACGCACGTGTTTTCTGTGCCCCTATTGAGAATGAGCAGACCCAAGGACGCTGCCCATTCCTCCAACAACTCTCCTCGTGCGTCAGTTGATGGGGATCCCCACGCCGTTGACTTCGCGTTGAAGTCCCCAGCAACCAACACAGGACTGGGGTGGGCTGCTCCCACCAGAACCCCGATCTCAGCAAGAACTCGCTCAAACTCGACCAAGTTGCGGTTAGGGGAGCAGTACACCCCGATCACTGCCACGCCACAGCCACCACCTACTACGGCTAGCACGCAACCCTGACCCCTCGCTACTCTTTCGAAGGGCAGGGAACCAGCAGATGGCTGCGTGAAAATAGCTACCGAGTCCTCTCGGTCTCCCACCCAGTTATCTCGGGAAGGGACCAAATAGGGTTCAGCAACCACCGCAATTTGTGTTGACCACTCCGCCAGACTCTGGAGCAAAAGATCCTGAGACCTGGCGGAGTGGTTAATGTTCGCCTGCAGAAATCGGAGGGCCATCCTAATTGGAATCCATCCGATTCTCCTCTCGCGCTTCTGGGCGCGCAGATGACTGCGAGGGGGCTGAAGAGCCTACGCGAGTCGTCTGTTTTCCTCCTCTTTTACCTTTAGTTGCGGCCGAGCCTTTGCAGGCCTTGGTCCCAACACGGTGATCGGCCTTCTTTCCAGCTGCTTCGCACGCCGGACAATGCGGCTCAGCATCGCACTGCACTGCCTTGTGGCCAGACTTGCCACAGCGGAAGCAAAGTGCACTGCGGTCCTGGTCACACGGACATTTCGCTCCAACGTGCCCAACCTCCAGGCATCGATAGCACTGCAGAGGCCTGGGCTCTAGTAATTTGACGGATACTGAGACCCAACCTACTAGAAATCTTCCAGCTGCTACTTTTTTCGCTGCAGCGACGGGGCAGCGCAACCAGACCGTTCCTTGGCGACCTTCGGAACGTACAATGTTGCCAACCTTCACCGATTCTATAGCACAGCCGCCCACTTTAGCAACAGCTGCCGCCACGTCCTTTATGCTTGCAGAGTCATCAAGACCCGACAAGCGCATTTCCACGCACTTTTCAGGCCTAGAGACCCGGACTAAGGCTCCACTGAGGGACTCTCTAAGCTTGCTAGCTAGCGAGTCAGCCTTCTCTGCACTTGTAGCTCCAGGTACCTCCAACACTCGGGCACCTGTGGCGGCAGTTCGGAACTTCAGACCCTCTATACCAAGTGCCTGCAGGTCGATGCGTTCCCTAGCATCAGTAAGCACTTGGTGATAGGTAATGCCCTTCTCCACGGCTTCCGGCTGTAGCGTCAGCACGACTGCTGTCGAACGAGGGGCCTTAAGGCCCTTTCTCCTGTTTTTATTAGCCTTTTGGCTCTTAGCCTTCTGGCTCTGCGCAGGCCGTGTTATTGGCTCCGTAGTGGCCTTGGCTGCCGCCGCCTTGGTGGCTTTGGCGGCTTTGGCCGCTTTGGAACCTTTTCGGGTCACCACATTCCACCCTTCGTCCATAGGCTTGGGGGTGGGACTCGGCGGACGCGGCTCGGTGGCCTCCGCTACCTTCTTTTTTCCCCCCTTTGGAGGCTTAGTCACTCCACTGGTGCTGGCCATAGCTTCCCGAGGAGGTGAAGGAGCCCGAGCGGGGGCCTTCACACTTGCAGTAGCCGTGTTCTTCTTCTTGTCTGCGGCCAGAGGTGGCCGCAGGCGCTTTTCAGGAAGAAGACGGTCTTCCAAGCCTTCGAAGCGCGCGTCTACCATCGTTCCACATTGGACCATAACAGCGCGCACTATTTCCTCAATAGGAGCAGGAGTTGCCACAGGGGTGGAGGTTGGCTGCTGCGTGAGCAGACGCATCTGAGCCATCTCTTTACGAACCTCCTCAAGCTCGCGTGCAAGCTTGGCATTGGCTGCCTCTAGCCGAGCGACCTCCTCCGTCATTGTACGCGAGCGCATTTCGCCAAACGAAACCTTAATCGTTTCGGCCGCCTCCTTCAGAGCTCGCACGTACGTCCCTTTTAAGTGACTGGACGTCGTGGCAACCTTCATAATGGTATCAAGAGAGTCAGACACCAGCTTAGCCAAATCGGTTGACTCCGGACACTCACTGTCGCTAATAGCTGTTGAAAAGTCCAGAGGATCGAATGCGCTGCGTGGGAATCCACAGCACGTGTCCGGTGCACATAGGTTACTATCAGCTTGGTGATGAGAAGAAAAACTTATTGAGTTCTGTTTGCTCCAATTTATTAGAGAATATAATAAATGGACACAATACAATCCTAATCTATACATTTAGTTCTATAGTTGGAATAATATAAAATGATACATACAACACAACCATATCGTAGGGCATACCGGGGGCAAAGAGAAAGAAGGTCAAGCGTGAGTCGCTAATTACAAATTATGACAGCCCGACCGATAGATATGTCAACGTCATGTCAAGATTGTGTGGAGTATCATGCACATATTGCTACATTTTAACACTACCCCTTAATCCACACAATCATCATGTCATTAATACAAAACAACACAACAATCTTTACAATATGATATCTCAGTCAGTAACAATTTATTGAGATACCTACCACATAAATATCTACTACAGTACTATTAATTATAAATACCTACTACATTATCAAATTCTTACATTCATATCGTTTACAAATTTGTTATGTTTCACAACACACAAAGGTTTAGTAAGAACATCTGCTACCATATTGTCTGTCTGTAGGTATTTCACTTTTACATAATCATTTTGAACCAGGTCTTTTACAAAATGATATCTTATATCTATGTGCTTAGTGCGTTTATGACAATATTCTTTAATCAGTAATAATTTTTGGGCAGACTGGTTATCATTAAATATTGTCACTTTATACAATTTCGGTATGATTTCAGACAGAAAACTTCTTATAAAACAAATATCTTTACATGCATCTGTTATTGCTAAATACTCTGCTTCAGTACTAGAAAGTGCTACACAACGTTGTTTACGAGATTCCCAGTTAATCACATTATTTCCTAGTTTTACAACAAACCCAGTATAGGACCTTCTATCATTGGGGTCATTAGCCCAGTCAGCGTCTGCAAAAGCAGTCAAATTCAATTGACCTCCTTTATGAAAATATAAAGAAAAATTAATTGTACCTGCTAAATATCGCAAAACCCTCTTAGCTGCCTGCCAATGTGTTACATCAAAACAGTTGTTAAACTGGCTTAATTGACTACAAGCGAATGAGATGTCAGGCCTAGTACATACAGATAAATACATAAGACATCCCATCAGCTGCCTATAGTTATACTGATCATCACATAAACTAGTTTCACCCTTAACTAATTTACAGTTGGTAGGCATAGGCGTTTTTACTACTTTACAGTTTTCCATACCGAAGCGTTGCAACAATCTTTTTATGTATTCAGATTGACTTACTTTCATTATTCCATTTGCTCGGTCTCTTTCAATATTCATGCCCAAACAGTTTTTTAAATTACCCAAATTTCGAATATTGAAATTAGCTTCAAGCAAAGGCAACAACTCATTACATTTAGTACTGTAAAATATATAAAAGTCATCAACATATAAAGCAATTATAGTTATGTCTCTCTCAGAACGCTTTATATACACACAAGGTTCACACTTACTTTGCTTATAGCCATTATTAGATAACAAATGATGAACTTTAGCATTCCAATTTCTACTAGCTTGCTTAAGGCCATAGATACCTTTTAACAATAAACAAACTTTACTTTTACAATCATCATTACCAAAGCCAGGTGGCTGTTCCATAAAAATGGTTTCCTGAAGTTCACCATTAAGAAATGCAGTTGTAACATCAACATGGTCAATATTTAAATTCAATTCATTAGCTAATGAGAACAATATTCTTAATGTACTATGACGCACAACAGGGGAAAAAGTGTCATTGTAATCTACGCCTCTTATTTGAGTAAAACCCCTAGCAACTAATCTAGCTTTATACTTTTCAAAATTACCATTAGCGTCATACTTTTTCTTATACACCCATTTACATTTTACTACATTTTCATTAGGCGGCCTATCAACTAATTTCCATACATTGTTAGAAATAAGAGAATCATATTCACATCGCATAGCGGCCCGCCATTCATGACTATCAGGACAACTTACAGCTTCCTCAAAGGATTGAGGTTCAGCAAGTGGAAAATCTTGTGCAATCAAAGAGAAGTCGGTTTCGTAATCATTGTACTTTACCGGTAACCTGGATCTAGTACTACGCACAGGACGTCGACTAGCGGATACCGGGGGTGATGCACCACCTCCGCCCTCAGCCGGCCCATCGCGCGCTGGTGTCACGCACCCGTGGCGGACGTCGCGCGCTGGCGTCACGCACCCGTGACGGACGTCGCGCGCTGGCGACTCGGCAGGGACACCGTCGTCCTCGCTGCCTGTGCAGTACTCACCGTCTGAAAAAACCATTACATCTCCTGTAGTATCGTCCGACACAGACTGATCACATCCTAATTGACTAACATTTTGACTAGTGCTTATAACATTATCATTAATTGAATTCATATTATCATTATTATCACATATATTTTCACTAGAATTCAGCAAATTACTATCATTATTACTAGAATTCGGTGTATAAATATTATTAGAATTCAGATTATTCATGGTATTAGTCAATTCAAAATAAATAAAATCATTATCATTATTGTCAATGTCATTAAAATTATTATAAAACTTATTTTCAATAAAAACAACATTTCTAGACAACACAACATTCTTGGGTGCAGACGGGTCCAATAACCTATAGCCCTTTGAAGTTTCAGAATACCCAACAAATAAAAACCTTTTACTTTTAGGGTCTAACTTACGGCGTTTCTGCTCAGGCACTAAAGAGTATGCAATGCAACCAAATACGTGAAGGTGACTAAGATCTGGTTTAGATCCGGTCCAAACCTCCTCCGGTGTACGTCCTGAAAGAGCAGCAGTAGGGGACCGATTCTTAAGATAGATAGCGGTCATGATCGCCTCTCCCCAATAGCGCCCACAGAGACCAGCACCCTGCAGCATACATCTGGCCTTCTCCATAAGCGTCCTGTTAAGGCGCTCACTTACGCCATTCTGACTCTGACAATATGGTATGGACTTTTGGTGAATAATTCCATGCTGTTGCAAAAACTTGGAAAAACTATTATTACAATATTCACCACCTCCGTCTGACCTTAGAATCTTAATTGGCAACCCTACTTGTTTCTCTACAAGTCTTTTAAAATTAACAAAATGAGACATTACCTCCGATTTGTGCTTCATCAGATATCCGAAAGTCTTCCTGGTGTAGTCATCCGTAAACGTAACAAGGTACTTCGCACCACCCAAGCTGCTATCAGGCAACGGCCCACACACATCAGAATGGATCAACTCGAGGGATTGGGTAGCTCGCCTTGCCTCTCCAACCGGAAACTGCTTGGCAGCCATCTTTCCCTCCAAACATGGCACACATTCCTTCAAAACCTGCTCATTGTCAGTCTGAAACAGAACACCAGTTGCATTTCCATTCTTTAATGTACACATACCCTGTATACCAAGGTGACCAAGCCTTTTATGCCATAAATCAATAGGCACATTAGCAGTAACCTTTGCACTCCGGGCCTCCTGCCTATTACACAGGAGAGAAGAATGCACTAATTGCGAATACCTACTTGATTGACACACCCCAAAATTAACCCTATAAAGACCATTATCTTTGAAAGCACAAAATATTGGGTTGCCAGAATTTTTACTGCTCTTATCATAAATGAAACAGCCCCCGCCATTAAATAAAACATTAAAGCCCTTCTGAGTGAGACAGCTGACCGACAACAAATTATGAGACAGTTTAGGTACATACAAAACATTTGTAATATTCCTTACCACTTTTTCAGTTTTAACAGTGATTGTGCCTTTACCCAAACATTCCAACTTCTCATCATTCGCTATACTTATAACATTGTTACAGTCCGTTAGCTCTGTAAATAAACTTTTATTATTACACATGTGCGCACTACACCCAGAGTCAATCAACCAGCCGTCCTGTGATTCAGCTACAAATGCGGTAGCCACCAACGATTTCTCTTCTGGCTTCTGCATGTCCTTCTTCAGTTTGAAGCATTTTGATTTGATGTGACCGCTTTTCTTACAATAGTGACAAATAATTTTACTCTTGTTTGTTTTATTCTTTGTCACAAAAGCAGCATCCACGCCTTCTGAGAAGTGGTTCTTCCGATACTCTTCTTGTATCAACCTGGACCGCACCAGTTCACTTGACAAACTGTTGGTTATGCACGCTGTCTCCAGGTTGGAGACCAAAGCGTCAAACTCTTTGGGTAAGCCACTGAGTAACAGCTCTGCAACTTCTGCATCTTCAATCACTTTGCCGATGTCAGCTAATTGTTGGACAAGTGTCATTATGCCATCTATATAATCAGTCATTGAGCCAAACTGATTGTAATCGGAGTGATGCAGCTTTCTCAGCAAGAGCACACGCCTATAAAGGCCTTTATCCTCAAAAGTTTTTGCCAGCTTGTCCCAAGCTTCCTTGGCTTTAGTACAGTGCCGCACGTGTTGATGACACGCAGCCTTCACACTAAGGCATATGCGCGCCAGAGCTTTCTGGTCTCGCGATGCGTCGCCGCCGTCTCCACTCACATTATTCCATAGACCCTCCAATGTAAGAAGCATTTTCATTTGAAACTTCCAGGAATTGTAATTCGAAACACCTTCCAGTTTTTCAATTTGTATGCCTGCGCCATGCGAGGACATTGCAACGCCGGTGCCAGGCTCCACAACTCCACCAGATAACCTTTCTTCCATCGTGTGCACACGTGCACAATGTGCACTATCAAAATGTGAAAATTTGACACGGCCGTTTCTTCAGATATTTTATCACAGAATATCACTGGGCCACAGAACCTGTTGAAAAGTCCAGAGGATCGAATGCGCTGCGTGGGAATCCACAGCACGTGTCCGGTGCACATAGGTTACTATCAGCTTGGTGATGAGAAGAAAAACTTATTGAGTTCTGTTTGCTCCAATTTATTAGAGAATATAATAAATGGACACAATACAATCCTAATCTATACATTTAGTTCTATAGTTGGAATAATATAAAATGATACATACAACACAACCATATCGTAGGGCATACCGGGGGCAAAGAGAAAGAAGGTCAAGCGTGAGTCGCTAATTACAAATTATGACAGCCCGACCGATAGATATGTCAACGTCATGTCAAGATTGTGTGGAGTATCATGCACATATTGCTACATTTTAACAATAGCCATCACGTCCGAGGACTTACGGAACATTGCGGCTCTCGCTTCTCGCTTCCGTTTAACTTCTTCTGCCATCTCGAATTCTGCATTTAATCGCAGCTCTTCAGCCTTTGCGGCATTCAATTCAGCCTTGGCCTTTGCCAAGCCGACAAACTTCCCCGTAGTCGGAGGCCGTCCACGTCCCCTCCTAACCGTTGAAGCCTTGGACGGCCTCTCATCATCGCCATTATCGGAGTCATCGCCTATACGGCGTTTTTTCCAGAAACGGCTCTCTTCAGGCGAAACCAATGTAGCTACCGACTGGAAGCTTCCATCAGAATCCGTGTCCGAAAGATTCACTGCTCTCGCCGAGACGATAGCCAAATCTTCATCGCTCTTCTCCGAGACATCACTGCGGGTCAAAACCACGCGCGCCTCTTTCGCCATGCTCACACTAAGCGCCAAAGCGCCCTCACTCCCATTCTTCTCACGACCCCACTGGTCCTTTCCGTCTTTGTTTTTTAAAGTTTTTAACGATTCCATACTAAATCCCACGAGTAGTGAGGAAATTGGTCGCCCCGGGTAGAGCCTCTTACACCGGGGAAGGTAAATACTGCGGAGGTCCCAGGTATCCGCAGGTTTTTACGTGTTTTCTCACGGGTTTTGTATCGAGATTTTCCTTTCTCAGGCCGGCCAATTAAGGCAAGCCCTCGTCGGGCCCACACAATAACGACGTACCCTCTTAACGCCCGGAAGAGGGTCTTTGAAGTTAAAGTGTGGACCCGGTTGGAGAGTGGCGTAGCTCTCCGGCGACCCTGAGCGACACGGTAAAACCGTGCCTCCCAGTCCGCCAAAACCAACCGCACGAGCTCTACAGCCCGTAGCCCATGCCGGGCTCCACAAAATGCGCTGCACAAAACCCTCCCCTCAAGCCTTTCCGTATGGGTATACCTGCGGTATAGCCTTGAGGATCATTGGGATGTGCGCGCCCACCGCCGCCTACTCCGCGGCCTGTGTCGGGTTATTGGCCACCGCTAACAAGATCCCACGAGTGAGAAGTTATTAGCGGTGTTTACCAGGGTGCACCAATCCGCGACTGCTACCGTTCCCCCAGGACGAATCCCAGGGGACAAGTAACAGCGCAGACCTCTTGGAGGTTACCCGACCTAGCACCCCAACCTAACCTAACCTAACCTAACCTAACCTTTTTTTTTTTTTTTTTTTTTTTTAACGTTGGGAAATCCTCATGGATACTCTTCTGCCGTGGTGAGTGACAGAAGAGTTATGTCGGACTCCTACCGACTAAAACCCAACGGGGGTCCTTCTTACACCTCTTGCCGGGGCTGTGGGCACGCTTTCGCACTCTTCCATGGCCCGACGGTGTTGCCTCCATAACCTTGAAGGCCCTTCTTGGTTGCTCCAGCTTTCTCTTGCGAGAGGCACGCGGACCACCCGCGCGCGCCACCTCGAGGCTTGATAGTGGGCGACGGCTATTAAATACACCACGGTGCCGTCGCCCAAGCCTATTATGGTGGACGGATATCGTGGAGACTTTGTCTCCACCTCCTTCCACGTGTGGCTCTCCGACTGCGGATTGGCAGATTGGAAGTTATTTCCCTCTCCCGCTCCGCAGCCTCTTTCTGCGACATAACTGAGTCGCAGAAAGTTACCACCTCATCCCATGACGTCTCGTTTTCCAGCATTGATTTAATCAGTGCTGGAAGAGAGAGGTCCCTCCCAACAACAGCGACAAGGGCGCTGCGCTCCACCACCCAAGCTTCACACTCCACCAGTGTGTGGCTTGCTGTGTCCTCGTCACAACCACAGTGATGGCACGCGGTAGTCGGTTCTCTTCGGGCTATTTGGCACAGGTACTTTCCAAAGCAGCCATGCCCTGTCAGTACCTGTACCAGCCGGAAGGAAAGCGACCCGTGTGCCCTATCCAGCCATTCACTCAGAATTGGTTGGACAGCCTCTATAGTCCAGCGGCCAGCACTGGGCTCTTCCAGCCGCTCCCTCCACTCTTCTACTATCGCCTCACGTAGATAGCGCCTCCAAGCTAGCTCCTCTTCTGCTGGTGGCGGGTACTCTCCTCTAGACCGAAGCTCCGAACGTCGTTTATAAGATGCCAACAGGCACTCGGCCTCAAGGTCCCATGGGGGAGAACCCGCCAACATGCACGCTGCCTCTCTGGAGACAGTGCGATACCCGCGGATGACACCGATGGCCATCACTCTCTGAGCTTTGTTCAGCAAGGCGATGTTTTTGTTGGCCAACGGTGCCCACACTGGGGCACCGTAAAGGGCCATGGATCGCACTACCCCCAGGTACAAGCGGCGGCTAGCCGCCTTTGGTCCTCCGAGATTAGGCAAAAGGCGCTTAAGCGCGTTGGCCGCTCCCATCAATCGGGGGACCATGCGAGTAAAATGCTCTCGAAAGTTCCACCTACTATCGAGGTAAAGCCCAAGATATTTCATCTTGGAGTCGACCTCGATATTAACAACTCCTATGCTGATGTGGGAACCACGCGGTGGCGCTCGCCGCGGGCCATGAAAGCATATAGCCTCAGATTTGTCGAGCGCCACCCGTAGTCCCAACTGCTCTATCCTGTCGACGACTTGGGCCACCGAAACTGTGACAAGACTAACAGCCTCATCAAATGTCTCGCCACGGGCAGTCACAAGCGTATCGTCCGCGTAGCAGACCACGCCAGCGCCTTGATTGAGGGTCCCTCGTAACACCCAGTCGTAGCCGATGTTCCACAGGAGCGGCCCAAGAACCGAACCCTGTGGAACACCGCACCACATCTCTCTCCTAATCAGCCCACCATTCCGGCCAGTGTACGTAATGTACCTGTCAGATAGATAGGCCGAGACTATCCGACTCAGATAGGGGGGCACATCATGGTACTTCAGTGCCTCCCTGACGCAGGCCCACGGCAGTGTGTTGAACGCGTTGGCTATATCCAAAGATACAGCCAACATCACACCGCCGCTGGCCACCACTTCTTCCGAACGGCATTTCACCAGATTGATTGCATCAATCGTTGATCTGCCCACTCGGAATCCAAACTGATGTTCGGATAGGTCCGGCCCCTCCCAGCGGAGATGTTGAACAAGACGAGCAGCAATTATCCTCTCGAATAACTTGTCCGCCTCGTTCAACATCACCAGGGGTCTGTACGCCGACGGTGAGTCTGCGGGTCGCCCATCTTTCTTTAGCAAGACGAGCCTACCCGTCTTCCACGTAGTTGGGAACCGACCCAGCTCCAAACAGTTGCTAAGCAGCCCCCGGAACCGATCACCAAGCTCCCTCAGTGCTATCACCCAAGCCCGGCCATGTATGCCGTCCGGGCCTGGAGCTTTATTTTTGGCTCGGAGCTTCAAGATGGCCAACTCCAGCTCTACCTCCAGAACCGGTGGCACCAGGTCATCTGTCTGCCTTGGCTCAGCAGTTTCCGGCACCATTTCCGGGGGTTGAAACTCCGACTCACTGGGAAATAGGCCAGAAACAACTTCCTCCACCAATTCCGGCTCGAGAGACTCGGTCAGCGGGGGCGCCCATGGTCGGATTTTACCCCGAACCATTTTATACGGGCGCCCCCACGGATCATTATCAAGAGTCTCTAGCAGTTTCGCCTTCTCACGCTCTTTTGCTGAATGGATGGCCAGCTGTAGAGCCTTGGCAGAGGCTCTATAATCCGCGTACAGCTGTTCCTCCACTTCCTCATCCCTGCGTCGCATTCGTCGTTGTCTGGTGTAACGCCGTCGGGCCTCTACGCAGTTCCTGCGGAGGTCAGCAATTTCTGGCGACCACCAGTACACACTCCGCCTTGGAGTTGGTGGTTTGGCTCGAGACATGCTAGTGTCGCAGATTTGCGTCATGGCACTCTGGAACCACTCCACCTCCTCCTCTATCTCCATCGGACCAATCGGTGGGGTCTCCCAAGATCGAACGATCGCTGCCTCGATCAGCAACTCTCTGTTTAGGCTCCACAGGGCCCACTTGGGAGAGGTTGGAGTCTGCCTGCTTTGACGACCGTCACCGGAGCTCGAGGAGTTGGAGACACTGAAACGAACATATAAATGATCGGACAGAGTCTCCACCTCCTCTAGCACCTTCCATGCACTTACACGGCGTGCCAAGACGGGGGATGCGAACGTAATATCCACAATAGAGCCCCCGCTTCGCCGAATACACGTATTGACCGACCCCTGATTCAAAACACAGAGGCCGGTAGTCGTCACCCATTCTTCCAACGTCTCGCCCCAGGGGTCAGTTGCCGGAGATCCCCATGCCACAGATTTGGCATTGAGATCCCCCGCAACGAGCACAGGACGGGGATAGGTTTGGCCAATGAAGGCTCCCAACCCGTCGAGAAACGTTTCAAGTTCGGATCGAGTTGCATTGGGAGAGAAATAGACCCCGATTACAACTGATTCCCTCCATTTGACTGCAGCATAGCCCCTACCTCTAGCGACCACACTGAGGGGTCCGACAACCGCCGAAGAAACGATAGCCACCGAACCGTCAACATCCGCTACCCAATTAGTTCGGGGAGGAACGAAGTATGGCTCGGAGACTATCGCGATTTCTATCAACCACTGCGCCATTGACTGCAAGAGCAAGTCCTGAGCAGCAGCGCAGTGGTTGATATTCGCCTGGAGAAAATGGTGAGCCATAATAAAAACTTATCCCACGAACATCCCTTCCTCCCCCGCCGGTTGAGTCGGGGGGCTGCTCTCGGCAGTCGGCTGAACCCTTTTCTTGGGTTTTGGTGGAGAGCACTTCTTACTCCCCAACACGTGATCCGCGGGTTTATTTGCAGCTGCACAGAGCGAACATCTAGGTGCACTTGCTTTGCAGTCGGCCGCCTTGTGGCCGGCACGACCACAGCGATAACATTCATCGCTGCGGTCTACCTCGTTTGTGCATTTGGCGCGTACATGTCCGCCCTGCAGACATCTGTAGCACCTCATAGGTCTGGGTTTCAGTACAGTTACCTGTGCCGAAACCCAGCCGACCAGAAGGCGGCCTGCAGCCCTTATCTTTTTCACAGAGGCCACCGGACAGCTCACGCATACAGAGCTGTTGCCCCACGAATCACGCCTAAGCACCCCTACCCTCACGGATTCCATGGAGCAGCCACCCTGCTGTACGACCGCATTAACAATTTCCTCGGGGGATGCCGAGTCACACATTCCTGAAACGCGCATTTCTGCGCATTTCGTGGGCCTCGTGACACTGGCCACTCCTCCGATGGACTCGCGGAGCTTTTGCGCCAGGGTGTCCGCTTGTGCACTACTCGTTGCACCCGGGACCTCTAGTATTCGGGCGCCCGTTGCGGTCTCGCGGAGACGAACGCCATTTATTCCGCAGTCCGCCAGTGCAATTTTTTCTCGCGCTTCCTTCATCACCTTGGCGTAGGTGATGCCCCTCTCCTCGGCCTCCGGCTGCAGTTTTATAACTACGGCCGAAGACCGCGGAGGACGCAACTTCCCCGCACTCGACTTTTGTCCCGCCTTTGGTGATGCAGCAGCAGCTGCCGCCTTCTTTTTTGATGATGCATTGGGGGTTGCAGGCTTGGGACTTCCCTTCTTCTTTGAGCCTCGCCTCCGCACCACCGTCGTCCACTCCTCATCTGTCTGGGGCGGCTGCTCACGCCGCTCCGTTGTTGGTACCGACTTGGACGTGTTGGGCTGTGGAGCCGCCGTCGGTGGGGCCTTCTTATTGCGGTCAGCCGCAAGTGGCGGACGCTTGCGACTCTCTGGTGGAAGGCGCTCCTCCAACACCTCCAGCCGAGCGTTCATCATGGTGCCAACCTGCACCATAATGGAGCGCGTGAGCTCTTCCACCTCTAGACCCAGGCCACCTATCACAGGATTCACAGGCACTGGGACCTCCTTCTTCTTTGGCGTAGGTCGCCCATGGGAGGACGACGGCGCTTCGGTAGTCCTCTGCGAGGTCTGTGGCTCCGGAGCTTTTGAAGCCCGCGAAGCTGCCATCTCCTTTCTTAGCTCCATCATCTCTCTGCGGAGCTCAGCCACCTCTGCAGTTAACCGGGCATTATCTCTCTGCAGTTTTTCGGTCTCCTCCGTAGAGGACCGCTTGCAGAGGATTTCTGTTGCCATTTTGATGGAGGCTACAGACTCCTTTAGGGCACGCACAAAGGTCCCTTTCAAGTTCCCAGACTTGGTTGCCACATTGTAGACAATGTCGAGATCTCCGAGGATCCTCTGCGACAAAGCAGTGGCAGTACCACTGTCTACTGCTTCCGATGTGGAAGCCACCTGCCCCAACGCCACCCAATGTTCCTGGGCTTTCTGCAACTGGTCCTCGACCAGGCCTTGGGCCTCAGCAGTCCTCTCATTTTTCCTTTTTAAGAAAAGGTCCCTCTTTTTTCGGAATTCTGCGACACTTGAGGAGGTCCCAAGTACCGCAGAACTCCGACTCTCCGTTCCGCTGGACCCTGCGTCATCTCGACGCCGTCTCTTGGAGCCATCCCGCCAAAATTTGCTGGTCTCTGTAGACCGCACCGACATGGCCGTACCCACGCTCGAGTCCGAATCTAACTCATTCGTGGGCACTGCCACCACCATCATACTCTCATCGTTTTGGGTCGTTCCCAAACAGCGGCTGTCGCCCCCCCCAGAATACGAGGGGCTGAGTGCTAATGCACTGGAGGATTCTCCGGCCTCTTCGAGGTCGGTACCTCCCTGGGGTAGTCGTTTTCTACAGGTCGCCATTTCATTTTTGTCCTTTTTTAAGGGATGTGGTTCCCTATGTTGTTGACGCCCTAGCGGCCGGGCTCCCCCCGACCATGCATCCCCTCGGCGGGCGTCAGACCAACTGACCTACGTCTATTTTGGGATTCGGTACTTAAACTAACATAGAACACAATTACAGACAGGAAAATTACACAACAAAACACAGGAGAAAAGATAGACACAACAAGACAGAAGACACAATACAAACATTTGAACCTCGCGAAGAGTGAGGCAAGCACTACTCAGAAGCATTACTGAAAAGTGCTCATCTCACCGTCACACCACAAACGAGTTGCTGGGTTCCCTCCACAAGGCGAACTCTCCCTCGTGTGCGGCACAAGCCGCAATAGAAGAATCACACCTCATAATCGTCCAGGCAAAAGAGCCCCGACCCTCCATAGGTAAACAGGGTCTACCCTGCCTCATCACACTGTGCCCTCTGCTACTCAGAGGGACACGCGGAGAGGCCCACCGTGTCGAGTTATTGGCCACCGTGAAACACTTCCTCAGTACTCTGAGGGAGTGTTTCACGGTGTTACCAGGGTGCACCACGAGGAGGTTACCCGACCATAGCACCCCAACCTAACCTAACCTAACCTAACCTAACCTAACCTAACCTTTTTTTTTTTTTTTTTTTTTTTGACCCAGGAAAACCTTTGATAGGTACCACACGGCCTGGGGGGGACCGGTGGTTATGTGGGAGTCCCGCCTTGACAAAGGCAGTGTACCCACTAAAAACCTGGGGTGTTCCTCTCCTGTGCGTTCAGAACGAAGCTACGGGTTCGGTTAGCTTACCGCGGCCACGTCAGCACTTGTCCTTTCGGACCCAACTCGAGGAGGGCTCTGAGCCCTGCTACTCAATCGGTGAAGGTGCCCTGAACACAAGAGCACCTTCCCGCTCCTAACCCTTCATGCAGGCAACAGGTCCCCCGATCTGTTACCTGCGGGTCTTTACTAGGACGGCATCTGGGCCAAAAAGGCCCGACGTCGCCGTCCGTGCCTCCGGCGACGAATCGGCAGCGAGTTCGGGTCTTGCTCACGCTCCCGTTCTGCCGCTTCCTTTTGCAGCATGATCGTCTCGCAAAAGGTCTCGACCGCATTCCATGCCTCTTCACTTTCGACCATGGCGTTCACCAAAGCCGACACAGACAAATCCTGTCCAATAATAGCAGACACGGCAGCGCGAGGCTCTGCCCAAGCTTCGCACTCTTCTCGCGTATGCTGTGCCGTGTCTGCAACTCCTCTTCTGCAATGATGGCATTCCGCCGTCGGCTCTCGACCCACCACCCGACACAAGTACTCACCAAAACACCCGTGGCCAGTTAACACCTGCGTCAGGTGGTACGTGAGTACGCCATGCTTGCGCTCAACCCACTCTCTAAGAATAGGCCGAACTGCCTCTACTAATTCCCGGCTAGTTCCCGGGATTCCTAGTCGCTCTTTCCATTTCTGGAAAAGTTGGTCCCGGGCCTCGTTATTCCACTGCGCGACTTCCCGTGGGTGAAGTTGCAAGCCTTCCTCTTGTATCGCTATACCTCTCCAGTAGCGCTCCGCTAGATTTCTCGCATCAAGGTCCCACGGCGGCAAGCCAGCGAGTAGACACGCTCCAGCATGGGACACCGTACGGTAAGCTCGAGCGGCCCTGAGCGCCATGGCTCGCTGCGGACGTTGCAGCAGTGGCACGTTGCGGGCGCTCAAAGCGTCTGCCCATATGGGCGCTCCATAGAGTGCCATGGAGCGCACCACACTGACATAAAGTCGACGAGCTGCTCCTCCCGGACCTCCCAGATTCGGAAGAATCCTCGCTAGAGCTCTAGCTTCAGCCATCAGCTTTGGAGCCAATCGCTTGAAGTGCTCATCAAACTTCCATCTACCGTCGAGAACAATTCCAAGATACTTCATCGTCAACCCGACGGTGATGGAAGTTCCGCCCACTATTATCGCCGCTCCAAGCGGTGGCGCATTTCTAGGCCCATGAAACACTAGGGCTTCTGATTTATTAAGGGCCACTTCAAGCCCCAGAGCCCTGATCCTGCATATCATTTGGGCGACACCCGCTGTAGCAAGTCGGGCCGCTTCCCTATGGCTACTGCCACAAGCCGACACGAGCGTGTCATCGGCGTAACACGTCACACCTATTCCTGGCAGAGTGGCACCACGCAGCACCCAGTCGTACCCGATGTTCCACAGGAGTGGTCCAAGGACCGAGCCCTGTGGGACACCGCACGACATTTGCTTCCTCCCCCAACCATCCCTCGTCGGATACTCGACCGCTCTACCGGTAAAGTAGTCGGCCACAACCGCCTGTAGGTAGCGCGGCACACTGTGGTACTTCAGTGCTGCTTTCACCGTTTCCCAGGGCAAAGTATTGAAAGCGTTGGAGATGTCCAAAGACACTGCCCACATTACTCCGCCCTGAGAGACCGCTTCTTCGGCAAGGTCCCTTACTCTTGCAATGGCACTCAGGGTCGACCTGCCCCGGCGGAAGCCATACTGCGCCTCGTGTAACCCCGGCTCCATGCACTCGACGAGGCGGGTAGCGAGCACTCGCTCGAAAAGCTTGCTCACCTCGCCGAGCAGCACAATAGGTCGATAAGCGGAAGGCATATCAGCCGGGCGCCCGTCTTTTCGAAGGAGAACAAGTTTTCCAGTCTTCCACGCCTGCGGGAACTGGCCTCGCTCCAGGCACGCTGTGAACAGGGCCTTCACACAGTCTCCCATTTCTCCCATCGCAACTACCAGGGCGCGTCCTGGCACGCCATCTAGGCCAGGAGCAGTGTTCTTCAACCTAAGTTTCAGAACAGCTGCCTCAAGCTCCACATCAGTCACCGGGGGAACCCCATCCTCCTCGCTATCCCTTGCTGGCCCAGGTGCAGCCATTGGTGGCGGCACCCACTCACCCCGTTGGGGAAAGAGTGTGTCTACAACCCGCTCTAGTAGTTGCGGTTGCAAACTACTCGTCAGTGGGGGTGCCCAAGGCCGGAGTTTTTGTCGTACGACACGGTACGGTCTTCCCCACGGATCCCTGTCTAGCGTCGCCAACCACTCCTCCCACGCTTTTTCTTTGGCCTGTGAGATTCCCACCTGCAAGGCTATACAAGCCGACCTATAAATCTCGTACAGCCTATCCTCTTCACTCTCATTACGGACCCTTCTCCTCCTTTGTCGAGCGTAACGGCGGCGCGCGACTACGCAGTCTCTACGTAAATCACGAAGCTGTGAGTGCCACCAATGCACTTGACGCCGCGGAGGAAACGATTTAGCTCTCGGCATCGACGCATCGCACACGCGAGTTAAAGCAGCTTCGAGCCAACCTGCTTTCTCGTTCACCTCTTCAACCACGTCAGAGCCAGCTACCCAGGCCTCCACTATAGCCGCCTCTTTCGCAAGCTCTCGCTCGAGCCGTCCCAACACCCATCGAGGGCCGCCCCTTATAGAAGAACGGGTTTCTCTTCTTGAAGTAATAGGTGCTGAGATACTGTAGCGGATGTATCTATGGTCCGACAGCGTTTCTACGTCCACCTCTACTCTCCAATCTTGAATGCGGTTGGCCAGGTTAGGAGACGCAATTGTGAGGTCCACAATTGATCCTCCATTCCGTCGTACGCATGTGTTCTCGGATCCTCGATTGAGTATCACTAAGCCCAAGGATACAGCCCACTCTTCAAGCACTTCGCCCCGTACATCTGTAGCTGGGGATCCCCACGCCGTTGACTTGGCGTTGAAATCACCAGCAACGAGCACAGGGTAAGAGGACGCCTGCCTAACCAAGGCCCCGACATCCACGAGCATTTGCTCGAATTCGGCGAGGCTCCTATTCGGTGAGAAGTAAACTCCTATAACCGCAATTCCGCCCATGACGGCCAACACGCTTCCCCTATTCTTTGCTACTCTATCAAAAGGAGGGGAGCCAGCAGCGGACGGGGCTACGATGGCCACCAGGCCGCCGTGATCACCCACCCAGTCGTCCCGGGTGGGAACCACATAAGGCTCAGCAACCACCGCTACTTTAATCATGCACTGTGCCATGCTCTGGACCAACAGGTCCTGAGCCCTGGCACAGTGCATGATGTTCGCCTGCATAAATGAGATAGCCATCTAAATTACGGTGTCCATCAAATCCTCTTCCGCACCAGCAGTGGTGCGCTGGGACGACTGCGGGGCCTTGGAGGCCTTCTTAGCTATCCCCCTCTTTCCACGGCCTCTACGGCTCCCTTTGGACCCCTTGGCATCAGGGCATCCTTTTCCGCCAACCTGATGCGATGCAGGCTTGCCAGCCGTTGCACACACTGTACAGTGTGGCTCATCTTTGCAATCTCGAGCCCTATGGCCCGGTTTGCCGCAGCGGAAACAAAGCCCATCAACGCTTCCCTCTGCCGTGCATTTGCTACCGACGTGACCGGACTCAAGGCATCGGAAGCACCTCATCGGCTTAGGGTCAAGCAATGACACTTTCGCTGCAATCCAGCCTACTTTAACCCGGCCTGCTTGGACCATCTTATTTACAACCGCCACAGGGCAGCTCAAAAGTATCGAGCCACTTGCGGATATCGCACCGGCTTTAATAGCCGCAATTTCGCAGCCACCTTGCTCAGCAACGGCAGCTTTTACTTCTTCCACTGTCACAGAGTCGTCTAGCTGAGCAACCCGTATATCAGCGCATTTTACCGGCCGCTGCACTCGCACCGTTTCAGGGCTCAAGACCTCTCTGAGCTTTCCTGCCAATGAGTCGGCTTTTTCAGTACCCGCTTCACCAGAAACTTCCAGGATCCGAGCGCCAGTTGCCGTCGACCTAATGCGTAGATCATCGATGCCTAGGCTCTTGATGTCTATACGCTGTCTGGCCTCTCTGAGTAGGGTTTCGTAGGTGGCACCCTTTTCCACAGCACCGGCCTGCAGGGTCAGTGTTATTGCCGCTGACCGCGGGGAACGGAGTTTCACTTTCCGCGACGCTACATTTTTCTGCACAGGGGCACTTGGTGCCGGAGCACTAGCTCCCTGTTTGGCCGTCCGCTTTGGTGCCGACTTCAAACTTTTCCCACCTACCGTGGTCCATGCTTCGCTATTTGGGGGCGCTGTGGCCTTCGGGGGCGCTGCAGAGGGCATCGAAGCTTGCTCTCGCGCCAAGTCTGCCTCTTTAGCTGCCAGGTTCCCCTTTCTTCTTCTCCCTTTGCGGGGCTTAGGCACAGAGCCAGCCGAGCTTCCACTAGATGTGGATGCCTCCGGTATGGGCCCACTATCAGGCCTAGAACCACCCTCAGTTGCTGTGGATCCAGCATCTGCTTTCCGGTTTCTGTCCGCAGCCAATGGAGGCCGCAGACGAGCTTCCGGGGGAAGCCGCCCCTCAATCACCTCTAACCGGGCATTCATCATAGTCCCAACTTGGATCATGATGTTGCGAGACAGTTACCTAACCTAACCTAACCTAACCTAACCTAACCTAACCTAACCTAACCATACAAAAACTGAAAATTTTTTGGTGACTTACGATCGCGTGCGATACATCAAATTAACCGTCTCGGCACCCATTGTGCGAATAAATTATAATAGGACCCACGTTCTATACAAAAAACGTGAATTTTTGACATTTTTCGCATAATTTTATAGGGACTTAGCAAAATTTCAACAATTTTATTTTCTAAATTTTAATTTTACAAGTAAATAAATTATTTTAGTAGCTTATAAATCGTAGTTCGACGCACTGGTTGCGCCCACAGTGGCAAAGTTTCGTTTTTGATAGCGAAAAGCTATTAACTTAGCGTTTTTACGCTCAAAAACGCAATTTTGTCTAAGGTGAAAACCGAAAATATTTTTCTCGACTCCAACTTTGAGTGACCATAGCCGTGCGCTACATCATTAGAAGCGGCTCGACACGCTCTATCCGTGGAGCGAGTCCATTTGGGCACTTGTCGTAGAAAAATATTCGAAAAACTGCGATTTTCCGTAAATTTTGGTACATTTGGGTCTTTTTTGAGCGTTTTTGAATTTTGTCGCGTCCATCTTGCGTGTTTCTGCACATCCCGTGGCTGGTTCACCTCTGCCCGACGTCCCCGCACGTACCTGCAAAAGAAAAAACACGATTATCGACAAAAATCAAGAAAAATCGCCCGCCCACCCACCCAGATTGCAGTTACTAAGGTAAGAAAAGTCGATTCCCACAGGGGAGACCACCTTCAAACCTTAGTAACTTCAAAACTAAAGGAGATTTTTGGCCAGGCTTTTCATATCCCATATCTAGTGCACACAGGCCTTCTGCCTGATATAAAAACAAATTGCCAAATTGTGTCCCTTGCATTTTGATCATTATTTTGTGTGAGTTATTTAAATTTGACACATCACTTTCTTTTTGAACGGTGATTCTCTTTGTCGTAGGCGGATCCGACATCGCAGATTCCAGTTTTGTACTGAGCACAGTTTTTGTTTAGACTAGTTAGCAGTAAGTTAGATAATAAAAATTTTATATGTACAAATTGACTTAAAAATTATTCTATATACAACTTTTACAAATTTACATTAGATTTTACTTATACACGTGTCCCTCAAATTTTAACCAAAATGTTCGGTTTCCGCACCCCTGCTAAGAGCAGCAAATCTACAAACGAGTTCCCCAGAAGAACCTCAACCACACCACCAGCTGTGCACGAAAACGACAGGCCTTCAACTTCAAGCGTCCGCCGAAGTATCGGGGAGTGGGAAGCTGGTAAAGCAGACCCACTTACCCCAACCACCCCGAAAAAAGTTGCGCCGGTGGACCCCTCAAAGACGAAAAAGGTGCTTTCGCAAGGAAGTAGACCGGTTGCGAAAGTACCAATAGAGGCTTTGAGAAGCCCACCGGCACAGCCCAAGTACACCAGCCGGCTTGCGGAAGCGAAGGCCTGTCTTACAAAAGCCAAGGTAAATCTGGGGAACTCAAAAAATATGAAGACTGAGATAAAGACAGAGGTCCTCCGAGCGATAGAAAGGTTGTACCAGTTGGTGAAGGAGTCGGAAAGTGATAAGGAACAAGGAGAAAAGAAAGTGAAAGAGCCGGAGAAAGGAAAAGAGCTAGAGGAAGAGAAAAAGCTAGAGAAGGAGATGAGAAAGCAAGAAAAAGATCTCATTGAGAAAATGGAAGAACATTCAAGGCTAATAAGAGAAAACAGTACTAAGATGGAAAAACTACAGGAGAAGATAGAGTTACAGCAGGAGAGGATAGAAAAACAGACATACGCGAGTGTAGCAGCGGCGCAACCCGGGAGGCAGTTCCCCGAGCGCGCCGCGCTATACTCGGTAGTTGTTACATCAAAGGATGAGGTAGATACGGGCGACGAGGTAATGAAAAAGATAAGAGATACAATTAAGGCAAAGGAAGGAGGAATAGCTATAGAAAAGATCAGGAAAGCAAAAGACCAAAAAGTGATTGTAGGGTGTAGAACAGAGGAGGAACGACAGAAAGTTAAGGAAAGATTAAGGGGGGCGGAAGAGTACCTAAATGTGGAAGAAGTTAAAAATAAAAATCCATTAGTTATTTTAAAAAATGTTTTCACCTACAATAGCGACACAGACATCCTGGAATCAATTTGGAAACAAAACGAAAAAATTTTAAAAGACATAGACAAACAAGAAAACAAAATTGAAATAGTTTATAAGAAAAAAACACGAAACAACCAAACGCATCACGTCGTCATGAGGGTGTCTCCCGCAGTTTGGCAGCGTCTGGTCCATGCAGGAACCGTCGTCATAGACCTCCAGCGAGTAAAAGTGGCTGACCAGTCACCACTTGTGCAATGCTCGCTGTGTCTCGGCTATGGCCATGGACGACGGTTCTGCACGGAGACCATTGTAAAATGCAGCCACTGTGGGGGGCCCCACATGAGGACGGAATGCGCAGATTGGCTCGCTGGTGCGACCCCTTCCTGCTGCAACTGCCTGCACGCTAAGGCTGAAAAGGCAGATCACAGCGCCTTCAGTCCTGAGTGTGCAATCAGGAGGAAGTGGGACGCACTGGCTAGAGCCACTATAGCCTACCACTGCTGAGGTGGTCCCCGGCATAGTTATACGTGCAAACAAGCGCTACCACCGAAGAGCCACAAAGTAGCTATCCAAGTAAACGGTTTGGGTCATGTTGATCATGACCCGCCGTTTACCCCTGAAAGGCGGAAAATATGCACTCGGTGGGGAACTTTTAAGGGAACACTAAGCAGAACTTTGGCCTCTAACTTGGGCAATAGTAAAAACATTAAAACAAGTAAACAATTAAAATTTAAGGTATATAAGCCTTGTTGCAGTCTATATATTGATATATATAGGATACAACCAGCAATAACTTCATAAATAGTATATAATAGATAATAGTAGCAGTTAAATAGAAAAAGTAAAATTACACACAAACCAAAATAATAAACCGTTAAAAACAAGTAAAATAGTTAGAAAAATTAAATTTCAATAGAGTACAGTAAATTTAAAATCATATTAGTTACACTCACAGAACAGAAACAGAATAAGAAAGGTAGAAAGAAGTAAATCAGTTGTAGGATTCCAGGTGGAAAATATTATTATTACATTAAGCATTAACAAAGCAGTATGTAGGAACGAAAATAATATTTATGCTGAAAACTTAACGCATAAATAAAAAGAGTAAACCAGAAACGAAAACGGAACTATTAAATTTTTGAGCACAAATCATTTGCACTATTCGGCCAAAAATAAAAATTTGAAAAGATATAAATTACAAAGCTCTTTTTTTTTTCACACAATATAAAAAGAATTGTGAAAAACTTAAAAACATACGAAATACAAACGTCTCGGACCACCATGTCTGAGGGACACTTAGGGGAAATAAAAAAAATTAAAAAAAAAAAAAAAAACCTAACCTAACCTAACCTAACCTAACCTTTTTTTTTTTTTTTTTTTTTTTTTTTTTTTTTTTTTGACCCAGGAAAACCTTTGATAGGTACCACACGGCCTGGGGGGGACCGGTGGTTATGTGGGAGTCCCGCCTTGACAAAGGCAGTGTACCCACTAAAAACCTGGGGTGTTCCTCTCCTGTGCGTTCAGAACGAAGCTACGGGTTCGGTTAGCTTACCGCGGCCACGTCAGCACCTGTCCTTTCGGACCCAACTCGAGGAGGGCTCTGAGCCCTGCTACTCAATCGGTGAAGGTGCCCTGAACACAAGAGCACCTTCCCGCTCCTAACCCTTCATGCAGGCAACAGGTCCCCCGATCTGTTTCTAACCTAACCTAACCTAACCTAACCTAACCTAACCTAACCTAACCTAACCTAACCTAACCTAACCATTCGCGCTCCAACCGCCCTCGGAAGCGCCACGAAAAGAGCCCTCTCTCCACGCGAAAAATCTTAAAAATAGTAAAAAGTGCTCCAATTTTGACGTGTGATACACCAAAAGAAGCGGAAAGTGACGGCGCACACGGCGGTGAAAACCGCGTGGGCCTAAGTGCAGTGTGTAAAAAGTTAGAAGTGAAAAACCAGTTTTTTAACACAAAAAGTGAATTTACACGAGTTCTGCAGCGAGGACCTACACTTTTTAAAATACCTCAAGGACCCCCTTTTGAAGCTCTACACGTCGGCATTTTTCGGTTTTTTATTCCGCGCATGGGCGCGGAATTAAAGCCAAAAAAACAACTCCCACGTGGCCACGTGGTCACTGATCCAGAGGCGCGCGGACCCACCTGACACCGCCATCTGCAGCGGAACATTGAGAGGACCCCGGAGGCACCTTCAGATTTCAAAAAAGTTAAGTGGCTGCTTCAGTGCAAGGATTTTTGTTTTGGTGCAGTTGGACTTTCGTTTTAAAAATTTATAACTAAAAATCTACAGCGGTTACCCATATTTTTTATTAGCTTATTTTGTAGACCTTCAGTCATAGTTTATTCAGTAAAAAATTTAGGTAGGGTTTATACTAAAAAATTCTTAGATATTTAATTAATTGATTGTGGGTCAACTGCAATTTCGGAAAAACGCTTGTATCTCCGAAACGGCTGAGAATTTTGCGTTTTTAACGACAGCTTTGGTATCTAACCAGAGGTTAGATACCTTAGAAACCTGTAAACTATCAGCCTAACACATTCCCCCCAAAAAATCATTATCATCATTTTCGTATTTAAAAAATATTTTTTAAAAATTTTTCTAAGTCCAGTAATTTCGGAGAAACGCTTGTATCTCCGAAACGGCTGGAAATTTTGCGTTTTTAACGACAGCTTGGGTATCTAACCAAATTAGATACCTAATAACCTTGTAAATTTTTTGTTCAATATTACCCCCCCCATAAACAGCACACCCCCCACCCCCAAAATCTTTAAAATTTGTATCTTGGAAACGAAAGCTCCAAATTGGAAGCGGATTTTTGTGTTAGATATAAGAAAATTAGTTTTAAGCAATTTGACTTTGGATTGTGACTCTACATAGAGTCAAAAATTTTTTTTGTACGTTGTACTTTGTTACTTTCTCAACCAAAGCTCAATTTGACGCGGTTTATTTAAACAGTCGGCAGTATTCTGCCACTGCTCTAGGACGGACTCTAGGTAGAGTCAGTATTTTTACTCTGACAAAAATTTTTCTCGTTTCACTTACCTGTGTTAGCGTAGAAAGCTGCGGTTTCTTCTAGAGACATTGTGGACACTCCCTCTATCTTTTGGTAGAGGTCAGCGCTCTATATAGAGCTTGCAGTTTTTTGACAAAAGCAATGTTGAGGTGCTATCACCGGTGACAACCTAAAACCCCTAAGGGTACTCACCTGAACATCGTAGATACAGCCCATCAGTGCCGCGCGCGCGTGGAGTCGATCAGGAACAGGATCTGAAACAAAAGAAAAACATTAGAACAAGACAAATTTACTTTAAACTAATATACATATTTACACTTATACAACTTTTACAAATTTACATTTTAATTTAATTAGCTATATATACACTGTTTTATTGACGTGCCCCTGGCGTAAAAACCGAAAATGTTCGGAATTCGTACCCCCCCTCCCAGCAAAGCCCTTAACGTCACGGTCGATATCGACCGTAAATCCCCGGCCCAGACGCAAAAAGCTAGCCCCTCGATGGCAGGAACATCCGAGACGGCGACCACCTCCAAGGTTAGGCGCAGCATAGGCGAGTGGGAGACCGGAAAAGCTGCAACTGCGTCGACATCCCGCTCTCCCGAAGCAAAGCCAAAGCTAGCAAACTCCCCCAAGAAAGCTCCGGCACCGGCGACCAGCAAGCCGAAGCCAAAGACTGGGCTCGCTTTTGACAGCAAAGCGATGGCACAGAAAAGCTCAGCGGAAGCTGCCGAGAGGTCACCGATGGGGAAAGTGAAGTACGCTGATAGGCTTGCGGAAGCAAAAGCGTGCCTCACAAAAGCCAAGGTCAACCTCGGAAGCGCCAGAAACCTAAAGACGGAAATAAAGACCGAGGTGACCATCGCAATAGACAGGCTCTACCAGCTTGTAAAAGAGGGTGAGAGCGTGAAAGGAAAAGGAAGCAAGGAAGTGACCAAGGAGCCGGAGGAGGAAAAGGAAAAAGAAAAGGGGAAGGAAAACAGAGGAGGGGAAGAGTCCATGCTACTGGAGAAGATGGCGAAGCATGCCCAGCTTATAGAAGAGAGCAATGAGAGGATGGAGAAGCTCAAGGAAGCTATCGAGAGGCATCAGGAGGTCCAAGAGCGGTTGACCTACGCGAGCGTAACCGCGGGCTCTCCGAAACAGCCTCCAGAAAACATCGCCATGCACTCCATCATAATATCCTCAAAGGATGACCACGAGACAGGGGACCAGGTGTATGAAAGGATAAGGAAGGTAGTGAATGCAGCGGAAGAAGGGACGAAGATTGATAAAATCAGGAAAGCTAAAGATAGGAAGATAATAGTAGGTTGCCAAAATGAGGAAGAACTGAGGAAGGTGAAGAAAAGGATAGCGGAAGGGGAAGGACAGCTCAACATAGAGGATATCAAGAACAAAGACCCGCTTGTTATCCTCTACGGAGTCCTACAGTGCCACACGGATGAGGACATCATCAAAGCCATCCGCACACAGAATGGACATCTGTTGAAGGGAGTGAGCGGCGAAGACGACCGCATGGAAGTACGTTTCCGCCGCAAAGCGAGGAACCCGCTCATCTCCCACGTTGTTATCAAGGTGTCGCCCCGACTGTGGCAGTGCCTCACAAACGCGGGGACTGTATACATCGACGTGCAGAGGATCAGAGTCGCCGACCAGTCCCCCCTAGTACAATGTTCGCGCTGTCTAGGGTACGGACATGGGCGGCGGTTCTGCACCGAGGCAGTCGATGTGTGCAGTCACTGCGGTGGAGCGCACCTTAAGCCGGAGTGCCCCGACTGGTTGAGCGAAGCCACCCCCAGCTGCATCAACTGCGTAAAGAACAAGGCTGTAAAAATTGATCATGGCGCCTTTAGCAATGAATGCCCGGTGAGGCGCAAGTGGGAGGCACTTGCGAGATCCACCGTGGCGTATTGCTGAGGGCGTCTTTTACAAGATCATACAAGCAAACCTAAGAAAGCAGCGGTTGGCGACAGACGAGATCTTTATCGAAGCCACAAGATCCAAGGCAGCAGTCCTCCTCCTACAGGAACCATATGTGGGGTCGCAAAGGCAAATGAAGGGATATTCAGGTGCCAGGATCTACCAGCACCAGAACTTAGAACAGGGCGAGATAGTGAAGGCGGCGATAGCTGTCTTAGACTCCACATTAGACGTCGTACAATACCCGCTGCTCACCACCAAAAACATCGCCGTACTGGGGATCCAAACAACTGCCTGGAAGGTCAATCTGGTCTCTGTATACCTGGAAGGTGATCAGCCCCTGGAACCATATTTGGACCACCTAACCAAGGTAGTCAACGAGCTAGGACCAGTCAGGCTGATCATTGGAGGCGACGCAAACTCCTGGAACATCTGGTGGGGTAGCGTCAGGACCAACTCCAGAGGGGAGGACCTGATGAAGTTCCTCGATGAGCATGGGCTACAGGTGCTCAATGATGGCTCAACACCAACCTTTGACACGGTGAGAGGTGACCGGAGATACACCAGCCACGTAGATGTCACAGTTTGCTCGGAGGACATGCTCACCCTGGTGGAAGGATGGACCGTCATCGAGGGCATGACGAGCTCGGACCACAATTGCATCACATATAACATACAGCTACACAAAGCACACGGGACACAAATCACACGCACAACCCGACTCTACAACACAAAGAAAGCAAATTGGGCCCAATTTCATGAGAAATTGGACCAATTCAAAGCAGACCACCAACTCACACTCACAGAAGTAGAGCACATACACAACACACAACAAATAGAAACATTCATACACACATACACACAAGCAATCACACACGCATGCACACACACCATACCAGCCAAAAAACACACACAAACACTTACCATCCCGTGGTGGTCCGAAGAGCTCGCGCAGTTGAAGCGGGAAGTCGCCACCAGGAAGAGAAGAATCAAGGGCACCGCACCAGTCCGAAGAGCAAGAGTAGTCGAAGAATACCTGAAAAAGAAAGAAGAATATGAGTTGGAGGCAGAAAAGGCAAGGGTACAGAGCTGGAGGGACTTTTGTAGCAGGCAGGATAGGGAAGGAGTGTGGGAAGGTGTGTACAGAGTGATAGGTAGGACTAGGAAAAGAGTAGAAGATGAGCCACTCCGGATTGAGGGCAGGGTGTTGGACGCAAAAGGCTCTGTGAAGGCACTTGCGGATGCATTCTATCCAGAGGACCTTACAGAAAGCGACAACACCGAACATCGCAGAATAAGAGCCGAAGCAGAGATAGTAAACAGTGGACAACAAGCTGAGCCCTGCGACCCACTGTTCACAGCGACTGAACTCAAAGCTGCGATAAATGCCTTCAACCCGAAGAAAGCCCCCGGAGCAGACGGTTTCACCGTCGATATATGCGCAGAGGCCATCGCAAATGACCCAGCAATGTTCCTGGCACTCACCAACAAATGCTTGGAGCACGCGCATTTCCCAGATCCCTGGAAGGAGGCCACAGTAATAGTACTACGTAAACCCGGAAAAGATACCTACACCACCCCCAAGTCGTACAGGCCTATCGGGCTCCTCCCAGTGCTGGGGAAAATCTTCGAGAAGATGTTGATCAACCGAATCAAGTTCCATTTAGTTCCAAGGATAAGCCTACGCCAGTACGGATTCATGCCCCAGAAGAGCACCGAAGACGCCCTCTATAATCTAATACGACACATCAACACGAAGCTCGATGAGAAGAAGATGTTGACGCTAGTGTCGCTGGATATAGAGGGGGCCTTCGATAGCGCATGGTGGCCAGCCATCAGAGTCCGACTGGCGGAGGAGAAGTGTCCGATCAACTTGAGACGGTTGATCGACAGCTATCTCCGTAACCGAAGAGTTAAGGTCCGATACGCTGGAGAGGAGTACGCTAAGCACACGGAAAAAGGATGCGTGCAAGGATCAATAGGTGGCCCCATCCTGTGGAATTTACTCCTGGACCCTCTCCTGAAGGACTTAGAGCTCAGAGGAGACTACGTGCAGGCGTTCGCGGACGACGTTGTGCTTGTCTTCGATGGTCAGACGGCGCTTGAGATCGAAAGACAGGCCAATGCAGCACTCGAGCATGTTCGGGCGTGGGGAGTCCGTAACAAACTGAAGTTTGCGCCTCACAAGACCATGGCTATGGTGATCACGCGCAAACTTAAGTATGACTCCCCACGCCTTAGCATGAACGGGATCGACATTGGCTTGTCAAAAGAGATCAAACTGCTCGGTCTCACCATCGACGACAAACTTACCTTTAACTCGCATGCCGCGAACGTCTGCCGTAAGGCGCTAAGGTTTTACAACCAGCTGTCCCGAGCGGCCAAAGTGAGCTGGGGCCTGCAGCCAGAAATTATTAGGGCAATATACACCGCCGTGGTGGAGCCCACGATAATGTATGCGGCCAGCGCATGGGCACCCGCCACAGCAAAGTTATGCATAAGGAAGGAGCTCGACACGGTGCAGCGTGGCTTTGCGCAGAAGATTGTAAAGGCCCACAAAACAGTCTCACTCAACTCGGCGCTATTACTTGCTGGGCTGCTTCCGCTGGACATTAGAATCCGGGAAGCAGCCTTGCTTTATAGAGTAAAGAAAGGTCACACCCAGCAGGTAATAGGAGACCGAGAGATTGAGGTACCAGTGCCATACGCAGCCATGCCGCACCCAGCACTGCAGACGGAACTGCGATTCGCCTGCGTGGAGGACGGAGCAGCATTGAACCAGAACCTCGACACCCACCTAAACATCTTCACGGACGGAAGTAAAATTGAAGGGAAAGTTGGCGCCGCACTATCCATCAGAATCGGCGCCAACGAAATCAGTTCCCGTAAACTGAGGCTGGATGAATGCTGCACCGTCTACCAAGCAGAGCTGCTTGCACTGTCGGCAGCCACGAAAGAAGCGTTCAAGAGGCAGCAACCAAGTTGCAGCATCTTCAGCGATTCACGCTCCGCCCTCGAAACGGTGACTAATCTGACTTCCCCCCATCCCCTCGCAGCCCAGATTAGAGAAGACATAACCCGACTCAATAATCTGAACAAAATAGTGAAATTATTCTGGATTAAGGCTCACGTAGGGATGGAGGGAAATGAGAGAGCCGACGAGTTGGCGAAGAGTGCAGCGCTGCACTTGAAGGTTAAAGCGAAATACGACAACTGTCCTGTCTCATTCGCAAAGCGAGAAATCAGACGAGACTCGCTCTGCGAATGGAACAGACGCTACACACAAGCATCACAAGGCGTAGTTACAAAAAGCTTCTTCCCAAATGCGATACAGGCACACCGACTCTTAAAACTGATAAACCTAAGCCCCACAATAGTCCAGCTTTTCACAGGACACGGCGGGTTCTCCTCATACTTGCACCGATTCAAGTGTAAGGAGAGTCCGTCGTGCCCATGCGACCCCGAGGTAGAGGAGAGTGTCCACCATGTTATAACTAGCTGCCCCAGATTTGGAAGAGAAAGGTTTAACTTAGAAATGGAAATAGACAAATGTATAAATGTAGAAAATTTGGCAATAATAATAGAGGATAAACATGTAAGAGATAAATTTCTAGAATATTGTATAAAAATAGTTAAGACAGTAGCAAATAAAAATAAGTAGCAATAAGGAAGCACAATTATGTAATTAATATAGTTATATAATATTGTGTCCATTTAAAATAGTTAGTAGATAAGAAAGAAATGTATTTTATATATGTAAAACTTAGAAAATAAATAAATGTAAACCCTTGTATTTCATCCCAAAATAAATAAATAAAGATAAGAAATATAAGTAAAGTAAATGTAAAAATTAAGAAAGCAAGCGGATGGATGAAAGAAAGATACAGTATGAAGAACGAAAGTGCGAGAGGCATAAAAGCGAGAACTGGTACGAAAGAGTTGTGTTGAAAACTTTGCCTGGTCACGCCAGGGGAAAATAGGCAAAAAAAAAAAAAAAAAAAAAAAAAAAAAAAAAAAAAAAAAAAAAAAAACCTAACCTAACCTAACCTAACCTAACCTAACCTAACCTAACCTAACCTAACCTAACCTAACCTAACCTAACCTAACCTAACCTAACCTAACCTAACCTAACCTAACCTAACCAGTTGTCTCCAGTTCTGTACAAGAGATTCATAGAGGCAAGGATGGTCTATATTGGGATCCAAAGGAGGCCGGTTGAAGACCAATCCCCCTTGGTACAATGCGCCAGATGCCTGGGATATGGGCATACAAAAGCGGTCTGTCGGGAGGATGCGGACCTCTGCAGCTACTGTGGAGGAGCACACTCCTGGGAGAAATGCCATCGCAGGCAAGAGGGCACCGCCCCCAGCTGCAAAAACTGCATTAGGGCCCAAAACACCTCCACATCCCAGGCACATCCTGCCTACAGTACAGATTGTCCAGAGAGGCAAAAGTGGGACGCTATAGCGCGGTCCCGAATAAGCTACTGCTAAGGGCGACCCAATCTCTTCAAGCTCATCCCCTCAAAGTACCAGTCCCGGAAACAGGTTGCAGATCATCCAAGCAAACCTGCAGCGCTCCAAACTGGCGACGGAAGAACTGATCCAAGTCGCTAAGGGAAAAGGTATCTCTATTGCACTCGTACAGGAACCCTACGTGGGTCGAAGCGGCAGTATGAGTCACTATCCTGGCACGCAAATCATCCAGTGCACCCTAAGCCGTGTAAAACCAGTTAAAGCGGCAATCATCATATTCGGGGACCAACTGCAGGTAATTCACGACCCGCAGATGGTGACCGAAACAGAAGCTGCAGTGGTATTGGTAGCGGGGACCCTAAAAATCGGAGTGCTCTCGGTATAACCTAACCTTTTTTTTTTTTTTTTTTTTTTTTTTTTTAACGTTGGGAAATCCTCATGGATACTCTCCCGTCGCGGGGGCGACGGAAGAGTTATGTCGGACTCCTACCGACTAAAACCCAACGGGGTTCATCTTTACGCCTGTTTCCTGGGGGCTTAGGGTGCGCTTATAGCATTCGTCCAAAGTCCTAGGGGCGCTAGCTTACAAAGCCTCATCTTTTTTGTAAAATCGTCTTTTCTCTTGCGAGAGGCGCACGGAACACCCGCGCACGCCACCTCGAGGCCTCTAGTGGGGCGGCGGACACCCCCGTGTGCCGCCGCCTAAGCCTTTGTTATGGGGGTCGTATGACGTGGAGCTGCCTTCTACGGCGCCCCGGTCTCCTGCTGCGGATTGGGTTTTCGCTTGAGATTTCTCTCTCTCTTTCCGCACCTTCTTTTTGCGAGATGACTTGTTCACAGAAAGTCAAGACGGCCTTCCATGCGTCTTCATTTCTCACCATATTGTCAACTACACACGGAAGTGACAAATCACTACCCACATGTATTGTCAGCTCTCGCCTCTGAACATCCCAAGCTGGGCATTCTTCCAGCGTGTGTTGCGCTGTGTCTTCAGTGTTGGCGCAGTGATGGCACGCTGCACTCGGTTCCCTGCCAATTCGGCAGAGGTACTTCGAGAAGCAGCCGTGTCCTGATAGAATTTGCGTCAGTCGAAAGGTCATTGCGCCATGGTCTCTGCTGACCCACTCCACGAGCACCGGGCGTATCGCCTCGATGGTTCTCAGACCAGCACTTGGTTGTGCCAGCTTCCTGAGCCACTCTCTCACTAAGAGATCGTGCGTTCGATCCCTATATTGTTCAACCTCTCTTGGCGCTGGCCTTTGGCCCTGCGCAATTTCATGCTCTCGCCAGAAATAGACCGACGCAAGCCCCTTTGCGTCAAGTTCCCATGGCAGTGAGCTCGCCAGAACGCACGAAGCCTCATAAGATATGGTGCGGTATCCTCTTATCACCCTTATTGCCATTGCTCGTTGCGGCTTCCGCAGCAGGGCAATGTTCGCGCGATTCAGAGTGTCAGCCCACACAGGAGCTCCGTACGTGGCCATAGAGCGCACAACGCCCATGTATAGTTTTCGACACCCTACTTTTGCACCCCTAAGATTCGGTAACAGTCCTCCGAGGGCCGCCGCAGTTCCCATAAGTTTAGGTACTAACCTCTGGAAGTGGGCATTGAAGTTCCACCCGCTGTCAAGAACGAGTCCTAGGTACTTCATCGTCGACTCGACAGCAATGCGGACACCACCCACAGTGATGTGAGATCCCGCTGGGGGCTTGTTTCGCTGACCATAAAAGCACAGAGCTTCTGACTTGTTCAGAGCTACTTCAAGCCCAAGCCGTTTAATGCGGTCTACCGTCTGAGCAACACCAGCTGTAGCAAGTATAGCCGCTTGTCTATAACACTTGCCCCTTGCGAGAACCAAAGTGTCGTCGGCATAGCAAGTAACACTTACACCCCAGAGAGTCGCACCTCGCAGCACCCAGTCGTAACCGATGTTCCACAAGAGCGGCCCTAAGACTGATCCTTGTGGAACACCGCACGACATTCCATGCTGACGCCATCCTTCTTGACCTTGGAAAGACGCAAATCGATCTGAAAGGTAGTCCTCAATAATGCTACGTAGGTAGCGGGGTACCTGATGATACCTCAAGGCCTCTTTTATGCAATTCCATGGCAGAGTGTTAAAAGCATTGGCGATATCCAACGATACGGCCAAAACAACCTCTCCTCTAGATACTGCCTCTTCGGCTATTGTTTTAACGCGTAGGATCGCACCCACAGTCGACCGTCCTCTACGAAAGCCATACTGGTTTTCATCCAGGTCTGGTCCGACACAGTTCAAATGGCCTATTAGACGGGTTGCGATAATCCTCTCGAACAACTTTCCTACCTCATCCAGAAGCACGATAGGACGATAGGCTGAAGGAGAGTCAGCTGGTCGTCCATCTTTTTTCAGCAGCACTAGTCTGCCCGTCTTCCACTGTCTAGGAAACTTTCCCTGTTCTAGGCAGGCACCAAAAAAGCCTTGGATCCGAGGCCCCAAAGCTTTTAAAGCCAACACCAATGCTTTTCCAGGTATACCATCAGGGCCTGGAGCCGTGTTCTTAGCTTTAAGCCGCTCAACTGCCATCCTTAGCTCAACCTCATCGACATCCGGTACATCAGCATCATTGCTCTCCTCTTCAACTGGAGCCATATTTGGCGCAGCGTGTTCCTCTACGGTGGGGAAAAGAGCTTCTACCACTGTCTCCAAAAGCTGCGGCTCAAGACTTTGAGTTAGCGGAGGAGCCCATGGACGGAGCTTTCCCCTAACCATCCGATAGGGTCGCCCCCACGGGTCCTGGTTCAAAGTTTCCAGTAACTCTTCTCGGGCTTGAGTTTTCGCCTCAGAACCTAACCTAACCTTTTTTTTTTTTTTTTTTTTTTTTTTTTTTTTTTTTTTTTAAGGGGGGAAAATGCCCTCGCATTTCCCTTCCGCCACGGGGGTGACGGAAGGGGGTATGTGGGACTCGAACCCACTAAAAACCCCCCCGTGTGCCGTCCTCCGCTGAGGCAGGGCGAGTCAGGGTCTAGTTGTAATTCACTGTCTCGTCCTAGCGGTAGGCCCGGATTTGCCTTGACCGGGCCACTTCGTCTATGAAAAAGTCCCCCGACCTTTCATCATGACTCCACTACAAAGGGGAGAGCAGGCGGGCGAACCGCCTCCTTCTTTCCCCTGTTCTTCTACGTCGGAGCACATCAACTTGGGCATCATCCTCCCTGATTCGCTCCGCAGCCTCTTTCCGGGACATTACATCTTCACAGAAAGAGACGACCGCCTGCCATGACCTCTCATCATCGAGCATGGCATTTACCACCCTCAGTAGAGAGAGGTCTCGGCCTATTACGCTTGTGAGATTGTGTCGCTGCGGGCTCCAAGCGGGACATATCTCCAGCGTATGGAGCGCCGTGTCCTCCGACGCCCCACATTCATGGCAGGCTGGGGTTGCCTCACGTCTAGCGATTTGGTGCAGATACTTTCCGAAACATCCGTGTCCAGAAAGCACCTGCACCAATCGGAATGTCAGTGACCCAAACGGTCGACTGACCCACTCCTTGAGGACCGGGCGGATGGCGTCCACTGTCCACTGCCCAGGGACCGGAGGAGCTAAGTCCTCCGTCCATCGCCGCATCAGAGCAGCCCGAGCCTGTAGCCGTAGACTGGCTACCTCATCCCACGCTGGAGGGTCTCCTTCGGATCTCCTCGCCGCTACGAAATGGTAGACTTCAGCGAGGATCTCCGCTTGGAGCTCCCAAGGGGGATCACCGGCCAAAACACATCCTGCTGTCCAGGACACCGTTCGGTAACCTCGTATTGCCCTCGTCGTAATGACCCTCTGCGGACGTCGTAGCAGGGTCTTATTACCACGATTGAGGGCATCCACCCAGACCGGGGCGCCGTAGAGAGCCATGCTACGGATTACTCCGGAGTATAGTCGGCGACAGTTGGAACTCGGGCCACCGATATTAGACAGCAACCTCCCCAAAGCGGCCGCAGCTCCCACAACTCTTGGGGTTAACTTTTCAAAGTGGGCCCCAAAAGCCCATCTCCCATCTAGGATGAGACCCAGGTATTTCATCTGGGTTCCGACCGGGATCACAACCCCGTCCAGCACCAGCCGCGTTCCTGGAGGTGGTCCTCCTCGAGGACCATGGAACAACAGAGCCTCGGTTTTGGAGATGGCCACTTCCAGTCCCAGGGCGCGTATTCTGTCCACAACGAGGGTTGCACCCACCGTTGCTGACCGTACCGCCTCCCCGAGATTTCCTCCTCTGGCTACGACAAGAGTATCGTCTGCGTAGCACGCAACACGAACACTTGTAGGAAGCGTGCAACGGAGCACCCAGTCATAGCCTATGTTCCACAGGAGTGGTCCTAAGACCGAACCCTGTGGAACCCCACAGGAAACACGGCGGTGTCTCAGACCGTCACGTCCCTCGACAAGGACCTCGCGGTCCTGGAGGTAGTCAGCCAACAGCCTCCGCAGATACAATGGGACTCCATGGTAACGGAGTGCTTCTCTTATCGTTCCGTGTGGGAGGCTGTTGAAGGCGTTAGCGATATCGAGCGAGACTGCTAACGCCTTTTGGCCTTCACCAACCGCATCCTGAGTCCACCTTTTAAGCCACAGCAGGGCGTCTATTGTAGACCTAGTAGCCCTGAACCCATATTGAGCATCAGAGAGCCCAGGTCCAGGCCCCTCCAAATGCCAGATGACACGGGTGGCTACTATTCTCTCTAGCAGCTTACCCGTATCATCCAACAAGACTATAGGCCTATACCCGGAAGGTGAGTCGGCAGCTCGACCTTCCTTCCGTAGCAGGCATAGTCGGCCGTCCTTCCATAGTTTCGGAAACCGCCCCGACGCAAGACAGGCATCAAACAGTTCCCGAAGCTGACCACTCATCTTCTTCAGGGCAATCCTGAGGACTCGCCCCGGAATCCCGTCTGGACCTGGTGCAGTCTTTTTGCCTCGTAGGCGGTCGACTACTACTTCCATTTCAACCTCTGAAATAGGTGGAATGGAGGCCGGATCCAGCTCCTCGAGAGAGGACCGAGCCATCGTCGGAGGGATAAAGTGAGAGCTATTGTCGGGGAATAGCCCCTCCAAGACCCTGTCTAGGAGCTCTGGCTCTAGAGACTCCGCAACCGGGGCAGTCTGCCCACGGAACTTTTTCCGAGCGGCCTTGTACGGACGCCCCCAGGGATCCCTGTCAAGGCTCTCCAGAGCCTCGCCCCAAGCTTGAGACTTAGCCCGGCTGATGGCCAGTTGCAGCTCCCGCTTTGCTTCGCGGTACTCGCTATGCAGCTGTCCTTCAGCTGTTAACTCGTCAGTCGACAGCTCATCGTCCGTCCGGCCGTTGCGCCGCCTCCTGCAGCGGGTGTAAGACCGCCGCTTTCCGGAGCATATGGTTCGGAGGTCCGATATCTCCGCGCTCCACCAATACACCTCACGGCGGTCCGGACGGCATCGGGACCGCGGCATGGCCGCATCGCACACAGCCGTCACTGCTTTGCGAAAGTGGCTCGCTGCTGCGTCCACTTCCGGGTGCGCGGGTGCAGCCAACCACGACTGAACTAGCACCGCCTCCTTTGCCAGTTCAACGTCGAGACGGCTAATCGCCCAGCGTGGGAAGGCCGCTCGTGCCGCGCGCCGAGTTGCTCTTTGATTATGAGAGGTGGGAATCACGAACCTTATATATTTATGGTCCGAGAGAGTTTCCTCCTCCGACACCCTCCAGGAACAGACATGCGCCGCTACAGCCGGGGTGGCGAAAGATAAATCCACCACGGACCCCCCGTTATGTCGGACGCATGTGTGGGCCGATCCTCTGTTCAGCAGGATTAGTCCTGTGGCAGTCGCCCACTCCCTGACAATCTCCCCGCGAGAGTCAGTGGAGGGGTTGCCCCAATCCCGAGCTTTGGCATTCAAGTCCCCCATGAGAAGGACCTGACGCGGTGCCTGCCTTCTTACCACTGCGGCCAAGAGGTCCATGAAGGCCTCTAACTCCGCAGCGGTTTTGTTGGGAGAAAAGTAAACGCCGACAACTGCGTACTCTCCCCACTTAGCCACCACATAACCTGAGCCCCTCTCTACAACTGAGAGGACGGGGGCATCACCCGATCGTCCTATAATAGCAACGGCGCCGTCCATGTCCCCAGCCCAGCAGGGATGAGGGGGAACATAATACGGCTCCGCAACTACTGCCACATCTATTTTCCACTGCACCAGGGTCTGCATAAGCAGGTCTTGAGCCCCAGCACAGTGGTTTAAATTCGTCTGGAGGAAGTTGTGATGTCGGACTTGATCCATCAATCCGACATTACAACCTCCTCACTCGCCGTTTGGCGTTCACCTCCGGGGGCAGCCTGCTGTGACGCTGTAGGGGTGGCCTGGGTCCTTGCGGCCTTTCCCTTCTTCTTTGGAGGGGTACATTTTCGACCCCCCATTACGTGCCCAGAAGGCCTACCCAGCTCCGCGCAGATTGCGCATCGGAGGTCGACCTTCTCGCAGTTAGCCGCCCGGTGGCCAGTGCCTCCACAGCGGAAACACACGTCTCCTCTATCAGCCGACGACTCGGGACACTGGGGGCGCGTGTGCCCTAGTCCCATGCACCTGTAACAACGCATAGGAAGCGCGTCCAGGGCTACCACCCTTACCGAACTCCACCCTACCAAGAGCCTGCCTTTGGCCAGCACAGCTTTGGCTGCCGAAACTGGGCAGGAGACAAGGATGGAGCCGGCACCGCCCGATTGACGGCGGATCTCCCCAGTCTTTATGTGCGCCACGTCGCAGCCACCCGCTTTGGCGACTGCCACCACCACTTTCTCCTTAGTGGCCGCATCGTCCAAGCCTATGATTCTTAAATCAACCGATTTAATAGGCCTGGCGATAGTGGCTACCTCCGACAGAACCCCGTGGAGCCTCTCCGCGAGTCTATCCGCCTTCTCACCATTTTGAGACCCTGGGATCTCAAACAGCCTAGCTCCTGTGGCCGTTTGGCGGAATCGGAGCTGGTCAATCCCCAGTTCCTGGATGTTGACCTTCTCCTGTGCCTCTTGGATCACGTCATGGTATGTGACCCCTTTCTCCACGGCTTCAGGCTTCAGCGCCAGCACGACAGCTGCGGACTTTGGGGGCCTCATCGTCGCCGACTTGGCTGCCGACTTGCGCTTAGGTTCCGGCTTAGCGCTGGAAGCACGAGCTCCAGTGGGGGGTGCAGGAGCTGCAGGAGACTTTCCTTTACCCTTTCCCTTGTCCTTCTTTTTGCCTTTCCCCACCACTGTAGTCCATTCGGCATCCGACCAAGGGACAGCGGAGGGGGTAGCCTCGTTGGTGTTTTGGGTCCCTGTGGGGGGGCCCGCGGCTGGTGCCACTGGAGTTGCAGTGGTAGTCTTTGCGGCCTGCTTGTTAGCCTGCTTGCCTGCTTTAGGGGCGGCGGGCTTAGAAGCCATCTCTGGCTCCGGCTTGCGTGGAGCGGCAGTTTCTGCCGCCCTCTTGGCGTCCGCTCTGAGAGGCGGACGGACCGTCTGGGCAGGTAGGAGCCGGTCTTCAATCCCCGCAAAACGAGCATCCATCATTTGGCCAAGCGTACTGGTTAAGGAGCGCTTCAGCTCCTCTACCAAATCGACCGCTCCCAGCACGGTGGGAAAGGTCTGCGTCTCAGTGGCAGCAGCAGTGGCAGCCGTTGTGGCGGCAGCTGCTTGCGTCTTGGCCTCGGTGAAACCACGACGCAGTGCCTTCATTTCTGCCTTACAGGCCTCAACTTCCAGAAGCAGGCGGCTGTTTTCTGCTCTGAGCCGCCTCGTCTCTTCCGCCTCGCTCCTGTTTGCCAAGAGCTCAACCATTTCTCTTAGAGTCGAGGCAGAGTTCTTTAGCCTGCCGACAAATTCTCCTTTAAGGTTGCCAGACCTCTTGGCAACCTCTAAGATGCAGTTGAGCTTCTCGCCCGCCTGCACCTTTAACTCCTGAGCGTTAAGCCTACTGAGGTCATCTGTATCGTTGGAGACACTGGACCCAGTTTCAATTTCGGCATGGCTGGCGGCAGCAGCAGCCGGCCCCTTCTTATACTGCCTGCTTTCCAGGACATCCTCCAACAGAACCACGGCTGGCTTCAAGTAGTCCTGTCTAGAAAGGCCAGCCTTCACGGTCCCTCCCTTGTTTTTCCTGACCCGGATAGCAGCCACCTTAGCAGCCGCAGTCCCCTCAGCTTCCGTGTCGTCTGAGTCCAGAGACCCAGGCACTACAAGCAAAGAAGACGGTCGTTTCCGACGACTGCTGGTCCTGCCTCTAGTCTCCATGTCGCTAGTCCCCTCTTGCTCTGAGCAGGAGACCACATCTACGGAAGCGCGGTTTGCTCTCCGGATGTTCCCGTCACTTTCCTGGAAATAGCCCTGAGAAGGGCTTTTTACAAACTTCCCAGTAGCGTCTCGCGGCGATTTAGCCTTCGCTACCGCAACACGTCCTTCTTCCAACACACGACTTCTGTCCCGCACCTTCTCGGCGCCCTCACGCACAGATGCGCACATCTCCTCCTCTCCATGGCTGAAACAGCCCACGTCATTAAGGTTTTTTATTTTAGTGTCCATATTAGTTCCCACGAGTAGTGGGGAAGTGGTCGCCCCGGGTAGAGCCCCTTACACCGGGGAAGGTATATACTGCGGAGGTCCCAGGTATCCGTAGGGTTTTACGTGTTTTCTCACGGGTTTTGTATCGAGATTTTCCTTTCTCAGGCCGGCCAATTAAGGCAAGCCCTCGTCGGGCCCACACAACAACGACGTACCCTCTTAACGCCCGGAAGAGGGTCTTTGAGGTCGAAGTGTGGACCCGGTTGGAGAGTGGCGTAACTCCCCGGCGACCCTGAGCGACACGGTAAAACCGTACCTCCCAGTCCGCCAAAACCTCCACACGGACACGTAGCCCGTAAGCCCAAGCCGGGCTCCACAAAAATGCGCTGCACTGAACCCTCCCCTCAAGCCTTCCCGTATGGGTATACCTGCGGTATAGCCTTGAGGATCATTGGGCTGTGCGCGCCCACCGCCACCTACTCTGCGGCCTGCGTCGGGTTATTGGCCACCGCTAACAAGATCCCACGAGTGAGAAGTTATTAGCGGTGTGTACCAGGGTGCACCAATCCGCGACTGCTACCGTTCCCCCAGGACGAATCCCAGGGGACAAGTAACAGCGCAGACCTCTTGGAGGTTACCCGACCTAGCACCCCTAACCTTTTTTTTTTTTTTTTTTTTTATGGGGGGAAAATGCCCTCGCATTTCCCTTCCGCCACGGGGGTAACGGAAGGGGGTATGTGGGACTCGAACCCACTAAAAACCCCCCCGTGTGCCGTCCTCCGCTGAGGCAGGACGAGACAGGGTCTAGTTATAATTCACTGTCTCGTCCTAGCGGTAGGCCTGGATTTGCCTTGACCGGGCCACTTCGTCTATGAAAAAGTCCCCCGACCTTTCACCATGACTCCACTACAAAGGGGAGAGCAGGCGGGCGAACCGCCTCCTTCTTTCCCCTGTTCTTCTACGTCGGAGCACATCAGCTTGGGCATCATCCTCCCTGATTCGCTCCGCAGCCTCTTTCCGGGACATTACATCTTCACAGAAAGAGACGACCGCCTGCCATGACCTCTCATCATCGAGCATGGCATTTACCACCCTCAGTAGAGAGAGGTCTCGGCCTATTACGCTTGTGAGATTGTGTCGCTGCGGGCTCCAAGCGGGACATATCTCCAGCGTATGGAGCGCCGTGTCCTCCGACGCCCCACATTCATGGCAGGCTGGGGTTGCCTCACGTCTAGCGATTTGGTGCAGATACTTTCCGAAACATCCGTGTCCAGAAAGCACCTGCACCAATCGGAATGTCAGTGACCCAAACGGTCGACTGACCCACTCCTTGAGGACCGGGCGGATGGCGTCCACTGTCCACTGCCCAGGGACCGGAGGAGCTAAGTCCTCCGTCCATCGCCGCATCAGAGCAGCCCGAGCCTGTAGCCGTAGACTGGCTACCTCATCCCACGCTGGAGGGTCTCCTTCGGATCTCCTCGCCGCTACAAAATGGTAGACTTCAGCGAGGATCTCCGCTTGGAGCTCCCAAGGGGGATCACCGGCCAAAACACATCCTGCTGTCCAGGACACCGTTCGGTAACCTCGTATTGCCCTCGTCGTAATGACCCTCTGCGGACGTCGTAGCAGGGTCTTATTACCACGATTGAGGGCATCCACCCAGACCGGGGCGCCGTAGAGAGCCATGCTACGGATTACTCCGGAGTATAGTCGGCGACAGTTGGAACTCGGGCCACCGATATTAGGCAGCAACCTCCCCAAAGCGGCCGCAGCTCCCACAACTCTTGGGGTTAACTTTTCAAAGTGGGCCCCAAAAGCCCATCTCCCATCTAGGATGAGACCCAGGTATTTCATCTGGGTTCCGACCGGGATCACAACCCCGTCCAGCACCAGCCGCGTTCCTGGAGGTGGTCCTCCTCGAGGACCATGGAACAACAGAGCCTCGGTTTTGGAGATGGCCACTTCCAGTCCCAGGGCGCGTATTCTGTCCACAACGAGGGTTGCACCCACCGTTGCTGACCGTACCGCATCCCCGAGATTTCCTCCTCTGGCTACGACAAGAGTATCGTCTGCGTAGCACGCAACACGAACACTTGTAGGAAGCGTGCAACGGAGCACCCAGTCATAGCCTATGTTCCACAGGAGTGGTCCTAAGACCGAACCCTGTGGAACCCCACAGGAAACACGGCGGTGTCTCAGACCGTCACGTCCCTCGACAAGGACCTCGCGGTCCTGGAGGTAGTCAGCCAACAGCCTCCGCAGATACAATGGGACTCCATGGTAACGGAGTGCTTCTCTTATCGTTCCGTGTGGGAGGCTGTTGAAGGCGTTAGCGATATCGAGCGAGACTGCTAACGCCTTTTGGCCTTCACCAACCGCATCCTGAGTCCACCTTTTAAGCCACAGCAGGGCGTCTATTGTAGACCTAGTAGCCCTGAACCCATATTGAGCATCAGAGAGCCCAGGTCCAGGCCCCTCCAAATGCCAGATGACACGGGTGGCTACTATTCTCTCTAGCAGCTTACCCGTATCATCCAACAAGACTATAGGCCTATACCCGGAAGGTGAGTCGGCAGCTCGACCTTCCTTCCGTAGCAGGCATAGTCGGCCGTCCTTCCATAGTTTCGGAAACCGCCCCGACGCAAGACAGGCATCAAACAGTTCCCGAAGCTGACCACTCATCTTCTTCAGGGCAATCCTGAGGACTCGCCCCGGAATCCCGTCTGGACCTGGTGCAGTCTTTTTGCCTCGTAGGCGGTCGACTACTACTTCCATTTCAACCTCTGAAATAGGTGGAATGGAGGCCGGATCCAGCTCCTCGAGAGAGGACGGAGCCATCGTCGGAGGGATAAAGTGAGAGCTATTGTCGGGGAATAGCCCCTCCAAGACCCTGTCTAGGAGCTCTGGCTCTAGAGACTCCGCAACCGGGGCCGTCTGCCCACGGAACTTTTTCCGAGCGGCCTTGTACGGACGCCCCCAGGGATCCCTGTCAAGGCTCTCCAGAGCCTCGCCCCAAGCTTGAGACTTAGCCCGGCTGATGGCCAGTTGCAGCTCCCGCTTTGCTTCGCGGTACTCGCTATGCAGCTGTCCTTCAGCTGTTAGCTCGTCAGTCGACAGCTCATCGTCCGTCCGGCCGTTGCGCCGCCTCCTGCAGCGGGTGTAAGACCGCCGCTTTCCGGAGCATATGGTTCGGAGGTCCGATATCTCCGCGCTCCACCAATACACCTCACGGCGGTCCGGACGGCATCGGGACCGCGGCATGGCCGCATCGCACACAGCCGTCACTGCTTTGCGAAAGTGGCTCGCTGCTGCGTCCACTTCCGGGTGCGCGGGTGCAGCCAACCACGACTGAACTAGCACCGCCTCCTTTGCCAGTTCAACGTCGAGACGGCTAATCGCCCAGCGTGGGAAGGCCGCTCGTGCCGCGCGCCGAGTTGCTCTTTGATTATGAGAGGTGGGAATCACGAACCTTATATATTTATGGTCCGAGAGAGTTTCCTCCTCCGACACCCTCCAGGAACAGACATGCGCCGCTACAGCCGGGGTGGCGAAAGATAAATCCACCACGGACCCCCCGTTATGTCGGACGCATGTGTGGGCCGATCCTCTGTTCAGCAGGATTAGTCCTGTGGCAGTCGCCCACTCCCTGACAATCTCCCCGCGAGAGTCAGTGGAGGGGTTGCCCCAATCCCGAGCTTTGGCATTCAAGTCCCCCATGAGAAGGACCTGACGCGGTGCCTGCCTTCTTACCACTGCGGCCAAGAGGTCCATGAAGGCCTCTAACTCCGCAGCGGTTTTGTTGGGAGAAAAGTAAACGCCGACAACTGCGTACTCTCCCCACTTAGCCACCACATAACCTGAGCCCCTCTCTACAACTGAGAGGACGGGGGCATCACCCGATCGTCCTATAATAGCAACGGCGCCGTCCATGTCCCCAGCCCAGCAGGGATGAGGGGGAACATAATACGGCTCCGCAACTACTGCCACATCTATTTTCCACTGCACCAGGGTCTGCATAAGCAGGTCTTGAGCCCCAGCACAGTGGTTTAAATTCGTCTGGAGGAAGTTGTGATGTCGGACTTGATCCATCAATCCGACATTACAACCTCCTCACTCGCCGTTTGGCGTTCACCTCCGGGGGCAGCCTGCTGTGACGCTGTAGGGGTGGCCTGGGTCCTTGCGGCCTTTCCCTTCTTCTTTGGAGGGGTACATTTTCGACCCCCCATTACGTGCCCAGAAGGCCTACCCAGCTCCGCGCAGATTGCGCATCGGAGGTCGACCTTCTCGCAGTTAGCCGCCCGGTGGCCAGTGCCTCCACAGCGGAAACACACGTCTCCTCTATCAGCCGACGACTCGGGACACTGGGGGCGCGTGTGCCCTAGTCCCATGCACCTGTAACAACGCATAGGAAGCGCGTCCAGGGCTACCACCCTTACCGAACTCCACCCTACCAAGAGCCTGCCTTTGGCCAGCACAGCTTTGGCTGCCGAAACTGGGCAGGAGACAAGGATGGAGCCGGCACCGCCCGATTGACGGCGGATCTCCCCAGTCTTTATGTGCGCCACGTCGCAGCCACCCGCTTTGGCGACTGCCACCACCACTTTCTCCTTAGTGGCCGCATCGTCCAAGCCTATGATTCTTAAATCAACCGATTTAATAGGCCTGGCGATAGTGGCTACCTCCGACAGAACCCCGTGGAGCCTCTCCGCGAGTCTATCCGCCTTCTCACCATTTTGAGACCCTGGGATCTCAAACAGCCTAGCTCCTGTGGCCGTTTGGCGGAATCGGAGCTGGTCAATCCCCAGTTCCTGGATGTTGACCTTCTCCTGTGCCTCTTGGATCACGTCATGGTATGTGACCCCTTTCTCCACGGCTTCAGGCTTCAGCGCCAGCACGACAGCTGCGGACTTTGGGGGCCTCATCGTCGCCGACTTGGCTGCCGACTTGCGCTTAGGTTCCGGCTTAGCGCTGGAAGCACGAGCTCCAGTGGGGGGTGCAGGAGCTGCAGGAGACTTTCCTTTACCCTTTCCCTTGTCCTTCTTTTTGCCTTTCCCCACCACTGTAGTCCATTCGGCATCCGACCGAGGGACAGCGGAGGGGGTAGCCTCGTTGGTGTTTTGGGTCCCTGTGGGGGGGCCCGCGGCTGGTGCCACTGGAGTTGCAGTGGTAGTCTTTGCGGCCTGCTTGTTAGCCTGCTTGCCTGCTTTAGGGGCGGCGGGCTTAGAAGCCATCTCTGGCTCCGGCTTGCGTGGAGCGGCAGTTTCTGCCGCCCTCTTGGCGTCCGCTCTGAGAGGCGGACGGACCGTCTGGGCAGGTAGGAGCCGGTCTTCAATCCCCGCAAAACGAGCATCCATCATTTGGCCAAGCGTACTGGTTAAGGAGCGCTTCAGCTCCTCTACCAAATCGACCGCTCCCAGCACGGTGGGAAAGGTCTGCGTCTCAGTGGCAGCAGCAGTGGCAGCCGTTGTGGCGGCAGCTGCTTGCGTCTTGGCCTCGGTGAAACCACGACGCAGTGCCTTCATTTCTGCCTTACAGGCCTCAACTTCCAGAAGCAGGCGGCTGTTTTCTGCTCTGAGCCGCCTCGTCTCTTCCGCCTCGCTCCTGTTTGCCAAGAGCTCAACCATTTCTCTTAGAGTCGAGGCAGAGTTCTTTAGCCTGCCGACAAATTCTCCTTTAAGGTTGCCAGACCTCTTGGCAACCTCTAAGATGCAGTTGAGCTTCTCGCCCGCCTGCACCTTTAACTCCTGAGCGTTAAGCCTACTGAGGTCATCTGTATCGTTGGAGACACTGGACCCAGTTTCAATTTCGGCATGGCTGGCGGCAGCAGCAGCCGGCCCCTTCTTATACTGCCTGCTTTCCAGGACATCCTCCAACAGAACCACGGCTGGCTTCAAGTAGTCCTGTCTAGAAAGGCCAGCCTTCACGGTCCCTCCCTTGTTTTTCCTGACCCGGATAGCAGCCACCTTAGCAGCCGCAGTCCCCTCAGCTTCCGTGTCGTCTGAGTCCAGAGACCCAGGCACTACAAGCAAAGAAGACGGTCGTTTCCGACGACTGCTGGTCCTGCCTCTAGTCTCCATGTCGCTAGTCCCCTCTTGCTCTGAGCAGGAGACCACATCTACGGAAGCGCGGTTTGCTCTCCGGATGTTCCCGTCACTTTCCTGGAAATAGCCCTGAGAAGGGCTTTTTACAAACTTCCCAGTAGCGTCTCGCGGCGATTTAGCCTTCGCTACCGCGACACGTCCTTCTTCCAACACACGACTTCTGTCCCGCACCTTCTCGGCGCCCTCACGCACAGATGCGCACATCTCCTCCTCTCCATGGCTGAAACAGCCCACGTCATTAAGGTTTTTTATTTTAGTGTCCATATTAGTTCCCACGAGTAGTGGGGAAGTGGTCGCCCCGGGTAGAGCCCCTTACACCGGGGAAGGTATATACTGCGGAGGTCCCAGGTATCCGTAGGGTTTTACGTGTTTTCTCACGGGTTTTGTATCGAGATTTTCCTTTCTCAGGCCGGCCAATTAAGGCAAGCCCTCGTCGGGCCCACACAACAACGACGTACCCTCTTAACGCCCGGAAGAGGGTCTTTGAGGTCGAAGTGTGGACCCGGTTGGAGAGTGGCGTAACTCCCCGGCGACCCTGAGCGACACGGTAAAACCGTACCTCCCAGTCCGCCAAAACCTCCACACGGACACGTAGCCCGTAAGCCCAAGCCGGGCTCCACAAAAATGCGCTGCACTGAACCCTCCCCTCAAGCCTTCCCGTATGGGTATACCTGCGGTATAGCCTTGAGGATCATTGGGCTGTGCGCGCCCACCGCCACCTACTCTGCGGCCTGCGTCGGGTTATTGGCCACCGCTAACAAGATCCCACGAGTGAGAAGTTATTAGCGGTGTGTACCAGGGTGCACCAATCCGCGACTGCTACCGTTCCCCCAGGACGAATCCCAGGGGACAAGTAACAGCGCAGACCTCTTGGAGGTTACCCGACCTAGCACCCCTAACCTTTTTTTTTTTTTTTTTTTTTTTTTTTTTTTTTTTTTAAGGGGGGAAAATGCCCTCGCATTTCCCTTCCGCCACGGGGGTGACGGAAGGGGGTATGTGGGACTCGAACCCACTAAAAACCCCCCCGTGTGCCGTCCTCCGCTGAGGCAGGACGAGACAGGGTCTAGTTATAATTCACTGTCTCGTCCTAGCGGTAGGCCCGGATTTGCCTTGACCGAGCCACTTCGTCTATGAAAAAGTCCCCCGACCTTTCACCATGACTCCACTACAAAGGGGAGAGCAGGCGGGCGAACCGCCTCCTTCTTTCCCCTGTTCTTCTACGTCGGAGCACATCAGCTTGGGCATCATCCTCCCTGATTCGCTCCGCAGCCTCTTTCCGGGACATTACATCTTCACAGAAAGAGACGACCGCCTGCCATGACCTCTCATCATCGAGCATGGCATTTACCACCCTCAGTAGAGAGAGGTCTCGGCCTATTACGCTTGTGAGATTGTGTCGCTGCGGGCTCCAAGCGGGACATATCTCCAGCGTATGGAGCGCCGTGTCCTCCGACGCCCCACATTCATGGCAGGCTGGGGTTGCCTCACGTCTAGCAATTTGGTGCAGATACTTTCCGAAACATCCGTGTCCAGAAAGCACCTGCACCAATCGGAATGTCAGTGACCCAAACGGTCGACTGACCCACTCCTTGAGGACCGGGCGGATGGCGTCCACTGTCCACTGCCCAGGGACCGGAGGAGCTAAGTCCTCCGTCCATCGCCGCATCAGAGCAGCCCGAGCCTGTAGCCGTAGACTGGCTACCTCATCCCACGCTGGAGGGTCTCCTTCGGATCTCCTCGCCGCTACGAAATGGTAGACTTCAGCGAGGATCTCCGCTTGGAGTTCCCAAGGGGGATCACCGGCCAAAACACATCCTGCTGTCCAGGACACCGTTCGGTAACCTCGTATTGCCCTCGTCGTAATGACCCTCTGCGGACGTCGTAGCAGGGTCTTATTACCACGATTGAGGGCATCCACCCAGACCGGGGCGCCGTAGAGAGCCATGCTACGGATTACTCCGGAGTATAGTCGGCGACAGTTGGAACTCGGGCCACCGATATTAGGCAGCAACCTCCCCAAAGCGGCCGCAGCTCCCACAACTCTTGGGGTTAACTTTTCAAAGTGGGCCCCAAAAGCCCATCTCCCATCTAGGATGAGACCCAGATATTTCATCTGGGTTCCGACCGGGATCACAACCCCGTCCAGCACCAGCCGCGTTCCTGGAGGTGGTCCTCCTCGAGGACCATGGAACAACAGAGCCTCGGTTTTGGAGATGGCCACTTCCAGTCCCAGGGCGCGTATTCTGTCCACAACGAGGGTTGCACCCACCGTTGCTGACCGTACCGCCTCCCCGAGATTTCCTCCTCTGGCTACGACAAGAGTATCGTCTGCGTAGCACGCAACACGAACACTTGTAGGAAGCGTGCAACGGAGCACCCAGTCATAGCCTATGTTCCACAGGAGTGGTCCTAAGACCGAACCCTGTGGAACCCCACAGGAAACACGGCGGTGTCTCAGACCGTCACGTCCCTCGACAAGGACCTCGCGGTCCTGGAGGTAGTCAGCCAACAGCCTCCGCAGATACAATGGGACTCCATGGTAACGGAGTGCTTCTCTGATCGTTCCGTGTGGGAGGCTGTTGAAGGCGTTAGCGATATAGCACCCCTTTTTTTTTTTTTTTTTTTTTTTTTTTTTTTTTTTAAGGGGGGAAAATGCCCTCGCATTTCCCTTCCGCCACGGGGGTGACGGAAGGGGGTATGTGGGACTCGAACCCACTAAAAACCCCCCCGTGTGCCGTCCTCCGCTGAGGCAGGACGAGACAGGGTCTAGTTATAATCCCCTAACCTTTTTTTTTTTTTTTTTTTTTTTTTTTGCGCTGGGAAAATGCAAATGACGCATCCCCCCTCCACTGGAGAGTGACAAGGGGGGTATGTGGGACTCCCCGGCCTCCCCAAGGCCGGTATACCCACTAAAAACCCAGCGGCGCTCCTGCGTCGTCTTAGTGGGGGGGACTGGGAAACCGGCAGAGCCTTTACATCCAGTCCCTCCCCGACGAAGCCCGCCATTACAGCGGGGCCCGCACGCCCCTCCCCTGCAGGGTGGGGCCTGGGAACGGCAAGCGACTCGGCCGTTCCCGTCCGCCCGCAAAGGTGGCGAATGTGTGCAATGCGGGGCCGGGGCTCCATGTCGGCCCCGCCATTCGCCACCATGCGTCAGAGCGGCGCGGGACAGTTCCGCGTCGTCCCGCGCCCTCTTCCCCGCTCGGGGGCCCAAGGCCCCCCCACGAAGCGGCGCAGGAGTGTTCCGCGTCCTCCCGCGCGCGCTTCGCCGCCTTCTATGGGACCGCTCGTCCCCCACGAAGCGGCGCAGGAGAGTTCCGCGTCCCCCCGCGCGCGCTTCGCCGCCCCCTTCTGGGACCAGGTCCCAGAAGGTCGTCCGGGCCACCAAACAAGGGGGCCCGGACCCACCTGGGTAGACCGAAGTCTACCCTGCCTCATCACACTGTGCCCTCTGCTACTCAGAGGGACACGCGGAGAGGCCCACCGTGTCGAGTTATTGGCCACCGCTAACAAGATCCCACGAGTGAGAAGTTATTAGCGGTGTTTACCAGGGTGCACCAATCCGCGACTGCTACCGTTCCCCCAGGACGAATCCCAGGGGACAAGTAACAGCGCAGACCTCTTGGAGGTTACCCGACCTAGCACCCCATAATCCCCTAACCTAACCTAACCTAACCTAACCTAACCTAACCCTTTTTTGACATTTTTCGCATAATTTTATAGGGACTTAGCAAAATTTCAACAATTTTATTTTTTCTAAATTTTAATTTTACAAGTAAATAAATTATTCTAGTAGCTTATAAATCGTAGTTCGACGCACTGGTTGCGCCCACAGTGGCAAAGTTTCGTTTTTGATAGCGAAAAGCTATTAACTTAGCGTTTTTACGCTCAAAAACGCAATTTTGTCTAAGGTGAAAACCGAAAATATTTTTCTCGACTTCAACTTTCAGTGACCATAGCCGTGCGCTACATCATTAGAAGCGGCTCGACACGCTCTATCCGTGGAGCGAGTCCATTTGGGCACTTGTCGTAGGAAAATATTCGAAAAACTGCGATTTTCCGTAAATTTTGGTACATTTGGGTCTTTTTTGAGCGTTTTTGAATTTTGTCGCGCCCATCTTGCGTGTTTCTGCACATCCCGTGGCTGGTTCACCTCTGCCCGACGTCCCCGCACGTACCTGCAAAAGAAAAAACACGATTATCGACAAAAATCAAGAAAAACGCCCGACCCATCAAAATTGAGATTATTCAAAATCCACCTAAGTGAGACGAATTCCTCATACTTCATACAAAAACTGAAAATTTTTTGGTGACTTACGATCGCGTGCGATACATCAAATTAAGCGTCTCGGCACCCATTGTGCGAATAAATTATAATAGGACCCACGTTCTATACAAAAAACGTGAATTTTTGACATTTTTCGCATAATTTTATAGGGACTTAGCAAAATTTCAACAATTTTATTTTCTAAATTTTAATTTTACAAGTAAATAAATTATTCTAGTAGCTTATAAATCGTAGTTCGACGCACTGGTTGCGCCCACAGTGGCAAAGTTTCGTTTTTGATAGCGAAAAGCTATTAACTTAGCGTTTTTACGCTCAAAAACGCAATTTTGTCTAAGGTGAAAACCGAAAATATTTTTCTCGACTTCAACTTTCAGTGACCATAGCCGTGCGCTACATCATTAGAAGCGGCTCGACACGTTCTATCCGTGGAGCGAGTCCATTTGGGCACTTGTCGTAGGAAAATATTCGAAAAACTGCGATTTTCCATAAATTTTGGTACATTTGGGTCGTTTTTGAGCGTTTTTGAATTTTGTCGCGCCCATCTTGCGTGTTTCTGCACATCCCGTGGCTGGTTCACCTCTGCCCGACGTCCCCGCACGTACCTGCAAAAGAAAAAACACGATTATCGACAAAAATCAAGAAAAACGCCCGACCCATCAAAATTGAGATTATTCAAAATCCACCTAAGTGAGACGAATTCCTCATACTTCATACAAAAACTGAAAATTTTTTGGTGACTTACGATCGCGTGCGATACATCAAATTAAGCGTCTCGGCACCCATTGTGCGAATAAATTATAATAGGACCCACGTTCTATACAAAAAACGTGAATTTTTGACATTTTTCGCATAATTTTATAGGGACTTAGCAAAATTTCAACAATTTTATTTTCTAAATTTTAATTTTACAAGTAAATAAATTATTCTAGTAGCTTATAAATCGTAGTTCGACGCACTGGTTGCGCCCACAGTGGCAAAGTTTCGTTTTTGATAGCGAAAAGCTATTAACTTAGCGTTTTTACGCTCAAAAACGCAATTTTGTCTAAGGTGAAAACCGAAAATATTTTTCTCGACTTCAACTTTCAGTGACCATAGCCGTGCGCTACATCATTAGAAGCGGCTCGACACGCTCTATCCGTGGAGCGAGTCCATTTGGGCACTTGTCGTAGGAAAATATTCGAAAAACTGCGATTTTCCGTAAATTTTGGTACATTTGGGTCTTTTTTGAGCGTTTTTGAATTTTGTCGCGCCCATCTTGCGTGTTTCTGCACATCCCGTGGCTGGTTCACCTCTGCCCGACGTCCCCGCACGTACCTGCAAAAGAAAAAACACGATTATCGACAAAAATCAAGAAAAACGCCCGACCCATCAAAATTGAGATTATTCAAAATCCACCTAAGTGAGACGAATTCCTCATACTTCATACAAAAACTGAAAATTTTTTGGTGACTTACGATCGCGTGCGATACATCAAATTAAGCGTCTCGGCACCCATTGTGCGAATAAATTATAATAGGACCCACGTTCTATACAAAAAACGTGAATTTTTGACATTTTTCGCATAATTTTATAGGGACTTAGCAAAATTTCAACAATTTTATTTTCTAAATTTTAATTTTACAAGTAAATAAATTATTCTAGTAGCTTATAAATCGTAGTTCGACGCACTGGTTGCGCCCACAGTGGCAAAGTTTCGTTTTTGATAGCGTCTTCTTTATCCTTGCCGACTTGAGCTGCAGCTTCTTGGCGCTTATCCGCAGCTAAAGGAGGGCGGATTCGCTTTTCAGGAAGCAGCCTCTCTTCTAAACCATCAAACCTCGCATCCATCATGCCGCCCACTTGCAACATGATTGCTCGTGCCATCTCCTCAAAGTTAATGTCACCACGAAGTGTTGGTTGACTCGGTTGACTCGGCCCTGTCTCAGGGCGAGTCACACTCACGGCTGGGAGTTCCTCCGGATCCCGCACAAGCATACCTCTCAGCTCTGCTAGTTCCTTGCGAAGCTCTACCACTTCAGCTCGCAAACTAGCGTTGTCAGCCTGTAACTTGGCTGTTTCCTCTGAGGCTGTGGTGGTATAAAGCGCTTCAACCGCCGCCTTTATTGATGCTGCAGAGTCTTTCAGGGCTTTAGTAAAAGTCCCTTTTAAGTTGCCAGATTTTGTGGCAACTGTTAAAATAACATCGGCTGCATCCACAACCTGCTTAACCATATCAGATGCAAGTCCTCTGCCCTCTATTGGTGCTGGCAAAGCTACTTTGCGCGTAGTTTTCAAATAAGCTACTTTCGCAGCAACCTCTTTTTCGGCAATTTGTCGAGCTTCTTCTCTTGCCGCTTCTTGCTTGAGAACATTAAGCTCAGCTTGAGCTTTGCTTAAGCCAACATATTTTCCCGTTGTTGGTGGGCGACCCCTACCTCGTTTGGCCGTAGCCCCTTTAGGCAAGGCCGGAGTTTCCGTATCGCTAGAAGCCGACTCTGACCCCGAGCCAATACGCCTCCGCTTTACGCGACCCTCTCTTTTCTTCCAAAGTTTGGACATAGGTTCAATCTGCACACTACATTCACTAAGTCTTGAGTCGACCTCTGACTCAACACTTACTATCGACAGATTATCGGTGGAACCGTATTCTTCCATCTCTCGCCTATCTACCTCTCTTGAAGGTTTCCCATAAACCTCTATCGCCTTACTAGCGTTATTCTGCACTAATGCGCATTCCCTCTCAGTTTGGCTCCTAGAGCCCTCTCCTCCTTTTTTGTTTTTTATTATTGATAGTTCCATATTAAGTCCCACGAGTAGTGGGGAAAGTGGTCGCCCCGGGTAGAGCCCCTTACACCGGGGAAGGTATATACTGCGGAGGTCCCAGGTATCCGCAGGGTTTTACGTGTTTTCTCACGGGTTTTGTATCGAGATTTTCCTTTCTCAGGCCGGCCAATTAAGGCAAGCCCTCGTCGGGCCCACACAACAACGACGTACCCTCTTAACGCCCGGAAGAGGGTCTTTGAAGTCGAAGTGTGGACCCGGTTGGAGAGTGGCGTAACTCCCCGGCGACCCTGAGCGACACGGTAAAACCGTACCTCCCAGTCCGCCAAAACCACCACACGAGCTCTACAGCCCGTAGCCCATGCCGGGCTCCACCAAATGCGCTGCACTAATCCCTCCCCTCAAGCCTTTCCGTATGGGTATTCCTGCGGTATAGCCTTGAGGATCATTGGGATGTGCGCGCCCACCGCCGCCTACTCCGCGGCCTGCGTCGGGTTATTGGCCACCGCTAACAAGATCCCACGAGTGAGAAGTTATTAGCGGTGTTTACCAGGGTGCACCAATCCGCGACTGCTACCGTTCCCCCAGGACGAATCCCAGGGGACAAGTAACAGCGCAGATCTCTTGGAGGTTACCCGACCTAGCACCCCAACCTAACCTTTTTTTTTTTTTTTTTTTTTTTTTTGCGCTGGGAAAATGCAAATGACGCATCCCCCCTCCACGGAGAGTGACAAGGGGGGTATGTGGGACTCCCCGGCCTCCCCAAGGCCGGTATACCCACTAAAAACCCAGCGGCGCTCCTGCGTCGTCTTAGTGGGGGGGACTGGGAAACCGGCAGAGCCTTTACATCCAGTCCCTCCCCGACGAAGCCCGCCATTACAGCGGGGCCCGCACGCCCCTCCCCTTGCAGGGTGGGGCCTGGGAACGGCAAGCGACTCGGCCGTTCCCGTCCGCCCGCAAAGGTGGCGAATGTGTGCAATGCGGGGCCGGGGCTCCATGTCGGTCCCGCCATTCGCCACCATGCGTCAGAGCGGCGCGAGACAGTTCCGCGTCGTCCCGCGCGCTCTTCCCCGCTCGGGGGCCCAAGGCCCCCCCACGAAGCGGCGCAGGAGTGTTCCGCGTCCTCCCGCGCGCGCTTCGCCGCCTTCTATGGGACCGCTCGTCCCCCACGAAGCGGCGCAGGAGAGTTCCGCGTCCTCCCGCGCGCGCTTCGCCGCTCCCTTCGCCGCTCATCACACTGTGCCCTCTGCTACTCAGAGGGACACGCGGAGAGGCCCACCGTGTCGAGTTATTGGCCACCGCTAACAAGATCCCACGAGTGAGAAGTTATTAGCGGTGTTTACCAGGGTGCACCAATCCGCGACTGCTACCGTTCCCCCAGGACGAATCCCAGGGGACAAGTAACAGCGCAGACCTCTTGGAGGTTACCCGACCTAGCACCCCACCCCAACCTTTTTTTTTTTTTTTTTTTTTTTTTTTTATACTGGGGAAATGCGTTACGCATACCCCCCCCTGGGGGATGGGGAGGGTTATGTGGGGCTCCCGGACCGGTTTACCCACTAAAACCACCAGTTTCTCCGGCGTCGTCTACGTGGAGGAGGACTGGGAGACCGGCAGAGCCTTTACGTCCAGTCCCCCGCCGACGACCGCCTGCTTGCGGCAGGCCCTTCACGCCCCTCCTTACAGGAAGGGCCGTGGAACGACCGCAGGTGGTAAAAAAGTGCAATGCAGGTGACAGGCGCCCCCGTGCCTGTCACCGAGCCCGCTAAAATGCGGGCCGAAGCGCCACCGGCTGTCGAGGATCAGGCCTAGATATTTCATCTGGGCCTTCACCTCGACTCTAACGCCCTCCACGACGATGTGGGCGTCGGTGGGGATGCACCGCCGAGGCCCGTGGAAGAACACGGCCTCGGTTTTGTGCAGCGCCACCTTCAATCCAAGCCGGCAAATCCTTCCCGCAACCAAGGATCCGCCAGCCGAGGCCAGGCTCGCCGCCTCCCTGAAGTCTCTCCCCCGGGCAGTGAGGAGAGTGTCATCCGCATAGCAGATGACACTCGTGCCTCGGAGGAGAGCTCCCCGCAGGAGCCAGTCGAAGGCGATGTTCCACAGCAGGGGTCCTAGAACGGACCCCTGCGGAACACCGGACTCCGCACTGTACCGCCTTAGCTGGCCAGCTCTGTCCACGAGGAGGACCTCTCGGTCCTCCAGGTAGCTGGCCAGGAGGCTCTGCAGGTACTGAGGCACTCCGTGATAGCGGAGCGCCTCTAGTATTGTCGGGTGGGGGACGGAGTTGAATGCGTTGGCTATGTCGAACGACACAGCCAAAACCCCATCCCCCGCCTCCACCGCTTCCCTCACCTGGCCCTTGAGCTGGGCCAGCGCGTCCACCGTCGAACGCCCCCTTCGGAATCCGAATTGGGCGTCCGACAGGTTCGGCCCCACCTCCAGCAGGAGGCCATTTAGCCGGCTGGCGACAACCCCTTCAAACAGCTTACCGACCTCATCGAGCAGAACGATGGGCCGGTATGCCGAGGGGGAGTCCGCCGGACGTCCGTCTTTTCGGAGGAGGCACAACTGCCCCTCCTTCCACGGTTTCGGGAATCTCCCAGCGGTGAGACACGCGCTGAAGAGATCCCGAAACCGTTTTTCCATCTGGGTGATGGCAATCGCCACCACCCGTGCAGGGACGCCGTCCGGCCCTGGGGCCGTCTTCTTGGCGCGGAGACGGAGTGTCACCTCGCCAAGCTCTTCCGCCGTGACCGGAGGTACCTCCTCCTCCGGCGGAGCCTCTCCCCGCGGGGGGTCCATTGCTGGTGGGGTGAAGTTGGTCGCGGACGGGAACAGGGACCGAACCACCCCATCCAGCAATGCCGGCTCCAGGGACTCCCCGTTGCCGCACACACGTCTGAACCGTCCCTCTGTTGAGGAGGGACAGACCGGACGAGGCCGCCCAGAGCTCGACGACGCGTCCCCGGGCGTTACATGAGGCGGCCGGGTTGCCCCAGGTCGCCGATTTGGCGTTCAGGTCGCCCAAAACGGCGACCTGGCGCGGGGCCGCTCTTCCGGCAACCGCGCTGAGGATTTCGAGGAAGTCCTCGAAATCCTGCAGTGGGCGGTTAGGGGAGAAATACACGCCCACCAGGGCTATTTCTCCCCACGCGGCGGCCACGTATCCCGGTCCCCTCTCTAAGAGCGAGAGGGGAGGGGAGTCTGTGGAAGACCGCGCAACCAATGCCACCAAGCTGTCCCGGTCACCCAGCCAGTGGCCAGGGACCGAGTACGGCTCGGCGACTACCGCCACGTCCACCAACCACTCCGCCAGGGCCTGCATGAGCAGGTCCTGGGCGGCTTTGCAGTGGTTGATGTTCGCCTGAAGGATGCGATGTTCGACCCTATCCATTAGTCGGACATCGCACCTCCCTCATCGGCCGCCGAGGTCCCTGCTTCAGGGGCGGCGGTCGCAGCAGCAGGCGGGGTCGTCGCCTGCGCTTTGCCCTTCTTTGGGGGAGGGATGCAGTCCCTCCCCTTCATGACGTGGCCTGCAGGTCGGCCACTGGCTGCGCACACTGCGCAGCGTGGCGTGGGGACTTTGCAGGAGGCGGACTTGTGTCCCGCCTCCCCGCAGCGGTAGCAGGTGTCCGACCTGTCCACCGTGGACGGACAGAGGGCCCGCGTGTGCCCGATTCCGAAGCACTTGAAGCAGCGCAGAGGCTGGTCTTCAAGTGCTCGGACTCTGCAGGTGCCGAACCCTACAGGAAGCCGCCCCTTGTCGAGGACGGCTTTGGCCGCAGCGACCGGGCACTCGAGACGGACAGTGCCCATGCGTCCGCGGCCAGGCCTGATGTCTCGGCACTGCACCGCTGCGACGTCGCAGCCCCCCATTGCTGCGATTGCCGCCACCACCTCCTCTTTGGTGACCGTATCATCGAGATCGGTCACCTCCAAGGCCACAGACCTAACGGGCCTCACCACTTTGGCCGCGTCCAGTCTGCCACTCCGTTACGGTGGTCAGAAAGGGTCGTTTCCAGGGGACACGACGAGGACGTAAGCACTGTGGGGGGTCCCCCAACCTAACCTTTTTTTTTTTTTTTTTTGTTGCGCTGGGAAAATGCATGACGCATCCCCCCTCCACGGAGAGTGACAAGGGGGGTATGTGGGACTCCCCGGCCTCCCCAAGGCCGGTATACCCACTAAAAACCCAGCGGCGCTCCTGCGTCGTCTTAGTGGGGGGGACTGGGAAACCGGCAGAGCCTTTACATCCAGTCCCTCCCCGACGAAGCCCGCCATTACAGCGGGGCCCGCACGCCCCTCCCCTTGCAGGGTGGGGCCTGGGAACGGCAAGCGACTCGGCCGTTCCCGTCCGCCCGCAAAGGTGGCGAATGTGTGCAATGCGGGGCCGGGGCTCCATGTCGGTCCCGCCATTCGCCACCATGCGTCAGAGCGGCGCGAGACAGTTCCGCGTCGTCCCGCGCGCCCTTCCCCGCTCGGGGGCCCAAGGCCCCCCCACGAAGCGGCGCAGGAGTGTTCCGCGTCTTCCCGCGCGCGCTTCGCCGCCTTCTATGGGACCGCTCGTCCCCCACGAAGCGGCGCAGGAGAGTTCCGCGTCCTCCCGCGCGCGCTTCGCCGCTCCCTTCTGGGACCAGGTCCCAGAAGGTCGTCCGGGCCACCAAACAAAGGGGCCCGGACCCACCTGGGTAGACCGAAGTCTACCCTGCCTCATCACACTGTGCCCTCTGCTACTCAGAGGGACACGCGGAGAGGCCCACCGTGTCGAGTTATTGGCCACCGTGAAACACTTCCTCAGTACTCTGAGGGAGTGTTTCACGGTGTTACCAGGGTGCACCACGAGGAGGTTACCCGACCATAGCACCCCCCCCAACCTAACCTTTTTTTTTTTTTTTTTTTTTTTTTGCGCTGGGAAAATGCAAATGACGCATCCCCCCTCCACTGGAGAGTGACAAGGGGGGTATGTGGGACTCCCCGGCCTCCCCAAGGCCGGTATACCCACTAAAAACCCAGCGGCGCTCCTGCGTCGTCTTAGTGGGGGGGACTGGGAAACCGGCAGAGCCTTTACATCCAGTCCCTCCCCGACGAAGCCCGCCATTACAGCGGGGCCCGCACGCCCCTCCCCTGCAGGGTGGGGCCTGGGAACGGCAAGCGACTCGGCCGTTCCCGTCCGCCCGCAAAGGTGGCGAATGTGTGCAATGCGGGGCCGGGGCTCCATGTCGGTCCCGCCATTCGCCACCATGCGTCAGAGCGGCGCGGGACAGTTCCGCGTCGTCCCGCGCCCTCTTCCCCGCTCGGGGGCCCAAGGCCCCCCCACGAAGCGGCGCAGGAGTGTTCCGCGTCCTCCCGCGCGCGCTTCGCCGCCTTCTATGGGACCGCTCGTCCCCCACGAAGCGGCGCAGGAGAGTTCCGCGTCCCCCCGCGCGCGCTTCGCCGCCCCCTTCTGGGACCAGGTCCCAGAAGGTCGTCCGGGCCACCAAACAAGGGGGCCCGGACACACCTGGGTAGACCGAAGTCTACCCTGCCTCATCACACTGTGCCCTCTGCTACTCAGAGGGACACGCGGAGAGGCCCACCGTGTCGAGTTATTGGCCACCGCTAACAAGATCCCACGAGTGAGAAGTTATTAGCGGTGTTTACCAGGGTGCACCAATCCGCGACTGCTACCGTTCCCCCAGGACGAATCCCAGGGGACAAGTAACAGCGCAGACCTCTTGGAGGTTACCCGACCTAGCACCCCCCCCCAACCTAACCTTTTTTTTTTTTTTTTTTTTTTTTTTTTTTTTTTTTTTTTTTTTTTTTGCGCTGGGAAAATGCAAATGACGCATCCCCCCTCCACTGGAGAGTGACAAGGGGGGTATGTGGGACTCCCCGGCCTCCCCAAGGCCGGTATACCCACTAAAAACCCAGCGGCGCTCCTGCGTCGTCTTAGTGGGGGGGACTGGGAAACCGGCAGAGCCTTTACATCCAGTCCCTCCCCGACGAAGCCCGCCATTACAGCGGGGCCCGCACGCCCCTCCCCTGCAGGGTGGGGCCTGGGAACGGCAAGCGACTCGGCCGTTCCCGTCCGCCCGCAAAGGTGGCGAATGTGTGCAATGCGGGGCCGGGGCTCCATGTCGGCCCCGCCATTCGCCACAATGCGTCAGAGCGGCGCGGGACAGTTCCGCGTCGTCCCGCGCCCTCTTCCCCGCTCGGGGGCCCAAGGCCCCCCCACGAAGCGGCGCAGGAGTGTTCCGCGTCCTCCCGCGCGCGCTTCGCCGCCTTCTATGGGACCGCTCGTCCCCCACGAAGCGGCGCAGGAGAGTTCCGCGTCCCCCCGCGCGCGCTTCGCCGCCCCCTTCTGGGACCAGGTCCCAGAAGGTCGTCCGGGCCACCAAACAAGGGGGCCCGGACCCACCTGGGTAGACCGAAGTCTACCCTGCCTCATCACACTGTGCCCTCTGCTACTCAGAGGGACACGCGGAGAGGCCCACCGTGTCGAGTTATTGGCCACCGCTAACAAGATCCCACGAGTGAGAAGTTATTAGCGGTGTTTACCAGGGTGCACCAATCCGCGACTGCTACCGTTCCCCCAGGACGAATCCCAGGGGACAAGTAACAGCGCAGACCTCTTGGAGGTTACCCGACCTAGCACCCCCCCCCCAACCTAACCTAACCTAACCTAACCTAACCTAATATTTTGGTAGAATGTCCCGTCTTTGGTAAAGAAAGGTACGAAGTAGAACAACTGATAGATTATAAGATAGATATGGTTAACATTTGTAAAATTGTAGAAAATAAGATTGTTAGAGATAAGTTTTTTGAATGCTGTAATGTCGTAGCAAATAAGGTAATAAATAGAAATAGATAGATAAGTTAAGTTAAGGTATATATTGTCAACATATATATTAGTAACTTAGAATAAGAAAAGATAAACAATAACTAGCATATAGGCATACATGTATTTAAATATTAAGACTTAGGTAAACTTGCATTTTTAGAAAAATAAAAGAACCCCAGGTTGTCCCCAGCCCAGCGTCAGAGCGGCGCGAGACAGTTCCGCGTCGTCCCGCGCGCTCTTCCCCGCTCGGGGGCCCAAGGCCCCCCCACGAAGCGGCGCAGGAGTGTTCCGCGTCCTCCCGCGCGCGCTTCGCCGCCTTCTATGGGACCGCTCGTCCCCCACGAAGCGGCGCAGGAGAGTTCCGCGTCCTCCCGCGCGCGCTTCGCCGCTCCCTTCTGGGACCAGGTCCCAGAAGGTCGTCCGGGCCACTAAACAAGGGGGCCCGGACCCACCTGGGTAGACCGAAGTCTACCCTGCCTCATCACACTGTGCCCTCTGCTACTCAGAGGGACACGCGGAGAGGCCCACCGTGTCGAGTTATTAAAAAAAAAAACCTAACCTAACCTAACCTTTTTTTTTTTTTTTTTTTTTTTTTTTTTTGCGCTGGGAAAATGCAAATGACGCATCCCCCCTCCACTGGAGAGTGACAAGGGGGGTATGTGGGACTCCCCGGCCTCCCCAAGGCCGGTATACCCACTAAAAACCCAGCGGCGCTCCTGCGTCGTCTTAGTGGGGGGGACTGGGAAACCGGCAGAGCCTTTACATCCAGTCCCTCCCCGACGAAGCCCGCCATTACAGCGGGGCCCGCACGCCCCTCCCCTGCAGGGTGGGGCCTGGGAACGGCAAGCGACTCGGCCGTTCCCGTCCGCCCGCAAAGGTGGCGAATGTGTGCAATGCGGGGCCGGGGCTCCATGTCGGCCCCGCCATTCGCCACCATGCGTCAGAGCGGCGCGGGACAGTTCCGCGTCGTCCCGCGCCCTCTTCCCCGCTCGGGGGCCCAAGGCCCCCCCACGAAGCGGCGCAGGAGTGTTCCGCGTCCTCCCGCGCGCGCTTCGCCGCCTTCTATGGGACCGCTCGTCCCCCACGAAGCGGCGCAGGAGAGTTCCGCGTCCCCCCGCGCGCGCTTCGCCGCCCCCTTCTGGGACCAGGTCCCAGAAGGTCGTCCGGGCCACCAAACAAGGGGGCCCGGACCCACCTGGGTAGACCGAAGTCTACCCTGCCTCATCACACTGTGCCCTCTGCTACTCAGAGGGACACGCGGAGAGGCCCACCGTGTCGAGTTATTGGCCACCGCTAACAAGATCCCACGAGTGAGAAGTTATTAGCGGTGTTTACCAGGGTGCACCAATCCGCGACTGCTACCGTTCCCCCAGGACGAATCCCAGGGGACAAGTAACAGCGCAGACCTCTTGGAGGTTACCCGACCTAGCACCCCTCTTGGAGGTTACCCGACCTAGCACCCCAACCTAACCTAACCTAACCTAACATAACCCCATGCCTGATGTTTAGTAGAAATTTAAAAAAAAAAAAAAAAAAAAGAAAAAAAAAAAACTAACCCAACCTAACCTTTTTTTTTTGTTTACGGCGAAGAAACTCATTTACGAGTACACCGGTTAGGAGTGTACCGGAATTACGTGGGGCTCGCCGCCAAAGCAGAATACCTGAACCTCGCCGGAACTTAATTTTTTTTTTTTTTCGCTCTTCGGAGCAGGCTAACCTAACCTAACCTTGACACATACTTGTAAGGGGCATGAGAAAAAAAAACCTAACCTAAGATTATCTGCTCAAGCGCTAACCTGCAAATCATAGATTTGCTACTCAAGCGCTGACCTGGAAATCATAGATTTGCTACTCAAGCGCTGACCTGGAAATCATACATTTGCTACTAAAGCGCTATTCTCTAAATCAAACATTTGCTACTCAAGCGCTGACCTGGAAATCATAGATTTGTGTCCAAGCGCAGACCTGGAAATCATAGATTTGCTACTCAAGCGCTGACCTGGAAATCATACATTTGCTACTAAAGCGCTATTCTCTAAATCAAACATTTGCTACTCAAGCGCTGACCTGGAAATCATAGATTTGTGTCCAAGCGCAGACCTGGAAATCATAGATTTGCTACTCAAGCGCTGACCTGGAAATCATAGATTTGCTACTCAAGCGCTGACCTAGAAATCATAGATTTGCTACTCAAGCGCTGACCTGCAAATCAAAGATTTACTACTCAAGCGCTGACCTGGAAATTTTAGATTTCCTACTCAAGCGCTGACTTGCAAATCATAGATTTGCTATTCAAGCGCTGACCTGCAAATCAAAGATTTACTACTCAAGCGCTGACCTGCAAATTATAGATTTCCTACTCAAGCGCTGACCTGGAAATCATAGATTTCCTACTCAAGCGCTGACCTGCAAATTTTAGATTTCCTACTCAAGCGCCGACTTGCAAATCATAGATTTGCTATTCAAGCGCTGACCTGCAAATTATAGATTTCCTACTCAAGCGCTGACCTGGAAATCATAGATTTGCTACTCAAGCGCTGACCTGGAAATCATAGATTTGCTACTCAAGCGCTGACCTGGAAATCATAGATTTCCTACTCAAGCGCTGACTTGCAAATCATAGATTTGCTACTCAAGCGCTGACCTGGAAATCATAGATTTCCTACTCAATCGCTGACCTGCAAATTATAGATTTCCTACTCAAGCGCTGACCTGGAAATCATAGATTTGCTACTCAAGCGCTGACCTGGAAATCATAGATTTCCTACTCAAGCGCTGACTTGCAAATCATAGATTTGCTACTCAAGCGCTGACCTGCAAATTTTAGATTTCCTACTCAAGCGCTGACTTGCAAATCATAGATTTGCTATTCAAGCGCTGACCTGCAAATTATAGATTTCCTACTCAAGCGCTGACTTGCAAATCATAGATTTACTACTCAAGCGCTGACCTACACAGCATAGATTTGCTACTTAAGTGCTGACTTGGAAATCATACATTTACTGCATTGTCAGTTATCAAGAGATATTATTTAGGATCTCTACAAATAAGAAAACGGAAAATTAGGTACCTAATTGTTTACAATTTTATTTTAAAGCGAAAAAGTAGTTTAAAGCCGGCATGTATTGCTTCCTGCTGGCGCTTACATTCACTTGACTGAAGTATCTGAGCGAGCGCTGCAACGGTCCATCCGACGACGACTGGTCGCACGACTGGTCGCACCACGCGGCTTCTAACAGCTCGAAGGAAGGCTTCCATTCTTGAAGGAATGTGCAGAGCTGAAATAAAATAGCTTGTTGCAAAATCGAAATCATGCTTTGTGAGGGAGCTACTGTAATATATACAGTAAGTAGTACCCAGAACTACTTGTGATACAATAATAATTGGTCTGGGGAAAAATAAAAATATATTGTAGAATAAACAACCAAGCGACTGATTGTCTCCTGTGAGCAAAGGGCCTGATACCTGAAGTAGGGTCTCCTCATCGGGGCAGAACACAGCCAAGTCCCTCTCGAGGCCTCCCGACACCCGACTGCCGAGCAACAAGGCCGCGGAGGCCTCGAAGCGGCCTAGGGCGGCCGACAATGAGACCAGCGCGCCCGGCTGGGACAGGAACTCCTGATAATCAACAATAATCAACAATTTGAGTTAACAGTAAACCACAAGATAAATCCAAAAGAATGTAATTTATTGTAAATGTAGGGTCTGTATCCTACAATCTTATAAGTTGATTTGTTTGTAATTAGTAAAAGGTTAAAATGTCCAAGTTGTTTATTTGTTAGGTAAATGTATGTATAGTTATGATCGCAGCGACGTGCTGTCGATCTGAGTGATCGTTGTCAACTAGAGTGTTGGTCACGACAGCACGTCTGAGCGTATAAAATGCTGACCCGCGGGAACATGACGATACTGTGTGGTTTGTATAGACCGTACATGCTCCCGAAGGCAAGCCGAGTAAAAAGTACAAAATAACGTAAAAGTAAAAATAAACTTAATCTAACTTAATAAATTTCATTCATTTTACACTGCCACTGATAGGTACTAAAATGTTTCATAATAACAGTTGACGTTCGAAGACTCCGAAGTAGGTGGGTCCCGTGCCAGCGGTATGTTGATTCCAAATCATAGGGTGTAGATACACGTTCGTCATCATTGTTAGACATCTATCGGTGAACAGGAATCCTTCTTCGCATTAAGCGTGAATTTTTTGTAGTGGATCCCAGCATTGGACTCGCATAGTGTATCTTGATGTCGCTTCAGGTTTACCAAAATGCAGTCATTGATAATCCACATCATTGTTAGATCGTTCACTTTCTTCGCAAGTGTGTTCTGGACTTTACCGAGGGCGTCATTGTTTTGGTTATAAGTGTTATGTTGTTTCTTTATGTTGGTGCATGTTTTTTGTAGTGTAGTGATATTATACTCGTAGTTCTTTGAAGCTTGTATTCCCTGCCAGTAAGGATTCATATCGTAAAGCACGATTGGCTTCCACTCGTCGCGTTTATGTAGCATGTCCGTGTCCTTGTCAAAGTAAATGCTTTGATCAGCGTTTATGCGTAGACTGCAGTCACACCGAACAGGTGCCATAAATGTAATTATTGATAAAGTTGCCCATATCAAATTACATAACATCTAGTTTTGACTTCTAGTTCGTTTGTTTACGATTGGTGTTTGTTCTTCGTTGTTTTGTGGCTCGTTTTCTTCCGTTTTTTCCTGTCGTTTTTCGTTTCCACCTTGTTCTTCATCTTGTTTTGTTATAAGCAGCTTAGATAGTTTTGTGATAGGACGTTTCATGATCCCGTTTTGTGTTCGTACGCTGACCACTCGTACACAACCGTCTTTTCCTCCGTGTAGGTCAATCACTCTGCCTAGTGCCCATTTACCAGCTGGTAAATTGGCGTCATGGATGACTACGAGGTCGTCAATGTCCAAATTTTGTTTTTTCTGTAGCCACTTGCTTCGAGGCGTGAGTTGCGTTAGGTATTCGGATTGCCACCTTTTCCAAATATCCTTGAAGATTTTTTGAACAAGTTGCCATCGCGTTCGTTCGTCCGTTTCAGTTTCAACGATAGTGAGTGTAGGGCCACTGGATAAGAAGTGAGACGGCGTTAAATAGTCGATGTCTTCAGGATCTTCCGTCAGCGCTAAAAGTGGTCTAGAGTTGAGACCGGCTTCAAGTTGTGCCAGTAGTGTTGACAGTTCTTCATACGTGAGTTTTTGTTCTCCTACGACTCTTCGAAGGTGGAACTTTAGACTCTTTACAGCACCCTCCCAGAGTCCACCAGCGCTTGGCCACGATGGAGCGATGAAGTGCCATTCAATGTTCATATCTGTTATGGCTGTGAAGAACTCTGGGTCGAGTGTATTTTTCATGTTGATGAATTCTTGTTTCAGGGAGCGATTTGATCCAGTGAAGTTAGTGGCATTGTCACTATGTATGTGACGTGGTGCCCCTCGTCGAGCTGATAGTCTTCGCAGAGCTGATAAGAACGCCGAGGATGTGAGGTCAGAGACCAGTTCGAGGTGCACTGCCTTCGTCACCATACAAACGAAGACAGCGACATATCCCTTTGTAGTTTTGACGCCTCGTCCCTTACTTGATTTTACATCGATGAACCCAGTGTAATCAACACCAGTGTGATAAAACGGCCGGGTCGGATTACACCTCGCCGCCGGTAAGTTTCCCATAAGTTGAGTTTGTTGTATAGGGCTGTGCTTTCTGCACTTTATGCAGTTAAAAATTCGTTTCTTGACAGCCCGGTTGCCGCCAATTATCCAGTATTGTTTTCTCAATCTAGCTGAAGTAATTCGAGCTCCTCCGTGAAATGTCATCTTGTGGGCTTGGTCCACCAACATCTCAGTAAAATGACCGTCGTGTGGCACGATAATTGGGTTTTTCTGTTCAGCATCAATGTATGCGTTGTTGATCCTCCCCCCCACTCTAAGTAGTCTTTCGTTGTCGAGATAGGGGTTCAAGGGTAGGAGTTTACTTTTTCGATCTATCCCTTTTTTCAGTTCCAGATCCGTTATTTCGTCCTTGAACGAGTTGTGTTGCACGTGTTTCAAAACAATGTCTCTTGCTTTGCGGATTTCCGATGCAGTTAGGTAGGTAGGACGTTGTTCGTCACTCGGAGTCGCGCGTAGTATCCATGCGATAACTCGTGTAATCCGAGTTAGACTGCTGTGTCTTGTAAGCAAGTCTTCAATACAATCGTTGTAGTGAGACTGTATTGTTACGTTTGTTTGTAACTTCTTCATTTCTTCGGTCGTTTTGTAAGTTGGTTGATCTTCTGAGGGTTGAAATGTAGGGAGCCATTCTGGTCCATTCCACCACAGGCGATGTGATTTTAACTGAGTAGGTAGTATTCCGCGACTGGCACAGTCCGCGGGGTTTTCCGCCGATTTTACGTAGCGCCAGCAGTTAGACGGGATTGTTTTCCTTATTTTTTGCACCCTGTTTGACACGAATAGATTCCAGCGAGTGTGATCACCATGAATCCATCCCAGGACTGCAGTCGAGTCTGACCAGCCGTATATAGTTAAGTTGTGGTTTGTTAGACATTCTTGAACTTTTTTCATGAGCATTGCTAGTAGTACAGCCGCACATAGTTCAAGCCTGGGTAAAGAAACAGTTTTCTTTGCTGGTACAAGTCGTGACTTTGCGGCCACTATGACCACAGAGCCTTGTTTAGTTTTAGTGTAGATGATGCAAGAGTAAGCATTTATACTCGCGTCGCAAAATCCATGTAATTCAATATCTCTGTCTTGTTGTTTGATCTGTAACCATCTGGGTATTTTTAGGTCATTTATTTCAGTCAGTTGAGATTTGACCTTTTCCCAATTTTTGGTTATATGTTCAGGAACATTGTCGTCCCATCGTTGTTGGTCTTCCTTCCAAACTTCTTGGAATATGAGTTTCAGTTTTGTAGTTACCGGGCTTAGCCAACCCAGAGGGTCGAAATTTTTTGAAATTTCCGATAAAAGGATGCGTTTTGTGACCGTTTTCGTAGAGGTGGTGTTGATAGGTAGTTGGAAGGTAAAGTTGTCTTCGTTAGGGTTCCACCGTAGGCCCAATGTCTTTGTCGACTCTTGGTGTTTGAAGCAATATGCTTCCGGTTCGTTACTTGTAGATCCTTCTTGTAGTAGTTTTGTTTCATTTGATGACCATTTTCTTAAGTTAAAGCATCCAGACTTGAGTAGGTTTGTTAGATCTGTTTTGATGCGGGTTGCGGTTTGTAAGTCATCAGCACTGAAGAGCAGGTCATCCATGTAAAAGGAAGTTTCCAGGATGGCTGCAGCTTCAGGGTAGTTGTGTCGTTCATCGTGTGCCAGTTGCTTCAGAGTCATCATAGCCAGGAACGGAGCAGCTTTGGTGCCATAAGTAACAGTTGTTAAAGCATACTCTCGCAGTGGTTGGTTAGGAGAGTTTCTCCACAGAATTTTCTGGTAGTTTTGGTCTTCTTCATGACAAACAATCTGGCGAAAATGTTTCTCAATATCAGCCGTGATGGCAATCTTGTATTGTCTCCATTTCAAGATAAGAGACAATAGGTCTGTTTGTAAGTTTGGGCCGCTGAACATGAGATCGTTTAGACTATGACCCGTAGTTGTTTTTGCTGAGGCATTAAATATGACACGTAGCGGTGTTGTTTTTGAGTCGGCACGTTGGACACAGTGATGTGGTAGGTAGAAGCTCGGTTTCATGTTGTTGTCGCTTAATCGCATGTGATTCAATTCTTCGTACTCAGTCATAAATGATTTGTAATGTTCCGCAACGTTTCCAGAGGTTCTAAACCTTTTTTCTAGTTGAAAAAATTGGGCTGCTGCTTTTGGTTTAGATTCTCCAAGTTTCTCTTTGATGTCAGAGTGTAGGGGTAACCGCACCACATAGCGACCATTGTATTGACGTTTTGTTTCAGTTTTGTATTGTTGGAGACAGTAAGCATCTTCAGCAGATATTTGTGAGGTTTCTGCTATATCTTCAATTTCCCAAAACTTTCTTATGTCATCCAAATTGTTGAGGATAACGTTGCATTGATACGATTTTATGGTGCCACATAAAATCCATCCTAGTTGAGATTGTTGAGCCATTGGTTGTGTTTCATCTCCTTTGATGATACCGCCAAGGATGATTGTAGAGTAAACATCAGCCCCGAATAGTATATCGATGGGTCGGCTGATGTTAAAGTCAGGATCTGCTAATTGGATTCCATTAAGATGTGTCCAGTTAGAAGGTTTGGAGAAGGATTTGTTTGGTAGGTTGTTAACCAGATTTCTCATTACGTAGACTTGTGTGTCGAAAGTAAAATTGTTGTTTAAAGAAGAGCATGACAAATTCACAGCTCCCTTGCAGTTGTTTTCTTTTGCCCCGACGCCGAAAATGACGCCGCTGCATCGTTCACGAGGTAAACCCAGTAGTTGCGCAGCATTTTCAGTAATTATGGATATTTGTGATCCTTGGTCGATGAGAGCGCGTAGGGTAACCTCTGTTCCATCGTTTGTTCTGACCTTTACTTGAGCGGTGGCCAAAAGTGTTTCAGATATGTTTTCCATGGACACGTTGCTACTTGGACCGTCGTTATTGTTAGTTGAGTTGTTATTGTTCGGTCCATCGGTATTTCGCTTTGGTGTCATGTTCACGGACGTGTCGTGAAGTAATGTATGATGGTGTTCGTTGCATTGTAAGCATCTTTTTTCTGACTTACACTGTTTACCTTTGTGATCAAACAAACAATTTAAGCATAAATTGTGTTTCACAACTAGGTTCCGTCGGTCAGGTGTTTGCAATTTTATGAAGTCATTGCAGTGGAATAATCCGTGTTCACTTTTACAGAGCGGACACTTCACATCCCGGGGTACAAAACTTTTTTTGTTGATTGTAGAGTTATATGCGTTATTTGAGAAGATCTTAGGCTTCCCGTTGAAGTTTTGGTAGTTTCCAAAAGCTTTGTTTGTTTGTTGTGGTTTGTTGTTGGACTGGCCGGCTAGACTACGTTGTTGTTGGTTATCGTTAGTAGTACGATCTTGCTTGCGTCGTGTAGATTCCAAAGAGGTAAATTTAGACTCCAAGAAGCTCATAAATTCGTTCATAGTAGGTAGTTCTCGTGGCTCTTTAATACATTCAATGTAGTCATTGTAGGAGTCGGTGTCCAATTTTTGTGACAGCAAGTGTATCAAGATAGGATCCCAAGTAGAGATGTCGACATCGAGTTTCTTTATAGCGTTCAAGCACTCATTTGTTGTGTCATGTACCCTCTTAATAGCAGTAGCTGATTGGTATTGCAAAGTTGGCAAGTTCAATATAGTGTTAAGATGCGAAGTAAATATTAACTTCTTGTTGTTATATCTGTTGTTAAGTATGTCCCAGCAAACCTGGTAGTTGTCAGAGCTGATAGACAGATGCTGAATGAGTTTTTCAGCTTCTCCCTTGACCTTGGATTTTAGGTATTGCATTTTTTGTGCACTGGATAGTGTTCGATTTTCGTGAATTACTTCGGTAAATAAATCCTTGAAGGATGTCCAGTGCTGGTATGCTCCAGAGAAAGTTGGTAGGTCCATTTTGGGAGTTGATTTTTCTTTATGAGAGACAGACCACATTTTTGTGTTAATGGCTTTCTTCATAGAGTGGTATTGTTGTTCGTAGATTTCAAAAATCTGTTCATAATCTTGTTCGATTGTTAGTTCACTATCGATCTCCCAGTGTAGAGTATCGATAGTTTTCCACCTAGATTGAAGGTCTTTCAATGTGTCCTCGAACTCCCAGTTTTCGTTGATTTGTTCCAGCTTAATTGTAGCGAGAGTACGACTGAAAGCCTTAAAGTTGCTTTTTTGTTTGCGTAGCAATTCTTCCGATTTACTAACGTTACCTTGAGAGGTCGTGTTGTAAGTTTTTTCGGTATTCAGCTGTTGTTGTTGAGAAGTTGATGGTTCCACAGAAGGTTTAGTCTCAGGTAGTTGAAAAGTTGGAATTGGAGACTTCGCAGGTGATTTTTCTCTCTTGTCAGTAGTGTCAGTGACCTCGGAGGTCTCGTATTTCTGGATGAACGTTCGAGCCGCTGAGTAGAAATCTTTAGTTAACTGATAATGATTTTCAGAAAAATATATGTTATCTCGGTCTTGGTACTGGTATAGTTTTGTGTGATTTAGTTGAAACTCTGCCCAATACGAATCCAGAACTTCAAGGCGTTTCTTGGCGAGTTGTGGTGTCTTTCTGTCGGCTCCATCCTTTTTGAAGTTCTTGAGAAGTTTCTCGATCTCCTCCTTTAGTTGGTTTTGTGTTGCTAAAAGATCTTCGATTGTGCTCATGTTGCTAACGTTGAGTCGAAGATTTTAACATATGAACGTACGTATGTGGTAGTGTATTATTCTCTACAGTATATGCGCCTTTTCAATTTAGCTGGTGAGACCCGCTTGTGGGAGGCCAGTAAACCAATTCGCTACCGAAAAGAAAATACAAACCACTGTTCATTAAGTAGTTGTGGAAGGTGTATCCACGGGTAGTTAAGTAGTTGTAGTTTTTGTAAAATTTACCGCACTCTCAGTTTATTTACACACTGGTACCGCGCGATAGTTTACGTTAAAAAAAAAAAAACAAAGATGTAGGGTCTGTATCCTACAATCTTATAAGTTGATTTGTTTGTAATTAGTAAAAGGTTAAAATGTCCAAGTTGTTTATTTGTTAGGTAAATGTATGTATAGTTATGATCGCAGCGACGTGCTGTCGATCTGAGTGATCGTTGTCAACTAGAGTGTTGGTCACGACAGCACGTCTGAGCGTATAAAATGCTGACCCGCGGGAACATGACGATACTGTGTGGTTTGTATAGACCGTACAGTAAAGTTAGTTAATACACGTATTTAATTTGGATGCTTATCCGCGGTCGTTCGCTGTGGTAGCGTTGCGTCAACTAGTTAGTATTAAAATTGTCTAAATGTAGGTTGCAGCGTAAGCAAAAGGCTGTACGTGAACCGTACATGCTCCCGAGGGAAAAGTAAAGGAAACGTAAGATGAGCAGCCATTACAAAGTTTAGTTTAACTAGGTATAATGTAGTAAAATGTAGTATAGTTAGTTATGTAAAAATATAATAAGCAAAATCATTAAGCAACATCATAAAGTTCTTAACTACTTAAGTCCATCGAAATGAAAGATTTTCTTTGACGGGCTTGCTTCACTGTAGATCTTGGCTAGAGCATTCATGAGCATTTCTAAAATTTGTCGTAAATTACCCAGAATTAAAGTTGATGTTACTGCAGCGGAGTTCATGTCATTAGCGGTGTATAGTATTTGCGCTCTGTTCTCAATTCTGGTGATGACGCTGCATGTTTGATCCATGTAGGTTTTTATTATTTTGAATTGATCATCCATAAATGCTGTGTTTCTCTTTATAATGTTATTTTCTGCTTCCACAATCAGTGTCTGGTTTTTCATAAGTTGCAATAGGTACTTATCATTCGTTTGCAAGTTTTGGATGTCATTTTCATATTTTGCGGCAAAGTCAGCGTCGAGCACTCCGAAGAGGGTTCTTGCTAGTTTTCCAACCCCATCAAAGTAGCCTCGTTTTTGCCGAGAATGCTGTGAGAGCAGCATCGAGTTGTATTCCATAAGTTCTCGCAATTCGTGCCGTAATTGACTGATTACTGCTTCACATGGTTTATACTCGTGAGATATTCTTTGACACATTGTATGCATTTGATCCACATACTTATGGATCTTGTCGGTTGCTTGCCAGTAGGATGTTAGGTTGTAGTAGATTAGGATGGTCCAGTCGTCGTGCATCAGCTGTAGTTTTCCAGCTTCATCAAAATAGATTGAGTTGTTTGCTGGTATCGGTGTGACGTTTATGTTCGTAGCTGCTGGCGCTGACTGTACTAATCCAGTTAAGGCTAAAATCGACATGAGTAACAGAGGTAGTATTCTAGACTTATTTGTTCTTGTACATGTAGTTGTGTTCGTTTGTTGATGTGTTCGTGCTTCTGGAATCTTAGAGTCATTTACTGGTAATGGTGCCAATCTCGTGATTGGTCTTTTTAGTGGTCCCTTTTTAGTTTTTAGTGTAACCACCCGAACTCTACCATCCGTCCCTGGATGTAGCTCTTCTACTCTTCCGAGAGCCCACCGTCCTGGAGGTAAGTTTTCATCTTTTACCAACACTAGGCTTCCTTCTTTCAGATCTTCTTTAGCCTGTTGCCATTTGCTTCGAACTTGCAATTGATGAAGATATTCGTTTGACCACCGCTTCCAGATATGTAAGTTCATCTGTTCTATCAGCTTCCATCTGTTTCTCAGGTCGTACAGAGCAAAGTTCTCTTCGATAGTAGGGAAGGATAGTAGAGGACCGCCGATGAGAAAGTGACCGGGGGTGAGGTACTCTAGATCTTCTACATCTTCTGTTAAGGGGCATAGTGGGCGAGAGTTTAAGCAGGCTTCAATCTGTGCTAATAGCGTAGTAAATTGTTCGAAAGTAAGCTTCTGCTCCCCCAATACTCGATGCAGGTGATGTTTCATAGATTTGACTGCAGCCTCCCATAGTCCTCCAGCAGTCGGCCAGAGAGGAGCGTTGAAGTTCCATGATATCTGTAAGTTGCTAATCTCATCTAAGAATTCCATAGTCTTAAAAGTTTCGTGTCGTTCTAAGTCTTCCTGGAGCAATCGTGCGGCACCCACAAAATTTGTCCCATTGTCTGAGAACATGTTTTTTGGGGTTCCCCTGCGGGCACACATCCTTTTGAGGGCGGCGAGAAATGTTTGTGTAGTCAAGTCAGAAACGAATTCTAAATGCACAGCTTTAGTCACCATGCAGATGAATATAGCTATGTAAGCTTTACATGTTTTTACTCCTCTCCCTTTGTTTATCTTCACGTCTACATGTCCAGTGAAGTCGACGCCAGTGTTCGTGAACGGTCTTGATGGAGTAACACGTTCCTTCGGTAAGTCAGCCATCAGTTGGGCGTTCTGAGTAGTTTTAAACCGATGACATCTAACACATAGTCGTAATTCTTTCTTCACTGTCCTACTGCCACCCATGACCCAAAATTTCAGTCGTAGATGAGCTAAGGTGAGCCGAGCGCCCCCATGGAGCGTGTCATGATGAGCTTCCCGAATAATGAGCTCTGTTAATCTTCCTGCCGCGGGGAGAATCATCGGATGTTTCGAGTCGAGAGGTAACGTGGAGTTCTTAAGGCGTCCTTTTACCCGAAGTAACCCATTTTTATCCAGAAATGGAGTTAAGTTCAAGAGCTTGCTTTTTGTTGATATGGATCGGTTCTTCTTTAGACATTCTATTTCTTCGCAAAAATGCTCTTCCTGAACGTTCTTGATCACCAGATCTGTAGCTCTGGTTATCTCATGCGATGATAAACTCATAACCTCGTTTTTGTGGTCGGTTAAGTTATTTATAGAGGTCATTGTTCTCTTCCGATAGTTCATTACTCGTAACATCCATCCAAGTACTCGTATTACACGTTTATAATTACTAAATTTATTTAATAATGTTTTAATTATTCCGTCGCTTTTGTAGGTTGCTACGCAGCATTTTGTCGGTGGCAGTAGGTCATTGTTTGTAGTGTAGGTAAGAGTATTGACTTGATTGTCTTTTAATACATAGGTTTTTAACCATGCAGGTCCCTCCCACCAAAGTTTCAGGTTAAGTAGTTGTGAAGGGGAACGTCCTCGAGTTGCGCAGTCAGCAGAGTTTTCTTCTGACTTCACATAGTTCCAGGAGCCTGCAGGGACAATGTTGGTTATTTGTACCACTCTGTTAGCTACATATCTTTCCCATCGGTGGATGTCTCCTTGTAACCATGCTAAGACAACCTTAGAGTCGCTCCAACAAGTTATTTGTAGGTGTTTCTCGCTGAGAGTACGTTTGACTTTATCTAGAAGTTTTGCGAGTAGTAAAGCGCCACACAGTTCCAACCTAGGCAATGTAATCTTTTTATTCAGTGGTGCTACTTTAGTTTTGGCAGTAATGAGCCTAGTTATGCAATGATCTTGTTTGTTTGTTACTCGGCTGTAAATGACGCACGCGTAAGCCTTTTCGCTCGCGTCACAAAAGCCGTGTATTTCTAGCTTTGTATCCTCGCATTGCAGCCATCTTGGTATAGAAAGTTCATTTAGTAGAGGGATGTCCTTCCTTATTGTCTCCCACTCTTTGATTATTTCTTCTGATAAGCGTTCATCCCAGTCTATGTTGCCAATCCAGAGCTTTTGAAAAATCAATTTTGTTTTTATTACAAAAGGCGATAGAAATCCGAGAGGGTCATATAATTTGCTGATCTCACTGAGTAATGTGCGTTTAGTTAGTTTTCTTTTTTCAGGAAGTTCCCACTGATAGGTAAACGTGTCGCTTTTTTGATTCCACCTCATACCCAGCATTTTAGTATTAGGTGTTTGTTCTGGGCTAAAGTCAATGTTCATGTTGTTGCACCTTTGATCATCTCGCAAATTATCTAAGATGTGTGGCTCGTTACTCTTCCACTTTCGTAGATTGAACCCACCTTTCTTTAGGAGCTCGATCAGTTGGGCTACTAGTTTTTTCGCCGAGTAGATAGTATTTAGCCCATACACCAAATCATCCATATAAAAAAATTCTTTTAGGACCTTGGCCGCCTCCGGGTAGGTTTCTTGTTCATCTTGTGCTAGTTGATGTAGAGTACGCATTGCAAGATAGGGTGCACTTTTCGTGCCGTATGTTACTGTGCACAGCTGCCACTCTTGGATAGGATCGCTTGGCGAGGATCTCCACATTATAGTTTGCAGGTTTTGCTGTTTCTCGTTTAACCATATAAAACGATACAGCTTTTCTACGTCGGCTGTAATGACATATTTGTAAGATCTCCAATTAATCAATAGTGTCAGCATGTCTTTTTGTAAGTTAGGGCCGCAGTACATACGGTCATTGAGGCTGGAGTTATTTTTAGTTTTGTAAGAGGCGTTAAAAACTACTCTGAGCTTCGTTGTAGTAGACTCTGCTCTTAACACCCCATGATGAGGTAAGTAGACTCGGTTCATATTATCTTTTGTGCTTACGGGTTTCATGTGACCCATTTCAATATATTCGTCCATAAACCGTCTGTACCCATCGTTAAGTTCTTCATTTACTCGCATTTTCTTTTCAAGTTGAAGAAACTGAGCTAGTGCTTGAGACCTTGTGTTGCTTGCGTTAGTGTCGCAGTTAGGTTTCATTGGCATTTCCACGACGTACGGCAAACGGGCAGTTTGCCATTCTTGTAGTGGTGGAGTTATAATTTTCTTCACAGTACTGCTCCTCACTAGTTGATGTTGAAGAGTCCATAACTTCATCGGTTTCCCAGAACCTTGCCATGTTCTCGAATTCATTGAGTGTTACGAAGCAGTTAAATGTTTTTACATTCCCACATAGAATCCAACCAACTCTAGTTTGCTGAGCTACGGGGTAGCTATTGCTACTCCTGATGACTCCATTTAGTATGAGTTCTGAATAGATGTCGGCACCCAAAAGTAGATCAATCGGGCCCGAGATGTTAAAGTGTGGGTCTGCTAGTTTTAAGTTTTCTAAATAGTCCCAGTTTTTAATTGAAAAGGAGGCCGTAGGCAAATTACTAATGAGTTTCTTCATAATAAGCGTTTCTAAATCAAAGTTATAGTCTGAATGAATAGAAGTACATTCTAAGTTAATTGCTCCTTTACAATTGCCGCCCAGTGATCCGACACCCGATACCACGGCGCTCATCTTGCGGCGCGGTAACCTGAGCCGCTGAGCTGCGTTCTCTGTTATGAGGCTAATCTGTGACCCTTGGTCGAGTAAACCTCTTAAGTTGATGTAGTCTCCGTCTATAGTTTTGACCTTTAAGAGTACAGTCGTCAACAAAACTTCCTTTTCTTCGTTTGTTATGTTGTTTACAGCATAGGAAGTCGACGGCTTTGGCTGATGGTTATTAGTTTTTTCAGGTTCAATATCGTGTAGCATTGTATGATGTGGTTTACAACATACTCTACATGTTTTGCGTGAGTTGCATTGTTTGTCTCCGTGGTCGAATAAACAATTTTTGCAAATATGCATATTTCGTACGGTTTCGTCACGTGCCTTTGCACTCATCGCAACAAATTTGTCACATTTCATCAACACGTGATCAGTTTTGCAAATTGGGCAGTTTCTAACTGAAGTAAAGAATACTTTTGACGAGTTTTGTGGTTTGTTATAGTACGTTGACCTCCGTGTATTATTACTTTTAGTTTCTGATACATTATTAGATGTTTTTTCGGATTTCCACGGTTTATTAGCGGTAGGTAATTTCTGGTTATTTCCTTGCATTACTTCCAGCGCCATGAATTTTGACTCCAAAAAATCAATAAATTCTTGTAATTCAGGAAATTCTCTCGGATTCTTGACTTCCTTCATATACTCATTGTACGTCACGCTATCCAGTTTCTGGACTAAGAGATGAACAACAATCGGATCCCAGTTAGAGATGTTGAGTCCGATGTTGCTAAGTCCGTTCAAGCACTCCGTCATTACGTCATGCAGTTTTCTTACGCTTGCAGCACTTGCTTGTTGGATGACTGGTTGATTTAGGAGGGTGTTAATATATGATGTAAAAAGGAGCCGTTTGTTATCGTAGCGGTGAGTAAGAATTTCCCAGCATGATGCATAGTTTTCGGCGCTGATGCCAAGATGCTGGACAAGTTTTTCCGCTTCGCCCTTGAGCTTTGTCTTTAAGTGTTGCATTTTCTGCGCTTTAGATAGTACTGGGTTGTTGTGTACACTTTCAACGTAGAGATCCCTAAAAGTTAACCACTGATTGTACTTGCCATAAAAATCGGGTATTTCAATTTTTGGTGTTGACTTCTCATAGTGAGCGTTGTTCCAGATGCTGTGTTGAATTTTCTTTCGCAGCTCGTCGTAAATTTTCTCTGCAGCATCATACTTCTGTTTGTAAACTGAATCCTCGTCTTGTAAAATATAGTCAAGTTCCCAATTCGCTTTCTCGATTTTTTCCCACTTAGTTTTTAGGATATTCAGGTTATCTTCCAATTCCCATTTTTCTTTGAGTGTAGACTGAGCTAAGTCAATCTTCTCCACAGCACGTTCAAATGCTCTAAAGTTGCAGTATTGTTGACGTAAAAGATCTTGTTGCTTGTTATTTGTCTCTTCTGTTTCACGAGGAGGAACATGAAATTTAATATCATCGAAACTAAATGTCGATTGCTTACCTGCTGTAGGTGGTGCAGAAGGTGTCACCTCCCCGGACTCCACCTTACTCGGACTCGCGGTCGGCAACTCCGCTTTCCGCTTCAGTATATCTTGCAGCACATCTTCGTACATGTCTTTCGTGCTGGTGAAGACGTTATCAGTGAAGTATTGATGGTCGGTGGCATCCGACTCCTCCAAAAGTTGATTGTTGTAGACGAACTTCTCCCACTGCTGGTTCAGCCGCGAAAGACGTTCGTCTAGGTACTCCAAAGTCTTCCTACTTGAGCTATCCTTCTTGTAGTTGATGCAGATTTGCTTTAGGTTGTTGAAGGTAGCCTCCTGGAGACTGATGAGCACCTTGACACTCTGAGCCATTGTTCTAAGTTAAAGTATTCCCTTGGTAGAGTAGTAGGTAGTTGTATACCGCAGGCACTAGTTACTTCTATTGGCTACTTATTGTATTTGCACTCTACTTACGACATATGCGCCTTCTCAATCCAACTGGGGCGACCCGCTTCTGGGAGACCAATTAAACCGAATCGCTGTCGCACATAGAGACACTCACACACTAAATAACCGAATAGTTACACGCTCGAAGGACCAAAATGTAGGGTCTCAGAGTTTGAGTTAACAGTAAACCACAAGATAAATCCAAAAGAATGTAATTTATTGTAAAGTTAGTTAATACACGTATTTAATTTGGATGCTTATCCGCGGTCGTTCGCTGTGGTAGCGTTGCGTCAACTAGTTAGTATTAAAATTGTCTAAATGTAGGTTGCAGCGTAAGCAAAAGGCTGTACGTGAACCGTACAAATGTGGTATAGCTAATGGGTGCATTGCACGTGCAGGTTGTGACGTCACGCTTGTACTGTACTTGTAGAGTAGTTGCAGCATGTTACCTTGACTAGCATGGGCAGGCTCGGCACCAGCACGTGTTGTATCACCTTGAGATCCTTCCTCAGCAGGTCTGAGGCGCAGAGCCGCGTGACGTCACACTTCGCTTCACCTAACTCACGCAACTTGCACGCGCTGCACCTTACCAACACATTATAATTATATTAAGACCCTTATCACAATACGTCAGAGCTCGATATCTGTCAAATTTCGATACCAGAGCCTTCACCCTGCAGCAAACAGAGGGCGCACATTGAACGTCGCTTTACGCTTGGTTTTTTACATTATACCTAACTAATCTTGGTACTTGAAGATTAGGTAGTTAGAGTCATCCAATTAAATAAATGTCACCAATATTATTACACTCAGGCTGGAATACTCAAAGGCTGAAATACTCAAAAGTCATTCAAATTTGAGCACCACTTAAAATTGCTCTGCCTCTGTTTGAAATTACTCATTTGTAAGAGATGGCAATAATTTAAGCGGGACTTAAATTGAGTGGGGTTTGAGTGGCGTTTGAATATATGAGTACTAGTTTGTCAAATACATACATGCATTTTTATCCATGTATATACTCGTCGTATACTTGATGTATTTGTATATACGTCTATATATGCGTGTATACGTATATTTCGTGTATGAATATATTAGCTTCCGCCCGCGTCTTCGTTCGCATCCCGTTGGATCCCGTTAATTTTTCAGTGTCAAACACCAAATCTCAGAAAGTATTCACTCTAGAGTTCTCGTTCCACAACTAAATGAAAGGTGTGATCAAGATCTAAATTTTTGATGACAGCTGTCAAACTTCAATCGGCTATATCTCGGAAACTACTCATCCTAGAATTCTCTTTCCAAAACTAAATGAAAGGTGTGATCAAGATCTAACTTTTTGATGACAACTGTCAAACTTCAAACGGCTATATCTCGGAAACTACTCATCCTAGAGTTTTCGTTCCAAAACTAAATGAAAGGTGTGATCAAGATATAACTTTTTGATGACAGCTGTCAAACTTCAAACAGCTATATCTCGGAAACTACTTATCCTAGAGTTCTCGTTCCAAAATCAAATGAAAGGTGTGATCAAGACCTACATTTTTGATGACAGCTGTCAAACTTCAAACGGCTATATCTCTGAAACTACTCACCCTAGAGTTCTCGTTCCAAAACCAAATGAAAGGTGTGATCAAGATCTACATTTTTGATGACAGCTGTCAAACTTCAAACGGCTATATCTTGGAAACTACTCACCCTAGAGTTCTCGTTCTAAAACCAAATAAAAGGTGTTATCAATATCTACATTTTGGATGACAGCTGTCAAACTTCAAACGGCTATATCTCGGAAACTACTCATTCTAGAGTTTTCGTTTTAAAACTAAATGAAAGGTGTGATCAAGATCTAACTTTTTGATGACAGCTGTCAAATTTCAAACGGCTATATCTCGGAAACCACTCATCCTAGAGTTTTAGTTCCAAAACTAAATGAAAGGTGTGATCAAGATCTAAATTTTTGATGACAGCTGTCAAACTTCAAACGGCTATCAAAAATATAGATCTTGATCACACCTTTCATTTAGTTTTGGAACGAGAACTCTAGAGTGAGTAGTTTCCGAGATATAGCCGTTTGAAGTTTGACAGCTGTCATCAAAAAAGTATATATACACGCATAATGATATACACGTATATACGAATACATAAACGTATATAAACATATTATATACATGGATAAATATGCAACCATGTATGTGACAAATTAGTCTAATAACATAGTACATGTCAAACCATAACAATGCATCACAGAGCACGTCCTCATTGGACGTGACGTGATGCATCGTTATAGGCAGTGGTTACCACTTAACATCAGGTGAGTCATCGGTTTGTTCCATCATTGAGTTGTACAACATGTCGCTACTACATGTCATGTCGTATGTTGTACATGATCAAAACTAGTTAGTCAGTGTAGTCATACTATGCGTTCCATACAAGATTACGATCGATCGTTGGGCGCGAAAATTGACATAGGTCCGACCTCCACGAGCGCTGAAGCGCTACTGAGTTTGAGCGGGCCGACGCGTCTCATTTTATACCATTTTAATATCGTTTATTTTAAGTTTTATTATATTTTCTAAGAAAAATAAAGTATGTAGTCTTGTTCGTAATGAACTATTGTTTATTTTGGTATAATTTTTATTCACCAATATGAATTTACTATGGAGATATTCACAGCTAAATCTGAACGTTTTTAGGAGTTTTATGGTTTTGGAATTGGTGTTTTTTATAGATTTTTAAGACATTGTTCTAAATTCCAAGGCCGCTATGAAATTAACCAGTATTTAAGACATATTATTGTATACTTTTCTTTTTCTCTGCTTTGTACAGTTGTGCAGTCTAAGAGCTTGAAAAAGTGCCCGCGCGAGTTTTTTTCAAAAACATGCTTCGGAATATTGGCTGTAAATAAGTATACAAGACAAAATCGGGAAAAGCGAGGCCGCTATGTACTATATTTAAAGCTGTTCTTCATTATACAACAAGTTGAAATTGTCGAAGAGTTACAGTTTCTCTGGTTAAGAACGCCAAACATAGGTAAAATCACGGTTTCTTTGTAATAGGCCTCTTAAGGCCACAGGGAAACGCACAATAACATTCCTTTGTAAATGTTTGTCGTCCGTTTGTCGACCGCCGCTGTGACAGTGATTTACTGGTCAAGCACTGATCCGGCCGGACTCGAGCATCGATGGAATAATTGTTCACTTTGATGAGACGAACCAACACAAATGATCCATTTATTATTATTAGGTACGCCTATTTATTGATCGAGTGAGCGAAGCGAACGAGATCTTAGTGACATTTTAGACAAAAATGCTTTGTATGTTTGTATGTTTGTTCGTCGAGATCTTTTGAACCGCTTATCCGATATTCACAGAATTTGGTAGGTATACGGATAATACTCTTAAGTTTTACTGGTTTGTTAAATGAAGTAAATCGGTCAAGGGGTCGTGAAGTTATGAGGGTCCAAAGAGAGTAAAAAAAGAAAAAGTCGTACAAAAATAATATCAATGGGGTGTCAATTATGATAGGGTTTTGTTTAGACATTCCAAAACCGTTTTATTTTGACTCTAGTGGGCGAATACTCAAAAGCAACTCAAACCCCACTCAATTTAAGTCCCGCTTAAATTATTGCCATCTCTTACAAATGGGTAATGTCAAACAGAGGCAGAATCACTTTAAATGGTGCTCAAATTTGAATGACTTTTGAGTATTTCAGCCTCAGTCTAATAGTTTTTGAGTTGTTGTAAAAAATATAAAATTGGCAAACCCAGTACAACGTGAGCTACCATTTCTTGGAGTTTCAATGATTTTGTAGTTCAAGTAAGACTGGTACTTAGCTAGACGGCGATTTCGAAGCGATTTGCAAATTTAATTACAACCATTGGTCAATAAAAATTGTTTGGGTTTTATTCTGTTTTGTGTCTATGTATTATAAGTATGTATTTACAAAAACAAAGTATATGAGTATTATATCAGCAATCTAGTTTCCATAGTACAAGCTCTGCTTAGTTTGGGACTAGAGGGCGTTGTGGGTAAGGTCCAAAGATATTTATTTTATTTTTTTAACCTCCGACCATCACGAGATCTCAGTTCGGGGCGAACTACTAGTGTATTTTATTTTATTTATTTTATTTAACTCTTTATTGCACAAAAGAACAAATGTACAACTAGGTGGGCTTAATGCTATAAGCATTTCCTACCTGCCAACCTTACAGGTCAGGAGAATGGTTGGCGTGCAAACTTGAGATAAACAGTACCTACATGTTCAAAACAATCAGAATGAATAAACAGAATAGAGAACAAATTGCAGTAATCGTATGGGTTAAGTTAGAGTACCTACATGAGCTACAATTCAGAAAATAGAAAATAAAGAAACCTACCTATGTATTTCGCTTTGATGCATCCTGTTTCAAAAGGTGTTCATAAACGAGTCTCTTAAAAACCAATTTATTCGGAGCCCTTTGTATGTTACTTGGAAGAGCATTCCAGAGCCGTACAGCTGCCACCTCAAGAGTTACCGCGGGAGGATGTTGAGTGCATAGGAGTAGCCAAAGCCAGGGTGTTGGTGGATCTTAGGTTGCGATTGTGGGAATCGGAGAGGAAGGAAAATTTACTTTTAAGGTATTGGGGAGATTTATTTTCATTAAGTATCGAGAAAAGAAGGCATAGGGTTCTCCTGTGTCTTCTTTCGCGAATATGGAGCCACTTTAGTTTGGAGCGATATTACGACACGTGATCGTACTTACGAAGGCCGTAGATGAATCTAATGCAGGTGTTCAGTAAGCGGTCTAGCTTATTGAGAAGGTCTTGATTAGGTCGGGGTAAGTAATATCCGCATAGTCGATTATAGGAGTAAGTAATAAGTTGTCCAACTGACCGTTCAGCCTCATAATCGTCAGGTTTGAGGATGCTCTCCAGCATGAGGACCACCTCCTCATCGTGAGGAGTGCCCTTGTTCACTTCCTTGGAGAAATTCACCGTGTCCAGTATTATAGTAGCTGTGGTAGGTATACAGTTATTGTATTATATAATATCATATAACAATACTAAAGTAGGTACCTACTTTTATCTTTACATAAACCTAGGTTAGGTACCTACCCACTTCCGAAAACTTTTCCCAATAAACCAATACTTAGGTATTGTGAATTCCATACATTCTTAGCATTTTGCAGTTTTATGTTTATTTTTAAATTCTATTTGTTTATTAAGTATCTCTTAGCCCACTAGGTACTACCCACTAGTAGTGGCTTACCTACTGAATAGATGTTAAAAACTCCTTCAGTGATGCCTAGCCTAGATACTCGTAGGTAACTGGTAGATACCAATAGGTAAGTAGTTGAATGAGTACACGTATATGATAACTTACAATGCAGCATATCGCATGCGGCGATGTGTTCAGTGAAGAAGTTAGCGCGTTGTTTAGTGAAGAGCGCGCTCACGTGTGCAATGCGCTGCGCGACCAACGTGGCGCACGAACCCACCGGCTCGATGCTACTCCTAGTGTCCTCCTTGTACCTGCAATACAATACAATACAATACTATCTATTATCTATATTCACAACAACGTGGCGCACGAACCCACCGGCTCGATGCTACTCCTAGTTTCCTCCTTGTACCTGCAATACAATACAATACAATACTATCTATTATCTATATTCACAACAACGTGGCGCACGAACCCACCGGCTCGATGCTACTCCTAGTGTCCTCCTTGTACCTGCAATACAATACAATACAATACTATCTATTATCTATATTCACAACAACGTGGCGCACGAACCCACCGGCTCGATGCTACTCCTAGTGTCCTCCTTGTACCTGCAATACAATACAATACAATACTATCTATTATCTATATTCACAACAACGTGGCGCACGAACCCACCGGCTCGATGCTACTCCTAGTGTCCTCCTTGTACCTGCAATACAATACAATACAATACAATACAATACTATCTATTATCTATATTCACAACAACGCCATCTAGTCACGGCGACACCTCCACCTAGCTAGATTGTTTGAAGTAGAATCAGCGCCCTGCATTACCCTTGTATATTTACTTACAATGCACAAAATCTTGGGGAGTACTCATTATGGTCCTTCTGTAAAGGATAGTTTAGTTTACCTCCAGTTGGTTTTGTCCAGTGGTCTATGGTCGATGATCTCAGTGACGAGCGGAGCCAGGTGCGCGTCTCTAGAGCACAGCACGTGGTGATCCACTAACACTATGTTTGCTTTCAGTGGAGAAGGCAGGGCCGGCTCGTCTCTGAAATATAACACCAGCTGTAGGTATACATCACGTCTTAATAAACAAAGGCACATCTAATGAGGAGTTTGTATTCACAATTTTTTTTTACGGACACCAATTTTTTTTTTAGTTATCAATTCTAAAGAGAGATCCCTGACTTGGTCAACACAAACTAATAACAATCTCTTTTTATTAGAAATGAAAGCGTCCTATGTCCATGTAGGTAGCTACCTAGTTTGGTGAATCATCTAGTGTCGGTGGGTGTAGGAGGCAATAGTTACATAAAGACGAGATGCTCCTGGCTGATGCCGTGCTGGTTGAGACAGTAGACCACCTCCGTTTTGATCTGGTAGTCTTCACGCGGAATGTTCAGAATCGGCACAAATATTTCATCCTTTGCATCCTCCGTCCGCTTGTTCCTACAACACAAATAGAACTCACTCCATGAAAAGGTGGTATATAACTTCTCAAACCCTGCTCTGTAAGTACCTACTGGGTTGTGTCGTGGACAATTGTGTTTGTGTGGTCTCCTAACATAAGCGAGCTTCTTCAGCAAATAGCTCAGTATGCAGGATGTTGGTGATCCATTGCAGCTATGTGTGAAAGTGTATGGGAGAGGCGCCGCAGTGGAGTTGTACTGACCTGGTGCATACTTCACACTTCATCTGGTGGTGTTGCCAGTGCAGGAAGGCTGCATACTGACCTGGTGCATACTTTACACTTCATCTGGTGGTGTCGCCAGTGCAGGAAGGCTGCGTACTGACCTGGTGCATACTTTACACTTCATCTGGTGGTGTCGCCAGTGCAGGAAGGCTGCGTACTGACCTGGTGCATACTTTACACTTCATCTGGTGGTGTCGCCAGTGCAGGAAGGCTGCGTACTGACCTGGTGCATACTTTACACTTCATCTGGTGGTGTCGCCAGTGCAGGAAGGCTGCGTACTGACCTGGTGCATACTTCACACTTCATCTGGTGGTGTTGCCAGTGCAGGAAGGCTGCGTACTGACCTGGTGCATACTTTACACTTCATCTGGTGGTGTCGCCAGTGCAGGAAGGCTGCGTACTGACCTGGTGCATACTTTACACTTCATCTGGTGGTGTCGCCAGTGCAGGAAGGCTGCGTACTGACCTGGTGCATACTTTACACTTCATCTGGTGGTGTCGCCAGTGCAGGAAGGCTGCGTACTGACCTGGTGCATACTTTACACTTCATCTGGTGGTGTCGCCAGTGCAGGAAGGCTGCGTACTGACCTGGTGCATACTTCACACTTCATCTGGTGGTGTTGCCAGTGCAGGAAGGCTGCGTACTGACCTGGTGCATACTTTACACTTCATCTGGTGGTGTCGCCAGTGCAGGAAGGCTGCGTACTGACCTGGTGCATACTTTACACTTCATCTGGTGGTGTCGCCAGTGCAGGAAGGCTGCGTACTGACCTGGTGCATACTTTACACTTCATCTGGTGGTGTTGCCAGTGCAGGAAGGCTGCATACTGACCTGGTGCATACTTTACACTTCATCTGGTGGTGTCGCCAGTGCAGGAAGGCTGCGTACTGACCTGGTGCATACTTTACACTTCATCTGGTGGTGTCGCCAGTGCAGGAAGGCTGCGTACTGACCTGGTGCATACTTTACACTTCATCTGGTGGTGTTGCCAGTGCAGGAAGGCTGCATACTGACCTGGTGCATACTTTACACTTCATCTGGTGGTGTTGCCAGTGCAGGAAGGCTGCGTACTGACCTGGTGCATACTTTACACTTCATCTGGTGGTGTCGCCAGTGCAGGAAGGCTGCGTACTGACCTGGTGCATACTTTACACTTCATCTGGTGGTGTCGCCAGTGCAGGAAGGCTGCGTACTGACCTGGTGCATACTTTACACTTCATCTGGTGGTGTCGCCAGTGCAGGAAGGCTGCGTACTGACCTGGTGCATACTTTACACTTCATCTGGTGGTGTTGCCAGTGCAGGAAGGCTGCGTACTGACCTGGTGCATACTTTACACTTCATCTGGTGGTGTCGCCAGTGCAGGAAGGCTGCGTACTGACCTGGTGCATACTTTACACTTCATCTGGTGGTGTCGCCAGTGCAGGAAGGCTGCGTACTGACCTGGTGCATACTTTACACTTCATCTGGTGGTGTCGCCAGTGCAGGAAGGCTGCGTACTGACCTGGTGCATACTTTACACTTCATCTGGTGGTGTCGCCAGTGCAGGAAGGCTGCGTACTGACCTGGTGCATACTTTACACTTCATCTGGTGGTGTTGCCAGTGCAGGAAGGCTGCGTACACGAGGGCTGACACAGCCGAGTCCAGGTCGCAGCTCTCATTGCCCAGCACCACAGTCAGGGCTGCATAGTTCTCACTTCTCTGTCAATTAGTATACTGTTGTTACCTCAATGTAATGGACTATGGTAATGGATATGTTAGCACATCGTTATCGTTGACAGCAAGAGAACATACGAGGGCTGTTATAAATCACAGAAAACAGAATATCTCTTGTGTTCATTGAAATACTATTACTAGCGTATGGAACAGACGCCGCGAACAAAAAGTTTGTCCCCATGAGTTGTTGCCGACCGGCAACAACTTATTTAGTCGCCCGACGTGACCGGTTGGAGTATAGCAAAGGGTGTGCAGTACTAGGTAAAAAAGACTCTGCCGAAATTTCGATAAAAAAAGACTTAGAAAAATTTTGAAGATTTTTTTTTATTATGTATAAGCCTCCTTTCCTCAGGTGGCCTAGCGTGGCCTAGGGTGGCCTAGGGTGATCGAATAGCCTCAGGTGACCTAGGGAGGCCTAGGGTGACCTAGGAAAACCTAGAGTGATCGAATAGCCTCAAGTGACCTAGGGTGACCTAGGGAGGCCTAGGGTGATCGAATAGCCTCAGGTGACCTAGCGTGACCTAGAGTGACCTAGGGAGGCCTAGGGTGATCTAGGGAGGTCTAGGGTAGGTACCTAGTAGATATTTGCAGTGCAAGTTATATTATAATAATCTGAGGGACATAGCCAGTGTTTCTGCCTGTTCGGTGCGTAGTAGCTCAGAGCTCAGATAAATGAATGCCTACATGAAGTCATTCATATTTACCTACCAGGTTTTCAACTGTAGTTTTAAGATATTCATTCATTTTGCAGGAGCAGCTTTGCGAAATAGGTACAATGATTGATCTAAAAATTCAATAAACACAACAAAACACAAGAGAGACACGCACGCAGACCATCGAACACCTATATCCGCAGACGCGATCAGCTGTTAGGTTAGCTGTTGTTTTTCGGCAATCCAATCGATCAGCTGGTAAAAGCACAGACCATATCACTCTTTGGCACAGACTACAAGTACAACCACACAACCGACCGACCGACCGAAACTTTTTTAAATTTTGGTTATTATCCTAATTCGATGGACCGGTAGTTGTTATTTACACGTTTTTTTGATATTGCCATTTAATTTGTTGGATGTGGTTATTTATGATAATTTTAGTTTGAGCTACTCGGCAATAGATCGCGCTGACTCGTTTATTTTAATTATCACAGAACTCGCACAGTGCGTTATTCCAGCTTTTCCATTACTTGTATTCGAGAAAACGCACGTCACTAAGCATGACTAAGCAGCAGGTTCTACCGCTTACAAGTATATACCTACCTATGTAGATAATTTTATATTGGTAGGTATGCTACCTCGTTCCAGTCCAAAGTCATAGAATACTACTTACAGTAGAGATAGGTTGTGGTAGTTACAGTAATAAGAGCCATTTAGTCATTATAAATTAATTTCTACCTTTATTTACAAAGATGTATAAATCATATCACTGGATATTTAGGTAGGAGGGATGTACAAGCATTTTGTCATTAATTATCATTAGGTAATTCAGTATTTGCACCGAAGTAAGCGATCGAAGGTAGATAGGTGTCAGTTCGGGGCGATCGTAGGATCGTTCACTTGTCGGTGCAGTTCCTAGCGCGTCGGATGTGGTAGTGCACTCCGCGCACGTGCTCGTTGAGCGCCGCCTGGTGCAGGAACCCCTTCGCACAGATCTCGCACTTGAAGCGCCGGTCGCCGACGTGCCCCTGCCAACGAGTAATCATTCATTTAGGAGGTGCCGGGACCGGCTGTGCAGGAGAACCATCGGGGCGGGTCTGTCAACTAACATTAATATTTAGAAATAAAATGATGTTCGTAAGACATGAACGTGGCGTGGTCGTGCACTGACCCTGGTGTGCGCGTACAGGTTGGCGGCGCTGTGGAACAGCTTCCCGCAGTGCGTGCGGGGGCAGGCGTGTCGCGGCGGCGCGTGCCGCGCGGCGTGCGCGCGCGCGTGGCGCCGCGAGCTGAACGTGCGCGCGCACACGGAGCACGCGTACGGACGCAAGCCCGAGTGCAGGTTCGCGTGGTCCACGAAGAACGACAAGTCCTAACCAACAATACATTATATAAGTATTCACTTCTAGTTTACTACCTACCTATTCCCCCGATTCCGTTGTTTCATTTTCTTAAACTATCCTAATTTGACAGCACCGAAGTGGTTGCCATCCCTCTCTCATGAGCTGAACCGAGGACAGCTATCATTTTAGTGCTGCCAAGGTTTAAAAACATGCCCCATGTGGAATCGGGCCCCTTGGAGAACGTCCTAATAATCTACGATAAGACCTAGCTGGTGATGGACCATTTAAAATTACGTTAAGAGTAATCCTTGTTGATGATCCACGTAATGGTTGTTAGTTGATGTAGATCCTAGTTAGGTAGATTACCTTGAATGTTTTCCCGCAGAGGTGGCACAGGTGCCGGTTGTGCGGCTGCCTGTACACGGCCGAGTACGGCGTGTCCGGATGACGCGACTGAAAGTGTTGGTACATTGTGTTCGTCCGCGCGAGGGACACCATTTCCGAACACTGGAACAAAATATCTGTCATTTTATATATAACGCCATCTAGCCCCAAACTGAGCCAAAGTTTAAAAAACTGATCCAATTACTTTTAATAGTAGATTAGTAGCCAAGGGCTGTAATGCATCAATTGCAGCCCGAGATATTTAGGCGCACATCGCTGCGCTCGTGCGCCTATAGTTCGAGGGTGCAATGGATGCTTACACCCGAGCTAACTACTCTGCTTTACATCTCGATTGTGAGGTAAGTAGAAAAAAAACCGGCATTACAAGAATAAAATATTGTTAAGAGGCCAGTGTGGACTAATTGCCGAAACTGGCGACAGTTTAAAGTGTATTTATAAGAAAAGTAAGATAGTTGCTGCTTCAGCTTCCATTTTCAATGAATCGAGAGTGCACCTTATATCTCCATCACTTGCAAAACTCATGTTTTTTTCCTATTAAATGCTAAATTTTAACACGTAATTATAAAAAAATCCCAAAAACAAACAATGTTTAAAGTAAAAGTTTTTTATTCCCGCCTTTTTTCAATCATTTTTTTTCAAGAACGAAATTGAGCTTCGCCATTCGATATTTAGAATTGATGACTATCATAGTCATACGAAGACAAGGCTGAATAGCGAAGCGACCTCTTTTGTCATTGGGCTGAATGCATGATGTCTATTGCCAGTTTGATGGTTAGATGTAATGTACGCCAATTTTTTGAAAGAGTGAAGTGTATTTTTTTTTATTACTTACCGCTCTAGGGCTTTTCTAGCTACATTATTACCCTAGAGCGCTAATTGGTCCACCTACAAGCCCCATTTGGGGGTAATAAGGACCTACTTACCGAATATGAGAGATGTAAAAGAATATAACACGTAGTTACACAATGGTGTTAATCCTGCTGTAACAATTTGAACAGCGCTAAAAGCATAAAAGCATCCTTGTCGTTTCAATTAGTGTGAAGAGGATGGCAACATGTAGTTAAGTGAGCGTGTTAGTAGAACCGACCAGTTTGCACTTCTCGAATGGTTTGTCGGGGTCGTTGCACTTGAGCGTGGAGCCGGCGGCGGGTGCTAGTGCGGGTACAGTGCGCGGCGAGGCGGCGGCGTGCCGCGACTTGCGGTGGTGGCTGTACTGGGCGCGGTGCGCCTCCAGCTCGCCCGGCAGAGTGAACTTCGCCTGACAGAACCCGCACTTGTGACTACAAAATGCAAAAACTACTGTTTTGTGCTGCAAAACTATTGTTTTCCCCAATTTACTTATGTGCTTTATAACAGTAAACACATCATACCTATTTGAAAACAACTTTTATATTAATATCTGCTCTTTCAAAGTAAAGGCTAATGGTACCTAGGGACGTTACTAAAGTTAGGTCCATTGTCGCATCGTTGACAAATATAAGCAAACGAGAATAGATGCAAAGATCTCTTTACTATTATACAACAAGTACCTACCTAGTAACATTTAGTTTTCAGTGACAAACAAACATTCAGGAAAGTAATGGAACACAAAATGAAATTGATTTATTGCATTGCATTGAGAGATGATAGTTTATATTACAATACTCACATCCGTTTAGTTTTGTGGTAGACGTTAACATGTCGCAAGTAACTCTTCCTCGAGTTGAAGGAACGGTCGCATTCAGAGCACGTCGGCTTTTCATTAATATCGCTCTAAAACAAATGTTAATTGACAGGCGTCATGGCTCAGTCGGTAGTAGCTCTGCCTTCCGTGCTGTGGGTCGTGGGTTCGATCCCCACCAAGAACAAACATTTGTGTGTTGTAAACATAGATGTTTGTTCTGTGTCTGGGTGTTTCTATGTATTATAAGTATATATTTACAAAAACAAATGTATGTATGTATTCTATCAGCCATCTAGTTCTCATCGTACAAGCTTTGCTTAGTTTGGGACTAGAAGGCGTTGTGTTAGGTGTCCGTGAATATTTATTTATTATTTTATTTATAACACGTAGACCATGACACTCGCGAGTATTTTAATTTTAATTTTTGAAATCAGTTTATACCCCTTACCTACAAGCTTTTTGTAATAATAGATAAATATTCTTGGACATTTGACAGAACTCCCTCGAGTCGTAAACTAAGTAAAGCTTGTACTGCGGGAACTACATTGTAAATATATTATGTATAAGTGTATATAAATAGAGCAGGTACTAACGTTAGTTTCATCGTTTGGTTTGGGTAAAGGCTTGGGCGGCCTTTGATGATCCCTTTCTATCTTATGTTTCTTCAATTCTTCTAAACTCGCGAATATTTCCTTGCAATTGAAGCATTTGTGGCTGGAAACCAAACGATCAGTTGACGCAGCGCCATATAACACCAAACAAAACTCAATTCTAATCCAACTAGGTACTGCTCTGTGGTTGTAACTTACTAACTAGTTAACTTACACTTAAATATTGAAGGTTATTTCCTATAGCCTAGTTACTTAAAAAATAATAACTGTATATTTTACACAGCGCCAAACTAATCCAAACTCAGCCAGGCGTCTAGTAGCGACTCACATGTTCTGCGGTGGGTCGTGCACTTGGCGGACGTGCGCTGCGAGGACAGCCGCGGACGGCAGCCTCGCCTCGCACTTGTCGCACGACACACACAACTCTGATTTGGTTTCCATTTCCTCCTAAAACCAATTTACTGTCAAATATTACTTAATACGGATCAATGCTTGAGCAGAATAGTATTAAGTATGTTTTCTCAAACATGCTTGGAAATTAGAGCATTATTTTGACAACCTTCTTCGAGATAAATCGAAGTGCAGTCCTGGCCAAATACATGCGAGCAGCGGCCAGATAAAAATTTATCAAAATCCATTTCTGTCGTGGTTAGCGGCCAAATAAATTACATACAAAAGTCATATCTGTCGTGTAATTTAAAAATGGAACGATTTTTTACTCCAAAACATGGCAACCAAGGAGGTAACTTAAGAAAGGTTTTATTCAAATTTCGAACAGGCTTTCAAATAGAAAGTTAATTATTGAAAAAAAATCAAATGAACACTGTAAAGACTTCGTTGTTCGTTATTGATTTTGAAAAGTAATTGCATTTTCAACTAAAATATTTGCCTAGATACTTAGTTTTAATTTCCGCTCATTATTTGAGAAAAGTATTATACCGTAAGTCCGTTGTCGGAGACGAAGCTGCGCGCGCACAGTTTGCACACGTGCTGCGTGCGGTGCGCTTGCCGGCGGTGGTTGAACAGGTAGGTAGACGTACGTTACCTTGTGCTTGAGCCTGGTGTGGAAGTAGAGTCCCTTGTCGGAGACGAAGCTGCGCGCGCACAGTTTGCACACGTGCTGCGTGCGGTGCGCTTGCCGGCGGTGGTTGAACAGGTAGGTAGACGTACGTTACCTTGTGCTTGAGCCTGGTGTGGAAGTAGAGTCCCTTGTCGGAGACGAAGCTGCGCGCGCACAGTTTGCACACGTGCTGCGTGCGGTGCGCTTGCCGGCGGTGGTTGAACAGGTAGGTAGACGTACGTTACCTTGTGCTTGAGCCTGGTGTGGAAGTAGAGTCCCTTGTCGGAGACGAAGCTGCGCGCGCACAGTTTGCACACGTGCTGCGTGCGGTGCGCTTGCCGGCGGTGGTTGAACAGGTAGGTAGACGTACGTTACCTTGTGCTTGAGCCTGGTGTGGAAGTAGAGTCCCTTGTCGGAGACGAAGCTGCGCGCGCACAGTTTGCACACGTGCTGCGTGCGGTGCGCTTGCCGGCGGTGGTTGAACAGGTAGGTAGACGTACGTTACCTTGTGCTTGAGCCTGGTGTGGAAGTAGAGTCCCTTGTCGGAGACGAAGCTGCGCGCGCACAGTTTGCACACGTGCTGCGTGCGGTGCGCTTGCCGGCGGTGGTTGAACAGGTAGGTAGACGTACGTTACCTTGTGCTTGAGCCTGGTGTGGAAGTAGAGTCCCTTGTCGGAGACGAAGCTGCGCGCGCACAGTTTGCACACGTGCTGCGTGCGGTGCGCTTGCCGGCGGTGGTTGAACAGGTAGGTAGACGTACGTTACCTTGTGCTTGAGCCTGGTGTGGAAGTAGAGTCCCTTGTCGGAGACGAAGCTGCGCGCGCACAGTTTGCACACGTGCTGCGTGCGGTGCGCTTGCCGGCGGTGGTTGAACAGGTAGGTAGACGTACGTTACCTTGTGCTTGAGCCTGGTGTGGAAGTAGAGTCCCTTGTCGGAGACGAAGCTGCGCGCGCACAGTTTGCACACGTGCTGCGTGCGGTGCGCTTGCCGGCGGTGGTTGAACAGGTAGGTAGACGTACGTTACCTTGTGCTTGAGCCTGGTGTGGAAGTAGAGTCCCTTGTCGGAGACGAAGCTGCGCGCGCACAGTTTGCACACGTGCTGCGTGCGGTGCGCTTGCCGGCGGTGGTTGAACAGGTAGGTAGACGTACGTTACCTTGTGCTTGAGCCTGGTGTGGAAGTAGAGTCCCTTGTCGGAGACGAAGCTGCGCGCGCACAGTTTGCACACGTGCTGCGTGCGGTGCGCTTGCCGGCGGTGGTTGTTCAACGTGTTCTTATTGCTACAATACAAACATTCAACTTAACTACCTGTACCTACTCTGCTATTTACTTCTTATTGTAAGAAAGGAATTTTGAAAAGACACACTGTAACGCGAGCAACGCCGCGGGAGACGGCTAGTGAATAAATAAATGAGATGAAATTTCCAACCGTATAGCACACGTGCCGCGCTAGAGAGAGTCGGCAATGTTCAGGTACCTACATAATTATAAATGATAGCAGGCATCCAGTGCTTGCTGTGAGAGTTCAATTGTACGTTATTGCATTTGAACGAGATTATAAATAAATAAATAAATATTCATGGACATTTAACACAACGCTCTTTAGTCCCAAACTAAGCAAAGCTTGTACTATGGGAACTAAATGGCTGATAGAATACTTAGATACTTTTTTTTTTGTAAACACATGTATTTTCATAGTAGCCACCAATGTGTATAGTTTACAAATGTTTAACTAAATGACAATAAGTACCTACTCATGGAGTAAAACTGAACTAGAAGCTGTGTAGTAGGTTACATATCTATATTACCTGAAAACGCTGAGACAAATTGGACAAGAATACTCCATTCCTTTATGTTGGTTGTAATGATTCACCATAACAGCTCTGAAACAATACACACACACACACACACCCTTACATACATAATACATACTCTTGCATTACGCATTTATTCTGTAAAATCAAAAGGATCATTTGGGATCAGCTACTTTTATTATTGATGGTGCAATAACAACACTAATAGTAGGTGCCAAATAACACCGCAATACAGGTCATTCACCCACCTTCACCACGATATCGCAAAACTCAATTTATGAATGGCTAATTCTGTCGCTTTCCATACAAACCTGTCGCTAAGACGGTATCGCTCGAATCTCGTTAGTACTGTTTGTTTACCATACATACATAAATTGAATTTTGCGACATCGTGGTGAAGATGGGTGAATGACCTGTATTGCGGTGTTATTTGGCACGTACTATAGTACACCGCACTGTATGCGTACAGGCAATAACTTACGCGTTGTAAGTGAGCATCGGACACAGCTTGCACCTGTACACCGCGCAATGGTTGGTGTTGCGATGTTGCGCTAACGCCTTGCGATTCGCGAATCGCATCGCGCATATCTCGCATTCGAATTCGCCAGCGCTCTGCAACACAGACAAGCTCTCCAATCAACAATATTTATAATAACAACTATATTGACACACATTGTACAGGTTGTAAACACTTCAGCTTCAGCGTTTAGTTTTGATTGAATGTGAAGAGCGGAGGTGAGAGTGTGACCAGTAATGCACCTGATGCCAGCGCCTGTGGTAGTGCAGTAGACTCTGCACCTCGAACACCTTGTAGCACTGTTCACACTTGTACTGAGCCTCGCAGTACTGCTTGCTGAGCCGCCTGCCGTGGAACTCCTCTAGTTTCTTATCGTACGTGTCCAGGAGCTGCACCTCGAACATCTCTTCGTACTGAGGGTTGTTCTTTTTGAGCAAATTTAGGAGAAACTTTCTGAGCTTCTCTCGTTCTTCTGATGAGCCTGGAACAGGATAACTTAATATATAATCATATATTTTCTCAAACATGCTTGGAAATTATAGCATTATTTTGACAACCCTCTTCAAGATAAATCGAAAATGCAGTACTGGCCAAACACATGCGAGCAGCGGCCGGCAATAAATGTATGAAAATCCATTGCCGGCGTGTTTAGCGGCCAAATAAATTACATACAAAACTCGTGTTATTTAAAAATGGAACGATATTTTACTCCATAACATGGCAACCAAGGAGGTAACTTATCAAAGGTTTTATTCAAAATTCGAACAGGCTTTCAAATAGAAAGCTGATTATTGAAAAAAAAACAAATGAACACTGTGACTTCGTTGTTCGTTATTGGTTTTGAAAAGTAATTGTATTTTCAACTAAAAAGTAAGTAGTTTTAATTTCCTTGCATTATTTGAGAAAAGTACTATAAAATACTTGGCCACAACTTGGCAATGAGGGACTCGCTTATGTGTGCCTCCACATTGCCTCTGTTGCGGGCCGCTGCATCTACACATCGCCATTGTTGCTTGCAAGTTATGAAATGCTTCCTTGAACTCCTCATGACCGGTGACTACGTTTAAGTATTAGAGTGTGGGTGTTCTGTGATGGTACAATGTGTTTTTTTCCGAAACTGTTCTGTTGCTAGTTTTGGTAGTTGGCGTGGTTTGGGGTAAGATGGCGCTGTAGTTACAATGCACATTACGTTCTTTGTCACTGACCTGGTTTAAGAAGAAGAATACTCCTGAGAGCGGACTTGTCACATTTTTCAAATATTTTAGTAAATATTTCCTTGTTTATGGTGACATTCTCTCCGAGATCTTGGAACTCTCCTGACTCGAGAAGTTTTAATATTCTCTCCTTTAATTTAATTTGTTTTGATGTTACTTCTTTATCCATGGGTTTGTTGGTGCCCTTACTTGTACGAGTGCCCTTACTTGCAGATACTTGTTTTGCTTTCTTATTTCTTGTAATTTCTTTAGTTTTTTTTATAGTTCTAAAACTGTCAATTGTTTTATTTCTTTTTTTTATTTTCGGCTCATAATCTATATCATCATCATCATCATCATCATCATCATTGGAAAGACAATAATTATTTTCTATTTTCAAATGATTGCGTTTATATTCATTATTTATTATATAATTATCTTCAATTGCTTTAGCCTCTTCAGTTTTAGAATCATCTACTTCAATTTTTACAACCACGGGTTCCTCTGTGCATGTGAATTCCATTGAAATAGGTTCAGCATTTTTTTGAACAGTGAGGTTAGTAGCCTCAATCATTTCATGTAGGTTCTGTAGATTCTCCTGAAAAAATAAATGACAGTACATAGACATACATATTACATATTACAATACTCATAACTTTGTTTTTAATATATTGCATGGTCAAGTAAAGATGTACCTACCTATATATAGGCCATACGTGGGCACAAGGCCGGCTGACCTAGTGTAAACCAACTTACCGAATCAGTACTCGCCCTCCACCTCATGAGAGCTTTGTTCGCTTGTTGGCATTTTTGACGAAAGTTGTAAAATTTCTTTAACTGGTGCTCGCATATCCAACAAAACTTAAGGAGTGGATTGTCTTCTGCTGCCATCTGATACCGCCAAAGTAAACAAACAAATATTCATCACTTAAAAATGTGTGTCCTGTGTGGGGACCGAACCTACAATCCAGTGCCGAAGGCAGAACTTATCCAACCAACTGAAGCCTGTCATTAATTTATGCACAAATCATAATTATAATATCTACCTTTAAGTAAATCAGTTAGGGTGAAGGTACTTACATTTCTTTCGCACAGTACACTATAAAACTCGACGAGAATGCCATCAGAGTTGTCAATCACAGCGATATCTGATCGCAAACAAATCCTGCACAACATTTTCGGCGACAACAAATGAGTAGATTTAGACGAAGGTATAATAATCTCATTCATAGCGTTATTATGGTAAATAAAATTAATCACAATCTCAATGTATGTTTGGGTAAAATTAACCTACCTACCCACATACCTACCGTACCACGGAAAAAAATAACTCTTGGCTGATCCGCAGTCAAGGAGAAAACCACAGAAAGAAAAAGAATAGGTAGGTAGGTACTCTTTGAGAAAACCTACCTACTTATCTTAGGTAGGTACTGCGCTACTCGCCCATAGATGTCACTAATCGCAGTACCCGCTGCTAGCTATATGATCTGTGGCCATAGCATATAACATAAATAAACCGGCCAGTCTTATTGCGACCAACATGCTCACAACCAACCACCAACCAACCGACCACAGACCTAGTATACTAAATCTATGCAACCGACCGAAGATTATAAAGTTTAGGCTAACTACTCGACTATAGATGTCGCTAGCCTTTGATGCTGTAAATGCCACCCACAGATCATATAATACTATCCAAATAGGTAGGTAGGTAGGTACTTATATTCATCACAAGGTACACTAGTATCCTAGTACTCCGTGTTCTTTTATTTTGATTTTGTTAAGGATACTCATTACATTACCCACCAACAAAATAGATGCGAAGCTGTGTGCGATTACTACATCCGCATCCTAGTAATCTGTGGATGTTACCCCAATTATCACAGATTACTATGGATGCCTATCTAACTACCTACTTATTAATTAATAATTATTTATTTCAGACAACAGCGGTCCATACAAGATTAAGTTTAGCATAGACAAGACAAAGTAATAGTGATGTCTACATTCCGACTATGTCGTATTTGCCTTCGCACCGACTTTAAATTACAAAAACTAGAAGGAAAAGATCTTAAATTTTTCGAAGAACTTTGTGAAAACTCGGTAAGTTTCAAGTGTTCCTTACTAATCGAACCTACAATGTACTTAGGTAGATAGTTAGGTAGGTACTAGTTAACTACTAGCATTCTACCATAGAAGTTGGATCAATACAGAAAGGTTTTTCACATGGCGATTCTAAGCTGTTCTTTGATAGGGCAAGATCACAGACGAAGTACTTCGTCTGTGGGCAAGATTGTAGGAAAAATGATTGAAAATTGTGTTGTTCGAAACGGATAAACTGTTGGCTATAATATAAGTTATTTCTAACATCCTAATGTAAGTAAGTAGGTACACAGTTAAAAAATAAATTAGTAGTAATTATGTAGTTACCTACATTGCACTTAGCAAACAGCCATAGACGAAGCAGCTACTAAGTATGATATCTATACCTACCTAGATAGGTATGAGTAGATTGTTTTGTTTCATGTTAGTTACAAAATAGGCCTTAAATATTGTAGTACGTAGGTAGGCCTACCTACCTATGTAGATTATCCAAAAATTACATACTTACAACATAGAAGAATATAATAATAATGTAGAACATCCATCCTTACCAAAACACACATTCTGCCTACTTACCTACCTACTTGACAGACCCCAATAATTTATTTTACCTCTAAATTAATAAATACATTATGTAGGTACCTACCTATGAACTAGATTGCTGACTTACTAGATATAGGTAGGTACCTACTTGCATTTTTAATATTATTAAAAAAGGAATGAGCTCTGCATTAGTTATTGTAGAGTTAGTACACTACAGGGAGACTAATAATATTGTGCTGCGAGTTGTTACTAAATCAAACACATCATAACAGAAATTGTTTTATTAAAGTCAAATCACAAAGACTAGTCTGACCACACTTACAACCATTTAAAACAGCAGAATTACCTGCATAAAAGTTACTAACTAATATCATGAGAGCTATTTATTCCATCGCAGACTCAGCATGGTCGGACTCACTCTTTGAAGTAATTTCAATTTTGGCTAATAAATAAGATGGCATTCTACCAAATGGGTGTTTCTGTCTCTTGTGAACAACTAGTTGGTGTTGCATGAGTGCATGCCTGGTGCCGAACGCTTTGCCACAGACACAACACTGGTGGTTCCTTACTCCCAGGTGAATACACTGATAATGCTGCTCCAGCCTCAGTTTGGTGTGAAAGGCCTTGGGGCACACATCACATTTGAACTGAGGCTCTCGATGCTGGCGCATGTGCCGATTCAGATTGCTTTTAACTAGGAACCGAGCTGGGCATTCAGTACACATGTACTTGTAATCCTTGGTGTGTATGCGCATGTGTATTGTCAAGTTGCGGTTATCCCTCGCCCGGTACGGACACAGCTCACATTTGAATGGGAACTCTGTACCGTGTGTGACGCGATGGTTGTGATAAGAACAGCGCAGAGTGAATGATTTGCCGCAGATCTCGCACACAAATCCTTGACGGTTGGGATTGTGGATGGTCATGTGCTCGTTGTAGTACCAACTCTTTATAACTTTGCTACAAACTTTGCATGTTGCTTTGTCATGGGATAGGACTAATTCTTGTTCTGGTTTCACAGCATTGTGCGAGAACTCGGCTTCTTTTGTTTGACGATCATCACTGGTATTAAGATCGTATTCATACCGGGTTCCAACTGATTCTCTGAGAAGCTCCTGCGAGCGCAGAGCTACATTGCGAAAGGCTATTGCTTGTTGTACGAATGTGTAACAGTTGGTGCACAATAGTTTCGTGTGCGTATCGTCTTCATTTACAATGATATTACAGAATATTCTGAGCGCTTCAATAATAACTTTAGCGTCTTCAGTGTCGTACATTGAGGAGATTCCGTCTTGTAAGCAAACTCTGCACTTTTTCGATAGATCATTAACCAGTAAACTTCTCCGGAGTAAAGTTTTGTTGACGTGTTCATCCTCATGCTTGTATTTGCATTTTCTAATTAGGTAGTAAGAAGCAAGCATTGTTTTCCCCGTTTCTTTTCGTGAAATCTCTAAAGACTGTTTACCACTGTTTACGGTCTTTGGAAATCTCCTCTGAACCAGTGTTTCCACTGAGGATTTCGGTTTTGCCCTAAATTCTTTGGAAATTATCCCTAAAAATCCTTATTTTTTTTGGAAATGCCCTAATTTAGGGCGCATAAATTTAATTTTAAATTTTTGTGCATATTTCTTACTATCTTTACTTGCAGCTGACTTCTCTCTCTCTTTTATCTTGAGATGTCGCACGCCAACCTCCTCACTACACCACCACGTTTGGGTTGGCTGGCAGACAATGCTTTCAGCATTAAGTCCACCCTTTGTAACAAATTTATAATTTTGTGCAATAAAGTATTAAATAAAGACGAAGGTACTAGCTCACTATCATCAACCGTGTTTTCCATTTTCAAACATAAAAATAATCAAAAGTCGATTAGTTGCTATTGATTCGCGACTGCTAGAATACGAAAATAATGTAAGAAAAAAGTTACTAATTTGATTTCCTTTGCTACAAAGGTATTACTGTCCAAAAGGTACATTAAAATTTGTCGGCTTATATAATACGAAGTTAATTTGGGGAATCCTAATAGAATAAAAAGGGTTACCACATCAAGATATTTTTCCCTAAATTTTTAATATTAATTTTTTTAATTCCCAAAATCCCTGTTGCAAATATAGCCCTAAATCGAACATGAACTGAGTAGTTTCGCCCTAGAAAAGGGTGAAATCCCTGAAAGTCGAAACACTGCTCTGAACACAAATCAAACTTCTTCTTCTTCTATTTGTTGTGGTGGTTGTGGCTGTTCGTTCGTTCCACAGTTCGGTAGGTGAAGTAGGTAGTGTGCGTGCATCGTGCTTGATGGCTAGGGTTGCCACTTTGTAAATGGCGTATTTATGTTCTCGATACAGACGTGTTCGTTTTTACTAGATAGCTTTTCAAATTCTGCCAAAATTTTTAGTGTAGACCGCGGGGATGGCCGGATGGTCAATCACACGATTGCAAACGTGTGATTGACCATCCGCATTCCGAGAACTAGTTTACATACTCGTTGATCTACTTACTCTATTTCAAACACCATGTAGTACGGTACGAGCCAGTAAGCAGTAGGTGCAGGTAACTACCTAGGTACGTCCTCAGATACTTACCTATAATAATGAATGTTTTTATTTGCAGAGTGATGATGATGACACTCAAAAATTATGTTGCTCAATTTGTGAACATCTTCTCAGAAAATCTTATTATTTCAAGAAAAAATGTCAGAAATCCAATAATATATTTCAGCAGTGGAAAAAAACTAAGAAACAGGTTGGTATCTACTACCTAGATAAAAAAAGTTATGGATCAAACAAGTGGCTCATCTGATGTTAAAATGACAATGTGGTTAGGTACCTACCTCTATCTCACTGACTACATCAATGCATTACCTCAGAACGTGAATCCATTGCGGACGAACCCTGTGAGGCAATCCATTGCGTCCATCAATTTGTGACGTAAACGTGTTGTCTTGTATACGTGATAAGCACCGGCACCCAGGCCCTGCTTGGCGGCCGAAATAGGTACTTCCCCGGACAAACTCTATCACCTACTACTACTAGACACTTAAGTACTACTAGGTACCTACTTACTTTACTTTTTTTTTACAGAATAAACCGTTAATAACTGAGCTATTTGAATCTCTCCCAGAGTCTTATAGCAAGTTTACTATCCCAGATTGTAAAGGAATCGACCTCACCGAGTCTGGGGAATTCACCGACGTTACTATCAAAGTAGAAAAATGTGACGACATTGACGAAGTATTAAATAATGACTGTACAGCAACTGATGATTTAAAGAAAACAAATGAAATAGTTGCTACAAAAGAAATTATTGACGATTACTCGGATTTATCAGACGATGATAAATGCCTGTCGGATTACGTAAAGGGCATTAAGAAAACTAAATGTACGAAAAGCAAAAAGGAGAAGAAAAATGGAAAAGTCAAAATAGAGACAGTAAAAGTTATAGGTGAGTAAATAACAGTATTCAGCTTTAGCATTCGACATTATTTGGCGACTTATTAAATGGATCCAAATAGAATTTCCAAATTATGAGGATATTTTTATCAACTCTGAAACCCATCTTGAAAAGATCTCTGGTGTATTTGTAGTTTGAAACTTATGCTTGAGTAACGATTTATAACTTTTGTCAAAATAGAGTCCGTCCGTACTCCATGAGGTCTGGATGATGACTAACGTATTATAGGATCACAACTCTGATGATCTCAGTTAGTATAAGTCTACCGCACTGTCGGTTGTGGGTTCGATTCGATCACTAGACAGAACAATCCCTTGTGTGATTGCAAGTCCCCAACACAATGTCATGTCACGAGTATTTATTTATCAAGGGAGATTTTCAAATTGACCAAGGGTTTATTTTGTAAAACTTGTAGATGAGCAAAAACAAAAAATGAACAAACAAAGGCGGCCATTAAAAGGGCACGAGGAATACGCGACAGTGTTTGAGATGGAACTGTTTCGGACGGAAGCCGACGCTCGCGCGGAGTTTCAGTTGCGGAACTCTCGCGAGCCATATCTGTCGGCGCGGTACAAGTGTCACGTGTGCTACACCGTCTACAAATGTCAGAAGCTTGTCAACTTTCATATGCGGTGGCACGATGTGAGTGTAGTCTTCGCTTAAGGTTGAACAGGTCGCACACTTTTCCATACAAACGTGGAAGGGTAACCACTCCACTGTTTGACGTTGAACAACCAAAACTAAGGATTATATCAATTTATCTCGTCATAATCTGTCTTGACAAATATCTATGATTTCTTAATGTTATTTGTATTTTAGCCGTCAGCGGGTGATTTCCCGTGTGATGTGTGTTCGATGCGCTTCAAGTCTCAAGTTTCAATGCGCAAACACAAGACTGACGTTCATTATGGAAAGTTTACTTGCAAGCGGTGTCCGCTCATTACTTACCACAAGTAAGTAGCTCCTACTGCCGCAGTGGGGATGTCTGACACAACTCCGCAAGTAGGAATGTGTAACACAAGTAGGACTTTGTGCCCCTGGAAGGAATTTGTACCATTAGTATTACTTTATGTTTCAGAATGGTGATGATTCTGCACTATAGAAAACATCAAGGTGTCAGCTACGTCTGCAAAATTTGTAAACGAAGTTATAAGTAAGTCTCTTACATACTTCTGCCACAGTACTTACTGGTACCTAGTATAGTATGCAATGTACCTACCTACCCAACAACGTATAAAATTGTTCTATGTATTGAAAGCACAATTCACAGCGCAGAAGAGAGAGAGCTTATACCGACTGAGCTGTGACGCCATCTATGTTTATACAATACTAGAGGCCGCCCGCGACTTCGTTCGCGTCCCGTTGGATCCCGTCGATTTTCCGGGATAAAAAGTAGCCTATGTGTTAATCCAAGTCCCGGACAATATATATTCCAAGTTTCATCCAAATCGGATCAGTAGTTTTTACGTTTTAAGAGTAACAAACATCCATCCATCCATCCATCCATCCATCCATCCATCCATCCATCCTTCCTTCCTTACAAACTTTCGCGTTTATAATATTAGTGGGAAATACAATACAATGACACCAAGCAAAGTTTGCAACGAGAGAAATAGATGTAACGTACGACTAAGTATTACTTCAAGTATAAAGTAACGTGGGCAGTAAAGTTGTCTCGCGGTACAGACGGTGTTTCCAACTATTTGTTTTAAAATTCTGACATTTTAAGCTGCAAACTTGACGTAGTTGCGTTCTATAACAACTGTTGGTGAAGGATTCTGTAACTGTTGCTCGTACATTCCAGCCACAGCTCCACGTACATGTCACACCTGCGCAAGTCGCATCCCACGGAGCATGTGTGCGTCACGTGCGCGCAGACATTCGTCTCCGACAAGGGATTAGTGGTGCATCGCAAGAAAGTACACAATGTCAGTACCTAATGTAACTATACCACTAGGTATATCTTTTACGTCAATCTCCAGTGACGGTGCCATTACAGCTGTACTTTCTACACAGTCTTAAGTGATGGGTGCAGTTATGTAGTCATTGTTTTAGGCAGAGGTAACCGTCTCACGTCAGGTGGGCCATTCGTTTGAAGGTGACCGCTCCTTGGATCCCACTGTCGTTTTAATGTAGACCGGACCGGCCCGTTGGGTAGAGCCGGAGCTTGAGCTTCCTAACGCCTTCTGGATGCAGTAGTTAGTATGTATGTGTGTATAGATAGGTAGAGATGCAGATGTGGTTCGTCAGTCGTCGCAGTCGGAGCCGGCGGCGCGGTGCGAGTCGTGCTCGCTCTCCTTCGCGAACGAACAGGTGTACACCGTGCATCTCATGAACACGCACAAGCACAAGGATATCGCTGACACGCTGTGAGTACCTACCTTAAATACATGCCAACCACGATAACGCACGATGTACCTCATTTTAACTATTTTTATACCATTCCCCCTCTAAAAAGCTTATTTTATTCACTGAAAACAGTGAATAAAAAGCACTCTTACTCACTGTTTTGGTGTTTGAATTTAGAACACACTAGTATATTTGACCTCCATCTAATTATTATTTTTGCGCAAGGAGCCAATGCTATACAAAGTCCAATCTTTCTTTTTCTCGTAGTCATGGTATAAAGTAGGTATAGTATGCAACTCTTGAATAAAACGGATTTATACCGAGGGCCATGAACCACTCACGTCGTTCAGGATTCTAACACTTAAAGCATTTGCTACGCTCGTGATTCAATGATCATGAATCACTCCCTACGGTCGTGATTCAATCATTAGAATCCTTCACTTGCTTGTGTTTCATTTATGGCCCTCACTTTAAATCCGTCTTTTATTCACTAGTTGCATAATATACTATTTTATTTTTGGTTCAATACATTTTGAGTTAGGGACAAGGTGTAAAGTTGGTTAAACCAGTATAACGCTAGCTTCCATTTCGCGGTATCGATGTGATTTGCAAAGTTTGTTTCGTGTTGTATTTTTTTGGGAACATCGTGCGCGATATTTAATTTCTGGGTAAAGCAGGATAGGTAGGTGGTAGTAGGGTGATGAATGCAATGTGCAGTACGGCGTGTCCGGAGTGCGGGCTGCAGTTGCCGGACAAGCTGGCCGTGCGCGCTCACCGCCGCGCGCTGCACCCGCACTACAACTACTCCGCCATGAAGCGAGCCGAGACCAACCACCTACGAACCACATGTCCACTGGTGAGCTAAGCGATTCCTGTCTCTACATACTACTTACACCATCTATCCTTATTGTCAAGCAGGTTAACTATGCATGTAATGCGGTCTGCAGCATGTGTACGTGATGTGTACGTGCGTGGTTGTATTGTATATGCAGTGCGGTGCGTCGGGTCGGGCGGGACAGAACACGTGGTTGTACCGACACTACCAGGCGGCGCATCCCGCCGAGCGATACCATGCGACCAACACGCACCGGAATCTACTCTGCGACCAGTGCGGGAACCGCTTCCATGTATGAACTATTCAACTACCTACTGTCACGTTTATTCTGTGTTTACCGCTGCACCGCGCCGTTCCATGTGGGATCTCTAATAATTTCAACTTTTTCCTTTGTAGAACATAACTCAGTTACGCGAGCACGCGTATTTGCACGCCGGATTGAAGCCATTCCGTTGCGAGCGATGTCCTGCCGCCTTCCGCTCCAAAACACATCTCAAGGTACTCAAATCTACCGTATCTACGTATCGAAGCAACCCAAATCTAACACTAATCTGATGATGACCATCATAATTATGATGAATAGGATTTGAGGAGATTTATCAGAGTCTAATAGAGTGTTTAGTTAAGTAAGTTGTTGTAGTTGAGTAACCTAAGATATAAAAAAATAAATAAAAAAAATATTCACGGACATTTAACACAACGCCTTCTAGTCCCAAACTAAGCAAAGCTTGTACTATGGGAACTAGATGGCTGATAGAATACATACATACATTTTTTTTTGTCAATACATACTTATAATACATAGAAACACCCAGACACAGAACAAACATCTATGTTTAAAACACACAAATGTTTGTTCTCGGTAGGGATCAAACCCACGACCCACAGCACGGAAGGCAGAGCTACTACCGACTGAGCCATGACGCCTGTCAAAATATAATTATATATAATTATATAAATATAATTATATTATAATGTAATGTTTAGTTCCACATGGAGCGTCACTTGCCGCCGTCGCGCGAGTGTCGTCAGTGCGGGAAAAAGTTCGTCAGCGCCGCCAACCTCTCCAACCATATGCGAGTGAGATATAACGTACTACCTATGAAAACAACAGTTTGTATGTATGGAATAACACTGATGTTTTCATAGGCAAAGCTGTTCTGATGGGTTACCTACTGTAACCCTTTGAAGCTTACGGGAGTGGTTCTATTGCACGCGGTAATGGCATAGTCCGACTAATTTGTAGCGCTTAAAATATGGCAAAATATGAAAACCAATAGTTGGAAACACCGTCTGTACTGCAAATGATTTGAATAAAGTTTGCTAGAGTCCTTTCCATGAAAGAAGTCCCGCAGACGCGGCGCTGTAGTCGACCTTAAGTATTATTTCTCGGGCAGCACTTTTAACAACTTTAGGCATTGAAAACAAGACTTTGATCACAGAAACCAAATAAAAACGCACTAGCATCCGAACACATTAACAGCACCTGACAACTAATTTAAAATTTAGTTCCGGAAATTTCCGCGGGACTTTTTTCATGAAAAGGACTCTATGTTGTTTAGTTCATTGCAAACCAGAAAAACGGTTTGGACCTTCCATCGTCAGAATATACATTAACTGAATAATGTCGTCGACACTATGTTTACTATGTATAATGTACATAGGTATATTATTGTTGTTGTAGTCGCACATCGGCGACCGGCGCTACAAGTGCTCGGTGTGCGCGAAGGGGTTCCTGCACGGCGGCGCGCTGCGCGACCACGTGCGCGGCGTGCACCTGCACATACGCAGGACGAGGAAAACTATACAATGAACTATCTACCTATACAAACATAATAATACTACTTAAATACTCAATCAATTCAAATTTAAACACTGACTTGTCTTTTTCTATGATATACCTACCTACCTCTGAGCGATGTGGAACTCGCGATTGACTCGTCCACAAATCCTCCGTAGACCTAGACACGTGTTAAGTGACCCGGATGACAAGATTACTGCCGCTAATGCGGTGCTGATCGACTCATCAAACCCGACTTCAAACACAGTCAATACAAACCGGTCGGAGATATCTCCCGTAGCCGCCCTCTCTGGCCCTCCGATCATTTCCCTCCCGATCTTGCAACAGCCCAAGCCGAGGTCCGTACCTAAGTGGTGCCCTTGCGTTTGCCAACAAACCATTTGCAACCATTTGCATTTGCACAAAATTGCTAATTTCTCTTCGTAGGTATGAGACGGCCCATAACCTGATGAAATAATATACGCGAGGCTTTATAAAGACTTGATATTTTATTTAAACACGATAAGAAAGTTTATGAGAACACAATACACCGAACACCTATTGACGTATATTGTCTGTGGCATGGAACGCGGTTGATTCGGTTAGTTTGCGTTCGTATTTCCAACAGATATGGGCCTCAATCGCGCTAAGTTGTAACTGCTCAGCCGCTTCCGTTACTGCTTCGTTATGGCCGATTTTCACAGATATCGTATTGCCTTAATTTTCTGACCGTAATTGATCCGTCAGACGCTCGTTGCTTCTACTCTAAACATGTCGGAATAACGTTTGATTAGCGTGCTTGAAAAAGTACATCGGGAGGTACTTTTTGTGAACGTTGTTGCTACGTTACAGTGTTTTAGAATTATTTGTGACTGAAATTCCTTGAAAATAATTTAAAAGTGCACTTGTAAGGATTTACTAGTGAGGGCAAATGAATTGGATGCGTTGTCCAAGCCAAGAATGCAAGATACATCTATCTAAAGTGCGGAGTGATCAGCAATTTGTCGAAAAGATACCTACACTATAATGGACCCTTTTGGACTACTTGCCTCATCAAATGTTTACAAAGTTTACTCATCACTTGCCACCAATCGTACCACATCACATAATACGTTGATACTTACTTCAAACAACGCTACAAAGGTAAGAATGTTGTGTTTAGGAAAATTTCTCATCTGTCGACTCAGCAAAACTCTCACTCTAGGCTAGATGACTAGATGATTTACCGTTTGGTTCCACTCCATACTCCACAAGTAGACAGTAGATAGATAGGTCTAAAGTACCTATCTAGGTACATAAATAACTACAATTTCTGAGATTTTACATCTACCTTGAGTTTACTTAGGTACCTACTTGCCAACTTACTTTCCCATTACAGCATGATGAGAGGGAATCCTATAGATACTTACCCACCTTCATCTAAAAACTATTTTATAGAACTATCCATCTATCATTCTACAATAAACTATGGGTAAATAGGTTATAAGCTTAATGTTGTGTAAGTTTTTCCTGCTAATTAAACTTTTCTTTATTTCAGGTCTTGTAATGTTTATCTAAGACATTCATGTCGACGGGCAATAACAAGCTTGAGATGCCGAAGTATACAGACCTACATCCAATAGGAATAAAGCAGTGCCAATCGTTTTAGGTGAGCTCATGATGAGATGAATCAATTCATAGAAGAGTGAAGAAAACCTTGAAGAAGTTATAGCCATCCAGGTACTTACAGAATTATTAATATTAAATACTTCCTTACTACTAATCAGTTACCTATCTTTACAACTTACGCTGTTCTAAAATTGTATTAAGCTATTCACTGATCAGTTCAAAACTAACTATACCCATACCTCATAGTATGATATTTCTGAAGGGCTACATATCGATATTATATTACAAGTATATCCTACTATAATTTTATTATGTAAGTTCATGATAAATGAATTTTATTTATTTCAGCTTCTTTGGATGCAGATTGAAAACACCCATCTTAGACCCGTAACCTAACATGCTTGAGGTTGTGAATTACACTTAGGTACTACAGAGTATAAAGTGATGCCCATCCATTTTGCAAAGCAAGCTACCACTGTGAGCTAATATACTAGCAATACATACCTACAATGTGACCGGGGTAGTAAGACTAAAACTCTTGAAATAAAGTATTAAATAATAATCAATGTTATTTTATTCAGTTATAAAAACTATAGCTAAGCTTACTTTACTAGGCGGTTAACAAAAATATGAAAAAACTAGCAAAGTTTGTGTAAGTACCTACTAGTCACATCACTTGTATAGCCGATGGTGGTATGCAAATACTGAAACAAAATAATATAGGTAAGTTTTCTTGAATATGAATTTGATGTACCTAGCTACATTTCATTCATAATAACTCTATGTTATTACTAATATAAAATGGGATTGATTTGTCTGTAGAAAATAGGAAATTAAAAACTGTTTTTGCACCCAAAAGATTTGCAAAAAAACATTGAAATGTTCTAGTGCCTAACTACTAGAAAATATAGGTAGGTAGATGCTTTGTATACTTACATCATCATAGTCTAGTTTGTCCTGTCTCAGCAGGAGACGGGGAGAGGTACACCTTCCAACATTGTTTTTGCGTAGGTATTTATTTCCATCAGTCAGGTTAGGATGTTGGGTGCTATTTCTTGCTAGCTATTTCTATTTAGCATGTACGGTAGATAACTTATAGCACCAAATTTGCACTGACACAAGAGTATTTAACTATTTAGTGGTAGTTTCATTCCTGTAGAGAAAAACAATTTGTTAGATGGGTAGCATTTCACAAAACAATTTATATTGTTAGAAATATGTAGGTAATAACGTTACACAGGCTCTTTCTTTTCTTGTTCTAATAGGACATTATAAAGTTTTACATACCACCTCCTAAAATTATGTAGAAATAGAAAGAGTTTCATGAAATTGTTTGTTTACAAAATTGAGACAAAAACATACATTACCACAGAATACGCATTATGTTCTATGTACACATTCAAAATTTTCTTACTATTGTCACTGTCAGCCGTCAAAACTAGGGTTGGACACTGCAAAATGATGAATCGATTGACCGGTTTTGCGAAATTCTAAAGAAGAAGACGTACATATTTAACGGCTGAACGAACGGTGGACCACGGCAACGAACCAGCAGCGTAAAAGCATGATAAACGTATATTGAGCTAACGCAATACTGATTTCCGGAAAAATTAGAACGCTACGTAGTTTGGACGTACCGTTAATTGCACGTTACGTCTCTCACGGTCGACCGTGTAAATTTAGCGCAATCGGGGCCATGGTCGAGAGCCTTCAGCACTCACCAGTAGTCCGGTAACGCCAGACGATTACAACAGCATTTTAGTCCGTCCGAAAACAAAAAGACTCATCCACTTGCGTTTTTTTTTAATTAATATTAATATAATAAACACAACCCCGGAATGTACAGTCAGGAATTGACGTATAATTTGGCAGCCAATTCCATGGTTGTGCAATCTCGGGACGTGTTTTCCAGGCCGTACAATGTTTTGCACAGGGTGGGAATACACAGCCATGGAATTGGCTGCCAAATGGCATCGAATTCCGGGGCTGTACTTTCCTTGGTTGTGTTTTCCATGGCTGTGAAAGCTCAGCACGTGTCGGGAATGCCCATCCACGGAATGTACAACCTGGGAATTGGATGCCAAAATACGTCATCACCTATGCTTTGTTTACACTTACTTGCCTGACTATGTGAACGATTGAACGATTGAAAGGGAACGTAAACAGGGCCTCAATCGCGCTAAGTTGTAACTGCTCAGCCGCTTCCGTTACTGCTTCGTTATGGCCGATTTTCACAGATATCGTATTGCCTTAATTTTCTGACCGTAATTGATCCGTCAGACGCTCGTTGCTTCTACTCTAAACATGTCGGAATAACGTTTGATTAGCGTGCTTGAAAAAGTACATCGGGAGGTACTTTTTGTGAACGTTGTTGCTACGTTACAGTGTTTTAGAATTATTTGTGACTGAAATTCCTTGAAAATAATTTAAAAGTGCACTTGTAAGGATTTACTAGTGAGGGCAAATGAATTGGATGCGTTGTCCAAGCCAAGAATGCAAGATACATCTATCTAAAGTGTGGAGAGGTCAGCAATTTGTCGAAAAGATACCTACACTATAATGGACCCTTTTGGACTACTTGCCTCATCAAATGTTTACAAAGTTTACTCATCACTTGCCACCAATCGTACCACATCACATAATATGTTGATACTTACTTCAAACAACGCTACAAAGGTAAGAATGTTGTGTTTAGGAAAATTTCTCATCTGTGGACTCAGCAAAACTCTCACTCTAGGCTAGATGACTAGATGATTTACCGTTTGGTTCCACTCCATACTCCACAAGTAGACAGTAGATAGATAGGTCTAAAGTACCTATCTAGGTACATAAATAACTACAATTTCTGAGATTTTACATCTACCTTGAGTTTACTTAGGTACCTACTTGCCTACTTACTTTCCCATTACAGCATGATGAGACGGAATCCTATAGATACTTACCCACCTTCATCTAAAAACTATTTTATAGAACTATCCATCTATCATTCTACAATAAACTATGGGTAAATAGGTTATAAGCTTAATGTTGTGTAAGTTTTTCCTGCTAATTAAACTTTTCTTTATTTCAGGTCTTGTAATGTTTATCTAAGACATTCATGTCGACGGGCAATAACAAGCTTGAGATGCCGAAGTATACAGACCTACATCCAATAGGAATAAAGCAGTGCCAATCGTTTTAGGTGAGCTCATGATGAGATGAATCAATTCATAGAAGAGTGAAGAAAACCTTGAAGAAGTTATAGCCATCCAGGTACTTACAGAATTATTAATATTAAATACTTCCTTACTACTAATCAGTTACCTATCTTTACAACTTACGCTGTTCTAAAATTGTATTAAGCTATTCACCGATCAGTTCAAAACTAACTATACCCATACCTCATGGTATGATATTTCTGAAGGGCTACATATCGATATTATATTACAAGTATATCCTACTATAATTTTATTATGTAAGTTCATGATAAATGAATTTTATTTATTTCAGCTTCTTTGGATGCAGATTGAAAACACCTATCTTAGACCCGTAACCTAACATGCTTGAGGTTGTGAATTACACTTAGGTACTACAGAGTATAAAGTGATGCCCATCCATTTCGCAAAGCAAGCTACCACTGTGAGCTAATATACTAGAAATACATACCTATAATGTGACCGGGGTAGTAAGACTAAAACTCTTGAAATAAAGTATTAAATAATAATCAATGTTATTTTATTCAGTTATAAAAACTATAGCTAAGCTTACTTTACTAGGCGGTTAACAAAAATATGAAAAAACTAGCAAAGTTTGTGTAAGTACCTACTAGTCACATCACTTGCATAGCCGATGGTGGTATGCAAATACTGAAACAAAATAATATAGGTAAGTTTTCTTGAATATGAATTTGATGTACCTAGCTACATTTCATTTATAATAACTCTATGTTATTACTAATATAAAATGAGATTGATTTGTCTGTAGAAAATAGGAAATTAAAAACTGTTTTTGCACCTAAAAGATTTGCAAAAAAACATTGAAATGTTCTAGTGCCTAACTACTAGAAAATATAGGTAGGTAGATGCTTTGTATACTTACATCATCATAGTCTAGTTTGTCCTGTCTCAGCAGGAGACGGGGAGAGGTACACCTTCCAACATTGTTTTTGCGTAGGTATTTATTTCCATCAGTCAGGTTAGGATGTTGGGTGCTATTTCTTGCTAGCTATTTCTATTTAGCATGTACGGTAGATAACTTATAGCACCAAATTTGCACTGACACAAGAGTATTTAACTATTTAGTGGTAGTTTCATTCCTGTAGAGAAAAACAATTTGTTAGATGGGTAGCATTTCACAAAACAATTTATATTGTTAGAAATATGTAGGTAATAACGTTACACAGGCTCTTTCTTTTCTTGTTCTAATAGGACATTATAAAGTTTTACAAACCACCTCCTAAAATTATGTAGAAATAGAAAGAGTTTCATGAAATTGTTTGTTTACAAAATCGAGACAAAAACATACATTACCACAGAATACGCATTATGTTCTATGTACACATTCGACATTTTCTTACTATTGTCACTGTCAGCCATCAAAACTAGGGTTGGACACTGCAAAATGATGAATCGATTGACCGGTTTTGCGAAATTGTAAAGAAGAAGACGTACATATTTAACGGCTGAATGAACGGTGGACCACGGCAACGAACCAGCAGCGTAAAAGCATGATAAACGTATAATGACCTAACGCAATCCTGATTTCTGGAAAAATTGGAACGCTACGTAGTTTGGACGTACCGTTACTTGCACGTTACGTTACTCACGGTCGACCGTGTAAATTTAGCGCAATCGGGGCCCAGAACAAAATATTTCATTTTTACTTAGGTAGGTACCTATATTTTTTATTAGTGTGTATATATAGTCAACTTCGCAATCGGTAGGTAGGTTAGGTTAGGTTTGTTTATAAAAAATGCGAGCGAAGCGAGCCCATCCATAAAATCTGCTAAAAAAATAAACTGAAGTTCTTTTTTTTTACGAAAGATCGACTTTCACAAATGAGTAGGTTAGGTTAGGTTTGTTTATGAAAAATGCGAGCGAAGCGAGCCCATCCATAAAATTGGCAAAAAAATAAAATCTTCATTTTTGACCGAACGCTAAGTTGACTGATTGCGAAGTTGACCATAAATAAGCCGTACTTTACTAATCACTAAATTCACACTAGTACCATTTTTACTCTGTAGTTACATCTGAACGAAGCATAGAATGAATCGACCAATCAGGAGCAAGTACATCAATTCCATGGTTGTGCTTTCCACGGGCGTGAATTCCCTACACGTGTCGGGAATGCACGACCATGGAATTGATGTATTTTTTAGTTTTTTTTTTTATACATGAATTCCATGGTTGTGTTTTACCGGGCTGTGCAAAATCGGGCCGTACAAACTCAGCACGTGTCAGGAAAGCACGACCGTGGAATTCATGTATTTTATACATGAATTCCACGGTCGTGCATTCCTGACTGCGCTTTCCACGGTTGTGTTTTCACAGGCTGTACATTCCATGGTTGTACAATAACCGGACCCTCAGACTTCGAGGAGTTCACACCTCTCGAATATTGTCGAAATAGGCTGTCACTCTACCCAAATGAATTTAAATTGTATATCTAATTAATTATCCTGACTGATGTTTTTAGTTATTATTTAATTTCGTCACATTTTGGAGTTGTTATAACTTTCTTGATCTTTTTTTTGTGGTTTTAGATAGAAACCGCTTATTGTATTTATAATTTCACTGAAATAAGACTTCATAGTCATTGCTTGATTTTATTTTTAAAAACTTATGTGGTACATAAAGAACAACATTTCATGTCAATTGTGTAGGTACCTACCTACTCTAGGTAGGTACATATAAGTATGAAGATAAGACAGTACCTAATTATGTACTCGACACACGTAGGTGGGTAAATTAGGCTTTAAAACTACTACCTATGTATGACTAGGTTCAAATTATTATAACATTATATATTTCTTCTAGATACTATTTGGTAAGATCTAGGCGTACTTTTTAAACAACTGATGATTAAATTATTACGTTGGATGTATTTTCATATGCGTCTTCAGATGTGAAGCTTGTCGGAAGCGCTTCTCGCACGACCCACAACAATACGGCTTCTCTCCGGTGTGGGTTCTCATATGTCCTTGTAAATTCTGCTTTAAGCTAAACCCTTTATGACACACGTTACACTGAAACGGTAGCTCCTTGGTGTGAGTCAACATGTGCTTCTTAAGGGTAAAATTACGAACAAATGTTTTGTCACATAAACTACATGAAAATGGTTTGATACCGCTGTGGGTCTTCACATGTGCCCTGAAATGACTTCCATCTCTGAACGTTTTATCACACACTTGACAACAGAACGGTCTCTCTCCTGTGTGTATTCTTAAATGTGTTTCAAAATGATATTTACTAACAAATTTCTTTCCACAAGTATGACAGGCGAATAAGTAAGGTGCGTTATGGTGTGAAATATGCCGCTTTAACTTCCCTTTATCTTTGTATATCTTAGCACAGATATCACATTCAAACATCATATCTTCATGATCTTTTTTATGGCGTTTTAGTTGATGCATGTTCATGAACTGTTCTTCACATATATCACAAGATAAAGGCTTCGAATGGATTCTTAAATGTGCTGTAAAATGTCCCCGATGGTTGAACATCTTGCCACATCGGTCACAAGTAAATCTTGTGTCCCCGGTGTGTATTGCCTTGTGTCGTGTTAGATGACTCTTGCTCTTGAAACTTTTTCCACAGTTACATGTAAATGGTTTATAACCGGAATGGATCATTTTGTGTACTTCTAGATAATCATTTCTGAGAAAGATTTTGCCACAAGTTTCGCACGGATAAGACCTTGTATGAGTCTTCATGTGGGTTTTCAAATCACTTTTATTAATAAACTGTTTGGTGCATTCATTGCATTTTATAACGGCATGCAGTTTAACGTGTGCTTCGAGTAAAATTATGTTTTCAAACTTTTCATTGCACTTTTTGCACTTGATATGTTTATCTCCGTGCAAACATTGTATATGTCTTGTCAAATGACCTTTTTCATTGAACTTTTTATAACAAATATGACATTGATAAGGCTTTTCTCCGGTATGAACTAGTAAATGTCTTTTAAGATGTCGTTTTTCGTTGTAACTTTTGCTGCATTCGTTGCAGGGAAAAGGCCTTTTGTGCGTATTGATATGAGTTAGATAAATACTTTTGCTATAGAACTTTGCGCCACATTGTTCACATTTATATGGCTTCTCTTCAAAGATTGTTGTCTGCTTATTTTCACTTTTACTGATTTTTGATTCAGTTGGTTTTAAATAAGAACCAAATCCATGGCTTTCAATATGAATATTGTTTGGCTTAGAATGGGGCGAGTCATTTTCTTCTTTCACTGAGCATTCCAACTTGACTGGTTTATCTAAGAAGTTGCATTCTGAATCAGGATTAATATCTGTCTCCATAGTTTCAAAAGAAGAGTCCCGGGTACCCGATGAAATAGCATCCTGTGGTGGTTCTTCTGAAAAAATACATTAATAAATTAAATTTATTACTTATTATTATTATTACAAATGAGACAAGATACAAGTCAATAACGTGGTGTTCCATACTGTTGACATTGTTTGCCATAGCGCATGAAACACAGCCATACCAACTAAGCTGTGGTGTCTGTCAAGTTACCTTGTATGTCTTCAAATAGTGCAGTTTCTCCAAAATCTTCATATTCATGTTTGATCTCCTCTTTCATATTGGTCGGTTTAATGGACCATGGGTTCTGATAGAACATCGTCAAGTTATTGATACTGTTGGTTCCTAGCACGCTTGCAGATTCTTGTGTGAGCTGAAATAATTATTGTTCCAAATAATATTATGGATTGTTTCTCCATGAGAACAGCGTTATAACTAGGGCTTGAGCTCCGGAATTCCGGTTTTGTCGTAACTCCGGAGCTTCGAATGATTACCGCCTCGTTTGTAAAACCGGAGCTATCACGATCAAAACCGGAGTTTCGATTTTCAGGACTAATCTGCTCTATTTTGATAGTAGTGATGAAAGGGGTCCATATTTGACGAAGTGCTTCCGTTATCTAATGACCATTACACCGACAAGTGTGGAAGCGGAGCGAGCCTTCTCAGTCGCCACATACATAAATGCAATCGCGTGAGGAGGTCGCTGAAAGATGATAGCCTCGATGCTCTTACTTTTTTGAGGTCCTACTACAAGAACCAAAAAAATTAAGCATCACTAATAAAGGTTTTTCACTATTTGGCTAGTTTTATTTCCTACTTAACAAACATGAACATTCGTTTAGGTACAAATAATCAAATCGAAATGCATTATCTATACCACTACACTTTTTAACGAAGCTTCGAAACTCCGGAATTCCGGAGTTGGAAAGCTGAGCATCGAAACCCAACTCCGGAGCTGAAAACTAGTCCGAGTCTCAAGCCCTAGTTATAACTGCTGTAGGAGTATCGTGGAATGGCTCCTGGGGACGATATTCCTTGTAACTACAATAACACTGCTCATTGTTCATTCCTGCATGATTTTTATTTGTGTACAATAAAGTGTTATAACTAGGTACCTAGATACTAATTTTTATTTAGAACTAAATAGTAAATAAAATACTCTCAGTTTAGCACACAACTCACAACATAAAGTATAATTTATGCTTGCCTCTGTGCCATTTTGTAGTAGAAGAGTCAGTTTGTGTTCTGCCTTCTGTGACATGTGGAAGAACTGGCTGAATGTCTGCAGCCTGGAGCTGCACAAGTAGCATATTGTATCTGGACCATCGCCTACCACCAGCTGCATCATAAACTCTAGTTAGTGAAAGGGGTTAGTGTGGAGAGCTTCAGAGATAATAGAATATTGATGATTTTGCTGTTATTGACTACAACTGAAGGTTTTTTTATGAAGTAGAAAGAATGGATGGTTACCTGAAGCAGTAACCTCTACTTATATATTTCCTCTAGGAACACATCCGCTGAGGATGTACCTAAATACCCTTTAGCCTCAGCATGAATATAAGGCATCGTCCTGCGTCCATCACTCTGACACCTAAAGATGTTATGTATCATGAGAACAATTAGCACAGCGAACTACCTACCTAGGTAGAAATGGATAAGTTATTGTACAACATACCTTACTACCAGCAAGTTTCTCGTAAACTTCTGCATACCAAGTGCTAGATAATGAGTGCATCCGGATATTTACAGCTAGACATGCTCTGCATGCAATTAAACGCATGGTAAATACACTTCCATTTGCGTTTGTGCGGACAGAAAAATAGAAACATACACAGATTTCACTGAGTTTGAGTTGGTTTGTTTGTCGTGAAATCTCCAATGTTTATTTTTTATCAGTTTTTATTTGGCCAGCCTTATTTTAACATTCATGTTTTAACTCAATATTTTCAATCAAACGCACAGATAAATCATACATTATAAAAATCACAGACGAAGTATCACAAAATCCCATCAAAATCCACAAAATGGTCCTTGAAAAAGTCAACCTTCCTTCCTAATCTGTGACCTTACCTTACTCATTTGGTTCACTCTATAGCACCGAAAATAAAAGTGGATGTAGCTACTCAACAATAGATGACGCTTAATTCAACACGAACGTAAAAAGTCCACCTTTGTAACAAATTTATAATTTTGTACAATAAAGAAAAATAAACGAATAAACGAAACTTATTTTAGGCTTTTATCTTTATGTGTTCTGTGCTTATTATTCATGTCAATGTCAACTGAAGAGACAATTTTTTTTTCTTTTTAATGATTTGCCACATGAAAATAGATTTTTCTTTTGTCTGTTGGCTGTTGGTGTTGTGTTGTGTTGGTTGTTGGCCGATTGACGACTGCAGGCAGTGCTTTGCTTTTGTTTTCTGAATTTTGTATTTGTCCAGAATAAAAACTTGTAAATTCGTCTAAAAAGTTATCAAAACTACCAGTTTGTTATAATTCGCTTCTGCCAAGGATTCATTGAGGGCTACAAAACCGTAAGTTTCGCTGTAATTGTTGTTTTTAAGACCATGTGCGGTATTGCGGACCCTATCACAGTCATGATGAGGTCATCGCACTGCCTTTTTTGACCAAAAAGAGCATTCTTTCTAAATGCAAAAAGAGAATAGACAGATACAGTATAACTAACTTATGTTTTGGATGCTATCGCACTCTACTTGTTAGATTCGCTTTAGTTGAACTGAGTTTGTTGGTTTTCAGTAAACAGGCATGGAGCAAGTTCTGCAGCATGTCGCTCAGACGATGGAGAAGAAGCTCGATGCTGAAATTGAACGGTGAGGTCTTTGCCATTTACACTTATTTACCACTTACCTCCCACACAGCCGCAGAAAGTAACAGGGTACCAACATAAAACAAACAATTCTAGACACCCTGTGAAACATCTGCAAAGTACCCAAAGCTTCGGGTAGGGCTGTCATCCACTTAGTAACAAATTTGTAATATATCCGTATAGCTACCATGAAAGCATAGCAATTACAAGGTTATCCATTATAATATTATTATCAGGTTGTGTAAGTCCACCACTCGTTAACAATGAATTGGGGCCTGAGTCCAACTTTTTGCAATTTGTGAAATATTGCCAGCAGGTAGGATGTACAAACTGTATCACTTTCCAGACTGGACCAGTTGGACAATGGTGATTTGGAGAGCATCAGGCAACAGCGCATCAATGAGATGAAGAAGCGAGCTCACATGAAACAAGAGTGGCTTGCTAATGTATGTTTACACCCTTCTCATGTAGTTATACTAGGACGAGTGTGTATACCTCAGCCGAGAGGATCGTATAGGAGCTGGGCAAGCTACAACAATTTTGATGGTGTCACATGAAGAAACTGATGGGCATTGTGTTAATTCCAGGGCCACGGAGAATACACAGAAATAGATGGAGAGAAGGAATTCTTTACTGTCTGCAATAAAAGTAGCAACGTTGTCTGTCACTACTACAAGAATGATTCCCCGCGGTGCCGCATTGTCGATATGCATCTGAAGCTGTTGGCTAAGAAACATATTGAATGTCGCTTTGTTAAGTTGGATGTGGAGCGAGCACCGTTCCTTACTGGTAATTTATTCTATTCTTATTAATTCACCTAGGAGGTTCACCTTCTGTGACCTAGCCATGTTAACCATTGATGGAACAAGCATATGGCTCACCTAATGTTAAGTGGACACACATCCACTAAAATGTTTATCACAGTGAGACATGTTGGTGTAGGCTAGGGTGAGAGGGTGTGTGTGTGTGTGTAATATAGCACGGGCTCCCATACCCTTGGAAGGGGAACCCAGCAATGTGTACATCACTGTACAACACCAAACGGCCGACAAAAAGCTCTACTGCTGTAACTGCTATAATTAGTACATAATTTACCTGAATTAATACTACATATTTGTAATTGCAGGTCGTCTGAAAATCCGTGTGATACCTACCATCGGTCTTGTGAAGGATAACAAGACTAAAGACTTTGTGGTGGGGTTCACTGACCTCGGCAATAGAGATGACTTCTCCACAGAAATGCTGGAGTGGCGTATCGCTAGGTATGTACCTATTCACTATTATTGATGCCAGCTACATTGCTTGCTATTTGTTTGGAATTTATTACAGTTTGTAAAGTAGATATTTTGTATGTAACCACTGATTGTGTAATGGCGCTTACACTGTTGGCTTCATAAGTTAAAGCTGTTCATATTTTTAATTTCTTATAATTACTTAATAAGTTTCTGGACTTAGGCCCGTATTCCGTAGCCTTACTCAAGCACTGATCCGTACTCAAGCATAGATTTTTGTATGAAAATCTCTACTCAAATCTATGTTTGAGTAACGATTTCTGTCTCGGAATACGGACAATAACACCGAGAAGGAGCGTTCTCATTCAAACGTCATTCCAAAAGTGAAGCCAAAAACCAATTCATGTGTGTGTGACCGGTATGTAATTACGCTCGCCGCCACGCACACAAGCGCACGTATAATATTGCAAGCGGAGAGACATTTTCCCAAAAAGTAGGGAAATTGTTACAGTTCCTCTTTTACAATTTAATACTTAAATTGTAAAAAAATATTTTGATTATCAAAATAATAATTTAGCGAAAAAAAATCCGTTGCTGGGAACATTTGATTGTAATGGCGCCTCTCAAACTATCGAATAAATTTATATTTTTGATTAATGTTTATTTACAAGTTGGCAGTGAGTACTTTCTCGTGAAATGTGATGTTGTCAGCCTTATTATGTTTGTCTGATTTGTTGGGACATTCTTTCAACACGCAATTCAGCATTTTTTTTTTAAAACTGGAGATCTGCCCACAACAATTTGACCTTGATCACTGGCCTATGTCCTTTCTCAGGCTCTAGTAGACTATCTGTGTACTAAATTTCATTTAAGGCTAGCGTCCACAGGCCCGCATCGCACGTATCGGACGCATTGCACGTAACGGATTTTAGTTTGCCTTGTATAAAAACTCGTCCGTACGGTGCGGATCAGTGGACGCTGTTGTATGAGTTTTTATATGTCGTGGAATATTGTTTATATAATTATAAGGAAAACATTTCCGTCATACACGATTTCTGTGCACACGCGTCGGAAGCTTAAAAAATGGAGTAACTTCTCCCGTTTTCCCAACATTTCCCTTCACTGCTCTGCTCCTATTGATTGTAGCGCGATGAAAAGTATACTATAACCAGCTCAGGAGTATGAAAAATAATTGTACCAAGTTTCGTTAAAATCCGTCGAGTAGTTTTTGTTTCTATACCGGTTATACAGACAGACAGACTAAAATGTTACTGATTGCATTTTTGGCATTAGTATCGATCCCTAATCACCCCCTGATAGTTATTTTGGAAATATATTTCATGTACAGAATTGACCTCTACAGATTTATTATAAGTATAGATGTAGACTATCTGTCATACTGATAACGTGTTTCATCCACAGATCAGAAGTTATTGAGTACGCTGGAGATGTGATGATTCCCCCGGAACAAGCCAAGAAGCAACGAGCAATAGAAATACAAAGCAAGAAGACTATCCGTGGCAAGGTCAATGACAGTGATTCGGATCTCGACTTTAGCGATTAACAAAAACTTGTACGGTTAACCAAACCACTTCTTGGTTAACCTGTATATTTGAGTGATTAATATGGACTTCATCAGTTAACCTCTAGACTTCATGGAACCTCCTGGATCTGTACATTAGAAGCAGACCTCATCAGTAAATTGTACTAAATGGTTAACCTGTAGACCTCATGCTTACAAAATTGCATATTAAATAGGAAACTTGAGAGTAAATAATATTCACAAGTTATTACAAATGTATTATTACTTATTTAGTTATTTTTATTAGTTCATGACATTTGACATTGTATCTATCATATTTATTTGTATCTAGGTACATACCCTGTACATCTGATACGAGTAGATAGAGGTTGCCTACCTAATTTGCTATCTTTTTTTGACAATTTTCTGTTATATTCCGCCTAAAGATTATTGCACAGATTTTAAAAGATTGTATGAATGTGTATGTACCTACTTGTGTATTCGCTAGTTTATTATAATTGCGAGTTTTGAAGATAAATTAACTAATTAAATATATCATTTATGTACATTTTGGGGGTTTTTATTTGTGTTCTCAGCAACCAACCAACCGACCGAAGATTATAAAGTATAGCGCGTGCAGACTATGCCATGCCGCTGCCGGCATGAATGCCTCGATTATAATTCCGGACTTATTGCCACAGCAACATCGCCAAGTTCATGCCCTGGCTCCTTAGTGAGAATAAAGGCGATGTTGCTGTGGCAATCATTCCCGAATTTTATTAATCGCGGCAATCATTCCGGCAGCGGCATGGGCGGTCTGCACGCGCCTCATATACGTAGAGTCCTTTTCATGAACGAACATTACTCGTACGTTTGTTTATGTACGAACAAAAACGTGTCCAAAGTGAGCACGGCCTAAGTATTATTTCTCGGGCAGCACTTTTAACAACTTTAGGCATTGAAAACAAGACTTTGATCACAGAAACCAAATAAAAACGCACTAGCATCCGAACACAATAACAGAACCTGACAACTAATTTAAAATTTAGTTCCGGAAATTTCCGCGGGACTTCTTTCATGAAAAGGACTCTAGTGGACTCTGACTCTAGTCACTTTATCGTTCGTTCTATGAATGAACTAAACCCATACAGACAGCCAGCCAGAACAGCTGTTTTTGAATGATTTTTGACATTTGGTTGACAGCTCGTTTCGGAACGAAAACATTTCTTTCATTTCTGTGCATTGGTTTTTCTGTTTTCTGTTTCTTCGCAGAGGGAGGGAGTTGTTGCCCTTCGAGCGAGTCGGAATTTCAGTTTCAGCGTCAGGTCGATTTACAGCGATTACGTGTGTGAAATATTCATAAATTATCACTAGAAAAAGGATTGATTTAAAAAACTCAGTCCTTGTAGTCGAACCCAGGCAACAACAATTAAATTATAGTTCCTGAATTTTATGAAAACTGAAATTCCAAAGCGTTTCTTGAATTTGGAACTAAACGCCAACGTGTGAGTACAAATATTTTTTCTTAAATACATGCTATACCTACCTAGTTTTTGCTCTAAATATAGATCAAATAGGTTAGTTATTGCTTTGCTTCCTATTTTTATTTTTTCCCAAGGTTAGTTCGCGTACTTTGAACCCTTTATCAAAATGTAACGCACTTTTTAATTTTATTTTGTCTAATTTACCTTAGCTCAGTTCAAACCAGTCAGCTTCAATAAAACTTAAAACAGATCTAAAGTAGTAAATATAGAGAAATCAGTTTAATGCCTTGTCATGCTCTAGGTAGGTAGGTACCTATACCAATTGACCTTTTTACACTTTTCTGATAACTTTGAAACCTCAGCACCGCCACAGCCATAGCATAACAAAACTGATAATGTAAGAAGAAAACTATAGATAGATACTACTCAACAGGTAGGTACCTACTAGAGTAGATACTGACCCCTATAATATTGTGCTTTTTTCTAAACTAATTTTGCAGCACTAAAATTATAGCTGTCTTTGTCATTAAGTTCACTAAGAATATTAAGATTGTAAAGTTTAATTGAGAAATTAATGTATTTGTTTATGTTTTGAATGCAGAGTGCAGTCAGTTTGTGAGAGGTGGTGATGTGAGAGCACAATGGCGGTCGGAGAGGTTCGCGTGCCGGTGCCGATGCTCACTGAGCCGAGCGCGCACGCGCATCATGGTGAGCACTGCACACTTAGCACCACCACACTCTCTATACTTACATCTCTCTTTAGCATCATCACAAAATAAACTAGAGTGAAGCCACAGGCAAATGTTGTATGACGTAAGGTAGAACCCTCAAGGCCTGCGAGGTTGTAAACCTCTCGTAACTGAATGTACGAGTGTAACCATACCTACTTACTGATTAGATAACAAAACAGTACTAATAATTGTAGTTTCAACTCGTATCGTCATAGTAAGTACGCTGGAGATAGCAGATTAACTGGTACCAGCAGCTTTCTAACTCGGTATCTATGCAACAAATGTTAGCTCTATACATAGATACTCGTACGCTAAGGTACATACAAACACGAAAGAATGAAAACGTGTTCTTCTATTTATTTTACCAGAAAGTTTATTAACAAATTGTGTTTTTGGAATGTAAATAAAAATGCAGTACCGAGCAGTTGCAAAATTAATGTAAACATATATGTAGGTACTACAAATTTACTTAAATTAGTGCTAGACTAAGGTCCATATGCCGATATGGAATTTCTTGTTGAACATTCATATTTCAACCTGCATATAAATAAACTACTTTCCCCCGATTCTAAACATTGACTATTTCGTCATTTCACAGAAGGCCCAAGCAAGCAGCTTACTCACGCGGACCTCAGTCGGAGCACTACAGTCGTGACGTCACTAGTCGCCGGCGCCGTCGCCGGAGCCCTAGCGAAAACTGCCATAGCACCCTTGGATAGGACTAAGATCAACTTCCAAGCTTCGTGAGTTACCCTTAAAGATATAACAGGAAGGTTCATAACAGTCTGAACAATTCAAAATTTAAAAAATTTATTATTACTAGTATTTGTTAAAAAAAAAATGTAGTGTAATTGTTGAGAATAGGATGAATGTTCTGCTAGCCAGATCCCGTACTCGTGGAAGGCGGCGCTCGGGTTCGCGGCGAGCACGCTGCGCGCGGAGGGCGCGCTGGCGCTGTGGCGCGGCAACTCCGCCACCATGGCGCGCATCGTGCCCTACGCCGCCATACAGTTCACTGCACACGAACAGTGCAAGAAGGCAATGCACGTCGACGATCCACTACTGGCGAGGTCAGTCTTATCTATATACCCTATCCTAATGTAACGTTCATTTTAGCACAATCGTGAAGCTTCACTTGCAGTTTACCAAGTACTACATTTTCTGAGAAGAGTCTAACTAGGGAGTCCGGTGATGGCTAGGTGAGTCTTATCGTTATAGATGTAAGGAACATTATAGTTTGTGTTTGAACCTTTACATCTGTTAGCCTGGTACCTATGTTAACCTTCAAGATAGTTTCTTGCATTTAGTATATTTTACATAATTATATATTTTTTTCCTTTTATTTGATTTTAACTTTTTAGGTTTACTTGTACATAATTAGTTTTTAGTTTTGTTTATCACTTCACTGTTTTATTTTACATTGTCCACACTACGCATGCTGGGTTTACTATATTAGAAATTACGCCGAAAATGATTAAATTTAAATATGTTTTAAATTAAGTTAGTGTATATGTCAAGTTGTAAACCAAATAAAAAAACCCATTCGTCCCACCCCAGTGGGACGAAACGAAACCCAGCGGGACGGACGGGAATGAACCATAGATAGTGGTATACCCAACTGCCTAAGATATCAGGGCACTGTCCCAGTTAGTTTACTGTTTCAAAAATCGCTATCTACATGCACTTTTCCCAAGATTTGGAAGTCTGCCCTGGTAACCCCAGTTCATAAAAAGGTCCAAAACCCGAGGTTAGTAACTATAGGCCGATCTCTAAACTCTGCATCATAGCAAAAGTGTTTGAAAGAGTTGTATATGATCAGGTGTACTCGGCGCTTCACAGTGCATTCAATTACAGCCAACATGGATTTCTCAGAGGTCGCTCAACAGTCTTAATGACTTGGTTCTCCTTAATGACTACGTTACAGATGCTATGGATTCGGGCTGCCAAGTTGATGTGGTATATATCGACTACAGCAAGTGTTTCGACAGAATTGACCACAAACTCTTGTTAACCAAGTTGGAACTCATTGGTATAAGAGGTGACCTCCTGAGATGGTTCTCCTCTTACATTGACATTATAGGTCTCAGGCGGTTGTTGTCAACAATTATATCTCTAGTTGGGTCCGCATACCCAGTGGGGTCCCACAGGGGTCCTTACTGGGCCTACTACTTTTTCTGATTTTTATCAATTATATCCCCGCATGCTTCCATACTAGTCAACTATTATGCTTTGCCGATGATATGAAAATATTTAGCACTATTAGATCAGTTAATGACATCATAAAACTACAAGCTGATTTACAGCGCCTCGATCTCTACTGTAAGCTTAACAAACTGGATCTTAACCCCGGTAAATGTTCAGTAGTAACTTTTACTCGTAAGAAACTAGTAATACCATCGTCGTACTCACTTAGAGGCCAGGCTATCCAAAGAAGTAGTACTGTTAGAGACCTCGGAGTCGTCCACGATTCTAAACTGCTTTTTGATGATCACATTGAATCAATCGTTGGTAAGGCGTCCAGAGCGTTGGGATTCATCATGCGAGCCTCGGCTGACTTTAAGAGAGCGAAAACTTTTAAAATTCTGTACAATGCATTCGATCGAAGTAACCTTGAGTACGCATCGCAAATGTGGAATCCCCGTTACGACGTCTATATATCAAGAATTGAGAGACTCCAGATTAAATTTATAAAGTATCTCTATTTCCGTTAGCAAATTCCTACTCCTCAGATAACTATATTAGCATTTGCAGGCAATTTCAACTTCTACCACTTTCTAAAAGACGCGAAATAGCTGACCTTCTATACCTTTTAAAAATTTCCAATAACAATATTGACTGCCCCGATCTAATGAGCAGAATTAATATCAGTGTTCCTTATAAGTTAACCAGGTCCAATGCTCCATTGCATGTCCCCATAGTTTCAACCAACTACAGGCAAAACTCCTACCTATGGCGAGCAAGTGACAGTCTGAACAAACTCAGCAAGAGATTCGACTTGGACCTTTTCTGCACTAGCGCCTCCTCAGCGAGTTCACGGCTGAGCAGGGAGTTCTTTATGGCGGATAACTGACGACCTTTTTACTTGAAGTGTTTATTTAGATTTAATTACCTACCTAATTACTACGTTGTTATATTAGTTTGCATTAATTAGTTATTATTACCATAGTTTTCTGCATAGATTCTTTGCTATGCAGTAACGCTGTTATACGTGAGAACCTCTAATTGGCTCTCCAAAGTTTAACCATTGCCTATTCTAATTGTAAAAGCTGTTGGTTCTCCAAAAAATAAATAAATAAATAGATAGATTTTTTTTTTGGCTGGCCATCGTTGGACACCCCCGTAGAAGCGTACTCTAGTAAGGTTAGGGGTGTGTTTCCAGACAGCACCCCATCCGTCACCTGGTAGCGGGTTCGATGGCGGGCGTTATATCGCAGAGCGCCACCTACCCACTGGACATGGCGCGAGCTCGCATGGCGGTGACACACGCACACGAGTACAGAACCCTCGGGGAGGTCTTCACGAGGGTCGTCTCAGAGGAGGGCTTCAGGACTCTATACAGGTGACCATCACTTATCAACCTCATCGCAAGACGTTTCAATGTAAAGTAGAAAAATAGTTGCTTCTTATAACTCGCCGGTGCAATTACAGGCACATTCCTTCTCACTCATTCCAACGTTCCGATCTACCTAGTGACATCCGATAGCTGAATATATTTAGTTAGGCTAGGAGGAGGCCGAGTACTAGCAGGCCCGGATGCTGATTTACTGCTCGAGCACCGATCTGGACTCGAGCATAGATTTTTTGTATTAAAATTTGTACTCAAATGCTTGAGTAATTGGTTTATCGGCCTCCGGGTCGTTAATATCCGGTTATGTTGTGCAGAGGGTACCCGGCGACCATCCTCGGCGTGATCCCGTACGCCGGCGTCTCCTTCTTCACGTACGACACGCTCAAGCGCATGTACGTCGGTATGTATCCTTACACTATAACACCCGGTTATCGCCGTTCGTCCCACTGGGACGAAACACAGAAAAATAACACATCTGTAAATATAAAAACGAGGTAAGTACGTAGGTACATATATAGTAATAATATTTTTTGTATTCAGGTTGATTATAATAAAATATGTAGAGTGGTTGTGTTTCAGATTACTTTGGTTCCCGTGGGTCGCTAGCTAACATGTGCTGTGGCGGCGCGGCGGGTGCGCTGGCGCAGACCACCTCCTACCCGCTCGACATCGTGCGCCGGCGCATGCAGACTGCACGCCGGCGCACTGACCGCACGTACCCGTATGCAACTGTACTCACCACCATGCAACAAGTATACAAGTGAGCCTTACATCTACCTACCCGCTCGACATCGTGCGCCGGCGCATGCAGACTGCACGCCGGCGCACTGACCGCACGTACCCGTATGCAACTGTACTCACCACCATGCAACAAGTATACAAGTGAGCCTTACATTCATTCATTCATTCATTCATTGAACTATAGCTTTTAACAACAGCGCCGTCCATTGTACCTGCTTCCTTAAACTTTTTGTTTTATAACCAATTTAGTTTATTTCGTTCATTCCCGTTTGTCCCAGTGGGTCGTCCCACGAACGGGACGAAGAGAAAGATTTCAAAGTAACTTCCAGTCTATCCCAGCAACATGATCAGTGGGCCGAATGTCGGGTGTAAAACAAATATAGAGTTATGTATATATTCCAGGGCAGAGGGTGTACGCGGCTTCTTCAAGGGGCTCACGATGAACTGGGTGAAGGGTCCCATCGCGGTGGGGATATCGTTCGCGACGTACGACCACATCCGCGCCGCACTGCGCGACGTCGCCTGCTCCTTGCACGCCTAGCCACTAGCCACTAGCCACTAGCCACTAGCCACTAGCCACTAGCCACTTGCCACTACCCAGCCAGCCTGCTTCTATACCTTAACGTATGTCATGTGTACCTACTTACAACTCTATACGCCTTCTGCTCTTCTTAAGGGCCTCAGTCTCTTTATGGCCTCTTGGTATGTTTAAAGCCTTCTAGTCTTTAAGACCTTTGTGCATCTGTTTAAGGACTTTGGCGCCTCTTGGTATGTTTGATAACTTCTGGTTTCTTCAAGGGCTTTCGATCTTTGTCGCGTTACATACTTGGCGTTTGGTACTCGGTGCTGAGTTATTCTGCAGTGTGTTAGGACAATTTAAGACCTTTGTTGTGGTCTAATTAAGGCCTCCTAGAGTATGGTTTCTCTGAGGTACTACCGGTTACCGAGCAAAAGTCATGCACCGAGTGATAGTTCATAAACACTACACATAGATGGCGTTATTTTAAGTTTCTCATAAAATGAGTTTTATGTTTGTGCAATTTATTGTGGCGCGCTTGTGATGATATTTTTTAGCAATATTTTTAGATTACACATGTTTTACAAAATGAACTTTAACTCAATGTATTAGACTCTATAATAAATACTACAGGGGCATTTATAAAATGCGCAAAATGTGTGTTTCACACTATTTGTAAGTTATTTATTTTCACCAAAATTAGCCGCGCTGTATTGGTAGTGTAGTATAATCATTACGTTACAATTTTTTATGAAGAATTAAATTAAATTCACTAGCTATTTGAAAACGAATAATATTGCAAACTATTTAAATATTTTATTTACAAGTAAGTAAACTCGCAATTTTACATTTTAGCGCATTTTAAAAATTATCTGTAAGTATAAGTAATTAAATATTTTCTATACTTGTATTATATATATGTACCTACCTCTTCTTTTAATACTTTTCTCTGAATCGATTCAATAAAACGACTGAATTTGACAATAAATCATAATAAGAAATAATTAACAGTACACATATATTGGCTCAAAACTAAAAATAAAAAATAAATGTTTTTTTTAAACTGATTATATTTGTACAAAAAACGCACAAATATTATGTAAATTTATTTTTATAGTTGCTTTAGCAGATGCCTGATATACTTACGATATTATTATTATTATTATTGTAAATAGTGTGCCTAACAACTACTCCTTTCGAAGGTTCTCACATCAATATGAAAACTTTTTTTATTAAAAAATCAGCTGTTTCATACAACGTACTCATTAAAAATGTATGTAAGATTGTAACTTCACAATCAAATATATTTTATTGAGTAAAATCACTTGAATCATATCATTTAGAATCGTCTTATACAATATTATGTGGTTCTAGATGTCAGTTTGTCGCGGCCATTGTCGTGTCGTGTCGTGTCGTGTCGGTTGCTCCCATACACAAAGTTATTGATATTGATACTTTAACATTGTCAATAGTTCACGGCAGTAGTTTTGTTACACCCTGAACAATGTTTATAATTAATTCCCATTCGTCCCACTATCGTCCCACATACGAAACCCAGTGGGACGAATGGGAATTAACTTGAAAAAAAACCTAACTGTTTTCATATTTTATTTACATTTCGTGCAGTAGTTTTTTATTATCACAATTAGGTTCAAAATACATTAGTCAATTATAATTAGGGGATAAAATGTGCAAGAATTGAGGGTTCAATGTGTACTATACCTGTATATTATATAGTACATATAGTACACCTATGTTTGTGTTGTCATAATGTAATATCAAGGAATCGGGTTGTGTGGAAACATTTGCGTATTTATTTACCTGAGACAACTAAAAAGAAATAACCGACTTCAAAAAAGGAGGAGGTTCTCAATCCTGTTTTTTTTATGTTTGTTACCTCAGAACTCAAGTCTGATCAAAATCGGTTTAGAGAATAACTGGAAATGACATATCTTACACACGTACGTACCCGACATTGACTATTTTGCTTTCCTGTGACTTTCTAGTATTTACGAGCAATAGAACAGTCTCAATGAACTGCTATCATCATCATAATCATTTGATGATGAAGGCGTATCAAATTTTAATCGGGGTTTCCAGTTCGTAAACTTGAAATTCTTAATGCTGTCGGAGTACATTACACATACATAATGTTGTTTTTGTTAGCCCATACTGTCCCACTGCTGGGCAAAGGATCCTCATATCCCTCCAGTTGTTCCGATCACCGGCTGCCTCCCACCACGCTCTGTGGAATGTGTAATAAGTACATTATGTTAGTTTTGGAAAAAGTAACAACTGCATTGAATTGTAGGTCAATTATTTATTAGTTGGAAGTTGCAATAGAGTTGAGACAGGGTCCGCCATCCGATCCCAAGTTGATAGTATGTCGTGTCGTCGATCTAATGCACAGTTGAAGGGATATCAAATTGTGTAATTTTGATTTAGTTTTGTTTGTAAGAACTAATTCATTTTATTTATATATTTTTGAGATATTTTCTTAACGAATAAGAAGTATTATAGATATTATATTATAGATATTGAATGTTGATGTTTGACTGTTTGTCTATAGATAGATAGAATTCAAATAAAATTATTTTAAACGTTGGTATTCTTTTACTAAAAATCTAAATATTCGTAATAAAACTTCAAAATGATTTCTGAAATGTTCATTTAATCACAAAATTGCTTGATTTTCTTAACTAATTACAAATAAATTAAACTAAACACTTGCTTGACAGGTTCAAATACTCTTAATTAGCCTCAAGTGCCTGACAGTGGTGTCCATTCTGTTGTTAAATTTTTCTAAGATATTTTTAATTGACAGAGACAAATGTTGCCGTCCTTTTCTCCATAACTGAGACGATAAAGACGGCTATAATTTTAGAGTTGTCAAATAGAATGCAAGAACAGAATGTACACCACTATATGTATGTATACATCCACACCTACCTACAGTACCTACCTCTCCTTCAAGATAAATGTGATCCGTTTTGATGAGTGTTTTTTAGTTACGTTCTGATAGATACTCTACTAATATTCTGTGGTTGGGCCTAAATTATCTATTTCCTAATAATTGTTTTAAATAAATCACTAGTTGGTATTTAGCTACCAAACGACTAGAAACTTCTAAATCCGTTACACAGAATTTTAACTACAAATTAAATATTTAATATTATTTAGATAAGTACTTCCATACCCCTACCTACTGAGCGTCGTAAGAATCATAACTGGAATCGTGTTATCTTTCCTTACCCGCGATTGGGAATCAAACATTCTACAGAGGCTCTCTACAACTCCTATTTCTACTTACGTTTTGAAATAAATTGCCACCTTCAATCAAATATTGAGTTACCTCACGGGGCACGTCCGAGGACGCACTGCACTGTAACCTACTTGCTTGGTAGTGTATCTACGTAATGTATATTCCGCGTTAGAAGGTAATCCATTGTATTTACATATTGGTGGCCTCAATCAACACAATGACTATGCTATTTACAAAGCATCACCAATATTTGTTTAGCCATTAGATAGATTAATTCCATCGTGAGAATTGGGGTTGAAATTGATGATTCATACATTCATAGGTACACTAATGCTATTGTTGCATAACAATGTTTCCTACAAATCACTATAAAACCAAAAAACCTACGTAAATGATCATAAAAGGTTTTGACGCATTCTATTCAATTAATGTATGGAAATTCAACGATTTTAGAGTTCACGATATAACATCACAAGGGCGTGCTTTGTTCGGCATAATGATCTGTGCTTCGACAGAGATTTCAATCTAATACGAATGTTCTTATAATTATCTCGGCCGACAACCCGTAAGTGATCGAGTTTTAGACGACATCTCATCCTTAGGTCGGGTTCCCACTCCGCCGGACCGGCAAATCTGCCGGGAACCGGACACCGGACAGAGTGTTCACATTATACCGGAAAAGTAGAATTTTGCATAGTCCGGCAGATTTGCCGGTCCGGCGTAGTGGGAACCTGGCCTTAGAGTTAAACCTCTGCTGGTGTCAGCATAAGGTTGATTTTGCACCAGATGTAAGCTAACGTCGCTAACATGATGTACCTACGTTGCATGTGGTGGTGGCGGTGGATTTCGAACACATCCTTAGATGAGCTCTGGTGGAAAAGCATAATACTAAAAATCTACTATTTTTCTAAAAAAAAAGACAAATTTGCAAGATTTTCTTGTTTTTTAAATATTTGGTAGACGGAATAGGTTGGATTAGAATGTGATCGGCTAGGCTCCGTCACTTGGCGGTTGGTGTAAGGCTAGGCTAGGTGTCGTAATGTCCTAGCTGGTTGATATGCCGGTAGTAGTCGTGCGCGGGCGCGGGCACGTACTGCGGGTAGCCGACCCCGTACAGGTGCGAGAGCATGTCCACGTCGCAGTGCGCGGGGGCGGGGGCGGGGGGCGCGCGGGGGGGACACGACATGCTGAACAGCGCCTCCGGGTCGCACACGAACTTGTACACGTAGCGCTCACCTGCGAGGTACATGAACCACTGTCAACACCACGTGCCGAGTGTGGATCCACTCACAACTACAAGTTACGATAAGGCCCTTTTGTTCTTCACCGGCGTAGGTCTTTAGAGGTCCCGGAGCCCCCTGACAGGCAGAGAGGCCGGCCCCCGGGGTGGTTTAGTGGGTCGGTGAGTGTTCGCCATCCGCACACTACCTTGCCGCATCCCTCAAATGCGGTATTGGTGTCTGTGTGCAGATTCCCCCCGTCAACAAAAAAAAAAGGCCCTTTGTTCTTGTGTCTTATGAGAAATGTCTTAAGAGTGCGAAGGTTGGGAGAGGCAAACACGTCCGCGTATCAAACGTCAAGATCACTAAAGTGCTTGGCCCAAAAGCCACTAGGTAGGAACACGTCTCAACAAGCAGAGACTGGATTTAGCAATGTGGTTCGCATACCTGCTACTTTCTGCATGATTCCCTTCTCGTAGTAGTACCGGAGCGAGCGGGATAACTTGTCGTAGTTCATCGCAGGACGATTCTTTTGAGCGCCCCAACGACGAGCCACCTGGCGGTCGTTTTTTTTAAGTTAATTGCTATTGAAAATGAAACATCTAGGCTTACATCGGTTTCGGTAATAAAATCGTTTGTGATGATCATTGAGAGTTTCGTACTGAACTCTGGATCCTAGCTCTCCTACCAAGTCTTATATTCTTTTTAAACTTGGATACCTTAGTCTAGAACAGTATTATAATATGATCTGTGCCTCAGTATAGAGTTGGCTTTCTTTGGACTCTAACCTTTCCGTGAACTTTGGCTTAGAATTAGAATTTGACTCTCCCTGGACTCTTGACCTTTTCAGGACACTAGCTTATCTTTAGGAGTGAACTGTTTGTGAATGGTCCTGGACCTCAGGAGTTACCTCCTCAGGCTCGTGCAGTTTGAACTCCAGCCCCCTGCCGGTCCAGGCGACGCAGCGCGCGCCCTCCGCCAGCAGCGACACCAGGAACTGTTTGTGAATGGTCCTGGACCTCAGGAGTTACCTCCTCAGGCTCGTGCAGTTTGAACTCCAGCCCCCTGCCGGTCCAGGCGACGCAGCGCGCGCCCTCCGCCAGCAGCGACACCAGGAACTGTTTGTGAATGGTCCTGGACCTCAGGAGTTACCTCCTCAGGCTCGTGCAGTTTGAACTCCAGCCCCCTGCCGGTCCAGGCGACGCAGCGCGCGCCCTCCGCCAGCAGCGACACCAGGAACTGTTTGTGAATGGTCCTGGACCTCAGGAGTTACCTCCTCAGGCTCGTGCAGTTTGAACTCCAGCCCCCTGCCGGTCCAGGCGACGCAGCGCGCGCCCTCCGCCAGCAGCGACACCAGGAACTGTTTGTGAATGGTCCTGGACCTCAGGAGTTACCTCCTCAGGCTCGTGCAGTTTGAACTCCAGCCCCCTGCCGGTCCAGGCGACGCAGCGCGCGCCCTCCGCCAGCAGCGACACCAGGAACTGTTTGTGAATGGTCCTGGACCTCAGGAGTTACCTCCTCAGGCTCGTGCAGTTTGAACTCCAGCCCCCTGCCGGTCCAGGCGACGCAGCGCGCGCCCTCCGCCAGCAGCGACACCAGGAACTGTTTGTGAATGGTCCTGGACCTCAGGAGTTACCTCCTCAGGCTCGTGCAGTTTGAACTCCAGCCCCCTGCCGGTCCAGGCGACGCAGCGCGCGCCCTCCGCCAGCAGCGACACCAGGAACTGTTTGTGAATGGTCCTGGACCTCAGGAGTTACCTCCTCAGGCTCGTGCAGTTTGAACTCCAGCCCCCTGCCGGTCCAGGCGACGCAGCGCGCGCCCTCCGCCAGCAGCGACACCAGGAACTGTTTGTGAATGGTCCTGGACCTCAGGAGTTACCTCCTCAGGCTCGTGCAGTTTGAACTCCAGCCCCCTGCCGGTCCAGGCGACGCAGCGCGCGCCCTCCGCCAGCAGCGACACCAGGAACTGTTTGTGAATGGTCCTGGACCTCAGGAGTTACCTCCTCAGGCTCGTGCAGTTTGAACTCCAGCCCCCTGCCGGTCCAGGCGACGCAGCGCGCGCCCTCCGCCAGCAGCGACACCAGGAACTGTTTGTGAATGGTCCTGGACCTCAGGAGTTACCTCCTCAGGCTCGTGCAGTTTGAACTCCAGCCCCCTGCCGGTCCAGGCGACGCAGCGCGCGCCCTCCGCCAGCAGCGACACCAGGAACTGTTTGTGAATGGTCCTGGACCTCAGGAGTTACCTCCTCAGGCTCGTGCAGTTTGAACTCCAGCCCCCTGCCGGTCCAGGCGACGCAGCGCGCGCCCTCCGCCAGCAGCGACACCAGGAACTGTTTGTGAATGGTCCTGGACCTCAGGAGTTACCTCCTCAGGCTCGTGCAGTTTGAACTCCAGCCCCCTGCCGGTCCAGGCGACGCAGCGCGCGCCCTCCGCCAGCAGCGACACCAGGAACTGTTTGTGAATGGTCCTGGACCTCAGGAGTTACCTCCTCAGGCTCGTGCAGTTTGAACTCCAGCCCCCTGCCGGTCCAGGCGACGCAGCGCGCGCCCTCCGCCAGCAGCGACACCAGGAACTGTTTGTGAATGGTCCTGGACCTCAGGAGTTACCTCCTCAGGCTCGTGCAGTTTGAACTCCAGCCCCCTGCCGGTCCAGGCGACGCAGCGCGCGCCCTCCGCCAGCAGCGACACCAGGAACTGTTTGTGAATGGTCCTGGACCTCAGGAGTTACCTCCTCAGGCTCGTGCAGTTTGAACTCCAGCCCCCTGCCGGTCCAGGCGACGCAGCGCGCGCCCTCCGCCAGCAGCGACACCAGGAACTGTTTGTGAATGGTCCTGGACCTCAGGAGTTACCTCCTCAGGCTCGTGCAGTTTGAACTCCAGCCCCCTGCCGGTCCAGGCGACGCAGCGCGCGCCCTCCGCCAGCAGCGACACCAGGAACTGTTTGTGAATGGTCCTGGACCTCAGGAGTTACCTCCTCAGGCTCGTGCAGTTTGAACTCCAGCCCCCTGCCGGTCCAGGCGACGCAGCGCGCGCCCTCCGCCAGCAGCGACACCAGGAACTGTTTGTGAATGGTCCTGGACCTCAGGAGTTACCTCCTCAGGCTCGTGCAGTTTGAACTCCAGCCCCCTGCCGGTCCAGGCGACGCAGCGCGCGCCCTCCGCCAGCAGCGACACCAGGAACTGTTTGTGAATGGTCCTGGACCTCAGGAGTTACCTCCTCAGGCTCGTGCAGTTTGAACTCCAGCCCCCTGCCGGTCCAGGCGACGCAGCGCGCGCCCTCCGCCAGCAGCGACACCAGGAACTGTTTGTGAATGGTCCTGGACCTCAGGAGTTACCTCCTCAGGCTCGTGCAGTTTGAACTCCAGCCCCCTGCCGGTCCAGGCGACGCAGCGCGCGCCCTCCGCCAGCAGCGACACCAGGAACTGTTTGTGAATGGTCCTGGACCTCAGGAGTTACCTCCTCAGGCTCGTGCAGTTTGAACTCCAGCCCCCTGCCGGTCCAGGCGACGCAGCGCGCGCCCTCCGCCAGCAGCGACACCAGGAACTGTTTGTGAATGGTCCTGGACCTCAGGAGTTACCTCCTCAGGCTCGTGCAGTTTGAACTCCAGCCCCCTGCCGGTCCAGGCGACGCAGCGCGCGCCCTCCGCCAGCAGCGACACCAGGAACTGTTTGTGAATGGTCCTGGACCTCAGGAGTTACCTCCTCAGGCTCGTGCAGTTTGAACTCCAGCCCCCTGCCGGTCCAGGCGACGCAGCGCGCGCCCTCCGCCAGCAGCGACACCAGGAACTGTTTGTGAATGGTCCTGGACCTCAGGAGTTACCTCCTCAGGCTCGTGCAGTTTGAACTCCAGCCCCCTGCCGGTCCAGGCGACGCAGCGCGCGCCCTCCGCCAGCAGCGACACCAGGAACTGTTTGTGAATGGTCCTGGACCTCAGGAGTTACCTCCTCAGGCTCGTGCAGTTTGAACTCCAGCCCCCTGCCGGTCCAGGCGACGCAGCGCGCGCCCTCCGCCAGCAGCGACACCAGGAACTGTTTGTGAATGGTCCTGGACCTCAGGAGTTACCTCCTCAGGCTCGTGCAGTTTGAACTCCAGCCCCCTGCCGGTCCAGGCGACGCAGCGCGCGCCCTCCGCCAGCAGCGACACCAGGAACTGTTTGTGAATGGTCCTGGACCTCAGGAGTTACCTCCTCAGGCTCGTGCAGTTTGAACTCCAGCCCCCTGCCGGTCCAGGCGACGCAGCGCGCGCCCTCCGCCAGCAGCGACACCAGGAACTGTTTGTGAATGGTCCTGGACCTCAGGAGTTACCTCCTCAGGCTCGTGCAGTTTGAACTCCAGCCCCCTGCCGGTCCAGGCGACGCAGCGCGCGCCCTCCGCCAGCAGCGACACCAGGAACTGTTTGTGAATGGTCCTGGACCTCAGGAGTTACCTCCTCAGGCTCGTGCAGTTTGAACTCCAGCCCCCTGCCGGTCCAGGCGACGCAGCGCGCGCCCTCCGCCAGCAGCGACACCAGGAACTGTTTGTGAATGGTCCTGGACCTCAGGAGTTACCTCCTCAGGCTCGTGCAGTTTGAACTCCAGCCCCCTGCCGGTCCAGGCGACGCAGCGCGCGCCCTCCGCCAGCAGCGACACCAGGAACTGTTTGTGAATGGTCCTGGACCTCAGGAGTTACCTCCTCAGGCTCGTGCAGTTTGAACTCCAGCCCCCTGCCGGTCCAGGCGACGCAGCGCGCGCCCTCCGCCAGCAGCGACACCAGGAACTGTTTGTGAATGGTCCTGGACCTCAGGAGTTACCTCCTCAGGCTCGTGCAGTTTGAACTCCAGCCCCCTGCCGGTCCAGGCGACGCAGCGCGCGCCCTCCGCCAGCAGCGACACCAGGAACTGTTTGTGAATGGTCCTGGACCTCAGGAGTTACCTCCTCAGGCTCGTGCAGTTTGAACTCCAGCCCCCTGCCGGTCCAGGCGACGCAGCGCGCGCCCTCCGCCAGCAGCGACACCAGGAACTGTTTGTGAATGGTCCTGGACCTCAGGAGTTACCTCCTCAGGCTCGTGCAGTTTGAACTCCAGCCCCCTGCCGGTCCAGGCGACGCAGCGCGCGCCCTCCGCCAGCAGCGACACCAGGAACTGTTTGTGAATGGTCCTGGACCTCAGGAGTTACCTCCTCAGGCTCGTGCAGTTTGAACTCCAGCCCCCTGCCGGTCCAGGCGACGCAGCGCGCGCCCTCCGCCAGCAGCGACACCAGGAACTGTTTGTGAATGGTCCTGGACCTCAGGAGTTACCTCCTCAGGCTCGTGCAGTTTGAACTCCAGCCCCCTGCCGGTCCAGGCGACGCAGCGCGCGCCCTCCGCCAGCAGCGACACCAGGAACTGTTTGTGAATGGTCCTGGACCTCAGGAGTTACCTCCTCAGGCTCGTGCAGTTTGAACTCCAGCCCCCTGCCGGTCCAGGCGACGCAGCGCGCGCCCTCCGCCAGCAGCGACACCAGGAACTGTTTGTGAATGGTCCTGGACCTCAGGAGTTACCTCCTCAGGCTCGTGCAGTTTGAACTCCAGCCCCCTGCCGGTCCAGGCGACGCAGCGCGCGCCCTCCGCCAGCAGCGACACCAGGAACTGTTTGTGAATGGTCCTGGACCTCAGGAGTTACCTCCTCAGGCTCGTGCAGTTTGAACTCCAGCCCCCTGCCGGTCCAGGCGACGCAGCGCGCGCCCTCCGCCAGCAGCGACACCAGGAACTGTTTGTGAATGGTCCTGGACCTCAGGAGTTACCTCCTCAGGCTCGTGCAGTTTGAACTCCAGCCCCCTGCCGGTCCAGGCGACGCAGCGCGCGCCCTCCGCCAGCAGCGACACCAGGAACTGTTTGTGAATGGTCCTGGACCTCAGGAGTTACCTCCTCAGGCTCGTGCAGTTTGAACTCCAGCCCCCTGCCGGTCCAGGCGACGCAGCGCGCGCCCTCCGCCAGCAGCGACACCAGGAACTGTTTGTGAATGGTCCTGGACCTCAGGAGTTACCTCCTCAGGCTCGTGCAGTTTGAACTCCAGCCCCCTGCCGGTCCAGGCGACGCAGCGCGCGCCCTCCGCCAGCAGCGACACCAGGAACTGTTTGTGAATGGTCCTGGACCTCAGGAGTTACCTCCTCAGGCTCGTGCAGTTTGAACTCCAGCCCCCTGCCGGTCCAGGCGACGCAGCGCGCGCCCTCCGCCAGCAGCGACACCAGGAACTGTTTGTGAATGGTCCTGGACCTCAGGAGTTACCTCCTCAGGCTCGTGCAGTTTGAACTCCAGCCCCCTGCCGGTCCAGGCGACGCAGCGCGCGCCCTCCGCCAGCAGCGACACCAGGAACTGTTTGTGAATGGTCCTGGACCTCAGGAGTTACCTCCTCAGGCTCGTGCAGTTTGAACTCCAGCCCCCTGCCGGTCCAGGCGACGCAGCGCGCGCCCTCCGCCAGCAGCGACACCAGGAACTGTTTGTGAATGGTCCTGGACCTCAGGAGTTACCTCCTCAGGCTCGTGCAGTTTGAACTCCAGCCCCCTGCCGGTCCAGGCGACGCAGCGCGCGCCCTCCGCCAGCAGCGACACCAGGAACTGTTTGTGAATGGTCCTGGACCTCAGGAGTTACCTCCTCAGGCTCGTGCAGTTTGAACTCCAGCCCCCTGCCGGTCCAGGCGACGCAGCGCGCGCCCTCCGCCAGCAGCGACACCAGGAACTGCCACAGCTGCAGCGCCCCTCGCCTGCCGCCTGCTCCTGACCCACCTGATGGAGAGATAACACACCGACGATACACGCCGACGATATAACTAATTGCAGTTGTTTCCAAAAGCTTGCATGGCATGCACCCACTATGCACCCACTATGCACCCACTATGCACCCACTATGCACCCACTATGCACCCACTATGCATCCACTATGCACCCACTTCTCCAGATGTTCTAGATTCCATCGTCAGATTGGATATCTGTTGATGTCATCGTTCAGTTGGGTTATTCCCATCGAGCCCACCGGCTGGCCCACCAGTGGGCCAGATGGGAAATCGAGCCCACTCATTTGCATAGTGGGCTTTTCACCAATAAGATTTTACAAGCTTTCTAAGCAACGTGTTTTCGACGGAACGTTTTTTTCGAACGGAGCCGTAAACACAGTTTTCGATAGTGTGATAGGTAGGTACAGCCGAAATCACACTATCGAAAAGTGTGTGTTACGGCTAATGTTCATGAAGGATAGTTTGACGGTAGGTAGGTACATTGTTGCCGTTACCTGCATGTGTAGTGGTGACATGTTGATGCGGCGAGGCGGCTTCACTCCTCGCGGCGCCCGCACACAGGGAACTACTCACTGGAACATCACAACACCATTAGGTAGGTCTACACGACATGCTAGATCTAGCTAGAACCACTGCTGCGTGCTATAGTAGGTGCCAAATAACACCGCAATACAGGTCATTCACCCACCTTCACCACGATGTCGCAAAATTCAATTTATGAATGGCTAATTCTGTCGCTTTCCATACAAACATTTCGCTAAGACGGTTATCGCTCGAATCTCGTAGTACTGTTTGTTTACCATACATAAATTGAATTTTGCGACATCGAGGTGAAGGTGGGTGAATGACCTGTATTGCGTTGTTATTTGGCACCTACTATAGGAAATCACAATTGACTATCTAAGTAGGTACCTACCTCTCCATACGGAAAATTTATAGAAACTAAATCATACGCAAAATCACTAACATGTAAAATTTCTACTTTTAGACGTTTTATGATTCTGTTATTGTGCACGATAGCAGAATCAAAAACGTTATGCTAGCAGTCCTATTTACTAACACTGTAAAACAGACGAGACGTAATTTATTTGATTTCCATAAGTACTTGGATGTTTTCATACTGATATGATATTGAATGGGTTGTTAGATACGTAACTTACCAATCTTCTCGTCCCAGTGCTGGAGCTCGGCCGAGCTGGAGACCGGTTCCTCTCTCTCCCTTGTATCCTCCTCCTCCGAGCGCTTGTATGATGAACTGCATCTGTCGATAACAAACACTAGAATGCAGTTCAAGTTCTATCACAGTTCTGTCAACAAGCGCGACCCGAGCATACGTATTTTGATAATTCATTGATAAAACAATCTATGTTCAACAGTATATTTTTAAATTTTGATTCAGATTTTATTACAGTGCCAACTCATAGGGTTAAAATTGATTGACCCCATGCTGGCTTGTCCCCGATGTAGATTACCAAATAGTATGTATGTGCTAAATAGATGCCGATACTGTTGCGAAAAAAAGTGAAATGGATGTTATTGTAAGGTGCTTTTATTTTAGCGTAGTACCTAACCGGTGCTACACAGAATATTAAAGTATTATAGTAGGTGCCAAATAACACCGCAATACAGGTCATTCACCCACCTTCACCACGATGTCGCAAAATTCAATTTATGAATGGTAAACAAACAGTACTACGAGATTCGAGCGATTACCGTCTTAGCGACAGGTGTGTATGGAAAGCGACAGAATTAGCCATTCATAAATTGAATTTTGCGACATCGTGGTGAAGGTGGGTGAATGACCTGTATTGCGGTGTTATTTGGCACCTACTATAGTAACTTTACTTTTTAGGAACTCTGATAAGTAGGTACCTACCAAAAAGCTATGCAAAGCAGTCGATTAACAATTTGATCATACCATAATAAGTGAGCGAAGCGAGATGTCAAATTAAGGTATGTAGGTCAACTTGTTTTGTAGGAAGGTAAGCAAGCCAGTACTGACCTCGTATGTGGATGGAAGTGCTCTCTGTACTCGGGCCGGACTTCTGTTTCACCTTTACATCTACAACACACGGACAACAACACGTCATCCACATCCAATACGATTGAAAGCAGTTTTCAAAACAATCACTCTGGAACGAGTTGGTACGAAGAAGAAGCAGAACGTAGGTACCCAGATGGAAGTAGAAGTACTTAATACTCACGGTATCTGCGTGTGCGCAGTGAGTGGTTGCGTGTGTGCGTGAGGTCGATACAAGGCAGGCTCGTAGGGAGGGTCGCGACGCGAAGGCGCCGGGGGTAGGGTAGGGCCTTCTCTGTGAACATACATACTCTCATTAGCTATCATTTGACTAAGCGTCAAACTACACTAAAAGGCAAGACGTCGCGTCGTGTAGCTAGAAGCTGGAATAAAAATAAAAACGGTTTTAGAATGGCTAAACAAAGCCCTATTTATGCCGTCCAATTTTATATTTTAGCCGGATTACGTCACAATATGCTTTATATTGTGACGTAAACCGGCTCTAAAACAAGCCGGATTATCTACAAAAAAAAAAATTCTCTACCTAACTACACGACGCGACGTCTTGTCGTCAAGTGTGCGCCAAAGCTAACATTTAATAATGATTGACAAAAATGATCTTGGACAATGACAACTCGTACTAGGCCCTCTGAAGAGCTAATTAATGACTAATTAACAAATGTAATTTTTCTTTCTCTTCTGTTCGTTTTGTTTCGAAGGCCCGTTACTGTTTTGACAGTTTGCCCTCACCCAAGCACCTACTCGTATGTAAATTGACCATGATCTTTCCTATGGATAGTCGGCGAGGTAGTTATTATCCTCTCAGGGTGGCTGCTACAAGCCTAATCAAGCCACTTTAACAAAAATCAACGAGGTAAGGTACCTACATACAGTAACCGCTGTAATGTAGACTTTAGTACGTAGAGTCCTTTCCATGAAAGAAGTCCCGCAGACGCGTCGCTGTAGACGACCTTAAGTATTATTTCTCGGGCAGCACTTTTAACAACTTTAGGCATTGAAAACAAGACTTTGATCACAGAAACCAAATAAAAACGCACTAGCATCCGAACACATTAACAGCACCTGATAACTAATTTAAAATTTAGTTTTAAAGTTTAGTTCCGGAAATTTCCGCGGGACTTCTGTCATGAAAAGGACTCTAGACTATGTAGCCGGCATCGGGCCAGATTCTGTTGGTGCATTTTTCTGAACTAAACTAATTTGGAGTGTCTCTGTAAAGCGTTTGAAATGATTAGGTTGAAAATAATATGGTAATGTCTTCCTTACCTATGGTGGTAGTGTGTATGCCAGGGCGCGTGGTACGGCGGCTGCTGCGTCATCTCGTCACTCGCCCACTCTCCCCGACCCACTCATGGCCGCACTCTGTATGTATAACAAATAATCAATTGTCACAAACAGACGGACGGACAAGTTGCAAGATTCCGTTTTTTACCCGAATACGGCGAAGCCAAAAGAAGGACATTATGATTTTGACCGGTATATGTGTGTATTATAAGTATTATTCCGGTATGTATTTACTATTTCGATTCGGGACTCAAAAAATATCGGAAAGCGCAACGTGTAACGAGTCAACACTCAACTCTCCAAAACGACAGAAATCCATGGTTTTTAGTATATTTTTATTTTCTAGTTTAGTATACCAGCAGGCCTAAGATGCGCACCGCGAGATATTTGTCATGTCGTTCTGTCAAAATGTAAGCATTTTGTACCAGTTTAGGGACTATTGCATTATCTGCGGTACCTAATGGTGTCGACAAAAGCACCATAATGTACACTTTTGACACTTGTTAGTCGTCGTACCTCTCTGAGGACGAGATAATAGTCATGCAGAAATGTCAAAAGTTGAAAATTCAATGGCGCGGTTTCTCGACAACATTACCACAGATAATACGTTCCTAAACTGGTACATTTTGACAGAACGACATGTCAAATATCTCGCGGTGCGCATCTTAGGCCCGCAGGTATGCTCTACTCACCTAGCAGTGAATATGCAAAGTAATTAAATCTATTGTTAAGTACGGTTTTTAACCGAAACCGCAGGTAGAAGCTAGTCCTAGCTAATAAAGTAACCCAAAAACGGAATATAGCGAGTGTAGGAGATATTTTGGCTTGCCGATGTCGTGACATGGCGTCGAGGACATCTAGACGTTAGGCCAGGACGTTGACGTTGACAGAAACATCGCAGTAGTTTCGTTCTATAGAGTTATACGTTCGAGATTGTTGGTCTGTGGTTCTACACCATCGACATCACGGAGACGAGGGAGTGTTGGTGGTTAGGTCTATGGTTTGACGAGAATCTATGGAAGCGATGGGAGATGGTCGTCTGGTGATTTTGGTGCACACTTCTGAATTTGTAATTTGATCGTTTTTATGTCTATTCGAGTAAAATCAATAAGATTTTGAAGCTCTGTTTCTCTTTTTGAGTAATGTCTGATCAAGTTTCCAAAATCAGAAGTGGGATACGAAAGTCCATTGTTCCCCACTTTGTTTGGCTATCTGTTCGGTTAATTTTCTGTTTCATAAAAATGTGCGGTGATGAGCATTGTCAACGAGACTGCTTGACTCCTGCTGCTACTAGTTGGCATCGAGACTGCAAGACACACGATAAGTATGGAGAAGCGAGTCATGGAGAAGATGAGCACCAAGGTCGCGGATCTTGAGGAGTGATTTTCCATGCAAATCGTGTTGTGAATGCTATCCACCCAATTAACACAGTCAGTGGTAAGATCCAACCAATATTCTTATGTTCAAGCATTGATCCTAGTTTGCAAACATTGGTGATCATGCAACGTTTACACAATGCCAGTGACTGGACCCAGTTGTCTTAGTTTCGAACCCAGTCACTGCCAAAACGGCACAAAACTATTGTTTACATGCCCCAGTAACAAGTCAGCGCTGGACTGGGTTACTGTACTGCCATGTTACTGACCTCGTATAAACCTACCTTCAAGCTAAGTATGGAAAGATGTGTCTTTTGGGTTGAGTAAGTCAACTGTGTGACTGGTTTTGGTGTTAAGATTCTTCCGTACCTACCGATTGTACCTACTGTGCATTCAATTATACCTACCTACCTACTAATTTTAATTCATGGAGTGAAAATAAGATCTGCACCGAGTTAAAAACTTAAATTTGAGAACTGTTGCATAGTGTTCAAGCTGATCAAGACTGTATGTACCCTTGCAGTTGACAACTAATTTGTAACTTGTCTTTACAAAATAAAATCATTTGAATTTGACTGACATCTCTCGCTGGGATGTATTGTGTAACCGAGATGGACATAGACCTGATGGCATTAGTGTTCCAGTATCTTCAATGGTGTTATGTATGGAGAGGAGAATGACCTGTTCAACTCATGCAGTTCCCTTTTAGACCTGTCTTTTTTTGTGGTGTACCTACTTACTAGGAATAGCAAGAATGGCCGAATGCGGAGTTTAGTGAAAACGTCGGCTGATCAGTACTTATGCATTTTTGTTCTTTGTCAGGAACCAAACTCAATGTGCGATACGGTTGGTGGGATGGTGCAGAACCCCTGTGTCCTGTCTGTACAACTGTTTGCCATGTGTGGAGCGACAGTGCATCACATCTGTGTCGTGTCTGGCTGTGCACCTGCTTCACGCCGTGTAGCGCTAAGACGTAGAGCGTCTGCTTCATGCCTGTCTGCGCTTCTTTCCTTAACCAGGGTCGCGGTTCAAGTTAAGCTTCACGTAGTGCCTCTGACTTGTTCTCTGTTTACCCAAGTTAAGCTTCACGTAGTGCCTCTGACTTGTTCTCTGTTTACTTAAGTTAAGCTTCACGGTGTGCCTCTGACTTGTTCTCTGTTTACTTAAGTTAAGCTTCACGGTGTGCCTCTGACTTGTTCTCTGTTTACTTAAGTTAAGCTTCACGGTGTGCCTCTGACTTGTTCTCTGTTTACCTAAGTTAAGATTCATGTTGTGCCTATAACTTGTTCTCTGTTTACCTAAGTTAAGATTCACGTTGTGCCTATAACTTGTTCTTTGCTTACTGTTTACCTAAGTTAAGCTTCACGTTGTGCCTCTAACTTGTTGTCTGTTTACCTAAGTTATGTTATGCTTCATGTACTGGTATGTGCGCCTCGCGCGCCTGGCATGTGCGCCTCGCGCGCCTGGTATCTGCGCCTCGCGCACCTGGCATGTGCGCCTCGCGCACCTGGCATGTGCGCCTCGCGCAACTGGTATCTGTGCCTCGTGCACCTGGGATGTCTGCCTCGCGCACCTGGTATCTGGCATGTGCGCCTCGCGTACCTGAGATGTGCGCCTCGCGCACCTGGTATCTGGCATGTGCGCCTCGCGTACCTGAGATGTGCGCCTCGCGCACCTGGCGTGTGCGCCTCGCGCACCTGGCATGTGCGCTTCGCGCGCCTGGCATGTGCGCCTCGCGCGCCTGGTATCTGCGCCTCGTACGCCTGGTATCTGCGCCTCGTACGCCTGGTATGTGCGTCTCGCGCACCTGGTATCTGGTATGTGCGCCTCGCGCACCTGGTATGTGCGTCTCGCGCACCTGGTATCTGATATGTGCGCCTCGCGCACCTGGTATGTGCGTCTCGCGCACCTGGTATCTGGTATGTGCACCTCGCGCACCTGGTATGTGTGCCTTGCGCACCTGGTATGTGGTATGTGCGCCTAGCGCACTTGGTATGTGGTATGTGCGTCTCGCGCACCTGGTAAGTGGTATGTGCTCCTCGTGCACCTAGTATGTGCGCCACGCCGCCTTATAGCGTCGTGTCGTCGCGCTGCACTTGCGCGACTTGGTTGCGCATGAGATGCGCGCTACACCGCTTCGCAGCGTCGGGTCGTCGCGCTGCACTTGCGTGACTTGGTTGCGCATGAGATGCGCGCTACGCCGCTTCGCAGCGTCGGGTCGTCGCGCTGCACTTGCGTGACTTGGTTGCGCATGAGATGCGCGCTACACCGCTTCGCAGCGTCGGGTCGTCGCGCTGCACTTGCGCGACTTGATTGCGCATGAGATGCGCGCTACGCCGCTTCGCAGCGTCGGGTCGTCGCGCTGCACTTGCGCGACTTGATTGCGCATGAGATGTGCTCTACGCTGCTTCGCAGCGTCGGGTCGTCGCGCTGCACTTGCGCGACTTGGTTGCGCATGAGATGCGCGCTACGCCGCTTCGCAGCGTCGGTTGTTCGCGCTGCACTTGCGCGACTTTGTTGCGCATGAGATGCGCGCTACACCGCTTCGCAGCGTCGGGTCGTCGCGCTGCACTTGCGCGACTTGATTGCGCATGAGATGTGCGCTACGCCGCTTCGCAGCGTCGGGTTGTCGCGCTGCACTTGCGCGACTTGGTTGCGCATGAGATGCGCGCTACGCCGCTTCGCAGCGTCGGGTCGTCGCGCTGCACTTGCGCGACTTGATTGCGCATGAGATGTGCTCTACGCTGCTTCGCAGCGTCGGGTCGTCGCGCTGCACTTGCGCGACTTGGTTGCGCATGAGATGCGCGCTACGCCGCTTCGCAGCGTCGGGTCGTCGCGCTGCACTTGCGCGACTTGGTTGCGCATGAGATGCGCGCTACGCCGCTTCGCAGTGTCGGGTCGTCGCGCTGCACTTACGTGACTTGGTTGCGCATGAGATGCGCGCTACGCCGCTTCGCAGCGTCGGGCCGTCGCATCTTTACGCGCCGCACCACAGGGAGAAAACCAGCAGGAAGCAGTGGCTTCCACACGCGAGGACGAGTCTTCACAGCTGGGCGCTGGATGCTGCTGAAGACTGACCAGCAGAAATAAAGGAGTTCGAGGCGAACTCTGTCAGGAGAGGCCGTGTAGGAGATATTTTGGCTTGCCGATGTCGTGACATGGCGTCGAGGACATCTAGACGTTAGGCCAGGACGTTGACGTTGACAGAAACATCGCAGTAGTTTCGTTCTATAGAGTTATACGTTCGAGATTGTTGGTCTGTGGTTCTACACCATCGACATCACGGAGACGAGGGAGTGTTGGTGGTTAGGTCTATGGTTTGACGAGAATCTATGGAAGCGATGGGAGATGGTCGTCTGGTGATTTTGGTGCACACTTCTGAATTTGTAATTTGATCGTTTTTATGTCTATTCGAGTAAAATCAATAAGATTTTGAAGCTCTGTTTCTCTTTTTGAGTAATGTCTGATCAAGTTTCCAAAACGAGTTACTGTCTTATTGATTCGGTTCGTCTGCTGGCAACTGACAACTTGCCTTATCGGGAGATAATTAAGTAAGCTCGCACCGCGGGGCGCCGTGCTTTAGGGGCGGTGATCAGAAAATGTCTCTATATTTTATGAAACTTCTTCAAGAAGCGCTCGTGGCTATATGTTATTACATTCCGACTTTTTTGTATTTAAGTATTGCTCAATCACTGATCCAGACGGGTCCGGTTATTGTACAACCATGGAATGTACAGCCTGTGAAAACACAACCGTGGAAAGCGCAGTCAGGAATGCACGACCGTGGAATTCATGTATAAAATACATGAATTCCACGGTCGTGCTTTCCTGTCACGTGCTGAGTTTGTACGGCCCGATTTTGCACAGCCCGGTAAAACACAACCATGGAATTCAAGTATAAAAAAAAAAACTAAAAAATACATCAATTCCATGGTCGTGCTTTCCCGACACGTGTAGGGAATTCACGCCCGTGGAAAGCACAACCATGGAATTGATGTACTTGCTCCTGATTGGTCGATTCATTCTATGCTTCGTTCAGATGTAACTACAGAGTAAAAATGGTACTAGTGTGAATTTAGTGATTAGTAAAGTACGGCTTATTTATGGTCAACTTTGCAATCAGTCAACTTAGCGTTCGGTCAAAAATGAAGATTTTATTTTTTTGCCAATTTTATGGATGGGCTCGCTTCGCTCGCATTTTTCATAAACAAACCTAACCTAACCTACTCATTTGTGAAAGTCGATCTTTCGTAAAAAAAAAGAACTTCAGTTTATTTTTTTAGCAGATTTTATGGATGGGCTCGCTTCGCTCGCATTTTTTATAAACAAACCTAACCTAACCTACCTACCGATTGCGAAGTTGACTATATATACACACTAATAAAAAATATAGGTACCTACCTAAGTAAAAATGAAATATTTTGTTCTGTTTACGTTCCCTTTCAATCGTTCAATCGTTCACATAGTCAGGCAAGTAAGTGTAAACAAAGCATAGGTGATGACGTATTTTGGCATCCAATTCCCAGGTTGTACATTCCGTGGATGGGCATTCCCGACACGTGCTGAGCTTTCACAGCCATGGAAAACACAACCAAGGAAAGTACAGCCCCGGAATTCGATGCCATTTGGCAGCCAATTCCATGGCTGTGTATTCCCACCCTGTGCAAAACATTGTACGGCCTGGAAAACACGTCCCGAGATTGCACAACCATGGAATTGGCTGCCAAATTATACGTCAATTCCTGACTGTACATTCCGGGGTTGTGTTTTCCATGGTTGTGAAATGACGGCACCCGATCCAGACTACCAACTGCACACGCAGTAGGAACACGATATTCTGTCAAAAAGCTTACGGGGCCGCCTTAAAATTAAGGCCGCCTCAAGACCTCAGTTCTAAGCCTGAACGCACCCCTGGTCGCGTAGAACCCCCGCTGCGTTCGGAAATGAGCGCGCACCGCTTCCGCCGCCATAAAGGTACCTTCTGCACAACACGGAGCTATCTTCATATTTGTTTGTATGATGATTTGATCCAACACGATCAAGAACTGACTAGCAGTCGAAAAAATTATAATAGTCATAGTCAAAACCCCAGAAACATTATTATTCGAATAATGTTTTTAACGCCGAAAGAAAACCGTGTAAAACTTTTAGGCCGTTGTGTACCTTCGAAACTAATGCACATATTTTAGTCCTGTTCCTAGCAGCTGTTTCGAGATGGTTCTTATTTGATAAGTTATTTTTGCAAGAGTATCGACACACTCAAGTTATGATGATGACGAGCAAGTGAGCCAGCATTTTACTAAGTATTTATACCGCGTGCACACTATGCCCATGCCGGTGCCGGTATGTATGTCGGCATCAATGCCGCGGACTTATTGCCACAGCATCATCGCCTTTATTCTCACTAAGCGGCATTCATACCGGGGCAGTAGCATGGGCCTAGTGTGTACGCGGTATTATGAGTTAGATTATTATTGTTATGATCTGCCTCAGTCAACCCTGCGTCATTTAATCAAAACTAACTTCAATGTCACCGAATATCACAATACGTACACTTCAGACGCACAAAAGCGTTCAAAATTGATTTAAAATCGCCCTTCATAAAAATACAGGTGGGTTTCACGTTTTCACCCCTCAAGAAAGGTGTAAGCCATAAATTGCATTTTTCTCGACATTAGTATTCAAAAAATGTCTGTGCGAATCTACTCTGGTATTAGAATAGAATACTTACAGTCAGTGCTTGCTACTGTGGCACAATTAATACGGAACTAACTGCCTGTGCTGTGCCTACCTGTAAGTATAGGCATTGATTTGAAGACACCAAGCCCGTGCGCGCATGTGGCGGCCATAAAGACAGCAATTGATATTTTTCAAATTTTACGAATATTGTAGTAACAAAACGGGTGACCAAAATCAGCAATACATTCGATGCAAGCCAGAGATTGGATTTATTAAAAGAATGAGAGTCCCGATTCTTAGACCGTCCTATAAGTAGGTACCTAGGTACATACTTATTTAAATATCCTCTTTCCTATTTGTTCAAAATCACGTGACGCGCCAAATATTCAGATTTGGAATCTCTAAGCGTAAGCAAATCTTAAAACCAATCACGGATCAAAATTCAATTCTGTCTTCCACCGCGATCCCCCGGATATGACGGCGCGACGCGATTAGGGTTGCCACATTTCCGGTAGCTTTTCCGACCTTTTCCCGGCTAATACGTATTTACAAGTTTTATAAACTTGTTTTAGAGAGGCACGTTTTTTATTGAGAGTCAGATTTCAGTCATTTTGAAAGGAAAACAAAAGAGCTCCGCAGGACGCGCCGCCGGGGGCGGCCGTGTAGTGCGTTTTCAGCTGCAAGATGACGAGAAATATAAAAGAGACGGAGTTGTTCCCGCCTCTGGCCCTGGCTGTACGTTCACACGCGCTGCATACTAACCACACCGGTGATTGATTCAATTGTTTGTTTGCTCTCCGAGATTGACTTCGTAAAATGATAAAAATCGTGGTAAAGTTAAGTAAGTACACTGTTTTTTTTATTCTTCGATTTGATGCAAGAAAATAAATAAATAAATATTCTTGGACATTACACACAACACCCTCTAGTCCCAAACTAAGCAGAGCTTGTACTATGGGAACTAGATTACTGATATAATACTTATATACTTTTTTTTTTGTAAATACATACTTATAATACATAGTAACACCCAGACACAGAACAAACATCTATGTTTTGCCACACACAAATGTTTGTTCTCGGTGGGGATCGAACCCACGACCCACAGCACAGAAGGCAGAGCTACTACCGACTGAGCCATGACGCCAGAAAGAGCGAAACAGCGTTCACCTTTGTCTCACAGAGCAGATCATTGAAGATGTGCCCTGTGAAGCAATGCACTGCGTCCCACGTACCTGTGATTTACACAATGTCGTCGGTCTATCAGGAATCCTGTCCATCATCATTATCATCCACAGTCCGACTTTACCCACTGCTGGGCATAGGCCTCCCCAAGTTTGTTCTGTGCTAGTCTCTCCCATTTACGGCGTGCGATTTTGACGATGTCGTCTGCCCATCTCGCTGCCGGACGTCCTACGTTTGTGTAGCCGCATCTTGGCCACCATTACTGTTCTGTCCAAGTTGATATTTTCATTTGCTAGGCTATAGAATAGGATACGCGCTTGGAAAATTACAGTTACTTACCTACTTAGGTACCTATATTTTTATTAACTTATCTATCCGGCGTTGTGGCTCAGTCGGTAGTTCCGCCTTCCTTCCGGTAGCTCTGCCTTCCGTGCTGTGGGTCGTGGGTTCAATCCCCACCGAGAACAAACATTTTCTGTGCCAAAAAATAAATGTTTGTTCTGAGTCTGGGTGTTACTATGTATTATAAGTATGTATTTACAAACAAAATGTATATAAGTATTCTATCAGCAATTTAGTTTCCATAGTACAAGCTCTGCTTAGTTTGGGACTAGAGGGCGTTGTGGGTAATGTCCAAAGATATTTAAAAAAAAAAAACTATTCTCTGTGTAGATAATTTCAACTGGGTTAGGGCCCGAGGCCATTTTGTTTTATCATACCTACATCAGCGGGCCTAAGATGCGCACCGCGAGATATTTGTCATGTCGTTCTGTCTAAATGTAAGCATTTTGTACCAGTTTTGGAACTATTGCATTATCTGCGGTACCTAATGGTGTCGACAAAACGCGCCATAATGTACACTTTTGACAGTTCTTAGTCGTCGTACCTCTCTGAGGACGAGATAATAGTCATGCAGAAATGTCAAAAGTTGAACATTCAAAGGCGCGGTTTCTCGACAACATTACCACAGATAATGCAGTAGTTCCTAAACTGGTACAAAATGCTTACATTTTGACAGAACGTCATGTCAAATATCTCGCGGTGCGCATCTTAGGCCCGCTGGTTTACCAAAGTATGTGGAAAATAAATTAAAATGAAAGGCATTGCGAACAATAAACAAACAAGTTCATTAAATATTGAGCCCCTCCCTTGGGAGTGGGGAAAGGAGTAGGCGGTACCGGAAACGGAAGCGCCCGTTGCGTTTGCTACCGGATGTAGATGTTATGAATGAAACATAGGTACATGTTGACTTACAAATGCAGCTGGCTTGTATGCTGAGTAGGTAGGTACCTAGGTATGCTGACAATACAAACTGATCGAGCGAGGCACAAGCATATATTATGTGAGCGTTTTCTATGACAAACTCTACTTAGATAGGATACGATACGAATTCGAGGATACTTTTAGGGCGTAATTTTAGTTTACGAACTCGACTTTCATAAGTATTTTTGATAAAAAAAGATTCCTAACTTACCTAGGTACCCACTACCCACACTAGGGGCGCTTATCGTGACTTCTTACTAAAACCCTAGACTAGAGCTAGTAGTAGGTAGCCTGATTTTGTGTAATTTTGAAAAAGTCCTACTCCTCATATTTCTGCTTACTTAGGGTAAATTAATTGTGACTAAACTAGATAGGTAGATAATGCTACGTGGTCACGTGACAATAAACTTAGGAAAGCCCTTGGACCACCTGTGGCTAGGGGTGACAACATGTCAATTAACACTTCCGTTATCACACTTGCCCCTTCTAGTGTTACTTGTCACTTAACCCATTAAGTGACCAGTGAGGGGGACTTGACCCTTAGAGTGGTAGGTATTACATATTCATATTCATATCATTATTGCAATTATTATGTTACATGGTGAGGTCTTAAGGATTAAAATAGTATTACAAATATTGAGTTTTTTTACCTTTTTAGTTTGATAACTTTAAAAGTAATCTTCGCATAGAAAACTGCATTAAATGGGCCAATAAATGGGTAGGTAGATAAGGATATCACAATTATATAACGCCTTTGTTACATATTCATGAGATACTAGGTACGTAGGTAGGTACCTTACTTAATTATTACCTACCTGGGGGTCTTTTTCTGCCTATTTGTGACGTTGGAAACCATTAGGTACCTATACCTACTTATAATACCTAGGTACAAATCACACTAAAAATAATTCAAAATACTTAGGCACTATTTGGATAAGGTATTTGACATAGGTACCTAATGTAAGAATAATAATAATAATTTATCGTAGTCAAGTAGGTATTAATATCAAAAAATATAATGTTTATTTTCCAAAAAATAGGACATACAAATTATAAGCAGGTACCTATAGGTATATTAGACTAATAAAAGGAAACGAAATCAAGCAATAGGTAAGTAGGTAGACATTGCAGAGCAAGTGTACTTAGATACGTAAGTAGGTACCTACACGTAGATACCTACTTCATTGTCGGACCCTCATTCACTCAAACTATTAATAATGAATCGTGCAAACAGATTTTCTCTCCATCAAAATGTTTACAATACTCGGCTCGCTTACCCCACGCACGCCCTATAGCGCTGTTCGCTCCGCTCGCCCCAGGGGACGGGTAATGTTAGACATTTGGATTAAGTACTTATCTGTTGTGCTTATTTTCCCTTTTGTTGGCTTTATCTTGTAGAGTTAAAATTAAAAAAAAAAACTAGCACGGGTGGAGCTGTTTCCAAGTTGTGAGGATATTCATCCGCTCTGAAAACTAACTTAGCGAAATCTTAGGTAAGATACAAGATGTTTATTTGTATAAATAAGTGTTACAATTTGGTCTTATATGTAGGAGGCAGTTTTCAACTTATTCACCTTTTCCAGGTATCGCAATGCATACCTACACCTAGGTAATTGCAGTTTGAAACCTTTGATTTATCTCGAAGTGACAAACCGGAGTCCATACTCGATGATGACCAGCAATGATGGAGAGGATCTAAGGGGATCATGGTGTAGGTAGATACATTTTTGAAAAATCAAATTGTTAATGAAAAGCTTAAAGCTCCGTTTACATTACAGATTAGTAAGTGAGCAATGCACTGTGGCGTGTGATGGCCCCTTAATAAATTAACATTGAAGGGTTAATAGTGCAGGAGCCGGCGTGCTACTCCTTCATCTTATAACAAGAAGGGAAAATGTTTTTCGCCACGTGACGTTTAGATAAAGAACTCAGACGTGCATAGATTTGAGTCCGGAACAGTGATTGAGCAGTAAATGCGTACCTATACGGACTTTGTAAATATATCTAGAGATTTATTTTTAATGAAAGTAAAGTATGATCAAGCACACGGCCCACCTGATGTTAAGAGGTAGCATCTGGATAAAATAATAATGCATAGCATCAGAGCAGAGGGTATATCCATTGAGGACGTGCTCTGTTAGGTACTGTGGGACACACTCTGCCTGCGTCCATTACTCTTGAGTTAGCGGTTAGCGGAATACAGTCATTACTGTTCGTCACAAATATTTGGGTAGACTAGGTAGGTACCTAGGTAGGCACCGTAGGTACGGTGGTGGTAATTAATTTATAATACTTCCCTGGATAAACTCTTTTCAAAATAGCTCTACCTAGGTACTACCTACTTAATATAAAAATTAAAATAAATGATATACTATTTTATTTCAAGCATGATACCCATAGTATTAGCAAACAAAACTTCACAACAAAAATTATTAAAATCAAAAGTGACGATTGGGAGAATTTGTCCCAAAATATTTTGTCCGAATCGTCACTAAGTCTAAAACACTATGTTAGTAGGTATGACATAATACAAGAGAACTTAAACTAACGAATGGACATTGGACATTGATTACTGCGACACGAGTTGAGCGACTGGTTTAATATAGACGGTCATTTTAGACAGAGTTTAGGCTAAAACTGATTACCCTACTCTACTACCTATTGTGAATCGTTTATTTATTTTATTTAATACTTTATTGCACAAAATTACAAATTTGTTACAAAGGGTGGACTTAATGCTGAAAGCATTGTCTGCCAGCCAACCCAAACGTGGTGGTGTAGTGAGGAGGTTGGCGTGCGACATTACATTGATAAATATTTATCTTACAAACATATATATATATATATATATATATATAGTTATATATTAAATTATATAGTAGGTATAGCTCTTAGTTTGTAATATATATATATATATATATATATATATAAGTAGGAGTTTACTAATGACAGTATATATATATATATATATATATATATATATATATATATAATATATATATATATATATATATATATATAATATATATATATATATATATATATATATAATATATATATATATATATATATATATATATATATATATAACAAATCAAATAGAACATTACGTAACAGAAACAGAGGTAGGTATGGTAAAACAAGGTGGAATCTACCTTTATCAAAAAATAATGTTGTGAGAGGTGACATCATGCATACAGCTGTTTAAGGAAAAGCTCGCGGGTCAGTTTTTTGAAGTGTTGCCTTGTCTCTACCTTTTTGATCTCGTAAGGCAGTTCGTTCCATAGCCTGACCCCTTCGACAGAAAAGGAGTTACCGCGAAAAGAAGTTGAATGTTGAGGGGTTTTATTCAGGGCCTTTATCATGCGTCTCCGCACATAGCTAATCAAAGTCTATTTACTATACCTAAGCACTTAAAAATAAATAAATATCCTAGGATATTACACACAACGCCCTCTAGTCCCAAACTAAGCAAAGCTTGTACTATGAGAACTAGATTGCTGATACAATACTTATATATATATTTTTTTGTAAATACGTACATAAAATACAGTAACACCCAGACATAGAACAAACTAAATGTTTGTTCTGTGTCTGGCTTTTACTATGTTGTCACAGAAAGGTTTGTTCTCGGTGGGGATCGAACCCAAGACCCACAGCACGGAAGGCAGAGCTACTACCGACTGAGCCATGACGCCTGTCATAAAATATTAAGAAAACTTTTGTTGTGTAGGTACCTAAGTAAATATATACTTACCTAGGTACCTACTTACATAGATAATATGTTTGTAAAATACTATATGATAAGGCTTTGTGAAATAAATGAAATAAACACGTTTGTTCTGAGAATATAATTAAGATAAGTAGCACGAGCAGTTCAGCATCTGATTAATTTGGTAAAACCCAGTCCTTATTAACTAAGTAGGTATGCGATTACTGATTGTTGAACTCCTGTATCTAGTTGGGGTCACCAGATTCCATTTTTTGTATAGGTACTGTATATGATTGGACTAATAGGTAGGCCTCGAAAGGAGTCTGTAATGTAGTGAGTCTATTTATTTAAACTATTACTTACATAGCGGCCCGTTGCACAAAACGCAACGCTAGCGCGTTCTACAAAGCGTACAAATTTAGCAGCGCCATCTAGTTATGCATCGAGAACTAATAAAAACTAAAACAACCTTTAACAGGTACCTATGCCTACTATACCTACATAATTTATAATTTATGTACCTACCTAGGTACCACGATTAACTTGTGAATTTGATTATTTCCCAATCAGTACTTCGGTAGCTGTACACAGGTAGGTACCTACACGACAGTTGAACCAGCAGCGCATGCATCGTGAATATCCGTGGACGAATTAAAATATCACGTTTTTTGTCTCTTAAATTAAAATATTTTTAAATATCATTGAACTTTGTTTCGTATTTTGTTTATTTTGACAGTGAGTGTTGCGCTGTAGACCGTGTGGTGTTGGCTTCTGGACTATTGTACTACTGAAGGGTTAAATTCTGATTGTTCTGCAAACACAGAGCATTTAGCAGGGGTGGGCTAATTAATTCTGTAGCGTTTCCGTTATTATCAATATTAATAACTTTCAGGGGATTATTTCATGTAAGTATTCAGAGGATCAACTAAAAGAGTCAATAGTTACCTGCTTCCTGTAACTGTCTCGACGACGACCAAAACGAATAACGAAATATGAATTACTTGGAAACAGCTCCACCCTTGCTAGTTTTTTATTAATACCAAATGTTTAACGATAGGGGCTTAGTTATTCCTCTCTCTAACAACTTCTGCACAGTAATTTCGTTTATAAACACCTATGAAGTGACGGTCGCCGTTGGCCGCGGCCGGTTCTTTTATATTTTAGTAAAAAAAAAACAAAAGACGACGAAAGTCAGAGAAAACTGTTAGAAAAACAAACTTTCAGAAAGTCGTACAAAAGAAGCGTCGGAATATTTCTGTGAACAAATACGACAGCATTAGCTAATTGAAGGGTGTCCGCCCTCCGCACAAAACATATCTCCTGTAGGTTGTTCTCGGTGCGGATCGAACCCACGAGCCACAGCACGGAAGGCAGACGTACTACCGACTGAGCCGTGCGTGACGCCTGTCAGTAACATGATCAATATGATCATTTAGATATGACACTAGCGGATCGAGGACATTTAGTGGGCTAGGGACTCAAACACCCTCTAAAATCCCTTGGTCTATGGTGGACCGGGATGTGTAAAGAGGAAGCTGCGTGAAGCCCACTCTCATCTCAGGCCTGTACACTGTACACTGTACACTGTACACTGCGCGCTGAATTATTGCTCAAGTACTGATCCGCACTCAAGCATACATATTTACAAAATGCTTTTTGAAGTTATTTTTCTAATGGGACTTCCAAAAATTAAACGCATTAAACGATTAAACGTTCAACGCTCCTGGGGAGGGGGGAATAGGAAGAGACAGAGCGAGAGAGATCACATACGGAGACCCCCACAAAACTCAAAACACTTCGATAGCGTGTTCTAGGACCAAACTTAGCAGCGCCATCTAGTTCTGATTTAGGGCAACATGAGCATAGAACCTTTTCTAACTAAATAAGTACTGCATATTGGTTAAGTCCATAAAAATAAATACTAAATTAATTTCACATTAAACACAGAGCGAGAGTGAATGCGTGCCACTCGAAGTATAACTTCTCCCGCGCGTAGGGACTCTACGCACTATTTTTTTTTAGTAGTGATGCTCCCTTCAAACAGAAATACTGGATGTGCCGCTGTTAAGTTACCTAGATAAGTGTAATTATACTATTTCGGTTAGTCTGTTCTATTTTCAAGGCTAAGGCTGAAGGTGCACTTGCGGTAATGACCGCGATGGGTGACAGATGATGACCAGTCCGGGCCCTTGGTAAAATCACTTAGATTTGTATTTGCATGTACTGTTCAAGTACTGATCCGGAGTCAAGCTGTTTTTGAGTTTTGTATGAGAAGTTCTTAAATCTATGATCAGAATAACCTAGAATAGCCCACGTAGAGTCCTTTCCATGAAAGAAGTCCCGCAGACGCGGCGCTGTAGTCGACCTTAAGTATTATTTTTCGGGCAGCACTTTTAACAACTTCAGGCATTGAAAACAAGACTTTGATCACAGAAACCAAATAAAAACGCACTAGCATCCGAACACAGTAACAGCACCTGACAACTAATTTAAAATTTAGTTTTATAAGTTTAGTTCCGGAAATTTCCGCGGGACTTCTGTCATGAAAAGGACTCTACTTATGCTCTACACTGAATGTACGCTAAAGCGTGTGTTTCTTCGAGGTAATAGGAACCTTAGTAGGTTTAGGTCCCATTAAAGTATGTAGGTAGTACTGGTATTTTTTTGGTCCCAAAGGGTCATTATTAAAAAAAAATGCCCCTGTGGTATTAAAAATCTAACCAGGATAAGGTAGGGTCGCTAATAAAATGTAATTTCAACATTGAACGTCGTATTGAACCACAATGAGACATGTGACGTCACAGCGTGCTTCTGTCAAACGCACTGAGTAGAGTGAACATGATTACTGTGATTACTACGAAGCAGGAACAAGACATTTGGCATAAGGGCCAAATTCCCGTTCAATGGCCTCTCTTTAAAAATTAACTATTTGTTACTAGGTAGTACCTACATAAGTATTTAAAATATGTATAGGTAGATTAGGTAGTACTTAAAATATAAACGAAGATTAATTCTAGCATGTCGTCTTCGTAGAGCAAAAGCCCTATTTCATTCGTTTATTTTATTTATATTACCTACCTATTTACTGTATTATTTATGAATTAAAGACCTAGGTACCAAAGTAGGTAAGTAAAGTACAGATGCAAGTAACTCTCCCACATTTTCATAAAATCATACTCACCCTACGCAACAAGACACCCGCTGTGTTCGAATCAAAAATGTCATATCTCGTCTTTACTTTTACTTTTACCATCCCTAATACGGTTATCCTTTCTGCTACTCAATTCTATCCCATGTGTCAAGGTACGGAAGAACTAAAATTACGTAAAGAAACATTTCTAAGAAGTTTCTCAAAAGTTATTTTAAATTCGATCTTAAAATAAAGCTGATATGGTTGAAAATTTGTTTTGTTACAAAACAGGGTTGTCATTAACGATTATGGCTAGAAAGGAAGCAGCTGTCAAACGTCAAAATGACTTTGACAGCCAATCAGAAGTTAAAGTGATGTAAAACTCTTTGGAATTATGAGAACGGCTAAAGGTCTTGGTAGGTAATCTTAGCGTACTCCGTTCATGACTGTTTACTCCGTTCGGGTTAGTCAGTGTAATCAGAAGCACGCCCAAATACAGGCTTAGTGCATATAATGGTCCGTAACACAGATCACACAGATCATAAAAGTAGTATAGGTTTTAAAAGTTCATCGCCGCTCTTTCCCTTATTTTTTTGTATAAACCAAGTGTGGTTTTACACTCGTAAATAAATATATAACTTTACACAGTGTTTTGTCTTGGAGATCATAGTTCCAAGTATAGTTTCATTGCGTTCACATTGTGGGCCAGTTGCCGCCACCGCCGCCCGGCCGCGGCCGGGTCAGTCCGGTACACGGCTGCGCTGCAAATGCGCGTACAGCCTTGCTTGTCGTCTAAAGGTCTGTGCTGTGCTTGACTTCCCTCCCGATTCAAACTTACCTAGGTAGCAAGCTAATACCGTGTCAATGTGCCACGTAAACAGCATTTACAATATTTAAAAAATACACATAAAACAGTTGAGCTATCTGTTGAGCTATCTACAAACCGTTGCAAACGATTGATCCAAATCAGTACTAGGTACTTAAATCAAATCCTCTTGATTTTAAAATGCCGAAATAAAGAGGAATTAAAGGTGTACAGGTCAAGAGGGATTATGAGAATAACCGGGAAAAGCTGCCTAAGAAAATAAACTTACAAAATCGTAAATGCTGGTTCCGATAGCACCACGTCCGCCACCACCATCTGAATGTAGACCACCACCACAAGAGTTCACGTTCCTTCACCACTAAGTACACAATTTATATCACTTCCTAATTAATTTACGTACTTAGGTACCTAATAATTACAAGGATAAAATAAAATGCAATTTTTTAAGAATGTTTTCTCTTGAGTTTTTGGTCGCAAAAAACTTACAGACCTTATGTAAGTTACATTTATATAGGTACCTACGTATTTTATGTATTTCGTTTGACGTGGAAGTAGGTACCTAGGTATAGATACCTACATATACATATAGGTAGGCTAGGCATCACTTTGTCACACCTAACATAGCTCAACCACGCGGACCAAAAGTACAAGTTATGAGTTTTACTTATTTGAAACCACTGAAACGTGAAACATCCAGTTGAGGGTAGGCACACGACTGACTGCTTATGGGGTGGCAATGGGCGTGGCCTGGCAAGGGTGGGTCCCGCCCCTGGGCGGGGCTTCAATGGACACGCCCATGCAACCATGGACGTTGCTGGCGTAGAACAGCTTTGGCAGAAGGACAAGTACCTATATAGCATCTGGAAATACAAAATAGCACTGGCATAAACCTTCATACCCGAACACACCCTGGGAATGTAAGCATCATTTCTTAGCGGCACGAATATCCCTACCTACGTACACGCCATGACAGGCCATGCCAGACGTCATGGCTCAGTCGGTAGTAGCGCTGCCTTCCGTGCTGTGGCTCGTGGGGTTCGATCCCCATCAAGAACAAACATTTGTGTGTGCCCAAATGTGTGCCAAACATAAGTATATAGGTATCTACCTACTTATTACGTATACCTATACCACGGTTGTAGTTCTTTCACGATCCCGGACGAACTTTTGTACCTAAATTATTTTTAGTAAATTATTACTCTTTTACGAAAAGCCTACTTCATTGAACGACTTACTTACCGTTACCTTTACAATATTGGCCTGTTATTTCGTCGCTGTAATGCGGTGAAGAGTCGGCTGCTGCATCTTCCTGTTCGTAATCGCCATACCTACATCAAAAAATTTGTTATTGTGTTTACTAAGTTGGCTGCACTGTGCTATTTAAACGGGTAAATATTTAAGTTGTTCCCAAAAGGGTACAGAGGGCGATGGTGACGCTTATGCAGTCTATAGTCTAAATTATTAGTGAACCTAGCCCACCTAGCCAGGAGTAGGTACTACCTAGGTAGGCAGGACTAGGTCTTGTAATCCAACGTAATCTAGGAGTATTATTTCTAGGCTCAAGAGCTATGAGCTATGAGCAAGACTGACACACGTCCCTTTTCACATGAACTTTGCACACGAGCGCAGTGTAAACGGAGCGAAGCAATATTTGCAACCATGGTTCCCGAAGGTTGCAATTGCAACCATTTTGCAATTTGTACGGTAGGTACAGTCAACCAATTTTAAGGAGTAGGCCAGCAGCTAGGCCACTCATGTTACAGCGCATTGTGAGAGAGTTTGTTTGTTTAGCCCACTTATTAGTAAATGAGGAGTGCATCGCGGATATGACTGTCTATTCTCTCAACGAGAATAGTAGTCAGTGCACGCACATGCATTCTATCCGGTGTTTTCCGGTGCTATAATCATGTTATTAAAATATTATGAGTTGCCAGTCTGTGGGTGATCTATACTATAACCACAGGTGGGATGTAACAGTAAGTAATCAATAAGTCGCTATGAGATGGCTAACTGTTTTTTTGAGCATTTTCTCATAATAACTTTAATTTTTGGTAATGTTTGCGTCTGTCGCATGCAGTACGTCGTTTTTAGGTATGATGGACTTTAGATATTTTTTTTCTAAACTCTGAACATTTGTCTTTAGTACTAGTTATCTGTGTTAGGTTGATTGCTGGCAGCAATAATACGTTAAAAATACTAAAACCATCGGTCGTAAGCGTAACGCTATTTTATACAAGTACTTTAAAAATATAATATACCTAGATTAGGTACCTAGGTACATCTAAAATATTGAAATTGAACATAGAAGAAATACTCCAGTAAGTATAAAGTAATAAAAAAATTACAAAATGTGTCTTAAAAAACTGTAGTTTCCAGGATGAGTCACAATGAAAAAAGTAAACTCCATGTACATATAGCTATCAGTTTCCTGAACCATCCTTTAGATAATAGGTACTATAAATCGCATGTTTACCGGATATCGCATGTTTACTGGATATCTACCAGCTGGGTTTTCAAAAAAAACAAGAATGACGCGTGTAAATCCATATACAATTCTAGTTAAACACAGTACCAGCAGTAGTATTTATAATATATTATTGCGTAGGTATATACTACGAGTGTAGTCAATGTTTGTATTTTGGAATATCGTAACCAACCGCATAAAAACGAGTCCTTTGCATGTAATCTAGAAGGTCAATGCAGTAGCAGAGGCTCAAAATATAAATGTATAGTAATAGGTTAGCTTAGGTTAGGTAGGTAGGTACCTTGCCCCACCTACAAACCTAACCTAGTATTTGCAACGTTAGATAGACTACGTAATTAGAATACACATTTTGAAACTATCAAACTTATGTACATAATTTGACTTAAACATGACACAACCCAACTAAAACCATGTTTAGTAAAAAAAATTAAATATTTACGCATCGTAAGTCTAAACTTGTATTTGAAGGATGAGATCTCAATAATCCCCATGTATCGTGTCGGTGTCGTGTCGGTATCAGCCAGTGTGGAAACGACTGAAAGTAAATCGCATCAACAGCACGTTCTAGTACCTACCTAGTATTTCAGTTTTACCTAAGATAATAAAAAAAAATAAAAAAAAAAGCCTTTCATTTCTTACAAAAAAGCTATTTACAAAGTTGATTAGTTTTGTTAGTATCAACAGAAAAAAGATTTGGTAGTTAGTTAGTTTAGTTATTATAATAGTTATATACATATGAGTTTATATTTTGGTACGTTAGTAATTTTGTATTGTAATTATTCTGCAAGAACCCCTCTGCAGGTAAAGGCCTTACCTAAGATAACTAGGTACTAACCTGAGATAACTTAAGATAACTAGGTACTAAATCATTGAATCTATAAGAAACTAGCTGTGCCCCGTGACTTCGTCCGCGTGGAATAGTGTCTTTGGGTAGCATAAGGTAAAACTTTTACAAACTTTGAATGTCATATTTATTTATATCGAATCAACATCCTAAAAAATAAGTTTCAAGCTTCTATAAAAATGACGATATTTCGATACGACTTTTCATCCCCCCTTTTCAACCCTTTACAGCCCTTTTTTCGCATTAAAAAGTAGCCTATGTCCTTTCTCAGGACTATCTGTGTACCAAATTTCATTTAAATCGGTTCAGTACTTTTGACGTAAAAGCGCGACAGACAGACAGAGTTACTTTCGCATTTATAATATTATAGTAAGGATGAAAGCTTACGTTATTACTGGATACTTGGTTTGTATGTTTCGTACTCTCCCTTGGGCACGAAGAGATTCCATGACTATTGCTGGTTCAATCAATATTAATCAATCAATAGTAATATCCCGTAGTAACGCCATAGAGCAATCTTTCAACTTATTTTATGAATGAATACTTAAATAATATACGTAATTTGTAATTTCCACAAGGTTATCATAGAATATTCAATAAACAATAACATTAATGATACCAACCAATGATACCTTCTCACATTTACTTTATAGTTGGAAATACCAGAATTACAAACGTCTTTAGTGCAAAAGGGTATTTGTGAAGTAGTGCGTCCTTTCATTATTGCTGGTATTGTCATAGTTGAAATTATACCTTTAATGTAATTGATTAGAGTTCATATTTACTTAAACGGGCTAAGGAATGCCCGCTATGAAACTCTTCTGAGTTTTAAGGAGCTTTTGAAAACAACAGTGACTATCAAAAAATTAGCAAATCAAATTAATTAAACAAATATAAATTCAATAAAATAATGAATTGATAATTTATTATTGCATTATCAACAGTCCTCCTAATAAGTACCTAGATACCTTTATAAATGTGATTTAATTTACGTCTAGATGTTTCTAGAAAACAATCAAAATTGTGTTAGAATTAAATAAAAATGATATTCCACTCTGTCATTGGTACCAGTTTGGTATTTTGAATCCCCCTATTTTTCACCTCTTTGATAATGATAGGTACCTACCTATATTTTTATTTTACTTTTCCCATACGTAATTAGGGGTAGTTTGTTGTAAAACTAGGTAGGTATACACATACAGATAGATAAGACTGGTTTTCCCTAAGTATGGTATAAAACTTATGCGTGTTGGCATCCCCAAGTGGTCAAACGAACCAAACCAGTATTGCGTGAACATTACACACACAGTGACGCGCGTAGAATAACAGAAAGTCCATGATCAAATACGTAAATAGGTTTCTTTTTACTATGATTTAGTGTAAATAACAGTGTGAGTGATGTGAAGTGATAGAGCAAGCCATCTGTGATATAATTTTACATAATGAGGTATGTTATAGTTTGAGGTCGACTCTGTATGTAGGTAGGTACCTAATTGTATCAATACAGCATCTTGAAGAGTTTCTGCGAATTTCTTAAGGATAAAAATGGCGTCTTATTCAATGAAGAAGGCAGTAAGCAGTTATCTTTATTTACCTCCTGGTAGGTCAGAAATTCGTTTGTTTTTATAAATATACTGTCCATTCATGTGATGTAAACAAATATTTTTACACTGCTGCTATCAAAAGTCAATCATCACTCATCAGAGTCATCAGGCATATATTTTCTGTGTTGCTTTTTATAGATACCTACCTATCTACATATGTAAAGCAAAACAGAACTAAAGTACTGTGTGGATATCTACTTGTCTAAATAATGTAGGTTTATGGCAACACTTACCACATAGTACCTACCGGCTACGGTAATTTAATTCAAAGTGCCGTTTAGACTGCCACCGTATGCATATGAAAAGTTACTTTCACGAAATGAGGTATAGTTTTGGAAGGTATTGCGGTAGATTTTACAATGTGCAACCCATTACGATGACAAGAATGATGACAAAACCTTACGGTTTTAATAGGTAGGTACCTAGTCATAATTTTTACCGTAGTTAAAGCTTTGATTGGCTTATTTATTGGCTCGTTGAGATTTTGACTTATTGGTGGACTGGTCAGTGTGCTCGATGGAATCGATGGAGTACAGGATAGAATCAATTTAGCTTCTTACCGTAGATGGTGTTGATTTTGTTGTTGCGTTTTTCTAAACTAACCTAATTTGACAGTACCTACTAAAAATATAGCCATCCCTTTCACGGAAACTATAAAGACGACGACTTTAGCTAAACATTAATTAGAAAGGTATTTATTTACCATTCTTTCTAGTCTTACCAGGTAAATAAGGCAACTAACTACCTACCTAGTTGGTAAGAGATACTGATTTATACAAGTTTAAAAACTAAAAAAACCGACTTCTATTTGATTAACAATTTTTTTCATCATCAGATGATGATGATGGCGGTCGCAGTTTATTGGGATTTTCCACTTATTCTTTTTTATAACCCAAACTGCTGAACCGATTTGAATGATTTTTATGGGATCAATCTGGAAATAAATATACTTAAATATCTTTTCAGGTAAAAAAATAATACTATTTCAAATTGGTTTATAAATGACAAAGCTCAGGTCAGGTGTAACAAATATTAAAAAAAATCATACAATCTACTTGAGAACCTCCTTCTTTTTTTGAAGTTGGTTGAAAAAGGGTGATATTTAGATTTTTACTCAACTTTACTAAATTATAGCATAATTACTTGTATGACTATAATAGGTAGATATTAACAAATGGGTTAGTCTTATAATCCCCTTTGAGCCGTCCCCTTCAAGGGGATTATGAGACTTTTTGTCTCATAACTGATGTGTCAATGTTAACATTACCCAATTGGTAAAACTTTGCTTTCAGCTCTGCCTTCATACTAAACAAATACAAAAGGAATCTAAATATTTAACTTGAATAGCAGTTGATTACGAGGAAGGTCAAAATATCTACCAACTAATGCTATGTGTCGACTGATATCACTCAGAGTTTAATGTATGTTCCTAGGTAGGTATCCACCACATGCTAAATAATCAAGTTTGTTATCGTAATAGGTACTAACGTACCCATCTACTTTTCGACGTACCTACAACGCGTGCAAAAATTTTTGTTTTGACACTGCGACCGACACAACATCCCTACGATAGCTCATGTCATGCACATACAATATTAGCACAGAATATTAGTGTAACTCTCACGTCGGTATTTGGTCGGTATCTGTATACATACGCCCATTTCTAGAGTTTAGTTAGTTCCCAGTAACGATTTTGTAGTTTAGGTAAGACTAGTACCTACCTACGCTAGGCCGCGGTATCGCGTAACGTAGAACATGTCGGTGACGACTTATGAAAAAGAGACAAGCTTATTAGAAAACCACTCCAACCAAAAGTCAGTCGTCGCTGGAATGAATGCCAACATCGATGTTTTAGTTCTAGCCACCAACATGTTGGCCGGTAGGTATTGTCGTTGTATTGAGTAGAAAACATTGTAAATCAACGCGGACGTTTTTTTATGATCACAGTGCTGCTATCTCGTGCTATTTATATTCCATTTGAGCGATGCCTCTTTGTAAGTACATTTCTGTACTCTGTTCCACATCACATCACGTTTTCATATAGGTCTACCTACTTCGTCTATCTAAACACAATAAAAGTTATTTGAGCCACATCTGTTACACACGCACATGTTGTTTGGCTGTGGATGACGTCATCATAAAGTTTTTCATAAATATTATTATCCTGGTCAAATAATGATAAATTTTACGGTAGCCTAACGGGAAATTGTATCCAAAATTATATCTTTGCATTATTATTTTTAACCGAGGACAATACTTAGTGCATATGTACCTACTTAGTATACTCTGAATTAAAATGTATTTCTTTATTTAATTTTATACATACCTACAACACCTACCTAGTACTTATTTTATGTACTAGTAGGTATTTGGTAGCAAATTAATGCGGTTGTAAATACTGTAGTTAACTTACCAATAACGATTTTAAAAACCATTACAATGGGTTACCATGCCATGCAGTTTCCACATTATCGTTACATCGTAAATTCGTAATATCTAGGTACTTGTAACAAATAACAATGCATGACATTGTTTGTAGCAACATTGTATTTGTAGGTTGTATCTACCTAGGTGTTTAGTCTAATACTCAATACATAGATAGTTTTACCTACTAACTTATTGCTCTTCTGATCATTTCTCAAAAAACTGGGATGTTGTTGGGATTAGGAATAATTGTGAAACAAAAAGTAGGTACTTATATCAAGATGGCAACTAATGTGGCTTTTATGTAGAATGCGTCTCTGTTGTTAGAGAAGGTGGATTCCAATTTTCAATTTTGCATGCCTTGCCTACTAATAGATACGAGTAGGTATGTGGACTGTACTTACTATTCTATTCTATTCCTTAATGACTGGACCCATTACGATAAAGGTAGAAGACTTTTTTTTTATTTGATTTTCAAAATTTTTAGAGTGTGTCACAATAACGCATAGGTACTTTACTTAGGTTGCACGTTATTTTGCAAACCATCCGAGGTTGGTTACTGACAATGACAACAAGGTTTGCATTGCAACCATAACTAGCATAGCAACCATAACCATGCAACCACGTTTGAAACAGTGACCGTGTGCATGTGACAAGGCTGGATAGTATAGTCACGTATAGTATAGGTTTGACGAACATTATTTATTATAACGTTGGCATTCTCAAGAGGCAAAATTATTGTAGTCTACATAATTGGTGAATAACCTATAGATAAGGTTGCATTAATATTTTAGTGCGCTTATGTGGAATAGCTTGGGAGCGGAAATCCTTGGTGCTCATCTTTTGGTGCGCAAAAGTAGAATGCTTCTTTTATATTATTTATCTGTGTTTACTATTATCATGTTGCGTTTAGATTGGGCAGGGAGTAGGCATGAGCCCAATCTACCTACTAATATGCCTCTGTCCCGGTTCGTGCCCATGGTCACCCCCTTGCTCCTGAATAAGAATAAGGGCGATGTTGCTGTGGCAATAATTCCGGAATTCATCGCGGCGCATGAGCTGTGTGCGATGTAAACGTCGTATAATTATACTATAGGTACTCAACCTAAACTAGTAGTTCGCCCCAAACTGAGATCTCGTTTTTTTTCTAACGGACTAATATACTGTTGTAAAACTCCAAGAAATGGTAGCTCACGTTATACTGGGTTTGCCAATTTTATAATTTTTACAACAACTCAAAAACTATTAGACCTAGAATCAGAATAAAAACGGATTTGGAATGTCTAAAAAAAACCCTATCATAAGACACCCCACTTGATATTATTGTAAGTACAACTTTTTTTTACTCCCTTTGTACCCTCATAACTTCAGGACCCCTTGACCGAATTACTTCATTTAACAAACCAGTAAAACTTAAGAGTACTATCCGTATAGGTACCTACCATGAAGATCGGATGAGCGGTTCAAAAGATCTCGCTCGCTCACTCGATCAAATAGTGTTGTCGTTTTGATTCGAGTGTGCCATACCGCCAAATCAATGTGATTCGTAGGTAGGTAGGTAAGGTATGTACCTACCTTCCTACCTACCTAACCTCCACACTACACTTACCTACACCACACGAATAAAATTCATTTGATTACAAAACACGCGACGCGAGCTACCTACATAGGTAAGGTGGGTTAACCTTGGGATATTTAAAAATAGTAAATAAAATTATTTGCGTATTCCACCATTTTCTTGGAAACTGCATCATTGTTTTGCCAACTTTTCACACCTAAATGACCGTCTCGTTCTAACCACTTATATTGTAACTTAAAATTTAGTTACGGCTACTCGGCCGTAAATGGTATTTACGACCCGGATAACCTCCAAGAACAAATGAAAAATATTTTTTAAACTTTCAGTTATGTTATGTAGTAGATAAGATACCCCCGGGGAGTACCTACCTAATACGTGGAGCAGATTCGCTGGATCCGAGAAAACTGAGGAGCCCACCGCTGAAAGGCGTCTACTATAAAGTCCTACGTACATATTTTCTACATATTTACCTACTTACCTTATATTAGACTTATATTCTTTAAGTCCAGATACATTACTTAAGTTTCAACATTGTGTACTAAATTATTAGTTCAAGGGTTGTATTATGGCTAAGCTGTGTCGCGTGACTCGCATGATTGGGTTTTTGATAAAAATATGCAAGCAAAGTGAATAAAATTGGGAATTTCCAAAGTCGTACGTAAACTTGTATCTCCTTGAAATGTTTGCTTTCCATAGCTTTGTGGTCGGTCGTCTTGGGTATTTTAGCGGTTATTTTACATAATACCTGCCTAGGTAAGTACCTACCTACTTTTTAACGACCTATAGATAGCAAAGATGTTTGCTAAATGGCGCTAAGTCAAATAATAAAGATGGATTGTACGTGTTACTAGCGACTCGCCCCGGCTTCGCACGGGTGCAATGCAGTGATGATGATGATGATGATGATGTTATAAACTAGTTATACATATAAACCTTCCTCTTGAATCACTCTATCTATTAAAAAAAACCGCTTCAAAATCCGTTGCGTACAGATTAGGACACGCGGGAAGTGACTTTGCTTTATACTATGTAGTGATTTTCCTTAGATATGCATAAGTAAACAGTTTATTTTGTTTTTTTGCGAAAAGTGATTTGCAATTTTTTTATGTAAAAAATTATTTTTGTAAAACAAAATAGGTAGGTATTGTTTTTTTCATAGAGCAATAACTTTCCTTTGCCTAAGATACTTTGCCCTTAGGCATGACAAGAAAAGAAAAGGTACCCCATATAGGTACGTGGGGTGGGGCCACTAGTGGTCATTATGAGTGAGTGGGACTCAATTAGCTCTCCGCCGGTATCATGTAGGTACCTAGGTAGGGGTACCTAAGTAGATGATATCGTGTCAGGGCCGAGTAAATACCAATAACACATAATTAGGTACCTACCTAGATCCCTCTTTTAAACAAGATTTTCTTCTTTATGTTTAGATGTATGGTAGGTACATAAAGTTCATTGCTTGACTCTAATGGAATGTGTGAGTCAATAGGCTACGGTAGATCACATGCATTGCTTAGCTGCGTATACGCTAGACGAGCCGAGCACGCGCGGAGCCGAAATTCATGTAGTGTGGACCGGCTTACGAACCTCAAACGAGCGCGCTTCGAGCGTTCGGCTCGTGCTCTGCCCGTTGTCGGTTTTTTGACGAACACAAAGGGATTTGCGTAAGCTCGCGTGCGTTCGTGGATGCGGCTCATTGCACGTCCACACTTTACATTGCGAGTGGGTGGCGGCTCGGCTTGCTCTCCGCTCGTGCTCGGCTCGTCTAGCGTATACGCAGCTTTACGTTTGCTATAGTAATATTAATGTAGTAGTAAGTAGCTACGCATGTATTTGACGCTAGACAGTTGGGACAACTGGGGACAACACTGCACATACAATACATATAGGTTAGCTGGTAGATAATGCTTACTAGCATCTAGCCTTTGTATACGACATCTGTGTAAGTAGGTACAATAAACAATTTTCTATCTATCTCTATAGCACTGCTAGTCTTGTACCGGAAAAGAGATAAGTAGGTAGTTATTTTTTATCAAGGAGGTAGGTAGTACTCTAGGTACCGACATTAATCAGAGCACATTGCGATATGACTATCATAATATTATTATTGTATCATCCAGACAAACAAAGGACTGCTTAGTACCTAACTGCGTATAATGTTCCGCCCACATTCTGACCACATATGATACGTATCGCATATCTTTCTGAACTACATAGGAGTTACATTATGGCGTAGGTACGTAAGTATGCACCATATTAAGGTCCGAATAGCATTATTTGGAGTTGGTCAAACGGTCTTATGAGAATAATGTTGTACATCATCGATTACATTTCGCCTTCTTATTAGAACTTCTTATGGGCGGCTCAGCTGTGCTCGGACTTTGCTTACAAATAAAATATTTAGGTACATACTTACATATTGAAAACCCGGAGCTATGTAGCCTGAACTATGAGTGAAATAATTTTTGAAAATCGGTTCCGTTTTAGTGGCGTTTCCTATGATTATACCTTACAAACATCAACCTACGTGATCCGGTTTTATAAACTCGTGCTTTTAATTTCAGAAATGTCAAGTTCCTCGTGCTCTCCAGTTTGGCACTGGTCTCCCTGGCGGAAGAGATCCTTGGTAACGAGTTACCCAAGCCCCGGACTCATGCAGAACCAAACTGCATGAACATCATCGATGGTGTCGAGAAGATATACAACTGCTCCGGGGTGGTGGTCACCACCGTAGATAAAGACAGGAATGTCAAGATAAACTGTGATGTAAGTATTCAATTTTATCTTGTAGAATTTGACCAGCACCGACAATACAATTTGAAATGCAAGCATCACTGTTCGGCACATGGCAATATTGCAAGTGTCTGGTGGTTGCGTAATGCTTATGACCGTAGTTCCTTGATTAAAAGCCTTATTTCAGGGGCAGCCGCTCAACTGCTCAGGCCTGCCAGGGCTCAACTTTGGCATGCACAGGCCTATTCAGAACCTTCTGATCGAACGATGCGCAGTCCCTGGCAATTTGATGTGCGTGTTAGAGAGACTGAACGCTACCGGCCTTCGGACGCTCAACTTCCGGGCCGTCAGCACTCCGCTCACAGTGGAAACCGTTCGGGGACTAGAGATGATCGTGAACTTACTGATCTACAGGGCTACTTCCTCTATTTTAGGTATGTTGCCTCATTAATACCTCCATAAGTCCCCAATACATTGTTGTACGCAGATGATCGTTCATAGATTAGGACGTGACAGTTTTGACCTGATGCTATATTTATTTCGTCCGTTCTGCATTTGAATGAAGGCCTGATTGCACCGAGGATGCGTGGAATAAGCGTGCGCGTACACTAACGAACCTGTTCAACAAACTATCATATTTCAGGATCTGCCGGACCCCAGACAGAGGTCCCCATCGAAGTTATTAAACATCTTCCAAACCTAGTAGAGCTTCGGATGCAGGAAGTCGGAATAACATCCCTAGTTCCCGTTGCATTCAACCAGCCAGGAGGTCTGCCACTAAACTTCCTGGAGCTGTCGATAAATAACATCACAGAACTGTTCGCGGATACCTTCTATGGATTGACGAATCTCACGACACTGAATCTCTACAAAAATAACATTATGACTATAGATGCCACTGCTTTTAGAGGTAAGGGTTTCAAAAAGATGACAGACGGCTAGATACAGCTGCTAGAAGCTCGCATAGCTCATGCTGTCTTCATATTTCAAAGTCAAAGTCAAAGTCAAAAATCTTTTATTCAATAAAATCTCACTGATCACTTTGAATCGTCATTACGTTTTGTATGATTAGGTATGATTACATTTTTTTTTTTTGGATGTGTTTGAGCTAGTTCGTCCCAAGCTTGTTTGTCTTCTAAATAATCAGATATTTTATAGTATGCTTTGTTTTATTACGTTTTTGAACTTGCCAATCGACAACTGAGACACATCACTTGGGATTTTGTTAAAGAAGCGTACACATTGCCCTTTGAAAGATTTACTAATTTTTGTGAGCCTAGTGGTGGGAACAGCGAGTTTGTCTTTATTTCTAGTGTTAACATTATGATTATCACTTGTTTTGTTGAATAGATTGATATTTTTTTGAACATACAATAAGTTTTCATCGATGTACTGGCAAGGTACTGTCATTATATTTATTTCTTTAAACTTATTCCTTAGTGATTCTCTGGGACCCATGTTATAAATTGCACGAATAGCCCTCTTCTGCAACACAAATTCATGTTTCATATTCATATTATTCATATTCATTTATTCATTTGTGTTGTTGTTGTTCATGTGTTCCGGTGTGAAGGGTATGGTATGAGTGTGGTTGTTATTACACGCACATGACACTTCGTACTTTTCATAGTGATGAATGCAGTACCGCTGCCTCAAAGAGTATGTCTTCTCGGTCGTGTTTGGTGACGAGCCTGATGCATTATAGACAAAAGTTTGATGTCACGTCAAATCACGTGGACATCTGCTTATTCCATCACTTCCTTTAGTATAAAAAATTTATGGAAAAGTGAGACGCCACCCATGCCAATCAGTTGTATGGAAAGAGTGGATGTTAGGTAATGGCCAATTTTATCTCATACCAATATCTATTTGCAGGGTTAGATTCCCTCCAGAGCCTGTATTTGGACGACAACAACATCACCGCCCTTCCTGTAGGAGTGTTTAATGGTACGCCAGTACTGCAAGAACTGACATTACTTAATAACCAGCAACCGCTGCGGCTGCAGGCCGGAGTGCTCTCGGGATTGCAAAACCTCAAGATGGTATGTGCGCTTTCACTGTCTTATTAGATGTTAGTATCGGACAATCAAACTACCTATCTATCAGTGATTGAGGATGAAGAGAACATGGATGTGTGTCCTCCAATCTTCCGCCGAGCGACCTTTGGCTCGAGGTCCGAGGACCAATCGATGTTATTCGGTAGTATTACATACTTTAGGATAGTTCACATGTAGCTACACAACCAAAAGATACATTACACCAATGCCGTCTTTGACTTATTCGCCAACTCGCGAACGTTACAGAGAAGTACAGGTCAAGAACCTACCTCACCTCGATACCATGTTCAAAAACTAACGTACCTACATGTCCTACAAAGAAGCAACCATTCTTTCCAGCTGGACATTAACATCTACGACGGACTACAACTGGATCCACAGAGCCTCTCGAACCTACCTTCCTTGGAGAACCTGCAGATGATGAGTAGCAACATCACACACCTGCCGGACCACTTGTTCTCGGGGACAACTGCTATTGTCAACTTGACTTTGAAGTCTAACAAACTGATGTTAGTAACATTACACCTTGAAGCTAAATTAGTTTGAATCTTCTCTCTCCCCCGTGCCCGTGCCTCACCCGTACAGTAACTAAAATAAGCCACAGGGCCGTAACTGCAGGGCCGTATTTACGGCGCCCGGAGCGAGTCGAAACAACACTCATTTTTATGTGTTAAAAAAATGTTGGATTCCGAAGTTGATGAACGAAATTGGTTTCCTATATTTAAATGTATGTATGTATTCTATCAGCCATCTAGTTTCCATCGTACAAGCTTTGCTTAGTTTGGGACTAGAAGGCGTTGTGTTAAGTGTCCGTGAATATTTATTTATTTATATTTATATTTGGAAAGTATACCTACCTATCGCAAATAACAATGATCTATTAGCCAGGCAAACCGAACAAAGAAGGGACATCCTACAGACAGACCCATTGAACAAAATGCCATAGGAACCTACCTACCTAAGTATTTATAGCCGAATTAGCTAATGATCTTCTATTTAAAAGATTACGTCAGTGCGATTAGTTTTTACGAGCGACAAGCCATTACCTACTAAATACAAAGGACCAATTTCAACTAAATTATTTACAATAGGTACTACCTAGGTAGGTAAGGTACCTTATCTACCGTCAGCACAGAATATTAGCTACACAATGTAGATATGCCTACCTATTTACTACGCAGATGCATAGCTACTTATTAGAACTAATAGCTACCACCTAGGTATTCAATAGAAAAAGGTGTGAATAAAATAGAGCCTCATTTCGTAGACCGGTAGATAAGGACTAAAGTAACTACCTACCTACATAGACCTTGGCCTTCGGGTTCAAAGCCCGATAAAAAAGTTCCGTGTAATTATAACGGTCACAATATCCAACACTTTAATTCAAATCTTCAGGTGTTCATTTTTTAATCTAAAGGCGCTCATCGCATGCTATAGTTTTGACCGTATAGTACCTATAGCCTATGTAAGTAGGTAGGTAGTGTACCTAACCTACAAGTAAGTTAAACTTTAGAATCTGAAACTGCCGGCTGAGGTTCTTAGGTGCTTTGGCCTAACCGAGGTAGGGTTAGGGCCTACTTAAGGCGGTTTTTCCCGAATCAAGCTGTGTGCAAATGGACCCCTATTTGACGACTGCCGGCAGGGGAAAACTGGAATTTTATTCCAGTTTTCCCCTGCCGGCAGTCGTTGAGGTCGCTAAGGGGATTATTGGACAAAAGTTCCAGAAATCCCGCACGCAGGGGACTGACTCAGGGGAAAACTGGAATGATCCTTTTTCCGTAGGTAACGATGCTATGACCTCGATAACTAGAGTAGTACAAAGTTACTGAAAAGTCTACGTGGTAGATATACCTACCTACTATAACGATTCATCTTCATTTTACATAAAAATCAAAGAAAACATCAGTAAAATAAAAATAAACCTTTATCTCCTAAGTTTTTTTAAGTTGATGTTATTTTTTTTTGTTTACACTAATTGATAGATAATTTAATAATTAAACCAATTGATTATTAAATTATTAACTATCTATCCTCCAGAATTTTTTATCAATTTTATTTCAATAAACAGTGCGTATTATGCGTGGAGCGTGCGTAATTATTTATCGATTTTTAATTAAAGCCAAACTCTCAAGGTCATTGGCTCGGGTATAAGCCCCTAACAACCTACTACATTTATATATTATAAGACTATTACAGGAGCCTGCCAGACACAGTATTCTCCGACCTGGTGAACCTGGAGAGACTTGACTTGAGCGACAATCTACTGGAGAGCGTCTCCAGCGCCACCTTCAGCCTTCTAACGGCGTTGAAGGAGATCCAGCTGAATAAGAACCGTCTGACCATCCTCCCTGAGTAAGTTATGGCCGGTTTACACTTGCACAAGTACCTACACAGGAGCGAGTGGTTACACTACGCGGTAATGCAGCGGCACCTGAAGGAATTGATAAAGTCGCGAGAAGTCGATGGATTGAGAAGACCTGACATTGCTCCTTCCTGAACTATGGAGAGGCCTATGTTCCTTCAACAGGCGGTTGTGTAACTATGAGTGCAGCCATTCAAAGGAATTTAACATTATTGATTGATTGCTAAAACTGAAAACTTTCCTTCTTTACGTGGGTTATATTATAGCGGATTTTCTGTTGTCATAGTCCAGTCATTTTAGCATTTCACCTCGGAATTTTGAAATACCCATGTAAGTGACAATGATGAGCCGCGCTAAAATGTCAGTTGAATATGAATGTGTTAAGTGTCCGTGAATATTTATTTATTTAATGTTAGTTACTAACTAATCTGTGATGTTAAGTGGCGTCAATATCTCGTCATTACAAGTTGAAGCAGGCTTTGGTGCTACCTATGTTCAACACAAAATTGCTAATGAATAGTATTTTTTGCAGTGATCTATTCTCATCGCTCCGTGATCTGTTGAAAGTGAATCTCTCGCACAACTTGGTGAGCGACGTGTCGAATGCATTCCGTGGCGCGCAGGCGCACTCGCTCGACTTGTCTCACAACAAACTGACGTGGTCCTGCCGCAACTACAACCCAACCAAAAGACGGCGACGTCTGTGTATTGAACCACAGTACAATACGATGACAGGTGAGATTGCATCTCTTCTTCTTTCATTTATGGCCGAAAATGATGGACAGACCGTTTTTCGACAAACATTTTGAAAAATAGAGGGGGCAAAAATTTCAAAGTGGTACCACCGGATTTAGTTGATCATTTAAAAGGTGTTGTTTTGTAGATTTTAAGACAGTTTTTTTATGTTTTTCTATTATGCATAGTTTTTACCATGTAAAAAGTCATAAAAATGACCTTGTCCCCCTCTATCTCCGATGTTTATGGAGTGAAAATTTTGAAAAAATTATGAGTTGTAAAGGAATGCCTGAAATTTACACGAAAAATAAAGTGAAGTTTCTAACTTGCACAGTTTTTGAAAAAAGTTAAAAATACATACAAAACAGAGTTTTTGGTTCGGATCGGAAGCCTCGGACAGGACTTGTTGATTAGTGCCCGTCGCGCCCTATTATATGTAGACAGTCCTTGTTGAAGAGTATTTTTTTTCTATGGCGCCTTGTCTACCGAAAAACAGACCATTTTTATTTTATTTTACTTATTTCTTATACTTAACTATTTATTTATATTTACCTACTAAAAACAAGGGACTGCGATCTCACAGTGACAATTTGGTCGACGCTGTAGCATGCTAAGTTAACCTAGAATTTCTAACTTGGGGTTTAAAAAATATATTAGCACGCCACATTACTCAGAACTGTGAAAGATAATTCCTAGATCATACGCACAACTTTGAAGATAAGTAATACACCATGTACCATCCATTTATCCCTGGGAAGTCAGAGCCCGCGCCAAAGGTCCCTCGGAGAAAATTATTTTCTGTTTCCTACCAACTCAAGTTCCCCTCTAATTTATATTTTTACTTTTAGACGATATTCCAGAAGTACAATCGCCGCTAAACTCGATGGTCGATCTGCAGGAGCTGGACCTCAGCTATAACGGCATCAGGGGCATCTGTCACGACTGGCTCCACATCATGCTCAATCTGAAGACCCTCAACCTTTCCCACAACAACTTGACCAAAATTGATGTGAGAATCTACCTACTTTATACCTATACCTTACCTACGCAAAGCTTTTTGGGGGTTCCAGATGGTACGGTAGTCGGTCAGATCATTATAGATTTTTATCATTGGATTGTTTACCTACTGGGATGGGATGCCGATGGCGGAAATCGGTAATCGGAAGCATATCCAACCACTTGTTTTGGCGTTTTTTCTTCAAAGGCACTTGCATAAATAAAACACAAAAGACAGTAAACACAGCAGGCGTTGCTTCTAGTCCTCATCTAGGTACATAAATAAATCTTAGAAAGCCATTAATAAATTAGACAACAAAACTTTCGAGTAAACAAAATACATCAAATGCAAGTAATATAAGGATACAAAAAAAACAGCGATAGTATTATTAAAATGAGCGCGCTAGGTGACGCTTCAATATTAAAACTAATCCACCATTGGAATTTCAGGCTGAGGACGCTAACTTCTCCAGTTTGGGCATAGTAGTAGATCTAAGAAACAACCACATAGCATGCCTCGAACCTCCACACTACATGATGCATTACCCAACTCTCCTGCTTGGCAGCAACCCTTACAACTGCAATTGCAAACTATACGACGTACTCGATCAGCTCAAGAATTTCCCATACAATGTTACAAATGCAGTTTGCACCTTACCCGAGTCTTTGGAAGGTGTGAGCTTAACCTCTGTGGCTGACGGACAGCATACCACGCATATATCAGTGCTTAATTTAACCTGTCCGATAGACCCTCCCGATAATTGCAAATGTCTCTACCGCCCAGAATTGTACAGAACAGAATGCGAGTGCTCAGATATAACAAACCAAACGCTGCCTGATCCAGGATATGGCAAGACAATGGCACTTACACTACGATCAGTAAACAATTTAGATGAAATCCCCAGCTTTGTCAACGAGTTGAATCTATCTAATCTGCAATTGGAGACTATACCAGATATCCCGGTAAATGTAACGCATGTCGACCTGAGAGACAATCGACTGACCGAGATCCCACTAAACATTCTGCAGCGAAACATAACGCTGCAGTTGAGAGGGAACAAGCTTAAATGCGGTTGTTGGGATTCAGAACACGTCAAAATCATCAACAAATATCAAGAGAAGATAAAAGATTACAGCGACTTGAGATGTACGAATGAGAAAAAGCTGAAAGCGATAGATTTGGCGACGATGTGCTCGACAGAGAACGCGGCTGCCTACGGAGCTTCCCTTTTCATCATCACTATAACTATAGCTATCGGGATCATCTGCAGCTACAGATACTCACTAGAAATCAAGGTGTATCTGTTTAACCGAGGCTGGACCTTCATCGTCAAAGAAGAAGCTATCGACAGGAACAAAAAATACGACATTTTCCTCTCATTCGTCCACGAGGACGAAGATTTCGTTCTAAATACGTTACTCCCTGAACTAGATAAGGATTATAAGGTGTGCGTTCACACGCGCGATTGGCTGATCGGTGGCAATATAGTGGAGCAGATCTACAGATCGGTGGCGGACTCGCGCCGGACACTGATAGTTCTATCGGCTGCGTTCCTGGAATCTAACTCGTGGTCCATGGAGGAGTTCCGCGCTGTTCAGACGCAAACGGCCGCTGACAAAATACCCCGCGGTATCATCATTCTACTGGGAGATGTGAATTGCGACGCTGCCCCAGAAATCATCCGCAGACACTTGGATATTAACACGTACATCAAATGGGGGGATGGAATGTTCTGGGATCGGCTACGATACGCGTTACCAAAGAACAAGCTGAAGGCAGAGGATGTCAGAAGACGGGAATTCACTGCGAAGGCTGTCAAAAACTTGGCTAAAGGGGCACTACATGTAGCCGTAAATGGAGACGGACAGCTAGTGAACACAAATTTGAAGAGAAATGGACGCGATATCATGAATATACAGAATGAGTTGATATTAATCGCAAACTTGGGAAATAATGATGATCATATTCAAATTGAAAACAATGAGGTGATAGTGAACAACTTGAAGAATGAACGTCTAAGCAATATTAACAATCATATTGTACACAATAATAACTTGAATGGTAACTTGAAGAATCAACATTTTAACAATATCAGATAACGCTCAATACTTACTTGTAACGTAACAAAACGTAATAGTAGTAAGTGAAGTGACGGCCAATATGATATGGCCAATATGATGATCATAGTCCCTGACATCTTCATACTGACATGATATCTATCAGCGCACTGCACGTGTAGCGACATCACAACTAGATACTCAGATACGCCTACACCAAAGAAATGGCGCTAATATTATTTTACTTATGTAGGTACTAGTAGCAGGTACCTATATGTATAATATATAGATACGAATGCATACAGATTGCGATAAAGAGTAAAATACTAGATAACACGATATACACCGCATCTGTTGATGGAAAGAGATAAAAACACACATAACAGTTTTTTAGGGACGTGATCACGTGAAGTGAAGCCGCGACGCTGCTTCGTGCACGTAAAGTCGGGCGATTACCTTACTTGCCTCTTGTGATTACTGTCGGGGGTATCACATCCAATACGATATTAAAACATATCACAAATCTCATCCAAACATCAATATAGCAATAAAAATAGATTTAAGTAAACGTAAGCTCGGTATATACAACGTACGAGCGTCCGTAAGTAGAATTATTCATCAGATACTCTCATTTAGTTAAATCTCTTAGTTTCTTGACGGTTGTTGCTAGGCCCTGGTCGCGAGGAACTAGTACTTAGCACCACCGACAAATATCTGTGATTAGCACCTATGTACCTACCTAGTACACTAGTACATAGTAGGTACCTATAAATGAAACGATTCGAAATAATCTTTCAATTCTATTGACTAGTTGGCATGGCTCATTGGATAATCCAACCGTGGCATACGACTAACCGATGAATACTTACTAACGGATATTCGTATTACTCAAAGGACGGGTACCTACTGAAAAATGGGGTTTTCTGAAAAAAAAACTGAAGGCCCCAGTTGTAGGGATTTCTGGAATATATCACTCCGTCGATACTGCTGATAAAGGGAGCAGTGCACTCGCAAATATAAATAGGTACCTACGGTCTACGCCAGCCGCTTATAGAACAATGCAATAATGAGCCATATACTTACTATCAATCAACTAGGTATCCATAGGTTAATGTTTAGTAAGAAGTACTGGGAAGGTAAAAAATTAATAGTTTTGACATTTGTAGAACCGATTTACAATCATATAAGTACAGAAGTGTGTTGAGTTACACTGCGCAATAACGCGGAAGCTCTGCAGTCGAGTAATAATTGCCGCACAGTGTAAGTTTACACTCTAATTACTCGTAACTGTGGATAAAGTAACGTAGGTATAACGGTATTTAAGTTGAGAGAAGATTCTAAGTAACACCGTTTACGTATTTCCGATTCGTGCTACAAAGTAAATACCTAGGTAACTACATACTCAATGTAACTAAGCAATAATAATAACAGAAATAGGTACTATACTTCATAGGTAAGTACTTATTATGTAGAAGAGAGGTAAAAATGATGGGTTCCCAACGAGTCACACCAGATCCGGTCACAGTCGTTGGGAGTTTTTTTCCCATCGAGTTACACTATTATAGGTACAAGAGTGTAACACGTTGAGAACTCTTCTAAATAAATGTTTTTTAGAAGTCGAACTGAACTCAATGCATTTGGTTTACGTGCACGCACAAATGGATATTTCAAATTATCCTGGTAAATATTAAAATATCAGTTTGCAACTGTAATGTTACGCGTCCACTGCGTGCGTCGAAATCGGAGCGTACCTACCTACCTACCCACCTACCGAGCGACAGAATTTCTTGCTTTGTAATGATTAAGGTATAGCGTGCACTGGATCGGCATACATTTTTATCTGTACAGGCGGCCTCAACGTACGCTCCGATTCGTAGACCGTTCTTTTAAATTAGACGGGCATAAGTTAATTTAACAAAATATATCTGTAATAAAAGAGGAAGGAAATCTAATGTGCAATGCGGAATGAATAAACAATTTACACACGTATAAGTAGGTACAAGAATTAGTAGCGGTAGAGTTGATCACTTGCCTGCAGAGCGTTGCGGTAGGCAACGCTTAATAACTGTCTACTGTACTTATGAGTGTGTAAATCGGTGCTGAACAGGACTATATGACTCATAGAATGCTCAAAATAGGTTTTATAAATAAAAATAGTCTTTTATAATAAGCACCTGCCTAATACATTGATCTGTCAATAACTTAAAATCTCAGACTGAATTTCATAAGAGGTTTATCGAATACTTACATAGATAGATACATAGTTAGGTACCTACCTAATTTCAAATAGGTACATAGTACGGGTACATACAATTTTTGCGTAAGAGACAAGACGAGACGAGACGGCTAAGATTTACACATACCTACACACACCAGTAGGGTTAACACGTAGTAGTAGAGTGTAACTACTCGCTGCTGTACCTACTAGTGTAAGTGTAAAGATTTGTGCATATAATAAAATAAAGAGAATATTAGAATCTATGTAATCGTAACAACTTATCAATCGTACCAACTAAGTAGGTACAGGTTCTGGCAGTCATATGGCACATAGCATTTCGATTAGTTTTAGCATGCCGTTAACTGTTGGTAGGTAGTGTAGGTACACTAGGTACCTACAAATATGGCACATACCTAGTAAGGATACCTACTTTTAAGACAAATAGTCCCTATGATTGAATGAATAATAATATGTATAAACATACCTACATGGATTTTCTGATTCCGAATATGATTTTGTAAGTAATTGTTGTTTATATAAGTAGGTAGGTATATACATTACAACTTAGATTAAAATAAATAAATAATAATTAATTTTACACAACTACCTAGTCCTTGTCGTATAACTAGCTTGTATCTAAGTACTAGTGTGGTACTACCTCGTACAATAGGTATCTGTGCTACTATGGACTATAAGTACTATAAGGTAGGTACTAGGATTAAAATGTGGTATAAATTGAAATATAAAGGTGATTTTTTTATTCCAAATATATTAAAATAAAACAATGCTTGTTTAAAACAGTTTTATTTATAAATAAACGAAAAGTTAAATCACAATAACAAATTATTAATTATTTACAAAATAAATGCTGCATTATTGGGCCGCGCGCCGCGCCGGCTCTAAACTTAGAAACGTTAGAGAAACGTCTCAAGTCACAGACATAACTTAGGCTGCTGACAATAATAATAACCAATGCGCGAGATTTCTCACTTCTTTTATAACATTTTTAACCGACTTCATAAAAAGGAGTTCGTTGCATTTTATAGAATGATTCCAAATGGCTTTAATAGCCATTTCCAAGATTAAATCTATCTGGTTTTGCTTTACTTAAGATAATAATAATTATAATATCAACATATCTAGCTGATCTTCTACCGAGGGTTGAGTATTAGCCGCTCGGCCGTTAGGTTCAGATGGCAGATACATAATATAGTTATTTGAGATTCTAATAACACATAAGTAATACATTCATTACAGATTTAGAAGCAGTCTAGGCACAACATTGGTTAGACCGAGGTTCGGTCACGGTTTAATAGCGCTCGGCGAAGGTGGAAGCAGTACTTTGTGCGGACAAAGAAATCTAAAATTAGACTTCTATAATATTCCATGTCAGCGCTAATAAACCGTGACCTGTGAACAGTAGTAGTTCAATAATAAATCAGAATAATTAACATCATAAGTACAGGATGCATGCAGCATACCTAATAACTCGACAGAGTTGACTTTACCTATAGTCTACATATTCTATATCTTATCTATCAACAAGTTGTCACATTTTGAAACTTATTCTAGATCACAATACAAGGTGGGTAACTTTCATTAAAATCAAAACAACCAAATACAGGGCCTCGGAAAAGTTTCACAAAATTTTTATTGAATAAGTAACACTAAGAAACTGCGAAATCGTTGCTTTCACCGTTAGAACTTACAACTGAATAGTTCCACTCGAGATGTGACGCAATTTCTCGTAATAACATTTTATCAAACGTTTTTGAACATAGGCCCCATGTATTTAAGCGACTTAACTCAAAATTTCACAATATTCAATAGGTTGGTATCACAATAACTTAACAGGCGCTCTTGAGGTTACATTCGTTAATCAGAAGAAATAAAGATATTTCATACATCCAGTAATTTGTGCTTAGTTTTTTAAATCTTGACAGTCATGTTTCGTAACAAAAATGTTTTACAATGCAACAATATCAGTCTTGTATGGGCTCTTAAAGTAGCTATTTAATTTAACCATTTACATATTTTAAAAGCTGATTTACACTCCTATTAGTACAATTGCGAGTACACGTAACGCGAGTGGTTGTACCAATGCAATGTGATTCAAGGTGAACTAATTACTGGGTGTGTAATTGCGACAAGCAATAATGATTGGAAATGTCAAAGTTATAAAAACAACACATAATTAGTCTTTTATAAGTAATAACAGTACATCTGAGACTCATGTTTAATAAGCTAAAGCATAAAATTTGATTATTCGAACTCTTGAATCACTGATAACGGTTAACCTACGGAGATAGACTAGAATTTGAAGAGCGTCTGTACTTCTTTGTCATGACGTTGTCACAGCCTTGTACAACCTAAGTCTAGTGTCCGATAATGCAGCCAGTATATTAGTACCGTTCAACTCCACACAACCAATGTCTAACGATGGTAACACTGATTGCAGAGACATGGTTTTTGATCCATCCAGACCATGCAGGATTGTTGAGGAATGGCTTTCAGAGTAGGCAGCCACCCACGACTCTCCCGGAACCTTGACCATGCCGACTCTAGTCATCAGTGATGCCCTTGATGAACCAACAAATGTTTCTTCAACTTCTGGCACAACCTCCCCATTAGGCACGCTGGCTTTCAACTTACACACTGTGAGTTTCGCTTTCTCTGTCCCACTAGGCCGGCTGGATATCACTGCCCGGTGGGTTTCATTATCATAACACATCGACATGAACGATCCTTCCACGGGTAATGAAGTCGGCTGCCACTGTCTATTATTCGCGCACCATAACCAACACGAATTCAACTGACACGAGAGTAAGCCGAACTCTGTCGAACAGAGGGATACGACGGGAGACATGTCACCGCGACACGATAATAACTGGAGGTACGTGGAAGGGTTTCTAACATCATACTGGTGGATGATACCTCCAACTCCGCCGACGTAGAACTCGTTACTTCGGAGATAGTCCCAAGAGCACGACCATAACGGCATTCCCGTGCTCACGGAAACAGTGGGGACCCCGCGTTCGACGACTCTAGCTGAGCTATCCAAACCCACGCTTAGAAGTAAGTCCCTCGGCTGGGAATACGTCATGTCTCTGATTGGTTTAGGGTGTAAATGCACGAACTGACCCAAGCTGTAGTCCACGCAGTTGACTTTTAAAATGCCGTAGCCGGGGAAGAGGTTGTTCACGCTTTTCTGCGATACGTAAATCTCGTATGTTCGACAGTTGTAAGTGAGCACTCGACAGCCTCCCGCACCCTCCTTACAAATATTCAAGTTTTTCTCGAGCGCGAATCTCCAGCATCTCCGTACAGGCAGTTCCTTGTTCACCTGTGATTTTAACAGCCCTCTCAATACTTCCAGCTGCATTGAGCACGCATTGTGCGCTATCTTACATTTCTGCAGTTCCAATTCCGCTCGACTTTTCTCAGCGCTGAGAGAGTCTACGCGCTGCTGAAGTGTTGCTACCTGCGAGTTATCGACTGCGACAAGTCTTCGCGCGTAGATAAACCGCAAATCTTTCATCGTAGCTTTCGCCTTGCAAGTCGGACAGCATCTTTCTTTAGCCGGTTTAGTTTTTAGCCATCTTTGAACGCACTGTGCTCCAAATAAATGTCCACAACTTAAAGAGACCAGTCTATGATCACCGGAATTGGTCCAGGAGTCCAAACAGATGGGACAGGTTTCTCCGTCGTTATCGCTCCCTGGAGATGATAGTTTGCTGACTTTAGCTGGTGGTTCTTCAGGTTCAGGGGAATGTCTCCGGGGTCGACGAGGGACAACAGTTGTGGTACTATCGAAATTTGAAAGGGGCTGGTACTCGGTGTAGGTCAGACTTTGTGCAACGTTGGGCGATGGTGGCGGATTGGCTAGGGGCGGGCTGAGAGTGTTAGGGCTGACGGAACCGTCTGACAATATGCTAGGGCTCTCGCGACCGGGCTGAGAGCCCATAGGGGTGTCCATGTTAGAGCAGTATACCTGAAACCATTATTTTAATATTTACTTTGTAAATTGGAACAGGGATACCTAACTAGCTCTTTGTTTGTGGCTTTTCTCGCGAGATAAAAAGCACTCAAGCTAGGGTAATGGCGAAATGGGGTGACGACATTGATACGCCGCCATGAACACGAAGGTGCGGGCCGATAATGGAGACTACCTCAGGATCTTGGTAGATCGCATCGTCGATCGTTTTTCACTTTCCTAAACTAACATAATTGTCAAAGTCAAAGTCAAAAATCTTTTATTCAATAAAATCTCACTGATCACTTTGAATCGTCATTACGTTTTGTATGATTAGGTATGATTACAATTTTTTTTTATTCCAAGCTTGTTGTTCCCAAGCTTGTTTGTCTTCTAAATAATCAGATATTCTATAGTATGCTTTTAAAAGAAGTCTCTGTTTTATTACGTTTTTGAACTTGCCAATCGACAACTGAGACACATCACTTGGGATTTTGTTAAAGAAGCGTACACATTGCCCTTTGAAAGATTTACTAATTTTTGTGAGCCTAGTGGTGGGAACAGCGAGTTTGTCTTTATTTCTAGTGTTAACATTATGATTATCACTTTTTTTGTTGAATAGATTGATATTTTTTTGAACATACAATAAGTTTTCATAGATGTACTGGCAAGGCATTGTACAGCACTGCTCAATGTTAACTTGAGTGGTTAAGCCTAAGCCTGAGATAGTTTGTAACCAGGATTCACATTTCATATAAGGATTCACTTATTATCTGAAAAAACTCAATTATTGTCTCTCCTAGGAGAGACAGACTAAGCGGATGCAGAAGTGAGTAACAATTTTTCTCGATACAAGAAATCTGACGAGTACTCTTGAGAAAATATCTTTACTGGACCTACTAATCTTATAGTTTGTGTGGTCAAAAATTAATTACAAATTATAGAACATAGGTAAGTAAACACCAAGCAAGTTAGTATGAGTTAGCTGGTGTCGGAGTTTTTAGGCCGCCTTAAAGCCTCCGTCGTGGCTTAACGACTGCTAGAGCCGGGACCAACAGTTTAAAGTGCCCTCCGAAGCACGGAAGCGCTCAAAATGTAAATGCAACTAACGGTCACCCATCCAACGATTCTGATAATGAAAATCAAGTTTGTCTGTTTGTTTGTTCGCGGATCACGCCTAACTACTGGACCAATTTCAAAGAAACTTATACCATTCGGAAGCCGGATTCAAACATAGGTTATATTTTATTGAAATCATAGACGTTGATTCTGAGATACAGCTTCAATTCTCTAAACTAAAAGCAGCCATTTGCTACGAGGTTCATCGTATGCTGGTTGACAGATATTTTGGTGAAAAGTTTCGCACGCGTATGAAGTCGCGGGTATCAACTAGTTTATATGAAAAAAACTCAACCTTACTCTTCATGGATAGGTATGCAGCTTGTAATTTTCTATTATTTGTTCACAAAAATACAGATACCCAAGAATAATATTATAGTAGCCTAAATATTTAGGTAAGCAGCTGATTTTCTACTATGCTATGCTATTATAGTTGTATTGTAGGTACCTTCTCACCTTCTGGAACTGAAGGTAGATTTCTCTGGATATCCCTGTCTACTATTTTCCACAAAAATTTCGATCATTAGATAAAATCTGAGTAATCACAAAAATTTCTATCACAATAGATCTGCGGATCTGCGGCAGATCTATTGGCAGATCATCTGCCAGAAAATCCTTTGCAAAGAAATTCAGAATGCAACAAACCATAGAAAATAAAACTTTGGCAACTTGGAAACAAACAATTTTTTTTTCTTTTAGTTTTTCGCTCCTCCGAGCAAGCTATAGTTATTTTAAAACCATACGCCTAGTCTAACGTTGTTTTATCCCTTATGTTAGTTTGTTATGAATAAATTGAAATTGTTTTATGCGTTGGTCTTGTCTTGCGTAAATGATAAGTCAAGTCAAGTCTTCGTCAAGTCGGCTGTCGTTTGTTTTGCAGGGAAAATAATAGAGAGGCATAAAAACCAAAAGGTACCAATATTTTTATTTTCGATCGACCTGATATTGTCACCTATTTGTATAAATTTACTTGAATTTACTACTCAATCATTGACCCTAAAATAAGAATAAATATGTTATGCCAGTTTGACTAGTGGTGTATCCGAACGGCGCGTGTTCGTTGCTTGTTCTAGTTGACGGAAAACAAACTATTGAAGCTCTGTGATTGGTCTAAATTTGAAGTTGTCAAATTTATGACCAATTGGTGCCAAACGTATTATGCTGAACCAATAACAACCAGTGGCAATTATCATAGCTCTCTCGCCAACCAGCGCAACGAGAACAGTGTGCCAGAAAATAGCAAAAGAAACGGAGGTAACGGGTCGGGCTCCGTTTCCTATTTATTTAATTTTACACTTTACGAGCTTATATTCGTGACTTATTTGAGTTTAGATTGAACTATGTGTCCGCGCTTTTTATACTCCGCTCAAAAATAATAAGGTTCGCCGTGTCTCAGAGTGATAGCGAGTTATTTACAAATGGGACCTACAATACAGTTGTCGAATGGCCGTCGGATCTCTGCACTGATGTTTATGTGATATTGTTGTTCATAGAACTGTTAGCCCTGGCTGGAATGAGCGGAGAAGCTGGTAAGTGTTTCATTTTTCAGTAATACATCTGAAAAACTAAGGTCTCTTGTAAGAATGTGAAAATGTCCGTCGATCAATCTGTCTTTTACAAATTCTCGATAATGAATCAAAGAAATGATTGGACTGGTGCTAGAGTATGAGCTAATCTTATTTCTGGGTCAATGAAATATCATATTAGTCAATAACTAGCTGTTCTCGGCTTGGGCAATATTGTTGACATTTCACAGGGGTATTTCGCAAATTGGAATGTAGGTCATTCAGTATGGGGTCAACTGCGCACGCAGTGACGTCATGCCCACCCCTATCGGGGGCGCGCACCCCGAAAACATTCACTTTCAAAAATTTCATGAATTTTAAATATGCATGAGATGTGTATACATAGCCTGGCTGCCAGGCACTTCCACCACAAACTCTTATAGATAAGTTTGTTAATAAGGGCTGCAATGATGGAACCTGCACCTCCATCTGACCTAATGATAATATTCATAGTGTTTTTGATAAACAGTTGATTGGCAAAATTGTGTGCAAAATGACCATAGTTGAAGTGAAATCAGTGAGGGACAGTTCACAAGGTACATATTGTATGAATTCTAATCTTTCCACATATTCTTGACCTTTGAAATGACAGCAACTAGGCTTTGACTTTATTTACTACTAGCAGCGCCTCGCGGTTTCACCCGCGTAATTCCCGTTCCCGTGGGAATTCCGGGATAAAATATAGCCTATGTTCATCAGGGATAATGTAGGATTCTAATGGTAAAAGAATTTTTTTAATCGGTCCAGTAGTTTCGGAGCCTATTCAATTCATACAAACAAACAAACAAACAAAAAATCAAACCTTTCCTCTTTATAATATTTGTATAGATGAAACCTAGATAACTTAACCCGGTATGCTGTGCTCCATTTCCGAGTGTTGGAGAACCTTGATGTGTTCGAGACTAATTGGAAGGATACTACTAAGGATCAAAATAAGTAGAAGAGTGTAGGAGAGACCTTCGTCCAGCAGTGGGACAAAATAGGCTAGAGAATTATAGGCTGGAACATTGTGTAATCACAAAACACCATCAAGATGCAATCAATCATTACAAACCATCGACAAGCAAAGTTGACAGTATAAATTAACCCCCTATCTTCTAAAAAGTTCAATATTATGTTGTGATTATGTGTGCTCATTAAGACATTATGTCTACTCTAAATTTGTATTTACATAAACCCCATGTATAGATAAACTATGGGTACAATGTTGACATCAACAGTACACAGCTCCCTAGCTGAATATACAGTGTATGTAAATAATGTGTGTTGTATTGAGAGTGATGACAGGATACGATGTGTTGTCAGGATGTGCAGTGAGGCGGTGATGGCGGGTGTCCGCCCATGAGCCGGCTGCTGTGCTGCCTGCGCGCGCGCCGACACGACATGGGCGCCGCGCTCTCACATCCCCAGGTATACCACCCACCGTATACACATCATGTCATGCTATCTCTACTCCAGCTCACAGGCATCGTGCTACTGCACCAGACCATCACAGAATAGCGTCATCCATCCACAATGCGGAAGGCAGAGCTCTGTCTTCCATGCTGTGGCTTGTGGGTTCGATCTCCATCAAGAACAAACATTTGTGTGTGACAAACTTGTTACTATGTATGTATTTACAAAAAAAGAAATATTTTAAGTATTCTATCACCAATCAACAATGTTAATATTATTATGTTTTGGAAATAATAAAAACATTAGTATATTGTATTGCAGGAGGGAGAGGCGAGCGACGGCGTCGTGCCGGTCGCGCCGCCCACCATGGCGGATGTCATAAGGTATACCTCTACACTAGAGTGAACTAATTTACTTCTAGACCTCTACACTAGAGTGAACTAATTTCCCTGCAACAACATGCCTTATGTGGGGGAGATGCTCGAGAGAAAAGCTTTAGGGTTCCGTAAAAGAAGTAGGAACAAGCATTCACCTTATTACGCTGATTTGGTGCATGGAGTAGACTATGGAGCTGCAATGGTGTGGTGTGTGGTATATGAAGTCATGCTAGAGCTCTAACAACAAGGCCATCTCTACCTGCAACGGAGGTACAAAATGCAGTGCCTTTGCAGGGTGCATGTGCCAACCCTAGCTATATTACACCTAAGCGATATAATGTACATGTAAGCAATAAATAAATAAAATTAAATGAAAATAAGTCAAGAATCTTTTGATACAGAATTAATCAATTGTTACATTGTGTAACTGTGTTGGTTCAGAGTATTGGCGCAGTATAGGAGCATGTGTTTGTTGTAGGGAGCGCAAGAAGAAGGCAGGCGGTGCCGGGCTGAGTACTCTGAGACGACGCATTGCTAACGCGGCGCGCAGACCTCGAGACAACAGACCTGACAGGGGTACAGTACACAACACACAACACAACACACAACACAACACACAATGCTACCATTCATCATCTACAGATACATACATAAACATGTTTTATTTTTAAATCACAGATTGGATATAGAGAAGAAGAAGGAAATAAATTTGTGTGTTTGTCTGTTAAGGCTAAGCATGTTTCACCTTAGAATACACTTACCATCAGGTGTGATGACTCGGAGTCCATCCTAGAAGCTCTGAGAATGGTTAAATATATATATATGTGTATGTGTTGTAGGGTGCGAGCACGGCCGGTTCATCAGATCTGTGGTGTCGTCGTGGCGGCTGGCGGAGGTGTTCCTGCTGTGCGAGGAGCTGGAGGCGGCGGCAGCCTGCCGTGACCTCAGCACGCAGGCCTGCCTAGCACGCGAGCCGGCAGCTGCACTGCACGCGCAACTACAGGCCGCTAGACAAGACAGGTCACATTACACTAACATATATACCTCAGCACGCAGGCCTGCCTAGCACGCGAGCCGGCAGCTGCACTGCACGCGCAACTACAGGCCGCTAGACAAGACAGGTCACATTACACTAACATATATACCTCAGCACGCAGGCCTGCCTAGCACGCGAGCCGGCAGCTGCACTGCACGCGCAACTACAGGCCGCTAGACAAGACAGGTCACATTACACTAACATATATACCTCAGCACGCAGGCCTGCCTAGCACGCGAGCCGGCAGCTGCACTGCACGCGCAACTACAAGCCGCTAGACAAGACAGGTCACATTACACTAACATATATACCTCAGCACGCAGGCCTGCCTAGCACGCGAGCCGGCAGCTGCACTGCACGCGCAACTACAGGCCGCTAGACAAGACAGGTCACATTACACTAACATATATACCTCAGCACGCAGGCCTGCCTAGCACGCGAGCCTAGTGTCCCACTGCAGGGCAAGTGCCTTATTTGAAGGCAGTGGCCCAATATAAACAAGACTGGAGAGACGGAAGGGAGGCATAAAATTGACAGAAGTAATAAAATGTACTTAATAACAGATGGTGGTGTGACGTGGAGCTGTGCGGCGGTGCCGGTGCGGGTTCGTGGTCCGTGTGGGCGCACCGCTGCATATTATCTGCTAGATCTGGATACTTCAGAGAGCTGCTGCAGAGATATCCACCGTAAGTATACACATCATTCATTAGTTTATATTACAAGAGCTATTGAAATATTGAAATTACAAACAGAAAACTAAAAATAAAACATAGTCCATGGCACTCAGAATTCATTTACATATCTAGAGATTATATTAATAAATAAATATCCGTGGACATTTCACACAACGCCCTCTAGTCCCGAACTAAGCAGAACTTGTGCTATGGAATCTACTATACATACTTATAGTACATAACATCCTGACATTCTGAGTGGGGATCGAACCCACGAGCCACAGCACGGAAGGCTGTGACGGCTGTCATCGTTGTGATATATGAATAGTTGTGTATTGATGCGATGTGTTTGTTTCAGATCAATGGTCCGAGTGCCGTTAGAAGGGCCCTGTTCCAGTATGACGCACGCGGAGTGCGAGGCTTGCGTCACTGCACTGTACACCGGCACTCTGCCACGGCACAGGGCACATTCACATAGTACGTACCTATATACTACGTATGTACATGTACATGTACACCGGCACTCTGCCACGGCACAGGGCACATTCACATAGTACGTACCTATATACTACGTATGTACATGTACATGTACACCGGCACTCTGCCACGGCACAGGGCACATTCACATAGTACGTACCTATATACTACGTATGTACATGTACATGTACACCGGCACTCTGCCACGGCACAGGGCACATTCACATAGTACGTACCTATATACTACGTATGTACATGTACATGTACACCGGCACTCTGCCACGGCACAGGGCACATTCACATAGTACGTACCTATATACTACGTATGTACATGTACATGTACACCGGCACTCTGCCACGGCACAGGGCACATTCACATAGTACGTACCTATATACTACGTATGTACATGTACACCGGCACTCTGCCACGGCACAGGGCACATTCACATAGTACGTACCTATATACTACGTATGTACATGTACATGTACACCGGCACTCTGCCACGGCACAGGGCACATTCACATAGTACGTACCTATATACTACGTATGTACATGTACATGTACACCGGCACTCTGCCACGGCACAGGGCACATTCACATAGTACGTACCTATATACTACGTATGTACATGTACATGTACACCGGCACTCTGCCACGGCACAGGGCACATTCACATAGTACGTACCTATATACTACGTATGTACATGTACATGTACACCGGCACTCTGCCACGGCACAGGGCACATTCACATAGTATGTACCTATATACTACGTATGTACATGTACATGTACACCGGCACTCTGCCACGGCACAGGGCACATTCACATAGTACGTACCTATATACTACGTATGTACATGTACATGTACACCGGCACTCTGCCACGGCACAGGGCACATTCACATAGTACGTACCTATATACTACGTATGTACATGTACATGTACACCGGCACTCTGCCACGGCACAGGGCACATTCCCATAGTACGTACCTATATACTACGTATGTACATGTACATGTACACCGGCACTCTGCCACGGCACAGGGCACATTCACATAGTACGTACCTATATACTACGTATGTACATGTACACCGGCACACTGCCACGGCACAGGGCACATTCACATAGTACGTACCTATATACTACGTATGTACATGTACACCGGCACACTGCCACGGCACAGGGCACATTCACATAGTACGTACCTATATATTACGTATGTACATGTACACCGGCACACTGCCACGGCACAGGGCACATTAACATAGTACGTACCTATATACTACGTATGTACATGTACATGTACACCGGCACTCTGCCACGGCACAGGGCACATTCACATAGTACGTACCTATATACTACGTATGTAGATGTACACCGGCACACTGCCACGGCACAGGGCACATTCACATAGTAGGTACCTATATACTACGTATGTACATGTATATGTACACCGGCACACTGCCACGGCACAGGGCATATTCACATAGTACGTACCTATATACTACGTATGTACATGTACATGTACACCGGCACTCTGCCACGGCACAGGGCACATTCACATAGTACGTACCTATATACTACGTATGTACATGTACATGTACACCGGCACTCTGCCACGGCACAGGGCACATTCACATAGTACGTACCTATATACTACGTATGTACATGTACATGTACACCGGCACTCTGCCACGGCACAGGGCACATTCACATAGTACGTACCTATATACTACGTATGTACATGTACATGTACACCGGCACTCTGCCACGGCACAGGGCACATTCACATAGTACGTACCTATATACTACGTATGTACATGTACACCGGCACTCTGCCACGGCACAGGGCACATTCACATAGTACGTACCTATATACTACGTATGTACATGTACATGTACACCGGCACTCTGCCACGGCACAGGGCACATTCACATAGTACGTACCTATGTACTACGTATGTACATGTACATGTACACCGGCACTCTGCCACGGCACAGGGCACATTCACATAGTACGTACCTATGAACTGCATTTACAGATTTTGGAAAAAATGTACAGTCAGTAAGAAAATGGTCATTTTACACAAAAACTTTTTTTGATGCCAATCGATCCTGTTTCATATAAGGATCAAGAGTCTCTACCGGACCGACTGAGGTTTCAGTACTAGAAATGTCAGAAATCTCAAAAAACTTAAGTATAGGCGACTAAGAAATTGGTTTACCACTCTAAGGCTGAATATCATTTAATTTTGCACGTACAAAACATCAAGGGCTATTTTCGCTTGACAGATTAATAACTGCTACGTCAGAATCTGTCATTCCTGTTTATTTAAACTCCTTAGCGAATAATTATGTTACTGGGAGATGTCATCAAAAGTGGTAAACCAATTTCTTGGTCGCCTATACATACAGTGCCGCTCACATAGTATGTATAATATAAGAACTAAGTACTAGTAGGTACGTACAAACGGCCATATTGTTTTGTTTTGCAGAATACGACAATGAAAACACAGAAGCCGAACTGGACATCATAAACGTGGACAACAACTGTGAGTTTGCATCTTCATAAAGTAAATATTAATACATTTAAACTAAATACTGTTATTTGAGTATACAAGGTGTAACATAATTACTCTATAAGTCCGAAGGGGGCGTAATCAGACCGACCACCTGAGTGCTTGAACATGTGCAAAGGGTCAATAAATCGTAATTGAAATATTCATACAAAAGTGCAAGTTTTACTATTTTCTAAATTAGCGACAACCCTAAGTGTATATATGTTAGCAGCTCGCAACAACACGTGTACGTGCAGTAAGACAGTGTCGCCGCGGATAGTGGCAGCCCTGGCCATCTCGAGGGACCCGCTGCACACCAGCATGCACTACCTACTCGACTCCGGTACATTCATTAATATCAATTAACTTTAATACATTTAAATGAAGGGTACTTCCTAAACGCAATGATAACCTAAAAATGCATATTGAGTTGCTTACTGTACTCTGGTCAGTAAATAAATATAAATTGAATTAAATGAAGGTACATAAATACATAAATGAACCATGAAAAGACGATTTGATAAGGTGTAGCAAATGTAAATAAATGCAGCTAAATGGAAGCTACATTTATTTACATTTACAGGAACGCGTTGCAAACCGCTGACTCTAGTAAGTAAATATAAATAAATGAAGGTAAATTAAAATTTTTGATGCCTTGTAAACTATTATGGGAATAATTGAAAATAAATGTAATTAGATGTAAATTTATTTGCTAGTAATTTGGACCAGTTGAGCTATCTACAAATAGTTTGCAACGGTTTGTAGATAGGTGAACTGTTTGATGTGTATGACGGCTGAATGGTTATTTTTCATCACCAACATCAGACATGGTTAGACTAGACTGCTTTTCTCAGTGGGCGTAATGCGGGTAGGAGTCGGTACAAATGAAAACGCATCAAAACAATTCAAATTAAATTGCTACGAGCTAAGCAAACAGGAATAGAGTTCTTTTCATGAAAGAAATCCCGCGGAAATTAACGGAACTAAACTTTAAAACTAAATTTTAAATTAGTTGTCAGGTGCTGTTAATGTGTTCGGATGCTAGTGCGTTTTTATTTGGTTTCTGTGATCAAAGTCTTGTTTTCAATGCCTGAAGTTGTTAAAAGTGCTGCCCGAGAAATAATACTTAAGGTGGACTACAGCGCCGCGTCTGCGGGACTTCTTTCATGGAAAGGACTCTAGCAGTTTGAATATTGTACGAGTGTATAACTAGGTAGGTATTCGCAACTACGGCACGCGGACAGTTTGTACGCGACCGCACGGTTCAACCGATGAAGTAAGAATGTGTTGCGCGCCGCCTCACACGCAGCGCGCCGTCCTCGCTTGTGACGTACACTGCGTCGAGCGCCATCTGTTGTGCGCTGCCGTTCCGAAATATTATTATTATTATTATTATTATTATTATTATTTAGATTATTTATTCAGACAACTTGGTCCAGTTTGGCTAGTAGGTAACATAAAAACACTTATTAAACTAGGTTAGTAGTTTAATAATAAATAAATAAATATTCTCGGACACTTAACACAACGCCTTCTAGTCCCAAACTAAGCAAAGCTTGTACGATGGGAACTAGATGGCTGATAGAATACATACATACATTTTTTTTTGTAAATATATACTTGTAATACATAGAAACACCCAGACACAGAACAAACATCTATGTTTGCTACACAAATGTTTGTTCTCGGTGGGGATCGAACCCACGACCCACAGCACGGAAGGCAGAGCTACTACCGACTGAGCCATGACGCCTGCCATGAGTTTTTAACTAATAGGGATGTTGTCCTCTGGATGAGGTTCCAAACCAAAGGACAGTTATGTTTTTGAGCAATAACATTTAGGATGGTGTTGAAATCAAATGAGTGGCCGTGTTACCAACTTGATTACGACATGTATATTGGGTTATAAACTATGATTGATATTTAATAAAAAATAATATCAACTTCCAAAAGGAAACTTCTCATTTAAAATTAATTTTACAAACAAAATGGCTGTATGACAGTATCTGAGGATAACGTCCGTCTATCTCTGGCTTTCAAGCAAAAGTGATTCCCGAATGACGCTCGCGCCGCTCGAAGCCTCGGCCGCCCCTCCAGGCTGGGTCGCACCACTCTCTGCGTGACGTCACAGGCCACGCCCCCTATCTAGTAGATTCCATGGTTATTATTGTTTATAGTTGTGTTGTGAAGTGATGGTTATACTCTGTTCGCGGAGACAAGCTAATAGGGAAATCGTCCCGTCCTGTCCATTTTCATACAATAGTGCAAGAGAGCGCGCGCTCTATCAAGGCTCTATCCTGTTCATTTTCATACAATTAGTGAAAGAGAGCGCGCGCTCTATCCTTTTCATTTTCATACAATAGTGCAAGAGAGCGCGCGCTCTATTAGTTTGTCTCCGCGAACAGGGTATAGGTGAAGTGATAATGTTCAGGTGAGATGTCGGACACGCGGCTGGTGTTCCGGCTGGAGAGCGGCTGCGGCGCTGCGTACGGGTTCCGGAGCGCGCTGGAGCTGCCCTGCCACAGGGTCGTGCTCGCCGCTAGGTCGCGCTTCTTCAAGTCAGTACCTATACTATACTATACTAAACTAATCACTACATACTCGTACGGGTTCCGGAGCGCGCTGGAGCTGCCCTGCCACAGGGTCGTGCTCGCCGCTAGGTCGCGCTTCTTCAAGTCAGTACCTATACTATACTATACTAAACTAATCACTACATACTCGTACGGGTTCCGGAGCGCGCTGGAGCTGCCCTGCCACAGGGTCGTGCTCGCCGCTAGGTCGCGCTTCTTCAAGTCAGTACCTATACTATACTATACTAAACTAATCACTACATACTCGTACGGGTTCCGGAGCGCGCTGGAGCTGCCCTGCCACAGGGTCGTGCTCGCCGCTAGGTCGCGCTTCTTCAAGTCAGTACCTATACTATACTATACTAAACTAATCACTACATACTCGTACGGGTTCCGGAGCGCGCTGGAGCTGCCCTGCCACAGGGTCGTGCTCGCCGCTAGGTCGCGCTTCTTCAAGTCAGTACCTATACTATACTATACTAAACTAATCACTACATACTCGTACGGGTTCCGGAGCGCGCTGGAGCTGCCCTGCCACAGGGTCGTGCTCGCCGCTAGGTCGCGCTTCTTCAAGTCAGTACCTATACTATACTATACTAAACTAATCACTACATACTCGTACGGGTTCCGGAGCGCGCTGGAGCTGCCCTGCCACAGGGTCGTGCTCGCCGCTAGGTCGCGCTTCTTCAAGTCAGTACCTATACTATACTATACTAAACTAATCACTACATACTCGTACGGGTTCCGGAGCGCGCTGGAGCTGCCCTGCCACAGGGTCGTGCTCGCCGCTAGGTCGCGCTTCTTCAAGTCAGTACCTATACTATACTATACTAAACTAATCACTACATACTCGTACGGGTTCCGGAGCGCGCTGGAGCTGCCCTGCCACAGGGTCGTGCTCGCCGCTAGGTCGCGCTTCTTCAAGTCAGTACCTATACTATACTATACTAAACTAATCACTACATACTCGTACGGGTTCCGGAGCGCGCTGGAGCTGCCCTGCCACAGGGTCGTGCTCGCCGCTAGGTCGCGCTTCTTCAAGTCAGTACCTATACTATACTATACTAAACTAATCACTACATACTCGTACGGGTTCCGGAGCGCGCTGGAGCTGCCCTGCCACAGGGTCGTGCTCGCCGCTAGGTCGCGCTTCTTCAAGTCAGTACCTATACTATACTATACTAAACTAATCACTACATACTCGTACGGGTTCCGGAGCGCGCTGGAGCTGCCCTGCCACAGGGTCGTGCTCGCCGCTAGGTCGCGCTTCTTCAAGTCAGTACCTATACTATACTATACTAAACTAATCACTACATACTCGTACGGGTTCCGGAGCGCGCTGGAGCTGCCCTGCCACAGGGTCGTGCTCGCCGCTAGGTCGCGCTTCTTCAAGTCAGTACCTATACTATACTATACTAAACTAATCACTACATACTCGTACGGGTTCCGGAGCGCGCTGGAGCTGCCCTGCCACAGGGTCGTGCTCGCCGCTAGGTCGCGCTTCTTCAAGTCAGTACCTATACTATACTATACTAAACTAATCACTACATACTCGTACGGGTTCCGGAGCGCGCTGGAGCTGCCCTGCCACAGGGTCGTGCTCGCCGCTAGGTCGCGCTTCTTCAAGTCAGTACCTATACTATACTATACTAAACTAATCACTACATACTCGTACGGGTTCCGGAGCGCGCTGGAGCTGCCCTGCCACAGGGTCGTGCTCGCCGCTAGGTCGCGCTTCTTCAAGTCAGTACCTATACTATACTATACTAAACTAATCACTACATACTCGTACGGGTTCCGGAGCGCGCTGGAGCTGCCCTGCCACAGGGTCGTGCTCGCCGCTAGGTCGCGCTTCTTCAAGTCAGTACCTATACTATACTATACTAAACTAATCACTACATACTCGTACGGGTTCCGGAGCGCGCTGGAGCTGCCCTGCCACAGGGTCGTGCTCGCCGCTAGGTCGCGCTTCTTCAAGTCAGTACCTATACTATACTATACTAAACTAATCACTACATACTCGTACGGGTTCCGGAGCGCGCTGGAGCTGCCCTGCCACAGGGTCGTGCTCGCCGCTAGGTCGCGCTTCTTCAAGTCAGTACCTATACTATACTATACTAAACTAATCACTACATACTCGTACGGGTTCCGGAGCGCGCTGGAGCTGCCCTGCCACAGGGTCGTGCTCGCCGCTAGGTCGCGCTTCTTCAAGTCAGTACCTATACTATACTATACTAAACTAATCACTACATACTCGTACGGGTTCCGGAGCGCGCTGGAGCTGCCCTGCCACAGGGTCGTGCTCGCCGCTAGGTCGCGCTTCTTCAAGTCAGTACCTATACTATACTATACTAAACTAATCACTACATACTCGTACGGGTTCCGGAGCGCGCTGGAGCTGCCCTGCCACAGGGTCGTGCTCGCCGCTAGGTCGCGCTTCTTCAAGTCAGTACCTATACTATACTATACTAAACTAATCACTACATACTCGTACGGGTTCCGGAGCGCGCTGGAGCTGCCCTGCCACAGGGTCGTGCTCGCCGCTAGGTCGCGCTTCTTCAAGTCAGTACCTATACTATACTATACTAAACTAATCACTACATACTCGTACGGGTTCCGGAGCGCGCTGGAGCTGCCCTGCCACAGGGTCGTGCTCGCCGCTAGGTCGCGCTTCTTCAAGTCAGTACCTATACTATACTATACTAAACTAATCACTACATACTCGTACGGGTTCCGGAGCGCGCTGGAGCTGCCCTGCCACAGGGTCGTGCTCGCCGCTAGGTCGCGCTTCTTCAAGTCAGTACCTATACTATACTATACTAAACTAATCACTACATACTCGTACGGGTTCCGGAGCGCGCTGGAGCTGCCCTGCCACAGGGTCGTGCTCGCCGCTAGGTCGCGCTTCTTCAAGTCAGTACCTATACTATACTATACTAAACTAATCACTACATACTCGTACGGGTTCCGGAGCGCGCTGGAGCTGCCCTGCCACAGGGTCGTGCTCGCCGCTAGGTCGCGCTTCTTCAAGTCAGTACCTATACTATACTATACTAAACTAATCACTACATACTCGTACGGGTTCCGGAGCGCGCTGGAGCTGCCCTGCCACAGGGTCGTGCTCGCCGCTAGGTCGCGCTTCTTCAAGTCAGTACCTATACTATACTATACTAAACTAATCACTACATACTCGTACGGGTTCCGGAGCGCGCTGGAGCTGCCCTGCCACAGGGTCGTGCTCGCCGCTAGGTCGCGCTTCTTCAAGTCAGTACCTATACTATACTATACTAAACTAATCACTACATACTCGTACGGGTTCCGGAGCGCGCTGGAGCTGCCCTGCCACAGGGTCGTGCTCGCCGCTAGGTCGCGCTTCTTCAAGTCAGTACCTATACTATACTATACTAAACTAATCACTACATACTCGTACGGGTTCCGGAGCGCGCTGGAGCTGCCCTGCCACAGGGTCGTGCTCGCCGCTAGGTCGCGCTTCTTCAAGTCAGTACCTATACTATACTATACTAAACTAATCACTACATACTCGTACGGGTTCCGGAGCGCGCTGGAGCTGCCCTGCCACAGGGTCGTGCTCGCCGCTAGGTCGCGCTTCTTCAAGTCAGTACCTATACTATACTATACTAAACTAATCACTACATACTCGTACGGGTTCCGGAGCGCGCTGGAGCTGCCCTGCCACAGGGTCGTGCTCGCCGCTAGGTCGCGCTTCTTCAAGTCAGTACCTATACTATACTATACTAAACTAATCACTACATACTCGTACGGGTTCCGGAGCGCGCTGGAGCTGCCCTGCCACAGGGTCGTGCTCGCCGCTAGGTCGCGCTTCTTCAAGTCAGTACCTATACTATACTATACTAAACTAATCACTACATACTCGTACGGGTTCCGGAGCGCGCTGGAGCTGCCCTGCCACAGGGTCGTGCTCGCCGCTAGGTCGCGCTTCTTCAAGTCAGTACCTATACTATACTATACTAAACTAATCACTACATACTCGTACGGGTTCCGGAGCGCGCTGGAGCTGCCCTGCCACAGGGTCGTGCTCGCCGCTAGGTCGCGCTTCTTCAAGTCAGTACCTATACTATACTATACTAAACTAATCACTACATACTCGTACGGGTTCCGGAGCGCGCTGGAGCTGCCCTGCCACAGGGTCGTGCTCGCCGCTAGGTCGCGCTTCTTCAAGTCAGTACCTATACTATACTATACTAAACTAATCACTACATACTCGTACGGGTTCCGGAGCGCGCTGGAGCTGCCCTGCCACAGGGTCGTGCTCGCCGCTAGGTCGCGCTTCTTCAAGTCAGTACCTATACTATACTATACTAAACTAATCACTACATACTCGTACGGGTTCCGGAGCGCGCTGGAGCTGCCCTGCCACAGGGTCGTGCTCGCCGCTAGGTCGCGCTTCTTCAAGTCAGTACCTATACTATACTATACTAAACTAATCACTACATACTCGTACGGGTTCCGGAGCGCGCTGGAGCTGCCCTGCCACAGGGTCGTGCTCGCCGCTAGGTCGCGCTTCTTCAAGTCAGTACCTATACTATACTATACTAAACTAATCACTACATACTCGTACGGGTTCCGGAGCGCGCTGGAGCTGCCCTGCCACAGGGTCGTGCTCGCCGCTAGGTCGCGCTTCTTCAAGTCAGTACCTATACTATACTATACTAAACTAATCACTACATACTCGTACGGGTTCCGGAGCGCGCTGGAGCTGCCCTGCCACAGGGTCGTGCTCGCCGCTAGGTCGCGCTTCTTCAAGTCAGTACCTATACTATACTATACTAAACTAATCACTACATACTCGTACGGGTTCCGGAGCGCGCTGGAGCTGCCCTGCCACAGGGTCGTGCTCGCCGCTAGGTCGCGCTTCTTCAAGTCAGTACCTATACTATACTATACTAAACTAATCACTACATACTCGTACGGGTTCCGGAGCGCGCTGGAGCTGCCCTGCCACAGGGTCGTGCTCGCCGCTAGGTCGCGCTTCTTCAAGTCAGTACCTATACTATACTATACTAAACTAATCACTACATACTCGTACGGGTTCCGGAGCGCGCTGGAGCTGCCCTGCCACAGGGTCGTGCTCGCCGCTAGGTCGCGCTTCTTCAAGTCAGTACCTATACTATACTATACTAAACTAATCACTACATACTCGTACGGGTTCCGGAGCGCGCTGGAGCTGCCCTGCCACAGGGTCGTGCTCGCCGCTAGGTCGCGCTTCTTCAAGTCAGTACCTATACTATACTATACTAAACTAATCACTACATACTCGTACGGGTTCCGGAGCGCGCTGGAGCTGCCCTGCCACAGGGTCGTGCTCGCCGCTAGGTCGCGCTTCTTCAAGTCAGTACCTATACTATACTATACTAAACTAATCACTACATACTCGTACGGGTTCCGGAGCGCGCTGGAGCTGCCCTGCCACAGGGTCGTGCTCGCCGCTAGGTCGCGCTTCTTCAAGTCAGTACCTATACTATACTATACTAAACTAATCACTACATACTCGTACGGGTTCCGGAGCGCGCTGGAGCTGCCCTGCCACAGGGTCGTGCTCGCCGCTAGGTCGCGCTTCTTCAAGTCAGTACCTATACTATACTATACTAAACTAATCACTACATACTCGTACGGGTTCCGGAGCGCGCTGGAGCTGCCCTGCCACAGGGTCGTGCTCGCCGCTAGGTCGCGCTTCTTCAAGTCAGTACCTATACTATACTATACTAAACTAATCACTACATACTCGTACGGGTTCCGGAGCGCGCTGGAGCTGCCCTGCCACAGGGTCGTGCTCGCCGCTAGGTCGCGCTTCTTCAAGTCAGTACCTATACTATACTATACTAAACTAATCACTACATACTCGTACGGGTTCCGGAGCGCGCTGGAGCTGCCCTGCCACAGGGTCGTGCTCGCCGCTAGGTCGCGCTTCTTCAAGTCAGTACCTATACTATACTATACTAAACTAATCACTACATACTCGTACGGGTTCCGGAGCGCGCTGGAGCTGCCCTGCCACAGGGTCGTGCTCGCCGCTAGGTCGCGCTTCTTCAAGTCAGTACCTATACTATACTATACTAAACTAATCACTACATACTCGTACGGGTTCCGGAGCGCGCTGGAGCTGCCCTGCCACAGGGTCGTGCTCGCCGCTAGGTCGCGCTTCTTCAAGTCAGTACCTATACTATACTATACTAAACTAATCACTACATACTCGTACGGGTTCCGGAGCGCGCTGGAGCTGCCCTGCCACAGGGTCGTGCTCGCCGCTAGGTCGCGCTTCTTCAAGTCAGTACCTATACTATACTATACTAAACTAATCACTACATACTCGTACGGGTTCCGGAGCGCGCTGGAGCTGCCCTGCCACAGGGTCGTGCTCGCCGCTAGGTCGCGCTTCTTCAAGTCAGTACCTATACTATACTATACTAAACTAATCACTACATACTCGTACGGGTTCCGGAGCGCGCTGGAGCTGCCCTGCCACAGGGTCGTGCTCGCCGCTAGGTCGCGCTTCTTCAAGTCAGTACCTATACTATACTATACTAAACTAATCACTACATACTCGTACGGGTTCCGGAGCGCGCTGGAGCTGCCCTGCCACAGGGTCGTGCTCGCCGCTAGGTCGCGCTTCTTCAAGTCAGTACCTATACTATACTATACTAAACTAATCACTACATACTCGTACGGGTTCCGGAGCGCGCTGGAGCTGCCCTGCCACAGGGTCGTGCTCGCCGCTAGGTCGCGCTTCTTCAAGTCAGTACCTATACTATACTATACTAAACTAATCACTACATACTCGTACGGGTTCCGGAGCGCGCTGGAGCTGCCCTGCCACAGGGTCGTGCTCGCCGCTAGGTCGCGCTTCTTCAAGTCAGTACCTATACTATACTATACTAAACTAATCACTACATACTCGTACGGGTTCCGGAGCGCGCTGGAGCTGCCCTGCCACAGGGTCGTGCTCGCCGCTAGGTCGCGCTTCTTCAAGTCAGTACCTATACTATACTATACTAAACTAATCACTACATACTCGTACGGGTTCCGGAGCGCGCTGGAGCTGCCCTGCCACAGGGTCGTGCTCGCCGCTAGGTCGCGCTTCTTCAAGTCAGTACCTATACTATACTATACTAAACTAATCACTACATACTCGTACGGGTTCCGGAGCGCGCTGGAGCTGCCCTGCCACAGGGTCGTGCTCGCCGCTAGGTCGCGCTTCTTCAAGTCAGTACCTATACTATACTATACTAAACTAATCACTACATACTCGTACGGGTTCCGGAGCGCGCTGGAGCTGCCCTGCCACAGGGTCGTGCTCGCCGCTAGGTCGCGCTTCTTCAAGTCAGTACCTATACTATACTATACTAAACTAATCACTACATACTCGTACGGGTTCCGGAGCGCGCTGGAGCTGCCCTGCCACAGGGTCGTGCTCGCCGCTAGGTCGCGCTTCTTCAAGTCAGTACCTATACTATACTATACTAAACTAATCACTACATACTCGTACGGGTTCCGGAGCGCGCTGGAGCTGCCCTGCCACAGGGTCGTGCTCGCCGCTAGGTCGCGCTTCTTCAAGTCAGTACCTATACTATACTATACTAAACTAATCACTACATACTCGTACGGGTTCCGGAGCGCGCTGGAGCTGCCCTGCCACAGGGTCGTGCTCGCCGCTAGGTCGCGCTTCTTCAAGTCAGTACCTATACTATACTATACTAAACTAATCACTACATACTCGTACGGGTTCCGGAGCGCGCTGGAGCTGCCCTGCCACAGGGTCGTGCTCGCCGCTAGGTCGCGCTTCTTCAAGTCAGTACCTATACTATACTATACTAAACTAATCACTACATACTCGTACGGGTTCCGGAGCGCGCTGGAGCTGCCCTGCCACAGGGTCGTGCTCGCCGCTAGGTCGCGCTTCTTCAAGTCAGTACCTATACTATACTATACTAAACTAATCACTACATACTCGTACGGGTTCCGGAGCGCGCTGGAGCTGCCCTGCCACAGGGTCGTGCTCGCCGCTAGGTCGCGCTTCTTCAAGTCAGTACCTATACTATACTATACTAAACTAATCACTACATACTCGTACGGGTTCCGGAGCGCGCTGGAGCTGCCCTGCCACAGGGTCGTGCTCGCCGCTAGGTCGCGCTTCTTCAAGTCAGTACCTATACTATACTATACTAAACTAATCACTACATACTCGTACGGGTTCCGGAGCGCGCTGGAGCTGCCCTGCCACAGGGTCGTGCTCGCCGCTAGGTCGCGCTTCTTCAAGTCAGTACCTATACTATACTATACTAAACTAATCACTACATACTCGTACGGGTTCCGGAGCGCGCTGGAGCTGCCCTGCCACAGGGTCGTGCTCGCCGCTAGGTCGCGCTTCTTCAAGTCAGTACCTATACTATACTATACTAAACTAATCACTACATACTCGTACGGGTTCCGGAGCGCGCTGGAGCTGCCCTGCCACAGGGTCGTGCTCGCCGCTAGGTCGCGCTTCTTCAAGTCAGTACCTATACTATACTATACTAAACTAATCACTACATACTCGTACGGGTTCCGGAGCGCGCTGGAGCTGCCCTGCCACAGGGTCGTGCTCGCCGCTAGGTCGCGCTTCTTCAAGTCAGTACCTATACTATACTATACTAAACTAATCACTACATACTCGTACGGGTTCCGGAGCGCGCTGGAGCTGCCCTGCCACAGGGTCGTGCTCGCCGCTAGGTCGCGCTTCTTCAAGTCAGTACCTATACTATACTATACTAAACTAATCACTACATACTCGTACGGGTTCCGGAGCGCGCTGGAGCTGCCCTGCCACAGGGTCGTGCTCGCCGCTAGGTCGCGCTTCTTCAAGTCAGTACCTATACTATACTATACTAAACTAATCACTACATACTCGTACGGGTTCCGGAGCGCGCTGGAGCTGCCCTGCCACAGGGTCGTGCTCGCCGCTAGGTCGCGCTTCTTCAAGTCAGTACCTATACTATACTATACTAAACTAATCACTACATACTCGTACGGGTTCCGGAGCGCGCTGGAGCTGCCCTGCCACAGGGTCGTGCTCGCCGCTAGGTCGCGCTTCTTCAAGTCAGTACCTATACTATACTATACTAAACTAATCACTACATACTCGTACGGGTTCCGGAGCGCGCTGGAGCTGCCCTGCCACAGGGTCGTGCTCGCCGCTAGGTCGCGCTTCTTCAAGTCAGTACCTATACTATACTATACTAAACTAATCACTACATACTCGTACGGGTTCCGGAGCGCGCTGGAGCTGCCCTGCCACAGGGTCGTGCTCGCCGCTAGGTCGCGCTTCTTCAAGTCAGTACCTATACTATACTATACTAAACTAATCACTACATACTCGTACGGGTTCCGGAGCGCGCTGGAGCTGCCCTGCCACAGGGTCGTGCTCGCCGCTAGGTCGCGCTTCTTCAAGTCAGTACCTATACTATACTATACTAAACTAATCACTACATACTCGTACGGGTTCCGGAGCGCGCTGGAGCTGCCCTGCCACAGGGTCGTGCTCGCCGCTAGGTCGCGCTTCTTCAAGTCAGTACCTATACTATACTATACTAAACTAATCACTACATACTCGTACGGGTTCCGGAGCGCGCTGGAGCTGCCCTGCCACAGGGTCGTGCTCGCCGCTAGGTCGCGCTTCTTCAAGTCAGTACCTATACTATACTATACTAAACTAATCACTACATACTCGTACGGGTTCCGGAGCGCGCTGGAGCTGCCCTGCCACAGGGTCGTGCTCGCCGCTAGGTCGCGCTTCTTCAAGTCAGTACCTATACTATACTATACTAAACTAATCACTACATACTCGTACGGGTTCCGGAGCGCGCTGGAGCTGCCCTGCCACAGGGTCGTGCTCGCCGCTAGGTCGCGCTTCTTCAAGTCAGTACCTATACTATACTATACTAAACTAATCACTACATACTCGTACGGGTTCCGGAGCGCGCTGGAGCTGCCCTGCCACAGGGTCGTGCTCGCCGCTAGGTCGCGCTTCTTCAAGTCAGTACCTATACTATACTATACTAAACTAATCACTACATACTCGTACGGGTTCCGGAGCGCGCTGGAGCTGCCCTGCCACAGGGTCGTGCTCGCCGCTAGGTCGCGCTTCTTCAAGTCAGTACCTATACTATACTATACTAAACTAATCACTACATACTCGTACGGGTTCCGGAGCGCGCTGGAGCTGCCCTGCCACAGGGTCGTGCTCGCCGCTAGGTCGCGCTTCTTCAAGTCAGTACCTATACTATACTATACTAAACTAATCACTACATACTCGTACGGGTTCCGGAGCGCGCTGGAGCTGCCCTGCCACAGGGTCGTGCTCGCCGCTAGGTCGCGCTTCTTCAAGTCAGTACCTATACTATACTATACTAAACTAATCACTACATACTCGTACGGGTTCCGGAGCGCGCTGGAGCTGCCCTGCCACAGGGTCGTGCTCGCCGCTAGGTCGCGCTTCTTCAAGTCAGTACCTATACTATACTATACTAAACTAATCACTACATACTCGTACTCACATACTCGCGCACCGCGTCTCTCCTAATGTCTCTATCTATGTAAAACTACACAACGGATTTTGATGCAATTTTTTTTAATAGATAGAGGAAGAGGAAGGTTTATATGTATAATACATCATCATCATTACTGCATTTTACCCGTACGAAGCCGGGGCGGGTCGCTAGTCATATTATAAATGCGAAAGTAACTCTGTCTGTCTGTCGCGCTTTCACGCTAAAACTACTGAACCGATTTAAATGAAATTTGGTGTCCAGATAGTTTACAGTTTGAGAAAGGACATGGGCTACTTTCAACGCGAAAAAATGGTTGCAAGGAGTTGAAAGAGGTGGATGAAAAGTTGGATGGAATTGAAGTAATTTTGTTAAGTGCTACCCTGCAAAATACATTAATTCCACGCGGACGAAGTCGCGGGCACAGCTAGCTATATTATAATATTAATCATTATGTTTACACATTACATACAACGCCCTCTAGTCCCAAACTAAGCAGAGCTATGGGAACTAGATTGCTGATACAATACTTATACGTTTTTTTTGTAAATATATAGTAACACCCAGATACAGAACAAACATCTAGGTTTGCTTCACACAAATGTTTGTTCGGGGTGGGGATCGAACCCACGACCCACAGCACGGAAGGCAGAGCTACTACCGACTAGGCCATGAACACCTGTCGAATAATAACTTGTATATTAAGTAGTATGTAATTATGTTGAAGGTCTGTGATGTCACGGCGCAGCGCCAGTGCCTCTAACGGCGGCGCGGTGTGCGTTGATGAGAAGGTGCTTCCCAGGAGATATGCCAGGGCACTACTGCATGCTGCCTATACCGACCAGGTTAACATACTCCCAATCTAACTTGGATCAGCCTACTAATCCAACTTGGATCAGCCGACTAATCCAACTTGGATCAGCCGACTAATCCAACTTGGATCGACCAACTAATCCAACTTGGATCAACGGATGAATCTAACTTGGATCAGCCGACTAATCCAACTTGGATCGACTGACTAATCTGACTTGGATCACCCAACGAATCCAACTTGGATCAACCAACTAATCCAACTTGGATCAACCAACTAATCCAACTTGGATCAACCGACTAATCCAACTTGGATCGACCGACTAATCCAACTTGGATCAACGAACCTGTCCAACTGTACCATTTGGTATATTCCAGGTGGATCTCAGTCTGATAGGAAGGAACACATCGTCACCTCCTTCTACTAATAGTGGAACTACATCGGTAAGTAAACTATTCATACCAGATACACCAAACACAACAAATGCCTTTATTCACAAGCTTCCGCGTGAGACTTTGTCTGCGTCCCGTTTGTTCCTGTTGATATTACGAGGATAAAATGTAGCCTATGTGTTAATCCAGGTTACTAACTATATATATTCCAAGATTCGTTCAAATCGAATCAGTAGTTCCAGCGTGATTGAAACACGAACATCCAAACATGTAAACTTTGCCATTTATAATATTAGTGGGATGGGATAAACTCACTCAGGTGTGATTCAAGCGTACATTTGAGTATTTTCATACAAAAATGTATGCATAAGCAGGAAATCAGAATCCGGGGGGTTTAAGGCCTTGTAAGGTGGATGGTACATTAATGTAATAATTGTTTGTTTGTTTGTATGTTGCAGGCGTGGTCCGGCGTCGGCAGGAGCGGCGGCAGTAGCGGCCGTGCTACCACCACCGCCATGCTGGACGACGCCTTCCAACTGTACGAGATTGCACGGTCAGTTGTACTCAACAACAACCACTTACCACTATATACAATTATATCAATCATTATTTATTTTCAACTGTGCTGAATATATATTGAAAAAATTTTGCTAATATTGGCAAACAAAATACAGCAGCATAGAGTTGGTCTTACATATAGGCACATACGTAACTTACCGTCCCAAGCCAGCTCTTTCAGTATGCTAGCAGCGCACGAGAGAGAGCTCCTCGGTATTCTCAATGCTCTTAAAAGTGATTGTGCTGTTGGTCATGATGGAATATCGACAAGAATACTGAAACTTACGAGCCCCACTCTGCTCCCTATACTCACGTACATCTATAATACTTGTTTGGCCAATGGGAAATTTCTAAGAGCTTTCAAATTAGCCATAACAAGAGTGGTAAAGGAGACTGTGTCAATAACTACAGGCCAATCTCAGTTCTTACAGCACTCTCTAAAATTCTGGAAAAAATTATAAATAACCGATTGATATCCTACCTTGAGACATTCGACTTGTTATCACCAAACCAATATGGGTTTAGAGCTGCGAGGTCCACTGAGGGGGCAGTAACAGGTTTGGTAGAGCTTATTGCTTCCAAGATAGATCAAAAGAAAAGAGTGTTTGGCGTGTTCCTTGACCTAGCCAAGGCATTTGACACAGTCTCCTTACCCATGTTAATAAAAAAATTAGAATATATTGGCATTCGTGGTAATTTCCCTAGAACTATTTAGAGATTACCTTACAAACAGGACGCAAAAACTGAAATAGGGGACTATATAAGTCAAAGTGAGCCATTATGTTGTGGCGTGCCCCAAGGAAGCGTTTTGAGCCCAACACTATTTTTAGTGTATGTAAATGACTCGTGCAACCTTAAACTAAGAAATGGTACAATATTTTCATACGCGGACGACACGGCCATAATATTTGAAGGCAATACCTGGGATGAAGTTAGGGACCCGCAGAAGATGGACTAAAAACTGTGATTAATTGGCTACAATGCAACCTACTCACACTAAACATTGAGAAATCTAAGTTTATGGCTTTCATAAACATTTGTGTAAAAAGTGCAGCTGTTTCAATAAAGGCCCATACTGCAAACTGTGCATCCATAATTTGTAACTGCCAAACCCTGGAAAAAGTAGATTCTGTTAAGTATTTAGGACTCACAATAGACGATAAAATTACATGGAAAAAGCATATTGAAGCTCTAACCAAAAGAGTCAGGATGTTTATTTATTTATTCAAATATGTTAGAGAAGTAGCAGACTTGAAGCTAGTAATTAACATTTATAACGCCGTCTGCAAATCAATTCTTACTTACTGCAACACTGCCTGGGGTGGCGCATGTAGTACTCATATGTTGCAACTGGAGCGTGCACAACGAGCAATGCTAAAGGTAGCCACGTACAAGCCATATCGGATTCCAACGGTTGACCTTTTTATTGGCCGCTTTACATTATTCCAGTCCAACGATCCAGTCCAGTGCTGGATTGCTTACTGGAAAAATGTGAACCGGCACTAGAATGAACTGAATCCAGTAAGCATTCCAGTCCAGTAACTGGATTCGTGTTCTACTTTTGAATCCAGTGCGATCAATCCAGTGCAACTGGAATAATGTAGACGGCCAATCCAAACTGATCTCGTTTTGAAATCATTGTCACTGTAGTGTTCACGTTTCAACGGCTTCTAAATTACTGGAATAATGTAGACGATAACGAATCCAGTTCAGCACTGGACTGGATCACTCAACTGGAATAATGTAAACCTTTGGCTTTAAGGAATGTGAAGTCCTCACCGTACGATAGCCATATATACTAAATGTTATTTAGCTTCAACATAGAAGCGTCAACGTACACAACAACATAGCAGTAGGTAGACGAAGAAAGGATAAATTTGTTCTAATTCCGAAATGTAGTACCGCATCAGCACAGCGTCAACTATTCCATTTAGCGCCGTTTCTTTATAACAGAGCAAACAAATATATACAAGACTCAGCTTACTTAAATAATTAGAGACTAAAAATGTAGTGATAAAAAGTTATAAAGAAACAGAAGACTTACTAAAAATAATAAAATAGAATAGAACTGAATATTAAATTAGAAATATTTTTTAATACAGTTGCTCAAAAAGTGGCGTATTGCAGGGACGTATAGCGTTCGGGATGTGGGCTATTACATACTCGTGCTTTTTTTTTACCTTTCCCGAACTAGTGCGTTCTCTTTCCCATCTGTCAAAATAATGTCTATTAAAAAGAAAAACCAACGATGAAATTTTTACTAAAAAAATTCATAGAAGTTTTTATGATTCATGCAAATACGTATATTACTAAAAAGAAGCTACTAATTTGTTTCAATATCAGATTTAATGATTTGATTGAATGAGTTAGGTTATGTTTCATTTCATTTCATCTCATTAAATTTCATTTTCATTTCATATCAATAAAAAAATTCTACTGAAGACTTGGCTGTATGGGCATAGTTCCCTTTGCCTACCAAAATGGGTGAAGAATAAAAAATATCTGCTTATATTCTACGGTTGGCGCCATTTTTCAGAAATTTTCTTTGCGAGTTTAGTTGTTTAAAATATTTTATTAAATTGCTTCATTTTTTCGCAACCGTATTAAAAATAGTCGTTCAGTACACGTGCGGAACCGTCATTGCAACTTGTTCCGACTGTCAACCCTCGCCTTCGGCTGCGCCTCGGCTCGGGTACACATTTGTCGGAACTCTTTGCAATGACAGCCTTTCCGCACTTGTAATGAAATATACTATTATGTAGACAGCTCCCCACACACATCCTTGTTTACACACCAAGCATACGAATACAAGTTGAAGTGATCCCGGCAGCACTCACATCGCCGAGACCCCGACATACATCTTTACAGAACGATCACAACGCTATTATGCTAAACCTAATTTTATAATCGGTAACCCTTCATAATTAATTTAAGTATTCTTGATATTGTTTAGAGATGCATGCAATTATTATTAAATACTTATTACGCTGTTGTGTTTGCTATTTAATGAATTCTATAATGATTCTTTTTTTTTATTTTCTTCTCTTTCATCATCTTCCTACCCTTGTCCCACGCTAAGTGGGCTCGGTACAACATGTCTTCGTGTTCCACTCTCCTCTATCAGTCGTCATCTCGGAGTTCACTCCTGTCTTACTTATATCTTCTTTCACACAATCCATCCATCTTTTCATCTACCTCTACTAACTTCTTCTCTTTTAACTTGTTCTCTTTATAATGTAAAACTAGTTATAATGTAAAATGATCAAGATACTTAATGGCGTAACTGTAATTCCTTGGAAGATTCGCAGAACCTACAACACAAGTCTTACTACTTAGTGTAGATTTTGTATTCAAATATATAGATATCAAGCCGTTAACTTTAAGACACCTATATTGTATACATGTAATATAAGAGTGTGCTTGTAATGAAATAAATAAATTATCTTATCTTATCTAAAGTTTGAAAAACCAGTGTAACGTGAGCTATAATTTCTTAGAGTTTCTATGGTTTTGGAGTTCAACTAAAAATGGTGTCTAGCTAAATCGCAATATCAATGACATTTGCAAAGATGTCTCAGCCATAAGTGAAAAAAATATATTTTTACGTTTATTTACCTTTTTGTGAACATCGCGGCGAACTACAAGTTTTAGTATTAGAACTGCCTAGATCATTTGTTTTGTGTATACACGGTGTAACATAATTACCCTGTAAGTACGAGAGGGGGGTATTCTACAGGTCATGGCGAACAATGTTTGTTCTACGACTTTAGAAATTTCAAAGTTTTTCATTACTCAATTACGATTTATTGACCCTTTGCACATGTCCAAGCACTCGGGTGGTCGGTCTAATTACGCCCTTATTGGGCTTATAGGGTAATTATGTTACATGGCTTGTTTATAATGTTTGTTATAATAATTGTCCAGGTTCCTAGAGATGCCTATAGTGGTGCAAGGGTGTGAAGACGCCATAGTAGAAGCCCTGACGCCGGCTACACTGGCACACGTGCTGCGGTGGTCATCTGCACAACACGCCAGCCAGTGGGTGCACAGGTATGCACCATCATCATCATCATCAGCCTCGTGGCTAGGCTTGCTTAGTCAATCTTCACCGATTATCTAAGTTCAGCGACCATTTGTGCGGTCACTGGTTTAATAGGGTGACCGTTAGTGGCATTTACATCTAAGCGGTTCCGTGCTTCGGAGGGCACGTTAAACTGTCGGCAGCAACTCTAGCAGTCCTTAAACCACGGAGGCCTTAAGGCGGCCTAAAAACTTCGTCACCAGACTTAGCCACTAACTCAAAACAACGTACGTACGTAGTAGGATTTAGCGTTAGGAGTCACTTGCGACCCTCCGGACGGATCGCTTTAATACCTTCTGACCATAAGGTCGGTTCAAATCTGGTTGTGCAACAATGAATTTTTTAATTCCACAGATAAGTTGTTAATAATGTTTTTACGTAAGCTATATGTTGTACAGACAAGCGATGCGGTACCTGCGCGACGAGTTCACAGTGATAATGTCGCACTCGGCGTCGAGCCGCATCCCGCGCGCCGCGCTCGCGCTCGCGCTCGCCAGCGACCACCTGCAGGCCAGCGAGCACCAGATCCTCCGGGCGCTGCTCAAGTGGAGCGCCGACCAGCCGCCACGAGGTGCACCACCCTACAACACTATACTATACTATACTATACTATACACGGTGTTACATTAATACCCTACAAGTACGAAAGGGGGGTATTCTACAGCTCATGGCGGACAGTGTTTGTTCTACGACTTTTGAAATTTCAAAGTTTTTCATTCATTAAATGCGCTTATAAGTTTAACTTAAAAATATTGTATTTTATTGTAAACGGTAGTGGACCAAGTAGCGATCCCTGGGGAACATCACTTGATGAACTGCAACTACGTGAGCAACACTTATAAATATCGAAATATGAGGAGCAATGGAACAAGTAGCGGTCCCTGGGGAACGCCACTTGTAATAAATACCTCTGGAGGTACAAGAAGCTGTCCCAGGGGAAATGTTTCTGTAGCGTTTTTATTTGACATTTTTTTTTACCTTTATTTAGTTTAAAATAGTGAATGTTTGTTGTTAGAGCCGAACGTGGTGTGGCACAGTACAAGCGGCGGCGCTGCGTTACGTCGCGGCGCACGACGTCGCTCGGTGTGCGACGCGGCGCTACGCTCCTCACTGTCGGCACTACTGCCGCTCGTGAGGACTGAGCATCTGCCGCACGACGCTGATCTATTACACCAGGTATATTGTAACGTGCTATGGCACAGTACAAGCGGCACTACGTCGCTCGGTGTGCGACCTAAGGATTTTGTCTTCTCGTTCTGTCAAAATGTAAGCATTTTGCACCAATTTTTGTACTATGCATAACACGTGCACACGTAGATGTTTGTAGGTACATTTAAAGTAAAAGTTACGAGCGGATGTCATCAATGAAAAACGTCGAAATCGTAAAAGTCGTAGAACAGACATTGTTCGCCATGACCTGTAGAATACCCCCCTTTCGTACTTACAGGGTAATTATGTTACACCGTGTATTATTATGTGTGGTAATGTTATCTTAAGAAGGCGCCGTTGGATCTTCAACTTGTGACATTACTGCGTGACTATTATCTCGTCGTCAGAGAGGTACGACGATTGACAACTGACAAAAATGTACAAGAAGAAGGCGACAAGACTGCCACAGATGATGCAATAAGTTTACAAAACTGGTGCAAAATGGTTACATTTAGGTCTCCTGCACATTTGACGGAAATTCCGGTGCCAATCCGGTACCATACGATCATCCGAGTAGTGTGTCCGCTGTTCGTAATTTATATGCAATAACATGTATTGACGTTCCGTCGGGAAAGGTCCGCGACGGAATTTCCGTCAAGTGTGCAGGTGCCCTAAGACAGAACGTGTAGTCAAATATTATGTTGAGTGCGCAGTGTGCGCATCCTAGCCCCGGTGGGGTATACAGGATGTATCTACAATGGCGACAATAAATTGACACACGGGTAGAGCTCCTTATTAGTATTCATAAAAAAATAATTAAAGTACAGTCAGCTGCACTAAAATGTGTACAATTTGGGTTGCAGCATTGTTATGGACTTTGGCAGTCACAATACTAGATAAATAAGTAAAATTATCAACTGTGTTCATAATTTTTTAGTTTTTATCCTGTAAATGTGTATTGCAATACGGTGACACTAGTTTGAAAGTTACGAATCGTACTCATTCTAGTGCAGCTGACTGTACTTTAATTATTTTTTAATGAATACTAATAAGTAGCTCTACCCGTGTGTCAATTTATTGTCGCCATTGTAGATACACGCTGTATAGACGTTCTAGTGTATTATGAGCTGCGGGCCTAAGATGCGCACCGCGAGATATTTGTCATGTCGTTCTGTCAAAATGTAAGAATTTTGTACCAGTTTAGGAACTATTGCATTATCTGTGGTAATGTTGTCGAGAAACCGCGCCTTTGAATGTTCAACTTTTGACATTTCTGCACGACTATTATCTCGTCCTCAGAGAGGTACGACGACTAACAAGTGTCAAAAGTGTACATTATGGCGCGTTTTGTCGACACCATTAGGTGCCGCAGATAATGCAATAGTTCCTAAACTGGTACAAAATGGTATTGTTTAGAGAGAGCGACATGAGAAGTATGTGTAGGGCCGCTGGATGCAGTACAGTAATGTGGTAATGTGTGTGTGCAGCTGGTGCGTCGCGGCATCCTGCCGGCGCCATGGTATTGTTTAGAGAGAGCGACATGAGAAGTATGTGTAGGGCCGCTGGATGCAGTACAGTAATGTGGTAATGTGTGTGTGCAGCTGGTGCGTCGCGGCATCCTGCCGGCGCCATGGTATTGTTTAGAGAGAGCGACATGAGAAGTATGTGTAGGGCCGCTGGATGCAGTACAGTAATGTGGTAATGTGTGTGTGCAGCTGGTGCGTCGCGGCATCCTGCCGGCGCCATGGTATTGTTTAGAGAGAGCGACATGAGAAGTATGTGTAGGGCCGCTGGATGCAGTACAGTAATGTGGTAATGTGTGTGTGCAGCTGGTGCGTCGCGGCATCCTGCCGGCGCCATGGTATTGTTTAGAGAGAGCGACATGAGAAGTATGTGTAGGGCCGCTGGATGCAGTACAGTAATGTGGTAATGTGTGTGTGCAGCTGGTGCGTCGCGGCATCCTGCCGGCGCCATGGTATTGTTTAGAGAGAGCGACATGAGAAGTATGTGTAGGGCCGCTGGATGCAGTACAGTAATGTGGTAATGTGTGTGTGCAGCTGGTGCGTCGCGGCATCCTGCCGGCGCCATGGTATTGTTTAGAGAGAGCGACATGAGAAGTATGTGTAGGGCCGCTGGATGCAGTACAGTAATGTGGTAATGTGTGTGTGCAGCTGGTGCGTCGCGGCATCCTGCCGGCGCCATGGTATTGTTTAGAGAGAGCGACATGAGAAGTATGTGTAGGGCCGCTGGATGCAGTACAGTAATGTGGTAATGTGTGTGTGCAGCTGGTGCGTCGCGGCATCCTGCCGGCGCCATGGTATTGTTTAGAGAGAGCGACATGAGAAGTATGTGTAGGGCCGCTGGATGCAGTACAGTAATGTGGTAATGTGTGTGTGCAGCTGGTGCGTCGCGGCATCCTGCCGGCGCCATGGTATTGTTTAGAGAGAGCGACATGAGAAGTATGTGTAGGGCCGCTGGATGCAGTACAGTAATGTGGTAATGTGTGTGTGCAGCTGGTGCGTCGCGGCATCCTGCCGGCGCCATGGTATTGTTTAGAGAGAGCGACATGAGAAGTATGTGTAGGGCCGCTGGATGCAGTACAGTAATGTGGTAATGTGTGTGTGCAGCTGGTGCGTCGCGGCATCCTGCCGGCGCCATGGTATTGTTTAGAGAGAGCGACATGAGAAGTATGTGTAGGGCCGCTGGATGCAGTACAGTAATGTGGTAATGTGTGTGTGCAGCTGGTGCGTCGCGGCATCCTGCCGGCGCCATGGTATTGTTTAGAGAGAGCGACATGAGAAGTATGTGTAGGGCCGCTGGATGCAGTACAGTAATGTGGTAATGTGTGTGTGCAGCTGGTGCGTCGCGGCATCCTGCCGGCGCCATGGTATTGTTTAGAGAGAGCGACATGAGAAGTATGTGTAGGGCCGCTGGATGCAGTACAGTAATGTGGTAATGTGTGTGTGCAGCTGGTGCGTCGCGGCATCCTGCCGGCGCCATGGTATTGTTTAGAGAGAGCGACATGAGAAGTATGTGTAGGGCCGCTGGATGCAGTACAGTAATGTGGTAATGTGTGTGTGCAGCTGGTGCGTCGCGGCATCCTGCCGGCGCCATGGTATTGTTTAGAGAGAGCGACATGAGAAGTATGTGTAGGGCCGCTGGATGCAGTACAGTAATGTGGTAATGTGTGTGTGCAGCTGGTGCGTCGCGGCATCCTGCCGGCGCCATGGTATTGTTTAGAGAGAGCGACATGAGAAGTATGTGTAGGGCCGCTGGATGCAGTACAGTAATGTGGTAATGTGTGTGTGCAGCTGGTGCGTCGCGGCATCCTGCCGGCGCCATGGTATTGTTTAGAGAGAGCGACATGAGAAGTATGTGTAGGGCCGCTGGATGCAGTACAGTAATGTGGTAATGTGTGTGTGCAGCTGGTGCGTCGCGGCATCCTGCCGGCGCCATGGTATTGTTTAGAGAGAGCGACATGAGAAGTATGTGTAGGGCCGCTGGATGCAGTACAGTAATGTGGTAATGTGTGTGTGCAGCTGGTGCGTCGCGGCATCCTGCCGGCGCCATGGTATTGTTTAGAGAGAGCGACATGAGAAGTATGTGTAGGGCCGCTGGATGCAGTACAGTAATGTGGTAATGTGTGTGTGCAGCTGGTGCGTCGCGGCATCCTGCCGGCGCCATGGTATTGTTTAGAGAGAGCGACATGAGAAGTATGTGTAGGGCCGCTGGATGCAGTACAGTAATGTGGTAATGTGTGTGTGCAGCTGGTGCGTCGCGGCATCCTGCCGGCGCCATGGTATTGTTTAGAGAGAGCGACATGAGAAGTATGTGTAGGGCCGCTGGATGCAGTACAGTAATGTGGTAATGTGTGTGTGCAGCTGGTGCGTCGCGGCATCCTGCCGGCGCCATGGTATTGTTTAGAGAGAGCGACATGAGAAGTATGTGTAGGGCCGCTGGATGCAGTACAGTAATGTGGTAATGTGTGTGTGCAGCTGGTGCGTCGCGGCATCCTGCCGGCGCCATGGTATTGTTTAGAGAGAGCGACATGAGAAGTATGTGTAGGGCCGCTGGATGCAGTACAGTAATGTGGTAATGTGTGTGTGCAGCTGGTGCGTCGCGGCATCCTGCCGGCGCCATGGTATTGTTTAGAGAGAGCGACATGAGAAGTATGTGTAGGGCCGCTGGATGCAGTACAGTAATGTGGTAATGTGTGTGTGCAGCTGGTGCGTCGCGGCATCCTGCCGGCGCCATGGTATTGTTTAGAGAGAGCGACATGAGAAGTATGTGTAGGGCCGCTGGATGCAGTACAGTAATGTGGTAATGTGTGTGTGCAGCTGGTGCGTCGCGGCATCCTGCCGGCGCCATGGTATTGTTTAGAGAGAGCGACATGAGAAGTATGTGTAGGGCCGCTGGATGCAGTACAGTAATGTGGTAATGTGTGTGTGCAGCTGGTGCGTCGCGGCATCCTGCCGGCGCCATGGTATTGTTTAGAGAGAGCGACATGAGAAGTATGTGTAGGGCCGCTGGATGCAGTACAGTAATGTGGTAATGTGTGTGTGCAGCTGGTGCGTCGCGGCATCCTGCCGGCGCCATGGTATTGTTTAGAGAGAGCGACATGAGAAGTATGTGTAGGGCCGCTGGATGCAGTACAGTAATGTGGTAATGTGTGTGTGCAGCTGGTGCGTCGCGGCATCCTGCCGGCGCCATGGTATTGTTTAGAGAGAGCGACATGAGAAGTATGTGTAGGGCCGCTGGATGCAGTACAGTAATGTGGTAATGTGTGTGTGCAGCTGGTGCGTCGCGGCATCCTGCCGGCGCCATGGTATTGTTTAGAGAGAGCGACATGAGAAGTATGTGTAGGGCCGCTGGATGCAGTACAGTAATGTGGTAATGTGTGTGTGCAGCTGGTGCGTCGCGGCATCCTGCCGGCGCCATGGTATTGTTTAGAGAGAGCGACATGAGAAGTATGTGTAGGGCCGCTGGATGCAGTACAGTAATGTGGTAATGTGTGTGTGCAGCTGGTGCGTCGCGGCATCCTGCCGGCGCCATGGTATTGTTTAGAGAGAGCGACATGAGAAGTATGTGTAGGGCCGCTGGATGCAGTACAGTAATGTGGTAATGTGTGTGTGCAGCTGGTGCGTCGCGGCATCCTGCCGGCGCCATGGTATTGTTTAGAGAGAGCGACATGAGAAGTATGTGTAGGGCCGCTGGATGCAGTACAGTAATGTGGTAATGTGTGTGTGCAGCTGGTGCGTCGCGGCATCCTGCCGGCGCCATGGTATTGTTTAGAGAGAGCGACATGAGAAGTATGTGTAGGGCCGCTGGATGCAGTACAGTAATGTGGTAATGTGTGTGTGCAGCTGGTGCGTCGCGGCATCCTGCCGGCGCCATGGTATTGTTTAGAGAGAGCGACATGAGAAGTATGTGTAGGGCCGCTGGATGCAGTACAGTAATGTGGTAATGTGTGTGTGCAGCTGGTGCGTCGCGGCATCCTGCCGGCGCCATGGTATTGTTTAGAGAGAGCGACATGAGAAGTATGTGTAGGGCCGCTGGATGCAGTACAGTAATGTGGTAATGTGTGTGTGCAGCTGGTGCGTCGCGGCATCCTGCCGGCGCCATGGTATTGTTTAGAGAGAGCGACATGAGAAGTATGTGTAGGGCCGCTGGATGCAGTACAGTAATGTGGTAATGTGTGTGTGCAGCTGGTGCGTCGCGGCATCCTGCCGGCGCCATGGTATTGTTTAGAGAGAGCGACATGAGAAGTATGTGTAGGGCCGCTGGATGCAGTACAGTAATGTGGTAATGTGTGTGTGCAGCTGGTGCGTCGCGGCATCCTGCCGGCGCCATGGTATTGTTTAGAGAGAGCGACATGAGAAGTATGTGTAGGGCCGCTGGATGCAGTACAGTAATGTGGTAATGTGTGTGTGCAGCTGGTGCGTCGCGGCATCCTGCCGGCGCCATGGTATTGTTTAGAGAGAGCGACATGAGAAGTATGTGTAGGGCCGCTGGATGCAGTACAGTAATGTGGTAATGTGTGTGTGCAGCTGGTGCGTCGCGGCATCCTGCCGGCGCCATGGTATTGTTTAGAGAGAGCGACATGAGAAGTATGTGTAGGGCCGCTGGATGCAGTACAGTAATGTGGTAATGTGTGTGTGCAGCTGGTGCGTCGCGGCATCCTGCCGGCGCCATGGTATTGTTTAGAGAGAGCGACATGAGAAGTATGTGTAGGGCCGCTGGATGCAGTACAGTAATGTGGTAATGTGTGTGTGCAGCTGGTGCGTCGCGGCATCCTGCCGGCGCCATGGTATTGTTTAGAGAGAGCGACATGAGAAGTATGTGTAGGGCCGCTGGATGCAGTACAGTAATGTGGTAATGTGTGTGTGCAGCTGGTGCGTCGCGGCATCCTGCCGGCGCCATGGTATTGTTTAGAGAGAGCGACATGAGAAGTATGTGTAGGGCCGCTGGATGCAGTACAGTAATGTGGTAATGTGTGTGTGCAGCTGGTGCGTCGCGGCATCCTGCCGGCGCCATGGTATTGTTTAGAGAGAGCGACATGAGAAGTATGTGTAGGGCCGCTGGATGCAGTACAGTAATGTGGTAATGTGTGTGTGCAGCTGGTGCGTCGCGGCATCCTGCCGGCGCCATGGTATTGTTTAGAGAGAGCGACATGAGAAGTATGTGTAGGGCCGCTGGATGCAGTACAGTAATGTGGTAATGTGTGTGTGCAGCTGGTGCGTCGCGGCATCCTGCCGGCGCCGGCGCCGCCCGCCGAGGAGCGCGGCTCGGCGGACGCGTGGCTCGGCCGCGGCTCCTACAGGCCCGCACGCTGCTTCATACCATATCTAGATGAAATTAAGGTACATTATCCGATATTATGCCTTGCCACTCTCATCACTGTGCTATCCCTGTTAAAATGTACTTGTTGCGGGTAGGCCGCCAATAAAGCTGTTGGTTCGTTGACTCAGTCTTTGTTCTATTAAGCTCTCCAAATTATTACTTAAATCCCACTATGACATGGCGTAGAGGACATCTAGCTAGAATTTAGGCCAACACGTTGACGTGAACATGCGCTCGCTCTCCTCACATAAATATCGCAGTAGTTTCGTTCCATACGTTCGAGATTGTTGGTCTGTGGTTAGGTTTATGTTTTTATGACAATCTATGGAAGCTGGATTGGGGATATTGTCGATTTTTGGGCGCACTTCTGGATTTGTAATTTGATCGTTTTTATGTCTAATCGAGTAAAACCAATAAGATTTTGATGCTCTGTGTCTCTTTTTGAGTAATGTCTGATCAAGTTTCCAAAAGTACATTATCCGATACTTGTAACACCATCTCAACTGAATGGGGAGTGCATCACTTACTGCCTTATAATACGCCTTTACATCTATTCAACATGATTTATACAGCGTCAGGAGGCAATCTATGCCTACAATTAAGGCGAATGTAAAAGGCAAACAACCCTCTCGCTCGCACATTTCAACATTTTTGAAGATATAATTTAACTAAATGTAATTATGTGAAATTGTACACCTTCAGGGTCGAGAGAATAACAATGCAAAGGTTCAATAAAAATATCATATTTACCCAAATAAGTTTTCTAATCAAAAAATTTGCGCATTGGTATAAATTTATGGTTAGAAAACTTATTTGGGTAAATATGATATTTTTATTGAACCTTTGCATTGTTATTCTCGCGACCCTGAAGCTCTGCAACATAATTACATTTAGTTATATTATATCTTAAAAAATGTTGAAATGTGCGAGCGAGAGGGTTGTCTGCCTTTTACATACGCCTTAACGACACACTGCAGTGCCTGGGACAATGTTTAGATGGAGTAGGCTTGTAGCACTATACCATCCTCTCGGCCTAGTCAGACATATCCACAGGAAGGACATAGTCAACACATGAGGAGCTGACTAAGCCAAGGGTTTCCTCACGATGTTTTCCTTCACCGTTAAGCTCGTGTTAATGAGCATATAAATTTTACGAAACGAAAAATCCATTGTTGCACGGCCGGGATTCGAACCCACGACCATCGGATTGAAAGTCTAGATGCAATCCCACTCGGTCAACACTGCCTTATTTATATTGTAATAAGATATGTATTGATATGAACATTGATTTAGTTTTTCAATTGAATTGCTTGGTAACTGATGCGATGTTTTCTACCTTATTTAGATACAATACAATACAAAAAACATTTATTGCCTCGGAAGATATTACAAAAGGTACTAGGATAGATAACAATAACGGTATATTTTAGTGTTACTAAAACTGGACTGGAAGATTAAAATAAATATTCTCTATCAGTAATTATTTTGAGTTTACATTAAGCTAAAATTCGTATGCAGATTTACATATGAAGTGAATTTGTTTTTTTACATAGTAAATGTATATATAATTGAGGTGTTTGTATGTCAGGCGTTATTAGAGGGCCAAACAGTACCGGAAGCGGAACTTGCCCGAGCGAGACGAGCGAGGTACTTGCACCGGATACCGGACACCTTGTATATGGTGAGAATATTATTATATAGATATTTTAATTTAATATTATTATAACATGAATTTATTAGAAGGATAGTTTTTACAGATGTTGTATTTAGAGTAATTTCACACACTTTACCAATTTAGTAGTGTTTTTTGTTAGTAAACCTAATAAAACTTACGATTTTGTTCGCCCGATTTAGTGGAGTAGTTATTTAAAGATATTGCACACATTTGAATACTCGACGGATTGGACCAAAATGTTAGAATAGTACGTAGTACAACATTAGCTCCATGAATTCATATCGCTCACGTATACTCTCGCAAAATTTTATACTGAGTTGGAAAAATGGTGAGAAAATTGGAGAGCTTTTATTCAGGTTCTGACTTTTTGAAGAAGGGTTCGTGTCGCTTCTACAACTATATATTTGTTGTTACAGTGACTTATAGTGTGTTGTTTTATCGAACCTAGTAGTTAAATGCTTAGTTGATGACCTAAAAACTTTTGCACGCCAATCACTTTGGTAAAAATATGCGGCACTTATTTATACTTTTACATTTTTGTACTTAAGGACGGATGATGTGTGGGGTGACTAGAATGGATAAGATGAGGAATGAGTATATCAGAGGAAGTTTGAAAGTGGCGCCAGTGAATGAAAAGATGATGAGCAGTAGGTTAGCATGGTATGGCCATGTTATGCGGAGAGATGAATGTCATGTAACAAGAGGGGTATTAGATATGAATGTAGATGGGTATAAGAGTAGAGGTAGGCCAAAGAAAAGATGGATGGACTGCGTGAAGAATGACAGGGGTAAGAAAGGAGTGACAACTGAGATGACGGCCGATAGAAGAGCATGGAAGAAAACCACATGTTGTGCCGACCCCACATAAAGTGGGAAAAGTGCAAAGAGATGATGATGATGTACTTATATTACCATATTTTTATGCAAATAAATGAATTGATTGATTAATTGCATGAAGTATGTAATGGTATTCTGGGATAGTAGTGAATGTGAGTGAGTGTACATTGTAGTAAAGGTTGTTGTGGTGTAGGTGGCAGCGGCTCGTGAGCCTGCGTCAGAGCCGGCGGCGTCAGAGGCGAGTGCTGGCGCCGGCGCGTGGCTTCCCCCGCGCACTGTGGCTGCGCTGCGAGCACGCGCACGCGAGCTGCGCGCACTGCCCGCCGCCAAGCACGCGCACGACCACCACACACAACGACAGGTATACCACATAACAACATGTGCCGGCGCGTGGCTTCCCCCGCGCACTGTGGCTGCGCTGCGAGCACGCGCACGCGAGCTGCGCGCACTGCCCGCCGCCAAGCACGCGCACGACCACCACACACAACGACAGGTATACCACATAACAACATGTGCCGGCGCGTGGCTTCCCCCGCGTACTGTGGCTGCGCTGCGAGCACGCGCACGCGAGCTGCGCGCACTGCCCGCCGCCAAGCACGCGCACGACCACCACACACAACGACAGGTATACCACATAACAACATGTGCCGGCGCGTGGCTTCCCCCGCGTACTGTGGCTGCGCTGCGAGCACGCGCACGCGAGCTGCGCGCACTGCCCGCCGCCAAGCACGCGCACGACCACCACACACAACGACAGGTATACCACATAACAACATGTGCCGGCGCGTGGCTTCCCCCGCGTACTGTGGCTGCGCTGCGAGCACGCGCACGCGAGCTGCGCGCACTGCCCGCCGCCAAGCACGCGCACGACCACCACACACAACGACAGGTATACCACATAACAACATGTGCCGGCGCGTGGCTTCCCCCGCGTACTGTGGCCGCGCTGCGAGCACGCGCACGCGAGCTGCGCGCACTGCCCGCCGCCAAGCACGCGCACGACCACCACACACAACGACAGGTATACCACATAACAACATGTGCCGGCGCGTGGCTTCCCCCGCGCACTGTGGCTGCGCTGCGAGCACGCGCACGCGAGCTGCGCGCACTGCCCGCCGCCAAGCACGCGCACGACCACCACACACAACGACAGGTATACCACATAACAACATGTGCCGGCGCGTGGCTTCCCCCGCGTACTGTGGCTGCGCTGCGAGCACGCGCACGCGAGCTGCGCGCACTGCCCGCCGCCAAGCACGCGCACGACCACCACACACAACGACAGGTATACCACATAACAACATGTGCCGGCGCGTGGCTTCCCCCGCGTACTGTGGCTGCGCTGCGAGCACGCGCACGCGAGCTGCGCGCACTGCCCGCCGCCAAGCACGCGCACGACCACCACACACAACGACAGGTATACCACATAACAACATGTGCCGGCGCGTGGCTTCCCCCGCGTACTGTGGCTGCGCTGCGAGCACGCGCACGCGAGCTGCGCGCACTGCCCGCCGCCAAGCACGCGCACGACCACCACACACAACGACAGGTATACCACATAACAACATGTGCCGGCGCGTGGCTTCCCCCGCGTACTGTGGCTGCGCTGCGAGCACGCGCACGCGAGCTGCGCGCACTGCCCGCCGCCAAGCACGCGCACGACCACCACACACAACGACAGGTATACCACATAACAACATGTGCCGGCGCGTGGCTTCCCCCGCGTACTGTGGCTGCGCTGCGAGCACGCGCACGCGAGCTGCGCGCACTGCCCGCCGCCAAGCACGCGCACGACCACCACACACAACGACAGGTATACCACATAACAACATGTGCCGGCGCGTGGCTTCCCCCGCGTACTGTGGCTGCGCTGCGAGCACGCGCACGCGAGCTGCGCGCACTGCCCGCCGCCAAGCACGCGCACGACCACCACACACAACGACAGGTATACCACATAACAACATGTGCCGGCGCGTGGCTTCCCCCGCGTACTGTGGCTGCGCTGCGAGCACGCGCACGCGAGCTGCGCGCACTGCCCGCCGCCAAGCACGCGCACGACCACCACACACAACGACAGGTATACCACATAACAACATGTGCCGGCGCGTGGCTTCCCCCGCGTACTGTGGCTGCGCTGCGAGCACGCGCACGCGAGCTGCGCGCACTGCCCGCCGCCAAGCACGCGCACGACCACCACACACAACGACAGGTATACCACATAACAACATGTGCCGGCGCGTGGCTTCCCCCGCGTACTGTGGCTGCGCTGCGAGCACGCGCACGCGAGCTGCGCGCACTGCCCGCCGCCAAGCACGCGCACGACCACCACACACAACGACAGGTATACCACATAACAACATGTGCCGGCGCGTGGCTTCCCCCGCGTACTGTGGCCGCGCTGCGAGCACGCGCACGCGAGCTGCGCGCACTGCCCGCCGCCAAGCACGCGCACGACCACCACACACAACGACAGGTATACCACATAACAACATGTGCCGGCGCGTGGCTTCCCCCGCGTACTGTGGCCGCGCTGCGAGCACGCGCACGCGAGCTGCGCGCACTGCCCGCCGCCAAGCACGCGCACGACCACCACACACAACGACAGGTATACCACATAACAACATGTGCCGGCGCGTGGCTTCCCCCGCGTACTGTGGCTGCGCTGCGAGCACGCGCACGCGAGCTGCGCGCACTGCCCGCCGCCAAGCACGCGCACGACCACCACACACAACGACAGGTATACCACATAACAACATGTGCCGGCGCGTGGCTTCCCCCGCGTACTGTGGCTGCGCTGCGAGCACGCGCACGCGAGCTGCGCGCACTGCCCGCCGCCAAGCACGCGCACGACCACCACACACAACGACAGGTATACCACATAACAACATGTGCCGGCGCGTGGCTTCCGTCGCGTACTGCTTTTGGTCTTAATTTTTTCCGTCTAGCCCTCTTTCGCAATGCGCGCTAAGGAACTTTGTTCCAATACTTTTTACATTCCATAATGTTTTACCTGCGTTAGCTGTGGTTGCCTATAGTGGATAAGCACCAGCCCATGATATAGTATATTTCATTACAAGTGCGGAAAGGCTGTCATTGCAAAGAGTTCCGACAAATGTGTACCCGAGCCGAAGCGCAGCCGAAGGCGAGGGTTGACAGTCGGAACAAGTTGCAATGACGGTTCCGCACGTGTACTGAACGACTATTTTTAATACAGTTGCGAAAAAATTAAGCAATTTAATAAAAAGAAAATTTCGGAAAAATGGCGCCAACCATAGAATATAAGCAGAGAATTTTTTTCTTCACCCATTCTGGTAGGCAAAGGGAACTATGCCCATACAGCCAAGTCTTCAGTAGAATTTTTTTATTGATATGAAATGAAAATGAAATTTAATGAAATGAAATGAAACCTAACCTAACTCATTCAATCAAATCATTAAATCTGATATTGAAACAAATTAGTAGCTTCTTTTTAGAAATATACGTATTTGCGTGAATCATAAAAACTTCTATGATTTTTTTTTAGTAAAAACTTCATGGTTGGTTTTTCTTCTTAATATAAGTACATCATTTTGACAGTTGGGAAAGAGAACGCACTAGTTCGGGAAAGGTAAAAAAAAAGCACGAGTATGTAATAGCCCACATCCCGAACGCTATACGTCCCTGCAATACGCCACTTTTTGAGCAACTGTATTAAAAATAAATAAACCAACGCGCTCTACTAACTTGTACCTTACATCTTATCGAAATGTGTGAACAAAGCGGCTAAGATGCGCACCGCGTGATATTTGTCATGTCGTTCTGTCAAAATGTAAGCATTTTGTACCAGTTTAGGAACTATTGCATTATCTGTGGTAATGTTGTCGAGAAACCGCGCCTTTGAATTTTCAACTTTTGACATTTCTGCATGACTATTATCTCGTCCTCAGAGAGGTACGACGACTAACAAGTGTCAAAAGTGTACATTATGGCGCGTTTTGTCGACACCATTAGGTACCGCAGATAATGCAATAGTTCCTAAACTGGTACAAAATGCTTACATTTTGACAGAACGACATGACAAATATCTCACGTGCTCCATCCTAGGCCCGCAACACTAATTGTTATTTTCTTCCCACACGTGGAATATGGTAATAGTGAGTTACTGCATACCGACATACTTAGCTAAAGTACCTACATGTATGTAATTATCCGACACATCTCACATAGATGCTTCTTATAACATGGAACCTTATTTTATACTACCTATCTGTCCGCGACTTCGTGCACAAATGTGAGTCGGTGAAGCTTGCGAACGCCGTCCTGACTCCTAACACTAATTAAATTAATTTCACAACAAAAGAACACTCATTTATTTATTAGATTAGTGTAATATGTTGAAACAATAATGTAATATATTGTATTATTTGTAGATATCGTTGCGTGCGGTGCGTGAGATGGGACTCCCGGACTCGTGTGCAGACATACTGATGCACAACGAACACGATGACGACAGGTCTGTTATATATACATACCTTTGTGTATTACATAACAACACTCAACCAAACCTTTCAGCAATAACACCGCCCATTTTATACCATAACTAGCCGTCTCCCGCGGCGTTGCTCGCGTTTGAGTGTGACTTTTCAAAATTCCTTTCTTAGTGCACCCCTACTCTATATAAGGATTCATACTTCTAGGACTTATAGTTTAGGCTGTGCGTTGATTCTCAGTCAGCTTCAAAAGAGTTTTATATATATTGGTGATTGATAACTCAATTTTAAGATTTGTACATACATTCCTTGTGGTTTTGAAACCAAACTAGATGGCGCCACAGGCCAAATTAGCACGCGCTATCGTTGCGTTTTAGGATTTTATGGACGCCAGCGCAGGTGCATTGATTAAATTAAGTATTTCTGGACAATAGACGCGTTTTACTACCTAAAGAGATATACACCTAGCATATAACTAGAATAATAAGCGCGCTGAGCGCTCGTGGCCAGGCTTGTTTAGCCAATCTTCACTGATTATCTAAGTTAAGCGACGATCTGCGCGGTCACTATTTGGATGAGTGACCGTTAGTGGCATTTTCTTAGGCCACGTTAAACTATCCCGGCTCTAGCAGTCGTTAAGCCATGATGGAGGCCTTAAAGCGGCCTAAAACCTCCGTCAGCAGAGTTGGCCACTAACTCATAGGAGGTTGCTAGCTTGTAATTATGTATTCTTTCCATTTGAACTCCTTCCATTTGACCGAATACAACGTCGGGCAGCTCGCATTATTGACGATTCTAGGCTCACTGACGACCTGGACTCCCTTAGTCTGCGGAGAGACGTTGGATCTCTGTGCGTCTTCTACCGTCTCTATAATGGGGAGTGTTCTGACGAGCTGTTCAGTTTGGTGCCTGCGGCCGATTTCCACCACCGCACCACACGCCGCAAAACCAGATTTCATCCACACCACCTGGATGGCTGGTTTTCCACAACTTCTCGTTTCACGCGGTCTTTTCTGCCTCGTACGTGTAAGTTGTGGAACGAACTTCCCTCGGCGGTTTTCCCTCGGAGTTTTGAGATGGGGTCCTTCAAAAGGCGGGTTTATCTCCTCTTAAAAGGCCGGCAGCGCACCAGCCTCACCTCTGGTGTTGCAGGTGTCCATGGGCGGCGGTGACCACTTTCCATCAGGTGGCCCGCCTGCTCGTCTGCCAGCTATGGCATAAAAAAAAAAAAAAATGTATGTGTGTATGTTGGCAGTGAGCAGAACATGTCGGATTGGGAAGGCTCGACGACTGGAACTAAAGATAACTCGGAAACTCAGTGGAACAGAGACGACGCGTGCTGTCGGTCTGTATTACTACTTATTCATTAATAATAATAATAATAAATATGCACGGACATTTTAACACAACGCCTTCTAGTCCCAAACTAAGCAAAGCTTGTACTATGGGAACTAGATGGATGATATAATAATTTTTTTTTTGTAAATACATACATATATGACATAGTATTGTGTTAAATAAAATATATGAATAAACTTATTGTGAACGAATTGGGACCTTATGCTCAGTTACACACAGATTTTACTCTAATCTTGTCTAAATATATTTATTTTTTGGAAAACTTACAGCTCTTAATCACTAAATAGTATAAAGCAAACTCGCTTCCCGCGTCTCTGCTAATGTCTCCATCTATGTAAAACTACACAACGGATTGTGATGCAATTTTTTTAATAGATAGAGTGATTCAAGAGGAAGGTTTATATGTATAAGGTGCATTGGGGTAATTGCGAAAATGGGTATATTCCGAAAATCCATAAAATCTAGTAACATAATGCGATATTTTCCTGTTGGCAACATTGGTCTAGACGCCAACTTGATTGGCATCGCCGTGACAGTCCTATATATCCTCGTGCCAACAGGAAAATATCGCATTATGTTTTTTTTTTTTTTTTTTTTATACATTATAGGCAACCGTTTGACCACAATCTCACCTGATGTTAAGCAATGATGTGGTCTACGATGTTACTAGATTTTATGGATTTTCGGAAAATACCCATTTTCGCAATTACCCCAATGCACCTTAATACATCATCATCATCACTGCATTGCACCCGTGCGAAGCCGGGGCGGGTCGCTAGTAATATGATAAACATACAGTTAAAAGCACAATGCTAATGACTTGTTTTTACTGATAGTACCATGTTAGAAGTAAATACAACTAGTATATTGGTCACCAACTGAAGTGGTACTAAATGACGTCATATTTCGGCTGGAAAATCATTTTACACTTTGATGAAATTCGTTTTCGATATCTTTTTTCACGTCATCTTTAGAGTAAAATCTCTACTGAAGTGAGCATAAGGGTCTTTGTTCGGGTTCAGTACTAGCACCTTCATTTACATTAAATTCAATAACACATTCTTAATAAAAATATAAGCATTTTATCAGCAATGCTAGATATACACGGTGTAACATAATTACCCTGTAAGTACGAAGGTGGGGTATTCTACAGGTCATGGCGAACAGTGTTTGTTCTACGACTTTTGAGATTTCGAAGTTTTTCATTCATGAAATGAACTCGTAACTTTTACTTAAAATGTACATACACACAGCTAGCGTGTGCGTGCGACGCGGTAGGAGGGTACCTACGTGTGCATGCGTGTGTACGGGTTTACGAAAATAGTAAACAAACACTTAGGGTTGTTGCAAATTTCTAAAATAATAAAAGTTGTACTTTTGTATGAAAATTTGACCCTTTGCACATGTCCAAGCACTCAGGTGGTCGGTCTGATTACGCCCCCTTCGGGCTTATAGGGTAATTATGTTACACCTTGTATATAGAGATTGTGTGTTGTGTTGTTGTATTGCATGGTGTTGTTATTGTTATTGTTATAGCAGGTTGAACAGCGGTGGCTCTGTGCGCTGCGCGTCGGCCGGCAGCCTGCGGTCTGCGCCATCGCTCAGGATACCGCTAGGTCAGACATATACCATACTATTATATATATATATATATAATAAGCGGAAATTGGTCACATGACTAAAAATCCTATAAAAACAGAGCGCGCGCTTGACTCGCCCTCTATTGCATTTCTGACTTCAAGGAGTTCACACCTCTCGAATATTGTTGAAATAGGCTGTTACTATGCCCAAATGAATTTAAATTGTATTGCTAATTATTTATCCTGACTGATGTTCTAGTTATGAAATTCAATTCGTAATAATTAAAACATTTTGAAGTTGTTATAACTTTCTTGATCTTTTTTATAGTGGTTTTAGATATAAACCGCTTATTATATATATACCTGGAAATACATAATTTAAAAATATATAGAAATATCATCTAGCTAAACTGATCAAATCATTTTTATCGATTACAACATAAAAGGAGTAGGTTTGATTATATATAGCATGTAATTGCTTGATTATTCTTGAATAAAAATATATTTATTATTAATTACAATTTGATGGGAGCACGTGACAAGCTCTTTAACTCGCTCCAACATCAAGATAATACACGGGAGGAAGTTAAATCAATAGTCATTGTACTTGTCGCACAACGCCTTCTACTCCCAAACTAAGCAGAGCTTGTACTATGGAAACTAGATACAATACTTATAGGCTAAAATACTCAAAAGTCATTTAAATTTGAGCACCACTTAAAGTTGCTCTTCCTCTGTTTGACATTACTCATTTGTAAGAGATGGCAATAGTTTAAGCGGGACTTAAATTGAGTGGGGTTTGAGTGGCGTTTGAGTATTCGCCCAATATACATGTAAATACATAGTTATATTACATAGTTATTGTGTGTTATTGTTGTACAGATGTGTCGTTATCGTCCGTGTGTGCGCGGCGACCAGTGTACTTGGCGCGAGGCTCAGTGTCGGAGCGGGACGTGCTGTCGGCGGCCGTGCCGGACGTGGCCATGGCGCCCAACGCCAACACACATCTACTGACACATGCTGCATACACGGCACATCCTCCGACTAGAGGTCTGTTACTATACAACGTGTAACATTATTACCCTATAAACCCGAAGGGGGCGTAATCAGACCGACCACCTGAGTGCTTGGACATGTGCAAAGGGTTAATAAATCGTAATTGAAATTTTCATACAAAAGTACAACTTTTATTATTTTAGAAATTTGCGACAACCCTAAGTGTTTATTTTCGTAAACCCGTACACACGCATGCACACGTAGGTACCCTCCTACCGCGTCGCACGCACACGCTAGCTGTGTGTACGTACATTTTAAGTAAAAGTTACGAGCTCATTTCATGAATGAAAAATTTCGAAATCTCTAAAGTCGTAGAACAAACACTGTTCACCATTACCTGTATAATACCCCCCTTTCTGACTTATAGGGTAATTATGTAACACCGTGTATAACTAATGTTACTATTAAGTGTCCCGAGGCTTATCAAATTGTAAAAACAAAACGCACGTTATTCTATGATACCGATCCAAAGCCTCAATCGTAAGGATTACTTTTTTCCATATAACATAGCATCTGAAATAAAAGTAAGATAATATAATAATGTACAGAGTACGGTGCAGTGGTGCTGCAGCTGGACCTGGGGGATGGAGCCACACACACACCCAGACCCGGTAACATATACACTAGCATAGCATATACACTACACACATGCATTAATAATTATAATAAATAAATAAATATTCACGGACATTTAACACAACGCCTTCTAGTCCCAAACTAAGCAAAGCTTGTACTATGGGATCTAGATGGCTGATAGAATACATACATACATTTTTGTTTTTGTAAATACATACTTATAATACATTGAAACACCCAGACACAGAACAAACATCTATGTTTGCCACACAAATGTTTGTTCTCGGTGGGGATCGAACCCACGAGCCACAGCACGGAAGGCAGAGCTACTACCGACTGAGCCATGACGCCTGTCATTACTTATTCATGTAGTCTAACCACGCTCACTCTGCACCACTTAAAACATGGCACAATTTATAAAAGGAAATCCGTCAAAGGAAGAAGTAAGGCGAGCTACCGCTAAAACGATTTGACATTATATTTACCACTGCAGTTCTTTATTGGGATAAGGTGATACTATTACCCATTTATTACATTGCAGACGTAACGTGGTTAGACTCTATTCAAATTTTAATTTATTCCATTGTAGGCATCGTGGTCAGACTCATTTTAGATAAATAAATAAATAAATATTCACGGACATTTAACACAACGCCTTCTAGTCCCAAACTAAGCAAAGCTTGTACTATGGGAACTAGATGGCTGATAGAATACATACATACATTTTTTTTTGTAAATACATAATTATAATACATAGAAACACCCAGACACAGAACAAACAGATAATAATACTTATTTAATTAAATTCAGTAAAATCAGGAACATCATCTTTGATTGTTTGTAAATGCGTTTATAATGATGCAGGGTCGAGAGCGCAGCGCAACACTACTGCAGCCGGACACACCAATCGCAACAGTCGAGATCACACGCAAGTATGAACCCTGCATTATACTAACACTAACAAACATATAATTCATACAACATCTTGCATATTATTCATCAATTTTGAAGAATCTTAAGACAGACTAGACATGAATGTGGACGGACGTACAAGTGGAAGATGGATGGACTGTGTGAAAGAAGATATGAGTAAGAAAGAAGTGAACACCGAGATTAGATTAGATTAGATTAGAAAATTCTTTATTGCACTTTTAAAAAATCGTACAGAGGCGAGTTTAATGCTATTTAGCATTATCTACCAACTAACCTGAGCGTAGTGCGGAGATGATGGTAGTGCTTCTAAGGTAAAACTGTAAAAAGAAACAACAACGTTTTTATAACTACAATAACCTACAAAAATATACTAATACACATACATAACAACTGATGGAGGAGAGTGGAACACGAGGAGAGGTTGTACCGAGCCCACTTAGCGAGGGACAGGGGTACGAAGATGATGATGAATTTTGAGGAATCTTAGGCATAAAATCTTGTAAAGATTAGTGTTCACTCACTTTGTAATATCTACAAGAATAATAATTAGTGGTGGATTTAATTAGTAAAGTGTGGATAGTTGTAAGTAAATGTAATTGTTGCAGGGCATGTCGTGCCTGCGCGCGAGGTCAGACGAGGACGAACTGCGGGCTGCCATCGAACTATCCGTTATGAGAGGTCAGTCAGGTGCCAGGTACCACACTATCCGTTATGAGAGGTCAGTCAGGTGCCAGGTACCACACTATCCGTTATGAGAGGTCAGTCAGGTGCCAGGTACCACACTATCCGTTATGAGAGGTCAGTCAGGTGCCAGGTACCACACTATCCGTTATGAGAGGTCAGTCAGGTGCCAGGTACCACACTATCCGTTATGAGAGGTCAGTCAGGTGCCAGGTACCACACTATCCGTTATGAGAGGTCAGTCAGGTGCCAGGTACCACACTATCCGTTATGAGAGGTCAGTCAGGTGCCAGGTACCACACTATCCGTTATGAGAGGTCAGTCAGGTGCCAGGTACCACACTATCCGTTATGAGAGGTCAGTCAGGTGCCAGGTACCACACTATCCGTTATGAGAGGTCAGTCAGGTGCCTGGTACCACACTTACACCTGAGTTATTGCTGAAGCACTGATCCCGACTCAAATGTATGCTTGACTAACCATTTTTGTATCAGCATCTGACCCTTAGTTGAATTTGTTTTTTTTATGGCGTGCTACCCTATATGTATTTTTTGAAACTTGATCAGACATTACTCAAAAAGAGACACAGAGCATCAAAATTTTATTGATTTTACTCGATTAGACATAAAAACGATCAAATTACAAATCCAGAAGTGCGCCCAAAAATCGACAATATCCCCAATCCAGCTTCCATAGATTGTCATAAAAACATAAACCTAACCACAACCCAACAATCTCGAACGTATATCTCTATGGAACGAAACTACTGCGATATTTGTGTGAGGAGAGCGAGCGCGTGTCCACATCAACGTCAACGTGTTGGCCTAAAGTCTAGCTAGATGTCCTCTACGCCATGTCATGACAGTGTTGGCCTAAAGTCTAGCTAGATGTCCTCTACGCCATGTCATGACAGTGTTGGCCTAAAGTCTAGCTAGATGTCCTCTACGCCATGTCATGACAGTGTTGGCCTAAAGTCTAGCTAGATGTCCTCTACGCCATGTCATGACAGTGTTGGCCTAAAGTCTAGCTAGATGTCCTCTACGCCATGTCATGACAGTGTTGGCCTAAAGTCTAGCTAGATGTCCTCTACGCCATGTCATGACAGTGTTGGCCTAAAGTCTAGCTAGATGTCCTCTACGCCATGTCATGACAGTGTTGGCCTAAAGTCTAGCTAGATGTCCTCTACGCCATGTCATGACAGTGTTGGCCTAAAGTCTAGCTAGATGTCCTCTACGCCATGTCATGACAGTGTTGGCCTAAAGTCTAGCTAGATGTCCTCTACGCCATGTCATGACAGTGTTGGCCTAAAGTCTAGCTAGATGTCCTCTACGCCATGGCATGACAGTGTTGGCCTAAAGTCTAGCTAGATGTCCTCTACGCCATGGCATGACAGTGTTGGCCTAAAGTCTAGCTAGATGTCCTCTACGCCATGTCATGACAGTGTTGGCCTAAAGTCTAGCTAGATGTCCTCTACGCCATGTCATGACAGTGTTGGCCTAAAGTCTAGCTAGATGTCCTCTACGCCATGTCATGACAGTGGCAAGCCAAAATATCTCTATCAGTATATTAATCTGCAATACATATATATATGTTAGCTGGTCGCAAATGCTTCCTAACATTAAGCCTTTATATAGGACATCTGTGAGAGTTCAATAAAGGTAAATGTAAATATAGTTAGTGTGATATTGCAGCGTACTCGTCGTTTGGCGGCGCAGTGCCGTGCTCTCCCCCACCGGGCTCGGCCTCGCGCGGCACGTCCTCCACCCTGCCGCACCACCGCGCCACACCACCAGGTATCCATACTTATATTATTGTAAATGCGAAACTAACTCGCTCTGTCTCTCTGTCTCGCTTTCACGCCAAAACTACTGAACCTATTTGAATGAAATTTGATACACAGATAGTCTAGAGCCTGAGAAAGGGCATGGGCTACTTTTTAATGCGAAAAAAAAAGGGGTTTAAAGGGGGGGGATGAAAGTTGTATGTAAGTATCGTCATTTTTAGAGAAACTTATTTTTAAGCTGTTGATTCGATATAAAATCAACGTTTGTAAAAGCTATACTACCCAAAGACACTTCCACGCGGACGAAGTCGCGAGCACACCTAGTATAATATATAACTATTAGCTTACGCAGTTTCACACTCTTCTAAAACAGAGTTGGGAGCAAACGTGTGCGTAGACCTTTAAGAAAAGTCAGAAGAGTTTAGAGCAGCGTTTCTTAACCTGTGGCCCGCGGACCCCTGGGGGTCTAGAACCGCTGGTCTAGTGTAGAACATGACGAGAGAGAGAGAGAGAGAGACGCGACTCTCTGCACTCTGCATTGCCGGCGGCGGACGGAGGGTCTCTAGAGGCCCCCGAAACTCCTGCGACTGTAGCTAAATAGTTCCATCAGCTAGCTAGGCGTTACTGGCATTTAAATCTGCGCTTCCGTGCTTCGGAGGGCACGCTAAACTGTCGAGGCCTGGCTCTAGTGTCGTTAAGCCACACAGGAAGCCTTAAGGCGGCCTAAAAACTCCGTCACCAGAGTTGGCCACTTGCTTGCTTGCCAGGGAAGGAAACTTGTAAACTGTAAGAGATATTAAAAGATTGAAAAGTAAATAATAATCCGGTCCTTAGGATAGTGTTGTGTTTGTATTGCAGGTGGGTCCGGCAGTGCGGCTCGGCACGTGGACTTGCCGCAGCCTACCGCCCCCACAGCACCCACCATACCCGCATTACCTGCACGTTAGTATATACTATACTTTTGGAAACTTGATCAGACATTACTCAAAAAGAGACACAGAGCATCGAAATCTTATTGATTTTACTTATTTTTTTTATCTTATTTTATGTCTAATAGACATAAAAACGATCAAATTACAAATCCAGAAGTGCGCCCAAAAATCACAAGAAAACAATATCCCCAATCCAGCTTCCATAGATTCTCGTAAAACCATAAACCTAACCACAGACCAACAACCTCGAACGTATATCTCTATGGAACGAAACTGCGATATTTGTGTGAGGAGAGCGAGCCTCAGAAGAACAATCCTATGGAACTGCCCTAAGCATGTACTTTTGTTGTATACCTATGTAAACAAATCGTTGACAAAAATGGCGGATTAGGGATGTTCACTTGTTCGTCTAGTCGATAACATTATATCGATAGATCGGTGAGTTAAGATTGTTCAATTCAAACCATAAGAACATTTGGAATAATAAGCAGTACGGAGCCAGATCCAGAGTTGGAACCGAGAGTTTTCCGGAGGTAGAGCAGGAGCAGAAACCATCTTTTAATTGGACGGCAGATATAATAAGGGCAACTATAATTAAACAACACAATCATAATTTTAATAAAATCATTTATTTACAAAGCTCCAATTTTCTGTTGGGATAGCATCATCTCTCAATCTAATTATGTTGAGAGTTTTATTGAATGCGCTCTCTTCAAAGTGCAATGAGCACACATGAATATATTTTGTTCCTGGCCGGATCTTTTCTAAGCCAATCTTTTCTAACCATTCCCTTTTCCGTGCTTCGTTTCTTGGTAAACTAAAACGACAGAAAATGCTTTAAATAACACTAGCACCCACTTTATCGATAAGGTTTGATGTTCGATGATGGACAACACTAGCACCCGTTTTTATGTTTTCGATGTGAATGAAATATTTAGAATATTGCGGGTTTCTGCAGCTCACAACTAAGATGATTCAAAGAAATTGATTTTTATTACACTTTATATCAAATGCACTATACGATAGATAACAATTTTACGAAATAAGAGCCACTTACCGGTGAAAGGATAGATTTGGCCTGATATTGCTTCGGGATAGAACTTGCTATAGAATACTTCATGGCACCTTTTAAGAGCCCGGCGAAATGAGCTCGCAACTTCAATTTGAGGCCCGAGCAAAAATCGCTCCGTGTATCGCTTTCTCTGTTTAGATGACGCAGGCGCGCGCGGGACGCGGTAGTGCTTGAGTGTGTGCGTGAGTAGGTGTATACCTCTTCCACCTACCTATTTCTTTAGGCATGCATGTGTACTTACCTTTTTGCGTTTCATACTTACATTTAGACATAGACATAAAAACTTCTTGCTGCTTCGCTGTTTCCTCGAAGCATTTAGGGAAGTGCAAGAGTAGGTAGGTATTGTAAAAAAATCTAAGCGAATGTAGTTTGCTAATGCGTTTTTTATTCCAGATTCTCTACAAGGCCTACGTACTTATATCTCAAGAAACCTATTAGGAAAATACTTATTTAAATTCAGTGTGACATTTTTGTAAACTAACCGAATTTGGCTAGAGTGTAGGTAGGTAGGTTCTGCAATAGGATAATTATAAATTTAGGGTAAAATACGAGTATCTACCTACCTAATGTGAAATTATGATAAGAAAATAAAAGATAAGCATTTAAAAGTACAAACATTTATTTTGTTTATTGATTGACATTTATTTATATAAAAAATAACATTTTTCTCTTACGGACACATTCATTTATTAAAAAAACCGAATCATTTTACGATATTGGTAAGCCTACTCAATCACACTAAAAACAAAAGTTGAGATAATACCCCCGATTCTGTTGTATAATTTTTCTAAACTAACCTAATTTGACAGCACTAAAACTGTTGCCATCCCTTTCTTATGAACTGAAACAACACAGACAGCTATCATTGTAGTGCTGTCAAATTAGTTAGTTTAGAAAAATTATACAACAGAATCGGGGGTATTATCTCAACTTTTGTTTTTAGTGTGATTGAGTAGGCTTACCAATATCGTAAAATGATTCGGTTTTTTATCTAAATTAGAAAAACGCAACAACAGAATCGGCAGCCCTACTAATATTATAAACGAGAAAGTTTCTGAGAATGTTCGTTACTCTTTCAAGCAAAAACTACTGATCCGATTTGGATGAAACTTGGAATATATATTGTCCGTGACCTGGATTAACACATAGGCTACTTTTATCCTGGAAAATCAACGGGGTCCAACGGGACGCAAACTTCCTACTTATCTATTCTATACTAATATTATAAAGGGAAAAAGATTTGATTGTTTGTTTGTTTGCATTGCATAATTATATTGCTACAAGCTTCCGCCCGCGACTTCGTTCGCGTCCCGTTGGACCCCGTTGATTTTTCGGGATAAAAAGTAGCCTATGTGTTAATCCAAGTCACGGACAATACATATTCCAAGTTTCATCCAAATCGGATCAATAGTTTTCACCTGAAAGAGTAACAAACATCCATCCATACTCACAAATTTTCGCGTTTATAATATTAATAGGATATTTGGAATTATAATGCAGGCACTCATTAAAAACTTATCTAATATACCTGCTAGACGATTGACTGATTGGTTCAACGTTCATGACCTGATTTGACTCGAGTTCAATAACAGGATTATACCTTGATGGTGCATTATTTATATCAGCCGTTGACGTGATTTCAATACCACCAGGTTGACATGAAGAAGATCTGTCTAACTGTTGTTGATTCATGTTTGATTCGATGAGTATTCCTTCATGTCGAGGTGGCACTCCAATAAGTTGTACATCTCTAAAAAAAATATTTGGACGTTAGAGTCATCATAAAAATATACACTAAACCTTGCCATTTATGCGCATTTACTCACCTCATAGACCCATATTTTCTTTTTTCTTTTTCGCATGTTTTCTTTTCCTGGGAACTGATGGCCATAAGCGTTTTTTAAAAGATCGCAGTGGCTCTGTAAATATTCATACAAATTATTATCAAATAAATTTACCATAACCTCTTATTTCGTGTCGAAATCCGAGCAGCAGCTAATCTCATGGAAATATAGTTTTACTCTATATTAAAATACTAGCAATTCATTATTATTACATTGAAAACGGGTTATTTATTCTTAGAACCACTTACACGTTATATTTGTACCTACCTAAGTAGAGATCTTTCACTCTAAAAATGCACACAATAGTAGGTACTTCCCTACTTCACTTGGGTACCTATACTAAGATATAAGTACCTACCTACCTAAACAACATGTTAGATAGATCCCTACCTAGGTATTTACACTTTAAAATATGAATACAACTAGGTTAAAACGAGTTAGGTACTTACTATGAGATACATCCCAATGTTCCGAGTCCATATCAGCAACCAAACCGTAAGTGAAAAATATCGAAGTCCATAAAGAAAGCTAAAGTCGTAGTACCTATGTAGGTAGGTACTGTAGCATAGCAGTTTTCGCAGTTAGGTGGTTTAATATTTCAACGAAATTATAACGGGACTTTGTTTTTTCGACGTATATTTTCTTCCGAAATACTTGACATACATATTTCACTTTTTGACAGGAGTTTATGAAAACTAACAAGGAGGTACGTATCAATCGCTGAAATACACGCTGCATTAGTGTGCGTGCGTACCTACTTGTCGTGCCGTCCTGTCGTGCGCGATGGCAATATTAGCCGTTCAAAAGTGGTATGAATTTGGTTGAGTTCCGTAATACCAAAAATGATTACTTAAAAGTGTTAGTATTCTTCACATTGTATTATTTTTCTTTAACTAGACAATATAAGCTATGTTCCTAAACAAACAACACGTAAGATATTGTTGTTTTTAATTCGAAATAAGTAGGAAGAAAACTTGTCAATTTTAGCATAAAAAAATGCAAAATGCGATTGGCTTTAATTTCACTTTAGGTAAGTTATCTGAAAATAAAACCTATACAGGAACGTATATAAACGCTATTGGAATACTAATAATACAATAATATAGTGGAAATATGCTTGAATTAGAAATTACTTTGGTATTACGTTTGTATGGATATTTCTTCCTTCGCCGGGTCCTTAAAGATGATTTTTAATAATATCACAGTTTTGCACAATCAATAAGTCGTAAAACAGGAAAATCAGTAAAAACCTCACAATGACATCTTCTCACATGTAAACAAAACCGTAGTGTAAAATGGCGTCCGTGACAGAAGGGTCAGAGTACAGCAAAGAGTGTGCAGTAGTAAAAAGACAGAAAAATTTTGAAGAAAAAAATTATGTATGTATAAGCACCCCTTTTTATGATTGCATCCTGTAGGGGGTTTATAGAGGGATATCTTTTGTTAAGGTCATTGACCTCTGAAGTCAACCATAACAGTAACCATAACAGTATAACTTTGAGTAGTTATAACGCTATAAGATTTGTCCAGGATCACACTAGAAATCGATTTAAAATTACCTGTAGTTTGGTGGTTCAAAATGTATGGATGTTTCGCGCTGAGCGACCTTGTGTTTTGCTTATTCGCACTTCAAACTGATTGGAAACTCGTATCTCATGTAAATGTGTCGTAGAAACAACTTCGGTATTCTTTTACGAGTATAAATGTGGCTTATTTACCGAAATAAAATCAAAATTCGTTGGTCGAAATGACTTGCAACAATTTTCAAAATCTCCTCTGCCACAGACAAGAGGCTCGGTTTTTTTAATTCTCGATTCCATTTGGCATGGATCATAGAGTGTTTCTTTTTTTCTTTTTCTTTGTATCGGGGTTGCCGTCTCGGTAACTCAACTCTCTACCACCGAATCGGTATCAAACGAATGTTTTTTTTATTATTTTGTTTATGAGAAATATTATGTGAGATTTAGTAATAGCTGAAGTAAAAATAATGCCGATAATAACGAAGTATCGCACCGGTGCCAAATCGCCCTAGCAGGCCGTTCTAGGTCTGAGTTCTTATGATGATTCGATGAAAGGAAAATTTGAAATATTTTAGCGGGAGATTCAAAGTAGATACGTTTTACTAGGTAACTGCTATGATTTTTTCTAACGTGTAGATTATATGTAAAGTGTTAAAAATCGAAGGTTACAATTGATAACAAATTAACAAATTATTTTTTACTAAGATAGAAATTACCTTTTCTACCATATAGCGATCGTCCTTCTATTTTTTACCATATCGGGATCGTCCACCGAGGACGTGCCCTGTGTACTATTGCACTGCATAATTTTATATTTGAGTAGTTATTTTTTGATCAAGTTTGGTTTACAAACGTATGCGTAAAAAGTGGTTACTTATACGATTAATATGTAATGTTCAATAAATGCAATGAAGACCTGTTTATATAGTACAAGTGGTGGTTAGTTTGGTGGTAGAGGGCTGATAGTACAATGTATTGCAGTGGGTCGCGTGTCGAGCAGCGCCTCTCCGTCGCCGAGGAGACGGCACGAGTACTCACTGTACAGGCCACAACATGACTACAGGTACATACATACATACATACATACATACATACAATGTATTGCAGTGGGTCGCGTGTCGAGCAGCGCCTCTCCGTCGCCGAGGAGACGGCACGAGTACTCACTGTACAGGCCACAACATGACTACAGGTACATACATACATACATACATACATACAATGTATTGCAGTGGGTCGCGTGTCGAGCAGCGCCTCTCCGTCGCCGAGGAGACGGCACGAGTACTCACTGTACAGGCCACAACATGACTACAGGTACATACATACATACATACATACATACAATGTATTGCAGTGGGTCGCGTGTCGAGCAGCGCCTCTCCGTCGCCGAGGAGACGGCACGAGTACTCACTGTACAGGCCACAACATGACTACAGGTACATACATACATACATACATACATACAATGTATTGCAGTGGGTCGCGTGTCGAGCAGCGCCTCTCCGTCGCCGAGGAGACGGCACGAGTACTCACTGTACAGGCCACAACATGACTACAGGTACATACATACATACATACATACATACATACAATGTATTGCAGTGGGTCGCGTGTCGAGCAGCGCCTCTCCGTCGCCGAGGAGACGGCACGAGTACTCACTGTACAGGCCACAACATGACTACAGGTACATACATACATACATACATACGTCCTACTTATATTATACACTAGCTTCCGCCCGCGACTTCGTTCGCGTCCCGTTGGATCCTGTTGATTTTTCGGGATAAAAAGTAGCCTATGTGTTAATCCAGGTTACGAGCTTTATATATTCCAAGTTTCATCCAAATCGGATCAGTAGTTTTTACGTTTAAGAGTAACGCCATCCATCTATCCTTACAAACTTTCGCGTTTATAATATTAGTAGGATATCAAAGTTCAGAGGTTTGCATGTTTGTGTTCCAATCACGCTGCAACTGCTGCTCCGATTTGTATGAAACTTGGAATATATACAGTTCGTAACGTGGATTAACACACAGGCTACTTTTTTAAATCAACAGGATCAAACAGATCGCAGGTGAAGTCGCAAGCAAAAACTAGTTCAAGTCAATCTATAAAATTATATAATTATTTGTAGATTGGAGCCTCAATACGGCGGATCTGCGTCGACGAGTCGCGGTCACAGCCCTAACAACTACGCGTAACAACAGGTCAGTACAAATACACAGGAGGCCTTAAGGCGGCCTAAAATTTTTGCCACCAGACTCGTAGAAACTTACTGACCTAGGACTCAAATTAAAATAAAAAATGCCCTCAAAAGGTGAAGGAGAACATCGTGTGTAAATCCGTTGCCAAGTCAACATAATTATTGTATTTAATGTATTTCTGTTAGTAAATATCTTACCTACTTGACTCTCAAGCAAATATATTATGATTCTCAGGTAACAAACAACGAAGTCAGCTTCTGAACAACCGTCAACAATACAGCCAACTACAGAATGTACTATCTCAATGAAAATATATACAAATGGTTCTGGCAACCATAATAACACTCATCATACAACAAGGGAACCATACAATGTAAAGTACTGAATGGTTGCAGCAACCATGCGAGATTGAATGTCTTAATAGCAACCAATGGCAACACAGGAAACCAACTGGTCCCGGCAACCATGGGCCATAAGATGCGCACCGCGAGATATTTGTCACGTCGTTCTGTCAAAATGTAAGCATTTTGTACCAGTTTAGGAACTATTGCATTATCTGTGGTACCTAATGGTGTCGACAAAACGCGCCATAATGTACACTTTCGACACTTGTTAGTCGTCGTACCTCTCTGAGGACGAGATAATAGTCATGCAGAAATGTCAAAAGTTGAAAACTCAAAGGCGCGGTTTCTCGACAACATTACTTATCACAGATAATGCGTTCCTAAACTGGTACAAAATGCTTACATTTTGACAGAACGACATGACAAATATCTCGCCCGCATGTCGAAATCACGAGAGCCATAGAACAACCACGCAATGAAAAAGTACTGAATGGCAACCACATGAACACAGCAACCATAATCGCAAAGGAATAGCACCATTTGTTACCCAACACCATAGATATACCCGTGTGAAAGAGACGGTATCGAATGGTTTTAGCAACCAAGTCAAACTGAGTAATACTAAATGGTTCTGGCAACCGTATCATGACAGCAACCATAGGACAAGCACAGAGGCCACAGCCGCATTCTTATTTGCCGGCTTGCAGGACAGGTCAGTGACCTCAAGGACTTTGATAAAAATGATCTCAGAAAAATAAAACAGATTTGTATGAGACAGATATGTTAATTACGTATTTTTATGTGATTTTTTTGAGATTATGTCCAAATGTAGGGAATTATTTATGTTTTTATCGGGATGGAATGATTGAGGAGTCAATACGACGACGGTTGTGGGTTCGAACCCCACGGTTTGGAAAATATTTGCGGGATGTAAAAAATATTTATTTTATGTTCACGTAAAATTACTTCTCAAAATCTCACATAAAATTACAAAAAGAAAAGATTTTTATTATTGAAATGTAAATATAATATAAATAGTCGTTATATTTGTATATTAAGATATATAAATTAATATTAACTAAGCAATATAATATCTTGTTCAATATTGTCATTGAGAATACAGAAAAATTACTCAATTTGGACGGAAAATGTTTTATACAGGACACAGACCAATCATACGAAATAAATGACAAAAAATAAGGTCACGACTATCCCCAGGCACGGTAGACACTCTAGATCTATTGGTACCCCAAGGTACCTTGTGCCTGAGTGAAGGGGTAGTCAAAGGTACGTCGGTATAAAATAAAATGCGTGGGAACTTATTATAAATGGGTTTTATTGAAAGTACAATCAGAGAACACAACCGCTAGTAGGGATTTCGAACAGGAAGAGAAAAATTTATTGCCATTACATAAAAATACAAATCGGCTGTGAAAATGTTGCAATAACTAAAACTAAAAATACGTACGTACGTTTGGCATGGCCTTAGATATATATTAACTTATATGTTTAGGAATATTATTGTTCTAAACAACGTCCAACAATGCATTAATTGATATTGCATTAATTCCTTTTTTTATCAAATCAAAAATCAAAGAGTTAATTTGCAACTAGGTAATTAACATCACATAATTATTACCTACTTAGAGTAAGCATATATTGACAAACATCGTCATTGTTAACTCAAGAAAATTACAAATAACTATTTAGAGTAACCATAACGATGATTATATTTAATAGAAATGATTATTATAACATATAATCATCAATTTATAGAATATCTTCGATGATTTGGTCTGTTTCCTGTTATAGCTCCAGAGGGTCCAAACAGAACCGATCTCAAAACATGTTGAGGCTCCGTACACACACAAAATGACAATTCTATTACCTATGTATGTTCATTGTAAGCAAGACGCAAGATGCAACATGTAAAACAAAGGCATGGTAAATACCCCCAGGCTTCTTACTAACCAAGTTCTGGGCCCTTAGGCTCATTCCAGCAGTGATTTTACTCTTAAGTCTAAAACTACTTTCAACATCCTCCGGAGAATAGAGGCCCCTCACTGTCACGCAACGCGCGCGTCGCCAATGGGCTTGCAACCCAACATAATGAAAAAACCACTGCAAAAATGGCCACGAGTACAAATGTTTCATGGTAGACAAGTATTTAGAAATGTGAGAATATGTACCGTGCCTGGAATACCGTCGTCTTTATCTAGCATTGTGAAAGTAAAATATGGTTTATTTTGTGGCAGGCTCTAAGCTAGGCTAATGTAAGATACCGATGCAATGTACATTACAACACTATGGTCCGCCATTTTGTTATAATGATTATAAACACTCCCAACTCAAAAAATATTAATTTTAATTTTGAAATTATTTTGACTGCGTTCTAACTCTAGTCTCTTTTAAACGAAATGTATAAAAAATACTCTTATTTCGCAATTATTAGCTCCTTGTAAAATTGCTGAAAATAAATTACTTTTGTCCAAAAATATGCACAATATTACTTGTACATAAAAAGTTACTCACGTTTGATTTCTTATGTAAATCCGACAGGAATAGTGTAGCTGTATGTATTCACTCCATTCATTTTATAAAACAAATATAATGTTATTGTTTATTTTTACAGACCTATAGGGGAAAAGAATATTATCCTAAATGTATAGGATTCGAACCCACATTCACACCGGTGACGAATACCTACAGTCGTGAGTTCAAATCTTAGTCTGTGACTTTTGATAAATTATATTTTTGTTATTATTGTATTTTGTAAATAAAATCAATTTATCTGCAGACATTATCTTACACACTGCTATTCAATCTGTAACAGTGTTGCCAGCACTAAGAAAAGACTTACCTAAAATACAAGCATATTAGGTCTTTAAGCTCATTGCTCACAAAATACTCAATCCTAATCAATCCTAACTCAATATTTGATTGATCAAATATTGACTTTTTGGTTTCTTCTATGAAAATATCCACTCATCTATGTTTCCTAAAGTCGTGAGTTTTTTTGTTTGAATACATTGTTCTAAATTGAGTTATTCAAGATTTTAAGCTTAGGGCTTTCATTCTCCGGTCAGAATCGATGTTGATAGCGAAGCGGTAGAACGATAAATCGATGTTCATCTATTTTTTTATCTCTTGGATGCAATAGCAACACTAAAATGACATCAAATTCGAAATAAATGACAGTCCATAATGGCAACACTTTGGTATTTTGTAATATAATTAATATTAGTTAATTGTAATTTATAATAAGAAACATTGTGCATAACTTGTTATTTACAATTAAATAAAAATAATTTTGACTGAATTGAATTATTTATTGGCCATTTTAATGTACATGTACCTAATGATGTAACATATTCAAGCAATAAACAAATGAGTTTAATAAGTTTCAATGATTTGTTTTTATTATAACTTGTAGAATCCTCTAGATAAAAATAATTATAAGGGTGATTATAATAATTCACTCAACAAATGTATGTTTGAATGGCTAGGAATTAGGGAAAAAGAATACAAACGGTTGGTTATGTTAATATTTATTCAGTTAGCACTATTCTAGCACCAGCGCCCCTCCCCACTTATTTCTGTACATACATACAACATTTACACATTTACAATGAACACAACATTTGTACATAGCCATTAATTAAGATAGCCACCGGATATTTAGAGTCCTTTCCATGAAAGAAGTCCCGCAGACGCGGCGCTGTAGTCGACCTTAAGTATTATTTCTCGGGCAGCACTTTTAACAACTTTAGGCATTGAAAACAAGACTTTGATCACAGAAACCAAATAAAAACGCACTAGCATCCGAACACAATAACAGCACATGACAACTAATTTAAAATTTAGTTTTAAAGTTTAGTTCTGGAAATTTCCGCGGGACTTGTTTCATGAAAAGGACTCTACCACGATTTGAACAATAAAAACATACACGTACGTACAACCCCTTCCTTTTTTAAAGTTCGTTAAAAAGGATCGATAGTGTAGACTATATAGCGATACTACGACTAAGGTTGCACATTAATTCCATTGCAGACTTGGCGTGATCAGATTATACAGAAACTCCATAGACACTATATCGGTGATCATAGCGCATGCAACGTTCCCAATATATTGGTAAATAAACTAACAATCATGGTAAATATAGAGTTTTCAGTGAAAATTCTTCATAAACGTAGTTTTTATCCTGATTTACTAAAACCGCTCGTCGATTATGAGAAATCGTTAAATAGAAAAAGGTGAACCGCGCTAATATATTCTTAAAGGAGACCTACATACTGTTAGCTAGATAATAAAAGTTGCAAATAGTGGTACTTATTACTAATTCTGTAAAACAATTCATTTTAATTGTACTTATTCAGAGTTATTATTCTTTCTCTACACTAGGTACTATTATTCTTCAAGCTAAGTTTAGACTAAATACTCGTAGCTGGGTACTTCAACTCTCCGAGAAGTTGCCGGGAGACATCTCACTACTTGCGAGAAATATGCAACAGCTGTATGGTCTTGTCAAATCTATTTTTTTTTTACACGAAGGTATAATATTCTTATCGCCAGTAAAACACACACTGAGGCAGAATAAATAATCCTAAACTAAATATGCACTGATGGTTCGTTTCACCTTGAATCGAACCAAACTATAAATTAAAGAACTATTCATCTTGTACTTAAACTGCGGGAACAGGAGTCGTTACGAGGACGGTTGCCTTTATTGTATAAAAAAAAAATCTCGAAATCGTAAACTCACTGAAATCGATTCACTGTCTCACCATACCAATAAAGTGAGCAACGAAGCAAGTAGTTGTAGTATTCTGATTCATTCGGAAAGCCATGATATCGGAAACTTTCACGGGAGATTTCTAGCTCGATATTTGAAATCTCCTTGGAAAGTTTCCGGTATCGATCCAACAAGGCTTTCCGAATGAATTGTAACTATCTGATTTTTATTTTACGCTCAGACAACAACAGAACCAGTACCAATAGCATGTAGCTAACTTATTAGCTCAAAGCACTTGCTAGTCTAATCTTAGCTTGTATAATAGGCAACTTGGAGATACATTTGAGATTAAAAATGCTACTGAACAACAGATGGCGCTACTAACATTAGAGAAGACGATCGGCGTTATATTTCTGAGATTCAACGATAACATTAAATGCATATTTTATTCTATTCATTCATATATCTATCAGGGAGGGGATCGTATCGACATGCAAGCTATACTAAACTATACAATATATCTACTATATTATGATAAATATAATCCACAAGTTTTTTCTATGATTTTTTTAACAATAATATTTTTTGACAAGATATGTATTATATTGTATAAATGCGAAAGTTAAGAATGTTTGAGGTTCAATGCTGAACTGATTTGAATGAAACTCGTGTATACTTCGTGACATCTGGCTGTTTTTTTTTTAAATACGACCCAAAATGCGCGCAAATGTGAGTTTAACAATATGATAAATTAGTGGATTGCACTATTTCTTAAGATCTTGAAGCATAATTACAAAGCACATTGCTTCTTAATTTTTGTATGCTAGACGCGGTCACGTGACATCGTATCATACATTTTCTACTTCCAATTGTATCTTTTTGCCTTACTAGCTATATGTTATTAGAAACCTCATGATTACGAGCTAGATTACAGATCAGTTTCAGAAGCTTGCGTTTCAAGCCAGTGCCGCTCTCGTGCGCGCCGCCGGCTTCGGGTGGATTCGTTCTGCAATATACCATATACATTTTCATATATTTCCAGCAGTGGACACAAGCTGATGAGATGATTAATTATAATTAATGTGAGTGTAGAAATGTGGTTACCTTATGTTCCTTGAAGTCGCACGTGTCCTTAAAATGTTCTTTGTGTATTTTGGTGATGTTTGTCTGCATGTTTGTGTGTTTGTTTGTTTGTAAGCTGTTTGCGTGCGCGGTGGCTATCGCTTCTTTCGCAGCTAACACCTCCTAGAACACATATCAAAAAATAAAATTAGGAAGAATATCGTGACGAAATAAATACAGGGTGTATTAATCCCCGCGATATCCTGGTTTAGATAATGTGTTTAGTTATGAATAATGAATTGAATACCTGCATTGCTACAGCGGCCTCCATTTCAGCCATACTGAAAGTGCCCACGGATTTAGGTATATCTTCTTCATCAATATCTGAAAATAAATGTATCATTTGTACTTTGAGCATATCTAGATATCCTACCTATGTATCTATCTCTGGATTTGCTTAGGTGTTGTTGGTTACTAATTGAACATTGTCTATTTGACGATAAATGGGTCGTTACCGCTAGTAAGGAAAACCAAAGATTAGTGGCATTTACATCGAGCGCTTCCGTGCTTCGGAGGGCACGATAAACTGTCCCGGCTCTAGCAGTCGTTAAGCCACACAGGAGGCCTTAAGGCGGCCTAAAAACTCCGGCATCAGAGTTAGGCTAACTAATAGGAGGTTGGTGTTAGTTGAATGAGTGGTATTGACCGCTCATTCAACAAACACCCGTCGTGGAGAGCCCGTCGTGCCACGAATGTGTCGCGCCCTGACAGCGGCAGTCGGGCCGGACCTTTCGCTTCCTAGCGTGGTCAACTCCATGCTGGGAAGCGAAGAGGCCTGGGCAGCGGTCGCCTCTTTTTGTGAGGACGTGATGTCCCACAAGGACCCTCTCGCGCCACCGCATAGCCGGAAAAGGGCACGGAGAGGGCGAAGACAATAGTCGCCCTCCCTCCCTTCATGCTGGTGGATAGCAGCATTGCACTTTCCACCACCTGCGGTCGTTCCACGGCCCTTCCTGTATGGAGGGGCGTGAAGGGCCTGCTGCAAGCAGGCGGTCGTCGGCGGGAGACTGGACGTACAGGCTCTGCCGGTTTCCCAGTCCTCCTCCAAGTAGAGGACGCTGGAGAAACTAGTGGTTTTAGTAACGCATTTCCCCAGTATATATAAAAGAAAGTGGTGTAGCGCCATCTATCTCGCTACATAAGAACTAACATGAGAAAAATCCTAGATCGCGCAAACGAAGTTATCACGGAGTTTGAACATAAGTAATACTACCGATTACCATCCATCGGTCCTCGGACCCCGAGCCAATGGTCGCTCGGCGTGGAAGATCTTCCCTTTTCGTAGGAGGACACCTATTCTACCATGTTCTCCTCAGTGGTACTGACCGTGGTACGAGAAGAGCCGTGGGCTGGCGGCGGGTCGGAGCGCCACAGTCTCCGCCTTCAGCGCCGCCGCGCGCTGCCGCAGCCGCGCCTCGCGCGCGCCGTCCCACTCGCGCGGGACACAACCACTGGATAATATACAACATTATATACACATTTATTTATATTGTTAGAGATATTTTGGCTTGCCGATGTCGTGACATGGCGTAGAGGACATCTAGACGTTAGGCCAGGACGTTGACGTTGACAGAAACATCGCAGTAGTTTCGTTTCATACAGTTATACGTTCGAGATTGTTGGTCTGTGGTTCTACACCATCGACATCACGGAGACGAGGGAGTGTTGGTGGTTAGGTCTATGGTTTTACGAGAATCTATGGAAGCGATTGGGGAGATTGTCGTCTTGTGATTTTTGGGCGCACTTCTGAATTTGTAATTTGATCGTTTTTATGTCTATTCGAGTAAAATCAATAAGATTTTGAAGCTCTGTTTCTCTTTTTGAGTAATGTTTGATCAAGTTTCCAAAAATATATGTATACACATATATAGCTCGTATGCTGATACAACGATCGTTAGTCAAGCATCTGAGTACAGATTTTCATACAAAAATATATACTTAAGTCTGGATCAGTACTTGACCAGTAAATGGGCCTACGAGTTGTCCTATTCATCTGTACATAAATATAATGAAAATGTCATAATGAGTCTTTATTATCCTATTTAATATTATAAACGCGAAAGTTTGAATGTATGGATGTTTGTTACTCTTTCACGCTAAAACTACTGATCCGATTTGGATGAAACTTGAAATATATATTGTCCGTGATCTGAATTAACACATAGGCTACTTTTAAATCCGAAAAATCAACGGGACGCGAACGTTGTCGCGGGCGTAAGCTAGTATTTTATAAAGAAATGAAAAACCACCCAAAAGAAATACAATTTTACTAAATATCTTGTATGAGTTCAAAAGCTTTCTAACTAATTTGTTGGATCCAAAACTGAGGTGTATCTATCCCCGGTCAATCGTACTTAAACATGGTCAGCTCATCATTATCATCATGGTGAGTACTCACGGTGCGTGCTGCAGCCAGGGTCCCGGAGACAGAAGCGGGGAGCCCACGGACCAGGTCTGACCTTCCTCCAGGCGCGCCAACAACCCTCCCGCTACTAGCTCAGCTGCTTCTCTCTGGAACAATTAACAACCAACTTGAAACTCACTTTTAAACCGACTACAGCCAAGTAAAATATACGATTGTGATTTTGAATTGCCTGACCTCTGAACATCACTACGTATGTACATAATAATTGCAGATGAGAATTTTATCTTGTTTCACATTTTCTCATTCTAATACAATGGATACTGTACCAATATTTGCCAGTACTATAGTGTGAACCGCAGCGTCAATATCAGTTTTCCAGTGTGAATTTGTTTGTTAGCGGTTGCTGGTGGCAGGCTGGTGGCAGGCTGGTGGCAGGCTGGTGGCAGGCTGGCAGTTGTCAGTTTAGATTACCTCGGGTGTATTCCCCGCGTGTTCAGTCTCTGCGAGTGCGAGCAGTACGTCGTAGGCCTCCAGGGCTCTGTCGGCGGCCCTCAGCGCGAGGCACGCGCTCACGCACGCAGACTCCTGCACGCAGCACGCGCAGTACAATCTGTAACAATACGTGCATGATAGAGATCCCTATTACCTAGAAGGCCGCTATATTACTTTGTTCATTTGCATTGTAAGTTCAAAACTGTACGTAGGTCTTAAATGTTGGCATATGAGTATATATATATATAATATAACGCAGCTTGCACGCCGACAGCGTCGCCGACAGCGCCTCGCGTTTATATATAAAGTAATAATATAACCTGTGTGCAGTGTCAGCAGCTCTCGACAAGGCGCAGTGCAGGACAGCGCAGTCAGCCTGCAGCCGCGAACAACGCAGCTTGCACGCCGACAGCGTCGCCGACAGCGCCTCGCGTTTATATATAAAGTAATAATATAACCTGTGTGCAGTGTCAGCAGCTCTCGACAAGGCGCAGTGCAGGACAGCGCAGTCAGCCTGCAGCCGCGAACAACGCAGCTTGCACGCCGACAGCGTCGCCGACAGCGCCTCGCGTTTATATATAAAGTAATAATATAACCTGTGTGCAGTGTCAGCAGCTCTCGACAAGGCGCAGTGCAGGACAGCGCAGTCAGCCTGCAGCCGCGAACAACGCAGCTTGCACGCCGACAGCGTCGCCGACAGCGCCTCGCGTTTATATATAAAGTAATAATATAACCTGTGTGCAGTGTCAGCAGCTCTCGACAAGGCGCAGTGCAGGACAGCGCAGTCAGCCTGCAGCCGCGAACAACGCAGCTTGCACGCCGACAGCGTCGCCGACAGCGCCTCGCGTTTATATATAAAGTAATAATATAACCTGTGTGCAGTGTCAGCAGCTCTCGACAAGGCGCAGTGCAGGACAGCGCAGTCAGCCTGCAGCCGCGAACAACGCAGCTTGCACGCCGACAGCGTCGCCGACAGCGCCTCGCGTTTATATATAAAGTAATAATATAACCTGTGTGCAGTGTCAGCAGCTCTCGACAAGGCGCAGTGCAGGACAGCGCAGTCAGCCTGCAGCCGCGAACAACGCAGCTTGCACGCCGACAGCGTCGCCGACAGCGCCTCGCGTTTATATATAAAGTAATAATATAACCTGTGTGCAGTGTCAGCAGCTCTCGACAAGGCGCAGTGCAGGACAGCGCAGTCAGCCTGCAGCCGCGAACAACGCAGCTTGCACGCCGACAGCGTCGCCGACAGCGCCTCGCGTTTATATATAAAGTAATAATATAACCTGTGTGCAGTGTCAGCAGCTCTCGACAAGGCGCAGTGCAGGACAGCGCAGTCAGCCTGCAGCCGCGAACAACGCAGCTTGCACGCCGACAGCGTCGCCGACAGCGCCTCGCGTTTATATATAAAGTAATAATATAACCTGTGTGCAGTGTCAGCAGCTCTCGACAAGGCGCAGTGCAGGACAGCGCAGTCAGCCTGCAGCCGCGAACAACGCAGCTTGCACGCCGACAGCGTCGCCGACAGCGCCTCGCCTTTATATACATTATATAACTGTTATTTTAATTCAACATGGAGTATATAGTAATAATTAGACATTATTATAATGTATACTGGGAAATTATAAGAAATTCGGCTGTTGTTCAATCTAAAACTCCCGAAAAGTTGAAAGTTAAAATACCAATCCATATGCCAATCAAGCAAAGAATTGCATTTTTTACACCTTTATTTTCTCTATAGCTTTAGCGCATATCTGTTCGGAAGGTGCACCTACGTATTCACTTATTCATTCATTCATTTGTATGGAATAATTAATTTTCTAAAATAAAATCAAACTCCTACTATTTTTTTTCATCTGAGTTAAGTAGTGGGGTTTGGTTAGAACATTAGTAAAATATAAGATAGTAGTATTTACCGTCGTTATTGGCCGCTACTAACGCTTCTCTCAGATCGGCCTGAGCGCACACATCCAGAGCCAACCTCTCAGCCGCCTCACTACACCACGCCTGAAACAATATTATAAGCCAACAATTATACAATTCATGTGATGGCAAACACATTCATAATTATTCGTTTGTTATTATTATTATGTTGATTATTATGTTTGTTATGAATATATATATATATATATTTATTAATAAATACCTCATCGTTAGTAATGTGGTTGTTGCAACTATCTTCAGTTCGTTTCAACTTCACTCGGGATGCTATCTTAGCTTTTCGTGACTCACAACGACCTGGAAATATTAATAATTATATTATCTTTATTCAAATCAGGTTAATGTTATCAAAAAATTTAAAAATCAAAATCATTTTATTTCAGTTAAGAGATTGGTGTAGTTACATTATACACGACACAAATATAAACCCATATATACATACCATACAAATATAAACCCATATATACATACCATACAAATATAAACCCATATATACATACCATACAAATATAAACCTATATATACATACCATACAAATATAAACCCATATATACATACCATACAAATATAAGCCCATATATACATACCATACATACATACCTTACAGATTAACATACATACAAAATTACACTAATTACATTATGTTATACGCGACCATGACCGCTTGCCATCAGGTGGGCCTGTTTCTCTACTACTCTACTTAATAAAACAAGGTGCTAAAACAACATATTTACGCAGTATACTAATTGCAGTACACAATCTATCTACTATGAACTATAAGTACCTATGTATTTAAAAAAAAAGTATATACATATTCTATCAGCTCTCTAGATCCCATAGTACAAGCTTTGCTTAGTTTGGGACTAGAAGGCGTTGTGAATATTTATTTATCTATGTAAGTGTAGTTACCAGGTGAAGCGGTGTACACTCGATGAGCATCAGTAGAGCCATGTTCTCGTTCACAGCTGCTCGCTCCGGCGTCCATTGCTGCTTCGCAACACCTGCACGAATCAACCTTATTATAATGCAATTAAAGTTATTAATCAACTGGCAAATGTAAGCTTCATATCTGTTACTGTTCTGTGGGAAGTCTTATTTGAAAACCGTTAAAGCCTACCTTAACGGTATTGAAATAAGGCTTACTTTCTAAGTTACGAGGTCAAAGACAGACACCTTAGAAAAAGACGAGGGTTGTTACAAGTTTGAGACCTTTCAAACTTATAATACCCCTTTTTCTTTCATTTGGGGGTTACCATTAGCATTTATTGTTTACTCCATAAAGGCTGAAATACTCAAAAGTCATTTAAATTTGAGCACCACTTAAAGTTGCTCTTCCTCTGTTTAACATTACTCATTTGTAAGAGATGGCAATAATTTAAGCGGGACTTAAATTGAGTGGGGTTTGAGTGGCGTTTGAGTATTCGCCCATTAGAGCCAGGTATATTATTGACTTTCTTTAGGTTGAACGATTCAGTCGTTTTTTTTTAATATATATTAGTGAAAGGGTCACTGACCTGGTGCTGAGACACACATCTGAATCCTTCTCGGATAAGTTGAGACTGACATCGCAATCTGTGGTCGCCGGTAACCGAGCCTCCTCTAATCTGTAACATTATTATGTAAAAATTCAGTAAATTCACCTTTTTTTTAAGTAAATTCGATTGTTTTTTTTTTTGGTATGTTAGCCTAGCTACCTGATCTGAACATCACGACTGCTGGTATCCGTGGTGTCATCTGGCAGTGGATCCACCTTCTCCTGAGGAGTTGGCAGCTCGCACGGACTGAGCATCGATGAGGATTCATTCTAGAAATAAAACAATGTTTCTATAGCTTATGAGGTCATTTGAACATCTTTTAAATGGTTTCCCCTTCAAGTTATATTTTAAGAAAAGTTACTGATGTTATCTATCGCTGGAATTTATAGTCATGGCAGCCGAACAGTCCCCTAGCTAGAGGACTGTGTACGTGCTGTCTCAAATTGTTCACACATAGGCATAAGAAAGCTTGGGTTTGGCAAGCCAGGTGCTGGATTCTGATTGGCCCATTTTGGTCATCCAACCAATTCCTTTGCGAGGACTTTCTATGGTACCAATGGTAAAGTGGCATCAAGTTGCCGAACGAAGGATTGTAGAGGATTCTAAGCTCTTCCTACTAAGGTATAAGGTCTTATTTAGTGTGTATACCTGTTCTGTTCTAGATCTGTCAGCATCGTTGTCCAACTCTCCAGCAGGCTGTGTCGTGGACTCACACTCATCTGTAACAACCAGCAATGTATAACTTGCGCTATCAAACTTACATTGCTTCTATAACCACCAGCCCATCGAAACTAGTAGCACAGAATACATAACTCCGTGCAACTCGGCTATAACCTCCGTGCAACTCTATGTATAAACATTACTTTAGACTAGACTACACCACTCTTCGCTTACTTTCGTAACTAACCTGAAACCTCCTCCTCCGGTATAGCCCCTGCATGTTTATCCTGAGCTCGCCTCCTCACTAACTCGGCTATAACTCCGTGCAACTCGGCTAATCTCGCGTCGTGCGCTCTCGCGGCGCTGGCTGCTCGTGCGCGCTCGGCTGATAGCGCGCGGGCTAATGCATCGCGCTCGGCACGTAGGGATGACGCGTCGTCTGTTCTACTGCTTTGGGTTGCCACCTGGGGAGAACGTGAAAGTAAGGAAACTGGGGATTACTCTACGCCTTCCTAAACGAGACCCTAAAGTTCAAAAGGGTCGAAAAACATACCTGGATGAAACTAGCGATGGATGAAATGGATGGTGAGGAATCAAAACCTACTCGGCATTGGGGTATCGTGAGGGATCTTTGAAAAAAACGTTGTTGATCGGTAAAAGGACTCTATTCAATACTTTATAATTATCTACAGACCGTGACCAAAATAACTAAAATAGTATGTCTCACAACAAACGAACACACTCAACTCAAAAGGTCAAGTTAGGTGGGTCAAGTGATACAAGTGTTATTGGTGCATTAAAACTGTATATCTTGTCATCTTTCTCGGTAATCGTAAATGGCAATGCACAGCTCCAAGTTACTTCACAATCTAGGCGTACACGTAACAGTTATAATCATAGGAATGACGCCTGAATTTTTTATTTTGTAAGACATCAGAACTGAACTACATCGACGGTACTGACAATGTCGGGGGTCGCAGAGAATCGTGGTGACGGATCGCGAAGTTTCTATGGGTGAGGTTCTATGTATTCAGATAATGAATGCAAACCGATTGCTGTTCAAATACGCACTGGCGAAGTAAGCCATTGCTGTAAAGCGAGCAATGGTAGGTAGGCATATTGTGTGAGGCTTACGTAGACAAAACCGGTAGATAGCTAAGAGTGTGTTACTGAATATTATCCAATCAATATGACGAGGAATACCTACCAAAGTCAATCCATTCTGGCCCGGCAGCGGCGGAACAGTCACAGGCCGCAAGCTGGAGTACCTCCACGAGGAATCCCGAGACACCTCCTCCTCTCCCACATTCGGACAGCAGAGATACCAGCTTCTACTCCTCCTGACTCCCGAGGAGCTGTCGAGTTGGGTCAGCGGCAGGCGTCCTACCACCTCCAACTCAGCTAGAAGCGGTTCCTTCTCTTTTGGCTCCGGCATTGGGAAGGTCCCAGCTGTAGAATACGTCTCCCCCTTCCGGGAATTCTCCGGGGTGCTGTACTCTGGCAGGCTCCACTGCCTGTCTCGCAGCGGAGGCACCTCTCTAGCTGGTATATCATTGACGACCTCATTGGCGACTACGTATTCGCTAAGCTCGTCCGAATTCTCTTCAGGGGACTTCCGTTTGAGGCGCTCGAGGTCTGCGTAGTAGTAGGCTGTTGAGCGCGGCGGCTCCGAGGACTGGGTTCGAGTCCCGGCCATGTTGCTACATCTTTTGAATGTATGTTGACAGCTTGTTCGTTTTGATCACATTTTGGGAAGCTGTAGATGGCGTGGTTTTTATTGGAGTCTGTATTTTGACTGTTAGTTTGTTTAGACGCAATTTACACCTATTCATAGAATCATAGACAGTCACTTTTAGCATGAGAATCAGACTAATTAGAAGTAGGACTCCGCTAGGGAGCTAAACTTTTTGATATAACAAAAAGGTATATAGTACCTAGATAACTCCATTTTCACCTTCAGGTAAAAGGCACGTACAATAATATTTTGAGACATCTTTATTTGAAAAGAAAACCTCCCGAGGGTCGCTTCGCTTAATCAACACAAAAAACTTCTCATTAACAGCCTTTTCCTTGTAAAAGTAAACGTTACTGACCTAGAAATACGGCATTATTTATCTTGAACAAACTCTTGTAAACCCTAAATTTACACAGATAAGGCTTATATTCGTTCAACTTAGATAAAAGCTGGTAGCATGATCTATTTTCAGCCCTATTGCGTAGGATTTAAGGTCTACAGAAGAAGGTTGAGTCACTATGTGTTAAATTAGATGAGGCTAAGGTATAGTGGTTGGAAAGTTGGCGAAAACTATTCGGCTTCGGGTTATACTCGGCTCAATATCAGTTTTAAATGAAGTATAATTGGCGAAGCATGTCGGACCACGCACAGAGAAGGCTTCCGAAGTATAGATGGCTTTTGTAAGCTAATGTGAGTCATCTTATAAACCTAAAGATACCTCGCCACGCCACCTGGTGGTAACAAAACCAACCCTTACAATAGTTTAAGACCACCACACTGAAATTCGGCTAGAATGTAGTTCTGCTTTACCCCATCCCTAATGTCGGTCACCATTAAAGCCGCTAAATTCGGACGTGCAAGGCTGTGTGTGCCAAGCAATTAGATCGTGGTCGCCACGCCACGCCACTGCCACGCAGTAATAAATACATATAATTATAGCTATGTAAGTAAGTAGATTAGGTAGTTAAAATATCTAAAAATAATAGGAAATTATTTAGAGATACCAAAGAAAAATATAGTAGTAGGTACCTTTCCTTGTCATGTCGGCCAAAGCCTTTTTGTCTCGGTCTGTGGTACGTCTGGGGTAGATCGTTTAACTATAGAACTATTGATCATTATTCTGCCTACACCATGCCATAGAATATAACCATACAGGTTCCTCATCATCATCATCATCAACCTATATCGGTCCACTGCTGGACGTAGGTCTCTCCCAAGACGCGCCACTGAGCCCGGTCTTCGGCTCTTCTCATCCAGTGTTTGCCAGCTACATGTCTCAGATCGTCACCCCACCTAGCCGGAGGGCGTCCTACACTACGTGCGCCTAAACGCGCTCTCCACTTGAGTATTAGTTTGCTCCAACGATTGTCAGTTCTGCGGCAAACATGGCCGGCCCACTGCCACTTCAGCTTACTTATCCTCCGAGCTATGTCGACTACCTTGGTTCTCTGTCGGATAACCTCGTTCCGGATTCTATCCTTCAGAGAAATTCCGAGCATAGCCCTCTCCATAGCTCGCTGAGCGACTTTCACCTTGTGGACCAACCCTACTGTCAGTGTCCACGTTTCGGCAGCATAGGTCATGACAGGTAGGACGCATTGGTCAGACATTGAGGTATGGGTGACGAGAAGACCTGTCGGAGTTTCCCAAACGCTGCCCAACCTAGCTGGATTCGCCGGTTTAGCTCTTTCTCAAAGTTGTGCCTACCCAAACGCAGGGTCTGCCCGAGGTAGACATACAGGTTCCTACTAGATACTAATTAGTTTAAATCTCCTTCAGTTCCCTCTACCAGCTGTTATCTCATCACTTACTGTTTAGCATTACCTATATACCTCTACTTATATATTCTCCTTTCATATGTAACGTCTGTCTCGAAACATTCTTGAAAACACGCATAACCTATTGAAAATACAAAATACGGTTCTTTATTTATTCTAGCGTATGTATACTATGTATGTATTTACATCCTAGGATACGGTACGGTTTACGTGACATGAAATACAAGTGTATGCGACATTGTAAAGAATTCTTGCATTAATATTTGGCTCACTTCCTTCAAGTTAAGGCAGACTGTGTGACGCGGCTTAAATTATTCAATTAGCTATAGCCCGTGGCTTTACTCGCAAAGGTAGAGCTATCAATCAGTCATTTATATTGCATAAAAATACAATAAATTCAGTAAAAGGAGGTCAGAGTAAAAATGGTCTCAAATATATTTACCAGTTTCAATTGGTGTGTAAAAAAAGTCATTGAGGTATTAGGAGAAACCATCCGACATTCTTACAGCGGGGACATTCTTTCAGTGGCCATATCTCTACGAATATCAGCTGTTTGCTACCTACTCGTACCAGCTGAACGCACAAATTATTTGGTCCCAATATGTACAAGGATCATTTTGAAATATCCGGCTGCACATATTGTCATACGTGCCAAATACGCCGGTAGAGGTTTCCATGCCGTTTCCAGTCTCTCTATCTACCTAAGTGCTTGGGAGCTTACAAAATGTGCAAATCGGCTCTTATTCAAAAAAGATTCAATCCACACAGTCCACGTTTTTGTCATTACCAAGTTAAAACACACCAAAGAGATTGTTATCACACTGGCAAGGCTGTCTACAATGAGCTTCAGATAAAACCAGAGTTCATCCTAGCGAAGAATTATCCCAAGATCGGATGGACCGATAGATGGAGACTTTAATATTAGCAGACTCAATTAAAGTACTATTTAAGCTGTGTGGAAAAGGCCAGATTGGCAAGACTATGCTTCAAAATACGCACATAACATCATTGCATTAAATTTCATAATAGCGTCCGCCGCGGTGTTTACGAAAGCTGGGAAGTAGGTATATTTTGTGAAGAAAAGGGCTAAAATATAAGTTGCATTGGCCGTTTTGCATCAGCAAATCCCTGGGAGAGAATCGAGTTTTATAGTAATGTTTATTTTACGTTTGTAGTTATTTACACTGCAAAAATGACAACCGATGGGAAACTAAAGATTCTCTAAAGGCCACCACGTAGAACGAAAAGCATCTTAGAACGAAACTGGCGACATTGCTAAGGTCGCAGGAACCCAGTAGATGGAGAAGACACAAAATCTTTGCTTATGTAGTTGACTTCTACAAGCTGTTACGATGATGATATTACAACAAATCGACCCAAAAAACTGCCAACTTAAAAATATCGATTAGGAGTGACTTTCTTTGCGTAAGTTAGCAGTTTTTGCCTATACTGTAGTCTCTAGAGAAAACCTTAATAAGGTTTGATACTGTAGGTATAGAATTACGTGCCAAGGACCAAATAGGGTAGCACCAAATGGGGTCTCGATAAAAGCATCCCCAAATAACACTAAATAACGTAAGGACATTGAGTTTTTGCGCGAAAATCTCTCCCACGCAGTGTATTTTCTCTCCGCCCTATTTTCAACAACTTGAAGCTGTCGATACAAATTGAATCCATCAACATAGTTCACCGATGGATGAATGATCGGGATTGGGTTACTATTCTGACCCGTTGTAGTGAAACAAAGCTATGTTTGCAACGGAATAAACGGGAGAAGTTTTATACATGGTGTTATCTTTAGATGGTAACCGTTGTTTGTGTAAGTTGTCAAATCGTTGTCGAGATACAGACGGTATTTCAAATGTTTCCAAGTTCTAATCGCACCACACTTGGCGTTGTAGTAGGTACGTAAGTAAGTACTTTAGCAACGTTTACTAAAACGGGCCCTTTGAATCACTAGGGAATAGAAAACTAATAGTACAGGGAAATGAAAGCTCTGAATGAAAAAAACTAAGCTAAAACATCACTAGCCTATCCAGGGGGAGCTCGGCAGGGGGGGCCCCTATCTTTTGAAAGGTGGAGCCCTTCAAAAACTTCAAGTCTACCAGAGGGTGGATCAGAATTTATCAGGGACAACCTAAATAAACTGGGTCAAGCCCCAAACCAAACTATGTCCGCTACTGTGCTGCAAAACTAGCGCAGGCTTTTTTGTAAATGGCAACCCTAAGACGATCGCCTATTTACCGTCTTGGGGTAAATGTGGTAATACAATGAACGCTTTGCCGCAACACCCCCTTGACCCTGTCGGCTCACGTTACTGGGAGATGCCGGATGCTCCTAATGGCTTAGTTAGGAGTTCAAACAAATTGGGATAACAGAATAACACGAAGTAAGGCCTGATCAAGCTAAGTTTGCTGTGAAATAAATAAAAGATTTGTAACTCTACTCTAGGTACTTGGAAGAGACTAGCTCAGGGCCGAACTGGATGGCACAAACTTGGGGCGGCCTATGCCCAGCAGTGGGTAAAGTTGGGCTGTGGACGATGATGATCATCTACACTACAATGTACGTTGATCCATTTATTATTCTGTCGTTTTCACGAGTCTAGGCGAAAGGCTAGTCAGGAGGCACTAGTAGAGTCTGACACTCTAACTATGCAGAGGAATAAATAGGTAACACCAAAATAATATCATTCGCATCACTTTAGTAGTAGGTATAAGTACATAGATTATCAAATCGATTTCGCAGTACGGTCATTTTAACGTTTTTAAGTACTGCAGACGTAGCGTGGTCTAAACTTATAACATTAGACCAAGGCTTTAGTAAGCCAAATTCTGTTGACATTCAACACTTTTATAGCACACAAATAGGTACTCATTTTGTATGTCAAAGTCAAAGTCAAAAATCTTTTATTCAATAAAATCTCACTGATCACTTTGAATCGTCATTACGTTTTTTTTTATTGGATGAGTTGGAGCTAGTTCGTCCCAAGCTTGTTTGTCTTCTAAATAATCAGATATTTCATAGTATGCTTTTAAAAGAAGTCTCTGTTTTATTACGTTTTTGAACTTGCCAATCGACAACTGAGACACATCACTTGGGATTTTGTTAAAAGAAGCGTACACATTGCCCTTTGAAAGATTTACTAATTTTTGTGAGCCTAGTGGTGGGAACAGCGAGTTTGTCTTTATTTCTAGTGTTAACATTATGATTATCACTTTTTTTGTTGAATAGATTGATATTTTTTTGAACATACAATAAGTTTTCATAGATGTACTGGCAAGGTACTGTCATTATATTTATTTCCTTAAACTTATTTCTTAGTGATTCTCTGTACTTCTAGTACCTAGTTCTGAAGGCCAAGGTCGTGACGTAACCGGGGGGGGGGTGTTACAGGACTCACGCCACAGAACACGCAGCAGTTAGTACGGGGGGTGGAGAACGATCGATATAGAGTAGGTATCGCAGCGAGGTACCTAGGTACAGCATGCCGAGTGTTAGTGCTTAGGTTTATAACGAGCGCTTGACATTGTTGTTAACTACGAACCGGAATAGGAACGAACGTGTCCTATGCGTTTACGAAATAAATAATTTCACCGCTAAATTCAAGCGATGTAACATCTCTCTCCTGCGAGCCGGAAAGCGAAGAGAATGACCCCCACCGAATGGACCGACGACATTGTTAGGATCGCGGGAATGTAAAGCCAAAAATTATTATTTCTGAATATCTATGGAGCCCTATATCTAGCTGTGGCCATCAACGTGCCGATATAATGATGATAAGCATCTCTCTCCCAATAATTTCCTCACAAACTAGTGGAATTCAAAGTAAGTCAGACAAAATCACATCTAGCTGTAAACTAATTAATTGTTACAGACAGTGCAGTGGTCAACCGCTCAATACGAGGCGGGCCATCGGCTAGCTCCAGTCCCGAATTATATTACTCATGAAAATATAATATCTGTGCATTACACGATGGCGCCTAATGTTACGAAAACGGGTGTAGGTACCAACCTAAATACGTAATCTTGGCATCTCTGTCAACTGAACTACTGGGCTCATTTAGCGCCTTCAAAGAGTTGCAACATGATGCAATACTTTTAAAGATGGACGTAGGTACTAAGGATAGAGGTAATAAAAAAAGAGATCATTAGTTATTTTTTTCTGGCACATCTAATAGTGGATACGGGACATAAAACATGAAACAATATAATAGGAGGCCTTTACATCTATTGAAGATGATTTATACAGCGTCAGGAGGCAACCTATGCCTACTCTTAACGACACACTGTAGTGCCTGGGACAATGTTTAGATGGAGTAAGCTCGTAGCACCTATACCATCCTCTCAGCCTAGTCAGACATATCCACAGGAAAGGCATAGTCAATACGTGCGGAGCTGACTAAGCCAAGGGTTTCCTCACGATGTTTTCCTCCACCATTAAGCTCGTTTTGGAAAATTTATATGCGCATTAACACGAAACAAATAATTACACGATTATCTGAGTATGTCCACCGAGCATAATATACCTACCTATTAGCAATCCCTTATGAGGTCATCTTTATAGTGGACGTATTAGGCAGCTCTGGGGAAATCACTGGATATCATAGTATGCACTTGGGAGATTGGACTAGACTGTTGGTAGAGTTAGTAGGTAGGTAGGTACCTACAGTACAGATCGGGAATCTTGGGAGTTCGCCGTTTGTAATGCGCGAACACAATTTAGTTTGATAAAGCTCCATTGCTACTCTAAACGGCTAAATACTCACCATTATAAAACAAATGGTTAAAGTATAAATTAGTAATAACGTAAAAAACGGTTTTTTTTAAAGCTTCATATTTTTATCATTCAAGATAATCCTTAAAATATCCACCTCTACTAAATGGTGTCACTCGCTAGTCTCACTGGAACATCCAAATATCACAAACCAAATCGGATTATGGCTAAGTAGCCGATCGCAGGCAAATTGAAAAAAAAAAACGGCCTCAAGAAAAACACATCTTGCCCTGTACCACTATGTCACTTTCGTTCATATAAAATCCAGTCCATCCAAAGGTTGCCTGGAAAAGATCGCTCATAGCGATAAGGCCGCCCATTGTACTTGACTTGAAGAATGAACTCTGTGTTTATTTTATAATTTCTGTAAAAGTGGTGAACAATAAAGTTTTCTATCTACCTATGGATAACTTCTGACTGTCAGGAATATTCAACCAGAGGGTGCTTACAATTGTATGTTTTATCATTCAAATTTCAGTAATTGTGTAGCATCTGCTATTAATTTATTGTTTATCAAATATGTAATAATAAAATAGGTACCTACCCATATTGTAATAATAGTCTGTCTAATAATTATAGTTTTGAGTATGTAGCGGGAAGAGGAAAATAAATAATAGTTAATAATTGCTTGTTTCGTGACTGATCGGCACCTTTAAACACAACATTACAGTGGTTTGTTATAGGTATTTAATATGGCACATAACTTAGATAGGTACCTATATATTTTATTTCCTTTTTATTGTTTTTTTAAGACAGATTTTTTTATAATCACAGAATAATCTAGCTCGCTTGCGACCGGGATAACAAGCAAAAAATAACTCTCCATGTACAATGTACGTAAAAGATAAAAAATAAAGTCGCGTTCTAAATTCAAAATACAGACCAATACACAAAAAAATAAACCAGCCGGTCGGTGTGACGTCACAACACAAGTAGGTCAGAAATCCAAACACACAAAACTGCACTTTTCACTGAAATGTAGTCACTTATGTTGATTATTTTCAAACGATTTGTAAATAGTCAATGCTTTTCGATTGTATTTTTACAGATTGTTGTTCTGATGACGTATCAGACGCGATCGCGACGCGACGTGACGTCTTTGGTTGGCGGAAAAATGGCGCATTTTGCAGTGTTGCCAGTGCGACTGATCAAATTTACCCGATTCAATTTTATTTCGGATATACAAAAATGGAAACAAGAAGGGAATAGAAAATGGTCTAACTAGTGCAAATCGGATATATATTTTTTTTATTCGGAATGCTTTATGTTCTCTATTTACTCAAGGTAAACCAAAAAAATAATGAAATAAAAGCTACTTTGTATTGCGCTTTCTTTTTAACAAATAATCGAACACGCACTTGGCCGTTTTTGTTTCATTTTCTTCCAAGCGAATAGTAAAATAGTATGTAAAATAGTAAGTCACCTACTACAGCCTGCAGAACATATTTAATTTCCCGATAAAAACGGATTTATCAAATTGATGGCAACATTTTACTAATGTCAAATTCTCGTAGCGCCCCTACCATCGCACACGATCTCGATTGCCAACAAGTGCCACTTCGAAAATAACTTACTTGCAACGAGTTTATTTTCATCGTGTTGAGATGAGAGCCAGATACAATAAAATGTTTGAACATTGATATTGTTTAAAAAATACTCTTTCACTGAAGTGTGAAGAGAGAAGTATACTTACACCCATCGTTAATTGTACGCCGCCGCCGTCACTTGCCTATATTTTGTTCTTTTGGTGTGTGCGTATCTTGGTAACCCAATTTACAGTGGTAGGTTATAGGGCTACCACCCACTAAATTATTTACTTTAAATAAATAAAATAATGTCATCATCGAAACTTGCGTGCTTGTGTAGGAGTTTGTACCGTTTGATATTTGACCTTATTTTGATGTTACAAAACGTAAATATATGGCAGTTATTTAAGAGTAGGCAGGTACGTTATGGTGAATAATAAATCTTTTTGATGAATGTGTATGTTGTACCTACCTACTAGATAGGTACTTATTTAATAATGAATGAAATCAAATGACTCTGTAAAAAGGCTCAGTTCAGATAGAGCCAGCAAGATCCATTTATTTGCCTATGTGTTACAATTTGATGCTTTGTGTGTGACAGCCTTACCAATTAAGCAAAGGAAACTGTTGCATGCAGACGAAAATAGCATTTAAGATGTTAATAAAAAATGGCTTCCGCGCTTTAATGATAAGCGTCGTTAATCTTGACTTATTGTGCTCATTATTTCTTTTAAAAACTCTTTCGCCCGCATTAGTCATAGTACAATAAGTACCTACACTGCAACTCGACGCTAAACTCTACGGTATGCAAAGCAAGCTCGTATGAGTTAGTGGCCAACACTGGTGGCCGAGTTTTTAGGCCGCCTTAAGGCCTCCATCATGACTTAACGACCGCTAGAGCCGAGACCGACAGTTTAACGTGCCTTCCGCAGGACGTAAGCGCTCATGTCATTGCCACTAACGGTCATACATCCAAATAGTGACTGCGCAGAACATCGCTTAACTTAGATAATCGATGAAGATTGACTAAGCAAGTAAAGCCACCAGTGTTTTTTGAAACATAATAATGAGCTGTATAGTTCTTATACATATGACTATAGTAGGTGCCAAATAACACCGCAATACAGGTCATTCAGCCACCTTCAAAACGATGTCGCAAAATTGAATTTATGAATGGTAAACAAACAGTACTGCGAGATTCAAACGATTACCGTCTTAGCGACAGGTTTGTATGGAAAGCGACCGAATTAGCCATTCATAAATTGAATTTTGCGACATCGTTTTGAAGGTGGGTGAATGACCTGTATTGCGGTGTTATTTGGCACCTACTTTAGATAGAGAATATTACAGAGGCTTCAAGCCTACTCCATCGAAACATGTCCAAGGCAATACAGCATCCCGTAAATAGGGATATGGGCGAAAAGTAACCTTGATCAAGCTATTCTGTGCTTTGATACTACCAGCGCTGTACCTACTATAAAATTTCTTGAATAAATGCAAAGGCTTATCCATTATTAGAATCACTAACGTTTCTAGCAAATGTAACTGCGTAGTCAGCATTAAGGGTGGGTTGTGACTTGACTTCCGTCCTTCGGTGATGCAATTTCATCATAGCATGTCGTAAAAATATAAGTAAATCACTATTTATGGACATTTCACGCCGTTTAGTCTCTAACTAAGCCAATCTTGTATAATGGGAACTAGATTTGCGATATTTTTTTATAAATACACACCCAGACTACAGAACAAACATTGATGTTTGCGACCACAAAAAAGTTAAATGTTTGATGAAAATTAGTTTCCACTCAGATGGTAAAAGCTGAGATTGGATTATCCTGTCTTCGCGAGCTGCGAACGCATTAATCAGATCAGGTCTATTTTGGGACGACTTCCCTGTTTTTGGAGTTGCGTAAAGTGGGTTACGACGTTACGAACGACTGCAGTAACTTTATATACAATATTACAGAGGACCAACTTATCATTATTTTGGAAAACGGACAACACCGTGTGGAAACCAGTAAATTAGCTACCTATTTTAGCAGCGGCGACAATAGGTTTGCGATCCGCATCCACGTATGAAGGATGGAGTAGGAGTTTCCAAATGGGTTTTATTTAAATAATACCTATAAACTTACCTATCTTAAAAGTTCACAGTCTTAGATTGGGAATAATTTCATAATGGCTTTTTCATTGTCCGTCATGAGGGACCGTCCTACACACTTCGTCTTCTTGTTAAATTAACCTTGTTAAGTAGGTACTATTCATAGAATGGCATGAAATAATGCAAAACTCATGAGTAAAGTAAGGTAACTTACTTCTTCAACATGGCTCAGTGAAGAACGGCTTCCCCAGTCATCCCACGTCTCCCGCTCACCTGGGAAACCAATAATTCTATGGGATAGGCAGCCTTAACACTGTACGACCTACCTTACTTGTACTTACTATGAGTGAATCAAGCACATAGCTAATAGTTTTAAAGGAGTTTTTACAAAAAATGAGTAGGGCTGTATTAATATCGTGGTAGGGGTACTCTCTAGTAATTCTTAGTTTTCTGCTGAGGAAGCAGCGCCACCTATCGTTGACTAGAGAAACTAGTGTTTATAGTAAGCTTTCATAATAATAGATGGCGCTAGCTGTCCAGAGGTTCATTGTTTTCAAGAAGCATGTCTTTATTTTTCTCTAAGTGCAAAACTGACTGGTGTGTTGACTGGGCCTTTTAAAGCTAATTATCTTACAAGATGGGGCTAGTAGCCCCACCAAAAAAAAGTTCATTGTTATATAGAAACCCTTATTTAGATCTGCCTCTTCATAAAGTACATTCTTTAAACGTTCTTCCTGTCAGTTGTCCAAAGAGGAGCTATTATCCTGGGATAAAAAAAGAATAGAAACTATTCAGACAATTTGGCTAATTATGGAGGTTTCAACAGTGCTAGGTAGGTAATCTAATAAACTTTTGATTTCAATGTTTCTGTATAATTAGGTAGTACATAATAGGTACTTACCTAAAAACTTATTTGAATACTTACAGTAGCTTGCTTCGCTGCTGGCTTCCATACTTTTCCTTTGCATGTGCATTCTGTTTTGTATTCAATTCTGGGAATTATAAAACTTCAGTTATATATGTTAATTTTACATATTTACTGAATTAATCATGGGTTGCAAGAAACTGGCACTAAGATTCACCTAGCTTGAGAAATTTCAAAATTATCTAATATGACTGAATAAATTAATATTGGAAATTGTATGCGATAGTCCAGTGGAGGTAGGTAGGGAACTAGGTAGCTCAAAAAACTTACCACTGGGTAGTGTAATAAGATTTCGTCCACTTTTTATACTCATAAATTCACGACACAAGCAGAGTACTTGCATACGTACTAATTTACCCGAATAAAAGTAAATTTTTAGACCAAAAATAGATGTAATGCGGCATACACGCCCACTTTCATTAGACCACAGAAATCACCACTTTTACAATCCGCTATGAAACGGTGTTCTCTTTTTTCACAAGTATGATATTACAAAGTATTATTTTCATTTATATTTTGAATAAAATCATTGTTTTAGCCAAGTTTATTGAAAGAGTTCATTGTCCTCCGCAGCACCCCTCAATGTTTACAAGAAGTCAAATCAAAAAAGAAAATCGATTTCTTCCGTGGAATGGAACGTAAATAGAACGTTCCGTTTTTTTGAGACTTTTGTTATTGCTACTCAATAACAGATGGCACTGTATATGTTACAATAATGTCTAAACACAGACAATATATGAAACGACTGTGGATGGATAATGGATGGTGTTATCAACCTTTTTCAAAACTAAAATGCTACTAATAACATGCTACTAATGCATGTGTCTCTTACTTTAGTTTCGTCTTCAAACCTGTAACAAGACCCACACTAATAATCCCCAGTGGGGCAGAGCGACATTTACAAAATGAACCCTATTCATGGCACGTAATAAAAGCACGTTCAGTGCCTATCTAAAGGTTAGACCGCACTAGGGCGGAACTGCACTTCAGCGGAGCGTCGCGGCAGTTAGCTTCTATATTCTTTCCAAGGTAAAAGAATATAGAAGCTAACTGAGGCGACGCTCCGCTGCAGTGCAGTTCCGCCCTAGTGCGGTCTAAGCTTAACTGTATAAATAAAGACGGCAAGTATGAAAAAAAGGCCTTTATTATGTAGGTCACCAATATAACGTTGAACTGTTTTACTGTCTTGTCTGGGGATGAACAACTAAAAATCAAAATACCTATGTTCATACATAAATATTTATTTTTAAATGCTTCATAGCTGCCTTGCGTTACAACTGAGTATACAAATGATATAGATACCAATGTAGGTAGACACATTTTCTTAATAATGAGTGTGATAAACCTCTTCCAAAAACTTTGGTATGGTTAAATTTGGTTCATAATAATGTGATGGCTACTTTAACCTTGCAAAGTTCCCGGGAGTGATCTTATTATACCCTAATAGGTACTTAAAGTTTTTTTATATCAGTTTAAAAAATCTATCACAAAATCATTCTTTCTTCTTCTTGCTCTGAGATTCGTCATTGCCACTGCTCCGTCTCTTTCTATCCTGTCTCTCCTTGTCTATTTCCAAGGAGGCTATAGCCGGTACTTCCTCTTTCGTTTCTTTGATAACTTTTTTAACCCTGGACGCTTCGGGTGAATACGCCCAGAGTAGGAATTCTAGATGCTCTTTTGTTGGTTCATCTTTTTCATTAAACAGCTTGGCGTTTGCATTCTGAAAAAAAATTATATAATGACAAAGATTCTTTAGATGCTGTATTTTGATTGATAGAGAAGACGGTTCTTTCTAATAAAACTGCCTCACTGCTCGGAAGAGTGCGAGACAGTACCAACACCATCCTAAAAGTGATAGCAGACCACTACGATTCGCCCATTATGAGGTCTTTCGTTCAGGTTCTGATCAAATAGTAGAGACTTTTCGATTGGGGCTTGAACGAAAGATTTCACATCAATAATCTTGTAATATGTATATTAAAAAAGTGAAATATGTATCAATAATAATCTCTATACTCTAACCCATTTGACATGTACTGTGAACTAACAAAATATGGATCTTGAAATCTGAGAAATAAATGAATTTAATTTAATTTAAATTCTATGAAGTTGCTACCTAGGCATCTAGAATTTAGATTCACCTAGTTAATAAGATGCTACTAGTAGGCTAAGGTGATTAGTACCTAGGTAGGAGGAGGTTAGGTACCTTTTCTTTGAGTTCCTTCAAAGCTGCATTTCGCACAATGTCCCAGGTGCTGCCATCTGTTGGTACGTTCCGCAGCCGCTTGTACTCGCCGTTGACAGACGCGTACGCTGACAGGAACCCTTTCTGAAAATTATTGGGTTTGCATTCACGGGTTAATTTATTTAACGAGACAGAAAATACTGAAATATTTAATTTGAAAATGAAAACAAAAACAATGGAGTTTAATTTTTTTTAGTCTATGGTACTACAACTGGTTGGTATAGTTTGGTAGGTAGATTAGGTAGGTAGGTAAATACCTGCTGTTCAGTAACATCATCTCCAGCGAGGTTATAAGCTGTCCTGACGATGCCCTCGCTGAGGTACGGACAGTTCTGTCTGCTCATGTGCTTGGTGTCATACTCATCGATGAAGTCTTCCAGAATGGACATGGCTTCTTTGATGTTCGATAGCTTGTTCTCATCTTTTGTGCCTAGAAACAACAAAACCAGTAAAAATCACAAGCATTATGTAAGTATTTGTCCAAAATTATGGCTCTACGATATTTTTTAGCATGTACCTAACGGTAACCACATGGTACCTATCTGATCTGCTGACACTCGATAGTATCCAGCATTAAATAATTATCATCATCATCCTAATACTATTAGGTAGGTACCTAATGACCAAAAAATAAAATACTGACAGAATACATACATGTGAGTACTCTCTTAGCTCGTCCAAGTAGCCCCTTCACAGCCAGAAGCTGGTAGTCAGGGTCACGTCCGTCTAGGACCCGCAACGACTCCTTCGCAGCGTCTGCATCTTTGAACCCGAGGCCGGAGACTGACTCCGAAGGCAAGGTTTCCTTACCCTCGTCTGATTCCTGAGCGAGAATTATACATAATGTCAGTGATGAAAATTTGAGCCATCCCTAGCAGATGTCGCCAGGCACTAGATATATACCGAAGCATTTTACTTTTGCGCACCAAAAGATGCGCACCAAGGACTTCCTTCCGCACGTACGCTATTCCACAAGCGATTGGACCAATCGATTTTACGCTTGGTGCGCAAAAGTGGAATAGGTAGTCTACTGTCACACTGTCGCTAGAGATTTGAGCGAGGGCCTAGCAGGAAATTTATCCAATGTACTAGGTCGGTAGGCACCTAGAGACTTTGTAGTAAGTAGTGTAGGTAGGTATCCACTACCCAGCAATAAAGTTCACGGTCAGCACAGCACACAGATATGTAGGCAGATGCAATACATACGTTTACCTAAAAGCTTAGACCGCACTAGGGCGGAACTGCACTGCAGCGGAGCGTCACGTCAGTTAGCTTCTATATTCTTTTACCTTGGAAAGAATATAGAAGCTATATGCCGCGACGCTCCGCTGAAGTGCAGTTCCGCCCTAGTGCGGTCTAACCTAAAGTGTGCCTAAACAAAGAATTGTATTGTATAGGTACCTGGATTAAAATAAATGATAGAGGTAGGCAAGCCAAATAAAGTTAGCAGAGAAGGTAAGTAGTTGGTGGGTACACGCATATACCAAACAGTGCTAACGGCAACAATTTTCTAGAACACCTAGAAGATCTACAATAAAAACAGTGATGTCTTTTCAACACAGGTAAGTAGGCAGGTAGGTACTTTAGCTTCAGGTTTCACGCACTGGAGAGCTGATTGCTTAGCTCTATCAGCAGCCATTCTATCCCGTAGCCATTGCGACCTCTCACGACGCAAACGGCACATATCTTCAAAATGATCTCGATCACGCCTACGCCGAAGCCGTAAGCATCGTTTGCGTTCCTCCTCTACCCAAAGAAACATAAACGTATATGGAAACATACTAAACAAACTGCAAAGCAAAATTATAAAAAATCTACAAACAGACTTTTCAACTTTTATCAATATGGCATATGGCGGGCGAATAGCAAATGATATTACAATAATATTCGTTGTTCGTTCTTTTCACAAAGTAGTTATGCCTTCGTTCGCCTCGCGCTGCAAGCGCGGGCGGGGTGGCGGCGGCGGTACTGAAATTGCAGTGTTGCCAGCCATCGATCGGCCAGACTGGCGAAACCATCGGTATAAGGTCGATGGGCGAAACTCTCGAACTAGACTCGTGCTTTCGAAAAACAAACAATTTATGAAACGGGGGTCAAAATTTGAATCACGTTTCATACAAAACGAGATTTTCAGTGTGTAATTTTGGTAGAATGGGAGTCCCGCTTCTTCTAACGTAGACTATGTATTACATATTCTTTGGATCGGCAGCACTGTGAATCCGTTGAATCTACGGTCGAATCCGACGTTTCCGACGATGACACTGTACTTATGAGTATACCCCTAAGTGTAAATAGGTATTATAGGTACTGTATAAGCATAAACTATAGGTACTGTACTATAGGTACTAAAGGTACTGTATACTGTATAAGAGTCCTTTCCATGAAAGAAGTCCCGCAGACGCGGCGCTGTAGTCGACCTTAAGTATTATTTCTCGGGCAGCACTTTTAACAACTTCAGGCATTGAAAACAAGACTTTGATCACAGAGACCAAATAAAAACGCACTAGCATCCGAACACATTAACAGCACCTGACAACTAATTTAAAATTTAGTTTTAAAGTTTAGTTCCGGAAATTTCCGCGGGACTTCTTTCATGAAAAGGACTCTACCTACGTAACGCACTATCACGTAATCTATACTTATAATAAATCTGTAGAGAGGTCAATTTCAATTATGTACATGAAATATATTTCCAAAATAACTATCAGGGGGTGATTAGGGATCGATAGTGATGCCAAAAATGCAATCAGTAAAATTTTTGTCTGTCTGTCTGTCTTTCTGTATAACCGGTATAGAAACAAAAACTACTCGACGGAGTTTAACGAAACTTGGTATAATTATTTTTCATACTCCTGAGCTGGTTATAGTATACTTTTCATCACGCTGCAATCAATAGGAGCAGAGCAGTGAAAGGAAATGTTGGGAAAACGGGAGAAGTTACTCCATTTTTTAAGCTTCCGACGCGTGTGCACAGAAATCGTGTATGACGGAAATGTTCTCCTTAAAATTATATAAACAATATTCGACGACATATAAAAACTCATACAACAGCGTCCACTGATCCGCACCGTACGGACGAGTCTTTATACAAGGCAAACTAAAATCCGTTACGTGCAATGCGTCCGATACGTGCGATGCGGGCCTGTGGACGCTAGCCTTAAATGAAATTTGGTACACAGATAGTCTACTAGAGCCTGAGAAAGGACATAGGCTACTTTTCAATGCGAAAAAAGGGTTGGAAGGGGTTGAAAGGGGGGGGGGGAGTGATGAAAGTTGTAAGTATCATAATTTTTAGAGCAAGAATATTGAAACTTATTTTTAAGATGTTGATTCGATATAAAATCAAGGTTTGTAAAAGCTATGCTACCCAAAGACACTATTTCACGCGGACGAAGTCGCGGGGCACACACTACCACATTTTACAACAAACATTGACCTTACGACCTTACCTTATCACTACTCTTTCTCTTCTCCTTTTCTTCCTTCCTATCCTTCCGCTCTTTCTCCAGTTTCTGCTTGTTGGCGTCGAGCTCCACGAGCCAATTCTCAAACACCTCCATTGCTTCTTTTATGTTCTTAATTTTCTCCTCCGCTTTAGTCACTGAAAATTAAAATCCTTCTTACGGACAAGTGAAAACCCGTTTTCTATTTTGCGTCTAATCAGTGATGGTAACATTGCTCTGTTACGGACTTCCGGTTTGTAGGTTATGCGGCCACCACCGACCGCTATTACGCAGTATTACATATTCTTTGACCACCGCGCTGGGGTGCTAAATTTACATAATAAGTAATTAAATTAGCTTGGTACATACTTGAGAGAACCCGCTTAGCCCGGCCCAGCAGGCCGCGGACCGTGAGGCGCCGGTAGTTGGGCTCATGCTGCTCCAACAGTTGCAAGGTTTCCTCGGCCTTCGCCCGGTCCTTGAAACCGAAGCCAGAGTCTTCTTTGTCGTTTCCCATGACTGTAAGTTTTATTCAACCCAATTTACATTCATTTCAACCCAATCCTGGGACAGACACAGTTAGACTGAGTGTTTGGACAAACAATTACATTAACCTATATAGTTACGCCATGCCAGGCGCTTCGAATCAATCACCGGAGTGTGTAGACGTGGTGTAGACCCACTATCATCAACAATGAGGCAGAAGACGAAATACCTAGGTACTAGGTACGTCAGTTGTTATACCGCGTGCACACTATGTCCATGCCGCTGCCAGCATGTATGCCGCTTAGTGAGAATAAAGGCGATGTTGCTGTGACATTAATGCCGCGGACTTATTGCCACAGCAACATCGCCTTTATTCTCACTAAGCGGCATACATGCCGGCAGCGGCATGGGCATAATGTGCACGCGGTACTAGGAAAAGTTTTATGGCAGCTAGGTACTACACATCATTGGACTTTTGCACACTGTCTTAGGTACAACCTTAAAGACTTGGTTGTACAATCCTACATTTTGATCTTTGGATTGTCTTTAGAGTTAGTTATTTGGCAGTCTTAGCGCACACGCTTTAGTGTTGTACTATCAATAAACATGGCCTTGAATTTTAACCGCATGTTATGTCTGAATAAATTGGCCAAGTGCGTGTCAGATCATGCACAATGTTGACGTTTAAAGTTATCGAGGTTAAACTAAAATGAAACCGTCGTCGGTTTCATGTATTAGCAGACAGGAATGTAATAGTTGATCTCGTACAGCTCGTTTTTAGGAAGATGTTAGTCTACAGAAGAATTGGTAGGTATTGAATCGATTCTGACAGACAGAGGGTCATGACTACAAAGAAGGGTATACCTACCTACCCCACGCACTTAAACTATCAAAATGATAGTACTTATTTAGGTCGTGGGCGATTCGAGCCGCGGCCGCGGAGACGGTAAAATTACGTCATTATCAATATACATACTTAGCTAGTTTACTAGAAACACGGAAAGACTTGATAATAGCACTTAGCACGCCACCCCACCCAGCTATTTGGATTCATAGGGTACTGCCGCCGAAACGATACAAGGCCTTTGCATATAATCTAGGTGATTTATACAGCGTCAAAAGCCTATTTTTACCCATATATACCTTTATGAACGGAATTTAGTATCTGAGATATTTTTTAGATGGAGTATTACGATTTACCTTATTACGATCCTCTCAGCCTAGTCCCCCCTTATCAACTGATAGAAAAAAAAGGTCAATACGTGCGGAGCTGACTAAGTCGCGTTTTTTTCTGATGCACAAGGACCTTAGTAACTATTTAATTTTAATTCTTTATTGTACACTAAAATAACACATAAAAGACAGAAATAGATAACATGTACAAAGGCGAGCTTAACCCTAAAAAGAGTTTTCTTACAGCAAACTATGTACAATATCGGCGGAAAACTATAGTGTTGTAGCCCAGATATTTTTGTTCGAGCTACTCAATACTCAATATATTTATTGCTTTCACATGGTTTAGGTAAATTTTACATTGGTGGTGGATGTAAATAGATATGTCTCATGTGTTAAACTTTATATTTGTCTGCTATTATCTGTGGAGCTGTCAAAACTTTAAAATGTCAAGTTTTGCCTCCATTATTACTTTTCTACAGCGTGTGACTCGCGAACAATAAAACTACATCTAACAAGAATAATGTTTAATTACATCGACCTCTGATCCTTATTTTAACATCATGGACCCTGCTTAGGGTATAGCAATATGAAGGCAGGCCGAGGTTTATAGATAGCTAGTAGATCGTTAATTAGTAGGTATTACATAATAGGTAGTCATTTTATTTAGGATATTTTATATAATGTTCGGGTCGGTTAATAGAAAATATTTTAAGGTTTGTTGTTCAAGTGTTCATGTTCAAGTTTTGTCTTTGTTGTAATTTATCTACTGTCATATCAGAGGATGCTGTGGTATCGTTCAGTATCAATATCGGCCAGTGTGATTCTCCTTCTTATTATGTTTGTTTTGAGTTGCAATTCACGTGCTCTCACGTCTAGGATTAGAATCTGGAGAGTAGGTAGGTACATAAAGGCTAGTAGGTAGGTATGAACCGTGCCAATTAGGTCATCGACTATATTGTATACGATGAGTAAGTAGGTGGACCACACACATTACCTATTATTTATGTATGTACTTATCTACCTAGGTGAGTATAACATAGTTAAATAGGTGGGTTATCTAAGTTACAATTAAAATTAGGTAGGTAGGTATACGAGATATTTGATTGAACAGACGTCCACATTGGACAGTGAGATTGACAGTGAACATTGGTTCAGTGAGGCAACGCATTGTAATGGCTATCACATAAAGTGCGCCATCTGTAATCCGGGCGGAGCTGACCCCACGGAACTAAGGAACCCTACTTTCATAATAGACTATGATGATATCATACTGACATTGAGTCGCAGCGTGGTGTAGATATTACTGTTTTGTTTACATACAGAATTAGCTGCAAAAATAGCACGCGAACCTATATTTACCCACATCAAGAGGTTGCACTGCACCTAAATTATATTTTATTATGAATTTTTAGTATTAGGTAAGTTGCCATGGAAAAGTTCCTGTTATATGTCATTTTATTTTATTATTGAATAAATTAAAATTGCTATTGAAATAAATACTACCGTATAGTTACCTTTCTAGGTAGTAAGTATACCTATTACTAGTCTGGCTTATCATAGATTTTCTAACTTATTAGATTGTTTTCAAAATTATCCAAGCATCAAACAGTGCTGAGTAGGTAGGTACCTAAATAGTCAGGCCACACTCATTGCCCGTAGTAGGTATAGGTACATATATGTACCTACTAATATACTCGTAGTCGGACTAAATGTGCGTTTTGACACCGATACGATGCGACATGTAACATGTCATACGTTTAGTAAGTTAGGTACCTAGACATACTAGACCACAAACCAGAGGTACCTACCTACCAACTAGCTAGACGCTTTCATACCGTAACATGTCGCATGTCGGCGCGGCAGCAATATTTTGACGACTGACACGCCAGTATCGTGTCGGCGTCAGTATCGTGGTATCGGCCAGTGTAAAAACGACCAATAATATATTTTTTCGAAAAATTTAAAAAAAAAATTGACAAGGTCTTGTGTGTTCTGAAGAAAAATGTTCTAGCAGTCACCCATCCACGTGTACCATGTTTAATGACCCTAGAGAACGCTTGAGCGATAAGCTATACCTAAAGTTCTACAAGTGAAGTCACCATTTCGAATAATAAATAGGTACGGTCAGCAACATAAGTTGATCAACAAAAATAAAGTTTGTCCAATTTATCCATCTGTTTGAGAAGCCTTAGTCAATGTTTGTAGGTAACTGTTGCAAGAATTTAGGTACCTACCTACTTACCTACCTATGTACTTACCTACTTAGATTTAATACTAATTATCAATAATACCTACCTACGTATTTCGGTAATAGATATAAAACATTTCGCGACTGACTTTTAGAACTCTGTTTTTCGACTTATGTTGCTAACTGTACCTAATTACTTACTAGATTTTGTCCTACACAATAGTCCGTAAAAATTGAAGTAGGTATTTGGCACAACACTATTTTTTGCAGCGCGAGACTGGTACCACCAACGAAAGTTTGAAATGGACTGACTTGACTGAAATGAAACTTTGAAAATATTTCGAGCGTTCTACAACTCGATCAAATTAAAACGAGTGCTCATTCACGTATTTTGGGAATAAATACAAAATAAATAATAATTCACAGACTTTTATTTTTACTCGGTTAACATGACGTCATATTTCGATTCCCCACTACCGATCACTACGAGGCATCTCCAAGGTTGAACGAAATGGGCAATTTATTCTCATGACATCATGAAAAGTATAGTAGGTACCGAGGTATGTAGGTAGGTAAGGTAAGGTAGATATATGAGATCAGTGTTTGCATTACTCCGATCAATTTTTAATTACATTTACCTACTAATCTTAGCCACAAGTTTCTTCCTATGTTCTAGAAGAAGCTGTGTGCTTAGATTCAGAGGGCCTATGCTAACCAGCCATACCAAAAACCATCATGCTCATGTATATTTATATATAAATCATAAACATCCTCATTATGGTTTATATATAAATAGCACCATCTATTGTTGAGTAGCGGTACAACATAGACAACATAGGTAATGGTACAACATAGCGGTACGACGTAGAAAGTGCCTGAATTCGAACTTTACTATGACACGACACTACAATTGTCATGTTTGTCAACGTCAAGTTTATCGTGTCAAAGTCAAGAGATCAGATGTTTGTTTACCTTGCTGTCGTGGTGCGGATTTGATCGTGCGTGTTATTCGTATTTACAAATAAATTACGCTAAAATGTCTTCGCAAGAACAGAAACCTGTGTTCAAGGACCTTTCAGCTGACGATCCTGACTCAGAAGTGACTGAAGTGGAGTCCATGTGCATGAATTGTCACAAAAACGTAAGCCGCAACATTTTTATTTGTACTGTATTTTACCTAATTTTCGAGTTTTTTTATGTGAACCCATACTGTCCCACTGCTGGGCAAAGGTCTCCCCCATATCCCTCCATTTTTACGATCACCGGCTGCCTCCCACCAGGCTCTGTGGAATGTGTCGAGGTCGTCACACCAGCGCTTGTTTGGTCTGTTATTTTAATAAAAAACCCTCCAAACAATCAAAAAATAGCTTCAAAGATGATGTTTAGGTATTTTTTCAGTCATTATTACGAAAAAATATTTGTAAAAGAAAAAATATTTGTGACCGCGCATCTCCGTCGGTCCTCCGTGTTTTGGTTGATATGGATTATTATGGCTTCACATATAATCACAGAACTTCAAGCCTGCGCACTCACGTTAACTCACGAGTCCCGCATTCACAGAATAATAATATCTTTGGATTTGTAAAGAAAATGTAAAATAAATGCAAATAATTTATCAACCTAACCTAACACATGTACAGAAGTGACTCAGTAAATAGCACAAGTACCTTTTACTTATTTAAATGAAGATAAATAGGTTACAGAATACCTCTCAGACATAGGTACAATGTAATGGAAGCAATCAGTAGAAAAATAAGGGTAAGTCATTTTAGCATTCCATAAACATTGTAATTATATTGTGAATTATACAATGATAAACTTACAAAAGAATAATAATTTATCTACCTACACTACATACATATCGCTATAGTTTTAAGTAAAAAGGAAACCCATTCTTTTAGCATCTACCTAAGCTTTGAGAGCTGTGCTACCAACAAGAAGATATCTGTGTGCTATAATTAATTGCAAGCTTTCAACTGGGTATCAAATCAAGAATAAGTACATCAGAAGTAAGAATTAATAAGATTATACAATGTCTCACTTCATTCCTGATGATGAAGTGGTAGCATCACTCCTTGAGAACTCTGATATTGAAGAAGACAACGGAGACAGCTCTTGGGACCCTAACGCTTTCGACTTGTACCTAGACTTCACTCCGATGAACGAACCTATAGCCACATCCACCGAAAAATGGGAAAAAACTGCATTTAAATCAAAGAATATCACTGAGAGGGTAACTTCAACAGATATACCAAAACCTCCTATGGAGTACTTCTCTAAATACTTCGCAGATACCTTATTTGAGGAAATAGCAGAACATACAAAGAAAACTCTGGTATCGAGAGGTAAGCATGCCACATACTGCAACACAAGGTTCATAAAACATTTCTTCGGTGTTCATGCATTAATGGGTGTAGTCCGCTGTCCTCAAATACAGTTATATTTCACTCCAAAATTCCAGTACGGTCCTATATCAAACACTTTGACGTATGAAAAATACAGGCAGGTAAGAATATCCTTATCTACAGTAGATTCTAACCATCCCGATGAGTTGGAGAAATTGACTAACCGACTATGGAAGGTGCAGCCTGTTTTAGAAGCTGTCAGATCACGATGTCAGCAGCTACCGAGAAATAGTAGTCACTACTCTATCGGAGAACAAGTCATCAGCTTAGTCGGTCCTCGACTTGGAACTCCAAATAATTGGAACAGACGAATGTTGGGGCTTAAGAACTTCATCATCACCGACACTCAAGGTTTGATCGTAGACTTTGAGATCTTCCAAGGATCCCATACAGATTTGCCTGATCGTCACTTAGGTACCGGAGCATCTATAGTTCTCCGACTTGCTAGAACAGTGCCCGGAACTTGTCTATACTTCGGACCAAACTTCACAACCATACGTCTTATGAACGAGCTGGTTAAACGCGACATAGATGGTACAGGTCTGATGATGCCTTGCAGATGGAGTAAGAAGTTCTATGAGTTTAAAAATAAGCCCAAACCAGGGGATGTTGAGGAAATATCAAGAGAGGATGGGAAAGTTTGTGTCATCAAATGGATGGACAACAAACCGCTTATGATAATGTCAACAGTATATGGAGCAGAGCCATTAAAAAGATTTGAAAAGTTTGACGAGAAAACAAGACAGCACACTAGGATTTCTTGTCCGCTAACGATCGCTAACTACAAACGTAATACCTTAGGAGTTGGTCTTGCAAATCAAATAATGGATCTATACTCTACCTCTTTTAAAAGCTCCAAATGGCCGGTTAATGTCATTCTGTACCTGTTCGATCTAGCTATCACCAACTCGTATTTTGAGTACCTACATGATGCTAAGACGATAAAGACTTCAGACACGCTGGACGCAGCAAAGTTCCGTCTTGAAATAGTAGAAAGTTTACTCGGAGAGGCTCTGAAACCTGTGAGACTGAACCACAGTGATGAGGATATTACTGAAATAGCACCTGAAGTCACACATAGTAAAACAACCCTGTACCGACCGCCATCGCTAGCGAGTATAGATGAACGATTTGATGGTAAAGATCACTGGATGATTTGTGATAAAAGCATCAAGTCTCAGAGATTTTGTCGTAGAGAACGTTGCAAGAGTAGAACTAACATAATGTGTACGAAATGCAAGATTTATCTTTGCTTTAACTATCACAAAAACTGCTTTTATACGTTCCATAATAAGTTAGATAAGAAGCCTGATTAAAAAGTGTTGGAACAGTATTTAAAAACTGAACTGTTTAGACAGACGTCATGAGGTGACGTGAAACGTTGTGTGAAAATTTTCTCTGCTATGAAGAATAAATTCTAATTCCTGATCCTAGCTTTTTCGATCCTTCCGTCCATAATCCATCAGGTTATGGGCCCAGCACGCTTCCACTGCGAATTAAAAATTGAAAATACAATTTTGAATGTATCAATAGTTTTATTAAACTCCGATCTAAGTTTCCCTCTCGTAGGTATCAATAACTAAAGCCTTTTATGCTGATTTACTGCTAAATCTATGCCCGAGTCGTGATCAGTGCATGATGAACTGATCGGGACTTAAGCATAGTTTTTGTATCAATCTACTCAAATCTAAGCTTTAGTAACGATTACCTACTTTATCAGGATGTGAGTATCATCATGATTGTGCCACAACACTCATACCCTAGATTTGCACTTCATACGAACGTAGTCACACCTACAGATCAATTACAGACACTTACGTGTCAGAGTGATGGACGCACACGTCCTCAGTGGACAAACTTAGTCAGGCAATGAATACAGCTACTGTTTGCTACAAGCGACTTCTGCTTGTGTGGCCATAAAGCCTCGGGTTCATTTCCAGGGTATGACTCGCCTCATGCTGACCAGGATCCCATACTACAAGAATGTGGTGATCATGTCGTTTTCTTGCGAGGAGTGCGGCTTCTCAAACAATGAGATCCAACCGGCGGGCGCATACGCTGAGCTAGGAGTCAGGTAGTGTTCTGCTTTTTTTAACCCCCGGCGAAAAAAGAAAGGAGCGAAGAAGTTTGGAGGCGTTGTGTCTCTGTTTGTGGCCTCAGGGCTCCGATTTGAATGCAATTTTTATGTAAGAACTAAGGGATGGATCATCCCTTCATCCAAGGTTCTGCGATGAATCTTAGTTACTCTTAGTGGAAATCGATACAGTCGCGTCAAAGTTATCTGCTCTGAACCTCAGTTTGGCAGAGATCTCAGGCAAAATTAAAGTTTTGAACTGAAACACTGGGTTTCTAGTCTTATTCATATTGATCTGAAGATCAGTGCTGAGAGAATATATGAGGATTTCAAGGTCGTCGGTCTATTTTCTTTATTGTGTATTTACTGATATTAATATTAATAATAATTATCATAAGTACTAATATTATAAATGTAAATGTAAGTTTGTTTGTCACGCTTTCACGCGAAAACTAATTAACCGATCATCATGAAACTTTGTACACATATTCTTGGCGGTATAAGAAGTAACATAGGATATTTTTTATCCCGGAAAATCAACGGGATCCAACGGGACGCGAACGAAGTCGCGGGCGGAAGCTAGTAATTAACAATTTTATTTATTATTAATATTGATTGATATTTATTACTTAGATGGGAGCTGAAAGTGAAAAGTCCTGAAGACCTGAACCGTCAGATAGTGAAGAGTGACTACAGCGGAGTCACCATTCCCGAGGTAGACTTCGAGATACCTCCTCAGAGCCAGAAAGGAGGTCAGATCATATTTCCTTCATACACCTGTATCAGTCGAGTAACTTTATCCTATCCTACTAATATTATAAATGTGAAAGTTTATATGTTTGTGTTTCAATCATGCTGCAACTACTGGTTTTTATTTTACTTTTTATCCCGAAAAATTAACAGTACAAACGGGACGTAGACTAAGTAGCGGGCGTAAGCCAGTAAAATATAATGTAGAGATTGATTTATAGCGAAAATGGAACGGTAAAATTGTGCTCGGACTAGAGCATCAGTAAAATTTTTATTTATACAAAGAATTTCAAGTGCTATAGTAGTTGCCAAATAACACCGCAATACAGGTCATTCACCCACCTTCAAAACGATGTCGCAAAATTTAATTTATGAATGGTAAACAAACAGTACTACGAGATTCGAGCGATTACCGTCTTAGCGACAGGTTTGTATGGAAAGCGACAAAATTAGCCATTCATAAATTGAATTCTGCGACATCGTTTTGAAGGTGGGTGAATGACCTATATTGCGGTGTTATTTGGCACCTACTATATAGGTCTAAATTGCAGTGCATTGCTCCCTGAGCACTGACAAGGCATATAAATTAATTAATTAATATCCTTGGACATGAGACACAACGCCTTCTAGTCCCGAACTAAGAGCGTGTACTATAATTTGATTAACAGAAGTAACAACAGTGGAGGGTATACTCACGCGTGCCATCGCAGGCCTCTCACAGGACCAGGAGAAGAGACGCGAACAGCATCCTGAAGACGCAGCGCAGCTGGATGCCTTCGTCACCCGCCTGCATGCCCTCAGGACCCTGGAGACACCCTGGACGCTGAAGATTGAGGATATATCTGGTGAGAATGTTACAAACCAGGGGCTTGGGGCAGAATCTGATGATGGAAATTAACCTATGCTTATAACAATGCATTGTCTCACTAAGCACGTCCACTGTGGACGTGCCATGTGAGTCATGCAACTGCGTCCACTCTGTGAGAAATAAAGATGAAAATAACTGGTAAATATTATTCAGTTTTTCTATAGTAGGGCTCTTTGTGAAGTAGCACGTTTACTGAGGACGTGCTATGTGAGGCATTGACGTGTCGTAAGTCTCATGTGCGTGTAATTGTACCATACTCTTCAAACCGGAACACAGCAATGCGAACATAGCTCTGCAACGATATAGGTGCTAGTACAGAACCTTGACAAGTTCTGTCACAAAGTACCTCTACTACTGCAGTGGTAATTAATGTGTAATATTTAAGGTAATTGCTTCGTTGAGAATCCGTACGCGCCGGCCAAAGACCCGGATTGTACTAGAAGTGACTTCAAACGTACCATAGAACAGAATCATCTGTTAGGAGTTTACACTCATGACGAGGTAAGGTACATTGTATATAATGTCTGGTTATATTTTTGTAATAATAAATCTGTATTTGCCAATAGCACAATCTGTATAAATTTAATCAATGTTTTTAAATTCATCTGTCCAGCAAAAAAATTACCTCTAATAATAAAGTTTTACCTGTAGCAATAACATTCTACCTGTAATAATAATGTTCTACCTACAGTAATAATGTTTTTTACCTGCTCTATAATAATTATTTACCTGTAGTAATAATGTTCTACCTGTATGAATAATGTTTTACCTGTAAGTTCCACCTGTATTAATAATATACCTGTGTAATGTTTTCACCTGTAGTAATAATATATTTCCTGCAAGGTGCAAGATACCACCGATTCCCCACAATCCCACACGGCGTCACTACTCACCCCCGTGGATATATCTGAAGGAAACTTCGACAAGGTACGTATATACACAAAATAACTTCTAAAACATCTGAGGAATAATCTCAAATTCATAAACAAAGGCTGAACGATCCGCCAAACCGTTTCAACCAATATTCGCGTAGTTGCGGGTTTCATCTTCACCAAGAATAAATATTGTGTGGTAAACATACATACAATCACAAAATCAATTGAAGTACTAAAGACATAAACTCGTTATTGTACTACAAGGAGAAACAATGCAATGGCCTTATTGCTGTAAGTGATTTCTTCAAAACAAACATAAAGTGGAGAGGATAGACCAACCGGAAGGGCTGCGATAAAATAATTTATCTAAAACAATATGCTATTGATAATTCAAGATGGCGGCTGACGAAATTCTTCAGTTCCGAACAAACTGTCCAGAATGTAACGCGCCCGCAGACACCAACATGAAAATAACTGGTAAATATTGTTTAGTTTTACTCTCTCTAGTAGTAGTATAGTAGGGATCTTTGTGACAGAACACGTCCACTGAGGACGAGCCATGTGAGGCATTGACGTGTTAAGCCTTGGTCTCGAGATCATAACGCACAACGCAGCTGTATGCGACATGCAGCACCGGACGCATAATCGTATGGAAAACGTCTAGTGTGATCTCTTGTTCCGTCGCAGTCTGCGTCAGCGGCGAGGAGCAAACGCGGCACTCTGCGTTGAGCCGCACACCGCAGCGTTGTGCGTTACGATCGCGAGACCAAGGCTTTAGTCTCATCTGCGTGTCATAGCACCGGTACACATAAAATAAATAAATAAATATTCACGGACACTTAACACAACGCCTTCTAGTCCCAAACTACGCAAAGCTTGTACGATGGGAACTAGATTGCAGATAGAATACATACATATTTTTTTTTTGTAAATACATATTTATAATACATAGAAACACCCAGACACAGAACAAACATCTATGTTTGTCACACAAATGTTTGTTCTTGGTGGGGATCGAACCCACGACCCACAGCACGGAAGGCAGAGCTACTACCGACTGAGCCATGACGCCTGTCGACATATCCTTACAACCAGCAATGCGAGCATCACTGTGCAACAATATAGGTGCTATATCGGACAAACTCACAAAGAGACTTGTACTAAGGTTCTATTAGAGGGTAGCCATTGGCAAGTGTAAACCACATTATTTGTCGACAGATATACCACATTTCAAGCAAGTTGTGATAATGGCTACCACTTGCGACGCGTGTGGACATCGCACGAACGAGGTACCTAATAACTTGGACATTTCACACAACGCCCTCTAGTCCTAAACTGAGCAAAGCTTGTACTATGGGAACTAGGTTGCCGATACAATACTACCTAATATACATTTTTTTTGTAAATACACACTTATAATACACAGTAACACTCAGACATGGAACAAACATCTATGTTTGTCACACACATGATCTCGGTGGGGATCGAACCCACGACCCACAGCACAGAAGGCAGAGCTACTACCGACTGAGCTGTGACGCCTGTCTTTTATCAGTTTGTAAACACGGGTTTGTTACATTTTAAAGTAATTTGTGAAATTACATAACAATCCATGTAATGGATAGCGAACCCTAACTTTTTTTCCAACAGGTAAAGTCAGGCGGTGGAGTTGAAGAACAGGGAGTGAGATTTGAAGTGAGAGTCTCAGGGAAAGAAGACTTCTCCAGAGATATACTCAAGGTGAATCAAAAATTAAAATTAATATATAAATGGCGGAGTTTAGAGGTAACAAACATTTAAAAAAATATAACTGAGTTGAGAACCTCATTTTTCGTTGTGAGGTAATCTAAGTACATAAAATTATTTTGAAGCTGACTGACAATCAACGCACATCCTAAACTATAAGGCTGGAAACAGTGCTCGACCGACGGTCAGCGCTGACCGTCGGTCGAGCACTGTTTCCAGCCATAGACTTGCATAGATATAGCTACGCCGACCGACGGTCAGTGCCGACTGTCGGTCGAGCACTGTTTCCAGCCATAGACTTGCATAGATATAGCTACGCCGACCGACGGTCAGTGCCGACTGTCGGTCGAGCACTGTTTCCAGCCATAGACTTGCATAGATATAGCTACGCCGACCGACGGTCAGTGCCGACTGTCGGTCGAGCACTGTTTCCAGCCATAGACTTGCATAGATATAGCTACGCCGACCGACGGTCAGTGCCGACTGTCGGTCGAGCACTGTTTCCAGCCATAGACTTGCATAGATATAGCTACGCCGACCGACGGTCAGTGCCGACTGTCGGTCGAGCACTGTTTCCAGCCATAGACTTGCATAGATATAGCTACGCCGACCGACGGTCAGTGCCGACTGTCGGTCGAGCACTGTTTCCAGCCATAGACTTGCATAGATATAGTTACGCCGACCGACGGTCAGTGCCGACTGTCGGTCGAGCACTGTTTCCAGCCATAGACTTGCATAGATATAGCTACGCCGACCGACGGTCAGTGCCGACTGTCGGTCGAGCACTGTTTCCAGCCATAGACTTGCATAGATATAGCTACGCCGACCGACGGTCAGTGCCGACTGTCGGTCGAGCACTGTTTCCAGCCATAGACTTGCATAGATATAGCTACGCCGACCGACGGTCAGTGCCGACTGTCGGTCGAGCACTGTTTCCAGCCATAGACTTGCATAGATATAGCTACGCCGACCGACGGTCAGCGCCGACCGTCGGTCGAGCACTGTTTCCAGCCTAAGTCCTAGAGGTACGAAGTTTGGTAGGATCCTTGTATAGTGTGGGGATGCACTAAGAAAGGAATTTTGAAAAGTCGCACTCTAAAGGTTCTAGAACGCGAGCAACGCAGCGGGCGACGGCTAGTAAATAATTAATATTGTTTGTATATCAAAGTCAGAAACGTGCAGTATGGAGATCCCGGAGTTAGATCTGGAGGTGGGCGGACGTGCTCTGGGAGGTCGCTTCTCCACGGCCGAGGGATTGCTGCGCGCCACTAGAGACCAGCTCGCCAACTCTCCCGGCCTAGTGGGAGATGCACCCGCCATCAGTACTGGAGGACTTACTACGTAATATACCTATAGCATCTAATCTAAACCTTGTTTTAGGTTTGTATGCCGATGGAGAAATCGTTAATCAAGCATAGATTTGAGTAGAGAATTTCATACAAACATCGATGCTCGAGTCCGAATCAGTGCTTGAGCAGTGAATCAGTATTACATTATGGACCTTAAAATTAGTTTAGATGGGAAGATTTTTGTAGGTGTGATTCTTACCTAATCTTGTACAATTAGTTGCCATAAGTAAATTATTTAAATGGGACCACTCCCTACGAAGTTAAAAGATTCACGGGTGATTTTGTTTGAGTAAACTGTCAAATGTTAAGAAGCAGACTGAATCTTCAATTATTATTATTTGATACACAGACAGCTTAAAGCTGATATGTGTATGCCACTCAATATAGTCTGTGCACTTGTTTTATCTAGTCTGTTTTTGAGTGTTAACTGTTGGAGCACTGATTTGATGTGGATAATTCCCGGATAGCTTCAGTGTCTACAGTTCTGTGGCAAGCAAAACCGCTGCATAAACATAGTTTTAAAGTGTTTAGTAAAACTACTATCTTAGCGATGAAAATATCGTCAAAAATTACGGTTCATATTGTGATGGAGTTTTGAGGTAACAACAGAACTAAATACAACCGAATTGAAAACTTTTTTGAAGTCTACTAAAACTATTTCTATTTTGTTTCAGCGTGCTTTCGAAACTGGACGACGTTATAGAATGCCGTACATCAGTAACTCTGGTTCTGGACGATCCAGCTGGAAACTCTTACGTGCAAAGCCTCGCTGATGAACAAGGAGTAACCGATGATGGTACATCTTTATTATTTAAAAACAAATTAACAAAATTCCAGTTAGTTCTATCATTAGAACAAGCAGTAGATCTAGTGGAAACGAATCCAGTATACTTACATCCCTCATGAAATGGGTCACATAAAATCTAGATTAGGTACATCTAGTACCTAGTCTTTTTTTTTTTAAATAAATAATTTTATATCTGCAGTAGTTGTCAAGGTAGCCACAGCTCCTCCTTGTTGGAAGCCAAAAAGGAAACTAAACTGTCACCGGTACCACAGATCATATAATACTATACTAGTACTGCGGGCCTAAGATGCGCACCGCGAGATATTGGTCCTAAACTGGTACAAAATGCTTACATTTTGTCAGAACGACATGACCAATATCTCGCGGTGCTCATCTTAGGCCCGCTGGTCGCACAGCCATCCGTTAGAAAGGCGTGATTTTCAATAACTTTTGATTTATTTTGTTTGTCGCAGGCCTCAAAATCTGCCGCTACGAACGAACCTTCGAGCAGAACGAAGAACTAGGGCTCAACGATATGAAGACTGAAGGATATTAGAGATATCAATATCAACTACAAATCATAATAAACTTTTACTAGTGGTAGAGTCCTTACCTCTGACTTCATCTACTCTTTAGGCATCGTTTAATATGAAAATAAACGTTGCCTATTGGTGGACTTCAAACACATCCCTAGCAACTTTCCCTGCTGGAAAAACTTTCTGAGTGATGGCCGCAGAGCACATCCTCAGTGTTGTGACGTAATGAAATGGGTTATGAATGAACTACTGCTCTTCCTTTACATTTAAAATGTGAAATACGCATAATTTTTTATAGTTCCGAAGTCTAACAAGGAACCCCTAATTTAAGTGATTTGATTATCAATCCATGTTTGTATGATTTTTCAAATAGAGTTTAAGTGGAATTTGTAATGGTTTTTATTTATTTTTTAAATCATGACCAGCCTCATCGGTAAACCCGCTCGTTTGCTGATTCTACCAAAACTTCGGCAAGAATAATTATAATGATAACCGTAGCGTTTATTATCTGTGGATTTTGACAAAGGATCATTATGACATTGACAACTGCAAATAGACTTCAATGTCAAATACTTTCAATCAATCAAAAACATCCGTTTTGTTTGTTTGTTTACATAATTCTAATCTTTTATTTTAAAGTTTTTACGCTGCTATTTTGTACAAAATGTCCACTGAATCTAGTGAAAATACTCTCCTGTCGCATCATGAACAGCAGCCGCTCTGCACTACTCGCCCGCCTTACCGACAGGGCAGGAAACTCACCGCTGTAAAAGTAAGTAGGTACCTACATACACACTCTTTTTCTGAACTTCCTTTAGGCTCTCAGTAGGTAATAAAAAGAGGAATGCTTACAATAAAATAGTATTTAACATGGGTATGTATTTACCAAGCACGTTTCTTTGTAGGTACTTTCGTTATAGTAATTTTAAAATCACAACTTCCACTTTCAGGTATACACAATCAATACCGAGTCAAATCACCTGCTCATCTTCGGAGTGCCTGCCTTAAACCTCCGCCAAGAAGCCAGATCATTATTCTTGAAGTTTGGGAACTTGCAACAGTTCCACGTCTCTAAGGACCATCCAGGTGAAGTCTTCAGCGAGACGTACCATGCGAAGTATGATAGGATCCAATCAGCACGAGTTGCAAAGAAGATGATGGATACAAAGAGTTTCTATGGAGGGTCTCTGCATGTTTGTTACGCACCAGAACTAGAGACAGTGCAAGAGACGAGACAGAAACTTATGCAACGGAGAAAAGATGTAGCGAACAGGCTCCGGAATTTGGATAAGGAAAAAAATGAACCAGTAGTCAATGAAATAATTGCCCCAAAGGTCAACAATGAGAACCTCGGAGCCCTGATTCAAAATGAAGTCACTGATTATGAACATGAAACGAAAAAATTGAATATGGGGTCTGAGAATATAATTTACTTGAAAAGAAAAGCTGCCAAAAATGTCGTTATTGAAAAGAAGTTTAAGCCTTACGAGGCTACTAGAAGTATAGACGTGATTGATTTCACTTCAACAGAACGAGAGACGTTGTCAAATATAAATGAAGCTTTGAATTATAACAAGTTTGGGAATGAAGTGATAAGGTCAATGGATGCAAAACCACTCAATGTTATTAAGTATAATAAAAAGAGCAGTAGATAAGAAAGTAAAATCATTTTTATACTGATTTGTAAACTATTAATAAGTAGGTACTTGTAATAATACCTAGGTAAGTTTTTTTAGGTTGGATTTGTTTTATATTGGAAAAATGTGATGAAACAAGCAAATGAGCCACCTGATGTTAAGTGGTAGATGTACCTCTACTACCTACCTCTATTTTGGAGAAACATTAGTAGCTAAGTATGGATCGAGTAGAATAAGAAGACATGTACCCATCCCAACGTGGGATAAGGGACGGAATCATCATGACAGCTATTCGAGATACGCTGTGCGGTAATGCTACAATGTTCGGCAGTCGATCTGACGAAGCGTAATATGATTCGAATACGATGGATTTACGTAACGTGGCGAGCGAACTGTCAGATTTGTTCGTGATCACATTATACCGCGTTCACACGCAGCCCATGCGGCTGCCGGTATTATTGCCGCGGACTTATTGCTACAGCAACATCGCCTTTATTCTCATTACAGAGCAAGGGCATGAACTTGGGCCGGGACAGAGGAATTATCGTGGTAACACTAAGCTCGTGCCCACTTACCTGCCCAAGTCCCTGCCGACTGCGGCATAGTGTGAACGCAAAATTAGGGAGCAAGGGCATAGGGCATGAACATATTGAACATGGGCAAACCGGGAAAGAGGCATTATCGTGCTTACATAATCTCATGCCTACTTCCCTGCCCAGTTCCCTGCCCACTACCGCCTAATCTAAACGCGCCAGTATATTTGTAAATATTCTGTGGGAGAGGGAAGTTTTTTCTTTTATCCCCACTTTATCGTCGTCAACTGATCTTTTTATGACGCGAGGTCGTTCGATTAAGGTATCGTATGTGGCTGTATTGAGTTGTGTAATAGTACCTACCAGCCTCACAGCGTGGCCGTGAGGAGAGGTGAACTGGTTCCGATCGAATAGTGTTGTGCTGTGAATGATTTATCGATAAACGATGAGTGTATTATACTCGATGCTATTATTTCAGAGGCCCCTGAAACAAACATAAATGTTTGTTATGTGTCTGAGTGTTGCTATACCCTAGGTACGTAGCGTAGGTACCTCGGTACATATTTACAAGAAAAGTACCTATCTACACCTACCTCTCATGTATGTAGATATACTACAATCAGCAATATAATTTCCATGGCGGACTAGTACTAGCTTTGCTTAGTTTGGGATTAGATGGCGTTGTGAAAATGACAGTGAATGTCCAAGAAAATGGATGGCCACACTGAAACTCAAAACTCTGTTTACCGATTCCCATTTCATCGACATGTAAGTAAGATAGGACTTTCGCTTCTTTCCCATCACTATGCATTAATGTTTTGATCATCGACAGTGTGATCGTGATAGTAAATGTTAATACGCGTCAAATTTACGTGTATTAAGTGCTGTGAAATAAACATTTAATTAAATCGATAGGTAAGTGCCGCACTCGTTCAACACCCCTTCTTAGTAGGTATATAGCTAGGTAGATAAGGTATACCTATATTTACCTAAGTAGGTGGTACATATGTGCCCACTTGATGTCGTTGGTAATCTCTTACATATTTCATGGTACCTAGGTACACAACAAGAATCGAATCTCTGACCTATTGGTCAGAAACAGGACACACAACCGCCCAGTGCCATAAACAAATACTGCTCTAAAATAATCGAACCCGCAATCGTAGGCAGGTACTAGATGACATACCCGTCAAACGAGACGAGCCGTTGAAGCCCGGGAGAATATTTAATTTTAAAAGTGCAAGTGAAACAGGAATAGGGCTACCAGCGTATGATTACAAATTCTACCATTTTATCGTTTAAAAGAAGACATAAATGCTCATCAGATCACAATCAAGTCAGGAAAATTCATTGTTGCATTTTTATAGTTATTCTAATAATCTCGCAATTTAAGTTATCTAGGGCTCATATTCTCATTAAAAACTCACACGCATAACTAAACGCGATTTGACTGTAGATTTTCATACGAAATTCCGGTCCGGAAATCGGATATTCCAGATCTGCTTGAGAGCGGTAGGTAAATGCTAATTACTCTTATGACCTAGGTATTTTTACCATTTAAAATTTGTTCAGGGTAGGCATGGAATCGCAACTGCCCGAAGCCTCTACCAGTGGTAGTGACCAAGAATACACAAATGGAGTCAGACTGATTGTGGTAAGTACGTACCTACACTTAAGTTTTTGAAATAGCTTAGTACACCATTTCATAACGAGGCGAAATTGAGCTCTAATGTATATATTTTTACTCTTACAGCTTAATCTTCCAGAAGATGAAGGAGAAGGCTTAGGTTTTCGGCTGACGAGAACTCTTTGGGATCCATATCCTTGGGTAAAAAATCAGTTTCTACTAATGTTTTTTGTAACCAAAGAAACTACAAGGAACAGCCATTGTGCCTAGATTTACTTACTAATTTCGTATGAAGTTAAGGATAGATTAATGTTTTGAAAAAACTTATTCAGGAGCATTATTTGTGCGTTGAGTATAATTATGATTTCTTTTAGGTGCGTGAAGTTACACCAGAGTCCCGAGCGGACACGGCAGGCTTGAAGACAGGAGACTGTCTGCTGCAAGCTGATGGAAAGGATCTGTTGGGTTTGCCGGTAAGGTTTTTAAAATACAGCGTAATCTGTTAGTAAAAATTGAGAGGTGTACTAGGTACTAATCTAAAATTTAAAAATATTGGTACCTACTTAGTATAATCTAGATTTTCATCCCAGTTTCCGATTTTAGATTGGTCAAGTGGCTGGCATGATTAGAGGAGATGGAGCTGGCCGAGGTGTGTCGCTCCTAGTGTGGAACTGTGGAGTGGACCCAAGTGATGATCCTGAGGTATACCTACTGGAAACTGTCTATACAGTAAACTATTACATGCATAGTTCATCTAATAAGTTTACTATAAAAATTATTTACACTAAGTAGTTTGTTTATTTTGTGTCAGTTGCTATGGAGCTGCGGTGGCGGTGCGCGTGGAGAGCGAGCTCGGCGCGCGCTGGCCGGTGCAGTGCGAGCGTTAGCATGCTGTGTATGCGCTGCCACTGCTACAGTCCCGCTGTGCTGTGCACGGAGTCATCTCTACTGCGAAGGTGACATAAAATAGATAATTATTGCAAAAGATAACTTAACCGTCAACCAATAGATGGCCCATAGCATAAGTAGGTTATTATAGGTTTACCTAAGTAAGCATAACTGTGTTCACAGCCTGCTGGAAACGACTTGAGCGCTGCGCGTTGTGCCGAGAGCCACTACCACCCAAGGAATCACCTTACGCTAGAAATCTTGTAGCAGAACAGGTACATTTTATTCTTTAGACCAAATCTCTCAGAAGACGTGGTCCATCACAGTCTTGATTAGTTGACCAAACGATTCACACGGCTAGCTAAAAAAGGTTTTTCTATATTTTCAGGTTTTTGAAGCAATAGCGACTGAATACGAATTAAAAAATGTTACTAAACGTCCCACGGAGAGCGCATCAGCTTGCACCACACCCAGTCGATCGCCCAGCATGTCTCCTTCCTTGCATCGCAGAGGACAATACCAGCTCTCGATGATGACCAGAAAGAAAGTTCAGTTCACTGAGAAGTTCGGACAAACTTATGCTTCAGATCCAAACATACACCGATCAACTAATCAAGAGTTTAAGCGAGCGTCAGTTCGTTCTAACTTAGCAGAAGCAACGCAATCGAGTACCAGAAAATGTGCTTGTCAAAATTCTCAAGTTGTAAGCCCACCACAACGCAAAGAAATACCAGGAATCAACGTTGAGAGTATTGATGAAAATATTCCGAATGTCCTGCAGCACAAGTTGGTTGCAAGACTGAGGCCGTCGTGTTCTTTAGCTGATTTGCAAAATACAGTCCCAATATGCAGTATGTCTAGGTCGTTGAACAGTTTAGGAGATAACTGGTAAGCTTTGAAATATATGATTAGGAAATTGGCTTCAAAAAAGTTAATATGATAATATAGATAGCCAAACACAATTTTGAATGAGACGTTATTTTGGGTTTTTTATTGTTTTTAACTATTTCAGCGACGGCGAAGGACATGGTCATCATAGCAGTTTAGACGACTTAAAAATACAATGCAAAAACTCCAGCGGTAGGTGCCTATGTTTAACAATTATATATATGTTGAAATCTAGGTGCTTACCTACATCATGACATTTTAAACCAAACAAATGCATATTTCAAATTAAATTGGTGCATTATTTGTAATGAGGGCTATAAGTACATGTTTTAACTATTAAAAGAAGCAAAATCCTGCAGCATGTCACTACCTACATAACGATATTTAACTGTATTTTCAGATGTTCCAGTTTATTTACTTTCTGCTCCTCCAATCTACGTGATGACCTGCGATCACAGGAATATCGATATTCCCAATTCCAATCAAGTCAAAACTTAATAGTATTGTTTATTTCTAAGTGACATTAAGTAAGAAAAAATACGATTATTTACAATAATACACAATAAATGAAACAGTTCAGTTAGTTTTTTGTTAGTCATAATTTATTTATTTTGACCACCTACATAATTTGTACGTTTTAAAACAAAACTAAGTTTGTCAGTAGGTATATATGTAGTTACATACTTAAAATGATAGCCCTATCCATTAGTAATTTTACTAAATAACTATTTCCTAGACTACTTACAAAAACTACCAAATTAGTAATTTTGTATGTAAGAGCTTGTAGCACTTATCCATCTTTGCGTTTCGATACTTTCCTTTCTGTGTGGTTTTTATATTATCTTGAATTCGACTTCTTGCACTAACAAAACGCAGAGAACGGAAAGGGTTGCCATCTTAGACATTTTTACCAAGACACAGGAACCTGTGGCCTGGCCACTAAGGAGAAAAAGTTGCGATCATAATAATGATGGTAAGTGTAACTATCTGGATATTTATTGGCACAAAAAACTACCTTGATTGCTTTGAGCACGTTTTTTTAATGTGGTTTTGTTCTGTCTTTCATATGTCGTAGGATTCATCTCCAGTTTCCCTACTTTAGTTATTAGTTAGATCGGGAATTTTTTCATAGGTGCTGGAAGCCCGAATTCGCCATATTTTGTGAAGTTGTCATTTCGAGAAATCAATGTTTACGTTTTTATGACTTTCTTTGTAGCATTTTGTTGATATTTATAACAAAACAGAATCATGGAATCCACAACAGCCGTTCCAAGTGAAACAGTTGACGAAGATGACGCGAAATTAAGTTCATTTGTTATTAAAAAGATTTGCCGATGTTGTTTGTCGACAGAAAGGAAAATGAAACACGCTCTTGATGTTCAGGAGTATTTCATGGAGTTGGCTGGAATTAATGTAAGTCTAAAACGCTTTAGGTACGCGTAAGATATTATCTGAAAGACTACGCCTTTTCCCATACAAACGCTGCGCGGTCATTACTCCACTGTTTGAAAACGTATAGGTATCGAGTCTCTTCGTTAGCTGCATACTCTGGGCTCAGCTCAGAGCCATTATATTAATAAAATATGATTTGAAAGTTATGAGCCTCGATAGATCGGTATTTCAACACAATTTTGGTCTTAAATAACACAAGGAGTATCAATTTACTACTAATTAAACTCTGAAGCAGCTACTAGGTACCGTAAAACGAGGCGACTTTCAAATTACGGGGCGTCTTTGATGATAACAAAACCGAATACGAATACCGATATTTCTAGGACCCGTCTTCCGTTTTGTTATCATCAAAGACGCCCCGTAATTTGAAAGTCGCCTCGTTTTACGGTACTAGGTATTAGAAATAAATAAATTGTTAAATTAAAAATAAATTGTTATCCCCACTACCCAAAGGTTAGCTGGTAGAGAATGCTATTTTAGCAACAAGTTCACCTGTATACACTTTTAAGTTGTGCAACAAAGAATTTTTCTATCTATTTATCTATATATAACTTTATTTTGAATCAATACTTCCAGTAATTTTTTCATCACAATACTTCCCCTAGAGGCCTATTTTTTTTTCAACGCTATTTAGCGGCAATTAGCACTGGAAACTGTATGGGAGTGTTTTATTTGCACTTGGTAGGTACTTCTCATTACTGAGTCTAGCCCACAAGAAATATGAGACAAATTAGCCGCTCCAACCAATTAGTAGTAGGGTGTGAAAAATTTTCTCAAAATTTGTTATACTTTCCTAGTTGTTTTTTTTTAATAAATTAGCATTATGAAACAGCTGAATTACACTGTCAGTATAAAGACATGTTTAGACTAGTTTTGAGAGTGTTCATGTTACACCTGGTATTTGTTCCCCAGGTGACGGTATCAGATGGAATGCCTCCGTGGGTCTGTGTAGAATGCAGTGCTCTGATGAAGAAGGGCATCACCTTCAAGTACAAGATGCTGCGAGCACAGAGTGTCCTGTACGATTATCTCATGAGATGTGCTCCGGTAAGTTCACATTTTACTACCTTAGGTTATGTTTATTAAGATATTTATAATATGGACCTGAAATGTAAATTTCTTAGTCTGAAATAATTTTTTTATTATTATTTACTTAATTAATTATGGGGGTACCTAGTTGGCATTCTTCCTATTTTTCTGCCGTTTATGACCCAGCAATCATTGTCTAGGGTTCTTTAAGATTTTAGAACTTGATTTCCAACTTGCAGGGTCAACTGGACCCCACAGACCCTGAACTAAAACGTTACAGGGCGCCATACCTGAGCCCCACTAAAACACTCACATTTGACACATTTCAAGAGACTTATGGATTCCATACGGTTTTGCAGGTATGTGACTATTAGTACCAACAACAATTATAAGCCATTTTTACTTTGTAATTTAATTTAAAATAAAATAAAGTTGAAAATATGCCTATACTTTCCGTCATAGCAAATGAATGTGTAGCATCATCTGTCATGTTACATACGAACTATTAAGAACTGCCCCAATAGATGGCACTGATAGTATTCATGACGTCATATCACGCGAGAAGTCAAGTGAGATGGAACTTCTGTTTTCATGAGTGGTCTTATTAAACCCTGTGTTTTGTATATTTTGATTTTAGCAAGAGAAACAGCTAAATAAGACAGATCTATACGACATTCCGCTTCTGCCGATGTTTGAGAACCCTTCAGCAGCGCTCGATTCAGTTGAAGCAGCATTCTCTGACTTCGAAGACGATCCTTTAGAGAGGTACCTAATATACTGTACTGTAAAAGTCACATTAAAAGTTCAATTCAACAGTCACCAGTCAAATATTCAGTCAACAGTCGTCAGATGTCTTAACAGTCACATACACCAACAGTTTATATTACTCACATCACTAACAATAAATGAATAAATACATTTCAGATTTGAAAATAAAACTCAAAAGAAACATAAACAGAAAAAGGAAGACAAAGTAGAGAAAACTATAGTTGAAGATGTTATAGATGAACAAGATGATGAAAATGAACAAGATGATGAAAATGAACAAGATGATGAAAATGAACAAGATGATGATGAAGAGGATGAAGATGATGAGGATTTGGATGATGAGGGGTTGGAGGATGAGGAGGAAATAGGTGAGAATAGGCTTAAAATATTTTTTTTTAATATCAAAGTTATAAGTTGAGTGGGATTCAAACTCACGGCCTTCTTAATACGATTTGTATTTAATTAAATTTATTATTTAAATAGATGAAGACGAACTAGCCGATATACAAAGTGATACCGAAAATGAGAGTGAGGATGAAGAAGCAAGTGAACCGGAAATCAAAAAGAAGAAGAAGAAGAAACATAAGGAACCACAGAGTATCAAAATGGAGAACATTAGGTTAGTTATATATTTAAATTGGGGAAACTGCCGCACTCGGAGACATACGTTTAATAATAATCAACACTTACTACCTTCGAGTGTGTTAGTAAGAATCGCAAGTCGAAGTCAGCTTTGGTTCTAGGCCTTTATTCTCAGATCAGCAGAGATTTTACTCTACAAGCGATGACGTCATATCTCGGCCGGAAACTCGTTCCACCCAATAGTCGCTAGTGCATCGAGAAAAAGCAAGCACGCTCGTGGCCAACTCTGGTGACGGAGTTTTTAGGCCGCCTTAAGGCCTCCGTCGTGGCTTAACGACTGCTAGTTTAACGTGCCCTCCGAAGCACGGAAGCGCTCATATCTGAATGTTACTAACGATCACCCATCCAAATAGTGACCGCACAGAAAGTTGCTTAAGGCGGGGTTATCCGAAACTTTTAGGTTTTTTAACAACTGTATCTCTACTGAAGTGCAAAAGTTGCACGAAAAAAATATATTTTATTAAAATAGAACATATATCGTATAGCTTTGTAAAGATAGAAACGTGAATAATAATAATTTTCTCGATAACAAAAAAACCGTAAAGATGACACTAAATCGATATTTCAAACGGTTCATACTACGATGTTTCTTCTTGAAATCATGTCAAAGTTATATCAAAAGATCGGGCTTATTATTTACTAGGAAACTGTATTTTTTTTTAATTATAATTTAGTTATTATTCATCTCTGTAAAAGAAAACTATCAAAATGTATACGTTCAGCCCGTTCAGGCGCTCGCGCCTTGCTCGCTCGCTCGCGCCCAGTGCCCGTCTAGACGTCTTCGTCCTAAACTTCTTGGATAACCTCGCCTTAAGTTAGATAATCAGTGACGATTGGCTAAGCAAGCCTAGCCACGAGCGCTTCAGCGCTTGGAGCTAGATTGCGCTGTTATTAATAATCACGGACATTTCACTCTAGTTCCAAAACTAAGAAAAGCTTGTAATATTTCAAGTGACAACTATTTTTTTTCAGTTCTATAGAAAAATTCTCCCAACCCACGCTGGATTTATCATGGACCAGTGAGAATGACGAAATACTTATAGATTTCGTCAAGAAGAATGAAGCGCTGTACAACCCGAAGAGTAAAGTTTATAAAATTGGTGTTCTGAAGAAAAAACTGTGGATTGATATCGGGGCGATACTTAATAAATCTGGTATGTACTTATATTAAACTAAGCTGCACCCACGACTTCGGCCGCGTTCCGTTTGATCCGATTTTCCGGGATGAAAAGTAGCCCCTGTGGTAATCCAGGTTACGAACTATATAAATAAATAAATAAATAAATAAATAAATATTCACGGACATTTAACACAACGCCTTCCAGTCCCAAACTAAGCAAAGCTTGTACTATGGGAACTAGATGGCTGATAGAATACATATATACATTTTTTTTTGTAAATACATACTTATAATACATAGTAACACCCAGACATAGAACAAACATCTATGTTTGTCACAGCCATGACGCCTGTCTATATATATATATATATATATATATTCCAAGATTCATCTAAATCGGATCAGTAGTTGCAGCGTGATTTTTTGTCCTGGAAAATTACCAGGATTAAATGGGACGCGGATGAAGTCGCGAGCGGAAGCTAGTAATTAGGATAGCATAAAATAAATTAAGTTGTTCGATACATTTTTGCTAAGTTGATATTCATAACCGCTTTATTTTCTTTAATGGGTGTACATAAAGGTCATAAGAGCTAGTTAATAGTGGAACACATTACCCGCTGCTGGGATGCAAATTGAATGGTAGTTAAGAGTAGAAATTAGGAATTAAAGTTTGCGAGAATGTCAAACAACGAAATAGAAAAAAATATTGATATAATATGAGATTTTCTTGAAATATAATGAAACTAGCTGAGCCCCGCGACTTTGTCCGCGTGGAATAGTGTCTTTGGGTAGCATAGGGTTAAACTTATACAAACTTTGAATGTCATATTTATTTATATCGAACCAACAGACTAAAAAATAAGTTTCAAGCTTCTAGCTCTAAAAATGACGATACTTCCATACAACTTTCACCCCCCTTACAACCCTTTTTTCGCATTAAAAAGTAGCCTATGTCCTTTCTCAGTCTCTAGACAATCTGTGTACCAAATTTCATTCAAATCGGTTCAGTAGTTTTGGCGTGAAAGCGAGACAGACAGAGTTACTTTCGCATTTATAATATTACTAGCGACCCGCCCCGGCTTCGCACGGGTGCAATGCAGTGATTATGATGATGTATTATACATACAAACCTTCCTCTTGAATCACATCTATTAAAAAAAACTGCATCAAAATCCGTTGTGTAGTTTTAAAGATGTAAGCATTCATAGATAGAGACATTAGGAGAGACGCGGTGCGCGAGTTTGCTTTATAGTATGTAGTGAAGTATGGATTGGTACAGACACGGAGTGCTGTAAGCGTTGGAACTACGTGCGCGAATACATAGATAGAGACATTAGGAGAGACGCGGTGCGCGAGTTTGCTTTATAGTATGTAGTGAAGTATGGATTGGTACAGACACGGAGTGCTGTAAGCGTTGGAACTACGTGCGCGAATACATAGATAGAGACATTAGGAGAGACGCGGTGCGCGAGTTTGCTTTATAGTATGTAGTGAAGTATGGATTGGTACAGACACGGAGTGCTGTAAGCGTTGGAACTACGTGCGCGAATACATAGATAGAGACATTAGAAGAGACGCGGTGCGCGAGTTTGCTTTATAGTATGTAGTGAAGTATGGATTGGTACAGACACGGAGTACTGTAAGCGTTGGAACTACGTGCGCGAATACATAGATAGAGACATTAGGAGAGACGCGGTGCGCGAGTTTGCTTTATAGTATGGATTGGTACAGACACGGAGTGCTGTAAGCGTTGGAACTACGTGCGCGAATACATAGATAGAGACATTAGGAGAGACGCGGTGCGCGAGTTTGCTTTATAGTATGTAGTGAAGTATGGATTGGTACAGACACGGAGTGCTGTAAGCGTTGGAACTACGTGCGCGAATACATAGATAGAGACATTAGGAGAGACGCGGTGCGCGAGTTTGCTTTATAGTATGTAGTGAAGTATGGATTGGTACAGACACGGAGTGCTGTAAGCGTTGGAACTACGTGCGCGAATACATAGATAGAGACATTAGGAGAGACGCGGTGCGCGAGTTTGATTTATAGTATGTAGTGAAGTATGGATTGGTACAGACACGGAGTACTGTAAGCGTTGGAACTACGTGCGCGAATACATAGATAGAGACATTAGGAGAGACGCGGTGCGCGAGTTTGCTTTATAGTATGGATTGGTACAGACACGGAGTGCTGTAAGCGTTGGAACTACGTGCGCGAATACATAGATAGAGACATTAGGAGAGACGCGGTGCGCGAGTTTGCTTTATAGTATGTAGTGAAGTATGGATTGGTACAGACACGGAGTGCTGTAAGCGTTGGAACTACGTGCGCGAATACATAGATAGAGACATTAGGAGAGACGCGGTGCGCGAGTTTGCTTTATAGTATGTAGTGAAGTATGGATTGGTACAGACACGGAGTGCTGTAAGCGTTGGAACTACGTGCGCGAATACATAGATAGAGACATTAGGAGAGACGCGGTGCGCGAGTTTGCTTTATAGTATGTAGTGAAGTATGGATTGGTACAGACACGGAGTGCTGTAAGCGTTGGAACTACGTGCGCGAATACATAGATAGAGACATTAGGAGAGACGCGGTGCGCGAGTTTGCTTTATAGTATGTAGTGAAGTATGGATTGGTACAGACACGGAGTGCTGTAAGCGTTGGAACTACGTGCGCGAATACATAGATAGAGACATTAGGAGAGACGCGGTGCGCGAGTTTGCTTTATAGTATGTAGTGAAGTATGGATTGGTACAGACACGGAGTGCTGTAAGCGTTGGAACTACGTGCGCGAATACATAGATAGAGACATTAGGAGAGACGCGGTGCGCGAGTTTGCTTTATAGTATGTAGTGAAGTATGGATTGGTACAGACACGGAGTGCTGTAAGCGTTGGAACTACGTGCGCGAATACATAGATAGAGACATTAGGAGAGACGCGGTGCGCGAGTTTGCTTTATAGTATGTAGTGAAGTATGGATTGGTACAGACACGGAGTGCTGTAAGCGTTGGAACTACGTGCGCGAATACATAGATAGAGACATTAGGAGAGACGCGGTGCGCGAGTTTGCTTTATAGTATGTAGTGAAGTATGGATTGGTACAGACACGGAGTGCTGTAAGCGTTGGAACTACGTGCGCGAATACATAGATAGAGACATTAGAAGAGACGCGGTGCGCGAGTTTGCTTTATAGTATGTAGTGAAGTATGGATTGGTACAGACACGGAGTGCTGTAAGCGTTGGAACTACGTGCGCGAATACATAGATAGAGACATTAGAAGAGACGCGGTGCGCGAGTTTGCTTTATAGTATGTAGTGAAGTATGGATTGGTACAGACACGGAGTGCTGTAAGCGTTGGAACTACGTGCGCGACTACTACATCCGTCGGCGCGGCAAGCGCGCGGCGGGTGGCGAGGCAGCACGGCGCCGCGCGCGCCTGCTCGCCTTCCTGGACCACGTGCCTTCCGCCCAGCGCGCCTGGGCTCCACCCAAGGAACCAATGCCCCAGGGGGAGACCGATCCGGTGAAGGAGGAGGCAGCCTTCCCCAACTTGGAGCATCTTTGGGAGCAAATTCGGTTAGTTTTAGTTGTTTTAAGAGCAAATTTGATGTTTTTTGGTATAAATTTGACGGTTTTCAGGGCAAATTTAGTGATTTTAGCACCAAAGTATGCCAAATTTGGTGAGTTTTGTGCGAGTTATGAGTTAGTGAGTTACATTGAACGTTTGGAGATTTTAAGGTAAATTTGGTTAGTTTTAGTCGTAATAATACAAAATTTGGTGTTTTTTTTTGTGTAAATTTCATGTCTTTTGTTCAAAATGTTATGTTTTTTGCCGTAAATTTGAAGGTTTTCAAAGCAAATTTAGTGATTATAACAGTAAAGTGTAAAATTTTTGTGTCAAATTTGGCGAGTTTAGAGCAAATTTTTTGTGTTACACAGTAAATATGGATGTTTTAAAATCAGTTGAGCTATCTATACTTAAATCCTTGCAACGGTTTGTAGATATCTGCAGCTGTTTCATGTCTGTTATGTAAATACTGTGTTATTAGTAATTTTCTATGTGAATAAATTTTTTCTTCCTTTTCTGCATAACGTTTCCATAAAATTTTGAATTATTTTTACTTTCTCAGTTATTATTTAGTGAAAATAATTTATTTCCCAGCATCGGCGACCAATTCATGAAGATGAACTCTGTCGCGTGGACGAGCGCTAAGGAAGAGTTGCTGATAGACTTCGTGCGACGGAACGAGGCGCTCTACAACCCCAGGAGCAAGGACTTCAGGAAGCCACAGGTCAAGCAGAAGCTGTGGTGCGATATCGGAGCTATGCTGAACAAATCTGGTATGTATTTACATCACATGATACAAAGTGGGGCTGGTAACGATGAAATGAAATGAAATTTATTGAAATAACAACAGACATTAATATTACATTTTCAATATTGTAAATCGGTTAACAGCGTTGTGTTTCCTTGTTGGACAACATTGATACCCAAACTAGGATTAACCTGTGTTATGGCGTATCAATGCCCTCCGCCAAACAAATTTGATTTTAAATTAGATGGTAGTGATTTATACTGATCTATAAGGCTGTCTCTGTGCATTTGTAATTGTGTATTTTTTTTATTTCGTCCCGTAAGGTTTAAATAAAAAAACATGTGTGTAATTCACACGTGGTAGAAGTGAAACCTTCAAAAAGACTTTCAAATCACAACGATGCTAAAGAAGTTTTCACTTCCGTTAGATCCAATCCGTTAGACCGCTTGGCCAGCAGTCTCCTTAGAATGCGTACGGAAATTAGCTTTAGGATCTCTCTTCTCGTTTCCTCGCTTTTTCGTTTCATCTTCGTCATTTCCATTTCATCGTCTTTCAAATCACAACGGTGCTGAAGAAGTTTTCACTTCAAAAAAATGTGTGTATTCTATCAGCAATCTAGTTCTCATAGTACAAGCTTTGCTTAGTTTGGGACTAGAAGGCGTTGTGTTTGTGTTGTGTCTTTTGTTTGTCTGTGACCTCGTCAAGTGGAAAACTATAATGCGATTTGGATGCTACTTTTTTTGTAAGAAATATTAAAGCTCTGAGATGGTTCATGTATACATTTCGAACATTAGCTACGAACTCCAGTTTCAAAAGAATTTCAATGCACTCAGATTTGGCAAACTGAAGTCCATACTCCAGGGTCTGATGATGACCAGCAATGATGGAAGTTGGTATCTCAAGGTATCGATGCAACATAATACATTGAGTTTTGTTTAGATACGGAGTGTTCGAAGCGTTGGGGCTACGTGCGCGATTACTACACGCGTCGCAAGGCCAACCCCGGAGCCCTATCGACCGGCAAGGCGGCCAAGCGCAGAGCGCAACTACTCGCCTTCCTGGACTATGTACCGCCGCCACAGCGACCACTGCCATCACTAGATGTAACTACACTTATACTATCTACCATTTATATTGATTCTTGATTGATTCTCTATGATTAGTAAGGTGCATTGGGGTAATTGCGAAAATGGGTATATTCCGAAAATCCATAAAATCTAGTATCATAATGTTATCTATTTGTCTTTTATGTGTTATTTTAGTGTACAATAAAGAATTAAATGAATTTATACAAAGACTAGCTGTCGCCCGCGGCGTTGCTTGCGTTCTAAATAAACCCTTTAGAGTGTGACTTTTCAAAATTCCTTTTTTAGTGCACCCCTACTCTATATAAGGATACTACCCTCCAAATTTCATACCTCTAGGACTTATGGTTTAGGCTGTGCGTTGATTATCAGTCAGCTTCTAAAGAGATTTATATATATTGATAACATTTTTATTGGTTAACGAAACTGGATGTTACTACACTTTTAGTGCTTTGAACAAATTATGGAAAAATATTTTTTACTAGATAATGTGTACTTGAAAAATTTTACTGAAAAAAGATAGTAACAAAATAATAAATCTTATTTCAAAGTTGCAGCAAAGTTACAAATATAACACACATAAAAATCACTTACTATAGTAGGTGCCAAATAACACCGCAATACAGGTCATTCACCCACCTTCAAAACGATGTCGCAAAATTCAATTTATGAATGGTAAACAAACAGTACTGCGAGATTCGAGCCATTACCGTCTTAGCGGAAAGCGACAGAATTAGCCATTCATAAATTGAATTTTGCGACATCGTTTTGAAGGTGGGTGAATGACCTGTATTGCGGTGTTATTTGGCACCTACTATAGAAACTTCTCTTTTAGTAAATAAATAAATTTGTATCTGAATTAGTAAATTGGAGAACGTCACTCGTCGAAGTCTAACCGTCAAATGATTAAAACGCGCTGAGCGCTTGTATTTATAATGGTTGATGTCGATAACCGTCTTACTTTCGTTATTTGAGAACAAAGTTATTTAAAATTTTATTATTTCAGGACGAGCTGCTAAAATCGGAGTTATTAGATGCGTCCAACAAAACTGATTCGCAAACATACTCGGACTACGCGGCGCATTCTAGCGAATACAGGTAACCTTGACAGGCGTCATGGCTCAGTCGGTAGTAGCTCTGCCTTCCGTGCTGTGGCTCGTGGGTTCGATCCCCACCGAGAACAAACATTTGTGTGGCAAACATAGATGTTTGTTCTGTGTCTGGGTGTTTCTATGTATTATAAGTATGTATTTACAAAAAAAAATGTATGCATGTATTCTATCCGCAATCTAGTTTCCATAGTACAAGCTTTGCTTAGTTTGGGACTAGAAAGCGTAAGTGTCCGTGAATATTTATTATTATTACTATTTTGTAAAGGTTTTTTTTTCTCGAAATATAAATATTTCGGTAATAATGAAGCTCACGGGCCTAAGCCAAGTGCGAATCATAATTTGTTTGAGCATTTGTATCTTCCTGCAGAAATTTTCTGACAGCCGACATGTATTCAGTATAGCAGCTTTTTGCATTGTAATATAGGTGTTCTCAGGTATCAACAAAACTACCTAAACTTATGGGACAAAAACTATATAACAAACTCCCCGAGAGACTTAAACAAATAGAAAATGAAACCAGTTTTCTAGCCGAAATTAAGACCCTTTTATTGGACAAAACACTGTACAGCATTAAAGAATATTTAAAAAATGATTATACCTACTTAAATAAAGAACTGTCCAAGTCTGTCTCCTCTACCAGTTGTTAAAATTAAATTACCTAACTATAATGACGATCGCCCCTATACAGCGAAAATATGAGATTTAGTGTTTTTTTACGCATTTTGTTAGTATTTATTAAGTACTTTTTGGATTACTTAGTTAGCATTTGACGAGTCGTAGCTTGTTAACACGTAACTTAAATTCTCTAATTTACTTATGTGTTTTTCACCTATGCCAATAAACGATATTTCTATTTCTATTTCTATTTCTATATAAATTACTTTGAGGTATTGGTGAATACATTTCGGAAGCACTCCTGTGCTAGAGACCACTAATGGTACTATATATACTTTATTCTTCCAAATTCGTATTATTTCTTCTTTAAGTTCAGTGTATTTATGTATTTTTTCAGTAATTGTTTTTTGTAAGTTATTATTATTATTATTATTATTAACCTTTCACCACACTACGCTTTTCCTTCTCGCCTTTAACCCCCTAATCGAAAGAGGAAGAGGTGATGTTTGACGGCGTTGTGTCTCTCTGTGGCCTCGTTACAAAGTAGGGCTCCGATTTCAATGTGTATTTTTTTTAAGAAGTCTAATTTATTTGGGATGTTTCTTTTTTATACTTTCTATAGATAGATAGATAGATAGATAGATAGATAGATAGATAGATAGATAGATAGATAGATAGATAGCTAGATAGATAGATAGATAGATAGATAGAAAATTCTTTATTGCACAACTTAAAAGTAGTGTATGCAGGCGATTTTTTTTTTTTTTTTATTATTAGGATGGATACATACAGTAAGCAGTCGTCGAACGCGACATGGACGAACGAGAACGACGAGGTCCTGATAGACTTTGTACGCCGCAACGAATCACTCTTCAACCCGAAAAGTAAACATTTCCGGAAGGCGCAGATGAAGCAACGACTGTGGTGCGATATCGGATCTATACTCGATAAGTCTGGTAAGAATACAAGTTAAATAATTAATTTATCCTTTTTTTAAGATAGTTATGGAACAATCCAAACGGTGCTAACTGTTTATAACAATTCAATACCTCACAGCGCACGAGGATGTGCGCTGTGAGGTATCGCACTGCGTCCATCACGCTGAGACTTGAAGGTGTTAAGTCTCATGTGCGTGTTATTCCTTCCTACAAAATAGATTGTAGAGTTTGACCACGCCAAGTTTGCAGCACTTAGAGTATACCTGTAGTTGTTTGTACTGCGAAAGCCAAGTTCTTTGGTAAAATGCGAACCTTACCATCTCACCAATTATTACCATCTCTTACAAATGAGTAATGCCAAACAGAGGCAGATAAATTTTAAGGGCCGAATACTGAAACGTCACTCAAATTTAAACACCACTTATCATTGCTCTGCCTCTGTTTGACATTACTCATTTGGCAATAATTTAAGCGTGAACTTAATATAAGTAGCGCTTGTGTATTCGGCCGTAAGTGGTGTTTAAATTTGACTGTTTCAGTATTCGGCCCTTAGCGTGCTCAAACTCTAAATATCGGCATCTTTTAATTGATATTTACAAGTTAACAAGTGGTATATATCGGGGTTCGAGGATATATATCAATGGATATATATCATGATATATATCAATGGATATATATCATGATATATATCCGATATATATCAAGTGATGTTTTATGATTATCAATAAAACAATATTTAAAAAAATTATATTATTAAGCAATTTTTGGCGTTTGTTACTGAATTTTTACTTCCCAAATATAGATGGCGTTGAAGTAGAGTTAAAACATATTCCCTAATAGTAAGTTTTAATCCGTAAATGGCAACACTTCTGCCGGCATTAATGACGTCAGTCGTGTCAGAAAAAATTCGTTACGAATGAGTAAGTTTGTTTTGTGTTTTACAAAGAAAGTAATTGACAAAGTGCAGAAACGATTTTACTTCATTATTAGAAGTAGAAGAAGATTTTATATTTTGGTTTTATTTGTCTGATTTTAAGTACCTATATGAATAAAATATTAAAAGCATTTTAGTTTTTTTTAAATAATGTATTATATTTATGTAACACATAATAATATGCAAACAGTATACATAAATAATACAATAAAATAATAATATGGCTTTCATCCAAAAATGGATATATATCAAACTTTTGATATATATCGGATATATCGTTGTCGTTGACGGCTGCTCGTCTGATCACATGGCAATCAATGCCGGGGTTCCTCAGGGGTCAGTTCTTTCTGCAACACTTTTCCTGCTGCACATTAATGACCTGCTCAGGCCCGGTATTATTGGGTATGCAGATGACAGCACAGTTGTAGAGAGATACATACCTGAAGCACGATCCAGTGGATCTCAAATCCAGTGTCACAGAGAGGCCATGGTTGATCGAATGAACTTGACCCTCAAAGCAGTTGCTGATTGGGGAGATGCCAATCTCGTCAAGTTCAATGCTTCGAAAACCCAGGCGTGTCTATTCTCTGCTAAAAGGAGTCCATTTCAGCTGACTCCTACTTTCCAGAATGTGTCTGTACCGATTTCCGACCACCTCGAGCTTTTAGGATTCACGCTCACCCCCAAGCTCAACTTTGGCTCGTTCATTGAGTCCAAGGCTAAAACAGCTGCGAAAAAGCTAGGCATATTGTCAAAGGTGAGAAAGTACTTCACACCGGGACAGCTTCTGATTCTTTACCAAGCGCAAGTCCGATCGTGTATGGAGTACTGCTCTCACCTTTGGGATGGCTCTGCTAAATACCAGCTTGAGGCCTTGGAGACCATAGACAGACGAGCTAAAAAGCTCATTGGTAACGATGCGTTGGTCGAGGCTAAACTCCTGAGCCTCGAGCATCGTCGGAAAGTAGCTAGCCTGTCGGTATTTTACAAGATACATTTTGGGGAGTGTGCAATGGAACTCTTTGAGCTTGTTCCCCCTTCCCCATTCCATCACCGGACCACTAGGCGTACGGAAACGAGACACCCGTTCATGGTTGATATGCCACCAATCCGCACTAAACGCTTTGCGTCTACATTTATTATGCGGACAGCCAAAGAGTGGAACTCGTTGCCGGCGTCTGTGTTCCCGAATGACTATAATTTGGAAGTTTTCAAGAGTAGAGTGAATAGGTATCTTCTAGGTAACCGTGCTACATCGTAGACCACATCATTGCTTAACATCAGGTGAGATTGTGGTCAAACGGTTGCCTATAATGTATAAAAAAAAATAAAAAAAAAAAATATATCATAAATATCCGATATTTTGATATTTACAATAAATATCGGATATTTTAGAACACTGGTATATACCAGCGGGCCTAAGATGCGCACCGCGAGATATTTGTCATGTCGTTCTGTCAAAATGTAAGCATTTTGTACCAGTTTAGGTACTATTGCATTACCTGTGGTACCTAATGGTGTCGACAAAACGCGCCGTAATGTACACTTTTGACACTTGTTAGTCGTCGTACCTCTCTGAGGACGAGATAATAGTCATGCAGAAATGTCAAAAGTTGAAAATTCAAAGGCGCGGTTTAGGTTTAAAGACATTTATTCTCATAAAAACATAAAAGTTCTTTTACAATGAGATACAAAATTCTTAATTATAGAATAAAGTTATTTTGCCTCTTGATGGCGCTGCCGTAGCTTATTAGGTAGGTAGTTATATAAGTTTGTAGGTGCTTATCTATAGGTATAAAAAGACATAATATAATGTCGATACAGAAATCGTTACTCAAGTATGGGTTTGAGTAGAAATTTTCATGCAAGGATAGTAAAACGGCATAGGGCCTTAGGTACAATGCAATGCTAGATAAATAGGTTACAATGTGCTTACGTATTCTTTTAACTTTGACTTGAAACTGTTGATGCTATCACATTCTTTAATATTGTTAGGTAATTGATTGTAAAACTGCACTCCCTCAAATAATATGGTTTTCCTTCCGTAGTTAGTCCGTACTTTAGTTAAATTAAGTTTGTGTTTATTTCTTAAATTGTGCGTGTTTTCTTTTTTGTGTATTTGTATAGTAGATTTAATTGAATTATTGGTAATGTTTTTTATGAGAAGACAAGTGGAGTATACATAAAGTTGATGGATGTTGAATAATTTAGTTTTTTCGTAAAGTTTTTTAGTTGGTGTGAGATAGTGATAACAGTGAAGTACTTTAATTATTTTGTTTTGGGTTCTTTGTAGTGGGATAAGGTTTGTTGGGGCGGCGGAACCCCATACTTCGATTAGATAATCAAGGTGCGATTTTACCAATGAATTGTAGATAATGGGCCGTATTGTAGTTGGGATACAGTTCGATATTTTGCGTAATGCTCCAAGTAATGTCGTTAATTTTGTTTTTACGTGATCAATATGACAATTCCAAGTTAGTTTGTCGTCCACCCATAGTCCAAGGTATTTTTCTTTTTTAGTTTGTTTTAGTACGTCATTATTTATGGTAAGGGGGGTAAAATCTGGTATTGGTTTATTTTTTGCTGCAAAAATCATAAATGATGTTTTCGATGTATTGACTGTAAGTAAATTATATTTTAACCATTCGTTTAAAACATCAAGGTCTCTTTGTGCATCAGTTATTATGTCATGGATAGATTTATCAAAGTAAAAAAGACATGTATCGTCCGCGTATAGTGTAAGGTGTCCTGTTAGTCCAATCGTGCTTATATTATTTAAATAAATTAAAAAAATTAGGGGGCCAATAATGGAACCTTGAGGAATGCCGTATGTAACATTTTTTGGAGTACTTTCATAGTTATCTATTTTAACAACCTGTCGTCTGTTCTGTAGGTATGATGCAAACATATTTAGGGCTGTTCCTGTGACGCCTACGTTACATAGTTTTTGAATTAACTTCTTATGACTCACTGTATCGAATGCCTTTTTTAGGTCAATAAATATCCCTAATGCAATACTTTTTTTGTCTATATATGTTTTAATCTTAGTCACTAAATCTATGGTTGCTGTTAGGGTACTTGACTTTGGTCTGAAACCGTACTGTTGGTCAATAAAAAACTTTTTTTCTTCGAGGTAATTATTAAGTCGAGTGTACAACACTCTCTCAAAAATTTTAGATAAAACTGGCAAGACTGATATCGGCCTGTAGTTGCTGGGATCGGTTTTAATTCCTGACTTGTAGATGGGGCTTACTTTTGCAATTTTCAGGGTATCAGGGAAAGTACCTTGTAATAGGCATGAATTTATACAGTTAGATAATCTTTCACAAATCACAGCTTTTAGACATTTAATCGCCTTCGTACTAATCTCATCTAGTCCGGTACTAGTGTTACTATCTAGATCGTCAATAATTTTAGCTATTTCGTCCGTGCTACACGGTGCGAAATCGCTCAGGTTTCTCGACAACATTACCACAGATAATGCAATAGTTCCTAAACTGGTACAAAATGCTTACATTTTGACAGAACGACATGACAAATATCTCGCGGTGCGCATCTTAGGGCCGCAGGGTTCGAAAATATCCGATTATCCGAATATCCGATACAGATTCGGATTGCTACAAGCGTTGGTGCTACGTCCGTGACTACTACATCCGTCGGCGCGGCAAGGCCGGCATCCTGTCCACCGGCAAGGCGGCCAAGAGACGCGCAGAACTACTCGCCTTCCTCGACAATGTACCCTCACTTGCTAAATCTGCACCGCTCTCGGCGCAACCACCCAACGTAAGTACATCTTATAGGTAACCGTGCTACATCCTCGACCACAGCATTGCTTAACATCAGGGGAGATTGTGCTCAAACGGTTGCCTATACACGGTGTAACGTAATTACCCTATAAGTAAGAAAGGGGGGTTCTACAGGTCATGGCGATCAGTGTTTGTTCTACGACTTTTGAGATTTCGAAGTTTTTTATTCATGAAATGAGCTTGTAACTTGTAAAATGTCCCTACACACAGCATGCGTGTGCGTGTGACGCGGTAGCAGGGTACGTACGTGTGTACGGGTTATGTAGCAGGGTATGCGTGTGTACGGGTGTACGCAAATAGTAAACAAACACTTAGGGTTGTCGCATATTTCTAAAATAATAATAGTAGTACTATTGTATGAAAATTTCAATTACGATTTATTGACCCTTTGCACATGTCCAAGCACTCAGGTGGTCGGTCTGATTACGCCCCCTCGGGCGTATAGGGTAATTATGTTACACGTTGTATAGTATAAAAAAATAAAAAAAGTATATAAAGGTACAATTTTTTCTAAATAATGCGGTATGATTCTTCATAACTTAGGAAAAGGTAAAACTAGTATAGTATTTATGATCTGTGGTAAAACAAATATATTTATCCGACTTTGAAAAAGGAGGAGGTTCTCAATTCGTTTCTATTACCTTGGAACTCTATCATTTATGAACCGATTTGAAAAGTTCCAATGAACTGCCTTCTTGATGATGAAGAAGGCAGTTCTATGATAAAGGCAGTTTTATGATAAAGGCGTATAAAATTGAAGTCGGTCTTGCCAGTTTGAAACTTATAAATTACATAATAATTATGATCACACAGTTCCAAGGTGGTGTGTAGGTAATATAATTTGAATGTTCATTGCCAGCAAGAGAAGTCGCGTCGCGTGACGGAGCCGGCAGATGGCGCTCAAGCTACGCTCGATGACTACGTCGAACAACATCTTGATGACTTCCGGTAAATATAGGAAGCTCTTGTATTTTTTTTCTATGATATGAAGATATAAGAAAACCATCAGCAATTTCATTAGCAAACATAAAAAAAAAAAATGTCAATTTTCCAAGTGTATTCTATCTAGCTCATAATGTTACGAAACGTTTTGTTAGCCTGCAGAGACTAGTAAGACGGGCCAACTCTTAATCAATCTATATTCAATACTTGCACATCATCACAATCACACTTCAACACTTTTTAGGTACTTTACACCTTGACTACCGAATGAAGACTGGCGACATTACCACGACTAAACTTAGGGTAAAGCAGTATGCATCACTAGCGCCATCTACCATCACTTATCAGCTATTCATGACTATTCATGACTATTCATGACTTCATTCTGCTTTACCCTAAAATTGCAATATCAATTAAATTACTAAATTATTTACGATAAATTCTCAAATTATTATTTATTACTTGGACAAAATTAAATACATTTTATTAACGGCTAACTTATTGGTTTTACAGTTTTGTTCTGTATGGAGATCGAACCCACGACATTTTTTATTTTATTTATATCCCTCAGTGAAGAGTACCGTAAGATGAGACGCGACGTGTCCTGGACATGGGAGAACGATGAGAAGCTGATAGAGTTTGTGCGACGCCATGACACACTCTACAACCCCAAGTCACGGAACTCGCAGCTCAAGCAGAAACTATGGCGCGAGATCGGCAAGAAACTCAATAAGAAAGGTATAACAAACTATATTCTTATTTTTATTGTCTTTTCCACATAAAAATCATTAAAAAAATATTCATGGATATGTTACACAACGCCTTCTAATCCCAAATTAAGCAAAGCTTGTACAATGGGCATTAGATTGCTGATACAATACTGACATACCCTTTTTTTTGTAAATACATACTTATAATACATAATAACACCCAGACATAGAATAAACATCAATGTTTGCCACACACAAATGTTTGTTCTCAGTGGGGATCGAACCCAGGACCCACAGAACGGAAGGCAGAGCTTATACCAACTGAACTGTGACGCAACTCACTTTAATTAAATTCAATTCTTGTCTATGGCCCTTGCAGTGTTGCCCGCAATTTGCCAATGTCACGCTTTTTTTAGACCTTAGCACGACGGAGAATGACCGGTGGTGAGAATTAGGCCGTGCTCACTTTGGACACGAATTTGTTCGTACGTAAACGTATGAGTAATGTTCGTACGAATTGAGTGCTCACACTGAATACGTTTTTCTCCATCAAATAGTACGACTGCGGGATAAATCCCAACAAGTTCGGATTGTATTCGGACGTCGTAAGTAAACGTACGTATACGTACGACTGATCGCATGCAGTGTGAGCGCTCACATAGTCCTTGGTAGAGATGAGTTCGATATATCGAAACGTAACTAAAAACGGTTATAGGTCGGTTATCATACCATATCGATACCCTACATCCACATAACCGATTTCACGAAAACTACCTACTGTTAGGCCGCGGAGCGGATACCTACGCTTTCGTACGATTTTTACTCGTGAGTAGGTACACGTACGAACACCCACGAACGATCCCGACTTTCCAAGTACCTACCTACTATGGGAGCGCGCAGCGCGCAGCACAGACTGGCCTCAAGTTAGCCGACGACCAAAACTTCACAAACCAACCAAAACTATAATGAAACACCGATACGATACGCTAAATTCGCCACCTCTCTTTCTAAGTATGAATAGTTTTACTGGTTAGAAAGAGATGGGGCGAATTTGAGTGACGTAAAGTTAGCTATATATTTGCATGTTAGTGGCGTGCGTAAAAATATGTCTAAGAAGCTAACAATATGGTTTACTTTCTATTGTAACTTTTTTTGGTCCATGGTTTTGCGGCGCGAAAGCACGAAGCGCATATCGATATTTGAAAACCGTTATTGAAATCGATATGCAAACTGTATAGCGGTTACGTAGCCGTTTGCGAGAAAAAACGACGAACGAGCCCATCTCTAGTCCTTGGAAGGTCGGGATCATTCGTGCGTAGTCGTACGAATCAAATTCGGATGAAATCGTATCCAAAGTGAGCACGGTTATGGTTTGATAGAAGAGTTTTGACATTGACAGATAGCGAGTGTTGCAAGCGTTGGTGCTACGTGCGCGACTACTACCGGCGCAGGAGTAAGTTCGCGCCGTGCGGCGAGTCGGCCAGGCGACGCGCGACTTTACTCGCATTCCTAGACAACGTACCCACTGTACACAGATCATCCACTTCCACGTAAATTATTAAAAATACCTCTCTTTTGTAATACTTTGTGTTGAAGATGTATCTAAAATTGCCTAGCAACTACTAACGGCCGCATACTGAAACGTTACTTGAATTAATTCCTGAAACGTACAACATAACAATTCCTTGAATAACAAATGGCTTCCGATAGCCAATGATAGCCATTTTGTTTCTTTTTTCCATGCCTTTTGTAGAATCACCGCACACGTGTGGTCGGTGGCAGCCACTCTACACCATGTGAAAGTATAAAAAGTGGCTGTTGCAGGCCACCGGTGGCTGTGGTCAGTGGCCTGTTGAGGTGGTCATGTTTCACACTAATTGTATAGGTATAGGTAAACAATTTCCATCATCATCACAGTAAAAATACTATTTGGAATATAGGTCTGTAGTCTGTACGTACGTCATACATGTTAAAGAAAGGTCCAGTGTGGTGAGAGGTTCAAATGCCCTTCTCATGTGTATTTTATTTAAATTAAAGTATGGAATGAGTAAAATATTATTTTAAGCGTTAGTTCATCTGCTAGAAGTCTTTTAATACAGATATTAAATTTCAAATTATTTTAAATTAAAACAAATAAATTGATGTTATTGTTATTGATTAATTGGATTACTATTAAATGTATTGTAATAATCTATATTTACCTTTATTTATATAGGAAACAATTTAATCGGTTTTAAGTTTATGTTATAATTAGGCAGCTATTTTTTTTTTAGATTAAATCGTATTATCTCATCTCATAAAGCCACGACGGAGGCCTTAAGGCGGCCTAAAAACTCCATCACCTAACTCATAAGTTGGCAGCTAACAATTAAGAACTTGGGATATCTAGAGGTAGATTGTACTTTGTACCAATCTTAGGCCCGTATGCCGATACAGAAATCGTCACTCGGGCATACATTTGAGTAGAGATTTTCTGTAGAGAAATCTGTGCTTGAGTCAGTGCTTGAACAGTAAATCAGCATACGACCCTTAAAATAGTTCAACAACTGTTTTGTATATTTTTTACAAAACTACAAATTGCAATATATTCAAGACTGTTACAAAACCCAGTATACATCTCAGACCTATTTGGATTGAAACCTCCTGACCCTAGTAGGGACAATCAGAGGCATGTCCAAACAATGTACAATCAGCAAAGTTGATTATTAATTTATTAGGCACATAAGTTGTATTAGTTTTATTTAGATGAATAGGTACCTAGTAGCATTGTTTATTTAGTGTTTTCTAGAAAATAATAAAATGAATCGAATCTATCTACATTAGGATATGTGATAAGTTTAATAAATACATATAAAAACTAATTATGTTGTTTTTAATTTTAAAAATTACGTGAAGTTATCGCAGATTAGCTAGTAAAAGTCTGTGGCAGCTATACATTGATGATTATGATGATGGATCTACGTTTCGTTATGGTAGGTTTATACAGGGTCAGTAGCATGGCAGTACAGTAACCCAGTCCAGCGCTGACTTGTTACTGGGTGCATGTAATTGTTAACAATAGTTTTGTGCCGTTTTGGCAGCGACTGGGTCCGAAAACAAAATAACTGGGTCCAGTCACTGGCCTTGTGTAAACTTGCATTATTACGTTTTGTTGCCACCTCTGCAAAAAGAAAGCTTAGAGTCCTTTCCATGAAAGAAGTCCCGCAGACGCGCCGCTGTAGTCGACCTTAAGTATTATTTCTCGGGCAACACTTTTAACAACTTTAGGCATTGAAAACAAGACTTTGATCACAGAAACCAAATAAAAACGCACTAGCACCCGAACACAATAACAGAGACAACTAATTTAAAATTTAGTTTTAAAATTTAGTTCCGGAAATTACCGCGGGACTTTCATGAAAAGGACTCTAGATGCATTAACAAAACGCAAATTAGGAAAGAAAGGGTTACACTCTACAAATATACAATCAGATCTTAAGGAAAAGTTTGGTACCTACGTTAAAATAAAATGAATAAATGTTTTTATCTATTAGGTCCTATTGTGTAATGGTTTGCGATTGCCCTATAAATATCGATAATGGACATCATTGACATAAAATAAGATGGAACGTGATTACGTGACTGTGTCACGATGATCACAGTATAGCATCCTTACTAATCTGGGATGTCAAAGTCAGGGACTTTTCAAAAGCAAAGCTTGCAGCACTGAATTGTGAATGCGTTCGTGTGTTTGCGTGCATTGTTTACGTTTTGCAATTTACTATTTTACTGAAAAATCGTGGTTTTTAGTTTTAAAATCATGGAAACTACGCCAGGCGATGAGGATGAAACAAAAATAGGGTTCAAAGTCGACAAACAGATTTGCAGATGCTGTCTCAGCACAGAAAAACGAATGATAAGTGCGATCAAGATGGAACAGTATTTCATGGAATTGGCGCGTATAAATGTAAGTAAATATAAGTATAATCAAAGAAAACATTAGAATACAACCTATTCTTCAATTCTGGTACGTAGTTCATGTCGTGGTTGTTATATTTTTCGAGATAACCTATCATGAAAATCGGTCATTAGATAGCTTGATTGGCTGACCAGGTATAGGTACAAAAGGTAATAAAACTGTAATTTCCAGGTGGCAGTATCAGATGGAGTGTCGCAGTGGGTTTGCTTCGAATGCAGCGCGCTCATGAAGAAAGCTGTTAGGTTCAAGTACAAGATGCTGAGGGCTCATAGCATGTTGTATGAGTACCTTATGAGATGTGCTCCGGTAAGCTGTTTTTAAATTGATTTAGTTGTAAAGACTCCTTTTTAACACCTTTACGGTTAGCATGAGAGTCAAGATGTCATCGGACCTTGTGGTCCAAGCTGAAGTCCAGACTTTGTCAATTTGTGGGTTTTTATAATTTAAATTTACACTTTTTTAAATCACTTACACCTTTTAACAGTTGTTACACAAAAATGTGCTATAAAAATTGACTTATAAGCATGACAATTTCAGTTCCCTGTAGAGCCGTCAGACCCAGAACTGGCTCGGTACAGGACTCCACATCTCAGCACCACACACACTCTGACCTTCGACACAACAAAATCAAAGCTCGGCTTCCACCGAGTACTACAGGTATGATAATACAATAATCAAGGCCTAGCATTGTACCTACATGATTTATACAGTGTCAGGGACTGCTTTTCGCACATGCCTCATTTACTTACATTACACTAATGTTTGGGATGTGTTTAGAGTTGGCTTGTAGTACCTATACAATTCTCTCAGTCCAGTTAACACAATCCACAGGATAGTCTAGGGGATTTATTTCCACAGAAGTTTCAACGTGCTATCAGATGACGTTGTTACTGCTACTTCCGTCAATGCAATCAGTGCTCAAAAGAATTTACTAAACATAAGAGACTATGATTTCAACAAAATTTTAACACTGTGTGACGTAGACACATCAGCGAAAGCTGCTCGTCTATAAACAATTAAATAAATAAAAATTAAGTTGGCGATATGCAACCAATTGTGTGAAAATTTGTAAATGTCAGCTAAGCTCCATAGTAGGCATCTTGCTATTAAATCTATAATCAACTTATACACTTTCTTCGGCAACATTCACTTTAACTAATCTACAGAGTATATCGCCGGTTACTGTAGTCTAATTCTAACTAGTTGTGGGGGAATAAGATCTGCACTGATGTCCCGCGTTGGGGTGTAATGTGCATTGTCCCCCTGCTGACCTCACCCCAACCAGCCCAACTCCTTGAAGCAACGGAGAAGGACTTTGGGTTGATGACAGCAATGTTCCAGCGTCCCCGATGGTGTTGTGGATGCCGAAGAGTGAGACACGATCAGCTCCTGCAGTCCCGTTTGGATCTGGCTTCAGTTGTGGCAGAGCAATGCAGCAAGACATGCTCTACTGTTTCTTTTTCCTGAAGACAGCCACGGCAGAGGTCGCTGTCTGTCGCTCCAATCTTGAGGAGATGGTAGTTCAGATCACAGTAGCCCGTGATTATACTGTAGTTTTACGCTCTACTTTTGGTGGCTCATAGCTACCCTGTCTCCTTCGCTCACTCTTCAAAGATTATTCATGATTTATTTTTTAACTTACAGCAAGAAAATAAAGAAGTGAAATCGGAGTTACCATACGTAACGTTATTGTTAGAACCAAATGCGGCAGTACTGAAGGTAGAAGAGCCTTCAGACCTGGAGGATAATCTACCTTTAGAGGAGTTCAGGTATACGAGGTTTAAACCCCTCTGAAAAATATAAATATCCATTGATATTTTTAGCTTAACAAAACTAACAATGAAATAGATAATATATAAGTTTAAAAACTGGAAAAAACTGACGTCAATTTGATAAGAATGATGATGATGATGACGGCAGTTCATTGGGATTGTTCTATTGATTGTAAACACGTGGATGACGTGTTTTTTCCAGTTATTCTTATTTAACTGCCAAACTACTGAACTGATTTTGATAAAGTTTTATGGTACTAAAAATATATAACAGTACAATTGGTTTCAGATCAGGGAATAGAGATGATCACATGGATATAGATGATGAAGTGAAGAGCGAACCGGAATTGAAGCGGAAAAAGAAGGACAAAGAACCAAAGAGCAAGAAAAAGAAGAAAATTAGGTAAATATTGGAATTATATTAGACTTGTATATCACGATTGTAAGGCCGGTATTCGGAAAAAGAAATCGTTACTCAAGCATAGATGAGCCCAGAGTAGTGCTTGACCAGGAAATCAGCCCACAGGCCTAAAAGTAGATAGTCAAAATAACAATATTGACTTTATGTTTCTCACAGCAAAGAAGACGAACCCAAAGTACCAGGCCGGAAGTACTCCATCAGGAAACCAATAGAAATAGATCCCGAGAAGATCACAGTCATCACCCTGAACCCCGAGGAACAGATCCGACAGAGAGAGGTAACACACAACTGTCAATATATTTTTCAAATTTTCAAACTTCATAAAATATAAATGTACCTAGTAACTAGTTACTTTTTCAAAAAAATAATGTTTCGTTAGCGATGTTCTAAAAGTGTATTTTTGCAGGAAGAAAGTAAAGCAAGAGTTAAGTTTCCCTTTCAATGCGAGTTTTGCTTCAAAGGGTTCAACTTCGAGTCGAAATTAGAGAATCACATGAAAAAACATAGCCCGGTAAGTTACAAAAAAAAAACAACAGATGACAGGCACATAAGACTTTACACCTTTATGTCTCCGGTTAATACTTCACAGGACACGTCCTTGAAGGATATGCTTTACGAGGTAATGCACTATAGGCAAATGTTAGAACATACCATTGATTTTGCTCTGAGCTATAAACTTTCAAACCCACATTCAAATTGGATTTGGATGGGTGACCGCTAGCGGCATTTACATCTGAGCGCTTCCGTCCTTCGTAGGGTAGGTTAAACTTACGGCTCAAGCAGTCGTTCAGCCACGACGGAGGCCTTAAGGCGGCCTAAAAACTCCGTCACCAGAGTTGGCCACTAACTCATACGAGTTTGCTTGCTTTGTGTGTACATGACCTACTACATAATATTATCTTCCAGTCTCGAGGGCAATACAAATGTACGCTATGTTCTATGTACCTACCTACTATGTACTCGTTTAGCGTACATTCGTTGATACACACGCGTAGGTACGAATGTGTGCAGTGTGGGAGAAGAATGATCGACCGGGCATCTATCTACCATCATTATAGGTAAGTCATTAAATAAGATGAGTTACCCTGTATGAGTATCCTGCTGAAAAACGTCAAAAAAATATCGTATTACATTGTGACCCGTTGGAAAAATCTCGTTGTGTCACACTGTGACCGGTTAGTTGGAAAACAATTCGTGTCACATTGTGACCTATTAGAAAAATCTCGTGTCACAATGTGACCCGTCGGAAAAATCTCGGTGACCCGTTGGAAAATATCTCGTTGTGTCACACTGTGTGACCTGTTGGAAAAATCTCCGTTGTGTCACACTGAGACCCGTTGTGGATAAGTCATCGAGTCATATTGTTGCTTTTTTTTATAAATCTCGTTTTTCACTGGCGTAATGTGTTCCAATGTATGAAATCGTTTTTTTTTCAGAACTCAGCATGAGGGTATTACAACGGTTATAACTTGTGATCTTTGTGGAAAAGTATCAAGGTGAATATTTTGTGGATTTATCTAAACATCTGGATAGCAAAAATGAAATTTTAGATTTGGTTTATGATTTCTGCCTGTAACAAGGCGCGACCTCGTGGAATATCTCCACTGAGGACTTGTCATATGAGGCATTGCACTGTGACCTTCGCTGAAACATAGTTTATATTGACTTAGTTATTATTTGCAGCAATAGCAAAACTCATCGAGGCCATATGCGAAATCATCATTCCGGCGATCGACCAAAGTGCGACCAATGCGGCAAATCGTTTGTGAATAAGGACTCTCTAACTGAACACATGCAGTAAGTGATCATTTATACGGAATTCTAGACACATGATTGCTTTTTTATTTAATAAAAGTAATAATTACAAACGTTTATTTCATCTATTTTTTATCGAAGCGATGTCTATTTTCTTTCAGAATACACGAAGGAGTGAAGAACTACGAATGTTCTGTGTGCGGCAAGCGGTGTCGAACCCGCACTCAGATGAAACATCACCAGCTGAAGCATTCCAATGTTAAGGAGTTCTACTGCGTTGAGTGCGATGTTAGGTAAGTAGGACCCTCCCCTTACCCGTACCGTACCTGAAGCACTCGTGGCTTGCTTAGTCAATTTTCACCGTTTTGCGCGGACACTATTTGGATGGGTGACCGTTACATTTACATCTGAGCGCTTCCGTGCTTCGGAGGGCACGTTAAAATGTTCCGGCTCTAGCAGTCGTTAAGCCAATGTTGGATTGCAAACATCTATATATTTTAATTCAAGATTGTTATTCTTTCAGATTCAAATCCGCCCACAGTTTGCGGCAACACTTGACAAAAAGTTTGAAACACAAAGACGTCAATACGTTCACGTGAGTTTAAATTTTTTTAACTTGTAAACTAATTGGGAAGGATTTGACTGTGTCACATGTTACTGCGTCCATCACTATTCAAAGCATTTCATCAGGCTTTTCTTTACATTCATTAAAATTAGTGATTATTACATAAATCAAACTTTGAACACTATTTTGTCTAAACTTAACAATACCTTGATGACTGTTTGTTGCCAAAAAATAAATAAAATAAAATATATGTACTCATGTCTCGATGATTTACCAGCGAGCCATAGAGCGCAGTATTCTGGGAGTCAAACTGACAGACCGCGTGCGTATACTGCGCTCCAAAACGCAAATTGCAGATGCGGTCAACATGTCGGTAAATTGAAATGGGACTGGGCAGGCCACGTCTGCCGCATGTCGGATGCGCTATGTATGGGCTTAATCCACTACAGAATGGACGCCTCTGAACGGAAAACGACCTCGCGGTAGACCACGGCGAAGATGGAGGGACGAGATTGATGCCTAACCTCAAGGACTGGTCCACAGTTGCACAAAACAGAAAAGACTGGCGAGACTGGCCCTGCAGTGGGACACTATGGGCTCATAATAATAATAACATGTACTGTGCAGATTTGGTTGTGAGCGTTGCGAGAAGCGCTTCGAGTCGGCAGCATCCCTGGAGCGGCACACGCGCGTGCAGCACGACGGCGTGCGCGCGTACCCGTGCCTCGCGTGCGGCGCCTGCCTCGCCTCGCGCGCCTCGCACGCCAAGCACCTGCGCCGGCACACCGCGCCGCCGCCTCGCCCGAGGCATGTCTGCCACACCTGCGGGAAGGCATTCCCGGTAACTACTTACTCTCATCTTCTAGAGTTCTTACCCTCACTACCCAGAATTCTTACCCTCACTTCCCAGAGTCCTAACACCTCACTTCATAGAGTTCTAACCCTCACTTCCCAGAGCTTCTAACCAGTGTGACGACTACCCTCTTTTTCAATCTGATCTTTTTATTAGATAGGTATGTATACATCCATCCATTGTATCAGAATTTATCTATATTGACTATATTGACAGGCGTCATGGCTCAGTCGGTAGTATCTCTGCCTTCCGTGCTGTGGGTCGTGGGTTCGATCCCCACCGAGAACAAACATTTGTGTTATAAACATAGATGTTTGTTCTGTGTCTGGGTGTTTCTATGTATTATAAGTATGTATTTACAAAAAAAATGTATGTATGTATTCTATCAGCCATCTAGTTCCCATCGTACAAGCTTTGCGTAGTTTGGGACTAGAAGGCGTTGTGTTAAGTGTCCGTGAATATTTATTTATATTTATTATTATATTTTCCCAAAAAAATATATATAAAACTTTTAGAATGCGTTTATCTCTATCTAATTTTATAATACTTAAAGCTTTTGTTTAGTTTGGGACTTAAAGCCCGCATGCCGATCCAGAAATAGTTGTATTTTAAGTTACATACTTAAAATACAACTATTTTACCAAAAAAAAGTATAATGTATTCTATCAGCCATCTAGATCCCATAGTACAAGCTTTGCTTAGTTTGGGACTAGAAGGCGTTGTGTTAAGTGTCCGTAAATATTTATTTAGTTAGTCAAGCCTCAAGCTTAGATTTGAGTAGATATTTTCATCCAAAAATGTATGCTTGAGTCTGGTCAACATTAGTTTTAGTTGGATGTTGTGTGAAGTGATCGTGAATATTTATCCTTTTCTGAATTGCCCAATAAATATTAGTTTAAAATGCTCATCTTTATATTTCAGGGTAAAAGCGTACTAACGAACCACCTCCGAACGCACACGGGCGAGAAGCCGTTCGCGTGCGCATTGTGCGGGCGCGCCTTCAGCCAGCGCACCGCGAGAGCCACGCATGTCAAACTAGTGCATCTCAAGCTACGACGTAACAAGGTTGCTAATATTTAAAACACACTTGTACGGAAATATTTCACACTATCTTCCGCCCGTGACTACGTTCGCGTCCCGTCAAACCCCGTTAATTTTTCAGGATAAAATGTAGCCTATGCCTTAATCCAGATAATATCCACGGACAATATATATTCCAAGTTTCATCCAAATCCGACCAGTTGTTTTTGCGTGAAAGAGGATCAAAGCTTCATACATACAAACTTTCGCGTTTATAATATTACTAGGTGCCGCCCGCGACTTCGTTCGCGTCCTGTTAGATCCCGTTGATTTTCGGGATAATAAGAAGCCTATGTGTTAATAATATTCCAAGTTTCATCCAAATCGGATCAGTAGTTTTTACGTGAAATAGTAACAAACATCCATCCAACCATCCATGCTTACAAACTTTCGCGTTTTTAATATTAGTAGGATTTGTGACGGTGATCAACTCAACAAGACTTTTTATTCATTATCAGACAAAGTAAAAAAAGTTTCAATGTACGAACTTTGTCTAACAAAATCATGCCCGCGCAACACTACCTTTATTACTAATACTAATATAATATTGCTAATACTTTTAGTAAATTCTCATCGGCTCACAAGGTTGTGACATATCGAGAATTACCCGAAAAAATAACAATCTATCTAATAGCTACCTTTTGTGTGTTTTGAGACCCAACGGGAATAATTGTAATCTACGCAGTTTTATTTCTGTAGGTACCTTACTTAAATTATGCTAAACTTGTCAACAGACAACCAAAGAGGAGGTCCCACCGCCTATAGTCGAGCCGAAACCGGATCTATTCCCGAAGAACGAACCTCAAGTTGTGTACGACGCGTGGAACCGACCTTGCGATGTTTTTTACGTCACTGCGGGGCCTTAGGACGCTGTTCGACGCCTTATTCATCTATATAGCTTAATATATCTACCCAAACTCTTGCCTCTTACAAGACTAAATATTAGTTGGACAAGCGAAGCTGAAACGCATGAACACGTTGCACGGTGATCTGAAAAAAACTAAAATCATGATGAAAATTTAAAGTATTCATAAACGCATGACTAAAATAATTATTGTATGCAGACAATACTGTATGTAGTTGTTTTATTATTGAAGTTTATTTAGATTGGTTTTCATTTGTCCAATTTTTTATATTCCAAAACGGTAATGATTAGCCTTGTAAGCAAATAAATGCCTGTCTATTGGGCGAATACTCAAACGCCACTCAATTTAAGTCACGCTTATATTATTGCCATCTCTTACAAATGAGTAATGTCAAACAGAGGCAGAGCAACTTTAAGTGGTGCTCAAATTTGAATGACTTTTGAGTATTTCAGCCTATGTCTTACAGAAGTTGCAAATTATAAAACCTATTAAAACAAAAAAAAACTTGGTTTACTTTTTATTTGGTTTGTTTTTTTATAAATAGTGACGAACTTACGAATTAATTGCTATAATTATCTTGGATTTTTTTATTCTAATAAAAAATGTGTAATAACGTGATATAAGATGTGAAAATAAAATGTCTATTTCAATATCTAGGTAGCCTTTTACTGTTGTAGTTAGCTGGTTATGTCGGTAGCTACTTCTTGGTTAGTTCAGCTGCAGTGGTATCAGTCTCATTTAAAAATGTCATGATAGTAGGGTGGACGTACCGTGAATACCTATCTAATTAAATAGTGAGGTGTTCAGTTTTAGGTTAGGATTGGTGTTGAAATTTAAACAAATTCTAGATGAATATTTGGTATATTAACTGTATAACTTAACAATAAACGCCACATCAACATTTTGAATGAACATGATCATTTTACAGATAAATATCTTGAATGTGTGGTACAGTCAGCATTCAAAGTTGATTTTTACATAAAAAAATTGGTCTAAGCATAATATAATCACATCACAGTTATGTGGATAAATAAATTGAATCATTCCATATTTTTTTCCGGTAGGTCTATTTACCTTGCAAACTCTGGCAGTTAATAGCCATGTTGACCATACGGTCAAGAGATATCTCAATAGCGATACCCAAAAGAAACATCAATATTAAGTGTATTTGTAACTTTTAATTCATTTTATGATCTGGTTCAACCTCTTCAATTTTGACAATAGGGTCAATAACCTCATACCCGCAGCTTAGTATATGCTGATGTAGCTCTAGGTTACTCTTAAATATGCCTTTGCATTTGATACAGATGGATTCATTCACCTCAGCATTTCGTTTCGGACACTTCAGTAGATGCACGTCTAACTTGGCTTGTTTTATATGACAGAAATTGCATTTAACACCGCCGTGGACATTTCTTCTGTGTTTGTTCGCTGCGAATATGCTTTTAAACATCTTTCCGCAAAGCTCACACGGATGTTCCCTTGTTTGTATGTGAGTTTTCTTATGCTTAGTTAGATATTTGAGTGATGAGAACAATTTATCGCACTCATCACACTGGAATTCTCCTTTTGTATGCACAGCACTGACGTGCATACGTAAATGTAGTGCACATTTAAAAGTTTTCTGACAGATGTCACACGTTTGGGTCGCTTCTGGTGGTGCGTGGGTGATCCTCATATGACTTTGAAGGTTGATAGCTGATTTAAACTCCTTCATGCAGATATGACAAGTTGCTGTTTCTAAGGAGTGAACCGATGCTAGATGACGTTGTAGTGATGCGTTGTCCGAGTAAGTTTTATCACAAATCTCACAGTGGGTACCAGTAATATCTGTATCGCACACCGATACACCTTGAAGGTGATATTTCTGTGTGTGCCAGAACAGTGTAGTGTTGCTTTCAAAGCTTCTATCACAGTAGGAACAGATAAAGTTGCTTGGAATGTACGGTTTGACCTCTTTCCCATTGTGAACATTTTTTAGATGTCGATCGAGAGACTTTTTGGTTTTGAAGATCCGGTTGCAAAGGCCACAAGTGGCTCGTGCTGAAGCAGTGTGGGTGTTTTCAATATGTTTCTTGTAGCAAGCGATAGATGGCAGCACTTTGAAGCACTGTTGGCATTTATACACCATTCCATCGTCAGGATGGCTCCATTTTATATGTCTTTGTAGCAGCATATCAACTTTGAAGGTTTTATCACAGTACGGACATGGCACTGACTGCCCCTCTGGGTGGACTTGCCTCATGTGGATTTTAAGATTGTATGAAGATTTATATGTTTTAGAGCACACTGTGCACGTGACTTGTTCATCTGGCTGCGGGTGGGTGTAGTAGATGTGGTTTTTTAGTTTCTTTTGGTTTAGGAATACTTTATTACAAATAGTACAGGCCACTTCCTCAGTGGCGGCATGCACAGAGTTCAAATGTGAACGTAGATGTACATGAGATTTGAAAGCGCGGAAACATTGGGTGCATTCGACACTGTGGTCCCCTGAATGTACATATTTTAAGTGGTTCTTCAAATTGGCTCTGTTTTTGAATGTTTTGTCACATTGGCTGCATGATAGTCGATTTATTTTGCCATTTTCATACACCTTCCCGCTAATTTCTAATTCATTGCTGGGCATTATTAGTTCTGAGAAAGTAGGAGTATGGAACTCATTGCTGTTAGTTGAATCTTTGGAGCTAACTATGTTAACACTTGTTACCGACTCATTATTTTTTATGATAGCCTTGCAGTCAATTGTTTTGAAATCTGGTTTGAAATCTTGGCAATTCTCCCTTTTGTCAGATAAATCCAAATGCGATTCTTCTTTTATATATACTTCTTCCATTTTCACATCTGTAATAAAGACAAATAGGTACAACTGAAGGAACTGTTTGAAGATAATATAAAAGATGTACATATTAGAATTAGATTATTATTGTAGGTAAGTCGGTAGGTATACCTACCGTAAGTACGTGCACTCGAAAATTATTGCGATTCAAAACTTTTTGAGAGTAAAACTTTTAAAACACTAGAAGGCTATCAAGTCACAATAACTGGCCTAACGGCCTCGAAAAGATAAGATCTTACGAACAATGAGCTATAGAAATTGAACAATGGAGGCTTATCACTGGCTACAATCTATTCCAGTTATTAAAAAGTTATGTAGGTACCTACCTATTGAAGTCTGTCTGTAGGTGGTTTGTAGTTGTTTTGCTATTTAGCTTACTCAAACTGATTTCTTCACAGCTTATTCAAGTTAGCGTATAGTTTAGATGCACAAGTCTCTAGGAAATACAATAAAAACATGATTTTTGCGAATAAATACACGACCGACACCAACGAAGGAGCGGATAAAATCGATTGAATGAATGAATGAAACACACTGATTGATTGAGTACTTCTTCGTCTGTGTAAATAACCTAACCTACGGCACAGATCTGTTATTACCACGTACAAGTTTGGCTTGGCACGTAATAATAATAGGCTATTATTATTACGTCCATGCTTGGCACAGATCATATATATATAACCGTCTTTGGCACAGACTGGTCTTTGGCTTGTCGTGTACGTACCTGATGTGCGTAAAATTAGCAAACACGCCATCTGTTGTTGAGTAGCCGTATCAATAAACCGAAAACATGGGTTTGTACAGTTTGATTGTTTGTAGAAACAGCTAATTAAAAGTGAGCAAGATTATGACGTGATTATGTGACAATTGTAAATTATTCTTGTGATTTTACTGAATAAATGGAGTACTTATCGAGTTTGAATTTACAGTCAGTAGTGTAGGTACTCACCTTTTTTCCACATTTTCTGAGGAGTTGACTACCGGAATTCCGGTCATGCAGGAAGTTGAACCTCTGCAGCCTTATTATCAAACAACTCTGGTTTCGTAGTGAACTTCGGACTTCGATTATGCAAGAAAATAGCATAAAAAGTGAAATCGGAGCAACCGAAGTCGGTATAAATAAAAACAACATTGTCAGTAAAATTATTTATTTTTAGGTATAAATAGTATTTGTGCTTATATTCCTAAGTTTGATATCAATACAACCAACGAAGTAAAATACCTACCTAGTCAATTATTTTTAATTATAATAATCATCTCCAACAAATGAATAGGTACTTACGAAACTAAGTAAGTACATATAGGTAGGTAGGTGCCACCTAGGTAGGTACCTATCTTTTTCTACATAAAATGAGTTCATTCTTCTTCGAACTGGCCCTCTTCCTCTTCAGGTATTTCTTCTTGTTCATCAAACTCTGCGTCTTCTACCCCCACTTCCTGAAAAAAAAACTTTTTGTACCTAGGGAGGTAGGTACAGACCGTTCACCGTAAGATGTCCCCTGCCTTTATAAGGCTAAGATAGAAGGCAGGAGACATCTTACGGTGAACGGTCTGTAGTTTGCTTTTAACATATATTTTCACTAAACTTTGATTTTAAAAACTTAATTTGTCGTACCTACTTGTACCTAGGTACTTACCTCGTATTGTTGGTATTCAGAGACGAGGTCATTCATATTACTCTCTGCCTCCGTGAACTCCATCTCATCCATGCCTTCGCCTGTGTACCAGTGGAGGAAGGCCTGAAATAATTATAGTAGGTACGTAGATTAGGTTATACGTAATAAAATAGAAAAAGTATAATAAATCCGGATTCACATTTTGTTGTGTCGTGCTGCGATATAAAAATATATGAATGTGTATTCATACAGTGCACGTGGTACCTACTTAAATTACCTATCTTTACATGGGTAGTAATTTTCATTGACATAGGTACGCCTTGCCTCTTTTTTACCGTACTCATTAGCAAGAGAATAATTTTTGGTAAGTATATCGAACTGTAGGTTTTGAAATTGTCATAATTTTAAGCGCTGCAAACTTAGCACACCTACTAAGTCAGATTTTAAGTCTGCAGATTTTTACCTTCCTTCTAAACATCACAGTGAATTGCTCCGATACCCGTTTGAAGATCTCCTGGATGGCGGTGGTGTTGCCAACGAATGTCGCCGCCATTTTGAGACCTCGCGGGGGCACGTCACACGCCGCTACTTTCACGTTGTTTGGGATCCATTCCACGAAGTAACTGGAAGGAAAGTTGTGATAGTAAAATTGTGATAAACGTCGTCGTCTATAGAGCGTTTATGCTAGCGTGCTTTCTTACCCTGAGTTTTTATCCTGAACAGCACGCATGTTTTCATCGACTTGCTTCATAGACATGCGACCTCGGAAGATGGCTGCCACCGTTAGATATCGACCGTGCCTCGGATCACACGCACACATCATGTTTGTTGGCGAAAACATCTGTTGAGTTAACTCGGGGACTGTAAGGGCGCGGTAGCCTTGGCTGTTGCGAGCTGTTAAAGGCGCGAAACCTACGGCAAAAATGTGTCAAGTTAGAAGTATTTAGCGAGCAACTTATTATATCATGACTGTACTCTAGTTACTAAGGGACTCATAATCATAATACGCAGTAGGCGGTAAAATGCTTCAGCTAGAAGTGATGGCAACGGTCGTATTGCTGTGTGAGGTCCAACTTAATTCTGAGAAAAAAGAACTGAACAAGCACTATCTCAAAATTAACTTTAAATTCTTTAAATTCACCTGGCATAAAGAAGTGTAGTCGTGGGAAGGGCACCATGTTGACGGCCAACTTGCGCAGATCTGCATTCAGCTGACCGGGGAAACGAAGGCATGTGGTTACACCGGACATCGTCAGCTGGAAATATTTGATGTGTCAGTATTTTGTGAGTCAGCGCCAGCACAACATATATATTTTTTTTTTTATCTTTTTTGGTCGCTCTCACCGAAACAAAATGATTGAGATCAAACTCACCGACACAAGATGATTGAGATCCCCGTAAGTTGGGGATGCAAGTCGCAGTGTCCTGAAGCAAATATCGTAGAGCGCCTCGTTATCAATGCAGAAGGTCTCGTCCGTGTTCTCAACGAGTTGGTGAACGGACAGCGTTGCATTATATGGTTCTACCACTGTGTCTGAAACCTGCCGATATAAATAAATAAAAGAGGGACTAGATAATGTTGCAGATCATCATGTGTGTAAATACCTTAGGCGACGGCATAACGCTGAAGGTATTGACGATTCTGTCCGGGTACTCTTCACGCAGCTTGCTGAGCAGTAACGTGCCGAGCCCCGAGCCCGTGCCGCCACCCAGCGAGTGCGTTAGTTGGAACCCTGGAAACAGCACAAGTTTTAATAGACACAGTGACTGCATACAGAAGTTATTGGAATGTACTGAAGACGTTGCATTAGAAGCCATTGCAAGGGTCACTTCTTGCACGGGCTAAAGGCATGCACACACGTTCATGATCATTCCTAGATTTGTCAAATGAGTTTTACCGTATTTCTCCCACACGCACTTGTTGATCATGATCAATGAAATTGAACGTGGTAGCTGCTATAAATAGTACGGTCGACTTGTATTTAGATTAGCCGGTGTTCATGGACACTATGGGACCTGGCAAGGATATTAAAAAATATGTTTTCTGTAGGCAACACCCTTGCCAGGTCACACAAGAGAATTTTGTGTCTCTTGTGTGACTTACGGTAAAAATAATCAAAGATAGACGTACCCTGCATGCAGTCGCAGGTTTCAGCCTCTCGGCGCACGACGTCCATAACAGACTCCACCAGCTCAGCGCCCTCCGTGTAGTGTCCTTTGGCCCAATTGTTACCTGCATAGAAAGTTCATTTCAAAGGAACTATTTGGATCCTCAAAGTTCTTTAGTTTTTTTTAACAGTGAAAGTACCGGTACTTGGAACTATTTAGGTAGGTACTTTAGGTCAGCCGCCAATTTGTCATTGGATACTTCTGCATCCAATGACATGACAATTTCCATGGCCTGAAACTTTTTTTTTATACTCAGGCAACTCACCAGCCCCGCTCTGTCCAAACACGTAGTTGTCAGGTCTGAACAGCGCGCCGTATGTCGAAGATCTGATGGCGTCCATTGTGCCTGGCTCCAAATCCACCAGCACAGCACGGGGGACGTACCTTCTACCTAAACAGATGAAAAATAGACAACTTATAGCCAAAACTGTCAATTTGTCCGAAAGCCGAAGCTTAGGACGGCCTCCACCCTTTGTACTGACCACATTGTAAGGAACGTTAGCTAGGTGGAGGAGGCTCAAAATCGATCTTCGGAAATCCTGGACGTTTGGTAGGTCTCCCAGAACGTACCTGTTGTCCAGTACAAGACATAGGTAGTACAGCAGTCTCATGACTCAACTCAGCTCTCCTGACTTCTCCTTACGGGCATTTCAACATCTCCTGGATTGTACTAAGACCACGATATCTTGACCAGTTGACCATAGTAGGTACTAGCACAGATCATGTAATAGGTACTAGAAACCTACCAAGATATTAAAACCAGAGTAGGTAGGATACACCAGTAGCTATACCCCTTTAAAGTAAATCATTAGGTACCTACTCTAGTAGACCGTGAAGTCCAGTAGCCGTGCTTACCATCCGCTGCCTCATTGTAATAGACGGAGATCCTCTCAAGCTGTAGATCACTATCTCCATTGTAGTACCATTTTATACGCCATTTTATTCTGGAAGAACAAAACACTGCAAGCTGAAGTATGCTACTTATCTCTTTGCTACCGCACGACATGTCGTGTGACACACGAAACATATGTGTCATCGTGATATCGATAGGTCCCAGACAGTCCTTTGGTGCCTTATACAATCACAGAATATGCGTCATCAGATTAGTTGTTGGGATGGAGCGTCATTCATTGTCTATGTGTTGTCCATTATCCAATAACCATCGGACTGTGTGGGATGCAGAGCTGCATAAAGTGTCGAACATCGTGCATAACCTATAATAACCTACCTAAGCAGTAGGTACCTCAATTGCGACAAAGTACGCAGGCGCACTTCATTACGGCCATGGCCGCGACCAACGGCCGCTTTCTCAATAATGAAATTATGAAACAAAATATGAACTCTAACACAACGGAATAAAAATCAGTGAATTTGTCTAAAGAACGAAAACTTTACCTACAATCGACTGGTGGGGTGGCTGACCGCAGCCTGTTTAACCAGCTATAGACGCAATGCCTCACACAACACGTCCTCCTATCGTTCCCACGTGAATCTAGGTAACAATAAATCTAGCAGCGGTCTAAAATTAGTGGTAAGTAGTTAAATATCGTGGTAAGGCGTTAGAGCGTGTCTTATGAGAAAATATGAGCGAAATATGATGTTTGATGTTTTTATAGTGTAGGAATACCGACGCAACGACGACTGTGGGAAAAGTGGGAAAATCTTCTCATGCGTATCTTTTATTGATAGAGTAGCTAAGTACCAACTCTTGTATAACGTTAGAAAGAGGCCAAGCGTAACGTACCAAAATAGACAAGAGACGATATAAAAAAGTTAAATAAGTTTTTTCAAATCGCACCTTTGAGCCAATCTGGTTGCCGCATTGCCCGGCCTGCAAGTGAACGATTTCCCTCATTTTCACAATGTTTTCACTGTATTAATTTATCGAACGTAGGAAATGCACAGCTATTTTAAGACTAGACGGCTGGCTGCGTGCGAACTCACGTGGCCTATGCCGTAGTCTGTGTATTTATTGTTTTATTGCATCGGTAAATAGCGGTTCTGTTGTGAATAGTATCGCTAGTAGGCTATAAAAGAAATTAAATTAGTTAGGTGAGATTTTCGAAAGTAGGTAGGAAAGTAGGTAGGACCTGTATCAGTCGTCACGTAAATCGGTCTATTACTACTAAACAACATGGATTTATGTCGAATCGATCAACAAACTCTAATTTAGTTACCTTTGTTGAGACCTTAATAGAGGATGTAGACAAGAAGACCCAGGTCGAGGTCATCTACACTGATTTTAGTAAGGCTTTCGATAAGGTAAACCACACGGTACTGATTCGAAGGCTTTCAGAGTTTGGTATTGGGGGTTCACTGCTTAGATGGTTTTTCTCTTACCTGAGTGATCGACAGTTGTGTGTTGCAATGCGGGGGGCGGCTTCGAAATGTTTTACTGCGCCGTCTGGGGTCCCCCAGGGTTCCCATTTGGGACCCTTACTGTTCCTAATCTTCATTAACAGCTTGGTAGACTGCTTTAGACATTCTGAGGCATTTCTATTTGCGGACGATCTAAAGATTTTGAAACCTATACGGGACGAGTCTGACTGTAGGTTGCTCCAGGAGGATATTGATAGAATGGTAGAGTGGTGTGAACAGAATGGAATGTCACTAAATGTGAAAAAATGCTATCAGTTGACATTTACTCGAAACAAAAATATCTTACCAGGCAACTACACTATAGATAACACCCCATTGAATAAGGTCGACAGCCTGAGGGATCTTGGTGTCCAAATGGACAGTAAACTTAACTTTAACTCTCACATAGACAATATTGTAACTAGGTCGATGAGAATGTTGGGATTCGTTAACCGCAATTCAAAGTTCTTCAAACGTCCTTCTACTAAGATTTTGCTCTTTAACACATTGGTGAGAAGTATTCTTGAATACTGCCCTCAGGTGTGGTCTCCGTTCTATGAAGTACATAGGAACAGAATAGAGAGAGTGCAGAAAAAATTTCTAATAAGTCTTGCCTATAGTTCCGGGAAATCGCGTAGTCTGAGGTCATATGAGGAGAGATTGGAACACTTCAATATCATGCCACTCAGCAGCAGGCGAAATTACCATGATTTAGTGTTCCTGTACAAACTTATGAACAGCATGTTGGACTGTCCTGACCTTCTGGGCAAAGTGAGTATCTGGGCTCCCAGCCGGATTCCTCGTTTGTGCACCTATAGGCTGTTTCGGGAACCTCCCCACCGAACGAATCTCAGTTGTAATTCACCCCTCACTAGGATGTTCAGGAGCTATAATTACCTACCCGGATCCATTGATGTGGATATATTCAACGACAAATTGAAAGAATACAAAGCCAAAATTAAACAACATCTTTCAAGTTAGACTTTCATCATTTTATCTAATGTAATTAGGTGTATGTAATAAAAATGACATGTTATTATATTTTGTAAGTAACGATCATAGGTCGAATAGATCTTAACATTTAGTTTTTTCTTTTTGTGACATGACAATGTGATGATTCCTACTAATTATTAATTAAATGAATGAGGTGATATTTCTTATAAACTTGTGCATGTACCTATAAATCTACCTACTTCTGCTTATGCTTAAATATTTTTGACAACTTTTTCTATGAATGCTTGTTTATCTATTGTAAAGTGCTTTGCCACACCACAGATCATATAATACTATACTACTTACTATAATAACAATAATATCATAATATATTTCATTTTTTTTATTGTGAAATTTGATGCATTAGATTTCAATTATTTTATCTCTTACCCTAGTTTATCGTAGCTTTTTCAACCATTGTATATAACTTGTTTCCAAAATACTTTTTACTTTTCATAATGTTTTACCTGCGTTAGCTGTGGTTGCCTTTAGTGAATAAGCACCAGCCATGATATGTTTTGTTTGAGTTTAGTTTTAAGTTATGTGTATTATTCTTTGGCAATCCTAATAAATAAATAAATAAATAAATAGGAAGAATACAATCTTCATTGGGCTTATAACAGCGCCATCTGATTTTATAGTTAAGAAACAGATTTTTATATACCTTGTAAAACCTATTGTATGTATGTACCTAGCAAAACTATATGGGTGACTATTAAAATATAACCATCTCTAACATAAGTACCTATGCATGTACATACTCATCAAAGATTTTAAAATGTACCACACCAAAACAAACCTGAAGAATGGAAAAATGCATAGAACGGAACGTGCGCGGCCATGTTTACATACTTTGACATGACAGCAAGCGTCAGTCAGCGCAACATATTGCCATGTCAATCAATCAGTCATTCGAAGGAAAAAAGTTGCTACTAGCGAAGCTCACGGAATTAACCCGAAATCCTAAAATTAAACCATTTTCTTACGATTTGTTGAAATAATGTTTAACTAATCCGATAACCGTAATTTGTGATAACTGCCGTGTCTTTTTACCCAGTAATTGTAAAGGAAATAGCTTCGCCACGATGAACAGTTTTGCCTCGGGCTAAAGCCATTTTATCAGCTCGGCTCGCTATATTTATTACCAACGAACAGTGAATGTGATAAAGTTATGACGTGCTAGTTATTATAAAGGTACCGGAATTAGCGTCGCTGTACTATGTAAGTCGTTTCTTTAAATACTGTAAGTTGTACTGTTTAGAAAAATGTTGACTTCTATTTACTACATTTTTCTTAAAAAATTCAATGCCATAGTAGATCCACACAGCTGCAAAAACAATAGTAATGTAAGCAGACTGCTATATAGTAGTTTATGTTCCTTGAATCAGTATCAGCTGTGACCACAGTGTATACTTAGTCTTGTATATTCATTATCGTTATTATCTTTGATAAACATAGTTTAGAAATAAAGTAGACACAGAAAATGTATTGTTATTACTAAGAGCAGCATATAACAATGCTGTAGTCCTATTGTTTTTGTCTTTAGTTCCAGCATGATCTAATGTAGATCTATTAAGAACAACAAAACAGATTATGTTACACCAATTACTTCTTCTCTATTGCAAACAACTCACAGAGATTTGTAGACAGTCTGTCTTGATTCCAGAACAAAAATGGCGGCCGAAGTGAAAGAAGAACCGGAAATCAAGCTAGAAGATGCTCCGACACCATCCAGTTCGTACCCTGACACACAATTCCAACCCTTACCACCACTACCCCCTCAGCTACCTCTACAAAACATAACCCAACCAGATCTCCCATCACTATCAAGCATACAGCCTTTACCGACCATAACATCCCTTCAAAATGTACCTCTAAAACCACTGCAAGCCATACCTCCCTCGCTAACAAACACGCACCACGACGATGGAGTTATGAAGTTCATCAGTGTCAACAGTGATGTACTCACTGACGAGCAACGAGAAATGTATGAATCAGTCCTCTCAACGTGGAAGCCAATTATGTTCCCAAAGCAAACGAAACGATACATCTGTCACAAGTGCAACAAGGAGTTTAAAAATTACCAAAACCTATACTTGCATACAACCAGAGTGCATTCTACTGAAGAGTCAGCTGTGTTGTGCGATCAATGTGACAAATCTTTTAAGAACAAGCATTACTTGTACATGCATCGGATGAACAAACACTACTCTGAGCGAGAGAGGTGCTTCTGCCAATTCTGTCTTCAGGAGTTCCGGACCAGGAGGGCTTTGCACATGCACGTTAAAAAAATACACCCGACCACATTGCCAGAGATAAAATGTGGTGAGTGTGGAAAGCAGTTCAAAGTCCCGTACAAACTAAGACACCACATCGAGAGATGCCACCGAGCTGAGCCCGAGAAACACAAGTGTCATATCTGTCAGAAAATGTACAAAACACACCTAAACTTAAACAGGCATCTGCTGTTCCAACATACCAACATCGAACGTCACCCGTGCGTGTTTTGTCCGATGACTTTTAAGTCGAGACATCATATGAAGCGTCACGTTTTAAACATTCACCCTCCATTGGAATCTAAAGTTCAATGTGCAGAATGTCTTAAAGAGTTTAAGAACGATCAGTACTTGAAAGAGCACATGCAGATGCATTCGTCACCTGATACAAAGGTTAAGTGTGAGCTGTGTGATAAAACATTCCACTCGCCGCTGCGTCTTAAGAAGCACAAGAAAATTGTGCATCCGACGAACCCCAAACTCCGCTGCGATAAATGTAACAAGGAGTTTGCACACGATCACTACTTAAAACGTCACTACGACTCCGTTCACATGGAGATCGATGAATCCAACTACGAACATGAGTGTAATCAGTGCGGGAAAAAGTTCAAGATGAAGAAGTACTTATCAAACCACATGCTACGACATGAACAACAGCATCTGAAACGAATATCGCAGATGGTGAAAACTGTGATGAAGGGGAAGGGAAAAGAGAAAGTTAAAAAAGAACCTAAGCCGAAACAGACCCGGGCTCAGAGGAAGAAACGGGAAGAAATTGAGTTCATTAAGTGTGAACCAGTCTCCAGTTCTGACTCTGAGTCTGGTGAGACGGAATCAGATTCTGAATAACAAGGTTCGTGGCTTTATATTGCACAAGAAAATTTTCTCTTACGGGAGTCACGCTGTGAAAAACTCAAGCCTTGAGAATGTTGGTTGGTCGACAGAGCCACGTTTTGCAGTATAGTATAGTTTCGTCAGTTTCGCGAAAGAATTAGTAGGAATATGGGAAACTGTTGGAAATAAACGTGACGGGTGGCGTACCTATCGCCGCTCATATCGAGGTACCTCATAAGTTGTTGCCTTTTTTTACACAATTAATTTCTACGCCCATATTGTTTAAGCTAGATAAAAATTAATATTTATAAAATGTTAATTTATTGTACAGTTTTAATGTATAGATTAAAATATAAATTAATTGAACATGGTAACATTGTCATGTCATATAATGTTGCTATCTTTACAATCTGTTATCTAACTTAGTATTTTTAGTAATTCGAGTCTACACGAATTTTGAACAACCTTAATGACGGTTGTGATGATAAAGGGTTGTACAATGCGTGGCAACCACGTTCTGTCTGCGGAGCGTTGCCGCGATAGCGCGCAGTGTTACTTGAACCCTCTGATCATAAAAACAATGTCGAAAAGTGTGTCTGCTAGGGGTAGAACGCCTACTAAATCATTGTAATGTAAAACAGTCAATTTCTAGCGATATATCAAAAGTTGTGCGGTTTTTTTCTGGTCAGTTTGAGGTTACGCATACATTCAAATGTTATTGGTCAAATGGCAGTAGATTTGGTTTTAATTTCCTCATGTTCAAATTTAACTTTTAACTTTAGCATATGTTTTTTTTGTAGTCATGCCAGCTTCCATACAGACTAGAAAAAAACTATATGATAAATTTAAGAAGGTAGGATTTGTAAATAATGTTTTTGTTTTAATTTAACTAAAAAGATCACCTTAGATATTGTTAAAATTGCCTTGCCTTGCAATAATGTACATAACTAGTAGACTAGATAAGCTTTATACAGGTTGATCCAATAAGTATGTCTGAAATTAATAAAATATAAAAGTAATTAGGTACCTCTTTAATTTTGCTGAAGTACAACTACTTTTTGGAACGCCCTGTATAATTAAGGTAGTTAGATAATAATGTCCTGTCCCCATTCTTGGTCTGTAGAATCATCTCTCAACTTAAGCACTGTATAAAATTCTTCCGTTCACTATCTTAACAAAACGATATGGCATGTTGAGAGGCCATTGTAAGTATACTTCACTTTGTATAACTCCTTCCAGTCTAAAAGTGCACGTCTAAAAGTAACGAACAGGCGCTATTTTCAAAATGATTCTTGTAAGTAGGTATAGGAAACACTGAATGACTGGTGTACGAGGGCATACATTTTTACATTCGACAATTTGTCATAAGGAGACAGACAGACAGAATCATCTAACCCACAAATGATTTTTTAGAAATAATAAAACGGGATAATAGGTAAATTCATTCATTAAATAATTCTAGCATATTCTATTGTAAATATTTTGCCTAATTGTTTATTATTAAAAGGTTGATGGACGTTATTTTCTTTTTATTTCACTGTTTTTATTAATAAAATATAGATTAAGAATTATCATCATCATAAGCACCGCGTACCCAATGCTGGGCATTCTCCACACGACGCCTCTTGGAATACCCTTTATAAGTTTTAAGGTTTTCGTTTTAACTCCAGTAGTTGGATATCCATACCGGTACCAGTTAGTTAGAATTCTGGTTCCACCCGCAATGTTTTCCTTCACCGTTTCAGAACATTTAAATGAAGCAAAGTTTAAACGAGTTATTTTATTTAGGTACCCAATTAACCTCACTAAGAATGTTTCTTAGCTAAATGATACTTCAAACTATTCGCATGAGCGCATTTGAAATCACACAACTTGCATGAATATGGCTTCTCACCAGTATGACGTCGCATATGACATTTATAGTTATCTTTATCTGAATATGCCTTTCCACACGCGTTACAAAGATATGGTTTCTCCCCCGTGTGTATTCTCATATGTCGTCTCAGTAAGCTAGCGTCAGAGAGTGATTTTTGACAGATGTCACATAAAAATGGCGTTTCGCCAGTGTGAGATCGTATATGGCGCCGTAAATTGCCTTTTTGGGAGAACGACGCGTTACATTCTGTGCAGAGGAATGGCCGATTGCTATTTAAATGGTTTGTGCGATGTTTTGATAAGTTACCCTTGTCCGAGAATGTTTTGAAGCAGTGCTCGCATTTATAGGGCTTTTCCCCCGTGTGGGATCTCATATGCCTTTTTAATTGGTACGCACTGGGAAATGACTTCCCGCATCTATCACAAACATTTGATTTCTCTCCGATGTGTATTTTTATATGAGCCTTTAAGTTGTTTCTGTGTAGGAATGTTTTAGAACACATATCACAATTAAATGATTTTTTCGCGTGACATCTCATAATATGTTTTTGTAAACTATTTTTGCGAGCGAATGAAGCATTACATTCATTGCAAGCAGTATACTGTTTCCCAAGGTTTGTAATGTGTATTCCACCAGCACTTTCAGAAGTTTTCTGTTCTTTTACTTGATTTCGCGGTTTTTTCTGTAATCTACCAACTGAACAAGATGTACTTTTCTTTTTAGGATTATTCCCATGTGTACCTGTAACAAAATATGTGCATTGCAATAAATTAAATTTTCATGGAAAATGTCCACCTATAACTTTTATGTCAAACTATAATTTTAGTATCCATGTATTTTTTAGTTTGTTTAACGTTTAAAAGAGTTTACATTTTCAGTTAAAATGTTTAATTATAGGTACTTCACTTAATCCTAAACACGTTCAAGCACAGATTAGTAAACATCCTAGTTGCTTATACTAATATTACTTCTGTGGTAATAGTAAACAATAACTTACAAAATGAATATAAAATCTCATTGACTTGGCGGATGTTTACTCGCTAAATGCAGCTTCAAAGCTCTTCTAAAGAAACTCCTATAGTTACAAACATTGCAGGCATATGACTTAACTCCGGAATGTATTCGCATGTGCCGTTTGCAGTCATCGTTATCCGCATACGCTCTTCCACAGATATTACACGGATATGGTCTTTCCCCCGTGTGAATTCTCATATGCCTTTTCAAATGTGTTGATGTCGACATACATTTGTGACAAACGTCACAAGAATATGCCTTTTCCCCTGTGTGACATTTCATATGTCTCTGCAGGCTCCCTTTTCGTGTGAAAGACGCGTTGCATATCGCGCATATATGTGATTTCTCCCCCGTGTGATCCATTATGTGTTTTTTTAAATTGCCGCTGTCTTTATAAGTCCTGTCACAGAGGTCGCAGGCATATGGCCTTTCCCCATTATGTGATTTCATATGCCTTTTCAGTCTATATTTATCTAAAAATGTTTTACCGCATCTATCACACGCGCTAGTTCTTTCCCCGCTGTGGGTTCTAGCGTGCGCTTTCAGATATGTTTCGTTTGCAAATGTTTTATTACAGATAGCACATGTATACTTTTCGCCGGTATGACTTCTTATATGTTTTTGCAACTGAATATCGTGACGAAACTTTTTGCCACATTTGTCGCACGCGATTAGTTTGTTAACTGGTCGATCTCCGGTGTGGTATTTCTTATGGTGACGTCGCAGGTTACCTTTCAACGTGAATGACGCTAGGCATTCTGTACAAACGTATGATTTTTCACCGGCATGTGTTATTTCATGTTTCTTTAAGTTCCCGCTGTCCGAGTATGTCTTGTGGCACTCATTACAGGCATATGGTTTCTCCCCCGTGTGGGACCTCATGTGCCTTTTTAGCTCGTATTTGTTCGGAAATCTTTTGCAGCATTTATCACATGCCCAAGATCTTTTTCCGATGTGGATATTCATATGTGATTTTAAGTTACTTTTAAAAGCAAAAGTTTTACAACACATGTCACAGATATATAGCTTTTCTTTGCTGTACGAAGTTTTATCGTTATACTTACGAGATTCGAGTTTTTTCTTCTTCAGTTGTTTCTTTCTTGGCACTTCTGAGCTAGCGTTGTCATTGCATAATAACAAAGTATCATCTGTAACAAGACATTCAAAATGAAAATGCCTCCAGGTACAAATATACAGAACAGGGTTTTAGTAGTGGTCTCATAAGTTTGTCCAAGAAGTAGGTACCTACATCTACGCACCTATTTTCTGGTCTCATAGTGATGCTTGCATTGCTGTGTTCCGGTTTGAAGGGTATGAGTGCTGGTACTATGACACGCACATGAGACTTATCACTTACATTGCAGTAAAATGTGATACAACAAGTGGTGGTAATGAAACCAGTATGCACTGTTATACACAAAATTTATTAGACGGTTCTTCAATTCCCCGGTCACTGAGTTTACGATTGCTTTTCGAGAGAGTTGAAGTGAGAGTACTCTCCTCGGAAGTCCAGGATGGTGTGGAGCCGTGAAGTCCTGCTCTTGGTGCTGCGGTGGTCTCAGGTCGCCAAATGAAAATAGGGAAGCCTGGAAGGTGGCAGCGGCTGCAGGGGATGTCCCTCGACCTCCGCGTCTAGCCCGGGCTTAACGAGCCGTAACAATGAACCCGATTTACGGGTGATAAACTGATTTTAACTTTATTAGAGCTTACGAGAATTATGTCTCGAAGGTAAAAAATCAATTTAATAATAAAAATATAAATTCACGTAATCGTTTTGAGAGACGCGCCTTGTGCAGGGTGGCGCGTACGATCGTGTGAGTGGTTAGCGGGCGACTGGCGGTCAAACTCGGTGCCGTTATAAAAAAAACGTTGAGTTCGAAACAAAGGAACGAACCACTGGTACAGTCAAGGTAGAAAAGTGCTAGGCGTACTGCCAGGGACAAAATTGCGTGTCACTGAAACTTGTTATGTCGATATCTTTATTTATAATAGAATAGGTAGGCAAGTAGGTAGGATTGTATAATTTAAATTAGAATTAAGTACGTACGATAACGTATACGTTACAAATGTTATGTTTAAATGGTTGTGCTTTGTAAGGTAATGATCCAATCATCTCATCAAAGAAAATTTGTCTGGTCTCAGATATGAAACCTGCACCTCTAAGACTAGTCTTTGTCAAATTACCTTCCAATTTGATGTCTTCACTGAAACACTCCTCAATTTCAACTGATTCTAATTTAACTGTATCACATTCTTCCTTAACTGCCTCAATGTGTATTCCTTCTAAAAGGTGATTTTCGTGATAATTGGCTATAGAAAGAGTTTCTTGCAATGAAGTAACATCTACTTTTGATACCTGTAAGTAAAAAATAAATGGTAAAGTAACTTATAGCTCTTGGTGTCAGTGCTCAGTTGGGATAGCACTGCCTTCTGTACTAGGTTGTAGGTTCGATCCCTATACAGCTTTTAAGAGGAATATAGGTACAGTCGACAAATACAGTTTTTGAAAACTGCATTAACTTGGATTTAAGTAAATTTGTTAATATTTCGTGACTGAACATGAAATATCTTATTCCCCTACTTTGAATATAATGCATTCTGTCATGTAGCTAATTTCCTTATTAGCTTTGTTTAGTTTGGGGCAAGCTGGTGCCTTATGAATTATGCAGCAATATTTTTCTATTATTTATAGCATGATAGATGAAAAACTAAACTACCTCTATTCCATTGCAATAATGTTGTGTGAGCATGTCATTAGATTTTTGACTAGTAACGGAGAAGTTATGACATTGCTGCAGCTGAGAGTAGCAGGTGCAGCATACTGTCTCGGGCCGGCCGTCTTCTGTGACGAGCTGTAAATAAAAAAAAACATACCTAATTTTTGTATGCCGCAGCTATGCTTTGAACGATATTGGTGCTGGTGATATTACAGCCACCAAGTCTATGTAGGTCACGTAGGTAACAGACGAAAAGAATATAACTGGTGAATAAGAAAACAACATAAAATTACAAGCTAGAATGGATAACTTTACCTTAGAATTGGATAGTTTTTCGTAAATCTCTTGAAATAGGGTGTTGCGAAGTGTCTGCACCTTTGCATTTTCAGTCAAACACGCTCGGCATAAGGTTAAACTCATTTTCACTTTCATAGGGGTTTTGAGCATATAAAAAGAATAGGTACTCTGTTTTGAGCAAATAAAATACAAATGAAACAAAACAAAACCTAAGTTATACCTACTATTTTTACGTTATTTACCTACTTCTCTTCTAGCTTCTAACTTCTAGTGGTTGAATGAAATGACATAAACTATTCATACGGACAAAATAGTAAAACTACTCGACGGTAGATGGCAGGTCGACTAGTCACCGATTAATAATCTGTGGAATCGTCGTGCAACCTTCTTTAGTCAAAATGGCAGTAGCTATTCAAACGAACAAATAATACAGCTACTCAAGGCTAGATGTCAGTCAAAAATAGGATAAGGGCGATAAAGCTTAGACCGCACTAGGGCGGAACTGCACTGCAGCGGAGCGTCGCGTCAGTTAGCTTCTATATTCTTTTACCTTGGAAAGAATATAGAAGCTAACTGCCGCGACGCTCCGCTGAAGTACAGTTCCGCCCTAGTGCGGTCTAACCTTAAAGGTTGCCAAGCCGGCCTCTTTTCATAGAAAGCGGAAGCTGGATTATAAAAACTTCTTGACGCTTGATGGGAGCATACACTTTTCCAATGATGGGCCCTCCGCTCATGAGCAGAGGGCCATTTTTGAGTAGCTCCATGGAGCTACTCAAAAATGACTGAACTAATCAGTAATTACAATTACAAACTAATTAGAAACTGTACCTCTCACACGACGACACTCTCACGTCCTTCACAAATTGAATATTTAATGTTTGCTCGTTCATTTTTATCACAAAAAACAAAGAAACTCGGGAAACCAGTAGCGTGGAGACCGGTACGACGCGTCGCGCGTGATCGGTTGCTAACGCGTTACTGACCAGTTAGTAACTAGTCGCGTCGTGTGCGAACCTCCATAGAACATGTATGGGCTGTGACGCTCAGGCAACTCGTTAGCTTAGTAATTTAAGTTTGTGACTAGTTCTTTTTGAGTAGCTCCATGTGCGAAGGGCCTTAAAGTTCCATGTAGTTTAGAACTAGCCTCAAGACATTTAAATTTATAATCCTATTGAATCTAAATAGAGTACTCCACACGACTCGCGACTAAAATACATTTTACCCTAGATTCGTACTAAATAAAGTGAACCCTACACTCTAACATAGTTTACTTTTAGTTAGATAACACCAGCGATATTTATCCCAAATAAACACAAAAAAACTATAAGTTACATTTATTTATAATAAAATACAAGCTAAGCCACAAGATCATCATTTAAAGAATTCAAAGTGTTTTGTTTAGATTTTCGCGCGTACAGAGGCGCCTTGAGGTGGACGGAGGCCGCGTGCTGTTTCATTGAGTTTGACTGGGAGAAGGTTTTGCCGCAAGTTGTACAGCGATAAGGCCGCACTCCTGTGTGCACCTACATAAACAAAATATAATATCAACTATTGTAGCTTTGGATCTATTGAAGATAGTTGATAAAGCGTCACAGTTGTCATTCATACCCTTTCATGCGACGCTGATTAGGCTTAGCACTTGTACCATCCTCCAAGGCTAGCCGACTGCATCCACAGGAAAGACAACGTCAATAAATGCGGTCCGCAGTTTTCCTTACGATGTTTTCCTTCACCGTTTCATAGGAAGCATTACACAACCCACGAACACTTTGAAATAACTAGTAAAGTCCATCGATGTACGACCGTAACTAAGAAAAATCCATAGCACGATCGGATTTGAATCCACGAGTTTAGGTTCGGTTGCTACGAAAACTATAGAAAACTGTCAAACGGATGAATTGCTGATATGAATCGGATCACGAATCATTATGAATTATCTTTGTGACCATTTTACGATTTCTTATGTGATTCCTATTAGGATCATATTATGATTCATCCAACTCTCTCTCTCTCTGTCACTGATACTTTGACTTAAAATTAACATTATTATATACTAATTTACTGAATAAATAAATACAATAGACTCACCCGATCATGCCTATTAAGTGCCGCTTTGTGTTTGAACGCTTTCGGACAGATCGGACACTGGAAGGGACGCTCGCCCGTGTGCGTGCGGATATGAATCTAATCATAAAAATACATTCATTTCCTTACACAAAGGTTAGCTCATAATGACAGGTGTTTTTTTTTTTTTTCGCTCCTCGGAGCAGGCTATAGTTTAGAACCATACCGCCTAGTCTTACGTTATGTTTTTCTCATAAGTTAGTTTATTTAGTTGTATGTCTTGCGTAATTTTTTTTTTATTTAGATATTATATCAGTTACTGATACACTAAAGACAGGTGGATAATGTAACAATCAGCCACGTAAGCAGATAATGATGTCGATTCTGTTGTTGCATTTTACTAAACTAACCTAATTTGAGAGCACTAAAATTATAGCAGTCCTTTTCGTTTCAGTTTCTGAGAAAGATCGTCAATATTTGTAGAGCTGTCAAATTAGGTTAGTTTAGAAAAATGCAACAAGAGAATCGACACAACTGTGAACCTAGACTATTTTGCTAGGCGGTATGGTTCTAAACCATAGCCTGCTCCGAGGAGCGAAATAATAAAAAAAAAAACTAGACTATTTTGAAGGAAATGAAAAAGGATATCCCACTAATAATATAAATGTTTAGGTTGTGTGTATTTCAATCACGCTGCAACTGTGATCAGTGAGATTTTATTGAATAAAAGCTTTGTGACTTTGACTATTAGTCCGATTTCGATGAAACTCGGAATATATACAGTTCAGAACCTGGATTAACACATAGGCTACTTATTATCCCGAAAAAATCAACAGGATCAAACGGGACGCGACCAAACTCGCAGGCGGAAGCTAGTTTCTATATAAACAATGGATGGAGCACGTTCACCTAGCGATTATAAAGTGTATTATAATAACCTGCAGTCGTTGTTGTACACTGAATCGTTTGGAGCACACGGAGCACTCGTACGGGCGCTCGCCTGTGTGCGTGCGCTGGTGGTTAGTAAGCGACGCGCGAGACTGAAACACAACAGATGTCATGTAAATATATTTAGACAGTCGGTATAAGCTCTGCCTTGTGTGCTGCGAGTCGTGGGTTCGATCGCCACTGAGAATAAACATTTGTGTGTGGCAAATATTGATGATGACTTTTGTTATTGTCCCTCTCCAAATGGTGTACATGCTGCATCACACACTACACAAACACGTCTAAATTAATTACCTAACTTACCTTATGTTGCCTCGTTCAATTTGTCTTCTCGAAGGTGATAGCTGAAAATCAGTGTTGCTCTCGAGCAATTTTACACTGAGCTATAACCTGTTTGTCTACTGCAACACACATAATACCTACACACGTCCGAGAAACACAGGCAGGTAGTGTTTTTGTATTGTTTTATGGTCCTTTTTTGGTTTTATAGTTTATATTTTTGTTTTAGTTATTACTTACGCAATGTACTGCTTCTTATTTATTTATGTTGTAAGTTTTATGTGTGTCTTTTAGTGACAAATCAATGTATTATCTATCTATCTATGTTTGTTCTATGTCTGGGTATGTCTATGTATGTATTATACGTTTGTATTTACAAAAGCAAGTTGCTTGTATGAATTGTGTGTTCAAATTTCTCAATACTTATCAAATTGTTGGTGTTTACCGACCAAACAATTGTAATTTGAGACACAGAACAAACATCTATGTTTAAAAATTAGATAGGTATATAATATGAAGGAGCAAGTACTTACAATACATGTGTACCCGCAGATCTCGCAGACAGTGTGCTCGGGGAGTGCACGTTCGGTTGCGTGCACACGCGAGCGGTGCAGAGCCAATGCACGCTCGTTACTGTATGTACGTGCACACTGAAAACATAATTATATACACATATATAACTAGCTTCCGCCCGCGGCTTCGTCCCCCCCCATCATTTGATCTTGTTGATTTTCCGGGATAAAAAGTAGCCTATGTGTTAATCCAGGTTACGAACTATGCATATTCCAAGTTTCACTCAAATCGGCCCAGTAGATGTAGCGTTATCGAAACAAACCTCTTTGACATCCTTCCTATTCTAATAATATTATAAATGTCAAAATTTAGATGTTTGTGTTTCAATCACGCGATCTCCTCAAACGGCCTCAATTCTTCTATTTCCGTAGCTTTCTCTGTCAGTTTGTTATTCTTATGTTAGTGCCTGTACACGTCAAGATATATTAACTTACTTGATGACATGATCTCAGCGCGTCAGCGCGATGCTTCTCCAAATGTTCTTTCAGAGCTTCTCCACTTTCAAAACTGTCACCGCAGCGCTCACAGGGCCTGTAATAAGTAACTACTAATGTAAGGCTTCATTATAATACACAATATTATGTGTACAACGTGTAATTGTAATGTTATTGTTATCTAAATAAATTGAAATTGAAATCAATCAAAATATTTTATTCCTTTAGATACATTTTGTACACTGAGGAAGTAGCTTCTCTATGCGTTATATTATTTAAAAAAAGCAGCAATTCGTATTTTAAAGAATAATACAGTCGTTATTCTTATAACTTGATTTTACATGATAGCACCTAATTTTCAGATGCCTACGCTAGGCTTATAATATTATTGACAGAATTTTCGTTATTATGCCAATTTTTAGAGGAGACTTCTTCCGATTGTTTCTGGATAATAATTACCTTATTTGAGTATCACAGACGCCATCTATTATCAGCTCTCGATGCCTTTTCAGAGCGCCCTCATTCTTGAACACTGCTCCGCATTTTTTACAACTCAATCTGTTATTTGATTTTGAATTCTGAAAATAAATCTATTCTGAATTTCTTATCTGAGTACTATAACTAATAAGCCCTAAGAAAACCTAAAATCACTTTTTAAACTATAATCTTTTCTACAAATTCAATGAGAGATACTCTCTAACACTACCTTTTACTGTGTTTGGGAACAGGTAAATTCAAATTGTTTATTTCACATAGATGTTACCATAACAGTGGGCCCAAAACGATAACTCAATTACTAGAAGAATCTTACACAGAAAATTTACAGAACAAATAATAATCTATAGCTAATAAAAAAAAAACAAAGAAAAACTGAATTAAAAAAAAAAAGCATCTACCCTAAAACAACTTTTTAATCTAAAATCTCGTACCTGGATTCGGTGTGCCTTCTTCTTGTGCAGATTAAGTCCGTTCGGTCCGAGGAAGCGATCGCCACACGCGTCACAAGTCGCGGTATGCGACGCGTGTCGCGATCGCATGTGCGTTAGGTACGTGGTACTTTTCTTAAACGTGGCGTTGCATAGTTTACAGACGAATAAATGGCCTGTGAGAGAAATCATAAAAACACAAAAGTAACACAAAGATTACTTGATTCAAGCGTATTTCTTAGCGATTTGAATAGTATTTTTCTATGTTCCTATCCATGTTTTTAAATACATATACCTTAAAATAAGCAAGTAAGTTCGCATGAGTTAGTGGCCAACTTTGGGGATGGAGTTTTGGGCCGCCTTAAGGCCGTAGCATAACGAATACTACAGCCGGGACCGACAGTTTAACGTGCCCTCCGAAGCACGGAAGCGCTCAGATGTACATGCCACTAACGGTCACCCATCCAAATAGTGACCACGCAGAACGTGGCTTAACCCAAGTAATCGGTTAAGATTGATTAAGCAAGCTAAGCCACTAAAAGGTAATGTAGAGGAAATTTAATTTTACTCATTTTTACATTTATAGTCATGTTTTGATCTAAAAAAAAACTTAAGTCTTTCATATTGTTGCCATGGTATCAGCTTATATCATCAAGTTACTGATTATCATCACAATGTGCTAATACAACAAGTTTTCGTTCATAATTTTTGGTATTATTTGTATACCTTTATGCCACTTTAGATGTTCCTTCGCCTTGTGATGTGACGTGGCGGTGTGTGAACAGAGACGGCACGAGTAGCGACGCGCGTGTGCGAGCGAGTGAGCGCGCAATGCACGCGCGTTGTGACATCGCGCTGAACATACCGCGCACGTTAGCGGACCCGCTGACTACAACAACACAATTTTCTATTGTAAAAGTGATTACAAAATATTTATTCAATAATAAATTGTAAATTGCTCCAAGGCGTTATTCTATTTAGAACTAGAAAAGCAAAATATTTACATTTAAAAGTATTACCAACAAAAGATATGAAATTACTTTTAAGAAAAGAGATATAACAAATAAAATCCCACAACGAATTCACGATTGGATCGTGTAGACTAGGTACTAAATATTGTTTTATTGCTTGGCTAATTCTAATTCGTTGTGGGGGAATGAGATCTGCACTGACGTCCCGCATTGGGGTGTATTGTGCATTGTCCCCCTGTGATATTGCTTGGCTATTGATTATAGCATTTTAAAAACCAGACTGTCAAGGTATATCTTTATATCAGTGTTCATACACACAATTTTAGTTATGATAGTTTCTAAGCTTTTATTGTAAAATCTTATGGAGAAGAAAATCACTTTGAAACACAGTTTAATGTTATTATATTTTAAGTGTCAATAAACTGATTTTGTTATTCATTTGTTGTAACTTACGGGATCATGCCTGACCATGTGGTTCTCATACGTAGCCTGCGTCATGAACCCCTTGAAGCAATATTCACACTTATAATCAGAGTTCTTGTAATTTGATGAATTCCTTCTTTCCAAAATTTCTTGTAATTGTTGCTCCTTCGTCAACAATATCAGATTAAAGTCATTGCTGACCCGATTTTCTAAAGACTCAGTGTTGTTACGCTCACAAAATTCCATAGACTCATAATTGTTACCGTCACATGGTGGAGAGTCTATTTCCGATTTGATGCCCAAAGGTTTCTTTTTACTTTTTTCTCTCTTTTTTTCTTTGACTATTTTTAACAATGGCTCATCATCACTGTCATATTTAATATCAAAGTCGTCATAATGAAAGTTAATCAAATCGTTGTTTTCATAGTCTGTAATTTCATTAGTTTTGTTTATTTCGTTTTGAAACATTTTTTCTTCTTTAACTTCTATACTTGATTCTACATTATAGTTGACTGTATGTATTGTGTATGGATGACCATTTTCCGATTGATTTAAAGTCTTTATGTGGTCTGTTGTTAGCTGGAAATAAAAGGTTTATATTAATTTAAAACATTTAAGAGAATGATGAAACTATAACTAGTGGTTTAGTTATCTTTGCCTGTCTCATGTTGTTGCTAAGACCTAGTGCATTGGTAATTTTAATAAAATGATTATGTAAACTTTTTTTCTGGTACATTTAAAACATATGTAAATATTTTCTTTTTCCACCTGAGTATATTCTGTTAATAGAACCCTCATAAGTTGAGTAGCTCGCTCGCATTTCTCTTTGAAAGTGGCAAACTTGTTTAGTATCGTTGCACAGTACGTACACACATGTTGTGGTAATTGCTCAAATTGAGGCATCTGGAGCTGAAAATGAAATGACTTTGTTAATGGTCTACCTTTCTGTAGACTAGAGGTACGGTATACTTAACTAATAATGCATTACCTACTAGATAATTAGTTAATAGCTCTCTCTAGAAAAAGACTAGCTTAGCTGCACCAGCTTCACTTTAGGCTTTTTTAAAAGTACCTTAATAAATAGAGAAAAATACCAACATTGTTTCCACATAGATCTTCATACATATATTTTAGCCGGTATAGGCCCATGTCGTATAGTTTAACGTTTGTACTCAGGCATATACGGCACGCCAAGAGCATCTGTCTTGTATCCTCCACCGGTTCATTCAGAAATACTGGAGAACTTGAACAGAACAAAGATAGTTCTGGTGTACACATTTTAAACGTATTGGATGATGCAGGCTGGATCGATGGCGACACTACTGTTTTATTTAAAGAGTCTAAGTCGATGCAACATAAAATCTACGCGATGTGAAATAATGTTGTTTCGCTTTTGATCTTGCTTTGTTTGAAGCAAGAAAATTATTTCAAGATAATTCTAATCTTGTGATTTATTTAAATATTTGTTTTTTCTACGTCCATGCTATTTGTACGCACCTATAGGTAATCAAATCACAGACTATATCTTCATTGAATGAATGACTGTAACTTTTTTTATATTGCCATCTACCGTCGAGTAGCAATACCACACATAAACAGAATGACGAAAAAAAATGAACTGTCATTTGAAAGTACGATACGCAACGCATAGCAACTGTCATGGCGGCGGCCGCGCATTTACAGAAAATTATCGCTCTGTGTCTTGCTTGAATAAATTGATAATCTGTGTGTAAAAATGAGCGAAGAAAACTTAGATAAAGTCGCCTTCGTTAGTATTCACTATATTATCTGTGAGTGCGGTGAAACATTTCCAAGTGAGGAGGCCCTGAAGATTCATTTGGAGTTGGAGCACCCTCACAAAAGAGAACGGAAGGAATACAAGTGCGGCATTGTAAGTAAACTAATTCATTGCGTTTGAATTTTTACTATATTCCGAAGCGGGTAGGGCTCCAATGTAGTCCTGGCAAAGACCCAGGCTCCAGCATAGTTCAGCGTGTCTAGATTTAGCAAATTAGGTTGAAATACCGTTCTCATGATTTCTATGGCACTCAGAGGTTAAAAGAATCTTGGCACCTACCTACCTTGTCAGTCACCCCATTTAGCTACATTCAAATTCAACTAAGGTATATGTATACTGCTCTTTATAATTAGTCCAGGCCTAAATATAACCAGGCCCTTATAATTTGCAGTGCTCCAAAGTATATAACTCTGAGAATGATTGCATCCTGCATTATGAGGCGACTCATATGCCAGTGTCCATCCACCCTGACAACTGCGAGGCTGAAGACTCTGAAGACTTTAAAGAAGGTAATTTACATGGGTTTGTTATTTGATTAAATTTTTGCAGGACAGCCTTAACAGTCTCATCAGTATGCAAAAATCTGATCTAAGATAAATAATTTTCTAAGAATCTAATGGGTGAATACTCAAACGCCACTCAAACCCCACTCAATTTAAGTCCCGCTTAAATTATTGCCATCTCTTACAAAATTAAATGAGTAATGTCAAACAGAGGAAGAGCAACTGTAGGTGGTGCTAAAATTTAAATGACTTGAGTATTTCAGCCTAAGATATTCAGATGGTGTAGGTACCTGCTACAAGCCTACTTGTCACAGGCAGTATGTCATCCTGTTTATGGGATGGGTGCAAAGTGACCATTCGCACTGTATTTAGGTGCAAAGGCTCTGGTTATATTTTTATTCACCATTCACAAAGAAAATTACAATGAATACACTATTTACAATATTAGCAATATTTACAAAATACACATGAAACGGTTGAGCTATATACAAACCGTTGCAAACGATTTATAGATAACTCAGCTGTTCCCAATCAGTAGCAAAATTATATTCTAATAAGGCAAGTACCTATAATTACTAGACTCTCAACTCAACTGTTCCAGATAACAAGCTCAAGCTGGAACACGAGGAAGTGTATCATGATGAAGAGATGCCGGCTGTGGAAGTGATCCTCGAAAATACCATCAAGCATGAAGCCCTGCAAGAAGGTACAATATATTTTTCTGTTTTATTTTCTAAATTTTCATTTTTTAAACCCCCACTATAAAAGTCAATTGATATAAATTGGGTAACAAAATATGGATCGAGACATCTGAGAAATATCATCATCATTTCCCTGCCCTGATCCCACGCTAGGTGTGGTCACCACAACATGTTTTCTTCCACTTACTCCTCTCATTCGTCAACTCTGAATCTACTCCTCTCACATTCATCTGAGAAATAAATGAATTAAATTAAAAAAGAAGGGGTGTTATAAGTTTGACGGCGCTGTGTGTCTATCTGTTGTAGCCCTAATAATGACTAGCAATAATGAATAGACAGGCGTCATGGCTCAGTCGGTAGTAGCTCTGCCTTCTGTGCTGTGGGTTCGATCCCCACAGAGAACAAACATTTGTGTGTGGCAAACATAGATGTTTGTTCTGTGTCTGGGTGTTACTATGTATTATAAATATGTATTTACAAAAAAAAAAAAGTATATAAGTATTCTATCAGTAATCTAGTTTCCATAGTACAAGCTCTGCTTAGTTTGGGACTAGAGAGCGTTGTGTGTAATGTAATGTCCAAGAATGAAGAGAATTTAAAAATATTTAAGGATGAGGGTTTTAAAATTTTAGTAAAATAAACTTGGTTCATAGCTGATCATGTTGGGGCGCTGGTACAACAGACTGAAGGAAATGTCCCAATACCCAATATGCTGGTAATTCCGCCGGCTCGTAAAAGAGGACGCAAGATCATACCTAGAACTGTAAGTACGCATAGAATAATTTACCTATCGCCGTTTGTCCACCAACGCTGGCACCGGTAATGCACAGGGCAATAAAAACACGTGAACGGCGCCGTGTGACGGCAGTGATGTGGACGTGTTTCGTATTCAAAGTCAAAGTCAAAGTAAAAAATCTTTTATTCAATAAAATCTCCACATCTGTAAGGAAGCAGATCTTCTTGAATGCATATGCTGCAGATCTAAGTCTCTTCGACAATTTATCTATGTGTGGGCCCCATTGAAGTTTATTATCTAGAGTTATGCCTAAAAATACGAGATCTATATTATCTGCTTTGATTTTTACATTGGCATTTATTTGTTTGACGTTTGGTAGAATAAACCGAATACATTTAGTTTTCTTTTCGTTTAGTAATAAATTGTTTACATTAAACCAGTTTACAACCTTAGAGATTGCATTATTTGACAGGCGTCATGGCTCAGTCGGTAGTAGCTCTGCCTTCTGTGCTGTGGGTCGTGGGTTCGATCCCCACCGAGAACAAACATTTGTGTGGCAAACAGAGATGTTTGTTCTGTGTCTGGGTGTTTCTATGTATTATAAGTATGTATTTACAAAAAAAAAAATGTATGTATGTATTCTATCAGCCATCTAGTTCCCATCGTACAAGCTTTGCTTAGTTTGGGACTAGAAGGCGTTGTGTTAAATGTGTTAAATGTCCGTGAATATTTATTTATTTATTATTTATTTATTTACATCGTCATAATTAGTCTGTCGTCGTTTCACTTTAAATACAAGTGAAGTGTCATCTGCAAACAGTACAATCTCATGATCGTTTCTAACCACTCGTGGTAGATCGTTAATGTAAATTAAAAACAAGAACGGTCCTAGTATTGATCCTTGTGGTACACCCATTTTTACCACTGACCCCGGAGAACGTTTTCCATTAACATAAACTCTTTGAATTCTGTTACTTGCCGGCGTTGGTGGACAAACGGCGTAAAGGTTTGTACTTTGAATGGTAGGAGTACTGCATACTCAGTCTACTTTTGTTACCGCTGTGGGTAATACCGTGTAGGTGTATTATTGCCTATGGAGATAAATATGGTCTACATTAGTCATTAGTCTACAGGCTGTAATAGTAGATGTTTGTTTCAGCACACAGATGCTGAGATACTGTTTGTAATACAAGATGGAGAGAACAAGGGGGAACAGGTTCCCATGCTGAGGAAGAGTGTAAGTTCTTATAATATAATCAACTATAGTAGGTGCCAAATAACACCGCAATACAGGTCATTCACCCACCTACAAAACGATGTCGCAAAATTCAATTTATGAATGGTAAACAAACAGTACTGCGAGATTCGAGCGATTACCGTCTTTAGCGGTTATATGGAAAGCGACAGAATGAGCCATTCATAAATGGAATTTTGCGACATAGTTTTGAAGATGGGTGAATGACCTGTATTGCGGTGTTATTTGGCACCTACTATAGCTCTCGCACGCGACTTCGAATATTTTTTATTTGGTTACATGGTAAATATTTTTTACCTATTAACTCCGTTATTTATGAACCGATTACAATAATAATTTTTTTGTCTGAAAGGGTCGTTCAGTTTATTTATTTTATTTTATTTATTTATTTAGAATCACAAAATCCACAGATCTTAAAGGCGAATTGTTTAACATCATAACCAGTTTGGCCCCATTTTTTTTTTAATCAAAATCACTTCAGTAGTTTGGCTGTTAAATAAGAATAACTGGAAAAACATGTACACGACATTGCGTATTTCGCTTTCATGTGACTTCTCTGTGGTGTTTATAATTTATGTTTTTTTCTAGAAACATGTGCCCCGTCAATCTCCATTTCAATGTTTTTGTCTTTGTCTTTCAGGCATAAAGTTAAAATTAAGATTTATTTATTTCAGGGCCGCAGGCCTAAGGGGCAGAAACATATCGTATGTGAAATTTGCGGAAAATACTACGCGGTGAGTACAGTCGCCATCAGAACTTAATCGCTTCAATACTCTTGTTTGAATGGCCTTTCCAGTGTTGCCCTCAATTTCGACATTGAATGCCACGTTTTGAATTTCGTTTAATCAAAATATTTTGACAGACGTCACGACTCAGCTCTGCCTTCCGTGCTGTGGGTTGTGAATATTTATTTAATTACCTACTTTACGTCTTCTAGGTATAATTAATGTGGTTATTGTTTGTATTCAGTCGAACGCGGCACTCCGCTACCATCAACGAGTCCATACGGGAGAGCGGCCTTATCGCTGTGAGTTGTGCCCCAAGACATTCGCTATGCCGCTTTTCCTCCAGGTAACTATCATTCTTATTTTGTTCTTACTACACATTATTTTTAACCTCCGACCGAAAAAGTAGAGGGGCGTTATAGTATAAACTAGCCGTCGCCGGCGGTGTTGCTCGCGTGTGACTTTTCAAAATTCCTTTCCGTGCACGCTTACACTATGTATAAGGATACTACCCTCCAAATTTCATACCTCTAGGACTTATAGTTTAGGCTGTGTGTTGATTGTCATTTGGCTTCGAAAGAGTTTATTTTTATATAAATAATAAATAAACTTTATAATGTTATATTTCAGATCCACACGCGCACGCACACAGGAGAGCGTCCGTTCCAATGCAACGCGTGCCCCAAGGCGTTTAGCAATAAAGCAGCCTTGCTGAGACATGACCGGGTATGACATTAACTAAAATACATACATACAATTCACAAGGAAACATGTGCTTTTTGGAAAATATGTAGCGATGAGGGAACTTTTACTTTTATTTGTATTATTTGTTTGGAATCCTAATCGATCAAGTGAGGGAAGGAAGGTCAAGCACTAAATTTGGACTCAAATTAGCTGAGTACAGATTCAGATATAAATTGAGACGCGGGCGAATCAATCTGCAGTCCTAAGTTATTCGGGATAAGGTTCAAAACAGCACGCAATTGTTTCAATATTTCATTATTTGTTGCAGGTCCACACAGGTGAGAAACCTTACAAATGTCCAATGTGCGCGAAATGCTTCACCCAATCCAACTCTATGAAACTCCACGTCACCACCGTCCATCTGAAACAGCCAACTCCATACAAAAGCAAGAACCGACAAAAATTATCCATAGAACGGTCACAATCAAGACAAAAAGTGTTTATCAATCCTCGGAAGAAAATCCCAGCTAAAGTTGACAGTATTGAAGTACTAAAGAACGGACTGGAGTCGTATGTCCTAGGACCGTTAAAAGCAGATCTAGAAAACTTAAAAGCTGATATCGATTTACTTGCTCAGGGCGAGTTCGATGAACCCACAACTGAAGAGAAAGAGGATGAATACGAGGTCAAAGAAAGTGTTGTCTACGAAATGAAGGATAATAATATGTATGAGATAATTGAAGAGGTTCTTTACGAGAATGGTGACAATGACGAGACATATGAAGTTGTTTGTGGTGATGGTGAATAGACAGTTCAATCTAACGCCCGTACGCTGATATACTGCTCGAACACTGTAGGGCTACTCTTGACCACCGCCGTTCAATTCAATTCAATTCTCTTGTCTATGGCCTTTGGAGTGTTGCCCGCAATTTCGCCAATGTCACGTTCCAAATTGGATCCGGATTCTGACAGATTTTGTGTCATTTTGTACTGAAAAATGACACGGCTTTGTCAAATCTATGCATCCGAATTGGATCTGTGTTCGGGAGTAACACACCTAGTCCGGACTAGGTAGCATAGATTTTTGTATGAAAATCTACTCTCTTTGTGTATCGACACACGGGCAATAAGCATTAAACTCATTTGAAGTGTAATGCAACTGGTAAGTAAGCTCGACCACGCCAAGATTGCAGTACAGACTCGAGAGTACATCTTTTTTTTATATTTTAGTTGTGTTATAATTGGCACTAATCATATGTTTGCATTATATCTTTTGAATTTGAGGGTAAGTCAGTTAATTAGTTAGAGTCATTGTTGAAATAATGTTTTAAGTTTGTTTTACTTAAATTATTAGGCGTTGTATAAAATTATAAATGAAAGACAAATATTTTAAAGTCTTGAAATGAATAGAATAAGTTTAATTACGTTACTATTCAGGTACTGGAATGGGTATACAATTATTTAAAATATCTAAGTTTTATATTATGTATAAACTTCAAGAAATGATTTACGAAATCAAGCCTTGTAACTTTTAAAGCACTAATAAAGATATCTCTAGTTCCGGTACGGGTGGCTTGGTATTGGGAAGTACTTCGCTCAGCTTCCACGCCGGGAACTAGACGTACTACCAAAATATTTTATTAAATAAAACGTAGTACATTGGAAATTTTGTTTTCTTTTTAATTATCCTGCCAAATTAGAATAAGAGAATAGTATATTATGCAACTAGTGAATAAAAGACGGATTTAAAGCGAGGGCCATTCATGATGATTGATCACTAGCGTAGCGAGTGATTCAAGTGTTAGAATCCTGAACGATGTGAGTGGTTCATGGCCCTCGGTATAAATACGTTTTACTCAGAGTTGCATACTATACTTTATACCATGACTACGAGAAAAAGAAAGATTGGAGGTTGTATAGCCAATGCTATACAACCTTGCACAAAAACAATAATTAGATGGAGGTTAAATAATAATATATTAGTCTGTTCTAAATTCAAACACCAAAACAGTAAGTAAAAGTGCTTTTTATTCACTGTTTTCAGTGAATAAAATAAGCTTTTAAGAGGGGAATGGTATAAAAGAAGTTAATAATCGTTTTATAACTTTACTCATCTGTTTAGAACTATTGCTGTCTCTTACTCTAACAGGTAATACGCTAAACAGTGACAGAGCTAAATTTTACATGCAGCGTCCATAAGTACATATAGGATTTTATTAATAAAAATAAAATAGTCACTTTATGTAAAACTTTATTTATAATTTGAAATTATATTACCTAAACATATTGCTCTCGACTCTGTGCAGAATTTTTATAGCTATACATTATTTACTTTTTCAACAAAACCGTTATTACTAAAATCGGTTATAAACTTGCAACTATAGTAGGTACCAAATAACACCGCAATACAGGTCATTCACCCACCTTCACCACGATGTCGGAAAATTCAATTTATGTATGGTAAACAAACAGTACTACGAGATTCGAGTGATACCGTCTTAGCGACAGGTTTGTATGGAAAGCGACAGAATTAGCCATTCATAAATTGAATTTTGCGACATCGCGGTGGAGGTGGGTGAATGATCTGTATTGCGGTGTTATTTGGCACCTACTATAGTTACTAAAAATGTGTTGCTGTACTGTATAATGTTATGGGTAAAAAAATGCTGCACAAAATCTTTGTATATAATATAAAATCCACTAATATTAGAGTAAAATGCAATACAGAGGCGTATGTGACTTAATATCTAACTAGATTAAATACATGATGTCTTAGGAAATCGGAATAGTTACTAAATACAAGAATAATGCTTATCTACTATATAAAAATAAGTCGGGTTTTCCTTCCTGACGCTATAACTCCAGAACGCACGAACCGATTTCCACGGTTTTGCATTCGTTGGAAAGGTCTCGGGCTCCGTGAGGTTTATAGCAAAGAAAATTCAGGAAAAATTTCAACAGAAAAGCGGGAAAATGGAATTTTGAAAAGTCACACCCTAACGCGAGCAACGCCGCGGGAGACGGCTAGTATTATATGTAATAATCATCCTATCAATTTGAAACAGACTTTGTTAGAAATGACGGAATGAATGCGTGTTCGTTTATAGCCAACATTTACACTGCTCAATTCGAACCCACGACCCACAGCACGGAAAGCAGAGCTACTACCGACTGAGCCATGACGCCTGTCAGTGTAACACAAACGTCACTACCGAATCTTCGGAAATCAACATTCGCAGTAGAGGCCCACGATTTACTATGCATAGGCAGAAAGCACATGTTTAACGCGACCGGCATCGACGGTCGTCATCTAGCTGTTACAATTTGGTGCCGTGACCAGGATTATTTTACACTAGGTGCCGCCCGCGACTTCGTTCGCGTCCCGTTGGATCCCGTTGATTTTTAGGGATAAAAAGTAGCCTATGCGTTAATCCAGATCACGGACAATAAGTTCCAAGTTTCATCCAAATCGGATCAGTAGTTTTTACGTGAAAGAGTAACAAACATCCATCCATCCATCCATACTTAAAAACTTTCGCGTTTATAATATTAGTAGGATCTAGATGTTACAATTTGATGCCGTGACCAGGGATTACAAAATTATCTCTAAACAACGATTATTTATTTAATCTAATCTTTATAATTGTATTGATAATCTCTAGTTAATATGCATAGGCGCGGCGGCGGGCGGCGGGAAGCACCTCACGTGTTCAACGCGACCAGCATCATCATCAGCCGTCAGGTGACGGTTGATCACGCTGAAGATCTGACTGTTCAGGACCTGGAAGCGACGGATCCGGTCTACCATACGCTTCAGCGGCTGCAAAATACACTATATACATTAAAACTTTATTGTAAACTAGCTGATACCCGCGACTACGTACGCGTGCGAAACTTTCCACCAAAATAACTGTCACCAGCTTACGATGAACCTCGTAGCAAATGGCTGCTTTTGGTTTAGAGAGTTCAAGCTGTATCTAAAAATCCACGTCTTTGATATCAATAAAATATAGCCTATGTTTCAATCCGGAAAAAGGGCTTCTGATGGTATAAGTTTCATTAAAATTATGCCGTCATGGCTTAACGACTGGTAGAGCCGGGACAGTTTAACGTGCTCTTCGAAGCACGGAAGCGCTCAGATGTAAATGCCACTAACGGGCACCCATCCAAACACTGACCGCGCAAAAGTCGCTTAACTTAGATAATCAGTGAAGATTGACTAAGCATGCAACGCCTACTAAAGTACCTACTCACACTGGGCATTAAAGAAACACAGAAAGTGATTGCACATAGTCTGAGTGGTTACTCACAATTCCTTTTACAAGTTCATCTTTTCCGTCGACCCGTTGAACACGTAGTATGTGGTAGCAAAAGTCCAAAGCTTCAAAACGCCTCTGTTGGCCTAGCAGTGCGATAATCGCGCATCCGGCCCAGTGGAGACCTTCACCGAATAACTCCCTGCAAATAAAATATTACTTGAAAACAAGTGAAAAAATTACGGATAAAACAATAATCAAATTCAGAGCCTATAGATTGAGTTTTATTCTGTTGATTCGTTTGCATGGAGAAAGGAGTGAACAAGTGGATTATGGCTAAGCGTGGTCCACCTATATACATAAACTTATTTTTATCAAAATCGGAAAATGACGGTAACTATAATAGACGACACAAAGATATGCTAATTAGACCCCCGACCACTTTAAAAACATTTGACAACAGTCCGTACATCCGTTCAATAGTTATTTTCACTAAAATTCCTAATTTTATCAAAAGCCAACCAAAAGATTCTACTTTCTGAAATCTACTAAGGGAATTCCTTATTTCTAAGTGTTATTACTCTGTTGACGAATTTCTGTCCGATAAATTGTAGCGCATAATAAAAACTGACATTATTCTAATTAAATTACAACTTATTTTTGACATTTAAATTATATTGTAAATACGTAGATAATGTTATGAATTTATGTTTGACTTTGCATCCGCTTGATAATTGTATAAGTACCTCCCATTATTATTGACATTCATTCAACTTTTACCATGACATTATCACTATTTCATTATGCAGGTAATCTATAATAGATAGATAGATAGAAAACTCTTTATTGTACACCACTTTTACAGGAATTATAAAATAAACACAGAGTTCATTATTCTTATGTGAAGTACAATGGGCGGCCTTATCGCTATGAGCGATCTCTTCCAGGCAACCTTTGGATGGACTGGATTTTATATGAACGAAAGTGACGGTGTAATAAAAGACTACATTTAACTAATTTCACCAACTATGTGCATAAATTAAAATATATATAAACTACTAATATGATACCAATACTACATAAATACATTATAATAACCATATCTATACTAGGTAGTAAAATAAAATAATATTAATTGACTACTGCTATCTACTTTAGTACAATTGCTGCGCCCTCACGGGGTACATGACTGTTCTTTTAGCTAAATAAGACCTAAACTATATATATAAACCATGTATGCAATAAATAAATAAATAAATCTGAGGCTGCAGGTACACATACCATCGGGTGCGCTGGCAGCCAAACTCTTAGCTATACTTCGGTTTATAGAAATTTATTCTCATAAAGACAAAGTCACTTACATGAGATAATACTTCATAGTAGGTAGGTTAGTAGATCGTTCTTATAAAGTAGGTTAGTAAATAGGTAGGTATAGGTAAATAGGTAGATATAGGTTGACAGGCGTCATGGCTCAGTCGGTAGTAGCTCTGCCTTCCGTGCTGTGGGTCGTGGGTTCGATCCCCACCGAGAACAAACATTTGTGTGTTGTAAACATAGATGTTTGTTCTGTGTCTGGGTGTTTCTATGTATTATAAGTATGTATTTACAAAAAAAAAAAAATGTATGTGTGAATTCTATCAGCAATCTAGTTCCCATCGTACAAGCTTTGCTTAGTTTGGGACTAGAAGGCGTTGTGTTAAGTGTCCGTGAATATTTATTATTATTATTATAGGTAAATAGGTAGATGTTTGGTTACGAGTAGGTAGGTAGGTTAGGTACTCGCCTAATGCATTGGTTCCGCAAATTACTAAAAGTAGTTTTCAAAAACATGTTGTTGTAGTTTTGATTTGAATGCATTAAACGAGTTTACATTTTTTATAGTGGTAGGTATTTTGTTGTATAGTTGTGCACCTTCAAAAGATATCATTTTTTTACCATATTCAATTCAATTCAATTCATTTATTTCTTGCACGCAAGTGATTTACATAATATGAGGTATATTAGGCAAATACACATTTATACAATGTCAAAATTACAGTGTAACAACTTAATAATAACAATAGTCACTTAGGTCTAATTTAATAAGTATTGTCCAAGTGTCAATCAAATAATGAACCCAGTCGACTACTAGCATAATGTCATGAGCTGAGCTCCCAGGCTCCTTTGTCATCGAGATAATCATTGATTTTGTAGTAGGCTTTTTTGATTAATGTACATTGTACAACTGTTTTAAATTTATTTTCAGACAGCTTTATTATATAATTTGTGCGTACCCTCGGTAGAAGCAGAAAGCTGGCACGACGAGTGCTGCGTTTGACTATCTGTCGCTTTGTAATAATAAACGTTAATTATACTTCTTAAGAATACGTTATTGTTTCACAATTTGATTCATTTTTTTATGAGCTATAGGCTAAGCATTCGGCTGCCAGCATATCTGATGGAAAGTGTAGCTGCAGCCTAAGTTAATTCAACAAAATGATACTCAAGACTAATAAGCAAAATATGTGAATAATAATGTACTGACTCGACAGTGAACTGCGTGTCGCCAACGGGAATGCAGTACAGGAATTGCAGAGCCGACCACAGTCTGGAATAATAAAATAATAATTTCACTAAGTTACAACGGTTGACGTTCAATTCAGTATCAATAATGGTTTGCTTTCCTGTGTGTGACTTTTCGGTGTTTACGATCAATAGAAAAATTCCAATAATGAATCCCAATGAATGAGCTGCCATCATAATCATCATTATCAAATTTAAGTTGTTTTTTTGGCTTCTAGTTTTAAAACTTATATAGTATATTATGCAACTAGTGAATAAAAGACGGATTTAAAGCGAGGGCCATAAATGAATCACGAGCAAGTGAAGGATTCTGGGAGTGATTCATGATGATCTTTTTAGCGAGGGAATGGTATAAAAAGGTTATTTTATTCAATGAAAACAGTGAATAAAAAGAACTTTTACTCACGGTTTTGGTGTTTGAATTTAGAACACACTAATATATTTGACCTGCATCTAATTATTGTTTTTTTCGCAAGGAGGTTGTATAGCATTGGCTATACAACCTCCAATCTTTCTTTTTCTCTTCGTAGTCATGGTATAAAGTATAGTAAGCAACTCTTGAATAAACCGTATTTATACCGAGGGCCATGAATCACTCACGTCGTTCAGGATTCTAACACTCGGATTCAGTCGTTAGAATCCTCACTTGCTCGTGATTCATTTATGGCCCTCGCTTTAAATCCGTCTTTTATTCATTAGTTGCATAATATACTATTTTAATTTTAAGTTCACATGTACCTGCTATCTTCTTTGCATTTTACTAATCTTATGTTGGTTAATAAATATCATCCATCTATCTAACAGGTACTAATACACACGAAAGATAAACTAGAGACCTAAAGCAACCTAGTTAATAGAGTAAACCTAAAGCAACTGGTAACATTAAATCTCTCTTTAAGATCATAGTGTACGTAGTTAAATTTGTAGTCACTTTGTCGTCGACCAGACGTTCACAGTTGTATGTGTAACTATTATATCAACGTATCCGTGAAAACCTGTAATTGGCTTTCTACTGCTATAAAAATGTTTATCTAGTTAATTTAAGCTGTTGGTTTTCCATAAAATAAATAAATAAATAAATTACCTGTGAAAGTCAGCAGTATCGTCAGTGTGCGCAGGCGCATGGTGGTGGTTGGCGGGCGCGGGCCACGCCGGCGCCGTGAGGAACCCGCGCATGCGGCGCAGCACCACGCTGAACAACGACAACCCACAGCACAGCCGCTCGCGGGTCAGCAGGTCGCCCTCGCGAGCCAGCTGGGCTTGCTGCAACGCATACCCAACTAAAGCCTTGCTCTCGCGATCGTAACGCACAACGCAGCGGTATGCGACATGCGGCGCCGGACACATTATTGTATGGAAAACGTCTAGCATGGTCTTTTATACCCCCTCTAAAAAGCTTATTTTATTGACTGAAAACAGCGAATAAAAAGCACTTTTACTCACTGTTGTGGTGTTTGAATTTAGAACACACTAATATATTTGACCTCCATCTAATTATTGTTTTTGCGCAATATTTCTTTTTCTCGTAGTCATGGTATAATGTATAGTATGCAACTCTTGAATAAAACAGATTGAAACTACTGATTCGATTTGGCTGAAACTTGGAATATATATTGTCCGTGACCTGGATTAACACATAGGCAACTTTTTATCCCGGAAAATCAACGGGATCCAACGGGACGCGAACCAAGTCGCGGGTGGCACCTAGTAATACATATTGTTACCAGATAATACGACGCCGTCTATCCCGAACCGAAGTCGAGCTAGTAATATTTGATGACACAAAATGCATCACTTCACTTACCTTCGCATTCCCGTACTTCTCAACATTTTGTCCGATCTGAAGCGCTACGTATTTCGCTTCCAGACGCTTCTGCTTCGTCTCAGGCTTCTCTCCCTCTGTGGAAATATTTTCATTATCTTATCGTAGAAAAGTGGTACTTATCAGTACTATTAATAAGTTCGGATTTAACATTGGTTGCAATAAACTTTTCAAATCGCATTGATTCCGCCACTATCTAGCTAAGTACCAGTCTTACCTGAACTACAAAATCATTCAAACTCTAAGCGTCAAACTACACTAGAAGTCAAGACGTCGCGTCGTGTAGAAAATAAAATAGAGATAATAAATATTTTTTTTTGAAAATCCGGCTTTTTTTAGAGCCGGATTACGTCACAATATAAAGCATATTGTGACGTAATCCGGCTAAAATATAAAATTGGACGGCATAAATAGGGCTTTGTTTAGGTATTCTAAAACCGTTTTTATTTTTATTCCAGCTTAAATAGTTGAGTTAGTGAGTTGTAGTAATAACTATAAAACTTTTCGAATCATATACATCTCGTAATATCTCAGAAACGGTGGCTCGTAAAACATTTTTTATAGATAATTTTATGATCTACAATCAAAAACTATTTAAGCTGGAATAAAAAAAATACGGTTTTGGAATGTCTAAACAAGGCCCTGCTTGATATTTTTTTACGACTTTATTTATTTTTACTCCATTTGGACCCTTATAACTTTACAACCCCTTGACCGATTTACTTCATTTTCATTAACTTTTCTTCACTTCATGTTCATTTCAAACCAGTAATATTAAAAAATGTGCCAGAGGGAAGGCAAGTACTGGTAGGATTGAACGTGATGCAACCTGCAGTGAAGGGCCGCGGCAGGATGTTCTGGAAGGGCGCCGCGTGCAGTAAGTCCGTCACTTCCTCCTGACTCAGCGCCTGCAATCATACAATACTATATTGTGTTCAACTTCGCCTTTCTAGCAATACTATCCATAACTAGGTGCCGGCCGCGACTTCGTTCGCGTCCCGTTGGATCCCGGTAACTTTTCGGGATAAAAAGTAGCCTATGTGTTAATCCAGGTCACGGACAATATATATTCCAAGTTTCAGCCAAATCGGATCAGTAGTTTTTACGTGAAAGAGTAACAAACATCCATCCATCCATCCATCCTTACAAACTTTCGCGTTTATAATATTAGTAGGACTATTACAAACTCTTCAAGATTAATGGGCAGGCGTCATGGCTCAGTCGGAAGTAGCTCTGCCTTCCGTGCTGTGGGTTGTGGGTTCGATCCCCACCGAGAACAAACATTTGTGTGGCAAACATAGATGTTTGTTCTGTGTCTGGGTGTTTCTATGTATTATAAGTACGTATTTACAAAAAAAAATATATGCATGTATTCTATCAGCCATCTAGTTCCCATAGTACAAGCTTTGCGTAGTTTGGGACTAGAAGGCGTTGTGTTAAGTGTCCGTGAATATTTATTATTTATTTTATTAATGAATGAATGAGAATACTTTATTGTATGTATGTGATCCTGTATTACATACATCTGTTGATTATGGAGTTATTTTACGGAAAACTTATAGCAACGTGAATCCTGCTGTTTGAATGTTTGTATTCCAATCACGCTGCAACTACTGGTCCGATTGGAATGAAACTCGGAATACTTTTTATTCCGGAAAAACAATAAGATCAAACGGGATGTGGACGAAGTCACAAGAGGAAGCTAGTTTATACACGGTGTAACATAATTACCCTATAAGTCCGAATGGGGGGTATTTTACAGGTCATGGTAATCAGTGTTTGTTCTACGACTTTTGAGATTTCGAAGTTTTTCATTCATGAAATGAGCTCGTAACTTTTACTTATAATGTACATACACACAGCTAGCGTGTGCGTGCGACGCGGTAGGAGGGTACCTACGTGTGCATGCGTGTGTACGGGTTTACGCAAATAAACACTTAGGGTTGTCGCCAATTTCTAAAATAACAAAAGTTGTACTTTTGTATGAAAATTTGACCCTTTGCACATGTCCAAGCACTCAGGTGGTCGGTCTCATTACGCCCCCTTCGGACTTATATAGTAATTATATTACACCTATGAAATTGACCAAATCCGAAAAATCTACTATGACAATAAAATCCAGTAATTACTTTAAAAGAATTCCTCTTTAACATCATACTATCTATTATTAATTGTTAATAATATACATTATTACTATCTTTTTGTAACACCTTGTATAACTATTGAGTGTGTAAGTATTAAATTTATTTTTGGAATTAAACACGTCCATTTTACATCTTTATTAGCAGAGAGCGAGCACAGACAACTTTTTGCATAGACAAAAACATTCAACGTTAACACAAACGGTCCACAGATAATAAATATAAGGGCATCCTACACAGGTTTAGTTTTCATAAGCTTCTTTTATGAAACCTAGACTCTTATGAGCCTAGTGTTCTTAGGAGTACACGCCTTCACTCTGCTCAGATTACATTCACTTTACACACATCCAACACCCCCTCTCATCACTCTACACCATTACAAACACACCAAACACACCCTCTCGCACACATACATATACACACCCTCAAACCCATATCTCGTACCTCCACATATCTACTTTTGTCATAATTGTTTAAATTTAGAGTCAACCCAGTTATACCTACATGTTTATGCTTTGGATATTGTAAACTGGAGGAGGGCGGTAATATTCGCGACACAGTTTTTTTTTTTTTAAACTTCTGCGGATGTTATCGTTTTTCTACTAACTTGTGCCTTGTTTCTTTTTCCAATAATAAACTTACTTATTAAACTTACTTATATCTCAATAGTAAGTTACCTGTTCAATAAGCATGCAGAAAAGGATAATGTTTCCGAGTTCTCTGAACGCGTGGAATAGTTCAGTTCTGGCCTCCGGGTACTGAACTATATCTGTCAGCTGGGCGTGGTAGTACCCGAGCACACCTACAGATAAAACCAATCTATACTATTAATAAAACTGTAAAAAGCCAAAAACTAAAAATAAAGATATGAAAAAACAAAATTTTAAATCTAATAAATAAACGATTCTGATCCCGAAAACAGGGTTTCTTTGTTTGTTTTTTTGTTCGCGGATCACGCCTTAACTACTGAACCAATTTCAATGAGACTTGTACCATTTAAAAGCTCTTTTTCCGGATTGAAACATAGGCTATATTTTATTGATATCAAAGACGTGGATTCTTAGATGCAGCTTGAACTCTCTAAACCAAAACCAGCCATTTGATACAAGGTTCATCGTATGCTGGTTGACAGATATTTTGGTGGAAAGTTTCGCACGCGTACGCAGTCGCGGGTATCAGCTAGTATACATATATAAATAAGTATTGGTTTTCAAGTAGTTAATAACAAACGTACCGTTAGATCCGTAGTCGTATCGGGGCAGCTTGCAGTGTCGTGGCATGGCACGATGTAAGGCGCGTGTGAACTGTGCGAGTGTGCCATGCAGCAGGCCGCGCGCTACACCGAGCAGCTCGCCCGCCACCACCGCTACGCCTTGGTAGCCGAGCAGTCGCACCAGGGCGTGCAGGTGGACACCGCCTACGAAACCTACAAACAAACGTTATTATAATATCCCAAAACTTATTAAGCGGGAATCAAACATTATATACAATTTGAAATTGAAATATAGTATTATTATTATTATTATTATTTTATACACAGGCAGCTTAAAGCTGGTACGTGTATATCACTTAATATTGTCTGTACAAGTAGTACGTACATTTTAAGTAGTACAAGTAGTAGTAGTATATTGTAGTATATTTCATTACAAGTGCGGAAAAGCTGTCATTGCAAAGAGTTCCGACAAATGTCTACCCGAGCCGAGGCGCAGCCGAAGGCGAGGGAACAAGTTGCAATGACAGTTCCGCACGTGTACTGAACGACTATTTTTAATACAGTTGCGAAAAAATGAAGCAATTTAATAAAATATTTTGTACAACAAACAACTGAACTCGCAAAGAAAATTTCTGAAAAATGGCGCAAACCGTAGAATATAAGCAGTTTTTTTTTTCTTCACCCATTCTGTTAGGCAAAGGGATTTATGCCCATACAGCCAAGTCTACAGTAGAATTTTTTTTATTAATATGAAATGAAAATGAAATTTAATAAGATGAAATAAAACCTAACCTAACTCATTTAATCAAATCATTAAATCTGATATTGAAACAAATTAGTAGCTTCTTTTTAGAAATATACGTATTTTCATGAATCATAAAAAACTTCTATGATTTTTTTTAGTAAACACTTCATGGTTGGTTTTTCTTTTTAATAGACATTATTTTGACAGTTAGGAAAGAGAACGCACGAGTGCGGGAAAGGTAAAAAAAAAGCACGAGTGTGTAATAGCCCACATCCCGAAAGCTATACGTCCCTGCAATACGCCACTTTTTGAGCAACTGTATTAAAAAATATGTTATGTATATGTGTAAAGTCATGGTGTGTCTCTAAAAGTTTGATCGTATTCTGATAAGGAAATGGTTCGAGTAGAGATTTTCATACAACCATCTATATCTGTGTCCGGTCTGATTGTGAACACTAGATAATAAATCATAAATAAATAATAAATATTCACGGACATTTAACACAACGCCTTCTAGTCCCAAACTAAGCAAAGCTTGTACTATGTGTACTAGATTGCTGATAGAAAAAATATATACATATTTTTTTGTAAATACATACTTATAATACATAGTAACACCCAGACACAGAACAAACATCTATGTTAACAACACACAAATGTTTGTTCTCGGTGGGGATCGAACCCACGACCCACAGCACGGAAGGCAGAGCTACTACCGACTGAGCCATGACGCCTGTCAAGATCGTAGATATTAACTTGGATTCGTCAGTAACTTTAACTATGAGAAGATCAAAAGTTGGATTCGTCTTTTGTAAGAAGTTACATAGCTTTTAAATGCCACTCCTGAATCGTCCTTACGATTATTTATATTAAATTCGACCTGCGGGCCTAAGATGCGCACCGCGAGATATTTGTCATGTCATTCTGTCAAAATGTAAGCATTTTGTACCAGTTTAGGAACTATTGCATTATCTGCGGTACCTAATGGTGTCGACAAAACGCGCCATAATGTACACTTTTGACACTTGTTAGTCGTCGTACCTCTCTGAGGACGAGATAATAGTCATGCAGAAATGTCAAAAGTTGAAAATTCAAAGGCGCGGTTTCTCGACAACATTACCACAGATAATAGAAATAGAAATTATTTATTTTACGCAAAAACACATACAAAGATACAATGAAATAAACATTAAATTATAAAGAAAGATGCGTAAAAAGGGTACTCGCTCAGCAAATGCTAAAGGTACACGGTGGCTCCTTTAGCGCTGGTTTTCAGGAGTGCCTAGAGTGAAGTGGCGTACAGCCTCTGCGACACGCGCTCTGTTTTACAACAAACTTAATCTAATAGCTATTATGTGCCTAATCTAATATATAATTCATAATACTGGCATTAACCAAAATCATAACTTCTCTTTTTAAAATGCTTTCCTAAACTGGTACAAAATGATTACATTTTGACAGAACGACATGAGAAATATCTCGCGGTGCGCATCCTAGGCCGGCTGGAGTTGTATTAGTCTTGCCTTCATACTGTCGGTACTGCGCCGAGTACGCCAGACTGAGTTGTTTGGATCCCCAGAGCAGCGCGTGTCCGTACTGCTGCGCCTTCTCGCGCGTCACGCCCACCGCGAACTGAATGCCGCGACACTTCACGAACCTAATATATTTTTCATAATGTTTTACCTGCGTTAGCTGCGGTTGCCTTTAGTGGATAAGCACCAGCCACGATATGTTCTGTTTGAGTTTAGTTTTAAGTTATGTGTATTATTCTTTGGCAATCCTAATAAATAAATAAATAAACCTACAACACAACCAAACTGCAACACTACAATACACATTCTTACAACTATACATCACTATTTAAATCTCATTAAACTAGGGTAAACTACCCTAATCTTGGCACCCCTGTAAGCTACAACAGTAATAAACAGAGCTTAAGTGTATAAATCATAGTATTTTCCATAATAATTCGTATTTCCACATCCACACTTATTTTTCATTGTTTTCCTCTGACACGTCTCTCTGCCCTCGCTCGTCGTCTTCCATTTCCAAACACCGCCGGTCAGCGCGAACCAATACTCTTTATAACTCAAAGAGGTTGGTTCTACGCTGCATTGCTAACACCCCCACCAATTGTTGGCACTTCTCTGATTTATCCTATTTACTAAGAAAAAGCCAGACCTCACGATGTAATATAAACAACAACTTAACATAATAATAAACATCGTGAGGTCTGGCTTTTTCTTAGTAAATAGAATAAATCAGAGAAGTGCTAACAATTGGTGGGGGTGCCAAGATTAAGGTAGTTTACCCTAGTGTCTAAAAAACTGAAATAATATTATTCTTGAACATATCACATAGCGCTCTCTAGTGCCAAACTAAGCAAAATTCAATTCAAATTCATTTATATCTCAGATGTCAAAATTCATATTTTGTTAGTTCACGGTACGCAAAGCTTGTGCTATGGAAACTAGTATTTTCTTCGTGTAAATACATACATAATGCATAAAATAAATACAATAAGCGGAAATCCATCACATGACTACCAAACTATATAAAGCGAGTGCGCGCTTGGCTCGCCCTCTCTTGCATTTCTGACTCCGAAGAGTTCACACCTCTTGAATATTGTTGAAATAGGCTGTCACTATGCCCAAATGAATTTAAATTGTATTTCCAATAAATTATCCTGACTGGTGTATTTAGTTATGATGTAATTTCGAAATAATTAAAAAAAATTGAAGTTTCTTGAGCTTGTTTTTAGTGGTTTTAGATAGAAACCGCTTATTATACATTATTTATTATTATAACGAATGACAAGCGTCAAACAACTTCTCGCTCGCACATTTCAACATTTCTGAAGACATAGCATCGTCTTAGGATTTCTAGTGGCTGAGTACTGGGATATAAAAGGTTCATTAGGTTAAGTTCATGAACGTCATAAGTGTGAATTGAATTGATATGATGATGTTACCTGTCTGTAGCGGCGTTGTAACAGTAGTTCGGAAGGAAGTCGTAGTTCAACTCCCAAAATACGTGCAAGTTGATCCGGCCGTACCTACAAACAATTCATTGATACATGTTACGCACTTATCTGATTAAACTCGGATATTGCTTTGGCTTGTACACAAAACTGCGATGCGAATTCGCAACGCAGAAAATTGCGACACGAATTTTTGCGATGCGATTTCGTGCGGCAAGGCGTCTCCCTTCCGCGATTAGGGTGACCATTCCTTCGACGACCGTCAACCGTACTGTACGTATTTTGAAAACTAGCTCGTGACATGGATCGTAGAAAGAAGTGGGCACTTTTGTTATTGCTTAGGAGATACAGGAAAAAGAAACAAAGAAGACTTGCGAATCAATTCGCAAGTTCTTGCGATGCGTCGTGCGTGCTCGCAGATTTTTACGATGCGACGTCGCATCGCAGTTTTGTGTACATCACTTGATCAGGAACCGTAAAATTCCAGATTTTAGAACTGAGAAAATTTGGAGATTGCTTACGCACTAATCCGATCTCGGATCTCAATATTCTGTTTCAAATTGAAGATTTACGGATGAAGGATGTAGTACGTAAGCTACCGTACAAATAATTCTACGGCTATTTCGTACCGTATTTTCACAGATTTGAATCGAATTTATACAGATTCTGAACGAAGTTGTCAAAAAGTTTCAACCTTTCAAAACATTTTACATGAAACTTAATCTCATCATCATCATCATCATCATCATCAACCTATATCGGTCCACTGCTGGACGTAGGTCTCTCCCAAGACGCGCCACTGAGCCCGGTCTTCGGCTCTTCTCATCCAGTGTTTGCCAGCTACATGTCTCAGATCGTCACCCCACCTAGCCGGAGGGCGTCCTACACTACGTGCGCCTAAACGCGCTCTCCACTTGAGTATTAGTTTGCTCCAACGATTGTCAGTTCTGCGGCAAACATGGCCGGCCCACTGCCACTTCAGCTTACTTATCCTCCGAGCTATGTCGACTACCTTGGTTCTCTGTCGGATAACCTCGTTCCGGATTCTATCCTAAACTTAATCTAGTATGATTAAAAGCTAAAACTATAAAATACTTACGGAGCCAAAACGCCATGATCTGACTCTCGAAGGATCGACTCAAAGTCGTCCAATGTCAGATATCGACTCAACAGTTTGTGGCAGAGACGATTCACAGCGATAAGACCCTCCAATTCCTGACAAAATTGTATTAATGTTAAAAATCTATATTTCTAACTTTATGTATGCCATTTTGTGAGATATGTGGTGTGTCTTACGTATTTGGTGCTTTTTACGGCGAAGGGTAAAGTCAGACAACCTTCTCGCTCGCACATTTCAACATTTTTGAAGATATAATATAACTAAATGTAATTATGTGAAATTGCAGACCTTCAGGGTCGAAGAATAACAATGCAAAGGTTCAGTAAAAATATCACATTGATCCAAACAAGTTTTCTAACCAAAAATGTGCACTTTAATTTATCGCATTGGTACAAGTTTTTTGGTTAGAAAACTTGTTTGGACCAATGTGATATTTTTACTGAACCTTTGCATTGTTATTCTCTCGACCCTGAAGCTCTGCAATTTCACATAATTACATTTAGTTATATTATATCTTCAAAAATGTTGAAATGTGCGAGCGAGAAGGTTGTCTGACTTTACCCTTCGCCTTAAAACCTTAAAGAGCTTTTTTTATCACGTTTCTAGCAAATAATATATTTCTATTTTATTTTGTATTGTTCCTATACGCATGCTGTGTTGTAATAGTCCTTTAATTAAAGGACTACTTAGTTTTATTCCTTAAATGCATCTTGAATTGTGTCGTGTAAGCCTGTGTTAGGTACCTATTATAAACAAATAAATAATAAATATTCACGGACACTTAACACAACGCCTTCTAGTCCCAAACTAAGCAAAGCTTGTACGATGAGAACTAGATGGCTGATAGAATACATACATACATACATTTTTTTTCGTAAATACATACTTATAATACATAGAATCATTCTTTTGAAAAGTAATATATTTTTTTTAATTAGCTTTTTGTGACTATGATATAACTGCGGCCTGAAAGGCCTATTTTGATCGCCACTTGTGTAGATGTCGCCCCTATTGGGTGCGTTCACAGTTCACCATTAAACCCTGCAGATGTTAAGAACTGAAGGATTCTCTTAAGGGTGAGGTTTCCTAGCTCATCAGCGGGCCTAAGATGCTCACCGCGAGATATATGTCTCATGTCGTTCTGTCAAAATGTAAGCATTTTGTACCAGTTTAGGAACTATTGCATTATCTATGGTAATGTTGTCGAGAAACCGCGCCTTTGAATTTTCAACTTTTGACATTTCTGCATGACTATTATCTCGTCCTCAGAGAGGTACGACGACTAACAAGTGTCAAAAGTGTACATTATGGCGCGTTTTGTCGACACCATTAGGTACCACAGATAATACAATAGTTCCTAACTGGTACAAAATGCTTACATTTTGACAGAACGACATGACAAATATCTCGCGGTGCGCATCTTAGGCCCACTGGGCTCACAATATAACTTCCCAGATGCATGCTGCGTTTACTTACGAAAGATACTTACAACAACTCCAGTGATATCACCGGCTTCAAACTTAGCAACCGCTGCGTCCAGAGCTCGGTGCATATCTGCGTTGATCCTTTGAGCCACCTACATCAACAACAATATTACATTAATAATATTGTGTGTGATGTCCAAAGATATTTAAGTACTGATTTGGATCTGTTGAGCTATCTATAAATCGTTTGCAACGGTTTGTAGATGGCTCAACTGTTTCATGTGTATTTTGTAAATATTGTGAATATTGTAAATATTGTACTAGTTGTAATTTTCTTTGTGAATAATTTTTTATTATTATTTATTTACTAGCCGTCTCCCGCGTCGTTGCTCGCGTTAGGGTGTGACTTTTGAAAATTCCATTTTCCCGCTTTTCTGTTGAAATTTTTCCTGAATTTATTTGCTACAAACCTCACGGAGCCCGAGACCTTTCCAACGAATGCAAAACCGTGGAAATCGGTTCGTGCATTCTGGAGTTATAGCGTCAGGAAGGAAAACTCGACTTATTTTTATATACTTAGTAGATTTATTAAGACATTGTTGGAAGTAATAAATAATAATAATAAATATTCACGGACACTTAACACAACGCCTTCTAGTCCCAAACTAAGCAAAGCTTGTACGATGGAAACTAGATGACTGATAGAATACATACATACATGTTTTTTTTGTAAATACATACTTATAATACATAGAAACACCCAGACACAGAACAAACATCTATGTTTGCCACACAAATGTTTATTCTCGGTGGGGATCGAACCCACGAGCCACAGCACGGAAGGCAGAGCTACTACCGACTGAGCCATGACGCCTGTCTAAGGTCCGTATGTTGATTTAATGCTCAAGCACACTGATCCGGCATTTCAAAAAATTGTCTATCATTGTCACTTGTGTGACAACGATAGAACATTTTCTCAAACATGCTTGGAAATTACAGCATTATTTTGACAACCTTCTTCGAGATAAATCGAAAATGCAGTACTGGCCAAATACATGCGAGCAGCGGCCAGATAAAAATGTATGAAAATCCATTGCTGGCGTGTAATATAAAAATGAAACGATCTTTTACCCCCTAACATGGCAACCAAGGAGGTAACTTATCACAGGTTTTATTCAAATTTCGAACAGGCTTTCAAATAGAAAGCTGATTATTGAAAAAAAAAACAAAAGAACACTGACTTCGTTGTTCGTTATTGGTTTTGAAAAGTAATTGTATTTTAAACTAAAAAGTTTTGCCTAGTACATAGTTTGAATTTCTGCGCATTATTTGAGAAAAGTACTATACAAGCCTTGGCCACAACTAGGCAATGATGGACTTACGTATGCGTGCCTCGTGTTCGACTCGGCCCACATTTACACGTTCTTTCCTCATTGCCTCTGTTGCGGGCCGTTGCAGTAATGTACCATTTTTTAAAAGCGGCGCTAAATTGACAGTTGAATATGAATAAAGGGGCAAAACTCGTACTAGGCCTAGTTGTTTTGTTGGTATATTGTAACTGACCAGTGCGCATAGGTCGACATGTCGTCCTAGTAGTGCGACATGTCGTTGCCGCAGTAGCGAGGCGTACCGTCCCGCGCCGCACGACGCGCCGGCGCCGCGCGCTGCACACTCCGCGCGGTAACGCTTGTCTAACATCATGCTGCAACAATAACGAACTGAAACTCAAGCTTTTCTATACTAGGGTAAAATACCCAATTATTGGTCCTTTAAGCACCACGATGTACACAAAATAATCATGAAAACTGACATAAGTTATGTGAAGCCAACTAAAAAAAGTTTTTAAAGTGACAGAATAATAGTTAATTAACGTTTTTAAAGCATAACAACCCCAACTTTTAATTATTTTTTACAGTTTTAACTAAAGAACGCGATTTTCCCAATTATTGGCATACTTTTGCTAATTACTGGCACAAGCTGGACCAATTTATAGGCATTGCTAACTGTTCAGTAAATAAGCGGAAATAGCATATAAAAAGTTCAGTTAAAGTGAAAAATGACATGGCTGATGCTCAGGATTCCTATATCTATTTAGCGAAGTACCCCGCGGAACTTGGTAAAGTCTTTGCAGCTAGTTTCTTGCTGATTCTTCCCTGTCAAAAAACACTTGATAATGCATTATCAAGTGTCTCGACTTGTATATCTTACGTAGCAGTAGGTATTTCTATTGTTTCCAGGGTAGTGTCTCCAACCACGCCGTAATTATGGTAGACCTACCGTATTTTTTCTAGATCTACCACCTACCGTAGACATGTTATTACGGTGTCACATAAGTCACATTCTACCGTAATTTCATCCGTGTCCTTATTTCTACCTCGTAAGACCCCAGACATTATAATGTACAAATTAAATTACTTTTAACAGTTCCAATACAATATCTGTCAGTGAGACCCGCTAAGCATTTTTCTGTACATAGCATTCAAACAACTCGCGGGGCGTCAACAATAACAGGAGGATCGATACACTTTCCTGTTATTGTTGTACCGACGCCAATAAGTGTTTGTTTCTATATAGTGTTGTTTTGCCAGTATGGTAGCTAAGGATTGTTTTATTCAATTTAGATAAGTTGCAACATCGTGGGGTTTGGTTTTTTCTTATTAATTAAGATAAATCAGAGAAGTGCCAATAGTTGGTGGGGTGCTAAGAATATGGTATTTTACCCTATTACAAAACTGTAAAAAAGTAAAAAACTAAAATTATAGATAATATGGATTGAGGAGAATATGGTAGGATAGGTGTCCTTCTACGAAAAGGGAAGATCTTCCACGCCGAGCGACCTTTGGCTCGGGGTCCGAGGACCAATGGATGGTATTCGGTAGTATTACTTATGTTCAAACTCCGTGATAACTTCGTTTGCGCGATCTAGGCTATTTCTCATGTTAGTTCTTATGTAGCGAGATAGATGGCGCTACAGGATAAACTAAATATGCAGATCTACTAAATAAACAAATATGGACCATTCTGATTTCGAAAATCGAGTTTGTCTGTTTGTTTGTTCGTGGATCACGCCTAAGCTACTGGACCAATTTCAATGAAACTTATACCAATCAAAAGCCCTTTTCCCGGATTGAAACATAGGCTATATATTATTGAAATCAAAGACGTTGATTCTTAGATACAGCTTCAACTCTCTAAACCAAAAGCAGTCATTTGCTACGAGGTTAATCGTATGCTGATTTACAGATATTTTGGTGGTTTCGCACGCGTCCGAAGTCGCGGATATCAGCTAGTTAGATTGCCCTAGTGTCGGTAGTACCATTGATTTGTACCATTGATGGTACAAGTGACACAACTTTGTATCTTTAGTACCATTAATGGTACTAGTGACAATTATTTTAAATCAGTAGTACCATCATAAATATTTTGCTAGAACTTATAAAGTCAGAAGTCCCAGAATGGGAGCCAACTAAATTTATTACTCATTTTGAACAGGCTATTATCAGTGCTATAAAATTTGTCTTTCCCAACGTTGAACACCACGGATGTTATTTTCATTTCAAGGATACATTGACCAGAAAAGCAAAGAAGCTAAACATAGAAACAAAAAACAAAAAAAAACAACAACACAAATTTGAACAAAATTATTGGGTTGTGCATTGTGCTACCACTTCTGCCAGAACGATATATTGAGGAAGGCTGGAATTATGTGATGCCGAAGAAAGCAATGTGGTGTTGTTTTGGCGAAAGACATAGAACAAATAAAATAACGCATGCGAAGGGTGGAATGGGCAATTCAACAAAAGTTTTAAGAGAAGACCCACAACAATAAGCCATCTTTTGAAAACCCTTAAGGAAGATGCAGCATTCACCGCTGTAAGAGCGATAACAACAACGCCGTTTTAAAAAACGGTCAAAACCCGTCATCGAGCGAAGTGCATATAAACAGCATGTTCAAATGCAGCTCATTAATGGTGAAATTAATGTGCCACTAACTATTTCTAGAACAAATACGTCGGTAGTTGTGTAGTTTTATTTTAGAAGTTTTGGTTTTATTTTTTCATTTTATATCTTTGTGACAATACAAAATAAATGCATGTCAAAAATGAAATTACAGGAATATCTTTACTTTTCTTTAATGGTACTTGAGATACAAAGTTGTATCACTAGTTCCATAGGTATTACGGGGGAATATCCTAATTTTTCTTTAATGGTACTAAGGATACAAAGTTGTGTCACTTGTACCATCAATGGTACTACTAACACTAAGGCGTTAGATTTAGTAGATTTAGTAAATAAAAACACAATTTAGGCAAATAATTGTAGGTAGTAGTAACCACAGCACTCCAACACTTTCAAAAATTTTGAAAAAATAACACAAAAATCATAAGAATTCTAATAAAACACATCACCAATAAAGATTTATTTAAACCATATTTGTAATATATTTCTTTTTTTAATGAACTTACCTAGCAGCCAACTGCTTGTAATGCGCGTAGACCTGCTCAGACAGCTTGTACACAAACTGATCGAAGCACAGATTGACTTCCGCTTCCACTTCGTCGTAGAGGAACTGTTTCCGGAACACTGTGAGCGCGTACTGAGCGGAGTCGTTGTACAGATCTAGCGGGTACAGGACGTATCTGTAATAACACGGAAATACTAAAGAATTAAATATAAAATATACAAGGTGTAACATAATTACCCTATAAGTCCGAAGGGGCGTAATCAGACCGACCACCTGAGTGCTTGGACATGTGCATAAATCATAATTGAAAATTTCTTACAAAAGTACAACTTTTATTATTTTAGTACTTTGCGACAACCCTAAAAGTTTCGTTTACTATTTGCGTAGACCTATACACACACATGTATATGTAGGTACCCTCCTACCGCATTGCACGCACACGCATGCTGTATGTAGGTACATTTTGAGTGAAAGTTACGAGCGCATTTCATGAATGAAAAACTTCGAAATCTCAAAAGTCGTATAACAAACACTGTTCGCCATGACCTGTAAAATACTCCCCTTTCGGACTTATAGGGTAATTATGTTACACCGTGTATAAATAAATAAGGCAAGATGCAACAAAAGTTCTAAGATTTTATTAGATATCCTACTCAATGGGGTAAAAATATGGGGTATATAATGGGGTAATTTTTTTTATGTCTATAGTAGGTGCCAAATGACACCACAATACAGGTCATTCACCCACCTTCAAAACATTGTCGCAAAATTCAATTTATGAATGGTAAACAAACAGTACTACGAGATTCGAGCGATTACCGTCTTAGCGACAGGTTTGTATGGAAAGCGACAGAATTAGCCATTCATAAATTGAATTTTGCGACATCGTTTTGAAGGTGGGTGAATGACCTGTATTGCGGTGTTATTTGGCACCTACTATAGCAGTAAAAACGTATACTTACAAGTCACAACAGACTTTTTTTATAAAAAATATCTAAATACAAGGCTCTTTTAATTAAATTCTAAGTTTTCATTAGATACCCTACTCAATAAATGAAAAAAAAAAAAAAACTGGCGAAATTTCGGATTTATTTTTATTACATTTGCTTAAACAGTCCAGTGAGACGAGTGGGAAGTTTTTAAAAAAACTTCCCGTTCGTCCCACCGACATGCTCAGTGGGACGACCGGGAATAACATCATGTTTATTTTTTGCATTCCTATTCGATCCACCAGTGACACTAAACCAAATGGGACGAACGGGAATGAACCAAAATATCATAACAAGAAAAATGCAAATAATCGGGAATCAACATACATGGGGATTTTCTCAGATATCCCCGGGTGTGGGTAATTTAGTTTATTTCTTTGGACGTGTCTCTGTGTACCACCCTGTATAGACTTACTCCATCATAGCTGGTTCCTTCGTCTTCAGGATGTGGTCGGTGAGTATCCACGGCATGGACATCTCTATGGGGAATTGGATCCGCTTCTCCATCGTGACGAGGTCCTTACATTCTTCGTTATGTTGATGGCGTACTGTGCATTTCTGAACCGAACCGAATAAACATATTTTATATTTAAACTATTTGAAAGGTGTCACAGTTCAGTCGGTAATACGCGCCTGCAGTGCTGTGGGTCGTGGGTTCTATCCCCACTGAGAACAAACATTTGTGTGTGACAATCATCTATTTAGAAAATAAATATACAGGGTTATAGTTACAGGAAAACGCTTTTAGGAGACTATGTATGGGAATAGTTTTTTTTGCGATTTCTAGTACTCAAACCTCAGTCGGTCCGGTAGAGACTTTTCATCCTTATTACAAACAGGATCGATTGGCATCAAAAAAAGTTTTTGTGTAAAATCACCATTATCTTGCTGACTGTACATTTTTTCCAAAATCTGTAAATGCAGTTCAGAATATTTTAAAAACTTATGCATAGTCTCCTAAAAGGGTTTTCCTGTAACTATAACGAATAAGGTATCTACCCTTACAGTCCCGTCCCAAAAAATCATCCTGTATATACAAGTATTCTATCAGCAATCTAGTTCCATTACACACAACGCCATCTAGTCGCATAATAAGTAAAGCTTGTACTAAGAGAGTTAGATTGCTGATAGAATACTAATATAATTTGTTTTTGTAAATAAATACTTTATAATACATAGTAACACCCTGACATAGAACAAACATCTATGTTTGCCACACACAAATGTTTGTTCTCGGTGGGGATCGAACCCACGACCCACAGCATGCAAGGCAGAGCTACTACCGACTGAGCTGTGACGCGTGTGAACATTAACAATTACATATCACATAAATAAAAAAAAATAACAATAGTGTTCATATTGTTCCTCCTCCCACTGGGAGGAAGTGTGGGATAGAGAACATTGGAAGTATATGGGAGACCTTTGCCCAGCAGTGGGACCATTTAGGTTGAATAAAAAAAAATGTACATATAACAAAAAAATATGTTAATATTGTTCATACGAAAGATTAGAAGCTTGTATTTTTTAAATGAATACTTTTTTTACGGTTTGGGGTGTATACAAACATAGATTATGACGAGATAAATTGATATAATCCTTAGTTTTGGTTGGTCAACGTCAAACAGTGGAGTGGTTACCCTTCCACGTTTGTATGGAAAGGTGTGCGACTTGTTAAATTAGATAATCAGTGAAGATTGGCTAAGCAAGCCTAGCCACGAGCGCTTCTGCAATTCAATTCAATTCAATTCATTTATTTGCATAAAAATATGGTAATATAAGTACAAAGATGTAAAAGTATAAATAAGTGCCGCATATTTTTACCAAAGTGATTGGCGTGCAAAAGTTTTTAGGTCATCAATTAACTACTAGGTTCGATAAAACAACACACTTAAAGTCACTGTAACAACAAAAGTACCTACCTATTAATAGTTGTAGAAGCGACACGAACCCTTTTTCAAAAAGTCAGAAACTGAATAAAAGCTCTCCAATATCAACCATTTTTCCAACTCAGTGCATGTGTGTTAATACTCACATTGACTTTCCGTCCCATCGTCATCTCCAAGTAGAACTCTCTGTACCACAGCTGAGACAGATCGCAACATTTCGATAACGAATCTGGAAATATCATGGAAATGTTTCAAAAGCTATTCAGCACTAGCTTCCGCCCGCGACTTCGTCCGCGTCCCATTCTTGTTCGGAATAAAATATAGCCTATGTGTCCAGCGGGCCTAAGATGCGCACCGCGAGATATTTGTCATGTCATGTCGTTCTGTCAAAATGTAATAATTTTGTACCAGTTTAGGAACTATTGCATTATCTGTGGTAATGTTGTCGAGAAACCGCGCCTTTGAATTTTCAACTTTTGACATTTCTGCATGACTATTATCTCGTCCTCAGAGAGGTACGACGACTAACAAGTGTCAAAAGTGTACATTATGGCGCGTTTTGTCGACACCATTAGGTACCGCAGATAATGCAATAGTTCCTAAACTGGTACAAAATGCTTACATTTTGACAGAACGACATGACAAATATCTCGCGGTGCGCATCTTAGGCCCGCTGATTACGAACTATAATGTATATTCAAAGTGTCATCCAAATCGGATCAGTATTGCAGCGTGATTAAAATACATACATCTATCTTTCACATCTTTCCTATTACCATTAATATTATAAACGCGAAAGTTTGTAAGGATGTAGTATCTTTGCTCCTCTTTCACGCAAAAACTACTGATCCGATTTGGATGCTTTGAATATATATTGTCCGTGACCTGGATTAACACATAGGCTACTTTTTATCCCGGAAAATCAACGGGATCCAACGGGACGCGAACGAAGTCGCGGGTTGAAGCTAGTTTATAATATTAGTAAGATACGATCTGTACTGATAAAAACAAAATAACAAACAATTATGTACATATTAAAATACCATTTAGTTTATTTACCAAAAGAGAAGTATAAGCATAAAACCTTAAGTGACCTTTGACCTCTGCCATGTGACCTTTGACCTCACCTGACAAGTTGAGCAGATACGGCCAGTAGAAGCTCTGCGTGTGGAATATTTCTATTTGAGTCAAAGCACCCGCCTCCAAATCCTGCAAAGAAAAAATAATAAATTAATAAACATACCCAAAGGTTAGCTGGTAGAGAATGCTATTTTAGCATTAAGTTCGCTTGTATACACTACTTTTAAGTTGTGCAATAAACAATTTTCTATCTATCTATCTATCTTTTCTTAGTTTATGGCTAGATGAGTTTTGTGAAATATTCAAATTATTCAATATTAATACCTGACTTGCTATACGATTGCTTGGAAGGAAACGCTGCTAGCGATAAGCCCGCCCATTGTACTATAATCTTTACGAAAAATATTTATCCATCTATCTGTTTGCAACTTAAGTTTCTAAGATTGCTAAATATCGAGATTGCACATTGAAAACATATATTCCTCCATATAAAATATGGTCTATGACAATTAGGAACACATACATAGACTGTTAAACGTACAACTCTCATAGGCAAAAAAATTCCTAATATAGATTAGATTATATCTTTATTGAACACCAAAAGATACAAAGATATAATGAAAAACATAAGTATTGGAGGTAGTACTAATACGTACCTTGCGAAGTGTTCGTCGACCTCCCCACTTGTCGGATATGAGAGCTTCTAGTTGTGTCCGCACCATGTATAGCTGAGTCGTCGACGGACCTATTACATACGATAGGTATACTTAATAAATATATTACCTATGGATATATATTATTATCGTGGACTACTAGATATTTTGGGCCATACTTATAAACACTGTATAGTTAAACAGTTGATTAGAATCTAAGTCTGCCACTGTTTGACATTACCTTATTGTTACATTATTGTTAGTAAATTGAATTTTAGTGTTTCTGTTCAGTTTTGTAAAAACGGAACATTTAGAGCGCTGGTAGACGTCCGTTTTTTTCACCGGTTAACGGACCGTCAAAAACGGCTATCTTATAATTGTTCGCCGGACCGATGTCCGGCGCGTGTACACACATTCATCAGAAATTATACACCACCGCGAATCCGGCAAAAAACACGGTCCATATCGGACGGGTCACTTCTACCAGAGCTGGGGCCATAAATTCAGTTCGGCTGGTTCGGCTCGTTCAGGATGACGTCAAAATGACGTTGAGAACGCATTGCACAAGTGGGTGAAACGAGTTCTTAACCAAGACATGACGTCATGCCTATTAGAATAAAATATCAGCCAAAGAATGGAACTCGCCGCCGGCGTCTGTGTTCCCGAACGACTATAATTTGGAAGTTTTCAAGAGTAGACTGAATAGGTATCTGCTAGATAACCGTGCTACATCGTCGACCACATCATTGCTTAACATCAGGGGAGATTGTGGTCAAACGGTTGCCTATATTGTATAAAAAAATAAAAACTTGAGAGGTGTCAAGGGACACCCGGATGGTACGAAGTTCCTTGAGGTCTTGTTTTCTTACCGTAAGTACACAGAAGCACCTAAATTAAAACAAAAACTTCCAACAATACCTACATTTATTTGTTTCCTTCCTGCACCAATTTATACGAATGACAAAGATAAAGATAATTTATTTGCAAAAATACATAATTTGGTGACACAACATGTCTTACCGATTTTGGCGTGCAAATAGAGATGGCATGCTACAACTCAAAATCTCGAAGTAATCGGGAAAGAGAAATACATATTATTATAATACCTATATCTTAGTCAACAGTTAAATTATAAATTAACAAGATCAAAAAAATAATAATTTAAATTATCTATTATAATTTATCGTTTAGGAACTCGTCAATATGGTAGTAACATTTCTCAGTTAATATTTTGACGTTGTCAAAGATTGAAAAAAGTGTCGTTACAACTTTTGGTCTAATTTTTTTCCGTCTAGCCCCCTTTCGCAACGCGCGATAAGGAACTTCGTTCCAATAAACTGATCATAAAATCCCTGGTCTCTCTTCGTGTGTCTGTCATCTCCAGAGACAAGACAAGATAGGAAGTTGGGAATAGGAAAAGTTTGTTACAACGCAAGATTACAACTTAACATAATAAACAACTGACCAACATTCCTCCTGGGCACTTTAATAGTGAAACTAGCGTCGACATCCTTCTTCCCTCGTAGCGCGGGATCCTGCTGCGGCTCGCAGCCGCGCGCCCAGTCACCGCATGTCTCACGGACCGACACTAGGATACTAAAACACACATTTCGAGATTTAGTGACCCTAGTGGTCAAGGTCATTCGAGGTCAAAACTTGACGAGTTACGATACGACCTACTTTGCAAGAGGTCAAGTGAATCATTGACCTTTGGGGTTTGGGGTCGCTAGAGCTCAATGACCTCATTCCCACAAAAAAAGAGCACAGTTTTACAGCGACCGAAAATATATTGGTAGTTTGAGCAGACGGGCTTGGTTGTTTTTTAATAAAAACACCGATATCATTCGTATTGTTAACATGAGAACATATATCATCAAGTTACTGATTATCATAACAATGTGTAAGACACAAGTATTCATTCATTATTTTTGATATTACGGAACACGAGTTGCAGCTGCAGAACCCTTACTCCATTGAAGAAACAGCCAATGTAACATTCCCCCGACCTGTGTGAGGTTGGCAGGCAGAAAGTACTAGCATTAAGCCCACCTAATTGTACATTTATTCATTTCGAGCAATAAAGAGGCTAATAAATAAATAGATACCTTCTGATAAGATCCTTCTTATTTTTGATAGCCTTACGTAATGGCTCTCTCATTATCAACTGCACGAAATCTTGTAGTTCTGCGTAGATTGATCTGAAAACATTAATGTCAATACTAAAGTGTTCTTAGACCCTCTTCTTTTAAATTTTAGCATATTTTAAATTCACAACGCGTCGACTTATATACAGACACAAAATCATTTCAACTAATTCGTTATGCTAAAAGATATAGGCTGGAATACTGAAACGTCACTCAAATTTAAGCACCACTTAAAATTGCTCTGCCTCTGTTTGACCTTACTCATTTGTAAGAGATGGCAATTTTTTTTGCCATATCTGGCAGACGAGCAGGCGGGCCACCTGATGGAAAGTAGTCGCCGCCGCCCATGGACACCTGCAACACCAGAGGTGACGCTAGTGCGCTGCCGGCCTTTAAAATTAAAAAATAAGCGTGAACTTAATTTAAGTGGCGTTTGAGTATTCCGGCCATAGCCTGTTTATTTATTTATTACCTTCTAGCAGCGTCAGCAAATACAGTTTCCATCCGTGCCATAAGCACCTGTAGTCCTTTGATCATGGCTATCACTTCAATCATCGCAAACTTTTCTTCAGATGTGTAGTTGTAACGGGTTGCCTATAAAAAAATTACTTTTAAAGTAATATTTTTTAGTATTTTAATACTAGAGTTGGAGTTCTGAAAATAAAACTGTAAAACTGTCCTAGATAATAATAGTAATACGTTTATTTTTCTTACACAAAGGTTCCGTACAAGAATACAAGTGGAGAATATTTTTTTTATTTTTTTTATGATAATAGTAATGGATCAAGCTGATAGCTCACCTGGTGCCAAGTAGTAACTTCTGCCTATAACAATGCATTACCTCACAGAACAAGTCCAATGAGGACGTGCCCTGTAAGGCAATGCACTGCGTCCATCACTCTGAGACGTAAAGATGTTGAAGTCTCATGTGCGTGTAATTACACCGCAGAAATAGGTACGGTGCTAGTACTGAACCCGGACGAGCTCTCACAAAGAGCTCTACTGACATTAAATTATAGCTATTTACATAGTCAGGTATCTACCTGACTATGTAAATCTACTTAGATAAGGTAGTAAGCACATGTTTTAGTTATACTAGTTGATCATTTTGAAGGGTTAGAGTGTAAAAAAACAATGCATTATTATGTCAAACTGACTAAAAACTATTGACTGTGTGTCTTCATCTAAAGCGAGTTTTCACCTTTCCACCTTTACTTTTAAGGACCTTGACTCATAGTGATCTCGGATAGACCTCTGATGACCTTTGACCTTGACAAATCAAAAAAGTGCATATTCCTCTGCAAATTTTACTAGGTCTACTCTAGTGAAATTTGACTATTTTTTTTCTGGTGACCTTTGACCTTGACCTCAAGTGACCTCACCCGTTCATACTCCTCAGCGTCAGGCGGGCATCTGGTGTTGGTAGCGTGGTCGGTAGGATGCAATAGTTTCCATGAACACAACTCGCTTAGAACGGAACACCACGCCGATAGTAACTGCAGCCCTCGCAGGCAGAGTTCCGATACCGCTTTGTTTTCTGCGTCTGAACCAGCCTCTTTGAATGTTGTTGTCACCTGGGTGATAAACATGAAGCCGTGTTGGCCGAGTGGGATTGCACCTCGACTTTCGATCCGATGGTCGTGGGTTCGAATCCCGGCAGTGCATCAATGGATTTTTCGTTAGGAAAAATTATATGCGCATTAACACGAGCTTTACGGTGAAGGAAAACATCGTGAGGAAACCCGCGCCCTAGTCAGCTCCGTCAGACCTTGTCTTTCCTGTGGATATGGCTGACTAGGCTGAGAGGATGGTATAGTACTACAAGCCTACTCCATCTAAACATTGTCCCAGGCACTGCAGTGTGTCGTTAAGTGTAGGCATAGGTTGTCTCCTGACGCTCTATAAATCATCCTGAATCGATGTAAAGGCCTATTATTAATAAACATACAGTATTAACTATAACTAGGTATAACCACAGATCATAATATAATACGTATAACTAATTATAACTGATATTTTTTTTTTGTGTTTACATGCGTCATGCATAAATAAATAAATATTCTTGCATATTTCACACAACGCCTTCTAATCCCATGCTAAGTAGAGCTTGTGCTATGGGAACTAGATTGCTGATAGAATACTTATACACATATTTTTTTGTAAATACATACTTATAATACATAGTAACACCCAGACATAGAACAAACATCCAGGTTTGGCACACACAAATGTTTGTTCTCAGTGGGGATCGAATCCACGACCCAAAGCACAGAAGGCAGAGCAATTACCGACTGAGCTGCGACGCCTGTCATAGACCTTTGAGTATTCAATAAAATCACAAGGATTAAAATTAAAAAACAAAAATAAATATTCATGGACATTTTACACAACGCCTTCTAGCCCCAAACTAAGCAAAGCTTGTAGGTACTATGGAAACTAGTTTGCTAGAATACTCATATACTACCCGTGTTACATTTAAATTACCTCATTGCTATATCTAGCGAGCTCAGAGATATAGTTTTGGTGTTCCTCGCGTATCTGAGGCAGGTGGACCATCAGATCGGCCTGTGGAGATATTGGATTGCTGTTCGAAGACATCGGCCATCTGGTGAACGAAATATACAATTGCTTTATATTCATATTGGTGTGCTAAAGCTGCGTTAGCTAAAATGACTGCTAAATCTGTCGCCATCTCTTTTCGTAATGATCTCTTTCGTAATAAGTCCTTAAACATTTCACACAACGCTCTCTAGTCGCAAACTAAGCAGAGCTTGTACTATGGGAACTAGATTGCTGATAGAATAGTATACTAGCTTCCGCCCGCGACTCCGTTCGAGTTCCGTTGGATCCTGTTGATTTTCCAGGGTAAAAAGTAGCCTATGTGTTAATCCAGGTCACGGACAATATATATTCCAAGTTTCTTCCAAATTGGATCAGTAGTTTTTGTGTGAAAGAGTAACAAACATCTAAACATACAAACTTTCACGTTTATGATATTATAAGTAGGATACATTTTTTCTGTAAATACATAGGTACTCATACACATAGTAACACTTATGATGATAAGATGTCTTATGATATTGTTATGATAAGTACTCACTTGCTTGGATCATAATGTTTTGATCTCTTGATATAGTTGAAAGGGGCTATCTGCATATCTCCGAACAAAGGTACCACTTCTAGATTCTATAAAAATATAACAAAAACATCGTCATTAACTCGTCCAACTTCATCAAAATATTATAAATGTCAAAGGTTTTGTTTGAGTTTCAATGAAACTTATAAATTGGAATATATAGTTTTGTAACTTGGATTAACCCACTTATATATTTACGCCATGAGTCATGACGGAGGCCTCAAGGCGGCCTAAAAACTCCGTCACTAGAGTTGGCCACTAACTCATACGAGCTTCCTTTACCTACTTATAAAACGTATAACGAATGTAAAAAGAATATTTTTAGAAACTAAATTTTGTATGTCGAACATAAAAAATTTACTAATCACCTTGAAAATTCTGTCGATGCGGTCGAGCCGAATCTTCTTTTTCTGATCCAGCCGGTTGATGTTACACGCATCCGAGTCCATCAGAAACAAGCCGAAACCCATCACCTAAAACAAATTATAAGGATCATCTGAAATTGTTCTTAGCTGTTTGAAAATTGGTGCAGCCGATTCCAAGTTGTGGGGATATTTATCACCTCTGGGAACCAACTTTGAGGAATCTCAGACATTTTAATAAACTGTAGTTCAACAAATCAAATCAAAGAGTTTATTTGCAACTAGGTAATTAACATGATACAATTATTACTTAGAGTAAGTAAAATTGACTAAAATCCAAGGTCTGATGATGACCAGCCACGATTTATAAGATTTTCATGGTTAATTTAGATTTTTTGTAAAATTAACTTGTTATAAGGTCGCATTTGAAATGCTACTTTATTAATTAAAAAAGTGACGCCAACAAAATATAATATGGCCTTGCAGCGCCTTTATTTTTAAAACCTGTCCATACACTGTCTCACAAACATCTGTGTAAACTAGTATAAGAGTCAGAGGTAGGGTAAAGAAAAGATGGATTGCATGAAAGATGACATGGGAAAGAAAAGAGTGACAACTGATACAGGAGCATGGAGGAAAAACACATGTTGTACCAACCCCACATAAAGTGGGACCACGGCAAAGAGATGATGATGACACTGTCTCATAGAACACGTCCGATAAGAACGTTCCCTGTATAAATAGTAATTACCTTTACAAGCATGTGTTTCTCAGAGGGCGTGAGGTACATTTTAGTCTCGAACATGTGAACGCAAATGTTAACTACATCCGCCAACAGTTCCTCGTAACCTGGAACACAAAATCATAAATAGAATATAATGACCTTTATAGTTGGGGTCGGGTTAAGAGGTGAAGGTTAAAGGTCATCATAGGTCGTGGCAAGGCGTGTTTAACCGTATTTTTTTTGACCATAGTCAAATAGTTTTTTACACAAAACGAAAGTCAAGGTCAAAGGTCACTTAGACTTGACCTTCCTCAAAAAAGTTTTAACTGTATCTTGATATAAGAAACAACACTTTTTAACCCTGAATGAAGCGGTCAAAAGGTCAAGGTCAAAGGTCACTCACCATTGATCTTTTCCAAGGCATCTTTAACCGTGTCACGTATCTTGTTTTGAGTTGCGAGGAACATTGAGAGGTTTTGAGATTCCTGTAGACTTTGACTGTCTGACATCACTTTGAGGAACTGTGCCGCTCTGAAAAGAGAGAAAAGATAATATATCAAATGAGTCAAAGCGAGACAGAATATAATAAAAAAAAACCATGGACATTTCACAGAACGCCTTCCAGTCCCAAACTACGCAAAGCTTGTAGTATGGGACTAGATTGTTGATAGAATACTCATATACTTTTTTGTATAAATATACATACTTATAATACATAGAACCAAGACATAGAACAAACATTATGTTTGCCAAATGCCAACACAAAAATGTTTGTTCTTCGTGAAGATCAAACCCACGACCCACAGCACGGAAGGCACAACTATTACCAACTGACCTGTGACATTCCTTACCTTCTATAAGTAGAATAGTCGTTCTTAACAGAACTCTTCATATTTTTCAGTTCATCCAGCACGGCGAACATGTTCACGAACTTGCCCAGCGTGAGTAGATACGCTTCAGAGACGAAGTCGCGACGTTTCTCCGCGTGGCACAGACGACGGACTTCGCCGCAGAAACGCTCAATCGCTTTTCGCTGTAATAAATAATCATGGTCTGGAAGACATCGCTTTTAGCGATAACGCCGCCCATTTTGCTTTGTGTTTTGACGTTATTTCCTGTACCTATGTAATATATCTTTTGTGTTAATTACAACTAATGCAGTATTTACAATATTCGCAATATTTACAAAATACACATGAAAAAGTTGAGCTATCTACAAGCCGTTGCAAACGATTTATATATAGCTCAATTGGTCCTTTTGTGTACAATAAAGTCTTTGTGACATTAATGGCCTCGTTTTGTATGAAATATAGCCATTTTAACGAGATTAGTGAAATTTACAGGGGTTTTCTAACTTCACTTGCTTTCATACTGTCATAACATTATTGTAAGAATTGCTAGGAAAAGTCAAAACACAGCTCTTAAAACTTCTATCCAGTGAGAATTTGACAGTAGAGTCACATACAGTCAAGGAGTACCACAAGGATCAATTTTTGGTCCAGCACTATACAATATCTACATGGTGTGTTCTATGTCGTAGAATCTAGTGTTCTATAAATAATAATATACACAACAGCTTTATATATCTATAGTCACAGTTAAAACATGTTTGTAAGTATTTACCTGGAAGTACATGAACTGCAACAACTTGTCGACCTCCGGAGCCAAGACTTGCACAGTCCTCTCATAGATATGAACTCGGTCGGGCTGCTCGTTGGAACGGGGCTGCGGGATGGCTCGGCTGCAGCAGCGCCACGTGTACAGCATAACTGCGTGAGCATTGCCTTCTTCTAACAGCTCGTTCTGGAAATAATGTACATTTATTACTTAATAGGTGTGCCCCGTGGAATAGTGTCTTTGGGTAGCATAGCTTTTACAAACCTTGATTTTATATCGAATCAACAGCTTAAAAATAAGTTTCAAGCTTGTAGCTCTAAAAATGACGATACTTACATACAACTTTCATCCCCCCCCTCGTTTAAACCCTTTTTTTGCATTAAAAAGTAGCCTTTTTCAGGCTCTAGATTATCTGTGTACCAAATTTCATTCAAATCGGTTCAGTAGTTTTGGCGTGAAAGCGACACAGACAAACAGACAGAGTTACTTTCGCATTTATAATATTAGTTAGGATTGTAAGATAATACTAGTTGTTTATTGAACATATTTTGATTTATCTAGTCTGTTTAAAACAGACTGGATAAATCAAGTGCACAGACTATATTGAGTGACATACACATATCAGCTTTAAGCTGTCAAAAAGCAATAATAGTACATTGTTCACCGTCGAGGGTGTGTTTGAGGGGGAATCGCACTTTCTCTCGAGTGATACAGATCGCGCGGCGAGAGTTTGGCTTTGACCGTTATTGCGCAGAAATCAGAAATTGGGTATCAACGGGCAATGCGGTGCTCTGATTGGCGCTCCAATCGTTCAACCATGCGCAGTAATCCCCTCCACCCGAAGGTCAAAGCCAAACTCTCGCCGCGCGATCTGTACATAGTGCTTTATACTACACCTACGAGGAAAATAAAAAACTAAAACTGAATCCTCAAATAACACACAAATTGAAAATGGCGCCAATGGCGTCTGCAATTTTCACATGTTCTTTTTTCGAATTGTTTATCCTGCCGCCGCAGGGTCGCACTGCCAGCCCGACACCATCCAACACACAGCTAGTGGCCAGTGTCATTTTGCGAACTTGGAGATAAAAACTCACTGTAAAAACTGTTTGGCTTTTGATATTTAGGTTACCGGCGCATAGTCTTACCCAAAATTAAAAAAGAAAAACCACGTAAGAAATGGATTTTCATACACTTTTCTCTCCCGCTCAGATGCGTTTTCTCCCCGCATATTTGTTCGATATGCAATGACGTACTTTCTACCGTAAATTTGATAAAGTATCAAGGTATTTTCCAAGCAGGTGTAGTATAAAAATAATTATAGTAAGTATTACGGCTGGCTGCACTAGGCAGCCAAAGAATTACAGCACAGGATGAAGAGCATCTGTACATCCTTACCAAGTTAGCATGAACAGTAGCCTCCTCAATATACTTGGCGATGCCGGTGACGAACCCATTGCGGTCTTCAAAGTTTGTGTCGAAGTTGGCCTGATACAGGATGGAGCATGGAGCTGCCTCGATACATGGTTGTTCATCTGTATTGAAGATTAGCTATTGGATCAACACCAAAACTCAAAAAATCTCAATTACGCTTCATAGATAAAAAAACCTACTATAGTAGGTGGCTAATAACACCGCAATGCAGGTCATTCACCCACCTTCACCATGATGTCGCAAAATTCAATTTATGAATGGCTAATTTGGTCGCTTTCCATACAAACCTGTCGCTAAGACGGTATCGCTCGAATCTTGTAGTACTGTTTGTTTACCATACATAAATTTTGCGACATCGTGGTGAAGGTGGGTAAATGACCTGTATTGCGGTGTTGTTTGGCACCTACTATAGCTGTATTCATTAGCCTTTATCAACGTAGGTATACAGAATAGATAAACAGTAAAATAGACCACACCTAGGTACAATCCTTAGTAGGTGGTGAGTTATGAAGTATTTTGTTTTGAGTTTAACTCTTACCAGGTAAAGTGAGTTCATCCAACACGTCGACATTGCTAAGGGCGTCGGAAAGCGAGACCTTCTCGCTCACCGACATGTTTCCTGAGTAAAATCACACAAAACACAACTCACAGGATATGATTAATTACACAATCTATCGGGCCTACAATGCCATATCTTAGGTATAACAATGACGAAATGTTACTTATAATATTATTGTTTGTTTAATAGAAACACTGTAGATAAAGTTTTATTGAGAAATCTTGGTATTTACTACTACTATTTATTTATTTAGAAAAGGCGTCGCCTTTTCATCATTTATTTTGTGGTTGAGTATAGTGCTGCCAGATTTAATTTGAAAAGTTCCTAACACTCAGTAATCTGTAGATTCCCTCGAAAGCACAGTACAACGAACATATTTAAATAGATCAAGTATCATTTTATTATTTATTGTCGAATATGTTTTACATTGAAATATTAAATATTGTCAAGTAATTAAACCAAGTCCAAGATGATAGGCAAATACCAAGTATACACGGCAGCTTCTGAATTTTAGGTAAAATAGTATAAGATGGAAGCACTGAATTTGTAAAGTGTCTGACATTGACAACACAACTGTCATGTCACTTTATGTCAGGTGGTCCCCTTCCCCTCACATTGCTTAGTATTTTATGTATGTTAGATACTTTCGGAACATTCACCGGTTTTTAAAATGATGCTAAAATAGAGCCATCTATTGATAAAAAAAATCCGTAAAATGTAATGTATAACTAGATTGCACTATAAAGGCTAAGATGGTAAGATGCATAGGATGAGATAGCTCGAATTAGCAAGTCGCTTGTTGTGGGTTCGAATCCAATCCGATGTGTGATAATAAAAGTACCTACTGGTGGTGAGCCACATGGCACCCGTGTGCCTACCTAATCTATAGTATAGGTACAGTCCGGACTCCGAGATAACGCGTAGTAGGTAGTTACCCAAAACCTCGCTAGTCGCTATCTACATAAATATCTTGTGGCCTTGGTGATCTATCATGTTCGTTGACCTCTCGATTGGCGAATCGAATGTTTTTAGAATTCAGTTCCAGTTCGCGAAAACGGTATCCTTCAGTATTAGAAGTACCTACATAAGTATCATTGAATGGTACCTAGGCATGACGACCGCCTGAGCGCCCCGATACCGCAGCCGGCGGCGGCGGTTATGTACGGTTTTCTGATGTTGTTGGTAAAAAAAATACCTAGGTATAGATACAACGACGTAGACTATGGAATGTGACATGTCCGATAAGCGAAAGTTATTAATTAGCTACGCTTCTGGCATTTCCATCTGTAGTACTTGGTAGGTACCTAAGTACCTACTTTTATTTTATGGAGTAGAGTAGGTAGGTCCTACCTAGTCCAGCCAGTGGCGTCCTCATCTAAAGAGATGGACTTGGACTAGTGGACGTGCTGTGACGTTTGCATTGCAAAGGAAACCACATAACAAGCGGGGCACCTAAAATCAAAAGTGTCAATTGGGACATTGTGTCCCAATATATTTTGTCCAAATCAAGTCCTTGTTCCATCTTCCTCCACATTGGAGACATTCTTCAATAAGGTAACTATGTAGGGACCCTTAGGAGGACTACTATTCATTAGTGGATATAGATGGGCTGAAATGATGATGATGTAATTCAGTAGGTACCTAGGTAACAGGTTTAAGTGATATGTTATTAACGATTCGCTCCGTGTAGATAATAAATGCATAATTTACTGACTTGCCTATCTGAACCGTTAGCCATCCGTTAGCCATAGCTATGACTAACAGTACTTCACCAAAACTGGTTTTATTTATCAAAATAGACGCGCCATAGCGGGAATGCCCGTTTGAAATAATCTTCGGACTGTGATAACCAAGCAAGCTCGTATGAGTTAGTGGCCAACTCTGGTGACCGAGTTTTCAGGCCGCTTTATGGCCTCCTTTGTTTGATGATAACCACATAACAGATAGGACTTTGCATCTAAACTGGACGATTTTACAGCGTCTGGGAAACCCATGCCCATGCCATGCATGAAAAAAGAAAAAAAGAGATGACGATTGGTTATGATTCTCAGCCTCGTCAACCTTACTGCCAAAAAGTTATGTTATGAGAATCAAACTCACACCGCGCCGCCAACTGCGCCCTAGAGTTCGGTCAATAAAACATACAATAGCCGTGCAATAGGTACCGTAAAACGAGGCGACTTTCAAATTACGGGGCGTCTTTGATGATAACAAAACCGAATACGAATACCGATATTTCTAGGACCCGTCTTCCGTTTTGTTATCACAAAGACGCCCCGTAATTTGAAAGTCGCCTCGTTTTACGGTACCTACTTCGTTCTATGTATAGCAAAATCTATACATAGAATTAAAACTAAATAACTAACTAAAGGCCGGTTTCATCATACTGTTAGTTAAACTAACAGCTTGCTAGCCATTTAACGGACTGTTAAGGTCGTTTTGTGTTTCACCATGCCCTAACCAAGGATTATCTTCATTAACAGACTGTTAAATCTAATCGCTGATCTGACGGGCGGTTAGATAAATAACACAGGATTTAGATGTCAAAATGGACGCAGGGTACGATATAAATTTTGAAGAAGAGAATGTTGTTGAAGTAATTGATAATTTGGAGAACGTTTTACGCTGTTTTTTTAATTATAAAAACATTTTTGGACGCGATGGTCACTGCATCTGTCAATTTTGTTTCGTGGGACGTATAATACTTGACAATACTTTAACATTCTTGTTAATTTTGACGCCCGATTACGTAACACTCTGTTAGCAAGACTTTGATGAAACTGGGCCTAAATATATTAGGTGTTTTTCACATAGAAGAATTATGTAGGTACTATTTCGGTGCCTTAAAGTAGTCCATGTTTTTAGTTAAAACTAAGCCATATAGCGCAATCACAATTATTCACAAATAGTAATTTATTTGTCATTCAAACTATTTACAGAACTTTCCATCACAATGTTATCTGACCACGAGAAGTCTGCAGCACAACATAACACTACTGCAAAAACAGTAGATGAGGTAAGATGATACCGTGTTATCTTTTTGGGGTTGTGTAATCCATTGCAGACTTAGCGTGTTCAGATTAATTACATCTAGTTAAAAATCAACCACAAATTGCTATTTAATGTACAATTTCAAATAGACTGTTTTGATGCAATAAAAATCATCGCTAGCTTTTAAGTTCACAGATGTTAGAGAATGTCTAACATTACACTGAATGATCAAAGTGAAACATTACTTATTTCTATACAAGATTTTTGTAACATCCAACTTGTCAACAAGAAAACATTAAAGGAGTGTACAGATTAAGATTGATTAATCTTCACCAAGAGCATGATGCATATTAAATGTACAAACATGTTTTTGTGTATAACAATAAATTTTCACTTTACTAAGCAGCTCAGCCCTAGGTCTAATGCCCGTATATCGAGACAGAAATCGTTACTCAAGCATAGATTTGAGTAGAGATTTTCATACAAAAATCTATGCTTGAGTCCAGATTGCTTGAGCAGTAAATCACACGGGCATTGCTTTGCAATGCAAATGCTTTAAACTCAAATATCAATCAAGTCCAGCAATTTATTCTCAAGCCGACAGCAATAGCAGGAGCACGCACACAAACACAATGTGTGTAAAGTCACCAACATCACACACACGTCATCTAGCATGTTGTTTGACTGCTGTGGTCAACGACTGACCCACTAGAACTCTTTCGCCGGCAGCCATGTCAAATTTAAAGTCTTTCGGAGCTTCAAAAAGGAGGATTATGGTACTTCCCATGTTAAACTGACCGAATAGCTCCCCCTTTTTTAGTTCCAATTGGCCTAAATCATGCTCATTTATACGAGTTCGTTTTCCTTTCGTGTTCGTTCGTAGTTCCGGGTCGTTGAATATCTCAATGGATCCTACATTAGTGGCTCCCACTGCTGTCATACTGAAGAATCCATGCTTCCATTCACCAACGTACACCGCTCGCTCATTCATGGTGAACAAGCCAGGTATGAGCTGCGCCAGCCATGGGTTTACAGATAAGAGTTTTCCACAGAAGTGTCGTCGGAATGTTGCAGTCCAGTCGCAGGGTGTGTGGAAGCGATGGTAATCACCCGGAGCCAGATAGATAATACACTGATGAAGTATGTTGTCCTTATTCTGGAGCAATGATTCGTAATAGTTGCTACCTTTTTTTTTGGACCACTTATTCTCTCCTAGGAATTCTTCTAAGCTGTATGATACTCCTTTCACTTGTTCAATTCTGTCCGTATCAGCAGGGCCGCAGTTTAGCACGACTCCATCGCAAGGAGACACGCAAACTGCTGGAGAAATGTACCGGGCACCTTCTCTTAGCGGTCGCGTGAAGAATGCCGAAAGGCTTCTGTAATACGTCAGGTCTGTGACGGCCGCGTCATCGATGTTTACGTTGAACAGTCTCGAGTAGGTCCCGTACACTAGCCCCCGCATCGAGACAGGGAGCTCGCAAGCCGCCAGTCGACCCCAGAGACGACTCGTGATCCTAAACGGAAACATCTCGTAGAACCGTATCTCCACTTTAGAAACTTCATAATTGATGGTGGCGCGGATGTAGCACCACCCGACGTACATCACGCTACCCAAAGGCATCCAGCGCGTGAAGATAGCACGGAAATTCATCCATTTGGTCTTCTGTAGCTGGGTCGAAACATTCTTTGTTTGTGAGTTGTGAATCGTAGAGGTTTGTCGGAACGGGCGGTGCGGGCGTAGGCGCTGCTTGAACAGCGGGTTTATTACTGGAAGGCAGCTCCGAATGCGTGTCGGCGGAAACATATTAGCACTCGACCGCCTCCCAATTAGAAATAATTTGTTTGTTGAAATTCGCGAACACTTCGTGAACCGATTTGACTGCTGTTTGATTTTTTTTTCTTAGAAACTAAACTTGCTAGACTTGGGGTCCCACCGGAAATCATGAATCATCAGGAGTGATAAAAAATTGATTGATTGCTAGGTTGAGTCATCATCATTTCATCATGGAACGTATTCTGATATCGAAATCGTTATTCTACAGAAGCATAGATTTGAGTACAGATTCTCAAACAAAAATCTATGCCCAGTTGAGCAGTAAATGCGAATACCTACAGTATCTATCGAATTTTATGCAGTAGATAAAGTTCTTGGTTCAATAATCACAAGAACCGGAAAACCGTTGTCATATTCCTAAAATAAACCAAGAAACAAAAGAAAACAAGGAAAACAAACGTCATACGTACTGTGTACGGCATGCTAACCTTGAAGTTATTTACAGACTAATGGCTAGCAAACTTTTTCGGTCCAAGAAATTTTGAGATTATTATTTTCGGAACTCTTCGGTTTTTAAGTAGCGTTGCGTCACAAGTTGAACCACAAGCTCAGCCACACTGTGGCCCTACTTTACAAAAAAACGTGTGTTATCTAGGTGTTCGGTGGTTACCACAGTGTATTGTGATCCTTCCTCTGTGGTGTTACTTATCAACATTATCTACAGTTACCTACTGTGTGTTACTTTCTTTTTTCATTCATTCACTCATTCTTTTTTTGTGAGAGGCTGAAGAATAATTTGCATTGTTGACGTTTTTAGCAATAAAACTTCGGTTTTCTTTCTATTTTCGTTGATTTTCATCATAATTTTTTTAACCCATGTCCGAAAATTGCAATGGGGGTAGTGTTGTGGACGGGAATATATGTAAGAGCAGAAGGGGACCGGTGGGAAAAGGAATTTCTGTCAAAGACGCTGACGAAGACTTCCCGCCCTACAAACCATTCGGAGGATTTGTGAAGATTCCGTGTGTTTACGTAGCTCGTTACGATATCTCTGCATATCTGAACGGCTCCAGGAAGCTAAAAATACCAAACGGAACACCACCGAAAGGTAGACCCAAAAGAAAGTCGATCCTCAAAAAAGATGATAGTGCTCACCAGAAGAGATTATCACAGAAATGTGTCGTGAGTATTTTCCGAGACGATCTCGAAAAGCTCAAGGCTTCCAAGAGTTGGAAACCGAGTTTGAAAGACCCTGATTCTGACTGTGGAGACTCATCCTGCTCGGAGTCCGAGATGGTCTGCAAATGTAAGATTTGCAACAAGTCCTACAACAGCGAGAAGAAACTCCTCAACCACCAGCGAAAGAAACACATAATCTACACAAACAGCAAACCAATGAAGCATGTTTCATTCTCCGACCATGTTATAATCCACGAGGTTAAGGAGTACCACAAATGCCGTAAGTGTCCTAAAATATTTGAAAACTATAGATCTCTAAAGCAGCACATGAAACAGCAACACAAGAAACGCAAATCATACATTTGCAATTACTGCAACAAAAATTTTGCCGAACGGATGATTTTCAAAGTCCACATCAAATTACATTGTGATGTCTGTCAGAAGCTATTCCCAAGTCGAGCTAAATGTGTCGATCACAAACGTAACATCTGCCGAATTGTGAAGCTACATAAATGCAAGAGCTGTGACAAATCATTTTACAGCTTCATGGGCTTGAAAGATCATAGTTATGATCACGGCAACCCATGTTTCATTTGTGATGTCTGCAAGGACCACTTCCAAAATAAATGCATGATCGCACATCATCTATCTTTTCTACACTCAAAGGAACGCCCACAGTCCCTGTACACAATGTGTAAAATTGGCAACGAAAGGTTGTACCTGTGTAACTTCTGTGATGAGAGTTCAGTTGAGCGAAATGTCATAGAAACTCACACAGAACAGCTTCCAGACTTAAAAAACCGTGCCATGACAGGTTACAGTGATCACTACTTCTGCGATGTGTGTAAGAAGACCTATGCAACGGAGCAGGAGATGCTGCAACACAAGTGGACCCATTTTTTGAAGACTACAGATAACTCGCAGACACGACCAAGCAACAACTTAACAGATACAGCTGAATTTAACTCTCCAATACGGCTGGTTGACAGCTTAAAAGATATAACTGAACCCAGCTCTCTGACCCAGCCGAATAGTATCTTAAAAGCTATGCTAAAAAAATCCAACTCTCCAATTCAACAACATATTGTAAAAGACTATGAACCCAAGATTAAAACGATTTACAACATCAATGAACCACTACCATGGTACTTCCAGCCTAAGTTAATCCTGCATAAACTTAACCTAGATGAGGGGTCCATGAGACCTCTAGAGTTTATAGACATAACCATCGAGCCTGAAATATATCCACTGTCTCTTAAAAAGGCTATTGTGGATCCTAGGAGCAAAAAAACACTTATATCGAAGCATCGGTGTGAGGTTGGTAAAAGTTGGATTGTTGTAGCGCTCTTATTATTTGCTAAATTGTGTATTTAGTACTGCACATATTTATTTCTGTGTATATTGACTGGCAAGACTGAATGCATGGTGCAGTAGATTGAGAGAGTACTTGGGGCATCGCCCGAAGAGCGGACAGCAGGCGATTTTTGACGAAGATTCAATTCTTGTCACACAAAATCTCTGTTTTGTCCAACAAAATCACCCACCCGTGCGCCTGCCTGCAAACTTCGTAGGGAGTAGTCTCATTTAAATGGTTTATCTATAGTATAATCATATAGTAAAGGCTTACACTAAAACATTGGGTAAAAAACAGCTCCTAGCGCTGTAAAAATTATCTAAAGTACATTATAATGGCGATTGCTTATTTTACTCATAGTAGATCTAGTCATTGCGAATTTATCATAGAGTACCACAACTTTATCTCTTCCGGTGGTCAAAAAAGGAACAAACGACGCTATTATTAGTAATAAGAACAATTTTTCCGAAATCGGCCAGGATTGCATCATCAAGGCCTCTATTAGACGTTAGCACCCTCGGGCCAGATAAGCTTGTAGAACTCTATGTATGTAGTTACTTTTATATTATGTAAATAACATAGTTTAGTTAGAGCATTGCAAATTACACAAGGGATCCTTTTTGTCCCCAAAACCACGCACGATCGCATGTTTCGCCATCGACTTAAAATATAATACAAAAATGTGTTGTCAGCCGCCGCCGCCATCTTGTTGTGATTTGACCTTTAGGTTGTAGATTGACCTTTCCAAGTAATACAAAAATGTGTTGTCAGCCGCCGCCATCTTGTTGTAAATTGACCTTTAGGTTGTGGATTGACCTTTCTTACTATTATATAAAAATGGATGCCACATATCCAAAATACACACTTAAAGTACTCTCTGTCCTTGATAATATCTAAAGTGCACTCGCAACGATAAATAACTTTAAAAAGCGCTGTCAATATTTACTGCAAAAATCGTATCAAAATTAAGCATGCATGTTAATCGTAATTTCTCCTCTTCCAGCTATGCGGGAAGTACTTTTCAACAAACTACTGCCTCACCCGGCACGTATCAACAATACACGTGGATTACCAAAACTTACGCTGTCGAATGTGTGAGGAAACCTTCGTATGGCCGTCATTATTACGATCTCACAAGTGTATTCGACTGTACCACCCAGAAATGCCCTTTGACGACGCCCGCCCTGAAATCCACTTCGACAATCTTCATGAAACTGGCATTGATGATTTCAATATCACAGCCAATGATGACTATATGAGCACAATAGATTTTGAAATACCAGCTCCGATTGTGGAGTTGACGGAAGGAGATACATTTCTATCTTTGAACCAGCAGCCAATGAACCATATGATACAGGAGAAGAACTGTCAGTTGCAAAGTTTGGGGTACAAGCTAGTCATGCAGGAAGTTCCTATCGAGTTTTAAGGTAAGAACTACCCCCGAATTCATAAACAGTAGGGTAACGACCACCGTTCCTATCAGCACCCTTATTGTGTAACTTGAAATCCATTACCAGTGAAGTTCAAGCCCATTACCACCGGTCGACTCTGTCAGAATTTTTTCGGTATTGTATAGAAAAGGAATACGAAAGTGACAGTTGAAGTCCAGCCTAGGTTTCAAATGTCAAAAACGAAGCCGAAGTCGATTACCACTGAACTTACACAATAAAGCTGCTGGATCCATAGGTTTCGACAGAAATCATGTCAAATTCAATTCTTGTCTGCATGGCACAGACCAGGTAGGTACCTATACTACATCTTTAAGTAAACTAAATCTATGCTGAATGGCTTTTGCAGTGCGCGTTTTGTCACGTTTTGTTAGAGCATTTTCAGTACAAAATGACAATTTCTGTCAAAATTCGGATCTAGTTTGGAACAATGGTGGTCAAGAGTAGCCCTATAGAGGATGGAACTATCCGTTTCTACCGTAGCTCAGTGCCTCAATATAGAGGCAACATCGTTTATGAATTCGAGGATAAATTTATCTGAAATAAAAATAGCATTAGACTGAAAACTGCCCACGATAAATCAAAATTGTAAAGTATTTAAGTAAATTGTTGTATTCGATATAGGTGTTCATATTTCAGTTGTAAAATCATGGCAGTTGGAAGAACACAATGACATGATATTCTTTTTCAGTGTTTCTAGTAAAGAACAAAATCCCTATATCAGTATTTTGGTTCTGGGTTGAAAGACTACCTATTTAGGTAGAATTATTTTTGTATATAATGGTACAGGGTGCATTAGGACCACTCCCGAAAACTTCAGGAGACTAATGTACCGATCGCTATGAAATAACTTTTTAACTTTTCCTATCGAGCCAATAGAGGGCGCAAAAACCAATTGTTTCATTCATTCATTCATTCAATAGAGATTGCATTTTTTGAAGAATTGTGCATATTTTCTTCTCGCTCACTGTAGATCCCAAAAGTCCAAAAGCGTCTATTCAATAAAATCTCACTGAACACTTTGAATCGTAATAATGTTTTTATATATTGTTATTTAAAGAGTTCTTATTGATTTCAAATGGGAGTAGTCTTATCTTATTGCGGTCAACATTGTTCTAGCCTGATCAGCTTTATACATTTCCTGATCATGATAGTTATTAGTAAAGTACATTAAAACCTTTTTGATACTTATTCTATTTTTTCATTGCTATTAAGCTTTGATATATTCCTGATAAATAGAACTGTACATTCTAGAACTTAATATAATAATAATTAAAAGTTTTTTTGAAACTACTCCGTTTGTAGGTAGGTATTGAAGTACCTATTATGTTGTCTGGGACCTTTTTGGTATCAGAATTTAAACTATATGGTAGTTATATAAAATGTATATTTGTAAATCATACTAATATTATAAATGTGAATGTAAGTTTGTTTGTTACGCTTTCACACGAAAACTACTTAACCGTTCATCATGAAACTTTGTACACATATTCATGGAGGTATTAGAAGTAACATAGGATACTTTTTATCCCGGAAAATTAACGGAATCCAACGGGACGCGAACGAAGTTGCGGGCGGAAGCTAGTACTTTATAATATATAGGTCCTATATTATGTAGTGTAAGTACCTAATATATTTATGTATGTATATGGTTCTTAGAATGCCCAATAAAATATAATTAGAAAATATGTTATGATTTGAAAACAAAGTTGAAAAATCGTGCTAGAGTTACATTTTTGAAAATAATAGTTGTTTTTATATCTGTTGCCATAATTTAAGTTTCTATTGTTATTGTGTGTATAATGATTGTGTATGTAGTATGTCAGTTAGGATGATGATCACTAGAAAACCTGGATCAGATTCTAGTAAAATGTATAGAAATAGTAGGTACTATGAAAATTGTTAGTGGAGCGCATTGATTACTTTAGAATTTTTAAGCAATATTTACTATATGCTGTTGATTATTGATCGAGTGAGCGAAGCGAACGAGATCTTAGTGACAACTTGGACAAAAATGCTTTGTATGTTTGTTCGTCGAGATCTTCACAGAATTTGGTAGGTATACGGATAGTACTCTTTAGTTACTGGTTTGTTAAATGAAGTAAATCGGTCAAGGGGTCGTGAAGTTATGAGGGTCCAAAGGGAGTAAAAAAAATAACGTACAAAAATATCAAATGGGGTGTCATATTTTATTTAGACATTCCAAAACCGTTTTTATTATGATTCTAGGTCTAATAGTTTTTGTTATTGTAAAAATTATAAAATTGGCAAACGCAGTATAACGTGAGCTATCATTTCTTGGAGTTTCAATGATTTTTTAGTTCAAGTAAGACTGGTACTTAGCTAGACGTCGATTTCGAAGCGATTTGCAAAGTTTATTACAACCATTGGTCAATAAAAATCGTTTGGGTTTTATTAACCTCCGACCATCACGAGATCTCAGTTCGGGGCGAACTACTAGTTTAATAGTAAAGCCAGTCTGTCTGTCCTACACCGAATTAAGGCTCTGGCACAATTAGTAAGAGATGTGAATGGACGTAGCGTGATATCTTTTAACGTATGTACCGTCTCTTGAGTACCAGGATAAGATGATTGCTTTGAATCGTGCCAATCGTAAATATCCAACTTAGTAAGGCCTATGCCTAGCCTACCCCCTTTAGAAGACATCTTATTGATTCTACTAATATTGTTTAAGTATGGATGTTAGAGATCCAATTTTCAATTTTAATATAATTTAAGTTTTTTAAACACGCACGTACCTAGATATGTAAAGTATTATATTTTTAGTTCTAAAATTATGCTTTGAGTGATCTAGTTTGGAAAGTGTAAAGTACACACAAAATTATCTTAAACTTTGTAAGAAAAAAATATAATTATAAAGTCTACAAATCATATTTTGTTTCATTTTATACTGGATTTCTGGACTAAGGTATACATAAGTTAGCCAACTATCTCTGTACTTTAAGTGACACCACATAAATGCACGTTAAGTCGTATGTAATGTGAATGAAAACAAAAATTAAAAGATTATTAAAGTAATTTTATTCAATAAGTAAATACCAATTTGAAAGATTATATTTTAGTTCACGTTATGACAAGTTGCACTTCCACTAATTGTTATATTTCATCGCTTGCCTTCATTCAACTGTCGTTCTTTGTTTGTCTTCATTTGTTCTTAGTGTTTTTCCCTGAAACGTCTATATTTTGTTGATGGACATTTTGCACCACGCCCTCTAGTCCCAAACTAGGCAAATCTTGTAGTATGGAAACTGGATTAGCTACATTTCTTCGCAGTCTTCATTCCTTCGTTCACTTATCGTTCTTCACTTCCTTTCACGTGTGCAATCTACGTACATGCGTGTAAAGTGCCGCTCTTTGTCGAAAGGTGGCGCCACATCGAGCGCACATAAATGCGCGCGAAGCTGCGTGCAAATGCGAATGTGTTAGCAAAGTCGCGCGTGTCTGAAAACAAAACGACTTTCTAAATCTATTTCAATATAATATGTAAATTATCATGCACATCACAAGAATCATTCATTCATTCATTCACTTTCCATGAATCACTTAAACGTCAACTAAATGCTGGTCCTTCGAGCCTAAAATGCATGGCCCTTAAAAACCCAGACTTAAGTTTTCAGAAAACGGAATGTGGAGAGTTTTATATGCAATTAATTATAAGCAATAACTATAAGCGCCCCTAGCGGATGAGCTTGGAACCTTTTTTATACAAAACACAGACTCTAATATAGTTTAGATAGGTAGAGAGTTCTTTCCATGAAAGAAGTCCCGCAGACGCGGCGCTGTAGTCGACCTTAAGTATTATTTCTCGGGCAGCACTTTTAACAACTTTAGGCATTGAAAACAAGACTTTGATCACAGAAACCAAATAAAAACGCACTAGCATCCGAACACATTAACAGCACCTGACAACTAATTTTTAAAATTTAGTTCCGGAAATTTCCGCGGGACTTCTTTCATAAAAAGGACTCTACTTAGCTACTACTTACTAGTCTACGTGTACTTACATAGAATTTCTTGTCGCAAACTGTACATTGATGGTCCCTCGTCCTGGCCAAGCCGTGGTGTGTCTGATTGTGAAGTTTTAACCGCCATTCTGACATGAACATCTGGTGAAAGAATATTGTGATCTATTCCAAGTAATGGAAAACACAGTTTTATACTTTTACAGCCCAGCTTTTTAAAAATCTATTGATAATAAAAATAAAAATAAATTTATTTACTGAAAAGGTTAGGGTACAGCGGTGGAGTGCAGTAACTTCTTATAACTATGTTTAAAATGATGCTTAATGCTAGGCGCTACCTAATATATTCATAATTTTTGTCCTAACCTTTGTATAGTCAAGGAGTTGACTCCTCGCTCTAACTAAGTAAAGATATACTTGTATGTAGACGCGAGGGATCTCTGCTTCGGCTGATACATAGTCTAAGGATGATTACTAAGATAGGTTTTAGGGAAGTTTTTAAGCTGGTGTAGGATTGCATTAGGAGTTGTAGCCCGCGATCTTATAGGTACTAAATCTAATACCTACGCACTACACTAATAAATTGTTATCCCCACTACCCAAAAAGGTAAGCTGGTAGAGAATGCTATTTTAGCATTAAGTTCGCCTGTATACACTACTCATAAGCTGTGTAGTAACGAATTGTCTATCTATCTTGTTTCCCCTAGGTCACAAGGTTTTAACTTTTTTTTAGAGCGCCCAATTTTATTTTATTCACCACTAGCTGACCCGGCAGACGTTGTCCTGCCATTCAAATTCTTACTGTCAAATAACTGACAGTTATTTTAAATGTGACATTAAAAAAGTTTTCATGAAAAAGGAACTTTCACACCCCCTTTCAACCTTTTTTTCGCTTTAAAAAGTAGCCGATGTCCTTTCTCCTTTCTCAGGCTCTAGACTATCCGAGTACCAAATTTTATTCAAATCGGTTCATTAGTTTTGGCGTGAAAGCGAGACAGACAGAGTAACTTTCGCATTTATAATATTAGTAAGGATTTCATCACGGGCCTATACCTATTCTTTTATGTATGTATAAGTTATGTACGTACGTACCTTGGCACAATCGTCACATCTGTACCGAGATCGTCTCAAATGGTAGAAATTATAATGCTTCGTCCAGTACGCACGGGATGCAAACTTCTTGTCGCAATCGGGACATGATATTCTGAAACAAGCAGTTCATTTGAAATTGTAGTTATAGTAGGTGCCAAATAACACCGCAATACAGGTCATTCACACTCCTTCACCACGATGTCGCAAAATTCAATTTATGAATGGCTAATTCTGTCGTTTTCCATACAAACCTGTCGCTAAGACGGTATCGCTCGAATCTCGTAGTACTGTTTGTTTATCATACATAAATTGAATTTTGCGACATCGTGGTGAAGGTGGGTGAATGACCTGTATTGCGGTGTTATTTGGCACTTACTATAGTAGTTATTCCCATCGAGCCCACCCGGCCGGCCCACTGGTGGGCCAGATGGGAAAATAATTCCCATCTAGCTCATTTGTATAGTGGTCTCAGTGTAGTTAGTAATGTTCTTTGGTAGAGTTAGTCCGGGTTAAGTATTAGCACCTATTTCGTTGCACAGTGACATTGCTGTGTTCCAGTTTGAAAGCTGATGAATATCTTCATAACTTAGAAACGGCTGCACCAATTTCCATCGAACATGGCTAAGAACGATCCCAGATCAGCCAGCTTTTTTTACAAAAAAGTTGTATCCCTTCCCTTTCCGGTCAGAGGGAAAAATATATATATATTTTTTTACATTGCACAGCGTAAGCCACGCTCGTAAGGAGTCAAATTAAATTCAAATTGTTTATTTAACATGACAGTGGGCCCAAAACGATAACTATTTTTTTTGTATTGAGCATTTTGTGAGAGAAAATAAACATTTTATTTATTTATTTATTTATTTGTAACATATAACTCACCTATTCTGCACATGGTTGACACTATTCCTCAAATGATTCCTATATACCTGTAAATCTTTGTACTGTATGTTACAATGCGCGCAGTAGGCGAGACTCTTTGCTATTGCATTGCCGTGCCTCGCGGTGTGAGACTCAAGACGAGATTTACTGTTGAATGTCTTTGAACACGTCTCGCACGAGAATTCACGTTTTACCGAATGTATCCGGCTGTGGACAAGAACAAAGTTCAATTAAAGAAAAACCACTAGCCTTGTAATTCTAATTCGTCGTGGGAGAATAAGATCTGCACTGACGTCTCGCGTTGGGGTGTATTATGCATTGTCCCCCTGCTGACCTCACCCCAGCCAGCCCAACTCGTTAAAGTAACGGAGAAGGACTTTGGGTTGATGAAAGCAATGTTCCAGCATTCCAGATGGAGTTGTTGATGCCGAGGAGTGAGACCCGGTCAGCTCCTGCAGTCCCGTTTTGGATCTGGCTTCAGTTGTGGCAGAGCAATGCAGCAAGAGATGCTCTACTGTTTCTTTTCCCTGAAGACAGCCACGACAAAGGTCGCTGTCTGTCGCTCCGATCTTAAGGAGATGGTGGTTCAGGTCACAGTGGCCCGTGATTAATCTCTACCCTTTAAAATGCTCATCATTAAGAGACGTTGGAAAATGGACTCTAGCACGTTGAATCTAGATGTTGAGTTAAATCAAATGCGTATGTTCTTTTTTACACATAATTTTTTTTGGTGGAATGGTTTTGAGTTCGTACTTACATTTTATGTGACCTCAGCGTATTCATTCCTTTAAATTTCACTCCACACTCGTTACAGATCAACGAATGCTCTGTTTTTGAATGCTCTCTTAATTCCTGGGATGTTCTGAAAATAATACATAATCAAATTTTTTATACCTAATGATAAATTTTTCTATTTTTTACCTTATCTGTAGACAATAACACTGATATAACCAAATCTTTGGTACCCGGCGCCTAATTTTTTTACCTAATGACAAAAACCACTTTCCATAACCAAATCTTTTGTACCTGTCGACAATTTCTTTTTCCTTACCTGGCAACAAAAACACACTGCCTACAATGTATCCTTCCCGTCCCGTCGTTAACATGCTTGTCTCTGCCATGGTTAACAGCGGCAGTGGGAGACGATACCTTGTAGTCACAGAGCTTGCATCGGTATTGCTGGTAATGTTTGGTACAATGGTTTGAGACTGCAGTTATGGTGGGGAATCTGGCCTGGCAGACGGGGCAAGTATGGTTGCCTATGCTCTGCAAAAAAGGTTTTAAATAACTTAAAAAAACAAAAAAGATTTTTGTACCCATTAGATTTTTTTTTCTTTATACCCGCTATTCGTTCCCGACTTTTTGCCACAGCAACATCGCCTTTATTCTTTTAACGGAGTAAGGGCATGAAAATGGGCACGGGCCAGGACAGAGGCATGATCGTGTTTCAACTATGCTCATGCCTACTTCCCTGCCGACTGCAGCTGAGTGTGAACGCATCATTAGAAATTACCCATTTGATATGAAACAGTTCAAGTTACCTCTGCTTATAACTATGCATTACTTTCAGTGCACACCCACTGAGAATGTGTCATATGAGGCATTGCAATTTCTCCATATCCTGTGGATTTACTTTTGTATGGTGATCGAGAGTAGCCATACACTGGAAGAGTGGCGATTCTGTATTTATTCTGAGATTATAAACATACCTCATCATGAATTTTCTTCACATGTAAATCATATTTCTTTTTTGTAAAGAAACCAATGACACAGGAACTACATTTGTAGGGAATTTTCTTAAAATTAGCTTGGTTTTGCTTCTCTTCTCTACATTTCAACATTTCTGCCTCTGTAAACATTATTGTAACAAACTTTTCGTTCAAAACCTTTTTGGAATATTCTTTTTTATCATCAAAACATTCTTTATTTGAATCTATATTTAGTTTTTTTTTTAATTCATCTTTATTTGTATTAGCATTTTTCTTTTTCAAATAGTTTTCTTTCATTTTTTTCTTATTCTGTCCTGTAATTTCTTTTCTTTTATGATAAAACTTTTTTTCTAAAACACTTTTGGCTTTGATTCTATCTGTAAAAACTTTGCTAAGAGGCTTTTCGTCATTATCTGAGTCAGAATTGTCAAACTCATCTTCTTGTTTTATCAGTATTGGCTCAGCTTTTACTTCTTTATCACTTTCGGAATTTAAAAGAGGATCACAATAGAAGGTAAACTCAAAATCATAGTATTTTATAGTATTCTTTGTCAAAGCACTGTAAGTCCTTGTTTGTTGATCCTGCAAAGTTATAAGAGTTTGTTGAACAAAAATTGTTATTCTGCTACTAATATGTCGTCAATTGTTTTTTTTTTAGTTAAAAGAAGTATATTACATACCTAAGAACGAGAATGTTACTGTAAAAAAATAATTGTTTCCTATGTTTAAAATAATATTCAAATACATTTCACACAAAACCCTCTAGTGACAAACAAACTCATAAAGCTTTTACTATGTATGGGAAAAGGATTTCTGATATTTTTTTTTTATAAATTAAATACCATATAAACATCTATTTTTTGCCATTACAGAATTGGTTTGTTCTTGGTGGGAATCGAACCCACAGTGCAGAGATATTCCTACCGACTGAGCTGCGAAAACTGTCAAATGACAACTTACTTCTACATTTCGTGATAATAACGCCTGAGCTTGCTTCACTTGTGTTTTAAACTTGTAGAACTTCAAGATAATACGGTGGCATTCCCAGCAAATGCCGCCATCTGAGCCTAGTATCTAGAAAATAAAAGTTATTTTTAGTTTAGAGTATGAAACAGTAGGTTACAAAAAACACGAATAAAACTTGTTTCAGCTCAATCAACGCCTAGTATTAGGTATACGATTATACTTAGAACAATGCTAGGAAAGTAAGAATTGTAAAAAGCAGCAGGCACAATGAAAAACAACTTTTTTAAAATGAATGGAAAAGTTATCTTACCTGTGAAAGTTGTAACTCGTCAATAATTAACTTTATCTTCGATAGACACACCAACTGGCGATCGCTGCTCAAGCATGTTTCACATTTGATCAGTTTTAATTCCATTTTATTTCAATAAATTCACCAACTTCAATAAAAACTAACCAAAACAAAATAACAAACTATTCTTATTCTCACATTCTCACGGATTTACTATTTTTACGGCTGTTCGTTCTTTACTTTTGCAATTTGGTCTGTAGTCTATGAAGATGTTTGTTGTCTATTTTTACGTGCATTTTTGTTCTGCTACTGAACAACAGATGGCGCTGAAACCAAAAAGTTTTTAAATCATTTTAAGCTTACGAAGCTTTAACTGCTGAAGTACTACTACGTACTGCAAAATATAGATGGCGTTCTAAATGCACATTCGATAGAGCCACCCCTTTAGGACCAAAATTTGTGAAATTTTCAGGACCAATTTTGGTTGGCTAGTTTACAGTTTCAACGAATTGGATTTCATATCTCAATGCGACAAAGGTAAACAAATAAATAGCGCTAATTGTGTGGCGGGAGGCAGTTGACTAACGAGAGGGCTCGCGGCAAAAACATAGGGATGGACATCATGACGTGGCACGGGGAGGTATAGAGTAGGTACTAGGTACCTATAATATTTATTTCTCCTTACTTTCTCTCAGAATATTGAATACCTACAGACAAAATACGGAAAGGCATCACAGGCGGTTTTGGTTTCGACAACCAAAATTTTTGATACCTATCTTATTTTAACAAAAAAAGTGATGGCACAAGAGGAATGCCCCATCTGATGGTACCTAACTATCTATAACAATGCATTAGGTATCTCACAAAGCATGTACACTATGGACGTGCCCTGTGAGGTATCGCACTGCGTCATAAAGGTAGGTAAGTCTTATTGTGCTTGCAAGTTTGTTTGAAAGTTTTACGTCACGAGATCGCGAACTTTTAAAAGTGCGATTTCCCGATTTCCCGCTTAAATCCTGTAAATAAAAATTAAATCTTGAATCTCACCCGTCACTCTTTCAAAAACAAAGCCACCCCAACCCTATTTTAAAAACAGTCACGCGCGAAAACAGATTAATTTGTCAAAAAGGACCTTTTTATCCAGATGCCTCTGTGATGTGTAGATTGTGTAGTAGGTAAATTGGTTCGTTTGTAGAATATCATATTTTTTATACCCGCAGGGTAGTCGGCATGGTAAAGGCAAAAAATTCGTCGAATATGGGAATCCTTTGGCAGTTTTCACACTGCCAAACTCAGGACCCCCATCCGCCCTTAGGCCCGTATTCTGATACCGAAATCGTTCTTCAAGCACAGATTTGACTAGAGATTTTCATACAAAAATCTATGCTTGAATCCGGATCAGCTGTAAATCAGCATAGATACGAGCTTAACTCCCCTATTACGAGTATAAAACAAAGAGCAAAGAGTGAATATAATAATTAAACCTATGGCACTATACAAATTAGTCTTTTGTTTGTCTACGTTTTATAATATGAAGGAAAAAATTGTGAGGAAACCCTTGGCTTAGTCAGCTCCGCATGTATTGACGTTGTCTTTCCTGTGGATACCCCCTAGCATGAGAGGATGGTATATCTAAGTGCTACATGTCTACCCCATCTAAAGCGATGTACTAGGCACTGCAGCGTACCTACCGTTCATGAGCATGAGTCCGCAGTTGACTAACTGACTGCGACAAGAGTGCGGCTTCTGTTCTTGCGTTTTCGCACAAAATTGCGTGCATTTTTGACAGAAAATTGTCACCTTCAAAGAACACACAATGTACCCAACAACGTAACATGTCGCGTCGTAGTATTAAATTGCAATTGACTGTACAGTCAGCATCAAAAGTTGATCACATTTCAGAATTTTTAAATATCTAATAAGTTAGAGTAGACGTTGTGTCTTGATTACCATACGTACCTAAACCAAAGGTATTCTACCTAAGTATGATCACGCTAAGTCCTTTCTTGAACATTATTCTTGGACATTACATTACACACAACGCTCTCTAGTCCCAAACTAAGCAGAGCTTGTACTATGGAAACTAGATTGCTGATATAATACTTATATACTTTTTTTTTTTTTGTAAATATATACTTATAATACATAGCAACACCCAGACACAGAACAAACATCTATGTTTGCCACACACAAATGTTTGTTCTCGGTGGGGATCGAACCCACGACCCACAGCACAGAAGGCAGAGCTACTACCGACTGAGCCATGACGCCTGTCAACGAATATGTAATACGTAGTTCCTACGTAAGAAGAAGCGGGACTCCCATTCTACTAAAATTACATACTAAAAATCTCGCTTTGTATGAAACGTGATTCAAATTTTGACCCCCGTTTCATACATTGTTCGTTTTTCGAAAGCACAAGTCTAGTTCGAGAGTTTCGCCAGTGTGACCTAAACAAGACAGTCCACTCTCGACACGTGCATAAAAACGGGGCATTTTGAGCGAAAACTTCTCAAAGAAGGTACTATAACATTTTCACATTAAAAACTACTTTCAAAGATATGATGCTAATCACAGAAGGAAACAGAAAACGATAGGCTGGTTTTCATCAATTAAAATACTTTCATCTACTAATGATACTGACTGTCCTTGTACGCTCAACCCCGCCTTAATCTGCGTAAGTTCATTAAGGCGGGGATGATTCAGTTACGGAAATGAAAACTCAAGTGCTGCCTTGATTTATTATTTAGTGGTTGAAGTGGTGTTTGTGTTACGAGAGAGGTTTTGGAAAAAAGTTTCGTAAGTTTTTTTATAACACATTTTCTCGTAAAGGGTCTCTTATTTCACCAATTTCAGTATCGTGATGTATGTCATTACGCACTCGTGCGTTATGGTAATGTAAAACGTACGGTTTATCAAGATACTCCGTCTAAAACGAACGAACCTTTTTTAAATCTTAGCAAAGAGTTTTTATAGCGCTGATGCGCACGCATCGCTAATTGGTGATCAAGTAAAAATTATTCCCGCGCTTTTTACTTTTATAAAATTAAAAGTTAATTTTACTTTTAAACAACTTTTATAACGAGTTTTATTTATTTCCTCGCTAATGTGTTATAAAACGTCGCATGACATACGTGTGCTTTGAAAATTACAGCCTCTGCTTTCTTGTAGCCCTCGCCTACGGCTCGGGCTGGCAATATCGCCTCGGCTGTAATTTTCAACTTACCGCACTCATATCATAATGTACTATATAGGCTCATGAAGGACGGTGGCTTTTTGATTCTTCACTCAAAACTTACAAGTACCTACCTAGTTGAAGGTTGTGTATACCTAATTATTATTATTTATTGCGATAAATGGCTAGCGTCTACAGGCCCGCATCGCACGCATCAGACGCATCGCACGCAACGCAGTTGTAAGAGTTTTTATACAAGGCAAACTAAAATCCGATGCGTGCGATGCGGGGCCTATGGACGCTTGCCTAAAGAAGTAGATAAACTGCCATAATTTTTGCTTGACTCCAGTGCCTTGATCACGAATAAATGCGTGACAATAGTTTATTCGTGACGCATATCGTAACGCATTTTTCATATATTTTATTGAAAGCCTCACCTCACACACTTGACGTTAGCGTCGCCACGGTAAATGTAACAAATGTAACAAATGTACAGCCACAGAGTGTTTCCAATACGCTCCAGCGCGACACGTATAATTCAAAAATTCTTAGGTACACTATTATTAAGGTTTTAAGTTCACCTTTTTAGCTGTGTTTTTTTGCACGGTTAATTTATGATGGTGTTAATAATTTTTTATGTATCTATATAATGTGACATAGTGAGCGCCGTGAGCTGCAGAGGCCAGAAACAAAGGAAGTATTTTTAATTAGTGAAATTCTTAGCGGCGGAATGTCGCGACTTTTCCGACTTTCCACACTATATAGATAGATCCGAGTGATCTCAGCTCGTACCTTTATTTTCGACTTTTTTTAGCTAGCTTTCGCTCGTGGATTCACTTACATAGTTTCCGCGTATACTTACACTACAACAGTCATATTTAGTTGTGGTTTTTATGTAAAAAAACTGATTTTACTGAATCTATAATCAAATCAAATCTATAAATCATTTGCAACGGTTTGTTAGCTCAACTGTTTCATGTGCATTTTGTAAATATTGTAAGTACTGTATTAGTATAGTAGGTGCCAAATAACACCGCAATACAGGTCATTCACCCACCTTCACCACGATGTCGCAAAATTCAATTTATGTATGGTAAACAAACAGTACTACGAGATTCGAGCGATTACCGTCTTAGCGACAGGTTTGCATGGAAAGCGACAGAATTGGCCATTCATAAATTGTATTTTGCGTCATCGTGGTGAAGGTGGGTGAATGGCCTGTATTGCGGTGTTATTTGGCACCTACTATAGTAATTTTCTTTGTGAATAAAGTTTTTTACTGATTAAAAATAAATTGGGATTTGACTTAAAAATATCAAACGCTCGCATATACTAAGGAAACTTCTAAAAAATTTTTCCGCAGTTATTCTTTACAGACACTAAAGACATTAAAAAATTGATGAGAATTATATATTTAGCGGAATACTTAGTTTCGTATTGTACTTATTTTTATTGTCATTGACAAAATAGATAAAGCATTAGCGCAAAGAAATAAGAACGTACTAGTATCGTAGAATTCGTAGATGATATTGCCTTCTCTTTTCACGTGACGTCTCTCTCTGACGAGCTTACGGTGTCACGAAGCTGCGAAGTCCATGGATGTGGTATGTTACGAATGCGTGTCATATCCAAATGTCAAATGATCCTGAAACTCGATACCACTATAAAACTTGGCAGAAAGAGCCTACTATGCAAACTAGTGGGCACGATGGGATTTTTTTCCCATCTGGCCCACTGGTGGGCCGGCCGGTGGGCTCGATGGGAATAAGCCGCTGAAACGAAGGTCAATCGTAGCTTATCATGATGTTTTAGGTTATATATTATTGTATTCTGTTTTAAAACACGATCCAGCTGCAAAGTGACCTTTCAGCTGAACTAAAGATCGATCGAAAAATAGTTCTATTGAGAATTAGTTCTATTTAGAATTAGATCGAATAAGAATCTATTTAGTTCTATTTAGAATTAGAATTTTAGAATCTGAACGAATGAATGAATGGAACTTATTCTTTAACAAAGCTAACAGCTTCTGGGGCCCTGGCTCTCAAATACAGCACGAACCGGAAGGTGAAGTGTAGGACGGCTCTGGTGATGAAGCAACGATATTGTTAAGATCGGGGAAAACGGTGGATAGAGACGTTTTTTTTTTTTGAGTATTTTGGTTGAGACCAATATCAGTGGACTTCTATAGGCTATGATGATGATGATAACCTACTAATACAGTATTTACAATATTCACAATATTTACAAATACACATGAAACTGTACCTACTTATATTTTATATTTTTCACTGTATTTTTTTAAACCCTTTTTAAATGAAGTGTACCTACGTATAAGGTTTTCATTTTAAAATCTAACTATAGGAACTAGGTAGTCATAATAGGTACCTACACAATATTAGCATAAAATAACACTTCCTACAGTCATCTGCTGTCTCCCTCGCACAAATCTACGTGCCACATCCAACTACGTTCGCTTCCTTCTTCCCGAATACAATATTGAACAGTGAGTCTCCCAGTCAGTCTGTTCGGGCGGAGCTGACGACGCGTCTCACAGATACCTTTAAAAATACCTTTAAACCTTCAAAATACCCAAAAAAACTCTAGCAAATACATAGAATAATATCTTAAGTGTGTTTTTCAGTGGTTTTTGTAGTGAATTAGTGGTGTTTTCACGTGTAAAACTGATATTTGGTCGAGGCAAGATGGCAGGTTGAGTGAACGAACGTTTTTGACTGAAATAATAGGATTTTTCAGTGCTTCAGTCGTGAATTCACTAGGAATTTTACAAAGGTTAGTGTTAAATTGATTATATATGAGTTTTTGTTGATATTTTGATGGGAATACGTAGTTTTTTTGATCAGATTGGTGTGAAGTATCAAACGAAATGCAATATTAAGTAAGTATAGTTTGTGTTCGTACAACGAATGTCTACGAAGGTCTACAGAGGTATGACAGAGCTCTACAAAGCAAAAATATGGGTTTGTATGTTAAAGACATGTTTTAATCTTAAATCCAGTGTTATTTGTAAATAAATTCTAACTACTAAACATGGTTGAGTCGGTGCAAGTATTTTTTTGATATTTTATCAAAACCTTATTTCTGCACTGATTAATAGTTTCTTTTTAATACAATTAAAAGTTTTATGTAGCATTATGTGCTTAAAATACACCGCGTATGTTTTATTTACGTAAGATGTGTAATAATTATTAATTTTGTAAATAAATCAAAAATTGTATAAGTACTTAATATTATTTTTTTATGTAAGATAAGTATAATTTTCTAACTGTAGTAGTTAGAAAATGCCTACGTAAGGAACACCATACAAAACTAAATTTTAGTACGTTATGGTATTATGAATAATATTTACTCTATGTCGCTGATACCTAATGCATTGTTATGTAAATGCATAGGTAGTGCATTGTAAGTAGAGGTAACCGCTTAACAACAGGTGGGCCATCAGGCTGTTCCATTACTTAAAAAAATTAGGGAGCTAAAAAACTAAACCTAGACTATATTTTTAACATCTAGAGCTTTCGTAGCACTGGCGTAGACGTGCTACGAGATTGCTACGAGATTGCTACGCGTCGTAGCACTAGAAAAGGTGATTTAGACTATTCTATACATAGATACCGTCTTATTTAGGGCTCGTATTCTCGTATTCTGAATAAATGCTCAAGTCTTGAGACTCAAGCACAGATGATTTATCTTAATAAAAATACATACTTTATTCACAAAAAAAATTATAACTAATACAGTATTTACAATATTCACATTATGTACTTGATAAAATGTAGTATAAATATAATTGGGTTTTGTTGGGAAGTCACACTTCGAAGGTATTGAAATGTAACGACATTCACATCCCAACAAAATCACAATAAATAAATAAACATTCGCGTGTTGTAAACATAGATGTTTGTTCTGTGTCTGGGTGTTACTATGTATTATAAGTATGTATTTACAAAAAAAAAATGTATTTATGTATTCTATCAGTCATCTAGTTCTCATAGTACAAGCTTTGCTTAGTTTGGGACTAGAAGGCGTTGTGTTGAATAAATAAATAAATAAAATAAATATTCACGGACACTTAACACAACGCCTTCTAGTCCCAAACTAAGCAAAGCTTGTACGATGAGAACTAGATGGCTGATAGAATACATACATACATTTTTTTTTGTAAATACATACTTATAATACATAGTAACACCCAGACACAGAACAAACATCTATGTTAACAACACAAATGTTTGTTCTCGGTGGGGATCGAACCCACGACCCACAGCACGGAAAGCAGAGCTACTACCGACTGAGCCATGACGCCTGTCCGAATGAATGAATGTCCGTGAATATTTATTATTATTATTTATTAATATTCCTCGGACAATGATATTTTAACGGACAGTATTTTCTAAATACACAATGAAACAGTTTCTTGAGCTATCTACAAGCCGTTGCAAATGATATATAGATAGCACAAATGACACTCATTTGCATAGTAGGCTCGTTGGGAATAACCCATATTTTTACTACTTACATAATATATTTTTTAATTAATAAATAATCTTTGGATAATCTGGTTAAAGTAACCATTGTGTACTTTAACCGGGAAAGCAGGTAAGAGTACTTCCGCTTCATGTTATTGTAATGAGCTAAAAGACAGCGTAATCTTGAATGACATGATTAATTGCAGATTAATTACAGCGAGATGAGGAAGGCTTCGAGGGGTTCAATACTAATTAGCGACTTAAAATATTGCTGATAGGCAAGCGGTGCTTTCTCTTCGTTTTAGGCTCCTTACCCGACTGTGCAACGCAAAGGGAAGTTAATGTGTTTATCAGACGTGTGTGTTTGTTGAAGTTATACTTCTAATGCGACTTCCAACTGACAAGCGTTAAACGAGAGGACATTTCTCTGTTTCTAAAACTAACTTATAGATGGCAGTGTTCAGCATTTTTTGAAGTTATACGACTTTCAACTGACTGCGTTAAACAAAAGAAAAAGACAACCATCATTTCAACCATCAGCAGGAGAGCTCTGTTGGCGGAACTGTGATACCATTGGACTGCGGTCAGACCGACAACGGGAGCAGGTTCAAATGCAAACCGACATTATTGAATTTTTGCAACTTACTACTTTTTATCTGAAGTGAAAATTTAGTACTGCATTGGTTAAGTACATAAAAATAAATACTAAATTAATTTCACATTAAACACAGAGCGAGAGTGAATGCGTGCCACTCGAAGTATAACTTCTTCCGCGCGTAAAGACTCCACGCACTGGTTTTTATTTGTGGCGCTGTAGAGAGCAAACGCGTGGGCCGAGTGTGTACGTTTGTCGTTTGCGATGGACGCACAACGTTGCGGTATGCGACATGCGACGCCGGACACATAATCGTACGGAAAACGTCTAGAATGGTCTTTTGGTCCGTCGCAGTATTACAGCGGCGAAGAGCAAACGCGTTGTGCGTTACGATCGCGAGACCAAAGCTTAAACTTTAATTTTGTATGGAGAATTATTAATTTTGTAAACAACCCGCTAGGGGCGCTGCTCAATCTCACAAACATAAATTTTACGTCTAATTTGTAGGATATATTCCAGAAATGCCCACCAAGATTATTAAATAAAAAAATAGGTAGGTAAAGTGAAATTGTTTGTACAAAGTGATTCAAAGTGATCAGTGGCATTTTATTCAATAAAAGCATTATGACTTTGTCTTGAGCTATTACGGTGTAATTTTGACCAAAGGGGATTTTGATACTGAAAACTCTCATAATGCCCTTGATTTTAAAATTTTGAAATCAAGGGGATTATGAGCCAAAAACTCTCATAATCCCCTTGAAGGGGACGACTCAAAGGGAATTATGAGCCTAACCCGAAATCCCTACCAGTGGGGATTTATGTTTTTTTTTCCAGAAATCCCCACTGCAGTATACACACGTACACGAACACACCGGGCAGTTTGTGGTTATTAACTTTTGTAAAATTAACTATTTATGTTAAGAATTTGTGTAGTTTTACACTGTCATCACAGTTATTGCGATTGAATGCGGGCATATAGGATGAAGGTACAGGTTTTTTCAATCGGAAATTCAATTTATCCGCAAATGGGCGAGACCCACGGGCAAGACCACCTCATAGGACGTTACACGGATATAATATTAGATACTGGATATGGTGGGGAGTTGTAGGTAGACGAGTAAGTGTTGCCAGCAAAAGAAAACAAAAAACTACTAATAAAAAAAATAAAAATCGAAATATCGATTCTCTAAACGTGCGAATTCCTCGTGTAGGCCTCGGTACTACCAAGTTAATTGTATCTGAAGAATGAAACGACGAAATATAATTGCAACTAAATCACATGATATTGGCAAAATTGCCTGTCGAAATGACGGGCAGAGGCCATTTTATTGAAGAGAAGTAGAAGATTTTGGTTAGGAGGTACTTACTTTTATCAGACATCATAACTCAGTAGCTATGCCCTCCGTGCTGTGGGTTGTGGGTTCGACAGCCCACTCCGGACAATACATTTGTAGAGGTTATATGTTTTTTGTAAGAAGATTGACAGCTAAGTCTATAATCAGCCTACTGGGTTCCCAAAGTACAAGTTTTGCTTATATTTAGGTATGCACGCGTTTTTTAGTTTGGAATAGATTATAAGTTTAAAAAACTGGAAAAACCGACTTCAATTTGATACGCCTTCATCATCAAATGATGATGATGTTGGCAGTTCATCGAGACTGTTCTATTGATCGTAAACACCACAGAAAAGCAAAATACGCAATGTATCCGTGATACAGTGCGCGGTGACACTACAACGGTTGGCAGTCGAGCCGGCGGCAGTGACGCGCAATGTAACTCGAATACGGTAACGCGGCGACTGTCAGATTTGTTCGTGGGTACTTACGTTCTTTTGCTCGTAAACGTCACAGAAAAGCAAAATATGCAATATCGTGTACGCGTATGACGTGTTTTTGCCAGTTATTCTTATTTAACTGCCTAATTACTGAACCGATTTTGATAAAAAATTTATGGGACCAATCTGGAAGCATATCCTTTCAGATAAAAAAAAAAATCAAATCGGTTCATAAATGACGGAGTAAGGTAACAAACATTAAAAAAAAATACAACCGAATTGAGAACCTCCAAACAATATTTATATTTCAAATTTAGAGTTAGACATTGTCCCTTCCGATAGTTCTAACTCCTACATCCAATCGATTCCTGACCCTCTCCCCAGCTATTAGCGTCTAAAATCAAATGACAATAATAACGAGGGTAGTTCCATAATGAAATGAACGTGGGGTTTCCCCGTAATTTGCTTTTAAAAAAGTTTTTATAGTATAAGTAAGGTATGGCGGACACCTGTGCCTTGATAGATAGATAGATAGATAGATATATTCTTTATTGCACACCAAGAAAAGAAGAAAAACAAAAAAAGAGAAAAAAGTTCTAAGTATGAGGTACAATGGGCGGTCTTATCGCTATAAGCGATCTCTTCCAGACCACCTTTGGATGGACAGAAGCAGTTCGACAGTGCCTTGATCTCTTCTCTTCTCTATACTTCCAGATTAAAACATAGGCTATATTTTAATGAAATCAAAGACGTGGATTCTTAGATACAGCTTGACCTCTCTAAACCATAAGGAATCTTTGGCGCACGAGGTTCATCGTATGCTGGCGACAGATATTTTGGTGGAAAGTTTCGCACGCGTACGAAGTCGCGGGATCAGCTAGTCACGAATAAATGTGACAATCGTAAACGTATCGAAACGTTAGCGTATCCGAGATACACTGCGCGGTAAATGCAAGACACACTCGTCTTCCGAGGACTTTATTCTTGAAATTGCACTGCGTCCTCGCAAAGGTACTTTTGTGTCACACACAATGCACATAAAATGTTCGATAGTGGCGCCCTCGCGATTGCATTTATTATGTTTCTTTTCACTCAAAGTCCTGAGAGTCAGTTTATAAGAGGGACTGTCAAAGCTAGTTACAATCTTGTAATCCAATTGCAAGTTTAAAGCCGATGCTAAAAGCTGCCATATCTATCAGGGGTTGAAATATAAAAAATACTTTTCATCTCACCATCTCGGAAAGAGTATTTTTGCTCTTCAATATCTGAGTGCAAAAGCCGTTTTTATTCTCTAGAGGATAAAGTAAATTGAATTTAGAACATCGTGTTTTTTTTAAACGTTTTTTTGTTTGCATTTAGTCATTTCCTCGCTGAGGTGGAATGAAAAGTTACGTGTTGCACTCGAGTGCAAAGATTTTTCACCTCGTGCTCTTTTGATTCCCTCGCTAACGCTCAGGATTCTAATTTTAGAATCCTTCGCTTGCTCGGTCATCAAAATTGAACACGCGGTTAAAAAGCAACTTTGCACTCTTGTATAACAAATAACTATTAAACCACGAGGGTTAGCCCACCCCTGGGACGCACGAAAAAATCTGTCAGTCGCTGTGTTACGTAAATCTAACGTATTCAAGTCTCACTGCGCGTCGACGTCATCTCGACTGCCGAAAGTTGCAGCATCACCGCGCAATGTATTTCAGATACGCTAGCGTTACGATACGTTTGCGATTGTCACAATTATTAGTGCTGAGACCTCTGTATTCTGATTGAGGTTATCTTTGACAGCGATTTTGTTACACAAAATGACAGTTGATGTCAGAATTTTGTTATTTCATTTTGATTGTTTAACCCTTGAGTAGGCAAAAGGATGTAGAGTCCTTTCCATGAAAGAAGTCCCGCAGACGCGGCGCTGTAGTCGACCTTAAGTATTATTTCTCGGGCAGCACTTTTAACAACTTTAGGCATTGAAAACAAGACTTTGATCACAGAAACCAAATAAAAACGCACTAGCATCCGAACACATTAACAGCACCTGACAACTAATTTAAAATTTCGTTTTATAATTTAGTTCCGGAAATTTCCGCAGGACTTCTTTCATGAAAAGGACTCTAACTTCCAATTTAAAATGCAAAAATATAATGGCTGAGAAAATATATTTGACAGGCGAGTCGGTATAGCCCTTCTGTGCTGTGTGTGGTAGGTTTGATTCCAACCAAGAACAAACATTTATGTAAATGGTAAAAAAAATGTATTAGAGATTGCTGGTACAAGTATTCTATCAGCAATCTAGTTCCCATACTATGCTTCGTTTGGGATTAAATGGTGCTATGTACAATAAAAATTTACTTAGTTCAAAAAAATAAAGTGATATTTATACCAGAAGAATTACTCATCATTCATTCATTCATTCATTCATTCATTCATTCATTCATTCATTCATTATGAGAAGGATAAACATCTGCTCGTTATCAACCCGTTATCAAGCACTTGTAATGCTTCCATAAATCAGTTGGAGATTTGAAAGCCATAATATATCTTCTGCGTGCGTGGAATAAATAACAGGTAGGTACAGTGAGCGGCAAAAGTAATTACGTCTACACAGTTTTGGAATCTTACGAGTGACCCACGGAGCTTATAATCCTAGCCTATCTAGCCAAGCTTACATTCTACATACGCTAGAAAAAACGTGATTGGTCACGTAAAGGATTAGAACTGTAATTTATATACATTTTGATTAGATTTCTTGATTCTCTAGCGATTGTAGTCAGTCTTGACAAGTTTCATCATCATCATCATCATCAACCGATATCGGTACACTGCTTTACGTAGGTCTCTCCCAAGACGCGCCACTGAGCCCGGTCTTCGGCTCTTCTCATCCAGTGTTCGCCAGCTACATGTCTCAGATCGTCACCCCACCTAGCCGGAGGGCGTCCTACACTACGTGCGCCTAAACGCGCTCTCCACTCGAGTATTAGTTTGCTCCAACGATTGTCGGTTCTGCGGCAAACATGGCCGGCCCACTGCCACTTCAGCTTACTTATCCTCCGAGCTATGTCGACCGTCTCGGTTCTCTGTCGGATAAACTCGTTCCGGATTCTATCCTTCAGAGAAATTCCGAGCATAGCCCTCTCCATAGCTCGCTGAGCGACAAGTTTAGGACTTGGAAAGGAAGAAATAACTTCTGTCGTTGATTGTACCGAGCAGGTGATATAGGCTGATTGTGATAACTTAGTTGTTATTCAAGAACTGTTTGTACTTTTCGAGTTTCAGACTTATTACGAACTTCACCATCGCGTTTTAGGGTTAAAAAATCTTCATACATCAAATTGGTGCTGACTCAATACACCTCGGGTGTTTGATGCAGTGTTGTCTAATAGGGAACGTCCACAGTGAATGTGCACATCGTGCACTGTGTTGTGTATGTGTTATAAGCAGAGGTACCTACTATAGTATAGTATTATATGAGAGGTAACCGATTTTCATGTGGTGTGCCATCATTTTATATCATTGAAAAAAAGTGGTTACGAAAAGGTTTAGTTTTTAACTGCTGAGAAATGCATACGGAACCCTAAAAATTATATCAAATAAATGGGTTTTTTTTACAATTATAACAAAATTTAGGGCTGAAAGTTCATTGTTTCAATGTTTTTTTTTACTAAAGTTTATCAACAAAGGCGTTGGTCATTAGCCCCCTAGTGGATACTGCTACCGACACGATATCGTGTAGATCAACACAGATCACACACACACACTCGCCCTCATTCCAATACCATGCCTTAACACACCCTGGGAGGTTTCTTCTCTATAACCAGACTCTCAAGAGACTGGCGTACCAGAAGAGCCTTCCAGACACACCATAACTTTTCACATCCTGACACATTTTTCAAACCTCGACACACATTACTTCATGAACACTACACAATGGTTTTTCACAGGGTCTATTGGGTGATGATACGCTTACCTAGGTACCTACCTATACTCAATCCACTCATCTCATTTTTTTTCTGTGTAATTTTTGTTTCTTTGTAGTGTTGTTAGTTTAGTTCTGTAGGTGTATTTTATGTGTTCCTTTATAAGCAAATAAATGCGTGTCTATGTCTATGTCTATGTCTGTCAGTGCGATACGCCTGTGGAATTCTCTTCCAGTGGACATCCGTGAATCTGCATCTTTGGGTATTTTTAAATCCAAATTATATCACCACTTTCTGTCAATTCAGATCTCTCAACAAAATTTAGCATTATATGTATATAATTGACCGAGCGAGCGAAGCGAGCGAAGCGTCTCAGTTTCCACATTGGCCAAAAATGCGTTTGTCCGGATGTCTGTCTGTCTGTCTGTCTGTTCTCCTCTACAGTCTACAGGTCGCATTTTCAACCGATCTGGACGAAACTTGGTACACATGTTATATGACTTATTAGAATTTTTTTCTCGTCGGGGATTTTTGATTGGAGGGGTACTTCCCCCAAAAAAAGGGCAAGAGGGGGCTATTTGATATACTGGATATCTCCACCAAATGAGATCCGATTTCAATTATTCTTTTTTTATTTGAAAGGTTGTAACTATAAGTTGGTCTCATAAAAGTTTGGCGAAGATCTGATAAGGATCTTCAGCATGATGAACAGGATAGCTCATCAAACAATCGATGGTTTTCAATCAAATTTGAGAGAAACACAAAGGACCTCATTCTACACAAGATGATGCAAAAAAATCAAAAAAATCACAAAACGGAAAATGCACTTGCACATTACATTCCTCAAAAATTTACAAAATTAAATAGAAAAAACATCACATCACACACACAACATTTTGCATTATAGTTAGTTTTCAATACGTGACAGGCTGCAAGCGTTTCGTCGCTGTTAGAATACTAACTGATAATTATCTTCATGATGTTTTCCTTCACTGAATGAGAGCATCAGCATAATAATAAGCCTTAAATTAGAAATTAATAAAAGTGCACTTAAAGACTTTCAGAAAACACCTTACACGACATTGATGATGTTGAATATTGGAATATTTAGTATGCTCGCGAGGTCTACAGCTCCCAGAGCCACTAGTTTTATATAGTGGGTATATGTATTCTTTTTTGGGTTAGGCATGCATGTTATGTATGTGTATTAGTATATTTTTGTAGGTTATTGTAGTTATAAAGGCGTTGTTTCTTCTTTTTAAAGTTTTACCTTAGAAGCACTACCATCATCTCCGCACTACGCCCAGGTTAGTTGGTAGATAATGCTAAATAGCATTAAACTCGCCTCTGTACGATTTTTTAAAAGTGCAATAAAGAATTTTCTATTCTAATCTAATCTATGTCTAGTCTAGATGTCGTGTCGGTGGCTCTGCAAAAACACCAGAAGGACAAATTCTGTTTGTACTAGTAAAAATATCATTGTGGTTTAGTTCAGAATACAGATGTCATAAAGTCAGAAAAGCAGCCTGTGTTTTTTATGAGTTACTAGCTTCCGCTCGCGACTTCGTCCGCGTTCCGTTTTATCCTGTTGATGTTCCGGGATAAAAAGTAACTTATGTGTTAATCCAGGTTACAAACTGTATGTATTCCAGGTTTCATCCAAATTGGACCAGCAGTTGCAGCATGGTTGGAACACAAACATCTAAACATATTTTACCTCAGATTACAATATTCTGAGAATTTCACTAAATTCTATAAGAATGACCCCCTGGTCATTAGGCACAGTGATAGCTAAGACAATACCTCGGACCATTAGTGCGGGGTCAGTGACCTCCCACCCCCTGACACCCGTGAGAAAGTATTGCGTTTGCTTCCGTTGTTATATTTATTTGTTCAGGATGGTACTACTTATCTACTAATAGATGTCGCTATACAGGTTGGGGATGCAATCTAAACACATTCTTTTTATTTCTTTCTTCTTCTTCTTTTATTTATAGCCTCTGTCCCGTCATTTTGACAGACAAATTTGTCAGTGTCAAGTGAATTGTTTGAAACAATATCACGAAAGTCGACGAGTTTTGACATTTTTTGAAACGACACATAGCACTTTTATTTTAGTAGTTTTTCTTGTGTTATTGTGAGTATTGTTGTTTAATTTTGGTGGAATTTTAATAATACTTAGGTCGTAACATAAAGTGTGAGCCATTGGAATAAATGTGTGTAAAGTGGTTTTTCTGAGTGTGAAAATTCGTGTTAGGTTTTGAAGAAAAATCCACCATTTTCTTTTAAAAACAAACGTCAGCCGACTTTTCGAATGACTTGACTTGACTTATAACAATTATATCACTTGACATTGGCAAAATTGCCTGTCAAAAAAATGACGGACAGAGGCCATTATTGAAGAGAAGAAGAAGTCGAAAGTCAAAACAAATGCACTGACTCGGGGCTCTGCACACGTCATCTTACGCTACGACGTAGCTCGTGTGCTACGTGCTACGCCGTAGCCTTTTTACTCTACGCTACTCAAGCTACAACGTACGTATACGTAGCTCGTAGCTACATGCTACGAGTACGACGTAGCTCGTAGCTACATGATACGACGCATCTCGGTTTGTTGTAGTTGTAGCTAGTTCGCCCCAAGCTTGTTTGTCTTCTAAATAATCTGATATTGAAGTTATACTTCTAATGCGGCTTCCAACAAGGTTGCGTTATTCGAGAGGACATAGAAAAGAGACAGAGACTAATACGCTACAATCAAATATAGATGGCATTGTTCAGCAATTCAGCATTGGAACGATCGTGTTGTTGAAGTTATACGACTTCCAACTGACAGCGGCGAGAATAGGAAGATACTAATACGCTACAGTCAAAATATAATAGATGGCAGTGTTCATGCAACTTTTTACTTTTTATTTTGAAGTGAAAATTTAGTACTGCATATTGGTCTGTACATAAAAATAAATACTAAATTAATTTCACATTAAACACAGAGCGAGAGTGAATGCGTGGCATTCGAAGTATAACTTCTTCCGCGCGTAGGGACTGCACGCACAGGTTTTTTTTTATAATACGCTTTTAAAAGAAGTCTTCGTTATTATTTTTTGAACTTGCCAATTGACAACTGAGACAATCTCAAAACATAATAAAACATAACTGCAAAGGAAATCCCAAACCTAAAAACAGATGAGTGTACTTGCGCGTAGTGGTAATGGCCGGTTTACATTATTCCAGTCCAGCGATCCAGTCCATAGTGCTGGATTGCTTAATGGAAAAATGTAAACCGGCACTGGAATGAACTGAATCCAGAGGGCCTAGTACAAGTTTTCAGTGTCGCCCTCACTAGTGCGCCCAGCACACTAGTGAGCGCTGATTTGTATGGAGACACTGAGCGGATTCTTTGAGAAGCTCGAAATGCGAGTACGGGCTTGGTGTAGACCAAGCTTCTCAAAGAATCCGCTCAGTGTCTCCATACAAATAAGCGCCCACTGGTGTGCTGGGCGTCAGACCTTTCACACCAGATTTACACACCAAAACTCGTACTAGGGCCTCTGTAAGCATTCCAGTCCAGTAACTGGTTTCGTGGTCTACTTTTGAATCCAGTGCGATCAGTCCAGTGCAATTGGAATAATGTAGACGGCCAATCCAAACTGATCTCTTTTTGAAATCATTGTCAGTGTAGTGTTCACGTTTCAACGGCTTCTAAATTACTGGAATAATGTAGACGATAACGAATCCAGTTCAGCACTGGACTGGAATAATGTAAACCGGCTTTAACACGAAAGCACAGCTCACGACATTGTTTCAGCTGGTTCAATTGAAATATAATTATAGCGTGTTCGCGCCCGCGTGCTATGGGGACTGGCGAGAGTGATTATGGGGGTTTTTAGGGTTCCGTGGGTAATGGAGAACGCAGAACCCACACGCAGTACAATACCGGCGCTACGTCTACGTTGCTCTTGTATTTCATTTTTAATTCTCAAAAGAGTATTGTACCATGTTTGAGGCCTGAGTGTATGTCTATCTGTAGACATTGTGAGTCTGTGACATTCAGATTTGAAAAACTGGAATCCATAATCCAGGGCCTGGCAATCAGTGGGTTTGATGATACCAACAGTCCCCATATCGTAAACTCTGAACTGCTTTCGCTGCCCAGCATAATGCAAAGCGACGTGGCTACAACAGATATACGAAAGCAAGAAGCTTTTGAGAAACGCGCTGGAACGCGATAATGTCACTATTTAGTCACAGAATACCTATGATTTAGTATAAAAACATTTCAGAAAACCTGCTAGGCTTAAACATGGGGTTTGAACACACAGGTCCACTCTGTATGTCGTTTGCGATAAAAATGTATCTGGGAGTATACGTACAAATGGCTTTTACTTTTTTATGGTTCAGTACTCTATGGGATTGACGATGCTTTGAAATTAATTGTATTGTATACCTACCTTTGTCGTAATTCAAACAAAGAAAGTTCATATTGAATAAGCACTATTTTATTGTATGACATTCAAAGGTAAGCGGCGCGACACGAAATCGATTTGTATAGGTATATGGCAGGTTTTTATCAAATACGATCGATCTAAGGAGGTTTCTTAAAGTCGATGGTTTTTTTCATTCTGGTTTTCACCAGCAGCGTAGCCAAAAAAAGCTATTTCAATACTACAGAACCCTCATGCTTGGTCCACGACTCACCCTTAGCAGTTTTTTTATAGCGTTGTTTGCAAACAAAGTAGATAATATACCTAGGGCAGTTAAAAAATGATTTTATGAACTCGCTAGTTTAATACTTAGTTTATCTACTTTTAGCCACACGACAGGGTATTTCCAGTAGCAAGTACTTGATAATCATATAAATGTTCATTTGTTTTAAGAGCTACGTAATAATAGACCATTTTTTTGTAAAATAAATGTGATGGAACACTCAGATAACCTGAAGTTATAAGTGGATATTTTGATTAGGGTCACAATCATATTTGTTGACTAGTAGACCGATCACGAACAAGACTAGTAGACCGATCACGAACAAGACTAGTAGACCGATCACGAACAAGACTAGTAGACCGATCACGAACAAGACTAGTAGACCGATCACGAACAAGACTAGTAGACCGATCACGAACAAGACTAGTAGACCGATCACGAACAAATCTGACAGTCGCTGCGTTACGTAAGCCTAACGCAACGTAAATTCGGATATGCTAGTGTTACGATACGTTTACGATCATAACATTTATTCGTGGTCAAGGCATAGTTGAAGTTTTATGATATGTACAGAAATTACATACCATAGTATTGTTTGTGTGTGTTATTCGATTGAAATTTCTATAATTTTTATATAATATGTTTTTGTTTATTGATTTGAAATTGCTAATTATTATTATGAATTGTGTTTTAGGACCGCCAGTGTACAAATTGTACCTCATATAATATGACGTGTAATGTATATTACAAATAAATACTATTATGACTATTATTACATTTTCTGTCGAAAGACTGACTTACTAATTATTATTATAGTAATCATAACCTAAATGTATCTACATTTACCATTCTAATGAACTGGAACCTAAATTTACCAAAATTTCTGTGATTTTTGGAAGTTTCACAAAGCTAATAACGATTCAAATCTCTCACGATACGTTTTAAGTATTAACTCCAAACTTTAGAGTCTCGAGCGTCAATATTAAAGTGGAAACGAAGGAAACTTCTTTTTGAAAGGGGTCCGAAGTTTCAACTCTACACTCGCTGGTATTAAACATTCATTCTTCATTCATTTATTGAGACTGAAATAAGTCCACGACTGAATTTATTAGTACAGTCTTGGTACACATTCCTTCAGATATTTGACGACGGAATGTCAAAATATTATATTTGGCCACAGATCTTATAATACTATACTAGTATTGGCATATCGTAAAAACGCATCATTTTGTAATAAAAATGTTACCTATGTTCATTTTCAATAAAAGCAAACTAAAGGGTCTGGGACAAACGTGTATGGAGCCTAGGTCCCATTTAAACTTGTATTAGTGAAACTTTCATTGTGTAATAGTTTTAATAAAAGTTTACAAGTAGGAATGTCAAAAAACATTGCAGGTATAAACCATAAAATCGCCAAAATATAGGTAAAGCATATTATTTCTGTCTATGACCCGCAGGCCGGTCCCAAAGTGGCCACAGATATTTAGAAAGGTTCGTGTACTGAAGTGGTAAGTTTTACCCGTTTTGAGAGTAAAATGATGTCACCTTCATACCTCGGACATTTAAGTAGCTGAAAAACCCACAAAAACGCGTGCTACCTAAGTACTTACCTATTTTGACACTGACTAGGCAGAATTAAGGCCCATTTAGATGGAGAGAGTTTCTCGTACGTTTCGGTACGAGAAACTATACGCAACTATCGCAAGCAATAATCGCCATGACACAATCGTATCAAAATGTTTACATACAGGCAAGAACTAAAATCTCGCCTACGATTATGTAATACGGGACGGGACTCGCTTATGACTTATCGCTAGGCGATAATTGCCTATGTTTGTTTACACGACGAAGGTATAGTAAGCAGATTCTTGCTTATGAGAATCTCGACTTGTGTAAACACGATCTCGTGTGACATATTTTCAAGTTCATACAAGTATCGTACAAATCAGTTCGAATCGTTTTCAGTGCGAGATTTGTCATTCGAGTTTAGTAATTAGACGGACACAATAATATTCCATTGCGAGGTAATTGTCGCCCAAGGCAACGAGCGAGAAGAGCGAATGTTTAGACGAAAAAAAGGTTTTATATTCCTTCGATAATCGTATCTTCGAGGCGAGAAACTCTCCAACTAAATGGGCCTTTAGGCATTTAGTAACTTTTAAAAAATATTGGGGTAGTATGCAAACGTCTAACAGGAATAGCGATGCCATTGCTACTGATAATAATTATTATGGTCTGTGTATAATAATATGATCTGTGCTACTGAGAACGTTCTTAGAGTCCTTTCCATGAAAGAAGTCCCGCAGACGCGGCGCTGTAGTCGACCGTAAGTATTATTTCTCGAGCAGCACTTTTAACAACTTTAGCCATTGAAAACAAGACTTTGATCACAGAAACCAAATAAAAACGCACTAGCATCCGAACACATTAACAGCACCTGACAACTAATTTAAAATTTAGTTTTAAAGTTTAGTTCCGGAAATTTCCGCGGGACATCTTTCATGAAAAGGACTCGTTTTTATTTTTAATTTATGTAATAGAGATAGGATTAGGACATAAGTAAGTTTTCTATAATAGTTTATTTTATTATCTTGTGATTTTCCTTGGTGCAGTACATGCAAGTAACTAAGTACTTCTCACTTTCATACAGGGTGAATTTTTGAGACGGGACTGTAAGGACAGGTACCTTATTCGTTATAGTTACAGGAAAACGCTTTTAGGAGACTATCCATACATTTGTAAGATATTCGGAACTACATTTACAGATTTTGGAAAAAATGTACAGTCAGCAAGAAAATGGTCATTTTACACAAAAACTTTTTTTGATGCCAATCGAACTTGTTTCTTATAAGGATCAAAAGTCTCTACCGGACAGACTGAGGTTTGAGTACTAGAAATGTCGGAAATCGCGAAAAACTTTTGTCCATTTTCTTGCTGACTGTACATTTTTTCCAAAATCTGTAAATGCAGTTCAGAATATCTTAAAAATGTATGGATAGTCTCCTAAAAGCGTTTTCCTGTAACTAAAACGAATAAGGCACCTGCCCTTACAGTCCCGGCTCAAAAATTCACCCTGTATACTTACAAACTTACTTAATTGGCTTTTTACTGCTATACAAATGTTTATCTAGTTAATTTAAGCTGTTGGTTTTCCATAAAAAAAAAAAAAAAGTAGGTACCTAAGCTCAAAATTAAATTAATAAAAAATAATAACATAAATAAATAAATATTCACGGACACTTAACACAACGCCTTCTAGTCCCAAACTAAGCAAAGCTTGTACTATGGAAACTAGATAGCTGATAGAATACATACATACATTTTTTTTGTAAATACATACTTATAATACAAACACCCAGACACGGAAAAAATATCTATGTTTACAAACACAGATGTTTGTTCTCGGTGGGGATCGAACCCACGAGCCACAGCACGGAAGGCAGAGCTACTACCGACTGAGCCATGACGCTGTCGTGGATACTTTGACAGCCAATGTGGCAACATTATATTATTTAGGTATTTGTAGTTTGAAGTTAGCAACCCTTTTTGTATTTGACGTTGAGCAGAGCCATCTGACATTAGGAAGTACTGTCAACGTCAAATACAAAAAGGGTTGGTATTTTGCTAGAAGTACTACCTACTTATGCAGATTTAAAAGCCATTTCAGATTATAATGGGTTTGCACGACGATTATGAATGAGTCTGTAATTACCAAAAGCTTTACTGAAATAATGGTTTCAAACTGAACCGTTCTAATTAAAAAATAAAACACTTGTATGCAAACACCTGCGCGCTGATTTATGCTGCGCGTTCATTCTGACGTTTTCCTGAATATCAATGCATTTAGTTAACATAAGGCTATACGCGCACTTGACTGCCACGTGGCCAGTGACCAGCGATCTTACCGCAAAATGTAAAGTGTAATGGACGTCAATTTCCTATGAAAGTTTTTACAATCTTAGCAATACTTATATTACATATCTAAACACATAAATATTTACCAAGAGTACGACTGATAAGTATCTACGGTATTTACAATTTTTACAAAATACACTCGTATCTGCAGCCCGTTGCAAACGATTTATAAGTAGCTCAATTGACCCAAGTCACTAAGCGGACCAAACGGAAGCGGGTATAATATACCTATAAGTAGTTATTTTCTTAAAATCCACATAGGTACCTTACCTACCTAGGTACTTATTAAAATGCAGCAAATATTTCCATCTATTCTCAAAGGACTCTATTAAAATCGTGTAATTTTGAAACAAGCTGATTATGTCCGCCATTTTCTTTGCCGCCATTTTGTTTTCCCGTCATTCACGTCAGCGGACGCAGCTCAGGGTAATCCTGCTTTAATGACGACAGAGGGATCATTTTAATGGCGCAAGTTCGTTTTCTGTTTTTTTTTTTATTTTTGTAATTTTATTCTGAGACCACCACACTTATGTTTATCTTATCGTTATTTCGAATTGAGATCAGTCTCACCACCCAGTTTGAACACACTTTGGTTCACGTTCAAAATATTCAAATCGGTGATCAAATAAACAGTCAGCGATAACTTTTTTACCAATAAAAAACATTGAACGAATGAATGAATGAATTCAATTTGCAAACTGTATAATCAACTTTAACCATAGGTAACCCTTGCCATGGCTCAGATTACCATAGTAATTGAGTTCTAAATTCAATTAAAAACATGCAAAAATTGGGTTTTTGTTTCCGACGCGCATCGACCGATCATAGTACAGTCAGAATCAGAAGTAGGTAATTATCAGAATTTCAAAATATAAAAGAGTTTAATCCATTTTTTAAATAAAATAATGATAAGAGAGTTCACTTTTACACCATTTTATACTAAACGAACTCTAGTTCTAAGTAGGTAGGTCTATAATGTTGCCATTCTGTTAACATTAAAAGGTGTTACCACTGTTAATTCATTTGGAAATAGTCCATTTATTAAGCAGCTGATAAATTGGAGGCATGATTAATGTTTGCTTACACGCGAGCGTATCGACCGCGGTGTTAATGAACCTTTACGACATTCTGGGCCCCTGGTAGTCGTAGTCTAGTGGCCCTCGCCTGCTTTTTGTTAAATGTTAAATCGGGGGTACGCTCTTAATAAAATCTAGTGAAAATATCATTGAGATGGGGTTGGATGTCATAAAAGTTCCATTTTGTGACTTCAACGCATATTTTTATTATTTTAACTTACAACCCTAAACCACCGCTCAGCATAGAGCCCAAAATCGGAACTCCTTTTGCTAGCACCTGTCCTGCTCTCGCGGGGATGGATAGCGGGTCAGTGAGAGTGCTAGATAGAATGGCAGAAAGGAGGTTTGAAGGTGATCCATCTCTTCCTCTATTGGGATCGGTAGGATCTTTATTTTGGCTTGGTTCCAAATCTGGCTGCTTTCTAGGTTGCTCAGAGACTGAAAAAAGAAAATGAAATTATACGCAGACATAATATTTTCTATTATTAGAAAGAAGGAAGGTACCTAAACCTAGAGTGAGAGTTAAAAAGTTTATTCCGGTAGAAGATGGCGGTGGGACGATCTCAATCTCGATAGACATAAAAATGACTGGCACACTGTGGCCAAAGATGGAGAAGTATGGAAAAAAGGAAGGAAGTCCTTTGCAGTACGATGATACAGGTTAAAAAATAAATAAAGTGAGAGAATACTCACCACCGTTCCCTGGTTGGTCTGTTGGTCTACCAGACCGACCCGGTTGGTAGACTGGGGAGTAAATTACTGGGGTGCCCGGTAAATAGGTAGTTGGAGAAGAAGTAATCGGGGTCGTTTGTGGATAACTTGTAGCGTATTGCGTTTGGTAATAATAACATTGTGCTGAAATTTGGGATGCCTCTGAAATAAATAATAATTATACAGTTTAAGACCAATTTACAAAAAAAAAGAAAAAAACTGGCAGCCTTTTTATAATGTTTCTTTTTGAAAAATTATAAAAAGGGTGTCAGACTTTTTTATTTTATGGGGTTACCAAAATGAAGATTATTTTTTATTGGTATCAAATAAAACACTGTATTTAATATGGTCAAATAAAAAAAGGGAAAACAAAAAAGACTTGGCAAAAGGACAAGCCTCCAGTGCCAGAACGAAATAAAAAAAAAAAAAAAAAAAAAAAAAAAGTGATGATTTATATCAAAACCTGACAGAAACTTAGAAAACCTTACCAAATAATAATAAACCAAAGATCGCACTTAGCCTCAACATTTTAATAAAAAAATGTTTCATTGATATCACTCAATATATTTACTAAATTAAAACATTACGAACTGTACGCGATGCTGTGTTTTATGTACATTGTGATTCGAACAAACTTTTTATTTTATTTAAATAAAACTATGGACTGTTTACATTAAGCTAGTTACTGGCAATGCCATGTGTGGCTTTTTCGCGTGAATAGCGAGTAAAAGATTAAGTAACTCGCGCCTGAATACTGAAGCGGTCTTGAATTAATCTCATGAATGAAATCATTGCCATCTCTTACTAATTGGTTAGGTAAAAGAGGCAATGCAAAATTTTAGTTTTCCAAAACCACAGCTTAACACTGAGTTGAAAGCGAACTAAACGTGAGTTACTTAGCCAATGTAAACAAACTATAAGCGTTAATAAAAATAAAAAATATTTATATATTTTTTTTACACTTTTAAAGTTACAGAACAAATTGATTAAAAACTATTCTGATAAATGTTTCAGTATGACATTCTTTGCTACGTGATAGTAAGATGTCTTTTAGGATTCCGTTTTTGAAAGTGTCAGCGTTTTCGCTGACACTCTTCAAAAACGGAATCCAATCCTATACTATTCTAATACCTATCCTATAAGTTAGAATGGTAAATTACATACCTAATGGTAAGTTTACTATTTTTAATCCGAAGAAGTGATTGGTCATAAATAAATTGAATAGGTATTCCAATAACTAGATTATTTTAATTATGTTCTCATCGATCTCCGCCAGTGGCGCCACCTCTAGATCTCCGAGCAAGTTTCCCCCCTTCCGAATGCAGATAGGACATCTTGGAATGAGGCCATAGTTTACAAAGGATCTTCTGTCAGGAGTGACGCCGACTTGCAATGTTGGACGGCATAAGATCGACGATATTTCTGTAACCAAAGACAGTTTTAAAAACTTACCCTCATAGTATACTTAATTCACCTAGGTGACTCAGCCCTGGTGAATTAAGTCGACGGCACCCTTTGCCCGACTATACCCGGAGCAAATACTCGACTACGTAGAGCGAATTCTTGACTACGCGGAATAAATACTCGACTACGTAGAGCGAATACTTGACTACGCGGAATAAATACTCGACTACGGAGAGCGAATAGTTGACTACGCGGAATAAATACTCGACTACGTAGAGTGAACACTTGACTACGCGGAATAAATACTCGACTACGTAGAGTGAATACTTGACTACGCGGAATAAATACTCGACAACGTAGAGCGAATAGTTGACTACGCGGAATAAATACTCGACTACGGAGAGCGAATAGTTGACTACGCTGAGCTAATACCCGACTATGGAGAGCGAATAGTTGACTACGCTGAGCTGATATCCAACTACGGAGAGCGAATAGTTGACTACGCGGAGCTAATACCCGACTATGGGGAGCGATTAGTTGACTACGCTGAGCTAATACCCGACTACGTAGAGCGAATAGTTGACTACGCTGAGCTAATACCCGACTACGGAGAGCGAATAGTTGACTACGCGGAGGATATACTCGACGCGGAGCAAAAGGAGGGTTGTGAGTTTAACAGTGTATGCATAAATGTGTGATTTTCACATGCCTTAACCACCATTGCGCTTCGTGGTAAGGCAGGGACTTAGACAAACGCTTGGAGGTTCTTACCAGATGTTAGTAACAATAAAACTACTCCAGTCAACATTTTTTGTTTTATTTTAATAAACTGTCAATGAATCACAGCTTTTATACACAGAATTTTCAAAACATTCTACATACGTTTTGATACGAAACCGTTAAAATGTCATAAAAAAACACTACTTTGTATCATAGTTTATTACTGTAAGTATATACCTAGTAGAACCGACTATCTACTAAGTAGTGGCTCTGGGAGCTGTAGACCTCGCGAGCATACTAAATATTCCAATATTCAATATCATCAATCAACATCATCAATGCCGTGTAAGGTGTTTTCTGAAAGTCTTTAAGTGCACTTTTATTAATTTCTAATTTAAGGCTTATTATTATGCTGATGCTCTCATTCAGTGAAGGAAAACCTCATGAAGATAATTATCAGTTAGTATTCTAACAGCGACGAAACGCTTGCAGCCTGTCACGTATTGAAAACTAACTATAATGCAAAATGTTGTGTGTGTGTGTGTGATGTGATGTTTTTTCTATTTAATTTTGTAAATTTTTGAGGAATGTAATGTGCAAGTGCATTTTCCGTTTTGTGATTTTTTTTGCATCATCTTGTGTAGAATGAGGTCCTTTGTGTTTCTCTCAAATTCGATTGAAAACCATCGATTGTTTGATGAGCTATCCTGTTCATCATGCTGAAGATCCTTATCAGATCTTCGCCAAACTTTTATGAGACCAACTTATAGTTACTACCTTTCAAATAAAAAAAGAATAATCGAAATCGGATCTCATTTGGTGGAGATATCCAGTATATCAAATAGCCCCCCTTTTGCCCTTTTTTTGGGGGAAGTACCCCTCCAATCAAAAATCCCCGACGACAAAAAAATTCTAATAAGTCATATAACCTGTGTAAGAAGTTTCGTCCAGATCGGTTGAAAAATGCGAATTGTAGAGGAGAACAGACAGACAGACAGACAGATATCCGGACAAACGCATTTTTGGCCAATGTGGAAACTGAGACGCTTCGCTCGCTCGGTCAATAAACGACGTTCTCCGCTGTCGCTATTTGGATGGGTGACCGCTAGTGGCATTTACATCAGAATGCATTGTTACTTCGGAGAGCACGGCGGAGGCTTGGCGGCCTAAAAACTCTATCTGCACTAGAGATACTATAAACTTGTTTAGCAATCCAAATTATGGATAATCAATAAAAATTATATTGTTTCAGGTATGTGTTTCTCTTCTATGTGAGTATCAGTGTCTGCAAAACCACATCAACTTTGATTTAGCCTTATAGTAGCTACCACTTCCAATCTAAGAGCAGCGTCCCGTTCATCGTGGTAGGTGTAAAAAGTTGCCATTGTCGGTGTGTGTCGGTGTTGCCATGCAAAAGGCCATTGGATAAGTCATGCAAAAAAGTTTGGTCCTACTACAATAATAATAAAAAACTTAAGAGGTGTCAAGGGACACCCGGATGGAACGAAGTTCCTTGAGGAGTTGTTTTCTTACAGTAAGTACATAGAAGCACCTAAATTAAAACAAAAACTTCCAACAATAAGGTGCATTGGGGTAATTGCGAAAATGGGTATATTCCGAAAATCCATAAAATCTAGTAACATAATGCGATATTTTCCTGTTGGCAACATTGGTCTAGACGCCATCTTGATTGGCATCGCCGTGACAGTCCTATATATCCTCGTGCCAACAGGAAAATATCGCATTTTATGGATTTTCGGAATATACCCATTGTCGCAATTACCCCAATGCACCTTACCTACATTCATTTGTTTCCTTCCTGCACCAATTTATTCGAATGACGTTGTCAAAGTTTGAAAAAAGTGTCGTCACAACTTTTGGTCTTAATTTTTTCCGTCTAGCCCCCTTTCGCAACGCGCGATAAGGAACTTCGTTCCAAAAAGAAATCAATTCTTTATTGCTGTCTAAAGAAAATAGTTACACAATGCACTCGGCATTATAAGTACCTAACCGTTACGTTACTTACTACTGAAATGATGATGATGATGGTTTTTAAAACTCAAAGAATAATTTAATTAAAACCCAAATTCTTCTACAATCATCAGTGACGCGATGATCCGTGAACCAAAAAATATAAACATTAAAAATTAGATTTTTTTCGTATAAAAAGACGTTCCGGTTCATTGGAAACCACAGATCGTGTGATCAAGCAACATGGCTAGAGACCTCCTTTGCTTATCTGGTAAGTCATTTGCCACTGTGTAGTATGTAGGTTAAGTACCTATACCTATATTAACTCACTAGCCGTCGCCCGCGGCGTTGCTCCCGTTCTAGACCCTTTAGAGTGTGACTTTTCAAAATTCCTTTCTTAGTGCACCCCTACACCATATAAGGATACTACCCTCCAAATTTCATACCTCTAGGACTTATTCAGTCAGTCAGCTTCAAAAGAGTTTTATATATCTGATGATGATGATGATGAAATAGCTGGTATTGCAGTGTTTTTATTCGATCATCAAAATAAAATTGCTGTAAACTGATTACGTGTAGATTACGTGGGACTATTTATTTAGTTGTAGCATAATTTTTTTTTTATTTATATCCCTTTCTAGCTTTAATATGCACTGCGCGAAGCAACCCCTTGAACTGGGGGTCCACCACAGTATGCGAATCCGCCCCTAATTGACCGAGCGAGCGAAGCGAGCGAAGCGTCTCAGTTTCCACATTGGCCAAAAATGCATTTGTCCGGATGTCTGTCTGTCTGTCTGTCTGTCTGTCTGTCTGTCTGTCTGTTCTCCTCTAGGTCGCATTTTTCAACCGATCTGGACGAAACTTGGTACACAGGTTATATGACTTATTAGATTTTTTTTGTCGTCGGGGATTTTTGATTGGAGGGGTACTTCTCCCAAAAAAAGGGCAAGAGGGGGCTATTTGATATACTGGATATCTCCACCAAATGAGATCCGATTTCCATTATTCTTTTTTTATTTGAAAGGTAGTAACTATAAGTTGGTCTCATAAAAGTTTGGCGAAGATCTGATAAGGATCTTCAGCATGATGAACAGGATAGCTCATCAAACAATCGATGGTTTTCAATCAAATTTGAGAGAAACACAAAGGACCTCATTCTACACAAGATGATGCAAAAGAAATCAAAAAGATCAAAAAAATCGCAAAACGGAAAATGCACTTGCACAGTGGGGGTTGCAGGTGAGGGATGGGTGTCAGGTGAGAAGTAGTGGGGATGGGTATTTTCTACTTCTCTTCAACATTGATAGGTTTCTTTCAAAACTCTGAAATAGCTTTTGCTAAGGCAGTAAATAGCTCACTTTTAGTAAACTCGCGAGGTCTACAGCTCCCAGAGCCACTAGTCTACCATTCCTTGGAGGAGGAGCCGCAACAGTCTGCGATACTTTACCTAACCGCTGCTGGAGCTTAGGTCTAGGCGGCTATGGTCTAGGTCTTGGTGGCTTAGGCTTGGGAGGTGCCTCAACAGTCTGCGAAAGTTCTCCTAATTTACCATTTCTTGGTGTGGGAGGTTTAGGTCTGGGTGGCTTAGGCTTAGGCGGTCTAGGCCTTGGCGGCTTAGGTCTAGGAGGTATTGGCTTAAATGGCTTAGGAGGATCCACAAAAGTCTGCGAAAGTACACCAAATCTGCCAATGCTTGGTCTGGGAGGTTAAGGTTTGGGCGGTTTAGGCGGTCTAGGCCTTGGCGGCTTAGGTCTAGGAGGCATTAGCTTAAATGGCTTAGGAGGATCCACAACAGTCTGCGAAAGTTCACCTAATATGCCTTTGCTTGGTCTAGGTGGTTTAGGTTTAGGGGGCTTATATGGCTTGAATGGATTAGGAGCTACACCAGTCTGTGAAAGTTCTAACGTACCACTGCTGAGTATAGGCGGCTTAGGTTTTGGAGGTTTAGGTCTTAATGGCTTAGGATTGAGTGGCTTAAATGGATGCCACTCAATCCTAAGCCATTAAGACCTGCAGCACCCCCACGGGTGCTGCAGGTTTTGGTGGGATTGGTTTGGGGGGATTAGGCGCTACTTCAGTCTGTGAGAGCATATCTAATGTACCGTATGTCGGCTTTCCTTTCGGGCCGCGTTTTTTATGAATCACCAATCGTCTTCTTCTCAGACCTCCACTGACTTGCGCGTGGGTGGTCTGACCCCTAGTCGTTTAAACCACACCTCTGTTCACAGTAACTCGTTTGATCGTTCCATCATTAGTTTTTGAGTAGGTAAAACCTATGCCTTGATTATTGGTCTGTGATTTTAATAGCAATGTAAAAAAACCTTCAGACGCGACTTCTAAAAAGGCCCAATAGTTATTGTATAATATTTTAAAAGTCATAACCATACTTTTTCGTTGTTATTCTTTTTAAATTGACAGTTTTTCTTTTTAATTTCATTTGTTTTATTTTTGTATCGATTAGATCAATGTAATGGTCTATCGATATAATTAATTATTAGATCATAAATTATATTATTAGTTTTTAAAATTGCATGTTCGTGTCTGGATAGAAAAAAAATGCTCTAAAATTATTTTCTAAATTCTGTATGTATGTATTGGCAAATAAAAATGTATTTATTTTAATTGTGTAAGTTTTTATTTCACCTCCGTTATTTTATAGGTACTTAGGTATACCTACTACGAGCCAATTGAGAACACTTTTCTTTATACCGTCCTGTTTGCGTCGCCGTAGCTTTGTAAAAATAAAACAAAGGTGTAATGCTTATCGTACCCGTCATATATTTCAATCATTCACACATTTACAAATATAGCCTATTTACAAAAATATAATTATTTACAATAAACATGGGGGCGGCAGGTGGCAGGGGGGCGGCGGGGGGAACTCCTGACAGACAGGGGGCAGTTCGCACGCGCACACGGGGATAGGGTGGCCGCAAGCATCTAGTTCGTATGCCCCTGACCCAGATCCCGAAGATCCTGAGTCCGACCCTGAACCCGAGCCATTACCATCTGACCCTGAATGAGACCCTGAGTCTGACCCTGGAGCAGACGGAGCGTACAGTGGTCCGAACGGGTGGGGTAGAGGTAGGTTTTTGCCCGCGGGAGTGACGTTAGCGCAGCCAATGGTACGGAAGGCTGCGGGTGGGTTTGCACGGAAGCAGATGACCGGGGGTGAAGGGACGGAGATCCTCGGGGGCCTCACTATCAGGGAGCCTGGGGGTGGCACCGGCACTGGGGCTGGTTGGATCTGAAATAACAGTTTTGCAAGTGGTGTAACGTTTCCAGAACTACGCAGTAGGTATAGATTACGAGATACTTAGTGCGCTCAACCCTCGAGGTACCTACCTACTTTCGTTTGTTCGATTCGATCCTACGATATCTTACTTTTCGTAGACCTTGATCCAGTAAATGAACTAGGAGCATTGCGAATGGGATTCGGTGGATGCCACACACCTGCTAACTCACAAACCCAGCTCGGAACTGCGTTACTTTAGCTGGTCTTTACATCTTTAGATGGAGCAGCAAACTTCATGCTATGAGCTCACCTTCATCGGTGGAGGGCGAGGCACGGGCACGGGGGGAGGGTTGACCTGGATCGGCGGCGGGGTGGGGGGCTGCACGCACGGCACCTGCACGTAGAACGAAGGCGGCGTCGGTGGCTGGAGAGATAACAATTAGGTATACATTAACATAGGCTTATCAAAACCAGTGGTAGATGATTAAGTCTAGGATTACAACATACCCGAATAAATCCAGGTGTTCCGTCAGTATCAAGTTTTCGATACGTTGGTCATCACTGATGCCTAGGGAAGTGATCTCACGGGTATCAAGATAGATTGAACAACTCAATACCACTCAACTCAACTAGCGTATAGCACTATCAAGTTTTTGACTGATACCTGGGGAGGGGTAGATCCCCAAATAGACTGGGAGTTGGGGAACTCAACAGGGTTCTGCCACGAGTTCCTACTATCTTACCTGGACCAGCGCTGGTTTCACACAGATGGGTGCTGGTGTGGGCGGCTGGACGGCGTTAGGCTTCACCCAGATCACAGGTGGCTGCGGCATGCGGATCTGGCCCGGGCGGACGGTGATCGGAGGCGGCTGCTGGAAGCGAACCTGACCTGGCTTCACGACGATTGTACCTAAAATTGTACATTGTATTTATGAATCGGCGGGAGTTGGCAGCCAAACCACTTTTTATCGATAAGTTCTACGATGACAGTGGTTTTGAGATGGACGGACAAAGGGAGAGTCTTGGTAGAGTTAGCAAGGAACACAGACATGAAGTCCACCCAGCAATGGTTGCAAACAGTCTTTGTTGTCAAGAAACAGCATACGAAGTTCTGACTGTCCTCTGATTCCTCTGTCTCCACCATGTGAGTGAATGAATGAACTTAGGTAGTCCCAAGCTAAGGCCACTGCCTAGGCCCGAGACTATAAGAACACGTCTGTGTAGTACCTACCTTATGAGGCTCTGAAACTACCGGGAGGTCAGGTTACGAACTGTGCCTTGATCACGAATAAATGTGACAATTGTAAACATATCGTAACGATAGCGTATACGAGATATACTGCGCGGTGACGTAACAACATTCGGCTAGCGTGGACGCGCACGCATTATGACTGTCAGGATTTTTTCGTGATCACCCCTGTGCCTTGATCACAAATAAATGTGACAATCGCAAACGTATCGTAATGCTAGTGTATCCGAGATACACTGCGCGGTGACACTACAAAGGTTGGCAGTCGAGCTGGCATTGGCGCGCAATATAACTCGAATACGTTAACGTTTTTCGTGATAGAGGTACTGCTCGGAGTTTTGTTCAAATCGTTCGTTTCAAAGTCAAGTAACAAGAAGGAATCAATTTTACCTGATGGTGCCTGTCCGTAGACATAGTTGACCGGCGATTCACAGGGATTGCACGGCGAGATGTCTATAACTGGTGGCTGGCAAGGTGGCAGGGGCTGAGGACAGGGCTCCAGGGGCGGGGGGCAGGGTTCGTAGCAGGGGGCGAAGCACGGAGGCAGCGGCGGAGGCTCGCAGCCATATTGTGGCTCTGGGAGCGGCTGGGCGAAGGCGCTCCCGAGGATCAGAGCTGGAAATAGAACAGGTTTACACAGGCTCATGACATCAATGTAATCTGAGTATTATTTTGTTGATCGAGATAAATATCAAAAAAAAAAATTGACTTGCGAGGTATGATAATCCGCAAAAGCGCCTCTAGCGGGAGTTCAAACGATTTTTCTCGATACAAGAACTGAGAGTTCCTCGATTTTCACTCAAAGTCAAAGTCAAAGTCAAAAATCTTTTATTCAATAAAATCTCACTGATCACTTTGAATCGTCATTACGTTTTGTATGATTAGGTATGATTACATATTTTTTTATTGGATGAGTTGGAGCTAGTTCGTCCCAAGCTTGTTTGTCTTCTAAATAATCAGATATTTTATAGTATGCTTTTAAAAGAAGTCTCTGTTTTATTACGTTTTTGAACTTGCCAATCGACAACTGAGACACATCAGTTGGGATTTTGTTAAAGAAGCGTACACATTGCCCTTTGAAAGATTTACTAATTTTTGTGAGCCTAGTGGTGGGAACAGGTCACTTTTCGGAGATCAATAAAATAAAAGTCGTACTACTCTGAACAAAATTGAGACGAATCGAGAAAGATTTTTTGACAGATAGAGGGCATGACAAAGAAGAAGACGTTTCATACGATAGGAACCGGCTATTAACCTTCTGATTGGCCCTGTAAGTTACGTTATGATAACCCATTTACAACTCGTTAATTAGTTATACCTGAGTTTGACCATCCTAAGCAAACTAATCCAAAGTTAAAATAAATATTGCTTGGCAATCTCACTTCTATTTGAGTTCGCTATTCGACATTTTACACGAGAATTTTGGATGAAACAATAGATTAAGTAGACATCTATAGTAGGTGCCAAATAACACCGCAATATGGGTTATTCACCCACCTTCACCACGATGTCGTAAAATTCAATTTAGGAATGGCTAATTCTGTCGCTTTCCATACAAACCTGTCGCTAAGACGGTAATCGCTCGAATCTCGTAGTACTGTTTGTTTACCATACATAAATTGAATTTTGCGACATCGAGGTGATGGTCCTGCCCGCGATGTTCGCAGGACATGGATGAGGTCAGCACAGGACCGTGAGGAGTGGCACAGACAAAGAGAGGCCTATACCCAGCAGTGGGTGAAGTCGGACTGTGGATGATGATGATGATGAGGTGATGCTGAGTGACCTGTATTGCGGTGTTATTTGGCACCTACTATAGAAAATATAATTAGGTACCTAAACAAAATATGAATTCACTAATTACCATAATAATATACATATTTTTTCCTTACATCCTTTAACATGCATGTATACTAATATTATAAAGAGGAAAGATTTGTATGTAAGTAAGTTTGTAACGAATTGGCTCAAAAAGTACTGATCCGATTTGGATGAAACTTGGAATATACATTGCCCGTGACCTGGATTAACACATAGGCTACTTTTTATCTCGGAAAATCAACGGAATCCAACGGGACGCGAACGAAGTCGCGAGCGGAAGCTAGTCTAAAATATGCCGACTGTTGGCCTCCTGATTGGCTAACAAATGTGATGGACACAGTGCAATACTTTACAGAGAACGTCCTAGATGTACTTATGTGTTTAGCAGTTGTGATAGGTGAAAACCGCTCAATTCTCTTAATAAAAATAAAAATAGTAAAAAAACAGACAATTCGTTTTCGATCGAATCAATTTTCGGAATCAGAATCGTTTATTTAATAGATCTGCATTTCATTTAATAGTTTGTCCATTTCTTTAATTTCAGTTATTGACTTTCTACACTTTTTTCATAGTATATTATAATGGGCCCCCAATGGTGGTAAACGTCAACGTGGCAGACCCAGATTGAGATGGCGAGACGAATTAGACGCATTTTTGAAGGATTGGCCCGCAGCTGCACTAGATCGTGAGAAGTGGAAGGGGGATAGGGAGGCCTTTGCCCTGCAGTGGGATGAAACTGGCTGATAATAATAATAATAATATTATAGATAGAAGAAATTAATTTTAATATTTTTTTCTTACCAGATAACCATATGACTCTCCCCCTCGCCATGTTTTCAGTCGTCTGCAAACAGTGATTCCAAAACCAGCATTTATACTAATAACCGAAACCGCATCGAATTCGGCTTAGTTTATTTTGATCTAGTCAAATAAATGTTATGATATTTTTATTGTATGGTTTTGTTCCAGTTGGGTGATATTTTGATTTGAATGATTTATCAATTCTTTATACTACATACAGTGCAATGCTGCTGGTATGGAGAGGGAACGCAGAGCATTGTTATTCCGAGGGAATAACTGGCACGCAGATTCGCGCGGTGTACAGATGCAGTAAAAATAACTCTTTTTAAAGCATACTGTACTTCGCTGTACTCTGCGAGTCTGTGGGTCAGCTATACCCAAAGGGCTTACAATGCTCTGCGGGTCCAATATAACAATACATTTAGGGCGCTGTTGCGGCTCCTGCGCTACTGCAGCGCGTCCGGTATGTTCACCGCGCACAGACTCATTTGATGCCATCTGCCGCAAAAAAACCGCATCTCTGCTAAGCAGGCTGCGCGGGAGCAACAACAGCATCCTAAATGTTATTGCTCAAACACATAACTGTCCTTTGGTTTGGAACCTCATCCAGAGGACAGCATCGCTATTAGTTAACAATTACTAACCTAGTTTAATAAGTGTTTTTATGTTACTAACCAAACTGGACCAAGTTGTCTGAATAAATAATCTAAATTAAAAAAAAAATGCATTGGTCTAGCGGTAAGTATACCCATAGTGTTATTCTGTGGTCTAGCGGTAGTAAGGTCGTAGGTTCAGATCCCGTAGTATTCATATTCTGTTTAAAAGTAAATGTAGCTTCTATACATTTTAAAATCGCTAGAGCATAATATTTTATTCTCGTTCGTCCCACTGAACATGTTGGTGGGACGACCCATTGGGAGGAAAGGGAATGAACGAAAAATCGCTGACAAGATTACTAACCAATGTTTTTCTAATGGTGCATTGACATAACCCCGCGGAAAGAGTGGCTTTAACCGACTTCATCCACGTATCTACACGACATTGCGTGTTTTGCTTTTCTGTGGTGTTTACGATCAATAGAAGTCTCAATGAACTGCCATCATCATCATCATTTGATGATGAAGACGTATGAAATTGAAGTCGGTTTTTCCAGTTTTTTTAAACTTATAAATTATTACTGCGGGCAATGTTGTTTCAAAAAACCTGCAGGTTTTTCGAATTGTTTTAATACTAAATCATATAGGTTTTCTGTGACTAAATAGTGGCATTATAGTAGGTGCCAAATAACACGGCAAAATGTGAACAAAACATAAAAACAATAAGGTATCTCATGCGTATACCCCTACCAGTACAATCAGCATCGAAGTTTATGTCATTTTACAAGAATTTCTAAGACAATTTCACACACTTCCTAAATAGATTTGTTGCTGCCTTTTACTATAGCATTTCTTATGACTGTGTGTTAAACTTACTATAAGGTGCATTGGGGTAATTGCGAAAATGGGTATATTCCGAAAATCCATAAAATCTAGTAACATAATGCGATATTTTCCTGTTGGCACGAGGATATATAGGACTCACGGCGATGCCAATCAAGATGGCGTCTAGACCAATGTTGCCAACAGGAAAATATCGCATTATGTTACTAGATTTTATGGATTTTCAGAATATACCCATTTTCGCAATTACCCCAATGCACCTTATATTTGTATAATTACAGTTAACCGTGTGGCTCCATGTTATTTGGAATAAACATTATCTTATTTGGTTCATAACTGGTAATCTCTAGGCATGGTCTCATTATTTTTTTCTGTTTACCTAGGAGATTTTAAGAAGCTTAATTTTAGAGTTTATCATTTTAGCTATAGATAAACAATACATACTAATTGTAAATTGGAATTAGAACATTTCTTTATTTAGACAAATTAAATCAACGTTTTTAGTAGATACTTACTTACCTAAACAAGATTTTTTATGATACTTACTTATTTAGTAGATTTAAACAAATTGGAATCAAACAAGTCACCTGAGGGCCTAGTACGAGTTTTCAGTGTATAGTGTGAGTGTGAAACGTCTGACGCCCAGCACACCAGTGGGCGCTGATTTGTATGGAGACACTGAGCGGATTCTTTGAGAAAAAAATCAAAAAATCCGCTCAGTGTCTCCATACAAATCAGCGCCCACTGGTGTGCTGGGCGTCAGACGTTTTACACCAGATTTACACACCAAAACTCGTACTAGGCCCTCTGATTATAGCTAAACTACTAATATAGCAGTTTTGTGTTTATTTTGATTTAATAGAAACAGCTATAGACCAATGCATTACTTAATAGAACACGTTCAATAAGAGACGCCCAAGCGCCCATGCTTACTGTACCCTTGCATCCTCAAATGGAGACAGTCTGGTATCAATGACCCACATTCGGCTCACGTGCCCCAACAATTCGTTACGGGACTTACGTGCCGATAGCAGCACCATCACGGTATTATCTAGCTAATAAATGTTTGGACTTGGAGGATTTGTCATAGAAATAACGCGATTTATTATTGCTGAAGAGAATTTTAGTTGCACGTAAAGGAAATTCATATTTAACGTTCACATAAAGTACCGAAGGTATTTTTAATACTAAGTACTTAGCCAAAGAGATTTTATAAAGATGTATTCTCCTATAGAAAACGTTACTCGAGCATAGATTTGAGTAGGAACAGCTCGGATCAGTACATGAAAATATTATGGCCCCAAACATCTTAGGGTATGTTCAGTAAAGGCAACTTCGATGGTTAAAGACATCACATATGCAGGTGAACAGACACTTAAATTAGCATTGACCATGATTTTCTTGAGGGCTAGCAGAAATATATTAGGCATAAGTTAGGTTACTCTACTTTATGAAAATTACAATGCAGTCACAACAGAACATTGTCTGTAGGTACGACCGAGTAAAAGGTGGTCATAAAACTAAGTACTACAAGTAGGTTAAAATAAAGGTAGGTTCTTACATTAAAAGCCAACATATATTTCATTCACGATACAATATATTATCAATACATAAACTTATAGACTACATTTGCAAACGATCATCACAATTGGAATACGTACGGGTACTAGTTACAAACTAAATCGATTACCAGTAAACAAAGCCAGTTTCGTTTAGAGATCTATCGTAAAACTGATTAATAGAAAAACTTCTAACAATTTTGACAATCCTTAAAATTATTGCTATTCACAAACTCGACGGTGCGCGTGTGATTTGCACATAATATTTCAACCTCAAAAATATGTGTCAGTCAATCAATGGTTGCTCTTGTTTCATCTATTTCAGATGTTATTTTACCACAGTTTTCAGTCCAAAGATTGTCAGAACCGGTAGAGTTTTAAAATTATGTTCATCTCTTTTACAATTGGCATTACGGAAGATAGCATGGAGGTAAGGGTTCAGGAGTTGGTAGTAAGCATGAGTTGCAAGGCTCAGGTACGGGAATGGGGTAAGGCTCCGGGACTAGTACGGGGTAAGGCTCCGGGATTAACTCAGGAACTGGCACTGGGTACGGCATTGGTGTCAGGTTTTGGTTACGGTTCTGAGTGCACGCGTCGACGGAAATACAGGGAGCCTGAACAGGGGGTGGTTGTGGCTGTCTCACGACAATCTGTGGTGGGTTGATCGGGTCTAGTGGTGGCTGGTTCACGGCAAATGGACGTGGCTGGATCTTGGCGGGTTTCGGCACACGGACGGTTATGCTCGGGGGCTGGATAGGTGCCAAAGGACGAGGTCTAGCGATGACAGGGTTGGGCCTGATCGGCGCTAGTGGTGGTGGCCTCACAACGATTGGTCTTGGCGTCACAGGTGGGACACACGGTGGTTGCACGACCATGCTTGGTGGTGTGATCGGTGGCTGTTGAGGTGGTGTGACTAAGATCGGGGGTGGTTGAATAATGACGTCAGGGGTGGAGGTGATGAAGAACACGCCCCCGGGGACTGCCACCTCTTGGAAGCCAATCTGACGCAGACGCTGGTTTACGCCGGACCTTTGTTCTAATACTCTGACTAATCCATTGCCGCCGGGTGCTGGAAAATTACAACCCAACGATTATCAATCAATAAATACGAGTAATATTTAAAAAAAAGTGAACAATAAATAGGGAGGTTCACAACTGTTACCAGCAGACACGAAAAAAATCTCTCAGATCTATTGCTACCGAGATACACCGAGAAAGTCAAAAAGAAAGTATTACTGCTAGCCCTTGCTGTTGTGACATGATAATAATTGTGATCTCATCAAAATCTACTTACTTGCTGGCGTACCATCCAGGACAGACAGTGAACCTGGGTTCGAACCACCCCCATTTCCAGACGAACCCGAGTCTGAGCTTCCAGATGACGAGCCTCCGTTAGCTAGTTCCCAGCATGGTGGTTGTGGTGGCAGCCAGCACGGTGGCGGGCACGGTGGCAAGGGTTGTGGGCATGGTGGTAGTGGTTGCGGACATGGTGGTAGTGGTGGCAGCCAGCACGGTGGCGGGCATGGTGGTAGGGGTAGTGGGCATGGTGGTAGTGGTGGCAAACATGGTGGCTCCCACACGCACGGAGGAGGAGGAGGGGGCAGTGAGCATGGACAAGGTGACTGCGGGGCCGGGGCCGCAGTCGCTGCTGCTATGAGCGCTGTGGACGAACATAAAGTAGATCAAGTTCTGGCCGAGTTGACATTCCACGAAAGCTAGAGAGCATATAACAAAATGTATGGGAGTAGACACGTAACATTGAATTATAGTTTTGGTATTTAGAACAAGATATTATTTAGGTGCTGTGAGATTCTAATTTTCTCAAGCAAAATGGTTCCTTATCTTATTATTTTTAAAATTCCATAGTACTAAGAGAGAATCTAGAAATTAATTATCAAGCAAGTACTAAAAGGCATCAACAAAGAAGCTTCTAAATTGTTTAAGCTATCTAGATTATCGCTATCCAAACTATTGGACCGGTAGGCTCCCTTAATTACTTTACTTCTAATTGAATTACAAGTTTATTTAAATTATAATTAATATCATAAAATATCTTACCTAATATTCCCAATACCGATACTCGCCCCATTTCGACAACCTTGTGTCCAGTTCCAAATCGAGTACCCTTTTATACCCATCTCAAAGTAGTTTACATTCTACGATTCCACACAAATTTACAAACTATAAATAAAGTACAAAGTTTGAAACGCAACTATTTAGGCATAAACTAACAACACAATTTAAAGAATGAAGGCGTAAATGAAAATTAAAAAAATGCTTATTATTTTCAAAGTGGTAGTCAGTGAAGCAATTTGTAAATTAGAATTGCTTTGGTTCGGGTTATTATAAAACGGCAAAGAGGTAGATCTTGTGGCAATTGACGACGCAGACATGGCGACTTACGTGATTCTGTTACTGGGTATGTATGGAGAATTTTATAAAGATCATAACCCGAAAGAAACAGCACTCACTTCAGTTAATTTTCACTTTACATAGTTAAAATTATAGTATTATTTGATTACAAAACAACTTAGTTTTTTGTTCTCTCTGATGCAAATAAAACAAAAAGGCTTAGTAGGTTTCATTAATATTTATAAAACTTTAAATACTATACAATCATAGTTTATTATTCATGTTACGTAAATAACGCTTTTCCTTTTAACTGAAGATTGGCTTGAATGATATGGGTGAGAAGAGTGACTACTGAGATGACAGCTGATAGAGAAAGGGGAAAGTACCGTACTGCCCCACATGTAATTGGGTGCAGTACATACACAAACAACAAAAATATTGCTACCCAATTCAGAGAGATATTTTTTGTCAGATCTTGGTCTTACTTGGTCGATGCCTTTGAACTTTTGTATTTAAACCGGTTATTGTGTCCATAAAAACCAGACAAAACCGGAACTTTTAGACTCAAAGTCTGGATTATAAGTGTGATCTACTAAAACTAAAATGACCTAAGAAACGATGACCGTAAGATTTTTATCTCCGTTAGTAAAATATAGACGTAACAATTTTTCACAAATTTATTTGTCATTAAGTTTCAAACCTCTATCCAGCGTCTAAGCTAAACCGTTATTTTTCCTTATTGAATGGTTTCGGTCATCTTTATGAGCATGTGGCTTAGTGGTAGGTAAGTACTTCTTTCTCGGTAGGGTGATAATTGAATCCACAATAACAGAAACGAGAGTTATATCACTAAACTGTAAAGCCAAATAATGATATAGCGGTCGCCACTAGGTACGTAGAAACAAAGGCGTGGGTACTTGATAAAGTTTGAAGCGAATGGTCAAGTTGTCAATTGAAGCGCTAATGGAGTTAAGATGTTGCTCACAGCTTAATTGTTGAACAGCTTGCAATGCTAAGCCACTTTAAAACTATCCTATTTAAAGGACTATGCAGTTTAATTAAAGTAACTGAAATAACCGGTTTTATTAAAAATCAAATTCATTACCGATTTTTCCAATGCAGGTACCTAATGAATTAAAATAATGTAAATATAACCGGTTTTTATTTGCAAATAAGTATCATTTAATGTAATTAGCAAAATTATCAACTATAAAAATACTACTGCAAAAGAAAAGGTTCCAAATTAAATAAACTATTTTTTACAGGAATAAATGTAGATAATTTCCAGAAAAACAGTTTTCTATTTTAATTGTTTTTTTCTTGTGCTCCGACCAGCTCTGAAAATATTTACAAATATAAGCGAGGTTATAAATTATACGTAATAACACTTATTATGCGAAAAAAACCGCATAATTGCGTATGTAAACACCATGAAACCGATATAATATGATTCCATTGCATGCAGTTTGACAGATGGAAAAAATACGTTAATAGGCTCTAATTCATTGCAATCTGTGACTACAACATTTAAATTTACAAATGGCTTTGTATTGTTCATTCTAGTCGTGTTTATTGCCTAATTATGAAAACAGCAGTTCAGTTACAATAGTTTTAGACCCGCACTGCATCGGCTGCGGTTAGAGATGTGGAAAAGAATATAAAAACCGGACTTTATTGCGAACCGAAGCTCGTACAATTTTGGTGTCTGATTAGTGCCAAGTGGTAGATACGTATTAAATACCAGGTTATTTCTATATCAGGATTCTAATTTCATCAAATTTCTATAAACAGGAAAGCCAGTGGATTTATAATAATTTTTTCGCTGTAAAGTAAATTAAATACTTTTATTGCAAAAACTGGTTTTACTCTATGTAAGTAGTCTTTTACAAATATGAGTTATATAACTATCACTTTCTTAGTTTTCCGGTCTCACTGAAATCGAGCGTAGTTTTTCAGCAACTCTACTGCTTTGGCTATGTATGGCGGCTAATATCACGGGGTTGGCGGCCAGCCAGCAACCGCGCTGTTCACAAAAATGTCGCAGCCAATTCCTGTACAGTTATTTAGTCGTTCATTCACAAACCACTAAAATTTAAACTAAAAATTTTTTGAGTTGTGCTCAATAACTTGGGCAGACTGTCCGTGGTATAAACTTTTATTTCTTTCCGTATCTGTATGAAAGTTTATTCATGTTTATCAAAATAATGTAGGCTTAGGCTTTTCGCATATTGTAACCTCCTAGTGGGTACTGGAGCAGCAAATGACTAACACTGACTTCTACAAAAAGTATGAAAAGTTTCATTGGTTATTGTAGAACCTCTTAGCTATATTTATAGCTAAGAGGTTCTACAATGACCAATGAAACTTACCAACGCTACTATTTAGTAGCGTTTAATAGTATGCACGTACTTAAATATTGGGTAATATAATTAAAAAAAACTTTTGTGTGTCTATCCAGCATTAATCAGCTGCGCGCAAGCGGCTCCCTGGCGCTGTTACCAGGCCCCGGAAGCCACTATCTGCTACGGGTCGTGGGGGCAGCCTTGCATCCAGCCCCACTCCATCAATATCAACCGCCCTTGCCCTCCTTGCGTCGGGCAAGCCACCGTCTACACTCCGTGCGCTTGTCCACCACCACCATCGCCGTGCGTGCTACCACCCCCACCACCGCCTTGTGAATGCGTTCTACCCCCACCGTGTCTCCCTTGCGGACTTTACTAGATTCTTCTTAGCGCAGAATTTAAAAAACCGGACATTTGTGCGGTTTTTCGTTCCGTGTTTATACAGAGTCAATGTAAGGGTAAAAAAATGTAAATAGAAAATTCTAAAATAAGGGTAAATTAGTATCTTTGCGGGAAAATAGTTCTTTGGTTCGAAAATCTAAAATATTTGAAAACGTAAATGTAATTTTTTGGGGTTTAAGTTTGGCAGTTGATATTATTGAAATTATAAATAAATTGGATTGAAATTTATCTTAACTAGTTTAATTACTACTATTACACAAACTTTTGTGGTTTGCCTTTGTAAGTAGGTTAGGTACCTGTATAAATTAGTTTCATCTTATTTTCATTTGGCTAGTCTTTGCTTAAAAGGCTTAGCTGATAAATAAAATCGCCCCACATTCAAAGCTCTTCTACAACCTCTACATTTCATCCTACACTTTTTTTAAAAGTTGCTCTAGCTTTGAACTAAAGGGTTGAACAGAGTCGGTCCGGTACAATTCAAGCACAAAAAGTATCGTTCACTGAAAATCAATCTTTCTTCATTCCTTTCCATTGTAATTCACTGAGCTGAATAAACTTTACGCGTTGGCTTGCTTCAGTGTTTCGGGAATTACCTATGACTTCTGATGTGGAATAGGCAGGAAGGTAAGGTGATACTTACCTACCTATATATAAATCCTTTGTCGTGCCGTTAAGTACCTATAAGTAGGAAGGTACTTAATAATATATTGTTTATGTCACTTTTACTGCTCAATCTAGATGTAAACTAACATCTTCAAAGTACAAATTGGGACCCTGTTTAGTAAACAACGTTCGTAACGTTGCCTATAACAATGCATACCTCACAAATCCAAATTATTAAATCCAAAATATTGTATGTTGCTATAATATATTTCTTTCTATACCGTTATGCTTACACCGTCTGAAAGCTGCTTTATAAAGGCTGCATACTCTGCATAGTGGTGTGTTTACCTCATAAATGAAAATTGTATTTCCAAACACTAATATAATACTAGTTTTCTGACGTTTTGAATTCTCTGGCTATAGTAAAATCTTCAAAGTATTTTTTCATGGTAAAATGGAAGCATTAGTTAGAGGGGTGGGTCAGTAACCTATCTTAGAGTAAGAAAAAAACAAATTCCAAAGAACCTCCAGTTTCAAAACTTCAAGGGGCTATTTGAACAATCATTGTGTACCTAATCAGCTGTTCAAGTTGTAGCTGGATTGGCTGAATACCCTATTGTGCCGTTTTCTGTTCAAAAGTAAACGGTAACAGGGAGTCAACTAGGATAAGGACCAAGGGTTCGGTTTTTGTGAACTACATCTTGCGCAACATTAATGCAATTCAGGCTCAAAGTTTTATAGAATCTATGATTTATTCACTTACGTAATAGTAATTTGAAATTAACTTTACTCGTACTGTGAGTAGTTGTACAATTAGTTATAATATCTACCTAAAGGAAACCTTAACGTTGATTAAAAGAAAGAGGCGAAATGAGGGTATGGCCAGCGGGCCTAAGATGCGCAACGCGAGATATTTGTCATGTCGTTCTGTCAAAATGTAAGCATTTTGTACCAGTTTAGGAACTATTGCATTATCTGTGGTAATGTTGTCGAGAAAGCGCGCCTTTGAATTTTCAACTTTTGACATTTCTGCATGACTATTATCTCGTCCTCAGAGAGGTACGACGACTAACAAGTGTCAAAAGTGTACATTATGGCGCGTTTTGTCGACACCATTAGGTACCACAGATAATGCAATAGTTCCTAAACTGGTACAAAATGCTTACATTTTGACAGAACGACATGACAAATATCTCGCGGTGCGCATCTTAGGCCCGCTGGTCGTTTAGTAGTTTCTTCTGCCTATAACAATCACATTCACTCACAAAGAACGTGCCCTATGTGGTACTGCACTGCATCCATCACAAAAAGCCCTACTAAATCTTGGTTACGTCTCTGCCTTACTAAAAAAGTAAATCGCTAACTCCAGGTATTCGTAAGATCGATAAGCTATTAGAAAGTTTGAGAATGTTTTCAAAAGAGCGTTTACCGTTTAAGAAGTGGACAAAAGAATCACTAGGGTCGCTTATAGGAGAACGTGAGAATAAGGAATTAACTTTATTAAGATGAAAAAAAAACGGTTTTTAAAAACCGGTTTCCATAGAAAACCCGGTTTCATAAAATCACTTTTTTAAATCATTACACACGTTTTACGGTCTATGCTAAGTTTTACTAAGAGAATCGCCCTCTGCTGTGGATACAGGGCTGCCTGACCATTATCTACGAATTTCACTTTGACAGTTTGATTTGAAAGTTTTCAACTAAAGGAATTTATGTGGAAAAATTCTTTTATTTTCCGGGTTTGGGCAATCCGGCTGATCCGAGACTTTGTGACAAACACCCTTTTAACATGCACATGTCTGCCTGTTATTTAAAGAATATTTGACAAAAATGTCGAAATCTCTTTTTCTTTGACATATTATGACACACCCAGTGGTCTTCTACTGCATGCTATGAGTGGACTGGACACCCAGTCAGGATTTCTGGAGAAAAAGATTGAAATTTCTGGAAAAAAAAAATTGAGAAAAAGATGATTTTTAGTGGGGATTTCAGGAATATTTTGTCCTATCCTACTAATATTATAAACGCGAAAGTTTGTAAGTATGGATGGATGGATATTACTCTTTCACGTAAAAACTACTGATCCGATTTGGATGAACTTGGAATATATATTGTCCGTGACCTGGATTAACACATAGGCTACTTTTTATCCCGAAAAATCAACGGGATCCAACGGGACGCGAACGAAGTCGCGGGCGGCACCTAGTAATCCTATAATACCATACTCCTGTTATAGGCAAATCTAAATTCTACAATAGTTAGATAGCGAAGTTCAAAAACGAAAACCTCTCATTTGAAATTGTTATGCCCATAGTAATGTTTAGAAGTTAGACATGGTCGTATGCCATCTATCCTCAAAATAAAAACTTACCCTCCTTTTCGCTTTACCGTAGTGGGGTAAAAAAAAAAAAAAACCAGTGCGTGGAGTCCCTACGCGCGGGAGAAGTTATACTTCGAGTGGCACGCATTCACTCTCGCTCTGTATTTAATGTGAAATTAATTTAGTATTTATTTTTATGTACTTAACCAATATGCAGTACTAAATTTTCACTTCAAAATAAAAAGTAAAAAGTTGCATGAAGTGTTCATGCCATCTATTATATTTTGATTGTAGCGTATTAGTTTCTTTCTATTCCCCCCGCTGTCATTTGGAAGTAGTTTATCTTCAAAAACACGGGCGTTCAAATGCTGAATTGCTGAACACTGCCATCTATATTTGATTGTAGCATTTGTAGCGTATTAGCCTCTGTCTCTTTCTATTCGGGGGGAATAGAAAGAGACAGAGACTATGTCATCCCGTAACGCAACGTTGTTGGAAGTCGCATTAGAAGTATAATCACATGACTCCCACATTTTCAAAGGCTGATGGTTGGGGCTGTGCGCTTTACCATCCATCTCTGTCTTAGCTGCAAAACTAGTGCGATACAACTACAAAATAATGTGGCTTAAAACAGCTTGACTTACCAGAAGACTTTTAGATTAATGGAGCGATGAAAATGTGAGAAAATCTCAAAGAAAATTGTATGAAGAACCTAATTATAGTACCCTACTTAGGGCAGATTCGTCTAAAAGTCATGATATTCCTGAATAAGTATCCCTTGTGTAACTTTACTCTTTATTTTTATTCTCAGATAAATTCGTTTTTGTTTTTCCATTGCAATCTTGAGAGTAGCCAATCCTATATTGTTATTCTGTACATAAAAACCAACTTAATTCAAAATACAATTGCTTAGAGAGCGCAACATAATAATACATGTGCACACAAATTATCCGGTTGTCAAGTTGTCAATATCTATGAAAACAAACAGCTGTTTTGTCAAATGTAGCAGCCGCCATTAAAATATTCGACAGATAACTTGTTTATACCATAGATTTTGGCAGTACAACGATTTATTCTCGGATAGACAAGTCATTCCTGGAATAAGACTTGGTAGAACAAGAAGTTTCTTATCACTAGAGTAATTATTGGTTTTATTCGCAGTATAAGACTTATACTGCGTATAAATAGTTTGGTCGAATCCGCCCTTAGACTTATTAATATCCTCAGGGTTAGTAGATATAAGTGGTAGGAACTTAGGCCCGTATGCTGATACAGAATACGTTACTCGGTAAAAACTGATAAAAAAAGTAATATTTTGCAGCGAGATATCTATTGAATAACTTTTTTAAAAGAAAGTTGTGCGGTCAACTTTCTCTATGGTCCAATAGAATAACCACAGAGTATCCTAGCTGACGCGAAAAAGGTTCTCAACATTTTAAACAGAAAGAAGGCATAATTATTTGCAACTCTTATGAGATCAATGTCACCAAAAACAGTCGACTCAGCGGATCGGGTGTCATCTTATTCGTGAAAGATGCCTCACATCACATCGTCGATAATAATGACAAATAAGCAAAAGCAAATATCGAAATGCCACCATACTGCAATCTGGTGGGCTACTCTCGACCACAGTTCCAATCCGGGTCCATAGATTTTGACAGAAGTCGTGTCATTTTTCAGTACAAAATGACACAAAAAATGTGTCAAAATCCGGATCCAATTTGGAACGGTGGTGGTCAAGAGTAGCCCTACTGGTCGGTAGGTTCGTGAAATAAAGTTTTAGCGCCGCTGGTGTCGAATACTCTACCCATAGACATGAAAAAAGTTCTTAATTAAAACTGAAGATCCGTTTCAACCTTTTTAACAGACATTAAAAAGGTTGTGGCCTCTTTCGACCTAAAATAAAGACTGAAAAGGTTTATCAACAAAAGTTTAAAGCTCACAGGCTTTTTCAGCACTTTTCAAACATTACTGAAGCTTCGGAGTCATTAGTGTTTGAACAACGCCGGTTTTCAAAATGTGCTACACAATTATGTGTTGCATTATGAATAGCCTTGAAATGCTCATAGCTGGCTTAACAAACCAGATTCTCTTACAATCTAGTAAAATATAATCCAGTAAAAATACAATCTATTAATAGAAATATTATTGGGATTTTGTTAAGACGTCATAAAAGTTACAACACATGCAGGAGAATGCCGTCGGTACCACAGTACTAGTAGTTCGCCCCGAACTGAGATCTCGTGATGGTCGGAGGTTAATAAAACCCAAACAATTTTTATTGACCAATAGTTGCAATAAACTTTGCAAATCGCATCGAAATCGCCGTCTAGCTAAGTACCAGTCTTACTTGAACTACAATATCATTAAAACTCCAAGAAATGTTAGCTCACGTTGTACTGGTTTTTCCAATTTTATAATTTTTACAACAACTCAAAAACTATTAGACCTAGTATCAAAATAAAAACGGGTTTAGAATGTCTAAACAAAACCCTATCATATGACACCCACTTGATATTTTTGTACTTTTTTTACTCTCTTTGGACCCTCATAACTTCACGACCCCTTGACCGATTTACTTCATTTAACAAACCGATAAAGCTTAAGAGTACTATCCGTATACCTACCAAATTCTGTGAAGATCGGATAAACGGTTCAAAAGATCTCGACGAACAAACATACAAACATACAAAGCATTTTTGCCCAAGTTGTCACTAAGATCTCGTTCGCTTCGCTCACTCGATCAATTACTTATAATCGCCGCTCAATTTTATCGATTCTTCCTGTCATTTTTTGTTACTAATCTAAACAAAGATGGCACTATTTTAAACCGTTATTGACTTCCGACAAAAGTTGAGAGGTAATTCTAAGTAAATTCCTGTATTGTATCTCTAGGTACGCCTCCACCACTACGCACGATATAAATAAATCTTTGAAATGTGCATAGCTAGCTAAATATACCAGGATTAGCGTCATCTTATTTTAATATCAGCTGACTGGTATGTCTGGTATCCCATCTATCACTCGTGATTGATGACACGTGTCGCTGTAAACGCCTACTCAGGGGTTTCCCCATGGTTGCAAATAGGAGGTTTGCCATTTACAAGTACGAGATGCGATTTTTATGAAAGTTTCTTGTAGTCTTTTGTGAAAATGAAGTGGTCTACGTCTCCTGGCTTTGATGAAAACTGATTTAATTTGTATTTGTTTCAGATTTGGTGAATTTAAAACACAAGTGTGGACCTCAAGATGAGGTAATGTACAGTAAAATAGTATATTAGTAGGATTCCTACTTCCATTCCATCTCACACTACGACACGTCACGACATCTACACGACGTTGTTGAAGAAAATGTTGTGCATAGTGCTTGCAAGACGTTTTGACGCCGTGTCGTCGACGACATCGATGTATTGTTTTACTAAGTAAACCAAACAAAAGACAGTTTCCTATGTTTTTGACGTTTTGCAATCTCCTCTAGCTGAAGGCACAGATAATATAAACTATAGTAGCCAGAGGGAATATTTACTGACAAAATATTGAGTAAAGAAAGATATAAATCATAATTTGATTCACAGAATGCTCATAACCTTCATTTACCAAATAAATGATCTGTTTCTTATTTTATTTCATAACTAGCTTTCGTCCCCGTTTGATCCTGTTGATTTTCCGGGATAGGAAGTAGCTTATGGTTAATCCAGGTTACGAACAATATAAAATTCCAAGTTTCCTCAAAATCTAACGAGCAGTTGCAGCCGCCGTTTTTTTCGTGGTCCCATTATTTTAGCTTGACTTGAAACACAAACATTCAAATATCTAAAGCCCCCAAATATCTAAACAACTAAACTTTGACATTTATAATATTAGTGGGATATCCCGTGACTAGAGGTACAACGTCTGAGAATTCCCATAAGACATGCGGAGTCCAAATTAAAAAGTAACCACTACACCACCCCTACATGATCAAATAAAAATTCTAATTTGTCAAAACCTAAGGGTTGGCTCAGGGGGACGCTACCCCAACCTTGGCCCCTGAGTCTAGGGAATAACAAATCAATATTAGAAATAGTTTTTTGCCTTGCATTTATATTGATGGACGGTGCCTTAATATAATTATTTTAGTTCTTGGTATGTTTGATGCAATAATGTAGGCAGTGGTGTAGCTAAGTAACCAAAGGTCCTGGGGCAAAAAATAAAGTAGGACCAAACAAGGATGTTCGAGACTTGTTAGCAACTCCTCTGTATTTTTTCAAAAAAGTTGCCATTATCCGGATCCATAAATTTTGACAGAAGTCGTGTCAATTTTTAGTACAAAATGACACGAAATCTGTCAAAATCCGGATCCAATTTGGAGCGGTGGTGGTCAAGAGTTAGCCGCTGGTTTATTTATATTCCGAATGTGGGAGAAATTTTGACTACACTCGAGAGCAATGATTCCGGGTCACTTAAAGAATGTTAAAAATCTCGGAAACTAAAAATGATAGGTTAATGCAATAAATTGTATTTAATAGACAATGTAATACTCCTTAAATGAAAGTAAAAAAATATGAGTCACCGCATACATTTTATTAACACAAAATTACATAAAGAAAAAAACTGCTGATCTCTCCTTAAAACAAAAATAGGAAACATGAAATTTTTGAACTTTATTACGATTTTCTTGAATTTTAATACTTCGTATTGCCTCCTCGTGCTTCCATTACTGCGTTTACGCGGTTTGGCATGCTGTACACCAAGTTCCTTATACGATTTTGGGGAATATTCTCCCATTCCTCTGTGAGAGCAATTTTGAGCTCACGAAGCGTGATTGGGGGAGGGTTTCGTTGTTTTACGCATCTGCCTAGCTCGTCCCAAGCATGCTCGATCGGGTTGATATCCGGGCTGCGCGCTGGCCACTCCATACGAGTAATGTTCATCTCTTGAAGGTAGTCATTCACAATCCTACCTGTATGAGGTCGGGCATTGTCATGCATAAATATAGCATCCTCACCTAAATTGACCATAAATGGACCAACATGATCATTGAGGATTTCTTCCACATATCTTACGCTAGTTAAAGAGCCGTTTTCTATGATCACCAGCTCTGTGCGACTTTCAGAAGAAATTCCGGCCCACACAAGTACAGACCCACCACCGTAGGCTACTTTTTCTTCGATGCATGCTTGCTTGAATCTTTCCCCTGGTCTTCGATACACTCTGTGTCTTCCATCGTGCTTGTAGAGCATAAATTTTGATTCGTCGGAGAACATAACTTTTGACCAATCTTCAATACTCCAATTTACGTGGCTCTGGGCATATCTTAGTCTTGAAATACGATGCCCACGCTCCAGTTTAGGGCCGTTTGCAGGTCTAAGGGGTTTTAAGTTAGATTCAGCAAGCCGACGTCTTACTGTCCATGCACTTGGGTTACTTCCTCCGAGGCGTCGAAACTGATTTGTGAGTTCAGTTCCTGTGAGAAAGCGATTTCGAAGCATGGTGTTCACCAAGTATCGGTCTTCTCGTGCTGTGGTACACCTGGTTCTGCCCGTTCCTGGTCTGCGTAGGTTAGAACCAGTTTCTTCGTAACGTCGGAGAACTCTTTGTACTGTTGACAGCGACACACCGACAGTCCTGGCTGTATCGCGCTGACTCCGGCCGGTTTCCAGCATTGTAAGTATTCTGGTGCATTCTTCAGGCGTAAGCGACATAATTTCAGCTTGAATAATGAATATAGAGCACTATCAACATGGTTTATATACCCACATAAATGACAGATTACAAACAAAAGCAAAACCAAATGCTGTAATTTCGTAGTTCCATCTTCGAAAGTGGCCCTTTTTCAAATTTGATTTTTTTAAGATATAACTTTACAATAACTAAGAAGTTTTAATACCTTCATTTAAGGAGTATTACATTGTCTATTAAATACAATTTATTGCATTAACCTATCATTTTTAGTTTCCGAGATTTTTAACATTCTTTAAGTGACCCGGAATCATTGCTCTCGCGTGTAGTTTAATTTATAGTATAGTCAGAGTCCAAAGGGCCCCCTGAGCTTGGGGGCCCTAGCCCTCCGAGCTACGTCAGTAAATGTTGGTAAAAGCAGCCGTACTTAGTATCGTGCTGTAGGAATAACTAAGTACATGATAAGTAGGTACAATAAAATGAAATACCCATCAACTTTATTAAGTAGTAGGTAGACGACTCGTGAGCCTTTTGATTTGACTGAATATATAATTATTGTCTTCGAATTTGTTTGACTCTAGAAACAATCGATTTCCATGTACGTACCTACTTAAATAAATTAAAAAATAATTGATTAATTAGATTGTGGAAGCTAGCGTAATTAATTATTAAAAATTATTATTTACGTGTGTAGATACTTATAACCACTTTAAGAGTGAAGAGAAATATGACTAGATGAGTTGTTAAGCTACTTTTGACAGTTGTTCCACACATTTTTTCAATGAATTTCAACGTTTTCTTCGTATAATTTTAATGGTTTTCGTATTAGGTAATTATTATTTAAATATATTCACTGTACACGCCTAAAATCAAAGTAATATAAACTCTATTATAAAGTCGTTAAGGGGCTGCAACACGATACTTAAAAATAATTAAATAGACTCGTTTAACAACCACCCTTTATGACCTCGGAGGGGTATCTAGCAAGCTGTAGTCGAAGAATAATTTGCGGGCTGATTATTTTTATTTATTTATTTTATTTTAAGAATTTTAGGAAAACTAACAGCTAGGTATAAGACAGTAGGTAGATAAACATAAAAAATTATTCTGAAGACCAATTAAAAGTTTCCACAGATAAATAGATTACAAGAATTACAACACAGAGAAGGTACAAATTAAATCGGCTCGTCTGCCAGCTATGGCATAAAAAAAAAAAAAAAAAAAAAAAAGTAGTTTGAAATTTTGAAGAAAAAATAAATTTAATAAAAGCATACTAACTAAAAAGACTAAACATTATTAATGAATTTGTAACTAGGTAACTAAACATTATTAAAGAATTTGTTACTAGGTAACTAAACATTATTAAAGAATTTGCCACTAGGTAACTAAACATTATTAAAGAATTTGTTACTAGGTAACTAAACATTATTAAAGAATTTGACACTAGGTAACTAAACATTATAAAAGAATTTGCCACTAGTTAACTAAACATTATTAAATAATTTGCCACTAGGTAACTAAACATTATTAAAGAATTTGCCACTAGGTAACTAAACATTATTAAAGAATTTGTTACTAGGTAACTAAACATTATTAAAGAATTTGCCACTAGGTAACTAAACATTATTAAAGAATTTGTTACTAGGTAACTAAACATTATTAAAGAATTTGACACTAGGTAACTAAACATTATAAAAGAATTTGCCACTAGGTAACTAAACATTATTAAAGAATTTGCCACTAGGTAACTAAACATTATTAAATAATTCGCCACTAGGTAACTAAACATTATTAAAGAATTTGCCACTGAGTAACTAAACATTATTAAAGACCATTATCTATCCTTTGATACCACCAGAAACTGACAAATTAAAATCCAAATGAAAGTTTCGCGTACGGTAAATTGACAGCCGTCACAGCTTAATTGGTAATAACTCTGCCTTCCGTGCTGTGGGTCGTGGGTTCGATCCCCACTGAGAACAAACATTTGTGTGTGGCAAACATAGATGTTTATTCTATGTATTCTATCAGCAATCTAGTTCCCTAAAGCAAAGCTTGTCTATGCATAGACAAGCTTTGCTTAGTTTGAGACTAGAGGGCGTTGTGTGAAATGTCCAAGAATATTTATTTATTTTGATTGTACGGTGCGATCCCCATGAACTTAGGTATACATATACATGTCCCATGGTTTGGTCTGTGGGTTTCTGACAGTACACAACAACCCCTAATTTACGCGTGGTTCAGTATGATATAGGCCTTGTTATGCGTTGGACGACTTTTGACATTAAGGCGCCTAAAATATATAGTAAAAAAATAAAATACGAATAGTGTTGTGCGCATTGATTGTTATAATTTTTTATCGATGATTTTTGGATACTTACTTTGACTATTGCGGTGACGAACTTACAGCTTCTAAATATTAATGTGAAATAATTCATAAAATTATCTGGATCTAGGCATCACGAATATCTAAAACTAATAGTTTTAAATATTCGTTAAAAATATCATAAACAAGTTCGTAATCTACCCAATACTTATAGACATAGATAAAAGTGTTTGTTTATTCAGTTCAAAAAAGGTAAACGCTAAAAAAACGAAGTGAAATATTAAGCAATTTTCATTAATAGCTCACTGTGAAGATTTTTCGTAGAGTTAAAGTAAAATAATGTTTCCAAATATTGTTTGAATAAGTTCAGAATTTGTGATGACGAAAGTGATAATGAAGTTAGTGTGAGGAAACAAACTTGTTACTTTGAGAAGTGTCTGAAGGTATTTAGTTGGTAAGTTAATTATGTACGCGGATCATATTAATGTAACATTATTTCATTACACTTGTATAACTTACAGGCTGGGGCCTTATTCACTATGACCAATACAAGCGCGTTACGCAGCACGACAAGACAGCGGCGTGAAATCGCCCTATGCCTATGCCGTATTTCCTATGCCATAAATGTCATTCCTTACGGTGACGTCATACGGTTACGGCAAGGAATCTCCTAAGTCATACAGAATAATGCCCCTGGTTTTTATCCCTCGAACTAAAACTAAATGCCCATGAATATTTATTATCAATGTATATAAAACTCTTGAAGCTGACATAGAATCAACGCACAGCCTAAACTATAAGTCCTAGAGGTATGAAATTTGGAGGGTAGTATCCTTATATAGTGTAGGGGTGCACTAAGAAAGGAATTTTGAAAAGTCACACTCTAACGGGAGCAACGCCGCGGGAGACGGCTAGTTTATTATAATTTTCAAGACTTAGTATGTGTGTCTGTCTGTTTGAGAATTAAGTACCTACTAGTTGTTCTTGAGTTATTTTTTTTTCACTTTATTAGGTATACTAGCTTTCGCCCGCGAAGTAGGTACCCTATGTGTTAATCCAGATTACGAACTTAGTATTATATTCCAAGTTTCATACAAATATCCATGTAGGTGGTTACTTAGCTATTGTGCGCTTAGCTATTGCTCATAAAAAAAAAAAAAAAAATGTTTCAGCGTGATTGAAACACCAACATATAAACTTTGACATTTATAATTATTAGTATGATGTATACGATAGGATTTTTCACGTATCGTTTCGATAAGGGCATTTGCCAAACTTAAAAATGTCTAACAATCCAGGAGTTACAAAGATGGTGCGACAGTGCATACCAAATTTCGTGAAACTCTTAACTTCCCAAAACTTGGATGGCCGAGGCATTCTTTCGAGTTGTAAGATTTATGCGACAGATACTTAGGACTCCGGAATTTTGTTATTAGATCACTACCTATTGCTGTTTCCATACTGCCAACGATGCGACATCTATACGATATCGGTGGAAAGCTAAACTAATATTAAATAAATATTAGTAATAAATATCTGTTATCTTTATTCAAACTAATGGCAAATACCGCAATACAGGTCATCCACCCACCTTCACCTCAATGTCGCAAAATTATGTCAATTTATGTATGGTAAACAAACAGTACTACGAGATTCGAGCGATTACCGTCTTAGCGACAGAATTAGCCATTCATATATTGCATTTTGCGACATTGTGGTGAAGGTGGGTCAAATGACCTTTATTGCGGTGTTATTTGGCACCTACTATAGGACAAAATGTATGACATTTAGTACATTAGTGGCTTTTGTGACCTGTTATACATTTTATAACACATTTGCTCGTAAAGGGTCTCTTATTTCACCAATTTCAGTATCGTAATGTATATCATTACGCACTCGTGCGTTATGGTAATGTAAAACGTACGGTTTATCAAGATGCTCCCACTAAAACGAACGGAACCTTTTTTAAATCTTAGCAAAGAGTTTTTATGTCAGTAAAGTGGTCAACATTTTATGAATAAAATTGACTTTGGGAGATAAAAAATAAGCATTTAATTATTTTACAAATTGTTAAAAAATTTCTAACTACTTTAACAAGTGATTTATTCGTATTAGAAAGTAAGGTAAATCGTACGGTTTATCAAGATACTCCATCTAAAACGAACGAACGTTTTTTAAATCTTAGCTAAGAGTTTTGATAGCGCTGATGCGCGCGCATCGCTAATTTGTGATCAAGTAAAGATTTACTCTTTGAAGAAAGTCCGAGTTTTATTTATTTCCTCGTAAATGTGTTATAAAACGTCGTATGACATACGTGCGCTTTGAAAATTACAGCCTCTGCTTTCTTGTAGCCCTCGCCTACGGCTCGGGCTGGCAATATCGCCTCGGCTGTAATTTTCAACTTACCGCACTCATATCATTATGTACTATTACACGAATCAAGAGCCTCCAACACAGTTTCAGGGCCAACAACGATATTTTTGTTCGAGTGACATCGGTATCGTGTAGATCGGTGTCGGTTAGTGTGCAAACAATCAATAGGGTACCTCTAAATTATATTTGATAGGGTAAAAGTAGGGGCCAATTTTTGTAAATTAATGGCTCATACAAGCAGTTTCCGACATTTTGTCAATTTGTGAAGTCTCAAACTATGATATTTGTTGATTGTCTCCTTTTGCACGTGAAGTAAGGTACTCTAGAGGTAAGTAAGGACCCTTGATCTTAGGTTCAAATCCAGTCGTGAACATACGACTTTTAGGACACCAAGTCTTCAAGCCTTATTTATGTATAATCAATGTAATAACCGCGTTTTTCATCAATTTATCAGCGTTAAGAACCTTATTCGTTATTGGAGAACGAATCCACTGGCGCAAGCTAGTCAATAACATCATTCTGGAATACCATCTCCCAGAATTCACCGCACCAATATGCAGCATCTACAGGATGCTCCAAAATGTGTAGTAAGCAATTATTATGTTAATTTTTACACTTATTCGGAAATAAGTTGCTAGTTCCCTAATAAGTCCACGTTCCCTGCCAACTACGAAAATATACGTAGTAGCGTATCTAGGATACAGCGCCAGCTACGAGTTTATTCGTAGATGTTTAGTTGAGGCTACCTACAATATTAAAAGCGTTGGCAGTGTAAACAGGACGGGAATTGATTAGTTGGCATTAGAAATAAAACTTTCCAAAAAAAAAAGAGAACTCTACTTTTTTTTAAATTTGTTCTTCGTATATTTTTTGGAAAGGCCTTTGTGAACAAAGCCATGTGTCCCATAATGTGTTCCAAATCCTACTCATTATAAACGCGAAATTTTTTATGTTTGTTACTCTTCACGCAAATAGTACTGATCCGATTTGGATGAAACTTGGAATATATTGCCCGTGAAACATAGGCTACATTTTATCCCGAAAAATCAACGGGATCCAACGTGACGCGAACGAAGTCGCGGGGGGATCCTAGTGATGAATCTATGACTATGACTAAAGCTCTTATGGCCTTAATAAGTATTTTGAAGCACCCTGTATAACCTAAAAGGTGGTTATCATTTTAACATAACATAACCTACGCTGGTTGTTCCAATAATAGTACTACGTCGGAATTTTCAATTACGGAACTCTAGTGACGTGCTGATAGGGATGGGACAATATCGATGCCTTTGACATCGATAATTGCCTTGGAAAATTGAAGTTTGATGCAGCAATCTATAATAACTATGCCTATTACTCCTCTACTTAGAAACACCTCTCAACTTCTCTTAAAAATAAGCATCGTTTAAAATAGTGCCATCTCGTTTTTTTAGATAGCAGTGTTTAAAAAAACAGTGTTTAAGTTGAGAGGTGATTCTAAGAAACGCTAATATTGGGTGTTTTCATACTACACATTAAATCACCGCTTAACATCAGGTGAGATAGTAGTCAAACGGATACCAATACTGTAAAAAAAATACTATGAATTTCTTATTTGAAAATAAAATATAAAAACGTCTTATATAAGCAACGCTGTCCAAATGATTATAAATAACGCGAGAAGTTTTTATTACTCCCTCGTTTATGGAAACTTCAACAAAGAATTGAAAATTTATTTTTTGAGAAAAATAAATTTCACAAATTTCATGATACAAATTTCAAATGAGGCTTTATAATGCCTCATTTGTATTGAAATTTGTATCAACGTCAAAAGAGAATTTTCATAAAGTATTACGAGCTAACGAAATAACTGAGTCTAGGCTTAAATAGGGATGAAATAAAAATCTACCTTCTTAACTACAACATAAGAGGAAATCACAGGCGTGGAAATCTTAGAATCGAGTAAATCAAAAACTTCAATGAAAAGCCAGATTAGATGGGCCACCGCCTTCATGTTCCATCACTTATTTTCATTTAAAAAAAACTTTTATGTATTTTTAATTGATAAATAAAAAACTATTTAATTTTGTAGTGTTTGCATCTATTCAGTAGATGTGCTACCCTGTCTCGCGTGCACGAGTGGTTAGGTAACTGTCAGTGTCAAGCTCTCGACCTGTCAATGTCACCCGTACGTAAGGGCGGGGGACGAGGGGGTCGGGGAGAAGGCTGACGGAGAGGAACACGGACGGAAGGACTGCGGAAACCAGCTCGGTGAACCAGTGAACCAGGGATGTAAAATACAGTATTTTACACTATTCTTTACTATTCTTTGCAGAAAATTACAACTAATACAGTATTTACAATATTCACAATATTTACAAAATACACATGAAACAGTTGAGCTATCTACAAACCGTTGCAAACGATTTACTGAATTAGATACTTACACTTATACTGAAACCGGCTTTTTGTAGACATCATCATCATCATCATCACAAATTACGACCAAAGATTAGCTTAGTGTTGGTCATGCAGCACAGTAGACCATTTCGATCGAATCTATCTTTCACTATTGGTTACTCGAGCTCTATCAAACTCGATATTGCCCGATTTCGATTAACATCGATAAATGTATAATCGACGTGTCCCTTCCTTGCGCAGATTGAAACTTCACCTACCATTTAACCGCAGATTGGTTGGCGGTGGTCTCTCACCACTATGTTTACCAGTGTTTACCTAGATTCCAGATTCACGACGAAAATTAATTACTTATTAGATACTTACCTCTTTTGCTGGTAAGTTGGTTCAGAATTTGACAGATTCTGGTGGTATCAAATGATATAAAAGAATACAAGTTTTCCAACCAAAAAATGTCCACTTTAATTTATCGCATTGGTTTTTTGGTCGGAAAACTTGTTTGGATCAATGTGATATTTTTACTAAACCTTTGCATTGTTATTCTCTCGACCCTGAAGCTCTGCAACATAATTACATTTAGTTATATTATATCTTCAAAAATGTTGAAATGTGCGAGCGAGAGGGTTGTCTGCCTTTTACATACGCCTTAACGACACACTGTAGTGCCTGGGACAATGTTTAGATGGAGTAGGCTTGTAGCACTATCCCATCCTCTCAACCTAGTCAGACATATCCACAGGAAAGACAAGGTCTATACGTGCGGAGCTGTCTAAGCCAAGGGTTTCCTCACGATGTTTTCCTTCACCGTCAAGCTGTTATTAATGCATCTATTATCTAATCTAGTAGCTACCTACCTAATGTAAGGCTATCGACGCTTAGACTTATGTAGCATTATTACTGTAATGAAACGCCAGGATAATCTTGGATATTTCTCACTTTATTCATGAACCACAATACATTGACTTCTTTTAACACTTGTCTTGTTCTCAACTCGGCTATCAACAACCAACTGGCGACCTCCCCATGACTAAACCTAGGGTAAGAGCAGTATGCCCCACTAGCGCCATCTACCACCACTTATTAGCTATATTCATGACTTTATTCTGCTTTTCCCTAAAATTGCAATATCAATTAAATTACCAAATTATTTACGATAAATTCTCAAATGATTATTTATTACTTAGACAAAATTAGATACATTTTATTACCGGCCAACTTATTGGTTTTACACAAAGTAGTGTTGCCACAAAAATATTCAAAATCACGACATTCGGCCGTCCGACCTCGTACTACCTCCCGGTGTACGAAAATATCTATTAGCAGTCAATGCTTCTTTAGCATCTATTTTACATTAAATTGCAATAAAACTTAATCAAATATATAGAGGGTATTTGATTAAAATGTATTTGTTATCTCACTTCGGGAGAAGCCACTGGTTCCTGTAACACAGTTTCTATATAACTAGCTCAGGAGCCAAAACCAAAAACTTCAGTATCGAACTTCAAAGACTTTTCTTCTAAATTACTTATTCTTTTTGCCATTCAACTAGTTTGTAACACTCAATTTTTATTAAGTTTAATTTTTATTAAGTTTATTATTTATTAAGTTTAATTTTTATTAAGTTTAATTTTTATTAAATTAAATTATTGTTAAGTACTTATTTAATTATTTTAACTGTAAATGTTTTTGTCTTACATTTTTATACTGTATTTATTTCTTTTTAAATTGTTACTTGTTCATTTACAATTTTAACCATGCTGTTTTCGCCTATAATTGTGATGGCACTCATATCTATAACTTCATAATAAATACTTATCATAAAATTAGTGTACACTGTGTTGGTGATCCAATAAATAATTAAACTTTAAGGATAAAAATAAACAAATTTAAATTTGAACTAATTAACCACTTTTTCTAGAACAAACTAATTCATAATCAATACAATAACCATTAGGTAAGTTAATGTACTTAGTTGAAAATGTAACTGGTAATTTAATATCTTATTCGTCGAGCCTAGATAACATTTCACAGAAAAGTATTTTCTAAAGTACTCCGACCGAATCGAACGAAAAATAAATTGTAACTCCGAAACTTGCACAGAACACCTATCACTTTGTACTTATAGATTCGGTCAGCCATTATATTAATTATTCAATTTAATAAATGCAGTGTTGTAAATCTGTCTACTTATATCAAAATTGAGAAATACAGTACGTCTACCTATGTACGAGTGCTACTATAACCTTCACTAACTTATAATAACAGTTAAAGTTCTAGATTAACTGCTACATTAAGACTATCTAAAGAGATCACAAGATGATCACGACATTCGATTAGGTCGCCTAAAAAAACAGGATCACGCTATTCACCTGTTTGGCACAGACAGTGGCACTTCAACATCACTATCTATTCCAAAAAAGTCGTCTGGTTTGCTACGGACATCGGAAACTGAAGGATTTATATTAATCCAAGGTTTCTTCCTCTCAGCTTCTCTATGGGGTACTAAAACCCAGACTACATCTTTGCGCCAGCATCTTTATTATAAGCGCACTCGCATCCTCATGCGATTCTGTGTCAAGGCTTGAATTGTAAAGAGCCAATATAGGTCGATCTATTAATTTTACCTTTCAATAAATTAAACGCGTTAGTTTCTTGTTCTATCCATTTGAAAGTTTGTTCCTTCCTTATACAATACGAGCGATAAACTACCGGTTTATCGTTGACTTACTCAATTCTTATTTCTGTGTTACTAATACAACCATCTCTAAAAAAGTGAGATGTGGGCTTAACTAATTCTCTGCCTAAATTCAAAAAACGTTTGAGAGCACCTATGTAAATATTGTTTATTTTACGACTATTTTATGATACTTAGTTATGTAGGGGAGACCGAGGGGTTTTGACACAGAGGTGAGTTCAAACAGCAGTGATTTCTCGGAACCTAGAACCGTTAGCGAGCTGGCAACGTCGCGAATAAACCGCGTCCTGCCACCCGCCCGCGCTTCAGTTGGCGTCTGTGACCAGTGGCGCGCAGTTGCGTAGTTCTGGCGAGCACATCGCAAAAATAATGAAAAGTAAGTTTTTAACGTTTTTTTATGACTTCTATATTATGGTAACGCGTTTGGATTTTGATTCAGATTATATACATTTTGAAAGCTTATCAATTAATCATTCAAATAACAGCATTGGTACAGCTTATTTCATTGTGTTTCCTACTTGGTTTACAATGTTATAAAAATTGGGAGGATTTTTGCAGCTGAGGGGATTTGAAACAGAGTGTTTCAACTGTCCTCGTTTTTGTTTTGTATGGATTATTGATTACGCAGTGAGTGAGCTTTATGTTTTTTGCTTATTTTGTTTCAGGATGCCTACTGATTATAAAAGAAAGACCGATAGAGGTTTGGCGAGTGCTGATATATACCAGCTCGCTGCAGAAGAAGTCACATTGAGACACAAGAGTCTGCGTGATGCGGCTTCAAGTTACAACTTGAATCATACTTCTCTCTACAGATATATTAAAAAAAAACAAGCTTATGAAGCCGGTGAAACTGCATCTCCTCCAACAGTTGGATATCCGGAAAAAACGGTTTTTTCGTCAGAAGAGGAAAAGATTCTCTGTGAGTATCTATTACACTGCGCTGATGCTAATTTCGGCCTGGGCACTAAGGAAGCCAGAAAATTTGCCTTTAAGTTGGCCGTGGGATATGGAAAAAAATTTCCTCCTTCTTGGGTTGAACAGGAAATGGCAGGTGAAGTTTGGCTACGTTCTTTTATAAAACGTCATTCCATCCTTTCTCTAAGACTGCCTCAGCCCACAAGTATCGCTCGTGCTACGAGCTTCAATCGTGCGAATGTAGAGCTTTTTTTTCAAAACTACACCTCTGTACTTGAGAAATACCAGCTGCGAGGAAAGGACATATGGAATATGGACGAATCGGGCATCACTACTGTCCAAAAACCTGACCGTGTCATAGCTAGACGGGGACAGAAACAAGTCAGTGCCATGACTTCCGGAGAGCGAGGAACATTGGTTACTGTAGCTCTAGCTGGAAATGCTCTTGGAAATCATATACCCCCAATGTTCATATTTCCAAGAAAACGATTTAATGACCACTTTATACGCGATGGACCCTCTGGATCAATTGGTACTGCTAATGGAACAGGTTGGATGCAAGAAAACGATTTTCATACCTTTCTTGAACATTTTAAAGACCAAGTTAGGCCATCAAAAGAAAACAAAGTGTTATTGCTCCTTGACAACCACGCTTCTCACACAGCAGTTAAAAATATCGAATATTGCAGAGATAATGGGATAATCTTATTAACTTTTCCTCCTCACTGCACTCATAAACTGCAGCCTATGGACAGAGCCATTTTTGGGCCGGTAAAAAAAGCAGTGAACACTAGTTGCGACAACTGGATGCGATCTAATCCAGGAAAAGTTATGACGATTTATGACATTCCTGGGATAGTCAAAACATCATTTGAAATCGCAGTCACACCACGAAATGTTTCTGCAGGATTCAGCACGACCGGACTTTGGCCTGTTAACACAGAAATATTCCAGGACGCTGATTACCTTCCGAGTCAAATAACTGATCGGCCTTTGGCAACTTCCCAGAGTTCAGCCGCCGAGAGCCCTAGCCCCTCCGGGTCCAATTTAGTTGAAAATGCAACCAGTGAAATACTCCCACCATGTACTTCAATTGCGAATAACATCTCCAATAATGAACGACCACTGACCCCTGAGTATAGAGATTTCCTAAGCGGCTCTCGTACTCCAAGTCCCTCTGTCCTGAACTTACTTGCTACTCATCCTGGAGCTAGTCAGATGAGCAATGAGACTGTAGGTGAGCTTTATTCTGTAAACAACCTTGATGAGAACTCACCTGAAACGAGAATGGTTGAGGTAGTGCCTGGTAATTCGGTACTGCCCTTAACCACTGAAGCAGTTATACCGACCAATGGTTCTATATTTACTACAGTATCTGTAGCATCTACATCACATGATACTTCAGTCACAGCCCCAGCAAGTCTTTTCTCACCTGAAAGCCTAAGACCGTTACCAAAGGCTCCTCCAAGGAAAGGAACAAATCGACGAAAGGTAAAATCCTCAGTCTTGACTGACACTCCTGTAAAGGATGAGTTAGCAGCAATCGAAGCAGCTAGGATGGCTAAGAAAAAAGTTAAAAAACCTGTTTTTGAACAAAATAAAACACGTAAAAGACCTCGGTTAGACAAAAAGAACAAGTCAGAATCAGAAGCTAAGATAAAAAAGACCAAGACTGTTAAGAACAACAAAAGCAGTGAAGATGAAGAAGAAAATTGCTATTGTATTTGTTGTTTGGAAGCCTATTCAAATAGCAAAGCCAAAGAAAAATGGGTTCAATGTCTTGAATGTAAAAGTTGGGCCCATGAAGCTTGCACTGCTGGCGAACTTTCTTATGTGTGCCATAATTGCCTTTCCGAGTAAAAGGTTTAATTCTTTTTTCAATAACTTTAACTCTGTGAGGCTATAATATTGTCATCAACCTAGTCTTCGAAATAAGGAAAATGAGACTGATGTTAATTAATATAAAACGACTGAGAGTTTTTTAATGTTTAGTTATCTAAGAATGTGATTTTAGTTTCTCAAATTTTTGTTAAATGTTAGATTTGTTTATTAGGACTGAATATTATTCAGCTAATTATTTTTGTTACAAGTTTCTATGTTTAATTTCGTAAGAAGATTACTATTTTGTTAAATAATTTTTAATACAAGTACATAGCTATTAAGTTTTGCTCACTATCCTGGTGCATCAACCCCAAAAAGATGGAAGATTTGCTCAGTTAAGTACAAATTGTAATTAAAAATTACGTGGTCTGTTTATATTTAATAAATACCTTTATTAATACGATCTGCTTACTTTATTCTACTCAAATATAAAATGTTTCAATTCACCTCGGCCCCTGTTTCAACTTACCTTAGTATGAGGGGAGTTGAAACAAAACTTCTTATAACATTCAAATTATGTTTTTGCCACATTGTTCACATTTACACTTATTTTGTGCAAATCATTTGAAAGGATTTGAAATGTAGTATCGATTGCCACTAAATTCCTACGGTTAATGTTGATAGAATTTGGTAAACGAAGCAAAATGTCAAAATTGTTTCAAAACCCCTCGGTCTCCCCTACCTACTTCTTAGCCTACCTGATTATTCTACTGTTCTAGCACTCATGTAACTCAGTTTTTCGCAAAATTAGCCGTTTATTGCAAGAATGTTCAACCTTACTTTGTCTTCCATCCTTATTTTTAACAACCATTAGTCGCTCTATTATAGTACAAAAACGTTGTTTTTTTTTTTTACTTTATCTGCTAGTATTTTGTATTCTTCTCTGTTTAATTTTTTTGTTTTTTTCTTTTATTTTGTTAGTTTATGTTTTTATATTTCTTTAAATTTCCAATGTTTCTAGTTTCTTATTTTTTTTTTCTCTGTATCTGAAGTAATCTGAACAAATAAATCATTGTTTCCTTGGAGTTGGGCGTTGAGGCTGCTACTCAATTTTTATAACTTTTGCAGTCTCTTCGTTTTAATCTTTTATCTAGTGCACACTGTACATTGTTCTGAATAAACTATTATTATTACTATAATCTTGTTTATATTCCGTTACATACCTACTAATTATTTGTCTACTAACCTAATTGCCTTAAGCTTACTTTTGTTTATGTGTAACTTTGTTATTCTTCCTAACTTTATGTTATTATATAAGTTGCTTGTTTCTATACGCCTGCTGTGGTACCCTTTAATAATGGGAGCACACTGTTTTATTTCCTTTTAAGTTTACTTTGATTTGTTTTGTGTAAACCTGTGTTGGTTATCCATTCTTTTTAAAATAAAAAATAAATAAATATATTGCTACGGCTCAGTGCAAAGCAATCACGGTATGATGAAACCTTTTAAACATCTCTTCGCCGACGCCCTGTCCTTCATTTACTTCATAACGTTCGAGTCATTCTGGAGCAAAAGTGTTCCTATAATTCCTATTGACGCAGCAAACTTCCTTTTCTACAAATGGCGTTGCTCTGGCTATCAATGCATTTGGCTATGGGCTTGAAGTTATGCGATCTAGCACTAAGTTTGCGCGGCCACCTATGTACCTTTATTTTTATAATTCATTAATTGTATCACAACTAGAATACTGTGTGCCCACCTGGGACCCGCTATCAAGTAACTACCTACAGTGATGCACTCGAATTAGCAATAAATTCTTACACTGTGTGCACTACAAACGCTGTCAAGGCGCTCGCGACTGAAAACAATGTTACTTTACGTCTTCTGTCACAACACAATATTATTATACGATATTACTGTATAACTAATAGTAAATAGATTATGTTATAGAGTACCAACTAGAACCCACCGCATGTCGGTAAGCGCTCATCTTTGTTCCGCTTAGTCGATTCTTACAATTACTAAATTCATCCAATTAGACATTGCGGCAACGCGCGCTAGTTCCAAAACTGTTACTGAGGAGTTTAGCTAACCTCCCTGAATAGCTCTTACCTACTTATCTCTGATTAGCTTCCCTAGTACCTATTATGTAGGTAATCTAAACAATCTTTGGTACCTAAACGGTACCTAATTGGTGCCATAGTTAGCCATGCGCCTCACATTATTCATCTGTAGACTGTAACTGTTTGTTTATACTAATAAATAAAATAAAATAAAAATAATGGTTCTATCATGAGATTGATCATTACTACGTGTCTCTTGCCACAGCAATATAAAATAATTACGTATAAATAGGTACCTACTAATATGAAAACATTAAATAATAACAATCGGTTGATGATCTAAACAACTTTCTGTATAGACTTTTAACTAATAAAAATAAATGAAATGGATACGAATGACTACCTTCATCTTTGGCATTTGTATATAGGAGGTACAGTTGCTCACAGAAATGCTTCTACTTGGGTATGTGCCATGCCAAAAGTGGCACAATGGCTCCTACATCCTTACATCTACAGCAGTGGTTTGATTATCTGGCTGGTTCCAGGCTACCAGTATGCGTCAAATACAGATCTTGATACTTAAGGTACCTACAAACCACACGATTTTTCGTTCCTTGTTTTTGACATTTCCAAGAAGATCTGAAGAATACGCTGAAGTAGTTTTGACTTGGCCTTACTTTAAATATACTTATACGTCCGCTACTTCAATGGCAGGTACTTACCCGCAGTATCTATGAAATTAAATGGTTTACTTGCCAGAAATATGGTTACAAGTCCTTACGATAGTAGATTACTCTAATTTCATTCAACAAATTAAATTATAAAGACTACTCTTTTATTGACTAAACCGTTTACACTTGACTTCACTCGCGTTCCGACCAAAAGGACTGTGCTATGCTCGATCCAGATTACTATGATTTCAACCAAGCCGGTCCAGTCGCTGCATGGTTCGTGACAACTCTGAACATCGAGTCTCACTCATCTCCAACAATCAGGCTTCGATGTATTTCTGTAACCAGACTAATACCTCGGACTATACCAGTAGCGATTCGACCATGTGTATCGCCACCGATATAGCATAAAGTATTTTTAACAATATCAGTTTCAAGTCAACAACTTAATAGAAGGTGTTTGTTGTCCCAAGATTTTGATATCAATAACAATGAAATCATTGTTGATATAGCAAAAGACTACTATAATACTGAAGGTCTGACATAAGATACATAAGGTAAGTCTCTAAAAAAATTGCAAGTAGGTACTTTACACAACGTACGACTAAAAATGTGTTATAATCTAACCAAGCTAAGCTTGTAACTAAACAAATGGGCAGCCCCAATAAAGATCTGCACTTAGTGTCTCCTTTACATAGCAACTTGTTAAACCGGGGCAGGTACAGACGGCGACGGCACCGCGGCGCCTTCTATACTTGGATTCAAACTCCACTATTTCACCAAGCACTGCAGACCTATTCGCGGTCAGACTCTTAGCTTGGACTAACCAATAAAAAACCGGTGAGAGGTCTGCGTGTCTGGCTAATGCAGAGATGTAATCAATTTCGGTACCTCACCAGTCGTCAGAGGCGTCGACTCACTGCGCCTTGGCTTCTTCACGTGCGCGCAATTGCCCTCGTCTAGGAACGACGATGCGCCTGGGAATCTCTGTTTTATCCAAGCTCATGAAAAGAAAAATTATACTCTATTAGCAAAATAATTTTATCCTTAATATTATGTTACATGTTGTAGACTCATCATCTGGCATAAGAATACTAATAGAGTAATATTTATTATAATGAAAGTGATGAATGCCGCAACGGCATTGAATTAAGATATTTTTATAAAATCTTGACTAAACTACGTACTTCGAAGTAGTAATTATTCAAAGAAACGAAAGTAGTTTCGTAAATGTTAGGTACAAACAAAAACAAAACCCAAAATCAAGAGGGGCCTAGAGAACTGCGTCTATTATTCACTTTTAACCATTCAGAAAGCCAAATCATGGCACGATTCAGATAGAACAGACTTCGTTTACTATGGCATACATAGCCTGAACACACTTGGTTCGCTATCAATGGCACACGTGGCCAACTCTAACTCATTTGGTTCGCTATGGCATAACTAGCCATCTATCAACAAGGCGCACTTGGCCAAATACTACCACACAGTCCGTGTAATTTTGTGACGTACTTAGCCACGTACAGGTCCTGCGGGTACTAAAATTTTAATGCACACATGGCAAAAACGATTAGGGTAACTTTAAAATAACTATGGCATACATAGGCTATATTTGTCTTTAGACTGTTTTCACTTTAGCACACTTGGCTTCAAGGAGAGCTATCAGCGGGTAGCATAAAATTAATGGTCAGTTATGAAAATTAAACAATAAGGCAACCATGTACCTAGGAACAAAATAAGTAAAACCACTGATTGAAAGGTGTTAGCACTACCGGGTAATCTCGGTGGAATACCGACCGGTTCAAACAAACAAAGATTCAAGCAAAATAAAACTGTTTATGTACCTGTACTTTTGAACTGAAAAAGTAAACACGTTCGGAAAATCTCGGGTCAATCGTGACCGATAAGATATAACCAGATCTTACTTTACGCTATACTTTGAACGAATAATAGCATAATAGCATAATAAAAGAAGAGTGGGTAGGTATAACATTTTTACATACCTTGGTTCATCCAACTTCTGACTTGTAATGAAACGCCAGGATAATCTTGAATATTTCTCACTTTATTCATGAACCACAATACATTGACTTCTTTTAACACTTGTCTTGTTCTCAACTCGGCTATCAACAACCAACTGGCGACCTCCCCATGACTAAACCTAGGGTAAGAGCAGTATGCCCCACTAGCGCCATCTACCACCACTTATTAGCTATATTCATGACTTTATTCTGCTTTTCCCTAAAATTGCAATATCAATTAAATTACCAAATTATTTACGATAAATTCTCAAATGATTATTTATTACTTAGACAAAATTAGATACATTTTATTACCGGCCAACTTATTGGTTTTACACAAAGTAGTGTTGCCACAAAAATATTCAAAATCACGACATTACTATAAACCTTCGGCCGAGGATCTCAAGAGGCGCAAGTATGCAGGTCTCGATAGGGCCTACACATTTGTGCCTCTTGGGGTCGAGACTCTAGGTCCGTGGGGTGACGAGGCCCTCCGGGTTTTCAAAATTCTTTCAGGGCGTCTAGTCGAAGCGACGCGTGACCCCCCCCGAGGGCTGGTGATTATCTAGGCCAGCGTATCAGCATTGCAATTCAGCGCGGCAATGCAGCCAGTGTCTTGGGCACGCTTCCGATTGGTACTGATTTGGACCAGTTGAGCTATCTATAAATCGTTTGCAACGGTTTGTGGATAGCTCAACTGTTTCATGTGTATTTTGTAAATATTGTAAATACTGTATTAGTTGTAATTTTCTTTGTTTAATAAACCTTGTGGTTTCCTCAGTGCTATGGTACAAAAGTTATATTATGACATGTCTTTTTAAAACAATAAATAAATTTAAAAAAAAATGCGCAAATTAATTTTCCGAAACGAATTAAAGAAGAAGAAGAAGAAAATAATCAGCCAGCACTCAGCCACTGACGACGTATCGGTGTCATATCGGCCAGTGTGCATTATTAATTATGCATGCATGGTTGATAAATAAACCGTCTGAAGTGAGAATTAAAATAGAAATACGTCTTCTACATCTATCTGAAAAGCCTGGCAATTAATTAGTTCTCGTTCGCCGAACCCGACCTGCGATATATCACAGCTATCAGACGCCATCTTGACTTTTATAGAGTACCACGATCATACCGTGGTGAAGGGCTGAAGCCTGAGGGCCTAGTATGAGTTTTCAGTGTATAGTGTGTGGGTGTGAAACGTCTGACGTCCAACACAACAGTGGGCGCTGATTTGTATGAAGACACTGAGTGGATAATTTGAGAAGCTCAACATGGCAAGTACGGGCTTGGTGTAGACCAAAAAAACCGCTCAGTGTCTCCATACAAATCAGCGCCCACTGGTGTGTTGGGCGTCAGACGTTTCACACCAAGTTTACACACCAGATAAAAAGATTAAGATAAAAATGTTTATTGCATAGTCTTACAGTTAACATTACATCTTACAGTACAAATAAGTGGACCAAAACTCGTACTTAGGCCCTCAGGAAGACTTGAAGCGAAGAATAAGCAAGCAAGTTCGTATGAGTTAGTGGCCAACAAAGGTGTTGGAGTTTTAGGTCCCCGGGTCACCCTATAGGAGGCCTTTACCTGCAGAAGGGTTCTTGCAGAATAATTTCAATACAAAATTACTAACGTACCAAAAAATAAATTCATTTCTATAAAACTATTATAATAACTAAACTAACTAACTACCAAATCTTTCTTCTATTGATACTAACAAAACTAATCAACTTTGTAAACAGCATTTTTGTAAGAAATAAAAGGGTTTCTTTTATTTTATTTTATAGGGTCACCCATCCAAATAGTGATCGCGCAGAACGTCGTTTAACTTAGACAATCGGTGAAGATTGACTAAGCAAACCTAACCTAACCGAGTCCTTCGGGCATCTACGTATATTTACTCATTCAGGTTTTTATTGCAAAAACGACAATCTAAAATATTTACTAATACACAACCCACCAAAAAACCAAGCTTATTCCTATTTATAGTTACTTTTCTAACTATAAAGTAGTGTTCATAATCTACCCCACAGCGTAATCCCAAGACAGTCGTTCAAACAGGCGACCGACGCGACAATACACCGTACTTCCTGTCGCGAGCGACACGCGACGCGCGTCATGTCGCGTGTGCGTCGTCTATCTTCCTGTAATAGTGTAGGGTGGCTATTATTTTGTATTTCTTTTCACTTCTTGTTAAGGCGCAACATATTGTATTTTTCTCCGTTTGGTACGTACAACATTATATTAAATTTCTACTAGGACTAATTAAAATAAATTTATTATTTAAAACTAAACAAATTGTTTTTATAGAATTCACACAGACACATTATGCTTACTAAGAGACAGTTCTAAATCTTAGTACTAGTTCTAAGTACATAAGTAGGTAAGTAAGCATAATAAATATGTAGAAGTACCTACTTACCCGAATATTTTTAGTATTTACTCAAGACTTAAAGTACCACTTGGTTACCACTTAACATCAGGTAGCTTATCGGCTTGTTCCATCATTTACTTGTATAAAAAGAAAAGAAAAAAGACTAGGTATGAAAGATGTTGAATTGTCATTTGTTACTTATTTCACTCAGGAACACTTATAATAGTAAGGTCCGTAGGCTGATAAAGAAATCGTTGTTTAATCATACATTTCTCATGCAAAAATCTATGTTGAGTCCGGATCAGTGGTTGAGCAATAAATCGGCATACGGGCCTTAGAACTAGTTTACAATTAAAGTAAATGTTGAAATAAAAAAAAATAAAAAAATAAAAAATTAAATAAATAAAAAATATTAATATTAACCCGTCAAAGAACGCAAACCGGTTTTTGGACCGCGCAAAACGCCCCGGGGCGTTTCCGCCGTTTATTATTATTAATAATTAATATTAAATAATGTTAATTAAAGTTTGGCATGCAATGATAGACACCCTACCCGACAGACGTACGACAATGGGGTAAGTAACAAAGCACGCGATACGCCACGCGTCATATCGATCGACTTGATGGCTATAGATTAACACGGATTGTGATCTTTGAAGGCAATTCCTAGTGAAGTTATACTCGGAGATACGTACTAATCGTTTGATGACCTCAATGAAATAGGGTGTTTGTACACTAGCACTAACCACGCCATTTGTGTCAGTCACTCGAACAAAAATATATATTCGACAGCGTATTTTTAACAGACTACAAATAATTTATAAGTTTAAAAAACTGGAAAAACCGACTTCAGTTTTATACGCCTTCACCATCAAATGATGATGATGATGGCAGTTCGGGACCAACCTGGAAGCATACCCTTTAAGATAAAAAAAGAATTTTTCGAATCGGTTCATAAATGACGGAGTTCTGAGGTAACAAACATTAATAAAAAAAAACAATCGAATTGAGAACCTCCTCCTTTTTTGTAGTCGGTTAAAAAAGAGAAGGTTCTCCATTCAGCTGTATTTTTTTAAGGGCCTATCTTATAAACAGTTAGAGTACACATTATATCCTGATTACTGATGATTTAAATGTTTATTACCTCAGGAGTCCGTATTTTAGAACCGATTTCCAATGTTCTTTTTTACCTGAAATGATATTAGATATCAGACTGGTCCAATAATTTTTTTATCAAAATCGGTTCAGTTGTTTGGCTTTTAAATAATGTTACGCCGACGTCACTCGTGTCGAATGAACAGGTGGCAACACATACAGTTTGATAGTGGCAACACTAAATAAATACCGCTTAAAAGCTGTCACTGTCAAGTCGGTGTTCCAGATGATTGATTGATCGATAAAGTAACGCCATCTGTTGGGTAGTAGCGGAACTACTTTGTGAACCATAGAGTAAACACGCACCGGAAATTACTAGAACATTCCCGCGAAATTTCGAACTTGCTAGAACCGACTGGCGCGTAATTTTCGGATATAAAAAGAGCTTTGAGCGGCGACTGGACAGTTCTGTTTTCGACTACGAAAGCGATAACATCGGAGTTCTAAGAGTGATTTAGTGCGATTGTACAAGTGTTTTGGAACTTTATCGAGTATTGTAGTTGTGACCTAGTGTTTTTGTTGTGTACTAAGTTTGTGTCAAGTATCTAAATATACGTGTATTTTTGGTCAAACCAATCTTTTAGTTCAATCAACCCACAGCTCGTAACAATTTGGTGTCAGAAGTGGGATTGAACAGTACTGGCGCGACCAAAAGAGGACACGGAAGGTATCAGGACTAGGAGTTAACTACAGCTGGAAGTGGAAGCAAGGATGGAAGGTTCTACGTCACAAGTGTCTTATCGAGTTTCTGACTCATGGACGAAGTCAGCTGCTGGATTTTCTGGAGAAGACGGACAAGCTCGTCAGCAGAAAGAGCAGCAGGTTTATCGGGTAGAACAACAGGCCCGTGGGATAGAAGAAAAATGCCGTTGGATGGGAGAATTGCTGGACCGTCGTCTGGAGCAAGAACAAGTCCAATGGAAGGAAGAACATACTCGCCTTTTAAAAGAACTGAAAAGTGTGAGAGAGTTGATCTTGGAAGTGGAAGCTCAGCTCACCGATACAAGGAGGACTCTGGGTGTACTGAAGTCTGGAGCTGGGAATGTGGCTCCGGTAGTTGCTGCCACACCTGCGTTTAGATGCTTCAAGGCACCATCTTTTGACGGGACCACGTCGTGGTTAGCCTATAAAATTCAGTTCGAGGCCGTGGTGAAAACTAATGGGTGGACAAAAGAGCAAGCCAAGACCGCGCTTATACTGAGCCTTTGTGGTCAAACTCTCATCATTTTAGAGGCTCTTGGAGAGGATGTAACATACGAGCAGCTGCTGGAAGCGCTGGAGACTCGTTACGGTGATGCACATCTGGAGCGCGCGTTCCGTGCTGAATTAAAGAAGAGGAGTCAGCGTAGTTCTGAGAATTTACAGCAGTGGGCCTTGGAAATCGAAAGATTGGTTCGAAAAGCGTATCGATCTAAGCCTGAAATTATCGACGTCATTTTAGTAGGCGAATTTGTCGATGGGATTCGAGACCTGGAAGTAAGAGCTGCTGTAAGTCTCGAGCATCATAAATCTTTGAAGAAAGCTCTGGCCCATGCTTTGGAGGTGGAGACTGCACGTCTGGATTTTCGAGCACCTCGCATAAGGGAAGAAGTGACAACATCTACGTGTAGCTGCGATAATCGACCGACGTTCAGCCCTAGATGCTACAGGTGTGGAGAAAAGGGTCATTTGAAATCCAGTTGCAAGAAACGGGTGGTCGATGATAAGGCATATCTCCAGACAGGAGGCGTGAGTGGTACCTACACCCACCGGATGCAGGAAAACTGGAGAAAATGTGACACGCTGGATTTGAAGGACAATGTCTTCGTCAGGAGGATGGGAACGACCTGCGACAAACGTCCGAATTTGAGTCCCAGATGCTACGAGTGTGGCGAGAAGGGCCATCTGAGATCTAATTGCCAGAGATGGGTTTCCGCAAGGAATGAACCGCCACGTAAGGGACGGACGATTAGCACCCCTATTCATCAGCAACAGGAAAACTGGAGACATCGTGTCAAGCAGGAACATAAGGAAGCAGTGTCTGTCAGCACGCTGGGGTCAGGCTTGAGTAGTGAAATGAAAGAAACTTTGCAGCAGGCACAGCGAGAAGACGCTGACATCGAGCCTATCGTTGGGTGGTTAAAATCGGGTGCACCCATGCCTAATTGGAGTGATGCTGTGGAAATGAGTACAACAATGAGGAGCTATTGGGCACAACGGGATGGTTTAATTGTCCATGATGAAATTTTGTGCCGCAAATGGGAAGATGATCAAGGAAACCGCTGTAACCTGCAAATGGTTGTTCCGAAAGCCATGGTACCTGAAGTTCTGCAGTTCTGCCATGAGGGGAAAACGGGAGGTCATTTGGGAGTAAAAAGGACTTTGGCGAAAATACGAGAGTGGTTTTACTGGATTCACTGCAAAGATGATGTGAAGGATTGGTGCCGGAATTGCGCTAGTTGTCTAGCAGTGAAAGGACCTCGGACAGATGGCAGAGAGGCATTGAAGACCGACTGTATTCAGAAGGCTTTGCGGGAAACCTGAATCTCGTTCGTGTTCATCGATCGAATTGCGTGACATTACGGGTCTAACAATGCTCGGGACGAGCATGTCTTAGGAGGGGGTAGTGTTACGCGACGTCACTCGTGTCGAATGAACAGGTGGCAACACATACAGTTTGATAGTGGCAACACTAAATAAATACCGCTTACAAGCTGTCACTGTCAAGTCGGTGTTCCAGATGATTGATTGATCGATAAAGTAACGCCATCTGTTGGGTAGTAGCGGAACTACTTTGTGAACCATAGAGTAAACACGCACCGGAAATTACTAGAACATTCCCGCGAAATTTCGAACTTGCTAGAACCGACTGGCGCGTAATTTTCGGATATAAAAAGAGCTTTGAGCGGCGACTGGACAGTTCTGTTTTCGACTACGAAAGCGATAACATCGGAGTTCTAAGAGTGATTTAGTGCGATTGTACAAGTGTTTTGGAACTTTATCGAGTATTGTAGTTGTGACCTAGTGTTTTTGTTGTGTACTAAGTTTGTGTCAAGTATCTAAATATACGTGTATTTTTGGTCAAACCAATCTTTTAGTTCAATCAACCCACAGCTCGTAACAATAAGAATAACTGGAAAAAACACGTCATCCACGTACACGACATTGGTGTTTACAATAGAACAATCTCAATGAACTGGCATCATCATTATGTCGAAAAAGTCGGTCCCTGCTCTAGCAGTCGTTAAGCCATGACGGAGGGAGGCGTTAAGACGGCCTAAAAACTCCGTCAACTGAGTTGGCCACTAACTAATACTAGTAGTTCGCCCCGAACTGAGATCTCGTGATGGTCGGAGGTTAATAAAACCCAAACAATTTTTATTGACAATGGTTGTAATAAACTTTGCAAATCGCTTCGAAATCGCCATCTAGCTAAGTACCAGTCTTATTTGAACTATAAAATCATTGAAACTCCAAGAAATGGTAGCTTAGGTTATACTGGGTTTGCCAGTTTTATAATTTTTACAACAACTCAAAAACCTTTGGACCTAGAATCAAAATAAAAACGGTTTTGGAATGTCTAAACAAAACCCTATCATATGACACCCCACTTGATATTTTGGTACGACTTTTTTTTTTACTCCCTTTGGAACCTTATAACTTTCCAACCCCTTGACCGATTTACTTTATTTTTTAAACCAGTAAAGCTTAAGAGTAATATCCGCATACCTACCAAATTCTGTGAAGATCGGATAAGCGGTTCAAAAGATCTCGACGAACAAACATACAAACATGCAAAGCATTTTTGTCCAAGTTGTCACTAAGATCTCGTTCGCTTCGCTCACTCGATCAACGAGCCTGCTTTTATCATCATCATCATCAACATGTGATGGATACTGCATCATGTGCATACTACTGGTTTTATCTGATCTACCTTTCCAACTGAGACATAAGTACGTTATAGTAGGTGCCAAACAACACCGCAATACAGGTCATTCAACCACCTTCACCACGATGTCGCAAAATTCAATGTATGTATGGTAAACAAACAGTACTAACGAGATTCGAGCGATACCATCTTAGCGACAGGTTTGTATGGAAAGCGACAGAATTAGCTATACATCAATTGAATTTTGCGACATCTTGGTGAAGGTGGGTGAATGACCTGTATGCGTCGAGTTAAGCCAGCTAAGCTTATCCTAAAGAACGACATGCTACGACACTAATGCAGTTAAATCTTAAATATGACGTCGAAATCTGCTTAGTTAATGACTCCTTCTAAGTTGAGGTTTCTCCTGGATATAGAATGAAAATGATACACATAATCTACGTACTAGCTGATACCCGCGACTTCGTACCCGTGCGAAAGTTTCCACCAAAATATCTGTCAACCAGCATACGATGAACCTCGTAGCAAATGGCTGCTTTTGGTTTAGAGAGTACAAGCTGTATCTAAGAATCCACGACTTTGATTTCAATAAATATAGCTTATGTTTCAATCCGGAAAAATGGCTTCCGAATGGTACCTATAAGTTTCATTGAATTGGTCCACTAGTTGCGGCGAGATCCGCGAACAAACAAACAGACAGACGAACTCGATTTTCGGAATCAGAATCGTTTACTTAGTAGATCTGCATATTTAGTTTATCTATAGGTCTATCTTTAATTTTAGTTTTTGGCTTTTTTACAGTTTTATAATAGTATAGATAGAAGAGTGTGGTAGGTACTCTAGAAGGCATCTGCAAATACTTATACTGACGACAACCGCAGAGCGTTTATGGAACGTCTGATAATAAAATGGAATTTCCAAACTGCCTAACGTAAAATGACTACACTGCCAAAAAACAGAAAATGTCTAGCTAAAAATATATCTTTTTCGAAGCCTAGCTATATACCTCTTACCTATTTCATTTTGTCTAATAATAACGTCACTTTCAAAAGTCGTGGCGAAACTCTCGAACTAGACTCGTGCTTTCGAAAAACTAACAAAGTATGAAACGGGGGTCAAAACTTGAATCTTGTTTTATACAAAACTAGATTTTCAGCTTGTAATTTTGGTAGAATGAGAGTCTCGCGTCTTCTTATGTAGGAACTACATACGTATTACATATTCTTTGCCTAAATGAAAGACAGAACTAAATTTTTGATAATTTTTCAACGCAAATTCTGTGGCGTCGCGAATGACATAGCCTCGCGACTTGACTCGTGAATTACTGGAGCTAAAATCGGATTAAGTTATGGGTAAAATTAAATCAGCTTGAGGCCATGACACTATGTCAGGCGAACCAATCTTTGAAAATATTTGATTGGGTACTTAAGCAACAGTTATTTATTGGTTTGGAATTGAATCCCACATGTAAATAACTTTACTACCAATATAGATATTTTCAAAATTCCACGATATGCCTTTAGTTATAGGTACCTAGAAGAAATGCCTCAAATAAGAGGGCTTCAAGGACACCCTGTTGTGGTGGAAAGATTGAAATAGATTTTAAAAGAGGCCAATAAAAGAAAGAGGTTACCTATCCAAGAGCAAGGAGGTGAACCAAGGAGGTGAATTTGAAAATAAAGAGGTTGTAATCGCGTGTTTAGTAGCCTCTCGGCAAGCACGAAAGGTTAGATGTGCGATAAGTGAATTACACGTGCTTGGATTAACAAGTCGTTTGTTTAAATACGCAGTAATTATTTACAGATTTAGTTTACTTATAATCACCTCTCAGCTTAAATACTGCTAAGTTAAGATTCCCTGTCACCATTGGCATGGCACTATTTTAAACGGCCTCTCAACCTTTGAATTTTATAAGTAAGTTCCTGATTAATTTCCTAAGATTTTCGAAAATATCCCAAAATAAGCATTAATAGGCTTTTGAATCGAATGCCCGTATGCTGATAAAGAAATCGAGACACAAGCATAGATTTGAGTAGAGATTTTCATACAAAATCTATGCTTGCTGGTGCTTTACCGGTAAATAAGTATTCCGACACAAACTTTTTTATCAGAAAAAGTAGGTTAAAAACAAATTGATGGTCTGATCTCAGCAGTCACCTCTGTGACTTACCTATGAGTGCGTGGATCGGTTCGTAGATAGAGTAAAGTTAGTTCAAGAAAGAAAGAAATAAGATAAAAATAATTACCATTGTATTCTAGAGTCTGTTTAGCTTTCCGTGATGTTTTCCTTCACCGTTCGGTAAATAGAATCCAGTTCGCGATACATAAATAATATAAATTACACGCACCGAGTGGATGCCGCCAACCGTTTTCCTATCTCGCAAATTATGAGGTGGAAACACACGGGAGATGAATGCGTACGGTTCCGTCGCGTTCCTCCTAGCTCTCCTCAGCTGGGTACGCTAGTGGGGTTTATAATCAAGTTTCTGTTATAAATTCAGGTTTTTTTCAGCGTTCTTATGCACGTACTTAGGCCCTACATTTGTACAAATTTGATTTTATCACTCCACGAGGGTGGTATATTGACAAATCTGCCAAAACTCAGTGTGCGGAACGGACGTACACGCCCATACTCGCTACCTCGAATAACCCTCGCCTCGACTCGACATAATAATCCGCTTTGTTTTAGCTGTCAAAAATTACTAAGTACCAAAGCATGATTTTGAAGACATGTCAAGGAGAGGATTATGCTAAGTAACTAAGAATAGTGGCTTCAATCTATCACTGATGATAGTAGGATATTACCCGTTATTCTGCCACACCTATCCATTTTCAAACACTTTTGGGACAGCGAGTAGAAAACTTCACAGAAATCGCACACAATATTGTACCGTATAGTTCACATCTCCACCCTGTATAATTACGTCGCGTTCCACGCACGTGCGAGGTGACGTACCTACAACCACACCCGTCTACATCACACCACTTCAACGTACTCCACGCCGGGATCTTACAGCGCTGGTATTCCTTGCTTAGGCAAGGGAAGAGATCTATGCTTGGGTAAGGGAAGGGAACTAGAAAGACAAGCTTTTGACCTCTCCTCGGAGTTTCATTCTTGATGAGGCCTTATGGACTCTCCGTTTGTTGAAGACTGGTATTACGTAGTCACAGTCAAAACGTGCCGTTAAGTACATTTTTTTCCACAAGATAGTGTCTCAGAATATTGAAACCTCATTGGTGTTTGTAGCGATCGCATGAACTTTTATCCTATTTTTGACAGTTGCCATGGTAACGTCGACCTGTTAATAAACCTTCGGGGCAATGAAAAATGACAGAACGAGTAGACAAATAAAGATAGTCCTGAGGAGAACATGGTAGGATAGGTGTCCTCCTACGAAAAGGGAATATCTTCCACGCCGAGCGACCTTTGGCTCGGGGTCCGAGGACCAATGGATGGTATTCGGTAGTAGATCTTCCACGCCGAGCGACCTTTGGCTCGGGGTCCGAGGACCAATGGATGGTATTCGGTAGTAGATCTTCCACGCCGAGCGACCTTTGGCTCGGGGTCCGAGGACCAATGGATGGTATTCGGTAGTAGATCTTCCACGCCGAGCGACCTTTGGCTCGGGGTCCGAGGACCAATGGATGGTATTCGGTAGTAGATCTTCCACGCCGAGCGACCTTTGGCTCGGGGTCCGAGGACCAATGGATGGTATTCGGTAGTAGATCTTCCACGCCGAGCGACCTTTGGCTCGGGGTCCGAGGACCAATGGATGGTATTCGGTAGTAGATCTTCCACGCCGAGCGACCTTTGGCTCGGGGTCCGAGGACCAATGGATGGTATTCGGTAGTAGATCTTCCACGCCGAGCGACCTTTGGCTCGGGGTCCGAGGACCAAGGGTTTTTTTTTTTTTTTTTTTTCGAACGGACTAAAATGCTGTTGTAATCGTCTGACGATTGCTGACAGCGTTACCGGACACAGCGTTACCGGACAAGGACCAATGGATGGTATTCGGTAGTATTACTTATGTTCAAACTCCGTTATTTCTCATGTTAGTTCTTATGTAGCGAGATAGATGGCGCTACAGTCCAAATAGTTCCAAAACTGGTGCAAAATGCCTTCATTTTGACAGATTGAGAAGACATAATATCTCGCGTACGCATTCTTAGTAGCCACGCTTGAACGAAAGAGTCACTAAGGCCGGAATACTGAAACGTCACAATTTAAGCACCACTTAAAATTGCTCTGCCTCTGTTTGACATTACTCATTTGTAAGAGATGGCAATAATTTAAGCGTGAACTTAATTTAAGTGGCATTTGAGTATTCGGCCATAACTCCTAAAACCACTGAGTTTTGAATTCTACCACATCAGGGGCCTTATTCACTATGACCAATACAAGCGCGTTACGCAGCACGACAAGACAGCGGCGTGAAATCGCCCTATGCCTATGCCGTATTTCCTATGCCATAAATGTCATTCCTTACGGTGACGTCACACGGTTACGGCAAGGAATCTCCTAAGTCATACAGAATAATGCCCCTGATGCATTAACAAACGCAACGTATGTACACGTGCGTGACAAGGGAACTGAGATTACCATAACTGTGCCAAGTGGGAGTTAAACGAACTGCGTGGTGTACTTTTAATAAGTGTTTTGCACTCCAAGTGATCCTGGTTTTTCTTGAGAGCATCGAGGAGTGATCTTCTTCTTCTATCTTCTTCTTCTTTTTCTAAATATATAAAACTATTTTGAAGCTGACTGATAATCAACGCACAGCCTAAACTATAAGTCCTAGAGGTATGAAATTTGCAGGGCAGTATCCTTATATAGTGTAGGGGTGCACTAAGAAAGGGATTTTGAAAAGTCGCACAAAGGGTCTAAAATTAGAACCAAAGATTTTAATCAAATAATGCGTATGCTGCTACCACGCGAGCTAAGCCGCGGGCCACAGCTAGTCACGTACAAATCTGACAGTTGTCTCGTTACACCTAAAGTATTCGAGTCATATTGCGCGTCAACGTCAACCCGACTGCGGAACGTTTAGCGTCACTGCGCAGTGTATCTCGCATACGCTAACGTTACGATACGTTTACGGTTGTCACATTTATTCGTGGTACAGGACAAGTCATAGACAACAGCTAGTATAAATATACCCCTCTGTGCAATCGAGTGAATTTTCGCGTGGGAATGTCGCTAATTTCGGGATCAAACGACGAGGGGGCAATAACTTGACATTAAAACCAATATGGCGGAGGGTAGTTTAATATTCTATTAGATAATAAGTAGTAACATAAAAGAACTATGTTAGTTAGAAACTTAATAGAGTTGTTAATTCACAAAAGAGTTTTCAAAATTTAAATAGCAGCATGATCTTTATCTTGCCTTTATTATTTTTTAATAAATAAATATAAAATAAAATATTATATAAATAAGCAGTTATATCATTAAAATTGGTTTATAACTAAAAAGTTAACTCCTACAACACTTCAAAATTAACATAATAGTCAGAAGCTCAAACATACCAGTGCCGACTGTACAATACTGTACATATCATTAAAAATAATTAGAAAAATCGGAAGATCTCTCAATAAAACCCTCTGAGGAGGTTGGGAAGCATACAAACATTTTACGAACCTATTACCTATACCTCTGTGCCTATACGTATACATGTGACGGATAAAAAACAATTTAGAAATCTCACAGAAGCTGACCCCCGCTTGAGGCATCGTCAAAAAACCCTTTTAATCCCCCGTGCCATCCCTTAAATCAAACTTGTCACAATAATCTCTTTTAAACGCTATGGGAATGGGAAAAAACTTTTGGGATCTTTTCTCGACATCATCATCGTCATCGCCAGTCTGGCGAACTTCATTCGCGTTCAACTTCTTCTTCTTCTTCTCTTTGAGAGAATTCTCCCATTCAATTGTACTTAGGTTAATAAATTGATTAGTTTTTAGTTTAATTATTATCAGCATTGGTATTCAGCGCGGCAATGCAGCCAGTGTCTTGGGCACGCTTCCGATTGCTACTCATTTGGAACAGCTGAGCAATCTCTAAATCGTTTGCAACGTTTTGTAGATAGTTCAACTGTTTCATTTGTATTTTGTAATATTGTATATACTGAATTACTTAGTTGTAATTTTCTTTGTGAATAACTATGTTGCGTACCTAGGTAGTGCCTATTTATTGTTGGGTTATGTATGTATGTACCTTCTAGTATTATTTTTATTCAGTAACCATCCGTACCCTCTGGGGTCAGACATGCCTGTCGTTGACAGATAAGCAAACAGAATTAATGATTTCGATTTTGCATAATATGGGGAAGTGCTTTTTATTTTAGATTTATCTTTTGTAAATGATAAAGGCTCTTGATATAGGCTTGCTAACTAATAATACAACTCCATAATTTTTGATGGGTACCTATTTTAGTATCAAAAAATGTTTTAGTGAAAAGGTGCGTACAGACTACGTAACATGTTATATAACTTGTGTTTTATAACACGTCCACATTATGTAACATTGTTATTTAACATTGCAACATAAAACAATACTGTACACATTACAATAACAATGTTATATAACCATTGTCGTTTGTCAAAATACATATAAATAATGTTATAAAACTGATGAAATGTATAACATGTTTCATAACATTCAGTGTCCACATTATCTGAAACATGTTATATAGCAATGTGGTATAACATGTTATGTTATATGGTGTGTACGCACCGTAAGGTGCATTGGGGTAATTGCGAAAATGGGTATATTCCGAAAATCCATAAAATCTAGTAACATAATGCGATATTTTCCTGTTCGCAACATTGGTCTAGACGCCAACTTGATTGGCATCGCCGTGACAGTCCTATATATCCTCGTGCCAACAGGAAAATATCGCATTATGTTACTTACTAGATTTTATGGATTTTCGGAATATACCCATTTTCGCAATTATACCCCAATGCACCTTAAGTCAAGATGAAGCTGTAGGAAATCAGAAATTTAATAAACGATAGCTTCCGCTCGCGACTTTGTTCGCGTCCCATCCAAATCTGAACAGGCGTTTTGGAGGAACAAACATACATAACATCTTTCCAAACATTCGCCTTTACAATATTAGTAGGATATAATCAACCCCAAAAGATAAAATTTCAAAACCCATTATTTTTATACCACTCTTAAGACAGAACAAGGCAATATTATTATGATGTTAAGTGGCTAAGGTTAGTAGTTGAGGCCCACCTTATGTTAAGTGGTAACAACTGCGTATAGCGATGCATTTCACTGAGCTTGTTATTCTAGTCTTTGTCCTAATATTCTCTATCCAAAATCAATTTACAATAGTAATTTCACACAAGACCTCGTGCATTTCGAAGTACAAGGGCGCTAAGCATTGTGCTACGGGTTCGGGGTGGCTAATGCGATAAAAAAGGGGTGGCATTTGTGTTTGTTTAGTCTGGATTTGAATGTTGTTTTTAGGGATTTGGAAAAATAATCAATCATAGTGTTACTGGTATCTCACCACATTTTTATTTAATCTTCTTCTTCTAAATATGTAAAACTCTTTTGAAGCTGACTGACAATCAACGCACAGCCTAAACTATAAGTCCCAGAGATATGAAATCTGGAGGGTAGTATCCATAGTGTAGGGGTGCACTAAGAAAGGAATTTTGAAAAGTAGCACCCATTAGGACCAAAGATTTTAACCAAATAATGCGTTGCATACCGTACACAGAAGAACCTGGAAAATTGGTACATAGATTCCTCGAATAAATAGACTCGACACGTGTTTTTCAGGATTTTAAAAAAATTCTTTTAAAAATACAGTATTTATTTGCAAACTTTTAAAAGTAAACCAATACCGAGGTCCTGCGTCGATCCGGGATGTATGGTATGGAGGCTCTTCTGATGCAGCGACAGCTCAGGTGGTGTGGCCATGTCCTTCGCATGGATGACCATCGTTTACCTAAGGCTGTCTTCTACTCTGAGATGGCCGAAGGTAAGCGCAAACACGGTGGTCAGCATCTGCGCTTTAAGGATGTATTTAAAAGACATTTGAACGCATGCGCTATTGACTCATCTTCTTGGGAGGAGCTTGCTTGCCAAAGGTCTTCTTGGCGCTCTACCATCTACAATAAGATAAAAACGTTCGAGCAAAATCGACTCGAGACACTTGACGTAAAACGCCAAATCCGTAAAGAAAGACCTAAGCCCTCCTACACCTACACATATAACACATCTGGCCAGCTCTATTGCCAATCGTGTGAAAGGATATTTAAAACTAAATTCGGTCTAGCTAGCCATATTAGGGCTCATGCTAGAAAGTACTATTAGATTATAAGTTCTTTAGGTTAATTAAGATAATAAGTATGTAATTGTAAATTTAATTTTAGTTAGGGTCGCCGTCATCGAAAACGATGTGGAGGACTATATATATTGATTTGCAAACTTTTAAAATTGACCCTAAATTCTACTACACACTATGAGATTCTGCCTTATTACCGATCTTTGTTGCAATCATTTTTCATTGTAACAAGTCAAATATGACAGCTCAAAACTGTCATAGGTAAAAAAATATGATGACACATGACATGACGTCATGTATCCTTCAAACCGGAACACAACATAGCGAGCATCACTTTACGAAAAACATGGCTGAACCAAAAATCTATTCAGTTTTCAAATTTAGGTTTAAAACGACTTCTCTTTGCAAATAAACAATAAATAAATTGCTTGTAATAGCACGAGCCTCCCCTAAATACCTCGTTCCGAATGATTGATCCCCTCAATTGGGGTAGTTAAGGAGAGATCTGATATTTACAATAATATTCAGGGTTTTAACAAAATTCATATATAGTTTTTTTTTAATCCAAGTGAGGAAATAATATTTTTTTTTTTTATCAGAGTTTCTAACAAAATGCAAATCTATTTTTAATAATCTAAGTAAGTAAATTATTTAGTCGTACCCATACGTACCTAATTAATAATAAATGTTCACCTACTTATGAACAATTTATTCATCAACTTAATGTTGCGGGTCTTTACGCGAAAATAAGCAACCCAAGAAAAATATTAAATAAAAAATTTGGGACATAAGTTGGGTTATAATAATAAATATAATAATATCTTTGTTGCAATCATATATTTCTAAAATGTCAATGATTACAGCAAAATTAGTCATGAAAAATTAAAACAGGCAGTAAGAAACTACTCCCCTTAACAAACTTTTATCCGAATGATTGATTTTCGCCCCTTAACTGCGAATTGCAAGAATGCACCGTCAAACGCTGTTTTGAACTTTATTCCAAGGTGTTAGGGTCTGATTTGCTGGTTTTTGAAGTAGAAATAGTTTGCAGACTAGGGTACGTCATGCAATATGAAATTCCAATACCTTTTTGCTATTTATTTACTAGTAGTAAATTCTGGTAAATTCAAAATCTTACTAAAGAGGTCAAAATAAAACTTTCTAAAAACATCGAGGTTCGGGGTGAACTAAGTTTTATTCTCATTCGTTCCACTGAGCGTCTTGGTGGGACGTATGGGAATATATTTTGAAATCTTCCCGTCATCTCATCAGTGGGACGGCTGCATGATACAACTAGCAAAACCGGAAAATCGTAGAACTAGAACCATGTTGATATTCAACTAGGTATCTTGAAGTCATTTGAATACTCACCGATACAGACCTACATGATACTGATATACAAAAAGGCTATGAGTCGAGGAGCTAATCATTGTCCTTTTTTTTTAATTTTCTATTTACAATATTCACAATATTTGCAAAATACACATGAAACAGTTGAGCTATCTACAAACCGTTGCAAACGATTTATAGATAGCTCAACTGGTCCAAATCAGTACCAGTCGGAAGCGTGCCCAAGACACTGGCTGCATTGCCGCGCTGAATACCAATGCTGATACGATTGTGATTTTCTATTCTCCTATTACATTAATTATGATTTTTTTCACACTACCAATGACACGATATCCAAGCGATATCGTCGGGAAGAAATTTTTTCATAGATTCACTTACTATACACCATGGACGCTTTATTTTTATTGAATACTTTATTGCACAACATTATAAAGTTACAAAGAGTGGGCTTAATGCTGAAAGCATTGTCTGCCAGCCAACCTAAACGTGGTGGTGTAATGAGGAGGTTTCACACCGTTTTAGTATTTTTGTTCAAACCCTGACTTCTAATAAGATGCTTGTGATTTTACTGAATAAGTATAGTACATAGTGCTTTATACTACACCTACGAGGAAAATAAGAAACTAAAACTGAATCCTCAAACAACAGACAAATTGAAAATGGCGCCAATGGCGTCTGCAATTTTCACATGTTCTTTTTCCTGCCGCCGCAGGGTCGCACTGCCAGCCCGACACCATCCAACACACAGCTAGTGGCCAGTGTCATTTTGCGAACTTGGAGATAAAAACTCACTGTAAAAACTTTTTGGCTTTTGATATTTAGGTTACCGGCGCATAGTCTTACCCAAAATTAAAAAAGAAAAACCACGTAAGAAATGGATTTTCATACACTTTTATCTCCCGCTCAGATGCGTTTTCTCCCCGCATATTTGTTCGATATGCAATGACGTACTTTCTACCGTAAATTTGATAAAGTATCAAGGTACTTTCCAAGCAGGTGTAGTTTAAAATGTTTTTATTGACTTTGATTCGTAAGTCTGAGTAACTTATGTAAACTTTGAAACACTATTTCTAAATAAAACTTGATAAATGTCAAACACTAAAGGTTACACTACGTCCCACACTTCGATAGTCGATAACAGAATGTCAAGAGCTCTTGGCAATATGTTTATGAGCACAACTGTTGGATATTATAGGCAGGGGGTGGTTATTTTGCCCACCCATGCATTATTGATCCTTTAGCCTCGGGCAAGAAGATCTATTAGCAAAACAATCCATTTGCAACATATTGTAGCATGATGCCGGATATATATTTTTTATGAGTGTAGGCCACTTCTTTCAGCCGCTCCATGTTTGCCACTTTTCTAAAATAATAATATAGATAAGACAGGTACAACAATAGTAGATGCCTAGGATTGATAATTTTCGATTACGTAAAAAAAAAAACCATGAGAAAACCAGTGAACTTGTTTGACTTTTATCCTCGGAAATCGAGTGAGCGTCCTCTGAAACCTGCCGCCCGTAGGACGCTGCCGCCCCTGGGCAGCGGCCTATGCGGCCTATTGACAAATCCAGGACTGATGTTAGAAACCACAGAGCCATCATTTTCATATTTTGGTAATTTATTTTGAATTTGCTGGCAACATTTTTTTTATTTTTTATTTATTTTTATTATTGTTTGCTAAGAAAGATCGTTTGACATGTTTTGTTTTGTGTAATTATTTATTATTTTATCTAATCAAGTGACATTTCAATTAATTCGATGTTTTGTAAATTATTGTAAGTACACATAATTGTTATTATTGCATGCAAAAGCGGAATGTGGCGGAAGAATGTATTTTGTGCAAAACCCTGGCATCTGTATAATTACCCATGTTCGCAATAAATATATATTATTATTATTATTATCAGTGTAATTAATTAAGTTGTATGTCACAATAACTAAAAATGTCCCAGGCACTACAGCGTCTCGTTCATCGTGATATAGTTACAATGTTGCCTCTGACGCATGAAGTGCCAATCATCTAGATTAGATGCATTGTCTATCTATCTTTTGTTGCAGATGACCACGACAGGCGAGGCGGCGTGACGCGGCGACATGGAGGCGTGGCCGCTGCTAGCACTGCTGTGCGCGCTCGCAGCGCCGGCGAGGGCGCAAACCAATAACAGAAGTGAGTGCACTAACCGGGGCTAATGAGAACTATCGATTTGCACAAAGACGAAGCATGAATAGTTCTTAATGGCACGATAGATGGAGTTAACTTCGCTAGGAAAAAAAGAATTTTTAAAAGTAGTTAATGGACTTGGATTACTGAATAAATAAATAAATAAAATAAATATTCACGGACATTTAACACAACGCCTTCTAGTCCCAAATTAAGCAAAGCTTGTACTATGGGAACTAGATGGCTGATAGAATACATAATATACATTTTTTTGTAAATACATACTTATAATACATAGAAACACCCAGACACGGAAAAAATATCTATGTTTACAAACACAGATGTTTGTTCTCGGTGGGGATCGAACCCACGACCCGCAGCACGGAAGGCAGAGCTACTACCGACTGAGCCATGACGCCTGTCAGAATCCTGTGAATGATCAGTATTTCATTGAGAAGTGTAAAAAAACTTATTTTAAAAAAAAATTGAGCATTGCTTTAGCATATCAGCCTTTACAATCGTACTAAATCTACCGAACAACAAAGCAAAGGAAATAAGAATCGGCGGCCATCTTAATCGAATCAATCAAGCAAGATGGCGGCGCGGAAGTGTGCGCGCCAAACCGAACGGTTTCCGGTGTTGCCCTGCCGCTTATTTGGGAGAAAATATCTTCGAGGACTTCGAGATGTTCTATTTCTTTGTACCTACCTACCTAACCAGCTTTAATAATCAAACAAGCAACCATCGATGTTCCTAGTTAAATAAAACAGCTGTTTTAACACCACTGCTACGTCGAAGACATGCGACCTCGTAGCAGTGGGAATTACTGGAGAAAAAACTGAAATCTCTACTGATAGGGATTTTTTAGTGGGGATTTCTGGAATATATCATAAAATGCAATAAGTTGGAGATTGTATATAAATAAGTTTAAAAAAAACCGTAGGTGCAGAGTAACTATAAGCTCGTATCTTCAATATCTCAAAGCAATAATCATTAACAGTTTCCATAACACCGGAAGTCGTAAATACGGCGGCAACCGACCGGAAGCGGTAAATCCGGCTGTTATTCAACTTCCGTTTGTAACAAGACCTCTAATTGTTTAATCTTGTATGCATTGATTTGTTGCAAATAAACTTACTTACCTTTTTTCCCTGGCAGTATTTATTTGAGAAATCTGAAGATAAATGTACCTACCTAAAGGAAAAACACCAGTGCGTGGAGTCCCTACGCGCGGAAGAAGTTATACTTCGAGTGTCACGCATTCACTCTCGCTCTGTGTTTAATGTGAAATTAATTTAGTATTTATTTTTATGTACTTAACCAATATGCAGTACTTACTAAATTTTCACTTCCAAATAAAAAGTAAATAAATTCAAAAAATTTATAATGTCGCTTTGGATTTGAACTTGCTACCGTTGTCGGTCTGACCGCAGTCCAACGTATCACTGTTCGGCCAACAGTAGCTCTGCTGCTGATGGTTGAAATTACGGCTGTCTCTTTTTCTTTTGTTTTACGCTGTCAGTTGGAAGTCGTATAACTTCAAAAAATGCTGTACACTGCCATCTATGAGTAAGGGGTAGAGACAGAGACTATGTCCTCCCGTATAACGCCTGTCAGTTGGAAGTCGCATTAGAAGTATAACTTCAATAAAAAAAAAAATTAAGTTTTGAAACTCAGTAACCTACTTATATGTAAAATTTACAATGTAAAACCAATCGCTTATAACTAAACTAAATATACGAGTAAAATAGAGGACCTGTTTCAGTTTTAAATGATTTGGATAATAATAAGTAAGATTATAAAAATTACGGCCAAAGTTCTTGAACTTACCGATCCAATCTAAACTAATATAGGAACACTTTAATTTAAACAGTACAACAGTTACACGAGTAAATAAACTGTGTGTACAGTAAAAATCGGTATGCTTGGTATTTACCTACCTGTTTTCAACAGAAACTGATTGCAATAAAGTTACGTAATCACCGTACAGAGCTCCACAGTAAAATGAATTCGCAAAAAAGTTAGGAAAAGGAAAATTTATAAGGAAACTAGAAATACTGAACGTCTTCCGCATATTCTTATTAAGTTTTAAATTTCCTGACGACACTCAATAAATTTCATCTTCAATGGAAAAGTTAAACTATTAATAATAATTCTAGAAGCGAACAAAGATGGTGGGAACTATAAAAATATTAAAATATTATACGGAGCCAGTCTTCCGATCTGGAGCTGTTAATAAAGAGGTTCCTTTTCAATGAAACCTACTAAGTAAATGCTGGATTATTAAAATAAATTCTACCGCATTGTTGTTAAGGAAAATCATAATACAATGCTCGTAGTGTACTGCCAACCCTGCTTTTTGATCCTCAGGTCGGTGACAGACCAAAAAAAAAAAAAACTAATGTCGTCGTGTGTTCAAATTCATTCGTGCACTTTTGGATTTGGAAAACTTCATGATCAAGGCCTGATGTTAGGTATATAAAAGATTTGATTCCCTATTTTTCAATGGGGGTTAAAAATCAAATTTTGGTTTGACGATCTGGCAACCAAATTATGCGTAGGCGCATAGAAATAAGTGCTACGGCGTAGGCTTGCTACACGGTTTTTGGTGTAGCATTTATGCTACGAGCTACGTAGGTTTAGGATATAGCTACGTAGACGATTGTCCGCTCATTTGCAACTAGGTAATGTGGGCTCATTCCAATTTTCCCCTGACTAAGTTGATAAGTATGTGTAAATATAAATAAACACTGGTTTAGCTAGAAAGTAATACTTTTTTAAAATTAATGAAAAAAGATATATTTTTTTATAATTAATTTTAAAAGTATTTATTTGTAATTAATATAAAAAATCATTTCACAGATGATGGTCCCCGGTTTCTATCGCGTGGTCACTCCTTCCGAACGGTTGTTGGAGACACATTGCTGCTTCCATGTCAAGTTCAGAATCTAGGTAAGAATACTAATAAAATCGTTTAGATATTCAGTGTGTTTTTTGGTTTTTTTTTCTGACATCATCCACCTAAATCATATCAGCGGGACGAACCGAAACTACAAAATAAATATTATTTTTGTTTCCGTTCGTCCCGCTATGAAGTTTGTTGGTGGGACGAATGGAAACAAAACGCAACCTGTTTCAATTCACCTGTTTCAGAGAAACATGATTGCAACAGTGATCGGTAATATTAGGGGTCCAGTCGAAACTCTCGAACTAGACTCGTGCTTTCGAAAAACTAACAATGTATGCAATGGAGATCAAAATTTGAACTTGCGTTTCATACAAAACGAGGTTTCCAGTATGTAATTTTGGTAGAATGGGAGTCCCGCTTCTTCTCGTTGGAACTACGTACTCATATTACATATTCTTTGTACTAGGGCATGGCTATTCGTATTTTGAAATGAGGCGACACATTTTTAAAATTGGGATCGATTGCGCTGGTACTGGCCACACAGAAAAGCGCGGTTTTTACTCGTCTATCCGCCATGTTGGTTGGCATGCATAAGTTAGTGATGTGACAGTTATAGTTATGGTATGGCCGTCCGGACGATCGAACTTCTATCGACCTATCGATTATATAACTCTAGCATTTAACATAGCATTATTTTAGCCGTAAAGGAAAATATCGTGAGGAAACCTGCAGTTTAGTCAGCTCCGCGCGTATTATTTAGTCCGCTCTATTATTCACTGAATTAAAGTTATAAGAGAAATCTAATGGCTTATCTGATAAGTGGTAGCCTCTGTCTATAAATGCGTGTTCAGAGCATGCCGTGTTTCGTGAGATGTCATAAAAACCCATCACTCTGAGACATAAAGGTGTTGCCTCATGTGTCTGTAATCACAACGGTCTCACACCCACCCTTCAAACCGGAACACTGCAATGCGAGCATCACTGTTTTACAGCAGAACTAAGTACGGTGGTAATACTTTCCCGGACGAATTCTTCACAAAGAGCCCAACTAAGCACAACTAAAACACAGTTACAAGTTGTATGTTTTATACAGTGTAATGATTAGAACAGTTTCGAACAGTGTTACTTATAAAATCCACCTTAAATTTCAGGATCCCTAGTGCTGCTATGGCGAAGAGGGCCAGCAGTGTTGACAGCAGCTAGTCTGATGGTGACACGGGACGAACGGTTCCGTCTGGTAGATGGATACAACCTTCAAATCACTGACGTGGGCCCACAGGTTTGTTTCACCAAAGAGCACTAGCAGTACCTATTACTGGCGCCCAACACGGGGCACGTTTCGCGCCCCGTGTTGGGCGCCACTAATGTCCAGTCAATTAACTAGTTATGCTAACAGCTGTGACCAGTGTAGCAGCAGTGATAAATACTAAAGATGCATTGAAACCTAAGTAAGGTTCAAACATTTCCATAAACTTGAACCTAAGTACCTAGGTAGGTATTATTTATTTATTTCGACATAGCTCCTGCCGTCTTTCCTCTTCTATTCCCGAGGGAACAAAATATGGCTTCCCAAAACACAAAATAATAGCACAATAAAATATCTTCTCAATTTTTTCCAATTCCATAATAGCACAACAAAATATCTTCTCAATTTTTTCACAACATCAAAAATGCTAAAACGCACCCGAAACGGTAATTGGCACGTAAAAATATGATAATTGCCGCGTAAAACCTTTGTGGTGGAAGCCGCTCGTTATTTTTTATGTATGGCAACACTGGTGAGTAGGTTGGGGTCATCCGGCCATATAAACGGTCTGTCCGGTCATTTTGTTAGATTATGTTGTATAGTTAGCATTTGCTAACTATACAAAAGCTTGTTTGTATCTTTATCGTAAATATAATATCAGGTAAATATATAGCATAAGATCAGATGAGCGACCGCGTACATCGTAATTTTTCTCAAAAAAACACAAGAAAATGAAACTAGTGGACCATTGTATAAATGATAGTTATGTTGTATATCATCGATACTATTTTGTCCATAGGTATTGGCTGTCGTGTCACTAATAAATTGAACAAAATAATGAGTATAAAAATGACAGCACAAAGTTAAAAATATAGCAAAGATATTTTTACCGGTTTTTGTACCCTCCGCCCGGTATGACAAGTGACAGCCCTATTGAGGTACGGTTTCCCGCGCAATTTTCGACCACCATGTTTTGTTTTTTTTTTTTAACTTCGGCGTGTGTTTGGCAAACACCCGTTGGGTTTATACCCGTAGTTAGGTATGATTTAGTGCTTTCGTGATAGAGGCAGGGTAAACTAAAGGTTCTGAGAAAGATGTTTGCTTTTTCAACTATCTCTGTATACTATTTTATATGGCGAATGCCTTTTTAAGGAAATTATTAGAGGAGCAAGTATTCTCAGCATCGGCAATGAGCTTACACCTGTCATGTAGGTAACCTACCGTGCCTCTAAGTATCTAAATAATAAAATAAAAATTCATGCTTCTTTTTTAAAAACCCCACCCAAGGGTTTATTTTTTTTAGTCTGTGCTATAGGGCAATGACCTTTTATTTCAAAACGTCTACATTTGAAGTCATCTCACACCATTACTCCGAGATCGTATTCCAGATAAGAAGTCGCGCGTTTGAGTCTTCATTAATAAGATGAGCTTAATTAGTAAGAAGATATCCCACCAGTGAACAATGGAAGTCTTCAGACCCGAGATTGAATTTATACACAAAAGTTTTCCAATCACAAAAAACTAGCTACCAACCTACTTGGTTTTACTCGTACCGTACCTACCAGCCTGGCAAAACTCTCGAACTAGATTCGTACCTACGTTCGAAAACGAACAATGTATGAAACGGAGGTCAAAATTTGAAGTACGTTTCTTACAAAACGAGATTTTCCGTGTGTAGTTTTGGTAGAATGGGAATCCCGCGTTTTAAAACGCAGTGTTAGTTATATATTTTTTTACCTACGTAAAATAGGAAAGTTGCCAGCTTTAACATAATTATACATATCCATCTAATGGTTTTTAAACATGGCTACCAAAGTGACCTACACAAATTGTCTTGTGTTTCCAGGATGCAGGCGACTACGTCTGCCAGATATCAGACCGCGTGGCTCGCGATCAAGTCCACACAGTAGAAGTGTTAGTTCCGCCGAGCGTGCGCGCCGCGCCGGAGTCGCGCCACGCGGCCGCAAGGCGCGGGGGCGCTGCTGTGCTCGAATGTCGCGCTGCTGGCAACCCCGTGCCTAGTGTCACGTGGCAGAAACTTGTAAGTAGAATAGAAGCTGGTGACTTTTGTCTCTACAGGCTTGTATCTTCCAAGTTGTACCTTTTTGAACTGAAATATATTGGACTACTTATCTACAGCTGTTTTCGTACTTTACATATAGCCACCGACACGACACGCACATGATATCGGCTTAAATCATGTCATATTATTCAGTACTAACGCTTTTACACCAAACTAAGGATGACGCCGATATCTTCAAATTAAATTGAACCTTATGTTTCTCCAGATGTCTTCGTTTCATAACTTAAAGTCAATGGTTTTTTCCCCAGGCACCTCCATTTCAAAATTCGAGTGCAGCACGCGTCGGCGAGGGCGCTCAGTTGCAACTGGCAAGACTGGAAAGGAAGCATGGCGGTCGGTACGCCTGTACTGTTGACAATGGCGTTGGGGCGCCTGTTGTCACAGAATTCCAGCTGCAAGTTTTATGTAAGTTTCTGCTATGAAATTCTCATCCTTCATGAGATTTGAGATCATCTTACCGACGTTGTAATGTCTCGTATGCTGATAAAGAAATCGGTACTCAAGCATAGATTTCAGTAGAAATTTCCATACTAAAATCTATTCTTGAGGACAGATCCGTGCATGGCAGCCTTATACGGGCCTTAGAATATGAAAACAGATGTTCTTAGAAATACACTCCAGGCATAAAGAACACTATAGTACTTTGACGCTGCAAGATTTCCAAAAAGCCAAGAGATTAATTAGCGCTTCTATGCTTTTTTTTTATGCCATAGCTGGCAGACGAGCAGGCGGGCCACCTGATGGAAAGTAGTCACCGCCGCCCATGGACACGGCCTTTTAAGAGGAGATAAACCCGCCTCAGACAAAATGGACCATTATGACTACAATTTCAGTTTTAAAAGCTTTAGTAGACCGATCTCTTATTTTATAAATCATTTTCTACTCTCTTCTGATTGTAAAATGCCATCTTGGTTTGGGTCAGGACTTTGTACCTAACTGCTGAGTTTTTAGTTTATCATCTTTTTTGTTCCAGTCCCTCCTGAGATAACGGTGGAGCGTTCGTGGATCCACACGGGTGAAGGGTTCAGAGCTGAACTGCTCTGTACTGTGCTAGCTGATCCACCCGCTGAGGTAAACTTACTTGAAATAAAGAAACGGTTCTGACCTTGATGAAGCTTATCACCTACAGTTACCACCCTACCACGGTAAACCACGACCACCAAGAACAAAATACCCAATTCGTAACGAATTGGGTATTTTTGGTAATTTCGATAGTAGACCTTGGTCGGTTTCTACAACATTGATCTCCTGAATTCCATTATTGGGATGGCGTGGGAAAACTCGTGGATAGCATCAAATCATCAGCTAATTCTAATGCAGTTCAATTTATTCCAGGTATCCTGGTACCAGAACTCGTTTCCACTATCAGCGACAGAACGCGTCTCAATGTCCGCTCGTGGTAACAATCACACGCTGCTAATAGCCAACGTACAGCCTGAAGACTTTGGCAACTACAGGTGAGATCAATAACAACACTCCTTGCTGTTAATAAAGACAGCAAAAATCCTTGAAAGCCCCTGCAGATTCTCTTCATCATGTTCCTGGTTATCATGAGAGACAAGAGTTTGAAGACTCTGGTAGTACATACCTAGTTGGTTGTTTCGGTTCCTCTCGAATATTAGTTCCCAAAATGGTCAAAATGGTTCTCAAAATGGTCAGAGAAGATAATAAACCCCCCAGGGATCCACCTGGAGAATTTATCTGCTTTCGATAGTGAAGAACTAACATGTTGGCTTGACTTCAACCATTGGCTAAAATGTTGGCTTGGCTCGAGACATCAGCAGCCAAAGCTTCTCAAAGAATCTGCTAATATTAAGTCTACTAAATTGTATACCTAATTCACCTAGGTGACTTAGCCCTGGTGAATTAAGTTGACGGCACCTTAGAGCTCTGCTGTAAATCAGCACCCGGGTCTAATCATGCACAGTTTTGCCATAAACTCTCAGTTGCAGCTACGTGATGGTTGTGTAGGACAGCTGCTATCCTACTGAGAACTGTGTATGCAAGCTCGCCGGACGCCACACATGCTCGGTTATGCATGCGCGCATGCATGCGCATGCATAATTAAGCGGCAAAAATATCAATTTTGATATTTGCTTGGTTGCATGTACAAGTACGCATAACTGTAATTTTTCGGCCATACACGCTAAGGTTTGCATGTCGGTTATGCATGTAAGATTATAACCATCATGCAAAACCCAGCGTGTATGGCCTGCATAAGTGAGTGAACTTTGATTTGTATATTAACATGTGGCGATCGTTCTTATTCATACGCCTTTTGTTTTATACGGTTCGATACGTTGGAGCAAGTAGCCAGTCGTAAGTGTTCGCGCTATAGCCCCGAGGTTGGCTGCAGTGAAAGAGCGCAGAAGCCACGCCCTCTGCGAGCTTCTTCCTCTCTCTGCATCCAACCACGGGGCTAGTAGGACGTATCAGGACCTAGACTAGAACTAACCCTAATTACTAGCATAAGTATTAGATATACTAACTATAGTGGGTGCCAAATAACACCAAATAACCAATTGAATTTTACGACATTGTGGTGAAGGTGGGTGAATGACCTGTATTGCGGTGTTATTTGGCACCTACTATAGCATTAAGTTCCTGAATAAACTTGAAGATTATAAATGGAAGTGTATTTAATTCCAAAAACAGTTGCGTAGCGGATAACAACCTGGGTCGCGCGCGGCAGCACGTGGAGGTGTCGGGTCGGCCGGGGCCGGCGCGCTTCACGTCGCCGCCGCTCGCCGCCTCGCCCTCCGCCTACACACTCGCATTCAGTGTCGACAGCTACCCGCCGCTAGATGAACTCAGACTGTTGTATCGACAACTTGCGGTAAGTCTTCTTCTTTTATTTATATCCTCAGTAGTACAGAAAGAAAACTCTTGAATGCTTTTATTTTGACAGCCTCTTGAACGTGACTGGTGTGACTATAAAGGCCATTCAGACAAGAATTGATTGATTGATTGAACCTCATCGAGAAAACATTACTATTAGTTATAAGTTACTAACCTAAACACTATGAACCAAGTATCGGTTTTTGAGGTATGGTCTTATGCTGTGGGGTAACTCAACTGATATCAACAAGGCTTTTATTGTACAAAAGAAATGTATTCGAGCTGTATGTGGTGCTGCACCACTTGACTCATGTAGGCCTTTATTTAAAAAGTTGAAATTACTAACCTTACCAGGTCTCTACATATTTCAGGTATGTTGTTTTCTCATTGAACATAACAAGTTTTTTGATAAGTATGAAGACAAACTAGATTCTAAAGTAAAATTAAGTGACCCTACACGGTTGCTAATTCCAACTCGGAAAACTGCTTTAAGTCACAAAAATGGACACTTAATGGCAATAAAGGTGTATAACAGGATTCCTAAGTCTATTAGAGAACTGCCATACAATACATTTAAAAGAAAATTACATACATGGTTAGTTGATAAATGTTTATATAAAGTCAATGATTTATTTTTATAATTTTAACTAATTATTATTGAATCTGAAATATGTTATTATTACCATTTACCTAATTTATTGATTATTGTTATTACACCATATTTAAATTTAAATTATATTAACATAAGCGTAATCTTAATTTTGCATGCTGGGTTTCTCTGGCGAAGTGTGAGAATCAATAATTTATTTAAGACCTAATATGTACCACTCTTCACGCAAATAAATCATTCATTCATTCATTCATTCATAACATTAAATTAATTATTTTATCAACCAACACCAAATCAAATGAGTCATAGTATATTTATTTGCAGAATTACATGTGTTCTACTCCTTCTTTTATGTAGGTACCTAGTTTTTAATAAGCTAGGAAAGGGGGTCGAGCCTTTTACGTTATACAGGGGTCACGGTCTCTAAAAGGTTGAGAAACGTTGGTGACCGAATGATAAATTTGTTCCAGATAAACGAGTCGTTCCAGCAGCCGGGTCGCTGGCACGACGTGGTGTTGCCGGCGCCCCCGGCCGGCGCCGCGCTGGCGCACCGCGTCACGCACGAGCTGCGCAACCTGCAGCCTGCCGCCGTATACGAGGCCATCGTGCAGGCCAAGAACAGATACGGATGGAACGAGGTACGAGATTGTGTACACTACTGAATGTCTTTCGGACTTACTTTTGCCTCTGACTTATGTACGAGGACTCTCCTAGCTCTACCTACTTATCTAGTTATATTCTACCTAACTGGCGTCTGAGTTTATCTCTGTTTTCATTTGATATGTTTAAATCATTAATTTTGAGCTAATTCTAGTCTAAAATGCACTTTAGTTCAACTGTGATGACAATGAACATAATAAAATTTTGTTTTCCACAGGTCAGCGATATTTTCCAGTTCCACACACTAGGAGGCACGCACACGGCCCACGCCGATGAGCTGATACCGATGTTTTCATCGGCGAGTAAAACGCAACTGACGCCATTTTTCTCACTCCTCGCCTTTTATACCCTCATCCACAGACTGGACCAATGAGAACGCGTCGTTCAAATGACATTCCATCGGTGTTACCATTTTTAAAATTTCATTTTATAAGTACTATTTTTATGTGATCGTGAAACGATTGAATAAACACCAAAGATTTATATTTTTTAATTTTACCTAGATTATGAAAGCTTTTGAAGTGTTGTGACAGCGATAGAAACATTTTTTATACTTAGAGATCATTACTATTTATCATTTTCAGGACAACATTTGACTGAAAACTACCTACGTTAGAGGTACGTTAGAGTTTAAAGGTACATACCGACGTAACTTGCCTACCTTTTCCATGAATTAAATGTATAAGTTACTTTCCTGTTTGTGATTAAAAGCAGCAGATGTTCCAAAACCATTATCTCGTGTTTTTTATTTACTTATTATATTTTTAAAGAGAGCTTTTTATACCTTACTTTACATTAAATTACTAGTAGATCATTATAATCTCTACATAGTACACATAGAATTTTATTTTCTATATTCTAATAATAAGAAATACATTTTTCTGGCTTGGCAATACAGTAGAATAGTGTTTGCTAACTTTTTCAGACGATTTGGTAGATTTTAGGCAGCAATATAACATTTTAGTAGTCTTCAAAATATGCGTTATATTTTTGAAATATTAGATAATCAAGCCAGTGTATATAATCATTTGCAAGTATATATTTCAGCTAAATAATATTTTATATAATATCGTCACATCCGTATAAATGAATTTATAATTAAAATACGTAGTAATAATTAATTTTAAGCAATAAATTGTGTTAGTGATATCGCTAAACTAGTTTAATTATATTTAATTATTTTTGTCGTTGTATATTATCATAAATTCAAAATCAGTTTAAGTATTTCAATGTCAAAACTTAACTATTTATGTACCTACCTGAAAATTGTGTTCTTTTTACTACTAAATGCTAAAATCCTAAGTTTGTTAGTATTATGAAAAACGTAAAGGAGTCCTCTAGCAAAAAAAGGGCTGAGATAGCTTACTTAGGGTACGTGCATCATAACATGACCTTCCAAGCTCCTTCTGATTTCATAAACTATTTCGTGCAAAGTGGGATGAGCATTTAATATAATTTAATTGGATAGTGTATTGACTCTTGGTACCGGAAGTCAAAATGCTTTTGAAATAAACGTCCAAACACTGGCCCTGTTGCAATATTGGACTACCTACTTCATTCCGAGCTTTCCTCACCGCGGCGGTATAAGACCATAGACAAAAATGGTCTTGTTTTTTTATTAACGGCCAGTACATAGTATACCTACAGCATTTTGCTTTTTACCATTTTTATGGCCACCGTGGAAAAACGCGCCAATTTGGATTTTTTTGTCATTGTAGATTATGCTCTACAGATTATTTTGCACAAACCAAGCTTCATAAAAATAGCCGTAGAATATTTTGACATTCGAAAATAGTGTACATTTCTAGATAGTTTTAGGTATGTGCAATAACTAAGGAACTATTTGTAAAATTTATTTAATTTTAGAGTAATACGAAAGCAATATGAACACACATCAGTAGATCGATATAAAATAGTAACTTTACGATAAAGTATGGTCGAATTCTTTAGCGATTATTTTAAAATACCTACTATTTTACTGGGTACTTTGATTAAACGCCTAAGAGTTCGACCGAGCTTGTTTTAAATTATATTTACCTACCTAATTTTAATAATTTAATAAATATTTTTTTTAAACGGAGTTTTAGATCAAAATCTTATTTCGTAGCATTTGATGTGTAGATAGGTAGGTAGCTTGGTAGGTAGGTACACCTACAGTAAACCTACCTACCTACCTACCATAGCGCACTGCCATTATTTTGAAATAAAGTAACATAAGATAATCGGCCATAATAATTCTACTTTTTACAAAATTTAGCAGTAAAATGTAAGAAAAGTAGGTACCACTACATACCTACTTTATGTTACTTACACGTAATAAGGATTTGAAAAAAATTTCAAATATCTGCTGTAGAACTTTTTATTTCAAAACTGAATCCCGTAATGTACCTAGTAAACGAAATAAACGGTTATGTTTATTAGTTATTGTGTTTTATTTCATTTATATTTTTTTTTATACTTTTATCAACGACATAGTAAATGATGAATTATGACTAATATCGTAATAACGAATATTTCGTCGTATTTACTAAACACCAGAACTTCAGTTGAAATCAGTTTGTGAACTTCGAGGTAAAAGAGATAATGACATCTGTTGTTCAGTAGCAGAACTAAACTAACAAAATAGTGAAAGCTTTCGTAAAAAGCTGACTTTCAGGATAGGCGCTTTGGTAAGAAAAGAGCGCCACCTATTGTGCAATAGCAGAACAATATAAATATGTTTTTTGAGGATAGAAGAACGAAATGAGTGAACCCTTTTCTGATTTGCTTGCAGGCTATTGCTATTCGTACGTATTTTATTTATTCATTCATTCTCTTAGATCAAAAGAGAGGAGGGTGTTTGTTTTTTGCGTTTATTTTATTATTTTATTTCATTTCGTGGATCGTGGAATGTAGAGTAGACTCAGTAGATTTTACAGTTGCGATTAATTATTTCTTTTCTAAATCTAACTACAAAATATGGTCACTCTGTAGCCCACGGTTACGAACACATTGAAAATGCCTGATACAACTTTATGCCGAGTGTGTCTTGCCGATAACATCAAAATGCACGAGATTATCAACACTCGGTATCAGGAGATGTTTGAAAGGTTCACTGGAGAGATGGTATGTATTCATTTAACATGCTAAAAAGGCACCTACTTATAAAAAACCCATTAGAATGTAGGACTTTTGCCTCATTATTTTCACCCCTTCATTTCATGCAAGTTCTTTAGGCAAGTAAAGCTTGTATTATTATTGCTCGGCTTGGGAATGGATATTGTAAATATCCACTGAAATTGTTTTGTAAATAAGCGGTCATCAAGTTCTAATTTGTCAATGTTACAGCTAATTTGTAAAAGTGTAAAGTTTTTGCCTGTCGAATCATACTTAGGTAAACTTTTTGTAAACATGGGTCATCAATTTATTATTTCAGTTGGTTCCCGGTGATGGGCGGCCCGAGACCCTGTGCTACCTCTGCCATTCACAAGTACAGAAATGCTGGAGGTTCTTTGAGATGGCTCGGAACTCGGAGATGAATCTATCAAAATTACTTATTTATGGAGTACAAGTACGAAAGCATTTAGCACATTCTGCATTACCTACCTAGTTGAAAACAGATTCTGTGTTAGGAGATCAAAACCTGTTATGTTCTGAACAAATTTATTAACTTAATAAATATGAAAGGACCATTGTTGATAAATATGCCTATGAGCGAGCCACAACAGAGGCCCTAAGATGGTATACAAACTCTATCACCAGAGGTGGCCACCAACTCATACGAACTTATGTTTTTTATGCATCACTATTTTTAACAAATACTTACTCTTTTCCGCAGCTGACTCAAGTATCAGTAGCTCTTATTGACAAAGTGAATGTCCACAATCTATCAGTCTCCACTATCAAGAAAACCTTTGACTACACATTCTGTGATGATGTTAAAGAGGAATCCGGAAGCCCTGTCAAAACGGAGTTGGCTGATGACAAGACAGTACAACTTATTAGTGAAATCGAAGGTAAAAATAATTATTAATAGAAAACTTCGTGATTCGGAGGGCATGTTAAACTGTCGGCCACGGTTCTAACAGTTATTAAGCCACAACAGAGGCCTTAATGCAGTCTAATAACTCCGTCACTAGAGTTGGCCACTAATAACGAGCTTGCTTGCTTGCTTGCTAATAGAAAACTTAACGAAGTTTAAGCAAAGTAGCTTATAATTTGGTATTATCAGGTACTTACCACCTGGTAATGTTTATAGGTAAAGATCATATAACATGTACCTCTCTGAGAGGTAACTGTATTCTGTCTCGTGTGTGTGTAATTATAATTACATTGGTAAACATACCCTTCAAATCAGAACACAGCAATGCCACCATTACTGGAATAGGTGCTATAGTAGGTGCCAAATAACACCGCAATACAGGTCATTCACCTTCACCACGATGTCGCAAAATTCAATTTATGTATGGTAAACAAACAGTACTAACGAGAATCGAGCGATACCGTCTTAGCGACAGGTTTTTATGGAAAGCGACAGAATTAGCCATACATAAATTGAATTTTGCGACATCGTGATGAAGGTGGGTGAATGACCTGTATTGCCGTGTTATTTGGCACCTACTATAGTAATGAACACACACATCTAAACATTTTGATTTCAAAAACCTCGTATTATTCACAGATCTAGCAACAGAAACTTTCGATGACCATTCAGAGTCCGATCCACTTGAAGCTGTTAAAATAGTCAATGTCAAAGTAGAAGATGAATCAGGCATGCTGCCAGTAACTTCTCATACATGTGACATATGTCAACGACTGTTTAACACATATAATGGTTTGACACGGCACAAGAGTATAGCTCACAAACAAAAAGATAAAAATAAAATAAAAAATAAATGTACAACATGTGGAGAAACATTCTCAAATCCACATCTTTTGAAAATACATATGCGATTTCACAAGAAAAATGATGTATACACGGAAAGTTTAATAGTTTCAATTACAACGGGAGAAAAATTTGGCTGTATACTGTGCAAGAAGACGTTCACACAAAAAGGGCATTTAAAAACACATATCATGGCTTTCCATACCGGAGAACGACCATATGCATGTGAACTGTGTGACAAGAAGTTTGTACAAAAAAGTAATCTAGGAACACATATGAGAACTAATCACACGAAGAAACCGTTCACTTGCTCAGTGTGCGATGGAGTCTGTGATGATGAGAACCACTTGAAAGAACATATGAGTGTCCACAGTGGTGTAAGTGAGGAACAAATTAATAGTTTGGATAATACGAAGCCGTTTACTTGCGAGAGCTGTGGGAAATCGTTTTCAGCGAAATCTCATTTAAAATCTCATGTCATGGCAATACACACTGGGGAACGCCCGTTCGCGTGCGGAATGTGTGACAAAAAATACACTCAAAAAAGTCATTTAAGACTCCACGCGAGATTGTCACACGTAATCGAAAAACCCTTCGCCTGTGACGAATGTGAGATGAGGTTTGATGACGCGGAAAGTTTAAAAAAACACGCGAAAACTCATGCGGAATTACAAGTATTCACATGCCCTACCTGCAGTAGAGTAATGTATTCAGAAGCTAGTTATAATAAGCACGTGCTAAGTCACACTGAGCATAACGATATCGATGAGATAAAAGTCGCAAAAGTAAAACCTTTTGGTTGCGTGATGTGTAACAAAAGATTTGGATGGAAATCGCATTTAAAATCGCACATAATGGCGATCCACACCGGACAGAGACCTTTTGCCTGCAGCTTATGCGATAAAACATTCGTCCAACGAAGCAATCTAAGACTGCACGCGAAAGTAGCGCATTCTATAGTAAACCCATTGAATTGTAGCATTTGCAAACGAGTGTTCAGAAATGAAGAGAATTTAAAAAAACATATGAGTATCCACAGCGAGGGAGCTATAGATTATGGTGCAAATCAAGATAAATCAAAGAAATTCCCTTGCTCATTGTGTAATAAAAGATTTAATTGGAAATCCCATCTTAAAACTCATATAATGGCGTTACACACAGATGAAAGACCATTTGTATGCGGTGTGTGCCATAAAAAATTCGTCACAAAAAGCTACCTAAGATATCACATGAAGTACATACATCCCGGAGAAAAAGCGACACAGCAAATGCTAAACATAGGCAGACAGTATACTTGCAATGTATGCGCGATCAAATTCACAAGCAAAATAAACTTCGAGAAGCATAGAACCTTGCACACAGATACTCCTCCGTTCCTGTGCGTTAAATGCGATAAAAAATTCAACTCTAAAACAGATCTAAATGTACACAACTTAAGTTTACACGCCGAAGAACTGCCGTTTACGTGTGATATATGTCACTCTCGTTTCGAAGACCACGCAGCATTAAAAACACATAATACAACACACATTGAGAATAAACTGACTTGTGACACTTGTGGTCGAACATTTCTTGCCCGGAGCGCTCTCAAACGGCACATGGTGATCCATAGCGATGAGAAACCGTTCTCGTGTAAAGTTTGCAAGAAGGCCTTCAAACAGGAGCGCGTGTTAAAATCACACATGCAAATACACACAGAGGTGAAACAATTTGGCTGCAACATATGCGATAGAAGGTTCTACCAACGAGGTAACTTGACCAGTCATATGAGAATTCACTCCGGAGAGAAGCCATACGTCTGCGACCGCTGCGGGAACAGTTTTAACCAAAAAAGTCATCTACGCACGCACGTTTTATTCATCCACAGTACAGAGAAACCGTTCACTTGTACGGTTTGTAACAAAAAGTTCAGGCTAAGGAGTTGTTTGAGGAATCATCAGATGGTGCATACCGGGGAACGACCGTATCCATGCGATAAATGTGAAAAGAAATATTACAAGAAGGGAGAATTGAAGTCGCACGTTTTGAAAATGCATTCGTAAAAGATTCTGTACCGAGATAAATAATGGTAACATATAAGTAGGTAGGTATTGGTGTCGATTTTGTTGGTGCAACTAATTCTTGTCCGAATGGCCTTTGCAGTGTTGCCCGCAATTTCGCCAGTGCAGCTTATTAATACGTTCCCTGTCCAGGTGCCCCCAGTGTGGGGCCATGAAGCTTTCAGGAGTCCGTGCTTCCACTATGGGTTCACAAGTTCAAACCAAAGTGGAACCACACTTGGTCATATGAAGTTGTCAAATCATTTTGTATGGGGACAGGAAACGTGTTAATAAACTAGTTTATGTAAAACAACTTTATTTATATGTATTGAGGTACCTACTCTTTGTTTTAAATAAGTAAATAAAAAACGGAATAAACACTATTGTAGAATTGAATCATTTTATTCATCTCAATGGTTTAAAATTAGATGAACTGGAGTCCATCTGCGGTCTGATGATGACAAGCAATTATGAAAATGTTCTAAGAAAACTTTCATGGTTGGGTATTTCACGAGATCTCAGTTCGGGGCGAACTACTAGTCAAGTCAAAGTAAAAGTCAAAAATCTTTTATTCAATAAAATCTCACTGATCACTTTGAATCGTCATTACGTTTTGTATGATTAGGTATGATTACATATTTTTTTTATTGGATGAGTTGGAGCTAGTTCGTCCCAAGCTTGTTTGTCTTCTAAATAATCAGATATTTTATAGTATGCTTTTAAAAGAAGTCTCTGTTTTATTACGTTTTTGAACTTGCCAATCGACAACTGAGACACATCACTTGGGATTTTGTTAAAGAAGCGTACACATTGCCCTTTGAAAGATTTACTAATTTTTGTGAGCCTAGTGGTGGGAACAGCGAGTTTGTCTTTATTTCTAGTGTTAACATTATGATTATCACTTATTTTGTTGAATAGATTGATATTTTTTTGAACATACAATAAGTTTTCATAGATGTACTGGCAAGGTACTGTCATTATATTTATTTCCTTAAACTTATTTCTTAGTGATTCTCTGGGACCCATGTTATAAATTGCACGAATAGCCCTCTTCTGCAACACAAATATGGTGTTTATGTCTGCAGCACTCCCCCACAACAAAATGCCGTACGACATAATGCTATGAAAGTAGCTGAAATAGACTAGTCTTGCGGTTTCCACATCTGTAAGGAAGCGGATCTTCTTGACTGCATATGCTGCAGAACTAAGTCTCTTCGACAATTTATCTATGTGTGGGCCCCATTGAAGTTTATTATCTAGAGTTATGCCTAAAAATACTGTGGTGTCCACGAGATCTATATTATCTTCTTTGATTTTTACATTGGCACTTATTTGTTTGACGTTTGGTAGAATAAACCGAATACATTTAGTTTTCTTTTCGTTTAGTAATAAATTGTTTACATTAAACCAGTTTACAACCTTAGAGATTGCATTATTTACATCGTCATAATTAGTTTGTCGTCGTTTCACTTTAAATAAAAGTGAAGTGTCATCTGCAAACAGTACAATCTCATGATCGTTTCTAACCACTCGTGGTAGATCGTTAATGTAAATTAAAAACAAGAACGGTCCTAGTATTGATCCTTGTGGTACACCCATTTTTACCACTGACCCCGGAGAACGTTTTCCATTAACATCAACTCTTTGAATTCTGTTACTTAAGTAAGAATTAAGAAGTTCAAGAGCAATCCCTTTCACACCATAGTGGTTTAGTTTCCTGACTAACGTTTCATGGTGCACACAATCAAACGCCTTAGATAGGTCACAAAAAATGCCTAAGGCGTCATGTAGTAATACATTACGTTGTAAAATTCTCGTTTATGTGCCGTTTTCATGGGGTGACGAAGGGTGGATGGTGCAGCATCTTTTGCGACACGAGTTCCGTTTAAATAACATCTACTACTCTGACAAAATTAAATAATCTCTATTTAAAAATATATAATTTCAATGAAAATTATTATGTACCTACTTACCCACACTTATTAATTAAGTACATAATACGCCGCAATGTATTAGTCTAGTGGGACCTCAGCTTTTTTTGTTTTCTTTATAGTCTTCTTAACTCCGCGCACATGATTGTGGACGCCCATGACGTGTTCCTTCAGTGTGCCTGGATGAAGGAATCCTTTGGAGCAAATACTGCATTTATACCGACGATCACCGATGTGAACAGTTTGTCTTGACCTGAGATCTCGTATAAATAAAATTTCGTTCGTGTAGGTACTAATATTTTGTTTAATTTTTATTTCTTCTCCATAAAAGCTATCCTAGTAGGCCAAAACATAAGTTAGTCAAAACAGATCGATACGTAGTCAAGCACTTCCGTCGAAGTCGTCCCGCAGCCAGCTTGTGGGTTAAATACGTAGTCAAGCACTTCCGTCGAAGTCGTCCCGCAGCCAGCTTGTGGGTTAAAGTCCTGATAAACTGACACCATAATTGTGTTTTTGCGTAAAATAAATAATTTCTATTTCTATAATTTAGGAGGATATTAAAATGATCCTTGTGAATAATTCGTATTATTATTCAGTTTTCTTCTTCTTGACTCTGCGCACGTGATTGTGAACGCCATTGACGTGTTCCTTCAGTGAGCCGGCGTGAAGGAATCCCTTCGAACAGATCTCGCATTTGTACCGACGTTCTCCGGTGTGAGTCTGAAACAATAATTAATAATATTATAATAACTATCCGTTTAATAATTAAACAGGTTAAATAATAAACGGGAGTACAGCTCAGTGATAATCTGTATCTGTACTCCCCGTGCTGTGAGCCGTGGGTTCGATACCCATTGAGAACCAACGTTTGTGTATTTTAATATAAATTCATTTATTTAACGCAACATGGGTGTACAGAGGCCCTAGTACGAGTTTTGGTGTGTAAATCTGGTGTGAAACGTCTGACGCCCAGCACACCAGTGCGCGCTGATTAGTATGGAGACACTGAGCGGATTCTTTGAGAAGCTCGAAATGCGAGTACGGGCTTGGAGTAGACCAAGCTTCTCAAAGAATCCGCTCAGTGTCTCCATACAAATAAGCGCCCACTGGTGTGCTGGGCGTCAGACGTTTCACACCAGATTTACACACCAAAACTCGTACTAGGGCCTCTGTACACCCATGTTGCGTTAAATAAATGAATTTATATTAAAATACACAAACGTACGAGTTTTGGTGTGTAAATCTGGTGTGAAACGTCTGACGCCCAGCACACCAGTGGGCGCTTATTTGTATGGAGACACTGAGCGGATTCTTTGAGAAGCTTGGTCTACTCCAAGCCCGTACTCGCATTTCGAGCTTCTCAAAGAATCCGCTCAGTGTCTCCATACTAATCAGCGCGCACTGGTGTGCTGGGCGTCAGACGTTTCACACCCACACTATACACTGAAAACTCGTATTAGGCCATCTGATACATAAGATGTGATGAGATGTTTGAACATTGAATCCACATTTAAATCTGCGCCCTACTTGCGGTGCTACGAGGGCACAAACCGACAGACACATTTCAGGTCTCAAACTTATAACAAAGCTCTTTTTCCACATAATAATAATAAATAAATAATAATAATAAGTTTATTATTGGAAAAAGAAACAAGGCACAAGTTAGTAGAAAACGATAACGTCCGCAGAAGTTTAAAAAAACTGTGTCGCGAATATTAACGCCCTCCTCCAGTTTACAATATCCAAAGCAAAAACAGGTAGGTATAACTAGGTTGACTCTAAATTTAAACAATTATGACAAAAGTAGATATGTGGAGGTACGAGATATGGGTTTGAGGGTGTGTATATGTATGTGTGCGAGAGGGTGTGTTTGGTGTGTTTGTAATGGTGTAGAGTGATGAGAGGGGGTGTTGGATTGGATGTGTGTAAAGTGAATGTAATCTGAGCAGAGTGAAGGCGTGTACTCCTAAGAACACTAGGCTCATAAGAGTCTAGGTTTCATAAAAGAAGCTTTTGAGTATTTCTAAGTACTTAGAAGGTGTGAGTGTTTGGGTGATAAATGTTTGAGCGTGCGACTGATTGTGTGTGGGGGGAATGTGATGTTTGTAGTGTTATGGAGTATGAGAGATGTGGTGTATGTATGTAGTGTAGTGTAAAGGTATAACAAACTGCAAGGTGTGTACTCTTAATTACACTAAACTCATGAGAGGCTAGGTTTCATAAGAGTAGCTTTTAGATGTTTCTAAATACCCTGAGGAGGGTGTGATGATGGGTGAGAGTGTAATGTATGTGTAGTTATTACTAAGTAACAGTGTGTATTTTATGTGGTGGGGATGAGGAGATTCTCAGTTGTATCATAAGATAATGACAGAAGCTAGGTTACATGCCACGTAACTTTGCATTTATGGAGAGGTAGGGAGTAAATATTTAGCACTTTATTGATTTTATTGTAGAGTGGAGAGCTTAAAAAGTGGAAGTGGCGATTAGCTACGGTTGTCCTGCGAGATTCAATTTTGCAGACGATATCCGAGCGACGTTTGTTGATGGAGATATGAGGGTTAAAGAGTAAGTGGGAGTGTTTACGGAGAACAGTAGCTAAGACAAAAAGCTGTCTAACAGAGAGGAAATATTAACGGACATTTAACACAACGCCTTCTAGTCCCAAACTAAGCAAAGCTTGTACGATGGAAACTAGATGGCTGATAGAATACATACATACATATTTTTTTTGTAAATACATACTTATAATACATAGTAGAACAAACATGGCGGTTAAAATGTTACATACCCGCTTGTGTACCAGTAGATTGCTCGCCGATCGGAATTTCTTGCCGCAAAAGTTACATTCATACCGCGGAGGTAGGTGGCGTTCTCTGAAATCACAAAATACTTGCTTATTTTTATGAAACCGTCAAGAGATATTTATTTCTATTATTTGACAGGCGTCATGGCTCAGTCGGTAGTAGCTCTGCCTTCTGTGCTGTGGGTCGTGGGCTCGATTTCCACCGAGAACAAACATTTTTGTGTGGCAAACATTGATGTTTGTTCTATGTCTGCGTGTTACTATGTATTATAAGTATGTATTTACAAAAAAAATGTATATAAGTATTATATCAGCAATCTAGTTTCTATAGTAGAAGCTCTGCTTAGTTTGGGACTAGAGGGCGTTGTGTGTAATGTCTAAGAATATTTATTTATATATTTTTCTCTAATATTCTGATATCAAACCTAGGCAATAGAAAAAATATTAATATTGATTGTTTTAAAACTTAGATCTACATATAGTAGGTGCCAAATAACATCGCAATACAGGTCATTCGCCCACCTTCACCTCGATGTCGCAAAATTTAATTTACGAGTATGTATGGTAAACAAACAGTACTACGAGATTCGAGCGATTACCGTCTTAGCGACAGGTTTGTATGGAAAGCGACAGAATTAGCCATTCTTGTAAATATGGTTCGGGACCGTAAAATCTTTAAGTCGAAACTTAAATGGTGTACTTCAAATCAAGACCAAATACGTATGGATATACTAGCTCCACTTCATAAAAAGAAAGACTTTGGACAGTTCTGGAAATCCACTGCTGACCTGAATGGTAGGCCTGGTATTCCAGTGAGCGTAAATGGAATAAATAGTTCCGGTGGTATCGCTGAGCTCTTTAAAGAGCACTTTAGAGTTCCCGCCTTAGCTCTTCCACTATCAGCAGTGGAACATAATAAATTCATTGTAAATAGTAGTACTGACGGGGCTAAACTTTGTAACCATAATACTATTCTCAGAATCACTGCTAAAGAAGTAGCTAGAACTTTAAAAATGATGAAGAGAGGTACGTCCCCTGGTCATGATGGACTTAGCATAGAACATTTACAGTTTGCTGGTAGCCATTTGCCTCGAATTCTTGCTATGTTCTTCTCTTTTTGTATAAAGCATACTTACCTTCCACTTGATCTAATGAAAACAATAGTTGTACCCATAGTAAAGAACAGGACTGGTGATGTTTCCGATAAAGAAAATTATACACCCATATCCTTAGCTACTATACTCGCCAAAGTACTAGATAGTTTAATTAATTCTTACCTTAAAAGAACTGTACAAATAAATGATGCCCAATTTGGGTTTCGAAAAGGCGTTGCCACGGAAAGTGCTATTATTAGTCTAAAACATACTGTCAAATATTATATTACAAGAAAAACTCCAGTGTACGCATGCTCTCTTGATCTGTCCAAGGCGTTTGATAGGGTGTTGTATCCTATTTTATGGAAAAAACTGGAAGGTTTGCTGCCTGAAGAGCTATTAAATGTTTTCAAGTTCTGGTACGCAAATCAAGTAAACTTTGTCAAATGGGGTAATGAGCTATCAGAAAAGTATAACTTAGAATGTGGTGTTCGGCAGGGGGGGCTGATATCTCCTACTTTGTTCAACCTTTATATAAATGAACTGATTGAGGAATTGAATAGGACCAATGTCGGCTGTTCAATTGATGGGGCAATGATCAATAACATAAGCTACGCGGACGACATGGTCCTGTTGAGTCCCTCAATCAGTGGACTTAGAAAATTGGTTTCACTATGTGAAGCATACGCAGAAAGACATGGCCTTAGGTATAATGTTAAGAAAAGCGAGATTTTGATTATTACGGTTAACAATAAAACTCCCGATAATGTACCTCCTGTAAAACTTTATGACACATCACTCAATGTTGTTAAACAATTTAAGTATCTTGGGCATATAGTGACTAGTGACCTAAAGGATGATGTCGATATAGAAAGGGAACGAAGAGCGCTGGCGGTAAGAGGGAATATGATAGCACGTAGGTTTTCTCACTGCTCTGTAGAAGCTAAAATCACTCTGTTCAAAGCGTATTGTCAGCGTTTTATACCAGCAGCCTATGGGTTCAATACACTCAAAGATCGATCAACGCTCTTCGCGTTCAATATAATAATATTTTCAGAATGCTATTGGGGCTACCTCGATTCTGCAGCGCATCGGGTATGTTAGCAGACGCGAGAACTGACGGCTTTCAGGCGATTATGCGAAATAAAATAGCCTCGCTACTCGGGCGCATTAGGAACAGCCCTAATGTCATTTTGAAATTAATTGCGGACAAGGTTGACTGTCCAATTTTCATTCACTGGATTAAGTTAGTTATACCTACATAATTGTTTTTCTTTGATCTCATTTAGTTTTAGAGTACATATATTTCGTTGTTTATTTTATAGTTTTCTAGAAGTGCTAAATGAGGCTCTCACATAATTGTGTACCTAGTAATTTTAGTTTAATTTTAATCTTGTATGGACCGCTGTTGTCTGAAATAAAGAATTAATATAAAAAAAATTGAATTTTGCGACATCGTGGTGAAGGTGGGTGAATGACCTGTATTGCGGTGTTATTTGGCACCTACTATACATACTTATTTTATTGTACCTAATAAACTACTTACTTGATATTGATGGGTACTTTTACTTTAACCCGAAGTTTTCAGAAGTGGTATTTTAACACCTGTATAGTCGGTTTAGTCTCTAAATCCCCTTTAAGTTTTCTCCTTGAAGGGGATTTTAAAACTTTTTGATTCAAAATCCTCTTTTGATTTCAGCAATTTAAAATCAAGGTGATTTTGATATTCCTTCAGTAGATACCTGTGTTGTGTTAGACAATGTTGTGAGTGGAATCGCTTGGGGCATTCACTGCAGGCGTAGGGACGCTCCCCTGTATGCGTGTTCAAGTGGTCATGGTACGACGAAATACTCTGGAAAATTATCAAACTACAAAGAAACCATAAATGCGACATTTTGGATCATTCGAGACATCCCCTGAGAGTTCCCCCGCAAAGGGGATTTCGGGAGCTTTTAGAATCCCATGCGGCCGTCGACAGGGGATTATTTAATAGAATCTCCAGAAATCCCCTTCGTAGGGGGAAATCGCAGGGGATATCTGGAATGAGTAGTTTTTTATAGGCAGTGTGCTAGTAGCATCTATACCATCCCCTCAACCTATTCCGAATAGGCCATTCGGTATCCACAGAAAAGACAACGAATAGAATGACAATAATATACTAAAAAAAAACATATAAAAGCCCTCGACACTGGCTCGATCGGAGATTGCACCTCGACTTTTAATCCGAAGGTCGTGCGTTCGAATCCCGGCCGTGCATGAATAAATTTTTTGTTTCGGAAAATTTATAAGCGCATTAACACGAGCTTAACGGTGAAGGAAAACATTGTGAGGAAACCCTTGGCTTAGTCAGCTCCGCACTTATTGACTATGTCTTTCCTGTGGATATGCCTGACTAGGCTGAGAGGATGGTATAGGTGCTACAAGCCTACTCCATCTAAACATTGTCCCAGGCACTACAGTGTGTCATTAAGTGTAGGCATGGGTTGCCTCTTGACGCTCTATAAATCATATTGAATAGATGTAAAGGCGTATTAAATATACTCACAATGAATGACTTCCCGCAGTGTTCGCAGAGGTTCTCCTTGGGGGCGCACGCCGGTGTGAACGGCTCATTCGGATGCTTCGCCGTGTGGTGACGGAATAACGACAACTGGTGCGTGTTCGGCACTTGTTCTTGACACTTGAAAAATGACAAAAAATTTACCGGCGTCATATCTCAGTCGGTAGTAGCTCTGCCTTCTGTGTTTGTCGTGAGTTCGATCCCCACCGAGAACAAAAATTTGTGTGTGGCGAACATAGATGTTTGTTCTATGTCTGAGTGTTACTATGTATTTTAAAAGAGTATGTATATAGAAAATAATTAAAACTAATACAGTATTTACAACATCTTATATATAAAAATTAATTGCTGTTCGTTAGTCTCGCTAAAACTCGTCAACGGCTGGACCGATTTGGCTAATTTGGTCTTGAATTATTTGTGGAAGTCCAGAGAAGGTTTAAAAGGTCTTGAAATGGAAATTAAGGCAGTACGAAGTCTGCGGGCTCAGCTAGTTCACAATATTTACAAAATACACATGAAACAGTTGTATTTTAATGTATTTACAAAACAAAAGTATATAAGTATTCTATCAGCAATCTAGTTTCCATAGTAAAAGCTTTGCTTAGTTTGGGACTGGAGGGTGTTGTGTGAAATGTCCAAGAATATTTATTAAACTCGTACGGTCTTTCTTATATTCCAGAACGTGCACTAAAGAAAGTCACGGTTTAAACAACCCGGCCGAATTAACATTACACCTGCGGGCCTAAGATGCGCACCGCGAGCTATTTGTCATGTCGTTCTGTCAAAATGTAAGCATTTTGTACCAGTTTAGGAACTATTGCATTATCTGTGGTAAAGTTGTCGAGAAACCGCGCCTTTGAATTTTCAACTTTTGACATTTCTGCATGACTATTATCTCGTCCTCGGAGAGGTACGACGACTAACAAGTGTCAAAAGTGTACATTATGGCGCGTTTTGTCGACACCATTAGGTACCACAGATACATCAGTACGTGCGGCAGAGATGCGAATGTTGAGATGGATGTGTGGGGTGACTAGAATGGATAAGATCAAGAATAAGTATATCAGAGGAAGTTTGAAAGTGGCGCCTGTGAATGAAAAGATGATGAGCATTAGGTTAGCATGGTATGGCCATGTTATGCGGAGAGATGAATGTCATGTAACAAGAAGAGTATTAGATATGAATGAAGATGGGTATAAGAGTAGAGGTAGGCCAAAGAAAAGATGGATGGACTGCGTGAAGAATGACAGGGGTAAGAAAGGAGTGACAACTGAGATGACGGCTGATAGAAGAGCATGGAAGAAAAACACATGTTGTGCCGACCCCACATAAAGTGGGAAAAGGGCAAGGAGATGATGATGATAGGTACCACAGATAATGCAACAGTTCTTAAACTGGAACAAAATGCTTACATTTTGACAGAACGACATGACAAATAGCTCGCGTGAGCATCTTAGGCCTGCAGGTGTCATGTTAATTCGCCTGGGTTGTTTAAACCTTGAAGTTTAAACCGTGACTTTCTTTAGTCCCCGTTCTGGAATAAGACCGATAGGCTTCCTGTTACTTAGTAAATACTTAAATAGTAGGGTAAATACTCACAACAGGGCAAGTCCTGTAAGGCTTGTCGGGTCCAAACACCTTGGTTCGTTTGTGTCGCGTGCGGTTGTTGCCGCTGACGCGGCATGTTGCCGGCCGGATCTGCATGTGTCCCGTGTCAGCGGCGTGCTGACGTATCTCTGCTGGAGTTGAGAATCTACGGCTGCAATCGCGTCTGCGGCAGTTGAACCTGACAATAATCATTTTAAACTAAACAATAAAAAATGGAACAAATAATTATTTTTGAAGTTATACTTCTAATGCGACTTCCAACAACGTTGCGTTATACGGGAGGACATAGTCTGTCTCTTTCTATTCCCCCCGAATAGAAAGAGACAGAGACTAATACGCTACAAATGCTACAATCAAATAATAGATGGCAGTGTTCAGCATTTTTTTAAGTTTTATGACTTCCAACTGACAGCGTCAAACAAAAGAAAAAGAAAAAGCCATAATTTCAACCATCAGGAGCAGAACTCTGTTGGCGGAACAGTGATACGTCGGACTGCGGTCAGACCGACAGCGGGATACGAGTTCAAATCCAAACCGACATTATAGACTTTTTGCAACTTTTTGCCTTTTATTATGAGGTGAAAATTTAGTACTGCATATTGGTTAAGTACATAAAAATAATTACTAAATTAATTTCACATTAAACACAGAGCGAGAGTTTATGCGTGACACTCGAAGTATAACTTCTTCCGCGCGTAGGGACTCCACGCACTGGTTTTTTTTTATTATTTGCTTGTAGCTTGTATTTTGGACTTCTAAAATTTACCTTTACAAGGTTTTATATTAACTTGTAATGTTTGTGAGTTTGTGGGCTTGCTAGCAAGCAAGCTCGTATGAGTTGTGGCCAACTCTGGTGACGGAGTTTTTAGGCCGCCTTAAGGCCTCCGTCGTGGCTTAACGTGCCCTCCGAAGCACGGAAGCGCTCAGATGTAAATGTAACGGTCACCCATCCAAATAGTGACCGTGCAGAACGTCGCCTAACTTAGATAATCGAGTTTATTAACAGAATAGATGAATATAGTCAGCCTACTGCAATGGTTAAACTACTATGACCCGTATGCTGGTAAAGAAATCGGTACTCAAGCATAGATTTGAGTAGACATTTTCATACTTAAAACCTATGCCTAAGTTCAGATCAGTGCTTAAGGAGTAAATCAGCATACGGACCTACGGTGTCGATTCTGTTGTTGCATTTCTGTAAACTAACTTAATTTGACAATAGAATTACGTACCATTGAACAGCTCTATATTTTTTTGGTTTTATTGTTTGTGACGCTTCACTCGACTGGTTCTAAAACAAGATTATACGACATTTTGCTAAAATGTAAAAATCTCTTAGCGGACACACATATTCAAACCATCTAACGTATAATACTAGCTGATACCCGCGACTTCGTACGCGTGCGAATCTTTCTGCCAAAATATCTGCCAACCTCGTAGCAAATGGCTGCTTTTGGTTCAGAGAGTTCTAGCTGTATCTAAGAATCCACGTATTTGATTTTAATAAAATATAGCCTATGTTTCGATCCGGGAAAAGGGCTTCTGAATGCTATAAGTTTCATTGAAATTGGTCCAGTAGTTCAAGCGTGACCCGCGAACAAACAAACTGACGAACAGATGAAGAGACAAACTCGATTTTCGGAATCAGAATCGTTTATTTAGTATTAGTAGATCTGCATATTTAGTTTATCCATATCTTTAATTTCAATGTTTTACTTTTTTACAGTTTTATAATAGTACTAGCCGTCTCCCGCGGCGTTGCTCGCGTTAGAGTGTGACTTTTCAAAATTCCTTTCTTAGTGCACCCCTACACTATATAACGATACTGCCCACCAAATTTCATACCTCTTGGACTTATGGTATAGGCTGTGCGTTGATTCGCAGTCAGCTTCAAAAGAGTTTTATATATATTGATAGATAGATAGATTAGGGGGATAGTAATGTAAGAAGGTACTTACTTGATGTTTAACCTTCATATGATATGTGAGTCCAAGGGTTGACTTGAATCGATACGCGCAAATCGGACAGGGATGAGTCGCGTGCATCAATCGATGTGTGTTCAATGCACTCCGACTTCTGAAAATAATAAATAAATATTCATGGACATTTCACAACGCCATCTAGTCCCAAACTAAGCAAAGCTTGTACTATGGGAACTAGATTGCTGATACAATACTCATATTATTATTTTTTATACACAGCAAAAGCAACCAAGCTTGTATGTGTTAGTGGCCAACTCTGGTGCCGGAGTTTTTAGGCCGCCTTAAGGCCTCCGTTATGGCTTAACGACTGCTAGAGCCGGGACCCACAGTTTAACGTGCCCTCCGAAACACGGAAGCGCTCAGATATAAATGACACTAACAGTCACCCATCCAAATAGTGACCGCACAGAACGTCGCTTAACTTAGATAATCGGTGAAGATTGACTAAGCAAGCCTAGCCACGAGCGTTTATACACACATCCTTACAATACATAGTAACACCCGTTTGCAACACACAAATATTCGTTCTCGGTGGGGATTGAACCCATGACCCACAGCACGGAAGGCAGAGCTACTACCGACTGAGCTATAGTACATATTTTTAAAATCTACCTACAAAATCAGTTTTTGCTATTACTAGTTACGAACCATTTTTATATCCTAAAAAATAATATTAGTATATGACCGCCCATTGTACGTAATGTAATATATTATAACATAATCTGTCTCGCATATTAGTTTGTAAGGTGTACCTACGTACAATAAAGTATTTTCATTCATTCATTTATTCATTCATTAGTTCTCGTAAGCGATTAATTTGTAATCTTGAAGAGAATTAATAAAGATCTTAAGCCGTAAACCGTACTGAATCCGGACCATTGAGCCAATCCAACAACTCCACTACTAACAGTAGCATACAGTCATCATCATCATCATCATTGGCCTTTTCGTCTTTTACAGACGATTTAAGTAGTATCTGTATTCGGCCGGGGTAAACATTTTCTTTGGTGGCTGTAAAGCCAATGCGTGATCGCACTGCGCGGCCACAATTGGCGCAACTGAACAATGCGGCGGTTGTGTCGCTGGCGTGTCGTCTCGCTCTTTTATCCGCTAGGGACGCCTTCCTAGACAAGTCATGTTGGGAGTAGCATACAGTAAACTCACCTATACTCACTGGAACAAACATCACAAGTGTATCTCATGCCTTTATGTGAATGAAAGTGATTTTGCATAGAACAACTGAAAACATAATAGGACATTATTACCCAGCGGGCCTAAGATGCGCACCGCGAGATATTTGTCATGTCGTTCTGTCAAAATGTAAGCATTTTGTACCAGTTAAGGAATGATTGCATTATCTATGGCACCAAATGGTGTCGACAAAACGCGCCATAATGTACACTTTTGACACTCGTACACTTTTGAGTCGTCGTACCTCTCTGAGGACGAGATAATAGTCATGCAGAAATGTCAAAAAATGAAAATTCAAAGGCGCGGTTTCTCGACAACATTACCACATATAATGCAATAGTTCCTAAACTGGTACAAAATGCTTACATTTTGACAGAACGACATGACAAATATCTCGCGGTGCGCATCTTAGGCCTGCAGGTCGCCGAGGTGTTTAGTTTTAACATTTACTTAGTCGCTTCTCAACGTTGAGAGGGGTTCATAAGTAAGAATTTTCTTCATTAATTGCCTATACGTCTCCCAACTCTTGAGAGACGTTTGAGAGGGCGTCATAAGTAAGACCGAAAAATGAGAATCAAAAATTTCATAGCACGGAAGGCAGAGATATACCGATTGAGTTGTGACGAATTTGAATTTGTATTTGTATAATTATCAGATCGTCGCCCCACCTTGCCGTTTAAAAAGTAAAAAGATTGTAAATAGTAATATAACTTACAAGCTGTTAGTTACAACATCACACAGCTTGCACCGATACAGACAGTAATGCGTTCTCAGATGGTTTTTAAGGTGTGGCCGAGTTGAGAAACGCATAGAACAGATGTCGCATACGTGCTGACGACTTGGCTGAAACAAAAAACATTTAGATATTTCATATATCGAAGAGAAATCAAATAAATAGGCATCTAATAAATTCCACTAATACTAGTAGTTCGCCCCGAACTGATATCTCGTGATGGTCGGAGGTTAATAAAACCCAAAAAAAATTTATTGACCAATGGTTGTAATAAACTTTGCAAATCGCATCGAAATCGCCGTCTAGCTAAGTACCAGTCTTACTTAAACTACAAAATCATTGAAACTCCAAGAAATGGTAGCTCACGTTATACTGGGTTTGCCAATTTTATAATTTTTAGAACTCTAGGGTGAGTAGTTTCCGAGGTTTTGCCTTTTGAAGTTTGACAGCTGTCATCAAAAAGTTAGATCTTGATCACACCTTTCATTTGGTTTTGGAACGAGAACTCTAGAGTGAGTAGTTTTCGAGATATAGCCGTTTGAAGTTCGACAGCTGTCATCAAAAACGTATATATACACGCATAATTATATACACGTATATACGAATACATAAACGTATATAAACATATTATATACATGGATAAATATGCAACCATGTATGTGACAAATTAGTCTAATAACATAGTACATGTCAAACCATAACAATGCATCACAGAGCACGTTCTCATTGGACGTGACGTGATGCATCGTTATAGGCAGTGGTTACCACTTAACATCAGGTGAGTCATCGGTTGGTTCCATCATTGAGTTGTACTACATGTCATGTCGTATGTTGTACATGATCAAAACTAGTTAGTCAGTGTAGTCATACTATGCGTTTCATACAAGATTACGATCGATCGTTGGGCGCGAAAATTTACATAGGTCCGACCTCCACGAGCGCTGAAGCGCTACTGAGTTTGAGCGGGCCGACGCGTCTCATTTTATACCATTTTAATATCGTTTATTTTAAGTTTTATTATATTTTCTAAGAAAAATAAAGTATGCAGTCTTGTTCGTAATGAAGTACTGTTTATCTATACAAATATTATAAAGAGGAAAGGTTTGATTTTTTGTTTGTTTGTTTGTTTGTTTGTATGAATTGAATAGGCTCCGAAACTACTGGACCGATTAAAAAAATTCTTTTACCATTAGAATCCTACATTATCCCTGATGAACATAGGCTATATTTTATCCCGGAATTCCCACGGGAACGGGAATTACGCGGGTGAAACCGCGAGGCGCTGCTAGTTTTGGTATAAATTTCATTCACCAATATGAATTTACTATGGAGATATTCACAGCTAAATCTGAACGTTTTTAGGAGTTTTATGGTTTTGGAATTGGTGTTTTTTATAGATTTCCAAGACATTGTTCTGAATTCCAAGGCCGCTATGGAATTAACCAGTATTTAAGACATATTATTGTATACTTTTCATTTTCTCTGCTTTGTACAGTTCTGCAGTCTAAGAGCTTGAAAAAGTGCCCGCGCGAGTTTTTTTCAAAAACACGCTTCGGAATATTGGCTGTAAATAAGTATATATGACAAAATCGGGAAAAGCGAGGCCGCTATGGACTATATCTAAAGCTGTTCTTCATTATACAACAAGTTGAAATTGTCAAAGAGTTACAGTTTCTCTGGTTAATAACGCCAAACATAGGTAAAATCACGGTTTCTTTGTAATATGCCTCTTAATACTCATAGTGAAAAACAGCTCGACTACTATTGGTTAAGGCGTATGTAAAAGGCAGACAACCCTCTCGCTCGCACATTTCAACATTTTTGAAGATATAATATAACTAAATGTAATTATGTGAAATTGCAGACCTTCAGGGTCGAGAGAATAACAATGCAAAGGTTCAGTAAAAATATCACATTGATCCAAACAAGTTTTCCGACCAAAAAACTTATACCAATGCGATAAATTAAGGTGCACATTTTTTCAAGCTCTGCAATTTCACATATTTAATTATATTATATCTTCAAAAATGTTGATATGTGCGAGCGAGAGGGTTTTCTGCCTTTTACATACGCCTTAAAGTAAGAAATCTTTTATACTTACATCATGCCAGTGATTATGGTATTCCAGCGTTGTTTTCTTCTCGAACCATCTATAGCATATCTCACACTTAAACTCCGCCTCCAAATACAACTTATTCTCTTTCCTAGCGTTAAACTCAGCGAGTTTCATCTCGCGTGTCGTGAAATACTCCATATTGAATACCGTCTCGTATTCGGGATTGAACCACTTTACGAGGTATTGAAGGAATTTTTTTAGTCGCTCTGGTGTGTCGCGATCTACAGTTAAAAACACTATGTTACAAGGGCTACGGACAACTTTGAACCTTAATCTTATGAAATAGAGTAGATTTTACAATGACAATCATCACTATTCTACTTGAAGAAAGTCTTCAGGGGTATAACTGGTAGCTAAAAAGCTAAAAACCATGCAAAATCAATATTTTTTGTAAAAAAACTACTTTTGGAGTGACAAGGCCACAGACAGATAAATATCCTTGGACATTTTTCACACAATGCCCAAACCACAGATCATATAATACTATACTAGTACCTAAACTAAGAATAAAGTAGTACTATAGGAACTAGATTGCTGATAGAATGCATACTTAAACACGGTGTAACATAAATACCCTATAAGTCCGAAGGTGGGGTATTCTACAGGTCATGGCGAACAGTGTTTGTTCTACGACTTTTGAGACGAAGTTTTTCATTCATGAAATGAACTCGTAACTTTTACTTCAAATGTACATACACACAGCTAGCGTGTGCGTGCGACGCGGTAGGATGGTACCTACGTGTGCATGCGCGTGTACTGGTTTACGCAAATAGTAAACAAACACTTAGGGTTGTCGCAAATTTCTAAAATAATAAAAGCTGTATTTTTGTGTGAAAATTTCAATTACGATTTATTGACCCTTTACGCCTCCTTCGGGCAAAGGGCTTCTTCCACTTTTAGGGTAATTATGTTACACCTTGCATACATATTTGTTTTGTAAACAGAAACAAATATCACACAAATAAACACATACTTATAATAAAAGTATATTAATATAGCGTGAAACTGTCTCTTAACTTTTATTTTTCATTATTACAAAGCTCACCTCGTTTAAAAACGCCCTGCCGTTTAATCTCATCTTCATCACAGTTATCAAGCATTTTCAAAAACAATTCCTTTGTCAGTGTTACATCTTCGATAACCAAATTCTCTTCCTCTATAAGATCTAAAGCCCGTTCTTTTAAACTCAACATGCCCTTTTCATTTTTTAACACCTCCTTAGCTGGTTTCGATATGTTTAGTCTGCTAAGAAACATCAGCTGTTTCTTACTTAGAATATCTGATAGTGATACATCTGATTTTTCTATTAACATTTTTGATTTTGGTCGTCGAATTCTCTGTGTTTTTGGCTTTTTTCTACTAGTCAATTTATTATCAGTTTCCAGAGACTTTGGCTTTTCAATTTTTAATATTTTAGATTCATCATTATTATCAACATCATACTCAGTTTTGATTGGCTCAAGATCATCGTCATTTGACAGTTCTAAAAATTCCACCTCATTAAAGCCAGTAGTACTCTTTTTTGATTTTGGTCGTCGAATTCTCTGTGTTTTTGGCTTTTTTCTACTAGTCAATTTATTGTCAGTTTCCAGAGACTTTGGCTTTTCAATATTTAATATTTTAGATTCGTCATTATTATCAACATCATACTCAGTTTTGATTGGCTCAAGATAATCGTCTTCTTGTACATTTGACAGTTCTAAAAATTCCACCTCATTAAAGCCAGTAGTACTATCATTATCTTCAGCAAGTATTTGTTCTGCTAATAATTCCGGGTCTGTTTCAACTTTGATGTTATGTGATTTTTCGGCCTCTGATTTAACCATAGAAGTGTTTGATGGGACTTGAATGTACGGAACGACATTATGGTTTTCAAGAGGTGATTGTTCAACTTCGGATGAGTAAAAGAAGACCCCTTGCCTGTCTTGTGGTGTCGAAGGCCCTATTGAGTCTGGAGGCATTAGCTTGTAGAGATCCCATATTTGTTTCTGAAAATTACATGGAAAATCTACTAATCTAAATACTTTTCCCTTGATTATCCTCTAGTATGCCTGCATTCCAGACATAATAGTCAATATATTGTGGATCAGTATAAAAAAAGAAAAGTTCCAAAACTGGACCTGTTGAGGTGATCTTGAATGTAATTTTTATATTATACTAGAGGCCGCCCGCGAATTCGTTCGCGTTCCGTTGGATCCCGTTGATTTTTCGGGATAAAAAGTAGCCTATGTGTTAATCCAGGTGACGACTATATATTCCAAGTTTCATCCAAATTGGATCAGTAGTTTTTACATTAAAGAGTAACAAACATTCATCCATCCATCCATCCATACTTACAAACTTTCGCTTTTATAATATTAGTAGGATTTACCTTGACCTGTATGTTTTTATGGGACCTTTGGTATACCTGAACAGAGATCCACGCAAACACAATAGATACTCTAATGCATGTAGAATCCAGGCATACTACAGGTTAAGGGTACCTATTTTAGTCTTTCCAGGGCGTCTAGTTGAAGCGACGCGTGACCCGAGGGCTGGTGATTATCTAGGCCAGCGTATCAGCATTGCAATTCAGTGCGGCAATGCAGCCAGTGTCTTGGGTACGCTTCCGACTGGTACTGATTTGGACCAGTTGAGCTATCTATAAGTCGTTTGCAACGGTTTGTGGATGGCTCAACTGTTTGTATATTTTGTAAATATTGTGTAAAAAAAAATTAGGAATTTGAATATACCAATATACTGCATTCTCAGTCACATCCTTTGTTCGAGATGCCTTTTTAAAATAGTTTTAGTCTTTAACATCGATTAAAATAGTGATATTCTGTTCCAGCAGATGCAGTTGTGGGCGAGTGTAGTTGTATAAGTATAAACTGATCTAATATGTTACCTTCTTGAGTTCAGCCTTTTTTGTTTGGAGTATCACATAAGCTCGCTGACACCTTAGTTTGAAGTTGTAGAACTTCCTCAGCTGGTGTTCACAGATCGTGCAGAATGAGAGGACAGAGTTATTTAAAACCTGAAACAAGTTATTAAAAAGAAAACTAAAATTCCACATCCCGCAGATCATGACGTGTCAACAAAAAAGTAAGTTCTAAAACTAAAAGCCAGCTACCTACCTACTGAAAAATTACATTCTAAAAAGTAAAAGTAGTATTCTGTTTTGTGAAAATGACGAAAAAGCCACTTCGATCTCAAGCGAGAAATATTGTTTTCAATGTGTATCGCAAACACAATCTTTGAAAGTAGTATTCTTAGCTGAAATTGTTGTGTACATAGCTATGTTGATAGGATAATTGTTTATTGTAGCTTCGCTCGCACAGTCAAAGCTCACACATCCTCAACTAATGGTCCTCAAGTCCTTCACTTTGTGATGTAGAGGTGCTGTGCTATACTGTACCCTTCAAAGCGGAACACAGCAATGCGAGCATCACTGTACACTAAATGGTCGGTTGAACTTCTGCCATTTCACAAGTCTCAAATAGACGTCTATCGCAATCATCTTCGGAAAGAAACTACTGAACTAGAAACAAGTAAAAACCAGGTAACTTACGACGAAGTCACAAATCTCATCGTGAAAGAAGACGAGATTTTCGTCCATGTCTTTAATCCTAGAACTTGTGCGGAGGCATATTCGACATACTATTGTCGTCATTTTTAGGAAAATCAACTTGAAACATAAATCCTTTGGATTATTTCATTACAATGTAATTACTAGCTTTTGTTGATCTAGATCTAGCTAGCCTAGCCATAGGCAAAATAAATAGGTATTCTCACAGACGAAGTATCACAATGGACGGAGCATAGAGTAAGGGAAAAAAGAAGGACATGCTAGGTACCTACCTAAGCTTGAAACAAACCAATTTTTCCATACAAACAGTAACAACTAATAGCACAGCGAATTAGTGTTGAGCTAGTTTTTTTTAAATACAGTTCTTATTTATTTAGTTTGATGAATATAGGTACATGCCAAGTTTGGTATTTATAACTTCAAGGAATACAATTTTGCATACTAACGTTTAGGCCCAGTTTGACCCAGTCAGGGGATAAATTTGTTAAAATCCTATGCCATGTAAAGAAAGTACATTCCAAATTTTAGCCCTAGCTTTAGCGGTCTGGCCTGGAATGTGATAAGTAAGTCAGGTCCCTCTTTTTTTATATATATATACCGTTCACACCAATTGTATCCATCGAGTTCAGTGGTTGCCAACCAACTGAGAGATAAAATGCCGCGCTGCTGCAATTCTAGTGCGTTATACCGAACTACATTGAAAACGTCGCGTCGCTCCGCTGCAGTGCAGTTCCCCGTAGTGCGGTCTAACCTTTATATGTTGATTGATATATTTTGACAAAGGCATAGAGAATGCACCACAGACAATTACAATGGTATCGATTCTCTTGTTGCATTTTTCTAACTAACCTAATTTTACTGTAGGTAGCGGCGTTGGTGACGCTATAGACGCTGCGTCTGTGGAGCTTAGTTCGAAAGGCTACCTTTACAGAACAACATTTTTTGGATTAAAAAAAAAATTAGTTTTATAAAACAAAAATCTTAGGTAGGTATACCAAGAAGTCGGAAGCTGTTCAACAGAACTCCTCACTGAATGCCGGTGGTGTGCAGTGCATACATAGGTACATAGAAAGTATAGAAACACACACGTAGAGAATTCTTGATAGGTACCTACCTACCTACCCGTGTGGCTCGAATCAGATACATACCTACATACATAGGTAACTTTTAGGTAGGTAGGCTACGTACCTACTAAAAAGCTAAAGCATAAGTATTTTGCTCACCTATTTAGGTAGCTGGCTTTATAAAATAATTTTTCAACTTAAATAGGTTAGGTACCTACCTATGTATCTTAACTAGGTAGTAGGTACCCAACATAATTGCAATCAGAAGCAAGCAGCTCATAGAAGCAGCTATACTCGCTTTTTGACACTTGAAATGTGTTCACGTAAACAAATGCATAGATAAAACGCACACATAGGCTCCGCTAGGAGTAATAGTGTTCCGTGCACATAGGTGTCCGCCATTTTTGTAGGTTCATATAGTACTCGCCTGTCTTTTTCTATGATATTGTTTTTTGCTAGGTTTGAAATCCCTCTTCTATTATTTATTTCCATTTTACTAAATAACTACAATATTTTGCAACACAGATATTTCTTCCAAAGCAGCATGTTCAAGATGGTATTATGCCGTATCTGCCTCCGCATGGATATTCTAACCCGAGACATTTCAGAGACTCTGTTTGTGGAATCATCAGATGGTACATACCGGGGAACGACCATATACATGCGATAAATGTGAAAAGAAATATAACAAGAAAGGAGAATTAAAGTCGCACGTTTTGAATATGCATTCGTAAAAGATTCTGTACCGAGATAAATAATGGTAACATATAAGTAGGTAGGTATTGGTGTCGATTTTTTTGGTGCAATCAATTCTTGTCCGAATGGCCTTTGCAGTGTTGCCCGCAATTTCGCCAGTGCATTTTATTAATACGTTCCCTGTCCAGGTGCCCCCAGTGTGGGGCCATAAAGCTTTTTTTCAGGAGTCCGTGCTTCCACTATGGGTTCACAACTTCAAACCAAAGTGGAACCACACTTGGACATATGAAGTTGTCAAATCATTTTGTATGGGGACAGGGAACGTGTTAATAAACTAGTTTATGTAAAACAACTTTATTTATATGTATTGAGGTACTCTTTGTTTTATATAAATAAAAAAAAACTGAATCAACACTATTGTAAGAATTGAATCATTTTATTCTTCTCAATGGTTTAAAATTAGATGAACTGGAGTCCATCTGCGGTCTGATGATGACAAGCAATTATGAAAATGTTCTAACGAAACTTTCATGGTTGGGTATTTCACGAGATCTCAGTTCGGGGCGAACTACTAGTAATACATTACGTTGTAAAATTCTCGTTTATGTACCGTTTTCAGGGGGTGACGAAGGGTGGATGGTGCAGTATCTTTTGCGACACGAATTCCGTTTAAATAACATCTACTACTCTGACAAAATTAAATAATTTCAATGAAAATTCTTATCTACTACCTACACTTATTAATTATTTATCTGTATCTGGTTCTATTTACTGCTTCACTGTACTAACAAGACTTGTTACGGCGTTTTGATCACTATACTATGGGCTGTAAGGTTGGGAGTTGGTTAGTCGGCTTGTGGTATAACTCTAATTAAGTACACAACACGCCGCAATCTATTAGTCTAGTGGGACCTCAGATTTTTTTGTTTTCTTTATAGTCTTCTTAACTCCGCGCACATGATTGTGGACGCCCATGACGTGTTCCTTCAGTGTGCCTGGATGAAGGAATCCTCTGGAGCAAATACCTACTGCATTTATACCGAAGATCACCGATGTGAACCTGAAAAGTATAATAATGATAGTTTGTGACCTGAGATCTCGCAATGTAAATAAAAACTACACTTAACGAAAAAAAATCAGAAAGTATGAATTAAGCATGGTATGGAACGTGATCTTAATAAAAATCCGTTTTTCCGGGTTACCTATACTCTTGCATTGAGCAGTTTATCCCAAAAATCGTATCCCACAAACCAAATACGTATCCAGTCTGGTACGATAAATCACTGATAAAAATAGGCCGTGACAAATATAAAGCACATAAGCGCTGGAAATTGTATAACAACCTGAGTGATTACAATGATTTCTCTATGCTTAGGTCCAGGGAACGCAAAGTCGAAAAAGAATGCTTTGAAACATATGTAAATAGAACCATCGAGGACATAAAAAGAAACCCTAGGGCATTTTGGACTTTTGTAAAAGCCAGACGCGGTACCAGTTCCTATCCCCGATGTGTAACTCTTCAAACCCAAAAGTTCACAACTGGCGATGAAATATGCTCAGCGTTCAACAGTTTTTTCAAAAGTGTTTTTATTCCCCCCGCGAAAGACTACCCACCTTTACACCTACCACCCCCTGCTAGTGGCATTACAGCCATTAATAATACTCCCTATCTGTCCCCAGTAGATATTAAAAAAATCCTTCAACGTATTGACGTGAACAAAGGACCTGGCTGTGATCTTATCCCGCCTATATTGATTGCGCGATGTTCTCTAGCTCTAGTTAAACCATTGCACATTTTATTTAATAGGTCCATCCGAGAAGGCGTTTTCCCTGACATTTGGAAAAGAGCACATATTGTACCGATACATAAAAAGGAATCTAAGCTAAAGGTAGAAAACTACAGGCCCATTTCGATTTTAAACATTTTTGGTAAGATCTTTGAAAAATTAGTCTACAATCACCTATATACAACGCTTACTCCAAGTATACCGATGGAGCAGCATGGATTTCTTCCAGGCCGATCTACAGTAACCAATCTCTCTGTTTTCTTAACGGATGTGCATTATGCGATCGATAAACAGAAACAGATTGACGTGATCTACACGGACTTTGAAAAAGCCTTTGACCGTGTAGATCATTTCATCCTATTGCAGAAACTAAAACATCTAGGTATACAAGGCGACCTCTTACGATGGATTACGTCTTACCTTACAAACCGCTCTCAAGCCGTGGTGGTGGGTGGTTATTGTTCTGACTATATAAAGGTAACCTCAGGAGTCCCACAAGGATCTCACCTAGGTCCTCTCCTTTACAACGTTTTTTTATATGACATATACTCGTGCTTCAAACACTCTAACTTTTTAATGTATGCGGATGACACGAAAATATATATTGATATAAATAAACACGATGACTGCTTAAAACTTCAGAACGATCTGAATAGCCTCTCAAAGTATTATTTAACTAACCGCATTGCAGTAAACACCGCTAAATGTCAAGCCATAACATTTACGCGAAAAACGAAACCAATTAATTTTACCTACTCCATCCAAGGGTCACTAATAGCAAAAACTGATGAGATTAAGGACTTGGGAGTCTACCTAGATAGTAAATTGCTAATGGATATACACATAAATAATATATCAATAAAAGCATATAAAAACTTGGGCTTCGTCACACGCGTCTGTAAACCCATGCATGATCTCAGCTGTATCAAAGTAGTGTACAACGCATATGTTCGAAGTTTGTTAGACTATGCCAGTCCAATCTGGTGCCCGCAATACATAACTTATACGGAACAACTAGAAAAAGTACAATTTAAGCTCATTAAACACCTAAATTATAAGTTCAAGAAATATTTTAATAGCTATGAAGACGCATGCTCATATTACAAATTACCATCGCTCTCCGATCGTCGCGTAATATCGGATATGATCTTGTTCTACGACATTGTGACAGGCAAAATCGATTGTCCAAATCTGTTGAGCCATCTAGGTCTAAATGTACCTACCCGACGTACCCGTCACACTAAATTATTTCAAGTCCCATTTCATCGTACCAACTTTACTCAAAATTCTGTTCTAACCAGATTAGTTAATATCTATAACAACACATTCTCCCATTTAGATCCCTTCATAAATACTAAATTGGCATTTAAACGAAACCTACTTAAAACTCTCCACTCTACAAAAGACTAAGTAGGTGAGGCAACAAAGAAACAAACACTTCTAAATATGTATATCTATTTATTTTATATAGTATTTTATTTATCCAACCAATAAATCTTTTATATCAAACCACCCACCCCCTCCTCCCCTCCTTCCTATCTCTCCCACCCCCATCCAGCTTGCTATATTTACTAAGAATGGTTTAAAATTTTTCTTTAAATACTTATTCTTCTACCTATATCTGCTTGCTGCTTGATTAGGTAGTATACCTACTATTTTATTAAGTTACCGCTACCTATGTTCCGCTTACTATTATCTATAATAATCCGAAGTGGAAACCTGTAATTGGCCATACCCTATGTATCTAAAACTTTTTAATTAAGTACCCTCTATATCGCTGTTGGTTTCCCATTAAATAAATAAATAAATAAATAAATAAATAAATAAAAACAACTGAAACTTTAGGGCCAGGAGAACACAGCCAGTATTGTCACCATAAATGGACAAGAGATAAACTAGTAGTTCGCGACGAACTGAGATCTCGCGATGGTCGGAGGTCCATAAAACCCAAACAATTTTTATTGACCAATGATTGCAATAAACTTTGCAAATCGCATCAAAATCGCCGTCTAGCTAAGTACCAGTCTTACTTGAACTACAAAATCATTGAAACTTCAGGAAATGGTTGCTCACGTTATACTGGGTTTTCCAATTTTATAATTTTTACAACACCTCAAAAACTATTAAACCTAGAATCAAAATAAAAACGGTTTTGGTATGTCTAAACAAAACTCTATCATATGACACCCCACTTGATATTTTTTACGACTTTTTTTTTTAACTCTTTGAACCCTCATAACTTCACGACCCCTTGACCGATTTACTTCATTTAATTAACAAACCAGTAAACTTAAGAGTACTATCCGTATAGGTACCTACCAAATTCTGTGAAGATCGGATAAGTGGTTCAAAAGATCTCGAAGAACTAATATACAAACATACAAAGCATTTTTGTCCAAGTTGTCACTAAGATCTCGTGCGCTTCGCTCACTCGATCAATTAATTATTAGTAATCTAAGGAATTAGTAATAAGGTAAGTACTACCCGGTACCTTACCTACTATACAACTTTGGATTATGAGCTCTTGTTAAAGAGTACCTATTCTTTTTCAATGACTATGAGGCTCGAGCTTATTTACGAGGTATTTAGACGATGTACGACACAGATTAAATCTATGATGTTTGCCGGTTTGTAGACTTTGTAGGTACCTTGTATAAATAAAATTTCGTTCATGTAGGTACTAATATTTTGTTTAATTTTTATTTCTTCTCCATAAAAGCTATCCTAGTAGGCCAAAACATAAGTTAGTCAAAACAGATCAGGGTCGATACGTAGTCAAGCACTTCCGTCGAAGTCGTCCCGCAGCCAGCTTGTGGGTTAAAGTCCTGTTAAACTGACACCATAAGTCCCCTAATTCTGTTTTTGCGTAAAATAAATAATTTCTATAATTTAGGAGGATATTAAAATGATCCTTGTGAATAATTCGTATTATTATTTAGTTTTCTTCTTCTTGACTCTGCGCACGTGATTGTGAACGCCATTGACGTGTTCCTTCAGTGAGCCGGCGTGAAGGAATCCCTTCGAACAGATCTCGCATTTGTACCGACGTTCTCCGGTGTGAGTCTGAAACAATAATTAATAATATTATAATAACTATGTAACCGTTTAATAATTAAACAGGTTAAATAATAAACGGGAGTACAGCTCAGTGATAATCTGTATCTGCACTCCCCGTGCTGTGAGCCGTGGGTTCGATCCCCATTGAGAACCAACGTTTGTGTATTTTATTTTTATTTTATTTTATTTTATTTATTATAAATTCATATAAAATTATATAAAATTATTATAATTTATTAAATATAAATTCATTTATTTAACGCAACATGGGTGTACTGATATATAAGATGTGATGAGATGTTTGAACATTGAATCCACATTTAAATCTGCGCCCTACTTGCGGTGCTACGAGGGCACAAACCGACAGACACACTTTAGTCTCAACTTATAACAAAGCTCTTTTTCCACATGGCGGTTAAAATGTTACATACCCGCTTGTGTGCCAGTAGATTCCTCGCCGATTGTAATTTCTTGCCGCAAAAGTTACATTCATACCGCGGAGGTAGGTGGCGTTCTCTGAAATCACAAAATACTTGCGCATTTTTATGAAACCGTCAAGAGATATTTATATTTATTTTTTGACAGGCGTCATGGCTCAGTCGGTAGTAGCTCTGCCTTCTGTGCTGTGGGTCGTGGGTTCGATTCCCACCGAGAACAAACATTTGTGTGTGGCAAACATTGATGTTTGTTCTATGTCTGCGTGTTACTATGTATTATAAGTATGTATTTACAAAAAAAAATTATAAAAGTATTATAATCAGCAATCTAGTTCCCATAGTACAAGCTCTGCTTAGTTTGGGACTAGAGGGCGTTGTGTGTAATGTCTAAGAATATTTATTTATATATTTTTCTCTAATATTCACATATCAAACCTAGGCAATAGAAAAAATATTAATATTAATTGTTTTAAAACTTAGATCTACATATAGTAGGTGCCAAATAACACCGCAATACAGGTCATTCACCCTTCTTCACCCCGATGTCGCAAAATTCAATTTACGAGTATGTAAGGCAAACAAACAGTACTACGAGATTCGAGCGATTACCGTCTTAGCGACAGGTTTGTATGGAAAGCGACAGAATTAGCCATTTATAAATTTGAATTTTGCGACATCGTGGTGAAGGTGGGTGAATGACCTGTATTGCGGTGTTATTTGGCACCTACTATACATACTTATTTTATTGTACCTAATAAACTACTTACTTGATATTGATGGGTACTTTTACTTTAATCCGAAGTTTTCAGAAGTGGTATTTTAACACCTGTATAGTCGGGTTAGGCTGAAATACTCAAAAGTCATTCAAATTTGAGCACCACTTAACGTTGTTCTGCCTCTGTTTGACATTACTCATTTGTAAGAGATGGCAATAATTTAAGCGGGACTTAAATTGAGTGGGGCTTGAGTGGCTTTTGAGTATTCGCCCATTAGTCTCTAAATCCCCTTTAAGTTTTCCCCTTGAAGGGGATTTTAAAACTTTTTGATCCAAAATCCTCTTTTGATTTCAGTAATTTAAAATCAAGGTGATTTTGATATTCCTTCAGTAGATACCTGTGTTGTGTTAGACAAGGTTGTGAGTGGAATCGCTTGGGGCATTCACTGCAGGCGTAGGGACGCTCTCCTGTATGCGTGTTCAAGTGGTCAAGGTACGACGAAATCCTCTGGAAAATTATCGAACTACAAACAAACTATAAATGCGACATTTTGGATCATTCCAGAAATCCCCTGAGAGTTCCCGGGGATTTTTTAATACAATCTCCAGAAACCCCCTTCGTAGGGGGAAATCGCAGGGGATATCTGGAATGAGTAGTTTTTTATAGGCAGTGTGCTAGTAGCATCTATACCATCCTCTCAGCCTATTCCGAAAAGGCCATTCGGTATCCACAGAAAAGACAACGTCAATAGGTACGAATAGAATGACAATACTCACAATGAATGACTTCCCGCAGTGTTCGCAGAGGTTCTCCTTGGGGGCCCACGCCGGTGTGAACGGCTCATTCGGATGCTTCGCCGTGTGGTGACGGAATAACGACAACTGGTGCGTGTTCGGCACTTGTTTTTGACACTTGAAAAATGACAAAAAATTTACCGGCGTTATATCTCAGTCGGTAGTAGCTCTGCCTTCTGTGTTTGTCGTGAGTTCGATCCCCACCGAGAACAAAAATTTGTGTGTGGCGAACATAGATGTTTGTTCTATGTCTGAGTGTTACTATGTATTTTAAAAGAGTATGTATATTCACAAAGAAAATAATTAAAACTAATACAGTATTTACAACATCTTCTTATATATAAAAATGAATTGCTGTTCGTTAGTCTCGCTAAAACTCGAGAACGGCTGGACCGATTTGGCTAATTTGGTCTTGAATTATTTGTGGAAGTCCAGAGAAGGTTTAAAAGGTCTTGAAAATGGAAATTAAGGCAGTACGAAGTCTGCGGGCTTAGTTAGTTCACAATATTTACAAAATACACATGAAACAGTTGTATTTTAATGTATTTACAAAACAAAAGTATATAAGTATTCTATCAGCAATCTAGTTTCCATATAGTAAAACCTTTGCTTAGTTTGGGACTAGAGGGTGTAGTGTGAAATGTCCAAGAATATTTATTAAACTCGTACGGTCTTATTCCAGAACGTGCACTAAAGAAAGTCACGGTTTAAACGTCAAGGTTTATACAACCCGGCCGAATTAACATGACACCTGCGGGCCTAAGATGCGCACCGCGAGATATTTGTCATGTCGTTCTGTCAAAATGTAAGCATTTTGTACCAGTTTAGGAACTATTGCATTATCTGTGGTACCTAATGGTGTCGACAAACCTGTTACTTAGTAAATACTTAAATAGTAGAGTAAATAATCACAACAGGGCAAGTCCTGTAAGGCTTGTCGGGTCCAAACGCCTTGGTTTGTTTGTGTCGCGTGCGGTTGTTGCCGCTGACGCGGCATGTTGCCGGCCGGATCTGCATGTGTCCCGTGTCAGCAGCGTGCTGACGTATCTCTGCTGGAGTTGAGAATCTACGGCTGCAATCGCGTCTGCGGCAGTTGAACCTGACAATAATCATTTTAAACTAAACAAAAAAAAATGGAACAAATAATTATTTTTGAAGTTATACTTCTAATGCGACTTCCAACAACGTTGCGTTATACGGGAGGACATAGTCTCTGTCTCTTTCTATTCCCCCCGAATAGAAAGAGACAGAGACTAATACGCTACAATCAAATAATGGCAGTGTTCAGCATTTTTTGAAGTTATATGACTTCCAACTGACAGCGTCAAACAAAAGAAAAAGAAACAGCCGTAATTTCAACCATCAGGAGCAGAGCTCTGTTGGCAGAATAGTGATACGTCGGACTGCGGTCAGACCGACAACGGGATACGAGTTCAAATCCAAACCGACTTTTTGCAACTTTTTGCCTTTTATTATGAGGTGAAAATTTAGTACTGCATATTGGTTAAGTACATAAAAATAATTACTAAATTAATTTCACATTAAACACAGAGCGAGAGTTTATGCGTGACACTCGAAGTATAACTTCTTCCGCGCGTAGGGACTCCACGCACTGGTTTTTTTTTATTATTTGCTTGTAGCTTGTATTTTGGACTTCTAAAATTTACCTTTACAAGGTTTTATATAAACTTGTAATGTTTGTGAGTTTGTGGGCTTGCTAGCAAGCAAGCTCGTATGGGTTGTGGCCAACTCTGGTGACGGAGTTTTTAGGCCGCCTTAAGGCCTCCGTCGTGGCTTAACGTGCCCTCCGAAGCACGGAAGCGCTCAGATGTAAATGTAACGGTCACCCATCCAAATAGTGACCGTGCAGAACGTCGCTTAACTTAGATAATCGAGTTTATTAACAAAATAGATGAATAGAGTCAGCCTACTGCAATGGTTAAACTACTATGACCCGTATGCTGGTAAAGAAATCGGTACTCAAGCATAGATTTGAGTAGAGATTTTCATACTTAAAACTTATGCCTAAGTTCAGATCAGTGCTTAAGGAGTAAATCAGCATACGGACCTACGGTGTCGATTCTGTTGTTGCATTTCTGTAAACTAACTTAATTTGACAATAGAATTACGTACCATTGAACAGCTCTATATATTTTTGGTTTTATTGTTTGTGACGCTTCACTCGACTGGTTCTAAAACAAGATTATACGACATTTTGCTAAAATGTAAAAATCTCTTAGCGGACACACATATTCAAACCATCTAGACGTTTATAATACTAGCTGATACCCGCGGCTTCGTACGCGTGCGAAACTTTCTGCCAAAATATCTGCCAACCTCGTAGCAAATAGCTGCTTTTGGTTCAGAGAGTTCTAGCTGTATCTAAGAATCCACGTATTTGATTTTAATAAAATATAGCCTATGTTTCGATCCGGGAAAAGGGCTTCTGAATGCTATAAGTTTCATTGAAATTGGTCCAGTAGTTCAAGCGTGACCCGCGAACAAACAAACTGACAAACAGATGAACAGACAAACTCGATTTTCGGAATCAGAATCGTTTATTTAGTATTAGTAGATCTGCATATTTAGTTTATCCATATCTTTAATTTCAATGTTTTACTTTTTTACAGTTTTATAATAGTACTAGCCGTCTCCCGCGGCGTTGCTCGCGTTAGAGTGTGACTTTTCAAAATTCCTTTCTTAGTGCACCCCTACACTATATAACGATACTGCCCACCAAATTTCATACCTCTTGGACTTATGGTATAGGCTGTGCGTTGATTCGCAGTCAGCTTCAAAAGAGTTTTATATATATTGATAGATAGATAGATTAGGGGGATAGTAATGTAAGAAGGTACAGTTCGCGCGGCGAGAGTTTGGCTTTGACCTTCGGGTGGAGGGGATTACTGCGCATGGTTGAACGATTGGAGCGCCAATCAGAGCACCGCATTGCCCGTTGATACCCAATTTCTGATTTCTGCGCAATAACGGTCAAAGCCAAACTCTCGCCGCGATACCTGTACTTACTTGATGTTTAACCTTCATATGATATGTGAGTCCAAGGGTTGACTTGAATCGATACGCGCAAATCGGACAGGGATGAGTCGCGTGCATCAATCGATGTGTGTTCAATGCACTCCGACTTCTGAAAATAATAAATAAATATTCATGGACATTTCACAACGCCATCTAGTCCCAAACTAAGCAAAGCTTGTACTATGGGAACTAGATTGCTGATACAATACTCATATTATTATTTTTTATACACAGCAAAAGCAACCAAGCTCGTATGTGTTAGTGGCCAACTCTGGTGCCGGAGTTTTTAGGCCGCCTTAAGGCCTCCGTTATGGCTTAACGACTGCTAGAGCCGGGACCGACAGTTTAACGTGTCCTCCGAAACACGGAAGCGCTCAGATATAAATGACACTAACAGTCACCCATCCAAATAGTGACCGCACAGAACGTCGCTTAACTTAGATAATCGGTGAAGATTGACTAAGCAAGCCTAGCCACGAGCGTTTATACACACATCCTTACAATACATAGTAACACCCGTTTGCAACACACAAATATTCGTTCTCGGTGGGGATTGCACCCACGACCCACAGCACGGAAGGCAGAGCTACTACCGACTGAGCTATAGTGCATATTTTTTCAAATCTACCTACACAATCTGTTTTTGCTATTACTAGTTACGAACCATTATTATATCCAAAAAAAATATGTTAGTTCTCGTAAGCGATTAATTTGTAATCTTAAAGAGAATTAATAAAGATCTTAAGCCGTAAACCGTACTGAACCCGGACCATTGAGCCAATCCAACAACTCCACTACTAACAGTAGCATACAGTCATCATCATCATCATCATCATCAGCCTTTTGGTCTTTTACAGACGATTTAAGTAGTATCTGTATTCGGCCGGGGTAAACATTTTCTTTGGTGGCTGTAAAGCCAATGCGTGATCGCACTGCGCGGCCACAATTGGCGCAACTGAACAATGCGGCGGTTGTGTCGCTGGCGTGTCGTCTCGCTCTTTTATCCGCTAGGGACGCCTTCCTAGACAAGTCATGTTGGGAGTAGCATACAGTAAACTCACCTATACTCACTGGAACAAACATCACAAGTGTATCTCATGCCTTTATGTGAATGAAAGTGATTTTGCATAGAACAACTGAAAACATAATAGGACATTATAACCGGTTGCCGCGGTGTTTAGTTTTAACATTTACTTAGTCGCTTCTCAACGTTCAGAGGGGTTCATAAGTAAGAATTTTCTTCATCAATTGCCTATACGTCTCCCAACTCTTGAGAGACGTTTGAGAGGGCGTCATAAGTAAGACCGAAAAATGAGAATAAAAAATTCCATAGCACGGAAGGCAGAGCTATACCGATTGAGTTGTGACGCCTGTCAAAACATACTGAGACTATCAAACTCATGATAATACTTTTGCTCCGCATGGTTGGGTAAAATTAGTCTGTCTAAGTTAGAGTCCTTTCCATGAAAGAAGTCCCGCAGACGCATCGCTGTAGTCGACCTTAAGTATTATTTCCTGGGCAGCACTTTTAACAACTTTAGGCATTGAAAACAAGACTTTGATCACAGAAACCAAATAAAAACGCACTAGCATCCGAACACATTAACAGCACATGACAACTAATTTAAAATTTCGTTTTAAAATTTAGTTCCAAAAATTTCCGCGGGACTTCTTTCATGAAAAGGACTCTAATCGGACATCGGGAATTGAGTAAAAACTGCCAGATTTGACCCAAATAAACAAACTCACAAACACATAACATTCCACATTAAATAAAAGCTCGTTTTTTTTATCCTACTAAGAAAGCAAACAAGCGTACGGCGCCGCCTGATGGGAAGCGGTTACCGTAGCCTATGGACACCTGCAACACTAGAGGTATCACATTCGCGTTGCCGACCCTTGAAGAATTTTAAAACATTCTTTTTAAAGATTTTTTTCCTTCTTTCCTTGCCATTGATAGGCGGCGACAGCAAACATCATCCCGAACGTAATGATTGGTTTTTAAAGTCATCATCATCATCATCAACTTATATCAGTCCACTGCTGGACGTAGGTCTCGCCCAAGACGCGCCACTGAGCCAGGTCTTCGGCTCTTCTCATCCAGAGCTTGCCAGCTACATTTCCTTAAGGCGTATGTATAAGGCAGACAACCCTCTCGCTCGCACATTTCAACATTTTTGAAGATATAATACTAATATAATTAAATGTAATTATGTGAAATTGCAGAGCTTCAGGGTCGAGAGAATAACAATGCAAAGGTTCAGTAAATATATCACATTGATCCAAACAAGTTTTCTAACCAAAAAATATTCGACCCTGAAGGTCTGCAATTTCACATAATTACATTTAGTTATATGTATTATATCTTCAAAAATGTTGAAATGTGCGAGCGAGAGGGTTGTCTGCCTTTGACATACGCCTTAACCCACTTACGATATTATTATATAATTTTTGTGTTAATCGAACCTTTTATGATAGCCCTTCTCTCTTTTATTTGATGTATATTTTTTTTAGAGTCTTATTTTTGTGGTTTTATATGGTAATCTGTTTTGTTATCGGCTTCCCGCGACACAGCAGTGCAAGTACCGTTCTTGTCGATCGCATAATTTGACATTTAGAATCGTCAAAATTCGATAAAAATGGTTTTATCGACAATTGCAGGTACGTTACCAACTTAGACGATCGGTAGACAAATTCGTTAAATTTTAACGAATTGGCAATGGTGTATGTTTGCTAAGTTTTGATTCTGACAAACGAAAGTGATTAACAGATTAACAGAAACTAGTAAATCATGGCAGCAGTGAACGAATGATTTCGATAAACTCTGACCTTATTTTTGGGAGTACGGATCTTTTGTCGACAAGAGATCCGTACTCCCATGGAACGATACGATTCGATACGTTTATCGACTTTAGCGATCGACAACTAAGCGATCGATAAGAACGGTACTTGCACTGCAGGCTAGACCTAGTGCTAGACCATGGTAAATTTTTTGTATTATTAACTACTGGTTTGGTAATAAATGAATTTGAATTTGTATTTGTATAATTATCAGATCGTCGCCCCACCTTGCCGTTTAAAAAGTAAAAAGATTGTAAAATGTAATATAACTTACAAGCTGTTAGTTACAACATCACACAGCTTGCACCGATACAGACAGTAATGCGTTCTCAGATGGTTTTTAAGGTGTGGCCGAGTTGAGAAACGCATAGAACAGATGTCGCATACGTGCTGACGACTTGGCTGAAACAAAAAACATTTAGATATTTCATATATCGAAGAGAAATCAAATAAATAGGCATCTAATAAATTCCACTAATACTAGTAGTTCGCCCCGAACTGAGATCTCGTGATGGTCGGAGGTTAATAAAACCCAAACAGTTTTTATTGACCAATGGTTGTAATAAACTTTGCAAATCGCATCGAAATCGCCGTCTAGCTAAGTACCAGTCTTATTTGAACTACAAAATCATTGAAACTCCAAGAAATGGTAGCTCACGTTATACTGGGTTTACAATTTTATAATTTTTACAACAACTCAAAAACTATTAGACCTAGAATCAAAATAAAAACGGTTTTGGAATGTCTAAAAAAACCCTATCATATGACACCCCACTTGATATTATTGTATGACTTTTGTTTTTACTCCCTTTGGACCCTCATAACTTCACGACCCCTTGACCGATTTACTTCATTTAAGAAACCAGTAAAACTTAAGAGTACTATCCGTATACCTACCAAATTTTGTGAAGATCGGATAAGCGGTTTAAAAGATCTCGAAGAACAAACATACAAATATACAAAGCATTTTTGTCCAAGTTGTCACAATTATAAATGTCAATGTGATGTTTGGATGTTTTTGTTTCAATCACGCTGCAACTACTGGTTTGATTTGGATGAAACTTGGTTAGAAGTAGATATTGATGTTCTTTAGGATTTTTAGTTTAAACACTCCGCAGTTTGGCCGGAAGCGCCGCCATCTTGGAAAAATGGCGGCCAAAAACAGGTTCTTGACAATAACTTGTCTCCTGTTCTGTTCATTCCTGAATATAATTTTCTGCTTTCTACTGCTATAAAAATGTTTATCTAGTTAATTTAAGCTGTTGGTTTTCCATAAAATAAATAAATAAATAAATATAGTAGGTGCCAAATAACACCGCAATACAGGTCATTCACTCACCTTCACCACGATATCGCAAAATTCAATTCATGAATGGCTAATTCTGTCGCTTTCCATACAAACCTGTCGCTAAGACGGTAATCGCTCGAATCTCGTAGCACTGTTTACCATACATAAATTTAATTTTGCGCCATCGAGGTGAAGGTGGGTGAATGACCTGTATTGCGGTGTTATTTGGCACCTACTATAGTTATTGTAAGGTTTTGATAAATACTGTTTATTTCTTAAGTTTAGACGCCAACCATAAGGTTGGCAGGCAGATAATGCTTATAGCATGAAGCTTACCTAATTGTACAATCATTTGTGCAATAATAAATAAACAAATCTCTGTTAATACTCATAGTGAGCATTACTGTACAGAATAGGTGGTAGTACTGAGCCCGGACCAACTAGCCAACAAAACAGCTCCACTACTATTGGTTAAGGCGTATGTAAAAGGCAGACAACCCTCTCGCTCGCACATTTCAACATTTTTGAAGATACCTATAGAACAACTAAATGTAATTATGTGAAATTGCAGAGCTTCAGGGTCGAGAGAATAACAATGCAAAGGTTCAGTAAAAATATCACATTGATCTAAACAAGTTTTCTAACCAAAAAATGTGCACTTTAATTTATCGCATTGGTATAAGTTTTTTGGTCGGAAAACTTGTTTGGATCAATGTGATATTTTTACTGAACCTTTGCATTGTTATTCTCTCGACCCTGAAGCTCTGCAATTTCACATAATTACATTTAATTATATTATATCTTCAAAAATGTTGAAATGTGCGAGCGAGAGGGTTGTCTGCCTTTTCATACGCCTTAAAGTAAGAAATCTTTTATACTTACATCATGCCAGTGATTATGGTATTCCAGCGTTGTTTTCTTCTCGAACCATCTATAGCATATCTCACACTTAAACTCCGCCTCCAAATACAACTTATTCTCTTTCCTAGCGTTAAACTCAGCGAGTTTCATCTCGCGTGTCGTGAAATACTCCATATTGAATACCGTCTCGTATTCGGGATTGAACCACTTTACGAGGTATTGAAGGAATTTTTTTAGTCGCTCTGGTGTGTCGCGACCTACAGTTAAAAACACTATGTTACAAGGGCTACGGACAACTTTGAACCTTAATCTTATGAAATAGAGTAGATTTTACAATGACAATCATCACTATTCTACTTGAAGAAAGTCTTCAGGGGTATAACTGGTAGCTAAAAAGCTAAAAACCATGCCAAATCAATATTTTTTTGTAAAAAAAAACTACTTTTGGAGTGACAAGGCCACAGACAAATAAATATCCTTGGACATTTTTCACACAATGCCCAAACCACAGATCATATAATACTATACTAGTACCTAAACTAAGAATAAAGTAGTACTATAGGAACTAGATTGCTGATAGAATGCATACTTAAACACGGTGTAACATAAATACCCTATAAGTCCGAAGGTGGGGTATTCTACAGGTCATGGCGAACAGTGTTTGTTCTACGACTTTTGAGACGAAGTTTTTCATTCATGAAATGAACTCGTAACTTTTACTTAAAATGTACCTACACACAACATGCGTGTGCGTGCGACGCGGTAGGATGGTACCTACGTGTGCATGCGCGTGTACTGGTTTACGCAAATAGTAAACAAACACTTAGGGTTGTCGCAAATTTCTAAAATAATAAAAGCTGTATTTTTGTGTGAAAATTTCAATTACGATTTATTCACCCTTTGCTCATGTCCAAGCACTCAGGTGGTCGGTCTGATTACGCCTCCTTCGGGCAAAGGGCTTCTTCCACTTTTAGGGTAATTATGTTACACCTTGCATACATATTTGTTTTGTAAACACAAACAAATATCACACAAATAAACACATACTTATAATAAAAGTATATTAATATAGCGTGAAACTGTCTCTTAACTTTTATTTTTCATTATTACAAAGCTCACCTCGTTTAAAAACGCCCTGCCGTTTAATCTCATCTTCATCACAGTTATCAAGCATTTTCAAAAACAATTCCTTTGTCAGTGTTACATCTTCGATAACCAAATTCTGTTCCTCTATAAGATCTAAAGCCCGTTCTTTTAAACTCAACATGTCCTTTTCATTTTTTAACACCTCCTTAGCTGGTTTCGATATGTTTAGTCTGCTAAGAAACATTAGCTGTTTCTTAGTTAGAATATCTGATAGTGATACATCTGATAGTGATACATCTGATTTTACTATTACTTTTTTTGATTTTGGTCGTCGAATTCTCTGTGTTTTTGGCTTTTTTCTACTAGTCAATTTATTATCAGTTTTCAGAGACATTGGCTTTTCAATTTTTAATATTTTAGATTCATCATTATTATCAACATCATACTCAGTTTTGATTGGCTCAAGATCATCGTCATTTGACAGTTCTAAAAATTCCACCTCATTAAAGCCAGTAGTACTCTTTTTTGATTTTGGTCGTCGAATTCTCTGTGTTTTTGGCTTTTTTCTACTAGTCAATTTATTGTCAGTTTCCAGAGACTTTGGCTTTTCAATTTTTAATATTTTAGATTCGTCATTATTATGAACATCATACTCAGATTTGATTGGCTCAAGATCATCGTCTTCTTGTAAATTTGACAGTTCTAAAAATTCCACCTCAGTAAAGCCAGTAGTACTATCATTATCTTCAGCAAGTATTTGTTCTGCTAATAAGTCCGGGTCTGTTTCAACTTTGATGTTATGTGATTTTTCGGCCTCTGATTTAACCATAGAAGTGTTTGATGGGACTTGAATGTACGGAACGACATTATGGTTTTCAAGAGGTGATTGTTCAACTTCGGATGAGTAAAAGAAGACCCCTTGCCTGTCTTGTGGTGTCGAAGGCCCTATTGAGTCTGGAGGCATTAGCTTGTAGAGATCCCATATTTGTTTCTGAAAATTACATGGAAGTATCTAAATACTTTTCCCTTGATTATCCTCTAGTATGCCTGCATTCCAGACATAATTGTCAATATATTGTGGATCAGTGTTCCAGTATAAAAAAGAAAAGTTCCAAAACTGGACCTGTTGAGGTGATCTTGAATGTAATTTTTATATTATACTAGAGGCCGCCCGCGACTTCGTTCACGTTCCGTTGGATCCCGTTGATTTTTCGGGATAAAAAGTAGCCTGTGTTAATCCAGGTGACGGACTATATATATATTTGACGTGTAAATACCCTTACCAAATAAATGATTATTGATTATTGATTCCAAGTTTCATCCAAATCGGATCAGTACTTTTTACGTGAAAGGGTAACAAACATCCTCACAAACTTTCGCGTTTATAATAAGGGCCCGCCCGCGACTTTGTTCGCGTCCCGTTGATTTTTCGGAATAAAAAGTAGCATATGTGTTAATCCAGGTGACGGACTATATATTCCAAGTTTTTACGTGCAGTAGTTTTTACGTGCAAGAGTAACAAACATCCATCCATCCATCCATACTTACAAACTTTCACGTTTATAATATTAGTAGGATTTACCTTGACCTGTATGTTTTTATGGTACCTTTGGTATACCTGAACAGAGATCCAGGCAAACACAATAGATACTCTAATGCATGTAGAATCCAGGCATACTACAGGTTAAGGGTACCTAATCATTTTAGTCTTTCCAGGGCGTCTAGTTGAAGCGACGCGTGACCCGAGGGCTGGTGATTATCTAGGCCAGCGTATCAGCATTGCAATTCAGTGCGGCAATGCAGCCAGTGTCTTGGGTACGCTTCCGACTGGTACTGATTTGGACCAGTTGAGCTATCTATAAGTCGTTTGCAACGGTTTGTGGATGGCTCAACTGTTTGTATATTTTGTAAATATGTATTATGTAAAAAAAAATAGGAATTTGAATATACCAATATACTGCATTCTCAGTCACATCCTTTGTTCAAGATGCCTTTTTATAATAGTTTTAGTCTTTAACATCGATTAAAATAGTGATATTCTGTTCCAGCAGATGCAGTTGTGGGCGAGTGTAGTTCTATAAGTATAAACAGCTGATCTAATATCTTACCTTCTTGAGTTCAGCCTTTTTTGTTTGGAGTATCACATAAGCTCGCTGACACCTTAGTTTGAAGTTGTAGAACTTCCTCAGCTGGTGTTCACAGATCGTGCAGAATGAGAGGACAGAGTTATTTAAAACCTGAAACAAGTTAATGTGTATCGCAAACTCAATCTTTGAAAGTAGTATTCTTAGCTGAAATTGTTGTGTACATAGCTATGTTGATAGGATAATTGTTTATTGTAGCTTCGCTCGCACAGTCAAAGCTCACACATCCTCAACTAATGGTCCTCAAGTCCTTCACTTTGTGATGTAGAGGTGCTGTGCTATACTGTACCCTTCAAAGCGGAACACAGCAATGCGAGCATCACTGTACACTAAATGGTCGGTTGAACTTCTGCCATTTCACAAGTCTCAAATAGACGTCTATCGCAATCATCTTCGGAAAGTCTACTGAACTAGAAACAAGTAAAAACCAGGTAACTTACGACGAAGTCACATATCTCATCGTGAAAGAAGACGAGATTTTCGTCCATGTCTCTAATCCTAGAACTTGTGCGGAGGCATATTCGACATACTATTGTCGTCATTTTTAGGAAAATCAACTTGGAACATAAATCCTTTGGATTATTTCATTACAATGTAATTACTAGCTTTTGTTGATCTAGCTAGCCTAGCCATAGGCAAAATAAATAGGTATTCTCACAGACGAAGTATCAAAATGGACGAAGTGAAATCTTTGGTAGCGTGTCAGTTTTATGTTGGTTGAGTTTCTAAATGTACATTAGTGTGAGTAGTAGGGAAGAGAAACTATTACGAAATATATCGATAAAAAATGGTCGCATACTCGTACTAATCTCGAAACACACTTAAGGTTAGACCGCACTAGGGCGGAACTGCACTTCAGCGGAGCGTCGCGGCAGTTAGCTTCTATATTAAGAATTACCGTTATTTGAAACTTTTGGTTGAAGAAGGCTGTTCTGTTTTCTGCATGTTTTTACCTATATCGGCCTACGTATATTGCCCTCTCGCTCGCACATCTCTCTCCATTTCACCTGGCAGCGTGGCGGTTAGCCACCGCGCGAGCTCCCGTCATTGGCGTCTTGTTTTCTGCAACGCACGGTCGTGTCGTACCCGAGGAGTACATACCTACCTATTTAATTCATATTTTTGTGCATCTTATATATGTACCTACATTGTGTAGCTTGCTTACCTTACATATTTAACTTGTTGGTACGTGCTCCTTTGTACACGACTATCTTTGCGTAAGGATTTACGTAAGTCAGTTCTATTACCTTTTTTAGATATCATTTGAAACATTTAACGGTTATACCGTTCGACATTTAGGGTGTGAATTCATCCATTTTTTATTGAGCAAGATCTAAATTTAGATATGAATGTTCACGAAGTTTTTGAATATACCCTCTTTAAGTAGGTGCTTGATTTTTGTTAATGTATGACCTAATTTGATTTAATTCTATTGCCCTAGGGAGAAGCTATCATTTTCAGTTGTGGATTGTTAATTTATTCGAAAAAATGAGTGATATAGACCCGATTGAAGGTAGAAATATATCTAACCCTCAAAAGACAAATACTGTTAGCGATGCATCACCCCATGTGCAACGACGATCTAAAAGACGGCGTAGTCCCTCTAGTAGTAGCTCTTCCAGCTCCTCCAGCGCAGAAAGTTCCTCAGCATCATCGAGTTCTGATTCTCGAAAGAAAAATAAATCTCAGAAACGTAAAAAAAGGGGGGGCAAACGTAGTCGCCGTCGTCAACGTGACCACACCGCCGTCTTATCAGATTGACACAAGAAGTTCACGAACTTCGAGAACGAACCAATTTCAATACATTAAATCCGGAAGAATTTGTAGATGGTAATATCAGTGGGGAACTGTTTAATGAGGGTAGTATACATGGCTCCAGTCCTAAGCAATCGGTGTCACCTACCGAGCCTAATTTTGTTTTTCAAATAGAAACAAAACTAAAAGAACCTTCAGTTCCTAAGACCCCGCAAAATTTTTTGTCGATTTTAAATGAGATACAGCGTTTCGGAAGTAACGAGTGGTCCGAAATCCGTTATGCGGAGACTCAGAAGTCGTACAACCACACTCCGGGTTTTGTCGAATTGGAGGTCAACGATGAGGTTAAAGCCTATGACTCACTACGGCATCTTGTCCATTCCGATAAGGCATTTGCAGCCTTGACCTTTTGTGTCTTAAAACAACGAGATATTTTACAAACTACCCTCCAGAGCCTTTTGCAATGGGCTCGGGGTTCTGAGTTGACATACGAGGGTTTAAGTGCGAAGGTGAACGAGCACTTTTTAAATGGAGAGTTTCATAAGGTTTCGTCAGAGTTGCTCCAACTTGTTTGTGGCCATCGCGCAGAGGTAGTTCAGATGAGAAGAGATGGTATAGCCAATTTTGTAAGAGACCCCTTAACTAAAGTTGCTGTAAAGAAAATCCCTCCTACCTGCCGCCATTTGTTTGATGCCGATGCATTGACTACAGTGCTTGAAAAGGCAGGTGGTGTTCGAAAGGCGTTCTTGCCTCTAAATAAGCAAGGCTCAGATGCTCCCGCTTCGCAAGCTGGTTCAAAGCCTTCATACCACCCCCCGCAGGGGCAGGTAAAACGTAGTGTACCCTCGCAGGGTACTTCACATGGATGTTGCGCCTCTGCGCGCATTTCCCATACAAATCAACCCTCGCAGGGTTATTGCCATTCTCGTCCCTCGCAGGGTCAAAGGTATGACTACACTGATGGTCGTCCTACATTCCAAAGTAACTACAACAGAGGTTCCTTTCGACCAAGAGGTGGTCGCCAGGGCAACAGACCTCAAGAATATAACAAATCCACTCAGAAACGGCCCAGAAACTCCACAGAGAGTAATTTTCGAGGAAATAAACGTAAGTTTTGACAATCAAACATTCAAAGCGGGCCGACTACTTCTATACCACAATCGGTGGGCTCAACTAGGCGCTCCGGCGTTCTTGTTAAAAATAATAAAGGGATATCGCATCCCATTTTATCAAAAGCCGCCACTGGTACTACCAAGCCTGGTGAGCAATCAGTTCAGTACCCCAGTGTCAGACAAAATGACAACCGCAATAACTCAGATGCTAAACCAAGGTGTTGTAGAAGTAGTCGACCTCGCACCAAGCTTTGTATCGAACATGTTTCTGGTACCAAAAAACGACGGGTCTCACCGACCCATCTTCAACTTGTCAGCTCTAAACGAATATGTAATGACAAAGAAATTTCGCCTGATAAATGTTTAACGCGTCCCCGATTTTCTCCAGCCCGAGGACTGGATGTGCAAAATAGATTTGTCACAGGCTTATTTTCATCTACCCATAAGCGCATCCCACAGACGATTCCTTCGTCTGGTTTACCAGGGAAAGCTGCTCCAGATGTCATGCCTACCCTTCGGGCTCAGTACGGCACCAAGAGTGTTTGCGTCCCTAACAAACTGGGTAGCGCAAACGCTAAGAGAACAAGGGATACGCATCATCGTTTATTTGGACGACTTTCTCCTGGCTCACCAAAGTCGTCAAGTCTTGCAGTCTCAGGTAACAGTTGTGCTCAAGAGACTACGGTATCTCGGTTGGCAAATAAACCTAGACAAATCAGTAACGATTCCCCAGCAGAGGCTCACCTTTCTGGGAGTACAGTGGGATACGTGGAACAACCAAAAATCCTTGCCAAGCGAAAAGAGTCTCAACCTCTCTTCCAAGATCTCGAGTATTCTAGACAACGACTTTGTAGAGCTAAAAGAGTTACAGAGCCTAGTTGGTCTTCTCAATTTCTCGAGTTTTGTGGTACCCAAAGGCAGACTTCACTATCGAGCCCTTCTCGATCTTCTGAATGTTTTCTCCAAGAAAAAACTCAGACGGTGTTCTCTACTAAAAGAAGCATCAAACGATCTTTTATGGTGGCTTCGGAACAATCGTCTGCCCTCCTCGATTCATGTGCCACCCCCGTCACATTTTCTCGCGACAGATGCATCGGACCTAGCCTGGGGAGCGCAGTTAGACAGTCGAGCATTCTCAGGACAGTGGACCGATCAGGAGCAGATTCTGCACTGCAATCAGAAGGAACTCCTCGCTGTGCTGAAGGTCTTAAAAGCCCAGCACAGGTTACTGAGTCAATCCACGGTCTTATGGCAGAGCGACAACAGAACAGCGGTTGCGTATGTTCGAAACGAAGGCGGAACGAAGTCATTTGCACTCATGGACATAACTTACCAAATTTTTCGTTTACTAGAATTTCATCAAATTCAAATAATTGCTCGTCACTTACCGGGCAAGTACAACAGCCACGCCGATCATCTGTCTCGCTTCCGCTCACCTCCAGAGTGGCACCTATTACCTGTTTGCACAGAGATGATATTCAGGAAATTCGGAGTCCCCGTTGTAGATCTGTTTGCCTCGCAAAATGCTCATGTAGTAGTCAATTATGTGTCATTGGATCAAAACGACAATCAAGCGATTCTTCACGACGCTTTTGCTCACCAGTGGAATTACCACCTAGCGTGGAGCTTTCCGCCTCCTTACCTGATTCCGCGAGTGCTAGCGCACCTCAATCAGGCACAAGGCACATATCTTCTGATAGTCCCTCGGTGGAATCGTGTATTTTGGAGATCAGACCTCAAGTCCAGAGCGTTGGCGGCTCCGTTCACAATACATCACTTAGATCGATACCTGATAGACACATCGACAGGGCTCCCGCCCCCCAACGTCCAAGAAATGACTCTAGAAGTTTGGAAATGTGGGGGTGGTCAGAGAACTTAACCAGTTGGGATGATTCTCAGCTAGAACTGTTGTTATCGTCTTGGCGTCCTTCTACGCGCAAAACGTACAAAATAGCTTGGGATAGATGGCTTGGCTGGACTAAGATACACAAACTTAACCCATTTAGCCCCAGTGGTTCTAATCTGGCAAAGTTTTTAGCTGATTTATATATTAAAGAAAAATTATCGTACAATACGATTTTATTACACAAGTCTGTTGTGGCTACTTTATGCAACACAGAGTTGTCAGGTCATTTGAGCTCTCATGTCTTAGTTAAACATGTTTTAAAATCAATTTCTTTGAAAAAACCTGTAGTTCATAAGAAAATGATTTGGAATACTGATGTTCTTGTCTCATTTCTGAAAAACTATAATATTGATAGAAATAATTTATTTCAAACATCTAGACATTGCGCAGTCTTACTCCTGTTATGCTCGGGTCGGCGAGTACATGACCTAACTTTGCTGTCTACAGATGAAGAGCACTATGAAAAACATGATGACCATGTGATTTTATGGCCCAATTTCGGCTCTAAAACTGATAATTCTGATTACAGGCAGTCGGGGTGGAAATTACTAAAGAATTCAAGGTGTAATAACCTAGACCCTGTGTTTTGGGTGAATCATTGCAATGACCTTCTACTCAACAAGCGTAATGCAGCAAATACCACAAACCTATTCATACATCTCAGAGGACCAACCAAAGCTGCATCACGGACAGTGATCGCAGGATGGGTAAAATCTTTGTTAAGTGAGGCTGGCATTATCGCATCTCCAGGAAGCATACGTTCAGCTGTCGCATCAAAAAACTGGGCTGACAATCTCCCGATCGACGAAATCCTCTCACGTGGAAATTGGAGATCTGGAAATACTTTCACGAAATTCTACAGACGTGAAGTAATGCAGGTTCCGCCTCATCACAGCAGTATTACAAGTTCTTTTGTTCCGTGTGATTAAAACTTTTAAGGCTTAGTAGTAGGTACTCACCTACCTTCTTACCTACATCAGTTATGAAATGTTGATCTATGTAAACATCATTATAAGTGTGTCTAACTTTTCAATTAATATTGAGGATTTTTTGTTTAAGTTTTTCTAATAATAAATATATTTTTCTCGCATATCTTATATTTTTATATCATGGTATTCCTTTTCTAGTTAGATACCTACCACCACATACTAATTTGGTTTATCTGTATATACACATCTCTATCTATATGTATACAGACAGACAGTCAGTCACATTGGCGTCCATTTCCACCAGGCGATAACAAACACGTCTTCAACCAAAAGTTTCAAATAACGGTAATTCTTAATAGCAGCGTTTTACCTGAAAATAAAACGCTTATTAATACTTACCTTATTTGAAACTTTAATTTTTAATCCTGCCTGGATGGTTTCGACTCAATGACGGGAGCTCGCGCGGTGGCTAACCGCCACGCTGCCAGGTGAAATGGAGAGAGATGTGCGAGCGAGAGGGCAATATACGTAGGCCGATATAGGTAAAAACATGCAGAAAACAGAACAGCCTTCTTCAACCAAAAGTTTCAAATAAGGTAAGTATTAATAAGCGTTTTATTTTCAGGTAAAACGCTGCTATTCTTTCCAAGGTAAAAGAATATAGAAGCTAACTGACGCGACGCTCCGCTGCAGTGCAGTTCCGCCCTAGTGCGGTCTAAGCTTAACTGTTGCGACGCTCCGCTGCAGTGCAGTTCTGCCCTAGTGCGGTCTAACCTTTAACTTTACTCTTTACTTTTTGTGATACTTCGTCTGTGGGGGGTGCCGTCATTTCACAACCATGGAAAACACAACCCCGGAATGTACAGTCAGGAATTGACGTATAATTTGGCAGCCAATTCCATGGTTGTGCAATCTCGGGACGTGTTTTCCAGGCCGTACAATGTTTTGCACAGGGTGGGAATACACAGCCATGGAATTGGCTGCCAAATGGCATCGAATTCCGGGGCTGTACTTTCCTTGGTTGTGTTTTCCATAGCTGTGAAAGCTCAGCACGTGTCGGGAATGCCCATCCACGGAATGTACAACCTGGGAATTGGATGCCAAAATACGTCATCACCTATGCTTTGTTTACACTTACTTGCCTGACTATGTGAACGATTGAACGATTGAAAGGGAACGTAAACAGAACAAAATATTTCATTTTTACTTAGGTAGGTACCTATATTTTTTATTAGTGTGTATATATAGTCAACTTCGCAATCGGTAGGTAGGTTAGGTTAGGTTTGTTTATAAAAAATGCGAGCGAAGCGAGCCCATCCATAAAATCTGCTAAAAAAATAAACTGAAGTTCTTTTTTTTTACGAAAGATCGACTTTCACAAATGAGTAGGTTAGGTTAGGTTTGTTTATGAAAAATGCGAGCGAAGCGAGCCCATCCATAAAATTGGCAAAAAAATAAAATCTTCATTTTTGACCGAACGCTAAGTTGACTGATTGCGAAGACATAAATAAGCCGTACTTTACTAATCACTAAATTCACACTAGTACCATTTTTACTCTGTAGTTACATCTGAACGAAGCATAGAATGAATCGACCAATCAGGAGCAAGTACATCAATTCCATGGTTGTGCTTTCCACGGGCGTGAATTCCCTACACGTGTCGGGAATGCACGACCATGGAATTGATGTATTTTTTAGTTTTTTTTTTTATACATGAATTCCATGGTTGTGTTTTACCGGGCTGTGCAAAATCGGGCCGTACAAACTCAGCACGTGTCAGGAAAGCACGACCGTGGAATTCATGTATTTTATACATGAATTCCACGGTCGTGCATTCCTGACTGCGCTTTCCACGGTTGTGTTTTCACAGGCTGTACATTCCATGGTTGTACAATAACCGGACCCGACAAAGGCATAGAGAATGCACCACAGACAATTACAATGGTATCGATTCTCTTGTTGCATTTTTCTAACTAACCTAATTTTACTGTAGGTAGCGGCGTTGGTGACGCTATAGACGCTGCGTCTGTGGAGCTTAGTTCGAAAGGCTACCTTTACAGAACAACATTTTTTGGATTAAAAAAAAAATTAGTTTTATAAAACAAAAATCTTAGGTAGGTATACCAAGAAGTCAGAAGCTGTTCAACAGAACTCCTCACTGAATGCCGGTGGTGTGCAGTGCATACATAGGTACATAGAAAGTATAGAAACACACACGTAGAGAATTCTTGATAGGTACCTACCTACCTACCCGTGTGGCTCGAATCAGATACATACCTACATACATAGGTAACTTTTAGGTAGGTAGCCTACGTACCTACTAAAAAGCAAAAGGATAAGTATTTTGCTTACCTATTTATGTAGCTGGCTTTATAAAATAAAGCAAGCAGCTCATAGAAGCAGCTATACCCGCTCTTTGACACTTGAAATGTGTTCACGCACACAAATGCATGTATACATACATAATCCGCCATTTTTGTAGGTTCATATAGCACTCGCCTGTCTTTTTCTATGATATTGTTTTTTGCTAGGTTTGAAATCCCTCTTCAATTATTTATTTCCATTTTACTAAATAACTACAATATTTTAAGCAACACAGATATTTCTTCCAAAGCGGCATGTCCAAGATGGTATTATGCCGTATCTGCCTCCGCATGGATGTTCTAACCCGAGACATTTCAGAGGCTCTAGTTGAATTGCACGACGAGATTTGTGATTTCGATGTAAGTACTAATAAGATAGCCTAAGTGCAGGGAAGGGAAACATCCAACCTAGCGGCTTTTTCCGCACGTATATATGTATATGGAATAGGTAAGTCAGTAAATTCACCTTTATCTAGAAAGTAGACTGAAAGGATGGTAAGGGATTCAGACCCACACTACATAGGTAGCTAGTAATAGATTAGAATACAGACTACGTTACAGTGAAGGGGACCTTTGAGGTATTGAAGCATATAAGACAGATTTGTGTGAGAATCTCTACTCTAAATTATCCTTGAGCCACACTTAGTTTATGTCTGAGACTCGGAACAATCACTGATCCATACTCAAGCATAGATTTTTGTATTGAGATCACCTTCCAGTAATGATGCATCCAAAATAATACGTAATAATAGATAAAAACTTTATTATGTTTCATTAATACATTAAATACGTAACAATGAACTAGCTGTCGCCCGCGGCTTTGCTCGCGTGGTAGCAGCACACACATTATTTGGTTAAAATCTTTGATCCTAAGTTTAGACCCTTTAGGGTGCGACTTTTCAAAATTCCTTCCTTAGTGCACCCCTACACTATATAAGGATACTACCCTTCAAATTTCATACCTCTAGGACTTATAGTTTAGGCTGTGCGTTGATTCTATGTCAGCTTCAAAAGAGTTTTATATATTTAGATGGACTAATGTTAGTATGTCATTTTTAATGTTTCAATTTTCTATTGTAAAATATAATGTAAAAGACTATACTATCAAATTAGGACCCCTGCAATGATATCTGTAAGAATGACATTATATAAAATTTTCAGATATTCCGAAACAAAACTCTCAAATACTGCTCGATATGTGAGCATCAGCTGCGCAAGTTTTACAACTTCAGATTAAGATGTCAAAAAGCAAATAAAGTGCTTAAATCATGGCGCCAGAACAAACTTACAGTAAGCGTATCATTCTAACAAGTATTTTTATCCTGTCCAAGTTTAAGTTTTATTTTTTATTTTTTTTATTTATTGTTTTAAAAATACATAATAACTTATTTTGTACTATAGCACTAAGGAAACCACAAGGTTTATAGGAATAATGCTACATGAGTCTTAGCGTCGATATAGCGTCCATTAGGTAGGTATAGCAACTAGGTTAGATAGGTATGGGTAGGTAGCTGTAAGTAGGATCTAGCAAAGTGCATTCCAATTTCTTAGGTAGCTAGTTTTATTTACAAATTTATTTACTTGCTAGTTAGTTAGGTAATTAAGTGTGTATTAAATGTGTATTTTTAAGACACTTGTTGTGACACTTTGTTTCAAAGTTTTGTCAAAGTGATTCTTATGATTTTATTGTATCCTACTAATATTATAAATGCTAAAGTATGTAAGTATGGATGTTTGTTACTCTTTCGCGTAAAAACTCCTGATCCGATTTGGATGAAACTTGGAATATAAAAAATAAATAAATACATATTTTTTGAAATTACACACAACGCCCTCTAGTCCCAAACTAAGCAGAGCTTCTACTATGGGAACTAGATTGTAATGTAATACTTATATACGTTTTTTTGTAAATACATACTTATAATACATAGTTACACCCAGACATAGAACAAACATCTATGTTTGCCACACACAAATGTTTGTTCTCGGTGGGGATCGAACCCACGACCCACAGCACAGAAGGCAGAGCTACTACCGACTGAGCCATGACGCCTGTCAATATATATTGTCCGTGACCTGGATTAACACATAGGCTACTTTTTATCCCGAAAAATTAACGGGATCCAACGGGACGCGAACGAAGTCGCGGGTGGCATCTAGTATTTAATATAGCTAGTTGAAGCGACGCGTGACCTGAGGGTTAGTGATTATCTGTCCCAGTGTATCAGCATTGGTATTCAGCGTGGCAATGCAGCCAGTGTCTTGTACACGCTTCCAATTGCTACTGATTTGGTACAGTTGAGCTATCTATAAATCGTTTGCAACAGTTTGTAGATAGCTCAACTGTTTCATGTGTATTCTGTAAATATTTTACCTAAATATGGTATTAGTTGTGAGACAGGCGTCATGGCTCAGTTGGTAGTAGCTCTGCCTTCCATGCTGTGGGTCGTGGGTTCGATCCCCACCGAGAATAAACTTTTTTGTGTTGTAAACATAGATGTTTGTTCTGTGTCTGGGTGTTTCTATGTATTATAAGTATGTATTTACAAAAAACAAATGTATGTATGTATTCTATCAGCCATCTAGTTTCCATCATACAAGCTTTGCTTAGTTTGGGAATAGAAGGCGTTGTGTTAGGTGTCCGTGAATATTTATTTATTATTTATTAGTTGTAATTTTCTTTGTGAATAAAGTTTATTTATTATACATATACTGTTTCATAAATGTAATCGATATATTTACAGAGTTCTCCGGAAAATTTACATGAGCTCTTACCAATTCCTTCTCTTGGTATCTGTAACAGTAAAGCGCACCACAAAGTCTACGACTATCATGACCTCAGGCCTGACCCTGACCTTGACCTCACTGACCTTACACTTATAAAAACGGAACTCGACTCTGAAAAAAACACCCACACATTTATAACAAAAGATTTGGATGACTTTTCAAATAACATGTTAGAACGAATAGATTTTGAAGAGGTTTTGCAGAAAAACGAATTTGTGGAAAACTTTGAGATGGTACTAGAAAAGAATGAGTTTAAAGAGGATATATTAGGTCCATTACAAGAAGATGATTTACCTCTTAGTGATCTGAAAGAAGAGAACTGCTTCAACTTTCTAGATACCGGCTATGATGATGATAATGATGTCGACTACACTATTGATAGTGAAAATAGTAAACCGAAGAGTATCGCTAAAAATCATAAAAAAGCAAAGAGTAAAGTTAAAGTAAAAGAAGTAAAATATGAAGAAGTAGATGATCTGTCATTAGCGGAACTTATAGAGAGGTGCGGTGCCGATGATAAGGTAGTGAAGGCACGACAGAAGTTCCTTAAAAACAAGGCTAAGTTACAAGATAGGATACTCGAAATACTCGATACGGGTCAGTTCAATGACCTTGGTGATGATATTAAAATGTCGAAAGAGATTTTTCTAAAGATATTCAATAGATACGACAAATGTGATACCCGGATGCTGACTATAAAGTCAGGTATGTTACCTACATTAATACGTTGCTTAGACAATCTTCACCGGTTATCTAAGTTAAGCGACGTTCTGCGCGGTCGCTATTTGGATGGGTGACCAGTACATTTACAGCTGAGCGCTTCTTTGCTTTGGAAAGCATGTTAAACTGTCGGTCCCGGCTTAAGCAGTCGTTGCCATGACGACGGGGTCTTAAGACGGTTTAAATACTTCGTCACCATAGTTTACCACTAACTTAGATGTAAATACTTACCGTCACCCATCTAAATAGTGACCGCGCAGAACGTCGCTTAACTTAGATAATCAGTGAAGATTAACTAAGCAAGCCTAGCCACGAGCGCTTCTTATGAAACTCAGAAATAACCTAGCACTGAAACGTCACTCAAAATATAAACACACCTTAAAATTGCCCTGCCTTATTTTTACTTTTAGAAAGAGATGGCAATAACTTAAACATGAAATTATTTTAAGTAGCGTATTTGGTTTAAACATGCCCTTCAGTTTTGTATATATTTTCTAGATTCCCCCGAGCTGGCTCAGAGACTGAAGAAATTCCTCCTCTATCTACTCCGCAAGTATAACCCGGAGTACGAAACTGTGTTCCATGTGGAATATCTAGACACTGATGAGAAGAAACTACAGGTAAAGTAAACGAATGCAATACAGCCGCAACTGGTGACCCCGACCGGTGCGCGATCTAGGATTTCGATTAGCGACAGTGCCATCTATCGGCCGTAATTCTAGTAGTTATTAAGTATCGTGCTAGATGGCGCTACAGCCTACATCTATGCAGAGCCTAGATACTACCAAAGACTCGTACATAGTCTTACAAAAATTAAGCCGCTTCCGTTTTTAGTTATAGGGCTCTCAGACAACCACTTCTGACTAGAAGCTGTATCAATGACTGTTATATAGTTTACTAGCTTACGCTCGCGACTTTGTCCGCTTCCCGTTTGATCCTGTTGATTTTCCGGGATTAAAAGTAGTCTATGTGTTAATCCAGGTTATAAGCTATATATATTCCAAGTTTCATCCAAATAGGATCTGCAGTTGCAGCGTAATTTAAACACACACATTATTAACCTTGACATTTATAATATTAGTAGCATTTAATTAATTGCAAGTGAAAGTGGCGCCTGTTATTGAAAAGATTAGGAGTGGTAGATTAGCATGGGTATGGACACGTAATGAGGAGGGATGAAAGTCATATAACAAAGAGAGTTATGAATATGAGTGTGGCTGGGTATGCAAGTAGAGGAAGACCGAAGAAGAAGTGGTTGGATTGTGTGAAAGAGGATATGAATGTGAGAGGAGTAGATTCAGAGTTGACGAATGATAGGAGTGAGTGGAAGAAGAGAACATGTTGTGCCGACCCCACCTAGCGTGGGATAAGGACAGGGAAATGATGATGAGTAACATTTAATTAATTAAAAAAAATATATTGTTTATTGCTTTGTAGGAGTTCAATCGTCGTAAAGATGGTCGCAGCTATGTGGAGGCGCCGTATAAATGTGAACTTTGCTTCAAGGGGTTCGATGCTCAGAGCCATCTCAACTACCACAATAAATGGCATAAGGTAGCTTCTTCTTCTTTTTAGTTGTGGCTGTTCTGTGGCTAGGGCTGCCACAAAACCTGCCACAAGTGTTTATAGGTGTTCATGTTTACTTGTTAAATGGGATGTTCATTTTCATAGTTGCACACACGATTTTTACTATAGAATAAGAATAAAAAAAAAACTTGCCGCATTGTATCAAATTGACATGCCAATGTTATATATATAACGAAATGGTTAAATAAATAAATATCATATCATCATCATCATCATTTCAGCCCGTTTGCACCCACTGCTGAGTATAGGCCTACTCTCTATTACGCCATTCTTTCCGGTCCCTTGCGATTCTTGTCCAGTGATTCCCAGCCAGTTCTACGATGTCATATGACCATCGGGCGGGTGGTCTGCCTCTTGGTCTACGGGCATCCATTGGCCACCATTCTGTGACCGCCTTCGTCCATCTTCCGTCTTCCTTTCTTGCCAGAAATATCATATATCAGAAACATTTTCAGAGCGCCTTCTAGTCCTAAACTAAGCAAAGCTATAGGAACTAGATTATAGTTGTTTTTTTTTTGTTAAATACTTTTTGTTTTTTTTTCAGCCAACGCCAAACGATATAGTATGTAATATCTGTCCGATGAGGTTTGTCTCAAAATCTACGTACAAAGCGCACTGCAAGAATAACCACACAGTTGTTTATACTTGCAAGCAATGTCCTGTGGTCACCTACCACTTGTGAGTATCTGCGTGTATACAGTCAAACCTGGATAAGCGAGAGTTCAAGGGAGCACAATCTCATTCTCGCTTATAGAGGTTTCTCACTAACCCTAGTTTCTACACAGGCACACGTGTCCATTTGAAAAGAATGCGATAAAATAACAACGTTATTTAGTTCCACGAAATAGAATAGGAACAATAATGACGAGGAAACAATACAAAAACAATGGTAAGAAGTTCCACGAAAGTTAAGAATGAGTCATAAAATAGCAGATGTTAAATTTGTAATTTCTTTTGTCATTTGTTCCTCCTAAATAATATATGTACATAAATAAATAAATAAAGCTCGACTGTCGCTTATAGAGGTATAGATAAGTAGCAGTCTCACTTACGGAGGTCCATGAGGGAAAAACGACTCTCTCTTACAATGGTTTCTGTTTCTCGCTAATAGAGGTTTTGGGAGCTTTAAATGACGGGTCCTGGCTATTACTCTCACTTATAGAGTTTTCTCACTTATCCAGTTCTCACTTACCCAGGTTTGACTGTACTTATATATGTGCGTATATACTTTTGTTCTATTACAAGCTTGGTCTGAAAGACCACTGCAGTGTCTGGGAGTCAAAGTATGTATTTTTAGCAGACTTTAAAAAAAGAGGAGTTTCTCAATTCGGTTGTAATTTTTTTTTATGTTTGTTACCTCAGAGCTCCGTGATTTATGAACCGATTTGAAAAAAAAATATCTGAAAGAGTTTCCAAATTCGTCCCATAAAAGTTACACCAAAATAAGTTCAGTAGTTTGGCAGTTAAATAAGAATAACTGGAAAAAACACGTCATCCACGACATTGCGTATTTTGCTTTTCTGTGGTGTTTACGATCAATAGAACAGTCCCAATGAACTGCTATCATCATCATCAGTTGATGATAAACGCGTACCAAATTGAAGTAGGTTTTTCCAGTTTTTAAACTTATCAATTATTTTTCAGTTCCGTGATGATAAACCATTATAACCAGCACAAGGGTGTTGAGTACCATTGTCCGACCTGCCTCAGCGTCTACACGTATGTTAACCACACTCATTATCTAAGTGTAAATATTTATTACTCGCTGTGCTCGCCACTTCGTCCGCGTGAAATAGTGTCTTTGGGTAGCATCTTAAATTATTGAGGCTAATTATCCCCACGCGGCATGTCTTTGGGTAGCATCTTAAATTATTGAGGCTAATTATCCCCACGCGGCATGTCTTTGGGTAGCATCTTAAATTATTGAGGCTAATTATCCCCACGCGGCATGTCTTTGGGTAGCATCTTAAATTATTGAGGCTAATTATCCGCACGCGGCATGTCTTTGGGTAGCATCTTAAATTATTGAGGCTAATTATCCCCACGCGGCATGTCTTTGGGTAGCATCTTAAATTATTGAGGCTAATTATCCCCACGCGGCATGTCTTTGGGTAACATCTTAAATTATTGAGGCTAATTATCCCCACGCGGCATGTCTTTGGGTAGCATCTTAAATTATTGAGGCTAATTATCCCCACGCGGCATGTCTTTGGGTAGCATCTTACATTATTGAGGCTAATTATCCCCACGCGGCATTTTACAATTTTTACATACTTTGAATTTCATGTCGTATGTCCTTTCTCAGGCTCTTGACTATCTGTGTACCAAATTTCATTCAAATCGGTTCAGTAGTTTTGGCGTGAAAGCGAGACAGACAGACAGACTTACTTTCGCATTTATAATATGAGTATGGATTTGAGCTAGCAAGAAGTTGGTAGAAATTAAATAGGTTTGTCAAATAATTGTCAACTGTCAAACTGGTCTGTCATGTGTAGCGACGTTCTGCGCGGTCACTATTTGGATGGGTGACCGTTACATTTACATCTGAGCGCTTCCGTGCTTCGGAGGGCACGTTAAACTGTCGGTTCCGGCTCTAGCAGTCGTTAAGCCACGGCGGAGGCCTTAAGGCGGCCTAAAAGCTCCGTCACCAGAGTTGGCCACTAACTCATACGAAACTAGTTACCAAATATTAAACATTATTTTAAAGTTATTCCTGCAAAAGTAATAATAATAATAATAAATATTCTTGGACATTACACTCAACATTACTGTTTTCAAGTTGTTGTTATTCCAGCAAAATACGACCCTTTAAGGAAATTTTGTTGTTATTTCAACAATTAAACAACCATCTGTATAAAGTTGTTATTTCAGTAAAAATTATCCTTTAAACAAAGTTGTTGTTTCAGCAATAAAACAACTCTAAACAACCACCGTCGCGAGGCTCACGCGACGTCACATATCTGCACGACGTGCGCCAGAAGCTTCGTCTCTGAAAAAGGACTGTTCTTCCACAAGAAGTATAAACATAAGGTTAGTTATCCTACTAATATTATAAACGCGAAAGTTTGTATGGATGGATGTTTGTTACTCTTTCATGTAAAAACTACTGATCCGATTTGGATGAAACTTGGAATATATATTGTCCGTGACCTGGATTAACACATAGGCGCTACTTTTTATCCCGAAAAATTAACGGGAACCAACGGGATGCGAACGAAGTCGCGGGTGGCACCTAGTTGATAATAAATTATCATGTGTTATAAGACCACTTTTGAAAATATCAGTCCCATCCTACTAAAATTATAAACTAGCTGTCGCTCGCGGCTTTGCTCGCGTGGTAGCAGCTACGCCTTATTTGTTTAAAATCTTTGATCCTAATTTAAGACCCTTTAGACTGGGTTCACACGGCATTGTTCTGCACGTTTTTGATGTATTCGTTTTTTTAACGTATAGGCGACCAAGAAATTGGTTTACCACTCTAAGGATGAATATCATTTGCACGTGCAAAACATCAAGGGCTATTTTCGCTTGACAGATTAATAACTGCTACGTCAGAATCTGTCATTCCTGTTTATTTAAACTCCTTAGCGAATAATTATGTTACTGGGAGATGTCATCAAAAGTGGTAAACCAATTTCTTGGTCGCCTATACATTCACCCGGGTGTTCACACGGTGGATTTTCGTTCGTGTAAAATACTAATAGCCGCAGTACTCACACAGTTGTCACAGTGAGTAGCTATTCGATGAAAAACGTATGAACGTCGTGCCGTGTGAACGAGACAGAGCTACACCATGTGGCACTGCAAACCGAATACGTTACAGTTCATTCGGTTTGCTTGACAAGTCCGTTGAGTATTCGTTTAAACGTGTAAACGGTGTACTACTTTTTGCAGAACAAACGCCATGTGAATGGTTCGATACACAATGTATATGTCACTATTTATTCGTTAAGACATGCCGTGTGAACCACGTGTTAAGGTGTGACTTTTCAAAATTCCTTTCTTATGGTTACGATTAGTTTAAGTAATGGTGTTTGTGTAGGACGAGACGGAGTTGAATCCGGCAGAGTGTGCGACGTGCAGCGTGTGCAACATTACATTCGCGTCGCGCGCGGTCTGCGGGAAACATGAACGCACCATGCACGCCAGGAGACCCGAGACCGTGTCAGTATTATAATATAAACTAGTTATAATATAAACATCTTATAAACACATTATAGCAAACTTCCATTATATAAAATGTATGTATGTATTCTATCAGCCATCTAGTTCCCATCGTACAAGCTCTGCTTAGTTTGGGACTAGAAGGCGTTGTGTTAAGTGTCCGTGAATATTTATTTATTCATTCCCAAAAATTATTCATTTAACAGTTTTATTTTAAAATTATATTTAGACTTATCTACTTTTATTTTTTAGTTAAAAGTATACTCAAAACTGTTTTATGGAGTTATTCGAGTTTCGTCCCACTGGGACGTATTTTACTGGATTTTTACTATTACTGTTTCGTCCCAAAAAATTGTTTCAATACAGTGAAATACTGTCAGCGACAGAAGTGTCAATTAATGACCTTATTCAAACTGATGAACAACTTTTTACATAATTATATTGTATATGGGTACTTCTTTTTACATAATTATATTGTATATGGGTACTTCTTTTTACATATTATAGGCAAACGTTTGACCACAATCTCGCCTGATGTTAATCGATGATGCACATAATACATATAAATTGTACCTTCGTGTCCTGGGAGGTGAGCGTTCGCATTACAGTTTTTATAACTATTGTAATTTGACTTTGTTTCTCTCTACCATCGTTTAGTCCTATAAAATAATTTTGAATAATGTGTTTTTTTTTTAATTTTTGTGAATTTTGGTAAATATTGTATTGTTGACAGAGTCATGATTGACAGAGTCACGTGGCGAAACAACAGACGACAACGCGTCATCGCTTCTTTATAAGCGAGTGCAGGCGCGCACCATGTCTCTTGGCAGCTTGACATTGGACGAGAAAACATCTCGAAAGAATTTCATTGTAGAAGACATTATTTTGTTTAAAGGGCACGTGAGCTATCTTTCTTGTGGAATAGGTTGATCGATTCAAGTGGAATTCAGTTCAGTGTGATAAATAGAGATCCGTTTCGTTCTGGTCATAATTTTGTTTTATAAGAGTTTGGTGATGTAAAATAAATTGATGTTGAATGTTCCTTTCATTTTCTTAAACCACTCCTGATCCTAAGACCTTCCTAAGAGTATTAATTCTAATTTTCTTTGTAAATAAATTGATGAGCATTTGTGTCCATTCACGTTGAATTTAACATTCTATCAATAATTTTATTAGCGTAGGCGAAAGTTTGCGTGACACAAACTGTGCCTATAATAATATAAATATATTTCAGATATAAATGTTACTTCTGCAAGGACGGCTTCGACAGTATCGAGGCTCTGAGACAACACAAACTGGAGTTCAGCCACCAACGAGCGCCGAAGCAAGTTATACACAGGACATCTATAGGTAAATACATCAATATTCAATAAAAAACATTTATGGACATTACACACAACGCCTTCTAGTCCCAAACTAAGCAGAGCTTGTGCTATGGGAACTAGATTGCTGATAGATAGATTTTTTTTAAAGCAATTCAGTTTTTTTTTTTAAAGTAAATCATCATACGAGCCTTAGTTTAAACATTATAGTTGTTAAAAATGTTTTGTTATTTAGGTGCCAAATCACGTGGAGCCAAACGCACCCGTCGCACGCGGGTCAGTGACCCCGACAAGCCGTATAGAAAATGTCCAGTAGTAAGTAACTATTATTAATAAACTTCAAAAAAGGTGGTGTTTCTCAATTTGGTTGTAGGTTTTAAGTAAAAAAAATATTAATATTATTGAACTCTTTATTGCACAAAATGAACAAACGTACAAATAGGTGGGCTTAATGTTATAAGCATTTTCTACGTGCCAACCTTACAGGAGAATGGTCGGCGTCTAAACTTAAGAAATAAACAGTAAACATTCAAAACGATCAAAATAAATGAACAGAAAAGGAACAAATTGCACTAACAAATATTAATGTTTGTTATCTCAGAACTCTTTCATTTATAAAGGATATACTTCCACTTCCCTTCATTTGAAGTGCCCTTCATTTGAAGTGGGTTAGGCATGTATGTTATCTATGTGTATTAGTATATTTTTGTAGGTTATTGTAGTTATAAAGGCGTTGTTGTTTCTTTTTAAAGTTTTACCTTAGTAGCACTACCATCATCTCCGCACTACACCCAGGTTAGTTGGTAGATAATGCTAAATAGCATTAAACTCGCCTCTGTACGATTTTTTAAAAGTGCAATAAAGAATTTTCTAATCTAAGTGCTTCTAGTTTTTTCAGTTTATCTCTACATTTTGTATGTAACTCTATTTTATTGATGTTTAGTATTATTTGTATTAGCAGCGACATTAATGTAACATGTCATCTTAATTTGCACATTGTAACCAGTAAGACATGTTTGTGTTAAACCTACGAAGACACATTATTTATCTTTATCTTTTGTAAAACGCTCGTGGCTAGGCTTGCTTAGCCAATCTTCACTGATTATCTAAGTTAAGCAACGTTCTGTGCGGTCACTATTTAGATGGGTGACCGTTAGCGGCATTTACATCTGAGCGCTTCCGAGGGCACGTTTAACTATCGGTCCCGGCTCTAGCAGTCGTTAAGCCACGACGGAGGCCTTAAGGCGGCCTAAAAACTCCGTCACCAGAGTTTATTTCACAGAACCGCACGTTAGTATACTTCGACACAAAGTAATAAGCTTGTTGCGGCCACGCGGACACCTAATTATGACGATGTAAATAATGCAATCTCTAAGGTTGTCAACTGGTTTAATGTAAACAATTTATTACTAAACGAAAAGAAAACTAAATGTATTCGGTTTATTCTACCAAACGTCAAACAAATAAATGCCAATGTAAAAATCAAAGCAGATAATATAGATCTCGTGGACACCACAGTATTTTTAGGCATAACTCTAGATAATAAACTTCAATGGGGCCCACACATAGATAAATTGTCGAAGAGACTTAGTTCTGCAGCATATGCAGTCAAGAAGATCCGCTTCCTTGCAGATGTGGAAACCGCAAGACTAGTCTATTTCAGCTACTTTCATAGCATTATGTCGTACGGCATTTTGTTGTTGTGGAGTGCTGCAGACATAAACACCATATTTGTGTTGCAGAAGAGGGCTATTCGTGCAATTTATAACATGGGTCCCAGAGAATCACTAAGAAATAAGTTTAAGGAAATAAATATAATGACAGTACCTTGCCAGTACATCTATGAAAACTTATTGTATGTTCAAAAAAATATCAATCTATTCAACAAAAAAAGTGATAATCATAATGTTAACACTAGAAATAAAGACAAACTCGCTGTTCCCACCACTAGGCTCACAAAAATTAGTAAATCTTTCAAAGGGCAATGTGTACGCTTCTTTAACAAAATCCCAAGTAATGTGTCTCAGTTGTCGATTGGCAAGTTCAAAAACGTAATAAAACAGAGACTTCTTTTAAAAGCATACTATAAAATATCTGATTATTTAGAAGACAAACAAGCTTGGGACGAACTAGCTCCAACTCATCCAATAAAAAAAAATGTAAACATACCTAATCATACAAAACGTAATGACGATTCAAAGTGATCAGTGCAATGATCAGTGAGATTTTATTGAATAAAAGATTTTTGACTTTCACTTTGACCGCAGGCACCATGGCTTGCCTACGCGTCTTAAGCGCAAACATGCTTTAGCTTAGCGATTAGCAAATCTTGGTGCAGCAAGTGTAGATTGTGATGCAAGGGCAGCCACACCCACCGCAGCAGCCACCGCAAGGTCCGCAACACATCTTGGGTTTTTGAAATTGAAGGAGTACTACTAGAGATTCTAAAGATAGGTCGTGAAGACCGAGAACTTTGGTTACAAAAATTGGTTGAAGAAGTTACTAGGAAGTTCTGTAGAAAATTATTTTTTGTTTAAAGATTTTAAAGTTTTTTTTTTACTATTTTACGGATGTGTATCTCGCTGAAGATTTGAGTGTACTCAAATAGTTGTTACTAAAAAAGTTAGTATATTTATTTATTTAGATTATTTATTCAGACAACTTGGTCCAGTTTGGTTAGTAGGTAACATAAAAACACTTATTAAACTAAGTTAGTAACTAATAGCGATGCTGTCCTCTGGATGAGGTTCCAAACCAAAGGACAGTTATGTTTTTGAGCAATAACATTTAGGATGCTGTTGTTGCTCCCGCGCAGCCTGCTTAGCAGAGATGCGGTTTTTTTGCGGCAGATGGCATCAAATGAGTGTGTGCGCGGTGAACATACCGGACGCGCTGCAGTAGCGCAGGAGCCGCAACAGCGCCCTAAATGTATTGTTATATATATTGGACCCGCAGAGCATTGTAAGCCCTTTGGGTATAGCTGACCCACAGACTCGCAGAGTACAGCTAAGTACAGTATGCTTTAAAAAGAGTTATTTTTACTGCATCTGTACACCGCGCGAATCTGCGTGCCAGCATATTCCCTCGGACTGACAATGCTCTGCGTTCCCTCTCCATATCAGCTTCATCTCTAAGGTTCTCATCAACCAAATGCCCTAAGTATTTAAATTGTATACTAAATACTCAAAAAGTTGGCCACTCATACAAGCTTGCTTGCTTTTGTAAAACGGTATTACTATTCCAGTGCCTAGTGGAGGTCCCGAACGCGTTTCCGACTAGTCTGTACATGCATTACCTGGAGACGCACCCCGACGTGCCTTACAACTCCGTGTACACTGACTCTAAGGACTACCTCTGCGAACTGTGCGGAAAGACCTTTAGAGTGAGTCTAACAACATATACCTACACTTAGGTGCTAATCTTGGAAACTATGGCCCGTATTCCGTAGCTTTACTCAAGCACTGATCCATACTCAAGCATAGATTTTTTGTATGAAAATCTTTACTCAAATCTATGCCTGAGTAACGATTTCTGTCTCGGTATACGGGCCTAAGAGTGCTAGTTTAGTACTAGTCTGGTCAAGTGTGAATGGATTCACCCACCGAGGCTAGCGATCCGAACCAAAATTATCTGTTATTTTTACTTCTTTCAAAAACTGTTCAAGTTAGAGACTTCGTTGTATTTTTCGTGTCAAGTTCAACTACTCTTTTATAACACATAGTTATTTTAAATTTTTCGTGCCATAAACTCGAGATGGGGGGGGGGGGGGGGGGAATTGGTAATTTATTTCATCATTAAGTCAAATATTATGCGTAAGAGAAAAAATAAAAATTGTCTCAAAATCTACAAAACAACACCTTATGGTGCTATCAGTTTAAAATTTGTACCCCCTCTAATTTAGACATTTGCATAATGAACTTATGAAAAAAAAAGACTATGAACCGATTTGAAAAAATCTTTTTTTACCTGCAAGGGTACTCAGTTTTTTTACAAATTGTTCCCATATAAGTATTATCAAAATATATTCTGTAATCGTTATTTTGATATTGTTCCAGGTGTACTGTCATTACCTGGATCACCGGAACCAGCACACGGGCTCGAAGCCGTACTCGTGCAAGGAGTGCGAGGCGCGGTTCGCGACGCGCAAGCACCTCCTCTACCACTCCGAGCGGCACCGCCCGCCGCGCTACCCGTGCAAGCAGTGCGGGAAACTGTTCCTCAGTGCCGCCAACCTGTTCGCACACCGACGTGTTAGTCAATTAACCAATAGCTCTGCAAGCAGTGCGGGAAACTGTTCCTCAGTGCCGCCAACCTGTTCGCACACCGACGTGTTAGTCAATTAACCAATAGCTCTGCAAGCAGTGCGGGAAACTGTTCCTCAGTGCCGCCAACCTGTTCGCACACCGACGTGTTAGTCAATTAACCAATAGCTCTGCAAGCAGTGCGGGAAACTGTTCCTCAGTGCCGCCAACCTGTTCGCACACCGACGTGTTAGTCAATTAACCAATAGCTCTGCAAGCAGTGCGGGAAACTGTTCCTCAGTGCCGCCAACCTGTTCGCACACCGACGTGTTAGTCAATTAACCAATAGCTCTGCAAGCAGTGCGGGAAACTGTTCCTCAGTGCCGCCAACCTGTTCGCACACCGACGTGTTAGTCAATTAACCAATAGCTCTGCAAGCAGTGCGGGAAACTGTTCCTCAGTGCCGCCAACCTGTTCGCACACCGACGTGTTAGTCAATTAACCAATAGCTCTGCAAGCAGTGCGGGAAACTGTTCCTCAGTGCCGCCAACCTGTTCGCACACCGACGTGTTAGTCAATTAACCAATAGCTCTGCAAGCAGTGCGGGAAACTGTTCCTCAGTGCCGCCAACCTGTTCGCACACCGACGTGTTAGTCAATTAACCAATAGCTCTGCAAGCAGTGCGGGAAACTGTTCCTCAGTGCCGCCAACCTGTTCGCACACCGACGTGTTAGTCAATTAACCAATAGCTCTGCAAGCAGTGCGGGAAACTGTTCCTCAGTGCCGCCAACCTGTTCGCACACCGACGTGTTAGTCAATTAACCAATAGCTCTGCAAGCAGTGCGGGAAACTGTTCCTCAGTGCCGCCAACCTGTTCGCACACCGACGTGTTAGTCAATTAACCAATAGCTCTGCAAGCAGTGCGGGAAACTGTTCCTCAGTGCCGCCAACCTGTTCGCACACCGACGTGTTAGTCAATTAACCAATAGCTCTGCAAGCAGTGCGGGAAACTGTTCCTCAGTGCCGCCAACCTGTTCGCACACCGACGTGTTAGTCAATTAACCAATAGCTCTGCAAGCAGTGCGGGAAACTGTTCCTCAGTGCCGCCAACCTGTTCGCACACCGACGTGTTAGTCAATTAACCAATAGCTCTGCAAGCAGTGCGGGAAACTGTTCCTCAGTGCCGCCAACCTGTTCGCACACCGACGTGTTAGTCAATTAACCAATAGCTCTGCAAGCAGTGCGGGAAATCAATGATGCATTTATGTCAATGATATCATCGTAATTTACAAACTGGGTTTGACGTAGCTAGATTGATACAAATACTATGTCGCGGACGAAGTCGCGGGCGGAAGCTAATTGACTTGCGATAGCCGGTAAAAAAATATCGCTAAAACCCAGTATGACAATAATTTAGGTTTTTTTTTCTATCCTTAGAAAGTAGTGTAGCGAACATTATGTATTGTATGTTTCAGGGCCACATCGGCGACCGTCGCTTCAAATGCGAAATCTGTTTCAAAGGGTTCATACACTCGTACACATTGAAGGAACACATCAAAGGCGTCCATAACCAGATACGAAGAGTTAGGAAAGTGCCTAATAGAGATAAAAGTTTAATTTAAATATTAGTCCAAATTCAGTGATATTTTTGTGAGAAAAAGTGATGGAACAAGCAGATGGGAAACTATGTTATGTTACCTCATAGCAAGTTTATTGAGGACGTTCTCTGCGAGATAACGCACTCTAAGACAGCCGTACCCTTCAAACATTGAAAGCAATGAGAGGATTACTGTGCGACCACCAGATAGGATGGTTGGTACCAACTGGACACTTCCCCAGTTGGTACTTGGTTGGTAGATGAAATCTTTCGTAAGGAACTTCGTTAAAAAGGGCTTCGGTCATGCTGTATAAATTAAAATGTATAATATTAAAAAACATGTTTTTTTTATCATTAGTATTATTAGTGCAATAGTCAGTCAAAAAATAAATCTCCAAATTAGGCTTTATTAATTAGGAAGGTTGTAAAAAGTGAATAGATTAACCTTTAGTGACCCACCGAACTATCTTACCCATGAATTCATAAACAGATGTTAAATGGTCCCCCTAACAGTTTCAACCAGCATTCGTCTAGAATCTCTAAAGGAGCCGAGACATTGTTTATGAATTCGTGGGTTAGATTAGAAGCTACAGCTATTGTAAATAGTGTCTAGATGTTAGTGTAAATAAGAGTAATTGTGATTGTAGAGATCTGAATAAAAAGATTTTTAAATTAAAAGTATTTTTTGCTAAGCCCTAACATGCTACCTAGTTACTAAAGCGCGAAAAAGAGTTGCGCGTTTATTCCGTTGAATTTATACGTTTTAAGGAAAACATAGGCTCAAACTCAAGGTATCTTTTAAGATAAAATTCATTCGACTAGCTCAACCGAACGTATTCGTTCGGACACGAACACTTATTACAAAACGTAAATAAGAGTTCCGTTTTTCCAAAACTGATGGGAACACAAAGTTAGGTAGGTACCTTAGTCAATTTCTTGAATAACTAAAAAAGTGCTATAGGCACAAATTGTTTAACTAATATACTTTGGGCACATTTATAGGAGACTAGATTCGAAATAACTGCATTTTTAAAATTAGCAGTTTCAACACTAGCTGGAGTTACGCACATTTCCTGACCCTCTTGGTTACATGAACAATTGGTACATGCATGTGGTAGATACCAAAAATAAAAGACATTCTTTATGTACAATTCGATTTATCTATTTACTTATTATTTACAAATAATTTGTTTAAAGTTATTTCAACCTAAACTATCAAATACTGTACAAGGTCTAAGTCTAAACCTAAATAGTTTATTTAATGAAAATGTAAAGAGAGTTGCCCAAAAGTTTAGCAAATAAATAACATAGAGGCAGCTGTATAGGGGCTTTTACTAACAATATGATCTAACTAAAATATAATATAATTTCAGATATTTCATGGCATTCAATAATTATGTAGGTACATACTTATATCAGTTTGTGATGACGATTTATTTATGTATGTATAATAATAATAAGTGACGAAATATTTGTGAGAAATTTTTGTATAATTTTTTTTTGTGAAATTTTGTTAAATAAATAAAATTTGTCCAGGGCATTCAAACTAAGCCTTCTATAGTAGGTGCCAAATAACACGGCAATACAGGTCTTTCACCCACCTTCACCTCGATGTCGCAAAATTCAATTTATGTATGGTAAACAAACAGTACTACGAGATTCGAGCGAATACCGTCTTAGCGACAGGTTTGTATGGAAAGCGACAGAATTAGCCATTCATAAATTGAATTTTACGACATCGTGATGAAGGTGGGTGAATGACCTGTATTGCGGTGTTATTTGGTACCTAATATAGAGGAGTAAGCTACTGTACCTCTATCACGAACAAATCTGACAGTCACCGCGTTAACGTATTCGAGTTATATTGCGCGTCAATACCAGCTCGACAGCCAACCGTTGTAGTGTCACCGCGCAGTGTATCTCGGATACACTAACGTTACGATACGTTTACGATTGCCACATTTATTCGTGCTAACCCCTCTGTATGTGACGATATGACGTATGGAAATACAATTTTTTCTCGGGACTTCTTTCATAACTTTTCCGCATTATATCAGTAGCTAATCTTCCGATCTCTGGGTGGTTTCTGTTTGCGTATATGATGATGAACGCCTCTGACGTGCTCGTTCAGCGTAGCGGCGTGAAGGAACCCTTTGAAGCAAATCTCACATTTGAACCGACGGTCGCCGATGTGCGTCTGTAAAAAAGAATAACGATATAAGAACAATGTAAGTTGAACTTATTTATTTATTTACATAATCAAAACGGCCTGCGGGCCTAAGATGTGCGCCGCGTGATATTTGTCATATCGTTCTGTCAAAATGTAAGCATTTTGTACCAGTTTAGGAACTATTGCATTATCTGTGGTACCTAATGGTGTCGACAAAACGCGCCAAAATGTACACTTTTGACACTTGTTAGTCGTCGTACCTCTCTGAGGACGAGATAATAGTCATGCAGAAATGTCAAAAGTTGAAAATTCAAAGGCGCGGTTTCTCGACAACATTACCACAGATAATGCAATAGTTCCTAAACTGGTACAAAATGCTTACATTTTGACAGAACGACATGACAAATATCTCGCGGTGCGCATCTTAGGCCCGCTGGACCAATTGCACTAATAATTAAACTAATACGTAGGTATATAAAGATTTGAACATTTTTAAGCAAACAGGAGGTATAACAACTAATAGTAATAAATAGTAAATAAATAGAATTGAAATGACAATGTGTTGTCTACAACTTGTAGGTTCGTTTCGCAAAACAGGACATTTATTTGTCACTGCCTTATCACTGTTCTTTTTTCAAAGCATTCAATGCAATTAAACTGCACCAGTACAGAGCAGTAAAACCGTTGGGAACTCCTGAACTATTCAAACTTAACGGTTTGTTAATTGGTAATAGAAGTTTATAACACATTTGCTCGTAAAGGGTCTCTTATTTCACCAATTTCAGTATCGTGATGTATGTCATTACGCACTCGTGCGTTATGGTAATGTAAAACGTACGGTTTATCAAGATACTCCGTCTAAAACGAACGAACCTTTTTTAAATCTTAGCAAAGAGTTTTTATAGCGCTGATGCGCGCGCATCGCTAATTTGTGATCAAGTAAAAATTATTCCCGCGCTTTTTACTTTTATAAAATTAGTAAGTTAATTTTACTTTTAAACAAGTTTTATAACGAGTTTTATTTATTTCCTCGCAAATGTGTTATAAAACGTCGTATAACATACGTGCGCTTTGAAAATTACAGCCTCTGCTTTCTTGTAATATCGCCTCGGCTGTAATTTTCAACTTACCGCACTCATATCATAATGTACTATTATCCACTAACAATATAATCAAAAAAAAATATCTTTATTTCTGTAACAATATGTACAAACAATTTTAACAAGGTTGGGACCTTCCTGTAAGTAAAAAATACTTGTGTTGGAAAGACCCGCTCTTCCATATCCATGGAATGTTACAGTATAATAATAAGCAGGGTGTGTGGGGAAATATGTGAGAGTGGTTAAGTGCGTTAGGGTGTGTGGTGTGAGGGTGTGAGGGTGTGTTTCTGTTCTGTGTGTCGAGGAGGGCTCTCCTTAGATAGTTAATCCTTAGATAGTTTGTCGGTTAAGATAAAAAATTTAGATTACTAACGAACAAACTAGATAGTTTGTCGGTTAAGATAAATATATACTAACCGCCCGCCTAGGACAGCGTGGTTGGTCGGTTGGTAATAGACGTCAACACAAGACACTCATCGTCTTTTATCACATACGCTTATTTAACATGCTTCCGTACCTTGGTATGGTTGTAGAGGTTCGCTGCGCTGTGGAACCGTTTGTGGCAATGCGTACAGTGATGCCTGGCGGGACCGTGCCTCTGCGTGTGCAGGCCGAGATGCCGGCGGGATGCAAACCGTGCCGGACACGACGCGCACAAGTACGGCTTCAGGCCCGAGTGCATGTTCGCATGGTCCGCGAAGAACGCTGGATCCTGACGAGACATTATATTGCACTTAGGCCGTGCTCACTTTGGACACGAATTTGTTAGTACGTAAACGTACGAGTAATGTGCGTACGAATTGAGTGCTCACACTGAATACGTTTTTCTCCGTCAAATAGTACGACTGCGTGATAAATCCCAACAAGTTCGGATTGTATTCGGACGTCGTAAGTAAACGTACGTATACGTACGACTGATCGCATGCAGTGTGAGCGCTTCCATAGTCCTTGGAAGGTCGGGATCATTCGTGCGTAGTCGTACGAATCAAATTCGGATTAAATCGTATCCAAAGTGAGCACGGCCTATACTTTTTTACGCGAAGCAAAATGTATGAATTGAATTGAAACCCTACAGGTAAGAAATAAATAAATATTCACGGACATTTAACACAACGCCTTCTAGTGCCAAACTAAGCAAAACTTGTACTATGGGAACTAGATGGCTGATAGAGTACATTATATAATTTTTTTTGAAACTACATACTTATAATACATAGTAACACCTAGACACAGAACAAACATCTATGTTTACCAAACACAAATGTTTGTTCTCGGTGAGGATCGAACGCACGACCTACACGGAAGATTGGCAACTAGTTTGATCGCGGTGTCGATACAATTTGTAAAGTTCTCTTTTTGGGAACATGGCGAGATCTCAGCTCGAGGCGAACTAGGTAGTATAATATAATTAGTTACCATAAACGTCTTCCCGCAGAGATCGCAGAGCAGACGGCGCGCAGTCTGCGAGTAGACGGAGGAGTACGGGATGTCGGGGTGTTCCTTCAGGAAGTGCTTGTACATGCACGACGTGAACGCCGTCGACACCATCGCCGGACACTGCAATATTCACATTCACACGGTGTTACATTATTACCCTATAACTCCGGAAAGGGGGTATTTTACAGGTCATGGCGAACAGTGTTAGTTCTACGACTTTTGAGATTTCCAAGTTTTTCATTCATGAAATGAGCTCGTAACTTTTACTTAAAATGTACATACGCACAGCTAGCGTGTGCGTGCGACGCGGTAGGATGGTACCTACGTGTGCATGCGTGTGTACGGGTTTACGCAAATAGTAAACAAACACTTAGGGTTGTCGCAAATTTATGAAAGTTGTACTGTTGTGTGAAAATTTCAATAACAATTTCTTGACCCTTTGCACATGTCCAAGCACTCAGGTAGTCGGTCTGATTACGCCCCCTTCAGGCTTATAGGGTAATTATGTTATACCTTGTATATAACTTTTTATTAAAAAAATATTCATAAACTAGCTGATACCCGGGACTTCGTACGCGTGCGAAACTTTCCACTAAAATATCTGTCAACTAGCATACGATGAACCTCGTGCCAAAGGCTGCTTTTGGTTTAGAGAGATGTTTCAATCCGGAAAGGGGGGCTTCCGAATGGTATAAGTTTCATTGAAATTGGTCTAGTAGTTCAGGCGTGATCCGCGACCAAACAAACAGACAAAAGGATAAACAGGCAAACTCGATTTTCAGAATCAGAATCGTTTATTTAGTAGAACTGCATATTTAGTTTATCCATATCTTTAATTTAACTTTTTTTAAAGATAGATATAGATAACGCATATTTGCGAACTCACTCACCAGTTCACACTTAACAAATGGCTTATCCGGAGTGTTTATCTTGATTTTCTTGACCGGGTTAGGGTCATTGGACCTCTGTGACCTTTGAGCGTACTTCTTAGATGCCCTTTGGTGACCTTGCTCGACCTTATGCGTTCGGAGCTCTTCCAGAGTTCCAAATCTTATGTGGCAGTATGCACATCGGTATCTAGAATAAAGTATTTAGAAAAATTATACTATATATTATTCTCTAAAGTCATTTGTGACCCCGTTAACAATGAAATTTGCGACCTAAGGTGAACTCTTATGGTTTTAAGTGCCCTTTCATCCTTTATTTTTTTTATACAGAAATGGTGACTCAAGTATAGATTTCAAAGGATTTTCATACAAAAAACTTTTATACAGAAATGGTGACTCAAGTATAGATTTCAAAGGATTTTCATACAAAAAACTATGCTAAGTCCGGATCAGCGCTTGAGCAGTATACGGGCCTAGGAATGCTGAGGTCAATTGGCCTACTGTGACCTTTGAGCGTGCTTAGACGCACAATAAATTAGCATACGGACCTAGGAATGCCGAGGTCATTGGCCTACTGTGACCTTTGAGCGTACTAAGACGCACAATAAATTAGCATACGGACCTAGGAATGCCAAGGTCGTTGGCCTACTGTGACCTTTGAGCGTACTTAGACGCACAATAAATTAGCATACGGACCTAGAAATGCTGAGGACAATAGCCTACTGTGACCTTTGAGCGTACTTAGATGCACAATAAATTAGCATACGGACCTAGGAATGCTGAGGTCATTGGCCTACTGTGACCTTTGAGCGTACACCCTAGCTAGAATACTACTTACGATTCAACTTTCTTTGTATGCGCGAGCGCCACATGTTTGAGATACACCTCTCCAGTGTCAAACACTATGTTGCATTCCTGACACGTTGAGTGCGGCCCTGGGTTCACTGGGACTTCCTCCTGTAAGGTATTAATAATAATCAAATGTTGTCTGGAATCACCGCTAGCGATAAGGCTGCTTATCTTATTACGTAACGTTAAAAACTTCTCGCTCACACATTTCAACATTTTTAAAGATGTACAGTAGAACTCCAATTATCCGAACTCCGGCTATCCGAATCGCCGATTATCCGAACCGGTTGAAGACCGCAAAACAGCTTGTACCACTGAATGTGTTAAATAAAATTTTATGAAAAATAAATATTTTTTTAGACATTTCAAAATGGCTTCTAGTACCAACCTAAATAAACCTTGTACTATTGGAACTAGATTGCTTTTTTTTTTTTTGTAAATACAGACTTGTAATACATAGTAACACCCAGACATAATACAAACATCTATGTTTGGCACACACAAATGTTTGTTCTCGGTGGGGATCGAACCCGCGACCCACAGCACGGAAGGCAGAGCTATCACCGACTGATCTATGATTAATTACCGTATGTTTAGATTTCCTATGCAGCATGAGTCCTACATCGGATATGAATGTCATGGCACACGACGCACACGTCGACTTTTTCTTATCAGCATTGTGGTCTCGTTGGTGGTTCATGAATGTGGTCTTATTTCTGGAAATAACACATCGGTACGGATTCTAGGATACAGTAAGGCAAACGAAACACCAATTGCATAATCATCATTTATATGCTTACAGAGCCCCGAGTCTGTACATTTGTTTTGACTTTCGACTCGAGTATAGCACACACAAACGCATTCGCAAAGTAAGATATGCTGAGAACAACCTTTTCAACCGCACTAGGGTACCTACAGAGCAGGACAGGACTAACTAGCACTATTTTTATTTGTTTTTGTTTGATATTGTGTGTACCTTCTTTCCTACCACTTACTCTGTTTTGCTCCTACCTGTCTGGCTTACTTTTTCCCAAATGGGTTGAATAAATTCATTTCATTTCATTTTTTTTAAGAAATTTTGTATGAAACCCGGATTCCAGAAACCTCTAGCGGGAGATTTGGGAACTGTGCAATTCCCAACAAAATTGCTCGCTTTACAAATGCGTTTGCGTGTGCTATACTCGAAAGTCAAAACAAATGCACAGACTCGGGGCTCTGTACTCAGATAGCAATAAAACAGATTGTGCGGAGAAAGCAACTCACTCGAAAACGCTGAGACATGTTGGACACGAGTACTCCACCCCCTTGTGCTGCTCGTAGTGATTCAACATAACTGGACTGAAACAAACATTAATTATTATTTTAATTATTTTTTTCTCGGCTGTGAAGAATAGAATAAATGCAGGATGGATGAAATGGCGACAGGTCACCGGAACAACGTGCGATCCGAGAATGCCCGTTAAAAATAAGGGGAAAGTATATAAAACCATCATTAGCATCATCATCTAAAACCACGGCTTTAGGAAAAAGCGATCCGTTAACACGAACCTTCTATCTGTTGTCAACTATATATCGGCTAAAATGGATCGCGGGGGTCAGGTTGATGTTCTTTACTTTGACTTTCGCAAGGCCTTCGACAGAGTCAACAATGACATCCTACTTGCGAAACTGAGCAGCCTGGGCTTTGCACCAGGGTTACTCAGGCTAATTGCGGACTACCTTAAGGATCGACAACAGTATGTTAGATTAGGTGTCTATGAGTCGAGTCCATATCATACGCGGTCAGGGGTTAGCCAGGGGTCAATCCTCTGACCTCTTCTATTCATTCTAATGATAAACGATTTACCATCTGTTATTAAACATGCTAAATGTCTTCTGTACGCAGATGACCTGAAGTTGATATTAGAAATAAAGTCCGAGGATGATTGCCTGAGCCTGCAGCGTGACGTAGACGCGATCTGTCAGTGGAGCGTAGAAAATAGAATGGAATTCAATACGTCTAAATGCTATGTTATGACTTTCGGTCGAATGTGGCATCCGTTAGTGTTTCAATACACGCTAAGCGGAAGTCACATCGCAAGATCCACAGCGATTAAAGATTTGGGTGTCACATTCGATCGAAAATTAACTTTTCATGACCACATCTCCGCTGTTGCCAAGGAGTCCTTCCGCAGGCTGGGTTTCGTGCTTCGTAATGTTCGTGACTTTCGGGGCGACCATGTCGTCAAACTTATTTTTCACGCCTTGGTCAGAAGTAAACTCGAGGCCAGCTCGTGTATATGGCATCCACATGAGAGCACCTACGCTCTGGTGCTTGAAAAGGTACAAAAAGCTTTCCTTCGCTTTTTGTACAAGCGACGGCATGGATATTACCCATACATGTTTCCCACAAAGTTTCTTCTCGGCTCCCTGGGGTACAATAGCTTAGAAGTACGACGAGCGAATGACCAGTTGACAACAACACTTAAGATTCTCCATGGAAAGATCGATGCCCCTGATCTCCATGATGAGCTGTTGCAATTCTACGTCCCTAACAATTATAGTCGCAGTAGGAACCACAAACTTTTCTTCGAACCGTTTTGCCGCACAGTCGCACACGCTCAGTCCCCCATCCCGCGAACGCTCTCTGCGCTTAACGCTCTCCTGGATGCTAGCCCTGATCTTGACGTGTTTGCGGATGGATGGAGAACAGTGTTGTCAGAGTGCCTGGAGTTCTGCGAGAAGAAGGTGTGAGAGCTGATCTCTATCTGTCTATTCGTCCTTGTGTTGACTTCATGTTATTCTATTGTTTATTACTATTTTCGGACACATTTTTATTTTTTTTCTGTATTTTTTTTTGTTTGCTCTATATAAATTCTTGACATTATTGATATAATTATTTATTTTTTTCCTAGATTTAAGTTTTACTCTAGTTTTTTTTTCAAAATGTCTATTATTAATGTTATTGTTATTGTAATAATTAATTTAGTTTAATTAGTGTAATTGGCTCAGGCCGTTCTGATTATATACATAAATAAATAAATAAATAAATAAATTAGACCTGTCGTACTGTATGGATCAGAATGTTGGGCAATGTAAGGGACGGATGAGAGAAGAGTGCATGCAGCAGAGATGCGAATGCTGTGATGGATGTGTGGAGTGACAAGAATGGATAAAATAAGGAACGAGTATATAAGAGGAAGTTTGAAAGTAGCGCCAATAACGGACAAGTTGAGGAGTAATAGGTTAGCGTGGTATGGACATGTCATGCGGAGGGAAGAAAGCCATATTACGAGAAGAGTGCTAGACATGAATGTGGACGGATGTAGAAGTAGAGGTAGGCCTAAGAAAAGATGGATGGACTGTGTGAAAGAAGAGATGAGTAAGAAAGGAGTGAACACCGAGATGACGACTGATAGAGGAGACTGGAAGACGAAGACATGTTGTACCGACCCCACTTAGCGTGGGACAAGGGTAGGAAGATGATGATTCTTTTTCTCGTAGTCATGGTATAGAGTATAGTATGCAACTCTTGAATAAAACGTATTTATACCGAGGGCCATGAACCACTCACGTCGTTCAGGATTCTAACACTTGAATCATCGTTAGAATCCTTCACTTGCTCGTGATTCATTTATGGCCCTCGCTTTAAATCCGTCTTTTATTCACTAGTTGCATAATATACTAGTATCGCTTTTTTAGTCACTCTTTTCAAGCACTGTTTTATTTATTCGTAGCCAGTTGTCGAGTTTATTTTTGAAGGCATTTATACAGTCAGCGGTAACAACGTCCTCGGGCAGCATGTTCCAGTTGTGGACTGCTCTCTGATTATAGTTACTTATACTCCCACAGCTCAGTCGGTATAGGTCTGCCTTCCGGGAAGTGGGTTGAATCCCCAAATAGAGAAAACATTTATCAGCGTTTAACGGAGACTTTTACACAGATATCCAGTTCTAATTTATTTATTGCGGCCAACACTGCTAAGACCATTCAGACAAGAATTCAATTTATTTAAGCATTACCATCATCTCCGCACTACGCCCAGGTTAGTTGGTAGATAATGCTAAAAAGCATTAAACTCGCCTATGTACGATTTTTTAACAAGTGCAATCATATCATACTAATATTATAATAAATGTGAATGTAAGTTTGTTTGTTACTCTTTCACGCGAAAACTACTTAACAGATCATCATGAAACTTTGTACACATATTCTTGGAGGTATTAGAAGTAACATAGGATACTTTTTATCCCGGGAAATCAACGGGATCCAACGGGACGCGGACGAAGTCGCGGGCGGAAGCTAGTAAAAAATAAATAGACAAACTCGATTTTCAGAATCAGAATCGTTTATTTGGTTTATTGTCATAATCACCACTAAGTTGTCTCCACCAGTGGAGATTATTACAATCTTCAAAAAAATTTTGCCGTTTTCCATACTAACCTGGCTGGTGGGAATTATGACAATAAAAATAATTTAGGTTTATTTAGTAGATCTGCATTATTTAGTTTATCCATATCTTTAATTTGAGTTTTTGTGTAAATACTTACTAGTGATATGTGATGAGTGGACACATCTTGCATGAGTAGACGGCGGAGTGGCTGGACGCCCTGTGACTGGCGCGAGTCTTCAGCGACTGGAACCGCATGCCGCAGATACCGCACAGATACTCACCCGCCGCCGGCTGTAACAAGTATATTAACTACAGCTGCCGACACGGTTTAATAGCTCTGAACTTGAAAGACGGGGAAATGGTACAGTGCTTTATGCAGCGGAAGTTATACGGGATAGAATACGATATAGATATAAATCTTCACTTTCACCGAGAGTTATTAAACCGCGTCGGAGCCTATAGATCGCCCCAAACCTACAATATTTAGTGCAACCCTCACCTGGACAAAATGCTTGAAAATATTGACTTGTGTTATGTACCTGTATCTTACTGTTAGGGTTTATATAAATTACAATGTTATTTAATCAATTTATATGTTCAAACTTTATCTAAAGATGTATTAATGTTTATCTCAGAATTTGATAAAATAATTATAAATCAATAATTTCTTTATGGTAGACTACAATAAATTTGTGGACTTAGCATAAGCTACAATATTAGCCCTACTATTGGCGGTCTTATTGCGCTGATGGGATTTCTTCCAGACAACCGATTAACTAACTTATAAAAACTTAAATCTAACCCAAAATTAATCGAAGTTACACTTAAAGGAAATAAAATATGCATATTATATTTATTACATCTTACTGTCGCCGAGTGTAATATACGATGTCTAGTGTCTACCGTGCCTTGGTATATAATGGTGAACGATGTCTATGGTGTCCACCATGCCAGGGGATATAATGGTGGTCCTAGGTAATTGTTTACATTTAATACTGACTGTATGCCATTTATTGTGATACTGGAACTGCGTGTTTTTCTCAAACCCTCGGTAGCAGAGCTCGCACTTGTACGTAGCGTCTATGTAGCTCTTACTGTCCTTGCGTCTCGTAAACTCATTCAATTTCTTCTCTTCAGTGTCCAAATATTCTGTAATACGTAAAATATTATTAATAATTAGAGAGAGAGAGAGAGAGATATTTGGCACACAACACAACACAGAAATTACACAATAAGAAACAAAAAATATATGAGGAAATAGGCAGGTAAGTAAGTATTAGAAACTTTGTAATACGTACGTACTCGTATAATTTTTTTTTTTAATACTTTTTAATCCTTTTTTGGTAACATAGGCATTATATTGAGATAGATAGATAGATAGATATATTCTTTATTGCACACCAAGAAAAGAAGAAAAACAAAAAAGAGAAATAAGTTTTAAGTATGAGGTACAATGGGCGGTCTTATCGCTATAAGCGATCTCTTCCAGACAACCTTTGGATGGACAGAAGCAGTTCGACTAGGTAAGAGCCTCATTCTTTTGGTGCATTTTTCTAAACAAAACTAATTTGACAGCACTAAAGTTATAGCCGTCTTTGCCGTTTCAGTTCATGAGAAAGGGATGGCAACAATTTTAAAACCGCCATAATTATGTTAGTTTAAAAAAATGAAACAACAAAATCGGGGCTATAACACCAAAACTAAGAAAAAACATAAATTTTCATCACAGAAATTGTTTGTTCTGTGTAGGAATCGAACCGGTAACCTACAGCACGGAAGGCAGAACTATTACCAACTGTGCTGTGACGCCTGTCATCTATAACATCCTACTAATATTATAAACGCGAAAGTTGGTAAGTATGGATGGATGTTTGTTACTCTTTCACGTAAAAACTACTCATCCGATTTGGCTGAAACTTGGAATATATATTGTCCGTGACCTGGATTAACACATAGGCTACTTTTTATCCCGGAAAATCAACGGGATCCAACGGAACGCGAACGAATTCGCGGGCGGCACCTAGTAGTACATACCAATATGAAATACAGTTTCGTAGTCCGGGTTATATTTCTTGAGTAGATGCAAAAGAGCTTTCCTTAGTTTGTGATACTGGCCTTGTGAGTCTGAAAATACAAAATTCTCAATATTCTTGGACATTACTCAACGCCCTCTAGTCCCAAGTCCTTACAAGCCGTGTTGGCCGAGTGGGATTGCACCTCGACTTTCGATCCGAAGGTCGTGGGTTCGAATCCCGGCCGTGCAGCGATGGATTTTTAAAGATAAAAATAATTTATTTGCAAAAACATGTGTAAATAAGGATATTTGTAGGTACATGTGTTGTATGTGTTTTCGTCAGGAAAATTTATATGCGCATTAACACGAGCTTAACGGTGAAGGAAAACATCGTGAGGAAACCCTTGGCTTAGTCAGCCCCGCACGTATAGACCTTGTCTTTCCTATGGATATGTCTGACTAGGCTGAGAGGATGGTATAGTACTACAAGCCTACTCCATCTAAACATTGTCCCAGGCACTGCAGTGTGTCGTTAAGTGTAGGCATAGGTTGCCTCCTGACGCTCTATAAATCATCTTCAATAGATGTAAAGGCCTAGTCCCAAACTAAGCAGAGCTTGTACTATGGAAACTAGATTGCTGGTAGAATAGTTATATACATATTTTTTTTGTAAATGTTTACTTATAATATCCAGATATAGAACAAACATCTGTTTGCTACACGCAAATATTTCTTCTCATTGGGGATCGAACCCACGACCCACAGCACGGAAGGCAGAGCAATTACCGACTGTTGACGCCTGTCATTTTACCATCTCTTCTTCCATTTACCTTTCTTTAGTGACAACATCCTCATATCAGATAGTAAAAAGTTATCGTAGATCTTCAAAAATATTTCCTTCGTCATTTTCGTATTATCTCCGATGTCCTGTATTTCTCCTTTGTCGAATAGTTCTAATATTTTGTGCTTTATATTTATGTACTTTTTGTTAGATTGCGGTGATTGGTCGTCCTCATTGCCTAGTTCTGTGTTTTCAATACCCAGTTCTGTGTCTCCAATGCCCATTTCTGTGTTATCAATACCCAACTCTGTGTTTGCAATGCCCATTTCTGTGTCCGCTTGAGTATTTTCGTCAGTGATACCATCTACATAAGCAAATTCTATTTTCGTTTTAACTTTTTTCTGTTTTTCCACTTTTTTACTCAATTTTGATTCATGTTTTTTTGGTTTTTGTACTGATTTTGATTTTTCCGCATTTGTTTTGTTTTTGGATCGGGTATTGGGCTTTTCTATTTCGGTTTTTATGTACCTGTAATATAAATCAATATCTAAAAGACGAACTAAGCAAAGCTTGTACTATGGGAACTAGATTGATTATATAAATACTTATTATAATGAACTAGCCGTCTCCCGCGGCGTTGCTCGCGTTAGGGTGTGACTTTTCAAAATTCAATTATCCCGCTTTTCTGTTGAAATTTTTCCTGAATTTTCTTTGCTATAAACCTCACGGAGCCCGAGACCTTTCCAACGAATGCCAAACCGTGGAAATCGGTTCGTGCGTTCTGGAGTTATAGCGTCAGGAAGGAAAACCCGACTTATTTTTATATAGTAGATCAATAGTAACACCCAGACATAGAACAAACATCTATGTTTACCAAACACAAATGTTTGTTCTCAGTGGGGATCGAACCCGAGACCCACAGCACGGAAGACAGAGGCACTACCGACCGTGACGCCTGTCATGACTCACCTATCCATAGCGTCTTCAATTTCACTATCAATACCATCACTGTCAAAACCATCTGCATCAGAAGATACATCATTTTCTTCTTTTAATTGAATATTTAATTCTTTTAAATCTATATCTAGGCTGGTTTCCTGTAAAAAACAGTTTTTTTTTTTATTTTAAATTTAATTATTATTAAACCTGTAAAATACTGTACTTTGTATCCCTGGCTCACTGGTACACCGAGCTGGTCTTCCACTGTCCTCCGTTCATCACCGTATATCTCGGCTAACTCCCCGACCCCCCCGTCTCCCGCCCTCACGTCGGGAGACATTGACAGGTCGGGAGTTTGACACATGACAGTTACCTAACCACTCGTGCAAGCGAGACAGGGTAACGCATCTACTGAATAGATGCAAACACTACAAAACCGAATCAGTCTCATGACGTTACTGAATTTATCGAGGGTTTAGACCCGGCCTAGCTAGGCTCGGCCTAATGTTAGGCTCGAGTTAAAACTCAGACATGATTATGAAAGTCTTCGTCTGATGAGATATTATATGTCTTAACTTTTCTTTTAAAAATATTCCAAGGCTGGCGTCATCGAAAGCAGAGCGCGCAGAACCTTACCCGTAGTTCACATTCACTCATACAATATTTAAAAACAATAGAATAGATTTCGTAGATTTCATGAGCTAAACTCTAACAGAGGGTTGGGGCCATTACATAAAGTTGGAAGCACAGACATTCTCTGAGACAACTCACACCAATTGTACCGAGTTCCACTCTGGCTGTCATTTTCCCCTGGCGGCAGTCGCCGTGGTACCTAAGAGGATTTTTGGACAAAAGTTCCAGAAATCCCCCACGCAGGGGACGTAGTCAGGGGAAAATTGGAATGAGCTGTCAAAAACATACCTGTATATTACTAAGTGGTATATCTTCTTGGCCATCATTAGAGTCATTGCTCTGACTCTCAAGAAAGGTTTGTCCCAACACAGATTCTACAGTCTCTTTGTCTACATCATTAGGTACTGGTCCGTGGTCTGTGTACTTGTAGTGACACTCTTTGTGGCGAGCAGTGGGAGAACAGAAGTTAAGAGGTGAAGAGGGTAGAAGTACATGGAGGTTTTTGGGAAATATCTGTAAGAAAATACTAATTTTATTTATTTATTTATTAGTTTATAGACGAGCAGCTTTCACTGTTATGTCTATGTCACACAGTTTTGAAATGTCTTTAAGAAGTCTAGTCTTAATTTTAAGACACATATAGGACCGTCTATATCATACTTGTAATAGTGGGAAATATATACCATTCAACTTAAGTTAGCAATGCAGCGTAGAACCAACCTCTTTAAGTTATAAAGAGTATTGGTTCGCGCTGACCGGCGGTGTTTGAAAATGGAAGACCGTGGTTGTCACGACGAGCGAGGACAGCAAGACGTGTCAGTCGAAAAGGATATAGATGTTCGGTGCAGTCGAAAACAATGGCAAAATAAGTGTGGATGTGGAAATACGAATTATTATGGAAAACACTATGATTAATTCACTAAAGCTCTGTTTATTACTGTTGTAGCACTTAGAAGCACATGATCAACACATTTATTTTTTGGTACGTTACATGTTACATGGGCAGTTAAAATGTTCCAAGAACAAACTTGGCAAAAATGTGCTAAGTCACAGGCCCGTATTCCGAGACAGAAATCGTTACTCAAGCATTAGATTTGAGTAGAGATTTTCATACAAAAATCTATGCTTGAGTACGGATCAGTGCTTGAGTAAGGCTACGGAATACGGGCCTTAAACTTCGTAAACTAAAGCAAAATACGAAGTTCCATTCATTCACTGGGTTTGAATTTCGCTGAAAATGGTGTTGCAAATCTCAGATAGTTAGACAATACGAAAGTGACAGTTGAAGTCCAGTCTAGGTTTCAAATGTCAAAAACGAAGCCGATGTCGATTACCACTGAACTTACACAATAAGGCTGCTGGCCATGCACCCGACTCGACTAGCCTTGCATCGTCCCATTCGAGTGGGAGGCGAAGGTGTCTTACAATATGTACCTATACAAATCTATGTGTCACTACACATAAATAATCAAAATATCCTCCATTTGTGAGACTGATGAAGTCTCATGTGTAATGCCATCAACACCCATACCCTTCAATCCAGAACACAGCAATGCGAGCGTCACTGTGTAACAAAATAGGTGCTCTAGTAGGTGCCAAATAACACCGCAATACAGGTCATTCACCCACCTTCACCTTGTCGCAAAATTCAATTTATGTATGGTAAATAAACAGTAGTACGAGATTCGATCGATTACCGTCTTAGCGACAGGTTTGTATGGAAAGCGACAGAATTAGACATTCATAATTTGAATTTTGCAACATCGTGATGAAGGTGGGTGAATGACCTGTATTGCGGTGTTATTTGGCACTTACTATAGTACTGAACCCGGATGAGCTTCTTCACACGAAGCTCTACTAATGAATTCAGTTATTTTTAACTACCTTAAGTTTTTTCTTCCGCCATGCCTTGAGCACAGCATTGGCTCGTAGACACCTCTGCTTGAAGGAAAAGCATTTTCTCAGCTGGTACTCACACATCCTGCAGTACTTCAAACTTTGGTTCTCATATGTCTGTAATATTGAAATACTGAGTGTTATAAGCCTTTTGAAATAATTTTTTCTATACAAATATTATAAAGAGGAAAGGTTTGATTTTTTGTTTGTTTGTTTGTTTGTATGAATTGAATAGGCTCCGAAACTACTGGACCGATTAAAAAAATTCTTTTACCATTAGAATCCTACATTATCCCTGATGAACATAGGCTATATTTTATCCCGGAATTCCCACGGGAACGGGAATTACGCGGGTGAAACCGCGAGGCGCTGCTAGTCTTTAATATTTAACTGTTGGTTTCATAGAAATAAAAAAAATAAATGAATAAAAATTCTGGAAATTTTAGAAAGTATTCTTAGAATTTTTAACCTATTCAGCGATATAGGTATAACTTTTGAAACTATCGGGGTTACAATACAAACATAACATATTATATCCCATTATAAGTGAAAAAAATTTAGTGAGAGTATTTGTAAGTTATAGAATGACAATTAAATATAAATATTCATCACATGGTTGAATACTGAAACATCACTCAAATTTAAACACCACTTAAAATTGTGCTGCCTTCTGTCTGACAAATGAGTACTTCATTTGTAATGGCAATGATGTATTTTTTTAATTAATAAAATGTAGCTAACACAGCTATTTAGAGTTAGGTATGTAAAGGTAGGTACGCAGGTAAGGTATAGTTTAGTAGTGAAGTATAACTTGGTGTTTGAAAATAAATTACTGTTATTGTCTGCCAGTCAATTGCCAGAAACTGTGAAGATATATTTAATAGCGCGATCACACTATGCTGAAGTGGGCAGGGACTTGGGCAAGGAATTGGGCAGGGAAGTGGTGTGAACACGAACATGCCGCTGTCCCGTCTCTCTGCCCAAGTTCATGCCCTAGCTCCTTAGTGAGAATAAAGGCGATGTTGCTGTGGCAATCATTCCGGAATTAATCGCGGCATTCATGCCGGCAGCGGCATGGGCATAGTCTGCACGCGCTATAATGTAAATGGGTTGGTTACTTCAGCACACAGGTACCGACAGCTTTGAACGTGTCACAAAGCTCAGACAATTAAAGGTTTACTTACTTGCTGGGCAATCCTACTTCATTTACTACTGTACCTCAAGCTTGCGTCGCTAGGCATGTGTGAAAGAGACCTTTTTCTTAAATTATTAGTAAACTTACATCGTATTCACATAGCTCGTCGTAAAAATCGTTGATAGAAGAGTCTACATCCCTTGCGCCAACATCGGATCGCAAACATATCCGACACACTTTTACTTTAGTTTTAGACGTCATATTTTAAGCGTGGGATTCCATTTTATTGCACAATTTAAATAATCCTTTAGATTGGATGTTACAGGAAGCTTCCAGTGATACAAGTTTATTTCATGAGATTTCGATATCAGAGTCGTAAAGTCGTAAACTATAGAAACAAATCCAAATCCAACTCCAAGCAGAGCACTGGCATCGATTCTGTTGTTGCATTTTTCTAAACGAACACTGACAGCACAAGTGTTGCCGTCTCTTTCTAATATACTGAAACGAAAAAGACAGCTATAGTAGGTGCCAAATAACACCGCAATACAAGTCATTCACCCACCTTCACCACGATGTCACAAAATTCAATTTAGGAATGGCTAATTCTGTCGCTAAGACGGTAATCGCTCGAATCTCGTAGTACTGTTTGTTTACCATACATAAATTGAATTTTGCGACATCATGGTGAAGGTGGGTGAATGACCTGTATTGCGGTGTTATTTGGCACCTACTATAGATTAGATGGGAAAATACAACAACAGAATCGACACCACTATTTAGTAGAGTTTTTTTATTCATTCACTCCAAGATGGCAACAAAAAAATACAGATAAAAAATAGTTTTTTAGCCTGTGGGTTATACTGTCTCATCAGTCAGTGCCAAAAGGTGCGAAAAAAAACCAACCAGCAACTCTTTGTTTTGTTTAGCCTTGCACTGGATTTTTTATTTTGCTCCCAATTACCACATAATCCCTCGGGGTAATCCACTACTGTTTTTAAAACAACACAATGAGTACCGTGTGTCGTGTCTGTCTCGTCACCGACCTAAGAATGCACAGCATTGAAAACATACAACTTCTTGAAGTTTTCGCAACTCTCACAGGTGCACAGGTCTGTTTTTTTTATTTTCTTTAAAAGTAGGCTAGCATGTCTTCACCAAGTAACTTTAACAGTAACGGCAGCTTACCGTGTCCTACCAAGCTTAAAATGGCACTACGAAGCCCCCATTAGGTACTTGGAAATCATACTCGACTCGACACTCAATTCATTTTAAGGATCATTTAAAAACCCATTGGAACCAATCTCTATGTTTCTTACCTATTCTACTATTATAGGCTTTGGTATAATAAAAAGATCCTTAAATAGATTGTAAGTATCGACTGAAAGATAACTGAAAGGCTTCATTTGTTGCAGCTCAAGACGGAAATAGGAATGCCTGACAGAGTATGCTACATGTGTTACTTACAGCTGCAAAGATGCTCTGCATTCACTATCAAAGCGCGTAGATCTGACAGAACTCTTCGTGATATGATTCACAGTGGGATTGATGTATGGATATTTCAGTAAAAATATACTATATGGCATAGATCTTTGTAGTAGATATTTTCCTAAGACTGAAAATACATAACTTTTTCATCTCACTATATTTTGCTAGTCTAAACTAAGCTTCAGAGTAACCTACTTAAGAAAATAAACCATTTTATATGTGATATTCTCTCAGTTTGTCTTGTTTTCATATTACAGATCTCAAACATCTCTGTTGCTCCTCTGAAACCTAAGCTAAAACTGAAAGTGAGCCCAATCCAGCACATGTCTATAAATGATATTCAAGATGACCACATCAAGGTAGAAATCAAGGAAGAAATAATTGAAGACTCAAGGAATTCCGAGGATGTGTTAAGAGGAGACAACTTAGAAATCACACAACTTTTGTCTACAAATGATAATGTAAATATAGATCAAATTGACATAAAAATAAAAGAAGAGTTTGAATTTGAGACTATGCTTGAATCAGAACAAGTTGACGTAAAAATAAAAGAAATAGAAGAAGAGTTGGAACTTGAAGGGACTATGCTTGAATCAGATAGTTTGACACAGCTTATAGAGAATAAAAGCAACTTAAATACAACCTACTTAGATTGGTCTTGCAATATATGCAGCAAACGATTTGCAAGAAAGAGTCTTCTAGTATCACATCTGCGGAGGCACAGTAATTACTCCTGTGATATCTGCAACATAGCATTCCCCAAGCAATATCAACTGAAACTCCATAATAAAACCCATGCAAACACAGGGTTTACCTGCAACGTTTGTGGAAAACAGAAAAAGTACAAAGGTAACTTATTGATACACATGAGGGTACATACTGGAGAAAAACCTTACAAGTGTGATATTTGTGGACGAGCATTCCGGTTCAAAACTAGTTTAATACCACATTTACGGTACCACGCAGGATACAGGTCATACTCCTGCGATCAATGTAAGAAACAGTTTGTTGAAGCCTCAACGTTAAGACGTCACATGGTCGTCCACACTAAAGTAAAACCATTTTCTTGTAACCAATGCCACACAATGTTCACTGAAGCTGGTTCGTTAAGACGTCACATGCGCATGCACGATGTTAATAACTCCACCTTATCCTGTGATATTTGTGATAAGTCCTACTCGAGAATGGACCATTTGAAGAGACATATACTATCACATAGCTCGGAAAAACGCTACTACTACTGTGACAAATGTGACAAGAAGTATGTAGAAGCTGGTACACTTAAACGGCATATACAAGCTCACCACCCATCAAATAAATAAGAAGTTCAGTGGGGCCATAATGCCGATAACTTATAAATTAGTAGGTATCTAGTATATAATTAAAGGTACAGTTAAGTCACTTTTGAGTTAAGAAATGATATTTATTATTATTTATTTATTAATAAATTTTATACAATATCTCTAGGGTAAATAAATAAAATTTACAAACATTGTTTCTAAGTTTTACCTACACCTACCACAACACTACTACATAAATGTACAGACAATTTGATTCACGTTTAGTTGACCGTATGACCACAGGCTATAAATAATTTTATCTGTTGTTTGTTGCAAGGTAGCATGAGCGAGCTATTTATTTCCTATTTCCTCGTCCATGCTATTTTTACTGAAAAAGTGACATTCTATTTTCGTTCACTCACTCATTCTGATCGTTTTTTGGTTTGGTTTGGTTTGTTTGTTGGTTTTTCGATTGCGATGCGAAGCGAAGCGAACCCAAGCAAAAGTAAAGAGAATCAACACCGACCTACGTGGTGAACCAGCTAGCAGTTTTCATTTATTTTGGAAACCAAGCAATAATTTAGTAAAGAGGATCACTAATTACTAACAGTATTTGGAGCGTACACGACTTATTAGGGAGTCCCCACTAGGGACTAACCTCAACTTCCACCAGTTTGTTTGCGATGGTGGCTAACTTCAAAAATTAAAGCGAAATGCCTCTAAAACCAAATATATGCAGAGTATGCCTATCGCGCAACCACCCGATGAGACTGTTATGCAAAACGCGTTACAGAGAATTCTATGAGCAACAGACTGGCAGTAGGGTAAGTACCTACCTACCGTGTACTTACGCACGCAAGTACCTCGATTTACCTACTTGTACCTACGTTGGTACCTACCATGCTGAAATAAATACAAATTCTTGTTAGTTGGGAAGGTAATTCTAGCATCTATGTTATTGTCATTTGTTTTGGAAGGAATAAAAAAATTGTTACAATATTCTAACATTTTGTTAAAACCAATTGCAATGTAGGTATGTACAAGTTTCAAAACAGCAATTTAACAATACATAGTAGGTACCTAACATAACTATTTACAGTAAAGTAGTAATGGAAGACTTAAAAATTAATTCAACGTTAACGTTTTAACGTTAATGTTGAACTTCCGAGTTTGAACATTATTCTAACGTTTAATATTCATTTTGTTTAAGCTTATCATAGGGAATGGAAGACCAGACAAAGTGTGCAATGAATGTAACACAGAATTAAAGAACTTTTTTAAGTTCCTTCAGTTATCGAAGAAAACCGAAAAGTATATCTCAAAAACCTACAGATGTGGGGTCCAGGTATGTCATCTCTAATATTATCATTTATTTCAACATAAAACCAGCTAAATCTATTCCACAACACAAATTAGGTACATATTATGAGAAATTGGTAAACCTCTCTTGAACGAAAAATCTGTAGGAAATTTCGGTTTAGGAGTGCGTAATAAGAGAGGACAAACTTTAGTCAACTACCTTGAACTGAAAAAACTTTACGCTATGAACACCTTCTTCCAAAAAAGAGAGGCCAGAAAGTGGACGTGGGTAAGCCCAAGCGGCAATACCAAAAATGAGATAGACTACATTATAAGCTCTCACAAGTATGTAGTAAATGACGTCACAGTTCTCTCAAGTTTCAAAACTGGCAGTGACCATAAGTTGGTAAGGGCTACATTCAAGTTTGATTTAAAAGCTGAAAGGACTAAAATGATAACTGCACCACAGCAGCGATATGAAAAACATGAAGTAGATTTACTTCAAGATAAGTTCCGTCTAGATCTCGGAAACAGATTTGAAGGGCTTTTAGAATCAAATCTGGATGTGGACCATATTAATAAGCTATTGTGCAAGGTAGTAAATGAAGTTGCAAAGAAACATCTAGGGGTAGTACGAAAAAAGAACAACAAGTTATCTCAAGAAACACTCGACCTTATCCAAAGGAGGAGAGAAATGTTACACCAGTCAGCTTCAGATAAGAAAGAAATAGATAAAATCAATAAAACCATAAATAAATTTATAAAAAGTGATTTGAGATATTATAATACAAACATAATTTTAAATACAATTAACAAATACAAAGGTCCCAAAATATTTAGAAGAAAAACAAGTATAGGTTCTAAACAAATCATTAAACTCAAGGATGAACATGATAATGTAGTTACAAATAGAGTTCAGATATTGTCTGTTGTTGAGAAGTTTTACAAAAGTCTTTATGAATCAACGTCATTAGAGCCTGATATATCAGAAGACGATGCTCGAGCCCCACCAATTGAGCATCATAACACAGAAAATCTACCACCTATTTTGGCGTGCGAAATCAGTAATGCTCTATCTCACATGAAAGCAGAAAAGTCCCCAGGTGAGGATGGAATCACGGTGGAACTGCTTCGTGCCGGTGGCCAACTCATCATAGATATTCTTGTGAAACTTTTCAACAAAGTTATATGCGAAGTTCGAACACCTGAACAATGGAAAAATGCCATCGTCACCATAATGCATAAGAAGGGAGACAAAGCGAAGCTAGCTAATTACCGCCCCATAAGTTTACTTTCACAAGTGTATAAACTTTTCGCCAAAATACTAACAATCAGACTTACCCGCGAGCTCGACGAATCCCAACCTATTGAACAGGCAGGCTTCCGGAAAGGATTTTCAACCATAGATCATATCCACACGGTGAAGCAGTTGATGGAGAAGTGTCACGAGTATAATCGGCCCCTTGTAATGGCCTTCGTCGATTACGAGAAGGCCTTCGACAGTGTCGAACATTGGGCCGTATTCCATGCTCTCCATCGCTGTCACATCGACTCTCGTTATGTGGATGTTCTCCGGGAGCTATACACTTCGGCCACTCTACAAGTGCGAATCCATGCCTTAACAGATCCTGTTCCTATCCAGCGAGGTGTGAGACAGGGAGACACCATTTCTCCCAAGTTATTTACGGCTGTTCTTGAAGACATTATGAAAACGCTAGACTGGGAAGAATACGGAATAAAGATCAATGGTGTCAACTTATCCCATCTTAGATTCGCAGACGACCTTGTATTATTTGCCGAAAATTTTGCTGATCTCCAGACAATGTTACAACACCTCTATGATGCCTCTTTAAGTGTGGGCCTTAGGATGAATATGTCCAAGACGAAGGTTATGTCGAGTCTCTCCGGTGTCACAAATCCTATAGTAACAGTGGGAAATGAGACACTGGAGATGGTCGACAAGTATGTTTATCTTGGACATATTTTATCCTTTGGCAAAGAGCACCAGCAAAAGGAGATCACAAAACGCATACAATTGGGATGGGCTGCATTCGGTAAGCTGGACGATATTTTAAAATCCCGTAATACTCCACAATGTTTGAAGACCCGCTTATTTAACCAATGTGTCCTGCCCACTATGACCTATGGTGCCGAGACATGGACGCTCACGCATGAGGCTGTGTACCGAATGAGAGTTGCGCAGAGAGCCATGGAGCGAGCCATGCTCGGCATCAAACTTATAGACCGGGTTCCTAATTCCGAAATCCGACGACGAACCAAGGTCCAAGACATAGGAGATCGAATTATGGGACTCAAATGGAGTTGGGCAGGGCATATTGCAAGGCGTGGTGATAACAGATGGAGTAAGGCGGCCACTGAATGGTGGCCAAGATGCGGCTACAGAAACGTAGGACGTCCGGCAGCGAGATGGGCAGACGACATCGTCAAAATCGCAGGCCGTAAATGGGAGAGACTAGCTCAGGACCGCAGTGGATGGCACAAGCTTGGGGAGGCCTATGCCCAGCAGTGGGTAAAGTCGGGCTGTGGATGATGATGATGATATGAGAATTCAACATAAATACAATATTCAATTGACTATTTTTTTAATAATTAACTAAATTGTTTACAGTCCAAAGTTATATTTTAGTTAAAGATTACTTAAGAGGCCACAAAAATGACTTATCTAGCTAGGTCACAAAATCTGGTACATTTAGAATAAGGGTGCGTTTCCAGCAGACCTAAGCTACGTTGCTAAAGATGTGTTTGACATCCACCAATAGGAATCGTTTCGACGAGTTACTAAAACTAATATTAATCTCTAATATTAAGTGTTTATGTACATGAAGTTTGTATGTTAACAGGTAGGTAGGTACTTAAGTTTATATCAAAATATAAAATAAAAAATATTCATGGACATAATCGCACAACACTCTCTAGTCCCAAACTAAGCAAGGCTTGTACTATGGGAACTATGTAGATTGCTGATAGAATACTTGTATAATTTTTTTTGGTTATACTACATAGTAACCCCCAGGCACAGAACAAACATCACTGTTTTGCCACACAAATTCTCAGTGGGGATTGAACCCACAGCACGGAAGGCAGACCTACTACCGACTGAGCCGTGACGCCGTGATATATAAAGGCGTTTCGCTGCGGTGTGCGGCTCAACGCAGAGTACCGCGTTTGCTTATCGCCGCTGACGCAGACTGCGACGGAACAAAGACCATAGAGTCCTTTCCATGAAAGAAGTCCCGCAGACGCGTCGCTGTAGTCGACCTTAAGTATTATTTCTCGGGCAGCACTTTTAACAACTTTAGGCATTGAAAACAAGACTTTGATCACAGAAACCAAATAAAAACGCACTAGCATCCGAACACAATAACAGCACCTGACAACTAATTTAAAATTTAGTTTTAAAATTTATTTCCGGAAATTTCCGCGGGACTTCTTTCATGAAAAGGACTCTACTAGACGTTTTTACGCATACGGCAGCGTTGTGCGTTACGATCGCGAGACCAAAGCTTTATAGTAGTTTATAGCTTTATAATTGAAAAAAATGCTTGTAGATAAAGCCTACTACAGTGTTTCTGAGTTCTTGGCCGACAATAGTTTTAGCTTAATCATAACATAACATCTCAGTACCTATTAAATTATAAATCTGTGTTATTTTCTCCATCCTATGTAATGTTTGTACTCCGGCTTTTTACTTTTTCCTTCTATAACTTGCTCTTATTTTACTTCGCATTGTATTTAATATTTATGTATGTATTAGTTTATTTTATTTTTATTTATGTAAGTTTTATGTAGTATATTTTTATTGTGTACATAACATTCTTTTGACAGTTTTTTTTGCGTTACATTGTTTGTGCACCGCCTTCCGTTACCGCTCCGCTCGTTACCTTCCATGCTACGGTTGCCTGGAAGAAATCGCTTTCAGCGATAAGGGTGCCCATTGTACTATACTTAGTTTTAAGATTTTTATGTATTTAATCCTTGTGTACAATAAAGTATTATTTATCTATCTATCTATCTTTGTACGCCGCTAGGGCGAAGCACAGAGGTTCATCTGTTGTTCACCATCTACCTATGTGTTATAACCTGTGTTTACAAATGAATAAATGAATTTGAATTTGAATTTGAATAGTGCTATTCCTGCACTTAAGGAAATTTTAATATTTTCATAAATTTCTAAATTTTTTAATCAGTTACAAAGTTCTGGAAGTTTAAACAAGTTTTCAATCAATTTTAGTTGTAGTGTAACATCTCATACTAACACGGCACCCTTTTCAGTTACTACAAGAAAAACTGGATGAACTAGCCAAGGACTTAGAAAGCTTGCCGGAACCAACAGCTGATTACAGCACTAGAGCTACCGATGAAGAGATGCAAGAATTCTCGTGCACACCAACCAGGATTACGGATGATGATATGCAAGAAGCTATCACAGAGATAAATGATGTTATCCAAGATGCTGCCGTTACACCAAGGAAAGTGGATGATGTTAAACAAGATGCTATAGTTCCAAGGAAAAATGCATACGGTGTTGCAGTTAAAATTGAAGCACTAGAATATAACGAGATTGAACTAATGATTGACACAGATTCTGAAGATTCAGGTAATTATTTTATTAAAAATCGATTGATATGCGATTACGCACTTTAAAGTGTCCTTAAGGTGGGTAATCGCATATCAATCGTTGTTTTGATAATTTTAACAGACTTCAAAAAATTAGGTTCCCAATTTGGGTTTTTTTTTTATGTTTGTTACCTGATAACTCCGTCATTTATAAACCAATTTGAATAAATCTTTTTTTATCTGAAAGGATATACTTCCAGATTGGTCCATTATCATTTTTATCAAAATCGGTTCAGTAGTTGGGGAATTAAATAGGAATAATTGGTAAAAACACGTTATCCACGTACACAATATTGCGTATTTTGCTTTCCTGTGACCTTTCAATGGTGTTTATGATCAATAGAACAAACCCAATGAACTACTGAATCAAGTTATGCACCGATTATAAGTAAGCAGGGAAATGTTTATCATGTTCCAGATGTACCATGTGCAATACCCAGCCGTGCACCATCATACAAAACAAAACCAAAATGGACATACGTCATGAAAGATCATAACTACTCCAGAAATGCTTTGGAAGTATCTATCACAGACAATAATGATATACTACAAGAGACAGACGACTCTATAGTTGAAGATGATGAACAAAATGTTAATAGTTCTAAAAAACGTGAACTATCTAACGTTGAAGAAATGAACCGAGAAGATTCTTTGATTGGAGATTTTGAAGAACAAACTCATACTGACTCTAACCAATCTTTTGAACTATCTGACATTTTTGAGAATAGATCTAGACAACCTATTGAAACAGCGACTAAGAAGAATGATAAAAACGAAGGAGTTACTTTAGATGTCGATTTGGAGAAACCTAGAAGTCCGTTTGAAATATCGACCAATGATAAAAATAAAGTAGTTACTTCGGATGAAGAGTTTGAGGAATCTACAAGTCTTTCTGAACTATCAACCAATGAGAATGATAAAAGTAAAGAAGATACATTTGATGCAGAGTCTGAAGAATCGATTAGTACTTGTACCATTGAGGAAACTTTTGATTTAGAGTCTGAAAAACAAGCTCATGTTGAATCTAGACGTCCATTACAATCAATCACTGAAGAGAATGACAAAGAATATCATTCTTCTGTCACAGATGTAATTAACAAACTGCCGAAAGTGACAGTTGAGCTTGAACGGATACCTATTACGAGACACCTCCGCAGTGCTATAAAGAAAGTAAAAAAACCACAACACCAAATGTTCTACTGCCATGAATGTAGCTACAAATGTCAATTCAAAAGTATCATGGAAAAACACTCAAAAATTCACAGATCACACAAATCGACCAAGTCCCGCAAGCAACCAATAATGGTTCGTACGAAACCTGATCGGCTCGCACTGCAAAAGCGAGGAGAATGTGATAAATGTGGTAAAATATTTAAAAAACAACTCTATTTAAACAGGCATAAAAAGTTACATTTAAAGATGTATGAATGCGATGTATGTGGCAGGCAATTCCATCATAAAAGCACTTATCTTGTACACACGAGAACGCACACCGGGGAAAGGCCTTTTGGCTGCAAATGGTGCGAGAAAACATTCAACGATAAGAGTAATTGTAGGAAACACATGAAAACACACACTGGTAGTACTAAATATCCATGTATGATGTGCACTAGAGTTTTCAGTCAGAAAAGTCGGCTGAAGCGACACGCGGTCGATCATATACTTTAATTTCATAGTTGTGGTAATTGTATTGATCATGAAACTAACCTAATTTGACAGCACACTAATACCCATATGCTGATAAAGACATTGTCACTCAAGGACAGATTTGAGTAGAGATATTCATACAAAAACATACTTGAGTATTAAATTTATATGGATGGATATTTCACACAACGCCGTCTAGTCCCAAAATAAGCAGAGCTTGTACTATAGGAACTAGATTGCTGATAGAATTCTTATTATTTTTTTTGTAAATACAAATTTTATTGCAACACAGACAACCAACTGAGATGAGACGCCTATGATATCTGTAACAGTTTGTAAGGTTTGTGTTCTAAACTGAAACAATAAGGACCGCTGTAAATTAAGTTAGTTTAGGAAAATACAACAACACAACACTAAAATTTTAAGTTTATTTTATTTTTATTTCTACCAAATTATTGATAAATTTTACTAAAATTGTACAACAGTTTTGATATTACTAACTCAATCACTCAATATTAAATCAGATTTTTTATAATTTGAGCTCATTGTGGAAGAGTTAGTTCGAGTTCATTACTATAGTAGGTGCCAAATAACACCGCAATACAGGTCATTCACCCACCTTCAACACGATGCCGCAAAATTCAATTTATGAATGGCTAATTCTGTCGCTTTCCATACAAACCTGTCGCTAAGGCAGTAATCGCTCGAATCTCGTAGTACTGTTTGTTTACCATACATAAATTGAATTTTGCGACATCGAGGTGAAGGTGGGTGAATGACCTGTATCGCGGTGTTATTTGGCACCCACTATAGCACCTATTTCGTATAGTTATGCTCGTATGTGTTTCGGTTTGAAGGGTATGGATGCATGCATGTGCATATGAGTTCTAACGCCTTCACGATCCAGAGTGACAGATGTAGACTTTGTATGTAGCTGAAATAGCTACAATAAACAATTCTGGAATCATGAAAATGTTATCAATTTCTTATGTTAACTGTACCGCGTGATCAAACCCACGAGCGAAAGCTAGTACCTATCTTATAGGTTAATATACATAATTAGATCAATGATCTAAGTAGGTATGTTATTTATTATGTACATAATAAAGTTTTTATTCTTTTAAGTAGTTTTAAGGAAAAATGCTAAGATATATCCGCAGTTGATAAAGCATAATAATTCAGGCACGGTAGACATCTCTTCAGTCTAAGGGGGTAGTCAGGGCTAATAAGTTTTAATATTTTAGTGTTCGATGTAGTTACGCAAAAAGGATCCAACCAACATTAAGTCACTTTTGTAAATCATTATAGTAGGTGCCAAATAACACCGCAATACAGGTCATTCACCCACCTTCAAAACGATGTCGCAAAATTCAATTTATGAATGGTAAACAAACAGTTCTACGATATTCGAGCGATTACCGTCTTAGCGACAGGTTTGTATGGAAAGCGACAGAATTAGCCATTCATAAATTGAATTTTGCGACATCGTTTTGAAGGTGGGTTAATGACCTGTATTGCGGTGTTATTTGGCACACACTATAGTTTGTATTCTTTACTGACTGCAAAGTGTAAATACAGTTATAAAGCTTAGTTCTAAGGTATTTTGTGTCAAGTACATACAGTATACACCCTATTGGGCACTGTGGGATAGTACATAGACCTATTTAATATTTGACTAGTGTGGATTGGATTCTTTTTGCATAACTACATCCAATTATGTTACAGAGGCAGACTGGATAATTTCGAAACTCCCTCATGAGGCCTTGAAAGATTGTTAGCTGTCGAAAGATTGTGTTTCTAGTTGGGTTGGAAATAATCCTGAACCTAAGCACATGTAAAAAACATAAAAATATTTTTCGGTTATTTTATTATACATAATTATAATTTTAAATAATGTTTTCAACTTGAAAAAACGTTATTTTTACAAAATGTTGTACATATGTTTGATCTAAATACATTTCTATGTATTAATCCTTGTTTCTATTTATGCCCTACGTACCGTAACTACACGAGGACGTTGTTACTGCTTACTCCATAAATACCTTCAAAAATAAACTCGACAACTGGCTACGAATAAATAAAACAGTGCTTGAAATGAGTGACTAAAAAAGTGATAAGACATTTCAACACTGTGTGACGTAGACATAACAGCGAAAGCTGCTCGTCTATAAACTAATAAATAAATAGTACTAGCAATCACTGGTAGGTACTAGCCAACCTAAATATAAATACTAAATTATACGTAGGTATCTACTTGAAAAAAAATATACGCACTAATAATATCATCAAGGAAACACAATTTATAAGGCAAATATTTTATTATTTAATAAAAAAAAAATAGAAGCACAGAATACTTAAGTGGCATTAAGTACAATTTTGAATAGTCGAAGATAAAATTGATAAAAATAAGAGTATAAAAGAATTATGATCAAATACCATGCCAGGTAGGTACTAGGTTTTTAAAATTAATTAACTCATAAAATATATTTCATTAAAACTTGATTAAACACGACAAAAATAGTACATTACTGCAGCGGCCTGCAACAGAGGCAATGAGGGAAGAACGTGTAAATGAAGACGAGGCACACATACGTGAGTCCCTCATTGCCTAGTTGTGGCCAAGGCTTGTATAGTACTTTTCTCAAATAATGCGCGGAAATTAAAACTAAGTACCTAGACAAAACTTTTTAGTTGAAAATACAATTACTTTTCAAAACCATTAGGTAACGAACAACGAAGTTACAGTGTCCATTTGTTTTTTTTCAATAATCACCTTTTAATTTAAAAGCCCGTTCGAAATTTGAATAAAACTTTTGATAAGTTACCTCCTTGGTTGCAATGTTATGGAGTAAAAAATCGTTCCATTTTTAAATAACACGACAGCAATGAGTTTTATACTACACCTGCTTGGAAAGTACCTTGATACTTTATCAAATTTACGGTAGAAAGTACGTCATTGCATATCGAACAAATATGCGGGGAGAAAACGCATCTGAGCGGGAGAGAAAAGTGTATGAAAATCCATTTCTTACGTGGTTTTTCTTTTTTAATTTTGGGTAAAAAAGCCAAAAAGTTTTTACAGTGAGTTTTTATCTCCAAGTTCGCAAAATGACACTGGCCACTAGCTGTATGTTGGATGGTGTCGGGCTGGCAGTGCGACCCTGCGGCGGCGGCAGGATAAACAATTTGAAAAAAGAACATGTCAAAATTGCAGACGCCATTGGCGTTTTTTCAATTTGTGTGTTGTTTAAGGATTCAATTTTAGTTTTTTATTTTTCTCGTAGGTGTAGTATAAAGCCCTATGTATCACTCGAGAGAAAGTGCGATTCCCGATCTCGGGTGTTTTAAAGCCCGAGCCTAACCCTCGACGGTAATCGGTCACTTTCTCCTCTCGGTGAACAATGTACTATTGTATGTAATTTATCTGGCCTCTAAACACGACAGTAATGGATTTTCATACATTTTTATCTGGCCGCTGCTCGCATGTGTGAGGCCAGTACTGCATCTTCGATTTATCTCGAAGAAGGTTGTTAAAATAATGCTTTAATTTCCAAGCATGTTTGAGAAAAAGCATTAAGTATACAATATTCATAGTAAACCTAACAAAATAGTAATTGATTTGGATAGTTATTATTTTATTAGATTTTTCTTGTTTTCCGGATACTATACAACGCTTAGGAATTTCTGTCTGTTACTAAACCACTCAAAATGTCTTTTTCGTTCCACTTGCTCAAAAAAGTGACATTCTATGCCACAAAAAGCGAACATAACAATAGTCATTTTTAATCTGTTTAAAACAGGGAGAGAAAATTGTACTGGATTTCTTTCATCCTCTAGGGGGAGAAAGTGATTTAAATTTGGAATACAATTTATACTGAACTACATCTGTGTTTACAGCATTGAGTTTGTATACAAAGCATTATACATCTTTTTGAAAAAGGAATACGCATTTATTATGCAGGCCGTATGAGCTTGATGCCTTTGCTTTTCCGACAAAAAAATATTAGTCTAGGAAAATGCCGCGTTTTTGTTTTCTTCAAATACATAAACGTTAAGTTTATTTTAATTTATTTTTATAAATAAGTTAATGTTCTAAAATGCTATCTCATATTATTATTGTGTTAATTTTTTCGCAAATGGTACGAAAAGTAGAGTATTTTCCTCGGTGATAAAGCTGTCTTAGTCTTGGGTGAACTTAAATCCCTCGCTACTCTCAGAACTCGTCTTAAATCTCTCGCTTCGCTCGTGATTTAAGTTTTTAACACCCTCGCTACGCTCGGGAGTAAACTTCGAGTCCTTCGTTACGCTCGCGATTTAAATCGTCACCCGCGACAGAAGACACTGCTTTATCCCCTTGTTAAATAATCTACTATTTAATTTAATTTTTTTTACACTTACCACTCACATGCTTTTTCTGCTCATGTATCTTAAGATACCCGAGACTATTACATTTAAAGTCGCACTGACCACACTTAAGAAGTTTATTTGCTTTCATCCTATGCTTATTTTCTACATGATTTTTAATATAACTCGCATTCACGCTTCTAAAATCACACAACTGACAACTATAGGGCTTTTCCCCGGTATGTATTCTCCTAATATGTCGATTTAGATCATATTTACGAGTGAAGTTTGTGTTACAGATGTTACATTTAAAGAGTCTAGTGTCAGCGTGCGTTAGAATGTGAAGTTTCAAGTTACTTTTCCTGCTAAAACGTTCCTTGCAAATAGCACAAGTAAATGGCTTAACTCCTGTATGGGATATCATATGTCTTTCCATATCGATTTTTTGTGAGCATCGGGCAGGGCAGAGATCACAGATGAAGCGTTTAACCCCTAAATGACATTGAATATGTCTTGTTAGGGTACTTTTTTGGACGAACTCCCAACCGCAGATCTCGCAGATGTACTCCCTGGCGGAGTTTTTGGTTGACTGATGAAGCTTCAAATGTCGGTTTAAATGGAATTTATGTGCGTATGTCTTCTCACAGTGGCTGCAGGGGAATCTTGTGCGCTCTTTGTGGTCTGGGATAGTCAGACTGAAATCTACGTAATTCTTTTCTTGCGTCGCTCCTGTAAATAAATGTATTATTATTAATTCCTCGAAGCGTTCGTGGCTAGGCTTGCATCTTCACCGATTATCTAAGTTAAGTTGCATTCTGCGCGGTCACTATTTGGATGGGTAACCGTTAGTGGCATTTTCACCTGAACGCTTCCTTGCTTCGTAGGGCACGCGCAACTGTCTGGCTCTAGCAGTCGTTAAGCCATGACGGAGGCCTTAAGGCGGCCTAAAAACTCCGTCACCAGAGTTGTCCACTAACTCATACGAGCTTGCTTGATGCTTTTTGTTATTAATTTATTTAGGTCTGTATTCCCATTTGCCGCTCAACCATAGATTTTTGAATGAGAATGGTACTCAAATTTATGCTTGAGTAACGATTCTTTTATCAGCATACGGCCCCTAGGCTGAAATACTCAAGTCATTTAAATTTGAGCATCACTTAAAGTTGCTCTTCCTCTGTTTGACATTACTCGTTTGTAAGAGATGGCAATAATTTAAGCGGGACTTAAATTGAGTGGGGTTTGAGTGGCGTTTGAGTATTCGCCCATTAGATCCATAGGTTAGGTGTGCTGATTGCTCTTCAAGTACTGATCCGTGCTCAAGAATAAATTTTTGTATGTAAATCTGTACTCAAATCAATTGCTTGAGTAACCATTTCTGTACCGGCATACAGGCCTAAAAGAAAAATATGCTATAAAGGAAAAAAATGAATATGATGGACAAACCTCTTGCTTTAGATCCTGAATCTACTTCACCCACATCGGGTGTTTCTTGTTTTACTTCTTCCGTTTTCAGCGTAATTGTTTCTTCATCTCTATCCTTCTCTAATTCTTCAGTGTCACAAATTTCTTCTTTTATGACAACATTTCTCATAACTTGATTAAACTCAGTTATTTCTTTCTTTATAATTGGTACATCTATTTCTTCTTTAACATTGAGTATTACACTCGCAGGGTCTTGTATTTCTACCTTAACTTGGGAGTTGGTTGCATCGTTTATGGAAAACAATTGTAATGGTGTTATTGTAAGTTTGTGTACAAACTTCCGATCCAGAATGTTGACTGTGTCTTCTGTAAGCTGAAAGTATAAGATAATATAAGTAAAGTTGTGTAGATTCCTTGCATTTGTATTACATAGGAGAACCAGTGGTATAGTGGTAGCAAACTCTAAATGCTTTTATTCAATAAAATCTCACTGATTATTTAAGTTTGTGTACGAAGCGACCCCGCCTGCCTATCCTAAGGTCATGGGTTCAAATCCGGTCATGCGCCAATGGGTTTTTTATGCTCAGAAAATTCATGTGCTCAATGCCAGTGCTCTGAAACGGTGAAGGAAAACATCGTAAGGAAACCTGTTGCTTAGTCAGGTCCACACAATCTTGGCTATTCTGTAGATAAGATTGACTAGACTAGGCTGAGGATGTTATAGGACCTATAACTATACTATACTGGGAGCTAAATCATGTCCCAGGCACTACCGCATTGCTGTCATCAACCCAAAGTCCTTCTCCGTTACTTCAAGGAGTTGGGCTGGTTGGGGTGAGGTCAGCTGAAGGTCAGCAGGGGGACAATGCACAATACACCCCAACGCGGGACGTCAGTGCAGCTCTTATTCCCCCACGACGAATTAGAATTAGACTACCACGTTTCATCCCCAAATACATAAGTACATACATGTTAAGTATTCATGAATGACCGACTCGCCAGTTTATGTTTGATTGAAGGGACATCCCTAATGTCGTGTCCCATCCTTATCCTTACGTTCTTTCCTTTCATTCGTTCCCCTCCATTCATTCACTCTTCGAAAAACTCTCACCGGTCGTGCGCGCAAAATAACAAAAATAAGAAAAGAAACATAAAACTCAACATATTCCTACAGCCCGAGCCTGCCTACCCGCGATAGATGGTAAGTCCCACTAAATCCTACAATACAGTTTTAAAGTAAAAAAATAAAAATATAAATAATAATAAGTAGGTAAATTCTTTCAGGGCGTCTAGTTGAAGCGACGCGTGACCCGAGGGCTGGTGATTATCTAGGCCAGCGTATCAGCATTGCAATTCAGCGCGGCAATGCAGCCAGTGTCTTGGGTACGTTTCAGACTGGTACTGATTTGGACCAGTTGAGCTATCTATAAATCGTTTGCAACGGTTTGTAGATGGCTCAACTGTTTCATGTGTATTTTGTAAATATTGTAAGTGTTGTAAATACTATATTCGTTTTAATTTTCTTTGTGAATAAATTTATGTTTTGGAGTATATTTACATAGTTATTTATTGTGTACGCTGAAGCTTAGCCCACAAGACAAAAAGCTAGTTACCTCTATACCACTGTACAAGAACTGTGTAAGTATTTCCTCTGCTTTCTGAGACATGTTGATGAACCTGCAGCAACTCCTTAGTAGCGAGTAGCAGATGTAGCATATCATCTCTGGCCTCTTATCTTCAGTACGGAGCTAAAAGTAGTTGGATAGTAATAAAGTCTGTATATAAAGATCAATATCATGGTCCATCTGGTATAAATTAGCAGTCTTATTGTATGACAATTGTGATTCAAAAGATTATGAACAGTTTGGTACCTTTAGAACACAAGTACCTATAAAGCCATAAACATTTACAATAGTTTGAAGCTTTGTTTACTTCCCTACCTATAGTTATTTTAAAGATATGACAGGAGTCATGACTCAGTCGATAGTAGCTCTGCTTTCCGTGCTGTGAGTCGTGGGTTCGATCCCCACCGAGAACAAACATTTGTGTGTGACAAACATAGATGTTTGTTCTGTGTCTGGGTGTTACTATGTATTAAAAGTAAGTATTTACAAAAAAAAATGTATATAAGTATTATATCAGCAATCTAGTTCCTATAATACAAGCTTCGCTTAGTTTGGTACTAGAAGGCGTTGTGTAACATGTCCATGAGTATTTATTTATTTTTAGGAAAAAAGTGAGATGAAAATTCTGTAAACCTTCTGCCCAACTGAGCGGTTGCCTTTGGTTATAAAAATTGTATTATCTCACCAAGCACGTCCACTGAACGTGAGGAGTAACAGAAAGCAAAATGTGCAGATATCTGCATGAATACATGGTACCTACAAACCTTTGTTGAAAGTTTCTCAAATATCACTTGGTACCTTGTATTTGAAATGTTCTGCATTCTGGTGTTGCTGGCTAAACATACTCTGCATAAAGCTAAAGACATTTCGTAGTGGGAAATGTAGGAATACGAAACAGCAATAAAACTGCAGAACAGAACATCACATCAAAAATGCTTATGTATCAAAACAAAAAGGCAAGTGCTATACGAACTTACAAAAATGGCGGACACCTATGTGTGCGTTTTATGTCTGTATGTATACATGCATTTGTGTGCGTGTAAACACATTTCAAGTGTCAAAAAGCAGATATAGCTGCTTGCTTCCTAGTCTATGAGCTGCTTGCTTCTGTTGCAATTATGTTAGGTACCTAGATGCCTAAGTTGAAAAAGCATTTTTTAAAGCCAGCTACCTAAATAAGTAAGCAAAATACTTATGCCTAAGCTTTTTAGTAGGTACGTAGGCTACCTACCTAAAAGTTACCTATGTATGTAGGTATGTACCTAACTGATTCGAGCCACACGGGTAGGTAGGTAGGTACCTATCAAGAATTCTCTACGTGTTCCTATGTGCCTTTATGCACTGCACACCACCATCATTCAATGAGGAGTTCTGTTGAACAGCTTCTGACTTCTTGGTACCTACCTACCTAGGTAACTTATCTTACATTGAACAGCTTCAGACTCCATCAGGTAGGTAGGTAAACGTATGCTATGCAATGCAGTAAGTAGGTAGTTAACTACTTAGGTAGTCAATTGTAACTATACTTGAATCTGTGTCACTAGAAGCACCTCGGGAAGCTTGTACTAACTTTTAGTAGTTAAGTTACGCAAAATGTAAGTAGTAACTAGTAGCTCATCTGTAATTCAAAATAAAGCTAGGTTCATATTACTGTGTTGGGGTGTGTCGTGGCGCCTTGTGTTGTGGCGCGTTATGGCGCGTTTTCAGATTATTCATCGTGCGAGAGTTGTGGTGTGAATACCTTAAAATGGAATGATCTGATAATGACAGCGATTTTGATGAAAATATACCATTTCTGCTATTGATGACTCTTCTTAAATTTATTTCATGTTTTTGCTACCTATGTCCTCCCAAACAGCATTCCTGATACCTTGATCCTTATATTCTTTACATTTAGTGTCATATACAGTACTCTATATTGCCGTACTAACTCGATAAGCTCATCGGACATTTTTATAAACTAGAACAAACCAAAAAAATTCAAAATCCAGTACGAAATGAACCGCTTCCCTCGCGCTTAACGCGTCGTATTGGAGCGTTCACATTTGCGGCGCGTTGTTGCGCGACAGATCCCCCACAACCTCTGTGGTGCGACCGGGCGTCGTTCGATTTTAACGCGACAGAACGCGCCACACCACAACACAACCTACTAATGTGAATCCAGTCAGTCCAGGTAATACACGTAAACGATTGCGTTCTGGCGCGCCACGACACACCCCAACACAGTAATATGAACACAGCTTAATTCATTTCTCACTTACATAACCTAGATTATGAAGCAGCTATATCCGCTTTTTGACACTTGAAATGTGTTCACGCACACAAATGCATATATACATAGATAAACTGCACACATAGGTACCGCTAATTTCGTAGTTCGGAATACCACTCGCCTATAGTATTAGTTGGACTTATGTAGTTAGAAAAGGTTCTATGCTCATGCTGCCTAAATCTGAACTAGATGGCGCTGCTAAGTTTGGCCGGATCCTAGAACGCGCTATAGAAGTATTTTGCGTTTTGTGGGGGTCTCCGTATGTGATCACTCTCTCTGTCTCTTTCTATTCCACGCATTCACTCTCGCTGTCTCTTCCTATTCCATTATATCTATCTAATATCTATAAACGAGCAATTCTTGTATATATATATACCTATATAATCTGAATCACGGAAACGGCTCCAACGATTTTCATGAAATTTATTATACAGTGGATTTCGGGGGCGATAAATCGATTCATTTTCAGAAAATGTCGTTTTATTCGTGTTTTCAAGTAAACACTTAAACAGAAAAAATGTGACTCTTCCCGACATCTATTGGCGAATAATAATACTATTTTTTGAAGTTATACTTCTAATCGTTAATAGATGTCAGTGTTCAGCATTTGACCGCCCATGTTTTGCCCGTGACAAAGATAGATGTCACTGCTGAAATTACTTAAAATCAAAAGAGCATAGAACTTTTTCTAACTAACTACCTAAGTACTGCATATTGGTTACTAGCTTCCGCCCGCGACTTCGTTCGCGTCCCGTTGGATCCCGTTGATTTTTCGAGATAAAAAGTACCTAGCCTATGTGTCAATCCAGGTCACGGACAATATATATTCTAAGTTTCATCCAAATCGGATTAGTAGTTTTTGCGTGAAAGAGTAACAAACATCCATCCATCCATCCATCTTAAAATTTTTCGCTTTTATAATATTAGAAGGATTTGCATAAAAATAAATACTAAAAAAATACGGAGCAAAGCTCGGTCAGAGCTTTGCTCCGTATTTTTTTTAGTATTCCAGCTCGTTTAACGTTAAACGCGTTGCGCAACCTTGTTGGAAAACGCAATAGAAGTAGGTATAACTTCAAAAAACACGTAAGTATTTACACACACTTATTTTAATTCGAAACCTAAGTAATGCAGTTGTCTTGCCATTCAATTTACAACTTTACCAGCATCAGAAATTAAATATTGCGCCTAAAGATCACGCACTTCATTTCCAATCGAGTTGCAAACTAGGGAATTATTTGAGTCTTCAAGTCCATGGAGTATCTTGATGTTGGTAACCATCTTTAATTCGAATGAAGTTGTGTAAGGCACAGCAACATTTTACGATGTCGATTGCAAGATCATATTGTTTACATTTTAAGGCCTATGAAAAATTAGGTATTTATTTGTTAAAATTCCAAAAGTAGATTCAATTATCCGTCTAGCACGACAGTGACGATAGTTAAAGACTTTTGTTAAAGGATTTTATGGAACTACAAATGAAACTTTTATGAATTACTGATAGAATTTGTGTTTTTTACACGCACACACTTTAGCTATTTTTGGAGACCGAGAACAAATGGTAGCAGAGCGTGGTTGGATTCATCATGGCCACAACTTCTCATCAAATATCGCAATATCGTATCGAACTGCTAAACAGAAATAACTACGATACGTGGGCAATACAAGCTGAAGCGGTACTTGTAAAAAATGGTTTGTGGAAGACCATCGGTGACCATCGGGCCCGATGCCGAAAAGGACTTGTTGGCGCGATCTGAATTATTTCTCCTCATATCGCCCACAGAAATACGACAAGTGAAAAATTGCACATCTGCATCCGAAATATGGAAAAAATTGAAATCTATATACCAAAGCGAGGGTCCCGCCAGAAAAGCGGCATTGCTAAAGCAATTGATCCTAAAGAAAATGATGGATAAAGATGACGTACAGGATCATTTGTCGTCCATTTTCAATTGTGTTGATATGCTCAAGAACATGGGCGTGGGGATAAACGACGATTTACTAAGTATAATCATCCTGTACAGCTTGCCGACGTCCTACGAAAATTATCGAATCGCCATAGAAACGCGTGAAAAATTGCCAACTCCTGAAGAGCTAAAAATAAAAGTCATTGAAGAGAGTCAGGCAAGGACCAGGCATAAAAATCCAAATGATGGAAGCACACCAGAGCGCGCTTATTTGTCAAATAAAAAGAAAAATGTCAAGTGTACAGTATGTGACAAAACTGGTCACGAATCAACCAAGTGCTGGTCTCGAAACAAGAACCAAAGTTCAAACGCAAAAGAAAGAAAGATGAAAAATTCTAAAAACTTCTTTTTTTCAGAGCACACAGCAAATATGGTCCATACTGCGGCTACTGATGACGTTTGGTGCCTGGACAGTGGGTGTACGTCCCACATAACTGGAACGGCTAAGAAATTCACAGAAATTGAAGCTGGACAAGGCAAACTGAAACTGGCATCAAACCAAAGCACAGAGATAAAAGGTACGGGAACAGTCCCAGTGATTTACAATAATATAGACATCAATCTAAATGATACCATTTATGTACCTGAGTTGTCAACAAATTTGCGTCTGTTGCTCGTATAACCGAGAGAGACCATACAGTTTTGTTCACCGATAAAAAGGCATATGTAAAGGATAACCAGGGAAAAACTGTTCCGACTGCAGACAAGGAAGGACTTTATCTGACTTCTTTAAAAGGGTCAAAAACAAATGAACAGGCAAATAATATTTCTGAAAATGATTTAATGAAATTGCATCAAAAATTAGCACATCTAAATGAAAAAGATTTAAAAGATCTTGGATCTAAAAATCTGGTATCAGGTTTAGAATTAAACAAAAATTATTTCAAAACTGTGAAACCTGCATAAAAGCCAAGATGACGCGGTTACCTTTTCCCAAAAATGATGGAAAGAAGTCGGAGCAGATTTTGGAGGTCATCCACAACGACCTATGCGGACCTATGCCGGCAGCAACTATCGGCGGCGCAAAATACATATTAACATTCATAGATGACTTCAGCCGCTATTGCTATGTATACTTCATACAAAAGAAATCAGAAACATTCGAAAAATTCAAAGAATATAAAGAAGAAGTAGAAAAACTTACAGAAAATAAAATATAGTTTCTACAATCAGACAATGGTACAGAATATTGTAATGGAGAATTCAACAAATATTTAAAAGATAATGGTATTCAAAGAAGATTATCGGTAATCTACACTCCACAACAAAATGGACTGGCAGAAAGGAAAAATAGAACCTTAGTTGAGAAAGCCAGGTGTATGATGATCGAGTCTAAAGTTCCAGAAGTTATATGGGCAGAAGCTGTATTCACTGCAAACTATATTGTGAATAGATGTCCAGCAAAAGCTCTGAATGGGGAGACACCCTATGTAAAATGGGTTGGCCGCATACCATCTGTAAGACATCTACACATATTTGGATCAAAGGTATTTACACTCAGATTATCAGCGTTCTATCCTACCAGCCGACCTATTACAGGTGGTAGGATGGTTTTGTTAAAATCGTTGTAGTTCACAATCTCTCACCAGTGGCTCCAAGTAGCTGTCCTGCATGCAGCGGCCACACCCCGGGAAATCACGTCGGCTCGTGGGCTAAACCTGGTGGGGGGGGCTTGAGTGTTTCGACACTTAGGTCTTAGCGGATGCTTCCCGCTTAGTGCAGTCTGCCTCGGCCTCTAGGCAATTCACCAACGGTGGCGAGGTAGCTAGGCATTGTGAAAGGCCTGAAAGGCGGCGATAGGAGCCATATAGTTATCGTCGGCTAGACACTGCATCCAGCCTCCCTCCGATCGTAGCGGTTTTCCGTTCCATTGGGGCCAGGGGGGTCGGACGAGAGAGTGCATCTGCGTTTGCGCGCCCGCTTATGCACTTTAATATATCCTGCGTATCTGACATCAAGCAGCAACAATGTCGCCGTAGCCGAAACCGGCCAGGAAGACATCATCATCATTTACACTCAACAATCAGAAGAGCATAAGAAGTTTTCACCTAAAGCAAGTGAAGGAGTGTTTGTTGGATATGCAAAGTACAGTAAAGCGTACAGAATATACCTACCAAAACAAAATACAGTTATTGTGCGTCGAGATGTCAAAGTGCTAGACGGAAAAATGTACTATCAAAACAATGATGTTCAAAATGGTCAAATTTTTCCCGAACTGGCACAATCTGACTCTGAAAATGAAAGCATTCATGAAGAAGAAGACGCAGAACAAGGAAGGAAGTTACTGATAACATATCTTTTCAGCCTCTTTTATTTCAGCAAAGTAGAGAAAGTACCTTCTCCGCTGTTGATGATGATGGCGGCGACGATGAGACAATGCACTCTTTCAGCGAATATGCAGATGGCGATGAAGTCGGTGTAGCTGAAACTGTATGTCCACAAGACATTGTCTTACATCGTCAAACTGAGCCTGTCTTAGGTACCCGATCATCAAGATTGATAAAACCTCCTGTGTGGTTTAGAGATTATGAACTTGGAGGTACAGATGAGTGCAACTACATGTGTGAAGAAATTGAAGAAAATGATGTCCGAAATAAACATGAATGGCAGGAGGCCATAAAATCTGAAATAAGGTCCCACTTGAAAAATGATACATGGAAAATTCAACCAAGAGAAAAGGATTGTAAAAATATAGTGGACTATAAAATGATTTTAAAAGAAAAATTAGGCCCAGATGAAAAAATAATCAAAAAGGCGAGATTGGTGGCTCGTGGTTTCACCCAAAGATCTGGAATAGATTATAATGAAACCTATGCCCCTGTGGCCAAACTGAGTTCTATTAGAACAATGTTGGCACTTGCTGTTGAGCAAGATTTAAGCCTGTATCAAATGGATGTCACTACTGCATATTTATATGGAAATCTAGATGAAAAAATACTGATGAAAAAACCTGAATATTTGGAAAAATATCTACAAGAAATAATGTTGGACGAAAGGAAAAATAAAAATTTTGAAATATTCAACAAAGCCAGAAATATGCTACAAAACATAAATAGAATAGAAGGCGACCAAGTCTGTCTACTACAAAAGGCAATCAAGGCTTGAAACAAGCTGGTCGTCAATGGTTCTATAAGTTGGACCATGAGTTGAAAAAGATGAATTTCGAAGCATCAACAGCTGATCCATGCATTTACACAAAAATACAAGGCATAGATAATATAATAGTTGCAGTATATGTCGATGATTTAATAATTGCTTACTCAGATGAAAAATAATTGAATAAACTAAAAAGGCATTTAAACGAAAATTTTGAAATGAAATAAATTGGAAAACCAAAATACATACTAGGTCTTGAAAACACAACAAAAATGAATTAAAAATAACACAGAAAAGGTATATTGAAAAAGCTTTGAAAAAATATAATATGGAAAACTGTAAACCAATAAGTTCTCCCATTGAACCATATTTGAAGCTGGAAAAATCTAAAAAATTGTGATAAAAATATTCCATATCTAAATTTAATTGCAACATTGATGTATTTGTCAGTGGCAAGTCGGCCAGACATAGCTTATTCAGTGAGCTGCCTGTCACAGTTCAATAACGCTTACAGTGAAGAACATTTCAAGTATGCAAAGCGCATTTTGAGGTACCTGAAAGGTACCATGGTAATAGGTATATGTTATACCAAATCAAGCGAAGATTTCTATGGAATAGCTGATGCTGATTGGGCTGGCTGCAAGATAGATAGAAAATCATATTCCGGCTACTGTTTCAAGTATGCAAATGCTTGCATCAGCTGGGAAGCAAAGAAGCAAAAATGCGTGGCTTTATCAACTGCAGAAGCTGAATATTTAGCTCTAACTGAAGCCGCTAAAGAAGCTATTCATCTGAAAATGTTATTTAATGATTTAGGCATTACTATAGATAATGTTGTACTTTTCAGTGATAACCAGGCTGCCCAGAGACTTTCCTACAATCCAGTAATCAGTGGGAAGTCAAAGCACATAGAAATAAAGCAGCATTTCATCAAGGAATGCGTTCAACAAGGAACGATCAGCATTCAATACAAACCTACCGTGGAAATGGAGGCTGACCTTCTCACAAAGGGAGTTCCTGGACCAAGGCTTCTGATACTGAGGGAGTTACTTGGCCTATCATGAGCGATGAGCTCGTGAGGAGGAGTGTTGGACTGGCACTAGCACATCACTATGGAAGTGTCCCGTCCCTATGTTTTTAGTCAAAATAAGACATCTGTCTGTGTCCTGGTCTGTCAGCCATATTGTTCTCGGTCTTCAAAAATAGCTAAAGTGTGTGCGTGTAATAAACACAAATTCTATCAGTAATTCATAAAAGTTTCATTTGTAGTTCCTTAAAATCCTCTAACAAAATCCTTTAACAACTTTCTTCTTGTAATAATAAAGATTTTTTCTTTTAAGGCCTCTTAATATTACGCGTAATTCCAAACGGTTCATCACCGAGTATCACTTATGGAGCCGGAGTAGGTACTAATTCCAAGAAGTGCTTTATAAGGAGGCAGATTAATAGTAACATTCTCAACTTTTTTCATAGTGTTGACTCTCTGAATATCTGTTTTTTTCCCGATGCTCCCACATTTATATATTGAGAGTTATAGTTTGCATCACAACATTGCTAGTAAAACAATTGAAAAATACCTCTTGTAATTAAAATTGAGTGAAGCAGTGTGTTCTGGCATTATCATTCGAACATGGCTCCAACGGAATGCGGAAAATTTGCATTTCTCTCAAATTCTGTAGCTACTTCAATCCATTCATTGGATTCATTCGGTAGTTTTAAGACTTCATTTTTAAACAGCTTGGCATACTTCTTTCACTATTCCATTGATTGTAGAAATCCTCATATGATGAGAGTAATGCAGATCAGTAAATGTGTTTCCGGACGCAAGGTAACCTGTAACGTAATAAAATTAATTGTTTCAGTAAAGAGTATTCATCAAAGGTGGAAAAGCGATTAGGGATCAGTACGTTAGGTACAAAACGGCGGTAAAATTAAAAGTCGGGTTCTGCAGCAACCACTAAAAGAAAATATGTTTTTGCTGAAACTATGTCATTTTTGGACATTTTTGAATCGGAGTCTGTTGAAAACGCACCAACTTCAGATAATCCATTGACACAAAATGATTCTACGTGCTCAGAAAACGATATGACAAATGTACATAATCAAAGAAGAAAGAAAAATACTCAGAAAATGAGTACATTCGAGAAACAGCTACTTGAGATGTGGAATTCTACTAACAATCCTGCTTTTGAAGACGTAGCATTCTTCAATTCGACTCTGCCTGCTCTTAGGAAACTGACGTTTGAAAAAAATATTTTTTTCGAATCAGATTCTACAATTACTCGTTGGATACAGGTGCCAGTCCTATCCAGTACCAGTGTACAAGCATGGCTCCATCTACAAGTGCTGTTCCAGCCATGTCAAGAGTTTCTATAGTGTCGCCGGTACACAGAAGAGTCATTTGAATTTGATTTTACAACGCTAAACTGATTAAAAGTTTACTAAAGAAGATTGTGGTTTTTCATTATATACATTAAAAAAATATTCGACACATACCTTATTGTTACTGACAAACGCTCCGTAGGTGTTATAGCTATTCGGAGAAATCCAGTATGTGCTATTTTGTTTTCAATTTTAGAAATCAGTTCGTCAAACGTGTTCACATTCTGAAGTAATTGAACAATTTAATTGCATCTTCTCGTAGTTGTGATTACAAAGTTACGAATGCACCACTCAACATACGCGCCGAAGTTATAGGATTCATGAATAATTTTCCTTTTCGGCTGGCACGTCGTTTTTTGTTCTGATAATATAGCACAGAAATCAAAATAAGTTTTTTTTTATTGATTGTTTCCATGACTGTACACGTCCAGCTCAGGCGAGTGCACACGCGAAACTGTGAAGGACCAGCTCGAGCCTCCGCGCTGCTCGCGACCGGCGACACGCGGCAGAATGAAAGGAGCCTTAGTCAGACTAATATCTACGTAATTCTTTTCTTGCGTCGCTCCTGTAAATAAATGTATTATTAATTCCTCGAAGCGTTCGTGGCTAGGCTTGCATCTTCACCGATTATCTAAGTTAAGTTGCATTCTGCGCGGTCACTATTTGGATGGGTAACCGTTAGTGGCATTTACATCTGAGCGCTTCCTTGCTTCGGAGAGCACGCGCAACTGTCTGGCTCTAGCAGTCGTTAAGCCATGACGGAGGCCTTAAGGCGGCCTAAAAACTCCGTCACCAGAGTTGTCCACTAACTCATACGAGCTTGCTTGATGCTTTTTGTTATTAATTTATTTAGGTCTGTATTCCTATTTGCCGCTCAACCATAGATTTTTGAATGAGAATAATACTCAAATTTATGCTTGAGTAACGATTCTTTTATCAGCATACGGCCCCTAGGCTGAAATACTCAAAAGTCATTTAAATTTGAGCATCACTTAAAGTTGCTCTTCCTCTGTTTGACATTACTCATTTGTAAGAGATGGCAATAATTTAAGCGGGACTTAAATTGAGTGGGGTTCGAATACTCAAACGCCACTCATGGCGTTTGAGTATTCGCCCATTAGATCCATAGGTTAGGTGTGCTGATTGCTCTTCAAGTACTGATCCGTACTCAAGAATAAATTTTTGTATGTAAATCTGTACTCAAATCAATTGCTTGAGTAACCATTTCTGTATCGGCATACCGGCCTAAAGAAAAAATATTTTTAATAAAGGAAAAAAATGAATATAGTAAGGATTTTGATGGACAAACCTCTTGCTTTAGATCCTGAAACTACTTCATCCACATCGGTTAGTTCTTGTTTTACTTCTGCCATTTTCAGCGTAATTGTTTCTTCATCTCTATCCTTCTCTAATTCTTCAGTGTCACAAATTTCTTCTTTTATGACAACATTTCTCATAACTTGATTAAACTCAGTTATTTCTTTCTTTATAATTGGTACATCTATTTCTTCTTTAACATTGAGTATTACACTCGCAGGGTCTTGTATTTCTACCTTAACTTCTACGTAATTATTTTCTTGCGTCGCTCCTGTAAATAAATGTATTATTAATTTCTCGAAGCGTTCGTGGCTAGGCTTGCTTAGTCAATCTTCACCGACTATCTAAGTTAGGCTAAGTTCAGATCACTTGTTCAGATGGCGGCGGCTTGCGCTCGGCAGTCTAGCGTAAACATTCAGTAAGAATGGACGTGGAGGAGGCTATTTGCTTGTGGGTCTTATACCGCAAACTGCGACGTCGTCGTCGAAAGCAAGGACGATACTGGGCGCCTGTTTGTGACTTTATATCCTACAATAAGACTACACGAAGATCGGTTTTTCAACTAGTTTAGGATGTCGATTGCATCCTTTGACTTTTTGTATGATTGCGGTGAAAAGGATTTGCAACCTACAGTTGGTGCTGTAAGATATTGCATATCACCAAAATAAATAGTATCAATAGATATCTCGTCCTCCATTTTCGTGGCTCCGTGCGTCCGTCCGTCTCAAACCGCGCGGGTCATCTGAACAGGTCGATACAGGATTGTAGATCTCAAATCGCGCGTCGCCGCGCGGTGACGCGCGGTCATGTACACGACAATATTGATTTGCTGCAATCTTAAACCGCGCGCCGAGCCAACCGCGCACCGCCGCGCGTTCATCTGAACTTAGCCATAGAGCGACGTTCTGCACGGTCACTATTTGGATGTAAATGCCACTAACGGTCACTCCCGTGAGTGGCATTTACATCTGAGCGCTTCCTTGCTTCGGAGGGCACACGCAACTGTCTGGCTCTAGCAGTCGTTAAGCCATGACGGAGGCCTAAAAACTCCGTCACCAGAGTTGTCCACTAACTCATACGAGCTTGCTTGATGCTTTTTGTTATTAATTTATTTAGGTCTGTATTCCTATTTGCCGCTCAACCATAGATTTTTGAATGAGAATGGTACTCAAATCTATGCTTGAGTAACGATTTCTTTATCAGCATACGGCCCCTAGATCCATAGGTTATGTGAGCTGATTGTTCTTCAAGTACTGATCCGTACTCAAGAATAAATTTTTGTATGTAAATCTGTACTCAAATCAATTGCTTGAGTAACCATTTCTGTACCGGCCTAAAAGAAAAATATGTTTTAAAGGAAAAAAATGAATATGATGGACAAACCTCTTGCTTTAGATCCTGAATATACTTCATTCACATCGGTTAATTCTTGTTTTACTTCTTCCATTTTCAGCGCAATTGTTTCTTCATCTCTATCTTTCTCTAATTCTTCAGTGTCACAAATTTCTTCTTTTATGACAACATTTCTCATAACTTGATTAAACTCATTTATTTCTTTCTTTATAATTGGTACATCTATTTCTTCTTTAACATTGAGTATTACACTCGCAGGGTCTTGTATTTCTACCTTAACTTGGGAGTTGGTTGCATCGTTTATGGAAAACAATTGTAATGGTGTTATTGTAAGTTTGTGTACAAACTTCCGATCCAGAATGTTGACTGTGTCTTCTGTAAGCTGAAAGTATAAGATAATATAAGTAAAGTTGTGTAGATTCCTTGTATTTGTATTAAATAAGAGAACCAATGGTATAGTGGTAGCGTCTAAATGCTTTTATTCAATAAAATCTCACTGATCATTTTGAATCGCGTTATTGTAAGTTTGTGTACTTATAGCACGACCCCTCCCATTCTAAGGTCGTGGGTTCAAATCCTGTTGTACACAAATGGGTTTTATTTACTCGGAAAGATTATGTGAACAATGCCAGTGGTCTCAAATGGTGAAGGAAAACATCGTAAGGAAACCTGCTGCTTAATCAGCTCCACACAATCTTGGCTTTTCTGTAGATAAGGCTCACTAGGCTGAGAGGAGGAATAGGTATAGGTGCTACAAGTCTACTGCATATAAATCATGTCCCAGGCAATACAGAGTCCCTTCTTTATACGGACATGGGTAAAATAGTAGCTTCCAACCAAATCATCACCAATATCGGAAGAGAGTCCTCTCAAATCTTGTTTAAAACATAATGGATCACATATCGAGCATGCAAAACCAAAATTGTTCTCGTTGAATTTTGTTCTAATGTAGTTGTGCTGATGGAATTGAGTACATGGGACTTGTAGATTTACCCTTTCATTTTCGTCACCAATATCACTAGTATTTTCATCGGTAATCTCAATTGAAACATTGCTGGTTTTCGCAGCCCTCGTAGATTCCCCTCGAGCTTTTTTCCTTGCTCTATATTCTCGCTGATATTCTGCTGGTGTTTTCCTCCTTGTTGGGTTTGCAATATCACTAGTATTTTCATCAGTAATCTCCATTGAACCGTCGTTGGTTTTCGCAGCCCTTGTAGATTCCCGTTGAGCTTTTTTCCTTGCTCTATATTCTCGCTGATATTCTGCTGGTGTTTTCCTCCTTGTTGGCTTTGAAATACCAATATCACTACTTGTCGAAGGCCCAGCAGTTGTTAGTTGATCTACTCTATTTGATTGATGAGTGGTAATAAATCCCGCCGTCGAAATTGATGGTATTACAGCTGGCGAATCAATGAGTATATTGTCACGTTTGGCTTTTTTACGTGCTCGGTACTCTCTCTTGTATTCCGCGGCCGATTTCCTTTTCATCGATGTTACTGATCCTGCGACATTAATTGTAGAAGAATCAGCAGTCGTAGAAGGATCACTAGTTCTATTCAATGACTCTTTTTCTTGCTCCGCTCGCTTCCGTGCTCTGTAATCACGGTAATATTGTGCATTTTTCCCTCGTGGAACTCTTGAACCAGTGGAAGTGCTTGTGGTTGCCTCATCGTCTCGCCCTGGAAAATGTATTTGTATTACTAGGTGCTGCCCGCGACTTCGTTCGCGTCCCGTTGGATCCCGTTGATTTTTCGGGATAAAAAGTAGCCTATGTGTTAATCCAGGTCACGGACAATATATATTCCAATTTTGATCCAAATCGGATCAGTAGTTTTAACGTGAAAGAGTAACAAACATCCATCCATCCATCCATCCATCCATCCATAGGTACTTACAAACTTTAGCGTTTTTAATATTAGGTAGGATAAAATGTACATAAGTGAATGCATGTGAATGCGTCATAATGTAATTTCAAATGAGAAAACCTAACATACCTACATAGAAAAAGAATACTCTTTAACAAGAGAAACCTAACGATCATAAATCCGTCGCATTGTCCGTGGGATTGTTTTCACGCATTTTTTACAATTACAATAATTCTTATCCACTAATTTTGAAAAAAAAAAAATACTGTGCGTGGAGTCCCTCCGCGCGGAAGAAGTTACACTTCGCAATGTGGAAATGAAAATAGGAAGGGGTAGAAAAATATATAAATTTTATTCACAAAGAAAATTACAACTAATACAGTATGTTACCTACCCCTGCCTTAATAATAATATGCATTACGTACCTACAATGAATGATTTGAGCAGATAAGTTTAAGGCTGAATAATGAAAACAGGATGTTAAAATACTAACCGGGCATATTTAACGTTGGTACAGCAACATTGCTGATTCTGTTGTTGCGACATAGATATTTGTCTTCAAAGTGAAGGCGGCATACATAGCGGTACTTTGATATTATGCGATCGTCTTCCAGACCCAAGATGTCACTACCAATTGCATATAGCCAGGTATTGAATCTCTCCCGGTCCTTTTCTAGGTTCGGAAACCCATGAAGGACTTCATGCATACCTAAAAAAATACATTTTCTCAAACATGCTTGGAAATTAAAGCATTATTTTGAGTTTTCTTCGAGATAAATATAAAATGCAGTACTGGCCAAATACATGCGAGCAGCGGCTGGCAATAAATGTATGAATATCCATTGCCGGCGTGTTTAGCGGCCAAATAAATTACATACAAAACTCATTACTGTTGTGTTATTTAAAAATGGAACGATCTTTTACCCCATAACATGGCAACCAAGGAGGTAACTTATCAAAGGTTTTATTCAAATTTCGAACAGGCTTTCAAATAGCTGAAAGCTGATTATTGAAAAAAAACAAATGAACACTGTAACTTCGTTGTTCGTTAATGGTTTTGAAAAGTAATTGTATTTTCAACTAAAAAGTTTTGCCTAGGTACTTAGTTTTAATTTCCGCGCCTTATTTGATAAAAGTACTATACAAGCCTTGGCCACAACTAGGCAATGAGGGACTCACGTATGTGGGCCGAGTCGAACTCTGTTGCGGGCCGCTGGAGTAATGTACAATTTTGTAACAATGTACACATATTCTTGGAGGTATTTGAAGTCACATAGGATACTTTTTATCCCGGAAAATCAATTAATAAATACCTATCAGTCTAGAGATTTTCTGTAAATGGTCTTCTTGCTAACAATGTTGAAAGCAGCACTGAGGATGATCAAACTAAAAGTTTCTTTTATCGTGATATTACATAGGTACCAACCTCCACTTTCCTTGCACCCAGGAATGCAGCAGCAATATTTGTCCGAAGGCATGTCCCCGTACAAGGGTGTATAGTACACAGAAACTCAAGACAAAACGCAAACAAAACAATTTCTTCTTCTTCTTCTCTTCATTGATGGCCTCTGTCCGTCATTTCGATAGACAATTTTGCCAATGTCAAGTGTTTTATTTTTAATTAATAAAAATCAAGTCAAGTCATTCGTAAAGTCGGCTGTCGTTTGTTTTGAAATGAAAATGGTGGATTTTCTCTTCAAAACCTAACACGAATTTTCACACTCAGAAAAACCACTTTACACACTTTTATTCCAATGGCTAACACTTTATGTTACGACATAAGTAATAATGGTTAAAATTCCACCAAAATTTAAACAACAATACTCACACTATCACAAATAAAACTACTAAAATAAAAGTACGTGTCGTTTCAAAAAAAGTCAAAACTTGCGTCGCAAATAATTAAATAAGTACTGCATAATGGTTGTACATAAAAATAAATACTAAATTAATTTCACATTAAACACAGAGCGAGAGTGAATGAGTGGCACTCGAAGTATAACTTCTTCCGCGCGGAGGGAATCCACGCAAATTTTTTTCAACATTGGCCGAATTCAGCTAAATAGAAACACCTTGACTATGATTAGTTTGGCGCGAAATTTAAAAACCTCAGTTAAAAAGGTGGTTGGGTAGGTATTCACATAACTAGTAAATAGGTATATATAACACTTAAGTTATTTTATGCACATGCCCTTGGTTTTAAAACCGACCAACTCGATTCCAAAATCGAGCGACCCACTGGATTTTGGAATTTATTAAAAATATTTGCCTAAAAAATTCTCAATTTTACAATAATGCACTTCGCGCGTTTGTGGTCATTTTTAGTGTTCGTATACTTGGTAGAATGCAAAAATAATATAAAATCACTGACTGATTCCATGGGACAGGAGGTCATTGAAATCGGCTCTCCGGTCAAAGGTATCTTACAGCACAGGATAAATATTACTTAGTAGGCGGACCCTATCCTGTGGACACAAGGTTGAGAATATGCCTTTGACTACCCCTTTAAATCCGTTGTAGGTAGGTACCTACTACCGGAAAGTATCGGAACCAAGCCGTATCTTTGCTTTTGTCGCAAGGAAGTACTCTACCTATAACTTTACAAATTGTTTCTTCAGGGACTACCATGCCGGGATACTTAGTTGTGTGTAATATTTACAGAATCACAAGGGCTTCCACCGGGATTGGACGAGGAACCATCTGCGGAAGTCGAGGAGGAGACATCAAGTAAAGCACCGCAGCCTGCTACACGGCGGGAAACTAAACGAGTTGTGGTGAGAATCAGTCAGTCAGCACTGCACCTAGGTATTCAATCAGTAGGTAGCCTAATGGGTTAATTCGTCCGATGTACTGGACCCTTTGTGAAGTTCGTCCGGGCAGTAGGTTAGGTACCTACCTACTACCACCGTACCTTCTGCTGCCGCACAGAGATGATGTTCACTATGTTTTCCTTCATCAATGATGATTGATGTTCACTTGTTTGAGAGAACGCTTTGTGAACATTTTTCTGAACAGAAAAGCCCGCTAGATGGCAGGCAGGGTTGCTTGCAATGCTGCTACCACTAGTGCTTAGATTTGCTCAGTACGGGGCTAGATTGCGCTGTGTAAAATGACCAATCTCCTCAGACAACAACAAGCAAACCGAAAGAAGTTGAAAAAGAAGAATCCATGAGTCAAGAAGACGAGGAAGCACGGATCGAAAAAGAACTAGCAGAAATATACAAAGACACCGGTAAGTAGGTACCTACCTATACCTACAAGATGGTCATAACTTGATGTAAGCAGATACCGTAAGTTAGGTGCACCCCCACCCTTCATTTTCCTCCAATCCTAGCCAAAATTAGGGTCTGCGGGGCAGCTAAGTTCGCAGAGAGATATAGATGAGCGTGACTGTAGGTCCCCCACTCAACGAACGTACCTACCACCAGAACCAATAAGTCTCGTCCGTCACCAATATCAAAAATATTGGTTCAGTTCGGTTTGGTCACCAATTCTAACGTGATGTCTTGCGGTGTCCATCCAAGCGATAGCTATAGGCTAGATTTCATTTATTTATTTACTTAAAGCCTCTGATTCTGAATTTTTTGTTTCGGTTGTGCTACAAAATATCTCTCAGTTCTCTAGCAACTCTCCTCCAATTAGAGCCGGCTGTGAGTTTGAGATCGTCTTCCTAGCTAGATGGCTAGGCTAGATTAACCTACGTCAAATATCCACAGATTACAAGTCAGACAGCTCGGAAACGGGCAAAGTGACGAAGATGGAACCGAACGCTACAGACGATAAGCCTATCGCCCGCTCGCGAAACAAGTGAGTTAAACTAATATACCTACCCCTTAGGTTAGGTAAATAGTTATACTAATTGGCTTATACTTACAGCTTCAAGTTCCAACCGGACGTGAATAACCGTCAAGACATCGAGCGCTTCCGGACGTCTGTGGACGAGATTAGCTGTGACCGACGCGTCACGCTCAAAACTGAGGTACAAACCTCACCACTCAGTTGATAAACTTCTCGTTTTTTAGAACTTACGCTTTAAAACAAGAGTAGGTAGGTAATCGTTGTCAATCCTCACATCGAGACGGATTGACGACGATTACCTACCTACCCTTATGTTATGTGTAAAGGCTCATCATAAAAACCAGCCATAACAGAATGATGGATTTGTTTTTCTGCGCTGTAGATTGCAAGTTTGATCTTTACACAAACAGCTTTTTGTGTGACGACTGTGACGAGCGTAGCCGTTTGTTCTTTGTCTGCCACAGCTCACTTGGTATAGCTCTGCCTTTTGCGCTGCAGTCTGTTCGATTATCACCTAGAGCAAACACTCTGTGTGATTTATGTTCTGTGCCTGAACTGAAACTGCGGTATCATTGAGAGGTAATCATCATCAATCCTCATCATAATCGTCATCAATCGACTGACCTCACAGTCACATCTCAGTTCTTACAGCTCTGCCTTCTGCACTGCAGGTATTTTTTGTTTTATTTTAGGTAGTCCACTCTAAACCTCAGTTTTAGGTACCAGTTACCTACATTAAATTCATTTTTAAGCATTCAGATTCGTTGACTGGAGTCCAAAATGGAGGGTCTGACGGTGTCCAGACGCTGAAAGGAAACATGGTTCTACTGAAGCTACCTAGGGTCGGGGCTTTCAAATGTTTGTTAATTATTTAACCTACCAATAAATAATTAAGTAATTTTACTCTTTTCAGATATCAAAATCGACCACCACAAGCGAATTTATGATGAGTTTCATCCAAATGGTCTTAGTCGTTCTATCGCGTTTCATTTGCCAGTAAGACTACCTGTACCTAATAGTGATATTTAAAATTCTTGTGTTGAATAAATTATTTTGAAACGTATTTTTGTACGTTATTTAGTAGATTGACTTGTTCTACTAAAGAATATATGTGTAAAACCATTTTTTTTAATGGAAGCTTGTCTTTGAACTGGTTTGCGTTTGCTCACATTGCTAAAAAGATGATCGATACAAAACTGATAATGTTATCTTTTGTTATATCGATCCCAAACATCAGTCGATTAATGATTTCTGATAACGAAGTAGAAAAACCATATTGGTTTGCCAAATGCTTACCGGTTGAGTTCTTCCGAGCGATAGTACCTTTAAAACACCTGAAACCAAAGGCGTCCTTTCAAACCACAGAATACAAAGTGACCTAAAGAGCTAGAGCGCTGTTTGAAAATAGCGCTACCTATGATTAATTTGAAGAAGTTTCGTATGATTTTTCAAGCCAAAACATTTTTATCACAAGAATATATTGATTTTATGCGACCTTCAAGAGTGACGCCGTTCGAAAACAAACAAAGAAAGCTATACCAAGGTCAGGGTTTTCAGCAGTTAGGACATTGACTAACGCAAAGGGAATCTTTGCAATCGATAGGAAGCTGTCATTTCTATATACCTAGTATTATAATCCTCTAACAGTGTTGTTGAACATGGTAAATTAGCTACCTATATACCTACAACTTATCAGATAAGATTCGCGAGCTCTATTATCTCTATGAGTCATGAGTACAGTCATTTTTTTATTATAGCCAGTATGTTGTGAGAAGCGAGTGAAGCATGTCTCATCCGACCTTCGAAAGTGCTGGTGCCGGTCCAGGAACTGAAATATGGACTATCGAGGTAAGTACTGCTGTTGTTTTCCTTACGATGATGACCTTCATTATTCGAGAGCCGTACTGTTCAGTCAGATTAGCGCGTATTGATCATGTCCAGTTGATTCGACCGACTCTACTTAGGGTCTTAGGATAAGAGGATAAGTGCTGTAATTTTTTGTTACATTACAAAATTATATTCCATGTCGTCTATGGGTCTACCTAAGGTGTATTTCGTATTCCAGAACTTTGAGCCGGTACCGATTGCCATAAAAAACTATGGGAAGTTCTACAATGGAGACTCCTACATCGTATTACAGGTAAACTATAGCAAATTTTAGTTGTAATTTTGCTGTCTTGTGATGTAGGTACTTACCTATTTAAAAGTCAAAGATTACTTAACAAAATAAACATCAGTATGAGTAGCTCAACAGTGATCCAAACCACTACCGACTTCGAAGATGTCGCTAAGAGACGTGATAACTGGATGAACTTGCCAGTAGATATTACTATTACCATGGACTAAATATATTACTTACCATGGCAATCTGCATAATGTATGTTGAGCCTGATAGATACTCACCAGCCTCGGGGTATAACTTCCTGCCATTTTTATAGACAACAGGAGAATCGAACTCCACCCTGCGCTACGACGCCCATTTCTGGCTCGGCAGCAAAACATCGCAGGATAAGATGGGTGCAGCTGCGATCTGGACCGTGAATCTGGATGATGCCCTCGGTGGCAGAGCCGTGCATCATAGAGAGGTGCAGGGACATGAAAGTGCATTGTTCCTCGGTTACTTCAAACCTGGTGAGTAGAGTACGAAAGCCAAAGATTCTACTTCCTTCAAATACTAGCGCCACGTGCCTCTTGCAAAAATGGCCGCGAAAAGTACTCACTATAGAACTTCACCATATATAGTATAGTTCACCAGACATAGTATAGTTATATACCTAGTTCCGAACGTTTGGGTTCTCGAAACTTAACATTTCTGAGGTTCACCCATTAGGCTTAAATACTGATTTAACTATAGGTAGGTACTTTGATATGGTAATTTTTTTATATGGTAACGTCTAAGACCAGGAACAGTAAAGAGGGTATCCTAGCTGCTGATATTTTCATCAGGAAGGTACCTAATAAAAAGTGCGCACTTCTGGAATATTATTTATCTATTTAATGGTTCTAGCCATCAGATACATGGAAGGTGGTAATGAATCCGGCTTCACGGAGGTAGAGACAAACGCTGGTGTTGCAAAGAGACTGCTGAAGCTGTCAGGGTGTGACAACATGAGAATTGAAGAGGTAAGAAAGCACGCCCAGATACCACTACAAAGAGTTATTTTTTACACAAGACTGCACCTTGTCTCTGCCAATTAGGTACCTACCTACACTGATGGTGATAGAAAACTTGTAAACAGTATAGCTACTAACCCAAAATAGTATAGAAAGGCATGTTATCTGAGTAGGTACAACATAAGCCAAGGCGCGAGTGAAAGCTAGTCTTTGTAATATTATCGTTCTTTGAATCACAATTCATATCAAAGAAATGATTGTAGTTATTATTAGGTAGGTAATCGCATTCAATTAATCTTTATTTTTATAATACCTACAAACAGCACTCTATGCATAGGTAGGTATAGGTTCTAAAAACATGTCGTGATTATAGGCTTTAGTTTCGATTATAAACAAAACATCCATCCGTATTAGTTTCGGTTGTACATCTCTGTTCAGCTGTCAAATAAATTGAAAGCGGAATAGAGGTTCGTTTCCATCCAAGGTTCGGCTAACACTTGGGAAGGGAAAATTAACGCGACGTATTTGTTCTGTTTGAGACAGATTTCTCAATGGTCTTTTAGCAGCTTTCTAGCTGCAATTAACTGTTTAAAGCTGGCAGTACTCACCAAGTCTGGCTTCCAGGTAGCAGGGACAGCAACTTTGTCTAATAAAAAACTTCACAGGTGGCAGCCGATGCATCCTCCCTGACCACAGACCACTGCTTTATCCTCGAGGTAGACCACGACATCTTCGTGTTGATGCCAGAAGGTGCTAAAGCGACGCAACGACGCAAGATCATCAGCGTCGCTAATAGTCTGCGTGATGATTATCATAACGGCAGGGCGACTATTGAAATCATTGGTTAGTTGTTAATCCGTAACATGTACCATGGACTGAATATTTAACAAAAACGTGGTACACTACACATACCTGTTAATCTTAAAAGTCTCCTATGTAATCAATTAATCATACATTATTTTCTGTTATAGATGATTTTTCATCGGATGAAGATTACGCGCTGTTCTTTGAAGCATTGGGATCCGGTTCGAAGGCAGACCTTGCCAGCGATGATATCTCTGAAGTAAGTAGAATGTCATATTTTCAAAATACATACAAAAAACCACATCTTAGGCGTAATTAAATAGATTTTGATTTAGATTTCGGTTTTTGGTTGGAATTTTACCTACGTTATTCATTTTAAATTAGCTATCTAGGTAAGTGTAAGTAAAGGTACCTAGGTATCTATATTCAATACTTCTAGAACTACTAATCACAAGAACTGAAAATTATGATCGGTGATGCATTTTGAGAGAGAACTACGTCCAGTGGACCGATATAGGTTTATGTCGGCTTTAACAAAGATCATATAAACTAGTAGGTTAACTAACGGTATTTTAAATGTATTTGCGTATTCCAGACATACGCTCGTGAAGATATTTCAGCGGTGTATCTATACCGCGCTGTGTTAGGAGACTCTCTCGACTTGATAGCGCTAAGCAAGCCCTACAAGCAGAAGCATCTGTCTTCAAACGTAAGTAACACCGATACCTCCCACAAAACATAGCTTCAATTCACGATAACCATCATCAATAGGAACTATTGCAATTAGATATGGACTAATAAATATAGAACTTACGAAATGACCTAGCTACGTTTTGTACGTAGCTAGGTCATTTCAAGTTGGTCACTTTAAAGCTCGTATGCTAATACAGAAATACTCAAGCATACATTTGAGAAGAGATTCTCATACAAAAACCTATGCTTCAGTCCGGATCAGTGCAATAAATCAGCTCACGGGCCTCAGTACCTAAATAATAGAAACTAAGCAATAACGACTTTCAATGCCCAGTAATCACCATCAATCCTTCGTAATCATGATCAATCCTCATCAATACCTATTATTTCAATAGGAGGTGTACATCCTAGACACGCCAGACTCGGGAGTGTACGTCTGGCTCGGCTCAGGGGTTAGCGCTGACGTTAAGAAGAACTACCATGATGTTGCCAACCAGTATTTGGATCTAAAGGGCTATCCTACTTGGGTAAGTGTTACCTAGTTTTCCTGCATGCCCTTTGGCCCGAGGAGAGTCGGAGGGGTACTGTGCCAGTAATGGCGATATACAGACAAAAAACTCATCGATATTGGTGTCAAAACATAATACCGCGTTCACACTATGCCCATGCCGCTGCCGGCAATATTGCCGCGGACTTATTGCCACAGCAACATCACTTTTATTCTCATTACAGAGCAAGGGCATGAACTAGGGCCGGGAGCCGAGACAGAGGCATGTTCGTGTTCGTGTTCACACTATGCTCGTGCCCACTTCCCTGCCGACTGCGGCATAGTGTGAACGCAACAAATGCACTCAAAATGATTGTTTCATCGGATTTAATACTTAGTTACGTAAGTACTGTTCCTAAGATTTCTGATTGATAAACACCGCCGTTTCCAGGTGAATGTGACTAGGGTGTCAGAAAGCGCTGAGAGTGCTACCTTCAAGCAATACTTCCACGACTGGGAGACTGTATCCGCGACCAGCCGGGCGCTTGTCACTGAAAGTGGTAAGTTAACTACCCCGGAAAGTCAGTGGGTTGACGAAGGCCCAAAAACGTTTTTCTTGGATATATTAAACGTTTACCAGGCTGATTATGACAGATACAACAACATTCAAATACAAAACTCATCGGAAGTATCGGGATTGAAACCACGACCTGCAGTGCTGAAGGCAGATCTATAAGCAACTGAGCTGTGTCACTTATCACGTGATCGTGCGAATATCTCGTTGTGTTTCAGACGCGGGTTATTACTCCGGTGACGCGGAAGAGTCAGCTGCTATCGCTAAGTTGATCGGTAAGAGTGCTGCCGCGAGGGGCTTTATGCCGGACAGTGGTGATGGCAGTCTTGTTGTTATAAGGTGAGAAATATGGATTTTATAACATTTATCTACCTATATTATTTGTAATAACTAGCGACCCGCCCCGGCTTCGCACGGATGCAATGCAGTGATGATGATGATGTATTATACATATAAACCTTCCTCTTGAATCACTCTATCTATTTAAAAAACCGCTTCAAAATCTGTTGCGTAGTTTTAAAGATTTACCTAAGCATATACCTATACAGACATTAGGACAAATGCGGGAAGCGACTTTGCTTTATATGTACTATGTAACGAATCGGACAGATATCCTCACAATCAGGTTTCATGCAAACCCAACTTGATTCGTCCCCACCATTGAATCGAATTCAGTGAGGTAATCGGGAATCCCGGTTTCTACCTTTTATAGCGACATATTTTTTTGTAACTACCAGGGTAGCAGGAGGTCAAGAAGATATAACCGAAAGCATGCAGTCGGGAATCTGCACGATGTACCAAAGCGAAGTCTATGTTGCCAAGTACTTATACGCTGATGATGCTTATGTTATCTACACGTGGGTGGTGAGTTGAGTATACCTTTACAGGCGAAGAAGTGACAGAAACTGATTTGTAGTAAATTTTCATAGGGCCTTCTTGGGTTCATACGGTTCTTGCTTACCTTCACTTTATCTAAGTGAGACGTAATAAAGCAGTTTTATCTCAGGTGGATAAAAAAATTCAATCTATATACTTGAAACTGCACTGACACTCATCCACTTAGGGCCATACTTATAATAGCTGAATAGCTAAACAGTGGATCAAAATCTAGCTCAGTCACTGTTTGACAAAACCTGTTATTAAGAAAATAGCTGAATAAAGTTATGCAACGATTATAAGAAAGCAGTTTAGTCTATTATATTATTTCGTAATATCAAATATTCCAGGGTACAGACGCGTCTAGCGCGGACAAAGCAGCAGCGTTAGAGCTGGTCTCGGAGATAGAAGATGAACTGGAAAACGTGACTGTCGTGAAGGTCCCTCAAGGGAAAGAGACCAAGCACTTCCTTAGCCTATTCAAAGGTATATAAATAAATACAGGATGTAGTAAACCCCACTCCAGAATAAATATGACTCACTTTTATTTGTGACCAAGTAGGTACGACTACAGAGATGTACGGGTAAATCTGAGAAGATTTACCCGTTATTGGTGGTTATTTCACAAAGCGCCATAAATAAAAATGAGAGAAATTATACAAATAACAAAAAAGGCGTGTAATGAGAGAAATTATGGTACTAGATCAACATTGAGTTCTAATATTCTCAAGGATAGTTCTCAAGTACCCAAAAGATCTGAGGATATATATCGGGCCACGGGGTTACAGCCGCATTTCAATGTTTCAGGAACTCTGGCGATTGTTTACGGAAGCAAAGACAATGATTACAAGCCCGAGAACGCGAATGGAACTTTTGACAACGACGGCATTCGTCTGTTCAGGGTAAGTACTTCACAAATCGTTCATAAGTACGCCCATACAGAACTGAAGTTAGCGTATAATAGGAACAGAGATAGCAACAATGGAGAGCATTATATTTTAAATCCAGGTAGTTAAAATGCAAAACAAATATACATAATAGGCATAGATATAATGTTTATATTGTATGTATGTTTATATGAAAGGCCATAAAACAATTAGATATCTCCAGGTGGAAGGAACAGAGCTCGGCGTTGACATGCGAGGAGTTCAGGTACCAGAAACCGCTAACTCTTTGGAAGATGACGACGTGTTTGTACTGGAGACGCCTGACGTTATCTACGTCAGGAACGGGAAGGTAAGAACGGTGATAGAACGCAGCGTATTTACCTAATACAATAAGTTTATTTTTGTAATCTGTAAGTTTTTGCATGTTTGTTCGCCTTTGGTTACCTAGTTTAGAAAATGTTTTAGAGCGATTCCTTGTTATTTTTTGCACATTTAATTTGTGATCTACAGGAAGCTCATCCTAAGGAGTTAGAGGCTGCAGTCAACTTTGTGAAGCAAATAGTTGGGGAAAACAAAGAAGTGACCGCCATAGAGCAAGGCGACGAACCTGATGACTTTTGGGCGGCTTTAGGTCAGTGGTTACTTCATCCCAAGTGTAATAAGACCACCCCAAAAACTTCTGGGGAGTGCGGGGGTCAAAACACCCATCAATAGGCACAACATTGCGATAATTCCGCATGGATTTCCTAACATCACCATTCCTTCCCGAGAATATTCGTCAATCCAAATCTGTCCAGCGCTTGCGATGTAAATCTAACAAAATATTAATTCTGTGCGGGGATAAATCCCACAACGCTAAATGCAAAGCTATACCGCTATACCAACTGAGCTTTGAAACCTGTCTTTAAACTAAATCTGCCGTCTCCAGGTGGTATTTCTGAAGAGAAGGAGGATCCTTCAGGATGGAAGCTGGCTGTCAATCGACGTATCACGACACCTCACACGCTGACAGCTGTTACAGTCAAAGTGACAGGCAAGATTAAGTTCGAGGATCTTGATGAGAAGTACACTCAACAGGTAATGACCGGTTTCAATGTTTAAATAACGGATATCCATAGCTACACAGTTTTAATAGCAACATTGTTTATTTAAAACAAGTGCTCCATCTAGTAAAAATACAATAACAATAATACATACGTAGTACGTAGTCAACAACCATACCAATTGGGTACTCAATCAACTTTCTTACCAAAATCTAACGAAATCAAAGACTAAGTACTTAAGTCACGGATTTACTGTCGTGTTCCCAGGACCTATCTGATGATGGAGTATACATCCTGGATACAGGCGAAGAGTTATACCTATGGCAAGGCAAGAATATTCCCGAACGGGTAAAGGGTGCTAGATCAGACATTGTGAAGGTAAGTTCTCAGGACATTATCAAATGTAACAAGTTATCTAGAAACCTGCTTGTAGTTTTTTATCATGGCTATTTGACCCAACATCATAGAGCTTGTACTATGGGAACCAAATAGCTGATAGAATATATTTCATTCTCAGGAGTACATAGAAGATGACGGTTTGGATCGAACAGTTGACTCTGTGTTGGTCGTTACGCTGCGTCAGGGTTCGGAGCCATCAGTCTTCAAGAATTTATTCACGCAATGGGAGGATGACATGTGGGATGTAAGTATAATTTAACCTCTTATCTAATTGTTTCGGTTTGATGTGTATAAATCATATAATGTTTTTAAAACTGCCTTGAATTTAAAAAAGTATGTACCTACCTACACTACGTACACACTTTTTGGGGACGCAAATGACTGGCGTTCATCTGAATGCAAAACAGTTGGCAATATTACATTTCTCAATACTTACGTAATAGAAGTAGTTTTGCATCAGTCGTTACTGATGAGTTTTCCAATTATCCCCACTGGTAGTTCAAATCTGGTGGAGATTATGGGAAAACCCGGTCATTTATTTAGTTATGTTGCTAGGACCCAAGTCACACGTTTCTTGTCTGTTTTTTAGGCTTTGGTCGTAAAGAACTTAAAACTTGATTAAAAATTCTTAGACTTTGAGAAGAAAATAATGTTTTCTTTTCCTTACAAAATTGGCAATAGTCAGGTATTCTACATACTAAGACTGTTTTTTATTTACAGAACCAGGCATCCTATAATGACATCAAAAATGAGACAAAGGCAGCTAATTCTAAGTGAATTTTAACATAATCATTATTATTTATATCATGTATTTACATTTTATATACATATGAACATAGAATATAAGCTACTAAGTACTTACACACTTTTATTTACAAATTACATAGAATACAAACTAGATAAAATAAATGTACCTACCTATGAAATATTGTTACATCACACAAAGCGCCATCTAGCTTAAAACTTAAGCGCCATAGAGGTATTAAGTCTCATGTGCACCTATACCCTTAAAACGGGAACACACCCATACTAGCATCACTATCCAACCACCAGAGGTGCTCTTCGCACACATGCCTGGTGGCAGCCACTAGCTACATATGAAACTATAACAAGTGGCTGTTGCAGGCCACTGGTAGTGGTGGTCAGTGGCCCGTTTGAGCCTGCAGTTCAAGGCTATATAGCACTATGTAAAATGTTCAACAATATGTATCACACAGCAATACATTGGTTGATGATCTGCACCAAGTTGTTATTCTCTAAAGCTGCAGCGACTCTCTCCTTGTCTGCAAGCTGCTTGTTCACTGCATGCTCTGATACATGAGTTCCTTCTGTCACCTGCAAAGATTTAAGATCATTGATCACCCGCAATAACAAAAAATCTTTTAATAATTATCTCCTGCCATTTATTTTATTTTTATTTTATTTTATTTTATTTAGAATCACAAAATCCACAGATCTTAAAGGCAAATTGTTTAACAACTTAAAGATAAACCTTACATCCAATAACGGATTTACTTTATATAAAAAGATTTAATAAAAGAGAGCAGTCATACCAAGTCATAACAATAACTTAGGTTATGTACTTGTACTTATAAGAAATGAACCTGAAAAGTATATACAACAAACTTAATCAACAATTTTACTCTAAAAGGATATCGGTTACACCTCTTCTAAACACATACTTACTTGTGTTAAAAAGATCTACTGAACTAAAGAGTGTATTATACGATTGAAGAGCTCGACAAATAATGGAATTTTCATAGTAGTTAGTCTTTGTGCGCGGGATATAAAACAAAGGGGTATGTCTAGTGCGGGTGGAAGGCGTGCGAAATCTTAGGAATTGTTCAATAAGCGCAGTGCAGTCAATACTACCAAGGCAGATATTGTATAGGAAGGACATTTCCAAAAGTCTGCGCCTGTTTTGAAGAGTTAATTTTAGAACAAATGTCACTTGTATGACAATGAAAAGAGATGACAACTGATTTAGTAAATCTTTAGTAGCTATTTTAGCTAGCACAGCTTTAAAAGATCAATATTATGAATATGGCCCAGTCATAAAGCTGATAAATGCTATATTAGGGTTTGTATTTTTTATTTAGGTGTGTTAGGTTGAGGGGTTAAGGAATCTGCTATACCAGTGATCGACATAATGTAATGACTTATAAGTCACATCCTCGGTGGATGTGTCCTATGTTTACATGGTGTTTTATGGTTTTACAATAGATATTTATTGTATGGGTAGTATCTTAAGGGTTTCTTACTTGCACTGTCACCTTGAAGCGAGATGGAAGGGCTCGGAGCAGCTGTACTCTGATAGAGAGACCTGGAAAATATTGTAAAGTTTAGTCCCAGTTTAAGGTCAATGACCGGTACATAGCAGCTCTGCCTTCTACAAGTTGTGGGTTTGGTTTTGATATTACTATATTTCATGCCTATTCTTGTAGCGAGACATTGTTTGCAAGCAAGTGGCATTAAGAATCAGTTGTTTCAAAATTAATATAGGCATTTTAGTGAATAAATGCTATTTAGCATTGAAGCCCCACCAACTATAGGACATCAAACTACAGCATCTACTGAACTACTTAGTCCAGTCCAGTCAACTTTGGGAAAAAAAAATTTGTTAACTTTATCTATGTATACCTATCAGGGTAGCCATACTACAGTGTGGTATCGTCGGCGTGAAATGCACAACCACCTCATTCCCCTCATTATCCAGCAACACATTCCTCTGTTCCACCACCCTCAGCTCTTCCAAGGACAGGGGATGTTCCGGATCTGTGATGTTACGAATCAGATCGAAGATCTCTCGTTCGTCGAAAGCGTCTGGAATATTCTCGTCGTGGTCTGCGGAGGAGGTTTCACGGTCGGAATCCTTCTCGTACACGTCTGGGTTCACGTTGTCAGCTGTTCGCGTCATTTTTGGACAGTGGGATACCAAATGGAAACGAAGGGAAGACGGATTGTTGCTCAATCAAAGAACTGCTGACAACAAAAATCAAACAACCTATCAATCAATTTTTTTATTTTTTTTATGTTTTTTATTTCGCTCCTTGAAGCAGGCTATAGTTTTAAAACCATACCGCCTAGTCTTACGTTATGTTTTTTCCCATAGTAAGTTCGTTTGTTTGTGTTTGTCTTGCGTAAATGATAAATCAAGTCAAGCCTTCGTCAAGTCGGCTGTCGTTTGTTTTAAAGAGAAAATGGTGGATTTTCCCTCCAAAACCGGAATCGAATTTTCACATTCCGAAAAACCACTTTACACACATTTATTCCAATGGCTCACACTTTAAGTTATGAACTAAGTATTATTGGTTAAAATTCCACCAAAATTAACAACAATACTCACAATTAACACAAGAAAAACTGTTAAAATAAAAATGCTATGTGTTGTTTCAAAAAATGTCAAAATTCGAATCCCTATCAATCAACAAACAGCTGTTTTTTTTTCTCATGGGCAGTGGGCAGGATGGGCATTGGGCAGGCTGAAAGTCACAGACGAAATGATACTTCGTCTGTGCTGAAAGTAATGAAAACATACTACCACCGCCACAGACATAACATGAGTTCGACACGGTCAAACGGTTTGATTGCCCAAACCATCAAACACGTATTTTTATTTTATATTACTATAAATACTGCACACAATGTACATCACAGCATCACAGAAGTCAGGAGGCTGCGGTGCGGTTAGTGAGGTGGTTTTTTAGGGGCCAACGTGGGGCCAACCAACAAATTTTAATAATCTATGAGTGTTGTCATGCGCCAAGCACAGCACATGCTTGACTCAAGCATCAAGCAAAGCACGCACATTGCCACCGAACATCTATGCACATTGCACATTGAAGAGTCCTCATCTTGGAAGCAGGAAGTTATAAACCTTCAAAAGTTAAAAATGTCAAAGTCAAAAACATAAGGCCTTCCCCTCCCCCTTGGGGAAAGCAAGTTATTGATTTTCATCAATCTTTTCCTGAAAATAAATTGTTCGTTTTGGCATTGATGTGGTGTTCTACTTAATTTACGAAAGGAAACGGCGTTTCTCTGATATTCCGCAGCACAGTCGCAATCAATAGCACACTTTTGGTATTCCAAAATTTAAACGTAAGTAAAAGCAATGTCGTAAACTACTGCAGGCAAAAGAAAGCTATATTTACGTAATAGGTACCTGAAAATTATTACCTTCTTGTTATATTGCCTCCATAGAATATCAATATCATTGCGTCCCAGACCTAGCTGTAAAAGTCATGTAAGAAAGTCTTATTTTGTGCTGGAACCTTCTTCGCCTCACTGCTATTCAAAGACCTCCCCCAAATCCTTCCACATATAATGTGCCGCGCCCATCATCATCCACAGACTTACACTACTGAGTATAAAAATAAATAAATATTCACCGACATTATAACACAGCGCCTTAGTCTCAAACTAAGCAAAGCTCTTTTTTTTTATAGGCCAAGGGGTTTATACCCGAGGCCAGCCTTATTGGTCGCCCACTTCTCAGACCAGTAGGTTGCCATAGTAGGTTGCAGCTGCTGAATATATATATATATTTCTTGAGGGCCTCCATATCTACACATACCTATTTAAAATTTAAAAATATATAACCTATAATGCTCTATATTAGTTAGGTACTCTACTCTACCAAACTTAACATAGGTACATATTTTTGTGTAGTAATCAAGATGGGAGGAGATCCGTGGATAGTGCAGGCTCACGAGCACGCCAAGTTTGCGGAGCACTTCCGTAACCTTGGTCCCGTCGGTGGAAACCTTTCTGGGGAACAAGCCAAGCGGTTTATGTTACAGGTATTCTCACAGAGTTGTAAATCTCAAAAACGAGGAACAGTAGGGCTCTTCTCTATCACCGTTCCAAATGGGATCAGATCCAGTTTGGAACAGTGGCGATCAAGAATAGCCCTACAGGCATTTAAATTCACTTAGTATAAGAGGTGTAATAGAACCACTGCGTAAAACTTGGAGGGGTTTAAAGTACCTTATCTACTATACATATTCTGTATAGCTTATCTTCTAAATAGATTAGTAAGCTCTATAATGTTCCTCAGAGTCAACTGCCTCCTCCGATCCTTGGACAGATCTGGTCTCTAGCTGATACCAACGCCGATGGAAAACTGGACCTGAAGGAGTTCTCTATTGCCTGCAAGGTATATCACCAGCTTTTGTGTATCAATATAGCATTATATCTGCCCACAATGTCTGTGTCTCTGACTTGATTGAAACCCAATATTTGTTACATAAAACATAGCATAGTGCTTACATGCTATAGCATATGACTCTAATATGCTAGGTTTCGCGACATTTGCATCGCGTTTCGTAATTTTCCGAGTTGGATTTGTCAGTTAAAGAACTAATGTTATAAAACTCATCTGATTTCAGATAATTAACTTGAAACTTCATGGTAATGAAGTTCCAAAAGTTCTTCCACCATCGCTGCTGGCTTCTCTTAGCCCCACAGGTTAGTAAAACTTTTGAAAGTGCAATGCCACGTAGGACACGTCCTTGGTAGACGTGCTCTGTCAGTTAATGCAATTTTACTTTCACACTACATGTATTTTTCCAAGTTTCAACAAAATTCATCAAAACTTCCTATTTTTGTACGAACTATCGAAGACGTCACGAAAGTATATAAAAAAATATTATTTTTTCAGGTGCCCAAAAACCCCCTCAACAGTTCACCGCACCTGTCAAACCCCCTATCCCCCCCATGCCTGCCATCCCCCCTCTACCAGCCATGCCTCCCCAACCCCTCATATCCAGCATCAACCCCCAGCCTGTCATCCCTAGCATGCCGGCACAATCCATGTCCAGTAACTCGTTACTCGGAGATTTTAACAACTCCCCACTCATAAACACTACCCCTGCTACTAATATGATGCCTAATCAACCGGTTATGGGTACTACCCAGCCGATTATGGGTACTACCCAGCCGATTATGGGTGCTACCCAGCCAATTATGGGAACTACCCAGCCGATTATGGGTATTACCCAGCCGATTATGGGTGCTACCCAGCCAATTATGGGAACTACCCAGCCGATTATGCCCCCTATGATGTCAAAACCGCCGATACCTGATCTGATTTCGGGCGTCAAGCCCCAATCCATAATCAATACGCAGCCCTTAGCCCAAGGCTTCAATCAACCGTTAATCGGAGGTTCTACTGTCTCCAACTCGATTATGACATCCCAATCGATTATGTCGCAGCCGATGACTGCTCCGATTATGTCTACTACTCAATCGATTATGGGCTCTCAAGCTATGCCTAGTCAGCCTATTATGGGAACTTCCCAAGGCATTATGCCCAACACCCAGCCCATTATACCTCCTTCCCAACCTATTATGGGTAGTACCCAGCCTATTATAAACAATGCCCTAGGCTCATTAATCCCACAATCGCCACCCCATGCGGTTCCTTCAGTGATAAGCCCGCCCAAACCTATGCCAGTGACTTCTACGCCGATTACGGGAATCAAAGACTCGCTTTCTAAACCTGGTGAGTTTAATTCTGTAAATAATAATTTAATTTATTAAAATGCTGCTCCAGTTAAATTAAAAAAAAAACTTAGAACCTAACAAACTATTTGACCATTAGAACCCTAGACAATGCAACAAGTTGACTGCAGAAGAATTATTGACTGAAATAGATTAAAAAAATTTTTCTTTTTTTACGAGAAGCATAAGAAATAGACGAAAAATAATTTAGTCTTTTTTAAAGTAGAAAGATAGACGATATCTAATGCTTTCATTATACGCGTACAGATGCAAAAATAATTAAAAACTGATGAATTAGATACATACACGTAACATGTAGTAACCGCGGGGCAAGCATTTTTAGATGGCAGAGTGCATTGTGTTTTAGGTTCGGTGGTAGGGTCGGCAGTGACAAGTCCCACAGAAACTCCCATGGGAGTTATGAGCCCACCTCCAGTGGAGTGGGGCATTCCCCAACCACAAAAACTCAAGTAAGTACCTACACTATTATCATTTATTGACCCAACGAGAGAAGATCTTAGCCCTGTATGCTGATAAAGTAATCATTATTTTAAAGTGAAACTCCTAATGTGGCTTCCAACAAGGTTGCGTTAAACGTTCAACGCTCCTGGGGAGGGGGAATAGAAAAAGACAGAGCGAGAGTGAATGCGTGGCACTCGAAGTTTCACTTCTTCCGCGCGGAGCGACTCCACGCACTATTTTTTATTTTTGACGGCGTCACAGCTCCGTCGGTAGTAGCTCTGCATTCTGTGCTGTGGGTTCGATCCCCACTGAGAACAAACATTTGTGTGTGTCAAAGAAAGATGTTTGTTCTATGTTTTTTTTTTTTTTCATTTATTGTTTTAAAAATACATAATAACTTATTTTGTACTATAGCACTAAGGAAACCACAAGGTTTATAGGTGCCCGGGTGTTACTATGTATCATGAGTATTCTATCAGCAGTCTAGTTCCCATAGTGCAAGCTCTGCTTAGTTTGGGACTAGCGATTGTTGTGTGATGTCCAAGAATATTTATTTATATGTATAGGCGACCAAGAAATTGGTTTACCACTCTAAGGTTGAATATCATTTGCACGTACAAAACATCAAGGGCTATTTTCGCTTGACAGATTAATAACTGCTACGTCAGAATCTGTCATTCCTGTTTATTTAAACTCCTTAGCGAATAATTATGTTACTGGGAGATGTCATCAAAAGTGGTAAACCAATTTCTTGGTCGCCTATACAGGGTGCAAGCTCTGCTTAGTTTGGGACTAGCGATTGTTGTGTGATGTCCAAGAATTTATATGTACAGGTACACGCAATTGTTCAATGCTACTGACAGACAGAAGGCCGGTGCGGTGTCAGGTGCTCAAGCCAGAGCTATTATGTTACAATCTAGATTGCCTCAGCAAACTCTGGCTCAGATCTGGGCATTGGCCGATTTGGATTCTGATGGAAAACTGGGTAAGATTGAGGCCCGTGTTCATATAAAGATATCGTTACTCAAGTATAGATTTGAGTAGAGATTTTCATACAAAAATCTATTCTTGAGTATGCATCAGTACTTAAACAGTAATATTTGAGTTGAGATATTTGAAAACTGAGTAAGATAATGTACTGAAATCATAGAGTAGATATTTTTGAAAGTTAATCTTATATTTAGCACTGCCTTCAGTTATATAGGTAGTAGGTTCGATTCCCACAGAACAAACTGTTGCGTAATAAATTAAAAAAAAAAACTATCTGGGTATTATTTATGTATAATCAAAAATTTACGTCCTTTACGTCAAACAGGCCTTTACGTCAAACAGACGTACTGAATGAAAAGGGAAACTGATGTGCACTAAGTAATGTAATTTAAGATTAATTTTAAGTTCAGTTAATAAAGGCTTAATAATAATAATCAAAAATGTTAAGTATTCACACTTCTGGTTCCCGTAGTACAAGCTTTGCTCAGTTTGGGACTAGAAGGCGTTGTGTTAAGTGTCCGTGAATATTTATTTATTTATTTGTTTATAGACGAGCAGCTTTCACTGATGTGTCTACGTCAGACAGTGTTAAAATTTTATTGAAATTATAGTCTCTTATGTTTGGTAAATTCTTTTGAGCACTGATTTATTTGTTCGAAGCCAGATGTCTAGTTTGTTTTTAAATGCATTGACGGAAGTAGCAGTAACGACGTCATCTGATTTAGCACTGCCTTCAGTTATATAGATAGTAGGTTCGATTCCCACAGAAAAAACAGTTGTGTATTGAATTTTAAAATAATTCTATCTGGGTATTTATTTATGTATAATCAAAAAAGTTAAGTATTCACACTTCTGGTTCCCGTAGTACAAGCTTTGCTCAGTTTGGGGTTAGATGGCGCTGTGGTCCACCAATATTGTTATATATTTCTCCAGGTTGTGAGGAGTTCGTCCTGGCGATGTATTTGTGTGAGCGAGCAACACAAGGGGAAAATCCCCCCGCAAAGCTGCCGGTTGAAATGATCCCTCCTACCTTCAGGTAAGGTTCAATTTTGATTATCACACATATTTTTATATTATAAGCACAGATCATGTTAAGTATGTATTTACAAAAAAAATATCCCACTAATATTATAAACGTCAAAGTTTAGATGTTTGGGTTTCAATCACGCAACTACGAATTAAACTAAACATGGAATATATACAAGGTGTAACATAAGCCCGAAGGGGGCGTAATCAGACCGGCCACCTGAGTGCTTGGACATGTGCAAAGGATCAATAAATCATAATTGAAATTTTCACACAACAGTACAACTTTTATTATTTTAGAAATTTGCGACAACCCTAATTGTTTGTTTGCTAGTTGCGTAAACCCGTACACACGCATGCACTCGTAGGTACCTTCCTACCGCATCGCACGCACACGCTAGCTGTGTGTACGTACATTTTAAGTTACGAGCTCATTTCATGAATAAAAAACTTCAAAATCTCAAAAGTCGTAGAACAAACACTGTTCGCCATGACCTGTAAAATACCCCCCTTTCGGACTTATATGGTATTTATGTTACACCGTGTATACATACTTCGTAACCTGGATTGACGCATAGGCTAATTCTTATCCGGGCTAAATCTTATCCGATTAAATGGGACCTGGATGAAGTTGCGGCCGAAAGCTAGTTAGTATTATATCAGCTATCTAGTTTCATAGTACAAGCTCTGCTTAATTTGGGACTAGAAGGCGTTGTGTGAAATGTCCAAGGATATTTATGTTACTATGTATTATAAGTATGTATTTACAAAAAAATATATATGTATGTATTCTATCAGCCATCTAGTTCCCATCGTACAAGCTTTGCTTAGTTTGGGACTAGAAGGCGTTGTGTTAAGTGTCCGTGAATATTTATTATTTATTTATTTATTACTAGCTTCCATTCCGCCCGCGACTTCGTTCGCGTCCCGTACATTTTCCTGGATAAAAGTAGCCTATGTGTTAATCCAGGTTAGAAACAATATAAATTCCAAGTTTCATCCAAATCGGATCAGTAGTTTTTTCCGTGTAAGAGGTAAGCATTATACTCACCTTCTAAACCAATTCCAGGCGTGATTCAATAACTTCCAATTCGAGTTCTAAATCGTACGAAGAAAGACGCCGTGAGAACATGGCGCGTGGACAGGCTGAGCTCGAACGAAGACGGGAACAGCTGCACGATATACAGATCAAGGAGAAGGTTAGTTGTCAGTGCAATGGCACGTACTCGGTGGACGTGCTCGGTCTATTACGAGAAGTTACCTCCTCTGCTTCATTTAATAAAATAAATGACAATTTTTTTAAATGTTATACATATACTGTTACTAGCGACCCGCCCCGGCTTCGCACGGACGCAATGCAGTGATGATGATGATGTATTATACATATAAACCTTTCTCTTGAATCACTCTATCTATTAAAAAAACTGCATCAAAATCCGTTGTGTAGTTTTAAAGATCTAAGCATACATACATACATACATACAGACATTAGGACAGACGCGGGAAACGACTTTGCTTTATACTATGTAGTGATATACCCAGAAGAAAGAAAGTAGAGGAAGATCGAATAAGTGGTTGGATTGTGTGAAAGAGGATATGAATGTGAGAGGAGTAGATTCAGAGTTGACGAATGATAGGAGTGAGTGGAAGAAGAAAACATATTGTGCCAACCCCACCTAGCGTGGGATAAGGGCAAGGAAATGATGATGATGTTGTATATCTACGTAATTCGTGAACGTGCTCTGTGAGGTAATGCTTTGCGTCCATCACTCATGCATTTTGCTTAGGCGGATTGGATATCCCATCCGACTAATATTGTAAATGGCAAAGTTTAGAGTCGGGATTAACACATAGGCTACTTTTTATCCCGAAAATTCAAACGGGACGCCGGCGAAGTCGCGGATGGAAGCTAGTAAATCCCTATAATATCCTAAACTTACAAAAATATTAAGCTATATTTTGTTTCCATTGCCCCTATAGGAAGTCGAGGTAAAATACAGGTTGTTGGTAGTACGCAATGTACGCATGTGTGACTAGTAGGTACATTGCGAGTGTGTTTGTTAGAATTCTTCTAAAAAATATCTATCTAGAAATCTTCAATAGAAAACTGTGTTTTTAGCCCCAATAAGGGATGATTTTCGATTTTTCTTTTGTCTGTTTAGCCCTTAGAGGGATGATTTTCGAACTTTTTTCTGTCTGTTTAGCCTTTAGCGGTATGATTTTCGAACTTTTTTCGGTCTGTTTAGCCTTTAGCGGTATGATTTTCGAACTTTTTTCGGTCTATTTAGAAACTGCTTCTGTAGAAAACAATCTTAGAACTCAACCTCTACTAATTAGTGATGGTTTTCGGACCTTCTGAGTGTACTTTCCCCCGCTAAAACTATTACAAACAATTCTATGCACAATTCTGATACTACTTTCGGACTAAAAGTTGGCTGATTCTAAAAACAATGCATAAAGTGATATTCTGATTTTCACTAAATAATTAGATTTTTGTTACTGACAGGCTGAAAGAGAGAGGAAAGAGAGAGAAGAATCTGAAAAGAGAGAGAAACTACGTCTTGAGGCTCTGAAGAGAGAACAAGAAGAACTATTGAGGAAGCAAAAAGAAGAACAGGTCAGTAGAATTTCCAGCTCAGATGGGATAGCACTACCTTCTGTGCTGTAGATAGCGGGTTCGATCCCCACTCAGGTAAAATATCTTTGCGACGAACATAGAGGTTTGTTCTGTGTCTGTATTGCAGTGACATATTCTATTTACAAAAAGAAGTATTACTTTTTCATCCCACCATCTCGGAAAGAGTATTTTTGCTCTTCAATATCTGAGTGCAAAAGTCGTTTTTATTCTCTAGAGGATAAAGTAAATTGAATTTAGAACATCGTGTGCACTAAGTTTGTGAATTAAAAAAAACATTAAACCTATTTACTGCTACCTCTATGGTGCTAACTGAAACTGTTAATAATGCGCAAATGAGCTTTTTTGCATTTAGTCATTTCCTCGCTGAGGTGGAATGAAAAGTTACGTGTTGCACTCGAGTGCAAAGATTTTTCACCTCGTTCTCTTTTGATTCCCTCGCTAACGCTCAGGATTCTAATTTTAAATCACTCGCTGCGCTCGTGATTCAATTTTAGAATCCTTCGCTTGCTCGGTCATCAAAATTGAACACGCGGTTAAAAAGCAACTTTGCACTCTTGTATAACAAATAACTATTATCTATTATTTGCTGTCTTGTACAAGCCTTACTTTGAGACTTTACTTATCTCTTGTCTCGTACCATTGGTGTAGTTTGAACCTAGAAGTCGCTGTGTAGAAACTCCGCCAATATTTGTAAAAAAGTCTTGGAAACTAAAATATTTTTTCTTTTTGCAAATGCACTCTAGGAAGCCAAGGTAATATTTAGATTTAGCATATTTTAGTAGTTTCTCTAAACTGCCATAATTGTATTGTACCAATGAAACAAAATCTATGTGTTATTTGTGTTACCTAAATTTTAAGTTAAATAAATATATCATTCATTTATTATAGACAAGACATTATAGACAAGAAGCTCGTATAAGTTAGTGGCCAACTCTGGTGACGGAGTTTTTAGGCCGCCTTAAGGCCTCCGTCGTGGCTTAACGACTTTTAGAGCCGGGACCGACAGTTTAACGTGCCCTCCGAAGCACGCAAGCGCTCAGATTATGTGAATGCCACTAACGGTCACCCATCCAAATAGTGACCGCACAAATAAGTTTCATTCATTATATTTTTGGCAGGAAAAAAGAGAGGCAGCAAGGAAAGAGATGGAAAGACAATGTCAACTCGAATGGGAGAAAAAGAGGTGAGAACTAAAAATACTATATAAAAGGTACTTGTCTCATACAGATAATTGTTATCTGATCCAAGTAATCAGCGGAGTGGGGTACTGGTGTCCTGTGGCACAGGTTCATCAAACCTATTTCAGGCACCAGTCTCTCACAAAACAGGTTCACTTAAAATCAATAGCATGTCCTTAACTACTGTCGCCTAATACGTACCTACTTAAGTTTACCTATCTGCCTTTGTTTGTTCTACCCTGTTTTGTAGAGAGAAAATAAACGGTTTATTTATTGTATTTATTACTATAAAAACTATAATTGCGTCTAGTCGAAGCGATGCGTGACCCTCGTGCTGGTGATTACCTAGGCCAGCGTATCAGCATTGCTATTCAGCGCGGCAATGCAGCCAGTGTCTTGGGCACGCTTCCGACTGGTACTGATTTGGACCAGTTGAGCTATCTATAAATCGTTTGCAACGGTTTGTAGATAGCTCAACTGTTTCATGTGTATTTTGTAAATATTGTAAATACTGTATTAGTTGTAGTTTTCTTTGTGAATAAATATTTTATTATTTTACTAGCTGATACCCGCGAACTTCGTACGCGTGCGAAACTTTCCACCAAAATATCTATCAACCAGCTTAAGATGAACCTCGTGCTAATGGCTGCTTTTGATTTAGAGAGGTCAAGCTGTAGCTGAGAATCCACGTTTTTTATTTCAATAATATATATGTTTCAATCCGGAAAAAGGGCTTCTGAATGGTATAAGTTTCATTGAAATTGGTCCAGTAGTTAAGGCGTGATCCGCGATCAAACAAACAGACAAACTCTATTTTTGGAATCAGAATCGTTTATTTAGTGGATCTGCATATTTCGTTTATATCTTTAATTTAAGTTTTTGGCTTTTTTACAGTTTTATAATAATAGTATAGACATGTCCAAGAATATCACTACATCACTACATAATATAAAGCAAAGTCGCTTCCCGTGTCTCTCTTAATGTCTGCATGTATGTATGCTTAGATCTTTAAAACTACACTACGAATTTTGATGCAGTTTTTTTAAGAGAGTGATTCAAGAGGAAGGTTTACATGTATAATAGATCATCATCATCAGTGCATTGCACCCGTGCTATGGCGGGACGGTCTGCTAGGTTAGGTTATGAATGTAGAGTCCTTTCCATGGAAGAAGTCCCGCAGACGCGGCGCTGTAGTCGACCTTAAGTATTATTTCTCGGGCAGCACTTTTAACAACTTCAGGCATTGAAAACAAGACTTTGATCACAGAAACCAAATAAAAACGCACTAGCATCCTAACAGCACCTGACAACTGATTTAAAATTGAGTTCCGGACTTGTTTCATGAAAAGGAGTGTATTGCAGAAGTCGTGAGTTGGAGCTGGTCCGTGCAGAGGCGCAGAGTGGCGTGCTGCGGCTGAAGGCGCGCGCGCAGGCGCTGAGCGGCGCGCTCGGCAGCGGCGCGCAACGCGTCAAGGCGCTGGCCGCTGAGATCAGAGACACGAGGACTGCCGTCGCGCACCACAAGTGCGGCATCGACGCTATGAGGTAACACTAACTGACTACTAGTTCATCAATAGGTGGATTGGCTGGTGGGATTTCTTAGGAGCTTATGGTTGCCTAGTACTTTGGATGAAACGCGCACTGAAAATCTAGTATAATCTTATGAAAACCTATTAATAACCTTTTAATGAGTCACACTTATTTGTACCAATTAAAAACCCAGACAAATCAGTACTAAAATAATATAAAGTGAAAGTACATGCAAAGTGGATAAAACAAATTAATTTTATAACAATAATACAATTTCAATCGTTCTAATAATACCTATAAATAAACATTTGATTCTGATTATAATAATAAACTTTAAAAATTAAGATTTATAATAATAATAAAATTAGATTTTTTGTGTGTAAGTATTACCTAATTCTACCATTGTTCATTCTATTAATTTGTATTGTTAGTATTTGCTTCCATAATGTTTGTTTCGGAAGCAAATAAATCAGTACTAATCTGTGCTAAAGTACTTGGTAGGGAAATACTTTACCGCATTGCTTTCTAACATTGATTTAATTTATGAAAAATCTACTATTGTAGCGAGCGACGTGCGCTCTCCTTTATTCCTCTTTTTCAACTGCCGACGCAACGGTCAGTATAATAGTGGGCGGAGCCGGAACTGACTTCTAGCCACTCACTCTCGGCGTTGTTGTTCCGGCTGCGCTCACAGAGTATATACAATTACACTATGAACTAGATTCGACCATAGACTAATATTCTCCTACACTATTCCTTATTTATTTATTTATTCCTTGTTTCAGGTCAGAGAGAGACGCAAGCATGGCTGAGATGCAGCAACTGAAGGCAAGAGTGAAAGAGTTAAACGCAAAGCAAATATCTCTCAACAAGGAGAAAGCTGAGTTAGATGCTAAGGTAAACCACATAATATTTACTTTGTTATGGTAACCTGCGGGCCTAAGATGCGCACCGCGAGATATTTGTCATGTCGTTCTGTCAAAATGTAAGCATTTTGTACCAGTTTAGGAACTATTGCATTATCTGTGGTACCTAATGGTGTCGACAAAACGCGCCATAATGTACACTTTTGACACTTGTTAGTCGTCGTACCTCTCTGAGGACGAGATAATAGTCATGCAGAAATATCAAAAGTTGAACATTCAAAGGCGCGGTTTCTCGACAACATTACCACAGATAATGCAATAGTTCCTAAACTGGTACAAAATGCTTACATTTTGACAGAACGACATGACAAATATCTCGCGGTGCGCATCTTAGGCACGCTGGTACTTGAATCTCCAACGAATATTTGCCTGCTACTTAATTCAGGCTCACAGTTCAGTTGGCATAGCTCTGCCTTGCACTATAGGTTGTGGGTTCGATCCCCACACAGAACAAACGTTTTTATGATTAACTAGCGTCCGCCCGCGACTTTGTTCGAGTCCCGTTTTATTCCGTTGATTTTTCGGGATAAAAAGTAGTGTTTATCCAGGTCACAGACATTATATATTCCGAGTTTCATCCAAATCGGATCAATAGTTTTTGTGTGAAAGAGGAACAAACGTCCATACATCCTTACAAACTTTCGCGTTTATAATATTAGTAGGAGGATAGGTTAGGATAGGATAGGATTTGTATTTGGGTATTATCATACCCGATTTTATCATACAATAGTTTTGGTATGTATGTAAATGTGTACTAATAATTGTTTGTTCCAGGCTAAAGCGACTGATGGCGCCGGTGAAGATGGTAAACTAAACATGATGGAGATCACACTCAAACAACTACGAGATAAGGTAATTGTATGAGTTTGGCTTTGATTCTTTAAACGCCTGCTACTGACAAGCGTAAAAACGTCATTATTTCAGTAGATATTTTGTATCAAGTATAATTGCAGTTTTAAACATTTGGCTTATGACGATTTGAACCCACGACCTTAAGATCAAACGGAGGGCCTACCACTAGACCACCGGTGCTCCTAAACAAAACTTTCCAAATGTGAATACAAACGTGGAAGGGTAACTACTCGACTGTTTGACGTTGACCAATGACCAACCAAAACTGCGTATTTGCATTCCTGTGACGTTTCTGTGGTGCTTACGATCAATAAAATAGTCTCAATGAACTTCCATCATCATCATCATCATTATTTAATGATGAAGGTTCAGGAAGGTAGGAGATGAGATGGATTCTCGTTAAGTATAAGTTACCGACTTCAAAAGAGGAAAAGGTATCAATTCGGTTGTATATTTTTCAGTAGTTTGTCAGTTGATTAAGAGTAACAGGAAAAAATACGTCATCCACGTACACGACATTGCGTATTTTGCTTTTCTGTGGTGTTTACGATCCATAGAACAGTCAATGAACTGCTATCATCATCATCATCATCATTTGATGATAAATGCGTATCAAATTGAAGTCGGTTTTTCCAGTTTTTTAAACTTATAAATTATTATGGTTTGGGGTGTATACAGATATAGATTATGACGAGATAAATTGATATAATCCTTAGTTTTGGTTGGTCAACGTCAAACACTGGAGTGGTTACCCTTCCACGTTTGTATGGAAAGGTGGGCGACTAGTTCACCCTTATAACTCGTTACAGGTTGAAGCAGCGAGAGCTATAGTAGAGCACAAGAAGTCGGATCTGTCAGCGAGTGACACCCAGCTGTCAGAGTTGACAGCTCAGGTGTCACAGCTCAGGGAGAAGTGCGAAACTGTCTGGCAACTGTACCAGCAACGCAGGTAACCAGACTGGTGAAACTCCCGAACTAGAGTCGTGCTTTCGAAATATGGACAATGTATGAAACGGGGGTCAAAATTTTAATCACGTTTCATACAAAACGAGATTTTTAGTGTGTAATTTTGGTAGAATGGGAGTCCCGCTTCTTCTTACGTGGGAACTACGTATTAAATACTCTTTACAGGTAACCTTACCTATATACTCAGATCTCCGCCTTTTCTTACTTCTTCTTCTCTTCTCTATGGCCTCTGTCCGTTATTTCGTCAGACGATTTCGCCAATGTCAAGTGAGATATTTGAAATATTATCAGTCAAGTCATTCGTCAAGTTGGCTGTCGTTTATTTAGAAGGGAAAATGGTGGATTTTCCATTCTAAACCTGAAAACTAAATTTATCATTTCAAGGAAATCTTCTTAAACACCTTTATTCCAATGGCTCACACTCTATGCCACGACCACGAGTATTATTGGTTAAAATTACACCAAAATTAAACAACAATACTCACTAAAACACAAAAAAAAGAAGATTTTTCCCCTAAAAAAGACAGAATTCGAATCACCCGTTTTGTTAAAAGATTTGACATTTTATTTATTACACAGTTGTTTAAATAAAACTTACAGTCTAAGACCAAAACGTTTTATGAGCCATTAGAGCATTTAGATGCTTAAAAAACATATATAAAGCCTAACGAATTGCCTTAAATTTGTATGGAATATATCCACTTGAGTAATGAGCATATTCAGAAGTGTGAGTGCGTGGGGCGTCGGCGCATACCATACATTGGCAAGTTCCTGGCAGCCCTAGCCACCGAACAGCCACAAGAAAAAGAAGAACGCAGATAAATCTGTATTTTCCGCTGTACTCGCAGGCTGCGGGTTCGATCCCCACAGAACCACAAATATTTTTTTAATTCCTTCTTTTCTTATTGAATGTTTTTTACCAGCGGACCTAAGATGCGCACCGCGAGATATTTGTCATGTCGTTCTGTCAAAATGTAAGCATTTTGTACCAGTTTAGGAACTATTGCATTATCTGTGGTAATGTTGTCGAGAAACCGCGCCTTTGAATGTTCAACTTTTGACATTTCTGCATGACTATTATCTCGTCCTCAGAGAGGTACGACGACTAACAAGTGTCAAAAGTGTACATTATGGCGCGTTTTGTCGACACCATTAGGTACCACAGATAGTGCAATAGTTCCTAAACTGGTACAAAATGCTTACATTTTGACAGAACTACATGACAAATATCTCGCGGTGCGCATCTTAGGCACGCAGAAAAAGCACTTGTCGAGCTTCTAAGATTTGAATAGAATTATTTTCATACCATGTTTAATATTGTAATTTATTTGCAGAAGCGAATACGCAGAACGCAGTACTGCGGCTGCAGAAAGTGCTCAACCTATTGGTAGGTAACATCTACATTCCTATGCTATCCTGGTACTTTTAATATTATAATGGTATCGATTCGCTTGTTGCATTTTTCTAAACTAACCTAATTTGACAGCACTAAAAATGTTGGCGTCCCTTTCTCATAAACTGAAACGACAAGGACGGGTATAATTATAGTGCTGTCAAATTAGGTTAGGTTAGAAAAATGCAACAAGCGAATAGGTACCAATGTCAGGGAAAAGTCAAAAACCTCGTTCAAACATTTTGACAATAGTACATGGTTCAGTTCACCGAGAGGAGAAAGTGACCGATTACCGTCGAGGGTGTCACCCGAGATCGGGAATCGCACTTTCTCTCGAGTGATACATAGTGCTTTATACTACACCTACGAGGAAAATAAAAAACTAAAACTGAATCCTCAAACAACACACAAATTGAAAATGGTGCCAATGGCGTCTGCAATTTTGACATGTTCTTTTTTGAAATAGTTTATCCTGCCGCCGCAGGGTCGCACTGCCAGCCCGACACCATCCAACACACAGCTAGTGGCCAGTGTCATTTTGCGAACTTGGAGATAAAACCTTTTTGGCTTTTGATATTTAGGTTACCGGCGCATAGTCTTACCCAAAATTAAAAAAGAAAAACCACGCAAGAAATGGATTTTCATACACTTTTCTCTCCCGCTCAGATGCGTTTTCTCCCCGCATATTTGTTCGATATGCAATGACGTACTTTCTACCGTAAATATGATAAAGTATCAAGGTACTTTCCAAGCATGTGTAGTATAAAACTGTTTTTCTCAGTTACACCACAGATCATATGTTATACATTGTTCGTACATAGCACAGAATTGATGAGTACTGTTGTTGTAACAGAGCCAGATTGGGGTACATCTAACGACGCTTGGGGTGAAGAAACCCCCGCAGAAGATACCTGGGGGGATGCTCCAGCTACTACTGGTAATTACCTAATCATAAGACATTTTTATATAGAAAATGAATTTGCTCGGAATTTCTCTGAAGGATAGAATCCGGAACGAGGTTATCCGACAGAAAACCAAGGTAGTCGACATAGCTCAGAGGATAAGTAAGCTGAAGTGGCAGTGGGCCGGCCATGTTTGCCGCAGAACTGACAATCGTTGGAGCAAACTAATACTCGAGTGGAGACCGCGTTTAGGCGCACGTAGTGTAGGACGCCCTCCGGCTAGGTGGGGTGACGATCTGAGACATGTAGCTGGCAAACACTGGATGAGACGAGCCGAAGACCGGGCTTAGTGGCGCGTCTTGGGAGAGACCTACGTCCAGCAGTGGACCGATATAGGTTGATGATGATGATGATGAAGATGATATAGAAAATATTAAGATTTAAATTATGCATCATCTGATTCACAATATAGCGCTAACAGATTTCATTAAAAGAATTCTCTAAGGCGCCATTGAAGTGGAGTCATAAACACTGAAGTGAAAATGCTAACGGAATATAACAATATTTTGTTTGGCCGAAACTTTTCTACTGGACCGACTTGAAAAATATAGCCCGGGTGACACGGGCTATATTATATACTAGCTGATACCCGCGACTTCGTGCGCCTGCGAAACTTTCCACCAAAATATCTGTCAACCAGCTTACGATGAATCACGTGCCAAAGGCGGCTTTTGGTTTAGAGAGGTCAAGCTGTATCTAAGAATTCACGTCTTTCGTTTCAATAAAATATAGCCTATGTTTTAATCCGGAAAAAGGGCTTCTAAATGGTATAAGTTTCATTGAAATTGGTCCAGTAGTTTAGGCGTGATCCTCGAACAAACAAACAGACAAACTCGATTTTTGATATCAGAATGGTTTATTTAGTAGAACTGCATATTTAGTTTTTCCATATTTTAATTTTTGTTTTTGGCTTTTTTACAGTTTTATAATAGTATAGATATTTTTAAAATTTGGGATCCTTACTAAAACTCCAACAATGTACTTAACTCAAGGTATAAAAAAATTAGGGTGTAACATAATTACCCTATAAGTCCGAAAGGGGAGTATTTTACAGGTCATGGCGAACAGTGTTTGTTCTACGACTTTTTTGAGATTTCGATGTTTTTCATTCATGAAATGAGCTCGTAACTTTTACTTAAAATGTACGTACACACAGCTAGCGTGTGCGTGCGACGCGGTAGGAGGGTACCTACGCGTGCATGCGTGTGTACGGGTTTACGAAAATAGTAATCAAACACATAAGGTTGTTGCAAATTGCTAAATAAGTAAAAGGTGTACTTTTGTATGAAAATTTCAATAACGATTTATTGACCCTTTGCACATGTCCAAGCACTCAGGTGGTCGGTCTGATTACGCCCCCTTCGGGCTTATAGGGTAATTATGTTAGACGTTGTATATGCGCGCACGAAGTCGCGGGCAGACATCTAATTATCTATAATATTACAATTGAACATTGTTTGTTATTAATTGTTCAGGTACAGAGGCGGTGTCAGCAGTGGAGTGCAGGGCTCCAGTGTGGCGTTGCATATACTCGTTCAGCGCGCGCTCGGCGGACGAGCTCGGCCTGCAGCCCGGCGAGCTCGTGCACTCGGCACGCGCGCCCAAGCAGCCGGAGCCCGGCTGGCAGTGGGGCTCCACTAGAGGTGAATATGCATCTATAGTAGGTGCCAAATGACACGGCAATACGGGTAACTCCCATTTGTTCTATACAACTGTTAAAACTTTTTTAATACAGTTGCTCAAAAAGTGGCGTGTTGCAGGGACGTATAGCGTTCGGGATGTGGGCTATTACATACTCGTGCTCTTTTTTTACCTTTCCCGAACTAGTGCGTTCTCTTTCCCAAATGTCAAAATAATGTCTTTTAAAAAGAAAAACCAACCATGAAGTTTTTACTCAAAAAATTCATTAAGTTTTTATGATTCATGCAAATACATTCATCTAAAAATAAGATCTTAATAATAAATAATTCATCTAAAAAGAAGCTACTAATTTGTTTCAATATCAGATTTAATGATTTGATTGAATGAGTTAGGTTAGGTTTCATTTCATTTCATCTCATTAAATTTCATTTTCATTTCATATCAATAAAAAATTCTACTGAAAACTTGGCTGTATGGGCATAGTTCCCTTTGCCTACCAGAATGGGTGAAGAAAAAAAACTCTTATATTCTACGGTTGGCGCCATTTTTCAGAAATTTTCTTAGCAATTTTAGTTGTTTGTTGCACAAAATATTTTATTAAATTGCTAATTTTTTTCGCAACTGTATTAAAAATAGTCGTTCAGTACACGTGCGGAACCGTCATTGCAACTTGTTCCGACTGTCAACCCTCGCCTTCCGCTGCGCCTCGGCTCGGGTAGACATTTGTCGGAACTCTTTGCAATGACAGCCTTTCCGCACTTGTAATGAAATATACTATTTTTTAAAAAAGTCACTTTTCCAGTTATTTTTCCGGTTCTCTTGACTCGTGGGTATAGTGAGTAGAGTTCTGGATTACTCTTAGCATGTTATGGTCGCCTGGTATTTTCATCATTTGAAAACAATGTTTATTGTATGTTGATAGAGAAATTGCTTCAGCCATTTCTCGATGTAAGTTTGGACTAAACACCGTGTTTAGTCTTTTACATTGACATGCAGATTCAAATTGAATCGAAAGAGACAATAACTATACCAAACTTTGAGTTTATTAGTAGCAGAATCTGTGTGTATTTACTTCTAGACATCTCAGTTGTGGACTACTATTGTAGTAGTAGGTACGTAGTGGTTTTTATGATCATGGAAAGGGCCTAATTGGGGCCTAGGTATAGTACATAGTGCTTTATACTACACCTACGAGGAAAATAAAAAACTAAAATGAATCCTCAAACAACAGACAAATTGAAAATGGCGCCAATGGCGTCTGCAATTTTGACATGTTCTTTTTTCAAATTGTTTATCCTGCCGCCGCAGGGTCGCACTGCCAGCCCGACACCATCCAACACACAGCTAGTGGCCAGTGTCATTTTGCGAACTTGGAGATAAAAACTCACTGTAAAAACTTTTTGGCTTTTGATATTTAGGTTACCGGCGCATAGTCTTACCCAAAATTAAAAAAGAAAAACCACGTAAGAAATGGATTTTCATACACTTTTCTCTCCCGCTCAGATGCGTTTTCTCCCCGCATATTTGTTCGATATGCAATGACGTACTTTCTACCGTAAATTTGATAAAGTATCAAGGTACTTTCCAAGCAGGTGTAGTATAAACTTGTTTTATAACGTGTTTTTTCCCAAATTTTGACCCAAAATGTTTCCTTTCTCCAGGTCAAACCGGTTGGTTTCCGGAGTCCTACGTAGAAGACATAAATGCGGCAACGGCGTACGCTGCAGAGGTCATTGAACCCCTCGAAATCAAAACACAACTTGAAGGTAACTTCAACTACCTCGTGTAATGTAATATTATCAATAAATATCTATTATTTATCATATATAACTATATATTTATCTAGTTATGATCACTTCCGTAAACTTGAGGTGTTAAATATGAACAATGTTTCACATGAATGCGACTGTTGTCGTCTAAGCATAGATTTACTGTGCCATTTTCGGAATTCAAATATAAATAAATATTTTTGGACAAACTTGGGGAGGCCTATGCCCAGCAGTGGGTAAATTCGGGCTGTGGATGATGATGATGATGATGGACATTTCACGCCACGCTAGTCCCAAACCAGGCAAAGTTTCTACTATGAAAACTAGATCGCTGAGAGAATACTTATATAAATTTTTTGTGTAAATACATAATTATAATTCATGGGTGTTACTATGTATTATAAGTATGTAGAACATATACATAGAACAAACATCTATGTTTGGCACACACATAAAGAGATGTTGTAATTTCAGGTATCGCGGAAGTCCCGGAAGCAGAAATAGCCAACGATTTGGGAGGTGCCATGCCGGTAGTAGGTAAGTCATAGACAATATACAACGTGTAACATAATTACCCTATAAGCCCGAAGGGGCGTAATCAGACCGACCACCTGAGTGCTTGGACATGTGCAAAGGGTCGATAAACGGTGTTAAAGGTAATTGAAATTTTCATACAAATTTTATTATTTCATAAATTTGCGACAACCCTAAGTGTTTGTTTACTATTTTCGTAAACCCGTACACACGCATGCACGCGTAGGTACCCTCCTACCGCGTCGCACGCACACGCTAGCTGTGTGTACGTACATTTTAAGTAAAAGTTCTCAGTTCATTTCATGAATGAAAAACTTGGAAATCTCTAAAGTCGTAGAACTAACACTGTTCGCTATGACCTGTAAAATATCCTCCATTCGAACTTATAGCGTAATTATGTTACACCGTGTATATGTACGGCTTAAATATAACGCTTAAATATAACGTCACCCTATTATACTTTAAACTTGTCGTGTAATCTGTACAGAAGGTGGTGACTTCTACATAGCAGCGTATCCGTACGCGTCTGCGGAGCCCGGAGACCTCGCCTTCGAAGCCGGAGAGAGAATAGAAGTCATGAGACGCGATGGAGACTGGTGGACCGGACGCATCGGTATCAGGTGAATGTTTTACTCTATTTTATGTATTTTTGGTATGTATTATATTTCTAAAAAAATATTTCTATTCTATCTAGTTCCCAGCCATCTAGTTCCCATAGTACAAGCTTTGCTTAATTTGGGACTAGAGGGCGTTGTGTTAAATGTCCGTGAATATTTATTTATTTATTGCACACAAATATCAGATTATTTAAAGATAGACAAACTTGGGATGAACTAGCTCAAACTCATTTAATCATAATATGCAATCACTCGCTACTGCCCGCGACTTCGTTCGCGTCCCGTTGGATCCCGTTGATTATCCGGGATAAAAAGTAGCCTATGTGTTAATCCAGTTCACGGACAATATATATTCTAAGTTTCATCCAAATCGGATCAGTAGTTTTTGCTTGAAAGAGTAACAAACATCCTCGCAATTATAATATTAAAGTTCGCGTCCCGTTGATTTTCCGGGATAAAAAGTAGCCTATGTTTTAATCCAAGACACGGACAATATATATTCCAAATTTCATCCAAATCGGATCAGTAGGTTTTACGTGAAATAGTAACAAACATCCATCCATCCATCCATACTTTCGCGTTTATAATATTAGTGTAGGATTCATAACAATACAAAATTTTGATGACGATTCAAAGTGATCAGTGCTTCGGAGGGCACGTTAAACTGTCGGCTCTAGCAGTCTTTAAGGCACGACGGAGGCCTTAAGGCGGCCTAAAAACTCATCTGACCTCGCTATTTATTTTTGTTTTAGCAAAGTAATAAATATTTATAAGTTTAGGATAGCAGAGTAGCTATCCTAAACTTATAAATATTTATTTTCAGAACTGGCATTTTCCCATCGAACTACGTAACAAAAGATCCCACAACCGCACCCGGCACGTGCGACATCCCGGAAGCGCCGGAACCCGGCCCGGAACCGGAACCCGCACCCTTGCCTGCCCCCGCTCCGGTGTCGGCTCCTATCACCACGGCGGTCGCTGCTGTAGAACCCACTCCGATTGCAACACCGCCGGTGCCAGAACCGCAAAGTCCTAAAGAGGTGTTGGAAGTGAGTACATAAGACTTGTATTACATAAGATCGCTTGCAAGCGCAGTCGCAGCCGACCGTCGTCCCTGTCATTAAATACACCAGCGGCAGCGGACGTCACACGGATGCACTTCTATTACAGGATAACCAATGTGAAAAAATTGTTGTATGCCATCAAAATATTGCGTCGCTAGATAAAAAATCGCAAAGGCTAGAAGTGCTACTTAGGAGTGATTTAAAATGTGACATACTTGCACTAACCGAGCATTGGTTAACGGACTCCAAGTTGAAATGCGTCGAGTTGCAAGGTTACAAGTTAGCATCTTATTTTTGTAGGCAGCAAATTGTACATGGTGGCTCATGTCTGTTTGTCAAAGATAATATTAAATGTAACGAAAATATCGACCTGACATCTTTGTCAATCGAAAGAATTTGTGAAATATCAGCCATAGACTTATTAGAATTAGAAATGACTATCGTGTGTATTTATAGAACCAATTTAATATCCGCCAATATGTTTATTTGTGCTCTTGAAAGGTTGGCTGACAAAATATACAGTCTTGGCAAGGAATGCATACTTGTGGGGGATTTTAACATAAACTGTCTGGAAGTACTTAATATTGACGTAAAAAGATTGTCAGACCTGATGTCGGCCCATGGTTTGTCCAATTTGGTGGATTTCCCAACACGTATAACGGCATCTAGTTCTACATGCCTGGATCACTTCTACACTAACATAACAACTAGTGCTGTGAGTGTAGCTCCCGTTATCACAAACATCAGCGATCATTACGCAATAAGGGGCGAAGTAACGCGTAGAATAGTGTCACCGACTTATTACGCTAGGAAATTTAATAAAACAAATAATGCCAACTTCGTGGCCGCCATTTACAGTGTAGATTGGAGCGAGTTACTGTCGAAAAACAAGAAAATCATTGACATGCTTAATTCAATTATTAATGTAATAAAAAATAAATTTAATATATGTTTTCCTTGTAGGAAAACTCGTTCTAAAAAAACCGACTCGTCATGGATCACACCAGATGTAAAAAATTACAAATCATTATTGTTTGACATAATTGAATTAAGTAAGTTAGCACCTAATAATGACTTACTACAATCGAAAATCGCCGACATGAATAATTACTATGACATTTTAATTAAAAAGACAAAACGAGAGTATTATGAAAATATTATCCGGGCCAACTGTAACACTTCGAAGGCTATATGGGGAGTAGTAAATAGGGAAAGGGGAAAAAACAACACACCCGATCTCGACTTTACGGACGTGATCGTTAAGCCTGATGGGTCTAGATTTAGGGATAAGAAGGAATCAGTAAATGCCGTGAACGCTCGATTCCAGAGCGCGGCGGAGGCGTGCGGCGCGCCCCGCGCCGACGCCGCCGCTGCGCAGCGCGCTCTCAGCTCAGCGCGCGCGCCTTCTGACCGCTCGCTGAGATTTCAACCGTTTACGGCTAATGAAGTGTATCATATTGTAAAAGCACGGATACCTCCTAAGGTTTCAAAAGACGTATACGGAATATCTATGAAGCTGATTCAATCGGCCATCCTTGCACTCGCTCCCGTACTAGCGCATGCATATAACTCATGTATTGGTGAAGGCACTTACCCCAGCCCGATAAAAGTTAGTAAAGTGTCTCCGCTGTTTAAGGGCAAAGGAAAACGGAGCAATATAGATGGGTATCGACCGGTATCGATTATACCAGCTATAGCAAAGATATTCGAAAATGGCTTAAGCTCCCGTCTTACCTATTTCCTCTCGTCGACGGATGCACTCTCCGATAAACAGTTCGCTTACCGTGAGGGTCGTTCGACCACATCACTAGCCCGCGAGGTCATCAGACGCGTTGTTAGTGCCCGGGAAAAAAAGCAGCAGGTTGCGGTCATATGCTGTGACCTTTCCAAGGCTTTCGATGTGGCCGACCACAACATCCTAGCGGTTAAGCTACGACACTATGGTATAGACGGTCGAGCGTATGCATTGCTGAACGATCTGCTGCGTGATCGATCACAGGTAGTCGTAGGCGGTGGCGGTGAGGCAGTCTCAGACCCATTAAAGACGAAGATGGGTGTAGCCCAAGGATCTTCTGTTTCAAATATATTATTCTCGCTGCTTCTGAACGACTTGCCGGAGTTCATCACAGCAGCGGAAATATACATGTATGCCGACGATGTCGCCGCCATAGTCGAGGCCCCTAATGTTGACCAGCTAGAAGAAAACCTGAACGAGACAGCGACCCGACTGACCGAATGGTTTAGGATGAATGGACTCGCTCTCAATTTGAGCAAAACCCATTTTATTCACTTCTGCCTGTCGGGCCGCGCGTCACGAGCACTGACCGTGCTGGTCAATGGAAATGCAATCGACCAAGTCCAGAGTACTACTTTTCTTGGCTTCCAGCTAGACAGAGGGTTACAGTGGGGGAGCCACATCGACAAGCTGTGTGGGAAGCTGGGGAGTGCGTGTTACGCACTGAGCCGGGTAGCCCTCGTCGTATCCGCTGATGCGGTCCGTGCTTGTTATTTCGCCACCATCCAGTCCATCTTGCAATATGGCGCCGAGCTGTGGGCGCGCGCTGCCGACTGGGAGCGCGCGTTCCGGATGCAGAAAAGGGCCATACGTACCATCGTGCGGATACCGAGTGACGTATCAGCAAGGCCGCATTTTAAAACACTAGGCATCCTCACTTTGCCCTGTTTGCTGGTGTACCAGGTAGCGGTATACGTAAGGCTAAACCTGGACGTATACATGAAACGCGGTGACGTGCATACGCATATCACTCGGCACCGACACAAGCTGATGCAGGTCTCACGCTCACTGTCGAAGTCGTCCAAACTGACACATATCATGGGACCGACAGTCTATAACAAACTCCCCGACACAGTGACAGAAGCTTCAAGTATGCATTCATTTAAGGCGAGGTTGAAGCGGTGGCTTATTGAACACACTTTTTATAGCTATGAGGAGTTCATAGCTTATAAGCCTGGACCATAGTATTGTTTTTAGTGTGTTATCTGTTCGAAATTTGTATATTATTTTTAGTTGTGTTTATTGAATTTTTATTAATTATTATTATAAATAGTGTTTTAGGACCGCCAGTGTACAAATTGTACCTCATATAATATGACGTGTAATGTATATTACAAATAAATACTATTATGACTATTATTATTATGACTATTATTAATATTACTTCTCTGTTTGGTCACTAGCTTTCGCCCGCGACTTCGCCCGCGTCCCGTTTTAATTTTCGATATAATTAAAACGCCTATGTTAGTATTATGATCTGTGCCTATGTGTTTATCCAGGTTACAAACTATTATATTCCAAGTTTCATCCCAATCGGACAAGCAGTTGCAGCGGACATATCACATAACGCCCTCTAGGCCCAAAATAATAAAAACTGGTAGTATGGTTTGGGAACTAGATTGCTGATGGAATACATACTTAAATTTATGTACCTTTTGTAAATACATATTTATAATACATAGTAACACCCAGATATAGAAGAAACATCTATGTTTGCCACACACAAATGTTTGTTCTCGGTAGGGATTGAACCCACGACTCCCCCCTTTCAACCTCTTACAACCCTTTTTTCGCATTAAAAAGTAGCCCATGTCCTTTCTCAGGCTCTAGACTATCTGTGTACCAAATTTCATTCAAATCAGTTCAATAGTTTTGCCGTGAACGCGAGACAGACAGACAGAAAGACAGAGTTACTTTCGCATTTATAATATTAGTATGGATTTTTCTATATTACAGGAACAAAAGTCGTCAACCCCCACAACATCAGAGGTGGCCTCGATAACAGAAGGCGCTAACGGAGCCCGAGCCTCCAACGGAGGCCGACGTTCCAGTGAGTCCGGTCGGGACTCCGCCACCGGCCGGCGCAAGCCTGAAGTGGCTCAGGCACTGGCCAACTTTACTGCAACTAGGTGAGAATGGAAATTAAAAAATGCAACGCGTGGTTTTTTGATTACAGTCGTTTGCCACGCGTGGTTTTTTGATTACAGTCGTTTGCCACGCTTGGTTTTCATTTGTTTGCGTAGATGAGGTGACTTTGCAGTTTTATTGAAACTGCCACGCGTGGTTTCCTAGTTTATAGTCGTTCCACACGTAGCTTCATTTCTTTGAGTAGATGAGGTGACTTTGTAACTTTATTAAAATTGCCACGCGTGGTTTTTAGCTTTTAGGCGATATCCACGCGTAGTTTTCATTTTTCCGACTGGCTGGGGTAATTTAGTAACATTTTGAAAGTTGCCACGCGAGGTATTTACTAAAATATCTAAAAGCTAAACAATTTTTAGTTCATAGGTGATTACCACGCGTGGTTTTTATTGTTCTGTGTTCTGAGTGGTAATTTAGTATTTTTTTCCGAACAGCAAATGAAAATTTTGCAATTCTATGAAAATCGCCACGCGTGTTATGTAGTTTTTTGATTGCAGTGCGGAACAGCTGTCTCTAACAAAAGGCCAACTAGTTGTGGTCCGTAAGAAGGCAGACTCCGGATGGTGGGAAGGCGAGCTGCAGGCCAAGGGACGGAACAAGCAACTTGGCTGGTTCCCAGCTACATACGTCAAGGTACTCATATATGCAACATTCTGTTACATACATGCCTTTACATCTATTGAAGATGATTTATACAGCGTCAGGAAGCAACTTATGCCTACATTTAAGACGAATGTATAAGGCAGACAACCCTCTCGCTCGCACATTTCAACATTTTTGAAGATATAATATAACTAAATGTAATTATGTTGTAGAGCTTTAGGGTCGAGAGAATAACAATGCAAAGGTTTAGTAAAAATATCACATTGATCCAAACAAGTTTTCCGACCAAAAAACTTATACCAATGCGATAAATTAAAGTGCATTTTTTTAGGTTAGGAAACTTGTTTGGATCAATGTGATATTTTTACTGAACCTTTGCATTGTTATTCTCTCGAGCCTGAAGCTCTGCAATTTCACATAATTACATTTAGTTATATTATATCTTCAAAAATGTTGAAATGTGCGAGCGAGAGGGTTGTCTGCCTTTTACATACGCCTTAACGGGACACTATAGTGCCTAGGAAAGATTCTTGATTCCGAAAAAAAAAATTGTGCACGCGTACGGAGTCGCGGGAACAGGTAGTACATCATATGCCACAAAAGTTAATTACCCAAATGGAATAGAAATGGAATAAAACAGTTATATTTAATTAGCTGTCGCCCGCGACTTTGCTCGCGTGGTAACAGCATACGCATTATTTGGTTAAAATCTTTATTTAATCCTAGTTTTAGACCCTTTAGGGTGCGACTTTTCAAAATTCCTTTCTTAGTGCGCCCCTATACTATATAAGGATACTACCTTCCACATACCTCTAGGACTTACAGTTTAGGCTGTGCGTTGTCAGTCAGCTTCAAAAGAGTTTTATATATTTAGATTGAGTTTCGTGTGCAGGTGTTGCAATCATCGGGCCGTACGTCGGGACGCACCACGCCGGTCTTCTGCAAGGCTGACCCCATCCCAGCAGAACCGGTACTCGATAAGGTAACTACTGCATTACTGACAGCGGTATAGTTCCGCCTTCAGAGCTGTGGGTTCGACCTCCACACAATAGTAGTAGATTGTATCATAAGGTAGCAAAATTATATTTTTACGGTGAGGGCGATTTTTTGAATCCAGAGCGTAGTGAAGGATTCTTTAGTAGAATCCTGAACGTAGCGAGGGATTCAAAGTACTTCGCCCTAGCCAAAAATATATTTTGCGCCCGAGTGGTACACTCTACTTTTCATCACCAACTATGAGAAAATAAAAGGCGCCTTATATTTTATTGTAATGTTATTATTTAATAAAACATATATAGTAACAACTAAAATGAAAATAAATAGTATCTATAATGAAAACCACTTATTTCTTATGTTTTCTATTCGTTCGATTTCTTTGGCGCTGAACACTAAGATGTTCCAAATTCAAAAAGTGCGCGGCAAAGTAAATTGCGGCGCACTTATTTAAATAAGTGCGCCGCAATTTACTTTGCCGCGCACTTATTGTTTCTTATAGAAAACCCCACCTTTGGGTGCACATAAAGGCGAACCAAGCCGCTCTTTTCGAATAGGTGTGATGAAAAACTAATAATAATAGTATAAATAGTACATGTACCTACATACCCAGTACTCGTGAAAAAACTGATTTCGTGCTGGGTATCGAAAAGTATCGTTAAAATGTATTTAGTAGCAAATAACGGTTCCACGTCCACTGACGTACCGGTATCGGAACCGGTACTTAAAAATATCGGTAATCCGAGCCCCGGCTGGGTAATAAAAGTATGAAAATGTCATATAATACACAATAGAATAGAATAGAAATTATTTATTTTACGCAAAAACACATACAAAGATACAATGAAATAAACATTAAATTATAAAGAAAGATGCGTAAAAAGGGTACTCGCTCAGCAAATGCTAAAGGTGCACGGTGGCTCCTTTAGCGCTGGTTTTCAGGAGTGCCTAGAGTGAAGTGGCGTACAGCCTCTGCGACACGCGCTCCGTTTTACAAGAAACTAATAGCTATTATGTGCCTAATCTAATATATAATTCATAATACTGGCATTAACCAAAATCATAACTTCTCTTTTTAAAAACATAAATTAAACAAAAACAAAACAGAAAACATAATCAGATACAACTAGAGAAAACACAAATAACACATTCCAAATACAAAATCTATAAAATAACAAGTTAAACAATACCGTCGGGAACACTGGAACATTCTACCATTCAAAGTCCTTGTGCTTTGGTGACGTCAGCAGGGGACAATGCGCAATACAACACAACGCGAGACGTCGTCTGTGCAGATCTCATTCCCCCACTACGAATTAGAATTAGTTTTTTTTTTTTATTTATTTATTTGTTTATAGACGAGCAGCTTTCGCTGATGTGTCTACGTCAGACAGTGTTAAAATTTTGTTGAAATTATAGTCTCTTATGTTTGGTAAATTCTTTGGGCACTGATTTATTGGTTCGAAGCCAGATGTCTAGTTTGTTTTTGAATGCATTGACGGAAGTAGCAGTAACGACGTCATCTGATAGCACGTTCCAATTGTGAACGACTCTATTGCTGAAGAAGTGATAAGCGGCAAGGGAGACGGAGGGGTCACGGTTCAACTTCAGTTGGTGACCACGTGAGGGTCCTAGCTCATCCTTTCTGATAAGAATGTCGTGAAAGTTGGGCAGATTGTAATGAAGGGTTAAAATCTTGTAAGTAATTAGATGCCAAGTAATACAGTCGTGATTTGTTTTAGGTGATCGCACTGTACGGCTACACGGCACAGAATGCAGACGAGCTAAGTTTCGAGAAGGACGACATTATAGCAGTCACCGATCGCAGCCAGGATCCCGCTTGGTGGCAAGGTATCATCACTTTTACTTTCATAATATGAAGCACTCGTGGCGTAGCTTACTTAGTTAATCTTCACCGATTATCTAAGTTACGTTCTGCGCGGTCACTATTTGGATGGGTGACCACTAGTTGTAAATGCCAGAGCCTAGAACGGTCAAGACACTACGGCCTGGTTCCTAGCACTTTTCCTCAGATACAGCTTAAACTTTCTAAACCAAAAGCACCTATTAGCTAAGAGGTTCATCATATGCTGGTGACAGATATTTTGGTGGTAACAGATAGTTTAGAATAAAATAGAAATAATAACATTAATATTTTTGCAGGTGAGCTCAGAGGAATGACCGGTCTCTTCCCAAGCAACTATGTTACAAAACTAATCAACTAATGTGTTAAAACTAGCGAAAATATTCTTAACAAATCATGTTCAAGCTAATTAATATTTGCTAGTATTAGTGAATTGTTTGTTAGAGAATCGTATGTAATGCAAAACGAAGTAATATGTCTTATTAATGACTAGTTAGTTAGGCAGGCTGAAAAAAAGTTATAAAAACTCAGTACAAAAATTTAAAATTATGTAAGTAAATGTTAGTTTCAAAAAGACCCAATTTAGAAATTCATTTGATTCTAAAACATACAGATATTGAATATTATGCAAGTAGCTTTTAGTTCTCTGGCCATACCTATATTTTTTCAGTCTGTATAAGTATAACTGTAGTGTTGAATGAATATTTTTCTTGTACACTTCACGATGCTTACGCACATATAATAATCCTATTTACTAAATCATTCCAAATACTATTTATAACTTTTAGCTTTAAAATGCCGATACTATTGCTTTTAATAAATAAATGTGCTCTAATCATGTTGTTTGTAGGAATAAATGTTACTGCTTAATTTGTCTTTTTATTTATCAAACCTGCGGGCCTAAGATGCGCACCGCGAGATATTTGTCATGTCGTTCTGTCAAAATGTAAGCATTTTGTGCCAGTTTAGGAACTATTGCATTATCTGTGTCGACAAAACGTGCCATAATGAACACTTTGACACTTGTTAGTCGTCGTACCTCTCTGAGGACGAGATAATAGTCATGCAGAAATGTCAAAAGTTGAAAATTCAAAGGCGCGGTTTCTCGACAACATTACCACAGATAATAGTTCCTAAAGTGGTACAAAATGCTTACATTTTGACAGAACGACATGACAAATACCTCGCGGTGCGCATCTTAGGCCCGCTGGAGACTAAGAAACGGAGGAACTGGCGTTCTAAGAGGCCTATACCCAGCAGTGGGTGTATACAGGCTAAACAGATAATCAAACCTAAAAGGGCCTATTACAAAGGCGTGGAACACCAAAAAAACTCATTTGCAAATTAAATATCATTGATAACCAATTTCTCAGTGCACAAAACAATTCTATATTTAACCTCACTTGCAAGCTAGAAAAAACTAACGGCAACACCAGCCGATGAACGCAAAATAAAAAACTCAATAATAAATTAAATCTCATTGTAATAATAATGTGTTATAAATAAATAGTTCTACTGCGGGGGTGGAGCCGACACGGCTGCGGGTCCCGGCGCGTCGCGCCAATGCTTCTCCACAAACTTGCGGATGTAGTTGTACGGCTTTGAGTCTTTCTCTCCTAAAACATTGTCCACCTGAAATACAAAATGACTCGTTACAGTCTGATTCACTCATCCGGACACGAGCATATATTTTGTACGAGAATCTCGGAATACAAGCCAAAGGCTGCAATACTCATTTAAATTTGAGCACCATTTAAAATTGCTCTTCCTCTGTTTGACATTACTCATTTGTAAGAGATGGCAATCATTTAAGCAGGACTTAAATTGAGTGGGGTGTTTGAGTGGCGTTTGAGTTTTCGCCCATTAGGGTGCTTAGTAGGTACAAATTGACTATAACCCCTGTAGACGATGAAACCTCCTTGAGCAGGCGAGTGACGGCTGACGGTGGAAAAAGCGGGAGACAGTTTTTTTTGTTATTGAGTTATGTGACTTGTTATTGAGTTAAAATAGATTTGTTTTTCAAAAATAATTTGTAATTTAATTTACTAGGCCACCTCCACTTCCCCATAATTAACAACCCCTTTAAGGATGTGTTTGACATCCACCAACAGGAATCATTTAATAATCTCTTTATGTGAATTTCAAACACATCTTTAGCAACATAGCTTAGGTCTGGTGAAAAAGCATCCATAGGCCCATATACCAACACAGAAATTGTTACTCAAGCATAGGTTTGAGTAGAGATTTTCATAAAAAAATCATGCTTGAGATCGTTGAGTCAGTTGATTAGAATGGGAACCTTAGGCCCGGTTTCACCAGTCTTGCTAACAGAGTGTTACGTAATCAAGTATCAAAATGTCAAGCGACTAAATTAAAACGACGTTCAACGCTGTTTAAATAAAACGCAAGCAGATGTATTTTTGTTTAGCTGGTTTATATGGTGGCCGTCAGATCAGCGATTAGATTTAACAGTCTGTTAATTAACAAGCTGTTAGTTTAACTAACAGAGCATGGTGAAACTGGCCCTTAGTCTGGCTTATATGGTGGGATGATGATAGTACCTTATATGGTGGGATGATGATAACTTCATTGTAAACACGGATATTCTGTCCGGCCCAGCAGACGTCGTCAATTACGCGAGCAATGGCCAGGAACAACCTCTGGCCCTCAGGGTCCAGGCAGGCAGCCAGCGCTGATACCTAGAAATAATAGATGAAACATGATTTGCTAATTGGTTTTTACTCAACTATGTGGAGTGAAAAGTGGTTATAATTTAACAGCCTGTATGAATGTTATATCTTACAAGATTAAAATGGGATAAGTATATAAATAGTAATTCTTAGTCTGGATTAGCATATCATATATATTAGCATTGCACGTAAAACCTTTCATTTAGTATTTTAGTAGAACTAGAAAGAAATCCAATGTCATGACAGTTGCACAACTTGTAAACAAAAATCAATATTTATCTGAAGAAAATTAAATCAGATTTTCCGAAGGTTTTGAGCGGAAGGTAATTTATAGAGTAAAATCGGTCTAATTTAAGTATAAAGAGCAATAACTTACCAGTCTGCGTTTGTTTTCAATAGAATTTCTGACCCTAGTGTTCAATCTATGGAGGTTTAGAGAAGCAGGTGCCTCAGGCACGGTGGTCACTTCTTTCTTGATCTGCACATCGGAGACGAGAGATAGATTCACGATGTTTACGTCGTGGCGTTTGGGATTGCCGCTGGAAGACGGGCACTTCAATATTAGCATTTTTGTCTGCGGATCGAAAGCGAGCACTTCTCCTTCGATTTCTTCATTGTAGCAAGTCCGGGTGGCTACAATACTGCCGATAGTGAAGCAGTCGGAGACGACAGTCGACATTTTGGCTTTATATATTAACTGCGGGCATGTAATGCGGTTTTTTTGTAATAAAAGTAGAAAATAACTTCGATGAGACGGGTTGGCTATCCGCCATTAATTTTTGGCTTGACTTTGACGTTTTGTTATTGATTTTGTCGGTTTCGTTCGGAAATGACATAGTTCTGTAGTCTGTCTCTATCCCACTTCATTATCATCTGTGGTTGGGTTGTTACAATGCTTTTTGTTAAGAAAAATAAAATTATTTTTGATGTAGGTAATGTAAATGATCACTGGACCCTGATATAGTAGGTGCCAAATAACACCGCAATACAGGTCATTCACCTACCTTCACCTCGATGTCGCAAAATTCAATTTATGTATGGTAAACAAACGGTACTACGAGATTCGAGCGATTACCGTCTTAGCGACAGGTCTGCATGGAAAGCGACAGAATTAGCCATTCATAAATTGAATTTTGCGACATCGTGGTGAAGGTGGGTGAATGACCTTTATTGCGGTGTTATTTGGCACCTAAATGCCTCATGCTTTAAATTCCACATTCCTACGTTGAGAAAAGGGTGTATTGACTATTAGAGGGCAGACTGGTCATTACGGTGTGTAACATTTGTTCTCTACAGATAATTTAAATCAACATCAAGTCAAATAAAACCAAATGTACAAGCTAGCATTTAAAATTTATTTAAACTTAAAAAATCTACACACTACAGACGAATGTTATTTATATGAAAAAAACCCCTTTGACCGCCCAAAAAGTACTATAAGAGCTGGCCATTTTAGGGTAACAGAAAAGACATTTAACATTTTTTCTTATAATAGTAAAAATCAAACCAAAATTATATTTTATACTTAAAAACAAAGAATAAGTTTAAAATCACAGAAAGGCGCGTGATAATTATTCAATGCGGATCTTTTTGTAGCTATATTCGCTGGATTAAAAATTAAACCGAATATTTATAAATTAATAGATTTTTTTTATTGTTTAGCGAATATAGTTTTTTTTTTCAAAAGTTATGAACAGTATAAAACTTACCTACGCATACAAATCTTAACTAATATTATAAGATATTACTAAAAAGTATATCTATTCTAGGTGCAAATTTTCGAAAATTCTCTACAGAATGGACAAAACTTCGTATGGATACCTATTAAATTTACATTAATAAAAATATTATTGTTAATATCGTGATATTAATATAAACTAATATTTTTATATCGTGATATTATTATCACTATCCTTTCAATACTAAAACGTTACAATTTTATATCAAATTTCGCATACGAAGCTTGCTACCAAAAAGATGAAAATCGCACAGGTTATCGATGTTAAAATCAAAGTGATGAATCTATTTGGCTTTATAAATATTCCCACTTGGCGCTCTCGTCGACTAATATGAATATGACAAAAAAAAAATACAACCGAATTGAGAACCTTCTCCTTTTTTGAAATCGGTTAAAAATAGGTATCAACAGCCATAATCAGTATGACTTTTATTTTGGGAATACACTTTTCTTAGTGTAAGCTCCGACATTTTACAGGTTAAACAAATTTGACCTATATGGTGAGAAAAAAAAATATCTTTGGAAACAATGATTTGTCCACACGAAAAACCAAAATTAACCATATCACTTTGATTTAAACAAAAACACAATCATGTTACATTAAAACTTACGACTAGGATTTATATTATGTAAAAAATATTTAATATTTTTTTCAAGCTTAGTTTGTTCTTGATTTTTCAATTTTAATAACCATTTATTACTTCTGAAGATGGCATTTTATCATATTATTATTTTTAAATGTTATTTTATAACAACCTTGCAGTTAGCGATGACAAACAGATAACAAACTATTTTGGTATTTTATCTATTAGTTAGTAATTAGTAATACTTAGATAATGTCTTTAAACTGTCTCCAATTTATTATTTGACAAGAGGTTAAACTCATATCTAAATTTATTCAAGTCCTCTCCATCCAAATGTTGCATGGAAGAGATCGCTACTAATAAGACCGCTCATTGTACGTTTAACGCAACTAGGTTTGTTTTTATTTTCATACCTAATCATACAAAACGTAATGACGATTCAAAGTAATCAGTGAGATTTTATTGAATAAAAGATTTTTGACTTAGACTTAGACTTTTGATATGTTTTAGTATTTTATGTACAATAAAGCGGTGTTGGTTTCATTTAGTTAAATCTGATATCAGAAGTTATGAGACGCAAATAAAATAACTATGAAGATATTATAAAATAGATATCACCATTATTTTACTACAATTTATTAATATTAGTAACTATTACTAATATTTATATTGATAATAAATTATTATCAATATAAATATTAGTAATAGTTACTATAATAAAAAAATTAACTAAAGCCTCATTTTGCGCAGGAAATTGGTTGACGAATTCAATAAAAACAAGACCTGGTTCATCCGCTTAGAAAAAGAGGGTAATCAGAGGCACTTCCGAACATTACTTTTAGTAGTATTTATACCATCTAGGTATTTTAAAAGTTTAAAAATTAAAAAATCAAGAACTCTGGAAAATGTGTAGTAAAAAATACAAAAGTGGTACACAGACTCTAACACTACTTTTATCTAATTAAAAAAAGTTTTTAATTCTATTCCTTCCTTACAGACAGCCACTTACACATGTTATTAGATATTTTATAGAATACAGGCTGCATTTAAATCCAATCACAAAAACTTCGAGTGGTTAAAGTACCCAATAATATGAATAACTAGTGAGAACTAGTTAAGTAGTAGATAATGAAAAATGTTTAAATATTTAGTGCATGCCCAACCTACCCAAAATTAATGTTATTAATTACCTAAGTTTAAGCGCCCAAAACATTTGCGATACCTGGAAAAGGTGAATAAGTTGAAAAGTGCCTCCTACATATAAGACCAAATTGTAAAACTTATTTATGCAAATAAACATCTTGTATCTTAACTTATGTTGTACTGTTTGTTTCCCAAAAAAAATATATATATAAACTTTTTTATATCGAACCAAAGCATTAACGTCAACGCAATAGTATTTAGCTGTTCTATACATTTCTGCCAAGTCGATTTTTTAAACGGCAATTTTTTTTTTCACATTTTTGCGTGCCTAGGTTACGCCCGCGTGATATTTGTCTACTCGTTCTGTCAAAATGAAGGCATTTTGCATCAGTTTTTGAACTATTGCATCAGTGGTAATGTTGACAAAACGCGCCTTTCTTCGCAAAATTCTTCAACTTTTGACATTCCTGCGTGACTAGTGTCTCGTCCTCAGAGAGTTACGACGTAGTAAAAAAACGAAGTAGTACGGTAATGGTTTATGTATGTAAGGAATAAACAGGCTTTTTTTTATTTTATTTTATTTATTAGAACGAAGACGAAGAGTAATAGTCACGTAGAACTGTCAAAAGTTGATAAGGCGCGTTTTGTCGTCAAAATTACCACAGATAATGCAAATGCAATCGTTCAAAAATAGGTGCAAAATGACTTCATTTTGACAGAACGAGTAGACAAATATATCGCATACGCGTCCTAAACCTGGTAGTTAAAAAAAAAAGTTATTAATAATAGTATGATGAGTATTTAACGCCCAGAAGTTTTTGAGAGTGGTGTTAGGTACAACTTGTATAAACTACTAATAACAGCATGTACGAGTGACAGACAGACGGACAGTCGTTTCAGTCTTGCTCTTGAGGCTTAGTTGATGACGATCAGCCGAGGTGGCAGCATGCCCTTCTTGCTCAGCCAAACACTGCAATAAACAAAAATATATATTGCATAACTATATTGTAAAAAAAAACAGTTTATCAAATCACTCAGACATAGAACAAATCTATGTTTAACTGACACAAATATTTGTTCTATGTGGGCATCGAACCCACGACTCACAACTCGGAAGGCAGAGCTACTACCGACTGGGCTGTGACGCCTGTCAAATTTTTTTGTGTGGGACGCCTCCCGCACGATTACCCACATTAAACTTCTAAGGGCGGATTCAACCAAACCATTTATACGCAGTTTAAGTCTTATACTGCGAATAAAATCAATAATTACTCTAGTGATAAAAAACTTTTTGTTCTACCAAGTCTTATTCCAGGAAAAACTTGTCTATCCGAGAATAAATCGTTATACTGCCAAAATCTATGGTATAAACAAGTTATCTGTCGAATATTTTAATGGCGGCTGCTACATTTGACAAAACAGCGGTTTGTTTTCATAGATATTGACAACTTGACATTCGGATAATTGGTGAGCACATGTATTAGTATTGTGTTGCGCTCTCTAAGCAATTGTATTTTGAATTAAGTTGGTTTTTATGTATATACAGAATAACAATACCTAGGATTGGCTACTCTCAAGATTGCAATGGAAAAACAAAAACAAATTTATCTGAGAATAAAATCAAAGAGTAAAGTTATACGAGGGATACTTATTCAGGAATATCATGATTTCTGGACGAATCCGCCCTAAGCCCGGTATGCTAGTAAAGGAATCGTTACTCAAGCATAGATTTGAGTAGAGATTTTCAGACAAAAATCTATGCTTGAGTCCGGATAGATGCTTGAGCAGTAAATCAGCATACGGGCCTAATAGTTCAAAGTCAAAACAGTTTTTTTACATTTATTTTTTCTTACAAAAAGGTTTGTCTAGCATAAGATCTTAGTTCAATTATTGAATAAGTAGGTACTTGATATAAATCTGCATTGAAAGAGACCGGTGCCTGTGGAAGAGTTATTCCCATCGAGCCCACCGGCTGGCTCACTAGTGGGGCCGTTGGGAAAAAATCCCAACGAGCCCACTACGCAAATGAGTGGGCTCGATTTTATTTTATGAGCAATAGCTAAGCATTTGGCTGCCAGCACACCCGGTGGTAAGTGTAGCTGCAGCCTAAGGTGGAGTTGGCCACCAGTGGGCGGTTTGAAAAAAAAAACCGGTGTTACAGGTCGCCATGACCCCACTCCGCAAAATAGTACCATTAGTACTCAAAACAGTTTCAAGTTAATCTGCCGCCGTGTGTACCAGGCCATCAGTACTAGCAAGGGCGTACTCATTGTAAGGGCAAACCCGCATGTCAGATCCCGCGCTTTGTATAATATATATGTTTCCCAAATTTTTTTACGCAAATTGGCAAATGCACAAAAACAGTGCGACGCCAATACAAAAAAAAGGGCAAACCTTTGTGTAAGAAAATAAACGTATTATTGATCGAGTGAGCGAAGCGCACGAGATCTTAGTGACAACTTGGACAAAAATGCTTTGTATGTTTGTATATTAGTTCTTCGAGATCTTTTGAACCGCTTATCCGATCTTCACAGAATTTGGTAGGTATACGAATAGTACTCTTAAGTTTTACTGGTTTGTTAAATGAAGTAAATCGGTCATGGGGTCGTGAAGACATGAGGGTCCAAAGGGAGTAAAAAAAAAGTCGTACTATAATATCAAGTGGGGTGTCATATGATAGGGCTTTGTTTAGACATTCCAAAACCGTTTTTATTTTGATTCTAGGTCTAATAGTTTTTGAGTTGTTGTAAAAATTATAAAATTGGCAAACCCAGTATAACGTAAGCTACCATTTCTTGGAGTTTCAATGATTTTGTAGTTCAAGTAAGACTGGTACTTAGCTAGACGGCGATTTCGAAGCGATTTGCAAAGTTTATTGTCAATAAACAACCATTGTCAATAAAAATTGTTTGGGTTTTATTAACCTCCGACCATCACGAGATCTCAGTTCGGGGCGAACTACTAGTTATTATTGTCAGTGTAAAATATACCAGGCACACAGAAATAGCCAGGAGTTACGAATATTAGTATATGTTACCCGATGCCAGCTCCCAGCAGTAGCGATACGATATTAGTGACGAGCACAGCCGCTATAGCGCCGCGACTGAACAGGCAAGTACGACGGACAGACAGGCAGTGACTCTGAAATCAATTCAATACGGCGCGTTTATAGTGCGTTCATACTCAGTCCATGCCTCTGCCGGCATTAACGCCACGATTAATTCCGGACTTATTGCCACAACAACATCGCCTTTATTGTTATTAGAGAACGAGGGCATGAACTTGGGCCGGGAGCCGGGACGAGGTATGATCGTGTTCACACTATGCTAATGCCTACTTCCCTGCAGACTGCGGCTGAGTGTTAGTCGGCAGGGAAGTAGGCATGAGCCTAATCAAAACACTATAATGCCTCTGTCCCGGCTGGTGCCCATGTTCACGCCCTTGCTCCCTAATAAGAATAAAGACGATGTTGCTGTGGCAATAATTCCGGAATTAATTGCGGCAATAAAGCCAGCAGTGGTATGAGCCGAGTTTAGTTTCTGAGGGTTCAATACGAGCACATATTTTATACAGGTTATTAGTAGGCTCTTTGTGAGGGTGCGTCAGAGTTTAATACTTATAGTAGGTGCCAAATAACACGGCAATACAGGTCATTCACCCACCTTCACCACGCAAAATTCAATTTATGTATGGTAAACAAACAGTACTAACGAGATTCGAGCGATACCGTCCTAGCGACAGGTTTGTATGGAAAGCGACAGAATTAGCCATACATAGATTGAATTTTGCGACATCGTGGTGAAGGTGGGTGAATGACCTGTATTGCCGTGTTATTTGGCACCTACTATAGCACCTATTTTGTAGAGTGATATTACACCGTTGTATTCACCTGCGCCATAACAGGTGGAGCCGGCTGCTCCAGCACCTCGATAGAGGAAGTAGCGGAGGGCGGGCCGCGCGCGTGGCTCGTCGGGTGCTTGAACCGCCAGTCCCTACGGATAATAACAATGAATACTGAGGCCCGTATGCATTACTATATGCTCAAGCACTGATCCGGACTCAGATTAGTTGAGTACAGATTCAGAAATTAATGGACACAATAGTAGATTATTTAACAAGGGGATAAAGCAGTGTCTTCTGTCGCGGGTGACGTAGCAAGGGTGTTAAAAACTTAAATCACGAGCGAAGCGAGGGATTTAACACGAGTCCTGAGTATAGCGAGGGATTTAAGTTCACCCAAGACTAAGACAGCTTTATCACCGAGGAAAATACTCTACTTTTCGTATCATTTGCGAAAAAATTAACACAATAATAATATGAGATAGCATTTTAGAACATTAACTTATTTATAAAAATAAATTAAAATAAACTTAACGTTTATGTATTTGAAGAAAACAAAAACGCGGCATTTTCCTAGACTAATATTTTTTTGTCGGAAAAGCAAAGGCATCAAGCTCATACGGCCTGCATAATAAATGCGTATTCCTTTTTCAAAAAGATGTATAATGCTTTGTATACAAACTCAATGGTGTAAACACAGATGTAGTTCAGTATAAATTGTATTCCAAATTTAAATCACTTTCTCCCCCTAGAGGATGAAAGAAATCCAGTACAATTTTCTCTCCCTGTTTTTAACAGATTAAAAATGACTATTGTTATGTTCGCTTTTTGTGGCATAGAATGTCACTTTTTTGAGCAAGTGGTACGAAAATCTTTACTCGAGCGTTTGTCTTAGAAAAATGACAGATGAAATCTATGCTCAAGCGCAGATTTTGATGCTCGAAGATGTATCGTTTCAAACTTAAACAAACTCTACTTAAATATTCGACACTCGAGTATCATTTAGGAATCAAAACGCTCTAGCATACGGCCCTAACTCTCCGATGTAGAAATCGGTACTCAAGATCTAAGTAGAGATTTTCATACAAAAACCAATGCTTTGTCATCTTCAATAAACTACAATTTAGTAAAGAACTTACTTCGGTGGCAGCTGGTCGGGTCGACTGCTCCATTCCCACACCCAATCGTTGCTGTCGTCCTAAATGTTTTAAAAACTTTTTAGATCAATTCATACTAAATTCTGTGTCAAGTCATCTTTTAGTAGGTAGTACTAGGTTTCTTTGTAAAAGAGTACCTACGCCTAGGGAAATACTAGCACCTATTGCTAGCAGTGATGCTCGCATTGGTGTGTTCACGTTTGAAGGGTATTTGGGACTCGAGTGTTGGACGCAATGCGATGCCTCCCAAGTGCCTGTGTATAATGTGTGTGTAATGCTGGTATTTCAAAAATCAGTTTATTTTGCAACAATTTTTACATAATTTATAAGTTTAAAAAACTGGAAAAACCGACTTCAGTTTGATACGCATTTATCATCAAATTTTACTTTATTTATTTTTATTTTATTTATTTATTTATTTATAACATAACACATATAAAAAACTAAATAGTGCCTTAAAGCCTAGGTAAGGTTTGTCTAGACACTAGGTTCTCGTAGGTGAAATGATGATGATGATGATGATAGCAGTTCATTGGGACTGTTCTATGGATCGTAAACACCACAGAAAAGCAAAATACGCAATGTCGTGTACGTGGATGACGTGTTTTTTTCCAGTTACTCTTAATCAACTGACAAACTACTGAAAAATATACAACCGAATTGATACCTTTTCCTCTTTTGAAGTCGGTAACTTATACTTATCGAGAATCCATCTCATCTCCTACCTTCCTGAACCTTCATCATTAAATAATGATGATGATGATGATGGAAGTTCATTGGGACTATTTTATTGATCGTAAGCACCACTGAAAGAAACGTCACAGGAAAGCAAATACGCAGTATCGTGTAAGTGAATGACGTGTTTTTTCGAGTTATTCTTATTTAACTGCCAAACTACTGAACTGATTTTGATAAAAAAATTATGGGACCAATCTGGAAGCATAATACCCTTTCAGATAAAAAAAGAGTTTTTCAAATCGGTCCATAAATGACGGAGTTCTGAGGTAACAAACATTAAAAAAAAACATACAACCGAATTGAGAACCTTTTTTGAAGTCGGTTAAAAATACACATTAGTTACGATACTGCTGTATTAGTTGTAATTTTCTTTGTGAGTAAATTCTTTTGTAACAATTACTTACCAAAGTACCAGGCGTTCATAACACGCGAGGACCTCGCTAATCCAATTTCACGGTTTGAAGTGAAAACGTTTCAAAACAAAAGTACCAGGCGGTTATTAAATATGAAGAGGTAACTAAAGACTGGCGAAGGTTCGCTAAGAGTTGAATTCATATCCGAGGCTCTTCTTGGGGCGGATTCAGGCGCTAGGTCGGAGGTTAAAGTAGGGTTAGCCAGAAAAATATGATGGACTTACCCGCCAGCAGTTGATGTAGACTCCTTTGAGCTCGTCTTCCGTAGAAGGTTCTAGATTGGGGCTGTTTGGCGGAGATTTCGGGCTGGAAAAAAAGATAATAGTTTTAGAATCATTATAGACTTTAATCTTATAAGTACTCTATAGATATAAACTAAACAAAGACAGAGCTGTTAAATGCCGAAATTATAATGTGTTAGGTATAGCCGAAATTATAATAAACAATTTTACTTTGGTATAATTTCAATCTACTTTTGGTTAAACTAAATCAGAGATACATTTAGTATTGAGAAAGACCATTGGACAAAAGAGATAAGTAACTAGAGGTGATTGCAAACATTTTCTTACAACGAATCGAATTTATCAATAGTCGTATTCAAAACCATACATAACTATGGCTCAGCACACCCGTGCGATTGTAGCACTAGTTTCCATAGACAAGAGATTCATTACAAAGAACTTTAAATATCAATTCATTCGCCTGATTCGTCGCGGTCGATCCGGACAAGTGAGTCCTTTGGATTATAACGTAGACCACATAAACAGACTTCACTAGGTAACGCTTTCGCAAATTTTTTAGGCACTCCGTTATTTTTGCGTGATTCGCTTTCAAAATACTCAAGTGAATCGGGAGTCAAGTACTTTTTTGTTTCTATGAAGATTTTCAATAAATAGAAAACCATTTGAGTGTGAGTTAATTTTGAGCATTAAAAGCTACGGTGATTCTAGTAATGTGCAGTTTTCTGCAGCCAGTGATATTGAAAACCAGACAGTATCGTATTATGTGCGGTGGTGCGGCGCCAGTGTGATCGCCACTTGAAAGGTATCCCCAGGAAATGTAATGTAATGCTTTATCTATATTATTTACTTGTTTTGATAATAATTATTTGTATTGACGTCGCCGCCTAGGCTTAGAAGATATAGGCCAACCATCTTTTCATGCCCTGTTGCTCGTAGGCAACCCTATGAGTGTTCGAGATCTCCACCTAGGTATATTGGCAGTAGACTGGTAGACCTAGGTCTGTCTTAAGACGCGCTCCTGAGGCTGGTCTTTTCACGTACTGTATTTTTGCGCTACGAATATTTTGTACATCAATCTAAACGCGAAATTCTCTACAAATATTTATATTAAAAACGACGCGAAAATATTTACACAAGATCTAGTCTGTGTTGTGGTAGACACATCCGTTGCAAAGGCAACAGACAGAACCACACACTGTCTCCGACAAACATCCAACAGTGAAATCTAGTAAAACGAGAAAAACCGGTCGGAAAGTCGCTATTGATAAACCTTGAGAATCCTGCCTAGCTTTCGATATGGGTAATAATGAACAGGATTTTTCTATTTATTCTATTCGTTTGCTGTACAACTCTTTACATGGAGTCCGTCTGGGTACTGATGTGTCAGATATTAGTAGACTTGTAAAAGTATAAAGTCCGAAGACCGGGCCCAGAAGCGCGTCTTCGGAAAATCAGGCAATAGATTTTTCAAGCATATTCTGAGGTCCCAAAAACTGGGTAAATATCACAAAACTCCTCACAAAGTACCAGGCGCTCAGAGCTTATCAAGAGCAATAGAACAAGCGATCAAAAGTGAAAACGTTACGACACGAAACTACCAGGCTGTTATGAAACGCTAAGAGATGAAATGAGAGTATTGAATGAGGCTTATTGTGACGTAACTACGTACTACTGGTGTTACACAACCGTAGAACACCAATACTTCAAAGGTTTCGATGCTGTCCACCAAGACATAAACGAGTGGTTATAGAAACCGCTGGTCTAAGCTGACAGTTGAAATCTAGTTTCGTTGATGTGGCAGATAGAATATGGAATGAAGCGTTTTGCTTTTTTCAACAATCTAGAAGTAAAGTGCCTTTCAATTCTGCATTCATAGTCCAAACTGTAGTTGAACAAGCTATAATTAAAAAAAAAGTGTGGCACTCGGAGACTGCAGCGGTAAAGCTATTGCATAGCATTTTTTATCGTATCACCGCTGTGCCGGTCGGAGTCCGGGTGTTAGGTTATTTTCGTTACGGAATTTCTGGATTCGTTCTCCACGCTTTAAACCTTAATTCGTCCAAGCCCTTAAACTTAATACACCCCTCTTTTGGGGCATTGAAGGGTCGTTCATTACCTAAGCTTCAAAAGCTTATCCCGACCGCCCTCTGTCCATCGGATGGGGGGCTGAACTGTGCTAATTACGATTATCAGAACTAGGAATGCATAACGCATGCGGTGATCTCATTACTGTGGCTTCCTTGCATTGTGCTCTAATTAGCTAGCCTTGTTGGCCCAGTGGGAGGCACACTGTTCTGTTACGAAGGTTCTAGGTTCGCGGAAGTGAAAATATATGTATTGGCAAAATTGGTACTATCAAGCTAGTATTCTATAAACAACATAAACAACGTAGTAGAACCGCGTAAAACTCTAAAAATGAGTTCGCCGGGAAAGTACCACTGTATCTATTTCTGACGCCAAGCTGAGATGCTTGCATTGCTGTGCGTATGGGTACCGGTTCATTAGAAGAATCTTTACGTGACTACTTCCATGAATGATAGATGATAGCTAGTGTAGTATTAAATAATCTGTGGATGATAGTGCATAGCTACTGCACGTCTTCGTTGACGTGCTCTGTAAAGTAATGCAACTATTATTACAGACAGAGGTAACTGCTCAATATCACGCGATCTGATTATTTTGTATGTTGGTTCTCATTTTCATATGAAACGGAAAAAAACAATAAAAAAGTTGACAAGGTCGCCATGCTACGCTCTCAGGCCTACATTTTCACTACCAAAGTACCAGGAGAACAGAACTGGACGAGAGGTCGCCGAACCGTGACTCACTGAACATTGCGAACGCGATGCACTTGAGCACAAAAGAACTTGCATGTAAATAAAGGTGACTCGTAAGCTGAAAGGAATTGGCCCAATACAGAACGTGCAATTTATTATTATGTCCAGATTATAAACTGTAGTGGTACAAGTACAAAGGACCCTGTCACCTCATCTCGTCATCGTCACTGTCAGCCTCTAACTGTTCATTGAGTAAAAAGTACCAGGGTTTCATAAAATAGAAGAGCGAAATAGATCTTTACTACCACAGGGTAACAGGCGGCTATAAGCATACAGGGGTGAGTTAGTACCTAAGCATTCTAGTTTACAAGACTACTTCTAGCGTCAGTGTTTTAGTAGCAGGGTATAAAAATGTAGCTAGTTCTTTAATCCTGGAAGCACCAGAGTGTCCCCCTGAAGAGCCCTAGACTGTGCAGACACTTAAGTGCCCTACTTTCTAGTTGCAAGTACCAGGCGCTCATACACAAACAGAGGTACCTCACCTGCCTTTGACGCTGGACGCGCGGGAATGTCTAACCGAGGAGTCCCGACTCTCCCTTTGAGCCTCTCGCAACAGTCTGATGTACTCATTCTCTACAGCAGCGAGGCCGTTCCCAGAGTTGAGTTCCACCCACGATTCTGGAAAGAAATATACTGTTAGATCGGTTAGGGTTTTTCTAGGTATGTTTACCAACGATTATAGTTCGACCATTTACAGAACTAACGTGATTCAATAGCGTGAACTGGAGTCCCCTATACTCTCTGAATTTGACCAGCTATGAAGAGAATCTATGTAGTTTTTCAAGGTCGAGTTGTTCAGTAAATTAACTAGTTATGTTACCCTTGTTAATATGTTGAATCATGCTATCTTACGCGTCTTTGACGCGTGCAATCATGAATAACGTCTTTGTTATCACATAAGACAGTCGAGTACCCTTGACCTCTGCGACTACCACACTGCAGACAGATAGACAGTGATTAATTGCCAATATCTGCCTACACTATCTTTTTTGAAGCAACAGCCCGAGGATACTCTCGAAAAGCTACACGACTACAAAATAGTCATCTGTTGATTTCATATGTTGCGTTCACACTATGCCGCAGTCGGCAGGGACTTGGACATGGAAATGGGCACGAGCATAGTGTGAACACGATAATTCCTCTGTCCCGGCTCCCGGCCCAAGTCCCTTGCTCTCTAATAAGAATAAAAACGATGTTTCTGTGGCAATAAGTCCGCGGCAATAATGTCGGCAGCGGCATGGGCATAGTGTGAACGCGGAAATAAAAAATAGAGATTTGTACTGACAGAGTTGGGTTCGAAAGGTTCGACAACAAGTTCTTGAACGGCGACCACAAAATCTGACCCGATGGACCGACGTTATTCATCCCACCCGCTTAGCTTAACTTTGGTGGAAACGTTCACATAGTCGTAGCTTAGTTTGACTAAGCACACAGCTTGGCAACATAACACATCTCTGGTGGAAAAGCAGCCTTAAGATCGGGGGAACTGGAAATTTGATGGATGAAAAGACAACATCGCCTGATATTTATGAGGCTTATGTCAACGCAACCCGGCGACGTGGAAGACCCAGGAGGAGATGGCGCGGTGAACTCGATGCACATTTAAAATCTTGGCCTGTAAAAGCGTTAAATCGTGAAGAGTGGAAGGAGGGAGGGGAGGTCTTTGATCTGCAGTGGGAGAAAAACTGCTAAAAAATTTATAAATAAGTCATTGGAATTCCACAGGCTAATTGATCTAATTATCAAATTCGCTTAGATTTTCCTTGTTGATATCCTCCACGGATGTTGATTAAAGTTATCCATCACGCGAGCTATTGTTGAAAACCTGACGTGTTGATGGTAACAAGCGGATGTTAGCCATGTTTTTGTGATGAACTAGTATAAATAAACTTGCTATGACATCCTGTAGTTTCCATTCACATGCTGAGAACAATTTTGCCGGCGGGGCTCAGCGGGGTTGATAGGATTTCGGATAAATATAATAACTACTGAAATCCTAAATTTAGAACGTTCTAGATGTCCCAATCACTGTTCAGTCCAAACCTCCGAACAAATGAGTCATTGACTTGACCTTATCAGTTAGTTCACCTCATCACCCTTGACAAAACAAAAGATGAACACACTACGTAGATCGATATACGATAAGAAGCCTCCGCACCTAACTGCTCTATGGCCCCTTTGTTTCAAACCCTTGAAAGTAACATTTCAAAATCAGAAGTATGAAGTTCGGGTCAAGTCAAAGTAGCATCAGTACGATATAATCACAAGGCTTATTTTGCAATGTCTGGCCAAATTCTTAACATGTCGCGTGCAGCCTGAGAGAAACTGAGTGAGATGCTCTTGGTAGGCTATGCTTGCCTGGTACTTAACCGAGTTTTAACCGTGGTTTTGAAGGTTCTAGGCCTCCAGGGCTTCGCTGACCACATCTGTATCTTTAACCCACATTTTGAATGTCCTTTTCACACTTCCACTATCATAAAACCAATGCTAGAGTTCAACTAATAGATTTTATAATACAACATTTGGTTGCCAGCTCCCTTCATAGAAAGTGTAACTGTAGCATAGGTTGGAACAATCTTAACTCCAATCCACTTGTTCACTCTTGCCTTAAAAAATCCTAAATTGTAGCGATCCGTAAATACTGAACGACGACGGGAAAGATTTCCACTCCTTGGCAATTCGCATTATCAAAGTGGAGGTGAAGCGCTTTGTGCGAATATGTGGGAATGTCTATCATAAAGGGATGACATTTATCCGTGAGCCTAGAAGTCTGGATATGATAGGGGGGAATTAGGTCTTGTAATTCCTGAACAAATCATACTCCGTCCGACTTTTGTTTCACTAAAAAGAATCCGAAACAGTTTGAGTATATCAGCGTGCTGCATGAGTGCTGTAGACTCTTAGAGCTCTCATGCAGCACGCTGAAGACATGATGAGCTCTTGTACGTGAACAAGCTATGCTATTCCTTCTAACAAACGACGATAAGCCGTTGAACTTGTGTCCGCAGTATCACGGAATCACGAGAAATTAAGTAGATCTGTTCTGTATCTGTGAAACACCTTGAGGTTCAAGGTGAATCTTGTTTATGGAAAGTAGATTTTGCTACCTACTTCCGTCATAAATGAAAATGCATTTGCATCTAATCTATGTAGATGATATATACACGTATGTATGTATAGCGTCACAATGTCTCAGTGACTCAGTGTACGTACAAAACGTTGTAAATAAACTTTTAATTTCTTTTTAAGTTTGTGTGTCGTCCTAGGAAAAGCAGCTTTACCAGCCTTTTACGACAAATGACAGTTATTATAAGAACCCATCACAGAACCGGTACAAAACACGTGTTATGAGCCAAACGACCGTGACCCCATGTCAACCTTATGATCAATCGAGTGACTGAAACGAATGAAGATCTCAAAACAACTCACAATCGAGAACGCCTCGAGATTTCACTCGAGATCTTTTTTTCGTACTAGGTCCTGAATAAATATTTGTTAAAAAATCTAAGCTTGAGTTTGAAGATATCCATGAGGTCTAAACCCAGGTTTTAAAGGGATCTCAGACATAACTACAGTCTGTAACTTTCTGAATGTGATTCATCTAAGTTTTTGGATTTGATAAACTGGAGCCCAAACCCATAGCCCGGTTCTGATGATGACTACATACGTGTATTGTGATGAAGAGGGTCTATGATTTTCTCAAGATCAGGGTATTTTACATTTTTGTAAAACTATCTTGTTTATTTCTATGTCTTTCAATATCTGATGCTGCGATCTGCGATTTGCATAATAATAAATGATTACTAATAGGTAAGGTACGCAAAACAAACACATCAGGAAAACTACAATAACTATTGAAATACTTATTAGCCAATTAGTTCAATTTATTCGTTTATGTAATGCAAAATACACTTATCAAGAAATTAAAGTTAGGTGCGTCACTAATAAGTCTGATGACTCATTAAAAAAATATATATATTACTGCTCAGTAAAAAAGCGGTGCGTGATGCTGGACGTATACTCAATTATATTTTTTTGAGAGTGAGAATTTGTAGAGTCGATTCAGAATTGGTTCATTATGAACCCTAGCTACGAATAATATTCGCAAAGTAACAGAGGCTACTACGGTCTGATTCATTATCACTACTTTCCAAATGTTTGTGCATTTCATTAGCAAACGTATGCATTACGCATTTGTATGACGCATTCTTGCACGCTATTATATTTTCTTGATAGAAAAAATATTCAACTTGAGCTAGATGACTTTGATGAAGACTTGTATACGGTGAATTGGTAAGGATTTGAGTTAGGCCGTTAAAGTAACGAAGACCATGGATAAACTAGCAGTTCGACACGAACTGAGATCTCGCGATGTCGCGATGTTCGCAAAAGGGAAAACAAAACGCAAAGATTTTTCATCTACCAGATAAACTACACAATATGAGCCCAAAATGTCATGTCATTTTGTAAGAAGTATGGAGAGGTTCACTGATCTTTGGAAAAAGAACTTGTAATCTCAACCTCAACAGAACCAAAGATTTTAATATTCTGTTCTGTTTCGAGACTTTTGAATTTAACTTGAATTGGTTTCAAATTAAGTGTGTAGAAGTAACTATTATTATATAAAGTGTACAAAATAAAATACGTATTTGCTCCTAAACCCAGCAAGAACGTTACGAACTGTTATCAATCTAATGACCTGCACAATGCTCTAAGTTAATTACTGCGTCAGCTAATCGTCAAAGAGATCAAAGCCAGTTCTAGCGATACGTCATGCACATTACACACGTGTCAATAAAGTTACCTATTTCTCCATAATTTATAAGTTTAAAAAACTGGAGAAACCGACTTCAATTTGATACGCATTTATCATCAAATGATGATGATGATGGAAGTTCATTGGGACTATTTTATTGATCGTAAGCACCACAGAAACGTCACAGGAAAGCAAATACGCAGTGCGGTGTACGTGAATGACGTGTTTTTTCTAGTTATTCTTATTTAACTACCAAACTACTGAAATGATTTTGATAATTTTTTTATGGGACCAATTTGGAAGCATACCCTTTCAGGTAAAAAAAGATTTATCAAATCGGTTCATAAATGACAGAGTTCTGAGGTAACAAACATAAAAAAATAATTAGAAACTATTTATTTTGTCAACAGTATGGTTGTGCAAATCCTTATACAGGTTGGTGTCACACACTTCGCCGTTTTTATTATCCGTGGATAATACTGCAAGCGGATACATGACGCTGGCCAAACATATAGTTCTATTCAAAGAATGGCCTTTTAGATTGCTTCTACAGTTTTTTATTATTATGCTTAAAGAATTCAAAATTTCATCTCAATCGCAAAGCGAGGAGTGTGTAAAAACCGAGAACAAGATTAGTTTATTTATACAGATGTATACTAAGCAAGCTCAATAATATCATTATACAAAGAGAACCCACCAAGTTCATCATCTGGCAAACACTTTGGTTCCGCCATTGTCAGTTCACTAGCACTTAGATATATTACAAGTAAATGATTCAGGTATAAACTGCGTAGATTCACACATACACGACTCAAGTATTTTCTACACGCGATTTATTGCGGAACGTTCGCCGGCGCGTCCTTCCGCGCCGAGCGTCTGATCGAAACTGATTTTAAATTCAATTTTAGACCGAGTAAACAAACCGGTGGCGTGGTTGCGATTGCGTGGGCGCAGACGATCGACGCCACGTTTTCTTGTTTACATACTTATTCACTGTATTGTATAGCTAAACAGGTGAATGTACAGATTAGATGCTGTGTAGAAAATTACGATAACAAGTTTCAAGATACGATTGTCGGAAAAGTATATCGATGTCGCTGTTTTGTTTGAAGTAAATAACATGTTTTGAACATAATAAAGCAGACAAAGAGCAAAATGACTTTCCTCGTGACGGTTCGTACCTTTTCATTGACAAATTAACTCTGAGGTACCTACAAATCCTACTTTTTCAAATTACTTTTTCCATTCCAAGTTATGGGGGTTGATAATTTTGTAAATATTTCAGTCATAATTTAAACATTTAGCTTATTCAAACTTGAAAAACTGGGGACCATACTCCAGGGTCTGATGATGAACAGCAATGATGAAGACATCTATGTAGAGTTTCAGAATCGTTCAGAATTTTTTTGTAAATTTACCTTGTTGTCAACGTCTGATCTGTCTTCGTACTGGACTACAAGTAACATAACATTTTAGAATTTTCCACAAAATCCGTCCTTTCTAAAACCTAACGTTTCCTTACATTCTAAGTCCTCGTAGGCAATGAGTTTATTTTGTGTGTGCGTGATTCAGAAAGCAATTTCTTTGTGCTGAAGCTTTTTAAATCACACAAAGGTTATTTATACACAATGAACTTGGAACACGCAGGTGAAAGAACTGAGTATAATTAGTAATACACCTATTTCTATGAATACTTTCTGTCGTCAATACAGATCTCTCAACAAAATTGATCAATATAATTATGTATATAATTTTATATAGTAGGTATATATATATATATATGTGTAGTATAAAGGCGTTGTTGTTTCTTTTTAAAGTTTTACCTTAAAAGCACTACCATCATCTCCACACTACGCCCAGGTTAGTTGGCAATCGCGCGATTACAAATTGTAGGCAATGCAACTACACTATAAAAACAAAATTTATTAAATAAAGTGCCTAAGGTAGACTCCTACCTGTTTTTCCCATGTCTGCTACTACTAAGTATGCTTCAGTACTATCAAAAACTAATAAATCTACCTATAAGTAATTGAGGAGTAGCACGGATATCACGCAAGCACGGTAAGGTAGGTACGTTGCATACGTGACCCGGCCCACGTGATCACATCACACACGCTTCACTCGCCCACACATTGGCCTACATTGGAGTTCTGATTGCTTTGACAGTAGTTATAGCTTCATAATCACTATAGTGATCATTAATGAGATGATTAAAATTTTGATTCTGATCATGAACAGTTACATAAGAGCAGTGGACGCACTGCAATGCCACACGGGGACGTCCTTGGTGGACGTGCTTTGTCAGATGTTGAAATTTAGGTGACCGCTCAATGTTTTGAGGTGGTGGGATGGAGGTCAATTTTTAACCTAATACTCTAATTACAGATGCGTCTCATTATGGGCCGGGACATTTACTGCTTCAGTCTATTTCGCTAGAAAAGGATAAAATACCCGTTGTAATGCGTACCTCTGGACATCTGAGGTGTCCACTACCTGTCTCCCTTTATACGAGTAACTCGATCATAACAAAGTATAACCTCGTTCCGCTGTTTACATACCACCTGGCGCGTTCACGGCCGGCCGTTCATCCAACTGCGGGCGAAGGTTTAGCTGTGTTTCGAATGAGAAAATTGTTATTTGTTTTGTGGGTGATATCCTCCACGAGGTGAGGAAATTATAGCAATGCGACTTGCAACATTGCATGATGTCTATCTTATATGAAAACTCGTATTCTGATAAAGAACACGTTATTCAAGCATAAGTGCTTACTGCAAAAGGGTATGTGCCAAGCCAAATACAATGTTTGCCTCTGGATTACCTTTTGATATCCTCAGGATATTTCAGTATGGGAACTACGTCAGTAAATATAGGCGGATGGATGTACACCGGGCTTAGTGAGTGGTGATAATCAAATACGAGCTGTTTCTAGGTAAGATGTTGTCTGTTGTCTTACTTGCCTGTGACTATCCCCAAATACCTTAATTAGCAAAGAGGTCTGAAGATACTTGTACCGTAGAAATTACAATAGCATATCCAGTGATTTCAAGCATTTTAGAGGCAAAAGTACCAGGCAAGCAGAACCAGAGAGGAGGTAAATGAACCAGGCGCGGAAACTGAGAAGTCAAGGCAGATTAATGCGTGTGATTTCTCCAATGACGTCAGTGAACCGACACGTGCGCAATCTGCTAAAGGAATACTTGGCACTGCTCCAAATGGGGAATGAAGTTTCACTTTTACAGCTACTGGCATCTGTATAATAGGTATCTAATCTGCTCATTCGTGTTGATTAAACTAAAGTTAAATTGATTCACATAGAGCACGTCCACCTACATCTTGCGCTGCGCTGTGTCATGTGTGGCATAAGTGGCATTGCAATATATCTGTTCATACTTTGAAGTAAAGGCGTCACATATTGCGCTTATCGCACCAGTCATTTAGTTTGGAGCCTCCACTATCCTTCAAATGCGTACGCAGAAATGCGAGCATCAATGTGCGACGAAATAAAACTATGGTACAGTGATACAGGCACCGCTGCACCCCGGTACGGTTTAATAGCACTGATCTGGAATACGCAGAAGTCGAATTCTAGATCTGTTTGGTTTTGCGAAGCACCCCCATCTACTTTCGCGAAACCTGTTGTACTGAACCTGGAAGAGCTACCTACTAATTTGTGAAATAACTGTTCAGACGCTACGTGATCATTGTCAGACCTATACTTGCACATACGTGATCATAGACACATTGGTACTGAGGATCGTTGACCTGATGACTTCGACTGTACCTGATTGGAACGAACGTGACTTTGAAGGCGTCAATCTTGTCCTCTAAAGTTCTCGGGAGCTGGGAGCTGTTTTCGGGAAGTTCTTAGAACTTAGACGCATGATTTTGAAACCTAATGAAAAATAGTGCGAGTGGCTAGGCCAGGTGGTTTCTCGGTCTCTCACTGCCCATCTTTTGCAATAACAGTGTCTTCCTCAATTTTCACAGGTGCCAAAATTTATATCAATTAGCGGCGTTGATGTTCAACGAGGTTCAAACATTGATTTTAGTATGAAACTATGAAGATTCCTTACTTTGTATACCCCAGTAAAATTTTAAGTCCCTTAATCTAATCCTCCTATCCCTCCCTACCCCACTTCCAAGTCGAACGTAGGCATTCACTACAAGTACGTACCAGGATAGCAGAACACCTACACCATTTAAACATTTGTCCTGGAAGTCGAAGAAGTGGTCACCTCAGACATTCAGTCGTAGGCTGTGCAATGCAGCTGGTGATGAATCCAGGATTTCAGTTTGGAAGGGCTTGATACAGCTATTTTAGGGATTTTCTTGCTAAATCCTGGTTCACCCTTGGACCCGGAGCTTTTGAGGGAGGTAGCCCTCTTCTGAATCCCCTGGTGAAAATATTGAATCCGTTGGCATACCATTACAGAATGTTAAAATTACACCACGATAAAAAAGTCTGATATGAACGGTTGATAATAGGACATTGGGTTCGTCGCCCTCAATTGCATCCATCCGACCATAGAGGATATGAAGCATTACGTTTATATACTCGCGACTTCGTTCGGAAAGGCTGGGCATATGGGCTTGTGCAGTTACAAGTACGTAACTGGGAACTACGTAGCCAGAATACTTCTCAGAAGTCTGCATAGATAAGGCTGTGGGTGGGTAAGTGTCCCTACCTCACATTATAGGTTTGGGTACTTGCGGTATATCTACCGTCTTACTTACCTATTTGGAAGGCATGTTATTGTGAACCTACTCATTGTTTTCTTCAGCCTGTGCTGTATATGTGTTGCGTGTGTGTGTTAAATAAATGTATCTCTATCATATGCATAATTGCTTCGCGCCGTGAGCCTTAGAACTTAGAATACTTCTATATGGTACCTGACCTCATCATCTCTCTGTCTTACTATTTATACCATTCTACCTGGACCTGGAGTCGGTGAAACTAAAACACCAGAGGCCTCAGTACGAATAAATGTGACAATCGTAAACGTATGGTAACAGTTGTGTAATTTGTCTGTTGGATGAGGATTTAAATGAAGTACAATAAACCAGATACTTAGAGATTGTCTCGATAAAGCGACGCACGATTGTCGGGTCTAATCGATTTAACGATTCCAAGGTTGATAAAATTGGAACAATACCTAGTTTAGCAGATGTTGAGAAACAAGTCATTTGAGCTTCCTTTTAGATGATGTCACGGAGACTATTATTATAGAACCTTCATGAAATTTGTGGTGTAGGTCGACCAGATTATAACTACTTTAATGTATCCCCTGCCTAATGTCTTGTCTTGCTAGTGCCTGCGTAGGTCTCTCCCAAAATGCGCTACTGAGGCCGATCTGCTCTTTTCATTCAGTGTTTGCAATAATTCGTCGCCAACCTTGCCATAGGCCTACGCGTATCTAAATACATACATGGATATTTCCGTTCTGAAGCTGTTGGTATTTTCATTGAACTTCCTGTCGTTCCTATTATAGCTAAGTTTTTAAAAGATTCCTTATACTTGTCTGATTTATTATTTTGATCACCTAATTACTTTTGGTTTTGGTTTTGCTTGGACAATAAAAGATAGCATTGCTTTTGACACTAGTCGTCACAGGCATTCAACACCCAACACTTTCCTTCAATTCGAGCCAATAGAAAGAAAGCTGCACTGCGGAGGACCTGTACTTCTTACTAGACTTACTGATAATATTTCGTCAGTTTCGCCTCATCTACGTTTCCACGCCAAACAGCAATCGGTCAAGGTCAGATTCTGGCACAATTACCTATTGCTCTAGATTTGTCATGATATGGCTCTTGTCCAAATAGTTAGCTGACCCACTATCAGAGCCCACGCGTATTATCGGATCTTAGGCCACGGAAGAGGTCTTCAGGCGTTCCTGCCAAGTTTTCACTAAAATGTGTCCAATGAGATGGCATATCTGTGTTATCATGCTTAGTAACTGAAATACTTTACTGAGCGCTTCCGAGAACGAACTAGTTACAATTACGTTCCGCGTCCTATAACTAGCCTAAAAGAGCTGACCATTTTACGGGCTCAGCCCACCAGTGGGCCAGCCAGTGGGTTCGATGGGAATAACTCATGCTTTGAGCTTTTTGCAAACATTGGAGTGGAGCTTCTCACAAGGTAACGATAAAGCTTCAGTCTGCTGCTTTTGTAGACATTTCAAGGGACTAGGATCTCATAAGCACACAGGTTTTTCCATCTCCAGGATAGATTGTTCGTAGAGCTCTGTCATGTCAGAGTTAGAACGTACAATACGCGGTGTACTCATATAGGTACCTACTTTTAGATTAGTCTGCTACTGCTAGGCTAGCACCTATACGGATGGTATAGGTGTTAGGTCAGCAGTCTCAGCCTAGTACAATATCCACTAGGACCTAATATTCTGTGACAGGACTAGGATATTGTCAATACGCGCGGAGCTGACTAAGCCGCGGGTTTCCTCGCGATGTTTTTAATATAATACTTGTACATAAATATTATCTTCACCTGATGTTTATATTAGAATGTTGATTGCTGTTTATGACACTAGGTAGTAGGTGTAGAGTTGGCATATGCGCATTTCGATTGGTAAAAACATGTTGTTGAATTCATGCAATCACCTTCAAGGTTAAAATGTTGAGTAATACCTGCCGCTACCCAATCTATACCTACTCGCACTTCCTAAACATTTTTACACGCGAAAAATATTTGGGCGTTTGGGATTCATAGATTTGTATTTATCTATTTTAAAAGATTAGTAAAGATATTAACCAATGATAATATTTTAGCGGTTTTAGAATCAGGCAAATCGTCTGCTTTTTCTCTTAAAAAAGCATATTTTTAAGGTATCCTTAAATTCCAGCATAATAAGAAACCTAGGTACCAGGCGATCATAAAATTAAGGCAGTGCAAAATGGTTCAATGAACCTGGGGGGCGCTTCGGCGAGACGTCTAGTCGACTTTGGGGAGGGGGTGAGCGAACTCTACATTGATTTTGTTGATGTAAACATTCGGGGGTGACGACCTAGAAAGTGCTAAAGATAAAAATTTAAACTGCTATTACTAACTGGTTTTAACAATATTTAAAAAAATCAGCAGTTTAAGTTTGGTTCTGAAAATCAATGTTTTAACTTTGAATCGTCGACTCCACCGCCCTCGAATGGTTTTAAAACGAAGAGATGTAACTACTCTGTTTGTTTTGTTTACTTGTATTACGTACAAGTGGTACAAGTAGCTTACTATCACAAAAACACCACATTATAATATTTGTTTTAGATAAGCGAGCATTTAAAAATATCTGCTTGAATTTCACCGATGCTTATGTGTGTTTATTTCCCGATATTTCTACACCACTGTGTTTCGTCTCGTGGTAAAATATGTAAGACTCCGTTAATTTCCCAAAAAATGACCAGGCTATCATGAAACGAAATGTAGCTGGTAAGCAACCAGTTACACGTTTATTTACTAACACTAACGTACACAAATTTCGCTCGGATTACATAGCATATAACCAACCGAATAGGTACATGATCCACTAGGCTGAGTTTCAATATAGACTTCAAAGAGGTGGAACGACCGCGTCAGATTGAGCATAAAGGCTATTTTCGCGTCTAAAGTACCAGGCTACCACGACTTCCACGGAGGTATAACAAAGCCTTAGCCAGTCTAGACGCTAGAACTTGTTTTCGGCGATTTTGCACCGAACGACATCGGCATAGGAACTATATTCACAACGAAAGTACCAGGCAGTCAGAGCTAGCCGAGAGGTCAATAGAGCCTTCTCAGTTCTAGAGGTTCTTTATGGCTCTGGCTGGTCACCCAACCGAACGTTGACTATGAATAACGAATGTTGCGTTGAATGTTACTTAGAAAAACTTACAGCCATCTTGATAAGAACGTCTGTAGCTCGTACTGATATGAGCGTATTGAACTATGTATATTTCGAAACTATTAGTAGGATGTCTGCGACCTCGATTGTAAGGAGGGGTGTTATAAGTTTTAGGCCTTAGTATGTCCGTCTGTTGCTTCGTAGACCGATTTTAACGCGTTTTTTTGCAAGAAAGCTTAATGTTACTACGCGTTGTGTGAAATGTCCTTGAATATTAATTTTATAAGATTTGCGATTCCTAAGGTTTACAAACCAGATATAAGATTAGGCAAGTGTGTAAATGGGACTTATGCTAATATTTTATCTCATACGGAAGAATATTCGGCCCACAATGGACAATCTTATCTATAGCTATCTCTTAATCTAGTACTAAGGTCTTATACAAGTACTAGAGACCAAAAATCCAATTAAAATCAGTCCGAAATTCTCCTTATTTCAATACGGACTTAGGAGTAAGTCAAAGTCGACACTCACCAGTAGGTTAGGTACCTGCTGATACATAGTAGACATCTTTTTGAAATACTTGTCAGACCTTGAATTGAATATTCTGTTACAACAAAAAGTGGAACTTAATATTACTTTTGGATATTAGGTTCCTTATTCAGTGTCGTGGGCATTTCATTTTTTGCTAAATATTTATGTTCATTAGCTTATTTAACACAAATATCAAAGCGCTCGTGGCTATAATCCAGGTTACGACCTCAAGCCTAGGCCCTTTTAAGGCCTCCGTCATGGCTTAACGACTGTTAGAGCCGGGACCGATAGTTTAATGTATCCTCCGAAACACGGGAGCGCTCAGATGTAATTGCCACTACAGGTCACCCACCCATCCAAATAGTGTGTCCGCGCAGAACTTCGCTTAACTTAGTTAGATAATCGGTGAAGGTTGACTATGCAAGCCTACCCACGAGTGCTTCTATAGTAGGTGCCAAATAACACCGCAATACAGGTAATTCATCCGCCTTCACCTCGATGTCGCAAAACTCAATTTATGTATGGTAAACAAACAGTACTAACGAAATTCGAGGGATTACCGTCTTAGCGACATGTTTGTATGGAAAGCGACAGAATTAGCCATTCATATATTGAATTTTGCGACATCGTGGTGAAGGTGGTGAATGACCTGTATTGCGGTGTTATTTGGCACCTACTATATACAGCTGAATCATTGGTATAGCAGCAAGACTCTCAATCTTTTTAAACAATCATTGCAGTACCAATTTGATACATCCTGACTGAGATAAAGGTTGGGTGCCCCAATTTAGTTTATTGAAGCAGATTGGGCAATTTATTGTCTGCTGCCAAATAGGTTCACAATAGTCTATTTCTAAATGACCTTTTAAAGAAAATGTGACGGAGTCTCCAGTTAGTTCATCTGTTGCTGAGCACAGAACTTGCCACACAGAGCACATCCGCCGTATTATTTCCCTTTAGTTTGAGAAGCTGTTAACTCGTTAGCTGGTGTGGGTACAATACTCGCAGGGGGTCTAAATGTTTCTTGTTTTAGGTAGTAAGTACCTATAAGTACCTATTGACAGGCGTCATAGCTCAGTTGGTAGTAGCTCTGCCTTCCGTGCTGTGGGTCGTGGGTTCGATCCCCACCGAGAACAAACATTTGTGTTGGCAAAACATAGATGTTTGTTCTGTGTCTGGGTGTTACTATGTATTATAAGTATGTATTTACAAAAAAAAAAAAAAAGTATGTATGTATTCTATCAGCCATCTAGTTCGCATCGTACAAGCTCTGCTTAGTTTGGGACTAGAAGGCGTTGTGTTAAGTGTCCGTGAATATTTATTATTATTATTTATTATACTTCACTCTTAATTTTTTTTGTCCACTCAAAAATATCTCAAGTATAGATTTCAGTGAAGATGGGTTGTGTTAATTCCCGATGTAGATAACTGAGTTTGTATAAGATCTTAATTGAGTTGTGTTTATTGTTAAGATAAATAAGTGTAACGCTGTTGCTATAGTAATTTTTTTTTTAAATGTTATGTTTGCTGTAATGGTTGTGTCTTATAGCAGCACAATTTTTTTTTTTTTATTTGAAAGAAGTTAGTCACAGCTCTGACTTTAGCATTGCTTAAGCCTACAAGAAAAATGGAGACCGGAATAGAGAGAGCAGATCAAAGAAAAAAAAGGGAGTGTGCTTAGTGTTCAGTTTATCCTAAACTAGAACGGAACACTAAACCATTGCATGTGGCTGTAAAAATGTTTGTAAAACACCGTGGTGTGTTTGGCGTGATAGGAAATGCTGATAAAAAATAGCCTTGGCTGGCTCGGTTATCAGTTTACTACTAATCAATAAATCAAATGCTTTTAAACATTATTATCTCTAATAATTATAAAAAAATCTAATATGCTTCTAATTCTAATTCTAATTCGTCATGGGGGAATAAGATCTGCACTGACGTCCCGCGTTGTGGTGTATTGTGCATTGTCCCCCTGCTGACCTCACCCCAGCCAGCCCAACTCCTCGCAGAAACGGAGAAGGACTTTGGGTTGATGACAGCAATGTTCCAGCATTCCCGATGGTCTAATATGCTTATTTAGTAAGGTTTTATGGACCATGTTTTACAATAATTTTCTAAGCTATTGCATAGCTTCTATCGCGGGCCTTGAGCGTGGAGACCGAATCCAGAAATTCCGTAACGAAAATAACCTAACACCCGGACTCCGACCGGCACAGCGGTGATACGATAAAAAATGCAATGCAATAGCTTTACCGCTGCAGTCTCCGAGTGCCACACGTTTTTTTTGTTAGTATGTACAGCCAGATACGTGAAGGAATCGAATTTTCTGTGGGAATCGAACCCACAACCTACAGCTCAAAGGGAAAGCTACTGAAGGAGCTGTAACTGTGTGTTTCCACTCAAAAACATTCACAATAAAACATGCACAACTGTCTGAAGATATCAATTTGCGTTTCCACCGCCAAACCTTGTGCATGTTTGACATTTTGAATCTTGTAAATATGGTTGTAAGGACTTTGTTTAATTGTAAAAACAAATTGTATGTAAGGATTGTGTTGTGAAGGTTTTAAGGTTAGACCGCACTAGGGCGGAACTGCACTGCAGCGGAGCGTCGCGACAACAGTTAAGGTTAGACCGCACTAGGGCGGAACTGCACTACAGCGGAGCGTCGCGTCAATTAGCTTCTATATTCTTTCCAAGTAAATGTACTAGCCATACGTACTACGCGGCAACGGAACTGCACTGCAGCGGAGCGTCGCGACAGAGTTGGGCAACTAGGCAAAGTTGACGCGCTCGCGTCGCGCAGTTCCGCTGCCGCTTAGTGCGTTATAGTAAGCGGCGCGTCCGCGACACTTGCGAGGAATCCATCTATATTATACTAGCTGTAGCGCCCGCGGCTTTGCCCGCGTGGTAGGTACTCAGTAATAAAGCAACACATAAACTATGCTTCCCGTTGACTTTATAGCGAGATCTTAAGTAGGTACCTACTACCTACTTACCTACCTACCCACTTAGCTACTTCTTTAAATGTGGCTGCAGAGGCTGGTATTTTTTACCTAGGTACGCTATCTCTCTTCCTACCTACACCTTTCGTAGGTATTTTATTTTTTTGTAAGGACATGCTAGGTACCTACCTAAGCTTGAAACAAACCAATTTTTCCATACAAACTTTAACAACTAATAGCACAGCGAATTAGTGTTGAGCTAGTTTTTTTAAATACAGTTCTTATTTATTTAGTTTGATGAATATAGGTACATGCCAATTTTGGTATTTATAACTTCAAGGAATACATTTTGCATACTAACGTTTAGGCCCAGTTTGACCCAGTCAGGGGTTAAATTTGTTAAAATCCCGTCTTAGCGGGTGCCTATGCCATGCAAAGAAAGTACATTCCAAATTTTAGCCCTAGCTTTAGCGGGCGCCTGGAATGTGATAGGTAAGTCAGGTCCCTCTTTTTATAAATATATATATATATACACCGTTCACACCAATTTCATCCATCGCGTTCAGTGGTTGCCAACCGACTGACAGATAAAATGCCGCGCTGCTGCAGTTCTAGTGCGTTATACCGAACTACATTGAAAATGACGCGCCGCTCCGCTGCAGTGCAGTTCCGCCCTAGTGCGGTCTAACCTTTACGCAGTAATGCATGATCAGATCCTTACAGTACAAACCTAAGTAGGTAGGTAGGTACCTAAGGTACGTAAGCAGGCAACCTAACCAATATTTATTTACAAACAAAGAAGGTAAACAAACCCGTTCGAAACAGTAAGTACCAGGAGCGCAGAAGAGCATAGGAAATTCGCCTCTACAGGTTCGAAGCGATCAAATTGAGTAGCCAGAACAAACAATTTGCTAAATGAAATTGGCGGTTAGGCTTTTCTGTTGCGTTTACCACGAGTTCACGACCACGTAGGTTACCTACTGAAGCTAAATAAAATTCCTAGTGAAATCAGGTTTTGGAACTGAGAGATTGATGAACATTTTCTTTTCTGAGTAATTTTGTATCAAGATTACAAAACTATCTAACATCCTTGAGTAAACTGGTAGATCAAGTTTCGTCAGCAGTGTTTTTGTTTTGAATGCAATGTTTACTTACCACTCAGATCTTCCACAGTGTTCAGTTTTCGAGTTGCCATCTCGGAAGTTGAAGCACGCAGCACAAGAACTACGATTTACACTTTTAGCCACTCGCGTAAAGTTTTCGCGTGTATTTTCGAGGAATTCTGATTTTTACCAAACAACAAACAATGCCTTTGTTTTCGATTTGCGCAGTTTTGATTTTTTTCCGCAAAGGTAGTGGTAGGGGGCGTTGCTTCTGCGATGAATCTGATTGGCTATTGTTTAGCCAATCATGTCAGACGACGTCATCACTAGGTTATTTTGATTGGTAAATTTTTGTAAACAAATAGCTGTTGCCAGAACAAATAATTATCAACGAGGTCGGAGGCCTGTATCTGTCTATATCGATTTCTGTGGATTAATTTATTCATAAATAAGTGCCTGCTACCTACGTGCTAACCTTGTCTTACCTATTCAATAGGTACTTACAAAATCTCTTTTTTGACCAAACACCCACACAACAAAGAACACGGTCAATTAATGAAATAGCAGCACAGTTAACGTCTATTTTATCTATAGTTATTGTTTTTCATGCCAACTCTACTCATTTTAGTGCGAGATCTGGCAGAACAATATTTTCATGGGGTACTGTGTGTTTTAACACTGTTTCTGGTGTGCATCAATTCAGCATTGCCTCACAGTCTGTTTGGCACAAAACATTTAGATTCTAGTTGATTCTAGTGGATTGTATATTATTACTAAAGCTTTTCTGAACTACCATGTTGCATACATACGTAGTTTAAATATATAGATACTAGTTTTCATATCTAGATACATAGTAGGAAGCCTCGTATTTTTCATATTCAAGTAACTACGTATATAAGTACAGTATTTTTCATTTAAGTTTATAGGTATGTACCAAAGTAAATAATAGTTTTGTTTTGTAAATATACCTAATGCGTAGGTAAGCAGTGGTATGCTCTATTAAAAATGTGCTCCTATAATTATTGTAATACTTGTCATTTGGCATGCCTATTTTGTTATACCTACTACTATTCTGTAATTCGGTGTATATGATGTTGGGGACTCAAAAAAATATTTTTTAAGAACTAGAATAACGCGTTGGAAATTGGAATATGTTCTGAAAAGTTTCTAGCGTAAGTGTTTCTACAAAAACTGGAAGCACTAGTGTCATTCAAATCTTACTAGTTTCGTTCGTTTTAGTCTGTTCATTCGTTTCGTTTAGTTTTATGTTCGTTCTATTTGCAAAATCCCAGATTGCGCTGACGTTAGTTCGTTGACCGCGCAAATATCACTGAAATAATAAACTAAAAAGTGTATTATGAGCGTCAATAAATCCGACGAGGAATATTCTATGTCCAGAAATATGGAGGAAGTGGAAAGTCCACGGTAAATGATAAATTTTGTTCGTGTACAATTGTAATACGCGTGTTGATAAGTGACAGCTCAGCTGATCGATAGCGGGAAAGTCAAAAGGCGGCAAAGTGCATTTTCTTACATCGTACGGTCCTACGTGTTTTTAGCTTAATTCTGTGGAATATTTCTAAGTGAAACGCATTTTTCGCAGGAAAAGATTGCGCTTGGATAATTCCTCGCGCAAAAGCTGGAGTCTAATGGACCGAAAAACTGATCATGAGGTGAGAATGACGTTACCTTCCCGCTCTTTTTTCCCTCTCATTTTTGGTTATGAATAGATATTATGGCTAATTTTAGACTTCTTAACTACTTTATCTCCTATCGATAAACTCTACAGTCTAAAGAAGAACCCACCTCTGTTAGTTTTTTAATAATTGATGCTAAAAGTCTCGGGTTTCTATAAGTTTGCAAAGATGCAGTCGTGCTAAATTTCGCTACGCCCAATTTCTTTTGACTCTGGAGGAAAATTCGCTTCTTGCGTTGCTAAAGTAGGTAAGTACCTACCTACCTACACAGTGATATTTCAGCACAAAAAATGCGAAACATTAAAAGATATCTGTTGAAGCGAGTTCCTAACCAAGTTAGGTACCTAACCTAGTAGGTACTAAAATTGTAATCTTCATAGTCACAGGATCATAGTTGATATAAAAAAATACAATAGCAATGTATCTAGTTAGCTGGTAAACAGGCCGTCTTGGCGTTAGGGGCACTTTTTACCAACATTATGTAATAAATATGAACATTATGTCATTGACCCATAATAATGCACCTGTCTAGGTCAATGACTGAGTCACTTTGAAAAGAAAGACAATTTAGAACCTATGCAATATTCTTGATATAAATGTTTGTGGACATTTCACACAATACCAAGTAGTCCCAAACTTCTACTATGGAAACTAAATTGCTGGGAGAATACTTATATAATTTTTTTTGTTAATACATACATACATACTTGCCCAGCCATAGAACAAATCTATGTTTAAAAAAAAAAAATATATATTCACGGACACTTAACACAACGCCTTCTAGTCCCAAACTAAGCAAAGCTTGTACGATGGGAACTAGATGGCTGATAGAATACACACATACATTTTTTTTTTGTAAATACATACTTATAATACATAGAAACACCCAGCAGACACAGAACAAACATATATGTTTTCAACACACAAATGTTTGTTCTCGGTGGGGATCGAACCCACGACCCACAGCACGGAAGGCAGAGCTACTACCGACTGAGCCATGACGCCTGTCATAACAAAAGTTTTTGTTCTGTGTTTGCCATAACAAAAGTTTTTGTTCTGTGTGGGGTTCAACCCATAGCATGGAAGGCAGAGCTTTGTCAAATTACTGTGTGTCAAATTATACTAATGATTGGTATCTCTGCAGGTTCTTCAAGAAATGGGTGTCAGTTTGTTGGACTCTGATGACTGTGAACTTCAAAATGAAACAGTAAGTTAGATTGAAGTATTATAATAGACCTTTACATCAATTTAAGATGATTTATAGAGCGTCAGGAGGCAACCTATGCCTACACTTAACGACACACTGCAGTGCCTGGGACAATGTTTAGATGGAGTAGGCTTGTAGCACTATACCATTCTCTCAGCCTAGTCAGACATATCCACAGGAAAGACAAGGTCAGTACGTGCGGAGCTGAGTAAGCCAAGGGTTTCCTCGCGATGTTTTCCTTCACCGTTAAGCTCGTGCTAATGCGCATATAACTTTTCCGAAACGCAAAATCCATTGATGCATGGCCGGGATTCGAACCCGCGACCCACAACAATTCGGATTGAAAGTCGAGGTGCAAGCCCACTCTGAAACATCCCACTCTCCACTTGAAATAACACCATACTGAGACTTGAGCATTGTTGTAAGAAGGATCATACAAAGCGCTAGGTATATGGCCAGTTTCTTGCACCTTCTAGTCATGAGGAACTAGCACCTAGAATCACTTGGTTTAGTAAAGTAAGCATCTTGCGGCGCAGCTTGCATAGTCAATCTTTACTATTTATCTAAGTTATGCGACGTTCTGCGCGGTCACTATTTGGATGGGTGACCGTTAGTGGCATTTACATCTGAGCGCTTCCGTGCTTCGGAGGGCACGTTAAACTATCGGTCCCGTCACGACGGAGGCCTTAGTGTCCACAGTAGGCAAACTGTGAGCGGCCGACTGAGTGAGCCGCAAATTTGTGGCGAACTGAACTCAGTAGGTACGCCCGGCGAAAAACCATATCGCCGCCGCCGACTGGAACCGGTTTTGCTGTGAGTCGGCGCACGTAACGCTGCAAACCGCGTAAAGTGATCACAAAACTAGCAAACTAGACACTTCATTTCAAATATATGGAAGGGCGCACTAACACAAACTCAGTAAGTCGCTAACAATTTGCCTACTGTGGACACAGCCTTTAGGCGGCCTGAAAATTTCGTCGCCAGAGTTGGCCACTAACTCATACGAGTTTGCTTGCTTGGTTTAGTAAGATGATTCTAAATGATCTGCATGATTTTACTGAATCAAGATCTTTGCCTTGCTTATATTATACTAGGAGACAAAGCGTTTTTAAATAAGAAAGCTACTCTTGCTCTCAAGACTGTTTTTTTTTTCAGTTAAAACTTTTAAATGATACATGTAATTATACTTTTGCATGTTTCATTTCATTAAACACCTAACACTTTATTGTACCCGAGGATGTCGTATTTTGTAAATATTGTGAATATTGTAATACCTACTGTATTATTTGTAATTTTCTTTGTGAATAAATTCAGGATATGCTTAAAATCTAAGTACAATGGGCGGCCATAGTGTTGACAGTGATGTCTTACAAACTTTCGCATTTGTAATACCAGTGATTTTCTTTTTTAACTGAGCTATATTTCCAGCATCACCCCAAAACTCTAAAGCGAAAACACAATCTGGAAAATGTGAACCCCAATGTGATTGTATCCCCTCGCAAGAGCCCCCGTAAGGGCTGCAGCCCTGGACCTTCCAAGCCTAGCCCGAGGAGTTGTGACAAATGTGAGTTTTATACTAATACTTCTTAGTTTTAAGTTTAGATATGCTCACAATTAAATAAATAAATATTCACGGACATTTAACACAACGCCTTCTAGTCCCAAACTAAGCAAAGCTTTTACTATGGGTACGAGATGGCTGATAGAATACATATATAATATTTTTTTTGTAAATACATACTTATAATACATAGTAACACCCAGACACAGAACAAACATCTATGTTTGCCACACACAAATGTTTGTTCTCGGTGGGGATCGAACCCACGACCCACAGCACGGAAGTCAGATCTACTACCGACTGAGCCATGACGCCTGTCAATTGAATGTCTGGCAAATATCTACTCAAAATCATTAGGAAAAAGATTTTTTTATTATAACAGTTTATTCATCCAAGTAAGAAAGTAATGGAATGAACTATGTACTTACTTCATAAGCCAACTTAATTTAAATAATGCAAAATGCCTGATTCATATTATTTAGGGCATCTCAATGTAGGTATAATTTGAGCAAATATCATGTTTAGTTTGACCTACAAGACGAAATGCTTACTTGATCTCTTGAATTTGCTAAATAAGTATACAATTTTTAAACTAAACACTTATTTATTTATTTATTTGTCTAAGATTCACAGTTTTATTATGGTATATTAAAAGCTATCTATTTTACATTATTCGTCAACCAATTCGAATCTATATTTTGTAAGTCAATAATATAATATAATAATAGTAAGCAGGTAGGTACAATATCTAAAACAAAACGGCAGGCACGCCGCCGCCGGGCAATGAGTTTAATATAATATGAGAAAAATAAACCGCTTCAAACGTAATGTAGGGTGCGAGGGTGTGTGTGTGTCTGTGAAGGGTGTAGGTATGTTGTGTGTAGTGTGGTGTGGATGTGGGTGTGGGTGCAGCAGCGCCAATAGACAAACGCAAGTCCAACTCAAAACTTACAATGATTACACTACGGCCGGCGGATCTAGACCGGTCTGAAGTTGCGCTTTCGGAAATTGTGCGCAGGTACAGGCGAGACAAACCACCTATTCGACTTCGACCCTAAAAGTGACTACTGCGCAGCGTTCCGAACGAACTTAACGCCGGTCTAGATCCGCCGGCCGTACTGTACGACATATTTAAAATAGAATGTTTTGCATAGAATTTGTAATTTTACGATCGAACTAGAGGAGCGAGTAACGGTCTTAGGTGTCACTTTGAGCGAATCGGCGTTATATGTTTACTTACTTTTATAGTTAAAAAAAAATACTTGCATTATCATAAGAGACATCGTGAGATCTCAGTTCGGGGCGAACTACTAGTTCCTTTTAAATAGGAATAACTAGAGAAAAACACGTCATCCTCGTACACGACATTGCGTTTGGTTTCCTGTGACTTTTCAGTGGTGTACGATGAATATAAAAATCCCAATGAAGTGTCATCATCATCGTCCGATGATAAAGCCGTTAGGTAATCAAATTGAAGCCGGTTTTACTAAATTTTTTTTAATTTTATATTATGTTACAGCAAAACCATTGACTGAAACAAATCTAGACAACACACTGATATCAGATTGCATTATTGACGAGGAGACCCCACTGGCGCAGTCGATTAGTGCACAGTTTCCTACTGCCTTGTGCCAGGGCAGAACCAGTTACACTCGTAAGTATACCAGGCACGGTAGACATACCTTCGAAAGAATTGCTAACAAGTTGACTTTAAAAATTGAAGATCTAACTATTCTTGGACATTTCACACAATGGTCTCTATACTCCGTTCGCGGAGACAAGCTAATAGAGCGCGCGCTCTCTTGCACTATTGTATGAAAATGAACAGGATAGAGCGCTCGCTCTCTTGCTCTAATTGTATGAAAATGAACAGGATAGAGCCTTGATAGAGCGCGCGCTCTCTTGCACTATTGTATGAAAATGAACAGGACGGGACGATTTCCCTATTAGCTTGTCTCCGCGAACGGAGTATAGTCCCAAACTAAGAAAATCTTGTATTCCCCAGCGCTTGGCTTAGAAGAAGAGCGAGTGTCCCGGCCGCACTGGGAGCCCTCTGGAACGGACTCGTTCGGCGCGCTCTCAGACGAAGTAGTATTGAGCGTTTTCCGGTGGCTTCCTAAGCGCACCCTCGCGCATTGCATGCTGCTTTGTAAGAAGTAAGTACCAGAATTCAATATAGGACGTCAAAAAAAAAAATGGCACACTAAATTGACACGAGACCAAAAAAATAACATAATATGGCTCGCTAAAATGACCATGGCGCATTCAAATGAAATATGACACATTGAAATGAAATGACATAATTAGGCTACTTGTTATCCTGTTAAATCAACAGGATCAAACGGGACGCGGGCGAAGTCGCGGGCGGAAGCTAGTAAATTGTAACAACAACTACTATTTTCAGATGGTACCGAGTAGCGTGCGATGAGACATTATGGCAGAGATTAGATTTAGGCAACAAGACGCTATCAAAGGACGCCCTCGGCAGAATCCTCGCGAGGAAACCCATCATCGTGAGGCTCGCTAGCTCCGAGGTATTTATGTTATCCTGGTACTTTTACAAACACATATCATTTCTATTCATGCACTAGTTAAAAATCCTAAGAACACAGATATAATCCTCATAACTTGAAAATACTTCACCGATTTTCACTACACATTGAGGCGCTCGTGGCTAGGCTTGCTTAGTCAATCTTCACCGATTATCTAAGTTAAGCGACGTTCTGCGCGGTCACTATTTGGATGGGTGACCTCTAGTGGCATTTACATCTGATCTGAGCGCTTCCGTGTTTCGGAGGGCACGTTAAACTGTCGGTCCCGGCTCTAGCGTCATTAAGCCATGACGGAGGCCATAACGCGGCCTAAAAACTCCGTCAGCAGAGTTGGCCACTAACCCATACAAGCTTGCTTGCTTTAACTCATGCACTGGTTGCAAAAAACCCTAAAGATAAAGATAAAGGTAAAGATAAAGATTCTAAGAACACAGATATATAATATCCTCATTACTTGAAGACGGCTTCACCGATTTTCACTACACATAGGTAAGGAGTACTAAGGACTATCTCAGATTAGATTTCTGACTAAAAACAGCATTCAATTGAGCCAATTTCAAAACTATGAGGACAAAGACAAACAGATAGACACGCAACGCCGTCAAACTTATAACACCCCTTTCGTTTTTCCATCGGGAGTTAACAAACTTCTAACATTTTCACTCAGGGGTCAAAAATACAACAAGATGCTTTCAGAGGTTTTTTTTTCTGTAACTTATTTTTTATTGAATTGTTTTAGTTCGGGGAACCTTTTTTACTCGGGGGTTAAAATGCAAGAAGATGCCTTCGAAAGAATTTGTTTAACTGATATTGCAATATTTTAGATTGGAGAATGGAGACCTACTACACCACCGGAGCCTTCAAGAATACAGTATTTAGATCTAAGCATGGCTTCCATAGATGTCACCAGTCTTAACCATTTACTAGAACGATGCCCGTTACTCAAGAAACTCAGTCTAGAAAGTGTACAAATCGAAGATAGTACGTGCAAGATTATCGGTAAGTTGTATCTCCTGCTGCCTTACCGCCAAGTGTTAACTTAGTTCGTAATTCTACAACATTAGAATTACCGAAATTATTTCAAACTGATATTATGGGATAGTTTTTAGTAGCTGGTTTACTTATCACGTTATAAATGATTGATTTTTATTACTTGGCAGTGAAACCGCGCTGCGCTAGTTGGCCATATTTGCCTAGTAATATTGATTTTTTTAATTTTTTTTTCATTAATATACCTTGGTTTATTATCAAAACCTTTTGCTATTTTTATTATACAACTAGCTTCCGCCCGCGACTACGTTCGCGTCCCGTTGCATCCCGTTGATTTTCCGGGATAAAAAGTAGCCTATGTGTTAATCAAAGCCTCGGACAATATATATTCCAAGTTTCATCCAAATCGGATCAGTAGTTTTTGCGTGAGAGGCACAAACATAGGTACGCCTAAAACTGTACCGCGTTACTTTATGAAATTAATGAATATTGTTTATTATATATACATATTATACATTCATACATCCTCGTAAACTTTCGCGTGTTTATTATTATTAATAAGATTTATGTTTCTTTCAGGCAGATGTTCCCACATAGAAACTTTAAACCTCACCATGGCGTCCGGAATGAGTCCCGAGGGCCTAACACATATCCTAACAGGATGCACCAACCTACAGTCGCTCAATATCAGCTGGTGCAGTCTCACTGAAGCGTGCCTACAGGTATTTAGTATCCAGGGGCCTTATGCTAACTTCGGCGGTTTTACTCAATCTTGCGTGCTTCAGGGGGCACGTTAAACTGTCGGTCTCGGCACTGGTAGTCGTTAAGCCACGACGGTGACCTTAAGGCGGCCTAAAACCTCACAGAGTTGGCCACTAACTCATACAAACTTGCTTGCTTGCTACTCTAATAGAGATGACGTAAAATGAAGTCGATAGTTCATTCTTCCAGTGAGTGAAACGAGTTTTGGGCCGAGATATGACGTTCTCCCTATTAGAGTAAAATATCCGGTGAACTGAGCTTAGGGTGGAAAGATTCAGCTTAGCGCAAAATAAAAAAAAGCATTTTTTTAAAATTTTCTACGCTTTCTGTGTATTATCGAAACAATAGTTTTGCAGTAGTCGTCGAACAAGCATTTTTGTGCAAGATAGATGTTTGTTCTTCTAGTTGTATCTATACTATATATATTTAATATTATAAAGAGGAAAGGTTTGATTTTTTGTTTGTTTGTTTGTTTGTATGAATTGAATAGGCTCCGAAACTACTGGACCGATTAAAAAAATTCTTTTACCATTAGAATCCTACATTATCCCTGATGAACATAGGCTATATTTTATCCCGGAATTCCCACGGGAACGGGAATTACGCGGGTGAAACCGCGAGGCGCTGCTAGTTAGTTATATTTTCATATTTGACAGGCGTCATGGCTCAGTCGGTAGTAGCTTTGCCTTCCGTGCTGTGGGTCGTGGGTTCGATCCCCACCGAGAACATACATTTGTGTTGTAAACATAGATGTTTGTTCTATGTCTGGGTGTTTCTATGTATTATAAGTATGTATTTACAAAAAAAAATGTATGTATGTATTCTATCAGCAATCTAGTTCCCATCGTACAAGCTTTGCTTAGTTTGGGACTAGAAGGCGTTGTGTTAAGTGTCCGTGAATATTTATTTATTTATTTATTATTATATAGTTATTAATCTCAGGTCCTGGTAACGATGACTCCACAACGGTTACAGAGGCTCAACCTCGGAGGAGCTAGAGTTATGACGGATGAGAGTAAGTATACTATGTATACAACATTAACTTCTTCTGACCACTATTTCCTCCAAGTGGGGTTAGCATAGCACAAATAGTCTTTTTTTCATTCTCCCCTATTAACCGTTATCTCTATGCTCAATGATGACCTTTCACACATTTTAGTCTTACTTGGCTTAGTCAGCTCCGCACGTCTTGACCTTGTCTTTCCTGTGGATATGGCTGACTAGGCTGAGAGAATGGTGCTGGGCAAGCCTACTCCATCATCATTTCCCTGCCCTTATCCCTCGCTAGGTGGGGTCGGCACAACATGTTTTCTTCTTCCACTCCTATCATTCGTCAACTCTTGAATCTACTCCTCGCACATTCATATCCTCTTTCACACAATCCAACCACTTGCAACCTGGGCAAGCCTCCATCTAAAAATTGTCCCAGGCTACAGTGAAATGAAATGAACGTCACGTTAATTGTAGACATAGATTGCCTCCTGACGCTGTATAAATCATCTTCAATAGATGTAAAGGCCTATTATTACACATTTTAGTAGGTAGCAACGCAAGGTCTTTTGAGAACATCGCAGTGTTTTTTTTTTGACAAAAATTTCTTGTTCCACAGTGGTAGCAGCCCTAGCCGTCCGTTGCCCGCGGCTCTTAGAACTGGACCTGTCGGATTGTTCTCGGCTCGGCAGCGGCGCCGTTACAGCTGCATCAGCACTCACGCATTTAGAGCACTTGGCGCTCAGCCGGTGCTACTTACTTCCCGCTGCTGCGCTCGCGTAAGTAAAGCACTTAATGAACAAAAAAATACGTTTTATTGTAGGTATGTTAGAATTTTATAAGAGCGCCATCTAGCGAGCGCGTGAGAACTGCGACAGAGGTCAATGACACTAAGCAGTGCAATCTATCGGCGGCGTCAAAAACAAAAAGTCGTAATTTTAGAATAGCGTTATCTAGCGAGCGATCAATGACACTAAGCAGCGCCATCTATTGGCGACTACGCTCAACAACCAAGCCCCACTGCATTTGACCAAAATATTCAAATTGTTTCAGAAAACTAAGCGGCATGGTATCCCTCCAATATCTAGAAGTATGGGGCATGTTGCACTCGGCCTCGCTAACCGCACTCCGGGCGGCGTTACCCGCTATTCAGATCAACCAGTTTATGTTCAGGTAATACGAACCGGAAGGCGTAGCGTAAGACCTCAAACGCACTAGCGGTTAACCGCGGGGGCGGCTAACCGCTCGTTTCCAGTTTAATATGCAACCGCTGCGTACAATTACAAGCGGTTGACAAGCGATTAGGCTGAGGTGATGATGATGAAAAATAAAACAAAGGTATTGCGACCACTTTTACATACTTCGGAAAGAGTTGCTAGGTTTCCATCAATAGGTAACTTCTTCTATGGAACAAACAACTTCCACTTTGTAACATAACGAAAGCCAACAGGAAGCTTCTTTGCATAATCTAAGTACATAAATTGTGTTATAATGTTATTTTTGTATTTTTGTCCACAGCGCAATAGCGAGACCCACAGTTGGAACCAGAAGGACTTCGATATGGGGACTGAGAACCAGAGACTGATTATAAACAATTTACACAATGAAATGAAATGAAATTTATTGAAATAACAACAGACATTAATATTACATTTTCAATATTGTAAATCGGTTAACAGCGTTGTGTTTCCTGGTTGGACACCATTGATACCCAAACTAGGATTAACCTCATTTCATTTCACAATAAGCTCAGTCTCAAGTGTGACTCCAGCATAATTTTAGCGATAACTGGGGGATGAGCACACAATATACGCGTTACATAAAACAAACGTATTCGAGTCACATTGCGCATCAACGTCAGCTCGACTGCCGAACGTTGCAGTGTAACCGCGCAGTGTATCTCGGATATGCCGATACAGAAATCGTTACTCATGCATAAAATTGAGCAGAGATTTTCATACAAATATCTATGCTCGAGTCCGGATCTGAGCAGTAAATCAATATACGGGCTTGAATTCATGACTAATTAATCTTTATTGTAAATAATTTATTCATTAGATATAAGATAGCACTGCCTTCGAATGGGTTTGTCAACAGAATCCACATTATATATGTAAGAAATGAACCAATTTTGATAAAATTATAAAAGGAATATGTATTTACTGAGTTTTGGTATAGTATAGATAGGTAGTTATCAACATAAGTCAATAAAAAAAATTGAGTTTTTAATATTGTTGTAAAATGTAAAATATTATTGAAATTAGAATAAAAGCCTTCAAACACCAAAAATTTCAAAAGTTGTTTAGTCAGCTCCTGTAAACATAGCTATGCAATTATTCAAATTAAGTTGCTGACAGGCTGACTTGACTGTACTCTATTGTAAAGATTATTTGGCATAAAAAAAATGCCAATGTTTCAAAATCATTTTCACTATATTTTATAATTGGATAAGTAGGAAGAGTATTTAGAAAATGTAAAATCAATGTTTTCTAAATAAACAGTTTTTATTAATTTGTGTTTTTGTTATATTATTATCATCAATAATCATCAACATTGATACTTTGTGAGGATATAGAAGCCCTAGGGTGCTTTTTCACTAGCTATGTAGCTAAGGATATGTTTGATCTCCACCAATATGGATCATTTTAATACGAAAACAAACAATCCCTTATGGTGGATTATTTGAGTCAATATCATTCAGACAAAAATTAGTTTTTGACATCACCCTATTACAGTGATATCTCTGCGGGACAGCTTATGGGCCCAAGTCAACATGAGTATCTTCTCTTATTATGGGAGCCCTAGTCACCGATAAGACAACAAAAAGAAGAAAGAGTTAAAAATGAGAATGAAAAGAGAAAAATTTATCTCCGCTTGGCCTTGGCTTCTGCGGCATCGCTTGCTTCAACAAAAGTCCTCTTGAGTTTATTCTTCCGACTCTCTCTGTACTTAGCCGAGACCTTTTCTGCAAGTTTTGATATTCTTTTCATTGTTTCTGGTGGGTATCTGAAATAAAATCAAAGATAAGTACCTAAATAATGCCTAGGTAGTATGTAACCTGCATCTTTTTACTAAAGATCGTAGCGCCCTAATTTATAGGCAGAATAGTCCAACTAGTAGTTCGTTGAGATCTCGTGATGGTCGGAGGTTAATAAAACCCAAACAATTTTTATTGACCAATGGTTGCAATAAACTTTGCAAATCGCATCGAAATCGCCGTCTAGCTAAGTACTAGTCTTACTTGAACTACAAAATCATTGAAACTCCAAGAAATGTTAGCTCACGTTATACTGGGTTTTCCAATTTTATGATTTTTACAACAACTCAAAAAATTTTAGACCTAGAATCAAAATAAAAACGGTTTTGGAATTTCTAAACAAAACCCTATCATATGACACCCCACTTGATAACTTCACGACCCCTTGACCGATTTTCTTCATAACAGTAAAACATAAGAGTACTATCCGTATAACGACCAAATTCTGTGAAGATCGGATAAGTGGTTCAAAAGATCTCGAAGAACAATAAATATACAAACATACAAAGCATTTTTGTCCAAGATATCCCTCTATAAACCCCCTACAGGATGCAATCATAAAAAGGGGTGCTTATACATACATAATTTTTTTCTTCAAAATTTTTCTAAGTCTTTTTACTACTGCACACCCTTTGCTGTACTCTGACCAAGTTGTCACTAAGATCTCGGGCGCTTCGCTCACTCGATCAACTAGTACTTGTACTCCAGTACAGCTTGAACCTGCCTCTAGAGGAGTAACAACCACAAGATGACAAAACCATACTAATACCTACCTCATTGAAAAATAAAGGAATATGAATAGTACTATACCTGCATCCCAGAAACTCGATGTTTGTAAACAGCTGTGCCAACGTAACAAGTTCCTCTTCCTCAAAGTCATCTTTGTGCTCCATCATGAAGTTACGGCGCACCTCCCACTGTTCTTCAGACTCATGCTCCGTGCGTAGCGAGTCTACGTTGATTTGTGTTTTCATTATAGAATTGTAGTATTCTTCTCCTATTTATTTTCTAGTAGATGGAAGGAATTTTAGGTTAACTTTGTTTGTTTTTGTCAAGTTTTTGTTTTGATGTTTTGTTTGACCCACAGACGAATGACCTTTTGCATTCTCTTTGGTTTTGACGAGCCCTAACCAAAGTGAGTTTTTTTTATGTTTTAGCGCTGGATTCTTGTCTTTTGCGTATTTTTGGACGAAGTGGGTATTTGTAGAATGTGATTTTGTTAATTTTGGTGAATCTGTGTAGGTAGGTACATATGTAAACTAATTTTACCGTAGGTTTGTTTTGTTAAATACATACCCACGAGATCTTTTGTAAGTTAACGTTTTGGTTGGTTCCGTTTTCTTCAAGTTTTCTTTTCTTCGTTCAAAGCATTGAATTTTGTATCTGTGTTTTATTCAGTACTCTGTGGCTCTTGTTAAAGAGTATTTTTTGATTTTTTCTCTGTGGGTTTCAGTTTTCTTTTTCGCCGTGTCTGAGCGAGTCGTTTTTTTGGTCGTTTTTCTCGTTTTTCTTCTAAATTTTATTTTGAAGGTAGGTACTTCGTTACGTTTTTATTTTTAACCTTCAAAGATGAATAAAAACTAGAAGACTTATGTATACGCATTGAAAATAGTCGCAGTCGTCGCAGCTACTATTCACAGGTAAATTTTATTGGTGTGGTAGGGTGGCTACCTACCTATCTACACCTCGCTGTACCTACCTACCTACTTGTAATTTCTTTGTCTGGACTGATAGTACATCAATTTATCTTTTTACTTCTCAAGTGAGGCTCCATACGCGACCAAGAAGCACAGATACCTACATACTACAGATTTAAAAGATATCTTTGTTCTGAAGCGCAAAATAGCAAGGGCAAATGGCGTTTTCGTTTCGGAAAATAATATCTAACATTCCGTACTTCGCAAAGCCAAATGAGGGTGAAAGTGATGTCCTGGACGATATCTCAGTCGAGAGGCAGCGTAAGAGCTACTTCTCTTCAATCCCTTCATCAGAGAACATTGAATTTGATCAAGTCGAGGCAGACTCCACGTCAAAATGCGCCAGCCTTTTTCTCCCAGAACCGGTGCGGCATCACACCGGTAAAAAAGGTTCCCTATCAGATACAGACATCCTTTCTAACGCGGTTAAGCAGGAGAAGAAGAAATGTCGCAAACTAAAGCTAGACATCAAAAAAGCTAATCATTCAGCCAGCAATTCTTACATCTACTCCGAGAATAGCTCCATCAATGTGGAAAATACTCCAAAACACAAACTCCTCGACTACAAGAGTGTGGATCTATTCAGAGGATTCAATTTCAACCAGTCGTTTGATCTATCTGATACAGAGTCCGATCCCTCTTGCGATGAAGAAAACATTGATATTGAGTCTATATCGGACCATTCTGACACAGACATGTCTGAAACAAATATAGAGGACAAGACTGCTATCAAAATGTGCAGGAAAGTAGATCCTGAAGGAACTCACATTCCTTCGGTGACTCCAGAATCCTTTGCAGATGTCGAAGTGGACAAAAATGAGGCAGAGCGAATCACATTGCTCCTCGACTATCAGATGAAGCTTGAGAAGATGGAGTGCTTCTTAAAAAAGCTGCTCAGTGAGTTCCAATTCCACATTGAGGTATCAAAAATATTTAATGGAAAAGCAATAGACACTTTGCAGGCAGATGTTCATAATCTACCCAAGTCTGGAGCTATGGTGGCTGATCTGCAAAGAGGCATCAGCCCTTGGAACGTTATTATGGATAAAGAAGATGGAAATACAAAGAATAAACTCAAAACCCGACTCTTATCCATGAGACAAACAATCGACAACTTCGTCAGCACATGCTTACATGAACCTAGAGCTCAGCAAATCAAAAGAACTAAGGTTAACGATAAGAAGAAAATTAAACACTATGATTTTCCTGATCTGCGTGAAGCGATGTTACTATTGTTCGAACAGGAGTATTCCAGTAGTGATGACTCGGACTGCAATTGTCATTGCCACTCCCCCGACTCAGGGTTGATAACGAAATCTGACAAAGAGGCTGACAACTCCATAACATCATCTATCGGCAACTTTACTCTTGATTCAACTACTCTCTCTGCTTATTCCGAGTCACTGGATCAAGTTATATCCTACAACAGTTTCAACGATACAAGTCTCTATGGCACATTTATGCAACGCGCTGCTATAGAGCGTATATCCTTCTACATCCAAGTTCACAGCATCCAACTCAGATGTGAGAGTCCAGATTTAAAGAATGTTATAACTTTTCATTGCCCAACATGTAACATCACTGAATATGAGGAGAACGGGCTTCTGAAGCATATAATGAGTCAGTCTCACTGTGAGAAGATTCATTTTGTCTACAAAACTGCTTATGTCAAGAAATGTATCCAAGCCGGTAAGGAAATCCAGCCTAGTACAGTCCTAAACCCTATGACTATGTACAGAGATGAAAACAAAATTGTTTGCTTCGGAGATGCGGTGTACGCTTGCTCTCTTTGCTTTGAGAATCTCATTGTTGGTGAGTCGGTGCTGATGGCACATTGCTGTGAGGAAGAGCATATCGATCTTAGAGAACGGCTCTCCGAGATCCTTGAGTGAGTAACCAAAACATAGCCGAGTTTCTGGACCAAATTTCATCGGGCTAAATGTAATTTGGTCCAAAGATTCATTTACATAGATTACTTAAATAACTATATTTTGTGTTTGGACTAAATTTTTCTAGAAACTATTTTTTGACTTATCTTAACTTGTGACTTCTTGTTCTATTGACATTAACATTATTTCGTTCTTCCATACTTTTTAATAAATATTCGTCAATTTATTTATTAGGTGCTAGTTTATCTTAAAAAAAATCTGTCTTAGCAATATTTTTACACTTAAATCACGTATCAATGCTTAACTTTTTTAACCAATTATTGTAATTTTAAGTTAATATAATTAATGTGTAAATTTAGTAATAAGGGCCTATTTCTCTCACAGACTTGCCTTAAAAATTGAGACCCTGTTACTTTTATTTCTTATGTGCTGTGTTTTTAAATGCACTTTCTTTCTGATTTCAATGAAATTGTCAATACCTAAAAGGTTGTGAAATAAATAGTCAATTTAAAAACTATAGGCCCCAACTTTATACCTACCTTCACATTTTTTTAAAAGGCCACTTGTGAAAACGTTTTTATAAACGAGTTTATAAAAAAAATATCCTCTGAGTAGTAAGATAAAAATCTAATAAAATTTGTGATAAAATATGCAAAGCTTAAAGTTTCCTGAACTCTAAACCCTCAAAACTTATTGTTTCAAAATCAAAATTTAAATATGTAGCTATCATAGTATTTGATTCCAAATCAAACTCTATACTTACAAGTATGATTAAAAATATATTATATCTACTGTTTACAAGACCAAAATGTGGCCTACCATGTCTTAGTTCGTAAAAACTTCACTCAAATCAGGGTAAAAATTGTATGTCCATATTGTCAATACACTAGCCAACTAATACTAAACTATTTATTTGTGTTTTCCTCAATAACATTATACCAGTTTGTGCCATTATGAATTTTATCTATAAATATTGTATGATTTGTTTCTGTAACTTTATTTTTAACCATCTGTATACTATCTCAATACTTTTTTAACTAGTCCTACTGTTGGGCCAAAATTCTATCAACATAATATTTGTGTCTACCTCTCAGCTGTTGAATATCCTAACCCATGTTAATATAAGTTTAGATGTAGTGTGGCAGTGAACAATTTTATTGATCTCATTTTTATTCAAAATTAAAGACTGATTATTACTCTGTACATTCAGAAACAGAAACATAACGAGCCAAATAATTAGTAGCTATTATAAAAGAGTTTTGCGGTTAAAGATAACAGAACTGTCAAAAACGTAATTTTTTTGTATTGTTAACATTTTTTTAACCATTTAAACTTCAAACTGTGATATCAAATTGTTATTCCCATCAGGGCCAGTTATATTATTTCATTTTTATACTGTTTTTTGAAACAATTAAAAATGTGGCTTGTATTCGATATAACATTTTTTTTTGCGTTTTAAATGTTAGATACACTTAGAAATCGTGTTAGTTTTAATAATTGCATAATCTCGTAGTGTAGCACAATTAAATAATAGAAATAAAAATAAGGCTGGTTAGCAGGTACATTAAATAAAATAAGATCCAGATTATTGATGTTTGAGCCTTTGAAAGACAAGAATAATAAAATGTTACCTATTTATTGATTGGTAATTATTATCTATTTTTTAGCATGAATATAAAAACTTTTCTCGAATGCATTGCAAACTTTTCAATATTTTAAAATACCTAAAGCATAATTATTATTATTTTTTAATCAATAGCTTGAATCAATTGAAAGTAGGTACCTAACTTGTAAGTTTAATTAAATATGTGCTTAAGTTAATTGTCTAACCGCTTGAACTTTTTGTAACCTAGATTATACGTGATGATTATACTACCTACACTATTGATATTGTATACATATTATTAAAAGCAATATGTAACATTATTAAAATATAAGCAATAATTCTTAGGACTACTATGAAAAAATGCTGTTCAGTAGTTGCAACAAGTGCCTCAATTTTTTTACTCGAAAAAACAATCAAGCAATAAGATATTATAATATGAATGCAAGTTAACATTTTAAATGTAGTTGATAATGCGAAAAAGTATATTTGATAGCTTTTGCACTGTCTTAAATCTTAAAGTAACTTTAAAATATCAATAAGCATATTTTTATGAAACTGTAGAATAGTTTTACTGCTGAAAATGATGGAAAATATCTCGTTCCATGCTCCTCAAAATGATTAGCGTCTCAGGATTCCTGCTGGTTGTAAAGTTGCCAGGAGTCTAGTGCGGCTGGTGGCACCCTTTTGTATGGCAGGATTCTTACCGTCAGCAGAGCCAGATCTTATAATTTTTGCTCAACATAAATATAATTTAGTTATAAAAAAGTATTACCCGAATTGATTTGTCAAAAACGCATGGCAATATAAATTGATTTAGAAACGAGGCTGACGTTCAAAACTATGTTCTTAATACGAAATCTGTGATGAAAATAAATTTTTTAGAGAAAAATCCAAAAATATTGTTAAAAATAGTTGTTAATTAGATAGTTTGCAAGTTTGATTATAAAAGACCGAATTTCTATTCTTTACGACTTATTTCCGTTCTTTTATATGTACGTTTTTTTTATTTTATTTATTCATACTTGTCTTATTTTTTTACTTTTATTAAATTCGCAAGTTAACACAATTGCTGTTATATCTCTGTGATTAAAATGAAACAAAAACGTGTTCATATCATTTTAATAAGCAATTTGATGTCATTTGTAGACAATTTGTTTTGTAAATTCACTAAGTAGCAAAAATTAGCTAACAAGCATTTTTAATATAAGGTCTATTTAATTGTTTTAGCATTTACAATAGTTAATTTGTTACATGTACATTTCTAAGTAATTAAGTAATAGCAAGCAAATTAAGTAACTCAATATGTAATAGATAGCCATTTTCATGTTAAGGTGATATCAAGTTTCATAATTAAATTCAACCTTTTATTTTGTCTACAAATGAACATAATGCTCACAGTACATTTTGACGTGTGCGTTACTCCAGCAAAAAAGTGTTGAATCTGAAAATTCTAAAAATGCAGATAATTAGAGCCTACTGCCCTGTAATTGTGCCCCAAGTTTTAAATTTGTGCCTATAGCCGTTTTTGAGTTATTCAAGAAATTAACTTTTTGCTGGGGTAACGTTTTTTGCTGGGTCGATTTTCGCTCCTGGTTGAGCTAGCCGAATGAATGTTAGCTTAAAAGGGGGCTAGAATTTGTGCCAATTAGTGCCCCAATTCCTGAATTTGTGCCTCCTAGGGCTTCAGAGCTATTTCAGTTTTTGCTGGAGTAACGTTTTGCTATCTCCGAAACTAATGGGCGCACAATTATGAAACTTGGTCAGTATAAAGGTATTTACATTTAGAAATTTGTGCCTGCTTTTGTTTTCCAAAAAAAGGCTTCATTTGCGACTTATAAAGGCTTTTATTAAAAAACTAAAACCGCTCCTAGCTCTCTAACCATAACACTGGGGAACCTATTGAAAGTGTCATTCTGTACCTCTTATTACGCTGCAACTGCTGACTAAGTCACAAAAGTCTACTTTCAGTAGTTTACGAGAAATAACGATTTTAAAATTGTCCAAAAATGTCGTTACTTTGACCCCGAAATACACTCGTTTCCTCTAAAGCTGTCGTACTGATTCTTTGCTAGGAATTAGAGCCTATATTCAAATATATGCACATGAAATTTCAGCTTAATCCATGCAATAATTATAGAGATATCGATAAATAACCTACAAGAATAGTTTTGTAACCCATATTGGTGGTTAACCGGCTAAATTCAAATGACTGTTAAAAAGCGAACGTCCGATACATGGCGCCTATCTCTTGCAGTTGACGGTATTGTATTTTAGTAATCGTTGGTACAGATACAAACAAAATTAATTACGGGGTTTTGTTGGGTTGCCAGATACGAAAGAATGTTCACTAGTTCGCCCCGAACTGAGATCTCGTGATGTTCCCGATAATTAATACCCAACCATGAGTCTCCTTAGAACATTTTTATACTTAATTGCTGGTAATCATCAGATCTAAGAGTATGGACTCCAGTTTATCTAATTATTTTTTTTATGCCATAACTGTCAGTCGAGCAGGCGGGCCACCCGATGGAAAGATTTTAAAACTTTGAGATGAATTAAATGCTTCAAACTGCAATTACTTATGCCTTAAAATCCTCAAGATTAGTTTTTACAGCTGATGAATATCCTAATAACTTAAAAACGACTTCACCAATTCTCACCAAACATGGCTATTAACCATCCAACACGTACATGATTGAAGATAAATCATTTTTCCTACGACCGTCGTCAAACTTATAACACTTCTGTTTTTCGGTCGAAGGTTAATAAAACCTAGACTTTTTCAACGGTTGCAATAAATTGCAAATCACATCGATACCGTCGTTTAGTTACGTACCAGTCTTGAACTACAAAATCATTGAAACTAAGAGAAGGGTAGGTCACGTTATACTGGTTCAACTACAACTTCAACAAACAACAACTCAAAAACTATTTAGCCTACAATAAAAATAAAAACTATTTTGGAATGTCTACACAAAGCCCTATCATAATGACACCCCAGTCATGATTTTAGTAAGACTCTTATTTTTTACTTTCCCTGACCGATTTACTTCATTTTTCAAACCAGTAAAACATAAGAGCACTATCTGTAGGTATACAAAGTTCTGTGAAGATTGGGAAAGCGGTTCGAAATATTTCGTCGAACAAACGTACAAACATATAAACATACAAAGCATTTTTGCCCAAGTTTTCACTAAAGCTATTGACTTGAAATTTGGAATAGTAATAGATCTTACTTGTCAGCATGAAGTGAGAAATATCTTTTTTTTTTTCATTATTAATCTGGTCATTTTTAGAACTTTTTCTCCATAAGTCAAAAATTATGCGTTATATGTGTAGTAATATTATGTATAGCAAAAAAATTATATTAAATAAATTATTGCTTGGCGGTAGCAATAGGCAAGGTGGTATTACCATAACACCTTCCGAGCTTCCTGCTCGTTACTTTCTCGGACGAACTCTTTCACAAGGATCCCTACTACAAAAAATAGGTCTAATATTTAAACTAGGTCTGTGTCTGATACATGAAAACAACATTAAGAGATTGCACATCATATTATTAAAATAAATTTTCCAGTCAAGCGTAAACTATAATTATTCAATTTTACAATCAACACATAAATTAAAAAATTCTTTAGTAGATAATAAGATAACATAGCTAACACGTTCTATGCCAAGAGAAAAAGTAGGATTTTTCGTTGGCATAGAAAGTGTTAATACAGACAGCTTACGTAAATTTTAAAAACCTATAACAACCAAAGATCAATAATTTCACTTACGTTAGTAGACCTACGTTACTAGTTAAGACTTATATTAAAATCACAGATCAGTAATTTAACCTAAAACTAAGTTTTACTAGTGTAGGCGTAGTAACAATCAGATTGTACATTACTTTTTTTTCTTCAGTCTTTCGATAGTATTACCTAAACATAAAGCGAACATTCTTAGACTTACATAATAGTCAAATCACAGATCAATTTATTTTACTTCAAACTACGTCTAAATGGTCTAATGTCTAATACATTAATAATATATGATTATGGTATTAAAATGGAAGATTATTTTTATTTGAAAGGGTAGGTATACTTTCAGTCTAACGAGACATTATAAAATAACACAGATCTTACAAAAAATTACTATCCGGTAGCTATTTTTTTGGCTTAAAAATTTTTTTCACAATAGAAAAAAAAATACTTTTTTCTATGATGCTAGCAAACCACATCCGCAAACATTTTTTTACCAAGGCATCCGAACTTTTTCTCCATAAGTCAAAAATTATGCGTTATAGCAAAAAAATTAAATTAATTAAATCATTGCTTGGCGGTAGAAATAGGTAAGGTGGTATTACCATAACACCTTCCGAGCTTCCTGCTCGTTACTTTCTCGGACAAACTCTTTCACAAGGATCCCTACTACAAAAAATAGGTCTAATATTTAAAGGTCTATGTCTGATACATGAAAACAACATTAAGAGATTGCACATCATATTACTAAAATAAATTTTCTCAGTTTAACCAGTCAAGCGTAAACTATAATTATTTAATTTTACAATCAACTCATAAATTAAAAGATTCTTTAGTAGATAATAAGATAACATAGTTAACACGTTCTATGCCAAGAGAAAAAGTAGGATTTTCTGTTGGCATAGAAAGTGTTAAAACGGATAGCTTACGTAAATTTTAAAAACCTATAACAACCAAAGATCAATAATTTCACTTAAACTAGATTAACTTATTATACCTACTTTGTTATTATATTTTAAGTACTAAGTCGGCAATGTGTTATTACTATTAATAACCAAAAGTTTGGAAATATAATCAGGATTAAATAGTTTTACGAACGACCTGACCTACGTTAGTAGTTAAGATTTATATTAAAATCACAGATCAGTAATTTAACCTAAAACTAAGTTTTATTAGTGTAGGCGTAGGCGTAATAACAATCAGATTGTACATTACTTTTATTTTCTTCAGTCTTTCGATAGTATTACAATTACATAAAGCGAACATTCTTAGACTTACATAATAGTCAAATCACAGCTCAATTTATTTACTTCAAACTAGGTCTAAATGGTCTGATGTCTATACATTAAAAAATATGATTATGGTATTAAAATGGAAGATTGTTTTTATTTGAAAGGGTAGGTATACTTTCAGTTTGACGAGACATTATAAAATAACAGACAGATCTTACTAAAACTTACTATCCGGTAGCTATTTTTTTGGCTTAAAAAAAAAAGTAGTTTTTGCTCGAAAGAGGAACAAACATACATACATCCTAAAAAAGTTTCACGTTTATAATATTAGTAGGATAATGCTGGCCCTTTACTTTATTTTTTTTGTACGACATAATGCTATGAATGAGGTAGTTTTATAAGAAAATTGCTATGATCACTAGTGATGTCTACGTAACAGTATATATTATTGCATGGGGCATAATAGGTTTTGTGCTAGATTTTTGTACTTTACATAATAAGTCGTTATAACATTCGTAATTTCGATTCTTTTCCCGGTAACAATGAACCTTGTAATGACCAATTCCAGCTCCAGCTGGAGGCTCAAATTCTATGATGGCTAGAATAAGGAATGACTGGTTGTTAATATCCATTACCTTGGGTACATCATCTATTTTAAGGTAAATTTCATGGAGCTCTAAAATAAATAACTCGTTTAGACTATATATATAAGTGATTTTGCCCGTTGAACAGTAATGACACGCAAGAAAATCATAGGATAGGTCATTGCGTATACATGATTCCACTGACTCACGCAATGACGCGATGCCTTTCCGTGTAATAATATTCATGTCTAATGGTATGTACTTACACGGGTATGGATGTTTGTTTGCGTCATAATATGCCGTGCAAACTTTATTAGAACATGTCTTTACTCTTTTTGCGGAAAAGTACATGGTGCACACGTCTTCAAAAATTTTGGTGATATTGCATGCACAGTCTATGATGCGGTAGTAACTATAATCATATTGAAAAATGTTACTTAGTATTTGCTGTCGTGTTTCGTATAATTTATGGGTAAATTTTTTTGTGTTTGATAAATGTTTTATAAAGTTCGTAAATATATCATCTCTAAGTGCTTCTGAGTCAGCTATTTCTTTAAAAGCTAGTCTTTCTTTGTACGCAACCGCAAAAGCCTGCGACACAGCATCAAATGCGCATGTGTTAGTCACTGTGGTGTCACTACATTTTGAGGTAGCAACGCTTCCGTTTTGTAAATTATATATGGGCTTTGCAGTATTTTTTTTTTTTGTGTTGGGAATTGACAATCCTTTCCAGTTTTCAATTTGAATTGGTTCGTCTTGGAATATTGATTCCAGTTCGAAGTCTGTGTAGTTTCGTTTTAGACGTCGTTTGACAGGCAACTTCAATTTACTAGGGTCTCCCGTTAATATTGAATCAGTCCGTTTACGATAGGTCATGTTGTCTGATATCAAATCAATGTCACTCTTTCGCGCATCTTGAATTTTAGAATCATCCTTATTTTTAATTAACTTTAAGTAATCAGCAGAATTTAGTTTACTAGGGTCTCCCGTTAATATTGAACCAGTCCGCTTAAGATAGGTCATGTTGTCTGATATCAAATCAATGTCATTCTTACGCGCATCTTGAATTTTAGAATCATCCTTATTTTTAATTAACTTTAAATAATCAGCAGAATTTAGTTTACTAGGATCTCCTGTTAATATTGAATCAGTCCGCTTAAGATAGGTCATGTTGTTTGATATCAAATCAATATCACTCTTTCGCGCATCTTGAATTTTAGAATTATCCTTATTTTTAATTAACTTTAAATAATCAGCAGAATTTAGTTTACTAGGGTCTCCTGTTAATATTGAATCAGTCCGCCTAAAATAGGTCATGTTGTTTGATATCAAATCAATGTCACTCTTTCGCGCATCTTGAATTTTAGAATCATCCTTATTTTTAATTAACTTTAAATAATCAGCAGAATTTAGTTTCACAGCCCCATTAATATAGCCATAGTGTTGTATTAGAAATTCGTCCAATCGAATTCGTTCATTTTTCGTGTTAAAATAAATAGTTTTTATATCCTTAAAATGACTTTCAACATTTGAGCTACTTGCATCTACTTTAGCCCCCACAAAATATTTATTCATGACATTGCCCCACATAGGCAATTTTTTTAGCAATCTTTTCATGGTATTATTTATTTCTGGCAAATAATATTCATTTGCTTTGTCAATTATAGGCTCATACAACTCTAAATATAATTTCTCCGTTTCTATAATGTTGTCATAAAATGTTATGAGAGGAATACACGTGTCGTTTACTTCAAACTCTCCGTCCTCTACTGTAATCTCATCTGTTTCGGGATTTTTCTGTTCAATGACATTAAAGTTGGTTCTCAGTTTAGATTCCAAATTATGTAATGCTTTTTCACATCTTGATTGTTCACCAATTAAATCTGAACTAATAAATTTATGTAATGACAGTATTATTATATCAGATATTACAGAACGAACTTCCTGATAACAGTGAAGTTGTTGGATTAACTTTATACATTGAATGTAAAAATATTTACATTTTTCTGTCGTCGATCCGAAGCAGTTTTGTTTATGTAGTTTATTCATGAAATGGGATTTATCTAATCTTATGTACGTCGATGGCTTGTGACTATCTTGTCCTTCTAAAAGCATGAAACATTGCGATAAATAATTATTGCAGTCTGTTTGTAAGAACACATTCGCTATGGCTCCTAAAAGGGCAGAAGAGTCATCGCTGATTATTTCGTTCGGTAAGATCCGACTCATTACCCAGCATTTTAACCATGCGGCGATTGTTTCTATGGTATGTGATTCAGAAACCATGTATGTAAGTGGTACGCTTGTACTGGTAGTGTAAGCCACAACTGCGTATAAAAATAAATGTTTAGCAGGTCTTTCTTTTAAAAAGTCATTAACTAATGGTGGTGAAACCTTTTGAAAAATAGAACCAGTAGCATCAATTGATAATATTTTATATGTGTTTTTTAGTAGCTTATCGTAAAATAAACTTTGTTCCTGTGTCCAAAAATACAAGAAAAATGGGACAAGACAAAATTTACGGATAAAATTATCATACGGTGGGCTGTTTGCAAGGGCATATATTGAGATTATTGTATTTTTGTCAAAGTGAAGAGCGCTTCTAACGTCATGGCGCATTTTTCGTAAATTGCCTAGAGTTGGAAATGTAGGCGGTTCTTTGGGGTATTTCATGTCAATAAATTCATTTGCTAGCGTATGTTTTACTTTAAGAGCTTTATGGTCCTTCAATTTGTTTTGTAATTGTTGTACTCGTGAAGTAGTGAGTCTATTTTTAACATTTGGGTCATGTATGAATCGTTGATTATATTTACTTATATCACAGTTTACTAATACAAAATTGTCAGTTTTAGATGACATCGTTAACAAAAGATTAGCTCCACACTGTGTACATCGACCTGAACATTTAACGTCAATGGCTTGTAAATTTGAAGGTGCATAGTTGTTTTTGAATGCAAATGTACACTCTAAATTAGTTTGTTTAAAAATGCTATCCTGTATTAAATTAGTCCAAGTATATTTGGGTAGGTGGTGATTTTTAGGTGCAATATTTTTAAATTCGTAAATGTCCATATCAAAACTTATTTGCAAATTAGAATACACTTCATCATGTAAATCAATGTCACTATTTCCATCAATAGCAGCTTCTTCATTAAAAAAAAAAGCTTTGTTTCGTCTTATTGACATTGATATTGCTTTTTCACTCATGGTACAATTGTAGTTTTCTAACAATTGTTCCTGAATTATTTTATAAATCTCATGAGTACGCACAGGAATAGATTCACAAAATATATTTTTATATTTTGAGATAATATGTTTTTGATCGGTTAATGATATGCTGGCCTTTCTTCCTGCCATTGTCTCCATCATAACATATACTTGCTTGACTGTATTTTGCTCTCCCTCGAGAATCCCAGTAGAATATCCGGAGCATTGAACCACCAGAAGACCTAAAATAAAGGCCAAAACTTAAAACACATTTTCATTTTATTCAAGTACCTATCACTAGCACTCAATTTATTATTGGTACTCACTAAGTACTTAGGCTCTAGGGACTCGCTCTAGGGACAAGATTTATTTTTTAAAAAGCAAGTCATAGGTGTATATTCATTAGTAGAATAATCATAAATAAAGACTCGAATTAGTAATATACTTCGATATGCACCTGTTATTCATACGAGGTGCATCGTTTGTCACGAGCAGCGTTGCGAAGCCGTCGACGGGGTGGCGCTGCGCTATAAGTGCAGCGCCACCCCTGTCCTATCCCGTCCTGTCCAGCCCACCTCTGCCACTTATTATTTATTGTTGTAGGTACCATGCACCGCACCTGAAACGTGGATTCGCTCTGTATTAAAAGTTAAATAGGTACTTCAGTTATTTCTCAAAATAACATTTATTTGGGATATTTGGTTATATCAGGATAGCCGTGGTCACATGCCATATTGACCTACTACTAGTGTTAGAATGTATTGTTTTGTTGGGATAGGTGGCATATAACCACGGCTCTAAACATCACTACGTACCTACCTACATACTAGAGACCTACTACGAGAGAGATCATGCATACATCCATCGCGTAAATTTACGTAATATATCATACGTAAATTCCATCGCGTTGATGGTATGTGCTATAGGTACATACTAGGTACCTATTTACTTTATTTTTCCTATGGTAATTTGAGATATTTTCATTTTGTAATTGGGAGACGTAAACAAACTACCTATGGTGAATGGAGAATTGGAGATATTTTTAGATATGATCAAGATTCAAGATACACGTGTATTATCTACACACCTGTAGGGTGAGTTCCTCCTTGGCGTCGTATGAGCTGATTCGGTTGATTCGAAAAACACACTGAAATTATACAATATTTTAAGTGATCAAATATAAAACCATATTAAATGAACTTTACATTTACTTATTTCTCTTTATATTTTTACAATAATCTACTACTATTCTTACATGCATTCATTTTTCTTTGAAGACAAGAAAGTGCCTATCTCCCCGATACTTTCTTGTCTACTTAGAAGCGGGACTATTTTATTTCCTTCTAAAGCATACCTACTTAGAATACATTTACAAATAAATGCAAAATTTATTTTAGGATGAAACCATAATTTCATAAAACCGTAATTTCATCGTATCATCGTCAAAAACATCGATCACTAAAAGATACATCATGGGCTTTACCACCGCACTAGTCGAAAGCATTATTTTACGATGCCTCAAATGAAAATGAACCTACACGTCTAAGAAATAACGTCGAACAAAATGGCCGGTATCATGCATTTTTTTAGGCTCAGTTTTTTTATCTGATTGTGTATGGAAATATTATAGAACGTTCATATTACTGAACAAAGCACAAAGCTATTTACTATCACAAACGAGAAAAACAATCCAAAATTGAGTAATCTCAGCACCTTTACGAGTCTCGATTTTATTTCGTATTTACACAAAATCCTTGGCTTTTACTAATGTTCTAATAGCATTGATGTTAAGATAAAACATAAAATAGAGTAAAAAACATGCACTTACCTTGTTATCACGTTTTATTTAGGTATTATTTACAGAACAACCACCGATGGCGCCAACAACTCCAGAATTTACTGACGAAAAAACTTCCTGTTTCGACACACGGATCACTATAGACTTTGATGTTTTACGGTTAGCTCATTTCAACCCAAAGAAACTGGCATTTATGGTTGAAGTGTTACCAGTACTCATATTTATCAAAAACCAGAGAACATTACTACTCTAACGAGAAGAACGCTTACTGCATACTTCGGATTGGCTAACACGAGAGCACACTAACGCTCCCGTTCAAACCGACCGCAACTAAAATTAGCGCGGAGTATTTGAATTAGGTACTGAATATAGGTAGGTACGATACTACTACTACCTACCTATTGGATACCTACCCTGTTCTTTATTTTGGATAAGAATAAAAAACAACATTATTAAACATTTATTATTTATTATTATAAATTTGTTGGTACTTCTATAGTTTTTGCAACACAAGGAAATCACAAGGATTTTTATTATGTCCCAAAAAATCTGTGTACCTATCTCACCTCGTAGGTTATGTTTCCGGTTTGAGTTTATTTCTCAAAAGTAAAAGTAACACAGCACTACACAACACAAAGCGTCAATTTCGCAGAATATAGTGTCCACTATCGCAAAAATATTTCAGCTCCAAATAACAAATTTCACAGCACACACAAAAAGCTTCAGTATCGTAGTCTCTTTCTCGAAATTTACTCCAAAAGTATAACTAGGGCACTTTTAGGTCTATAAACGCAGTTTTTCAAACAAATTTCTTCTGTAAACAAACCGACAACCGACCAATCAATCACAATAGAAACGAAACGGCCATTTTGTTTTCGTTTCGTCCAAAGACAAGGAAGAGAGAAGAGTTGCCTGCGCCACTCACTAAATCCTACCTTTCCATCAAATAAATCAAAATAATACAGTGAACCTTTTGGACCTTTTTCATATTTCGCGATTTATATTGAAACTAGCAGCGCCTCGCGGTTTCACCCGCGTAATTCCCGTTCCCGTGGGAATTCCGGGATAAAATATAGCCTATGTTCATCAGGGATAATGTAGGATTCTAATGGTAAAAGAATTTTTTTAATCGGTCCAGTAGTTTCGGAGCCTATTCAATTCATACAAACAAACAAACAAACAAAAAATCAAACCTTTCCTCTTTATAATATTTGTATAGATACGTGATTTATTGCTTACTTGATACTAATTGTTTTATTTATTTTTATTAAAATAATGGTACTACATTGTCTAAGCAAAATCTACCAATATGGTAGTTAAGTCCTCGTGGCATGTAGTAGTGTTATCTCGTTCTTTTGTAGAGCACTGTCTTCTTTATGCATATAAAACCTGTGCTGGCATTGGTTGGTTCAAAAGCTGTCGGCCCCTGTCAAAAACTGACTATAAACTGGCATCAAGCGTTTGGCCCGGTCCCACGGTATGTGTAAAAATGTGGCCCGGAACGCACCGCCTCATACTATATAATATAGGTACCTACCTAATAGTCCGGTCAAATTAGTCAAAATTAAAAGTTGTCTCAAACCTACATATAATGGTAGGGTGTTGGATGTCATTTATGAAGGCTTTGTTTAGACATTTCCAAACAGTTTATATTTTTTTTCTAGCTTAAATAGTTTTTGAGTTATAGTAAAAAATATAAAACGCGCTCTCTGCCCTCTATCTCAAAAACGATTCAACGTATAAAAATTTTAGTGAAACAAAAGTTGTAGGGAAGTTAATCCTCCACAATATTGACTATACATACAAGTAGCCAAAAACCCTACCATCATTATGTAGGTAATACACACAATTGTTTGTTCTCTGTGGGGATCGAACCCACGACCCACAGCACGAAAGGCAGAGGTAAACTCGACTGAGCTGTGACTATTGTCATCAAGATTACACATTATGTACCTACCTAGATAAAAAACTATTACTTAATAAACTTTTATCTACCTAGATCTATTATTACAAACAACCTACTTAAGACAAATATATTTTATAGATATAGGTACTTATCATTAATAGAAACATCATAAAATAGTTATGTTTGCAAGTACTTACATTTTCTCAGGAATCTTATGAGCCGTTATAGCGTTTCGTTCGTTAGATTAACGTATCCGGCTAAGGATGGTGATGATCATCACCATCATTAGCCTCTAAAAGTCTGCTTCTAGATTTTCCAGAAAGAACGTTTCTGGGCGTTCTAAAGCCACGGACTTCTGGTGACTTCTGGTTACAAAATACTTGCTGTGTATGTGGGCAACCCAAGAATTTTTACAGAGTAAAAAGTAAAAACTAAAATAAAACCAATTCAAAATTACAGAACACAAAAAAAAAACAATATAAGCATACACTTTTGTACAAGACTATACAGAAACCAATAATGCTATAGTATAAATTTAAGAATGTAGGCGCCATGTATCGGACGTTCGCTTTTTAACAGTCATTTGAATTTAGCCGGTTAACCACCAATATGGGTTACAAAACTATTCTTGTAGGTTATTTATCGATATCTCTATAATTATTGCATGGATTAAGCTGAAATTTCATGTGCATATATTTGAATATAGGCTCTAATTCCTAGCAAAGAATCAGTACGACAGCTTTAGAGGAAACGAGTGTATTTCGGGGTCAAAGTAACGACATTTTTGGACAATTTTAAAATCGTTATTTCTCGTAAACTACTGAAAGTAGACTTTTGTGACTTAGTCAGCAGTTGCAGCGTAATAAGAGGTACAGAATGACACTTTCAATAGGTTCCCCAGTGTTATGGTTAGAGAGCTAGGAGCGGTTTTAGTTTTTTAATAAAAGCCTTTATAAGTCGCAAATGAAGCCTTTTTTTGGAAAACAAAAGCAGGCACAAATTTCTAAATGTAAATACCTTTATACTGACCAAGTTTCATGATTGTGCGCCCAGTAGTTTCGGAGATAGCAAAACGTTACTCCAGCAAAAACTGAAATAACTCTGAAGCCCTAGGAGGCACAAATTCAGGAATTGGGGCACTAATTGGCACAAATTCTAGCCCCCTTTTAAGCTAACATTCATTCGGCTAGCTCAACCAGGAGCGAAAATCGACCCAGCAAAAAACGTTACCCCAGCAAAAAGTTAATTTCTTGAATAACTCAAAAACGGCTATAGGCACAAATTTAAAACTTGGGGCACAATTACAGGGCAGTAGGCTCTAATTATCTGCATTTTTAGAATTTTCAGTTTCAACACTTTTTTGCTGGAGTAACGCACACCATTTTGACTAGTTAAAATTAAAATTTTGTACTTTTTCATAATCATGTTTTATTTACTGAATACTCAAATGATTTATGTCCTCAGAATATTGGACTATTTTGGTAATTAGGTAGGTGCCACTAGGCAATTGAATATTGATGTAAGTACAGGCAGGAAGTAGATCACTTTTTATAAAATTACTGCCATCTCTTTCTCATGGATTGAAACAACAAGGACAGCTGTCATTTTAGTGCTGTCAAATTAGTTTTGAAAAATACACCAATGGTATCTGGTCCAATATGTAGGGATTGGAACAGAATGTGTTTGTGCATTTTTTTTCTACTACAAAAATATAACAAGACTAGAAATCAAAACAAATTCTTCAAAAATCAAGTGTTTAATTCCTTTAATAACATAGAACAAGGTCTTTTGAATGGAGATCTGTGAGCATCTAAGCATTCTATTATCTGAGCATTAACTTCCCTTTTCAATGCTTTTTCACTTTGTAGAAAAGTAAGAAATATTCTTCCAAAGTTTCTGTCGGATGCACAACTTTTGTTGTGCTGAACTATCAATTTTTGGATAAAGTTTTGCATCTGATCATTTTTAATAGAATTTTTATACACTGTGTAGATTATTAGCATACTATGTATGAATCCTTCCGATGTTATTTTGATTGATGACAAAGTTATTATAAAACTGGTTGCGGAGTTCTCGTTTAGAGCGGCAGCATAGTTATTTAGTACCTGATTAGGTATTTCCGTGTCGTTTATCAATAATTCTAGTATTTCTTGAAATGTCTTTGGGTGATCTTCACATAGTATTACCAGAACATCAATGGATAGCCTCGAGTTGTGGATTTTTATATGAGTTGGCATAAAGTTTGTGATAAATGATGTAAGGAATGTATTGTCTCTATATTCTTTAGTAAGAATATGTTTGAATAGTTGTTCGACTTTGTTAGTAGATAGTTTTTCAGCGATTTTAGTGATCAGAGCTGGGTCTTTGTTACATTCTTTCATTATACACTCGACGGGTAATGTCGGTTCACTCTCGATAGTATCGAAAAGTTCTTCGTAACCTATTGTTGCGTCTTTTTCCACCTCAAGCGAGTTGTTATCTAAAATATCATTAGTTTTTTCTGAGATATTGGAGACAACAGAGTCCTTTATTCCAAACTTTTCGAACCATTTGTTGTTTGGGTCTGGCTGTGGCGCGGCGGCTATACATCGCTGTAAATACGGCTCCGATGATGGTGAGAATGTCCAACATTTCGACATTTTACTGAAAGAAAATTTACCGTCTGCATTGCAAAACTTTGTAAACAAACGAACGAACTAAATTTTTTTTTTTAATAATTTTTCTCTGGCGCTGGTAACTTGTCCTTGTAACTTTTTGCCAAATATTGACATGACATTTGACATAGGCTTGACACTGTATCGAAAAAACTGACGACAAAATGTTAGGCAATCTATGGCAAAGACTACTTACTTGCACAGAGTACACTTACATTTTTATGATTTTTTTTCTGTGCTCGCACACCTCGCTCGCCTCGCTCCACCAAAGACCTTATACTTTATAACGTATAAGTATAAGATATAAAGTATAAGGTCTTTGCGCTCCACAGCTTCGCTCAGTCAGCACAGAATAAAAATACACTTCGGATTCGAGACTTCGGAGCACGTCTTGATAAACTTGAAGTGTAGTGTATTTTTATTTTTTGTTCTATGCTCAGTCGTGTTTTGTAGTGGTGCGAGTAGGGTGTATCGTGTATCTAACAAATAGATTTTTTCGCGTAACCGGTTTCGTGAGAAACTAGAAGCCGGTTGTGAATGATGGTGAGTATTTTTTTTAATGATATAAATATGTAAATATGCACCTATTGTACTAACGCCATATTAGTTTTTAGTACTGATGTGTTCTGTAATCAATAAATAATTTTCATTTCATTTCATTTCCTAGGTAGGTACCTACCTACTTTGATAAAATACATACCTACCTACCTAATTATTGTGGGTCTCACAATAGGATCCCCCTACTAATCGTTGTTATAAGGAAGAAGTTTGGACAGTGCGTTGTGTTGTACCTACTTTAAATAGGTAGGACCTAGATACAAGAACGCCTGGTAGGTATCTTGCCTTGTGATGTGTCTAAATAAATACCTAAAGATAGATGAATTAGGTAGGTAGGTACCTACCTAAATTGATGATACATTTTTCAGAGGTCCTTAGTAAAACATTGTTATTGCTAGGAATTTGATAGAGCTGAGATTTACCTAAGTGTCTACGTAGGCAGGTATGTAGACTTATACGTAGGTAATAGGTAGGTACCTACATATCGTTCAGAAGAATAATTAGGTAGGTAGGTAGGTAGGTACATAGGCAAGATAACAATTTCAGAGAATTGCGAATTGACAGGCGTCATGGCTCAGTCGGTAGTAGCTCTGCCTTCCGTGCTGTGGGTCGTGGGTTCGATCCCCACCAAGAACAAACATTTGTGTGGCAAACATAGAGGTTTGTTCTGTGTCTGGGTGTTTCTATGTATTATAAGTATGTATTTACAAAAAAAATGTATGTATGTATTCTATTAGCCATCTAGTTCCCATCGTACAAGCTTTGCTTAGTTGGGGACTAGAAGGCGTTGTGTTAAGTGTCCGTGAATATTTATTTATTTTATTTATAATTATGACAGACCGCTCCCAACACCAGTGTGCGACAACAAATACAAACAAAGTAGGTACCTACCTACCTATACCTAAGTAAACAAAAATACTACTGGTTGTTGGAACACATTAAAATACTGTACCGTGATCCGAAATATAATATATATATAGTGAGATATAGCTATCGCCTTCGCTTCTTTCTACCTCTTTTCCTCCTTAACGATGCGTGTTCGCCGTCTCTCTCGCACACTCCCACCACCACAGGCACAGAAGCCCGGTAGGCCAGTGAATTTGGTTCGTCATTGACGTTGTTGTTTTCGCTTCGAAAGGACGTGCACTGGTAAGTGCTAGAATTTAGTTTGAACCTCTCTCTTTTTCAAATCTAAATTCTTGTTCCTTTTATTGAATCGAAATACTTCGATCAATTTTGTACCGTACGTATTACATAAAATTCCACAAAAGAAAAATTTTTAGACTACCTGCGCATGTGAATAATATCGTGATATTTTTTCAATGTGATTAAATTGTGATGAATTTAGTGATAATCTTTGAATAGAGTGCGGTAAGTGTCTCTAATCGTGTTCCGAGTTCGATTATCAAGTATTTTCCTCCAAAACAAGAAAAATTAAGCTGGAAGTTTTAATTTTCTGGTAGATGTACTACCTACCGAATAACTTTGCTAATAGTTATATTAAACGGTGTAACCGTTCGGGTTTTCTTGTTTTTTATGTGTGATGGAGTTTCTCTCGTATTTATAGGTGGCAAAAGGCTTGGACATTTTATGTTTGCCAATTTTATTTTTTAGTAGCATATCTACCCTCATTTTTTCTTACTTACGTGTTTAGTTTGTAAGCTTTATTTTTAGATTATTTTCAAAGGGTTACTTTGAAATGAGTGAGAAAGAACTCTGACTCTGAGTTACGACTGTTTCATATTGGTTATAAGAGAAAGTCTTCGGCTGAAAGTGATTTTTCAAATAGCAGGTCCGATAAGCAGTCTTCTGATTCTGCTAAACGTTCACGCTGTCACCGACGCAATAAACGTAGACATGATACGCATTCACATAAATATCATAAATTAGATAAACAGCATTTGCTGCTATTAGTTCCTCGAAGAGAACGCCGAGACTTTCTATCTTGGGCAAAGGCTACGCCTGCCCTTGACTGTCATACAGTTTTGTCAATAAGAAAATTTAAGATATTCTTGTAACAGGTGATTCCTCGAAAATTCTAGTGATGCTCTTCAGTTAGTCTGCAGCCACAGAGCTGAAGTGAGACCACATAAATAAGAAGCCGTCTGGGCTTCGGTAACTTGATGTAACTTTCTATTTGACGCTGACAAATTCACGTCTGCTTTAGAGAAAATAAGAGATACTCGTAGTTTTTTTGGCCACGCACAAAAGACCGCGTTTCTGCTACGCAGACTGGTCCTAATACTGCTTAGAATACAAGCGCTTCTAGCAGTTTCCAATATCACAATCAAACGGATCATAGTGCGAAGAAACAATATCCGGCCTTGCGGAGCGATGACCTCTAACACGCCCTTCCGGGGCAGAGGCGGATCGTACAAAGATCGCACAGAAGTACGCGTTACAGACACCTTTTTCCCTCATCCCACCGGGATAGGAAAAATATCCGGAAATATTGACACACCGAGTCATTTTCCGTGCTGTTCAACTGTGGCATTACCATAAAAGATGGAAAGAAAGAGGTGCTCTCACTGTGCACATTATTTCAGTTTACCGTATTTCTTCTCGAATTGATCACCTCTTCATCTGTCCGATCAACACAACTTTCGTCAAGCAACTTACGAATCCACAGAGATGTCGGAGTATGGAAAAAAAAAAAAAAAAAAAAAAAAAAAAAAAGTCCATACATTCCAAAATGTCCTATTGCGAAAGTTTCTAGTACCTACCTAAGACAGAAGAGTCCATGAGACTGATATTTGACCTGAGATCCCTAATCGCCTTGTTCTTACAAAGCCCTTCAGGGTTGATCAATTTCCACAAGATCCAATCCCATCAATTAGCTAGCACGAATCGATTTTTCGCAAGCATATTTTCACATATCAATCCACAGAATGCACAGGCGTTTTCTAAGCGTATTGTATCGCCAAGAAAAATGCGAATTAATATTAGAGATTAATTGTCTGTCCTTCGGGCTAATCTCTACACGAAAAACATTTGCTACTGTCAGCAATTGGATGGCCAAATGCTACGTCAAACGGGATTAGGCTTGTGGTGTACGTCGACGACGTTCTAATTGCAAATACGAGTCCTATTGCACTATAAAGCATGTCGGTATTGTTTATTTATTTATTTATAGGAAAACCGACAGCACATAACATAGATTAAGATTAGGTACAAAAATGGAAACAATTGTTCTAAATATTATGCTGAATTATCTAGGGTGGATGGTAAACCTCGAAAAATCCGTGCTAACATTAAGAATAAGCACAGAATATCTGGGCATAGTATGGGCCACCCAAACCAAAATGCCGCACAGCTTAAGAATAGCCATACTTACTTAAAATCTTGGAGATTCGAACCACGAATCTTGTTGACTTTCAAAGTCTGGTGGAAATAATGAATTTTGCCAGTTTTGCTGTCCATCGAGGGGAGTCAATCATCAATAAATGCTAAAACTATCATTCATTACAATCGCATCTTAAAGCTACTGTAAAAAAGTCTCGAATTGGCGGCTCAGTCACCTAACAGGTTTCTCCCCGATACATGCGTTTTATTCCACACATTCTTGTAATAGACGCTTCAGGTACAGCCTGCGGAGCTCAGATCAGCAACATGAAACTATCGGACCATTGGATGCCTACAGTAAAAAATCTGTATTCGAACATGAAGGAACGAACTCCTTGTAGTTCTAAAAATCCTAAAAGAGCAAGGTCCGAACCTACAATCATCCTCCATACACCTGCATTCCGACAAAAAGGTGGCAGTAGCTTACTTATGTACGCAACGAAGGAGAATCTAAATCTCAAAGTCTGCTAATCTTAGCACAATTTTTATTTTATTTTTATTTTATTTTCTGAACAGTGGATACCCACCGGATAGATCTACTAGCATACCACATTTCTGGTATCAACAACGCCTAGTGCGAGGTAATGCTGGAGCGGCAGCTGCTGTGCCGTGTACCCACATTAATATTCACTAAATGAGGCCCAACAACGATAGATGATTTACAACACGCCTAATGCGCGTAATGCTCAGGTACTGCACCCTAGACTACACGGACAAAAGAGCGGAATTCCACGATTCCTTAGCACAAAAAGTGGGGTTATCCGTTAGCATGGGTCATTCCCCCTCCGTTCCTGATTCCAAAAGTCCTTCAACGTATACATCAAGGTCGAGGTGTGTACCTACCTAATTATAGTACCTACTAAGGTGGAGAAAAAGTTCTTTTTTAGCGCTCAGATTTACGGAGCCGGGCAACAGCAGCACCCTGGATGGACCATTTGAGATCTTCACCGTGTCTTAGTGGACATCTTAGCAACTCTCCTCAAAATGTGCAGTAAATGGAATTGGAAGTGTGAACATAATGGGGCGGGAGCGGACACCTGAAGGATTGGACTGGACACCAGGACAAATAACTCTTCTTTTTAACAGCTAGCGCCCTTCGATGATTTCGAACGTACAAGCCCAACTGAGCTACAAAATAATTTTACCAGCAGTAAACCTACTGGTCAGTACGTTATTTAGCAGATTTATTTTACAGAGAAAAACTTTCTTATAACACAATTCTTGTTCATAAGTCTGTAGTTTCGACACCCTGAGGTTACCGAGCGCCTCGGTAATCATCCTTTTGTAAAACGAATTTTTGAAGTCAATAGCACTGATAAACTCCGACTAAACCCTCTTTAGGGAGTGTTGATCTCGTTATACATACACAGTTGATGTCACAAATTGACTGTGATAGTGACAGCTTCTACCAAATTTCTAAGCATACGGCTGTATTTTACGTTTATTCTCTGGAAGTTGCAATAGTATGTAGTACAGAGTATATTATTATGCTCAACAAAGAGTATACGTGATTCAACGCTCTTAGCTCTCTGATCTAGATTCTGAAAATGCCATTATTCATGATAATTATGCAATTTTATGGCCAGTTTTTTGTTGACTCAATTAGTTACCGTCGTTATCGACAGTCTGGCTAGCGATTTAACTCGAACCCCGATAGTACATGTTTAGATTCGGTTTTTTGGATAAACCGTTTAGGTAATAACAGACGATGATGATGATGATGATAATGGCGTCCTGGTTCGGCTAAAGTGACTGTGTATGATGGACAGGCGTAATCAACTCTAGAAACTTATAGGACTTTGTTAATTGGTCCGTTCATGCGCTTTTTGATTACTTATGTACCCAATTTTGATGGTAAAGGTACGAGCGCAATTCGAGCATGTAAGTACCTCTGCGACGTAATCGTAAGTGATAGCCACCGGTCTAGCCTACAGCTCATCACATTTCCTATCGAGCTCATCACGACGCTCGATTTCAAAAGCGTTCACTGTTGATGAATGAGCCGTCTCCACTCATTACACTGTGCAGCTTGTACATTCTATTAAGAAGGCTCTATTTAGCATCTCTTCATGTGTCTTTTCAGAACGATCTAGATTAATAACTACCTAGTAGTTACAGTAGAAAGGAATCAGCAAGCTAAAAATCTTTTGTTAATAGTTTACTACCTACTTGTGGTCACTGGTCAGCTTAGACTCGCGTCTCGCGTCTAGATGTGTATTTTTTGGATGGTTTTTAAAAAACCTCTTAGAAGATGCTGATTTTATTTATGCTTCACCTGGTCAGCTATTGCCTCCAAAAGTTGAATTGAAGATATACTTTTATGAGGCAATATTATAGGAGATCCCAAAACATTTTTGAAAAAGTTCTACTTATTGTAGACAGATCAAGTACACGGAATAATTTTAATATGGTTTAACCATTTGTTCGCATAAGGTCAACTTCGCAATCGGTCTACTATTTTTTACGACTTCGATTTTTTAAGCAATTAAAGTTGTCATTTACTTGATTAACTGACTGTAAGAATAATAAGGATGACAACTGTTATTTTTCTTAATTTGAAATATCTGCTCTGCTTAGATAATGTTTAATGAAACGAGATTATATTTCTATATTCTTACTATGGAATACTGCTCCAACCTTTATACCCTAATACCTACCTACGGTGTGTGGGTAGGTTTTGCCTATTTATGTAATTATGTGGGTACTACAATAACCAATGTAGGTACGTAATGTATTATATACAGCAAGTGAGTTTAATCTCACATAGTCACATTGACGACATCCACCACCACCAGGCGATAACAAACATCTCTCACTATATATATATTATATTTCGGATCACGGTACAGTATTTTAATGCAAACGTTTTACCTGAAAATAAAACGTATATTAAAATACTTACCTGATCCGAAATATAATATTAATTTTAAATTCTGCCTGGTGGCTTAGCAAAAACAACAGCCAATGACGAACCAAATTCACTGGCCTACCGGGCTTCTGTGCCTGTGGTGGTGGGAGTGTGCGAGAGAGACGGCGAACACGCATCGTTAAGGAGGAAAAGAGGTAGAAAGAAGCGAAGGCGATAGCTATATCTCACTATATATATATTATATTTCGGATCAGGTAAGTATTTTAATATACGTTTTATTTTCAGGTAAAACGTTTGCATTATCAAAGAATATTAGTTATAGTACATTGTTCACCGAGAGGAGAAAGTGACCGATTACCGTCGAGGGTGTCGTTTGAAGCCCGAGCCGTAGGTGAGGGCTTTAAAACACCCGAGATCGGGAATCGCACTTTCTCTCGAGTGATACATAGTGAAAATAAAAAACTAAAACTGAATCCTCAAACAACACACAAATTGAAAATGGCGCCAATGGCGTCTGCAATTTTCACATGTTCTTTTTTCAAATGGTTTATCCTGCCGCCGCAGGGTCGCACTGCCAGCCCGACACCATCCAACACACAGCTAGTGGCCAGTATCATTTTGCGAACTTGGAGATAAAAACTCACTGTAAAAACTTTTTGGCTTTTGATATTTAGGTTACCGGCGCATAGTCTTACCCAAAATTAAAAAAGAAAAACCACGTAAGAAATGGATTTTCATACAATTTTCTCTCCCGCTCAGATGCGTTTTCTCCCCGCATATTTGTTCGATATGCAATGACGTACTTTCTACCGTAAATTTGATAAAGTATCAAGGTAGGTACTTTCCAAGCAGGTGTAGTTTAAAATTATTTTATTTTAAATCAAAATTGTGCTCTAAGGCCCGTATGCGGATACAAGCACTGATCCGAACTCAAGCGTAGGTTTTTATATGAAAATCTCTAGGTAGGTAGGAACTCAAATCTATGCTTGAGCACGCTTGAGTAACGAGATTTCTGTGTATTGGCATATTTGGCAAGCAAGCAAGCTCGTATGAGTTAGTGGCCAACTCAGATGACGGATTTTTTAGGCCGCCTTAAGGCCTCCGTCGTGGCTTAACGACTGCTAGAGCCGGGACCGACAGTTTAACGTGCCCTCCGAAGCACGGAAGCGCTCAGATGTAAATGCCACTAACAGTCACCCATCCAAATAGTAACCGCGCAGAACGTCGCTTAACTTGGATAATAATCGGTGAAGATTGACAGCCTAGCCACGAGCGCTTCGGCATATTCGGCGTACGGGTCTAAACCCACCATTGTGTTTTAGCTAGGTACTTTAGGTATGGTACCCTTTATTTTTGGTGAGTGTGTGACATATCTATACCATTGATGGTATTATCTCAAGATTGCACCAGCATCATAGAAACAAGATATGAGCGAGCATAAGATTATGGTTTCAAAAGAGTTGCATTAAACAAGTGCCATTTGAAACTCTTGAAACATATTTTGACATCTTGGATGACAGGCGTCACGGCTCAGCTGGTGATAGCTGCCTTCCGTGCTGTGGGTCGTGGGTTCAATCCCTACCAAAAAAAAACACTTGTGTGTAACAAACATAATTTTTTGTTCCATGTCTGTTTGTCACTATATTATTGATTCATTGTATTATAAGTAGGTATGTATATTTACAAAACAAATGTATATAAAGATACTATCAGCAATCTAGTTCCCATAGTACATGTTTGGGTTAGTTTGGTACTAGAGGGCGTTGCTGATAGAATACTTATATATTTGTTTGTAAATAAATACATATTGCATACATAACATCCAGAGTAATCCAGACAGAACAAATATGTTTCCCAAGCACAAATTTTGCTCTCAGTGGGTATCAAACCCACGACCCCACAGCACAGAAGGCAGAACTACTACCGACTGAGCTGTGACGCCTGTCATGTCTTTGTAGTTCATCATATTTAACCTAGTTAGTCCACAATAGGGTAATTATAAGTTCATTGCCTTGTCATCAACCAAGGGGTCAGTTCGATAAACTAATGATCGGTAACTAGTGTGGTGATAACGGACATTCGTTGACTGTTCAATATAGGACAGGGCTGGTATTCTGCCGACCTGTTGGCCTACGAAAGACCAGGAGCGAACGAAATTTATAGCTGAGAGCGTAAAGCAGCGTTTCGGCGATCGTAACGCACAACTCTGCGGTGTGCCGCTGACGCAGACTGCGACGTAACAAAAGACTATACTAGACGTTTTCCATACAGTTATGTGTCCGGCGCTGCATGCTGCATACGACAGCGTTGTGCGTTACGATCGCGAGACCAAAGCAAAGGCTGCTTTTCCACCAGAGATGTGCGAGGATGCGTAGAGAGGGATGTGTTCGATATCCACCAATAGGGATCGTTTATATTAAACGATCCCTCGCATATCTCTGGTGGAAAAGCAGCCTAAGGAGAGCTCACAGCAACGACATTACTTCTTATGACTTGACATCTGAGAAATTGATGAAAAGTAAAAAATACCAAACTTAAAGGAGTTTTCGTAGGACATAGGCCCGTATACTGATAAAGAAATTGTTACTCATACATTTGAGTAGAGATTTTCATAAAAAAAATCTTTGCTTGAGTCAGGATCAGTCTTTGATCTGTAAATCAGCATACGGACCTTATATGGTCTCGCAAACTAAGTTGACTGCAGTTAGTTTCGAGGTGAAAACCTACAAATAAAAGATTCTGGTGCGCACTAGCTAACGGCCGCCAGCCACGGAGTCCAAAACACAGGAAGCCACGTTCGTTGTCCGAGACATGAACAAATCGGATGGCCAAAAGTATTTAGATAGGTAACTAAAGAAACATTTCTAAATGCTACAGTCAAATCTGAAATCCGCGTGCGTTCCTCCACAATCAATTGGAACACTTTTTGTTATTTTAAATATTGGCTTGACCAAAATCACACATTACTACATAAGTTTAAGCGCCCAAAACATTTGGCGATACCTAGAAAAGGTGAATAAGTTCTAAAGTGCCTTCTAAGACCAAATTGTAACATTTATTTATGCAAATAAACATCTTGTATCTTAATCCTAAGTACCTAGGTACTAATATATTTTTGCATTCACTTAGGCTGGATTTAACATGAATTTTACAAACCCAGAATAACGATATTCCTTAGATAAGAAATCTCTCCAGACGGATAGTATTTCATTAGGTTATTCCGAGTTGGTAAGAGCATCTAATGGTGGGCATACACGCTACGAGAAATCGTTACGATCAGACTGTACAGTTCGAACGGTACCAATAAATCGCTACATGTATGTTATAAAAGCCATAAAAGGTACAGTTTTGCCTGTAGGTACAGTTTTTAGAACAAACATGTAGCGATTTATCGGTACCGTTCGAACTGTACAGTCTGATCGTAACGATTTCTCGTAGCGTGTATGCCCACCATTAGGTATTTTTCCGCCATTCCCTTTTTATTCCAACTTTCCGTCAAAGCTTCTAGGTATAAGTACCCGTTAGGAATGCCTCTGCCCACCCTATTATACAAAAGCGTGAAGATAAATAATCAGAAGTACTACTGTAGGATATCAGAACACGGAGCGGTCACGACACACATTTTTTACTACAAATACTGAGAGTTACCGTTTCCTGCTTATATAGTTCTAGATAGAATTAAATGCACTAGACTTACTCGTACCTTAGTCTTACTATTTGCTATTTGGATGGGTGACCGTTAGTGGCATTTACATCTGAGTGCTTCCGTGCTTCGGAGGGCACGTTCAACTGTCGGTCCCGGCTCTAGTAGTCGTTAAGCCATGACGGAGGCCTTAAGGCGGCCTAAAAACTCTGTCTCCAGAGATAGTCACTAACTCATACGAGCTTGCTTGCTTACTTGTACCGCGAAGATCTTTCATCATCATCATCATCATCATCATCTACAGCCCTACTTTGCCCACTGCTGGGCATAGACCTCCCCAAGTTTGTGCCATCCACTGGCAGTGCTGAGCTAGTCTCTCCCATTTACAGCCTGCGGTTTTGACTTTACATATGCGAAGAGCTTTAGATTGTGTGAAATGAAGAGAACTCGGTAGGATATTATGTGTCCTCCTACGGAAGAGGGAAGAACTTCCACGCCAAGCGATTTTTGACTCGGTGTCCGAGGACCAATGGATGGTATTCGGTATTATTACTTATGTTCAAACTCCGTGATAACTTCGTTTGCGCGATCTAAGATAGTTCTCATGTAGCGAGATAGATGGCGCTACATGAAATATATGAATGTGAGAAGAGTAGATTCAGAGTTGACGAATAATAGGAGTGAGTGGAATAGGAAAATGTGCCGACCCCATTTAGCGTGGGATAAGGACAGGGAAATGATGATAATGTTGTATAACTGTTGGTATACGTATGTTTTGATTACAGATGGCGTATCCACTAATACTATTGCTGGTGGTAGCCGTCCATTCTGTGCCATTACCGAACGATACCCACGAAGAGTGCGGGTATCAGGTGAGTAGTATGAGTTTTCGGCCCATTAGTGAAGACCACTGGTGCAGGTGGTCTAGTGGCAGCAACCCCGCTTTCGGGCGTACAACTAATTTCTCTTTTCTATTCTTGAGCAATGTATTTATCTAAACTCAATACCTGAGCCGTGACCCTACTGTCCGATCCTAAGGCTCAAAACTCAAATCTATGCTTGAGTAACGATTTCTGTCTCGGAATACGGGCCTAAGTATGTGCACTTCAATTTATCGCATTGGTATAAGTTTTTTGGTCGGGAAACTTGTTTGGATCAATGTACTTGAAACTTTGCATTGTTATTCTCTCGACCCTGAAGCTCTGCAATTTCACATAATTACATTTAGTTATACTATACCATCAAAAATTTTGAAATGTGCGAGCGAGAGGGTTGTCTGCCTTTTACATACGCCTTAATATACCTACTCCTCTTTATTGTCATCTCGATGATAGCGGTTTGTTGACAACTAAAGTTCACAATGTTATCAATAGTACCTAAACAGCTCCTACGTACTACAGCGTGATACAGCTATCGGATGTCCCTGGGTAGGTCTAGGTAACTACCTACTACAGAATCGCGTTGTGATTTTTATGTGCCACAAAAAGCCATATTTTTTGACTAAATAATAAAAAAATATTTTTTGTGCCCATTCCTAATATTAAATTTAAATCTGGTTTTGTCTAACTAGGTACTACTTACCGTAGGTACATACATAATTACTACATCACTACATAGTATAAAGCAAAGTCGCTTCCCGCGTCTGTCCTAATGTCTGTATGTATGCTTAAATCTTTAAAACTGCGCAACGGATTTTGAAGCGGTTTTTTTAATAGATAGAGTGATTCAAGAGGAAGGTTTATATGTATAATACATCATCATCATCACTGCATTGCACCCGTGCGAGGCCGGGGCGGGTCGCTAGTTGAAAATAAAATTCTCTTTGGTATTCGGAAATTTTGAATATCAAAGCACTGGATCCGGACTCGAGCATACATTTTTGTATGAAAACCTCTACTCAAATCCATGCTTGAGTAACGATTTCTGTACCAGCATACATTTCATTTCATTTCATTTCATTTATTCTTCTTTCGACATTTTACAATGTTAAAACAAAAAATAAATGAATTATACAAAGATCTTTTTACTGTTTTGTCTTTTAGAACTGTCCCGAGATAGACACCACAGTTCTAAACGTCCACATCGTAGTAACGATTTCTGTATCGTAATACAAAGATCTTTTTACTGTTTTGTCTTTCAGAACTGTCCCGAGATAGACACCACAGTTCTAAACGTTCACATCGTAGAAACGATTTCTGTATCGTCATACAAAGATCTTTTTACTGTTTTGTCTTTCAGAACTGTCCCGAGATAGACACCACAGTTCTAAACGTCCACATCGTAGAAACGATTTCTGTATCGTCATACAAAGACCTTTTTACTGTTTCGTCTTTCAGAACTGTCCCGAGATAGACACCACAGTTCTGAACGTCCACATCGTAGCCCATACTCACGATGACGTCGGCTGGCTCAAGACCGTCGATCAATACTACTATGGAAGTAAGTGGTCCAGCGGCGATGAGTTTGCCACCTGTCATGTTTATACTTGTACTAATAATTACAACGTTGTGGTTGGATTTTGCGTTTACACTGGCCGACACCGACATTGTATACGATACATTATGAAGATTTTATTGAATAAAAGCTTTTTCACTTTTGATACCGACATTCGAACCTCGAACCGAAAAATAGTATATTTCATTACAAGTGCGGAACGGCTGTCATTGCAAAGAGTTCCGACAAGTTGCAATGACGGTTCCGCACGTGTACTGAACGACTATTTTTAATACAGTTGCGAAAAAATGAAGCAATTTAATAAAAAGAAAATTTCTGAAAAATGGCGCCAACCGTAGAATATAAGCAGAGATTTTTTTTTCTTCACCCATTCTGGTAGGCAAAGGAAACTATGCCCATACAGCCAAGTTTTCAGTAGAATTTTTTTATTGATATGAAATGAAAATGTAATTTAATGAGATGAAATGAAATGAAACGTAACCTAACTCATTCAATCAAATCATTAAATCTGATATTGAAACAAATTAGTAGCTTCTTTTTAGAAATATACGTATTTGCTTGAATCATAAAAAGTTCTATGATTTTTTTTAGTAAAAACTTCATGGTTGGTTTTTCTTTATAATAGACATTATTTTGACAGTTGGGAAAGAGAACGCACTAGTTCGGGAAAGATAAAAAAAAGCACGAGTGTGTAATAGCCCACATCCCGAACGCTATACGTCCCTGCAAATCCTGCAATACGCCACTTTTTGAGCAACTGTATTAAAAAATAATATTACGACAGTTTACAGATTTGGTTGGAGATAAACCATTTGGTTAGTTGATAGGCATGTAGCCTTTTTGTGGGTTATGCAGTTTTTTTTACCACCGATCAAATAAATAAAGGAGATAGACCGCTTGGTTCGTTCACAATACAGACATTTAGGCCTTCTTGTGGGTTGTAAAGTTTTTTTTGTTAGTTTGTTCTAAGAAGGTAGGTATACATTTGCAAAGCTTAAGAAAGTTATTGTTTGTTAGAAAGAAGTTTAAAAAGTAGAGTGTGATCTCTACTTTTTAAACTTCTTTCTAACAACTTCTTTGTAACCTAGGAGCACCTTTGTACTTGAGATTATAAAACTATATTTAATAACTCTTAAACTGAATGTTTCTCTAACAGGCCGAAACAACATTCAAAAAGCCGGTGTTCAGTACATATTGGATTCCGTCGTCAAAGAACTGTGGGAGGACCCTAAAAGAAAGTATGCACTAGTCATATAAGACAAGACTTAAAACACTACACAGATCTTCTTATCTTATTATCTTATAGTACATTATGATATGAGTGCGGTAAGTTGAAAATTACAGCCGAGGCGATATTGCCAGCCCGAGCCGTAGGCGAGGGCTACAAGAAAGCAGAGGCTGTCATTTTCAAACCGCACGTATGTCATACGAAGTTTTATAACACATTTGCGAGGAAATAAATAAAACTCGGAAAAATTATTCGGAAAGATTTATTCTTTGAAGAATCAAAGAATAAATCTTTATTCACTTGTTGAAGCAGTTATAAAAACTTGAACAATTTGTAAAAGAATTAAATGCTTATTTTTTATCTCCCAAAGTCAATTTTATTCATAAAATGTTGACCACTTTACTGACATAGAAACTCTTTGCTAATATTTAAAAAAGGTTCCGTTCGTTTTAGTGGGAGCATCTTGATAAACCGTACGTTTTACATTACCATAACAATTTCAGTATCGTAATGTATGTCAATACATTATAATATTAATTATTTATAATTATATAATTCAATAAATCCTAAATTACGATACTGAAATTGGTGAAATAAGAGACCCTTTACGAGCAAATGTGTTATAAAATATATTTACTTCAATATATAAAACTCCTTTGAAGCTGACTGATAATCAACGCACAGCCATACGCCAGCTATAGAGGTATAAAATTTGGAGGGTAGTATCCTTACATAATATAGTGTAGGGGTGCACTAAGAAGAAATTTTGAAAAGTCGCACCCTAAAGGGTCTATTTTTAACCAAATAATGCGTATGCTGCTACCGCGCGAGCAAAGCCGCGGGCGACAGCTAGTAATATTTTTTCTTACAGGTTCATTTACGTGGAAACAGCGTTTTTCTGGAAATGGTGGGTTCAACAGTCTGAAAAAGTCCAGGCACAGGTATTTATTGTCCATCTAAATACAAATTATTTATTTCATAATGTTATCATGACATTTTTAGTTACAACTTCAACTTCTTGGTTTATGGCGTATACCATTGTAATCTAATCTATCAAAAAACTACACATGAATTTCATTCAGAAGGCTAAAAGGGCCCTCTTCTTCCTTCTTCGATTCGGGTCCTTTTTAGCCCTCGAATCGAAAAAAGGTGGTAGTGTGCCTGTAATCTCTTACCTCTGACAATAATCAGATTTTTCATTTCATTGTGATTTTTCTTGTCAAACTTATGATACTTTATTCAATTCGTGGGTCGATGATCACAATAACTTTTACTTCCAGGTCAAGATCCTGGTCGCTGAAGCTCGTCTCCAGTTCGTGGGCGGCGCTTGGAGTATGAACGACGAAGCAGCAGTCCATTACCAGAGTACCATCGATCAGTTTACTTGGGGACTCAGGTTACTAACTGTTCCTTCTAGTAGTCGAAAGAAACAAAGTATTCTAAAGAAAAAGTATTCTATAAGAAAAAGTATGTATGTATTCTATCAGCCATCCAGTTCCCATCATACAAGCTTTGCTTAGTTTGGGACTAGAGGGCATTGTGTTAAGTGTTCGTGAATATTTATTTATTTATCAATTTCATTTATTTCCCAGATGGTTAGTTCAGGCACAGATTATATAATACTAGTTGCCGCCTGGGACTTCGTTCGCGTCCCGTTGGATCCCGTTGTTTTTTCGGGATAAAAAGAAGCCTATGTGCTAATCCAGGTCACGCACAACATATATTCCAAGTGTCATCCAAATGAGACCAGTAGTTTTTACGTGAAAGAGTAACAAACATCCATCCATCAATACTTACAAACTTTCGCGTTTCCTGTGGATATGGCTGACTAGGCTGAAAGGATGGCTAGGCCTACTCCATCTAAACATTGTCCCAGGCACTGCAGTGTCCCGTTAGGTGTAAGCATGGGTCGCCTCCTGACGCTGTATAAATCATCTTCAATAGGGGGTTAGTGACGGAGCTAGATTTTAATCAGATAAGGCAAGATAAGATAATGTTTATTTCCAAAATACCAAGAGCCACACAATTAAGTATAATTATACAGATATATATATATATCTGGCTCTTGGTATTTGTGTTAACAAAAACAAAAAGACTAGACTGTTGTTGTTTTAGACTGTTTACGTGTCTAAAACGTGTCTCACGTGTAACGTAGTAAAACGTATATATCGTTTTACTACGTTTTAGAGTCTAATCTAAAGCCACACAATTAACTATAATTATACAGATATATATATATACATATATATATACGTTTTACTACGTTTTAGAGTCTAAATCTTATAGTAAAAGGCAGCGACAAATTGGTTTTGGACCGTTTCCTTCCGTGCTAGTTAGAAACTGTGTTACGGCAGGGTAACGCTCCTCCTATAAAGATGTGCACAGTCAAAATAGATTGTAGGGGTGTTATGCGACTTCATTTAAATTGTATAAAATAGTGAGCCACCTACTTAACTATTCAGCTTTTATAAGTACGGCTTTGAATAATCATTTTTGTACAGTAAGATCAATGCAACATTCGGTCCATGTGCACTGCCCCGCGTCGGTTGGCAAATAGATCCGTTTGGTCATTCACGTGAGTTCGCGTCTTTACTCGCCGGGATGGGCTACGACGGCTTGTTCCTCGGCAGAATTGACTACCAGGATAAGAAGACAAGGCTGGCGAGGAAGAGTATGGAAATGCTGTGGCGAGGGGACGATGATTTGGGTAAGAAAATCTTGATCGAATGTTACGTTGGCAGTTACTTTGTATGTATTATAAGTATGTATTTACAAAAAAAAATGTATGTATGTATTCTATCAGCCATCTAGTTCCCATAGTACAAGCTTTGCTTAGTTTGGGACTAGAAGGCGTTGTGTTAAGTGTCCGTGAATATTTATTTATTTATATTTGTGTGTTTTACTTACGACCTCCCTTTTATACCGCGTTCACACTATGCTCATGCCGCTGCCGGCATTATTGCCACAGCAGCATCGCCTTTATCCTCATTAGAGAGCAAGGGCATGAACTTGGGCCGGGAGACGGGACAGAGGCATTATCGTGTTCACACTATGCTCGTGCCCACTTCCCTGCCCAAGTCCCTGCCGACTGTGGCATAGTGTGAACGCAGCAACAGCGCACACAGTTTACATTACAATAATCACTTATGAAAACCTTATTCTATAAAATGTGTGCCAATTACAGCCATGCACAGCATTTGCAATAATATTATAGTGGCTACTACAGACAACAGCAAAAAGGAAGCTTAAAATAAGTATTAACAATTAAATAAAAACTAAATGAACACACAAAAAAAAAACTAACAAAAACTAGGTATAGGTAACTAGATTACATTTTTTTAGTCGTCGGACTGGGGATTTTGGATATTTAAAAAATATTTGTATAGTTTACTCTTATATAGGCGTCATGGCTCAGTCGGTAGTAGCTCTGCCTTCCGTGCTGTGGGTCGTGGGTTCGATCCCCACCAAGAACAAACATTTATGTGTTGTAAACATAGAGGTTTGTTCTGTGTCTGGGTGTTTCTATGTATTATAAGTATGTATTTACAAAAAAAAATATGTATGTATGTATTCTATCAGCCATCTAGTTCTCATCGTACAAGCTTTGCTTAGTTTGAGACTAGAAGGCGTTGTGTTAAGTGTCCGTGAATATTATTATTATATATCGAAAGTGAGTCGCCAAACGGATCTAAATCTGGTATTTTGTTCAATATTAAACATTAAGCATGCAAACTGACTGACCCTGGAAGATTTGAACTGTGCTTACAAGCCGTTTTACTGTTCTGTTGTAGATCACCTCGTCAATGTTACGTCCTATTCAAAAAGTCGTGGTTTCCAATGATTATTGAAATTCCAGGCAAACCCTCTGATATATTCACTGGCGTTCTGTACAATACTTACTCGCCACCTCCAGGCTTCTGCTTCGATGTGCTTTGCAACGATGAACCAATCATCGATGATATTGATTCCCCCATGTACAATGTGGACGATAAGGTTAGTAGCATGTTTTAAAAGCTTACTGTAAAATATCTGACTATTTCCCCTGCCGGCAGTCGCAGTGGTCGCTAAGGGGATTATTGGACAAAAGTACCAGAAATCCCTCAAGCAGGGGAAAACTGGAATGAGCCATTTATAAGATAAACAAGCTTGGGACGAACTAGCTCCAACTCAATCAATAATAAAATTTACCTAATCATACCTAATCATACAAAACAATATGACTATTCAAAGAAAACAGTGAGATTTTACTGAAAAAAAAAACATTTTGAATTTGTTGTTTTAGTTTTTTTTTTTCATTTATTGTTTTAAAATACATAATAACTTATTTTGTACTAATAGCACTAAGGAAACCACAAGGTTTATAGGAATAATGCTACATGAGTCTTAGCGTCGATATAGCGTCCATTAGGTAGGTATAGCAACTAGGTTAGATAGGTATGGGTAGGTAGCTGTAAGTAGGATCTAGCAAAGTGCATTCCAATTTCTTAGGTAGCTAGTTTTAGTTACAAATTTATTCACTTGCTAGTTAGTTAGGTAATTAAGTAGGTAGATTGATTTGTTTTTTTAAATAGTAGGTATTATTGGTATTTTTCAATATTAGCTAGAAAGTAGATGTAAGTACTTATGATTGATAAATTGTGCCTTTTAGAAAAACCATTTCAGTTTGGTCTGTCTTAGAACTTACGAGTTGATGAGTGTTGATAAACATATAAAAGTCATTGTTATACATAATAATATACTCTTGAGTTTATCTACATAGACTGATTGTATTTATCTGTAGTATACATAAAAGATCATTGATCTGTAAGAATTCCTTAGAATTAGGACTGTACCTATACCTCACAGGTACCTAAGTGTAAGGTCTGTGTCTAAGGTACTCAAAAACTTATGTTCTCAAAAGCCTTGAGGATTCCGAGAGTAGTCAGAGACAAGACTTAGCGAAGTGGGGTCACGTAAATGGGGACGGCTAAAATGTTTGTGACGTCCACAGAATGAATACAGAATATAATAGTCTCTTCTTTGGTGACGTCTGTTGGAAACGTCGCAGCCTCGCGCTATCTCCTTATATTTACTTATCTGTGATCTAGTTATGAGCGGGTAGTTTCAAAAATATGCTCGCATTGCTCTGATTTTAAAGGGTGCATAAGGGTGCCACATGCACATAAGATTTAAAGATTTGAACGTCACATCTGAAAGTGAAAGACGCAGTTCCTTAGCTAGCTTAGTATGAGCGTCTTTTTCCGTGAAACAAAAAGGATTATGTGTTTATGATTGTGTTCTCTTCGGTAAAAAGTAGTAGGGGCGCTCATGGTAAGCCTGCTGGACACGTCCTCGTAATTATTGCATTAATGATTAAGTTTTTATAGGAAGAGGTGCCCCTTAACATCAAATAGGGTGTTTTTGTGGTCCCATTGCTTTGCTTCCATCCTGTATTAAATTACGGAGGCAAAAACATGTTTTTTTTATCTGCCTGTTTGTGTCATTTTCTCATAAAAGTAAACGATGGTTGTAGGTAAACGCCTTCATAGAAATAGTACGCAACATGTCGAACGGTTACTCAACGAACAATGTATTAGTTACAATGGGTGAAGACTTTCAGTACCAAGACGCGGCGATGTGGTACACAAATCTAGATAAATTGATTTTGTGAGTCTGGGACTTTTAACTTTAAAAAAATATATTTTTAACATAACAATGTTCTTGGCGCATGCATGCATTTCTAGGTATCTACATAAATCATGCTGTGTAGGTACTATGGATAATTTAATCTATTTATTTTATTTTATTTAATACTTTATTGCACAAAATTATAAATTTGTTACAAAGGGTGGACTTAATGCTGAAAGCATCTATGTATACTGTTTACTTACAAAAAAAAAATCTTACGGAGATTTTTGGACAAAAGTTCCAGAAATCCCCTACGCAGGGGATTTAGTAAGGGTAAAATTGGAATGAGTCTTTAAAAATGTCTGGAATCAGCATAACTGAATGTTTATTGATTGTTTTTACATCAAAGCGTTATTTAGATTTGGCTTAAACCAAAGCATGGTTTTTAAAAAGCACGGAAGAATTGAGCATGCAAAAAGTTGGAGAAATAGCCATTGCATTATTCCTAGATCCGCGTGTCCTATCCATCACTCTATTGCTCGTATGCTGAGAAAGAAATGTATATACCCAAGCATAGATTTGAGTAGAGATTTTCATACAAAAATCTATGCTTCAGTCCAGATCAGTGCATGAACAGTAAATCAGTAGGCCTACGAGTAACTATGACTAACGATAAGTCTAATGTTACTTAATTGCACTGGCGGCACCCATACCTTTCTTATCGGCCAGCAATGCTAGCATTACAAAGACCTATCTACTTAACTAGTAAGTTTATCAAATTAAACCCGTAGGCAAAAGCTTTTGACAATATTGAATAGAGTTTATAAGTTTTTTTCTTTTCTTGGGCTGATTTTTATTTTGCCACCATATGTAGTAACATGAGCCGCGCTCGCTTGCGCTTTCTTCTATAGTAGGGAATAACACCGCAATAACGGTCATTCACCCACCTTCACCTCGATGTCGCAAAATTCAATTTATGAATTCTGTCGCTTTCCATACAAACCTGTCGCTAAGTCGGTATCGCTCGAATCTCGTTAGTACTGTTTGTTTACCATACATAAATTGAATTTCGCGACATCGAGGTGAAGGTGGGTGAATGACCTGTATTGCGGTGTTATTTGGCACCTACTATAATATATTTCTCGACTGAGTTGAGGTTATCACAACTTTTTTTCGTCGTTAAGAAGCAGTACCAAGCCGCACATATATTTTGAATAGAAAATTCGTTAGGACCCAGTAGAGTATATGGATCTAACTAGTATTATAATCTAGGTAAATCGCTTTATCGAAGTTTGCAAAAAAATGGCGGATTCCTACACAAGCAATAATATTCTGATGACGATGGGCGATGATTTCCAATACATGGACGCTGGGATGTGGTACAGAAACTTAGACAAACTTATTCAGTAAGTTGCTTTGTCCCGAATCCATAGAAGCAGGGGCTGTCATTCAATCATCCATTTATTTGCATAAAAATATGATAGCAGTCTCCCAACATACGTTATTTATAGTACGTAAAAAATACTCGTTCCCAATGACTGCACATAAACCGTCTCCCAGCTGGGGGATTGTTAGCTACGCCACTTGCCTCGAATTCATAAACGAATTTGAGGCTCCTCTAGAGACGGATTCAGAAGCTGTGCAAAGCAAATGCTGGTTTTAGGTAACAGTTTGGCGGACTGTTCAGACTCTGTTCATCATTTGTAGACAAAGCTCTTTGTACTCAAAGAATCTTAGTGTGGGATCAGTATCTATGCATGTGACCACAGTTCAGCCCCTGCGATGCTTAGGTACATTTGAAGACGAAACTTTCGATACCTACTCACAACTTCTCAAGGGATCGCCTGGTGTCTGCTTTGTGCATGTGGCTGTTACACCTACATGTGAATGTGGTGCATGCCTTTGTGACTATGTTTTGATTTGTGCTTGGTTTTCAGCTTCACTGTAGACTATGTTACTCATACAAAACCATCTAGTAATAGTAATCGAGTACTTAGTACCTGCGCGCCTAAGATGCGCACACGAGATATTTGTCATGTCGTTCTGTCAAAATGTAAGCATTTTGTACCAGTTTAGGAACTATTGCATTACCTGTGGTACCTAATGGTGTCGACAAAACGCGCCATAATGTACACTTTTAACACTTGTTAGTCGTCGTACCTCTCTGAGGACGAGATAATAGTCGTGCAGAAATGTCAAAAGTTGAAAATTCAAAGGCGCGGTTTCTCGACAACATCGCCGCAGATAATGCAATAGTTCCTAAACTGGTACAAAATGCTTACATTTTGACAGAACGACATGACAAATATCTCGTGTGCGCATCTTAGGCCCGCTGGTCAAAGTTCGCTGGTAAACCTAGCATTATCTTTTATTTTGTTTTTGTGATTACCTACCTATTAGTCTCTTCTAATACGTAGGGCAGTCGTACCTAGTTATTAAATAAATAATAATAATAAATAAATAATAATAAATATCTTTGGACATTACACACAGCACCCTCTAGTCCCAAACTAAGCTTGTAATATGGGAACTAGATTGCTGATATAATACTTATATACATATTTTTTTTGTAAATACATACTTATAATACATAGTAACACCCACAGAACAAACATTTATGTTCGCCACAGAAATGTTTGTTCTCGGTGGGGATCGAACCCATGACCCACAGCACGGAAGGCAGAGCTACTACCGACTGAGCCGTGACGCCTGTAAATGAACTAAGTATCTAGATTTTTGTACACACACGCTGTGACATGCAAAAACTGAAGATCATTATACCTAACTTATAACCATCAAGTAATAGTACAAGAGAATCATAGTACAAGAGATAGTACAAGAGAATCACTAAGAAATAAGTTTAAGGAAATAAATATAATGACAGTACCTTGCCAGTACATCTATGAAAACTTATTGTATGTTCAAAAAAATATCAATCTATTCAACAAAAAAAGTGATAATCATAATGTTAACACTAGAAATAAAGACAAACTCGCTGTTCCCACCACTAGGCTCACAAAAATTAGTAAATCTTTCAAAGGGTACGCTTCTTTAACAAAATCCCAAGTGATGTGTCTCAGTTGTCGATTGGCAAGTTCAAAAACGTAATAAAACAGAGACTTCTTTTAAAAGCATACTATAAAATATCTGATTATTTAGAAGACAAACAAGCTTGGGACGAACTAGCTCCAACTCATCCAATAAAAAAAATATGTAATCATACCTAATCATACAAAACGTAATGACGATTCAAAGTGATCAGTGAGATTTTATTGAATAAAAGATTTTTGACTTTGACTTTGACTTTGAATATTTCAACTTCAAAAACCAGCCCCATGCAAAAAGGTAATTCACAAGTGCATACCTATAACAGCTAGTTCGAGTTCGTCATTCCACTGTTGTTCGTCCTTGTTAGTTACACTTACACTTAGTAGAAGAGAAGTAATATCACTTTCAGTTCACACGAAGTTTGTTTTGCACGACATCTGTTGTAACTTTTTGGAAACAGCCAAACGTGCCACGCCTTCTTGCGCCATCTCCTTAGAGTTACATATCTATGGAAGTAGAGTCCTTTTCTTGAAAGAAGTCCCGCAGAAATTTCCGGAACTAAATTTTAAATCAGTTGTCAGGTGCTGTTAATGTGTTCGGATGCTAGTGCGTTTTTATTTGGTTTCTGTGATCAAAGTCTTGTTTTCAATACCTAAAGTTGTTAAAAGTGCTGCCCGAGAAATAATACTTAAGGTCGACTACAGCGCCGCGTCTGCGGGACTTCTTTCATGGAAAGGACTCTAGCGCTGGTTTAGTGGTAAAAACATGGTCATGAATTCATGATGTCAAATCAGGGCGTGCATCGATGGATGTTTCTATTCTTCAAAAAATATTTGCGCAGAAAATGTTACATCAGCGGCAATGAGCTTGCAACCTGTCACGTAAATTTCTAAACTACCTGCTGTTAAAATAAGATGTGTACAAAAAATAATCTAGTTAACTAATGTTTAAAAGTGTCTCTGACTACCCCCTGAGACCTCAAGAAGCTTGATAGTTTGAGTATAGGCGACCAAGAAATTGGTTTACCACTCTAAGGCTGAATATCATTTGCACGTACAAAACATCAAGGGCTATTTTCGCTTGACAGATTAATAACTGCTACGTCAGAATCCTGTTTATTTAAACTCCTTAGCGAATAATTATGTTACTGGGAGATGTCATCAAAAGTGGTAAACCAATTTCTTGGTCGCCTATACATACCTACAAAGAGATCTAAGAAAAATTTTCCTAAAAAATATTCGTTTGTAGTTCTTAGGGTCAGCAAGTCAGGATTTCAAAGTAAACTAATCTTTTGGTTGATTATCTTGTTTTAGGCTGATAAAGTTGACTAACCTTTTTGCAGATTTTTTTAGAGTGAGCTAAAAAGTTTGCAGATCCTATTTTAGAATTAGAGTATGCTCAAATGAGAAATTACTCATGTCTGAATTGAGACTCCAGTAACTTTTGGGAGCATACGATTCTAAGAGTAAATTTTATTGCAGGTCGATATTTTCATATCGTACGTAAAAAACCAAGCGCGCCACTATCGAACGAAAAACGTCATTATAACAATGGGGGGAGATTTCACGTATCAAGACGCGAGCATGTGGTACAGAAATCTAGATAAACTTATTCAGTAAGTCATTTAAAACTTCTTTTTATATTTTCGCTGGTTTAAAAATGGGTACTTACGGCCGAATACTAAAACGCCACTTGAATTAAGTTCACGCTTAAATTATTGCCATCTTTTACCAATGAATGTCAAACAGAGGCAGATCAATTTCAAGTGGTGCTTAAATTTCAGTGACGTTTCAGTATTTCGGCCTTAGACTGCTTGTTTGTGATCCACTTACTGTAGTTCTACTCACTATAGTAACAACTCGATCAACAACTCAATTAAATGTTACGAGTATGACGAAATATTGTAAGACAATCAAACCTGGGAGTTATGATAAATAATTATGTAGTTTTTAGTGCAAAAACATTAGTGGTCATTTACCAATTCAAGCCTTTTGTCTAACTAACCAAACTGGTAATCGCAATCGGCTTATTTTGAAATTACCTAAGTATCTAACTAATTACTTAATATAAATTTTAAATTTGCAATTTTATCTGCGGTTATTAAATGAAATATTGCAATTAGGTAGGCAGGTGCTTAAATCTTTAATGATTTTTTTGAACGTATTGTGTTTCGCTTGATCGGGTTGTTAATGTTACATCCACTATCCTCTAATCTACGCTTTATGGGCACGCTAACATTTTTGCAACTTGGCTAAAATTCTTGCAGAACTTTAGTCACAGTGGCTAACATTTTTTCATGTTTCAGATACACAAACCTGAAGGCTGCCAAAGATAAACTGAACATAAAACTATTTTACTCAACGCCCAATTGTTATTTGAAAGCTGTTAAAGACGCCAAGTGAGTTAAACTTTAAATTTAAGTTTTTTAAATTACTAAAAATACGTGGAAATTAAACTTACACGAGCCAATGAACTTGAGAGTAACTCTTAGATAAAGTAGTGATGTTTACTTAATTTTTTTATCTAGTAAATGAACATTTGAAATGTAAAGTTTGAATTAAAACCTTATCATGTAGGTAATAGTATCATGTAGACTTTTCAGTTACTTTCTACTTGCTCTAGTTATTCCTTATATAGCGATACTCAAGTTATAGTATCGCTATATAAGGAAGGACAGCTTTCTTCGGGGAAAACCGCATGAGTTTTTTTTGAGAATACTCACATTAAAAGAAGAGGCTTTTTTTAACTGACTTCAAAAAAAGGAGGAGGTTCTAAATTCGGTTGTATTTTTTTTTTATGTTTGTTCCCTTACAAATCCATCATTAATGAACAGATTTGAAAAAATTTTTTTTCTTCCAGATTGGTTCTATAAAATTTTTATCAAAATCATTTCAGTAGTTTGGCAGTTAAATAAGAATAACTCGAAAAAACACGACATTGCGTATTTAGCTTTTCTGTGGTGTTTACGATCAATAGAACAGTCCCAATGAACTGCTATTATCATTATGATGAAGGCGTATCAAATTTTTTGTATTTCCAGTTTTTTAAAGTTATAAATTATTTTCAGCCCAACCCTTCCAATAAAACAAGACGATTTCTTTCCATACGCGAGTGATCCCAACTCGTACTGGACTGGATACTTCACTTCCCGGCCGACTACTAAGTGGTTTGAGAGGCATGGGAATGCATACTTACAGGTAATGCAATTCTCCTATTTATTATTCAAACAACATAAATTGAACTTGCAGCCAAGGACCAAAGCATTGTAAAAGTACCTACAATCTTCTATGCATTTTTTTCTAAATATATTCACCTCTTGAAGTTGACATAGATGATAGAATCAACGCACAGCAGTAAACTATAAGTCCTAAAGGTATGAAATTTGGAGGGTAGTATCCTTATATAGTAAAGGGTTGCACTAAGGAATGAATTTTGAAGTCGCACCCTAAAGGGTCTAAAATTAGGATTAAAGATTTTGTATGCTGCTACCACGCGAGCAAAGCCGCGGGCGGCAGCTAGTATGTGATAAAATCTAGTAAAATATCATTGGGATCTTATTGGAAAAGTCACAAAAGCGTCGCTAGGTGAAATAGTGACTTTTCTGCCGAGACATTCTGTTTTATTTCAGGGATTGACATTTTTTATTTGGAATTTTTGTACTGTGGTATGTTAATTATTGACAAATATTATAATTTCTAATATATTTGAGTGATTACAGATGGCCAAGCAGTTACAAGTGCTAGCGGGGCTAGAACGACATAACCAGTTTATGTTGAACTCGCTGAAGAGTGCTATGGGTAAGTAACAACTTTGTTTTTAATTTATAGTCTGAGAATCGGCCAACATCTATTTTTTTTTTAATTATGGGTTGCACGCGAGCAGAGCCGCGTGCGACAGCTAGTTTACCTATAAAAGCCATGCCTATATGGGTTGGCTGGCTGACAATGCTTTCAGCATTAAGTCCACCCTTTGTAACAAATTTATAATTGTGCAATAAAGTATTAAATAATAAATAAATAATATAAACTTCGAAAACGAATTTTAATTTGACTAGGTACCTTCTGGCTTCATCATGAGGTGATACAAATCTTTATGAGAATCTATGGCAGAAGGCTTACCTATAACCACCAGTGAACTTCTCTGGCTAATGATAGTTTATTTTTACTAGGTTTTAAGAGCGCGCCTTAAACATACTTACTTTTAATCTTGACAAGGCAAAACACTATCAAAAATAGGTTTTTTTTTCTTTTTTAACAAACAAATCAATATCTTTTTTTTTATCTAAATTGACCCACTGCTGGGCAAAGGTCTCCCCCAAAGACTTCCAATATCAACGAAAATTCAATATCTCATTAAATTAAAAAAATATGTATTGCTAGTATTAGTATTGAACTACCCAAATTTTTTTTAATCAACTAAAATTAAATAATGGAACAAGCCGTTGGCCCACCTGCCAAGCGATAAACACTGCCTTTTAATATGCATTGGCTCACTGCGCACATCCAGCGAGGACGTGCTGTGACAGGAGATTTGTTGACAGGTGTAATGCAACACCACGACGCAATCACCGGCACAGAGAAGCAGCACGTGACTCACGACTACGAGAGAATATTGAACAACGCTATTGAAGACTCCCTTGTAATACCCAGGCAGGCATTCAAGTAAGTACTAGGTCTGAGGGATGGACGCAGTGCAATGCCTCAAGCACGTCCTCAGTCGACGCACTTGTGGGATATGCATTATTTATGTATTTACGAAAGAAAATTTGTATGTAAGTATTCAATCAGCAATGTAGTTCCCATAGTACTTGGCTTAGAAGGTGTTGTGTGAAATGTCCATGGATATTACATATTTACTAGCTTCTGCCCGCGACTTTGTCCGCGTCTCGTTTGATCCTGTTGATATTCCGGGATAAAAGTAGCCAGTGTTGAAGATATACTTAGTAGGTATCTACCTGTAATGCAAATTATCCTTCTAATATTTACAATATTAACAAAATACACATGAAACAGTTGAGCTATCTACAAACCGTTGCAAACGATTTATAGATAGCTCAAGTGGTCCAAATCTATCTCTAAATATATATAAAACTCTTTTGAAGCTGACATAGAATCAACGCACAGCCTAAACTATAAGTCCTAGACGTATGACATTTGGAGGGTAGTATCCTTATATAGTGTAGGGGTGCAATAAGAAAGGAATTTTGAAAAGTCACACTCTAAATGGTCTAGAACGCGAGCAACGCCGCGAGCGACGGCTAGTCACCAATAAATTGATTAATTTGATTATTCCGGTTATTTCAGTAAAATGATGCAAGGGGACGCGACAAAACCACCTCTATTCACATTCGATAGATGTCCCCTGAACGAATCCAGCTGTTACACATCTGAGAACAGCAATGTTATTGTGGTAAGTAAACAATTTATTCGCAAAGAAAATTACAACTAATACAGTATTTACAATATTCACAATATTTACAAAATACACATGAAACAGTTGAGCTATCTACAAACCGTTGCAAACGATTTATAGATAGCTCAACTGGTCCAAATCAGTACCAGTCGGAAGCGTAACTCACAGCCGTCACGGCTCAGTCGGTAGTAGCTCTGCCTTCCGTGCTGTGGGTCGTGGGTTCAATCCCCACTGAGAACAAACATTTGTGTGTGACAGATATGTTTGTTCTATGTCTGGGTGTTACTATGTATTAAGTATGTATTTACAAAAACATATTAATATAAGTATTCTATCAGCAATGTATTATAGTTCACATAGTACAAGCTTTGCTTAGTTTAGGGTTTAGTGGCGTATTTTGAAATGTGTCGGAGCCAAATTGTTGATAGAATATTCAATTAGTTTTTTTTTTTTACTAAATTATAATTTGTAACACCCAGACACAGAACAAACATCTATGTTTTGACAGGCGTCATGGCTCAGTCGGTAGTAGCTCTGCCTTCTGTGCTGTGGGTCGTGGGTTCGATCCCCACCGAGAACAAACATTTGTGTGTTGTAAACATAGATATTTGTTCTGTGTCTGGGTGTTACTATGTATTATAAGTATGTATTTACAAAAAAAATGTATATAAGTATTATATCAGCAATCTAGTTCCCATAGTACCAGCTCTGCTTAGTTTGGGACTAGAGGGCGTTGTGTGTAATGTCCAAAGATATTTATATTTATTTATTTATTTATGTTTATCACACACAAAAGTTTGTTCTCAAGTGTAATTTTTTTTTTGTATACAATATATGCAACCGTTTGACCACAATCTCACCTGATGTTATGCAATGATGTGGTCGACGATGTAGTACGGTTACCTAGAAGATACCTATTTTTTTTTTCTGTGTAACAGACAGACACAGAACAAACATCTGTTTGACACACACAAATGTTTGTTCTCGGTGGGGATCGAACTCACGACCCACAGCACGGAAGGCAGAGCTACTACCGACTGAGCTGTGAGATCTATCAATTTCTCAAGAACTACTAGCACCATTTCTATTCTTTCTCTTCAAAACTAAACGATATTGAAAAGTAAATTTATTTTTAGGTGACATTATACAATCCCGTGGCTTGGTCTGTGAAAGAGCCAGTCCGGATCCCTGTTAAAGAAGGCACCTACGAAGTATTCGCTCCTAACTGTGAGTTTATTATTTACTAGTTGCCACCCGCGACTTCGTCTGCATCCCGTTTGATCCCGTTGATTTTCCCGGATAGTAGCCTATGTGTTAATCCAGGTCACGGACAATATATATTAGGTTTAAGATTATTTATTTCTCATAAAATTTTAATAAATTACTTACTGAGAAACATGTTTTTTCTTAAGTAGGTAAATTTGGTCTAAAGCAGCTATTCCAAGTTTCATCCAAATCGGATCAGTAATTTTTGAGCCAATTCGTTACAAACATACATACAAATCTTTCTTCTTTATAATATTAGTATAGATATTTTGATATGCTTACTATTTAGTAAGCATAATAATTAAATTTATATATACATATATTTTTTTTGCAGCCGACAAAATAGACTCGCAAGTCATAGAAATACCAACATACGTTATAAATATACCGACACGACGCTCTCAAGCGACACATGAAGTAGTATTCATAGCACATCTAAAAGCACTTAAATACAAATCATTCTATATCAGAAAAGTAACAAAAACCAAACGAGATGTAACTCTCATCTCACCCGGTAGCGACCGAACGCGAGAAAAATACCAAAGTATGAACGGATATTGGCAAGATTTTAAAGAAAAAGTTGATATCAAAAACATGGAAGACTTAAACGACAAACCGGAAGAACCTAAATACGAAAGTATTAACGAATATTGGAAAGATCTTAAAGAACAAATCGATATTAGAAATATCGAAGAGCAGGCCAAACCGGAGGAACCTAATAAACTTCAAGACCCAAACATTGGTATAGATGACGATGTTTTAAAGGACAAAGATGGTATCATTCAATCACCAATTAATGCCGAAGTGGGAGAATTAGAAATAATGATGAAAGAAGCAAGAGATAAGATAGTAGAAGACACGAGAATGAGAGAGATGGTTAACCTTCAAAACTCAAACATAGATTACGATATTTTGAAAGACAAAGATGTTATAACACCAATAAATGAGGAATTAGAACGAATTATAAAAGAAACAAGAGATAAGATAGTAGAAGACATACGAAAGAGAGAGATGAACGCTTTCTCTAATCTAAGTGATGAGGAAATGAGGATGCTGTCTGATGATCCGAACGTTTTGGAAAAGTTAGAAGACTTTTACGTGTTGGAAAATGAGGTAAGAATCGAATTCAAACTCTTTTATGCACAAAACAATAATTAAAATCTTATATTATTTATTAGGGGGAGTGCTATATCAGGGGCTCCGAGTATTCAAGGTACTAATCAATTTCCAAATCCAATTATAATTGTCTGGGTGTCACTATGTATTTATATGTATGTATTTACAAAAGATATATATATATATATAAGTATTATATCAGCAATCTAGTTTCCATAGTACATGCTCTGCTTGGTTAGGGAGTAGATGGCGTTGTGTGTAATATCCAAAATATATATATATATATATATATATATATATTATATATAAATATTAAAACGAACAAATCAGAGGGTTTAGCATGAGTAAATGTGACAATCGTATAATATCGTAACAGTAACATACACTGCGCAGTGACACTACAGCGTTGAGCAGTTGAGCTGAAGTTGACGCGTAGTGTGTATATGTAAATATGGCGTTAGGTTTACCTAATGTTTTGACTGTCGGATTTATGCGTGCTTTCTTTGAAATATCACCATAATATGTACTTAGTGAACTTTTTACTTTAGGAGTGACCTTTGATACTAATTTTTCTTAACTTTTTAACAAAGATGTTTCTTCTTCCTGCCCTTACCTATCCTACTAGATGGAGTCGGCGTTTATAACAGTCAAAAACTCATGAGTCAAGTCGAACACGTGATCTTCCCCCACTGTTGTTATGATTTCTGAACACTTTTTTGTCTTTAAGAACATAGTTTTGTGCTATAGTGGATGCCAAATAACACCGCAATACAGGTCATTCACCCACCTTCACCTCGATGTCGCAAAATTCAATTTATGTATGGTAAACAAACAGTACTACGAGGTTCGAGCGATTACCGTCTTAGCGACAGGTTTGTATGGAAAGCGACAGAATTAGCCATTCATAAATTGAATTTTGCGACATCGTGTTGAAGGTGGGTGAATGACCTGTATTGCGGTGTTATTTGGCACCCACTATATCAAAACTACTACATTATTGAGATGATTACTTGGTTTCAGAACATCCAACTCCACATCGACAACACATCGGGCCGTATCCGGCGCGTTTTATTCCCCAAAAGCCATACACATTGGGACTTCCACTATGATTACTTTTACTACCCCGGCTGCGTCGGCAACAACGAAATACCAGAAAACCGGTCATCCGGAGCTTACATCTTCAGACCTAATGCCACACAACCCACCCCTATAACACCTGTAGCCTCCAATACTATCTTTGGTAACGTAGTCACGGAACTGCACCAAATATTTTCAGATAACGTCTTTGTCGCAATACGACTGTACGCAGAATCCCAGAATATAGAACTTGACTGGGTGGTAGGACCTATTGATATCGAAGATAAGGTGGGAAAAGAAATAGTAGTCAGATATAAAACTAATATGGTGTCGAATGGAGAGTTTTATACTGATTCAAACGGTCGGCAGAGTTTGAAACGTAAACTGAACTTGAGGCCACAGTATAACGTAACGTTAGCAGAGCCTGTAGGAGGAAACTATTATCCGGTGACGAATGAGATATATATAGAAAACGGGACGCACAGGTTTTCAGTAATAACTGATAGATCGGAAGGAGGAAGCTCGCTTGCTGAAGGAGAAATAGAATTAATGCTTCATAGGAGACTATTAAACGACGATGCGTTTGGAGTCGGTGAAGCACTTAATGAAACAGCTAACGGAAACGGTTTAGTAGTGAGAGGAACGCATATGATCATGATGTATAATAAAGGTGAAGATGAAATCAAAGAAAAGACGGATGTAATACAGATGCATTTAAAACCTTTGGTCTTTGTGTCCGATGCTGGCGATATGACGCTCGAGGACTGGTTGAAACTGAAGAACTGTTTCAGTTTTCTCAAGGAAGATTTGCCGAAAGGTATACATCTATTAACGCTAGAACCTTGGGGTAAAAAACTATTGCTACGATTAGAGAACTTCTTAAGCGCGTCTGACAATTCTACCGTAGAAATAGACTTAAAGAATATTCTAATGAATGTTAATGTAAAGTCTGTTACGGAAACGATGCTGTCGGCGAATCATGATAAATCCCGTGAACAGTGGAAATGGAAGACAGATAACGGCTTTTCTGAAAGTTTTAACAAAGAATATGGTAGCTTTAAGAATGTTAACAGAGCAAAGGATTCAGAAAAAAGACAAGACGATGGCTTTAAAGTTAAGATGGCAGCGAAGGAAATCAGAACGTTTATTGTCGATTATGAACTTGTTAATGAAAATGTTTAAAAGTACAATCAGCTATAATTTCGATATTTTTAACGTCTTATACCAAATAAAATATTGATAATTAGGTATCTTGTTTTATTTGAATTAAGTAGGTATGCCTCCTTTATAATTATATTTCTAATATTTACAAAGTTTTAATGTCAAAGTCAAAGTCAAAGTCAAAAATCTTTTATTCAATAAAATCTCACTGATCACTTTAAATCGTCATTACGTTTTGTATGATTAGGTATGATTACATATTTTTTTTATTAGATGAGTTGGAGCTAGTTCGTCCCAAGCTTGTTTGTCTTCTAAATAATCAGATATTTTATAGTATGCTTTTAAAAGAAGTCTCTGTTTTATTACGTTTTTGAACTTGCCAATCGACAACTGAGACACATCACTTGGGATTTTGTTAAAGAAGCGTATACATTGCCCTTTGAAAGATTTACTAATTTTTGCGAGCCTAGTGGTGGGAACAGCGAGTTTGTCTTTATTTCTAGTGTTAACATTATGATTATCACTTTTTTTGTTGAATAGATTGATATTTTTTTGAACATACAATAAGTTTTCATAGATGTACTGGCAAGGTACTGTCATTATATTTATTTCCTTAAACTTATTTCTTAGTGATTCTCTGGGACCCATGTTATAAATTGCACGAATAGCCCTCTTCTGCAACACAAATATGGTGTTTATGTCTGCAGCACTCCCCCACAACAAAATGCCGTACGACATAATGCTATGAAAGTAGCTGTCTTGCGGTTTCCACATCTGTAAGGAAGCGGATCTTCTTGATTGAATATGCTGCAGAACTAAGTCTCTTCGACAATTTATCTATGTGTGGGCCCCATTGAAGTTTATTATCTAGAGTTATGCCTAAAAATACTGCGGTGTCCACGAGATCTATATTATCTTCTTTGATTTTTACATTGGCATTTATTTGTTTGACGTTTGGTAGAATAAACCGAATACATTTAGTTTTCTTTTCGTTTAGTAATAAATTGTTTACATTAAACCAGTTTACAACCTTAGAGATTGCATTATTTACATCGTCATAATTAGTTTGTCGTCGTTTCACTTTAAATACAAGTGAAGTGTCATCTGCAAACAGTACAATCTCATGATCGTTTCTAACCACTCGTGGTAGATCGTTAATGTAAATTAAAAACAAGAACGGTCCTAGTATTGATCCTTGTGGTACACCCATTTTTACCACTGACCCCGGAGAACGTTTTCCATTAACATCAACTCTTTGAATTCTGTTAAATAAGTAAGAATTAAGAAGTTCAAGAGCAATCCCTTTCACACCATAGTGGTTTAGTTTCCTGACTAACGTTTCATGGTGCACACAATCAAACGCCTTAGATAGGTCACAAAAAATGCCTAAGGCGTCATGTGACTGTTCCCAATTTTCAAAAATATGTGATATTAACTCAACACCCGCGTCGGTGGTTGAGCGACCCTTTGTAAAACCGAATTGTTTATTGTCTAGTAAGTTGTTTAGTTCAAAATGTCTTTGCAGTTGATTAAGCATAAGTTTTTCAAAGATTTTACTAAATGTAGGTAGCACTGATATCGGTCGAAAGTTAGTAGGGTCAGAATGACTACCTGATTTAAATAAAGGTGTTATTTTACTATGTTTCATTAAGTCAGGGAACTCACCACAGTCAATGCATTGGTTGAATATAAAAGCTAGATCTGGTGCGATAAGATCAATTACGGATTTTACAACGGCAACAGAAATGCCCCAGAGGTCCGTGGTTTTTTTTACATTTATCATTTTAAAAGCTTTGACAATGTCATTTGGTTGCACATAATCGAAATTAAACAATGTTTTGAACTCAGGTACATTTTCTTTAAGTAGTGACTCTGCGATTATGTGCGAAGAGTTCAAAGACTTTGTAGTAGAGACTGGAATGTCGGACTGAATGAAATATGATCCTATATACCGACGTAATCAAACCAAACAACAAAGGTCCTAATCTGCTGAGGAGTAAGTTTGACACCGGTTTCGACGTTGACTTCATTGAACGGCTTCAAGGCGTCATCCAAGCTCTGTCGCGTATTGTTCCCGCCATAAGCTTCATTGAAACTCTCGTAGAAGTTAGTTTTCCGATGCCACTGTAACGGCACCCAGTCTTTCAACCATTTGTTACCATCTAGCGTTGTTTCTTTAATCTCTATAATTTTTATATTTACGAAAAGATCTTTTAAGAAAACTATTTTGACTCCACCGCTGACCGTATCAGCCTTTTCTAGATAGTTTTCTAATCTTATAAGCAGTGTTCCTTCGTTCCATTGTTCTAATGTAAGTAGATGAACTCCGATGGGTAGTTTCTTCTTCACCGCGCTGAATTCGTTTTTACTCTGCAGCCAAATCTCTTTGCTTTTCTCAAAGTACGGGTTGCGACGCGATACGAAGATCTGCGGGGCCAATTCGATTTCTTTTGCTAATTTCTTCTCAAATATCTTGTGCGGCTTGTGAGAGCCCTTCGAAATGTACAAGTAATGCTTCCCTCTGACTATAATACCGTTGCCCTTTTCTGTATCGTTGAGAAACATTTCAACTCCACTGTCATCTGTGAGGATCCTTCGATGTACCATGAGATCAACTTGTCCGTCTTTGAGAGACGTACCTCCCTGAGCTCGGTCGTTGAGAATTGAGAATCGTATATTCTTATCTAAGTCTTCGATGTAGATTTTTGAGGTGACTGGGTAGAAGTTACCTGCAAATTTTGGAAATGGGTAACCAGAAGATATTTTAAGGTATACTTTTTATTATTTTTGACATGACTGTAAATAACAAATTGGTAAGTAGAATAGACATACAAATAACTAAGCAGGAAAATAATATTACGGGCAGTCAATGTCGCGAGCAAATAAAGGATTCCTATGAAGATTAAGACTGCTTTCTAACTGTTACTGGTTGTTAGGCAAGACAGTATCCAAATATCGAAAGCTGTTAGAACAACAGAGGACTTACTTGGTATAGCGTACGCACTAACAGGATTATAATCCCCTCTTTCATTCCTTATTCTCTTCATAGTCTGCCTACCATTAGAGTCCGTGTAGAAAGCCCCGTTGTTTATCAAATCAGTTTCGTATCTTATGAATACATCTTTACCAATATTATCTGTGGTAGGTATAGGGCCTACAACCCAATCGATTTCGATCACAGGTTGTTCTGCGTATAATTTTAGAGCAAAACTAGCGTATTCAGCGAATGTAGTATGTAATTCTTCGACGATTTCAGTTTTTAATACTTCAACTTTAATATAATCTTTTATTTTGATAGGTTTGGGGTCCATCGGTTTAAAGATATAAACACCTGGGGCTTTTTCAGTTCCTCTACCCATTTTTTGAGGATCGTCTGACGCGTAGTAAAGCATTTTTATTTTTAACTCCATTTTAACCCCGTTTGATAAAGTCACGCCTTCTATTTGCTTAGTTAGATCTAAGCTAATATTGATGTATCTATTGCTGATGAATCTATCGTTGCTTGCGACATAAATGTTGTTCTCGTCTACCATTTCTTTAGTTGTTTTCGTTTTCTCAGTTGTAGTGGTAGTGGTAGTAGTAGTAGTTTCCATTTTATCCTCTTCACTTCTTCCAGTATGTACTGTAACTGGTTCTTCAGTGTCATTTATTCTTAAAGTAGTGGTTTCTTCAGTTACTCTAGCTTTTGGTGTAATGACATCTGATTCATCATTATATACAGTGTCGGAGACGTTACCGAATTGAATTTTGGACTTAATCATGTAGTCGTAATAGTCCTCGTAATCGCGGTTTGGGTCTACTAACAGTGACTCATCATCGATTTTCATGTTGTTCGTCTGTCTAATCAAATATTTCTTGCTTTTATTTATTTTCTTTATAATAGACCTTTTTACCCTTAACTTTCTACTTCTCTCTACGTAGTATGATCGATAGCCGAGAGCTGGTATGTCCTGTGATATGAACACTATCTCGTGTTGGATTGTCTCATGTCTATTTGGTATATTGATAACTCCCTTTGGTAGTTTAACAATAACTGATTTTACTTCTTCTTCTGAAAATTTTACATTAACTTACATTTTCTTTACGGCTGTCAATAGTATAAAGATTTGTGTTTGTAAGTATTTTGTTTATAGTACCTATTAGCATTATCATTAATAAAGTTAGCTTCTTTCGAACCTTTCGAATGAATAGTGATCTATGCTAGGCCCTAAATTACGTCTGTGATTTATTTATCAGTTGAGTTATCCATCGGCACACAATGTTTCGATAGCTCAACTGTTTCTAATTCATCTAGGTATTAACTACTTGTATTTCTTTAAAACTTACTTGTTCTAGTTTAAATTTTTTAAGATCTTATCTATCCCTCCTAGGTACTTACATAATAAAAGATAATGGTAACTTACCATTAGGTTTTATAATGGTGTATTTACTAGTAGACACATCAGCTATGGGTAATCTCACTGGGATAGTGACAGGCCAAGACAATGGGTTGTATAATACCACCTGGAAGAAACTTTTATCTTTACCGACACTGAAGAATGTAAAGATCAGTGGAAGGCAGTAATGGACAGGTATTGGTAAGATTTATCAAGTAAAAATAACACTTGTAACTTCTTTTACACCAGCGGGCCTAAGATGCGCACCGCGAGATATTTGTCATGTCGTTCTGTCAAAATGTAAGCATTTTGTACCAGTTTAGGAACTATTGCATTATCTGTGGTAATGTTGTCGAGAAACCGCGCCTTTGAGTTTTCAACTTTTGACATTTCTGCATGACTATTATCTCGTCCTCAGAGAGGTACGACGACTAACAAGTGTCAAAAGTGTACATTATGGCGCGTTTTGTCGACACCATTAGGTACCACAGATAATGCAATAGTCCCTAAACTGGTACAAAATGCTTACATTTTGACAGAACGACATGACAAATATCTCGCGGTGCGCATCTTAGGCCCGCAGGTCAATAACCGTTACAAGCAAGCAAGCTCGTATGAGTTAGTGGCCAACTCTGGTGACGGAGTTTTTAGGCCGCCTTAAGGCCTCCTTCAAGGCTTAACGACTGCTAGAGCCGGGACCGACAGTTTAACGTGCCCTCTGAAGCACGGAAGTGCTCAGATGTAAATGCCACTAACCGTCACCCATCCAAATAGTGACCGCACAGAACGTTGCTTAACTTAGATAATCAGTGAAGATTGGCTAAGCAAGCCTAGCCACGAGCGCTACGATAGACGTTATAAACGAGACTATAAAAGCGGATTCAGGCACAGCGCTGGGGGATTGCTTTTTGAAACTGTTTGGGAGGCCTCTGTTAATTCGAGAATATCTCGTGCCAGTTCTTCACGACCAAAGCGTAGAAGAACAGAGGGCCTAGTACGAGTTTTGGTGTGTAAATCTGGCGTGAAACGTCTGACGCCCAGCACACCAGTGGGCGCTGATTTGTATGGAGACACTGAGCGGATTCTTTGAGAAGCTTGGTCTACACCAAGCTTGTACTCGCATGTCGAGCTTCTCAAAGAATCCGCTCAGTGTTTCCATACAAATCAGCGCCCACTGGTGTGCTGGGCGTCAGACGTTTCACACACACACTATACACTGAAAACTCGTACTAGGCCCTCAGGTAAGGTTTGTTATTGACTGCGTTTATTGGATGTGTACTTACAAAATATCTTTCGCTAGCAGTTACCCCGCAGCTCGATATGTTAAACGAACATCTGTAGTAAAGTGTCCCCGAGCGACTGTCTCGGAGCTTGCTAAAAACAAACATATAGTTGGCTATTTAATCTTCTAAATATATAAAACTCTTTGAAGCTGACTGACAATCAACGCACAGTCTAAACTATAAGTGAGATATGTGAAATTTGGAGAGTAGTATCCTTGTATAGTGTAGGGGTGCACTAAGAAAGGAATATTGAAAAGTCACACCCTAAACTACTCTTTTTGGGTTGGCTGGCAGACAATGCTTTCAGCATTAAGTCCACCCTTTGTAACAAATTTATAATTTTGTGCAATAAAGTATTAAAAAAAAAAAGGGTCTAGAACGCGAGCAACGCCGCGGGCGACGGCTAGTTTATGATATTTAGTAGCACAAGATTAGGCCCAAGGCTGTTATACCTATTTAAAAATGTATTAGAGACTGCGGTTCGCCAGGGTTCAATGCTAGCACCTATTTCGTACACCGCAATAGCAGTGTAGCAGTGCAATTTTTTTACAGGCACATTAGAGACCTGTAACAGCTTTACGTGTCAGACACATCCACTGAGGAAGTATGTAGATAGAAAACTTTTTATTGCACACCACATAAACATTTTACAACTAAAAGAAACACAAAAACTAAAGAGATAAAATGGGTAACCTTATCACGAAAAGTGATCTCGTCCATGCAACCTTGTACCTTCCTCAATCACTCTAAAGCTTTGGTCTCGCGATGGTAACGCACAACGCTGTGGTATGCAGCATGCAGCGCCGGACACATAATCGTATGGAAAACGTCTAGTATGATCTCTTGTTACGTCGCAGTCTGCGTCAGCGGCAAAGAGCAAACGCCTACTCTGCGTTGAGCTGCACACCGCAGCGTTGTGCGGCACACCGCAGCGTTGTGCGTAACGATCGTGAGACCAAAGCGAATGTTAACTTGGTTAGGGGACGTCAATACAAGTCTTGGAGTAGAGATTCATACTTGAAAGCCTGTTTGAAAAGCAGAGTAGATTTCTGCACAGCGATGTATATTTTCTCCGTGTAGTAATCCTTCACGTGTGGTCTGAGGGCGCCCGATATTACATTGTGATCTTGGATCACACCTAAAAACATACATGGTTCAGTTATTGGATAAATCAACAGTAGGTAGGTAAATAGATCACAATTTCAAAGTCGCCATATTGAATTTTATACGACCGTTGCAAAAAATCCAAGATGGCGGCTGTATGTAAGAAATGTTTTACTCTAGATTGTTTCAGCGTACGAGCCTTACCCTGGAATTCATAAAAAAGGCTCCTCTAGAAGCTGATTCAGGCGCTAGGCGAATGATGGTTGAAACTATGCTCTATGTTGCTACCACACCTTGACCCACTTACTATATTATTATATAATTTCCCTTCTCTCTTTTTTATATTGATGTATTTTTTGTTACTGTCCTTTGTGGTTGTTTATGGTAATCTGTTTTTGTTCTCGGCCTCCCGCGACACAGGCTAGACCTAGTGCGGGGACCATAGGTAATTTCATGTACTTTTAGCAACTACTCCTTTGGTAAATAAATGAATTTGTATTTGTATTTGTATTTGTACTATTAGACTGTTCACTATGAATTCGGGAGAAGGGACGTTAGTGCATTGGATGAGAGATGATGCGAGTTCCTTACCCATGATCCAATTAAACTCCTCAAATATTTTGCTGTTATCTGGTAGCTTGGCCAGGACTTGCAGCTGCTTTGCCATCTGTAACACTTCATCGTCTAAACTTAAACAATTTTGTAGTTAGCTGATTTCACAAGAATCGTGCAGATAAAGTAAAAAATAGTACAACCCGACTTCACAGGATAAGACACTACAGATGTAAGTAATGGATGTGCGATACCTCGCAAAACACGTCCTCAACGGCGTGCACTGTGAGGTCTGCATAGGGAGGTAAAAAAATTAGCCAAAAGGCTACACAAGGCGTCGAAGTAGGGTCCAATTATATAAAGTTTAGATTTTTCTATTTTTTATACCGTCGTGTAAGTAACTACCTAATTGTGATTCATTTTATTGATTTTTGGTACTAATTATAGAGATTTTAACTTAATTAATACCTGTAAAAATACGTGTCCCTCCCTTGCCATATACTTAATCGTTGGCCTCGACGTAAACAATCCCGAGAAGATGCTTTTTCTATTGTACGCGACGGGCATGAAGTCATCTTGCTTTACCGGCAGTACGGGACTGGAAGTGAACAGCCAGTAACTACATAAATCAACCCTTAGTGAAAGGACCACTAGATAAATACCATTAATGTAAATGATAAACAAAATTGGGCTTAGTATCGAACCTTGTGGGACACCTATTTTTACCACTGACCTCGGAGAACATTCATTAGTCTTTCCTAATGTTCAGTAATTAAATACCTACTTAACCGAAAGTAAGTATACCTAATTCCATAGCAATATAACCAGCATGTTTTGCAAAAAAGGTATTGCAATTAGCTTTATCGATAGTTGAATATTGGGTTAAAAAAAGTAATGCTTACTTTGCACTGTGAACAGCTTTCAAATAACAGAGTGGTGAGGAGTAGCCGAGGACTACCTTACCCACTGCCATTGTGTTGACAGCTCTGTCAACAAAAGTTAAAAACCTAAAAACCATATAAAGAGTGAAAAAAGTCTCAATCCTCTGAGATCATCTCCTTCCGATAGCTCTGGCGGTATGTTGATATGCTCAAGCATTGATCCGGACTCAAGCAAAACCTTTGCCTTAAAGTAATAGATTCTTAGGCCCGTATGCTGATAAAGAAATCATTACTCAAATTTTGGTATGAAAATCTCTACTCAAATCTATGTAAAGTAACGATTTCTGTATTATAGCGGGCCTAAGAATTGATTCCTTTGAGACGAAGATTTTGCGAGTGTACTCAGACTACCCATTGGTAAGCACAGCGTAGAGCCAATGCCTGCATAGACTCACTGTATCGTCGTCACTGAATTTTGAGTCATCAGTACTCACTTTATTATGATGACGACGTCATGGATAGGGCGAAGTGGAGGAAGAATGTGAGGAAGGCTGACCCCACCACCATGTGGGACCAATAGTCGGGAAGAGAGAGAGAGAGAGTACTCACTTTATTAATTTGTCGATGTTTTCAAACCAGACAGGTGCATCGTGGTATCCGAAACGCTGGCCAAGCATGACCATTACGTTGTTTGTGGAATAGAAAGGCCCCTGACGCTTCAGCATTGAATCTAGGAATACTGCTGCCTGCGAATGTTTACAAAAATAACTGTACGACCTCAGACTACCTTACCTAACTAGGCACGTCTGAAATCCCAAAGTCGAGAATTAGATTATGTCTCGGTTACTAAAATGAGAACAAGGGTTGGAAAGTGTGTTCGCCGAAAACGATCTTCCACTAGTACCTACCATACCTAAGGTCGTTTGAGTTAGTTGGCAATTCTGGCAACGGAGTTTTTAGGCCGCCATAAGGCCTCCGTCGTGGCTTAACGACGGCTAGACCAGGGACCGTGTCCTCCGATGTACGGAAGCGCTCAGATGTAAATGCTACTAGCGGTTACCCATCCAAATAGTGACGGCCCGGAAAAACAGCAAAGATTGACTAAGCAAGCTACGCCACTAGCGCTTCCACTAAGAACTGGCATGTTAGTGGGTCGTCGTGAAAGCCACTCAAAAAGAACCACTGTGACTCCCTACTGGTACACCTGACCATCTCTTTACATAGGCACTGATTTCTCAATGTACCTATGTCTGTTTGTCTCCGTTTATTCACGTTAGTCTCTCGTCCACAAAAATCTAAAAACCTCTCAGTCATAATATATTTGAGATGCGCTATGTCATATGACTTTCTCATCATCTGAATGCTTAATTATGTAGAACTCACGCGTTCGTCCACGTTCCGGAACATCGTATCAGAGGTAACAAGCAGTGGATCATTGCACATGCTTCCGAAGCAGAACCCTGGCGGAGACCAGTACCCGTCGAACAGCTTATGCGTGAAGATATCTGTCTCCGCTCCTGTTTACAAATCAGTATCTAGCTAAACCACTTGACAGACTACCTACATAGGCATTGCTTGGTATATTTTTTCATCCTGTCTTTGGAAATGCATGGTTATAAGTAGAGTAGGCTTAGAGCCACAATCATCTCTGCCCAGTCGGTATTATCTACAGTCAATATGCGGAGCTGAGTTTGTCTGGCTTCTTCACAAATTTAACGATGTCCTCATTCGTGTGAGATAAGTATGCCATGCACAGATTTTTTCGAATTGAAACTACAAAATTGAACTTTAAATTTAATCTTAAGGAGGCTAAATATAGTTAACTACACTACGGCCGGCGGATCTAGACCGGTCTGAAGTTGCGCTTTCGGAAATTGTGCGCAGGTACAGGCGAGACAAACCACCTATTCGACCCTAAAAGTGACTACTGCGCAGCGTTCCCAACGAACTTAACGCCGGTCTATAGATCCGCCGGCCGTACTGTACTTACCTAGATCGTCACTTCCACGCCACACCATCTCAAGTTCTTTATCGCGCATCCGCCGTAGCTCATCCTCGAAGCTGATGGGGCTGCAGAACATGTATTTTATCAAAACATTTTGTTAACTTACGTAAGTATATTAACAAAACTCTGTCTTCTACATATGTTCTTTGGAGACTGGAGTTGAGCATAGTACATAGTAAGATCACTATCCCATGTCAACTTATAGAAGTCCACTATTGGATGGTACTGTTGGAGTTTCCGGAAATAACGATTTGGACCTTGGGCCATCCACTAGCTTTCCGCGATCAATGTCAGGCGGGGGCCCTCCTAAGCTTCCGGTCTCTAGACAGTGTAGACCTTCCCTACCTAACAGTTACGTAAGTACTGAATATATCTAGGTAGGTACCTGATAAAATGTGCATCGAAGCCCATTTGAGAAGCAAGCGAAGCGAGCTCCCGCGAGTGAGAGAAGCAATCCGCCTGCCACGTCACCACCGGCCGGCCGCAGTCTAAGAACGACGCGTTTAGCTTCCTGTGACAAACACACTGCATCAAAAATAGGCTGAAGGCTGTAACCCAGGCTCAGTAAGTATACACTGCACAGAAACTTAATTTTATACCTCCTTGGCTGCGCAAAACACCCTCCCAATTCCCCTCCATTCAACGGTCTATTATGTCGTGTCGGGACCGGCATCTCCTTGGCTGCAAAATGCACTTGGCTTGCGTCTCATCAACTCTGAATATCGAATTTCTGATTCGTCATTAGGTATGGCGTCAGGTATGGCGCTTCCAAAGCATTTCTTTTAGACCGCAGCCTGTTCTCTTTAGCCAAGAGGTTAAAAGTAAGTGTTTATTCACAAAGAAAGAGGTAAAATAGTTTATAACACATTTGCTCGTAAAGGGTCTCTTATTTCACCAATTTCAGTATCGTGATGTATGTCATTACGCACTCGTGCGTTTTAGTAATGTAAAACGTACGGTTTATCAAGATTATTCAGAGGTTTATTCTTTGAAGAAAATCCGAGTTTTATTTATTTCCTCGCAAATGTGTTATAAAACATCGTATGACATACGTGCGCTTTGAAAATTACAGCCTCTGCTTTCTTGTAGCCCTCGCCTACGGCTCGGGCTGGCAATATCGCCTCGGCTGTAATTTTCAACTTACCGCACTCATATCATAATGTACTATTACCTGAGCGCATACGTGTATTGATCGATAAGTGCGTGGTAGCTTGTTGTGGCTTCATCCGCCATGCTCCAGCCGCCGCCCACTAGCGTCAGTCGACCCTGTCGGAGTAGTTGGTAGACCATGCGACGAACTAAGGAATGGAGTGGAACCTAATGAATTGTCTATTTGTTTTGTGACAGGAACACAAGCTTACAACTAAGGACGCAAGATCAGAAGAACACATGCGTAGGTATTTACAAGATAGGTAGATATTTATTTTATTGATTGTGGAGTTGGTAACTAAATTATTGTAGGTATAGCAAGTGGATCCGAGTGTAGAACGAAGGAACACAAGCCAACAAGAACACAACCACAAGAAAACTTATGAAGTTTGAGTTCAATGATATGTTTCAGGATCATGTGATCGCGTGAATTTGTTTTGTTTCCGTATATCTATGTGAGGTGTTTACAAAATGACTGTGCTAATTCACCTGTTTCGTCTCGATTCGCCCACCAATGAAAGAAATACGGCAGATCAGATAAAGTAAACCTGAAAAACATTTGTTTCAACATGTGATTAGGACACTGACACTCACACAATATCCTTCAAACCGAAACACAAGAACGCGTTCGCGAGCATAACTATACGGTGGCAGGTAAGTTTGCAAAGCACCTAGTTGCCGTAACTACTTGTAAGTTAGATAATATTGAGATTTGACCTTATGGTGCCCGATAGAGAAATTTCTGTAAACCTAGATGGCTAAATAAACTACCTATTTGTGTAACTTGTAAGTTCTTACGTTCTCTCCTCATGGACCCATAGTTCGCTGATTGTGAAGTCCAGAGTCCGTTTCATATTGATGTTACTATTGTCAAAATAACCACTATCTGAAAGATTTAAGATGAAAGATAACAGTGTATTCCCCGGACGAGCTTTCTCACAAGAAGTACGCCCGACTCGACTGCTAAAACTACTTACGTCCAGTGTAGTGCTGTGGAAATGTCTTAGTATATCCCAGTTCAGCGTGCGTGTGTGGTACTATGTGGACGTTCAATACGCCTTCCATCGTGTTTGGACAACTCTGAATACAATGCAATAAACAGACGACTACAATCCCAAGAACACAGATACAAGATGTTTATTTGCATAAATAAGTGTTACAATTTGGTCTTAACTGTAGGAGGCACTTTAGACCTTATTCACCTTTTCCAGCGGGCCTAAGATGCGCGCCGCGTGATATTTGTCATGTCGTTCTGTCAAAATGTAACCATTTTGGAACTATTGCATTATCTGTGGTACCTAATGGTGTCGACAAAACGCGGCATAATGGACACTTGACACTTGTTAGTCGTCGTACCTCTCTGAGGACGAGATAATAGTCATGCAGAAATGTCAAAAGTTGAAAATTCAAAGGCGCGGTTTCTCGACAACATTACCACAGATAATGCAATAGTTCCTGAACTGGTACAAAATGCTTACATTTTGACAGAACGACATGACAAATATCTCGCGGTACGCATCTTAGGCCCGCAGGTATCGCAAATGTTACTAAATATTTATACTTTACAATACTTTAATAATTATTTGGTGGGTACCGTAAGTAATAAGTTATTAACAATTTAAGATTGTAAAACCACAGTACAGGGTCCGAATTTTTATTTTTATTTGATAGGTACAGTCAGCAATATAATTTGATTAACAATTTAAAGTTATCCAACCACAAGTTCGACTGTATTTTGGAGACTATTTGATCTCAAAACTGTACTTCATTATCCACTACGTGCCTTCACCCACTAAGTTGTTGACTCCCAAGTTTGTGCCACACAATAAATAGATAGAAAATTCTTTACGGCACAATTTAAAAATAGTGTATAGGCGAATATGTTTAAAAATACTGTCATTATTTACCAATAAACTTTCACATTTTAGTAGCAGAATAGTCAGTCTAGGCCACTAGGTACTTACTGCATATCCACATGCTTCTCCAAACTGACCCACAGGAGTTACCAGATCTTTGGTCGACGAATCCATGCACAACACAAAATGCATCAATTGAAGTAAAATAGCACATAACATTTTTATTCTACTAAAAAGAAACTTTTAAATGCTTAAGGCCTATTGTATGGAGCGTCGTTGTCGCAGATTTTACGGTTTTTTTAAGTAAACTGATATTTAAGAATAATTATTAACGTTTTAAATTTTTAAACCCTTATCTTTGGCGCTCACCACGAGAATACTTACGTGAATGAATAGTATTGAAGTTATTCAATTGTTTTAATTATTATGCTATTGAGAGATGTAACAACAAACAATATGCAAACATCGGTTGTTATCGTTTAAAATTCCATTATGTTGACTCAAAAATAAAAATAAAGGTTGGAATAAGCTTATCAAGTTACGGTAGACATTCTCACAGATCTCATTCAGTCAACAGTTGCAGTTGCATTTTCTAAACTAATCTATTTTGACATCACTAAAAATGCGTTTACTCTCTGTAGATCCAGTGATCAAGATCCAATTGGTTCTATTGAGAACTTTTTTCCCAATAAATCTATTTTTTCATTGGATCTACAGATGATAAAAGTTCTTGTTAGAACCAAATCATCAGAAATGGATCTAAAGAGAAAAAGTTTTCTCAGTGGAATCAAATGGATCTTGATCACTGGATCTACAGAGAGTAAACGTAAAAATGTTGCCGTCCTTTTTTTATAAACTGAAACGATAAAGACAGGAGATAAGATCTTAGCATTTTATTTGCTTATAATATTTTGCGACTGCATATACTTGGATTTTAAAAGCTCATTTTGTTGATCGACTCATGTTGCTGACTGTACCTCAATATCAACAAGCGACGTAGCGGGAAAGTGGCGTAGGGAGAAAGTGGCGTAGTGGGAAAGTAGCGTAGCGGGAAAGTAGCGTAGTGGGAAAGTGGCGTAGTGGGAAAGTAGCGTAGCGGGAAAGCGGCGTATCGTGCCTAATTCTTCTGATATTCTGATATATAAAATAAATTGCTAACTGTACTTACTAGTACCTATTCAAAGTTATTTTGAGACATCTAAGGGGGTAGTCAATGGCAAGTCCAATTAAGGAATTCGTTTTGACTGTTAAAAAAAATATATGTGTGTAATTCACACGTGGTAGAAGTGAAACCTTCAAAGAGACTTTCAAATCACAACGATGCTAAAGGAGTTTTCACTTCAAAAAGTTGCAAAAAGTGAACGAGTTTGCTCGAGACTTGAACCCACGCACTAAGAGCTAGTCTCGATTCGATCCAATCAGTTAAACCACTTGGCCAGCAGTCTCCTTAGAATGCGTACGAAAATTAGGGATCTATCTTCTCATTTTCCCCTGCCGGCAGTCGCCAGAAATCTCCTACGCAGGGGATTTAGTAAGGGGAAAATTGGAATGAGCCCTCGTTTCCTCGCTTGTTCGTTTCATCGACTTTTCGTTTCATTGACTTACAAACCACAACGGTGCTAAAGCAGTTTCCACTTCAATAAAACGAATTAATTATTCTGTAACAAAATATCATTTATTCTTAATCTATTGAGTTCACATACGCTTAGATAGTGTTGTATAAAATATGTAGAAGTCTGGATAATATAATTATGTAATATTACCTACGTAATGTCATAGGTATGGGTATAGTCTGACCACGTTAATCCGCATTGGAATTAATGGGCAACTGCAAAAAATATAGTTAAGGTGCATTGGGGTAATTCCGATAGGAATTTCTATGAGATGACACGAGGTCTATGTTTTGGTTAATTATTCAAAGTAGTTTGTATTTGCTGCAGTTATCGTTTTAGCTTTCATTACGTAGTAAATAGATTTATGTTATTTAATGTATAAGACTCTCATATTGTAAATTGATTCTTTCAATAAAGCAGTTTGAAGTATTGAGTAATATTTTTTTGGCACAGGGGAAATTATGAACCATCTTGGGGCAATTCCGAAATCATTCAAAAGTCGATTCTATTAGACTCTGACCGAAGGTTTACATTTCTTTTTTTATCGTAATTGCCCCTGACACAAACCAATATAATCATTAATCTGTCACGGCGATGCCAATCAAGATGGCGTCTAGACCAATGTTGCCAACAGGAAAATATCGCATTATGTTACTAGATTTTATGGATTTTCGGAATATACCCATTTTCGCAATTACCCCAATGCACCTTATATCAGTATAACTTTTATAGGTAGTTTGAGTTAGGGCTTGTACACAAAACTGCGATGCGACGTCGCATCGTAAAAATTTGCGACCACGCACGACGCATCGCAAGAACTTGCGAATTGATTCGCAAGTCTTCTTTGTTTTTTTTTCCTGTATCTCCTAAGCAATAACAAAAGTGCACACTTCTTTCTACGATCCATGTCACGACGTAGTTTTCAAAATACGTACAGTACGGTTGACGGTCGTCGAAGGAATGGTCACCCTAATCGCGGAAGGGAAACGCCTTGCCGCACGAAATCGCATCGTACAAATTCGTGTCGCAATTTTCTGTGTTGCGAAATCGCATCGCAGTTTTGTGTACAAGCCCTTACTTCGACTTAAAACATTAACAACACAATCCTAACAAACGATTTGTTTTTACAATCAAGAAAAAAATCCGTAAAACCACATCTGCATAAGATTCAAAATGTGAAACATGCACAAGGTTTGCCGGTGGAAACGCAAATCGATATCTTCACAGACATGTGCATGTTTTATTGTGAATTTTTTGCAGTCGAAACGTATGGTTATAGTTTGCTATACTAGTTCTTTAAATTCTGTCATATTATTTTGTTCTGCAAATATAGCGTGGTCAGACTATGAATATACATAACTCTTTTGTAATAACCAAAAAAAAACCGTGTTTTCAGTGTCTGTTACTGATCACATTTAGGTATCAAAAAACTGAAAATAATTAATTAAAAAAAATATCCCAAAAAGAGGATAATAATTAGTTACACGTACGTGCCTACTACTGAGTCTACTGGTACTGACCCAAGTCACATTCATAATTTTTTATTGTTCTCCGAACGCGTCGCTTGCGCATGTCACGCATTACTACTCGTAACTAAATTGTGGAGGATTTTGGTTAAAATTGTCAAAACCAAACCTCGATAACTTCGTGAAAGTTAAATGTTAAAAAATCTTGACAATGCCAATAGCCTCTGCTGCAACTGTCCTAAAATTGATTTTTGGTAATTCCAAAATCGTGGTATACCAATAGTATAAAGCAAAGTCGCTTCCCGCGTCTCTATGTATGTATGTATGTATGTATGCTTAGATCTTTAAAACTACGCAACGGATTTTGATTCAGTTTTTTTTAATAGATAGAGTGATTCAATAGGAAGGTTTATATGTATAATACATCATCATCATCACTACATTGCACCATATTTTTATACACTTCTATGATTAACTATCTAACTAATTCTATCTTATTTCCCGTAAATAAGGTCCCTTTTCACACTATCTACGCGTTCTTACAACGTTGCGTTGAAACGCTAGTGTAAATGCCACTATAAAAGTAATAAATTAAATTAAAATCCATAAAACCATTTATAAAATTCGAATGCATTAAAATAACAGCTATTGATTGATACCCGACCATTTGATTTATATCTTAACAACAATTCCTTGATCACGATTAACGTGACAATCGCAAACGTATCGTAACGTTAGCGTATCCGAGATACACAGCAAAGTCAAAGTCGAAGTCAAAAATCTTTTATTCAATAAAATCTCACTGATCACTTTGAATCGTCATTACGTTTTGTATGATCAGCGGGCCTAAGATGCGCACCGCGAGATATTTGTCACGTCGTTCTGTCAAAATGTAAGCATTTTGTACCAGTTTAGGAACTATTGCATTATCTGTGGTACCTAATGGTGTCGACAAAACGCGCCATAATGTACACTTTTGACACTTCTTAGTCGTCGTACCTCTCTGAGGACGAGATAATAGTCATGCAGAAATGTCAAATGTTGAAAATTCAAAGGCGCGGTTTCTCGACAACATTACCACAGATAATGCAATAGTTCCTAAACTGGTACAAAATGCTTACATTTTGACAGAACGACATGACAAATATCTCGCGGTGCGCATCTTAGGCACGCAGGTATGATTACATTTTTTTTATTGGATGAGTTGGAGCTAGTTCGTCCCAAGCTTGTTTGTCTTCTAACTTTTGTATGGCTGTGAAAATATTTAAAAAGTTGCCTGACGAATTTAAAGAATTGCCGTTATCTTTGTTTAAACGTAGACTCTCCAAATGGTTGCTGCTAAATTGCTTTTACTCTACTGACGAATATTTTAGTTATAAGTGACATTTTACTAAAGTGATACTGACATGATTGTAATTTGTAATAGGTATAGGTATTTGAATTTAATTTTGTTAAAATGTTTACACACCGGGACAATAACTGGTAGGATGTATAGATCTCTTTTAATACATTTAACATCAATGATGGTTAAATGTATTAAAAGAGATCTATACATCCTACCAGTTAAAAACTTACATTCAGCGAATAAATGTTTCTGATTTCTGATTTCTGATAAATAATCAGATATTTTATAGTATGCTTTTAAAAGAAGTCTCTGTTTTATTACGGAACGTTGTACGTTGTAGTGTTACTGCGCGGTGACACTACAACGTTCCGCAGTCGAGCTGACATTGACGCGCAATATAACTCGAATACGTTAACGCGATGACTGTCAGGGGCCTTATTCACTATGACCAATACAAGCGCGTTACGCAGCACGACAAGACAGCGGCGTGAAAGCGCCCTATGCCTATGCCGTATTTCCTATGCCATAAATGTCATTCCTTACGGTGACGTCATACGGTTACGGCAAGGAATCTCCTAAGTCATACAGAATAATGCCCCAGTTTCTATATTAATTAACGAGTATCCGTAGGTAACCAGAGTAAAGCCCTTCTTCCATTACGATACGTACAGGCGATTCAAGTATCCTGCGGGCCTAAGATGCGCACCGCGAGATATTTGTCATGTAGTTCTGTCAAAATGTAAGCATTTTCTACCAGTTTAGGAACTATTGCACTATCTGTGGTACCTAATGGTGTCGACAAAACGCGCCATAATGTACACTTTTGACACTTGTTAGTCGTCGTACCTCTCCGAGGACGAGATAATAGACATGCAGAAATGTCAAAAGTTGAAAATTCAAAGACGCGGTTTCTCGACAACATTATCACAGATAATGCAATAAGTCCTAACTGGTACAAAATGCTTACATTTTGACAGAACGACATGACAAATATCTCGCGGTGCGCCTCTTAGGCCCGCTGCAAGTATCGGAGACTAGTCGCCGCCAAGTATCTCACATACATTTGAATGCAAATGTGTATATCGTAACGTTAGCGTATCCGAGATACACTGCGCGGTGACACTACAACGTTCCGCAGTCGAGCTGACGTTGACGCGCAATATAACTCGAATACGTTAACGCGATGACTGTCAGATTTGTTCGTGATAGACGTACAGTGTAGATTACAACATTTTCCTAATCATATAATTCAGAATACCTCCATTTCTGTAGTAGGTTAAGTCGACATCTGTATCGAAGCGAAGAATTACCTCAAACGACCTTCCATCGTCAATCTGAGAACAAGGACAACAAATTAAGCAAGAACACAATAATACACGGAACGTCTTGGGTGGACGTGTTCCGTGAGATAGTATAATTGTTGTATGAGAGACTTGTCTTCAGTGGACGTGCTCTCTAAGAAAAACAGAAAGAAAGTAAGACCCGCCTGATGGGAACACAGCCTATGGACGCCTGCAACACCTGAGGTGCCACACGCGCGTTGCCATAACTAACGTAAGCATCACTGGGAAAAACACGTACACGACATTGCGTATTTTTTGCTTGCCTGTGGTGTTTACGATCAACAGAATAATCCCAATGAGGTAGCAAATGGCTGCTTTTCGTTTAGAAAGTTCAATATTTGAGTGTCGCGGCCTGACCTAACTCCTACAGGATTACACGTAACATTCACTAAGCACTAGAATAGCGACAAGGCGTAATACATTGTTACGGACCCCCTTACCCGGGTCTACACTCTTCTCATAGCTCCGTGGAGAGCGTCGCGGCAAATTTTGTAATTATTTATTAAATTGATTAAACAAGTCGATATTTACGGGTTTTATTGAAAGCATAAGGTGTACGTGCGTGGACACTAAGAAACCACGTCCAAGTTTTTAAATTTATAAAATTATTAAGAAAAAAACCAATGCGTGGAGTCCGTACGCGCGGAAGAAGTTATACTTCGAGTGCCACGCATTCACTCTCGCTCTGTGTTTAATGTGAAATTAATTTAGTATTTATTTTTATGTACTTAACCAATATGCAGTACTAATTTTTCACTTCAAAATAAAAAGTAAAAAGTTGCAAAAAGTCTATATTGTCGGTTTGGATTTGAACTCGTATCCCGCTGTCGGTCTGACCGCAGTCCGACGATATCACTGTTCAGCCAACAGAGCTCTGCTCCTGATGGCTGAAATTACGGCTGTTTATTTTTCTCTTGTTTGACGCTGTCAGTTGGAAATCGTATAACTTCAAAAAATGCTGAACACTGCCATCTATTATTTGATTGTAGCATTTGTAGCGTATTAGTCTCTGTCTCTTTCTATTCCCCCCGAATAGAAAGAGTCCTCCCGTATAACGCAACGTTGTTGAAAGTAGCATTAGAAGTATAACTTCAAAAAATTTTACCTGAACAGTGATTTTCTGTCCGGGAAGCAGTTCCCTAGGTATATTGATGGTGTATATCTCGGTGCCAGTGAGGTGCAAGCTGGCGGCGGACTCTCCCGGCTGGAACTGCAGCGGCACGATGCCCATACCCACCAGGTTCGAGCGGTGGATGCGCTCGAACGACTCCGCTATCACTGCTCTTATACCCTACGGATAAAGTACTATAGGTCAGAAGTAGACATTTATTTAAATAAATAAATAAATATTCACGGACACTTAACACAACGCCTTCTAGTCCCAAACTAAGCAAAGCTTGTACGATGGAAACTAGATGGCTGATAGAATACATACATACATATTTTTTTTGTAAATACATTCTTATAATACATAGTAACACCCAGACACAGAACAAACATCTATGTTTACAACACACAAATGTTTGTTCTCAGTGGGGATCGAACCCACGACCCACAGCACGGAAGGCAGAGCTACTACCGACTGAGCCATGACGCCTGCCATGTGTATTTGCTTATAAGGTAACACACAAAATACACCGACAGAACTAAACTAACAACACTACAAAGAAACAAATATCAGAAAGAAAGAAAAATGAGATGAGTGGATTGAGTAGGTAGCTAGGTAAGCTTTTTTTTTATGCCATGGAAAAAAAGCCGCCCATGGACACCTGCAACACCAGAGGTGAGGCTAGTGCGCTGCCGGAGGAGATAAACCCGCCTTTTGAAGGACCCCATCTCAAAACTCCGAGGGAAAACCGCAGAGGGAAGTTCGTTCCACAACTTACACGTACGAGGCAGAAAAGACCGCGTGAAACGAGAAGTTGTGGAAAACCAGCCATCCAGGTGGTGTGGATGAAATCTGGTTATGCGGCGTGTGGTGCGGTGGTGGAAATCGGCCGCAGGCACCAAACTGAATAGCTCGTCAGAACAAGTGTTTCGACTCAGCGTATGCCTCACCACCCAAAGATAGTTACGCACTGTTATTCTGTCGAAACCATCAGCCAATAGATACTAGTTAATGGACATGTTTGAGCTAGTTTCCCCCTTCCCCATTCCATCACCGGACCACTAGGCGTACGGAGACGAGACAACCGTTCATGGTTGATACACCACCAATCCGCACTAAACGCTTTGCGTCTACATTTATTATGCGGACAGCCAAAGAGTGGAACTCGTTGCCGGCGTCTGTGTTCCCGAATGACTATAATTTGGAAGTTTTCAAGAGTAGTGTGAATAGGTATCTTCTAGGTAACCGTGCTACATCGTCGACTACATCATTGCTTAACATCAGGGGAGATTGTGGTCAAACAGTTGCTTATATTGTATACAAAAAAAAAAAATTTAACCGACTTGGAAGTTCTCAATTCAGTTGTAATTTTTTTATCTAAAAGGGCATACTTCCAAGTTAGTCCCATAAAACATTTCATCATAATCGGTTCAGTAGTTTGGCAGTTAAATAAGAATAAGTGGAAAAAACACGACATTGCGTATTTTGCTTTCCTGTGACGTCTGCGATCAATAGAAGAGTCCCAATGAACTGTCATCATTATCATTTGATGATGAAGGCGTATCAAATTGAAGTCGGGTTTTCCAGTTTCTTTAAACTTATAAATTTTTTTGTGTTTGATAAGCTATAGGTATATGTAGAGAATTGTACTTACCAATAGTTGTGGTCCTTTAGCAGCCCAGTCTCGACTTGAACCAGAACCATAGTCTTTGCCAACTATAGCTATCAAGGGAATGCCTTCTGACGCATATCTGTAACAAAGTCGAAAATGTGTTTCAATATTTATGTTTTGAAACATCGCTCCAAAGACAAAATCCACCATTTTCTCATCAAAACAAACGACAGCCGATTTGACGACTGACTTGACTTGACTTATATTATTTAAAAAAAATTCAATTGACACTGGCCAAATTGTCTGGCGCAATGACGGACAGAGGCCATATAGGCTGGTTTTTACAGGGTCTGTAACTGACTTCGATTCCGAGACAAGTCAGCGCTGACCCATAAAATACCCAATGTAAACTGATTTGAAGTCAGTACAGCGGCGGGAAGTCACCGCTACGACTACTGACTCCATGTAAACGAATGAAGTCAGTGTCGACGCACTGACCCTGTAAAAAACTGCCTTACAGGTATAGAAGAAGAATGTAGGAGTGCGACACGTACCTTTCAGCGGCGTCGAAGATGTCCATAACGTCTCCCGAAGCGTGCGTGGTCCTGGGCCCGGGGGAAGGGGCCAGCTTGTTAACGAGACGAATGTTCGCGAATGTACCGCGAGACATCACCGCGTCGTTACCGCGCCGAGACCCGTACGAGTTGAACTCACGAGGCGTTAGACTGCAAATTAATATAATCTATACTAATATTATATATTTTATTTATTTTTATTTTATTTTATTAGGGATACAAACAGTACATATATGCGAAAGTAACTCTGTCTGTCTGACTGTTTCGCTTTCACGCCAAAACTACTGAACCGATTTGAATCGAATTTGGTATACAGATAGTCTAGAGCCTGAGAAAGGACATAGGCTACTTTTTAATGCGGAAAAAGGGTTGTAAGGGGGTTGAAAGGGGGAGATGAAAAGTTGTATGAAAGTAATTAAAAATGCTACCCAAAAGACACTTTTCCACGCGGACGAAGTTGCGGGCACATCTAGTCATTTATAAGTTTGAAAAATAGTCTTCAATTTGACTACCTTCATCATCAATAAAACAGAGACTTCTTTTAAAAGCATACTATAAAATATCTGATTATTTATAAGACAAACAAGCTTGGGACGAACTAGCTCCAACTCATCCAATAAAAAAAATATGTAATTATACCTAATCATACAAAACGTAATGACGATTCAAAGTGATCAGTGAGATTTTATTGAATAAAAGATTTTTGACTTCGACTTTGACTTATCAGACCTTTTTATTGTAATCATTATTAAGCTATGTCTTTTATATTCTTATTTTTGTATTGTGTGTGATGTGCTGTCCTTAAAATGTTATGTCAAACACAATAATGATTGTTTGTGAATAAATGAAATGAAAATGAGATGATGATGATGATGATGTCATTTTATTGAGTTTGTGGTTCGTAAACACCAGTGATAAGTGACAGGAAAGCAATATATGTAATATCGTGTATGTGGGTGACATGTTTTTTCCCAATTATTCTTATTTGAAAGCCTAAATACTGAAGCTTTTTTTTTATTAAATTAAAGAGCAGATTAAGCAGTTTAGATTAAAAAAATTGGGACCAATTTGGAAAATAGGTATGTCCTTTAGAATAAAAAAAGACTTGAAATCGGTTTATAAATAACCAAAATTAAAAAAATCCCTGCTCCATTTTGAAGTTAAAAATGGTCATCATCAATTTCTCATCACTTACGCCCCGTACGCTGATTTACTGCTCAGGCACTGATCCGTACTCAAGCATAGATTTTTAGAGTCCTTTTCATGACAGAAGTCCCGCGGAAATTTCCGGAACTAAACTTTAAAACTAAATTTTAAATTAGTTGTCAGGTGCTGTTAATGTGTTCGGATGCTAGTGCGTTTTTATTTGGTTTCTGTGATCAAAGTCTTGTTTTTAATGCCTGAAGTTGTTAAAAGTGCTGCCCGAGAAATAATACTTAAGGTCGACTACAGCGCCGCGTCTGCGGGACTTCTTTCATGGAAAGGACTCTATATGAAAATCTCTACTCAAATCTATGCTTGAGTACCGATTTCTTTACCAGCATCTTACGGCCGAATTTTCAAAAGCCACTTAAATTAAGTTCACGCTTAAATTATTGCCATCTCTTATATGAGTAATGTCTAATGTCAAACATAGGCAGAGCAATTTTAAGTGGTGCTCAAATTTGAGTGAGGTTTCAGTATTCCGGCGTTAGTTATTCTGTTTGCCAGTGAGTTACCCTCTGGCTGCGAGATATCTGGCTGCGGGCGAGTTCCTGGCAATGGAGCCGGCGGGCGAGATGTGGTCAGTTGTCACGGAGTCGCCCAGGAGTAGTAACACCCGGGCGTTCACTATACTCTTCGTTTCTGGAAGTTCCTGCGAAGAAACGAAAAATGTTTATATATATAGACAGGCGTCGCAGCTCAGTCGGTATAGCTCTGCCTTACGTGCTCTGGGTCGTGGGTTCGATCTTCACTGAGAACAAACATATGTGTAATGAAAATATGAAAAACATAGATGTTTGTTCTATGTCTGGGTGTTACTATGTATTATAAATATGTATTTACAAAATATTTATGTAGGAATTCTATCAGCAATCTAGTTCCCATACTATAAACTTTGCTTAGTTTGGGACTAGAGTGTGTAATGTCCAAAAATATTATTTATTTATAATTAAACTAGCGACCCGCCCCGGCTCCGCACGTCTGCAATGCAGTGACGATGATGATGTATTACACATATAAACCTTCCTTTTGCATCACTTCTATTCAATTTCTATGAAAAAAAAAACTGCATCAAAATCCGTTGTGTAGTTTTAAAGATCTAAGCGTACATACATACAGACATTAGGACAGACGCGGGAAGCGACTTTGCTTTATACTATGTGTCTAATGCAGGAGGAAGAAGATCCTTGGCCATGAAACAAAAGCGTTTATTAAAATAATTTAGTAGGTAGGCACAACCAGTCGATTCGACTGCCGGGAAAAGAGGGCGACGCCAGACCACGCGGCGATACATATATAAAGGAACAGCGCCCTACAGTGGCAACTGTCTTAACTAATTAGCTAACTAGTCTATGTAGTACTCGAAGTGAAAGATTAATTAGGTATCGGCTTACCTATTTATTTAGTTCAGCCGTTGAAGCACAGATGGCGCAGTGTTTAATACAGCCGTTGAACCACAGATGGCGCTGTGTTCAACACTATGTAGTGATGATATGACAGATTACTTACCGAAGTACCATAATAACTAACTGATGATCAACATTAATTTAAGATAATAATAATATTCACGGACATTTAACACAACGCCTACTAGTCCCAAACTAAGCAAAGCTTGTACTATGAGAACTAGATCTAGATCATAACTACCTAAGATCCACCAACACCCTAGCTTTGGCTACTCCTATGCACTCAACATCCTCCCGCGGTAACTCTTTTGAGGTGGCAGCTGTACGGCTCTGGAATGCTCTTCCAAGTAACATACAAAGGGCTCCGAATAAATTGGTTTTTAAGAGACTCGTTTATGAACACCTCTTGAAACAGGATGCATCAAAGCGAAATACATAGGTAGGTTTCTTTATTTTCTTTATTTTTTTATGTTCTGAATTGTAGCTCATGTAGGTACTCTAACTTAACCCATACTATTAGTGCAATTTGTTCTCTTTTCTGTTTATTCATTCTGATTGTTTTGAACATGTAGGTACTGTTTATCTCAAGTTTGCACGCCAACCATTCTCCTGACCTGTAAGGTTGGCAGGTAGAAAATGCTTATAGCATTAAGCCCACCTACTTGTACATTTGTTCTTTTGTGCAATAAAGAGTTAAATAATAACTAGATGAAATATATAGATGATACGAAATGTTAATACATACCTTGGTCATAGTATCAAAGAACGGCGGTCTCTTAATATAAGTAGAGTCAGGATCCCAGCCGTACAGTTTACCGCGAGGCACATCCAAAGATTGCCAGGTCGATGACCCTAACTTTATCTTTTCGTACACCTGAAACAAATCATAAATTAATTTTACAAAAAGACGTTGGGGCATTATACGTCCCGATTTAATAATATAATAATATAATTTATTTATTGAGACAATTCAGAGTCCATTGTGTTAGTAAAACTTAAGTATAAGGGTTAGTACTTAATAACTAAAACAGATTTGGTCCTCTGGGAGAGCTTCCACACCAGAGGACAGGCATAATTACAAGCTATTACTTTTAGGATGCTGTTGCCGCTCGCGCGCACTCTAATCAGTAGCGAGGCAGTTTTTTTCCGCCAGATGGCGTCAAAAGTGTCTGTGCGCGCATCTGCGAACATGCCTGAAGCACTACAGAATCGCGGGAGCCGCAACAGCGTCCTAAAAGCATTATTGAATTGGACCCGCAGAGCATTGTAAGCCTTTTGGGTATGCTGAAACCACAGGCTCGCAGAGTACATGGATGTACAGTACGCCTTAAAAAGAGTAATTTTAACAGCGTCTGTACATCTCGCGAACCTGCGGGCCAGCATATTGGCCCTAACTGACAATGCTCTGCGTTCCCGTTCCATATCGGCGTCATCATGAAGGTTATCGGTTACCAAATGTCCCAGGTATTTAAATTGCAACACCCTCTTAAGGGGATTTGCATACATTTAATTTTTAGATGATTTTTTTATATTTGTCGCATCCGGTCATGAATAGTCGCTCAAAACGAAACGCAAGCGCCCTCTGCCGTGCGCTTTGACAGAGTCGAGGTGTCATCGCTCAACGAACGGACTGCTCGGTCTCAGCCCGATCGCCACTAAGTGAAGACGTCTCGGAACTGCCCTCACGTTTCGTTACTAAGTGTAGTAGTAATTAGCTATCCGGTTCGCTGTAAAATTGATTATACGGTGTGCCGAACATTACGGACTTTCTCATTTTCACAAATACCCGCACATCGCCCGCAGTATGTCAGAGAATAGCCCTAATAATCCTGAGGATCCTACATATTTATAACTTTTCGTACCACTTGCTCAAAAAAGTTACATTCTATGCCACAAAAAGCGAACATAACAATAGTCATTTTTAATCTGTTAAAAACAGGGAGAGAGAATTGTACTGGATTTCATTCATCCTCCAGGGGGAGAAAGTGATTTAAATTTGGAATAAAATTTATACTGAACTACATCTGTGTTTACACCATTGAGTTTGTATACAAAGCATTATACATCTTTTTGAAAAAGGAATACGCATTTATTATGCAGGCCGTATGAGCTTGATGCCTTTGCTTTTCCGACAAAAAAATATTAGTCTAGGAAAATGCCGCGTTTTTGTTTTCTTCAAATACATAAACGTTAAGTTTATTTTAATTTATTTTTATAAATAAGTTAATGTTCTAAAATGCTATCTCATATTATTATTGTGTTAATTTTTTCGCAAATGGTACGAAAAGTAGAGTATTTTCCTCGGTGACAAAGCTGTCTTAGTCTTGGGTGAACTTAAATCCCTCGCTACTCTCAGGACTCGTCTCTAAAGTTTTTAACAACCTCGCTACGCTCGGGAGTAAACTTCGAGTCCTTCGTTACGCTCGCGATTTAAATCGTCACCCGCGACAGAAGACACTGCTTTATCCCCTTGTATAATAATCTACTATTTGTCGGTTTTATCATTCTATTATGCTGTAGGAGTCACGAAAACGCAAAATAAAGTAATTATGATGACGTAAACACCTGTATATACGATAAACATTATTGAAAAAGACGAAAGTAAAATGTCTATTATCTAATTATTCCCGTTACATGTTACAATACATGTCACATGTTATATTTTTAAGAACTGCATTGGAAGTGTATTGTAACAAAGTATCATCATTGTAAGTTTAAAAAAAATGTGGGACCTGCGGGCCTAAGATGCGCACCGCGAGATATTTGTCATGTCGTTCTGTAATAATTTATAAGTTTAAAAAACTGGAAAAACCGACTTCAATTTGATACGCCTTCATAATCAAATGATGATGATGATGGCAGTTCATTGAGACTGTTCTATTGATCGTAAACACCACAGAAAAAAAATATTTTTTTAATCGAATCATAAATGACGGAGTTCTGAGGTAACAAACATAAAAAAATTAAAAAAAAAAAAACAACCGAATTGAGAACCTCCTCTTTTTTTGAAATTGGTTAAAAATTTAAGCATTTTGTACTAGTTTAGGAACTATTGCATTATCTGTGGTACCTAATGGTGTCGACAAAACGCGCCATAATGTACACTTTTGACACTTGTTAGTCGTCGTACCTCTCTGAGGACGAGATAATAGTCATGCAGAAATGTCAAAAGTTGAAAATTCAAAGGCGCGGTTTCTCGACAACATTACCACAGATAATGCAATAGTTCCTAAACTGGTACAAAATGCTTGCATTTTGTCAGAACGACATGACAAATATCTCGCGGTGCGCATCTTAGGCCCGCTGGGCTCCATCCAATTTGTCCCAGACCCTTTGGGATATTATAAGTATGCACCCCTCTATATTTACACAGACGTGGACTCACGTGGTTTACCTATAGATGCAAAAACCTATTTTAGTAGCATAATAGGCAAATACATACCTCTTTAAACATGCCGGGTATAACATGTTTATTTTCAACTTCCTGTATTTCCTGTCTTGTGGGCCAGATGTCACGTAGGAATACAGGTGACCCGTCAGAACGGTTACCTACAAAAAATCATGATAATAAGCCTTTGCATTTAATCTAGATGACTTATACAGCGTCAGGGGCCACTTTTTCATCTAATCTAGATGATATACAGCTTCAGGGGCCGCTTTTTCATTTATTATAGATGACTTATACAGCGTCAGGGGCTATTTTTGCATCTAATCTAGATGACTTATAAAGAAAGCGTCAGGGCCACTTTTGCATCTAATCTAGATGACATACAGCGTCAGGGGCCACTTTTGCATCTAATCTAGATGACTTATACAGCGTAAGGGGCTACTTTTGCATCTAATCTAGATGACATACAGCGTCAGGGGCCACTTGCATCTAATCTAGATGACTTATACAGCGTAAGGAGCCACTTTTTCATCTAACCTAGATGACATACAGCATCAGGGGCCACTTTTGCATCTAATCTAGTTGACTTAAACAGTGTTAAGGGCCACTTTTTACCCATGCTCTCATACAGACCGCTGCAGTACCTGGGACATGTTTATATGCAGTATGCTTGTAGTACTATACTATCCTCTCATTCATTTAATTTCATTTAATTTCATTTATTCATTAAATAACAATTATTTACAATCGTAACACAGGAAAGACAATGTCAATACGTGCGGAGCTGACTAAGCTATGGTTAAACAAGTACCAGGCTAACGTAACTCACCAAGGGGTTGCGTCTCGAAGTCAATATCCACAGTACCGGCCAGTGCGTAAGCAATTACCAACAATGGCGATGCTAGGTAGTTAGCACGAGTGTTCGGATGTATCCGACCTTCAAAGTTCCTGTTACCAGACAGCACGCCGCAGCAGACCAGCTCGTTCTGGAAGAGGTGGTAGGTTTGACATATGCGCTGGATTTCACAGTCATGTCATAGTTAACCCCCGAATTCATAAACAAAGGCTGAACAGTCCGCCAAACCGTTGCAACAAGCATTTGCATAGCACAGCGCCGGAATGAGCCTCTAATTGAGCCGTTTTAGAGGGCCGAATTATCATCTAGCTAGACTCTAGATTCTAGTCTAGATTTTAAACTGAATATGTGTCTAGAGCGAACATGTGCGAACACTCCGAAATCAAATATAACGGACTGTTCTGTTCAACCCCTATGAATTTGGGGGTGTGTAAGAGTCATACAAAATGAAGATTACAATTGGTCAGAATTGGTAATAGTGTGGTAACAAAATGAACTACGAATACGCTGCATTATTATGGGTACATACCTTTTCAATGGTGTTAGCTATGTTGTCATCGATAGGTCCTGAGTTGCCAATACACGTCATACATCCATAGCCCACTATATCGAAACCTAGTTGTTCCAGGTATGGAACTACTCCTGATTCCTGAAAAATTAATTGTCCTTTAAAAGTTTTTGTAAAGTTTAGATAAAACCTTGTTTATCCGCGGAGAGTACGTATTTAGTATTGTTTTCCTTCACCGTTGCAAGGAACTGACATTATAGTAGATTTTTATTCAGCTCATAAAGGTCCCAGGTTCGAATCCAGTTGAAACATTTCGAATAAGTAAATGTGCTATCAAAGCTGTATGGAGTAGGGTCCTATGAATAGTGGACTACGGGCTGATGATAAGTTGAAAATACAAGAATCCTACATAATTTCTCAAACGCAAAAACCCAGAAGAGTGTGTAAAGATTTGAACTCACAACCTCACGATCGTAAAGCAGAGGTTCTACCATTGCGCCGTTCTGCTCTCAGATAGGACCTCGAAATTAAGACTCACCCTGAGATAGTATGTGACCACTCCAGAACCAGGAGATAGTGATGTTTTAATGTATGGTAGAACACTTAGGCCGTTCTCTATAGCTTTCTTTGCTAGCATACCTGAGGACAAGTTAAATCACGATCAGTTATATGACTGCTAATAGCAATCTGAGATGGCTGTATGTTTAGCCTACGAAATATATTGATATTTGCTATAGGAGGATGGAGAAATATAGGGGGATGAAATGGGATATATACAGTAGTGCGAGTAGAGGAGTACAGTGGGATAAATTATGATATAAAATGGGGTACAAGGAGAACCATAACATACTAGGGGTACAATGGGGTACAGGCGAATACAGCGGTATAATGGGATACTGGGGGGTACAATGAGGTACTGAGGAGTAAAATGGGGTACAGAGAATAGGATCGAACACTTACCAGCTCCCAACATAACGCTAGGATTAGAAGTGTTAGTGCAAGAAGTGATAGCTGCGATGATAACACTGCCATGCCCTATGCTGTACTCCTTGCCGTCACTGAAGGTGAAGGAGGCTTGCGTGTTCAGGTCGGCTGGAGAGATGCCGTAACCTTTGAAGCCAACCTGGTAGGTAAACAGGGTTACAATTAGTTTTCATACGATTTAAAGACTATTAAATAAATTAATATTTATAGACATTAAAAAAAAAAGAATATATGAGTAAGAAAGGAGTGAACACCGAGATGACGGCTGATAGAGGAGAGTGGAAGATGAGGACATGTTGTACCGACCCCACTTGGCGTGGGACAAGGGTAGCATGGTGATGAAACATAAAAAAAAACGCACAACGCTTTCTAGTCCCAAACTAAGCGACGCTGGTAATATATTTATTTATTTATTTATTTGAACATATTTAGCACATAAAGATATCTACCTACTTACCTACTTGTTTACATTACAATTAGTTTGGTTAGGTTAGTCATATTCAATAAAAAAGTTATCTAAAAAATCAAATCAATCTTAACTATCTAGGTTAGGTTCTTCGATACAGCGATTCTACGCTGATTTGCTCTAAATAACGAAAATAACATCGAATCAACTACAGTTTCAGTAAATATCAATAATGTTACATGAAAGAAACAGTTTTTTAGAATTAATAATAAACATAAAGAAATATAAATGTAACTGTCAATGTAACTTTTCAAAAACTAATTGAAATAAACAAACTTAAACGATAGGGCTATCGTAATTTTTACTTGGTAGATCGGTTTAGTCGAGTGACTACCCTCCGTACTAGTTTGCACTATATGCTTGTAATTAGCTTGTAAATATATATAACTACTAGACAGCGTTACTTTAAGAATTAAGGCGGGGTTATTCGAAACTTTTAGGTTTTTTAACAACTGTATCTCTACTGAAGTGCAAAAGTTGCACGAAAAAAAATATTTTATTAAAATTGAACATAATAATATATCCTAGAGCTTTGTAAAGATAGAAACGTAAATAATAATAATTTTCTCGATAAAAAAAATCGTAAAGATGACACTAAACAGATATTTCAAACGGTTCATACTACGATGTTTCTTCTTGAAATCATGTCAAAGTTATATCAAAAGATAGGGCTCATTATTTAATAGGGAACTGTAAAAAAAATTTATTATAATTTAGTTATTATTCATCTCTGTAAAAGAAAACTATCAAAATATATACGTTCAGCCCGTGCAGGCGCTCGCGCCTTGCTCGCTCGCTCGCGCCCAGTGCCCGTCTAGACGTCTTCGTCCTAAACTTCTTGGATAACCTCGCCTTAATATACATGGGAACTAGATTCCTCATTGAAAATACATACATAATACATAGTAACACCCAAACATAGAACACTCATAGATGCTGGTTCTGTGTCTGGGTTTGCCACACTAATGTTTGTTCACAGTGGGGATCGAACCCACGACCCACATCACAGGTAATCCCTACGGATGTCTACTGTGCCTTAGGATTAGTCGTGATTATAATTCATTTCCCTAAAATAAAATCGTCTGCAAATTAAACTTTTCTTCCGCATTGTATTTCAACCTTTGAACACGTCCGAACATCTGTACACGCTAATATCACGTACATAGGGTATACCGCGGCTTGCCTTGACTTCAAACGCTGTACATACTAGCAGATACAATGGGGGATGGCTGGTGATCCCAAGCCCCACTAAAAGATCCGCGTGGACCCAATAGTCGAGCATCTCCTTCCCGTAAGCTGTGCCCGCGACTTCGTCCGCGTGGAATAGTGTCTTTAAGTAGCATTTTTAAATATTTAGGCTAATTATTTTACAAATAAGACCACGCCGCGCTCCATTTTTTCAGTAGTATGTCGAAACAAACAGTCAAACACAGCGTTTTAGTTAAATATGAGTAACATCTCAACATTGACCTACTGTGAGAGAACGCAGCAGACTGTCAGCGTAATAAAGACCTTGCGTTGTCAGCGTTTTCAATCGCGTAGTTAGCACTAAGATAGTACTTTTACTACAGACTTTAAAACTATGTTTATGCCACGGTTTTGCTTGCCACAGAACTGCCACTGAAGTTATCCAATCAGAGGTCAGACAAGTCGAAACATAACAGTCTAGTGGGACGAGTGGGAAGATTAAAATAACTTCCCGTTCGTCCCACAAACAAACTCGGTGGGACAAACGGGATTTATAAAATGTACTTATTTTTGCATTCCCGTTCGTCCTACCAGTAGAACGAAACCCAGTGGGACGAACGGGAATGAACGTTGCAATACGTGCTACATCGTTCGCTTATCTTACTTGATAGAAATCTGACCTTATTTAATATTTGTGAAGTAGCAGGTTTATGTTTCAACAATTATTTTAGAAAACTATAAATATTAGGCAGGTATGTATAGGCGACCAAGAAATTGGTTTACCACTTTTGATGACATCTCTCAGTAACATAATTATTCGCTAAGGAGTTTAAATAAACAGGAATGACAGATTCTGACGTAGCAGTTATTAATCTGTCAAGCGAAAATAGCCCTTGATGTTTTGTACGTGCAAATGATATTCAGCCTTAGAGTGGTAAACCAATTTCTTGGTCGCCTACACCTAATTGAATATCGAAAAACATATTTTTAAAATATATTTTGTAACAAATAAAATTAGACAAATCCATTGAATAGAAGTCATAAAAATTTGCGTAAACAAAGATTAACGATGAGCCACCTCCAGACAAACAGATAAACAAACAAACAGCGTTACTATACGTAAACACGGATATGGAATGCTGAACCAACAGAAAATAAACAATATAACGTTTTGTTACTAATGAATAGTTTCAGTACAGTGTTTTAAAAATTGGTGAAAGTTTTAGTGGTGTTTTAACTTGTAAAAATTGTGACTGTAAGTATCCCTTATTTAAGAAAATTTTAGGCCCGCATGCCGATACACAAATATTTACTCAAGAATAGATGGAAATCTTTACTCAAGAATAGATTTTGAGTAGATATTCCTGGATCAGAGTTTGAGCAGTAACTCAGTATGCGGGCCTCAGACATTTAATGTTTCACACAACGCCTTCTAGACACAAAATTAGCAAAGCCAATTAGCAAAGCCTTTTTTGTCTCAATGTGATGGGCGCAGTGCAATGCATCACACGGCACGTCCTCAGTGAATGTGCTGTGAGACAATGCATCGTTACAGGTAGCGGTTACCACTTAACATCAGGCGGGCCAGCGGCTTGTTACATGATTTAGTAGTTTAAAAATTTTTAGTTTTTTATCCGCATGTTGCTGACTATACTTTAGTTCGTTATTCAACTTATATCACCGACTGTACATCAGTTAATTAAGTAGATACTTAGTTAATATTGCAAAACAATTCTCTAATTAGTAATTACGGGTTATAAGTATGCCCTAATTAGTACTTTCTTACAAGTAGGTACCTGTGTGCGTTTAGTTAATTTCATGCAATTAAGATATTTCTTAAAGTCACCTACTTAGTAACTACTTGTAATCATAATACCATTGACGAATTATTTATATCTATCTTCTTCTTCTTCTAAATATATAAAACTCTTTTGAAGCTGACTGACAATCAACGCACAGCCTAAACTATAAGTCCTAGAGGTATGAAATTTGGAGGGTAGTATCCTTATATAGTGTAGGCGTGGACTAAGAAAGGAATTTTTAAAAGTCGTACTCTAATGAGTCTAGAACGCGAGCAACGCCGCAAGCTACGGCTAGTACTATAAAAAAACTGTAAAAAAAAAGCCAAAAACTAAAATTTAAAAATAAACGAAATATGCAGATGTGTAACGATTCTGATTCCGAAAATCGAGTTTGTCTGATTATCTGTTTATTTGTTCGCGGATCACGCCTTAATTACTGGACCAATTTCAACGAAACTTATACCATTCGGAAGCCCTTTTTCCGGATTGAAACATAGGCTATATTTTATTGAAATGAAAGACGTGGATCCTTATATACAGCTTGACCTCTCTAAACCAAAAGCAGCCATTTGCTACGAGGTTCATCGTATGCTGGTGACAGATATTTTGGTGGAAAGTTTCACACTCGTACGAAGTCGCAGGTATCAGCTAGTTTAGAAATATTTCTAAAAAGATTTTTTTTAGTACAACTAAATGATAGAACATAGTCTAACCGCGTATATATCAGGGCCGTATACCCAAAAGAACTCAAGACTCAAACTTGACTCAAGCTCAGATTTGAGTAGAGGTTTCCATATAAATAATTAGACCTTTGCACCTTATCTAGACGATTTATACAGTATCAGTATATCTTTTCACTCATACTCCTATGAACGGTACGCTGCAGTGCCTGGCACATGTTTATATGCAGTATGCTTGTCTCTCCGCTTAGTCGGTATCCACAAAAATAAAACTCTGTACTCGTCTTGATTGATCGGTACCTAGTGAAGCGCTCGTGGCTAGGCTTGCTTAGTCAATCTTCACCGATTATCTAAATTAAGCGACGTTCTGCGGTCACTATTTGGATGGGTGACCGTTAGTGGCATTTACATCTGAGCTTCCGTGCTTCAGAGGGCACGTCAAACTGTCGGTCCCGGCTCTAGCGCTCGATAAAGCCATGACGGATGTCCTAGTCCTAAGGCGGACTAAAAACTCCGTCACCAGAGTTGGCCACTAACTCGAATACGAGTTTGCTTTTGCCTCGTACCTACTTGAGTATATTGTCAGCGTACGAGCATAGTCGTTAAAATAATATAATATTGATAAAGAGTGCGATAGAATTAACCACAGACAGGAAGTAAATATTTCTCATCAATTTTTTTTCACATACTAATAGTATGATTTGTCTTCGTTTGATTTCGATGTCATTTAGTTTTTGAACTTCTTTTTTAGCCCCCGAACGGAAGGGGTGTTATAAGATTGACGGCGTTGTGTGTCTGTCTATTTGTTTGTTACGAATCGTACACATTTTAGTGCAGCTGACTGTACTTAAATTATTTTTTAAGATTACTAATAAGTAGCTCTACCCGTGTGTGTGTCAATTTAATGTCGCCATTGTAGATACATGCTGTATGTTCACACAAAATACTCGTCTATCTAGAATAGCCACAAATTGATAAATTAATAGTAGGTACATTATTTAACCGCAATCGAACAACATATTATAGGGCGTGTAGCAAATTAGTTTCCAGTAACTCTGAGTCCTCGACGGACTGCATTGGAAAGCCTACGGGTAGTACGAAACCTTTCAAAATTGTTCCTAGTAGAAGTCTCATTATCATCATCATCAACCTATATCGGTCCACTGCTGGACGTAGGTCTCTCGCAAGACGCGCCACTGAGCCAGGTCTTCAGTCATCCAGTGTTTGCGCTACATGTCTCAGATCGTCACCCCACCTAGCCGGAGGGCGTCCTACACTACGCTTGCCTAAACGCGATCTCCACTCGAGTATTAGTTTGCTCCAACGATTGTGGAAGTCTACAGAGGTGAATTTATAGTTTAGATAGAAGATGGTATTGCCATCTCATTGAAATTACCCAGGTCGGAAGCCTACATGGAATATCCAGGAGTGGAGTGAAAAGTGATAAAACAAGGAGCCCACTGAGTATGTATACCTACCCGTGCGTTTATTATCTTGCTCAGTCCATCTTCACAATTATCTAAGTGACAGCCTGCAAAAAAAACTTGAGAGGTGTCAAGGGACACCCGGATGGAACGAAGTTCCTTGAGGTGTTGTTTTCTTACCGAAAGTACACAGAAGCACCTAAATTAAAACAAAAACTTCCAACAATACCTACATTCATTTGTTTCCTTCCTGCACCAATTTATTCGAATGACGTTGTCAAAGTTTGAAAAAAGTGTCGTTAAATCTTTTGGTCTTAATTTTTTCCGTCTAGCCCCCTTTCGCAACGCGCGATAAGGAACTTCGTTCCAAAACTTCCGTACTGGCACCTATTTCGCACATGAGATTTACTTGCGTCTTAGATCGATTGAGCAAGCCAGCTCGTATGAGTTAGTGGCCAACCCTGGTGACGGAGTTTTTAGGCCGCCTTAACTCCGTCATGGCGTAACGACTGCACGGACCGACAGTTTAACGTGCCCTCCGAAGCACGGAAGTGCTCGGATGTAAATGTAACGGTCACCCATCCAAATAGTGACCGCACAGAACGTCGCTTAACTTAGATAATGGGTGGAGATTGGCTAAGCAAGCCTAGCCACGAGCGCTTCTCAAACTACTGCTAATCTGGAGCAACGAGTCGACGAACCAAACACAACAACTAACTAATAGAAGTGTGTAGAATATCTAAGCCGTACAATTTGGTGGCTTAGCTTATGAGTGAACGGTGACGTCATAAAGCTATCTCACTGAATAGTTCTGCTCAGACAATACATCAAGAAGAAGAAGAAAAACTAAGAAGGGAAAAGGTAAATCTAAAAAAAATAGAAAGGGTATTCTGCCTTCCGTGCTGTGGGTCATGGGTTCGATCCCCACCGAGAACTGACATATTACAAAACGCTCTATAGTCCCAAACTAAGCAAAGCTTGTACTATCGGAACTAGATTGCTGATAGAATACTTAAGAATACTTATACATACTTACTATATGTACTTATACATTTTTTTGTAAATACATACTTATGAGACATAGAACCCAGCCATAGAACCAAAAATTCATGTTTCATCATCATATCCCTGTCCTTATCCCACGCTAGGTGGGGTCGGCACAATATGTTTTCTTCTTCCACTCACTCCTATCATTCGTCAACTCTGAATCTACTCCTCTCACATTCATATCCTCTTTCACACAATCCAACCACTTCTTCTTCGATCTTCCTCTACTTGCATACCCAGCCACACTCATATTCATAACTCTCTTCGTTATATGACTTTCATCCCTCCTCATTACGTAACCAAAAATTCATGTTTGCCACACACAATTGTTTGTTTTTTGTAGTGGGGGATCGAATTCAGAGCTTATACGAACTGAGCTGTGACGCCTATCAATAACTAGATAGATCCAAAACTATTGCGGTGACTATTCCAATCTCACATCGAGTTTATTGACCACAGAGGGCTTAGTACGAGTTTTGGTGTGTAAAACTAGTGTAAAACGTCTGACGCCCAGCACACTAGTGTGCGCTGATTTGTATGGAGACACTGAGCGGATTCTTTGAGAAACTTGCTCTACACCAAGCCCGTACTCGCATGTCGAGCTTCTCAAAGAATCCGCTCAGTGTCTCCATACAAATCAGCGCACACTGGTGTGCTGGCCGTCAGATGTTTCACACCCACACTATACACTGAAAATTCGTACTAGGCCCTCAGGGTTAGAGTAAACATTACTAATTACTAAATCACCCACAGGTACCATTCCTTTAATTAGAGTCAAATTAATCACTTAAATGAATCACTCCTATTTTTTTATAATTTTCATTTTCAACCCATTAGGCATCTAATGTTATTGACAGGTAAAAATTTGTATAAAAGGATTTTTACGGATAGTTTTAAATCAGTATCGACCTGCCCTTCGAAGGCAACAGACGGATATAGTTACAGTTTACATACTAAATAGTCCTCTGTGTTGTGAATTTGTATATGTCGTGAATCAGTGCTTTGTGGATATGAGAAAGAGTTGAGATCGTTCATCTATAACTTGAGTTCAATGGTGACATGTTACATACCATGGTTAGTTTAGAAGATTCCATAAAATATGTAAGTCTTTTTTAACTATTTTTTATGTATTTATTTTCTGTAAGCTCGTCCAAGTTAACATTATACAAATGCTCTCAAATAAAACGAACAGATAAACTGGCGACATTATATTTTTTTATGTAATAGTTCTCATCAAGAAAAGAAGCAATTTTCTGTCAAATATAGCTGTCACAACCACAGTTGACATGTCTGTTAATCTGTCACTGGGTATGTGATAGTTAGAATTGACAGATTCAGTCGACTGCTCTACGTTTTCTGTCGTAAAGCATTTATTGTCATTGTAAGCAGCCCAGAAGAAAATGAAGCCCGTTTCTGTCATTCTTAGCTGTCACAACCACAGTTGACATGTCTGTCAATCTGTCACTGGGTGTGTGATAGTTAAGATTGACAGATTCTGTCAACTGCTTCATGTTTTGTCATTCTTAGCTATCATCAAGAAACGAAGAAATTTTTGTCATTTATAGCTGTCACAACCACAGTTGCAATGTCTGTTAATCTGTCACTGGGTGTGTGATAGTTAGAATTGACAGATTCAGTCAACTGCTCCACATTTTCTGCCATCAAGCATTTTTTGTCAGTATTACCAGTCCAGAAGCAAGCGAACCATTTTCTGTCATTCCTAGCTGTCCCCACCACAGTTGACATGTCTATCAATCTGTCACTGGGTGTGTGATAGTTAGAACTGACAGATTCTGTCAACTGCTTTCAGTTTTTCTGTCGTATTTACTGTTGTCCAAAAAAGTAGCTTTTTTGCCATTCTAAGCTGTCACAACCACAGTAGACATGTTTGTCAATCTGTCACTGGGTGTGTGATAGTTAGAATTGACAAATTCTATCAACTGCTTCGTGTTTTTTTGTAACTCTTAGCTGTCATGAACCAAAGAAAACTTTTCTGTTATTCTTAGCTGTCATAACCACAGTAGACATGTTTCCTAATCTGTCACTGGGTGTGTGATAGTTAGAAGTGACAGATTCAGTCAACTGCTCCACATTTTCTGCCATCAAGCATTTTTTTGTCAGTATTAGCAGTCTAGAAGCAAGCGAAGCCCTTTCCTGTCATTCCTAGCCGTCACCACCACAGTTGACATGTCTATCAATCTGTCACTGGGTGTGTGATAGTTAGAATTGACAGATTCTGTCAACTGTTTTCAGTTTTTCTGTAGTATTTACTGTTGTCAAGAAAAGTAGTTGTTTTGCCATTCTAAGCTGTCACAACTACAGTAGACATGTTTGTCAATCTGTCACTGGGTGTGTGATAGTTAGAATTGACAAATTCTATCAACTGCTCCGTATTTTTTTGTAACTCTTAGCTGTCATGGACCAAAGAAACCTTTTCTGTCATTCTTAGCTGTCATAACTACAGTAGACATGTTTCCTAATCTGTCACTGGGTGTGTGATAGTTAGAATTGACAGATTCTGTCAACTGTTTTCAGTTTTTCTGTAGTATTTACTGTTGTCAAGAAAAGTAGCTTTTTTGCCATTCTAAGCTGTCACAACTACAGTAGACATGTTTGTCAATCTGTCACTGGGTGTGTGATAGTTATAATTGACAAATTCTATCAACTGCTCCGTATTTTTTTGTAACTCTTAGCTGTCATGGACCAAAGAAACCTTTTCTGTCATTCTTAGCTATCATAACTACAGTAGACATGTTTCCTAATCTGTCACTGGGTGTGTGCTGGTTAGGATCGACAGATTTTGTCAACTGCTCCTGTCATTCTCAGCTATCATAAAGAACATAAGTAGTTGTCATCAAAAAAAAAAGATATTATTAGTCATTCTTAGCTGTCACAACCACAGTAGACATGTCTGTCAATCTGTCACTGGGTGTGTGATAGTTAGAGTCGACAGATTCTGTTAACCACTTTATGTTTTCTGTCATTCTTAGCTTCCATCAAGAGAATAAGCTTTGCAAAAGCTATAAACCAAGAAGTTGAAGTTGAGAAAAAGCATTTTTTTTTCATTTCTAGCTGTCACAACCACAGCAGACATGTGTCTCAATCTGTCACTGGGTGTGTGATAGTTAGAACTGATAGATACCATCAACTGCTTCCAGTTTTGCTGTAATATTTAGGTGTCACCAAGAAAAAGAAGCCACTTTCTGTCATTCTTAGCTGTCACAACCACAGTAGACATGTTTGTCAATCTGTCACTGGGTATGTGATAGTTAAAATTGACCGATTCTGTCAACTACTCTACGTTTTCTGTCGTCAAGCATTTATTGTCATTGTGAGCAGCCCAGAAGAAAATGAAGCCCGTTTCTGTCATTCTTAGCCGTCACAACCACAGTAGACATGTCTGTAAATCTGTCACTGGGTGTGTGATAGTTATAATTGACAAATTCAATCAACTGCTCCGTATTTTTTTGTAACTCTTAGCTGTCATGGACCAAAGAAACCTTTACTGTCATTCTTAGCTGTCATAACTACAGTAGACATGTTTCCTAATCTGTCACTGGGTGTGTGATGGTTAGGATCGACAGATTCTGTCAACTGCTCCTGTCATTCTCAGCTATCATAAAGAACATAAGTAGTTGTCATCAAAAAAAAAAAGAAATTATTAGTCATTCTTAGCTGTCACAACCACAGTAGACATGTCTGTCAATCTGTCACTGGGTGTGTGATAGTTAGAATTGACAGATTCTGTCAACTATGATTTTTTTGTGTAAAAACAGGCAGCAAGTATCTTTTAACAAAATAATCATAATGGAATTGTGATTTTACTTCTTTATGTTTGTTATCCTAATTTTAAATTAGCTAACAGAATAGTCACGTACCCTGCAAGGGACACCAATTGTAGTTTAATACTAGGAAGAGAAGTTATTAGGACTTGTAGAGACTTGTAAGGACTATAAGAGGTTCCTAGGCCTTGTAGATCATAACGTCACATACCTTGTTCGTAAGACAATCCTGGAAATCCTTCTTCATAACGGAAACGGAAACCCGGTCCTGAGGGCGTTTGGGACCGCTGACTGACGTCACAACCGTCGCTAAGTCCAGTTCTACCACCTAAAACATCATTAGTTATTTTTTAAAGACTCTTTTAACTACGCCTCTTTTTGCAAATTATGTAGTAATGTAGTATGAGCTCCGGCGAAGTGGCAACTTTCATTGGCAAAAACCAAAAAACTTCTACCTTATTAATTTATATGCTTTTACGCAATTAATTTTATAGGTATTCCATATGTATTGTTTTACTTTTTACATGTGAATTTAATATTTTTACAATACTATTATTATTCATTTACTTAGGTATATAGTTTTTTGTTTAAAATTTACCTTTTTTTGACCTATAACAAAATGTTACGAATATTAATAAACATAAACATAAACATAAACCTTATTATCGTTTATTTGATACTTAGAAAAATAAATTCGAATTATCGTACAACCAAGCGACCATATTGCGCAGCAGAGAACATAGAGAAAAAAACGCATTGACAATTCTCTTCTTCTTTTTTCTTACTTTTTTTTTTATATTCACAGATAACAAACATTATAAAATAAAGCGTCGCCTACAACTAATGAAGAAACAGATGAATATACATACATACATTTTCTCGTGTTACTTTTGTTGGTTGTCCTAATAAAACAAAAAATTAATTAAATACATGCCGGTAAATATCATAACCCTCCTTTTCGCTTCGCTGTAGTCGAGTAAAAGTAATTAAACAAGCGTCGTACAAACCTGAGAGAATACAGGGTCTTGCTCTGGGTTACTGTAATCCCTGAACTGTTTGGTAGCCCGTAGGTATTTCTCTATTATGTCTATTTTTTCTTGAGACCGATCTGAAAACAATAAATGAAAATTAATCATGTTTTTGGAATTAATTTCTTTTGTAAATGCTATATTCAGTAAAATTACCCTAAGCAGCGATTTGTGTACGTAAGAGTCTGAATATATAGTTTCTTTTACCTTAAAACAAAAGAAATAAAATAGGTTTGATAAAAAATACACTTGAAACAGTAGAGATAGATAGATAGATAGATAGATAGATATATTCTTTATTGCACACCAAGAAAAGAAGAAAAACAAAAAAAAGAGAAAAAAGTTTTAAGTATGAGGTACAATGGGCGGTCTTATCGCTATAAGCGATCTCTTCCAGACAACCTTTGGATGGACAGAAGCAGTTCGACTAGACTAGTAGAGCTATCTATAAATCGTTTGCAACGGTTTGTAGATAGCTCAACTGTGTCACGTGTATTTTGTAAATATTGTGAATATTATAAATACTGTATTCGTTGTAAAATTCCTTGTGAATAAATGCCAAGTAAATTCCAAATATCTAAACTTTCACGTTTATAATATTAGTGGGAAGTGGGATGTGATAGATATAGACGGATAGATATATTCTTTACAAACTTCCGCCCGCGTCTTCGTTCGCGTCCCGTTGGATCCCGTTGATTTCTCGGGATAAAAAGTAGCCTATGTGTTAATCCAGGTCACGGATCATATTTTTACGTGAAAGAGTAACAAACATCTATCCATACTCACAAACTTAATATTAGTAGGATTGCACACCAAGAAAAGAAGAAAAACAATAAAAGAGAAATAAGTTTTAAGTATGAGGTACAATGGGCGGCCTTATCGCTATAAGCGATCTCTTTCAGACAACCTTTGGATGGACAGAAGCATTTCGATTAGGTAAGAACGGGCCGCACTTACTGGTCTGCGTCAAATATTCCAATGACCTTTCGTCAACAGGGAAATGCGCTACTGTAGCTCCAAATTCCGGGCACATATTAGCTACAGTGGCTCGGTCCGCTATACTCAAGGCTACAACGCCGGGACCAAAGAACTCCACGAACTGACCCACCACGCCCAGAGAACGGAGATGCTGAAATAACTCCTGGTTAGTTATGGTCGCCTGGTACTTAAAGACGAATTTGATATGAGGTTTAGACTTATTTATATGTAGTTCAATTCTATTCAATTCTTGTCTATGGCCTTTGCAGTGTTGGCCGCAATGACCCGCCCGACAGACGTTGTCCTGTCATTCAAACTCTTACTGTCAAACAACTGACAGTTATTTCATACGTGCACGTTAAATTGAAAAGGTGACATTAAAAAAGTTTATAATAAAAGTAGTATGTTAAGTTTCTTAAATTTTCTGATTTTCCGCACAATTTTCTAAATTTTTTCTTTCATAAGAACCTTCTCCTGCGTGCCTAAGATGCGCACCGCGAGATATTTGTAATGTCGTTCTGTCAAAATGTAAGCATTTTGTACCAGTTTAGGAACTATTGCATTATCTGTGGTACCTAATGTTATCGACAAAACGCGCCATAATGTACACTTTTGACACTTGTTAGTCGTCGTACTTCTCTGAGGACGAGATAATAGTCATGCAGAAATGTCAAAAGTTGAAAATTCAAAGGCGCGGTTTCTCGACAACATTACCACAGATAATGCAATAGTTCCTAAACTGGTACAAAATGCTTACATTTTGACAGAACGACATGACAAATATCTCGCGGTGCGCATCTTAGGCCCGCTGACAATAGCAAACAAAACAAAAATTTACGAAATCGGTCCAGCCGTTCACGCGTGATGCCGTGATGCCGTGAAATAGGGATTCATTTTTATATATAGAGATTTTGGTAAGATGTTTAGGTTTAGAATGATTTATAAAGTATTTTGGTAAGATTATTAGGATTATGGTTGATATTTCTATTATACTATAGGTACTATCTTCGTAATCTATGATAACCTGGTATTTTTTTCACATGTAAGAGCCTAATATTTTTTTAATTAATATCTAGATCAATTTATCTTCACGTACCTTAGTTATGGTAAGCACAAGATCCGTGGAAGTAGCTAGTGGGTTCAGTTCCCCGACAAGTTTGTAACCAACCACTTTAGGTAGCAACATACTGATAGCTTGCCCTAACATCACTGCCTCTGCTTCAATGCCTGAAACATGTAAAAATAATTAAGAGCGGCCTTAAAGTTTTGCGAGGAAATAAATAATCAAATTATAAATCGCCAAATTGAAGTCGGTTTTTAGAGTTTTTAAATTATTATATGACAGAATGAATTGACAAATATCTCGTGTGCGTATCATCCCAGCCGCGTAGCTACAAAGACCAAAACTCGTACGTACACCCGACAAGCTAACAAAAGAGGTGTAAAGTTTTATTAAACTTTTATGTAACCTACCAACCTATTTTAGAGTTTGATGTAGAATAATCTATTAAATGTGTGATCGCAGTACCAGTACCTACCGCACGTACGCAACTGGCGCCACTGAAAACCAGCGCCTAGGCAGGGTACTAACATATCCTACTCTGGCACCATGCTGAGTTGTGGCCATTTTTGTTATTTTTAATTATAGTTCTAAGATTTAAAATGAAATGAAAATGAAATCCATTTATTCAACCCATTTGGGTACAAACACAGATAAAACAGAGAGAAAAAAGTAAGCCAGACAGGTAGGAGCAAAACAGAGTCAGTGGTAGGAAAGAAGGTACAAACAATTTCAAACAAAAACCAATAAAAATAGTGCTAGTTAGTCCTGTCCTGCTCTGTAGGTACCCTAGTGCGGTTGAAAAGGTTGTTCTCAGCATATGCTGCCCCACATGCATGGACCATGAGATGGAGCAGCGCTGGTTATACTTACCTACCTCTGTAAAATAACAAAATAAAACATTCTATTCTATTCTAAAGCTCACCGCCTACTCCCCAACCGACCACTCCAAGTCCATTGATCATTGTAGTATGACTATCGGTGCCCACAACAGAATCAGGGTGGAGAATGGTACCATCTGAGAATACTACTCGAGCTAGGTATTCTAAATTAACCTGAAATAAATTAATTATGGATATTTAACACAACATCTGGTCCCAAATTAAGCAAAGCTTGTACTATGGGAACTAGATTGCTACTTATATACATTTTTTTTTGCAACTACACACTTATAATACATAGTAACACCCAGACATAGAACAAACATTTGTGTGCTACACAAATGTTTGTTGACTGAGCTGTGACACCTGTCGGTATGATGATGATGAACGTGCAAGTAACAACGGCCGGGTTCCAAACGCATTGACAAAAAAGTGACTCCATCATTACTCATGTACGCCGCCCATTGTACATTTAATGCAACCTGTTTTGTATCACTACATAGTATAAAGCAAAGTCGCTTCTCGCGTCTGTCTTTTTTGATTTTGAAGCGGTTTGTTTTTTAGAGTGATTCAAGACGAAGGTTCATATGTATAATACATCATCATTATCACTGCATTGCACCCGTGCGAAGCCGGGGCGGGTCGCTAGTATATCATATGAATATGTTTCGGTGTTATTTATGTACAATAAAGCGTTTTCATTCATTCATTCGTTCATTCATTCATTCATGTATAGAAATCTCTACTCATATCTGTGCTTGAGTCCAGATCAGTGCTTGAGCAGTAAATCAGTACACGGGCCTGAATCATCTTTCTTCAGATTAGGTGCAAAGACCTGTGGTATTTTAGTCTAAAAGTTAGAGTGGGCATTATGACTTGTTTACCATACGTAATCAGAACATAATGTCTTCTCTAACTTTTTATAAGATAGGTGGTTTATATTAAGGTGTATATATGAAGCGCTCGTGGCGTAGCCTGCTTCATCAATCTTCACCAATTATCTAAGTTAAGCGACGTTCTGTGCGGTCACTATTAGGATGGGTGACCGTTAGTGGCATTTACATCCGAGCGCTTCCGTGCTTCGGGGGGCACGTTAAACTGTCGGTCCCGGCTCTAGCAGTCGTTAAGCCACGACGGAGGCCTTAAGGCGGTCTTAAAACTCCGTCACCAGAGTTGGCCACTAACTCGTACGAGCTTGCATAACGTGTATTTATGTTGATTTAATTCGTTAATATTTTTATACCTGATGGACGATACCGGACCCTGGTGGTACAATCAGCATATTATTGAACGCCTCTGCTCCCCACTGCAAATTCAAAATATTCATGAACATTCTTACGCCATTTAGACGCCGACTAAGCCAAGCTGGGTATATGAACCAATTTCTTTGTATGTGTACCGCCATCTATCTCGCTATATGAGAACTATCCTATATCGCGCAAACGAAGTTATCACGGAGTTTGGACATAAGTAATACTACCGAATACCATAAGAAAACACACATCCTACCGTGTTCTCCTCATATCAGTACATTTTAAAAAACAAAAGGCTAAAAGGCTCATTGGTAACGGTGCGTTGGTCGAGGCTAAACTCCTGAGCCTCGAGCATCGTCAGAAAGTAGCTAGCCTGTCGGTATTTTACAAGATACATTTTGGGGAGTGTGCAATGGAACTCTTTGAGCTTGTTCCCCCTTCCCCATTCCATCACCGGACCACTAGGCGTACGGAAACGAGACACCCGTTCATGGTTGATACACCACCAATCCGCACTAAACGCTTTGCGTCTACATTTATTATGCGGACAGCCAAAGAGTGGAACTCGTTGCCGGCGTCTGTGTTCCCGAATGGTTATAATTTGGAAGTTTTCAAGAGTAGAGTGAATAAGTATCTTCTAGGTAACCGTGCTACATCGTAGACCACATCATTGCTTAACATCAGGTGAGATTGTGGTCAAACGGTTGCCTATTGTATTAAAAAAAAAGACACAGCATACTCAGAAAAAAACAAAGTATCATCAAACAAATGTTATTTCTATGTGGGGATCGTACCCACAACGTAAAACGCAGGAGTGATCACGAACAAATCTGACAGTAACCACGTTATGTAGCCATATCATATTAGAGTCGTATTGCGCATCAACTTCGGCTCGACTGTCGAATGTTATGTATGTTATGTATGTGTATTAGTATATTTTTGTAGGTTATTGTAGTTATAAAGGCGTTGTTGTTTCTTTTTAAAGTTTTACCTTAGAAGCACTACCATCATCTCCGCACTACACCCAGGTTAGTTGGTAGATAATGCTAAATATGAAAATGAAAACTGAAATGCTTTCATTTCAGTTTTCATTTTAGTTTAGCGTAGTTAATATTTTACTTTCTGTCACTATATTTTATAAAACTTTTATGTAACGTACCAACCTATTTTAAAGTTTGATGTACAATATTCTAATAAATGTGTGATCGCAGTACCTACCGCACGTACGCATTTGGCGCCACTGAAAACCAGCGCCTAGGCAGGGTACTAACATATCCTGCCCTGGCACCATGCTGAGTGGTGGCCATTTTTGTTATTTTTATAGTTCTAAGATTTAATTTTGTAATACCAACCTATGTATAATAACAAAATAAAAACTTTCTATTCTATTCTATTCTATTAAATAACATTAAACTCGCCTCTGTACGATTTTTTAAAAGTGCAATAAAGAATTTTCTAATCTAATCTAACGTTGTAGCGTCACCGCGCAGTGTATCTCGGATACGCTAGCGTTACGATACGTTTACGATTGTCACAATTATTTATGACTAGCTGATACCCACGACTTCATACGCGTTTCCACCAAAATATCTGTCAACCAGCATACGATGACCCTCGTGTCAAAGGCGGCTTTTGGTTTAGAGAGGTCAAGCTGTATCTAAGAATCCACGTCTTTGATTTCAATAAAATATAGCCTATGTTTCAATCCGGGAAAAGGGCTTCTGAATAGTATAAGTTTAAATGAAATTGGTCCAGTAGTTAAGGCGTGATCCGTGAACAAACAAACAGATAAACAGACAAAATCTATTTTCGGAATCAGAATCGTTTATTTAGTAGATCTGCATATTTAGTTTATCCATATCTTTAATTTTAGTTTTTGTGTTTTTTACAGTTTTATAATAGTATAGATAGATCTAGGCCTGAGCTGTAAGAGGCTTATAGACTGTAGACATATTTGCTAGTTTACTGGTTATCGCAGCACGTCTAGTTTATTTTACCTTTAAGAACTGGAATCTTTCTTTGTTCCTCTCAAATTCTAATTCTTGATTCTTGTTCAATGCGTCGGGTCTGAAAAACAAACATAATATGCAAAATGTAGGTATATACTCACACACTGGTCTGGTATTTATTATTTATTTATTTATTTTATTTATTGCATACATGGTTTATATATATAGCTTAGGTCTTATTTAGCTAAAAGAACAGTCATGTACCCCGTGAGGGCGCAGCAATAGTACTAAAGTAGATAGCAGTAGTCAATTTAATATTATAGATTACATGCATAATGAAATAGTGATAATGTCATGGTACAAGTTGGATGAATGTCAATAATAATGGGAGGTACTTATACAATTATCAAGCGGATGCAAAGTCAAACATAAATTCATAACATTATCTACGTATTTACAATATAATTTAAATGTCAAAAATAAGTTGTAATTTAATTAGAATAATGTCAGTTTTTATTATGCGCTATAATTTATCGGACAGAAATTCGTCAACAGAGTAATAACACTCTTATTGGCAAAACAAACAGTTTACACTAATACTGGCAAGTGATACTCAAATACTGGCAAAGTTATACACACTTCCTGGCAAGTATAATTACATTCTGGCGGTTTATACTCAAACACTGGCAAATTATCCTCAAATCCTGATAAGTTATACTCACACTCTGGCAAAGTTTACCTACACCAAGTTGATTCTATTCGGATCGTCAACGCCCGAATCAACTTGGTGTATTCAAATTCTACTACCACTAAATAACTATACCAAAAAGATTACTCACTCACTGACAAATCATTCTCTCTTACTGGAAGATTTATACAGACAAGTGTAGTATGGTCTCACTTAGATAAAATTATTTCCACCGACACATTTCTATTGCCAAGTTACATCATATTCTAGCAAACCATACACATAGTCTGGCAAATACACACTGGCACTGGCAAGTTATACTCACACTCTGGCAAAGTCAACCTGCACCGAGTGGTCTATAACCAGATCGGCCGGACAGATAGGGTTGATGCGGTTAGGATCGCCACCGAGTTGCTTCACCGCGTCGCGCATCGCCGCGAAATCTACTACTGCTGGCACCCCTGTTAGATCCTGTATGAAAATATTCTTCATTAAGATAAACCCACACAAATCAAGATATTATAACAGACTAGCTGGTGCCTGCGACTTCGTCTGCGCAGGATTAGAAGTGCAATTTGCTATGCGAAATCTTCTAGGCATTTGTGAAGAGTTTGCGTCCCGTTGATTTTCCGGGATAAAAAGTAGCCTATGTATTAATCCAGGTCACGGAAATGAAATGATGAAATAAAATGTATTTATTTGCAAGTAGTATGGTCAAATTACAAGGTGTTCATAATTTTAAGTTAGTGTCACACTTACTACTTACTTCATCGGACAATATATATTTCAAGTTTCACCCAAATTGGTTTAGTAGTTTTTGCGTGAAAGAGTAACAAACATCCTACATACATTTACATAAACTTTAGCGTTTATAATATTAGTAGGATAGGATAGGAAGTAGTGCTTTTTGGTTGGCTTGTTGGTCCTGGTTCAGTACTAGAGTTTATAAAAAAATAAAAAATTATAAAATTTATAAGCAAGATCCTTTATGCTTAATGTTTTATTGTTTAAACGTCTTAGTGGTTTAGGTTCTTCCGTGATATGACATCATCTCTATTACAGTAAAATCTCTGCTGAACTGGGCATAACGCCCCCTGGAGCCAGTAACAAGACGCAACCTCACCTGCAAGATAACCCTGGCGGGTTTGAACGCGATTTCCACCCCCCCTTCAACAGACTGGTTCGTCTCCCAATCCAGTACATTGTTGACATCTTTCTCCAGCACTTGGAAGTTGTCGCAGTTTCGGACGCATGATTCCAGCAGCACACGAATGGAATACGGCAGACGATCTGGAATAGTTAAAGGCTTAGAATTACAAGCAAGCAAGCTCGTATGAGTTAGTGGCCAACTCTGGTGACGGAGTTTTTAGCCCGCCTTAAGGCCTCCGTCATGGCTTTATCGAGCGCTAGAGCCGGGACCGACAGTTTAACGTGCCCTCCGAAGCACGGAAGCGCTCAGATGTAAATGCCACTAACGGTCACTCATCCAAATAGTGACCACCCAGAACGTCGCTTAACTTAGATAATCGGTGAAGATTGTTACTTATATACTTATAAGACATCTACACAAACATGTAATTCTGCTAATAAATACACTTTGACTTTGGCTTTGATATAATGGGAGTGATTCTAGGGACGTTAAAACCGCGTTGACACGATCAGAGCCTGCTCGGACCGAGTGGACTCGGATACCTACTAGGACGCGACTCGTATCGTGTAAACACGATACTGGGCGTCTGAGTGCGCTCAGCTTAAGAGGTTTATTACATTTTTACTGCGCTCGAATTAAGGTATCTGAGCTGACACACTACAAAATGCTAACACACCATCATCAACCTATATCGGTCCACTGCTGGACGTAGGTCACACACTGGATGCTGGACGTAGGTGTGTGCTAACACACAGCACACAGCAAAACGCCAACGCACACATTCAAGTCTCTTTACGTCCGATTCTATACATTAACTAAGTACCTACTAGCATCACTCAGATATTATACAAATCAAAATTGAAAATAAACAAATTAAATTGAAATGAGGTCGCCTTTCATCCACATGTCCTGATATAGTTGGCCATTAACTCATATGAACAAAATAATTAACTAAAATTAACATACCTACAATTTATTATAATTCATTCTATTACGTAAATCAGTACAACGTTACCTAACTTGATAACAAGCAAGTTAACTCATTAATAAATAACAAAATTTGATACAATGCCGATATGTCTTAGGCTAAGTTCTTCGTCGTTAGTTACCACACTATCAGCTTCCTCCAATCAATCAATTGCCATTTATTCCAATCATTGGGTTTACATGATTTTGGTACGTAATATTATCGGTAACTCCCATTTGTTCTCCAGGACTGTTACGTTATAGAACTGTTAAAACTAATATCTGGTAACTGCTATTTGGTAGGACTATTGAAACTAGCCCATTAGGGCTACTTTTCGTTTCAATAGTCCTACCAAATGGCAGTTACCAGATATTAGTTTTAATGGAACTACAGGGATAAAAAAGTTTTACATAGCAGTCCTATAGAACAAATGGGAGTTACTGAATATTATGAGTTCTGGGTCCCTAACGGATGTCCTGCAGTTTGTTGTACCTCTCTGCATTGGCCTTCTCTAACGCTTTCTACTGGGTTCTATCTTGTGCTGCCCTACTCCAGTGTCATCATGACAATATAAATGTTGTATAAGAAATGTGATAGATTAATATGTTATCTTAATTATCTATAACATTTTTGATATCTGATTATTTAGAAGATAAACAAGCTTGGGACGAACTAGCCCTAACTCATCCAATAAAAAAAAATTGCAATCATACCTAATCATACAAAACGTAATGACGATTCAAAGTGATCAGTGAGATTTTCTATACTATTATAAAACTGTAAAAAAGCCAAACACTAAAATTAAAGATATGGATAAACTAAATATACAGATCTACTAAATAAACGATTCTGATTCTGATAATCGAGTTTGCCTGTTTGTTTGTTGGTGCATCACACCTAAATTACTGGACCAATTTCAATGAAATTTATACCATTCAGAAGCCCTTTTTCCGGATTGAAACATATGCTATATTTTATTGAAATTAAAGACGTGGATTCTTAGATACAGCTTGACCTCTCTAAACCAAAAGCAGCCTTTGACATGAGGTTCATCGTCATCATATGCTGGTTGACAGATATATTTTGGTGGAAAGTTACGCACGCGTACGAAGTTGCGGGTATCAGCTGGTATTGAATAATAGTTATTTGTTATACAAGAGTGCAAAGTTGCTTTTTAACCGCGTGTTCAATTTTGATGACCGAGCAAGCGAAGGATTCTAAAATTGAATCACGAGCGCAGCAAGTGATTCAAAATTAGAATCCTGAGCGTTAGCGAGGGAATCAAAAGAGCACGAGGTGAAAAATCTTTGCACTCGAGTGCAACACGTAACTTTTTATTCCACCTCAGCGAAGAAATGACTAAATGCAAAAAAAAAAACGTTTACAATCACAAGATAGGTACTTTTATTTCAGTTTAGGTATTAACTACTACATTATGACAAGTAAGTATTACAGAATAATCTTTAAATTATAACAAAATAATACTAAGGTATAATTAAGAAAATTTGAACGTTGCTACAGTAAAAAGAACACCAAGAAGGTTCCAAGTCTGAGTTTTTAACAAATTAAAAAAAAGTTGTATGATATATTCGGCACCATAGAGGTAGCAGTAAATAGGTTTAATGTTTTTTTTAATTCACAAACTTAGTGCACACGATGTTCTAAATTCAATTTACTTTATCCTCTAGAGAATAAAAACGGCATTTGCACTCAGATATTGAAGAGCAAAAATACTCTTTCCGAGATGGTGGGATGAAAAAGCTTTTTGACTTTGATGTAACTTACCATATTTAGGTCCGAGCTGCGTGACATCATAATACTGAAATGCTTTTCCATTGATATCAATAGTCTTCAGCAAACTTTGAAAGGGATTGCCAGTTTCTGGAAAAGAATTAGGGACCTAAGTTAGCAATTAGACCAGAATCAAGTTTCCTATGCCTATTGGGTCAAATCAAAGCTTGAATCCAAAAATTGCCATAGCATATTGTCCCCTATCTTCAGAACATAATGCATAGATTTCTATCCATCAGGCTTTTTGTAGGTTCAATTGGTTGATGAGAATTTATGTGCCTTTACTAATATTATAATTAGGTAAAGTTTGTAGTTTTGTTTGTTTGTTGGGGATAATCTTTGGAACTACTGAACGGATTCTAAAAATTATTTCATTTATAGATAGCTTCATATTGTGGATAGGTACCTGTATGTAAGTGTGGGCAATAAAAAGTTTTTCTTTCTTTCTTTCTTTCATCCTCCCTGAGTGTCATGATAGTTTTCAGTTTGAAATCCTAATATTTGTAAATCAATTTGGAGAAACACAAAGCTTCTCGCGAGCCATTTAATCATGATTATTGGGTAATTTATATGTAAATTAGAGGTTCAATAGCCATGACCTCTAGATATCTAGTAGAGGTGCTAAAAATTATGTAAAATTGTAGGTAAACATTGAGATCACAGATATGACCAAAGGTTATTTGAATGAAGAACTTTGTAGGTATATGAAGAACAGTATGCCTAAAAAATCCCTAGTGACCACAACAAGCACTACCGATATCTGTTATATCACCCAGAGCAGACTGATAAGATCTGATCATACATTCTTACAAGAATCTGGTTTAAATGCTCGGTATGTCAGCAGAGGTACCTATAGCAACAGGAAAGGTGAATTTGTTTACATACCCGCCATGATGTGCCGCACGAAAGTCACGTAGTCTTACCAGTGATCGTAGTCTACTCCTGTATTAAAATTTTGAGAGAAATCCTTGAAAACTACTGAGGAAATAAATAGCTCGATCGCCGAACCGAACGAACTGAACCAATGAACCAACTTTTTTTTTTGACTGACATTGACATTGACATCATGATGACAAGACAAAGATATGCAGAAGTTTGTGCATGTGGTGCAAATATAAATATATCACCGAGATTGTTGTGAATTGCGTGTTCCAATTTATACACTCACACTAGGGGACACCGACAATTTAACAATTCCAACAAATGGGAATCGATCATAGCTTGGACGACATGGCTTCAAGTTTTTCCGAAAAATTATGTGGGAACAAATTAAGAAATAATCATGCTAAAGAAAGTTGTTTTTTAAGGCTTGGAACGTAACTCATAACCGTCAAAAGCCAGATGTCAATGTCAAACAAAATTTTCCGTTGATTTTGCTTGTTTGCTGTGCTTGGTTACCGTGATATTTTTCATGTTTCTGTAGTTTTAATTACATATTTAGGCTTTAAATCAGTGGAAATGGCATCATTTGATTTTAACGCAATTAGTTCAGCGCTGGATGATCCCGGAAAGATTACAAGTGGTGTAGATTTCTCGGGAAAATCTTTGAAACTTGACACTGCAAAAGATGGTAAACAAAACATAACCTTACTTTCACGAATCCGCTAAATTATCATAAACTTCTGCCTCTTTGGTGAATAACTAAGTGCTAATCGGTGAATAAACCTTATAACAGTACCTCGGCACATATTTTAAAGCTCCTCTGCCCTGTACATATATGTATATATATATTTAAAACCGTCGGCAAAATTGGTCACTTCTGTTTACTATCCCTTTTAGCTCAACCGATTGTAGATGCTATCAATGAGTGTCCGAGCCTCAACTACCTGACGCTCACCGGCAACACGCTCGGCGTCGCTGCAGCAGAGGCCATCGCGAAGGCGTTAGAACACCGACCAGAACTGAAAAATGCTCATTTTTCGGATATGTTCACTGGGAGGATGAAGACGGAGATACCTCCTGCTTTGGTATGCTTTTCTGGTTCCTACTTGACTAACCACTAACTGAAAAGGGAAGGGGTTTGTTTGTTTATTTTACTTTAATTAAAACGGATAACCTATTACATTAATTAAAGAATAAGGAATAATAATAAAAGAATTAAGTCAAATAAAAATAATACAAAAAATAAAAATACAGCAATTCATATGTCAATAGGTAGAATACAATACAAAAGTTACGAAAAAAATAAACATCACAAAAATTACGTACACAAAAAAAATATATATGTCAAACACACATTCATACATCACGCTCGCAAAACCTCAAACACTGTGAGAGGATCTTTGTAAATCCATCTGCAAATAAGTCGCAGTCGGGATTAGCGTTCAGGAGAGCGTTGAGCGCAGCGAGAATGCGTTGGGATAGGTGATGCGGCTCGTGCCGCGGTGCGACATGCAGGCACGGCAAACAACTTGTGATTCCGACCCCGACAGTAGTTTTTCGGTACAAAGAATCGACACAACTCATCACTCAGGTCCGAGACGTCTATCTTACCGTGGAAAACTTTACATGCCACTGATATCTGATCTTTGGCGCGCCTCGTTTCCAATGAGTTATACCCGAGGCAACTCAGTAGAAATTTTGTTGGGTACAGGTAAGGGTAATAGCCGTTTCGGCGCTTGTAAAGGAACCGCAAAAAGGCTTTCTGTGCTTTTTCAAGCATTAGCGTGTACTTACTCTCGTACGGATAAAAAATACAAGCGCTGGCTTCAAGCTTACTTCTGACGTGTTATATATATAAATGTTTGACATCATTTCTGACTGCTTGTGTGGTCTCATAGCTCTTATACAAATGAACCAACTTCAATTCGGTTTTTCGGTAAGAAAACTAATTATTCTATACTGCCGGCTCTAATGATAACCTGATGCGTATTATTATTATCATTTTTTCGCTCCTCGGAGTAGGCTATAGTTTTGAAACCATACTGCCTAGTCTAACGTTATTTTCCCATAGTAAATTAGTTTGTCTAAGTGTTTGTCTTGCGTGAATGATAAGTCAAGTCAAGTCTTCGTCAAGTCGCCTGTCGTTTGTTTTGAAGAGAAAATGGTGGATTTTCCCTCCAAAACCAAAATCGAATTTTCACATTCACAAAAACCACTTTACACACATTTATTCCAATGGCTCACACTTTGTGTTACAACCTAAGCATTATTGGTTAAAATTCCACCAAAATTAAACAACAATACTCACAATAATACAAGAAAAACCACCTAAATTAAACTCATCGAAACTTACAAGATTTTAACCCTTCATTACAATCTGCCCAACTTTCACGACATTCTTATCAGAAAGGATGAGCTAAGACCCTCACGTGGTCACCAACTGAAGTTGAACCGTGACCCCTCCGTCTCCTTTGCCGCTTATCACTTCTTCAGCAATAGAGTCGTTCACAATTGGAACGTGCTATCAGATGACGTCATTACTGCTACTTCCGTCAATGCATTCAAAAACAAACTAGACATCTGGCTTCGAACCAATAAATCAGTGCTCAAAAGAATTTACCAAACATAAGAGACTATAATTTCAACAAAGTTTTAACACTGTCTGACGTAGACACATCAGCGAAAGCTGCTCGTCTATAAACAAATAAATAAATAAATAAAAATGCTAATAATAATATAGCCATTTATTTATTTATTTATTTGTTTATAGACGAGCAGCTTTCGCTGATGTGTCTACGTGATGTGATGTGATGATTTTGCTGATGTGATTTATTCCAAACATTGGGTTTACATCGTTCTGGTTATCATGTTATGAGCTCAAAAGTTTATAGAATGTCCCGCAAATTGGTGTGCCTCTCGGCATAGGCCTCCTCTAACGCTTCCCATTGGTTTTGATCTTGTGCTACCCTTCTCCAGTGTTGTCCCTATATAAAAATGCTATGTTGTTTCAAAAAATGACAAAATTGGAATCCCTGATGCGTATTATGCAGATGCAGATTTAGTTTTTTTTTTATTACTTGTCTGAAATAGTGTTATAGGTAGTAACAGTAAGTATTGCTACCTAGAAGTAGCTTTACTATTAAATTATTACTAGTAACTTATCTCATTATACACTTTTAAACTGACCTTTTTATTTTTACCATATTGTGTGATATACATGTAAGCATGCATTTTGTACAACTACAGTAAAACAACAAATTTTACTTGTAATAATTATAAAACAGAGTGCCCTCGGAGATGGTATGATCAAGGCAGGTGCACGACTCAGCACGCTGGACCTCAGTGACAATGCATTTGGACCTATCGGTGTGGAGGGACTTGCCAAACTGCTGCAGAGTGATGTTTGCAGTGAACTGGAGGTATTCTGGTTTTCATTTTTTTTTTTGCAGCTATAATTCACCAAGGAGGAACTCACCTGTATTTTTATATACATTTTTGTTTTAAGCAAATGCGGTTTTGATTAAAAAAAATATTGTTTTGTGGGCGTCGCACGGTTCGTGCATTTGCCATAATAAAAATCTTGTCTCATACTACCCTTTTGGTCATATTTATGCACCTGAATTTTTTAATTTTAAGCAACGGAGGTTTAGATATAAAATTCTTGTTTCATACAACCTTTTTGCTCATATTTATGCACTTGTATATGCCATTTTGATATAAAATTATTGTTTCATACAACCTTTTTGCCGACGTTTATGTGATTTTAGGAGTTACGACTAAATAACAATGGTTTGGGCATTACGGGCGGGCGTCTGTTAGCCGGCGCCCTATCCTCCCGCCCTAGGAAACTGAAGATCTTCATAGCAGGGCGGAATCGACTGGAGAATGATGGAGCCACAGCATTGGCGAAGGTTTTCCAGGTACAATGATGTTTTTCATCATCATTAGCATTGATGTTTGTTATATTTCTGGCTGTTACTATGTATTTACAAAAAATGTCTATGAAGTATTTTGACAGGCGTCATGGCTCAGTCGGTAGTACCTCTGCCTTCCGTGCTGTGGGTCTTGGTTTCGATCCCTACTGAAGACAAACATTTGTGTGTGGCAAACATAGATGTTTGTTCTAATTATGGGTGTTACTATGTATCATAAGTATGTATTTACAAAAAAAATATATAAGTATTCTATCAGCACATTAGTTCACTTAATTCTAGATTTCTATTACCTACCTTTTCAGAATATGGGAACATTAGAAGAGCTAGCGATGCCTCAGAATGGTATTTACCACACGGGTATATCAGCATTGTCGGAGGCTTTCAAACAGAACCCCGAGCTCAGCCGACTGAATCTAAATGACAACACTATTGGAGGGAAAGGGGCTGTTTGTATCGCGCAGGCTCTACCTAGGTAACTATTAGCAATAACGGTTTTTGAAGTTTGTGTTTGTATCTTTAAGATGGTCAAGGTTGTCTGGAAGAGATCGCTGATTAGCGATAAGACCGCCCATTGTACAACTTATTTAAGTTTTGTTTTTAATTTTATTGTAATCCCTAGATTAAGGTGTGCAATAAAGTATTTTCTATCTTCTATCTATCTATCTATCTAAGATTAAGCGGGAATTGATTCAATATATTTTTGTTTTTTTTTTGTTCTATTTTGATCTGCAATCAGACTTCAGACTATGAGCAGCGGGCCTAAGATGCGCACGCGAGATATTTGTCATGTCGTTCTGTCAAAATGTAAGCATTTTGTACCAGTTTAGGAACTATTGCATTATCTGTGGTAATGTTGTCGAGAAACCGCGCCTTTGAATTTTCATCTTTTGAAATTTCTGCATGACTATTATCTCGTGAGAGGTACGACGACTAACAAGTGTCAAAAGTGTACATTATGGCGCGTTTTGTCGACACCATTAGGTACCACAGATAATGCAATAGTTCCTAAACTGGTACAAAATGCGTACATTTTGACAGAACGACATGACAAATATCTCGCGGTGCGCATCTTAGGCCCGCTGGTTTGGTGTGTTAGAAACAAGCATTAAATTTCTCTAACCACTTAAGTTGCACAATTTGCACATGGACAGAGTTGATTCAATTCATGTTTCGACTGGAATCAATACAGTTCAACCCAAATAACTCAAATTAAAAAAAAACTACTCATCTCCTCACATCACTGTCAGTTAGCGGGCTTAATATCAAGTAGTAGAATAGCCCCTTATGTTTAAAATTATTCAATTATTGTTATATTATTTGTTCTATGTCTGGTGATACATAGTGTATCATAAGTATGCACATACATATTTACAAAAAATAGTATTGTAGTATTCTATCAGCAATCTAGTTCCCATAGTACAAGCTTTGCTTAGTTTGGGACTAGAGGGCGTTGTGTAATATATCCAAGAATATTTATTTATACCATTCCCTCTAAAAAGCTTATTTTATTCACTGAAAACAGTGAATAAAAAGCATTTTTGAAAAAGCATGTTTGAATTTAGAACACATTAATATATTTGACCTCCATCTAATTATTGTTTTTGCGCAAGAAGGTTGTATAGCATTGGCTATACAACCTCCAATCTTTCTTTTTCTCGTAGTCATGGTATAAAGTATAGTATGCAACTCTTCAATAAACCGTATTTATACCGAGGGCCATGAACCACTCACGTCGTTCAGGATTCTAACACTTGACATGAATACGACGAATCCTTCACTTGCTCGTGATTCATTTATGGCGCTCGCATTAAATCCGTCTTTTATTCACTAGTTGCATAATATACTATTATTGTTTGTTACAGATTAAAAAACTTGAAATGCATAAACTTTGGAGATTGTTTACTGAAGAGTAAAGGAGCCAAGGCGCTTGCGAAAGCATTCAAAGATAATTCGCTGTTATTAGAGGTACCTATAGTTTATAACCATTAACCGAAAAAGGAAGGGGTTTTATAAGTTTGATGGTGTATCATAGTTTCAAAAAGACGTGTGGGCCGAGTGCGATCGCACTTCGACTTTCGATCCGAAGGTCGTGGGGTCGAATCCCGGCTTTGCATCAATGGGTTTTTCGTTCGGATAATTTATATGCGCATTAACACGAGCTTAACGGTGAAGGAAAACATCGCGAGGAAACCCTTGGCTAAGTCAGCTCCGCACGTGTTGACGATGTCTTTCCTGTGGATATGGCTGACTAGGCTGAGAGGATGGTATAGTACTACAAGCTACTCCATCTAAACATTGTCCCAGGCACTGCAGTGTGTCGTTAAGTGTAGGCATAGGTTGCCTCCTGACGCTCTATAAATCATCTTCAATAGATGTAAAGGCCTATTACATAGTTTCAAACTTTTAACTGTGCCTCTAAATTAACTTTTATTTATTTCAGTCACTGGATCTCAGTCACAATGAGATTGGTCGCGAGGCTTGCATGGACGTTGTTGACGCATTGACAGTTCTACCCGATAGCAGTGACCGACTGGCTAGAGTCGTTTTAGCAGGTAAATGAAATGAAATTTATTAAGAACCAAACATATGTTACATTGTGGTAGGTAGTTAAGTGGTAATTCTTATAATAGGTAGTTTTCACACTACCCCCTAGTCTCAGAGCAAAGTTTACCCTTATTAAATAAATAAATAAAATCATTTAGTTTTCACACTATACCTTCTAGTCTCAGAGCAAAGTTTACCCTTATTAAATAAATAAATAAAATTATTTAGTTTTCACACTATACCCCCTAGTCTCAGAGCAAAGTTTACCCTTATTAAATAAATATATAAATAAAATTATTTAGTGTTCACACTACACCCCCTAGTCTCAGAGCAAAGTTTACCCTTATTAAATAAATAAATAAAATTATTTAGTTTTCACACTATACCCCCTAGTCTCAGAGCAAAGTTTACCCTTATTAAATAAAAAATAAATAAAATTATTTAGGGTTCACACTACACCCCCTAGTCTCAGAGCAAAGTTTACCCTTATTAAATATATAATTAAAATTATTTAGTTTTCACACTTTACCCCCTAGTCTCAGAGCAAAGTTTGTACTATGGAATATAGATTGCTCATAGAATACTTAACTTATATGCATTTTTTGTAAATACATACTTTTTAATAGTAACACTGAGCTATAACAGCGAACAAATATCTATGTTTGCCACATAAATGTTTGTTCTCAGTAGGGATCGAACACACGACCCACAGCACGGAAGGTAGAGCTACTACCGACTGAGCAGTGACGCCTGTCAATATTATTGAAGTGAAACTTCTAATGCGACTTCCAATAAGGTTGCGTTAAACGTTTAACGCTCCTAAGCAAGCAAGCTCGTATGAGTTAGTGGCCAACTCTGGTGACGGAGTTTTTAGGCCGCCTTAAGGCCTCCGTCATGGCTTAACGACTACTAGAGCCGGGACCGACAGTTTAACGTGCCCTCCGAAGCACGGAAGCGCTCAGATGTAAATACCACTAACGGTCACCCATCCAAATAGTGACCGCACAGAACGTTGCTTAACTTAGATAATCAGTGACGATTGGCTAAGCAAGCCTAGCCACGTTTAACGCCCCTGGGGAGGGGGAATAGAAAGAAACAGAGCGAGAGTGAATGCGTGGCACTCGAAGTTTCACTTCTTCCACGCGGAGGGACTCCACGCACTATTTTTGAATGCTGGCGTACGCATTGGCGTCACAGAATACCAGCGTTGTAGCAGTGCACATGCTACTACGACTTATGCTGAGTGGACGACCTATTTTGTTGTTATGGGCTATGTATTATAAGTATATATTTACAAAAAAAAATGTATGTATGTATTCTATCAGCCATCTAGTTCCCATCGTACAAGCTTTGCTTAGTTTGGGACTAGAAGGCGTTGTGTTAAAATGTCCATGAATATTTATTATTTATTTATTATTATTATTTATTTATTTATTTATTGAAGGGACCAACAGCTACAATGGTTAGTTAGAGTTAAATAAACATTTTGTATAAAACAGCCAAGTCTCTCTAAATATTACGGTAGGTATACTATAGCTAAACAGAGTAAACAGTAATTTATAAAGACAATAGGAAAAGAGAGCTAATAGTATCCAAAAAATAGATTCTAATTTTTATTTTGATCACTTGGCTGTACCTATGCATGTTTCTTTTTCTTCTTCTCTTCTTCTTCCTGCCCTTATCCTACTATGTGGGGTCGGCACAACATGTTCTTTTCTTCCATTCTCCCCTATCATTCGTCATCTCAGAGTTCACTCCTCTCCTATGCATATCATCTTTTACACAATCCATCTTTTCTTAGGCCTACCTCTTCTTCTATAGCCATCCACAGTCATAGCACTCTCCTCGTTACATGACTCTCTTCCCTCCGCATGACATGCCCATACCACGCTAACCTGTTGCTCCTCATTTTCTCCGTCACTGGTGCTACTTTCAGACTTCCTCTAATGTTTAATTTTATGGCACAAAATAATCTATTTATACTCTATTCTATTCTATATATTGTTTGCAGGTAACAGTTTAGGAGACGCGGCGTGTAAACGCACTATGAAGAATAAGCTCGGCGACGCGGCTGAACTAAGCGACGGAGAAGGCAGTGACGACGAATGTAAGCACAGTCTGTACAGTGCCTTAATTACTAAATGTGACAATCGTAAACATATCGTAACGTTAGCGTATCCGAGATACACTGCGCGTTGACGCTACAACGTTCTGCAGTCGAGCTGACGTTGACGCGCAATGTAACTCGAATATGTTAGGTTTCGAGTTTCGAGCGGCAACTTCTTACCCAGCTCACCTCAATGTTCCAGTCACGGTTTAATAGCGCTCGTCGATAGTGTTTTTGCGCAGCCAATCAGATATAATAATTCGACTTACATTTATTTTGTAATAAATGTGTAGCGCCATCTATCTCGCTACACAAGAACTAACATGAGAAATATCCTAGATCGCGCAAACGAAGTTATCACGGAGTTTGAACATAAGTAATACTACCGAATACCATCCATCGGTCCTCGGACCCCGAGACAAAGGTCGCTCGGCGTGGAAGATCTTCCCTTTTCGTATGAGGACACCTGTCGCTACAATGTTCTCCTCAAATGTTTTTTTTTTCCAAAGAGTTATCATTATTGTATTTTTATGTGTTATCCCTGTTGGGTACCTTTATTAATAAAATAAAAGAATTTATTTAAAAGGTGGAGATTATAAGGGCTCTGTAGTGATTTGTATTGTTATTGTTTGACAGACGTGACGGATGACTCTGAAGGCTCCGAGGCAACAGACGGTGAATCAGAAGCAGATACAACTCACAGTGACGCAGAAGTGACTGAGAACACACTGCGAGATATCAACATCTCTTTGGATACATCTGGTAAGCTACGGGTCGATTCATAGCAAATTCACCCTTATCTCCACAGCATAATGCACATGTTTGATCTTACAAACCTCTAAAAACCTCCCTACAAACCTCAAAAAACACCTACAATACTTTCTAATACCGCGTACACACTATGCCCATGCCGCTGCTGGAATTATTGCCGCGGACTTATTGCCACAGCAACATCGCCTTTATTCTCATTAGAGAGCAAGGGCATGGACTTGGGTCGGGAGCCGGGACAGAGGCATTATCGTGTTCACACTATGCTCGTGCCCACTTCCCTGCCGACTGCATAGTGTGTACGCAACACAACGCTTGAAAACCCATTAGCCAAAAATAACGAGTACGTGAATGACCGCAAGCCCAAATTTTCTCATCGGTGTACATTGTGTACAAGGCTCCATAGTATAGTCTTACTCATTTCTTCAAGTTTTTTACCGATAACATTATTGTTGCAGTTGTAGAAGAAGTAGAAACGGACGTGAGTAGATTCCTGAAGGAGCCGACCATTGAAAACTTGCAGAAACTAGGACCCAGATCGGCGGAGGTTATTGACGCACACTTACAGGTGAAATGTTATTTTTACAACAATTTAACATAATTGACTAACCGTCGCGCGCGGCGTTGCTCGCGTTCTAAATAGACCCTTCAGAGTGTGACTTTTGAAAATTCCTTTAGTGCACCTCTACACTATATAAGGATACTACCCTCCAGATTTCATACCTCTAGGACTTATGGTTTAAGCTGTGTGTTGATTATCAGTCAGCTTCAAAAGAGTTTTATATTGATGATGATTAATCAAGAAAAATAAAGTTGGTTCGTTTAGGCATGAACTGAACACACAACATTTCAAAATTACAAAAAAAAAAAAATTGGAAAAATAGTTCAATCATACAAAAAATCTGAAAACACATAATTATGTTTTGAGGCCTTCAGCGAGCCTAAGATGCGCACCGCGTGATATTTGTCATGTCGTTCTGTCAAAATGTAAGCATTTTGTACCAGTTTAGGAACTATTGCATTATCTGTGGTAATGTTGTCGAGAAACCGCGCCTTTGAATTTTCAACTTTTGACTTTTCTGCATGACTATTATCTCGTCCTCAGAGAGGTACGACGAGTAACAAGTGTCAAAAGTGTACATTATGGCGCGTTTTGTCGACAACATTAGGTACCACAGATAATGCAATAGTTCCTAAACTGGTACAAAATGCTTACATTTTGACAGAACGACATGACAAATATCTCGCGGTGCGCATCTTAGGGCCGCAGGTGTGGGTAACAAAATTTTTTCTTTGGAAGCCTCAGTTTGGACCACCACAGTTGTATTCTCCCTTCTCAAAAAAAATAAAAAATAGTAAAATACCCTTCTCGTATTTTACTACTAACTTTCAGCCGTGACTTCGCCCGCGTCCCGTTCGATCCTATTGATAAAGTAGCCTATGTGTTAGTCCAAGTTACAAACCTTCTATTTCAAGTTTTATCCAAATCGGACAAGTAGTTGCAGCGTGACTAAAACAAATATCCACACATCTATCCTCTACGACTTATAAATTGACATTTATAATATTAGTTTGATTGTAATCTAAACTAATAAAAAACTGTAAAAAAGCCAAAAACTAAAATTAAAGATATATTCGGATTCCGAAAATTGAGTTTGTCTGTTTGTTTGTTTGTTCGCGGATCACGCCTAAACTACTGGACCAATTTCACTGAAACTTATACCATTCAGAAATGCTTTTTCCGGATTGAAACATAGGCTATATTTTATCGAAATTAAAGACCTGGATTCTGAGATACAGCTTGACCTCTCTAAACCAAGAGCAGCCTTTGACACGAGGTTCATCGTATGCTGGTTGACAGATATTTTTTGGTGGAAAGTTTCGCACGCGTACGAAGTCGCGGCGGGTATCAGCTAGTTTAAACCTATTTTTATTCCAGGCAATAAAAGACCCGAGCGACTTCATTCAAGCATATGTGGACGCCACATTACTAGTCTCAGGTGTATCAGCTCCTCACGCAATCGCTTTGTACCCGCTGCTAACTGCCAGGGCGGCGCAGAGACATGCCATGCAATGGCTACTAGCTGATTGTGTCCTTAGGGGACTTGCACTTATCAAGGTAAGAACAAATCTTTAAAACAAATTTTACCAACATTGACTCATTAGCAAATATTGAACAACTATGACTGAATAAATGTTTGTTTCGATCATGGTGTACCGGCTGAACTGAACTTAAAATAAATAATAAATTAATATTATGTTTATTTTAAACTAGCGACCCGCCCCGGCTCCGCACGGGTGCAATGCAATGATGATGATGTATACATATAAATCTTCTTGAATCACGCAATCTATTAAAAAAACCTGCATCAAAATCCATTGTGTAGTTTTAAAGATCTAAGCATACATACATACAGACATGTAGTAGACATGTAGTGATAAGATGTTAGTATTAACTTTTAAGTTATATTGTTGCAGAGTGAAAACAAGAACTACAAGATCCGTTGGTCGTTGCCTGCGTGTTACGTAGCGCTCGCAGCTGTCATAGACGCGCCTACCTTCCCTCATGCACTCAGAGATACACTCAAGTAAGTTACACATGCAAAGAGTCTCCTGAAATTTATGAATATGCCGAGTGACGAGCCATTTTTTTGTCACAAGACATGTTGGTTCTTATTCTTACACACGAGATTTATCTAGATTAGATGGAAATGCCTGTTCATAGTGTTCATTATTACATTTTAATTAATTTTGTCTTTTTCAGATTCTTCATTAAAAGCAAGTTGCCATCGCTTCCGGCTGAAGTACGCGCGGCGGTAGAATCGCACCCTACGCTTTACATGTGTTAGTTAGAATAAACCTTGTTTTATTTATCACAAATGTGTTTTTATTGCATATTTTTTACATAACGAGTCTATTTACAAACAAAATTATGATTAGTACAATATTAACAAAACACACATGAAACAGTTGAGCTATCAAACAGTTGCAAATGATATAAAGATAGCGAGGCCAGTAGAGTAAGATATCTGCTGAAGTGAGCATGAGGCCCATGTCAGTAGTTTCCAAGTGCAGCCATTATTCAGGCACGAAATTCATGTAATGTTTTTTACACCTGCATAGTTATAGTGGTGTAGGGCAAGACTTATGTGGCTGACTGTACATATGAAAAAATTATTTAAATTGCAAAATAATAAAGTTTAAAATCAGTTGTTATCCACCATGTAGAGTTGATATAAACATTATCTCATCATTCTCCTGTAATTCGTAGTTCAGTTCTCCGTACAGCTCCCAGTCAGCATCATTTATAAGCACTAATATCCCAGGCCGAACTGAGTTATCCTGCAATATAAATAAAACATTGACGTTCTCGGTTCTTGGTTCAGTAATCATCGCATTCCAACCATCATCAGAAGGCTATTTTAATAAAGCTACTTACTTGCAGGAACAGCTCAGGCCTTTCCTTCAATAAATTGTCTTTTATCCAGACTAGCAGTTCTCTGATAGTCCATGTATCTTTGTTTAGATTCGGTAAATATTTTGAAAGTGCTGGCAGTTCAATTTCTCGTTTTTTTATTTTATCAAAGAGCAGTTCGGCTCCGCCACCGAAATGTATGTTTATTTTGAGAGACATAACTAAACGTAATTGGTAAAAATTATAATTGTGATTATAATACGGAGGCTAGATATTTTTTAGATAAAATGTAAACAAACAAATCGCCGATGTATCCAGACTAGACTATTTTCACGTTCATCTCTGTCCGAGGCTATTTCTACTACCGTACCTTGGTATGACGTCACCTCCGGTGTCTTTACCATGTAGGCTTAATCATTCACTCATCCCAGATTATACATATTTAAACGAGAATATTCGCTAAGCCGCGCCATCTAGTATTGAGTAGCGAGCTAAGTTTTGTCTTGCCTGTCTACCAAGACTACCTACCTACCACTTAACCTACAAACCTACTACCTAAAGTACGGTTTAGGACATAAATACTTTTTTCTGTAAAATGGAGCCCGCCTTTACAATAATGCAAAAAGTACAAACTAAACACTTGAAATGGAACCAAAGATACATTTATTACTTACCAACTAATTTAACAATTAATAGAAAAAAAGACAAGACAAGTCTTCTACGACTCGAGGACAGAAATTTTCCTCTCATGGGTTTTCATATGCTTACGCATATTACCTACAGTAGAAAACTCTTTACCGCATTGATTACAACCAGGTTTCTCTCCAACTTGTGCCGTTGATCGGACAAGATGATTTCTCTGGTGTCTTTCCAATGCATCTTTTGCTGGAAAAGACCAGTAGCAAATCTTACAGGCATACGGTTTCAAAACATCGTGCAACCTCTGTACATGCTTCTTCAGAGTATTCTTCTCAGAGAACGATTTGTCGCACTGTAAGCACCGGAAGGGTTTGATCTTCAAGTGTGATCGTTTGTGACTTATAAGATGACCGATTTGAGCAAATGTCTTGTCACATATATCACAGGCATAGGGTTTCTCACCCGTATGTGTCCGTAAGTGCACTACTAAGAAGGTATTATGTGTAAAACCTTTTTTGCATATTCCACAGATGAAAGGTTTATCAGAGCTGTGCGATGCTGTATGTTTTTTAAGTGTACTCAGTTCGGAAAATGATTTATCACATATAGTGCAAGCGTTTGGCTTTGTATGCTTTCTTATGTGATTTTGAAATATGGTTTTTGAAGTAAATGTTTCATCGCATGAGTTACAAGCGTATATTGTATCATCATGATTATTCATATGACGCTTCAAAGAATCATATCGGTTGAATTCTTTATTGCATTCTTTGCAGATAAATGCAGATTTTTTTGAACGTTTTGTTTGATAGTTTTTATTTAATGCATCAACTTGTTTATTTTTGGTATTTTCTGTATCAGTTTCTTCTATAGTAATGTCTGCTTTATCATCAACATTCATGAAATCATCTGATATTATGCCTGTAAATAAAAAAAAAAATTAAGTTAAGTACACTGTTTGGGTACCAATGGAGCAGGCTTTCCTAAGAGTAGAGTAAAAGAGGCGGTTCGCGCCGCGACAGAGACCGGAGACAGACACTCTCGACCTACAGTACATGCCGAAGAGACCGAGACATTTGTCGCGGTCTCCGGTCTCTGTCGCAGCGCGAACCCCCACCTTAACCTATATCAAACGGGTACATAGCTCAGTCAGGCTAAATTTATAAATTAAACATTTGGAAACACATTTACAAAGACTGTTTGTATTTAGCTTGTGTCCTGAACAGTTAGGTACCTTCAATCTTAACAGCATCGAAGAGTCCATCGTCAAACTCTATAACTTCTTCCTTAATATCTGTGGGTTCTATCTTTACAGTGACCAGAGTTTCCAGGGCACGGTCGGGAAGCGTCATGCAGTTTATCGGAGTTACTATGAAGTTATTCAGTGGTCTGCCAGACTTCGGTATCTGGATGAATACAAATATTTTTATTTACTATGTAATGTATATAAGTATTCTATCAGCTATCTAGTATAGTACGAGCTTTGCTTAGTTTGGGACTAGAGAGGGTTTTGTCATATGGCAAAGATTATTTAAAAAAATTAACTACAATACTCCTCATGCTAGGTGAGGGTCGGCACAACATGTTATATGTCATACGAAAATCATTACTCAAGCATAGATTTGAGTGTAGATACTTTATACAAAAATCTATGCTTGATTCCAGATCAGTGCTTGAGCAGTAAGTCAGAATTTTATTACACTAGCCCTGTTATTAATAAACTTGACGTAAGCTTGGAATGAGACATATAGCTGGCAAACACTGGATGAGAAGAGACGAAGACTGGGCTCAGTGGCGCGTCTTGCGAGAGACCTACGTCCGGCAGTGGACCGATATAGGTTGAAGATGAAGCTTGAAATAGTTATACCAAGTTCTGTTTTTGCATTGACAAACAGATTCCAATTAAATAAGAGACAAAACACACCGTAACAATTCCAAGCTTACATCGAGTTGTGCCTTGACTCTACTAAATACATCGGCACACAGTTCACACCTCTATCTTCTTAGCGAGAGCTTGTCTAAACAATTTATCAGCATTCTGAGACATGCAGATGAAACGTTGGCATTTCTGCAGCTGTGAGTAACAAACGTAACAGACTCCGCTCCTGCCTTCTTCAGTAATGAGCTAAAACAACCAGAATAATAATCATTAATCATATTATACTAACAGCTTATTAAATCCCTTGGTACAGGCTGGTAGCAATTTTCATTAAAAGCCATGTTGCTACAGTAATTTACCTTTATTAAAATCAGATAAGTATAGTTTGAATGTTGGGAATTGTAGCTCAAAAATGGACTTTGAGGGTAGTCTAAAACGTTTACATACCTTGATATTTGTAAGTTTCTCAAATATATCTTGCATATTATTGGTAATAAGGTCGTACATTCTGTTATTAGTGGCCAGGCATGTCCTACACACAGACTTTCGAGACATTTTGGCGTAGGTAAGTGGACCTTTTCTAACCTCTTTCTGTAAAAATTCTGCACGGAAACATTTAGGTCAAAAAATTATAATACACTACAACTGCAATGTAAAGTACATTATTTACTTCGAAAAGAAAAACATTTAATTTCCAAAATACGAACGAAAACAAAATTTTCTTACTTTCATTCGATTCCCATGGATGGATTCCTAATCACCTTCCTAATCCCAACCCCCAAGATTTTGCAAAGTGAATGAAAGAAAAATTGACCGATCTGAACTTAGTCAATCAATCTATCATCCATTGTCTACGGCTACCTAGAGATGGGCATATGGTACGGTTTTTTGAAAAGCCGGTAAAACGGCAGCTAAACGCTCAAGTAATTTGTTTTTTACATTTGTTATACAATTTGGCTGTCTGGGATGTTGTCAACCGGTTTTATTAGAAGAAAAACGAACAACAAATGTATTTGACAAACATGTTTGTGCGTTTACTGGCTACATAAAATAAAACAAACATTTATTTTTTAAATATCTATAGTTCATTTCAATCATTCTTTCGGCCGGCAATATTTATTTACAAACAAAATGGAATGGAGCGTCATTTTGCAAAATAAAATTTTGTTTTATTTATTTTGAGCAAAACCTGTATTAGAATGGTAAATTGTGCAGTACCTTCTTGTAAAAATGACTCCAGACGGCAAACTAAACAAAACAGCAACGTTACCTTCCATCGGTAAGTAAAGTACCTACCTAGAATATTATTGCGGACTGATCAGAGCTCTTGTTTTCTTTATTCTTGCTTACAATAAGTTAATTAACACAGTTTGAGTCCGTTTCACCGATTAAAATCCATAACCTGAAGTAGCTTTTACTATAAAACTCAAATTAAAGTTTGTTGCAGCAAACCTAACCATTTTGTGAATATCTTATCAAAATCTCCAAGGGGGCTTTTTAGTAGGTACCTAGCTGTTATTATTCTGAGGTACCTACGTACCTACTTATAATTCCTTGAACGGTTTTTTTTATCAGATTTCCGAGAAACGAGGATTTACTCAGAAAATGGGTGGATGCACTGCAAAGACCAGATTGGGAACCCACTATACGCAGTTTCGTGTGCTCCGCCCACTTTGCAGAATCATCCATGTACTTCAGCAAAAGCGGGCTGCGGAAGCTAGTTCAAGACGCAGTACCAGAAAAAGCTTTAGAAAGCGTAGAACAGCCAAAACATAAAACAAAACACAAACGGAAATCATCCAAAGTCATCATGCCGCACATGTATGTAGATCATTCTCCCGATGACTCTAGGAAAAAAAAAGTTAAGAAGGAACGCAGTAGTTCTCTAAAAGATAAAGAAGCACTGCAGTCCGACTGTCCGATCAAACGGAAACTTAAAAAGCGAATCGTCAATTTAACAAAGCTTTCTAAAAGGCGAAGATTACGTTGCAATGCGTTATATGCCAGCTTAAACAGAATAAGGAAAAAGGTGTCAAGTATGACAAAAACATTAAAAGATCTACAGGGTAAGATGTCAACGAACTCAGAGCTGAGTTCTGCGTTGGAGTCCTGTGGAGTTTCTACTACAGAACTGTTTAAAGGAGTATGGAAGAAAGAGAAATCTTGTTCTCCAGAACCACAGGATGAAGAGGAATATTTTTATTCTGATGTTAGTACCCAATTGTTATTAAACTAAATAAGATACAGCTTTCTAACAGAGAAATTGGAACTTCGTAGCTACAACATCACAGACATACTCACACATCATCACCACCCACACCCTGAATTCACCCACTGCCACACTTTAACTCCTCATTTGCAATTTGGTGGTAGGTAGGTACTTTTCTGTTCACCAACCTAGGTATAGTAAATATGTGAGGTTGGGAATTTAGGGTTATTCCCATTGTACCTATCCAATTTGTCCCATTAGTGGGGATGATGGGAAACATTATATTACCATGCTCCCCATTATGTAATAAATCAACTGTCAATAAATAATCAAAAAACATAGTCACATACCATGATTATTATGTATGTTCTTTCGTAGATTTTTTTCAAATATATTTTAATCATAGCAGCACTTAAATCTTTATGCATTCTAATACTTATCGATTTAAATTGAAATGGATTGAAAGACACCTACAAGTTTTGTCGTAATTTTATTTGCAGATACCTAACGACATTGAAAATTACATCCAAAACCATACAGCCCCGAAACAGAAAATAACAATATACTCCACAAGCCTACCTCCCCATGACTCTGTAGAATCACCACCTGAGATGGATGTTCAAGTATCAGTAGTAAAGACAGAGTCATCCTCACCTAGGGCTGAGGACCCAGTGTTTGTGGACCCGGATGTTGTGTGCCGAGTGTGTTTACTTAGCAATGTGCAGATGCTGCCCATCGAGGAAGAATTGAGAGAGGTCTATGAGAAACTTGCTGGTACAACAGTAAGTTGATTCTTCAAATCTGACGCATACTTTACGCCTTTCACGTACGCAGCCACGCTTTTTCTGAAGGGTTATTCCCGATCTTCCCATCAGGCTTGTCCCGGTGGGGCAAAAGGGAATTCGATTCGTGTTGACTTAACTTTTTACATCAGGCGCTGATAACCTATTGGAGAATTAAAAGATGGTAGTTTTTCAGCTGGATATCGCCCCACGATCGCTTTGCCGCGTCTGCGTCGCGTCTTTGCAGCGTTGCCGACGCTTCGCTGAAATGTCGCAGAAGGCTGAACAGTATCACAGTGAAAATAAATGTTAGGCTCAACGCCTGTGACAACAACATAGAAGGGAAGATCTTCCACTGAGCTATGACGAAAAGGTTTGGAAGTATTTCTTATATTCAGTGTCTGTGACGAAAGCATAATCTGTAAGCTATCGTTAGTGCCCTTCGTGCTTGCCACGTTCTTCCCTCATTGCCTCTGTTGCGGGCCGCTGCAGTAATGTACTATTATTACTTACCAACTAATTTAACAATGAATAGAAAAATAAACAAGTCTTCTACGACTCGAGGACAGAAATTTTCCTCTCATGGGTTTTCATATGCTTACGCATATTACCTACTGTAGAAAACTCTTTACCGCATTGATTACAAACAGGTTTCTCTCCAACTTGTGCCGTTGATCGGACATGATGATTTCTCTGGTGTCTTTCCAATGCATCTTTCGCTGAAAAAGTCCAGTAGCAAATCTTACAGGCATACGGTTTCAAAACATTGTGCAACCTCTGTACATGCTTCTTCAGAGTAGTCCTCTAAAAGATATTAAGATTTATGTGAAATAAAACAAACAAATTCATCTTTTATAAATTTTACCATTTATTTTGCTGCGCTGTTGCCCTATCCCCTGTTCATTACTGCCAAGTAAAATTTCAATTTGTTCTATAGAATTTGCTGGATTTTCACGAACAATATCTTCGTTAGCTTTAGCTTTCATTTTATCAGTCAGTTGCCTCACCACCTTGTTGGTCAACTTTTTAGTAATGTCGTCGATTATTTTTGAGTTTGAAATATTTAACAATGCATTGTTCAAATCGATTTTCTTTAACTTCGTGTTATTACCGAGACGCCTTCTGTATTCCATATAGTTTTTAACGAATAGTTTTTTGAACATTCTTTTCGATTCTTCAGCAGTTAGTCTGCTTTCGGGGTTCACTGTGCTCAGAATTACTGTAAACACTAAAAAACATCATATTTATAATTTATTTTAAAAAATGGCTTCTTTGATAATAACAACTGAACAGGATCATACCTATAAAACATGTAATCATTACTTCTACAGAAATAAATAACAAATCATAAGCGTTGGTAGTTTAAAACTAAGAAATAGCACGTTTTACTGCGTGGAATGCATTATGTTTTATGAGAATACTTAATTTTATCGACTTTGGACATTGAAAGTGCTGGCCGTAGAGAATTTTCAAGTTTTTTAGATGATTACGATTTAAAATAATGATTTGACTTTAAAATTATGATAATACTAACAGCGTTCTTATGTAAGTAAACAATAGTTTTTTTTATAGGTATTTAACAATTAGGTGCCCACATACCTAGTCCAGTTTTAGTTACGAAATAATTTTTTACATGTTATATACAAAATTTTGACAACGATCTCATCTAATTTTCAGAGACGATGTGGTCGACGATGTAGCACGATTTCGTAAATGATTCACTCGTTTTTGAAAATACTTTTATTTTCAGGTTTTATGCATTTATGTATAAACACTAAAGAAATGCCAATAGGTTTTGCAGACACAGGTCTTAAAGATATATCACTAGTTAAAGTTCCCAGCAGATTTGCAAGAACTTACAACAATCCTTACCATCCAGAGGATGATCTGATCACTGGCGATTCTGATGACTACTCTAAGCCGGAGGAGTCTAGGTCAGGGAAACTGTCCGACTATGAAACTACACACTTCGACAGCAAGAGGTTAAAAGTCAATGGAAAGTATTTTGATACTGAGATAAAAGAAGATATCTTTTAAAATGATAGCCACTTATTTTAGGTAAAAAAAAACAATTGTTGCAATAAATTCTTGATCGTACGGTCTTGCCTCATTCAAAGTGTTTTAAAAATCAAACGGAAAAACTGCATCTGGGTCGCAATGGTTTAGTTCTTACGACTAGTTTTGCTCGCTTACAATTAAAATACAAGTTTAATATTAGTTTTTAATAATCATCGTCCACAGTGTCCTTTTGCATCATCAATTTCGTATGATCAGCAAAGTTGCATCTAGAGTCTCCTGAAATAAAACAAAGATATTTAACATGTGGAAGTCAACATCATGAGCCGCATAGATCCGTTTACTACCAGCTTGTAGCAAATCGTCATCCCATCTACGACTACTTCTGCTAAGATGTAGCTTTAACATAAAAACACACTTGCTCCATCAGTTTTACGGAATGTAAAACTGATGGAGCAAGCAATACTTCACAGAAGTGGCGTAAAAGTATTAACCTAACGGAACTTTGTCACTAGTTCTACTGAATTTGTTTCCCAAAAATTGTAGCGTGAGTGTAACCTCTTCACTTACTTTCTCGAGACATCTGAGTTTTCTCCCTGCAGCGTATGAATCTCAGCACGCGGTCATCATCACCCGGTTCGAGAACCCGTCCAGTCGGCTGCATTGAAACATCTGGCAGATACGGCGCCGAATTAACACAAGGCAGCCGAGATATCAGCTCCAGAGCTGTCGAATTTAACAGGCTATTAGGAAAATTCAAAAGTTACGACTGATTAAAAAAGAAGGAAACCTTTGTTTAGGACATAAAAAGTGCCTCGCGAATCCCATTTGGTCGGGATAATTACGTACTTATTTGTATAACGAACTTTAAAATGCAGTTGTCAACTCTATTTTATCGAATGATTGTGCTAAATGCAATGATCTACTGAATGACTAAAGTTGTGTTAGTGTTGAGCAACCAAAAGGAAAAAAAAGAGCACGCAGCGGAGTTGTTACTTTTAAAACAGATACGACAAGAACCTGAAAATAAGGAATGTGTACTGTATGTGCATGTAAGTAAAAAAGTCTGGAAGTAGCGATAGCAACAGTTAAGTTGATGAGTAATATACACGCGAGAGCAATGATTCCGGGTCACTTAAAGAATGTTAAAAATCTCGGAAACTAAAAATGATAGGTTAATGCAATAAATTGTATTTAATAGACAATGTAATACTCCTTAAATGAAGGTATTAAAACTTCTTAGTTATTGTAAAGTTATATCTTAAAAAAATCAAATTTGAAAAAGGGCCACTTTCGAAGATGGAACTACGAAATTACAGCATTTGGTTTTGCTTTAGTTTGTATCTGTCATTTATGTGGGTATATAAACCATGTTGATAGTGCTCTATATTCATTATTCAAGCTGAAATTATGTCGCTTACGCCTGAAGAATGCACCAGAATACTTACAATGCTGGAAACCGGCCGGAGTCAGCGCGATACAGCCAGGACTGTCGGTGTGTCGCTGTCAACAGTACAAAGAGTTCTCCGACGTTACGAAGAAACTGGTTCTAACCTACGCAGACCAGGAACGGGCAGAACCAGGTGTACCACAGCACGAGAAGACCGATACTTGGTGAACACCATGCTTCGAAATCGCTTTCTCACAGGAACTGAACTCACAAATCAGTTTCGACGCCTCGGAGGAAGTAACCCAAGTGCATGGACAGTAAGACGTCGGCTTGCTGAATCTAACTTAAAACCCCTTAGACCTGCAAACGGCCCTAAACTGGAGCGTGGGCATCGTATTTCAAGACTAAGATATGCCCAGAGCCACGTAAATTGGAGTATTGAAGATTGGTCAAAAGTTATGTTCTCCGACGAATCAAAATTTATGCTCTACAAGCACGATGGAAGACACAGAGTGTATCGAAGACCAGGGGAAAGATTCAAGCAAGCATGCATCGAAGAAAAAGTAGCCTACGGTGGTGGGTCTGTACTTGTGTGGGCCGGAATTTCTTCTGAAAGTCGCACAGAGCTGGTGATCATAGAAAACGGCTCTTTAACTAGCGTAAGATATGTGGAAGAAATCCTCAATGATCATGTTGGTCCATTTATGGTCAATTTAGGTGAGGATGCTATATTTATGCATGACAATGCCCGACCTCATACAGGTAGGATTGTGAATGACTACCTTCAAGAGATGAACATTACTCGTATGGAGTGGCCAGCGCGCAGCCCGGATATCAACCCGATCGAGCATGCTTGGGACGAGCTAGGCAGATGCGTAAAACAACGAAACCCTCCCCCAATCACGCTTCGTGAGCTCAAAATTGCTCTCACCGAGGAATGGGAGAATATTCCCCAAAATCGTACAAGGAACTTGGTGTACAGCATGCCAAACCGCGTAAACGCAGTAATGGAAGCACGAGGAGGCAATACGAAGTATTAAAATTCAAGTCAAATCGTAATAAAGTTCAAAAATTTCATGTTTCCTATTTTTGTTTTAAGGAGAGATCAGCAGTTTTTTTCTTTATGTAATTTTGTGTTAATAAAATGTATGGTGACTCATATTTTTTTACTTTCATTTAAGGAGTATTACATTGTCTATTAAATACAATTTATTGCATTAACCTATCATTTTTAGTTTCCGAGATTTTTAACATTCTTTAAGTGACCCGGAATCATTGCTCTCGAGTGTAGTTTAGCGTAGGTTCAGTATTGGGCATTTCTTATATGAAGAAGAAAAAAGGTCATATTACGAGAACATAGACGTGGATAGTGGTTAAATAAAACTTAAAACTTACATTCATCAGTGTGCCGGCATCCAAACATCCTCATGTGACAGATAGTGAGGAACGTTCGGAACACGCCGTGCTGGCACCGCGCGCACACCATCACGTCTCGCGACGGACAGACGGTCGGGCAGTCCGAATAGTATTCATTTTCATTCACTAAAATAAGATTTCTTTTTATTTGTAGGTACCGACTTGATTTTGTAAAGTCTGAAAACCGGAACTTAGGACACAGACAAAACATTATATTTTATTATTTAAATCCGTCCATATGGAGCCAGTGCATAAATAAGTAACTACTTACAGTAACTATGTAGTTAAATAACGGACTGACTGAATTTGAATCAAACTAACAAATCATGAAAAGATTGCAGTTTTGCCTAATTCTCAGATTAAAAATAAATCTACAAATAAAAATAATTGCATACCTTCGCTGTACTGGGCTGAAAGAAAATTTTATAAAATTAAAAAAACTTGCTAAAAAATATTCTATTGAATTAACAAACATGAAAGTAGTTACCATTAGGATTGTGAAATTCATTATTTGAAAAAGTTAAAGCACGTCATCGTAATTAGGACAACAGAAAACAGTGGAATTACAGAATTTTATTGACAAAATCGGGGATTGGATTATGGATAAAGCCTGAACTGCTACCTACTGCTCGCCGATGGTAGTAGGTATCAGCCCTCCTATATCTTTGTGTCCATAAAAACCCATGTCTCTTCATATGATATAGTTAGCTAAATTGGTTATATCATTATAGTTCATAGCGAAAGAACACAAATCTTGTATGATGAATTTCAAAAAAAAAGTACCGTTCAAAGCGCCATCTAAATCCACTCTGAATCCGCCGCTGAGCTTTTCTTTTCCATTGACGTACTCGTTGGTGTCATAGTAAATATAATTTGCTCCGTAATCTTCAACGTATTCATACTCTTCAGAAGGAACTTCTTCTGCATAGTATTCTTGAACTCCGTTATATTCACCGTCGGCATATTCATAGCTATAGAAGTTATCTCCATCGTTAGCTTCCATCTCAGTTTCATCATCTTCATTTCCCTCCTCAGCTTCATCTTTATAGTCACTTCCGTTCTCAGCTTCGTCATCTTTAATGTCTCCACTTCCAGCCACTGGTTCTGCCTCGTCTTCATCTCCTCTAAGTTTGAACTGTTCTAGAGAAGGATAAAGTAATAAAATTAATCATTCTATTATTGTTACTTTATCATCAACCCAGACCGGTCCATCCATCCATAGAAGCACTCGTGGCGTAGCTTGCTTAGCCAATCGCAACGTTCTGTGGGGTCACTATATGGATGGGTGACCGTTAGTGGCATTTACATCTGAGCGCTTCCGTGCTTCAGAGGGCACGTTAACTGTCGGTCCCGGCTCTAGCAGTCGTTAAGCCATGACGGAGGCCTTAGGGCGGCCTAAAAACTCCGTCACCAGAGTTGGCCACTAACGCATACGAGCTTGCTGCTCACCGGTCCATTGATGGCCGTAAGTCTCTTCCAAAACGTGCCACAAAGCTTGGCGTCATATAGTTCTTTACATGTACATTTTGAAGGTAAGTAAAGTACACGCTTCAAAGTTGTTGTTTACAGTTTTGTGCAAATTATAAGTTAACAGTACCTATTATGTATCTTTTTTAACTTATTATGTAGGGAGGTGGCTAAAATATTCGGTTCAACGCACCATTCTCATCATCAACTTTAAGTATCAGTTGCTCTATTAAAGGAATATCTGCAAGCCAAAAGGTAAATTAGGTGTACTCGTACTTCAGTTTATTTTCAACCTAATTATTTTCTTGAATTATCTTACGAAATGAAGTTTCTCCTATTCGGTTTGGAACTCACCTTCAATTGCTCTCTTTGATCGTTTGCTTCCTGGAAATATAGGTAGATATATGTATACTGGTCCTGGAACTAGTAGGTATGTTCTACGGCTTTTGTGAATTGAATAACTTTAATAGAAAAAAATGTGCAGCAAGATTTGGTTTAGGTTTCTTCAAATTAGTTTTTTGTAGGTAATAAGTAAAAAATACGAAAGATTTATGTACCTAAGTAGGAGTCGTACGTTTTGGCAAATTAAGGTTGTCAATTTTAGTAAGAAAAGTTATAATATACTTAAATATGAATAAAATGAATTTTTAGAAATTTTATTTCTTCAGCTGTTTATTTTCATGATGGCGACAGTGTGAAACATTCTGCAATATTTAGAGCGTTGATAAATCAACAAGTAGATGAAACGTATATAAAACTCCTCAAGTTAATATACAACAATAGCACCGCAAATATTAAACTAAATAATACAGGACCCACTTTTTGTATCAAAAAAGGAGTTAAGCAGGGTGACCCACTGTCTTCCATACTGTTTACGGCGACTCTTCAAGAGATATTCAAAACTCTAACTATTTCATGGGCAACAAGAGGCATCGAAGTCGGAGGCAAACGCCTCACTAATTTGCGTTTTGCGGATGATATTGTCCTTTTTGCACCAACAGCACAAGAACTGCAGCAAATGCTTGAAGAACTAAGCGCGGCAAGTCTTGAGGTTGGACTTCAAATGAACCGGTCGAAGACACAAATAATGACCAACAGCACGAGACGTAGGGTCGAGGTAGATGGGCAGGTCATACAATATGTCGATGAGTACATTTACTTGGGCCAGCTAGCGAGCTTCGAAAACAGGCAGGATAAGGAGATCGATCGCCGTATCGAGAACGCCTGGAAGAGCTTCTGGTCCATGAAGGCGCATATGAAGGTAGACCTTCCACTGTCACTTAAGCGCAAACTCATCGACACTTGTATCCTGCCCGTCCTAACCTACGGTGCACAGACGTGGTCATTGACCGAGCTGCAGAAGTCCAAACTCAAGATTTGCCAGAGAGCCATGGAACGCAGCATCCTAGGTTTCAAGAGGATCGACCGAGTGCGGAACACCATGCTGCGTTCACTAACGGGTATTGCCGACGTGGGAGAGAAGACCGCTAGGCTTAAATGGGGCTGGGCAGGGCACGTAAGCCGGATGCCTCCCGACAGGTGGGCCAACTGCGTCACACCCTGGCTCCCCGACGGGCGTCGGTCTCGCGGTCGCCCTAGAAAGCGTTGGCGGGACGACCTCGACGCCTTTGATAGGAGTTGGTGGAAGCAGGCCCGGGAGAGAGAAAAATGGAAGACGTTGGGGGAGACCTTTGCCCAGCAGTGGGACGAAATAGGTTAATTAAAAAAAAAAAAAAAAAATTAAATCACCTTGTTCAGACTTAACATACTAATTCTGGGATATCTCTTAGAATTAGGGACTTACATAAGTACGCAATTTTATAATTTTCATTAGTGTAAGTAAATAAAAATAACAAAGTAGCTTACCACTGTTTACTAAATGATCATGGCCACAGTTTTTCATAGGAACTACGACGGCTTCCAATCCTAAATAAAACAAAATTCTGTTTAGATATTATTGGACAAAGCGCCGCGTATATAAATTCCGAAAGGCATTTTTCCCTCTATCTCCACTGTTGGGACAAACCTGATGGCAAGATAGGGAATAAACCTTTTGCTACACCGAGCATCAGTGGCCGTTACCTACAAAAATAAAACTGTACGTTTGTTCGCGCAATCCTAAGATCCTACATGAATGGATTAGACCTAAATAAATTTTCCATTTATCCCCACGGTTGGGACAAACCTGACGGCGTGAAAGGGAATGAACTATTTGCTACACCAAGCATCAGTGGCCGTTACCTACAAAAATAAAACTACCTATTAGTACCTATACCTACGTTTGTTCGCACAATCCGGAATATATATCACACACAGTAAATACCTTCATGGCACTTTACATAGTTCATTTCACATTTGTTGACCATCACAACATAAACGGTTTGGTTTCCCGCGTTTTTATAAACAAGTTTTGCGCATATCGGCTGTTCTACCGCTGGACATTTGACAGTTTCGCAGTCGGTTTGTTTCGGAAATGGCGGTTTTTTCCCAAGTCTAGTATCTTTCTTCAGTTGTTGTGGCAAAGCAGAACTTATAGCTGGAACAGATAAAAGTGATCTGTGAGTTCGTTTAAAAGCTCCATTGCGCGGCCCACTTCACGTTTGACAAGGTCTACCCAGCCTCGGCGAAACTCTGGAACTGCTGGAACTAGACTCGTGCTTTCGATAAACGAACAATGTATGAAACGGAGATAATTTGAACTTGCGTTTCATACAAAACGAGATTTTCAGTGTGTAATTTTGGTAGAATGGGAGTCCCGCTTCTTCTTTCGTACGAACTACGGGGTCTGCCGACCGTATTGTACTATAGGTATACCTACTATACCAATGTTAGTAGGTAGGTACTTAGGTAGAAATATTCGGTTCGGATCGGTTCGGTTCATCAAAAAAATGGTTTAAAATTGACATAGGTATTTAGTTAGATACATCAATTTTTATTTTTTTTCTAGTTCTTAGACCGCGCCCAATGGAAAATTATAGAGGAGGCTTTTCTCCGAGGGACAACCTGACGTTAAACAACAAATACATACTTGAAAATGTTACTTAAAGTTTGTGAATAAAGCTGTTTTTAAGTTATAGTTCTTAAAACTATTATTTTCGTAGATTTAGCACAAATAATACCCTTACCTAATAACATAACCAGAAGTCTGGGTTTCAGCATTTCACTAACTTTTAACTCGACTGATAAAACGGAACTTGCTTGACTGATTTTACGACTTTTTTAGTGGAAGAATTGAAAAGCAATCATTATTTGATCGAAACTGCACGTATACCTTAGCTGCTGTGGTAGGTTTCTAGAATTTTACAATACTTAGCCAAATAATTATATGTAGATTAAAGCAAGCAAGCTCGTATGAGTTAGTGGCCATCTCTGGTGACGGAGTTTTTAGGCCGCCTTAAGGCCTCCGTCGTGGCTTAACGACTGCTAGAGCCGGGACCGACCGTTTAACGTGCCCTCCGAAGCACGGAAGCGCTCAGATGTGGATGTGAATGCCACTAACGGTCACCCATCCAAATAGTGACCGCACAGAACGTTACTTAGATAATCAGTGAAGATTGGCTAAGCAAGCCTAGCCACGAGCGCTTCATGCATGATATGCATATAATGTACTAGCAGCGCCTCGCGGTTTCACCCGCGTAATTCCCGTTCCCGTGGGAATTCCGGGATAAAATATAGCCTATGTTCATCAGGGATAATGTAGGATTCTAATGGTAAAAGAATTTTTTTAATCGGTCCAGTAGTTTCGGAGCCTATTCAATTCATACAAACAAACAAACAAACAAAAAATCAAACCTTTCCTCTTTATAATATTTGTATAGATATACGATATGCAGATCGAAAACTTTGATTACCTACCATTTTTACAATATTAGTACCTAAACTTTACAATGTACAACTTTACTAAGTTCAAAGGAGTAAATGAAATCAAAAGTTGGTTAAACAATTATTTATTAACAAAATATAAGTAGGTTGCAAATGCTGTTCATGCCTGTAATTGGCACTCATAGAATAAGGTTTTCAAAAGTGATCTTTGTATTGTAAACTATGTGCGCTGTTGGTGTTGCCTATTGAATAAATAAAATAAAATAGGTACTTATTACCACCTATTTTCATTAAAATGCGATGAAATAATTTCCTCAACTCATCACAACGGCACGACATCATCATCATGAAATTCCAGCAGAAGTAAACTTTTCATTACTTTCCCGTACCTTTTTTTTTTTTTTTTTTTTTTTTTTATGCCATAGCTGGCAGACGAGCAGGTACCTAATGGTGTAATAATAATAAGTCAACTCTCGAAAATTTCGAGGGGTTAAAAGTAGGTAACCATCAATTATCCGTCTATTCCCACTAGTTCAGTTGTCCAGTTCAGTTGACTGAACTAGTGAGATTTCTTTTCTCGTTTGTTCAGTCGACTGGACTAGTGAGGTTTTTTTTTCTCGTTTGTTCAGTTTAGAAATATAAAAACTTATTAGGTACCTAGGTTACCTACATATTAATACTCAAACAATCATTTTTACAATTTGTTATATACTATACACTGGTAGTGACATTCTTATAACTCTTTACTTCTCACAACTAGAGTGCTGGCCACTTAAAATCGAAATGAATGTGGCTACCTTTTTGTAAAAACTTCGGGTAAATTAAATTAATATTATTGGTATATTATTAAATGTAACAAGGTGCAAAAGCTAGTCTTATTTTCATATGAACAAACGAGAAAAGAATTCTCACTAGTTCAGTTAGCTGAACTGGACAACTGAACTAGTGGGAATAGATGCAATTATCAAGGAACAACTTTTTCTCAAGAACTAAAGATGAGCGCGAAAATTTTTTTTTTCGGAAGTCTTATTACTACATCCAGTCTAAAGGCTGTATTACACCGGGGCAACAACGTGCGACAGTGCCGCATGCTACATAGAAAGCATTAGTGGCATGCGGCAGCCTATTTTACACCGAGGCAAAATCGTTAATTATCACAGTCTGCCACATGACGCAAGGTGTTGCCATGTCTCACGGTTCTTGCCACAATGTGCGACATTTTTCATTTTGTAGCATGCGGCCTTGTGGCACGCCGCAATGCCGCACAGTGTTGTCCCGGTGTAATACAGCCTTAAGCTGTATCTAAAACATGACGCAAGTGATTAAAAAAACAAAATAAAAAAAAACTGTTTATCAGATATCAGTAACTGTTAGGCCGGGTTCCCACTACGCCGGACCCGCCGGACCGGCAAAAATTCCAGATCCGGGATTATGTGAATAGCTCTACATAAATTGTACATTGTACAGCCACTAGCCCCTCCGGCAGTTCTCCGGCGTAATGGGAACCGAGCTTAATCCTCTTCTTTAACTAATATGTTGTTTCTCTTATTTCTGCGCATGCGTAGATGTACCCGGCGCATATGTTCCAGTCTAGTTTCACCGGAGAAGAAGCCAGCGCCGCAAAGAACGCACTTTATACAACGGTTGTTGTTGTGGACCTGTGGAAAACAACGTTGTTTTGAAGTCGCCACAGCTTAGTCGGTAATAGCTCTGCCTTCCGTGGGTCGTGGGTTCGATCCCCACTGATAACAAACGTAGTTTTAAAGGCGTTGTTGTTTCTTTTTAAAGTTTTACCTTAGAAGCACTACCATCATCCACACTACGCCCAGGTTTAGTTGGTAGATAATGCTAAATAGCATTAAACTCGCCTCTGTACGATTTTTTTAAAGTGCAATAACGAATTTTCTAATCTAATCTATCAAACATTTGTGTGGCAAACATAGATGTTTGTTCTGTGTCTGGATGTCACTATGTATTTTATGTATTTACGTATAAAAGTATTATATAAGCAATCTAGTTTCCATAGTACAAGCTCTGCTTAGTTTGGGACTAGAGGGCGTTGTGTGAAATGTATATGAAAAAAGAAATACACACGAATCACTGTAAGACGTGGTTCACACGGCATTGTCCTGCACGCTTTTTTGCAGTATACGTTTTAACGAATAAATAGTGGTATATACATTGTGTATCGAACCATTCACATGGCGTTTGTTCTGCAAAAAGTAGTACACCGTTTACACGTTTAAACGAATACTCGACGGACTTGTCAAGCAAACCGAATGAACTGTAACGTATTCGGTTTGCAGTGGCACATGGTGTAGCTCTGTCTCGTTCACACGGCACGACGTTCATACGTTTTTCATCGAATAGCTACTCACTGTGACAACTGCGTGAATACTGCGGCTATTCGTATTTTACACGAACGAAAATCCACCGTGTGAACACCAGAATGTACGTTAAAAAAACGAATACATCAAAAACGTGCAGGACAATGCCGTGTGAACCCAGCCTTAAGAGAGAGATAATGTTATCTTCTTACCCGCAAATGCACCGTCAGTCTGTGCTGCGTGTGGAACCTCTTGAGGCACATGTGACACTGGAAGGTTGGCGGGGAGTGCCACGCCATATGACCCTGCAAAAATGTTTGTTTTGTTAAAATAAGTACATATATCGTTTTTTAACCAACTTCAAATAAGGAGGAGGTTCTCCATTCAGTTTTTGTGGTGCTTACGATCAATAGAACAGTCCCAATGAACTGCCATCATCATCATCATCATTTAAAGATGAATTGAATGATGAATCAAATTGAAGTCGGTTTTTCCAGTTTTTTAAACTTATAAATTATCTAAAACTGCATCGGAAAACTAAAAATATGATGAATATGGATCTGCAGGCAATTTGGGTGTTACCCATTTGCCCAGCAAATTGCCTACTAGCAAGCTCGTATGAGTTATGAGCGCGTTTCTCTGGTGGCAGAGTTTTTAGGCCGCCTTAAGGCCTCCGTCACGGCTTAACGACCGGGACCGACAGTTTAACGTGCCCTCGTATACGTAATCGCCATACGTAAACGGTCACCCATCCAAATAGTGACGGCGCAGAACGTCGCTTAACTTAGATAATCGGTGAAGATTGACTAAGCAAGTCTAGCCACGAGCGCCCATTGTACGCTGTGGCGTTGTTTAATAGCCATGTACTGACTGTACGTTACTAACTGCCATAACGGTCCAATCTACAGATTAAAAAAAAAAATAGGGCAGGTACTGGCACATACCCTGAGGATCCACTTGGTCCGGAAGGTCTTGTTACAATGGTCGCATTGATACGGCCGGGCGCCTGTGTGCATGCTCTTGTGTTCTTGTAGTAAAGCATTGTTCTGTAATCAATATTAAAACAAGGATATTTTTTATACAAGTAAATGATCTTTAGTAGGTGCCCAAATAACACCGCAATACAGGTCATTCACCCACCTTCAAAACGATGTCGCAAAATTCAATTTATGAATGGTAAACAAACAGTATTGCGAGATTCGAGCGATTACCGTCTTAGCGACAGGTTTGTATGGAAAGCGACAGAATTAGCCATTCATAAATTGAATTTTGCGACATCGTTTTGAAGGTGGGTGAATGACCTGTATTGCGGTGTTATTTGGGCACCTACTATAATTCTAACATAAAGTGGGGCAATAAGATCTGACGTCCCGCGTTGTGGTGTATTGTGCATTGTCCCCCTGCGACCTCATCCCTACCAGCCCAACTCCTTAAAGTAACGGAGAAGGACTTTGGGTTGATGACAGCAATGTTCCAGCATCCCCGATGGTGTTGCGGATGCCAAGGAGTGATTTACACACATTATCGAAACTATAAGTCCTAGATTTATGAAATTTGGAGGGTAGTATCCTTAAATAGTGTAGGGGTGCACTAAGAAAGGAATTTTGAAAAGTCGCACCCTAAAGGGTCGAAAATTAGGATCAAAGATTTTAACCAAATAATGCGTATGCTGCTACCACGCGAGCAAAGCCGCGGGCGACAGCTAGTAGTAAATAATACTCACAACAAAGCCCTGTCCACACTCGTCACAGAGATGCGTTCGCTTGGTGTCCGCGTACGGAATGTAAGGCACGCCCGGGTGTGTCCGGTAATGATGGATGAATAGCCAACGATATGTCGGACCGGTATCGCCACACTGTGATTAAAAAAAAATATTTAACGCCTAATCACAAACTTTTTTTAAATAAATATCTAATGGACATTTCACACAGCGCATAGAAGTGCTCGTGGCTAGGCTTGCTTAGTCAATCTTCACCGATTATCTAAGTTAAGCGACGTTCTGCGCGGGCACACTATTTGGATGGGTGACCTTTACATTTACATCTGAACGCTTCCGTGCTTCGGTGAGCACGTTAAACTCTAGCAGTCGTTAAGCCACGACGAATGCCTTATTTATTTATTTATTTATTTATTACACAGTTGCTTAAATAAAACTTACAGTCTAAGACCAAAACGTTTTATGAGCCATTAGAAACTCCTTAAAAACTTTGCCTTAAAAACTCCGTCACCAGAGTTGGCCACAAATTCATATGAGCTTGCTTGCTTACAGCGCCATCTAGTCCTAAACTAAGCAAAGCTTCCACTATGGGCACTAGATTGCTAATACAGGACTGGAACCCTAAAAACTGTAATGACTACAATTTGGAAGTTTTCAAGAGTAGAGTGAATAGGTATCTTCTAGGTAACCGTGCTACATCGTAGACCACATCATTGCTTAACATCAGGTGAGATTGTGGTTAAATGGTTGCCTATATTGTATAAGTAGCTGATACCCGCGACTTCGTACGCGTGCGAAACTTTCCACCAAAATATCTGACAACCAGCATACGAGGAACCTCTTGCCAAAGGCTGCTTTTGGTTGAGGTTTTTTTTTTATACAATATAAGCAACCGTTTGAGGTCAAGCTGTATCTAAGAATCCACGTCTATATTTTCAATAATATATAGCCTATGTTTCAATCCGGAAAAAGAGCTTCTGATTGGTATAAGTTTCATTGAAATTGGCCCAGTAGTTAAGGCGTGATTGGCGAACAAACAAACAGATAAACAGACAAACTCGATTTTCGGAATCTGAATCGTTTATTTAGTAGATCTGCATATTTAGTTTACCCATATCTTTAATTTTTTGTCTTTTTAACAGTTTTATAATAGTATATAGAAAAAAAACTCACCTCCTTACAGACGACGGGCTCGCGCTCGCCTTTGGGCTTGGATCGCGAGAAACGATGGTTTTTTGGACCACCGTGAGGCAACTTCTTATGTATTTCTACTTCTTCTTGAGAGTTGAACGCTTTGCCACAAGTTGAACATGCAATGCTGGAACATTATGTAAATATTAGTGGATAATGCAATAGTTCAGAAACTGGTGCAAAATGCTTACATTTTGACAGAACGACATGACAAATATCTCGCGTGCGCATCTTAGGCCCGCTGGGCTCTTGTGCTCAGTTTGGCGGAGTTTCACTCTAATAGTGGAGATGCAGGCATACTCACAGTAAACCGGCGATATCACTATGTGCCTCAGTTCTCAGTACATGCAGGTTGTATATAGATGTGTCCGCGAACGTAACATCGCAAGGTTCGCAGCGCACTGACGTCTCCAGCGCATCCACCGGCACGGGGTGCGAACGATAGTGCTTCACCATTATTGAACTGAAAAATATATTTTTTTATTAGAATAATTCTTAAGTCTAAAAACTGGATATGTTTTTTCTATGGTGTTTACAATCAATATATTATTATGTAACATTCTATATCTAGGTATTTAATATCCAAGAAATAATACCTAATTTAGATAATAAGTTTGTAAAATCCTTTATGATAATGTTTTTGTGAAAATAAACATTTATACCATTCCCCCCTCTAAAAAATTTATTTTATTCACTGAAAACAGTGAATAAAAAGCAGCTTTTACTCACTGTTTTGGTGTTTGAATTTAGAACACTATTATTGTTTTTAGGTAAGGAGGTTGTAAGCATTGGCTATACAACCTCCAATCTTTCTTTTTCTCGTAGTCATGGTATAAAGTATAGTATGCAACTCTTGAATAAAACGGATTTATACCGAGGTCCATGAACCACTCACGTCGTTCAGGATTCTAACACTTGTATCACTCGCTACGCTCGTGATTCAATCATCATGAATCACGACTTCACTTGCTCGTTTTTTATTTATGACCCTCGCTTTAAATCAGTCTTTTATTCATTAGTTACATAATATACTATTTTACTGTTACTTTACTTTAATAGAACAGTCGCAATGAACTGCCATCATCATCATCATCAAACGGAGATTATGATGATGATGATGGCAGTTCGTTGCGTTCATTGAGACTGTTCTATGAACTGTAAACAACACAAAAAAGTCACAGGAAAGCAAACGCAATGTCGTGTACGTGGATGACGCATTTTTTTACAGTTATTCTCATTTAACTGCCATACTACTGAACCGATTTTGATAAAAAAGCTATAGGATCAATCGGAAAGTATAAATTGCTATTGGGGCTACCTCGATTCTGCAGCGCATCGGGTATGTTAGCAGACGCGAGAACTGACGGCTTTCAGGCGATTATGCGAAAGAAAATAGCCTCGCTACTCGGGCGCATTAGGAACAGCCCTAATGTCATTTTGAAATTAGTTGCGGACAAGGTTGACTGTCCAATTTTCATTCACTGGATTAAGTTAGTTATACCTACATAATTATTTTTCTTTGATCTCATTTAGTTTTAGAGTACATTTATTTCGTTGTTTATTTTGTAGTTTTCTAGAAGAGCCAAATGAGGCTCTCACATAATTGTGTAGTAATTTTAGTTTAATTTTAATGTTGTATGGACCGCTGTAAAAGTGGTCCATTATTTTTTATTTTTTTATTTTCATTATTTTTTAATTTTAATTCTTTATTTCAGATAACAGTGAAAAAAAGAATTAATAATAAAAAAATCTGATAATTTTTTTAAATCGGTTCATAAATGACGGAGTTTTGAGGTAGTTACCTATAGTAAGTGAAGAATGGGCAAATCTTACAAATGAATTTGCTTCGATGCGCACGTCCGTCGTGCTTACGTAACACAATATCATTTGGGAATCTCATGCCGCAGATATTGCAGCTAAATGGACGCGTCGTGGCCTGAAAGTAAGTATGAACCACGTGAAATATCGGTATTAATTGATAAAATATCGTTATACTTATTATTAATACTGGTAAAAGGTAAAATATCGGTATTGATGAATAAATTATCGTTAATATATACTGCGCCGTTATACTGCGCAAAACAATTATTTCGAAATTTTGTCCAAACTGAACTAGAAATGCCAAAGTACTCAAAATTTTATGATTTTTCGTCTGGTAAAACCCATTAACTGCTATGTCTTTTAGTTTTGCTGCTAGCGAATAATCAAGTAAATCAAGCAATCTATGATTTGTAGTCAAATACAAAACATTAGGCCGGTTTAACTTGACTGCCACCATAATCGTCTCCAATGAATGTCAGTTTATTTTACCCCCAAGAGACCTCTTTGAATACTTTATTTTTTCCTCAGGGATAACCATTTGGTAAGATTTAATTCTTAGTACTTGAATAAAGTCTGCAAATAAAAACTACTATAGCCATTTATTTCGTTTTACCTGACGTATTTCATACGTCTCAATACAATATATCGTCTAAGAAAAAATGCTATATCCAGATAATTGGTTTTACCTGTCGAATTTCATACGTCATAATACAACTTATCGTCTAAGAAAAAATGGTATATCTTGATAATTGGTTTTCTTTTAGGTATATCATACCACACTCAATACAACTTCACTACCATTAAAATATTGTCATTTAGACAGTGGCGTAGCGTGCGTTGGTGGGGCCCCGTATAAATTCAAAAAAAATATTTGTTTGGGGGCCCTTACGAAGGGTAAATATTTCTCACAAAAGAAAAAAAATGCACGTCGGCGTCCCCCGTAGCCCGGGGGCCCCGTATAATTGATACGGCAGATACGGCGGTAGCTACGCCCCTGCATTTAGATATGGTACAATATCGGTATAGTTAAGTACTATTGTTAGGTTCTGTATTGCAACAATGCTTGTATGCTAGTCTACAAAAGTACTGAACAAAAGTGGGCTAATGTGCTTTAGCAATGTGTCCAGACCGTAAAACCGTATTCAAGAATTTTATTTTAAGAGGGTTTGAAGTCTGCGAAATCTAAGATATACTTACATCGTGCCATTTCATATGATGTATTAGAAGTTTCTCGCTTCTATAAACAGTGTAACAAATTTCACATCTGTAAAAATAAACATTTCACTGTTATACAATCTCGACATTTTTCTTAAACCTCTGCGGATGTTATCGTTTTCTACTAACTTGTGCTTTGTTTCTGTTCCAAAAATAAACTTATTCTTATTCTTACTTTAAAATAATGGTCGCTTTCTGTATTTCACTATCTGATGTCAGTAGTTAATTAACCCTAGAAATATCAGTAGTTAATTAACCCTAGAAATATTGTTACGTGTCAGTTAGATCCATAAATAGGTACTCTTTTTATTGACAAATAATCAACTTTTCTATGGTAATCAACCTTTATAATGTGTGTAATATCCAAGAATATTTATTTATTAACGTCAGATATAAATTGAATATTAAGAACGATTGTAAGCTATAGTTTTCATGAATATTTACAAGCATTTTGAACATTGCGCTTCACCATTGCTCACTGCAAACAAGTCTTGGTTTATCTGAGACTGGAATGCACACTCCATTCAAAAAGATAATATGTACCTGTATTGCGCTGATAAGTACGGCTCCGTAATACTTCTTCGACGAAATTCATCTCGAACCTCTTTTTTCGTCTTAAATACATGCACATAGAACACATCCTCGTATTTTGAGTAATTGGGCCCGTTGTTGACCGTTCGAATAATTTCATCTGTAAAAAAACATGGCGATTGTTTGTGTTTTTGTTTGAAATTATGTGTATCGATGAAATTATTACAATTAATTTCTAATTTTACTGATGAGTGAATAACGCAGTACAATATCTCAAAAGGTACGTCCTCGAACCCGACTGCTTGGGCAGAGATAAGCACTTCGAATCAGGTAAACTATGATCTCTAATACCTCGTAATAATGTACTTGTAAATTATTTTTACACCTATGACATCCTTGTTTTTCTCGTTAAGTGAATTATATTTGTTTAAAAATATAAATCTCGAACCTAAATACCAAAACCAGTTAAGTATGAAAATACCGGTATTTAAAAAACTAGTATTCAATAATACCGTTATTTCATAAACTACTATTCAAAGATACCGGTATTAGGGCGATACAAGTATATGGAAATACCGATATTTATACAACCATAATCTCGGTTATTGACTGAATTTTCTTATTGTGCAGATGAAACTTGGAATATACATAATTCTTAACCTGGATTATCATATCTACTTATCATCACGGAAAATTACCAAGATCAAACAGGACGGGGACAAAGCCCGGAGACTAGTCAACATTATATTTACCATCATCGTTACTCTGTGGCTCTGTTGGTTGTAATGCTTCCTTTGTTGCTTTCTTATCCTCCAATTCATCGTCTAGTTCTTCATCTGCTACTTTAAAATAAACATAAATGATATTCTGATTCACAGATTCCTTTCCTATGATTTCTTTATTTTGACTCACAGTTTCATTGAAAGGTATTTTATTATCGTTTAGAAATTCATAATCTTGATTGTCGATTGATTCCACATAGTCCTCATCTAACACGTCATAATCAATGTAAGTTATTTCTGATTCTTTATTGCTTTCGATTATTCCGTTGTCCTGTGACGTAACATCATTATCGAGTTCTTGATTCTCATTCATAGGATCTGAGCGGTCGTCATAATCTGTAACATCTGCACTTAATTTCTGTTCCATTGAATCATCGTTTTGTGGCAAATTGAAGTTTGCTTCGTAACTTTGCACTTTTGAGAATTGGTATTTATAAGTATCGATTTCTTTATAGTCTATTCCTTCAGCTTCTGCTACCAAATAATCATTGTTCTCTTCGATTTCGTCATTAATTTCATAATTTAAGACTGTTTTAATTTCATTATCAGGTGTTGTATTAATTTGATCGTTATATAAAATCTCAGGTTTTATTTCAGAACAGTTTTGTTCAGTGTTAACTTCGATCCATTTATTAAGTAGATTATGCAGTGACTCTATTGGTCGTTTTTCCTGAAACCAAATACAAAAAAACATTATTCCCTATCCCCCAAATTATGTTTCCAGATTTATCTTGGATCTAACAAAAACCGCGTGTGTTTTGGACTTAACCCCTGTCAATAAGTTGTCAGATTTATAAGTTACAATAAATCTGACAACTTATTGACAGGGAACTAAGTCCAAAACACACGCGGTTTTTGGCGGTTTTTGTTAGATCCAAGATTAATCTGATAACGTGGTAAGGCCGTTTATGACTATTGTCTCGTAAGCATCTTAGCAAGCAAATTCAAACCAGGTAGGTAATAAAAGTTTCACAATCTGCCCTATAAAGAATCCATCTCTTTCTCATGAACATAAACGACAAAGACAGCTATCATATTAGAGCTGCAAATTGGTTTAGAAAAATGCGCCAATAGAATCGGGCCAATGCATCATTATTGGCCCAACTTAAAACTTTGAGTACTACATTGGTACTACACATTATTGACTTGTCTTATAAAAACATAATTCTGTAGTTAGCAAACATTTATAAGTAGGTACATAGATACCGTATTGTTATGTAAGTAGTTAGGTTACCTTATTTTTGCTTTTTAACCACCTTGTCAATATAAAGTTAGCTATTCGACATTTATTCTTGAAATCAATATGCGATGTCAGAAATTTTTCACAATCCGAACAGCATTGGAGCTGAGTCACACAACTCTGAAAATGATAAAATATAAACCAGTTAGTAGTTACAAGGAAATACCTTGGTAGGTACTAAAGATTCCTGTGTTTCATTAGGGGTCTTTGAAATTGTGCTTGATTTTCTAGGGGTCCACGGGCTGAAAAAGGTTAAGAAACATTGACCTAGGTGATTTTATTTCAAAAATGCTGATATGTACTAACGACAGGGGCGTAGCTACCGCCGTATCTGCCGTATCAATTATACGGGGCCCCCGGGCCAAGGGGGCCCCGAAGTGCGTAAGCAAAAAACTTCCCAAATTGTCCCTAAAGTACTATTGTACTATTGTCCATAAAGGCAGAAACTTCAGCAAAACTAAAGTCATCATCAGCTATAAATGATTTAATAAATCAGTTTGCCGAAAAAAAGGCAAGGAGAGCGTATATTTAATTTGAATTGTTTGTAAAAATTTTGAAAAAGTGACAGACAGATAGTTATGATGAATAAATATTTCTTTTAATTTTATGCAAACATTTTTTTTTCTTTTGTGACAAATCTTTACCCTTCATAAGGGCCAACAAATAAATTTTTATACGGGGCCCCGCCAAGGCACGCTACGCCACTGACTAACGAGAAGGTTATTTGACGCTAGTCTTCGTTATCTCCAAAGAATACTCAGAATAATATGAAGCCTGTATTACATAATATGGTTTCTTTAAGGGGCTAAGCAGAGTCACGTCCGTATATTTATACCTTGTAGTCGCACAGCATATCAAAATGGGCTGCGAGCTCGTAATTCAGCTCCTGTAACAACTTATTCGTGCTCAAGCACACACAGCATATCCATTTAGAAGGCATAATTATTTTGTTTGCTGAAGGAATTTTATTTGTCGAAGAACCAAATAGACGTAAACAAAACAAAACCACAACAAAATATTCAACATGGAATTTGAAACAAAATGGAGAAGGCGAGCCACGTGGTTTGTAAATCAATGGAGCGGTAAAAAGAGTTACATACACATGAATGAATAGGTGGGCACAGAGTAAGTATGTATTCGTCTAGGTTCATGATTCGTCTGTGATTACATTAGGTTACGTATCATAAGTTCCGCTACTGCACAACAGATAGCTCTGTAAACGATCTTCGCCTTCGCCTGTTTTTTTCTAGTCTTGCTGTGTTTCACATATTCTTTGTTGTCTGTGACTGTAATGTCATCCATTTTGTTAGTCATATTGTACCGGCCTTTGTTGTTTTGGTTGGTTTTTCAAGAATTTATTTAGAGGTCCTGTCCTGCAAAAATGAAAATATGTTCTACATGTTTGAGCCAAGACAGAAATTTGTTACCGATAGACATGGTCAATTTTGGATCATTATTTTCCGAGACAGTATGTACTCACTTTTTGACTAGAAACCAAATAACCCAAACAACCTTTTAAATCCCCTCGAGTTCTCTCGCAGGGGATTTCAAAGGTTGTCTGATCCCCTTTAGCAACTGTGTCTGCAAGGAATCATATCTGCCTTAATCCTGCAGGCTATTTTCACTATTCATTGCTGACTGATCCATACTCAACCATAGATTTTTGTATGAAAATCTCTACTCAAATCTATACTTCAGTAACGATTTCTTTATCAGCATACGGGCTTTAGTTATTCTACCTACATAAAGCAGAATGTAATGTTTCAGTGTAATATGCAGGTGAATACAGTTTGTTGGGAGTGTTCGGCTATTATTCGTAAAATAAACAGCTTCAAATTGCAAGTTTTAAATGCTCAGAAGTGCCTGGACAAATTAAATGAGGTAAAAATACATTAAATTAATATGATACCTACATACATTCCACTCTATTTTGATATAATAATCATTTTATTCAAATATTTTCTTCTCTTGTATAAATAATAAAAGAAATAAATATTCACGGACATTTAACACAACGCCTTCTAGTCCCAAACTAAGCAAAGCTTGTACTTGGCTGATAGAATACAGATATAATTTTTTTTTGTTAATACATACTTATAATACATAGTAACACCCATGATGTATATGTTTTAGACATCGCTACAGTCCCTGTCACAACTTAACCAGTGTAATACCATCATTCATGATGTGTGTTGTGAAGAGAACATTACTTCATATTTAGATAGCAAACCAAATATTTACAATATCGTAACAAAAACAGATGAAAATGACTCGATTATTGAAATCAAACGTGAAAATGATTTAACCGACAGTTTTGTAGATGAAAATATCTCACAAGATGACATTAAAAGTGTACTTACAGTTGGTAGTACAGATACGAAATGCAAAAGAAAAATTAAACATGAAAAAAATTATAAATCTGATCGGAAAAGAAAAAAAAGAGACTCAAAAGTTGTAAAAAAAAAGGTTGAAGGAGAAAGTCAAGAAGTAAAAAATGTTAAATCAGAAAACTACACAATTATTTATATGAATGATGAAGAGTTGCAAGCTAAATGGGAGACCGACAAACAAACACATAAGTTTAGAGTTCGATGTAAATATAAATGTGAGTTTTGTATATCGTGGTTTGTAGACAAGAATAAATATGACAGGCACATGACAACCAGGCATTCCGAGGTAAATCTTTATTTATTTCTATAATTTACTAACTCATGGAGTAGCTTGTTTATTCCATCTTTACTGATTATCTAAGTTAAGCGACGTTCTGCACAGTCATCTACATATCTGAGCGCTTCTGTGCTTCGGAGTGCACATTAAACTGTCGGTCCCGGCTCTAGCAGTCATTAAGCCACGACGGAGGCCTTAAAGCGGCCTAAAAACTTCATCACCAGAGTTGGCCACTAACTCATACGAGCTTGCTTGCTTTTACTAGCCGAGTCCGTAGTTCATATGAGGTAGCCAACTCTGCTGACGGAGTTTCTTGGATCACTAGAATTTAAAAAAATATAAATATTCTTGGACATGTTACACAACGCCCTCTAGTCCCAAACTAAGCAGAGCTTGTACTATGTGAACTAGATTGCTGATATAATACTTATATACTTTTTTTTAATAATAAATTTAATTTCAATTAAATAACATAAAGAATGCTTCTGTCCAAACTCAACCTTATCGGCATTAGAGGTAATTTGTTCCGGTGGTTCTCCTCCTATATCAACAATCGTTCTCAGGCCATTGTTATCAACAATTATATTTCTAGCTGGGTTGCCATTCCTAGTGGCGTACCGCAAGGTTCTCTTTTAGGACCCCTGCTCTTTTTAATTTTTATTAACGATATCTCGAGTTGCTTTTTAAACAGTCAACTGCTTTGTTTTGCGGATGACATGAAGATATTTAAAATTATTACTTCTCAAGACGACGCTATGAAACTTCAAGCTGACTTATCAAGATTAGACACCTACTGCCTTATCAACAAACTGGATCTCAATCCCTCTAAGTGCTCTGTCGTCACCTTTACACGTAATAAATTAACAATCCAGTCTTCCTACTCTCTTAAATACCAAATTTTACAAAAGTGTAGTGCGACCAGAGATCTCGGAGTGTTGCATGACTCGAAGCTCCTATTCAACGACCATGTTGAATCGATAGTCTCCAAAGCTTCCAAAGCCCTAGGCTTCGTCATGAGGAGCGCAGCTAGCTTTCGTCGTGCTAAAACTTTTAAGATCCTTTACTGCACCTTCGTTAGAAGCATCCTTGAATATGCTTCACAGATATGGAATCCACGCTATGACAAATACATTCATAGAATTGAACGCATCCAAATTAAATTCTTAAAATACCTATGCTTTAGATTAAACATTCCTTACAGCTCCTCAAACTACCTCAATCTGTGTAAAAAATTTCATTTTCTCCCATTGGCGAAGCGGCGTGAAACCGCCGATCTAAGCCTCTTGCTAAAAATAACTTCGAATAACATTGACTGTTCCGATCTACTTAACAAAATTAAGTTAGATGTTCCATCTAAACTCAAAAGATTTAATCCACCCATTCATATTCCTATAGTAGGTACCAACTATAGGCAGAACTCTTTTCTGTGGCGCGCAGGCGATAACTTTAATACGCTCAGCAAACGTTTTGATTTTGACTTATTCTGCACGAGTGTTGGTTCGGCTAGACAGCGGTTGAATAGAGAATTCTTTGGGGATTTAAATCCCTCTCTAAGATCATAGTGTACGTAGTTAAATTTGTAGTCACTTTGTCGTCGACCAGACGTTCACAGTTGTATGTGTAACTATTATGTCAACGTATCCGTGAAAACCTGTAATTGGCTTTCTACTGCTATAAAAATGTTTATCTAGTTAATTTAAGCTGTTGGTTTTCCATAAAATAAATAAATAAATAAATAAATAAATAAAATAAAATAAAAAATAATAATTTTATACCATTCATGCATCCTGATGTATGGTATTTATGGCAGGCCTTGGACGAATTAATTTGTCCAAGTGGCAAGCTCATGAAGTTCCAAACTCTTCATTTTCTAGGAGGCAGGTAAACACGAGTGTCCCATATGCAAAGTGCGTTTCATGAAGGCCAATAACCACAAAGAACACATCACCAGCCATTACCGGAAGTACCTCTGTAAATGTGGCTTTATCGGATACGAGCTGACAGAAATGGCAGTACATGATGCCAAGGAGCATGGAATAAGGAGGTTTAACTGTAGAGTTTGTTGTAAGGAGTTTTCGTAAGTATAAAGAAACTGGGTGGCTCCCACTTGTTCTATAGAACTGTTGAAACTTTTTTTATCCTTAATATCTGGTAACTTCCATTTGGGTAGGACTATTGAAACGAAAACTAGCCCTAATGGGCTAGTTTCAATAGTCCTACCATGGAACTACAGGGATAAAAACGGTTTTAAAAACAGTCCTATAGAACAAAATTAAATGGGAGTTACCCAAGAAACTAAATAGTCATCATTTTATCCTCACATGGTAGACAATAGACATCCTATAGTACCTACTACTGTAAATTTTATTGTTAATAATTGATACCTATGTATTTTACCTATGACATCAATAAACGTACATATAAAACTATTTTGACATGTAATAATTATCACTATATGACTATTAATGACCTTGTGGAAGTAAGGAGCTAGTCAGAGACACGTCCAATGCCTAAACATTACATTTGCAATTTTTAAAATTTTCAGTAGGTGGTATTCCAACCGTGAAAGATTGCAAGCCCATCACTACTGTTAGGATATTAACTGGTTTCCAAACAACTGGTCACAAAAACGGAACTGGCTATGCAAAAAAAATTACCTAAAAATCGATAAACGACAGGATTCGAGCCCGCGACCTTATGATCGGAAGACGAAATCACTCCCACTAGAAACGGGTGCTCTCGTCAATGTAATCCTTTAATATACACCAAAATTCTCTTATTAATTTTATTCACAAAGAAAATTACAACTAATACGGTATTTACAATATTCACAATATTTATAAAATACACATGAAACAGTTGAGCTATATACAAACCGTTGTAAGCGATTTATAGATAGCTCAAAATAACCAAAATAAATCAGTACAGTACTAAACTAATATTTGCAGTTCCCCTGGTGGCTTGAAGTACCATCGCGCGACTTCACACGTATCGCCAATCAAATGTGACACGTGCGGGAAAATGTTTAAGGCTAAGAAATATCTAACAGCGCATATGAAGTAAGTATCATGCGGGTCGTCTTCAACTGATAATTGTCGTCAAATAACTGATAATTGCCGGGTGTAGTAGGTAGGTAAGACCACTTTCTTATGGTGCGTGCACACTCAGCCGCAGTCGGCAGGGAAGTGGGCATGAGCATAGTGTGAACACGATCATACCTCTGTCCCGGCTCCCGGCCCATGTTCATGCCCTTGCTCTCTGACAAGAATAAAGGCGATGTTGCTGTGGCAATAAGTCTGGAATTAATCGCGGCATTAATGCCGGCAGCGGCATGAGCTGAGTGTGAACGTGCAATTAAACTTTGAGGGGTTAAATGACTCATCAATATAAACGTCTTTACGTACGTCTTTACGTATAAAACCATCAGTGTGCGCGAAAATTATATGTTCCATACGTTTTGGCCTTTTCGCGCTAAACAGTTGGTTCCTAATGATGGGTACCTACTTTATCTTTTCCGAAGTTTTCGGGCGTGATATTATAACACTCCTATTTCTTGATGTAAACTAACAGAAAACTAAAACAGACATTTGTTTAGGATACACATCTCAAAGCCCAGTCAGTGTCATATCTGCGGCGCTAAGCGACGACACATGGCGGCGCATATGCTCAAACATAAAGCAAAGGTACATCCTACTCCTACTATATATATATATATATATATACTTATACAAACTTTCGCGTTTATAATATTGTTACTCTTTCACGCCAAAACTACTGGGGAGGGCTGGCAGTCGGAATCCGACAAGGAATCGGGACACTCGTCCCTAGATTTGAATAGCATTTGAAAGATTGGTTTATTTTAGATATAAAGTTCAAGTTAATGTACCTAGTTGATTTGTTGTTAAACAATATAAGTTTTGAGTATAATACTGGTTGTTATTTCTGAGATGGTTCTACATCACAGGATTTGACAAGCGTCACAGCTCAGCCGGTAATAGATCTGCCTTCCGTGCTGTAGGTCGAATGAGCCCCGGGTTCGATCCCCACTGAGAACAAAAATAATGTGTGTAGCAAACATAGAAGCTTGTTCTAGTATTTAAAAAAAGTTAGGAAATATTGTATTTGCAATCAAGTGAGCTTAAAATAGATAATCGGTAAAAACTGACTAATATACAATACGTTCTGTATATTATATATTGAAAGAATTATAATCATGTGATGTTTTTAGCCGGAGTCCGCGTACTGCGCTGAATGTGATCTGCGTTTTTCTTCGATACCAGTTTACAAGAATCATCTGAAGTTCGCCGCTAAGCATAGGCCTCCGGAGACGCTCAAGTAAGTTACACTCAAGAGTCTCAGACACGTCACTTGAACATTGTAGTAATTCGTACATAAAAATATCTGTTCTGACGTCATATTATGGAAGAACCCAGTGAAAAAACCAGTTTTGGATCTAAATAAATCCGAAACCTGTTTTTCTTATTGGAAGAGAACACTTTCTAAGGGTATTTTTTAATTATGTATGTCAATAAAATGTGTATTTTTTATACAATAGGTATTTCACCACTATTTTACCTGATTTTAAGCGATGTTATATATTATTAAAGTGTCCCGGCGCGTCACGTCTCGGTGTATTCTGACCCAAATAAATAAATAAATAAATAAATAAACAAATAAAATAAATAAAAGCTTTATTGAGAACAGGTACAACTTACAGTTACGTAAGGACAGACAAAGTCCTGCAAACGGCGGTCTTATCGTTTAATACGATTTCTTCCAGACGACCTTTACTTATTATATAAATCTTTACATAGATATCAGTAGATTTTCATACCAAAATCTATGTTTGAGTCCTGATATCTCTGATAATGATCAGCATAATCATATGATTAGGAGGATCTATGATATAATTTAAATCAACTTTTTTCAGATACCCATGCTTGCATTGTGACGCTAAGTTCGTGAATTCAACGGCACTTAGAAAACACACAATGGTGCGACATAGAAAAGAACTCATGCCACATAAGTGCGATAGCTGTGACAAGGTACCTACAATTAATTGTTTTAATTTAATGTCGGTCTGTTTTTTTTATTCAGTAAAATCTCACTTTGAATCGTCATTTAGAGGTTTTGTATTATTAAATTTTTTTTATTCAGGCGTCATGGCTCAGTCGGTAGTAGCCCTGCCTTCCGTGCTGTGGGTCGTGGGTTCGATCCCCACCGAGAACAAACATTTGTGTGGCAAACATAGATGTTTGTTCTGTGTCTGGGTGTTTCTATGTATTATAAGTATGCATTTACAAAAAAAAAAATATGTATGTATGTATTCTATCAGCCATCTAGTTCCCATAGTACAAGCTTTGCTTAGTTTGGGACTAGAAGGCGTTGTGTTAAGTGCCCGTGGATATTTATTTATTTATTATTATTATTATTATTGGATGAGTTGGAGCTAGTTCGTTTCAAGCTGGTTTGTCTTCTAAATAATCAGATATTTTATAGTATGCTTTTAAAAGAAGTCTTCGTTTAATTACATTTTCACTTGCCAATCGACAACTGAGACACATCACTTGGGAAAGATTATGTTATATGATAGTTCCAAAAATTATGTTTGTTACAGAGGTTCGACGCAATGTGCCGGTTGCGCGTCCACATACTGCGAGACCACGAGGGCGTGCAGCGACCCAAGGACAAAATGTGCCATATCTGCGGCCGCGGATTCGCTGTCAGTACCGTAAAACGAGGCGACTTTCAAATTACAGGGCGTCTTTGATGATAACAAAACGGAAGACGGGTCCTAGAAATATCGGTATTCGTATTCGGTTTTGTTATCATCAAAGACGCCCCGTAATTTGAAAGTAGCCTCGTTTTACGGTATTACAACTTTTACCACGGAATTTACATTTACAAATAACATTGTTTTACAGCATCCAAATCATTTCTTCTTCTATTTATGGCCTCTTCATTTGTCGACTTGCGAAAAGTACTTACTAAAACTTGTCTTATATTATTTCCTGTACTTATGTAATTTCTCTTTGTGTACAATAATGTGTTTATCTATCGAAAACTGTAACTCTAGAACCACATTAATGCGCAAGAGTGTCTTTTGCATGGCTCCATTTATCTACAATAAATTGCCAATGCCATGGAGAGAACTGCCAACGTCGTTGTTTACGAAAAAGCTGAGAACATTAATATGTACTAAATGTTACTACACGGTACATGAATTTATGGCTGATAAACTACTGACATAATCATATTTTAAAATTAATTTGACATCCTATAATTTATTTCAATACTGTATATCTACTACTCGTAATTTCTATTCTATAATTCCTGTCATACCTATTAATGCTCATTCTATAATTCTAATTAATTTTCATTTTTGTATTAATTATTTTTGTGTTTTGCACACCCTGTAGGGTAGATTTACATTGATACAATGCCACTTTATAACATCTCTACATACACATGTAATTCTGCAAATATATATACTTTGACTTTGACTTTGTATAAAGAAACATTATTTCTCATTGTTTCAGACAAAATTCATGCTGAGTAATCATATCCGCGTCCACACAGGAGAAAAACCGTTTCGCTGTTCGCTGTGTCCCGCCGCTTTTAGCCAAAAAAGCTCTCTCAGTACGCACACGAGAGGAGTGCATCTCAAGATAAAACCTAGACAATCGCGCACAGTGCCTTAACTACATGTGTAACAATCGTAAAGCTATCGTATCCGAGATTCACTGCGCAGTTACACTACAACGTTCCGCAGTTGAGTTGGCATTAACGCGCAATATAACTCGAAAACGTTCGCAGCGACTGTCAGATTGGTTCGTGATTTTTTTTTTTCGCTCCTCGGAGCAGGCTATAGTTTTAAAACCATACCGCCTAGTCTTACGTTGTTGTTTTTTCCCCTATTATGTTCGTAGTTCGTTTGTTTAGGTGTTTGTCCCCCGAGGCACTCTTGAGATGAGCAGCAAATGAGCAGTCGATTGGTTCGTGATGGAGGTACAGTGCCTTGACCACGAATAAGTAATGCCTGGTTTAGACGGGGTCAGTAACATGGCAGTACTGTAACCAATGCTTTCGGGAGCGATCATATTACATACCTAACCTTCCTACTCTACGACGGTTCTGTCTGACGTTATCTGATAATCTTATGTACTTAAAATAAATTATTTTATAAACCATTTGTTTATTTTTTTATCTATTACCTAATTATAGGTAGTGGTTACCACTTAACTTCAGGTAGGTTTCAAGTGGGTTGGTCCCAGTGTAAAATGGAGCCAGAAAAAATGTTGCCATAGCAAAAAGTGAATATTTTTAATAACTGAAAACACATTTACTTGACCTGGCTCTAAAGATCTGCGTATTTACAATTCTTACATTCAACACTTCTTTGCTCGAGTAACACACAGACATAGCGACTATTACTGCGTGTTTCGACTAAAAACATTCACAACACAATCCTTACAAACGATTTGTTTTTACAACCAAGAAAATCCTTAAAACCATCTCGCACAAGATTCAAAATGTGAAACATGCACAAGGTTTGGCGGTGGAAACGCAAATCGATATCTTCACAGAGTTGTGAATGTTTTGCAGTGGAAACGCACGGGATATATTTATTCGGTAATTCCCATCGAGCCCACAGACCGGCCCACTGATGGGTACATAACATAATATTACGGCGTGATTTTGCTTCCCAAAATAAAACACTCAAAAGTTTCCATTATTTATTGATCTACCATCGAACTTGGTTCTTATACTGATCACTAACAGCGACACGCTTAATGCTCTCGTACCCAAGTATAATAGAAAAGGAGAAGCAGGCTGATTGCACTAGTCTCGCAGACAGTCCTTTGCAGTACAAGCCGAGCAAGCCTTCCTCACGCCACAACTGAAGGAACACCTGCTTCATTGTTCCCACACCTTCCACCTGGAATATACACGTTATTTAATACGACCTTCAGAACCTTCGACCCTTTTAACCTAAAAGTAAGTTGGTAGTGTTTTTTCCAGTAATTCTTTTTTAACTGACAAACTGCTGAATCGATTTTGATAAAGAAATTATGAGACCAATGTGGAAAATAAAAAAAAAAATATTTTTTCTAATCGGTTCATAAATGACGAAGGTAACAAACATTTAAAAAAATAATAGAATTGAGAACCTCCTCCGTTTTTTGAAGTCGGTTAAAAAAAATAAGAAAGAAAGAAAGAAAAACTTTTTATTGCCCACACTTATTAAGAGGGTACATACAGGTACCTATCCACATTTAGGTAGGTAGGTACTTAGGTATCTAAAAATCATGGGTAGATACTTATGTAAGCAATAAAGAATAAGTAAGAGCGAACTACCTATCCACATATAGAACTTAGAACTTGTCTTGGCCTCGGCCAGTTTCGTCCAGCTGTCTCGGTCAGATGGAACAGTGCGGGTAGGGTAGGTTAGGTTTGAGTATACAAGGAGATTAGAGTGGAGGAATGAGGCGGGGTGATGCGCGTAACACTTGCATGCTTGTGCGAGTGCAGCGCCCCCGTCTAATGCCGGCGCAACAGTGTTGCTTATGCCGCGTGGAGGAGATTAGAGTGAATGAGAGACGGCGCATGTGAAATGCTAACGTTCAGCATGAGAGGTATTCGCCAGTCGAGTCGCGGATGGCTTTCGTTCCCGTGGCTCGGCGTGAATGGCGCGAGAGGGACACCGGTGAGGTTTTAGTTTGGGTATTCTGCTTCGGCGGTGAGTCCCACATAATTCCGGTCCTTCCCGGACCGGTCTACTCGTAAATGAGTTTCCTCACCGAAAACAAAAAAAAAAAAAAAGGGGTTAGGTTACCTGCAGCCTCGCGCGCACGATGTCCAAAGGGTTGGTGAGTACAGTGGTCGTGAAGCCGCCGAGCGTGCCGGCGCAGCATTGTATTAACAGATGGGACACCCACGATGGAGCCACTCGGAACATTTCATCTGTGGACAAGCAAGTTCGTCTTTAAACATCAAATGATGGGGTGTTATAAGTTTGGACCTCGCCACCTCTACAAAGGAGTGCGTCTGTCTCTGTTCGAACTACGAAAGTACGGCTCTGATTTCAATGCGTGTTTTTATTTAAAAAAACATAATTTTTTCTTGAAAATACATCCTTATTTATTGCAAAAAGTGTTTGCGATGTGTTTTTAATTTTTGAAAGTGTTACGTATACCTTAAAGTGTTATTGAACTTGTAGTGTTACTAATCTCGAAAAGTGTTACTCGCCTTCAAGTGTTACTAACCTTCAGAAGTGTTTATGAAAAGTGTTACTAACCTAGAAAAGTGTTACTAACCTCGAAAAGTGTTACTAACCTAGAAGTGTTACTATGAAAAGTGTTACTAACCTTGATAAGTGGTATACAGCGCCCACCAGAGCGCAGAATTAGGTACATAGGCGGCTAACGAAGCGCAGTACCCCCGATAGTACCCGCGAAGTCCGTGCAAACGGTACACTCTGACTGCCACCTCGCGAGCGAGATTCGCTTTCGATATACTCTTGTCTAGGTCCAGGCCTAGTGGATTTATTTTCTGAAAAAAAATTATGCATTTTAGGATTCGTATACTGAAATAATTATCAAGCCAGCCTCAAAGAATACTCAAGTATATAGATTTTTGGATATATTTAAATGAGATTTTAAAAATCGAATGCTTTCAGACTGCTGGAAAACACCGTAGGGATGTCGGTACGTATAGGATCTGAAATGGCGTCTGTCTTCCGTGCCTGGGGATATATTAAACTAGCGACCCGCCCCGGCTTCGCACGTGTGCAATGCAGTGATGATGATTATGTATTATACATATAAACCTTCCCCTTGAATCACTCTATCTATTAAAAAAAACTGCATCAAAATCCGTTGTGTAGTTTTAAAGATCTAAGCATACATACATACAGACATTAGGACAGACGACGCGGGAAGCGACTTTGCTTTATACTATGTAGTGAAGATCCCAAAAGTTATGAATCGAGCGGGATTCGAACCCGCGACCTTTCTCTTGATATAAGGATCTACGAATAACTCATAGGAATGTATTCAGACGATCTAAGCCAACTTGCGCTCAATTCAATTATACACTCGAGAGCAATGATTCCGGGTCACTTAAAGAATGTTAAAAATCTCGGAAACTAAAAATGATAGGTTAATGCAATAAATTGTATTTAATAGACAATGTAATACTCCTTAAATGAAAGTAAAAAAATATGAGTCACCATACATTTTATTAACACAAAATTACATAAAGAAAAAAACTGCTGATCTCTCCTTAAAACAAAAATAGGAAACATGAAATTTTTGAACTTTATTACGATTTGACTTGAATTTTAATACTTCGTATTGCCTCCTCGTGCTTCCATTACTGCGTTTACGCGGTTTGGCATGCTGTACACCAAGTTCCTTATACGATTTTGGGGAATATTCTCCCATTCCTCTGTGAGAGCAATTTTGAGCTCACGAAGCGTGATTGGGGGAGGGTTTCGTTGTTTTACGCATCTGCCTAGCTCGTCCCAAGCATGCTCGATCGGGTTGATATCCGGGCTGCGCGCTGGCCACTCCATACGAGTAATGTTCATCTCTTGAAGGTAGTCATTCACAATCCTACCTGTATGAGGTCGGGCATTGTCATGCATAAATATAGCATCCTCACCTAAATTGACCATAAATGGACCAACATGATCATTGAGGATTTCTTCCACATATCTTACGCTAGTTAAAGAGCCGTTTTCTATGATCACCAGCTCTGTGCGACTTTCAGAAGAAATTCCGGCCCACACAAGTACAGACCCACCACCGTAGGCTACTTTTTCTTCGATGCATGCTCGCTTGAATCTTTCCCCTGGTCTTCGATACACTCTGTGTCTTCCATCGTGCTTGTAGAGCATAAATTTTGATTCGTCGGAGAACATAACTTTTGACCAATCTTCAATACTCCAATTTACGTGGCTCTGGGCATATCTTAGTCTTGAAATACGATGCCCACGCTCCAGTTTAGGGCCGTTTGCAGGTCTAAGGGGTTTTAAGTTAGATTCAGCAAGCCGACGTCTTACTGTCCATGCACTTGGGTTACTTCCTCCGAGGCGTCGAAACTGATTTGTGAGTTCAGTTCCTGTGAGAAAGCGATTTCGAAGCATGGTGTTCACCAAGTATCGGTCTTCTCGTGCTGTGGTACACCTGGTTCTGCCCGTTCCTGGTCTGCGTAGGTTAGAACCAGTTTCTTCGTAACGTCGGAGAACTCTTTGTACTGTTGACAGCGACACACCGACAGTCCTGGCTGTATCGCGCTGACTCCGGCCGGTTTCCAGCATTGTAAGTATTCTGGTGCATTCTTCAGGCGTAAGCGACATAATTTCAGCTTGAATAATGAATATAGAGCACTATCAACATGGTTTATATACCCACATAAATGACAGATTACAAACAAAAGCAAAACCAAATGCTGTAATTTCGTAGTTCCATCTTCGAAAGTGGCCCTTTTTCAAATTTGATTTTTTTAAGATATAACTTTACAATAACTAAGAAGTTTTAATACCTTCATTTAAGGAGTATTACATTGTCTATTAAATACAATTTATTGCATTAACCTATCATTTTTAGTTTCCGAGATTTTTAACATTCTTTAAGTGACCCGGAATCATTGCTCTCGCGTGTAGAATGTTATAAAATCCTTTATAAACACATATATATATATATATATATATATATATCGGCGCAAGCATTGCAACGACAATAACACGCAAGCGGGCGGTGAATCACAAAGGCGTAAACAAGCCACACCTGCGAGGCACACCTGTGTCTGACTCAGCGCTCGCCCCACTGCGCGCTGCCTATAAAATCGGGTGACGTGCTCAACGGATTCATTCGCTCGCCGGCGCTCGGAGCGAACACATCGACTAACTGAGTTTAATTATTTTGATTCGGTTAAATTTAATGACGTGTTAGTTTGGTTTGTTTCAAAGTTAAGTGATCTTGTACTCGGTTACTGTAGGTTGAACTGTTTATGAATTAGTTTCAGAGATAGATTAATTTGGTTTGCTGTGGGTTTTGACTGATTAAAGAGTTTGTCAGTATTAATTTAATATGTTTTTATTAGACGCAGTACCTCTTCTCTTACATCAGAAGTGGTTGGGCCAACGCCAACGACCATCGGCTCCTGCTTTTGGCATTGCTAAAACCCGTGTCTATTTTGTTTCAGTGAACACTTTCGAGGACACCATGTACCATACCAGATGATGCATTTTATTTATTTCTTTTTGTTTAATTCAAAGGGTTTTAAACTAACATCGTGAGGCTCTTAAAAATGGTTAATTTCATTATTTGACGATTTTCTTTTTCAGATGTGAACTACGTTGTATGGTCTGGTATCATATTAAACACGTTGCAAATGTTGCTTTCATCACAATAGACAATGATAGCTGTCTGGAACTCTGGGGTTGGGTTTCATTTGTCAGTGTGTGCCTACTTCTTGTGTTGGTGTGTCCAGCACGATGCAGTTAAAGAGACACGATAGTTTTCGTTCGCTTCGAAGTTCATGGTATGAGCCTAGTACATGAAAATTACCTACTTTCTACATTTCATTTAGTGCTGTCAAAACAGATTTGAACTTTGGTATGCCGGACTGCAGATCTACGTATTACAGATTTTCTAATGTCTGGAATTCATGCGTACAACAGATAAAGTGTGATGTTTTCAGCCAGTATGACCTGAGTTCTGATGATTAGTGTTGTCAACTGTTTATTGTTTGTTGTTGCCAATTGTTTATTAGGGTTTTAGGCTTTCCAAGATAGTTGAGCCATTGTGGTTATTTCTATCCGTACAGCAGTGTGCTTCTTTTATGACACGAGTACTTGAAGCTAAACAGGTGAAATGTGTGATTACAGGTGAGATCGAGTGTGGCGAGGGTTATTGTGGTACTTTCATCTTTGTTTGATTAGATAAATCTTTGTCTGACATTATTCTATAAAATGTTTTAATAGGGTCCTTAGTGGTTCTTGCATTGCCTTTGATACTAGCCTTTCAAAGTGTTCAACGATCGAGCAAGTTTTAGCGGTAGTGTAAAGCTGAAAAGGTGCTTGAGCCAAGTTTTGCTGTTCTGTTTTGTAATTTGAATGGAAAGTCGACATTTGGTTTCGTTTAGTGGAGGAGTCGTGAATCTTCTAGTTTTTCTATCAACTAGAGAAAAGTATCTTTGTGGTCTTTGTCTCCTGTAAATAATTTAAATAGTGCCTGTATTTGGTCAAGGTAAACATTTTCTGTAGAGAGCCGCTTTATAAGTCAAAATGCGTGAGTGCATTGCACGGCAACAGTTGGCGCGGTTGAATAATACAATGAATGGATTAGTGTCGCTAGTGTGTGATTAGACAGAAGCAGTTTTTGGTTGTAAATGTTTTGAATGTCGGGTTAGACCGAGCGAGAGTAAATATCAAAGTTTTACAGACTACCTTGACAAACATGATACAGGTGCACTAGTTGGTCTTGTTGGATACCTTCATTTATAGTACCTTAGAATGTTTAGGTACATGATTGAGTTACCTTGATAGTAGTTTTTACTTGCAGTCTTTGACCGACTGTTACTAACGGAGTAGTAAACATAAATTGATGTAGTTCGCTAGTTATTGCAGTCACAAGTGTTATTGATGTACGTAACTGGATAGTTTTAAACTGTGTTGTGGACAGTTATGACTCTGTGTTAGTTTTATGTAGGTATGCTGCAGGTTTCGCGTGAGCTGTGCTTTTGAGTAGAGGTTGTGCAGTGGGAAGTTTTAAACTGAGGGTTCTCCATGCGAAGTTATAGTTTGCGTGGCTTTGCGGTGAACGTCAAACGTACACACTAAGGCCCCCGGTACAAGGGCTTGTATCTTGTGATGAAACATCTGTTTCATGATGGCAGATACTGGTACAGTTGATTAGCGATTAGTTCAACTGGTGTTGCGGCTGAGAAATGGTTGCTTGATAAAGGGAGTGAATCCCTGAGTCGTGGTGTTGCGATTCTTGTGATTTTGTGTTTCAATTTTGTAACCTACTTTGTTCTGACTCGAATCCTTTCATATTGTGCTAATGTGTAATTTTGTAATTGAGTTTCCAGGTAATTGCCGTGACAAGTAAACTAGGCGCCTCTGTCATTTGAACGCCTTGACATGCTGACTGGGTGCCTCTCTCTTGTGGATGGATGTAGTGTAGATGTCATGCGATGAACGCGACAACACTGTAGTTCAATTCCACTAACGAACTTGTCAGCTAAACGCAGCTGAACCGTAGCTCTTCATCTGTTTTTGGGCTATTTCGATTCGACTTCACGGTGACGTTTCGCTGAGCTGAAATCGATCAAACTGTGGTTGAAACTGAATAGAACTTAACTTGTTGTGAATTGAGCTCTTGGTACTACGGTCACTTATCTCTGTGACGGTTCCATAATGATCCGTAAGATCCCAACACAGTTTGATGCAATTTCATAGTCAAGTGAACAAAAGTTTCATCCTCTTGCTGTAGGTGTTCACGTAGTTAAATTACCCATATGACAGAGCGTTATAAGTACTTCCATAGTGACTAAGAACATTGTTTGTTCTATGCAGTGGGTAATTATTATAGTTTGGAGTACAGTACCTAATTTAGTACGTTTTGATTTACTTTCAGGTAACTTGTGTTTCATTTATCTATGCTACATGTTGTATGATCGGAACTGCAGTCCGAGCCAACCCGTTTTTATGCAGATTGTAGTTTTTCGTGCTTTACTCTTCTGTAGTTGTGTTTTATTTATCCGTGCTTCATGTTATGATTTTGTGATGAACTGTTCTTATTACAGATTGACGTTTAATCTTGCTTTGAATCAAAATAAGCCAGTATTATCGTAATGGGATTCCTGAATGAAGTAAGTAACTTACCTCAATTTACCTGAGCGTAGAATGTTCGGTCACTGAACTGGTTGTCAGTAGGCACCGATTGTTAGTAACTCATGTTTTCGTGTTAAGGCTCTTAAAGTAGTCAATTATTCGTGAATATTACTTTGGTTGAAGGAATGGCCGAGGGTTGCCTAGAAGTTGTTTGCTTAAACGATTACGATTAAGGTCGATGTGTTAATCAATGGTGATGTGGCTGATATTTTCTTAGTGTATTTGGTCACCAGTTTCCAGTATATGGGGAACCACATCTAGGTGCGAAATTGAGAAACCAACGAAGAAGTTACCTTTTGGCTAACTTATTTACGGCGTCAGTATTCATTCGTGTTCATTTTACCAACTGTAGAATTAGAGTTATGCTGTTATTTATGACTCGTAGGTGATGTTACATTTTTACATACTTACGCTTGGACTACTAAGCTCTTTACGGTTTCGAGTGTTATGTTAGCAAGTTTTTAGACTGTTAGCTCTGTGTATCGAGACTATTATATTCCTTCAAATTGATGACGATACGATAAGTTTCAGTTTTGACTGCACATTCACATGGAAGAAAGAAACTGTGTGCGCCAGGTGTTATTTGTAATTCTGATATTGAGGGTTGAGATTCAATGAGAAATCTTTTGATGCGTCTCTGTTTATGTTTAATTTTCGAAGCAATAACCACTGTTTCTGGTTTATTGTCGTTCTCTTCAAAAATATGCGGATGAGCTACTAATGATTTTGGTGTTTTACAGTGATCAAACTAGCGGCTTCCTGTGTGAAAGACGAGTAAGGTTAAACGCAGAACTATCACGAGAACAACTGTTTGCTGAATCGGGCCGTTTAGTCAACCCGTATTTTGGTAAGGTTTACTATGATGAAATAACGATGATGCAAAATCTATATGGTTATGTTGTATGGTCCTTACTATTTTGGATTCATCATGAGACTGTAATGTAGTGATTATTCCTTTTCTCTCTTTTCCAAACGTGAACATGGGGATAACATGTGGACAACTACATTTGGGCCCCATATTGAGTAAAATTTAGTGTTGCCCTATGATATTTATTCATTGTGTATTTCTTTGAGCCAGATGCCGCATAGCTTGCCTTTGAGAAACGCATCTGAGTGTGACGTGACCGTATCGGGATGAGTAACAGTAATGAAGGTAAAAGTATTTACTGATAATTAATGAGATTCCTGTGAGGTTTGAGACCCGATTACAACGTGATGACAAATGAATTTTCACGTTTCGATTGATTATCAATGTGCAAACGGGTGTTAACGTGAAACTTAAACTGTGCTAACGTGTCTGTTGTGAAATTTAATGAGTTTATGTGGGTGACGTGAAAAACATAAACTTGTTATGAAATACGAAGCTAAATGGGCGCTGAGGCTCTGAGGCTTGACCAAAATTAGCGCTGAGGCTATGAGGTCGCATGTTGGTACGAGTGAACAAGTTTGATTAAAATTAGCGCCCGAGGCTATGAGATCAAATGCGTTCACTGTTCTCTTTGCTGTTATAATGTGCTGATGTGTTTTTATGCAGATTCATCTTAAAAAACGAGTCGCAGGGACGCGCCTGCGTCAGTATGGCCGTATCGGCGCAAGCATTGCAACGACAATAACACGCAAGCGGGCGGTGAATCACAAAGGCGTAAACAAGCCACACCTGCGAGGCACACCTGTGTCTGACTCAGCGCTCGCCCCACTGCGCGCTGCCTATAAAATCGGGTGACGTGCTCAACGGATTCATTCGCTCGCCGGCGCTCGGAGCGAACACATCGACTAACTGAGTTTAATTATTTTGATTCGGTTAAATTTAATGACGTGTTAGTTTGGTTTGTTTCAAAGTTAAGTGATCTTGTACTCGGTTACTGTAGGTTGAACTGTTTATGAATTAGTTTCAGAGATAGATTAATTTGGTTTGCTGTGGGTTTTGACTGATTAAAGAGTTTGTCAGTATTAATTTAATATGTTTTTATTAGACGCAGTACCTCTTCTCTTACATATATATATATATATAAACCATATTTATTTATTATTTTACAGTATTTATGGTGCTTACAGGGTTTTTACTTCCTCCAGCGCGTCCTTTGACCAGGCCTAGTACCATGAGGTGTTGGCTCAGCACATCAAATGGTACTATTATCGACTGACCCACTATCGAGGCACAGCCGCCGCCTATGAAGGACTGGAAAATAACACATAGTTATTATAGTTATCATAGGTATGTATTTGAGAGAAGAGGCTGGCCGTTGCCCAGCAGTGGGACAGAACGAGCTAATTAAAAAAATTAAGAATAAAAATAAAACCGGTTTTGGAATTCTAAACAAAACTCTATCATAATATGACACCCCACAAGTGGGTGTTTTTTTTTACTCCCTTTGGACCCTCATATCTTTACAACCCTTAGTTTATCGTAAAATGAACTTCATTTACCTTCATTTTAGGACTGACTTCATGTTTTCCCAGCTCGTGCCGAACTCCTTCGTATGTTGAGATGTAGAATACTCCTGAGATTATTTGAAACTGTAACAAAATACATACAAATTAGTATTTTTCACCCCTAACTGTAAAAAGGGGGTGTAATTTTGAGGCCTACTTAAGACAACCGTCAAACAACTTCTCACTCGCACATTGCAACATTTCTAAAGATATCACTGAAATTATTTACGAAAAAACTCGAACAACAATGTGTAATAACATTGCACAAGGTTCAGGATAAATATTTTGATTCAAACCGATATATTGATATAGCCGTCGCCCGCGGCGTTGCTCGCGTACTAGACCCTTGAGAGTGTGACTTTTTAAAACTCTTTTCTTAGTGCACCCTTACACTATATAAGGATACCACCCTCCAAATTTCATACCTCTAGGACTTATAGTTCAGCAGCCTTATTGTGTAAGTTCAGTGGTAATCGATATCGGCTTCGTTTTTGACATTTGAAACCTAGACTGGACTTCAACTGTCACTTTCGTATTTGTTTTGTATACGATACCGAAAAAATTCTGACAGAGTCGACCGGTGGTAATGGATTTCAAGTTACACAATAAAGGGTTTGTCACACTGGATGCGTTCTGCGGTCAGCGGTCAGGTCAAAGCGAACGCAGCCCGCATCATGTATGAACAACATTGCTAACCCCGGTCCGGTCCGTACGCGTTCTTCCCTCCCCACCGCGCCGCCGGGCAAATATGCGTTCTTTGGTTGTGCTCGCACGGTCAGATCGCATTCTATACAAAATATATTGAGACCAACAATGTTGTTCATACATGATGCGGGCTGCGTTCGCTTTGACCTGACCGCTGACCGCAGAACGCATCCAGTGTGACAAACCCTTATGGGTGCAGGCTGTACGTTGATTGTCAGTCAGCTTCAAAATACTTTTATATATTTAGAAGAAGAAGATTCAACATTTGCAACATGCCAAAGTGATCACTTGCTCGGTCTGACTTTGGACTTATAGGCATTTTAAGTTGCAAGTTGTAGATTTTTGTAGGGTCAAAAGTATTTTAGTACTTAAGTAAACTTTATGTACTTACACTTGATAGCCAGAACCCTCGATAAAGTCCCGAAATGCCTTCATATTTATATATCTTTGATATAGCGTCCGATATCCCGCTGTAGGCTTCCTTCTTCCTTTGTATCTGAATTTGCGTTTTGACGAGTGTAAGTGGGTATAGCGCGCATCTAACTGGAAAACACAAACACACTAGTTACAGGTACCACAGAATATTAGTACAAGTACCGATACGGTTTAATAGCTCTGACCTTGAAAGTGTGAGGTGATTTAAAACTGATGTTAGCAGAGGGATAATGCACAATACACTCTAATGCGGGATGTCAGTCGTGTATGGGTACAAAACAAACAATTGATTTCATTTGCAGCGCAAAATAAAAAAACCCATACTATTAAAGCAAAATATGGCAATTGTTGAAAAAAAGACACAATTTCTATCATTATCCAGATCCAGTTTGGAAGTCAAGAGTCTACTGAGACAATGAGACAAATGAAAAGGAGTTTAAATGCAGTCATCATTCCCAAAATCGGCTAGGAAAGATGATATTATGATTTATTTATTTATTTATTTATTTATGTACATAATCAGAACGGCCTGAGCCAATTACACTAATTCAACTAATAATATTAACTAATGTTCAGGCAGGCCCTATGTGGTTTCTTCCAATTAAACGATGATTACAACAGACAGCTTTGTTTATTCGTACTTTTTACAATATTTAAATTATTTGATTCGAAGGGCTCGCGAACGAGCTTAGTGTTTTACGCAGAGTGGCGGGGGAAGGCTGCGGTGCGGGGGCGAGAGGGAGATGCGTTTCGTTTTGCGCGTTAACAGGCTCCCCGGGGTGGAACATTCTGTTCCACTACATCTGTAGTTGAGGGACTCTCAGGTTCAGCAGCAGGGAGCAGGCATATTCGGTTGTAGGCTCGATTCAAGACTCCAGAAGAAGTGAGAATATCTGCGACCCGTGGACAGCCATCGGAGGACCCAGAATACAGACGAAGTATGCGACCCAGAAGCCAACGGTTTGGGGGGAGACGGTCATCCTTCAGCACTACCATATCTCCAACTTGTAGTTGCCTTTTATCTTGTCGTTGCCACTTGACTCGTTTCTGAAGCTCTGAAATATATTCTTTGTAATATCTATTCCAAAAATGGTTGGTAAGCACTCGTATTCTTTTGTAACGAGGTAATGTGCAAATGTGAGCTTCATCTTTCAGGTGAACCTGCGGAGAAGGCAGCATGTTCAGAGTTCGTCCAAGAAGGAAATGAGATGGGGTTAGAGGTACTAGGTCGTTAGGATCTGAGGAAAGAGGAGTTAAAGGTCTGGAATTAAGAATTCCTTCTATTTGTATAAGCAAGGTGTTCATCTCTTCATATGTAAGATGAGTAAGAGATAAAGTTCTCTTTAAATGATATTTAATTGATTTTACTGAACCTTCAGCCAAACCATTGAAATGTGGACTGTAAGCTGGGGAGAACTTAAAAAGAATTAGCTTTTCCGAGGCATATGCACTGATATCATTGCACTTAGATTTTAAGAAATTTGAAAACTCATTGTGAGCTCCCACAAAATTGGTCCCATTGTCCGAGTAAATGCTGACAGGTTTCCCTCTGCGGGCAATGAAACGGTTGAGAGCGGCGATGAAAGCCTCCGTAGTCAGTTCAGTGACAAGTTCTGCATGGACTGCCTTTACTGCTAAGCAAACAAATACGCAGATATAGGCCTTTATCAACTTACAACCTCTACCTTTTCTGTCAGCTAACATGATTGGCCCAGCATAATCTACAGCTACGTTACTAAAGGGGTACTCTGCATGAAGGCGCTCTTTGGGAAGACTGCTCATTATTGGTTGATTAGACTTACCAGAAAATCTACAGCAAGTTGTGCATTCATGTGTTACCTTTCTAGCAATATTTCTGCCACCTATGGTCCAATATTTATGTCTCATTACTGACAACAATAGCTGAGGTCCAGCATGCATGAGGAGTTTGTGATAGTGTCTGAATAATAACAAAGTTATATAGTGAGATGAATGCAATAGCATAGGGTGCTTTGTGTTATAGTCATAATTCGAATTACATAATCGGCCACCTACTCTGATAATATTGTCCCTTGATAAAAACGGATTCAAATTCAGTAGTTGAGATTTATGAGGGAGATGTCCCTTACATTCCAGACTGTTGTGCTCCTTAGGGAAGCTATCAATTTGGACCTTTCTACATAGAACGATATCAGCAGCACTTAATTCAGATATCTTTAAGTATTCAGAAAATTTGTTTTTTGGGTTCCTGCAGTTATGAATGAATCGTAGCATTAAGGCCAAGACACGTTGTAGCTTGCTATAATTCGAAAATCTTTGTATGAAATCAATTTGATCAGTAGCCACCTTACTAACTATTTTAAGTTCAGGTAAGTGGGGTGAGATATCATTTGGTGCCTTGGGCCAATGTGACTTAGATTGGGTTAAAAACTGTGGTCCAAACCACCATAGCGCTGAGCTCTTAAGTTGGGTTGCATTGCAGCCTCGAGAGCCAATATCAGCAGGGTTTAAGTTAGTGGGTACATAACTCCATTGTGTGGCGTCACTAGATTCTGTGATTTCGTTAATTCTATTTAAAACAAAGGACTTAAGACTGGCTTTAGGCGCTTTAATCCAGACCAATACCACCATAGAATCGCACCAGAAGTAACAGTTGTGCACTGTAAGCCTTAAAGCTTTTTTGACCATAGTAGCCATCCTTACGGCTAATAAAGCGCCACTAAGCTCCAAGCGAGGTACAGTCATACCCTTAAGTGGAGCCACCTTACTCTTGGCCACAACTAAATGCACAACAGGTTTACCATCACCAGAAATTGAACGAAGGTAAATGCATGCGCTGTACGCCTGCAAAGAAGCGTCACTGAATGAATGGATTTCAATAAGTTAGGTGATTTGCACAACACACATCGAGGTATAATAATTTCGTTTAACATTGGAAGTGATTTTAGAAATGCTAGCCATTTGTCCTCCTTTTCAGAAGGGAGCCTCTCGTCCCAAGATAACTTTGAAGCCCAGAGATCCTGCATGATAAGTTTAGCTTGTAGAATGCATGGGTTGATGAGCCCAAGAGGATCGAAAATCTGACCTATAGTGGACAAAACTGACCTTTTACTTACATTTTTATTAATGTCTGAATTTGCTTCTATTGCGTTTAAGTTTACCGAAAAAAACAGGGAATCAGATTTACATGACCATCTTAGACCTAACGTTTTTGCATTGTCATCGTCTACCAGTTTCAATAAATCATCTTGCCTATCATCCTTTATACCCTCTAACACCGTGGAACTGTTAGAACGCCATTTCCGAAGGTGAAATTGACCTTTTTTTAGCTGATTGATTACGCCCTGACATATACTCAATAATTCCTTCTCAGAATCATGGCCGCTAATATAATCGTCTACATAAAAATCATGCAATATCGTTTCACGAATGGCGCAAGGGGAAGGAGACGAAAAAGAAGGCGGAACTAAGTCTTCCTGTGCCAGCTGTACCAAACAACGAGTTGCCAGCCACATTGCGGAAGCTGTGCCATAGCTTACAGTATTCAGTTTATAAAGATTGAGCTCTTGAGTGGGGTCAAACCGCCAGAGAATCTGCTGCAAACTGCGCTGCTCTTCTGAAACTAGTACGCAGCGGTACATTTTTTCACAGTCGGATGTCACGACGTATCTGTGTTGGCGAAAGCGTATCAAAATACTAATTAAGTCATCCTGAACACTAGGACCTACATACTGTATGTCATTGTAGGATAAACCAGTGGAGGTGGCAGCTGAGGCGTCAAAAACAGAGCGTAATTTTGTTGTGAGATTAGACTCCTTTAAGATGCCATGATGTGGCATTATATATGTATACTTATCATTATAAGTTTTATTTACCGACATATGACCAAGGTCAATGTACTCTTGCATGAACTGGCAATATTTTTTCTTGAACAAAGGATCTCTTTTAAAACGACGCTCTAAAGCACTAAATCGGGTGGCAGCTTGGTTGTAAGAGTCGCCTAAAACCTCTGGTGTCTGTTTGAGTGGAATTTTTACCACGAACCGGCCATCAGGTTGCCTAGTAGTAGTCCGTACAAAAAACTTCTCACATTCTTCTTCTTCCTTGGTAGTCTTTCGTGGTGAAGGTACAGATTCCAATTCAAAAAACCTATCAAGCTGACCTTGAACCTTGAAATCATTGAGAAAATGGCAGTGGACTGTATGATTATTAGATTCCATATTTTTATTGTTTGGAGTAGGTACATTACCTGAAACTAACCAACCAAACTTAGTTTCACTAAGAATTGGCATGTTTTTTCCTAAGGAGATACGATTATTTCCTAATATTCCCCAGAAAACTTCTGCATTTAACAACACACTTATTTTAGAGGGCACATTGAACCCTGGGTCTGCTAAATTGATGTGAGAGGGAATATGAATTGTAGAGATATCAATTTGTGTGGTCGGTAAAAGCTGAGTTATTTGTGGCACAATGAGGCAATTTATTTCCTGTGAGAATACTTCTGTGCGGGAGGACAATTTGAGGCTAGAACGTTTATGTAGGTATATTGGTTTGCAATTAAGACCTTCGACCCTTGCAGAGGCTGATCTTATAGGTAGTTTAAGAATTTCACTCAATTCTTCGGTGATAAAGTTAGTAGTGCTGCCATTATCCAATAAAGCTCTAACAGTATGTTTGCCGCCATTATTATCAAAAACATCAATGAGTGCAGTGGATAGAAGCACATGGCTGTGAGTGATAGTTGAAGAAAGAACAATGTCTTGATCAGCATGTTCTTCAAAGGCTGATTCTGTGTCAAGATGTTCAATAGAGCCTTCCTGGTTATGGGAGTATGTGACTTCATTTAAGCAAGCATCTTCGTTTGAAGTGTCTTCATGGGAAGCTACTAAAGCGTGCTCATTTTCTTTGTTTATTAGTGTAGATGAAGATTGGGGATCTTTGGGTTCATCAGTGTGTAACATTGTGTTATGCATCTTATTACAGATTTTACAAGGCCCAAATTTACATTGATTTATTTCATGCCCTTGTCTCAAACAGTTAGAGCAAAGCTTTAATTGTTTAACCTTTTGCAACTTTACATGTAGAGGTAAAGATTTGAACCGCAAGCACTGATAGATAAGATGAGGTTGTTGGCAATAGTTACATTTAATTGAGGTGGATTGTGTGTTTGTAATAAATGTTTTTGTTCGTGTGTTCAAAGGTTCACTATGCCTGCGCCTGGTACTAGTGTGCTCGACTGATTCAAGAAGCTCTGCTTGACCTTTCAAGAAAGTGATAAATTTTTCAAGCGTAGGTAGCTCTTTGGAAAAGTTTATGTGTTCCTTCCATGCCCTACTAGAGGTGACATCTAACTTGCTAGATGCTATGTGAATTATCAAAACATCCCAATTGTCCGTTTTAATATTGAGAGTATTGAGAGCCCGCAGATTTTTATTAATAGCATCAATCATACTTCTCAGGGCAGTAGATGACTCTTTGGGAATTGATTCTATGTCTAGCAGTGACTGAATATGATTGCTAATTAATAACCTATCATTGTGATAGCGCTCACATAATGTTTGCCATGCAATATCATAGTTGCTAGCGGAGAAGTCTAATAAACCTATAACTTGCTTCGCAGTGTCTTTCAGAGCTGATCTTAGGTAATGGAATTTGTTGATCTTTGGAATATTATCATTGGTATGTATCAAAGAATTATAAGTATCATGAAACTCAAGCCAGTCTTGCAGTTGCCCAGAAAAGGTAGGTAAATGTATGATGGGTAACTTTAAGCTTAGCCCACCTCCATTCATAGCAGAACCTGTCACTGAGGACTTGATGTCGACCGGGCCCGCAGTGGAATTCCTGTGCAGCAAGTCTCGGGCACTGGCAACAGTCTTGAAGTACTGTTGCTCGAAATCTTCGCGCTCTTGATACTCCCCTTCATCTGAAATATCCGTTTGAGTTTCTATAGAAAGCTGTATCGAATCATATTCGTTGTACATTTCTTCAATTTTTTCTAATCTGAGATTAAGCTCAGAGCTGTGACTGCTACTGAGGATGGAGCATGTCGAAATACTATCAAAATATTTTTTAAATTGAGTAAGTTTAGATTTATAAGAAGCCCGCTTCTTTTTTAACTCTTTAACATTAATAGACATGTTTATTTAAACAATGAAGATTGCTATGAAGTTGTAGTTTTAAATCAATGGTAAGCTGAAAAATAATTTGTACTGATTATTTAAATTTAAGTTAATTATCAAAGTGCAATGATTTAGTAAGGAAATAATACTAAACTTAGGTGCATATGCGTGCAGAATAACAAGCAGCAGTGCAAGTATGCTATTTGCAAGCCAGCTGATTTGCAATATCCGTTGACCCGAGCCCACAGCACACACTGGCCAGGCAAGCAGGATTCACATGGCCGGCTGATGCACAGCAGCACATGAGAGGGTGTCCGCTGGAATTTGTTAAGGAATGGGGCAGTATTTCAGCAAATTAAATAAGTATAATGCATGGGATGTGAATAGAGAGGTATATAAAGACTTCTCTTGCTGATTTTGAAACCTAAAAATAGATTAGAATGAGTAGTTACCTAAGCTAAGTAATTCAAATTGTAGTGAAGTATATCACGAATTCTTTACAATTGTATGAATTTTGTTGTCTTTGGGACGAAGTATATAAAGACTTCTATATAATATAGTGAAGTATATCCAGACTTCAATATGTAATTGTAGGAATTTGTTATCTTTGAGACGAAGTATATAAAGACTTCTACGAAATCACAAAGTAACCTGCATGATGTACGAATAGCAAAATGCGAATGCAAAGAGGAAATGCACGCACAACGAGTTGTAACGTAATACTTATTTGTCAGAGTATGAACATAACCTTGCATGAGAAAATGTGAGAATGTAAGAATGACTCGCGTAAAACCATACAAACTTGTAAAATGGATAGGAGAGGTGATGCGGGATTGTGCAATTGGAACGAACTCACTGTAAATATCACTCTCATGCACTTCTTCCATCCAGGGTAATTGTTTCTGTTTTCCTCAGAATTTGGTAATCTGAGCTGTTTCCATGAATTCGCCGACTTAGTCTTGATTCTCGTCTTGGTTGGAAGATGTGAATTGTAAAAGGGCTCCGTCACAAAATGGCGCGGACACGTTGCGTGCCGCAAAATCCGCTGGTTTTCTTTATTCGGTTCGATAGGACCACTTGTTCAGGCAGGCCCTATGTGGTTTCTTCCAATTAAACGATGATTACAACAGACAGCTTTGTTTATTCGTACTTTTTACAATATTTAAATTATTTGATTCGAAGGGCTCGCGAACGAGCTTAGTGTTTTACGCAGAGTGGCGGGGGAAGGCTGCGGTGCGGGGGCGAGAGGGAGATGCGTTTCGTTTTGCGCGTTAACAACTAAACATAATTAATAGTAATAAATAGTAATATAAAAATACAGTCAGAGTCAGAAGCAAGTTAAATTAATTTCTAGAATAACAATAACATTAATAATAGACATTGTGAATAAACTAGAGTAAAACTTAAATCTAGGAAAAATAAATTATTATATTAATAAAGCCAAGAATTTATATAGAGCAAACAAAAAATACAAAAATAATGATAACAAATTAGACTGAAGCTTTGACTGATGTTTTTTTAATACTACACATATAGATATAAATTGCGCTTTTAAAAGAAATCTTGCTAATCTTGCTAAGATAGTAAACTTACCTGTGAAACTACTTAATGTGTAAAGCGGAAAGAATTTATTCTTGTCCATCATGCTCCATTCAATAGTGGTGATGAGCTGTGGGGGCGGAGTCTCAACCATCGTTGCCATCACTCTGGCTGTCTCACTCTTGCCGATATCACTATCTTTGTCTTCTATTCTCAAATACGTCCATATATTTAATAACATTTAACAATTTACTCTTTTTTTCTCACTAAACATACATCACTATATTTCGACTTTGGTTTTGGTTTGTATATTTTTTTTTTTAAGTTTTAAAAACTGTGTATTTAATACAGTGTAAATAACAATAATATTTATAATGGAACTGTGATTTGAAGCATAAATATAATGAAAATAAATTATATATTTTATAACAGAGACTAGATTATTTTGCAAATGTTTAGTTCCACTAACTTTTTAAGTTTTGAAATTCAAAATTAATTTGTTTTTTTTTATTTGCGATCGGTACTTCCATGGTGGGTTTAGAGTTGAATATGCCCCTCTTCTATGTTGCAGCTGAAATCATAAAAATAATAAGAAATGTATAGGCAACCAAGAAATTGGTTTACCACTTTTGATGACATCTCCCAGTAACATAATTATTCGCTAAGGAGTTTAAATAAACAGGAATGATTCTGATGTAGCAGTTATTAATCTGTCAAGCGAAAATAGCCCTTGATGTTTTGTACGTGCAAATGATATTCAGCCTTAGAGTGGTAAACCAATTTCTTGGTCGCCTATACCTAACGGTTTTGTTATAAAACTTTTATTATACCAAGTGTCATATGACCCAAACGTACTGACACTCCCAAAAAATTAGAAACAGAAATGAATTAATATGAACAACTCCTCCTATCATAATCACACTTCAGCGATTTCCTTTAGATTTTCATAATGAAGTTTTCAGGAGTAATCTTTCACACCCTGTATACCTTAGTTGTAGGTTGAATTCTACCCGGTCAATAGAGTTCAATTCAAAGTCCAAGTTGTCATGTTTGGATTGTAAGGCCCGTATTCCGAGACAGAAATCGTTACTCAAGCATAGATTTGAGTAGAGATTTTCATACAAAAATCTATGCTTGAGTACGGATCAGTGCTTGAGCAGTAAATCAGCAAACTGGCCCAAAACTACCCATAACCTATGAAATAACATTAATGAATAACATTTTATTGCTTTGGTTGGGCGAAAGAATTAATCATTAATTATAAACATTTAATTATTCAATCTTGATATCAAACATAAAGATTTGAGAGGATGTCTATAATGCCCGGGTTTTGCAGTAAGAAGGTATATTTTCCTATGAACCAAGTAGTGAAGTATAAATGAAAACCAAATAAGATACCTAAGTCCATACATTTTTATTGTATAATAATTATTATCTTAAAACTATGAAAGCATGTGTAGATAATTATGTAAAAGATATGAAGACTAGACGACTTAATACCATCAGATTAGATTAGGTGAAATACTGATACAATACTAGAAATTATTGAGTGATGACTAATTTTTTTTGACCAACAATTGTTAGTTTTTTTGTTCCGCTGTAAGTTTAAACAACTACCTACTGAAAACCTGAAGGCCATAGGTACGTTTCCTATATCTTTTCAATGGCAAGTACAAGGCTACATGTGAATTAGGCTTTTCTATATCAATGCAGTGTAGCTACTCACAGATGATTAGTATTGATGCCCATCACTGACGATGCACGATTTACACAGTATGCAGCACTTATAGCACTAAACACGGGTTTGCGAAATGTTTTATGTAATAATTAGCTCAATTTATTAAAATCGCACCACCATGGAAAAATAGGTACAACACAACTGTCAGCTGATTCTTTCCGCCGCCATTATGGATTTTTTTCTTTTTACTGACATTGACAATGACATGCTGTAGTGGCAGCACTTATTTTCAGTTGAAGCTTCGTAAGCGCAAATTATGTTGGCTACAGCACCATCTATTGTGCAGTAGCAAAACCATGACCTAAATATGCGAGTGAGTGAAAAAACTACCTATTTGTTCGTATGAATAGCATCAACCAAATCAAACCAACCTGTCAAACTGAAACGAAAGGAAAGATGGTACATAAAGCAGCAAAATAAAAGAAAAGAAGTACAATTTTATGTGAGTGGTGATCAATGTTGATAAATTTTACAGTTGATTTGATTTTCTTCATCGTCCTAAAAGTGAGTAATAGTTTTCTGTGGTGTATTCATTCAAAACCAAAACCAGTGAAATCTTGGACTTTTTGCCAGCCAAGTTACAATATTATTATATTTAGTTACATTTATGTACTTGTACCAGTGTTTAAATTGAATTTATTCATTTGTTTTATTATTTTTACCTCAACCATAATAATAGGTACCTACACGTAAGTACATCATCAAGTTGAACTTGGGTGATTGAAGTTCGGATAGACAAATAACAATCTAAACGCGTCTACCATGGTGCAATGAAGACCACAAAAATATGCAGAGTTTGCCTGAGCACATCGAAACCCCTACATCAGCTGGAGAAACATCTCTCCAACTACTTTCAGGAACTCTGCGAGTATGCTGTAAGTTTTTATCCTTGTTATGTATTTTTTTTAAATAGTAATGAGTTTTAAAAAGTACAATTACCTAGGTACTATAAAAACAACAATTAATTTAAATAAGTATTATTTTATATACTGAATATAGTAAAAAGGGTTCAAGCCACATGGACTGTATATCATTTGCTTTGGGTCTTTTTTGCATATTTTTTATTATTCCTCCTTTATTTTCACTAAAGATAAAGATAAAGACTATGTTTATTGTTCAACTGAGTACATAAAGGTGAACCAACAGTTTATCCGTTTAATAATAAAATAGTTATAGAAATAACAATAGGTACTAATAGTCAGAACTAATGACTAAAATGGTTGGAAACCAATAAAAATAACTAACACATCATTAGATCTAATGATTGAGTGCCATGGATTAGAAAGAGAAAAACCCCCCTATACTTGTTTTTTTTTTCTAAATATCTACTCCTTCCAGCTAAATTGGAATCTAAGTTAAATTATACCTCTAATGACATAGGTGGTTTTATCTAACTACTGGACAAAGGTAAGCTAAGAGGATTAAACGCACATAGACTAGACTTTTAAATTAATTTTTTATTTTGTTAAGCAAAAAGGTCACAACCAACATAAACTCAACTCACATAGACTCAACTCACATAGACTCAACTCACATAGACTCAACTCACATAGACTCAACTCACGCAGGCTCAACTCACGCAGGCTCAACCCACATAGAAGTTTTATTGCTAAATTATGTTCATATCTAAGTTTCAGAACGAGTCTTCAAAACATCTATGCTGCATAACATGCGAGGAATCTCTAAAAAATAGTTTTGACTTCAGAAATAAATGCCGCAGTTCAAACCAAATACTGCAAGATTGGGAGTGGGATAAAAGTGAGGTATGTTGGATGTTGGTAACTATAAAATAAATATTAACAATGTTCATCATCATCATCTCAGCCTGGTATCACCCACTGCTGGGTATGGTAGTATCTAATGTTAGTCCATGCTAATACTTACGTCACCGATCATCGACTATACTAGTACTTGCGACTGCCATCATGGCGTCTGAAGTGCTTAAAAATTATTATTTATGAATATTTATTTATATATTTTGCTCTAATGCGGTTTGCTCAGTTATTAAATTGCAGAATTAGCGTGATCAGACTCTTTTGTATGAACTTATTTCCAATCAAGTATAATACTCATAGCTTATAACTTTTCAGCAAAAGCAACCGATAGAATCCTTAGAGAAGCTACTGCAGGCCAGAAATGAAACCGAAGAAAATTATTTTGAAATAAAAAAATATGAAAAAAACGATCTGTTTAAAAACGACGGCGACATAAAGGAAGAGATCAAAGTTGAATTGAACAATGATTACGAAGTCGCGACATTTGATAACAGAGTAGATAGTGATCATTTTGAAGACCGCGGAAGTATTATTAGTGAATCGGAATCGATAGATAAAAAAGTTATTAAGAAGAAAAGTAAATCTAAGAGTACTAAAGTAGCTAAAACTAAGAAAACAAAGAAGAAGGAATCTGAATCTAAAGTTGCAAAAGGTACCTACTTATTTATTACTGCATTTATATTTCATCATCAACTATATTTCACTCAAATAATGACGTCATCTCGGTAAAATATCTGCCAAAGTGAGTATAAAGGCTGAATTACACCGGGGCAACAACGTGCGACAGTGCCGCATGCTACATATTGTGACATGCGGCACCTTGTGGCATGCTACAAATAGAAAGCATTTGCGGCATTAGTGGCATGCGGCAGCCTATTTTACGCCGAGGCAACATCGTTAATTATCACAGTCTGCCACATGGTGTTGCCATGTCTCACGGTTCTTGCCACAATGTACGACATTTTTTATTTTGTAGCATGCGGCCTTGTGGCGTGCCGCAATGCCGCACAGTGTTCCCCCGGTGTAATTCAGCCTTAGCCATTACAACTAACGACTTCCCGCGATAGTCTAATAAGGATGACGTCATATCTCGGCCGAAAACTCGTTTCTCTTGTAATTTTGACGTCATCTCTAGAGTGAGCATAGGGCCCCAGCTTGAAGAAGTAGGTCAAAGTCAAAAATCTTTTATTCTATAAAATCTCACTGATCACTTTAAATCGTCATTACGTTTTGTATGATTAGGTATGATTATATTTTTTTTTATTGGATGAGTTGGAGCTAGTTCGTCCCAAGCTTGTTTGTCTTATAAATAATCAGATATTTTATAGTATGCTTTTAAAAGAAGTCTCTGTTTTATTACGTTTTTGAACTTGCCAATCGTCAACTGAGACACATCACTTGGGATTTTGTTAAAGAAGCGTACACATTGCCCTTTGAAAGATTTACTAATTTTTGTGAGCCTAGTGGTGGGAACAGCGAGTTTGTCTTTATTTCTAGTGTTAACATTATGATTATCACTTTTTTGTTGAATAGATTGATATTTTTTGAACATACAATAAGTTTTCATAGATGTACTAGCAAAGTACTGTCATTATATTTATTTCCTTAAACTTATTTCTTAGTGATTCTCTGGGACCCATGTTATAAATTGCACGAATAGCCCTCTTCTGCAACACAAATATGGTGTTTATGTCTGCAGCACTCCCCCACAACAAAATGCCGTACGACATAATGCTATGAAAGTATCTACTTAATCTTGTTAATGATCTATTCGGTTTAGTGTGGGTGGATAGATTTATAGGGATTCCTTAATGTTTTTCAGTTCCGACGAAATATAAGTTGCGAGGTGAGATAGCGAAGCGTAGTGAATTCACGCAGTACGAGGCTGTATTTGACGTGCAGCTGTTTGCGACTTATGCAGGTGAGAAATTGTGGTCAAATCTAACCTTGTTAATAGGGTGATTTTCCACCAGAACTAAGCGATGTTGATAAGGATGTGTTTCACATCCACCAATAGGAATCGTTAAATATAAGGACGCTCGTATGAGTTAGTGGCCAACCCTGGTGACGCAGTTTTTAGGCCGCCTTAAGGCCTCCATCATGGCTTAACGACTGCTAGAGCCGGGACCGACAGTTTAAAGTGCCCTCCGAAGCACGGAAGCGCTCAGATGTGAATGCCACTAACGGTCACCCATCCAAAAAGTGACCGTGCAGAACGTGGTGAAGATTGACTAAGCAAGCCTAGCCACGAGCGCTAAATATGAAAACAAACGATCCCTATTCTAATCGTTATCCTAATCGTTAAATAGGAAAACAAACGATCCCTATTCCCTATGTGGATTTCATGTAAAATCCAATCCTGCCATAGAGGCCTGCCTGAACTCTTTTTAGGGTTAAGCTCGCCTTTATGTACATGTTTTAAGTTTAAGTTTTAAGTTAAGTATCTCTGTGTACAATAAAGAATAAAGAGGTTGTTGCCTGGAAGAGATCGCTTATAGCGATAAGGCCGCCTTGTACTTCACTTAAAAAATATGATACGTGTGTTTAATCTATAATGTTCTTATGTGGTGTAGAGTAAAGAGTTTTTTTATGTGAAAATGTTCATGAATATTCTTTTTATATTTTGTAGAGGCTAAATAGCATTAAACTCGCCTCTATACGATTTTTTAAAAGTGCAATAAAGAATTTTCTAATCTAATTTTTCTAATCTAGAGGCCAGACAAGAGTTATTGGGACGGCAATCGTTGGAACCGTATATATCAGCTCAGTACAGATGTGAATTGTGTTTCACTGTCTTCAAATGTGATAAACTACTGAAATGGCACTTGAAATGGCATGATGTAAGTCATATAATATTATTCTCCAAGCTCACATCGAGTTTGTTGATAGATAGCTCAACTGTTTCATGTGTATGTTGTAAATATTGTAAATACAGTTCATTATTTTCTTTCCTGCTTACCTTCCTATATTGCATAACTTTATTCAGTGTCAGGTCATACAGTGACAGAGCTAGATTCTAATCAACTGTAAAATTATTCATCCAAACTTCCTAACAAATATTATAAATGCGAAAGTAACTCTGTCTGTCTGTCGCGCCTTCCCGCCAATACTACTGAACCGATTTAAATGAAATTTGGTACACAGATAGTCTAGAGCCTGAGAAAGGACAGGCTACTTTTTAGGCGAAAAAAGGGTTTTAAGTAGTTGAAAAGGGGGAATGAAAAGTTGTATGGAAGTATTGTCATGCTATTGATTCGATATAAATAAATATGACATTCATTCAAAGTTTGTAAAAGTTTTACCCTATGCTACCCAAAGACACTATTCCACGCGGACGAAGTCACGGGCACAGCTAGTCTTGTATAAGTATGGCCCTTTGTGAATAGAGTCTTCCTATTGATAGCAGGTATGTTAACTTTACAGCTATCGGCCGGAGCGCACGATTGTGATGTATGCACAATGCGATTCGTGTCACGTTCTACATTACTGAAACATAAGCCGGCGTGCCATCGCGGCAAATTCTCATGCAAAATGTGTCCACTTGTCACTTATCACAGGCAAGTGGTTTATTACCCGATCTTCCGGGCTCGTACTGGCACTTGTTCAATTCGTATCAGATGATTCGAAATAATTCTTGTGATTTTAATAATAATTCATTAGGGGTCATCCATAAATTGCATCACGCGTTAAGGGGGCGGAAGGGGGTCGACGAAGTGTGAAATTGTGTGACAACTGTGACAAGGGGCGGTAAGGGTTCTAAGTTTTGTGACGACACATTTCAAAATCTTATACTATTATAACTTATTCATATCTTAATGTAAAAATATATATAAAAAATAATTTAAATAGAAATAAAACGAATTTTGGAAGTGATGTTTTAATTTAATAATTGCTACATGTAAAATTGCAAGATATGTGACGTCACACTAGGGAGGGGTCACAACTGTTACCAACTGTGACCAGCGGGCCTAAGAGGCGCACCGCGAGATATTTGTCATGTCGTTCTGTCAAAATGTAAGCATTTTGTACCAGTTTAGGAACTATTGCATTATCTGCGGTACCTAATGGTGTCGACAAAACGCGCCATAATGTACACGTTTGACACTTGTTAGTCGTCGTACCTCTCTGAGGACGAGATAATAGTCACGCAGAAATGTCAAAAGTTGAAAATTCAAAGGCGCGGTTTCTCGACAACATTACCACAGATAATGCAATAGTTGGACGGGGAGGGGTTAAAAATTGCGAAATTTGTGTGACGTAATTTATGGATGACCCCGCTTATTGACCTTTATAGGTTCACTGAATTACTTTACAATGCACGTTCTCTGAGGACGTGTCCTGTGCTCTATCGAAAAATTTTCTTTCTAATTCTAAAAATTTCTAAAATTTTCTTTTCCATTAACCGTTTCTCGCGATCTTTATATCTGGATTTTACTAAACAGAAGCTGGTTGAGTTTAAAAATATGTATAAATGTTCCAGGCAAACTATGAAGGCACATTTTGTGAAGCATCAAGGTAAAGGATTCACATGTGAAGTGTGCGACCATGTTTTCAGGTAAGTCACTTACGGCCGAATGCGGAAACGCCATCTCTTACAAATGAGTAATGTCAAACAGAGGTAAATTTTTAATGTCAATTTTAATTGGTGATTAAATTTGAGTGACGTCTCAGTATTCCGGCCTTAGTCCGTCAAACAAAAGACTAGTGTGATTTGTGTTTTCTTCGGTAGAAATAAACTTAGTCAAGCGCTCAACGATCTGCAAACTAATAAATGTAATATTTTTTTTATTTCAATCTCATTTTTTAAACATTCTGGTCTATTCTAAGAGTATTTATGAATCTTATTCCGTGAATAGTTTTAACCCATTCTACATTACTTGTCTTTTTTCCGTGAATAGTTTTGGCCCATTCAATAATATTTGTGCCTCTTTTCCGTGAATTGTTTTAGTCCATTCTAGATAATTTATGTTTTTTTTTCGTGATTAGTTTTGGTCCATTCTATATTATTTCTCTCTTTTTCTATGAAACAAAACGGTACTCGGTATCATTAATCTTATCGTAGAAAAACGTACAGAAAAGCATTTTGTGACAGGCGTCATGGCTCAGTTGGTAGTAGCTCTGCCTTCCGTGCTGTGGGTCGTGGGTTCGATCCCCACGGAGAACAAACATTTGTGTGTTGTAAACATAGATGTTTGTTCTGTGTCTGGGTGTTACTATGTATTATCAGTATGTATTTACAAAAAAATATATTATATTATGTATTCTATCAGCCATATAGTTCACATAGTACAAGCTTTGCTTAGTTTGGGACTAGAAGGCGTTGTGTTAAATGTCCGTGAATATTTATTTATTTATTTCAGACATATATCATCGTATATGACGCACAAACGGATCACACATCAGTCGTCGCACATCTGCGTGACGTGTGCAAGGACATTTATATCGGAACTTGGATTACAGACGCACAGATATAGAATGCATCAGGTACTATGACTATTTAATAGAGAAAGAGACAGACAGAGAGATGAGAGATGGCAATATTAATTTTTTATTAAAATATTTTGTCTAATACCGCGTTCACACTATGCCCATGCCGCTGCCGGCATTATTGCCGCGGACTTATTGCCACAGCAACATCGCCTTTATTCTCATTAGAGAGCAAGGGCATGGACTTGGGCCGGGAGCCGGGACAGAGGCATTATCGTGTTCACACTATGCTCGTGCTCAAGTCCCTGCCGACTGCGGCATAGTGTGAACGCAACATTAAGCATGTATTTAGAACATCAATGTAGTAGTTTGCTTACTTTGAGACTAGATGGCGGTGTGTAAATTGTCCGTTTATCAAAAAATATTGATCTCTTAACTATGGACAGGCTTCGAGTGGATTAAATCCTTTTTAATCAACAAAAATTATCTTAACACAAAAAGAGGTCGAGTGGTTATTAAGAAAATAATTTTTTGTAGCTAGTTCAGCTTTTAAAACTTGTAGGGCTACTCTCGAACACTGTTCTAAACTAGGTCCACGGGTTTTGACACGAATTCATTTGACATTTTTTTCATCACGACATTTGACAGCACAAAATTACACAATTTCTGTCAAAATCCGGATCCAGTTTCGAACAGTGGTTGATCGAAAGTAGTTCTACTACATAATCTTTATGATTGGAATAAATATTTATTGAGTATTGTAATGCTTGTTACATCATTTATTCACTTATTTCACAACTAGGGTAACAAAAACTCTTCTAGCTCTAAAAAATTAACCTCAACTGAATTTTTGACAGGACATGACTTGACTAAACTGACAAGCCGAAAAGTTCCCCGGCGGAGGGCGTTAGTGTCGCGTGCATGCGCGCGCATAAAGGCCGCGTTCCGAGCACGACTCGTGAATATTAAGCCCGCGTTATAGTATTTTTTTTGTTCTAGGATGATCCAAAAGTAGATAGTAAGTTGTCTGTACGCTGTGAGCCGTGTGCCCTCACATTCCCAAATCAGCAAGTTTATACGGTGCATGTACTTAATACAGACGAACATAAGGACATTGCGAGCACAATGTAAGTATTCTTAACTTATAAATACTTCAACTTCTTGGTTTATGGCTTTTATCTAAATATATAAAACTCTTTTGAAGCTGACTGGTAATCAGCGCACAGCCTAAACTTTAAGGCCTAGAGGTATGCAATTTGGAGGGTAGTATCCTTATATAGTGTAGTTGTGCACTAGGAAAGGAATTTTGAAAAGTCACACTCTAAGGGTGTAGAACGCGAGCAACGCCGCGGGCGACGGCTAGTAATTTATAAATACTTAACTGCCACACAGAGACGTGACTTAGACATAGTATTTTTTAGGTTACATTATTTTAGGCTTTGCTTATTTTGGGACTAGATGGCGTTGTGTGATATATCCCATAATATTCAATAAGTGTTATTTTTTTATGTAAAAATATTACATTGATCCAAACAAGTTTTCTAACCAAAAAATGTGCACTTTAATTTATCGCATTGGTATAAGTTTTTTGGTCGGAAAACTTGTTTGGATCAATGTGATATTTTTACTGAACCTTTGCATTGCTATTCTCTCGACCCTGAAGCTCTGCAATTTCACATAATTACATTTAGTTACATTATATCTTCAAAAATGTTGAAATGTGCGAGCGAGAGAGTTGTTCGCCTTTTACATACGCCTTAAAAATTGACCTTAGTTTTAATCTTCAAGATATTTTAACTTCTCACAGCACAGCATGTTCGATATGTGGCCTACCGTTCGATGACGCAGCACAAGTGAAGGAGCATCGGCGTTTAACACATCCGCGGACGCCGAAGAAGAACATAAAAAAAAACATGAATAAAAAAGATAATCAGAAGAAGAAAGAAAAGGGCGGTGATATCGAGTGTAAAATTGTAAGTTAAAACACTTGCTGATACCCGCGGCTTCGTACGCATGCGAAACCACCAAAATATCTGACAACCAGCATACGATGAACCTCGTAGCAAATGGCTGCTTTTGATTTAGAGAGTTCAAGCTGTATCTAAGAATTCACGTCTTTGATTTCAATAAAATATATTCTATGTTTCAATCGGGAAAAAGGGCTTCTGAATGGTATAAGTTTCATTGAAATTGGTCCAGTAGTTAAGGCGTGAATCGCGAACAATCAAACAGACAAACTCGATTTTCGGAATCAGAATCGTTTTTTTAATAGATGCATAATTCGTTTATCCATATCTTTGATTTTAGTTATTGGCTGTTCGCAGTTTTATAATAGTACAAAAATAAACTTTCAGTGTGGACTCTCAGGCAGCAATAACTTCTGGTTATATCAACACTTTAGGACAGCGCATCCGACAGCGCAGTACGAAGCCTCTAGTGAACGAGAGTTCTTGTGTGAGCAATGTGGGAAGGGATTCTATGTGAGTATCATTTTGCTTGTGTGAAATTATTCTGCAGAATTTACGGAATTAACTTTATAATTTAGTGTATGGATGTCTATAGTAGGTGTCAAATAACACCGCAATACAGGATATTCACCGACCTTCACCTCGATGTCGCAAAATTCAATTTGTGTATGGTAAACAAACAGTACTACGAGATTCGAGCGATTACCGTCTTAGCGACCGGTTTGTATGGAAAGCGACAGAATTAGCCATACATAAATTGAATTTTACGACATCGTGGTGAAGGTGGGTGAATGACCTGTATTGCGATGTTATTTGGCACCTACTTATATAGTTCAGTCATTTCTAAAATCCGTCTGCTAAGTTGTTTTAAAAAAGGTGTTATCGTATGAGTTAGTGGCCAACTCTGGTGACGGAGTTTTTAGGCCGTCTTAAGGCCTCCGTCATGGCTTAACGACTGCTAGAGCCGGGACAGTATAACGTGCCCTCCGAAGCACGGAAGCGCTCAGATGTAATAGCCACTAACAGTCACCCATCCTAATAGTAACCGCACAGAACGTCGCTTAACTTAGATAATCGGTGAATATTGGCTAAGCAAGCCTAGCCACGAGCGCTTCAAAAAGGAGTTATTGCGTTGTTATCTACAAGAGTAAAGGAAGGTAATTGCCCGACTGATACTTAGGCGCTACTAAGGCGTATGCCGTGTTGGCCGAGTGGGATTGCACCTCGACTTTCGTTCCGAAGGTCGTGGGTTCAAATCCCGGCCGTGCATCAATGGATTTTTCGTTCGGAAAATTTATATGCGCATTAACACGAGCTTAACGGTGAAGGAAAACATCGTGAGGAAACCCTTGGCTTAGTCAGCTCCGCACGGACAGACGATGTCTTTCCTGTGGATATGTCTGACTAGGCTGAGAGGATGGTATAGTGCTACAAGCCTACTCCATCTAAACGAGGAGGACGAGTACTACCCTCCGAGATACAGTTTTAATAACTAGTTCGGAGTGTATTGCAAATCTGATTCGGCCACTAACTAATTTGCTACATTTTACTTTAGACAAAAATTAAAATCTACCTAACCGTACAGGTACCAACTACCTACAAAAAATGCTTATAGAATTACGGGAATAGGAATAGGAATAAGTACCTACTTACCTACCTATTTATTACCTACATAATGTTGTTTACGTTGATTTTAGGTCCCTCTAATCTACGTATTTGTACCTACCTAGTTGTAAGTGGTCTCATCTCAGTTATTTCTGTAATAAAGAATTTGAATTTGAATTGTCCCAGGCACTACAGTGTGTCGTTAAGTGTAGGCATAGGTTGCCTCCTGACGCTCTATAAATCATCTTCAATATATGTAAAAGGCCTATTAGTACTAAGGCGTATCAAATTGAAGTCGGTTTCCAAAAAAAATATTTACGTCTAAATCATCGGTCTAAATGTATAAATCCATATTGAAACGGTGGTCGAGAGTAACACTAGATTACGGGACTGACTCAGTTATTTTGTTGCAGAACAAAACTGTTTTGAAAGAGCACATGTACGTACATTCTGGACTGAAGCCGTTCCGTTGTGAGCAATGTCCAGCTGCATTCCGATCTAAGCAACATTTACGGGTAAAAATATTTCAATATTTCAAAACAAACGATCTCTTTTGATGGATTTAAAACACATATCTAGCAACGTAGCTCTGGTGGAAAAACACCCCAAGGCCCCAAAGATTAGTTTTATATATTTTTTTTAAATCAGAAATGAGAAACATTTATTCGCTGAATGTAAGTTTTAGGTAACATTGATGTTAAATGTATTAAAAGAGATCTATACATCCTACCAGTTATTGTCCTGGTGTGCAAACATTTTAACAAAATTAAATTCAAATACCTATACCTATTACAAATTACAATCATGTCAGTATCACTTTAGTAAAATGTCACTTATAACTAAAATATTCGTCAGTAGAGTAAAAGCAATTTAGCAGCAACCATTTGGAGAGTCTACGTTTAAACAAAGATAACGGCAATTCTTTAAATTCGTCAGGCAACTTATTAAATATTTTCACAGCCATACAAAATGCGTATATTGTTGTAGCTACACTCAGAGAGACATAGTCCACCGTCCCGTGAATGTCCTCAATGCGGCAAGAAGTTCTCCAGCCAGTCCAATCTCGCTAACCACGTTCGGGTAAGGATTACTTATTTATAACTCCCTCTCGCTCGCACATTTCAAAATTTTTGAAGATATAATATAACTAAATGTAATTATGTGAAATTGCAGAGCTTCAGGGTCGAGAGAATAACAATGCAAAGGTTTAGTAAAAACATCACATTGATCCAAACAAGTTTTCCGACCAAAAAATGTGCACTTTAATTTATCGCATTGGTACAAGTTTTTTGGTTGGAAAACTTTTTTGATCAATGTGATATTTTTACTGAACCTTTGCATTGTTATTCTCTCGACCCTGAAGCTCTGCAATTTCACATAATTACAATTAGTTATATTATATCTTCAAAAATGTTGAAATGTGCGAGCGAGAGGGTTGTCTGCCTTTTACATACGCCTTAACAAGTAAGGTAAAACTAGAGCTTTCCTAAGTAAAGTTTAACAGCTTACGCCATGGGCGTGTTCCATTATTATGTTGTATTAAAAAAAATACAAACCTCTCTCTTCCCGACTATTGGTCCCACATGGTGGTGGGGTCAGCCTTTCTCGCATTCTTCCTCCACCTAGCCCTAACCGTGACGTCGTCACCGGATAGGGCGAAGTGGTATAACTAGTAGTTCGCCCCGAACTGAGATCTCGTGATGGTCGGAGGTTAATAAAACCCAAACAATTTTTATTGACCAATGGTTGTTTATTGACAATAAACTTTGCAAATCGCTTCGAAATCGCCGTCTAGCTAAGTACCAGTCTTACTTGAACTACTAAATCATTGAAACTCCGAGAAATGGTAGCTCACGTCATACTGGGTTTTCCAATTTTATAATTTTTACAACAACTCAAAAACTATTAGACCTAGAATCAAAATAAAATCGGTTTTGGAATGTCTAAACAAAACTCTATCATATGACACCCCACTTGATATTATAGTACGACTTTTTTTTTACTCCCTTTGGACCCTCATAACTTCACGACCCCTTGACCGATTTACTTCATTTAACAAACCAGTAAAACTTAAGAGTACTATCCGTATACCTACAAAATTCTGTGAAGATCGGATATGCGGTTCAAAAGATCTCGAAGAACTAATATACAAACATACAAAGCATTTTTGTCCAAGTTGTCACTAAGATAAAAACGAAAAAAATACAAACCGAAAACAGAAAATTCTATCAAACAACAAAAACTGTCAGTAATTGTTTTTAGTCATATCTCATAATACAATTGAGGTTGTCTGGAAGAAATCGCTTTCAGCGATTAGGCCGCCCTTTTTACTTTATCGTATTATGAAAGTTAGTCTCTAAAACATTGTTCTTGTGTACAAAAAAGTGTTATCTATCTATCTAATACAAGATTAAAATAAATACAGAAATAATGATGAAGTAAATAGTTTATTAAGAGAAGGTAAAGAGTACAAAATTTAGAATAAACAAATCAAATTAAACAAAAATTTACAGATTGAACGTTACACACGATTAAAATTGAAAAAAAAAAAAATTACATGAGCTGTGATAAAAAATATTACCTATAGATTTTTTTTCCATTAAAAAGCCACGGATTGGGGATCTTTCCAAAATTCAATGTCCCGTAATGTTGACAATTTTGGTTGCATTGTTACCCATCTTAAGTTTCGCACCAGCAGTTGACATTAGCGAAGCTGCCACAGTGTCCTCCCTTGTAGCCACGACGTTTACACTCGGCGTTGCAATTTGAAGTGTAATTCACAGCTCCCCAAACGCAGCTGCCAATTAAATTGTCCGCTTGAACTTCATTTTTCGGTGATGATACAATCACCAGGAATGTGACGCAGACCAATAGCAGTACTGAGCGGTAGTTCTTAACCATTTTGATAGTTTGTTCAATGTTTAGTGATGAGAGACTAAACTTCAATTGAACTCCAAGTGGTTGTTCATCGTATTTATACGTTATGAGACATTAGAGTAGAGTCTGTCCACGCTAAGTCTGCGTATGGAAAAATGGGAAACTCCCGAAAAGAGTTGTGTGTCATATAGTAATCGATTTTGTGGTATAGTCAACAATTCAATATGAAAACGAAGTAAATAACGAGACAGTTTCAATACTATTTCAATTTTATGAATAAAAAATTAAAACAAATGAAACTGAATAGTTTGTGCTTTTCGATTCCATCTTTAGCTATGATGAAGTAAAAATTCAATTTTATATTATTTTAAATAGAATACTACTATTCTGAAGAAATATTGGTATCGATTCGCTTATTGTATTTTTCTTAACTAATCTAATTTGACAGCTCCAAAATTATAACCATCTTTTTCGTTTCAGTTTATGAGAAAGAGATGGCAACATTTCTAGTGCTGTCAAATTAGGTTAGTTTAGAAAAATGCAACAAGTGAATCGATATCAATATGATAATCGCCAAAAATAAACATTTTGACATTCAAAAGTCTGTATGCTGATTTTCTGCTCAAGCACTGATCTGGGCTTAAGCATAGATTTTTCATACTCAAATTTATGCTCGAGTAACGATATCTCTGTCAGCATACGAGCCTATAAAAGTTATCTACTTCTGCTGGCTGTATGGGTGTCAAGTGTCAAATCATTTTCACAATACTAAAACATCCATAAGTTTGTCATGTATTTCATTGATTCTCATATAATTTTACCGACCATATTCTTATTCCTCCCTACCCTCTATCCCGTCTGTGACACTAGAGTAAATAGACACGGGCAGAATTGTAACAACTCACAAAAACCATAAACCAAGAAGTTGAAGTTACTATGTTTTAAACTTGTACCAGACTTATAGTACTGCAGACTTGGAAGGTCAGACTCTAGAAGACTCTCGTTGCGTGACTAGAATTGTAATTACTTAGAAGTAAATCAAACCCGGTTTTCCTTAAATACAAAAGTTGTTATTGTTCATAATATCCTCATTTTATCTATTGTTCGAGGGTAAAACCCCTGCTAAGGAATGTTTACGACATTCGTGCTAAACTAATGTACACTCTCGAAACAGTATCTAATTGTTTATTTGTTTTCCTGTCTGGTCTAATGTTGCGTTCACACTATGTCGTAATCGGCAGGGACTTGGGCAGGGAAGTGGGCACGAGCATAGTGTGAACACGATAATGCCTCTGTCCCGGCTCCCGGCCCAAGTTCTCTTGCTCTCTAATAAGAATAAAGACGATGTTGCTGTGGCAATAAGTCCGCGGCAATAATGCCGGCAGCGGCATGGGCATAGTGTGAACGCGGTATAACGTAATACGCTCCTGACAGACGTCACAGTTCAGACGCTATTAGCTCTGCCTTCCGGCTTGTGGGTCGTGGGTTCGATCCCCACTGAGTACAAACATTTGTGAGGCAATCATAGATGTTTGTTAGACGTCTGGGTGTTGCAATGTATTTTAAGAAAAATGTTTATAAGTATTCTATTAGCAAAGTTTTCATATTACAAGCATTGCTTAGTTTGGGGCTAGAGGGTGTTGTGTGAAATGTCCATGAATTTTTATTTATTATAAGTAGGTATTTATAATCTTTTGTCTCATAAAAACATATTTTCTCACTGTCAAATATCAATTCAAGTTAATTACTCACTAGACCACGCTGTGGTTAGATTATATTAAGGTTGGTACATTCTTTAATAACTAATTAATGCGCAGTCTGCATAAAAAAATAAATCCATTTGTCACTTATCTCGCTAGACAAAACGAGATACCTAACACTATTTTTTTTAACGTTGATATTTTAAGTTTTGACAGAAGTTAAGAAGCTATTCTAAGTAGATACCAAACCGTGATCGTTATTTTTTATTTATTTAAGGCGGGGTTATCCGAAACTTTTAGGATTTTTAACAACTGTATCTCTACTGAAGTGCAAAAGTTGCACGATTTTTTTTTAAATTAAAATTGAACATATATCCTAGAGCTTTGTAAAGATAGAAACGTGAATAATAATAATTTTCTCGATAAAAAAAAATCGTAAAGATGACACTAAATAGATATTTCAAACGAAAGTTATATCAAAAGATAGGGCTTATTATTTACTAGGGAACTGTAAAAAAAATTGTTACAATTTAGTTATTATTCATCTCTGTGAAAGAAAACTATCAAAATGTATACGTTCAGCCCGTGCAGGCGCTCGCGCCTTGCTCGCTCGCTCGCGCCCAGTGCCCGTCTAGACGTCTTCGTCCTAAACTTCTTGGATAACCTCGCCTTAATACTTTATTGCACAAAATTATAAATTTGTTACGAAGGGCTTAATGGAAAGCATTATCCGCCAACCAACCCAAACGTGGTGGTGTAATAAGAGGCTGGCGTTAGTTAGTTAGTTCTTCGTTCGCTTCGCTCACTCGATCAATTAGTATTGCCAAAGAATAATCCTATTAATATTATAAACGCGAAAGTTTGTGAGAATGTATGGATGGATGTTACTCTTTCATGTAAAAACTGTTGATCTGATTTGGATGAAACTTGGAATATATATTGTCCGTGACCTGGATTAACACATAGGCTACTTTTTATCCCGCAAAATCAAAGGGATCCAACGGGACGCGAACGAAGTCGCGGGCGGCACCTAGTAACACATAAATTAAAAGTAAACGCAAACAGAACGTGATCACGCTCGCTCTGTGCTCATTCACTAAAGGCAACCGCAGCTAATGTATTCTTCTACTCAGATATAAGTCTAGTCTTTATTAGTGATTTATTTCTGTGGTTGCGGTTTTAGTAGGTAGGTAGAAGTAATCGCTTCACATAATGTGGGCATTTCCCCGTAACTTTGTCTTTTTTTTTATTAACCCATTTCGTCCCACTGCTGGGCAAAGGTCTCCCCCAACATCTTCCATTTTTCTCTCTCCCGGGCCTGCTCCCACCAACTCCTATCAAACTTTGTCTTATAATAAAAAAAAACATTTATTTATTTATTTATTTTATTTAATTAACTTGAACAGCAGAAACCAATTAATACACAAATTGGTTATAATGTCAACAATTTCTAAGTTTAATAGTAGTGTAAAGTAACTTTTTTATTCCAGTCTCACGGCGCTCGTCGGTACAAATGTGATGCGTGTTCCAAAGCGTTTGTTCAGTTTGCATCTCTCCGGGAACACATTCGCGGCGTGCATTTACAGATAAGAATGCCGCGTACTAGAACACGCAGCACTCGGAAGCTGATTTACGAAGAATACTCGTGATTGGAGCACAAAAATGATCCAGTGGAATCCAGCAGAAAGATGCTAACCAACACTAAATTGTATGTTGAATCCTTTTTGAGTGGACAAATAAACCACTCGAGTGGGTTGGATCGTAAGATCAAAAGGGTCTATCTAGTTCAATTGGTGTGGGTTGTACCCTTTTAGCTTGAAAAAGGTCCGGACATAAAATCGCATGGGTTATGTGGGTACCTATTACGATTTTGCGATCCAATACAATTCTTGCGGAATATTAAATAAAAAGTTGTAAATATGTGACTGTATTTTTTTTTACATTACCTAAAGGTAGTACTTAAAGAAGAAAAAGAAAATATTAGTTTGAAACATGATGTGGATGTAACTTGGATCACAGGTCATAATGCTAAAGCATAGAGGGTTGTGGTTAGTGCCCTCTTTTAGGCACTTATGTAAAATGTACATTGACGGCACCATCTTGTGGGCAGTAGTCGAACTATAAATACACCATGGACCATCTGTGGAGTATTACGTCTAGTTTTCAATCAACCAAAGTCAATTTAAACAACACGACTGTCAAGTCAGATATCTATCATGTGGTCATGTCAGTCCAGTCAGAATTTTTGTTTTCGTTCCGTTTTCCGTCTTTCGATTCCGAGCTGTTTTTATTTATTTCACAATGGTAAGTGGATGTTTTAACACAGTTTTACAAGTCTATTTCTTCGTATTCCATGAATAAATCAAAGCTTATTCATTTCTAGGCTCGGTACTTCAAAGAACAGGACATCGACGGTAAGTGAAATCGTTCTACTTGTTATCGGTTTTTAGATCTCAATGATTCATATTTCTATCAGTTTTCTATCTTCCATGGCTCCTAAAATATTGATTCGCAAATCGCACTAATTCATATCATAAACAAAGGTACGAACAAACTAATTATCTAATACAATTCACTTACCATCGACCTTTCAAAGTAGGTACATACCCAATTACTTTAACTAGGGCAAGTAGAAAGTAAACCATAAGTAGGTATATCGTGGTTTTCCAAAAAAACTCATATATATTCACTTCACCAAAAATGCTACACTTTCCTGTTTCATGGGGATAACAAGTGACAATGAAAAAGTCTCAACATGCTTTTACTAGTAGCAATATCAAAGCAGTTGTAAATGAACCGTCATTGTTTTTCAGAGTTTCGTGAATGTTTCTACCTGTTTGCCCGATCGGGTCAGATCACCTCCCTTGACGAGCTGACTGTGGTCATGAGATCTTTAGGCATGAGCCCTACTATACAGGAACTGGCAGGTATTCGAAAGTTATTTTTTTTTTATTTATCCTATTGTGTCCCACTGCTGGGCAAAGGTCTCCCCCAAAGTTTTCCACTGGTTCCGGTCGTTTGTGTTGTTCCACCACTCTCTCATGTGTACGTCGAGATCGTCCCGCCAACGTCTTCTCGGTCGCCCTGGTCATTGCCTCCCATTCCCCGCTCCCATATCACGCAAAAAGGGCCCACCTGTGGCCTAGTTGCGGAAACAAGTCCGCCGAACAAGTAAGCCTCCCATTCTCAGGTTCTTTGTTAAAATTACAAAGATCAAATCAATTTCTACCTAGTTACTAAAGGCTACCTAGTTCCAAAGGTTGCCTGGAAGAGATCGCTATTGAGCGATAAGGCCGCCCATTGTACATTTAATGTAACCTGTTTTGTTTATATCATAGGAATATGTTTCGGTGTTATTTATGTACAATAAAGCGTTTTCATTCATTCATTCATACTAAAATTAAGTAGAATGTTTTTCTTAAGTTTTGTGTAGTTCATTTATGAGTAAGTCATAATAATAAAGTTCTTTACACTTTTTTAGTATTGCCTAAACTGTAGATCTCAATGTTAGTTTTCAATACATAAGTATTAGGTATTAGTAATTTTAAGTTTCATATCTTTTGCACTTAAATTGAACGTTGTGCTCACCTAGTTGTTGTGCGGGCCTAAGATGCGCACCGCGAGGTATTTGTCATGTCGTTCTGTCAAAATGTAAGCATTTTGTATCAGTTTAGGAAGTATTGCATTATCTGTGGATTGCAAATATCTCGCGATGCGCATCTTAGGCCCGGTGGTCACTTGGATAATATTAGGGAATGTTTCTGTATTACTACACTGTTGGTGTTCATTTTTAATAAAAAAATTAGCATGCACAAAAAAAAAACGAGTGGAATACTGACAAAACATATCCCTTTTGCATGATTTGTAATATTCAACTTCTTTAGTTCAAAAGTATAAAAACTAGGTCAATCTGTCGACATGTGTACATAAGTGGTACCTACTTATAATCAGCGCCAATAAGATTTCTTCTAATAAAATTGAAAGATAATTATAACATCTTATTGATGCTACTGTATACCTAACTTCTCTTTCCAGGGTACCTCAAAGGAAAAGGAGGCAAGATGTCCTTTGCCGACTTTCTAGAAGTCATGCACATTCACTCCCGGGCAGAGAATTTACCAACTGAGGTAAAACATTAGATTTAAGCCCCCGATTGAAATAGAAAGGAGTATTTTAAGTTTGAATGCAGTATGTTTGTCGATTTAGATGTCTTCACAAAGTCAATTATGTTTTATTTGGTAAAAACACTAGGATCATTTAGAATACGTCTTATACTAGGTTATTCTAGGTAGGTATCCTCGGTTCCTCACAACCGCAGCCTCTACAAAAATGAGCAAGAAGCTATCCTGGCTTCCACTGTTTTTTAACTAAAAAAGCAAAATCAAACAAGTTCCAATGTCCATGCAAAAGGATTATAAAAATTCAGTATAAGAAATTAGGCTTCATTACTTACCTGTTTTATTGTGAGTTGCCTGATAATAATTCTTTCCAGGTGGTGAATGCCTTCAGAGCTGCTGATAACGAGAAGAAAGGGACGGTGCCGGCGAGGCAACTACGCAATCTTCTACAAAACTGGGGTGAAGGACTCTCGGCCAGAGAGGTAGGTCATGTGATGTATTCCCCTGGTAGTGCCACGGGAAATATTTTTCTGTCAAACTACTGGCAACAGTTTAATGTCACTGGAAATGTACTTTTACCCATAGCACTACCAGTAGTGTCACGGGAAGTAAAATTTCCCTTCACTCTACCAGTAGAGCCAAGCGGTAGTACCTAAGAATATAAAGGGTTTTTTTTTAGCATAACTTATTAGGTACTAAACTTGGTATCCAGTACGTATTAGTAGCGAAATCTGACTGTAATTCTACGGTTTGATACTAATTTGACAGCACTATTGCCATCGCTTTCTCATGAACTGAAACCAGCTATCATTTTAGTGCTGGCAAATAGGTTTAGAAAAATGCAAGGACAGAATCTGGGATCGATTTTGTTGGATTTTTCTAAACTTACTTTGCCAGTGCTAACATTATAGACCTTGTTGTTCCAGTTTATGAGAAAGCGACGGCAACATTCTTTAGTGCTGACAAATTAGGTTAGTTAAGGGCCGGTTTTTTAGAGTTAGAGGTTCTTTATGTTTTATGTTTTTAAAAAAGAGAAGTTATGATTTTGGTTAATGCCAGTATTATGAATTATATATTAGACTAGCAGCGCCTCGCGGTTTCACCCGCGTAATTCCCGTTCCCGTGGGAATTCCGGGATAAAATATAGCCTATGTTCATCAGGGATAATGTAGGATTCTAATGGTAAAAGAATTTTTTTAATCGGTCCAGTAGTTTCGGAGCCTATTCAATTCATACAAACAAACAAACAAACAAAAAATCAAACCTTTCCTCTTTATAATATTTGTATAGATTAGGCACATAATAGCTATTAGATTAAGTTTGTTGTAAAACGGAGCGCGTGTCGCAGAGGCTGTACGCCACTTCACTCTAGGCACTCCTGAAAACCAGCGCTAAAGGAGCCACCGTGTACCTTTAGCATTTGCTGAGCGAGTACCCTTTTTACGCATCTTTCTTTATAATTTAATGTTTATTTCCTTGTATGTGCTTTTGCGTAAAATAAATAATTTATATTTCTATTTCTTTATTTGCTTGAAATAGGTACACAACATGTTGTAAACAAAATTATAACTAGATCCATTATTTCGCTATTTTAAAATTATAGCATGCAAAACATTTTTCTATATTAGTTAGGTAGGTCTAATAGCAGCTATACAATTTTACTTTACTCCATGAATTCACGAACCGTGTAAAACCCGCGATCCAGCAACCAGGTGCGTAATACGCTCTTAAATTTTTTAAGGGGCTGTTCCTTTATAAGGTGTGGTATTTTATTGAAAATTTTTATGCTCATGATAAAGCAGTTTCTTTGATAGAGAGAAGTTCTTGCAGTAAACTCGCTCACGAGACGTTCGCCATTTCTTGTATTACGCAAGTAAACATCGTTTGCTGTTTTGTATAGATAGTTATGCCGCTTCACAAAACATGCAGTTTCATATAACGTAGAGACACGGAAGAGTTAATATTTTTAGCTTTTGAAAAAAGGGCTTGCAAGACACTGTACTGTATCCTCAAATAGTTAGATCCCTAGTTAACTTATGGTTAAATTTGGTCCAAGTTTGACAATTCGTTGATACAAATTTAACCATTAGTTGAGTTAACTAGGGATCAACAAACCGGCCCTTAGAAAAATACAACAGAATCGACACTATTGTGCCAGTAGGACACGCCCTGTTTTACGTAGATAAGCGAATAAGCTATTTCCACTAATGCTTGTTCTAATTCTTCAGGTAGACAACATATTTCGGGAGGCTAACGTCACGAATGCAGGTACGGTTCGCTACGAGGACTTTGTAAAGATTTCCTGCGCACCTGTACCAGACTACTACTGAACGTTGTAAAGCCTTGGTCTCGCGATGGTAACGCACAACGCAGCTGTATGCAGCATGCAGCGCCGGACACATAGTTGTATGGAAAACTTCTATGGAAAGTGTGTGGAAAGTATGCGGGCCTAAGATGCGCACCGCGAGATATTTGTCATGTCGTTCTGTCAAAATGTAAGCAATTTGCACCAGTTTAGGAACTATTGCATTATCTGTGGTACCTGATGTTGTCGACAAAACGCGCCTTATTGTACACTTTTGACACTTCTTAATCGTCGTACCTCTCTGAGGACGAGATAATAGTCATGCAGAAATGTCAAAAGTTGAAAATTCAAAGGCGCGGTTTCTCGACAACATTACCACAGATAATGCAATAGTTCCTAAACCGGTACAAAATGCTTACATTTTGACAGAACGACATGACAAATATCTCGCGGTGCGCATCCTAGGCCCGATGGTCTTTTGTTACGTCGCAGTCTGCGTCAACGGCGAGGAGCAAACGCGGTACTCTGCGTTGTGTGTTACGATCGCGAGACCAAGGCTTAAAACTGTATTTCATAGTATTTATTCAGTCAAATCACAATCCATTGTTCCTTCAAAACCAGGTACCAACTAGATGCCAGTTACTCAAAGCCTAGAAGAACAATCAAGGAATTATACTTCTGTTAGAAATATTTTGGCTTGCCACTGTCATGACATGGCGTAGAGGACATCTAGCTAGAATTTAGGTCAAGACGTTGACGTTGACACGCGCTCGCTCTCGTGACACAAATATCGCAGTAGTTTCGTTCCATAGAGTTATACGTTCGAGATTGTTGGTCTGTGATTAGGTCTATGGTTTTACGAGAATCTATGGAAGCGATGGGGGATGTTGTCTTCTTGTGATTTTTGGGCGCACTCCTGGATTTGTAATTTGATAGTTTTTATGTCTAATCGAGTAAAATCAATAAGGTTTTGATGCTCTGTGTTTCTTTTTGAGTAATGTCTGATCAAGTTTCCAAAACTTGAATCATTATTAAACATTCCAAAAATAGTCTATGTCTATGTTGAAACCAAGTGGCAAAAATATGACAAGCAATATACTCTGTAGACTGTATATTTAGGTATTCTTTAAATGTAAAATATTTTCTAGAAGCTTAAAAACTAAAATCGTTATACAGGTGATAAATGTTTGCTCCCAATAAAGTTAAATTATTTTTTTACGGTGAAAGGTTGTAAAGGCAGGTACTTACTATTTATAAAATAAAAATGCATTTTTAAAAGTGTGGTTTTATTTCAAATGTAACAACAACATGATATGGCACTGTTATATGTGGTCCGATTACTAAAATAGTAATTTCATAATTATTATTATAATAACGTGCAAAAAATGCTTACTAACTTAAAACTGTAGTCTTGGAGCGGTGGCGCCCTCTGAGATATATTTTTTTAATTAGGTACCTATGTAGTTTATAAAATACTTGCTTAATTAGTTGTATCTTCGTTTAATTTCAAAATATTACTGAAATAGCCCTCAGTTTGACTAAATTCTACATGTATTTCCTCTCTCGTCAGAAACAGAGCCCAAGAAAGAACCAAGTAGAGAGAGCGAAGCAAGTACTAGAATACCTCCGTTTGCAAGTGTTTACTCAATATGAAACCTCTGGAGGGCGCCACTGTTCAAAACACTTGATCAAATAACTATGAGATTTCGTGGCAGTTAGCCAATCCAGATTTTAAAACGATAAAATGATTTAAAATTCAATAACTATGCAAAAATTGCAATATACCTAGTCTTATAACTAGCTGTGTCTAATCGCTACGGGATGTCTACCAAAGCACTTGATTTTGAGCATATTTTAAGCTTATTTTAGTGTATTTAATAAACCTGAGAATATTTGGGTAGAGTTTAACAAGTCTTATTTCAAAATCTTAGAAAAGGTAGAGTCTGAACGCGCTAAGTTTGCAACACTTAAAATATGGCAGAATTTAAAATCTATCGTTAAAAGCACTCTCTGTACCGCGAATAAACGATTTACTTAATACGTAAGATAATCTCGTGTATAATCTTTTTGGGATTGCATTAACTTGCATTTAATTGCAAACTTAGCGTGATCAGACTATCAATCCCGGCTTGTGTGAAATTTCTTTATTCTTGCGCTTTCGACTACCACTTGTCTACTTGTACCTACTGTAGACTTAGAAATGGTCAATTTTTGGCCACAAATTCAGTTAAAAACGATTGAGATCTATTTGACTAGTAAATAGGTATTATTTGCTTCAAAATGATTAAATATAGTTTGTAGATTAGATATACATTATCCCGCGCTGTGTTAGTTATCAGACCAACAGAACAAATTTAACAACAGGTTTAACAGTGTGTATGTACGAATACTTAAGTTAAATGGGATGTTCCCGCTTCTAAGATGTTTCAGATCCAATTTTATATTTTAGCCGGATTACGTCACAATATGCTTTATATTGTTACGTAATCCGGCTCTAAAAAAAGCCGGATTTTCAAAAAAATATTTCTTTTCTCTCCCTAGCTACACGACGCGACGTCTTTCCTTCTAGTGTAGTTTGACGCTAGAGCCTTGGAACTAATTTTATGTCCTAAGCGACTACAGATTTTGACAAATGGTGTGTCCAATACATGGTACAATAACGCGTGTTCTCGACAGCCAGGGTGACATAGGCTGTGATGTCATAGTTTATTTGCCCCTGAAGACTTTCAAGAATACAGATATCATTTTATATCAACGCTAATGAGTATCATGAGTGCTTTAGCAGCATTTCAAAAATGGAAAGAGTTAAAACGTCTGATAGCTAAAACAGCGTTATTAATCGATAAATACCGCGGTATGTCAGTGGTTGTATAGTTATTGGCACACATTATTGCTCTGTCCTACAAATTGTATAAGAAATGACTACCTACCTATTGTACTCGGCACGCAGGTTGAACTCTGTAACGAAATATATCCAATTTTTTTCTGATTTAACTTATTTCAGATCAACTATTTTCGGAATATATTTTTAACTTTATGCCAAGGTGTAATAATACCACTCCCAGGCGCGTATGCTCATTTACTGCATAGATTTTTGTATGAAAACCTCTACTCAAATCTCTGCGTGAGTGACGATTTCTGTATCGACGGCATGCGGGCCTCAGTCTCCGCTGTTTGTTCTATAGGGAAACTTTGTTTATGCGTTCTTTAAACCTGTAGTAGTTTTGGAAGTGGTCTTATCACACCTTGTATTTTTTTCAATTATTTGGCGGTCGTTAGCAGACTGGCGAAACTCTCGAACTAGACTCGTGCTTTCGAAAAACGAACAATATATGAAACGGGGGTCAAAATTTGAATCACGTTTCATACAAAACGAGATTATCAGTGTGTAATTTTGGTAGAATGGGAGTCCCGCTTCTTCTTGCGTAGGAACTACGTATTACATATTCTTTGGTCGTTAGGAAATATACATAACTTAAGTACCTACATCAAGTAATTTAGAAGGGAAACTACATAAAATCTAACGTGAGAAGAAAAAATACACACTATAACACCCTTCTTTTTATAAACGCGGGTTAAGATAGACCTTTAAGTGGAACTTCTACTTAGAGGTCTATGAGACCTCTATAAGCGTAAGAGTGGAAGAAGTGGGTGTCTCAAAAGATCAATTTTATTTTGTGACTCCCCGAATCGTCTTATGCTAGGTGATTCTAGGTGCCAGGTCCTCGCGACCAATCCAATCCCATGACGTTAGGCTGATGGTCTGCCAGACCACCGTACTGTCTGGGAGTACTATAACCCCTTGCTCTGAGATGTGAGAACTGGATGAGCGGTGTGTAATGAAAAATTCACTTATATTTAATTCACTTTACGTGACAAATGACGTGAAAATCTTGGACGAATAAATACTCGTCCAAGGATATTATTGGTTGATTCTTTTCTCACACATGTTTGGTGGAAAAGCAGCTTAAAGCGCTTTATTCACGATCCATCCCCACTGTACGTCAGCTCAATGTCGCGGCGCTGGATGTAGCATACACAACATCGTGCGCGATTTAGAGTAGCATAGTAATCGAACGAATTGTGTGGTGGGGGCGCTTGCTGGATGCAAAATTGAAGCAAGTCCAGCAAACAAATAATAATTATCGACGTACCTCAAGCTTATTCACTGTATTTTTGCATCTGCATCGTGCATGGCCTTGGCGGGACGTACAGCAACATGGATTTATACTATTATAAAACTGTAAAAAAGCCAAAAACTAAAATTCACGACGATTCTGATTCCGAAAATCGAGTTTGTCTATTTGTTTGTACGCGAATCACGCCTAAACTACTGGAGCAATTTCAATGAAACTTATACCATTCAGAAGCCCTTTTTCCGGATTGAAACATATGCTATATTTTATTGAAATTGAAGACGTGGATTCTTAGATACAGCTTGACCTCCCTAAACCCTAAAAGCAGCCTTTGACACGAGGTTCATCGTACGATGGTTGACAGATATTTTGGTGGAAAGTTTTGCACGCGTACAAAGTCGCGGGTATCAGCTAGTCGTGAATAAAGCGCTTTAGCTTGGCTTACATCTTACGTTACATCCTGCCCAACCGATTGAATGAATCTGACGCGCCAAAACATTTCAACACAGCAATATTTTACAGGCACGAGTGACAATTTCGCAACATTATAACACAATCAGATATGTTTGTTCTTAGTTGACTTCCTCTTCCGGAAGTTGCCCATAGAGCGTAGAATCTGTGCGTTCTCGTCATCTGGCTCGCGGTCCATACCGGACGCGCCCGGGATCTGACTGAACAGCTTCAGCTTACTCGGCAAGTAGGTCAGACCCACGAGTGTTATTACTGTTATTGGGGAAATAAAAACTCATTACTATAACACCCCAGTCGAAGAGATAAAATAGTTCAGCTATTCCGTAGCTTGGCTAAAGCTCCGCCATTTTGGAAAAATGGCGGACGAAAACTTTTTTTAATAATATCTCTGCGTAGGCAAAACTGTAGCAAAATTAATTCTATTATTATTAAAAATTTTAATAGTTATGCTTTTTGTTTATGATTTGATTCTAAGTCAACTTTTTTTTTTTTTTGCCCATCCAGCCCACTAGTAGGCCGGCTGGTGGGCTCGATGGGAATAAGCCAAAGAAACGGCTGGCTTAAGGAGTCGGTTACAAACATACAAGTAAAGCTAATCTATAGCGTGTAAAATCTTATAGGTAATAGGTACCAATATTTATAACATAACATTCCAACTAAAACAGTTTTTGAGCCTCAAATGACTGGAATAAAATACGTACTATGTACTAACGTAATGATCACGTACAGAAGTATTAATACCTACTGTCATAGAGAAGTTTAGTATTTTAGCATAGTAAGGTAAGCAAGCTCGTATGAGTTAGTGGCGAACTCTGTTGTCGGAGTTTTTAGGCCGCCTTAAGGCCTCCGTCATGGCTTAACAACTTCTAAAGCCGGGACCGACAGTTTAACATGCCCTCCGAAGCACGGAAGCGCTCAGATGTAAATGCCACTAATGGTCACCCATCCAAATAGTGACCGCGCAGAACGTCGCTTAACATAGACAATCGGTTAAGATTGACTGAGCAAGCCTAGCCACGAGCATAGTAAGGTGGTACGCGCTGTAATAATGCACATTAAAGAGTACTAGAATATAATATATATATAGTCCTCCACATCGTTTTCGATGACGGCGACCCTAACTAAAATTAAATTTACAATTACATACTTATTATCTTAATTAACCTAAATAACTTATAATCTAATACTACTTTCTAGCATGAGCTCTAATATGGCTAGCTAGACCGAATTTAGTTTTAAATATCCTGTCACACAATTGGCAATAGAGCTGGCCTGATGAGTTATATGTGTAGGTGTAGGAGGGTTTAGGTCTTTCTTTACGGATTTGGAATTTTTTTTTTGGGTTTGGAACGTTTTTATCTTATTGTAGATGGTAGAGCGCCAAGAAGACCTTTGGCAAGCAAGCTCCTCCCAAGAAGATGAGTCAGTAGCGCATGCGTTCAAATGTCTTTTACTAGAATATAATACTTACTGTTCAATATGCAAGGGAACACCACATAGAAGTTCAAGTCCGTTGAGTGGAAGTAGAAAGCCTCGGTGAAGTAAAGGATTATTGTAAGGGTCAGTGACCAGTAGCCCATTGATACCACTCTGAAGGTGAAATGACTATTGAATTGATATATAGCTTGATATTGAAAGCGGCAAAGTATAATTTTTTATCTGTTTTTTAGCTTTGCATGTCAGTTCCATTGTAGGTACCTTTCTTATCTCGAGGTTCACTTAGAGTCCTTTTCATGACAGAAGTCCCGCGGAAATTTCCGGAACTAAACTTTAAAACTAAATTTTAAATTAGTTGTCCGGTGCTGTTAATGTGTTCGGATGCTAGTGCGTTTTTATTTGGTTTCTGTGATCAAAGTCTTGTTTTCAATGCCTAAAGTTGTTAAAAGTGCTGCCCGAGAAATAATACTTAAGGTCGACTACAGCGCCGCGTCTGCGGGACTTCTTTCATGGAAAGGACTTTAAGTAAAGTATCAATCACTATTTGAACAATTCTTCTATTGAGCGCGATTTTATCTCGTAACTTGGGATTTTCCGTAGCTTTTTTAAAAATATATAGATAATGTGATGTTTTTTTTTTGTTGTTAATAAATTAAATTACTTACGGTCTGTAGTGAATATACAGAGTGCAGTGTATCAGAGCGAGTGCTTTTAGCACCGAATACATTCCCAACATCCGATTTATTGTGAAATCAACTGAAAAATAAAAGTTCTAATTCATATAAAAAGAAATATTCTTGGACATTTCACACAACTATGTTCTGATTAGGGTCATGCCTACTTCCCTGCCCATCGCCGCCTAATCTAAACGAGATTCTTACCGTCTAAATGTTCACTGTCTCCATTCTGATTGAGGAAGGATCTCCTCTCGATATAGGACCGCCCGGCAGTCCCCAAGTCCATGAAGGCAACGAATGCTATCCATCCTCGGAAGGCATATAAAACTTTATTTTGCACAGCCATAACTTACTAAAAACACTTCCTAGTTAAAACACGTGCCTGTAAATACTTCACGCGACCCACTTCCTGAGCGCTAATTATAGTAAAAAGCTTTGCAAAAGTATCACAAACTACATAAACTTCGGAGGCTAATAAAAGACACTAATTGAATTACCCGAGTCGGTGCGTCGAACGTAAATTGATTCTTGCACGGTGTCGCGTGCATCGCACTGCGGTATTTTACCTGCAATGTAAATTTTCTATTTGAAAATTAGGTTTCAAAGGGAAAATTCGCGCAGCGCACGCACGCAGTCCAAAACCAAAACAAAAATCCTTCATGTCAGTTTAGTGTTGCCAAATCTTTTAAATACGAGTAGCGACTCGGATTTAAAGAAAACAAAAGATTTGGCAAGATGTTTTGAGACTCAATGTCAAAAGTCGCTAAACCTGTTCTACTAAAAGCGAAACCAGTCAAGTGCAAATTGGCTCACCCACCGAGGCTTCCGAGCAAAAAATAGGTTTTATATTTTTTTAGTTGTGACATATTTTTTATTTTTATCATTTACCGCAGCCGCAGCCTTTACAAGAATAAGTTAAAATAAAAAAATCTGTTTTTTATATGTACTGTACTCTGATGCCAGGTACATAAAATTCGAGACAATTTTCGGTCGCATGGTGAGCAGAATTCGTCATTTCCAGCGAACTATTTGCAGCATTGGCTGCCTTTTTGCCATGTCAATTAATATGACAAAGTCACATTGACATTCAGAAAAAGTAACATTGGCAGTTTTATGTGGGAGTAGCACAATAGGTGGCGCTTTTACATAATTTTCTTCTGCTTCCTGCCCTTATCCCACTAGGTGGTACTAGGTGGGGCTTTTGCATAATTTTGCAGGCTAATTCGTGAAATTATTATTGCTACTGCACAACAGATGGCGTAAAACTGTGTTTGACAAATAAGTATTGCCAGATAACTTATTGTCAATTTCTTTCTCGACTGGTCACAAAATACCTAAAAATACCGTCGCCATATTGGTATTGTCAAAAAGTTCGGGATAATATCGGTGCCGATGAAAAAATGGTATCTCGCTTTATTAAGTCCGAATTAGCGTTAATTGAGTGATTGAAAACAATCCACAGTGACTTTAGATGTTCCGTACGCCGGGCGAGGTGTGTTATTCCCTTGGCAAATGATGTATTCGATGGAGAAATGCCTGGGTCGAAACGGGTCTGGTACTCCAGAGGAATCGGAGCTATTTGCTGGTGATGGCGAAGGCTTAGGTCAGCAGGGTGGGCCTTCGGACGACGTCGTGCTGGTGTCGGCCGTGGCGGCGGTGTCGCACGAGATCGGAGATATCCTGAAGGACGAGCTCGGCGACGCTGAATGTGCGGATCGCATCGGCGCGGAGCTTGCAGACCTCAGCGCTGAGCTGGGGCTGCTGGCAGGCCTGGCCGACGGAGATGCGCAACAGGACTTGCCCTCGTTACTCAAGCTAGCTGTGAGTACTAAACCAACATGGCTTCTTTCAGGACAAGCCCTCTTTCCATTATTTACCACATAGACCTGCTCAAATTATGTCATTGACCTTTGAGTCTACTCTATTTGCATTACCTAGTTCAGACAGTGATTTTCCTTTCTAGCATAATCTAGTAAGAATAGGTTCATTGTGCTCTTCAAAATTGCCAGTCATAAAAAATGTGTAACAATATCTAACACCTCTAAATTCAAGAAGAATTATCTATTTTCCTGAACCTGATGACTAAAACTGCCTCTGGTTTTGATTAATGGCGCATTAAAATGGCATGCTAATAACTGGTTTACTTGCCAATTATGAATTGTTTAGAATCACCTAGTTTATAGGATGATTCTATATGGTCCTGTTGATTTTACTGAACAAAAGATCTTCAACTTTGTTAATATTTTATCTCTTTCATGATCCTTTGTTATACATTCATGTGAAATGTTATTTACATTCATGCTAGATGTGTAAACTACCATGAGACAGAATTACTGATTTTGGTAAATAGTTGCTTCTTCTGATTTATTTTTCAAACATTCTGTAGTTATGTTCTCAATAGTAAACCATATCTAGTTGTGCAAAGCAAAACCAACTGTATATTAAGGTGTGTTAGGCAAGGTTTTGTAAAATGATTTAGTTTACAAAAATGTTAATCACGAGAAGGGTGCCGGACCAACTATAATAATGTCTGAATCCCAAAGGTCAAATGTCCGTCAAATAATGACTTTCAGCAACAGAGTGGTCCACAACTGGAACAATAACAATGTCTGAATCCCAAAGGTCAAATGTCCGTCAAATAATGACTTTCAGCAACAGAGTGGTCCACAACTGGAACAATAACAATGTCTGAATCCCAAAGGTCAAATGTCCGTCAAATAATGACTTTTTCAGCAACAGAGTGGTCCACAACTGGAACATGCTGCCCGAGGACGTTGTTACCGCTGACTCCATAAATGCCTTCAAAAATAAACTCGACAACTGGCTACTAATAAATAAAACAGAGCTCAAAAAGAGTGACTAAAAAAGTGATAAAAGACATTTCAACACTGTGTGACGTAGACATAACAGTGAAAGCTGCTCGTCTATAAACGAATAAATAAATAAATAAACACATATTCATGGAAATTTCACACAAAGCCCTCTAGTCCCAAACTAAGCAAATCTTGTACTATGGTAGTTGCTAATAGAAATCTTACATTATTTTTTTTTAAATCCATACTTATAATACATAGTAACATCCAGACATAGAACAAACATCTATGTTTGCCAGCACACAAATGTTCTCAGTGGGGATAGAACCCACGACCCATAGTACGGAAGCTAAAGCTTCTACCAACTGAGCTGAGATGTCTGTCAAGTTGTTAGTATTTGTTTCTTTTTATATCTACAATCAGTGGAACAATACTGAGTGTTCCAGAACATATGTCAGAACATTTGTCATATGTAATCCCAAGGGGAGGTGATTCTGACTTTTAGGGTCAGTTCACACAGACCGGTTAAGAGAGCATCGGCGCGCAATTTTCTTTTCACACAGACCGGATCGTATACGCTTGGAGTGACAGTCATTTTAGCACAGCTTTAAAAAATGACAACAAATTTAGCAATCATTTTAGTTAGTTCAGCTTTATAAGACTAATATGAATATACCCCTTAGTTTAAATGTGTTTAAAGTATTCTCTAACAATCATATTACAAGCTTTCCTTAGTTGGAAACTAGAGCCATTGTGAAATGTCCTCCAATAAATTTTATTTGTACAGTAGGTATGTATTTCTGTTGTAGATGGGTCGCGAGTGTGGTAGTAGCGGGTCTTCTAGTTCGTCGTCCTGGTCGCGCTCCCGTCGCCAGCCGCGACCAGCGCGCGTGCCGCGACCGCCGCGACGACGACCCATCGCTAAGGTATCATAATATGACAAACATTTTTCCTAAAGGTGGCGGTTCGCGCCGCGACAGAGACCGGAGACCGAGACAGGAGACCGAGACCAGAGACCGCGACCGTCACTTGACGTTAGGCAATGTATAGGTGACGGTTCGCGCCGGAGACCGAGACCGGAGACCGAGACACGAGAAACTACTTGACTTTACTTGTCGCGGTCTCTGGTCTCTGTCTCCCGTCTCGGTCTCCGGTCTCGGTCTCGGGCGCGAACCGCCTTCTTTAGATACACAGGAAGAAACAAATTACTGGAGACTGAATGTTACGCCGAAGATTTACCATCACAAAGCCCCGCACATTGATAAAACACCTAATAAAACATCCAGCTGGAACCTTTGGTTACCTGGGCGTCCATTAGGTTACTGTTACGACTATAAATTCCAGCGCTGCTGCGAAAAGATTAATTATAAGACCGATGAAGGCTGAATATTAATACTCCCGCCAAATCAGTTTAAACCAGCATTCGGTTAGCGCAGCGCCTGAATTCGCCTTAGAGAAGCCTTTCATCACACTGGCGACTTGCGAGCCATGAGCGCGCTATAAACTCTCTCCCAAGTTGTCAGTGTGTTAGAGCACTTACAGCAAAGAAGGCAGAGCTATACCAAACTAGCCGTCACCCGCGGCGTTGCTCGCGTTCTAGACCCCTTAAGGTGCGACTTTAAAAAAATCCTTTCTTAGTGCAACCCTACACTACATAAGGATACTACCTTCCTAATTTCATACGTCTAGGACTTATGGTTTAGGCCTTAGGCTGTGCGTTGATTATCAGTCAGCTTCACAAAAGAGTTTTTATTGATGATGATATACAATGCAGAGAATCGTTGGAAAGGGAGCGCATTAGGCGCGCGTACTACACAAATACATATCGTCTCCCTCGCACGATTACCAACGTTCAACTTCTAATAGTTGAAAGTTCAAACAGTCGAGGTAGATCTGTCGCTGTGTGTACAAACAATAGGTTGTACAACTTGTAATGTACGCCACTTCAATCTAGGCACTACTGAAAACCAGCGCTAAAGGAGCCACCGTGCACCTTTAGCATTTGCTGAGGGAGCACCTTTTTTACACATCTATTTATAATTTAATGTTTATTTAATTGTGTCTTTGTATGTGTTTTTGCGTAAAATAAATAATTTGTATTTGTATAATGTCCCAGGTCCGCCGCGGCAGTGGTGTAGCGCGTCGCGCGGGCGGCTCGGCCGGCGTCGTCCGTCGGTCGGGCGCCGTGTCGGACGCCGTGTCGGACGCAGTGTCGGACGCGTCCGATGTCGGCGCCGACTGCGACTCTGACGACCAGTGGACGGAGCTGGACGGCAGTCTTAGCGCATGTCAGTACCAACACTCAGTTGACTTAGGCTCAGTATACTGACTTACTGCTCATACACTGATCCGGACTCGAGCATAGATTTTTGTATGAAAATCTATACTCAAATCAATGCTTGAGTAACGATTTCTGTATCGGCATACAGGGCTTATTGTTCAAACCTAGTTACCTTCGTTCTATACAAGGTGTAACATAATTACCCTATAAGTCCGAAGGGGGCGTAATCAGACTGACCACCTGAGTGCTTGAACGTGTGCAAAGGGTCAATAAATCATAATTGAAATTTTCTTACAAAAGTACAACTTTTATTATTTTAGAACTTTGCGACAACCCTAAACGTTTATTTACTATTTGCGTAGACCTATACACACACATGTATCTGTGTGTATGTACATTTTAAGTGAAAGTTACGAGCGCATTTCATGAATGAAAAACTTCGAAATCTCAAAAGTCGTAGAACAAACACTGTTCGCCATGACCTGTAAAATACTCCCCTTTTGGACTTATAGGGTATTTATGTTACACAGTGTATAGCAGCCGGATACAAAATAGCCTACCAGAAAGGACCTTAAATAGAAAAGATACTTCATTTGACAGTGTATTTGGTTGTTTCAGCTGGTTCCGGTTCAGGATCTGGATCCGGTTCCGGATCTAGTTCCGAGGATACCACCTCCAAGTCTGGCACTGAGATGGAAGATCCGTTCCAACCTGATGCTGTGAGTTTTACTTTACACTATCGCCCGTATTCTAACTGACTTGAGACACATCGCTTGGCATTTAGTTACGGCAGCGTACATTGCTCTTTGAATGATTTACTTTGAGCCTATAGGTGTTGACAATAAAGTTGTTATTTCTTAGGCGGAGCCACCAGAGCTGCGCCAGTTTCTTCTGCCGCTGATATCCAACGTGCCTAACACAGGGCAGTTTCGTATTCGGCATGACGATATCGTGCAGGTTAGTAAGTTGAATTAGTGGCCAACTTTGGTGACAACTTGAGTTTTTAGGCCGCTAACTATTGTAACTGTAGCGCCATCTAGCTCGCTACATGAGAACTATTCTAGATCGCGCAAACGAAGTTATCACGGAGTTTGAACATAAGTAATACTACCGAATACCATCCATTGGTCCTCGGACCCCGAGCCAAAGGTCGCTCGGCGTGGAAGATCTTCCCTTTTCGTAGGAGGACATACATCCTACCGTGTTCTCCTCAGTAACTATTTGTAAAAATGTTGTGTATTTGTTATAGCTTCTAGCGACAGAAGAGGAAGTTCAAAACTTACCAGATCTGCCGGTGCTGAAGAAAGTTCTTATGAGCCACGAATCTGATGAGTGAGTATATAGTCTAGTCGACCCGTTTTATACCGGGTCATAAGAGTCAGAAAATTAGGAACATGCTGCCTACCGACGAATCGATCTTTTAATGTTTAGTAGCAGAGCTTCTAATAAATGTGTAGTTGGTCTGGGTTCAGTACTGGCACCTATTTCGTGGTTACACACTTTGCACAGTGATACTCGCATTGCTCTGTTCCCGTTTGAAGGGTTTATAAGGTATCACTTCAGCTTATCACAATTCATCACGCATTACCCCACAGAGCAAGTCTAGCGCAGTCGTGCTCCGTGTGGTATTGCATTGTGAGCATCAGTGTGTAAATAGGACATAAATTCAGGGTACCTCTTTTAAAGCCCCATCACCACTATTTTGTAACTATCAAAAAAAAACCTCAGTGTCTGTTACTCATCACATTTATGTAGGAAAAACTCAAAATTATCAATTAAAAAAAAATATCCCAAATAAATAAATAAATAAATAAATATTCACGGACACTTAACACAACGCCTTCTAGTCCCAAACTAAGCAAAGCTTGTACGATGGGAACTAGATTGCTGATAGAATACATACATACATTTTTTTTTTGTAAATACATACTTATAATACATAGAAACACCCAGACACACAACCAACATCTATGTTTACAACACACAAATGTTTGTTCTCGGTGGGGATCGAACCCACGACCCACAGCACGGAAGGCAGAGCTACCGACTGAGCCATGACGCCAGTCAAAAGGATAATAATTAGTTTTTTTTAAACTTCTGCGGATGTTATCGTTTTCTACTAACTTGTGCCTTGTTTCTTTTTCCAATAATAAACTTATTATTATTATTATTAGTTACACGTTATCCGTACGTGCCTACTACTGAGTCTACTGACCCAAGTCACATTCATAATTTTGTGTCTCGCTCCGGACGCGTCGCTGGCGCATTTTGCGCAATACTAACTAAATTGTGGAGGATTTTGGTTAAAAAAAAACCTGGATAAAATGGTGAAAGTTGAATATTAAAAAGTCTTGACAGTGCCAATACCCATGCCTGTGCTGTAACTGTCCTTAAATTATTTTTGGTAATTACAAAATGGTGAAGAAATGAGCATTGATCTAAATACAAATTGCGTGGTTTTGTGTACAGATCGGCAGATGAAGACAGTTTTCCGTTACAAGAACCGCTCGTCACCACGGAGGAGGAAGCAGCTTTGTTGCACTATGTCTGTGGTAAGTACAAGTACACTAGAAGGGTGATAATAATGATGATAATTTTGTTTCTTTGTAGTGTTGTTAGTTTAGTTCTGTAGGTGTATTTTTTGTGTTAACTTTTTAAGGAAATAAATGTCTATATATGTATATGTGATTATTAACACATCCTGATGGGTTCCACTAGGAACTCGTTGGTTCAGCTAGCGGAGCTTTAAAAGATCTTATAAATGCCAACGTTTAATGGAACAGAACACACATGGATATGTGGAATGTGTGTTTAATGAATATATGTGTTTTATGTGATTCCAGAACGGGGACTAAAGAAAGTCACGGTTTAAACGTCACGGTTTATACAACCCGGCCGAATTAACATGACACCTGGCTCGGAACTCGATACTTCCCCCGCTACACCGGCTTATTCGTCAACTCGCGAATGTCAAACTTGCGAATGGGCGCGAGTTGGCACCTTCCGATTTTACCTATTTTTTTTGTTCGCCAACTCGCGCCTACGATAAAGTACAGTCACCTATACAAAATAAAACCACAAAATATGTCAAAAATATTAAACTGTTTATCTTCCATACATACCTACATTACATACTTAAAATACATAGTCACACCCAGACACAGAACAAATAATATAATATGCGTAAATTTAAGCATAATCAACTTATAATCAAGATCTAAATTTTTTCAAGCTACAAACGGCTATATCTTGGAATCTACTCACCCTAGAGTTGTCGTTCCAAAACTAAATGAAAGGTGTGATTAAGAGCTAAATTTTTGATGACAGCTGTCAAACTTCAAACGGCTATATCTTGGAATCTACTCACCCAAGATTAAATTAACTTTCTTGGTATAAAAATCGGTGCAATCCATTTTTATATGACTGTACTTAAAATATCGTAGGCGCGAGTTGGCGAACAAAAAAAATAGGTAAAATCGGAAGGTGCCAACTCGCGCATATTCGCAAGTTTGACGTTCGCGAGTTGGCGAATAAGTCGCTACACCGCTTAATTCGCCCGGATTGTATAAACCTTGACGTTTAAACCGTGACTTTCTTTAGTCCCCGTTCTGGAATAAGACCGTACATGTTTGTATTTCGATCACGCTACAGCTAGTGGTCCGACTTAGATCAAACTTGCAATATAACACATTGGGTTCTTTTTATCTTGGATCAAACGGGACGCGTGCGTAGTCGCGGGTGGAAGCTAGTATGACTATAAGTAAGTATGTATTCCAGGTGGGGAGCGAGGCAGTATAGCTACGTTCCAACCGACGGAGGAATGGCTTCTTGGAGTTTTTCACTCGTGGTGCGAAGTCAGCGCTCTCATCTATACGCTTATAGGCACTGATGCGTAAGTACCTTTATACGGGGTGTTACATTCCCGAAAACATTAGAGCAAGTGGATTTATACAGGATGTTACATTCCCGAAAACTTCTGGGGCTATCAGCATGAATAATTTTATTACAGAACTAACATTGTCAGCATTGAAAAAATCTGCAGTTCCATAATGTCTGTGTGTTACTATGAATTATAAGTGTGTATTTACAAAAAAAAAGTATTTAAGAATTGTATCAGCTATCTCGTTCTCATAGTACAAGCTTTGCTTAGTTTGGGACTAGAAGGCGTCGTGTGAAATGTCCATGAATATTTATTTATTTGTAACTCTGTTAAAGAAATAAGCAGGCTGTATAATAAAGGTGCACGTTCACTATAGGTCTGCGCATCGTGTGTGCGGTCCGTGGGCGTATCGGGTTCGAGTTCCATGTCACTGTCGGCTCTGTGTGTGCAGCGTCAGAGCCGAGCCGGCGCTGCAGGCTCTACTGCGGGACTCCGTGTGGGCACTAGCACATGGTAACTATTATACCACCTCGTTATATCTCACATCGTTCATAACCCGCGTGTTAGTTCCGCACATATTGACTAAACAATCTCGGGTTAGTCTCATAATCCCCGTTGAGCCGTCCCCTTCAAGGGGATTATGAGACTAAATGTCACATAATCCCCTTTGGGAAAAATTACACCGACAAAGTCAAATGCTTTTATGCAATAACTAGCTGATACCCGTGACTTCGTACGCGTGCAAAACGGGTCAGTCATCATCAGATAAACATTTGAGGAAGAACAGTTTTTATAATTTCATCGTAATTTAAATATAGTTGGTTTGCTTATTGGAATATTAAAACCTAACTCAAAAACTGTTATTGCTGATGTTTAAAGAAAGTCTGTAACGTTAAAAGTACCACCATTACTATAATATACAAGGTGTAACATATTTACCCTATAAGCCTGAAGGGGGCGAAATCAGACCGACCACCTGAGTGCTTGAACGTGTGCAAAGGGTCAATAAATCGTAATTGAAAGTTTCACACAAAAGTACAACTTTTATTATTTTACAAATTTGCGACAACTCTAAGTGTTTGTTTACTATTTGCGTAAACCCGTACACACGCATGCACACGTAGGTACCATTCTACCGCGTTGCACGCACACGCTAGCTGTGTGTACGTACATTTTAAGTAAAAGTTACGAGCTCATTTCAAGAATGAAAAACTTCGAAATCCCAAAAGTCGTAGAACAAACACTGTTCGCCATGACCTGTAAAATAACCCCCTTCGGACTTATAGGGTATTTATGTTACACCGTGTATATACCTATATTTATATGTAATGTTTATGTAGTTAATTTAATATATTAGTTTGTAGGTTTAATCTTACATTGGTAATAGGTAATCCTAATAGTTTCATAGTACACAATACTACCTCTCTATTTTAATCCTCTCCTATGCCTCAAAGGTTTACTGGAAGAAAACTCTTATTAGGGTTAAGCTCGCCTTTGTACATATCTTTAGTTTTAACTTGTTTGTTCATATTTTTCTGTGTGCAATAAAGAATTTAAGAATGCAACCTGAAAGGTGGGCCTCCATTAGCACTGAGTGGATTCCCGGAGATGGAAATAACCGCCGTGGTAAAATATATATTTACACTACACCTGCTTGGAAAGTACCTTGATACTTTATCAAATTTACGGTAGAAAGTACGTCATTGCATATCGAACAAATATCATCATCATCATCATCTCAGCCCGGTATCACCCACTGCTGGGTATAGGCCTCCTTCATGTTATGCCAGCCTTCTCTGTCTTGTGCGTGCCGCAACCAGGTGTTTCCTGCGACCTTTACGATGTCATCGACCCATCGCGCTTTCGGACGGCCAAGATTCCTTCGGCCTGATTTCGGCCACCATTCCGTCAAGGCTTTACTGCACCGGCCATCACCACGTCTAGCCAGGTGTCCTGCCCAACTCCACTTGAGGTTTACCGCCCTATCACCGACGTCGTATACTTTCGTACGGCGACGGATTTCGGTGTTGCGAACTCGATCTAAGAGTGTTATGCCGAGCATGGCTCGCTCCATGGCCCTTTGTGCAACTCGTACTCGGTGCACAGTCTCCTTAGTGAGCGTGGGGAGAAAACGCATCTGAGCGGGAGAGAAAAGTCAATGAAAATCCATTTCTTACGTGGTTTTTCTTTTTTAATTTTGGCTAAGACTATGCGCCGGTAACCTAAATATCAAAAGCCAAAAGGTTTTTACAGTGAGTTTTTATCTCCAAGTTCGCAAAATGACACTGGCCACTAGCTGTGTGTTGGATGGTGTCGGGCTGGCAGTGCGACCCTGCGGCGGCAGGATAAACCATTTGAAAAAAGAACATCTGAAAATTGCAGACGCCATTGGCGCCATTTTCAATTTGTGTGTTGTTTGAGGATTCAGTTTTAGTGTTTTATTTTCCTCGTAGGTGTAGTATAAAGCACTATGTACTATTCATGTAGTTATGTTTTTGTACATTTACGTTCACAGGTGGTAGTACAGTGCCGACGGCTGCGTACATAATGCGCGCGTTGCGCCTCGGTGGAGAGCTGCCTTTATCGCCTGAACACTGGGACTTGCCAAGACTCAAGAGGATACAATTTTCGGACGAGGGTGAGTTTACTTTTTCAGAAAGTTAATTTTGGACCGAAGTTCCTTATCGCGCGTTGCTAAAGGGGGCTAGACGGAAAAAATTAAGACCAAAACTTGTAACGACACTTTTTCAAACGTTGACAACGTCATTCGAATAAATTGGTGAAGGGAGGAAACAAATGAATGTAGGTGTTGTTGGAAGTTTTTGTTTTAATTTAGTTGCTTCTGTGTACTTACGGTAAGAAAACAACACCTCAAGGAACTTCGTTCCATCCGGGTGTCCCTTGACACCTCTCAAGTTTTTTTTTATAGTATTGAAAAGCTACCCATTTGGTTGCTAACACACCTGATGGTAAGTGTACCTCAAGCCTAAGGTGGAGCACGCTTAGCCATATTCTACCTATACATCCTTTTCTTGAAAATTTTTAGGTTATATCATTTAGGCAATTGTCTACTTTAGTTTCCGATTTGACGTACCTATATATATTATTTGACAAACACTATGGTATCCATACCTACCTTTGTGTTAGTCTATAAATCCTGTTTTTTAATGCGCAGGCCGTTCTAACTAAGTAAATAAATATAAAATTGTAATACATTGCTTCTCCAAGCAGCACGTTTAATATATATTTGGATGCAGGTTCAGCAATAATCCACAACCAACTGGTCCGGTACTCGCAGCAGAACGAAACGGCGCGACAAATCATCACTCAGATTTGCAACTGCAGGGAGTTTGATAAGCCTATGGAACAACAGTGAGTTTATTTGACAGCTGTCACAGCTCAGAGACCTTATTATAAGGCCCTTAAACGCAGTTTGGTAGAGATTTTACTCAAATAGGTATGATGTGAAAGACACGCATCACAATAGGGTGGAACGAGTTTTCGGCCGATATATGACGTTTTCCTCATTTCGTCGTAAAATCTCTGTCGAAATGAGCATAAGGCCCGAGCAAATCCAATTTGTAAAAAACTCAAAGTCAAAGTCAAAAATCTTTTATTCAATAAAATCTCACTGATCACTTTGAATCGTCATTACGTTTTGTATGATTAGGTATGATTACATTTTTTTTTTATTGGCTTAGGTATGATTACAATATTTTTTTTTACTCGAACTCGAATTCATTCAAGTGACGTAACTCACTTTGAAAGCGGACTCAATACAGCTTGGTCGGTAATAGCTCTGCCGTGCTGTTGATCGTGGGTTCAATCCCAACTGAGAACAAACATATGTGTGTAGCAAACATTGGTTTGTTCTGTGTCTGGGTGTTACTATGTGTTCCTTCTTCTACAGGTATGCAGTGGAAAGATTCATCAGGATCCTAGAAAGCTACAAGGAAGCAGCTATAGTTAATTTCAAGGTACAATTATCTCGCTTCTTCAAAGGAGGCCCTCTTTCATTCTAAAATTATTCAAAACGGGGAGTTTTTTTTAGAATACTCGGTTTTAAAATCTCGCGTTATTTTAACCCCCCCTTTCTTGTGATATTTTTCCAAACCCCCCTTTATCTCACATGATTAATATACTATAATAACACGTGGGTGTGAATGTATTGTATGTTTGAAGGTTGAAATGGTATCGCTAGACGACGACCCGGAGACTCAGGCGTGGTTGGATTCGTCTCGCGACAAGCTCTCGCGTTACTTGCAGCCCTACCAGGCCTCCGTCACCGCCGCCAGGATACACTACATGGCAACTAGAACTAGGCCGCCTACCAGTATGTACATTACATACATATATTATCCTACTAATATTCGTCAGGTCAGCAAATGTCTTAGTGAAGAATCCCACTAAGAAGAAACTTTTTGTGTCTGGCAAACATAGGTGATTGTTCTATGTCTGGGTGTTACTATGTATCATAAAAAGTACGTATTTATAAACAAAATGTATGTAGGTATTCTATCAGCAATCTAGTTCCCATAGTACAAGCTTTGCTTAGTTAGGGACTAGAGGGCGTTGTGTGAAATGTTTATGAATATGTATTTATATAATAAATAATTGTCAATAAATCAAATTAATAAAAGTAATTATAGTGTTGTTGTTGTTTACAGTGAGCATATGGGACGGCTACCAACACAGTTGCGAGTGTCTTACGCCGAAAATACTTTGCGCACAACAACGGAAACAGCTACTTAGGTGAGTTATCTTTACACACTTGGCTCAGTTTGGGGCTGGATGGCGTGTTAATACATCACCAATATGTTTACATTCTTAAGAATTAAGTAACAAATGTACACTTTGATGTGGAGTTTATAATAAAAATCACGTTGTACAATCTTGGCGCAGTTTGGGGCTAGATGGCGTTGTAATATATCATCAATATAAAGTCTCAATAATTAAATTACAGGCTAACACTGTCAAATGGAGCTTATGATTTAAATAAACTTGTACAATCTTGGCGCAGTTTGGGGCTGAATGGCGCTGTACGATTGGTCCACGAATTTTGTTCCAGTACACCACCAAACTAGTTCATTTATCGTAATTTTTTTGTTAATTTTAACATTATTTTGTTCTCAGGTCAATCTACTCCAAAATGTCTGTGTTCGGTCTGAAGCACTCTTCGAGTGAATGTGACGAGAGTGAACTGCCGATAGGACCGACTCCCATCGCTTCTCAGAGGGTATTATACTCGTTTCTACAGGTAGGTATACTGACTACCCCGCGAGACGTCTTTACTACCTCAAACTACCTTTTCAGATCTTTGTTTTTGTTTATTGTAGACGTTTTAATTACCTTTTTGTACCTATTTTCCACGTAGACTCCTCTTTTAGACGTCTTAACTATCCAAGAATCTTTCGAATTACCTCAAACTACCTTTTAATCAACTTTACTACCTTAGACTACCTTTTTAGACGTCTTTACTACATTATAGTATCTCTTCATACGTCTTTACTACCTTAGACTACCTTTTTAGAAGTCTTTACTACATTATAGTATCTCTTTATACGTCTTTACTACCTTAGACTACCTTTTTAGAAGTCTTTACTACATTATAGCATCTCTTCATACGTCTTTACTACCTTACAGTACCTTTTTAGACGTCTTTACTACATTAGAGTATCTCTTCATACGTCTTTACTACCTTAGACTACCTTTTTAGACTTCTTTACTACATTATAGTATCTCTTCATACGTCTTTACTACCTTAGACTACCTTTTTAGACGTCTTTACTACATTATAGTATCTCTTCTTACGTCTTTACTACCTTAGACTACCTTTTTAGACGTCTTTACTACATTATAGTATCTCTTCATACGTCTTTACTACCTTAGACTACCTTTTTAGAAGTCTTGACTACATTAGAGTATCTCTTCATACGTCTTTACTACCTTAGACTACCTTTTTAGAAGTCTTTACTACATTAGAGTATCTCTTCATACGTCTTTACTACCTTAGACTACCTTTTTAGAAGTCTTTACTACATTAGAGTATCTCTTCATACGTCTTTACTACCTTAGACTACCTTTTTAGAAGTCTTTACTACATTAGAGTATCTCTTCATACGTCACGTCTTTACTACCTTAGACTACCTTTTTAGAAGTCTTTACTACATTAGAGTATCTCTTCATACGTCTTTACTACCTTAGACTACCTTTTTAGAAGTCTTTACCACATTAGAGTATCTCTTCATACGTCTTTACTACCTTAGACTACCTTTTTAGAAGTCTTTACTACATTAGAGTATCTCTTCATACGTCTTTACTACCTTAGACTACCTTTTTAGAAGTCTTTACTACATTAGAGTATCTCTTCATACGTCTTTACTACCTTAGACTACCTTTTTAGAAGTCTTTACTACATTGGAGTATCTCTTCATACGTCTTTACTACCTTAGACTACCTTTTTAGAAGTCTTTACTACATTGGAGTATCTCTTCATACGTCTTTACTACCTTAGACTACCTTTTTAGACGTCTTTACTACATTAGAGTATCTCTTCATACGTCTTTACTACCTTAGACTACCTTTTTAGACGTCTTTACTACATTAGAGTATCTCTTCATACGTCTTTACTACCTTAGACTACCTTTTTAGACGTCTTTACTACATTAGAGTATCTCTTCATACGTCTTTACTACCTTAGACTACCTTTTTAGACGTCTTTACTACATTAGAGTATCTCTTCATACGTCTTTACTACCTTAGACTACCTTTTTAGACGTCTTTACTACATTAGAGTATCTCTTCATACGTCTTTACTACCTTATAGTACCTTTTCAGACGTCTTTACTACATTATAGTATCTCTTCATACGTCTTTACTACCTTATAGTACCTTTTCAGACGTCTTTACTACATTATAGTATCTCTTCATACGTCTTTACTACCTTACAGTACCTTTTCAGACGTCTTTACTACATTATAGTATCTCTTCATACGTCTTTACTACCTTAGACTACCTTTTTAGAAGTCTTTACTACATTATAGTATCTCTTCATACGTCTTTACTACCTTAGACTACCTTTTTAGACGTCTTTACTACATTATAGTATCTCTTCATACGTCTTTACTACCTTAGACTACCTTTTTAGACGTCTTTACTACATTATAGTATCTCTTCATACGTCTTTACTACCTTACAGTACCTTTTTAGACGTCTTTACTACATTATAATACTCTTTTAGACGTCTTTACTACCTTATAATACGTTCTTAGACGTCCTAACTCACCTAGACTTTCTTTAGACATTCTAATCCTAACTGTATAAATTATGTTAAGTGTCCGTGATAAAAAAATATATATATATAAAGTATAGAGTATAGTTAGGCGTTTTCGTAAATAACTTCAACTTCAACTTCTTGGTTTGTGGCTTTTGTGGCTAGTTGTCACAATTCTGCCAGTGTCGAGTTCGCTGATGCTAGAGTCATAAACAAGAGGGGAGTGCGGATAAGAATATGGTCAAGAAATAAGTTTAAGGAAATAAATATAATGACAGTACCTTGCCAGTACATCTATGAAAACTTATTGTATGTTCAAAAAAATATCAATCTATTCAACAAAAAAAGTGATAATCATAATGTTAACACTAGAAATAAAGACAAACTCGCTGTTCCCACCACTAGGCTCACAAAAATTAGTAAATCTTTCAAAGGGCAATGTGTACGCTTCTTTAACAAAATCCCAAGTGATGTGTCTCAGTTGTCGATTGGCAAGTTCAAAAACGTAATAAAACAGAGACTTCTTTTAAAAGCATACTATAAAATATCTGATTATTTAGAAGACAAACAAGCTTGGGACGAACTAGCTCCAACTCATCCAATAAAAAAAATATGTAATCATACCTAATCATACAAAACGTAATGACGATTCAAAGTGATCAGTGAGATTTTATTGAATAAAAGATTTTTGACTTTGACTTTGACAGTGTACAAAGGGTCAAAACCAAAATTTTGACAATTAGATTGATCTAAAACAATTTCGTAAATATAATCATTAGTGTGAATATCGGGAAAAGGGTGTACTTATTAAAATGGCCGAACTGTACGTTTAGTAGTTTTGACGTCCAAACGTTTCTGCTAACTTTTACATAAAAATTAATGTTATTATTTGGCGTTAGTTGGAAAACTAAATGCGTTATTTTAATTTTAATTTTTCAAGATGCAATCTGGATCTGTTGGCGAACTGCAGCAGGGAGATGGAACGGGGGCCAAGTAAGTTATTGGTGACGTCACACCTCAGTGGGTGTAGCTCTGCCTTCTGCGCTGTAGGTTGCGGTTTCGATCCCCACACACAACTAACATTTATCTGATGAATGAATATTATGTATTTCCAAAATAAAAATTAATAAAGAATTCTACTATAGTAGGTGCCAAATAACACCGCAATACAGGTCGTTCACCCACCTTCACCACGATGTCTCAAAATTAAATTTATGAATGGCTAATTCTGTCGCTTACCATACAAACCTATCGCTAAGACGGTAGTCGCTCGAATCTCGTAGTACTGTTTGTTTACCATTCATAAATTGAATTTTGCGACATCGTGGTGAAGGTGGGTGAATGACCTGTATTGCCGTGTTATTTGGCACCTACTATAGCTTCTAGTGTCTTTAATAAAAGCTTGGTACCAAATAAGTAGTTTTGCTAAGCGCAATGCGTTTGATAATTTATTGTAATTCCTCAACAGGCCACCAGATAGCAGCACTAGTGAAGCGAACGTTGCCAGCGGAACCAACGTTGCCAACACGGACAACGTTGCCACCACGGAAACCGTTGCTAGTACTGAGAACGTTGTCGGTGCGACGAACGTTTTCAGCGAGCGACGAGAACCCGACAACGCAGAACCCGAATCGGATAGTGGAAACGAACTGAGCGACGCTAACGTGGACTTGGACGATAGTGAGTTATATTTCACATTCTTGATATTAAATCTATTTCTGGTTTTGTCTTACTAAAGATTACCAGCAGCGTTGTTTATCCCATCCTATCCTACTAGTATTATAAATGTAAAAACTTAGATGTTTGGATGTTTAGAAGTTTGGATGTTTAGATGTTTGGATGTTTAGATGTTTGGATGTTTAGATGTTTGGATGTTTAGATGTTTGGATGTTTAGATGTTTGGATGTTTGGATGTTTGGATGTTAGGATGTTTGGATGTTAGGATGTTTAGATGTTAGGATGTTTGCATGTTTAGATGTTTGGATGTTTAGATGTTTGGATGTTTGGATGTTTAGATGTTTGGATGTTTAGATGTTTGGATGTTTAGATGTTTGGATGTTTAGATGTTTGGATGTTTAGATGTTTGGATGTTTAGATGTTTGGATGTTTGGATGTTTGGATGTTTGGATGTTTGGATGTTTGGATGTTTGGATGTTAGGATGTTTGGATGTTAGGATGTTTAGATGTTAGGATGTTTGCATGTTTAGATGTTTGGATGTTTAAATGTTTGGATGTTTGGATGTTTGGATGTTTAGATGTTTGGATGTTTGCATGTTAGGATGTTTAGATTTTGGTTTAGATTTTCAATCACGCTGAAACTTAGAATATATAGTTCGTATCCTGGATTAACACATAGGCTACTTTTTATACCCAAAAATTAACTGAATGAAAGGGACATGCACGAAGTCGCGAGCGCAAGTTAGCTATGAATATGTCTAATATAATGCGTTGTTCCAGGTTCCTTCCTAACAGTAACGGATTCTGATTCGGAGTCGAATCTCCCGTCGTTACCACACTCTAGTGACTCGTCCCTGGATTCAGCTTCCGAGTTGTTACTGGTGGCCGCGCAGGCTGTCGACTCCGATGCTGAACCTGCACCTACGCAACTATGCAGGTAATATTACATATTTTTTTTTTTTAATAAATATTCACGGACATTGAACACAACGCCTTCTAGTCCCAAACTAAGCAAAGCTATGGGAACTAGATGGCTGATAGAATACATTATATACATTTTTTTTATGTACGTACATACTTATAATACATAGTAACACCCAGACAGAACAAACATCTATGTTTTGCCGCACACAAATATGTAATTTCCGAACACTGTTCATCAGCGTTGGATTCGTCAGTTAACCTCTTGTACCGCCATCTATCTCGCTGCATGAGAACTATCCTAGATCGCGCAAACGAAGTTATCACGGAGTTTGAACATAAGTAATACTACCGCATACCATCCATTGGTCCTCGGAGCCCGAGCCCTAAGGTCGCTCGGCAAGGAAGTTCTTCCCTTTTCCTAAGAGGACACACATTCTACCGTGTTCTCCACACTCTATTTATTGAATCAGTGAACTATGTCAACGGCGCTCTTACACGCATATTGTGTACAAAAGAACCTTTAAAGACAAAAAATTGGGTATTCAAGTCTTCTTAGAGCTCACCATAGTAGAGATGGACGTTTTAGTTTTTTCTCTCAAACGGCTACGTAGCCGCTATACAGTTTGCATATCGATTTCAAAAACGATTTTCAAATATCGATACGCGCTTCGTGTTTTAGCGCCTCAAAACCATGGACCAAAAAAGTTACAATAGAAAGTAAACCATATTGCTAGCTACCTATGACATATTTTTACGCACGCCACTAACATGCAAATATAGCTAACGTTACGTCACTCCAATTCGCTCCATCTCTTTCTAACCAGTAAAACTATTCATACTTAGAAAGGGAGGAAGCGAATCTAGCGTATCATATCGGTGTTTCATATCGTTTTGGTTGGTTTGTGAAGTTTTCGTTTTGGTCGTCATGTTACGTCACTCAAATTCACCCCCATCTCTTTCTAACCAGTAAAACTATTCATACTTAGAAAGAGAGATAGCGAATCTAGCGTATCGTATCGATGTTTCATATCGTTTTGGTTGGTTTGTGAAGTTTCGTTTCGTTGCGCGCTCCCATAGTAGGTAGGTACCTACTTGGAAAGTCGGGATCGTTCGTGGGTGTTCGTACGTGTGCTTATTCACGAGTAAAAATCGTACGAAAGCGTATCCAAGCGCGGCCTAACAGTAGAGGTATTGATTAGTTTTCGTGAAAACGGATATGTGGATTTAGGTATCGATATGGTATGTTATCCAACCCGTAGCCGTTTTAAGTTACCGTTTCGATATATCGAACTCATGCCTACACCAAAGGCTCTGAATTGTAGCTCATGTAGGTACTCTAACATATCCCATACTATTAGTGCAATTTGTTCTCTTTTCTGTTTATTCATCTTGATTGTTTTGAACATGTAGGTACTGTTTATCTCAAGTTTGCACGCCAACCATTCTCCTGACCTGTAAGGTTGGCAGGTAGAAAATGCTTATAGCATTAAGCCCTCCTAGTTGTACATTTGTTTTTTGTACAATAAATAAAGAGTTAAATAAAATAAAGTAATAAATAGGCGCAACAAAAAACGATCACTAATATTAATTTACTACTGCTATCTACTTTAGTACAATTGCTGCGCCCTCACAGGGTACATGACTGTTCTTTTAGCTAAATAAGACCTAAGCTATATATATAAACCATGTATGCAATAAATAAATAAATAAAAATATATTCTATCATCAATCTAGTTCCCATAGTACAAGCTCTGCTTAGTTAGTTTGACAGGCGTCATGGCTCAGTCGGTAGTAGCTCTGCCTTCCGTGCTGTGGGTCGTGGGTTAGATCCCCACCGAGAACAAACATTTGTGTGTGGCAAACATAGATGTTTGTTCTGTGTCTGGGTGTTACTATGTATTATAAGTATGTATTTACAAAAAAAATTGTATGTATTATGTATTCTATCAGCCATCTAGTTCCCATATTACAAGCTTTGCTTAGTTTGAGACTAGAAGGCGTTGTGTTAAATGTCCGTGAATATTTATTTATTTATTTTATTTATTTAACTAAGTAAAGTGTTGTTTTTTTTATTTTCGTGGAATTAAATCATGATTGTTTACTTTCAGAACGGTCCGCCATCTAATGCGTAGTATAGCGTCAATAGAACGGCACATGGACACGGTGCTGAAGCAATGCGACGAATGGCCCACCGGAGGAAACGACGTCGAAGCTAGGTAACTATACCATATCACAGGTTATCCTAGCTTGGGTACTAATTTTGTATGAAAATGTACTCGTAAAGAACTAGCGACACGCCCCGTCTTCGCACGGGTAGAAAAGTAAAAAAAAAAGAAGTAAAAAGTTGCAAAAAGCTTATAATGTCGCTTTGGATTTGAACTTGCGTCGATCTGACCGCACTCCCATGGTACCCTTTGGCCAGGGGCATTATTCTGTATGACTTAGGAGATTCCTTGCCGTAACCGTGTGACGTCACCGTAAGGAATGACATTTATGGCATAGGAAATACGGCATAGGCATAGGGCGATTTCACGCCGCTGTCTTGTCGTGCTGCGTAACGCGCTTGTATTGGTCATAGTGAATAAGGGCCCAGCAAGAAGCCTGATACCGTGGTTGAAATTACGGCTGTCTTTTCCAAATGTCAAATTTTAAAACATTACGTGTAGCTGTCAGTCGTGTCAGTTGTGTTTTGCTATACTATTTCTATTTTTTTACACCTTGGGTTACATTATTGTAAATTTATCAGTGTTTCTCTACAATATTATACATGTATTATACATATAAACCTTACTCTTGAATCACTCTATCTATTAAAAAAACTGCAGCAAAATCCGTTGTGTAGTTTTAAAGATCTAAGCATACATACATACAGACATACGCGGGAAGCGACTTTGCTTTTTACTATGTAGTGATGTGAATGTTTTCGTCACTTCTACGTACAAAAGTTCTCGAGTCACGCGTTACCTATGTCACGGTGCGCAACATAGCCCCGCTGTTTGACAGGAGCTAAATACAGAATGACATTCAACCTATATCTTCAATGCAATGATAGATTGAAGATAGACGAATAGGGTGTTGTGAATAGGATTATAAAAATTAAATGTTATTTTCAGGAAACAAGTAGACTTAGGTCTGTCTGCAGTGGACCGGAAGTTGATGGCGATGTACCGCCGTCTGCCGGAAGTGCACAGAAAGCAACTACAAGTCTACAGGAAACAGAAGAAGCTATCGACGGTAAGTTATAGATCAACAATTTACTCATAGAAATAGAAATAGAATTAATTTGCAACACAAGTATAATGTAGCATAAGTAGGTAGACTAAACTAAAACATAAGATATAAATAATAAATAAATAAATACCTAATTATAATAACAAAACTAATCATCGTGCTGCAAAATGGATCCTAACTCAGCATAATGCGGATTGAGAACAACCCACGCTGGTCTTCCGTTAGAACCAATTTCGATGAGCGGACGTAAACTATGAAACTAAGTGTAAAAACAAGAACAATAAATAAAAACGAGCAAAAGAAAAAGCTAAAAAAATCAGTCAAAACAAACTCAAAACTTATAACTGTGAGAGCTCTATGTAGGTTCTAATAAAAACAAAACAATGTATTATATCAAATAATATACGCCGCAAAACCAGATTTCATCCACATCACCTGGATGGCTGGTTTTCCACAACTTCTCGTTTCACGCGGTCTTTTCTGCCTCGTACGTGTAAGTTGTGGAACGAACTTCCCTCTGCGGTTTTCCCTCGGAGTTTTGAGATGGGGTCCTTCAAAAGGCGGGTTTATCTCCTCCGGCAGCGCACTAGCCTCACCTCTGGTGTTGCAGGTGTCCATGGGCGGCGGTGACCACTTTCCATCAGGTGGCCCGCCTGATCGTCTGCAAGCTATGGCATAAAAAAAAAGCTTACCTAGCTACCTACTCAATCCACTCATCTCATTTTTCTTTCTGTCTGATTTTTGTTTCTTTGTAGTGTTGTTAGTTTAGTTCTGTCGGTGTATTTTGTGGACGCAACACTGAAAGATAGTGGTTACTCCAATCTATAGTAACACCAAAATATTTATATATACTAAATGCAAGCAACAGTAATGACATATAGCATAAGATGCCTAAAACAAAGAGCTGTATTGCGGTATTATTTGGCACCTACTATACATGTCTCAGATCGTTACCCCACCTAGCCGGAGGGCGTCCTACACTACGCTTGCCTAAACGCGGTCTCCATTCGAGTATTTGTCAATTGACAATTCTATGGCAAACATGGTCGACCCACTGCCACTTCAGCTTGCTAATCCTCACTCGGTGGATCCTCTTCAAATCTAGAATGCTGCGTTCCATGGCTCCCCGACAGACGTCGGTCTCGAGGTCGCACTAACAAGCGATGGTGGGACGACCTCGACGCCTTTCATATGAATCGGTGGGAGGAGGCCCGGGTGAGAGAAAACTGGAAGATGTTAGGGGAGACTTTTGACAACAGGCGCAGTCGGTTTATAAAAAAAAACAGTTTTAAATCACCCTAGGAAGCAAGGATGAGTAGCCAACTCTAGTGACGGAGTTTTCAGGCCGCTTTAAGGTACGGCCGTTAAACCACGACGAAGGCCTTAATGCGGGTTAAAAACTCCGTCACCAGAGTTGGCTAGTAACTCATACGAGGTTGCTTGTCCCCCAGTTGTTAAGTTGTTGGATATGATAGGGGGCGTCCCCAGACACGGTGCCGCAAACGGTGCGCCGTCCATTGCCCACGCTCCATGACGTTCGAGCGCATCAACAGCGAAATATCGTCTGAAAGGGGCAATGGACGGCACCGCGCCGTGTCCGATGGGGCCGCTCGGTGGTGTGGTGTCGGTGTGTGAGTGCGTTGTGTGTGTGCGTGCAGGTGTGCATGCAGCTCGTGGGCGGGTCGGCTCCCCCCCCTCCCGCGCCGGGCTCCCCGCCCCCCGCGGCGCGCGCGCTGCCCTGCCGCGCGCTCTGCCCCGAGTACCATCTGCACAGGTTCAAGGAGGTTAGTACCGCGCGCTCTGCCCCGAGTACCATCTGCACAGGTTCAAGGAGGTTAGTACCGCGCGCTCTGCCCCGAGTACCATCTGCACAGGTTCAAGGAGGTTAGTACCGCGCGCTCTGCCCCGAGTACCATCTGCACAGGTTCAAGGAGGTTAGTACCGCGCGCTCTGCCCCGAGTACCATCTGCACAGGTTCAAGGAGGTTAGTACCGCGCGCTCTGCCCCGAGTACCATCTGCACAGGTTCAAGGAGGTTAGTACCGCGCGCTCTGCCCCGAGTACCATCTGCACAGGTTCAAGGAGGTTAGTACCGCGCGCTCTGCCCCGAGTACCATCTGCACAGGTTCAAGGAGGTTAGTACCGCGCGCTCTGCCCCGAGTACCATCTGCACAGGTTCAAGGAGGTTAGTACCGCGCGCTCTGCCCCGAGTACCATCTGCACAGGTTCAAGGAGGTTAGTACCGCGCGCTCTGCCCCGAGTACCATCTGCACAGGTTCAAGGAGGTTAGTACCGCGCGCTCTGCCCCGAGTACCATCTGCACAGGTTCAAGGAGGTTAGTACCGCGCGCTCTGCCCCGAGTACCATCTGCACAGGTTCAAGGAGGTTAGTACCGCGCGCTCTGCCCCGAGTACCATCTGCACAGGTTCAAGGAGGTTAGTACCGCGCGCTCTGCCCCGAGTACCATCTGCACAGGTTCAAGGAGGTTAGTACCGCGCGCTCTGCCCCGAGTACCATCTGCACAGGTTCAAGGAGGTTAGTACCGCGCGCTCTGCCCCGAGTACCATCTGCACAGGTTCAAGGAGGTTAGTACCGCGCGCTCTGCCCCGAGTACCATCTGCACAGGTTCAAGGAGGTTAGTACCGCGCGCTCTGCCCCGAGTACCATCTGCACAGGTTCAAGGAGGTTAGTACCGCGCGCTCTGCCCCGAGTACCATCTGCACAGGTTCAAGGAGGTTAGTACCGCGCGCTCTGCCCCGAGTACCATCTGCACAGGTTCAAGGAGGTTAGTACCGCGCGCTCTGCCCCGAGTACCATCTGCACAGGTTCAAGGAGGTTAGTACCGCGCGCTCTGCCCCGAGTACCATCTGCACAGGTTCAAGGAGGTTAGTACCGCGCGCTCTGCCCCGAGTACCATCTGCACAGGTTCAAGGAGGTTAGTACCGCGCGCTCTGCCCCGAGTACCATCTGCACAGGTTCAAGGAGGTTAGTACCGCGCGCTCTGCCCCGAGTACCATCTGCACAGGTTCAAGGAGGTTAGTACCGCGCGCTCTGCCCCGAGTACCATCTGCACAGGTTCAAGGAGGTTAGTACCGCGCGCTCTGCCCCGAGTACCATCTGCACAGGTTCAAGGAGGTTAGTACCGCGCGCTCTGCCCCGAGTACCATCTGCACAGGTTCAAGGAGGTTAGTACCGCGCGCTCTGCCCCGAGTACCATCTGCACAGGTTCAAGGAGGTTAGTACCGCGCGCTCTGCCCCGAGTACCATCTGCACAGGTTCAAGGAGGTTAGTACCGCGCGCTCTGCCCCGAGTACCATCTGCACAGGTTCAAGGAGGTTAGTACCGCGCGCTCTGCCCCGAGTACCATCTGCACAGGTTCAAGGAGGTTAGTACCGCGCGCTCTGCCCCGAGTACCATCTGCACAGGTTCAAGGAGGTTAGTACCGCGCGCTCTGCCCCGAGTACCATCTGCACAGGTTCAAGGAGGTTAGTACCGCGCGCTCTGCCCCGAGTACCATCTGCACAGGTTCAAGGAGGTTAGTACCGCGCGCTCTGCCCCGAGTACCATCTGCACAGGTTCAAGGAGGTTAGTACCGCGCGCTCTGCCCCGAGGACCATCTGCACAGGTTCAAGGAGGTTAGTACCGCGCGCTCTGCCCCGAGTACCATCTGCACAGGTTCAAGGAGGTTAGTACCGCGCGCTCTGCCCCGAGTACCATCTGCACAGGTTCAAGGAGGTTAGTACCGCGCGCTCTGCCCCGAGTACCATCTGCACAGGTTCAAGGAGGTTAGTACCGCGCGCTCTGCCCCGAGTACCATCTGCACAGGTTCAAGGAGGTTAGTACCGCGCGCTCTGCCCCGAGTACCATCTGCACAGGTTCAAGGAGGTTAGTACCGCGCGCTCTGCCCCGAGTACCATCTGCACAGGTTCAAGGAGGTTAGTACCGCGCGCTCTGCCCCGAGTACCATCTGCACAGGTTCAAGGAGGTTAGTACCGCGCGCTCTGCCCCGAGTACCATCTGCACAGGTTCAAGGAGGTTAGTACCGCGCGCTCTGCCCCGAGTACCATCTGCACAGGTTCAAGGAGGTTAGTACCGCGCGCTCTGCCCCGAGTACCATCTGCACAGGTTCAAGGAGGTTAGTACCGCGCGCTCTGCCCCGAGTACCATCTGCACAGGTTCAAGGAGGTTAGTACCGCGCGCTCTGCCCCGAGTACCATCTGCACAGGTTCAAGGAGGTTAGTACCGCGCGCTCTGCCCCGAGTACCATCTGCACAGGTTCAAGGAGGTTAGTACCGCGCGCTCTGCCCCGAGTACCATCTGCACAGGTTCAAGGAGGTTAGTACCGCGGCGTGTACTCCTTCTTCCCCCCCCGCGAGCCGCGCTCCGCGGTGTGTAAGGTTCGCCGTCCGGCTGCAGCGGCCGCGAGCTAGGCGATATTTTGTTTCCGACACCCCTTTTAAGTGTCCTTGGGCTGCCCTTATTGTGTACAATCTACTTAGGCACAAGCACCCCTTCCCCTCTACTATATCCCCTTTAAGTGACATTTGGTTGCCCCCTTTTTGTCCATAACTTCCGTCGGCGCATATTTTAGTGTCATTTAAAATCCCCTCTTCCTGTCGAACATACCCCCTTAACTGTCTCTTAACCCCATTTTTTTTGTCTTTGAAGCCCCCCCTCTACCTTTAAAACGCCCCCCCCCCCCCCCTATTGATCATATCTCCGACATTTGGTTGCTCCCTATTTATTGTCCACAACCCCCGTGGATAAATATTTTAGTGTGTGTAATATTTTTATTTTAGTGAACCGACCCCCCCTCTTGCTGAACATATCTCCTTTCAATGTCTCTTAACTCCTACCCCCTTTGACCATACCCCCTTCAAGTGTGTTGGAGTGCCCCCTATTGTCTTTAACCTTAGTAACATTTTTTTTTAATAAGATTGAATTTCCTTTGGTTACAATCCCTCACTTGATGGTAACTGACAATGGTATTGTCTTTACGCCCTCCTATATGGTCGAAGAGGGGCGCTTTGATCAGATCCCCTTTAAAAATCTGTAGGTATGCGGTTGTATAAACGGTATGTGTATTTGGTCTCGATTGTGTAAACGGTATGTGTATTTGGTGGCAGGTCCGTCGCAAAGTGATGCATATGAGAGACCAACAGCTCTACTACCATAGACTAAGAATGTGGCTCGAAGACCAACTCAAACAGGAGAGAGAAAGGTCAGTTAACATAGACCATAGACAAATATAGTTGTAAAACTCTATGTATAATGTAATCTACTTATTTTGGTATGTAATAATTCTTACCAAATAAATAATTTTATTGGTGTTTATCAGGGTTCAATACTTGCAGCTAATTCTCTCACTATCACGCATAAAAAATACGCAATTATGCATTCTATTTGCATTGCAATAAGTACCAATATACCTTGCAGCATACCAGACTCAAACGTGACTTTGTTAGACGAAATGCCGCGACGAAAGCGACCGAATGGTCCGCCGAGATTACCCACCGCTACCAAAAGGAAACTGAAATCATCTACCATTACGTAAGTTTACGATCATTATACAATAAACTATGCATTGGTGCTCTTAAAATGGTCGCTACAATTGTGATCAGACGAGCCCTCGACTAATTTAAAAACGATGACGCCTAAATCTGCCTCTAGAGTTTAGAGTCTAGAGTTTCAGGCGCTGCGTTAGGCGATTGCTGGTTGAAACGGTTGAGCGGGTGAACAACAAGGACGGCTATAATTTTAGCGCTCTCAAATTAGGTTTATTAAAGTGACAGCAAAGTACATACTAAAGTCATAACATTTATCTAATTCAATATGTATTTGATCGATAGCAAACCGCAGAGAATTCTACAGCTGTTTAGACACAAAGCACAAACAACGCAACTGCTCAAATCTGTACACGACGAAGAAGCGAGCCCTCCCGAGGCTTTCCCATTAGAAAGAGACGACAATATCAGCGACGCCGACACTATCGTAGGAGAGAAGGAAGACATGAGAGAAGTAGTTGCAACACTCGCGCAAATGGCACTCAACCCCGACAAGAGAATACAAGCTGTCATCGCAGAGCTCAGGGAAGAGTACGCGAAAGCACAAGAAGCAACAACAGATTCTGAAGAAGAATACCCTGAAACTGTCAGTCCACCGTTACAAGAAATGTCGCCTACCGAACCAGCAACGTATACGAAACCACAAAGAATCATCAAGTTTGCCGACGACGCGCCAGATATCAATGTACCGCTAAACGCAAGACGGACCGATGACAAGACTGAAGAAGTCGCCGTGTACAAGGACCCTAATATCTATAAGTATGTAACATTCGGACTTGAAATCAAAAAGGCCATGGAGGAGTGCCAGAACATAATCAATTCTTATAACAGTATTAAAACGGAAGGAAAAGAAAAAGAAACGGATCAGGACGGAGCATTATCTCTAGAACAGATGTGCGAAGTCATGATGAGCCTAGATAAGAATTCAGCTGAATTTCTAAACAAATTAGACATGGATGTACCCATAGACATAGACACGGCGAACACGAAACTAGCTGAGCTGGTAGAAAATATGCCGCAAATATTAGCCAATATGCCCGAAATTGCAAACGAGTTCGTGAACGCGTCGTTTGAACTACCAGAGTTCGCATCTATCATGAATAGTATTCCCGACGCAAACAGTGAAGCGCAACTAACGCCGGAAACATTAAAACAAATCAGAGATCTCAAGCTAAGCAAGACTAGGGATAGCGTTAAAGTTACTAAGAACACAGCCAAACGTAAAATAAGCCGTAGGATTAAGAGTAATAACACAGACTTAGGCACGTTTACATTCGAATTTGATAGCAAAGACTTGAAGGAAATCCTCCAAGATGAAGAAGAAATCAAAACTCTTTTGGAAATCAAACTTAAAAATAAGGAGGATTACAAGGACGTACTGTTCACTATATCAGCACAAGTAGTAATAAACAAAATATTTGAATATCTCAGAGCGACTGAAAGCCCTGATCTAGCGAGATGCATGGAAGACGAATTATTCGCGGTATCTAAACACATTACGACAGAAATGCTACAAAAAGCAGCAGAACTCTTCGAAACGGCTATCAAAGATGTATTATGCATGGATGAGTTACGAGACGCCGTCAAATCTAGATTCGATACGTGGAAAAACTACGTCACAACTCAGTTTAAGACAATACCCATCGGATTAGTAGAACACGAGATAGAAGCTATGCTAGATCGATTTTACTTCTACCTTAGAGACATTATTGGCAAACCTAAATTTGAAGATAAAGAAAAAGTTGCTAAGAAAGACGATTCTACGCCTAAAGACGATGCACCTAAGAAGGAGCCTTGTGCTATCGAAGAAATTTCCACACCTAAGGCCGAATCTCCTAAACCAGTTTCTAAAGCTATCCACCCGTCCGTCGGTAACACATTCGATACTATCTTAATGAGAATGTCGAAAATGCCCGGCGATAAACGAAACGTACTAAAAAACATGAGAATAAACTACGTAGATGTATTGAAGAGGTGCGCAGAATCACCTCAGCTAGTCAACTGGATCCTAACAGATCCTGATGTAGCTGCAACCCATATACAAGACCTCATGGGTTTTAAACTAAGACACGACAAAACTCCAGACTTTTCCACCATGTCCGTAGAGAAGAAACGGGCATTTTTCATGGACCGACTTAAAGCTATCAACAGACATTTTATGGATAACATTCCTAGAGATTCGGTTACGGGAGACGAATGGCTGGTTATGTTGTACAAGCTAGAGCAATTCGAAAATAAGATCAAAGAAGCATTAGTGAAGTTATCCCCTCCCGTGAAGACATCACAGAACGCCAGTGAAGCTGAAATTCTAGCTGCTAAAGGATTAAGCAAGATTATCGGGAACAATAACGTGAAAGTTGCTAAGAAACCAGAAACGGCAAGTCCTGTGCCCGCTTCTCCCGCAAAAACGGAAGACAAACCCGAAGCTAAAGAATCCCCAAACAGACGCGAAGTTATTCTCAAATGCGAAACGCTAATCGCTCAAAAAGGGAACAAACCCTTGAAAGACAGCTTCGACGCGATCAAAGCGTATCTCGCTGGCGACGCGGCCAAACCCGAAAACTACCACGATCACGTCATGTCTATTGTGTCTAACTTGGACTACTCAGCTTTGGACGAAGAGATGGTAGAAGTCTTACGCTTCGGAGGGATCACAATATCCCCTCCAGTGCCGGCTGTAGCTCAAGGGAATACCATCAAAGTGAATCTACCTACCCACTGTCCAGAGGAACTAGCTAAATACTCCGCGCAAGCATTACGCAACGCGAAACAGACGCTTAACGCGGTCGCGTTCAAAAATCTATCACGGAACGGACAGAGCAAGTCTGAAAGCGATATATCCTCCTGCGATATACCTTCTAGCGAATGCAAGTACACGAGTGATTGCATGTGTACCGCGTGTAAACGTGATCGCTCGATATGTCTCGGGGATATCGTTAAGATATCCTTTGATCCTGCTAATCCGGAGAAGAATAAATGCGCGTTGGAAGAGAAGAAGAAGGAAGTTAGAGAGGTTAAGGCGAAAACGCAGGTGAAAGCTAAACCAGTGCCGAAGCAATGTGAGAACACAACGCATCAACAGCATGTTTGTAAAGGTAAGAGTTGTTTCATGCTTTTTAACATCTGTCTTAAAACGGAAGGGGTGTTATGAGATTGACGGCGTTGTGTATGTCTGTTGGTTTGTTTGTGCCTTCGATAACTCTGAAAGGGGTTTGCGGATTTTCCTATTCTGTGACTTCAGTGATGTTTAGGGTCACATAACTGCCATTATCATTATCATTTTGATGATGAAGACGAAAGGTAGTTAAAATCAGTTTTCCCATTTTTTTTTTTTTTTTTAAGTTGCTTAAAGTACATATCTCAAGGATTCTTATCTGTTAATCACTTATAAATGATTAACAGATAAGAATGCTTGAGATGTTGAATAAATGAATTTTAACTATTGTTAAATGGTTTTTTGTCCAACAGTGGGACATACGAATAACGGCAACGGTTCTTGTACGGGCGACGGTAACGACCAACACTGTACTTGCTGTTATTGCACTGTTTTTGGACACGCCGTGAGTATATCAATTATTATCAACCATTATCAACCACTATCAATCGTCACTCTTGCTGTTATTGTACTGTTTTTGTCCTTTCGGTAAGTTTATCAATCACTTTAAATCAATATCAACCACTATCAATCGTCATTCTTGCTGTTATTGTACTGTTTTTGTCCTTTCGGTAAGTATATCAATCACTTTAAATCAATATCAACCACTATCAATCGTCATTCTTGCTGTTATTGTACTGTTTTTGTCCTTTCGGTAAGTATATCAATCACTTTAAATCAATATCAACCACTATCAATCGTCATTCTTGCTGTTATTGTACTGTTTTTGTCCTTTCGGTAAGTATATCAATCACTTTAAATCAATATCAACCACTATCAATCGTCACTCTTGCTGTTTTTGTACTGTTTTTGTCCTCTCGGTAAGTATATCAATCAATTTAAATCAATATCAACCACTATCAATCGTCACACTTGCTGTTATTGTACTGTTTTTGCACACGTGGTATTATCCACCAATTAATATCAAGCATTATCAACCATCATCAATGGTTCTTGTACAGGCGACGGTAATGAGCAACACTGTACTCTCTGTTATTGCACTGTTTTTGGACACGCCGTGAGTAGATCAACCACTATCAACCTTTATTATTAATTATCAACCATCATCAATGGTTCTTGTACAGGCGATGGTATCGACCAACACTGTACTCTCTGTTATTGCACTGTTTTTGGACATGCCGTGAGTATATCAACCATTATCAACCACTATCAATCATTATCATTTATCAACCATCATCAATGGTACTTGTACAGGCGGTTCTTAGTCTGGCGCGAGATGGTATTGTTTTACGTAATATGTATGAATATTTCAGCCGCCCCTAACAACGCCTGTGCCTAGAAATTTCAATGAAACTCGCGAAAGGTTACGGTCGATACTCAACAAGAAGAAGCAACTATGCAAAACTGCCAATGTAAGTATTTATTTCTTTTTCTCGAACTCAAAAATTGAGCATTATTTTGACAATCGTCTTCGAGATAAATCGAAAATGCTGTACTGGCTAAATACAGCGAGCAGCGGCCGGAAAAAAATGTAAGAAAATACTATATGGTTTTATCTTCAAATTTTACATTTCAAACGTGTTTTAGTTGTATTTACTAGATAAGAAATACAAGAAAACATCACTAAAATAAAAATTAATCTTCGTCTTCTAAAGTTAATGTTATCAATTTTTTTTTTGTTTACACCAATGGATATATAATTTAATAATATAAATTAATTTAAATTTGATTTACGAAGAAATAAGAAAGTTCAGTAATGTGTCAATAAAAAGTACGTAGTTTTCTGATCACCCCTCAGATTGGTTATTATTAGTACAAAGATTGTTACCCAGTCACATATACCTATTTACAAGTATAATGTGGATGTCTTCAGGGCGAACAAACACCCCAGCAGGATGCAAAGCAATCTCAGCCGGAGAGAAAGCAAGTGGTTTCACAAACGCAAGCGAGTGGTACGCAAACGAACCCGACGCAAAAAGTAGTGCAGCCCCAGCCTAAACCGCCTGTGAGTATTAACATACCTAGGAATCTTTTAACACAGGTAAAATACTAGCGATCCGCCCCGGCTTCGCACGGGTGCAATGCAGTGATGATGATGATGTATTATACATATAAACCCTCTTGAATCACTCTATCTATTTAAAATAACCGGATTAAAATCCGTTGTGTAGTTTTAAAGATCTAAGCATACATACATACAGACATTAGTACAGACGCGGGAAGCGACTTTGCGTTACACTATGTAGTGATTAGTCCAATGTGGCATCGATAGTCCAGGAAAAATGTAAAATTAGTCCATAGTGTGACAGAACAAGAAATTTTTTTTTCCATAGATCTAATTACTAGAGCAGAAATGGTCACTAGTAAAAGTGTCACATTAGTCCATAGAATGAGGTAACTGCAAAAAGTGTTCACGAATAAGATAATCTTGTATACACACAGACATATAACAAGAAAAAAATATATATAAATACTAGCAGCGCCTCGCGGTTTCACCCGCGTAATTCCCGTTCCCGTGGGAATTCCGGGATAAAATATAGCCTATGTTCATCAGGGATAATGTAGGATTCTAATGTTAAAAGAATTTTTTTAATCGGTCCAGTAGTTTCGGAGCCTATTCAATTCATACAAACAAACAAACAAACAAAAAATCAAACCTTTCCTCTTTATAATATTTGTATAGATTATATCAGCAATCTAGTTCCCATAGTACAAGCTTTGCTTAGTTTGGGACATTGTGTGATATGTCCAATGAATATTCATTTATTTACCCATGTTTGACCTCACATAAACGTTTGTTCTTGGCGGGGATCGAACCCACGACCGCATTACCGCGATTTGTAACATAGTTTATTCCTTTCAGGCCTTACCAAAAACCCTCCCACCTAACCTAACAGCTCAAGCGCAAGCGAAGCGACAAGCGCTAGACAATCAACAACGCATGTTAGCCGACAAGATGGCCAAAATGGTGGTCACCGATAAACCAGATAATGCACCGCTTGTAAGTACTTATACTACTACAAGGTTTCTAGATAAACCACTTATTTAAGGTTCATATACTCCGCCGCCAACAAACCACACAAACTCCACATCAGCCGCAACAAAATGCAACAACAACCTTAACAAGTTCAACAAAAAGCAACATTACAACAACAACCGCAACAAGTTCAACAAAAAGCAACATTACAACAACAACCGCAACAAGTTCAACAAAAAGCAACATTACAACAACAACCGCCACAAGTTTAATAAAAAGCAACTCGTAATACAACAAGCCCAACATAAAGGCTGGAATACTCAAAAGTCATTCAAATTTGAGCACCACTTAAAATTTCTCTACCTCTGTTTGACATTACTCATTTGTAAGAGCGGAACTTAAATTGAGTGGGGTTTGAGTGGCGTTTGAGTATTCGGCCAAAACTCTCATAAATAAGAATAAAATGGTCAAAACTCTTACCTATTCTTTATTGTTTACATAAGTATCTACCCATGATTTTTAGATACCTAAGTACCTACCTACCTATATTGTGGATAGGTACCTGTATGTAAGTGTGGGCAATAAAAATGTTTTCTTTCTTCTTTCTTTAAAACAGAACACAGGATATTAAGTAGGTGAACAAAAGTAATAGATATTAATGATGAATTTACATGGTATACCATTTGAATGGTATGGGTGCCGGTGCTATTACACGCACATGATAATCAACACCACTTCTCAGAGTCGCAGTGTCTCACTGAGCACGTCCTCAATTTAGTAAATTTTTAAATTTAATAGGATGAATGTGGACAGAACTAATGGTAAAAAAACCAGTAGTTCTGTCAACGGAACAGGTGGGAGTAAACGGACTATCTCCAGGCACAGTAGAAATCTTCTCAGATCTAAAAAAAACAAAAAACATGGTACTTTTTGTTGTGGGGATCGAACCCACAACCTACAAGGCAGAAGGCAGAGCTTATACCAACTGAGTTGTGACTTTGTTTCAGACGCTACAACGAACGATGTCCGTACAAGTTAATGTAGCGCCGAGTTTGAAGGCAGAAGGGAAAGTGAACCCTAGTGCAATGGAACAAATACGATTACAGGTAAACTACATCTCTCTATTTTTCACCCCCAACAGAAATACGTAAGGGGTGTACGTTTGACGGGCTTTTGTTTCTCTGTATGTCTCTTTGTCGTTTGTATGTTTTATATTGAATGAGTTTTTTGTAATAACGCTGGTTGACCTAAGATGGTGCTTAGCTTTGTTTGGTGAAAATCGGTGCAGCCGTTTCCGAGTTATGAGGATAGTCATCAACTCAACAAAACTAATTTTGAGGAATCTCAGGCATGATTGCATTTTGAAACATCTAGCTAATGTCTATGGAGTGGAGTCATATTTTTTTTTAATTTAATTCAATTGTAAAATTAAAATTTATTTAAAATATTTTAAGAGACTTAGTTCTGCAGCATATGCAGTCAAGAAGATCCGCTTCCTTACAGATGTGGAAACCGCAAGACTAGTCTATTTCAGCTACTTTCATAGCATTATGTCGTACGGCATTTTGTTGTGGGGGAGTGCTGCAGACATAAACACCATATTTGTGTTGCAGAAGAGGGCTATTCGTGCAATTTATAACATGGGTCCCAGAGAATCACTAAGAAATAAGTTTAAGGAAATAAATATAATGACAGTACCTTGCCAGTACATCTATGAAAACTTATTGTATGTTCAAAAAAATATCAATCTATTCAACAAAAAAAGTGATAATCATAATATTAACACTAGAAATAAAGACAAACTCGCTGTTCCCACCACTAGGCTCACAAAAATTAGTAAATCTTTCAAAGGGCAATGTGTACGCTTCTTTAACAAAATCCCAAGTGATGTGTCTCAGTTGTCGATTGGCAAGTTCAAAAACGTAATAAAACAGAGACTTCTTTTAAAAGCATACTATAAAATATCTGATTATTTAGAAGACAAACAAGCTTGGGACGAACTAGCTCCAACTCATCCAATAAAAAAAAAATGTAATCATACCTAATCATACAAAACGTAATGACGATTCAAAGTGATCAGTGAGATTTTATTGAATAAAAGATTTTTGACTTTGACTTTGACTTTGACTTTGACTTTACCGACGGTTGAATATTGGGTTCGGCCGTTTCGTTAGTGTTCTAATTTGTTTAGTATCTTATTCTAATGTCTGCAATAACTTGTTGCAGCAATTAAAACAACAACAACATGTACACGCGAAATACCACCCACAAATAAAACCAGAACCGATTTACGATCTACCGATACACAACAAGCCGCCCCAGCAACAACAACAAATTAGACAGGTAATAAATAAACACTTATTTATATAAAAAGTATATCTTCTTCTTCTTCTTCTAACTTAAGTTAGAAGAAGAAGAAGAAGATATACTTTCTTTTTTTTTAGCTCAGCTCTTGTCGGTGTAATTATGCAGTTCTCGCCATTTGTTCCTTTCCAGTGCAGCTTCCTTGACGTCCTTATACGACATGACAGCGATCTTTTCCTTCAGCTGGCTCGTATAGCTTTTACGCGGTCTTCCCCTTCCTCTCTTTCCTTCTACCTTTCCTTCAATGATATTTTTAATCAAACTGTCATGTCGTATGATGTGTCCCATCATTTTTCCTCTCCGGTTTTCAATAACCCTCATAAGGGCTCTTTCCTCATTCAGCCTACTCAGTACTTCCACGTTAGTAACTTTCTCCGTCCAGCTTATCTTTTCCATTCTCCTCCAGCACCACATCTCAAATATTACCGTTGCTCAGCACCACATCTCAAAAAAGTATATAACAAATTGTATTTGCAAATAAATAAATACAAATAAACATTCCCTGGCACAAAAAAGCGAGTTTAAGTTATATTAGGTATGTTATATTATAATTTATATTTATTAGTTTATATAGTATTACCTTCGTATTTATATTTATTTAAGATAGGTTCATGTGTAAGTTTTGCCTAAATTGTTTTCTAGTAATATATTCCTGTGCACACTACCCTAATAAACTGTTATCCTCACTACCCAAAGGTTAGCTGGTAGAGAATGCTATTTTAGCATTAAGTTCGCCTGTATACACTACTTTTAAGTTGTGCAATAAAAAATTTTCTATCTATCTATCTATCTATTTGCTATCTCAAGATGTTTCATACATTTGGTTTTATTTCAGGAATTACAAAAGCAACAAATCCAAAAACAATTGTTACTACAACAAAAGATAAAACAGAATGCGGTGATACAAATTAAAACGCAGGCTCATATACAAACCCCGCCGTTGCAACAAGCCACACAAACGCAACAACAACCGCAACAATTGCAACAACAACCGCAACAAGTTCAACAAAAAGCAACATTACAACCAGTCCCGCAAAAACTTGTAATACAACAAGCGCAACATAAACTAGTATTACATCAAGTCCCGAAACCAACTTTACAACAACTTCAACAACAACCTGGTTTACAACAACTACCGAATGCGGCGTTACAACAAAAACCGATGCTACAACAAGTTCCACAAAAGTTAGTGTTACAACAAGTGCCGAAACCTACGTTGCAACAACTTCAACAAATGCCACAAAAACCCACTCAATTAGTTCCCCAAAGGCTGCCTCATCATGTTATAAAACCTACCCCCATACCTGTTAATAGAACACAAGTACAACAAACCCCACAACAACCTCAACAATTGTTACAAAAACCGCCCATGCAACAAGCGCCTAGAAAGCCTCCACCTCAAGAGTTACAGCAAAAACTAGCACAAAAGCAACAACAACCGCAAAATTTGCAACAAAAACCGGCCCTAGCGCAACAAAAACCGGTCCAACCGCAACAAAAACCGGTCCAACCGCAACAAAAACCGGTCCAACCGCAACTAGCACCGGCTCAGCAACAGCAACAATTGCAGCAACAGCAACTAAGGCAGCAACAATTGCTACAGCAACAAAGACAGGGCCGACAGCCGCATCAAAACAGTGTATCTATATCTAGTAGGGACACCAGTGTGTTTTCTACTTCTAGTGGATGTTCTGAGTAAGTGACATTGAATTATCATTAATTTTTAAATACTTAACTATAATAGTTAATTCGATTATTAGATTAGTCACAGTTATAGGAGGCTAATAATAATATTTCGTGGGTTAGATCCCCACCGAGAACAAACATTTGTGTGGCAAACATAGATGTTTGTTCTGTGTCTGGGTGTTTCTATGTATTATAAGAATGTATTTACAAAAAAAAAATGTATATATGTATTCTATCAGCCATCTAGTTCCCATCGTACAAGCTTTGCTTACTTTGGGACTAGAAGGCGTTGTGTTAAGTGCCCGTGAATATTTATTTATTTATTATTATTTATTTATTTATACTATTGCAAAACTGTAAAAAAGCCAAAAACAAAAATTAAAGATATGAATAAACTAAATATGCAGATCTACTAAATAAACGATTCTGATTCCGAAAATCGAGTTTGTCTGTCTGTTTGTTCGCGGATCATGCCTTAACTACTGAACCAATTTCAACGAAACTTATACCATTCGGAAGCCCTTTTTCAGGATTGAAACATAGGCTTTATTTTATTGAAATCAAAGACGTGAATTCTTAGATACATCTTGAGCTCTCTAAACCAAAAGCAACCATTTGCTACGAGATTCATCGTATGCTGGTTGACAGATATTTTGGTGGAAAGTTTCACACGCGTACGAAGTCGCGGGTATCAGCTAGTTGTACCTACTTATACTCAGGCCGGGTTCAAACAACTCAGAATTGTTCAGAACTGACGTCAGAGGGTTCATCACGAATAAATAACAGTCGCCGCGTTACGTAAACCTAACGTATTCGAGTTACACTACGCGTCAACGTCAGCTCGACTGCGGAACATTGTAGCGTCACCGCGCAGTGTATCTCGGATATGATACCGTTACGATACGTTTACGATCTTAACATTTATTCGTGATCAAAACACATGAATAAAATCAACTGTTTAACTAGCTTTTATAAGTATCCCTTATAGAAATACTCAAGTTTTTCGCTTTTCTTTCTATTTTAAACTAATCAAAAACAAATTCGGAGTCCGTTGAACCCGGCTTAAGGTGTCGTCCATTAATTAATTAATTTATTTTATGGAAAACCAACAGCTTAATTTTAAACTAGGGTATACACTTGATGATGATAATCACGTGATGTATTATACAACTTTTTTGAATTGTTATTGTACCAGCTATATTAATTATTAGGTGTGACCGCGACTTCGTCAGCGTGGAAAAGTGTCTTTTAGGTAGCAGTTTTAATTACTTCCATACAACTTTTCAACCCTTTTTCCGCATTAAAAAGTAGCCTATGTCCTTTCTCAGGCTCTAGACTATCTGTGTACCAAATTTCATTCAAATCGGTTCAGTAGTATTGGCGTGAAAGCGGGACAGACAGACAGACAGAGTTACTTTCGCGTTTATAATATTAGTAAAGATTGGTAATATTTTCAGTGGATCATGTTGGCAAGGGCGTGCTGAGGACACGAGAGATTTAGACGCACTGTTACAATATATAGAGGGACCAACGCGACATGTTGATAGAGGAAAGAAAAAAGCAAAAAAACAACGGCAAAAAGCGAAAAAGGTAACATCATCAATATATATATAAATATAAATATAAAAAAATATATATATATATAACTCTTTTGAAGCTTACTTAGAATCAACGCACAGCCCAAACTATATTGGAGGGTAGTATCCTTATATAGTGTAGGGGTGCACTAAGAAAGGAATTTTGATAAGTCGCACTCTAAAGGGTCTAAAAGTAGGATCAAAGATTCTAACCAAATAATGTGTATGCACGCGAGCAAAGCCGCGGGCTACGGCTAGCTTATCATAAGTTAGATTGCACTGTATGTTCAGTGGTGGTCTAGTCGTAGCAACTACGCCTGCTGAAGGTCGTGAGTTCAAATCCGGTGGGGCTATGAATTTTTCAATTCGGAAAACAGATATAGGTATGAATGCAATGCTGACATTTTTACTTATTTTCCAGACTGAAGAGCGACTGAGCGCTGAATGCGCACAACTCAAAATAGAATTAACTAGATTCCATTTCGAGGCGGAAGCGCTGCGCGTCTCGCATTACAGCGCTAAACGACGCTGCGAAGAAACTAGGAAAGCGCTGCAAGTGTTGACCGCGCAAAATGCACCGAGTAAAAGCCGTAAGTTATGCTTATCCCAGAACACATTGCAATAGGTGAGCGTGGAATGTACATGTCTGTTGAGGGAAAAAAGTAAAAAAAAGGAAGGTACTAAAAATAAAAATATTAATTATGTGAAAAATAACATGAGAAGGAAGATAATCTTTCATCTACGTAAAGGATACTTAATATCATACGCATTCTTTGCGTAGAACAAAAGTACGGATATACCTACAGCGTCCTTAAGCGCTGTAGTAAACTACAGCTCTAAACAACGCAGTGAAGAAACTAAGAGTCCATACTACAGCGCCAAATGACGCTGTGGGCAAACTAAAAAGTTTCGTACTACAGCGCTAAACGACGCTGTGAGGAAACTGAGACTCGATTGTAAGTCCATACTCTAGGGTCTTAGAGGATCTATGGAGTTCTTAAAAGATTTACCTTCACATTATTTAAAATTAACTTATGTTATTTTCAGGTAAAAAGCAAAACAAATTGAACCCAGTACAAAAACAACAAATTCAAGTATTAGCCGAACAAGTTGGAGAGTTGACTGCACTCATGAATACCACAGCCAAGGTAGGCCTTGTGACATTACCATCATAATAATTATATTCATTATTAAACTTTCAATATTATTCATTTACGTATATTTTTTTCTTTAGGAGCTACAATCAGCCGAGAACCAAGTGGCAGAATGTTTGCAACAGCTAAACAAATGCGAAAAGGAGATAAATGATGCCAGATCTATGCAGGGCAATAAAACACCCGTAAAGGTACATAAGACACTCATATAAGTACATAAACACACATACACATAAGTACATAAAACGCATACAGGACACTTATTCAGGTACATAAAACACCAATACAGGTACATAAATTGCACATATAGGTACGTAAAACATCCATACAGGTACAAAAATCCGATTTCTCTTTAAGGCGTATGTAAAAGGCAGACAATCCTCTCGCTCGCACATTTCAACATTTTTGAAGATATAATATAACTAAATGTAATTATGTGAAATTGCAGAGCTTCAGGGTCGAGAGAATAACAATGCAAAGGTTCAGTAAAAATATTACATTGATCCAAACAAGTTTTCCGACCTAAAATGTGCACTTTAGTTTATCGCATTGGTACAAGTTTTTTGGTTGGAAAACTTGTTTGGATCAATGTGATATTTTTACTGAACCTTTGCATTGTTATTCTCTCGACCCTAAAGCTCTGCAATTTCACATAATTACATTTAGTTATATTATATTTTCAAAAATGTTGATATGTGCAAGCGTGACGGTTGTCTGCCTTTTACATACGCCTTAATGTTGATTGTACAAGTATTGCTTAGTTATGAACTAGCTGACGTGTCAAATATTAATAAATATTTATGTAACTGCGAACAACAGATTGCGCAAGAGGAACTGAAACGCTATCGGAGCTCGCAAATGCAGGAGCAATCGATGGAACAGAAGCAGCTGCTGGCACAGGAGAAGGTGAAGCAGCAAGAGAAGCAGCAATGGACGCAGCAACAGGTGAGGCAGCGTGTCCAATCACTTTCTCCCCCTAGAGGATTTCTTTCATCCTCTAGGGGGAGAAAGTGATTTAAATTTGGAATACAATTTATACTGAACTACATCTGTGTTTACACCATTGAGTTTGTATATAAAGCATTATACATCTTTTTGAAAAAGGAATACGCATTTATTATGCAGGCCGTATGAGCTTGATGCCTTTGCTTTTCTGACAAAAAAATATTAGTCTAGAAAAATGCCGCGTTTTTGTTTTCTTCAAATACATAAACGTTAAGTTTATTTTAATTTATTTTTATAAATAAGTTAATGTTCTAAAATGCTATCTCATATTATTATTGTGTTAATTTTTTCGCAAATGGTACGAAAAGTAGAGTATTTTCCTCGGTGATAAAGCTGCCTTAGTCTTGGGTGAACTTAAAACCCTCGCTACTCTCAGGACTCGTCTTAAATCCCTCGCTTCGCTCGTGATTTAAGTTTTTAACACCCTCGCTACGCTCGGGAGTAAACTTCGAGTCCTTCGTTACGCTCGCGATTTAAATCGTCACCCGCGACAGAAGACACTGCTTTATCCCCTTGTATAATAATCTACTATTATCTTAACACTAACCCTCGTGGCTAGCCTTGCTTAGCCAATCTTCACTGATTATCTAAGTTAAGCGACGCTCTGTGCGGTCACTATTTGGATGAGTGACCGTTAGTGGCATTTACATCTGAGCGCTTCCGTGCTTCGGAGGGCACGTTAAACTGTCCCGGCTCTAGCAGTCGTTGAGCCATGACGGAGGCCTTAAGGCGGCCTAATAACTCCGTCACCAGAGTTGGCAACTAACTCATACGAGCTTGCTTACAGAAACAGCAACTCTCAAATCAACAGAAGCTGATACTAATGGAGCATGAGCTGATGAACAAGGTTCGCAGCGAGGAAGCTAAACGAATGAAACAACGACAGAACGAAGCCATCGCTAGTGAGTACACCTCCTTACAGGCTCGGTTCGATGCCCACACAGAACTGATATATTTTTACATTTGTGTGTATATTACAAACATAGATGTTTGTTCTATGCCTGCGTGTTACTATGTATGTATTCACAAAAAAAATATAAAAGTATTCTATCAGCCATCTAGTTCTCATCGTACAAGCTTTGCTTAGTTTGGGACAAGAGGGCGTTGTGTGAAATGTCCGCGAATACTTATTTATTTTTTGTCGTGAAGACATTGCATACTATGCTTGTCTGTGACTTTTCAATAATGTTTACGATAAATAGAACAATCCCAATGAATTTCTATCATCATCATCATGATCTGGTGATGAAGCTGTATCAAATCGAAGTCGGTGTTAATTTTTAAACTTATAAATTTATGTTTGTGTAGAAGCTGACAGAATGAAAGCTAACGGCGTGACGAACTCGTCTGCGTCGTCCACTGCTGGGTCGGTGTCCAGTACTGGAGCCGACCGAGGCGGAAGCTCTCCAGCGTCGAGCACTGGAGCCAACACTGATACTCTAACTCAGCCCGTGTGCAACCGACATATCATCAGTAAGTGATTATTGACACGTGTCCATCATTGGACCTGTTAATGGTGGATACGTTTCTATATTGTGTGCCTAGTGATATACTAATTTTTACATATAATATTATACAACAAAGTTCACGCAAACTATATTTGGTATGTAGATTTGAGCAGCGCCAGCGCCCCTAGCGGGAACTTTACATTCTGCATACAAAAATATAGTTTACGTGAAAGAGAACTACTCGTCCATTTCTGGTGTCCAGTACCAGGAATGAACACCAGCTTTCCGTGTTACTGTGTTAACAATATCATCATTTTACAGTAGCAAAACACGCGGAAGATGAAAGTAAACCCACACCGACGCCGCAGCAAGCTAAAACCGACGCGCCTAAGAAACAAACGCAAACCTGGGAGCAAGCGTTAGCACATATCAATCAAGTCGCCAAAGGAACTAAAGATAAGGTATGTACTAGTCGATAGACAATGAGGAGAACACAATAGGATATGTATTCTCTTGCGAAAAATTGTGAAACCAGCAGAAAGAGGGCCTAGTACGAGTTTTCAGTGTATAGTGTGGGTGTGAAACGTCTCTCGCCCAGAGGGCCTAGTACGAGTTTTGGTGTGTAAATCTGGTGTGAAACGTCTGACGCCCAGCACACCAGTGGGCGCTGATTTGTATGGAGGCAATGAGCGGATTTTTTGTGAAGCTTGGTCTACACCAAGCCCGTACTCGCATGTCGAGCTTCTCAAAGAATCCGCTCAGTGTCTCCATACAAATCAGCACACACTGGTGTGCTGGCCGTCAGACGTTTCACACACACACTATACACTGAAAACTCGTACTAGGCCCTCAGCACACCAGGGTGCGCTGATTAGTATGGAGACACTGAGCGGATTCTTTGAGAAGCTTGGTCTACACCAAGCCCGTACTCGCATGTCGAGCTGCAACACGCGCGTTTGTAATTACATTTAGTTTGTACGGGTGTTTGATTTTTTTTCTAAATGAACTTGTCAGAACTCTAAAGCCCCGTTTTCACTAGGGGATATGTCGCGGGAACAAATCGCCCGACATTCACGTAGTTGTCTCCGGCGATTGTCGAGGGACACGAAGGTCGCGCGTGTCGACCCTCGCAGAGCATCGACTAGCAAGCTGCGCGACTCGTAAATGTCCCAAGCGACGTCGGGCGACAACGCGCGGGACACGTGAATTTCGTATCGAGCGACAGAGTCGCAAAACAAATGTCCCCTAGTGAAAACGGGGCTTAATGCTATATCAATCTCAATTTAAACTATTGTTTTATTCACAAAGAATATTACATCTAATACAGTATTTACAATATTCAAAATATTTACAAAATGCACATGAAACAGTTGAGCTATCTACTAAACTTGCATCTGCAAACCGTTGCAAACGATTTATAAATAGCTCAACTTAAATATCTTTGCTTTAAACTAATGCGTAACAAATGTTTGCATCAAGAAGAAGCAGTCTGCGGCGCCGGTGAAGCCCGAGCCCAAAGCGAAGGAACTCAAGCCTCTCGAATCAACTCCGCTCACCAAGAAACAGAAGAAGAAACTCGCTCAACAACTGGTTTGTACACTTACAAACCCGCCTAGGTTTCAATTTAAAGAATTTTTTCTTAGTCTTTCTACTAAGACGTTTTAGCAATATTTTAAAGTATAATAATAATACGCCTTTACATCTATTGAAGATGATTTATAGAGCGTCAGGAGGCAACATATGCCTACACTTAACGACACACTGTAGTGCCTGGGACAATGTTTAGATGGAGTAGGCTTGTAGCACCTATACCATCCTCTCAGCCTAGTCAGACATATCCACAGGAAAGACATAGTCAATACGTGCGGAGCTGAGTAAGCCAAGGGACGCGAACGAAGTCGCGGACGGAAGCTTGTAGTAAATAATAGTTCTCATAGTACAAGCTTTGCTTAGTTTGGGACTAGAGGGCGTTGGGTGATCTGTCCAAGAATATTTTTTAATATATCTTTCAGGTGGAAGAAGAAGAAAGACAGATGGTAGAACAGCTACAGAAGCAGGAAGCGAAGCAAAAGAAAAAAGGCGAAGCAAAGAAGCAGGAGCCAACTCCCATCCCAGTGGAACCACTCACTAAGAAAGCTGAGAAAAAATTAGAACAAGCAAAGGTAAACTTATTTAAAACACGAGATTAATAATACAATATTTACAAAATACACATGAAACAGTTGAGCTATCTATAAACCGTTGCAAACGATTTATAGATAGCTCAACTGATACAAATCAGTAACAATAGATTAACTTAGATTGAAATTGCTTGATAACATTTTAACTAACATCAAAAATAGGAGGGTTCTCAACTTTGCGCGATACCCTAATAAATTGTTATCCGCACTAACTAAAGGTTAGCTGGTAGAGAATGCTATTTTAGCATAAAGTTCGCCTGAAAACACTACTTCTAATTTTCTATGTAACCTTATAAACCGATTGGAAAAATTCTTGTTATGCATCATAGAAAGCCGAACAAGCCAAAACGAAGAAGGAAGCGAAACGCGAGAGAAAATTGGAGAAGAAAGCGGAGAAGAAAGAAGAGAAGAAAGCGGAGAAGAAGGAAGAGAAGAAAGCTAAGGAGAAGGAGAAAGAAGCTAAGGAAAATAAAGAGAAGGAAAATAAATATGAGAAAAATGGTAAGTTGCTAAAAACTATGAAGGGGTTACAGTACCGAGCAATATGAGCTACTTCTTCTGTAAAGGTATCTGTAAGAATCTACCGCGAAACTAAACCCAATGATAATGAACTTCAAAAACGATGAAAATCCTACTAATAATATAATCGCGAAAGTTTTTAAGGATATATGGATGTTGGTTAAACCTTCCTACAAAAACTACGGGTCAGATATGTATGAAGTTGGTATATAATATATTGTCCGTGACCTGGATTAACACATAGGCTACTTTTTATCCCGGAAAATCAACGGGACGCGAACTCTTCAGAAACACCTTAGAAAATTTCGCATAGCAAATTGCACTTCTAATCCTGCGTAGACGAAGTCGCGGGCACCAGCTAGTGTGACAATAACTACGAATACAAATTTTTGCCAAGTAGGTTGGTAAGTATTTTATGATGTACTAGCCGTCTCACGCGGCGTTGCTCGCGTTAGAATGTGACTTTTCAAAATTTCTTTCTTAGTGCACCCCTACACTATATAAGGATACTACCCTCCAAATTTCATACCTCTAGGACTTATAGTTTAGGCTGTGCGTTGATTCTATGTCAGCTTCAAAAGAGTTTTATATACACGGTGTAACATAAATACCCTATAAGTCCGAAAGGGGGGTATTCTACAGGTCATAGCGAACAGTGTTAGTTCTACGACTTTTGAGATTTCGAAGTATTTCATTCAAGAAATGAGCTCGTAACTTTTACTTAAAATGTACATACACACAGCTAGCGTGTGTGTGCGACGCCGTAGGAGGGTACGTACGTGTGCATGCGTTTGTACGAGTTTATGCAACTAGTAAACAAACACTTAGGGTTGTCGCAAATTTGTAAAATAATAAAAGTTGTACTTTTGTATGAAAATTTCAATTACGATGTATTGATCCTTTGCTCACGTCCAAGCACTCAGGTGGTCGGTCTGATTACGCCCTCTTCGGACTTATAGGGTATTTATGTTACACCATGTATATTGATGATGATGATGGCAAAGCTGAGGTATTTTCGCGCTTACCCTGTTGGGTCTTATTGCACCCCTTATAAAACACTAAAATTCTTAAAAATATTAATATTATGTAGGTATGCCTGTTTTTTCAGCGCCTACAAAACAGGTGAAACCACCTCCTCCGGTAAACCCACCGCAATTAACCAAAAAAGAAAGAAAAAGGGAACAACAACAACAAAAACAAGAAAACAAGCCGCAAGTCAACATCACCCCGCATACCACTATCGAGCTTGTCAACAAGAAGGTTAGTAACCGATCAGTTGAAAAGACCAGTAATTGATTGGTTGATGTCTTCAATAAGGTTAGTAATTGACAGAGCGAGCTTGTCAAACTAAGGTTAGTAATTGATCAGTTGGAATGACCAATAACTGGTTGGTTGATGTCTTCGATAAGGTTAGTGACAGAGTGAACTGGTCAACGCGAAGGTTAGTAACTGATTATTTGAACGTGTTAATTGAGGTAAGCAACTGACTGAACTTGTCAACTAGACGGTTAGTAACTAAAAATTACAATAAAAATAAGTTTTAACTCAATAAAAACACTTTGTTCTTACAATTCGAAATAGGAGGTTTTTCTTACTCCGAAAACGTCAGATTTTTACCTCTAGTTATAAAGCCGCAACTTTTTCCGCTGCTTTTTTTTATTTTTCCCATGTTACAGGCGTCCCTGGGATATAATATAATTTGAAAATGATGCTAAAAACCCGTTTATAGTGAAAAATAGTAAACCAATATGTTTTGCACACTTTTTTTGTGTTATGTTTCGGTAACGCTAAAAAGATGCGGCTTACCTCCAAACGCTGAAACGTCAAGCAAAATTTAAACGCCACATCAAATTTTCCAGTTCTTCTTTTATTAAGACTAATAATGTTAGTATGAGCTTTATCCAATTAGCGTTTCAGTATTCGTGCGTTATTGTTTTATAATGTATTCGCAGCTTGAATCCCGCTTATTTATAAACAGCTTGATTTTGTTTTGCAGAGCGCAAGCGTTAGCGAGCCGGACAAATCATGCAGTATTATGGAACAACTTAGCTGCGGCATACAGGTCTATATACACTGCTTTGCTTGCTTTTTTCTTTCCAGTTTGTGAAACCTTTTCAGTTATATAAAAATACAAAAAAGTTCTGAACATCGTAGGATAATAGATATATAATTATAATTAAGATTTTTTCAACAATAAGGTTTGTAACTAGCTGGTTTTGTCTATGTTGAATCATGTTTGTCAACAAGGCGGTTAGTACCTGACTGAAATTGCCAGTAGGATGGTTAGTAATCGAGTAAGCTTGTCAACAAGAATTACTAAAAGATTCTAACCTACTAATAGTAAACAACAGATAAATCAGTGGAATCTTCCAGTATTATGGAACACCTATACTTCACACTGCTTTGCTTGCTTTTTACCTTTCAAGTTTAAAAAGAAATAAATATAAAAGAAAAATATTATTTTTGGAGGTATCCAAGACTTGAGTTTGCAACAAGAAGTTTAGTAATTGACTAACGGAACTCCACTTTCCGCACCAAAGACTTAGCTTGTCAACAATAAAGTTAGTAACCGATTGAGTGTCTCAATAATACTGTTAGTAACTTACCTATAAAAAAAGTGAACTGTATACAACGTACATAGAATTTTACTTTCCGCACCAGACTTAGGTTGTCAACAAGAAAGTTAGTAACTGATTAAGTTTCTCAACAATACTATTAGTAAGTGTTATAGTAGGTGCCAAATAACACCGCAATACAGGTCATTCGCCCACCTTCACCACGATGTCGTAAAATTCAATTTATGAATGGCTAATTCTATCGCTTTCCATACAAACCGGTCGCTAAGACGGTACCGCTCAAATATAGTAGTACTATTTGTTTACCATACATAAATTGAATTTTGCGACATCGTGGTGAAGGTGGGTGAATGACTGGTATTGCGGTGTTATTTGGCACCTACTATAGTAACTTGCCTATAATGACGGTTAAACTGTATACAACGTACAAATCAGTCAAATGGTTATACATATACACGGTGTAACATAAATACCCTATAATTCCGAAGGGGGGGTATTCTACATGTCATGGCGAACAGTGTTTGTTCTACGACTTTTTGAGATTTCGAAGTTTTTCATTCATGAAATGAGCTCGTGACTTTTACTTAAAATGTACGTACACACAGCTAGCGTGTGCGTGCGACGCGGTAGGAGGGTACCTACGTGTGCATGCGTGTGTACGGGTTTACGCAAATTGCAAACAAACACTTAGGGTTGTCGCAAATTTCTAAAATAATAAAAGTTGTACTTTTGTATAAAAATTTCTATTACGATGTATTGACCATAATTTGCACATGTCCAAGCACTCAGGTGGTCGGTCTGATTACGCCCTCTTCGGACTTATAGGGTATTTATGTTACACCTTGTATACATACAGGTCTTATAGCTTATTCACAGTTTTATTTGCTTTTTATATATATTTTTTTTAATTATTGGCATCGTGAATCATTTGGTTAATTAAAAAAAAAAAAAAAAAATTTAAAGTGAAGTCTAAATGAACTTGTATATTATAGGTATCGGAGTTACGATTGCCTCCCGGAATCACATTGACGAGAGTACATCCCAATGAGAAGAAAGAACCACCCGCTATCAAGTCTGTGGTAAGTACTTACTAAAAGCAAGCTCGTATGATAGTGGTCAACTCTGGTGACGAAGTTTTTAGGCCGCCTTAAGGCCTCCGTCGTGACTTAACGACTGCTAGAGCCGGGACAGTTTAACGTGCCCTCCGAAGCACGGAAGCGCTCAGATGTAAATGCCACTAACGGTCACCCATCCAAATAGTGACCGCGACCGTGGCAAACATAGTGTTTATTCTTTGACTAGGTGTTACTAAGTATTATAAAGATCTTGCTATTTAAAAAAAAGTATACACCGTGTATCTACAATGGCGGCATTAATTTGACACACGGGTAGAGCTACTTATTAGTATTCATAAAAAATAATTAAAGTACAGTCAGCTGCACTAGAATGTGTACGATTCGTAATTTTCAATGTAGGGCCGCAGCATTGTTATGGACTTTGACGGTCCCAATACTAAATAAATAAGTAAAATTATCAACTGTGTTCATAATTTTTTAGTTTTTATCCTGTAAATGTCTATTGCAATACGGTGACACTAGTTTGAAAGTTACGACTGTACTTTAATAATTTTTTTATGAATACTAATAAGTAGCTCTATCCGTGTGTCACTTTAATGTCGCCATTGTAGATACACGGTGTATAAGTTAAAAAAAAAATATAAACATAGATGTTTTTTCTGTGTCTGGGTGTTTCTATGTATTATAAGTATGTATTTACAAAAAAAAAATGTATGTATTCTATCAGCCATCTAGTTCCCATAGTACAAGCTTTGCTTAGTTTGGGACTAGATGGCGTTGTGTGAAGTGTCCGTGAATATTTATTTATTTTATTTAAGTATTCTATCAGCAATCTAGTTCACATATAAATTACAAATACAAAAATAGTTTATTTGCTCAAAACGTAGTACATAAATTAAGTAAAATAAGCTTGTACCATCACTAAGAAATAAGTTTAAGGAAATAAATATAATGACAGTACCTTGCCAGTACATCTATGAAAACTTATTGTATGTTCAAAAAAATATCAATCTATTCAACAAAAAAAGTGATAATCATAATGTTAACACTAGAAATAAAGACAAACTCGCTGTTCCCACCACTAGGCTCACAAAAATTAGTAAATCTTTCAAAGGGCAATGTGTACGCTTCTTTAACAAAATCCCAAGTGATGTGTCTCAGTTGTCGATTGGCAAGTTCAAAAACGTAATAAAACAGAGACTTCTTTTAAAAGCATACTATAAAATATCTGATTATTTAGAAGACAAACAAGCTTGGGACGAACTAGCTCCAACTCATCCAATAAAAAAAATATGTAATCATACCTAATCATACAAAACGTAATGACGATTCAAAGTGATCAGTGAGATTTTATTGAATAAATATTTTTGACTTTGACTTTGACTTTGTTGATAGAGTACTTATATACATATAAATTTCCAGCCATTATGGAAGGCGAATCAGTTGCCGGTAGCGCCCACACCGGTCGCACGACCCGTGCCTGTCATCAACGCAGATCCTTCTATGATGGCCTTCTCAGCCGCGCATCCCGGTATGTCACTGACAAATCCCTACTTTTTTTATATGTATATATTTAAAATTGGATTAACACACAGAGCCGCGAGTCTGTGCATTTGTTTTCACTTTCGACTCGAGTGTAGCACACGCAAACGCATTCGCAAACCGAGAATTTTTTTATGAAAACCGGATAAGCGCCTCTACAGGGAGATTTGAGAATTGTGCAATTCCTAACAAAATTTCTCGCTTTGCGAATGCGTTTGCGTGTGCTATACACGAGTCGAAAGTCAAAACAAATGCACAGAGTCGGGGCTCAGGTTACTTTCTATACCGAAAAATTCACGGGACGCCGGCGAATTTGGGGGCGGAAGCTAATCCTACTAATATTATAAACGCGAAAGTTTGTGAGTATGGATGGATGTTTGTTACTCTTTCACGTAAGAACTACTGATCCGATTTGGATGAAACTTGGAATAGGCTACTTTTTATTCCGAAAAATCAACGGGACGCGAACGAAGTCGCGTGCGGAAGCTTGTATGTCATAATTTGGAAATAAGTCAATGTAATCAATCTATTGCTTATTTCAGAGCAACCGCCCAAACCAGTTATAGTCGCGGAACCGCCGCCCGTCTCCATCGGAAAGTCCAAGAAGGCCAAGAAAAAGGCCAAAAAGGCCGCCGCGGCCGCGGAAGACGTCAAACCAGACCAAAATGGCACCAAAATGGTCACTCTACGAAACCCAATGTTCCATCCTAACTTACCACCCGTTCAGATCACATCTCCAGTTGTAACTAATCCTAAGAAACCAGAAATAAGACTTCCCGATCCTATACCAATGCCTCCGAACGCTTGCCAAGCGACTATAACCCCTACATCCAACGGAATGTACACCATCCGCAACCCACTAATGTCCATGATGCATCAGCAGAACCTTATGGTCCGGAATCCCACACCTCCGTTCACCCAACCACAGTTTAACTACCCCAATCCTAACACCTTCCCGGGGTACGTTGATCCATCCTTAACTTCTCCGAAACCGGATGACTATCAAAACAGAATCATGAATTTAGCATCATTCACACAACAGAACGATGAGGGGTACTCCTTGTTTAAGACAAGCGATAATCCACCGATGAGTTTCTTAAGCCCGGAGTATTATGCAGAGGAAGTTACTCCCAAGCCCGTTGTGTCTCCTAATCCGATTGGAACCAGACCGGAGGTAATTTTATTTATACTACATAGAGTAAAAGTAAGACATTTATTCAACAAGAAAATTACGACTAATACCTACATAATATTTACAAAATACAGATGAACCAGTTGAGCTATCTACAAAACGTTGCAAACGATTTATAGATAGCTCAACTGTTCCAAATCAGTAACAATGGGAAGCGTGTACAAGACACTGGCTGCAGCCGCGCTGAATATCAATGCTGATGCACTGGGACAGATAATCACCAGCCCTCGGGTCACGTGACTACTACACGCCCAACAACCATTTTGAAAGTCTGAAGGGCTTCTGTACCACACGGGCTCAGAGTCCCCAAGAAGAACAATTGTGAATAAAAAGAACATATTCCATTTTATATTGTTGCGTTCACTGCTGCTGGCAATAAGGCTCTACAATAATATGACAAGGCCCATGTACAACCGCTAAATTGCAATGTTATAAACAAAGCCAAGTGTCCCATATTGTGTTCCAAATGGTGAATAAATATCTATGACTATGACTTAGTCCGGTATTAATGCCGGCAGCGGCATCAGCTGAGTGTGAACGCGATATAATAACTTCACTAATATCTTGGCAGAGTCGCGCAGGACCGGAGAGAGTGCCGTACTAAAGGGAGGCCTATGCCCAGCTGTGGGCGAATGCGGGATAAATAGATTGCTTTTAGCAATTACAATCCTAGCCAAATTATAATAGAAAAATACCATCTCATTAATATTATTCAATTAACTTGGAAAGAAAGAAAATGCATTTATTTAACTATGGGTTCCACTAAGAAGATGGCTACACAGAACATGCACAACTGTGTGAATGTATTGAATTGCGTTTCCAACGCCAACGTCGCCAACTTTTGTGCATGTTTGACGTTTCATAATCTTGTGCAGATTGTTTGTAATGATTGCTTGTATGGATTGCTTGTATGGATTGTGTTGTACATATCTCCCAACACTCACAAGGTGTGGAGCCGCAAAGCACAACACATCGTTAGATCTTTACATGCAATTTATATAAAATGTCTTTTGGTGGAAATACTAGCACCGACAAATCTTCAGATCTTTACATTCGTTCTTTGGTGGAAACGGTAGCCCAACAAAACAAATAGTTTGTATGGGTTGCATGGTGAATGTTTTTTCGTGGAAACCCATAGTAAGCAAGCTTAAGACGGAGTTTTAAGGCCGCCTTAAGGCCTCCGTTAGGGACACTGATTCACACTATACGTCATAACAACACAACAAAAAAAAAGCGTACATAACAACACAACAAAAAAAAGCCTAAAATAGCATTCTTGGACCAATTAACTAACATATCTTGTATTTCCAGGTAAATCGTTCATTCGAAGCTGACAACTCACTATTCGCAAACCCAGTACAACGCCCCGAGCCAATAGGAACCCCTCTGAAACGCGACGATGGGTATACAGGCCTGTACACACCATTCGGAGTTGAAAACCCCAATCTATTCAGAAACGCACTGTTTAATGAGAAAACTGATAACCTTGATGAAATTGTGAACGGAGATCTGCCCTACTTTCAACGGTTGAGAGTTGGTTCGAAGCTCAACAATGAAGTTACTATACACCACGTGACAGAGTCCAAGTTTTATAGACAGGTACGTTGTTTGAATTTATTTATTTTATTTATTTATTTATAGGAATACCGACAGCACATAACATAGATTAGGTACAAAAATGGAAACAGTAGGCCAATTAAAGAAGTACGCAAGCAAGCAAGCTCGTATGTGTCAGCCAACTCTGGTGACGGGAGTTTTTAGGCCGCCTTAAGGCCTCCGTCGTGGCTTAACGACTGCTAAAGCTGGGACAGTTAAACCTGCCTCCCGAAACACGGAAGCGTTCAGATGTAAATGTAACGGTCACCCATCCAAGTAGTGGCCGCGCAGAACGTCGCTTAACTTAGATAACCGGTGAAGATTGGCTAAGCAAGCTCACTTCATATCATATGATCATATCTATCTATACTATTATAAAACTGTAAAAAAGCCAAAAACTAAAAATAAAGATATGAATAAACTAGATATGCAGATCTACTAAATAAACGATTTTCATTCTGAAATTCGAGTTTATCTGTGTGTTTGTTCGCGGATCACGCCTTCACTACTGAACCAATTTCAATGAAACTTATACCATTCAGAAACCCTTTTTCTGGATTGAAACAAGGGATTGGCTATATTTTACTTAAATCAAAGACGTGGATTTTTAGATACAGCTTGGACTCTCTAAACCAAAAGCAGCCTTTTGCTACGAGGTTCATCGTAAGCTGGCTGACAGATATTTTGGTGGAAAGTTTCGTACGAAATCGCGGGTATCAGTTATTAGTTAGTTATCTAGGAACAATTTCAGGTTCGGGATTTTTTTTAATAGTCGTGTTCTGTTATAGAATGTATTGTATATGTTCCAGGAGCCAATAATACCGTTAGACGAGACTCCGTCGGACGACTCGTTATTTACGCGACCCATCGCGCAAGTGTGGACCGACCCTTACACTACCACACCTATTATGAAACAAGGTACAATAATATACAATCATTATTATTTATATTAGTTTAGTTTTTAAGTTATCTTTATATTTTATATTGTAAAAAAAAGTTAAAATTTAAGATAAAAAAAAATATTATTAATTAAAATACGGTCAGTGGATCTAGGCAATCTTGAAGTTATAGTCTGACCAAGCTAAGTTTGCAATGAATATGGGCACCTCCAAAACGATCTGTATCTTCACGTAGTAAAATGCGTAGATATATTAAGAGCCCGTAGTTTCCCACTGCAGGGCAAAGGCCTCCCTTCCTTCTCGCCAGTCTTTTCGGTTGGGTATATTTCAGAAATCCTCACTGAGTATACCAGTGGGGACACTAAATATATAAATCATATTGTTTTGACGGTGCTTCTAATTATAAGTTTACAAAGTCGATTATACGATAAGCGATGAAAACCTAGCGTGGTTGGACTCTTCCATGTTAAATATGGCTAATCCATGCAATGTACTGTGGTTTTATAGGCGAGAAGCCCATTAATATTGCGGTAACAGAACCGAGTTCATAAGAGTTTATTCCGCAGCGCCCCCGCGCTCGAGCGATGACATCGAACCGCGTTTCGGCGCGGTTGGCACTCGACCCTTGAAAGACAACGGTATGTAAGTTTCTACAATAATTCCTATTTATTTACAAAAAAAAAGGTAAATTATAAGTAAATATTCTATCAGCAATCTAGTTCTCGTATTACGAGCTTTGCTTTGTTTGGCACTAGAGGGCGTTGTGTGATATGTCCAAGAATATTTATTTCTAGCTGTCGCCCGCGGCTTTGGTCCCGTGGTAGCAGCAGACGCATTATTTGGTTAAAATCTTTGATCCTAATTTTAGACCCTTTAGGGTGCGACTTTTCAAAATTCTCTTGATAGCACTATAGAAGGATACTACCCTCCAAATTTCATACGTCTAGGACTTCTAGTTTAGGATGTGCGTTGATTGTCAGTCAGCTTCAAAAGAGTTTTATATATGTAGAAGATTTATTTATTTTCAGAGCCGAGCATTTTCCTCCCAGACGCGTCGATCAGTAATCTATCATCTCTAGAAGCGTGCGAGAGAGAGATAGAATCGTTCAAGCGATTCGAATGGTACTTCTCACCGCCCGACCACAAGCCTAAGGTGCAATTACACGTTAGCGATATCGCTAACTCTATGAAAAAGTAATTAAAACATACTACGACCACGCTGTGTCTGCTACTAAATTTGAAAACTTATAGTTGGAAATACTACTGCGAAAATGATTCACAATCTACGTACCTTTATCGCGAACAAATCTGGGGCATTATTCTGTATGACTTAGGAGATTCCTTGCCGTAACCGTGTGACGTCACCGTAAGGAATGACATTTATGGCATAGGAACTACGGCATAGGCATAGGGCGATTTCACGCCGCTGTCTTGTCGTGCTGCGTAACGCGCTTGTATTGGTCATAGTGAATAAGGCCCCTGACAGTCATCGTGTTAACGTATTCGAGTTATATTGCGCGTCAACGTCAGCTCGTCTGCGGAACGTTGTAGCGTCACCGCGCAGTGTATCTCGAACACGCTATCTTTACGATACGTTACATTTGTCACGTTTATTCGTGATCAATATCATCAACATCATTAGTAAATTATGAGACAAGATTTCAAAAATGTTTTATTTCACTATCTCTTTCAAACTTTGATTGATACTGAAAATAATTTCAATAAGTATTGTAATTATACTAACCCATTTGACATGTACAATAAACTAACAAAATATGGATCTATAGTAGGTGCCAAATAACACCGCAATACAGGTCATTCACCCACCTTCACCTCGATGTCGCAAAATTCAATTTATGAATGGTAAACAAACAATACTACGAGATTCGAGCGATTACCGTCTTAGCGACGGGTTTGTATGGAAAGCGACAGAATTAGCCATTCATAAATTGAATTTTGCGACATGGTGGTGAAGGTAGGTGAATGACCTGTATTGCGGTGTTATTTGGCACCTACTATAGACATCTGAAAATTAAATGAATTTGAATTTAAAGGTAGAAATATTAAAAGTTATATTTGTCAGTACCAAGATGCACCTGAAAGTTTCTGAAAGTAGAATTTTCAAATCTCGTTCGGTGGCCCACTTTACGTTCCATTGCAGACTTAGCGTGGTCATACTATAACTATCTGAGTTTGACACTGCTCTTAACTATTATTATGAGAGATGATGTGATGAGATTACTCATTACATCTTTAGAATGAAAAATAAAGACAACGCGGAACATATTGTTCCGTTATTATGGCGTCGCTCGCGCGCCATTCGAAATGACTACCTACTTATTTATTACAAATTTTAATTTTGTGTTATTTTGAGAGTTTTATCGTGGACTGGAATATCCACTACTTTTATAGAAAGTTATATTTATTTGGGATAATTATGAGTATATTATGAAAACTTTGTTTTATAAAACGATTATGGTTGGAATAAGGTTGTATCTCTCAGTACATTACATAGGTAGTGGTACTTTGAAAAGCGAAAACTGTGCTTAGGAAACTAGTTTTGGGTTAAAATTGAAACTACTTTTTTTTATTTCTTTAGTGCTAACCTAAAACTAGTTTTTATATGAAGTGATAACGAGAATATTATGCGAAATAAAATATTACAAAGAGAATGATGTAAAAATATGACGAATGTTACCAATGCACAAAGCTAATTGCCACACTCAGGGACATGCGTTAAAAGATAATCGCTTAGTCTACAGATTACTGACGAACAAAGTCACCGCTAAGTAATACTTGTGTTTTCGTTACGTCTCTGAGTGTGGCGGTTAATACTTAAACAGATGTTAGGTATACTGATAAGTGTAGACAAAAATACAAAATTGACGTTAGTTCATGTTCCACAACTCAAGCATTTGTTATGCATGTCACTCACAATATGAGTTATATGATATGAGCTTGTGAATGTTATAGAATACGGACCGAAGCAAAATGTGCTTTGACATAAAATGACAGGTGTTTAGAACCTTATTAAAATCCGCGTCTAATTTTAGATTATTGAATAATGGTCAAACGACTATGTTCATTTTGATATTGATATAATTACTTATTGACGTAGGTACATAAGTATAACTAATATCTGTAATTTTCTACTTTCCATTCTACTTGTAGGGTTGTATCTTATCGCAGAGTATTTACGAGCGAAAAAAGTGATTTATTGACGGTTGAAATATCTAATGGTACAGTGGGAAGTAGAAAGTTGCAGAATATAACACTTATCACCAAACTGTGTCCCCTTAGTACCTAATTACAAGATAGAGTTTATAAAACTATTGTAAGCGCCATTATTAATAGAAAGTGTATTTAATCGGTTTTTGTTGGATTGTCACAATACCCGATGGTTGTAAGACGTATGGTATAAGTAAAATGTATGATATAGATGAATTTGTCGTTTTATTTCGAGAACAGTCATTACGTATGGTTTATATTTTAATTTATTCGATATGCGACAGAGCAAATCTGCCTTATGACACGAACAGAACCCTAGTTAGGTCAAAGAAATCCCTTGGGTGTCCACTTAGACCTCCTAAAAACTTTTCACTGCCTATTAGAAGTTACAGTGCAGAATAAACGTCTGAATTCATTAATAGAGCTTGAAGTCTCCAGAACCTCAACCAGCAACGAAGCCTAAACCGCCTCTAGCACAAATTACTAGAATGCTAGCGCATGCATACCTCTAGCCACAGATTATCTCTCTAGCCTACTTCATCGTTCCTGTGTCAGTCAGTGATACATATTTGTTTGATTATATTATTATTGCCATCTAACGGTGAGTAGCAAGCATCTTTCAAATTTACAGTTCTTAGCTGTAGTTCCTAGGTAAAACCTCTAGCGCTACCTCGAGCTAATGAATGTTGAATGTGTTATCTATGGTCAAAGATGTTCGAGCCCCACTATAGTATTACTCTATGGTTTGTGCTCAGCTCTTCACATCAGGGGGGTTCAACAGAACTCCTGCGGACGGAAACACTTGTCTATGGCGGCGAGCCCCAGTTCTAGTATTAACTCTAGTATTATTTTAAAATATAAAAGTTGTTTAAAATTGTTAATTTTCTGTTTTTATTTTTTCTCTGTTTCAGTAGGCTTTGCAGATGAACTATCTACATATTTATGTACTCGGTTATTCAAACTGGTCAGAAATACGAAAGAAATTTTGTAGTTCTTTAAAAATTCTTAGGAAACAAAATACCTAGGGGCTAGGCTAGGGATTCAAATTCCCGCCATTCCCGCACTAGCGCTCTCTAACAAAATCCCCTAAAACTGAGGTGAGTGAACGTAGACCGTAACCACTTCTGACATATGGTGTTGGGCTTCTTTCCGCTAGGATATTAGATGTTCGGTGCTTCACATTCAATCACTCACTCACAATCTTCTTGTTTTGCAAATTTTGTTTTGTTGTTTGGATTTTTACCGGTGAAATGGAATTTTGAAAGTAAAATGCGTGCTTTGCTCTAAATTTGAGAACATCATCGCCACAGATTGATAGGTAAGTAGATACGTACCAAGTTTTTCATACATAATTAGAATTAATTTCTGGCTCTGGAAGTCACATGGTCACAAACAAAGTTTGCAACGCTATCAACGTGATGTAGGTAACTGAAAAACTTATCGTATTAGCCTGGGCTGATATCTAATCAGTCAACAGCAAAGTCTAAATGCTTTTGTCGTTATCTACAGTTCTTTAAACTGCTGCTACGCTGAGAAAGGTATATTCATTGTTTATATTTTCACATCCGGCAGTTCAGTGTTATGTCACAATAATACAAATAGTTGACAGCAATAATAACTTTCTTCTAAAACTTGAGTCACATCTGTCGCAGTAACAAACTGAACATAAGAAGACAGAAGTAGGAGTTGTAAGAACAGCCTTAGCCACCAAACAGCCACAAGAAAAGAAGAACGGTTGTAAGTAAAGCTTGGTGGTAGGTACTCACTGTTCTGTGGTACAGAATAAAATATAAATAAATAAATAAATATTCACGGACACTTAACACAACGCCTTCTAGTCCCAAACCAAGCAAAGCTTGTACTATGGGAACTAGATGGCTAATAGAATACATACATAGTTTTTTTTTTGTAAATACGTACACAAAATACATAGAAACACCCAGACACAGAACAAACATCTATGTTTGCCACACACAAATGTTTGTTCACAGTGGGGATCGAACCCATGACCCACAGCGCGGAAGGCAGAGCTACTACCGACTGAGCCATGAAGCCTGTTAAATAAACTAGTACCTACCTACTACTAATGAGTGAGATTAGTATCTGCCAGCCAGTCATGCTAATAGAGCTGTTTAGAGCCCTCAGAGACCGTTTAAAGCCGTTGCAGGCATTCTATCAGTGGATAGCTTAGACAGGCTCTTAATCGTGTATTAAGGTTAGACCGCACTAGGGCGGAACTGCACTTCAGCGGAGCGTCGCGTCAGATAAATAAAATAAATATAAATATAAATATTCACGGACACTTAACACAACACCTTCTAGTCCCAAACTAAGCAAAGCTTGTACGATGGGAACTAGATGGCTGATAGAATACATACATACATTTTTTTTTTTTGTAAATAGGCATACTTATAATACATAGAAACACCCAGAAACAGAACAAACATCTATGTTTGCCACACACAAATGTTTGTTCTCAGTGGGGATCGAACCCACGACCCACAGCACGGAAGGCAGAGCTACTACCGACTGAGCCATGACGCCTGTCAAAGAGATAGTTTCTATATTCTTTCCAAGGTAAAAGAATATAGAAGCTAACTGACGCGACGCTCCGCTGCAGTGCAGTTCCGCCCTAGTGCGGTCTAAGCTTTATTTATAGTAATTTAGTACCTACTAGCCCAGGTGCATACTAGCAGCCCGACTACTCCGAGCCCTAGCAGACAGCAACCTTTCTATCGGTATTGATAGAAAGTTAGATCGGCTCTTAGCTAAGACTTATAGCTCTTCCACTGCTTTTTTTTAACTCACAGTTGGGTATTTTTAAATCTTGAATTAACATTTTACTTAGATTTAGATAGGTTATAAACCTTTAAAATTCTGTTAAAAGTATATACATTTTCTTTTTAGAATCTTCATTTGAGAACCATGTTACCATCACCAATATATTTAGAGAGTGGTAGCAGAATATATTGCAAGCCATTCTTGCCCGTCTACGATGCATATTCTACCAAAAATGCAGCCTTACCGCTGTGGGGAGCCAGAAATATGTTTGATAAAGAATATTTGCATGTCGAAGTGTTGGCTGATGAAGAGGTACCATTAGAAAAAAGCACAGGTAAGGATCATTTACAGAGGAACCTGGGATTTTAGTTCTAGTAAAGGTTTGTCTGGAAGAAATCACATCCTGCGGTAAGACCGCCTATTGTAAGGCAATGTATTTTTACTTAGTTTTAAAATAAGTGTCTTCCATAGAAATTTATTTATTTACTAACATTAACAGTACTTACTGTGCTTTATGATTCCAGATGATGTCCTAAACATGAACACATATACGTGCCACATTTGTGACATTGAAGTGCCAAAATCATACATAACGGAACATAATGAGGGCGAAAAACACAAAACTTGCATGAAAATTGTAGATTTGGCTCTGGAACGCATTAGAAAGCATGTGCAGCTCGATAACAAGGCGTCTCGACTGTCCATCCAAGTTGCTGAGACATACTTCTGCGAGACATGTGCCTCTGTAGTACAGAATGTAGATAAAATAGTTCATGAATCGTCCGAAAGACATCTTAAATCATTGAAACATGATGAGATATTCAATGATTTTTTGAAGATATACGAAGATAAAGACAACATTATGGATTTTGCAGTAGTTAATGACCTGGAAGTCACTGGACACTCTGGAGGATGTGAATCTGATTTAATTAAAAAATCAGATGAACCAGAAAATGATTCTAAAAACATTGTCTATGTACCAATAGTGGAAAAAGAAACAAAGGTTGAACCTAAACCAGATGACAAAGGAGTAACTTCCAGTTCAGAAGCACAAAAACCAATTGCTTTCAATTTCGATAACTTCGACAAAATCTTGGATAATTTCGAAAAGACATTTACAAAATACTTAAATGATAAAAATAATGGCATCCCACCGGCCAAGAGATTCAAGAAAAACCAACAAAAACCCGAACAACCTGTCAAAACTCCAGATACAAAAGCTGAAAAAAAGCAAAATGTACAAAAAACAAGCACACAACTATCCAACTACATCAAAATTGTCACTGAGAAATGCTTCACCGAACCAATACATACAGTAGAAGCAGTTACAGACAAGCTGGTAATGATTACTGCGATAAGTGGTGATAAAATCAGGGTTCCCGTTGCAAACTTCCACAGTATTCACAATAAGAAGGATATGTCATATTGTAAGATTTGTGAAGACCCCAATGTTGGGTATGGACATGAACGTTCAGAGGAGCACATGGAAAAAGTCATGCTTCCAATTGAAGATAAAAATGCTATTCGAAAGGTCGGTCTAATGCTAATCTTTTATTTGCAACACTCAAGAGACATACATAATCAGCACTTAGTCTATTGACATATCATGGATGTAATAGCTCACAGATTGCGATCTGGAATATACCCTTGAATAGTTTTGAGTTTTTGATGAAGAAAGTTGATAGCCCTAATTGTGAAGTCTGTGGAGTTAAGGAGGATATTTATCACTTTCTAAGGGAGTGTGCTCGGAGTAAAACTATGACAGATAATCTGGCTGTGACATGTAACATTAATTGGCTTGACGTGGGCCTGTTTCCTAGTGTGCTGGCTTCTCGGACATCTGAGACGGCTATCATACTGTACCGATCCACGCTCAAGCTAGTCAATGAGTAGGTCAATGAGTCGGTAGAAATCAATATGGGACCGACATAGTCGTGAGTCGACTCAACGTCCCTAAAATAAAATAAAAAAATATTAAAAAAAAATATCATGGAGTCTTACCACGGAGTAATGAGGAACATAGACACGGTTAATGCTCATGAATATATATTTATGTTTACGTGATGCCTCTGAGTGTGTCAGGTAGTAAGTTTTAGTATTTATTTATTACTTTTTACTATAATTTGTGTCTTTTCAGATTGACGACATCTGGAGCCACTGCGTCTTATGCAACGATCTCACAAAAAATATAAACTTTCATCTCCAATCTCTCTTACACCGGAACAAACTTAAGCATTGCCTCGTCAACAGTGCCACAGATATCAATTCAAACATTCTAAACAAATCAAATGCACAAAAAGAGAATACATCACGACTTATTCAAGAACACAGTCTTATCGTCTCTCATAACGACTCTGAAATCACTTGCAACATTTGTGATATTACCATTGAAAACAAAATTGCCAGTATTAAGGATCATACCACAACATTTAATCACAAAACTAAATACAATGCAATGATTGAACGGAACAGATTGAGGGAATTAGATGATCTCCAATACTATTGTACGGCATGTGATCTGTGTGTGGATAAATGTTATGCTCTCGGACATTGTAATGGAAAAAAACACAATAAACAACTCACTGATTTGATCAATAAAGAAGCAGCAAATAATGCTGAAGATAGCACAGAGATTATCCTTCCATCGATATCCCAACAGATTAGAAGACATAACAAGCATGCTCGGACAAACGCAGACACAGACTTGATCTGCTTTGTGTGCAATATTGTCCTATACTCAATCGATAGACACATGAACTCGCTTGATCACAAAAAGAACTATTTATCGTACCTGGAAACTAATAAACTGAATGAAATCGAAGAAGATACATTCTTCTGCATTCCATGCAACACAGTGATCTTGATCGATTACCTAATGAGTCATTGCACGAGCAAAAAACACAGGACTCATTTGAAAAATTTTCTGTCTAATGCCGAGAAGCAGGACTTCCAAAACCAAGCCACCGGGCAGGTGATCGTAGAAAACTCTCACATCAACCGTTCGATCACCCAAAGCGTACAAAATGCATCAACGAAGTCAACACCACCTGTTATATCTAATAACAGCATCTTTGACACAGCTATACCGATGAAATTCTTATACCAGTACCAAGAGTTATCAAACAAACGGAATTTACTCTGCATCATTTGTGATGAGGAGGTTCCGTACAAGAAGTTTGACGTCCAGTCTCATGTGAATGTGATCGACCACGTGGTTGCATTCAACCTTATGATGTTATGGAATAAAATTAAGAGATTAAATGATAAATACTACTGTGATGTGTGCAAAGTAGACGTTACATACTTTAACGAGTTATCTCATATCACGAGTACGTCTCACGTGTCTGTCATGACAAGTCAGCCTAAGGCAATGGTTTATGAGTATGACAGGACTCTGCTGACACTGGAGTATGCGATGTCTCATAAAGTTGGTGACCGAGTTAGGCCTAGTTCATTGATTTCGGTTACTAAACCGAAGGTTTGAAACAAAAAGTCTTGTGGCATTTTGGGTATAGTTTTACCCCCATTCGCGTAGTGCACCGTTTGAATCCGCCTATAGAGCCTCTACATGGAATAGTTTATTGAACATTTTAAAAGATCTTGATTTAAAGCAAAAACATAGTTAATTCGTTAATTTTTTTTGTCTTCAATACATACACGTACAAACAAGAATTTTTTCTTGTATGATACACTATTTCAAGTTTCAATTGTGTTTTTTGTTTTTATGAAATGTTTTTTTTGTTATTTCATTATTCTTTTCATGTTGTAAAGTCGACGTCTCTCTCTCTGTGGCTGCCCGTGCATCACAATCTACACTTGCTGCACCAAGATTTGCTAATCGCTAAGCAAAAGCATGTTTGCGCTTAGGACGCGTAGGCAAGCCATGGTGCCTGCGGTGTCCGCGTGGGCGCAACAAGCTTATTACTTTGTGTCGAAGTATACTAACGTGCTGTTCTGTGAAATTATGCTTAATGATGTACTTTACCCATTATTTTTTTAATCTATTAGTTTCTTTTATTATTATATAAGAATGTGCCTATATAAGACTGAAGTGTCCAGTTAACCAGTAAATGTGCCAAGTATTTTTTGAACTAATGATTATTCATGTCGTAATTTGCGTATAAGGTTGTTTTGAACACAGATAATACGTATTACTTTTATCACGCTCGGGATTTGCAGGCGAGTTCAATGCCCGCTGGGCTCTCGAACTCACCCCCAAATCACCAGTGTGATATTATGTTATTGATTTTGATTTGTTATTTTAGGAGCTAAATCGTGTCTACGTTCTGATATTTGATTATTGTGCTATTTCATAAGTTAAGCTATGCATACAATTGAGTTTTATGCATAAAACCTGATTTTTGATACATTCCTTTATCAGTAAGTACTTATCTACATACTCAACAACAAATGTTCTTTATTTTTTGTGCCTTTTTGTAACCTAAGTTTTTGGGTACCTTCATAACCTAATAATATGTACCTACCATGTGATTTTGTATAGTATTTTTATACCTACTAGAACTAAGCATTCCTAAAATACCTCCTAAAGGCAGGCAATTGCCATTTTGTTATATTAGTACGTAATAAAGATTTTGAAATAAATTGCTCTTTATTTTTTTCTTCTGATTATGCAGTTAAATGAGAGTGGCCAATTCTGGTTATAGCCCGCCTGGTGGCCTCCGTCGTGGCTTAACGACTGTTAGAGCCGGGACAGTTTAACGGAAGCGCTCATGTAAATGCCACTAACGGTCACCCATCCAAATAGTGATCGCCCTAGGACCTAGGTCTATCTAATCTACTAGAATATCCTACGACATAAATGTGCAAGTTTGGATGTATTTGTTTTAATCACGCTGCATCTTTAAGTTAGGATAGTAAGTTAGCTTTATCATCATCATCATTGGCCTTTGCGTCTTTTACAGACGATTTAAGTAGTGACTGTATTCGGCCGGGGTAATAATTTTCTTTGGTGGCTGTATAGTATAAGCCAACGCAATAAAATAAAATTTATACAATAAAATAAACGCAAAGATTGACAACCATCATTTATTATATAGTAGGTGCTAAATAACATCGCAATACAGGTCATTCACCCACCTTCACCTCGATGTCGCAAAATTCAATTTATGTATGGTAAACAAACAGTACTACGAGATTCGAGCGATACCGTCTTAGCGATAGGTTTGTATGGAAAGCGACAGAATTCGCCATACATAAATGGAATTTTGCGACATCGTGGTGAAAGTGGGTGAATGACCTATATTGCCGTGTTATTTGGCACCTACTACAGTAAGGTGGAAGCTGGTTACATTAGTATTACATGTAAGTAGATAGTATTATATTAGTTTGCGTGTGTCGTCGTATCGCCTGCGCTTGCGTCGCGGCGGTGCCTCTATCAATCCGGCGTGCGCCTGCGCCGCTAGCAGCATGCCCAGCTGACACGCTGCCTGTACACAATATTATAATTATGATATACCACTAATAGTTTAGATGACTAATAGATTCAATCACAAATCTGGTCCGATTTGGATGAAACTTGGAATATATGTAGTTCGTAACCTAGATTAACTCAAAGGATATCCCTTATTATTAACAGGATTAAACGGGACGCGAACGGAGTCGCGGGCGAAAGTTTTATATATTTCTAGATTCAACTCAAATGAGATAATATAATAACCCATAAATTTGGTTATTCTGCGTGACAGTGCGTAAAATAAGCCGCTTTTGGTTGTAAAATGTTTGGGCGCTTTGGTTTTTTTAACTGTACGCCTGAATTGTGTTTTTTTTATATACCTACTATTATAAAACTGTCGAGAAGCTAGAAACAAAAACTAAAGATATGGGAAAACTAAATACGCAGAATTAGATCTCTTATGAAAATCTAAGGATAATAATAATTATAGTTCTTTCTGAAGCATTGTTTATCAAGACAAACAAACTTGGAACAACTGGCTCCAACTCATTCAATGATAAAATATAATCATACCCAACCATACAAAACCTAGCGACGATTCAAAATGATCAGTGAGATTCATGTGAGATTTTATTTTATAAGAGCATTTTGACTGTTGTTATGGCAATGTACCACAAACTATGGAACACATCTTTCAGCGTTGTCCCATCCACTCTTACCCAGGTCCATGGAGTGACCTAATGGACCTACCGCCCGATGCAATAACCTGGCTAAAGTCCCTGAACATTGATTTGTAGTAAAGTTGTTAAGTTGTTAAGTTATTTTTTAGATGTTATGTTATAGCTACCTTGCTATTAAGTACTTAATTTAAGATTTGTTGAATTTTTTTTTAAAAGAATATTTATTCTTGCGCCTATTGATTGTCATACGATTAAATAAATCAATAATAATGTACCAATGGGGAGTGATAAAAGCTAAATAAAAGCAGTTAGTTACCTCTTCATGCATTTCCTTAGCCATAGTGTACACGCTGTGCTCGCTGCTATTGTAAAGTAACGCATTTGACAGCATTAGAAGGACGTCACGCTGAAACTCCGCCGTGTTCCTGAAATAACATAAAATAAATAAATATTCATGGATATTCTGTACAACGGTCTCTAGTTCCAAACTACGCAAAGTTTGTACTATGGGAACTAGATGGCTAGTAGGCGTATGTAAAAGGCAGACAACCCTCTTGCTCGCACATTTCAACATTTTTGAAGATATAATATAACTAAATGTAATTATGTGAAATTGCAGAGCTTCAGGGTCGAGCGAATAACAATGCAAAGGTTCAGTAAAAATATCACATTGATCCAAACAAGTTTTCTAACCAAAAAATGTGTACTTTAATTTATCGCATTGGTATAAATTTTTTGGTTAGAAAACTTGTTTGGATCAATGTGATATTTTTACTGAACCTTTGCATTGTTATTCTCTCGAGCCTGAAGCTCTGCAATTTCACATAATTACATTTAGTTATATTATATCTTCAAAAATGTTGAAATGTGCGAGCAAGAGGGTTGTCTGCCTTTTACATACGCCTTAAGTGAGTACCTGATATGTCCGCTGTCGATGTGCCGCCGTATGGCGGTGAGGTCCATGGGCCGCTTCACGACGGCGCTGTATCCCGGCGCCTCTTCGTCCGTGATCGGACGCACGAACAGAGACGCGTACTTATGTGCACACAGCCTGAAATAACACAACTTCTATAGTAACCAATATAACCATAGATATTACATATTTATTTAAGACTAGCTTCCGCCCAAGACTTCGTTCGTGTCCCGTTGATTTTGCGGGATAAAAAGTAGTCTATAAGATAGTAGGGCCACGAGAAATCAGCCGTGTAACTTTGAGAGATACAAGTGACAACTTGGACAAAAATGCTTTGTATGTTTGTTCGTCGAGATCTTTTGAACCGCTTATCCGATCTTCACCGTATCCGTTCCAAAGGGAGTAAACAAAAAATTAAGTCGTACCAAAATATCAAGTGGGGTGTCATATGATAGGGATTTGCGTAGACATTCCAAAACCGTTTTTATTTTGATTCTAGGTCTAATAGTTTTTGAGTTGCTGTAAAAATTATAAAATTGGCAAACCCAGTATAACGTGAGCTACCATTTCTTGGAGTTTCAATGATTTTATAGTTCAAGTAAGACTGGTACTTAGCTAGACGGCGATTTCGATGCGATTTGCAAAGTTTATTACAACCATTGGTCAATAAAAATTGTTTGGGTTTTATTAACCTCCGACCATCACGAGATCTCAGTTCGGGGCGAACTACTAGTAGTATAGAAGTGAGATAAGGTAGTGATGAGTGGTGGATACCTGCTATAGACGAGCATGACGGATTTCTTCCAGAGCCTGTGTTGTCTGTCGGCGTCGCCGTGCGGCGAGTCGGGCGCGCTGCACTCCGCCGCACTCTCAGAACCAGAACATGCTGCAATAATTAAGATTAATTAGTTAAATAATAAATTATCTCAATATTTTCCAATTAATGGGTTAAAAATAAAATAAGAAATGTAAATAACTGTTAAAATTTGATACACCACTTATATACTATTGTTGACAGAGTCATGATTGACAGAGTCACGTGGCGAAACAACAGACGACAACGCGTCATCGCTTCTTTATAAGCGAGTGCAGGCGCGCACCATGTCTCTTGGCAGCTTGACATTGGACAAGAAAACATCTCGAAAGAATTTCATTGTAGAAGACATTATTTTGTTTAAAGGGCACGTGAGCTATCTTTCTTGTGGAATAGGTTGATCGATTCAAGTGGAATTCAGTTCAGTGTGATAAATAGAGATCCGTTTCGTTCTGGTCATAATTTTGTTTTATAAGAGTTTGGTGATGTAAAATAAATTGATGTTGAATGTTCCTTTCATTTTCTTAAACCACTCCTGATCCTAAGACTATATACATATACAATATCGGTTTAAACAACTTTATTAATACTCATAAAAGAACTTTACAGTCCGCTTATAATGAGCTTAAATTATAATTTTAGTAAGTAGGTAAAAAAGTAATGTTGGGTTAGTAGTAGTCTTAATTATAGGTAAGTAAGTAATTGTGGGTAACATACAAAAGATAAGCAGCTTTTACACAAAAACATATACATATACAATATACATATGCAATATACATATGCAATATACATATGCAATATACATATACAATATACATATACAATATACACATACATATATACTAACTAGCTTACCGCCCGCGACTTTGTTCGCGTCGCATTGGATCCCGTTAATTTTCCGCGATAAAAAGTATCCTATGTTACTTCTAAGACAGGGTTCACACGGCATTGTCCTGCACGTTTTTTTGCAGTATACGTTTTAACGAGTAAATAGTGGCACATGCATTGTACATGAAACCATTCACATGGCGTTTGTACTGCAAAAAGTCGTACGCCGTTTACACGTTTAAACGAATACTCGACGGACTTGTCAAGCAAACCGAATGAACTGTAACGTATTCGGTTTGCAGTGGCACATGCGGGCCTAAGATGCGCACCGCGAGATATTTGTCATGTCGTTCTGTCAAAATGGAAGCATTTTGTACCAGTTTAGGAACTATTGCATTATCTGTGGTACCTAATGGTGTCGACAAAACGCGCCTTTGAATTTTCAACTTTTGACATTTCTGCGTGACTATTATCTCGTCCTTAGAGAGGTACGACGACTAACAAGTGTCAAAAGTGTACATTATGGCGCGTTTTGTCGACGCCATTAGGTACCGCAGATAATGCAACAGTTCCTAAACTGGTACAAAATGCTTACATTTTGACAGAACGATATTACAAATATCTCACGTGCGCATCTTAGGCCCGCTGGTGTAGCTCTGTCTCGTTCACACGGCACGACGTTCATACGTTTTTCATCGAATAGCTACTCACTGCGACAACTGTGTGAATACTGCGGCTATTCGTATTTTACACGAACGAAAATCCACCGTGTGAACACCCGGGTGAATGTACGTTAAAAAAACGAATACATCAAAAACGTGCAGGACAATGCCGTGTGAAACCAGCCTAATACCTCCAAGAATATGACGTGTACACAGTTTCATGATGATCGGTTAAATAGTTTTAGCGTAAAAGCGTAACCAAAAAACTTACCTTACATTCACATTATAAGTATGTACAGTCAAAACCGTTTATGGCGACATCGTTTAGAACAACATACCGGTTAAATTGACCAAAATCAAAGGTCCTGATGAATATACATATTATCTTTCCAATTAATACCTGTCACCGGTTGTTATAACTATCGGTTTTTACGACTCAATATGAGTAGTCCCTTCGATGTCGTTATAACAGATTTTGAGTGTATTTACAAAAAAAAAAATGTATGTATGTATTCTATCAGCCATCTAGTTTCCATCGTACAAGCTTTGCTTAGTTTGGGACTAGAAGGCGTTGTGTTAAGTGTCCGTGAATATTTATTTATATTTATTTATTTATTATTCACATTTATAATATTAGTAGGACATACATTCACGTAGCACGCCCTGTACTCACAAACTAATGCAGCGTTTCGTCGTAACGCACAACGCTGCGGTGTGCGGCACAACGCAGAGTGCCGCGTTTGCTCCTCGCTAGATATGTGTAAGTAATGCTATTGATACATCACGCGTGATATCACCCGACCGTGCACTGTAGCATCACACATTACTCGACCAAACCAAGCAGTAGGTACACATCACACTATACATGACTCCGACCCACCGCGCTCTTCTGTGTTCGGTCGGATTATGTCGAGCACCTATCTCGTATCTCAGTCAGTATCGTTAAAGTTTGTATAGCCCTATCTCTATGCTCTATTCGAGCGAGTGAGAGGAAGCAAGTTCAATCGCACGTGCTCTCGCCGCTTGATTGAATTTTGATTTAGAACCGTATTGTAGACATAATAAGGTTTATTTTTTTATAACTTTTAACTCATAACATCACATTAGAACTCGCTATCTCATGTAATGATTATCAAATTGCTATTGCACCCGACAAAAACGCAAAAGTGATAGTGATAGTGCGTCTGACGCAGTCATCTCAGGTGATGCACTCGGTGCGAAATGTAATGACATATTACATTACTTTTCAAAGCACTGTTTTGCGCATGTCTACCCTCGCCGCTGAAGCAGACTGCGACGTAGCAATAGACCATACTAGACGTTTTCCATACGATTGTGTGTCCGGCGCCGCATGTCGCATACCGCAGCGTTGTGCGTTACGATCGCAAAACCAAAGTTATAACAAAGCTTGTACTATGGAAACTAGATTACTAAATAATAAAAACAAAAACATCTTACCGTTAGAATCAGGCTTCTTTTTGCGTGAATAATCTCTTCTCTTTTTACCATCTTTCTCTTCTTCGCGGCTCACCTACAATTGATAAAACATTGTTTACCAGACACAAAACCAACATAAATAATGTCTTGCCATAAATTCCCATAAAAAACATTGTTAAGGCGTATGTAAAAGGCAGACAACCCTCTCGCTCGCACATTTCAACATTTTTGAAGATATAATATAAATAAATGTAATTATGTGAAATTGCAGAGCTTCAGGGTCGAGAGAATAACAATGCAAAGGTTCAGTAAAAATATCACATTGATCCAAACATGTTTTCCAACGAAAAAACTTATACCAATGCAATAAATTAAAGTGCACATTTTTTGGTTAGAAAACTTGTTTGGATCAATGTGATATTTTTACTAAACCTTTGCATTGTTATTCTCTCGACCCTGAAGCTCTGCAATTTCACATAATTACATTTAGTTATATTATATCTTCAAAAATGTTGAAATGTGCAAGCGAGAGGGTTGTCTGCCTTTTACATACGCTTTCAAGCATTTGGTTTTTTCCACTTAGTTTGGTGTGTTCCCGCACCGTTTTTACCTACGTAGGTACCTTTGTCAGCAAATAATCATCACACACACCAAATCAACCGAAACTTCAAATATAAAACATTTGAACAGTATTTGAAGGTACCTCCATAGGCGTATCATCGTCAGTTTCAGTGTGAGCTCCCACCACATCTTGGACCGCCTCGGCATGGCGGAGCGATTCTTCGAGTATCATTTGCTTTAGTGGGATCGAATCCTGGAAATTATGTCATTTTTCAGTTCTTATTCAGGAATCTCTACCCCGTTTACAATTTGTTTTTTTAATATTATATAGGCAACTGTTTGACCACAATCTCACCTGATATTATGCAATGATGTAGTCGACGATGTAGCACGGTTACCTAGAAGATACCTATTCGCTCTACTCTTGAAAACTTCCAAACTATAGTCGTTCGGGAACACAGACGCCGGCAACGAGTTCCACTCCTAGTTGTTTTTATGTTCTTTAACAGGAACCGCTACCCCGTTAGAAATTCAAGAAAATTTCTTATTTCCTTACTTCAGAATCTTCATCTTTCTTCAAATGTTCCGGAGTTGTTTCTTCGACAGACGCTACGTCAGTTACTTCCGGTTCTTCTGTTTCCGTTTCCGGTTCTACCGCGACTTCCGGCTCCGGTTCTGGTTCTGGTTCTGGTTCGGGCGGGGGCGGTGGCGGTTCTTCCGGTTCTGGCAATGGTGGTACTTCCGGGGCTGAAATGTATGAATATTAACTCTGGTTTTATTTAACTAAATATCCGAAAGTTACATTTAATATAAAATATATTAGTCACTAGAAATAGAAGATATAAATAACCATACAAAATCCGAATCAAAATGATCAATTAAGTTTTTAAAATCATTTTGACTTCGACTTTAAATAATGGATATCACACAACGCCATGTTGTTCCAAACTAAGCATAGCTTGTACTATGGGAAATATATCACTAACATCACGCATGCGTATTTTTTGGTACAAAATGAAATCTTTAGAATTTTCTGAATAATCAGTTTAAAAATCGCGCGATCAATGAAAACATATGATAATACGACATAATCTCACTACTTCCTTGTGATATTTCGGATTTTTTTCGACGAATGGACGACCCCAGAGTTGTAATATACCTTCTACTATAGTTTCCGGTTCCGGTGGTAACGGTATATCCTGTGTTTCCGGTTCGGGTTCTATGACCTCTTCTGGTACCGTTACTTCAACTTCAATCGGTTGCTCAACTGGTTGCTCAACTGGTTGCTCGGCTGGTTGCTCGGCTGGTTGCTCGGCTGGTTGCTCGGCTGGTTGCTCGGCTGGTTGCTCGATCGGTTGCTTGAATGGTTGCTGGATCGGTTGTTCGACTGGTTGCTCGACTGGTAGGTCGATTGGTCGAGGAGATAATTGTTGTGGTTCAACACTACAATATAAAAGAACCTCAGTGAATATTTTTTGAAGTGTAACATCCTATTTTACTAATATTATAACCGCGAAAGTTTGTATGTATGTATGTTTGTTTCTCTTTCACGCAAAAACTACTGATCCGATTTTGATAAAAATTAGAATATATATTGTTCGTGACCTGGATTAACATATATGCTATGTTTTTACAACAGAAAATCAACGGGACGCGAACTCTTCAGAAACGCCTAGAGTATTTCCCATAGAAAATTGCACTTCTAATCCTGCGTTGACGAAGTCGCGGGCACCAGCTAGTTTACCATAATATCGTAGTAATAAAAGTTGAAATTGCGGCGTTATTGGCCGTCATATCTCAGCTGAAAACTCATTCTACCCACTCGTAAAACGCGTTCTTGAAAGTACCATTACTACAAGTATTAGTTACCTAATTTCTTCTTCGACTACTTCAACAATAGATTCTTCTTCATGTACAACGAATTCCTCTTCTATTTCCACTTCCGGCTCCGGCTCCGGCTCCGGTTGGATCTCTTCTGACATTACTTCCGGTTCCGGTTCTGTTACTTCTTCTTCTTTTGTCTAGTAGTACATAATATTATTACTCACTCAGACACCGAATAAACATCTATGTTAATCACACAAATGTATTTTTTTCATAATAATAAAACCTAGATATAGAAAAAATAACACCACACAAAATAATATATAACATAATATCATCACACAAAAGTCATGTGTTATTTGTAAAAAGTTATGTGTGGGGATCGAACCAGCGACCTACATCGCAGAAGGCAGCTATACCACCTAATTTGTGTTAATATGTACCTTATTTTCTTCAGCTTGTGAAGGCGTATCTTGTATAACCTTTATCTCAGTTGTCGGGAATCTGACAGCCGGAAATGCGATCGGCGGTTCCGGTTCCGGTTCCGCTTCCGGTGCTAGTTCCAGTATTTCTTCTACTGACGTATCTTCTTCTGCGGTCTGAAAATCACCCTGAGAATTTAAGGCACAGTCAAAAACACAAGTCGATTAACAAATTGAGTTTTTAAATCTAAGTAAATGCAGTCGAAAAATATTTTTTAATCAACTTATCTTACTGACTGTACCTAGTAATGGGCTGTCTTATCGCCAAGACTATCTCTTCCAGGCCTAAGTGATAGACCTAGTAGATATTTCAAAATTCAAAGATATAGCTCCAAACTGAGCACATTGTCAGATTATTTACAAAAAGTAACCCACATTATTAGTGTTGCAAAATTACAATATGATAGAACTTGAAAACTATAGTTAGAAACATCGCGAAAACGACCTTAAAACTTATTTCCGTAAAAGTATATAAAGTCAATGCCATGTAGATATCATTTTGGGGTTGCCCATTTATTCCTGTGCAAACTAAGCTTGGCCAGACTTCCAACTTCCAACTTAAGTAACCGTACTCCAGAAGTCCAAAATACAAGCTTAACGCTTAGTTTGGCCTTCGCTGGAAATCCTACGTAATAATTATTTGTACCTACTCAACTGATAACTTAATTGAATTAATGTTGATACCTGTTTAATAATTTATGTGTTTCTGGTAAATAAACCATTTTATTTATTTATTTATTTTTATTAGACTATCTGAGCTGTGAGCCCTGTCATCATTGCGAACTGTGTATCGAGCGGCCTTATCAGATACAGCAATATCTTCCAACAACTATTAGTTTACATACCTCTGCTTCGACATCCACTGTCACTTCTTGGTCAACTTCGTCGACAATTATAGGCTCCTCCTAAGCGAATAATTAAATTAATATTAATATACAGGGGGGGGTCGGGGCCGACGAAATATTGGAGTTCGGTTTAAAGAACTTTATTAATACTCATAAAAGAACTTTACAGTCCGCTTAAAATGAGCTTAAATTATGATTTTAGTAAGTAGGTAAAAAAAGTAATGGTAGGTTAGTAGTCTTAATTATAGGTAAGTAAGTAATTGTGGGTAACACACAAAAGATAAGCAGCTTTTACACAAAAACATATTTGTAGATATTTGTTAAATGATAATTTTAGGTAGCTATTTATTTAAACTTAGTTTAGTGAAGTAGGTTTCCTTAACTAATCGATCAATGACCCAAACAAGATAAGCTAAGCAATTCGAGTTTAAGGAAGTAACACATTAAAAGTAGCTAACTAACGTAGAGTTTAAAAGAAATAATGAAAAATAGACAGATAAATATAAGTATAAAGAAAAAACTCTACGAAATAACTGTTTTACCTACCCTAACTTATGGCTGCCAAAGCTGGTATTTGAAAAAAGAAGATGAAAATAAATTAGCCATCTGCCAAAGGAAAATGGAACGAAGCATGCTGGGTATAACACTAAGGGATAAGATAAAAAACAAAACAATAAGAAAAAGAACAAAGCTAACAGACGTCATTAGAATGATAAGGTCCCTGAAGTGGAAATGGGCAGGACATTTGTGCAGAATGGAAAACATGTGTCTCAGTTGTCGATTGGCAAGTTCAAAAACGTAATAAAACAGAGACTTCTTTTAAAAGCATACTATAAAATATCTGATTATTTAGAAGACAAACAACTTGGGACGAACTATCTCCAACTCATAAAAAATGTAATCATACCTAATCATACAAAACGTAATGACGATTCAAAGTGATCAGTGAGATTTTATTGAATAAAAGATTTTTGACTTTGACTTTGAGTAGGTGGACAAAACGAATAACAGAGTGGATACCAAGAAACGAATCAAGAGGAAGAGGTCGTCCAGCAAAAAGGTGGGAAGATTTTTTCATAGAGAAAGCTGGACCTAACTGGATGACTAAAGCCAGAGATAGAGAATTATGGAGTGAAATGGGGGAGGCCTACGCCAAGGAGGCGACTACTGAATAAAGCAATTTTATTAGAATAAGTACCGCTATAGTTTTATAAGTTTAAGTTTAAGTTAGGTTACTAGAAAAGATTTAAGTTGTAAAGTTAGGGTTTTCAGTAGAAATAAAGGCTTATTTTATTAGTATTTTTTAATATACAGGTATAAGAGAATTCCCGTCTAATGTACATCTTTGAGGACGTGCTCAGTGGTGCATTGCACTGCGTCCAGTCTGAGGCATAAGTCTCATGTGCGTGTGCACCGGCACCAATATCCTTCAAGCCGGAATTGAATCAAAAGGAGAATCACTAAGAAACAAGTTTAAAGAAATAAATATAATGACAGTACCTTGCCAGTACATCTATGAAAACTTATTGTATGTTAAAAAAAATATCAATCTATTCAAAAAAAGTGATAATCATAATGTTAACACTAGAAACAAAGACAAACTCGCTGTTCCCACCACTAGGCTCACAAAAATTAGTAAATCTTTCAAAGGGCAATGTGTACGCTTCTTTAACAAAATCCCAAGTGATGTGTCTCAGTTGTCGATTGGCAAGTTCAAAAACGTAATAAAACAGAGACTTCTTTTAAAAGCATACTATAAAATATCTGATTATTTAAAAGACAAACAAGCTTGGGACGAACTAGCTCCAACTCATCCAATAAAATAAAATGTAATCATACCTAATCATACAAAACGTAATGACGATTCAAAGTGATCAGTGAGATTTTATTGAATAAAAGATTTTTGTCTTTGACTTTGACTTTATGCTCGAGTCCGGATCAGTGGTTGAGCAGTAAATCAGCATAAGGGCTGATAAATTAATTGAATTATGATGTACCTTGATTTCTTCTTGTGGATAGACCGTTTCAACTTCGATTGTCTCTTCTTCCTTCTTCACTGATGGTTGCTCGATTTGTCTGAAAAAAAACCCGACTGTGTATCCCCCTTGACACAACTGTCCATAAAAAATAGTGACTCACTTTATGCTAAATTACTTTTACTAAATCTGAGACTACGGCCTCTGCTGTGTAAAAAAAAACACTAAACTGAAATAAGTGCTTGTGGCGTAGCTTACTTAGCCAATCTTAGCCGATAATCTAAGTTAAGCAACGTTCTGTGCGATCACTATTTGGATGGGTGACCGTTAGTGGCATTTACATCTGAGCGCTTCCGTGCTTCGGAGGGCACGTTAAACTGTCCCGGCTCTAGCAGTCGTTGAGCCACGACGGAGGCCTTAAGGCGGCCTAAAAACTCTGTCACCAGAGTTGGCCACTAACTCATACGAGCTTGCTTTACTAAAATAAGTAGGTACAATAAAGCCTAGTGTGTTGGCTCACCTAGTTCCTTTATGCATGGATGTCCTAGTGTGTTATGCATGGATGTCCTAGTGTGTTGGCTCACCTAGTTCCTTTATGCATGGATGTCCTAGTGTGTTATGCATGGATGTCCTAGTGTGTTGGCTCACCTAGTTCCTTTATGCATGGATGTCCTAGTGTGTTATGCATGGATGTCCTAGTGTGTTGGCTCACCTAGTTCCTTTATGCATGGATGTCCTAGTGTGTTATGCATGGATGTCCTAGTGTGTTTGCTCACCTAGTTCCTTTATGCATGGATGTCCTAGTGTGTTTGCTCACCTGGTTCCTTTATGCATGGATGTTACGGGCAGATGTAGATCGATATCTCTGAACGCGTACACATCTTCCGCCTTTATCTCGATATCGTCGATATCCACTGCAGGCGCCGCTAGCGGCGGCGGTGAACTTTTAGCTGGAAATATTACAAGTACATTATATTCTTGGACTTCTTGGTGGTCTTTGACTTCGACGTGGTGTTATAACTATAGTACCTTTTGGTATTTTTAGAAAAATAATTATAAAAATACACACCCTTTCAATTAGTTCCAATATGGTGTACAAAAATACTCATAAAACATACAAATAAAACATGGGGTATAAAAATACTCATAAACACCTTTAGATGGAGTTGCCCAGCACCTATACCATCCTCTCAGCCTAGTCAGCCATATCCACAGGAAAGACAAGCTCAATACGTGCCTACTCCATCTAAACATTGTCCCAGGCACTACAGTGTGTCGTTAAGTGTAGGCATATGTTGCCTCCTGACGCTGTATGAATCATCTTCAATAGATGTAAAGGCCTATTATATACACCGTGTATCTACAATGGCGACATTAAATTGACACACGGGTAGAGCTACTTATTAGTATTCATAAAAAAATAATTAAAGTACAGTCAGCTGCACTAGAATGTGTATGATTCGTAACTTTCAAACTAGTGTCACCGTATTGCAATAGACATTTACAGGACAAAAAACTAAAAAATTATGAACACAGTTGATAATTTTACTTATTTATTTAGTATTGGGACCGTCAAAGTCCATAACAATGCAGCGGCCGTACATTGAAAATTAATTAATAGTTCCCATCGTGACAGGCGTCATGGCTCAGTCGGTAGTAGCTCTGCCTTCCGTGCTGTGGGTCGTGGGTTCGATCCCCACCGAGAACAAACATTTTGTGTTATAAACATAGATGTTTGTTCTGTGTCTGGGTGTTTCTATGTATTATAAGTATGTATTTACAAAAAAAAAAAGTATGTATGTATTCTATCAGCCATCTAGTTCCCATCGTACAAGCTTTGCTTAGTTTGGGACTAGAAGGCGTTGTGTTAAGTGTCCGTGAATATTTATTTTATTTTATTTTTATCGTACAAGCTTTGCTTAGTTTGGGACTAGAAGGCGTTGTGTTAAGTGTCCGTGAATATTTATTTATTTATTTAAGTAGCTCTACCCGTGTGTCAATTTAATGTCGCCATTGTAGATACACGGTGTATATACAAAACACCTCTAAATATGGGGTACAATGTACCTTAAGCTTAATACCTTTAAGCTGATGTTCTATCTCCTGTAACTGACTCTTAATATGTTCGATAGCTGCATGTTTGTTCTCACAACCTCTTTCCAACAGCATTGATAATGTTGGAGCAGTCACTGACGGGGACACCGTGTCTAGAACAAACGGAATATTAGTATTACATCCCACTAGCTCATACCCGCGACTTCGTACACGTTCCACCGAAATATCTGTCAAGCAGCTTACGATAAACCTCTTAGCAAATGGCTGCTTTTGGTTTAGAGATTTTAAGTAAGATATAGCCTATGGGTCTATCTGGAAAAAGGGCTTCTGAATGGTATAAGTTTCATTGAAATTGGTCAAGTAGTTTAGGCGTGATTCGCGAACAAACAAACAGACAAACTTGATTTTCGGAATCAGAATCTGCATATTTAGTTTATCCATTCCTTTAATTTTAGTTTTTGGCTTTTTTACAGTTTTATAATAGTATAGATAATCCCGCTTCTGGCCATGTGGTTCGACCACATGGTTCGATCAGTCGGACTACGTGAACTTTTTTCCAGTTGGTTCGATTGTAGTGAGACATTTTATGAGAAAGGGATGGCAACAATTTTAGTGACATCACTAGGTTAGTTTAGAAAAATGCAACAACAGAATCGAGGTCAGTAACAACTAGACACATAACAGACATCTGTGTATGCCAATGCCTTACAAGGCACGTCCTCAAACATACCAACAACGCCCGCTGGATGGGGTATATGTTGCGGTGTGGTCACCACAGGCGATGACTTTAGCAGAGAAGTTAGCAGTGGTGATGACGGCGTCGGAGTGGGAACTGAAATAAAGAAAATTAAACAAATGTCGACAATGCTTTTATAAGTTTAAGTAATTACAAGTTAGTCGTAGTTCCAAGAGTAGGGCTCCGATTTCAAAGATGTCTTTCTCTTTTAGATAGTACTCTTAAGTTTTACTGGTTTGAAAAATAAAGTAATTCGGTCAAGGGGTTGCAAAGTTATGAGGTTCGAAAAGGAGTAAAAAAAAAGTCGTACCAAAATATCAAGTGGGGTGTCATATGATAGGGCTTTGCGTAGACATTCCAAAACCGTTTTTATTTAGATTCTAGGTCTAAAAGTTTTTGAGCTATTGTAGAAATTATAAAATTGTCTAACCCAGTAAAACATGAGCTACCATTTCTTGGAGTTTCGATGATTTTGTAGTTCAAGTAAGACTGGTACTTAGCTAGACGGCGATTTCGATGCGATTTGCAATAGTATATTTCATTACCAGTGCGGAAAGGCTGTCATTGCAAAGAGTTCCGACAAATGTCTACCCGAGCCGAGGCGCAGCCGAAGGCGAGGGTTGACAGTCGGAACAAGTTTGCAATGACAGCCTCACTACTGCAGCTGAGTATGGACGCGGTACAGTAGGTGACAAATAACACCGCAATACAGGTCATTCACCCACCTTCACCACAATGTCGCAAAATTCAATTTATTAATGGCTAATTTTGTCGCTTTCCATACAAACCTGTCGCTAAGACGGTAATCGCTCGAATTACCGTCTTAGCGACAGGTTTGTACTGTTTGTTTACCATACATAAATTGAATTTTGCGACATCGAGGTGAAGGTGGGCGAATGACCTGTATTGCTGTGTTATTTAGCACTTACTATAGTAAGTTTGGTTGCTATAGTTACCAGGGTTGTTAGGTGAAGTCGGTGTGGAAACAGGCGGTCTCCAAGTCCGATCGGCTCTAGCGCGTCTTTCTTCTCTTTCTTTCATGAGTGCGGCGCGTCGTGCGATCTCTCTCTCTTTCGCGCGCTTCGCCGACTCTATGTTGTTCAATATCTCACGAAGACGGTCTTCGGAAGTGGATTGTGAACGGACTTCGGTTATTTCCGCCTGTAAATAATCAAATAAATAAATATTCATAGACATGGGTGTTACTATGTATTATAAGTATGTATTTACTAAAACATAAGTATTCTATCAGCAAACTGCGGCCCTAAGATGCGCACCGCGAGATATTTGTCATGTCGTTCTGTCAAAATGTAAACATTTTGTACCAGTTTAGTAACTATTGCATTATCTGTGATACCTAATGGTGTCGACAAAACGCGCCATAATGTACACTTTTGACACTTGTTAGTCGTCGTACCTCTCTGAGGACGAGATAATAGTCATGCAGAAATGTCAAAAGTTGAAAATTCAAAGGCGCGGTTTCTCGACAACATTACCACAGATAGTGCAATAGTTCCTAACTGGTACAAAATGCTTACATTTTGACAGAACGACATGACAAATATCTCACGGTGCGCATCTTAGGCCCGCTGGAGAGCATTGTGTGTATTGTCCAAGGTATTTATTTATTTTATTTATTCACACAACGCCATCTAGTCCCAAACTAAGCAGAGCTTGTACTATGGAAACTAGATGGCTGATAGAATACATACATTTTTTTTTTTGTAAATACATACTTATAATACATAGAAACACCCAGACACAGAACAAACATCTATGTTTGCCACACAAATGTTTGTTCTCGGAGGGGATCGAACCCACGACCCACAGCACGGAAGGCAGAGCTACTACCGACTGAGCCATGACGCCTGTCAAAATACTTTTTTTATATATTTTTTTAATACAACTAAATGATGGAATGTTGTGGGTTCAATTCCAGACAGAAGAAACATTTGTGATTCAAAAATGACTTAATTCATCAGGGCTAAGTCACCTGCGTGAATAAAGTATACTATTACGTAGTAATTAGTAGACTTAAATACTCTTATGTGACTTGCAGATAATTAAGTACACTAATTTGTAGACTTGAATACCCTGGCTAGGCACGGTGGTTAAATGAACTGTTTTTGACAGGCGTCATGGCTCAGTCGGTAGTAGCTTTGCCTTCCGTGCTGTGGGTGGTGGGTTCGATCCTCACCGAGAACAAACATTTGTGTGTGGCAAACATAGATGTTTGTTCTGTGTCTGGGTGTTTCTATGTATTATAAGTATGTATTTACAAATATATATATATATATGTATGTATTCTATCAGCCATCTAGTTCCCATAGTACAAGCTTTACTTAGTTTGGGACTAGGAGGCGTTGTGTTAAGTGTCCGTGAATATTTATTTATTTATTTATTTTAGGTTGATCCTATTAATAATATTATAAATGCGAAAGTTTGTAAGAATGTATGGATGGATGAATGTTTGTTACTCTTTCACGTAAAAACTACTGATCCGATTTGAATGAAACTTGGAATATATATTGCCCAACACATAGGCTACTTTTTATCCCGAAAAATCAACGGGATCCAACGGGACGCGAACGAAGTCGCGGGCGGCACCTAGTTAGTAATAAAAAGTAGTAAATACCTTCAACTGGTCATACTGTTGGTTCATTTCTGCAATAGTTTTCTGTATCTCCACAATTCTTTCCTGTTAATATTATATTTGTATTTTATTCACAAAGAAAATTACAACTAATACAGTATTTACAATATTTACAAAGTACACATGAAGCAGTTGAGCTATCTACAAACCGTTGCAAACAATTAATAGATAGCTCAACTGGTCCAAATCAGTACCAATGGGAAGTGTGCTCAAGACACTGGCTGCATTGTCGCGCTGAATGTTAATATTAATAAATAATAATGTTATGGGTCACAGTCACTGAATTTTTATTTATATTTAAAGTCCGGTTGAAGCACTGGCTCATAGGCACACCTTCAGCATATAATCTATATATATAAAAGAAAGTCATGTTAGTTACTACACTTATAACTCAAGAACGGCTGAACCGATTTGGCTGAAAATTGGTAGGGACGTAGCTAAGAACCAGGAGACGGCTATAGGATACTTTTTATCCCGTTCCCGGGGAAAAAATTTACATCCAAAAAAATTTATCAGTAAAAACATCAGTCCAGCCATTCATTTGTTAGAAATAGTATAGCAAAACACAACTGACAGCTTGAATAGAACCTTTTTATGTTGGTGGGTACACAACGTGGCCGTAAATAATCATATTAAGAAAACAACATTTTCATTCTTAAGCTACGTGTACAAAGATGGAATTTTTACAAGCGTTTCCAAAACGTGCACCCAGTTAAACTAAAGAGCATAATGAGGCGGTGAACTACTCGGTGGACGATAGTTTTGGTCTCGATTATCTCATAGGATGTCTTGATCAAAATTAACCTTAAACTGAATCAATGTGTGCGTTGTATTAATGTACATTAGAAAGTGCATTTTTACGATTTAAGTTGAAAATGTTAGAAAATATCAAGCGTGACTGCATTAGGGGTTTTTAGGACTTTGTAGGGGTTTTTAGAGGTTCGTAGGGTTTTGTAGGGTTTTTAGGGGTTTGTAAGGTTTTTAGGGGTTTGTAGGGGTTTTTAGGCTATAAGGCGGAACAAAGTTCGCCGGGTCAGCTAGTCATATATATAATTTTAATCTATTTTTTAAGGAACTTAAATTGGGTACAGACTATGTCAGTTCCATTGTTCCTTCTTTAGGTAATAACAGCTTATTATTGCTGCTAGCTATCTAAACAGTCCATATAATGACCGGCAGATCATGTTAGCTGCATGAGAGGTGGCTACCACTCTGCAATATATATTTTTATTAGTAACATAGTTTAATGTTACCCACTTGAGTAAGTCGTTTGACGATGCTCTCTTGCGGGGTTTCCACTGTATTTTCCACACATCGCTTCTTACGCTTTGGAGTTTCCACATGCTCGAGTAATGCTCCATACTGAGCTGCACAACTGGAAATAAATAAAAAGTAATCAATATAAAACTGTTTTGAAGCTGACTTAGGATCAACGCACAAAGTCCTAGAGGTATGAAATTTGGAGGGTAGTATCCTTTAATTCTTTATTGTACACTAAAATAACACATAAAAGACAGAAATAGATAACATGTACAAAGGCGAGCTTAACCCTAAAAAGAGTTTTCTTACAGCAAACCTTTGAGGCTAGAGAGGTAGGTCCGTGTACATACATAAAGTTATAATCTACTAAAATACTAACTGAACTATGTTAAAATATATATACTAATCATAGAATACATATACCTACATATATATACTAAGAGTAATACATAAAGAAAATACATACCTTATTAAATAATACATACATACAATACATATACATACAGTATCATTACAGAGATAGATAATGCTCTTTAACTTTGCTCTTAAATATGTTTAGCGATGGACTAGCTCGGATACTATGGGGTAGGGCATTCCACAGCTTAACTGCAGATACGGTGAAAGAGTTACTATAGCGACTGGAAGAGTGTTGAGGAGTTTTAAGAAGAAGGGATATAGAGGATCTACAGTGCTCACCTCGAGGAATAAGATATTCAAAGCGCTCACGGAGGTAGATGGGGGAGAGTGGACAGTAAAGAATTTTATAGAGAAGTGCCATTACGTGGAGATTGCGACGACTGCGAATAGGTAGCCAGTTTAATTGGGATCTGAACTCAGATACGTGATCAAACTTGCGCAATCCGAATATAAAGCGGATGCACAAGTTTTGAAGGCGCTCGAGTTTGTTGAGAAGCTCCTCCGTGGCATCAAGAAAAGAAACATCAGCATAGTCAATGAGAGGTAGCATAAGGGTTTGAGCGAGAGTGATTTTAGTCTGAAATGGAAGAAACTTTTGAAGACGCTTGAGCGATTGAAAAGAAAAGTGAACTCTTTTGCTGATCTCATTGATATGGCTGGCCCATGACAAATTATTATCAAAAATAACACCGAGGTTTTTGGCCTTATTGGAGTAAGACAAGGGCACCCCATCGTAAACGCATGGTGGAATCACAGACTTACTTAGCATATTTAACATGTACGGAGAACCTAAAACCAAAACCTGGGACTTAGACGGATTGACCATAAGACCAAAACTTTTGGCCCACTTGTCAATGCGATCAAGGTCAGCATTAATCTCGTTGATACCTTCAGCTATCATATCTACATTGAAATGATGATAAACTTGCAGGTCGTCGGCATACATGACAGTGAGAAGAAATAATCTGGGTGATCGAGTTAATAAACACGGAGAAGAGAAGTGGAGAGAGAACGCCACCTTGTGGTACACCAGCAGTTATATTACACCAGTCCGAGCATGATGCATCCAAACGAACACACTGCGAGCGGCCCGATAGATAGGATTTGAACCAAGAGGTTACCGGGTGAGATACATTAAGGGAGCAAAGGATAGATAAAAGGATGTCATAGTCAACTGAATTAAAAGCACTGCTGAAGTCCAGTAGTACCAAGACTGTGAGGCACTTATTATCCATGGCCCAGCGAATATCATCAGAGACTTTCGTTAGAGCGCTTGCGGTGCTGTGGCCTGGACGAAAGCCAGATTGAAATGGACTCAGCTGGCTATATTTTGTGAGGAAAAATGATAGTTGTTTATGAACAGCCATTTCCAAGATTTTGGATAGAACAGGGAGTATGGAAATAGGACGAAATTGGGATTATATCCTTATATAGTGTAGGGGTGCACTAAGGAAGGAATTTTGATAAGTCACACTCTAACGCGAGCAAGGAGGTGAGAGACGGCTAGTATGAAATAAAATGAAAATATTTTGTTATGCAAAAACTGTCCCAGAACACAGTAGAATAAGAATAATTTTTATTAGGTGAATATTCCAAGTGATGGAATATTGTATACGTCCAAATATTCCTAATATAGTAAAAAAAATATGTCTCGTAAATACAGAGCCTGTATGTGTGTACCACGAGGATTATAAGCATAAAGATGTTTTGAGATTGTGTAACTTATTAAAAAACTGTAGAAACATACGAGTCTTGACTTAAGTACTTCTGAGAGAGTTTAAATTTTAACTCAGTTTGCTCAGTATGGATTAACCCACAGCCCAGAGAGGGCCTATACCGACTGAGCTGTATCGCCTCTTTACAGGGAGATATAGGTGTAAGTCTTGCAAAGATACCTTTTCTGTGAATACCAATCGGGTGGTCTGTTTGGTTCGCCCACAGTCTTCAGAGCTCGCGATACAGACATCCAGTTCTGGTCTCCACTGCGCACCACCGCTGAAGCTAAGCATAACTGTTCCCGAATGTTCCAGGTGTCGAGGGGAACTCGCTTCAGTTGCAGTCTTTCTTGTATCGAACTCATTTTCACACAGAACTATTTAGGTTATAAAAACTGACATGACAATAACGCGAATAAATACCACAACTATGTACGTAATTTATTTTAGTAGATGATGATTGAGATGAGAAAATGCAAATATTTCAGGTTTTATTTACAAACAAAATTCTCGACCAACAAACCAAACTGCTAATTCTACAAAACTGGACAGATGACGCCGTCATGTCAGTGTCAAGTCATTTAACCGTCATAATGACGGATAAATGACATGACGTTGACTGCACTGACGTGCATTCCATTGCACTGGAGCTGCCTGGCATCCCTCACCTCTCACCCACCACATTAATCTCCATGTCCATCGCACTTCACGCAAAGTTTTTATACTTGGCATTTACGGTAATCAATCACATGTGATCACAATGTTTGAAGGAAAAGAATACATACCATGGACGTAATTTATTATTACGTCCATGATACATACCCACAGACGACGGATCTAATGGACGGAGTGAAATCTTTGGTAGCGTGTCAGTTTTATGTTGGTGTGAGTTTCTAAATTTACATTAGTGTGCGTGAGTAGGGAAGAGATACTATTGCGAAATATATCGATAAAAAATGGTCGCATACTCTGACTAAACTCGAAGCACACTTACCCACACATGGCTCGCTATTACTGTAATTTAAAAATAAGACTGAAACAGGGTTTTAAGTTACAGAACCTAAATAATAGCTCTTTACTCTTTGTATTCAATTACTTAAATTCTGTTTCATCCACAGGTTTCTTATTTCTGGACATTTCGGGACCTAAAACAAAATATTTTATTAGTAACTAATAAATAGGATATTTCTCTGGGGGAAACCCGTACCCTGCAGTGGGACGCATAAAACGGTTGACGCGACGCGAAATGTCAATCAATGATAAAAACTGCCATTTTAGGGTGCCGGCGTAGGTAAATAGGATTTTATTAAAGGTAACACAAACAAGGGTTAAATATAAACAAAGGATAAATCAACATGGTTGTAAATATCGATAAAATCTTAAGGACGCTGCAGGCACATCACTAGCCGGGAGGCGTAAAACAATGTATTTATTTATCATGAATTAAAGCTTTAAATCCACAGTTAACTACGACTACTTGGTAATTATATGATGCCAGGGACGTATATCTTTCATGTAAAATACATATATCACTTTAAAACTTCATAAATTAAGATATTTTTGCCAAAAAAACTTACGTGTGAAAAGATAATTCTGGGTCTTTTAGTCCACCTTTGGTTGTTCTTGATGGACAGAACACAGCACAACACGACATATTTCTTTATACTAATGAATATTCGTTTGTAATAACAATCTTTCTGAATTATTTTAGCCTTTTTACCGGTGTTGCTACCGGTGGACACGAAGTACACCGACAGCGCGGAGTTGCCAAACTTCCTATAGCTTCCTCTTTTACTTAACGTGATTATCATAGTAATAGATAAGGAAACAACGCAATGCGTTGACATGACGGGCGGGCTGGCAACGTCTCTATGGCTCCGTCCATTATGATCCTTCGTCTGTGTACATACCTACTCATGTTTGAATGTTTTTAATTGGGCCAACCTTATTTCTACATACAAAAAGGCGCACTTTTATTTATTTTATTATAATAGGACACCCATCACGGGTTTACACATTATGAACAAATAATGAAGCAGAAGAGCAAAGAACATAGAGTCATTTCGAATATGTAGTAACAATCTACATCCTTCCCATAGTACATGCTTGGCTTAGTTTGAGGCAAGATGGTGTTGTGTGAAATGTCCAATAATATTTACATATTCATTATAATAATAATTACTAGCTTGTTTGTTCTTCCCTGCAGAACTTGTTGATTTTTGTCTCTCTGCTTAGATAAATATTCCAAGTTTCATCCAAATTGGTTCAACACCTAAACGCACATTTTTAGTATAGTACAATTTATAATTTATGTCCTTATTCGTCGTCGATAAATAATTATTATTCATTATAATATTCGCTATCATGCGTTTCTTCTACAACTTCTTCCATTTCTCCATCTGTATCGAAATATAGGTACTTCTTCTTCCATGTTTTCTTTTTGTTCAGATTCTCCATTTACTTCTACGTTTTCTTTAAATTCTTCTAACTCTTGTCCATCGTCTTTTTCGACCATTACACTAGCATTCAAGAAGGCTTTTAACCTGCGCAAATCTTCCTTCCAATGTTCAAGGATGCAGGGTTTCAGTAGTTCAATGCTAAGGGGGGGGTACTGGCCCCAAAGGAGGGAATTATAATTCCTCAATTCCAGTGTGAAATTTAACATAGTGCTGTTTTAGTATGCATCTTCAGTTGAATGTATTGTTTGTGACAGCTGTTGCAAGAAAATGGCTTTGCTCAGGAATGCATTCGCATGAGAGTTCTTAGGGCACTTTTAACAAAGAATGTCTTAGCACATGTGCCGCAGGAAAACGGGTTTTCGCCAATGTGATGATGATAATGACGCATGTGATTTGTTAGGGCAGATCATTGGTTTTAAATGTCTTGTCTCACCTTTCACAAGAATATGGCTTTACTCCAGTGTGTATACAGATGTGACTTGTTAGGATAGATTTATCACTGAATGTCTTGTTACACCTGTTCTAGGGGAACCGCTTTAGTCCAGTATGCGTAACCAATTTCCGACTAAACATCTTATCACACCTGTTGCAAGAAAATGGTTTTTTTTCCAGTGTGAATATGCATGTGTCTTGTTAGGGCAGATTTATCACTGAACATCTTATCACACCTGTTGCAAGAAAATGGCTTTACTCCAGTATGAATACGCATGTGTCTTGTTAGGTTAGATTTATCACAGAACATCTTATCACACCTGTTGCAAGAAAATGGCTTTTTTCCAGTGTGAATATGCATGTGGTTTGTTAGGGTAGATTTCCGACTGAACATCTTATCACACCTCTTGCAAGAAAATGGCTTTACTCCAGTATGAATACGCATGTGTCTTGTTAGGGTAGATTTATAACTGAACATCTTATCACACCTGTTGCAAGAAAATGGCTTTTTTCCAGTGTGAATATGCATGTGGTTTGTTAGGGTAGATTTCCGACTGAACATCTTATCACACCTCTTGCAAGAAAATGGTTTTACTCCAGTATGAATACGCATGTGACTTCTTAGGTTACATTTATAACTGAATGTCTTATCACACCTGTTGCAAGAAAATGGCTTTTTTCCAGTGTGAATACGCATGTGACCTTTTAGAATACTTTTGAGGTGGAATGATTTATCACATGTGTTGCAAGAATAGGTTTTTTTAGTGTGAAAATTCAAATGTTTCACTAAATGACATTTTTTGTTAAATTTTTGGCTACATACATCACAATAGAAACATAAACTCCCAATATTTTCAGTACTAGCATTTATATCATTCTCTAGAACTGAATCTGTTTTATTTGGGTGTTGGTTGATCTCTGCATCGGTATTCAATGTTTCTAACATACATTCCTCAATGTCAATATCATCATAATCAGATGTTTCTTTGTTGCTGTCCCATTCAATTTTCACAGATACTTGTTCTTCTTTAACAGGCACAGAAGTACTTGAGGCATTTGATAAGTTTGTGAAAGAACAGTGCACAGTGGGAGCCACCACTAAGGTTTGCATTACATTGGAGGGTCGCAGTACCAGTGCATTGTTGGTCACCTGAAGAATCATTCATTAATATTAATACTTTAAGTGTTTAGTTTTGTAAGTTTTACAAACTTATAGGTAGGTATAACTATAAATAAAGTTAATGAACTACCTACCATAATTAACATATTGCTGGTTTCAAAATAAGTTTCATCTTGTTCTCATTTAAACTTTTTAATATCATACCTGAGTGCCATGGCACAGCCACTCTTGTAGGACTCTGTTGGATTTGTGAGCCATCTCGGAGAATGTGTGGCATCGCTGCAGCTGTCGATGACAGATATAGCATACTGTGCTAGGCATCCCACACTCAATATCTGCACACAACTGCAACATAGTAGCAATACTAAGTAAAATCATTTATAGCCATACCAACTTCTTGTATTACGACTTATAAGCAGCCATGTAATTGTCTGTTTAGTAATACAGATAGGATTTGTACTAAATTACCTACAAGTAGGTACCTATTGAGACATCCATAGATACAAGATACAAGATACAAGATGTTTATTTGCATAAATAAGTGTTACAATTTGGTCTTATATGTAGGAGGCACTTTTCAACTTATTCACCTTTTCCAGGTATCGCAAATGTTTTGGGCGCTTAAACTTAGGTAGTTAATTAATAACATTAATTTTGGGTAGGTACATACCTTTGGGCATGCACTAAATTTTAAAACATTTTTCCTTATCTACTACTTAACTAGTTCTTACTTAGGGTAGGTATACTTTTTACTAATTATGTACTTAAATTTATTATGGCTAATTTGACTAGGTACCTATATAAGTTAATATTTTACTTTAGTTTTAGGTGGGTATTATTCTTTTTCAAAGTAGTCTTCGGTTGAGTAAAGGCATTTTTTGACTAGGTATGATTTTAGTTTTCCTATGAATGATTTTATTTTTGTTTCATTTTTTATGTCATTTGGTAGGTTATTAAAGATTTTAACTGCCATTTAATACGGGCTTTTATTTAACATTTTTATTCTAGAATATGGTAGATAGAGTTTGTTTTTGTGGCGGGTGTTTACGTTGTGTGTTTCACTAATTTTAAGAAAATTACTTTTATTTTTGTAAACAAATATGCATACATCCATGATATAAATCGATGGAAGTGTCAAGAGATTAAATTTAATAAAATAGGGTCTACAGCTTTGAGTGTTATTAATTTGGGCTAGGATTCTTACACATTTTTTTTGCATGATGAATAACTCATTTACATTAACACTATTTCCCCATAGCATTACTCCATATCTGAGCCAAGAGTAAGCATATGCGTAATATGCTGACAGTGCAGTTTCTGTGTTTGTACTATATTTTAACTGAAATAGAGCGTATATAAATTTTGAAAGCTTTGTTTTTATGTGATCAATGTGAGTCTTCCAGTTTAGGTGCGTGTCAATATTTAAGCCAAGTAAATTAAATGTTTGAACTGTCTCTAATGGATTATTTTGAAAATCTCTTACAGCAGATTTATATAGTTCCCATCGTTACAAGCTTTGCTTAGTTTGGGAATAGAAGGCATTGTGCAAAGTGTCCGTGAATATTTATTTATTTATTTATATTTATAAAGAGTCTAAAGGTTATCTACCTTGATATTTGTAAGCTTCTCGTAAGTGTCCAGGTAGATCTCACTAACGCTCTGTAGCCTGATGTCGCTGCTTAGACAGACTCTGCACAAAGTCGTGGTAGCCATGACGTCTTTATTTTTTAATTCCAAGCGTTATAAATGTAAATTAGTACAATACAACCAAAACAACTAACAACTAAAGAACTTTGAATACTTTGAATGCTTTGATTGAATGTTTGACTTCTTCTTGGTCAACATAGAAAAAAAATGTTCAATAACAAAGTTTGAATGTTTTTAATTGGGCCAGCCTTATTTCTACGTACAAAATGACGCACTTTTATTTTTTTAAATAGAACACTCAACACGGGTTTACTTTACACAATATGAACAAATAATATTAGTCCAAAGCTTAGACCGCACTAGGGCGGAACTGCACTGCAGCGGAGCGTCGCGTCAGTTAGCTTCTATATTCTTTTACCTTGGAAAGAATATAGAAGCTATCTGACGCGACGCTCCGCTGCAGTGCAGTTCCACCCTAGTGCGGTCTAACCTTAAAGGTAACAAAAAAAGTGTTCAAATATTGTTGGCCAAAATGTCGGAAGGAGGCCATAAATAAAATAAAATAAAAGAAGAAGAACCAACTCGCTATTAAAATGCGGCGCGCCAACACGAAACAAAAAAAAATGCGTCGAGGATACAGAAACGCCACTTTGTCTTGGTGATCCAATTAGAAGGACCATGCAATGAAACAGAATAGAGCAAAGAACTTATATTTATTTTGCTTCTCATAGTACATATGCTTGGCTTAGTTTAGCGAAACTTTCCACCAAAATATCTGTCAACCAGCTTACGATGAACCTCGTAGCAAGACTTTAGAGAGTTCAAGCTGTATCTAAGAACCCACGTCTTTGATTTCAATAAAATATATTCTATGTTTCAATCCGCAAAAAGGGCTTCTTAATGGTATATGTTTCATTGAAATTGATCCAGTAGTTATGGCGTGATCCGCGAACAAACAGACAAACTCGATTTTCGGAATCAGAATCGTTTATTTAGGAGATTTGCATATTTAGTTTCTTAAATTTTAGTTTTTGGTTTTTTACAGTTTTTTAATAGTACCTAGGTAGCATAGATTAATAATAATTACATAGGCACTAGCTTCTGCCCGCGATGAAGTCGCGTTCCGCTTGTTCGTTCTTCCATGTATCTAGATCTTGTTGATTTTTTGAGATAAATAGTATCCTATACCAATCCTGCTTACATAAATATTCAAAGTTTCATTCAAATTGGTTCAACACCTAAACTCACATTTTTTGTATAGTACAATTTATTAACTTCTACTAATTAATAATTTATGTCCTTATTCGTCGTCGCTAAATAATTATTCATTATAATATTCGCTATCATGCATTTCCTCTACAACTTCTTCCATTTCTCCATCTGTATCGAAATACACTTCTTCTTCCATGTCTTCTTTTTGTTCAGATTCTCCGTTTACTTCTACGTTTTCTTTAAATTCTTCTATCTCTTGTCCATCGTCTTTTTCGACCATTACATTAGCATCCAAGAGGGCTTTTAACCTGTGCAAATGTTTCTTCCAAGGTCCAAGGACGCAGGATTTCAGTAATTCAATGCTAACGGAGGGTACTGGCCCCAAAGGAGGGAACTATAATTCCTCAAGTCCGTGTGAAATTTCACATTGTGCTGGTTTAGTATGTATCTTCGATTGAATGTAGGTATCGTTTGTTACAGCTGCTGCAATAAAATGGCTTTGCTCTGGTGTACATTCGCATGCGAGTTCTTAGGGCACTTTTTACAATGAATGTCTTAGCACATGTGTCGCAGGAAAATGGGTTTTCTCTAATGTTATGATGATGATGACGCATGTGATTTGTTAGGGCAGATCATTGGTTTTAAATGTCTTGTCTCACCTTTCACAAGAATATGGCTTTACTCCAGTGTGTATACAGATGTGACTTGTTAGGATAGATTTATCACTGAATGTCTTGTTACACCTGTTGCAGGGGAACCGCTTTAGTCCAGTGTGCGTAACCATGTGCTTTGTTAGGATACATTTCCGACCAAACCTCTTATCACATCTGTTGCAAGAAAATGGTTTTTTTCCAGTATGAATACGCATGTGTCTTGTTAGGGTAGATTTATAACTGAACATCTTATCACACCTGTTGCAAGAAAATGGCTTTTTTCCAGTGTGAATATGCATGTGGTTTGTTAGGGTAGATTTCCGACTGAACATCTTATCACACCTCTTGCAAGAAAATGGTTTTACTCCAGTATGAATACGCATGTGACTTCTTAGGTTACATTTATAACTGAATGTCTTATCACACCTGTTGCAAGAAAATGGCTTTACTCCAGTGTGAATATGCATGTGATTTGTTAGGGCAGATTTATCACAGAACATCTTATCACACCTGTTGCAAGAAAATGGCTTTACTCCAGTATGAATACGCATGTGTCTTAATAGGGTAGATTTATAACTGAACATCTTATCACACCTGTTGCAAGACAATGACTTTTTTCCAGTGTGAATATGCATGTGGTTTGTTAGGGTAGATTTCCGACTGAACATCTTATCACACCTCTTGCAAGAAAATGGCTTTACTCCAGTGTGAATATGCATGTGATTTGTTAGGGTAGATCTATCACTGAACATCTTATCACACCTGTTGCAAGAAAATGGCTTTACTCCAGTGTGAATACGCATGTGATTTGTTAAGGTAGATTTATGACTGAACATCTTATCACACCTGTTGCAAGAATATGACTTTTCACCAGTATGAATACGCATGTGTCTTGTTCGGTTAGATTTCTGACTGAATGTCTTGTCACACCTTTCGCAAGAATATCGCTTTAATTCAGTGTGCGTAACCATGTGTCTTGTTAGGTTAGATTTATCACTGAACATCTTATCACACCTGTTGCAAGAAAATTTCTTTTTTCCAGTGTGAATATGCATGTGCTTTGTTAGGGTAGATTTTCGACTGAACATCTGAGCACACCTCTTGCAAGAATATGGCTTTACTCCAGTATGAATACGCATGTGACTTCTTAGGTTACATTTATAACTGAATGTCTTATCACACCTGTTGCAAGAAAATGGCTTTTTTCCAGTGTGAATACGCATGTGACCTTTTAGAATACTTTTGAGGTGGAATGATTTATCACATGTGTTGCAAGAATAGGATTTTTTAGTGTGAAAATTCAAATGTTTCACTAAATGACATTTTTTGTTAAATTTTTGGCTACATACATCACAATAGTAACATAAACTCCCAATATTTTCAGTACTAGCATTTATATCATTCTCTAGAACTGAATCTGTTTTATTTGAGTGTTGGTTGATCTCTGCCTCAGTATTTAATGTTTCTAATTTACATTCCTCAATGTCAATATCATCATAATCAGATGTTTCTTTGTTGCTGTCCCATTCAATTTTCACAGATACTTGTTCTTCTTTAACAGGCACAGAAGTACTTGAGGCATTTGATAAGTTTGTGAAAGAACAGTGCTCAGTGGGGGCTACCACTAAGGTTTGCATTACATTGGAGGGTCGCAGTACCAGTGCATTGTTGGTCATCTGAAGAATCATTCATAAATATTAATACTTTAAGTGTTTAGTTTTGTAAGTTTTACAAACTTATAGGTAGGTATAACTATAAATAAAGTTAATGAACTACCTACCATAATTAACATATTGCTGGTTTCAAAATAAGTTTCATCTTGTTTTGTTCTCATTTAAACTTTTTAATATCATACCTGAGTGCCATGGCACAGCCACTCTTGTAGGACTCTGTTGGATTTGCGAGCCATCTCGGAGAATGTGTGGCATCGCTGCAGGTGTCGATGACAGATATAGCATACTGTGCTAGGCATCCCACACTCAGTATCTGCACACAACTGCAACATAGTAGCAATACTAAGTAAAAACATTTATAGCCATACAAACTTCTTGTATTACGACTTATAAGCAGCCATGTAATTGTCTGTTTAGTAATACAGATAGGATTTGTACTAAATTACCTACAAGTAGGTACCTATTGAGACATCCATTTACTTACAGCAGATTTATATAGTTCCCATCGTTACAAGCTTTGCTTAGTTTGGGACTAGAAGGCATTGTGCAAAGTGTCCGTGAATATTTATTTATTTATTTATATTTATAAAGAGTCTAAAGGTTATCTACCTTGATATTTGTAAGCTTCTCGTAAGTGTCCAGGTAGATCTCACTAACGCTCTGTAGCCTGATGTCGCTGTTTAGACAGACTCTGCACAAAGTCGTGGTGGCCATGACGTCTTTTAATTTTTAATTCCAAGCGTTATAAATGTAAATTAGTACAATACAACCAAATATACTAACAACTAAACAACTTTGAATCACCAAAGTTTTTTGTGTGATTGTGCTTTGAATACACGTTTGAATGTTTTTAATTGGGCCAGCCTTATTTCTACGTACAAAATGACGCACTTTTATTTTTTTAAATAGAACACTCAACACGGGTGTACTTTACACATTATGAACAAATAATATTAGTCTAAAGGTAACAAAAAAAGTGTTCAAATATTGTTGGCCAAAATGTCGGAAGGAGGCCATAAATAAAATAAAATAAAAGAAGAAGAACCAACTCGCTATTAATGCGGCGCGCCAACACGAAACAAAAAAAAATGAGTCGAGGATACAGAAACGCCACATTGTCTTGGTGATCCATTTAGAAGGACCATGCAATGAAGCAGAATAGAGCAAAGAACTTATATTTATTTTGCTTCTCATAGTACATATGCTCGGCTTAGTTTAGCGAAACTTTCCACCAAAATATCTGTCAACCAGCTTACGATGAACCTCGTAGCAAGACTTTAGAGAGTTCAAGCTGTATCTAAGAACCCACGTCTTTGATTTCAATAAAATATATTCTATGTTTCAATCCGCAAAAAGGGCTTCTGAATGGTATATGTTTCATTGAAATTGATCCAGTAGTTAAGGCGTGATCCGCGAACAAACAAACATACAAACTCGATTTTCGGAATCAGAATGGTTTATTTAGGAGATTTGCATATTTAGTTTCTTAAATTTTAGTTTTTGGTTTTTTACAGTTTTTTAATAGTACCTAGGTAGTATAGATTAATAATAATTACATAGGCACAAGCTTCTGCCCGCGATGAAGTCGCGTTCCGCTTGTTCGTTCTTCCATGTATCTAGATCTTGTTGATTTTTTGAGATAAATAGTATCCTATACCAATCCTGCTTACATAAATATTCAAAGTTTCATTCAAATTGGTTCAACACCTAAACTCACATTTTTAGTATAGTACAATTTATTAATTTCTACTAATTAATAATTTATGTCCTTATTCGTCGTCGCTAAATAATTATTCATTATAATATTCGCTATCATGCATTTCCTCTACAACTTCTTCCATTTCTCCATCTGTATCGAAATACACTTCTTCTTCCATGTCTTCTTTTTGTTCAGATTCTCCGTTTACTTCTACGTTTTCTTTAAATTCTTTTTCTCCATCTGTATCGAAATACACTTCTTCTTCCATGTCTTCTTTTTGTTCAGATTCTCCGTTTACTTCTACGTTTTCTTTAAATTCTTCTATCTCTTGTCCATCGTCTTTTTCGACCATTACATTAGCATCCAAGAGGGCTTTTAACCTGTGCAAATCTTTCTTCCAAGGTCCAAGGACGCAGGATTTCAGTAATTCAATGCTAACGGAGGGTACTGGCCCCAAAGGAGGGAACTATAATTCCTCAAGTCCGTGTGAAATTTCACATTGTGCTGGTTTAGTATGTATCTTCGATTGAATGTAGGTATTGTTTGTTACAGCTGCTGCAATAAAATGGCTTTGCTCCGGTGTACATTCGCATGCGAGTTCTTAGGGCACTTTTTACAATGAATGTCTTAGCACATGTGTCGCAGGAAATGGGTTTTCTCTAATGTTATGATGATGATGACGCATGTGATTTGTTAGGGCAGATCACTGGTTTTAAATGACATGTCTTGTCTCACCTTTTACAAGACTAAGCCTTTTCTAAAGTATGAATACAGATGTGACTTGTTAGGATAGATCTATCACTGAATGTCTTGTTACACCTGTTGCAGGGGAACCACTTTATTCCAGTGTGAATACGCATGTGCCTTGTTAGGTTAGATTTCTGACTGAATGTCTTGTCACACCATTTGCAAAAAAATAGCTTTTTTTGAGTGTGAATACGCATGTGACATTTTAGAAAACTTTTGATGAATGTTTTGTCACATGTGTTACAAGAATATGTTTTTTTGGTGTGAAAATTCAAATGTTTAACTAAATGACATTTTTTGTAAAATTTTTGGCTACATACATCACAATAGAAACATAAACTCCCAATATTTTCAGTACTAGCCTTCATATCATTCTCTAGAACTGAATCTGTTTTATTTGGGTGTTGGTTGATCTCTGCATCGGTATTCAATGTTTCTATCATACATTCCTCAATGTTAATATCATCATAATCAGATGTTTCTTTGTTGCTGTCCCATTCAATTTTCACAGATACTTGTTCTTCTTTAACAGGCACAGAAGTACTTGAGGCATTTGATAAGTTTGTGAAAGAACAGTGCACAGTGGGAGCCACCACTAAGGTTTGCATTACATTGGAGGGTCGCAGTACCAGTGCATTGTTGGTCACCTGAAGAATCATTCATTAATATTAATACTTTAAGTGTTTAGTTTTGTAAGTTTTACAAACTTATAGGTAGGTATAACTATAAATAAAGTTAATGAACTACCTACCATAATTAACATATTGCTGGTTTCAAAATAAGTTTCATCTTGTTCTCATTTAAACTTTTTAATATCATACCTGAGTGCCATGGCACAGCCACTCTTGTAGGACTCTGTTGGATTTGTGAGCCATCTCGGAGAATGTGTGGCATCGCTGCAGCTGTCGATGACAGATATAGCATACTGTGCTAGGCATCCCACACTCGGTATCTGCACTCAACTGCAACATAGTAGCAATACTAAGTAAAAACATTTATAACAACTTCTTGTTTCACGAGTTTTATGCAGCCAGTTGTAATTGTTTGTTTAGTAAAACAGATAGGATTTGTACTAAATTACCTACAAGTACATATTGAGACATCCATTTCCAGCAGATGGATTACAAAACGTGTGCTGCCTAAAAGAAACATCCTATAGATAGGCCATGACCACTAGAGTAGGCTCTATACCTACTAGCAAATCTCATATTACCATATAGGTAGGTAGTGTATCTAATTATTTATCGTACGTAGTGCTCTGCAGACGCAGTATACGTAGGTTTCCTTATACAGTAAGTGTAAAGGTTATTTACCTTGATATTGTAGCAGTTTTGCGCAAATAGGCGATTCAATATTTAAAGCAATAATAAAACGGGATAGCACTTTTGTATTAGAGTTAGTTTTTTCGATCTTTTTTTTTACTTTCGAATTACATGACATCTTATTTTTACACTTTTATATTCTATTCTTTTTTATGACAGGGTGTCTATGATTATCTAAGAAGGTAGGTATCAACCAGAACGGATCTTCTTCAACACTTTCCCATATTCATAACACCGAGTTCTCTGCAAAAAGACATGAATGGCGACCGAGATAATCCTTTTGTCAATATATCGGCCACTTGATCCACAGTGCTGATTCTTTCCACCTCCAGTATTCCTTCCGCAACCAGTTCACGTATGTAAAAGTGGCGGATACGGATGTGTTTTGTTCTCTTGTGAAACTCGGGGTTGTGAGCAAGTCGAACTGCTGCTTCATTGTCAACAAACAACATCGGGGTTTTCACAAGTGATGTCAGGTCTTGCATTACTCTTATTAGCCAGACCATTTCCCTAGCGCCTTCACTGGCTGCTACTAGCTCTGCCTCAGTAGTTGATATAGCAACCGATGTCTGTCGCTGGCTCAACCACGATATCACGCCTCCTGCGTATCGGCACACGACTCCAGTTGTAGAGCGTCCAGTTTGTGCATCTCCTCCATGATCTGCATCGCTAAATCCTTCAAGGATACCGGGGAGATGCTGCGCTTTGTACTTAATACCATATGAGTACGTTCCTTTAACATAGCGCATAATCCGCTTGACTTTAAGCCAGTCTTCTTTGGAGGGCGACTCCAATTTCCGGGATGCAACTCCTACAGCGTATGCTATATCCGGTCGTGTTCCAACCATTAGGTATGCCAGGGCACCTACAGCTTCTCGGTAAGGGAATTTTTCCTCTTTTATTTCAGTTTTCCCTGAACCTTCCTTTTCTATACAAGGTGTCGTGATTGGATTGCAATCGAGCATTCCAAAACGCTGTAAAATACGCTTTGCATAAGCTTCTTGACTTATAATTACTGAGCCATTCTCCTCTCTTTGTATTTGAAGACCCAAGTAATAAGTTGCGGGTTTCGTAGTAATTCTTAATCGTTTTCTTAGATCGTTAAGAAAGTCATCAGCCAAATCCTTGTCTGAAGCTGCTATCATACCATCGTCGACGTACAACGTTATGAGTAGCTTCTTGCCATTTACCAGTTTAGTGTATAAACAGGAGTCAGCCTCACACTGTTTGAAATCCATTTCGAGTAAGATTTCTTGGAAACATGCATTCCAGCATCTCGGTGCTTGCTTTAATCCGTATAAGCTTCGATTAAGCTTCCAGACTTTACTTGTTCCATCAGCGTAGCCATCGGGTTGCTGCACGTAAATTTCTTCTTTGAGCTTACCATTGAGGAAAGCGGTACAAACATCGAATTGTACAAGATACAGGTTTTCTTGTGCACTCACGCTAAAAAGCGGTCTGATTGTTGCAAGTCGGGCAACAGGACTGAAAGTCTCTCCATAATCTAGTCCTTTTTTTTGAAGCCTTTTACGACAAGTCGTGCTTTATATTTATCAATTGTGCCATCTGGGTTCCTTTTAATACGGAGAACCCATTTACATGGAAGCACCTTCCTGCCTTTGGGTAACACGCATGGCGTCCATACTCCATGGTCTTTTAACGACTTCATTTCCGAATCCATCGCCTTTTGCCATTCATCATGATCGTCTTTATTCATGGCATCTGAAAAATTAGCAGGATACGATTCAGTAACGCATATGTAATCGTCGAATCTTTCAGGACGTCTTATTAGACTACGATTGCGAAGATTGTAAGATGGAACTTCAGCGGCATCATGAAATTCGTCTTCGTCATCACTACGTATTTCAGGTGGTTCCTGGAGTCCATCCACATTTTCATCATGAACGTGATCTTCCACTTGGACTTGATCCTGATATTCTCCCTCAAGAGCACGTTCTGCTTCGTTCGTAGCTTCGATCGTAGCTTCATTTCCTCCCTCTGTTTCAATGGAGCGTTCTCCCTCGGTTTCAGTAGGATATGAAGTCAACCCCTCGTTGGTTACCGGTAGAGGTATCGTGTATTCATACTCTCGTGTGTCTTCGCTTACACAAGGTGATGTCGAATTATTTACTTGAAGATTTGGAAGAGGTTTTTCATCGAAAATCACATCACGCGAACGGACGAGCGTGTTTCTTTTTCCATCCGTGATCCAGATTCGGTAACCATCTTCATCGTAACCTACGAGTCTACCTTTCGTGGCTTTCTTATCAAGTTTTCTACGTTTTTGTTTTGGAATGTGGACGTACGCTGTGCAGCCTATTATTCGGAACTGTTTAATAATGGGCCGTTTTCCACACCAAAGTTCGTAAGGAGTTTTATCGTTGTTTGCTGGACCCGTCCTATTCAGAATATAGGCGGCGGTATTGATCAACTCAGCCCAAAGTTGTTGCGGCATAGGTTCGTGAGCGTACATCATTGAACGTGCTGTTTCAACGAGGCTTTTGTTCTCTCGCTCGCTAACACCATTTTGCTCGGGTGTATACGGAGTTACAAGTCTATGTTCTACTCCGTGAGCATCCAATACTTTTCGATTAGACTCGTTGTCGAACTCACCACCATTGTCACTTAGCAGCCGTTTTATGGTGTGTCCCTGTGTCTTCGCACGTGCTAACATCAAGGCGAGTTTATCCTTGACTTCGGACTTATGCTTCAGGAAGTATACCATACGGTAGCCTGTAAAGTCGTCTTTGAACAATACATAGTAACGTAACTTCGTAAAACTTGGTTCAAATGGTCCGCAAACATCAGTATGTACGAGCTCTCCTGGCGCTGATGCTCGAGTTCTCGTACCGAATTTAAGTCTATGAGCTTTCCCATAAATGCAACCTTCGCAATGCTCTTTATCAAGTGGCAGTTCTATGCCAAGTTCGCGTTTAACTATAGCTTTGACGTGCCTCTTGTTCTGGTGCGCAAGTCTTTCATGATAGAGTTGCATCGTTGCATCTGTCACATAAACTTCGGGGGGTTTCGCAGGTGATACGTTGACTACGTCTAGCCGGTATAAACCACCTTGTTTCTGTCTTTTCCCTATTAAGCATGCTTCTCCGTTGACATAGATCGTACATTCCTTTGTCGTCGATGAGAAAGAGCTATTCGGGACTCTGTCGTGAAGCGCTAAAACTGAGAACAAATTCTTGTTGATGGCTGGCACATACCAAACGTCTCGCAGGGTTGCTCGGAATAGTTTCCCTTTAATATTTGTTTCGATGATTACTGAACCTTTGCCTTTGGCACGAATCGCATTGCCATTTGCAGTTGTCACAGTACGATCTTCATCAAAATATTCGAAATTTTGGTATAAATCAGCCCGGTTCGTAACATGGCTTGTGGCGCCGTTATCCACATACCAGTTCTCAGAGTCACGTTCGATTGAAACAACTTCAGTGTCCTCTAAAGACATAAGAACTATGTTTGCGGTTTTCGAAGTTGAAGGCGTCGTCGGTTGCGGATTACTGCTCTTCGGTGGCTTGCCATCTTTGATCCATTTCTGGCAGTTTCTGACACGATGGCCGATAGCTTGACAGTAATTGCATTTTAGGTTCTTATCCTTCTTCTTCTCATTATTCGTATTACTAGCGTTCGAGATGAGAGCCTCCTGTTGGGGTACGTTGTTACTCTTCAGTGCTCTCTCAAATGCACATAGATGGTTTGTTAGATTCTCAGTGGTTCTTTCAGCTTTCGGTAATAATAGCCAGCTACTTCTGAAGGAGAAGAAGGTGTCATCAAGGGTATCGAGTATCTTGCAGATTAGTAGCAACTCAGGTAACTCCTTGCTGTTATCCTTCTTAAACTCTTGGTTTAGCTGTGTCCACATGTTCTTCAATTTGGACATATGGGTGGCCATATCGTCTTCCGTTTGCTTTTTGTATCCAAAGAAATTCATACATAGATTATAGGCTCTATCTTCGTCTGTGCCATCGAATAATCTGTGTAGTTCTAGCCATACATCGCGTGCACTAGTATACCGCATAACTTTCCTTAGTGTCTCTTCGTGCATATTGGTCGTCAGGATCAGAAGGGCGCTTGTGTCGGCTTTAACAAAACGTTCGAGGTTTGAATTGTAAGTCGCCATGACTGCATCTCCAGCACCGGTGGCTGGTTCAACTGGTTTCTGGAACGAGCCTTGTACCACCTCTAGCGTCTGAGGTACAGTGCGTAGAAGGCAGGTAGCTTTGAATTTCCATGTATCCCAGTTGGATTTTCCTTCCAAGAGACCAATCTGAATTTTTCCCGTAACAGTATCCATTTTCAAATATTATTGTGGCCTAGTCTGGGCACCATAACCTGTAGCAGTTTTGCGCAAATAGGCGATTCAATATTTAAAGCAATAATAAAACGGGATAGCACTTTTGTATTAGAGTTAGTTTTTTCGATCTTTTTTTTTACTTTCGAATTACATGACATCTTATTTTTACACTTTTATATTCTATTCTTTTTTATGACAGGGTGTCTATGATTATCTAAGAAGGTAGGTATCAACCAGAACGGATCTTCTTCAACAGATATTTGTAAGCTTTTCGTAAGTGTCCAGGTAGATCTCACTAACGGTCTGTAACCTGATGTCGCTGTTTAGACAGACTCTGCACAAAGTCGTGGCCATAATGTCCTTTAATTTTCTATTTCATGCGTTTTATTATTTATGATAAAATAACTTTGATTGAATTGAATAACTTCAACATCTTGGGCAGCAACAAGCAATTTTAAGCATTGTAGCAATGTCATGTCAGCATAGAAAAATGAGCATAGAAATAGAACATGTCAGCAATCCAGCAATCACAATGTTTGAATGTTTTCAAATGGGCCAACCTTATTTCTACATACAAAATGACGAACTTTTCTTAATAGGACACCCAACACGGGTTTACACACCCTAAACAAATGTTACAAAAAATAGTGTTTCCATAATTATAGGGCGTCACAGTATAAACATTGTTATTACAATCAAGAAAATCCTTAAAACCATCTGCACGGGTTTTGGGAGGAAAATCCACCATTTTCTGTTTAAAACAAACGACGGCTGACTTGACGAAGATATGACTTGTATTATTTAAATTCATCAGACTAAAACATTAAAAAAATATTTACGCAATATTTAAATCCACCATTTTCTGTTTAAAACAAACGACGGCTGACTTGACGAAGATATGACTTGTATTATTTAAATTCATCAGACTAAAACATTAAAAAAATATTTACGCAATATTTAAATACAAACTAACCTAAAGGGGAAAAAACATAACGTTAGACTAGGCGGTAGGGTTTTAAAACTATAGCCTGCTCCGAGGAGCGAAAAAAAAAACAATATCAAGTGAAGTTCGGTAGTCGGTACCTAGGAGATTCGAAGTTTGACATTTTTGGACCAACACATAGCATTTTATTTTATTAGTTTTTCTTGTGTTATTGTGAGTATTGTTGTTTAATTTTGGTGGAATTTTAACCAATAATACTTAGGTCGTAACATAAAGTGTGAGCCATTGGAATAAATGTGTGTAAAGTGGTTTTTCTGAATGTGCAAATTCGATTCAGGTTTTGGAGGGAAAATCCACCATTTTCTCTTCAAAACAAACGACAGCCGACTTGACGAAGACTTGACTTGACTTATCATTTACGCAAGACAAACAAACTAACTCAGGGGAAAAAACAACGTTAGATTAGGCGGTATGGTATAATAACTATAGCCTGCTCAGAGGAGCGAAATAAGAAAAAAAAAAAAAAGTTCGGTCTCTTAGGTCTCATTCATTCAGTCATTGTCATTCATTCAATTTACCAAAATAACAATTGTATTCATGATCCTTGGATAAAAATAATATTGTGTTTTATTTTAGCCAAATTCAAGTATACATTTTTTTTAATATTTTTTTTATAAATATTGTTAAATATACACTAAACGACTTAAATATCGTAAGTAGTGGTTCATTCTATATTGTGCTTTATCTTATAGTTAATAGAGTACACAGTCAAAAATGCATATGAAACCGGAAATGAAATTAAACACCCCGGAAGTTAAAATAAACGGCCGCTTCCCGGCACATATAGTACTGCCTTCAGGCCGATAACTCTAATGAAAATATGAAAATTACTCATTATATCTAAGAAGCGTAGGTTCAAATTGCAACGCAGTAAAATGAAGGAATAATTTTCGTGATGAGTTTAAAATGATTCATTATATCTAGCAAGCGTAGGTTCAAATTTCAATGCAGTAAAGGGACTAATAAATATATTACCTACATACGTTGTGTTGAAAATAACATGTGTTATTAAAAATATTCGATCACCTCCATTTTTTTAACGAATGATAGTGTTTTTTTCAATAGTTTTTTTGTTAGTTGAAAGAAATATTAAACACCTCTACTAGAGTGCTCGCCACCACTGAAGTCTCACGTCAAAAGTGGGAACTAAATACGGAGAATGGGAAATAAATAAGGCTGCTTTCTGCGAAAGCAGCACCGCGTCTATCGGACTGGTGGCGCGGACTCTACATAATATAGCGCCTCCCTTCCTTCGACCGTAATTAGACCAAGTGCTCAAGTCGACAAGATTCAAGCCTCATAGATTTTCAACATCAACAGTTTTCTATTAAATTTTCTACTCTACCCAAACCAGATGTATGCTTGATTATAGTTATTTGCTAGTGTGACTAGTCTTTGAGAGAGTATTCTTTTTCTATGGTGTACGAAAACCGTACTAAGGTATTTTGTGAGCACAGGATAGCACCATCATCATCATTTCAGCCTATAGAAGCCCAGCTTGGAGCTCGTTTTTCAGAGTCCCAAACTAGATAGCAAGGTTAAAATAAGACAAATAATATTTCAATTCTCATATTTATTTTAAGAACTTATTTTCTATGTTACTCTAAGCCTAACATTAGTTATAATATATTTATGACTAATGTAACCCTACTATATTACAATAAAAATAGCCCGGCGAACTAAACTCACATAAATATAAAGTTTCTGGCTTGTGACATTTATTCTTATAGTAAAAAATATGTGGAAAGTATTTTTTTTATTTTTAAGTTTTTACTGAAAAAATATTAAAGTTTAGGTACCTATGCAAATGAAGCAGCATGTGTTAAGTTTATAAGTGGTCATTTTTGTTAAATCTCTTCAAGCTTATATGCATTCATTTAAGATCATTCTTATTAAAAATATTTAGGTATATAAAATATAAAAATATATAAAAAGATGTAATGAGCTAAACAAAATTATGTTCTAGCTACAAACGGCTGAAGATGTATTAGGCATTATTATATTATTTAATAATACATAAGTATCTACTTACTTTAAAATTATCTGCAAAAACACGAAAGCTATTTAGAAAAACGTTATTTTAACTCAACATTTATTTAATAATATAAACGCCGTTACAAATATGCAATAATACTCGTAGTTTGAATGAGTCAAGATATTTCGCCAGCAATTTTTTTAAATTATAAATAAGAAATCCCACAGCCTGTTCACCAACTATTTATAAAAAAAAACTTATGTGAAATGCTTACCCGTTGCCTTTTTACTAAATTGATACAATAAATTGTTTTGCGAAAGGAATAAAACATATCGCACCTTTTTATTTTTAATTCTAAAGACAACAAAATAGAAAAAAATTGTTTAAATTGATGCTATTTTTTTTATTTGTAGGTGAGAGACTCTGTATACTCGTTTATAAACAAAAGTTCAATGCAGTAATGCAACTGCAAAGTTCATAAAATCAAAAGAATAATACTTTATTTTAGAAATTTTATTTGTTGTCCTTAAAATTAATTAAATTAAAGAAACACCTAGCCTAAAATACAGATCGAGATGTAGTTACGTCGAAACTACCAGAATAAAAAAAAGAAGTTATACTGGTTTTTAAAGTAACTACATGTACATACAACAGCATAAAACTCAAGTTCAGACATTTTTTTTGTTTTTTTTTATGTACCACAGCTAAGGTTAGTATGATGTAAACCTTTTTGCTATGGTTCAGTTTCTATACACAAAAAAACTTACTTATTTTGTATTTTTAAAACCTTGTGAAGTACACTGGCAAATTGTATACATTTTTTGTACTTTGTAACTTTAGATACAGACATGGCAACACAAAGTCCATCTTAACGCTAGTGTTGCTAGAAATAGAAAAAAGTTTCAAGCAACGGATTTAACAGAATTCAAAATTCTTAATAGATTTAACCTAATTTAGACATAAATAAACAACTTAAAACAATATATATTTTTACAAAAAAGCGTTATTCTCTAGTTTCTTATTGCAACATTACGATGTCATAGACATCAAATTTTTAGATTAGGTAATTTGAAATATAACATATCAGTCAATTCTGCCGTATAAAATACTAATCTGATATAGACATATTATTTTAAATAATTTTGAAACACACCTTTCGAAACTAAACACAAAAAAAAATGGAATTTATTCTATCACATTTTCGAATTTCGAGATGATATTTTCGAATGTTATTTGACACCTGTCAAATTAAAAATGGCGTAACCATAGAGCTAACTCTAGAAAATTCCTTGGAATTTTAATTCATAATAAAACTGAGCATACAAAACTTTGTATGCGATATTAATTCGTTAAATAGTTAGAGATTAGGTAACTAATAAATTAGAACTCAAAACTGAACCTATAAAAGAACTTTTTATAAAGTTTTTTTTTTCAACATAATTATAGTCTGGACCGCTTCAAATATGGCAGAATTTGAGAACTCACAGTAAGCAACATTGTCTGTACCACAAAAACTATTACGTAGATTTAACAATCTAAGGTTTGTATGCTGATAAAGAAACCGTTACTCAAGCATAGATTTGAGTAAAGATTTTCATATAAAATGGTGCGGAAAGAAAGAGAAGGAGTGGGTTAGGAATACCTGTGATTCTGCGCGGTCGGATGATGATGACGCGATGGGAGCTCCCACTCGGTTCTTCCACACCGATGATGTGCTGATGTTGGCGGAAGGCGCTGATGGATGGCCTTATGGGAAGGCGCTGATTTTCCTTGATACGAAATGCGTAGAGAAGTAAGAACTCTCGACTCTTGCGACCGGCCGTGAAAACGTTGAGATTCGTAATCGGTTTTTAATTCCTACCCACAGGTTTTAGGTAGGGAATGATAGGGAAAATGAGGGTAGAATAAATATATAAAAAATGACAGATAAAGTTTCGTTCCAAAGTTGCGGATCTTTACGAAACATAAAATGTTTGCTTGAGGCCGGATCAGTACTTGAGCATATTAATCAGAATACGGGGCCTATGCCTACCAAAAATACTTAAGATTCGGCATCATTATTCGTTAGGTTGGCCACTTTTTCCCATTCCGGACTTAGCGTGGTCAGACTATGTAACGCGAACGTAAGCAAATTCTGGTGTTCATACTATAATGTTCACTGTTTAGCTAAAAAGAACTTGTAGCTATAAGTTTTCTATAGAGGTATGAGGTTGTATCAAAGGGCGCAATTATTTTGCCGTTTTAGTCCAATCGCACAAGTCGGAGCGGCTGTACCGATTTCGATAAAGTTTTTAGTAGGTATTTTATAAAGAAAATTCGTTCAACCGTTGATAGTCTGTTGGTAGAACGTGTTATAGTACCTAGTGAAGCGCTCGTGGCTAGGCTTGCTTAGTCAATCTTCACCGATTATCTAAGTTAAGCGACGTTCTGCGCGGTCACTATTTGGATGGGTGACCGTTAGTGGCATTTACATCTGTGCGCTTCTGTGCTTCGGGGGGCACGTTGAACTGTCCCGGCTCCAGCGGTCGCTAAGCCATGACGGAGGCCTTAAGGCGGCCTAAAAACTCCGTCACCAGAGTTGGCCACTAACTCATACGAGCTTGATTTTTAGTGTGCGATTGGTTTTATAATTATATTCAATTGTAGTATCGAGTTTAGTGGGCACTACTTCACTGCCTTTTAATATACAGTTGTAGAACTAATATACATTTGTAGTACTAATATACATTTGTTGTAAAAATGACCTTCATTTGAATATACAGCGATAATACAAACCAGTTTATCCTGGCCGGTTTTGGGGTTAATATTTAGTTGTAGTACATATTAATATACAGATGTTGTAATTAACTTAATGTACAGTTTTAGAATGAAGTATCAACCAATTCAGTGTGCATTGGCCTTTATATATATATATATATATATATATATAGTTGTAATACCGGTCAGTTTTGTTGTTATATTCACTTGTTGTATACTAATATACATTTGTAGTACTAATATACACTTGTAGTACTAATATACATTTTGTTGTAACGTTATTAATATTCAGTAGTAAATCAGTAGGTATCAGTGTTCGTAGTGTTTAGCCTTGCGATCCATTTCATCATCAGAAGTGCGGTTCATTGAGTGATCTAGAACAAAATAGATTTTTTTTCTCAAGCAATTTCAATAATAGTAATATTTAATATTCAAGGACATTTCACGCAACGCTCTCTAGTCCCAAACTAAGCAAAGCTTGTACTATGGGAATTAAATTGCTGATAGAATAAATATTTATATACATTATATGTATACATTTTTTTGTAAATACATACTATACATAATAACACCCAGACATAGAACAAACATCTGTTTGCCACATACAATGATTGTTCTCAGTGGGGATCGAACCCACGACCCACAGCACGGAAGGCAGAGAGCTACTACCGTTTGAGATTACTACTCCAGAAGCAGCGTTTCGGCGATCGTAACGCACAACGCTGCGGGATGCGGGACAACGCAGAGTACCGCGTTTGCTCCTCGCCGCTGACGCAGACTGCGACGTAACAAGAGACCATACTAGACGTTTTCCATACGATTATGTCCGGTGCCGCATGTTGCATACCGCAGCGTTGTGCGTTACGATCGCGAGACCAAGGCTTTAGATGTATATATGACTAGCAGAGCCGACAGACGTTGTCCTGTCATTCAAACTCTTACTGTCAAACAACTGACAGTTATTTCAAATGTGACATTAAAAAGTTATTATGGAAAAGGTTAGGGACCTTTCATCGCCCCCTTTCAACCCTTTTTTCGCATTAGAAAGTAGCCTATTTCCTTTCTCAGGCTCTAGACTATCTGTGTACCAAATTTCATTCAAATCGGTTCAGTAGTTTTGGCGAGAAAGCGAAACAGACCGAGTTACTTTCGCATTTATAATATTAGTAGGGATGAATACCTTGGTGTTGTGTCATCTTGGGTACAAGCACCACGTTGCCGTCGGCTGCTTGTTGCAGTGAATATGCACTCGAAGACAACGCACGCCCGGCCGGATCGCGCAGATTCTAAAACAATTTGTATTAATATTGATGAATATTTAATAGAAAATAAAATCAAATTCGTTTATTGCAGGCACGGTAGGTAAATATTGTACACAGACCCATTGTTCCTATCAAGTGTCAATGCCTTGACATGATACATTGCCTTTTTTTTTCTAACCTCTAATGTTCTCTCCTACGCAGCCATCACGGCTTATGTACCTAATTAAAAATTGAAATAAAAGTAAAATGTAAAATGTACATGTTCTATATTCATCCACCCCATTGGGAACACCCATATAACATAAAATGAGCGCTATTCAGTTTATTTTTTCTAATTATTTATTGGAAATATAGAGAAACAAGTTAAACTAAGGATACAAATGTAATTGTAGTAATAATGTAGTATGTACAAGTTTTTTTTGTAATTTTTCACTTTTCTGTATCAAAATAGGTTTTGTGTTTTTTTTTTATATGTTCTCACGCTTTTTTTCTTTATTTTTTTCGTCTTTTTGTATGTATTTATGTATATTTTTTTATACTAATTTTTTAGTTTCTGGTAGTTTTTCTGTATTTTGAATGAATGAATGAATGAAAATACTTTATTGTACGTAGGTACACCTTACAAACTAATATGCGAGACAGATTATATTATATTACTTTACGTACAATGGGCGGTCTTATCGCTAGGGAGCAGTTTTTTTTTTCAGTTTTTAGTGGTTTTCACACCTTTTTTTTAGTAATTTTTTATACTTTTTTTGCGTTTGCTTTCTTTTTGTTAATACTAACCTGGAACACATGTCGATAGAGCGCCGCAAATCGTTCCTTCACGCGTTGCCTCTCTGCGGTTAGATTGAGATGGTCCCGCTGCGTCCGTTGTTTGCGATCTCGCACCGTTTTCACTTCATCCGCTAACGACACTATCTGATCGAGTTTCCGTTTCCGGCAGTTCTGTGCTGCCACCTAGTAAAAGACTTTAAAAGTTAGTTTACGATGTTCAACTTCTTCTTTACCATAAATGGCCTGTGAAATATCAGTCAAGTCATTCGACAAGTCGACTGTCGTTTGCTTCTAAGGCAAAATGGTGTAAATTATAAGGAAACTAGCATCCGCCCGCGACTTCGTTCGCGTCCCGTTGGATCCCGTTAATTTTCCGGGATAAAAGTATCCTATGTTACTTCTAATACCTCCAAGAGTATGTGTACAAAGTTTCATGATGATCGGTTAAGTAGTTTTCGCGTGAAAGCGTAACAAACATACTAATATTATCTTACTAATATTATAAATGTGAATGTAAGTTACATTCACATTTATAATATTAGTAAGATGTAATTTTGCCTCCTTATAGTACATAGGTACCTTCTTAGGTATAAGTGTTAGGCCTGTATGTTGATACATAAATAATTACTCAAGCATTTGAGTTGAGGTTTTCATACAAAAATAGTACTTAAATCAGCATACTGGCCAGTTTTAGTTTTCTAAGGCCGGAATACTGAAACGTCACGCAAATTTAAGCACGCACCACTTAAAATTGCTCTGGCTCTGTTCGACATTACTCATTTGTAAGAGATGGCAATAATTTAAGCGTGAACTTAATTTAAGTGGCGTTTGAGTATTCGGCCATAAGTAACTTAATATGTATAGTAGGTGCCAAATAACACCGCAATACAGGTCATTCACCCACCTTCACCTCGATGTCGCAAAATTCAATTTATGTATGGTAAACAAACAGTACTAAGAGATTCGAACGATACCGTCTTAGCGACAGGTTTGTATGGAAAGCGACAGAATTAGCCATACATAAATTGAATTTTGCGACATCGTGGTGAAGGTGGGTGAATGACCTGTATTGCGGTGTTATTTGGCACGTACTACAGTAACTTTTTTTATATTAGTGTTACCTTGTTCTTCCCACGCCTCCTGATATCTCTAATAAGGGAGAGTTGCGCTTCGCTTAGATCGTATTTGGAGAGACGTTCGTTGAACTCGTCCATCGGTAAGTTTATTATATCGTGGACTTCCATTGGTATTCCTGTGGAATAATAATATTGTCTGTGTTCCGGTTATAAAGCACATTACCTACTTACAAATTTTACACCGTTTGAACGCAGTGCATTGCCTCACAAGGCACGTCCGATTTGCTCTGTGAAGTAAGGCAGTGTAAATATAACAATAACAGTCTGCTGTGTGAATTTTTAGGCCACCTTAAGGCCTCCAACATAGCTTAACATAAATATTATTGGAAATTTCATACAACGCCTTCTAGTGCCAAACTAAGCAAAGGTACTATTTTGGCCAAATTTTGTATGAAAACCGGATGAGCGCCTCTAGCGGGAGATTTGGGAATTATACAATTCCCAACAAAACTTCTCGCTTTGCGAATGCGTTTGCGTGTGCTATACTCGAGTCGAAACAAGTGGTCTCATCTTAGTTAATTCTGTAATAAAGAATTTCAATTTCAATTTGAACTCAAAACAAATGCACAGACTCGGGGCTCAGTCCGTGCTTCGGGCACGTTAAACTGTCGGTCCCGGCTCTAGCAGTCGTTAAGACATGACGGAGGCCTTAAGGCGGCCTAGACTCGGGGCTCTGACTTAATATATAATGACTTAGTAGTTGTAGTTACCAAGTGCCTTGGCTCGTTTCTCATCTCGCGACAGACTGTGTCCTGAGGAGCCGGTGGCAGACGACCCGCCATCAGATATACTGCCGTCTGTCATACGACGAACTGTGACAATAAACAAATATAATAATAATAATAATAACAATAAAAATATTTATTTTCAATAAAAAGGTTCACAAAAGCAATCTAAAAGAAGGCACTTAAATTAAGTAGGTACTTGTTTAGTTATGTAGTAGTTGCTTTATAGCTAAACCTTTGTGGAGTCTATACATTGACTCCTCGCTCTAACTAAGTAAAACTTGTATGTAGACGCGAGGGATCTCTGCTTCGGCTGTTTACAGTAGGTATTGCTAGGTGAACAATTATAGGTGCATAACATTGATAAGCACTTATGTAGGAGAAAACATTAACTAAGTTGAGTAATCATTAGGTATGTATTGGTAAGTAGTGTTTTGGTAGGTACCTAGTTAAGTAATAGTAAGAAAAAGTTCATTACCTACCTATTTCGTTTTAGATACCTACCTATATTTAATCTAATAGTTATTTCTAGTTAAGCAGCCCAGGCAATATTGTTTTATACTTGAGTTGAGCTATATATAAATCGAATATAACATTTTAAAGAGTCAGGTTAATAACATTAAGGCGAAGGGTAAAGTCAGACAACCTTCTCGCTCGCACATTTCAACTTTTTTGAAGATATAATATAACTAAATGTAATTATGTGAAATTGCAGAGCTTCAGGGTCGAGAGAATAACAATGCAAAGGTTCAGTAAAAATATCACATTGATCCAAACAAGTTTTCCGACCAAAAGACTTGTACCAATGCGATAAATTAAAGTGCACATTTATTGGTTAGAAAACTTGTTTGGTGCGAAGCCCGTGCGAAGCCGGAACGGTTTGCTAGTATCTTCTAAAGTACCAAAGCGATTTGGATGAAACTTAGCTTATAAGATGTAGAACTAATCCTTGTTCTTCTAATTATTCTTGTTTAACTGCCAAACTACTGAACCGATTTTGATAAAGCTTTTATGGGAGCAATCCGGAAGTATACCCTATCAAATAAAAAGAGAATTTCTCAAATCGGTACATAAACGACGGAGTTCTGAGGTAACAAACATAACAAGTAAAAAAAACCACCGAATTGAGAATCTCCTCTTTTTGTGAAGTTGTTTAATTAGTATGTTACCTCTTTTGTCTCTAACAGCGCCAGGACGTGGTTCAGCCGCCAGTAACGGCGCCGAGTATGTGTGGTTGTGGTGAATGCGCTCTGGAGGCGCGTATGTGTAACGTGGCGCTGGCGAAGGTGGAGGTAATGTACTCTGGAAGAAAACATAGAGCTCAATTTCGTGGAGTTCTTGATGGGACGGATAGCTCAGTTGGTAAAGCCCTGTTTTCCGTCCCGGAGGTCGTGAGTTCAATCCCCCACAAAGAGCTAGCAGTTTTTGTGCCAACATACATGTTTGTTTAGTGATGGAGTATTATTTATGTAGGTATAAGGGCGTGCTCACTTTGGATACGATTTCATCCGAATTTGATTCGTACGACTACGCACGAATGATCCCGACCTTAAGGACTACGGGAGCGCTCACGCCTCACACTGCATGCGATCAGTCGTACGTATGTATACGTACGTTTACTTACGACGTCCGCATACAATCCGAACTTGTTGGGATTTATCACGCAGTCGTACTATTTGACAGAGAAAAACGTATTCAGTGTGAGCACTCAATTCGTACGAACATTACTCGTACGTTTACGTACTAACAAATTCGTGTCCAAAGTGAGCACGGCCTTAAACTAAACTAAAAAATACCAAAAGTTGTTACAAGATTTGATACCAAACTTCGCGAAAGACGTGGTATTGACTGGCCCCACCCACAGCTCAGTTGGTATAGCTTTGCCTTCCACGCTGTGGGTTCGATCCCCACACAGGGACCTTATGCTCCCTTTAGCAGACATTTAACTCTAGTAGGGATTACGTTAAAATGATGTCGAAAACTCAATTCACCAGTGGGTGGAAGGAGTTTTCGTCCGAGATATGACGTTATATCACATTTGGTGTAAAATATCTGCCAAAGTGAGCAATAAGATCGCAAAACTCACATTTGTGCGATGGGAAAATTACAAAAAATAGTACGTGGAGTCCCTCCGCGCGGAAGGAGTGAAACTTCGAGTGCCACGCATTCACTCTCGCTCTATCTCTTTCTATTCCCCCTCTCCAGGAGCATTATACGTTTAACGCAACCTTGTTGGAAGTCGCATTGGAAGTTTCACTTCAAAAATATCATACGAAAGTTTCTGTGGCTTGTAATAGTTCTACTGCTACTAAAACATAACTTTCTAAGTAACTAGTTTCTGTAGCTTATATAGTTCTACTGCTACTAAAACATAACTTTCTAAGTAACTAGTTTCTGTAGCTCGCATAGTTCTACTGCTACTAAAACATAACTTTCTAAGTAACTAGTTTCTGTAGCTCGCATAGTTCTACTGCTACTAAAACATAACTTTCTAAGTAACTAGTTTCTGTAGCTCGCATAGTTCTACTGCTACTAAAACATAATTTTCTAAGTAACTAGTTTCTGTAGCTCGCATAGTTCTACTGCTACTAAAACATAACTTTCTAAGTAACTAGTTTCTGTAGCTCGCATAGTTCTACTGCTACTAAAACATAACTTTCTAAGTAACTAGTTTCTGTAGCTTGTATAGTTCTACTGCTACTAAAACATAACTTTCTAAGTAACTAGTTTCTGTAGCTTGTATAGTTCTACTGCTACTAAAACATAACTTTCTAAGTAACTAGTTTCTGTAGCTTGTATAGTTCTACTGCTATTGAAGCATAACTTACTAGGTAACTAGTTCTCAAGGTGAACCCTATTTGACCTTTTTCTTTCATAAAAATTGCCACAAGTCCCAGCTATAGGCTCACCTGTAGTAAAGTATGGCTAGAATGCGCTGTGTTGAGATCCAAAGCAGGTTGTAACGATGGCACGTGTGGCGGCGGCAGTTGATGACGTCCGGAGAAATCTAACAAAAAAATAAAATACATAAAAAAATGCAAAAAGTGCACTAGTCTTCGTTGGGTTTGAACTTGCGCCTTATTTTATGCGCTTCGCTTATTTTATTGCGTGACACTAACCTAGATTTTCATCAAAAAATATATGCTTCAGACTAGAATTTGGCACTTTGAATTAAAACCCACAATACAATGTTCCGTAGCACTTTGAAGCACTTCGTAGCATTCGTAGCATCAGGCCTACGCCGTAGACATCGTAGCAAAGGAAATACCCTACGAACGGATATGTTTTCTTTCATGGAAGTTTTGTCAAACTTTTTTCCCCTTTACTTCCCTTTCCCCCTTTTACCCTTTTATGGGTCATACAATGACCCACTTATGGGTCATACAATGACCTGTATATAGGTCATAATTAAAATAACATACCATTATGCATATTATGCTGCATGCCATCGTGATGGTAGGTGGTGTTATCGGGACATTCGTATTTGACCACTGGACGTGGTGCGGGCGGTTCTAAGACCGTGGCTTGCTCCTGAGAAAATAATTACATTATTTAAAACCAATTTTATACAGGATCTAGCAATCAATCATCAATATATATAAAACTCATTTGAAGCTGACATAGAATCAACGCACAGCCTAAACTATAAGTCTTAGAGGTATGTAATTTGGAGGGTAGTATCCTTATATAGTGTAGGGGTGCACTAAGAAAGGAATTTTGAAAAGTCACACTCTAACGCGAGCAACGACGCGGGAGACGGCTAGTATACGTATAACTTTCAAATGTTGGATCCTACAAGAAAATAATAATATACCCCGATTAATATTTTAGGATTTCACTATGAATTTTTTGAGTTATTAGCATTAACATCTATAAATATGAAAATGAATATGAACCTATGAATGTCTTTATAAATATGAATACCAGGTACGAATATGTTATAATGAATACAAATATGTCCTACTATGCAAATGAGTGGGCTCGATGGGAAACTTTTTTCCCATCTGGCCCACTTGTGAGCTCGATGGGATTTTTTTCCCATCTGGCCCACTGGTGGGCTCGATGGGAATAAGCCTGTATTATGAGGTTCAACTGACCTGAAAGCATCGTTTGCCGAACATGTGATGTTTCTTCTGCGGCTGATGCGCCGACCGATCTCGCCCGTACCCGTTCTCGTACGGACGGAATTTAGAACTGAAACAATTATATTGTTAAAAAATACTGAAAATACTCTGAAATTGTTTGTTCTCAATGGGGATCGAACCCAATCGTCAGTATCGTAATTTTGTTTGGAGTGGTTTGGACAACATTGGTACCTAAACTAAGAAAACTTTTGACTTGGGGCCTTATGCTCAGTTCGGCAAGAGATTTTACTTTAATAGAAATGACGTTGAAAACTTGATTGGGTGCCGATCTGAGAATAAAGCCCAATGCTATAATGAAATCTCGAACAAAACGGTTAAGTCTAAAATTTTGGTCTTATCCCCTTAAAGGGGAGATCTCAAGTGGGATTTTGAGACCAGTTTTGACGTTGAGACGCATACTCGAGAGTTGAAGTATGTATTACCTGTGGAACTCCTGGGCCGAGTCATTGCCGTCACACCACTCGCCGTCAGATAGGGAAGGAACTCGCTCCGAACCCATTGACGAAACCGCACTGTCTGACGCAGAATCACGTTCTGTCAACAAAATACATTAATATGCCAACTGTTTGTTTACTGCGGAGCTGACTATGCTTCGTTATGCCTGTGGATATGGCTGACTAGGCTGAGAGGATGGTATAGGTGCTGGGCCTACTCCATCTAAACATTGTCCCAGGCACTACAGTGTGTCGTTAAGTGTAGGCATATGTTGCCTCCTGACGCTGTATAAATCATCTTAAATAGATGTAAAGGCGATTATTGTTTACTGCGGGACTGGGATGCGCACACGAAATATTTGTCGACTTGTTCTGTCCAAATGAAACCATTTTGCACCATTTTTTCAGCTATTGCATTAACCTACGAATATTATAAACGCGAAAGTTTGTATGTATGGATGTTTGTTACTCTTTCACGCAAAAACTACTGATCCGATTTGGATGAAACTTGAAATATATTACTGTCCGTGACCTGGATTAACAAATAGGCTACTTTTTATCCCGGAAAATCAACGGGATCCAACGGGACGCGAACGAAGTCGCGGGCGGAAGCTAGTCTGTGATAATGTGGTCGACAAAACGAGCTTCCGCACACGATTTCGCATCCCGTTGAGGAAGAACGGGATGCGGACGGATTCGCGGGCGGAAGCTAGTGCACCTACAATATTTTGTACTTACCAGCTACCATCATATGCGAGTGAGTTGCATTGTGTGGGGCGTGGTGTGCTGCCGCACCGTCCAACATACGCATCGTATACATTCCTATGGGAAAATACCAACAACATTAATGTAGAGAAATTGGTTTGAGTGAGTTAAAACTAATATTCTGGTGAAATGAATTGCAGGATTTTATTATAAAACCTTGGCCACCAGCGATCCCCGAGTCTGTGCATTTGTTTTGACTTTCGACTCTAGTATAGCACACGCAAACGCATTCGCAAAGCGAGAAATGTTGTATGAAAACGGGATAAGCGCCTCTACCGGGAGATTTGGGAATTATGCAATTCTCAATAAAATGTCTCGCTTTGCGAATGCTTTTGCGTGTGCTATACTAGAGTCGAATCGAAAGTCAAAACAAATAAATAAATAAATATAATAAATATTCTTGGACACTACACACAACACCCTCTAGTCCCAAACTAAGCAGAGCTTGTACTATGGGAACTAGATTGCTGATATAATACTAATATACTTTTTTTTTGTAAATACATACTTATAATACATAGTAACACCCAGACATAGAACAAACATCTATGTTTGCCACACATAAATGTTTGTTCTCGGTGGGGATCGAACCCACGACCCACAGCACAGAAGGCAGAGCTACTACCGACTGAGCCATGACGCCTGTCAAAATGTACAGATTCGGAGCTTAGTTGTGAACGGTTGCGTCAAGAAATAGTGTCAGTTTATCTAAGCTTGAGTCTCGATTCGGGTGTGAGCGAACCCAAACCCACTGATGGGTCAGATGGGAAAAAATTCCCAACGAGCCCACTATCCAAATAAGGGGGCTCGTTGGGAATGTTTTTTCCCGCCAGCCGATGGGGTCGATGGGAATAACTTAAATATAATACGACCTTTACCCCCGAATTTATAAGAGCGTGAACAATTCGCCAAATATAGTTTTAACAAATTGTTGCTAGGTGCTTTGTTATTCTCCAATTATAGCAAGTCACGTTGATTCTACACACTAAATGCAATCTGATAACTGATAACAACACAACTGATAACGCGGCCTACCTCTTAATTGAAATATGACGGTAAAATAGTTTTTGAAAAAGGTCTATCTATCTATCTCGTATGAGCTAGTGGCCAACTCTGGTGACGAAGTTTTTAGGCCGCCTCTAGGCCTCCGTCGTGGCTTAACGACTACTAGAGCCGGGACCGACAGTTTAACGTGCCCTCCGAAGCACGGAAGCGCTCAGATGTAAATGCCACTAACGGTCACCCATCCATATAGTGACCGCACAGAACGTTGCTTAACTTAGATTATCGGTTAAGATTGGCTAAGTAAGCTACGCCACAAGCGCTTCAAAAAGAAAAAAAAAAGGTTAAAAATAGGTATCACTCTCAGGTTCTGACTGAAAACCAGCGCCGCTTTGCTTCTGCAGAGCTGCATTAAGCTGAGGCAGGACCTTTTTGGCTCATATCAGCGCTGGTCAGCACCCACAACCATATAACTATACTCCGTTCGCGGAAACAAGCTAATAGGGAAATCGTCCCGTCCTGTTCATTTTCATACAATAGTGCAAGAGAGCGCGCGCTCTATCAAGGCTCTATCCTGTTCATTTTCATACAATTAGAGCAAGAGAGCGAGCGCTCTATCCTGTTCATTTTCATACAATAGTGCAAGAGAGCGCGCGCTCTATTAGCTTGTCTCCGCGAACGGAGTATAGTTAATATTTCGTATTCTGTGCTATTCTGTTCTATTTTTATTTTATTTTTTTATTTTCTAATTAATTATGTATTGTTTTCTTACTGTGTTGTACCTGTGTTGTGTTGTGTGCCAAATAAATATTTCTCTCTCTCTCTCTTTCTCTCTCTCATATACTGTTTTGGTTCAGAAGCCTCGGTGTGCAAGCCCATTCGCACTCGACTTGTTTTCTTAGAAATATGACAGTCAACGCTATACGCCATTTTTTTTAAATATTGCAAGAATCTAACCACTATAACTTCACTACATAGTATAAAACAAATTAGCTTTCCACTGTCTGTCTGTCTGTCCCTATGTATACTTAGATCTTTAAAACTACGCAACGGACATTCGTCCCAGAGAAGATGGCGAGACGATCTCGGTAGCCATAAAAGTGACTGGCCCACTGGCCAAAGATTGAGAAGTGTGGAAAAAAGGGAGGGAGGCCTTTGCCCATTAGTGGGATGATACAGGCTAATATAAAATAAAAACTGATAATCTGTAGTATATTTTAGTATCAGCATTGCACCCGTGCGCAATCGGGGCGGGTCGCTACGCTCGTCATAAATATTATAATGTTTGTAAGTACGAACTGTTTATCTATGCCGAACTGTCGTATCAGTTTTTATCGAAGATGAAAATAAAAATGCTCGTGTCATGGTGATATGTAAAACATTTTCTTGATAGTAATTTTACACTAGATAGAAACTTGGAACACAAATTGAAATAAGATATTTTGAGAATAATCTAACTCCATCTGTAGAAGCATCCTACTAATATTATAAACACGAAAGTTTGTAAGTATGGATGGATGGATGGATGGATGTTTGTTACTCTTTCACGTAAAAACTACTGATCCGATTTGGATGAAACTTGGAATATATATTGTCCGTGACCTGGATTAACACATACCTAGGCTACTTTTTATCCCGAAAAATCAACGGAATCCAACGGCACGCGAACAAAGTCGCGGGCGGCACCTTTTTGTAAATAAAAGAAATATTCAAATAAAAGTTGCACTTTGACTATCAGTTACGACAGTCAAAGTGCAAGGAAAGCCAAATATTACGGAACGGACGGAGTTAACGGTGTAAATGTGTCCATCAGGAGATTTCTGGGGGAGGGAGGGATTTTTGGACAAAAACTACAGAAATCCGCAGGGGGAGCTCGCAGGGGATTTGTGGAAAAAGGGATTATGAATTTGGGAGTCAAATTATCCTTAAAAAAAAATATACACGTTTACTAATTACAATTTAACCCGCCTAAGTCTAACGTGCTTTGGAGGGCACAAAACTATTGGTCCCGGTGCCACATAAGAGGCCTCAAGGCGGCCTAAAACTGCGTCACCAGGTAGCGAACTCATACGAACCTAATGTTGATTACGAACATTCACTTTGACGTGGCATTAATTACTACAAATACAAAAAATCGACAACAAAGAATTTTTTTGCTAACAAAGATAATCTTCAGAGGGTTGATAGAAAAGTATAGTTCCCATGATAGTAATAATGCCCTACTTATCATAAAGCAAAAGACAAATTTTATGTAACAATATTTGGTACATGCCTTGATGATGCAACTATTGTAGAATTCTTAATCATAAATTTTATTTTCATTGAATTGAATTTGGCACACGCCATAATATTTTTTTCGTGTTTCTTTTTTATGGCTCTTTCAATAGGTTGTTTTAAAGAAAAGAGAACTTTCAATCACTTATTTCTGTCGAAGTGATCAATGTCTAAATATCAAGAAACGCAAAAGCATAAAAAGGTCCAGGGTTTTTATAAGTACCTACCTTAGCAATTTTAGTACGTAATTAGACAGATATCTACTATGTACGCAATAGAAGAACTGTAAGAACGCTTGGGGGTTACAAATTGTTTATAAAATATGTTGTAGGAGAATTTTTTTATCTTATATGTTGCAAAAAGTTGAAAAATCTTACCATCGTAAAATTTATAGTAGGAACTGAGATATTCCGCTGGATCAGGCAACAGAAGCGGACTTCTCAAATATGGCGCCACAGGATAAAATGGATGAGTCGCGTACGGAACCAGATGCGCCACACTCAAATCCATTTTCACCAAAATTTTGTCACAAATTTAACGAATTTTTAGTGTCCATGCAATGACAATGCAAGACTGGGCGCTCAAATGTATGTTTAGTGATATTTTATCACAATCTAAAAAGAACCAACCGGAAGTTCTTGATTATTTCACGCACGTAATCGAAGCTATCGTTCTACGAGAATAAAACATACGATTATCTGAACCACGTCGAATAACGCTTATTCTTTCAAGCTAGGCTCGTCTCCTGATTAAGTGCTTGTAGGATTCCATACGTCACAAATATGCAGCGGTATCCTTCAAATTTTCCGCTGTGTACTTCTGTGACGCGCGCGCAAACAAATTGACAACAGCAAATACTGTCACAAATCTCTTGATTCTTCTTCAAACAAGCGCATGACAGTTTCCATTGTCTCTTATCTCTTTTGAGAACGAGTTTCCTCTCTATTTTCACCGATCGCACAGTTGCCTGTACTTGAACGACCAGAGACAAAAGTTGTATCGTTTGAGTACCGCGACAGGGACTCTTGTGAGGGAGTCTGCGGTAGTACGTGTCCTTCGGAGGGCGCAGCAGAAACGGCAGAGGCAGAAACTGCATTCAGAGTTGTGCACCTTTCTACTCTTTGAAGCGCGTTTATCCAGGACTGGCATAAGTAGGCTTTTTATTGACGGAATCACAAACGGTCCGAGGAAACAGTGGGAGTTTACAAAACTATGTTCCAAAGTTCAAAGATAAGTTCTTTATAGGTACTTTCAAAATAGTCAACACACAGTCACAATAAAAGTTACAGCGATATTCACAAAATTAATAAATCTACAAAAAAGAGTTTTTGAAGATATAATTCAAAGTTCCAAGTTCAGAATGCGATCTTTTGCAATCAATCGAAGATACGCTGCATCACGAATAAACGATAAACGTATGAAAAGATTCCCATTGTGAACAAATCAAAGAAAACAAAAATAATTCACTATTAGAAGCCAAAATTGAATTTTTCTAAATAACTATTTTCCACAGATATCTAACCAACAAGTTCACTCGACGAAAGTAGAAGGAACAATGAAATTGTTAAACAATCGTAACGTCTTATTTAAGAACGGTTATAAACAATACAAATAAACTTATCTGTGCGCTGTTTGATCAATTACTATTTATTATACACGTCTTAGCGATACAAAACTCAAATATTACGTGCGCGCGTGTATTCTTGTTCTGATCATTAGGTATTTGAGAGAATGTACTCGTAGGCTCGTGAAGCGTTCGTGGCTAGGCTTGCTTAGTCAATCTTCACCGATTATCTAAGTTAAGCGACGTTCTGCGCCACTATTTGGATGGGTGACCGTTAGCGGCATTTACATCTGAGCGCTTCCGTGCTTCGGAGGGCACGTTAAACTGTCGGTCCCGGCTCTAGCAGTTGGACGCCATGACGGAGGCCTTAAGGCGGCCTAAAAACTCCGTCACCAGAGTAGGCCACTAACTCATACGAGCTTGCTTGCTTGTATGCTGCTTTTTGTTCAAGTTTGAATCAAAACTCATATGCTGATTTACTGCCCAAGCACTGATCCGGACTTAAGCATAGATTTTTGTATGAAATCTCTACTCAAAGCACTCTCGCCGTAGAGTTTTCTAGGCTCTGGTCGTGAGAAGCCTTGATCACGAATAAATGTGACAATCGCAAACGTATCGTAACGCTAGCGTATCCGAGATACACTGCGCGGTGACGCTACAACGGTTGGCAGTCGATCTGACATTGACGCGCAATATAACTCGAATACGTTAACACGCCCAATGTCAGATATGTTCGTGATAGAAGTACTGGCACTTAGAATCATCTAGTAATCTAGTATATAAGATGATTCTAAATCTTCCTTGCGTTTTAAATAATATTCTGATTCTGATTCTCTACTTTGACATTTTCAACTGAATTATTCGCCGCGCATAATTAATTTACTCAGACAATATTTAATTTCAATTCGTAAATTCGACGTTAATTTACAATTTAAATATCGAACTTTGATACATGACTCACATAACTTCATGACCCAACTCTAGTACTGTCAATATTTTGAAAATATAACTTTTGTGTTTTTTCTAAGGCCAGTATATTTTTTTTTCGAATAAATATAACATTTTAAATCGATATGAGATTACAAGCGTCCGCGTGGTCGCGTGTCCGACGTTATACTAATCGATTTTACAAAGTTTGACGTTTTACCGATCCAGGGGATAATTCTGCTAACGAATTTATCAGCTGAAACGGAGCTGAACCGTTTTCAATTTGTTCTAGGTTATTTCGTATTTTAACAAACTTTGACAGCTGAACCGTGGTCATTAAACTGTTTTTACGTTTTTGTAAAGGAAGTCCATGAAATATTACATTTATAATTTAAAAAAAAAATAGCCTTTCCGTTTAATTTGGCGTGTAACAACCGATTTTATAATTTTAAAGTATTACTAATAAGTAGGTACCTGCCCACTTGATACATCTTCTTCTTCTAACTTAAGAGCTCAGCTCTTGTCGGTGTAATTATGCAGTTCTCGCCATTTGTTCCTTTCCAGTGCAGCTTCCTTGACGTCCTTATACGACATGACAGCGATCTTTTCCTTCAGCTGGCTCGTATAGCTTTTACGCGGTCTTCCCCTTCCTCTCTTTCCTTCTACCTTTCCTTCAATGATATTTTTAATCAAACTGTCATGTCGTATGATGTGTCCCATCATTTTTCCTCTCCGGTTTTCAATAACCCTCATAAGGGCTCTTTCTTCATTCAGCCTACTCAGTACTTCCACGTTAGTAATTTTCTCCGTCCAGCTTATCTTTTCCATTCTCTGTCTTTTTGAGTCATTGTCCATACAACATATCATTATTAAAGAGCATAATAAAATAATAACGTGATTAATAAATTAAATAAATTGTAAAGAGTTGCATGCACTACGCAACTCTTTAGTGCTCACAATCACAATATGGCTGACTGATTGAAACTGAATTTTATAAATAAATTTCAAGTTTCATGGACTTCCATTTATTAAAGATGCTATGTTATTTGGAATAAGATAATCCTTTCGATTGAGCCTTTTAATTGGTATCATAAAATAACGGGTGTTTTGTTTTTACAATTTGGTGGGTTCGATTCCCGGTTCAGACAGGCGATTATTCAAAATTCTTTGAACGCAGTTTAAATTGTTTTTAAAATCAAAATAAAGTGTTATTTCAGTAAAATGTTCTATCTACATTATTTAAGATACTTTCCCTCCATGTGGCAAGGCCGTGGGACACCCTGTATATCTGTATATAGTTAATTGTGTGGCTCTTTGTTATTTTGTAAATAAACATTATCTTATCTATCTTAAAAGTTTAGTTCCACGTTCTTCAACTAGATGGCGTTGTAAAGCTTTTGATTTCTATTATCTATAACTAGATGGCGTTGTAATTGTAAAGCTGTTGATAGTCTATTAGTTAGTCAAACGTACCTTCGTTCATAGCCATGTCCATGAGCTGGAGGTCCTCGTCGTTGAGGATCGATTGCAAAAAGCCGTCTTGATTAGGCGGCGCCATTTCCGCCGTCGAATTCTGAAAATAATCATCATGTTTATACAAACACTAGCCGTCGCCCGCGGTGTTGCTCGCGTTCCAAACCCTTTAGAGTGTGACTTTTCAAAAATTCTTTCTTAGTGCACCTCTACGCTATATAAGGATACTACCCTACAAATTTCATACCTCTAGGACTAATAGCTTAGGCTGTGCGTTGATTATCAGTCAGCTTCAAAAGAGTTTTATATATTTAGAAGAAGATTCAAAAGTTACAGGGTCCTGCAATATCTTATATCTTTAAACGACCAATTCTTGTATATAATCTGAATCTCGGAAACGGCTCCAACGATTTTCATGAAATTTAGTATACAGGGGATTTCGGGGGCGATAAATCGATCTAGCGAGGACTCATTTTCAGAAAATGTCGTTTTATTCGTGTTTTCAAGTGCCACTTAAACAGAAAAATGTGACTCTTCCCGACATCTATAGGCGAATAATAATACTATTTTTTTTAACTGCTTTAACGACAAAATAGATGGCGTTGTTAAGCAACACAAAGCCAATGAGTATTTGGTTTAAGGTTAGACCAAGAAAATGAATTGCTTATTTATATTATTTGTGTTTTTTTAACTCACGTGTTCACCAAAAAAAACCGAGCAAAGCGCGGTCAACCAGCAACTTGTTAAGCTTTGGTCTCGCGATCGTAACGCACAACGCTCTTAGCGGTCGTTAAGCCATGACGGAGGCCTTAAGGCGGCCTAAACTCCGTCCACAGAGTTGGCCACTAACTCATACGAGCTTGCTTGCTTACTATAACCCGCGCCCCGGAATTACAAATGAAGTTAATGGAGTCTCTAAAATAAATGTTATTGATAAATTAACATTTAATAACTGATTATTGAAGTTATACTTCTAATACGACTTCCAACCAGCGGGCCTAAGATGCGCACCGCGAGATATTTGTCATGTCGTTCTGTCAAAATGTAAGCATTTTGTACCAGTTTAGGAACTATTGCATTATCTGTGGTAATGTTGTCGAGAAACCGCGCCTTTGAATTTTCAACTTTTGACATTTCTGCGTGACTATTATCTCGTCCTCAGAGAGGTACGACGACTAACAAGTGTCAAAAGTGTACATTATGGCGCGTTTTGTCGACACCATTAGGTACCACAGATAATGCAATAGTTCCTAAACTGGTACAAAATGCTTACATTTTGACAGAACGACATGACAAATATCTCGCGGTGCGCATCTTAGGCCCGCAGGTTGCGTTATACGGGAGGACATAGTCTCTGTCTCTTTTTATTCGGGGGAATAGAAAAAGACAGAGACTAGCTCCTAACTATCGTTAATAGATGGCAGTGTTCAGCATTTGACCGCCCATGTTTTTGAAGTTATACGACTTCCTACTAACAGCGTCAAACAAAAGAAAAAGAAACATAGCCGTAAATTTCAACCATCAGGAGCGAGCTCTGTTGGCGGAACGGTGATACCGTCGGACTGCGGTCAGACCGAAAACAGGATACGAGTTCAAATCCAAACCGACATTATAGACTTTTTGCAACTTTTTACTTTTTATTTTGAAGTAAAAATTTAGTACTGCATATTGGTTAAGTACATAAAAAATAAATACTAAATTAATTTCACATTAAACACAGAGCGAGTGTGAATGCGTGGCACTCGAAGTATAACTTCTTCCGCGCGTAAGGACTCCACGCACTGGTTTTTTTTTATATAAATGCCTATATTTATTTATATTATACCTGATAAAAGCAAGCAAGCTCGTATGAGTTAGTGGCCAACTCTGGTGACAGAGTTTTTAGGCCGCCTTAAGGCCTCCGTCGTGACTAAACGACTACTAGAGCCGGGACCGACAGTTCAACGTGCCCTCCGAAGCACGGAAGCGCTCAGATGTATCTACCACTAACGGTCACCCATCCAAATAGTGACCGCACAGAACGTTGCTTAACTTAGATAATCAGTGAAGATTGACTAAGCAAGCCTAGCCACGAGCGCTTCAATTTACCTGATAGTAGATTCCGTCATGTTGTTGGGGATGGTGGGCTGACTCTACCTTGTAGGCGCCTTCCAATGGCGCCGCCGCACCTTTTAATACAAATATTGACGGTAGTGTATACAATATGCATTTGTTAAGAGGATATGACGTCGCAAATGCATTTTTGAAGAGGATAGTTAGTTAAATAGCATCGAACATGTATTTTCAATCACAAACGTTATGGCATTTTCTAAAATCTCAAAATTGGATCAGAATTCAGAATAGCAGAAGCAAAATGCTTTTACAAAGAGGCATTTTTTTAAGCTTACGTCGCATCGAATGCGTTATTTAAAAGGTAATGGCCTTTTTAAGAGGTCTTTAAGAAAAGAAGATTACGACATTTCAGAAGAAGGTTCATAAATGAATTTTCAATTTGGAAGTAAAATTTTTGAATACATTTCATTTTGTAACATTATTAGTTAAGACAAAGAATATTTCAATTGCACCTTAGTACATATTCATTTACCTATGCCAAGCAAATATTTTTTTCTGATTTCTTATTTCTTGTCCATCCAACACACCATAATGTTAGTTCTGTGTGGGTATCGAACACACAACCTGCAGCGCATTACTGCGTGTTTCGACTAAAAACATTCACGACACAATCCTTACAAACGATTTGTTTTTACAATCAAGAAAATCCTTAAAACAATCGGCAGAAGATTCAAAATGTCAAACATGCACAAGGTTTGTCGGTGGAAACGCAAATGGATATCTTCACAGAGTTGTGCATGTTTTATTGTGAATGTTTTGCAGTGGAAACGTACGGTTATGCCGGCCACCCACGCGAGGTTGTGCATGATTGTTATGACCATATATGCATAACCAACATGCAAACCCTAGCGTGTATGACCGAAAACAGTAATTCGTACAGTAATTCGAGCATGTACATGCCATGAAGAAAATACCAAAATTGGTATTCTTGCCGCACGGTTATAACCGCATGCATAACCGAGCGTATGTGGCGTCCGCAGCTCCAACTCTCGGTTTATAATAAACTCTCGGTTATGCATGCAAGGTTATAACCGTCATGCAAACCCTAACGTGTATGTGTAATGTGAGGCTCGGTTATAACTGTCGGTTGTGCATGCAAGGTTATAACCATCATGCAAACCCTAACGTGGATGTGTAATACGAAGCTCGGTTATAACTCTCGGTTGTGCATGCAAGGTTTTAACCATCATGCACAACCTAGCGTGTATGTGTAATATGAAGCTCGGTTATAACTCTCGGTTGTGCATGCAAGGTTTTAACCATCATGCACAACCTAGCATGTATGTGTAATATGAAGCTCGGTTATAACTCTCGGTTGTGCATGCAAAGTTTTAACCATCATGCACAACCTAGCGTGTATGTGTAATATGAAGCTCGGTTATAAGTCTCGGTTGTGCATGTAAGGTTATAACCATCATGCAAACCCTAACGTGTATGTGTAATATGAAGCTCGGTTATAACTCTCGGTTGTGCATGCAAGGTTTTAACCATCATGCACAACCTAGCGTGGGTGGCCGGCATTAGGCAGAACTATTACCAACTGAGCTGGTGAGGGCTGTATAACTCACCATATGCTTCAGGGTGTTTTTCCGGCGCGGGCGGTGGAGCCACGGGAGCCAGTGGTGCGTGATGGTAGTTCGTAGGGTAACCAGCGGTCGCATGGCCACTGAAACACAAACAAATGCCTTGATGAGTTACTCTTGACCACTGTCTTTGGCTCGGGGTCCGAGGACCAATGGATGGTATTCGGTAGTATTACTTATGTTCAAACTCCGTGTTAACTTCGTTTGCGCGATCTAGGATAGTTCTCGTGGAGCGCGCTAGATGGCGCTACAGAACAACGGATTTTAACAGAAATCGTGTCATTTGGCAATTTCTGTCTAAATTTGGACCCAATTTGAAAGGGCAGCTGTAGGTACTGCTCGCTCAGAGACCACTGAGACCAATAAAAACCCTGTGCAGAGCTACGCGCTATTCTGTCCGAATGGGTATGCGGTACTGTTCGAACCTAGTTTAACTCTAGCAGCGGATACTTCACACAAAATAACCGGTGTAAGACTGCGATATCACGTGGTACCGAGCTGATACCACGTGATACGATCTTCCGCCATTTTGTCAGAAATCGTGTAATTTTTCAGTACAAAATGACACCATTTCTGTCAAAATCCGGATCCTGTTTGGAACTGTCAAGAGTAGACCTACATGGGTTACTCTTGACCACAGTTCCAAGCCGGATCCATAGACTTTGACAGAAGTCATGTCATTTTTCAGTACAAAATGACACTTTCTGTCAAAATCAGGAACCAGTTTGGAACTGTCAAGGGTAGACCTACACGGGTTACTCTTGACCACAGTTCCAAGCCGGATCCATAGACTTTGACGCAAGTCGTCTCATTTTTCAGTACAAAATGACACTATTTCTGTCAAAAACCGGATTCACTTTTGGAACGGTGGTGACCACCACAGCAACTGAAAGATAACACTTGTTCTACAGCTGTAAGAAACTTACCTGATATTATGCGGGTGCGGGTGCGGGTGTGAGTGCGGGTGCGGGTGCGCGTGCGGGTGGTAATGCGGGTAGTCCGCGCCCGGCGGCGGCGGGATCGTCAGCAGAGAGGCCAGGTCCTGCCAGCGCTGTTCCACTGACATGGAACGCATCAGGGACTGTAATAACAAAGTTAAGATAAGCAAGTCAACTTTATAGAGAACAAAAATAATGTTCATTTACCAAAAACACAAATTTTTATAAAACAGGTATCAACATTAATTAATTTAAGTTGTCACTTGGGTAGGTACAAATAATTATTACATAGATTTGCCAGCGATGGCCAAACTAAGCGTTAAGCTTGTATTTTGGACTTCTAGAGTACAGTTACTTATGTTGGAAGTACCTGATACGAGATTAAGAGGAGTAAGTGCACGTGGAGAGAAGCTTATTATCTATAGACTAGCTGTCGCCCGGGGCTTTGCTCGCATGGTAGCAGCATCAAAAGTGACAATTGGGAGAATTTGTCCCAAAATATTTTCTCCGAAACGTCAGCAAGTCCAGCATCCAATAAGTTTTGAAAACTTTTAAAAATCTTGAAACATGTGTCGAGTCAATTTAATTGAAGCAACGCATTATTTAGTTCAAATCTTTCATCCTAACTTTAGACCCTTTAGAGTACAACTATTCAAAATTCCTTTCTTAGTGCACCCCTACACTATGTAAGAATACTACCCTCCAAATTTCATACCTCTAGAACTTATAGTTTAGGCTGTGCGTTGATTTTCAGTCAGCTTCAAAAGAGTTTTATATACGAGCATTCAGAAGACTAGCATCTCTCTTCTTCTAGGCTATCTGGATGGTCTTCTGGGCGTTTCTATGTATAATAAGTAGGTATGTATTTACAAAAATGTATATAAGTATTCTATCAGCAATCTAGTTCCCATGGCACAAACTATGCTTAGTTTGGGACTAGAAGACGTGTTTAAAGTCCATTAATATTACGATATACGAGGTGAGAGTAAGAACCGATCATCGCGCTATGGGCATGGCCGAACTATTTATGAACTACTTCTTCGATACTGCGAGGTGCGGGTAAGGCCTAAAGTTGTTTCTCCTGGCGAACATACCAAGTAGGTACTACACTACTAGTAGGTGGCCAAAGTGACAGTTTACCGACAAAAACACATTTCCATCTAAACTCAGAAACCGTAGTTCCGTTAATGCGTATGTTTGTTTGTTTTATTAATAATTTGGTGAGGAAAGTTGCCATTTTATTTGTTGTTAGTGGGTTCGCGCCATTCGAAAGCTTCGTGGGCGGGGTTTACTTGCCTATGGCAGACTTTATTTTTTCTAGGTTGGTACTTGAATATGTTTGCAAAAGATCTCAGTGTAAGCTGATTTCAGAATGTTTTACGACTTTTATGTGATTTGAAAGCAAATATTGTATCAATTTTGTTACGGTTGTTTTAAAATTAGAAGCTCATTCAAGTAATTTTGAACAAAAAACTCGTTCGAGCGGATATTTACAGTATCAACAACATTTAAAACGACACATCTTAATGTCGTGTACAAATAAAAAAAATCAGAACAACGTACGCTACCAGTGGAAAGCAAGTAAATGTTGGCAGAACACTTGTGGAGCTGTTTGTCGTGTAAATAGCACTGCGTTTGTCTATGGTGTTTGCGTACTGGCACGCGAGCGGAATGACACCGGGTGGCGGGAAAGAATTGTTCTAATTTTGAATATTTTCTTCGGGTTCTTTTATTTAGGGCCAAATGTTTTAGCCAGTCTGCTATCTCGAGCATTGGTTTTAAAAGTGACGGTATATAAGTAGCTTCTATACTTGACACTGGCAAAATGGTCTGTCGAAGTGACGGCCCTAAAGAGCCATAAAAGAAGAAGAGTTTTTTTAAACCGCCTCTAGCTCTCCGTATCCGTAGTGACAGTATTAGAAAACTGTAAATGGCAAAAGCAAGAAATGTGAGGAGAGGATGAGGATCCTAGTAGGTATAAAATTTTCTGTAGCAGGCATTTTTCATAATTTATCAAGGCAAAAAACACTGGCCAAGATCAGGAAGGACATCTGTCCAAAAATCTAATTAAAAAACTATGAATATTACCACTAAGTAGGTCCCGTTAGCAACTACCTCCATATGAACTAATTTACATGTAACTTTTAAGTTCTTTATAACATTAGTAACATCATCGACCCGATTGGTACGTCCATAAACATAGATGATTCTTGGTAAAAAGATACATTAGAATAACGCATAAGAAGTGCTCAACATTTTTACTGTTCACTTCAAGTGCGTAACTTCCGTTATAAGTGTCAGAAAGTTTAACTTAATGTCAGTGCCAAAAATGACAGGAATTCGTTTCATAGTTATTTTTAGTGTTTATGACTATTTATATTTTTTATGCTATTGCATATTATTGTACACTAGCCGTCTCCCGCGGCGTTGCTCGCGTTAGGTTGTGACTTTTCAAAATTCCATTTTCCCGCTTTTCTGTTGAAATTTTTCCTGAATTTTCTTTGCTATAAACCTCACGGAGCCCGAGACCTTTCCAACGAATGCAAAACCGTGGAAATAGGTTCGTGCGTTCTGGAGTTATAGCGTCAGGAAGGAAAACCCGACTTATTTTTATATAGTAGATTCACAATAAAGAAAAACTAAGTAAGAGCAAGCTCGTACGAGTTAGTGGACAACTCTGGTGACGGAGTTTTTAGGCCGCCTTAAGACTTCCCGGTCACCCATCCAAATAGTGACCGCGCAGAACGTCACTTAACATAGATAATCTAATCATCATCATCATCAATATATATAAAACTCTTTTGAAGCTGACTGATAATCAATGCACAGCCTAAACCATAAGTCCTAGAGGTATGAAATTTGAAAGGTAGTATCCTTATGTAGTGTAAGGGTGCACTAAGAAAAGAATTTTGAAAAGTCGCACCCTAAAGGGTCTAGAACGCGAGCAACGTCATATCCTCTTAACAAATGCATATTGTATACACTACCGTCAATATTTGTATTAAAAGGTGCGGCGGCGCCATTGGAAGGCGCCTACAAGGTAGAGTCAGCCCACCATCCCCAACAACATGACGGAATCTACTATCAGGTAAATTGAAGCGCTCGTGGCTAGGCTTGCTTAGTCAATCTTCACTGATTATCTAAGTTAAGCAACGTTCTGTGCGGTCACTATTTGGATGGGTGACCGTTAGTGGTAGATACATCCGAGCGCTTCCGTGTTTCGGAGGGCACGTTAAACTGTCGGTCCCGGCTCTAGTAGTCGTTTAGTCACGACGGAGGCCTTAAGGCGGCCTAAACACTTCGTCACCCGAGTTATCCACTAACTCACGAGATTGCTTGCTTTTTTAGAAGTAGCAAGCATGCTACTGGGTACCTACACGTGAGTGACTCTTATAAAATTTATTGTTGAACGCCCTGTAGGTAGTGGCAGTGGAAAGTGGCTCGTATACAGGCTGCTGATAACAGCGACCTTGGTGATTATAGTAGGTGCCAAATAACACCGCAGTACAGGTCATTCACCCACCTTCACCACGATGTCGCAAAATTCAATTTTTGTATGGTCAACAAACAGTACTAACGAGATTCGAGCGATACCGTCTTAGCGACAGGTTTTTATGGAAAGTGACAGAATTAGCCATACATCAATTGAATTTTGCGACATTGTGGTGAAGGTGGGTGAATGACCTGTATTGCGGTGTTATTTGGCACCTACTATAGCACTACTATTCAAACTCTCTCGCTATGTTCAAATGTAAAATGTAAGACGAGGGACTGCACCTCGAAATGTAATACTTTACCTCTTTAGTTAGTAGTCAAGTATATGATTTCTTGTAAAATAATAATGATGATATTTTTTTCTCATGTGACATTCGACGCACACACTGCAAGTCAATATAGAACCCAAGATTAAAGGTTTTTTGCCCTAGGTTAATAATAATGAGGATATTTTTTTTCACATGTGACATTCGACGCACGCACTGCAAGTCAATATAGAACCCAAGATTAAAGGTTTTTTGCCCTAGGTTAATAATAATGAGGATTTTTTTTTCTCATGTGACATTCGACGCACGCACTGCAAGTCAATATAGAACCCAAGATTAAAGGGTTTTTGCCCTGAGTTAATAATAATGAGGATATTTTTTTCTCATGTAGCTACCTAACACTCGACGCACGCACTGAAAATCATTATAAAGCCCAAGATTCAAGATTTTTTCCCTAGATTAATAATAAGGTATATTTAACTCCTGTCTTGGACATTTTTCTCAACTGTCATAACATGTGACAATCACACACGTGCCCACAATTAAGGCCGGGCCACACTCGCGTGCCGCTGATTATACGCGCGGGGTATAATCTCAACACCTTGAGATCGAACAAGGTCGCGTACTTACTGGGGGGCAATTTACTCGTGTGCTACCGTCTTGCAATTATTCACTAATAGTACAAATGATTCAAACGAAATAAAGCTGATTTTAGACGGAGCTAATTTACCCATTTAATGATTTAATGGGTAATGTGTCTTTTCTTACATTGTTTAAATAAAAAACAAATTAAATTGTTTAAAATAAACAGGGTGACTATTTGTCATGAATTAGTAATGATTTTTTTAGAATTAGGTATGAACTTTATTTAAAGATTTTTTGAAGTAACAAATCAGGTGGTGCATAGGTACTAATTTATTTTTTAGAATTTCCAAGGCATTTTCTAATCCATTACCATTAGTTAAATATAATTAGTTAATCAATTTTATAGAAAAACGATAAATAAATTTCGCATAAAACATGATCACAAGATGTCGATTGGTTTAAAAATAAATATGGATATGTATAAGTACCTACCACTTATCATCGTAAGAATAATTGACATAATACCATGTAAGTTAAAAACACAACATATCTAATAGTCTAGAAACAAATCACATATCACAAAAACAGTAATAAGTAACAAAATGACCTTTATCCGACAAAAATACGGAAACCGGCACCCAAAATTATTGGCCAGCCACAATTTTACATGACATTCTCATAATAAACCATTGTGTACTTTAATTGCGCCGAATTAAAACTTAAAATTGACTGTACAAGGTTCCAAGAATGTCCCGTGTGACTAACAATTTGGGTAAATGTAGGGAGCGAACTGATAATTTGATCCCACAAAAAAGGTAACTCGTTTTTTGTTCCAAATTTAAAAAAAATACAATTGCATAATTGGTCGTCTCTTATACCTATCTGAGTACCTAACCTACGTAATACGGGGCTCTACCATTGCTACATAATAAACTCAATGTGGTATTATTAACATCGAATTCATTTATTAATTAATGCTTAAAGTATAAGAACTTCCAGAACTTTGTGAACATAATATTGTTAAGAATTACGTACCTAACCTACTCATTTAGTTTATTCGTGAATCAATTCGAAATTTGAAAATTGTAGAATCCAGCTAAATTTAGTCGCTCTATGGTCCGTATGCTGCATATGCTGATCAAGAAAACGTTACTCAAGCATAGTTTTGAGTAGTGATTTTCATACGATCGATCAGTGCTTGAGCAGTGAATCAGTAGTACTTGTCTTACCTGATACACTAAGGCCCGTATGGGTATCAGGTAAGAGAAGTATCTTGAAACCATTTGAAATAACTACTAGTTACTTATATGATTTACAGCGAAACCGGATGTTACATGCATTTGTCCACAAAAACCATAGACAGCAACACTTTTGGCAGCAAAAAACCAATCAAACAGCTCACCTGGTACTCGTGCAAATCCATCATAATCCTATCGTTATACATTAGAAACACTAAAACTAACTACACTAAAATATTGCACACAACTCAGACTGTCCACAAAGTGGTATATTGCACAAAGTGGTATATTGCACATAAAAATCAGGTACCAATGACGGTATTAAAATTAAAAAATCACATTGTCAAAATTAAGCTGTCAGATTTGACAGGTGTCGCGCGTGCTTTTTCCCGATTCCCGCGTTTGTCATGATGGACGCGCGCGCCGCGTCGCGATGCGCTTGTTACTGGCCAGTGCGAATACCGTACCTAAGATCCGTTGTACTAAAAAACTGGTCAAGTACCAGTCAACATTTTGAGAGGAGAGTCCCGTACTAAAACTATCACTTTCTATCTCGCTGCTGCTATTGATTGATTGTGTTACTCCTTTCACCACTCTGGTTCTTTTGCCATTTGCTACTGGCGTTAGGATTACTTATTACGGCTATCAATCAAGTTGATTACCGAATTATGAAGCAAAACCAGAAGTGATAATTAATGAGAATTTAAAATTTTGCACTTTATCTCGTTGTTCATAGAGTGGGTTTTTTATTGTCTTTACAGCCATTGGCACTTCAGCGACCTCTCGATCGACCTTGACAACATCTTGGCACCTTTGAAGGGGTGATTTAGGCGAAACACCACGAAATGCATGACTGAGGCCCTAGTACGAGTTTTGGTGTGTAAATCTGGTGTGAAACGTCTGACGGCCAGCACACCGGTGTGCGCTGATTAGTATGGAGACACTGAGCGGATTATTTGAGAAGCTTGCTCTACACCAAGCCCGTACTCGCATGTCGAGCTTCTCAAAGAATCCGCTCAGTGTCTCCGTACAAATCAGCTCCCACTGGTGTTTTAGGGTTATATACAAAAAAAGCTGTAGTCAAATAAGTTTATTAAAAACGCCAGCGGAACCCACAAAAAGCTATCATCTAACGTGTGTGAAATCTCCAGAACTGCAGCGGCAAACTGCCGTCATTTTCTAACGGTCCGGTAAGGAGGTTGTAAGGCCTGCGCACACGCGGCCGAAACACGTACCAATGTAACGATCGTGGTCCACATTCGTGAGTGGGCTGCGTTCTAAATTACACCAAATTATGTTTGTTCCCTAGCTCGCTGCCGCTCGAGGTTCTATAGAAATATATTCAAGTTCAAAGTGCAAGTTTGCGTCTTTAGCTCGGAGTTACCAGCCTTAAAAAAATCCCATCCCACTAACATTATAAATGTCAAAGTTGTTTAGATGTTTGGATGTATTGTATGTGTTTTAATCACGTTAAAACTACTGGTCCGATTTGAATGAAACTTGGAATATATTAACCTGGATGAACACATAGGCTACTTTTGATCCCGGAAAATCAATAGGATCAAACGCGGACGAAGTCGCGGGCGAAAGCTAGTATAATATAAATAAACTTTAAGCCCTAACGCAAAATACGACACAAACGACTTATAAACGAATCGAAAGTGAGCGAAAACATACGTAAAGCGTAAAAGAGCGATTGTCCTAAGCGAAAGTGAATTTACGACAAATCCTCGCGAACTTAACCTACATACAATAACACGTTACAGAAATTATTTGAATATAATCGGTCGTCTGGTGTATTACTCGTAACGTGTGTCGCGGCCTTTAGTCCAACTTTCTTCGGCACTCGAAGAGAGCGTACAAGTAATTAGAAATACATTCTGAATTTGATTGATTGTATTCGGCGACAGTTACTTTTTAATCATGTTTTTTTTATTGTACGGAAAAGTTATTGCACGAAAGAGTTGCACTTAGGCGCGGTCGTAGTTCACACTTATCTGATTGCGAATAAAAAATAAAATACGCATTTTTTTTTGTTACTTCGATGAACATGGCAAGATTTATTGTCAAAAGTTAAAAAGCTTCTAATCTTTCATTTCGGTAATAAAAAAACAGTCCGCCATTTTATTCAAACGTCACTGTCATTGTAGCGTCTAGACTAGACAGTGTGGTGTAATTATTGTGCTTATAAAAAAAAAACAAAACATAAAAAAGAAATCACTTGACGATATGACGGTTAGGATATTTGTAACTGTTGCGTATTTGGATTATACTTGGAATATACATCGTGTAACAGAGTAACTGTATAAGCCCAAGGAAAGTTCGCCTGCTATACACTACACCTACACACACAAGCACCCTCTTACAACACCCACATAGACATTTTAGCGCGAGTTTCAGTCAGGCCATTTTGGAGGAAAAAAAAGCATTTTATAAATGAAAAACTATAAAGTTTCTAAAGTTAATGGTAAACGTATCTAGTTCGCCGTAACTAGTGAAAACCCCCTTAGCAGGCTTATAGGGATTTTATATTACACATAGTATACGCGTACAATAGTGTAAAGACCAGTCGTCTGGCACGTCACATTCGTATGTTCAGCTTGGTAAATTAAACTTCAGTCGTCATTTATGAACAATCTATTCGGATTAAATCAATTTCTAAAATAAATCAATAAATCAATTATTTCTGTACAACTCGTCACAACAAAACCCGCTAAATCTGCTTCTTATTATTTTAGGTTATCCTTCAAAGTTACTACTGTCACGCAGGTGACAGTTGACATTTATGACAACGTCATGTACACCTGCATCTTACAATAGATTAGATTAAAGGCTTTTGAGAGTTGAATGAAGTCGCGGTTAGAAGCTAGTTACAGATGTAAGTTTACTCAAGTCCCGTTCTTTGACAAATCCACGTGAATTTTGAAGTGAAAGTTTATATGTGGTTAGTTTGTGTACGGTTAGGCTTTTATGGGTCTAGGCGTTCTAGACGGTATTACGGGGCTTATAATGCGGGTACGTACCTACTAATCTGACCAACCTGAGTCGCCTCATTCCAGTTTTCCCCTACGAGTTCCCCTGCAACGGGGATTAGGTATGCTAACATTTAATTAAGTAAATGATTTGTATTAATTTGACATACCAAAGTTATGTAATGTAACAAGCTGGTTAACAAATGAAATATGTATGTAATATCTGATTTTTAGAATGTTTGCCCTTCGCAGGGGAAACCTAGTGGGTTAATCTCGACCACAGTTCCAATCCGGATCCATAGATTTTGACAGAAGTCGTGTAATTTTTCAGTACAAAATGACGCGAAATCTGTCAAACTCCGGATCGAATTTGGAACGGGGCGGTCGTCGAGAGTAGCCCTACTGGAATGAGCCGACTCAGCGTGGTCGGACTTGACGTCATACCTAACACCAAAAAGATTTGTACGTCTTCTTCTTCTATTTATGGCCTCTGTCCGTCATTTCGACAAACAATTTTGCTAGTGTCAAGTGAGATTTGAAATATCAGTCAAATCAAGTCATTCGTCAAATCGACTGTCATTTGTTTTGAAGAAAAAATGGTGGAATTTTCCTCTTCGAAACTTGAAAACTAAATCTATCATTTCAATTCCAATGGCTCACACTATGCCACGACCACAAGTATTATTTAGTCCATGTTATTGGTTAAAATTCGACCAAAATTAAACAACAATACTCGCAATAACACAAGAAAACCCACTAAAATAAAAGAGATGTTTCGCCTAAAAATGTCAGAACTCGAATCCCATGTGCCGAGTGCATTTGTCAATGACATAGCTTTGTTATAACTTTACAGTTTCGCGCCAACTCTCACTTCCCGTTGTTTTGGGAATTATCTTTTCCTTTTTTGGATATTGAAGCAAGCGAGTATTTTGATCCACACTTAAAAAAATTTGATTGCAAAACAGTCTGTTGGTTGCAGTTTTATTCAGCTCATTACTGCCTTGTACCATCTACTAAGAACCTATATTATAACTAGCTTCCGCCAGTGACTTCGTGCGAGTCCCGTTAATTGTTAACTGTCGATTTTCCGGGATAAAAAGTAGCCTATGTGTTACGAACTACATATATTCCTAGTATCATCCCAATCGGACCAGCAGTTGCACCGTGATTGAAACACAAACATCAAAACTATGACATTTCTATTATTAGTGGGATTCCTAAAAAATTAACAACGAATCTGAATGAACACGTCGAAGCCACGGGTAAAAGCTAGTTCCAGCCAGGTAAGAACTATTATAATTATACAATTCTTACTGCAGTAATGAGATCGAGCGGAAGTGCCAAAAATGGCGTGAAGGCGAAATAATAAGATGATTTTACTATTGATACTTTCTTTCTATGAAATTCACAACCAATTTATTATTTAGAGTCTTTGGCATCTTAGCTAAGCTCTAACAGAGATATACAGGGTGAATTTTTGAGGCGGGACAGTAAGGGCAGGTACCTTATTCGTTATAGTTACAGGAAAACGCTTTTAGGAGACTATCCATAAATTTTGAAGATATTATAAACTGCATTTACAGATTTTGGAAAAAATGTACAGTCAGCAATAAAATGGTCTTTTTACACAAAAACTTTTTTTGATGCCAATCAATCCTGTTTCTTATAAGGATCAAAAGTCTCTACTGGACCGACTGAGGTTTGAGTACTAGAAATGTCAGAAATCGCAAAAAAACTTTTCCCATCACCAGTCCAGACCCAGTCACTGCCAAAACGGCACAAAACTATTGTTTACATGCACCCAGTAACAAGTCAGCGCTGGACTGTTACTGCCATGCTACTGACCCCGTATAAACCTACCTTAAAGATACCTCGTACATCATGCCCCGAGTACTAAACAGCAAATGATGCACGCGTCATTATTGTAATCGATAGACGCGCTTTTTGCGAGACGTCTTTATTGATGGCGACACCGTTACTGCTGTAAGTGGCGAATAGCGGGTATCATATTATAAGTGACAACACTGTTTTGTTTATAAATAAGTCTATACTTATAAAACTGTAAAAAAGACAAAAACTAAAATTAAAGATATGGATATCCTTACTAATATTATAAATGCGAAAGAAACTCTGTCTGTCTGTCACGCCAAAACGACTAAACCGATTTGAATAAAATTTGGTACACAGATAGTCTAGAGCCTGAGAAAGGACATAGGCTACTTTTTAATGCGAAAAAAGGGTTGAAAGAGGTTGAAAGGGGGGGATGAAAGTTGTATGTAAGTATCGTCATTTTTAGAGCTGGAAGCTTGAAGCTTATTTCTAAGCTGTTGATTCGATATAAAATCTAGGTTTGTAAAAGCTATGCTACCCAAAGACACTATTTCAAAGACACTACGCGGACGAAGTCGCGCGCACACCTAGTACTAAATATGATAGATCTACTAAATAAACGCTTCTGATTCCGAAAATCGAGTTTGTCTGTTTGTTCGTTCGCCGTTCTGTACAAATAGCAATACCTACGTACTGGGCAAAAATGTGCAGCATTCCACTTATGCGCACCAATACGTAACAGAAGGCCTCGTACGAGTTTTCAGTTTTCAGGTGTGAAACGTCTGACGCCCAGCACACCAGTGTGCACTGATTAGTATGGAGACACTGAGCGGTTGGTGTAGAGCAAGCTTCTCAAAGAATCCGCTCAGTGTCTCCATACTAATCAGCGCCCACTGGTGTGCTGGCCGTCACACGTTTCACACCAGATTTACACACCAAAACTCGTACTAGGCCATCAGCACATTTTTGAAGTTATACTTCTAATGCGACTTCCAACAACGTTGCGTTACGCGGTTGACATAGTCTAATACGCTAAAAATGCTACAATTAAATATAGATGGCAGTGTTCAGCAATTCAGCATTTGACCGCCCGTGTTTTTGAAGTTATACGAGTTCCAACTGACAGCGGGGGAAATAGAAAGAGACTATAATACGCTAATATCAAAATATAATAGACTAGCCGTCTCCCGCGGCGTTGCTCGCGTTAGGGTGTGACTTTTCAAAATTCCATTTTCCCGCTTTTCTGTTGAAATTTTTCCTGAATTTTCTTTGCTATAAACCTCACGGAGCCCGAGACCTTTCCAACGAATGCAAAACCGTGGAAATCGGTTCGTGCGTTCTGGAGTTATAGCGTCAGGAAGGAAAACCCGACTTATTTTTATATAGTAGATGGCAGTGTTCATGCAACTTTTTGCTTTTTATTTTGAAGTGAAAATTTAGTACTGCATATTGGTTAAGTACATAAAAATAAATACTAAATTAATTTTACATTAAACACAGAGCGAGATTGAATGCGTGGCACTCGAAGTATAACTTCTTCCGCGCGGAGGGACTCCACGCACTGGTTTTTTTTGCGCTCTGACTGCTCATTTCACTAATCACCATGTACAAGCAAGTAGTATACATAACTGACATCTGATTTACCTACAAATAACTGCTATACGGTAGTTACCGTTTGAAAGCTCAGCTCACCGTCCCAAATATTTAAATCATAATAACTACATAATAAAATCAAACTCACTGAATTGTATGGAGTGTAATTTGAAATCAAACATAATTATAAAGATGTAGACGCGAATAAGAAAGTTCGTATATCGTACCACAGCGGTGATGCTGCAGGTAGTTTATCAAATTGATTTTTTTTTAGAAAACCCCTAACATCCTATTTTAATATTATAAACGCGAAAGTTTGTAAAGATTATATGTATGTATGGATGTATGTATGTATGTTCCTCTTTCACGCAAAAACTACTGATACGATTTGGATGAAACTTGGAATATATTTGTCCGTGACCTGGATTAACACATAGGCTACTTTTTATTCCGGAAAATCAACGGGATGCACCGGGACGCGAACAAAGTCGCAGGCGGAAGCTATTAAAAAATAAACAAATTATCCGAAAATGATGATTTTGATTTGTTAGTGGTTTCGCTGACTAATTTTACAGAAAGGGCTCTTTTTATCTCATTAAATAAGAATATCATGTAATTTAATTGTCGATTTAGTGACATTGTAACAAGCCAAATAAATAAATCAGTCTCTCCTTCAGTAGGACAGTCTCTCCGGTCCTGCGCGAGTCTTCTCCACTGCTGTCTAACTAAGTATGCGATCACAATATTATCCGACCATCGGGCGGGTGGTCTACCTTCATGCTCTTTATCTTATACTAGCTTCCCCGTTGGATCCCGTTGATTTTCGGGGATAAAAATTAACTTATGTGTTGTTAATCCAGGTCACGGAAAATATATATTCCAAGTTTCATCCAAATCGGATCAGTAGTTTTCGCGTGAAATACTAACAAACATCCATCTCTACATAAAAACTTTCGCGTTTATAATATTAGTAAAATAATTAATCTTCTTTAATACCAAAGTCTATCTGCCACTTTGTATTTACAATAAAATCCCAATAATATTTCCTAGATTTTAGAAATTAATTCTAAAAACTAGTAATTCTACCAACCGCCCGTCCCCGCACAATCACCGCAACATAATACCACCATACTCTCTGAATAGGTGCATAATTGTCGGCTGACCTCGGATCTATAGATCGCGATCCATAGATCAATGATCGATAATAAGGATAGCGGACGCAGTAGAAAGGTATGAAAGTTCTTGCGCTTGTTGTGGTGACATTTTGACGTTTACATTACATTACAAGATAGAAGATTGTAACAGGAAAATAACATGTAATATTCGTCGCAATTTCTTCTTCTCTTCTATATGGCCTCTAATTCGACATACAATTTTCGACATACAATGTCCGTCATTTCGACATACAATTTTGCTAGTGTCAGGTGAGATATTAAATATAATCAGAGCCCGTAGTCTGAGTTTCGTTTTGTTGATCGGAACGCATACCGAGAAGCGATTTGGGAGATATTTTGTATAAAAATCCGATAAGCGCCTCTAGCGGGAGATTCAACTAATAGTCAAATTTGGTCCAAATTTGACTATTAGAATCTCCCGATAGAGGCGCTTATAAAATTTGGATCAACTAATTGTCAAATTTGGACCAAATTTGACTATTAGTTGAGCCAAATTTGACTATTAGTGTAGATAACTAGGGATCAAAAAACCGGCCCTAAGTCAAGTCAAGTCATTTTCAATTTGACAGGTGTCACAACAGCCTCACAGTTCAGTCGGTAATAGCTCTTCTGTCCTATGGGTCTTGGGTTCGATCCCTACTCAGAACAAACATTTGTGTGTGGCAAATATAGATGTTTGTTCTATGTCTGGGTGTTACTATTTATATAAGTATGTGTAGAAATTTACAAAAAAAAAGTATATAAATATTATATCAGCAATCTAGTTCCCATAGTACAAGCTTTGCTTAGTTTGGAACTAGAGGGCGTTGTGTCAAATGTCCGAGTAGGTAGGTATATATTTTTTAAATTTTTATTTATTCAATTTCATTGTCTGTCGGTAAAACACAATACCACTTGATTCTAAAGTCGGTTAACCACTCACATTGACAAATGATGCGTTGACATGACAGTTTGTGGCTGACTGTCAGGTAAACAGTATTTTTTCTGCCTACCCCCTAAAATAACAATACAACCTTCTTGATTGTCCACTTCTTTGCTGCCGCTAATGGTTCAACCGACTGCGCTAAAGGAGGGTATCAGTTTTATCATGAGTTTATGGGCTATAAGCTCACTTCGGCAGAAATTATTCTCTAATTGTTTGACGTCGTCCCTATAAAGTAAAATCTTCTTCTTCTTTTCTAACTATATGGCCTCTGTCCAAATGACAGACCATTTTGCCAGTGTCAAGTGAAATATTTGAAATATTATCACTCGAGTCATGTCATTTCTTGATAGAGTTTTAGACGTCATTTTCAAAACAAACGTTATTCGTCAAGTCGACTGCTTGTCGAATAACTTGACTTGTATTATTTCAAAACTTTTACTTGACACTGGCAAATTTGTTATCGAAATGACGAACACAGGCCATATAGGCCATCATCAGTATTTCCTGAAAGATATGACCTAGGAATTTTCAAGAAAAGAGTGAATAGGTGGATAAGCGTGCTCCACCTTAGGCTGCAGCTACACTTACCACCAGCTGGCCTAAGATGCGCACCGCGAGATATTTGTCATGTCGTTCTGTCAAAATGTAAAGCATTTTGCACCAGTTTAGGAACTATCGCATTATCTGTGGTAATGTTGTCGAGAAACCGCGCCTTTGAATTTTCAACTTTTGACATTTTTGCATGACTATTATCTCGTCCTCGGAGAGGTACGACGACTAACAAGTGTCAAAAGTGTACATTATGGCGCGTTTTGTCGACACCATTAGGTACCACAGATAATGCAATAGTTCCTAAACTGGTACAAAATGCTTACATTTTGACAAAACGACATGACAAATATCTCGCGGTGCGCATCTTAGGCCCGCAGGTGTGCTGGCAGCCAAATGCTTAGCTATTGCTCATAAAAAAAAAAAAAAAGAAGAAGAAGAGGAAGACGTCATTTTGACCAGTGAAATGAAGAATTTAGAGCGTTCTTCTTTTTACCTAAAGGCTAAGCAGTCAAATACAGATTCACACCTTGTACTCTATAATTACTTAGGTACTTGATTAAAAGCATCAGCGCGTGATTAATTTACATATGAATACAATTCAAACAAGAAAATACATTTCATAAATATCTTTCTTAAATCTATAAAACTCTTTTGAAGCCGACTGATTATCAACGCACAGCCTAAACTATAAGTCCTATATAGACGTATGAAATTTAGAGGGTAGTACCCTTATATAGTGTACTAAGAAAGGAATTTTGAAAAGTTGCACAGGGTCTAAAATTAGGATCAAAGATTTTAGCCTAATATTGCGTAGGTATTCAGCTTCCACGCGGGCAAAGCCGCGGGCGACAGCTAGTCTCTCATATTACTTATCTTATCTATGAACATTTACGCTAAATAACTATTCGCATATACTATTCACTTTTTGTGAATAAATTTTAATAAACCTAAACCTAGGTAACGTAATGGTGACGGTAACTACTAATATACAGGGTGGTATACATAATGTACAATATTATGTATGTATACACCCGCTATAGCAGATGTAGATACGTCGGCGAGATGAAAGGTATCGTGGGACCTCTAATGAACCGACTGATCGTAGGGTTGTCACTTTATCTCTACTAGAGTGCCTTAATCCTTATACAACTTTATTATAAAACTGTAAAAAAGACAAACTAAAATTAAAGATATGGGAAAACTAAATATGCAGTTCTACTAAATAAACGATTCTGATTCCGAAAATCGAGTTTGTCTGTTTATCTGTTTGTTTGTTCGCGGATCACGCCTAAACTACTGGACCAATTTTAATGAACCATTCAGAAGCCCTTTTTCCGGATTGAAACATAGGCTGTATTTTATTGAAATTAAAGACGTGGATTCTTAGATACAGCTTGACCTTCCTAAACCAAAAGCAGCCTTTGACACGAGGTTCATCGTATGTTGGTTGACAGATATTTTGGTGGAATGTTTTGCACGCGTACGAAGTCGCAGGTATCAGCTAGTCCTTATATAACTTTATTTACTTACACACATATAATATTGATTAAATAAGTTAAATATTCATGGACATTTCACACAACGCCCTCTAGTCCCAAACTAAGCAAAGCTTGTACTATGAAAACTAGATTGCTGATACAATACTTGCATACATTTTTAATGGTTCTTGGTTCTAAAATAATGATTTGAAAAGGTTACGCTGTGTCTTTAGCAAAGTCTTTAGCGGAGAAGATAGAAAAAAAACTCAAATCAGAAGTCAGAGCCATAGGCTTACTCCCGCAGAGATTTTACTGTAATAGCGATGACCCTATAGTAAAATAGAATATAATCTGTGACGGAGTGAGCATAATGCCCCTGAGATAGTAACAGGTGTGGCAACCCTAGGCAAAGTTTGTAATGTCTACGCAATGCCTTCCGCTTTCTGTCCCCAGAGAATTTCATCTTTTGTTCATGAGCATATTTTGATTAACATCTGATTGAGATTAAAATGCTTAAATGTTAAATTATTTCAGAACAAGTTTCTCATTCGAAAAATACTTTGAATTGTGGTAAGTATTGGTCTCAGATCCAATACAAAAATCATAAAAAAAACACAAAATAGTATCTATCGTGTTCAAAACTAAGGATTTTTATTTAAAAAGTCAAAAAGTTCGGATTATTGACAGTCGCCGTGTTACGTAAACTTAACGTATTCGAGTCATATTACGCGTCAACGTCAGCTCGGCTGCTGCACGTTGTAGTGTCACCGCGCAGTGTATCTCGGATACGCTAACGTTACGATACGTTTACGATTGTCTCATTTATTCGTGATCAAGACACTGGGGCCTTTTTCTCAAGGCCCCAAGTCACGGTTGAGTTTATTTAACCTATGAAGACTGACCGGTAATAACTTTACCACTCGCCAATGCAGGCCATACACGCTAGGTTGTGCATGATGGTTATAAACCTTAACCGAGCTTCATATTACACATACACGTTAGGGTTTGCATGCACAGTTTTGCCATAAACTCTCAGTTGGAGCTACGTGACGATTGTGTAGGACAGCTACTATCCTACTGAGAACTGTGCATGCAAGCTCGCCGGACGCCACACACGCTCGGTTATGCATGCGCGCATGCATGCGCATGCATAACCGAGCGCCAAAAACATCAATTTTGATATTTGCTTGGTTGCATGTACATGCACGCATAACTGTACATTTTTCGGCCATACACGATAGGGTTTGCATGTCGATTATGCATGTAAGGTCATAACCATCATGCAAAACCTAGCGTGTATGGTCTGCATAAGGACCTATACTTATTGCACTGTAAGCGGCGTATACTATACATACTCAAGCATAGATTTTTGTATAAAAATCTCTACTCAAATCTATTGCCTTGATCACACGTACCGAGCAAACCGGCGAGACAGTGCTCTCGGTCGAGTACTCGGTACGTATAAACATAGCGCCGAGTGCACGGCCGAGCGCTCGGCCGAACGAAGTGGCGAGACAATAGCTCGGCTGCCGTTCTACTTACTAGACCGAGTTACTACCCTCCCGCTTCCCCGCACTGTCTCGCTCACTCACTCGGCAGGCTTGAACGTGCACTGTCTCGCCGCTCGCTTTCTAATTATCTTTTTACGATCCATCGTGCCCGAATTGTAGTCTCAATAGAACTGAACTGACTGTGCTGATTTCAAAACGTGTGTAAACAGCTACTCGCTTACTACACTGTCTCGGCCGAGAAACATTTTACTGTCTCGCCGGTTTGCTCGGTACGTGTGATCAAGGCATATGCTCGAGTAACGATTTCTGTATCCTCCTTCCTACTAATTACAAACGCTTGTTTGTGCCTCTTTCACGCAAAAACTACTGATTCGATTTGGATGAAACTTGGAATATTTATTATCCGCGACCAGCGGGCCTAAGATGCGCACCGCGAGATATTTGTCATGTCGTTCTGTCAAAATGTAAGCATTTTGTACCAGTTTAAGAACTATTGCATTATCTGTGGTACCTAATGGTGTCGACAAAACGCGCCATAATGTACACTTTTGACACTTGTTAGTCGTCGTACCTCTCTGAGGACGAGATAATAGTCATGCAGAAATGTCAAAAGTTGAAAATTCAAAGGCGCGGTTTCTCGACAACATTACCACAGATAATGCAATAGTTCCTAAACCGGTACAAAATGCTTACATTTTGACAGAACGACATGACAAATATCTCGCGGTGCGCATCTTAGGCCCGCTGGATTAACACATAAGCTACTTTTTATCGGCTATGAGGCGCGAACGAAGTCGCAGTCGGAAGCTAGTCGGTTATAAGCGGCATACGCGCCTAAGATTTGTAAGGTCAATCAAGTCTCTGTCCCTTAATATCCAGTGTTAAAGGTAGGTGTGGTAAGTCCTTTACAAAGCTTTTAAACTCTTAGGTCCCAATGACTGTACACTTGTATGAAAGGCTGCAACCCGCCTATCTGTCTGTCCTGTCATTAGATCGCTGATAGGGCTTGCAATTTGCAATAAGGAAAATATCGATTAATAATATCGATATTAGTGATATTTCGCTGTCTCATCGAGGTGCTCAGAAATGAGGGTTTACTAAAATGTTGCGAGTGATAGACACTTGTTTTATTCCTATCGAGATTATACTAGAGAAGCATAGTAGACATGGCAACATTAGCAACGCGGTTTTGGTTGTATGTATTATTATTGCAACATTTTTCTTATCCCTTCAGATACTAGTATTTCGCCCCCAGCTGAGATCCCGTGATGTTCTCAAAGAAATAACACGAGTAGAAACATTTTTGTCAACTATGACTGACTAGGTGCCGTCCGCGACTTCGTTCGCGTCCCGTTGGATCCCGTTAATTTTTCGGGATAAAAAGTAGCCTATGTGTTAATCCAGGTTACGGACAATATATATTCCAAGTTTCATCCAAATCGGATCAGTAGTTTTTACGTGAAAGAGTAACAAACATCCATCCATCCATAATTACAAACTTTCGCGTTTATAATATTAAGTAGGATTTAACTCATAATCTTACCAGTAACTTAGGCTTTTTCATCACACCTATTCGAAAAGAGCGACTTGGTTCGCCTTTATGTGCACCCAAAGGTGGTGTTTTCTATAAGAAACAATAAGTGCGCGGAAAAGTTCATTCCGGCACACTTATTTAAATAAGTGCGCCGCAATTTACTTTGCCGCGCACTTTTTGAATTTGGAACATCTTAGTGTTCAGCGCCAAAGAAATCGAACGAATAGAAAACATAAGAAATAAGTTTTTTTCATTATAGATACTATTTATTTTCATTTTAGTTGTTACTATATATGTTTTATTAAATAATAATATTACAATAAAATATGAGGCGCCTTTTATTTTCTCATAGTTGGTGATGAAAAGTAGAGTGTACCACTCGGGCGCAAAATATATTTTTGGCTCGGGCGAAGTACTTTGAATCCCTCGCTACGTTCAGGATTCTACTAAAGAATCCTTCACTTCGCTCTGGATTCAAAAAATCGCCCTTGCCGTAAAAATATAATTTTGCTCCCTTATGATACAATCTACTTTTTTAATGCAATCTCCATGGTAAGGTAAGGCTTCATTTCGTGACTCATAGCGCGATAACAAAAAGTACAAAACTGACATTTGAGTCACTTTGACTTGTCTCAAGTGCATCCTAAGCAAACAAGTCAGGCATTCCGATATGGGCAGGTTGGGCGAAATCATTCAATGTAGGGATGAGCAATGAATTTATTTACATATTGATTTATAGAAAAGTTACTTCACTTTTAACACTCCTCAAGGGAGAAATAAAAGGTTTCCTAATACGAACCATTTGATGCCAAATCTGAAATAAGTTCGTCATGACATGTTGTAAAACAAAGTAAGTATGATTTTCCTCATAATGTTTTATGAAAACACTAGAGGCCGCCCGCGACTTCATTCGCGTCCCGTTGGATCCCGTTGATTTTTCGGGATAAAAAGTACCTAGTTTATGTGTTAATCCAGGTCACGGACAATATATATTCCAAGACTCATCCAAATCGGATCGCTTGTAAAAATTTCATCTTTGTACACGTAGCTTAAGAATGAAAATATTGTTTTCTTAATTTGATTATTTACGGCCAGGTTGTGTACCCACCAACATAAAAAGGTTTTATTCAAGCTGTCAGTTGTGTTTTGCTATAGTTACCATTTCTAACAAATGAACGGCTGGACTGATGTTTTTACTGATAATTTTTTTTGGATGTTCATCTTTTCCCCGGGAACGGAATAAAGAGTATCCTATGTTAATCCAGGTCACGGACAATATATATTCCAAGTTTCATCCAAATCGGATCAGTAGTTTTTGCGTGAAAGAGTAACAAACATCCATCCATACATACATCGTTACAAACTTTCGCGTTTATAATATTAGTAGGATAATTTTACATAATTCTTGACCACAATTTTTTTACCCGTCAATTACAGAAATAGCAACTTCATTGACTCAAAACATCGATACTTTTCTATCGACCCACCCCCCTCTCTAGAAATGCAAACCTTTACCAACTTAGTTCTTATAAAAAACTCTAAATCCAGCTACCGTATTCGTGTCCACATAGTTTTTGTTAACCTGCTTTATCCCAAACTAGGTATAGTTTGCTTAGAATTAACATTCCTTCAACGACAAACATTGCATTGACAAACGATTGAAGAGGTAAGGTGCAAGAATCAAGAATGGGCCTGCAGCTTGTCACGTTTGGGATGCCAACTCTTTACTGCAAAAAACTGCCATAATTGACGCTTGTTAGCGTTCTTGCTCGCACAATTCAACATTTTCATATATTTTTTTTTGACTGACGTCATGGCTCAGTCGGTAGTAGCTCTGCCTGCCGTGCCGTGGGTCGTGGGTTCGATCCCCACCAAGAACAAACATTTGTGTGTGGCAAACATAGATGTTTGTTCTTCGTCTGGGTGTTACTATAAGTATATATTTACAAAAAAAATGTATATAAGTATTATATCAGCAATCTACTTCCCATAGTAGGTACAAGCTCTGCTTAGTTTGGGACTAGAGAGCGTTGTGTGTGATGTCCAAGAATATTTATTTATTTATTTATTTCTTAAGATACACATTTTATGAATTTTAAAACCCGAAAAACCGACTGCATTTGTCAATTTGATCAATTGGTGAATGAACGAATGATGGCAATTAATTGGGATTATTCCATTGATCGTAAACACAACTCAAAAGTCACAGGAAAGCAAAATACGCAATTTCGTGTACGTGGATGACGTGTTCTTTCCAGTTATTCCTATTTAACTGTCACATGCTAACTTGAAACTAACATTTTAAAACCTCGATAGTAAAAAAAGAAACATATCGAAATAAATACCAATCGGTAGCTAACATAAAACCATAGATAAAATCAAGTTTACAATTTGTCTGGAAACATTCGTAATTGTCTATGGATGGAGTGATTGATGCGTTTTCGAATGGTTCAAAAATGCAGTGTTTTTCAAGATTTTCGTGTGGTTTAAGTGACGAGATATCATAAAATAATAAATAAAATATCCTTGGACATTACATACAACGCCCTCTAGTCCCAAACTAAGCGGAACTTGTAATATGGCTAGTTCCCATAGTAGGTACAAGCGCCACTCCGGTAATTAGAATAAATTTTTGTCTGGGTTTTACTACGTAAGTACTCATATCATTAGTAGTTTACAAAAAAGTATATTAGTATTATATCAGCAATCTAGTTCCCATAGTACCAGCTCTGCTTAGTTTGGGACTAGAGACCATTGTGTAATATGTTCAAGAATATTTAGGTACGTAACAATTTCAGATAAGAAAAATATTTTTTTGTTTCATACTTTTTTTTTTTTTTTGATTTGTTGTAAAGCTGTTAAGTTATTGTTTAGACGTTATGTTATAGCTACCTTGCTATTAAGTACTTAATTTAAGATTTGTTAATTATTTTTTTTTAAAACAATATTTTTATGTTGGCGCCTATTGATTGTCATACGATTAAATAAATAGAGCGTGATTCTCAGTTTTAGTTTTTGAGCTTATTTTTTTTTTAATATTTATTTTGTTTGTATAATGGTTCCATCTTGTACCGCACGTCGCGCCGTGTGTGGCATGTGACCGGTTGACACATATCCATTTATCATCACTTAGTTAGTTTTGTTACCTTACGATACCGCGTTTTGATTCAAATCTATTTCATTTAAAAATTCTCGATTAAAAGAAATTACATGACTACAATTTGGAAGTTTTCAAGAGTAGAGTGAATAGGTATCTTCTAGATAATCGTGCTACGTCGTCGACCACATCATCGCGATTGTTCAAACATAGATGTTTGTTCTGTGTCTGGGTGTTTCTATGTATTATAAGTATGTATTTACAAAAAAAAATGTATGTATGTTTCTATCAGCCATTTAGTTCCCATCGTACAAGCTTTGCTTAATTTGGGACTAGAAGGCGTTGTGTTAAGTGTCCGTGAATATTTATTATTATATTTATTTATTTATTGTTGTCAACGGTAACCAATACTTGTACTAAAAAAAATTCTTCGACATAGGTACTAGTACTGAACCCGGACGAACTCTACAAAGAGCTTTATCTCTATCGCGAATAAATCTGACAGGTCGCCGCGTTAACGTATTCGAGTTATATTGCGCGTCAACGTCAGCTCGGCTGCTGCACGTTGTAGTGTCACCGCGCAGTGTATCGCGGATACGCTAGAGTTACGATACGTTTGCGATTGTCACAATTATTCGTGGTCAAGGCACTGTAAGCTACCAAGTGACTGACCTGGTTGTGGTAGTGTGCCATGTGATGCGGCAAGTGCCGCATGGCGGGATGCAGCATCTCCTCGGTGCTGCTGCTGCCCTCTACCGCCTGCTGCAAAACAATAACAATAAATAATTTAACCCTTTCTGTACCGAAGGGTCTATGGGACCGCTGTGATTTCTTAGTTATCTACGTGTATCACTACATAGTATAAAGCAAAGTCTGTCCTAATGTCTGTATGTATGCTTAAAACTACGCAACGGATTTTGAAGCGGTTTTTTTTAATAGATAGAGTGATTCAAGAGGAAGATTTATATGTATAATAAATCATCATCATCACTGCATTGCACCCGTGCGAAGCCGGGACGGGTCGCTACTATTTTTTTAAAACTGTTATTAGTTAGAAACATATTCTACTAATATTATAAATGTCAAAGTTTAGATATTTGGATGTTTGTGTTTCATTTCAATCACACTGCAACCACTGGTCCGATTTAGATGAAACATGAAATATATTATAGTTCGAAACCTGGATAACCACATAGTCTTTTTATCCTGGAAAATCAACAGGGGCAAACGGGACGCGAACGAAGTCTGAGGCCAAAGGTACAGGGGCATAACCCTGAAAGCGTGTTCTTGGTATCTGCGCCACTTTTTTTATAACTATTGCATTTACCCTCGGCTCTCTCAATCATTTGATCATTTTGATAATGCTGTACGACACCTGTGAGTGTTGTAACTCACCTCAGGCGACTCATCCTTAGTCTCCGCCTCGTCTCCTAGCTCCACCAGCTGGAGAGCTTCCTCAAGCAGATCGAACCGCGACTCCTCAGCGCTGACCAGCTCGCGTGGAAGGTCGCCTTGCAGTACGTACTCGCCTAAACAGAACAGCAGTTATACATTGAGTGATGATACTGAAGAAACTACTATTAAAACCTTTTTTGGGGGTGATACTTAAGTTACAGTACAGACAGGATGTCTTGCGTGATGATAAATGTAAAGCTTGCTATTCTACCTATAGCAATTGGATAACCTCACAGAGCATATTATTGTCTACTACGTACCCCGTACCCACTAAACGTCCCACAGACTCCAAATACATTTAAGTTGAATTGAACTGCGATAAAAATCAAATCAAGCAAGAGAGCGTATCCTTATTTCTTATTAATTAATTTAGCTTTTTACGTTACATAGAGTTTCGAGTAGAGAAAATGAAAAGGTTCTTTATAGTATAGCCGACAGCACCTTAGGGAGTTGACTTCTAGATACAAACTACTGGAAGCGTTACTGTTAAGAACCTTTTTGGAAAGACCGCAAATGGCAAAATCATAATTTACAATACAGAAACCATTACATCAGCCATAATCGATTTACAACTCAAATACCATTGAAATACAATTGAAATTCGCGTTTCCTGGCTGTATAAAACAATAAATCATAGCACAGTGGCTGACCACAGAAAAAAAAAATACTGGTAACCCTTTTAGTGTCTTTGAAAGGTGCTGTGATAATCTCTTTACTGTCAATAGGGTCTTATGGACCGCGGTAGGCTTATAATTATGCACGGTAGCTGTATGGTTATTTCGGATCGTGGAAGAATAAGAAGTTGTAAATCATTGTTTTTGGACATTTGAATAAAGATTTTTGATTTTCGTTAGTTTTTGATTTCAATGTATAGAATAATGCAGTCTTGTAAATTGGTATTAAGGATGCAAAAACTACCAATATCCTTCGTAAAGATAATAAAGTCGTGGATAGGTGACAGTATCCAGATCGCAGTGGATGGCACAAATTATAGAAGGCATTTGCAACATTCGTTGCAATGAAGCTGCCATCGATGCTGAATACTTTCATACTGAGTACAATAGTTTACTTAGATTCCGTTGAGAGTGTGACAACTTATAAGTTCCTACTAACGACTAACTATGCATATTCCCTGAGGAATGTAAGTGAAACGAAAGAAAATAACAATTCCACAGTTATCGAATATTTTAACACCTAAAACTGAATATTTATTTTATCTAATCGAAAAATTAACACCATTTCACATTTTAACAAAAAAGCTTTTCAAAGGTCTACCACACTGGCTACTTCGACAATTGTACCAAACAATAAGGATTTAAAAGGTAATCCTACCATTGTTGGTCTAAAAGACCGGGCGACAATTTTTTCATGTGACTGACGAGACGTCACTCAACGGGTTACTGTTTTGGCTACTTTTAGGATAAATATGAAATCGTTTGAGTTAAGGAGATCAATTTGAATCCGAGGCTATTTAATTTTAGTTTTTTAAAGATGGCGCTAACTGAATTCTTCGGAACGGAAGTGTATGATAGACTATGGAAATTACAATTTCGCAGAGATACGAATATTTATCCTCATCGATTTTCAAGTCAGTAAAAATGGCAGCCGGCAACCGTAAAATAAAATTCCATAGACAAAAAAACTTTTAATTACCCACACATCCCGCTCTCCTATTGGTCAAGCGTGAAGGACTGATGTGGCTAACAAAATGGCGTCGTTTTTTTGGCGCGCAAAACAATTAAAATTGTTTTTTCTGCGACCGGACGGAATTACCAATAGTAATCGATTAGCCATAGATGTGTACCTTTGTGTGTATTTTCGGATGCGGAAAATAACATGGTATTTGGCGACACTTGCGTGTTTATACTTATTCGAAAGGATACCTATAATAGCAATTTGTATGACAAACATTGAAAAAAAAAACAGTGCGTGGAGTCCCTACGCGCGGAAGAAGTTATACTTCGAGTGCCACGCATTCACTCTCGCTCTGTGTTAAATGTGAAATTAATTTAGTATTTATTTTTATGTACTTACTTAACCAATATGCAGTACTAAATTTTCACTTCAAAATAAAAAGTAAAAAGTTGCATGAACACTGCCATCTATTATATTTTGATTGTAGCGTATTAGTCTCTTTCTATTCGCCCCGCTCTCAGTTGGAAGTAATCTTCAAAAACACACTGCCATCTATATTTGATTGTAGCATTTGTAGCGTATTAGCCTCTGTCTCTTTCTATTTGGGGGGAAATAGATAGAGACAGAGACTATGTCATCCCGTAACGCAACGTTGTTGGAAGTCGCATTAGAAGTATAACTTCAAAAATAACCTTAAATTCTCTCAGTTTATGGAAAAGAACCTTGTCTGTGACCGTCGAATTTAGATCAGTAGGATTACACTCCTTCTTCTCTTCTATATGGCCACTGTCCGTCATTTCGACAGACTATTTTGCCAGTGGCAAGTGAAATATTATCAGTCAAGTCATTCGTCGAGTCGGCTGTCGTACTCGAACACCGCCCGTTCCAATCAGAATGCATAGATTTTAAGAGAAATCATGTAATTTTTGGTACAAAACGTCACAATTTTGTGTTCTGTGTTTTCTGTATGTCAAATATTTTCTAAATATCTATCTTGAATCGTCTAATAAAGTAGGTGATTATAGGTACCAGTTCCTAGCGGCCAGAGCCTAGAAATACGGGCAAGAAACTACAACTTTCCAAAACTAAAAGTACTCTGAAGATACGATTAGAATAAAGAAAAGAATCAAATCCGTCTAATATGAACAATTAAAACTAGTGGCTCTGGGAGCTGTAGACCTCGCGAGCATACTAAATATTCCAATATTCAACATCATCAATGTCGTGTAAGGTGTTTTCTGAAAGTCTTTAAGTGCACTTTTATTAATTTCTAATTTAAGGCTTATTATTATGCTGATGCTCTCATTCAGTGAAGGAAAACATCATGAAGATAATTATCAGTTAGTATTCTAACAGCGACGAAACGCTTGCAGCCTGTCACGTATTGAAAACTAACGATAATGCAAAATGTTGTGTGTGTGTGTGATGTGATGTTTTTTCTATTTAATTTTGTAAATTTTTGAGAAATGTAATGTGCAAGTGCATTTTCCGTTTTGTGATTTTTTTGATTTTTTTTGCATCATCTTGTGTAGAATGAGGTCCTTTGTGTTTCTCTCAAATTTGATTGAAAACCATCGATTGTTTGATGAGCTATCCTGTTCATCATGCTGAAGATCCTTATCAGATCTTCGCCAAACTTTTATGAGACCAACTTATAGTTACTACCTTTCAAATAAAAAAAGAATAATCGAAATCGGATCTCATTTGGTGGAGATATCCAGTATATCAAATAACCCCCTTTTTGCCCTTTTTTTGGGGGAAGTACCCCTCCAATCAAAAATCCCCGACGACAAAAAAATTCTAATAAGTCATATAACCTGTGTACCAAGTTTCGTCCAGATCGGTTGAAAAATGCGACCTGTAGAGGAGAACAGACAGACAGACCGACAGACAGACAGACAGACAGACAGACAGACATCCGGACAAACGCATTTTTGGCCAATGTGGAAACTGAGACGCTTCGCTCGCTTCGCTCGCTCGGTCAAAAAGAAAAATGTATTAAAAAAAAATTATAAAAACAATGTTCAGCTGAATCAATCCAACTATTTTTACAACACTCGAAAATAGGCTAGTACTAAAATAGCATTACATAACACTAACATTGCTGATAGTAGCCTTGACAATGGCAGTGTCACGGCTGTCTGAAAATGTATCGATTGTCTATTCGATCCGGTCCATCGACACTGTTGCGATTTTTAATCGACCGACTTCGAAACGGTTTGATCGATCAAATTTTTAGCTTAGTTTAGTGAATTACGTAAAATCTTAGAATTCAAGTTAAAATTCTTATTAACTTGAATTATTGAGTTTCAAAACACTTGATTTTCAATGTGTGCTTTGTAACTTAAAAAAATGTGTTTATAAATTTGTAATTTAATTTTACAAGTATGTATTTAAAAAAAAAAGTATTCGATTAGTAATCTAGTTCCCATATTACAAGCTTTGCTTAGTTTGGGACACTGTGTGAAATGTCCATGAATATTTATTTATTCGTTTTTTTCAGAAATAGTATTTTTACACTCTGTACGTATACGATGCAGACAGTAGATTTCAAGAGTGGTATTTTTAGACTCTGTCAGAAATTCGGCTTGGTCTTCGAAAATATATACCGAATGAATTGACCACCCACTTTCCTCAATCAAAATTAATTCCATTCCAATCAAGCAGCAGCCAATAGCAGAGCAATATCAATTCAAAACAATTGTCCTCATCTACCTTCATTAACCCATCCGCCATCTTGATAAGTCCCACGAACATTCCATTTTCAAATTACATCTCCCGTCCCTTTCTAACACAAGGATCGGAGCGAAACGGCATTTTTTTCGAATCATTTTTAAATTGCTTCGTGGCCAGTCCTTTTCTGTGTTCGAAAACCGAACTGCATTGTTTTTTTTTCAATGCGGTTTCCCGTTGCGGCTTTTTGATTCGCCGCTTTTGGGTTTTTTGAATTAGGAACCTATTTTTTGTAGATTATGTATTTTGAATTAGGAACCTATTTTTTTTGTAGGTTATGTACCAAATCTACCTAAACTAAATGAAACGACTCTATATACTGAGACTCTACTCCATTATACTGAAAAGAAACTTGTGTGAACTCCTGAATGCTCTAAAACGGTAGATTTCTAGATAATTCAGCTCTTCAAATATATGAAGACGATTTTTGCTGAAATGAGCGAAAAGAAAAGCGAATGCCTTTTACTCGAAGCGTACTTTCTTTCGAATTACCCTCTAATTTATATTTTTTTATTTGATACCAACTTAGCCCCGTATGCGTATGCTTATGCTCAAGTACTGATCCGAACTAAAGCATAAATTTTTGTATGAAAATCTCTATTCAAATCTATGCTTGAGTAATGCTTTCTTCATCAGTATACGAGTCAGTATCATGCAAGAAGAGTTAAAAAGTAATATTTTTATAGTTATATTTACCTCCAAATATTACATAAGTACACGTGAAATTTTTTTTTGTTGGACATGTTAAATTAACGTCTGTTCGAATTTAAATTTCAAATATCGATATGTCAGAGTTCTCAGTAGGACGTCGGTATTGAATAGCGATCACAAAAACTGACTCCTGTCAGAATGTTATGTTCACACCCTTTTACAGGCAAAATATACGGACTATAGATACGGACATTATGAATGTATTGCAAAGGTTAATATGTACATTTTATAACGTAACACCCTACGAGTTTTAAAAATCGTTATTACGATTTACGATTATCGATTATCGATACCTTATAGAGTCGCTCCGTGGAAATAAACGTTAGAGATTAGTTATTTTCTTCAAAGAAATTTACACTTCACTTGTATGAGAAATTATCTAAAAGGTAGGTTAAATTAGCACTTCAGTAGGTCTATCTATTTTATCATCATCAATATATAAAACTCTTTTGAAGCTGACTTAGAATCAACGCACAGCCTAAACTATAAGTCCTAGAGGTCTGAAATTTGGAGGGTAGTATCCTTATATAGTGTAGGGGTGCACTAAGAAAGGAATTTTGAAAAGTCGCACTCTAAAGGGTCTAGAACGCGAGCAACGCCGCGGGCGACGGCTAGTACTATTATAAAACTGTAAAAAAGCCAAACACTAAAAATTAAAGATCTGGATAAACTAAATTTGCAGATCTACTAAATAATTGATTCTGATTCCGAAAATTGAGTTTGTCTGTTTTTTTTTATATACATTATAGGCAACCGTTTGACCACAATCTCACCTGATGTTAAGCAATGATGTGTTTGTTTGTTTGTTCGCGGATCACGCCTTAACTACTGAACCAATTTCAACGAAACATTTAGAAGCGATTTTTCCGGATTAAAACATAGGCTACATATTTTATTGAAATCAAAGACGTGGATTCTTAGATACAGCTTGACCTTTCTAAACGAAAAGCGGCCATTGGCACGAGGTTCATCGTATGCTGGTGACAGATATTTTGGTGGAAAGTTTCGTACGTGTACAAAGTCGCGGGTTCTAATTAAAACTGGTGAACGAAGCGTAGTATCTTAGACGATAAATATTTTACGCCACAAATTAAAACATTGAAATCCTAAAAACACACGACACTTTCCTCAAAACTCATCTTCAAGTTCAAGACGCACGCCTCCGCGCGACCATCGACAAGAATAGGCTATTTTTTTGGACAGTCAGCTTGATAATACTTTACCAATATTCATATCTCAGCGTTTTTTTTTTATAATTGACATGAGTAATAGCACAGATCATATAATACTATACTAGTAGTAATAATACGAGTATATAGGTACATTAGTAATATAATTCACAAAGGAAAATGGTGCTAGATGGCAGTGTCACTTTACAATTATTCTTTTTTTTTACTCAATTTTTTTTTTTTGAGTCAAAAAAATCGACAGAATTTTAAAATGCCGGCCCCAGTATCAGCCGTAAAATACTTATAATCTGGTGTTTATTCTACATTTTCGGTATTAGAAAAATGAAAACAATGAGTAATCCTGGGATTTGTTGTGACAAGAAATCAACTCAAAATATTTAGCCATCCGAAAAAGTGAGTAAGAAACAAATGCATACTCGAGTAACCAATGTATACGGTCCAACTGTACAAGGCAAGGTAAGGCAAGGGGCACTAAACTGTGCCTCTCGAGACGGACCTTTCAATCCGCCTCAAGTGTGGGATGTTCTTATTTTGAATTTCTTGTCGTTACTTTTTATTCTTTTTCGGAATACTAACATTTGAATTTTGAACACAATGGAATTCTTACGTCTTAAATGTGTTTTTTTTTTCACAGATAAGTTAAAAATCAAGGGAAGTATGTATTTTATTCTTTATTTGAAAATACTGATGAAATATTTTTTTAAATCTAGGCATATAATATCTTCTAATCGAATCTAAATCTAATTTTCCTACTGTAAAAGAAGTTGTATTTTTTTTCTAAATTAGTGTTTGGGATAGCCCTTTTCTTTATATTAATTACTATGAGTGAGTGACACGTTTCTTACACACGAAGGAAGAGAAAAGGTTGCCACATCGCTACTTTTAAATTCTCCTATTTTATATCTAGGACCCGTATGCTGTATTTATTTAGATTTTGTATGAAAATCTCTACTCTAATTGAGTAAAAAGAGTAACGATTTCTGTATCGGCATAGGGGCCATAGGCAATAAGTAAAAAATTGTATTTACGACCTCCGAATCAGATGTGACCAATCGATTTTACCTATAAACTGATATCTCTAGGGAAATCGCATCGATATTCGCATTCAATTGAAAAATATTTTGACATTTAATTTGTCAACTTTGATCGATCGCTGTCAGGTGACAGATCTGTATAGTCGATGTCACATGGGATTACATATACATACGTATCTATTGAGGCTTTAAAGAAAAGGATTTTTTATAGAAAAAAAATAAAAAAATACGTAGGTACTCTGGACAAATATATTGCAAACGGTTGTTAGTAACAAACACAAATGATTTAATTAAGCTTACACTACAATTTTGTTGTTTTAAAAAGAAATTCTTTCATAAAATGTGAATAGTTAAGTTTGTACTATATTTTTATTTCTGTGGCTAAGTGAGCGCGTTGAAGTCTTTTGTAGGTACTAGAAATTTTTAACATAACAAAATAAATTCAGATTAAAAGCCTTTGTATGTTTAGAAAAAGCTTGTAGGCTTTAAGGCACTATTTAGTTTTTGATATGTGTTGTGTTATAAATAAATAAATAAATAAAAAATATAATATTGATTCAAGTAATTTTATTAGCCTATGTTTCAAATAATGTTTGAGATCTCTAACAGATAGAGATCCAGTTGTTAATAGATAGAATCTACATATTAACAAAAGAAGTATTTTGTATGATGGTAGTAGGTACTTTTGTATGAAGTGAAAAACTACTAAAGAAATTAAAATTCATACATAATAAAGGTTAAGCAGCATTTTCTTATTTTAATGATTAGGACGAAATAATACCATTTAAGCCATGTTTAAAAAAATACTATGATTAAGTAAACCATTTTAGCTGATTTTACCTACTCATATTAATAAGATGGATAAATCATGCGCGTTTTTTTATAGTCAGTTTAAACAAATAACTGTAGGTGCGTGTTTCATTCCATGTTAGAATTGCAGATGTTACTTTCCGTCCGCCATTTGCCTTTCTATATCTAACCTTAATTACATACAATGTAGAGATAGCACTTTTCTAAATACAGTATAGTATAGTCCGTTTTACCCACACTCACATTCATTCAAGAATAAAACACACGTAAAAATGTTTTTTTTTTTTCAAGGTATATTATCCATGCAAGCATCATGCAACTATAAAACCAACATACCAATAGACTTAAAAAAAAACTTCTTTCACCGAGTACTCGAATTAATAAAAAAAACAACACTGTCACTGTCTAGTGAAATTGTCCAATTTTTTCGCCGATGACTGGCCACTAAAACCGCAAACGATAGATGACCGAGCAATTTGAAAATGGAACGCGCGAGCAAGGATCGCGCTCCTTACGGCCGCGGTATTATAATGGAGCCTGGATAGAACCTTTTTGTCCCTTGACTCATACGAACTGCTTTTTTCACATTGTCTCGGCCAACCGGTGTGGCGGCCTACTATTTGACGCTTGTAGGCGGAGCTTGCTGTTCGTTATAGACGTCTCTTTTCCGCTTATGTACGACTCATTGTGTTGGCGAGAGATGGAAGTATGTTTGGTGTGTCGAAATAAAGATTTGCGTAACTTTTTTTTTATTATAAGGATGTAGGTACGCAGGATTCAGTATACGGTCTTGATTCGTATATGTTTGAGATTACCCTTGTGGGATAAAGGACTCAAAGCTTTTATTGTTTGCTTTTACATTGAAAACTCAAGCTGAGCATAAGTACTTAAGTGGTTTTAGGGTCGAAATATAGATCGCCTACTTTTTTTTTTTAGGTTTTTTTAAGATTATAGGTACCTATTTTAACACGAAGAATCTTAAGTTTTTTTAAAAGAATTCTCAAGTATTAATCCGATCTGGAGCGTGAGTGCTTCAGTACATTATTTATCTGCTAAACATACATATATACTCACTCTAAATTGGTGGAAATAAGAAATATCCGCCGCAATGAGTACGGATCCGGGCAGTCCAGTTCAATTTAGTCAACTGTCCCTTCCACAGATAATAAAAAAAAACATGACAAGGCACGATGCTCAAAATATTATTTTCAAAATAGCTTGTTTTGGGTCAAAATCAGACTATTTGTACATTTGTTAAAACAATATGGACTCATTTGTTTTCAAACTAAAGCCCGTATACGGATACAGAAATCGGTACTCAAGTATATATTTCAGTAGAGATTTTCATACAAAAATCTAAGCTTCAGTCCGGATAAGTACAGTAAGTAGGTACTCTTAACCACCACCATTTCAAATTGGATCCGGATTTTGAAATCGTGTCATTTTGTACTGAAAAATGACACATTTTCTGTCAAAATCAATGGATTCAGATTGGAACAGTGGTCGAGAGCAGCTCTACTGACACCCAAACCAAATTTGAGTTATCTTATAAGAAAAAAAAAATTTAAGTAAAAATTTAGTTTTGTAGCATTTGAGTAAAAGTTTTCATATAAAATCCTATGCTTGACTCTTAATCAGTGCTTTAGCGTTAAATCAGCATACGGGCCATAGACTGGAATACTCAAATGACATTAAAATTTGAGCACCACTTAAAATTGCTCTGCCTCTGTTTGACATTACTCATTTGTAAGAGATGGCAATAATTTAAGCGGGACTTTAATTAAATATAAATAAATATTCACGGACACTTAACACAACGCCTTCTAGTCTAAGCAAAGCTTGTACGATGGAAACTAGATGGCTGATAGAAAACATACATACATTTTTTTTTGTAAATACATACTTTTATTACATAGAAACACCCAGACACAGAACAAACATCTATGTTGTTCAACACAAATGTTTGTTCTCGGTGGGGATCGAACCCACGACCCACAGCACGGAAGGCAGAGCTACTACCGACTGAGCCATCACGCCTGTCAATTGAGTGGGGTTTGAGTGGCGTTTGAGTATTCGACTGATAGACTCCTATCTTTTAAGTCGTCAGTAATATCGTGAGTTTAAAAAAATGTCCGACTTCACTTTTGCGCACCTAGCTTAAAATCGATTGGTGCTCAAATGTGGAAGGCTTCAATTCAACGATATTACGAAAGCAACTGAGATATCGAAGCGCTCGTGGCTAGGCTTACTTAGCCAATCTTCACTGATTATCTAAGCTAAGCAACGTTCTGTGCGGTCACTATTTGGATGAGTGACCGTTAGTGGCATTTGCATCTGTGCGCTTCCGTGCTTCGGAGGGCACGTTAAACTGTCCCGGCTCTTGCAGTCGTTAAGCCACTACGGAGGCCTTAAGGCGGCCTAAAAACTCCGTCACCAGAGTTGGCCACTACATACGAGCTTGCTTGCTTTTACTGCGAAATTTATTTTCCTTTGCAATTTTGAGAGTTAATCTACACCAATCAACGGTACTATCGATACTAAAAGCGCATAGAAATGAATACTTCAATGTCATTGTAGAAAAATAGCTGATCGAACATGACTGGCAGCCATCTTGTCCGTCACGATGAAACGCATACTCCACCGCCAGCGAAAGTGTGAAGTTTATTTTTTAATAGACAAACATGGCAAGTGAAGTTGACAGTTTAAGAATTGATCTGTAACTGTCAGTTTGTATTTGAATTTGGAAATCAATGATTTTGCTTTATTTTTAAGAGCGATTTCACAGAAAAATGTGTTTACAGTACTTAAGTATCCCACTTTATGTTATTAATACGTCATTCTGAGGCAGTAGGTTTGTTAAAGACGCGTGCCCAGATTTAACAGTTAAAAAGTTCTTTAACATTTCTAAAATTGCTCTGGGCCGGTGGCAAGCTCATCTCCGCTGCTTTAATACCGACTCCCTCGACGTTTGGGGACGCTGGTATTGCGCACACATTTTTCGAATAAAAATGTCTAAAATCGTTTATTACACTCTTCAGCTCAGTAGATCTTTTTAACACAAGTATGTGTTTAGAAGAGGTGTAACCGATATCCTTTTTGAGTTAAATTGTTGATAAAGTTTCTTGTATACTTTTAAGGTTCTTTTCTTATAAGTACAAGTACATAACCTAAGTTATTGTGTATAGTATTATATAATCTGTGTTATTGTTATGACTTGGTATGACTGCTCTCTTATATTAAATCTTTTTATATAAAGTAAATCATTTATTGGATGTAAGGTTTATCTTTAAGATGTTAAACAATTCGCCTTTAAGATCTCTGGATTTTGTGATTCTAAATTAAAAAAAAACAAAAAAGAATACAAAAAGTTGGTGCACTTCCGGAATTGAACTCCCGAACGAACTACAGGCTCAGGCTCGACCTTTTACCCCTAGCTCGCTACCACTAGGCTATTGCAATGGATATCGTTATAGTATAGACCTTACCACTTAATATCAGGCGAGCCTACTTGTTACATCATTTAGTCGCATCATAAAATATTTCAGACCACCTAGGAATGTACTGAGTCTTTTAACTTGGTTACACAGTGATAGTGTAGTACTCCAACTTTACAGAAATGTCGCATATTGCTTCAACAAATCTTACGCGTCGACTATAGGATTAAATATGACAACTACATCAAGGATGTTATGAATGCTAGGAAACAAAGAAGGGCGCTTTTGACAACAGAGAAGGCCACTCAGATCGCAATAGGTAGCCTTAGTAGAGTAATGGTTGATGCGAGTACACAGACGGACATAGTGCCTAGCGTTGATGCTACAAATCCATCGATGGAGTTTTTTCGTGTATAAACACATTAATATTCTACACCAAAATATAGACGGACTTCTATCAAAGTCTGACTTGCTAACAGTTGCACTCGATAGTCTCCAAACGGATAATAATATAAAAGTCGACGTTTTATGTATTACAGAACATAATATGCTAGATGGCGATTCTAACTTAATACATTTACATAATTTTAATCTTGCTTCAATTTTCACCCGAAAATCGCGACATGGTGGTGCTTGTATACTAGTGCGAAACACGCATAAATTTAGACAAATTGATGAAATTAAAAAAATGGGTATTACCAATATTATCGAATGCGTTGGAATTGAACTGCTAGGTCATGGTCTACTTGTTGTCTGTATCTACCGACCTCCTAGGTCCAATTTGGATGATATTACTCTGTTCTTTGCGTCATTCAATACCCTACTGAAGAAATACGGTTATGGCAAGAAAAAAATTATAATATGTGGCGATTTCAACATCAATGTATTACAGAAATCAAAGGAGTCTAATGAATTTCTAGAATTAGTTGCAGCATTTAATTTAAAATTAGCAATAAATGAACCCACTCGACTAAGAAGTGGTAAATGTATAGACAATATCATACACAATGTCAGAGGAAGTAATAGTAAAGTTTATGAGTTTGCTTTATCTGACCATACTGCCCAACTTTTAGTCTGTCCAGTGAAGCCGACATTTTCTATAAAACACTGGTACATCGAACGACGCGACTATAGACAAGACAATATCAACAAATTTATACAATGCATTAACTCTCTGACATTTAGCGATGTATTTGCCTGTGATAATCCCAATGTTGCTTTTGACATGTTTTATGATCTGTTTTCGTTATTCTATTATTTGTGTTTTCCACTAGTGTCCATTAAAATATCTCTTCAAACAAGACCTAAATGGATATCAAATGGTATAAAAATTTGTTGTAAGCGTAAACGCCAGCTTCTCTGGCAATATCGTAAAAACAAAAGTGAAACCAATAGAAGTAAACTTAGAGCTCTGACCACTCGATTAAGCCGTATAATTAAACTCACCCAAAAAGCTCAAAATGATGACTATATAAACAACGCTAATAATAAGTCCAAAGCAACATGGAATGTCATAAATCAACAAAGTGCTCGTACTGTGAAGGAAGACATTATTGGTATTAAGAATAACAATCAAACAATTAGTTGTCCCCAAGAAATTGCGGATTCGTTCAATAACTTTTTTATTGATCAGATCTCTTCTGATCCATCTGCACAACTAAACTCTATCTCAAAAAGATACGCCACTTTGTTTATGAAACCTATCCTACCGGTAGATATAGAAAAAAATATAATGAATCTGAAAAATACAAACAGTACAGGATATGATGATATATCTACTAGAATATTAAAATTAGTTGCATGTAAAATATCTGAACCACTTAGCTATATTGCTAATATTTGCATTAGTCATGGAGTTTTCCCTGACAAGCTTAAGCGCACAATCATTAAACCACTATTTAAGAAAAACGATAAATATGACATGAACTGCTATCGTCCTATTGCACTCGTTCCTGTCATATCAAAAGTATTTGAAAGATTCATGTATGACAGCATTTATCAGTTTTTTGAAAAACATGAGATGTTTGCAGAAGAACAGTCAGGGTTCCGAAAAAAGAGATCTATTAACATGGCAATTTTCAATTTTCTAAACAACGTAATGCTCAATCTCGATCGGAAGGTTACAGCCTGTGCTCTTTTCATGGATCTCACGAAAGCATTTGACCACGTTGACCACCGGATACTTCTGCATAAATTGGATGCATATGGAGTCCGAGGCAATATTCTAAGCTTAGTTGAGTCCTATCTCAGTAACAGAATGCAAGCCACGGAAATAACAAGAATATGCCCCACTCAAAAAAAAGAAGTCAAGTATACATCCAAATTCAGAACAGTAAAATACGGTGTACCCCAAGGAAGCGTACTAGGACCCTTATTATTTATAATTTACATTAATGACATTCCAACAATTACGAATCATCATATGACTTTATTTGCTGATGATAGTACTATTTTATTCACTGGTACCAATAAACAAGTTCTTGAACATGACATGAATAATACATTGACTAAGGTTATAAATTGGCTGACATCTAATAATTTAAAAATTAATTTAATGAAAACGAATTTTATTATATTTAGAAATAGATCAATCAAACTAAATAACATTGACATTAAGTACAAAGACCAAAAAATTCAACAAATAGACGTTACAAAATTTTTAGGGTTGAATATTGACTGCACCCTAAATTGGAAATCTCACATGGAGAACTTATGTGTAAGGGTATCTCGATTTTCTTATGCTCTTTATGTGCTGTCAAGAACTGCTAGTGAGTCAACTTTGTTAACGGCCTATCATGGATATGTGGCGTCCCTTCTTAGGTACGGTGTTCTGTTCTGGGGTAATTCTACTAATAAAGATGTACTCTTTAAAGCACAGAAGAGGTGCGTGCGAGCCATATGTAAACTGCAGCAGACAGAGAGTTGTAAAAAATACTTCAGTACACTTAAAATCTTAACCCTACCGTGTATATATATTTTAGAAGCTGTATTGTTTGTAAGAAATAATATTCGCACCTTTGACTCATTTAAAAGTACACGACACAAGCACAAACTATGCTGCCCTAAAAATACGACTGCAAAATTTAACAGTAGTATTTTTTGCATGGCTACAAGGATATATAATAACTTACCTCTGGCAACATTAGTCTCGCCCTCTAATACCATTTTTAAGAGAAATGTCACAAAACTATTGCATGAGAAAGCATATTATAGCGTGAATGAGTACCTCAATGACAATTTAGAATGATTAGTTACTTTATTTTCTTTGACATACTCCTAATTTTTATTGACTTATTATTTTATTAATGTATCCTTTTTGATTTGAACTTTAGCTTTGACATTATTGGATTTATTGATTAGTTAGGTAGGACTTTAAAAATATTGCATGCTATTTAGTAGAATATGGTAGTAACCAATGTAAAACCCTGACATCCCCTATCCACCCATATTGGCAATAAATGAATTATGAATTATGAATTATGAATTAGTGTTTATCCAAGTACGCCTGTGGAATTCCCTTCCAGTGGACATCCGTGAATCTGCATCTTTGGGTATTTTTAAATCCAAATTACCACTTTCTGTCAATTCAGATCTCTCAACAAAATTGAGCATTATATGTATATAATTTTATATAGTAGGTATATATGTATTCTAATCTAATATGTATTGTTTTTTGGGTTAGGCATGTATGTTATGTATGTGTATTAGTATATTTTTGTAGGTTATTGTAGTTATAAAGGCGTTGTTTCTTCTTTTTAAAGTTTTACCCTAGAAGCACTACCATCATCTCCGCACTACACCCAGGTTAGTTGGTAGATAATGCTAAATAACATTAAACTCGCCTCTGTACGATTTTTAAAAGTGCAATAAAGAATTTTCTAATCTAATCTAATCTAATAGTGAGCCTATTTGGTTATTTTCTAACAGCCTGTACCATTTTTTTTTTCGATCCTCGGAGCAGGCTATAGTTTGAAAACCATACCGCCTAGTCAAACGTTATGTTTTTTCCTTATTAAGTTAGTTTGTTTATGTGTTTGTCTTGCGTAAATGATAAGTCAAGTCAAGTCTTCGTCAAGTCGGCTGTCGTTTGTTTTGAAGAGAAAATGGTGAAATTCCCCTCCAAAACTTGAATCGAATTTTCACATTCAGAAAAACCACTTTACACACATGTATTCCAATGGCTCACACTTTACGTTACGACATAAGTATTATTGGTTAAAATTCCACCAAAATTAAACAACAATACTCACAATAACACAAGAAAAACTATCAAAATAAATATGCTATGTGTTGTTTCAAAATTCGAATCCCACACTGTACCATAAAACCTCACGACCATAAAGCAAAAACTAGAAACTATAGACAAATTATCACCCATTCTGCCGCTAAACGGGGATTAGACAAAAGAAAAAAAAACTTGTCATATTTTTTGTCATCTACCTGACCACTCATTTTATACTTTCGGAAGCTTTTACAAGATAACATTTTAAGATAATGATTTGTCAATATCTTAAATCATACGAGGGTTTGGAAATTTCATTGTTAATATGTAGTATTTTGTTTAAGTATGAAGAAGTTATTGAATAAATAAATATTCATGGACATTTCACTCAACTCCTTCTAGTTCCAAACTAAGCCTAACCTGTACAAAATGTACCAACAAAATTAATTTATTAATAACTAGTTGGTGCCCGCGACTTCGTCCGCGTTGAATAGTGTCTTTGAGTAGCATAGCTTTTACAAACCTTGATTTTATATCGAATCAACAGCTTAAAAATAAGTTTCAAGCTCTAAAAATGACACTTACATACAACTTTCATCCCCCCCTTTAAACCATTTCCAACCGTTTTTTTCGCATTAAAAAGTAACCTATGTCCTTTCTGAGGCTCTAGACTATCTGTGTACCAAATTTCATTCAAATCGGTTCAGTAGTTTTGACGTGAAAGCCAGACAGAGTTTCTTTCGCATTTATAATATTAGTAAGGGTTTGATCAGCAATCTAGTTTCCATAGTAAAATCTCAGCTTAGTTTGAGGCTAGAGGGCGTTGTGTGAAATGTCAAAAGTATTTTTTTTAAATAATAATAAAATCCAAAAAAAAAACGTTTATTGAGTACCTCAATATTTTTTGTTTTGCTTGCAGAATCCACTATTATATTACTACTAATTTTAATAAAAAGACTAACTTATAAATGTATCGAGTTTTAATGTTGGTCGACTGGATCGTTGACCGAGGTAGGTAGGTACTTGTTAAGCCAATAGAAAATAAGAATATAAAACAAACTGAGTAGGTATCGACAGAAAGCCAGTATAAACCCACCGCCACAAAAAATACACGCTCGGTAGAAAATAATTGGAGAACCCGTTTTTGGACCGATAATACTTAAGCCCCTTTAGCCCCAAGTTTCGAAAAAGTTTGAAACGTAAACGCTAAGAAATAAAGACTAGTTTCGTTTGTATTGTTCTAATTATTTTTTAAAACAATTCTCGAGACATAGAAACGAATAATTATGATTACGGTAGATACATTTTTGGTTTATGGCACTTATGATAAAGAAAATAGAGCCGATTTTCTTTTTTTTCATTCAAATATTTTTAGATTGGTAAAACAAAAATATATAATTATCTAAACATAACTTTTTACAAAGCATTTCGTTCGTCGAATTCAAGAACCGTGAAAATTCTTCTTTGTTTTCGTCGAAGCTATAATAAAAATAAAAAACTAATTTTATTCTCACAACAGTAAGGACGAGAATCGTAGAAACAGCACAAGGGCAGTTAGTACATTTCGACTCGCAGAAGGTTCATATTGATTAGTAACCGAGCCGTCCAATCAGAGGGCGGGTCATGACAAGATGGCGGACAGGGGTAGGTCTCCCTTTCTAGAAATTTATATCCATCTAATTTATTACGCATTGTGTTCGACCGACATTAATCTTTTTCTGCTTTTATTAATGGTAGGAGCTGTTTTATTTTAATGAAACTGTTGCGGGTTGATTTTCCCGCGCGTTTTCGTGCCGCCATTTTGTTTTGGGGTGCGTGTTGTATTGATTAGTTTTTTGTTCGCGAGCTTTGTTACATGATATCTACGCAACTAAATTATACACATACCTACTAACAATTGCTTTTATTATTTAGTACCTACATAGTATGTTTCAATTTTTACGTACCTACCATTGAATAAATGTATCTATCTATCTATATACCTAGGCATTTTTTATATGTAGACGAATTTTTACTAAAAGTAAGTAAAGTTAGTTATGTATGAGTTATATCTGTTGAATATACATATTTTAAAGCCAGTAAGAATCGAAATAAGACGCTCTTTTCAAAAAAATTGTGCTTCATAGAGCTAAATTTTTTACTACGGGAAATTTAAAAAAAAAAAGCTTTCGATACAGCCCTCTTTGGGCGCGGTAGACACTCTGCCCGCAACTCTTATGAGTTTCTATATATACTTGATTTACAAATGTTGAGATTACGTACTGAAAACTATTTTTTATCAAAACAAAATATAGTCTATATCACTCAGGGATAATGTACCTATCTATCAGTGAAATAATTTTCAGAATCAGTTCAGTAATTTCAGAAATAACCTCTACAAACCAAAAGCAAAACTTGATTTACGAATGTTTAGATAAATTACTGAAAAACTAACTTTTATCAAAATAAAATATAGTATACTAGGTGCCGTCCGCGACTTCGTTCGCGTCCCGTTGGATCCCGTAAACTTTTGGGGATATAAAGTACCCTATGTGTTAATCCAGGTCACGGACAATATACATTCCAAGTTTCATCCAAATCGGATCAATAGTTTTTACGTGAAAGAGTAACAAACATCCATCCATCCATTATTACAAACTTTCGCGTTTATAATATTAGTAGGATAACACTGAGGGATAATATACCTATCTATAAGTGAAATAATTTTTAGAATCAGTTCAATAATTCCACAGGTACAATCCAATAACAAGACTAAGTTTTAATAATATTAGTTAGAGGCACAGCTCTCGACTCTCGACCAGCCAGAGTTCAATGCACTTTAGAAAATCATTGTTTAGATGACTTACCATTTATTTTTGTCGGACAAAATGTTACATCACCGTGTACTTGCGTTTTAAAAAGATAGGTTATGGTTTGTATCATATTCAAGGACCTACCTCTACATACACATTACATACGAGTACATACACACGTCATACAGAAAACGGGAAGACGGAGGTGTATTGATATCTTTTTTTATTTATATAAAACGAGCGACCCGCCCCGGCTTCGCACGGAAAATTACAAACCCCTAAAAACCCTTACAAACCCTTATATAAAAATTCAAAATTCAAAATAAAAAGTTGCAAAAAGATCGCTTTGGATTTGAACTTGCGTCGGTCTTACCACAGTCCAATCATATTACCCTTTGGCCAACAGGAAGTCTGTTACGATAGTTGTAATTACGGCTGTCTCTTATCAATTTCCAAATGTCAAATTTTAAAACATTACGTGTAGCTGTCAGTTGTGTCAGTTGTGTTTTGCTATACCATTTCTATTTTTTACACCTTGGGTTACATTATTGTAAATTTATCAGTGTTTCTCTACATATTATGCATGTATTATACATATAAACCTTCCTCTTGAATCACTCTATCTATTTAAAAAAACCGCTTCAAAATCCGTTGTGTAGTTTTAAAGATCTGAGCATACATACATACAGACATTAGGACAGACGCGGGAAGCGACTTTGCTTTATACTATGTAGTGATTACATATTTTATGTGTTTTGGTAATAATAAAGAAGCCTGCTTACTTAATCAGCTGTTCAAAATATTGTTGTCTCTTACTAACAGGTAACGTCAAACAGTGACAGAAGTAGATTTTAATCAATTGTTTGAATTTTCAACTGAAAACGAGTTTTGACATTTTGTGAAACGACACTTAATGCACTTTTATTTTAATAGTTTTTCTTGTGTTATTGTCAGTATTGTTGTTTAATTTTGGTGGAATTTTAACCAATAATACTTAGGTCGTAACCTAAAGTGTGAGCCATTGGAGTAAATGTGTGTAAAGTGGTTTTTCTGAGTGTGAAAGTTCGTGTTAAGTTTTGAAGATAAAATCCACCATTTTCTTTTCAAAACAAACGACAGCCGACTTGACGGATGACTTGACTTGACTTTTAATATTACAATTATATCACTTGACATTGGCAAAATTGTCTGTCAAAATGACGGACAGAGGCCATTATTGAAGAGAAGAAGAAGAAGACTATTCAACTGTTATAAGTATGGCCCATAATCTTTATACTGAAAATTAATAATCTGGAACAAAGCCAGGAAATATAATAATAGGTCACGTGGTTCACAAACAAGGCGAAACCACAGATCATAATAATACTAGCGAAACTCTTGAACTATAGACGAAAAACTAAAAATGTATGAAATGGAAGTCAAAATTTGAAATGCGTTTAATACAAAACGAGATTATCGGTGTGTAATTATGGAAAGTCTCGCATCTAAAAACGCAGTGTTACATTATCTTTGGAAAACAGTCTCCCGAAGAAGCGGAACTCCAATTCTACCAAAATTGCACACTGAAAATCTCGTTTTGTATGAAACGTGATTCAAATTTTGACCCCCGTTTCATACATTGTTCGTTTTTCGAAAGCACGAGTCCAGTTCGAGAGTTTCGCCAGTGTAACAGTCTCCCAAGAACATTTACCTGTGTAGGTACACCACACGTACTCACATAAATAAATATATAAAGTGCTTGATCAGTAAACTATACGTGCTTAAATCTTCTAACTACGATTCTACAACAGAAACGCGTTATTCCTCCCGATACCCCAAGGAATCGCCCCTCGGATAGAGCCTGTATCATTTGTCATGTGATTCAGCCTTTTCGTTGTATTGTCTCGTATTTAGATTTTGGAGAACTGTATTGATGGAAAAATATTTGATATGTTATTAGAATTAATTCTAAGGGATGCTGTTTGATATTTTGCGTTCTAGACGCTTTAGAGTGTGGACTTTTTAAAATTCCTTTCTTAGTGCACCCCTACATAAATGCATAAGGATACTACCCTCCAAATTTCATACCTCTAGGACTTTATTGTAAATAAGCGGAATTCATTAGTTATTGCAAAAACAAATGCATCTTTTTCAATGTTGTTTATCGTATTTACAAGTGTTTACGTCAAAAAAAAAATATATTGCGTTACGTAACTGCTACTGCATAATAGATTATAATATATTCAACAAAAGTTATAAAATAACATAATTTATCCAAAAGTTAACTAAATCGGGACCATAAATGCCCCAACGCCTTTGGCCACTGTAAAAGTGAACAAATCATTCCACAATTCAGGTGGGCTACTCTCGAACACAGTTCCAATGGATCCATAGATTTTGACAGAAGTCCTGTCATTTTTCAGTACAAAATGACACGAGATCTGTCAAATTCCGTGAATACGGATTGGAACTGTGGTCGAGAGTAACCCACCTGCGGGCCTAAGATGCGCACCGCGAGATATTTGTCATGTCGTTCTGTCAAAATGTAAGCATTTTGTACCAGTTTAGGAACTATTGCATTATCTGTGGTACCTAATGGTGTCGACAAAACGCGCCATAATGTACACTTTTGACACTTGTTAGTCGTCGTACCTCTCTGAGGACGAGATAATAGTCATGCGGAAATGTCAAAAGTTGAAAATTCAAAGGCGCGGTTTCTCGACAACATTACCACAGATAATGCAATAGTTCCTAAACTGGTACAAAATGCTTACATTTTGACAGAACGACATGACAAATATCTCGCGGTGCGCATCTTAGGCCCGCTGGTAGTTCGTAAAATCTAATCTGTACATATCTGTAACGAAGTTGTCATTAGTTGGTATGAGTAAGGCTACCCCGTATATATGTGTATCTACGCACACGTATGTCGTTGCATGATTAATAGTACTAATGTATAGTTTGTATGGATGTATGGAAGTTTGTATGGCATTGTCAAAGTACATCTCAATCCCCTCGGGGACGCTATCATTAATTACAGTATATTGTTGTGAATTTGAAGCGTTGTATGCGGCTCTCAAACTTGCCTAGTGCCTTTTACTAGGGAATATTTGAGAACTAGCCGTCGCCCGCGGCGTTGCTCGCGTTCTAGACCCTTTAGAGTGTGACTTTTCAAAATTCCTTTCTTAATGCACCCCTACACTATAATAAGGATACTACCCTCCAAATTTCATACCTCTAGGACTTATAGTTTAGGCTGTGCGTTGGTTGACAGTCAGCTTCAAACAAGTTTTATATGTTTCGATATATAAATGTACTAGCTTTCGACCGCGACTTCATTCGCGTTGCGTTTGATCCTGTTGATTTTTCAGGATAAGTATAGCCTATGTGTTATTCCAGGCTACGAACTATAAAAAGGTCTACATGGACACGTCCAAAGAAAAAAACTAGATTCCCCTCACTCGGGGTACCTGAAAATATCCCATATGTACCTACCTACTGTGTACGCCGATTTTTTGTTTTTTTTTTTTCTAGTAAAAAAATTTGTTTTTTTTTCAGAAATTTTGCCCGGAATGTTTAAAAGTTGAAAAAAACAATTTTTGGGGACTTTTTCAAGATTTTTGGTGAATAAACGATTTGTATACTAAGTTAGGCAGTTCTAATTTAAACTTATCATGAAAAAGGTTTTAATAAAACCTCAAAACTCATTTTAAGTTCGATCAGAAACATTTTACGTCAGAACCGTTAATAAAAATCGATTATCTTTCGAATTTGGGAAAGGACACGTTTCTGGACGAACTCGGAGTTACAATAATGAGCTCAACGGCGACCAGAATACCTTGACCCTCGGTGTGGTCGTACTAGAGTTAGCTGCAGGTATACAGTAAATTGGATGTAATATAAACAGTCCTGAAATCTTTGGGAATTTAAAATCCTACTAATATAATTTACTAGCTGGTGCCCGCGACTTCGTCTGAAGTGCAATTTACTATATGCGAAAATTTCTACGCGTTTCTGAAGAATTCGCGTCCCGTTGGATCCCGGTGAATTTCCGGGATAAAAAGTAGCCTATGTGTTAAGTTTCATCCAAGTTTCATCCAAATCGGATCAGTTGTTTTTGCGTGAAAGAGTAACAAACTTCCATACATACATCCTTACAAACTTTCGCGTTTATAATATTAGTAGGATGTCAAAGTTTGGGCTGGTCCGATTCGACTGAAACTTGGAATATGTAGTTCATACCCTGGATTAACACGTAGGCTACTTTTTATCCCGAAAAATTAACAGGAAGACGCAGACGAAGTCGCGCGCGGATGCTAGTATAAACATACATCTTTGATTATTGGTAATCTCAAGGGTCTTTTGAAACTGGCGCTCGACACAGAGTGACAGCCGCGCGTTCCAAATTCAAAAAGAATCATTCTTTTTTCGAACACTTTTCCGCAAGTCATCGCTTCGGCCAGTGTTCTCTGTGATTAATACATTTTTTTTTTTCAAACTCCGATATATTTTTTTTCGAAAATTTTGTATTTCGTCCCTTTGACGGTTGAAATTGCTTTTTGTTATCTAATGGTTTTAAAGTATTCAACACATGTCGTATGACAATCTTTGCGATCAAGATGTTACTTTGTAAGTTACCGTAAAACGAGGCGACTTTCAAATTACGGGGCGTCTTTGATGATAACAAAACGGAAGACGGGTCCTAGAAATATCGGTTATCGTATTCGGTTTTGTTATCATCAAAGACGCCCCGTAATTTGAAAGTCGCCTCGTTTTACGGTAATACAAAAGCCATAAACCAAGAAGTTGAAGTTCAACTTTGTAAGTAGATTCGAGTTCTATAATATTTAGGAGAAACCTCTTTTTAACCAACTTCAAAAAAGGAGGAGGTTCTCAAATCGGTTGTATTTTTTTTTTATGTTTGTTACCTCAGAACTCCGTCATTTATGAACCGATTTGAACAATGCTTCCAGATTGGTCCCATAAAAAATTTATCAAAATCAGTTCAGTAGTTTGGCAGTTAAATAAGAATAACTCGAAAAAACACGTCATTCACGTACACGACACTGCGTATTTGCTTTCCTGTGACGTTTCTGTGGTGCTTACGATCAATAAAATAGTCCCAATGAACTGCTATCATCATCATCATTTGATGATAAATGCGTATCAAATTGAAGTCGGTTTTTCCAGTTTTTTAAACTTATAAATTATACAACCTAATGTGTGTTTCGCTAAATAAATAAATTTGTATTTCTTATAATTGTTTTTCTTGTGTTATTGTGAGCATTGTTGTTTAATTTTGGTGGAATTCCAACCAATAATACTTGAGGTCGTAACATAAAGTGTGAGCCATTCGAATAAGCGTGGGGTTTCAAGTTTTCAAGGAAAAATCCACCATTTTCTCTATAAAACAAACGACAGCCGAGTTGACGAATGACTTGACTTATATTATTTCAAATATCTCACTTGATATTGGCAAAATTGTGTGACGAAATGACGGACAGAGGCCTTAAATAGAAGAAGAAGAAGGAAGAAGAAGAACTATAACGTGATTTTATCGGGATTTATACTGCTAAGTTGCCATTTCAAGGACCGACAAGGAACCGACAACCGTTGGAGCTAACTAAGGCCCGTAAGCTGATTTACTGCTCAACCACTGATCCGGACTCAAACATAGATAGATAGATAGATAGAGAATACTTTATTGCACACCACAACTAAAAACTAAACATACCGGAAACAAAACAACTTAAGTCTATGACATACAATGGGCGGTCTTATCGCTAAACAGCGATCTCTACCAGACAACCTTGAATGGAAAGGATTGTGTTGTAATCTACCTGGGGTACTTACTGCTGATAGTGTGCTATAGAAAATTAAATTATCTAGTGTGTAAACTACACACATACCTACAATACCATAACATAAACTACATACCATAACATAAACTACATAGACTACAATACATATTATAACATACTTTTTTTTTTATGAAAATCTCTACTCAAATCTATGCTTGAGTAATTTTCTTATCAAAACACAAGCCTATCTTTACGGAAGGAAACTCAACCACTACACTTCAGTACATTTGAAACTTAGGGACGGATCAAAAGTGATCGATTTCAAAGTAAATAAGGGGTGGTACCCTTATATAACAGTATACATGCAATATTGTACGTAGGGCTTAGTGGTACTGGGGGACCAAGAAATAACAATAAAACACGGCTCTGTAAGGCGCGTATATTGAAACAAATTTGCTAAAAAGGCAAACTCGTATGAGTTAGTTGCGGATGAAGTTTTTAGGCCGCCTTAAGGCCTCCTGTGTGGCTAAGCAAGCAAGCTCGTGTGAACTAGTAACCAACTCTGTTGACGGAGTTTTTAGGCCGCCTTAAGGCCTCCGTCGTGGCTTAACGACAGCTAGAGCCGGGACAGCGTGCCCTCTGAAGCACGGAAACGCTCAGATGTAACGGTCAACCATCCAAATAGTGACCGCGCAGAACGTCGTCCTAATTCACTTCCGGTTCGTAGTCGCCATTAAAGATCATTTGACCTCCGCTCCTAATAAAAGAGTGACTTACCAGTTTCAGTGTCGACGGTGTAGGAGAGACCGGCCCATGGATCGTCCTATACACAAATATAACCATTAGAAATGGCAAGACTAACATTTTTAATAGGTTTTATGTTTTTTGTTTAGGCCAAAATATCCTTGGACATTTTACATAAATTTTACACGCCCTTTAGTCCCAAACTAAGCAGAGCTTGTACTATGGGAACTAGATTGCTGATAGAATACTTATATACACTCTTTTTTGTTACACACTAATAATACATAGTAACACCCAGACATAGAACAAACATCTCGTTTGTCTCACACAAATGTTTGTTCTCAGTGGGGATCGAACCCACGACCCACAGCTCGGAAGGCAGACCTATTACCGACTGAACTGTGACACAGATCATATAATACATGATAAATATAAATAAATATTCATGGACATTTAACACAACGCCATCTAGTCCCAAACTAAGCAAAGCTTATACTATGGGAACTAGATTGCTGATAGAATACATACATAGGTAAATATTATTTTTTGTAATTAAATACTTATAATGCTGTTACCTCTTTAATCTCAGGCTCCAGTAGAGATGCCTTGACCTTCTCAATGCCAGCTTCTTCTGTCTTCTTCTGCTGTATCTTCTCTTCTGCCAACTTTAACTCTTTGTCTATCTCGTCTCCGAGAACCTTGGTGGCTTGAGGACCCTCCTGTTACAAGAAAAGTATATATTTAACTTATTAATTAAAATATGTGTTCCGGTTTGGGTTTGAAGGGTACTTTAACAGTTTTTTTTTTACCAGCATAAAGTGATAAAAAAGAAAATAACAAAGAAAATTACAACTAATACAGTATTTACAATATTTACAAAATACACATGAAACAGTTGAGCTATCCACAAACCGATGCAAACGATTTATAGATAGCTCAACTTTATTAGTTTGCATTGAATAGGCTCTGAAACTACTGGACCGATTTGAAAATATCTTACACCGTTGGGAAGCTACACTCTTCCCGGGTGACATAGGATATATTATATTTACCAAATAATAAGGGATCCTTACTAAAACTCCAATTTTGGGTATGTTTTTTTCTCTCGGAGCGACGGACACCACAGTATTTTTAGGCATAACTCTAGATAATAAACTTCAATGGGGCCCATATGCAGTCAAGAAGATCCGCTTCCTTACAGATGTGGAAACCGCAAGACTAGTCTATTTCAACTACTTTCATAGCATTATGTCGTACGGCATTTTGTTGTGGGGGAGTGCTGCAGACATAAACACAATATTTGTGTTGCAGAAGAGGGCTATTCGTGCAATTTATAACATGGGTCCCAGAGAATCACTAAGAAATAAGTTTAAGGAAATAAATATAATGACAGTTCCTTGCCAGTACATCTATGAAAACTTATTGTATGTTCAAAAAAATATCAATCTATTCAACAAAAAAAGTGATAATCATAATGTTAACACTAGAAATAAAGACAAACTCGCTGTTCCCACCACTAGGCTCACAAAAATTAGTAAATCTTTCAAAGGGCAATGTGTACGCTTCTTTAACAAAATCCCAAGTGATGTGTCTCAGTTGTCGATTGGCAAGTTCAAAAACGTAATAAAACAGAGACTTCTTTTAAAAGCATACTATAAAATATCTGATTATTTAGAAGACAAACAAGCTTGGGACGAACTAGCTCCAACTCATCCAATAAAAAAAAAATGTAATCATACCTAATCATACAAAACGTAATGACGATTCAAAGTGATCAGTGAGATTTTATTGAATAAAAGATTTTTGACTTTGACTTTGACTTTGGACGAAGCGCGATTACCTCACAGAGCGCGTCCTTAATAGACATGCTCGGTGAGGCAATGGATTAGTATACAGAAGTTATCTAAATGGGCTAAATACAAATTAGCTGCTAAACACGTTACGATTGCTGGTGTAACCCATACTTAGGTCCGTATGCCGATACAGAAATCGTTACTCAATCATAGATTTGAGTAGAGATTTTCATACAAAAATCTATGCTTGAGTTCGGATCAGTGCTTGAGTAAGGTTACGGAATACGGGCCCTAGTGTTGCAAGCTTTGTGTGTTCGAACTCTAATACCTCGTTCACATGCCCATGCCACTGCCGGAATGCATGGCGGCATCAATGCCGCGGACTTATTGCCACAGCAACATCGCCCTTATTCTCACTAAGCGGCATTAATGCCGGCAGCGGCATGGGCATAGTGTGAACGCGGTATAAACCCTTACCGGCTGCACAGGATCCTCGATGGAGTAGCCCATGTCCACATCCTGCTTCCAGAGCACCTCGATGAGGTCCATGTCCTAACAAAACAAACAATAGGTACTATAATTACATAGGCTGGAATACTCAAAAGTCATTCAAAGTTGAACACCACATAAAATTGCTCTTCCTCTGTTTGACATTACTCATTTGGAAGAGATGGCAATAATTTAAGCGTTGAGTATTCGGCCACTAGTCATTCAAAGTATTTTTTCTTTCAGTCTAGTCATTATGACCACCAGTGGGAGTAATAAAGATCCATAGTTATTTAAAACACAGTTAGTTAATCCCTGGTTCAAGTGCTTTATTGCATTCATATTGTGGGGTACAGGAGATCTTAAATAAAGTAGATAATGGCTTCCAATATGAACCCTGACAAGGCACGATATTCTTAGGCTACACAACGGTAGTATCGTATTATATAATCTGTGACAACGTCCTGAATATCCCGGTTCTGAATTGCCTAATACCTACTGCGCCATCTAGCGCGATACAACAAAACTAAAACATGATAACATCGCGCCATCTGTTACCTTTCAAACGCACTACAAACGGCGCTAAAACAGAAGCCTCAGAATTAAAGCAAGAGATGGCGGTAAAAGCAATTTGTAACAGCGCTATCTGTTTTATTTTTTGAATCCAAACTTTAAAACTTGCTACTCCCTCATAGATGGCGCTAAGCGCCAGGAGCGCCATCTCGCTTATGTTTCTTGCACTAACGAAAAAGCTTTGATTGCAAACGCTATTCAACCACAGATGGCGCTAATTGATTCATAGAAAATTATTAACCGTGGAACCGTTCGTTCAGTTTACTTCCAAGGAGTTTTTGTTTGAAATACATTCAAATAATTATCCAAGGTTTTTTATTTGAAATACAATCGCTCAGCCAGCACTAGCAAGCAGGTAATTTTTTTTTGTTCTGTGAAGTATGTTTTTTATAGGGTAGGTGTCATATAGGTGTTCGGTGGTAGGTGTGTAGGAAATAGTTCAGAAAATCGTCAATCAGTGGCGCTAAATCTAGAAAAATATTTTCTAGAACAACGTCCGCCCTCGTGTTATTTCGCAAGTTCGACAGCGGTCAAGGCGAGACAAGGTTACTTTACAAATTTTAAAATACAATAAATCACCTACGAAAATAAAATTCAAACCGGATAGTCCGGGATCAAATACCTACCTAACCGCAAATATGTATGCAGTTCCTCTTTCTTTTTAATTGTCATTTAGTACAGTAAATATAAAACGAATTAATACGATTTATCACAAACAGAATGTGATTCATTTTCAAATTAGTCGATGACCTAAGTTTATAAAAATACTAAGTTTTTAATAATAAGCTAGGCTTTGTCGAATCATTCTTCCGAGGGGTTGTTACGCATTATTACGTAATATTTAATCATACTACGGATGCCCGCGTCGTAGGTAGGTAGGTACCTAAGTAGGTACATTATAAGCAAACTAATTTTATGATTATTAACTACATTAACTGACTTTGAACTTTAGACTATTCAATGGTAGGTAATCATACCTACAAATTATCTGAACTATTAAATAAACGAAACTTAAGAAATGGAAGCTCACGATATACTGGAGGGTATTCCCAAACTTTAAGTAGGTATACCTACCTAAATAGTTCAAAATATATTTAGCTCTAAAAACAGTTTTTTATATAATAAACGAAGCCCTATGATTATGACAACTTCCCTAATTGTTTTTTTTGCAAAACTTTTTACTCTCCTTCGCACCCTTATAACTTTACAACCCCTAAGCCAATTTAGCTCATAAACTTACCAGTAAACGGTGGTATTACCATCCGTAGACCTACCAAATTCTATTCAGATCGGATAAGCGGTTCCAAAATTATTTATTTATTTATTTATTTATTTATTTATTTATTATTATTTACTTACGTAGTAATTAGTATCCCAAGTAGGTACAACGCTGATTTGTCGCTTCGCTCACTCGATCAAACGAAACCTATGTTTGATTAGATATGCGCCACGCGCCCGCATGTGTGTGAAAATGAAAGTCAACGTGCTACCTATATTTGGATGTTGCATTTGTTGCAATCAGTAAGTACGTCTTTAGAGGTATGTATTTATATATCTATCTAGGTCGAGGTAGATAGGTACTTAGGTACCTAGTACGTAAGACTCAGTACAAAACGATACGAGCCTATCAATTCTACCAAATTAAAACAAATTCCGATTGGTAGGTAGGTACTGATTTGCACCAGTTGAAATCGTTTGCAACGGTTTGTTTGTAGATAGCTGAACTATTTCATGTGTATTTTGTAAATATTGTAAATACTGTATTAGTTGTAATTTTCTTTGTGAATAAATTATTTTATTTACAAAAAAGAAAATTCAAAGTTAATTTATTCATAATAAAATAACATTACAGATTACTCCAAGGCGTTATTCTACTACCAAATGGCGTGGTACCTACCAATGGTAACGTAGGTAGGTACCTTAGTACCTTACCTACCTACTTTATAGCCGTACCTACTTATTGCGATCACGCATCCATAACGCCACGTGTAGAAAGAAACCAAATGATGTAAGTAGGTACAGCTGTTTACCTACCTATAGGTAGGTACCTACCTAGGTAATGTAGGTATGGTATGGATGGAGTGTTCAGTTTTGGCGCCAAAAAGCAACGTTGTTTTGTTGGTAAACAATAAATGGAACACGTGTATGAAGCCAGTAGATAGTAGGTATACTACCTAATGTACCGACCGTACCTACATACATACATACCTACGTCTATTAAATAATCTGCCGATTAGTACTTTTTCATCTACTAGGTAAAGTCATGAGTACCTACATGTACCTACCTATTAGGGTAGGTCGAATAGAAACATATACACTGCACGTACCTCAAGTAGGTACCATATAGTGTATTATGTACCTACTATGCGAAGTATAAAGACTTCACTTAGCACCTACAAAATTCAGGGCTGCCACAAGGAGTTTCAAATCAAACATCTATCACTTACGACTTTTTACGATTCGAAACGGTTCATCCTGCCCGGCAAAGGGTGAGTGCAATCGTCTGAGTCTTGTCCCTAGCAACGCCCTACCAAAAAGGTTTATCTGTTCCCGGCAAAGGTGAATGAAATCGTCTACCTCCACCGTTCTATACCCGGGAGCCAGACGTTATTTCGGGACCCTTTGTTCTGAAGGTCGTCGGTCTCTTAGTTGTCTGGAACCGTCCCGGGCTGAGGGCCTGGATTTTAAATCCATACGATTTATTGCCAACTAGGTTTCACCTGGGACTCCTGGGATCGTTGTCTGCGTGCGCCGTGTAAATATAAATACATATAGATAGATTGCGTAAGAATAGGGTTGCCAACTCTTTGTAACAAAATAAAGTATTTTGTGGTCTAGGACAGGAAAATCAACAGTATTTATAGCAAACAAACAGTATTTATTGATTATTATGTTATGTACTTAAATGTACATTTTTTTAGATCTTTTTGCAGCGTTTATAAGACTTAAATCGTTTCTGAAAATTTCATTTCGATGAAGTTTTTATCTCTTAATGTTTTTATGGTGTTAAAACAGTATTTAGGCATACTTTATTTTTGTTCAACAGTAAACAGTATTAGGGAGCAAAAAAAGCATAATACAGTTTTTTTTTTTTTTTTTTTACGGACATTTAACACAACGCCTTCTAGTCCCAAACTAAGCAAAGCTTGTACTATGGGAACTAGATTGCTGATAGAATACATATATTCATTTTTTTTTGTAAATACGTACTTATAATACATAGTAAGACACAGAACAAGTTGTTTAAAAAGTACCTACCTACTTCGCTTTCTCGATGAACTAAGATATTTTGAATATACAACTTCCTATCTATTTAGGTACCTTTACCCACATTAAACCTCCACTCGTAGACATACTTTTCTTAAATGTTTGTATCAATTTAAGCTCTATGATTAATATTATTAATATACAGTTCACAAGGAATAAAACTATTTGATAAATGTATCTGACCACTTTGCTGAAGGCGTCCTATGCCCCTGTGTCTACAAGAGACGGTAACAACTTTGCGTGTTTAATCGTCCAAGGTAACAATTAGGATTAGCGCCTTAGCACTTTTAGCAGATGTTGTTTACTAGGTTCAATTATAATATACTCGAAACACAATAAACTAATATCTAAAATGAATCTGTAGTTATTTCTTACCTTATTTACTTAAACAATCTAGTGGGGCGAGTGGGTTCTTCCCACGTGCAAATTACCTTCCCGTTCGTCCTTATTTGGAACCAACTTCAAAATAGGAGGAGGTTCTCAATTAGGTTCAATTTTTTTTATGTTTTACCTCAGAACTCCGTCATTTATGAAACGATTTGAAAAATTCTTTTTTTATTTGAAAGTGTATGCTTCCAGATTGGTCCCATAAATTTTTCATCAAAATCAGTTCAGTAGTTTGGCAGTTAAATAAGGATAACTCGAAAAAAAACGTCATTCACGTACACGACACTGCGTATTTGCTTTCCTGTGACGTTTCTGTGGTACTTACGAATCTTACGATCAATAGAATAGTCCCAATGAACTGCTATCATCATCATCATCATCATTTGATGATGAGTGCGTATCAAATTGAAGTCGGTTTTTCCTGTTTTTTAATCTTATACATTATTTGCATTCCCGTTCGACGCGCCAGTATAACGAAACCCAGTGAGACCGGGAATGAACGAAAATAAATACTAATAGGTAGGTAACTGAGATCATAACTATTTAGGTATTATTCCGAATACAAGCAATTACGTAAACCGCACGCATCTAGCATCTTAAATCGGTCATTCAACCCACAGGTTAGTAACATAACTGCGACTACAAATTTGCGTAAAAAGAACTACGGATTATACATATTTGGTCAGAATAAACATGTCTTTGCATGTAAGCAAACCTTTTTTTTTAAGTAGTTTTCTTTTCTTTTATCTTTTACTTTCTTACAGCTGGGCAAAGGTCTCCCTCATATCCTTCCAGTTCCTACGATCACCGACTGCTTCCCACCAGGCTCCGTGGAATGTGTCGAAATAAAATAAGGTAAACAGTAAACCTATATTGATTTAATCATTTTGAGAATGCTGGTAGTGTTACTTCGCTTGCCTGATACAGAAACACAGAATATCCCTAGATTTGTCTGACACATGGTTTCTTGCACAATCAGGAAATTCATAATAATGGTTATGAAAAAGCAATGACTCAGATTTACGTAAGTGTGCGAAACAATACAGACTGACTTGTTCGCGTCGGCGAACATCAACGTTTTGTACCTACCTACCTACTACCTTACAAAGCACGTCCACAAGCTATCACTTTGCGGTATTAATTGCATTGTGAGCATAACCCTCACAGTCAGTCAAAAGGTGACAAAAAGTAGCATTGCAACAGCTGACACCTTCAAATCTGAACACAGCCAATATCGCAGGCAGAGGGCCTAGTACGAGTTTTCGGTGTATAGTGTGGGTGACCAAGCTTCTCATTGTCTCCATACAAATCAGCGCCTACTGGTGTGCTGGGCGTCAAACGTTTTACACAAGATTTACACACCAAAACTTGTAGGTACTATGAGGGCCTAGTACGAGTTTTGGTGTAACTGCTCAGCGGCTTAATTTAATCTTGCTAGTACTGCGTACTACCCCGGATGAGCACTTTCCCAGTTACTATCCTACGATTCTCGTCACATTAGAAAATTAAGTGCAGTAATAAAAGATGTAACATTGACTACCTAGTTTGAGTCGAAGTAGGTTGTTCGATCGACCCAGATGCTGACAGCCTTGCGTTGTGTGAGTCATACACACCGACCGGTTATCACTCGCATACAAAGTAATACAAACTGATGCAATATATAGGTATTACAATTATAACGGCAGACGGCGGCAGTCACCATATGGACTTCTTGACCCACTGGACGGGTCATTCCCAGTTTTCATGGGTAACTCCCATTTGTTCTATAGAACTGTTACGTCTAGAACTGTTAAAACTTTTTTATCCCTAATATCTGGTAACTTCAATTTGGGTAGGACTATTGAAACGAAAACTAGCCTGGGCTAGTTTCAATAGTCCTACCATGGAACTACAGGGATAAAAAAGTTTTAAAAACAGTCCTATAGAACAAATGGGAGTCACCCATTTTCATTACCCCCAATGTCACCAGAGTGGTGACAATTGGGAACTGTTTATTAGTCACTCGTGATGTCCCCACTGGGACACATTGGGCTTTCTTGTATCGTTCGATACTTTGATAGGCAAGTGGTGCTTGTTTATGCTTATGTTAAAATAATAAGGACATATGTCCACTTACGGTGTTTTTAAACACTTTTAAATTTTGGCAGAATGTGAATTCGTTCTAATGCCCAATACTTAAAAATACTTAAGGTAAAAAAAAAAATTCACGACGTTTCTATTTCAAATGACCGCAAAATTCGTCATTGACATTGACCTAGCATCTCTTTTCCTCATACTAAGATAAACCGAGACGGAGAGAGAGTACGAACATTATGCTAACACGAATCGGTCACTCACCTTTGCCAACTCAAGTGGGTACACAATTCGATAATCGAACCATTTATGCAAAAAAATATATCTAGATTTGATACTTTATATAGGTATACTGGGGATTATACACGGAAATTTTTGTAGTAACCCTAGTACTAAACAACAAAAAAAAAGGTGTTAGGGTTGTTACTTGTCGGTGATTCGACATCCCTAACACGAATAATTTATTGTTAAACATTATAAAAACCAAAAGGTGTTTTTTTTTGTTTTTTATTTGTTGGCATAATATTTTGACTTTTTTTTTTTATTACGATAATGCGGCCGTCACCGAGCGAGCGATGTTTGAGATCAAAACGTAGGTACTTAACAAAGGACGTTAGCCACTCTGCATTCTCATTGTCTATGATTTAACCTTAGCGAGGTCACTCACTACGCAATAGAATACCACATAATAATGTATTTTATGTACCTACTATAATTATTCTAGTTATTACTAGAGAGCTAAAAAACGGTTAAGACGCTTAGCATTAGCATTGAGCATAGCACCTGCTACTGCTAAATAAAGACATCACGCACGACATTTTGTCTAAAGAAAGAAGGCAGAGTTTTTCAACCTTTTTGGGAATGCGACCTTTTTAGAGTAATTTTGGAACATAAAAATCGCACGCGACCCCCCAAATTTCTAACACCATAGTAATACAAATTAAAAAAAAAACCCAAGTACGAGCGGACTGCGTAGCCAGCAACGAAAATGTACTAGTTTGGGACCACACCACACCAAGTCCTGCGCGACCTCCTTGTGTCGAAGCCGTGACCCTTGAGGGTGCTTGAGGGTCGGATGAAGCCGCAAATTCGGGTTGAAAAACACAAGTAAGGAAGAGAAGATCAAAAATCATTCTTATGGCATTCTTTTCTTGACAGAAGAAAGAAAGTTTTAATAGCTCTTCCGTAAAGAAACACTGTGTTGGGAGCTCATATTTAGCCGGGCAAGCATAGTCGAGATGTAAATTCCAGATTCAGAATAAGATGTTACCTAGCTATCTTTTACATAGTTTATTTGTAGCGAAATCTCATCTACGCTCAATTTAAACGTTAAAATTTGTTGTTATTCTACAAACCACGATAAATTTATTCTCTTTGGTTGAAGTCCACACTTCTACATAACAAATTCATGCGCAGATACGCGTACCTACTACCTACCTTTTATATCAGGCAGACACGGTACACCTCCGTGTCAAATGTTAATGTGAACTTTACAATTGTAATACTGTCCGCGTCAAATTGAATATCGACAATTTTCCTCACAGAAATCAAATAACTTGTGCCCAACCAATAAGACCGTCTAACATAAAACTGAGGGCCCCACTACGTTATTCAAAGGAAAATCATTCATTATTCGTTTTTATGCATACAAGAACCATTAAAAATATCCGGGTAAGCGTCAACGTGAAGAAAACGCGACTATAACTTGGGTAATCCAACGCTTTGTATTGGAAAGGTTCTAGGTATTTGCTGAGTATCGCAAAGAAATCCATGCTATAAAACTTTCGAGGTGTAGATACACTACACCAGGCGTTCAGACTTACTGAACTGCAGCTAACAGTTATTGAAAAAATAGAATGTCAGTGACACTGTTATCATATAATAATGACTAAGCTGTTGATGATTGTAAATCTAGAAATGATCGCTACCAACCTTGGCACTGTAATCTAGCAGGCTAACAGCTGCTTGTTGCAGCTGGACGATAAGTACTAGCTACCTATTCTAGGTAGGTATGATAATTTAATAGGTACGCCCCATAAAATCTATTGCGCATCTGTTATTGATACCAAAATCATAACAACAATGAAATCTGCCAAGTTGACAGGTGTATTTATAACTGTAATTGTTTTGCCTGTATTTTATCGCAGATATTACCAAATTTACGACCCTTGGAACCTTTTAATAATCCCTAAGCGCCATTAAAAGAGCATCGGTACAAAGAGAAACATCGTATTATTTAAGAAGTCCTCAAAGAAAATGCTACTAACCTCTTGCGTGAGCTCGTCGCCAGTATGATGCCCCTCATCAGACTCCAGCGCCTCCGTCTTGACATCAGACATCTCTTTTACAGAAGAAACGTCCATATCACTGACACCACTGGAACTAGCCGATGTGAAACTAGTGCTAGCTCTTTCCCTTTTCACATCTAACACGAACTCTTCACTCAATATGGGTGCTATTTCGTAAGCCTCCGAATCCAATGGTGTGTTTTCCAATAGGTACTGTTCCAGGTTCTCCTGTTGTTGTTTTATGTCTAAATACTGGAACTCGTTCTTCATTTGCTTTACGTCATCGAAGAGTTCCTCATAATCTTGTAGGTCAGCCATGTTTTGCCGCAGGACGGATTCCGGCTCCCCCACATCCAACTTCTCGTTTTTGACCGAGAAGTAAGACACGTAATCGTCCATAGCGTTGTCGCTGTATAAGTCGTCATTTTCTCTCTCCTTCTTTATGCTTATCATCAGTTCGGACTCTGTGGAGTCCTGCTCTTTTTTGATCTGCATTCCGTCTGATGGCAGTAGAAACTCGCTGACGTCGAAGGTTCTAGTTGCTATCTCCTGAAACACGTCTGTTTCCGAATGGTTTGAGAAGAAGTCAGCTGAGAGCGTGACCACAGCGTCGGTTTGCGCCTCCGCGTTCTCTTCCGAGTCATCGTCGAATATTTTCACTTCTTGTGCGACGTTGTCATCGGCCGACACGCCATCTTGTGATTCCTCGGGCACCGACTCGGCAGCCAGCCCCGGCGCGACTGTGTCCGTCGCCACGTTGTTAACTAAATATGTATGTAATATCGGCCGATTATTCAGTATCCGGTCATTGTATTCCAACGAGCCACCGTACCGCCCGAGGGAGTGTAGCTCCTCGAACACCTGCCTGTGGTAGTTCTCCAGAACGTGGTCCAAGGATTTGGGGTGGACGAATCGAGGCCGGATCAGCGTCTGAGCTTCGTGCTCGAACGACCAATCAGACCCGTTTGAGATGTTCAGTCCGGTGAGCAACTGCTGGGTTTCCCTCTCCAGGTAGTCGTTCGGATCCGATTTTAGAAGACTTAAGACTAGGGCAAGGCGGAGGAGTTCGTCTCCATAGAGTTTCTTCAGCGCGATCATCTTAATACCGGCTTGTTTTACTGTTTAACTTAACTATGTTGAGCACTAAAATACTGTGAGATCAATTGTTTGCGGAAGCATTTACAACTAGATATTAATATTAGTCCTTGAATTCGTTTGCACGTCTTCCTTTATCCTCCTTTTGCGTTTGTCAGGAGACATGGTGTCCAAACTTCACTTTCGTCTCGGCACATGTCGCAACAAGTCCGTTAGACACATTTTGCCGCACATTTTTCACTGAGTCAGTAGTTCCTTCAAATTTCACTTTATTTGGTTTAGTGCCAAGTCGTTCACAGCTCAGTAGGATTCAGTCTATTCTGTAATTTGGAAAAGTGTTTACTGCAGCAGTCTTTTTATATTTGAATTCAATGGATTATTTAAATAGTACAACGGTTACTTCATTTACATGGCAGTTAACCTTTGACTCGCACGTAACAGCAGTTGAAATTGTGCCTAAATGCTTTGTTTTACAACCTAAAATTGAAGGTTTATAACCCAGTCTGAGCCAGTTAAATGATTGGTAGTAATAATTCGAAAAGATACAAAATTTTGGGTCAGAAACCACTTAATTAGTAAAATTAAAGAAATATTCAAATGCGTAGGAAATTGGCATGACGAGTGTCAACGACATTACAATTGAAAAAGTACTTAATATTTTAATCTCACTTACGCAGGCTCGAATTAGTTTTACCACACGTAAACATTGCGTTTGCGTCCGATCTCAAAACTACCTAAATGCACACACCTCGCTTGTCAGAGTAACGTGCGCAAAGCAACTCCTTGTAGGTCATGTCCAAGGTGGTATAATAATTGCGCTGTAGCTTGCTATCATTGCACTAATACTTTTTATGGTATCACAGACATTGCACATTCTGCCAGCAAATGGCACTGACCTGCCCATATGACATTGACACTTCTTTTTTTATGGTAGTGCACTGCATGACCGCGTGCTTCTTTCTCGTGTCGACTAAGTAAAAAACAATAGGTAAATCAGTCAAGCGTCTCATAAATCATTGACATGAGGACCTATGTTTGTTAGGACAAGTAAACATTCAGCAATGCTAATTGCCCCTCGTGCCGCATACAAAGTAATCAACCGAGGGTAAGGGTAATACGCAAAAACTTTTGACGCAAGCAATTAGAGAGAAAGCTAAATCGATAACTTTGTTTTGTTTTGAATGTATCGAGTGATTTCTTCGACGATTCGTGGAATTGTGTGATACTACGCATCAACAGTTTACCTACCCACTCGAAATTGAATCATGTGTGTTTATTTACATTGTAATAAAGAAATTGCGTTTTGTATTGTTTTTCTTTGTGCTTCTTACAGTTATGTCTTGGATACTTTCATGCTAGTTTGAGCACTAAGCACGGCATGACTAATGCAGTTATTTCGTGTCCATCTTTCTGTGACGAGAAGGAAAGTTACTGTTATTTCGTTTACCCACCCTTCAAACAAGAAAAACGGTCAACGTAAGCAATTTATCTTTTACCTATTGTTTTTTTATCATAATATTATGTGCGAAAATAATACAAAGTAAACAATACACTAATAGTTGCAAACAGATTTCCAACACAACTGAAAGTGTTCAAAATCCAAAACCAAGTTTTCAAGTTCTTTTTCACTGCACAAGACTACCGCAATTTCAAAACAGTTCCAATCATAAGAATACAACTGGTAATCTAAATTATTCGTCCAAGAAATGCTTTATTACGAGAATAAGTTTCGAAACAAAGTCCTTTGTGTGCGAGCGCGGCCGATTTCGCACGAAACCCGCGAGCGACTGAGCGACGAGCGTCGTTCATTGACCAGCTGATTCGCAAAGGTCTGGTTGCTAGCTGTTTTAGTATAACCTTGGCGTATGATAAATGGCGAATGCGAGTTCATTACCAGCGATAGGTTTAAGATTAGATTTTAAGAAAGTACTCATTGCGCTGGTACTGGTACGTTTTTCTTCAGGTCAGTCAGGGTGACCGAACATAGGTCGTAGTTATTCATACCATAGTAACAGTTGCAGAACACTTAAATTTTTACGTTTTTCCTTCGTCTCAGCGCTACATAATTTTGTAAATAGAAGGCAACTATCCAAAAAGAATATGCTCTTATTTTCACTTTTATGGTAACACTCGATATTTCTGGTACATTACATACCAACAGGTCAAACTTCGAAATCTTATACAATCATAAACGAGCCTTTACAACATAATGCTCGTCTAGGGGTGGATCCATGGGCTGGGCTCTAGGCGAATGGTAGTTGAAACTGTTTGGACTGTTCAGCCCACAGACAAAAAAAAGTGTTTGTGTTCTGTGGTTCAGCCTTCTCTGACCTCTGTGTATGAATTGCGGGGGTTCGACTTCTTTTTCTAAAAAAAGCTTGTACCTATCACAAAATATTTATAAAAGGGTTACCTAAATAGATTAATTTTTATGATCAATCTGGTCAACACCACATTTAAGTAACAAAGAATCCGCCTCACCTAACATGGTGCGATCAAGTAAGTTGACTCATAGCCGGCCTAAGGCCTCTAACCGTATACGAGCGACCTCTGGTTCAAAATAACTATTAAACATTGTGTTTACAGGTTTACATGCACTCTGTCTCCTGCCTGAAAGAATAGTGTGGTATTTATAAAAAAAAATGATATTGTAATAGTAGATTATTATACAAGGGGATAAAGCAGTGTCGTCTGTCGCGGGTGACGATTTAAATCGCGAGCGTAACGAAGGACTCGAAGTTTACTCCCGAGCGTAGCGAGGGTGTTAAAAACTTAAATCACGAGCGAAGCGAGGGATTTAAGACGAGTCCTGAGAGTAGCGAGGGATTTAAGTTCACCCAAGACTAAGACAGCTTTATCACCGAGGAAAATACTCTACTTTTCGTACCATTTGCGAAAAAATTAACACAATAATAATATGAGATAGCATTTTAGAACATTAACTTATTTATAAAAATAAATTAAAATAAACTTAACGTTTATGTATTTGAAGAAAACAAAAACGCGGCATTTTCCTAGACTAATATTTTTTTGTCGGAAAAGCAAAGGCATCAAGCTCATACGGCCTGCATAATAAATGCGTATTCCTTTTTTCTAGACCTTACTAAAAACTTCACGTAGTTTTTATGAACCAAGAATGTTTGTCTGAATCTACAAAGATTTTTTTTATTTAGAAATAATTATACAAGAAATATTCAACGTACCTTACTATATCCACCTGCCCTTGCTAGTTAGAAAGTTTACAAATTCGCAGAGAAAGCGTTTTCTGCCTAAATGTAATGATAATGTGAAAGTTTGAGCTGGTTTTGAGCACCATTTTCGGGCCAAAATAAATAAATACTATTACGCTCTCAAACAGACTATAAATTAAAACTGTACTTTTGTTTTCTTGGACATACCTAGGTACTTATTTTTTTATTTACAGACATTATATTTTTTCTCATCCGAGTAGAAGCTAATAATAACAGCAAATATTTTTCTTTACAATAAAATTACGCTTCAAGGTATGTCTAAGTAACTCCTACCTACCTTTTCATCTTGAAGATTTTATTATTGATACCTAAATCCAATTATACGACGAACAAAGAATATCGTCAGTTTTATAAAACACTCTAACATCGCAGTAATACCCACGCTTTTCATCAGTTACTTCAGCGAAAGGTCAATTAATTGTGACACTTAACTACGATTTTAATATTTTAATTTAAAACTCGTTTTGTATAATTGTTATTCAATGTTTTTGTATGTTTTATTAATTTGATTAAGTATTATTATTCGATATTCTCTCTGTTACTCGCTCAAATTATTATTTTTTTTATACCATGCTGTCTTCGCCTGTAATTGTGGTAACATTTAATACCTTTTAAAATTTATCTCTTAATTGTAATGATGTACACTATGTTGGTGATTAATAAATAAATAAATAAGGGTTAAGTGTGTGACACTTTTTGTTTTTTTGTTGTATAATTCAGTTAGATACTCTATATATATATCTATACTAGAATACCTAGCTATATACCTAGCGACTTTCTAGAACTTTACTTACAAGATTTAGGTTAGTATGTGAAGCCTCTGACTATTAGGTTTCACATAAATAGTCTTACCTAACTCCGAAACTTTGTTTTCTACAGTCAAGTCACTGGTTACTACGACTACCTAACCTACCAAAACACCCTGACCCACTCTACCGATCTGTATTTTTATCCCCCTGCATCACAGCTGAAAATATCACTAGAATTCACAAGCAGGAACCCAAACCAAGGGGAGAAACCTGGACAAGGAAAACCTAAAGTAGAGATAGGGAGTACAGAAGTCTTTACTTTCCCAAAGGGTACCTATACCTACCTGCAGTACCTACACAGATTGAACGACACAACAGTATAAAAACAATCAGTATAAGCGACCACATATCTGAGAATAGGACCGACTGTTATAGCATAGCAAGTAGCCAAGTAGGTAGTGTAAAAATGCCGACAAAAATCCACTACAGTGTAATTCGTCATTTCTTTGTAGTCGGAACATCACGAGGTCAAGTTATATTGGTTGGCGGTTGGCGTCCTGCCAGCTGCTGCGGGGAAATGCACTTCATGTCATCTCAATGATAAAAAAATGAGAGTATTCATTTTACTACATTCTGTGCGTATAATTACGACTTTCGTTTTTAACACTTCATCTAAGTTCGCGATTTTCCATAGCCATTGGAAAGCGCTATTGAATTTAGCATGATGCAGTTTCAGATGTAGTAGCAACTTTGAGAGAAGAGCGAGTGTATCATTCTTGTTTTGAATTTTGATATGACTCATCACTGGAAAAACTATAGGTAGGTAGGTATTTAAAAATGACGAAGACTACCTGCTGTAAGCGCATAATTATAGCTTCATACCCAGGTTTTCTTAGTCCTAAATTGAACTTCATATTAATAAATAAAATAAATTACGAAAATAAATGAATATGTGAATAAATACACCGATCATGGCTTTTATTAAAAAAAGAAACGCATAAAAAACAACATTCGTTTTTTTTTCCAAATGCATGCGACTTTCATGACAAGGGCGTGCAAACGTTTTACATGCTGTTCGGTCTCCAACAGATTATAAAAAAGAAGAAGAAGTTTTTTGTTTTTTTGTTGACTTGGCACTTGTTTGTGAAAATGAAAAATAAAGATGGATGTGTGCAATATGCCGGCTATTTTTTTATAATTAAAATCAGTGGTTATCCCTGCAAAAACTATACATTTAATGGTCCTTCAGCCGAATTTAAAAAGTGTAAAAGTGTGGGTGCTGAAAGCTGGTAAGATTTTTCCAATTTTACGACAAAATGTTGGAACCAAATACATCTTTGAAAACATTAGCACAACGTATGGAAAAATTGTTCTCCAACACTAGGAAATCCCCAAAAATACGTATCACGCGAGGGTATCTAGAAGCGCGTTTAGAAGTTACGGAAGATACTTGGGATAAATATAACAAAAATTACGACTTGTTGGTTGCCGACGCCATACCGGAAAACTTGTTGAATTTGGAAAAACATTTTGAGGAAACAGAAGAAACGTACCTTGAATTGAAAACGCATTTGAAAGACTGTCTTTTTAGTATTACCCATGACACATCAACTCCAGAATCTGCCCATGAAAATTCCCAACCAAAAACTTTTAGTGAAAAGAAACCTAGGGTTAAATTACCGCCTATAGCCATACCTAAGTTTGCTGGTGACTACAATGATTGGCTCAACTTTAGAGATCTGTTCACATCACTCATACACAAAGATGAAACTCTCACCAATGTTGAGAAGCATCAATACCTCCGCTGCAGTTTGTCAGGTGAGGCAGAACAGTTGCTCAAACATTTCTCCGTGACAGACGCCAACTATACCATGGCATGGGACACCCTAGAAAGCAGATATAACAACAAACGAGTTCTTGTGAATACAATTTTGAATAGGTTTTTGTCTCAAAAGAAACTTAACACTGAATGTCCTCGAGCATTGAAGCAACTGCTAGATACTACCAAGGAATGCTTGCATTCTCTAGACAACCTCAATATATCTACTACATCTTGGGATGCACTTGTAGTACACATCACAGTTTCCAAATTAGACTCCGAATCACACAAACTTTGGGAACAACACCTCGGGATATCACAAGAGACACCTACTTTTCAAACTTTAACTGAATACTTAGAAAGCAGATTCCGCTCAATGGAAATGATACAAACCACAAAAGAAAACAAACCCAGGAATCCAGCTAGCACTAACACATACAAAACGAACCAACAAACAGTCAAGTCACTTCATGCCGAGCTACAACCATCTTGCACATATTGTACACAAACTCACTATCTATGCCACTGTACTGAATTTGCCCAATTAGATAACCTCAAACGACAAGAATTTATCAAGAAAAATGGAATATGCTTCAACTGCCTGATCAAGGGTCACACTGTAGCTCAATGCAAGCAAAGCACAAGCTGCAAGAAATGTGGCAAGCGTCACCACACAACCCTTCACCAGTCATACGCGAAAGAAACAAGTACTGAGCCTGAGAAACCCACAGAGAATGTTGTAGTTAGTATGAGCACGGGCATGAATGATGGCCAAGCACTTATTGCTACAGCACACATAGCTGTCAAATCTAAAAATGGAAATACTCACGTTTTTGAGAGCACTTATTGATCCAGGATCTCATGCTTCATTTATCACGGAGGCAGCAACACAACTACTGAATCTTGATCGTACCTACATTGATGGACTAGTCACAGGATTGCAAAATACTGAAGTGGGAAGAACAAAGGCTTATGTCAACCTAGACTTGCAATCAAGTCACAATAGAGAAACTTCTTTCTCCTTGATGGCATATGTATTGAAAAGAATAACTTCACCTTTGCCCACACAAGACTTTGCAAAAATCACTTGTTTTGAAAATCTCAAGTTGGCTGATCCAACCTACAACAAAAGAGGACCCATTGATTTGCTCCTAGGAACAAAAATCCATGCACAACTGATTTTGGATGGCACAAAGAGATACAAGTCACTTCTAGCTATGAACACCCAACTAGGTTGGATAATCTCAGGGGAGATTACACAAAATGGACCACTACCCCATGAAGTATTCATACTACACACAAAGATTGAAGTGGATAACTTACTCAGACGATTCTGGGAACTAGAAGAGCCAAACCAAAACTCACCAAGACCAATATCAAAGGATGATATCCGATGTGAGGAACACTATCAGAGAACACACCGAAGACTTGAAAATGGACACTATGAAGTTCGTTTACCCTTTCAAAATGAGAACAACCCAGATGTGGGTGATTCTAGATCCATGGCTGTCAATCGTTTACTACAGATGGAGAGAAAGTTCAAACACAAACCTGAATTCAGAGAACAATACTCCAAATTCATGAGAGAATATGAATCCCAAGGACACATGGAGCTGGTCACCGCAAAACCTGAAACAAAAACATTAGATTATGAAAACACTCATAACAAAGAAATTAAACCAGAGAAAGTATACTACTTACCCCACCACGCAGTCTTGAGAGAATCCAGTATCAGCACAAAACTGAGAGTTGTCTTTGATGGCAGCGCTAAACCTGAAAATGGAAATTCATTGAATGATGAATTACTGACTGGACCTGCCCTACAGCAAGACCTGCGGAACTTGGTTACCCGATGGAGAAGGCACAGAATCTGTCTAGTTTCAGACATAAAACAAATGTACAGATGTATCCACATAAATAAATTAGATGCAGACTACCAAAGAATAGTTTGGAGAAATAACCTTAGTGATCCTATACAGGAATATCGACTCATGACTGTGAGTTATGGCACTTCATGTGCTCCTTATCTTGCCATCAAAACTATCCAACAACTAGCTGATGATGAGCAAGAGAACTACCCTGCTGAAGTCAACATCATACGAGATTCCATGTTCATGGATGATCTACTCACTGGTTCCTGTTCAGAGAGTGATGCTATCACTTTGCAACAACAGCTGACTACTCTACTCCAGAAGGGTGGCTTCCCCCTACACAAGTGGTCTTCCAACAGTGAATCTGTCTTAAAAGAAATCCCTGATGCCCTAAAAGTATTCCCCAGTGCAGTGAATATAAAATTAGATGAATCTGTGAAAGCATTAGGTGTGTTGTGGTACCCGCAAAGTGATATATTTGAACTAAAGATTGACACTGACTCTCATCAAACTGAAGTGATAACTAAGAGACTTGTCCTATCCTCCATTGCCAAAACATTTGATCCCCTAGGCTGGTTAGCACCTATCATAATATTAGCTAAAATTCTTATGCAAAAGTTGTGGCTAGCTGGGTTGGAGTGGGATGAACCTTTAACTGATGATTTGAAAAACCAATGGTTTTCTTACCTTGATAGTGTGTCCAACATGACTCCCATCCAACTACCACGCTGGCTAGGAACTTGTCACACTAACACAAAAATAGAATTACACGGCTTTTGTGATGCTTCTTGTTCTGCTTATGCTGGTGTAGTGTATCTCAGAGTTATCACAGACAATGATGTACAGGTTAGATTAGTAACAGCCAAAACAAAAGTGGCTCCTGTCAAACAAGTCTCACTACCCCGTCTTGAGCTCTGTGGTGCAGTACTCCTATCCAAAATATTGCATGAAGTGAAATGTAGCCTTGATGTTCATGAGGTTTTTGCATGGACTGATTCAACAATTGTTTTGTCTTGGTTGAGAAAGAGTCCAAATACTTGGAAAACTTTTGTTGCCAACCGTACTGCAGAAATCTTGAATACTACAAACAGTAGCCAATGGCACCATGTGAGATCACAAGATAATCCTGCTGATTGTGCATCAAGAGGTGTCAAACCTCAAGACCTGACAGACCTTTGGTGGACCGGACCCACATTCCTAAAAGAATCTAAAAGTATTAACTATCAGAATACTGTAGTATCTGAGACTGATTTAGAATCGAAAGTAAAGATAACAAACTTGCTAGTTACAAATTCTGATAGTGAAATTAAGAAATATTTAAACAAATATTCCACTCTATTGAAACTGATCCGTGTCACTGCCTATTGTCTGAAATTTGTGAAAAAATGTAAACTAAATATTCAAAGAAAAACCAACCAATTACCTGAAATTGATTTCCAAAATTACCTAACCGCTGATGAACATAGAAATGCCCTATTTGTGTGTATTAAATTGTCTCAAAACCAAACTTTTGAAAAGGAAATTAACTTATTGAATAAGAAAAGTACTATTCCTAAAAGTAGTAGAATCCACACCTTGAATCCTGTGATGGATGACAATGGAATCCTGCGTGTAGGTGGAAGATTATCTAATGCTGCTGTTCACTATGACTTGAAATCCCCTATACTGCTTGCTTCTAATTGTCATTTAGCCAAATTGATTGCTTTAGATGCCCATGTACGTTCTTTGCATGGTGGACACCAACTTACTTTGAATCTTGTAAGACAAAAATATTGGATTGTTGGTGCAAAAAACCTTGTAAAAAATATTGTTCATAAATGCATGACTTGCTTTAAGTATAGAGCAGCCCCTAAAGCCCCATTCATGGGAGACTTACCCAAATGCAGAGTCAAACCATCTCGCCCATTCTTATCTAGTGGTACTGATTATGGTGGCCCTTTTAACTTGAAACTGTACTCAGGTAGATGCAACCGCATTAGTAAAGCTTATATTTGCCTCTTTGTATGTACTGTCACAAAAGCCATTCACCTAGAGCTAGTGAGTGATTTGACTACCTCAGCTTTTATAGCTGCCTTTCGACGCTTTGTGGCGCGGCGCGGTCACTGCCGTGATCTATGGAGTGACTGTGGTACCAATTTTATAGGCGCTTCCCGAGAATTAGAACTAAACTTTAAAAATGCAAAATCTAGTTTTGTCCAAGAAATTTCTCAACTTTTGGCCAATGATGGCACAACCTGGCACTTCATCCCTCCGGGGTCCCCGAACTTTGGCGGCCTCTGGGAGGCTGGAATAAAATCTGTGAAAAATCATATAAAACGTGTTGTAGGTCAAACTAACCTTACGTTTGAAGAGTTTTCAACTCTCTTAACCCAGGTTGAAGCTTGCGTTAATTCGCGACCCCTTACTTTAATTAGCTCCTCTTTAGATGACCCTCCCCTGACTCCTGGTCATTTTTTAATTGGTGAACCTTTAATTGGTGTCCCTGAAGAAAATATCACTGATATTCCCAACCGTTTGAATCGTTGGAAAATTGTCCAAAGGTTAGTTCAGAGTCTATGGTCCCGTTGGCAATCTGAGTATCTCACTACACTTCAACAACGATTTAAATGGAACCAACATTTACCTGAATTAAATGTTGGAACTATAGTTCTAGTGAAAGATGAACGTTTGCCTCCTGGAAAATGGCTTTTGGGACGGATTGTTGAGAAACATCCAGGTTCTGATGGAACTACTCGTGTTGTAACTTTGAAATATAAAAATCAATTGTTCAAGCGTCCGGTCTCAAAGTTGAGCCCATTACCCCTGGATGATTCCCCTAACTGAAAACTTTTTAGTTATTATGTAAACTTTAGTTACTTGTGTGTTAGATTTAGTTATAGCAGAGTTTGCATAATTTGTTACTTTTTTAATTTTGTTTGCACCCTAAAGCATATTATTCTTACTTATATTGAATGTCGATTCTACATGAACACTAAGAGATTTATAGTCTTATTTTCTTGAATTTTTTTGAAGCTTACTATGAATGTAGAGTCTTTTAACTTAGAAGGTAAAGTCATACTTGCTATGTACCTAGAGTCAATTAGAGTCTATTCTAACTTAAGAAAGGACCAAAGTTGTCCTTTGCCCGGGAGAATGTTCGGTCTCCAACAGATTATAAAAAAGAAGAAGAAGTTTTTTGTTTTTTTGTTGACTTGGCACTTGTTTGTGAAAATGAAAAATAAAGATGGATGTGTGCAATATGCCGGCTATTTTTTTATAATTAAAATCAGTGGTTATCCCTGCAAAAACTATACACATGCAAAAAGAAATAAAAGCTCAAAATTGTTTTTCTCGTACGAGAAAAATCTTTTTAATGTGTTTGTTGATGGACAGCATAATAATATTAAAGTAGCTAACCTTAGTTGACCCATACAAGACGGACTTATTGTGGATTAGGATATTTATAGTTCTTTACAAAATATACCTTTATCTACATTGCCTACATTACATGACTAGATTGTCTAGCATGGTGCTCACTGCCTAATAAAAGAGGTGTTAGAAAAAAAAAATTAAATTCAAAACCAGAATTGAAGGATATACATTTGAATACCGAATCACAGAACGCCTTAGCACTGGCGGAAGATAACCTTGAACTCTTGACGGTCAGCGACGAAAAAAACACCGCAGTGACGTAAAAACTGGCAGGAAACTAACAAAATGAATGTGAATAACATTACCGAGTTTTATCATACAAATTAAAAACAAACATTTTGGTTATGCCGCAGAAGAATTCTAAGAAAAAGAACAGGACTTCGCTTCTCTTCCATAGAGAAAACGTTATCTTGGCGGGTGCATTTTGTAAAATCTTGCGAAATATATTTTATTCTCGCAATATAAAATTGCACGTTTTCTCTTCGGAAGAAAATATCTTCGTCTCTTTCTTCCGTTTGACAGAAATATGTAGTTTTTGTCTTCTCTTCCATTATTTTTATGTTGTGAGTTGTGACCGGTAGGTAAATTGTTATTCTGATTGCAACTTGTCAGATTCTGACAAATTCCGATAGTTTCAAAAGAAAGACAATCAGGCCGCAGTTCGATTTATTTATTTCCTAGCAAAACCATAGCATTTCAATACTATTCACTTATTATCATAATAGTCTCATTGTTTTATCGACTTTAATTGACTAGCAAGAGCTATTAGATCGATAACTCCTCAATGGTTTACTATTTCGATGGCAATTTCAATTTATAATCGCTCAAGCTATGCCAAGATGATCTCTTTAGATTAAATACTGTAAATAACTTCACTGCACAGTACAGGAAGTATGAAGGTTGAATTATAATGTAGGTAGTTATTTTAAGACATGCACAAATGCACCAAGAAATCCAGGAAATCTCTGCCGAATTACTGACTTCGTACTTTGTTAGTGTTATTTTTGCAATATCCGATTTATAAAGAAGTGTGTTCAGATTTGGACCTCCGACGATCCCGACTAAAGCGAGACATATTATTAATACTAGTGGCTCTGGGAGCTGTAGACCTCGCGAGCATACTAAAAGTGAGCTATTTACTGCCTTAGCAAAAGCTATTTCAGAGTTTTGAAAGAACCTATCAATGTTGAAGAGAAGTAGAAAATACCCACCCCCCACTACTTCTCACCTGACACCCATCCCTCACCCGCAACCCCCACTGTGCAAGTGCATTTTCCGTTTTGTGATTTTTTTGATCTTTTTGATTTTTTTTTGCATCATCTTGTGTAGAATGAGGTCCTTTGTGTTTCTCTCAAATTTGATTGAAAACCATCGATTGTTTGATGAGCTATCCTGTTCATCATGCTGAAGATCCTTATCAGATCTTCGCCAAACTTTTATGAGACCAACTTATAGTTACTACCTTTCAAATAAAAAAAGAATAATCGAAATCGGATCTCATTTGGTGGAGATATCCAGTATATCAAATAGCCCCCTTTTTGCCCTTTTTTTGGGGGAAGTACCCCTCCAATCAAAAATCCCCGACGACAAAATAATTCTAATAAGTCATATAACCTGTGTACCAAGTTTCGTCCAGATCGGTTGAAAAATGCGACCTGTAGAGGAGAACAGACAGACAGACAGACATCCGGACAAACGCATTTTTGGCCAATGTGGAAACTGAGACGCTTCGCTCGCTCGGTCAATAAGCTCGAACACAACTCGGAACTCTTCTTCTTCTTTAATTATGGCCCCTGTCTGTCATTTCGACAGACAATTTTCAAGTGAGATATTTGAAATACCTATTTTATCAGTCAAGTCGTCATTCGCCAAGTCGTGTAAAAAAAGTCATGGCTGTTAAAATATAAATGTAAAAGTATTTATGCTGAATGATGAAAAGATGCTACGAATAAAAGAAGAAGAACCAACCCGTAGATTTTATAAGCAGATACTCGTAGATGGGGGTCAACAGTATTCTTACTAAGTACTTATATCAAGAAACTGGCAAGATGTCAATTCCATAACTAGCAAGGACTGTACTTACTGGTCCTGAGCTCTTACTGTTACAAGGTTGACAGCTATTGAGTTCATCACTTAACTACTGGCGTTTTACAGTGCGAGCTAGCATACCAGTTTGCCTAGTCAGACATCATACCAGTAACTGTCTTGTGCGAGTCGGTCGATACAGTTCATTCATTCATTCTTGTTCGCCCTCGTTCATTCATTTTTCATACTAGAATGATAAAAGTCAAGAAGAAAATAATATGTAATACGTAGTTCCTACGCAAGAACAAGCGGGACTCTCTGAAAATCTCGTTTTGTATGAAACGCAAGTTCAAATTTTGATCTCCGTTTCTTACATTGTTCGTTTTTCGAAAGCACGAGTCGAGGGTTCGAGAGTGTCGCAATGCTGTTTTACAGTTCCATTTTTGAAACGCCATGACAATGTGCCAACATTAAAAATGTCATTGGTGTTCTGTCCACATAACAATTTTTAAACAAAGAACCAATATTTCCCGCCACTGGAATTTGATAACCTAATTGGCAATCGCGAAGACAAAAGATTAATTTTGAAAATGGAACACCACCTTGAGAAAGTCCTTGCGTAAACAAGATTAATACAGAAATAAGCGGGCTAAATGTTCTGGGAAGGGAAACGCAATGAAATATTTCGCGACCTTTGTGGAAGGTGAAAGATATTTATGATGCACGTGAAAATAACAACTAAATTAATTACTTACCTTACCTATCCCTGGATTATTTTATGACTCAGTCTGTAGTAGGTAAGTACAAAGAAGGCACATGTTCTTCACAGTTTTCTATGACCCAGAATAAGGGGGTACTTCCAACTTCTAAGCTCAATCTGCCATTTCATACTATTTTCGATTTCATCACCTTATCTGCAGAAAACATCAAGTGCAGAGCCGTCTGTTATGGGGTTTTCTTCCCGTTTTCAGTGTTCCGGTCCTTCATGCCAATGCACAAACTTTGCTCTAGCAATACGCTTATTGAACCTTTGAGTGCACTGAATCTAGGCGCCTTTAGATTTATCTGTTTTAAAACTCTTAGACCTGCAGGCCTGGGATGCGCACGCGATATATTTGTCATGTCGTTCTGACAAAATGTAAGCATTTTGCATCAGTTTTTGAACTAACTAACTTATCTATAGCCTGCCCCGAGGAGCGAAATAAAAAAAATCGTCGTACCTCTCTGAGGACGAGATATTAGTCATGCAGAAAATGTGAAAATTCTACGGCGCGGTTTCTCGACAGCATTACCACAGATAATGCAATAGTTTAGAAACTTACATTTTAACAGAACGACATAACAAATATCTCGAATGCGCAATCCTAGGCCCACAAGTGTAATTTTCAAACAAAAAAAGGAGCATATTCAGTTTAGTCTTAGCAACTCAGTATTTTTTTAGGAACTACATACCTAATATGCGACACAGTTTAACACTTCAGCGGATATCATCGTTCCACCTACTTTGTGAACTAGACTTGTTTTCTGAATATATTTTTTTTTATTAAAAAAAATATGCGAAAACACGTAATTGTCTTCGCTTATTTCGAAATGGCGCAGTTTGATCCGCTCGCCTATTCAACCGAAGGTCGCATGACTACGGTCGTAAACCCTGACACCTTCAAGCTGACTCCTCGATAGTGTCAATGATCTAACTGGAGAAGTGTGGGCGTGCCTTTATGAATAAAGGACTATAGCCGATATAGTGCACCTGCTCGCCTAGCTCATGCTAAACGAACGAGCAGGTGCCCAATGTGACCATTTTTTTTGAAATTATACTTCTAATGCGTCTTCCAACTGACAGCGTTAAATGGGAGGACATAAAAGATGGCAGTGTTCAGCATTTGACCGCCCATGTTTTGCCCGTGACAAAGATAGATGTCGCTGTTGAAATTACTTGAAATCAAATGAGCATAGAACTTTTTATAACTAAATAAGTACTGCATATTGGTTATATACATAAAAATAAATACTAAATTAATTTTACATTAAACACAGAGAGAGTGAATGAGTGGCACTCGAAGTATAACTTCTTCCGCGCGTATAGACTCCACGCACTGGTTTTTTTTATTGAATGAGTTAGAGCTAATTCGTCCCAAGCTTGTTTGTCTTCTTAATAATCATGCATCCAACACGTTTTGCGCTGTTCGTAGGCTAGGGTTTGGTCTAGTCTAGCTATTGCAAGCACATTTGTAATGGTTACGCGCGTTTTTCTTCATTTTATCAGCATTTAAATACAATGTGTACTTTTAAACCGGAGCCTATAGTCCGAGTTTTGTTTTGTTGATCGAAACGCATATCGAGAAGCTACTTGCGACATATTTTGTATGAAAATCCGATAAGCGCCTCTAGCGGGAGATTTGCAAACTATTTTTCTACATACAAAAACTGCAAGTTTCTCGATTCTTGCTTGTCGCAAATCAAGATAACAAAACTCAGACTACGGGATGACGCAGGTAGGTATGCGATCACTGTGCGGTGGGTGTAAGCGCCTAGCATGTTCCTTTCCAACAGTAAATTTTATAAAATAGTGCTCCTGCGGAACTTTTTGTTAGGTAATTCTGAACCGCAGTCGTGCGGGATGAAGCCGCGAAAGCGACAGGAATTGGTGTTTATGCTTTAGTGGACACTGGGACATCACAAAATTGTATTTGTGGCAATTTATGTGCATTTGTCATTCTTTGTTCAATGCCCTTTGTTTGAAGTTGCCTCATTAGCAGGATTTGGCCATGGCGCAATTTTATAACGATAAAAATATGCACGACATACTTTTACGACATTATTTTTGTTTGCAGCTGTTTGTTTACTGAAAAATCTGAAGATACAAAAACATTTTTCTTAATTATCTCGACCCTTGGCTTAATGCTGTGCCGACTGAGACTGATAGATCAAATAAGAATTGCGTACGATTCTCGGAACTAATATTGGTATCGATTCGGTTGTTGCCTTTTTCTAAACTAACCTAATTTGACAGCTCTAAAATTATAGCCGTCCTTGTCGTTTCAGTTTATGAGAAAGGGACGGCAACATTTTTAGTGCTGGCAAATTAGGTTAGTTTAGAAAAATGCAACAACCGAATCGATACCATTATTGCATTTTAAGAAAGCTTGGTAAAAGACAAAATACTAAAAGCACTAATTATCCCTAGTAAGATTTTTTTTGGTCTATGTACAGGGAGGACTTTTGAAATGGGGCAATAAGAGCTACCACTACAGGAAAACATTTTTACAAGTCTAGTAGGGTTACCTATTCTCGACGACAGTTCCAATCTGGATCCATAAATTTTGACAGAAGTCGTGTTATTACAGCTTTTGACAAAATTTCAACTAGAAAATGGGAAATTTACACAAAAACTTTTTGTGATGAACGTGATCGATTGATCATTGATCATGTTTCTAATGGGGATGAAAACAATATCGGACCAACTGAGCTTAGAGTGCAAACTACAAATTTCAGAAAGCCAAAAGATTTGCCCATCCATTTGTACCTATTGTAGGTAGTTACAATCAGAGAATATGTAACACGTAGTTCCTACATAAGAAGAAGCGGGACTCCCATTCTATCAAAATTACACACTGAAAATCTCGTTTGGTATGAAACGTGATTCAAATTTTGACCCCCGTGTCATACATTGTTCGTTTTTTGAAAGCACGAGTCTTGTTCGAGAGTTTCGCCAGTCTGGTTACAATGAGGTATCACTAGGTAGGTATATTCAATCACGTCGGTATTCTTGGGTGTTACATCAAACATTTCAAGAGAACATCGACCTCATTTGACCGTCCGCATTAGCAAGGACGTTCTATTTTCAAAAAATCACGTTCTCAAACGTTTTGTTATTGAGAAGGCGTGTTTTACGATTCGCGGGAAAGGTAAACGGTAGGTCGTGAGCAAGGAGATATTCATTAGACGCCCGAGACTCTAGTACCACAGATAATAAAGTTACTTCAGTACTTATTTAGGAGAACGTATTTTACTATAGCATACTAGGGATGGCCTTTGCAATTAGGTATGAAGAGTCCATTTCATGAAAGAAGTCCCGCGGAAATTTCCGGAACTAAACTTTAAAACTAAATTTTAAATTAGTTGTCAGGTGCTGTTAATGTGTTCTGATGCTAGTGCGTTTTTATTTGGTGTCTGTGATCAAAGTCTTGTTTTCAATGCCTAAAGTTGTTAAAAGTGCTGCCCGAGAAATAATACTTAAGGTCGACTACTACAGCGCCGCGTCTGCGGGACTTCTTTCATGGAAAGGACTCTACCATTTTGTAATCTAGCCAATAAAGAGTTAATGTAAAGAAATTTAAATGACGCAAAAACACACAACAGTAATATTCAGTCTGATATGACCGATAACTTAACCCCTATGGAGCTTAATCCCCCCTTCTCTCTTCAACTGCCATGTCCTTTCAGGGAGCTCACGATTTCTCAGCGACAACCCCAAACCAAAAACCTGGGTCTAGGATCACTATTATATTTAAGTCACTTCATTCGGAAATCTATCAAATCTTTGTGCTGTCTTGTAGGCCTAAAGGACTATTTGTTAAATAGACCTATATCTGAAGAATGAAGTGATGTAATCTCAATTGCTCCTAACGCAGTAACTTTAGCCCCATTATCTTTGGTTTAATTTATCTTCTACTAGCTTCCGCTCGCGACTTCGTTCGCGTCCCGTTGGATCCCGTTGATCTTCCGGGATAAAAAGTAGCCTATGTGTTAATCCAGGTCACGGACAATATATATTCCAAGTTTCATTCAAATCGAATCAGTACTTTTTGAGCCAATTCGTTACAAACATACTTACATACAAATCTTTCCTCTTTATAATTATAACAAGTTATAATATTTATAATAATTATAACTTGTTATAATTATAATATTAGTATAGAAGTACCTGTCAATAGATTATTATTTTTTATTTGAAATATGTAAAACTGTTTTGAAGCTGACATAGAATCAACTCACAGCCTAAACTATAAGTCCTAGAGGCATGAAATTTGGAGGGTAGTATCCTTATATAGTGTACGGGTGCACTAAGGAATTTTGAAAAGTCACACTCTCAAGGGTTTAGAACGCTAGCAACGCCGCGGGCGAGGACTAGTTGCATGTAAAAACTGTTAGGTGTGATGTGTACAATGAAATTACAGAATGTAGGTTAATATGTGTGCCACTCACTATAGTTATTTTAAACTTTCTAGTGCATCTCAAGCCAAGTAACTAAAAATATACTTCAGTTGCAGTAAAGTACAGTCTGCATCAAAAGTTTGTAAATATTTCGGAGTTAATACTCTGTACCTAACTGTTTAACTACTACTACTACTACTACTATTAGCCCATACTGTCCCATTGTTGGGCAAAGACCTCCCCCCACTTCCGCCAGTCTCCACGTTCTTGAGCTCTATTTCGCCAGTCCCTCTCATAGGCGACGTAGGAGAAAAAGCCGCCAGACTAAAGTGGGATTGGGCCGGTCACGTCTGCCGCATGCCTGACGACCTGTGGGCCAAAATAACCACCGAGTGGTGCCCTGACACAGCGAGGCGGCGTCGTGGTAGACCGCGTATGAGGTGGCGGGACGAACTGTTTAACTAATATAAAAAAAAAATTAGAAAGAGATGATAATAATAATAATGTACTTAAGTATTTATGATATTTATTTGTACCTAATAGCTTAATATGAATAATGTAAATCCATTATTGGCTATAAGATGAATTTATAAGAAGAAGACTTTGTACACCCGAGCTATGTAAATAAATAAACTAAAATGACAAAAGAAATGATGTATCCCTAATCCTACCTACCTATGATAGAATAGTATGTAATGACAATTTGCAAGTTGTTTTAACAAAACATCTACATTATAAGCACAGAGCTTGGAATAGTCAATTATTACTATTATTCTTTCCATTTGAATAAACAAGCAATTGTAAATTTGACAGATGAAGACAAAAAATTTAATAATTTAAATGAGGCTGATGCAAAGCAAATAAAAAAAATGAGTAATGAAAGAGTTGTAAATGAAAAAAAAAAACAAAATAACTTTTATTTCACAAAATGTTTGTTTCAATAACTTATTGTTGTGGCAGACTGTATGTTAGTAATTAAATTTTAGGAAATATCTCTTGTTTTCTACGCGACTCATTTCAAAATTGTACGAAACATTTTAGAAGATTAATTAGTTTACCTGCCAAGGGCGAGTATGTAGTTACTAGGTAGCTAGGTTCCTTTACAGTCTATGCAAGGCGAGGCCTTAAGGCGGCCTAGAAACTCCATCACTAGAGTTGGCTACTAACTCATACGAGTGTACATATTCTGTGCTAAGGATGATTTTTTTTTTATGCCATAGCTGGCAGATGAGCAGGCGGGCCACCTGATGGAAAGTGGTCACCGCCGCCCATAGACACCTGTAAAAAACACAAAACGCGCCATATGTACACTTTTGACACTTGTTAGTCGTCCGTCGTACCTCTCTGAGGACGAGATAATAGTCATGCAGAAATGTCAAAAGTTGAAAATTCAAAGGCGCGGTTTCTCGACAACATTACCACAGATAATGCAATAGTTCCTAAACTGGTGCAAAATGCTTTACATTTTGACAGAACGACATGACAAATATCACGCGGTGCGCATCTTAGGCCCGCAGGTGTGACTTTGTCTGTCTATCGCAAACTTTATTACCATAGAAACCACTGTTTACCAAAATCAGACTGTTTTCAGCTATTAAGTTCTTACATATACTACTTCCTGAATAAACTTTTATTATTATTATTATTATATACCTAGGTACTCATCAAATTCAAAATATCTGTAATTTCATAATTTCCCACTTTGTAGAGTCCTTTTAAATAAATAAATAAATATTCACGGACACTTAACACAACGCCTTCTAGTCCCAAACTAAGCAAAGCTTGTACGATGGGAACTAGATGGCTGATAGAATACATACATACATATTTTTTTGTAAATACATATTTATAATACATAGAAACACCCACAAATAAAACACAAATTATTATTATTGCACGGATGCCTTGTGCTATGCGGCCTTTCACCACCACCGTCTGTCCGCCAGTCTTGCCAGCCACACACCACAGACACTACATCCTCCCTGTCCTTATCCTTTGTATTTTAAACTTATTAAAAAAAAATCCTTAATTACAATAAAAAATGAAGGCCTTTATGTTTTTATTCTATTATTCAAGTGGTAGTTGACCTTAAGATTACATACCTAACATCAGACTGTTGCCACATAATGATTTAGGCAATTTAAAAAGAGCTTTATTGACCGATAATAAGATTTATTTTACAACTTGAGAATAAGTCTGACTAAATATTCTGATTCAGATAAATAAACAAGAAACATACAAAAACCAACTAAGTTATCAATATTATCAATACCAATTATTTTAATGTTTTTGAGCAAGAAAATATTTATAGTACATACATACTTAGTATGTAGGCAACATATTAGATAAAATTATTAATGTTAAAAATATTTTATCATAGATATGTAACTAATACAGAACTATAATAATACTGTATTACTTAGTTCTTGGGGGGGGGGAGGCTTTTACCCGAACGGGGTCCACGCATTAATAATTAGGTAGTTGATAAGCAAATAATATTTAAACGAATCACAAAATTAGAATTTAGAAATATGAAATTTATTAAAAAAAATTTTTTTTAAATTAAGTTATAAAGGCTATCGTGTAATATGCATGGAATTAATTAAAGCTTTATTATTATTATTATTATTACTTAGTTGTAATTTTCTTTGTGAAAAAATATTGTTCACCTTCAATAATAATACCTACAATTAATTTATTTTCTCTTCACAAAGATCATTTATTTACCGTTAATACTGAGGTGTAATATGTCGGTCAGTACATGATAACAGGACATTTTATTGGCCATCACTTTAATTTTTTGTGCCCAAATATGTGTGAACTGTGTATATTATCCTTTATTGATATTCTGCTTGAGGCAGTTGTAGTTTCAAAACAGCTGATAGGTCAATCAATAGTGGTCAAGTTAACCATTTTGTTAGCTCCACCTTGATAGTATGGTAGTACTCCGGTCCACAGAACACTATCTCTGGACACGAGTTTTGTCATTTTTTGAAACGACACATAGCACTGTTATTTTAATCGTTTTTCTTGTGTTATTGTGAGTATTGTTGTTTAATTTTGGTGGAATTTTAAAGAATAATACTTAGGTCATACATAAAGTGTGAGCCATTGGAATAAATGTGTGTAAAGTGGTTCTTCTGAGTGTGAAAATTCGTGTTAGGTTTTGAAGAGAAAATCCACCATTTTCTTTTCAAAACAAACAGCATCCGACTTGACAAATGACTTGACTTGACTTCTAATATTACAATTATATCACTTGACATTGGCAAAATTGTCTGTCAAAATGACGGACAGAGGCCATTATTGAAGAGAAGAAGAAGAACACTATCTCTGGACCACTGAACTGTCACAGTTTCTTCTTCTTCTTTTCTTGTGGCTGTTCGGTGGCTAGGGCTGCCACGAATTTGCCAATGTCAGTGTTTATTGGTGTTTACTGGTTTACTAATCTTTTAACAAAAGGCAGAGATCTGAGTAGGTTGGTTAAGAAAAATGACCAGTGAAGAAGGGAGAAAAACTGTCACAGTTGTTTGAAGGGTTAATGAAATTCTGACTTGACTAATCAAAATAAGTTTGTCATATATTTCATTGATTCTCATATAATTTTACCGACCATATTCTTATTCCTCCCTACCCTCTATCCCGTCTGTGACACTAGAGTAAATAGGCACTGGCAGAATTGTAACAAGTTGCAAAAGACATAAACCAAGAAGTTGAAGTTGACTAAATACTTCACTTGACACTTACAACATTGTCAGTCAAAATGACGGTACAGAGGCATAAGTAAAAAAAAATGACTGAAAGTATTATTTTTTTTACTTTTTCAAAGTGAGATAGGTACATGAAAATGCTTCTAGAAGTTTTTTTTTATCAATATCAACCTCATATATTCTCACAATGACTTTGCATGAATACCTCCTACATTTTGCTTTTACACCACACAACGCACACTCATAGGATTCTGATAAGAAGACTGATAATAAGTATTTGTCTTCGATATCATAAAATAGGCTGCAAAGTTTAGAAAAAACCTAATTTGTAGTTTTTGTTGTTTTTACGATCAATGCTGTACGGTGCGAATCAAAGGTTTTATTTATACTGGGTAGGTATGTCACCTACAACTTTTTAGAGGTCCCAGATAAACCAGCGATAAACCATCATAGGATTGATACGTAATGAGGTTATTTTATAAAAAAAAAAACACTGCTGCATTCTAAAGACCACTGTTCCACACCGCTACCTTCAATAACGCAAGATTAGCTCACGGAAACAGGTAAAAGCACTGGAATATCCGTAAATACACTGTATTCGCTGATTCACAAAATTCCACTAGAACACTCAACCAACACACTGAAATCCATGTAAAGTTCTTGGTGTCGACGCGGGAATGTTTCGCGATCTCGATGCGTATGTAAAACCGTATGTATTTAGCCAATTTTTATTGTAATTCAGCTAAAAACAAGAATAGACGACAGCGACTACCATTTGTGACTGACTTCCGTTTGATCGAATCCGGCATGCGATACGATGCGGCATGCGATGCATGACTGGCACACGTCACCGAAACAATCAGACAGAGACAACGTTATACGTAAGAAAGAGTATGAAATACAATACCGGTGGAAGCAGCAGCTGGTTGTTCTGCCGATTTTTTTATTTAGATTTAGGTATATAACAATAATTACTATGTTAAATTATATATAATAAGATGGATAAATGCAAATAAAAAATATAAATTCAAATTATGAAAGTTACACAGTGATAACAAAGAGCTAAGAACTTTAGCGCCATCTGCCGGCGAGTAGCAATACTGTTTATAAATTACTAAAAAGAGAAATCTAAACATTTTCGTAAAAATAACGACGAAAAATATCTTGTTTTAGATAAACAATCACTCAATTAATATAAATAATATTTATTATTTATTTATTATTATCTGTTCCGCTACCTGTGCATTTCCCTCATTGGACGGGCAGTGAATTTCCAGTCGGACGGACGGAATGCTAAAATTGTGCGCGATGGTGGCTTAAGCACACTAACTTGTGTTTTTGTATCGACCATACAGACAGGATATAATAAAATTGTGTTCTGTGATACAGACCATGAGCGAGTCCTCTCAAGAATGCCAAATGTGCACTAAAAGAAATGTAAACATTTTTTTTCTATCGAAACAAAAACAAGATGGCGTGCGCGTGACTACATAGTACCTGAAAGTAATGAGTAAATTAAATTTTAGTTAGGCCACATTAATTTTCGAAGATTGATTTTAGTTTTGTCAACTTCATTTTCACCTATATCGGTAGCGTGTGTGAAAGAGATGGGAGATGTCCCGTCCCTTTCACACACCCTACCAAACAGCGCAACAGCGAATGGACGCGAACGAAAATAACACTGAAAAATGTACTTTATATCAAGACGATAAGATTATTAATCAGATATAAAAAAAATCGGTCATCGGCATTCGGCACGACGACGAAGAGAAAAACTGTGCTTTGTGCCGAGACGAGCACATTTTCTGTCGGTTCAGTTGACTGTGTTGTTTTGTTTAGATTGCTTGCCAACCTATATTATAACGCAAAGTGTGTTAAAAATGCCAAAATGTGTGATAAAAAGATGTCGAAATAACACCGTAAAAAGGACAAAAAAAGATGGAGTAACTTATCACCGGTTGGTACCTACCTAACCTAGCTAGCTATTTTTATTACCTACCTATCAAAAAGGTTGACTGAAAAGAGTTCTTATTCATTATTCACCAAAGTATGCCATGCCCATCTATTCTGTGCTTAGGTCCTATGCATTCATTCTTTTCACGTGGAACGGAACGCGAACGCTAAGAAGAAGACTTATGCTAAAAACTAAAACTATGGAGACTTCACTTCAGTGTTTCAAAAATATGTTTTGCTTTCCTAGGTTTCAGCAATCTAGTTCCCAAAGTTCCCATAGTACAAGTATAGCTTATTTGAGACTAGAGGGCGTTGTATAAAATGTCCAAGCATAATGTTTTTTTTTTCAGTTTTCCACACCATGAGTTACGAAAAGAAGAATGGCGTAAGTTGGTAGCAAAAGAAAGACGTGAAGAATCATATAAGCCAAATGATTCCAGCGTCATTTGCTCTAACCATTTCCTTGAATCTGATATGTACTACACCGATAAGGGTTATAAACGTTTAAAGCGAACAGCATTGCCGCAGCTTACGGTTAGTAATATCAATTAGGTACTATCTATGTGAGGTAGTTGTAGGGGTTAAACGAGCTAAATGATGCTCACATTGCTGTGTTCTTGTTTGAAGGGTATGGGATCCGGTGTACATAATATTTAACATATTTATTTACGTCTCAGAGTGATGGACGCAGTGTGATACCTCACAGGCCACGTCCTCAAAACGCTACAAATGCTTCATAACGCAATAGAAGCATATATTAGCTGGGTGATCAACCAATTGTTCTTTCACAAATTCTCTTAATAATGTTTTTAACTTATTAATAGTACCTATAGTTTAAAAGTGTATTTATTTATAAAACCCTATTAATTTTCAGTTTGACAAAGTTCCGGAACCGTTTCTTGAAATTAGACAAATAAAAAAAGAAGTATTAAAATCTAGACCAATGGTAAGTGTACCTACAAAAATAGTAAAGCAATGATAACTAGCTACTTAGGTGTTTCAACAATTAGACAAATGCTCTAACATTTCTTCTATAACTATTATTTCATAATGATACCTACCCACGTGCTTTATTTTCAGATGTTTACTGTAGAGGTAAAACAAGAAAAATATGACGAAATACCACCAACAAGTGACTCTAATCTAGATAGAACAGGGTTTGATTCTGGTTCAGACACAGTACAGACAACTTTTTACAAAAAGGAGCTGAAAATTTTACAGTCAAAATTGGATTTCAAAGATCGACAAGTGAGAAACCTGAAAAAACAGAACCAAAGGCTTCGAAAGAAAAATTCGTTTATGAAAGAAATGATAAAGAAATTAAAAAAGAAGAGTCGATTAATTGATGATTCGCTTAGTAGCGATATTAAAAATGATACTGAGTAGATCGGTTGAAGTATTTAGTAAAAACTGTCGACTAAGAATAAATGAGTTCGGATCTGACTAGATGGCTAACTGAGATGGAATACTGGATTTTAATACAAATGCAAATGATCAGTGTGGATGGTTTGTTCAAAATACAAACCAAAAGACAAGTGAGGGTTTGTATACTTTGTACATAAATTGAATTTTGCGACATCGTGGTGAAGGTGGGTCAATGACCTGTATTGCCGTGTTATTTGGCACCTGCGAGCGAGCTACTTGTTGGTCGTGAATTTTGTGCGTCCCTTAGCCACTAATTTATAAAGCGCATTACTTAGCTACCTATTGCAGTTTCTAACCGTTTCCTGCGTTAAAGTGTCGTAAGGATTTTTTTTTTGATTAACCTATTTCATCACACTGCTGGGCAAAGGTCTCCCCCAACATCTTCCATTTTTCTCTCTCCCGGGCCTGCTCCCACCAACTCCTATCAAAGGCGTCGAGGATATAACAATTTGAATAATACAATCTTTGTAAACTAGTTAAACTTTGTATATTGCGTAGGTACCTACCTACTTATGGGTACTTACATACCTAGGTAACCTACCCATAAGTAGGTAAATAAAATTAAAGACTTATTTGTGACGTAGGTATGAGTATAAAGAAGAAAACAGTACAATACCGCTCAGTTGCTTTCTTTGTTCCATTTCCATCTCCCTCCACAGATATTCTGTGGCCGTACCTACTGCGAAACTGACATGGGAACGGAATGGACATCAAAACGAGTAGCGACTGGCGACGTTTTATCGTGTTTGGTTCTTGAATTAATCGAAAATCGCGGATTGATTTCGCCGCTTAGTTTCTTGAGTTTCGAAATACCTTTGGGAAAGAATTGGGTGGTACAGATGACGGATATACAAGGCTAAACATATGAACTGTGGATAGCTAAAAATCAATAAGTAAAGGAAAAAAAACTTTTTATTGCCCACACTTATAAAATAGGAGGGTCAGGTACCTATCCACATTTAGGTGGGTAGGTACATAAGTAGATACATAGGTACTTAAGTGTACCTATTTATATCATTGAAACAGGTTTTTACTTACATATCGCCAACATACGTTAATTACGTAGGTACATAGATGAGGTAGGTACCTTTACGGTACAGTATGTTGTTGGTCTAATGATTGCTTAGAACGTTTATTTGTACTTATGTAAGTAGATATCAAGTTTTTTTCCATATTTTTCAATAGGCACTGCTATACTCACTGGTAATGGTCTTTAATTCTATTCTATCAATGGAACTAACTGGAACAATTTTTTTCCATCAGTTTCATTATGTGGAAATCTCATATCAATGTTAGGTATCTACCTGCATTGGTTTTTACGAACCAATCTAGTCCAACCTACCTACTTGGACGAATAATTCCAATTAGTTCTATCAATAACAACAAGGAAAAAAGAGGTTTAAGCAATCTATGCATGTTTATTTTATAAATCCACTGTACAGCAAAACCTATTTTATTATTTTATTAAGTATTAAAATAAAAAACCATAAGACCGCCGTTTGCAGGACTTTTGCCAGTCCTTACGTAACTGTAAGTTGTACCTGTCCTCAATAAAGCTGTTATTCATTTATTTTATTTATTTATTTATTTATTTGGGTTGTAAATTAGTAGGTACCTGTATGTTGTTATACTTCTTCCCGACCACAGCTGCCACGTCCTCAGGCTCCGGACTCAGGCTTCTCATCATCGGCAGAACTTCGTCCAGCATTTTTCCTAATGTTTACCTGATAAAAAATATTAAAGGTGTAGGTAGTAGGTAGGTATGTATATAGGCTCCACTATACTAAAAATTAGCATCTCAGTGCGTGCGATTTTAAGCTGCGGCCATGATAACGTTTAAATAAGGTTCAAAATTGCACGCTCTTTGCCGCTTGCGACAAAACTACTAATTCACACACTTTAAACGTCTCGTTGCTTTCAAAATGTGTGAATTACCTAGTATTAGATATTAGATATTTCATTTATTAACCAGCTTGTTACATAATATAACTTTGGCATGTCCAACTAATACAAATTATTTACTTAATCTTATCTAATTTTAACACATATACCTACTAGTACCTAGTTTTTCTTGATGATATCTTCTAAACTAAAGATCATAATATTATAAAAATTGCTTAAGATTAACGCACCTCAAACAATTGTTGGTAGGTAGGTAGGTAGTACTTGTATTCATCTGTGACTATTGTTATTTTTAAATTGTTACTCTATAATTTTGACACTGTATAAATTATGTGTATTTGCCTAATATACCTAATATTATGTAAATCACTTGCGTACAAGAAGTATTTAAATCAAAAGTGACAATTGGGAGTATTTGTCCCAAAAAATTTTCTCCGAAACGTCAGCAAGTCGAAATAAATGAGTTGAATTGAATTGAATTGAATCTAATTTTTAACCTATAATATGTGAGATACCTGTCTTCGAGATTCAAATCAAAACTTATAAGGTTAGAGGTACCTTTGCGTTTTTTTCATCTGATAAATATTTCTCTATGTATTGTGTCAGATCTCGGGACTATTTTTAAGTTGTAATAGTCTCCAGTCCTCATATAGTTCCCTAGGTAATCTATTTGGACATAGAAGGGTACAAAAACTCTTTGTGAAAATTGGTTGTATTTAGAAACTAATATCGTTATCGCACTAAGATACTACTACGTATGCTATGCGATAACCACACAAAAGTATTTCCTTACAACCGTGAAGTACATAGTAATTCTGTTATTTTATTTATTCTGTGGTACAGTTATCACTTAATTTTTATCATTCAGGCAGCCTTGATGGTACCTACTCTTATTAGATATGATCATCGGCTAGTCATTTTTTTGCATTTTTTATCATTTTTAGTACCTATACCTAACAATGTGATTTAGATTTTTTTTAGATTATTATATACGTGATATTTATAGCACTTGTCAAGAAATTCAACCGTTCAGTTTATTGTTTTCATGTAATAAGTGTACATAAGTAGGTAGGTAGTTACCTAGGTACCTATGTAATGGTCTCTATCTTCTGAAGTACCTACTTGCCTAGTCGAAAATACTTCGTCATAATCACTCTTGTCATCTCATAGTAGTTAGTTACAGGTAGATGGGTACCTATTACCTGCTAAGGACTACGGATATCATTATACTACGGGTACTTACTTACTGACATCAAAATAACAATGACATAACCATTGGATATGTTTTGGATGATGATGCATTTTTTATTATTATTAAACTGCAATTTGAGTTGAATTCTTGTACCTACCTATCATACCAAACTAACCTACCCTACGTAACAAGTATACATAATAAATCAATGCATAGGTAGGTATAGCTAAGAAAATGTATTCCTAGTTAGGTAAATAAATAAATATTCATGTACATTTTAAGCAACGGCTTCTAGTCCCAAACTAAGCAAAGCTTATACTATGGAAAGCAGATTACTGATAGATTACTTGTATACATTTTTGTGTAAATACAAAAGTTAATACATACCTACTTAGTTACACCCAGACATAGAACAAACATTTATGTTTGCCACACACAAATGTTTGTTCTTGGTGGGGATTGAACCCACGAGCCACAGCACGAAAGCCAAAGCTAGCTACTACCGACGACTGAGCTATGACGCCTGTCAAAAAGATCCACTATAGCTTATTTCTATTCGCTCAACAGTTTAGAATCGCCCTTGACCTGAAGTACTAAACGCTATAATATTGATCCTAAGTTATTGACGACGACATTGGTAGTTAGGTGTACGGTACAACGTGTAGGTACGTAGGTACATTATCTATCTATAACTTACCTAGTATCATTTTGTAGGTACCTAAGCTTACTAACATTTATATGCTGACTGTAAGTCCCTAAGTAAGTTCTAAGTACCTACGTAACCTACATAATGTAATGTGGTTTTCCAGAACTCTTAGTCAATGGGAAAAACCACAAGGGACAAAAGATATCCACAGGGTTTAGCTTACGGCTTATTGAAGTTTTAAAAATCATCAGCCAAAAATTATGTCGACATTTTACCTAGTTAGGTAGGTAGTTGGGTATAATCAACTTTGCTGATTTTGTAAATAACTACCTATAAGGCTGATAGAGAAATCGTCACTCAAGCACATCTCGAGCATAGATTTGAGCAGAGATTTTCATAAAAAAATGTACTTGAGTCCGGATCATATCCAGTGCTTGAGCAGTAAATCAGCTTAAAGGTACGGGTATTTTCATCGTTTTTGAAGTTCATTAGCATTGGGTTTCGTTTCGCGGTAGGATTTCTTTTGAAGTGCATTCTCGAATCCCATTTGGCGATCGCTGTTTGACCAATGAGATCTACTGAAAACGCGCGATATTTTTTTTGTCTGCGATAATAGACACCTACCTACTATTCTACCATAGCTCGTAAAATAGTAACTAGAATGGAGGTTGCGGTTGCAATTTCTTTTACATCGCACCACCCACCCCAACCATATGCATACATTCAATGGTCGATAGTGATTTTTATTCATTAATTAATAAATTATTTTTAGGGTTGATATTTTATACTTAACTGCATCTACATATACCTAGGTGATATATTTTTCATATTTTTCCATCTCTTACTTACCTAGGGGGTAGGTGTAGGTAACTTGGGTGAAAAAATATTCCCGACTACTAATAAAAATCGGGTAGGTACCTACCTGCGGGGTGATTGGCTCTTTTGAAACCATCAGAATATTACAATCCAAATGACAAAATATGCCATGGATAAATTTACATAGCGGCTGGCAAAGTTTGGTATCAAAAGATTGTTAATCAGACCGCTACTGTAGGTAGGTACCAACTTCCTTAATGAATGACATAAGTTATCGTAATGTTAGATCGGTATATAATTGATCGAGTGAGCGAAGCGAACGAGATCTTAGTTCTTCAAGATATTTTGAACCGCTTATCCGATCTTCACTGAATTGTAGGTATACGGATAGTACTCTTAAGTTTTACTGGTTTGTTAAATGAAGTAAATCGGTCAAGGGGTCGTGAAGTTATGAGGGTCCAAAGGGAGTAAAAAAAAGTCGTACAAAAATATCAAGGGAGGTGTCATATGATAGGGTTTTGTTTAGACATTCCAAAACAGTTTTTATTTTGATTCTAAGTCTAATAGTTTTTGAGTTGTTGTAAAAATTATAATATTGGCTACCATTTCTTGGAGTTTCAATGATTTCATAGTTCAAGTAAGACTGGTACTTAGGTAGACGGCAATTTCGAAGTGATTTGCAAAGTTTATTACAACCATTGGTCAATAAAAATTGTTTGGGTTTTATTAACCTCCGACCATCACGAGATCTCAGTTCGGGGCGAACTACTAGTATATAACGATATAACTCCACGCAGGCGACGCGACGCAACGACCGACACGATAAGCGGTGACAGGCCTGTCAAAATAATGTAGCTCTAATTTGACTTTCCCCCCTGTCAGGCTACACCTTGCCACTAACCCCCCCCCCCCCCCCCCCGTCTCTACGGTCAACTTCAATCGATTAATTGAGTGAGCAAATGCGTACATAACATACATATACATAGGTAGGTACTTATTACCGACATACACTCAAATTGCAGTCAACATCATTAATAATAATAATAGGCCTTTACATCTATTGAAGATGATTTATACAGCGTCAGGAGGCAACCTATGCCTACATTTAACGACACACTGTAGTGCCTGGGACAATGTTTAGATGGAGTAGGCTTGTAGCACCTATACCATCCTCTCAGCCTAGTCAGCCACATCCACAGGAAAGACAAGGTCAATACGTGCGGAGCTGACTAAGCCAAGAGTTTCCTCACGATGTTTTTCTTTACCGTTAAGCTCGTGTTAATGCGCATTGCGCATATTCATTTTCCGAAACGAAAAATCCATTCGGCGGGGATTCGATCCCACGATTTTCAGATGAACCTCGACTTTCAAGGTGCAATCCCACTCGGGCAACACGGCATTTTTTTCAACATCATTAGTAAGTAGGTAAATGATGATGATGAGTACAATACAAAGTTTCAAAAAGGTTTTATGACTGAAAACATGTCTTAAAAGATGTATGTATAGTACCTACTATCATGAAAAATTCTGGTAAATAATACAACAGTAGACAACTTTATAATTCTGAAAAGATATTACCTTCTGATGCTGACTGTACAAAGTGAACTATGTACTACTGTTTGTACGTCAGCCGAAACTAGTCGTTGTCATCAATAAAAATACCCTGACGTAAACGGAACTCCTGACTAGCCAAATACATTTAATATGATGCTAGATCCTGACTGAATACAAGGCATCTGAATGTGTAATATTTAATTTTATTGTATGTTGATATGTGCTTTCTTGTCTATCTGTAGGTACTTACTTAACTAGTTACCTACATCATTTTAAGTTTTGGTCTTGTTGCTCTTAAAACATTATTATTTAAACAATTTAAAAATCTCTCGGAGCGCGGGGACGGTATCATCAACATAGGTACCAAATCATCACCTTGCTCGAGTCTAATGCTTAAGCAAGTACCTACGTCACATAATCAGTCTGTGGTCTGGCCATAACTATATTTGTGAACAAATAGATACTTAACAAACTAACTACCTAACTTACCTAACAAAGTAACAATATTAGCTAGATACGTACCTATTATTTATAGCTAAGTTTAAGTATACCTATCTATACTATCTATATTAACTAAAAAAATCACTAGTTTATCTACATGAGGAAACGTGAGCGTGAGTTATGCGCAAAAGATTACGTAATAATTTTTGCGCATGGCCATGCCATGGGCCTTGCTATAAATGACCCTCAAATCTCTGATTTTTTTTAAGACACTTTACATACATGTCACAATCAATAAGAGACTTGTTGTCTTGAGATGGCGAAAGTGAGACGTCAAATCGCGAAACCAATCTAGGTACTAGGTACCTACTAAAAGTTATCAAAGTTTACAATTCAATATATTATGAAGAATTTATCAGAAATGTAATAATATGTAACTACGCTTAAACTTAACTCTGGTAGGTACCTAGGTACCTAAACACACATTCGTCATTGTACATAATAGTTGCTCCGGTTAAATTTTAAATTAGCTTATGTTTAAAGTATGTAACTAACTAGTTTGGTATTTATAATAAACTTACAGAAAAAATGTATAGGTAAATCCAATAGAAAATATTCACTAAATACCAATCACTCCACAAAAGTTCAGTTCTAATGAATAAAAGTGCAGTACTATTTTATAAAAAAGTAAACAAATGGATATAATTCGGAAAAGTTACAAAGACTCGGAAATAGAACGAAACGAATGCGCGAAGTGCTTTTCAATTCAGCAGGGTTACCACCGGCCGCTAAACAGCGCGTGATGACCGACCAATACACACTGGTAAGATAACTATACTATACCTCGTTGGTTGGTGTAATCATCTAACAGTAGCATGACGACATTTTGAATTGATACCTAAACCTATACCTACATAATAATAGTAAGTAGGTTGGTAAGTAGAAAGATAAAAACCGATAACGCCATAGCGAAATGCTTTTAGAGTTGAAGTAAATAAGACACTTATGTCACATAACAGGTTCCTGATAATTTGCCTTACAGGCGCAAATAAATTATCTACTTCGACGATACGATGCTGAAATTTTAAACGTAGAAAAGATAGATGGCGCTGATTTTAATAAGCCAGTGATTTTGAGTAAAGTTAGGTACCGTCATATCCATGTTGAAAACTTTTCTTTTGTATGGAATATTCTAAGACTGAAAACAAGGAGAAAGGATGCTTACATTTAGGGGTCGACCCTTGCATTGCGTCACGGGCTTTCACCATTTTGTCACCCTCACCCTCACCACAGACCACAGCAGCTGATGGGGGTGAGAGAGAGAAAGAAAAATCCGAAAAAAACTTAGAAAAAAACTATGAACTGACAAAACTTATGACACTGACTGGACTGACGACTGTCAACTTCAACTCGGTAATGTTTGTTTGTTTTGTTTTGGCTTTCTTCTTTTGCAAAATAGTGTTTTTGGCTAATGGATGAAATTAAACATGAGTTTGGAGGCGATAGAAGCCTCCAGTGCAGAACTTGTCTCAGTATTGGAAGATATCTGAGACCCCTGCGAGAGTTAGCAAGTATTTACGTGCAAATAACTTTGGAATTTATTTTCCCAGTAAGTAGGTACACAATCAGTGCTTGTTCGATTTGAATCGCTCCTGGACGAAATTGTATGTTAATTTATTCGATAGGAATCCTACGCTGAAGGAAAACATAGTGAGAAAACCCGCGGCTTAGCTGAACACTTATCCGATGTCCTTCCTGTGGATGCAGCCGAATAGGCCGAGAAGTCCTACAAGCCTGCTGTATCTAACTAAATCATGTCCCAGCCACTACACACTATAATTAGTGTGTAGTGAAAATAGATTGAAAAGAAGCCCCATGAAAAGAAGCCACTACACACTATAGTGTGTAGTGTATAAATAGTGTGTATTGGCTTCGTTTCATGGGGGTATGTGTATAAATCATCTTAATTGGCTGGCTAGGCTGAGAGGATGGTATAGGTGCTGGGCAAGCCTACTCCATCTAAACATTGTCCCAGGCACTACAGTGTCCGGTTAAGTGTAGGCATAGGTTGCTTCCTCACGCTGTATAAGTTATCTTCAATAAATGTAAAGGCCATAAGATGCAAATGCCTGATAATTACACAAATTATTATTCACAGGCTCAAGTCCCCTTAGAATCTATACAAATATGTTGGCAATGCAGTGCACTACTGCGAAAGATAGTTCAGTTCCAGGAGCAAGTAAAAAGAGCTAATGAGCTGCTTTTAACCAATCAGGTATGTAAATTGTATACTATCTGTCTGTGATGTAATTTTTTTGGTGACCAGATTTATTTAGTAATTCTAATTCAAGGTGGGTGTTTAACTATAATGTCGTACAGAGTCAAAACTAGATGGCGCGACTAAAAATGACCAAATCCTGAATCGCGCTGACGAAAACGCACAGCTCTGTACCACGTAATCGTTACAAACTTTGAAATTTGAGAAATATAATACCTACTCACAGCAAGTGTTGTGTTTATTGATCCACCTACCTAGGCCTCCTTCACTGGTTGTTCTAGCTACCTATATCGAATCGAGGGCTCCTTGAGTACCTGCTGTACAGTGGGGACATAGGGTCTGTGATGTCCCACATTGGGTGTAATTGGTGTAATATGTCTCACATAATAATATGTACATCTAACGATTGCCTGGAAGCAATCGCATTCAGTGATAAGGCGACCCATTGTACTATACAAAGTTAGTTTTAAGATTTGTACATACCTAATCCTTGTTTACAATAAAGTATTATCTATTTAACTAACCTCAAGCGAGCACCTGAAAATACTAGAAAAGGACTTTGGGTTGCTAGAAGTAATATTCTAGCATCCATTTAAGTAGGTAATAGGTACTTCAGTTTTCCAATTTAATTTATGTTTTGGTGGTCTTGATTGATTTTTGGTATAGTAGCTGCCAAATAACACCGCAATACAGGTCATTCACCCACCTTCACCTCGATGTCGCAAAATTCAATTTATGTATGGTAAACAAACAGTACTACGAGATTCGAGCGATTACCGTCTTAGCGACAGGTTTGTATGGAAAGCGATAGAATTAGCCATTCATAAACTGAATTTTGTGACATCGTGGTGAAGGTGAGTGAATGACCTGTATTGCGGTGTTATTTGGCACCTGCTATAGTTGTGATTATTTATATTTCAGAGTTTCGTCTATGGGACATTATCCAGTCTTGTATCTGTAACAATAAATGAAAAATACCATAGAATTTACTTAGATGAAGGAAACATATCAAAAGCAGAATCTATTTCAAATATAGAAAATAATGGAGAGACATTTCTTGATGATGTAAGAAAAGAGAGTTTAGATAAATCGGAAAACAATTTAAAATATACAGAACTTTCAGAAAAACTGTGTAACAAAGATTCATCAAATAATTTGCCAGATAACATTTCCAAATCCATAAAAAATACTAAAAGTCGTTGGGCTCTAAAACGCGCACAGCAAAATAAAAAACCAAAGTTCAAAATATCCACCAATTTCGGTAAAACTTTTCAAAAAGTACAGATCACTAATGAGGAGTTAGCTATGTGCCTCAAAAAGGAGAGAGACACTGAATATTATAAATCAAAAAGATTCAAATGTGATTCTTGTGTTGTTGCGTTTTTAAATCAAACAGTTCTATTGGAACATGCTAGAAAGTTTCATAAGAATAATGGTTTGTTCTGTGATATATGCAATAGGACGTTTTTGAGTAAACCAACTCTCTTGGCCCATTTGAGAAAACATTATATGGCTTACAAATGTATACTTTGTCAGTATGTATGTCGGAAAGATATGAGATCATGGCATTTTGAGATTGAGCACAAGAAATCAGTTCAGTGTTTAAAATGTAAACTGCATTTTGGGTAAGTTATAACTAACATTAAGATGACTGCCTAGTGTTTGGGATCTTCTATTGGGAAGCTCCGTAGTGGACATAAAACCCTTTTGACTTATTTGTTGCACTGGTTTATTTGATTACATTTTAACTTTACGGAGCTCACGCAGCTTGTAGGAACGCAAGATGGAAGAGACAGAAGAACCTACATGACAGGACTAGGTTCCTCTACTGTCATTATGACATTGACAATTTAGTGAATACTAAACACCTAGTTTATTTATAAATCTCAATTTGTATTCTACAAAAAAAACAATAAAGTACTTGAACGCACACTTAAATTTTGACTTCACTACATTGTGATAAAAACTCCGTTATGAAAACATTGTTAATGTATTTTAAGGAGCAGACGTGATTTTTTCAATCATTTCAAGGAACGGCATGAGAGATTCATCTGTGATTATTGCGGTATTGGCTTCAAAATGAGATACTGTATCAAAGATCACATAAGGTAATTTAATTTTTTTATGTAACATTGCTTTTTTTCCATGTGATCAGTTTACTGAAGAATTCACTGGGTAGTAGGTACATAGGTCCGTATTCCGAGACAGAAATCGTTACTCAAGCATAGATTTGAGTAGAGATTTTCATACAAAAATCTATGCTTGAGTACGGATCAGTGCTTGAGTAAGGCTACGGAATACGGACCTTAGTCTGCATTCTGATTGGGCGGGAGTCTGCATGGGCACTTACTGCTCAAGCAATAATCCAGACTGAAGCATAGATTTTTGAACGAAAGGCTCTTCAAACCTGTAAATTCTAGTCAGAAATGCTTTCTCACCAGCAGGCCTAAGATGAGCACCGCGAGATATTTGTCATGTCGTTCTGTCAAAATGTAAGCATTTTGTACCAGTTTAGGAACTATTGCATTATCTGTGGTACCTAATGGTGTCGACAAAACGCGCCATAATGTACACTTTTGACACTTCTTAGTCGTCGTACCTCTCCGAGGACGAGATAATAGTCATGCAGAAATGTCGAAAGTTGAAAATTCAAAGGCGCGGTTTCTCGACAAAATTACCACAGATAATGCAATAGTTCCTAAACTGGTGCAAAATGCTTACATTTTGACAGAACGACATGACAAATATCTCGCGGTGCGCATCTTAGACCTGCAGAAATGTCAAAATGTCTGCTGAGTCAGTTAACTTAAAGTCATAAGCACAAAAAATATCAGAGTTGTGATTGTTAAACCTAAAAGCCATACTTATAAAAGCTGAACAGTTGAAATGTAGCTCCGTTGTCTGTTAGTAAAAGACAGCAATAATTTAAGCAGCTGAATAGAGTTGTGCAATGATTATAATTATTATAAGTAAGCAGGCTTGTGTTTATTTTCAGAAAACAGCACTCCCCCTTCACCTGCAATCCTTGCAATAGAACATTTGCCAGGTACAACGGCCTCTGGCTCCACAACAAACTAGTCCATCGCCCGGCATCACCCGCATACTGCGCCGAATGTGACGCACACTACGACAACACACTGAAACTGCAGTGGCATTTGTGCAGTAGTGTGCGCCATAATACTAGGAATAAAATCAGGTGAACTATTACTGAAACGCTCACTAAAAATTGAAAATAGCCTCAGTACTGTTAGTTAATCTATACTAATATTATAAAGAGGAAAAATTTGTATGTATGTTTGTAACGAATTGGCTCAAAAAGTACTGATCCGATTTGGATGAAACTTGGAATATATATTTGTCCGTGGACTGGGATTCACTCATAGGCTACTTTTTATCCTGGAAAATCAACATGATCCAACGGGACACGAACGAAGCCGCGAGCGGAAGCTAGTTACAGAATACGAATACAGAGAGAGAGAATAAACTCTTTAATTATGTATTTATTATTTATTTAACATAGTGTGGGAGTAGTTACATTTTATTATGCTTTTATTTCGATATATTATAGTAGATTGTATCATAAGGGAGCAAAATTATATTTTTACGGCGAGGGCGATTTTTTGAATCCAGAGCGAAGTGAAGGATTCTTTAGTAGAATCCTGAACGTAGCGAGGGATTCGAAGTACTTCGCCCGAGCCAAAAATATATTTTGCGCCCGAGTGGTACACTCTGCTTTTCATCACCAACTATGAGAAAATAAAAGGCGCCTCATTATTTTATTGTAATATTATTATTTAATAAAACATATATAGTAACAACTAAAATGAAAATAAATAGTATCTATAATGAAAACCACTTATTTCTTATGTTTTCTATTCGTTCGATTTCTTTGGCGCTGAACACTAAGATGTTCCAAATTCAAAAAGTGCGCGGCAAAGTAAATTGCGGCGCACTTATTTAAATAAGTGCGCCGGAATGAACTTTGCCGCACACTTATTGTTTCTTATAGAAAACACCACCTTTGGGTGCACATAAAGGCGAACCAAGTTGTTCTTTTCGAATAGGTGTGATGAAAAGATAGATTTATCTATACTGGAGTCATCTATCTACCTATGGTAACGAGCGACAACTATCTGAAATCGTTTCCTGTATTTTATCAAAATTAAGATTAACGTTATCCTCAATAGAATCATGAAGCTTTTGATTTCAGTTATCGATCATGTATTTCTCCAAAATACATCATTCATACATCATGTCGTAGGTGTCCCTTACTCCATACAAATTAATAGGTACATAATAGCAGGTATCACGCCGTGTTATCGCTAGTATTGTAGATATTGTCATGATTGTCTTAAAATAAGCTTAGGTACTTGCTGACAGGCGGTGGTGTTTTAGTGATAGCGAAAAGACTCTAGAGTACCTAGGTAGTGAGCCTATTTACTTCCACACTTTAAAGGTAAGCGTCCACAGGCCCGCATCGCACGTATCGGACGTATCGGACGCATCGCATGTAACGGATTTTAGTTTGCCTTGTATTAAAACTCATACAACAGCGTCCACTGATCCGCATCGTACGGACCGCTCATCGGCAAAGCCTACATGCGATGCGTACCGATGACGTCATACGGAATGCCGATCAGTGGACGCGCCCCGCGCGCTTCGACTTCTTCATCGCTTTCCTCCATTCTCACAAACACTTTCCGCACGTACGATCACTACGAAAATCCGAATGAATCGGCAATCCGCCGATACAGTGGACGCAGTCTAACCGTTTGATGCGATGCGTCCGATACGTGCGATGCGGGCCTGTGGACGCTTACCTTGTAAATAATATATTTTTGGTTTCAGGATACCGTGTCCAAGTTGCAACAAGATATTCTCAAAGAAGATTTACATGACTGATCATTACAACCTCGTACATTTGAAGGTTTTCAAGTATCGATGTGAAACTTGTAATAAGGTATGTGTAGGAAAACTGAATATTTTACACAAAACGTAAAATAAAAAAAAAGAACCGAAAAAATTTCGAAACGAGACTGCAACTGCATGGAACGAACAGCCAAGTCACCAAGTACCAAGTCATATTATGTAAAAAAAAAAAATATTGTTAAAAGTATTTTTATTTTTTAGAATTTCATCCGAAACGCTGACTTGGTAAAACATAAGCGAAAGATTCACGAAGGAATTTTACCGCCTAAGAATAAAATCTGCTATATTTGTGGACGTGGTTTTACTGTAAGTACTTACGAGAATAGTTTGGGTCCAATTCCATCCTAATAAATCATGTATCCTAATAATAATAATAATAAATATTCACGGACACTTAACACAACGCCTTCTAGTCCCAAACTAAGAAAAGCTTGTACGATGAGAACTAGATGGCTGATAGAATACATACATACATACATTTTTTTTATTATTATTATTATTATTATTATTATTAATTCTTTATTTCAGACAACAGCGGTGGGTGTTTCTATGTATTATAAGTATGTATTTTTTGTAAATACATACTTATAATACATAGAAACATCCAGACACAGAACAAACATCTATGTTTGCAACACACAAATGTTTGTTCTCGGTGGGGATCGAACCCACGACCCACAGCACGGAAGGCAGAGCTACTACCGATTGAGCCATGACGCCTAAGTAGATACCATACAAGTTTTCTTAGTCGAGAGGAACCAGCGCCTACATCCAGCTAGTTTCAATTTTAAAATGGCTTACGTACGGCCGAATAGTCAAACGCCAACGTAAATTAAGTTCACGCTTAAATTATTGCCATCTCTTACAAATAAGTAATGTGAAACAGAGGCGGAGCAATTTTAAGTGGTTATTCAGTATTCCGGCCTATGTTTCTAGAGACGTGACCCTTGTGATTTTACTGAAAGATCTGACGGAATGTCTAACTGTGCCTGGGGCGTGCAGTCGTGATGTCGTGAGCCTATTTCATAATATTATAATTTGGTAGAGATTACGCTACAGACTTAGTCAGGAGGATATTTTGTAATGGTATTTTTATTTTTCAGACCAACAAGATCCTACAGAACCACATCCGCACACACACAGGCGAGCGTCCGTTTGCGTGTGTGTGTGGTGCTCGGTTCACACAACGTGCAGCTGCTCATGCACACATGAGCAAACATATCCACACTGCGGAAAATAGGATTGAATAACTAAATAAATATAGCAAAATAAAATGAAGTATTCGTCATCATTGCAAAATAAATTTTAAATTTGGTGGTTTTCTTTTTAAAATTTGGACCATCCCTCCTAATCTAATAAAGAGAGAAAGTACAGACAATTACAGACAGGCTAAAGCGGGGAATTCAGTAGACAGACATGCTGCCAGACTGTCTGCGACCGACGGTCCTACACTAGCGAACATCGGACAGACCTATAGTAGCGAGGTCCGGCGGGCATGTCCGCGAACGTATCCGTCGTCTAGTTAATTCCCCGCATAATCATGAACTAGGATCTAAACATGCTCTTCTGTTTTTTTACGTTAAGATGTTTAGAAGCCTGAAAAATTGCCGCAACGAACAAACTTGACAGCGTCATCTATTGTCGAGTAGCGCAACCAAAAACACGTAGAAATAGCGGGATGGAATGGAAGCACTTCACGCGAATGAAAGACCGAAATAGTAAAATGCACGTTTGCATTATCTGTGGCGCAAAATAAAAATGGCGTTGAGTGTGATAACCGTTCATTCACTGCCTCTATTGTGAATAATTTAGTAAATAAACAATTTTATCGCATTATCTTACAAGATTACCTAATAAAAAGACTGCACAATGAACATGAATATAATATACGAAGTGCCAGTGCAAGTAGACACGACTCCAGTTCAAGTATTAGATCACGAACATCACCACCAGCATCTTCATGATGGAGAGGTTCCCGTCATCGTCAACATGCAGCCTGTCCTTACAGAGCCTCAACAGCCGCTCGATGAGAAAAAACCTATCACTATCAAGATAGAAAAAAAGAAAAAAGAGGCTATAGATGGGCAAGCAAAGGAGGTCATATTCAGAGTTATAAAATTCTTCGAGAGCGAAAAACAGAACAGAGGATACGCATTTCCTGTAGAAAACGTCGTAAAACGTGCTTGCGCGGCAACAGGCCTCTCAGAAAGCACGATAAAACGCATCAAGAGAGATGGAATCCGCGCTGAAGCCACTCAGACCAAAATGATGGGCCCAAAGAAAAAACGAATCAGAAAAACAAAAGTGCAGCTCGATTATTTTCAACTGTGCGCGCTACGAGGAATAGTCAACAGCTATTCAATACGAAAAGAAGCACCTACCCTCGGTAAGATATTAGCAGCGGCAAGAAATGAGTTAAACTATACCGGTGGTAAGGAATCTCTTAGGCTAATACTATTGAATAAGTTAGGGATTAAGTTTAAAAAATGCGAGAAGAAGAATAAAAAGCTTCCAGAACAGCCGCCTCCACAGCAGCAGCAGCAGGTCCAACAAATAATACAACCAACGATGATGATACAGCATCCTCCAATGCAACATCAAATGAAACAGCATGAGATGTGCGTATACTCACACATGGTGCCACATGTACCACCCGTATCTTACTAACATTGAATTTACAATTAAAAAAAACTTATAAGTTCTGATGTATACTGTGTAGACCTGCAAAAAATTACAGTAATCAAGGCACAATCGAGTTCTAACATCGAATAATCAAGCTTAAAAATCACAGTAAATATGTTTCATGGCCTGTTTAGACCTACACAGTATTTTCCTATCTAAACGTGAGTAGATATTTCGTAATCCTACTCTAAACAGAGTTTCGCTCCAGTGGAAAGCATGGAAAGTATCTGGCAAATGTTTATTGGGTAGTAATTCTATCTACAGAAGTGAATACTGAGTGAGTCGAGACAAACCTTTGAAGATTATAAGCATTAAGCAGTGCATAGTTCTCATAATAATATCTCAACAATGTTCTCATACATAAAAGGTGCTTTATTTTCTGTTCAATTCTGTGAAATACTTATTGCTTCTCAACATGTCACTAAAAACTGTACCTACCTCTATATCTACAAAACTACAAAATTGAGACCTCTCAGTGTAACTGAATACCAAGCAAGCTCATATGAGTTAGTGGCCAACTCTGTTGACAGAGTTTCTAGGCCGCCTTAAGGCCTCCGTCGTGGCTTAACGACCGCTAGAGCCGGGACCGACAGATTAACGTGCCCTCCGAAGCACGGAAGCACTCAGATGTAAATGCCACTAAACCCATCCAAATAGTGACCGCACAGAACTTCACTTAACTTAGATAATCAGCAGAGATCGGAATAGGTAGAATGATTTTATGTACTTGCATCAGAGTTTCATAACATGGATATGGCTTTTCTTCTTTTTTGTAGGAAAATATTTTTTATTAACCTCTCGAATAAAAAAAAATGTGGTGTCCGCCGTATGCGTTTCCATAAAATTTATCCAATTGATTTAAAGCTTTGGTGTATAGGTATGTTACTATGCGCAAATTTGTGACGTTTTCTACGCATAAAATCGCGGGAAATTCTTTCAATAACACAGGTTTTTCACTATTGAATGCCAATCAACTATGCCGCTCCTAGAGTTGAAAAAAAAATACATGCTTGAATTGATACCAGTCGATCGACAGCGGCGCGTTGGGCTGACTCTATAGCATCCGTCACATGGGTGAAGTTCAGCTGGAGATCATGATGATGATATTGATATGTTTCTCAATTTACGCCTCCCTATGATATTTGTGAAATTACGGAAAACAATTCCTGATAATTTTAAAATTCCAGAATTCCCGAGGCATATCCATACTAACCTATCGTTTGAGGTCATTGATCCTAACGCCTCCTTGTAATATTTATTAAATTACGGAAAACAATTCTTGTTAATTTTAAAATACCGGAATTCCCGCAGCATATCCATACTAACCTATCGTTTGAGGTCCTTGATCCTAAATCATTCTACCTATTCCGATCTCTGATAATCAGTGAAGATTGGCTTGCTTCACCTCTAGTTATAATCTATACATCTATACAAATATTATAAAGAGGAAAGGTTTGATTTTTTGTTTGTTTGTTTGTTTGTATGAATTGAATAGGCTCCGAAACTACTGGACCGATTAAAAAAATTCTTTTACCATTAGAATCCTACATTATCCCTGATGAACATAGGCTATATTTTATCCCGGAATTCCCACGGGAACGGGAATTACGCGGGTGAAACCGCGAGGCGCTGCTAGTATCCAATAATAGACTTTTACAACCAACAACTTTTAACACCAAAAAACAATTATTACAAACAGATGTTTTATCAATTTATGTATGAAAAGGGTAAAAGGCCGATATATACATAATATTCAATATTAGGATGTCCTATTTTTTGTTTCAAAGAGATGAAACTTGCTGACTGTACATGGTCACACCTCAACGCTATGATAACTAGTTAGTAAGAAAATATTCCTAGTATTTTGTATTATAGTGTAAATAAAAGTAGATTGTATTACAAGGAGTTAAGTATGTTTTTACAAGGGCAAACATATTAAATCCCGAGGCAGAGTGTGGGTTCATTATTGTGAGTGTCATAGTGTGTACAGTGAGGTACTTACAATCCTGCAGTAACATAACAGGATTAAAGTTCCCTCAGAAGCTTTATCGCACATTTGACGCCGACACCATACATATAAAATGATAATTTTGTTTTTTTAACCGTTATTTTTAACTTAAGGTCCAACTAGTCGCCCCCCTTTCCATACAAACGTGGTAGGGTAACTACTCCACTGTTTGACGTTGACCAACCAAAACTAAGGATTATATTATAACAATTTATCTCGTCATAATCTATGTGTGTATACACCCCAAACCGTAAAAAAGTATTCATTTGGTGGGTGAACGGAAAGGTGGGCGACTAGTTGGAGCTTAAAGGGGTCGAAATTAGTTTTATCAAATGTAAATAATGCGTGAATGTTTTTATTTGTTAGAATAGTAACCATTTTTAGGTTTCATTTTGGAAAGTTCATAGTTTTATTTTGTCGTAAATATTGGTCCTATCTCCTGTATTTATTATAAAATACCTATAACATAATGAAGTAACAATACATTTATGTAAATTGTAGAAATTAGGAATATAAGGCTGAACACAAATTGTATTTTAAATTAAATAAAACATTATTTAAGTTTTATTGTACCTTTTTATTTACTTAGATCTAAATAAAATAATTTATTCTTTATAATAACAACATTGCAATACATAATAATATTAATATAACTACATGCTTGGTGTTATGTCACAGAATACATAAAATGCAATGTTCGACACTTCCTTTCCCACCAGTACCGTTTATCTCAACCGGCAGATTAAAAGTATTAAAACCCACTTCAGTTAAATGAGGTATAAAGTTCGTATTTTTTGTAGCGAGTAATCTCTGGAACTATAGTACATGCCAAATAACACCGCAATACAGGTCATTCACCCACCTTCACCTCGATGTCGCAAAATTCAATTTATGTATGGTAAACAAACAGTAGGTACCTACTACGAGATTAGAGCGATTACCGTCTTAGCGACGGGTTTTTATGGAAAGCGACAGAATTAGCCATTCATAAATAGAATTTTGCGACATCGTGGTGAAGGTGGGTGAATGACCTGTATTGCGGTGTTATTTGGCACCTACTATAGAAAAGATTCCGACAGTTAACACATTTAAAAACAGACTGGATAAACTAAGTGCACAGGCTATATTAAGTGATATACCTACACGTTTACGCGTTAGGCTGCCTTTATCCATATCTTTAATTTAAGTTTTTGGCTTTTTTACAGTTTTATAATAAGCCTTGGATTACCCAATTATCGTATAAAGATGTCAAGGAAACTGCACTGGGAAGGGACAAATTGGCGAGAGCTGCATAATTACACCGACAAGAGCTGATCTCTTGAGTTATCAGAAAAATTACCCAATTAATCTCAAACTGAAATCACCAAACAAGTGTCAAGATTAAAACACTGGGCTCCGATTCTTTTGGTGCATTTTTCTAAACTGATTTGACAGTAATATAGCTGTCGTTGTCGTTTCAGATCATGACAAAAGGATGGCAAGAATTATAGTGCTGTCAAATTAGGTTAGTTTAGAAGATACAAGATGTTTATTTGCATAAATAAGTGTTACAATTTGGTCTTATATGTAGGAGGCACTTTTCAACTTATTCACCTTTTCCAGGTATCGCAAATGTTTTGGGCGCTTAAACTTAGGTAGGTAATTAATAACATTAATTTTGGGTAGGTACATTCCTTTGGGCATGCACTAAATTTACACAACACATAGAATCTGGAATATCTAACTAATAATAAGTGCCAAAGTGTTGATATCCACTAGCATACTTGCAGAACGCAGGTTAGGATCCTACTAATATTATAAACGCGAAAGTTTGTGAGTATGGATGGATGTTTGTTACTCTTTCACGTAAAAAACTACTGATCCGATTTGGATGAGACTTGGAATATATGTTGTCCGTGACCTGGATTAACTAATGGCGACTTTTTATCCCGATAAATTAACGGGATCCAACGGAACGTGAACGAAGTCGCGGGCGGCACCTAGTTCTAGTTTATAATTGTTGTCGATGCTGAGTTCTTGCATGGGTCTTGCAAGCTGTGATCTGTGCAAAGGAGGCGGAACAGAACCCGCACTGGTAGGGACGCTCGCCTGTGTGAGTGCGACGGTGCTTTTTCAGAATGCCGTTTGTCTGAAACAATAGGTATAGGTATTACTAATATAAATAGGACTTTACACCTATTTAAGATGATTCATACAGCGTCAGGAGGCAACCTATGCGTAGGCAGTGTACAGTGTACTTAACGACACACTGTAGAGCCTGGGACAATGTTTAGATGGAGTTGTCCAGCACCTATACCATCCTCTCAGCCTATAGTAGGTGCCAAATAACACCGCAATACAGGTCATTCACCCACCTTCACCACGATGTCGCAAAATTCAATTTATGTATGGCTAATTCTGTCGCTTTCCATACAAACCTGTCGCTAAGACTGTATCGCTCGAATCTCGTTAGTACTGTTTGTTTACCATTCATAAATTGAATTTTGCGACATCGTGGTGACGGTGGGTGAATGACCTGTATTGCGGTGTTATTTGGCACCTACTATAGTCAGTCATATCCACAGGAAAGACATAGTCAATACGTGCGGAGTTGAGTAAGCCGCTTTAATATTAATAGCTATTATTTTAGTGCTGTCATATTAGTTTACGTTAGATGAATGCAACAACAGAATCGGATCCATGTTATATAAGAAGCACTCAAGCATAGGTTTTTGTATGAAAATCTCTACTCAAAATGCTTGAATAACGATTTCATTATCACCATACAAGCTTTACATTTAAAAGTGTGTACTTACATGAAAGCCTCGGCCGCATATATCACATATTTTATCCTTAACTTTAGGCACTTTAAGGTGAATGCTTTCGCGGTGATGTCGGAGTCCGTAGCCGTTCGCGTAATACTGAAATAATATTATCTACATTAGTGGTTTTGTACAAATTTTAACACCTTCTGCGCTGTACTGTGTCAGTTTGATCCCCACACAGAACTAATACTTGTGTGAGATTTCTAAACACAGGCACCACCAGTAGTTACCTATGCTAAGGCCCAGTTTCATCAGTCTTACGTAATCGGACGTCAAAATTAACAAGAATGTTATAGTATTGTTAAGTATTTTACGTACCACGAAACCAAATTGACAAAGGATTACTAAATCAACCGTTATGTGAATGATAATGTCAAGCGACTAAATTAAAATGACGTTCAACGCTGTTTAAAATGTTTAAATAGAACGCAAGCAGATGTATTTTTGTTTAGCTGGTTTATATGGTGGCCGTCAGATCAGCGATTAGATTTAACAGTCTGTTAATGAAGATAATCCTTGGTTAGGGCATGGTGAAGCACAAAACGGCCTAAACAGTCTGTTAAATGGCTAACAAGCTGTTAGTTTAACTAACAGAGCATGGTGAAACCGGCCCTAAGTTAGGCACTAGATAAGGAAATAAATATTCTTGGACATTACACACACCGTCTTCTACTTTTACTATGTGAACTATATTGCTGATAGAATACTTACATACATTTTTTGTTTGTAAATACATTTTTTGTTATGATACATAGTAGCACGCAGACAGATGGCGCTATATTTTTCACAAATATTTACTATTTATTTATTAACATTTTTTGAGAACTCTAAATTGTTCTTCATGGATTGGGAAGTGGATTTCTTAAAGCTGATTTATATAATAATTTATAAAATATATAATTAGGCACTTATTTACAAAAAATAAGTATTATATCAGCGATCTAGTTCACATAGTAAAAGTTTGATTCATAGAGGGGTGGTGTGAAATGTCCATGAATATTTATTTAGATAGATAGATAGCATACCTTATTGCATATTTCGCAATGAAACTTGGTGACTTTAAGATGCATATGTCTATAATGGTTGTTCATATAACTTCGTCTAGTAAACGTCTTCCCACACTCCGGGCAGGGTATTCTGTAAGTAAACAAAATAAAGATCTCAATAACATCACTAGACGCTACTTTATCCTTGGTGCGCAAAAGTGCAATAGCGTAGGTGCGGAAGTTCTTGGTGTGCATCTTTTGGTGCGCAAAAGTGAAACGCTTCAATTTGAACGACAAACAACTTCTTGCTGGGACATTTCAACATTTTTGAAGATATAAAATCGCAAATTCACTATATACAAAGTTTTACAATATCATTTATACTATTCCTCCTCTAAAAGTTATTTTATACACTGAAAACAGTGCTAAAAAGCACTTTTACTCACTGTTTTGGTGTTTGAATTTAGAACACACTAATATCATTTGACCTCCATCTAATTATTGTTTTTGCGCAAGGATCCAATGTTTCTATTTCTCGTAGTCATGGTATAAAGTATAGTAGTATGCAACTCTTGAATAAAACGGATTTATACCGAGGGCCATGAACTACACACGTCATTCAGGATTCTTTAGAATCCTGCACTTGCTCGTGATTCATTTACGGCCCTCGCTTTAAATTCGTCTTTTATTCACTAGTTGCATAATATACTATTTTATTCAAACCTGAGGGGGGTGATCACGAACAAGTCTGACAGTCGCCGCATTACGTAAACCTTAATGTATCGAGACGAGTCATATTGCGCGTCAACGTCAGTTCGACTGCGGAACGTTGTAGCGTCACCGCGCAGTGTACCTCGGATACGCTAGCGTTACGTATGTTACCATACGTTTACGATTGTCACAATTATTCGTGATCAATCACAATTATTCCATGCGAAAACTACAAAAGGTTAAAAATACTAAAATTCTTTTTCTAGTTGTACTTACGGGTCTATCGGCGCTTTAGGCGTATGTTTAGGCGATTCCTTGATATGCGTCTTGTACTTATATACACTCGGGTACTGTCTGTCACATTCAACGCAGTACGCTAATTCCAAGTTCGCGTTCTTATTGATCTGCGTCGGATGGAACAATCGTAGGTGATCGCGATATTTGGTATAGTTTTTGTACTGTCGGTTGCATTTTTTGCAGAAGTGGCTCATGTGACGTCTCCTGGAAGTATAATACAGTTAGTTTAAAAAATGCAACAAGCGAATCGATACCATTTATGAAAAATAGCAAACGGCTGTCGCATTTACGAGTTTATTCGGTGAATCACTGTATTTTCAACTTACACAATGTGTTTTTCCATTAATCGCCTTTCGCCACATATTTTGTTGCAATAATCACAGATGTAGGTGCCGTGCGCTTCTTTAAAATGAATTGCAAATTTCGTTAAAGATCTGAAAATTAAATACCCAAGTATTATTAAACATTTACAGTCGAGACCAACAATTCAGAGTCATCTTGTAAAACTTGAATATCGTCAAAACCATGACAGCTACCTTATATAGTAGACTAGCCGTCGCCCGCGGCGTTGCTCGCGTTATAGACCTTTACGGTCTTATTACAGATCATCATTCCCCTGCCCTTATCCCACGCTAGGTGGGGTCGGCACAACATGTTTTCTTCTTCCACTCACTCCTATCGTTCGTCAATTCTGAATCTACTCCTCTCACATTCATATCTTCTTTCACACAATCCAACCACTTCTTCTTCGGTCTTCCTCTACTTGCATACCCAGCCACACTCATGTTCATAACTCTTTTCATAATATGACTTTCATCCCTCCTCATTAAGTGTCCATACCATGCTAATCTACCACTCCTCACCTTTTCAATAATAGGCGCCACTTTCACACTTCCCCTGATATACTCATTCCTTATTTTATCCAACCTCGTAACCCCACACATCCATCTTAACATTCGCATCTCAGTAGCATGCACGGTCTTATTACAGAACGAAGACTAAAGAAAGTCACGGTTTAAACAACCCGGCCGAATTAAGCGCTGTAGCGGGGAAAGTATTGAGTTCCGAGTCAGGTGTCATGTTAATTCGCCCGGGTTGTATAAACCTTGACGTTTAAACCGTGACTTTCTTTAGTCCCCGTTCTGGAATAAGACCGTTAGAGTGTGACTTTTCAAAGTTCCTTTCTTATTGCACCCCTACACTATTACTTATGGTTTAGGCTGTGCGTTTATTATCAGTCAGCTTCAAAAGAGTTTTATATATTACTAGCTGTCGCCCGCGGCTTTGCTCGCGTGCAACCCTTATCACTAAGGGGTATGAAAAATAGATGTTGGCCGATTCTCAGACCTACTCAATATGCCCACAAGATTTCATGAGAATCGGTCAAGCCGTTTCGGAGGAGTACGGGAACGAACATTGTGACACGAGAATTTTATATATAAGACGAGAATTTTATATATAAGATTATATTATATTGATGATAAATATGGCCTTACGCTTGTTTCTCTACATTATTGTAAAAACTCACCCAAACTCCAGTCTACAATAAGAGCACCCGTACACTTTAGTATGCTGTTGGTTAAGATGCCTCTTCATAACTCTCGACTTGCAGTAGTCCCCGCACATCTGGCATTGGTACAGATATGAATGCTGGTGTCGCCAATGCTCTGCTAATCTATCTAACGTGGGTGCTTTCTTCTTGCATGCCCTGCATTTGTATGATGTGTTTGGCTGAAATACAATTTCATTTCATTTATTTATTGCATACATGGTTTATATATATAGCTTAGGTCTTATTTAGCTAAAAGAACAGTCATGTACCCTGTGAGGGCGCAGCAATAGTACTAAAGTAGATAGCAGTAGTAAATTAATATTATAGATTACCTACCTACATAATGAAATATGTAGTGAGAATGTCATGGTAAAAGTTGAATGAATGTCAATAATAATGGGAGGTACTTATACAATTATCAAGCGGATGCAAAGTCAAACATAAATTCATAACAATATCTACTTATTTACAATATAATTTAAATGTCAAAAATAAGTTGTAATTTAATTAGAATAATGTCGGTTTTTATTATGCGCTACAATTTATCGGACAGAAATCCGTCAAGAGAGTAATAACACTTTTTTGATAACTAAATGATACCTACATCCTGCTTATATTATAAACGCGAAAGTTTGTAAGGATGTATGTTTGTTCCTCATTCACGCAAAAACTACTGATCAGATTTGGATGAAACTTGGAATACATATTGTCCCTAACCTGGATTAACACATAGGCTACTCGTTATCCTGGAAAATCAATGGGACGCGAACTCTTCAGAAACGCCTACAACATTTCGCATTGCAAATTGCACTTTTAATCCTGTGTTGACGTGAACCAGCTTAAAAAAAACAAATAATAATAATTTCTGAATATCAGGAAATATATGGGTTATGAACATTTAAATTAATTTTAAGTGGTGATTCACTGACAGGCGTCACAGCTTGGTTGCTATTGCTAATAGTTCTGTGGGTCGTGGGTTCGATCCCCACCAAGAACAAACATTTGTGTGTTGGTAAACATACAATTTTGTTCCATGTCTAGGTGTTACTATGTATTATTAGTATTCTATCAGCGATCTAGTTCCCATAGTACAAGCTTTGCTTAGGTTAGGACTAGGGGGTGCTGTGTGACATATCCATAAATATTTATTTATTTACTTCTGATATTGAAAGATACAAGCGGTATTGTACCCTTAAGTCTGAGAAGCGACTTCTCATCTCTGTGTGTGTTCTACCGCTTGTATAACGGGCTGTGTTCTGAAGAATTATTCAATACTAGCCTCCGCCCGCGACTTCGATCGCGTCTCGTTGGATCCCGTTGATTTGTATGTGTTAATCCAGGTCAAGGGCAATATACATTCCAAGTTTCATCCAAATCGGATCAGTAGTTTTTACGTATAAGAGTAACAAACATCCATCCATCCTTACAAACTTTCGCGTTTATAATATTAGTACGATGATGCCTACAGCCACTTTCCACCATCGCACTTCCCGTTTCAGAGGAATTTCCTCCCGCGAACACTCAGGTTGTGGAATCATCTCCGTGTCGAGGCTTTCCCTAGTGACTACAATATGGGGCACTTCAAAAAAGGTGTTTTAAAATTCTTCAAGAGTCGGCCACGCGCATGTGATACCTCTGGTATTGCAGGCGTCCATAGGCTACGGTAACCGCTTCCCATTAGGCGGGCCGTACGCTTGTTTGCCTACTTAGTAGTGTAAACTACCCTAATCTTGGCACCCCCACCAATTGTTGGCACTTCTCTGATTTATCCTATTTACTAAGAAAAAGCCAGACCTCACGATGTTGTTATATAAACAACAACGTAACATAATAATAAACATCGTGAGTTCTGGCTTTTTCTTAGTAAATAGGATAAATCAGAGAAGTGCCAACCATTGGTGGGGGTGCCAAGATTAGGGTAGTTTACCCTAGTATAAAAAAAAAAGATGATTCACTATAGACTTACTTTATGGTGATGTAAATCATTATGCCTGTACAGATCAACTTGCCTCAGATACCCTTTCACACAACTCTCACACTTAAACGGATGGTTTGCAAAGCCACGCTGAACCCGATCCGTTTGGTTTAAATAATGCTCTATTTCTGCATCCGTTAAATAAACCCTCTTGAAATTGGTCTCATAAGATGTCCCCCAGTCCTTGTTTAGAGTACGCAGTAACTTTCCGTATTTCCCAAACTTGGAAACTAAGCTGATACTCTTCTCTTTTGCAGACTTTTTTCTTTTTTCCACTTTTGGTTCTGCTTTTGTTACTATTGGTATAATATCTTTATTATCACAGTACTCGTTATCAAAATCTGCACCGTAATCATGTGACAGATAATCAGAATTATCTAAGTTCTCAACTTTGACCGATGTGGTTAGTACTCTGATATTTTTTAGTTCCAACTCCTTCAACTCCTTCGTATCAACGGCTGGGTCTTTATTTTCAGTTGTATTTTCTAAATTTATTTTTATATCAGTATTTTGCTCTTGGAGTGGTAAAGGTTTGAGAGGAGACAGGACCAGTGTGGTTATAGAATTGTGGTATGATAGAGCATCTAAATGATTGAACTCATAGTCAAAACAGCTTTTGTGTGAGATTGACAGTTTTGACAGCGGCATTATATTTGAACCCTGGAACATGGAATGAATTTAAGGTTGAGAAAATGGTCAAAGTTTTATTTATACATGCTGTCACTTTTCTTTCTCTTTACTTAACTTCTTGGTTAACAACAAGTTACAAAAGCCATAAACCAAAATGTTAAAGTTGAAACTTCTTGGTTTATCTTAGTCTTTCTTCATTATTTCGGCAGACAATATTGCCAGTATCAAGTGAAGCTGCCACACCCAAAAACATTGAGAAAAGATAATCAATGGTGTCATAGCTCAGTTGGTAGTAGTTCTGCCTTCTGTGCTGTGGGTCGTGGGTTCAATCCCCACAAAGAATAAACATTTGTGTGTTGCAAACATAGATGTTTGTTCTGTGTCTGGGTGTTACTATGTATTATAAGTATGTAATTACAAAATAATATTAAGAAATACTTATAGTAACATCTGTGAGCTCGTTAGATTAGATTACCTTGGTTACTTACAATATTTTGATACATCATCTGGAACAGAATATGCTGAGCTGTTTTAAGCTGGTTTTGGAACTCATGTAGCTTCTTAAGCATTTTTCCACACTCCCAACAGAGCTTGACATTCTCATGTCCCTGAAAAATAATCAAACATAAAATTATAATAGGTACACTATCTAACTGTCCTGCTTGGGAATTTCGTTTTAATATTTATGTTTTTCCTGCCAAGTATATCAACTCAGTCGAGATAATGGTATGGCCTTTAGACGTAGAATAGGTAATGGGCCATCTGCACTGCCCTTTGGAGTGCATTGTTGTGAACTCTCTCCTTGGTAACGAACGTCACCCAGATATAAACTTTACAGTGACGAAAAAGGCCGTTGATGTTAGCATCCTCAATGCTGTTGGATATCTGGATATGAAGTCAAATTCTTTTAGTTCAATAAAAGTGGATTTACAGCATCTGTGGCAACGTTTTTATCTTTCCAAGCCTCGATTTCGAAATATTTAGCACGAAGGATATTATTTAGATGTACCCAGATCTTATTCCCCCTTGACTTACATGAACAGGATATGGCTGCAGATGTCCTATCAAGCTAAAAAACACCCCGGAGTAGTTCCCAAGGGCTGCAGTTCTCCGTCCAACGCTCAGGCAGCCGTGGCACACATGCCCACTTTGAACAGTGTTCATTTCATCTTTCACCACACTCAATACACTCATTATGAGTGTGAGTACAGAGGAATTGTATTAAATAACGCAGTCAGTTTTATAGACTAGCGTCCCGCAGATAAATCTGGGAATAAAGCATCAGAAATTGAGAAAAATCAATAATTTATCGAATTTCGCCCAAAAAAATTCACAACAACAAATTTTTTTTTATTTGACATTAGTAAAAGCATGACATTTATGTAAACTAGGGATGTCAACAAATTATCGATTTTTATTTTAATATTAATGTATCCATTTTGAGAAACAGCTTATGTATAAGCGATGGATTAAAAAATCTTGAAAAATAGGACTGGACATTTGTGTATTAGGTTTCCTAATTTTTTACCTTGAAATTTTAAAGGAACATTGCCTTTGATTTTTAGTTTTGAATTGGTTATTTTTTTATTTGTATAATATTGGATTTTTAATCTGATAAATTGTTATTATGAATCTCTTAGGTTTATTATTGGAATATGAAAGGCATGTACTTTTAAATAATACAAAAAAAAACTATTTTTTCGCAGAAATCAATTTTTTTTATTAAACTAATTTTGAACAAAGAAAAATCTATTTTTTTCCATTGATCCCATCCCTAATGTAAACTGGCATTGAGCCATCTATTGCTGAGTAGCAGAACTAATTTCAAAAATTATACTCTATGCCGCAGGTTCAGGCGGGATATACAAAGGACTGCGGGAATCGGAAAGTGATTAGTTAGGGCAATAGAATACTTCAATGTACAAAACAATTTTTATTAGTTTTACTGATGTTTCATACTAACATAGAGTAGGTATTCTAATGAACATATCGTTGATATGTATCTATGCTATCAAGTAGGTCAGCATAATGGTGACACGACACATTCTGTGGGTGCTGACAAATTATCACGCTTACAGAGATACTGTAGGTACTGTGCTGACAAAATTATATTGACATACCCAGCTACCTACCTTTATTGTGCGCTGGTAAATAATGCTATTATAACAAGTTTTGTACAGGCAAACAACTGTGACACTTACATGTACCTATCACACTGACAAATACCTAATGTGTTTTCACGTATTATGCTGTTTTCGTTGATGTATCTTCATGGCTCCTTTCTGCGCGAAAGCCGCCGGACACACTTCGCATTGGAAGGGACGTTCACCTGTGTGTGTGCGTCGGTGATTGCTCAGTATTGCTTTGGTCTAATGACAAAATTAAAATCATTAAATAAATTTATAATATGTAAGTATTAGGTAGATAACTAGGTACCGAACGTTTAAATGAGTGATGAACGCAGTGAGTGCTAACAGGCCACGCCTTTGAGTGGTGGAGCACTGTCATTCTTGAAGGTAGAAAAAAACATTTTCCGAGTACCCGAAATGGGTCAATAAGTTAAAAAGTGACTTGCAGACGTTTCGGACAATATATTTTGGGACAAATTGTCTCAATTGACACTTTTGATTTTAATATTTTTGTTACCGACGATTCGGACACCATCAAATGGAAGCTGTTGAGTACAGTCAAGTAAACAATTTTTAAGCAAAATATAATATAGCTATTTAAATTGCTTTGCGAGCGTGTGGTGACAAGGTGGTTCGATTTCCATAAAGTGCCTCATACCTTATGCTAAGACCAATTTGTAAACACTTATTATGCAAATAAACGTATCTTGTATCTCAGTCACTTCAAACATATAATAAATGCATAAAATATAGTAAAATACTCACAAGGAACGCGCGCCCGCACAAATCGCAGATTTTGTTTTTCGGTTTCTGCAATTTGAGATGCACGCTTTCTATGTGCGTTCGCAGCCCGCACGACTTCAGAAAATACTGAAAAACATGTTGCGTATAATCAATGTATAAGTTTTTTAAGATTTAAAAAGTTAAAAGTAGTTTCGTAAAAAGATTACCTACAAGTAGGTAGTGAAAATACTTCTGTAAAAAGATTGCAAAAGGTTAAAAAAAGCTGTCAAAACTTGAGAAATGTTCATCGACTTACGTTGCTGACTATGCTTATGTGGTACAAACCTTATCACACAGCTCACAGTGATACTTCGTAACCTTCACGTGAGAGAAGTTGTAATGCAGCAACATAGCAGAGTTCTTATTAAAATTCTTACCGCACTCGGGGCATGGCGTTCTGTAATAAAAAAAATAATCAGCTTTTTACTTTTTCACAACATTATACCGAATAGTTCAGGCTTCCGAAGTTATTTATGGTACCGATTAAGGTGGTGATGATTGAAACTTTAATTTTCAGCGTCAACCTCTTGTAACAAAGTGATTTAGGTACATGAAACCAAGGTATATTTTTACATTGTAAAAAGTGAAAATCCCGCCTATTAACAAGTGAAAAAAAAATACCAGTGCGTGGAGTCCCTACGCGCGGAAGAAGTTATACTTCGAGTGCCACGCATTCACTCTCGCTCTGTATTAATTTAGTATTTATTTTTATTTACTTAACCAATATGCAGTACTAAATTTTCACTTCAAAATAAATAGTAAAAAGTTGCAAAAAGTCGGTTTGGATTTGAACTCGTATCCCGTTGTCGGTCTGACCGCAGTCCGACTCACCGTTCCGCCAACAGAGCTCCGCTCTCGATGGTTGAGATTCGGCTATGTTTCTTTTTTTTTTTTGTTTGACGCTGTCAGTTGGGAGTCGTATAACTTCAAAAAATGCTGAACACTACCATCTATTATTTGATTGTAGCAATTGTAGCGTATTAGTCTCTGTCTCTTTCTATTCGGGGGGAATAGAAAGAGACAGAGATTATGTCCTCCCGTATAACGCAACGTTGTTGGAAGTCGCATTAGAAGTATAACTTCAATTATTACTTTTTAGGTTTCCACACTCTGGACGTATGCTTGGAGTTAACATGTTTCATGTACGACGTGCGACTTAGAAACTGTCGGTCGCATTCCACGCAGTAACACATTTCCAGTTCCACGTCAATTTTTAGCAAGGCCGGGTGCATTTCCCGGCAATGTGCGCGGTACAACATGAGCGTGTCGAAGTTTTTCTCGCAGGCTGTGCACTGCTGCGGGGTATGGTGATTTCTGAAAAAGAAGTCTAGTTAGCTTACTTCGTTATTAACTGAAATATAGGTTTAACAGAAAAGTAGCTTGGTATCTGCGTTTAGTTCTAGTACGGGACGGAGTACTTTTTACACAACTCTGTTTAACATCGGTGAAAGAAAAGTAAACCGTAGGACGCCTCGATACATTATAAAGATCATGGAATATTAGTAGGTGACGATAGTCTTTTTTAAAACTCTATGGAAGTACTATCTCAAGCAGTGGACTTATATTCAGGCTGCAGGCACTGGCAAGCCACCAAACGTTTTACGAGGTGATAAAAGTTTATAAAGAGACATAATTATTTTCTATGATACTGAAAAACTTACTTTATATGTTTTTCCAAGACACTTCGTAGTGCGCACTTCTTGTTACAATAATCACAGACGAAGGGATGGTTCTTGTTGAAGTGTTCACTGAACGAAACTAGGGAGCTGGAAAAGGACGTAAAATGTGAAGAATGAAGTGGAGTTTTACATCAAGATCAGTCATTTCAGTAGAATATATTACATAGGACGCTTTGACAGCCTAAGGCTGTGCTCACTTTGGAAACGATTTCATCCGAATTTGATTCGTACGACTACGCACGAATGATACCGACCTTCCAAAGACTATGGAAGCGCTCACACTGCATGCGATCAGTCGTACGTATACGTACGTTTACTTACGACGTCCGAATACAATCCAAACTTGTTGGGATTTATCATGCAGTCGTACTATTTGACGGAGAAAAACGTATTCAGTGCGAGCACTCCATTCGTACGAACATTACTCGTACGTTTACGTACGAACAAATTCGTGTCCAAAGTGAGCACGGCCTAATGTCCCAGCCCCTGGATGATAAATGCTGTGCAAGTTTGCGCAGAGCATTTAAAATTGTTGTAGGTAAAGGTAACGGCTTAGTCGAGCGGCCTCGGTACTTTGCTATAAAAAAGGATCCCAAAAAATAGTTTTACAAAGTACTTACCTAAAGCTCATCGTGCAATTCGTACACACGTACACGTTAACATGACTTCGACTGAGATGCAATGCCAAACTGCACGGGAATATGACGCGAGAACACATGTTACACGTGTAAAACGCAGAGTGAGAGCGCCAATGTTCTTTTAGTGTCTCTAGCGAGGGTTGGACCTCTTTGCAGTGCAAGCATTTGTAAGGAGTGTTCGGCTGGAATTTTTGAAATCCATAAAGTTTTATTGTGACTGTGAGCAGGCCGAAAAATAACTGCTCAAGATGAAAATGAAAAGGCTATGCTATGAAGATATAGCGTCGAGAAAACAAGAAAGAAAGAGGAAGTCGTTGGATGGAGAAGGTTTAAAATCGTTCTATATAGAGTACTGTGGGAAGAGCACTAGTAGGTACCTAAGTAATTTCCGAAACACATGGATCCCTAGAAAATACCCAAAAAATACTAAAACTTCTACCTGAGTCACTGATTTCAGCCCCGTTAAAGGTAGCGGTTCTCGCCGCGACAGAGACCGAAGACCGAGACGGGAGACAGAGACCAGAGACCGCGATCGTCCCTTGACGTTAGGCAATGTATAGGTGGCGGTTCGCGCCGCGACAGAGACCGGAGACAAAGACTCTCGACCTACAGTACATGCAGAAGAGACACGAGACACTTGTCGCGGTCTCCCGTCTCGGTTTCCGGTCTCTCTCGCGGCGAGAACCGCCACCCTTAGAGCGGTGGTAATGTGTAGGTACTATGTTTTTTCCGTCTGTTCATTTGACTTACCTTATGGTGGTTTAAATTGTTATGCCTGTCAAGATCAATCTTTCTTGCATAAAGAAGCGAACACGGCTTACATTTCAAATTCATTTTGAAACCTTGCCGCTTCCTGTCCTTTTTCAAAAAGTTCATCTCTACATCCGCTTCATCTAAATACACTTTTGTAAAGTACTGTGTGTACGGTTTCCTCCAATCTTTGTGGCAGATATGTTTTGCGTAGCTTTTGTATTCCTTCTTTATGTTTTTTAAAGCTTTTAACTTTTTTTTAACTTTAACGTTCGTTTTAGAACTATCGGTTACTTTACTTTCACTATCACTTTTACTACTATCGTTTTCTACTGGATCATCAAAATCAATGTTATCATCAATTAAATTGTGATCTTTCTCAGTTTCAATTGAACTATTTAAATTGTTTGGTTTAATATTATCATTTTGTAAATGTTCAGCTTTTATACATTGTAATAAATCATCTTTGTGGTCATCCTTAAAGTCATGAATCTCAGTAGCTGTAAGTTTGGCATAATCTATTTCCTGGTCGTAGTAGTCTTTTTGGAAGATCGTTAGACTCGATAGTGATTGTGCGCCGTGAAAATTAAATATCAGTTTCAATGTGTCTTGAGCCTGTTTAAATTGATTTTGGAATCTTTGCAGCTTTCGTAGAACTGCCATGCATTCCCAACAAAAATAAACAAGCGAATCATTCTGGAACAATATAATAAATGAAATAACTGAACTATTATTATACAGTAGTTAGTATTATTATCATCGACCATATCATTGCTTAACATCAGATGAGAATGTGGTCAAAGGGTTGCCTATATTGTATATTAAAAAAAAACAGTAGGAACCTACGTGGTTCAGGTTCGGTTCGTTCAGGTTTGGGTTCAGTAGCCATTTTAGATCTGTAGTTGGTTATACATATCTGTCAGACAAAAGAGGCAGTTAAAGGTATAGAGTCCTTTCCATGAAAGAAGTCCCGCAGACGCGGCGCTGTAGTCGACCTTAAGTATTATTTCTCGGGCAGCACTTTTAACAACTTTAGGCATTGAAAACAAGACTTTGATCACAGAAACCAAATAAAAACGCACTAGCATCCGAACACATTAACAGCACCTGACAACTAATTTAAAATTTAGTTCCGGAAATTTCCGCGGGACTTCTTTCATGAAAAGGACTCTATCTGTCATATCCTCCAATCTTTCGCTTATGTGCTTAAATCTTTGAATAGGTCTTGTAGAGATAATCCAAACGATAATTAGCGATACACGAGAGGTCACCAGCCTACCACCACCACTATATTAATAAACTAATAGATTTCGACGCGATGTTATCCTCCACAGTTCCACATACCTACCTACATAAAAATGAAAATAAATGATCAAATTTATACACACGACTCATCAAAAGGAATTACTTACTATTATTGGTCCGACCAAGATGTTCAAGATTTCATTTAAATGTCCGAGGGGCGAAATCCTGCGGTCGATACTTAGGCATCCGTGACATATCTGAGGTTCTACTTTAATTTTTATTTCGTCCATTTCGATTATGTTTTCAGAACAGCTGAAAATAGGGTAGTTGAATCAATGTTTTATTGTTTATAACAGTTTTTCGTTCACAGTAAAATATATATAACACATAGGTACATAACGTACAACTGATAGCTTAGCCGTACAAAGAGTTATCTTCCGGCAGACATTTGGATTACCTTACCACGTCATGTAGGGGATTACCTAATACACAAACAGAAGTCGGCCATCAGTCCCTTGATTGTCTATGTTTTTATGCAATCAGAGTTCGTCAGAATCTGACAAATTGCTATCCAAATGAGAATTCATATATTTTAAATTTAATTTATTTTATGTAGAACTTTTCTTTTTGACAGATTTTAACGGACTCCGATTGCATCAATAGATACAAAATAAGGCCGATGAATTACCTTTTCATTGCTTTTCTCATAGGGTTTAAGTTTTTTGTAGGTATCGCAGTTTTTATCAGCCTGAAACACACCGAAGAACCTTGTTATGAGTCGTGCCAAGCAATATCTATGTAAAAATACTTGTACTTACCTGCCGAGTATATAGGCCTACTTAGTTGATTAGGTACTAGGTACCTAGGTTAGCTACCTAACCTAGGACTATGACTGGCTTTCGTGCTTCGGAGGGCTCGTTAAACTGTCGGTCCCAGCTCTAGCAGTCGTTAAGCCATGACGGAGGCCTTAAGGCGGCCTAAAAACTCCGTCAACAGAGTTGGCCACTAAGTCACACGAGTTTGCTTTGCATAATAGGTGTTGAGAAAAAAAGTCATTGTATGGAACTAAACCAAGTGTTTTAGACCTACCACCACTATCAACAGTTTTAACATACAGGTCATTCTGATTCTGATACCTGAGTTATACGTACTTATGTGCAAGTACCTACTACCTGTCTACTTAATAATAACAGAAAAAATACCAGATATTCCTTACCCTTTACTTATCGAGTTCTTATCTTTAAAACATTTCGACTCAAAATGATCGGAGCAGACCATGTACTGCTTTTTATATAGGTAATCAGACTCCTGTGATTTCAGGAGGTTAATCAATTTTCTTCTGTTACAGGCATTTACCCATTTCTGTGCGCTGAAATAAAACAAAATTAAGTTTAATTATGGTAGGTACTTTCTTAACTTTGAGTGTTAATTAACTACTGGTGGACTATGAAACGCATTTACGTACCTGCTTAGGTAGGTATCTACCTAGGCATTTATTATTCGGTAAATTAACTTTATCTAGGTACTTAGCAAGGTAACCTACACTACCTACATCATTAAACCACATTAGCTAAGTACTTATGTATTGTCAGGGAGTCATTTTGTTACAAGCGCTCGAACTAAGTATTTGTTTGTTTACACACACAATCATGGTAGATACTTACACATCTTTAGCTTTAGGAAATCTGTAGAAAAATGTATGCTTTCGTAAATTCTGTTGATTTTTATTTTTGCATCCGTAAATTGCGCACACTGAACTATTTTTACAAGACATTATACAAATGTATTTAAATAAAAAAACTAATGATTTGGTTGCAAGAGTTAAATTGAATGAATGAATGAATGAATAAATAAATGGTGAGCGAACAATGGACATTGGACGGGCTTTGGTCGTAAAAATAGCATAGCAGGCGTTGTCACTGCCATCTATTTTTGAGTAGCTGGATCATTATATTTTGATAGTCTTTGGTATGATAGGCTGCATGATCAGCCTATCATACCAAAGACTGTTTGCTAACGTGACGCCAAGAAACAAAAAAAGTGTCAGTGGAAATTAGAGCGCCGATTTTTTTTCTATGGTTCCCGCTTTTCTGTCTGTATTTTTTTCTTCGCTAAAGCAGTCCGCTAGGATATAGGCGTTCGGTGAAAGCAGTTCTAGAATAACAGTGAAACAAAACATAAACAACCACAACTTATTTCATAAATATCTACATAATGATACATACACCTAAACAATGTGGAATAGAAAAAACAATGTCTCAAATACCTCCAGCGCCAGTTATCGAAACTAAGTCTCCAATAACTGATGACAATGCAGCTGAAACAACACCAAAGCAAGGTAAAACTTGCAACAATCGTCTTTACTGTTTCTATTACCGTGTTCACACTCAGCTCATGCCGCTGCCGGCATTATTGCCGCGAATAATTCCGGAAATATTGCCACAGCAACATCGCCTTTATTCTTAGCAAGGGCATGAATGCGGCATAATCTTGTTTAGATTAGGCTCATACCCACATCCCTACCCACTGCCGCCTAATATAAACGCGCCATATAGAATGGAACTGCAGTCCTTACTAAACTTGTGTTCCTTGATTGTACATTAGAAATTAAATTAAATGTTTTCACAGAGTCTGCCTTCTGTACTTGCACTAATATTCTGTGGTAGTACATTTAGATAATGTCTCGGTATGCTTGGTTCCAGTGCGAGTGTGCAGAATATGCCTACACTGCGATGTTGATATGGTGCCTGATGTGGATAACACTTTACTTGGGTTCTACGATGAGCTTGTTTATTATGACGTGAGTATATAACGGGTCTAAGACCACTTTCAGAAAATTTAGGAAGTTTAAAACGATTTTTCCAATGGAACCAATAGTAAAGTAGTTTTACAGGCGTTTTATATCTTTAACCGTCTTCATAAAAAAGAGGAGGTTCTTAAATATTTTTTTATTTAATTTTTGAGACCTCAGAAGTCCGTATTTATGACCTGATTTAAAAAATATCTTTTTATCTGATATTGCAGTTTGGTCCCACAATTTACAATTTTGAAAACTTAATATTTTTTTTTTATTTTTTTTTTTTATAATTTAATCATTTAAGCCCCTTTGCACCCACTGCTGAGTAAATGCTTCCTCATTATTACGCCAATCTTTTCGGTCCATTGGTTTTCAAATTAGAATTAGATTTATTATTTTTATGCGTTAACTGTGTAAATATGTTATTCCAGATTTATGAGAATGAAGCATTGTCTTATTGCAACACATGTGTGCACCAATTGCGTAAATTCTACAATTATAGGCAAAAGTGCAGGAGAGGTCACATACTACTCAAAACCAAAGGAGCAGAACTCCTTAAACCGGTAACAAGTTCCCAACACACTAGCTTCTAACTCAAACGTGAACAAATACTCGCATTGTTCATTCTAGCTTTGGTTTTATTGTTTACAGATGTTCATAACAAATGTAACAAGGTTGGTCCCACAATCTTCCATAGGCCATTGGGCACCGAACTCTCGTCAAAAAGTTTATCACACCAAACACACTGAGACAAATGAGAACTTAGGCTCAAATGAACACCTGGAGTCGACGGAAAACCCTGTAGAAATTGCAGAGAGTTTGCCTGAATGCTCAAACTTGATCAGAAACCCCACCGGCAACGGTTTCTATAAATATGGAGCGGATCAAAACCCACAATCTGGAAACAGAGCATCAAATTTGAAAACTTACATTCAAGATTTTCTCACAAATGAAGATACAATGGAACATGACTACGAAGATGTAGCACATGTTGCTCCACCACCGATATTAAAAAGAAAAAGAATTAGACCTAAAAGACCGAAAAAACCTAAATTAATTCTATCTAAATCAGAAAAAAACCAGTTACGGCATAAGAAGTTGATGCAAGATTTTAAAGTGTGGGTGGTAAGATTACTGAAAAAGGGGGACTTGGATGGTATAGAAGATTTAGGAGTGAAACTCAGTGAAGAAGTGATTTTAAAGATTTTAGATAAATGCTCTATGGGAACACTACTGCAAACTGGACTAATGAGGCGTATTGGTGCAGGTGAGGAAACCTTTAACTTCAGTTTAATACATTCTATAAATACACTTCATTTTTTGTTTATGTTTATTCTACGTCTGGGCATTATATGAAAATGAAAAAAAAACAGTATAATGCGAGCTACCATTTCTTAAAATTTCAATCATAATCATATCATAATTATAAATACTTTATTTGCTTCAATGTGTGTACAAAAAGGTCTTATAAGCTAATTAATAGTGGCACACATTCCCCGCTGCTGGGATGCAAATGGAAAGGTACTTGAGAGTAGAAATTAAAATTTACGAGAATGTCAAACAACGAAAATCCAAAAAAAAAAACAATTCATACGTTAAAATATTACCTATACAACTGCAAAATTATATACTGCATATTTATATAAATGCAGTATATAATTTTGCGTAAAGCACGCTGTGTTCACTGTTTTTAGCAACTACGCCGTGAATGATCTATGTACACCATGATATAATTTTTAAGGTTTATGCGTAAGTTTCAATTTGTGAACCTATTAATTAAAAAAAAAAAAAAAATATATATATATAATATTTATAAAAAAACTTAACAATACAATTTCAATTCTATTAATTTTTTAAAAGGTCATTCGATTTATAAAAGCTGCTGCTGAGTAACCAGAGAAACAAAATTATAAAACCACGATCGCAACTAAACATGCAGAGCAACGGCCCACACATAATGTCAATCAAAATATACAACAAACTCCCAATAGAAATAAAAAACATACAGAATGACTTCCTATTCGCTAAGACATTAAAATCATACCTAATTGACAAAACCTACTATGACATAAAGGACTACTTAGACTAGGAATATTAGGACATATTATTATTGGATAAAACCAAAACTTGACATTCATTCTCACATACAAACCTAAATACACCTACCTACCTACTAAATCTATGAACGTTAAACTAATTACTAAATATAAGAAATAAATTACAACAAAGACAAAACATGACACTAAACACTATTCACACGCTTACATGAGCACTTGAACAACAAACCTTAAAATATTTTCTATTAACCGACTCAAACATTATATAAAATATCCTGAAATAAAATGACTACCTATTATGTAATACTAATTAACGATCTACTAGCTATCTATGAACCTCGGCCTGCCTTCATATTGCTATACCCTAAGCAGGGTCCATGAGACATATCTATTTACATCCACCACCAATGTAAAATTTACCTAAACCATGTGAAAGCACATGTATTGAGTATTGAGTATTCAGAGTCTCAATTCTTTATTAAATTTATTGAGCGGAAGGCATCTAATGGTACAATAACCTTGTAGTTCCAATAAGACTGGTACTTTGCTACATGGCGGTATCGATGCGATTTGCAAAGATTATCTTGACCGTTGTTAAAAAACAATGTTTGAGTTTTATTTTTTTGACATTTCAAAATCCGCCTTTATCAGGTTAAAAGTCAAAAATCATTTTATTCACAAAGAAAATTACAAGTAGTATTTACAATATTTACAAAATACACGTGAAACAGCTGTTGAGCTATCTACAAACCGTTGCAAAAAAGTGGTTTACCTAATTTACTTCTCTGACTGTAAAATTACTTAGTTTGGTACTAGAGGGCGTTGTGTGAGTTGTCTATAACTATTATAAAACTTTAAAAAGCCAAAAACTAAAATTAAAGATATGATTAAACGAAATATGCAAATGCACTAAATAAACGATTCTGATTCCGAAAATCGAGTTTGTCTGTTTGTTTGTTCGCGGATCACGCCTTAACTACTGGACCAATTTCAATGAAACTTATACCATTCAGAAGCCCTTTTTCCGGATTGAAACATAGGCTATATTTATTGAAATCAAAGACGTGGATTCTTAGATACAGCTTGAACTCTCTGAACAAAAAGCAGCCTTTGGCACAAGGTTCATCGTATACTGGTTGACAGATATTTTGGTGGAAAGTTTCACACGTGTACGAAGTCGCGGGTATCAGCTAGCCCATATCATCATGAATATTTTCTTTTACAGAAAGCAAGATACCGAAATTGCGTGTGTTAATACAGAATCTATTGAAACGGTACAACCCATTGTACAATGATATGTTCGAAGTGACATATCTCGACACCCATAAGAAGCAACTCGAAGAGTTTAACTCTAGGAAAGACTCCGAGGAATATAAACAAGCATTGGTTAAATGCGACATTTGTTATAAGGTACTTACACTCGTGGCCAGCAGTGCAAGTACCGTTCTTATCGATCGTTTAGTTGTCGATCGCTAAAGTCGATAAACGTATCGAATCGGAGTACGGATCTCTTGCCGAGAAAAGATCCGTACTCCCAAAAATAAGGTCAGAGTTTATCGAAATCATTCGTTCACTGCTGCCATGATTTACTAGTTTACTGACAATGTCACTGTTAATCACTTGTGTTTGTCAGAATCAAAACATAGTAATCATACACCATTGCCAATTCGTTAAAATTTAACGAATTTGGCTACCGATCGTCTAAGTTGGTAACGTACTCGCAACTGTCGATAAAACCATTTTAATCGAATTTTGAGGATTCTAAATGTCAAATTATGCGATCGACAAGAACGGTACTTGCACTGCAAGCTTGCTTAGTCAATCTTCACCGATTATATGTATAAGTTAAGGGACGTTCTGCGCGGTCACTATTTGAATGAGTGACCGTTAGTGGCATTTAAATCTGAGCACTTCCGTGCCTCATCCATCTGAGCTCCGACAATTGGATCGTTATAGTTAACATTGTGTGGGCTATCAGGCTGTTACTTACATTATTATAATTGATTAAAAAAATTGAAACTGTGTTATTGTATTGTTACAGGTTTTCGAGCTAAAAGGGTTACTCGATTTTCATATGAAATGGCATGAAGTGGTATGTATTATTTCTCTGTATTTTAATTATTTAACAGATTACAACCATTTACACCTAACTCTGGGGTTTCCACCAAAAAACATTCCCAATAAACATTTACAATGCAATCCATACAAACCAACTGTTTTGTTGTGCTTTGCGTTTCCACCGCAGCTCAAAATGTTTCACAATTCTTACATAATCGTGTATTTTCTGATATCCAGCTAGATCGGTAAACATCGACAGCTTGTAAGTGTTGCGAGATTTGAATCAAAACAATCCATACAAATAATTTGTGCAAGATTAATGATTACTTGTGCCCGCGACTTCGCGTGTAAAAGTGTCTTTTGGGTAGCATTTTTAATTACTTCCATGCAACTTTTCATCCCACCCTTTCAACCCTTTTTTCGCATTAAAAAGTAGCCTATGTCCTTTCTCAGGAACTAGACTATCTGTGTACCAAATTTCATTCAAATCGGTTCAGTAGTTTTTTCGTGTAAGCGACACACACAGACAGATAGAGTTACTTCCGCATTTATAAAATAAATAAATAAATAAATATTCACGGACACTTAACACAACGCCTTCTAGTCCCAAACTAAGCAAAGCTTGTACGATGGAAACTAGATGGCTGATAGAATACATACATTTTTTTTTTTTTTTGTAAATACATACTTATAATACATAGAAACACCCAGACACAGAACAAACATCTATGTTTGCCACACAAATGTTTGTTCTCGGTGGGGATCGAACCCACGACCCACAGCACGGAAGGCAGAGCTACTACCGACTGCGCCATGACGCCTGTCAAATGTTAGTAAGGATTGATTCTGAAATGTCAAACATGCACAAGGATTGACTTTGGGAACTCTTCGATATATTCAGAGTTGTGCGGTTGTAATAATAAATATAAATAAATAAATATTCACGGACATTTAACACAACGTCTTCTAGTCCTAAACTAAGCAAAGCTTGTACTATGGGTACTAGATGGCTGATAAAATACATATATACATTTTTTTTTTGTAAATACATACTTATAATACATAGTAACACCCAGACACAGAACAAACATCTATGTTTGCCACACACAAATGTTTGTTCTCGGTGGGGATTGAACCCACGACCCACAGCACGGAAGGCAGTGCTACTACCGACTGAGCAATGACGCCTGTGCATGTTTTGTGTAGATATCTTGTTGGTGGAAATCCATAGTATCTGAATAGGTAGGACACAAGTACAGTGTGACACTGATGCCGCTGTGTAAATCACTAATATTATATATTTTGTTTTTCTAGGAAGGTAATCCATCAGAATGCCATATATGCTCTATGAGATTTACCAGCGAAGGGACTTGCAAACGCCATATAAGCTCCTCGCATAAACAGAGGTTCGTTTGCAAACTATGCAAGTTTTCAACATACAAAGTGTAAGTACAAAACTTTTGAAATCCCCGTTTAAAAATGTTTATTGCATAGTCTTAAAGTTAACATTACATCTTACAGTAGAAATTAGTGAACAGTGGGAAGTACAGTAGGCACTTATACCTATTAGATACCTACCAACCATATGCTACATTTTGGAAAGTGCAATGCTAAGTCAGTAAGACCTTAAAAAAATGGTGTTGTAAGTTTAAGGCGCTACGGCCGCACTCAGAGACACCACATTACTTAAAATTAGCGGTGTCTCTGTTCGTCATTATGCCGATAGAATTCAAAGACAAAAAAAGACCGCATTTCTTAAAATTAGTGGTTCTCTGTTCGTCATTAAGAAATAGACGGAGACAAAAAAGTTTTTGGGCCGTATGCTGGTTTACTGCTCAAACATTGATCCTCAAGCATAGATTTTTGTATGAAAATCTCTACTCAAATCTATGCTTGAGTAACGATTTCTGTATCAGCATACGGGCCTGTCTTATTAGTTCCCCAAACACTAAAATAAAGTCCTTTCCATGAAAGAAGTCCCGCAGACGCGGCGCTGTAGTCGACCTTAAGTATTATTTCTCAGGCAGCACTTTTAACAAACTTTACGCATTGAAAACAAGACTTTGATCACAGAAACCAAATAAAAACGCACTAGCATCCGAACACATTAACAGCACCTGACAACTAATTTAAAATTTAGTTTTAAAATTTAGTTCCGGATATTTCCGCGGGACTTCTTTCATGAAAAGGACTTTACTATATTATAGTTCTTCTTCTTATTTTCTTGTGGCTGTTCGGTGGCTAGGGCTGCCACGAATTTGCCAATGTCAGTGTTTATTGGCGTTTATATATTATAGTTTTGGGCAACACTGCAAAGGCCATAGACAAGAATTGATATAGTTTTCTTGTTTTTTTATTTATTGTTTCTTTCCGTCATTTCGACAGACAATAAATACAACAATTTAAAAAAATATGTTAATTTTATGCAACGCCATCTAGTGCCAAGAGAAAAGTTGTCAAAGTCAAAGTCAAAAATCAAAGTCAAAAATCTTTTATTCAATAAAATCTCACTGATCACTTTGAATCGTCATTACGTTTTGTATGATTAGGTATGATTACTTCTTTTTTTTTTGTTGGATGAGTTGGAGCTAGTTCGTCCCAAGCTTGTTTGTCTTCTAAATAATCAAATGTAGTTATTTATTTTGATATAAAAGAAATGGAATTTACATAAGTTTTATTTTTTAGTCATACGATGCGAGTACACTATCGGGACCACAAGGGATTGCATTACAAATGTCCCGACTGTGATAAACACTTCACGTAAGTATAACATTTAAAATAGTGTTAATAATAATCGGATTTTATTCACAAAAAAATTACAACTAATACAATATTTAGAAAATACACATGAAACAGTTGAGCTATCTATAAATCGTTTGCAACGGTTAAATTAGTTTAATAATCCTAATCCTAAATAATATTATAAATTCGAAAGTAACTCTGTCTGTCTGTCGTGCTTTCACGCCAAAACTACCGAATTAAGCACCGTTCTGTGCGGTCACTATTTGGATGGGTGATCGTTAGTGGCATTTACATCTGAGCGCTTCCGTGCTTCAGAGGGCACGTTAAACTGTCGGTCCCGGCTCTAGCGGTCGTTAAGCCATGAAGGAGGCCTTAAATAAAAAAATAAAAATAAAATAGCCTTTATTGCTGCTTTTCCTTACAATTAGTATGTACATGCCTACTTACTAAACACTTTTTGAGTTAATCTATTCGGCAACTGGATGTTTGTGTAGGACAGCTTGTCTGTCGACAAAGGCCTCCTCTAAAGATTTCCACATATTCCTGTCTCTTGCTAAACGGGTCCATACTGGCCCAGCCACTTTCTTGAGGTCATCTTCCCATCTTTTGCTTTGTCTGCCTCTATTTCTTTTGCCATCTCTTGGGTACCATTCTGTTATTAACTTAGTCCATTTTTCTTTATTGTCTCGTAACATATGTCCCGTCCAACGCCATTTAAGCTGGAAGGAGGCCTTAAGGCGGCCTAAAAACACCGTCACCAGAGTTGGCCACTAATATACGAGCTTGCTTGCTTTACAGGAAACAACATAGTATGTTCAATCATTTCCGTTACATGCACCGTTTGTGTACAATGTGTACTTTTTGTGGAAAACGCCTTTTGTCTGAAGTTAAACTGAAGAGGCATATTGAAACAGAGCATAGTGTGAGTATCAATAAAGTATTTATTTTTGACAGGCGTCATGGCTCAGTGGGTAGTAGCTCTGCCTTCCGTGCTGTGTCGTGGGTTCGATCCCCACCGAGAACAAACAATTGTGTGTGGCAAACATAGATGTTTGTTCTTTCTGAGTGTTACTATGTATCATAAAGTACCTATGTATTTACAAAAAAAATTATGTAAACAAGTATTATATCAGCAATCTAGTTCCCATAGCACAAGCTTTGCTTAGTTTGGGACTAGAGGGCGTTGTGTGATATGTCCAAGAATATTTATTAATTATTATTATTTTCACTCTCAAAAAGGTTGTCTTAGTTTTGGGGTATTGACCTATATTACTCCTTGAAAACATCGTGAGGAAACCCTTGGCTTAGTCAGCTCCGCACGTATTGACGATGTCTTTCCTGTGGATATGTCTGACTAGGCTGAGAGGATGGTATAGTACTACAAGCCTACTCCATCTAAACATTGTCCCAGGCACTACAGTGTGTCGTTAAGTGTAGGCATAGGTTGCCTCCTGACGCTGTATGAATCATCTTCAATATATGTAAAGACTTATTATATATCGGTCCACTGCTGAACGTAGGTATCTCCCAAGACACACCATTGAGCCCGGTGTTAGTGCTAAATGTCGCAGATCGTTGGTGGGGCCTGAGGGCCTAGTACGAGTTTTGGTGTGTAAATCTGGTTTAAAACGTCTGACGGCCAGCACACCAGTGGGCGTTGATTTGTATGGAGACACTGAGCGGATTATTTGAGAAGCTTGGTCTACACCAAATCCGTACTCGCATGTCGAGCTTCTCAAAGAATCCGCTCAGTGTCTCCATACAAATCAGCGCACACAGGTGTGCTGGCCGTCAGACGTTTCACACCCACACTATACACTGAAAACTCCTACTAGGCTCTCTGGCCGGAGTGCTCCTACACTACTACACTAGTGTGCCTAAACGTGCTCTCCAACTAAGTATTTTCTAACCTAACTTTGCTCCAACGATTGTCGATTCTACAGCAAAAATGCCGGCCCACTGCCATTTCTGCTTGCTAATTTCTATTTATTTTTTTCTATAACTTTACAGTGATCTTTTGTTAAATAAGGTTTTTATTTTTTAGAATCTTTCAGCGGAAGTATTAGCGTCGACGCCAACAGAGTCCTGTTCCAACTGCACAGGAGTGTTTCATTCAGCCAAAGCATTACAGTATCACGCAACAACAGCTCATCGGCCTACTTACAACGATGAGCAAAACGCGTGAGTATGCTTACACCCACTTACACACCCTTTCCCTAACACACAAGATACTCCTGTGATATCCAGACTCTTGCAGTAGCAGGAGTATCTTCACACCTCACGCCACACACTACACAACACACCCTCTCCCTAACACACAAGATACTCCTGTGATACCCAGACTCATGTTGTAGCAGGAGTATCTTCACACCACACACTACACAACACACCCTTACACAAACACTCCTCTGTACAGATAAAGCATTACAATATCACGCTACTTTAGTTCATCGGCCTTACAACGATGACTAAGTGACTAACGGTCGAATACTCAAACGCTTCTCAAATATTTGAGAGCTGCTTAAACGTTTGAGCAGCTCCTAAACTTTAATTTCGTATACCCAAACGTCTTTTTTGAGTATCTGTTAAATATAAGAGCTTCTCAAAATAAGTCCTGCTCAAACACCACTCAGTGTAAAATTCGTATACAGGAACGCTACTCAACGTTATTTATCTGTCAAATCAACTGTCAAACTGATTTGAGCAGCCCTTAGATCTGAGAGTGGTCGCGAGGTCCCTCAAATCAAGTTAAATCTATAGAAACTTTTCAAATAGTGATAAAAAGTGGATAAAAATGTCTCTATCGTCCATGTCTTCACTTTCGGACCTTATGTTGAGGAGAAACCCACAGAACAACAACCTATAGGACTTGAGGCAAATCAAAGCTTTACTGTGAGGACCAATTTAATAAATACACATTTTTCCACTTAAAAATATTTTTATTTCAATGCAATTTAGATTACAGTTTCTGTAGTTTCAATTTCTTTATTCATGTTCATAGAGGTGCCGGAGTTGTATCTATGTCCTGCAGCCGCTTACAGCGACAGCATTATTCAGTTGGCACACTCTATCCCAAGGCTCTCGCTTCAACAAAAGTATTAGGTGGCAGCTTCTTTATTTTCAATTTATATCTGGATATCTGAAATATGTAGCATATTATTTAAAACATGAAACTGTTTGGAATTAAGCTTAGGATCTGTGAAATGTTCAGCTGAGTATGTATAAACATAGGAAAAAAGTACTTGTACATAGACATAAATCATGTATTTATTCTGAGCCTTTCAAATGGTAAGTGGTCATGGTCACAAGTTTCAGTGCTTGATACAGACAACGGTTGCCCTGGCCACCCCTGTGCGATGTACGATTACCTATGTTATAGCCATGTATTGTACCTATACTAACAAACTTACATGTACCTACCAGGCTCTTGCGGTTAAATAAGTATAAAGTACAGCATTTATTGTTTATGTAGGTACTTACTTCTTTATCAGCTCCAAGAGGATATCTTTCTCTGCAGGGGTATAGTTGCATCCACGTTTCTTCTTCTCCTCCATCGTGAATCAATCTTCATAAATATAAAAATGAATTGCTGTTGGTTATTCTCGCTAAAACTTGAGAACGGGTGGACCGATTTGGCTAATTTTGGTCTTGAATTATTTGTGGAAGTCCAGAGAAGGTTTATAAGGTTTGAAAATTAAAATTGAGGCAGTAGGAAGTCTGCGGGGTCAGCTAGTTTCATAATAAATGCTAATACAGATCTTGTTGAATAATCGCGCGTAAAATGTCAAGTTTGACGTTCCAAATGTTCCAATCTACGACGATTATCTCAAGAAATTTTCTTTTCATAAGACGTCTTCTTTTGATATTTATTTCAATAAAAACATAATTTCAATCGTAATTTAATCCAAACCTACATCACGCTGTTATATTTCAACTTATTAATAATTATACGCTGTTATATTTCAACTGATTAATAATTTTAGAAAATATTTGTTCAAACAAAACTGCGTAAAACGAATACGAGACGTAAATTAAATTATTTTGTAACTGAGAACGTGCTGATGCACAATTTTTGAGCAGAATGTTGCCATGATGTAAACATTTGAGGGCTGCTTGGCTAATCATGGTTTCGAATTGCTTGAGTGACGTTTCTGTATACCATTTAAATTTGAGGGATGCTTATATTTAAGTGGCTTTTAGATGATTACGAGATTTAACTGGCGTTTGAGTATTCGAGCATAAGGTTTACAAGTTTTAAAACAAACTTCTGCAATGTCATGCATGGTCTACAGGTGTCACACACAGTTCAGTTGGTATAGCTCTGCCTTCTGTTCTGTGGGTTTTGGGTTCGAAGACACAGGACAAACATTTGTGTGATAGCAAACGTACCTTAATGTTTTTTCTGTGTCTACATGTCACTATGTATCATAAGTGTAATTATTTATGTATTTATAAATTCTTACATAGTTCAAGCTGTGTTTAATTTGGGACTAGATGGCGCTGTGGGAAATGTCCATCAATATTGGTTTGTTTGTAGATCATACACTTGCTTCGTATGCAAAATCGACTTCAAGACGGTACAAGCGTTGTACGACCACAAGAGAACCGAGGATCACCGCAATGTCGTACGACGTGGTATGGTTAAAAAACCACCCTCCAATCGACGAACTCATAGGACTTGTCCACTTGTAACTATCTATTTATTGTGTTTTTTAGTTTTTAACAAGCTTTGCTTAGTCCCAAACTAAGTCCGTGAATATTTATTTTATTTTCTTACTGTGATACCTTAAAAATTAGTACTTGCGGGTGTACTAGCATAAATTTCAAATGCGATCATAAGATCGTCGGAATATAGTTCGAAACCGCACGCGCTTTCCGTGGCGCTTGCAACCACCGCGACATTAAAATTTAAATATTGTATAAAGATAATTAAAAAACAAAACGATAATTAGCGCTGTCTTCAAAACGCAGACTCAATTTCAGAAAGTTAATTTGGTATATTTTCCTGTCGTGCTTCTGGATAAAAACAACTCGAGAACTCTCGCTACATGAATACTGCACAGAGTCCGTAGTCTGAGTTTAGTTGTGTTGATTTACGACAAGAGAGAATCGAGAAACTCGCAGTTTTTGTATGGAGAAGAATCGTTTGCAAATGTCCCGCTAGAGGCGCTTATCGGATTTTCAATATTTTCATACAAAATATCTCGCAAGTCGCTTTTCGATATGCGTTTCGATCGACAAAACTCAGACTGCTCAAACTGCGCCCGATAGATGTCACTGTCGGTAATCGACACATAAAAAACAGAATCGCGCAAGCAAAGTTAACTTCCAAATACTGGCACGTTACTTGGGTTACATGCTTAAATTATTGTCATCTTCTACTAATGGATAAGATTAAAAAAGTCAGGGCAACTCTGAATGGTGTTTAATTTGAGTGACGTTTCAGCATTCGGGCGTTACATAAGTATCTTATACTTTTATCTATCTATCTATTTAGCCTGTATACACCCACTGCTGGGTATAGCTACTTTATAAATATTGAACAAAATCTAAAGGGTAACTCCAATTTGTTCTATAGGACTGTTTTTAAAACTGTTTTTATCCCCGTAGTTCCATGGTAGGACTATTGGAACTAGCCCATTAGGGCTTGTTTTCGTTTCAATAGTCATACCCAAATGGAAGTTACCAGATATTAGGGATAAAAAAAGTTTTAACAGTTCTAGACGTAACAGTTCTATAGAACAAATGGGAGTTACCCAATCTAAATAAGCTATTAAATAAGATTTGCCTGTATTTTAGTGCCACTTAGAGGTTCCAAACGAGCATCCCCGTTCGTTGTTTGAGCATTACCGGGCAATGCACCCGGCAGCGCCGTACCGACCCGATCCGGATACCCAGGGCTTCCTGTGCGAGCATTGCGGAATGGCCTTCAAGGTCAGTTTCAATTCAAAGTCTTTATTTCAGCAATTCATATTCACAATAAGTAGGTATTACAGCCATTATTAGGGGTAACTCTCATTTGTTCTATAGGACTGTTTTTAAAACTGTTTTTATCCCTGTAGTTTCATGGTAGGACTATTGAAACTAGCCCATTAGGGCTAGTTTTCGTTTCAATAGTCCTACCCAAATGGAAGTTACCAAATATTAGGAATAAAAAAAAATTTTAACAGTTCTAGACGTAACAGTTCTATAGAACAAATGGGAGTTACCCTCAATAAGTAGGTATTACAGCCATTATTAGAAGTAAGCATTTAAGGTTTAACACATTTATATTAGGTTTAACGGCGCACAAAGATCGTTAGAAACACAGTGGCAGTTAGTGTTAGGTGTGCACAGTGTGGGCCGTATCCCAGTGCTTCATAAACACTGAGTCCATATCCAGTCTGTTTTCTATTAGCTTTAGGTAGGGGTTTGACTTAAAGAGAAAACGCTTCTGTGGTGCCTTATACACCTTCCGCAGAGAATTAACCGTGTCTTTCCACCAAACAACATTCACAACGCAATCCTTACACGCGCAATATAACTCGAATACGCTAACGCGGCGACTGTCAGATTTGTTCGTGATAGAGGTACTAAAGATTTGTAGGTGCTAGCGTTTCCACCAAAAGTCATTATATGGATTGCATGTAAAGATCTAACGATTTGTTGTGCTTCTTCGTTTCAGGTGTATCGAGTTTTCGACGTCATTTTGACGTCATCCCTAGTCTAATTTAGAAAATTAGAAAATTAGACTAGAAATGACGTCAAAATAACGGTGAAAACTCGCTCCTTTTCACACGTTACGCGGTATTCTCTACTAGCGGTGGCGTAGACAAGCTCCGCTCAGATACCGCGATATGCCAGCTGGTATTTTGTATGGAGTTCCGCGGCTAGAGCGAAACTTGATTCTAATAATAACAGTACGATTACCGCGTACCTACGTCTGAACACGCGTTTATTTTGTAAAAATACAAAAACCATTGTGGACACTGTTATCAAACGTTTATCTTTCAGCTAAAACATGTATACGATGACCATCTTAACTGCCACACGGGGGTGAAGCCTTACGAATGCAGTGAATGTGGGGCTCGGTTCGCTCACCGCGCGAAAGCACAGGTGCATCTGAGGCAACACAGGCGGGTAAGTTTCACAAACACACAAATATACTCTGCCACATACACACACAAATATACTCTGCCACACACACACACAAACTCTTGTTCTCTCACTAAAGCAATGCATCTGTGGCAACACAGGCGAGTGAGTTTCACAAACACACAAATATACTCTGCCACATACACACACACACACAAACTCTTGTTCTCTCACTAAAGCAATGCATCTGTGGCAACACAGGCGAGTGAGTTTCACAAACACACAAATATACTCTGCCACACACACACAAACTCTTGTTCTCTCACGAAAGCAATGCATCTGAGGCAATACAGGCGGGTGAGTTTCACACACACACAAATATACTCTGCCACACACCCTCTCACACCCTCTCACAAACAAAAATTACCTAACTTACTTAGCTATTACTATTTTGTTGTTTCTTGTAGGTACCTTTATGTTCGTTATATTTTCTATGTCCGTTCTGTGTTTTTATTATTTATTCTTTAGTTAATAGTTTATTGCACAAAATTATAAATTTGTTACATGTGTTTTCTGTGTGTATGTCAAATAATAAGTCTTATCTATCTAAACATTTACACACAACTTGAACTAAAATTGTGTTTTCAAAACAAGACCGGTCCAATGCGATACAACTCACAGAGGCATTTGAACCAAAACAGGAATTTGTGTCTTTGAATATTTATTTAACCATTGTCTAAAAACCGAATACTCAAACGCTACTTAAATTAGATTCATGCTTAAATTATTGTCATCTCTTACAAATGAGTAATGTCAAACAGAGGCAGAGCAATTTCAAGTGGTGCTTAAATTTGAGTGACGTTTCAGTATTCGGCCCTAAGTTTGTTTTTGTGTTACAGGTTAAACGGCCTAAGGTCTCGCGGTCTGCGGAAGGTTTTTATATATGCGAAATATGCAGTAAACAGTTTAAAAATAGAGCCAATCTTCATAGACATACGCTGGTAATTATAATTCAACTAGTATCATCACACTAAGTCTGCATTGACATAGCTGAATTTAACCCAATAGTGGGAAACACCGTTTATAGGTAGTGCTGTTTTGCAAACTATGACAACGAAAAATACTGATACTAAATGATACCATGGCCAAATCGACTCGTTTATTCAATTGGAGACTTAGCGTGGTTAGGCTTTTGATGATCTATTATCCGAAATATTTTATTTTATTATTATTGTGGTTGCCTGTAATTGGAAAAACACTCGATATAAGTACTGTAGGTAATATGAAACTTTTGTTATTTTGTGTATCTTTTGTTGGAAATCCTCAATAAATAAATAAATATGTTTTTAAAATGATTTGGTTGATATCTTATTGACGCTGAGTGTGTAATCAATGATACAAATATCTGCTCTCATCTCTTACAGATTCACACTGGAGAGAAACCATTTCCATGTCCGATGTGCGATAAAAGTTTTGCCCAACAAAATTCTATGAAACTTCACGTCACCACTGTACACTTGAAGCTGCCCGCTCCATATCCGCACTTTCGTTCTGGGGTCGCCACGACTTCGAAGGAGCCTTTAGGCCCTCCTTTGGGGCCAGTACCCCCCGTTAGCATTGAGCTACTGAAGTCCTGCGTCCTTGGACCTTGGAAGAAAGATTTGCACAGGTTAAAAGCCCTCTTGGATACTAATGTAATGGTCGAAAAAGACGATGGACAAGAGATAGAAGAATTTAAAGAAAACGTAGAAGTAAACGGAGAATCTGAACAAAAAGAAGACATGGAAGAAGAAGTGTATTTTGATACAGATGGAGAAATGGAAGAAGTTGTAGAGGAAATGCATGATAGCGAATATTATAATGAATAATTATTTAGCGACGACGAATAAGGACATAAATTATTAATTAGTAGAAATTAATAAATAGTACTATACAAAAAATGTGAGTTTAGGTGTTGAACCAATTTGAATGAAACTTTGAATATTTATGTAAGCAGGATTGGTATAGGATACTATTTATCTCAAAAAATCAACAAGATCTAGATACATGGAAGAACGAACAAGCGGAACGCGACTTCATCGCGGGCAGAAGCTAGTGCCTATGTAATTATTATTAATCTATACTACCTAGGTACTATTAAAAAACGGCAAAAAACCAAAAACTAAAATTTAAGAAACTAAATATGCAAATCACCTAAATAAACGATTCTGATTCCGAAAATCGAGTTTGTCTGTTTGTTCGCGGATCACGCCATAACTACTGGATCAATTTCAATGAAACATATACCATTCAGAAGCCCTTTTTGCGGATTGAAACATAGAATATATTTTATTGAAATCAAAGACGTGGGTTCTTAGATACAGCTTGAACTCTCTAAAGTCTTGCTACGAGGTTCATCGTAAGCTGGTTGACAGATATTTTGGTGGAAAGTTTCGCTAAACTAAGCCAAGCATATGTAGGTACCTACTATGAGAAGCAAAATAAATATAAGTTCTTTGCTCTATTCTGTTTCATTGCATGGTCCTTCTAATTGGATCACCAAGACAAAGTGGCGTTTCTGTATCCTCGACGCATTTTTTTTTGTTTCGTGTTGGCGCGCCGCATTTTAATAGCGAGTTGGTTCTTCTTCTTTTATTTTATTTTATTTATGGCCTCCTTCCGACATTTTGGCCAACAATATTTGAACACTTTTTTTGTTACCTTTAAGGTTAGACCGCACTAGAGCGGAACTGCACTGCAGCGGAGCGTCGCGTCAGATAGCTTCTATATTCTTTCCAAGGTAAAAGAATATAGAATCTAACTGACGCGACGCTCCGCTGCAGTGCAGTTCCGCCCTAGTGCGGTCTAAGCTTTAGACTAATATTATTTGTTCATAATGTGTAAAGTAAACCCGTGTTGAGTGTTCTATTTAAAAAAATAAAAGTGCGTCATTTTGTACGTAGAAATAAGGCTGGCCCAATTAAAAACATTCAAACTTTGTTATTGAACATTTTTTTTCTATGCTGACCAAGAAGAAGTCAAACATTCAAAGCATTCAAAGTTCTTTAGTTGTTAGTTGTTTTGGTTGTATTGTACTAATTTACATTTATAACGCTTGGAATTAAAAAATAAAAGACGTCATGGCTACCACGACTTTGTGCAGAGTCTGTCTAAGCAGCGACATCAGGCTACAGAGCGTTAGTGAGATCTACCTGGACACTTACGAAAAGCTTACAAATATCAAGGTAGATAACCTTTAGACTCTTTATAAAGATAAATAAATATTCACGGACACTTAGCATAATGCCTTCTAGTCCCAAACTAAGCAAAGTTTGTACGATGGGAACTATATAAATCTGCTGTCAGTAAATGGATGTCTCAATAGGTACCTACTTGTAGGTAATTTAGTACAAATTCTATCTGTATTACTAAACAGACAATTACATGGCTGCTTATAAGTCGTAATACAAGAAGTTTGTATGGCTATAAATGTTTTTACTTAGTATTGCTACTATGTTGCAGTTGTGTGCAGATACCGAGTGTGGGATGCCTAGCACAGTATGCTATATCTGTCATCGACAGCTGCAGCGATGCCACACATTCTCCGAGATGGCTCGTGAATCCAACAGAGTCCTACAAGAGTGGCTGTGCCATGGCACTCAGGTATGATATTAAAAAGTATTTTAAATGAGAACAAAACAAGATGAAACTTATTTTGAAACCAGCAATATGTTTATGGTAGGTAGTTCATTAATTTTCTTTATAGTTATACCTACCTATAAGTTTGTAAAACTTACAAAACTAAACACTTAAAGTATTAATACTAATGAATTATTCTTCAGGTGAACAACAATGCACTGGTACTGCGACCCTCCAATGTAATGCAAACCTTAGTGGTGGCTCCCACTGTGCACTGTTCTTTCACAAACTTATCAAATGCCTCAAGTACTTCTGTGCCCGTTAAAGAAGAACAAGTATCTGTGAAAATTGAATGGGACAGCAACAAAGAAACATCTGATTATGATGATATTAACATTGAGGAATGTATGATAGAAACATTGAATACCGATGCAGAGATCAACCAACACCCAAATAAAACAGATTCAGTTCTAGAGAATGATATAAATGCTAGTACTGAAAATATTGGGAGTTTATGTTTCTATTGTGATGTATGTAGCCAAAAATTTTACAAAAAATGTCATTTAGTTAAACATTTGAATTTTCACACTAAAAAAACATATTCTTGTAACACATGTGACAAATCATTCCACCTCAAAAGTTTTCTAAAATGTCACATGCGTATTCACACTCAAAAAAAGCTATTTTCTTGCAATAGGTGTGACAAGACATTCAGTCAGAAATCTAACCTAACAAGGCACATGCGTATTCATACTGGAATAAAGCCATTTTCTTGCAACAGGTGTGATAAGATGTTCAGTGATAAATCTAACCTAACAAGTCACATCCATATTCATACTGGAGAAAAGCCATTTTCTTGCAACAGGTGTGACAAGACATTCAGAGCGAAATCTAAGCTAACAGGTCACATCCGTATTCATACTGGAGAAAAGCCATTTTCTTGCAAAAGGTGTATCAAGACATTCAGATATAAATCTACTCTAAAAAATCACATGCGTATTCACACTGCAGAAAAGCCATATTCTTGCGATAGGTGTGACGAGACATTCAGTGAGAAATCTGACCTAACAAGACACATGTGTATTCACACTGGAGTAAAGCCATTTTCTTGCAACAGGTGTAACAAGACATTCAGGCAGATAACTAACCTAACAAATCACATTCGTATTCACACGGAAAAGAAGCTATTTTCTTGCAAATGGTGTAACAAGACATTCAGTCAGAAATGTAACCTAACAAATCACATTCGCATTCATACTGGAGAAAAGCCATATTCTTGCGATAGGTGTGATAAGACATTCAGTGATAAATCTACCCTAACAAGACACATAGTTACGCACACAGGAGTAAAGCGGTTCCCCTGCAACAGGTGTAATAACAAGTGTTAGCCAATGATATTCGTCAGTAGTAGTTATTTACAGTTATCCACCTAATTTTATTTTCTAATCAACCTATCGTTGATATTTGTTAACGTATTTAAGAATGGTTACTTTTATGAATGTCTCAATAGGCATAGTTCAAAATTGGCGCCACGGAAGTAGTTTTTTTTAAGTTGGATTATTACGGAACTGTTTTGCAGTGTATTCGTCATGTTAATTTATTTAAATCTTTTTAGTATTTGTATGGTTTTGAAGCTAATTTGAAATCTGAAAAATAAGATGGCTTGCTTTGACTCACAAAGATGCTGCACCGTTCCTCTCGTGTCCCGGGACGTATTACCAACAGTTCTGCGGGCCTAAGATGCGCACCGCGAGATATTTGTCATGTCGTTCTGACAAAATGTAAGCATTTTGTACCAGTTTAGGAACTATTGCATTATCTGTGGTACGGTACCTAATGGTGTCGAAAAAACGCGCCATAATGTACACTTTTGACACTTCTTAGTCGTCGTACCTCTCTGGGGACGAGATAATAGTCATGCAGAAATGTCAAAAGTTGAAAACTGAAAGGCGCGGTTTCTCGACAACATTACCACAGATAATGCAATAGTTCCTAAAGTAGTACCTACAAAATGCTTACATTTTGACAGAACGACATGACAAATAACTCGCGGTGCGCATCTTAGGCCCGCTGGTCACCACTGGCACTTTTTGGATGGATTTCACGGTGTAGAAATAAACCTCGGCCTGCCTTCATATTGCTATACCCTAAGCAGGGTCCATGAGACATATCTATTTACATCCACCACCAATGTAAAATTTACCTAAACCATGTGAAAGCAATAAATATATTGAGTATTGAAATAGGGATTTTGGTTTATTTCGAATTTTCTCGACAGAGTTGCGTGTGCGTTCTCCGAGGTTCGCGACGACAGTAGCTCTCTCGCGCGCAGGGTGGCAGCGAGCGGAAACTTTTGCTCGGCGGGAGCTCTTATGTCAAAGCCAATTTTTGAATACAAACCCAACAGTATTTGTCATGTATTTAGATGCATTTATTTCTAATACTAAGTACATTTTTATAAAATTGTTATTCCGGATGTAGGAAACTTTTTAGAGGTTAATCGGAATAATAAAAAATGGTGTGGTGGTTGTAAAAAAAGCAGTAGGAATAGAATATCGGCGTATAAAAGCTGTCTGAGTCGAAGGCCTGCCTCGCAAGAGACGTGACCATCAAACTCGAGTTTCATTTCAAGTCTATCCTATAAGTATATCGAAAAAAAAAAATTTTTTGTCTAAGTCGTACCTACTATATCATATAGTAATCGAATGGCATAATCAAAATGAAATTATGACTTTGATTCCTGTCTGACCTCTGGTATGGGCTCGATCCACAGTGCGTTGGTCGCCTGACAGCATTCATGTCTGCGCCCTGCGGAGAGACTTGTATTCTACCCTACCACAATAATAAAACAAGCTATGTATTGAAATATTTTCTTTTATTTATTCAATTTGTTTATGTAGTAGCTTAGTGTGTGTGTAGAGCGCTGCGGAATGCGCGAACGCTGCGTTACAGTGCGAACAATGCAACGGACGCTCGCCTGTATGCGTGCGAATGTGGCAACGTAGAATTGCTGTGGTCTGAAATAAACAAGTAAATTAAAAAAAACTATGGGTACATACGTTCATAGTGATCTTAGAAGCCTCTCAGGAGTGACATACATAGGCCGGAATACTGAAACGTCACTCTTTAAGCACCACTTAAAATTTCTCTGCCTCTGTTTGACATTACTTGAAGAGATGTTGGGTAGGATAGGAGTCCTCCTACGAAAAGGGAAGATTTTCCACGCCGAGCGACCTTTGGCTCGGGGTCCGAGGACCAATGGATGGTATTTGGTAGTATTATTTATATTCAAACTCCGTGATAACTTCGTTTGCGCGATTTAGGATATTTCTCATGTTAGTTCTTATGTAGCGAGATAGATGGCGCTACATTACTCATTTGTAAGAGATGGCAATAATTTAAGGGTGAACTTAATTTAAGTGGCATTTGAGTATTCGGCCACTAGAAATATGAAATTTTTAGGGTAGTATCCTCATAGATAATAGTGTAGTGGTGCACTAAGGAATTTTGAAAAGTGAGCGGATTCCTTGAGAAGCTCGACATGCGAGTACGGGCTTGGTGTAGACCAAGCTTCTCAAAGAATCCGCTCATTGTCTCCGTACTAACCAGCGCACACTGGTGTGCTTGGACGTTTTACACCAGATTTACACACCAGAACTCGTACCAGGCCCTCGGATCTCTTTATAATGACTCACAGTAAAGCCGCGGCCGCAGTAGTCGCAGATCTTATCGCGCGGAGGTCGTCGCCTTTCATGCACGTAGTTATTGTGATTTCGCAACGTCACGGCAGATTTGAACACCTGCATTAATTAAGTAAGCTGTAGTGTATATTACATTACATAAAGGCTCTTTAGCAGATCGTCTGAAGAAGTACGTAGGTAGGTACTATACTAGGTACCAAGCTACTAGGTAGGTACTAGGTAACAAGCCACTAGGTAGGTACTAGGTACCAAGCTACTAGGTAGGTATAGTAGGTGCTAAATAACACCGCCGTACAGGTCATTCACCCACCTTTACCACGATGTCGTTAAATTCAATTTATGTATGGTAACCAAACAGTACTACGAGATTCGAGCGATACCGTCTTAGCGACAGGTTTGTATGGAAAGCGACAGAATTAGCCATACATAAATTGAATTTTGCGACATCGTGGTAAGGGTGGGTGAATGACCTGTATTGCGGTGTTATTTAGCATCTATGTCTTGCTCGTACAGTGATGCTCGCATTGCTGTGTTCCGTTTTGAATGTGGTGCAATTATTATTAGTAGCCTGTGTCATAGCACTGCAGGGCAAAGGCCTATCCCCTTTAAATTTCTCACGATCTAGTGCAGCTGCAGGCCAATCCTTCGAAAATGTGTCCAAGTCGTCTCGCCATCTTATACCGCGTTCACACTATACCCATACCGCTGCCGGACTTATTGCCGCGGACTTATTGCCACAGCAACATCGTCTTTATTCTCACCAGAAAAAAAAAAAACTAGGAAGATAAAGCATGAATTTGGGCTGGGTTCACACTATGCTCGTGACCACTTCCCTGCCCAAGTCCCTGCCCACTGCGGCATAGTGTGAACGCGTCTGTCTGGGTCTTTCGCGTTGACGTTTACCACCATTGGGGGCCCATTCTGTTGTGATTTTTGGCCAGAGATTATTTTTTATTTTTTTTTGTTTTGCATTTTTTTTAATTTGGTAACGGACCTTAGAGCACTTTGTGCACTCGTGCTTGACTGTCTTCAGGTGATCCCAATCTATATGAGTTTGTAACGCGCGTTTTGTCAGGAACTTAGCATCGCATACATTGCACTGGAATCTGGAAACATGAAGATGGTATGTACCTACTTAAATATACACTTAATAAGTACCTATGCTTAGTGAGGTACCGTCAGATTGCTCTACTATGTTTTTAACCAACTTCAAAAAAGGAGGTGGTTCTCAATTCGGTTGTATTTTTTCAGTAAGTGTAACTGAAAAAAAAAACGTCATCCACGGACACGACATTGTACAGTTTGCTTTTCTGTTAGTAGGGGAGCCCAAGCGGGGATTTCGGGATTTACCAAAGCGCGACAGATTAATATACAGGGGGATACCTTGTACCCGGTTAAGTACCTCCACAAAACATGAGGCCCATATATAAGGCCGCCCGTGAAGGATACAGGATCAGATTAGTAAAAAAAAATTGACCATCAGAAATTCTCGAGCGCGTCAGATTAAGGTAGGGTGAGTTAATTACATCCTAAAAAGTGTATATTCCACTAATCTGACAATTTGAGAGTGACGTTAAAAAAGGGGAGGGCAACAAAGTTGTAAAAAAAATACGTCATCTCGACATTCTCGAGCGTAGCTAAATTTTTTTTTATTTTGAAGGAAATAATTCAAGAATAATGAAAAATATATAATCTGATGATTTCCGCAAGCCGAAATAACAAAAATTCGTCGATAAAGTTAAATGCGTGCAGTTGCGTGATGCCTACATTTCCTTCTCCGCGTTTCTATTCCTCTCTCACTCTTTCTCTATCTATTACTCTCTCACTCCGTCCCCACTCTGGTTTCTGTTGCCATGACGCCATCACAGCTGATCATAAAGACTCATGGCATACTGTTTAGGGTCCGGTTATTGTACAACCATGGAATATACAGCCTGTGAAAACACAGCCGTGGAAAGCGCAGTCAGGAATGCACGACCGTGGAATTCATGTATAAAATACATGAATTCCACGGTCGTGCTTCAAAAGCTGTGTGCAAGCTTTTCAAAGCAAGTGCTTCAATCCATTCAAAAGTTATTACGGTTTGAAAATTCCAAAAATAGTGTTCTATGAAACTTCTATCAGACTTTCGAGCTGGGAGAGCTCAAATGCATAGAAATATTATTTCTTTGAACTCAGCGAGCTCAAAATATCACATAAATTATATTTTGAGCTCAAAAATGTCATAAGTACAATTTTAAGAGCCCAGGAATGGAATTAGCGGGAAGTTGCAGGGATGGCCTTTAAGGTGAACCGTTTTTCTAATTTTTTTTTGTCAGATCAGGCCAATCCCTCTAGATAATCGTCAGATTATGAGACAGTACGTTTAGAACATAAAGATGAACCATATATATCTTAATCTGACGCGCTTGAGTATTTCAAAATGGCGAATTTTTTTTGCACATTATGAAAATGGCCGCGAGTTTGCGTCCCATCGAAATCATCAGATTAGTGAATGAGAGCTTTTTTTTGGTGCACTTAACACTCCCTTAGAAAATCTGACGCGCTCGATTTTTTTTTTTTCATTTTCAACCCTTAAATACAACCACCCGCATCATGCAAACGATCAGATTAACATGCATACATTATTAAAAATACGTAGGGCATTGATGCTATCAATATCTGACGCGCTCGAAGATGTCCATGCAACAGTTTTTTTTTACATATTTAAAAATCTATAGCCGCTTCCCCCACCGATGTAAAGGTATATATCATATAACATTTTTTTCTTCATATCATCTAAGCTTTGCATCCCAATAGGTCTCTAGGACGCTCGAGTAAATCCCCATTTAGCCTCGTGGGCTCCCCTACTATGTGGTGTTTACGATCAATAGAACCGTTACAATGAACTACTATCATCATCATCTTGATGAAGGCGTATCAAATTGAAGTCGGTTTTTCCAGTTTTTTTAACTTATAAATTATGTTGGACATTTCACACAACGCCCTCTAGTCCCAAACTAAGCAGAGCTTGTACTATGGGAACTAGATTGCTGATAAAAAACTTATAATATATTTTTTTTGTAAATATATAGGTACTTGTACATATAACGCATGTAACACCCAGCCATAGATGTAACAAACATCTATGTTTGCTACACATAAATGTTTGGCTTTGGTGGGGATCGAACCCGCGACCCACTGCACGGAAGGCATAGCTAATATACCGACTGAGCTGTGACGCTTGTCATTTGATTGTTTTGTTACTTGTAAATTAAATAGATTTTTATATCACTTTTGCTAAAGCAATTTTGTCCACTTTTGCTCAGTCTTTGCAAAACGGTCTTGAAGTTGGTATTGGATCGCCATTGGTATTGGATTGAACTGATTTGAATAGTCGCACGCGCCCTAAACTCGTTCATTTGTATTTTGTAAATATGTATTATAAACACTGTAGGTAGGCAGTCGTAATTTTATTTGTGAATAAGTAATGTTGATTTTACTGGTTGTCTATTAGTTGAGATAGGTACACTTACTTCTTGTTGTTAGGTGTGAGATGCGCCGAGTGAGTTCGTAGATGATGCGTGAGTCCGCTCTTGGTTCTGGAATCAGAATCGTTTATTTAGTAGATCTGCATATTTAGTTTATCCATATCTTTAATTGTAGTTTCTGTATTTTTACAGTTTCTTATAATATGGGTACATGAATATATGTTTTATATGTTGTGTGAGGGTGTGTGTGTGTTTGCAGCCAGCCTTAGGCTTGCACATAAATTGTTCCTATACGCATGCTGTGGTACCCTTTAATTATGGAGCACATTGTTTTATTTCCTTTTAAATATACTTTGATTTGTTTTGTGTAAACATGTGTTGGGTATCCATTCTTTTAAAAATAAAAGAAAATAAATAAATTAATACATAAAGAATGTACCTATGTACGTACCCTAATAATATTGACAATACGTGTGCTAATGAGTTTAACGTTCTTAGGTTAATTTATTTATTTAGGTGTTCGATTATTCCTAGCTTAGGTTTGTAAGCTGACAAAATAATTAAGTTGAATAATAATAGAGACTCGCATAGGTTTTTTGACAGTTTTCAATGAAAATAATGGGAGTGATAAATGAAAATAATGGGAGTTTTCAATGAAAATAATTATAGCATGGTATTTTGTTACGTCGCAGTCTGCGTCAGCGGCGAAGAGCAAACGCGGTACTCTGCGTTGTGCCGCACACCGCAGCGAGACTGAGTTTTTGTAAAATTCAGAGGGAATGCTTTTATATTGGGTGGCGTAAAGCCCGGGTGACACGAGGCTAGTATTTTGAAGCTAGGATAGTAAGCTAGTAAGGGGTCACTAGCTTGGTTTCTAGCTTACCTACTAGCCTGGATTGTAACCAAGCTAGTGCTGTCTACACGAAGCTAGGAAATTTCAAGCTAGTCAAGTCAGTAGTGAGTTGTGCTTAACCTGATAACACGTATACGTAAAAATGAACAGAGTGCGTAAGAGAAAAGCAATTCTACTAAGAAAGTTAATTCGGAAGTTGTGTCAACATGCGCTAGATGAAATATTAGCTCTGCTAGAAGAAAAGCGTACTTGGACAAGACCCTGGATCTTAAGAAGACATAGTCATGGAGCATCTGCATTACTTTTAAAAGAACTGCGATCTGAGGATTCCGGCGAATTCAAGAGTATTTTGCGAATGACACCTAATATTTTTGACAATTTACTGAATCTAGTGGGACCACAAATACAAAAATTAAATAGTAATATGAGAGAAGCCATACCGGCTAAAATAAAATTGGAAATAACTCTAGATTAGAAAATCTAGTGGTGTCAATTACAGGAAGTTAAGTCACATGTATCGTGTTTCAAGATCTACTATATCTAGATTCATACCAGAAGTTTGCAGTGAAATTTATAAGGCATTAAAGAAAGATATACAGGTATGTAGAATTTTATTTATTTCAAATTAAAGTAGGTACTTTTACGCTTACATAAATGGCGAGATTAAATTCTAAATTACAAAATGAGAAATCATAAATGACGACAAAATGTACGTTTACGCTACATAAATGGCGAGAAATGTATCAAGCATTTTGAAATGCTTGATAGATGGGATCTTCATCTTGCTCCAACTCTTGCTGTGGTGGCGGATGGATGATGGGTTCATCACGTTGCTCAGTCTGTTGTAGTTGTGATGGTGGATTAGTGTAGAGTGGACTTGCTGCAGAACTATTGTAAGAAAATGTGGTTGACATATTGGAGTCTGAAGAATTGATAGGTGACTGGTACGAAAATGTAGTATTTCCGAAGTTTAAATCACACATCCGACAGCGGGATAGTGTTGCGTTGATCTGATCCCTAGCTAAAATGGCCTGTCCGGGTGAAAGCTTTTTTAACTGACTTGCTACATATTTTGCAAATATCTCAGCTCTGGTTCCTGAAATTCTCGTGAACTGTTTAAATCCTCCTTAATCACCTTAATTTCATTTATCAATGAACTCACTTGCGAAACCTTCCGTTTCTTAAATTGCGGAATGTTACTTCCGGGGGAAATAAATTTAGAAGTTTTATCTTGAATAGACGACATTTCGCTTGCAGGTTGAGACATTTCAACTGTCTTTTCTGACAGATTTTCTGCTACGGGTGGTTCTAATGACTGACTGTTGCTTGCACTGTTGTCATCTTTATTATTGTTTAGAGAATCTTGCTTGTTCTGAAAATAAAAAATTTGTTAAAAATATTGTTACAGATTCCAACTACAACTGAAGAATGGGCAGCTATAGAAAATGGTTTCAGAGTGAAATGGAACTTTCCAGCGTGTTATGGCGCCGTCGACGGGAAGCATGTTCAAATCATAGCTCCTGGCAACAGTGGAAGTTTGTTTTTTAATTACAAAAAAACATTCAGTATTGTTCTTATGGCTATTGTTGATTACGATTATAATTTCATTTATATTGACGTCGGCGCCTGTGGAATGGCATCTGATGGAAGTGTTTTTAGGAATTGCTCCATATATAATCAACTAGAAAATAACCTTATACCACAAGGCGGAGTAATTTTGGCGGATGCTGCATTCCCATTAAAATCGTATATTATGAAACCGTACCCAGGTGACAATTTAACACATGAAGAAAAAGTATACAACTACCGGCTAAGTAGAGCCAGAAGAACTGTAGAAAATGCCTTTGGCATATTGGCAAGCCGATTTCGTGTTTATCAAAGACCAATCGCAGTTGACGTAAAAACAGTAGACAAAATTGTACTAGCATCATGTGCTCTGCATAATTGGTTACGAAAAGAGCAAAAAAGCACTTATTGCATTAGTAGTGATGTCGACCAAGAAGACATTGAAGCGGGAAACATTATTCCCGGTTCATGGAGAATGGAAAATTTATGTTTACCCAGTATCAGTCGACAGGGAAGTAACCACTCTTCTCTGTCAGCTATCGAAAAAAGGGAGAAATTTAAGAGATATTTCAACAATGATGGAGCAGTACCATGGCAAGCAAGAATGATTCGTTAATTCAGACAAAACTACAAGAAAAATTAAAAATGCCGGCGATTATTAATATTTCAATAAGTACTTTTAAGGTAAATAATTGTAAAGAGTAAATAATATTAAAATAACTTACCGAAGTTTTTCTCTTCATTGGCACCTTTTTTATGAAATTATGCATTTCCTCAAACCAAATAATTTTTGGCTTATAGACTTCTGCAGTTCCTGCTCCAGACCTCTCAGATTTTTCTATCTTTGTTAATTCTTGACAATATGTAGCTCTTAGATTTTTAATTTTATTTTTAATCTCTTTTATCGACATTTCTATTCCATCTTTATTTAGTATGTCGCGTATTTTTTCTAGTGACGAGTCTCGCATTTGCTTGTCCTTGTAAGATGGAATATTTGCATTCCACAAACATTCCTCTTCTCTGTACAATTGAACGAATTTTAAATTAATTTCGTCCGCTAATTTCGGCATTTTAACAAATTGCACGCACTCTCACCACGCTCTCCGACTGCACACTAGCTTAGGTTCGCTAGCTTCGCGGTTGACACGAAGCTAGTAACGAAGCCAGGATAGTAAAACGGGTGGTGGGGGGCGCCTACTAGCTTGAAAAATAGAACCCCAAGCTATAAAACTATCCTGGCTTGAGGCACTAGCTTGCTAGCTTCCACACTAGCTTACTAGCTTGTAAACGAAGCTAGTTCCGTCTACACGAAGCTAGTGTCACTAGCTTGGCAGCACTAGCTTGGCTCACTAGCTTGATTTACTAGCCTCGTGTCACCCGGGCTTAATAGAGGTTTTGTTAGCATACAAATTTTTGGCTAAGCGACAAAACACTATAAATAAATAAATGAAAAAAAAAAGTTTTTGGTTTAGTACCGGAAATGTGCGTGGCAGGGTGCGCAGTAGGCGCCGGTATTCGAGTGCGCAGACGCGTGATGATTATGTAACCCGGACTTGCTGTTGTAGCTCTTGTCGCAAAGCGGACAACAATACACCCGGCCTGGTTGCTTGTGCACGTGCCTGCTATAAATTGAATAAATAAATATTCGTGGACACCTTCTTTAATAGCTAAGTTTCATAGTTTGTTAACATTTTTGTAACATGCTATTGTTTCAAAGGATAAACTTTTTACTGTAAAATAAGCTTTTAATTATCACACAACGCTCCTTAGTCCCAAACTAAGCAAAGCTCGTACTATGAGCACTAGATTGATGAATACATAGGTACCTATTTTTTTTTTGTAAATATATACCTAGGTACATATGATGAAAACCCAGACACAGACCAACCATCTATGTTTTGCCACAGACTAATGTTTGTTCTCGGTGGGGATCGAACCCACGACCTATATCACGGAAGGTACAGCTACTCAACAAATGAAATATCCAATGGCGCGTCTTGGTGACATAATTTTGGTGACGTCATTGTATTTCGCTTCCTATGTCGGAAAAAAAAGGAATATTTCAAAAGGAAAAATATTGTGTGTTAAGGTGAGGGTGTGTGTGTGTGTGTGACTCACAGCATATGCACTCGCAATGAGTCGACACTGACGTATGTGTTGCCGCATACGTTGCATTGCTGCTTCTGCTTGTGCTTGTCACGATGGTAGCGGTACTTGCGGTTCGATCTGACAACAAGTCATTAAAACTTCAATCTATCGCATAACTTAGGTAGGTACCTATGCTGATAAGTTTGTATTTTAGTTGCTACTCGCACTAAGCAATATCACAGGTTTTTTCACTAGACTCAGTGAAGACTACAGTAAATATCTAATCTTTCCAGCTTGTAATACCTAGGTAGATATTTATACCTACTGTTTTAAACAATACAACTTTTTGTGAATGTACTTGGGTTTTAAAAACGCAAGTTAATAATTGACTTACGCTGCTTACTCTATAGCAGGTGGCAAATAACACCGCAATACAGGTCACATTAACCCACCTTCACTACGATGTCGCATAATTCAATTTATGTATGGCAAACAAACAGTACTAACGAGATTCGAGCGATACCGTCTTAGCGACAGGTTTGTATGGAAAGCGACAGAATTAGCCATACATAAATTGAATTTTGCGACATCGTTGTGAAGCTGGTTGAATGACCTGCATTGCGGTGTTATTTGGCACCTACTATACCACTATACATACAATTATGTTAGTCAACTCATTTATGCATTATGTTTAATAAATGAATTCTTACTCAGTAGTGAAATCACACATATTGCACTGAAACTGCTGAGTGATGGCGCCTGCCTCATGCTGCCGGTTGTAATGCTGAGATATTGAGTAAATATCTTGCGCGCGTTTGCCACAAACCACACATTGGAACCTAAATACACAAGTTGGTAAATAAATAGTTACTTACATGCCTAGTTTCTTAAAAAATGAACATTAACAGGGTCTGGAGCAAATTGGATGGAGTCCAGGTCCCACATTTTATTTAAACTTGCAATGATGGAACAATATTAGTTACAACTTACAATACACTTACAATGCAGCTTTTAAAAATGTAACAATTTCATTATAAAGCAGCGGGAATCTTTAGTTTTTGGACATTTTACTTCGAAAAATGCGTCTTTTCAATGTTGTTTATCGTATTCACAGATGTTTACGTCCAAATAATTACTTTATTTCACGTTTCCATGACTGCTACTGCCTAAGTAGATTATGATAAAACCAACTTAAGTTATAAATAACAAAATTAATCTAAAAATTAACTAAATGTATGCAAATCGGGACCTGAAATGCCCCAACCCCTTTACGCCAAATTTTAAAATGAGTATTCTGCCAATCAAGTCCAGTAGGTATACGTCTCATGTGGCAATTCCGGCCCTTACAAACTAACACTAGTGACAGCTTCACTGCTTAGCGGCAGAAATATACGGTAAGTACGGTGGTAGTACTTCCCCGGACGAACATGTTCACTAGCCCTAGTAACTATTAAGCTACGTTGCATTGCTTACCTTCTATAGTGCCTTCGAGCATGTTCCTTGTATGAAATCGGTCCTAGAATGGTTTTACAAACATCGCACTGGATCCCGCCTTTTTTCTGGAATAAATAATTATTATTAGTGGCTATTTCAGCTCACCATCAGTTGTCAATATTTTATTTGAAGGTTAGCGTTGCTCTGAGACAGCCTGGTGAAACTCTCAAACCAGACTCGTACTTTCGAGCAATGTATGAAATGGAGGTCATAATTTGAAGTTGTGTTTCATACAAAACTAGATTTTTGGTGTAATTTTGGTAGAATAGGAGTCCCGCTTCTTAATAAAGGCAAGCGTCTACAGGCCCGCATCGCACGCATCGGACGCATCGCACGCAACGGATTTTAGTTTGCCTTGTATAAAAACTCATACAACTGCGTCCACTGATCCGCACCGTACGGACGAGTTTTTATACAAGGCAAACTAAAATCCGTTGCGTGCGATGCGTCCGATGCGGGCCTGTGGACGCTAGCCATAAAACGCAGGGTTACGTATTCTTTGCTCTGAGATTGTCATACATCTTAAAATGTCCCACACACACACACACACACACACTCTCTCACAATCCTCACACACACGCCTGTGTTTCTTTTGAGACTCAAACCTTACCCTGAGTGCCATTTAAGTACTACCTACTGACCTAAGTAGATACTTAAACTTCTATCTACCCTCAAAATCCTAAAAATGGTTTGAGTGACGTACCTGCGTATGTTGCTTGTCATTGTGGTTTTTCAAAGTGTTTTCATGATCGAATCCTTTCAAACAACTGTAACATTTGAATGGAAGTTTTAGATACGATTCTTTTTTAGATTCTTTATCCCTTTCTTCCTCTAACTCTTGTTTATTCAAGTTGTATATCATAATTTTTCCTTTGTATTTATTGTCTGTGGGGAACTTGGTTTTAGGTTTTTTCTGTTTAGTTTTTTTTACTTGCGACAATGGCAGATCGTTTTCGAAATCGGAACTGCTTGAATCGTGTTCTATTTTTACGTCAGTTATGAATTCAAATGAAGCTCTTTCATTGGGTAGGTCGTTTTCCGTTTTAAAAATTTCACACGTATTTTCTTGTTCAATTTCCGAATTTTCCGATGGTGTAAATGTGGTGTTGGTTTTGGATGTGTGAAAGTTGTGTATTTGGGGAACTGTTGTGTGAGGTATCTAAAACATAAAGTAAAATCTTTTGTCATTGTCGTACCGTACCTAATGCCATAAACTTATTGTCAAACCACGTAACTACCTGCTTCTTTAGCACCATACAACTCTCTCTAACTTGGTTCCGAAATATTTGTATTTTTCGTAACATGCTGTGGCAATGCAAGCACACAGTCAATATAGAAATGTCCATCTGAAAAAAAAAACCGCTTTGATACAACATGCGAAAATGTGTTACCTATGTAGATAGGTAGGTAGGTACATCGGTATCCTTACCTAGGTATAGATATAAACTTTGTACCTATACTAGGTACCTAGGTAGGTACCTATATGTAAGCAAATACGACAATTTTAAAATTCTCCAACTAAGTGGAACTTTTGCAAACAAGAGTCAAGTAGATTAATTACATAGATAAACATTTCTGACCGCATTTAGGTAGGTAGGTACCTACCTACTTATAATTTGAGTAAACGTTTACCTACAGGAGATCACTGAACTAATTTTTTTGTTAATAGAATTATGTTGCTGACTGTACTTACTACATACCTAGGTACCTACTGTCAGCAAATAATGTATCGTATTTCTACCCAGAAAACAAAAGAAGATCTAGATCAAGTCCTTTGGACACTCTTCGATTATAAAGACGCCATTTTCTTTTTACAACCAATTGCCAATTCAGTTGAAATTAACTATAGGTACTTACCAGCAAAATATTATATAAAAATGAACTAAACAAGATAAAATTGCTTTAATTAGGATAATATTAAAAAGTATATCATTGCAATGACTTACATTGAGAAGATCTTGGAGAAAACCCACATGTGTGCATGATACGAGATTGACCACTGGTCTGTTATTGGCCAAACAACAACAACAAATAGTTTTTCTGATGCTTTCGTGTACCTTGTTTATATTAGCGTCATTTTTAGACGGTGTTGGTTGAAAATCCATGTTGACACAAGATTTTTACTAAAATAAAACCAATGCCATTCCACACCAAACGCAAACTAACAAAGCGTTCCGTTATTCAGAATTTGCAAGTCGTTTGCTATTTTGTAGGTATGCATACATGTAGAATAAACGGAACGTTGATGATTGCGTTGCGCCTTGAAGAATGAATCGAACCTATTCGCACAAATAGTGTCATTGTCATGTCAATCATACGTCACGATTTCATGCAGTAATGCCAGCATACTGCGACTTCCCTGACTTTCATTCAGGAAGCAGAAGGGTGACGGGGCTGATAGAGAAATTAAATTTTATTTATTTATTTAAACCAGAGATTTGCTAGGTGGACGAGCGGTTACTAGAAAATATCCACCACTAGTCCCACCTTTATGTAGTGGGATCCCTCAAAAATTAGCGATTATTATTCGTCACATAATGGCAACGCACGTGTATGAACTTTGGTGTTGCAGGCACAGGAACTCAATTTAGTTTACATCACCCAGTAAATAACCCATTCACAAGATTTTCATGTTCCTAGGATGAGCTGTACTTGTAAACGTTAATCGCCAAATCGATGTAGTAGAGAAGCTGGCAACACTGGCACTTGGCAGTCATGTCGTTCCATTTTTTTCAGTCGTCATTCGTTCCTCGCACCTCACCTCACTCACTAACTCACATAACATTATCTGTGCTCAATCAACTCAAACAAAATAACAAAACATTTCTGAAATAATTTTGTTTTTACTTGCGAACAAATTTTTGGATTTTTCTAAATAGAAGAAACCTGCTAAACTATGAAATTTTATTAGGGTTAGAATGGAGTCTCAACCAAGTAACTTATGTTGCGGTTGCCTGGCTGTCGAGCGCCGTATGCTAGCTATAAAAAACACTATGAAAGAACAGTGTTTTTTGGAAATTATAAAAGAGTTATCGGTAAAAACCTTATCAATATATTTAGACACTAATTTTTTATGATCTACAATGCAACGTATTCGTCATCTGCAAACTAGTTTTGTGAATATAAACGAACAAATAAAAGTCTTAGATCTTTTTCTTCAGATTTCGTTACCAAATGCTCATGAGCTATGGCTGTGCTGGGAATGTGAAGCCCTCGTGACCAAGTTCACTAAATTCAAACTGCAAGTCCAGCATTCTTATCAAATTCTGCATGATATGACTAAACAGGTAAGCTCGGTTAATTTGCACTTACAGCCCCCACAGTGAAGAACTGAGGGCCCAGTACGAGTTTTCAGTGTATAGTGTGGGTGTGAAACGTCTGACGCCCAGCATTCCAGTAGGCGCTGATTTGTATGGAGACACTGAGCGGATTCTTTGAGAAGCTCGGCATGCAAGTATGGGCTTGGTGTAGAGCAAGCTTCTCAAAGAATCCGCTCAGTGTCTCCATACTAATCAGCGCACACTGGTGTGCTGGGCGTCACACGTTTTACACCTGATTTACACACCAGAACTCGTACTAGGCTGTCTGAGCTAAACCACTAGCTACACCGATTGAGCAGTGTGGGTCAGTTTTTGTAACAAGTTATAGAATTCTATGGGGCTATTCCACTAACAAACTTGTCAGGTCCAGTTGGACTGTAGTTTTTAGGCTATTTTGACATTTTAGCTAAGTTGCAGATTAAATGTCAATTTTTTTTAATCTATTGCATAGCTTCTATCGCTGGCCTTGAGTGTGGAGACCGAATCCAGAAATTCCGTAACGAAAATAACCTAACACCCCCCACTCCGACCGGCACAGCGGTGATACGATAAAAAATGCTATGCAATAGCTTTACCGCGGCAGTCTCCGAGTGCCACACTTTTTTTTATGAAAAAAGTAATGGAACAAGCTTATAGCTCACCTGATGTTAAGTGGTAACTTCTGCCTATAACAATGCATTACCTCTCAGAGCAAGTCCAATGAGGATGTGCCCTGTAAGGCAATGCACTGCGTCCATCACTCTGAGACGTAAAGATCTTGAAGTCTCATGTGCCTGTAATTGCACCGTCGTTTTTACCCTTCAAACCGGAACACAGCAATGCGAGCATCGCTGCTAGGCGGCAGAAATAGGTACGGTGGTCGTACTTCCCCGGACGAGCTCTCACAAAGAACTCTACTACTAATTAGTTGAATAAGGGCCACTTAGATATCAAACTAGTTTTTATAGAAAGGAGTTCCACATGCACCAAAACTTAGCATCCACAGTATTGCCAACATAACAGTACCAGACCTAGAATATGAACAGGAACATGTCCTTGATACAACTGTCACTGTCAAAATTGAAAAGGAACCGAGTAACACACAGATTAAAAATGAGACTGATTTTTCTGATGATGATGATAAATTACTCATAGATATAAGTAATAAAGACTCAAATGCTATAAATGAACAAGATATTAAGACTAAGGTGGAAATAAAAAAAAATGGAAAAGTGAAAATTAAAAGGAACGGGAAAGTGAAAATTAAAAAGAATAGACTGAAAGTTAAGAAAAAATGTATTTACAATGAGATACAGCTGAGCTTAGAAGAGATTAACTGTGAAAGAAGCGAGCTAGCGTTAAGAGATGACTATGTTAATGCCATGTTTCGATGTGAACGATGTATTGTATCCTTTCCTAATGAAGATGATATGAAAGAGCATGTTTTTAAAAAACATGAAGCAGTAAGTTTTTTTTTTTAAATTCCTTTTTATACTAACCCAATGTTCAATCAAGGTCTCAAAAACCTGATCTGATCTAAACAAACACTCAGGTTTGGCACACACAAATGTTTGTTCTCGGTAGGGATCGAACCCAAGACCCACTGCACGGAAGGCAGAGCTACTACCGACTGAGCCATGACAGCTATAATATATATATATATATATATATATATATATATATATAAAAAATCATAAGTAATAAGTAAATTTAGTAGATTTTTTCTTGAAGCGCTCATGGCGTAGCTTGCTTAGTCAATCTTCACTGATTATCTAAGTTAAGCGACGTTCTGCGCGGTCACTATTTGGATGAGTGACCGCTAGTGGCATTTACATCTGAGCGCTTCCTTGCTTCGGAGGGCACGTTAAACTGTCGGTCCCGGCTCCAACAGTCGTTAAGCAACGACGGAGGCCTTAAGGCGGCCTAAAAACTCCGTCGCCAGAGTTGGCCACTAACTCATACGAGCTTGCTTGCTTTTAGTAGATTTTTTTAATTTACATGAAATTATTGTAATTTTAAATGACATCGAAAGGTCATAGCGCCACCTATCGGGATAAATAAGAACTGTGAATCCCCATTACCTAAATAAGGAAATACTAGCTGACCCTCAGAAGAACAATAGGATTGTTCTTCTGAGGGTCAGCTAGAGAGCTGACCCGACAGACGTTGTCCTGTCATTTAAACTCTTACTGTCAAACAACTGACAGTTATTTCAAATGTGACATTAAAAAAGTTATTATGGAAAAGGTTAAGGAACTTTCACCCCCCATTTCAATCCCTTACAACCCTTTTTTCGCATTAAAAAGTAGCCCATGTCCTTTCTCGGGCTCTAGACTACATGTGTACCAAATTTCATTCAAATCGGTTCAGTCGTTTTGGCGTGAAAGCCAGACAGATAGATAGACAGTTACTTTCGCATTTATAATATTAGTATGGATATTATGCTCTAAATGATTAGTTTATTTTTCTTTCCAGGAAGCGTCAAAACACAAATGCAGTATATGCGAACGCTCATTCAGTACAGAAGTATCATACAAGTACCATCAGAGTGGACATTACAGACGGTTTGAATGTCTTGTCTGCCGATATAGGTGTACTAGCAAATTAACTGTAAGGAATCATTGTTCAACTGTGCATTTTCAAAGGTTGGTTCACTACCTTGCAAACTACATCAGAAGGCAAGACGTCGCGTCGCTCGTGTGGCTAGGATTTTTTTTTTTTTTTTTAAAGAAAGTTGTTTTATGAGGTTTTTGGTTACAATATGATTTTTCTTAAAAGCTATTTCAGTTATAGCGAAAGCAAAACGTTATAAAAGTTACAAACGAAAACAGCGTATGAAGAAAAACACCTTTTTTGATAGCATGCTTTTTAAAATAATATTGGATCGAGTGAGCGAAGCGAACGAGACAACTTGGACAAAAATGCTCTGTATGTTTGTTCTTCGAGATCTTTTGAACCGCTTATCCGAACTTCACAGAATTTGGTAGGTATACGGATAGTACTCTTAAGTTTTACTGGTTTGATAAATGAAGTAAATCAGTCAAGGGGTCGTGAAGTTATGAGGGTCCAAAGAGAATTAAAAAAAAAGTCGTACAAAAATATCAAGTGGGGTGTCATATGATAGGGTTTTGTTTAGACATTCCAAAACCGTTTTTATTTTGATTCTAGGTCTAATAGTTTTTGAGTTGTTGTAAAAATTATCAAATTGGAAAACCCAGTATAACGTGATCTTACATTTCTTGGAGTTTCAATGATTTTGTAGTTCAAGTAAGACTGGTACATAGCTAGACGGCGATTTCGATGCGATTTGCAAAGTTTATTGCAACCATTGGTCAACAAAAATTGTTTGGGTTTTATTAACCTCCGACCATCACGAGATCTCAGTTCGGGGCGAACTACTAGTTATATTCATGTCACTACGGACACGAAAACGACGTCTTGTCGTCAGGTGAGCGCCAACGCTTACTTTACGTTTGTATTTTTAAACAACTTCAAAAAAGGAGGTTGTATATTTTATTTACGAACCGTCTTGAAAAATTCTTATCTGAAAGGGTATCATCACTACATAGTATAAAGCAAAGTCGCTTCCCGCGTCTGTCCTAATGTCTGTATGTATGTATGCTTAGATCTTTAAAACTACACAACGGATTTTGATGTAGTTGTTTTTAATAGAGTGATTCAAGAGGAAGGTTTAAATGTATAATACATCATCATCATCACTGCATTGCACCCGTGCGAAGCCGGGGCGGGTCGCTAGTATAATTATATATACTTCCAGATTAGTACTATTAATTTTTTATAAAAAACTGTTCAGTATTTTTGCAGTTAAATAAGAATGACTGGATAAAACCCGTTATCCATGTACACAACATTGCGTATTTTGATCCTCTGTCACTTTTTAACCGACTTCAAAAAAGGAGGAGGTTTTCAATTAGGTTGTATTTTTTTTTGTATGTTTGTTACCTCAGAACTCCGTCATTTATGAACCCATTTGATAAATTCTTTTTTTATCTGAAAGGGTATGCTTTCAGATTGGTCCCATAAAAATTTTATCAAAATCAGTTCAGTAGTTTGGCAGTTAAATAAGAATAACTCGAAAAAACACGTCATTCACGTACACGACACTGCGTATTTGCTTTCCTGTGACGTTTCTGTGGTGCTTACGATCAATAAAATAGTCCCAATGAACTGCTATCATCATCATAATTTGATGATAAATGCGTATCAAATTGAAGTAGGTTTTTCCAGTTTTTTAAACTTATAAATTATGTGGTTTTTACGAACAATAGAACAGTCCCAATGAACTGCCATCATAGTCATCATCATCATTTGATGAACGCCCTCTTCATCAAATGAAGTCTAGATAAGATCTAATTGAAGTTGGTTTTTCCAGTTTTTAAACTTATAAATTATCTTATAAAAATCATATTGAAATCAAACCACATTTTTAGGAGTTGCGAGACTACAGACAGGCAGACACTAAGGCCTTAAACTTATAACACCCTTTCTTTTAGACTCATTCATTCATTCATTCATTTATTCTTCTTCTTTCGACATCTTACAATGTTCTTAGAGTAGTCATAGCACAGTAAATAGGTATACATTTCAATAAAAAGGTGCACAAACACAAAACAAACAAGCTAAAAGTCAAGAAGTATAAGCAATAAATGTTGCCAACAAACGACTTTTAGGTTAGGTAAGTACCTAATCTTGTACCTAATCTTTAAAACTTTTCCAGTGCCGTAAATGAATTGGAGCAAAAACTGCATGAAAACTACGGATTTGTAGAAAATGGTTTAAATATGTAAGTAAACAAAAAGTAGTAGGTAGGTACCTAATTATGTTAAAAATAATTATAAGCTCATAAACATGGGCGGGACACATCAGCCGAATGCATGAGGACAGGTGGGCAACAGTCGTCACACAATGGGTGCCTGCAGATGGGCGACGAAGCCGGGGCAGACCGAAGAAGCGCTGGCGTGACGACCTCGACACATTCCACAGAACCTGGTGGGATGCAGCCGGTGATCGTAAAAGCTGGAGGGACATGGGGGAGACCTTTGCCCAGCCGTGGGACAGCATAGGTTAAAAAAAAAAAACATAAAAAATACTCATAAAAGATATAAGCGAGTTAGTTGACAACTCAGGTGACTGGAATATGTAGCGGCGTCGTGTTTCGGACCGACAGTTTAATATAAATGTCACTAACGGCCACCCATCCAAATAGTGACCGCGCAGAACGTCGCTTAACTTAGATAATCTGTGACGATTGAATAGGCAAGGTACTCCATGCCACGAGCGTTTCGGCGCGGTGACATCTCTGAGTATGGCAGGTGAATTTTATGGAGATATCTCTATGATAAATGTACGGGCCCACTGGTGGGCCAGATGGAACAAAAATTGCCAACGGGCCCACTATATAAATGAGTGGGCTCGATGGGAATTTTTTACCCATCTGGCCCACCGCTGGCCCAACCGGTGGGCTCGATAGAAATAAAACGTTATAAATACATTCTAAATAAAAAAAGAAGAATTAATTCGTTCATCTTGAGATGCCTACTTAAATAAATAAAAAATCCAAATGCTAATAGTAATATAATTAAAATTGTGATTTCCAGTACAAAATCAGAGCAGAAGTTTCCCTGCGAGTACTGCCCTAAGGTGTTCGGTTGGAAGACATCTCTAAGGAAGCACTCGGAGACGCATAAAATCGAAGCCGGACAGAAAAGAAGACCTTATTGTGAACCCTGCAGGTAAGTACAGGCACATAACATCACCTTGGGCCGTATGCCGATACAGAAGTCGTAACTCAAGTAGAGATTTTCATACAAAAATCTATGATTAAGTCCGGATGAGTGCTTGGGCAGTAAAACAGCATACGGATTTTTGATTGTTTTTTTATTTATGATAGTCCGACTAATGTTATAAACTAGCGTCCGGCTGCGAATTAGTCCCCGTCTCGTTTGAAAATGAAAATGAATGAAAATGAAAAATTATTTATTTCACACCATAATACATAACCAAAACACTAACATAAATGAACAAAATACAGTAGCTTAAATTTAACAGGGATGGGTACGGAAAAGTTATCGAACAGATGAGAAGGAATCGTTAAATGGTTTTAGGCGTTTGGTACTGGATGGAAAATGGAGAGCCGCGGGTAATTCAAATGTATGTACTATGATACCTACACTAGATAAAATCTGTATTGTAGGTATCTTGATGTAGAGTCCTTTTCATAAAAGAAGTCCCGCGGAAATTTCCGGAACTAAATTTTAAAACTAAATTTTAAATTAGTTGTCAGGTGCTGTTAATGTGTTCGGATGCTAGTGCGTTTTTATTTGGTTTCTGTGATCAAAGTCTTGTTTTCAATGCCTAAAGTTGTTAAAAGTGCTGCCCGAGAAATAATACTTAAGGTCGACTGCAGCGACGCGTCTGCGGGACTTCTTTTATGGAAAGGACTCTACGATTAGTTTGGCAGTTTACGAGTGTAGCCTCGGTTTACAGCTTCAGGTAGTTATATAAACACGTTACATTATAAGAACTTAACTAAAACAAGAATCCTTAAAAGGTACCAGTTGTATTTGTTATAATATAATATAAGTTAAAATAAAATCACAATTCATAACTTAAAAATTAAAGTTTGATCCTGTTGATTGAATATTTTTCTTATAAAATATTGTTCCACAGATTGTCATTCACTACAACGGCAAATCTACAAAAGCATGTCAAAACAAGTTCCAAACATCAAATACAACTGAAACTTAGGTAAGTTTTAAACAGCTCCAACACGCCCAGTGTGTTTCAAAAGTAAAAAATATAGGTAAATCTAGTTTTTCACTATAATACCTACTTCACAAATCTTCCCCATTTTTTCCACTATGCATTTTTGTTCCTGATTGTACAAAAACTAGGTATAGTATAGTATGAAACAAAAAGAATTTGGGATGAAACAGTAATATTAATAAAATTGAAAGGTAGTGTTTCGTCCCAGTGGGACGAGATACCGATAGTCCGAAACAAGAAAAACTGTTTTAAGCATGCACTACGAAGTTTATGTAAACTATAATTTTGTATACAGTATTGCGCAGTATTACTGTACGTTTCCACTGCAAAACATTCACAATAAAACATGCACAACTCTGTGAAGATATCGATTTGCGTTTCCACCGGCAAACCTTGTGCATGTCTGATTTTGAATCTTGTGCAGATTGTTTTAAGTATTTTCTTGATTGTAAAAACAAATCGATTGGAATGCACAATCCTTACAATCGATTTGTTTTGAACGTTTTATTGTAAATGTTATTGGGGGAATATATGGTATATGCCAAAGAATTATCTAAAGAACTGGACATAGAATAGAGGTTGAGCAGCGCCCCTAGCGAGTGATTTACAAAACTTATGACTCTCCATACAAAAGTTTACGTGTCTTTGTAGTTTTTTTCAAAGTTGGGAATACCGCGTGCACACTACGCCGATAAAGGCGATGTTGCTGTGGCAATAAGTCCGGACTTATTGCCACAGCAACATCGCCCTTATTCTCACTAAGCGGCATACATGCCGGCAGCGGCATGGGCGTAGTGTGCACGCGGTATAAAGCACTGCGTCTACGCTGTTTGTTGCGGGTTCGAACCCCACAAGAAATAGCTTTTTGTGTTGAATATCGATGTTTGTTCTGTGTTTGGGTGCTATAACAAGTTGTACCTACCTAGTACCATCTAGTACTAAACAAATAAAATATAATACCTAGTATTTTTAATGATTTGCAGGAAACTGGAGAAGAATCCAGACGAATCCAACGATAAAGAAATAGCTGATATCAAATCTAGTGTCAACAGGTACCTATTCATAATGATAGTTTTAAAAAATGTCTTAACCCCCGACCTAAAAAAGAAGGTGTTTTATACAATACAATATATATAATAATATTATAAAGAGGAAAGGTTTGATTTTTTGTTTGTTTGTTTGTTTGTATGAATTGAATAGGCTCCGAAACTACTGGACCGATTAAAAAAATTCTTTTACCATTAGAATCCTACATTATCCCTGATGAACATAGGCTATATTTTATCCCGGAATTCCCACGGGAACGGGAATTACGCGGGTGAAACCGCGAGGCGCTGCTAGTATACAATAATTTAAATACGCGTAATAAAAATAAATACTGTCGAGTAAAATCAAATACCACTCTTATGCATTGTATGGCTCCAAAAATCTATAATAAGATACCAGACAGTATAAAAATGTGCACTTCAATTTATCGCATTAGTATAAGTTTTTTGGTCGGAAAACTTGCTTGGATCAATGTGATATTTTTACTGAACCTTTGCATTGTTATTCTCTCGACCCTGAAGGTCTGCAATTTCACATAATTACATTTAGTTATATTATATCTTCGAAAATGTTGAAATGTGCGAGCGAGAGGGTTGTCTGCCTTTTACATACGCCTTAACGACACACTGTGTGTCTTATATCCTTGTGATAAAGTCTCTATTGTTTCAGCAAGCGTGAGTTATTTTCTTGCGCGCAATGTGATAAGAAATTTCAATGGCGGGGCAACTTACTCCGACATGTTCATAGTCATGCAGCTAGGTAATCCTCATAATATACTGGTCTTTAGTGTTTCGGTCTAGTTTTCGTAAAACTGAATACTTACGGTCTCACACGGTCCGTCTGTCTGTCTGTCACTTGCACCAGAGCTGAACCGTAGAAGATAGAGAGTTGAGGTATAGTAAAAAAAAGCTCTCTAGCGATAATACCGCCCATTGATTGTAATAGTTAAATCTTATTTTCCACCAAAAACATCATGATACAACACAATCCTTACAAACGATTTGTTTGTACAATCAAGAGAATTCTTAAAACGATCCGCACAAGATTCAAAATGTCAAACATGCACAAGGTTTGTCGGTGGAAACGCAAATCGATATATTCACAGAGTTGTGCATGTTTTATTGTAAACTAGGTGCCGCCCGCGACTTCGTTCGCGTCCCGTTGGATCCCTCTGATTTTTCGGGATAAAAAGTACCCTATGTGTTAATCCAGGTCACGGACAATATACATATATAATATTCCAAGTTTCATTCAAAACGTATCAGTAGTTTTTGAGTGAAAGAGTAACAAACACCCATCCATACTTACAAACTTTGGCGTTTATAATATTATTATAGGATGTTTTTAGTGGAAACCTACAGTAAGGTGTATCAGCGTGCAATAAAGTATTTTCATTCATTCATTCATTCAAAAGAGTGACCTCTAATATCTTCTTGTGAAAGAGTTCGTCCGTTGACGCTAAGGTCATCGTTCGCTTCGCTCGCTCGATCAATTATAGTAGGTGCCAAATAACACCGCAATACAGGTCATTCACCCACCTTCAAAACGATGTCGCAAAATTCAATTTATGAATGGCTAATTCTGTCGCTTTCCATACAAACCTGTCGCTAAGACGGTAATCGCTCGAATCTCGTAGTACTGTTTGTTTACCATTCATAAATTGAATTTTGCGACATCGAGGTGAAGGTGGGTGAATGACCTGAGGGCCTAGTACGAGTTTTCAGTGTATAGTGTGTGTGTGAAACGTCTGACGGCCAGCACACCAGTGTGCGCTGATTTGTATGGAGACACTGAGCGACACAATTCTTTGAGAAGCTCGACATGCGAGTACAAGCTTGGTGTAGAGCAAGCTTCTCAAAGAATCCGCTCAGTGTCTCCATACTAATCAGCGCCCACTGGTGTGCTGGGCGTCAGACGTTTCACACCAGATTTACACACCAAAACTCGTACTAGGCCCTCTGTATTGCTGTGTTATTTGGCACCTACTTATAGTTATGTTTGTAATGTTTCAGAGCGAATGGTGAGTTGGTTTGTGCGCCGTGCAATAGAACGTTTTCATCGATAGCTACGTACACGCAACACATGAAGATCAGCAAGAAACATAGTACTGAAAATGATTACAAGTAAGTAGGGTAAACTACCCTAATCTTTGCACCCCCACCAATTTGTTATTCTTCCTACTTTATGTTATTGTATAAGTTGCTTGTTCCTATAAGCATGCTGTGGTACCCTTTAATTATGGGAATACATTGTTTTATTTCCTTTTAGATTTACTTTGATTAGTTTTGTGTAAACCTGTGTTGGGTAACCATTCTTTTAAAAATAAAATAAAATAAAATTGTGGGCACTTCTCTGATTTATCCTATTTACTAAGAAAAGCCAGACCTCACGATGTTGTAAACAACAACTTAACATAATAATAAACATCGTGTGGTCTGGCCTTTTCTTAGTAAATAGGATAAATCAGAGAAGTGCCAACAATTGGTGGGGGTGCCAAGATTAGAGAAGTTTACCCTATATGTATGTATGTACTTATAAGATCCAAGTTTTTGATTTCCATTACACTTATGGTATACTAGCTGATACCCGCGCCCTCGTACGCGTGCGAAACTTTCCACCAAAATATCTGTGTGTAGCAAACATAGATGTTTGTTCTGTGTCTGGGTGTTACTATGTTTTATAAGTATGTACTTATAAAAAAAAATGTATATAAGTATTATATCAGCAATCTAGTTCCCATAGTACAAGCTCTGCTTAGTTTGGGACTAGAGGGCGTTGTATGTAATGTCCAAAGATATTTATTTATTTATTATTATTTATTTATATCGTTTCCAGATATATGTGCAGTGACTGTGGCAAGAAATTCGCAAGCAAAACTAAATTGAAAGACCATGTTGACTGGGACCACCTTAAAAACTACGTACACACGTGCACGGACTGTCAAAAGGTACAAATTCCTTATTACTCATGAGACTGGCACAATTGTAACAAGTTTATTTATTTAAGTACCAAGTAGTACGGTAACCGCTCCCATCAGTAGGCCGTACGCCTTTTTTTCCTCGGGATTTAAAAGTCCACATACCTAAGTTAAATCATTGAATTATTGCAGGTATTCAAAACGCACACATCTTTATATTTGCACAGACAAGTGGTTCACAAGCAAGCGAGTGGACATCTCTGTGAGAACTGTGGTAAATCCTTTCCGGTATGTATCAACATTCGCCACAGCCTAACTGCGTGTTTCGACTAAAAACATTCACAATAAAACCTTCACAACACAATCCTTACAAACGATTTGTTTCTACAATCAAGAAAGTCCTTATAACAAGCTGCACAAGATTCAAAATGTCAAACATGCACAAGGTTTGGCGTTGGAAACGCAAATCGATATCTTCACAGAGTTGTGCATGTTTTATTGTGAATTTTTTGCAGTGGAAACGTGCGGTTACACCATAAAAAAACATTTTTAATGTAAAAAATGTTGCCAGTTTGACACGCGGGTCGGCCGTTTGAACCTGCATGGTTAACTTTGACAGCACTAAAAATGTTGCCATTCCTTTCCGGACTGAAACGACAAAGACAGCTACAGTTTTAATTAACGCGGTCTTAGGTTTAGAAAAATACAACGGAATCGACACCGCTATCTGTACCGCGAAAACGATTTGACAAACTATTTTACTAATGTTTTACTATATCTACTACCTATGTAAAAATAAGACCAACCCTAAATATTTTTAGGGTTGCTAATTTAAACTTGGTGGGAGTTTGCAAGTTCATATTTTTTTTCAGAACCAAACAAAACTCCGATCCCACACAATCGCGCTACATACAAGTGAATCTCCGTATAAATGCGGAGTTTGTGGAGCGCGGTTTTCATGGCACAGCTGTTTATCGCGCCATCTACGGAGAGTGCACAGAACTAATACTATTACTAGTAGTACTGTTACTAAAGAAAGTGTTGCATAGTTAGTTTAGTGAAGTGATCAACTAGTAAAAAAGTATTTCTAAGTAAAAAAGTGTTTATTTGCTCAGCTGTTTAATGCGCTATGTTGCGCAGAACCACAGATCATATAGCAGAACTAATACTACCTATTTTAGATGAAGTAAGATCTCAGCATTACGAAATAAAGTCTTGTATTATTTGTATAAAAGTGTTTTTTTTTTACTGTTTGTAGATTTGATTAAGTGCCTACATACGATAGTTTTGATATTTTTGTTGGAAATAAGCAGATTGTTTTCTTGGTGTTGAACAGTTATCCACCTAGAAAGTGCTCTTTTTGTGGAATTGTAATGGAATATAGTACTTACTCTTTGATAAAAGAAATGGGTGTCGATTTTTTTCTGTAGAATGGACACGTAGTGTAGGTCATGTAGGATAATAATATACTAATATTTTGTGGTACTACGTGTCTGCTGAAGCAAGAAGAGGTAGGGAGGTACTTAGTTTTATAAGTTTACAAGTAATAAGATATGTACTAAACTGGTAAGTTTCTATGTCGTTTACACATTAACGAGGTTTTAGATCCAAAATATGTACGAGATATCTAACTCCATTTACCTGTGCTAAGTCCGTACGAGAATACAAATTCTAAGACTGGCAACCCTGGCTACGCTAGGTAGGCTGAGATGTGATCACGGGCAAATCTGACAGTCGCCGCGCTACGTAAACTTAAACATATTCGAATGACATTGCGCGTCAACGCCAGCCCAACTGCTAAACGCTGTAGCGTCACCGCGCAGTGTATTTCGAAAATGCTAGCATTACGACCCCTTTACGATTGTAACATTTATTTGTGATCGAGTCACCTCAAGTTCTTAAAAAAAACTCTCGTTCAAGTTTTTTTCAACTTATGAGAAAAACATAACGTAAGACTAGGCGGTATGGTTCTAAACTATAGCCTGCTCCGAGGAGCGAAAAAAAAAAAAAAAAATAATCTTCTGACGTGTAAATAATTTAGGTAGGTTTCTTGAAAACGTTTGCGAAATAGTCTCATGTCCATCCACGTCTCGTATTTATCAATTCATAGCTTCGATAAGGCTGTTATCGTCTTCCACGTAGCGTAAAATATAACAGGTAAAATCAATTTGTCATACTTTACCTGCTGGAAGAAAGTACATTATCGAATATTGTTTCTTGATTTTTTAGCGCGGTAAATGCTAGTTCTATTTAAAAACAGTGGTTTTGTGTTGTAAGAATAAGGTTATTTCTCAGGTGAAAAATGCTGAGGCTACTTATTTTGGGTGCAGTGCTGCAATGTGTGATATCACAGCAATATCAGCAACGAACGGTCCCAGGAGTCCCCCCACAGACTTATGAGGTAAACATACGCTTTTAGACCATATGTTTCATATAAAACAAGCTAAAATAAAATAATTTTGCATAGTGCCATAATTTTTTTTTTATTTGCTTATACTTAGTGTATCAATTTATACAGTGAATAGGTCCAACTGTACATATACCTACCTCAAACAAAGTTTCAGGACTCTAATTATATCATAACATCAAATTGTTTTCTAAATTGTTGTTACGCCAAGAGGTGTTAGTAGATAAGTATTACCTAAACCTAAGTTTAGGTTGTAATAAGTATTACAACCTAAACGGCTTGGCCCTTGGCTCATTCAGCTCACAATCCTAAAAATAAACTATTTGATGACCTATCAAATTCTATGCAGTTTGAACGTTAGGCTCTAACATGCTACTTGTTCTTTTTTAGGAACATTGGCAGATCTCAGCTAAGGGCAAACTTATTTTTTTTTTAATTTATTTCTACGCACAAAACACTAAAAGCACAAACCAAAATTAAAAAAAAACTAAAATACTTACTAAAAGTACTAACGGCTCTGAGCTAGGTTGAAACATAAAGACATGCCCATACACATAGTTAACTTAGTTATTATAATGTAATTTTAATTTCAGCAAAACTACCAACCGCCACCTCCCCCGCCACAGAATATTCAACAGCAGCAGCAGGTAATGCCGGCCACCCACACTAGGTTGTGCATGATGGTTATAACCTTGCATGCACAACCGACAGTTATAACCGAGCTTCAGGCTGGTTTCAGAGCTCGACCGACCGTCGGTGCGTACGTCGGTCGCGCTTGTCATTTGTATGGAAATTCAGGCGCGTACCGTCAGCGTAGCTGTGGACGCATTCATAAACATGTATAGATATAGCTACGCGCCGTACGGTCAGCGATGACCGTACGTCTGTACTGTTTCCACCCTCATAATACACCTCGTTCGCGTCCCGTTGGATCCCGTTGATTTTCCGGGATAAAAAGTATCCTATGTTACTTATACCTCCAAGACTATGTGTACAATGTTTCATGATGATTGGTTGAGTAGTTTTCGCGTGAAAGCGTAACAAACTTACAAACTTACATTCACATTTATGATATTAGTATTGTAGCGCGTCATACATATAGTCCATCAATGTCTAAACCGGATACCGGATGTGTAGGTGGATCTTGCTACGGAAGCAGTGTTCTATTGACTCCAGCTTTTAAATCTCCGCTACGTCTAGCGCCATCTAGACCCACCCGCGGGTACTAACACTGGCGTCCCGCGTTCCGCGCGAGCCCTAAGAGAGTTGCTTGATTGTCGCGCGCGCATTTTACCTAATTTGTAACTTTTCATTGTATTTCTTTTTTTATTATTGTCTCGCTTGTATCTGAATGTCTCATTATATGTTTTAAAGTGTCTGTGAGTATTTATCTTTTATCGGACCCCCCCTGAGAAACTTAGTAGCCAGCCGGGCATCGTTAAAGTATAATTTGTAGCAAACTGAAATCTTAGAAATGTTGATTGATTAACTAAAACTATTTTTTTTTTATTGTTACAGCCGATTCAAGTCCAGCAACAATACCAACAGCCGCCACAGCAACAATTCCAACCACCTCCGCAACAACAGCAACAATTCCAACAACCACAACAATTTCAAGCAAACCATGGAGGTTACTATTTACGTTTATACTAGCTGATACCCGCGACTACGTACGCGTGCGAAACTCCCACCAAAATATCTGTCACCAGCATAAGATGAACCTCGTAGCAAATGGCTGCTTTTGGTTTAGAAAGTTTAGGCTGTATCTAAGAATCCATATCTTTGATTTCAATAAAATAATATCCTGTTTCAATTTGGAAAAAAGGATTCTGAATGTTTAAGTTTCATTTAAATTGGTCCAGTAGTTAAGGCGTGATCCGCGAACAAACAAACATAAACAAACAAATTCGATTTTCGGAATCAGAATCGTTTAATAATAGTTTAAGATTCCATCTCTTTCAATAATATATTTTTTAACTAGGTATTTGCCTTTTCAGATCCTCAACTATTAAACCCAGCTAACATCAATCAGGAAAGAGAGTGAGTGTACGATTAAGTGGACTGTATAAAACTAAACGATAAAATTAAAATGCAAATACGAAAATGATACGACAAACCACAAACTAGATCCTGAGAAACCAGTAACAGCTGTGAATACAGGGTGCAATAAAAGTGTCCCACGTACCTCGATATCCTGGAGGGCTCTCCTGAAGCGTCTGCCACACGTTTGGGTAGGCAGGTCCGTAAGATCGTCAAGATACTGACTAGCTAGCTTTCTCCGTCAAAATCTTCAGGGTTCCGCAACCGCTACGCTTAACACTGGCTAGGGCTTCTACGTAGGCTCACTCAACTACACACTATCTGAATGCACAGGAAGGCTAACTAGGATGCTAGTTTTGTGGTGATTCTATTGTTGTAATCGACACGAAAAACGACATATCTCACGAGAGATTTAATTACAACTCTCTGACACGGGGGTCAAAGTATGAAAACGTTAAAATACTCGACACGACAACGATATATTTTTGACTCCAATATGATACTGGTTTTAGATAGAAAACGTTAATTACGAAATATTTCCGTTACAGTTTTTTTTTTATGTGAATGAACCCTGTATTTGACCAATAGGGGTTCAGTGACCTGCGTGACCTATATTAGGTGACAAGACAGAATGACGCGCGAATGCGTCAACGTGATAATGACAGGTGTCAAAACTGAACATTCCGACCACCAAAATACACAGTATTTTCACCAGGTAATAACGAAATAATGGATGAAAACAACACGAAAAATTTAGGTTCAATTAACGAGAAACAAAAAAATACGAAAAACAAATAACAATAATAATATTAATTTATTATAATGAGTATACCTCCTTATTATATTCAACGATAAAATTACAAAAAGGGGGTTTAAGCCTGACATCCGCTCTGACGTAGGGAAAACATCATGAGTATGCGGAGTTCAACGATAGGCCGTTTAAAGTAACCCGTAGCGATACGAAATGTAACGACTTTACAGCTATTGGAATGAACTGTTAAGTCGCCGGAGTCCGAACTAAGAAGGGACAACCGCTTCATACTATGCCGAATTTCGATTTTTATCAGCAACAATGTAGTGGAATTTTCGTACAGCAGGCGCTGCAAACCCACGACACGAGCAAGATGAGTTTTCGTTGACTTAACATGAGTCTCAGCTAAGCCCGAGAAATGTGGACTGCCTGAGGTGTTGAGCACGAACTCTTCTTGCTTAGTCTGCGTTGCCTGGTACATCGATTTTTCGACCAATTTGCTGGTTCCCGCGAAGGTTTTACCTCGATCGGACACCAACCGAAAACGACAGTGGCCGCTGCGGGCCATGGAACGCCTGAAACATACCAGGTACGCCTCGGACCTAAGCTCTAGAACGAGCTTCAAAAGTGTTGGAATAATGATGCCATGAATCTGTACACCATGCAACTTGTCCGGAGTCTAGAGATAGGTAACAGGTTTAATGACTAAATTTTGTTCCTATCTGTGAAACGTTGTCTCTGTGACATTGACAGCTTCACTTTCTTACGTTCAGTCAATTACGATGTACTGCTGTTTTAGTCTGTAACTTCCTCTCTCTTCCCCTCCGGTTCTACACAAAAACATGACTGTTCTAATTATGCTGATTTTCAAATCCCAATTAATCAATGTAATCAAATAATATACTTGTTCGGTTTAGTGAAATCTACTTTCATTCCTGTACCCACATAACATCCACTGCACATCCTGGCTCCCTGCTCAACAGGTTTTGGGTCCCAGTTAGCCATTGTGAAGGAAGAAGTCCTTACAGGGTGCAGGGCGGATAGAAGGAAGATTCAAAGAATTGGATTTTATATTGTGTGCAATGTCACAGCCACAAGAAGGTAATGTTGGCGGGCACACGCCTCATGTGTCGTCAGCAGGCTTGTATACATTTGATAAATTGGATGGGATTGGTTCGTACCACAACTGGAAGTTCCAGATGAGAATGGCACTTGTTATGGAAGGCTTATGGGCATGTATTGATGGTTCTGAGACTAGCAGCAGCACAGATCAAAAAGCTTTGGCGAGAATTTGCTTGGCAGTAAAACCTAATTGCATCCAGTATGTACGCGATGCTAAGAGCGCTAAAGAAGCATGGAAAAAGCTACAGGATGTATTTGAGGATAAAGGACTTTATCGGAGGGTTGTGCTTCTAAGAAAACTTCATAGATCCGACTACCATGAATATAACTCAATGAGTGCATACATAGAAGGTATAATGACGCTAGTACAACAACTTGCAGACATCGGAAGAGTCATCGATGATAATGAAGTAGCAGAAATTTTACTTAGCGGATTACCACAGGATTTTGATGTTTTGGTTTCTGGTTTGGAAACGGCTAACCTCTCTGCATCTCTAACGAGTGAAGCAGTGCGAGCTCGGCTTTTACAAGAAGAGTTCAGGAAATCCTCAAATAATGGCAAAACAAATGAAGAGGTGGTGTTGTTAACAAAGAGAAAACCACTGATTTGCCATTACTGTCAGAAGCAAGGGCATATCAAATCCAAATGTTTTAAAATGAAAAATGATTTGAAGAAACAAGGCGGTAGCGGAGTCAATTTGGCTGCGGAGTCTGCGGACACACTGCTAGTGACAGCAGTGTCACTCTTATCTGTCTACGGAAGCGTGGACTGGATAGTGGACTCCGGGTGTACTTCGCATATGTGCTGTGACATGGACCTTTTTAGAGACATTGACATACAGTTTAAGTCTAAAGTCACAGTTGCTAATGGTGAAGCACTGGAATGTCAGGGTCTTGGTGCCGTCTCTTTGAACCTCAATAATATTAGTGATCTTAAGATTTTATCTAAAGTAATGTTTGTTCCTCAACTGACTACTAATCTTATCTCAGTTAGTCAACTGACAAAGTCAGGTTTTAGTATTGAATTCAAACATGATAGATGTAAAATAATTGATCCTCAAGGCCAGCCTTTTGCTAATGCAACATGTTTCAAGGGAATTTATAAGCTTGATTGTTTTCCTAATCTTAATTGTATTTCAGAATGTAATGTTGCTACCACAAGTGAACAAGCAGAGCAAAGTTCTTTAGCAGCTATTTCTAGTGTGCCTTTGGAAGTATGGCACAAGAGACTTGGGCATTTGAGCTTGCATGGTATGTATGGGATTCGCAATCTTGCAGATGATGTTGTTTTTGAAGACGACTGTCATGGTAAGTTGAAAAATTGTATCTCATGTATTGAGGGGAAGCTTACAATGAAATCTTTCCCCAAAGGCCAGGCAAAGAGAGCTCATCAGTTATTAGAGTTGGTACACTCTGATGTTTGTGGGCCCATGTCAAAAAATAGCTGGGGTGGTGCACGGTATATAGTTACATTTACTGATGACTTCTCTAGAAAAACTTTTGGTTATCTTATGGGTCATAAGAGTGAAGTTATGAAGTGTTTTATACAATTTAAAACTTTAGTTGAGAAGCAAGTGGGTAAAGCAATCAAACGTTTTAGAACAGATAATGGAGGGGAGTATTGTAGTAAAAGCTTTGAAAAGTTTCTATCCAGTGAGGGGATTATTCATGAAACTACTATTCCTTACAGTCCTCAGCAAAATGGCGTATCTGAACGCCTTAATAGGACCCTTATAGAAAAAGCCAGATGTATGCTCTCTGAGGCACGCCTAGACAAGCGTTATTGGGGCGAGGCCGTTATCACGGCAATTTATCTTAAGAATAGAAGTCCCACGGCGGCTTTGTCTGGCGGCATTCCTGAACAGGTGTGGACAGGATCCAAAGTGACCCTAGGCCACCTGAGAGTATTTGGTTGTAAGGCATTTTCTTTGATACCAGAACATAACCGTCACAAATTCGATGCAAAGTCTAGGGAATGTATTTTTGTGGGTTATTGTGAAACGTCCAAGGGTTATAGGTTAGTTGATCCAACTGAACCAAAGAAAATAATTAAATCTAGAAGTGTTCATTTTATTGAGTTGACAGAAAATAATGATAAATCTAATAATATGATGAAATATGACATGAATACGGATTTTAATGAGTTGAAATGTGATACAAATACTATTATTAAATCTAAAATGATGAATAATAATGAGAATAATTTTAATATTAATGACAAAGTTTCTGTACCAATTTTAAACTGTGATACTAATATTATTAGTGAACTTAGATCTCCTTCTGCAATTACAGGTGGTGAAATGGAGAGTGGATGCGTTGGAAGTGAGGCCCCCAGCGCAACCGCCTCTACCGATGCTGATGGGGAGGCATCGCCATCTAGATTCGTCGACTGCGACCAGGTGGAAGAAAATGAGCAGTCTTTGGCAGAGGAGACTGACTCTATGGTAGAATCTAGCAGCAACTCGAGCTATGAGCAGGCACAAGAGGTGCCAAGTCAACGTGCTGTAAGGAGCACAAGAGGTATCCCACCTAAAAGGTATGGTGACTACGAGTATGATTATTCTCTCTACTCTCATGGGCAGATTACGTTTGACGAACCTGCGACGTATGAGGATGCTATGGCTAGTCCTCTCCACATGAAGTGGCAGGCAGCCATGCAGGCTGAGTATGACTCGCTGATTAGTAATAGTGTCTGGAGGCTAGTAGAGAAACCTCTAAATACAAACATCGTAAAATGTAAGTGGGTATTTAAAGTCAAGCAAGATGCCTCTGGCAACTTTGAAAAGTATAAGGCTCGCCTTGTTGCTCGCGGTTTTAGTCAAAAACCTGGTATAGATTTTGATGAGACTTTCTCCCCAGTAGTCAGACACTCGACAATGCGTATTTTATTCAATTTAGCAAATGAGTTAGATATGGACATAGAGCACATAGATGTGACTACTGCTTTCCTTCATAGTCAGTTAAAGGAACAAATATTTATGGAACAACCAATAGGTTTTGTACATGATAATAATAAGGTATGTTTGTTACAGAAAAGCATCTATGGGTTGAAACAAGCAAGTAGAGTTTGGAATGATACTGTTAATAAATTGTTACTTGGCAATGGTTATTCTCAAACAAAATGTGAACCTTGTGTTTATGTAAAAAGAAACTCTACCAATAATTTAACAATTTTAGCTCTATATGTTGATGATTTTTTTCTGTTCAGCAATAATGATGTAGAGAAAAATCAATTATTGTCCATTCTTAACAGTCAATTTAATATAAAAAATTTAGGCCCAATTAAAAATTGTCTTGGAATAAATATTGTTAGAAATAGAGAAAAGGGCACAATATTGTTGAGTCAAAAAGATTACATTAAAAGATTGTTAATTCGTTTTGGAATGTCAGACTGCAAAGGTATTTCAACACCAATGCAATTAAATGAAAAATTTTATAGATCTGAAATTAATGTATCTGATAATCAATATAATTTTAGAGAATTAATAGGAAGTTTAATGTACTTGAGTGTCTGTACTAGGCCAGATATAACCTATGCATGTAATGTTCTTAGTCAATTTAATAATTGTTATGATAAGAGTCATTGGTTAGCGGCAAAAAGGATCCTTCGTTATTTAGCTAAGACAGTTGATTTTGGTTTGGTTTTTGTTAAATGCAAAAACTTAGATCTAAATGCATATGCTGATGCAGATTGGGCGAATGATCCTATAGACCGAAAATCATATACTGGTTTTGTTATTAAGATAGGGTCTAATACTGTCAATTGGGAGAGCAGAAAACAGCGCTGCGTCGCTATGTCAAGTACTGAAGCAGAGTACCTAGCCATTAGCGATGCCTGTAAAGACATTCTATTCATCAAACATTTTTGGTTAGAAATAATGAATAGAAATATTGTGTGTAGGATATTCAATGATAATCAGAGTGCGCAAAATATGTTAAAGTCTATCCATTGTCATAAAAGGACAAAGCACATAGATGTACGCTATCATTTTGCAAAAGATCTGATTAGTAAAAACTATATTTCAGTTTCATACATGCCTACTACAGAAATGATAGCTGACATTTTAACAAAAGCTTTGTCTTCATGTAAACATAATGACTTTATGTGTCAGCTAAATGTGAGAACTCCTTGAAGTTATATGTAACTATGTAAAGAAAGTTGGAGTTCCGTTGTATGGTGTAAGGGGAAGTGTTGGAATAATGATGCCATGAATCTGTACACCATGCAACTTGTCCGGAGTCTAGAGATAGGTAACAGGTTTAATGACTAAATTTTGTTCCTATCTGTGAAACGTTGTCTCTGTGACATTGACAGCTTCACTTTCTTACGTTCAGTCAATTACGATGTTCTGCTGTTTTAGTCTGTAACTTCCTCTCTCTTCCCCTCCGGTTCTACACAAAAACATGACTGTTCTAATTATGCTGATTTTCAAATCCCAATTAATCAATGTAATCAAATAATATACTTGTTCGGTTTAGTGAAATCTACTTTCATTCCTGTACCCACATAACATCCACTGCACATCCTGGCTCCCTGCTCAACAAAAAGTACTGCTTTAATAGCAGTGCCTACGAGAAAACGTACGTATCCTCTATACGCACGTACACTGCGACCACGTTTGAGAGATACGTTAAACGAGCCAGCGTAATCAAATGAAGCAAACGAAAATGGCTTCATCTGATTGATACAATGAAGAGGTAGTTCTCCTATTCGAGGAGGAACTATAAGCCGCGGGTTTACTCGAAAGCGTTTTACACGCAACGACAACTTTCTTCGAGTTAACCGTTTTGGCGACACGACACGACAATGTCGGGTAAGCGGATCCTGCAGCAACTGCAATCCCGAGTGCACGAACTTGCGATGGCACTCTTCCCTGATCACCGAAGCTACACGATGGGTTCGAAGCAACCGCAAATGATGCTTGTGATCGTAGCCGAGCTGGCTGTGGGAAGAGTGACCGACCACCCTCAATAGACCACCTGTGTCCACAGGACGGCACAATTTTTGGCAACCCTGCGAAAGCGAAAGTGAAAGTGGAGCGTTCTTGGTGGTAGCACAAAGTACAGGTGCGGATGCGACTTCCTGATCATGGTTCACAAGAACGCTTGTTACGTTGTTAACGTAGGACAAACCACCGATCAATCGATTGTGTGTGGTTGAATGTGCCAGGACGTTGACCATCCGCTCATACGAGGAGAACCGATTTGAGATACCATCGACAAGGGCGGCAATATTAGCCATAGATATATTCAAAATCTTCGGTTCTTCCAGCGTAGATCCATTGCTCAAGTCCGGAGGAAGCAACAGCCTTGTTGGACCCGACCACCATGCTGCACACGAGACCAAATTAGTTGACAGCAATCCGTGATTACAAAACGCGCTTTTTGCATCCGTGGTGCGAGCAACATCGAAAACCGTCCGAAGTGACGGCGTTGCAGCACCAGGACGCCAAATCCCATGGTGTGGGTTATAATTAAAATTACCAACCTTCGACAAAGGCGGAACGACCTCTTTTCTGTGGCCGATCTGCAAGTAGTCGCTCCTGAATTTACCATATTCGACCCTAAAGTGAGGGTGCGCTAGAGCAAATTCTTTAGCGCTCGACAATAGTGGCTTGCTCTGGGAGTCACTAACCGTTAGAGGAACCCTTAGCCTACCTTGAGGAGTTCGACGACAAGTAGGTCCTGAGTTATTTTTACAGGCCCACTCCTCTTTGGACAGTGCTACAGGTTTGGGCGGTTCGACAATTTCCAAGTCCCAAAACCTCTTGGATGAGTTATCTCGAGCCAAGCTTCGACACGAAACGAGAAGACGAGAAGAATCAGCAGCAACCATGCAATCCCCCACAAGTATCCACCCGAAAGTAGTTGGGGTAGCAACAGGTTGACCATAACTACCTTTAATTATACCAGGCAGCAAGGCTGAGGTGAAACTATTGACACTGACAAACATGTCAACCGGTGCTGGTTTGCTGAAACCAGGGTCAGCGAGATCTAACCCCTGTATATGATGCCACAACGAAAAATCAATTTTCTCGGCTGGCATATCCGAGCAAATGTTTGGAAGCACTAAAGCCTCCAGCGACAGTTTGTTTGAGGAGTACCCACTTGTGCGAACTATCTCACAGTGGACCGATCCAAGTACATCAGCTGAAACTTGACCTATCCTATTCAACGACTGGGTACAATAATTAATTTTTAATCCTAAGCGCTGTGCACATTCTTTAGTAATGAAGTTACATGTACTAGCACTATCAATCAGGATGCGTACCTGATCAAATTTATTTAATTTATTTTTTACTAAAACTATAGCCGTTGAAAACAACACTTCTGAGTGCGGGTCATAAGAGGTCAATGCTATCTGAGACGATGAAGGCTGTGATTCTGGTACGACTTCTAGTACAACTTGATTCACATGTAGCAATGTATGGTGATTAACATTGCACTTATTACACTTTGTTTTGGACATACATGTTTGAACTGAGTGAAAACCTAAACACAGAGTACACAAGTTCATCTTGTTTACTAATTTAAACCTATCAGTAGCCGACTGCTTCAAGAAACTTGAACAACTTTCAATTGCATGCCCTACCTCTAAACAAATGACACATTCCTCTTTTGGAGCCACGACAAACGATAATTTGTTACTGTTTACAACCGGCTTTTGGACCGGCTGTTTACGTAACCGGCTCATGATACTGCGCACTTTTTTCTCGAAGTCAATAGTGTGAGAGAATACTGCTTTTTGATCCAAAACAGACACCTTACACATTAATCTTTTTTGTGCTGTGTGAAACAAATTAATTATTGGCAAAACATCATTTTCACACACGCCGGTAAGATCCGATGCATCCAACAACTCGACCTGCAATTTAGCATCATCGCGCGTGATTCTGTCTTGATCACCTAGCAAGGCATACTCATACCCATCACCCTTTTTCGAGTCTAGAAGAGACATCGTAAACAAAAATTAGAGTTTCATTCACAAAATAAAGCAAATAAACAAACAAGCGAATACATAGACTATTTTCACGAAATGAATGAACAAAACAGACTATAATGTTTACTATTTTTACGTAAGGAGTGAACGAAATGAATGATTGGTTTGTTAGCGTCTATACAACCATCAATTACACTGACAGTTACGAAACGAAAATAAAAACTGATCAATAAAACTGACTGACAGCTAACACACCATCAATCAACCGATAGCGATAAAAAAACACAAAATAGAATAGTGTCAAACGAAATATTTTTGAACGAAACTTTACAGTTATGCCTACCCTACGTTTTTATTAAATTTCCGAAACGACAAATTGAAATACAATAAAACGACACGCAAGTATGTAGGTATTCTGCAAAATGTTCCGTAAGTAACTAAACGAACTAAAAAACGATTACAAAGTTTTAATGGATTAACTAAATGTATAGCAATGGACAAATAGTACCGTAGGTCACCTTGGTAATGTTATGAGCGATCCACGGACCAAATGTCCTTAGGTTAACTTAACAAATAAATCAGCCTAATATGAACCGAAATGTCCATAAGTTACTATAACAATTAAATCCAGTTTCTATGGACCAAAATGTCCATAGGTTGCTATATCAATTAGATACGGCTCGAATGACCAAAATGTACGATTAAGTGGACTGTATAAAACTAAACGATAAAATTAAAATGCAAATACGAAAATGATACGACAAACCACAAACTAGATCCTGAGAAACCAGTAACAGCTGTGAATACAGGGTGCAATAAAAGTGTCCCACGTACCTCGATATCCTGGAGGGCTCTCCTGAAGCGTCTGCCACACGTTTGGGTAGGCAGGTCCGTAAGATCGTCAAGATACTGACTAGCTAGCTTTCTCCGTCAAAATCTTCAGGGTTCCGCAACCGCTACGCTTAACACTGGCTAGGGCTTCTACGTAGGCTCACTCAACTACACACTATCTGAATGCACAGGAAGGCTAACTAGGATGCTAGTTTTGTGGTGATTCTATTGTTGTAATCGACACGAAAAACGACATATCTCACGAGAGATTTAATTACAACTCTCTGACACGGGGGTCAAAGTATGAAAACGTTAAAATACTCGACACGACAACGATATATTTTTGACTCCAATATGATACTGGTTTTAGATAGAAAACGTTAATTACGAAATATTTCCGTTACAGTTTTTTTTTTATGTGAATGAACCCTGTATTTGACCAATAGGGGTTCAGTGACCTGCGTGACCTATATTAGGTGACAAGACAGAATGACGCGCGAATGCGTCAACGTGATAATGACAGGTGTCAAAACTGAACAGTGAGTATTGCCGATGATCAGACACTGAACTACACAATAAAGTCACCATTTCATTACTGCGTGTTTCGACTAAAAACATTCACAATAAAACATTCACAAAACAATCCGTACAAACGATTTGTTTTTACAATCAAGAAAATCCTTAAAACCATTTACACAAGAATCAAAATGTCAAACATGCACAAGGTTTGGCGGTGGAAACGCAAATCGATATCTTCACAGAGCTGTGCATGTTTTATTGTGAATGTTTTGCAGTGGAAACGTGCGGTTATGAAAAACGCCAAGCAACTTTGAAATAATGACGTTTTAATTAAGAAGAAGGCTAAGTAAAAGGAAACGCAATTTTTTTTTTAAATTATAAATTTAAAATTCCATGGACTTCCTTTATTTTAAGATGCTATGTTATTTGGAAAAAAGTAATCCTTACGATTGAGCCTTTTGATTGGTATCATAAAGTAAGGGGTGTTTTGTTTTTACAATTTGGTGGGTTCGATTTCCGGTTCAGACAGGCGATTATTCAAAATTCTTTGAATGCGGTTTAAATGGTTTTCAAAATGAAAATAGAGTCTTCTTTCAGTAAAATGTTCTATCTACATTATTTAAGGTACTTTCCCTCCATGTGGCGTGGCCGTGGGACACCCTGTATACATGTTTTTTTGTAAATACATACATATTTATGATACATAGTAACACCCAGACATAGAACAAACATCTCGTTATTTCCAGGCATATCCAAGAACACATGGACGTACCAATAGATACTTCTAAAATGTCAGAACAAGAGCTTATGTTCCACTACTTCAAGATGCATGACGCTGACAATAACAACAAGTTGGACGGATGTGAGCTCATCAAATCATTGATACATTGGCATGGTGAGTATTAATATTATTCAATTATAGTCAAGACGTTGGGGCATTTCAGGATCCCATTTGCATACATTTAGTAATTTTTTACAACGTTTTATCATATTCTATTATGCAGTAGCAGTCACGAAAACACAAAATAAAGTAATTATTTTGACGTAAACACCTGTAAATTCGATAAACAACATTGAAAAAGACGAATTTTTCGAAGTAAAATGTCTAATAAGCTAATAACTAATGATTCCCGCTACTTTATAATGATATTGTTACATTTTTTTCAAACTGCATTGTAACAAAGTTCCATCATTGCAAGTTTAACAAAATGTGGGGACTGGACTCCATCTAATTTGCCACAGCCAGACCCTTTTATGATAATCATAGATATTATTAATTATATATTTTATTATTTATTTTTGTGTGATCTTAATTTGACTAGATTCTTTAATTAATGTTTTAGCCCATTTTAATTAAAAATAAATACATACATAAGTATAATAAAAAAATATTGAGGAAAGGGGAGGCCTGTCAATTGATACAGGAATATAAAGGTACAAAAAAAAAAGATTCTCGCTAGTCGAAATATAGTTTGTAGAAATTAAAAATATTGATTGGTATTTTCGTATTTTGGTGCTGATTTTTACATTGTTGATATTAAAATAACGTTTTTTGTATGTCTGTTAAATTACCCTGTTATTAATAAACTCGGTGTAAACTTGGAATAGTTACAAAAGTGTCTTTTGTATTCACAAGATTAAAAAAAGAAATAAAACATAAGCTGTCTGCCCGCGACTTCGTGCGCCTCTATTCTTAAATCGAGTTCATTAATAACGGAGTGTAGTTGTGGGGTTGTATTTTGTTAAGTTTAAACCAGGATATAAATAATTATGTTTTAACTGTATACTGATTTACTGCTCAGGCATTGGTCACTCAAACATAGATTCTGTAACATTTCTACTCAAATCTGTGCTTGAGTAGCGATTTCATTGTCAGCATAACAAAACTTGTGACCGTATAAGCTGAATTGTTGAACACACTGGTTTATGCTTGTTATTTTGGGTACTAGGGTGTGAACTGTTTTTTCTTCAAAACCTTCATGTGGTGTACACTCACAGGTACACCAAATGAAGACAAATGGGCTTACAATGGCTTAGTTTGGGGCTAGATGGCGTTGTGTTAAATGTCCACCAATTTTAGGTACAATGCGGTCCGCGTTCTAGGCAATCGTGAAGTTAGTCTTGTTACAATATAATTTAATTCTAGGCTATCACGATTGCTTAGACTGGATTCTACTTTGGGTAAGAAAACCACTCATTTGTTGTTTGTCTCTTTCTATGTATCATGTTCCGGTTGCCATGGTGACGGCGGCCATCTTGTTTTTCTTACTTTTTAAAGTAGAACAAGAGCATAACCACAAAAAGGAAGAGACACCTAACACGCCCCCTGCCGGAGAAAAACTCTTCAAAGATGAGGAACTTATAAACTTAATAGACCCCATTTTGAATATGGATGATCATAATAGAGATGGTTACATAGATTATCCAGAGTTTGTGAGGGCGCAAGCGAAAAATCCACCACCGAAACCGCAACAGTAGGATAATATCCGCAGCACTCAGAGATGTCACTTAAACATAAGTGTTACTTATTAGTGGACTCTGGTCGGCATTAATCTTACGCGTACGTCTCTGAGTGCGGCTGTAGGACGCGAATACTGCAATTCCCTAGTTTGAATCGAGACACGGACGCCCGCAACTTCGGTTGCGTTTTTCTGGTTTAGAAATAATATTGAGATTACCTACGAACTGAATTTATTTTTATATCGCATTAAAATATAGCCTATAGCACTTCGGGATAGTGTATACTTATGTATATGTAACAATGAAATAATTTTAAGAATCTTTTGAAAAAAAATGTAAAAATAAGAGATTATTATACAAACTGGCAGAATTGTGGCAACTAGCCACAAAAACCATAAACCAAGAAGTTGAAGTTGAAAACAGTATTTACAAAATACACATGAAACAGTTGAGCTATCTACAAACCGTTGCGAACGATTTATAGATAGCTCAGCTGGTACAAATCAGTAGCAATCGGAAGTGTGCTCAAGAGATTAATAGTACCTACTTATAGAAAAGTGCACGCTAGTGGTGTCGATTCTGTTGTTCCATATTTTAAAACTAATCTAATTTGACAGTGCTAAAACTATAATGTAGCCGTCTTTGTCGTTTCAGTTTATTGTTGCGTTCACACTATGCCGCAGTCAGCAGGGAAGTGGGCACGAGCATAGTGTGAACACGAACATGCCTCTGTCCCGGCTCCCGGCCCAAGTTCATTTCCTTGCTGTCTAATGAGAATAAAGGCGATGTTGCCGAGGCAATAATGCCGGCAGAGGCATGGGCATAGTGTGAACGCGGTATAAGAGAAAGGGAAGGCATCATTTTTAGCGCTCACAAATTATTTTACAAAAAAATACAACAATAGAATCGACACCAGTGTCTCGATTCAAACTTCAGATTCAGAGCCCCGAGTCTGTGCATTTGTTTTACTTTCGACTCGATTATAGCACACGCAAACGCATTCGCAAAGCGATAAATTTTGTTGGGAATTGCACAATTCCAAAATCTTTGGCTAGAGGCTCTTATCCGGGTTTCATAAAAAATTTATCGCCTAGACTTGGGGCTCAGCAGACAAGCCTAAGTTCGCCGTTTTCTCGTGGTCCTACTATTTTGTCCTACTAGTAGGACCACGAGGGAGACCAGTTCACCAACTAAATAGATCCCTTTATAATCGCGTGGTAAATTCGTATTAGTTATCAGACGTTTATGAGTTGCAGGCCCGTATGATTATTGCCGATAAAATCGATACTCAAGCGTTGATTTGAGCAGAGATTTTCATACAAAATCGATGCTAGAGTCCGGATCAGAGTAAATACGGGCCCTGACATCAAAGCTCAGTTGGTGTCTCTGCCTTCTGCGCTGTAGGTTGTGGGTTCGATCCCCACACAGAACACATTTTTGTTGAGCATAAGTAGATGTTTGTTCTGTATCTAAAGTGTATTTAGTATTGTAAGTATGTATTTACAAAAACAAGTATGTCTTAAGTATTATATCAGCTTTTATTAGTTTGGCGCTAGATGGCGCTGTGTGAAATGTCCACTAATATTAAATGTTTATTATTTTTAAGTTTTTTGTGTTGTGTTATAATATAGTAGTTGCTAAATAACACCGCAATACAGGACATTCACCCACCTTCACCACGATGTCGCAAAATTCAATTTATGTATGGTAAACAAACAGTACCAACGAGATTCGAGCGATTACCGTCTTAGCGACAGGTTTGTATGGAAAGCGACAGAGTTAGCCATTCATTAATTGAATTTTGCGACATCGCGGTGAAGGTGGGCAAATGACCTGTATTGCGGTGTTATTTGGCACCTACTATAAATAAATCTTTAATCTAAATAAATAAAATATCTAGAACAATCATAAACGCCGCATAGATAACAGTTGATTAACAGGCTAGTTAAAACGTCTGATAACTAAGACCTAACTATGAGTTACCTACTATATATTGTTTTAAAAGCGATGGTGTCGCCCTCTACTGGACCTATTAGTTTGAGGGTACTAACTGTGTTGGTGTTCGTGGGCTTAAAGATTTGGTATGAGTAAGTTTGAGAAAATAATCGTATTTCTGTGCTAGTACACTGCACAGTGATGGTCGCATTGCTGTGTTCAGAGGGCCTAGTACGAGTTTTCAGTGTATAGTGTGGGTGTGAAACGTCTGTCGCCCAACACACTGATGTGCGCTGATTTGTATGGAGACACTGAGCGGATTCTTTGAGAAGCTCGACATGCGAGTACGAGCTTGGTGTAGACCAAGCTTCTCAAAAAATCCGTTCAGTGTCTCCATACTAATCAGCGCACACTCAGACGTTTCACACTCATAATATACACTGAAAACTCGTACTATAGTAGGTGCCAAATAACACCGCAATACAGGGCATTCACCCACCTTCACCTCGATGTCGCAAAATTCAATTTATGTATGGTAAACAAACAGTACTACGAGATTCGAGCGATTAACGTCTTAGCGACCGGTTTGTATGGAAAGCGACAGAATTAGCCTCTCATAAATTGAATTTTGCGACATCGTGGTGAAGGTGGGTGAATGACCTGTATTGCGGTGTTATTTGGCACTTACTATAGGCCCTCTGAGAACCATACAATCATACAAATTAGTGCATAATGGTGTACTGGGCGTCAGACGTTTCACACCAGATTTACACACCAAAACTCGTACTAGGCCCTCTGAGGGCCTGTGTCATACAAATCAGTGCATACTGGTGTGTTGGGGCGTGAGACGTTTCACACCAGATTTACACACCAAAACTCGTACTAGGCCCTTAGAGGGCTTTACGAGTTTTGGTGTATAAAGTCTGACGCTCACAGTACACCAGTGTGCGCTGATTTGTATGAGACATGCCCTTAGGTCTGAAGGGTATGGGTGCCGGTGCTATACGCACATGAGACAACATCTATACGTGTTAGAGTTGTAGCGACATCTATCTCGATACATAAGAACTAACATGAGAAATATCCTAGATCGCGCAAACGAAGTTATCACGGAGTTTGAACATAAGTAATACTACCAAATACCATCCATCGGTCCTCGGACCCCGAGCCAAAGGTCGCTCGGCGTGGAAGATCTTCCCTTTTCGTAGGAGGACACATCCTACAATGTTCTCCTCAGAGTGATGGACGCAGTGCGTTGCCTCACAAAGCACGTCCTCAAATAGCCTCGTTCTGTGCGATGGCAGAGACCACTTAACATACGGTGGGCCATTTGCTTGTTCCATCATTGCGTTGCGCTCGTGGCGTGGCTTGTTTAGTCCATCTTCACCGATTGAAGTTGAGCAATGTTCTGCGCGGTCATTATTTGAATGGGTGACCGTTGCATTTATATCCGCTTCTGTGCTTCGGAGGGCACGTTAAATTATTGGTCCCGGATCGTGAAGTCGTTAAGCCACGACGGAGGCCTTTAGGCGGACTAAATACTCCCGTCCCCAGTTGGACACTAACTCATACGAACTTTTCAGTTTATTATTAAAAAATATTATAAATAGTTTTAACAACTTACTCATACCAAAACTATAATATGTAACATTCCATAAAGAACTGATGAACAATGAGATTTTGTTTGATATTGTTTTGACAAAATGTATACAGGGTGTCCTATTTATGAAAAAAAAAACAACATGTTTGTCTGTATGTATATTAAGGATTTTATACAAAATGAATGTATATTTTAAAATACTGTTCTTAGCTAGTGCTTTGGTTATACTGTCATAGAATTGGTTACATATCACGAAAGAGTATTTATTTTGTGTATATTTTTTTTTTCCTGAAAACAATATGATATTCAGTATATACTTACTTAACCTTATCTTTCTTCTCTGTGCCAAATATATATGTCTATTTTTTGGGGCTATGTTATCTTTTCTACAGTTGGTAAAACTAACCTCTTTAGTGTAACCAATTCTGTGACTTGTTGTTTGAAAATTATGTTAACTTTGTTGAACGGTTGTATATTTTTTTAATGAAGCGTTACGCTCAAAATGTGATTCTGAAAATACTTACTCGAATATAAATAAATCTGAATGTTGGAAAATAAATACTGTATAATTACATTTTAAGGCAAGCGTCCACAGGGCCGCATCGCACGTAACGGATTTTAGTATTGCCTTGTATTAAAACTCATACAACTGCGTCCACTGATCCGCATCGTACGGACCGCTCATCGGCAATGCCTACATGCGATGCGTACCGATGACGTCATACGGAATGCCGATCAGTGGACGCGCCCCGCGCGCTCGCTCCGCATCGTCGGCCATTTGCATTTGACGATCACTACAAAAATCCGAATGAAGGTGGCATCGGCAATCCGATTGCTGATACTCGCGTCATCGCTGCCGATACTGTGGACGCAGTCTAAAAACCGTTACGTGCGATGCGTCCGATACGTGCGATGCGGGCCACGTATCATATGCCATTCTTTGACTGTTATCTGATTATTTTGACACACTCATGGTAGTGCCTCTGTAGGTACGTAAATATATCCTAAAGGATATTAAGTAACAACACAGAAAAAAAAAACAGTTATGCATGAATAGGATAGGTGTTATTATAAAACATTCAAATTAAGAATCAAAAGACATTTTCACTTCTATTTTTCTCTAAGATAAAAATAAAGATACTGATTATGAAATAACAAATTATTTAATTTATTAATAACAGAATTACTTAATTACTGGTTAGGTAACCTAAAAAATATAGGTATTACGTATAGTATTATATAATCTGTGGTATTACTTAGTACAAGTAATGATCAACTATAAAATCTGTCTCAAAACATTGGGAGAGTTCTTTTAAAAATACTTGTTATACCAATTAGTTTTTATTGTAGGACCAGAAATGGTCTCATTCAAGTTCAATTTATTCATAATAAAATTACATTACGGATTACTCCAAGGCGTTATTATATAGGCTAGTAAAAAAACATAAAATATTTACATGTAGAAGGTACCACATTTACAGATGGTAAAGAAGAGAAACAGAGAAAGCTACCAGAAGATCAGCTCTCTAGTCTCATAGATGAACTGCTGGCCAAGTCAGATACGAACGGTGATGGGTTCATAACATTTGCTGAGCATGTTATCAGGATGAGGCGGCATCCGCCGAGAGAGGTCCACTTCGGGAATGGTGGCAAAGCTTATGTGTGAATCATGAATACAGTTGCAGATATATCTCTTTGTCCTGATTGTTTTATTTCATTGCTTTATTGTGCCTGTCTTAAGTTCTATGGTGCGCTTTGTAAATAGTACATTACTGCAGCGGCCTGCAACAGAGGCAGAGGCAATGAGGGAAGAACGTGTAAATGTGGGCCGAGTCGAAGACGAGGCACACATACGTGAGTCCCTCATTGCCTAGTTGTGGCCAAAGGCTTGTATAGTACTTTTCTCAAATAATGCAAGGAAATTAAAACTAAGTAGGTGCCTAGGCAAAACTTTTTAGTTGAAAATACAATTACTTTTCGAAACCAATAACGAACAACGAAGTTACAGTGTTCATTTGTTTTTTTCAATAATCTGCTTTCTATTTGAATGCCTGTTCGAAATTTGAATAAAACCTTTGATATGTTACCTCCTTGGTTGCCATGTTATGGAGTAAAAGATCGTTCCATTTTTAAATTACACGACAGTTATGAGTTTTGTATGTAATTTATTTGGCCGCTAAACACGCCAGCAATGGATTTTCATACATTTTTATCTGGGCGCTGCTGCTCGCATGTATTTGGCCAGTACCTACTGCATTTTCGATTTATCTCGAAGAAGGTTGTTAAAATAATGTTCTAATTTCCTAGCATGTTTGAGAAAAGGTAATTTACCTACACAATAGGCGATGTGAGCTTAAAAAGGGAGATTTTCAATGGCTTCATTTATTAGTAACCAGATAATCAAACGTTCATATTTCAATCCAATACCTACCCTTCTCTTTTTTCAACCTGTTCCACTAAAAAAAATAGAAAGTTGAACTACTAGGATCAATGTTGTCCAGAAAGTACCATTCCAACTTTACAAAAAATATCAAAGTTGAAATAATTGGATTTTTTTGGTGCAATTAGTACAACTGGTTGAAAGCATGGACGTATTGTTGAAAGTCTCTTTATTCATATCTTTACACTTGACTTTAAGTAGGTACTCTAGCGATTTGAAAGAGCGACAATTTGAAAATCTGACCATTTGAAAGTCTAAAGTCTGACCTTATGAAAATAAAGGATGGAATTGAATGCCTACCTTACCTACCGATATATTTACACTGTTGTAAACCTATTACAAAACATCTGAAAGTCGATGTAGTGGCCGCATGGCCACGGTTGTAGTTTGTCATTGTGATGTTCCAGTGAAAACCCTACCTTATTACTGGGGTAAGTCATTATTTTCTGTTATTTTTAGTGATTTCTCTTTATTGATACTTTCGGGTGTGTTGATAAGAATACGAAACGACCTACCTAACTTGTTTTTTAAGCTTTTTAAGTTATGCACGTTTGCATTCTTCAACCCAATTCGTTGTATGAGGCCACTATTGGAATGGGATTTGTATTCCATCTAGTTTTAGTTGTGAAGTGATATCTTGTAACTTTCAGGCAAAGTCGACAAGGATCACAAGGCGTATTTAGACGAGCAACTTGAGAGTGTGTTGGAGCTCGCGTTAACACACACAGACATGAACGGCGATGGATACATCGACTTCATAGAGTATAGGCTGAGCGATGTTCGTGCTAAGGCGGGCTTGGAGAAATCAGCCGCTAAAATCATGACAAAGGATAATGTGCAAAAAAAATAAAGATTTTTTTGATATATTTTTTTAGCGAACGTGTGTATGTAGGTAATGCTACCTATACAAAATAATGCCTATCTCGTAGTAGGTAGGTATAGGTTACCGACGTTATGTAAATAGCGTATTTTCAGTAAGTAATAGTACATTATGATATGAGTGCGGTAAGTTGAAAATTACAGCCGAGGCGATATTGCCAGCCCGAGCCGTAGGCGAGGGCTACAAGAAAGCAGAGGCTGTAATTTTCAAAGCGCACGTATGTCATACGACGTTTTATAACATATTTGCGAGGAAATAAATAAAACTCTGACTTTCTTCAAAGAATAAATCTTTATTCACTAATTGAAGCAGTTAGATAAATTTGAACAATTTGTAAAAGAATTAAATGCTTATTTTTTATCGTAGAGCGCGGCGCGCGCCCCTCCCCCCCCGTTCGTTTTAGTGGGAGCATCTTGATAAACCGTACGTTTTACATTACCATAACGCACAAGTGCGTAATGACATACATCACGATACTGAAATTGGTGAAATAAGAGACCCTTTACGAGCAAATGTGTTATAAAAAATATTATTTTGCAAGTAGGTAGATATAAGTACCTATAGATACGTAGGTACCTACTTTACTTAACCTAAGTGAAGTACTAGCGGTAACTTTGTAATTTTTGCAAGTTTTTATAAAAAAACCAATTAATTAAAAGCGTTTACTTCTCCACTTCCTTTATGATCTCACGACAACCTACCTGATCTAAACGTGGTAAGTTTTTCCACAAATTATTTATTACCTCTAGATTACATACCTAGTAACGTTTTGTGTGTTTAGCCGTGCGAATCATATTAGAGTTGTTTTAATTATTTATTAAATAAGTAGGTACCTACTGACATGTAGCTACGTAAGTAACATGTTTTTACACATTTTTTACAAAACACATTTTAGCTACCGGTAGGTATATAACTATTTTTCGTAACAAAAAATATAACATCACCATAAGATCTATCAGCCTGGATTTTTTGTATCGCGTATTCGCGTAACACCTATCCGTAATAATGCGTTCCCTTCACTCTCATAGGTATGCTTGTAGGTATGTACTTTTGAAACCACCGCCAGGTTAGGTATACTATCTTTTCTATTTTTTTATTAGTTATTTAAAAAAAACGTCCCTAGTCATGTCTGAGTTTTATTGTAGGTATTGATATTCGATGATCATATTTCCAGATGCCGACGGTAAAGAACTAGAACACACAGTGACTTACAGAGACGAAGACCTAGCACAAACAGTGGAAGGCGCTCTCAAGCAAGCAGATGCCAATGACGATGGTTACATCACTTACGCAGAGTTCAGATCCGTCACTACTGGTTAGGAACTCATTTCATATCAAGATGGTAGACACGGTAAAGGTACACTCCTGGATACATACTAACACTTGTCGTAAACTTTACATAAGTTTGATAGTTTTTGTCGAGAGGACTTTACCTAACTGTCTGTCTAGTCGTAGTCGTACTTAGGTAGGTAGACTTAGGATCGAAATTAGTGTTACCAATAAGTACCTAAATCACGTGGACAAGAAGTAAACAGATCCATTTTAGTTTGATTTATTTAGTTTTGTATTGTAGGTACATACATACATATCATTAAAAAATGCGTATTTGATTGTAATCAAATAAAACTTTTTTTACCATAGGTACCTACCTATTTATTTTCTTCTTTTTGTTATTATTTTATCGTTAAATACGTCCTCGATTTCTTGTAAAGTCCGATCTTTTGTTTCTGGCAAGTATTTAAACAATAACAAACTTATAATAACCGATGAGATTCCATAAAAAAGAAATGTTCCGGACAAATTGAATGCTTTCAAGATGAAAGGAAACATTTTGACCAATGTCGATATTAATATTGAAAACACTAGCGCTGAGATCATTGTACAAGAACTTTTGTATCTCAGAGGTGTTAATTCCCCGTATATTGAAGTAGAAAGAATCATTGGACCACAGCTTATAGACACAGAAAAACCTGTCAGCAATGATATTGTTACAATTTTATTCTGCGTGATCACTTTCAAATCGACTAAATAAAGATACAAGGACATTACAAACAGGAATAATATTCCTACAGAGCACGTAGAAAATAATAACTGCCTTCTTTTTAGTATTTTTGATAAGAAACATCCTAAATACATGCCCGTTACTGTCACTCCATCTAAAATAAGCATGCCGGTGTACGCTGTGGATTCACTGTCAGTTATCTTTTTGATAATGTCAATAGCGTACATCATGCATACCAGTTTGCCAGAGAAATGGTACATCATCATCATTAGGACAGATAGTAGCATCGGCTTGTAAAATTCCTTTCTAGAAAATGCTTTTATTGCATTCCTAAAATCATACTCTTCACGAGTTTTTTGTTCATTCAGTTGTGATTCAATCAACAGCTCTAATTCTTTCTCTGACGCGCTGTCTGTGCCTCTGAGCCACCTGTGCGCAGTGACGCACTCGTCAAACCTTCCTCTACTCGCCAACCACTGAGGGGATTCTGGCCAAAACAGAACTGTTAGACAGAAAATAGATAAAAAAGTTCCAAGCAGAGGAATATACTTCCAATTCAAAAACGCCCCCATTGCATTGGCAACCCAGATTCCCCAGAACAACGTCGCTGATTTGAGAGCCAAAAATAAACCCCTATACCTAGGTGAGGCGTATTCAGACACTATGATAACCGCGAGTGTCATATTCGACGCGTGATTAATACCCTGCATTATTTCACTGATCAGAATCTGCGTTGTATTAACGCTGAAATACAGGAGAATGTTGAAAGATATTGTATTGATAGACACGATGATGAAGGGTATTCTTCTTCCGAAGCGTCTGGTGAATATGCAGATGATGACGACCCAAGGCAGAGCACTGTAGCCGAACACAGAGACTGGAAGGCAAAATAATACATTTTTAGAGTAGAGCCTCGAACGAGGCTCTTTCTGCTAGATAAATCAAACGCAGTCGGAACAAGTTTCCACAATTTATTGGCTCGCGAGAGCACAGAAAAATACCGTGCAGGTTTTACAAGACAATTGTCAATGGCCGACCGGAGAAGGAGAATTAGCGTATGTTGCCAACCTACGGGTAGACTAATCGGTCCGTTCAGACACGCCACACATTTACCCGATGGACTGACGCTTTGGGAGTTTGGAGAGCGGGAAGTTTGTGGACATCACAGAAATGTGTGGGTAAGCCACATGTAAGGGGTCCCCTTTTTTGTGGAGATAGAACAAAAACTTTTTACCCTGAAAATGCTAAAGAACTATGTTTATCACTGCCAGCGGAGGATTTCTACAGACACGACTGAATGTAATAGGTAATATTGTTTTTCGTCTACCTATTTACCCACCTTCAGAGCACTCTCACCAAATTAACAGTTAAAAAAGTAGTAAGTATACTTACTAGGTGCCAAATAACACCGCAATACAGGTCATTCACCCACCTTCACCACGATGTCGCAAAATTCAATATAATGTATGGTAAACATAAACAATTTGAATTTGAATTAAACAAACAGCACTACGAGATTCGAGCAATTACCGTCTTAGCGACGGGTTTGTATGAAAAGCGACAGAATTAGCCATTCATAAATTGAATTTTGCGACATCATGGTGAAGGTGGGTGAATGACCTGTATTGCGGTGTTATTTGGCACCTACTATAGGTACCTAGGTATATAGGTAAGTAAAAGAATACTTACATAGCCAACTAGACATTTGTTCGCTGACAGCTTCAGTAGAGTTGGCCGCTCGCCTCAGCTGCGGGATCATCACGGTGGGCGTTCCGATCCCCAACCCGCACAAGAAGTAAATCATCCATGCTCCACTGCATATAAACACCTGCGAGGTCAATGTCAATTTATGTTTTCTTCAGTAGGTATATAAGACCAAAAGGATAGTTTACGCTGGAATTCAAACATGTAGGGATTCTCCTAGGGGTAGGTACAAAATCAATCCATAGGGGAACTCCAGCGTTAGAATTGTCTAAACGAGTTATACCTACAAGGTGAATCTAAGTGTCAGTTCTGCGCGACCAAAGCCTCAAAGAACAGGCAAAAATCTTGGGCTTCGTTTCTACCATTTCTATGCATGATCGTTATTACAAAGAGCTCCGATAAAATCAAACATAGTCTGAACTGGAACTCAACAGATTCGCGCAAGCGGTCGAAAAATACGGACAAAGTACGCAATTTATGATTTGACTAGGTATGAGTGAAATCTTATTTCTAAAATCCATATAGCCTAAGATCCGCTATACAAAGATTTGGACCGAGATGGTTAATGGATGAAAACTATTTTATTATCAATTAATGATGGGTTGTCTAAAAAAGTTCAGTCCATACAAATAAAAAAATAAAAAATTACTGCTATAATTAATAGACAAATTCCATACCAATCGTAAGTATGAATCCCGCATGGAATATGCAAACGTTAGGTTGACTAGTTTTTTTCCGTCACAACTCTTGGGTAGGCAAGCATAAGCAGGTCAAAACTTGCATTGGTCTGCTTAATGAGTTAAAGTAAAATTAAAATAAAGATTATTTCATTACGAAAACGGTGGTATAAGTTTGTCAGCGAAAAATCAGTCCTGAATTCCGGTTGTCGAGGTATAAGAAGTGAAATTTTTAATTAGTCATATTCTGGACTGAAATTATTTAGACAACCCATTTGCAATATATTTATTGACATACTAGCCGTCTCCCGCGGCGTTGCTCGCGTTAGAGTGTGACTTTTCAAAATTCCTTTCTTAGTGCGCCCCTACACTATCTGGATACTACCCTCCAAATTTCAGACCTCTAGGACTTATAGTTTAGGCTGTGCGTTGATTCTATGTCAGCTTCAAAAGAGTTTTATATATTTAGATAGAAGATAGATTTAATTGATAATAAAATAGTTTTCATCTCATTTCAACCAGCTCGGTCCAAATCTTTGTATAGCGGGATCCTGTACAATTTTTTTTTTTAATTAACCTATGTCGTCCCACTGCTGGGCAAAGGTCTCCCCCAAAGACTTCCAATGTTCTCTGTCCCGAGCTTCCTCCCACCATCCTCTTTCGAAGGCGTCTAGTTCGTCGCGCCAACGCTTCCTTGTACTTCCTTTCCTGTACCTACTAATAAGGCTGGTAAATTATAATTTGTTATTACTCAATATATTATTATTGGCAGGCTTCATGGCTCAGTCGGTAATAGCTCTGCCTTCCGTGCTGTGGGTCGTGGGTTCGATCCCCACCGAGAACAAACATTTGTATGTGGCAAACATAGATGTTTGTTCTGTGTCTGGGTGTTTCTATGTATTATAAGATTTATAAGTACCTATGTATTTACAAAAAAAATGTATATTATGTATTCTATCAGCCATCTAGTTCCCATAGTACAAGCTTTGCTTAGTTTGGGACTAGAAGGCGTTGTGTTGAATGTCCGTGAATATTTATTATTTATTTATTATAAAAGCCACTTTCCATCGGACTTACTTGTCTAATGAGGTACTTCCGAGATAGCGTCGTACTTTCTGTGCTGTTTTCTACCGCTGTGTATTGATAATCCATTTCATTGTTTTCATGAAGAACTGTACAAAAATAATTGCATAAAAATACAATCCCATCATCATCATCATCTGATGATGAAGCCGTAAGGTAGTCAAACCTATATGTATAATCTAGTTACCTATACCTAGTTTTTGTTAGTTTTATTTGAATTTTTAGAAGTGTTCTTTTTTTGTTTTTATCTTTTGTTCATTAAGTTTTTATTTAATTGTAAATACTTAATTTAAGATTCCTTTTTGCTGTTGTCTGTTGTAGTAGTCATTATAATATTACTGCAAATGCTGTGCATGCCTGTAATTGGCACACATTTTATAGAATAAGGTTTTCAAGTGATTTTTGTAATGTACCTACACTAATAGTGCGCTGTTGGCGTTGCCTATTGAATAAATCAATCAATAAATATTGATCACGGTTTTCCTAGTCTTTAAAACTTAATTACCTACTTACAATAAAATTAAATACGCGTACCTAATTATACAGTTCTGTTTTATAACATTTCGCAGTGTAAGAACCAGATGAACGTATTTACTTTTTTCAATTATACAGGAGAGCTAAAAAACTGTGCATATTTTACTTCTTTGAACTTTGAAGGGTTTATAGAGGATAATATAATATTTAACTAGTCAAAAAAGTATACAGAAACGTACACATACTATTATAGAATTCATAAGTATAAAAATATATATAATGTATGCACTAATTATAGAATTTTTTTTTTTCTAATATTGGTTGACATACGTTATTTTGGCTCTAACTTATTCTAAACTGGCTTACGTTTATGTATTTAGATAGGTACGTTATTTGGGAAGTTAACATCAACTTTTAGGCGCCATTTTAACGTAAGGGGGCGTCCATAAATTACGTGAGGTGTTTAAGGGGGGGAGGGGGTCGAGTCAAATCTCATCTAATCTTACGTTGGGGTGAGGGGGGGTCTCGGCAAATATCACGCAATTTTTTTTCTGATTGAAACAAAAAAAAATTATACTATTTTGGTCTATTTAATCCAAATTGTACATGCTTAAGATTTAATCTTAAGCGTAATCGTAGTACGATTAAGATCATTTACTAATTCGTTCGAAAGAAAATACGTTTTTAAAAACGCGTTTACGTAAGAAACTCACATTTTGAAAAATCTCACGTGAGATTCGGGGATGGGGGAGGGGGTTGAATAAAATCTCACGACATCTCACCAGGGGGGGAGGGAGGGTCAGAAAATTTAAAAAAACACCTCACGTAATTTATGGACGCCCCCTAAGTTAGGCAACATTTCAGTGGGGATTGCAAATCACTATACAGCCACAGTAACGTATGCGGTATTACGTTGTTTTGGCATTACCTATTAGCAACTATTTTAAAACTTTTTTACTGTTATATCAAGTTACGTTCTTCTTATTGTATGTTCAAAAAAATATCAATCTATTCAACAAAAAAAGTGATAAGTAATCATAATGTTAACACTAGAAACAAAGACAAACTCGCTGTTCCCACCACTAGGCTCACAAAAATTAGTAAATCTTTCAAAGGGCAATGTGTACGCTTCTTTAACAAAATCCCAAGTGATGTGTCTCAGTTGTCGATTGGCAAGTTCAAAAACGTAATAAAACAGAGACTTCTTTTAAAAGCATACTATAAAATATCTGATTATTTAGAAGACAAACAAGCTTGGGACGAACTAGCTCCAACTCATCCAATAAAAAAAATGTAGGTAATCATACCTAATCGTAATCATACAAAACGTAATAACGATTCAAAGTGATCAGTGAGATTTTATTGAATAAAAGATTTTTGACTTTGACTTTGACTTCTAGTTCAATAAAAAGTAATTTTTGTACTCTTACGAATGTTTATAAGTACGTCGTTTTGGCACATCGTAAAATACCACATATATGAACGATTTCTGAAAAAAAAAACGATTTTAGAGTTTTTGGTAGAAACGTTCATCTGGTTCTTACACCGCGATTTATAATTCCATTAAAAACAGCGATAATCATAATTTATTGGGCACGCAACTTCGACAAATACCTAAGTAGAATATTTACCTAGGTAAGGGCTTATTATAACTTATAATTATTTTACAAGTAGTAACTTCACTAACCTGTGAGGCGAGGCGGCGGCTGCTGAAGCCGTTATGGCGCTAAGAACCAATTCCAAATGAACTTGCATTGCGTTCATCTCAAAGTAGGTAGGTACGTAAACCATGTATGTAGTGTAGGTACAGGTACTAATAAGGCGATCCGTGCACAAGAATAAATTAGGCAGGCGCAAATTTTACTTGCGCATGTAGTGTTCCGAGTGAGAGAACCTTCGTGATGTAAGACTAATTTGTAACCATTATTTATGCAAATTGTATCTTGTATCTCAGATACCTAAATATGCCACAAATTGCTGTGCCCTAACAGGGTTTATGTTTGCTACACTACTTTTGTACAACATTTTTATAACAACATAAGTGCAATAAACGGTTTGAATTTGAATTTGAATTTAATGTAAGATAAAAAATTAGAAACATTTAGAAATAGTACTGAGATTTGGTGAACTGAAGTCCATACTCCTCGATCTGTTGAAGAGGCTCTAAGATTATGAAATTAATTAACATTTGATTTGCGAAGAAATAAATATGTTACATTTTTCATCAATTTTATTTCAATACTAATGCATCTATCCGTCCTGCGTGCATGATTGTGTATCGATTTTCAACTCTATTCTTTAGGTCCAAACTGAAGTCATTGGCTCGGGTAAGCCCCTTGACTTGTTTTGGGTAGTTTTAAGATACCTACAAATGAGGAAGTACCTACCTACTATGCATGAAGTTATTTAGGTACCTACATATATTAATTTTAATTTTAAAATAAGTTGAAAAAAGAACCCCTAGTTTCTTTTTCTCACACGCACGAGCAATTTAACAAAGTAGGAAGGTTTACCTTATAATTAACTTCACTTTTTACATTTATCCGTAGGTACCTACATATTAATTATTATTATCTGTACCTACAGCTACATTAACTTGAATATCCTTATCTACTCGTATTTCATTGACATTATTTACAGTTTCGATATTGTTATCAGAATTTGAAAAGCCCCCTTTAACACTCTCAGACAGATCTCTAACAGTTGTGCTATCCAAATTATTCAATATTCTTCTGAACGTATTAGCAATGTTTAATCTATGTTTGTAGTTTATACCAACGTATTTAGTAAGCGCGTCTAATTCATCATGGAATCTATTCTTCCCTTCTTCATCCAACTTGCCGTATCGATCAAAGATAACATCAAAAGTTTTCTGCACGGGTTTCGCGAACCCCTTAGTTTTTCTAGCTTTGGTAAACTTCTTTAGTAACTTATTAAGTTTTGTTTTATCGGCCTTCAATAACTGGTTAAGATTTCGGAAGAAATTGATGAATGCGCTCCCTTCATCGCTAGTTAGATACTTTGCAATTTCTACTTTAAGTCGTAGTGGATCTGCTGTGGTCCATTCTTTGACTGTGTTTGTAATGAATTTTTTTATCAATGCGTCGTGAAAAATCTCGTTATATCTCGAATTTGCCATTATTCTATACACTTCATCGTTCACCGCTGCTGCTAATTTCTTTACGTCCTCTTCATCATAGTTTATGATGATGCCTCCCAGTTTGGTTAGAAAGTCAGTCAATGTTTTCTCATTTTCAATATTGCTGGCATTTTTCGCATAACCAGTGGTACCGTTTTGAGTTCTGGAAAAACACGAACTTTCAAACAAAGTTGAGGGCACCTAATACGTCCTAGCAGACTTGACATACCTAATACCGCGTTCACACTATACCCATGCCGCTGCCGGCATTAATGCCACAGCAACATCACCGTTATTCTCATTAGAAAGCAAGGAAATGATCTTGGGCCGGGAGCCGGGACAGGGGCATTATCGTGTTCACACTATGCTCGTGGCCACTTCCCTGCCGACTGCGGCATAGTGTGAACGCAACAAAAGAGATAGAGTCCTTTCCATGAAAGAAGTCCCGCAGACGCGGCGCTGTAGTCGACCTTAAGTATTATTTCTCGGCCAGCACTTTTAACAACTTTAGGCATTGAAAACAAGACTTTGATCACAGAAACCAAATAAAAACGCACTAGTATCCGAACACATTAACAGCACTTGACAACTAATTTAAAATTTAGTTTTAAAGTTTAGTTCCGGAAATTTTCGCGGGACTTCTGTCATGAAAAGGACTCTAATTAGTTCTGTGTTCTGTGCACATACCCTTCTAACCGATACAGAGCATTGCAAGACTACTGGGGGGGCAGTGGGGGCACAAGACAAGTATCACCTCTCTGAAAACTAAAGGGAGGCTTCTATACATCTTTGGATCCTTTTCGTACTTTTGGGAAAAATTATGTACCTAAGAAATACTCACCTAAAGTAAGGTCTACTATCAGGCGTCAGTAGATTCTCCAGGTTGTCGAGAAATCGGCGAACAGAATTCAGCATTGTCGCATTATCTTCCACATCGCGGGGTTCGAACAGAAATGACGTTTCCAGAGCGAGATTCACGCTTTTAGGAGGCGTTGATGCAAGACCTAGGGTTAAAGCGCCATTAATAGGCCTTTGCATTCAATCTAGATAATTTTATAGATTCTGGGGCCACATTGTACCTATCGCGAAAACTCTAAAACAGTTTCTCAACCTTTTGTAACTGCGATCCCTTTGCGACACTAAAATAGTGCGCGACACCTCTTTATTGTAGAGAATAGTAAGTACCCATAGTACCTACCTACATTTTCTGGTGCAGGAACATCGAAAGTACTTATATAAGTACAGTACGTTATATAAGTAGGTACCTACTCTAGATTTTAAGATATCGAAATGTTTTGTAAATTTAAGAATGTATTCGTTAGCTACTGGTACAAACTTTCCAAACGCAAATCGCAAGGCATTTAGTAAAGAGGCATTTAGTACAAAACGAATGGTACTAAATGCCTTGCGACTTGCGACCCCCTTGTGTCGAAGTCACGACCCCCTGGGGGTCGCGGCGCGGCACAGGTTGAAAAACACTGCTCTACAACATCAAAGTAGGTACATTTTGATACACTACCTAAAACTATAGTAGGTGCCAAATAACACTGCAATACAGGTCATTCACCCACCTTCACTACGATGTCGCAAAAATCAATTTATGAATGGCTAATTCTGTCGCTTTCCATACAAACCTGTCGCTAAGACGGTAATCACTCGGATCTCGTAATACTGTTTGTTTACTATACATAAATTGATTTTTCCGACATCGTGGTGAAAGTGGGTGAATGACTTGTATTGCGGTGTTATTTGGCACCTACTATAGCACCATCTTGGTGAAATTTTATGATTAAAATTTACCTAAATAATCTAAAAACATAAGTACCTACTTATAAATTACTTCTGTAACCAAATATGGTTAAACAAGGAATAATACAAACCGATTGGGAAAAAACAAAAAATCACATATAAAACAAAGCCAGCAATCATTTTGCCAACAGTGTGTTGCAACCAAAGCTATAAACCAAGAAGTTCAATTTGAACATAAAAAATATCAATCTACATTTTACGGGACTTCATAAACCGTTTAGTAATCGTGCACAAAATTGGTAAATGAAGAGAGAAAACATCATGAGATAATCAGAATTTCGTGTATTTTAACCTTTTACCTGCCGGAATTCCAGACACAATAAGAAATCTATTGTTAACGACCCGATATCGCGTCGACGGGATGTCAGTGGCGGATTTGCAGTCTTGGCCGCTCTAGGCCCCAAGCCATGTGCCGCCGCTTTCTCAGCACCCATCATATAGACTACAATATTCTTTACTTTATTTTTATACGTAAAAAAAGTGATTTAGTAATATTATTGCTATACGGTGCGGTACAGTGCGGCCCGCCATAATATGCGCAGCCTTTTAAATAGTTAGGTACTTTGCATTTGATTTATTTTGTGCTATCATCAGTGATTGTTTGACACGATTTGCCTCCCCTAATATCTGGCCGCCCTAGGCCCGGGCCTACTGGGCCTTAGGGCAAATCCGCCACTGCGGGACGTCAAAGGTTAAAAGCAGCGACGAGTTTACAGACCGTCACATATCCTACAGCAATACGAGAACGGTTTTATTTTTCTAAAAACCTATTTTATGCAAACAAATACAAAAAAGAAATAATATTCAGTTTTATAAAATCATTATTGTAAACAAAAAAACATGAATCAATAATGATTCATGACAATAATAATGATTTATATTATAAAATATTGGTATTTATTATTTGGCACGGTTAAGTTCTCTTTAATTTCTTAGATAAAGTACCTACTTTTAGTATAATACACTCTTTGACTCCCGAAAACTTCGTAGGGATTAATTATTCATCAATATAAACAACTTTTCTATGTGCTATGCCTGTTTGTCCACTACTTACATAAAAAAAAAACAACAGTGAGAGCGCGAAAAAAATCACCTGCATTTTGTATTGGAAGATTCCGAGAGTGGCCTTAGTACACCCTATCATCAATCATCAATATATATATAACTCTTTTGAAGCCGACTGATAATCAACGCACAGCCGAAACCATAAGTCCTAGAGGTATGACATTTGGAGGGTAGTATCCTTATATAGTGTAGGGGTGCACTAAGGAATTTTGAAAAGTCACACTCTAACCCTGTCATTATGTTTCCAGATTTATCTTGGATCTAACAAAAAACAGCGTCTCTAACTCGAGGTTTTTTCATATTACGTTACATATTTAGCACCTTCACCGAGGTCTAACTATAGACTTTCGCTAAACCGACCCCACCCCAGGTTTAACGAGTCTAACTTCACATTTGTCATGAAAATCAATTCGGTGAGTGTTTTTTCTCAATTATTTTATATTATTTACTACGTACTGTTTTTTCGAAAATATATTCGACATTGACATTTACATTGATAAAATCATTAACCGTAATTACCTACCTATCCCTTTTTTGCCGCTAAATTCTTTTTTGACTTCATTTACTGATCAGTTTTGAGTGAATGAATGACTAATGTCACAAAAGAACGGGTTTTTCTAAAACTTCGTGGAAAGTCCTACATAATTACGTCTCAGTTTTAACGCGAGCCTAACTTTAGGCCGAGCCTAGCTAGGCCGGGTCTAAACCCTCGAAAAATCCAAGATAAATCTGATAACGTAGTAAGACCGTAAAGGTCTAGAACGCGAGCAACGCCGCGGGCGACGGCTAGTCATAATTATAAAACTCTTAGTACAAAATTACATCTTAAAATCAAAATCTGTGCTCACTTTGCTCCAATGCCCGCGGATTCTCTACAAAGATAAAATTTAATAGCATTATTGGAATAAAACATAAGTATTTAATTTACTATGCGCATTGCACATACTTCAGAAGCAACGGGTACAATATGCCATGGGTAAATTGGCTGGCAGACAATGCTTTTAGCATTAAGTCCACCCTTTGTGACAAATTTATTGTGCAAAGTATTAAATAATATTCTTAAAGACCACTATCTCATAAGAACTTAATTTTTAGAATAAACCCATGGGTTCATAGACAAGAACTCGCAGATTCACAATACAACAGTATAGACCAAACGATCTTTCATCATAATAATATAATATTGCGAAGTTGCTTCACATCTGAACCCGTAACATCATAGTTACAGAACCCATGGGTTCACATCACAATTAAAGAGCCCTGGGTGTAAAGGAACCCACGTATTGAAAGATCAGAACCCATGCGTTCAAAGATCAGAACTCATGGGTTCAAAGATCAGAACTCATGGGTTTACAGATCATAACCAACGGGTTCATGTCACAGTTTACAAAAGCCATCGTTTCAGTGTAGAACCCAAGGGTTCAGCCACCAGAACCCATAAGTGCACGCCAAAAATCACAGATTCACATCACAGCACAGTTTTAACAATAGAGACTCGTTTTTTACGACCCTCGCCGTCTTCTTGAACCCGCAACCCTTGAAACTGCGACGTAAGGCTCCTGAGGCATGCCACCTCGTCTCTCAGCAAACCAACTGGTAATTCCACCTGGGAAAATAAATTACAAATTAATTGAAATTAACAAAAGATAAGATGGACAAAAGTTATCAATGATTTTGGGTCATCTAGGCGGTTTAAAGAACTGTCGTCGGTCCCGGCTCTAGCTGTCGTTTAGCCACGACAAAAGCCTTTTAACACAACTATGTATTTTCAAGATTATCCAATCCTAAGTTTTGATATGCGAGTTTGACGATGTCGTCTGCCCATATCTTGGGTGCAATAATTGATAATTTTTTATTACGTACCTTGGTAAATTTATTATTTTGGTAAATATAATAAATTTACCAAGGTACGTAAGTTTTGATATGCGAGTTTGACGATGTCGTCTGCCCATATTTTGGGTGCAATAATTGATAATTTTTTATTACGTACCTTGGTAAATTTATTACCTTGGTAAATATAGTACCTACTATTATGTACCTTGGTAAATGTAGTATTATTATGTACCTTGGTAAATGTATTATTAAGTACCTTGGTAAATGTATTATAATGTACCTTGGTAAATGTAGTATTATTATGTACCTTGGTAAATGTATTATTATGTACCTTGGTAAATGTATTATAATGTACCTTGGTAAATGTAGTATTATTATGTACCTTGGTAAATGTATTATTATGTACCTTGGTAAATGTATTATTATGTACCTTGGTAAATGTATTATAATGTACCTTGGTAAATGTATTATTATGTACCTTGGTAAATGAATATTATTATGTACCTTGGTAAATGTATTATAATGTATTTTGTTAAATGTATTATTATCTACCTTTGTAAATTCGTTCCTGCCAGCAAGATCTTCGCACATTTCCCTCACGCCGCTTTCAAACTCCTCATCAACTTTATAAGTCAATCTGTTCTCGACGGGTTCCATACCAAAAGCTCTCTGCCACATCTTAGCCTCATTTTCTTTGCCTATCTTTATTTCACTATCAATTCTCGCCAACAAGGACCCTATTTCTTTATTATTAGGTTCTAATTTCAGCGCTTTTTTGTAGAATTCTAACGCGCGTTCCAACTTTCCTAACATTTCGTACCCTTTGCCTTTGTAAAATAGCGCCTTGCAATGAGTGTCGAGGTGTATAATCTTATCGATATTATCGCACATATCGATTATTCGCCTAGGCTTGCTTAGCTTGTAGTAACATACGGCTAGGTTTACAAACAATTTTATTTTTAAATTGTTTAGTTCTCGTTGTTCTTGTTCAGATTCTGGGTGGGATAGTGAGATGATGTGCACTGCTTGTTGGTAACGGGAGATGGCTTTAGTGTATCGCTTTTGTTGGAACAAATCGCGCGCTGCACTGCGAAGTGTTTGGACGGAGCGGACAGCTGTGGTGTATTTCCTTTGCTCGGCGGATGGGAGAGAGTTGAATCTGAAACATTTTTATATTGACATATTAGCTGCCGCCCGCGACTTCGTTCGCGTCCCGTTAATTTTTCGGGATAAAAAGTAGCCTATGTGTTAATCCAGGTCACGGACAATATATATTTCAAGTTTTCCAATTCCATTTCCAAGTTCCAATCTGATAAGTTAGATTTTTTAGTTTAGCTCGGTGCACGTTTTGGAAACGCTTGTAAAAATTTCATCTTTGTACACGTAGCTTAAGAATGAAAATATTGTTTTCTTAATTTGATTATTTACGGCCAGGTTGTGTACCCACCAACATAAAAAGGTTTTATTCAAGCTGTCAGTTGTTCCATGTCAGTTGTGTTTTGCTATAGTTACCATTTCTAACAAATGAACGGCTGGACTGATGTTTTTATTGATAAATTTTTTTGGATGTTTATTTTTCCCCGGGAACGGGATAAAAAGTATGTGTTAATCCAAGTAACGGGCAATATATATTCCAAGTTTCATCCAAATCGGATCAGTAGTTTTTGCGTGAAAGTGTAACAAACATCCATCCATACTCACAAACTTTCGCGTTTATAATATTAGTAAGACAAGAACACGACCCACCTGATGGTAAGCGGTTATATTCGTCTGCAACACCAATGGGGTCACAATAACCCATCTATATCTACTACTAATATTAAAAAGAGGAAAGATTTGTATGTATGTTTGTTACGAATTGGCTCAAAAAGTACTGATCCGATTTGGATGAAACTTGGAATATATATTGTCCGTGACCTGGATTAACAGACTACTACTATAGTAGGTGCCAAATAACACCGCAATACCGGTCATTCACCCACTTTCATCACGATGTCGCAAAATTCAATTTATGAATGGCTACTTCTGTCGCTTTCCATACAAACCTGTCGTCGCTAAGACGGTAATCGCTCTAATCTCGTAGTACTGTTTGTTTACCATACATAAATTTAATTTTGCGACATCATGGTGAAATAATGACCTTTATTGCGGTGTTATTTGGCACCTACTATAGCATCGTTTTAATAAATAATAATAATAATAATAAATATTCACGGACACTTAACACAACGCCTTCTAGTCCCAAACTAAGCAAAGCTTGTAAGATGGAAACAAGATGGCTGATAGAATACATACATTCATTTTTTTTTGTAAATACATACTTATAATACATAGAAACACCCAGAACAAATTTCATTAATCTTTGACAGTTATTATTTCTATGCATATTTGAGTGAGAATAAGTAGTATAAGTGAGTGAGGCAATATAATGTTATAGGCCGAGATTACAGGATAATAGAATACGTACGTATTTTCGATTCCAGTTTGACTGACGGAGTATAAAGCCAGTACAAATAACGCGGGCTCTGCTCTAATGCGGGGCGGAACACCCGCGGAGCCCCAAGCCATCTACAAACAAACACAAGTATATTATACTGTTAGAGATATTTTGGCTTGCCACTGTCATGACATGGCGTAGAGGACATCTAGCTAGAATTTAGGCCAAGACGTTGACGTTGACACGCGCTCGCTCTCGTGACACAAATATCGCAGTAGTTTAGTTCCATAGAGTTATACGTTCGAGATTGTTAGTCTGTGGTTAGGTTTATGGTTTTACGAGAATCTATGGAAGCGATTGGGGATATTGTCTTCTAGTGATATTTGGGCGCACTTCTGGATTTGTAATTTGATCGTTTTTATGTCTAATGTAGTAAAATCAATAAGATTTTGATGCTCTGTGTCTCTTTTTGAGTAATGTTTGATCAAGTTTCCAAAAATACAATAAATATATAACTTTTATGTTTAAAAAACTGGAAAAACCGACTTCAATTTGATACGCATTTATCATCAAACTAGCTGATACCCGCGACTTCATACACGTGCAAAACCTTCCACCAAAATATCTGTCGACCAGCATACGATGAACCTCGTTTCAAAGGCTGCTTTTGGTTTAGAGAGGTCAAGCTGTATCTAAGAATCCACGTCTTCAATTTCAATAAAATATAGCCTATGTTTCAATCCGGAAAAAGGGCTTCTGAATGGTATAAGTTTCATTGAAATTGGTCCAGTAGTTTAGGCGTGATTCGCGAACAAACAAACAGACAAACTCGATTTTCGGAATCAGAATCGTTTATTTAGTAGATCTGCATATTTAGTTTATCCATATCTTTAATTTTAGTTTTTGGCTTTTTTACAGTTTTATAATAGTATAGATGATAATGATGATGATAGCAGTTCATTGGGACTATTCTATTGATCATAAGCACCACAGAAACGTCACAGGAAAGCAAATACGCAGTGTCGTGTACGTGAATGACGTGTTTTGTCGAGTTATTCTTATTTAACTGCCAAACTACTGAACTGATTTTGATAAAAAAAATATGGGACCAATCTGGAAGCATATTCTTTCAGATAAAAAAGAATTTTTCAAATCGGTTCATAAATGACGGAATTCTGAGTTAACAAACATAAAAAAAACAACAGAATTAAGAACCTCCTTTTTTGAAGTCGGCTAAAAAGGTAAAACTCTTTGACCTCTGAATGCAATAGCTCTAGTATATACTGACCTCTGGCTGTAATAGCGCTAGTATTCTAGCGGTGGGTCCTCTTACGTTGGTCAGGGCTAGCTCCAATCCGGGTAAACAGCGACCGCCGCCTAAACTGATTCGCTGAAATATAATATAATAGTGCATTACTGTCGTGGTCCGTGCTGGCAGCGATGATGATAGCCAAAAGTCTAGTCTAGCGTAGTGCAAATTCAGGCCAGCACAGCGCGGTCAGCATTGCATTTGTTCACATTTGTGTTGGCAAACATAGATGTTTGTTCTGTGTCTGGGTGTTACTATGTATTATAAGTATCTATTTACAAAAAAAATATGTATATATGTATTCTATCAGCCATCTAGTTCCCATAGTACAAGCTTTGCTTAGTTTGGTACTAGAAGGCGTTGTGTTAAATATCCGTGAATATTTATTTATTTATTGCTGCCCTTGATGGACAAGCTGGAATACGAGACGCTGGTCATTTTTTATATGCAGTAGGCTTGTAGCACCTATACCATCCTCTCAGCCTAATCGGTATCCACAGGAAAGACAAAGTCAATACATACTGATTAAGCCACTGCTTTCCTCACGATGTTTTCCTTCACCGTTTAACATATACATAGGTCACATAGACGGGACTTAAAGAAAGATTCCTCCCGAATAGACAGAGACAGAGGCTTAATACGCTACAAATGCTACAATCAAATAATAGATGGCAGTGTTCAGCATTTTTTGAAGTTCCAACTGACAGCGTCAAACCGAAAAAAAAGAACATAGCCCTGTTGGCGGAACAGTAATACGTCGGACTGCGGTCAGATCGACAGCGGGATAAGAGTTCAAATCCAAACCGACAGTACAGACTTTTTGCAACTTTTTACTTTTTATTTTGAAGTGAAAATTTAGTACTGCGTATTGGTTACGTACATAAAAATAAATACTAAATTAATTTCACATTAAACACAGAGCGAGAGTGAATGCGTTGCACTCGAAGTATAACTTCTTCCGCGCGGAGAGACTGCACGCACTAGTTTTTTTTTATGATCTATAGCTAAGCATTTGTCTGGCAGCACACCTGAGGGTTTCCGTTGTTGAGAATTAGCGAGCAGTCGAAGGGCACCTTCGCTTTCTCCCAGTAGGCGGCATAGTGTATGGTCACTTCAGCGTCGGCCGATACCAAATCACCATCACCTAGAGGTGAATATACTGTAGAGTGCTTGTATTTTAATGAAATACTCAAATCCTAGTCAATCAATACCTCTGGAATCTATCTATACTAATATTATAAACAGGAAAGATTTGATTGTTTGTTTGTTTGCATTGAACAGGCTCCGAAACTACTGGACCGATTTGAAAAATTCTTTCACCGTTGGGAAGCTACACTATCCCTGGGTGACATAGGTTATATTATATTTTCAACAAAATTAGGGTTCTTTACTAAAACTACAATAATGTAACCCAAGGTGTAAAAAAATTGTACTGACATGGAATAACAAAACACAACTGACAGCTAAACCTAATGTTTGAAAATTTGACATTTGGAAATTGATGTAAACATGTTGTTTTTTGTTTTCGAGTAACATTTTACAAAGATGAAATTTTTACAAGCATTTCCAAAACGTGCTTAGGATGTTTTAGGGGTTTCTAGGGGGGTTTTAGGGGTTTCTAGGGGTTTCTAGGGGTTTCTAGGGGTTTTTAGGGGTTTGTAGGGTTTGTAGGGGTTTTTAGAGGTTTCTAGGGGTTTTTAGGGGTTTGTAATTTTTATTAAATACCCGTGCGAAGCCGGGGCGAGCAACTAGTACTATTATAAAACTGTAAAAAAGCCAAAAACTAAAATTAAAGATATGGATAAACTAAATATGCACATCTACTAAATGAACGATCTGATTTCGAAAATCGAGTTGTCTGTTAGTTTGTTCGCGAATCACGCCTAAACTACTGGACCAATTTCAATGAAACTTATACCATTCAGAAGCCCTTTTTCCGGATTGCAACATAGGCTATATTTTATTGAAACCTAAGACGTGGATTCTTAGATACAGCTTGAATTGAACTCTCTAAACCAAAAGCAGCCATTTGCTACGAGGTTCATCGTAAGCTGGTTGACAGATATTTTGATGGAAAATTTTGCACGCGAGTATCAGCTAGTGTTTAAATATTATTAGCGAATAATTTTGACTACACTCTGTGTAGTACCTATAAAAACAGGTGCAGGAAGACTGGTTTTGAACCTAGGTACATACTTGTTTGGGTGAAATTTTAAATTAAAAATCAAGTAGAGTTTTTGTCAGCTTATGAAAATTTCTACTCAAATGTTTGAATTACTTTAGAGTCTGGGTTTTATGCAGGTACATTACCTGTAGGCTGATTGAAAAGTGATTCACAACTTTTGTATTTTCTAGGTACTAGCGAGTAAAACTATTCAATTTTCACTAATCGACATAATACAAAGGGTCTGGTTTAAGTTGTTACCTTCCTCTACTATGATAATCTTCACAGCACCCCTGGGCTGGCACGGTATATCTACCATCTTTGCTGCTAACTCCTTAAACGAAAGGTATTCCGGAGACGAGAGCAACATCTTTTCTGCCTTTTTCTCCACATGGTCAAATATATCTTCCGTATCACTGGATGAAAAGAATTCATATAAATCATAAATATTATAAAACTGTAAATAAGCAAAACTAAATATTTAAAAAATATATATATAAAAAAATCTTTATAAGTATCCAGATGTATGAAATAAACGATTCTGATTCCGAAAAATGTCTGTTTGTTTGTTTGTGGATCACACCTTAACTACCTGGACCAATTTCAATGAAACTTCAGAATCCCTGGGACATATCCCTGTGTTTATTTATTCAGCGCGGCAATGCAGCCAGTGTCTTGGGCACGCTTTCTGATTAGTACTGATTTGGTCCAGTTGAGCTATCTATAAATTGTTTGCAACAGTTAGTAGATAGCTCAACTGTTTCATGTGTATTTTGTAAATATTGTAAATAATTCATTGTAATTTTCTTTCTGAATAAAAACTAAATGAAAAAATTCTCTTTGTGAATAAATTAAGTACAATTTATTGGGTACTAGGTTCCGCCCGCGACTTCGTTCGCGCCCCTGTGATTTTCCGGGACAAAAAGTATCCTATGTTACTTCTAACACCTCCAAGAATATGTGTACAAAGTTTCATGATGATTGGTTAGGTAGTTTTCGCGTGAAAGCGTAACAAACAAACTTAAATTCACATTTATAATATTAACCCGTCAAAGAACGCAAACCGGTTTTTGGACCGCACAAAACGCCCCGGGGCGTTTCCGCCGGTTGACGGGTTAATATGATTTCAGAGTAATAGTTGTTACCTATCATCTTCAGCATCATGCATCATGTCTCCCAACTCGGTGAGGTCTATTCCATGCTTCATCGGCTTGAAGTCAAGATCTAAATGGAACTCTGCCTGAGAAGTCATTAGCTCACTGAAACAAACTTGAATTTTAGTATTAGGTACCTAAGAAGTATTACGAGAAGCGCTCGTGGCTAGGCTTGCTTACTTAATTTTCACCGATTATCTAAGTTAAGCAACGTTCTGCGCGGTCACTATTTAGATGGGTGACCGTTAGTGGCATTTACATTTGAGCGCTTCCGTGCTTTGGAGGACACGTTAAACTGTCGGTCCCGGCTCTAGCAGTCGTTAAGCCATGACGGAGGCCTTTAGGGCGGCCTAACAACTACGTCAACAGTGGTTGGCTACTAACTCATACGAAATTGGTTTGCTTTTGTATTACCTACCCTAGGACCATTGCCAATATTCATTCTACGTACGTAAATAAGTACCTACGTACCTGTGGAAAAGAAGTAGGTAGGTAGACGGTACATTGTTTTAGTTTGTTTACAAACCTTTGTAGGTACTTACTTTAGGTTTATGCCCTTGGAGAACTGAACAGGGTTTTTAAACACGTCCTCCATACTATTTAGGTTAGTTTGTTATGTACTCTGTGTTCACGTTCACGCGTTTGTCTTGCTTAGATGTAGTCAATGGTAGTCAAGTCTTCACGCAAACTATTGTTTTGATTAAACCTGTGGTATGCTTAAGAGCAGATCTACTCTAGAGTGGTTCTACGGCGTTATTATTCTATGGCGCATACCACAGGTAAAACATCCTTCGTCTGTGATTAAAACCTAACAAAAAACCACAGACGAAGTATCATAACTCTGTTTCAATCCACAGACGAACAAAGACTTCCTTTTCTGTGTTTGATATGAATCACAGATTAGAATTAGTTCAGCTACCTAAAAATAGATGTCGTGACTCGCAACGCCTGCTTCTGTGGCCTGCTTGCTTTGTCAAGTCAATTGGAATTGGTATGGTACATAGAGTATGGTACCTACCTAGTCAAACTTCAAATTGGTTTATTTGTCAATATCACGCGCACGTGTTTTTGTTTTGTTGTTTGGTTCATGTTGCATTATAGAGTTTGTGAAATAAATAAAAATGTCAAAGGATCCATTAGAAGAATTGCTGCAATTTCTAAAACATGAATGCCGGCTGGATCTAAAACACATCGCATTGGATCATCTATTGGGACTATCAGCGAGCGAAGACGGCATCCAAACTCTTATAAAAACTAACCAAGTCATTCAACACGTAATCGATTTAACCGACGATAAGTACGCAGATGTAGCTAAAAACGCACTGTTAGTTCTTGTGAACGTTACTTCGAGCCCTATCGGAGCCTCTGAAGTGCTGAAACTCAAATCTGATAAGTATAAAACTATACTTGAACCACTTATAGGTTATGTTCTAAACCCGGATAAAAAAGATGCTGACGCAGCATGCATGATCTTATCCAACATCACAAGATTGGAAGACCAACTAGAAGTATGTGTAGATACTCTCCTTCCGCATCTAAACGATATTCTCAACGCATTTGTTGACATACAATTCAACAAAAAAGGTTCCAACCTGAACTACCTTGCCCCTATGCTGAGCAATCTCTCATGCAGCCACAGAGTAAGAAAGTGGCTTTCAGAAGATAACCCACACATCCCGTTGATAAAACTTCTTCCGTTCTGCAACTATGAAAAGTCTTACATACGTAGAGGAGGTGCAATAGGAACTATAAGAAATCTATCCTTTGATACTGAATTCCACAAATTTTTACTCAGCCCGGATATTGATTTACTTACATTCCTTCTCAATCCTATAATTGGCAATGAAGATTATCCAGATGAGGAAATGGACAAACTGCCTATAGCGTTACAATATTTACCACAAGAGAAGCAAAGAGATCAAGACGTTGATGTTCGAAAAATGGTCCTAGAGACACTAAATAAGTTTTGTACTAAAAGATTTGGGCGGGAAATTCTCCGAGATAATGGAGTGTACTATATCCTGAGGGAATACCATAAATGGGAGAAAGATGGCACAGCGTTGCTTGCTTGCGAGAATGTTGTTGATATCCTGATACAAAAAGAAGATGAAGTGGGAACTGAAGATTTTTCCACAGTTGATGTTCCTGAAGACATGAAAGTAAAGTTTCAGAAAATGGATGAGGAGTACATTGAAAATGTGGAAAAATGATGAAAGAAAAATAGGGTTGTGATCTTGTGACTAGTAATCTAAGTCAAATGTTTCAACATACGCAAATCACATCTGTACCTCTATCACAAACAAATCTGACAGTCCCTGCGTTAACATATTCGAGTTATATTGCGCGTCAATGCCAGCTCGACTGCCAACCGTTGTAGCGTCACCGCGCAGTGTATCGCGGATACGCTAGCGTTACGATACGTTTGCAATTGTCACATTTATTCGTGATCAAGGCATTGTCACAGATCTCACTGATGTCTCTATGGAATTAAGTGAATGCCTCAACAATATGGGGCTTGTTGTTAAACGAACAATCATAAGTTATTTTCTGTTGAAAAATATTTAAGTTGTACAATTTGTACATACTCATAGCATAATATATTAGTGGCATAGTTCTAATAAAAATAAGTTACAACATTGTTTCCTCTTTAATAAACCCTATGGTACCTACAAACAGAATAGGCTAACACACAATAAATGGAAAAGGCCGTAATACTGAAACATCACTCAAATCATTCAAATTTAAGCACCACTTAAAATTGTTCTGCCTCTGTTTGACATTACTCATTTGTAAGAGATGGCAATCATTTTCACAGAACAGATACTGGTGCTTCTATGTATCTATAAGTTTTCATCAATTTATAATGTGTCCAGAGGCCGCGTTTTACGCGCGCTCCTACGCGCGATGTGTGTCAAAATTATCGCTCTCCATTTTCGTTCCAATACGTCCACTCGCGCGAACCACTGGACGCAGCAATGGCGCCCGAGTATCTCGACTCGCGCGACGCACACGCGTAACACGCGCGTGTCGAGATTCCGGCGCGTTGCTCGCGTTTTACGCGCGAGTGAGGAAACGCGCGGCAGGTTCTGGACGCGATATAATATGTAGCTCTAGTATCTCGAGACCGCGCGAGGGTCTACGCGCGAGTTCACACGCGCGTAGACACTCGCGCGTTCTCGAGACACTATATTAGAGCTACATATATCGCGTACGAACCTGCCGCGCTGGTTTTCTCATACAATAACTTAAAACGCGCGGGTAGATTCGCGCGTAAAATGCACCATCTAGACAGGCTTCACCCCAGACGACCACGGTTTCGCTGGTTCAAAATTACCTAACAAAAAGTTCCGCTGGACCACTATTTTATCAAATGTACTGCTGGAAAGGAAAATGCTAAGCGCTTAAAAAAACATAATTATGTTACCTAACAATCAGGTTGAATAAACAATGGTAACTTGACAAGATATGATTTATTGGTAACATGGACTTAATTCTATAACAAATCACATATTCATATCAAGAATATAGAACTTTAGGACTTGAAATGATGCTTTACAACATCAAGTAAATACTTACTGAAACTCAAGTATCGTTTGAGTCACACTAAGTTTTTTGAGAATACGAGCTTCGCTACATAAATCCCTTAAGCAGGAATTGGAACACTTAAAAGTAATTTACTATATCTATCAACTTAGGGTTGTTCCCAACATTCAATCTATATCTTTTTTACCTTTTTGATCTATTTCTGGTTATACTGTATTCATCATCATCATCATAGCAACATAACTCTTCGACAAAAATGAGTTTACACAGACCTTTACCGAGAATTAAATATCGATATCGGCCGTAATACCGCCATATAGTATATATAGTGTCGCGTTCACACTATGCCCATGTCGCTGCCGGCATTATTGCCGCGGACTTTTTGCCACAGCAACATCGTCTGGGAGCAAGGCCATGAACTTGTGCCGGGAGCCCGGACAGAGTCATTGTCGTGTTCACACTATGCTCGTGCCCACTTCCCTGCCGACTGCGGCATAGTGTGAACGCAACATAAGATCACAGAAACATTTACTTATAGTATATTTTATAGAAATATTTATTTATGAATTTAGGGGTAATTCAATTATACAAGCCTGCCGTATTGAAACTTCTTACTTTTTGGTGACAAGAAAATCGGATAAGAGAAAAATATTTCTAGAACACAAATGAGTCCCAGTGTTGGAGAAATAATTTTAAATGTTCTAGAATTTATTTTGCTTCGACCCCACTATCACGTGTCGCAAAAAATTTTCCATTAGCATTACATATTAGTAGATAGGTACAATAATTTTACAGGATTGACAGGACACAAAGATACTCTAGTTAACACATTACAGTTACACACTACGTTTGTTGTTCAAGACAAACTTTAATATGAAAATGCAGAGTTGCCGCGCAATGTAACTTAAAATGACAAAATAAACCATTGTTTTGCGTGGGAGATAGGCAAGTAAAAAGTCTGGATAATCTATGTAAGTACGAGTAAGACGTGGTTCACACGGCATTGTCCTGCACGCTTTTGTGCAGTATACGTTTTAACGAATAAATAGTGGCATATACATTGTGTATGGAACCATTCACATGGCGTTTGTACTGCAAAAAGTCGTACACCGTTTACACGTTTAAACGAATACTCGACGGACTTGTCAAGCAAACCGAATGAACTTTAACGTATTCGGTTTGCAGTGGCACATGGTGTAGCTCTGTCTCGTTCACACGGCACGACGTTCATACGTTTTTCATCGAATAGCTACTCACTGTGACAACTGTGTGAATACTGCGGCTATTCGTATTTTACACGAACGAAAATCCACCGTGTGAATATACGTTAAAAAAACGAATACATAAAAACGTGCAGGACAATGCCGTGTGAACCCAGCCTTACACAGATTACTCTGGCTTTTGATTCTTCATGGCAGCCGTGTAGGCGAGGCGACCTGGAAACAAAAAACTCAAATATTATATTCATCTATTTCTCATAGTACAAGCTTTGCTTAGTTCGGGACTAGAGGGCGTTTGTGTGAAATGTCATAGCATATTTATTGATTTATTTATATTCATTATTCTGCAGCATATGCAGTCAAGAAGATCCGCTTCCTTACAGATGTGGAAACCGCAAGACTAGTCTATTTCAGCTACTTTCATAGCATTATGTCGTACGGCATTTTGTTGTGGGGGAGTGCTGCAGACATAAACACCATATTTGTGTTGCAGAAGAGGGCTATTCGTGCAATTTATAACATGGGTCCCAGAGAATCACTAAGAAATAACTTTAAGGAAATAAATATAATGACAGTACCTTGCCAGTACATCTATGAAAACTTATTGTATGTTCAAAAAAATATCAATCTATTCAACAAAAAAAGTGATAATCATAATGTTAACACTAGAAATAAAGACAAACTCGCTGTTCCCACCACTAGGCTCACAAAAATTAGTAAATCTTTCAAAGGGCAATGTGTACGCTTCTTTAACAAAATCCTAAGTGATGTGTCTCAGTTGTCGATTGGCAAGTTCAAAAACGTAATAAAACAGAGACTTCTTTTAAAAGCATACTATAAAATATCTGATTATTTAGAAGACAAACAAGCTTGGGACGAACTAGCTCCAACTCATCCAATAAAAAAATATGTAATCATACCTAATCGTAATCATACAAAACGTAATGACGATTCAAAGTGATCAGAGAGATTTTATTGAATAAAAGATTTTTGACTTTGACTTTGACTTTGACATTCAATAGGTACTAGGTGATACCCGCGACTTCGTACGCGTGCGAAACTTTCCACCAAAATATCTGTCAACCAGCATACGATGAACCTCGTAGCAATTGGGTGTTTTTGGTTTAGAGAGTTCAGCTATATCTAAGAATCCACGTCTTTGATTTTAATAAAATATAGCCCATATTTAAATCCAGAAAAAGGGTTTCTCAATGGCATAAGTTTAATTCAAATTGGTCTTGTAGTTTAAGCGTGAACAAAAAAACAGACAAACTCGATTTTCGGAATCAGAATCGTTTATTTAGTTGATCTGCATATTTAGTTTATCTTTAGTTTAAGTTTTTGGCTTTTTTACAGTTTTATAATAGGCAGTATAGATAGATAGACAGATATTACAGGTAAGTATTGTTTATTTGTAGGAAATTATCACTGAATATACAGCACCAATACTAAAAACTCTTGTGCTGATAGATAGCTATGTAAATTATCCTTGAGTGTCATTGAAGTATTTTAACAGTTTAAAACCCAGTTTTTAGTATGTAATCTCAATATTTGTTGATTAACAATTAACAACCCAAATACTGTTATGCTACTTGGGTTAATTTCATGCTGAAATTATTGCCATGTATAGACATAAATTGGGGAAACGCAGACAGAGTTGCGACAGGGTCTATGCATGTGTAATAGGCAATCTGCAATTGTGTGAAAGTACCTTCAATTCGGGCAGCGTTGCGTTGTGACTTAGTGGCTCCCTTGATGCTCTTCAGTATAATAGGAGCACCTCTTTTCGCCTGCGTTGGGTCATACGTGGAGACATTGTCCTAAAAAAGATTGGTGATTCAAATCAATATTTTAAAATATTGAACAACTGGATCAGGAATCCAGTTGTTCTGAAAGCCAGCGCTGCTCCATGTCATGGTCCATGCATATGCTGAGAACAACCTCTTCAACCGCACAAGGGTATCTACAGAGCAGGACAGGACTAACTAGCATTATATTTATTTGTTATTGTTTTCTGACACTAGGTATTTGCTATACTTTTGTACCTACAATCCTACCACTTACTCTGTTTTGCTCTTACCTGTCTGAATTACTTTTTTCTCTCTGATGTATCTGTGTGTTTGTACCCAATGGGTTGAATAAATGGATTTCATTTCATTTTTTTATTTGTTAGAGGCCGGAATACTGAAACATCACTCAAACTTAAGCACCACTTAAAATTGCTCTGCCTCTGTTTGACATTACTCATTTGTAAGAGATGGCAATAATTTAAGCGTGAACTTAATTTAAGTGGCGTAGTTTGAGTATTCAGCCAACAGTCAGGTCTATGAGCTATCCAGTTGAGATATCTATAAGTCGTTTGCAACGGTTTGTAGATAGCATGTGTATTTTGTAAATATTGTGACTATGAGCTACTATAAGTTTAGATCATTGCTTTAGCATTGATGTGATTCCAAGACATTGCTTGAGTGTCGAATATTTAAGTAGAGTTCAGCCGAGTTTGAAAAGAAATTACCTCTGTTTGAGTATAGATTTCATCCATTATTTTTAGGAAACAAATGAATTCTAATTCTAATTCGTCGTGGGGGAAAAAGATCTGCACTGACGTCCCGCGTTGGTGTGTCTGACGTCCCGCGTTGGGGTGTTAAACAAATGAATTATTATAATAGAGATTCTTACATCATCCCAATTCTCCGAGGATGGGAAATCAGCTTGCGGTGCAAGAGGGATCTCCGATACAGGCCGGTGGTCATCGTCTGTTATGTAGATCTGAGAGTCCAGCAGGATACGCTTTGGGCAGCTCCTAACATGGTGCTGGGAGAAAAAATTACTGGTTCATCTCCCAAAAACTTCAAAACTCCCAACCACAATATGAAGATTAGGAAAAAATTGAAAACGGAGTATGTATAAACTGGGGTATTTTCATAACTAGAAAATGCTGCACCAATTTTCACCAAACATACCTGTCGCATAAGGAAGATCCATCACAGATAAGCAAGCAAGCTTGTAGTGGCCAATTCTGGTGTTAGGAGTTTTTAGGCTACCTTAAGGCCTCCATTATGGCTTAACAACTGCTAGAGCCGGAACCGACAGTTTAACACATTCCTTGTCCAAGTGCTCCCAATGTGGGGCCATGAAGCTTTTTTTCAGGAGTCCGTGCTTCCACTATGGATTCACAACTTCAATTGCCCACACATAGTGGAACCACACTTGGACGTATGAAGTTGTCAAATAATTTTGTATGGGGACAGGGAATGTGTTAACGTGCCCATGAGATCAATCAGTTGTTAGTTAGTGCATACTTACATCCATCTCAACATCCCGGACGACATGAGTTGAGTCAAATGGACAATTACTAACAGCTTCATTTTGATGCTGCTTGCGACACTTCTGTAGATGAATATGCATCCGGTATTGTTCTACCTGATGAGCCTTGTTGTAGGGACAGGTCATCATTTGGCGGGGCCTTGGGTCTGCCATTTTCTGTAATAAAAGTATTATTTATATCTTTTATTATTTTATGTTTATCTTTTTTTTTTTAATTTTGGGACGTTGAGTCGACTCACGACTATGTCGGTCTTATATTGATTTTTAACGACTCATTGACTATAGTAGGTGCCAAATAACACCGCAATACAGGTCATTCACCCACCTTCAAAACGATGTCGCAAAATTCAATTTATGAATGGCTAATTCTGTTGCTTTCCATACAAACCTGTCGCTAAGACGGTAATCGCTCTAATCTCGTAGTACTGTTTGTTTACCATTAGTAAATTGAATTTTGCGACTTCGTTTTGAAGATAGGTGAATGACCTGTATTGCGGTGTTATTTGGCACCTACCTGCCTGAGCCTGAAAAGTACTATTTTTAACAATAGGTACCCAATTATTCATTCAATAAATCACAAAGATCATTAGATTTGACTCGTCGTAAAGTATACCTACTAGGTGCCAGTGCCAGTTATTTGGGGGACCTTAATTTATTTAGGTACTCTGTGATTTATTTTATAGAAAAAGAATACTTATTATTTTGATTGAAACCATTACTACGATGCTAACGCACAAAGAAAAAGAATACTCTTTTTACAAGCTAACGCCTAGCAATAAAAGCTGAAAGGAAAACTCACTTCATTAGTTTGAGATGGTTTGAGATTTCGGCATAAAACTAACTCGCAGATCAAACCCGCAGAGAAGGAATCTCGAACAGTATCGGATGTGGAAAATTTCACTAACTAATTTTGTATTTGCTAGCCTTGAAACTATTATCAACAAAATCCAAAAGGTTTTTTTAATATTAAAAAAAAAATATAGCAAACAATTTTTCTCCGGAATTTTTTATGCTAAAATATACGGGGAGGAACACAAAGCATTCGGCAAAAAAAATTGACCGAGAAAATGCTGGAACGTGAATGAAACGAAACAATCGTTTTTTTTTTTTTTTTTTTTTTTTTTCACTCCTCGGAGCAGGCTATAGTTTTTGAAGAGTGTTGTTTTGTTTGATTGATTGGTTTTCCACAGAGTAATGTCTCGGAAGAATGATCTTTATGATCCTTCGTCTGTGTTTGATAGTCTTTTATAAGTATACTATACTACCACCATCTAGTATCGAGTAGTCGCAAAGTGCTTTGCAGAATGAATGGAATGAGTGTACAGAGTACAGTAGTTAATCATTTCGTATGTATTTTATCTGTGGTATTTCGTGTTTGTACTTTTTGTACAAAGTGTAAATCATGTGTAAATAAACTAACTATATCAAAATCATCAACCGACAACCAGGCCCATAGATTTACCTGGCCTGACCAAAACAAACTTCTAGCTATTTTCATCTCAGGAAGTTTGTATTCGTATTCATTACACATGTTTTTTGTTTTAAAACAATGAGCATCGACATCCGGCGCGTATGTTGCACTTGCCTTAGCGAAGATCGAAAGTTATTCCTACTATGCCGAACGCCAGACGGGGTGAATCTTTTGTACTTGCTGCTTATGTACGATACGGAAGTTTATAAGGTAACACTGTTTGTTCTTGGTGGGCCTACAACCCACAGCACGGAAGGCAGAGCTATATAGTACCTCGTTAGAGTAGTATTGTTCTGTGGCTATTACCGACTGAGCTATGATGCGTATAGGTGTGTAGAAGGTAGAATTACTGAGCTTACACAAGTTTCATGTCATTTCAATTTTTTTCATTTCAATTTCAATTTATTCAGAATAAAATAACATAACAGAACCTTTTTCATGTCGTTATTCTACTCAAAATACTAAAAACACGATATGCAAACTTAATTACTAAATAATACTGTACAGACAGAGGTACCTAATACCTAGATATAATAATACAAGAAAATCTTAGAACACTTAAAAATAATAAAAATATAACTAGACTCAACACGAATTTAAACAATGTAACATGAATATAAATTGTTATAGGACGACTGCTTGAGATTATTACAACGATATTTTCAATTCCAATTTTCAATTTCAATATATTTAGAAATAAAATAAAGTAACATAGAACCTTTTCCATGGCGGTATTATACATAACAATAACTTAACACTAAAAACACGGTATAGAAACTTAATTTCTAAATAATACTGTACAGACACAGGTATACCTAGATATAATAATGTACCTATTTATCTATGAAGCTACTAAGATTATTTCTCATTCAGGAAGGGTTCTTCAAAGACCCTGCCAGTTGGCTGGTTTGCTGGGAATGTTGTGCCATCTTTAGGAGAATCCAGAAATTCAGACTTCAAACATGCACTGCTATGAAATGCTTCAACGATATTGATGAAAACAAAAAAAAGGAGGTAGGTAATTTATTTATGGTTTTACTATGTATGTATGTAGCACATTAAATTAATTAAAAAAATAGGCATACAAAACATACAAGGCTTTCAAAACACTGGACATATCAATTCAAGGTGGGTAGGTACTCAAGAATCTCAAAACCTGAGGCAACCATTATTCCATTTTTAAATATTTTTTAGACACCTCTAATAAAAGATTTTAAAAAAACTTTTTCGTACCACTTGCTCAAAAAAGTGACATTCTATGCCACCAAAAGCGAACATAACAATAGTCATTTTTAATCTGTTAAAAACAGGGAGAGAAAATTGTACTGGATTTCTTTCATCCTCTAGGGGGAGAAAGTGATTTAAATTTGGAATACAATTTATACTGAACTACATCTGTGTTTACACCATTGAGTTTGTATACAAAGCATTATACATCTTTTTGAAAAAGGAATACGCATTTATTATGCAGGCCGTATGAGCTTGATACCTTTGCTTTTCCGACAATAAAATATTAGTCTAGGAAAATGCCGCGTTTTTGTTTTCTTCACTATACATAAACGTTAAGTTTATTTTAATTTATTTTTATAAATAAGTTAATGTTCTAAAATGCTATCTCATATTATTATTGTGTTAATTTTTTCGCAAATGGTACGAAAAGTAGAGTATTTTCCTCGGTGATAAAACTGTCTTAGTCTTGGGTGAACTTAAATCCCTCGCTACTCTCAGGACTCGTCTTAAATCCTTCGCTTCGCTCGTGATTTAAGTTTTTAACAACCTCGCTACGCTCGGGAGTAAACTTCGAGTCCTTCGTTACGCTCGCGATTTAAATCGTCACCAGCGACAGAAGACACTGCTTTATCCCCATGTATAATAATCTACTAATTTTTTTTTCAGATTACCCCACAATGTCTTTCACATCTATCAACCTATGTGAGGCCACCAACTGTTATCGAAACAGATTTTATAGATTGCGGGTTACATATAAACAAAATAAAAAAAGAAAGTATTGATTTGTTTATAGATAGCCATAGTTATGTAGAAGAAACATTTACACATGAAGAAATAAACAAATCAAGAACCAAAAGAAAACAAAATGCACTTATTTCCAATGAGAATGTTATTAATTCTGTTAAAATAATGAATACAAATAAAAAAAAATATAAGGAACAAAAAGCAAAAACCAGAAATAGTAAAAAAGAGTTCTATTTAACAACTGAGATGGACAAAGAAGAATTTAAAAAAGTTATAGAAATGAGACGGTTGGGTTTGAAAAGTAACTGCAAATGTGATTCTTGTGTTCTTGAGTTTAAGAATCATTTTGAGTTGAACACACACAATTTAGAGTTTCACTCTAAGGTAAAATGTTTGAATAAAAAGTATTTTATTATAAACATGATTGGAGTCTGACAGCATTGAACTAAGCATTTTTTTATGCCAATGTATGTTAATTAAATAAAATAAAAAACTAGAAACCTAAAAAAATTATTATATTTTTTAGAAAGAAAACCACATTATCTGTCGTATATGTCTGTCATACATAAAATATGATAAACTAAGCGCCCACACAAAAAATCACTATAAGATTTATATGTGTAAACTATGTGATCATAAAGAATATGTACATAAACAGATATTACGACATCTTCAAGAAATACACAAGAAACCTGCGAGAAAAAAGGTTTGTACTTTTGTTCTTGCAAGTACCTAAATAATATTATTCAGTTCTCCATTACATACATACTATAAAAAACTAAAAAGTGGCTAACAAAAGAAAAACAAAAAAGTAATAAAAATCAGGGTTTGAAAATATCCAATTTATTTATTATAAATATCAAAATATCGGATATTTATAATATATATCCGATATATATCAAAAGTTTGCTATATATATCCATTTTGTATGAAAGCCATATTATTATTTTATTGTATTATTTATGTATACTATTTGCATATGTCGTGTTACATAAACCTAATACATTATTAAAAAAAAACTAAAATGTTTTTATGATTTTATCTATTTAGGTAATTAAAATCAGACAAATGAAACCAAAATATAAAATCTTCTTTTACTCAATAATTAAGTAAAATCGTTTCTGCACTTTGTCAATTACTTTATTTGAAAAACACAAAAAAAACTTAATATTTCGAAACGAAATTTTTCTGACACCATTAATGCCGGCAGAAGTTTTACCATTTATGGATTAGAACTTACTATTAGGGAGTATGTTTTAACTCTACTCGAACGCCATCTACATTTGGGAAGTAGAAATACAAAAATTACTTAATAATATAAAAAAATTTAATCATTTTTGTATTGATATATATAATAAAAAATCGTTTGATATATATCGAATATATATCCATTGATATATATCCTCGAACCCTGATAAAAATGTAAACAAGAATCTCTACTCAAATCTTAGTATTTATGTTTATTTAAGGTTCATGTAAGTTTTAGCTAAATTGTCTTCTAGTAATATATACCTATGCACACTACCCTAATAAATTGTTATCCCTACTACCCAAAGGTTAGCTGGTAGAGAATGCTGTTTTAGCATTAAGTTCGCCTGTATACACTACTTTCAAGTTGTGCAATACAGAATTTTCTATCTATCTACTCAAACCTATGCTTGAGGAACAATAAGTCTGAGTTCATACTAATACTCGAAATAAAATCGATCATTGAAATTATTTCTATCTTGTCTTCAGAAGCTGGTGAAGAAAGCCATCAAATCCAACGAAGCATCGAAGTATCCGTGTTCGGAGTGCGATATGATCTTTCCGTGAGTAAATCCATGTAAGAGTATTTTTTATGTACCTAATTAAATCACATAATCCAAAGAGTTACATATTAATAGATAACTATTTCACTACAAAAATTGGGTGGTTTAATAATTATTTTTAGATTTAGCATCTGGCATTTTTTTTTTAATTTTTTTTTTGTTCTAGTAACAAAGGTGCGAAATGGAAGCACGTTCAAAAACTCCACCGAGCAGGACATAAGTGCAACACCTGTCAAAAAGTATTTGCTTTCAAGCACAATTTGCAACGACATCAACTGTGAGTTATCGAAATCTACTGAAGTACTTTATTTAATAAATATTAATGATAATAAGCAAATTTTAGCATAATATTTTATTTTGTAAATACATTTATTACTTAGACAGAATACCCAGACACAAAAAATATGGGAACTAGGTTGCTGATAGAATACTTACCTATATATATTTTTTTGTAATACATACATAGGTACTGAAATTATATAGTTAACACTCAGATAAAGAACAAAAACATATATGTTTGCCACACAAATGTTTGTTCTGAGTGGGGATCAAACCCTCGACCGGCAAAGCTGTTACCAACTGAGCTGTGACGGAAATATTTATGGACAGCCATGAACATATTACTATTAGTCCATTGAAATGTTACATTTTTTAGGCCTTACCTTGCGTTTTTTAAAGGGCGCAATTTTATTTTTTTGATGTGTAGGAAGGGTCAGTGTATAGCTAAAAACAAGTTTGTGGGGTCGCAACCCTTGTCCCACGGCCGCCATCTTGAAAATAGGGGTTGAAATAGTTTTTACGATATATCTCTTAAACTATTTATTTGATAAAAAAAAATTGTTACCATTTTTTGTTGCAAATTAAATTCTCTACAACTTTGGTCGTAACTTTTTGTCGTAGAACTATAAATAAAAAAGTTATAAGGAAAAATCTTCAGATATTCGAGAAAAAAAAATATATTTTTCGATGTAACTTTTTTTTTATCATTTTACGAAAAAATGATATCTGACCATTTTTGTAGATAGTTTCGGCTGAAATGATGATGATGATGATAGTAATGTAATATTAACAGAAGTTATGATGTTACTGAAGTGGCAGTGGGCCGGCCATGTTTGCCGCAGAACCGACAATCGTTGAAGCAAACTAATACTCGAGTGTAGAACGCGTTTAGGCAAGCGTGGTGTAGGACGCCCTCCGGCTAGGTGGGGTGAGGATCTGAGACATGTAGCGCACACTGGATGAGACGAGCCGAAGACCGGGCTCAGTGGCGCGTCTTGGGAGAGACCTACGTCCAGCAGTGGACCGATATTGGTTGATGATGATGATGATGATGATGATGATGTTGTTACTAGGAACCATACAGGGCCGCACCCGCGCTCCGAATGTCCTGAATGCCACAAACAAGTCCGTACATCCCAGCTCCCCATACACATTCGCACGCACACCGCCCGGCCTGGGGTTGTATGCGCGCCGTGCGGGAAGGCATTCGTATGTCGCGCTACTTACGAAACGCATCTCAAATATGCGAGCGCTCATACTGTTATTGACGTCTTTAGGTAAAACGACTGATTTCGCGCACCTTCACTAGCTTTTGTTGATTTCGCTTATCATTTGTTGAGTTCGCTTGTCTTTTGTTGAGCTTGACTTCGTTTCTCTTTTTTGAGCTTTACTTCGCTTATCTTTTGTTGAGCTTGACTTCGCCTGTCTTTTGTTGAGTTTGACTTCTCTTGTCTTTTATTGAGCTTGACTTCGCTTGTCTTTTGTTCAGCTTGACTTTGCTTGTCTTTTGTTGAGTTTGACTTTGCTTGTCTTTTGTTGAGTTTGACTTTGCTTGTCTTTTGTTGAGCTTGACTTCGCTCGTCTTTTGTTCAGCTTGACTTAGCTTGTCTTTGCTCGCTTAGTTAGACTGGCTTGTGTTTGCTGGTAGATAATGTTTTAGCTTTGTGTCCTATTATATTTTTTGTATTTCGTACAATAATAAAATGATCTGGTATTTTTAAGGCACGCGTGCACACAGTGCGACAAAAAGTATCGTTCGCGCGCCGAACTGCGCGACCATGTCGCCTACATACATGACGCCCAACCGAGGCACAAGTGTCCCGTTTGCGATAAGGTTAGTAATAATTATTATATTTCATATTTTTATTATTTGCTCACAGTGAAGGAAAATATCGCGCAAAAACCCGCGGCTTAGTGAGCTCCGTACCTATTGACCTTGTCTTTCATGTGGATGCAGCCGACTAGGTTGGTACCGAGGATAGTATAGGTCCTATACCATGCTCTCAGCCTAGTCGGCTTTAGGGATGTTAAAAATAATCGATTTTTATTAAAATCGATTATTTTTTAACATTCCTTTTTTTAATCGATTTTTTACTGTCGATTTTTATTTTAATACTAGCAGCGCCTCGCGGTTTCACCCGCGTAATTCCCGTTCCCGTGGGAATTCCGGGATAAAATATAGCCTATGTTCATCAGGGATAATGTAGGATTCTAATGGTAAAAGAATTTTTTTAATCGGTCCAGTAGTTTCGGAGCCTATTCAATTCATACAAACAAACAAACAAACAAAAAATCAAACCTTTCCTCTTTATAATATTTGTATAGATTAATCAATTTTTAATAAATCTATTATATAAATTACATGTATAAATCCATTTTGAGAAACAGCTCGTTTATAAGCGATGGATGAAAAAATCTTGCAAAATAGGACTGGACATTTGTGTATTTGGTTTCCTAATTCCTTACCTTGAAATTTAAAGGAACATTGCCTTTGATTTTTAGTTTTGACTTGGTTTTTTTTACTCGTATAATTTTATTTGATTTTTAATCTGATAAATTGTTAATATGAATCTCTTAGGATGGAATATGAAAAGCATGTACTTTTAAATAAAAAAAAAATCGTTTTTTTTTTTAAATCCATTTTTGACAAATCAATTAAGTTTGAATAAAGAAAAATCGATTTTTATTTAATCGATTTTTTCCAATGATCTCACATCCCTAGTCGGCTTCTAGCGCATATAGTATAGATGCTACAAGCCTACTCCATATTATACAAATCCTGAAGAAGATATATAATGTCGCAATCAGTATTTTCTTCACAAGTAATGAACTTTTATATTTATTAAAAAAAAATTGTTTACACGATAAAACGTGATTTTGATTAGTTGCTTCAAAAAACACCAGCCATCTTGCCTCTCAACACGCTATAACCCCGGTGTTTAGTTTGATTTTGACATTTACATAGTCGCTTCTCAACGTCGCGTCGAGAGGGGTTCATAGGTGAGAATTTCCCTAATCATTTGCTTAAACGCTTGAGAGGGCGTCATATGTAAGACAATTAATCGTGTCCCAGGCACTGCAGCAGCGTCACGTTATGGTTGAAAAGTGAATGAATGAATGAATAAAACGCTTTATTGTACATAAATAACACCGAAACATATTCATAAGGTATAAAACAAAACAGGTTAAATTAAATGTACAATGGGCGGCATTATCGCTCAATAGCGAAAAGTGTCCCCTGACGCTGTATTTATCTATATTGAATCAGCAATCAATGTATGTTTCCACAGTTATTGGCGACTCGTAGATGCGTGACGCGTCACGTGAGACGCGCTCACGACGGGATCAAGGAGAATGAACGGGATAAGATGTGTCATTACTGCGGGAAGGCTTTCCGGGTGCGTAGCATTTACGTAGTATTTACTACTAGCTTCCGCCCGCGACTTCGTTCGCGTCCCGTTGGATCCTGTTGATTTTCCGGGATAAAAAGTAGCCTTTCTGTTAATCCAGGTCACGGACGATATATGCGATATATATTCCAAGTTTCATCCAAACCGGATCAGTAGTTTTTGCGTGAAAGAGGAACAAACATATATCCTTACAAACTTTCGCGTTTATAATATTAATTAATAGGACGCGCGAGTAGACTCCCGCGCAAATTGCCTCACTGGATTGGCTCTTCCCTAATAAGTTTCATATGCCTGCACTACCTATGCCTGTTATTGCGATCAGTAGGTACCTCTATCACGAGCAAATCTGACAGGTCGCCGCGTTAGCGTATTCGAGTTATATTGCGCGTCAATGCCAGTTCGACTGCCAACCGTTGCGTTGTAGTGTCACCGCGCAGTGTATCTCGGATACGCTAGCGTTACGATACGTTTGCGATAGTCACATTTATTCGTGATCAAGGCACTGATACTCTTTCACAAAAATGTCGGTTACTTAAACTTACGACATAGATTTTTTCATCAATTTATTTTAATTTAATTACAGGATAAGAAGTCACTCGTAGAGCATGTATCCCGGCATACGGGTGAAAGGCCGCATGCGTGCGGGCGCTGCGGGCGAACCTTCCGGCAAAAAGCCGCGTTATATGTACATTCACGTCGGTTACATCGTGAGGACACTACATAAATTTGATGTTCTCTTTAACAACGCGTTACTCAAGGATAGATATGAGTAGATTTTCGTACCTACAAAAATCTATACCTAGGTACCTGTATAGATCATAAATCTATGTCTGCGTAACGGTTTCTTTATCAGTAAGTACGAGCCTAAAGGCTCCTACACACTATACCGGCGGCACAGCTGGCGAGATTTTGCCGCGCAGAAAAAAACCCGTAAAAATTACGGCTCAAAAATCCGCTGGGCTTATTGGCGGCATGACCGCCGCATAGTGTAGGTACCTAGTGTGTAGGAGCCATAACGTCAATGGTAGAGTCCTTTCCATGAAAGAAGTCCCGCAGACGCGTCGCTGTAGTCGACCTTAATTATTATTTCTCGGGCAGCACTTTTAACAACTTTAGGCATTAAAAACAAGACTTTGATCACAGAAACCAAATAAAAACGCACTAGTATCCGAACACAATTAATTTAAATTTAAATTTTAAACAGCACCTGACAATTAATTTAAAATTTAGTTTTAAAATTTAGTTCCGGTAATTTCCGCGGGACTTCTTTCATGAAAAGGACTCTAGTAGGTAGCAGGTTGTTTTTTTTTAAATATACCTATTTATAACTTTATGATGGAAGAAGCCGATGGTCCACCTGACCTGATGTTAAGTAGGTATACATATAAGTGTTTCATTTATTTTTAAAAATTGATATAGCACTAAGTTTTTGTATGGAAATAAAAAGAAATTTTAACCCCCAGAACTGTTTTAATTTCATGGCAAAAGCCCAATAGGTACTTATATTTTATTCTGTAAAATTCCACGGATCATTCATAAACTATTGGTCTATCTTATAAAAAGATCGTGTAGACATTAATTATAATAAAGTAATAATTATTTATAAACTATGTGGGTAGGTATAGGGAATATTAGCGCAATGTTAATCGGATATGAACCTTATTGTTTACGATCGAACGTCTCGTGTAGTTATAGAAAGGCCAATGTAAAATGTAAAAAAAAAGTGCGTTTTCTGATTTCGATGTTTTTTGAGCTGCCATTTATAACGCATTGGAGCATAGAAAAAGAATACTCTTTAACCTTGGAGCAATGTGTTATTTTATTTTATTATTGAATTTGAATTTGAGCAGTATGTAGTAACGTATAGCTCATTTAAAGCTTTTTATGCCCATGCGCTACTACATAATATCATACTGGCTATTATTGTTGCTAGATGGCTGTTCTAGGGCTGTACTATAAAGACTGCTAGCGCGACCAACGAAACACCGTCATGAATCAACGAATGAATGAAGGAACATTATGGACAAACATCTCGAAGTCGCACTTCATACCTCTTTGTGTACCGTACTCCGCCATCTAGCGTTGAAAAGCATAAAAATATTTATAGGTATAAATAAACTCCCCTTCGTTTTGTCTATGTATATGTTATATGATTGCTTGCTATTTTATTATCTGTGTATGATTGATTGATTGAGCCCATCCATAATTACAAAATATTGACGTTGACGTGACGAGTTGTAACCTAATTTATATTTATTTCTATTTCTAGTTATTTTCCTCTCTGTTATTATACGTAGGTATTATATTTAGATAAATAAATACCTTGCTGATAAGCTGAATACGATAAAATGCAAAATTACTCCGAACCAACCGAAGTTATGTCGCAGTTATTATGCCCTACGTGTCTGTGCGTAAACAGAAAACATTTCCCGTTGGACAATAATAAATACGGGTCTCTATTTGGTCATAAAATCGTGAGTACATAATCTAGTTTTATTAACTCTGAATTACACCACAAACTGCTTTTTCCACATTCCACAGTCTTTACTAGGATGATTCTATATTACTTGTGTATGGTCAAAACCTCTGGTTCACCAAGCGGTAGGGATACTCTGGACCACCGTTCTAAATTAGTTCCACTGATTTCTTTCATTCGGCAGTGCAAATGACACAATTTCTATCAAAATCCAGGTCCGGTTTGCAACAGAATCACCGCTCGATTCATAACTTTTGGGATGCTATAACTTTTTTTGTGGTTTAAGTACCTTAGTGCAAGAAAGTGTGAATTAAACAAGGAAAGCAGACCCAACCATCAGATGGGAATAATAAGTACTTAGGAGAGAGAGAGAAAGAGAGTGCAAGAATAGCAGTTTAATACAAAAGTTGAAATGTATTTATCCTCGCTCATGCCTTGTTTCAGATGACAAATGTAGACTCTGTGTGCTGGGAGTGCATCAACTTATTCCACAAAGTATACAAATTCAAACAGAGAGTTGTAAAAGCACAGGAATGCCTGATAGACACTATGAAGGTACCTACCTAAGTTTTTACTCATTACATACTCTAATTTAAAAAAAGAAATAAGAACATACTTACATACAATAAATACAAAAAATGCACCTATTATTGTATTTGCTATGTCCTCTATACTAAATTCATTTGACAGTTGTTGTTATTTCCGTTTAAATGATAGGGAGCATTTTATTTATACTATTATAAAGACTGCTAGCGCGACAAACGAAACTCCGTCATGAATCAACGAATGAATGAGGAACATTATGGACAAACATCTCGAAGTCGCACTTCATACCTCTTTGTGTACCGAACTCCGCCATCTAGCGTTGAAAAGCATAAAAATATTTGTACGTATAAATAAACTCCCCTTCGTTTTGTCTATGTATATGTTATATGATTGCTTCCTATTTTATTATCTGTGTATGATTAATTGTTGCTATTTCCGTTTAAATGATAGGGAGCATTTTATTTATACTATTAATTTATTTCTCAGTTGAAACCCCTCGCACCCCTCAGCCAGCTTACACGGTCACCTATGAAAGTCAACGATGTCTGTTGCAATGTAACCATCGGAAAAATAAATCAAGACGTCAAACTGAAAAAATACATTAAAGTAGAAATTGAAAGCATAAAATCAGAATCTATAGATGATAATAATGATGATAGTGAATATAAAAACTATGAAGTCAACATAAGTGGTATTAAAACTGACAAAAAAAAAGCATGTTATGATACAGATGAAGATCATTCAGATATTAAGAATGAGACGTATCATGATGAGATGAAGGATGAAACTAAAGATACAAAAACAACTAAACTTAAAAGAAAAGCAAAAATCAAAGTGGAGAAGAATCTTAAAAGAGTGAAGAGTAAGGATATAAAAAAAATGATTTCAAAAAATAATTACATGATAATTGATAACATGTCAGAAGAGGAAATGCTTGCTAAGAGAGAAGCAGACAGACAGACAGATAGATACAAGAACAAAGTTAAATATAGATGTGAGTTGTGTATACTTGGGTTTTTCGACAAAAATGTTTATGAAAAACATATGAAATGCAAACATTCCGAGGTAAACCTTTTTAGTGCATTATTGTCTCCAAAAACTGACCTCATGGCTCTGCCTTCTGAGCTAAAAGGTTCAGCTGGGTTACTCTCGACCATAATTCCAATTGGGATCCATAGATTTTGACAAAAGTCATGTAATTTTTCAGTACAAATTACACGATTTCTGACAAAAACCGGATACAATTTGGTACGGCGGCAGTGGTCAAGAGTAGCACTACAGGAATTGATTACCAGGTCAAATATTTGTATAGATTTTTATTCTGAGTCTGAGTGTTATTGTGTGTTTTAAGGATTTATCCGTAAAGTAATTATGCTCACCCACTGTGGGGTATAGGCCTACTCTTTATCACGCTATTCTTCCCGATCTTTAACGATATCGTCCGCCCACTTGGCTGGTGGTCTGTGTCGTGACCTGTGACCCTCGCGAGGCCTTGGTCACTGTCCATATCCGTCTTCCGTCGTTCCACCTAAGAGTGTCCTGCCTACCTCCACTTTAACGGTTTTTCCTATGACTGTTACAAATTATAAATTACTAGCGACACGCCCCGGCTTCGCACGGGTGCAATGCAGTGATGATGATGATGTATTATACATATAAACCTTCCTCTTGAATGAATTTATCTATTAAATAAACTGCATCAAAATCCGTTGTGTAGTTTTAAAGATCTAAGCATACATACATACAGACATTAGGACAGACGCGGGAAGCGACTTTGCTTTATACTATGTAGTGATATTTCAGGAAGCCGGCGTACACCAGTGTCCAATCTGTGAGATTAGATTCACAAAGATCAACTTCTTTGAAGAGCATGTACAAAGTCACTATCAAAAGTACAAATGCCGAATATGTCCGTTTATTGGCTACAAGTTATCGGACATGGTGTCTCATGACGCTAAAGAGCATGATGTCAGAAGATTTGTTTGCAAAGTGTGCGGTGAAGAGTTTTTGTGAGTATTACTATCAAATAAAATGATCTTTGCAAGCCACAACATCGTAGGGAATGTTAAAACATTGTTGTCAGCCTGCTGGCTATAAGCAGATCTTATGGAAGATATTTAGTGGCGTGCAGGGCTGTACTCCAGTGAGTTTAACCCCATTTTGATTCAGTTTTGTACATTTGGCTCTAGTATATTGCATTAGTATTTCAGGTTGTCACTAACCTGAAATAATTTGAGTTGTGTTGGCTGGGATCAGGTTAGTGGGGGGATAATGCACAATACTACTTAGTTCAGATCTTATTTCCCCACTACGGATTAGAACTAGAATGAACTTTGCAATGATGACAATGATCTAGCATAAATATTATCTTGTAGTAAAAGTACAACTAATGTCCAACAATCCTCTGATAGATAAATCTTTAAAAATGTTACAGATTTCCATCGAGTTTAAGGTTGCATCGAGAAATGACCCACCAAGCTCCTCCTAAGTGTGAATTTTGTGATAAAACCTTTACAAGTAAACCTGGTCTTAGACATCACATAATGTAAGTTTAATTTTCATCATTTAAGTCATCGGCCATCCCTCTTCCTTTATTTTACGAATATCGTCTATTTGGTTAATGATGTAAGTAAGGAATAAAAGTGGACCTAATATCGAACCCTGTGGCACACCCACATCGCTACATTACTCAAGAAAAGTATCCTATCAATTATCTGGTTTATATAGTACAAGCCTGGCTCAGTTTGGGTATATTAAAATGTCCGTCAAAATTAAATGATTTTATCTTCTACAGACATATGCACAAACACACATCAAAAGTAAAGTGTACAGTGTGCGGCGTTTACGTTCGCTTCTTAAAGAACCACATGCGTAATAAGCACATGGCCGCACCAGAGGCCGCGTACTGTTCCGAGTGCGATATGCGGTTTGCTACCAATGCGTCTTACAGTGGACATCTAAAGTATTCCAAAAAACATCGCTCGGATACTGTACTCAGGTAATACACGGATAACAAGCCGTAACTTTGTTTCTCGTGCTTCTATAGACAGTCGCGAGGAACGGGCTTTTACCACATATAACGTGTAGCACCTAACCACCCACCCTTACACACCCTCTCACACTCAAACACACACCCTTTCTCCCCCTCCTTACTACACACCCACACACAATTGCATGCTGTCACACATAATAATCTGTTTATATCATCTTCCAAAATTTTTATATTACTATACATTTATAGTATATTATGTTAACGCTCACCTTAAATCCAGTGGATTCTGCTCGACTTTACTTTTGAAAAAAACAAACGGGATTGCAGAACCTACGACACAAGATTTATATCTTAGTGTAGGTTCTACATACCACTAATCTATGTACATTGTCAAGCATTCGTTATAATAAGGACTTTTTGATTTCATGTTTTGTACTAAGTTCCTTTTCTGAAATAAAGATTATTATTATTATTATTATTATTATTATTATTATTATTATTATTATAACATATACTTACCTCATGTTAGCAAAGTAATTAATGTGAATACTTTGTTTGCCCGATCCGGGATTTTCTGTGTCGATTAGCGACGACGCCATCTATCGTGCACAGTTCTTAGTAGTTCTCATGTAGCGTGCTTTAAAGAGCTTTGGTCTCGCGATCGCAACGTACCACGCAGCGGTATGCAGCATGCAGCGTCGGACACGTAATAGTATGGAAAACGTGTAGTATGGTCTTTTGTTACGTCGCAGTCTGCGTCAGCGGCGAGGAGCAAACGCGGTCTTCTGCGTTGAGCCGCACACCGCAGCGTTGTGCGTTACAATAGCCGAAACGCTGCTTTACGCCACACTTTTCTTTACCTAACTTCTGACTCCTCCAAAACTTTCTACTAAGATCTTTGTCGAGCAGCTCTCTTCAAAAAATCTTGTCTTAGTGATACGTTATAAAAACCAATAAATATATTTATTTCAGGCACGTGTGTGAAATATGCGATGCTAAGTTCGTAACTTCAACTGGTTTGAAGAAGCATGTTCTACTGACACACTCTACTGAGCGGCCGCTGAACTGTGACCGCTGTGGAAAGGTAAGCAAGCATGCTCGTATGAGTTAGTGGCCAACTCTGGTGACGGAGTTTTAAGGCCTCCGTCATTGCTTAACGACTGCTAGAGCCGGGACCAACAGTTTAACTTACCCTCCGAAGCACGAAAGCGCTCAGATGTACATGCCACTAACGGTCAACCATCCAAATAGTGACCGCACAGAACGTTACTTAGATAATCGGTGAAGATTGATTAAGCAAGCTCCGCTACGAGCGCTTTTGTGGAAAGGTAACACATGCGTAGTTTTAGGCTCGTGGCTCGTAGTATACGCCAATACAAATTTTGTACCTGTACCTTCGACAGGCGTCATGGCTCAGTCGGTAGTAGCTCTGCTTTCCGTGCTGTGGGTCGTGGGTTCGATCCCCACCGAGAACAAACATTTGTGTGGCAAACATAGATGTTTGTTCTGTGTCTGGGTGTTTCTATGTATTATAAGTATGTATTTACAGAAAAAAATGTATGTATGTATTCTATCAGCCATCTAGTTCCCATCGTACAAGCTTTGCTTAGTTTGGGACTAGAAGGCGTTGTGTTAAGTGTCCGTGAATATTTATTTATATTTATTTACCTACAACTATAGTACGTGCCAAATAACACCGCAATACAGGTCATTCGCCCACCTTTACCACGATGTCGCAAAATTCAATTTATGTATGGTAAACAAACAGTACTACGAGATTAGAGCGATTACCGTCTTAGCGACAGGTTTGTATGGAAAGCGACAGAATTAGCCATTCATAAATTGAATTTTGAGGCTTATGCCCAGCAGTGGGTTACTACAAGCTGCCTATGATGATGATGATGATTATGAAATGTAATGTACTTTCTTCTTTCTTAGCTCGACTCTTACTAGCATCTCTTTAAACCAAGACGATAGTCTCCTATGGTAGATGACGCCAATGATCTTCTTTTATACTATTCTTCTAAATATATAAAACTCTTTTGAAGCTGATTGATAATCAACGCACAGCCTAAAATATAAGTCCTAGAGGTATGACATTTGGAGGGTAGTATCCTTTTATAGTGTAGGGGTGCACTAAGAAAGGAATTTTGAAAAGTCACACTCTAAAGGACCTAGAACGCGGGCGACGGCTAGTCTTTCTATAAAATGTTGGTACCCACTCGGATTACGTTACCGCTCTATGTAGCGAATACCGCGTAAATCTGAACAGGGCTCATAAAGTACTACGGTATTTGTTTGTTCCAGGGTTTCGACAGGCAGTCGAGACTAACTAAACACGTATTACACGTGCACGAGGGAGTCGAGAAACCTAAAGATAACATATGCGATATCTGCGGAAAAGGATTTAACGTGAGTTTGTATTAAGACGCTCCTAAACGGGCTATATTTTTCTGCAATATGTGGCTGCACTATTGGTAACAAATTGCCCGGCCATTACAAAAATATTGCTCGGATACTAATGTCCGAGCAATCTACGGCCGGGCCACGTGTTGCAATATTGTCGGCTATAGGTGGCTTACGATGCACACTCGTAAACGGGCTACACAAATCGGCAACAATGGCTGACGAAATCACACTTGTAGCAGCGGCTTACATTATTTTAAAATCAAAATCAAAGCACAGAACATAGCAATTAGTCAAAGCATCACTCATAGGAAACTTCATGTCGGTAGAAAAAGATGCACTATGCCATTAAGAGGCCCCCAGACGGGCTATACTTTTGATAAGATATGCGGCTACAACATTGCCGACTATATCCCGGCAATACAAAAAACATTTTAATGCAGCATATGGCTGGAAAATGTATATCTCGGCAATATTTCTGCAGCAGTATATGGCTCATTATTATTATTTTGTCTTTACATGGGCTACATACATGGCTAGTATGGCTAAAATGGCTGACTTTGTAGGTTCCGCATTCCACATTCCACAATTGAGGGTACAAATGCACTTCATTGATGAAATCAATTATTTTTTCATTTGACCATGTACCAGTCATTTTGATCCGTATTTTAATTTATAACCTCAAACTTTAAACACGCACCCGAACCAAACTAAAAACAGAAACAAACACGAACATAGCTACTCTACCCGAACGAATCGCGGCAAACTTCACGTAGCATGAAAAAGGGACGCACATAAGCCGTATAGCGAGACAACAATAAAAGTGGCTGAGAAATATTGCAGTATTTTCGATTGCGAAGCGATTACTCCGGCAATATAGCTGGGACCCTAAACATTCATCGGCTACACTAAAAATATGTGACAACATATCTATACATTTTCGTGAAAATATGGCCCGCCTAGGAGCCCTTTTACAATAGAGAGCGACTGAAACATTAATAGAACTGGCCGGGCAATATTGCAGTTAAAATCGATCCGTCAGCGATCGCCCGGCCATACTAACAAATATCGGCCATACATGGCCACACCTAAAATGTTTTGGTATTATTACCGGGCCACTACTGCAATATTGCATAGTGTGGCTGGTATTGCCAGCAATGTTGCCGGCCATTGTATTGCAGCCACATATTGCAGAAAAATATATCCCGTTTAGGAGCGTCTTTAACGCTAGCGTAACGCTAGCGTCTTTAACACTGCGCGGTGACACTACAACGGTTGGCAGTCGAGCTGGCATTGACGCGCAATATAACTCGAATACGTTGACGCCGCGACTCAGATTTTGTCGTGATAGAGGTAAAGGTCACAGGCACAGTTCCGTCGTTAAAGCTCTGCCTTCTACGCTGTAACCCAAGCGCTTGTGGCGTAGCTTGCTTAGTCATCTTCACTGATTATCTAAGTTAAGCACCGTTCTGCGCAGTCACTATTTGGATGGGTGACGGTTAGTGTCAGTTACATTTGAGCACTTCCGTGCTTCGGAAGGCACGTTGAACTGTCGGTCCCGGCTCTAGCAGTCGTTAAGCCATGACGGAGGCCTTAAAACTCCGTCAACAGAGTTGGCCACTACCTCATGCGAGCTTGCTTGTATACGCTGTAACCCAATTTTGTTTTTTCAGACTAAATTTATGCTGAGTAATCACATCCGGGTACACACGGGCGAGAAGCCATTCCGATGCGACATTTGTTCTGCCGCGTTCAGTCAAAAGAGCGCTCTGACTACACACACGAGAGGAGTCCACCTCAAACTGAAGACAAAACATCCCAGACATACAACATATTAGTCATAAAAAACTCAAGTGACTATAAGAAAATTGTCATAAAACTATGCTTGTGATTTGATGCAATAAAGTATAATTTGTTATTAGGTACGTGTACCAATTCCACCTCTTTCTACTCCATGTAACATTTATCTTTCCGAACACGGCTAGTTGGGCTAGTTGGTAGGGTATAAGGGTTATAGGTACCTAAATAAAACCATCGTTGGTAGTAAAAAATACTTAACTATCAACTTACTAGTAATACATAAACATTTTCGCTGCGGACTCGTGGTCACACCAGATTGTCACACTGGTGTGACTAACAGGAATTTATTTTACTCGTGGTCACACTATATTATAAAGGATCGCACTTGACTAAATTGTTTATAGTGATGTGCTAGTACCTGTATACTTTTCTCGAAGCATGTACGTAGGTACATGACAAAAAATGCGACGCGGCATAAATACTTCACGGACTATGATAACCAAACTTATGTAATCATCAGGTTTGTTTCTATTCAACTCGGCTTGGTGTCTATCGCTTTTTTGTATGATCCTCGTTACAATGTGTAATAAAATACCTACACTATTGAAGCTATATAATACAATAAAATAAGTAATCTAACAGTGAAAGGAAAAATAAACAGATTCATAAAACAGCACACGCTTCAAACTAATAAAACTACTACATGACAATAAGTAAGAAAGAAGAAAAATAAAGAAGTGAGAACAATAGTATAGTAAGTAAGAAGCAAGTAAAATAAGAAATATAAAAAAAATATATAAAATAACATAATAGTAGAGACATTGCAGACATGCTAGCTGCTGATGGGCAGAGCGACCGGGACATCGGGCCACGCACTTTTATCATTATTATAGCTATCTATAGCATAGTAAGCTTTCCCTATCAGATAATCACTTTAAATTTTTTGATAGGAAGCCCAGTGACACTTTCTGGAAGTTTATTATAGAAGCCTATACCGTTCCCCATGAACGAGCTATTTACCTTTTGTAGTCGAAATTTAGGAATGCATAATTTATTTTTATTTCGAGTGTTAACATTATGTGCATCACTCTTTTTCTTAAAGCTACCTATATTTGTTTATGAGTGTACAATAAATTTTCAAAAATATACTGTGAAATTACGGTGAGAATATTAATTTCCTTAAAACGCTCCCTCAATGAGTCCCGTGGTTTCAATAGGATGACCACGAGTCTTATGTTTTAATAGCTTACTATTGATCACACCACATAGTGTGACCACAAGTAAAATGAATTCCTGTTAGTCACACCAGTGTGTCAATCTGGTGTGACCACGAGTCTGTAGTCAACATTTTTACCACTAGTTGTTCATTTTTATCATCTGTGATATTCATTTGTCGACACGAGAGGTTAACGAAAAAAAAGAAAAGAGCCCTGCCATCTAGTGTCGAATAGCAAAATAATAGTTTCACGTACTTACAAATAACATTTTTTTTGTCTGTGCATTGAAGATTGTAATTTTACGTTGAAATAATACCCTCGAGGGTTATAAGCACAGACGATGTGATACTTCGTCTGTGGTTATAAGTGTTCTAATCACAGACGAAGTATGTTCTAATCGGTGGTTTTAATGCAATAATGCTGGCCAGTTCTATTGTTGTTTTTGAGGTTTTTGTATAACAGAATTAATAAACAACAAACATGACTATAGTAAGTGGACTAACGAGAAGAATAGCGATTTCATTCCACAACCTCTATTTTTTGTTTTAAAATAAGCCGCTGCGACAAGTGTGTTGCCAATGACAATTTCGTCAGCCATTGTTGCCGATTGGTGTAGCTGTAGCCCGTTTATGAGTCTGCACTATGAGCCACCCTTTACTACTATAGCCGATAAATCGCCAACACATGGCCCTGTCCGAGCTATATTTTATTTTAGTAATGGCCGGGCATTTAGTTGCCAATAGTGCAGCCACATATTGCAGAAAAGTGTAGCCCGTTTTAGGAGCGCCTTACGTAACTCCCATTTGTTTTGTATAGGTACCTACTTGTTTAGGATTGATTGAGCCCGAGCCCACCACATTGACGTGACGAGACAAAGTAACCTAATTTCTATATAATATATTTCTTTCTAGTTAGTTTCCTATAGGTGTTCAGTGTAGTTTCCTCTCTGATACGTTAAATAGGTATTATAGAAAGGTGAATACGATAAAATGCAAAGTTACTCCGAGCCAACCGAAGTTATGTCGCAGTTATTATGCCCTACGTGTCTGTGCGTAAACAGAAAACATTTCCCGTTGGACAATAATAAATACGGGTCTCTATTTGGTCATAAAATCGTGAGTACATATTTTAGTTTTGCTATTATTAACTCTTGAGTTATACCACAAACTGCAGATCTAACCAGTGTCCACAATCTTTACTAGGATGATTTTTATTCAATTCAATTCGTTTTTTAAATAGGTACTTGTGTATGGTCAAAAACCTCGCTCGACAAGCGGGATACTCTGGACCACCATTCTAAACTGGATCCATGGATTTCCATCATTATGCAGTGCAAATGACACAATTTGTATCAAAATCCAGATCCAATTGCCCACAAACTCATTGCTCAATTCATGACTTTTGGGATGCTCTTAACTGGTTTTGTGGTTTAGTTATCTTAGTGCAAAAATAGCAGTTTAGATACAAAATTTAGAAATGTATTTATCCTCGCCCATGCCTTGTTTCAGATGACAAATGTAGACTCTGTGTGCTGGGAGTGCATCAACTTATTCCACAAAGTATACAAATTCAAACAGAGAGTTGTAAAAGCACAGGAATGCCTGATAGACACTATGAAGGTACCTACCTAAGTTTTTACTCATTACATACTCTAAGAAAACGAATTATGGACATACCTACATACAATAAATAAAAAATAGTACATTACTGCAGCGGCCTGCAACAGAGGCACTGAGGGAAGAATGTGTAAATGTGGGCCGAGTTGAAGGCGAGGCACACATACGTAAGTCCCTCATTTCCTAGTTGTGGCCAAGACTTGTATAGTACTTTTCTCAAATAATGCGCGAAAATTAAAACTAAGTAGGTACCTAGGCAAAATTTTTTGGTGAAAATACAATTACTTTTCAAAACCAATAACGAACAACGAAGTTACAGTGTTCATTTGTTTTTTTTGAAAGCCTGTTCGAAATTTGAATAAAACCTTTGTTAAGTTACCTCCTTGCTTGCCATGTTATAGAGTAAAAGATCTGTAATGAACTTACTTGGTACATCATTCCATTTTTAAATAACACAACAGTCATGAGTTTTGTATGTAATTTATCTGGCCGATAAACACGTCAGTAGGTAATGGATTTTCATACATTTTTATCTGGCCGCTGCTCGCATGTGTGTGGCCAGTACTGCATCTTCGACTTATCTCAAAGAAGGTTGTCAAAATAATGCTTGAATTTCCAAGCATGTTTGAGAAAAAGTTATTATTGTCTTTGCTATGTCCTCTATACTAAATTCATTTGACAGTTGTCATTTCCGTTTAAATTATAGGGAGCATTTTATTTATACTATTAATAATTTCTTTCTCAGTTGAAACCCCTCGCACCCCTCAGCCAGCTTACACAGTCACCTATGAAAGTCAACGATGTCTGTTGCAATGTAACCATCGGAAAAATAAATCAAGACGTCAAACTGAAAAAATACATTAAAGTAGAAATTGAAAGCATAAAATCAGAATCTATAGATGATACTAATGATGATAATGAATATAAAAACTACGAAGTCGACATAAGTGGTATTAAAACTGACGTAAAAAAAGCATGTTATGATACAGATGAAGATCATTCAGATATTAAGAATGAGAAGTATCATGATGAGATGAAGGATGAAACTAAAGATACAAAAACAACTAAACTTAAAAGAAAAGCAAGAGTCAAAGTGGAGAAGAATCTTAAAAGAGTGAAGAGTAAGGATATAAAAAAAATGATTTCAAAAAAGAATTACATGATAATTGATAACATGTCAGAAGAAGAAATGCTGGCTAAGAGAGAAGCAGACAGACAGACAGATAGATACAAGAACAAAGTTAAATATAGATGTGAGTTGTGTATACTTGGGTTTTTCGACAAAAATCTTTATGAAAAACATATGAAATGCAAACATTCCGAGGTAAACCTTTTTAGTGCATTATTGTCTCCATAAACTGACCTCATGGCTCTGCCTTCTGAGCTAAAAGGTTTAGCTGGGTTACTCTCGACCACAATTCCAATTTGGATCCATAGATTTTGACAAAAGTCATGTAATTTTTCAGTACAAATTACACGATTTCTGACAAAAACCGGATACAATTTGGTACGGCGGCAGTGGTCAAGAGTAGCACTACAGGAATTGATTACCGGGTCAAATATTTGTATGGATTTTTATTCTGAGTCTGAGTGTTATTGTGTGTTTTAAGGATTTATCCGTAAAGTCATTCTATTTCAGGAAGCCGGCATTCACCAGTGTCCAATCTGTGAGGTTAGATTCATAAAGATTAACTTCTTCGAAGAGCATGTACAAAGTCACTATCAAAAGTACAAATGCCGAATATGTCCGTTCATTGGCTACAAGTTATCGGACATGGTGTCTCATGACGCTAAAGAGCATGATGTCAGAAGATTAGTTTGCACAGTGTGTGGTGAAGGGTTTTTGTGAGTATTTCTAACAAAGAAAATTATCTTTGAAAGCCACAACACCATTGGGAATGTTAGAACATTGCTGTAATCAACTTTTTTTTTTACATCTGCGTTCAGCCTGCTGGCTATAAGCAGATCTTATGGAAGATATTTAGTGGCGTGCAGGGCTGTACTCCAGTGAGTTTAACCCCATTTTGATTCAGTTTTGTACATTTGGCTCTAGTATATTGTATTAGTATTTCAGGTTGTCACTAACCTGAAATAATTTGAGTAGTGTTGGCTGGGATCAGGTTAGTGGGGGGATAATGCACAATACTACTTAGTTCAGATCTTATTTCCCCACTATGGATTAGAACTAGAATGAACTTTGCAATGATCTGGCTTAAATATTATCTTCTTCTACGTTACACTCCTGCCAACCCCTAGAACGTACGCTCTCAATAAAATACCATGGTATAAACTTGGACAGTGCCCTATCTTTGACCCCTCATATTGATAGTACTGTGGTTAGAATGCGCAAACTCATCTATGTTTTCCAAAATTTAAGAAGTGTTGCCGTCCTACAATGCTTAAGGACAGTATATTTTGCTTTAGCCCAATCCATTCTGAACTACTGTATTACTGCCTGGGGTGGTTCCATCAAGACACAGATGATCAGAGTGGAACGAGCACAGAGGGTGTCCTAAAAGTGATGTTATCCGAACCGAGGCGCTATTTTACGAGCCTATTATACTCACGCTGTGAAGTCCTCTCTGTTAGACAGCTTTTTGTCTTAGCTACTGTTCTCCGTAAACACTCCCACCTACCCTTTAATCCTCATCCCTCCATCAACAAACGTCGCTCGGATATTGTCTGCAAAACTGAATCTCGCTGGACAGCCGTAGCTAATCGCCACTTCCACTTTTTAAGCTCTCCACTCTACAATAGTATCAATAAAGTGCTAAATATTTACTCCCTTCCACTCCATAAATGCAAAGTTAAATGCCACACCGGGCTTCTGTCACTATCTTATGATACAACTGAGAATCTCCTCATCCCTATCACATAAAATACACACTGTTAGTTAGTAATTACTACACATACATTACACTCTCACCCATCATCACTCTCTCACTCTCTCACACCCTCTTTAGGGTATTTAGAAATATCTAAAAGCTAATGAAGAGTACACACCTTGCAGTTTGTTATACCTTTACACTACACTACTTACATACACCACACCTCTCATACCTCATAACACTACAAACATCACATTCCCCTTACACGCTCAAACATTTATCACTCAAACACTCACACCTTCTAAGTACTTAGAAATACTCAAAAGCTACTTTTATGAAACCTAGACTCTTGTTAGACTAGTGTTCTTAAGAGTACACGCCTTCACTCGCCTCAGATTACATTCACTTTACACACATCCAACACCCTCTCTCACACTACACCATTACAAACACCACATTTTCCCCCACACTCAAATATATTATTACACACTCAACCACACCACTCGTAAAGCAAGTAATTCCTCTTCTCTCACGTGGCTTCTTACTTGTTTTATATAAATTGGAGAGGGTATGGTATTTTGTATTTTTCTCTGTTAAATTTTTTTTTGTTAGTTTATGTTTTTATATTTCTTTAAACTTTAAATGTTTCTAGTTTTTTATTTTTTCTCTCTGTATCTGAACTAATAAATATTATCTTAAAAAATAAAATATTATCTTAATTGTAGTAAAAGTAAACAGCAAAAGCTGTTCAACAAACCTCCGATAAATAAATCTTTAAAAATGTTACAGATCTCCGTCAACTTTAAGGTTACACCGAGAAATGACCCACCAAGCTCCTCCTAAGTGTGAATTTTGTGATAAAACCTTTACAAATAAACATAGTCTTAGAGTTCACATAATGTAAGTTTCATTTTCATCATATAAGTCATGAGCCATCTTTCTTCTTTTATTTACAAATGTAGTCTATTTGGTAAATTATGTAAGTAAGGAATAAAAGTGGACCTAATATCGAACCCTGTGGCACACCCACATCGGTACATTACTCAAGAAAAGTATCCTATCAATTATCTTTCGACAGGCGTCATAGCCAAGTCGGTATTAGCTCATCCTTGGGTCGTTGGTCTTGGGTCGTGGGTTCGATCTCCACCGAGAACAAACATTAATTGTGTGTGGCAAACGTAGATGTTTGTTCTATGTCTAAGTGTTCCTATGTATAAGTTAAAATTTACAAAAAAAGTATATAAGTATTCTATCCGCAATCTAGCTCCCATAGTACAAACTGGCTCAGTTTGGGTCTATGAAAATAACCGTAAAAAATTAATGATTTTATCTTCTACAGACATATGCACAAACACACATCAAAAGTAAAATGTACAGTGTGCGGCGTTTACGTTCGCTTCTTAAGGAGCCACATGCGTAATAAGCATATGGCCGCACCAGAGGCCGCGTACTGTTCCGAGTGCGATATGCGGTTTGCTACCAATGCGTCTTATAGCGCACATCTAAAGTATTCCAAAAAACATCGCTCGGACACTGTACTCAGGTAATATACAGATAACAACCCGTATGTTTCTTGCCCCTGCTTCTATAGACGCTAGGTCGCGAGAAACTGGCATTTACCACTCATACATATTTCTTACGTTCAATGTGAATTACTTTGTTAGCCCGATCCGGGGTTTTTCTGTGTCGATTAGAGACAATGCCATCTATCGGGTTCTTAGTAGTTCTCATGTAGCGTGCTAGATGGCGCCACACCCTTATTTACCTAACTTGGCACACCTCCAAATTCCACTAAGATCGTTGTCGAGCAGGTCTCCACCAAAAATCTTGTCATAGTAATCTAAATATATGAAAATCTTGAAGCTGACCGACAATTAACGCCCAGCCTAAACTATAAGTCCTAGAGGGATGAAATTTGGAGGGTAGTATCCTTATATAGTGTAGGGGTGCACTAAGAAAGGAATTTTAAAAAAGTCGCACCCTAAACGGTCTAAAATTAGGATCAAAGATTTTAACCAAATAATGCTTATGCTGCTGTCACGCTAGCAAAGCCACGGGTGACAGCTAGTACGTTATAAAAACCAATGAATATTATTTATTTCAGGCATGTGTGTGAAATATGCGATGCTAAGTTCGTAACTTCAACTGGTTTGAAGAGGCATGTTCTACTGACACACTCTACTGAGCGGCCGCTGAACTGTGACCGCTGTGGAAAGGTAAGCAAGCAAACTCGTATGAGGTAGTGGCCAACTCTGGTGACGGAGTTTTAAGGCCTCCGTCATTGCTTAACGACTGCTAGAGCCGGGACCAACAGTTTAACTTACCCTCCGAAGCACGAAAGCGCTCAGATGTACATGCCAATAACGGTCACCCATCCAAATAGTGACCGCACAGAACGTTACTTAACTTAGATAATCGGTGAAGATTGATTAAGCAAGCTCCGCTACGAGCGCTTTTGTGGAAAGGTAACACACGCGGATTAGCTCACTGTTGCAATAAGTCCGTGGCGGATATTGCCACGGACTTATTGCAACAGCAACATCGCCTTTATTCTCATTAGAGAGCAAGAGCATGAACATGAGCCGGGAGCCGGGACAGAGGCATTATCGTGTTCACACTATGCTCGTGGCCACTTCCCTGCCGACTGCGGCATAGTGTGAATGTGAACGCATTATTTCTTTCTTTTATTTTTTCTTTCTTTTTTTCTATAAAATGTTGTTGATACCCACTCAGATTTCGTTACCGCTCTATGTAGCGAATACCGCGTAAATCTGAACAGGGCTCATAAAGTACTACGGTATTTGTTTGTTCCAGGGTTTCGACAGGCAGTCAAGACTAACTAAACACGTATTACACGTGCACGAGGGAGTCGAGAAACCTAAAGATAACATATGCGATATCTGCGGAAAAGGATTTAACGTGAGTTTTTATTATTTCACCACGCTCACAAGACATCTAGGCCTTGATCACGAATAAATGTGACAATTGCAAACGTATCGTCGTAACATAACGCACGCGTAGAGATACAGTGCGCGGTGACACTACAACGGTTGGCAGTCAAACTGGCATTGACGCGCAATATAACTCGAATACGTTGACGCCGCGACAGATTTTGTCGTGATAGAGGTAAAGGTCACAGGCACAGTTCCGTCGGTATAGCTCTGCCTTCTTCGCTGTAACCCAAGCGCTTGTGGCGTAGCTTGCTTAGTCATCTTCACTGATTATCTAAGTTAAGCACCATTCTGCGCAGTCACTATTTGGATGGGTGACGGTTAGTGTCAGTTACATTTGAGCACTTCCGTGCTTCGGAAGGCACGTTGAACTGTCGGTTCCGGCTCTAGCAGTCGTTAAGCCATGACGGAGGCCTTAAAACTCCGTCAACACAGTTGGCCACTACCTCATGCGAGCTTGCTTGTATACGCTGTAACCCAATTTTGTTTTTTCAGACTAAATTTATGCTGAGTAATCACATCCGGGTACACACGGGCGAGAAGCCATTCCGATGCGACATTTGTTCTGCCGCGTTCAGTCAAAAGAGCGCTCTGACCACACACACGAGAGGAGTCCACCTCAAACTGAAGACAAAACATCCCAGACATACAACATAACTCAACTTAACTCAAGTGTGACTATGAGAAAACTGTCATAAAACTATGCTTGTGATTGTCAAGTATAATATGTAATTAGATACGTACCAATTCCATCTCTTTGTATTCCATATAACATTTATCTTTCCGAACACGGCCCGCCAAGGCGGAACCGGCTAGTTGGTAGGATTTAAGGCCTTCTGCACACTTGACGGAAACTCCGTCGACTGCGACGGAGTTTCAGAAGGCCTAAGGGTTACAGGTACCTAAAACCATCGATGGTAATTCTTTCTAGGTACCTACGTAGGTACATACTTAGCTACCATAGAAAAAAATACTTTTCATCATACGAGTGCTACAAAGGTAAACATTTTTACCACTTGTTCATTTTTATCATCTGTAATATACATTTGTCGACACAACGTGTTAACAGAAAAATGAAAAGAGCCCTGCCATCTAGCGTCGAATAGCAAAATAATAGTTTCACGTACGTACAAATAACATATTTTTTGTCTGTGCATTGAAGATTGTAATTTTACGTTGAAATAAAACCCCCCAAATTGGTTTGTTTACTTTTGATCTTGTTCCATTCCATTCAACTTTAAAAATATAAATTTATTAAGACGAATGTAGTTATTTATGTATGAAAAAATACTTGCAAAATGCCGTTAAAAATGACTCGCAAATCAACCTATTCAGTAATATCATGTGACACCTAAAATATGCTATACCAGAAGAAATAATGAGATTACTAAAAATCCTACTCACTGTTTTGATTCTTTTCACTGGATTATTCGGTGATTATGTCGTTTTTAGATCAAAATACTCAGAGTCGCAGCTGTTTCGAGCCCTAACGGATACCACTGTCCACGCTGCTATAGGATTTCTTTCAGCTTGTATATTTTTCACCCATCACATACCATTGCAAACATGTATTTATAATACAATATTCTGTACTATGATGTCCTCACTAATCGATGTAGACCACATATTCGTTGCTAAATCGATTTACCTAAAGGTATGTTATATCGAAATATCCAATACTTGATTGTATGTAGACTTACCAAGGAGTGAAACAAGACGTCGCGGCAGACCAAGAACAAGGTGGCGAGCTGAACTAGATAAATACCAGCCCGAATGGATCATCACAGCGATCGCACAGCGTGGAAGGAAGGGGGGGAGGCCTTTGCCCAGCTGTGGGGCATCAAAGGCTCATAATAATAATAATGTATGGTAATCTGCGGAACTACTGGTCTGATACTAAAAGTTCTTTCACCGATAGATAGCTACATTAAAACCAGTTGATGATTTAAATTTTTACAGGATTTAACCAACTTGAAACAAAGAGGGATCTTACATTGCACTACTTTCTGGCTACTAATTACCACAGCACTCCTAACATACAGTTATGTGACAAAGAAACTTCACACAAGCATAATCACTTATATGCTTATTTTAGCATTCACATCTCATCATATAAGAGATGGCAATCGACGCGGACTTTGGATGTATCCATATGGACATACAAGAGCTATTAATACATATATTTATATGATATTGTCAGCAATACTACCTTATATATTTGCGTATACATTTATGGCTATGAAACAGGTGTTTAATGTAAAAGATTATAATTTTATAGAAACTGTTTAATCAATATCGCAAAGTATACATACAACAAATTATTTATGTAACTATTTTTCATTTTATACTGCACCTACTTTTATAATTACCATCTTCAGACCAAGTATATGTATATCATTTTATATAGTAGGTATATATGTATTCTTTTTTGGGTTAGGCATGTATGTTATGTATGTGTATTAGTATATTTTTGTAGGTTATTGTAGTTATAAAGGCGTTGTTGTTTCTTTTTAAAGTTTTACCTTAGAAGCACTACCATCATCTCCGCACTACACCCAGGTTACTTGGTAGATAATGCTAAATAGCATTAAACTCGCCTGTACGATTTTTTTAAAGTGCAATATAGAATTTTCTAATCTAATCTAATCTATGAATAAAATTGTATTGATAGGAAAGCTTTTCGATCGAATTTGAATCTACGCGCCAATGCAAAAGACAAAACAATTATTTAACTGCGAAGCGCTCGTGGCCTAGCTTACTTAGCCAATCTTAACTGATAATCTAAGTTATGCAACGTTCTGTGCGGTCACTGTTTGGATGGTGAAAACTCCGTCGCCAGAGTTGGCCACTAACTCATACGAGCTTGCTTGCTTGCTATGTAACTATTGCAAGGTGATTGCAAGGTTACATCAAGCTTAGTGTCTGACCACCCTAAGACGCAAGCACACAGGTCGAAGCGAAGCATCAATTAAAAAATTTACATAGATAATTTGCAAGGAAATGTTGAAAAAAAACTAAGATGAAAAAACAATAAAAAAATCGAGGGATTATTTCCACGTAAACCACATCATTTCGGTATCTCTGTAGTTGTTATTTAAACTATTGGTTTGCTATTCACCGCTAGATGTCATTTATTTCAGTGATTGATCCTCTGTCAGTCCCCATGGTTAGGGCTATGCTCGGACTATAAGGCGTCCGCGGCGTCCGGACTTCCGGAGAAAGAAGGACTGAGCCTCCCTGTTTCGAACCGTACGTCTAATTTTAATTTTTGGTACTTACATGCTTTAGCTGTGGTAGCGTCGCGGCAGTTAGCTTCTATATTCTTTCCAAGGTAAAAGAATATAGAAGCTAACTGACGCGACGCTCCGCTGCAGTCGGATATCGCTGCAGTTCCTATTTGTTTTATAGGACTGTTACGTAAAACTTTTTTATATAACACCTGCTCGTCAATGGCATATTATGTGTCATGCAAACTCAACTTAAAGCAAGTCATTTGTGTCCTATGGTATAACCGGGTCATTATAAATGTACGGAATTTCATAATCCCCTAGGGAATTATGACATTTGAATTTGGAATGCAATCAACATTGAATATACGAGCTCCTTGCAATCCATGACCAAACGTCAAAATTAGAATATAAACTTTTCATAGAGCCCTAAATCAAGGAGAATGTATTCAAAATTAGAATGAAACTTTTCATAGAAACCTGCATGAAGAAGAATTTGCCACTACAAAAAAAACAAATAGAACGAAAAGGCGCTAAACTGCAAATCTTTGTGTTATTTTGTAACAAAATAGCGTATTTTAACAAAAATGTCAACTGACAGTGACGAAAGTGATGTGATACCGGAATGCATACAATCTGAAGCAACTGATATCATTGGAAATTTGCTTCCTGAAAGATCTAAGGAAGCGTATATGAGAACCTACAATGATTTCAACAATAATATAACTTTGTCTTTTTACAATTGGTCCAACGTCTCTAACATTAACTTTTACTTTTAATTTTCTATATTTGTCTTCTTTCATTATTGTAAAATTAATAAAGTAAGTACTTTCTTTTAATTGTATTATGTTTTATTGCCTCGCAGTGTTTATATAAAGTAGAGTATGCATTTTGGGGACAAAAACGCCCGAGACATAATACACTGCTTTATCCCCTGATGCATAATCTACTATTATCCCCGTATTTTCATGGTAGGACTATTGAAACTAGCCCATTAGGGCTAGTTTCAATAGTCCTACCAAAAGGATGTTACCAGCTAATAGGGATAAAAAAAGTTTTAACAGTTCTATACGTAAGTCTTATAGAACAAATGGGAGTTACCCATAAAAGCGGCAGCTGTGGGTTTGGATAGGGTGCCATAAAAAACACCAACCCCTATGATAATTTTATTCTAATAGAATTGATGTAGCAATTTAAATTGTTTTAGGGGTTGGGGTTGGTGTGAACTTGCGCGTGTTATTTGATTACCTACCCACTTAGAATATACTTGAGGAATGCACCCAAGCCCAACCGACCGACACGTACCTATTTGATAGTTTGGTACTTACATACCACTACATACATACCTACACTTGTTAGATTACCTACTGTAGGTAGGTACCATGTACCTAGGTGATGTTTTTTAAGGTCCTACCTACCTACGTAGGTAGGACCTTAAAAAATATGAAAAAAAGGTTTAGCAAAACATGTACCTACCTATGTAGTAAGTATGTAAATAGACGTAAAAATATTTAAATAAAACCATATAGACGGACATTTGAGGTTAAAATTCCGAACAAACATCTGTCAAATTCAAATTTTCGTTCGGAGCGTTCTTGAATTAGAGTAGGCTTAGAGAATTTAGATGTCAAACTATTTTCGTACGGACGAAACTTCGTAACGAATATGAACCGTGGTAGGAATCGTGTGAAACTTCGATCGTAACTTCGTTTTTCGTTGAATTAGAGTAGGCTCCCAGAGTACAAGTAGTACCTAGTTAATTTATAACGAATTTTTAACAAAACCAAAAATAAATGACACATGACACAAAGTGCTGTCAAAGTTAACACAGCTCATTCAATAGTGGCTGGTTGGTTTTACCGCAGAGTTGGTTTCTCTTCTCACTTCACAGTCGTCCATTTCATTTTTATCAGTGATACATAAAGCACAGCGCCGCGTATCGTTTTAGTTTAGTAAGAAAACGATGATAAGATACAATAATTGTGATAAAATCATAATATCAAGCAGTTTAGTGCATTCAGTAGTGCTTATTCGTGCCTTTGCTAGAAAATTGTAGTATTTTCTGTTCCCGTCGTATCAAGTGTTTGTGAATTTATCAAGAATATCAAAATGCGTGAAATAGTGCATGTTCAAGCTGGGCAGTGTGGAAACCAAATCGGGTCCAAGGTTCGTGGTATTATTGATTAGAAAAACTGTCAATTGGTTACGTTCTTCACGTTTTTATCATTGCGTGACCTATTTTTTTCTTTGCGCTATTCAAAATGTTCAGCTTGTCAATGGATCGTTGAGTTTTACCTATTGTTTTTAGGTTAAAATTTCTCTGCGTGTTTTCTGTCTAAAAAAGGGTGTGGGACTCCACACCCTTTTTTAATAACCATAACCCATAACGAGTTTAATTTATAGGTCTTTTCTTGAAGAAAGTCTGTTAGGTCTGTTTGTATTCCACCATTTCCATCCAGTAGGCTAACTACAAGTGTGCAAGTGTTTCAAACAAAATAAAAAACAATTGAATTTGTAGATACCTACCTACCTACATATTTTTGGAACGATTACGTAGGTACAGGCTGTTACGGTAAGTCGCTAATAAATAAAATCAATACATAGTTAGAGCAGTAGTAGGTACTACCTACTTAGGTACGCGTTTGTGAACTAATTTATTTATTCCGTTGACGAAATAAAGGTCACGGCCCAAAAAATTAGTATCCACAGTTGACGACAAAAGATGGCGCTGTCAAAAATTTATGCAACAACATTCTAACGAAATATGTAGTAGGTAAACTTTGGAAAGTCTGAGTATACTATAAAATTACTGGATAGAACATGCGTTGATTGTCATGATTAGATGCCTACCTACAAGATCATTCAAGTTTTTGAAACCTCTGCCCACCGCACTGCAATCTGCAGTGCAGTAAGTTACCTACTAGACTGCTGTCCAAAGGCGATAGTGGCGACATCTGTAGGTATGTAGTAGTAGGTAGGTACTTAACCCTCTGCGACTGAGGTGGTAGTCTATCAGACACCGTCAACCACTTAGAGCGATGCCAACTTGCTATATCGCGTGATATAGTTCCGTCTTGCTCAGTCAGTGCCTTCTTCAATCGGTTTGCGGCAGTGGTTAGTAAGGAGTCAGCAGCCACCCGTGCTGCACTTTGGGTGCTACGACCTTATGGTGTTCCTTATACGTAACTACAGCAATAAGATCTGATTCTGTTAGACGTCACCTCATAAAGACTAAGACGCTATACTTCCATAGTGTCCAACATTCGTAACGTCAGCAAAAATACGTACTATGCCATAGTGTCTCATGTGCATAACCTCAGTTCGAATTTATATTTCCGGTTTTAAGATATCGAATCCTTGAAATATATTATCCCAGACCATCTAAATGAGGTTTAATTGAAGACCTTACCGTCTTAGCGCCCATATTGAAAACTGGTTTGAGACGTTATAGGAAGAAAATGATCTAAATGATTTTGACGACTTGGTTGAAGACTATGACATAAGGGCTTTGGGGTAGGGTCCTTTGGTCAAAAGCAAATATTGGAAGGACAAGTAGAACTCTTGCGCTTGTGCACAGAAGTTTTACTTGTCCTAAGAGTTTATCTTATATGTTTTTTCGTTCTATTTTGGATCTAGCTGGTGTAAATACTTATTATGTTTTGAAGCAAAGTCTCCCCCCCTATACCAAGTTGCATAGGGGAGACTTCTTGATATCCTTAGGTGAGAGATTAAGTTCTTCTCAGTTTGGAGGAGCGCGTTTATAACGACAAACTGCCTAAAGAGCCCGGATTGACAATCCAAGTTTTAATAAGGATTTGCCTCCCCTTCCTGAATCCCCCCTCCTCCTAGCACATGCCACAGCAGACTAAAAAGGCAGACAAGATTCAGTTTTAGTGCTTGTAAGAAAACTATTTGCTTGCAATGCTCCGCTCTTGGAGATTCCAAATAAAAAATTAGGGCACAGATTATATAATACTATACTATTAGGGTCAACTTTACGAATAATTTGTGCATGAACGTATCATACGATTTTGCTGTTTTTTTTTCACAGCTGCTTATAACAATGTTAAAAAGAAATTTAAAACAATCTTTAATCTTTAATTCTTTATTGTACACTAAAATAACACATAAAAGACAGAAATAGATAACATGTACAAAGGCGAGCTTAACCCTAAAAAGAGTTGACAATTTGGGCAACAAATGCAAAAAATTGTAAGGTCAATAACTAAATGCTTATAAAAAAGATCTCATTCAAACGTGATTGATTAACTGTTATAACAATGTTTTATTTTATTTAAAACATCATTATTTTTATGGTATACAAACCAGTTTACTTAATAAATAACTCACATTTGTGATTAAAATATAAAATGTGGGTGATTCACGCTAGTTTATCTCAGTCGAATGTTAACAATAACTTCACCTCAGTTGCAGAGGGTTAATGAGACTGTGACCTCAGAAGTTGTGATGATCCTGATATGATTCAATAATAAAACTGGGGCGTGCTAACCTACGTCGTTGAAACTAGGTACAAGGTACCTACAATCGCAGCACAATCTAGTCAACAAAAGTGCTAAGATGTTCAGAAATGCAACATTCTTCAACAGACCATCTGCTTATTTCGTGACTTTTCTTAAAAACAAGTCAACGTAGGTACCTAGTAGAGATAGACAAGGCACACTTTGGTTTGTAGGTGATTAGGCTAATGACAAATACTCGTACCTACCTACTATGAGTAATATACTCATTAGAAAAAATATCTATCTTATCCTGCAGTATCTGTTTTTAGAAACATAGGTTGTTTTACCATACCTACCTCTGTGTTTTGTTACGTAATGTTCTATTGATTTGTTATGTTATATATATATGTATATATATATATATATATTTTTATATATTTATATATATATATGTATATATTAAATTATGTAGTAGGTATAGCTCTTAGTTTGTAAGATAAATATTATTCTCTGTAATGTCGCTCACCAACCTCCTCACTACACCACCATGTTTGGGTTGGCTGGCAGACAATGCTTTCAGCATTAAGTCCACCCTTTGTAACAAATTTATAATTTTGTGCAATAAAGTATTAAATAAATAAATAGATATTTATATAATTTTATTATTACAGTTCTGGGAGATAATATCAGACGAGCATGGCATTGACCCCAACGGTTACTACAAAGGCACAAATCCGCAGCAGAAGGAACGCCTCAATGTTTACTATAGTGAAGCGTCAGGAGGTAAGAACAAACAAACTACCAACATAACACGCCTATCAAAGTCCACTGCTGGACATAAGCCATTATATACATAAGCGAACGAGATCTTAGTGACAACTTGGACAAAAATGCTTTGTATGTTTGTTCCTCGAGATCTTTTGAACCGCTTATCCAATCTTCACAGAATTTGGTAGGTATACGGATACTCTTAAGTTTTACTGGTTTGTTACATGAAGTAAATCGGTCAAGGGGTCTTGAAGTTATGAGGGTCCAAAAAGAGTTTAAAAAAAAGTCGTACAATAATATCAATTGGGGTGTCATATGATAGGGTTTTGTTTAGGCATTCCAAAACCGTTTTTATTTTGACTCTAGGTCTAATAGTTTTTGAGTTGTTGTAAAAAAAAAAATTGGCCTACTCAGTATAACGTGAGCTACCATTTCTTGGAGTTTCAATGATTTTGTAGTTCAAGTAAAACTGGTACTTAGCTAGACGGCGATTTCGAAGTGATTTTGCATATTTTATAACAACCATTGGTCAATAAAAATTGTTTGGGTTTTATTAACCTCCGACCATCACGAGATCTCAGTTTGGGGCGAACTACTAGTATACTATACATATTATTTTGTATTGATAGTACAGTAAATAGAGTTTGTTTACCAGATAGGTATGTCCCTCGCGCTGTGCTCGTGGACTTGGAGCCGGGCACGATGGACTCAGTGCGTTCCGGCCCTTACGGACAACTTTTCCGACCGGACAACTTCGTGTTTGGGCAGAGCGGCGCTGGTGAGTAGCGAGTAGCGACATCTGTTATTGAGTTACTTAGAACGTATTACTGAAACGTTCTAAGTTTGAATTTTTGGATTCGCGTTAGCATACCTACGCACTAAAGGAAGAACGCGCACTTGGAATTATACAGTATCACGTCACAAAAAGAAGCGCCAAGCGCTTTTTCTTAGCGCTTCTTTTTGTGACGTAAAAATACTGTACAATTCCTCTAAAATCAATACATACCAAGGTACGTAAAAACCTATCTTTTTTATCAACTGGTAATAGTACATAAATGCAAAATGCAATGAGCTTTAGATAAGAATAGAAAAATTACCACCTCAAATATCGGCATTTCGTGATTTGCGATTTCCTGTACCTAGCTATATGTATAGGTAGGTATTTGTGTATCTATACGTCTTTTTTGTTAGTATTTACTATTTAGTAGGTACCTACCTATACAAAAAGTTCTTATACTTAACCGTCCCTAACGAATTTGACTATCTAAAGTTGCTAGAAAATAAAAAAAAATCAAAACTGGATATTATTGTCACGTGAGTTTTCTTTTGAAAGTGCCATTTCCATGTTTTTAACCGACTTCAAAAAAGGAGGAGGTTCTCAATTCGGTTGTATTTTTTTTTATGTTTGTTACCTCAGAACTCCGTCATATAAACATAATAAAGTACACTGAAGGCCAATAAAAAGTTTCCACAGTTTTTATATTTTCTCTGTGTTTACTTTGTTTAAATGTGCTAGTACCTCTATAATAGAGTTGTCGTTTTGGTCGACTGTCATGATAACATCTATGTTAAATAAACAATTTGAATTTGAATCACGTTTGACTAGCCCTTTATTTCCAGGCAACAACTGGGCTAAGGGTCACTACACAGAGGGCGCTGAGCTAGTCGACTCCGTGCTTGACGTCATCAGGAAAGAGGCTGAGAACTGCGACTGCTTACAAGGTGGGTATTGACTTTACATAAGGAAAATGAATTTATTGTATGTGGAATCGATTAGGTACAGTTACCTACTTCTACGTAAGTTACCTAAATGCGTCTTAGTTTGATGTTCGTCGTTTTGTACTGACTCGTCGTCGTTGAACTTTGTTTTTTTTTTTTTTTTTTTTTTTGTGCTTTGTCGTTTGACTTCGCATTCGCCGAAGATGTGGCGTTTGTGACATTGCCCTCCATCGCTGTTATATCTTATACTAGCAACCCGCCCCGGCTTCGCACGGGTGCAATGCAGTGATGATGTTGATGTATTATACATATAAACCTTCCTCTTGAATCACTCTATCTATTAAAAAAAACTGCATCAAAATCCGTGGTGTAGTTTTACATATAGACATTAGGACAGACGCGCGAAGCGACTTTGCTTTATACTATTTAGTGATTATAAGCCTTCGATTTCCCACTGCTGGGCAAAGGCCTCCCCCTTTTTCCTCAACGCTGTGCGATCCAATGCTGTGATGTTCCATTCGGGCTGGAATTTATCTAGTTCATCCCGCCACCTTGTTCTTGGTCTGCCGCGACTTCTTGGTTCTTGTGGACGCCACTCTGTGGTTACATAATTCTTACATGAGGGAAAAGAGTTTATTGTATGCGAGATTCGAAATTAACGATACCAACGGTACTTGTTACTCCTATTTGAGTTTTAAAACAGTGTTGATGTTGTGTGGCTATTTTGAGGTTCGTCGGTTGAACAACTGACTACGCGTTCACCGCAGACTTCTTTTGTGACATTGCCCTCCATCACTTGATGTAAAGTTTATATCTTTTATTAACCCTTCAAATCAGAGCATAGCAATTCAATCACTTGTAGCCTCAAATTACCGAGTGTCAATATTCTGAGCTTGTGGCGTGGTACCTTATTCGTCCAAGCGTGGTACCAGTGGTACATAGTAAAGTTTGACTGGTAGCGATAGTTCGACAGGCGTCATGGCTCAGTCGGTAGTAGCTCTGCCTTCCGTGCTGTGGCTCGTGGGTTAGATCCCCACCGAGAACAAACATTTGTGTGTTGTAAACATAGATGTTTGTTCTGTGTCTGAGTGTTTCTATGTATTATAAGTATGTATTTACAAAAAAAAATGTATGTATGTATTCTATCAGCCATCTAGTTTCCATCGTACAAGCTTTGCTTAGTTTGGGACTAGAAGGCGTTGTGTTAAGTGTCCGTGAATATTTATTTATTTATAGCCTATCAGTGATAGATGAGGCCTTTGCATGATCTAGATAATTTATAGTGTCAGGGGCCACTTTTTACTAATTAAGTTCCATAGAAAAATTACATAATAACATATAAGTAAAATGTGTGTTTGTTGTACAGGTTTCCAGCTGACTCACTCGCTGGGCGGCGGCACTGGCTCAGGGATGGGCACGTTACTGCTCAGTAAGATCCGGGAAGAGTTCCCCGATCGCATCATGAGCACATTCAGCGTCGTTCCTTCCCCCAAGGTCAGTGATTCTGTGATTCTTCTAGTGTTGTTGATCAGAAAGGGTATTTACTTACATACATCTATATTATATGATCTGTGCCTCTATATAAATTACTTTGTGGTTTGCATACTATAATCGGGTCGTTTTAAGCTTTGCGTCCATTGCAGGCGAATCGCTGTGCGATGCGTCAGAATTTATGCTTTGTATAGATTTGTATGTGACTGCGTGCACTGCAGCCGCATCTTTACCGTAGACACGCAACTTTAAACTGTGTCGTCAAGTCATAAATGTCAGAAAATTAGGTTCGTCCCAACTACGTACGGTGGGTATAATCACGGGCCACTGTGATCTGAACTACCATCTCCTCAAGATCGGAGCGACAGACAGCGACCTCTGTCGTGGCTGTCTTCAGGAAAAAGAAACAGTAGAGCATGTCTTGCTGCATTGCTCTGCCACAGCCGAAGCCAGATCCAAAACGGGACTGCAGGAGCTGATCGGGTCTCACTCCTCGGCATCCATAACACCATCGGGGATGCTGGAACATTGCTGTCATCAACCCAAAGTCCTTCTCCGTTACTTCAAGGAGTTGGGCTGGTTGGGGTGAGGTCAGCAGAGGGACAATGCACAATACACCCAACGCGGGACGTCAGTGCAGATCTCATTCCCCCACAACGAATTAGAATTACGTACGCTATCGACTTATCGATGAAAAGCATACAGACTGCATTTTGTCGATAATTCCCAATTCATCTTTTGTCATTAACTTATCGGGAGCATCCCAGATCATGTAATACTTTATAAAGTACTTTACTAAGTGCTTGGACTAAGTGGTGTTGTTTTGGCCCTGTATCCGTTTTACACTTCATAGGTCAGCGAAGTAGTACTAGAGCCGTACAACGCAACACTATCAGTGCACCAACTTGTGGAGAACACGGACATGACATTCTGTATCGACAACGAAGCGCTGTACAACATTTGCTTCAGAACTCTGCGTCTAGTCAGCCCTAGCTACGGCGATCTCAACCATTTGATAAGCGTAAGTTTGTTATAGCGCCATCTATTTTTTAGTGTCAGCAACTTTCTTGTGTTTAATTTGACTACCTTTAATTTGATTCGTGGTGATTTCTTTTTTACTCATTTTACAAAATATATCTCTAAACTTACATAACATAATGTATGAGCACCGTATGAGCACGTTGATACTTATTTAAGCAATAAATTTACTTTGACTTTGAATTTGACCGGTGGCTTAGTGGTAGCACGTGGTAGTAACCCCGACTTCCGACCGGTCGTGGGTTCAAACATGTTCAAATCCGGTAGTGCACAAATGGATTTTTCTTTTCGAAAATGTGCGCAATGCAAGTGTTCTCAAACGGTGAAGGAAAACATCGTGAGGTAACCCGCAGCTTAATCAGCTCCGCACGTATTGACCTTGTCTTTCCTGTGGATATCGCTGACTATGCCGAGAGGATGGTATAGGTGCTACAAGCCTACTCCATCTAAACATGCCCTACGCACTGCAGCATCCCGTACGATAATAGTAGGGGTATAAAGTGGCCCCTGACATCATCATCATCATCATCATCATCATCTAAATATATAAAACTCTTGAAGCTGACATAGAATCAACGCACAGCCTAAACTATGAGTCCTAGAGGTATGAAATTTGGAGGGTAGTATCCTTATATAGTGTAGCGGTGCACTAAGAAAAGAATTTTGAAAAGTCGCATCCAAAAGGGTCCAAAATTAGGGTCAAAAGATTTAAACTAAATAATGCGTTTCTTTAATATACCGTACATGATAGACCCATCAAAATTGGTACATAGATTCGTCAAATAAATTGACTCGACACGTGTTTCAGGATTTTCAAAAAAAATCAAAATTTGTACGCTGCTACCACGCGAGCAAAGCTTTCCAAATGTAGATAAAATGCAAAGCCATGCTTACTTATGGTGATATTAAATTTGCAGCAAACAATGTCAGGAGTGACTACGTGTCTCCGTTTCCCTGGACAACTGAACGCAGATCTCAGAAAACTAGCCGTGAACATGGTGCCCTTCCCGCGACTTCACTTCTTTATGCCAGGTATGATTATTTTATTCTAGCCCCAATAACATCTAATAATCTTGTATTCTACTCTTGTAGTAACTGTTGTCTAAACAAGAAGTCCGTGCAACTTTCGACATTTCGGATCGAAGGATTTGGATGCTAAATGTTCTTGGGTGCACATCAACTGTAATATAAAACGCTTGGGGGGGGCAATCTCATAAAAACGTGCCGGGTTTATCATGCAAAAGAGCGCTAGTAACAATAGCCTCAGTTCGACAGAGATTTCAAATAGGGATGACGTCATATTTCGGCCAAAACTGTGAGAATATTAATTGTCATAACTAATAGCATAACCCATAACCCTTCTACCTTAACAAATCTAAGAATAAAATATGCATTTTATGATAAGTAATTATTAAAAATATATCAGTACCTACTATAAAAAGATATTAGTAATAATTATAATTAAAATATATCTATAATCATAAAACACTAAAAACAAGTTTTTCCCAATTTTCTCATTTTCTGTCTTACTACATACGAAAATTCTTTCACTACAAACCTCTACTTACCTATCTTCATCGTTTTAAGCGTTTGTTATAAATCGTATAACCCTTCTATTTCATGTAATCCAGATTTTTGACGCAAAAAACAAGTTTTTCCCAATTTTCTCATTTTCTGGGTTACTACAATCGAAAATTCTTTCACTACAATCAACTACTAACGTTTCTCTATAGGAATCAGCCGGAAAAAGTTTATTTTTGCAAAGTCGGGGGACGCGATTTTTTTTTTTTTTTTTTTGGGTTTACTACAAGCGAAAATAATAATAATAAATATTCACGGACACTTAACAAACTTTAAAAATAACTTCACTACTATCCACTACTAATCTAAATCTACCAAAAAACCGAAAAAAGATTTTTTTTTAAAGTCGGGGGCCAAGTTCACATAGCTAAAAACTCATTTTGACGTCATCCCTATTATAGTAAACATCTCTAGACCCCTTACTATGTATTTGTTTTGTTTCAGGTTTTGCGCCTTTGACGGCAAGGAATTCGTTCGACTACCGCCCACAGACTGTTCCGGAACTGATGAGCCAGGTATTATATTTACAGCCTTACCCAGCTCGCAGAAGCAGCTTTCCGTGATGTGGGTTTTGGGTTCGATCCCCACTGAGAAGAGACATTTGTGTGTTGCGAACATATATGTTTGTTCTATATCTGAGAGTTACTATGCACATACCTATTTATTTACCATAAAATCTATATAAGCCTTGCTTAGTTTGGGACTAGATGGCGCTGTGGGAAATGTCCATGATTGTAGGTACTTTTTTCTCATCAGATAGAAAGTAGATGAAAAAAAATACAATCGATGATAACTATCTTTTCTAAAATTTTACTATTATGTTATTGTTAGATGTTCAACTCTGGTAACATGATGACGGCGTGTGACCCGCGTCGCGGCCGCTATCTGACGGTGGCGACAATCTTCAGAGGACACATGTCCATGAGGGAAGTGGATGACCAGGTCATGGCGATACAAAACAAGAACTCCAGGTACATACACACCTTTTAAAATTATTATAACAATTGTGGTAGGCGTCACAGCTCAATCCTACTAATATTATAAACGCGAAAGTTAGTATGGATGGATGGATTTTTGTTACTCTTTCACGTAAAAAGTATAGTATGCAACTCTTGAATAAAACGGATTTATACCGAGGGCCATGAACCACTCACATCGTTCAGGATTCTAACACTTGAATCATCATGAATTACTCCCTGCGGTCGTGATTCAGTCGTTAGAATCCTTCACTTGCTCGTGTGTCATTTATGGCCCTCGCTTTAAATCCGTCTTTTATTCACCAGTTGCATAATACACTATTACAAAGAAGATTAACCCTTAAATTGGCAACGTACTCCACAAAGTACACTAACTTTGTAAAATTCTAGGCAAGTGACTATTAAAATTTTCTACCATTTTTTTATGCCAAAGTGTCATAAATATATCCTACTTTGGTAGAAAAAATATTGTGGGTGGCAACATTTACAATCACGGCCATTTTGAAAATGGCTTCGAAGAGGACAGCTGCTCCTGCGCGTCGGGTTAGTTTTTTATTTACTTTTTTTAAGGTTTTTTGAGGTTTTCTTTATGGGATTTGTGTTTGGTAACAAAGAAATATCGTAAATAATCCAATTCAGTAGTTATTTGGTGTCAAAATGTCATAATCAAACTTTTATCAAATGAAAACAATGTGTGTACTCCGTGAATACCGTTGCCAAACGCACTGTAAACTACTCGAAATAGGTTACGGTGTACACGAAGTACACTGCCAACTAGGTAAAGAAGTGAATATCTGCATTTTTATTATATTTTGATATTGCAATGGGTGTTGGTTCGCTTGCATACAGCATGTTTTTTTTTTCTTTTTCTGCAGTGCTTGAACCTAACAAGAGCGCATAGAATTTTGGCTTTGGTTCCTGCTCAAAATGCATGCTCCGGTGATAGTTCTAATTCTGATGAGGAACAAACCTTCCACCACCATCGCCCTGATTGGCCAGTTACCATCCCTGCATCACCCTCGCTTGCGAGCTCTGACCCACCCTCCTTGGACTCCTCATACGAACGACTTGACATCCTGAATGATAATGCTTCTGAACATAGCCTTGATGAAATACCACTAACACCAACGTTTCAAGAGGTTTTCCCATCCCCCTCTACTAACGATGCGAATTACAATGCTATACCTACTCTAAACTCCATTCAGTCATTGCCCTCACCATCTGTAGAATGCCTTCAGTCACCGATTACCAGCACCCCGCAAGCTGCACCTGTACCGTCGACTAGATCTAAACGCCGAAAAACTTCTGTCGTTGCGAAAGTTGTAAAAAAGAAGCCTAAATTCTCACTTGACTACAACTGGAGGAAGGCTATTTTACGTCATAGAGCATACATGGATGATGGATTGCATGAGCTCCAAGAAACACAAAACGAAACTGTGTTGGATTACTTTCGTTCTTTCTTTACGCCGGACATCATTGCAGATATCGTTTTCAACACAAACTTGTATTCAGTACAACAAAACGGGAGATCGATACAGTTGATAGAAGAAGAGCTAGAAAGTTTTCTTGCAAATCCTAATGGGTGTTGTCCAAATGCCTGCGTATACGGATTATTGGGCGAGAAAAACTCGATACCCTCTAATAGCTGAAGAAATGACACTAAAACGCTACCAACAAATAAGACGTAATATCCACTTTGTGGACAACAACTTGGAGAACTCGGACCGTTATTTCAAAATACGGAACGTGATGGAAAAAATTAGACATAATTTCTTGAAATTGGAAGAAGAAGGTCAATACTCCATTGACGAAATGATGATGCCATACAAGGGTACAAAAGCTGGGAATAGAAGACAGTATATAAAAAATAAACCAAAGAAATGGGGTTTCAAAAATTTCGTGCGCGCTGGAGTAACAGGCCTAATTTATGATTTCATCATGTACGGTGGAGAAGATACGTTTCGTGGTCATACTTTTACTGATGAAGAAGCTTCACTTGGAGTTGGTGGAATGGTAGTAGTAGCATTATGCAAAACCATCAAGCAAAAGCCATCTACCATATACGCGGACAACTTCTTCACTTCACCTGAGCTGGTGTACTTGTTGCGGAGGGAATATGGGATATTTAGCCTAGGAACAATAAGAGCCAATCGCCTTAGAGGTGGCCACGACCTATTACCATCGGACAAAGAAATGAAGAAGAAACCGAGAGGATATAGTGCACAAGTTGTTTGCAATACCAACAAAATAGCTGTCGTGAAATGGAACGACAAAAAGGCGGTGACGTTGATCAGTTCTTTCGTGGATTCTCATCCTATAGAAAAGATTAGAAGGTATTCAAAGGAACACAAAAGAAGGATTGACGTAGATTGCCCTCAAGTGGTAAAACACTACAACAAGCATATGGGAGGGGTAGATTTAGCAGATATGCTTATTTCCCTCTACAGGATACCGTTCAAAAGTAGAAGATGGTACCTAACCATATTTGCACAGCTGTTGGATATGTGCATCAACAACGGATGGCTTCTGTACCGGCGAGATAAAAGACCAGAGATGTCCCTAAAAGAATTCCGACTCGAACTGTGTGCAGGCCTTTGCCGAGCCGGAAAGATGCCTAAGAATAAGAGTATGATGGAAAGACTACAGGATGCAAGAAAAATCCTGAAACCATCCGTTGTCAGACCAGTGGATAGTGTCAGGTACGATGCTGTCGGCCACTTTCCGGAAACTGCGGGCAAACAGTCACGCTGTAGGTACTGCAAAGATGGTAGAACAAAAGTTTATTGCATCAAGTGCAATATGCATCTTTGCTTTGTCGTGGGAGAAAATAAGAACCGAAACTGCTTCCGGCAATTCCATACAAAATAATTGGTTGATTTAGGGTCCTATCGATTCATTATACCTAATTTAGTTTGTGTTTTGAGACAGTAAATTATTTTTTTAGTAAAATGTTTTTTATTTCATTCTTGGCAGAGTACTCTGCAGAGTACAAACACACGATGATGTAATTCGTACAGCACCTAGCAAGGTACTTCGTGTAGTACATTCATTTTCACGAAAACTGGAATATTTAGATTTTTTTTTGCAATAATTTAGGTTTCTAGGATCATAATAGATCAGGAATATAACAAAAGAAAAACAGATTTCAGGAAAAAAAAAACTTGCCAATTTAAGGGTTAAAACAAATACAGTATTTACGATACTCACAATATTTACAAAATACACATGAAACAGTTGAGCTATCTACAAACAGCTGCAAACTATTCATAGATCTGCATTGATTATTTCTGATTATTTCTGTTCGTAGCTATTTCGTAGAATGGATTCCTAACAACTTGAAAGTGGCAGTGTGTGACGTGCCGCCCCGTGGCCTCAAGATGTCCGCGACATTCATCGGAAACTCCACCGCTATACAGGAGATATTCAAACGCATCTCTGAACAGTTCACCGCCATGTTCCGGAGAAAGGTAAGCCATGACGGAAGCCAAGCCATAATGACTTTGAGTGACAGGTTGCTAAGCTATGTCGTTTTAACTATGACCTCACAAGCTACGATGCGATCCAAGCTATGACGGAAGCCAAGCCATTCAAGCCATAATGACTTTGAGTGACAGGTTGCTAAGCTATGTCGTTTTAACTATGACGGCACAAGCTACGACGGATCCAAGCCATGACGAGTTTTTGTGACAGATTTTAAGCCATAATCAATATTTTGATGACTGATTCTAGAGGGTTAAGCCAAGTATAGAGCCCTCTGTCATGGCTCTAACATTGGCTTAACTTAGTAAAATCTGTCATAGAAAAAAATGCTTATGGCTTAAAATCTGTCTCAAAAATTCGTTAGGCTTTTTGAAAAATTAAGCTATGACGATTTATTAGCTAAGCCATTATAGCCTCAAGCTATGACGGCCTAAGCTATGACGGGAATTTAAAGCCATGACGGATAAGACTTGTTTGTTTCCAGGCCTTCCTGCATTGGTACACGGGCGAGGGTATGGATGAGATGGAGTTCACAGAAGCAGCCAGCAACATGGCTGATCTCATCTCTGAATACCAGCAGTACCAGGTATGAACACTTTATTTTTAACCACCGACAGAAAAACTGAAAGGTGTTATATCAGTGGCCTTACAGTGGATAAAGCCGTGTTGTCCGAGTGGGATTGCACCTCGACTTTCGATCCGAAGGTCGTGGGTACGAATCCACGCCGTGCATCATATTTTCGTTTCGGAAAACTTACTGCGTGTATCTACAATGGCGACATTAAATTGACACACAGGTAGAGCTACTTATTAGTATTCATAAAAAAATATTTAAAGTACAGTCAGCTGCACTAAAATGTGTACAATTCGTAATTTTCGTTGACTTTGACGGTGTCAATACTAAATAAATAAGTAAATAGAAATAAATATAAATATTCTTGGACATTACACACCACGCTCTCTAGTCCCAAACTAAGCAGAGCTTGTACTATGGAAACTAGATTGCTGATATAATACTTATATACTTTTTTTTTGTAAATACATACTTATAATACATAGTAACACCCAGACACAGAACAAACATCTATGTTTGCCACACACAAATGTTTGTTCTCGGTGGGGATCGAACCCACGACCCACAGCACGGAAGGCAGAGCTACTACCGACTGAGCCATGATGCCTGTCAAAAAAAAGTAAAATTATTATCATAATTTTCATATTGTTTTAAGTCTTTATCCTGTAAATGTCTATTGCAATATTTGCAATACGGTGACACTAGTTTGAAAGTTACGAATCGTACACATTTTAGTGCAGCTGACTGTACTTTAATAATTTTTTATGAATAAGTAGCTCTATCCGTGTGTCAATTTAATGTCGCCATTGTAGATACAACTGTATATGCGCATTATAACACGGTGAAGGTTGAAAACATCGTGAAGTAGTTTTTTCTAGTTTTTTAACGGTGAAGGAAAACATCGTGAAGTAGTTTTTTCTAGTTTTTTAAACTTATAAATATTGTCCTTACAAAAATTAGTATTTTTGATACTAAACATACGACATACACGTACATACTCGTACACAACACCCTTTTATAACAAAACTTGTATACCAGGAGGCCAGTGTTGATGATGAAGAGGTTTTCGATGAAGATGAAGAAGCCCAGGAGTACGAGAGGGATGAGCTCCAAGCATAAACCATTCCTTACATTAGTGATAGCGCTAACAGCTTCTACGAGCGCTGAACAAGAGGGCATCTCTTACAATATACTGTAGTACAATATCATTGGGATTATTATTTTGTGATTCCAAAAAAATTACATGAGACCTAACATCTTTGTCTAATGCCTGGTTTACACTTGATTAAGTATCAAGCGCAAGTGACAAGTGCAAGTGTTAAGCGGTAAGTCAAATCAGTGTGTAAACGCATACGCTGTTAAGTGATGAGTGCAGGTGACAAGTGCAGGTGCGAAGTAAAGAGTACGTATACGGGCAATTTGTTGAGCAATAATTGCTCGGCAACACGAATGGATCAATCTGAAGTAATAAATAGCAGAATCAACTAATGTAAGGCTATCGACGCTAAGACTCATGTAGCATTATTCCTATAAACCTTGTGGTTTCCTTAGTGCTATAGTACAAAATAAGTTATTATGTATTTTTAAAACAATAAATGAAAAAAAAACTGAACACTGTGAGAACGTTCCGAATACGCTTGAAAGTTGACACCAAAAAACACGTTAACTAACCACTTAGCACTTTGCACTTGCACTTAACAAAGTGTAAATCAACTATAAGGAATAGTTTAATATGAAAACAAACGATCCCTATTGGTGGATTTCAAACACATCCTTAGCAACGTAGATTAGCTCTGGTGGAAAAGCACCCTAAGGCTTATAAAATATGCTGATTTACTGCTCAAGCACTGATCCGGACTCGAGCATAGATTTTTGTATGAAAATCCACTCAAATCTATGCTTGAGTAACGATATATACGGGTAAAATGATGGACGCGTTGCGATGTTGATTTAAGGACGTGCTCAGTGAGGCAATACATTGTTATAGCAGAGGTTTACTTAACATCAGGTAGGTCAATTGCTTGTTCTATCATTAACCATGAAAAATCCTAATGATATTTACTATATTTTATGAGAATTTGCCCCAAATTAGTAGTATCATGGCTATGCACATACAATCAGTACTTTAAGATGGATTTTTAAGACCTATTTCTACACTTAAGTCGAGAAATCTGGAAATCACTCACTCAGAGACGTCACTTAAACATAAGAATTACCATAGATGAACTAATATTTGTCTATGATATTACTTAAGTTAGTGTGTGTGTACTCATTGGAAAGATATGTCAATACACTAAGGTGTCGTCCTAATTGGCAACGATCGTACGATCAAACGATGCGTTATTCTCGCGCGATTGAAATTTGTTCCTTTGCTCGCGCGATGACTTGCAAGCTTCAATTAGAACACTACAGAAATGTGTGTGTTTAATCTCGTCGTGCGACGAAAACGCATCGTTTGATCGTACGATCGTTGCCAATTAGAACGACGCCTTATGTTTACCCAAGGGCTGTATCGACGAGCCTACAGGAAACGAATACTAATATTTCTTAACTTAAGTTGAGGAGAGACTCAAGATTACAATCTGACAGTTATTGCCATATAACGCGTTTGATAAGTGATCTTAAATAATCCATGTCATGTACAAGTTAATTGTGAATTTGCTCACGTTCGATACCAAAACATATCTTATAGAACCATTTGGTTCTTGTGAAGTGACCCTTAATTTAACTTAGAATATCCCAAGTGATGTGAGACCGGTGGTCGAGTGGTAGCAACCCCGCCTTCCGATCCTAAGGCCGCGAGTTCAAATCCAGTCCGGCATCTATGGATTTTTGTATCGTATTTTTTTAACTAGGGATATTCTACATGATCCTAAGGTAGTGAGTTCAAATCCAGGCGTGTACCTATGGATTCTTGTCTCATATTTTTTTACTAGGGATATTCTAAATTGAATTGAGGGTACATTATATGTTCCTGCTGATCATTAGCTTGCTTTAAGTACAATTTTTAACCAAATAACTAAAAAGTTAGCAGTATTTGGTTACCCTTTTTAAATATACAGTGAATATAAAAATGAATAAAAACTTTTGCTAACAAAAATCTATACAATGTGTAACTTAATACCTCCTATGAACCCAAAAAGGGGGCTTTTGAGCCCAAAAAGGGGGGTTTTTGAGACCTAAAGGAAGCTTTTGGGGCCCCCTTCAGACTGTTATGTACCTAACAGCCTGTGTATGTGTAATATATTCGCTGTATATATAAATCGAGGTATATAAACTCGACTGCACTGGTTATGTTTTAGAAAAGCATTTATTATGTAGTTCTAAAATCGACATCTGTTATTATTTTGACAATACAATTATTTTAGACATCTTTATTATTGCAATCAGTGACATTTATGACTCATTGACTGAAAATAGAACATTAAAACTGTGCTAAAGTACGTTTTCGTTTAGTATACATTACTGATTGAGCATCGAGATCTCATCGAGCACATTTGAAGAAAACGGCAATGCAAATAAAACTATGTATCAGCAAAATGAGATGACTTTTCAAAAAGCAAATTTCTAAGTCTTCTTCTTCTTCTCTTCAATAATGGCCTCTGTCCGTCATTTCGACAGACAATTTTGCCAATGTCAAGTGATATAATTGTATTAATATAAGTCAAGTCAAGTTATCCATCAAGTCGGCTGTCATTTGTTTTGAAAAAAAAATTGTCGATTTTCTCTTCAAAACCTAACACGAATTTTCACATTCAGAAAAACCACTTTACACACATTTATTCCAATGGCTCACACTTTATGTTACGACCTAAGTATTATTCTTTAAAATTCCACCAAAATTAAACAACAATACTCACAATAACACAAGAAAAACTATTAAAATAAAAGTGCTATGTGTCGTTTCAAAAAATTACGTGTCCATCTAATTCTTCTTTTATTTACGGCTTCTCTCATTTCAACAGGCAATTGTGCCAGTGTCAAGTGAATTATTTGAAATAGTATTTAGTCAAGTCACTCGTCAGACCATAATTGAAGAAGAAGAAGTCATTCGTCAAGTGTCAAAATTGCTCTTTTAAATGTCATTGATTACAATAATGTTTTTTTTTTACAATACAATCACCGTGCTTTATCGTATCGATCGCTATAATGAAGCGCAACTTTCTTACAATGTTTTAGTTTTAATATTTTACTTTTAAGCGTAAAATAGTGGCTGTTTTTACACTCCGACACGACGCCTGCACGATATCGTCGAGGACTAAACATCAGTATCGTGTCCGAGAGTGGAAACGCAAAATCAATGTATTATTTTACGTATGTATTCTAGTACTGAAGTTAAAATCAATAGCGGCATAGCGGTCGAGTTCTGTTTTTATTGCATTTTTCAAGTATTACTGTTGTTCAATCAGTTATTTATTTTTAAATTAAGGTGCATTGGGGTAATTGCGAAAATGGGTATATTCCGAAAATCCATAAAATCTAGTAACATAATGCGATATTTTCCTGTTGGCATGAGGATATATAGGACTGTCACGGCGATGCCAATCAAAATGGCGTCTAGACCAATGTTGCCAACAGGAAAATATCGCATTATGTTACTAGATTTTATGGATTTTCGGAATATACCCATTTTCGCAATTACCCCAATGCACCTTGTGCTTATCAATAAGTCTGCAAAGGGCATGCTTGGGCTTGTCCGTACAGCATGAGCGCAATAGAGACGTTTATGTCTACCGATGAGAAGGCAGTACAAACTTCGTCCCATTCTTTTTAATTGAATATTAAGGCTGAATTACACCGGGGCAACACTGTGCGGCATTGCGGCATGCCACAAGGCCGCATGCTACAGAATAAAAAATGTCGCACATTATGGCAAGAACCGTGCGACAAGGCAACACCTTGCGTCATGTGGCAGAGTGTGACAACTTGTATCCCAAGCACGATGTTGCCTCGGCGTAAAATACGCTGCCACATGCCACTAATGCCGCAAATGCTTTCTATTTGTAGCATGCCACAATATGTAGCATGCGGCAATGCCGCACAGTGTTGCCCCGGTGTAATTCAGCCTTTAGTTCAGCTGTTCTACTCTTCTGTAGAGAAATTGCTGTCTAGAGCGGTCATGCTAAAGCTTTGGTCTCGTGATCGTAACGCACAACACTGCGGTATGCGACATGCGGCGCCGGACACATAACAGTATGGAAAACGAGTATGGTCTCTTGTTCTGTCGCAGTCTGCGTCAGCGGCGAAGAGCAAACGCGGTACTCCGCGTTGAGCCGCATTCCGCAGCGTTGTGCGTTACGATCGCGAGACCAAAACTTCAGCCTGCTAGGTACTAAGAACTAAGATGTATAAGGATGTCTACCGTGCCCGGGGATTACAGTCCTCATTCACATCAATCAGAAATGAGTCGCTTGTTATGTAAGTGTGCTATATTTTTGAATTTAATTACTTTTTTTATTGAATAAATTGTTTAAACATTATTTTTGTTTTATTCTATTATACAGGGCATGGCCATGGGCCTTGCCACATGGAGGAAAAGTATCTTAAATAATGTAGATAGAACATTTTACTGAAAGAAGACTTTAATTTGATTTTAAAAACAATTTAAACTGCATTTAAAAAATTTTGAATAATCGCCTGTCTGAACCGGGAATCGAACCCACCAAATCGTAAAAACAAAACACCCGTTATTTTATGATACCGATTAAAAGGCTCAATCGTAAGGATTATTTTTTTCCAAATAACATAGCATCTTAAATAAAAGGAAGTACATTAAATTTTACATTTATAATTTAAAGAAAATTAGTCTTTCCTTTTCCGGGATAATGTGAATAGCTATATATAAATTAGCCACTAGCCCATCCGGCAGTTTCAACGGCTCGGCAGATATGCCGGTCCGGCGTAGTGGGAACCCGGCCTTACCTAGATGCTTAGGCCCATTTAGATGGAGATATTTTCTCGCCTCGAAGATACGATTATCGAAGGAATATAAAACCTTTTTTTCGTCTAAACATTCGCTCTTCTCGCTCTTTGCCTTGGGCGACAATTACCTCGCAATGGAATATTATTGTGTCCGTCTAATCACTAAACTCGAATGACAAATCTCGCACTGAAAACGATTCGAACTGATTTGTACGATACTCGTATGAACTTGAAAATATGTCACACGAGATCGTGTTTACACAAGTCGAGATTCTCATAAGCAAGAATCTGCTTAGTATACTTTCGTCGTGTAAAATAACATAGGCAATTATTGCCTAGCGATAAGTCATAAGCGAATCTCGTATGACATAATCGTAGGCGAGATTTTAGTTCTTGCCTGTATGTAAACATTTTGATACGATTGTGTCATGGCGATTATTGCTTGCGATAGTTGCGAATAGTTTCTCGTACCGAAACGTACAAGAAACTCTCTCCATCTAAATGGGCCTTAAAAAGCACATTTTTGTCTATGTATTTATTCCCCCGGCCACACAGTCCGTTCGATCCAGTCTATGAACGCAGAGACCCGTGAGTAGACAGCCGGCTGGCCGCTCTCGGCGCATCGTCTGCCGAATGACGTCACTCCCAGGACGTGGAAAATGCACTGGTTGTCTTGTGATGCTACTTGGAGCGGAGATCCTGAGTCACCCTGAAGGAAAGATTTTTCATTAAATGCTGAAAAATTCAATTGGCTAGGTAACTAAAGTAGGCAGGTAGTTACAATCTTTAGCAGAAGACAAGTGAAATCGCTCAAGGGTGTATTATGAGTCAGTCCTTAAATCGGACGGTGTCGAGTTTAGCCCAACGCAGAGACCCCCTAAAAATTAAATTGGGATTTTTTTAGGTTATTCACAATTATGGCGGCCATTTTGTTACTTTTAGGTTTTAATTACATCTCAAAATCCTAACTAAGCTCAAATCTTAATATTAAAAGTTTAGCGTTGATTTTACAATGATATCTCTTTTCTAGAAAATATGCTTGTACGTAGGTACAACCATGTACAACAGTGGTATTAGTAAAAGTACAAAGTTTATTAAACTACGTGGTAGATGGCGCTGTACCTGACAAGTATCCTTCCCCCCGCGCAGCTCGCCCGCACAAAGCTGCGACGGCACGAACCCCTGCCACTTCCGGTTCCGGATGTCTACCAGTAACGGATCGCAGTACTCGTTGGAGAGTAGCGAGAGAGATACTTTTTGTAGCTCTTTGGAAGTCTTTCTTGAATCTGGAACATAAGAATTATGGTATATCTTATAAAAATTCATAGTAGACAATATTATGTCTTGATTAGCATACCTACGTAAACAGGACATAATGTCTATTCTAACTTTTTGAACGAGTAAGCGAAGCGAACGAAGACAAAACTTGGGCAAAAATGCTTTGCATGTTTGTTCGACGAGATCTATTGAACCGCTTATCCGATCTTCACAGAATTTGGTAGGTATACGGATAGTACTCTTAAGTTTTACTGGTTTGAAAAATAAATTAAATCGATTAATAAGGCTAAGCACACACTTATTCCTCAAAAGGAGTCTCCCAGACGTAGCAGGGACGAAATATTGCCAGTCTTACTGGGTTTGACGTTCGTTGCAAAATATTGATTGTAATCACTTAGTAAAGTAACTTACTTATACATTAGTTTACTTTACATCTGTAAAGTAAAGTAATGTATAAGTAACTATATGGCTCGATAAGAAGATAAGTAGACTGCTCGGTTTTAACGCTACGCCCAAGATGGTAGGGTAGCTAGGACTGGTTTTGCGTTATTCTCGTAAACGCAAAAGTCATTAACCGCTCTGGCTATTTTAGTTTCTTGCAACTTTTTGCTCTCTTTTATTTGCAGTTTTTTTCCTAGTTTAATTCTAATCTACCGACCCATCCGTGTTTTTGTGCCTAGTGCATGTCTTGTAGATAGCTAGAAGATAGAAAATACTTTATTGCACACCACAACTATAAACTAAACGTACAGGAAACATAACAACATAAGTCTATGACATACAAGGGGCGGTACAATCTTTGTACCTATTCTACTTACGTAGAGCGGTCTCAACAACACCCCATCCAGTAGCGACGGCCTTGGTATTAGTTCCGAAATCGCTTCGTGTCCACAGACAAGCCGGTCGTACTCCCGCGTTGAACTCCACGTCAGTTGCCAGCTCAAACAAAGCTATGTCATTGTACACCGACGGTGGTTTGTACTCGGGATGTCTGTGAGACCTTCTTATCGGCACCTGGAGGGATATTTTTGTATTTTTTTTATTCGTCGCCATTAAAAACAACATTTATTACAAACTAAACTAACTTCAATAGGATCTGCACCATCGCTGACCGAAGGATCGATGTTCTGGTCTCCGAGACGTACGATCACTGGAGCGGGATCCTGCAGACCACAAAACAAATAAGAAAAATTGATCCAGGAAATAGTGAAATAGAAACTAACTTTATAACAGAGACATTTCTTTTATATTACAGTGCTATTCCTGCACTAAGAAAAATTACAAAGAGAAGATTGCGCGTTCGAATCTCGTTTGAACATCTTTTTTGACATTGTTATGAATAAGAAACAATAGTTTTTGTGTAACCTATGCTATTTTGTCTACCAAAAAAGGTTTTAAATTAACTAGGCTAGGGGATAATTTTACCTTTGTGGAATGTCTTTAGAGATTTTTAAATTATCTATAACAGAACGGATGCTTGTTTTAAACCAACAAGGTACCTGTAGAGTGGTTTCCTGAGTGGAGAGGCAGTGTCCAGCTGACAGAACAAACCGTGGGCTGATCAAACTACCACCGCACAAGAATGAATAACCACCTTGGAAGTTAGCCCAGCCGATCGCTGCCTGGAACAGAAATAAATGTTGCTGCATTCACAGAGCACCATCTATTGCACGAAGGCTCTATCTAAGACAAACGTATTTTTCACTTTAAAAAAAGTAGTGATCAGTGCAGCACCATAGGATCTCCTCTCTTCATCAATTGTTAAACATCTTCCTGGTTATCCTCACTGTTCTATAGAACTATTTTACTATAGTAAAATACACTCGAGAGCAATGATTCCGGGTCACTTAAAGAATGTTAAAAATCTCGGAAACTAAAAATGATAGGTTAATGCAATAAATTGTATTTAATAGACAATGTAATACTCCTTAAATGAAAGTAAAAAAATATGAGTCACCATACATTTTATTAACACAAAATTACATAAAGAAAAAAACTGCTGATCTCTCCTTAAAACAAAAATAGGAAACATGAAATTTTTGAACTTTATTACGATTTGACTTGAATTTTAATACTTCGTATTGCCTCCTCGTGCTTCCATTACTGCGTTTACGCGGTTTGGCATGCTGTACACCAAGTTCCTTATACGATTTTGGGGAATATTCTCCCATTCCTCTGTGAGAGCAATTTTGAGCTCACGAAGCGTGATTGGGGGAGGGTTTCGTTGTTTTACGCATCTGCCTAGCTCGTCCCAAGCATGCTCGATCGGGTTGATATCCGGGCTGCGCGCTGGCCACTCCATACGAGTAATGTTCATCTCTTGAAGGTAGTCATTCACAATCCTACCTGTATAAGGTCGGGCATTGTCATGCATAAATATAGCATCCTCACCTAAATTGACCATAAATGGACCAACATGATCATTGAGGATTTCTTCCACATATCTTACGCTAGTTAAAGAGCCGTTTTCTATGATCACCAGCTCTGTGCGACTTTCAGAAGAAATTCCGGCCCACACAAGTACAGACCCACCACCGTAGGCTACTTTTTCTTCGATGCATGCTTGCTTGAATCTTTCCCCTGGTCTTCGATACACTCTGTGTCTTCCATCGTGCTTGTAGAGCATAAATTTTGATTCGTCGGAGAACATAACTTTTGACCAATCTTCAATACTCCAATTTACGTGGCTCTGGGCATATCTTAGTCTTGAAATACGATGCCCACGCTCCAGTTTAGGGCCGTTTGCAGGTCTAAGGGGTTTTAAGTTAGATTCAGCAAGCCGACGTCTTACTGTCCATGCACTTGGGTTACTTCCTCCGAGGCGTCGAAACTGATTTGTGAGTTCAGTTCCTGTGAGAAAGCGATTTCGAAGCATGGTGTTCACCAAGTATCGGTCTTCTCGTGCTGTGGTACACCTGGTTCTGCCCGTTCCTGGTCTGCGTAGGTTAGAACCAGTTTCTTCGTAACGTCGGAGAACTCTTTGTACTGTTGACAGCGACACACCGACAGTCCTGGCTGTATCGCGCTGACTCCGGCCGGTTTCCAGCATTGTAAGTATTCTGGTGCATTCTTCAGGCGTAAGCGACATAATTTCAGCTTGAATAATGAATATAGAGCACTATCAACATGGTTTATATACCCACATAAATGACAGATTACAAACAAAAGCAAAACCAAATGCTGTAATTTCGTAGTTCCATCTTCGAAAGTGGCCCTTTTTCAAATTTGATTTTTTTAAGATATAACTTTACAATAACTAAGAAGTTTTAATACCTTCATTTAAGGAGTATTACATTGTCTATTAAATACAATTTATTGCATTAACCTATCATTTTTAGTTTCCGAGATTTTTAACATTCTTTAAGTGACCCGGAATCATTGCTCTCGCGTGTAGTAACAATTTCTCACCATATGCGGGAATTCCCCTTGTGCGGCATTTTCTCCACCTACAATCAGCTCAACGCCGGTGTAGTCGCACTTGGCCGCGGAGATCGACAGCGTTTCCGGTTCCGGTAGCAGCGGAATATAGTCCACCTTCTCTACCACTCCGCGACTGTACTCTTCACACTCTGGGAATAGAGCGAATAGTCGTGATTTTTTTGTTCAAGCACGTAAACATTGATGGATAATTAACTTACTTCTTTCGCTGACGCGCCTTCTTTCACCGTTGCCCCAAATTGGCCGTGGACTGAAATCAATGAACAAATAATATATATCTGCCTAGGTATCTAATATACGTACCTAGGTGGGTAGTGAAATGTCACGTAGGTACTACCTAGTATTATGTAATCTGTGGTACTACTTACTACCTCCTCCCAAGTACAAGCTTTGCTATGAATAAAGATAGATGGCACTGCGTAAAATGTTAACCAATGATGATGATAAATACTGATAATATCTAAATAACCTTACTCAGATGTGGTCCTAGTAACAGCCTGTAGTATAGTGCTCCCGTCTCTGCAGCATACGAGTGAGTTACCGAATGCGCTGTACTCGCAAAATGTAGGTCGGATGCCATTTTGCCTGAAAAACAAGGCTTTGATTGCTTGCTATCTTCTGCATTTGACGTATTCGAACTGCTTTTCCGAACTAGGTACTATAAATATAACAACCATAACAAGAACAACTGGTAATTCAAAATATATTTTAGTGGCAACATCAGACGTTTTCCAAGAAAGAAGTCTCCTAGACAGAATTGACGCTAAGCGCTAAATGTTTCTTTATGATCGTGTAGAAACAGCCAGTATCATAATAGGGAGGTAGGTAAGGTAGTAGGTATTCAAAATAATGGCTAACAAATCTTCGGTTAATTTATGCATCATGGTAGGTAGTACCTTCCTAGGTAGATATTTTAAATGTAGTAGGTATTATGACCAGATTAAAGTAAATTGTTGTGAAAAATCTAAAGTGTAGTTAACTAAGTACTAAAGCTAAGAACTAACTGAAAATCAACTTTCGCAGACTGGCATTGGTCTGCTGGAGTGCAGCGGCCGGCCGCGTTTGTGTAGTCGTCTACGCACGAATCTCCATCTGCAAATAATGGGGTCACAAAGACCGGTAGTCTCCCAGGCCATCACTGAACATGTGAAATGGTTGTTATGATGAGTGAATGAGCTCCATTCCAACAACTAATTCAATGACTGTATTCTGTGACGGTCTGGAAGACTACACATTGTGTGGGAGCTGCATTAGAGCTCTATCCTATCGACATCTACACCATATCAGAGCTATAAACAAGTAAAATAGATAGGTAGGTAAGTACATACCGTTCTTCTGTCCCTTGCACAGGCCACCTACTAATATGCAAAAGTACAATATGCAAATAATTCTGTTCATGTTAAAGGAATAACACAATAAGTGTCACTCCTCGACCTTTGCGGTTAGATTAGGTAGGTACTACGTAGGTACCTAAGTATTATTTCTCTATAACTTCTACATGTCTTAGTTGAATCTGTAAATAAAATGTAACTAGTAGGTATTATAAGTAGGTAGGTACTTAGCACTACGTACCTACGAATAACGCTATGAATTTGATAGGTACCAATAAATACTTAAGTTCACTTGGAACAAAAACTTGCAAATATCACAATTATGAGCTTCTAATGCAATTTTAAATAAATAATAAACTTTGTAGGTACTTAGTCTTCTAGACTACTTGAAAAAAGAATAGTATTACATTATAATGAATAGCACCTATGACAGGTACACCTAGGTACCTACATATAAAACCGGAGTATCGACAAGATCAGGTTAGGTAAATATGTATACTTCCCGAAACAAATCTTACAAATCTAAAAAGCACAAACCAAACTTAAAAAGATCGAATATCGTAAAAACACGCAACTAATTTTACAAAAGGATTCGACAGACGCGTCTATCGTAAATAACAACTTGGTATTAACTGATCATCAACAGATCTCTAGATCCTCTCAAAACCGGTATTTGAGATCACTCAGTGGAAGTACAGCATTGCGGAAAAAACGCGAGCTTTTATGGGGAAAGATAGAGAAATATTTACTTGGATGTTAGGCGATAAAAAGAAATAAACATGCAATGCATGAGTAGGTACATTTTATTGTAGTAGGTTACCTACCTACCTACCTTTACTTTATTTAACTACCTATCTTATTAGGTATGTAGTCCATCATAATACCTACGTACTTAGATACCTAAACTCTCACCACGTAATAGGTAGTGTTTGCGCTCACATTTTCCACCAGTATGTACAACGCCTTATTGTTTTATTTACGTAGGTACATTATTCGTCTTTAGAGAGCAATAAAATAAAGCTAGGTAGTTGGCCTTTGGTCCTAAACAGTACACCTCCCCCTGAGGGGTTAGTACAGTCACCAACATAAGGAAAATTATGAGACGAAATTAGAATGTGCGCCATCTATGAACAGATAACAAAACTATCGTGGCGGGCTTATCAAAATGGCCATGGCGTTGGCGTCTGACACGTACCGCAGCGCAACGCAAGACCGAACACAAATTCCAGACGATGCGGAATAATAGTGCTGTCGCAATACGGTCGTACGGCGCGTTCGGTGACCGAATGACTGCCTGATTTTCGGCTTATTTATGTTTAGTTAGTCACTAGACTTCCAAATAGGTAGATTGTTAAGCTTTATTATAAAAGCGGGTTATTCTCGTTACAAGAATAGCCCGCTTTTTAATAATGTTTGACGTACCTACCCGTTTTAAGTAACGAGAATATCGTAGATAGGTAAATAGCTGTCGAGGGGTAACACTGTGACAAATCTGGTGGAGAAGATGGATAAAATCAATATTCGTAAGTATAGGCCACCGCTGCGGGTGTTCACCCTAAGACTACGAAATGACCGAAAAACCGATACGACCTAGTTACAGACAACCCTAAAACCGCAGCGTGCCGTGCGGCGCATACTCTGTGGCGCCGCCGCCGCCGCCGCGCCGCTGTCATACCCCGCCGCGTCACCGCACCGCGCGGACATTTTACGCAGTGTCCTTACAAAAAATCGTGCGAATAAAACCGCGTTTTTAAACTTATCTTGCTGTAAAACGTGATAAAGATGTACGAAAGCGATTTTGTGCTGCCACCGTTGCTTTTAGACGTTGAGTTATTGATAGGGGAGGTCCGAAAGCGGCCCGTTCTTTGGGATAGATTTTCAACAGAGTACAACAACCGTGTGTTGAAATACAAGATGTGGGAGGAGGTTTACGAAGCGGTGTTCGACGATTGGAAGAGTTCTAGTTCGGCTGAGAAGCGAATGCGCGGTAAGATACGGTTTGCGTTCTGTCCGGTCCGTAGGTAAGCAGGGAGATAAATCTTTTTAAATGTTATTTGGTTTTTGTTGGGATGTTATAAAAGCCACGTCAAGTTCAAATATGTAGTAGTGTAGGTACCTAAAACATAATACTAGGTGCCGCCCGCGACTTCGTTCGCGTCCCGTTGGATCCCAATATGTTAATCCAAGTCACTTCCAAGTTTCATCCAAATGGGATCCAAAAGTTTTTACGTGAAAGAGTAACAAACATCCATCCATAGGTAGGTAGGTACTCACAAACTTTCGCGTTATTAATACCTAGGACCTACTAATAGGAATAGGATTTAATTGTGATCACAAATCACAATAATATGTACCTATGGATATTAGGTACCTACCTACCTACCTATTTTTCTCGGAACTTTTATCTTTGATTAAGACCTAGGTACGTGCTTTAAAAACATGATTAGGGATTATAATCACTACATAGTATAAAACAAAGTCGCTTCCCGCGTCTGTCTGTATGTATGCTTAGATCTTTAAAACTACGCAACGGATTTTGAAGCGGTTTTTTTAAATAGATAGAGTGAGTGATTCAAGAGGAAGGTTTATATGTATAATACATGCATAATATGTAGAGAAACACTGATAAATTTACAATAATGTAACCTAAGGTGTAAAAAATAGAAATGGTATAGCAAAACTCAACTGACGGCTAAACTTAATGTTTGAAAATTTGACATTTGGAAATTGATAAGAGACAGCCGTAATTACAACTATCGTAACAGACTTCCTGTTGGCCAAAGGGTAATACGATTGGACTGCGGTCAGACCGACGCAAGTTCAAATCCTAGGTGATAAGCTTTTTGCAACTTTTTACTTTTTATTTAGGGGTTTGTAGGGGTTTTAAAGGGTTTTTAGGGGTTTATAATTTTCCGTGCGAAGCCGGGGCAGGTCGCTCGTCTATCAATATATTGGGATATTTAATAATATTTTTTTTTTAAATACATGTTTTGCTCACATTTTGCTATATATAATATCTCAGTAGGTATACCGACCTAACAACATACTATTTTTGTTGGGTTATTGTTTTGGTATATTTCTTTAGTTACCTAGGGTAGGTAGGTTACGTCTTTGAATGTTTCGATTAGTTATTTAATTAATTATAATTACGTAGGTAGGTAAAAGCTACCTACTTAGGTAAAAATAGTTTTGGCAGGTAAAAACGTTGTGCTCCGTACTCCTCACTCACGAGAAAGCCCATATCTCGTCATCCCACTCTACGCTCAGCAATATGCATAATGTATGCATATTTTATATTATTGTGTTGCATATTACAGGTGAAGAAATAAAGAAAAAATGGCGTAACATCAAAGACACCTACGCAAAGGAACTTGTCATTCAAAAGAAGGCAATAAAAGGGAAAATGAAAAGGAAAAGACCATACAGGTTCGCCACAGAGCTAGCCTTTCTTAACGGCCAGTTTCAAGAGAGGGAGCCAGTGTCGTCAGAGTCCAGTGATGATGAAGGCGACTTTGCAACTAAACGTCGAAAGACGCTGACAAGAAACTCCAGTAAGTTTATCTATCGAATGATATCGATATTTCGATGAATCGATATTTTTAATCGATTTATCTTTTAAATTGGAACACGGTGGGTACGTAGTGCATGCAACATTATGCGTCGACATTGGTACCCGTAAGTAGTATAGGGAAAATAAGTAGATTTTCCTCGAGGCCCAGGCGAACATTTATAAAGATCGGCACCACTTCTGTACTTTACTAGGTACTTGATTACTTATAAATAAATAAGTATAGATCATTCTAGCACAACGCCCTTCAGTCTCAAACTAAGCTAAGCTTGTAATAGAGGAACTAGATTGCTGATAGAATGCAAATACATACTTATAATACCTAACACTCAGACACAGAACAAACATCTATGTTTGCCAACACACAAAATAAATGTTTGTTCTTCATAAAGATAAGAACCTACAGCCCACAGCATGACAGGCAAAGCTAATACTAAACTGTGACGCTATTATCATCATCATGATTAGCCTGTAAAAGTTCACTGGTCGACAAATATCTCCATAGATATTCACTCGATTGTCACTCGTAATGAAATTGCTTTCGTTACAGAATTGAGCAGCAACTTATCAATCGATCTGCCAGTGTTGATCAGGGAGGTTAAAAGCCGACCTATTCTCTGGAACAAGCAATCACAGATTAACGAACGAAATGAACGAGAAAGTAGAGACAAACTGTGGGCGGAGATATGCGAAGTGTTGTTCGATGATTGGGGAGAGCTCCGGGCGTCGGCACAGTCATTGCACAGTAAGTTTAGGTGGAACACTTTTGTTGGTAACCAAAGTTATGCTTGGTGTCTCTAAAGATTATTTCTTTTACTATCTAGTACACATTTATTTATTTATTTATTTATTTAATGGGAAACCAACAGCGATATAGAGGGTACTTAATTAAAAAGTTTTAGATACCTACATAGGGTATGGCCAATTACAGGTTTCCACTTCGGATTATTACAGTTAATAGTAAGCGGAACATAGGTATTAGCACATTAATTACTTTCTAAAGAATTTAGTCTAATATGATTACAATCTAGCCAAAATGTCGACTAATGAGTCATTTAAAATTAACTTAAATTGCTAGTAAGTATTACAATTTTTTTAAAGGAAAGTGATATGTTCTTTACTTTTTTTCACTGCATTAATTTCAATATTTTATTATACTAACTCAAAAGATTTTTTCCTCTTGAGCTTTCTTATTCAAGATTTTTATAACACTCTGTTTTTGTTTCTTTTTTACGTTTGATTGTCCTACTGTTTCATTTTTTAATTGTTCCAGTCATAGAAGTAAAGAAAAAATGGCGCAACCTCCGCGACTCCTACGGAAGAGAGCTCGGCAACCAACGAAAAGTCGAACTAGGAATACTAAAACCTAAAAAACCGTACAGATTCTTTGAGGAACTGTCATTCCTGTACGGCTCTTTGGAAAAACGTAATGACGACTACCCCGTTCTAGAAAACCAAGTAGAAATCGAAGTTCCCAGTGATACGTACTCATTAGAATCGGATAGTAATTTCGAACCGCAGCCGGCGAGAAAGGAAGAGATCGTCGTCAAATCCTATGATGAAGATGTATGCTTCTCGGAAATGCTAGTTCCGATGCTGAAGAGGCTAAATGATGAACAGAAACATTACGCGCAGGTGAAAATATTGAATGTGTTGCGGAGAGCGCGACAGTTTGACCCTTTGGCTAATATTGAAGAGCGGACGAAACGAGGTGTTACTATTGTCAAAGAGGAATATGAATGTACCTAAGTTTGTCAGATAAAATAACCTTGTGGAGTTACATTGAGCTACATAATAGAGTTACCATTCCATTATGAAGAACGACAACATTTGTCAACTTTTAAATATGTCGTTTTTATTGTCAGTTAAGAGTACTAGAAAGTTTGTCATGAATTACAGTTTTACCCTCTATCTTATAAAAAGTTGGAGTAGAAATTATGTCTTGATTAGCATACGTAAACAGGACATAATGTCTACTCTAACTTTTTATAAGATAGGGGGCTATACTCTAGCCCTTCAAAGTATTCGATGATCAACAGTAATATACAACAAAAAAAAAATACGTATAGGTACTAGGTACCGAGAAAACTTTCACTAATCGTGTTTTTAAAACACGTAATCCAAGATACAAGTTTAAAGTATCTCCTCCGTAAAACACTTTCTAATTACAAGATTGCATATGCATATTATTGCAGAAATTGCATTGCATATGCATTCTTAAGAGAATCATCCTCTATCTATGCTATGAAAAATGTCTATGAATATGTTTTTACATAGCTGTCGCATGCTATCAAAATATTTAGACCACTATAAAAATGAAGTCATTACGTTTAACTAACCTCCACCCAGAGCCTATCTACAAACCAATCAGGCCATTTACAAGTAAAATTGTAATTACAGTATAGCTCTTGGACATTAAAAATATATTTAAAAGTAATTTATTACGTAAGTACAGAGGCCCTAGTACGAGTTTTGGTGTGTAAATCTGGTGTGAAACGTCTGACGCCCAGCACACCAGTGGGCGCTTATTTGTATGGAGACACTGAGCGGATTCTTTGAGAAGCTTGGTCTACACCAAGCCCGTACTCGCATTTCGAGCTTCTCAAAGAATCCGCTCAGTGTCTCCATACAAATCAGCGCCCAATGGTGTGCTGGGCGTCAGACGTTTCACACCCACACTATACACTGAAAACTCGTACTAGGCCCTCTGTTTGCATGTAGAAACAATGCATTAAGAGTTGTCATTAATTAACTTTTTTAGACTTCAGACGTCATCCATGAGGGCTAGTCGAGCTTTTTGTCTTCAAACCTTGATTAGAAACGCTTGTTAATTTTTCAAGCATTGCGTGTCCCGTGTGTTTCGTCTCACGATATATTTTGTTTGCTTGTTTTTTTTTTATATTGACCTAAAAAATTTGTCCTTCTAGGAGTCCTTCTCATGAAAGAAGTCCCGCGGAAATTTTCCGGAACTAATATCGCATTATGTTACTAGATTTTATGGATTTTCGGAATATACCCATTTTCGCAATTACCCCAATGCACCTTAGTTTAAAAGCGAATCGATACCATTAACATATTGAGTTATGTAACATGGCGGTATTATGATCTGTGATGGAGGTAACATGCGAGGGTCATAAGTAACGTAAAATGTCACAAAAGTAACATTCTGGCAACGCTACGGTTAAGCTGCTGGTTAACCACTGACCGAAAAACGGAAGCGGTGTTATTAGATTGACAGCGCCGTGTGTCTGAATGTTTGTTTGTTAGTCTGTGCCCTCGTAGTTCCTCGGGTAGGACCAAAGAGTATTTGGGACTAGCTTCCGCCCGCGACTTCGCCCGCGTCCCTTTTGATCCCACTGATTTTCCGGGATGAAAAGATATAATATAGCGTGATAGTGGGATGGGATGGGATACCTAGGTATGTACCTAAAAATAAAATAAATTATTTCTTGTATTTTATTTTATTTACATCGTTATATTTATTTTAATATAGGTATTATGACTTTTAGTTGAACATTCCTTGATAAGACCTATTTAGTATTATCTTAAGCCTATCTCTTGATTGTTTGCAACGGTCTGCAGATAATGCCCCTGATTCTGTTGTTGCATTTTCCTATATAAACTAACCTATACTCGAACTTTTAATTATATTCAAAGTTCGACAGTTCGCTTATGTCAAAACTCTAAAGAATGTTACCACATTCGGTCTGATAATTACAACGCTCTATCTGTCAAAGTTTCAACTTCAACTTTTTGGTTTGTGGCTTTGGTGGTTAGTTGTCAAAGTTTGAATGTGATTGTTTGTTAGAGTATAAATTTTGACTGAAAATGTTGCCGTCTTTTTTTCATAAACTTAAACGACATAAACGGCTATAATTTTAGCGCTGTCAAATTATTACTTAGGTTAATTTAGAAAAATGCAACAAGAGAATCGACACCAATGTCGACTGTTTCGTGCGAATTTTGTAAATATTGTAAATACTGGAATATTACATAATTATTAGTAAGTTTCCTTTTTTTAAAAATTAGTTTTTATGTACTGAAATATTGTGTATTACTGATTTCCCTTGATAATAATTGAATAACTCAACTGTTTCATGTGTATTTTGTAAATATTAATTAAAATTTTCTTTGCGAATAAATGATAATTGAATAAAATAAATATTCATGTACATAACGCACAATGCCCTCTAGTCCCTAAGGTTGTAGCTACTATGGAAACTAGATTGCTGATAAAATACTTAGCTATGTACTTTTTTTAGTAAATACCTAATAATGCGATATTTTCCTGTTGGCAACATTGGTCTAGACGCCATCTTGATTGGCATCGCCATGACAGTCCTATATATCCTCGTGCCAACAGGAAAATATCGCATTAAGTTACTAGATTTTATAGATTTTCGGAATATACCCATTTTCGCAATTACCCCAATGCATCTTACCTATAATATACATACAAAATAATATTGATAATTTAAATATTATATTATTATACTTATAATAAGTAAATCAGAGTAGTGATCACCAGGAGAATACTTCCGAAGAGACTTGATGCCGATGACGCTGAAACAATTTTATTTTCAAGTTAAAAAAGATTTTTGTAGGTAATATAGGTAGGTAATGTATCTGAACTAGATTTGGCGTTTGTGCCTTTAAAGAGGTTAAAATGAAATTGAAACTTCTTTGCACTTAATACCACAGATAATACCACCTAGTGCCCATCGCTGTGCCCTAACAGGGTTTATATTTGCTACACTATCTTTTGTACAACGTATAACAACTTTATAAACGATTTAAATTTGAATTAATATAAATTATAATAAAAGTCAAAGTCAAAAGTCAACTTCAACTTCTTGGTTTATGGTTATTGCAAATTGTTGTCACAAAAAGTGTGTAAAGTTGGTGTTAAAAGGTTTCTCTGAATGTGACAATTCGTGTTAGATTTTGAAGAGAAAATCCACCATTTTCTCTTCAAAACAAACGACAGCCGACTTGACGATTGACTTGACTGGACTTATATTATTACAAAAATGTCACTTGACATTGGCAAAATTGTGTGTCGAAATGACGGACGGAGGCCATTTAAGTAGAAAAGAAGAAAAGTACAAGATTAATGAATTTGTCAAATTCATTTTGAGCACCACTTAAAGTTGTTCTGCCTCTGTTTGACATTACTCATTTGTAAGAGATGGCAATAATTTAAGTGGGACTTAAATTGAGTGGGGTTTGAGTGGCTTTTGAGTATTCGCCCATAATTTAGGCTGAAATAGGTACTCAAACGTCATTCAAAATTTGAGCACCACTTAAATTTTCAAGTGGTGCTCTGCCTCTGTTTGACATTACTCATTTGTATGAGATGGCAATCATATAAGCGTGACTTAAATTGAGTGGCGTCTGAGTGGCGTTTGAGTATTCGCCCATTAGAGTATCAACTAAGTAGGTATAGGTACCTACCTAGAGTCTGTCAAATGAAAGTTGACCCTGAAAAATCGCGGCAAATTCAAAAATATTAGCGTGTTGTAGCATGTTAGTATATAGAATCTCTGAAAGACAAATTTTCTAGCTGTATGTTTAGAATAATAACCAAGTATCAAGTTGTGTTATTCCAAGTGATAATGAATGGGCTACCACGCTAATATTTTTTGAATTTGCGTCGATTTTTCAGGGTCAACTTTCATTTGACAAACTCTACTATAGTAGGTGCCAAATAACACCGCAATACCGGTCATTCACCCACCTTCACCACGATGTCGATTAAATCGATAATTCAATTTATGTATGGTAAACAAAAAGTACTACGAAATTCGAGCGATTACTGTCTTAGCGACAGGTTTGTATGGAAAGCGACAGAATTAGCCATGCATAAATTGAATTTTGCGACATCGTGGTGAAGGTGGGTGAATGACCTGTATTGCGGTGTTATTTGGCACTACTATAGTAGTATAAGGTACTTACTGCAAGTATGCAGTGCCTCCGAGTAGGGGTATTCGAAGGAACATTGACACATGCTGTTCCTGCAGACGACGCGCTCTGACATCGACGAGAGATAGCACTCGCTCGTGCGACTGCAGCTTTCAAATAGATCTGATAACAAAATATATTAGTAATTATACCTATTTAATACTCTAAATAGTAATTCTCTTCAGTATATATATTACCGGTTTTTTCGGTTAACTGTTATTTTTTCGGTTAACCGGTTTTTTCGGTCAACCACTACATGATATCATAGGTTACATTAGTAACTAGTGCAAAGTACATTAGTAATAATACTCAGAATGGTAATTCTCTTCCTTAATGTGCTTTTTCGATTAACCGGTTTTTTTCGGTAAACAACTACTTGCATGATGTCACAGGTAATAAATACATTAGTAACTTGTACAAAATACATTAGTGATTATTCTTGTCTACTCAGAATGGTTATTATTTTCATTAATTATATTACCTACCGGTTTTCCGGTTAACCGTTTTTTTTCTTCAGTTAACCGGTTTTTTTCCAGTTACATCATGACAGGTGATGTACTGCAAGGTAACATACCTGTGACAGGCCAGCAGTTGCCGTCTCTAAAGTGGTAGGAGTCCATACAGATACACCGCTCGCCCACACACTCGCTTCTATCGCCCAGAGCAGCCGTGCATTGCACTGTGTTGTTACAACTTTCATTGTAGCCGAGAGATACTGTAAGAAAAATACTTTAATGAGGACAAAAGCATGCACAAGTACAACGTAAAATCAAAAGCAAAATACGGTCTTATATAGTAGGTGTCAAATAACACCGCAATACAGGTCAATCACCCACCTTTACCGCGATGTCGCAAAATTCAATTTATGTATGGCAAACAAACAGTACAACGAGATTCGAGCGATTACCGTCTTAGCGACAGGTTTGTATGGAAAGCGACAGAATTAGCCATTCATAAATTGAATTTTGCGACATCGTGGTGAAGGTGGGTGAATGACCTGTATTGCGGTGTTATTTGGCACCTACTTATAGTATACGACTTCTTCCAGATAACCTTTGAAACATCCATTCAATCACACAACAAGACCTTTCGTGTGATTAAATGGATGTTTGACAGCTAAAACACAAAACAACGAGAGGAAAAAGAACATTTTGTGTCCATAAAATCCACAACCTACATCACAGAAGGCAGACATAGGTATACTAAGTACAATTGAGCTGTGTAAGTTAAGATAGGAAAATCAGTCTCACCGGGCCAACAAGTCTCGTTATGTGCGATGAATCCTTCCCCACACTGGCATGTGAACACACCAGTAGTGTTGGAACACACTGTGTGTTCTATCACACAGTCATCGTCTAACAAAACAACGAGAGGAAAAAGAACATTTTGTGTCCATGAAATCCACAACCTACATCACAGAAGGCAGACATAGGTATACTAAGTCCAATTGAGCTGTGTAAGTTAAGATAGGAAAATCAGTCTCACCGGGCCAACAAGTCTCGTTATGTGCGATGAATCCTTCCCCACACTGGCATGTGAACACACCAGTAGTGTTGGAACACACTGTGTGTTCTATCACACAGTCATCGTCTATGGTGCAGGTACCGCCGATAACTGGGAAGAAACAAAGAAACAACCAATCAATAATATGTACAAGTAGGTATAAATATTTTTATTAAGTAGAATACTTGGTGCTTTGGTTGTTTGGAAGAGATCGCTCTCAGCGATAAGGTCGTTCATTCTCTTACCTATTTTTTAGTTGTGTGTTTCTGTGGTGAATAATAAAGAGTCTTCTATCTAATAATTAGGCCCGTAATCTGATTTAGTGCTCAAACACTGATCCGCACTCAAGCATAGATTTTTGTATGGATTTTTTTATTCAAATCTACACTTGAGTAACGATTTTTTTATCAGTATACGGACCTTAGTAAAGTAACGTGTAACCTGTGTCGCCAATCGGTTTAGTCGCCAAAGGAGTATTATAGTCTGTGGCAACATTTATGTAATATTTTTTTTGTTTGACAAAATAATGTTGAAAAAGAAAGGTAGGAATAGTGAGAGCAAAAAAAGATGGCAGCGGAAGTAAGTTGGAAAAAAGTAAAAAGAGTTTTTTTATAGAAAAATAGCCGCATAATAGCATTTCAGTGTTGTTACTAATTACCGGCATAAGACTGTTATGTAAAGACTTTTCTACGGGTGAAACGCAATAAAGAGACATTATTACATTTCCTCGTGTTTTTGTACACATTGTCACACGTGGTCAGGGCCCACCGCAACAACCTGTAAACTTGTAACCAGTCATGTTACTCACTGGGAGCGCAGAAGTCATCCGCGTGTTGGTATCCACTGTCGCACGAACAATACCCGCTGATACAGGCTGTGTTAGCAACCTCTGTGCACTCTTGTGAGGCTTGGCATGCATCTCCGAGGGCTGAAATATTGAAACTAAAAGAATCCGTGGCGTATGTCCAGACTTCTAAAACTGATAATGATAATGAGTACCATTTTCCAGACTTTAGACATAGACATAGACATAGACAATCATTTATTCGCTTTAAAAAAAGAAAGCAATAAAAAGTCATCAGAATCCGTAGTCTGAGTTTTGTTATGTCGACTTGCGACAAGCGAGAATCGAGAAACTCGGAGTTTTTGTATGGAGAAAAATAGTTTATACTACACCTGCTTGGAAAGTACCTTGATACTTTATCAAATTTACGGTAGAAAGTACGTCATTGCATATCGAACAAATATGCGGGGAGAAAACGCATCTGAGCGGGAGAGAAAAGTGCATGAAAATCCATTTCTTACGTGGTTTTTCTTTTTTAATTTTGGGTAAGACTATGCGCCGGTAACCTAAATATCAAAAGCCAAAAAGTTTTTACAGTGAGTTTTTATCTCCAAGTTCGCAAAATGACACTGGCCACTAGCTGTGTGTTGGATGGTGTCGGGCTGGCAGTGCGACCCTGCGGCGGCAGGATAAACTATTTGAAAAAAGAACATGTGAAAATTGCAGACGCCATTGGCGCCATTTTCAATTTGTGTGTTGTTTGAGGATTCAGTTTTAGTTTTTTATTTTCCTCGTAGGTGTAGTATAAAGCACTATGTATCACTCGAGAGAAAGTGCGATTCCCGATTTCGGGTATTTCAAAGCCCACGGCTCGGGCTTCAAACGACACCCTCGACGGTAATCGGTCACTTTCTCCTCTCGGTGAACAATGTACTAATGCTAATCTGTGATTTCATTAAATTACGCTTCGTGGTACAATTTCAGATACTACACCATAAACACTTCTGTAAACACTTACAAAGGCCACTGGTGAGGCACAGTCCATCCACAGAGAGGTATCCTTCAGGGCACACGCAGTACCCTTGCCCGGCTTCATTCACCTCGCATTGGATCTCTAACTCGCCGGCGAGACAATCGCTGTCCACCTCGCACAGCTCACCAACACCTGGAGATAGTCTATGGTTAGCTGCTGTAGTTATGGATTCCAAAAATACTAGGTCAGAGTCAAACTTGAATGTCACTAGGTCGAGTATCTGTGATTTTGATGCTAGGTTATCTATATCAGTTATTTTTTAAATGACTTAGGCTGAAATACTCAAACGTCATTCAAAATTTGAGCACCACTTAAAATTTTAAGTGGTGCTCTGCCTCTGTTTGACATAACTCATTTGTAAGAGATAGCAATAATTTAAGCGGAACTTAAATTGAGTGGGGTTTGAATGGCGTTTGAGTATTCGCCCAATAGGCTGAAATACTCAAAAGTCATTCAAATTTGAGCACCATTTAAAGTCGTTCTGCCTCTGTTTGACATAACTCATTTGTAAGAGATGGCAATAATTTAAGCGGGACTTAAATTGAGTGGAGTTTGAGTGGCGTTTGAGTATTCGCCCATTAGAGTCAGCTTTGTTGCTATTTTAGTGGAGTTTTTTTGTCGTTTAGGCTCGTATACCGATACAGAAAACGTTACTCAAGCATACATTTGAGTAGAGTTTTTCATACAAAAATCTATGCTTGAGTCCGGATCAGTACTTGAGCAGTATATCGGCATGCGGGCCTTAGTGATAAGTACCTCGTGTCACTTTATACTGTCGTTTTAATTACTCTAGTCATGTTATAAGTGCAATTTTAGTGCCAATTTAGGGCTGCGGGCCTAAGATGCGCACCGCGAGATATTTGTCATGCCGTTCTGTCAAAATGTAAGCATTTTGTACCAGTTTAGGTACTATTGCATTATCTGTGGTAATGTTGTCGAGAAACCGCGCCTTTGAATTTTCAACTTTTGACATTTCCGCATGACTATTATCTCGTCCTCAGAGAGGTACGACGACTAACAAGTGTCAAAAGTGTACATTATGGCGCGTTTTGTCGACACCATTAGGTACCACAGATACTGCAATAGTTCCTAAACTGGTACAAAATGCTTACATTTTGACAGAACGACATGACAAATATCTCGCGGTGCGCATCTTAGGCCCGCTGGTTACGCTTACCAGCGAAAAGCCTGCACATCTGCCTGGCTTCGTCCCACACTGCCTGCTCAAAGTCACACGTACAAGTTCTCAATTGCCACGGGTCTTGAGGAGGCCCGCAAAGGCTGGCGCTGCCAAACGTGTGGCAGTTTGCATCTGTCGTGCAAGCGTCAGTTATGCGCCGGGTCACTGTGGAAGACTCAAAATTAATTATAAATATAAAATAAAATAAATATATGAACACTAGCCGTCTCCCGCGGCGTTGCTCGCGTTAGGGTGTGACTTTTCAAAATTCCATTTTCCCGCTTTTCTGTTGAAATTTTTCCTGAATTCTCTTTGCTATAAACCTCACGGAGCCCGAGACCTTTCCAACGAATGCGTCCGTGGAAATCGGTTCGTGCGTTCTGGAGTTATAGCGTCAGGAAGGAAAACCCGACTTATTTTTATATAGTAGATTCATGGAGATTTCACACAACCCCCAAACTAAGCACAGCTTGTACGAGATTTAGATTGATGATAGAATACTTATATACACATAGAACAAACATCTACGTTTGCCACACACAAATGTTTGTTCTTGGCGGGGATCGAACCCACGACCCACAGCACGAAGGCAGAGCTACTACCGACTGAGCTGTGACGCCTGTCCGGCGAATAAACCCGCTTTTGTATCTAAATTTAAAACAATGATAGCTGCAATATTTGTTATAAACTGTGTCACAACTACTAGTACCATTCATCTATCAACGCACAGTTTAGTAAAAATACTGATTTAGAAAAAAATACAAACGAATTGAGAACCTCTTCCTTTTATGAAGTCGGTTAATAAACAACTTTTTTCTTACCTTTGACACAGTCCCTCATATCTTCCTCGTAGAAGAAGTTAGGTAAGCATGAACACACGCCGTTGATCACTTCGGCGAGGAAACCGACGCATTGCGACGGCTCCGATACTGAACCTAGCTCTGCGGACAAGAAATATTCTTATTTTTCTTACCTGTCATAATAAAGCAGCATCACACTACACGACAACGACTAATTGACAGTGAACTCGCTGTAATTTGTAGGTAAAGGTTCGTTCACAAGTGCCGGTTAACCGAAAAACCAGGATTTATTTTAAAATCGGTTTTTACGGTTATACTAAATTTTTTCTTTGGCTCTTTGTAGCGTCCTCGCGTAATGTATCTCAGGTACGCTAGCGTTACGATAAGTTTACGATTGCCACATTTATTCGTGATCAAGGCATAGTACAGTAACTTACCAGCTAAACAGCTGGCGCCATTATCACTGGCGTAGTATCCCACAGGGCACACACATGCACCAAACGTAGAACACTCGAATGGTGCATCACAAGCGTTTGCAAGACCACACGCACTTCCGTGCAACCTTGTGGCAAGAGCTGACGTCACAATAGATGACGTCACGTTGGCTCGCGTTGACGTGTATGTGGTCGTCTTTGAGATTCTTGTTGCTGAAACATACAAAGTTAGATCCCGTATCTGATATATGTGCGCAAGTCATGCGTACTTATTTATTACTTACATGTGCTAAGACACTTCATAGTCGCTAAATCACAGACACCATTCTCGAACTGACAGTCCTGATCAAGCACACAGCCATCACCAACAGCTAAAACAAACGTGTTAAAAAGTTAATACTGAGCCCCGTATGCTGTTTTATAACTCAAGCATAGATTTTTATATGAAAATCTCTACCCAAATATATACTTGAGTAACGATTTCTGTGTCTAAGCGTGTCATCAATGCTTACCGTATGCAATCTTCCTGCACTCGCCGCGTTGTCGCTCGTAGTACCCCGGAGCGCAACCACATGTGCCGTCACACTGCAGGCTGTACGGGTCTCGAGGGACATCTGTTTTGTTTTTTTTTTTTTATAAAAATATGCACTGTATATTATTGCAAATGCTGTGCATGCCTGTAATTGGCACACATTTTATAGAATAAGGTTTTCATAAGTGATTATTGTAATGTAAACTGTGTGCGCTGTTGGCGTTGCCTATTGAATATATAAAAAAATAAAATACTCTATAAGTAGGCGCAAACTAAGTTTAGCGGAAAAAAGGTGCCCAGCGACAAGAGTCGATTAGAATTTTTATACTTATCTGATAAATTCAGCGGCTATGAAGTCAGTTAGTAGCAGTACCCGTTCAGGAAGCCCATGGATGCTGTGGCCAGTGCACCACAGCCACTTTTCACATAAATATAACAACTTCGATTTCAGAACGCGAACCGAAAACCGGTTTTTTTTAAACCGGTTTTTTAAACCGGGTTTTTCAGTTCGCGTTCCGAAACACTCGGCTAATACTGTTACCTATACACTCCTCGTCATGTGTGCACGATGCTCCATAACCGACTGATCGCCAACAGCGGCCGAGGAAGTAGTGTGATCCCTCTTGACAGCGGCAGTTGCCCTCTGTATGCAAACATTTAAAACATACAAATTAAGAGAGAATCATACATAAATCCTTTTTGCTTGGCTGTAGTCGGGAAAAAAATCAAGCATGTGTCTCTTCTTCTTCTTCTCTTAAACAATGCCCTCTATCCGTCACTTCGACAGCCAATTTTGCCAGTGTCAAGAATATTGGACGTCACTATGACCAAAGAATAGGCAGAAATAGCGCAGATTAGCTCTCCACTCCATCTGATTGACACGTGCGTGACTGTTTATCATTCTGCCAAGTGCGCGACGCACCCACTTACGCAGATTCCGAACCTTGTGATCTTCTCGTAGCAAAAACATGCCTATACTTGCCTACCCTTTCCTAGATTAGACTAGCAATAAAATCAAATCAAGAGAACAGTTTACCTTGCGCACCGTCTGACTTTCGGCACTCGAAGAACGCGAACATTCTTGAGCACTGGTGGTCGTCCACGCAAACCGAAGTGTGGTACGGAGCCACTGAGAACAAGACAATAATATTTAAAGACGTGAAAAAACCAGGCGATCAGCGTTGTAGCGTCCAGTAATCCCGTATCCTGCGTTGCAGACCAAAGCTAACTTAATTTTATTGGTTCTTTTTTTGCACTGTTTTTATCATTAGTCAAAAACAATAAGTTCTAGGAAAAAAAAACTTCGTCTACAAAACAACACCGTTCAAATGGTATTTATCTAACTTAATCCGTTGGTACTTTACCCTCTTTTTTTACTTTACTCATACTTTTTGACAACTAAAAATAACCATTAACCAATAACCATTCCAAAGCTCAAGACTCAAGACTCTGATAGCGCGATCATACTATGCCGAAGTGGGCAGGGACTTGGGCAAGGAAGTGGGCATCATTCCGGAATTAATCGCGGCATGAATTCCGCGATTAATTCCGGAATGATTGCCGCAGCAACATCGCCTTTATTCTCACGGAGCTAGGGCATGAACTTGGGCAGGGAGACGGGACAGCGGCATGTTCGTGTTTACGCCACTTTCCTGCCCACTTCCCTGCCCAAGTCCCTGCCCACTTCGGCATAGTCTGCACGCGCTATGAGATGATACGATTAGTGACAGACAGACGGACGGACATAGTCGCACTACAAGGGTTCCGAAACTACGGGACCGTAACCCTAAAAACGTAGGAGGCCTAACTAAGTTGACATTCTACAGTCACTAGAGAAAACTAATCCAAATGCATAGATGTCCTTACAGTCAACACACTGGCCGGCCACGAGCTGCCGGCCTGCAGGGCACGCGCAGGTGCCACTAACGCACACGCTGCCCGCCACGTCTGCACACTGATCATCTGATGTACACGACCACTGCCCGACCACTGAGCTGGCGTGTAGGACGCATCCTAGAATGTTTTAAGAGTTATTACGGGTAACTCCTATTTGTTCTATAGGACTGTTTTTAAAACTGTTTTTATCCCTGTAGTTCCATGGTAGGACTATTGAAACTAGCCCATTAGGGCTAGTTTTCGTTTCAATAGTCTTACCCAAATGGAAGTTACCACATATTAGGGATAAAAAAAGTTTTAACAGTTCTAGACGTAACAGTTCTATAGAACAAAATATGGGAGTTACCCGTTATTACATAACACAAAGAATCACTACATAGTATAAAGCAAAGTCGCTTCCCGCGTCCGTCTATATGTATGTATGCATATATCTTTTTAAGTCTATATGTATATATCTTTAAAACTACACAACGGAATTTCAAGAGGAAGGTTTATATGTATCATCATCATCACTGCATTGCACCCGTGCGAAGCCGGGGTGGGTCGCTAGTTGTAAATAAAATGAACAATAAAATCCAGAAGCTATTTTTGGGTACATTTGATTTGATTTGACTCAAACTACCGCTACGTCATTGCTACGTGTTTCTGTCGCTACGCTACGCTCTACTCTCGCTACGGCTGCTCTACGGCTTGTGCTACGCCACTGCTACGCGTTACTCTTTCTATGAATCGTGCTACGCCATTGCTATGCGCCTGCGAGCGTCGAAACTTGCGTACTCGCGTGGCATATTATTATCTAGAGTTGAACCTGAATTTATATAATAAAAATAAATAATAACACCTCTACTTTCAATTTTGGGTTTCAACTATGCTAAGCGAGTATACGCAAGTTCCAAGCTGCCTTTGCATCTAATCTAGATTATTTTATACAGCGTCCGGGAGCAGGAGCCACTTTTTACCCATACCCCAATGAACGGGCCGCTGCAGTGCCTACTTTTTTAGATCGAGACCTATACCATCCTCTCAGCCTAGTCGTCCTTATAAACAGCAAAGACAAGATTAATACGTGCGGAGCTAAGGCGCTAGTTTCTTCACGATGTTTTCCTTCACCGTAGAGCACAGGCATTGCGTACAAAATTTTTCCGAAAAAAAATATCTTTTGGTGCACGCTCACGACTTCAGGATCGGAAAGCGGGGTTACTATATTACCACTACATCAACGGTGCTTTTTACACGGGCAGTCCCTCGTAAGCTTTGCCCCCTGATCAAAAGCACTGAACAGAGGGCCTAGTACGAGTTTTCAGTGTATAGTGTGGGTCTGAAACGTCTGACGCCCAGCACACCTGTGGGCGCTGATTTGTATGGAGACACTGAGCGGATTCTTTGAGAAGCGATGTGGCGATAATGTCAAGCGATGTGGCTAATATAGAAAAACAAGAAGCTTTTAAAGGAAAAAAACGCGCTGAATACCTATGATTTAGAATAAAAACAAAAACCTGCCAGGCTTAAACCTGGCAGGTTTTTATTAGCAGACAATTGCCCCCTGATATGATGATAATTTTGAATATACACTCACCTAAGACAAGAAATACGTTATTCCACATAATGACACGCACTCCACCACTGACTGTCCCGAAATGAAGAAATATCTACACGTGCATAATCTGTCGATTTACTGATAAATACGATTAGATTATAATTTGGTGATTTTACTTGGTAATAAAATATGAATTATTGTGATTCATTTCAAATCCGGGATTTACTTATTATTACTTAGGTGATTTTCACCAGAGCTAATGGGACATTTGTATCATTGTATACCTACCCCTATCTCAGCATGGGATTTCACTATCCTACCTACTATATCTATGTGGACAGATACATACAATACAGAGTCTACCCATGCTAAATCTACTATATAAAAATAAGTCGAGTTTTCCTTCCTGACGCTATAACTCCAGAACGCACGAACCGATTTCCACGGTTTTGCGTTCGTTGGAAAGGTCTCGGGCTCCGTGAGGTTTATAGCAAAGAAAATTCAGGAAAAAATTCAACAGAAAAGCGGGAAAATGAAACTTTGAAAAGTCACACCCTAACGCGAGCAACGCCGCGGGAGACGGGTAGTAACCGATAATCTAAGTTAAGCAACGTTCTGTACGGTCACTATTTGGATGGGTGACCGTTATTGCCATTTACATCACGCTTCCGTGCTTCGGAGGGCACGTTAAACTGTCGGTCCCGGCTCTAGCAGTCATTAAGCCGCGACGGAGGCCTTAAGGTAGCCTAAAAACTCCGTCGCCAGAGTTGGTCAATAGCTCATTATGAGCTTGCGGGCTGTTCATTTAATTGGTAAATAAATTATTATTATTATTTTATTCCATCGCAGACTAAGTGTGGTCAGGCTTTAATACAATAGATAATTACATACAATGCAGGTGTTGGTTAACGTAGATAACATATCAGGCACAGCTGTAGTTACTTATCGGAAATAAAATAAATTGGACCTAGGTACTTGAATTGGATCTTTTAATTACTTTTGCTGGTATTTTCAGGGCATTAAGGACACGACACTCAAGCAATTCTTAGTTTTGGAACGTAAAATGGGTTTTTTAAGAAGAAACTATTCTTTTGAATTAAAACTATAATTAAAATTCTTACGACTATGCCAAATTGACTTACTGACGTTTCGGAGAAAATATTTTGGGACAAATTCTCCCAATTGTCACTTTTGATTTTAATATTTTTGTTTTTGACGTTTCGGACAAAATCAAATGGAAGCTGTTGAGTACTGTTAGGTTATAGTAGATTAGTAGCCAAGGGCTGTAAGGCATCAATTGCATTGCACGCACGAGCGCAGCGAGGGCGCCTATAGTTCGAGGGTGCAATTGATGCTTACACCCGAGCTAACTACTCTGCTTTACATCTCGATTGCGAGGTAAGTAGAAAAAAACCGGCATTACAAGAATAAAATATTGTTAATTGCTGCTTCAGCTTCCATTTTCATTGAATCGGAAGTGCAGCTTAAATCTTCATCACTTGCAGAACTCATGTTTTTTTTCCTAATTAGCACGTATAAAAAAATCTCTAAAACAAACAATATTTAAAGTAAAAGTTTTCTATTCCCGCCTTTTTTCATCTTTTTTTTAAATAATTTTTTTCAAGAACAAAATTGAGCTTCGCCGTTCGATATTTAAAATTGATGACTATTATACTCATACGAAGACAAGGCTGAATAGCGAAGCGACCTCTTTTGTCATTGGGCTGAATGCATGATGTCTATTGCCAGTATGATGGTTAGATGTACGCGAACTTTTTGAAGGAGTGAAGTGTTTTTTTTAATTACTTACCGCCCTAGGGCTTTTCTAGCTACATTATTACCCTAGAGCGCTAATTGGTCACCTAAAAGTCCCATATGGGGGTAATAAGGACCTACTTACCGAATATGAGAGATGTGTAAACAATTTTTAAGCAAAATATAATATAGCTGTTTAAATTGCTTGTAGCGAGAGGATGCAGCCGGCGATACAGAGACGGCTGACATCACACTTTTAGAAATTCCTAGAACTAACTTCTACCTAAGTAAGGTAGGTAAGTAAGTAAATTTTTTTTAAAAAAATTCAGATAAAATGACACTATAGATTTAATGAGATGAGATAATAAAAATTGAAAAAATGATTTTTTTTTAAATCTAAGTGTGCTGGTATGCTCGAGTCAGGATTGCTTGAGCAGTAAATGCGAATACGAGCCTTAAAGTGTACGTACCTAGATTTAAACTGTTGATACTTACTAAAAGGTCAAATAACGATTATAGTATTAAATTTTACATCTGGGTGAGCGTTTGCGTGTCATCTGAGATATTGATCTACGGTGCGTACAGTCCTGTAGTAACCGTTTGAAATAGGACCTTATACCCGAGTTCACCAATATTGGGCTAATTCTAGACCTGATAAAAAGCAGCCGAAATGAGAACCTCCTACGTTTTTGAAGTTGGTTAAAATTAATCCGTAGGTAGGTATGTAAAGAAAACACGCAAAAATTAAAAAAAAAAAGATTGTCAGTGCATGTCTAAGCATCACTCACATTTGGTATTTATTTATGAAAGTAACAATAATGACAAATTTAGGTACTTACAATAGGTAGCAGGTACATCTAGCGTCACTCTTACAAGGTACATACAGATGCACATCCTTACATATGACTTACAGAAAATATGAATATTATGTCATATTTTCTTCGCTCTCGGCAAAAGTGGAGGGGAATATCTATAGATATATCTCTTTCGCTGGGCAGAGCATCCTCCCACTTGCTCACCATTCAAGCTCAAAGCTATTAAACCGTGTCAGGACTTTTAGGTACCTTAAACTCGCATACGAAAGTTTATGATTCAAAGAACTAAGTATCTAGTATAATAATAACCTATAAAACCTTCAGCTAATATTGCACACCTTCACAAGAAATAATGACTACTAGAAATGCAACCTTGTAATAAAATTTACATTACCCCTGATGTCCAAACAATACATTGCATTCTAAGTGAATAAATTCAAACACACGAACTATGTTTCAAACAACCATTTTTATTTAAACCCTGGTTTAAGTAATACAATTTTCCCACCAGAAACAAACTTGACGTTTCGCTAAAGTTTTGGTGAACTTTAGAGAAAGCATTTTCAAATCCCGAACGTAGCACTCACAGCACCGAAATTCCAAATTCAAATTAACAGCAAAGGGCGAACACGCACGTAGTTTCAGCACGAAAGCAGGTCGATTAAAAATAAGGAAAACGTCTTTGAAATTTCCGCAAAGGGTTTTCATCTTTAATATGATGCGATACGGTGTATTATTATTTGTCTTGATTTGGAGTTGTATTTTTTTTTAAACTCAGGCAAAGAATGTTACGTGTAATACCAAAGGTCACATAGTTAAACGTGCTCAGATTTATTGGAATATGGTTAGTTTAGTGTTGGCCGATACGTTTAGGTATTTGTCTCACGCTATGTTTTTTAAAATTGGAATGCTGTAGTATAACGCGCCTTTTTAATTTAAATACTTATAAAGTTTTAAGGGTGCCCTTACATTTGACTGTTCTATATTTTATTTTCAAAAACCCAAGTAAATGCAATCACAAAATGTTATAGATAAGCAATAATGTACAAAGTAAACTCTTGCAAAAATTACACATAAATAAATTAAATAAATAAATATTAACACTCAACGCCCTCTAGCCTCTACTCTCAATCTAAGCAGAGCTGGTATTATGGGAACTAGATTGCTGATAGAATATTTTTTTTTTGTTAATACATAGTAACACCCAGACATAGAAGAAACATCTATGTTTGCCAGGCACAAAATGTTTGTTCCCGGTGGGGATCGAACCTACGACCCACAGCACGGAAGGCAGAGCTACTACCGACTGAGCCATGACGCTTGTCAAAGCAAATAGTCCAAAATCTTCCAAACCATACTTAGATGGACAATTTTAAATTGTTCATAATGTTGCTGAGTGTATGTACTTATCTAAAAATTAAATTACGCAAACAAAGTCGTGTGCACTCTACTACCTTTTTTATAGGTCAACAAAGGTGTTTTCCAATAATAATTATGGTAAGCGTTTACGCGGGAAATGTGACAGTGACAGTTTGACAGCTCTTCGCGCGGGAAATGTTTGCTTGTCAAACAAGGACTGCCTTTTGCTTTGTTGAACGAGTGGGTAGACGGGGTAGTACTCGAAGCAAAGCCGTTTGAATAAGTAGATTAGAAAAATAAAAAAATAATGTCAAAGTCAAAATGCTTTTAATTTTCAATAAAATCTCTTCTTCTTCTTCTTTTATATATGGCCTCTGTCCGTCATTTCGACAGACAATGTCAAGTGAAATATTTGAAATAACTGTAATTATCTGTTAAAATAATTATGATTAACTGTTAATAACTTATTTCAATTCAATTAATTAAGCCAACTAATTATTTCATCAAACAAAATAATCTTGTTAATGATGAAATAATCATCAACAAGATTATTTCATCGTCATTATTTATTTACAAGTTTTCTAAACTTCCCGCTAGGGGCGCTGCTCAACCTCTATACAAAAATTTACTTTACGTAAACTTTGTAGTAAAAACGTAAAACGAATAAACTAAGCAAGTAGGTGGGACCTACAGTTTCTCATTTACCATCTCATAAAAAAAACATTTAGACGTCATTTATGACGTGAGGCCTGACAATGCCTTTGGTGGCCTTACATACGGCAAAGTACATCACGTCCGTTCGTTCGCATGCCACTAATAACTTCACTACATTATACCAATGCGGTGCGGTCAATGTTGCAGCGTAGAACTTCATCATGCCATTCATTTTGTATACACACACTTGAAACTAAACTTACTTTTAACTTGAAACAATTGAAACTTTACTTTTCATAAAAAGTGGTTGGCAAAAGGACAAGCCTCCAGTGCCAGGACAAAATTAAAAAACAAATATGAAAAGTGGCTGTCATTGCTAGCCCGATTGCGATGAGACTAGGTTATAAATACAGGAGAGTCCAGCGGGCCTAAGATGCGCACCGCGAGAAATTTGTCATGTCGTTCTGTCAAAATGTAAGCATTTTGTACCAGTTTAGGTACTATTGCATTATCTGTGGTACCTAATGGTGTCGACAAAACGCGCCATAATGTACACTTTCGACACTTAGTCGTCGTACCTCTCTGAGGACGAGTTAATTTTGACATTTTGACAGAACGACATGACAAATATCTTGCGGTGCGCATCTTAGGGCCGCTGGATTGTAATACCCAAAGAAAAACTAAAATGGGGTATTTTCCGATACCCCGTGTGGGGATACTCCCAATTATTATATTTGGAGTAATTTTGTGTTTTCATTTTATGCCTAGAAAAATACAAAGTGTGTAAGGAATTTAGTTTTTTTTCTAAGTATATGAAGTCGCACGGTATTCCGTAAAAATATTATCTTGTTATCACCTAACCTAGCAATGTTCCGTAATATTTTTTTTAGATTCATTCTCGTTCGTCCCTCTGTGTCGTCCCATTGGTGGAACAAATGGGAAGTTTTCGAAATAACTTCCCGTTTGTCTCACAAACATCCTCAGTGGCACGAACAGGAATAAAAATAATATTTAATTTGCACTTTCCGTTTACATTCAATTCCCGCTAGCACTGCGGCGCTACCAAGTCAGTTAAACTTATATGAAGTACAATATAACGAGATTTATTTATAGCACCCGTGTTCTAGCAAGTATAGGGTGTAACAAGAATACAAACGGGACCTTTAAACTTCTTTTTGTTCGGTTGGGCATTTTGAAACGACACGGATTTGTTTCAAACAATGACAGAAAACTAATGGAGGAGCCGTACAATAAAGTATTTTCATTCATTCATTCATTCAATCTTAAGTATGTATTTAGTAGGTAGGTACCTAACCTACAAGTTGCGAGCTTAATGCTAGGAAGCAACTTCTACCAGCTAACCTATGTTGTATGTTTTATAATATTGTGTACAGGATCAATCTTAAACAATTTAGGTATAATATTTTCGAAAACGAATAAATTAAATATTTTGGATTGTGTGTTGATAAAAGTTATAAAGATCTACATATAATTAACTATTCACCTCTACATTTCGGTAGAGGTTTTTTTCACCCTGTATCGGTTGTATATGTTATCGGTTGCGTACAAAATTCACCTAAATAAGTTTGCGATAAAGAAAAAATGGTTTTAGGCTACAATCGTACTTGCGGCAAACGGTGCGTAATTTAATAGAAATAGACTCTAACACGACGGCATAAGTACATTATAATCCGTATAAATGTACCTACTTGTTTAGGCAAAGACCGCGCGTCGTCTAATACCCTGCGTAACTCAGTGTACGTAGCGCGTCTACGACGTAGCAAGGTCGTAGCACCGTAGCACCTCCGTAGAATGTCATAGATGGAATATCGGGCCATATTCCCATCGAGCCCACTGTCGGGCCGACCGGTGGGCTCAGTGGGAATAACCCTGGTAGTCCAGACAGTCCGGTAACCCTGTCAGCAGTCAGCCCCAATATCGTGAGCTCTGAAAAATAAAATTGTATAGTTGCTATTAGACCTACCTAACTAATATAGAAAAATGTTTTGCATGCTATAATTTTAAAAAAGCGAAATAATGGATCCTGTTATAATTTTGTTTACCACCTGTTGTGTACCTATTTCAAGCAAATAAAAAAACTCTGAAACTCTCTGAACTGTTTTAGCTGCCCAGCATATTGTATACGAAAACAAGATGCTTTTGACGGCAAAAAACGCGCTGAAACGCGCTAATGTCACTCTTTAGTCACAGAATACCTATGATTTATTATGAAAACAGTTCAGAAAATTTGCCAGGCTTTATGAGACAACGATTGCCCCCACGATTAAAACATAATTTAGAATTTCTGAAAATCTACTGTGGGCACTACCTATATCTATTCTGTGACATAGGCCTCCCACATCGAATTCTAAAAGGATAATAAATAAATACATATTCGTGGACATATTACACAACGCTCTTTAGTCCCAAACTAAGCAAAGCTTGTACCATGGAAACTAGATTGCTGATATAATACTTATATACGTTTTTTTTGTAAATACATACTTATGATACCTACATAGTAACTATTAGTAACACCCAGACACAGAACAAACACCTATGTATGCCACACACAAATGTCTGTACTCGTTGGGATCGAACCCACGACCCACAGCGCAGGATAGATCAGGCACTAGTCTCTCAGAAAACAGGTTCACTTAATATCAATTAGCATTTTCTTACCTACTGTCTCCAATACGTACCTATTTAAGTTTACCTAGATAGGTAAACAAGGTAAACAAGGTAGAAGATACCTTTGTTTATTCTACGTACCTCTAGAATAAACAAAGGTAGAAGATACCTTTGTTTATTCTACCTACCTCTAGAATAAACAAAGGTAGAAGATACCTTTGTTTATTCTACCTACCTCTAGAATAAACAAAGGTAGAAGATACCTTTGTTTATTATACCTACCTCTAGAATAAACAAAGGTAGAAGATACCTTTGTTTATTCTACCTTGTTTTGTAAAAAAATAAACGATTTATTTATTTATTGAAGTTATACTTCTAATGCGACTTCCAACAACGTTGCGTTATGGGATGACATAGTCTCTGTCTCTTTCTATTCTCCCCGAATAGAAAGAGACAGAGGCTAATACGCTGCAAATGCTACAATCAAATATAGATGGCAGTGTTCAGCAATTCAGCATTTGACCACCCGTGTTTTTGAAGATTACTTCCAACTGACAGCGGGGCGAATAGAAAGAGACTAATACGCTACAGTCAAAATATAATAGATGGCAGTGTTCATGCAATTATTTATTTTGAAGTGAAAATTTAGTACTGCATGTTGGTTAAATACATAAAAATAAATACTAAATTAATTTCACATTAAACACAGAGCGAGAGTGAATGCGTGGCACTCGAAGTATAACTTCTTCCGCGCGAAGGGACTCCACGCACTGTTTTTTTTATAATTATAGATTTCAGATTAATAAAGTTATAAGTAAGTCTAGTTTAGTCCGGAGAGTAGCAACAAAAGAAATGTATAATTTCCCTTGGCCCTCGCAACCGCGATATAATGCTAATATTGGGGGTCGTGGAGCTCGCTTCTAATTTAATAGTTCTTGTACAGGCTGCTCCTAATACAACACACTTTCTGATATTTTTTTAAGAATAATAAAAAATACATATACTTTACTAGCTTCAGGTTTCATGTCAGTTGTGTTTTGCTATACCATTTCTAACTAATGAACGGCTGGACTGATAATGTTACTGAAAAATTTTTTTGGATGTTCATTTTTTCCCCGGGAACGGGATAAAAAGTATCCTATGTGTTAATCCAGGTCACGGACAATATATATTCCAAGTTTCATTCAAATCGGATCAGTAGTTTTGCGTGAAAGAGTAACAAACATACATACATACATCGTTACAAACTTTCGCGTTTATAATATTAGTAGGATATAGAAAACTATTGCATAACAAATGCGGAGCAAACCACACAAAACTTTTACAGTTAGTATCATTTTGACACTCAGAATACATTAAAGTTGATTTGCGGGTTTTCTAAACTGTTTTCATACTAAATCATAGCTGGTGGTATTCTGTGACTAAATAGTGACATTAGCGCGTTTCAGCGCGTTTTTTGCTGTCAAAAGCTTCTTGTTTTCGTACATCTGTGCCCACATCGCTTGACATTTTACTGGGCAGCGAAAGCAGAGCTTACGATACAGGGGCAGGCTGAGCTTATTCTCGGGACCTATAGAATATGAGAATATAATAGAAAAAGTTTATTTTGTGCCACAATAAAAAACATAACCACAACCAGAAAACATAAAAATTGTATGACAACAAAATAGGTCGTCACTAGACATATCATAATGTGTACTCAGCATAATGTATATATCATATCATAATGTATACAACATATATCTGGATCTGGGTTTTAGCAAAAGTGTGAAATTAGCCTTTGACAGTGACGTCGCGAAATGAAATTGGGATTGTGCGACGTCACTACACAGCGTACGGCGTAACGTAACCTCGAAAACAAACATCCTGTAGTTCAAGAAAGTGTGCAACCCTACACCCCAGTCCCGCGTCAGCCGCGCCGAAGACAACATCGCCTTCAGTATAGAGCAGCAACTGTAACTATCCATTCCTCCAGTCACTGAAAGTGTTAAAACGAACAATTAAAAAAAAAAGTTTAAAAGAACCCAGCGACGATATAAAGCGGATTTAAAAAACAAATAACGCACACCGGCTTTTGCACGCATTTTTTTTTATATTGTTATATACATAACGTGTAAAAATTTTAATCGATTTTTTTAAGTCATTTTTACATAAGAGTTATAGTTTTTGTGTTTTTTTTAGTATTAATCTAACTTAAATTCTTAATAGTTTGTTTGTAAAATAATTGGTTCTTTTTATTTACATAAGTATGTGTAATAAATAATAAAAAGACATAAGTTACTGAAAATTACGTATATTAAAATAAAATAAAATTATAAGTGTAACATATTGCACCTCACTTTGCAAAGCGTGTGATTTTTTTTACAAATTTTACTAAATTCGGTGTCTAAGTAAATACCTACGTGAAATTTACTGTTTTTTTATAAAAATGACTTAAAAAAAGATTTGTCTATGGAATGACCATAGTCATGTACATTATTAGTTTAATAATATATGCACGACACCTCACGGCCGCTTTGCACACGACCTTCACGAGCTAACCAAAATAGTTTTGCGAAATTATTATTGATCTCAGGCTTCTTTTGTTACTAAATTGTGCCATTGTAATGGACAAAGGCACAATTTTGGCACAAAGGATACAACTTACAATGGTATCTACTTACATAGGTCACCATAAAGTCTAGTGAATATAGAAATATCTATAAATATTTGATTTATATATAATAAAAAAATATATAAATAATTTGATTTATAAGTATTTCAAAGAGTTTTCCTATCTAAAGCACTGGCATATAATTATTAATTATACAAATAATTATGAGGTTTAATAAGTCAAGAAATTGTTTTAAATAATAATATGATAGATAACAACTTACTTTTTATTCAAGTCAATTTAGTTTACCCAATACTTTTACTGAAATATAAAAAGCTTGTACTGATTAAATAAATAATTTCGCTAAACTTGGGCACAATAATCGTTTACAGTAATATTAAGTCATTTCACATGTTTATACTTTTACATAATGTACCTACTGATGTTTACAATTTTCTTTTACTTACTACATACCTTATCTAGTTCGTATTTAGGAACCAACTTACTACACTACATTTAAAATATAGGAAATTTTAGGTGTTTTAGAAAAATAACGATTCTCTATGGATCATACTGTATTTTTATCACGATATTTTCTAAAAATCTCGCGCCAATTTAGAATTTCAAATCGCCGTTCCAAATTTTATAAATTCGTAAACCATAGGCGCGTTAGAACGTAAAGGCCCATTTAGCTGGAGAGAGTTTCTCGTACGTTTCGGTACGAGAAACTATTCGCAACTATCGCAAGCAATAATCGCCATGACACAATCGTATCAAAATGTTTACATACAGGCAAGAACTAAAATCTCGCCTACGATTATGTCATACGAGATTCGCTTATGACTTATCGCTAGGCAATAATTGCCTATGTTATTTTACACGACGAAAGTATACTAAGCAGATTCTTGCTTATGAGAATCTCGACTTGTGTAAACACGATCTCGTGTGACATATTTTCAAGTTCATACGAGTATCGTACAAATCAGTTCGAATCGTTTTCAGTGCGAGATTTGTCATTCGAGTTTAGTGATTAGACGGACACAATAATATTCCATTGCGAGGTAATTGTCGCCCAAGGCAAAGAGCGAGAAGAGCGAATGTTTAGACGAAAAAAAGGTTTTATATTCCTTCGATAATCGTATCTTCGAGGCGAGAAACTATCTCCATCTAAATGGGCCTTAATCCTGCATGTCGATTATGTTATTTTTGTATTGTTATTCCAACAGTTTATTTTTAATTTTCTAAATAAAGTTGCAGTTATTTTAATTTTGTAAATAAAGTTAATTGATATTTTTATTCAAAATTTACTGGAATGCTCGATGTGTTCTCTTTTTTTTCAAAATAAGAATTAACTAGTTAAACACATAATAATATGTATACCTACTAGTACAATGCAACCTTTTTTGTTATGTAATAGAAAAATCGAAAAAAGTAAAAGACACATGTACATTTAACTCATTGGTTCTTCTTCTTCTTCTACCAAAAAATTTAAAGTTAAAAGTGAAAACATCAATCATACGAATCGTAATGTTCATCTTTCGAATTTTCGAGATGTTTCGGAGGCAAGCGGCTGCTATTATAGTTTCCCTGGTGCTGCTGTGGCTCACTGGCGACTCGTCTGAGGCGCTCAGCACCTTCGGAGTGTCAAATACGAAACCACCGTCTCCGAAACCGACCTCACAGCCTGGTAAACTTTTTTATATAGTGGGACACATTTGCCTCGTAGTGCACTCTTCACAATCAGTAATACCCTCAAGTGTAATTCGCATGGAATAAAAAAAAAAGTTTCAATTGTTTTTTAAACTTACAAATCGTGTGTGAAACGATTTTGCAGCAAAACCATTTTTCTATTACAAGAACGTGGCAAAAAATAAAGAAAAAGAAAATAGAAGTTTTTATGTCAATTATTGGCGTTTTCCTTTTGTGATAAAACAATGGTTTCCTAGCAATTTGAACAATCTTTTCTTTTTCATAAATCAGAGTTTTTGTAAGTAGGTACTTTTGAGTACCTAGCTTCTTCTGATATATACTTATATTCTTCCGATATCTTGAGGATTACTGTAAAAATATTATCACAAATGTTAATTACACATACCTAGGTATACAAATTGGATATCACAGGTAACACTGAACACACAAAAACATTAGCACACAAAAAAAAATCTACTTATGACAAGATTTGAACTATAGATTTAACGAAAGAAATAGTCCCATTATATAAAAAAATATCGATGGCTTAGGTTACACATACTAAGTAATATTTTGTACATATTTTATACTTGCAATACTTTTTCTTAAAAGACTTCGACTACATTTTTAATTTACACAAATTAAGCACAGATTTAAGTAAAGTCTTTGTACAAAAAAGTCTTCATGATCTCTTTCAATAAAAAAAGCTTATTTTAAAGGTTACATATGCATTTTTCAGAATATCAGACTGTTGTAATCCAAAAATGCAGTCTATGATAATAATTCTCCAAATATGGCTGTCTTTTTGGCTTTTTGGACAGTCTTTTGGAGTTTATAGTCCTGTTTTTGGAGTTGTAAAACCTGAACCCACCCTCAAGCCATCCCCTCTACCGTCGGGTAAGATTTTATATAATGGGGCAATTTACTTTGCATATACCCGTATATTTACTGATTGGCCTGTATATATTTGCGAATACTTCTTAAAAAAAATTTAATTTTACCAAATACGCAGTTTCTTTTTGTCTCATTATATAAAAGTTTCAACCTTTGTTTTGTTATATCTCCGTGTATATAAGTTTTTTTTTTTAATTAAGACATGCTACACTTTACATATAAGCGCCGTGTATGCCAATTTAGAGCCTATACGCCTGTAAATTGGTAAAATATTGATATTAACTGGTGTTAGAGCTTCGCATACCTGCATGAATGGGGCTGACCTCAAAGCGCCTCGATCAACATTTTCACACAGCTTTCACTACCTACAGACATCAATTTTAAGTTTACGAAAACAGAAAGCAGAACTTGAAGTATCTATCACACGAAAGATAGAACAGTTACTAATACTGTGCACATTTGAAATGATAAAAGCAATGAAAAACCACCAGCTCGCAGTAGTACTGCTGGCGGGTTGGCTGGTACAGTCGGCAAATTGTTTCGGTATCTCGTCGTTCGGCAAAGCGCAGACCGATCCGCCGAAACCTTTGACGACGACTGCATCCCCTGGTAAGACTTTTTGTGTAATGAGACTAGCTGCTTCGAGAAGAGGAAAAGCTTACACAGCGCTTGGGTGTCGCAGGTCGCAGTCGCCAATGTCGCCAATGCAATGCTTTTGTATCAATACTGACCATAGACTGACACTGACCGATTGTCTAAATAACTTTCGGACACATACACATGTCAAGTTGACAGCTATCGAGGGTGATAATGCAGAAATCTATCAACTCATGTTTATTTTTTTGTACTTATTTCGTTCAAAATTTACCTATAACGATAACAACTTGGTGTCCTCAATTCTTTTTCATAAAAGTCAGAGTATTACAAAAGCATTGACATTTAGAAGATATAAATATATATTATGTTAGATCATAGAACGTGTAGATATCGTAGCTACGTACGCGGAACAAGCTTTACAGATGACTTTTTGTGAACACAACGTAGTGAGGTATACCTACCTACTTAGGAAACCAAGAAGACAGAAGAACATGCATGAAGCCAGTTATATGCTGTAGGTACTCTACATAGACTGTTTTACGCATTGATATTGCGAGCCCACTCATTTGCATAGTGGGCTCGTTGGGATTTTTTTTCCATCGGCTCCACCAGTGGGCCAGTTGTTGGGCTCGATGGGAATAACCCTACTCAATCAGTAGTCGTTAAAAGTATTAGTGACTATGACTAACTTACACCAACAGCTTTATAACTACGGTTTATTTGTTTCAATACTAACTTAACGCTGTCAGATTGGTGCAAGTTGGGTTTGAGCTGTTCTAACAGAGAATATTGTTAAGAAGGTACTCGTCATAAACTTAAACACGAATTAAACCAAAATGCTCCACACCACATCTTGATCTGAAACATGTTTTGCCTCAGTACAAAAATACTAATGTATCTAGTTACCTTACAAGAAAGATAGGTACTGAAAGAAAACACATTACAAGAATCGAAAGACAAAAAAGACAGGGCATTTGAATTGTAAAGTTTGGAAAGGCGAATGGCAAAGTTGTATTTTGCGGTTTTAAATAGTAGATTATTATACAAGGGGATAAAGCAGTGTCTTCTGTCGCGGGTGACGATTTAAATCGCGAGCGTAACGAAGGACTCGAAGTTTACTCCCGGACGTAGCGTTAAAAACTTAAATCACGAGCGAAGCGAGGGATTTAAGACGAGTCCTGTGAGTAGCGAGGGATTTAAGTTCACCCAAGACTAAGACAGCTTTATCACCGAGGAAAATACTCTACTTTTCGTACCATTTGCGAAAAAAATTAACACAATAATAATATGAGATAGCATTTTAGAACATTAACTTATTTATAAAAATAAATTAAAATAAACTTAACGTTTATGTATTTGAAGAAAACAAAAACGCGGCATTTTCTTAGACTAATATTTTTTTGTCGGAAAAGCAAAGGCATCAAGCTCATACGGGCTGCATAATAAATGCGTATTCCTTTTTCAAAAAGATGTATAATGCTTTGTATACAAACTCAATGGTGTAAACACAGATGTAGTTCAGTATAAATTGTATTCCAAATTTAAATCACTTTCTCCTCCTAGAGGATGAAAGAAATCCAGTACAATTTTCTCTCCCTGTTTTTAACAGATTACAAATGACTATTGTTATGTTCGCTTTTTGTGGCATAGAATGTCACTTTTTTGAGCAAGTGGTACGAAAAGGTAATTTAAGATCTCTTACTGCAAAAATCTCACTGAAACTTGCTGCAATATTTCAATATTTAATTTTACCCACAAAAAAAACAACACAATATTTAAAATTTGAGTTATTTTCATGATTTTCTAATTCACTTTTTACAAAAACCGTCACATTCAAATTACCACCAATTTTAAAGGCACTGAAAAAAAAAACCAATCAGAGAGCAGATATTCTAATAGAAATAAAACGTAACTTTGCGATCGTCCCGAGGCATAGACAATCATGCGTGTGTTTTGGCGTATTGAGATGTGGTGCAGGCAGCAAGCGGCCGCGGCCATTCTACCATTGCTTCTCGCTGGCTGGCTGACTGCACAGTCTTCGGAGGCTCTCACCACTTTTGGGAAGACTAACACCCAAGCGCCTAAAGATGCCACGCCTGCTCCACCGCCAGGTAACGCTTGGAAGCTCCTTGGTAAAGTTCAACCATGAAGTTTGACTGACTTTTTTAAGAATTCCAACCATAGAGTTATACTGACTTTTTTAAAAGTAAAATGTGCATGGTCTGTGTTCGCTTGCTTGACACTTCTCTTCTTGACACGCTTTTATTTTTTTAGCACGTTTTGTACTCGTCTATAGATTGTATTGAACGTCTCTTTCCTATTTAACCTCTCTTTTTATTGTATTTAGTTAACTTGTAAGTATAATGTATACCTACGATTAATCACAATTTTTTTTATAAAATCTTTTCTGTCTTTCTGTTATCTTTACTTACATACCTACTCTTTATAATTTTATAATCTTAAATCCGTCTCTTTTCTTCTTTTTTAAATAAATTCTCAACCACTTTATTCACGAAAATGTATATATGCATATTGTTCTACAGGATTTTTTAAAATTTGGTATCATGGTAAGTATTTCTTGAAGGTAAGTGGGAATTTTCCAAAATATTTTTTTCCGTTTCTTAGTTATTAACTTTGGTTTACAGAAACCATAAATGTAATTAAACTAAACACCTACCTACATAAGTCTAAAATATAAAAAAAAGGACAATAAAAAAGTTGATAAGGTATAGGCGACCAAGAAATTGGTTTACCACTTTTGATGACATCTCCCAGTAACATAATTATTTGCTAAGGAGTTTAAATAAACGGGAATGACAGATTCTGACGTAGCAGTTATTAATCTGTCAAGCGAAAATAGCCCTTGATGTTTTGTACGTGCAAATGATATTCAGCCTTAGAGTGGTAAACCAATTTCTTGGTCGCCTATACATAGAGTAGGTAAGTCAATATTTCGGCTTAGAGTTGATATTACATAGGCTACATATATTACATAGCTAACTCAAACACAATATTCATCAATCACTTTCAAAATGACATTTTGATGGATGATTTAGACTGTTATACAATATATTGAATACGGTTACACAATAGAATTCATAGAATAATTTTATTGTGGTAAATGATGGATGAAACAATACAAATATCCAAAGACCCGTTACGTCAGTGTCTAAGTACTTAATATAAGATTACTATACTTTACCAAGGGCTCAAAATGTTTTAAAAAATGAATAATAAATTAGAAATTTCCTTAATCCTTAATTTTGGGGGTAATTAATAATCTACACGCCAAAGGTTAAAGACCGCGTGGTATCTTGTGACCCCAGGCAGCGTTAGTTGTTAAAATGAGGAACAAAATGAATAATGTAAGTTTGAAAATGTCTACTCTAAGGGTGACAAATCAACATCAAGCTATGCTGCGTTGTACTGCGCTGTCCTGTGCTGTGTTTCTTAAGCTACGTTTTTTTAACAATCAACATCAAGCTGTACTGGGCTTTGCTTAGCTCAGGTATTAAAAGTATTAAGTATTAAAAACAGCACAGTTCGGCACAGCGCGGCTCAGCACGGCGGATAGCGCGCCTCGCTCGAGACTACTGCGTTTTTAAACAGAGCGTAGCCTCACACAGCGCAACACAGCATGGTTTGTTTGTATCCTCATACAAATAATAGACGAGCGAGTTGACCAAACATAGCACAGCGCAGTACAGCGCAGCATAGCTCGATGTTGATTTGTCACCCTAACTTTTTATAAGTTAGTAAATAACCATTTGACTCAATCGCAGACATCGAGTTTTGATTTCTCACCGTTGCTCGGTAGCTCAACAGCAGTCTCCCTCAAAAACTTTTGTATTTTTATGTACCTATATACGAAAATAAAATAAAATTTAAATAATAATCCATACTTTAATATTAAAATGCGAACTCTGTCTGTCTGGCTTTCACGCCAAAACTGCTGAACCGATTTGAATGAAATTTGGTACACAGATAGTCTAGAGCCTGAGAAAAGACATAGGCTACTTTTTAATCCGAAAAAAAAGGGTTGTAAGGGGTTGAAAGGGGGGGAGTGAAAGTTTTATGGAAGTAATTAAAAATGCTACCCAAAGACACTATTCCACGCGGACGAAGTCGCGGGCACAGCTAGTTTTATATATATACGAAAATAAAATAAAATTTTGTTGGAGTGCTGGAGCTTCTAGTAGGAGAGATGATTAAAAGATGACTGCGAATTTGTAACTGAATTTATTTGAAAAAATGTCCTACTTTTATACAAAATCTAAGAGGTCACGTGACAATGTCCGTTGCCGGAGGCAATACCTTACGGAGAACGGCGTCGCTATTTTCTAGCCTTCTGATTGGCTGACGGCACGTTCCTTACAATCTTTATTTATTAAATCTAGTTTATTTCTATCTTATTTCTAACCTACCTAGCTGTGTTATGTATATTTACTGACCTACTTAATTGCCCTACCTATGTTATGTTATTATCCTATTTTACCTACTAATGAAACGACGAAAATACAAATATTTATTTTGACAACTTAAACTATTAACAAACTCAATGCTACCTATTTCTATATCCTATTATGTACACTACAATTTAAATAATAATATGCCGTTATTTTCGATGGTGTTTAGTTTTTTCATTCTTCTATAAACCTCGCAGCTCAGAGCACTTAGGTATTAATAATACATTATGACAGTTTTACAATACCTATAAAAAGCCACCTAAAACATCGTATGTACTTATTTGAATCGTACTTATTCTACCTACCTAAATCTTTTTATTAGAAATGTCTATAATTTAGTCAGTAGGAGGTACTAACAAATAAACGGAGACAATCGTATCAGACATCCGCTGTCAAAGCTTTTAGGTTAAATCAAGTAAACCTAATCAATTATTTGTCTGTGTATTGACCTTTTTAGTATTCAATTCCAAATTCAAATGGCAGCCTTGAATAAAACCTAACCTTTTTAGGGTTACGATCAGAGACAATAGAGTTCGGTCGTAAAAAGGTTTAGTAAGGAAAGATATCGATAAAAATATTAAGGTAGATCTACATAACGGTATTTTGTGTCATGCAATAGGCTCATCGTAAGGCTACTTACGTAAGAATTATTGCTTTGACCTTTAGAAATATGCCATGAAAAATATTATTCGGTATTCTTATAGTTACTCAACGCTAAGCCTACTACAACAGATTGACTCAGAATATTATAACTTTGTTTCGTAAGTTTGAATCAAAAGTCTCTAAAATTTTACTCGATTACAGTTTTTATAGGTACTTAAACTAAATAAAAAGTGTTTTTTTTAACAAAGAAAACTGTAACTTCTACAATATTCAGTATTTACAATATTCACAATATTTGTAAAATACATATGAAACAGTTGAGCTGCCTGCAAACCGTTGCAAACGATTTATAGATATTTTTAATTAAGTTTAAATTTGAGTCAAAATAAACTTTGCTGTCTTGCTTTTTGTATAGCTACTCTCTGTACTACATTGTAACACTAACTATTTATTTTTATTAAATAAACAAACGTTTGAAAAACGATCTGACCTTTCCTTATCAGCCCAGTTTGTCAAATGGCTTGATCGTGTATCCAAACAAACCGGAAGTCAAAACAGCAACTAGCACGAATATCATTAACATAATTGTGTACCTATTATATCTTGCGCATTCCCCTTGAACTGCTAAAATGTAGAAAAGAATTTTAAAAATGGCCATTTCTATAAGTATGAACTTTAATGTGAATCATACTTTTTTCTAGTTCTAAGCACACACGAAGACTATGAAACAGTTAAAACCAGAAAAAGGGTTAAAAAGCTTGTCAATTTTCGAACTATTACTTTAGAATTTTAAATTTCAGATTCCAATTTTAAATTTTGACATTCACATTTAAAATTGGAATCTGGTACATATGCACAACACACGTCACATTTAGTCATATTAACAAGAAGAGGGTCACAGTTTCGTAGAGCATCTACAGTGGCGCTACGGCGTAGCAATGCGTAGCGACATTCCCATGCCGTGCTACGCGCGTAGACTCGAGTCAAGCGAAAAATGTTAATTTTATCACCCGACTAAAAAAGACGGGATTTGTGTTCCTAGAATTAATAATTATGTAATCTGAACTAATAACAAAATAATTATTTAGGTATTTATCTTCTACACATTTGTTGAAATAAGTAGTAAGTATATCAAAAAACTTGAAATTGCTAGAAATTATATGAAAATGGAACAAAGATAGCCACGTCCGACACGGTAGCAACATGCCTTCGCTATGAACCTAAAATAGGGTTGCTACAGTCAAGTATCAACTAAATAAATAATATATCTTGACCCAAGTATAGATTTGAGTATAAATTCTGAAACAAAACTGGCAAGAAATACATACTTGAGTCGGGATTAGTGCTTGAGCAGTAAATGCGAGTTCGGACATCCTCGTATGCTACAAGTTTGCTCCAGTCTGAGTCTAGACTTTCTCATTTGTCGACTGCAGTGGACCACCTTGAGTTGCAACGCAGCCCTAGTGCTGTGACCTTTCAAACTGGCTCTAGATAGAGTGGTAGCATTGTAAATCTGGACTTCCGTACACTATCTGACAGCGCCATCTATTACAAAGTAGGTTAAGGCGTTTGGGCCATGCGTGTTTGTTGAAATCGATATTTTGAATGAAGTTGAACTATTTTATTAGGGTAGGTAGAAACCTACAATTTTAATTACTCTAGTATTAAAGGTAGGTAACTTTGTTTTGTATACTTAGTAGGTAGATACTTAACTTAATATCTACTATAAATTTCTAAAAACAGGCTTTAAGTATGCCTTGTTTAAATGATTTATTAAGCGCCCGGACAACTTTTTACCTAAGAATGAAACACATCTAATGTTTTCCATTCCCGGCGTCTGTCTTTCCTGATCACTATAATCTGAATGTCTTCAAGGCAAGAGTGAATACCTAAGTGTCTTCTAGACCGTCGGCTTCATCGTCGCTTACCATCAGGTGAGATTAAAGGCAAAACATGGTGTCTTCAATATAAAAAAAAAAATGTCCTGATAAACAGGACGCGCGTCTGGAACAATTTTAGGATGGATACGTATCTATTGATCCTTTTAGCTTGGTCGGTCTTTCTAGTTCAATACTCCTTCAATTCCGTGTTTAATCTTAGGTATATAAATATTTCGGGTGACCTAGGTCTTATAGTAGGTATTTTTTCATTGGTCGTTTGTTACGTTTGAAACCTAGATCTTACATACTTTGCAATGACGCTAGAAGAAAAAAAAATACCTCTAGGTACGTTATACTTTTACAGGGTGGCTATACAAAATAGTCAAAGGATTACATCCAAATAAAATTTTTAAAACCTCGAAATATGAGTGTAATAAACGGTTAAATAAAAATAAACTGTACTTTAGTACTTTTTCAACTCCTTATCTAATGATGATAAATGTACAACATAATAGCTATACCGTATTTTTATTATTAGAGCATTTTTATACACGCAATATAGAATGACGTAAATAAATAACCTCTAAATAGGTAGAAACCTCCTTCTTCTTTTGCCTTTGCCGAATCTAACTGTCATTCATACCACAGACTATAAGTTAGCTGGGCCGCCCGTGCCTTCTCATTTGCATCGGTGGTCACGCGAGACATTGAAATTACGCTAGCCGTGGGCATTTCTGGGCTAAATAAAATTCAAGTTTCAGCGTATTCATACTTATTGTATAAATGTAGGTAGGTACGTACAAAAAAAGTTGTACTAATACACGAAAAAATCTGCGGGGAACGAAGGCAAAAGCAATGCTCAAAAAAATCACTCAAGTACCTATATATTATTATATTTGAGTGGGTACAGAGATTTTCATAAAAAACTCTTGAAAAACCTCGAAAATTTATACTCAAGTATTACCCTAGGTACCTAAGCAAATAGGCAAACACCTACCTATGACAAAATACATTTATTTCTCAACTTATGTATTTTAATTGTATCTAAAGTAGGACATGCTAAAAAATTTAGTTATACCACAGATTATATAATACTATGTTATATTAAATAGTTTACTAAATAGTTAATAATATACCTTAGGCTCGTACCTATACAAAATATTATTATTATAGGTAATGCCGGTTTATTCCATCCAGTTCTACTAGTAGTTCGATTATCTAACCGTTTGGACAAAAATATTCCAAACTGTTAGACTGACAAATGGAATATTTTGGATACACAGATTAGTCAGTCTAAAAATCTGGAATATTTTTGTCCAAACAGTTAGATAATCGAACTACTAGTAGGACTGGATGGAATAGTAGTTCTATTTGGAATAAAATCTGTGTATCCCAAATGTTTGATTAGTCAGTATAACAGTTTGGAATATTTTTGTCCAAACAGTTAGATAATCGAACTACTAGTAGGACTGGATGGAATAGTAGTTCTATTTGGAATAAAATCTGTGTATCCCAAATATTCGATTAGCGTCAGTCTAACAGTTTGGAATATTTTTGTCCAAACAGTTAGATAATCGAACTACTGGTAGGACTGGATGGAATAAACCGTAATGCCAGGAACATATTGACTGAAACTGCCAATCTTAGCTGATTTTGAACTATGCTTCCAGCCCGGCCATGTTCCCGCCAGGCAGAATGTGCAGGTATCAGCAGCAGTTCCTGTGTGAGGACTCACTACGACTCAGTCACAAGGTGCCTCTGCGGTGACAACTCGCCTCCACTCAACGGACAGTGCGAATCACAGACTAAGGGTACGTAAACCTACCAATAGTTTGGATAAAACTTAAACTCTTTGTACAATATAATGTTACGTTCACACTATGCCGCAGTCGGCAGGGACTTGGGCAGGGCACGAGCATAGTGTGAATAAGATAATGCCTCTGTCCCGGCTCCCGGCCCAAGTTCATGCCCTTGCTCTCTAATGAGAATAAAGGCGATGTTGCTGTGGCAATAAGTCCGTGGGAATAATGCCGGCAGCGGCATGGGCATTGTGTGAACGGGTTTAAGACACGAACACAAGGCAAGAAAATGTTTGTACGCGCGTGTCTTATCCGAGGTAAGAAAAAGTTTCTTGTAATATGTACGGTCTGATATTAAACAATCAAGCGAATAAATATCTCATCGACATTTCTCATAAGACACAAGAAAAATATCTTATAATGTGCAAAAGGCCTTACCATTAGGTTTTAGAACGAAGTTCCTTAATGCGCGTTGCGAAAGGGGTCTAGACGGAAAAAATAAAGACCAAAAGTTGTCGCGACACTTTTTTCAAACTTTGACAACGCCATTCGAATAAATTGATGCAGGAAGTTTTTTTTAATATTGTGTGCCTGTACGTCTATACGTTCTCAACCGAAACAAATGAATGTAGGTATTGTTGGAAGTTTTTGTTTTTAGGGTTCGTTATGGTTCTTATAGAAAATATTATAAGAAAACAACACCTCAAGGAACTTCGTTCCATCCGAGTGTCCCTTGACACCTGTCAAGTTTTTTTATATAGGTACATCCCAGCCCAACTAAATCCTAACGATATTTTTACTAATTTTACTAAAAGCATTATCCCTTCGATTACCAATTCAAGTAGGGCTACTCTTGACCACCGCCGTTCCAAATTGGATCCGGATTTTGACAGATTTTGTGTCATTTTGTACTGTAAAATGACACGACTTCTGTCAAAATCTATGAATTCGGATTGGAACTGTGGTCGGGACGGGAGTAACCCACAAGTTTGATATTCAATTCAAAGCATTGTATTTAGGTACCAACAATTTCATTATTTTTTTGATTTTTTTCAGCATTTTGAGTAGATATTTACAACAACATGAAAGTTATACAAAACAGTCAATAAATATATGTTTGAGTCTGTTCTAAGGATTTCAATATTTAACCATCTTCAAAAAAGGAGGAGGTTCTCAATTCGATTGTACGTCGTCCACGTATACCACATTGCTTATTTTGCTTTTCTGTGGTGTTTGCGATCAATAGAACAGTCCGAATGAACATCAGATGTTCATTGGGACTGTTCTCTATCCTCATCATAACCCATCATAATCATGGCGTATCAAATTGAATTCGGTTTTTCCAGTTTTTTAAACGTATTAATTATTTCTTGACATTTACACCGGTACGTGTAGGTATTCCTACAGCCTAGCAATAAATCACTAGAAATGCACTTTTTGTCGTTTGCTCATTCGTTACGTCATTTAGAATGCTGTAAAAACTTGAAATTGTTTCTTTCGAGGAAACGATGAGCGAGTATGGTTTTCTACAATTTTTATTTTTTACTAGGTGCCGCCCGCGACTTCGTTCGCGTCCCGTTGGATCCCGTCAATTTTTCGGGATAAAAAGTAGCCTATGTGTTAATCCGGTCACGGACAATATATATTCCAAGTTTTATCCAAATCGGATCAGTAGTTTTTACGTGAAAGAGTAACAAACATCCATCCATCCATCCATACTTACAAACTTTCGCGTTTATAATATTAGTAGGATTTTTATACAACTACTAGCTGATACCCGCGACTTCGTTCTCGGGCGAAACTTTACAAGGTTTACAAGGATGAACCTCGTAGCAAATGGCTGCTTTTAGTTTAGAGAGTTCAAGCTGTATCTAAGAATCCACGTCTTTGATTTCAATAAAATAATATAACCTGTTTCAATCCGGAAAAAGGGGTTCCAAATGATATAGGTTTCATTGAAATTGGTCCAGTAGTTTAGCGTGACTCGCGAACAAACAAACAGACAAACTCGGTTTTCGGAATCAGAATCGTTTATTTAGTAGATCTGCATATATTTTATAGTTTTTTTTTAGTTTTTGGCTTTTTTACAGTTTTATAATAGTATAGAAGATTGATAGATAAATAATAATAATAATAATAAATATTCACGGACATTTAACACAACGCCTTCTAGTCCCAAACTAAGCAAAGCTTGTACTATGGGTACTAGATTGCTAGAAATGATGGAATAAGCCGAAGGAAGTGGTAACCACTGCCTATTTTTTTTATTTTAATACTTTATTGCACAAACATTATAAATTTGTTACAAAGGGTGGACTTAATGCTGAAAGCATTGTCTGCCAGCCAACCAAATCGTGGTGGTGTAGCGAGGAGGTTGGCGTGCCTATAACGCTGCATTACTTCTGTTTAGAGTTCTACTTAAAGTATTATGATTTACTACTCAAGCACTGATCCACGGACTCAAGCTTTGTACTAATATTCTGTGCTCAAGCATAGATTTTTGTACAAAACATACGGCATAAGCAATGAAGCCGACCCGAGCCGTATTAGCATAAAAAAAACTAAAAAAAAAAAGTGTGACAGAAGAAAGTTGAAATGGATTTGAGAGATTTTCAATAAAACTAAAAAAAAATATGCTGGTCTCGACTTGAACCGATCTTCAAAAAAAAACAATTTTAGATTGTGAATAGAATAAAATAATTGGTAGAGTCCTTTTCATCCAAGAAGTCCCGCGGAAATTTCCGGAACTAAACTTAAAAACTAAATTTTAAATTAGTTGTCAGGTGCTGTTAATGTGTTCGGATGCTAGTGCGTTTTTATTTGGTTTCTGTGATCAAAGTCTTGTTTTCAATGCCTAAAGTTGTTAAAAGTGCTGCCCGAGAAATAATACTTAAGTTCGACTACAGCGCCGCGTCTGCGGGACTTCTTGGATGAAAAGGACTCTAAATGCGAGTTTGCGCAGTAACCAACTCAGAATATAAGTAAAAGGCAATATTATGGGGTACCTCCCTAACTAACCCTTGGTAGGTTACATATATACTCTATTATACTTATAAACTATAGATTGACCTTTATAAACGCGTTCCATTAATTTTGGGCATTGCGTGCGGACACGCGCCTTTTCAAATTCTTTATTGTGAAGTCGGAGTAAGAACCTAGGAAGTGGTTATTACCATTTACCGCCGTCATTAAGAACTGGCACTATGGAGTAAGTGGCTTCGGTACCTAGGTACCTACCTGCTTTTTTTCTTATTGTGTAGGTAATTACTGACAAACAAACCATCACAAGTACATAAATAAAATATCTAAAACTGGATAGGTACATACATATGTATATATGTATGTATATATGCATTATATACGTAGAATTATATACTAGTGCCTATCTATGCCTCAACAAATTGCTATGCCCTAACACGGTTTATGTTTGCTACACTAGCAAGCAAGCTCGTATGAGTTAGTGGCCAACTCTGGTGACGGAGTTTTTAGGCCGCCTTAAGGCTTCCGTCGTGGCTTAACGACTGCTAGAGCCGGGACAGTTTAACGTGCCCTCCGAAGCACGGAAGCGCTTAGATGTAAATGCCACTAACGGTCACCCATCCAAATAGTGACCACACAGAACGTTGCTTAACTTAGATAATCAGTGAAGATTGGCTAAGCAAGCCTAGCCACGAGCGCACTTGCTTGCTTGCTTTGCTGCCGGCATATATTGCCGCGGACTTATTGTTATTGCCACAGCGACATCGCCTTTAGACTCATTAGGGAGTAAGGGTATGAATTTGGGCCGGGAGACGGGACAGAGGCATGATCGTGTTCGCACTATGCTCGTGCCCACTTCCCTGCCCAAGTCCCTGCCGACTGCGGCATAGTGTGAACGCAATATATAAAACAACATAAGTGCAATTTAAGTCGAGGTTATCCAAGAAGTTTAGGACGAAGACGTCTAGAAGGGCACTGGGCGCGAGCGAGCGTGCAAGGCGCGAGCGCCTGAACAGGCTGATTTTGATAGCTTTCTTCCACAGAGATGAATAATAACTAAATTATAATATTTTTTTTTACAGTTCCCTAGTAAATAATATGCCCTATCTTTTGATATAACTTTGACATGATTTCAAGAAGAAACATCATAGTATGAACCGTTTGAAATATCGATTTAGTGTCATCTTTACGATTTTTTTTATCGAGAAAATTATTATTCACTTTTCTATCTTTACAAAGCTCTAGGATATATGTTAAATTTTAATCAAAAAAAAAATTTCGTGCAAATTTTGCTCTTTAGTAGAGATACAGTTGTTAAAAAACCTAAAAGTTTCGGATAACCCCGCCTTAAACGATTTGAATTTAAAAATAAATGACGTAGGTAACTTAAGTGAAAATGCAAAACTCATTGCGCATTTCTTCGTCAAAAACTGAACTCACAAGTACAGATATCAGCATAATTAAAAGTCCTGAAAGCCACGTTTTAAAATGCTCAAATTAGCAGCACTTATTGCTGGAATGAAGCAAAGCAATGCTTAGTTGATAGCATCGTTACTTACACTTAGCACGGAGGCGACGCTTCGACCACATATTGTCTGGGCCTCGAGCGATGGTCTAGTCTAGGCTCTTTCGAAGTCACAGCGTTACTGCGCAGTAGCACAAACGTCACTACCGAATCTTCGGTAATCATTATTCACAGTAGAGGCCCTGATCTGAACACTGTCAAACTGGAGTTTGTAGTTCTAAAAGAGTCAGCTCAACAAAAGCGTGTAGAGCGTTCTTGGTAGAGCATTTTCTAAGGAGTGCCTCTATCGGCCTTACCACGTTATCAGATTTATCTTGGATCTAACAAAAACCGCCAAAAACCACGTGTGTTTTGGACTTAGTTCCCTGTCAATAAGTTGTCAGATTTATTGTAACATATAAATCTGACAACTTATTGACAGGGGTTAAGTCCAAAAGACACGCGGTTTTTGGCGGTTTTTGTCAGATTCAAGATAAATCTGGAAACATTATTTGGGGGTATATGTATAAAAATTTTAAGAGTAGGTGCGAGTAAAATAATCTAAAAAAAGTAAAATTTTGACGTCTATTCTTTAGGTTTGTTAAAGGGATACCAAAAAGAAAGGCTTGCTAACACATAGGGTCGAAGCTAACTTAATCGTTGGCGTCGCACGAGATTTCCTGCCAGTACCTATCGACTACAATAAACTTCGCGTTTTTGTGACCACAGACCACTAAGCTAACCTTAAATTATAACAAAAGCTAATTGTTAGTAACCTACCTACCTTGTACATAGGTCGGTGCTTTGTGGGTACTTACCTGACGTACCTACATACCTACGTTTTACCTATATGAAGGTAGGTAGAGAAATCACTCAGCTGTCTGACAAATATGCGCCAATAATTATGTGACGTGTTTGAAACAAATCGAGAAATCACATGAATATACCTAAACTCATACATCTTTAGCACTTGCACACGGACCGTGTTTATTCAACTACTCAAGTTTCGACCTGAATCAATAGACAATTTAACTCAAACTAATAACAAATACCTACCTAAATAGAACGAGATTTGGTGTATAAACCTGCGAGCCTAAGATGCGCACCGCGAGATATTTGTCATGTCGTTCTGTCAAAATGTAAGCATTTTGTACCAGTTTAGGAACTATTGCATTATCTGTGGTACCTAATGGTGTCGACAAAACGCGCCATAATGTACACTTTTGACACTTCTTAGTCGTCGTACCTCTCTGAGGACGAGATAATAGTCATGCAGAAATGTCAAAAGTTGAAAAAACAAAGGCGCGCTTTCTCGACAACATTACCACAGATAATGCAATAGTTCCTAAACTGGTACGAAATGCTTACATTTTGACAGAACGACATGACAAATATCTCGCGGTGCGCATCTTAGGCCCCCACGTGTAAAACATCTGACGCCCCAACTCTCTGTAGAAAGTCTGGTGTAATAAGCGCCTTATTTCCAGCTCTATACCACGTATGCGCTAACAGCGACGAATGCAACGACGGCCTCGTGTGCGGCGCGCCTAACATCACCGGCGCCGCGCCGCCGCATCTTCGTGTGCACGCGCCTCAAGACAAGATCTGTCTCTGTGATCTCGAGAACGGATTCAAGGAGAAGGAGCATACTTGCAGTGGTGAGTGTATACTACCTACATACTTATTTCTCTTGCTTACCCAGATTAAGCGCTCGTGGCTAGGCTTGCTAAGTCAATCTTCAGCGATTATATAAGTTAAGCGAAGTTCTGCGTGGTCACTATTAGGATGGGTGACCGCTAGTAGCAAACCAACGCTAGTGATTTACATCTGAGCGCTTCCGTGCTTCGGAGGCCATGTTAAACTGTCGGTCCCGGCTCTCCAGTTGCTAAGCCAAGACAATTGCAAGAGATGGTGCAAACTTTCACCCTCTCGCCTACATTAGTGCGCTTGATGTCAGTTGTAGTGTTTGTGGATCTGTCGTCAGCTTTTGACACTGTTTATTAAAGAGGCTTATGGTCAAAGTTGTCAATATGATGGCGGATTAGTGCCCCAGTACCCTGATTCTGGCCATTTGCAATTTTAAAAACTTAGCGGAACACGCATTTTCAGATTCACGTTGGTACGGAGAAGCGTACACGGCCGAACAAAAATGGGATTCCACAGGGAAGCGTCCTTACGCCCATACTTTTTATTATTTACACAAATAACCGACTGATGCAATGGTCTCTGTAATAACTAATTTTATTGTAAAAAATGCCTTTTATCCTCAGATGCCGATATCGTGAAGACATCAGCACTCGCCGTGATCGCCGTAACGCTGATCCGAAAGATCTTGGCTTACTGAACGAGCACTTAACCGTAGACTCCGATCTATGGTGTTAGATTAAGCTTTTATTTTGGTCGATTTCAACGAATCATTTTAAATGAATTATGTACCTGTGCCTACTAGTAAAGAACCACTCAAGTATACCTAGCCCAACTTCCAAGCATAATGATTTAGCTCACTTTTGCCTAGTTTAAGATAATTGAATACAAAATGAACACTTCCATAATTACTTTCTCTTGTATTGTGTGAAATGTCATTCTTCTCTCTTCTCCATATTAATTTTATATCTACTCAGTTCTTCATTCACTAAATATATGTCAGTAGTATTAATGCGGTTTCCATTAAGTCCGTCCATTTAGTTTTTAAGGTTTTTAGGCCTCATGGAAAAGGGACACTCATGCTGTGTACGCATATTGAGTAGTTAATACACACTTCTAAAGTCTAGAAGGAACCGCACTCAAGCTACGTTGCGTTAGACCTACTATCTCTAGTCTGAGAGGGACTCTTAATAAAATCTAGAAAAAATATTGCGGTGTAATGGGAGGGAAAAATCCACCAATTTGCCTTCGAAATAAACGACAGCCGACTTGAGAATGACTGACTTTATAATTCTTCCAAGATTATTCCAAATAATTCACTTGACACTGGTAAAATTTTTTGTCGAAATAACGGACAGAGGACATAAAATAAAAGAAGAAGATTTTATCACAGACAAATCCGATGATTTTATTAATGACCCCTCAAATTACAGAGATTAGAAGTGGGTTGTGTGTTTTGTTAATATATTGAATGCACGGTTCATATAGGTACTTACCTAGTTTTAGATCAGGCTAGATTACATAAAAAACATTCATAAATAATAATAATGCTCATGTAATTCCGTCCTTTCTATGTAAATAGCATTTATGAATCTTTTTTATAAAAAAATGCACAGTAGTTTTAATGAAAGTTTTTTGGCACACATTAGATTTTAGAAGTTTTTGTAATGTCATTTGAACTACGATCAACTTGCAAGAATCCGTCCAAGAATAATAAAATCTAGAAATATAAAGTAGTTTATTATTTTTAAGTCTCTTTTGGTTGTAACTATTTTTAACTGTATGTATTTGATATTTCTATGTCACGACACTGTACCTACGTTTTAGAAAAATCAAGGTGCGTTAGAAAATATAATAATAAAATTAAAATGTACCTGCTTTTGTGATAAAAATATAAAAAAAATGATCCGTTATTCGTAGATTTGCGGATTTCAATATCAAATATATAAATAGTAGAAAAAATAAATTATTTAACAAAAAAATACGTACATTTCCTATACTTATTGTGTACCTAAGTTCAAGATTGCTGTCTAGTCCGTACGCTGATAAAGAAATTTTTACTCAAGCATAGATTTGAGTAGAGATTTTCATACACAAATCTATGCTTGAGCAGTAAATTAGCGTACTGGCCTAGAAGTCCAGATGCCTATTTATTTATTATAATGTAAGTGTGATTTAGATATCTGGAAAAGATTCAGCGTTCATTAGTTATAGTATTTTAAAACTCTATCTAGTAATTCTCATTGCTAAATAAAATGAACAAGAATTAAAATATTTGTTTTTATTTCATAAATATAATTATCTAAGTTTTAAAATTTTACTAGCTCCATCCGCTTAGGGCCATAAGATCAATAGTGGTTTAAACCACGAAATAGGGTTTAACCTCCAGTCTCCGATTATTTCAGTAGCTTAAACTGACAGAGATTACAGTAGATTAATCCATCGATCAAATGTAATCGTAGTTCACAAAACCCATAGTTAACTGCTTTTGATCTTACGGCCCTTAGTCCACGACTTTACATGGGTGTTATTGTGATTTGCTAATACATATCAATGCGCGTTCATTCCCAAACCGGGTTTAGGTTAAATCTAGGTTTAGGGACGGGACCCGGGACTTATGTCTATAACCGGGTCTATGCTGAAGGATAGGTTTTATTCAGTCAATGTCAAACTGAACATTAATTTTACTGTTCTAATAATGTATTTTTTTTTATCTGGCCAGTCTTTCAAATTCTCGCCATGGTCTTAAAAATTAATAAATAAGCCAAGTTTAAAATAAGAAAACAAATCGAGTCTCATGTCCGGGATCAAGGCCTGGGATCGAGTTTTTGTCTAGGGTTTGAGACGTTTTGTCCAAGACTGGGTTTCAGTAATGAGACCGAGTTTTTGTACAGGACCGGGTTTAGTACCGAAACAGAGTTTATGTCCAAGACTGGTTTTTAGTACTGAGACAGAGTTTAGTCTAGGACCAAGGTTTAAGCTTAAACCCAGCGGATTTGCCCTAAGACCCAGTAGGCCCGGGCCTAGGGCGGCCAGATATTAGGGGCGGCAAATCGTGTCAAACAATCACTGATGATAGCAAGAAATAAATCAAATGCAAAGTACCTAAATATTTAAAAGGCTGCGCATATTATGGCGGGCCGCTCTGTACCGCACCGTATAGCAATAATATTACTAAATCACTTTTTTTATGTATAAAAATAAAGTAAAGAATATTGTAGTCTATATGATGGGTGCTGAGAAAGCGGTGGCACATGGCGTGGGGCCTAGACCGGCCAAGACTGCAAATCCGCCAATGCTTAAACCCGAGTTCAAACCCGACTTCTATGCCCAAGACCGGGTCTAGGCTTCAGCTTAAGATGAACTCCTCGCGTGTGAGTAGTCAATGAGCTCTTCTGACTGAAAGCGGCGGAACAAATGTCGCATCGGAACGGCTTCTCGCCCGTGTGTACCCGGATGTGATTACTGAGCGTTAGTTTGGTCTGAAACAAAATCACACTAATATTATAAACTAGCTGATACCCGCAACTTCGTACGCGTGCGTAACTTTCCACCAAAAAATATCTGTCAACCAGCATACGATGAACCTCGTGTCAACGGCTGATTTTGGTTTAGAGAGTTCAAGCTGTGTCTAAGAATCCACGTCTTTAATTTCAATAAAATATAGCCTATGTTTCAATCTGGAAAAGGGGCTTCTGGATGGTATAAGTTTCATTGAAATTGGTCCAGTAGTTCAGGCGTGATGCGCGAATAAACAAACCAACAGACAAACTCGATTTTCGGAATCAGAATCGTTTATTTAGTAGATCTGTATATTTAGTTTATCCATATCTTTAATTTTAGTTTTTGGATTTTTTACAGTTTTATAATATTAGGTACTAGCAACCCGCCCCGGCTTCGCACGGGTGCAATGCAGTGATGATGATGATGTATTATACATATAAACCTTCCTCTTGGATCACTCTATCTATTAAAAAAAAACTGCTCAAAATCCGTTGTCTAGTTTTAAAGATCTAAGCATACATACATACAGACCTTAGGACAGACGCGGGAAGCGACTTTGCTTTATACTATGTTGTGATTATAATATAGGCTTTTTATCCTGAAAAAAAGGGTAACTCCCATTTGTTCTATAGAACTGTTACGTCTAGAACTGTTAAAACTTCCATTGGGTAGGACTATTGAAACGAAAACTAGCTCTAATGGCCTAGTTTCAATAGCCCTACCATGGAACTACAGGGATAAAAAGGTTTTAAAAACAGTCCTATAGAACAAATGGGAGTTACCCGAAAAAAGGTCTACAGGGCAGAAAGGAAAAACGGTATTTACACACGTTTGAGGTTAATACTCACAGTGAAGCCTCGCCCACAGATGTGGCATATCTTATCCTTGGGCTTTTCCACTCCTTCGTGTGCGTGTAGTATGTGTTGTTTAAGTTTGCATTGTTCTTCAAAACCCTGGAAATATATCAAAAGTTGAAAAAAAAAACAGTAGCACCAGCAGGCTCGTATGAGCTAGTGGCCAACTCTGGTGACGGTGTTTTTAGGCCGCCATAAGGCCTCCGTCGTGGCTTAACGACTGCTAGAGCCGGGACAGTTTAACGTGCCCTGCGAAGCACGGAAGCGCTCAGATGTAAATATGCCACTAACGGTCACCCATCCAAATTGTGACCGCACAGAACGTTGCTTAACTTAGATTATCGGTTAAGATTGGCTTAGTAAGCCTAGACACGAGGGGTTAAAGCGCGAAAAATAAAACAATATATGAAGGAATTGAATCTAACAGGTTGTGCCTAAGTGACTATTGTTATTTTTAAATTTTATCTATAATTTTGACATTGTTTAAATGTGTATTTGCCTAATATACCTAATATTATGTAAATCACTTGCGTGCAATAAATAAATCAATTGAATTGAATTGAACAGACATGAATTTTATAAAAAAATATTACACGTTTGATATTCTTGATTTGCCGCGATAAATAAAAAGCCAATGTGTTAAACTAGATATACCTAACGAAGTTTTATCGAAATCGGACCAGTAGTTGCAGCGTGCTTGAAACACAAACATGTAAACATTGACATTTATAACATTAGTGGGCTACGACGGAATAAGCCCACTCATTTGCACGTTTATAAATAATTATAAAAATGGTAGGTACCTAACCAAAGTTTCCAAAACTTTATTTAAATTTATTATAGATTTTTATCTACTCGACTTAAAGTCGGTACTATATATAAATGATGCACACGGGCCTAAGCCAAGTGTACATCACTTGATACTGCTGAAAGATTTGGTATATTAGGATTTGAAGTTTGCACATCAGTCGAAAGGTCAGATTGTAAAAACTTTAGTACAATTCTGCAAGTATTTAAAATGACTGCTTTTTGTAACAGAGCAAATGTGTGTTTAGGCAAATCAAGCAGAGCCAGTGCCTGGAACAGTGTTTTTTTTTTTTAAATATTCTTGGACATATTTCACAACGCTCTCTAGTCCCAAACTAAGCAGAGCTTGTACTATGGAAACTAGATTGCTGATATAATACTTATATACTATTTTTTTGCAAATACATACTTATGATACATAGTAACACCCAGACACAGAACAAACATCTATGTTTGCCACACACAAATGTTTGTTCTCGGTGGGGATAGAACCCACGACCCACAGCACAGAAGGCAGAGCTACTACCGACTGAGCCATGACGCCTGTCGTTGGTTGGCTGGGAATTATTATTATTATTTTATACACAGGCAGCTTAAAACTGATACGTGTACATATCACTTAATATTGTCTGTGCACTTGGTTTATCGAGTCTGTTTTTAAATGTGTTAACCGTTGGAGCACTAATTATAGTCTCTGGCAGCCTATTCCAGGCTTCGACCACACGGTTTGGCAAGGTATGTCTTTTAGGGTTGCTTGTACCTGCGGGCCTAAGATGCGCACCGCGAGATATTTGTCATGTCGTTCTGTCAAAATGTAAGCATTTTGTACCAGTTTAGGAACTATTGCATTATCTGTGGTACCTAATGGTGTCGACAAAACGCGCCATAATTAGTGATTAAACGAACTAGTGAAGTTCTATCATAATTATACGAGTGCTTCGTCTTCGATTAGTAACCTGAAAGATAAATGATTAGAATTCGGTACATATTGTAGTTACGCCTACGTGCCACCACTCTATTACACTATTTGAGAGTTTTTTTTTTCTCTGCGGGTACTTATCCTTCCTGTCACCCGCGCTCGCTCGTCTCTTCATTAGTTTAGAGCTGAAGACCTTAGTGCTCCCATTTCCTGAACCTGACGTAAGGGCCGTATGGGCGGGCGGGGGTTACTAATCTTCAGACGAAGCACTCGTATAATTATGATAGAACTTCACTAGTTCGTTTAATCACTAATTATACTTCATGCTTCGTCTTCGATTAGTAACCTGAAAGATAAATGATTAGAATTCGGTACATATTGTAGATTTTGAGAGTATGCAGGTTTAGGAAATAATGAAAATATACAAAATAATCTTTTGACAAAAATGTATTTTCATTCAAGAAAGTATGGTAACAGATCCAAATTATCGTTTCATTCTTTATTTTATAATAAACTATTCACATGTTACAGTGTGAGCTTGCTATCCCATTGCATATGTTTCAAATTTTAGACTATAATCTAGAATCATAAGCTTAATCAAGGCTTAGCTATTGATTAATGATAGCATTAGCTAATGCGGTTTCGTCAGAGTTCAGAACAGTTCTGTTATAGAATTTGGCGAAAGTGCTGGAGTTAGCACTCCAGCCAGCTGTTTTCCGAATGTGGTCAATGCTGACCCCTTGCGCGAGAGCTCTTGACGTAGCCGCATGTCGCGTGCTGTGCGCACTATAGATAGATATATCGATACCGCTGTCTTGCAGCGTACTCTTAATCCAACGACTTATTGTTTGAGTGCTGACAGCTTTATAAGGTTGTCGAGAACTCACAAACAATGTATCGCTTTTTCGTAAAGATGCTGTTCTATTAATGTAACACGTTAATGACTGAGCAGGACACACTTGGGGCTTTTCGTTGAAATAAGGAATCTGTAGCAAAGGTTGAGCAGTGCCGACTTTTGATGTTTTTATGAGGTCAGGGATTTTTATTAAGATTTTTGTTGAAAGAATGCTAATGTTTTGTATTTTTATCATAGATAAAGTCTGAACCCTATGTGCAGTTATGAGCGCCAGTAACGTTGCACATTTCTTTGAAAGAAGTTCCAGAGATATGCGCTCGTTTGGATACCAAACTTCTAACCAATCGAGTACACAGTTGGGATCCCATGTCAAGTCGTACTTGGGCGTGGGAGGTCTTAAACGAAAAACACCTCTAAAGAACCTTTGAATAACAAAATTTTCCGAAATTTTGGGATCTAGAATGAGAGCAAGTGCTGCCCTGCAACTATTAAGAGAGCCATAACGGCTGCCATTGTTAAACATATCCGTTAGAAAAGCCATTACTGTTGCAACAGAGGAAGTATATAAGTCCGTGTTGTTATTACTACAATAGCTATACCATTTCTTTAGGTAAACACTATATTGTTTAAATGAATTTTGCGATATAGAGGCCAACATAATATCTATGGATGTTTCTGGTACGGCTCGCCGCAGTAGTGCTGTCCGGATAATATCGCGGCAGCAAGGCTCAGGTTGGAGTGGAGGTTCCGATTGCTGGAATGAAAAATTATAGGTCGCTCAGTAGGTCTGAATGTTAGTACTTCTGACACTACGAGTTTTTGAAAGATTGGGAACCAAGGCTGGGTAGGCCATAATGGGACAATCATAATGCCTGTCGCCCGATCGGTTATGATTTTTCGCAAGGTTTTAAGTATTATGGCGAAAGGCGGAAATGCGTAAAAATAAATGTATGACCAGTTGATCGTGAACGCATCCACTGCTATTGCATTCGGATCTTTGAACCATGACACATACTTCTCGCATTTGTTGTTGACTCTGCTGGCAAATAAATCTATTGTAGGAACGCCAAAACTATTAGTAACTTTTTTAAAATTAGAATCTGTCAGCTCCCATTCGATATCGGGATGGCATTTTCGAGATTCGGCATCGGCAATGGCATTATCTTGAGATTTAATGTAAGAAGCGTAAACGAAAATTCTTTTTGCTTCGCACCATTGCCATATATCTTTCGCGACACGTGCTAAGTGAGGAAACTGAATGCCCCCCATCCTATTAATGTAAGAAACTGCAGTGGAATTATCGACACGTAGTAAGATTTGGCAACTATATAGATCTTTTGTAAATATTTTGAGTGCAAAATACGCTGCCAATAATTCCAGCTGGTTGATATGGAGCTTGCGTTCGTGTTCGGACCAGGGACCACTAGCGGTCTCCCCGCCGCACGCGGCGCCCCACCCCGTAGTTGAGGCGTCAGAGAATATTTCTACAGAATATACGTTATCCATTATTCTGTGCTTAGGGTTTTTGATGGCACGAAGCCACCACTGAAAATCCGAAGATAATTTTAATGGAAGGTTCATAATCTTGTCAAAATCGTTGTCATTTTCTAAACACAAGAATTTTTCGCGTTCAAATTCTTTAGTATACAAAAGGCCGTATTCGATGGCCGGACATGCTGATATTAATAATCCTATTAATTGACCGAATTTTCTGATTTGACATCGAGATTTCCTGGAGAAGGATAATATTTTTCTTTGGATGTGAAGTTGTTTTTCAACTGGTAAGCTTATTTGCATAGTTTTACTGTTAATTATAAATCCTAAAAATTTACAAGATGTGGATGGAATCAGATTACTTTTTTCTGTATTGATTATAAAACCCAAAGCTTTAAGCAGTTTCAGAGTAACGTGTACATTGTCTAAACATTCATTATATGTACGTCCAATTAATAAGATATCGTCTAAGTATATTGTTGATATGTAACCAGCGGACCTCAACAATTTTACAACAGGTTTCATAAGCTTTGTGAAAACGTACGGCGCTGTATTAAGGCCAAATGCTAATACATTAAACTGATATAGCGTGTTATTCCATATGAATCTTAAATATTTCCTAGATTCTTCGTTTACATTGATCAAGAAATAAGCATCTTTCAAATCAATTGATGCTAAAAAACAATCTTTGGAAACTAATTTGATAGCTGTTCGTAAGTCTTCTAATTTAAAATGACTTGTCGAAATGAACTTATTTAACTTTTTCAAGTTTAAAATGAAGCGCATTTTTCCATTCGGTTTGGGCCTTAAAAAGACTGACGATATGAACTCATGTTCATTATGGGTGCACTCCGATATTGCTCCGATGTTGAGTAAGCCTCTCACGGATGTATCAAAATGCGTTTTTTCTAATTCGGAATGTTCTATCGATATCGGTAGGTTTTGTTGGACAACGGGTTGAGAGAATTGTATTCTATAACCATCAATCCAATCTAAAATCAACGAGTCAGTGGTGATCAGGGACCATTGATCCCGGAAGAGAGACAGTTGTCCCGCATAACTTACAGGGTCTACCGGCGGCGCGTGTGCCGCCGCGGAGGCGACTACTGTCTCGATGAGGTCCCGGGCTGACTGCGGTGGTATGCAGGCTCACGGCTCCTCACTGCTGGTCCCGGCGGCCTGCGTGTTAAGGCCGCCGTCTTCCAGTTTTTTGCTGGAGGCTTAGAGCTGGGTGTTGCAGCTGGTTTCTTGAAAGTTTTGGGAGCTTGAACTTTCAAGTCGGTCCCGGACTTGTTGACTGCTTTCGCCGACCTTAGAGTGTCGGACAAGTTCTCTCCAAACAGATGCTTATCTATTTCAGTCTTTGAAAGATGCTCTTTCATATCTTTTTTAACTGAAAACATGGCAAAGTTTCGTCTTGCTTTGGAATCCGTAGATTGGATGTCGCAGAGGAGACGACCTGTATCCATTAGCTTTTTGAGAAGCTCTTGATTGATCTGGGAGGATGAGAGCTGATCGGTGACCGCTGAGGCTATGCACGAAATGGCAGTGGCGATCTGGTTTTGGCGAACTTCGAAGCTTTTGTCCCTCTTGACCATCGCCTCAGGCAGCGCCGCTTTTATCTCTCCATTTAGAATCGGCGCGGCAATTCTCGTGCAATTCATAGGGATTTTATATTTTCCCAACAACTCTTTTCTTTGGGCTGGATCCAACCCATGAGTTGCAATGTGTTCAAAGCGAGTCGCTAAATCTTTATGAACATCAGGACCATATTCGATGGTTGCTGAGGGGTCGTCTCCCAATATCTCCAGTAGAACAGTATCGAGCGCTGCATCTGCCGGTGCATTTTCATTTATAGATGGAGTATTATCGGGTACCGGCGATATATTTTCATCTAACATCGATGCGATAACGTGTTGGTCATCTGGAGAGTCACTCGTCGAGGGGACACATCGGACGTCTCCGTCTGAAAGGACGTTGACCTTTGTTAATTTTTTGAAGGTGGTTCAAAAAAACTTTTTATTGCTGTAAAGCATGAAAAAACCGCGTGGACGGTGACGGCACGATCAATAAGACGTAATTCCCAAAGAAATACGCGCAAACCGATCTTTTGTACCTGATAAGTCAGTAAGATATAATTCCCATAGAATTATACGCAAACTGATTCGATGTGCGATGTATGAGACGGTCCCACAGACAGCTCGAATCACAATAAAACATGTCTAAATTATTATTCAGTAAGATATAACTCCCACAGAGATATACGCAAACCGAATTTTATAGACAAGTAGGTACTACTTATGCGAGGCATATTGCCGGTAGGTACCAAAAGTTATCGCTTTGTAAAAATGACACTTTATATTTGGAAATAGGTTACCTTGTAGGTCCTGCAGAGAAGGCGAGGGTTCCCTCGACGACGCTGGAGATGATGCCGACGATGAGGACGATGAAGAATCGAGAACGCGAATTAAATAAATAAATAAATAAATAAATATTCACGGACACTTAACACAACGCCTTCTAGTCCCAAACTAAGCAAAGCTTGTACGATGGAAACTAGATGGCTGATAGAATACATACATACATTTTTTTTGTAAATACATACTTATAATACATAGAAACACCCAGACAATTCTCCGTTTTTGAGACTTGACGAGCTCATTTTCAAGCTTTTTCAATTTTTTCTTGAAGTAATCAAATGTATCGTCGTTCTCGCGTTTCCTTTTCGGCATAATTGACGTAGATATCGAAAATAATTTCGTCGCTGAATTTATTTTTCGTAGTGTTGAGCGGTGAAAACACTAAAGACGAATGAAGAGACGAGCGAGCGCGGGTGACAGGAAGGATAAGTACCCGCAGAGAAAAAAAAAAACTCTCAAATAGTGTAATAGAGTGGTGGCACGTAGGCGTAACTACAATATGTACCGAATTCTAATCATTTATCTTTCAGGTTACTAATCGAAGACGAAGCATGAAGTATAATGTACACTTTTGACACTTGTTAGTCGTCGTACATCTCTGAGGACGAGATAATAGTCATGCAGAAATGTCAAAAGTTGAAAATTCAAAGGCGCGGTTTCTCGACAACGTTACCACAGATAATGCAATAGTTCCTAAACTGGTACGAAATGCTTACATTTTGACAGAACGACATGACAAATATCTCGCGGTGCGCATCTTAGGCCCGCAGGTAGGCTAACCAGTTTGAGAGAGTGTCCTCTTAGGTTTGTGTTCTCGTTTAAGTTGTAGATGCTTGCTAATTCTGGTACATTGTAGTGACCCTTAAGGATTTTATAGGTCTCTATCTATTTATCGCGGAAAATCAAGAAGATCAAACGGGACGCGGACGAAGTCGCGGGCGAAAGCTAGTTGTAGTATAAATCGATTTACCTTCCCGCATCGTTCACATTTATGTTTCCTGACAGTGGTGTGTCGCCTGAGCGTGTGTTTCTTGAGGCCGGCTCCCGTCGCAAAGCGAGCGTCACACTCGTTGCAAACATGACTGCAAAAATACAAGAAAGAATAAGTTCTCTTCAAACTACCATCTCCTCAAGATCGGAGCGACAGACAGCGACCTCTGTCGTGGCTGTCTTCAGGAAAAAGAAACAGTAGAGCATGTCTTGGTGCATTGCTCGGCAACAACCGAAGCCAGATCCAAAACGGGACTGCAGGAGCTGATCGGGTCTCACTCCTCGGCATCCACAACATCATCGGGGATGCTGGAACATTGCTGTCATCAACCCAAAGTCCTTCTCCGTTACTTCAAGGAGTTGGGCTGGTTGGGGTGAGGTCAGCAGGAGGACAATGCACAATACACCACAACGCGGGACGTCAGTGCAGATCTTATTTCCCCACGACGAATTAGAATTAGAATTAGAAGTACTCTACACAAACCTAATACTTCACTCTTCATCTCTATAATCTTTATCAGTAACATCACAAGATCTCAGTTCGGTGCAAACTACTTGTAGTATTCGGGCATAAAAAATGTGAAAACATATGTGAAAACCTATGTCTTGCGAATACATTTCATTTCATTTCATAGTAACTTGATATGGATTTGAGTATTTTTGGACCGTTCATTCGGACATTTTTGGTCTATCTACATACCTAAGTACAGTGTCCGGACTGCGATGTCGCGCAGAATACTTCAGATGTGATTTATAAGAAGCGATGCTGGTGAACCTCTGATCGCATTCGGCGCAGTACGCGGCCTCTGGTGCCGCCTCGTGAGTTCGCGAATGACTCTTCATGTTGCGAACGCGAGCGCCGCACACTGTACACGCTGGTTTCGGTGTATAACTGTGCATTTGTCTGTAAATAAATATACTAATTAAAAATATATAAACCAAACTGAACTTTGAAAACATTCAACTTTTTTAAGGTTGATAATAGCATCGATTCTTTTGTTATATTTTTCTAAAGTAACATAATTTGACAGCACCAAAAATGTTGCCGTCCCTTTCTCACAACCTGAAACGACAAAGACGACTATAATTTTAGAGCTGTCAAATTAGATTAATTCGAAAAATAACTAAATAAATATTCACGGACATTTAACAACGCCTTCTAGTCCCAAACTAAGCAAAGCTTGTACTATGGGATCTAGATGGCTGATAGAATACATAATATACTTCTTTTTTTTTGGAAATACATAATTATAATACATAGTCACACCCAGACACAGAACAAACATCTGTTTTCCACACAAATGTTTGTTCTCGGTGGGGATCGAACCCAGGACCCACAGCACGAAGGCAGAGCTACTACCGACTGAGCCATGACGCCTGTCATGCAATAACAGAATCGGTACCAATGAATCCTACTAATATTATAACCCTGTTATTATATTCCATGTAAGGTTGGAACAGTTACTAGGATTTTTGTCTTTTGCATTGATTTCTCCGATCGAAAGAGACAAAACACGGTGTAATTATTGCAAGCTTACTTCCTTCGAGTTTTTTAAGTACCTATGTGACAGATAAATTCAGAATTCAGTTAATTCCTTACTTGATGTGTACTCTGAGGCTATCCTTGGTCCGAAACATTTTCCCGCACGACTCACACTTGACCGGTTCCTCATGCATTGTCTCGCGATGGAATCGCAGCCGAGACCGCAGCCTGAAGAACATCAACATTTACCAGCTTACTTATAATCATCTAAATATATAAAACTCTTTTGAAGTTGACTGACAATCAACGCACAGCCTAAACTATAAGTCCTAGGCTGAAATACTCAAAAGTCATTCAAATTTGAGCGCCACTTAAAATTGCTCTGCCTCTGTTTGACATTACTCATTTGTAAGAGATGGCAATAATTTAAGCGGGACTTAAATTGAGTGGGGCTTGAGTGGCGTTTTTCGGCTGCTAGAGGTATTAAATTTGGAGGGTAGTATCCTTATACAGTGTAGGGGTGCACTAAGAAAGGAATTTTGAAAGTCACACTCTAAAGGTCCTAGAACACGAGCAACGCCGCGGGCGACAGCTAGTCATTGCATAACTTTAATCAGCTGTTTAAATTATTGCTGTCTCTTACTAACAGGTAATGTTGAACAGTGACAGAGCTAAATTTTAATCAACTATTCAGTTTTTATAAGTAAGTTTCTTATTAAAAAAAAACATTCATGGACTTGGAATTTACTTATTTCATTGTTTTTTTTACTTACGGAAATTCCTCATGGCATAGTTTACAAGAAAACCTCTTAACACCATGGTCTCGTGCGTCATGTGACACCATGGCCGACAGAGTGTACCCCACGTAACAGCACTCCTTACATCGGTACTTTCTGTAGTGACATTCTAAATGTTCTCGGTATGAGTTGATGTTGCTGAAGCGTGTTTGACAGATGTTGCATTGGTGCTTTCCTGCTTTCTGTAATTTTTTTTGATTCCATGAATTTTTTTGTGACAATGTCATGACAGTTTACACTATGAGGTATATTCATATTGATCTTCTAAAGCTGAGTTAACTAAAATGATTGCTAAATCTGTTGTCATCGCTTTTCATTGTCATGAAAGTGACAAAATGACAGTTGAATATTAAAAAAGGGGCTAGTTTCTAAGATAAAATTAAAAATTTATGGAAATTTCATACAACGCCATCTATCCATAAACATCCCCCAACCTTTACAATGCAGTCCTACACCTCGCCTTTTGCTTTGTGATCATCATTAGAGAATATTTATTTACTTAAGGTCGTCTGGAAGAGATCGCTTTTAGCGATAAGGCCGCCCATTGTCTTGTCTGTTCTATGTTATTTCCTGTACTTATGTAATTTCTCTTTGTGTACAATAAGGTGTTTATCTATCTTAATATTTTAAATGTATTTACATACCTCCGAGTGTCTTATTCTCATATGCTTGTCATAAAGTTCTAAATGAAAGAATCCACTGATACACAACTCACATCTATATTTAACTTTATTCTTATATCTATCTGTCTGTCTGTCTGCTTCTCTCTTAGCGAGCATTTCTTCTTCTGTCATTTCTATAACTATATAATTATTTTTAGTCACAGATAATTTATTAGTATTTCTTCTTGTACGCTTTATAACTTTTTCTGTAACATTTTTTAGTTCTTTTTTCATACTTTTTATCTTTTTTTTTCGAACGGGTTTGACAGTTTCCAAAGCGGATACACATATTTCTTCCAAACTTTCGTTGTCACATGAAATGTCGTCCTCGTTTTTTATTCTGGTAACATCGATATCGATGCTAGCAATTTTTTCTTCATCAATAACACCATTGATAATAAAATCCTTTTTTACCAGCACATCATCATCAATATAGTTTTCAGATTTAATATTGTGTACGGGATCGGTTTTGATACTTTTTGCATATATTTGTGAGTCTAAGCTTTCTATGTTTTGTTCACAGCAAATATCATTTATACTTATACTTGAGTATGTTAGGTAGGATAGGGGTGTTAGATTATCAATCTGAAAACCAAAACAAATCATTGAAATCATTGGCTTAAATTTTTTAAATTAAAGTCACTTTTATTTTCCTGTATTGAAAAATTACAAAGTAATCCTTGGGATTCATTTAACAATTGACTGATGATGACTGATGTTTTAATGCATTAACGATACAAACATATGCCCATACAGAAATTGTTACTCAAGCATAGATTTGAGAAGAGATTTTCATACAAAAATATATACTTGAGTTCGGATCAGTGCCTTATAATAATACTTCATACTAACTACCTTATTGTTGATGGTTTTCAAGCATTCCTGGGCCCTAAAAACTTGCAGCCTGAACTTGTGCACTCTATGGAACATAGCTGCGCACTCCCAACAGACCAACTCCACATTTGAAATCATCTGAAAAATACACGTAGGTAAAACTTTTTTTGACGCTGAATGAGTCACCACCGCAATTTGATCTGAATTTATTCTAAAACTTATTGTATCAAAATTTATTGAGAAAGACGAGGGCTTAGACTATTATTATCTTCCTTTAATTACGAGTAATACGAACACAAAAATATCATCGAAATAGGTAGTTAGGTAGGTACTTACAGTTTCACATCCAAACAACGACCCATATCTTGATTTATCCAATGAGACAAGTATTCTGTCTCTGCTTAGACACGTAGAACACAATATTTCAGTCATTTCTTTGATTTCAATCTAAACATCTGAGTTTCCTCTCATTATTTCTCTATATATTTTCTTTTCTGAAATAAAAACTGAAGAAACCACAAAATAAACAAAACACAAGTTGAATGAATGAATGAAATGACCATACCACAGACCAAACCAAATCTGACCAAGCAACCGAACAAAACAAACAGCAACTAGCAAACAGTTCTCTTTTTTCTTTCACTCTTGCTCCCTCCAAACGATTTTCTATATGCTCTCGCCCTTTCCCTCCTGCGTGCTTGACCGGACCTAATAAAAGTATTGCCATACTAAACGTCAATAACAGCGCCATCTTGTATCGAGTAGCTAAACCACATGTACAAACAGATTTTCAAAAATTGCCAATAGGTGCTCTTTTGAATACTGTGCTCTTGTTTCTGGGCGATCGTCAGCTGAAGAATGGATGCACTATTTTCTTCATATTACTCCCATACTCTCTATACCTGCAACATTTGGCCTAAAAAGTTGGAAAGAAATAAAAAATCCCAAATGTACTTGTTATACAACTTTATTATAAGTACTCATATTACCTTCAAAAACCTACCAATTAATATTCAACTTGCACATAGTAATAGAAATTTCGACAAAAGCTTTTATTTATAATTTTAAAAACCTTAGAATGTTTAATTTACCTGATTATTAAAAATATGCAGTGTTGCCATTGGTGCAACTCGCCCTTGGCCGTTTTATACAGATTCAGAAAAAAACAATTCTAAGCATATTTTTATAGCGAACATACTCGCACATCAAGGCTAATATTAAAAACTTGACAATTACAAAAAACCTGAACTATTATAATCTGTACACTCACATTATACATCAATAAATATAATCACCCGACATTTATACCGAGGTATACATAGATTTTAAGTAAAAAAAGTCCAAATTCTATTTAAAAATACTGCCGCCTATTCCTTTCCAAACCATAACTCGAATTTTCAAGAATCTGATGTTAGACTGAATTTTTTTTGTTTCATGTATAGTTTAGAATAATGTAACGTTGCAACCTCTAACTTCAGAACAGTTTATATCAATCTAACAATCCCAGAAATTAAGGGCCCATTTCTCAATACAAGACATTTAACGTATAGCTGCTTTTACGTCATAGCAAGTTGATTTGAGCTGTGCTTGCCCATCTTTGACTGTCGTAAACCTATCGCGAATTACATAATCAGGGGCTGGTTTAGACTCCAATAAGTACAACAGTCGAGTTCCAGTTGAGTAGTAGTTATTACATGATTTAATATTATCCAAAGAGTAACATAAAAAAATGCTTTTCTATAGTTTTTTTTTAACAATAGTAATTAGAGTAGGTACCTAAGTCGTTTTTTTTTCGGAATAAACACCCCTAACTTGTTACTCTTCTACTTATTGAAGTGTAAACAAGGCTTTAGTTTAGAGAAACAGGCCCATACACAAACTCTTTGCAAAATATCAACGGCAGTAACACATGATCAACTTTAACAAATAACTAAACTCTTAATTTACAATATATTTACATAACAGTGAATTTATGTATTTCAAGACAGCTAGGCTTGCAATCACGTTTGACAAATACTTTTACAAATAGCGTTACCTACTTCACAGAATTGTATAAATTACAACTGTCGCAAACTGTCAGGGGCCTTATTCACTATGACCAATACAAGCGCGTTACGCAGCACGACAAGACAGCGGCGTGAAATCGCCCTATGCCTATGCCGTATTTCCTATGCCATAAATGTCATTCCTTACGGTGACGTCATACGGTTACGGCAAGGAATCTCCTAAGTCATACAGAATAATGCCCCAGGATTAAATAATACAGCTGCAAATGTGTCAAAGGTAGATGTCATGTCGAGACACAAAATGTCATATTATTTTATCTACTCCGAAAAAACTTATACTGAAGCTTTTTACTATGATTTTTTTTAAAGATTTTATCTGAAAGAAATTACAAAAAATCAGACTAGACTAACTTTTGGAGGATAAGGCCCTTACTGCAGCACTTAGGCCCGTATTCCAAGACAGAACTCATTACACAAGCATAGATTTGAGTAGAGATTTACATACAAAAATCTATGCTTGAGTACGGATCAGTGCGAGCAGTAAGGCTTCGGAATACGGGCCTTAGAGACGTATCTTAAACATAAGAATTACTTTAAATTAGTGTTTCTGTTAACACCCATTGGTAAGAGATGTTAGACTGAGCGTTGATTATTTTCATACACGTCTCTGAGAGTTGCAATTTGACAAATAATAAAAAATGATCATGCGTTACTACAGATTTCTTTTCCAATTTTATAGCAATTCTTTAAATTACAAGCATCCAACAACTTACCTAATTTCCAAAACATTCAATGTACATTTCCCCTATGGGCACTCTTACCAAAACAATAACTTTTGTTCGAAACAATTTGACTCGAAGTCCTATCACAATATCCATTCAAAACTCAATGTGTGATATTTCGTCCAAAAATTCAAATAAGGTCAAACGAAACAGGTGTTTTTTTTTACCATTTTGACAAACGAATGTGATTTTGGTAAATTGCTATAGCAACATTTTTTTGTCAAAAATGTGTACCTCTTTCTAAATTGTCTATGAAATGACGGATAGAGGCCATAAATAAAAGAAGAAGAATGACGTAAAAATGTTGCTATAGTAACATCCAATATTTATAAAAAACCGGACATAGTTTTTACTCAAGACATTTTTCTCAAAGCCGAAGCCTCAAATGCCAATCCATTAGTAAGTTTGCTTCGTTACTCAATGCAATTCTTATTCCTTTAACCCTTAGGCTACGCGTTCACTAAAGTCAGAATCGGAGCGTACGCAGCGTACGAAGCGTCGACGGTATTTACAATATTATGCGCAGATATGCCGATAGAAATTACAAAGCGATCAATCTTTTCGTTCCGTACGCTCCGCTTCCCAGTGGACGCGTATCATTTAAAAACCTTCAGATATGGTATGAGATCTGACGGTATACTTCGAATTTAATGGACATTTAGACGTTCTTTTGCGTATTTTAGATTCGTCGTGTTATGGCACTCGCTTTTCGATCCCATGAGTATGACATTTACACTCGTCAGTGATAGAATCTAAAGACATGAGACTCTCTTGCGATGTTCTGAGACACGAACGGCATCGGGAATCCACAGACGCACCACTTTGAGAGTTAGCGTCTTCTGATACAGATTCTAAAGATCTCAAACTCTCGACTGAAGTTAGTTTGTATGATCTCCGGAACTCTGCCATTTCGTCTTCGCTCATATTCAACGCTAGAAGCGAATCCCGCGCCATTTTTCCGAGCGATGATATTTTCTTCTTCTTTTTGGATAAAACTAAGTCCATTTTCGCTAACGGACAAGGTTTATTCAAACTTTCTGGCAGAGATTTCGGACTGGAACCACTCCTAGAACGTAGTTTCGATCGTCGTTCTGGGATGTCACGGGGTGATGTTTCCGGCATTTTGAACGCTATGCTCTTCGCTTTAGGGCTCTTCTCCGTCTCCTGTCTTTGACTGAGATCTTCTAACGAGTTGGATTTCTTCAATTTCTGTGAGGTTCCAGGCTTTGGCTCTGAGTAAACTAGTATCGCTTCGTCGATTACTAAATCTGGTGATCGATCAGACATCTCTTTGATCGCTGCTTCCTTTAGTTCTTGTGCAAGCGACCCTTGTTCTACATTAGCTAAGTCTCTCTCCGGTTCTAAACGACCTAAAGCTTCGTACATTAGGTACGATAATGCATCTTTGCCTAGATCGACAGCGTCTAGTTCTTTTGTAACCGTATCTACTTTATCTTGAGTGATTTCTTCGTTGGTTCTAACAGCTATATCGATCTTGACATCGTCAATAAAAGCCAGCTGTATTGTGTCCGAGCTGAAGTTATCAGCAGTAATATCGCATGTCTCTTCGATTGTTGCTATCGGAGCTAAATCTGTCTTAGCATCATCTGTTTTAGGTTCAGATTTGTCTAGCAAGTTTGGCTGATGTTTCATTTCGACAGCTAAAGCTCGCGTGTTCGTCACGCTGGAAGTCAAAGTGTTTTCAGGGCTTATGTTCTCTTTGATTCCTCTGATAACTTTAACTGGGAGTTTGTCAAGCAGAGGTCCCGTTTCGGGGCTAGGTTGTTTTTCCAAAGTGTTCTCAGAGCCAGAGGCTTTTAGTACTGCGGCGAATGACCTAGGCCTCGCTTGCACGTCCTTTTCTCCTAATTTAACTATATTTTCGTGTGTTTCGACTGGCGCGTCGTTTGGTTGTGTTTCGTTTCTATTATCGTTGGGTTTTCTGAGATCTATCGTATCACTAGGTCTCGGCTGCGTGGTTTCCGAACCGTCTGCTAAGCTTAAATCTAAACATTTTTGTACTAATACATCGGTGGTATTATCGGTAACTTTCTCTTCTATATTCTGAGAGAACGATTGGAATTCGCTCAGAGTATTATCTGTGTCGGTTGACGGAGTTTTGCTATCCAATTTCTTGGAGAAAGATTCGTCGACAAATGACACCTGAACTCTTTCGGATAGAGTAGAATCAGTGGCTTCTGACGAGTCTTCTTTTTCTTCTCTACTTTCTAAGGGGTTTCCCCAAGGCCAGAAAGAGGTTGCCGAGCTATCCTTCCTTGGCGGAGTGTTTGAAGCTGATTTTTTCTCTTCATCACTCACAGACCTTGAGAATAAGCTGGTAGGATGCTGAAATAGGCTGAGTAGTTTCTCAAGATGAGATGGTTTCTCTTCCTTAACTTTGTCAGCCTCTCGGGGTATATGAAAGCTGGACGAAGGTGCTACCCAGGATATCTTTCTCATTCGATCTAGCCCCTTGCTTTTTAAGGCCGGAACGTCTAGTAAACTAGATGTCCGTTTGGGCGAGTCCGTCAAAGTTTCCTGCAAACTTTCAGTCCTTTTAACAGACTCTTTCAAACTGGAGTTATGTGTCAGCGTTCCTTCGTTAGAAGACGCATCGTCCTTGCTATCCGAAGGGTTTTGCAATGAATGTTCGATTCCCGAATCAGCTGAAGTAACCATGATTTTGTCTTGTTTAGAATCTAGCGAGCTCATACTAGCTTCTAAACTAGAGAGTGATCCGTGGATTTTTTTGGTTTTCCCAAACAATATTGGAGATACACTTTCGTTTGAACTGACAGACGTGGTAAGGAAGTTTTGACTATTAACTGGGGTCACCTCACTGGTTGATTCTACGCTACTTTCGGTCGACAGAGCTTCTTTTCTCCTATCCAATTCCGTATCTTTTTCAACAGATTCCTGGATTATAATAGGTTTTGGGACATTTTCTATCGCGTTCAGACTCTCCATAGAGCTACCGGATATTTCTAAAGAAGAACTGCTGTCTCTAAACGGACTACCGACTAATTTTTTATTCATTAACCTTGAAACTTCTAAGTCTGGACTGTCCAGACTGGATTCACTTTTATTTTTCTTAAGTACTACGTCACGGTTAAAACTACCAGGTACAATGTTAGTGTTTAAGCTACCTACGTCTACTGTACATTTTCTATTAGAAGACATAACTCTCATATCGTGGATAAGGTTACCTAAATCTTCTGTTATAGCTTCGATTTTCGTCATAGTTTTATCGTCCTTCCTAATTATAATATCATCTATGTTAAAATCTTTGTCACTATGTACTTTGGCTGCATTGTCTTTAACACTTTCAGTTTTGACCGTCACTGCGACTTTCACGTCGACTTTCTCACTGTCACTTATTTCAACACTATTCTTAACTAATTTAGTCTCTGTTTTGACAACATCGTCTACGAGATTTTTCTCGTATGATATCTGTTCCGATTTATCTTTGAAATCAGTTTTTACTACATCACTATACGTTTTACCGGCAATTTTATCATCACTTATAACCTTATCACTAAAACTGATAGGTTCGTCTGATATGAAGAATATAACCTCTTCGGGTTCTGAAGCGAATTCAACCGCTTTAGTTTCGGAAGATACTTTATCGAACTCATCTCTTTCGATCGTTTTAGGTACTTTTTGAGCCTTTTCTATATATTTTGATACTAATTGGTCAAGCCTTTCTGGAACATTTTGGATATCTATTCCAACATGTTTTTCTAAAACCTCTTTATTAGATTGACTCTCATTTAATGTTTTAACACCAATATTTTTATCTTCTGTTATATCGACTATTTCACACCTTTTCTGTTCCATTTCCTCCAATAATTCGTCTGGAATTTTAATTGTTTCAGTCATTGTTACGTCTTGTTTAGTCAAATCAGTCTCTCTAATTTGTACAATTTCAATACCACTAGGTACTGTTTCACCAGTGTGACTAGACACGTCAGTCGACGCGCTTTTCATATCACATGTCACAACTGGCTGTACTTTTTCATCGAATATGTCTCTATATAAACTGGTTTCTTTGTGAGATCTGTTCGAGTCGTCTATTTTTTCTTTTATCGCATTCAAATCCATTTCAGCACTCGAATTATTAATTTTACTAATACAGTCATCCGTTTTGGTACTCAAACTATCAATTTTGGTAGTAGAAGTATCAATGTAAGTACTTGATTCATGCTTTTTAGTACTCGAACTATCAATTTTAGTATTAGATTCTTCCAGTTTAGTACGCGAAGTATCGTTTATAGTACCTTCAGTACCAATAATCGTACTATCACTTTTAGTACTAGAACTGTCTATTTTAGCATCATAACTATCAATTTTATTACTAGAATTATCAATTTTGGTACTAAAACTATCAATTTTAGTACAATCTTGTCGTATATTTTCTAAATCTTTGTCCTGTGGCTTAGTATAAAAACTTTCCACTGCATATATAAAGCTAACAGGACTGGGAGATATAGAAAACCTAGAATTTGGTACCGCTGTGGGTGGTATTGACGACTCTACAAACAACGCTGGTCCAAAAACGGGTTCAGAGTGAGAACTAGTTATAGGTATATTGATATTTTGGTTTGAAACTTTTGGTGCATTTGCCAGTCCGAACGTCATGTTTGAAACTTGTGTAACCCCAAAAGGCGTGCCTGTTTTCAAACAACTTTGTCGAGGACAAATCGTCGTAGTAGACATTTCTGGTACACTTTTACTGAATAACGCGCCACTTAATGTTGTTATACTAGGAGAACTATAATAATATTCTCTACTGGTGTCGGTAGAACTGATCGATGTAGCACTGCTACTGTATAGAGTCGTTGTTGGTATATCGCCTGCCAATCTTGACGGTACTTTATCGTACGAAGGACTTGTGCTGTCAATACCATGTTTTTCAGTGACTGCTTTGTTGTCAGGGTAACCAACTTTTGCAACTTCAGTTTCAGTTCTAGGGCTGTCTTTATGGCTCTTTTCGAGTCTAGGTGTGTCTCTGTAGGTCCTTTCACCTCTAGGGCTGTCGCTATAACTCTTTTCGTCACTAAGGCTTTCGTTTCTGCTTCTTGAACTGTCACTGCTTTGTTTCCCTCTAGGAGTAACGTTTTCTCCTCTAAGACTGACGTTTTCGTCCCTAGGTCTGTCGCTATAGCCTTTATCGACTCTTGTACTTTCACTACAGCTCTTTTCATCTCTGAGGCTAACGTTTTCTTCTCTAGAGCTGTCACTATAGCTCTTTTCACTTCTAGGGCTGTCAATATCACCCCTAGGGCTGTCGCTGTAGCTGTTATCGCTAGGACAAGGCGAGACACTCGGGCTGGGGGTGTTAGTAGACGGTGTAGGCGAGGCGCTGGGGCTCTCTCTCGGCGAAGGGTTGTAGGCAGCGTCATAGTTACGTGTCACTGAGAAACGCGAGACCGAGCGCTTCTGAGCGGGATGTACTTGTATTGATGGTGGCTCTGTTACCTGAAAAGATACGAAATCTAAATATATAAAACTCTTTTGAAGCTGACTGATAATCAACGCACAGTCTAAACTATAAGTCTTAGAGGTATGACATTTGGAGGGTTGTATCCTTATATAGTATAGGGGTGCACTAAGAAAGGAATTTTGAAAAGTCGCACTCTAAAGGGTCTAAAACGCGAGCAACGCCCCGGGCGACGGCTAGTGTTAGATATTTTTAAAGACAAATATAATGGCCCGTACGCTGATTTACTCCTCAAGGACTGATCCGAACTCAAGTATAGATTTTTGTATGAAAATCTCTACTCAAGTCTATTCTTGAGTAACAATTTCTTTATCAGCATATGGGCCTAAAAGTAAAAAAAAAACTATGAAGCTTTACTTATTAAATTTTAGTCTGTTAGCTTGAGTACTTTAAAAGTCTAGATAGACTAGAATAACCCGACTGAATAAACATTTGTATGATGGCAAACATAGATGTTTGTTTTATGTCCGAGAATATTAATTAGTACCTGCATAACTTTGAATCTAGATGGCGTTGAGCAGTACGGTCGAGTAGGCGTAGTTGGACTACAGCTTTCTGTAGACGACTCTCGTTCTGGGGTCACTCGGGTTACCTGACAAGTAAACAATTTTATAATTTTAAAAACTTGAAAAACCGACTTTAATTTGACTACGTTCCAGCTTCATCATCAGATGATGATAATGATGATGATGGAAGTTCATTGGAATTATTCTATTGACAGTAAACACCACTGAAAAGTCACAGGAAAGCAGAATTCATGTATAGTATAGTATAGTATAGTATAGTATAGTATAGTATAGTATAGTATAGTATAGTATAGTATAGTATAGTATAGTATAGTATAGTATAGTATAGTATAGTATAGTATAGTATAGTATAGTATAGTATAGTATAGTATAGTATAGTATAGTATAGTATAGTTACAGAGAATCTGTTGTGTTGTATATTGTGATGCGGCGTGGGCGAGCCGGCGGGCGACGGCGCCGGCGACGGCAGCGGCGAGCGCAGCCGCGACGTGCGCCGGCACGCACGCACCGGCACACTCTGCAACAACAACACAACACTCAACATTATTACTCTGCAACAACAACAACACAACACTCATCATTCTTACTCTGCAACAACAACAACAACACAACACTCATCATTCTTACTCTGCAACAACAACAACACAAACTGATCATTCTTACTCTGCAACAACAACAACACAACACTCATCATTCTTACTCTGCAACAACAACAACACAAACTCATCATTCTTACTCTGCAACAACAACAACACAAGCTGATCATTATTAGGGTCCGTTTACACAGACACACAGACCGGCTCGGAGAGCATCGGCGCGCATTTTTCTTTTCACACAGACCGGATCGTATACGCTTGGAGTTGGTCGGAGCGGAGCCGCCAACTATTTCACATAGACCGGCTGGAAGCGATCTGAAAGCGAATGCGCTCGGAAACGGCTGCGCGAACGGGACAAAGTACGCCATCGGAGCCGGTCAGATCCTCTTATTATTTTACACCAAGCGCGTTCAAGCATTTTTAATGACAAAAGCAGAGCACATGCAAAAATAAACCTTACTACAAATACTAAAAACTCTGTTTTAACGTGATAAGAATCTCCTCTCCGAGCCGGTCTGTGTGAACGGACCCTTAAGGTAGATTCCCGGTTCAGACAGGCGATTATTCAAAATTCTTTGAATGCAGTTTAAATTCTTTTAAAAATCAAAATAAAGTCTTCTTTCAGTAAAATGTTCTATCTACATTATTTCAGATACTTTCCCTCCATGTGGCATGGTCGTGGGACATCCTGTATATTTAAGAAGATTCATACTAGCTGGTGCCCGCGACTTCGTCTGCGCAGGATTAGAAGTGCAATTTGCTTATGCTATCTTCTAGGCGTTTCTGAAGAGTTCGCGTCTCGTTAGATCCCGTTGATTTTCCCGGATAAAAACTAGCCTACCTATTAATCCACGTCACGAACAATATATACCCCAAATTTCATACAAATCGGACCAGTAGTTGCACAAATACAAACATCTAAACATCCAAACATGTAAACTTTGTTATGAATGAACGAATGAATGAATGATTTATTCGCGTGAGAGTGGTACATAGTAGAACTTAAATAAATAGCAGCGTTTTACCTGAAATAAAACGCATATTAAAATACTTACCTCACTGGAAGCTTTATATTGAGAAGGCATATCCGTTTCCGTCGTATTTCCATTCGTTTTGGTAGTTTTTACCATTGTGTATCCGGTCAAGTGGCGCCACCTGGCGGGTGCGAGTCTTTTTTGCTTCGTAAAATGAAACACGCCATATTGAATTCATTGGCTTAATTTCACCAGGCAGAGATTAAAGTGAAAGCTTCCAGTGAGGTAAGTATTTTAATATGCGTTTTATTTCAGGTAAAACGCTGCTATTAAACTACTGTACCGTCACTGGAAGCTTTATATTGAGACCTGTTTGTTATCGCCTGGTGTCGCCACTTGTATAATTAGGTAACCTAGCGCCAATGTGACATTTAAATATTATAGCAACAAGTATATTACAATAATACAATTTAACTCTTAGTAAAAGACTAGTTATATAATCTGTGGCAAAAGTGATTTACGAATCAACCAAAATTGAACCTGTAAGTGTAAAATATTCATTTACTATTTTTAATTACTTATGTAATAATAAGCTTAATCATTTTGCTACAATCAAAAATCATAAGTAATGTAATTAATGATCATAATCTTATTTCACACATACATTTGTTTATTTAACCACGCTTATTTATTGCTTTAAATAATTGTGTTACACCTACTGTCAGATTGACTGCTGCTCATATCTCTCGCCTGTAAAAATGCTGGAACGTATTAGCTGATCGCTAATTTTCTCAGCCAAGATTTCGTCAAGAGAACGATTCTCCAACCAACTCATCCGAGAAACCGCAGATCGAACGCTTCGTGAAAGTGCTGTAATACCTGCTTGTTCAAACAACGTTTTAACCTAGACTGCTATGACAGTGCATGATGTAGGTTTAGCGATACTTCTTACTATAACAAACAAATTAAATGATTTGGTTGTGCAACGTCTTTCATTTAATAATTAATAGTTATTTCAATCCATAGTAACGGAGTACTAGTAAAGTATTATATGATCTGTGAACAAGGATAAGTTAGGATGATCAGCCCAGCCAGACTGTCTATAGCTACGTGCAGTCGATTTTTGAATGGAATATCGGCCAAAATGTGATACTTACTGCCATTTGATCTATTTAAGAATAAGTTCAGGTCGTGGATGCGAATTCCTGAGCAAAGTAATACAAGTATAGCAGTGTGACGCGATACTTGAAACAAATTACTACTGTCTACTGTATAGTCCATTAAAAAGCGAAGTTAGTTCACTAATTTCCTAGACCGGTGGCTTGAAAGTTTTCGGATTTCATAGAGCTATTGATTTTAGAGTGTGCTTAACCAAAAAATGAGAGCTTAAGAGACTGAAAGTGCTAGCGTTACATAATGTAGATGTAGAGACTACAAATTGATGTAAAAGAATAGTATTGTATGATTACTTGTTAATCAAAAGTAAATCTATTTGTGACCCCGTAGGCATTTTTACGTCAACTTTATTAGATTTACAGCAAGAAATCCAACGATTCCAAGCCACCTCATATGTTTTTAGAGTAGGCTTCCGCCAGGAATTTTTAAGCAACGATAACTGTTCAGTGTTTCATGTTGTTATTGCTTCTGACCACCCTATATTTCCACACATCGAGAGTTATGTTGTCAACCAGCGGAGGTGGAAGCCCTGTCGATGCGTTTTTGGAGATTTTTCAGTGCCAATGGTGCTGCCAAAGCTTGAGCTTTGAAGTCGGCTCGCCAAAATACCATTGCCCACCGGGGAACTACTACGAGAAATATTCCCGTTGACTGATTTAAGTGAGCAAAGATTCTGAGGACTAGAAACCGTGGTGGGAACAGCCACGCAAGTTGGTAATTCCATAGAACACTGAACGCGTCGTGAAACAAAGTTTGGCGGTCTTTTAGGTCTCGGGACATAATATAATTGTTGACATACATGTCTCCGGTCTTGTACTTACTATGTTCCTTACTTTGCAAACACTACGTCCACACAGGCCGGTAGTAGATGCCACTCGATGAGGAGGCGACGATGACGTGCCAGATGGTCTGCAAGATTGATTTGACTTTGAAGGGCATATAGAATAGCCAGCATCTCATTCCGGTTGCAGTGTAGACCTTGTTCTTCCTGCGACCAATTGCCCGAGAGGGCATCTGTTGTCAAAAAGTTGGCCCGATGCGGGTATGATAAAAGACAATTCAGTCCACCAAACCAGTAGGTAGGTCATTGTCGACAGATCTGGAAATCTGTTCATGAACATTATCATTGACGATGAGTCGTTCTCGAGGAACAACAAAGCTGGCAAAATTTATTATCTGCAAATCTTTTACGGTTACCTTTGTTTGTTTAAGAACTTGATCAACTTTCTGAAATATTTTTATATATTTTTCTTTGGGTAGAGATTTTAGTTTGTCCCAGGGACTCCAAGTACATATGCCGAGATATATTATGCTCTTTTGCTGAGGACTGATTTCTCGACATTGACTACCCATTTAACGTTTGGACTGCGACCTTGACATGTTCGTGAAGTAAGTCTGCTTTTTGGTATACTATCAGGTAATCTTCGAGATATACAACGATTCTGTCATTCCAATTTTATCGCAATGCCTGAGCCACCTAATTTTCTTAGTATAGAAAATATTTTGGGGGCTGAAGTCATTTCTGGCAGCTCTTTGGCAGACATTTCTGCAGACAGACGTGTGAAAAGGACCTAGGTTTATATTTTCGAAAAAATGGTATTTGATAACAGTGTATCTATTCTTCCACTGTGAGTGGTAGTGCGCTAACTGACCTGCTCGAAAACATTGGAGTCATTCATTGTCCTTGTAAGAAGCGCTCGTGGCATAACTTGCTTAGCCAATCTTCACCGATTATCTAAGTTAAACAACGTTCTGTGCGGTCACTATTTGGATGGCAGTTAGTAGCATTAACATCTGAGCGCTTACGTGCTTCGGAGGGCACGTTAAACTGTCGGTCCCGGCTCTAGAACAGTCGTTGAGAGACGACGGAGGCCTTAAGGCGGCCTAAAAACTCAGTCACCAGAATTGGCCACTAATTCATACGAGCTTGCTTACTTATTCATTGTACTTACCTTTCTGGTTTCCTCTCGGAGCATTCGAGCGTCCTCACTTCAGCTGTTTCCACGGTCGGGCCGCGAGCCCTGTTGTGAAATGAACCTCTCCCATGATTGTACATAGTTATAGTTCTAGTATTGAACATTGGACAACTGACTCCTGTACTGAAAGTTGTTATGGAAACATCCACCCCGCGAGGGTGGGTTGGGTTGCTTGCTACAACAGAGCATATTATTATACAAAAGGAGACTAGGCTCGTTATTGGTAGGTACATGTTCCACGCGATGGAACTATAGACTTTCAAATCGAACGCCTTCCGCCCGCGAGGGGCGACTGTTGGACTGATAACATCCACCCCGCGAGGGTGGGTTGCTACAACCATGCATATGCAGTGGGAGATCAGGCTTATGGGTGCATGTTCCTCGCGACGGCACTATAGACCATCAAACGCCTTGCCCCCGCGAGGGGCGGCTGTTGCACTGATAACATCCACCCCGCGAGGGTGTGTTGCTATAACCATGCATATGCATTAGGAGACCAGGCTCATCATGGGTAAACATTTCACGCGATGGAACTATAGACTTTTGATTGAACGCCTTGCCCCCGCGAGGGGCGGCTATTGCACTGATTAGATTTCTCCTGTGAGAAACCATCAGATTTGAGTGGCTTTGCGGACACCCCCTGCTTTTCCAGGGCAGCGGTGAAAGGCTCTGACTCAAATATGTAAGTGGCAGACAGGGGTAATCTATTTAGTGACGCTTCCACTAAAAGACTCTATGCGCATTTCGATACTTTCGGCTCAGTGGCCGCAAACTAATTACAAAAGATCTGATGAAGTATTAGGTATGTTCATCTATAAGCAAATCAACTTTACTTTAAATAAAATAAATAAACTAGATTGTCAAAGTTTACGGTATATAATTTAATTTAATTAAAATATTCGATTAATTTAATTAGAGCCGTGTGTGCCAGATGACGTAAGGTGTCATACGTTTTACCCCCTTTCGTTTGTTACCAAGTCTATGAAACCTGGAGCATGGTTAAACACCTCAGCGTATCTAACCTCGGACCAAGAGGTACTACCTAAACACTGGACCTCTAGTAGCTTTAGAAACTCTCGGTTCTTCAGCTTTGTCCTACTAAACCGACAATGCATAATTGTAAAAACAAGTTGCAAAGTCATAAACCAAGAAGTTGATGTTGATTTTGAACGTTATCACTAGTGAAACACAGCTTGCTGATTGAACACTAGTTTATTCACATTCGTAGGTAGAGGTAGGTACAAACAGTTTTATAACTACCCACCACTAGGTACTAGATTACTACAGTTCGTCCGTAGGTAACGATGTGGTCTGTGGTTTTCATAAAGCTCTCCACTAACTTCGGAGTAAATAGAAGCCTCATAAAGACAAGTTGTATTCATATTATCAGAATAGCTGGTAATAAAATTGGTAAAAATGTTTTGTAACTCACCCATATTCTGGACTAGTTTCTGCCAGGCTGGTGGCTCACAGCCCATTGATAGGGTAGATAAACATTTATTCAAACCACCATAAAGAAAAAATAGCTGAAAAGATAAGCTTAAAACTAAAATATTAAAGTACCTAAGAAAATGAGCTCGATGAGCTACTGCTGTAAGGGATAAGATAAGATAAATCTTTATTTGCTGGAGGAGTTGCTGCTGGAGCAGCTTTGAACTCGCTTAGGATCAGCCACAACTTGTGGCTTACCAGACAAAGCGGACTCATTCTATCCATTCTAAATAAATAATTAATTTTTTGCACATTTAATTATACCGGATACTAAACTTTTCTAAAATAATAACTTATGTGGGTACATGATCTGAACGGAAAACCGTTAAAAGAATTGATCACGTACAATCATTAAAAATAGAGGGTAGTACTTACAGTTTATTCCTCTTTTGCGTGTCCTTGCAGGGCCATGCTAATCTTAGTTTACTTGCACAGTTTTACTGAACAAAAGTATGGAGAATTTCACTATTTGAAATAATCCTTACTTTATATGATATATACTAATATAATATTTAAACTATTTTTGCAACGGTTGTGGCAGAGAGAGCTCTGGGCACAAGTTGCTTCGACGGAATACAAAACGCCAATGAATTCAATATGGCGTGTTTCATTTTACGAAGCAAAAAAGACTCGCACCCGCCAGGTGGCGCCACTTGACCGGATACACAATGGTAAAAACTACCAAAACGAATGGAAATACGACGGAAACGGATATGCCTTCTCAATATAAAGCTTCCAGTGACGGTACAGTAGTTTAATCATTGATTCTCACACTTCGCCAGAGAAACCCAGCATGCAAATTTAAGATTATGCTTATTATCCTAATAATATTATAAACGAGAAAGTTTGTAAGTATGGATGGATGGATGGATGGATGTTTGTTACTCTTTCACGTAAAAACTACTGATCCAATTTGGATGAAACTTGGAATATATATTGTGCGTGACCTGGTTTAACACATAGGTTACTCTTTATCCCGGAAAATCAACGGGACTCGAACGAAGTCGCGGGCAGCACCTAGTAATCAATAAATAAAGTAAATGTACGGTATGTGATGTTACCTTGAGTACAGAAGCGGTGTGGCAAGTGAGACTGATCTTCCTATGCACTCGTCTATCGGCTTCAGTAGCGGGCGGTTCGTTGCGGCGACACAGCGCGCGGATGTCGCGCGTTAGTCGCGCGACACACGCCGAGTCGCTGTCCTCAGCTGTTAGTGTTGTCGACTCCTGCAAATAGTTGATAGATAATGCTAAGTAGCACTAAACTCGCTATTGTACGAATTTCTATGACGTCAAGGAATACTTAGATAATAAAACTTAATTAAGATTGTTGACATTTTACCTATATTATTATTTTATTTAATACTGACATGTCTTTCAATTAATTACTGTGTATTAAAATTTTGCACGCCTTGACGAGGCAGAATGTAAGGAACGGCACTAATCCTAATATATTTATAACAACTATTGTACCTACATTTTTTGCAAATAAATATTATGATTATGAATGGTGGCCAAGGGATGATCGTAGACCAAAAGGCCGACCAACCACCCGATGATGGTCAAATTGCATCGTACAACGAGCTGAGAATCACTGGGCAACACATGCAAGGGACCGAAAAGAATGACGCAATAAAGAGGAGGCCTATACTCAGCAGTGGGTGCCAACGGGCTGAAATGATGACAATGTAATAAATGCTCTCATCATGTAAGTAATTCTTATGTAACCCATATTATGAGTGTAGTTTATTCTCGCCTCCTGACGACCTAGTACGGGTTTTGGTGTGTAAATCTGGTGTGAAACGTCTGACGCCCAGCACACCAGTGTGCGCTGATTAGTATGGAGACACTGAGCGGATTTGTTCAGAAGCTTGGTCTACACCAAGCCCGTACTCGCATGTCGAGCTTCTCAAAGAATCCGCTCAGTGTCTCCATACAAATCAGCGCACACTGGTGTGCTGGGCGTCAGACGTTTCACACCCACACTGTACACTGAAAACTCGTACTAGGCCCTCTGTTCATTCCCGAATGGCATAATAGGTAAGTCACATAGATTAAGCAAAGTGTAAAATGAGATTAGTCTGGGAAAACCCGAAAGAGAACCTGACAAGTCAGGAGTTTAGGTCAATTCCTAAACTCCTGACCTGTCATTCAATCGTAACTTACCGCCGGATCATCGAGATCAATTTGCGTGAGCGTGTAGTTTTCCTTCATCGCGTTGTGCAGCGCCTGCAGGCCGACCGCACCGAGACGATTGTCGCGTAGATCTAGCCTCTGGAATATATGCTCGCTTTAGCCAAATCTAACGATACAACTGTGCCTAGTGAATGGTGCCACAATAAAATATTACGCATTTAAATCAGGCGCCAGTGGGCAGGGAAAGACGTTGTTGGTGTGGTAATAATTCCGTAATTAATCGCCGCAATAATGCCGGCAGCGGCATGAACTGGTGTGAACGCCGTAATACGTAACCATTACAAGAAACATGTAAAAAGAATTTACGGTGTTCTAAGACTGGAACAGTGAAAATGTGCCTGGAAAGGGTTGTAAGCACACTTTAAGAACTACTGAATTACGGTCTTACCATCGAAGACGATTCTAAATAATGATTGTGATTTTGATAAATAATAAACACATTTTTTAATTACGAAATCCTACCTGTAATTTGACATGAGTCATCAGCAGCTGCGCCAGCGGAGCCCCGGCTTCAGGCCCTAACCGGGCACATTGGAGCCCTAGCGACAATAGGGCTCCGTGAGACGCCCCGCTTTGTAACGCTCTGACCGCATCCGTACCAAGCGCGTTCCGACCTACGTTTAGCACGCACAGTGAGTGTGATGATCTCTGAAAACAAATATTCAATTCATTTCTATCCGCTTTTTTACTAAAAAAAAATATTATTATTGTTATTTATCAGCAATCTAGTTTTGTCGTGGCTTAACGACTGCTAGAGCCGGGACAGTTTAACGTGCCCTCCGAAACACGGAAGCGCTCAACTGTAAATGCCACTAACGGTCACAAATCCTAACTGATATTTTGGTGAAAAGTTTTGCAAGCGTACGAAAGTCGCGCGTATCAGCTAGTCTAGGATATCATAGCCGCAAAAGACTAATAAAAGAAAAAAAATGTCCATATTAGTCCAATGTAAAAATAGCTCACCAATGCTCTCATCAGATGCTGCGCACAGTTCCTAGTGAGCTGATTGTTCCACAGAACTAGAAAGGCAAGTCCCTTTGCATCCACGCCGCTCACTGCAACACAAAACTATCGTATCAATATATTAATAGTGTGCTTTATGTACAAGCGCCACAGCTCAGTCGGTAAGAGCTCTGTCTTCCATGCTGTGGGTTCGATCCCACTGAGAACAAAAAAATTTGTTCGGCAAATATAAATGTTTGCTGTGGGTCGTGGGTTGGATGCCTATTGAGAACAAACATTTTTGTGTGGCAAATATAAATGTTTGTTCTATGTTTGGGTGTTATTATGTATCATAAGTATGTATTTACAAAAGTAAAGTAAAGATATGTTTTATTTTAAAAGAAAAGTGTTCTATCAGCAATCTAGTTTCCATAGTACAAGCTCTGCTTAGTTTGGGACTAGAGTGCGTTGTGTGAAATGAAATGTCCATGAATATTTAATTTATTATCTATGTACGTTCTTACTTGTTTATGTAGCTATTCAACATTTATTTACAAAGTAAATTAAGAATAATACAGTATTTAGAATATTGACAGGCGTCATGGCTCAGTCGGTAGTAGCTTTGCCTTCCGTGCTGTGGGTCGTGGGTTCGATCCCCACCGAGAACAAACATTTGTGTTGGCAAAACATAGACGTTTGTTCTGTGTCTGGGTGTTACTATGTAAAAAAAAATATGTATTCTATCAGCCATCTAGTTCTCATAGTTACCATAGAAGGCGTTGTGTTAAAAAATGCCCGTAAATGTTTATTTATTTTATTTTATTCACAATATATTTCACAATATACCCTCAGTACCTACTACCGTGCAGCTGACTAGCTCACTAGGCTAAGTACCTACATCTAGATTTAGTCAACGGATTGTTGCTAGGCATATTTTTATACTAATTTATAGTTTTCAATAAACATTATCTGATTTTGATTTGATTTTTGAATATATACAAAATACACATGAAACAGTTGAGCAATCTACAAACCGTTGCAAACGATTTATAGATAGCTCAACTGGTCCAAATCAGTACTTACGGGGATACAAGTGCGGTGAGATAGGCGACGTCGCAGTGGAAGGCGGGGTTTGCGCGGCTTGCTCCTGTAGAGCATCCGCTATGTGACCCACACCCATGTCCTGTAACCAATATTTAGATAAAATACTTTATTGCACAACTTAACCTAGGGATTACAAGAAAAAATAAAAAACAAAACTTAAATTTATTGTACAATGGGCGGTCTTATCGCTATACAGCGATCTCTTCCAGACAACCTGGGACGGAATGGACTTTGAGGTATAATACAAAGGGTGCTGTATAAAAACAAAGAGATTGGAACAAAAAATATATTTTATACACACATCGTTTTACGCAAAATAATAATAATAGTATAATAATATACATACATGCTAAATACCTATATATACCTATATATACCTATATAATTTAAAATAAATACTTATAAAGACTTAAGGATCAAGCAAGTGAAGTCAGTGACAACAAGAAAAATAGTGTTCCTTGATCATTGATTTAAATATTGCTAGTGACTTGGCACGTACATACACATACACAATACATTGCACTGGCGACTTCGAACGCGTGCTAAACTTTCCACCAAAAAATATCTGTCAACCATCATACGATGAACCTCGTAGCAAATGGCTGCTTTTGGTTTAGAGAGTTCAAGCTGTATCTAAGAATCCACGTCTTTGATTCCAATAAAATAAGCCTATGTTTCAATCCGGGAAAAGGGCTTCCGTATGGTATAAGTTTCGTTGAAATTGGTCCAGTAGTTTAGGCGTGATCAGCGAACAAACAAACAGATAAACGAAAAAACTCGATTTTCGGAATCAGAACAGTTTATTTAGTAGATCTGCATATTTAGTGTTCCGGTCCAATTTTGGAAAAACTTATGTTCTCACTGAGGAGTCTGTCTGTATGTCTGTTACCTCCACCAGAGCAACGATAGAAGCTAGATAGTCGAAGTTTGCAATAGTAACAACCCATGCCATTTTTAATGTATTATTTTAAAAATTTGGCACTATTATTGTCGGGTTAATCAGGATAAGAAAATAAAATAGTACATTACTGCAACAGCCAGCACAGGCTAAGATGGACGAACGTGTAAATGTGAGCCGAGGCGAAATCGAGGCACACATACGTAAGTGCTTATTGCTAAAATCAATATCTTCCAGGAAACCTTTGGTTTCTATTTAAATTGGCTACAGCGAATTTTTAACCGCTTCTTTCACTCGGAATCTCGCGCATCTATCATATTTTCCTATTATAATATTATAAACGCGAAAGCTTGTAAGTATGGATGGATGGATGGATGGATGTCTGTTACTCTTTCACGTAAAAACTACTGATCCGATTTGGATGAAACTTGGAATATATATTGTCCGTGACCTGGATTAACACATAGGCTACTTTTTATCCCGAAAAATCAGCGGGATCCAACGGGACGCGAACGAAGTCGCGGGCGGCACCTAGTATGCTATATGCGCAAGTATATCTTAGCCTTGTTATTCTCACCTGTATCTGATTGTTAGATAGATCTAGCAGCTGTATATTCGTGTTGAATCTCAGCAGTGATCCAAGTTGTTGTGCGTCGTGAGCCGTCAAACTATTGTCTGGTAGCCGAAGCTCTCGGATAGATCCGTTTGACTTTAACGCTATCACTGTAAAGGAAATATATTGTAAAAGGCCGGTTCTGACTGGAAACCAGCGCCGCTTTGCTTCTGCAGAGCTGCATTAAGATGAGGCAGGACCTTTTTGGCTCATATCAGCGCTGGTCAGCACCCACAAACATTTTTTTTTTTTTTTTTTTTATACATTATAGGCAACCGTTTGACCACAATCTCACCTGATGTTAAGCAATGATGTGGTCTACGATGTAGCACGGATGTAATATTTTAAATTACTATATTATAAATTTTAACTTAAATAATAAAAAAAATTATTTTAAAACTTTTAAAAAAAATTTTAATTGAAAATGATAAGTAATTTATTTTCAATTTTTGATATAACTACTTAATATTACGTATTCTGTGCTATTCTGTTCTATTTTTATTTTCTAATTAATTATGTATTGTTTTCTTATTGTGTGATTATTTTACTGTGTTATACCTGTGTTGTGTGCCAAATAAATATTTCTCTATCTCTCTATCTCTAAAAAATACAAATGTTTTACAAAAATTTAAAAAAATACGTAATTTTTAATAATTAACAAGCTGTGGAATAGTGCTGTGGGTCGTGAGTTAGATCCCCACCGAGAACATACTCGTAGATGTTTGTTCTATGTCTGGGTGTTACTATGTAATATAAGTATGTATTTACAAAAAAAAACGTATGTAAGTATTCTATCAGCAATCTAGTTCCGATAATGGAAACCTTGTCTTAGTTTAGGCACAGATTATATAATACTGTTTAGGACTAAAGGGGGTGTGAAATGACCATTATTCTCGAAGTCTGCATATGTGCAGTCGCTAAAACTACTATAGGACATTTTTCATTCATGAAATGCTTCTTAAACCTTTCTCCAAAACGGTCTAGCACTCATGTGTGGGTGGGTGGTAAGCAAGCTCGTATGAGTTAGCGGCCAACTGTGACGGAGTTATTAGGCCGCCTTAAGGCCTCCGTCGTGGCTTAACGACTGTGGGTGTGTGTATTACCTAGACACATAAGAGCTTCTCCGCTGAGCTTAGCGCGCTGTAAACACAACGCTCGTAGTCTGCATGTGTGCGGTCTTAATGCTCGCGCTAACACCGGCGCGTGAGACGGCTCCAAGTCACTTTCCGCCAGTTCTATCTCTGACAATTCTGCGCTCTGTGAACAAAGAAATAAGGTTTAAATTTGTAAACGAAGAAAAACTTATCTATCTATACTATTATAATACTGTAAAAAGCCAAAAACTATAATTAAAGATATGGATAAACGAAATATGCAGATCTTCTAAATAAACGATTCTAATTCCGAAAATCGAGTTTGTCTGTTTGTTTGTTCGCGGATCACGCCTAAACTACTGGACCAATTTCAACGAAACTTATACCATTCAGAAGCCCTTTTTCCGGATTGAAACATAAGCTATATTTTATTGAAATCAAAGACGTAGATTCTTAGATACAGCTTGAACTCTCTAAAGCAAAAGCAGCCATTCGCTACGAGGTTCATCGTATGCTGGTTCAAAGATATTTTGGTGGAAAGTTTCGCACGCGTACGAAGTCGCGGGTATCAGCTAGTAGGTGATATTAGTTGGAATTGGGATACTTATGTCAAAAGTTACGAACTATCGATAGGGTTTTATTAAATCTGGTAAATGTTGGTGTTGTTTTTAAAACCTCGCTCAAACCTCAGCAAAGAGCATGTGTTTTTTTTACTTTTCACGGTTTGACATACCTTTTTGATCATTCTAGAAGCGGCCTGCCAGCCTCTAATGCCGAATTGCCGCGGTCCAGCGATGGATATCACACACGCACTTTCATAGTATTCTATCATGTCGAATAGCGCCTCCTGAAATACAAAAACCATTTTAGGAATGTATTAATAGCATAAGAAAAGATGAAAAACATGGATGTATTGTGTAAAAGATGAAAAATATGAATGAATTGTGTAAAGATGCAAAAGGTGGCTGTATTATGTAAAAGATGAAAAAGATGGATGGATTGTGTAAAAAATAAAAAAGATGGATGGTTTGTGTAAAAGATGAAAAAGATGGATGGATTGTGTAAAGATGCAAAAGATGGCTGTATTATGTAAAAGATGAAAAAGATGGATGGATTGTGTAAAAGATAAAAAAGATGGATGGATTATGAAACATGAAAAAGATGGATAAATTGTGTAAAAGATGAAAAAGATGGATGGACTGTGAAAGATGAGGAACGAAAATAACGTAGAATGGACGTAGAATGGACGAAAATAACATGTGCCGACCTCAGGAAGAAGGACATTCTAAAGACATATTCTGAAAGTTACTAGAATTGAAGTTACTCACCGCCCCTTCGTCGTCAATCTCAGAATGGTCCAGTTCAATCCGTCTGAACTGCACCTTCCGCAGTAGAGACTCGAGCGCGTCCGCCGGCGCCGCGCTCTCCAACGAACAGTCAGCGAGAACAAGGCGGGCGGCGCGACTTCCACCACCAATAGACTGCTCTGGAAGCTCCTAGAAGGAATGGGCTAGAATAACTTCTATAGTAGGTGCCAAATAACACGGCAATACAGGTCATTCACCCACCTTCACCACGATGTCGCAAAATTCAATTTATGTTTGGTAAACAAACAGTACTAAAGAGATTCGAGCGATACCGTCTTAGCGACAGGTTTGTATGGAAAGCGACAGAACTACATAAATTAAATTTTGCGACATCGTGGTGAAGGTGGGTGAATGACCTGTATTGCCGTGTTATTTGGCACCTACTATAGAATAGAACAATAGACTAGGGCCTAGTACAAGTTTTGGTGTGTAAATCTGGTGTGAAACGTCTGACGCCCAGCACACCAGTGTGTTTGAGCAGCTTGGTCTACACCAAGCCCGTACTCGCATATCGAGCTTCTCAAAGAATCCGAATCCGCTCAGTGTCTTCATACAAATCAGCGCACACTGGTGTGCTGGGCGTCATACGTTTCACACCCACACTATACATAATGAAAACTCATAGTAGGCCCTCAGAGCAGTTAAGAATAAGAATCATTTATTGTAAAACTATGTAAAAAGAGATCTTACAGATAACAGTTTACCCGTGCCGGGCTAGTTTTAGAGTAGTTCATGTTTGCTACTAAATACTGAAAATTTTACTTATTAACCGACGTCAGTGTAGAACGAATATAAGCCTTATTGGCTTATATTCGTTCTACACTGACGTCGCGCCGGTTGAGTGTAAAACTGACTTCTATGAGGCAGCATCCGCCGCTGACTTCAGCGTCTCAGTGCGGAACAAATCTGACAGTCGCCGCGTTGTAAACCTAACGTATTCGAATCATATTGTCGAACGTTGTAGTGTCACCGCGCAGTGTATCTCGGATACGATAGCGTTACGATACGTTTACGATTGTCACATTCAGTCGCTATTAGGCCTTAGATCATTTATTCAATAAAAAAACTTCTTCTTGGATATATTTTAATATACTTAAGCTTTGCTTAGTTTGGGACTAGAAGGCGTGTAAAATGTCCATGAATGTTTATTTATCTATGAGAGACTATGTCCAGCTGTGTACTTTTTAAGCCTGATGATAAGGTCGTCTTGAAGACTTTATCTTAGCTTTGGAGTTTTTGTAGCGTACGAGGCAGTGTGACCACTGAAGTATGACTCACCCGGATCTGTTGCAGAACAGAGTCGATAGGAGCCGTGTTGTGGCGTCGACATGACAGCAGGTAGTCTTGCGCCAACTGAGCGCGCGTCGTTGTCGGCACTGCAAAGAAATACATGATAGAGCATACGTTGGCACATTGGCACCCAGACATAGAACGAACATCTATGCCACAGACAAATGTTTATTATCGGTGGGGATCGAATCCACCCCCCACAGCACGGAAGGTAGAGCTATTAGGTACCGACTGAGGTAGGTACGTTTCAGAGAACATATTGTAATCCCTGCCACACCTTCAACGGACTTGCTCTGTCCTGACAGAGAATAGAGATGCCCTCTATTGTTAGACCCATTTCCGGTGTGTCAACTGCATGTAAGTAGAAGGTAATTCTTTTTTTTTTAAAGACCTAACACAGGTTTTAACATAAATCATTATCTAAGGACATTACTGCTTGCAAAGTCCTATTTCATACATTTAACAGTACTATAGTGTCGATGAGACCTTGATAAAACTCTCCTGACTTCAAGACTCCAGATTTATGGGTAATGTCACACGAGAGGACCCACAGGCGCCAAATAGTCGCGCAAGCAAGCGACCTACTCTATATCAACATTGAGTCATGGTAGAGCGAGAGTCAGTTGCATGTGAATTTCTTTGTTTGGTTTTCTTTGTATTTTAAGACATGCTCGTTGATTTTCTGCGAAACGTCTGGCAGTTTATTTTAGTTGTGACTGATTATAGTCAAGAATGACAAAAATCAATCTTAAGACTACACAATATACGGTAGAATTAACATAACTAATCCCACTGCAGGGTTTAGGTAAGTAAAAGTAAAGTAAAAATGTGTTAATTTTCACAAACCCTTATCATATAAGATTTTACAAACTTATTATCTATTTATATGTCTCCCGCAAGGACTTCCTATCCCGACTTCCTTTCTCCCACCATCTCCCGCCAACCCTCAGGGACCCGTGGTGTGCAGCTGGTCGTCCACCTCTAGGGAGGCATCCAGCGTGCCCCGCCCAGTTTCATTTGAGCCAGCATTTTTATCCCCAACACCAGTAATACTATTTAATATTATTTAAGAACTATACCCTTTTTTCTTTTTTGTATACCTAATCAGATTTGTTACCTGCTGCGGGAATTTTGAGTTGTGTTAGCCAAATAAATCATCTATCGATGTAATAATGGTTATTTTAACTTGTTAGTAACATTTACTACATACAAGTTACAAATAATCACGGTCTCCGTGACCATGTTTTACGTTACTATACGTATAATGGTAACTGTAAGTGCTCCATAAAATGCACTCTACAGTATTTGCCATAAAGCCCATGGGAAGTGATGTCATTGTTGCTCGTTCATTTTTAATCGGTATAAATATAAATAAATAGTTTTGGGCATAGAGCCCTAGTTTTGCAGGAAGAAATATTTTGGAACTTTTCCATGCAGACTTCTCACTCGTTGGTCCATCGGATGTGTCCTTTGCTTTGCCTCTCGGTTTCATACCCTATTTTAGAATGTCCTTTGATCTATCGGGTACTACGCTCCGGTTTCGGATTTGTATGGGAAGGGGAAAATCAGAACAAAATGGCAGTAGATCACGAGAAAAAGTTAATTTTTATCATCATTGCCAAAAAATAGCTCCAATGACGAAGCTCAAATAGAACAGCTAGACTTCAGTTATTGTTTCCGGCAGATATAAGTTCTTATCACCACTAGAATCTAGCAAGATTAGATGATACTACGCTAAGCAAACATCTATTTTTTTAAATAAATAGTGTTTAGGTGATGTGCGCGAAAATATCATAAAACTACCAGTATGACGATGAACCTCGTAGCAAATGGCTGCTTTTGGCATAAAGAGTTCAAGCTGTATCTAAGAAGCCACGTCTTTGATTTAAATCAAATATAGCCTATGTTTCAATCCGGAAAAAGGGCTTTGGAATGATATAAGTTTCGTTGAAATTGGTCCAGTAGTTTAGGCGTGATCCGCGTACAAAAAAAACAGACAAACTCGATTATCGGAATCAGAATCGTTTATTTAGTAGATCTGCATATTTAGTTTATCCATTTCTTTAATTTTAGTTTTTGGCCTTTTTACAGTTTTATAATAGTACTAGATGCCCCCCGCGACTTCGTTCGCGTCCCGTTGGATCCCGTTAATTTTCCAGGATAAAAAGTATCCTATGTTACTTCTAATACCTACAAGAACATGTGTACAAAGTTTCATGATGATCGGATAAGTAGTTTTCGCGTGAAAGCGTAACAAACAAACTTACATTCATATTTATAATATTAGTATGATAGAAAGAAAAAGTTATGCAAATATCTTTTCAGTTATGCAAATTTCTATCATCAGCCTGGTCTGCCGTATCCACAGGAAAGACAAGGTCAATACGACAAAGCTGACTAAGCTTTCATACGATGTTTTCACCGTTTCAGAGCCCGCGAGAATTAGGTATGCGCATTTTTCGGAATAGAAAAATCCATAGATCCGGATTTGAACCAACGACTAGAACGCTAACACAAGACCACCGGTGCTCTATCTACAACACTGTACCAAAATTAGATTTAGACTCTTCGATTTACCGTAAGTAAATCCAACAACCTAGTACTTAAATAAATAAATAAATACTCATGGACATGTTACACAACGCCCTCTTGTCCCAAACTAAGCAAAGCTTGTACCATGGGAACTAGATTGCTGATATAATACTTATATACTTTTTTTTTGTTAATACATACTTATAATACATAGTAACACATATACAAACATTCAAATAACAAATCGATAATGACAAAACTTTCAAACTTTTGAATAGAAATGGCCTTATAGTTACTACACCCACGTGTCCAGCCCCCACATTACACTTGGTGTGGTAAGTCCTTGGAACGAGGTGAAGGTCGAGGGCGAAGGTCGGGCTTCCGCATACCGATAGCAAGTTGTTACAAGCTTATCAGTGAGTCAGAGGATTTTATTGACCAGTGGATTGCTGGGAGGTTTATTTACAAACTTTCAGTTGGTTTATGGTATTTTTCTTTTTGGGCTCTGAAAGATACCTACTAACTTAAGGGCCGGTTTTTTGATCCCTAGTTAACTTAACTAATTGACAAATTTGGATCAAAGAATAGTCAAATTTGGACCAAATTTGACTCAACATTTGACTCAACTAATAGTCAAATTTGGGAGTTAACTAGGGATCAAAAAACCGGCCCTTAGACAAAGATATTTATCAAATTTGACTATTAGTTGAGTTAACTAGGGATCAAAAAACCGGCCCTTAGACAAAGATATTTATCAAATTTGACTATTAGTTGAGTTAACTAGGGATCAAAAAACCGGCCCTTAGACAAAGATATTTATCAAATTTGACTATTAGTTGAGTTAACTAGGGATCAAAAAACCGGCCCTTAGACAAAGATATTTATCAAATTTGGCTATTAGTTGAGTTAACTAGGGATCCAAAAACCGGCCCTTAGACAAAGATATTTATTTATTTGATGCTGTAACACAAACCACAGAGTAGATTTAAAAATATTGCCAAAATTAAAAAACAAATAACAAAATAAGACTAGTGAGGTGTAAAACGAGTAAAAAAAACAACACAGAAAAGCAATTTTACCTACCTAAGAAAACACAAACAGAGTATATTGTGTGGTACAGCAGCAAATTGGCTCGCTCAGCATTATGCTTCACCACCTTATGTCATCGTCTTTAGCCTCCAATCAAAAAAGGGAAGCATTCCGCTTTTGCGCACAAAAAATTTCCGCACCTACGCTATACCGACGAGAGGGGTAAATTGAAAACCAGCGCTGGATGTCTCTAGCATTCAGCTTACACTGAATTTACCCCTTTTGCCCTCTTTGATGTTACTGGTAACTATAACTTGGTACGTTTTATTCTACTGAGGCAATAAATGTTTTTTGTATTTGTATTCCACTTATGTGCACGAATAGATTTTAAGCTAGTTGTATTTGTATTCCACTTATGTGCACGAATAGATTTTAAGCTAGGTGAAATGAAATGAAATGAAATTTATTGAAATAACCACAGACATGAATATTACATTTTCAATATTGTAAATCGGTTAACAGCGTTGTGTTTCCTGGTTGGACAACATTGATACCCAAACTAGGATTAACCTGTGTTATGGCGTATCAATGCCCTCCGCCAAACAAATTAGGTGCGCTAAGACCTACCCCTTTCTATTTCAATGTGTCTGTTTGTCTCTGGCCTGGGCTTCGAAACGAATGCACTGATTTAGATGCGTTTTTTAGTAAGAAAGCTGGTTATATTATGTGGCAAAAATATGTGCAGCCGTTTCCAACCTATGAGGTTATTCATCAGCTCTGAATATTTGTTGGGAAAGGATTTTAGACATAACTGCAGTTTGAAACATTTTGGTCATGTCAAAGCATTATAATTTGACATGGAGTCCATAGCCTGACTATAATAATAATAATAATAATTTGACTTGGCTCACGAGGTAACCGCCATGTGGGATGTTGATTCAACGATCATTGTCCCGATAGTTGTTTCCGTGAACGGTTTAATAGCGAAGAGTCTTGACCAACACCTCAAGAGGCTCTCGCTAGATGGTTGGCTCAAGGGTCGGATACAGAAGGCGGTGATCCTCGAGACGGCGCGCATTGTTCGGAGGTTCCTCCACCTGGAGCCCTGACCACCAGTAGCTTGGGCCCTGCCCCGCTGCTGGCGGTGTTCTAGTTTTAAAGTTTTTTATAGTATATGTTTATTTTTTATATATATTGTAAAAAAACTTAAAACTAAGATATTAAATAAATATATGTATAATAATAATTTAGATTATTTATACAGACAACTTGGTCCAGTTTGGTTAGTAACATAAAAAGACTTATTAAACTAGGTTAGTAGTTTTTAACTAATAGCGATGTTGTCCTCTGGATGAGGTTCCAAACCAAAGGACAGTTGTGTTTTGAGCAATAACATTTAAGATGCTGTTGTTGCTCCCGCGCAGCTTAGCAGAGATGCGGTTTTTCAGTTTCTAATGATGACCATAAATGATGAAAAGTATCTATGACATTTTTCCACTTGTTTTGCCACAAAAATAACATTTCGCAAATTTATTATTGTAAGCATAGTTATATTAAACTCGAAATAAACAAGCCACAGTTTCTGGGCAAGTTGTTATCTTAACCGAGCGTAAACATAGCATACCACACATACCTATTATAACGGCATTAGGTATGTCTTATTTACGTCTTGAAGGGCAACTTTTATACCCACACCCATGTCCCCTACTTAGGGGAGACTAGTGCTTGGGACATGATTTTATAGAGTAGGTTTATAGAGCTCATTTCAAAGTAATCAGATTTAATGATTTCCTTGCCCTTATCCCACGCTAGGCGTGTTTTTTTCTTCCACTCACTCTTATCATTTGTCAACTCTGAATCCATTCTTCTCACATTCATATTATCATCTTTCACACAATCCAAAGTAATCATATTTGACAAACAGTTAGCAATGCTAGAGATTTTATATTTCTTTCAGCGTTAGGGGTTTTTCGAAAATCCTCAATCATTTATGGTTCGTGAGTCCAGGTGATACAATATTATGGTGGTTGGTAATTGGAAACTGGAATCTCCAGATGCTTTTGTAAAATATGAATGCCAACCGTGAAGAAAAGCGCAGAGGTGCGTTTAATTTTAGACAATCTTTCGACTTCCGGGATTTCGCGTACGATAGTTCAGGATAGAATAGAAGTAGGTAAATTATCTATTTACGCACTCTCGGTTCAAGCGAGGCAGGCCGATCACCGGTGTGCTGGCGCACGTCCAAAATGATTTACAGAACTCAACAAGTGTTTATTTCACTAAGGTGTGAGGTTTTACGATGTAGATGAGTCAGTGTTATCTGCGTCTAGTCTTTCTGTCTGAAGATATTTGAAGATTTATGAGTGATTCCAGCCTCGCTCCCCGAGAGAGATCATTCAGAGGCTATCGTGGCGTAGCTTGCTTAGTCAATCTTCACCGATTATCCACTATTTGGATTGGTAACCGTTAGTGACATTTACATCGTGCTTCTGTGCTTTAGAGGGCACGTTAAACTGTCGGTCCCGGCTCTAGCAGTCGTTAAAGCCACGACGGATACAGTTTCATCTCTCTAAACCAAAAGCAGCCTTTGGCACGAGGTTCATCGTAAACTGGTTGACAGAAATTTTGGCGGAAAGTTTTGCATGCGTACGAAGTCGCGGGTTTCAGCTAATTTCGTATATAGAAATTTTGGCGGAAAGTTTTGCATGCGTACGAAGTCGCGAGTTTCAGCTAGTTTTGTATATAGCGGAAAATGTGACCATTCCGCAAAATCGCGTGCAGGTGATGGTTGACTCATCCCTCACCACCTTGACTGTGACATTCGAGGTGACAGCACGCCTATTTCTAACCCATGAACATGGTTTATTTCGGTGCGACATTAATAATTAATGCTAACGACTTCTCCGAGCTGGTTATTGTTAGGAAACTAATAATTCTACAGTTCCGCTGATGAAGAACTCACAGCCCGTTGATTTTGCGACAGTTACTGTATTTGTGTTCATTATCCTCATGATTTTAGTCGTAAGATGTCCCCCGCTGAACATAGACTTACAAAGCAAACGATTTTGTGGGACACCCAACTTCTCCCAGTAAGGTCTTCCACTGCATCCACTTTAAAGCCGTATAGATGTAAAGTGTACCGTATTCTAGCCAATAGTGCATGTTTTTATCTACTGTTCTCTTACCATACATATATTTATGTATATGTATGGTACCTATTGACCCTCCTGATAGACCTAATTCCTTTTTTCAGGTTATAGGTTACATAATCAATGTACTACCTATTACTGTGTCAAATAAAACTTTTCATTTCAAAGCCTCATGTGCGTGTCATAGCACCGGCACCCAAGCCCTTGCAACCGGAAAACAGCAACGCAAGGATCACTGTTTGACGACTGAAAGAGTACTTCCCCGGCCGAGCGCTTTGAAAGAACTCTTATAAGGATACAGAAACATCGTTGATATTACGACTTACGAATCTTATTAGTTACTGCATGATAATATAGACAGTTTCATTTTTTGTTTGCAAACTAATCTTCCTTTGTATCCAGTACTGCGATACCACTTCTCAAAAGAGGTGTTATATCGCGAGCCCGTGACATCAGCAGCGAATAGGGCTGCCAAGTGCCAATAAGAAAGCTCGTGTGCACTTATTGACTATGGCCGGAATACTGAAATTTAAGCACCACTTAAAATTGCTCTGCCTCTGTTTGACTGTTTTTTCTTTGTATGGTGTCTGCACCATCAATGGTGGGTCATTTTGATATCTACGTTGCGTATGAGTTTGAGGATACGCGGTCTTATAAAAAAAATTGACGATTGACTTAGTCACCGCTCAACTGAATCTCTCTCAGGTGAATTATGTTTACTACCCCGTTTTATTGACGTTAAATTCTCTTTTCATCACATCTATTCGAAAAGAACGACTTGGTTCGCCTTTATGTGCACCCAAAGGTGGTGTTTTCTATAAGAAACTATAAGTGCGCCGGAATAGAAGATTGTATCATTCATAAGGGAGCAAAATTATATTTTTACGGCGAGGGCGATTTTTTGAATCCAGAGCGAAGTGAAGGATTGTAGAGTAGATTACAATAAAATATGAGGCGCCTTTTATTTTCTCATAGTTGGTGATGAAAAGTAGAGTGTACCACTCGGGCGCAAAATATATTTTTGGCTCGGGCGACGTACTTTGAATCCCTCGCTACGTTCAGGATTCTACTAAAGAATCCGTCACTTCGCTCTGGATTAAAAAAAGCGCCCTCGCCGTAAAAATATGATTTCGCTCCCTTATGATACAATCTACTATTTTTGTTAGGTTTTGACACTTGCTTAGTAGCTTCTCAACGTTGAGACAGGTTTAAGAGTGAGAATTATCCTCACCATTTGCTAATATTCTTTCAACTTTTTAGAGACGTTTAAGAGGTGATTCTAGGTAACACCGAAGACCTTTAAAGAGTTTGTGCATGCACAGCCCTAGCGGCCTAGAACTTGAAACTTTTGGCAGCGCTCCACCACCACGTGGATTCGCAGCAAAATATTTGAGCTTCTGTTGTTGTTCCACAATTAGTGATGTGAGTCAGTCTGCGTGGAAAATTATGAACGCAAATAACCTGGAGTTATTTTCCTTTTGAGGGAAGAAGTAGGTTATATATTAAAGGAGAAGTTGAAATGACAGTAGCGTTCCGAGTATCAAACTCACTAAGCAAACGAGCAAGCTCGTATGAGTGGTCAACTCTGGTGACGGAGTTTTCAGGGCGCCTTAAGGCCCCCGTCCTGGCTTAACGACTGCTAGAGTGGAGACCGATAGTTTAACATGCCCTCCGAAGCACGGGCACTTCACAAACTTACTTAAGTTATCTTACTCAATTGAAAAAGTTGCAAATGATGATGAGGAAAGTTCAAGTTCCTCATCATTTTACACTGTAGATGTCCACAGCTGGACGCCATGCACTTTTACCATTTGCAAAGTTTAATTGAATGTTTGTTTTATTGTGCTTTTGTATGTGTATTGTTTCGTAATATAAATAAATTAATATTCTTGGACATATCACACAACGCTTTCTAGTCCCAAACTAAGCAAAATTTGTACTATGGGAACTAGATTGCTGATAAAATACTTATATACATTTTTTGTTGTAAATACATGTATACTTATGATACACTAGCTGATATCCACGAAAATATCTGTCAACCAGAATACGATGAACCTAGTGCCAAAGACGGTTTTTGGTTTAGAGAGTTCAAGCTGTATCTATGAATCCACGTCTTTCATTTCAATAAAATATAGCCCATGTTTCAACCCGGAAAAAGGGCCTCTGAATGGTATAAGTTTCATTGAAATTGGTCCAGTAGTTTAGGCGTGATCCGCAAACAAACAAACATACAAACTCGATTTTCGGAATCAGAATCGTTTATTTAGTAGATCTGCATATTTAGTTTATCCATATCTTTAATTTTAGTTTTTGGCTTTTTTATAGTTTTATAATAGTATAGATAGTTGTGTCTAGCACAGAACAAACATGTATGTTTGCCACACACAAATGTTTGTTCTTGGTGAGGAGCGAACCCACGACCTACGGCAGAAGGTAAAATATTCAAAAATTACTAAAATATTTGAAAGCGCAATGTCATGTCGGCTCTATTCTTTCTGTGAAAAATTTAATATATTCAGCGACTGTCAAAATGGTTTCAGAAAAAATAGATCTACCTCTTTAGCAGTCTATAAATATATTCACGCTATATTAGATATTATTAATAATAAAAACTATGCTGTTGGAATTTTACTAGACATGAGTAAAGCTTACGACAGAGTGTCTTATAGTATCCTACTTGAAAAACTTTATGGTATAGGTGTGAGGGGTTTAGTATATGACTGGTTCAATTCATACCTAAAAAATAGAAAGCAATATGTTGAAATTGAATACTATAATAGCAACACAGGATATATAACTAAAGTGAAGTCAACCCAAACTGATATGATTAAATCCATTCCACAAGGCAGTGTGTTAGGATGCATATTATTTTTAATATATATAAACGACTAGCAGCGCCTCGCGGTTTCACCCGCGTAATTCCCGTTCCCGTGGGAATTCCGGGATAAAATATAGCCTATGTTCATCAGGGATAATGTAGGATTCTAATGGTAAAAGAATTTTTTTAATCGGTCCAGTAGTTTCGGAGCCTATTCAATTCATACAAACAAACAAACAAACAAAAAATCAAACCTTTCCTCTTTATAATAATATAAGTATAGATTTGCCAAAAATTATAGATTGTTCATGTACTTTATTTGCCGACGATATTTCAATAGTAATTCCCAGCAAATCTGGTATAGACTTAAACGATAATCTCGAAATCAACCTGTCCAAAATAATGAGCTGGCTTAATGACCACAACCTTCTACTAAATTTTAAAAAGACAAAAATTATACAATTTCACCCGTATCAAAAAAAACCCCTCAGCATTAATTTCTCATTTAATAACATCATTCTGGAATGCATTAATACTTACCCACTTTTAGGAATTCACATAGACTCACACATCAATTGGAAAACCCATATTAAAAATATTTCAGCCAAGCTGTCTAGATTCACATACGCTTTATATCAATTAAAAAGAACTACAGATATAAAAACTGCTACCTGCGCCTACTATGCTTATGCACATGCGTGGCTCCAATACGGCATTGTTCTATGGGGAAATAGTACCGACATTTCGAAACTGTTTGTTCTACAAAAGAGATGTTTGAGAATAATATATAATTTAGATGGAATGATAAGCTGTAAACCCTATTTCATCAAGTACAACATTCTAACCCTCACTTGTATTTATATCTTAGAAACATGCATATTTGTCAAAAAGAACATGAACCTTTTTGAACAATATAAACGCCCACAAAACTTAAGACAGCAAAATAGATTAGCTATTCCCTCCTCAAATCTACAACTCTTCCACACCGGTCCATATTCAATGTCAGTAAACATTTATAATAACATCCCTACTGATATAAAAAATGAAGAAAACCTCAATCGATATAAAACTCTCTTAAAAAAGTTTCTCATCCAAAACTGTTTCTACTCACTGCAAGAATTCCTTGCAGAGAGTAGAAATAATACCCAATAGGCCATATTTATGAGTAATTTCTAATATAATATTATAAAAAGTACAATATTAAATTATTATATAGGTAAGATAAACTTAGACATACAAAATATTAAGTATTAAGTTTTATGATACCTGTAAAAGATATATAAGTTGTAAAATGCCTCCTACAGTTAAGACTAATTTGTAACAATTATTTTTGCAAATTGTATCTTGTATCTCAGATACCTAAATATGCCACCTAGTGCCTATGTACCTACACCTCAACAAATTGCTGAGCCCTAACAGGGTTTATGTTTGCTACACTACTTTTGTACAACATCTTTATAACAACATAAGTGCAATAAACGATTTGAATTTGAATTTGAATTTGAAAGGTAGGGCTACTATCGACTGAGCCATGACGACTGTCTTAACTTGTAATAACTTCTTTTCTATTCTATTTTACTTACAAAATATCTTTAATCCATTACTTTAACCCCAGTATACTTACCTATTTATTAGCAGAACGTTATTGCTATGAAATGAACACAGTTTATCGTATGTATCATCGTTGTTGACTGGATTAGATCATAAAGTACATTCATAATCATTAGAAATAATTACTCTGAGAGTCGGCAACTGTAACAGGAGCCATAGTAATTTGTGTGAGTGATGATGACGTAAATGCTGAATAGAACATTTGAGAGTAGCTATATTATGGCTATTATTTTAAACTACTATCCAAAAAAAGAAATTTTTGTGTTTATCTACGTACCTCATACACATATATATATATATAGTTATGTATTAAATTATATAGTAGGTATAGCTCTTAGTTTGTAAGATAAATATTATTCCCTGTAATGTCGCACGCCAACCTCCTCACTACACCACCACGTTTGGGTTGGCTGGCAGACAATGCTTTCAGCATTAAGTCCACCCTTTGTAACAAATTAAAAAATTTTGTGCAATAAAGTACTTATTAAAATAAATAAATAAATACCTCGTTATACGTACCTCAACCCACAGTGGCAGCGAATACCGCGTATGTATAAATAGGCCTTTATGTAGGCCTTAACAGACAGTGTAAAAGTTGCATTAGTGCACACGTAAACAAACGCCTTTTAATGAATAAATCACCATACATTTATGATAATAGCGGAAATCCGATAATATTTGCAACGTAAGGTAATTTATGGAATTATTGATTACAAGGCTTATTAATTTAATTATTTCTGGCCATAGCAATTTCATTAACTCAAAGAGAAAGCCTACAACAATAATAACAATTGCATTATCTAACAGAGCTACCAGAGGATACTCGTTATGTCTATCGAATATAAATAAACATATGGAATGAATAACTTGTATTTGTATTTGTATTCATGGACATTTCACACAACGCTTTCTAGTCCCAAACTAAGCAAAGCTTGTACTATGGGAACTAGATTATTTCTGTAAATACAAACTTATAATACACTAGGTGCCGCCCGCGACATCGTTCGTGTCCCGTTGGATCCCGTAAAATTTTCGGGATAAAAAGTAGCCTATGTGTTAATCCATGTCACGGAAAATATATTATTCCAAGTTTCATCCAAATCGGATCAGTAGTTTTTACGTGAAAAAGTAAGAAACATCCATCCATCCATCCATACTTACAAACTTTCGCGTTTATAATATTAGTAGGACAGGATAGTAACACCCAGACATAGAACAAATATCCTATTTGTGGCACACATTTTTTCTCGGTGGGGATCGAACCCAGGACACACAGCACGGAAGGCAGAGCTACTAGCGACTGAGCTGTGATGCCTGTGGCTTCTATAACAAAACTTATAAAATCCTACTAATATTATAAACGCGAAAGTTTGTAAGTATGGATGGATGGATGGATGGATGTTTGTTACTCTTTCACGTAAAAACTACTGATCCGATTTGGATGAAACCTGGAATATATATTGTCCGTGACCTGGATTAACACATAGGCTACTTTTTATCCCGGAAAATCAACGGGATCCAACGGGACGCGAACTACGTCGCGGGTGGAATCTGGTTTATTAATAAGTTTTGTTATTTGCGACTGCATTTACTTGGAACTTGGTATGCTCCCATTTCACCGAGAACAAACATTTGTGTGTTGTAAACATATAGATGTTTGTTTTGTGTCTGGGTGTTTCTATGTATTATAAGTATGTGTTTACGAAAATAAATATGTATGTATGTATTCTATCAGCCTTCTAGTTTCCATCGTACAAGCTTTGCTTAGTTTGGGACTAGAAGGCGTTGTGTTAAGTGTCGTGAATATTTATTTAACTAATAACTAGCTACACAATTACACAGCTGGCATCGCGCTAAGGTGAAGTCACGTGCGTGCAAAACCTACTTGAACAGTAATTGCAGACATCAATCATACGAAGGGCGAGAGTCAGTGTGTATTCTGCATGACAGGTGACGTCACAGACCACGTGACACGCGGCACAGACAGCGCGGCGGCGCGTGCGTCGGCTTTTTTTGCACCGCGGGGGAAACGTATTTTTATAGGTACAACTTTCTTGCTAAGGTTTTCGTCAATAGAAAACGGAAAATTCCATTGATCTATCTATACTATTATAAAACTGTAAAAAAGCCAAAAACTTAAATTAAAGATATGGATAAACGAAATATGCAGATATCACTATTCACTACATAGTATAAAGCAAAGTCACTTCCCGCGTCTGTCCTAATGTCTGTATGTATGTATGTATGCTTAGATCTTTAAAACTACACAACGGATTTTGATGCAGTTTTTTAATAGATAGAGTGATTCAAGAGGAAGGTTTATATGTATAATACATCATCATCATCACTGCATTGCACACGTGCGAAGCCAGGGCGGGTCGCTAGTACTAAATAAACGATTCTGGTTCCAAATATCGAGTTTGTGTTTATCTGTTTGTTTGTTCGCGGATCACGCCTTAACTACTGGACCAATTTAGACTAAACTTATACCAATAGGAAACCCTTTTCCCGGATTGAAACATAGGCTATATTTTATTGAAATCAAAGACGTGGATTCTTAGATACAGCTTGACCTCTCTAAACCAAAAGCAGCCTTTGACACGAGGTTCATCGTATGCTGGTTGACAGATATTTTTTGGTGGAAAGTTTCGCACGCGTACGAACTCGCGGGTATCAGCTAGTTGAAACATAAAACTGTTTTGAATAAGGTGTACGACCCTGGCCCATTATCTACTTGGAAAACAACCAGGCTTTAAGGTGATAGTGTATTGTTTACGTAGTGTCTGCCCGCTTGGTATGAACGCTCTAGGCGTCTCTGTACCGAAGAGAAGACAATTCTTGTTCTAGGGATAACAATAGACGGGTACGTCAATTAGTATCATGTATTATGTCTTTAAATTTATTGGTGCACGACTGAGTTTGAACCCACGACCTTAGGATCGAAAGGCGGGGATGCTACCACTACTGTGTGGTTGCTACTCTCTCTTTGCCCTACATATATATGATTTTAAACAATGGAGTAATAAACCTGCAGCTTTTGTATCGGAGAAATAATAATAAATTCTTTAGCTACAAGAAATGGCGTAAAGTTCAACCTTAAGAATTATTTTAGCATCCTAACCTCAGATTATATTATTAAGCAAGTTAAGTTTTGCCTAGGTCTAACAAACTATAATAAGATGACTTAAGAAGCCTAGGAAATAACTAATGACTAATAATATGAGATCATCATCAGTTTTTTTGACGGTAGCTGTCAAAATGTAATGCTAAACAAACATTCGTTCATTCTAAAAATAACCAGAATGATAATTATGTATTAAGGCGTATGCGTAAGGCAGACAACCCTCTCGCTCGCACATTTCAACATTTTTGAAGATATAATAGCGTCCTAAATACCATTCTGCGCTCCAAAACCAAAATTGCCGACGTAGGAGAAAAAGCCGCCAGACTAAAGTGGGATTGGGCCGGTCACGTCTGCCGCATGCCTGACGACCTGTGGGCCAAAATAACCACCGAGTAGTGCCCTGACACAGCGAGGCAGCGTCGCGGTAGACCGCGTATGAGGTGGCGGGACGAGCTGGACGCCTATGAGAGGGACTGGCGAAATAGAGCTCAAGAACGTGGAGACTGGCGGAAGTGGGGGGAGGCCTTTGCCCAACAATGGGACAGTATGGGCTAGTAGTAATAGTAGTAATAGTAATATAACTAAATGTATTAATAAATGTAAACCAAAAAATTTTTTGGTTGGAAAACTTGTTTGGATCAATGTGATATTTTTACTGAACCTTTGCATTGTTATTCTCTCGACCCTGAAGGTCTGCAATTTCACATAATTACATTTAGTTATATTATATCTTCAAAAATGTTGAAATGTGCGAGCGAGAGGGTTGTCTGCCTTTTATACATACGCCTACGCATTATTTGGTTAAATCTTTGATCTTAATTTTAGACCCTTTAGGGTGCGACTTCACAAGATTCCTTTCTTAGTGCACCCCTACTCTATATAAGGATACTACCCTCCAAATTTCATACCTCTAGGACTTATAGTTTAGGCTGTGCGTTGACTCTCTTATAATATTAGTAGAATAAGTAGGATTATTAATCACATAATGAAGCTAAAATAGAGTTGGGCAGGACACCTAGCGAGGCAATTTGATGATAGGTGCTGTAACGTGCTAACTGGACGAGAACCAGAGCCTATGAATAGAATAGAATGTATTTATTTTGTTATTTTACACGGTAAGTTTTTATGTATTATAACCCTATGATCCCCCTATCATTCAGTCAGGTCTGCTCCTGGACCCGACAACATACACAAATACAAGATTGGAGGCAAACAAGGAAAGCATTCCCGCTGTTAAACTCGAGCTAATATACCAAATATATAACAGTCTTTTTGTGGTCACCTTGTTAGTACCGTAGGAAAAGAGAATCATATAGCTATATTGTAAACATTCACATTGTAGGTAGGTATGTGGTCAATAAAGATTTATATCACATATCTTTATTGTTCAAGCAGTTCTTTCATTTTATATTGCAACTTTGTCTCAAAAGGTAACCACTGATGCTATGTGGTAACCACTGCCTATAACAATATATCTATGTAATACTATATTTTGGCATAACTTAGATACATAACTGGAAAACAATGCTTTTAGCATTAAATCCTCTTAACATCACTTGGTTTTGTGCAAAAGTTGTAGACAAATAGATCACAATGTCATCAAAATTTCATTTCGTTTCATTTATTGATTGCATACATGGTTTATATATAGCTTAGGTCTTATTTAGCTAAAAGAACAGTCATGTACCCTGTGAGGGCGCAGCAATAGTAGGTACTAAAGTAAATAGGATATTTAATTAGATTACATACCTACCTTACTTCAGTAAGAAGTTCTTGCAGTCATGATTACTTTCTGCAAAACGAATTCTCACAAGTTAGGGTAACCAGCACTAGTTAGGAGGTACCTTTTTCTCATAGTGAGGCCATTGTTATTAAACTAATATCAGCACTAATAAGGTGGATTCTTCTGTGGTGGTGTGATTATAGGTTGTATAACAATTGGCCAATTTAGGTGTTGTTTAAAAAATACAGTGGATCTCTCAATATGTTAGAAACAAAGGTATTAGGCGGAAGACAGTAAAAATGTTGAATGACTGCCAAATACTGCCTTCTCAACAACACCCATTTTGTCAGATAATAAAAAATTATTTTGTATGAATTTGAATGACTTACCATCGCGCCAAGGGTTCGCAGGCTCAAAATATTCGGTAACTAGCTGATTCTCATCGGGAAAACTCACTGAGCGCTTTTTATTCTGATCTTGGAGCGAGGGATCGCCCTCGGCGAAACTCGTCACTTTATCATCTATCGGACATGCCGCGCTTCTATCAGGATCGGCAGACATATCTGTCGAGTGAACTACTGATACATGTTAGCACTCTAGACCACATTAGCAGCAGTAGTAAGTTCCACTCCACATAAAAAAACACTACACTTTGTGTTATTCTAAATGACAAAACACAGAAGAGATCGATTTTTGAGTATCACAAACACGTTGGTGCAGATAAGGAGCTGCCCGTCGCATATTTATCACGATATTCGTCGGGATAATATAATATTTTTCTAGGGGTTCGATTCGAATCAAAACATTCTGCACCTTTCATACACGATTTGCCGCCATATTGGATTGAATGAATGAGACAGACAAAAGAAAGCTTTCTATTCGAGTCGCTAGGGGCCACTAGTTAGGCTTAGTGCAGCCATAACAAAAAAAAAACTAAGAACGCCATCTAGTATCGAGTAGATAAAACAAAATTATTTTTTAACTTGTTTCAAAATCCTACAAATAGATGGCAGTTATTACAATAGTATCAGTTTCAATAATAAATCATAGACGGCGCTGTACTAATCTTTTTACCCGACTACTACGTGAGCTAAGAGGGATAGTTGGCACAACAGTCTACATTAGAGTGTAGGTTTGATCATTATGTACAAGTTACTTGTGTTTGATTCGTCGTGCGTAGTCATCTACTGTAGATACTATATTTTTAACAATGAGGAGTACTATACAGTAACAAAACAGTTTTGGGTAACTAAAATTATTTATTAAAATTCAACATCACATAATCTTACAGCTACACTTACTTCTTGTATAGTTTAGTAAATGTATAATTTGTATAATTTTGTCATGAACTACCTCATGCGTTTTGTAAACATATATTTTATTCTATGGACAGATACAATACAAAGATCTTTATCACATAGTAACTTTATAATCCAATTTTCAGCGACAAAAACTAGCCAGCGGCGGCCATCTTGGTGCACAGAAAATTTACGTACTACGTACAGATTGGACACTTTCCTCCCATAACAAATTAACTTAACCGTGCACTGAACATCGTATTATTATTGAAAATAGCAATTATTTGTGATGCAATAGTATAAACAAGACCGCTTTAGCGATACGTCCGGCACAGAATATCCACAATATTGGTAGAAACCGAATCAAAAGCTGAAAGCCTCTCACACTTTACTCATTTATGTGAAATGTTACTATTTCTTTCTATAGATAGAAGTGGTGGCTTAGTAGGTAACTTAGTCATGAACAATAGTCCTTTTCATGAAGGAAGTCCCGCGGAAATTTCCGGAACTAAGTTTAGTTCCGGAAATTTCCGCGGGACTTCTTAGTTTTAAAGTTTTAAAACTAAATTTTAAATTAGTTGTCAGGTGCTGTTATTGTGTTAGGATGCTAGTGCGTTTTTATTTGGTTTCTGTGATCAAAGTCTTGTTTTCAATGCCTAAAGTTGTTAAAAGTGCTGCAGAAATAAAACTTAAGGTCGACTACAGCGCCGCGTCTGCGGGACTTCTTTCATGGAAAGGACTCTACTCTATTGACCACAGCTTAGACTGACGAGACCCTGAGGGGTATATTAATAAATAAATATTCACGGACACTTAACACAACGCCTTCTAGTCCCAAACTAAGCAAAGCTTGTACGATGGAAACTTGATGGCTGATAGAATACACACATACATTTTTTTTGTAAATTCTGACTTATAATACATAGAAACACCCAGACACAGAACAAACATCTATGTTTACGACACACAAATGTTTGTTCTCGGTGGGGATCGAACCCACAGCACGGAAGGCAGAGCTACTACCGACTGAGCCATGACGCCTGTCAAATTGGTAGAATTGGTCAAATTGGTAATATTGGTCTTCTAAAGCTGAGTTAACTAAAATGATTGCTAAATCTGTTGTCATCTGTTTTCGTTGTCATGTAAGTGACAATGATAGAGCATTTTTTTAATCCGCGCTAAAATGACAGTTGAATATGAATAAAGGGGTAAGTTTTTAAGTGCGAGTAACTGCAATAATTAAAAATAATCATCTTCAGGTCGTTCTAAATTGTTTTGAGCAGTAGGAATACAATTCAAATAACATTTTACCCGACTGCCGCTAAGGAAATGGTTACGATTTCAAAAGTCATACATAAAGGTTTTTGGAATTATTCCACTCTTATCTTAATCGTATTAGTAATACGTTTAAATTCTTAATAACATTGTTTCACATCAACATAGAATACGAAAGTATTAGATTATAATTACCTAACATAACTTGGACGATTTAACTATAACATAGATATTTACATACGAAAATGTGATTCATACGACGTATTTATCAGAAACATACGCAAAATCCTAGGCGTATTGTGAGCCTACTACGAAAAACAATGTCAACACAAACTAACCAGATAACAGGCAATTTAGAGTGTAACCAAGCTAAGACTGCAATGGGATAAATTGGGAATTCCAAATGTCAAATCGTAAAAGACTGGGTTTTCAAATTTTGCCATATCTTTAAGCGCATGCTTAGCGAGGTCATACTCTAACTATATTTATCTGTCTGCATCTTCGCGCACTAGGTAACCAGATAAAATGTATCCAACCCTAATTCAGCTGTCTTTCCCAAACGGGCCTAACATAAGCGCCCTAGACTATAAATTATTTTGTGTAATGTAAATTATTTGTCTCTTCCGACAATCGAAAGGAACTAAATATAAATAATAAATATTCACGACAATTAACACAACGCCTTCTAGTCCCAAACTAAGCAAAGCTTGTACGATGGAAACTAGATGGCTGATAGAATACATATACATACATTTTTTTTTTGTAAATACATACTTATAATACATAGAAACACCCAGACACAGAACAAACATCTATGTTTGCCACACAAATGTTTGTTCTCGGTGGGGATCGAACCCACGACCCACAGCACGGAAGGCAGAGCTACTACCGACTGAGCCATGACGCCTGTCAAATATGATTTTTTCTTTTTAACCCCGGACCGAAAAACGGAAGGGGTGTTATAAAACTGATGGCATTGTCTGTGCGGCCTTCGTAGCTCTAAACTAAAAGTTTGTTGAATGTACTTTTTTGGAAAAGTTGATTTATCTGGGATGGTTCGTAACTGTGTGTATGTTTGGTGAAAAATGGAGCAGTTTTGAAGTTATGAGAGTCGTTCATCAGATCTGAAAATCATTTTTGAAGAATTTCACAATTGCAGTGTGAAACATTTAGTTTATCTCAATGTATTGAGATTTGATGAACAATACTCCAAGGTCTGATGATGACGAGCAATGATGAAGAGATTTTTATAGTCGGGAGGGTTTGTTTGTTTGAATTTGTCGGTAGAAAGAAATTGTGTCTAGGGCGCTCAGTGCAAGGTACGAACTAAGTCTACTCCAAGTTTCATCAAAATTGGTACAGCCATTACGGCGTGATTGAACAAAACATTCAAATATCTAAACTCAAAGTTATAATATTAATAGGATAATATTTTTTGGCCATTCCCAATATTCAAGCTATTTCCAGTTTTTCCTTACAAATGGTATAATTTAGCAACAAATCACGTTGCTAACTAAACTATTACATCAATTTACTTCAAAAAATTTGGGTATAGTTTTGTCGTTTGACGCAAATCTCTATCTAACCCTTACCAAAGGTTGAATATTGGGATAGGCCGTTAGTATCTGAAAAAGTAGAACTCGCTTCTAGCGATAAGGCCGCATTTTCACTATACAGTTAATAATCTAACAAACTTGCGCACTTGTAAGATCACTTCGCGCATGGTATTTAAAACTGCACAAATTGTCAACAGATAATAAAGCTATCATAACTATTGGAGGTTTATAAGATGATTATCGCTAGGTAGATGTTTACAATCCCATGGCATACATAATCTTAAATTTAATTATCTATAGTGTTCCCTTTAGCTTATTTTAATATATAATATAATATTTGGTCTGTATATATGTTTTATATAATTCTTAACCTAAATTGTTGAATATAGCACTTAGATGTCACTTTCTTTCTTCACTTTCAGATCAAGAACTCCATCTAATAATTAAAAAAAAAACAATTAATATTCATTAATGGCAACTAATAAATTAATTAATTTGGAAGTTTTCAAGAGTAGAGTGAATAGGTATCTTCTAGGTAAGCGTGCTACATCGTCAACCACATCATTGCTTAACATCAGGTTCTCACCTCTCAATATAGGCAACCGTTTGACCACAATCTCTTGTGGTGAAACGGTTGCCTATATTGTATAAAAAAAAAGTTATTGTTGTAACTTTTCTAGTCGCAAACTATGCAAAGTTCCTATAGTACAAGCTCTGCTTAGTTTGGGACTAGAGGGTCAAATGTCAAAGGATATTTTTAAATCATAATATCTCGTCCCACTGCTCGCGAATATTTCTAATGCTCCCAAAATAATATAAAAGTTAATGACTATTATTAATTATCTTGTACTAAAAATTCTTACCATCATTAAGCGTACAGTATGTAATACGTCGAGGCGCTGATTGCTTCCTTCCATGTGATTTCCTTCTACCCTCTTTCACGCACAAATTTAACACTTCCTCTTTCCCAGAATCTAACGTCAAACATTTAACATTAGACGTCAACTTCTCATTCGCAATAAAAACCGTTTTGGCGAAAACCTTTTTTTTATCATTGAATATGTGATTAACACTTTGCTGCACCAACTTTCCTATTTGGCACTCGAAGATGTTAGAATCTAATTCTTGTTTGATCACATTGTGTAAATTGGGTGTAAAATCAATTTTTGTATCGTTGATTGGTTCTTGTTCCATTGCGAATTCTTCTCTCTCCTTCTGTAGTTCTTGTCTCACTCTCTCGTATACGTCATCATCATCAAAGTGTAAAACTTGTTTGATATTTTGATTTTGTTTGGTTTTGAAGCATTCAGAGAGGTGTGTGAGGGGGGATATTGTTCGTTTGGCTGTATTGTTGTTGGTAGAACTCTTTTTGGGAGGCGAAAGGGGAAGCTCGACTTCTATAGACGGTACTTCGGTTGCATCAGATTTTCCTTGAAGTATCTGAAAGCAAAAATATAATTCTGTTATAAACCTCTAAAACCCCTGTGTATTTTGTCTTTATTTTTAATCTTTGGTTTGTTTGTTTTAATAAATGCCGAGTCGACGAAAGACACGGGAGACGCAAGCACGGGGGTGGTACCTACCTAGTGGCATTTTGGGCCAAGTAGTTTTAGTGATCTTGACGTTTGGATACCGCGCGGACGTGTTTGCCTCTCCCAACCTTTGCGCCCTTAACGTAAACTGCTGTTCTCACTATACACATCCGCTACACCCTGCTTAGACTACAAAAAGGCGATCTCTAAACCTGAAAGACCCCCCAAATAGTCCCTTAAAAGCCCCTAGCTAGTTAGACCCGTAAGAGCTCTCTAATATACTCTTAAAAGCTCCCAAATAGACCTCTAACTAAGCCTCTAAAAGCCCCCAAATATACCCCAAACCCAACTCGTGCAAGACCCTAACCAGCTAAATTTCTAAAAGCTCCCAAACCACAAGTTAGTTAGCCCTTAGAGACCCCAAATAGACCTCTTACTAAACCTCGTTCCACTCCTTTATATGCACTAAACACCTCCTCAGCCTGACACACTGTTCCTCCGCTCTTGCAAAGCGCGACCAGCGTGAAATGGTCCTAAATGAATGTCCCTTAAAAGCCCCAAAAAGCTAGGGGCGTTCAAAGGTTTATCCTCTGAACGCCCCCAGCCAACCTCCCAAACTTTGAAAAGCACTCATAAACCGTCAAAAATCCTCCCACTTACTAGACCTACACGAACTTTGAAAGGGCCCTTTGAAAACCAAAAATCCTAGTACAAAATCATCCCATTCCGCCCACTTACATGCAGTAAATGCCTCCTCAGGCGTACACACTTGTCTCGCACAGTGTCCCTGCGTTCTTGCAAGGCGCGTCTCTCTGCCAGCGCGTCGTTCCTGCAAGCCCGCACGGCGCGGAGCTCACGTGTCAACCGCCGCAGATGCTCCACAGAGCGACGTCGGCTGTTCTGCGAAGCCAACTGCAAATTAATATAGAAACTTTTTGGTGGGATCTCTTTCTGTTTCTTTAATACACAGATCATATAAACATTCTTGGATTACTCACAACGCCTAGTCCCAAACTAAGCGCTTGTATGGTAACTAGGTTGCTGATAGAATACTTATATACATTTTCTTGGTAAATACATATTTATAATACATAGTAACACACAGATATAAAACAAACATCTATATTTGTCACACAAAAATGTTTGTTCTTTGCGGGGATCGAACCTACGGCCCACATCGCGGAAAACAGAGCAATCTTTTGCCTCATATTTGTGCTATTTTCAGCTTGTCATCGTGAGAATGCAATTAATAGCATTGTATTACATGGTCCGCCGCAAGATCATGTTACAACACATTGTGTCAAACTATATTGATCTCTATATGTAGTCCTATAGACATCAAATATAGAATTACTGACCTGTATAGCGTCACAGCCAGTGTCATAGAGCCATCTAATATTTGAATAGTTGTTTTTTTTCTGTATTTAAATTATTAAAAGTATAATTTTTATAAACTAGAGATTTACTTTTAAACATGTAATATTTTTCAAGTCAAAATATTCTAAAGAGGAGACGCATCCCATCAGTGGGCGTATACGGGGAGAGATGGAAGAATTATTCCAAAGTCATACTATCTCACCTGATGATGATTACATATCTACGTTTACATATCTTCTATCTTCTAAATATATAAAACTCTTTTGAAGTTGACTGACAATCAACGCACAGCCTAAACTACAAGTCCTAGAGGTATGACATTTGGAGGGTAGTATCCTTATATAGTGTAGAGGTGCACTAAGAAAGGGTCTACAATGCGAGCAACGCCGCGGGCGACGGCTAGTTTTGTATAAAAACACATGTCCTGTAAAAAAATATGTCCAGTAGTTTTGTTGTTTCAATCAATACAAAACTGGACCAAGTTGTCTGAATAAATAATATAAATAAAATAAAATAAATAAATTTGACATTCATATTTCTTTTAAAAATGTACTAACCCTGTTCTTAATCCTTCGTCTGAGTCCCTTCAAGAAAGCTAGGTCTTCACTGGGCAGCTTCAGAGACTGCACCCGCTCCGAGTACTTGCAAGTTGAGAGTCCTGCTACTTCCTCCACTGTCATATTGATACCTCGTGCTGGGAAAACATAATTTTCTCCAAATGTCAACACTAATCAATCTGGGGCTCATTTTTGCAACATGAATCAATCTGGAAATTGTTGCGAAAAAGTTTCACCTCAACTTCTGCCTAGATCAGGAATAAATGTGACAATCGTAAACATATAGATAAACCAAGTGCACAGACAATATTAAGTGATATACACGTATCAGCTTTAAGCTGCCTGTGTATAAAATAATAATAATAATAATAATATCGTAACAGTAGTGTATCCAAGATCCGAGAAGACAAGACACTGCGCGGTGACGCTAAAACGTTTTTCAGAGGAGCTGATGTGACGAGCAATATAACTCAAATACAATTGTTATTACAAGTTTGTTTTGTTATATATTATAAAATGTATGTGCTGAACTAAAGTTTGCATAAATTGTATAGGATAAAATATTCATAAAATTGAATAGGATTGTTCATCCTATTTTATTGAATACTTTTATTAAATTGAATAGGATTGTATATCTTATTCAATTTTCAATTTAAATTGTAATAACTTTTAACTATGCACTTTTAATTTGTTTTTCATCAAAGCCTGTTTGACTGATAACTTGTTCTACTCACAACATAAGTTCTACTGTCAGTCAACAAGTCGTTATGTTATAAGAATGAAGGCTCTGACTCATCAAGTAATGTAGAAATTATCTTACACCCATTGTTTGATTGGCATTGGTTGATTAGTCATCACTATTACTGTTAGAAATATGTCTCAAAAAACCTAAATTTATTACCGTGTGTTTCTATTGCTTCTTCTATTCTTTATAAAACCTATATTAACCTGTAAAATTTTTTTCTGGGTTTCGACAGGTTAAGTGCCTACTAGCATAGAAAAAAAAACTCTTTACCAAGTCTTATGCAAAAAATGATTTTTTTGCATTTCCTTCAAAATATAAAATTAATACACTCCTCACTCCGCTATATACAAAATGAATATGGAAATAAAGAAAATATTCATTGCTCAATATTATATTACTAATGTCACCAGTAGCAACATGGAGCTTTGCAAAGTAGGTACATACTTAAATCTTATTTCAAATTGTATACACATGTATGGTACCTATGTAAAGTAGGTGTAGATATATACATGCACAGTAGGTGTACACATTCAAAAACCCTATAAATCCTAGAAGATATCTATAAAGGGCAGTCGTGAAATAATAGACAATAAAAAAGTGGATGTTTCTAAGAAACGGTGGTTCACGGAACATACCTACCTAATGTTTTCATTTTATGCATAGGTTGAAACAGATCAAACTTTTTTCAACATTGCTCTAGTCCGCAACGTTTGATCATATTTACTGACGAATAGACGGCGCAGTGATACCGTTCCGTCAATTGTAGGAAGTATACATTACATACTGCGCCATACATATAATAATATAAATAGTATTGCAACATAGGTACCTGTTGGCTATCTCCGATTTCAAATGCAGTAATGACATTACAAACTTACTTACCTTCGAGTATTTCCTGGTCCACTTGATAGGAGGATGCGTTTTTCGCATTATCTTCCATTCTTCATAATTATATTGTGTGTTTTTATCAAGAATTTACAATAAAATTCTTACGTATTCCAATTTCATGAGGTTAGAATTTCTGTCTGAGACACAATTGTGTGACTGACAGATAGATGTTCGGTGCTGACAGATGATTGACATGGCAATTGACATGACAGTCAGTGTGACAGCCAAGACGTTTTTTGGTTTTTGGGAATGCATTCCGTCCCACAGACGAAGGATTAATTAATACCTGTGGAATTTCATTCATTTTGTTTATGGTCTGTGGTTTATTCACTCACTTCACTCATTCCATTCATACACTTCTGACTTCATTGATTGACTTGTTTTCTAGCTGTCCGCCGGTGTTTTTTGATTTTGCTCCCCAAAAATACGGGTAAGAAATAGTATTTTATGAATAAACAGGAAGAAAAATAGTAATTTACACCGTGAGCTATAATGTCTTTTGAAAGTAATTTTTTCTGATATATTTTTGGGAACGCTTCCACATGTCATGTCATAACGATCGCAATTCAAAAATGTTTTTGTCAAATTGTAAATTATATTTTATTTTAGCTGCGTGTTCATTTATCTAACCATAATTCAACATACTGTACTTAGTAGAGGAATATTAACTTCTATAAACCATCGTGTAACTTTCTGACTCTCTAGAGTAGATACTTCATTCCACTACAATTTTTAATACTTTGAATAGGTGACCTTTCCTTTGTCCTAAAGATTTACAAAAAAGCCTGCATATGCCAGGCAGGGTCTTATTTTTGTTGACTTCAGTGGTATAATAATGGCTGGCTGGCTATCTTGGACACCGCAGAATTTATTCTGCATAAACATCAGAATAAAGTACATATAAGTAATCGAAGGGCCTAGGCAAATCAAAATTATTTTTTGTATTTTTTAAATACTGTATTAGTAGTAATTTTCTTTGTAAATTAACTACATTTACTTAGCAAAAAAAATTTATATAAGTTATCAAACTGGTCCATGCAGTGATATTCATATATAATTTCAGTAGAATGACTTCACGGGGCCGGGGAGGCAGCACTAGTGATTGGGATCCCATGAAAGATGATTTTATCGACACTTCTTTCAATCCACTGTATCCGGATGACAATGCCAGGTGAAACACAAAACCCCCAAACGAAGTATAAGATGTTATCTTAAAGAGTAACTCTCTCTCTTGTTGTCTATACTATTAAAAAACTGTAAAAAAGCCAAAAACTAAAATGAAAGATATAGATAAACTAAATAAACAATTCTGATTCCGAAAATCGTGTTTGTTTGTTTATCTGTTTATCTGTTCGCGGATCACGCTTAAACTACTGGACCAATTTCAATGAAACTTATACCATTCGGAAGCCCTTTTTCCGAATTGAAACATGGGTTCTTAGATACAGCTTGAACTCCCTAAACCAAAAGTAGCCTTTGCTACGAAGTTCATCATATGTTGGTTGACAAATTTTTTGGTGGAAAGTTTTGCACGCGTACAAAGATCAGCTAGTTTCTGTAATAATCTCAATGTAAGCTTGCAATAGTTACATTGTGTTTTGTCTTTTGTATTGACTTCCATATATATAGTTGGTACATCCAATTTGTACTGATGTGGACCAGTTGAGCTGAGCTATCTATAAATCGTTTGCAACAGTTTGTAAATAGCTCGACTGTTTCATGTGTATTTTGTAAATATTGTAAATACTGTATTAGTTGTAATTTTCTTTGTGAATAAAATAATATTGTAATAAAAAATAAAATATTAGTTGGTCCCAACAGTGAGGTACAGCTGGACCAAACTAAGCTCTACGTAACCAAGCTACCTGCAGCACTGAGCCAGGAAGGGCTTGTGGATCTCTTCAGCAAGTACGGCAGCGTGATTCGCTCACACTACAGCCGAGACCCGCACAAGAGATATGCATTTATCTCTTTTGAAACTGCTGGGTGAGTTTGATTACTTGTCTTTTTATGAACTGTCTATGTATTCTACACCAAATGTGGGCAACAACCAGACGTTTTCGTCAGACGTTTCACACAACGCATACTAGGCCCTCTGTTCTAAAAAATTATCATTGGCACACTTACATTAATGAAATATTTTTTTGCCTCTAATGAAATATTTTTTTCAATTAATATAAATACAAAAATTCTGCTAATAATAACTAACTGTCGCCCGCGGCGTTGCTCGCGTTCTAGACTTTAGAATGTGACTTTTCAAAATTCTTTTCTTAGTGCACCCCTACACTATAAAAGGATACTACCCTCCAAATTTCATACCTCTAGGACTTATAGTTTAGGCTGTGCGTTGATTGTCAGTCAGCTTCAAAAGTGTTTTATATATTTAGAAGATTAAACTAAATAAATATTCATCAAAATAAATATAAACACTATATTTTTTTTATGTTACAGAGAAGCCAGAATAGCAATGATGAAACTGCATAAAACAGAGCCTTTTAACATGAGCATCTGCTTTGCACATAAGAAACCTGTAAGTGTCATATTATAAACTATGTTTCAACTTGAGCAAAAAATGTTGCTAGTAGTAGGTGCCAAATAACACCGCAATATAGGTCATTCACCCACCTTCACAGCGATGTCGCAAAATTCAATTTATGAATGGCTAATTCTGTCGCTTTCCATACAAAACCTGTCGCTAAGACGGTATCGCTCGTAGTACTGTTTGTTTACCATACATAAATTGAATTTTGCGGCATCGTGGTGAAGGTGGGTGAATGACCTGTATTGCGGTGTTATTTGGCACCTACTATATTTTGAATAGAAGACCAAATATTTCTGTCGATTTATCTGTCAAACTAAAGAAAGCGGTAAAAAATAACGCGTCCACCTTCTGTATCTACTCTAAGGATGGTGCTGACAAAATATTAAGGCCCGTATGCCGATGTAAAAATTACTCGGGCATAGATTTGAGTATAGATTTTCATACAAAAATCCATGCATGAGCAGTAAATCAGCATACAGACCTAAGTCGTAAATCATAACTGTAACATACATATTTGTCATTTTTCTATATAAAAATAATACAATAAGAAATCTTAGGTAACCACTCATAGGTATGCTTTAGTCACACATTTTTTTTTATTTATAACAGTCTAACAGTAAAAAACACAAGCATTTGTTGAACCAGTAGGTACAGTAGGTGTAGCTAACTTATTCCTTTATTAGTTTAGTTACAAATGACTATACCGAGTCTTTTTATAAGACTTGAGTATAGTCATGTCTTGAGTTTTTCAAGTTTTTTTATTAAACTAGTGTGTCTTGACAGCCTTCTGGTCAGCCAAGCGCAGACAGAAGCCAATCCAATACCGACAGACAAATGAATAGACAGTCGGCCACAGATAGGCAGAACCTTAATGTTAGCATCCGTGAAGATTCTACAAGCATGAGTAGCAAGGGAAGGAAGATTAGGTGAGTTTGTTTTTTATAGCTCTCTGAACCAGCTATGAATGAATGAAAATGTTTTATTGTACCGAACAGAATCTGATGAATTATTGTACTGAAATACTTTTATGTAAATTTTGAATTTCGCGCGTTTGCGCGATCCAAAGTATGCGAAATTCAACAAAACAAACAATGCTTCTATTGGTCAGTTTTCTTATCGCTGCTACTGTGTCGACCAATCACGCGATCCAGAAACTTGGTTGGCTAGCAAGCAAGCGAAACAAACCACGCCGTTTTTTTTATTTTACTCCATTTTTGTTTTGCTGTGCGTGAAAAATGGTCGTTCTTTTCGAACTTTTCTGAATTCTAAACTATTTTTTTGTAATAATCTACTAAGGAAATCAATAAAATCGTGTCTAATTTCTCGTTTAGAAGCAAATATTTAATTTTGTGATAAATATTTGTCTAAAACTGCTGGATTCTGCAAAATGATGGAGAAGTACTTTTCGTCGATGCAGCAAAGTTCTGCCGACCCGTAAGTTACCTATCTCTTCCTTTCTATCTCATAAACAGAAACAATAGCCTATTGTACCATGTATCACGATAAGATAACTGAGAAGTCCAAAGCAATAATAAAAGTAGGTAGGTCCCTACCTACCTACCTACCCTCAAACAAGCCATTCATTTGGTGGTTCCAGGAATTTTACGAACCTACCTACTCCTGGGACTTTGTTGTTCTTTTTTTATTGGTTTTCTCTACCCGGGATGATGTTAAATTAGTTTGTTGAAAACTGCAACAATGACCTATCTAGCGACGTATTTTCTAGACTACACTAGGTACCTTTTCTACAAGTTTTTATGGCGGAAACAAGAACTATTATCGCTTATTCGTTGTCAACGTGAGGTAGGTAATGTAATGTTATGCATCTATCTATTACATGGCATTACCTTACAGAGTAGGTCAATAAATTCTTCTAGCATGTCAACGGTCTGGACAACACCTCTAGACTACGTTCAAGTTCAAATAAAAGGCCCAGGTGTGGGACAAATAAAACATGAAGTAGGTAGGTAACTTGTTAACTACTTGTTACTTGTTCGGTGGACTTGTTTCCGCAACTAGGCCACAGCTGGGCCGGTAGTAAGTAGGTAATAACATTTATTACAACAGAACAGGTATCATCATGGCTCTGTTGGAAGTAGCTCTGCCTTCAGTTCTGTGGGTCGTGGAGAACAAACATTTGTGTGTGGCAAACATAGATTAAGTTTGTTCTGTGTCTGGGTGTTACTATGTATTATAAGTATTCTATCAGCAATCTAGTTTCCATAGTACAAGCTCTGCTTAGTTTGGGACTAGACAGTGTTGTGTGATATGTCCTAAAACATTTATGTATTATTTATTTATTTATTTATTTATTACAGAAATGATCATGTCAATGGCAATAATGATGGAGATGAAACTGAAGAAAGTGAAATGGTAAGCTTGTCAAATATTTTTGTAAGTGATTGTTCTCGGGTGCTTCTAAGTCATGTTTGGTGAAAATCTGTCCAGCTCTTTCCAACATAATAATATGAACATTTATCAGCAATTTTTAACAGACTTCAAAATAGGAGGAGGTTCTCAATTCGCCTGTTTTTTTCTTTGTTACCTCATAACTCCCTCATTTATGAACCAATTTGAATAAATCTTTTTTTATCTGAAAAGTTATTCATTTTGCAGATTGGTCCCATAAATATTTTATCAAAATCGGTTCAGTAGTTTGAGAGTTGAGAGGAATAACTGGTAACAATACACGACATTGCGTATTTTGCTTTCCTGTGACATTGCAATGGTGTTTATGATCAATAGAGCAAACCCAATGAACTACTATCATCATCTGATGATGAAGCTGTATCAAATTGAAATGGTAGTCACACAACATTGTCCAACTTTTAACACCCAGTCTGTCGAGAGTTAAAAGATCACAATCAACTTTGCAGGGCCATGATCCAAAGCTAGCATACGACTTGGAGAAGCTAAAGCTGAAACGGCTGGAGATAATGGATCAGCAGTTGGAACTACAGCAGAGAATGCTTATTCAACAACAGCGGGTATTTATTTATTTATTTTATTTTTACCCGACTATAGTGAATCTGTGGATGGCACAAACTTGGGGAGGCCTATGCCCAGCAGTGGGTAAAGGCGGGCTGTGAATGATGATGATGATATACTAGTGTTTTGTTATTACTAGTTTTTACACTAATGTTTTGTTTGCAGATGAAACTCAATGCGTCTGTTTCAACCAAACGCCGTCTCCTTCCTGATGGTAGATCAATCCAAATGTAAGTACCCTCATTATTAGCCTCTAGACATCCATTAGGCCTTGCATAGTTTTCCAAAAGAAACTACTTTGGGATATTTTCCATAGACTTTCAAAATAACCAATTTTGGGCCTTCTCCATCCATCAGCTTCCCAATGTCGTCAGTCCATTGAGTGAGGAGCTGTCTAATGCTTCGCCTTGCGGTTCATAGTTGCTTTTCGAGAAGCTTTGCAATATTTTTAGTAGGCAAGGCTTTTAGTAGGTTGCAATATTTTTTTGCAATATTTTTAGTAGGTACACTAAATTTGAAAAGTTTTTAGGTAGTTTTAAAAGTTCGCCATTATTTAGTACTAGGTGCCGCCCGCGACTTCGTTCGCGTCCCATTGGTTCCCGTTAATTTTTCGGGATAAAAAGTAGCCTATGTGTTAATCCACGTCACGCACAATATATATTCCAAGTTTCATCCAAATCGGATCAGTAGTTTTTACGTGAAAGAGTAACAAACATCCATCCATCCATCCCTCGACGTTCTACGCGGTCACTATTTGTATGGGTGACCGTTAGTGGCATTTACATCTGAGCGCTTTCTTGCTTCGGAGGGCACGTTAAACTGTCGGTCTCGGCTCTAGCAGTCGTTAAGCCATGACGGAGGCCTTAAGGCGGCCTAAAAACTCCGTCAACAGAGTTGACCACAAACTCATACGAGCTTGCTTGCTTACTAAAATTACGAGGATATGCCATGTCGATCCAACATACTTATGAATTATATTAGTAAAATGTTGCAACTTGTTGCAGAACCCAGGATAACGAGACTAGCTTCACTGCTGGCGGTGGTGATTCGGTGAGTCATCTATTACGTTGTACTAAAAGTACTATTGTTCAAAATAATCTGATGCTAAGTATCAACAAAGCACATTGACGTCGAAGTCACTATTTTAAAAACTTACATATTATGTAACGCGGGCTTAATACGACGAGATGTGGTCGGAACTATATTCTAATGCGCGCGATGCTAGCGCCTCCCTCAGCCAGGGAACATTCGCCTGTCATGTAAAAAAATTAGTTGAGGTTATTATCACAACATAGTATAAAGCAAAGTCGCTTCTCGCGTCTGTCCTAATGTCTGTATGTATGTATGCTTAGATCTTTTAAACTACACAACGGATTTTGATGCAGTTTTTTTTGCATCATCATCACTGCATTGCACCCGTGCGTAGCCGGGGCGGGTCGGTAGGAGCAAAGGCCTCCCTTCTCGACAGTCTTTTCTGTTTTGGGCAACTGTGGACGTATTCAAGTTGAGGTTAATTAAAAAATACTGCATATCTCGTTTTGTTTAGAACCCGTCGAGTCTAGTTCGAGAGTTTCGCAAAGATATTCGTTGTGTGAAATGTCTATCTATTTATCTTTATTTCCAACGCGTAATGCACACATAATATCAAAGTTTTCTATCAATATGTTTTCTGCAGGCCTAGGATGCGCACGCGATATATTTGTCACGTCGTTCTGTCAAAACGTAAGCATTTTGTACTAGTTTTTGAACTTTTGCATTATCTGTTGTGGTAGCGCTGTCGACAAAACGCGCCTTCTTATTCTACACTTTTGACTCTTGTTAGTCGTCGTACCTCTCTGAGGACGAGATAATAGTCATGCAGAAATGTCAATAGTTGAAGATTCAAAGGCGCAGTTTCTGGACAACATTACCACAGATAATTCCAGTTCAGAAACTGGTGCAAAATGCTTACATTTTGACAGAACGACATGACAAATATCTCGCGTGCGCATCCTAGGCCCGCTGGTGTGGTACTGAACTTCAACTCGTCAGTGTGCTTTGAATCTAAGCTAGGTTATAAGTACTGCTAAAAAATATATGTACGTAAAGTTATCAATACCAACACTGTACTCACTAGTGTACACAACACACTATTGAAAATCTACATACACGGGTTCTTAGGGCTGTATTCGAACAAACTCTAAGCGTGACTCAATCAAGATCTAAGCGTGACTCAATCATAGATAGTTTGAAGTTTTGATACAAAACTCAAAAAATCTATGCTTGTATGTCGATTTTTACTTTAGTATTTTACCATACAAGCCTTTACAACATGTTTTTCTTTAGGAAGTTAAGGAAAATAAAGAGACAGTTACAGTGATGAACCTTTTATTAATTTATCAAATTATTTGCATGTGATGCCTTACTGTGTTTTGGGGAATTGGTAAGGTCACGTTAGTTCAAAGATATTATGCCTTGCATTGCACGTTAGCTCAAACCTATTCGAAAGTTATGTATTTATTTATAAAGTGTACTTTTCAATGTATTATGTGTATTTATTGCGATTTATTATTATCAGCTTCTTCCAAATTTCAGGTCTATAACTATTTGATCTTTCAATCGACTGCCGATCTTGCCGTTATAGAAATAGAGGCGACTTTAACTCGAATTCATAAACTATGTAGAGGTTCCCTAGTTACGGATTCAGGCGCTGCGCCAGGTGTGTGCTGGTTAAAACTGTTTGGCGGATTGTTCAGCCTCTGTTTATGAATTCGGGAGTAAGATGGTGCAGTCCACTACAAAATTTCAGCTAACGGCCGCTGACATGCATGCACGCTTAGGAGTGGGGCTTCCTTCGAAATTCACTCTTACCATCAAAGACACAAGGCTCAGATTAGTACAAAAACGATACAAGATAATTTGTCTACAGAACGTAACCACGTGCTCCTGTCAGAAGACTTCTTGGACGAGAGAAGAAAGCGACGGAAGCTCCACTCCTTCCACTTGCGTTCTATGTTCCGAAGACCCGAGTCCGAAAGTAGATACGGAAACTACTAAAACCGATCCTCCCCATAGCAAGGATAGCCAAACAGTAACTGTTAGTAAATCTAAGCAATCCGAGTCTAGTAAGATCACCGATACTGTCAGTAAGAGATCAGACGCTACGAGCAAGAGATGCGAGGTTAGGAAGTGCGCATGTAGAGTCGGTAGTAATTTGACATGCGACATAAAGTTCCGCGACTTTTACGCTGAGACTGACGACGAAGCGGACGAGACGAACAGACTGATACAGATGCGAAACTCTGACTATTTAGATATTGTTGATGATGAACTAAAATTGGTGATAGCTTTAGCGGGGTACCCTAAATCGAAGATGCGTTTGCGACAAATGGAGCTGTTTCAACGGTGTCTGCGTGAGGTCGTCGACATGCAAGCTAAAGCAGGTCTTTTGATGAAAGATCCGTCCTTCCTAGATTACTATTTGAACAGGGGTGCCATTGTTTGTATTTGTAAAGATCTCGAAACACGAGATTGGTTGGTTAGAATCTGTCCAGGTTTGCAGGAGCGAATGTGCTACAACTTGGTGCTCCTAAACGCAGACGTCAAGAGATTATGTCTGGCCGTACTTAAAATACCGCGTATCTGTTGGCCCGCTACAGCCCAGGATGCCTTCAAACTGCTGCAGTATTTCAACCCATCATTAAAAACGAATATGTGGAAAATATACGCGCAAAAAGTTATTGATAATGTTGAATGTACTTCGTTTCTGATAGATCGCGTGTCCGGTGAGATTATTCGCGGTCCAACATTCAAAAACGTTATAGACTATGATCAGATGGAATTTGAGTTAACTGGATATACGGAGATTTACTACGAGTGTCTACTGTCTGGTATGGAAGAAGATTTGAGCAGCGTGGCATCGAGAGTGAAACTTTTGGAAGAAATTAAATCCGCTAAATCCACACCACGAATACAATCCACAATCAGCTTGGTGCCTGTTGGTAAACCTGTTGAAATCAAAGAAGAAACTGATAACGTTTTGGAAACTGCACCGGAAACCATCGAGGAAACTGAAACAAACGAGATAGAAGAAGCAGAAGATATTGATGAATCAACCAACGAACAAACCAACGAGGTGGAAATCGAAGAGATTGATATCAAGAAAGTTCTAGAAAGCTCGTTACAATCAGACGTCTTGAAGAAAATCAAAGATGTCAAATACATTGGTGAAAATGACGAGGTGCTAGTTTGGTCTGACGAGGCGTCTTACTTCCGTGAAGGCAAAGAGCCTAAGAAAGATATAACAGCTGTTGAGTCTCTGATAGCTGAAACGACAACGACTTCTCTAATGGATATGTCTGAAAAGTCTGTATCTATTATTGAAAGCAACGACAATTTACTCACCAAAACAAGCACCATAAATATCGATAGTAACAGAGGTATAGCTTACCATAGACGAACGAACTATCTACACGTGGAAAACGAACTAAAAGTTGCTATTACTCTGGAAGGCTACCCGGTCAATAAATTAGAAGGAACACACATCAGGCGATTGAAGCATCTTTTCAAAGAATACTTGCACAAGGATATGAAGTCCCAACGCTTTACAAACATGATCATTCCAAAATTTCAAGACATTTACCTCTCAAACGGGGCTGTGATATACGTTTGTGATAGTTTGGAAACTAAAGACTATCTTACAGAAGTACTACCCAAGTTTATTAACTCGACAGGTTTAAAACTGACATTCCGCGATGTGAAGAACTTGGTGAGGTTTACAAGAATCGTAATGAGATTGCCCAAGGAGCAAGCGCACGTTGAATCAATCGTTATATTAATGGAGCTGCAAGAAAAATATCAGAAACTGAACCCTAGTTGTTGGAAGTACTACTCCGATGTAGCCGGGAAACAGAAAAGAGAGTTTGGCGTTGAACCGGAATCCCTAGAAGTTATCAAAAGTCCTGACTTCCAACCGACATACGAAGGCGAGAAACTTATATTTCGAATCATTGATAGGCAGAAACGTGATATCAGCTGTGATGAAACAACCAAATCGGAAGATACTGCAGACGTTGAAACTAAAAAGCAAAGAGGGTACGTATCTAAGAATATGTATGCGCCGATAGATCCTGATATTATGACCGCTCCACTCACTCGAATCCGAACAAACCACTACTCGGATCTTATAGCTGACGATTTGAAACTATACGTAGGACCGACTAACTACCCTGATTCTCGCATAGACGAGCCCCAGTTCCACATGATCAAAAGAACATTCGAGAAAATCGTCGCCGATTCTTTAGAAAAGGGAGATATCACTGAGGAAACAATGCCGAAGTTCCACGACATGTATTTGTTTGATGGAGTTATTTTCATAATTTGCAAGAACATGGATTCACGAATTGCAGTCGAAAACAACGTCGCTTTGGTAAACGATAAACTGAAAACTAGTCTCAAGTCAACGGAATTCCGTGGAGCGGTTGGTATTGTTAGTTTGGTGGTAAAGACTAGCAAGGAAACTGATGATGTAATAACTATATTACAGAAACAAAATCCGAGACTGCGTACTAAATATTGGAGGAAAATCAGTACAGTACGAACAAGTACGAAACTAGATGTAATTTTACAGATAGACAAGTTATCAGCGCAAGTCATCATGGACCCACATTTCAATAAACTGATTGGCGTGGAACCCGCGGAATTCAAACTAGGCCATCTACGGTCACTGATCAAACCCAAGGAGAGCTTGGAAGAACTAACCAAAGCAAAGACATTGAAAATCAAGAAGAAAGCAAGCAAAACCAAGAAGGTGATCAAGAAGAAGTCAAAGGAAATAACTAAAGAAGCGATCGATGATACAACTTACAACAATAGCGATGTTGAGAACAACAATTCACCGAAAATACACGACGATAATGAACTAGATCCGATCATCATTGAGCCAGAATCTCCTAAAAATAAGCAATTTGTGATGCCAGATAATTGCTACCAAACTAAAATTATTCTCAAAGTGCCGACTAACATACTCCCTGATAGCGAAGACGATTTGAACATCATTTTTGATATCTTAGAAGATAAAAACCCAGGTTTGAATACGGAAATATGGCAGATCTACAGCGAGACGGATTACCCGTGTAATGGTAAGTTTGTTCTATATGTAGACAACCAGTCTCTGTCTGTGATACAGAGTAAGAGTTTTGTGCCATTAGTCGGTGGTGAACGGCTTAAATTCTTCTTTTAATACCATTTTCTTTTTACGTTAGTTATAAATTGGGCCGTTTATGATCAAAGATTTATTAAATATTGCAACTTTTTATCATGTTATACTAACTCGCGAATGCCAGACCATTTTGAAGGAAACTTCGGGAATTTCAAAGTTTGTAAAGTCGGACAAATTTCGCTATGTTACTTATAGTCATACATAGAAAATAGTTTATTTCACACCATATAAAAACCTTACAACTTAACGGCAGTGGGATACAATGGGCGGCGTCATCACTAAAATCGATCTCTTCCAGGCAACCTTTAGCATAGACTGGACTTGATCATAGACGGCTTCAAGCAACAGTGACATAACATTCCTTCTGACTTTAGAATCGACAATTTGTGATCATTAGGTTTTAGTATTGTGATGTTTTACATTTTAAGATTGATGGTTTTATCATCAAATACCCACCAAATTGTAACGCCTCAGGAACTACACAGTTACCCACCGTTCTGATCTGACATTTACGTGACAGCTAAAGCAAGACAGATAACTTTTCTATTATTCAATCTCGCATTGTTTTTGTGTTTTCTTTAGAGATTAGTTAATCATGTTTTAATAAATGAAAGTGTTAGTTTTTAAAATGTTTTACATAAGTTTCAGGATAAGTATTTTTAGGGTGCTTTTCCACTAGGGCCAAGCTAAGCTGCGTTGCTAAGAAAATGTCTTAAATCCACCAATAGGGATAGTTTGTTTTCATATTTCGTCCTTAGTATCGTAGCGTAGCTTAGCTCTGGTGGAAAAGCACCCTTAGATATTAGTGTTTTAGTTAGTTTATAGTTTTTGTATGTTTAATGTAAATTTGATTTTGTTATTATAATTATTAGTTGCATGTTATATTAATTATATTGCATTTGAATTTTAGTTTTGTTGTTTTAATTTGGCTTTTAGACCTTTGTATGGGTTTGAGTTAAAATTTTAGAGATGTGGTGATAGTTATTAAAATCAATTAATTCGGAATATTGACCATACCACATCCACAACCACTTTAGATCTAAAAACAAAGACATTCACAGTGACTGTTGCTTATTTGTATACATAGTATACCTAGTTCTAGATTAAACAGTCTACTAGAATCTAGGATTCTTGTAGGGTCTTCGGGTTTTATTCTTGTCTAAAAGTTCCGCGGTTCTAGACTTTGAATAAAGACTCTTCAGAGAAACTTTCTTGTTGAGAACTTGCAATATGATTTTTCTTAGATTTATTACAATTATAAAGTGCCTAGTTATAGAGCCACGCACGTAAAGGATCAAACGAGGGCCTACGGAATAATGGTAAACGTACTATGTACGGACTCAATATATGGTATGCCAGCTAATATTAGTCCAATAAGTGGCTTCATTCATAGAATTAAGTTTCTTGTATGACTAAATCAAAAGATTGGACAAAGGACCCATCACATCGCATTGCTTCGGTACTAATACTATTTTAAGGTACTAATTACTACTTCACAATTCGTAGTATTTCCATTCTAGTCTACGTCAGTATCGACATTTTCTTAGTTCACATTTTAAACTATGGATTTTCGCCATTAAGCACTGACGCAAGTAGTAGAACTAACCACATCACACACTCAAAACACAATAAATTGAACGCGCAGCGTAACATTCCGCGGCTTCAGCGCGAGGCGTCGCGGCGCTGCGTGTCGTGCGGCGACGCTGCAGAACTGTACTGCGCCGGGTGTCGTGTCACTCCTTACTGTGGGGAAAGATGCCAAAGGAAGGATTGGGAAGCAAGACATCGCTCGGTGTGCCACAATCTGGCGAGGTGAGTCAAAAACTGGTGAAGAGAGTCAGAAAATAGCTAAGTAAACGTTGTACTGCGCTCGATGTCGCGTGAGTTCTTACTGTGGAGAGAGATGCCAAAGGAGGGATTGGGAAGCAAGACATCGCTCTGTGCGCCACAATCTGGCGAGGTGAGTCGTAACCTGACGAGGTCTGTCAAAAACTGTTGAGGTCAGTCAAAAACTGGTGAGGACAGTTAGAAACCAGCTAGGTAAATTAAAATTTATAAAACGTTTACTGTGCTCGATGTCGCGTGAGTTCTTAGGCCTCAAACGCGCTAGCGGTTAAACGCGGGGGCGGCTAACCGCTAGTGCGTTTGAGGCCTCACTGTGGAGAGAGATGCCAAAGGCGGGATTGGGAAGAAAGACATCGCTCTGTGCCACAATCTGGTGAAGTGGTGAGGTGAGAAAAATTCGCCGAGGTAGGTTACTGGAATTAATATTAAATAGGAGTTATAAATTACAGATCTTCTGCTGAGGAGGTTGAGAAACCCGTAACTAACGCTGCACCGCCGGTACCTGAGTAAGTATTATCAAAGCAAAAACTATAAACTTACATGTGAAGGTCAAATTACGTTTTATTCAGTAAAGTCGCAAAGATCATTTAGAATCGTCTAAAATACTACGTGACTCGTGCGCGATTAAATCCTACGCTCTAACAACTAATTAGATTCCAGTTTAGACAGGTCGCTACCATCAAAACTCGTAATAATGTTACCACGTTCAATCTATCTGTAATTTACTCTGATTGTTTTGTTATTTTTATAGGTAAACTTAGTAGTATTGTACACATGCACAGCGGCGTTTCGTGTAAACAACGCTGATTTTACAAGTGATATTATAAGAACTCTTGTACACAATAACTACATCACTACATAGTATAAAGCAAAGTCCCGCGTCTGTCCTAATGTCTGTATGTATGTATGCTTAGATCTTTAAAACTACACAACGGATTTTGATGCAGTTTTTTTTAATAGATAGAGTGATTCAAGAGGAAGGTTTATATGTATAATACATCGCCATCATCATCACTGCACTGCACCTGTGCGAAGCCGGGGCGGGTCACTAGTTTTTCAATAAATAATTGTTATTATGTGTTTCGTACAGGTCTGCCGTTTCAACGCTTCGCCCGCCTCGCGTGCCCGTTGTTATATCGCCTCGTGAGCCTACCAGTGATTCCGGATCTGAAAGAGGTGGCAAGGTAAATTTAATAATGATAAACATTTTCTCAAACAATGAACCTATTCAGTTATTGTTATAATTCAATTCCCATTTTTCCTATTTTTTTTTTCTTTATATATTTTCGTTTCCTATTTTTATTTTATTAATTTGTCCTATTTTTTCAATTATTTAATATTTTTTTATAATTTCAAAATTGCACGCCTAGTTATAAGCAAAATACATTGATACTTTATAATTAATTAACCGACATCGTATTAACATGTATTTAAGGAGTATGCATAAGGCAGACAACCCTCTCGCTCGCACATTTCAACATTTTTGAAGATATAACCAAAAAATTTGCATCGTCGGTTGCAAATTTTTCGTCGTTTTTTGGTCGGAAAACTTGTTTGGATCAATGTGATATTTTTACTGAACCTTTACATTGTTATTATTTCGACCCTGAAGGGCCGCAATTTCACGTAATTACATTTAGTTATATTATATCTTCAAAAATGTTGAAATGTGCGAGCGAGAGGGTTGTCTGCCTTATACATACGCCATAAGCAATAAATTTACTTTGACTTTGAAGGTAACACTTGTTAAAGTTTTATGTAGTTATAAGCTGTCGTCCGCGGTTTTGCTCGCGTGGTGACAGCATACGCATTATTATGTTAAAATCTTTGATCCTAATTTTAGATCCTATAGGGTGCGACTTTTCAAAATTCCTTTCTTAGTGCACCCCTACACTACCTATAGATTATAGATTCGTATTTTTATTTTTATCTCTTTGCTTTACCTCGTGGGGTTTGTTTCTTTATCATCATCATTCCCCTGCCCTTATCCCACGCTAGGTGGGGTCGGCACAACATGTTTTCTTCTTCCACTCACTCCTATCGTTCGTCAATTCTGAATCTACTCCTCTCACATTCATATGAGATAAATGGGTTATGTTTCTTTATATGGTACAAAATAAAAAAATTCAATTCTATTTAGTTTATTTTTAATTGACATGCAGAAGTTTATCCCTCCCGCTGAGAAGCACGCTGCTTTCCAACAAGCGCAACAGCGCAGGACCAAGCAACCTAACTACAGGAACGACAACCGGAATGAACACGCTAATAAAGTTGACAAACAAGGTAAGTGTAACTGTGACTTCGTTCGCGTCCCGTTGGATCCTGTTGATTTTTCGGGATAAAAAGTAGCCTATGTGTTAATCCAGGTCACGTACAATATATATTCCAAGTTTCATCCAAATCGGATCAGTAGTTTTTACGTGAAAGAGTAACAAACATCCATCCATCCATACTTACAAACTTTCGCGTTTATAATATTAGTAGGATTTTCATCAAAGTCAAATATCTCATGTTCAATTAAATCACGCGGATCATTTAGAATCGTTATAAAACTAAGCGATTCTTGGTGCCAGTTCCTCGCGACCAGCGGGCCTAGGATGCGCACGCGAGATATTTGTCATGTCGTTCTGTCGACGCGTTTTGTCGACAGCATTACCACAGATAATGCAATAGTTCCTAATCAGGTGCAAAATGCTTACATTTTGACAGAACGAGATGACAAATATCTCGAGTGCGCATCCTAGGCCAGCTGATATCTAGCGCGTTTTTGTATGAACCTTCCTTCCTAGTATCAGCGGTTTCACTATATACACTCCTTAGTTTGCGACTAGAGGGCGTTGTGTAAAAGGTCCAAAAAATATTCATTTATATCTTGTTCTAAGGTGCTGATGAAGAAAATGTTCTCAACAATAATCAAGTTTCTAGTAACCGCCGTCACACACCAAGTAAGCATTAATATATCCACTGGTCATTCATTTTGTTATAAATTGTTATAAACTATAGTTTAAACTCAACAAGGTCATCTTGTACTGTCACTATTATCTGTGGGTTAGGTGTCTAGTGTTCCCAAACCACTCAAACGGTGAAGGAAACGTGGTGCAGATGGTGGGTAGATCTACTGTTTCGACGTAATTGCACGTATCTTTTTAGGTTCATCTCTACGTCAGCCAAATCTAGAACAAGCAAGGCCAATACAAGTGGAACCCACACCACAGGAACTGAAATCTGAACCTACTAGGCCAGAGCCGGTGAAACCAACTGGCATTGCTTCTCGATTGGCTAGTATTGAAGATGCCACATCGCGTAAACCGCTGGTACCGGCTAGGTGAGTCAATCGATAACTTACATACTCCTCTATAGGTGAACCATTTAAATGAGACCACTTCCAAAGAAATTAAGTTCGTATGAGGTAGTGAACAACTCTGGTGAAGGGAGTTTTTAGGGCCTGTTTTTAGTCAGTCTAAGAATTCGGAATATTTTTGTCCAAACAGTTACATAATCGAACACTAGTAGGACTGAATGTAATAAACCGTTTTTAGGCCTCCGTAGTGGTTTGACGACTGCTAAAGCCGGTACCGAACGGGCCGTCCGAACCACGGAAGCGCTCAGGATATAAATGCCACTTAATGCCCATCCAAATAATGACCCTGCAGAACGTCTCTAAACTTAGATATGATGAAGTTTAACTAAGCAAGCTACGCCACGATCGCCTCGTACGAGGTTTACAGGTGCACGCGCGGCTGATTTGGTTGGACAAAACTGACTAAACTTGTTGCTCGTGCACAGACTGTATGTTCGTGAATAACGCACCTGAGGGCCTAGTACGTGCAGCACACCAGTGTGCGCTGATTGTTTTAGAGACAATGAGCTTGACATGCGAGTACGAGCTTGGTGTAGACCAAGCTTCTCAAAAAATCCGCTCAGTGTCTCCATACAAATCAGCGCCTACTGGTGTGCTGGCCGTCAGACGTTTTACACCTGATTTACACACCAAAAGTCGTACTAGGCCCTCAGCTGTCCGCTCTCCGCGCGATTCACAACTACACGTATCTAATACTTCTAACTTGATAAAATGGGTGAAACATTTAAACTTTGTTACAGTTTTGTCCTCGAAAAGTTAGCAGTAGGCGCAGAGTTCGTAGCCGCAGTAGTAGCTACGACATCTGATTGTTGTTCTAAGGAACCCGGCTTCGTGTGTCTAACACTGCACCAAGACTACGGCAACATGTATGACCGCCTCTGTGAGGAATTCAAGGAACTGTGTGAGAAGGATACCGAAGTTTATACGTAAGTCAATTCCGTCGCATTCCATTGCGTTATTGGATTTATTTTGGATTTATCGAAAAACCCGGTCTCTAACTCGTGTTTTAGGATAAACTAGGGTTTTTCATATTACGAAACATGTTTTAGCACCTTTACCGAGATCTAACTATAGACTTTCGCTAAACCAACCTCACCCCAGGTTTAACTCTGGTCTAACAGAACTCTGTCTTCACATTTGTCATGAAAATCAATTTGGTGACTGTTTTGTCTCCATTATTTTATATGTACTGTTTTTTCGACAATATATTCGACATTGATATTTCCAAGATAAATCCAGTAACGTAATGAGAAGGATCGTGGAGTGTCTCAGTGGCGCGGTGGGCATGTGAACGACTCACATGCAAGGGGTTTTGAATGTTACTTTCTTCATTATGCTTCACTATCGTGTAATTTTAAGAATAATGGTAACTAACACGAAAACAGATAACCTTGATATTGCCGAACTTGGCAATATGAAGGTAGGGCAGTGTATAACTCGAATGCGATTCTGTGATTACGATTGCGATATTAACCAGCCAGATTCAGGACACTGACAATGGGGTTTTTGAAAAATTCATGTCTATTCTCATAGGTAGCCTTAAAACATGCTTACAAGGTGATCACTGGAACTAACTCTAATTTCAATTCCCCGATCTGTTTCCCAAGCCGATGGAGTTGTAACGTTATAAAGCCGGGTGGCTTTATAACGTTGGTCACGTGACCTACGTCAGTTACCAACCGCTGCATTTTTCCTCAGCCCGCGTAGTGGAGAGACATTCGCATACCTAGAAGAGGACGGGTTCTGGTACCGTGCGCGTTGTCTCGCTCGCACGCGCGGCGCGCTGCTGGACGCGGGACGTGTCGTCTCGCTCACTCCTAGCGCCTGCCGGAAACTGCCGAACGCATTCGCGAATATTCCCGAGTTCATGGCTGTGATGAACTCAAAAGATCTCGAGGTAAATAATAAAGAAATATTCTTGGACATACACTCTCTAGTCCCAAACTAAGCAAAGCTTGTACTATGGGTACGAGATTGCTTATATAAGAAGGAAAAAAATTTATATAAATTTTTATATACTTTTTTGTGTAAATACATACTATTCTCTTTTATCTATTCTTTTTGCTAATACGTTATTTTACTTGACAGATTGGCAGCAATCTAACTTGCAAGGTGATAAGTGTTGGCACCTGCATCAAGGTGTCTGTGGAGGATGGATCAGGCACCAGTATTGAAGTGGAAGCCACCCGGTGGACACCTGACATCGAATATCCAGCAGAACGTAAGTCTCGCTACAACATCTGTAATTAGTCTAAAATCGTCATCATCATGCCGGTTTATACGGGGTCAGTAACATGACAGTACAGTAACCCAGTCCAGTGCTGACTTGTTACTCCAAACACCGTTTTGGCAGTGACTCGGTCCGAAACCACTGGGTAACTGGGTCCAGTCACTGGCATTGTGTAAACCATGCATCATGCACAGCCCAACTTTACCCACTGCTGGGCATAGGCCTCCCCAAGTTTGTGCTATCCACTGCGGTCCTGAGCTTGTCTCCCATTTACGGCCTAAAATTTTTTAGTCTAAAATAATGCTTAGTAAATGCTCAAAAAACCCTAGACTTGGACTCAAGCATAGATATTAGAGTTAATATTTATAAGAAGTACTAGCTGATACCCGCGACTTTGTATAGGTGCGAAACTTTCCACCCAAATATCTGTCACCAGCATACGATAAACCACGTAGCAAATGGCAGCTTTTGGTTTAGAAAGCTCCACGTATATAAGAATCCACGTGTTTGATTTCAATAACATATAGCCTATGTTTCAATCCGGAAAAAGGGCTTCTGAATGGTATAAGTTTAATTGAAATTGGACCAGTAGTTAAGGCGTGATCCGCGAACAAACATGCAGATACACAGACAAACCCGCTTTTCGGAATCAGAATCAGTTATTTAGTAGATCTGCATATTTAGTTTATCCATATCTTTTATTTTAGATTTTGGTATTTTTACAATAGTATAGGTATTTACAAAAAAAGTAAGTATTCTATCAACAGTTCTCATAGTACAAACTCTGCTTAGTTTGGGGTGTCGTGTGAAATGTCCATGAATATTTATTTATTATTATTTTATTGAAATTTGCAGCGCGTCCACCACTCAGACAGCCCAACGTAAAGCAGCCAACCCCTGAGCCACAGACTACAAAACCAGCTCACGTTGAGCCCCCTAAAAGCATCCAATCTCGCCTGTTAAGAGAACCAGTATCAAATGGTGTGAGGAATGCAGAAGTAACTCGCAAACCGCTTGTACCGGCCAAGTAAGTACTAAAAGCAAGCTCGTATTAGTTAGTGGCCAACTCAGATGACGGAATTTTTAGGCTTCTGACGTGGCGGAGCTCATTACGTGCCCTTATGTATAGTCCAGTCAAATTAGTCAAAATTAGGTAAGAATCTCGGAGTTTGAGATACCCAGCTATATAAAACGCGCTCTCCGCCCTCTATCTCGAAAACGATACAACGTATAAAAATTTTATTGAAACAAAAGTTGTAGGGAAGTTAATCCTCTACAATATTGATTATACATACAAGTAGACTAAAACCCATAGGAAACGGGATATTTGCAAAGGTCGATTTTTGTGACCTTTGACCTTGAGATTTTAATGGTCGCGAACACCCTACCATTATGTAGGTTTTGAGACAACGTTTAGGAGGTCAAGATACAAGTTTATGCGAGTTGGTATCTCAAATTCCGAGGTGAAATGCTAACTTGACTGGGCTAGTAGGTTTCTTCAATATTTTGATAAATCTTCTTTCCTATGACCACAGCTACGTCGTCGGAAAACTATCAGTGGATGCAGAGTTCTTAGCCGAAGTAGTGGCTTTAACATCTGATAGCGGTTCTAAGCAACCCGGCTGCGTGTGTCTAACACTGCACGAGGACTACAGCGAGATGTACGGTAGACTCTGTGAGAACTTCAAGGAACTTTGTGAGATGGATACCGAAGTTTACACGTAAGTAAGATTATCACAAGAATAACAATGGGCGCGTGAAAGACTGATACGAGGGATGCGAGTTCAAATCTCACTGGTGGTGTTGCAGTTTTTGCACTTAGACAATTTCTTTTTGTACGTCAAACTAATATTTTTAATTAGATACGTATTAATAGTGTCGATTATTACCAAAACTACACTTAGATTAATTTTAGTCAGTTTAAATTTATTGTGTGCTAAGTCAAATCGTTCCCAATGGCAGAGCCGCCCTAAAGTAATAATAGAATATGAAAAAAGGCCTAAATTTTAGTGCGATTTACTGTTTTTTGTTGTGTTTGGTTAAGCACTGATTCGGACCAGACTCGAGCATAGATTTTTGTTTGAAAATCGCTACTCGAATCTATACTTGAGTAACGATTTCTGTATCGACATACGGACCTTAGTAATCCATATTTATTTCACTTTATTCTAGACCTAGTATTGGCGAAACATTCGCATACCTAGAAGAGGACGGGTTCTGGTACCGTGCGCGTTGTCTCGCTCGCACGCGCGGCGCGCTGATCGACACGGGGCGTGTCGTCTCGCTCACTCCTAGCGCCTGCCGGAAACTGCCGAACGCATTCGCGAACGTTCCCGAGTTCATGGCTGTGATGAACACAACAGATCTTCAAGTAGGTACCCGATGGTGTTGTCGATGGAGAGTAAGGGTGCTTTTACACCAGAGTTAAACTAAGCTACGTGTTGCTAAGGATGTGTTTTTGAAGTCCACCAATTGGGATCGTTTGTTTTCTATTAAATGATTCCTATTGGTGGATGTCAAACACATCCTTAGCAGCTTAACTTAGCTCTTATCCATCTATTCAACAAAAAAGAGATAATCATAATGTTAACACTAGAAACAAAGACAAACTCGCTGTTCCCACCACTAGGCTCACAAAAATTAGTAAATCTTTCAAAGGGCAATGTGTATGTTTCTCTAACAAAAACCCAAGTGATGTGTCTCAGTTGTCGATTGGCAACTTCAATAACGTGATAAAACGAAGACTTCTTTTAGAAGCATACTATAAAATATTTGATTATTTAGAAGACAAACAAGCTTAAATTGGGATGAACTAGCTCCAACTCATCCAATTTTTTTTTTAATTAATAATACCTAATAATACAAAATTTAAAGAGGATTCAAAGTGATCAGTGAGATTTTATTGAATAAAAACATTTTGACTTTGACGGTGGAAAAGCATCATGACCTATTATTAATGACTAGATTGATAATGTGGAACGTGGTTTCTCTTTTTGAACAGATTGGTTGCAATCTGAATTGCAAAGTGATTAGCTCAACTGGCACCTGCATCAAGGTGTCTGTGGAGGATGGATCAGGCACCAGTATTGAAGTGGAAGCCACTCGCTGGATACCCGAAATTGAATATCCGGCTGAACGTAAGTTATTTGACAGATCTGACTTCCACACTGTGGGTCATAGGTTCGAACCCCACTGAGAAGAAACATTTGCGTGTAGCATATATAGATGTTTGTATCAGACTGGGTGTTACAATGTATCAAAAAAAATTACATAAAAAAAGTATATAAGTATTGTATCAGCAATCTAGTTCCCGTACAAGCTTTGCTTAGTCTTGAAATAGATGGTGTTGCGTAAAATGTCCATGAGTATTTATCATCATCATCATCAATATATATAAAATTCTTTTGAAGCTGACTGATAATCAACGCACAGTCTTAACCATAAGTCCTACAGGTATGAAATTTGGAGGGCAGTATCCTTATGTAGTGTAGGGGTGCACTAAGAAAGGAGTATTGAAAAGTCACACTCTAAAGGGTCTAGAACGCGAGCAACGCCGCGGGCGACGGCTAGTTTATTTATGTAATTTTAAAAATTCTGTGTCACACTTATCAAACTAGATTTTTTTCATTCCAGCTGTATCCTCAAAACCTATTCCAATGTCCGTACAAAAGTCTGCCTCGCTTTCAAAACCTGCCCCAATTCTTCCCACTGCACGTCCACAAGAGACAAAACTAATACCGGAAGTTCCCCGACCGTCGCTAGAACATAACACAGTGTGCGTGTTGCTGGATGTGACGTCATTGAGCCGCGCATGTGTGCGTTCCTGTGATCCTAGATTGGTGGCTGCGTTTGATGCTGTGCTAAACGATACTGTGCACTATGGCTTGACGGGTAAGAATCATTTTCATACTCGATTCGATAATCAGAAAGTTAAAATTACACTGTAGGGGAAACGTGACTTTTTTTAAATGAGGATAGTGACCTTGAAGGACCTTAAATCCTTAAGGTTGATGACCTCCGTTGACCGCAAACAAAGTTGGTCTTAGCTCCTAGGTTTTTGACCTTTGAACTCAACTGACCTTAGTGAAATATTGACCTCGACCTCTAGTCTAAAACTCTCGTCCAACGTACGAAAATTACAGCGCGGCGTTACGTAAACATTACGTATTGCAATCATATTGCGCGTACAAGCCAGATCGACTGACGAACGTTGTAGTGTCACCGCGCAGTGTATCTCGGATACGCTAGCGTTACGATACGTTTACGATTGTCACATTATTCGTAGTCGGTACAGTGGCTTGATCACGAATAAATGTGACAATCGCGTATCCGATACACACTGCGCGGTGACACTACAACGGTTGGCAGTCGAGCTGGCATTGACGCGCAATAGAACTCGAATACGTTCACGCAGCGACTGTCGGATTTGTTCGTGATAGAGGTACAGTATCAACAGTCATAAAAAAAAACAATCTTCCCTTACAGCCACACCAATAAAAGAGCCTCCGCAGAAAGGACAAACAGTAGTTGCAAAGTTCACTGATGGGAAGCATTATCGGGCGTTTGTGAAACGCGTCAATGTTGCTATGAACAAATATCTAATCGAGTATATTGAATACGGTGAGTTATGAATGTTATGATACTGCAAATTACTATACTAGTACAAGTTTTCAGTGTATAGTGTGGGTGTGAAACGTCTGACGGCCAGCACACCAGTGTGCGCTGATTTGTATGGAGACACTGAGCGGATTCTTTGAGAAGCTCGACATGCGAGTACGAGCTTGGTGTAGACCAAGGTTCTCAAAGAATCCGCTCAGTGTCTCCATACTAATCAGCGCACACTGGTGTGCTGGCCGTCTGACGTTTTAGACCTGATTTACACACCAGAACTCACCCTAGACTGTAGGCAGATGTCACTGCTAAGTTGATCTGTGTGTTGTGTGTTCTACACAGTACCAACATTTATAAAAAAAATATAAATAAAAAATATCTTATACTGAATTAGGTAAGTTTTGTAAGCACCCAGTTTCATGATTCAGTTGATATGATGTTTATTCTGTGTCTAACATTAAATGTTATTTATTATTATACTAGTGGGTCGCGCCGCCTTCGCACGGGTATTTACCCTGCCACGCTTAGCTGTGCGAAATATAGATAAAAACCATCCTTGATGCGGATTATATATATCATGCTAAAATTTCAGCTCTATTGGTGCAGAACTTTCTGAGTTCTTGAAGCGTACAAAAACCAACATAACATTTTTATATATATAGACTAGCTTCCGCTCGCGACTTCGTCCGTGATACGTTTGAGCGGCATAAAAAGTAGCTTGGGTGTTAATCCAGGTTACGGATTATATATTCCAAGTTTCATCCAAATCTCACCAGTAGTTGCAGCATGATTGAAACACAAACATCTAAACTAGTAGGATAAACATAGATAAACAAATATAATAATGAGATTACTGGACATGGTAACTTTTGTAGCAACAGGTTTAACCACATCACACTTTGAATTTGTTATTCTTTAGGAAATGAAGAAATAGTACCTTTAGAACGGCTATACCCGTGCCCGCCGACACTGCAGTTAGATGTGAAGCCAGCGCAAGCGTCCCTTGCGAAGCTATCCGAACGGAAACCAGCCACGCTCACCTCAGCTGCACTCAAATACATTGACACCCTCAAGGACGTTGTTGAACTTATACTGGTAACTAGTTTATGTACACGACCAACAGCGCTGAACATATTCGTCTTAACGGTTTGAAGGAGAATGCGGTTTAAATTATACTGGTAACCAATTTATGAGTATAGAAGCATTGTCGAAGTTAAAACCAGCGACCTTGACCCCAGCTGCCTCACAGATTCAAGGAGAATGTGGTTGAACTTAAACTAGGCACTATGTTATGATGACCTGTGAAACTGACCCTAACTACTACGGTTTCTAGTCTAAAAACCAGCGTATTTATAAACCCCTGATGCAAGGGACGCTGTAGGTAGGGTCTGGGAGAGTTTTTTATGCTATACAATAAAGGCAACTGTTTGACCACAATCTCAAATGATGTGGTCGACGATGAAACACGGTTACCGATAAAATACCTATTCACTCTAGTCTTGAAAACTTCCAAATTATAGTCATTCGGGAAAACAGATTTTTAGATGTTTCGACCTTACGCTCGCAGAGATTTCAATCTCATAGAAGTGGCGACATATTTCTTTCATTTCATTGATGTCTTTCTGACGGCAACTAGAGTAAAATCTTTGCCGATCTGAGCATAATGCCCCGGTAGGTTTGTAGCACCTATATCATTCTCTCAGCCTATTCTGCCTGATCCACAGGAAAGACAACATCAATACGTGCGGAGCTGATTAAGCCGCGGGTTACCTCACTATTTTTTCCTTCACCGATTCAGTACTGGCATTGCGCACACACACAAAAAGAATGATAACTTATAATAATAATAATAAATAAATAGGCCTTCACATCTATTGAAGATGATTTATACAGCGTCAGGAGGCACCCTATGTCAACACTAACGACACACTGTAGTGCCTGGGACAATGTTTAGATGGAGTAGGCTTGTAGTACTATACCATCCTCTCAGGATAGTCAGCCATATCCACAGGAAAGACAATGTCAATACGTGCGGAGCTGACTTAGCCAAGGGTTTCCTCACGATGTTGTGATAACTTATAAACAACTAATAAAAGTAATGTTTTGCAGACGATTCCAGGCGGCGACAAATTGGCACCTAGCGGCAGTTTAGTGATACTACTGAATGCAAAGAACTGCGAACCTGTCAGCAAGAAAATTGAGGATCTGTGCATTCCCGAGTGGAAGAAATTAGCTGAGAAAGGCGGGGACGTACTAGGTATGTACATGTACTAGTTCAATTTATAGAAAAATTAAAGTCAACAGATCATCTTGATCATTACAGGTCTGAAATTTCTCAAAACAGAGTGACAGCTGATGAATATGTATCTTCATAACTTGGAAATGGCATCAATTTTAACTTAACATAAACATTTGCGTGTGTTACCTACATGTTTGTTATATGTCTGGTTGTTACTATATAAGTATTTACAAAAAAAATGTATTTAAGTATTCTATCAGCAATCTAATTCCCATAGTACAAGCTTAGTTTGCATTGCTTAGTTTGGGACTAAAGAGATTTGTGTGAAATGTCCAAGGATATTTACTTAATATTAATCCACAGAAATGGAACCGCGTCTGTTCTCCGAGCTAAAATACTCGACCATACCCACATCCCGCGGCTTCGTTCTTCGGGTAACGTATTGCGACATGGAAACTCTAATGGGCGGCGTTATCAGTGGATACGAGAAGGGAAACAAGGAGGCCGACCTTGTTTACGGAGAGCTCACTAGCCAGGTACGCTCACTAACACTCACATGTGACCAGGGGGCCTAGAATGCGCACTGTGACATATATGTCATGCGTGACTCCAGAAAGTGATGATGAAAATATTCCGATTATTGTTTAGTACATTTCCGACTACTGATTTAAAAAAAAATTGTTGCTACTCCTGATCTTTTAGATTCATTTATCTTCAGCATTATGCACGTATGGCAATATATCGACTGTAATCTCGTTCTTGTTCTCAAAAGTACGTTAAGATAATATTCACGCAAAAATGTCATACGTTGATAATAGAAAAGCGCGTTTTGTTGACAATATTACCTAATGTGACTACATAATCGTGCAAAATGCCTACATTTTGACAGAACGAGTCGACAAAATATCTCGCGCTAGGCTCACTTTAGTCTAATGAACAGTATACTATCAGAGATTATGATAAGGGAAACAAAGCCACCGATCTTGTTTACGGAGAGCTCACTAGCCAGTTACGCTCACTTATTTTACGTGGAACCTATTTAGCTTACAGTGATTACGAGGGAAAAAAAGAAAAAAATTTTTTGTTTCAGATAGCAGAATACTGTGAAAGTTCACTGTGCAAGGAACCGTACCTACCTCGGTTAGAAGAAATGTGTATTGCTAAAACTACAAGAGGTATGTTATCTTAGTTAGGATAACATATTATAAATGCGAAAGTAACTCTGTCTGTCTGTCGCGCTTTCACGCCAAAACTAATGAACCAATTTAAATGAAATTTGGTACACAGATGCATGAGAAAGGACATAGGCTACTTTTTTATGCGAAAAAAGGCGGTACCCAAAGACAATATTTCACACGGACGAAGTCGCGGGCACAGCTAGTCTTTGATAATCGTCACGGCTCGGTAATGGCTCTGCCTTCCTAGCTGTGGGTCGTGGTTTCGATCTCCACTATGAAGAAACGTTGGTGTGCGCCGAGAATAGACCTTTGTTCTGTATCTGGGTGTCACTATATATTACTAGCTGTGCCCGCAACTTCGTCCGCGTGGAATAGTATCTTTGGGTAGCATAAGGTAAAACTTTTACAAACTTTGAATGTCATATTTATTTATATCGCATCAACAGTCTAAAAAATAAGTATCAAGCTTCTAGCTCTAAAAATGAAGATACTTCTATACAACTTTTCATCCCCCCCTTTCAACCCCTCACAACCCTTTATTCGCATTAAAAAGTAGCCTATGTCCTTTCTCAGGCTCTAAGACTATCTGTGTACCAAATTTCACTCAAATCGGTTCAGTAGTTTTGGCGTGAAAGCGAAACAGACAGACAGATAGAGTTACTTTCGCATTTATAATATTAGTTAGGGAGTTAGGATAAGCATGTTTTACAAAAAAATATATAAGTAAACATAGTATTAGAAATGTACTCAATCTAGTTCCCATAGTACAATTTTGCTTAGAATTAAAGAGCGTTGGAATGTCCATATATTTTTTTTATATCTTCGCGATAATCCAAAATCCACCGGTTACATGAAGCGCTCGTGGCTAGGCTTGCTTAGCCAATCTTCACTGATTACCTAAGTTAACAACGTTCTGTGCGGTCACTATTTGGATGGGTGACCGTTATTGGCATTTACATCTGAGCGCTTCCGTGCTTCGGAACGTTAAACTGTCGGTCCCGGCTCTAGCTGACGTTAAGCCGCGACGGAGGCCTTAAGGCGGCCTAAAAACTCCGTCAGCAGAGTTGGCCACTAGATCATACGAGCTTGCTTGCTACCGGTTACATGAAGTATATTATTTCAGATAAGACATGGGTTAGATCAGTGCTGTTCGCATTACCCCACGGTGCCGGCAGTTCGACAGCCAACGTGCTGCACGTCGACAGCGGACAGGTTGAGACAGTCTCCATCCACGACCTTCGCAGAATACCGCCCGCTCTGGTCGACGCTTATCCAGCGTTAGCTAACCATTTGGAAATTAAAAGTATGTACACACGACACACAATCAAACTCTCTATTTGCTTTGCTCGCGTGGTAGCAGCATACGCATTATTTGGTTAAAATCTTTGATTACAATTTTAGACCCTTTAGGGTGCGACTTTTCAAAATTCCTTTCTTAGTGCACCCCTGCACTATGTTTAGTTTAGGGTGCGCGTTGATTGTCAGTCAGCTTCAAAAGAGTTTTATATATTTAGATTATGACACATCAGGTTCAATATCCAATATAGAGCTCTTCCAGCCCACAAGGAGAAGTACTCCTCTGCTGTGTGTACTTGTGGCCAACGAACTTCTAGAGTCCATAAATAAAGACGGCGAACTGTGCGAAATCTAATCTGATCCATAAAGCGAACTGCAGGAGCTGATCTGGACGCGAGACGTCAGTACTTACAGATAAGATCTTATTGCCCCATTACGAATTAGAGTTAAAATCATAACTAAGCTATATACAACGCAGAGAATCGCTGGAAAGGGAGCACAGCGTCCCACACAAGAACCTATGTATCTCCTTTCGAAGGAGTTTTTTTTTTTAATTGAACTATTTAAATTATTCGTTGAAAGTTCTGCGATATCGGTAATATCGATTCGAAAAGGCTTTCGTTCGTAAACAATCATGTTATTTTTTTCAGATTTCCCACACAAAGTGTCCCCTCAGCAAATAGAACGCGCAATGCGTTTCATGAAACTATCACCAGAGGGCGTGGGCGAGCTACGCGTTAAGTCATGTCGCGAACTGGATGACGGCACCATGTTTGAGATTGAAGTACCAGAGCTCATTGATATACTTACACAGTGAGTACTAATAAATAATGAATATATCAGAGGAAGTTTGAAAGTGGCGCCCGTGAATGAAAAGATGATGAGCAGTAGGTTAGCATGGTATGGTCATGTTATACAGAGAAATGAATGTCGTGTAACAAGAAGAGTATTGGATATGAATGTGGAATGTGGATGGATATAAGAGTAGAGGTAGGCCAAAGAAAAGATGGATAGACTGCGTGAAAAATGACATTGGTAAGAAAGGAGTGACAACTGAGATGACGGCTGATAAAAGAGCATGGAAGAATAATGAATAGTTAAAAAAAAAACACGCTTTGTTGAATTGAAAATTCTCTTTAGTATTCGGAATTTTTTAATATTAGAGAAATCGGCTAAAGATAATGGTTGGAATTTAATTTTAACATAAATTTCTGCCTTATCGACTATAGATAGATGAAAACTATATAAATTGACAAAAATCTTATTTTGCAAATTGAATAATGGAATAATCTTATCAAATTAGTGTATTGTCATCGGTCCTCGATAAATCTACAAAGTTTGAATGAAATCTGGCCGTTTAAAGTGGGTCAAAATCACTCCCAAAGGAGCCGGCTACAAAAATACAAGTGGAGCTAATATAAAGTGTGTAAAAACACATGTTGTGCCGACCCCACATAAAGTGGGAAAAGGGCATGATGAGTACTAATAAAGAAAAATACGTTTTTTAAGTGTGGACGATCTGTGTTATATAGCTGGCAACCACTAGATGAGAGTGGGAGTAGTAGATCTTCTTGTGAAAGAGTCCTCCATACAGAGCATACAGGTTTGACCAATACTAACTATTACTGTCTTCTTTACAGGTAATCGTGTACATTTAAAATAACGCGAATGCTGCTATTATTAGTATTACGAAGTTTATAAAATGACTATTTTTTGATACAAAAAATATTGTTACGTATGTAATCTACCAGTAAGTTTATTATTTGACATTTATTTTTCTGTTATAGAATTTCGCTAAAAGTCTTATTTTTTGTATTTCTACTCGGCTACTCAAAAGTGAAGGGTTATTTACTGTAAAGATACTAAGGGCGGATTCGACCAAACTGATTATACGCAGTTTAAGTCTTATACTGCGAATAAAATCAATAATTACTCTAGTGATAAGAAACTTTTTGTTCTACCAAGTCTTATTCCAGGAAAAACTTGTCTATCCGAGAATAAATCGTTATACTGCCAAAATCTATGGTATAAACAAGTTATCTGTCGAATATTTTAATGGCGGCTGCTACATTTGACAAAACAGCTGCTTGTTTTCATAGATATTGACAACTTGACACCCGGATAATTTGTGTGCACATGTATTATTGTGTTGCGCTCTCTAAGCAATTGTTTTTTGAATTAAGGGCGGATTCGATTAAACTATTTATACGCAGTTTAAGTCATAAACTGCGAATAAAATCAATAATTACTCTAGTGATAAGAAACTTTTTGTTCTACCAAGTCTTATTCCAAGAAAAACTTGTCTATCCGAGAATAAATCGTTATACTGCCAAAATCTATGGTATAAACAAGTTATCTGTCGAATATTTTAATGGCGGCTGCTACATTTGACAAAACAGCTGTTTGTTTTCATAGATATTGACAACTTGACACCCGGATAATTAGTGTGCACATGTATTATTGTGTTGCGCTCTCTAAGCAATTGTATTTCGAATTAAGTTGGTTTTTATGTATATACAGAATAACAATACCTAGGATTGGCTACTCTCAAGATTGCAATGGAAAAACAAAAACGAATTTATCTGAGAATAAAATCAAAGAGTAAAGTTATACAAGGGATACTTATTCAGGAATATCATGACTTTTGGACGAATCCGCCCTAAGTTGGTTTTTATGTATATACAGAATAACAATACCTAGGATTGGCTAATCTCAAGATTGCAATGGAAAAACAAAAACGAATTTATCTGAGAATAAAATCAAAGATTAAAGTTATACAAGGGATACTTATTCAGGAATATCATGACTTTTGGACGAATCCGCCCTAATAATCCTAGCCTAATTATGGCGTAAACTCGGAATACCCATACTGAGTTTCGTCTCTTTCGATCTTATTTGAAACTGCTTGTCAATACAAAACGGCCGACTAGGGTGAGAGAACGGAAGAAAGAGTATGGCCTAATCATATCCCAGGCACAAAAGCATCCCTTTCATCGGGGCATGACTAAAGTGGTCCCTGAAACTGTATAAATCATCTACTTAAGGCGAAGGGTAAAGCCAGACAACCTTCTCGCTCGCACATTTCAACATTTTTGAATGTTCGTCCGCGTGGAAAAGTGTCTTTTGGGTAGCATTTTTAATTACTTCCATACAACTTTTCATCCCCCATTTCAACCCGCTTACAACCCTTTTTTCGCATTAAAAAGTAGCGAACCCCTTAACTACTGGCGTGAAAGCGAGACAGACAGATAGAGTTACTTTCGCATTTATAATATTAGTAAGGATTTCAGAACTTTGCATTGTTATTCTCTCGACCCTGAAGCTCTTCAATTTCACATAATTACATTTAGTTATATTTACTTCTACGACCATTTATTGTAAAAATATACAGAGCATAATACTACTTTCGAAAACCCAAGATGGACTAAAGAAGTCATACAAAATGCAATACCTACCTGAAGAAAAGTAAATAAGTTATCAATCAATTGAATAAGGTATTACTAGCTTCCGCCCGCGACTTCATTCGTGTCCATTTGGATCCCGTTGATTTTCCGGGATAAAAAGTAACCTATTTATTAATCCAACAATATTATATTCCAAGTTTCATTCAAATCGGATCAGTAGTTTTTGCGTGAAAGAGTAGCAAACAACCATCCATATTCACAAACTTTCGCATTTATAATATTAGTAGGATGTTAATCAGTCACAATGATGCACGTTATTATCGAGAGCTTTTCTTAGACTCAGTAAAATATTTAATATGATTGAATATTTAGGCCCAGTTTCATCAAAGTCTTGCTAACAGAGTGTTACGTAATCGGGCGTCAAAATTAACAAGAATGTTATAGTATTGTTTAGTAGATTGTATCATAAGGGAGCAAAATACTTTTTCATCACACCTATTCGAAAAGAACGACTTGGTTCGCCTTTATGTGCACCCAAAGGTGGTGTTTTCTATAAGAAACAATAAGTGCGCGGCAAAGTTCATTCCGGCGCACTTATTTAAATAAGTGCGCCGCAATTTACTTTGCCGCGCACTTTTTGAATTTGGAACATCTTAGTGTTCAGCGCCAAAGAAATCGAACGAATAGAAAACATAAGAAATAAGTGGTTTTCATTATAGATACTATTTATTTTCATTTTAGTTGTTACTATATATGTTTTATTAAATAATAATATTACAATAAAATATGAGGCGCCTTTTATTTTCTCATAGTTGGTGATGAAAAGTAGAGTGTACCACTCGGGCGCAAAATATATTTTTGGCTCGGGCGAAGTACTTTGAATCCCTCGCTACGTTCAGGATTCTACTAAAGAATCCCTCGCTACGCTCGGGATTCTACTCTAGAATCCTTCACTTCGCTCGGGATTCAAAAAATCGCCCTCGCCGTAAAAATATAATTTAACGTCCCACGAAACAAAATTGACAAAGGATTACTAAATCAACCGATATGTGAATGATAATGTCAAGCGACTAAATTAAAATGACGTTCAACGCTGTTTAAATAGAACGCAAGCAGATGTATTTTTGTTTAGCTGGTTTTTATGGTGGCCGTCAGATCAGCGATTAGATAACAATATTGGGGAATCAAAAATGGAATGGGGCAGCTCCTATTTTTATTATTATTGAAGAATTAATTATAATTAATATGAAATTATTAATATCAAAATTATTAACAGTCTGTTAATGAAGATAATCCTTGGTTAAGGCATGGTGAAACACAAAACGACCTAACAGTCCGTTAAATGGCTAACAAGCTGTTAGTTTAACTAACAGAGCATGGTGAAACTGGCCCTTAATATTCTATTCCATATATTGAATAGAAGAGATTATTTTCAGAAGGTTGTTTCGTTTCAGTGTATAGTTAGTATGTTAGTAGTTATATTTGTCTAAGTTTAAAATATGTAATTATTTCCTTGACATTTTCCGAATATGTATTGCTTTGCTATATCCTTGTTTTTGACAAGTCTAATGTTGCGTTCACACTATGCCGCAGTCTGTAGGGAAGTGGGCACGAGCATAGTGTGAACACGATAGTCTTTGTCCCGGCTCCGGGCCCAAGTTCATGCTCTAATGAGAATAAAGGCGATGTTGCTGTGGCAATAAGTCCGCGGCAATGATGCCGGCAGCGGCATGAGCATAGCGTGAACGCCGTATAAAGTACAGACATTTTATAACTGATGGTTAGAGAAACTATGACAGCTTATAATTATCGTTTAAAATTATGCCATGTCGTTTTGTTTAGATAGTGACAAATGTGAGAATCTTAAGACACTGACAGAAAAAACTGAGTTTTGTCATTTTTTGAAACCACACTTGCACTTTTATTTTAATAGTTTTTCTTGTGTTATTGTGAGTATCGTTGCTTGTTTAATTTTGGTGGAATTTTAATCAATAATATAAGTGTTATCAGTTAACAAAGTGGTTTCCCTGAATGTTAAAATTCGTTTTCAAGTTTTGTAGGGTAAATTCACCATATTGCTTTCTTCTTCTATTTATGGCCTCTGTCAAAACACTGACTTGACGAATGACTTGACTGATATTATTTCAAATATCTCACTTGACACTGGCAAAATTGTTTGTGACGGACAGAGGCCATAAATAAAAGAAGATGAAGAATAAGACGCTGACAGCCGTCGAACAACTTCTCCATCGCACATTTCAAATCAAAATGATCTTTATGCTGAACTTTGTAAAATGTTATCGCACACAACATTTTTTTTATCTTGAGAAATAGTTTCAGTGATTTTATATCAGAAATGATATGTGCGAGCGACAAGTTGTTCAATGGCTAATCAGAGTCTTATGCAGGGTTGGGTTGTTTATCTCCTGACATATATTTGTTATATTACCTACTAAAATATTATTTTATTTTTATGTAAGTTACTTTACGGTTGGTGGATCTCTCTGGGCGATTGTGATGGGTACAAACACAGCTTTTAAATTCATTTATTTCTTAGATGTCTAGATTCATTTTGTTAGTATATACTCATTCACGGTACATGTCAAATTAAGATTATTATTTCTTCGAACAAAATAATGTTCGCGCATCACAATCGTTTAACTTAGGATCCGCTGATCGCATTGTATGATAAACTTTTTTGAAACTCTGTATACGTACGTGATCAACTTACGATGCTGACTGTACAGCGGGCGATTAGCATAGAAGTCGCGGGTCCTATTCCCGCGGTATGACATATCTTTTCACACTTGTTTCGTTGTCGTTATTATTTCGATGTAATTAGGTGTTATGTTTTTGTAACAATCGATATTTTTGACAATAAATTGATAAACAAATGTTTATTCATCTAAATCGTTTTATTTAATTTTGTACCAGAAACTTCCTTGTACGTATTTGATGTGGCAAATTATAATAAAATACGAGGTAGGTTATTTTATTAAGTAAACTTTGGACAAAACTTAGTAAATTATAATAAACGGGGAGTTTTTTTGAGGAAACCTACACTGAGAATAAATATTACCTACTCTTAAAATAAGTGCGTTTTCAATAATTGTTTTTCATTAAGTAGGTACTTAATGCCCCCAATTCTGTTTGTTTCATTTTCCTAAACAAATCATATATAATATACTATCCTAACTAAACTAATTAACAGGCGTGCGTTACTTCAGCGAAATGTTAAAAATGTTGCCATCCCTTTCTCATGATTATGATTATTAGCTATCTATCATTTTAGTGCTGTCAAATTAGTTAGTTTACACTAATTTGACAGCACTGCTTTAACAGAATGTCGTCTCTTGACTGCGAGTGAAGTAGGATATAAATGAATACGAATTCAGGATTTGTGTTTGAGCGTTGTATTTTTCGTTTGCTAGATATAATTTACTTGAGGTTCCTTGGCTTGATATCTAGATGGGTGCTCGCTGCGCGAGTCAGTCGACGAGTTAGTCGCGAGTCGAGAGAGCGGACCACGAATAGCGGAGTTGATGACTCTTCGGAAGCTGAAATAAAATTATAGATGGCTGGAGACTCGACATCCTAGATCCCCTCTCCGATTTCAATTGTGTATTTACTAGGTATCATCATCATCATTCTCGGCCTTTACCGACTGATATAGGCCTCTCTTTGACTTTGAATAAAATATTCTTGGACATGTCACACAACGCTCTCTAGTCCCAAACTAAGCAAAGCTTGTACTATGGGAACTAGATGGCTGATATGGCTTTTTTTTTATAAATTCATACTTATGACACAGAACCAACATCTATGTTTGCCACATACTGTTCTCGGTGGGGATCGAACCCACGACCCACAGCACGGAAGGCAGAGCTACTACCGGCTGAGCCGACTAAAGTGTTACTTGGAAAATAACGGAGGTGATTCGTCTTCTTAGTCGGACATTCATGACATAATGGTGGTGAGTATGAGGGTCGTTAGATATGGCTCTAGCGATGCTCATCTGTCTAGCATTCATGGTGAAGACTGTAATCCATTTGATCATAGGTTATTCCTACTAGAGTGGGAAGCAAGCATGCCTGTATGAGTTAGTAGCCAATTCTGGTGACGGAGTTTTTAGGCCGCTTTGAGGCCTCGAGCCGGGACCTAGGAGGCACAAATTCAGGAATTGGGGCACTAATTGGCACTAATTCTAGCCCCTTTTAAGCTAACATTCATTCCGCTATCTCAACCAGGAACGAAAATCGACCCAGCAAAAAACGTTACCCCAGCAAAAAGTGAATTTCTTGAATAACTCGAAAACGGCTATAGGCACTAATTTAAAACTTGGGGCACAACTACAGGGCAATAGGCTCTGATTATCTGCATTTTTAGAATTTTCAGATTCAACACTTTTTTGCTGGAGAAACGCACACGTTTAACGTGCCCTCCGAACGGTCTAATAATCCAAATAATGACCGCGCAGAACGTCGCCTAACTTAGATAATGAAGGTTGACTAAGCAAGCCTAGCCACGAGCGCTTCTAGAGTGGGAGAAAATTGTATAGGTACCTTCTTTTGGAGTTTTGACCCGAGGCATCCCAGATTGTATGATTTCAGATGTATCAGATTCTTGCGGGGCGCTTGCCTGAAGGGTTCGGCATTGTCCTCTGTCGAAATAATAAGGAAAAAGCTGCTGGGGCTCAAGGGAATTGAATACCACCAAGAAAATGGGTGCGGTAGTGATGGTCCTACCTGACCACTACCCCTGCTTGCCTCCTATACCTACTAATAGTCTATCTTATAAAAAGTTAGAGCAGACAATATGTGATTACCGACCATACGTAAACAGGACATAATGTCTACTCTAACTTTTTATAAGATAGGAGGTATATACTTGAATTCCAAGACGTGCTGTGAGAGGCATTGCACTGCATCCCTTCCAACAGAAACTACCGCAAACCAAAGATCACTGCTTACCACCAGAAATTAATTGGTACCAGACTGTCGAAATTCTCGAACTAGACTCGTGCTTTCGAAAAACGAACAATGTATGAAACGGGTGTCAAAATTTGAATCACGTTTCATCCAAAACGAGATTTTCAGTGTGTAATTTTGGTAGAATGGGAGTCTCGCTTCTTACGTAGGAACTACGTACCTACATATTATACATATTCTTTGCTAGGTGCTGTTGGTGAACAATAAAGAGTTTTCTATGTATTGATTAGTTATAGGTAGGAAATATTAGGTACCTCTTTTTAGGAAACAGTCCATACTTGAGATGTGGAACAGTAGGGTCGGGGCCGTGACATCGCAACTTCGGACGAATATCCCTTCGTCCAGACAGAGCTGAACCCGGCTTCTGACTGAAAGAACATTCTCGAAAGCTCCAGAGCCTATCCAAGGTCTGACGTTCCTTACCGCGAAGTAAAAATGATAATGGCATAACTTGGGACCTCATTCTAACAACTTTAGCATTTTCGTCGGGTGAACACTCACACACCCCTCGCCAATTTATCGTAAGTAGGCCAATTTATCGTACCTACCTAGGTGGTTACCATTGTGCTGTACCTACTAGGTACCTACTTAAATAAATCTGTCTAGCTATGGTAAAAAGTTGGTCTGAACCGATAGCTGAGATCTCGAAAAGTACCTACCTACACGATACGGAAGGCGGGGCGAATAATCAGCCTTACATCTGATGGACCGACGAGTATCTAGGTACTTAGGTAGATAGAGAAGGCCCGAGGTGCTTCCTGCTGAAATCTAAGGAGGGCTATGTTCAGCAGGCCTTCTGCTCGTGGCCTATTTATTGAGCTCCGTACTTCGTTTCGTAGGTTCCCTGACGTATTTAACTCACGTGGAACTTCCATTCGTAGATGCTCTTTTAGAGGTCTGCGGCGGACCTGACCAGGATTGAGAGTACGGAGCTGGGTATTTCATCTGGCTGAAAATGAGTAGCATTATAAAATATCTAGAATAAATTGTCTGTTTTTCTGAATTCAACAAAATGTAAAGTATTTTACATTGTTTTGGTCTTTTTAATTTTCGGTTTCTCCGTGAGATCCGTTTGTTTTTTCATATACCGTGAACACATGGTTAATTTGTTCACCGAATTATTAGATTAATAGTACCTACTTATCATAAACTAGACTAATAATCTAATAATGGTTTTATTTATTGTTTGTTATTTTTAATTGTTTTTAATCATTTTTTGATAATTTTTTTACAAAATGAATTTCGAAATTGCCGCTGGCTGAGTGACAGTCGTTTGACATATTTGACGTTCGAAATCCGGATTCAAAGAGGTTTTAGCTTTACAGAATATAAGTGAAACGAAACGTATACCGCATTAGCAAGTCAAACTGAAAGCAGATAAACAAAATAGTTTAGAAACTTCTAAGTTACGGAGCGCAAAGTATGTCCTGCAGTGACATCTATTGTAATTTGAAGAAAACTGTCTTAAGTATTTCCAGCTCATGTATATCTTTCATAATTCTAGGGTAAAAATTAAAACATAGAGTACCTGTATAACTTTAGATCGCTCTTTTAATTAAATAAACATTAGCAAAACCAGAAACACTGAAGTGTAATTTGGATTATACAAAAATTGACTCGAATTCGTGTTATTTTTAGGTTTTGTTGACTTTCGAGCTACTTAAATGATGGATTGGTTATGAAATCTTCAAAATCGTATTGGAATGGGGTTGTACTAGTTTATCAACTAGTTTTTATCTAGATTTCAATAAAAATTTAGCTGCCACGGCCGCCACCTTATTAGTTGGGTTGAATGGGAAGTTTAATATTTCTAGTTGGTATCATTCCACCTGTCAAACACCGACTGTCGGGAGTGGGGGTGGTTGTCTTTTGAGTGAATTTCCAGGAATTTTATTTTTTCTCCGTACTCTATCTCGCTCGCACAGTCACGAATTTCCCTGCCGGCTTGTTATTTCTAACCAATTATCGCCATAGAAAGTGTATAATAATGCAAAAAAGCAGTGAAAAGTTAATTAGGGGATACATTCGTTAAACGCTCCATACATCGGTGGATATTCAAAGGTCATTTTTGTTGATAGAGCTAAAATTAAACTTTTTTGTTTGTGTGCGTGTTAAAGTGGTGTAGAACACTCGGTTGTGTGTGTATTCGTTGAAATTCTGAGAAATCGCTGGAGGAGGCGGCCGCTCGATACAGGTAAATTTTGTGGAACCGCTTATTCCCAGGCATCGGAGTAGTTCGGAGTCGTTTACCTGACGATGCTTATTATCCTACGCGATGTACTGTAGATGTGAGTGCTCTCAAAATCTCGTTTTGCCATCAAGTTTTAAGTTGAAAAGTTTGTACGTAGTTAGCCAGTGATAAATTATGCGAAAATGACGTGCTTGTAAGGTAAAAATGTACTATAATTACCTCCTATGTATTCTATTCAACCAGATTTTGTGTTCTCGGGTTGTTATCTCAGCGAAAAGCTTATGATAGGGGACTGATAAAAAAATTTTGGTAGGTACCTACCTTACCTAGGTATAGGAACCTACAATAGTATTTTTGTTGAAAATGTAATAGTAAACAATATATCCAATGTGTCTAAATCTATGCCTGATTACAAGTCATTTGGTTTGTTCGGTAACTAATCAACAACATTTAACCACCTCTGAATTTAACATGAAAAAAGGTCTGATATTTAAGAGGTTTTTTATTCATTCTGCACCACATTCACTGAATGTAAACCCCTTGCTGACCTAAGACTAAGAAAGTATCGGTAAGATTTTCCTACCGTCAACATACACTAGGTGAGATAGTGGTGAAATGTACCATTGTAATAAAATACACGAGTCTCAATGTTCAGATTAAAAGGATTGTGACTTACAGTGAAATGTTGCAAACTCTAACATCTTCCTGACTGATAATGAACGCACAGCCTAAATTATAAATCCTAGTGGTATGATTTTTGGAGGGTAGTATCGTTATATTAGTATAGTGTAAGGATGCACTAAGAAAGGAATTTTGAAAAGTCGCACCCTAAAGGGTCTAATATTAGGATCAAAGGTATTAACCAAATAATGTGTATGCTGGTACCTCGCGAGCAAAGCCGCCGGGCGCCAGCTAGTCAATATAATATATAAATAATAAATAATCATTGGACAATTCACACAACACCCTCTAGTCCCAAACAAAGCAAACCAAAATCTCAACATTTCAAACTCTATAGTTCTATGTTTTTTGCTGTTTTTGGTAATTGAGTTGACATATTTTTATCTTATTTGGACCAGTTGAGCTATCTATAAATCGTTTGCAACGGTTTGTAGATAGCTCAACTGTTTCATGTGTATTTTGTAAGTGTACTGTATTAGTTGTAGTTTTCTTTTTGCCTTTTCATTTCAGACTGGAAGTTAGAATCAAAAGTTAAAGGCTTGAATCACATCAAAAACAAAATTTGGTAAGTTATTTAAAAATAATAATAATAATAATTGAAGCTCCACTTTCCACTGGGGTGCACTTGGCCTAGGCCTGTGCACCTTGTTAACCCCGGTTTTTGCCTTAAACCAAGTAGATTAAATCTAGACCCACAATAATAATAATAATATTTTAGAATAGATTCGTACAGTTAGCAACATAAGTTGATAACCAATTTATTATTATCCAACAAGTTTTGGCTTTTGACTAAAATTGATTTAAATAGCTTTTGTAAGACTTGAACGAATAATGAAGCGCTACTTGGGATTTAATGAATGCTTAAATTATTGCCATTTCTTACCAACGAGTAAACTTTTTTTTCTGCTTTTTAAGGAACTTCGCGTGTTATAAGACAAAGAGTAATTTGAAACAGAGGTAGGCCAATTTTAAGCGCTGTTTAAAAGTGACGTTTCTGTAGTCAGTATCACAAGGGTCATACCTGACATGTAACCATGGAGTTATCAATAAACTAGCGACCCGCCCCGGCTTCGCACGGGTGCAATGCAGTGATGATGATGATGTATTATACATCTAAACTTTCCTCTTGTATCACTCTATCTATTAAAAAAACTGCATCTAAATCCTTTATGTAGTTTTAAAGATCTAAGCATACATACAGACAGACATTAGGACAGACGCGGGAAGCGACTTTGCTTTATACTATGTAGTGATTATTTAAAGGTTCTTGCACGAAATGTGCATGAAAAAACGGCATTTATTGACATAGTTATCTGTCTACTATTATAAAACTGTAAAAAAGCCAAAAAATAAAATTAAAGATAAACAAATATGCAGATCTACTAAATAAACGATTCTGATTCCGAAAATCGAGTTTCTTTGTTTGTCTGTTTGTTTGTTCGCGGATCACACCTAAACTACTAGACCAATTTCAATGAAACTTATACCATTCAGAAGCCCCTTTTCCAGATTGAACCAGATTGAAACATAGGCTATACAGTGAAACTTGGTTAAGTGGGACCTGGATAAGTGAGAAACCTCCATAACTGGAACTCATGCTGAGGTCCCAACACTTTGGCACTGAATTACCTCTGTTAGTGGGACGAGGTAAACCTCTATATCTGGGATTTGTTCTTTCGATTTATCATCATAGTTACCTCTATAACTGAGACAGCGAGTAAATTTTATATGCATAAACCTCTGTAACTGAGATAACATTGTTTGTTTACTCATTCTTATTCTACCCACAAATTCCACACGTAATTCCAAGTACGTAAGTACAAATTTTGAGCTTCAATTACCTTCAGTTTTAGTTTCGCTTTACTATCATACAGATGTTTATTTGAAAAATGTCAAAACGAAAGCTACAATCGTTATCATTACGTGAAAAACTGAAGTTAATATCCGTTTATGAAAGTGGGAAGACACGCGAAGAAGTTTGTGCCGAATTTAATGTGCCAAAATCTACTCTTTGTAGAATAATACAGAGTAAACATAAAATTGAATCACAATGTTCTGAAGGACAAGGAAAACTAAAACGTGTACGTTTATCAGAATATCCTGAATTTGATCGCACCTGTATAACTGAAATAACCTGTATTCTCACCTCTATTAATGGAACCCTCTGTAAATGAGACAGATATTTATTTATACCTGTATATCTGAGACACTGGGTAAGTGGAATACCTCTATAAGTGAAACGACATTGCAGGTCCCTTGATGTCTCACTTAACCAGGTTTCACTGTATTTTATTGAAATCAAAGACGTGGATTCTTAGATACAGCTTGAACTCTATAAACTAAGCGCAGCCATTTGCTACGAGGTTCATCGTATGCTGGCTGACGGATATTTTGGTGGAAAGTTTCGCACGCGTACGAAGTCGCGGTATCAGCTAGTAGTTAATATATTGAGAGAAGTAGGTACCTTCTAGGGGCGTGTCTAAAAACTTGCTTAATGCTGCAACAATAGTAAGTAATTTATAGTAATTTTATTTATAGTAAAGATAAAAACAAGTAACACACTTAGATCAAAACATTTAGGAATACAATACATTAGGGAACAGTAGGGAGTAACTTCATTGTTTGGTCGCAGGAATGAAATTTTGTGTTTACAACAATAGTGAAGTCAGGCATCCATGTTGGCACATAGTCTTGACCCCACACTAGGATACCTTGTGTCGTGGGTATCAACGACCAAACCAAGTAGGTACCCGAAACTTCACATTGTATGCACCGCAGAATGCAGCAAGTAGCAAGTACCTAGCAGTTATTATAAGTTAAAAGTGTATTACAAGTCGATTTGAGGGAGGCGCACTATACTCCACACTAGGGTTACCTGTGTCGTGGAGTGAAGTCATCCTATTTATACATACTAGGTTCCTAATAGAATAGTTGTGTAGGTTGTAGGTTCCTAATACAACAATGTGTAACAGTAAAGAAACATCTTTTATTTAATTTTTCCCTTTTAATGTTATTCCATTTAATTCCAACTTAATTCTCCGTAGCGATTGTAACAAGTTTTTGTAGTACTGAAAAGGTTAACCTATCAATTAAGGTAAGTTGCATTAATTACAGTCATACCTTGCTGTGGGTTAAAATGTCTATAGTAGGTGCCAAATAACACCGCAATACAGGTCATTCACCCACCTTCACTTCGATGTCGCAAAATTCAATTTATGTATGGTAAACAAACAGTACCACGAGATTCGAGCGATTACCGTCTTAGCGACAGGTTTTGTATGGAAAGCGACAGAATTAGCCATTCATAAATTGAATTTTGCGACATCGTGGTTAAGGTGGGTGAATGACCTGTATTGCGGTGTTATTTGGTACCTACTATAGAGTTTTGCATTTATAATAGAATAATCGGAAATTGGTCGCATGACTAAAAACCTATATAAAGCGAGTGCGCGTTGACTCGCCCCCTCTATTACATTTCTGACTTCAAGGCGTTCACACCTCTCGAATATTATTGAAATAGGCTGTCACTATGCCCAAATGAATTTAAATTGTATTGCTAATTATTTATCCTGACTGATGTTCTAGTTATGAAATTCAATTCGTAATAATTAAAACATTTTGAAGTTGTTATAACTTTCTTGATCTTTTTTTTAGTGGTTTTAGATAGAAACCGCTTATTTCAGAAGTGGGATGGGACTCAATTCAATAGTCCTATCCTAGCTCTGGCCTAAAGTGTGAATTAACTTTTGAAGTCTACCGTCAAAAGTTTTCTTGTAGAATCATGGTTAGTGGTGAAACTAAGCCTGATAGGAATAGGTAGGAGTACTAATGATCTTTCTAAGTGTTTAGAAAAGTGTGTACCCTCAACGAGTGCTGCGTCATCGGTGCCGATGGCAACGGATGCACCTATGTGCCATTGTGACTGCCTGCAGCATGATCATCATGTCTACACGCCGCAGTCACACCCGCAAGTCAACCACTGCTCCCAGCAGTGCCAGTGCCGGTTGCAGAGTCCGCGACCTCAGTATCAGTGCCGGCTTGGCATGCTAGCACAACGTGTGAGCCTCTTGAGAGTGCTGTGTCGTCGTTGGACATCACTGAACGCCTCATTGGAACGTTGAGAGCGTTAAGCAAGGTTAGATCCAACCATTATTGTGTTTCGATCTTTGATAAAGTTGCGTGATATCGATTCTTTGTGCAAAAAGGTTAAACGAATTGAACGCGCTGGAAGAACAGCGAGTGCTTATCCCGGATAGCTGATTACCTGAAGGGCTTGTAGTTGGTTTATTTTGAACTTGAGTTTAAACCACTGCTATGTTCACGCAGAATCGATATTGCAAACTTTTTATGAGGCTATGTGTGCCGATAGTTACTGTTATGCCACGTAAGGTAGATGATGCGAAGCTCTTATTATGCGCAGTATCATAGTCAAAAGATCATAGCAAAGAACGATGGTTGTTACTTTTATACGTGGAATAACTGGTGCATAGTTACGTGCCTATACATTTATGTGGTGGCGTTGGCCATCTCCAGCGCTTGTGCAATACACAGATAAGGTTCTTTCTAGTGCTAGTACCTAAAGATATATGTGTACTGTGACCTAAATCTAGTCCCTATGTATGAAGGTAGATCGAAAAGTGGCTATGTTTGTTCTGTTAAATCCAGGTCATGACTTTACTGTCTTTTCTGCGAAATAACGATCTACAAAACAAGTTTTCTTTCTTATCAAGAATTGTAGGATGCCTCTACAGATAGTGGCATCGGGACTATGGTTATTCAGTGCCCTTTTAGGGTCTACTTACATACCTACAGACATGTTGATAAACAGTGGACGTGTCTAGCTTTTAATTCTGAATCAGTGCTAAGCATTTAGACATTTTGAAGTACCCACACATCATATTTTGCGAGGCAATTGGTAACCAAAACATTGTGTGTATGGCTGGGTTACCCTTGACCCCTTGACATTGAGTTAGCGATATTTTCCCGGAGGTCAACATGCTCATCGTCCCTCAAAAAAGTAACATGAGTGTGTAGATGATTACAGGTACAGCTAGATGATCTCTCATCGTGAAGGAGTGCAAAAAAGAAAAAGTGAGTGTGTGTTCGTGTGAACAGTGAGCAATGTATGTGTGAACCTCTAGTTCAAGGTATGATCAATAAGATTACGTGAAGTGCTTGTCAACTCATGCGAATCACTTTAGAAATGACTCCTCTTGATGGTGAGGACTGTGCAAAGTTTTTAACTGTAGTTCATTATTTGTACCGTCGCTACAACGGTAACAATTTGATAAATGCACTTTGAGTTGATGAGTAGAACACTTGTTTGTTACAGCCTGTACAGACTTTCATATAAGTCAAAGGTGTGATGAATCGTTCGAGATTTGCCAGACAAAGGTGTCATATGCAAATTGCAGTCGTCATACTTATTTTATTTTTGGTTGAACTCGAGCGAGTTCTGGTAATAAAATAAAAAATAAGAATAATGTGGAAATGTGTTGTGTCAACTTTATTATTTATACCTACCTGCAGGATTGACTTTTGTTTCCGCTAAGTAAGTTCAAGACCGATGGTTCAGATGCGGATGTCACTAGCAGTCACCCATTCAAATAGTGACTGGGAAGAAAGTTGCTTAACTTTGGTAATCGGTGAAGGTTGGCTTGGCAAGCTACGCCACGAGCATTTCTGCTCCCTTGGTAAAAGTTCTTATGTTTTTAACAGTGTATTTTACAGCTAAATTGAAACTAGCTTACGGACCGCCTGATGGTAAGCGGTTACCTTGGCATTTGGATGCCTGCATCACCAAAGGTGACACATGTGCGCTGCCGACCCTTGAAGAATTTGGAACCACCTGGTTTGGAGGTACCTTGTTGTAGTCACTATAGGGAATACCTCAGCATGTTTATTGTTCCTGAGTGAGTGTTTGTGGGAGGGAAATCCTCTGAGACCGGACGGTGCGTGACCACCTTGGCTCTAGAGTGTGTGGATGAATTCCCTGAGATTGGCGAGTAGCAGACTACTTGCCAGAACGACAGATCGACAGATCGTGTGTAACAATGTGTGAAATTTCAGAATTTGAAGGAGCCATGGTCATTGGTAATGTGTTGATGTTATCATTGTTTTTAGCTAAAAACGTGTGTGAAGTCTTATTCAGGTTTACTGATGGTTGATGCTGAACTGGTGGTTCATGATCGAGAAATCTTATCAACTGTTTTTGTTCAAGCTGAACGGTTTTGGTTTAGTGTTCTTTTTGGTGTATATGTTCCTGCCGGTAAACAGTGACAAAGCTATTTGCTAACTTGGCGCCTCTGTCGTTCGAACGCGGTAGACACGCAAACTGGGCGCCTCTGTCTTGTGGATGGATGTAGATGTCGCACGTTGAACGCGAAACACTGTAGTTCAATTCCACTAACAAACTTGTCAGCTAAACGCGGCTGAGCCGTGGCTTTTCATTTGTTTTGGGCTATTTCGATTCAACTTCACGGTAACGTTTCAGCTGAGCTGAAAATCGATCAAGCCGTGGTTGGAACTGAATAGAACTTAACTTGTTGTGAATTGGTGGAACTGAGCTCTTGGTACTATGGTCACTTATCTCTGTGACGATTCAATGTGATCCGTTAGATTTTCCTAAATAGACTCATTTTGATTTTGACATTACAAGTTCAATTGAAAATTGCTTATTTGAGTTATACTCTGGCATGGATTTTTCGACACTTTTCTTGATGAAAATTTGAAGAGAAGTCTATGCTCGAGTTTCGATTCAAACTTTAGCAACTTTGAAGCATACAAACCTAAGACATGCTAACACGGTGCCTCTGTCTGTTGTTGAAAGATATACAGGTTCTCTGTATATCCTGGTTAGGATAACAGAATGATCTTAACTGTGTGTTTTCTATTTTCAGTTCAAGAAAACACACCCTGCTTGGTTCATCCCAGCTTGTTCTAGGCAACTCTGATGAGAGGCGCCTGAATCCATGGTGCCATTACTGCAGTTCGTGCCTCCAGCCTCGCTGACCTGAGCCTGCCTGCGGAGCATCATCATGACTGCACCATCATCGAAGGGAATCTCCTGGAGCTGTACTAGATGAATGTGGTCGAGGTCGACCAGCTGTCAGAATGGCCGAATAATCGGAAATTGGTCGCATGACTAAAAACCTATATAAAGCGAGTGCGCGTTGACTCGCCCCCTCTATTACATTTCTGACTTCAAGGCGTTCACACCTCTCGAATATTATTGAAATAGGCTGTCACTATGCCCAAATGAATTTAAATTGTATTGCTAATTATTTATCCTGACTGATGTTCTAGTTATGAAATTCAATTCGTAATAATTAAAACATTTTGAAGTTGTTATAACTTTCTTGATCTTTTTTTTAGTGGTTTTAGATAGAAACCGCTTATTATAGTATATTGTTACACTAGGGATTAAAATGTATTCAGGGGCGAAATAAAAAATCGAGAAAAAGTTAACGAGGGGTGCTTGTTGATAGAAACATTATTCGTGCGGATTCAGTCGTCCGATACATAAATTACGTATTAGTAAAACACTAAGTAATGCAATTTATAATAAATATAAAGACACAAAACAGCGGTCTGACCACCAAGCCTGACAAAGATCGGATAAGCGGTTCAAAAGATCTCGAAGAACAAACATTCAAACATGCAAAGCATTTTGGTCCAAGTTGTCACTAAGATCTCCTTCGCTTCGCTCACTCGATCAATTATAGATGTTACACAGATATTTTTAAACCTACCATAGGCTCCATAACCTGTATAGGTTTATATCAAGCACCTACCTATTCAATTATTTAACTAAGATCTTTAAATGTAGACAAACTTTTGTTAGAGAAAATAAATACTTTATAGATGATTTCTTTTGGTTACAGAGTCAAGATGTCGCTCTGGGCTAGAGCTCAGCAGCTGCCCCCAGAAAGCCTGCAGAAGGTATCTTTTGTTACAACATAAAGCCGTGATCGTAACGCACAACGCAGCGGAATGCGGCATGCAGCGCTGGACACATAATAGTATGGAAAACGTGTAGTATGGTCCTTTGTTACGTCGCAGTCTGCGTCAGCGGCGAGGAGCAAACGCGGTACTCTGCGTTGTGCGTTACGATCGCGAGACCAAGGCCTGTACCCTGTATTCTTAAATACAGGGTCAGTGAGATAATCAAACGTTCGAGTTATTTTTGTAAAATTATCCAGGTGCGTACAATCTACGTGGACCATTTCCCAATAGAAGTGCGACACTGCCTCGCGCCATGGATCGAGAGCAGGATTTGGTGAGTGATCGATGTAACAAATTATTGTACACAAGCATGAATTAGTGACTTTTTAGGCCGCTTTAAGGCCCGACAGTTTAGTGCCATCCGAAGCACGGAAACGCTCAGATATAAATGGCACTACACAGAAATAAATTGATTTCATTTTATTTCACTAATGTTCAGTATGGTCACCCATCCAAATAATGATCGCGCAGAACGTCACTTAACTTAGATAATCAGTAAAGATTGACTAAGCAAGGTATGCCACGAGCATGCAAACAAAGAAATCTGACTGATATTTTTCCCCACTATATTATTAACCAAGCCACAGATCATTATAATACTATACTAATCCAAGCTATCATTTTTTTATGCATATTTTAATTTACATTTAATATATTTTAAAGTTTCACGCAGCCACTTTGAAACCAAAAAATTTTTAATGACAAATAAAATTACGACTAATATGTGCATGTTTTATTGTTTTTTTTTTCTTTCACAGGACCACGGAGCCCGAAGACCAGCAAAGGTTCTTCGTGGAGGAGTTGGTTCAGGAGATCCACAGCCATGCTGATCTCATGCTGTCCCCAGACATGTTCGTCACTAAGATGAAGCTTATTGAAGCTGCCAAGACTTTTCATATGCAGTACAGGTACCTACCGAGTTTTAAAAAAACTAGAAAAGCCAACTTCAATTAACTACAATAATCAGTATTTGCCTTTGTAACAATTTTATAATTTTGTGCAATAAAGTCCTACTAATATTATAAACGCGAAAGTTTGTAAGTATGGATGGATGGATGGATGTTTGTTACTCTTTTACGTAAAAACTACTTATCCGATTTGGATGAAACTTGGAATATATATTGTCCGTGACCGGGATTAACACACAGGCTACTTTTTATCCCGGAAAATCAACGGGATCCAACGGGACGCGAACGAAGTCACGGGCGGAATCTAGTATTAAATAAATAAATAAAATATATAACGTAGGAAATTTTAGGGAAAGAGTGAATAGGTGGATTATAGCTAAGCGTGCTCCACCTTAGGCTGCAGCTACACTTACCCAGGTGTGCTGTCAGCCAAATGCTCACAAAAAAAATCGAATGAATGAATGAAAACGCTTTATTGTACATAAATAACACCGAAACATATTCTTATGAAATAAAACAAAACAGGTTACATTAAATGTACAATGGGCGGCCTTATCGCTCAATAGCGATCTCTTACAGGCAACCAGATGGTCATCAGATGATGATGGCAGTTCATTGGGACTGTTTTATTGATCGTAAACACTGAAAAGTCACAGGAAAGCAAAATACGCAATGTCGTGTACGGATGCCATGTTTTATTTCCAGTTATTCCAAACTACTGAACCGATTTTGTTAAAATTTATATGAGACCACCTCTGATATATCAAACAAAAAAGAATCATCAAAACCGATTCATCATTGGCGGAATTATCGCGTAACATACAAAGACACATACAGACGAGTTGAGAACCTCCTCCTTTTTCTATGTCGTTTGAAAAGTGGGCTTCCCCAATATTTTAATTGTTCTCTATTTTCGCACAACATTACATACATTATAATAGTGAATCATAGCATTGAGTCAGGCCTATTATGACTGGTTCTTCGTTATGACTACTTGTTAAACTTTATTTAGGCATACCTATTGGACTATTGCATATTTATACCAATATAATAGGCTAGGGCCCATATTCATATTATATTAATGATTCTTAGTCGTTACCTCGTGTAATCCTCGCCTCGAGTCGAACTCATAATGGTGCAATTAAATAAAAAAAAAAAAAAACACGGACACTTAACACAACGCCTTCTAGTCCCAAACTAAGCAAAGCTATGGATAATCTGCAAAAAAAATGTATGCTTGAGCACATAATAAAGAATCTCGATTCTTTAGTACCTTGCAGAGAATCGTTGGAAAGGGAGCGTAATAAGTGTAGGCACGCAGTGCGTCCCACACTAAAACTAGGTTGTCTGGAGGAAATCGGTCGCTAGCGATAATACCGCCCATTATACGTAATTGTATCTTCTTTTCTGTATAAGCTGTCTCGCATATATAATATATAACATAAAAAACAAAAAAAAGATACAACCGAATTGAGAACCTCCTCCTTTTTTGAAGTGGGTTAAAGAAAGTAATGGTACGGTTTGTTACAGCCAAGCCCCTCACGAGTTATACGCGTACATGCGTCGTTGCCTGGCTCTAGAAATGGAGGTGATTCAGGGCGCCGCCATGGGCACGCATTACCCGGCTCAACCGCAAACTGAACGGAAATATAGCGAGGTATGTATGACAACACATCAATAAATTTCAGATTTGGACTTGTAAACTATCTATAAAATATTTGCAACGGTTTGTTAGATAGCTCAACTGTTTCATGTGTAATTTGGAAATACTGTGAATATTGTAAATAGACAGGATGTTGTAATTTTCTTTGTGAATAAGAATTTATTTGTACAAGTCAATAAATAAATATTCTTGGACATTTCACACAACGCCCTCTAGTCCCAAACTAAGCAAAGCTATGTCCCCATAGCTTTGCTTAGTTTGGGACTAGAGTAAGTATCCTATCAGCAATCTAGTCCCCCTAGATTGCTGATAGGATACTTACAATTTACATTCATTTTTGGTAACACCCAGACATAGAACAAACGTCTATATTTGCCATACAATAATATGAATGAATGAATACAATGATGTTTGTTTTCGGCGGGCAATCGAATAACAGATTCTTGTTCTATGTCTGGGTGTTACTCTATTATAATAAGTATGTATTTACAAAAAGAAATGTGCAAATGCACCAAAATAATCGGAACCAATAACATTCTAAGTTACCCCCCCCCCCTTTCTACCGCGATTTAACCCCTGATTTTGCCTTTTTTAATGAAATAAAATAAAATAATGGGGGGCCTTTTTTTTATTTAATTTCATTAATAAAGGTATCCAGCAAGGGATAATACATAAAAATACACGAAAGATAAACAAAAATCTTAAATCTAGGTGTTTCCCTAACCATAGGATACCTTAAGGCTGAATTACACGATACCATTTTCTTGCACGTGCCAGTGCAATAGTTGAATACAATAAATTAATTGCATGGTCTAAACAACTCGTAACATTTTTGATCTGGTATACAAGTTTTGCTTCAAAACTTTCCTTGGTGGTGGTCAATAATTGCATTCAACTTTGTTTAATATATCCGCGTGTAAACAGTTGCTTACAATTCTTGAACGTCAATTCTTGCGCTTCAACTATTGCATTCAATTATTGCAGTGGTACGTACAAGAAAATGGTATCGTGTAATTCAGCCTTTATTGTATTGTTACAGTTGATAACCGGTCTACAAACAGTTCGACAGAAAGTGAACATGGCCGGTGAAGAGATTAGAGGTCTTCAGGCCAATATTGAGTCATTCTCGCTGCAGTATCACGAGTGCCTGAAGAATAAGGGTTAGTCAGTCGCTAGTCCATACGTTAAGATATTTTTGCCCCTATCTCGAATTTACCGATCGAGCGCAGCGAGCGAAGATTTAAATATATGATAGTAAAATAATAGTAGTATAATTTAAATGTATGATATAAATATATAATAGTGTATATGTAAATTTTTGGGAGAATCGGCGTTGTATGTTTGTTAGAGCATAAAGGCTGAATTACACGATACCATTTTCTTGTACGTACCACTGCAATAATTGAATGCAATAGTTGAAGCGCAAGAATTGATGTTTAAGAATTGTAAGCAACTGTTTACACGCGGATATATTAAACAAAGTTGAATGCAATTATTGACCACCACCAAGGAAAGTTTTGAAGCAAAACTTGTATACCAGATCAAAAATGTTACGAGTTGTTTAGACCATGCAATTAATTTATTGTATTCAACTATTGCACTGGCACGTGCAAGAAAATGGTATCGTGTAATTCAGCCTTAACTTTCGAACCGCTTATCCGATCTTTATAGAATTTGGTAGGTCTACGGATAGTACTCTGGTTTTATTTTTAGGTAAATCGGTCAAGAGGTTGTTAAGTTAAAAGGGTCCAAAAAGTACTAAAAATTATAATGTACAAAAAAATCAAATGGAGTGTCATATAATAAGATTTGTTTAGACATTCAAAACCCGTTTTTAGTTTGGATCTAGGTTGAGTAGGTTCTGAGCTATAGTAAAAATTGTAAAGTTTGTAAAACCAGTATAACGTTAGCTACCATTTCTTAGAGTTTATATATTTATTTATTATTTATTTATTTATTTAATGGGAAACCAACAGCGATATAGAGGGTACTTAATTAAAAAGTTTTAGATACATAGGGTATGGCCAATTACAGGTTTCCACTTCGGATTATTATAGATAATAGTAAGCGGAACATAGGTAGCGGTAACTTAATAAAATAGTAGGTAAACTACCTAATCAAGCAGCAAGCAGATATAGGTAGAAGAATAAGTATTTAAAGAAAAATTTTAAACCATTCTTAGTAAATATAGCAAGCTGGATGGGGGTGGGAGAGATAGGAAGGAGGGGAGAAGGAGAGTTTCAATGACTTTGTAGTTCAAGTAAGAGTGGTAATAGCTAGATCGCGGTATCGATACGATTTGCAAAGATTATCTCAACTACTATTAAAAATATGGTTTTTTGCGTTCGATTTGGTTTTCTTAACAAGTTGGTAAGGGCCGAATACTGAAACATCACTCAAATTTAAACACCACTTAAAATTTATCTGCCTCTGTGTGGCACTACTCATTTGTAAGAGATTGCAATAATTTAAGCATGACTTTGCCTTGATCACGAATAAATGTGACAATCGCAAACGTATCGTAACGCTAGCGTATCCGAGATACACTGCGCGGTGACACTACAACGGTTGGCAGTCGAGCTGGCATTGACGCGCAATATAACTCGAATACGTTAACGCGGCGACTGTCACATTTATTCGTGATGAAGGCACTGAATATAAGTAGCGTTTGAGTATTCGGCCGTAATACTGTTAATAAATATTAACGTATTGTATTTATGTAGGTCACATGAACTATTTACAACAGTCGTTGACGACAGAGCGACGTGATTTAGTAGCATGTCTGCGTGTTCAGATTGAAGAGACTGAGAGAAAACTCAATACCCTGGTATGTACCGCATTTATTTTCTTACCAAAACATGACGCGTTGGGTAAATATCAAGATTTTTTTTTATATAAATATAACAATAAACGATTTAAGATGTTTTAAGGTTAAATAAATTTAATTTGACAGTTGAGCTATCTATAAATCGTTTGCAATGGTTTGTAGAAAGCTCGAGTGTTTAAGGTGTATTTTGTAAATATTGTGAATATCTATACTATTTATACTACTATTTATAAAACTGTAAAAAAGCTAAAATCTAAAATAAAGGATATGAATAAATATAAAATAAAAGATATGCTAAATAAACGATTTCGATTCCGAAAATCGAGGTCTGTTTATCTGTTTGTTTGTTCGCGGATCACGCCTTAACTACTAAACCAATTTCAATGAAATTTATACCATTCAGAAGCCCTTTTTCCGGATTAAAATATAGGCTATATTTTATTGAAATCAATGACGTGGATTCTTAGATACAGCTTGCACTATCTAAACTAAAAGCAGCCTTTGCTACGCCTACGAGGTTCATCGTATGCTGGTTGACAGATATTTTGTTGGAAATTTTCGCACGCGTACGAAGTCGCGGGTATCAAGCTAGTATATAAATATAACAATATACGGCTTAACATGTTTTAAGATTAAATAAATTAAATTTTACAGATGAGCTATCTATAATTCGTTTGCAACGGTTTGTAGAAAGCTCAACTGTTTTAAGGCGTAGGGTAAGGTGAGACAATCTTCTCGCTCGCACATTTCAACATTTTTGAAGATATAATATAACTAAATGTAATTATGTGAAATTGCAGAGCTTCAGGGTCGAGAGAATAACAATGCAAAGGTTCAGTAAAAATATCACATTGATCCAAACAAGTTTTCCGACCAAAAAACTTGTACCAATGCGATAAATTAAAGTGCACATTTTTTGGTTATTACCAAAAGAGTAGTTACATAATAACGGTTAAAATCACCAATGGTCTCCGCACTAGGTCTAGCCTGTGTCGCGGGAGGCCGAGAACAAAACGGATTACTGATAAATTAAATTAATTAATTGGGTTGGCTGGCAGACAAGGCTTTCAGCATTAAGTCCACCCTTTGTAACAAATTTATAATTTTGTGCAATAAAGTATTAAATCCTAACTAATATTATAAATGCGAAAAGTAACTCTGTCTGTCTGTCTGTCTCGCTTTCACGCCAAAACTACTGAACCGATTTGAATGAAATTTGGTACACAGATAGTCTAGAGCCTAAGAAAAGACATAGGCTACTTTTTAATGCTAAAATGGGTTGTAAGGGGTTGAAAGGGTGGGGGGGGGGGGGGGGGAAGTTGTATGAAAGTTACTACCAAACTTTTTTTGACTACTAAACTTTTTCCAAAGAGAGAACACTGTGTCATCACTGACACTGATTGGCATCCAAATGGCCAATATGGCGACTGCCTAATATGGCAGTCATAAAATTCTATAATTATACCTATATGCAAAAGTAACTCTGTCTGTCTGTCGCGCTTTCAAAACTACTGAACCGATTTCAATGAAGTTTGGTACACTGATAGTCTAGAGCCTGAGAAAGGACATAGGCTACTTTTTAATGCGAAAAAAGGGTTGGAAAGGGTTTAAAGGGGGGAATGAAAGTTGAATGTGTCATTTTTAGAGCTAGAAGCTTGAAACTTATTTTTAAGCTGTTGATTACCTATAAAATCAAGGTTTGTAAATGCTATGCTACCCAAAGACACTATTCCACGCGGACGAAGTTGCGGGCACACCTATTAAATAAATAAATTAGGTAATGCTTATATTAACCTGTTTAATAATATCTGTATTTTGGTAAATAAACTATTTATCTATTTATTTTACCATAAAAAGCGTATTGTTCTTGGATACAGGTGGCTCAAATTAGCCAAGCACAGATGGAGCTAGTGGACCACATGAAGGAAAATATTGCTAATCTGCGGCAACTGCAAAGCCAGGTCCTGGACGAAGAACTCATCAAGTAAGTCTAATAAATGTACTCGCAGCTCAGTCGGTAGTAGCTCTGCCTTCCGTGCTGTGGGTCGTGGGTTCGATCCCCACCGAGAACAACTATTTGTGTGTGATGTTACCAGACTATATGGAGTTATATATAAATCGTTTGCAACGGTTTGTAGATAGCCTCAACTCAATGTGTATTTTGTAAATATTGTAAATACTTTTTATTAGTTGTAATTTTCTTTGTGAATTGCTCTGGAATCATAAACAAAATGTTACTTTTGTCTGTGTCTGTTATGACAGACATCATGGCTCAGTCGGTAGTAGCTCTGCCTTCCGTGCTGTGGGTCGTGGGTTCGATCCCCACTGAGAACAACTATTTGTGTGTGATGTTACCAGACTATATGGAGTTATATATAAATCGTTTGCAACGGTTTGTAGATAGCCTCAACTCAATGTGTATTTTGTAAATATCGTAAATACTTTTTATTAGTTGTAATTTTCTTTGTGAATAATTGCTCTGGAATCATAAACAAAATGTTACTTGTTAAAAATTTGTGGGGCAAACAGAGATGTTTGTTCTGTGTCTGGGTGTTTCTATGTATTATAAGTATGTATTTACAAAAAAAAAATGTATGTATGTATTCTATCAGCCATCTAGTTCCCATCGTACAAGCTTTGCTTATTTTGGGACTAGAAGGCGTTGTGTTAAATGTGTTAAATGTGTCCGTGAATGTCCGTTACTTTTGTCTGTTAGTTGTAATTTACTTTGTGTATAAATACTTTGGAATGGGTACCTAACAGAATACCCATGTAGCAAGAATTATAAAAAAAATAATTACTTCTATGTCTGAGTGTTACTATTTTAAGTTACATTACTTAAAATACAAAAAAAAAGTATATAAGTATTCTATCAACAATCTAGTTTACCTTTTACAAGTTTTACTTAGTTTAGAACTAGAGGGCGCTATGTGAAATGTCGAAAAAAATCATCATCATTTCCCTGCCCTTATCCCACGCTAGGTGGGGTCGGCACAACATGTTTTCTTCATCCATTCACTCCTATCGTTCGTCAATTCTGAATCTACTCCTCTCACATTCATATCTTCTTTCACACAATCCAACCACTTCTTCTTCGGTCTTCCTCTACTTGCATACCCAGCCACACTCATGTTCATAACTCTTTTCGTAATATGACTTTCATCTCTCCTCATTACGTGTCCATACCATGCTAATCTACCACTCCTCACCTTTTCAATAATAGGCGCCACTATCTGTACAATAAATGTGCATATCTTTCTAGATGGAAACGCGAACAGCAACTGAGTGGGAATGGAGTTCCCATGCAATCTAATCTAAACACCATCCAAGAGTGGTGCGAGCTTCTCGCTGACCTCATCTGGAACACTAGGCAACAGGTACTTACTAACTACTGTCAATGTTTGACAGCTGTCAAAAATTAAGTTTAGTATGCGTTTGCAACGGTTCGTAGATGGCTCAACTGTTTCATGTGTATTTTGTAAATATTGTGAATATTGTAAATACTGTATCAGTTTTAATTTTCTTTGTGAATAAATTTCTTTAAATACAAAAAAAAAGTTAAGTATAGGTTAAAAATCCACCGAAATTAAACAACAATGCTCATTGAACTGATTGTAACTGATCTGTAAGAAGTTCTGTCATTTCTGGAAGCAACATTGGCACTTTTGTTTTAATAGTTTTTCTTGTTTTATTTTGAGTATTATTGTTTAACTATGGTGTAATTTTAACCAAAAATACTTGATATCGTAGCATAAAGCGTGACACATTAATATAATAACGTTTATTTAATAATAATAACGTTTATTTTCTTACACAAAAGGTTCAGTACTATAATACAAGTGAAGAATAGATAATGAGACATAATCTTAAAGTTATTTAGATAGTCAGGTGGGTACTTAGTGTATCCACCTATACTACAATGGAGGAAATGCAAGAAACCTGTTTTGTGTAAGACTGGTGCCTGAGATAGGTTGTAAACCTGTGATACAGGTCACCAGTGCCCCACTCCGCGGATTAATTGCAATAACATAACAAGCTGGTAGGTAAAGAGCAATAATGAGCTGATTGGGTATGGTGATCTACAAGACATTGAAATGTGTGTGTAAAGTGGTTTCCCTGAATAGTCAAATTCGTCTTCAAGTTTTGAAGCGAAAAGATCCACCATTTTGCCTTCAAAACAAACGACAGCCGACTTGGTGAATGACTTGACTGATATTATTTCAAATATCTCACTTGACATGACACTGGCATAATTGTGTGTCGAAATGACGATAAAAGAAGCAGACGCGATTCTAAGTAGTACTGTATTTATTGTTTACAGGTGAACAATGTTGCAAGAATCAATACGAAAACTATTGTGGAGCTGCGACAACCACATCTGGCTGACATGCTGGATGAAATGAGCAAGCAGGTATACACCAAGAGAATCTATACCAGTAGAGAGTTTGTCATACATTACAGTTTTGATACATACCAGTAGAGAGTTTGTTATACATTACAGTTTTGATACATACCAGTAGAGAGTTTGTCATACATTACACTACAGTTCCAATACATACCAGTAGAGAGTTTGTCATACATTAAACTCCAGTTTCAATACATACCAGTACAGAGTTTGTCATACATTACAGTTCCAATACATACCAGTAGAGAGTTTGTCATACATTACAGTTTCGATACATACCAGTAGAGAGTTTGTCATACATTACAGTTTCGATACATACCAGTAGAGAGTTTGTCATACATTACAGTTTCGATACATACCAGTAGAGAGTTGATCATACACTAGCAGCGCCTCGCGGTTTCACCCGCGTAATTCCCGTTCCCGTGGGAATTCCGGGATAAAATATAGCCTATGTTCATCAGGGATAATGTAGGATTCTAATGGTAAAAGAATTTTTTTAATCGGTCCAGTAGTTTCGGAGCCTATTCAATTCATACAAACAAACAAACAAACAAAAAATCAAACCTTTCCTCTTTATAATATTTGTATAGATTACAGTTCCGATACATACCAGTAGAGAGTTTGTCATACATTACAGTTTCGATACATACCAGTAGAGAGTTTGTCATACATTACAGTTCCAATACATACCAGTAGAGAGTTTGCCATACATTACAGTTTTAAGGCGTGTCCGCTGCGCCATTTTTTGAACAGAACAATGTTCGAAAAAGGGGCGTGGCCTAAATTTTTTGTCGAGCAAAGACACTTGAACGTGTTTGCCGGAGTTTGTGGAAAACATCCGCCGCGTTCGTCCCAGAATTCTTAATTTGATGTTAGATTTTGACGTAGGAAGACGTTTCGTGTGAAGTTTTGAACTTTGTTTACGGAACATTGCTAAAGTCGCAGCGGACGGGAGATGTTTTGAACAATGTTAATCCTATCCTACTTAATATTATAAACACGAAAGTTTGTAAGTATGGATGGATGGATGTTTGTTACTCTTTCACGTAAAAACTACTGATCCGATTTGTATGAAACTTGGAATGTATATTGTCCGTGAACTGGATTAACACAAAGGCTTCTTTTTATCCCGAAAAATCAACGGTATCCAACGGGACGCGACGAAGTCGCCGGCGGCACCTACTTCAAAATATGGCCTAAAAAATGTGTTCACTTCAATGTGTTCCTCTGAGCACATTTGTACCGTTCTCTTTTCAGAACCCCAATACAAAGTATGTTGTATGATAATATAATGTTGTGGGTTCTATAGGTGACAGGATTGCTGTCTACACTAGTGACATCTACATTCGTGATTGAGAAACAACCACCCCAAGTTATGAAGACCAATACGCGGTATGTACTTAGAAACTCTAATTTCCGGTTCCTGTACATCTTGTACTATTCTTTTCCATCACAAAAGTATGTAGAGCTTGGCCACACTAAGTCTGCAGCACTTGAAATGGCAGAATTTGGAATCCTATAGTTGGAAGCATCGTCTGTACTGAGAAAACGATTTGACAACCTAATGTATTACGTGTTCATATTATGGATCAGGATAATGTTTAACATGTTTAAATCTTTTTACCCATATACCATTGCAGAGTTAGCGTGGTCAGACACAAGTATTTTTTTTTATTTTGTGTGGTTGTGTACTACAATTAAGTACACTCAGACAAGGATGACAGCGGTGAAACCCAGTTTTTAAATATAACAAGGAATTCACATTTAAAACTATATTTTTAAGAAATTATGTACTTTTTCAGGCTCAAACATGTCATCATCATATCATACATGTTATAAAAACGGACCTATGACATAAATGTTGGTTCTGTGTGGGGATCGAACCCACAACCTCCAGCGCGGAAGGCAGAGCTTATACCAACTGAGCTGTGAGGCCTCTTGCAATGTGTACGAAACTCAGTATCTGTTGAACGTTTGTTACAGTTTCACGGCTACTGTCCGCTTGCTGGTCGGGGGTCAGCTGAACGTATATATGACGCCACCTAGAGTTAGTGTAAGTAAACTAAAACTATATTTTCATCACATCTATTCGAAAAGAGCGACTTGGTTCGCCTTTATGTGCACCCAAAGGTGGTGTTTTCTATAAGAATTTGGAACATCTTAGTGTTCAGCGCCAAAGAAATCGAACGAATAGAAAACATAAGAAATAAGTGGTTTTCATTATAGATACTATTTATTTTCATTTTAGTTGTTACTATATATGTTTTATTAAATAATAATATTACAATAAAATATGAGGCGCCTTTTATTTTCTCATAGTTGGTGATGAAAAGTAGAGTGTACCACTCGGGCGCAAAATATATTTTTGGCTCGGGCGAAGTACTTTGAATCCCTCGCTACGTTCAGGATTCAAAAAATCGCCCTTGCCGTAAAAATATAATTATGCTCCCTCATGATACAATCTACTAATTCTACTAGATCCCTAATTTTCGTACGCATTCTAAGGAGACTGCTGGCCAAGCGGTCTAACGGATTGGATCGAATCGAGACTAGCTCGTAGTGCGCGGGTTCAAGTCTCGAGCAAACTCGTTCACTTTTTGCAACTTTTTTGAAGTGAAAACTTCTTTAGCATCGTTGGGATTTGGTTTCACTTCTGCCGCGTGTGAATTACACACATGTTTTTTTCTTGTATGTACCTCCAGGTGGCGATAATATCGGAGCAGCAAGCCCAGTTGCTCCTGAAAAGCGAGACCCAGGCGGGCAAGGGGAAGCAGCCGGTGGAATGCGGAGAGATCCTCAACAACTCTGGAGCCATGGAGTACCAGCCGACCAGTCGACAGCTCTGCGTTAGCTTCAGGTGACCACTCGCACACGGAAATGTACAGATTTGGACCCGTTGAGCTATCTATAAATCGTTTGCAACGGTTTGTAGATAGCTCAACTGTTTCATGTATGTACAGATTGGATAAGATAATGTTTATTTCCAAAATAACAAAGAGCCACAAAATGAACTATAATTATACAGATTTATATATACTAGCTGATACCCGCGACTTCGTACGCGCGCGAAACTTTCCATCAAAATATCTGTCAACCAGCATACGATGAACCTCGTAGCAAATGGCTGCGTTTGGTTTAGAGAGTTCAAGCTGTATCTAAGAATCCACGTCTTTGATTTCAATAAAATATAGCCTATGTTTCAATCTGGAAAAAGGGCTTCTGAATGGTATAAGTTTCATTGAAATTGGTACAGAAGTTTAGGCGTGATCCGCGAACAAACAAACAGATAAACAGACAAACAGATACACAGACAAACTCGATTTTCAGAATCGTTTATTAAGTAGATCTGCATATTTAGTTTATCCATATCTTTAATTTAACTTTTTGGCTTTTTTGCAGTATTTTTACAGTTTTTTAATATTATAAATGATTATATTTTGAACAGAAACATGCAACTGCGTAAAATAAAGCGCGCTGAAAAGAAAGGCACCGAGAGTGTTATGGATGAAAAGCTCACCTTACTGTTCCAATCACAGTTTAACGTCGGCGGCGGCGAACTAGTGTTCCAGGTATGCACATCGTTGTACGAATTGAATGTTTGGATATAGACATAGACATTAGACATAGACATTCATTTGACAGGCGTCATGGCTCAGTCGGTAGTAGCTCTGCCTTCCGTGCTGTGGGTCGTCGGTTCGATCCCCACCGAGAACAAACATTTCTGTGGCAAACATAAATGTTTGTTCTGTGTCTGGGTGTTACTATGTATTATAAGTAAGTATTTACAAAAAAAATATGTATATATGTATTATATCAGCGATCTACATAGTTCCCATAGTACAAGCTCTGCTTAGTTTGGGACTAGAGGGTGTTGTGTGTAATGTCCTAAGATATTTATTATTATTATTATTTATTTACTACTTAGCACGCAACATACAAAACATATAGATTGGTACAAATAATAATAATAAAAATAACTAAAACAGTGAATTTAAAAAGATCAAAAAACAAATATATGCAATAATATAAATTGGTTCCTATATGTATACAATATAAATAAAAAACGAAATGAAATCCATTTATTCAACCCATTGGGTACAAACGCACAAAAAACAGAGAGAAAAATGTAAGCCAGACAGGTAGGAGCAAAACATATTAAGTGGTAGGAAAGAAGGTACAAACAATTTCAAACAAAAACAAATAAAAATAGTGCTATTTAATCCTGTCCTGCTCTGTAGGTACCCTAGTGCAATATGATGCCTGCCTCAGCAGCAAATGGGTCCAAACTCAGCAAATTGCCTACTTTTTTCGCAGTAGGCGCTGTTATTCTGCTAAGACCATGACTGTCATAGGACCCTGTGATATATATATGTTTAGATGTGTTGATGTCTGGGTGTGTGGGTGGGTGTTTGGATTATTGGATGTTTAGATGTCGAAATGTGCGGATGTTAAGATGTTTTGATGTTGGGATGTTTGGATGTGTGGGTGGATGTTTAGATGTGTTTAGATGTTATAATATGTGGATGCTTGGATGTTTGGAATTTGGATGTTTAGTTGCTTGGATGTTTAGATGTCCAGATGTTTAGTTATTTGGATGTTTAGATGTCGGAATGTGCGGATGTTAAGATGTTTTGATGTTGGGATGTTTGGATGTGTGGGTGGATGTTTAGATGTGTTTAGCTGTTAAAATATGTGGATGCTTGGATGTTTGTAATTTGGATGTTTAGATGTTCAGATGTTTAGTTATTTGGATGTTTAGATGTCGGAATGTGCGGATGTTAAGATGTTTTGATGTTGGGATGTTTGGATGTGTGGGTGGATGTTTAGATCTGTTTAGATGTTAAAATATGTGGATGCTTGGATGTCTAGTTGCTTGGATGTTTAGATGTTCGGATGTTTAGTTATTTGGATGTTTAGAGGTCGGAATGTGCGGATGTTAAGATGTTTATGTTTAGATGTTGGGATGTTTGGATGTATGTGTTTCAATAACGCTGCAACTACTGGTCCAATTTGGATGACACTTGGAATACTTTATTATATGATCTGTGCCTATACATAGTTTGTTGCCAGGATTAACACATAGCCTCTTTATCCCGAAAAAATAGGACGAACGGGTCGCGCCGCGTGCGGAAGCTAGTAACTCATAAGTTTAAAAAACAAAATAAACATTGTAAACGTAGCATTCGTTTCAAACTTATAACACATCTTTTTCCAGTTGGTGGTTAAAACTAGTAATCTAACTATTTGTGTTCAACAGGTGTGGACACTTTCTCTACCAGTGGTTGTAATAGTTCATGGAAATCAAGAACCCCATGGATGGGCGACCGTTACATGGGACAATGCGTTTTCTGCGCCCGGGCGTGTACCTTTCCACGTTCCCGACAAGGTAATTAGCACTTTAACTCTATAGCTATTGAGATTATATTACCATACTAGCCTACGAAAGCCGTTATATGGGACAATTTTAAGCTCGACAAAGTATTGTGCACCTTAGAGGTATAGCTATTGAGAATATTATAGTAAATCACGCGAAGTCGTAGTATAGGTTCACGTAGCGCTACGGCGTAGCACTTTAGCTGTAATCGGCGTAGCATTCGTAGCATAGCTTTATCTAAGGAAAACTTCTAATATGTTATGTACGCCTGGTACCTACTTGAAATGTGGTAGTGGGATGTTATAAGCCCCCGAATTCATAGTCGTGGAGGCTGAACAGTCATTCAAAACCTTTACTTATAAGCACAAGAGTTTTTTATTATTGTATGTCTACAAAGTGTCTGTTTGTCTGTACGTTTATATGTTTTTCGTAGGTAACTTGGGGCCTTTTAGCTGAAACTCTACGCATCAAATTCTGCTCAGCCACCGGCGGTGATTTATCTGAGGAAAACCTGAGATTCTTGGCTGAGAAGATCTTCAGGTGTGAATGGTTAATACCTCTTTTTGTAGTTTTGACATGTCTCATCATTCATTTGTTTTATCATTCGTTCATTTAGTTGGCTTAAATCATTCATTTGTTTTATCGTTCATACATTTTGTTGGCTTGAATCATTCATTTGTTTTATCGTTCATTCATTTTATTTTATCGCTCATTCATTACGTGATGATCCCAAATGAAAAACCTATCCTAAAAGTAGTAATTAAATAAATAATCATTAATATCCTTGGATATTTTACACAACGCCCTCTAGTCCCAAACTAAGCAAATATTGCACTATAAAAAATACACTATTTTTTGTAAATAGTTAAATATATAGTAACACCCAGGCATAGAACAAACCTCTATGTGTGGCCAACACAGAGGCTTGTTCTGTGTGGGTATCAAACCCACGACCCACAGCAAGGAAGGCAGAGCTATTACTGAGCTGTGACGCCTGTGGAATATGACACGTGTTTATTTGCTTCTAGGACAAACCTGCCAATGAATATGTTGGAACTGAACAGCATGGCGGTGTCGTGGACGCAGTTCTGCAAGGACGCTCTTCCCGAACGCAACTTCACGTTCTGGGAGTGGTTCTACATGGTTGTTAAGGTCACTAGGGACTATTTCAGAACCTTGTGGTGCGATCGGTAAGTATATAAGGTGTAACATAATTACCCTATAATCCCGAAGGGGGCGTATTCAGACAGACCACCTGAGTACTTGGACATGTGCAAAGGGTCAATAAATCGTAATTGAATTTTTCATACAAAAGTACAACTTTTATTATTTTAGAAATTTGCGACAACCCTAAGTGTGTAGGTACATTTTAAGTAAAAGTTACGAGCTCATTTCACCAATGAAAAACTTCAAAATCTCAAAAGTCGGAGAACTAACACTGTTCGCCATGACCTGTAAAATACCCCCCTTTCGGACTTATAGGGTAATTATGTTACACCGTGTATAATCTTATCTACATTCTTGATTATTTATAGGGTCATTCCAGTTTTCCCCTGCGTGAGTCCCCTGCGTAGAGGCTTTCTGGAACTTTTGTCCAATAATCCCCTTAGCGACCACTGCGACTGCCGGCAAGGGAAAATTGGAGAAAAATTCTAGAAATCCCCTTAGGCGTTTATTTACACCGTTTTGCGTAAAGCTTAAAAACTATTGACTTACAAACCTTACAAACTATTGACTTATAAACCTTACAAACTATACAAATTATTGACTTACAAACCTTACAAACTATTGACTTATAAACCTTACAAACTATACAAATTATTGACTTACACACCTTACAAACTATTGACTTATAAACCTTACAAACTATACAAATTATTGACTTACAAACCTTACAAACTATACAAATTATTGACTTACAAACCTTACAAACTATTGACTTACAAGCATTACAAACGATAGTTTTTTATATTTATTTTGTTATTTTTTATACAGTTTGATCCGTGGCTTCATCCAGAAGAAAGGTGCAGAAGACATGTTATCGAAATGTCCTCCGGGAACTTTCTTACTGCGTTTCTCTGACTCTGAACTGGGGGGTATTACCATCGCTTGGGTTGGAGGTAAGTACATCCTATCCTAATCTATCTATACTATTATAAAACTGTAAAAATGCCAAAAAATAAAATATGAATGAACTAAATATGCAGATCTACTAAATAAACGATTTTGATTTCGAAAATCAAGTTTTTCTGTTTATTTGCATCGGATCACGACTAAACTACAGGACCAGTTTCAATGAAACTTATACCATTCAGAAGCCTTTTTTCCGGTTACAAACATAGGCTATATTTTATTGAAATCAAACACTTGGATTCTTAGATACAGCATGAACTTTCTAAACCTAAAGAAGCGATTTGCTACGAGGTTTATCGTATGCTGGTGACAGATATTTTGGTGAAAAGTTATGCACGCGTACGAAGTCGCGGGGTATCAGCTAGTGTAAATAATAAAAGTAATAGCAAAACTCGTCCACAGAGGGTAACGAGGTGTTCAGCCTCCAGCCGTTTACATCGCGCGACCTGATGCAGCGTTCGTTGGCAGACAGAGTATTGGACTTACCACAGTTGCAGTTCTTGTATCCTAATATCGCGAAGGACGACGTCTTCTCCAAGTATTACACTAAACCTGGCAAGTATTCAATGACTTAGAATAGAAATAGAAAAATTAAATATAATAAGCGGTTTCTATCTAAAACCACTAAAAAAAAGATAAAGAAAGTTATAACAACTTCAAAATGTTTTAATTATTACGAATTGAATTTCATAACTAGAACATCAGTCAGGATAATTAATTAGCAATACAATTTAAATTCATTTGGGCATAGTAACAGCCTATTTTAACAATATTCGAGAGGTGTGAACTCCTTGAAGTCAGAAATGCAATAGAGGGCGAGTCAAGCACGCGTCCCGTTTTTATAGGATTTTTAGTCATGCGACCATCCGCTTATTATATTTATTTTTTATTCTTACAAAATACAAAATTTGATCTAAAAAGTAAAAATAACTAAAATTGCCACCACTCAGCATGGTGCCAGGTGCCAGGGCAGGATATGTGATGAGTCAGCCCAAGCGCTGGACTTCAGTGGCGCCAGTGGCGTGCGTGTGTTGAATCTATTGTTGCATTTTTCTTTCGGCTGTAAGGGGGCGTCCATTAATTACGTGAGGTGTTCTAGGGGGGAGGGGATCAAGCTAAATCTTTCCAAATCTCACTTAGGGGGGGTCTTGGCAAATATCACGTAATTATTTTTCTCGCAGAAAACGGTGTAAAATTGCATGAAAAATTATTTCTAGAATAAAATATGGCCAAAACGGAGACAATAATATTTTGTTATTTTTTCAATAATCCAACACGTTTATAGCGAAAATAGAAGTCTTGAAGAATCTCGCGTGAGATTAGGGGTGGGGCGGAGGGAGTTGAAGAAAATCTTACATTATCTCACCAAGGGGTGAGGGGGGGTCGAAAAATTCTCAAAAATGCCTCACGTAATTAATGGACGCCCCCTAATACAAGTGTTGCCGTTCTTTTCTCAAACTGAAATGACAAGGACGACTATAATTTTAGAAACAAAACAAATTCTATTTTGTTTATCTGAATTAATTTTTAGTGTATTTTAAGGGTTTATAAAGGTTTATATTTAGAGAATAAGAAGTTTAAGAGCTATAGATTTAAAGTACAGTTTAGATTTAGATCCTAAGAATTTAGAATCTATAGTTTGAGAGGGCAACTGCCAGCCTAAGAAATCAGTTTCAAAAAGTGTCAAAATTCTAACCTAATAATTTTGTCAATTATTTGGTTACACTTTTGACACTTTTTACTATAAAAAAATAACATGAATTCATTTACCCACAGAAAACGAAATGCTAAAGAACGGTTACGTAAAGCCGGTGCTGGTGACGACACTTCCTCCATACATGTCGTCTGCATCGCCTGCGTACGCGCACTCACCGGACTCGCATCGCAACACGCCCAGCGTACAGAGCAGGTCAGTACACACATACACGTACAGAGCAGGTCAGTACACCCTTACACATACAGAGCAGGTTAGTGCACACATAAACGTACATAGCAGGTCAGTACACACATACACGCCCAGCGTACAGAGCAGGCCAGTACACACATACACGCCCAGCGTACAGAGCAGGTCAGTCCACACATACACGCCCAGCGTACAGAGCGTGAGTACACACATACACGTACAGAGCGTCAGTACACACGTGCACGTACAGAGCAGGTCAGTACACACATACACGTACAGAGCAGGTCAGTACACCCTTACACATACAGAGCAGGTTAGTGCACACATAAACGTACATAGCAGGTCAGTACACACATACACGCCCAGCGTACAGAGCAGGCCAGTACACACATACACGCCCAGCGTACAGAGCAGGTCAGTCCACACATACACGCCCAGCGTACAGAGCGTGAGTACACACATACACGTACAGAGCGTCAGTACACACGTGCACGTACAGAGCAGGACAGTACACACATACACGCCCAGCGTAGGTCAGTACACACATGCACGCCCAGAGTACAGGGCAGGTCAGTACACACATGCACAGACGGCTACGGCTCAGTCGGTACTACCTCTGCCTTCCGTGCTGTGGCTCGTGGGTTCGATCCCCATACTTGTTCGGCAGATTGTTTCCGCAACTAGGCTGGATTGGTGGCGGCAGTTATTCTAGCTACCTGATGCCCTCCAGGAAGGCCAGCAGCTCGGTTCGATCCCGAGAATAAACATTTGTGTGTGCCAAATATAGATGTTTGTCCCATGTCTGGGTGTTACTACGTATCATAAGTATGTATTTACAAAAATATGTATGTAAGTATTCTATTAGCGATCTAGTTCCCATAGTACAAGCTTCGCTTAGTTTGGGGCTGGAGAGCGTTTTGTGATATGTCGAAGAATATTTTTTTTCTTTATTTCACACCCACTAGGGAGGGTCGAAGACAGAGAGCACCTGTCAAAAAGGGGGGGTTGGTCAAATGAGGGGGTAAGTTAGTCAACCCCTAGCACAATCTTTGAGCTTCTAGAGCTTCTCAAAGAATCTACTGGGGCTCTGTTGGCTTGGGGGTCAAAAACAGTTAAAAAAAGCCTCCTTCATATGACCCCCCTAACACTTGTGTAATAACCTACCTCACTTAACCAACCGTCTACCGTAATCTTTGACGCCCTAAGATCAGTTTCTTTTTAGTTATCATTTTGAATAAAAAAAAATAAGTAAGTACTTTTCAGACTTATATTTTTATTTTTTTAATTTTGTTTTTTCTCCTTAGGTACATGATTGACTTTTGATAATAACAGATGGAGTACTGACATTTTTTAGTTAAGTTTAATTATAGTCACATCCTTAGTTTATTTTTTGTACTTGGTTATTTAGTTAAGATGCTTTTGCTATTTTAATTAGTTAAGTTTATTTTATTACATTTTCGTAATAACTCATTTTTTTCCAAATGAGCTCCCGATCTCTTCGACATTTGAAAATTCGAAATTTAAAAGTATATTGCGTGTGATTTTGTTTTTTTATGTAGGTACTTAAAATTCTAAAGTATTATTTTTTGAATTATCTAAGAATTGTGAATTGAATTGAATTATTTTTTGTAGCTGCAGTACCACAATACTTCAGCTGTAGACGGAATACTACAACGATATCTCCAATTCAAATAGTGCAATATTTACGTATATTTAAGGTTGACACCACATCATATTCACGTTTTTTTATTTAAAATTAAATATATTATTGTTTATATAAAATCATGATATAAAAAATACAATTTCAGTTTTGTATATAAATAATTATGAAGTTATTAGTAAATTTTTCTAAATTTATTTAAAACCTAATTAAACTTACCAATATTCCTACTCGAATTTAATTTTATCATTTTTTTAATACCTAAACCTCAAGTCTATGTTAATAAATATACATAATTACTTAGTAAAATATATTATATCTGTTAAGAAATACGTCAAATATTCAGATGTGTTGTCAACCTAATAATTATTATATTCATCATTTAAGCTTTGAATACGAATCATGTGTCAAAGGTGTTATTTGTATTTAGATAAGTGAATATTCGTTATTTGCACTTAATGTAATTTGGGCACAAAAACGCAGTATTATTTTTATTAGGCTTTTAATATCAAGCCGATATAATTACGAGGAGAAAAGTTGTTTCGCACAATGCTTCATTTTGAAGAAAAAGTAAACGCAGCGACAAGGTATGGTTTATATTCCCGCGTGATAGAATATTTTCGGTTAACTGTTATATATAAAATCAAGAGATAAACTAGTCTTTATTAAATAAAAATCTCAATAATCACTTGAAATCGTTGTTTGAATTAGGTGGGTATCTACTATCTACGTAAAAATTTAGAAAAATATCAATTAATTTGGCTTTTTGCAATGAGAAAAAATTAAGTACAGGCAGACTGCAGAGTATACGTTGACCAGGGTTGGTAGATTTTTGAAATGTTGGCCAATTTTGGAATTTAGTCTTGAAAAAAAAAAATTAGCTAAAACAGGGATTTTCTTTAGTCTTCTAATTATTATAAAGGTAACCATATCGAATTGTCACTAAAATATTAGATAGATGAATCAATATAATATCAAAATAACGGTTGTTTTAACCTGTTACAAATAACTCATGATATTTCGCACATATTGAGATGGCGACACGGTTTAATAGATAATGAATAACATTAAAACAATATCCATGACGTAAAAGTACCGTCCTATAACTACAGAAATCTCTTCTTGCATTTCCTCTTGACTGATATTATATAACTATTATTTATATTTAATCTAATATAAATTATTATATACTGTTAATATTTACGTGAAGTTTCTGGGTCCACAAAAGGCATTTTTAGATTATTTTAATATTCGTTTTTAGTGTACCGAAGCCGAAGAATTTATACTTACCGAAAACTTTACACGTTCGAACTAAAAATCTTCAAAAAAAAAAAAACAAATTATCTGTCTAAAGCATAATAATATAATATTATTTTTATAGTTTATCATTATATTTAGTAATATTTACCACAAACAAAATAACAGTTTGTTTCCCAACAAATAAAAAAAACTATTAAATTTATTCGGTATATTCCACTTTTACTACTTACTACTAATATTATAATAATTATGCGAATCGTATTATTCGTTAAATTTATGATTAGATAGATAAAAACGTGGATGTTGTAAATGATAACTGACAAAAATATTCCAAAAATTCAGTATTCGATATAAGATTAAGTAGATGAAAATGTGACCAAAAAAAGTATGGTGTGTGTTTTGATCGGTGTCTAGTTGCTTATGGTATTTTTGTCAGTATTTTTAAACTATATTATAGTTATTATCTAATAATTAATATTAGATAGTATTTGTTTTTGGTTAAATTGCAAAAATAATACTTTTAACTAAACTTTTGTTTTGTATAATTCGGTGCTAGTTTCTTTAAGTACATTAGATTTATTTAAAATATTTTATTACTAGTTGAACAAAACTTAGTTCTTGCTAAAGTTATTTTAAGTTCGTAAATATCTTTAAATGTTTATAACAGTTAATAATTATCGTTAATATTGCTAAAATTGATGTTGAATATTTATAGAGTTAAAATCCAAATCTTAAAATTTTTATATAAGATATTACATTCTTCATTGTCATCGAATAAAAAAAACACGGTTACTGTGTTTATGATGCGTTTTTGTCATCAGATTTACTGTTTCCTGATGGATGTTTATGTGTTTATAATATAGATGGAGCTAGTTTCTACTTTTTCTATTAATTTAGTGGCGGTGTTTTTTCAAAATAGCTAAATCAAAATCTTGGACCAAAATTAAGGGTTTCCGCGCTATAGCGTGCCTTTAAATGTGACGACTGACAAGTGAGTTTCAAAAAGCAGGTTGCTAGTCCAAAAAACAGTGCATATGAAGGATGACATTTATTTACATTACAATGAAATGACATAACGACCTAATTATTTAATTTAAATCGGTCAATTATTGTTCAATTAATATTTTTATTATATTCACAATTGGCGTTTGGCGTATAGTTTATAAAAACGAATTTATATTATACTAGATGTTTGTAATACATTTTTGAATAATTCATGGATGTGACTATTATACTAAGTTAGGATTAATTTCATATAAATCATTTAAATCATAGGACTTTATGCATTTTGATAATATTAACCGTAATCTTAATAAAATATTTTCCACAATATTGCAATAAAAAAGTATAACTAACAGAAAGGATTGAACAAAAAAATAAATGAAGTATGTTTTAAATGATTTATTTGCGCTTAGAATGTAAGATTTTGGGAAGTTTTGAATGTTAATGTTGCGACTAATGCGTCTAAATACATGTGTCCGTTTGTAAATTCGCCCGTCGGATAACCTCTCATGTCATCGGTCAATGACAAAGTGACAGTTTAGTTAACGAATATCCGTAAATAGATTCCGGACGGACACGAGTTTTGACATTTTTTTGAAACGACACATAGCACTTTTATTTTAATAGTTGTGTTATTGTGAGTACTTTTGGTGGAATTGTAAAGAATAATACTTAGGTCGTAGCATAAAGTGTGAACCATTAGAATAAATGTGTGTAAAGTGGTTTTTCTGAATGTGAAAATTCGTGTTAGATTTTGAAGAGAAAATCCACCATTTTCTTTTCAAAACAAACGACAGCCGACTTGACGAATGACTTGACTTGACTTTATATTACAATTATATCACTTGACATTGGCAAAATTGTCTGTCAAAATGACAGACAGAGGCCATTATTGAAGAGAAGAAGATGTAGATTCCGGACCTGAAGCTAATTCAAATTACTAGTTGATATGTTGTCGCACGCATAATAATCTAATACAACATTTTTATGTAATTTAATTGTGACTTTTGAACACTAGGTTAAGCAAATTTAAATGATGGCCTAATAACTTTAATCCGAGTTTGATCACACATCCTTAACATTCGATTGAATGTTGAATGTTGAAGGTGATGAATGATTATTCATGACCCTAGAGCCAGGGTGGTCGCGCACTGTCCGGTTCCAGAGGAATTTCCTCCCGCGAACATTCAGGTTGTGGAACGATCTTCCTGTCGAGGCTTTCCCTAGTGACTACAATATGGGGCACTACAAAAAGGGTGTTTTAAAATTCTTCAAGGGTCGGCAACGCGCATGTGATACCTCTGGTGTTGCAGGCGTTCATAGGCTACGGTAACCGCTTCCCATCAGGCGGGCCGTACGCTTGTTTGCCTACTTAGTAAATTAAAAAAATAATCTCCTTAGATCCATTTCAAATCTTAGACTTAGATCAATTCTCAGAAAGCATTCTTTTTTTTAATTTTAATTTAATCCACCACTAATTTTTAATTACTAAAATAAATTTAAGGACAGTTTCAGCAGAGGCTACTAATGCTGTTGGCACTGCGCGTTTGGATCGAGACAGTAAATTATGAATGTGACTTGGGTCTGTAGACTCATTCAGTAGTAGGCACGTACGGAGAACGAGTAACTAATTATCATCCGTTTTTGGGATATTTTTTTTTTATTAATAATTATCAGTTTTTGCTACCTAAATGTGATCAGTAACAGACACTGAGAATAGTTTTTTTTTTTGTAATTACAAAATAGTGGTGTATATTAAACTTGAAAAAAAAAGTATTCTATCAACAACCTAGTTCCCATAGTACAAGCTTTGCTTAGTTTGGGACTAGAGGGCGTTGTGTGTAATGTCCAAGAATATTTATTATTTAAGTTAAAGTGGTTAAGAATAAAAGCTTGGAACAGATCTATTGAGAACAAGGGGTTTTGTTGTAATGTTCGTGATTATGTAAAACTTTTTGTATCAGTATATATAGTTATAATAATGTATGATTATATGTATACATGTCAATGTTAATGTTGAATACACGTATGTTTCTGTCAATTCGAAATACAATGTATGTGAGACAAATTATTTTTTTATTTCATAGAAGCTAAATCGTCTATGATTTGAAAGTTTTTAGTTATATTAATTAAAAGTTAATATAATTAATTTAATAAACCATACACAATTTGACTTCTAGAACCCCAACGCGAAAATGCAACACAGACGGTCGTTTTTTTGTTAAATCTTTTTTTATATTGTTTATTATATTAAATTTTAATGTAATGTGCCATAGATACTACAACTACTCCTTTTTCGGTCTGTGCTGCCTTTTGGCGTGGGTGAGTTGTAGGTATTGTTTTTTTTTTGACGACCGTCCTTGAATAACGTGTTGCATTTTCTCTTTCTTTCCCGATTTGTTCCTGATCTACGTGACGACATGGAAACAACACAACAAATCAATTATAATTTAAATATTAACAAAAATTTCTAAAATTGAAACTCATTAAACTAAAATCTATCTGATTTGAATTTACATACATGGTTTTAATATAAATAAATATTACTTACAATTGTTGCATATAAAATAAAAATTGATGTTAAAACTAAAATAATAACTAATAATGATTTGAACTTTGCTAAATCTAAATAAAAAAAAACTCTAACAAAATACTTCCTTGCATATAAAATTCAACACACCAATTGAGAATATAAAAATCTATATTAAAACTAAAATAATAACTTTAAAACTGATTTGAATTATCGCTAAATCTACTTACACAAAACTAAAATACTTAAAAAAAAAACACTATGGCAAAAACCTTACTAAAAACTTAAAAATAAAAAAACCTTACTAAAAAACTTAAAAATAAAAAACACTATAACAAAACTCTTACCTAAATAAAACCAAATTGCAAATGATACGGAAAACAGCTACTTCAGCGCTCAGACTCCAGCGCAGGCGGATACTTTGATGGACAGCGAGTTATTCGAGCAGATCAGAGCTTTTGAACCAGAGGGGCTGGACGACTTGGACTTCTACAACAACGTGGCCATGAAGTGAGGTGAGTTCTCTATTATTTATTATCTACTAGCTTCCGCCCGCGACTTCGTTCGCGTCCCGTTGGATTCCGTTGATTTTCCGGGATAAAAAGTAGCCTATGTAATCCAGGTCACGGACAATATATATATTCCAAGTTTCATCCAAATCGGATCAATAGTTTTTGCGTGAAAGAGGACCAACATCCATCCATCCATACTTACAAACTTTCGCGTTTATAATATTAGTAGGATTATATACTAGTGACCCGCCCCGGCTTCGCACAGGTGCAATTCTGATACTAAATATACTACAGAATATCTGTATATACACGGCGTACTGCCGTCTATAAAGATTATCTGTCTTCATATACTGTAGTAGATACCTACATCATTTTGATCTATCCCGTATGGTTCAGCCAGCGTTTGCAATGTAAGCGCAAAACGTGTGTTTATTTACGACATCACATTAGAAATCTCTAAAATTATCAGTGTTTCGCGTATTATACATATAAACCTACCTCATCACTATCTATTTAAAAAAACCGCATCAAAATCCGTTGCGTAGTTTTAAAGATCTAAGCGTACATAGGACAGACGGACAGCGGGAAGCTTCTTTGAAATATACTATGTAGGTAAAGTATTTTTGACAGGCGAAAAACGTACAAATACAGTCTTACATACAACTTTTTTCCCATTAGTTCTATTCACAGAACAAATTTACTTCTATAGTCCAGCGGGTGGTCCACATTTTTGGGATACATAGAATTGTGATTTATATCCACTATAATTTTTTGTCATTCTTTTCAGGTGACAAACGAAACGAAACTAATTTACACATTGCACACGTAGGTCAATTACACAATACACAAGAAAAAGTCAAAAAAATGTTTATAGTTTACACTAAGTTGTTCTAAGTGTGCAATCCACAGTACAGTAGTCGAAACTTTGTGGCTTATGAGTGCCTTGATCACGAATAAATGTGACAATCGCAAACGTATCGTAACGCTAGCGTATCCGAGATACACTGCGCGGTGACACTACAACGGTTCGCAAGCGTGCTGGCATTGACGCGCAATATAACTCGAATACGTTAACACGGCGACTGTCACATTTATTCGTGACTGTTATATCGTTCTATCTCTTGACTGACGTCACAGCTTAATCGGTAGTAGCTCTGCCTTCGGTTGTGGGTTCTATTTGTGTGACGGTAAACATATATGTTTGTTGAAGTGAAACTTCTAATGCGACTTCCAACAAGGTTGCGTTAAACGTTGAACGCTCCAGGGGAGAGGGAAAAGAAAGAGACAGCGAGAGTGAATGCGTGGCACTCGAAGTTTCACTTCTTCCGCGCGGAGGGACTCCACGCACAATTTTTTTTGTGTCTGGGTACTATGTATTAAAAGTATGTAAACAAAAAATTATATAAGTATTCTATCAGCAATCTAGTTCCCATAGTACAAGCTCTGCTTAGTTTGGGACTAGAGAGCGTTGTGTAAATGTCAATATTTATTTTATCCCGCTCAGACACATTATATTAGGACATGCGCGAGTGAGACGCAGATTCAAAGTGTTACATATTTTTGACTACTGTACTTAAATATAAGCTTCAGTCAATTTGAAACAGGCACCTAAAGTTGTGCCATAACGGATAGTAAACACAAATGTAACACTTATTTACTTTAGCATAGAGTTCAAATAATGTTAAATGCACTTGTAATGTTATTTTATTCTAATTTTATAGTGAAAATTGACAATATACAAATTATTAAATAAATAGAATTTACAGATTATTATGAATTTAACATTTTTTGTTTAAAAGTTTAATTTGCTGTTTATGAGCTAAATAATATTGGCTTTTATATATATATAATTATGTAAGTAATATATTATACATACGAGTATATGTAGTAATAAGGTTGTTTTAAAATTTATCAAGTCAAATCAATTTTATGTCAAGAAATATTTGATATCTAAGTAAATAAAAAAATAAGTTTATATAATTGGATCATGAATTATCGCACTTACAGTTTTTATTCTATTATTTTTATATTAATTAATAATATAGAGTTATCTGTAGACGATGCAACAATAAGTTTGATCTAGAAAAACTAATAAATCAATGCAAAACCAAAAATATTGAGAACCCACTTTGGTGCCATTATTACTTAAATTAATTTGATAAATTGACTTAAATCTGTCAAAGATTTTTTTACTGTTTTTTTAAACTACCGCGGATGTTATCGTATTCTACTAACTTGTGCCTTGTATCTGTTCCAAAATAAATTTATTATTTTTCTATACTTGAACACCGCTTTGACTAACATTGTTATGACATACTTTTGGACGAAAATGCTATTGGCATCATGTGTGCACCTTTTATACCTAACCAAAATTCTGAAACATAAAGCTTAAATGTTTTTTATTGACATAATAATGCTTAAACAAAACTGTTGAATTCTGTTAGCTCCTGAACTAGTTATGCAAACTATTAGAGCTAATAACAACGGCCTAAATATTAGATGATTTAGTTTAGTATAAAAACTACATCTAAAAAACAATATTATACATTATGTTGCTATGTTGGTAGTCATTAAAAAAATTTGAATAACTGTATTAATAATATATTGTATTGTGCACATATTTTTGCACCGCTAGTTATTTTGTCTGTTTATCGTAGTTTTTATGACAACGTACTTTTGTACCTTTTAGATGTAAGAAATGTAAATTTTTGTGATTCCTACCAAACAGACATCGTGAGATAGAACAACCGAATAAATGGTAAGGTACTGTTACACATACTAATAAAGCATGCTTTTAGTGAGCAAGTGCTCATTTAGCATGTGTATCGAAACCTTGCTAGTAATTAGCATGCTAATTATAACATGCTACTCATATTGAGCATGCTAATTAGCACGCTTTTTAGCATGCAATTTTCTAGCATGTGTAACACGTATGAGTACCATTAGTGTAGTTTCTTCCCTTCGCATTTAAATAGTTATAACACTAGCAACATCGTCGGCTGGTGGTATGGTATCTAAAACTGAACGCTGCGATCATTCAACGTGAAATGTTCCTTATTCTTGTTTAAACAAGGATCATTTTGAAACATGCTGTCCGTTTAAACAAGGTAAAGGGGCGTTCAACTATAGATTGGATTTTTTTGTTATTGTAGAATGTAGTTTGTTAGAATTTACTTACGATTCGTGATAATATGAGTGGCCTTAAAGTTTAAATAATGGTAAAATGTTATCCATTTTATAACATGGGTGTAGCTTAATTCTTTCAGAATCGGATCGTCTACTTTCCGACTTGTTCACTTCCTGCATTGGACACTTTCTTCACTTCCCAACTTGCCCACTTCCTACATTATTCACCTTCCCACTTCCTACATTGTTCACTTTCTCACTTCCTACATTGTTCACTTTCCCACTTCCTGCATTACGAACTTTTCAACTCGCCTTTTTACCAAATTGTTTACTTACCGACTCGCACACTTACCACATTGTTCACTTCCTAATTTATCCACTTTTTACATGAACTTCCCAACTTGCCCATTTCTTAAAAGTACCTCAATTATATACTTCACTAGCGACCCGCCCCGGCTTCGCACGAGTGCATTGCAGTGATGATGATGATGTATTATACATATAAACCTTCCTCTTGAATCACTCTATCTATTAAAAAAAACTGCATCGAAATCCGTTGTGTAGTTTTATAGATCTAAGCATACATACACACACATTAGGTAGGACAGACGCGGGAAGCGACTTTGCTTTATACTATGTAGTGATTATTCACTTCCCAACTCGCCCACTTACCACATTGTTCACTTCCTAAGTTTTCCACTTCCTTCATGAACTTCCTAATTCGCCCATTTCCGAAAAGTAGCGAATCGCGCAGTAGATGAAAGCTAAGAAAAAAACAATCAACTAATAATAAACTCTTTGTCTCAGTGTTAATCATTAACTTCTTATGATGTAGGTCTATATATATCAAGGGAGACTATTTTACAACAAAAACATCTTGTAAATAAAATAATCTTTGACTTGTAATTTGTAAAATCGTGGTGCAAAAAGGCAAAGGGTGTGTTCATATTGGATCAAATCAATAAGTTGATGTTGGTGTAAAACTTGCTTTACCATGTTATATGTCTAGATGTCTAAATAAATATTATCTGTTCAATACTTTTGTTTCTCTCAGCTGCCCCCTGCCCCATTAAGGCTGTGTCCACAGTAGGCAAACTTTTAGCGGTTTACTGAGGTTGCGGCTGCGCGGCGCGCGACGCGACGGCACGGTGCCGGCGCATCGGTTCAGTGCGCCCTTCCATATATTTGAAACGGAGTGTCCACAGTTTGCTGTTTTGTGCTCACTTTACGCAGCTTGCAGCGTTACGTGCGCCGACTGTCTCAGTAAGCGGCTAACTCATAACTGTTTGCTTGCGGCGCACGAAAATTGATCTGAGTTTGCAGCTAACTCAAACTTCAGTTCGCCACAAATTTGCGGCTCACTCAGTCGGCCGCTCACAGTTTGCCTAATGTGGACACAGTACCTATCAGAGCAAGCACTTTCGTCTAATAACAAAGAATATGTAATACCTACGTAAGAAGAACCGGGACTCCCATTCTACCAAACTTACACACTGAAAATCTCGTTTTGTATGAAACGTGAATCAAATTTTGACCGCGTTTCATACATTGTTCGTTTTTCGAAAGCACGAGTCTAGTTTGAGAGTTTCGCCAGTCTGTCTATTATATAGAAGTGATGTTTTGTGGGGCAATGATAGGTACCTATGTAATGTCTGCTGCGCTTGAAATATTAGTAAGACTGTTCTATGGAAATAAAACTGAATTTTATAATAAACTTCTTTTTATTTGAGTAATTAACTCAGCACAGCAACTACATCAATAATAGTATGTGACTTTATGCAGGAAGAAAAATGTTATTACTTATGTTAGGTATAAAAACTATTCAATATAAATGTACTTTGTAACTGTGTCTTGTTCACGAATAAATGAGACAATCACAAACGTATCATAAATTCGTAACGCTAGCGTATCCGAGATACACTGCGCGGTGATACTACAACGGTGGACAGTCGAGCTGGCGTTGACGCTCAATATAACTCGAATACGTTAACGCGGCGACTGTCAGATTTTTACGTGATAAAGGGGCGGACGGAGGTTATACTCTAATAGGATGACGTCATATCTCGGCCGGATTCGGTAACTGGTTTCATCCACTAGTGAAACAAGTTTTCAACGTCATTTTGACGTCATCCTCTGCCAAACTGAGCACTCCTGTATGTACAAGGTTCCTTCAAACTAATAAACATTTTTGAGCTCAGCATACTGCCTAGGTAGGTAGTCTAATACATGTAATATGGCAGGATACATATTTTATAATCACATTTATATAGTTGAAGTATCTATAAGGTTTATTCACCTTTTTCGAATTAAAATGGCAGATAGAGTACAGCTTGTGTCACCTAAAAGAACTCTAGTGACATTTTTAAAATAAGTTCACCATCTTTGACTAGAACCTAGTCTACTGCTCAAATCATGGTCACAATGTTTCTTTCGTGTTTAAGATAGCCCAAGGTAGGTCAGGTTCAATGTGTACCTAGGCCACATAACCTATTGGAACTGCCATCGTCACAAACACTCCTTAAATGCTTCATCAAAGCACGTTTGAGTCTCGGTTGAATTCAGACTTAAAAGCACATCGGACATGTCATTGGATTTATACTCCGCTGTCTGGGTTTCGGTCGAAGTCAGATTTCCGCTTCGAGGACTTGAGGAGACACTTTCTAGGGCTCCAAATGGGAGTTTCGGAGAATCACAGTAACAAAAACAAGTCTGAGTTCCTTTTATGCTGATATCAAGAGATTCCGTCAGTGTTTCTTTATGAGAACGGTTGACAACCAGTCCAAATTCTAAGGGAAATGTCTGAGTGTGGATATCAGATAACGTTGTTTCCGAGTAAAAGAAGGAATCATCTTCGCTGTTTGATTTAAGTGAGAGTAGGTCTTCAAATCCCGTTTGCGTTGATATCTCGTTAGCGTTCTGCCAGGAGGGTAATGCAATATCATTTTTAATGCTATCTTTAGGATTTGTCTGGGTAGCGAATGACCGCTTCGGGCTATCAGTTTCAAACAAACTTTCAATGGTAATCTTAGGTTTCTTAGTAACAGTTTCGGTAACGGCTTTCCGTTTCTCAGCCTTTTTGGCTGCCTTGTACTCTTTATGTTTATCTGGGTGCCGTCTCATTAAGTGGACTAGTAATCTCTCACGGTTGCTGTACTCTTTGCTGCAGGCTTCACATCGGAACACCATGTTACAAGAACTGTTGTGTCGGTTGAATTCGGGAATCGTAGCAAAATCAGAATTACATTTCTCGCAATGGTATATTTTGGTTTTATGAACCTTATTGAAATGCTGGTTTATATACTTCCTTTCATTAAAATACTTGTAGTTGCTTGATTGTTTGTTGTACGGACAGTTAACCAGCCAGCAGTGGTAACGATACTCAATTCCATAATCTTTGTTGTGTTCGTGAGCTCTAATAAGATGGTTTAAGAGGTCATTTTTCTTTGTGTAAGTTTCCATGCAGTTGTAAGGGCAAGGGAAGTTGATATTGCTATCGAGATCGGGTGCTTCGATGGCAAATATAAGATTTGTATCGCTGAATTCAAAAGTAATCTTGTTCAAATCGATGTTAGTGGTCTTTGGTCTTTCCTGTAAATGAAAATAATGTCTTAAATACCGAAGTAATAGGTGTTGTTACTAATTAGTCATAGTATTTTATTGATAACGCAAAATTGTTACAGGTACATAATAGGTAGGTAATACACACAATGGAGTTATGTTACTAGTCAATAGAACACCATTGAAGATGCTGGAACATTGTTGCCATCAACCCAAAGTATTTCTTGGTTACTTTAAGAAGTTGTGCTGGTTGGCCTGCTGACAGCAGGGGGACAATGCACAATACACCACAATGCAGGACAATGCAATAACAAAAATTAAAAATATACCAAAAATTACAAAAAAAAAGAACACAGAGACTACTATGACTGAACATGATGATGACCAACCTGATAATATTAAGCAGGTAGGTTATAAATAATAAAAAAAAAATTGTAATTTGAATTAATTTACCTTGGCAAAGTTTTTCAATGTAATGTCAGATTTTTTGCACTGCTGCTCGAATAGTTTGCATTTCAACAACGAGTCTTCACATGAAGTACATATCAGCTCTGACACTCCATCAGGTCTGCGAAGCTGGAGAAATAGAGAAAAATATTATTAGCGTAATTTTATTTATTGTATGTAAATAAATACCTAAGTAAACTTATTAGATTACTAAATCCCAACTTAGTAGGTACAAGTACAGACAGACCTTTTGCATTTAATCGAAATGATTTACAGCGACGCGCCTTTATATATAAATAAATATATTTTTTTACTTTGACTAACAAGTTCTGAGCCAAGACCAATGATCTTGTTAGGGAAGAATCTTTGACCAAGACTATCCCATATATCTACAAATTACACGCTGTAGATTATGTAGAGATCATATACGAAGTAGGAAAGAAAGATTCTACTCTAAATAAAAATTACTAGCGACATACAAACCTGAACTCCAGCGTACTTCCGAAAGTCTTCAGTCAGACCCCATTCCCTGATATCTTTCATCTGGCCGCAGTCGGCAAGGCATCCGCGGCACACTACGGTGAGGTCGCTGAGAGGTGTATCCAGTTTCACGTATGGAGCAGTCATTTTTTTAAAGCATCTGTTTAGTTTCCGCAAAATATTTTGCCTTTTCAGCATCTTCTACGCAAGCGGCTCAGTTGGGCTCAGACGGCTCAGTTCAAGAGCACAGAAAAGTAGTGATGTTACGACTCGACTCGGTTTACCAAACCGGTTCAAACCGGTTTGAGCTTCAAACCGTTTGTATTCAAGTCGGTTTGAACCTATTAGTGCGTGCAGACTATGCCATGCCGCCCGCTATTAATTCCGGACTTATTGCCACAGCAACATCGCCGCGCACAAGGAGTGAAGGAGACAAGGCGGGAAGAGGTGCTGCGGTGCGACGACGCAGGACAGCGCAGTATTGTTTAGAATATACTCGTAGAATATAGAATATAACTTATAATCTCGTACTGCGAAGTTTTTTTTCGGCGGTGGGGTAGGTAATAAAAGCAGCAACAGAACACGTTTATTTGACTCCATTGTCGTTAAAAAACTACATTTTTTTTATGAGCTATAGCTAAGCATTTGGCTGCTAGCACACCCGGTGGTCAGTGTAGCTGCAGCCTAAGGTGGAGCACGCTTAGCTATAATCCACCTATATATACACCTACATCTCCGCCGACGCTGCGACTGCTGCGTTACGTTGCGTCGTCGCAGCGCTCGTGTGGCACTCATTGCGTTGAAGTCACTGCATTGCGACGTCGCAGAGCAGTGGCAGCGCCCATGTGGCATCTCTCTTACCCACCTGGCTGGACGAGCTGAGGTGAGCGGCGTGAGCGAGTGGTTTGTTGATCGCAATAAATGTCGGTTTGTAACTCGGTTTCAAACTAGTTTACATAGGTTTTCGCGGTTCGGCTTACAAGCCGGTTTGGCATGTCCTTCAAACTGGTTACAGACGGTTTGAAAAATTTCGAGATCGTACCTACATCACTACAGTACAGAAAAGCACAGAGAACGGCATATAAAAAAAAATGGAGCACGGCACCAAAAGTGACTTCAAGAGCTGTCATTATTCATAGACAATATTCAGTACCATAGAAAAAAAAAGAATACTCTAGTACATACCTACAATGCAATGTAGGCCCGTATTCCGTAGCCTTACTCAAGCACTGATCCGTACTCAAGCATAGATTTTTGTATGAAAATCTCTACTCAAATCTATGCTTGAGTAACGATTTCTGTCTCGGAATACGGGCCTATGTGTAATGTACTGAATATTGGTTATGGGAAGGTAGAACTTATTTTAATCAGTCCAACCAAGAAGTTTTGTATATTTTTCACAGACAAGCAAAGTTATTTCGAAAAACAAATAAATTCACATGTCACATTTGGCATTTTCTTTGGCTCCGCAAAATTTACAAGAGTATGACTGTCTCATAAAAAGGTAATTTATTGCATAATATCGAATATATTTTGCTACATAAACAAATAAATCGATTTATGTAGGTATGTATGTAATATGTACGCAAAAATATTATTTTTATTTAGTGCCGGTATAGTCAACACCACGAAGTTGTCAATTTTGCGTTTCGTTTCGCGCATTTTGCTAGTTCGCTGCTAAGTTCATATCGGTCGCCATTTGCGCCACGATTGCTGGCTGATGATCTTGTGCGTGAATTTGATGAAATTATAGGTTATAGTGATGAAACACGAGTTATTAGTGCATTAAAGTTATCTGCAGTTCTCGGGACCCCTCGAAATTGCAGTCAATTGCACCCAGGAGCACTCTAAGTGCTGAATACTCAGTGAGTACCACCCCCGACCGCAATCCTACGTTGCTACCTACACGTGTTAAAGTTTCAATTTTTCTCAATTTACTTTTGTATCAAATGCAATTTACCGTCGACTTTGTACCTTGATTCCTAGCGTGTCGCTGGTAGATTGGAGTCAATTGCTGTAAAGTATTTTGATTTCTGGGTTGATCTATTTTTGGTTTGGCTGAATGCACTAGTTTCGTATGCCTAGCGCTAATTTTATAAAAAAGTTTCATGTATGATTATTTGCCGCGTAAAGACGTAAACAAGTAGTATACGTGTACGTTTTTATGTCATGTTTCTAGTCGTGAATAGAAAGTTGAATAAATTATATTAATCAGGGCACCCTGCTTTTTTGACTGAGGTACAAGTTTTATTGCCGTACCTATCTGTGTATACCTACTTCTATGAATAGTGATGTGCTAAAACTTCTTCTCAATGTCATCCCTAACGCAGTTCCCAATTTCTATAGTCACCCTGTCTGATAGAAGACAAACAAGCTTGGGACGGACTACCTCCAACTCATTCAATTATAAAATGCTATCATACAACACATAATGATGATTCAAAGTGATCAGTTAGATTTTATTGAATAAAAGCATTTTGACTTTAACTATAATAACCCTATTTAAGATCACTACCTCATGTTAAGATCATCATAAAAGTATTTTCCAAAATGTCAAACACCTCTATTTTATTCATTTACCTAAACTAAGTTAATGTTTGTGTTAGTCATACGTTATCTAATAACTATGCTAACTCGTAAAGCCAGCAGCAAATCAATTCCCAAACAAATGACTAACAACTGTTGTCAGGCAAGTAAACAAACCACTCACTCTGTAAGATTCATTCTAGGATTTGAATTATGACATTTTTTGAAACAACTTATAGCATATTTATTTTAGTAGTTTTTCTTGTATTATTGTGGGTATTGTTGTTTAATTTTGGTGGAATTTTAACCAATAATACTTAGGTCGTAACATAAAGTGTGAGCCATTGGAATAAATGTGTGTAAAGTGGTTTTTCTGAATGTGAAAATTCGATTCCGCTTTTGGAGGGAAAATCCACCATTTTCTCTTCAAAACAAACGACAGCCGACTTGACGAAGACTTGACTTATCATTTACGCAAGACAAACACATAAAAAAACTAACATAATAAGAAAAAAACTTAACATTAGACTAGGCGGTATGGTTTTAAAACTATAGCGTCTGCTCCGAGGAGCGAAAAACAAAAAAAAATAAAAAACACTATAATGCATGGTTTATACGGGGTCAGTAACATGGCAGTACAGTAACCCAGTCCAGCGCTGACTTGGTACGGGGTGCACGTAAACAATAGTTTTGTGCCGTTTTGGCAGTGACTGGGTCCGAAACCAAGATAACTGGGTCCAGTTACTGGCATTGTGTAAACCATGCATTAGTGCTTGGACACATAACCATAGTGCAGAAAAAAATTACTATTGCAAAATGTTAAACTCATTTCTTTCTTGAAATCTGCCCGTACATGCATTTAGCCAGAGTTTGGATTGCATGTAAAGATCTAACAATTTGTTGTGCTTTGCGTTCCCACCGGAGCACAACATGTTTCACAATCCTTACAAAGTAATACAAAGTACAAAGTATATTTTGGCCCACCTGATGTTAGATTACCTCGTAATGCGTACCTTTTGAGTATGTGCTCTGTGAGGCATTGTATTTAAGTTAATAAAAGTGGTTTTCCCAATGGCCCACCTTATGTTAGACTAGCGTCCGCCCGCGACTTCGCGTCCCATTGGATCCCGTTAATTTTCCGGGATAAAAAGTATCCTATGTTACTTCTGATACCTCCAAGAATATGTGTACAAAGTTTCATGGTGATCGGTTAAGTAGTTTTCGCGTGAAAGCGTAACAAACAAACTTACATTCACATTTATCATATTAGTAGGATTACCTTATAATGCGTACCTTTCCAGTGTGTCCACATTGTCCACTGAGGATGTGCCCTGTGAGGCATTGTTAATAAAAGTGGTTTTGTCTAATTACAGTTGCAGTGCACACCAGATATGAAGATTGTCAAAACAAACGCAAATCACATCGAGAAACTTATGATAATAGTGCCTACAAAATCTAAACCTTTACAAATTTAGAACTCGAAACTAAATTGAAATTGAGCTGATCGAGATTATATTCAAAGAACATATTGTGCCAGTTTTTAGCAGCTAATAGTACGTTATTGTTTTGTTTAAAATTGTAGTATATGGATAGTTAGTGCATAAAGAGAATATTAGTGTTACGATGAAGATACCTGAAACATCAGCGAATGTCGGAGCTTACTATGGGAACGAAGAGAATGGACAGTGGCAGGTGAGCTTCCAAATCTATAAAACTCTTGCTGACTGACAATCAACACACAGCCTAAACTATAAGTCCTAGAGGTATGGCAATTGGAGGGTAGTATCCTTAGATAGTGTAGGGGTGCACTAAGAAAAGAATTTTGAAAATTTACATTAAAGGGTCTAGAACGCGAGTAAAGCCGCGGGCGACGACTAGTATCTTATACTATTGATTGATTATTATTGATTAATCGATTAAGACCAGTATTGAGTATAACTTTTCAGTAACATGAGTTCATGATATAACAATTTACCCAGAATCGGTTATTTTTAGATGTAGGTCATACCTAATCAGTTGGGGATTTCCCCATTGTAACCACATTGTAATATTCATACTAAAACTACTAAATTTTAATTGTTTTGGTTGGTGTGTGTGTGTAACAGTGTTTTTCATTATATCAGCCAACTGATTACCAAATAAATCATCATCTTCCTACCCTTGTCCCACGCTAAGTGGGGTCGGTACAACATGTCTTCGTCTTCCACTCTCCTCTATCAGCCGATATCTCGGTGTTCACTCCTTTCTTACTCATGTCTTCATTCACACAGTCCATCCATCTTTTATTTGGCCTACCTCTACTTCTACATCCGTCCACATTCATGTCTAGCACTATTCTCGCAACATGGTTTTCTTCCCTCCGCATGACATGTCCATACCACACTAACCTATTACTCCTCAACTTGTCCGTTATTGGCGCTACTTTCAAACTTCCTCTTATATACTCATTCCTTATTTTATCCATTCTTGTCACTCCACACATCCATCTCAGCATTCTGATTACCAACTGAACTGATTACCCAATAAATAATAAAAATATTCTTGGACATTTCACACAACGCCTTCTAGTCCCAAACTAAACAAAGGTAATAGTAATACTATGGCCAGATTGCTGATAGAATGTATCTTCTAAATATATAAATCTCTTTTGAAGCTGACTGAGAATCAACGCACAGCCTAAACTATAAGTCCTAGAGGTATGAAATTTGGAGGGTAGTATCCTTATATAGTGTAGAGGTGCACTAAGAAAGGAATTTTGAACAGTCACACTTTAAAGGGTCTAGAACGCGAGCAACGCCGCGGGCGACGGCTAGTACATATATACTTTTTTATGTAAATACAATACACCACTCAGACACAGAACAAAATATCCATGTTTTCCACGCTCAAATGCTTCACAAGCAGAGCTGTTAACGACTGCACTGTGACTCCTAACTAAATATCCAAACTGTCTTAGTTTACATTTTCCTTTATAATGCACATATTTATTGTTTTTAAACTACATTCCAATGTACCTCTTATCTAATTTCTCAGTAATTTCATAACGGCTCAAGTGTTTGATAAGAGTAAGCATCTTTTGTTGGTTGCGAATGTTAATATTTGTGTGTTATCTTTTAATAGTACCAGAGTCCATACAATGATCTCTAATAAGACATGTGCAAAAATGTCTTAGTCTCAATGTCAAGGCTAACTACTGTTTAATATGGTGATCAGAAATATTCTTATGTAATGTTAATTATCCAAAAACTTCACACATGTTTCCATACAAATTGACAGGCGTCATGGCTCAGTTGGTAGTAGCTCTGCCTACCGTGCTGTGGGTCGTGGGTTCGATCCCCACTCAGAACAAACATTTGTGTGTGGCAAACATAGATGTTTGTTCTATATCTGGGTGTTACTTTACTACTTAAAGAAAATGTACCTGAGTTCAAAACATTGTTTAATTTCGATTATGTGCAACCAAATGACATTGTCAAAGCTTTTAAAATGATAAATGTAAAAAAAACCACGGACCTCTGGGGCATTTCTGTTGCCGTTGTAAAATCCGTAATTGATCTTATCGCACCAGATCTAGCTTTTATATTCAACCAATGCATTGACTGTGGTGAGTTCCCTGACTTAATGAAACATAGTAAAATAACACCTTTATTTAAATCAGGTAGTCATTCTGACCCTACTAACTTTCGACCGATATCAGTGCTACCTACATTTAGTAAAATCTTTGAAAAACTTATGCTTAATCAACTGCAAAGACATTTTGAACTAAACAACTTACTAGACAATAAACAATTCGGTTTTACAAAGGGTCGCTCAACCACCGACGCGGGTGTTGAGTTAATATCACATATTTTTGAAAATTGGGAACAGTCACATGACGCCTTAGGCATTTATTGTGACCTATCTAAGGCGTTTGATTGTGTGCACCATGAAACGTTAGTCAGGAAACTAAACCACTATGGTGTGAAAGGGATTGCTCTTGAACTTCTTAATTCTTACTTAAGTAACAGAATTCAAAGAGTTGATGTTAATGGAAAACGTTCTCCGGGGTCAGTGGTAAAAATGGGTGTACCACAAGGATCAATACTAGGACCGTTCTTGTTTTTAATTTACATTAACGATCTACCACGAGTGGTTAGAAACGATCATGAGATTGTACTGTTTGCAGATGACACTTCACTTGTATTTAAAGTGAAACGACGACAAACTAATTATGACGATGTAAATAATGCAATCTCTAAGGTTGTAAACTGGTTTAATGTAAACAATTTATTACTAAACGAAAAGAAAACTAAATGTATTCGGTTTATTCTACCAAACGTCAAACAAATAAATGCCAATGTAAAAATCAAAGAAGATAATATAGATCTCGTGGACACCACAGTATTTTTAGGCATAACTCTAGATAATAAACTTCAATGGAGCCCACACATAGATAAATTGTCGAAGAGACTTAGTTCTGCAGCATATGCAGTCAAGAAGATCCGCTTCCTTACAGATGTGGAAACCGCAAGACTAGTCTATTTCAGCTACTTTCATAGCATTATGTCGTACGGCATTTTGTTGTGGGGGAGTGCTGCAGACATAAACACCATATTTGTGTTGCAGAAGAGGGCTATTCGTCCAATTTATAACATGGGTCCCAGAGAATCACTAAGAAATAAGTTTAAGGAAATAAATATAATGACAGTACCTTGCCAGTACATCTATGAAAACTTATTGTATGTTCAAAAAAATATCAATCTATTCAACAAAAAAAGTGATAATCATAATGTTAACACTAGAAATAAAGACAAACTCGCTGTTCCCACCACTAGGCTCACAAAAATTAGTAAATCTTTCAAAGGGCAATGTGTACGCTTCTTTAACAAAATTCCAAGTGATGTGTCTCAGTTGTCGATTGGCAAGTTCAAAAACGTAATAAAACAGAGACTTCTTTTAAAAGCATACTATAAAATATCTGATTATTTAGAAGACAAACAAGCTTGGGGCGAACTAGCTCCAACTCATCCAATAAAAAAAAATATGTAATCATACCTAATCATACAAAACGTAATGACGATTCAAAGTGATCAGTGAGATTTTATTGAATAAAAGATTTTTGACTTTGACTTTAACTGTATGTACCATAAGTATTAACAAAAAAAAATGCATATAAGTATTATATCAGCAATCTAGTTCCCATAGTACAAGCTTTGCTGAGTTCGGGACTAGAAGGCGTTGTGTGATATGTCCGTGAATATTTAATTTATATTTATATAATATTTTATATTTAACTAACAAGTCCCATCCCACAGCATAAACCAGTATTACAAAAAGCGTTGACAAAAACCCTTCATGGCTGACACCGCAGCCAAACTAAACTGAGAGTAGACAATGTATTTGCAGCCTAACGGAGTTATCATAGACAACGGCGTCGGCGGCGGCGTAGTTGGAAGCGGCGACGCGGGAGTACGACCAGTGTACCCGGTTCATATCCCGAGACATATGCCCGGTACATACTTTATTTGGTATATTCCAGAAATCCCCACTAAGAAATGCCCACTAGTGGAGGTGGAATCACCTCTTGTATTATGCTTATTTTGCTTATGGTATCATTCATATCTCTGCATAGTAGTTGTGGGCAATAGATACAAGCAAGATAGATTATTTGATGAATAGATTTTTTTAAATTCAAATAAATGAAGTTGTCAAACAGCATAAGCAGTTAATTCATTAAAATAATTATAAAAATAAAAAGATCTAGGTTGTGAATATTTTTAAACAATGAGTAACGTATGTGTGATTTGAAAAAAAAGTACAATAAAAAATCTGGATTTTCAAAAGATGCATTTTCGAGGTGAATGGAAATTCAACAAAAGTATAAACGTTTAGGGGATAGTACAGTTTTGGAGATATTTTTCGAACTTTCTATATGTAACAAAGTTTGCAAGTAATTTACCATTTACCCCGTAAATTAATACGCTTTGTCATAGATTGCTGCTTGCTACCTAACCTTTACCGACATTAGATTATTAGGTTCGGTAGTTTCTGTAATAGAATATCTTCGACAGCAGGGTATGTAATGGCCGGTGCATACTACCCCCCTCAATTTGCCCCACCCGGTCCACCACAACCAACTGACTTTGAAGACTACATGTGGATGGAAAACGAAGAGGAATTTGACAAGCAGGTACGTAAATAAACAAAAATTTGCTGTTCAACTTCAAATGCAATACTGACGTCAAAATTTATGGAATAGCGGTCTTATTTTTGCACACTCTTGGTTACATAGGTATTGTGTTCATATTGACTACTAGCTGATACCCGCGACTTTGTACGCGTGCGAAACTTTCCACTAAAACATCTGTCAACCAGCATACGATGAACCTCGTCGCAAGTGGCTGCTTTTGGTTTAGAAAGTTCAAGCTGTATCTAAGAATCCACGTGTTTGATTTCAATAAAATATAGCCTATGTTTCAATCCGGAAAAGGGGCTTTTGAATGGTATAAGTTTCATTGAAATTGGTCCAGTATTTAAGACGTGACCCGCGAACAAACAAACAGACAAACTCGATTTTTGGAATCAGAATCGTTGATCTGCATATTTAGTTTAACCGTGTCTTTAATTTTAGTTTTTGGCTTTAGCGAATATTTATATATATTTACAGGTTATCCAGCAGTTAGAAGAAGAAGCATTAATGGAGCAGTGCATAGAAGCGATGTTAGAGGACGAACAGAGGGAGAGGCGAGGCAGACGAGCCCCCAGGCAGAGGGATCCCGACGCACCCACGTTAGTACCTCATTATTCTTGTGGGATTCAAAGCTGCAGGCCTAAGATGCGCACCGCGAGATATTTGTCATGTCGTTCTGTCAAAATGTAAGCATTTTGCACCAGTTTAGGAACTATTGCATTATCTGTGGTAACGTTGTCGAGAAACCGCGCCTTTGAATTTTCAACTTTTGACATTTCTGCATGACTATTATCTCGTCCTCAGAGAGGTACGACGACTAACAATTGTCAAAAGTGTACATTATGGCGCGTTTTGTCGACACCATTAGGTACCACAGATAATGCAATAGTTCCTAAACCGGTACAAAATGCTTACATTTTGACAGAACGACATGACAAATATCTCGCGGTGCGCATCTTAGGCCCGCTGGTCGTGCAACAATACATTTTGTATCATCATCATCATCATCATCATCATCATCATCATCATCATCATCATCATCATTATAGGCCAGAGGTCGGCAACCTTTTGAATCGGAAGAGTCAAAATTTACTTAGCTCTCAAGCTGACTAAGGCTCAAGACTAAGTTTCAAGGTTGTCTGGTAGAGATCGCTGATTAGCGATAAGACCGCCCGTTGTACTATTAATTTAAGTTTGGTTTTTCATTTTATTGTAATCCCTAGGCTAATTGAGTTGTGCAATCAAGTATTTTCTATCTTATCCATCTATCTATAGAGTTGCTGTGGGAAAGTAGGGTTTTAACAAATTTTTTTTTTTTTTTAGAACTAGCAGCTGTAATGGCAACCCCGGCCTATCATTAGAAGAAGCGGTCTCTAAATCCACCTTGAACCCGCTAGCGGCCGAGTTTGTACCGACCAGAGTCAGACTACCTCCCGCTAATCCGAATCCACCGTCTATACCCTCAGGTAACATTATCATATTATTATTAATTATTAATTAAAAATATATAAAACTCTTTTGAAGCTGATTGAGAATCAACGCACAGCCTAAACTATAAGTCCTAGAGGTATAAAATTTGGAGTGTAGTATCCTTATATAGTGTAGGGGTGCACTAAGGAAGGAATTTTGAAACGTCACACTCTAAAGGGTAGAACGCGAGCAACGCCGCGGGCGATCGCTATAGTAGGTGCCAAATAACACCGTTATACAGGTCATTCACCCACCTTCACCACGATGTCGCAAAATTCAATTTATGAATGGCTAATTCTGTCGCTTTCCATACAAAACCTGTCGCTAAGACGGTAATCGCTCGAATCTCGTAGTACTGTTTGTTTACCATACATAAATGTAATTTTGCGACATCGAGGTGAAGGTGGGTGAATGACCTGTATTGCGGTGTTATTTGGCACCTACTAAAGTTAAAAATATGTCTCCGAGCCACGGTACATAACGACAAGACAATTCGATATCATGCTTAACTTAGGATATATGTATATAAACAATGGAGTAATTTGTAATGGAGTACCTTGCAGCTTTTGTATGGAAGAAAGGCCCTTAGGAAGAATGAGTAAAGTTGAGAATCATTTATCTTTATTTATGCAAAGAAAATAAACAAGTAATTCATTTGTTTCAAACTTAGTTCCAGTAAAAGGAGAAAGCACAGAAGCGCCAAGCACAGAAGAAAAGGAACCAAGCAGAACAGAAGCGACAGAAAGTGAACCCATCGCAGAATCCAAACCAGAACTCACTGAAGAAACTAAAACAGAAGGTACACTTTACTGGGCTCTGCCTATTGTAAAACTATCCACTTATTGTGTCTAATGCAAGAGGAAGAAGATCCGTGGCCATGAAACAAAAGCGTTTATTAAATAATTTAGTAGGTAGGCACAACCAGTCGATTCGACTGCCGGGAAAAGAGAGCGACGCCAGACCACGCGGCGATACATATAGTAAGGAACAGCGCCCTACAGTGGCAAACTAATAGTCTTAACTAATTAGCTAACTAGCCTATGTAGTACTCGAAGTGAAAGATTAATTAGGTATCGGCTTACCTATTTATTTAGTTCAGCCGTTGAAGCACAGATGGCGCAGTGTTTAATACAGCCGTTGAACCACAGATGGCGCTGTGTTCAACATATTGTAACATAATAGCTGTATTAAGAGATTGTCCACTAGCCATATGCAAAGAAACTTCTAAAATGCCTCTTAGTGGCCAAACTACTAAACCAATTTTGATAAAATGTTTGGGACCAATCTGGAAGTATATATAAATAGGTATATCCTTTCAGATAAAAAAAAATTCAAATCGGTTCATAAATGACAGAGTTCTGAGGTAACAAATATAAAAAAAAATACAACCGAATTTAGAACCTCTTCCTTTTTTTTCTAGATTGTCCACTAGTCATGTGCAAAGAAACTTTTAAAATGCCTCTTAATGGCCAAACTACTAAACCAATTTTGATAAAATGTTTGAGACCAATCTGAAAGTATATATAGATAGGTTTACCCTTTCAGATAAAAAAAAAATTCAAATCGGTTCATAAATGACAAGAGTTCAGAGGTAACAAATATAAAAAAAAATACAACCGAATTTAGAACCTCTTCCTTTTTTTTTAAGTTCGCCCTTGAAAAAATATCATTTGTCACTGACGCCATATTGTGACTTGCAGAATCCCTCACACCGCCAAAAGATCCGCCCGAAGTAAGCGCGGCAGATGTCCAGCCTATACAGAAGAGCAAACCGAAGGATAAACGACCGGAAACTAAGAAACCACCTAAGGTACACGATGATTTCATACATACATGGTACAGGCGGCATGGCTCAGTCGGTAGTAGCTCTGCCTTCCGGGCTGTGGGTCGTCGGTTCGATCCCCACCGAGAACAAACATTTGTGTGTGTCAAACATTAGTGTGTCAAACATAGATGTTTGTTCTATGTCTGGGTGTGTTACTATGTATTATAAGTATTCCATCAGCAATCTACTTCTTATAGTACAAGCTTCGCTTAGTTTGGGACTAGAGAGCGTTGTGTGATGTCCAAGAACATTGCGTGATGGGTGGCGGCAGCTATTCCAGCCACCCGATGTTTTCTAGAAGGCTAGCAACTCGCGGATGCTACGTACCAATTATTAAAACTTTATTAGGGTCAACTCAACGTTTCCTCGTAATACACGTAATATAGCAAAACATAGCAAATTCCAACGCGCGAAATCTCTCGCATGCGCGTCTTTTTATCTAATAAGAAATATGTGCATTACATTGTGGAGATAAGGTTGAATTTGCTATGTTAAGTTCAACGCGCTTCGACACTGCGCTACTATGGGTTGACCCTTACACAATAATTTTTTTATTGTGTAATCTGGATGATAAAAAAAGATTTTTTCAAATCAGTCCATATGGTCTAAGATCCGAATCTAAATCGAAACCCATCGGGTTGATAAGAGAATCAAACTTATTTTATAATAAATTTAATATATTAGAAAATATTTTGTCCAGGATTTTTCTTGTCAACCCATGTTTAAAATATTTTCTAATATAATAAATTTATTATAAAATAAGTTTGATTCTCTTATCAACCCGATGGGTTTCGATTTAGATTCGGATCTTCTACTAATAAATAACGGAGTTCTGAGATACAAACATCCGATTTGAGGAACTCCCTGTTTGAAGTTGGTTAAAAAACTGTAGTCTCTCGATGTACCAAAATATTTAAACATAATGTATATTTTATCAGGTTGTCCAAGAAATAAAGAAGGTGAAACCAGTGGTGGTTCGATCAGAGCCAAAAGTTCAGAAGGAGGTTAAAGAGGTCAAAATAACAAAAAGCGAAGTCGAAGAATCTATCAATGTTAACTCTACAAGCGAAGATGCCGTCGATAGTCCGCCTCAAGTAAGCTTGTAACATAAATACTATAAAAATCATATACCCTCCCTTTTCCTTCGCCGTCTGGTAAAAAACAGGCGCCAAGCAGATACTTTTATTCTCATTCTTCTAGGCAGAGGACAGCTCAGTTGCTATACCTCTGCCTACCTCTGCCTTCTGTCCACTGAGAATAAAAATTTGCGTGTGACAAACATAGATGTTAGTTCTAAGTCTGGGTGTTACTATCCCATCCCATCCCATCCCACTAATATTATAAATGTCAAAGTGTCGATGTTTTGATTTAGAGGTTTGGGTTTCAATCACGACTTGGATTAACACAGAGGCTACTTTTTATACCGGAAAATCAACAGGATCAAACGACGCGAACGAAGTCGCGCGCGGAAACTAGTGTATTATAAGTATGCATTTACAAATAAAAGTATACAAGTATTTGATTATCAACCTATTTCGCATAGTACAAGCTTTGCTTAGGGACTAGATGGCGTTGTAAAATGGCTACTAAATGGCTAATTCAACTGTAATTTTTCTTCCCAGATCCCTATAGTGATACCAGTGGAAGAACCGGTCACTGGTCCCAAACCTATTAACTATGCCGCCGCAGCAAAAGCCATGAAACCCAAACCGAAACCCACCGAGAAAGAGCTCAAACCAGTCGAGAAGGAACCGAAACCCATCGAGAAAGAACCGAAACCCGTCGAGAAGAAGGAAGTTAAGAAAATTACCGCAAAGCCGAAAGACAAGGTCAGGAAAAATTCTACTAAGTAGATTTGTCAATTCTATATCTCGAGGGGTTAAAGTGTGGCCGAACTACCGACCCTCGGTAAAGGTTAAGTCAAAAACATTCTATTTTTTACGAAATAAGTTGTTGCTATGGTAATAAAGACAAAACCAGAATTCAATATAAATGGTTATAGGTGTATTGAATTTTAAGCGAAAGGAACAAGGGGGATTATTGGTTGAATACCAAGAGAAAAGATATAAGAGGGATCCTAAAGGCTCGTAATAAAGTGTGATTCAAGCACAGAATAGGTTGGGATATTAAGTTTGGAACAAAAAAATTCGGGCGTGTCATTTCTCCTACAAGACCTTTTTATCTATGTTTTTTAAAGTAGGTGAAGCATTGAATCTAGTGAGACAATAATGAGCGAGGGTACAATAAAATAATTATTTTCACTACGAATGGAATGAATTTATTGCGGTCTCAATAGCCCGAAGCCTAAAATATGGTATTAAGTAATATTGCATGTAGATTTTATTAGCAAACATTACCTTCGCCAGAGATTAGAATGGTATTTTTGATGTGTGAAGAATATTATCTGGAGCGATAAAAATTTGCGAGATACCATTATATCCCTACTTTCGCTGGAAGTTCAATCGCCTGTGACCTAAATGTATGGAAAATATAGATTCTAAAAAGCGAGGGAGAATCATTTATTTCCCGAGGGATCGAACTACAGGCCTAAACTTTAACTTCGAGTAAATTTCACTTACTACAAGCAATACTTTGGTTGTAAGTGCGCCTTTAAAAAAAGATGTAAAAAATATTACAGTGTAAATACTGTTCGTGTAACTATGCTCTTGGTCTCTCTCGAATGGCTCTTAAGAGTCTGAAGGCCTACGCAGACCGGGACGGCATGGCAAGAGATTTTAATTTTTACTAATGGACATTGAACCGTACTGTTACAGAAATACGACATAAATTGCTATGCTTTAAAATGATGCCGTGGCATTGAAAGGGATTTTATCGCACGTCATTAAAAGACTCACGGCAAAATCCCTTGCCATGCCGTCCCGGTTTGCGTAGGCCTTTAAGTATTTATTTGACTTACGAGCGTCCGTTAGTATCTACCAGCCATTGGTGGTAATCTGTCATCTCACTAGCTAATGAATGGGGTAAACTACCCTAATCTTGGCACCCCCGCCAATTGTTGGCACTTCTCTGATTTATCCTATTTACTAAAAAGCCAGACCTCACGATGTTGTTATATAAACAATAACTTAACATAATAATAAACATCGTGAGGTCTGGCTTTTTCTTAGTAAATAGGATAAATCAGAGATGCGCCAACAATAGGTGGGGGTGCCAAGATTAGGGTAGTTTACCCTAATTGATAACTAATGAGATGAGATTTAGGCCCTCCGCTCATGGAGCTACTCAAAAATGACGGAACTAATCAGTAATTACAATTACAAACCAATTAGAAACTGTACCTCTCACACGACGACACTCTCACCTCCTTCACAAATTGAATATTTAATGTTTGCTCGTTCATTTTTATCACAAAAAAACAAAGAAACTCGGGAAACCAGTAGCGTGGAGACCGGTACGACGCGTCGCGCGTGATCGGTTGCTAACGCGTTACTGACCAGTTAGTAACTAGTCGCGTCGTGTGCGAACCTCCATAGAACATGTATGGGCTGTGACGCTCAGGCAACTCGTTAGTAATTTAAGTTTGTGACTAGTTCTTTTTGGGTAGCTCCATGTGCGAAGGGCCTTACTTACCGATTACGTCGCAACGCTACTAACGGATGCTCGTATGATTGAAGAAATCGTGGTATTAATCGGGCTCAAGTTTGACTTCAACCTCTTGTTATACAATTAAATAAAATAATTAATAAATAATATAGACTTACAGGACATTATATTATTATTTATTTATCTGAAAATAATCTAATTTACGAATAAATTGTATTTTTTTTTGTGGTAATCAAAAATTACAAACTAAAACATATTAACTAATAATAAAACCATGTGCATAGTTAAACTTGCATTATGTATTCCTTCAACAATAATTTCTACGTAATTTGTAAATAGTTTTACTTTTCTTTATCACTCATATAATATAATAACATAATATAAGTGATTTCGTATACTGGCAATACAGGCTGTAACTAATTTCGAAAAAGAAGTTTTCATGTTATTTTGATGACCTCTTTTTCGGAAGTGATCGTTTTACAACCTTTAATATAACCCATATTCTTTAAAATTCTAATTATATGCCTTATCTATACGGCAGTACAAAACCTTAGATAATAGTTTTGTTGAAAAAATAACTTATACTGAGTGTCCTGAATGTTAAATATTCAAAATGAAAAAAAAAATAAGGTAACTTAGAAAAGTTTCATTTGTAATAGCGACTAAACAAGCAGATAACCTACATATTTATAAGCGGTTACCTCTGCCTGCAATTGCACTACCCCTGTGCAGGTGCCTGCATCCTCTGAGATAAAAAGTGTATCATTCAGGACACTTAGTTATAGGAATTTTAAGAGTGTAACATTAGTATGTAACATTAAAAATACATTATAGTTTTTCTTATACAACTGTTAATACTGATATTACCCAAGTTATATCTTTGTTTTGCAATTTTGATGTGTTTAATTTAAAATACTGGCAACAAAAATTCCAGTTCTACTAAATAGTAGGCTTATTTAACTGGCAACACTGAAACTTGAAGTGTATTTAGCGTAGGGTTTGGATTTTGCAATTTTAGAAGTTTTTTCTGCAAAAGTATAAGAAAATAAGAATGTTTGATAGTTTTTGGAGTTAAAATTATATAAATAAATTATAATGGTAATTTTAGAGTTTAGTCTTTATATCCTGATAATGTTTAAATTGTATTAAATATAGGCCTAATTTTTTTCGCCCCAAAACCAATTTTTGGTATATAAATTTAATTGTAGCATGTGATATAATCTATCTTGCATTTTATTGAATAAAAAAAAATATAAAAATAAAAAATAATGTATAAATATTTAAGAATGTGAATATTAAAAGAAAAATATCTGAGGGTGCTATTGTTTATAGGGGGTGAACATTCAAATGTCAATTTTAATTTCTTTAATGTAAGTTTGTAGAAAATAAGTTATAATTCATAAAAAGAAGCAATAGGCATATTATTATGATCACGCCCTGCGTAGCTACCCTCGGATTATAGCTGGCAACACAGATTGGCTACACCTCTCTTTATTTCCTCGCACATCAATCAAGAGGAAAAGAGACGGGTACAGTCAAATTGCGTTGCAAATTTGTAACCCTATTAGCCTAGATATAGGTGAGTCCATATAAAACTAATTTTAGTGTTAAAAAATATGTAAATGAGTTATGAAAATGTATAGAAAATGCACTGTTTTTCTGGGTTTATTATTATTATAATGATTGGAACTTTTTGAGAAACTTTAACAAACTTTGGCAGATACAATATTATATTATGAAATTGTGCTGTAAAATTCATTGTGTTCCGAAATCAAGGGTCTTATAACTTTAGCGAAGATTTTACAATACGAATGACGTCACAACGTAGAAAACTTCAGCCGAGATGACGTCATGCCTATTTGAGTAGAATCTCTGCCCGAAACATAAGGGTGCTTTTCCACCAGAGCCAAACTAAGCTACGTTGCTAAGGATGTGTTTGACATCGACCAATTATGAAAACAAACTATTCCTATTGGTCGATTTCAAACACAACGTGGAAAAGTAAGCTTATGTTCACATTGGGCGTTTGGTGCACTACAAGGAATTTTACTGTCCGGCAGTCCGATTTTTTACGGACCAGTGTGGCATAAAAAAACGGATGATTGGCTTGTGCACTGCAAGGAATTTTACTGTCCGGCAGTCCGATTTTTTACGGACCAGTGTGGCATAAAAAAACGGATGATTGGCTTGTGCACTGCAAGGAATTTTACTGTCCGGCAGTCCGATTTTTAGTCTTTACTCGCCCCCTCTCCCGCGCCCGCCTAGCGCCTGTTCATGAATATCGCGGACGCAGCAGTGCACAACAAGCGTATACACGTTTTTCATTGCTGTCATCTCGGACCGGAAAAACGGCCCGGAATGAGGAAAAGTGAAATGTCGGACGGTAAAATTACGTATAGTGCACAAACTAGTATATAAATTTGTGGCGTGCCATATCGGACCGTAAAAAATCGGACTGCCGGACAGTAAAATTCCATGTAGTGCACACCTTTAGCAGATATTTTACTCTAGTAGGGTAGTAAAGTTTTTGACGCCATTTTGACGTCATGTCAAAACGAGATTTGACATCATCTCTATTTGAGTAGAATCTCTGTCGAACTGAGCATCAGGTCCCAGTAAGTATAATCAGCAAGTGTCTATTACAAGACATTGCAAATGTTGTTTGGACGTGACTATGACTACCCTTTGAGACATTTAGGCTAAAGGGGAGGGTCATGTAGTGACTATGATCATAGTCATGCCCGTAATCATATCTGAAATTTAAAGTTTTAAAAAAAATTCAATATAAAAAGTTACGATTCAGACAAAAAAATATTATTCCACAAAATTGTGGTTTTCTTAAAAAGTCTCCAAATAGATTTAGTGGTTTGTTAGTGTTAAAAATTTAGTTTATAAAGAAAATATAAAAAAAATTTAGAATTAGAAAGAGTTACATTGATTTCTTTTTAAAATTTTAATCCTATATTTTCGTTCATGTATATTTACAGGGTATAGTGCCTCTAACGCGACTACTTTATATAGATCTACAGGATGTATGAAAATCAGCTGTAGACAAGTTTTTTTTTGTTCTTATATTTGTCCGTAGAAAATGTGGTCTAAATTGATTGATACTTAAACCTTCGGAAGTTATTAAGAGTAATCTTATCACACCCTGTATAATAATAAAACAACCTCTTGTTTTATTATTATATTTATACAGGGTGTGTTTACCACCTTTTTGGTACATAACATAAGTGTTATGTACCAAAAAGGTGGCTACATCCATGCACATATTTATTTGCGGTTAAAAAGAAGGTTTTGTTTTTGAGACTACTAATTAATTCTTAGTAACATTTAACACTCGTTAGAGGCACTAATTAAACATTTCTAAAAACAAATCAAGTAAAAAAAAACAATTGACTGAATTGTAAAAAAAAACAAGCATTTGGTTTTGACTTTGAGAGAACAGTTTTTAAAGTGTGTAAAAAAAAAACTGGCCAAGAGTGAGTCGAACGTACCGCTGAATACCTATTGGGTATTAATACTCGATGGTCACAAATTGACAAAATGTTCGGACTCTTTAGGCGTTGTTATTAAAGTTATAGTTTCGTATTATCTTTTTAAGTTTATGGTATTTTCCACGATACAATCTTCAAAATGTAAAAGTTTTCTTTTCTATCTGTTATTAGTATAAATTTATTCACAAACAAAAGGAATACTATACGGTGTGTACCCTATATATTTACTATTTACAAAATACACATTTTCAACAGTTTCGTACTCTATCTACGCTAGGGTTAAAACAAATTTTGCAGTGGTTTATATTAACAAACCATTGCAAAATTTGTTTTAACCCTTAACCACCAAGCGTCGGTCACAGTGACCCTATTGGTTTTTGTTTTTTGGATGCCGTTATTACGCACGCTGTGTTACACAAACACAAGTAACGCAAGCGGTCAACATGAATAGAAAAGAATAAGAATAAGTGGCTAAGGGTTAAATAAAATCATCTGTTTCTACATTTTGTACATTGTATTGTGGAAGCTGACAAAGCTCATATAAGTTTGTTTTAGTTAAAATTATAAGTCCTATTACTGTTACATTTATTATATATGTAATTTACAATTATTTTAACTGTTTTTAAGTCACAACTATTTGGCTATATATTACCTAAATCCGTATTGAGATGCGGATTGTAAAATGTAAAGAAATGTTCCATCGCTTTTACAAAATTTGTCAAAATATAGTGCTCTAAGCATTTAAAACTATTCGAGAAATGTCATTACGTGCGTATTTAACCATCTCATGATTACGCTATCCATTAATTATAAATATATCCGTCTCTACTAAAGATATATGAAAAACAAAGATAGTAGCGCCCTCTTGACTGTTGAAAGCGCTTACTATTTCTTAGCCCGAAAGATAGCGATATTTTTTCGCCCGAGAGATGACGTCACTGGCTTTTCTGGAACGTTATCGTGCATAAGACCGCAGAGGCCTTATGTTCAATTCAGCAGAGATTTTAGTCTAATATGGATGATGTCATATCTCGGACAAAAACACCCATTTTTTGCGGAACCTGTTCTCAATAAAATATGACGGGAATTGCAAATTGTATTTTTATTTGTATTGTACCTACGTACATAGATATTATCAAGCCTGTAGGGTAAGCTCCTGTCCAGATAGGGCGTTTTACACGCGAATCTACTCGCGTGTTTCAATGTATTGTATGAGAAAACGCGCGGTAGGTTCTGTGTATTTGTTTTGAGTTTCGGCTCGAGTATAGCACACGCAAACGCATTCGCAAAGCAAATTTTGTTGGGAATTGCACAATTCCCAAATCTCCCGGTAGCGGGCGCTTATACGGTTTTCATACAAAATTTCTCGCTTTGCAAATGCGTTTGCGTGTGCTAGAGTCGAAAGTCAAAACAAATGCACAGACTCGGGGCTCTGGGCCTCTACTGCGAATATTGATTTCCGAAGATTCGGTAGTGACGTTTGTCTTACACTGCGCGGTCGCCTCGAGCGATGGTCTATAGTAGGTGCCAAATAACACCGCAATACCACCTTCAAAACGATGTCGCAAAATTCAATTTATGTATGGCTAATTCTGTCGCTTTCCATACAAACCTGTCGCTAAGACGGTAATCGCTCGAATCTCGCAGTACTGTTTGTTTACCATTCATAAATTGAATTTTGCGACATCGTTTTGAAGGTGGGTGAATGACCTGTATTGCGGTGTTATTTGGCACCTACTATAGGCTCTTTCGAAGTCAGAGCGTTACTGCGCAGTGTACCACAAACGTCACTACCGAATCTTCGGTAATCATTATTCACAGAGGCCCTGGATGCGATATACCTATGCAGCTCTAGTATCTAGAGAACGCACGAGTGTCTACGTCATCTGGATCGTATCATCTGGACCGATAATGTTAACACTAGAAACAAAGACAAACTCGCTGTTCCCACCACTAGGCTCACAAAAATTAGTAAATATTTCAAAGGGCAATGTGTAGGTACGCTTCTTTAACAAAATCCCAAGTGATATGTCTCAGTTGTCGATTGGCAAGTTCAAAAACGTAATAAAACAGAGACTTAAAAGCATACTAATAAATATCTGATTATTTAGAAGACAAACAAGCTTGGGACGAACTATTGACTATAAGCTTTTTGACTTTGACTTTGACGGGTCTAAGGGTGATTCCATCAGAGCTTATCTACGTTGCTTACCTCTGGTGGAAATACACCCTTACACACGTCTGTGTCGTGTAGGTATTCATATTTCGTATAGTCAGGGAGGCAGTTGTTATTTTAATACTATAGACATAGGAAGTACATAATACAATAAGGAAAAAATTCATTTATTAACAAAGAAAACTAATAAAACTAATACAGTATTTACAATATTCACAAAATACACATGAAACAGTTGAGCCATCTACAAACCGTTGCAAACGATTTATAGATAGCTCAACTGGTCCAAATCAGTACCAATCGGAAGCGTGCCCAAGACACTAGCTGCATTGCCGCGCTGAATAGCAATGCTGATACGCTGGCCTAGATAATCACCAGCCCTCGGGTCACGCGTCGCTTCAACTAGACGCCCGACAAGAATTTTGAAAACCCGGAATACAATAGGTTTTTACTTGGGGTAATATCGATCTTCCGTGCTATGAGGTCGTGGGTTCGATCCCCACTCAAGAACATACATTTGTGTGTGGCAAACATAGATGTTTGTTATATTATGTTATCGTGTAGGTGTTACTATATTTTATGACAGGCGTCATGGCTCAGTCGGTAGTAGCTCTGCCTTCCGTGCTGTGGGTCGTGGTTTCGATCCCCACCGAGAACAAACATTTGTGTGTGGCAAACATAGATGTTTGTTCTGTGTCTGGGTGTTTCTATGTATTATAAGTACGTATTTACAAAAAAAAAGTATATAATATGTATTCTATCAGCCATCTAGTTCCCATAGTACAAGCTTTGCTCAGTTTAGGAATAGAAGGCGTTGTGTGAAATGTCCATTTTTTTTAAATGTTTACATAGGTATTATTTAGTTCGGTTATTTACGAGTTTTTAGCTTTTTCAACGACACTAGTCCACTAAAACTTGGTCTCGGATTACTACCTACTGCAGTCTTTGGCATTGTTACAAATTGCATACGAAAATTCTGGATACGAGATTGCTGACCTCTTATCGATTTCTGTCTTTCTCTTTTAGTGCAAGGGAGATATGTAGATACATAAGGCATCCTACGTCTACGGTGCAAAAGATAGATGCAGTACGTATGTACGATATATTCCATAAATCCCCACCAAGAAATCAGTACCAGATTTATGTTTTTTTTCCAGACATCCCCACCGCTACGACGTAGCATGTCTGCAACGTAGCAGTGCGGATTTCTGGATTTTTTTTTCCAGAAATCTCCAATAAGTATGTGGTCCCTATTATAGACTTTCTTTAGACAGGCGTAATGGCTCAGTCGGTAGTAGCTCTTGTAGCGTAGTAGCGTAGTAGCGTAGTAGCATTGGCATTGGGTCGTGGGTTCGATCCCCACCGAGAACAAACATTTGTGTGTGGCAAACATAGATGTTTGTTCTGTGTCTGGGTGTTACTATGTATTATATGTATGTATTTACAAAAAAAAGTAGATAAGTATTCTATCAGCAATCTAGTTCCCATAGTACAAGCTTTGCTTAGTTTGGGACTAGAAGGCGTTGTGCTGAATGTCCGTGAATATTTATTTATTTATTATTTATTTATCCATTGAAGTTGGCTGAGTTTATACTGTAGGTACCGTACCTGCATATTGCATTGAATATGTACTGCATAACAATGTACAGATTATGCAGTGTGACTCAGTGGTTGGGACCCATTTTAAACAACTTCTGTCAAAACTATAGAGCTTGTACACAAAAGTGCGATGCGACGTCGCATCGTCAAAATCTGCGAGCACGCACGACGCATCTTTCTGTGATGCGATTAGGAGGGAAAAAGAAACAAAGAAGACTTGCGAATCAATTCGCAAGTTCTTCCGATTTATTTATTTATGTACATAATCAGAAAGGCCTGAGCCAATTACACTAATTAAACTAATAATATTAACTAAACATAATTAATAGTAAAAAATAGTAATATAAAAATACAGTCAGAGTCAGAAGCAAGTTAAATTAATTTCTAGAATAACAATAACATTAATAATAGACATTGTGAATAAACTAGAGTAAAACTTAAATCTAGGAAAAATAAATAATTATATTAATAATGCCAAGAATTTATATAGATGATTTATATGCGATGCGTCGTGCGTGCTCGCAGATTTTGACGATGCGACGTCGCATCGCAGTTTTGTGTACAATACAAGCCCTATAGTAGTGGCATCTCGCTTTGTTTAGATAGTGATAAATAGAGATAGAGAGTCTGCAGTGTTGAACAAACCTCTTAGTACTTACTTATAGAATTTTTAATCAATATGACTAAATATTACAAGTTGTTAAGCCACGGCGGAGGCCTTAAGGCGGCCTTAAAACTCCGTCACCAGAGTTGGCCACTAACTCATACGAGCTTGCTTGCTATTGAATCTAAATTATTTTCTGTAATTATCAGGAAAATTATATAGGTAAGTATTATCTTGATCACAGATTATATAATACTATACTAGTCTTGATTAATTTAATTGTTAGTACCTCCTACGAGTAGGTACCTAACCTACATTACTTAGCTATCTCATGTATTAACAGTTAACTTAGATTTCTCAAAAACATCATCGAACTGGCAGTAAGTCGATATTTCAATAAAAATATTAAAAAAAATCAGCTTTAGTCTCAATACAGTGCATCGATACGAGACCTAGTTTGGTTCATCACGTGATTCACCCGAGCCCCGAGTCTGTGCATTTGTTTTGATTTTCGACTCGAGTATAGCACACGTAAACGCATTCGCAAAGCGAGAAATTTTGTATGAAAACCGGATGAGCGCCTCTATCGGGAGATTTGGGAATTGTGCAATTCCCAACAAAATGTCTCGCTTTGCGAATGCATTTGCGTGTGCTATACAGTCGGAAGACAAAACAAATGCACAGAGTCGGGGCTCTGGTAGCCAAGGCTCTTGCCCTTTAGAAGCCTCCACAATTTCCTCATCCGTCCATCTCCCCGACACTATTGATCGTATGTACTGCGCATGCCTGCTTTCATTCCCTCACAGAACTCATCGCAAACACTTGTACGCCGTCCCGTGCCAAAATCCACACAAATAAATACATTTTAATTTGTTTTCGCGTCAAAAATGTCCGCGCCGTGATACATATAGCTTACTAAATTTGTAATAAAATCTTTTTACTGTGAAGGGATAGATAAATTTGTGAAAACGGCTTCGCTAAAGAGTATACGTTTGTTAGAACAGATGCATAATTCGGCTCATGCCGTTCAAAATAGGTGTGAATTAGTATCTACAGAGTCGGAGGACCAGTTTTGTTTACCATTGCCGCCAGATATTGAAAAATGTCACTGCCGAGAGAATTTACATTTAATCAGGTCAGTACATAAAGTAACACTGAATAAAATAAATAATTAATTATCACATAATAAGTAATCTAGTCTAGATTTTAGATGCCTAATCATTTCTACTCTTCTAGAAAACTTAGACATCAAATCTATGCTGGCATTACAATATTAGAAATTACGACGAAAATAGATATTTTAGGAAATTAGTTTTTACGTATATTTCAAGTTAAAAACCAAATAAAAAAATCAGAGTTATGCATTCTGTGGTACTTTTGTTAGTATTTATATTTATTTAGTCTTTAGTGTAATGAGTCAGCTCTCGAAAACTCTTCCATATTCCAGAAACCTCCACTCGCCTACGTTCCTCTTTCTATGATTTTTTCCTTAATTATGTTTTTTAAGCTACAAGACTTCTTTATATACTTGTACTTACTTACCCATTTATACCATTGACTGTTCCATAACCAAAACATTCAGGTACGAAAGGCTACGCCGTAGAGCATCTATGCTACGGCGTAGGCCATCTACAAAATCTGAGATACGGAGCGCTACGTCGTCGTAGGCCATCTACAAACTGCTACAGAAAGCTACGGCGTAGGCCCTCTACGAGTATTCTACCACAATATGCTACAAAAAATTACGTCGTATTACATCTTGTAGAAAGATTACAGACAGACGTCACAGCTCAGTCGGTAATATCTCTGCCATCCATTCTGTGGGTCGTGGGTTCAATCCCCACCAAGAACCAACATAATATGATGGCTAACATGGATTTTTGTTCTGTTGGCTGCATTATAAGTATGCATCTACAAAAAAAATTGCAATGTGGTCTATCAGCGATCTGCAGGCCTAGGATGCGCACCGCGAGATATTTGTCATGTCGTTCTGTCAAAATGTAAGCATTTTGTACCAGGTTTTGAACTATTGCATTATCTGTGGTAATGTTGTCGAGAAACCGCGCCTTTGAATTATCAACTTTTGACATTTCTGCATGACTATTATCTCGTCCTCAGAGAGGTACGACGACTAACAATTGTCAAAAGTGTACGTTATGGCGCGTTTTGTCGACACCATTAGGTACCACAGATAATGCAATAGTTCCTAAACTGGTACAAAATGCTTACATTTTGACAGAACGACATGACAAATATGTCGCGGTGCGCATCTTAGGCCCGCTGGTTTCCATATGCTTAGTTTGGGACTAATTGCGCTGTGTGATTTCACGATATTTGGCGTAGTGTCAAAAAAATCCTTGTACTAATAATTCAAGAATCCTGACCTACCCTAGGCCCCAGTGACCCGGCACAGCTCGGTGCAGTAACTGTTTAATTGGGTCATGTAAGGTAACAATGGATGAGAAGAGCCGAAGACCGGGCTCAGTGGCGCGTCTTGGGAGAGACCTACGTCCAGCAGTGGACTGATATAGGTTGATGATGATGATGATGATGAAGGTATGCATTGTTACGGTTTTTCCAACAACCTGTAAAAGTACGAAGGTTTCTTTGCTAAAACTAACGAATCCTAAACTCAAAGGACAAATTCAAATTCAAATCGTTTATTGCACTTATGTTGTTATAAAGATGTTGTACAAAAGTAGTGTAGCAAACATAAACCCTGTTAGGGCACAGCAATTTGTTGAGGTGTAGGTACATAGGCACTAGGTGGCATATTTAGGTATCTGAGATACAAGATACAATTTGCATAAATAATTGTTACACATTAGTCGTAACTGTAGGAGGCATTTTACAACTTATATATCTTTTACAGGTATCATAAAACTTATACTTAATATTTTGTTTATCTTACCTATATAATAATTTAATATTGCACTTTTTATAATATTATATTAGAAATTACTCATAAATATGGCCTATTGGGTATTATTTCTACTCACTGCAACGAATTGTCTATACAAAGGTTACATCAAGGTCACTTTAATTTGTTCAATTTTAATTTTCACTTGGTCACTTTGGGCCGTAAGATCAAGATCAAAAGCAGTTTAAACTATGGGTTTCGTGAACTACGATTACATTTGATCGATGGATTAATCTACTGTCAAGTCGCGTGTCAAAGTGCCACCCATGGTCCATTAACTACCATTGATCTTATGAAATGATCGGAGACTGGAGGTTAAACTCTATCTTGTAGTTTAAACCGCTATTGATCTTACGGCCCTTAGGCTGAAATACTCAAAAGTCATTCAAATTTGAGCACCACTTAAAGTTGTTCTGCCTCTGTCTGACATTACTCATTTGTAAGAGATGGCAATAATTTAAGCGGGACTTAATTGAGTGGGGTTTGAGTATTCGCCCATTAGTATTTCAAAAATACGTAAGATTGTAGGTATTCTTGCTCAAACTGAATGACTGCATCGAATTGACAATACAAGCGTTGCATCAAGACTACTTTTTATTCGAGCTTATTTCTTTAATATTGTAAATTATTTAAATTACAATAGTTCGTTATTTTTGCATGTTTCTAGCCATGTTTCGTTTTAAAATATCTTTTATTCTCAATACTCAATGCTTTCACATAGTTTACATGGTTTTTACATTGGTTGTGGATGTAAATAGGTGTCTCATGGTATAGCAATATGGAGCCAGGCCGAGGTAGGTAGTTAAATATAATGAAGCGTATACGCTAAAGAAGATCTTCATCATTTTCTTTGTTTCCTACATCAAAATGTAGGAAATAAGATGATGATGCGCGTATACATTCGAAAGTGATAAACTGAAACTCTACTATAAGTTATCTCTAGCATCTTCACACTAAAATTTGACAGGCGTCATGGCTCAGTCGGTAGTAGCTCTGTCTTCCGTGCTGTGGGTCGTGGGTTCGATCCCCACCGAGAACAAACATCTGTGTTTGTAAACATAGATGTTTGTTCTGTGTCTGGGTGTTTCTATGTATTATAAGTATGTATTTACAAAAAAAAAAAGTATGTATGTATTCTATCAGCCATCTAGTTCCCATCGTACAAGCTTTGCTTAGTTTGGGACTAGAAGACGTTGTGTTAAGTGTCCGTGAATATTTATTTATGAATATTTATTTATTATTTATTTATTTATTTATAATTACTCTTATCCGATCTTCTCTCCCAGTTTGTTATAGTCTCTCCCAGATATTACATACGTACGCTGCAGCAGCGCTGTTCAGACGTAGGTATCGATCGCTGTTGTCTGAGGTCATCGCGTGAACCCGGAACCTACCAGACATACAGGCTAGCGACATACAGGCTAGCGAATCGAAGCGCAGCTTATGCCCAAGGGCCTTATCCTCTTCGGCAGACATTTTACTGATGTTTTGACCCCATCACTTTTTTGGTTACGCTTACAGAACTCATTAGAAAAGGTAATTCAAATTAGAAAAGAAAAGTAGATTTCAGCCAAGTTTCAAACGATACTTAATCATTGAAACTTGTGCTTGAGCATAGATTGCATCAGTCCTATCGCAATCGCTGCATTCTGCATTGCTTTCGCTGCCCAGCATAATGTCATGCCTTGTCAAGTGATACTACAGACATTTTTGGTTGGTTTACTTCAGATTTTTCGGAAAATATTGGTTTTTCGTATGTGTATAATTATTACAGTACGGTTTTTCTTATCTATCTTAACCCTAAAACACTAAATAATAACAATGATCAAGTCATTTTTCTGGGTAACTCCCATTTGTTCTATAGGACTGTTTTTAAAACTGTTTTTATCCCTGTAGTTCCATGGTAGGGCTATTGAAACTAGCCCATTAGGGCTAGTTTTCGTTTCAATAGTCCTACCCAAATGGAAGTTACCAGATATTAGGGATAAAAAAAGTTTTTCATCCCACCACCTCGGAAAGAGTATTTTTGCTCTTCAATATCTGAGTGCAAAAGCCGTTTTTATTCTCTAGAGGATAAAGTAAATTGAATTTAGAACATCGTGTGCACTAAGTTTGTGAATTTAAAAAATACATTAAACCTATTTACTGCTACCTCTATGGTGCCGAGTTACGTGTTGCACTCGAGTGCAAAGATTTTTTACCTCGTGCTCTTTTGATTCCCTCGCTAACGCTCAGGATTCTAATTTTAGAATCCTTCGCTTGCTCGGTCATCAAAATTGAACACGCGGTTAAAAATCAACTTTGCACTCTTGTATAACAAATAACTATTAACAGTTCTAGACGTAACAGTTCTATAGAACAAATGGGAGTTACCCACTTTTCTTAGTAAAACGCTATAGCGCTAAATTGTAGAGATTTTGAATTTGAAGAACGTGACTTGAGACTTGATTTATGTCTGAATCTGTCCTCAGGTAATCTGAGTCCGCAATCAATCGCGTGTTTTAAAGTAATTGGCATTGAACTTACCGATAGCATTAGGTACCGGCAGATGTCTTTCGATACTGCGCGCCTGGTATCGCCTGGTATTATCTACCTACTTTGTGACTCAAGTATTGATCTGATTAAAATTTTTTACTGCAATAGATACTTAGATGAGTACCTAAGTAAGTAAGTATTTAGAAAAGTATGCTACCTACTCACGAGCTCAGATGCAAAAAAACGCTTGGAGATTGAGATTGCACTTGGTTTAGCCAATTAGATATTTGGGAATGTCTGCTATAAGTCTCATTTTTAGACTTTATTACTCAAAAATATAATATTTTCCAACAAAAAAGAACTTAAGAATTAGTAAATCTGGTTTTCTAAAAACCACGGAGTATAGGACTCAGTATTGAAATACCTCAGAATTGGGCGTAGGGTTGGTGGGTTTCATTTCAACCTGTAGGTACTTCTACTAAGTAATAGATTAGTACTTAGGTACATGGCTAATGCTCGGAGTTCATTTTTCAACGAATAAGCTGCGTGCACTGGCTGGTAGATAGATGAAATAGGCTTGTAGCAGCTATACCAGCATCGTGCGGAGCTGACTTTCGCGGGTTTCCTTACGATGTTGAGTAGAAAACAAAAGCCAGTGCACGATCGAATTTGAACCGGCGACCTTAGGATCGGAAGGTAGGGTCGCTTTATAGCGACCATAAGTTTATACAAACCATAAGTGGTTTTCAATCACAGTGAGCCTATCTTATAAAATCGATTCATCGATTACTGCGGCGATAGGCTATTCTTGCTCATTAAATAATGGAGTGGAGACTATGGTAGGATCGTCAAGGTCTTTGTCAAGGCGCATTTGAAGGTTATAACACCTACATTATAGATGACTAGCCGTCTCCCGCGGCGTTGCTTACGTTAGGGTGTGACTTTTCGAAATTCCATTTTCCCGCTTTTCTGTTGAATTTTTTCCTGAATTTTCTTTACTATAAACCTCACGGAGCCCGAGACCTTTCCAACGAATGCAAAATCGTGGAAATCTGTTCGTGCGTTCTGGAGTTATAGCGTCAGGAAGGAAAACCCGACTTATTTTTATATAGTAGATTATAGTTATTATTGTTTGCTTTTAAACTATGTAGTTTGAAGCTAATATTAATTTTCAGTCGATAATATTTTTGAACTAGAAAAAAACTTTTATTTCACCCAGTCCTACTAGTAGTTCGATTTATCTGACTGTTTGGACCAAAATATTCCAAATTGTTAGACTGACTAATCTAGCATTTTGGATACACAGATTTTATTCCAAACAGAACAAATAGTTTCATTTGGATTATCGCAGTTCCCGCACATTGCAGCTATTTTGACGTATATAAGTTCGTGCCAAATAGATGATATTTGATTATTATTGCAATAGCACAAAAAAATGGAACAATTTACCAAAGTGCGGGAGTATGGGAATTTAATCTCACTATACCTAGGTAAATATATCTATTTTCACAAGTACTATCGCTTTAGATTTGCCAATTATAGAAACTTTCCTTGGTCGAGGTTGGAAACCTTAGAAAATACATCGTCACTCATAGTAGGCCAAGATCTTTGTGCTAGGTAGCAACCTAGCATCCACTCCACTGATGACGAAGCCTAGACAAACAAGATACCTATATAGATAACACTTTATTGTACACAAGAACAATGTTTTAGAGACTAACTTAATACTATAAAGTACAATGGGGGGCCTTATCGCTAAAACAAACAAACTTATTTATCAACAAATACTTTTATAGTCAAACACTGATTGTTAGCCGCTGTTTTCGGCACGTGCCGTTTCATGAAAATCTCTACTCAAATCTTGAGTTAAATGCTTGAGTACCTATACCTACCGAAGACTTGAACGAAGACTACAACATCTAGCCTATGGACACTTGTCACTTTAGCAGATTCCATACGTAAAGTAACCTCTTCGTTCCAGGAGTTGGCGCAGCTGGACGAGCAGATGCTCGGGTGCTCCGCGCCGCCAGACACGGCTCCCGTGTCCTGCTCCATCGACCTGCCCTGCACTGACACAATTTCAGAGGTAACTGCTGTTATAACCAGTGGCGGATCCAGGGTTTAGGCCTTGACCCAGCTATTCTGCATTGACAAATCCTGGACCATTCTTGGGTAGACAATAGTTTAAAGGTAACCATAATAATATTATTGCAAATGCTGTGCGTGCCTGTAATTGGCACACATTTTATAGAACAAGGTTTTCAAAAGTGATTATTGTATTGCAAACAAGGACGCAATTCGTCCATGATTGTAAATTATGGGCGCTGTTGGCGTTGCCGATTGAATAAATAAATAAATAAAAAATCTTTTTAAGGAGATACCAACGTATGCCGACCGATAGCTTCTTTTCCAGAAATAGCCGCCTTATATCCTGCTGTAACAAACCGCTTACTTAGGTACTATAAGACGGACCGTACGCTAATTGCTTACTTAGTAATAAAAAAATTTATAAGTTCAAAAACTGGAAAAACCGACTTCAATTTGATACGCCTTCATCATCAGATGATGATGATGATGATGATGATTATAGCAGTACATTGGGACTGTTCTATTGATCGTAAACACAACAGAAAATCAAAATACGCAATGTCGTGTACGTAGATGTCCAGTTAAACTACCTTCTGAAAAAAAAAACAACCGAATTGAGAACCTCCTTTTTTTTAAGTTGGTTCAATTGAAGTCTTTTTTTAGTGATAGTTATGGAGCCTGTAGCCAAGTTCCCTTGGCCCCATGTTTGTTTACCGATGATTACATAGCTCTTCTTCTGTTCCCAGGCGGCCCTTTCCCCGGACAAGGCAGGGTCACTTCTCTCGGTGCAATCGGCGCCGGCTGCAGAACGGCATCCAAGCTTACTCCTCGAGTTGCCATTAGCCACGGTAAGCAAGCAAGCTCGTATGAGTTAGTGGCCAACTCTGGTGACGGAGTTTGAAGGCCGCCTTAAGGCCTCCGTCGTGGCTTAACGACTGCTAGAGCCGGGACAGTTTAACGTGCCCTCCGAAGCACGGAAGCGCTCAGATGTAACTGCAACTAACGGTCACCCATCCAAATAGTGACCACACAGAACGTTGCTTAACTTAGATTGTCGGTTAAGATTGGCTAAGTAAGCTACGCCACGAGCGATTAGCCACGGTCAGCACCGCGTATAACAATTTTCCAATAAAAAAACAATGTTAGTTAGACTTGGCCGAGTTGTTCTTTTAGATAGATAGATAGATAGTTTATTTGACATACACACCGAAAAATACAGAAAATATAGCAAACATAAAGATACCTACAAGAAACAAACAAAATAATAGTTGAGTAACAGCTATAAGTAACCTAACGTAACAAGTGGGTACTAGCTTTTGAAGGCAAAACGAAAATATCTAGCAACCGCCAAGCTGTACTGCCGCGACTTACCCGCCGTACGCTCGCAGCATAACCGCTCATAGGTTTCTACGGTTTATGATACCTCCGTCAAGTTCCTGTTTCGTCGTGTGCGTGTTTCGTCAAATTCTCTTTTGTCGTGTTACTTTGTTCGTTTGTCCATAAGGCACCAACCTACGTTTAAATGAAACCTAATTCATAGTTGCTGATTTACTGCTCAGGCGCTCAAGCATAGATTTTTGTACGAAAATCTCTACTCAAATCTATGCTTGCATGAGCACAGATCATAAGCATCAGTAGGTAACGATTTATTTATCAGCATACGGGCCTAGACTCATTTCTCATTATCAACTCGACATGCATAATCTAAGCATAGATTTAAGTAGAGATTTTCATACAAAATGTTAAAAAAAAGTCAAAAAGTCTTGCTGAAAAAATCATATCCTAGCAGCATTATCCCACCGCAAAGAAGTAGAACCAAAGTTCAACATTATCTCTCCCGTCTTTGACAGCAAGTAGGCGCTTACCTGTCAGCGATGTCACCCACAGAGCAGGAGGAGGACTCACTGCTGACGCTCTCCTCCGTCACGGCGCGCCCGCTCCTAGCAGCATCGAGAGGGCTGCATACTACTGCCGAATCTACCGAGTATGTACCTATCTGTAATACCTAACGCGTGCACACTATGCCCATGCCGCTGCCGGCATTATTGCCGCGGACTTATTGCCACAGCAACATCGCCTTTATTCTCATTAGAGAGCAAGGACATGAACTTGGGCCGGGAGCCAGGACAGAGGCATTATCGTGTTTACACTATGCTCGTGCCCACTTACCTGCCCAAGTCCCTAGCGGCATAGTGTGAACGCAACATAAACTATGTTGGTACCAATGTATCGATCCCTAATCGAACTTCGCAAGGAACGGTTATCCTCGAGTTCTTTCGGGTGGGTACCTATTAGACATACGTGGGCGAGCTTTGTGAAATAAATTATGATCAAAAGGTCAATTCTCTTGATAAAATCTAGTAAAAATATTACTTTTAAAGGGTAAATTCTTTTAATAAAATGTAGCAAAAATATGATTTTATTGGGATTATTTGGGGTTTTATAATATTTTGAAGGAAATATAAAAAAGTCATTATAATTTGACAAAATTGAGGTGGTATTTTCCACACCTTTAGTACCGCTTGCCTGCCACGATGAGCCAAACTTCATGATGGGCCATTGTTCTTACCTTTGTTGGGTTGGGAGTATGCACTGACAAACTTGCAGCTTTTATAAAATAACGAAGGTCTGGGGTACCCTGGCGTAGCTTAGCTTAGTCACAGATTATATAATACTATACGCTTAGTTCTGGTGGAAAAGCACCCTTACATACTCTTTTATAGTTTTTTCAAAATGAGATCTTATTGAATCAACACTCAACAGCCTACAATTTTTTTTCAGTAACTCTCCCCCTGACGGCGGCTACGGCTGGGTGGTTGTATTCGGCGCATTCATGGTACAGTTCTGGGTGGCGGGGCTGTTCAAATCGTACGGGGTTCTGTACGTGGAGATCATGGAGACGTTCCCTGACTCTTCGGAAAGCGTCGCGTCTTGGATACCAGCTGCGCTGTCCACGCTTTGTTTAGCGCTGGGTATGACAAGTAGAAAAGAGGTTCAATGTGATGTGTGTAAACTTTTTGGACGGATTTTTAATATTCTTTCATATATTTTCTCTAAATTCGAGTTTAGAAGCTTGGGGTGCTGCTAAAAACTTTGCTGCTGTTGCGAGATATGTAATCAAATAATCAAACCCTGTTGGAATAGTCACCCCATGTTTTGTTTTTTTTTCTAGTTTGAATCTGTCAATGCAAAAGACAAAACTCGTTGTAACTAGGTACTCCAAACTAATTACAAGTTTACAGTAAAAGGAACTCGTGTAAAGCTCACATTACCAAAGTTACCCTAGGGACAAATCCGACCAAAAATGCAGTGAAATTTCGCGCTGTCCTAGCGAGTTACAATATTCCAAAAGTTTATCTGAGTAGATACCTACGATTTTCACTTCATAATCTTTCTAGGTTCTTTAGGGGCATACTTAAGCCTATTAGAATAATACTATTAGTACGTGTATTTATTATCTGTGGTAATTTCACGTAATTATTTCCCCAGCTCCACTATCGTCAGCTCTCTGTGAGAAGTACTCATGCCGCCTTGTCGTGTTTATCGGAGGGTTATTCTGCGCCACGGGACTCGCTCTCTCATACTTCAGTCGCGGGTTACTGCATCTACTGCTAAGCTTCGGGATCATGACTGGTAAGGCGAGAAGCCACATTCCATCCCAGTAATATTATAAACTAGCTTACGTCCACGACTTTGTTCGCGTCTTGTTGGATCCCATTGATTTTCCGGGATAAAAAATTGCCTGTGTCATAGCATATCAGCCACGCAGGAGATTTAGTCAGGGGAAAAGTGGAACGAGCCCAGGTCACGGGAAATATAATATTCCAAGTTTCATCCAAATCGGATCAGTAGTTTTTGCGTGAAAGATCCCGGAAAACGAACAGCGAAGCTACTTAGTTATTAATATTGCACCTAACACAGGTACCTAGGTACTTAAATCTAAGTCAAGATGTACTTATCAAGATAATGAAAGCACCTCGCAAGCACGAAAAAAATTTGATCAACTTTACATAGGGGGTAGCCCCAATTAAACTTATAGAACTGTGTTTTTAGGAATTGGTGGCGGCCTCTCAACTACTCCTGGGATTGTGATAGTCTCACAATACTTCGATAAACACAGGTATAACTATCAACTTTTTTATTTTAAAATTTTTTAGTCAACCCATTTGCATTATATTTATTGACATGTTTAATTTGATATAAAATACTTTTCATCCATTAACCAGCTCGGTGAAGGTCGTTGTGTACCGGGATCTTATACCGCGTGCACACTATGCCCATGCCGCTGCCGGCATAAATGCCGCGATTAATTCCGGACTTATTGCCATAGCAACATCGCCAAGTTCATGCCCTAGCACTTTAGTGAGAATAAAGGCGATGTTGCTGTGGCAATAAGTCCGCGGCATTAATGCCGGCAGCGGCATAGGCATAGTGTGCACGCGGTATTTGAATAATGGTTCACATGTATACCTCGACTCTTGGTTCGAAGCGAGACGTAACTTTTGGTTCACGAGTGAGACATAACTCACCTTGTTCATTTAGATATTAGCACACGTTACATTTTTGTCCATATATCCGCCTCTTTCCAGAGCTATGGCAAATGGTATCTGTGTGAGCGGGACAGCAGCAGGCAGCTTCGTGTTTCCGATGCTGATAGAAAAGCTGGTCGATATGTACGGGCTACATGGCACGGTGTTATTGTTGGGTGAGTTCCACTTTCTTTTTTCTTTGTAGTTTATAACATTTTAGTAAGAACAAAATGGACTAATAACAATCTATTTTCAAGCAAATAGAAGAACACTTCATTAATTGCAGCCACGACTGCAATAATTGAATTTAATATTTTTTCAATTTTTTTACAACTTCTTGATAAATATCTAGCACTATTACCAATATCTACATAACCTACATTCTTAGAACACCATTTATTTCTAATTATTTTTTCACATACCTAGCTTGCTCCGTTGCAGTATTAGTAAGCGGCCGTGTAAGCGCGCTGTCATCTTTTTATATGTAAACTGTACATACAATGTACTTACATATTTCAGGGACTCACCTAAGTAAGCAGTCTCATTTTCTGTAATAGAATATACCCTTCCAACTGAAAATGCCATAAAACAGCGTTTCGGCGATCGTAACGCACAACGCTGCGATGCGGCTCAACGCAGAGTACCGCGTTTGCTCCTCGCCGCTGACGCAGACTGAGACGTAACAAGAGACTACTAGACATTTTCCATACGATTAGGTATGTGTCCGGCGCTGCATGCTGCATACCGCTGCGTTGTGCGTTATACCGTGTGCACACTATGCCCATGCTGCTGTCGGCATTAATGCCGCGATGAATCCTGGACTTATTGCCACAGCAACATCGCCTTTATTCTTTACCGCGCTCACCACTATGCCCATGCCGCTGCCGGCATTTATGCCGCGATTTATTCCGGACTTATTGCCACAGCAACATCACCAAGTTCATGCCCTTGCTCCCTAGAGAGACTAAAGGCGATGTTGCTGTGGCAATAAGTACGCGGCATTAATGCCGGCAGCGGTATGGGCATAGTGTGCACGCGGTATTACTATCGCGAGACCAAAGCTTGACACAGCAATGGGAGTATCACTCTGCAGCTTTCACAAAACCAGAACTTGAAAGGAATCCAAGGACCTCTCATCTACTACACTACTCTTGATTTATTGATAAGCTTCATTTATCATTCTTATCATGCCGGGGCTGGATCGTGCCCGAATGACAGACCAGTTTAAATTAAATGAACTCTATTTGTAAGATATCATCATTTCCCTGCCCTTATCCCACGCTAGGTGGGGTCGGCACAACATGTTTTCTTCTTCTACTCACTCCTATCATTCGTCAACTCTGAATCTACTCCTCTCACATTCATATCCTCTTTCACACAATCCAACCACTTCTGATACCCGCGACTTCGTACGCGTGCGAAACTTTCCACCGAAAAATATCTGTCAACCAGCATACGATGAACCTAATGTCAAAGGCTGCTTTTAGTTTAGAGAGGTCAAGCTGTATTTAAGAATCCGTCTTTGATTTCAATAAAATATAGCCTATGTGTCAATCCGGAAAAACGTTACGTTGGAAATAAAAGGCTCATATTACTATTATCATCATACAAATAGAGTTCTAATTGAAACTAGTCCGACTCGGACATGAACCAGCCCCGGTTTGGTATAACATGGATGTGATTACACACAGGAGGAGGTATGCTGCATGTCTGCGTGGCCGCGTGTTTGTACCGACCGGCACCAACACCACCGCCTCCTGACTCGCCTCCTACTACCACTACCACGGAGCATACCACGCTGCTTATGGATATTCAAGAAGGTAAGATTCATTTCAACCAAGATATTACGTGTAATTCATACAACCACTACTTGAAGGCTCATAAAAGTCTATCGAAAAAAAGTAGTGAACATGTTTGTATCTCTTATACCGCGTGCACACTATGCCCATGCCGCTGCCGGCATTATTGCCGCGGACTTATTGCCACGGCAACATCGCCTTTATTCTCACTAGGCAGCAAGGGCATGAGCTTGGGCCGGGAGCCGGGACAGAGGCATTATCGTGTTCACACTATGCTCGTGCCCACTTCCCTGCCGACTGCGACATAGTGTGAACGCAACATTAGATAGTTTATAAATCGTCTGACTATTTTACAGGCATTTGTACTAGAATCCCTCAAAGTATGAAGAAGTATTTTGACGTTTATCGAAAAAAGCACACTCTAAGCGTGCAGGGGCATTATTCTGTATGACTTAGGAGATTCCTTGCCGTAACCGTATGACGTCACCGTAAGGAATTACATTTATGGCATAGGAAATACGGCATAGGCATAGGATTTCACGCCGCTGTCTTGTCGTGCTGCGTAACGCGCTTGTATTGGTCATAGTGAATAAAGCCCCAGCTAAGAAACATTTTCGCTGTGAAAGTCCTTAGGTTTAGGTACTGCAGAATTTAGTCGTAAACTGAGAACTCTTTTATTTTATTTTTCCTTTATACCGTAGGATACCCAACACAAGTTTACACTATACAAATCAAGAGTCTTTTACAGAGAATTTCGACAGTGTTCCCATGGTTATAGGGCACCACAGCGTGCACAAAAGAACAAACAACAAATTTATACAAAGAATAAAGAATAAAAAGATTATAAAATTATTATTTATTACTCAGAGGCAGGCGACACGAAAACAGAGCACACAGAAGGTCATCTAGACTGCAAAGTTAGGTGATATTAAGCTGGCTTAATGTTTCAGGTAAAACAGAATCCCTTCCGACGTGTAAAGACAACCGTCTTCAAAGCCTATTTCGCCCCGACACGGAACTAGCTCTGAACCAACACAACCTGCTGTCCGATGAGAAACGGAATTACATGCACCCCAGTTATATCGAGGTAACTCACTCTTTATGAATTAAAATATTCAGTGAATCACAACCAGTACAAAAAACGACAGCATCTCATATCGAGATGAGCCATGTCTCATATGTGATCCATGCGTAGTCATAGTTAGGTAAGTATCGGTCTCGTGAGTCACAAGTTGCACTCATGAGTCATCCGTGAATCACAAATTTTATTTGAGATATTTAGTTTAGTGCCACGTTCAAGAAAATAAGGTGTACGTTTCAAATTAATTATTCTGGATGTCTTATTTCTTTTTTTTTTACAGAATTCGCGTCCTCCATTACCGGGGCCCTACCAATCAGACTCTGAAGATTCTGAGGGATTAGACGTGCTTGGAGTTGTAGGTGAGATTATTAGGCCATAGGCACATTAGGCACAATGAAAGGAAAAAAATCCGTCTCAGGGTTGATAAAATTCAAAATACCAACTATTTATTTTCAAAAAATCAACTTGTGGAGTTTTGACAGGCGTCACAGCTCAGTCGGGTCTGCCTTTCGTGCTGTAGGACGTGGGTTCGATCTTCACTGAGAACAAACATTTGTGTGGTAGCAAAACGACTATATATTATAAATATGTAATTACAAAAAAAAAATATAAGTAGGTAAGTGATGATGATGTCTTCCTGGCCGGTTTCCGCTACAGCGGCATTGTTGCTGCTTGATACGTGACTTGAATAGCCAATTTTGGTTTTAAAGGTAGGTACCTAAGTATAAAAGTATTCAATAGTAGGTGCCAAATAACACCGCAATACAGGTCATTCACCCACCATCCAAACGATGTCGCAAAATTCAATTTATGAATGGCTAATTCTGTCGCTTTCCATACAAACCTGTCGCTAAGACGGTAATCGCTCGAATCGTACTGTTTGGTTACCATACATAAATTGAATTTTGTGACATCGTTTTGAAGGTGGGTGAATGACCTATTGCTAATATAGTAGGTTATTTGGCACCTACTATATTAGCAATCTGGTTCGCAATAGCATTTATGTTCCAGGCTTACCACGAGGAGTAGCCCGACTAAGACTGCGGCCTACTCGTTCCTCGTCCATCCTGCACTCCGTGGAAGACCTTTCCACCGACAGCACCTGCGTCTACAAGGCTAGCAGACGGAAGATTAGTCGGTGAGAAGATAAAAACTTCAGAAGTATAAAACATTCACGAAACAAACATTCAGAAGTACAAAGTCATGACATAAATTTTTGACAACCTCCTCCTTTTTTGAAGTCGTGTTGAAAAAAAAAAACCGACTTCAATTTGACTAGGCATGTTTCGGGTTCATCATCAGATGGTGATGATGGCAGTTCATTGGGATTGTTCTATTGATCGTAAACACTGAAGTCACAGGAAAGTAAAATACGCAATGCCGTGTACGTGGATGACGTGTTTTTCCCAGGTTTATTCCATCCAGTCATACCAGTAGTTCGATTATCTAACTGTTTGGACAAAAATATTCCAAACTGTTAGACTGACTGATCGAACATTTTGGATAAACAGATTAGCCAGTCTAAAAATTTAGAATATTTTTTTCTTAACATTTAGATAATCGAACTACTGGTAGGACTGGATGGAATAAACCAGGTATTCACTCAAAAGCCAGACTACTGAACCGATTTTGTTAAGTTTTTAATAGGACCAATCTGGAACTGGAAATATCTATACCTACTATTATAAAACTGTAAAAAAGGAAAAAACGGAAATTAAAAATATGGATAAAAACTAAATATGAAGATTTACTAAATAAACTATTCTGATTCCGAAAATCGAGTTTGTCTGTTTGTTTGTTCATGGGTCACGCTTTAATGGAAGCCCTTTTTCAGGATTGAAACATAGGCTATATTTTATTGAAATGAAAGACGTGGATTCTTAGATACAGCTTGAACTCTTTTAACCAAAAGCAGCCGTTTACTACGAGGTTCAACGTATGCTGGTTGATAGATATTTTGGTGGAAAGTTTTGCACGGTATCGGCTAATTTTTAAATTCATTTCAGTTCACTATACATCCGGCCGCCGATGCCGGCGCGTATAATCCAGACGAAGCTCGAAACAGTAACCAAACCAGAACAGGAAGAACCGAAGGAGGTGGTCATTGAGAAGAAGACCAGCTGCGTTGATAAGATCTCCAGGTTAGTTCTGTAAATAGGGGTTATTCCCATCGAGCCCACTCATGTGCATAGTGGGCTCGTTGAGAATCGCGCGGTCACTATTTGGATGGGTGACTGCTGGTGGCATTTACATCGGCGTACTTACGTGCTTTGAAGGCGCGTTAAACTGTCGGTCTCGGCTCCGCCACGACGGAGGCCTTAAGGCGGCCTAAAAACTCCATCATCAGAGTTGGCCACTAAGTCATACAAACTTGCTTGCTTGCTAAGAAATGAGTAACTGATGACTATTCAGAAACTAATATACAGATAATAGTGTTTTGATTACAACAAGGAACGAATTTTAGACAAAAACTCCAGAAATCGGGTTATTCCCATCGAGCCCACCGTCCGGCCAACTGGTGGGCCAGATGGGAAAAAAATAACCTTCGCAGGGGGAACAGAATTACTGTAATAAGCCAAACGACGGTCCACCTAATTTAAAGCGGTTACCACAGTGCTACATGTCCACAGATACCTAGACGTATCTCTACTGAAGTCGTGGCGTTTCGGTCTGCTGTGTACATCGGTGGCTCTGATGTCTTGCGGCTCACCATACGCCCTGTACTACCTGCCGGCCTACACCGTGTCAGTTGGACATACCAAGACGGCTGCAGGTTTGTTACCGACATAGATGACAGACATTCTTGGACATATCACACAACACCCTCTAGCCCCAAACTAAGCAAAGCTTGTAATATGCGAACTGGCCCTGTATCGCAAGCTCTGAACTGCTTTCGCTGCCCAGCATAATGTCAAGTGACGTGACCATTAAATACGAAAACAAGAAGTTTTTGACGGCAAAAAACGCGCTGAAACGCGCTAATGTCCCGTTGATTTTCCGGGATAAAAAGTAGCCTATGTGTTAATCCAGGTCACGGACAATATATATTCCAAGTTTCATCCAAATCGGATCAGTAGTTTTTGCGTGAAAGAAGAACAAACATACATACTTACAAACTTTCGCGTTTATGAATATTTCCATTTTTTTTTCACATTTAGCTCACTGGTGGGCCACATGGGAAAAAAATCCCATCGAGCCCACTTATTCGCACAGTGGTCTCGTTGAATTTTTTTTTCCCATCGGCCCCATCAGTGAGCCAGCCGGTGGGCTCGATGGGAATAACCCTTTATTTTATACTTTTATCATGTTACATTTCCAGGTCGTCTAGTAGCCATCAGTGCTGTACTGGACCTGTGTGGTCGACTTGGTCTCGGCTGGCTGTGTGACCTGCACCTGTTCTGCAGAAGGAAAGCTTATATCGTCAGGTAAATAAACCATCCTAGTAATAAGATTACTTCGGGGAGTTAAAGTGGATATATTCCAGAAATTCCCACCAAGAAATGCCGGCGTATTCCAGAAATCCCCACCAAGAAATCCCGGCGTATTCCACAAATCCTCACTAAGAAATCCCAGCGTATTCCAGAAATCCCCACCAAGAAATCCCGGCGTATTCCAGAAATCCTCACCAAGAAATCTCGGCGTATTCCAGAAATCCCCATCAAGAAACCCCGGCGTATTCCAGAAATCCCCACCAAGAAATCCCGGCGTATTCCAGAAATCCCCGTGGGGAATAGAGTTTTTTTTTCCAGAAATTTAGAAATCCCCACCAATAAGTATGCTACGGTGGGAATTTCTACATTTTTGTACTTATCTGTAGGGATTGTCCCACGCAAAGGATGGGGAAAGTTATTCTCATAAAATGAAATGCGTGTCTTAGGATTCACTCCAATTGTCTATTCGGAACTTAAAGGGCACACGTTAAATCAATACAAAAATCCGGAGGCGACTGTCGAGGCGGCCGGGCTGAAAACCTAACGTCAGCTAAAACTGCCGACTTGCAGCCACAGAATACATAACAATAGGCCTAGCCCCCACAGTTACCCCTTTCTTAAAAACAAAAAAATTACAAAAAAAAAGGGGATCGTCTACGATTGTCAGTTATAGTCAAAGTTTTGTAACAAGACTCGTAGCACGTGTAGGTTCGTAGCACGTAGCATTATTTCGTAGCACGCGTACTATTACTTAGAAGAATGATTTTACTTAGAAAGTAAAAGTTGACGTGTAGCAAGTAGAATCGTAGCACGTGTCGTAGGCGCGTAGCACGCGTAGACATTATTGTACCGGTAATTCGTAGCAAACTATACTCGTAGCAAAACTAATATTGTCAAGCGAATGATTTGTTATTTTTGCTTTTTTCATTTTGTTATTTTTCTTTTGAAATTTTCAAAAATATTTTTCAGTATAAATTTATTTAGAATATTAACTATATTATTTTCAGTATTCTGGTGTGCGGGTTGGCAGTACTGTCACTGCCGAGTTTAACATCGTGGTGGGCTCTCGCTGTAGCATCTGGTGAGTTTTTAACCGACTTCAAAAAAGGAGGAGGTTCTCAATTCGGTTGTATTTTTTTTATTTTTTTTTTATTTTTGTTACCTCAGAACTCCGTCATTTATGAACCGATTTGAAAAATTCTTTTTTTATCTGAAAGGGTATGCTTCCAGATTGGTCCAATAAACATTTAATCAAAATCAGTTCAGTAGTTTGGCAGTTAAATAAGAATAACTCGAAAAAACACGTCATTCACGTACACGACACTGCGTATTTGCTTTCCTGTGACGTTTCTGTGGTGCTTATGATCAATAAAATAGTCCCAATGAACTGCTATCATCATCATCATCATCATCATTTGATGATAAATGCGTATCAAATTGAAGCCGGTTTTTCCAATTTTTTAAACTTATAAATTATCTAAGATGTGGTCCACTCAGCATCATCAGTGAATCTCACAGGTCTTCCTAGTTTGGGGTACCTATGTCACCCTGGAACGATATACTTTCCAGGAATATTCACCTTGATCTTATAAATCGGACTCTGTAGAGTTTGTTATCAAATTAATTTATCTTTATCTTCCTAAACGATGAGACAAAGTTTCAAAAACAATGAAATGTTTGAGTAAAATAAATAAATATCCTCGGAAATGTCACACAACGCATTCTAGTCCCAAACTAGGCAAAGCTTGTACTATTGGAACTAGATTTCTGATAGAATACTTTTATAGTATATTTTTTACATAGAACAAACTATATTTGGCATAGAACAAACTATATTTGGCACACACAAATGTTTGTCCTCGGTGGGGATCGAACCCACGACCCACAGCACGGAAGGCAGAGCTACTACCGACTGAGCCATGACGCCTGTCATATCAAAATACTTTTTTTTTTCGCTCGTCGGAGCAGGCTATAGTTTTAAAACCATACCGCCTAGTCTTACGCTATGTTTTTTCGCTCGTCGGAGCAGGCTATAGTTTTAAAACCATACCGCCTAGTCTTACGCTATGTTTTTTCGCTCGTCGGAGCAGGCTATAGTTTTAAAACCATACCGCCTAGTCTTACGCTATGTTTTTTCGCTCGTCGGAGCAGGCTATAGTTTTAAAACCATACCGCCTAGTCTTACGCTATGTTTTTTCGCTCGTCGGAGCAGGCTATAGTTTTAAAACCATACCGCCTAGTCTTACGCTATGTTTTTTCGCTCGTCGGAGCAGGCTATAGTTTTAAAACCATACCGCCTAGTCTTACGCTATGTTTTTTCGCTCGTCGGAGCAGGCTATAGTTTTAAAACCATACCGCCTAGTCTTACGCTATGTTTTTTCGCTCGTCGGAGCAGGCTATAGTTTTAAAACCATACCGCCTAGTCTTACGCTATGTTTTTTCTCATAAGTTAGTTTGTTTAGGTGTATGTCTTGCGTAAATATATTTTTTTTTATGTAGAAATCATATCAGTTACTGATACACATATCAAAATACGTTGGTTTAATTATATGTAGGTGCATATGGTCTGTGCCTCGGGTGTTGGTTCCTGCTGGTGCCGGTGTTGCTAGCGGATACATTCGGCACGGCGCGCATCGCCTCCTCGTACGGACTCGTGCGCATGTTCCAGAGCCTCGCTGCCATCTCCGTGCCGCCCACTGCTGGTAACACTCTGTAGCTATTATAGCGCGATCACACTATGCCGAAGTGGGCAGGGACTTGGCAGGGAAGTGGGCATCATTCCGGAATGAATGCCGCGATTAATTCCGGAATGATTGCCGCAGCAACATCGCCTTTATTCTCACGGAGCTCGGGCATGAACTTGGGCAGGGAGACGGGACAGCGGCATGTTCGTGTTCACGCTACTTCCCTGCCCAAGTCCCTGCCAATGACTAAAGACTTGGCAAAAAGACAAGCCTTCAGCGACAGAACAAAAAAAAATGAATATAACCGCAACGATTATAAGTTGTGTAGACTATTGTAGTATATTATATTACATTTAATTTTAAAGTAATATTAGTAGAAAATACAAATTAATAAAGTATTAATAAGCACAAAATAATAGAAAATAAAATAAAAAAAGCCTGCTATGTTACTGTCTGTCAAAAACAAATACATACGGAGAGAAAGGTTCAAAATTAAAAAATATATATATTTCAGGTTTACTTCGCGATGTCACAGGCGGCTACACTTGGACCTTCTACGGCATGGGCTCCTGCATGGTACTGGGTTCGATTCCCGTCATAGCGTTCCACATTTGCACCAAAAACGAAGACACCGAATCTTCAGTCGATTGAAAATTACAAAAATCAAAGAAAATTCAACTTTTCAAAATTTTCGAAACTTGAATTAAAGTTTGAAAACGTCTCAAAAATAAAATGTCGCGTTCAAATTTTTTCAAAAATTGTACGTGACATATCACTTTGAATGGATAAAGTATTGGGCGTTCGTTTTAACTCTCAGTCACACTCAGAGACGTACATTAAAAGATAATCAACGCTTAGTCCATGACTATGGGAGACCAAGGTAAGGAAAGGGACGCCAACATTTTTAGTGCTGTCAAATTAGGTTAAGCGCCCTACTCACACATCTGCCGCAGGGGCAATCTAGGGTGTAGGAGTGGGGATGACCCTTAATTGCATCCTTAATTGTGATGTGTGTAGGCATGCAGGGGCAATTTGGAGGATTGGCCCTGCGGCAGGGCGGCAGGAGCGCGAGACCATCCTTGATCCCTAAGTCGTCCCTGCCGTCGCTGCGTGTGTAGCGCGATTGAGGCAATTTCTCAGTCAGTTTGTCAGTATACGGCATTCCGCATCAATGTTTTTTTTTTCTATAAATGGTGCCACCATTGCAAGAAGCTCTTCAAAAGAGTCAAAATCCATCCGTAAAAAGTTATTGAAGTCATCTACTTCCAGTTCTTTTATAATATTCATGTGGCATAACTCACTTCTTTTCAGTAGCCATTTCTTCACCCAGTATCTCCTTTTCCTCTTTTTTTGAGGTAGCACCACAGAAAGCGCCAAGGCTACTCCAATCTTTTGATTGGTCGATAATACAGGTGCCATTCTCAACACGTGTGCTCAGCTCAGCTTACTCGGAAACACTGCACGGCAGGCAAGTGTGTAGAGATACTCCACTCGATATCGCCACAACCGCCATGCACCCTAGATTGCCCCTGCGGCAGGTGTGTGAGTGGCGCCCTTTAGTTTAGACAAGACACCATTTTTTTAGCAACAAGATAGGTATCTATACCTTTTTTTTTATCTAATATTCATGTTTATGTCACGTCTCTGAGTGCGGCAGTCTTCTAGTTAGATACCAACCTATGTATTCTAATAAACTAAATATGTAACTAATATAAAGAAGTTATACATACCAACCAATAGCGCTAGAAAACCGGCGTAGGTATACTTACTTCAAATTGTACCTAGTAGGTATTTGAAAATTGTTTATTACCTACTAGGTAACTCGAGTGTACTTACCTACCCTGACTACCTCTCGACATAATAAACAGTTGGAATATCTACGAGGATGTCTACCGTGCCTAAGGATTAGTTGTGAGCTTATTTCGGTTTTGTATTTACTTGTAAATAGTTTTTTTTAACCTTTGGGCTGATGGTGCCTGCAACTGCGCGTCGACTGCGTCGGAATCACTGCGCGCGGACCGAACGATGTGAAAAATGACGGCGTAAATGGCGCTGCAGTGCACGCAGTTCCAACTATTGGATTTGTTTATGATATAGGTATAAATAAATATTTGTGTGTTAATAGATGTGTGATGCTTATACAATATACGCACATTTTTCACTACATACGTTTAAAAATATTGATTTCGTTCACCGCTAGGACTAACCAATAAAAGAGAAACATTACGTGTAGGCTTAGTAGGTATATTTTGGTAATTTGAGCGTGTAAGTAGGTTAGTTACTAGTTAGACCAGTATTCTTGTTATTTTTTTTCATATTTATTAACTTAGGCAATACCTGGGTATGTATTAATAAGCTTATAATGTATTTGTTAACGTTGCAAATAGACGTTATTGGCGAAACGGGCGTTAGTACTAGAGATGAGACTAGTGGCGGGAAAAAAATATGTTCTAAAAATGTATTTATTAATATATTTATTCAATGTCAAAAGTTTACAATAGGTACAGTAATCAATTTTGAAAACCTTATTCTATAAAATGTGTGCCAATTACAGGCATGCACCGCATTTGCAATAATATTATAATGACTACTACAGACAACAGCAAAAAGGAAGCTTAAATTGACAGAATATAATAATACCTACATAAATGCACGATCTACGAAAGTGTCGTGAAACCTCGGTACTCGGGTTTTTCAGGTCCACAACACAGATACACCGCAGATAGGTACAATATTATATCCATTTTCATGAAAATACATTATCATTTAATTCGGTATATTCCAGAAATGCCTACCACTGGAGAATCTCCAGTGGTAGGCATTTCTGGAATACAAATCTCCAGTGGAGATTTGTTTTTTTTTTCGAAAACACCTACTAGCTACGTCGCAGCAGGCTTCTGTGTAGAAGTGAGGATTTATGGGGAAAACTTGAAATCCACACGCGGGGATTTTTGGAATAGATCTGTCATTTGCTATTTTCAAGTGTGTATTGTAAACCTGACAAAAATTTATAATATAATCGAATATTCGAGGTATGCTAGTGGTATTTTAATGTTTTTTCTATCTGAAATGATGTGGTTCGAATGGCTCTGGTGTTGGGGTTGTTTTTGTGTATACCTAGATATTATAATCACGTAATTAGATAAACAATTAATCAGTTAGTCGCAAATAATTGTTAACCTTTGAGTGTATTTTAACCTGTCATAAAAGTATTTCTATCTTAATAAGGATAAAACTATGATAAAACAGACTAACGGTTAAATATGAAGTATTTTTTGTTTTTACTGTATTTATTTTATCATAACTTCGTATTCAATAAAACTATCTCATTATTATTGATGTTTTTATTCAACAAATAAAACAATAAATTGGTACAATAAGTACTTAGTCAGGCAATTATTCTAACTCGATGCAATTACCTTAATTTTTTGTCGTCATTTAATTTAAAATAAATTATTTTCGTACTGGAATAAAATAAAATACATTTCTAGTATAGGTAGTGTAGTATTAAACTACCCTAGGGGTATTTTAACAGAACTAAAACGAGTTATTCCCGCTCGTCCCCACGTTTCGTCCCCAATGGGGACCAAGGGGAAGTTCACTTCCCGTTCGTCCCCATGGGGACCAGCGGGAACTTTTTCAGTAACGTTCGTCCCCGAAGGGGCCAGTGGGAAGTTTTTGTAGCGTTCGTCCCCACTAAAATAGTATGAGGATAATTTTGAATGTGTTTAAGACGATAATCACAGTTTACTTTGTAACTATAAACTTAAGCGTTAATTAGAAAAAGACACCTACAGCTCTAAAAATGTAGTCTCTTTCTCGTCACTTCACTACATAGTATAAAGCAAAGTCGCTTCCCGCGTCTGTCCCAATGTCTGTATGTATGTATGCTTAGATCTTTAAAACTACACAACGGATTTTGATGCAGTTTTTTTTAATAGATAGTGTGATTCAAGAGGAAGGTTTATATGTATAATACATCATCATCATCACTGCATTGCGCCCTTGCGAAGCCGGGGCGGGTCAATAAAGCTTTATTTACCTATCCTTAGTTTACAAGCATGCTGAATCAAATTAATCTTAGTTGTATACCGTTTGCCACAGTAAGTACACTTGAACGGACTATCCTTTGTATGTACGACCATATGTTGTATCAAATGGCCTTTCCTATAGAAACCTTTGTTACATTTGCTACAATAATGAGTTTTTTCTCCTGTGTGTATCCTCATGTGACCTACCAAACTGCATTTTTGTGAAAAACTATGTTCACAAATTTTACATTGAAAAGGTTTGTACCCTGTGTGTACCCTCATATGCGTGTTCAAATGACAGTTACGTAGAAACTTTTTATTACAGATACTACAATCATAGGTTGCAACATCAACGTTTTCTTTGCTGTCATGAACCTTTATGTGCCTCCTAAGAGTGCTCCAATCAGTAAACAGATAGCCACATAAGTGACAGTTGTATAATTTTTCCCTAGAATGTACTTTAATATGTTCTTTTAGATATTCCTTTTTAAGGTAGCCCTTGTCACATAACCGGCAGGAGTATAACTTGTTATCGACGTGTGCTATTATGTGGTCTTGGATTTGACGTTTTGTTTTGAATGTTCTAGTACAGATATCACAAGTCAAATCTTGTGTGATTGGTTTTTTAGGGACGGTTTTATGTTCAAACATTTTGACATTGCAATCAAAGTTGTTTTGGGCATATTGGAGTACGTCTTTAGATTTTACAGCATTGCAATTGAAATCAGCTTCCACAGGTATTGTATCTTCTTCCAGCCATGTATCTTCAAATTCATTCGGTTCCTCTTTCACAATGACTTCGTTATCAACAATATCATCATTTTGAAACTCAATTTCCATTTCCACATACGCTTCCTTTATAAATTGAGAAGTAGATGGGTAATCTTGTGCATTATAAATAGGGATAGCATTTTGACCAATCTCATTTGTTAATGTTTGTTCTGTGGTGAAATTTTTAATCTTATTTCCAATCTCAGATGGAGGTGGGTAATTTTGTGCATTATGGTCACTTTGAGCCATCTCACTTATCAACTTTTGTTTCAGAACTTGGAAAGCCGGCGAGTAACTTTGTTCTGTGTTGAAATTTTGATCATCTTTCTCAACTATTTCAACATTTTCTTCTTTTACAACGTGTCTAGGGGCATCTCTTAGACCGTTATAGGAATAGTCTACGGGTGTGACTAGGTATTGAGGTACTCTTCCAATCTTATTTACTATTTCTTGTGTTATCTGTAACGGTAATATTGAGTTTAAATGACATTGACTATGAGGTAGTATATTAATTAAGATTGTTTTAGGCCAAAACACTGAGATGACAGATGATAGGGGAGAATGGAAGAAAAGGACATGTTGTGCCGACCCCACCTAGTGGGATAAGGGCAGGAAGAAGTTTTAGGCCAAAATATTGTGTAATCACAGGCCATAAAGACGAAGAAATAGACATAGGTACAGTAGAAGAGCTTAGCTGTTACAAGAGTACTACTATTATATACTACTATAATAATATTAGTAGTAGTATACTACTATTAAAATTATATTTTTAGCATGTTATTCTAAAATATTCCTTACTATTAACAATAAATAAATAAATATACTATTATGCAACCTGCAGGTCAATAGTAGATATAAATAAAAATTAATATAAATAGTAGATATAAATAGTGGATATAGCATAGTAGTAGATATAAATAGGTTAAAATTAGGTAGAAAAAATCACCTTAACCCCTTTGGCAGTGAGTTTGCTGAGGACCACCTCAGATTTCCATGCCATGTCTGCAAATTTCCGGCATCTCTGCAACTGGGCATAGCAGATGTAGCATAGACATGTACCCCGGGACTGGCTTAACTGGAAAGTTATGGATTCATGTAACATTGTGATGGTTAAAATGGCTCAACCCAGGTATTTAACCCTGAGTATAAGGAAGAAAATGATCTGCGTCAAAGTCAAACATTTTTTGATAAATAAGTTATGGTCAACAACCGGGACCAGTGGAAAAGGGTCTGGGGCAAATTGGACGGAGCCCAGGTCCTATTTTTTTTAAACTTACAATGATGGAACTTTGTTTGTTACAATTCACTTACAATGCTGTTTTTAAAATGTAACAATTTCATCATAAAGCAGCTGGAATCGTTAGTTATTAGACATTTTACTTCAAAAAAAGCGTCTTTTTAAATGTTGTTTATGATATTTACGGGTGTTTACGTCAAAATAATTACTTTATTTTGCGTTTACGTGACTGCTACTGCATAAACATTATGATAAAACCAACTAAAGTTATAAACAACAAAATTAACTAAATGTATGTAAATCGGGACCTGTAATGCCCCAACACCTTTTGGGAGAGACCTTTACCCAGCAGTGGGACACAATAGGTTAAATAAAAAAAATTATGGTTATGGCAAAGATGGAGGACTATCTAAAGGACTGGTCCACAGTTGCCCAAATCAGAAAAGACTGGAGAGAATGAAGGGAGGCCTTTGCCCTGCAGTGGGACACTACAGGCTCATAATAATAATAGTCTATATAATTATATCAAATGCTTTGTTCGTACGTAAATACACAGTTTTCTCTATCACCACCAAACCAAATCAACTTCCCGTTGTGGTGTTAAATACTAAGGGGGTTTAATCGCGGTGGGTGGAAGTGGGTGGTTATGGGCGCGAAAATGTTAAAACATATTTCTGTCCTTTTATAGTGCAGGAGGATTTTCCTCTGTCCTTTTCTATTACATGAGAACCAGAATGGAATTTTTTTGAAATGTCGTTAGACAGTCACTCATCTTCCAGAATGTTCTCAAACGTTCTAGAATATTTTTTTATTTTCAGAACTATCTAAAAACATTGATAATAGTATTCAAATTTTAAAATGATGTAGAATGATCTGTAATCGTCTAGAATGCTCTCAAATGTACTCGAATATTCTCAATTGTTCTAGAATATTCTAAAATAGTCAAAAAGAATTTTAAAATGATGTAGAATGGTATGTAATCGTCTAGAATGCTCTCAAACATTCTCGGGACAGTGCTGAATGGAGTAAATTATGTTAGTGCGTGATAATATCGAGATCTTTTTTCCAATACATATTTTAGATTTTTCCAGCTAGAGTATAACTACCAGGATATTTTACAATTTTTAAAAGGAACTATGACATTGATTTTAGAACCAACAAGCGTGCGATGTAGGTATTTTGACCCAAGCAAAGCCGGGCTTTGCTGCTAGTTAAAAAAAACTTAAATTAAGATTTTAAATATGTAAGTTACCTATGGTAAAACCAAACATGGAAATGGCCCTATTAGAGAAAAACAGGAAGTAGGTACGTATTGCTAGGTTAGTACCTAGTTATCTAACAAAATATTTAGCCAAATACACACCTTTTTACCGGTGAGCTTCTCAAACGTCTCTTGGAGTTGAGTATTCCGTATATCACGCAATTTACTGCTAAATGATAAGCAGGTTCCGCACAACATGGTGCACAACATGGTGAAACACTTGGATAGAATATTATATAGCCACTTTTCACTCTGGGATGTTGGTCAAACAAGAATAATATTTATATTCGAAGGAGCAAGTCATCATCAATAAAAATAAAAATTGGTGGTTGAAGAAACACAAGGACAATACAAAAAGAAACAAAATTGTGGCCAGCTCAACCGAAGAGGACTATTTATCGTTTTTTCTGTGATTTGATTTATCCTCGGATTTGCGGCCAGCCAGTCTATTTCTACTCTACGCATATGTATGGCAAACAAACGCAAACAGTTTTTATCCCAATTCCTTGAACAAAACCACAAACAAAGCCAAAAAGTAGTCGCTATTATTTATTCATACCAACAAATTGCTACAGTACAGATAATAATTTACTGGCTTGGCTGACGCTATTCGACAGTGACTGAACGAATGAAACTTTTCCCTCTGTACGCTCACAGAAATCCGAGGGTCTGCTGTCTGTGTACCTACCGACCGTTTAGCTTAAAGTATTATATGATCTGTGGCATGGTTTATGCACTACCAACGAGGACAGTGGGGAAAAAGCCATTTTTTTGAAAATTGTCATAAACCCCACTGGTGGAACTTAGGTGGGGATTATGACAATAAACCCCACTCCGGTACGTAGGCACCTTCTTCATTTTACTTGCCCACGCGCGTTCTAAAATGCGGATCGCATGCAACTTTCCCAATCACCAAATATTCTTAGCTATCCTCTTATGTAAAAAGTTTTAACAGTCATAGATTAGTTTATTCATAATTTGTAAATAAAAATATAATTAGGTACTAGATATGTAGTCTTATTTCAATCACTATGATCATCCTTCTTTTTGATGAGGTCGTGGATGCCGTGTACTTTCATATGCACCTTCAGGTTGTGATTTCCGGTGAAACCGCGGCTGCAGATCTTACAGACGTACGGCTTCTCACCTGATAACAAAATTTAATACTTTAAATAATAATATAGTCTTTTAGTAAAAGGAAGAAGAAATCGCATGTGCGCGATAAGACCGCCAATTGTAAGGCTAGTAGCTAGTATTTACCTACTGGTTGCGTGCAGCTCTTAAACTTATGTACATAATTTTAATTTTTAGTCCACAATAAAAGAACTTAATTAAAATAGTACCTACATATTTACCTTCCTCAAAATGACAAACGCCATTTATTTTTCATTAACAGTACAGTAGGTAGTCAAAGCCTTTGTCGATCTGAACTAGGGAAATTTGTACCCCCCCCCCTCATTTTCCCTCAAACCGAGCCAAGAATAGGGTGTGCCGAGCTAACTGCATAGTAAGTTCGTTTAGTTAGTACCCAACTCTAGGCTTAATGACGACCGACAGTTTAACGTGCCCTCCGAACTTAGATGAGTGCCTCCGAAGCACGGAGCGCTCAGATGTAAATGCCACTGTCATCCATCCAAAAAGTGACCGCGCAGAACGTCGCATAACTTAGATAATCGGTGAAGATTGACTAAGCGTAAGCAAGCTACGAGTTTTTATATAAAGAGATTTACCTGTGTGTGTTCGTTCATGCTTGATCATACACGGCTGATTGTAGAACGCGCGATTGCAAGTTTTGCAACGGAATCTGGGTGTACCGGCGTGTCTGTCCATATGTGCCACAAAACAACCGCGAGATTTGAACTCTGACGGGCATTGCGTGCATTTGTAGATTTGTTTTTTGTGTATTGTCATATGCTTGTCGAACTGAAACATGTAATTTCTAATTTTTAATCCTGCTATATCAAAATATTATGTAATTTTACTGCAATACCGAATTGCCCCTGTGAAGGTAGCTATAAAAAGGCCAATAAATACAAATGTGGTGCGTTCACACTCAGCCGCAGTCGGCAGGGAAGTGGGCATGTACATAGTGTGAACACGATCATGCCTCTGGCAACACCGACTCTGTTGTTTCATTTTCCTAAACTAATTTGACAGCACTCAAACTGCTATCCCTTTCTAACGAACTAAAACCACAAATACTGCTATCATTATAATTTTTAGTGCTGTAAAATAAAATAATGACGTCTACTAAATGAAATACGTCAACTAAATAAATTACATCAACTAAAATGAATTACGTCAACTAAATAAAATACGTCAACTAGAATGAATTACGTCAACTAAATAAATTATGCCAACTAAATAAATCACAACTAAATAAATAATGGTATCGATTCGCTTGTTGCATTTTTCTAAACTAACCTAATTTGACAGCACTAAAAATGTTGCCGTCCCTTTCTCATAAACTGAAATGACAAGGACGGCTATAATTGTAGAGCTGTCAAATTAGGTTAGTTTAGAAAAATGCAACAAGCAAATCGATAGCATTGTCAACTAAATAAATGACGGCTTACCGTCTGTCTGCCTTTAGCTTGGAATGTGATCCCGCAAATGGGACAGATGACTGGATGTCGATGCTTGCATTTAATCTTATGCTTATCCAACCTCTCCTGGTTTAGGTAGTATCGCCCACACGTTTTGCATGCCACTCTGCTATCAACGTGCTTTCTTATTTTATGACTCTGAAAATACCATTTCAGTATTTAATCTAATCTATATCTTAATAATGACTTTAAAATTTATTAAGAAAATAAATGTAATTTCTGCTAATAATTTACAATAATATTATTAATAATTTTAAAGTTACAATTATGTAGTGTATTTATAAAAAATGTTATTATTTTGTTCAACATAGTGTGGTATTATGTTACCACACAGTCACTTAATTAGTATCATTATCTAGTAGTTAGTATAGCTCAGAAGAAAGGATTTGGTTAAAAATGTATGTTTTCTGTGTTAGGGCCCGTATGCCGGTACAGAAATCGTTATTTAAGCAGAGTTTTTCGTACAAAACTCTTTGCTTGAGTCCGGATTAGTGCTTGAGCAGTAAATCAGTATATGGGCCTTAGTGTCAACTTACAATCATTCCACTGTTGTAATGACTTGTGAAATCACAGAGGTCACATTTAAAGGAAGGCTTTGTTAAGTGTTTGCCTATTATATGGATTCTCAAAAACCTGAGACTGCTACACCTAAAAAAAGACAAGTACCATTTATTCTGGATATTATGCTTTATTTAAATCTATTCTTTCTGAATATATAACTCTTTTGATTTGAAGCTGACTGACAATCAACGCACAGCCTAAACTATAAGTCCTAGAGGTATAAAATTTGGAGGGTAGTATCCTTGTAAGAGAAGAGGTACTGGGTCTAATAAAAACATGTTAAATTAATACTGACAAACTATTTAATCAGTCAAAACCCACAGTAAACCAAATTAATCTATCTCTGAAACTAATTCACAAACAGTTCAACCTACAGTAACCGAGTAAAAAACACTTAACTTTGAAACAAACCAAACTAACACGTTATTGAATTTAACCGAATCAAAATAATTAAACTCTATCTTTGTCGTTGTGTTCGCTCCGAGCGCCGGCGAGCGAATGAATCCGTTGAGCACGTCACCCGGTTTTATAGGCAGCGCGCAGTGGGGCGAGCGCTGAGTCAGACACAGGTGTGCCTCGCAGGTGTGGCTTGTTTACGCCGTTGTGATTGTGACGTTATCAGCCGGATGTTTCTTGCGCCGATACGGCCATACTGACGCAGGCGCGTCCCTGCGACTCGTTTATAAGATGAATCTGCATAAAAACACATCAGCACATTATAACAGCAAAGAGAACAGTGAACGCATTTGATCTCATAGCCTCGGGCGCTAATTTTAATCAAACTTGTTCACTCGTACCAAAATGTGACCTCATAGCCTCAGCGCTAATTTTGGTCAAGCCTCAGAGCCTCGGCGCCCATTTAGCTTCGTATTTCATAACACGTTTATGTTTTTCACGTAAACTCGTTAAATTTCACAACAGACACGTTAGCACAGTTTAAGTTTCACGTTTACACCCGTTCGCACATTGATAATCAATCGGCACGTGAAAATTCATTTGTCATCACGTTGTAATCGGGTCTCAAACCTCACAGGAATCTCATTAATTATCAGTAAATACTTTTACCTTCATTACTATTACACATCCCGATACGGTCACATCACACTCAGATGCGTTTCTCAACTGCAAGCTATGCGGCATCTGGCTCAAAGAAATACACAATGAATAAATGTCATAGAGCAACACTAACTTTTACTCAATATGGGGCCCAAATGTAGTTGTCCACATGTAATCCTCATGTTCACGTTCGGAAAAGAGAGAAAAAGAATAATCACTACATTACAGTCTCATGATGAATCCAAAATAGTAAGGACCATACAACATAACCATATAAATTTTGCATCATCGTTATTTCGTCATAGTAAACCTTACCAAAATACGGGTTGACTAAACGGCCCGATTCAGCAAGCAGTTGTTCTCGTGATAGTTCAGCGTTTAACTTTACTCGTCTTTCACACAGGAAGCCGCTAGTTTGATCACTGTAAAACACCAAAATCATTAGTAGCTCATCCGCATATTTTTAAAGAGAACGACAATATCGTATCGTATTGCAAAGTTTAGGGCAACTAATAAACCAGAAACATTGGTTAGTGCTTCGAAAATTAAACATAAACAGAGACGCATCAAAAGATTTCTCATTGAATCTCCAATATCAAAATTACAAATAACACCTGGCGTTCACAGTTTCTTTCTTCTATGTGACTGTGCAGTCAAAACTGAAACTTATCGTATCGTCATCAATTTGAAGGAATATAATAGTCTCGATACACAGAGCTAACAGTCTAAAAATTTGCTAACATAACACTCGAAACCGTAAAGAGCTTAGCTCTAGTCATAAAGAACAGCATAACTCTAATTCTACAGTTGGTAAAATGAACACGAATGAATACTGACGCCGTAAATAAGTTAGCCAAAAAGTAACTTCTTCGTTTGTTTCTCAATTTCGCAGCTAGATGTGGTTATACCCCGTATTCTGGAAATTGGTGACCAAATACACTAAGAAAATATCAGCCATATCACCAACCATAATACATCGACCTAAATCGTAATCGTTTAAGCAAACAACTTCTAGGCAATCCTCAGCCATTCCTTCAACCAAAGTAATATTCACGAATAATTGACTACTTTAAGAGTCTTAACACGAAAACATGAGTAACTAACAATCGGTGCCTACTAACAACTAGTTCAGTAACCGAACATTCTATCTCATTACGGTAATACTGGCTTATTTTGATTCAAAGCACGATTAAACGACAATCTTTAATAAGAACAGTTAATCACAACATGAAGCATGGATAAATAAAACACAAACTACAGAAAAGTAAAGCACGAAAAACTACACTCTGCATAAAAACGGGTTGGCTCGGACTGCAGTTCCGATCATACAACATGTAGCATAGATAAATGAAACACAAGTTACCTGAAAGTAAATCAAAACGTACTAAATTAGGTACTGTACTCCAAACTATAATAATCACCCACTGCATAGAGCAAACAATGTTCTTACTCACTATGGAAGTACTTATAACGCTCTGTTATATGGGTAATTTAACAACGAGAACACCTACAGTAAGAGGATGAAACTTTCGTTCACTTGACTATGAAACTGCATCAATATGTTGGGATTTCCCAAAATCAAAATGAGTCTATTTATCAAAATCTTACGGATCATATGAAACCATCACAGAGATAAGTGACCGTAGTACCAAGAGCTCAATTCACAACAAGTTAAGTTCTATTCAGTTCCAACCACGGTTTGATCGATTTCAGCTCAGCTGAAACGTCACCGTGAAGTCGAATCGAAATAGCCCAAAAAACAGCTAAAAAGCTACGGTTCAGCTGCGTTTAGCTGACAAGTTCGTTAGTGGAATTGAACTACAGTGTTTCGAGTTCAACGCATGACATCTACACCACATCCATCCACAAGACAGAGGCACCCAGTTTGCTTGTCACGGCGTTCAAATGACAGAGGCGCCCAGTTTGCTTGTCACGGCAATTACCTGGAAACTCAATTACAAAATTACACATTAGTATAATATGAAAGGATTCGAGTCAGAACAAAGTTGGTTACAAAATTGCAACACCAAAACACAAGAATCGCAACACCACGACTCAGGAATTCACTCCCTTTATCAAGCAAACATTTCTCAGCTGCAACACCAGTTGAAGTAATCGCTAATTAACTGTACCAGTATCTGCCATCATGAAACAGATGTTTCATCACAAGATACAAGCCCTTGTACCGAGGGCCTTAGTGTGTACGTTTGACCTTCACTGCAAGGCCACGCAAACTATAACTTCGCATGGAGAACCATCAGTTTAAAACTTCCCACTGCTCAACCTCCACTCAAAAGCACAGCTCACGCGAATCCTGCAGCATACCTACATAAAACTAACACTGAATCATAACTGTCCACAACACAGTTTAAAACTATCCAGCTACGTACATCAATCACACCTGTGACTGCAATAACTAGCCAACTACATCAACTTATGTTTACTACTCCGTTAGTAACAGTCGATCAAAGATATCAAGCACTGGCTCGTAAGTATTTGTCACCTATCAAACTTTACGTTACTGCAAGTAAGACTTACTATCAAGGTAACTCAATCATGTACCTAAACATTCTGAGGTACTATCAACGAAAGTATCCAACAAGACCAACTAGTGCATCTGTATCATGTTTGTCAAGGTAGTCTGTAAAACTTTGAACTTAGGTACTCTCGCTCGGTCTAACCTGACATTCAAAACATTTACAACCAAATACTGCTTCTGTCTAAAGTCACACACTAGCGACACTAATCCATTCATTGCAATATAAAACTGCGCCAACTATTGCCGTGCAATGCACTCACGCATTGGCTTATGAAGCTGCTCACAGAAAATGTTTACCTCGACCAAATACAGCTACTATTTATATTATTTGCAGGAGACAAAGGCTACAAACAAAGTTACTTTTCTCTAGTTGATAGAAAAACTAGAAGATTCGTGACTCCTCCACTAAACGAAACCGAATGTCGCAAACTTTGCTCAAGCACCTTTTCAGCTTTACACTATCGCCAGAACTTGCTCAAACGTCGAATACTTCGATAAGTCTAAGGCAATGCAAGAACCACTAAGGACCCTATTAAACCTCTCCAAAACATTTTATAGAATAATTTCAGACAAAGATTTATCTAATCAAACAAAGATGAAAGTACCACAATAAACCTCGCCACATTTGAACTCACCTGTAATCACACATTTCACCTGTATAGCTTCAAGTACTAGTGTCATAAAAGAAGCACACTGCTGTATCGGAACGGGTAGAAACAACCACAATGGCTCAACTATCTTGGAAAGCCTAAGCCACAGGAACACTAATAAACAATTGGCAACAACAAACAATAAACAGTTAGCAACACTAATCATCAGAACTCAGGTCATACTGACCGAAAACATCACACTTTATCTGCTGTACGCATGAATTCCAGACATTAGAAAATCTGTTCTTATTCTGTAGATCTGCGTTCCGGTATACCAAAGTTCAAATCTGTTTTGTGTAAATGAATAACTGCAAAATGTAGAAAGTAGGTAATTACCACGCGCATACCATGAACTTCAAAGCGAACGAAAACTATCGTGTCTCTTTAACTGCATCGTACTGGACACACCAACCAAGAAGTAGGCACACACTGACAAACGAAACCTAAACCCAGAGTTCAAGACAGCTATAATTGCCTATTGTGATGAAAGCAACATTTCCAACGTGTTTAATATGATACCAGACTATACAACGTAGTTAGCAGCTGAAAAAAAAAAATCGTCAAATAATGAAATTAACCATTTTAAAGAGCTTCATGATGTTGGTTTAAAACTCTTTTAATTAAACAAAACGAGATAAATAAAATGCATCATCTGGTATGGTACATGGTGTCCTCGAAAGTGTTCACTGAAACAAAATAGACACGGGTTTAGCAATGCCAAAAGCAGGAGCCGATGGTCGTTGGCGTTGGCCCAACCACTTCTGATGTAAGAGAAGGGGTACTGGGTCTAATAAAAACATGTTAAATTAATACTGACAAACTATTTAATCAGTCAAAACCCACAGTAAACCAAATTAATCTATCTCTGAAACTAATTCACAAACAGTTCAACCTACAGTAACCGAGTAAAAAACACTTAACTTTGAAACAAACCAAACTAACACGTTATTGAATTTAACCGAATCAAAATAATTAAACTCTATCTTTGTCGTTGTGTTCGCTCCGAGCGCCGGCGAGCGAATGAATCCGTTGAGCACGTCACCCGGTTTTATAGGCAGCGCGCAGTGGGGCGAGCGCTGAGTCAGACACAGGTGTGCCTCGCAGGTGTGGCTTGTTTACGCCGTTGTGATTGTGACGTTATCAGCCGGATGTTTCTTGCGCCGATATCCTTATATAGTGCAGGGGTGCACTAAGAAAGGAATTTTGAAAAGTCGAACCCTAAAGGGTCTAAAATTAGGATCAAAGATTTAACCAAATCATGCGTATGCTGCTACCACGCGAGCAAATCCGCGGGCGACGACTGGATATTATGCTTTATACCTACCTATAAAATAATGTTCTCATTTATGTGACTATTATCTTTCTGAGAATAAATTCTTTAAACCTAAACCTATATTTATCTATACATATAATGCATGTCTTATCGCTAAATCATCATTAACATTGTAAGTTATACCTTTTAGAACAATGATCACATACAAACTTCATCTCGGCATGGTTGGATGCATGTCTTTGCAGTTGTCTAACCGATCCAAATGGTTTTAGGCACTCCTTACATAGAATCGGTACATCCTGCAATGTAACTTATCTTAAAAACCACTGTATACTCAGTAGGTATACATTTAACTGTGGAGTCATATCCTCTAACCGAGCAATGTAACGCTACTTCTGTACTGAAGTGTAAATAAACTGCCATAAATACCTAGCAAAATTAATTATATTTATTTATTAGGGTCGAGACTTCTCACCCCAATAAACAAAATTCTTTCAGGGCGTCTAGTCGAAGCGACGCGTGACCTGAGGGCTGGGTTATCAGGGCCAGCGTATCAGGATTACTATTCAGCGCGGCAATGCAGCCAGTGTCTTATTGGTACTGATTTGTGTATTTTGTAAATATTGTAATAACTGTATTAGTCTCAGTTTTTTTTGTGAATTATATTTAAACAAATGTATCTACAAATGAGGGGTGTAGTATCATAACCCGCTATAATGCTTTTTACCAAATTATGGTTAGTACCATCGATAGAAAGATCTTAAAAATTGCTTCAAAATGGTTGGCGGGTTTTGTAGCAAAATCCACTAAAACATAGAGAAATCGGACAGTAAAGAACGATCTCAGGATCAAAAGCCCCTAAAACATCGTATGTCAGTATCAAAATCCTCTATAACTCAATCGACCAATGACAGCACCGCATTTGCGTCACCTGATCGTGAAAACAGTATGGCGGTTGTTGAGTGTCTGCAAAAAAAGAGTGTTGGTTTTTTATCAAATTTAATGCGGAAAAATGGATGAATTAGCCCAATTTGTACAAAAATCTGACCCTAAACATGCAAGGAAACGACCACGCGATAAATCTGCATGGAAATGTGAAGTGGCGCGCAAAAAACGGTGAGTGAAAATTTGACAAAAATCACTTCGAAAGTAAACAAAAAAGTTTTATGCAAGATGTATCCAGCTAATAGTCGTGTACTTAGGTACCCGAAGTGAAGTTCAATAAGTTTTGTTAACAAAGATTTCCAAAGGCTAACAATCGTGCGATGAGCATTTTAGTTTGTTGTTTTGTAGAATTCAAATTCAAAATTTATTTATTCCATTAAATCACAGGGATCACTTGTACACACTTAAACTGCGGCGAAGCAAAAAAGGAGGGTTATGTTTTGTGTTAATGTATGCACCTATGTATGTATGTCCGTCTCTATGTTTCTTCGTAACTACAAAACGGTTCAACCGATATTGATGAATTTTGATTTTTTTTAATTATTTTTTATACTTGGTTAAGAGTTCCCTGAGTGTTCCGCATCTATGTGTGTATGTAGGTACCTATACCATTTTTTTAATGTTTTTTATTCAGGTACGAAGCCAAGAAACTGCCAGAATTTCCACAATGTGGGCACAGCCAGAAAGCTTTTTGCTGTACCAGGTTGACATGCCAAGACATAAGAAGGTTCCACAAATTTTTTTATAAATGCACGACGAAGCTTCAACAAGACAATTTTATTCTGAGATACTGCAATATAAAACAAGCGCGCAAATCCAAGCAAAACAGCAAAAGGAACTTTACTATAAAGTATATTATATGCACGAGAGACGGATCACTAGTGTCCGTATGCCAAAAAACATTTCTGAATGCGTTGCAAATAAAGAAAGATCGGGTCCAAGGGGTGATGAACCGATTTTACAAAAGCGATGGCTCTCCTCTTAAAGAAAACAGAGGCGGCGATCGGAAAACTACTGTGTTCGAAGCAAAAAGACTGTCAGTGCAGTGGTTCATAGAAAAGTTTAAAGGCCAAGAAAGCCATTACTGTAGGTCGCAAACAAACAGGCTATACCTGCCAGCCGGATTGAACATTCGAAAAATGTGGCGAATGTACAATAACGCAAGAGACGCTGAACTAAAAGTAAAACAAAGTTTTTTTCGAAAGATATTTAACACCTACTACAACATCGGGTTCGGCTCACCAAGAACAGATGTCTGCTCTACTTGTATCTCGTTGCAAGAACAACTGAAAGTTGAAAAAGATCCGACAAAAAGAAATGAGCTTATGATACAGAAAAGAATACACTCTCTTAAATACAAGGCTTTTTACAGCATACTAAAGGAAGAGAGTGAAACGACTAAAACAATCAGCTTTGACTGCCAAAAAAATCAGCCACTTCCAAAACTGCCGGATCAATCTGCATATTTCAGTAGACAATTTAATTTTTATCACTTTGCCATAGTTGAAGGCAACTCAAAGGCTAAACTCGGAAAAGAAAACGTGCATTCTTATTATTGGAATGAGACGACTCACGCCAAAGGGGGCAATGAAATAATAAGTGCCGTATACCACTTTCTTCAGAATTTCTCGATCCCAGAACATGTAAAAGTTCTACGTATAGTGTGTGATGGTTGTTCGGGCCAAAATAAAAATACGGGCATGATCAGCATGCTAGGAAAATGGCTGTATATCGAAGCTCCAAGACATATAAAGAAAGTTGAATTGATTTTTCCAGTTGTAGGGCACTCGTTCATACCACCCGATCGTGTCTTCGCTAAAATTGAAAACACATTGAAGACAAAAGAAGTCGTAACTTCTCCATCAGAATATGTAGCTGTGTTGGAAGAAAATGCATCATGCGTAGACCTTGCATCTATTCCGGTTTATGATTGGAAGACAGCTTACGCTACCATTATTAAACCGACGTCATCCTGGCACTTCGCATTTATGAAAGCTAAGCGGTTTTTTATAACTCGCACTAAAACAGAAAATGTTTTAGTTCAGGGAGAAGAGGCGTATCGAATGGAGACAAATTTAAAAAAAATTGTGACTAAAAAGAACAAAAAAATCACAAATATTTCACCGCAAATAATTCAGCCTCACACAATTTTGCCAAAGGCAACGAAACTAAAAGATGTTTTTGATCTACTTCAAAAACATTTTGGTAAGGAGTGGAAAAAATTAGAATGTTTGGCATATTACAAAAATTTAGAAGCGAATGTAAATAATGATCATGAACCTGAAGACAATCATCAAGATCAGGAGTGTGACGGTTTATGTGAGCCAGGCTTTGGAGAAGTTCCGTTTAATATATAAAAGGCTAGCGGTCCGCCCCGGTTTCGCACGGGCACATAATATAAAGGTATCTAGCAAAACTTAGCATGCTTAGAACAACTTTAAATAAACATTAAGTATAAAAATAGTCTTTGTATTTTTATTTCATTTAAGTACCCACGCAGCCCAGGTAAATATAATGTTTAATGTTTAAAATATACTATAACATACCTACGATAATATACCTCGTAATAAATTGACTTACCTGCCCCAATTAATGTTGCATAACGCCATCCACCCACCATTTTTTTGTTGTTTTTGTTGGTTGCAAAACCCCCCGAAATATGACTGCTCATTTTCAAAACCCGCTATTACTTAAGGTTAGTTTCAAATTCCTCTTAATTGGATTTTAATTTGCTTCTTATTCAGTTTTTTATCTATGTTTTCTGTTTGTCAAGCTCAAATTAGTGTCGCGATGCCATAGAGCAAACGTTATGACCAAAAACTATGAGTTTCGTTTTATTGGTCAAGTTTAAACAGTATTATTAAGCCTGTGAAAATTCGGGAGAAAATGTTTTAGTGAGTTTTGATACTACACCCCTCAAATGTACCTTTTCTGCCATCTCATGGACCCTCATGTAGTGGAACTCAGAGTTTTCAGACGTAATGAACTTTTTACTGCAAATGTGGCATAGTTTTTCTTCTTTCGGTAAATGTTTCATTCGATGTCCTAGTATGTGCGGTATGCTTATAAAGCTCTGCCTGCACAGGCTACAGGAATAGTCAGTTTTATGTTTTTCTAAGTGATCAGTGAGCTCATCTTTGCTTTTCAATATTGTTGGACATAATCCTGCGGGTTGGCATATTATTCATAATCCAAGCTTTTGCCAACACTGACTCGACTACCAACAAAAACTCTTCATTGCCATCAGAGTGACAGAGAGTGCCACTGAGTCACACAGTGGCGCCCTCAATAGATATTAATTATTTAAAACAAAGACTGTGGTGTTGATTCTGTTGTTGCATTTTTCAAAACTAACAGTATTTGACTGGGCTAACATAATAGCCGTCTGTCTTTCCAGTTTATAAGGGATAGCAATAATTTTAGTGCTGTCAAATTAGGTTAATTAAGCAAAAAACAACAACAGAATCGGCACCATTACCTAGGTAGTATTAGCGCACATTAATAGTAACATTACATGTATATATGACATTACAAAATATTAAATAGTAGTTTGTAAAATAAATACCTCAGCGATCCAACACTATGTATTGAATAGAATACCTATTTAATCCGTTATTTTCATCTAATTAAATATAATATGAAGTTGCCCATAAATTCAGCCTTATTCACAGAGAATTAAATTAAATTCATAAATTCATTTAATTAAATATATATGAAGTTGCCACTAGCCCATAAATTCAGCCTTATTCACAGAGAATTAAATTAAATTCATAAATTCATTTAATTAAATATGTATGAAGTTGCCACTAGCCCATAAATTCAGCCTTATTCACAGAGAATTAAATTAAATTCATAAATTCATTTAATTTAATATATATGAAGTTGCCATTAGCCCATAAATTCAGCCTTATTCACAGAGAATTACTTACCACAATTCAGTTTAGCATCAACAACTATTTCTTTTTTAACTTTTTTCTTTCTTTTACTTTTTCGAATTTCAGTCTTTATCTCGTTTGATTGAGTTGTCGGCTTAACGTAATCTTGTCCGTAGTTATAGCAATCATCTATAAGTTCTGCATCATTATCTTCATAATACTCTACTTTTAACTCTTTCTTTATTACTAATATCTTTTCTTCATCAGTTTCTTCCGTTGGTATTATTTTGAACTAAAACCAATGTTTGGTTAATTTATAAACAAATTAAATAAATGGAATATTTATTTTATTTAATATCGCTAATCATTATATATTACTAATATTACTTAAGATATCTTAAGTAAAAAAAATAATATGCTTGAGTTAGAATTTTTTTTAAATACAAGCTCACCGTACTGATCTCTTTTATAGTTTGGTCTGATTTGATGCATTTTTCCCGAAACTCAAAACAGAATGCAGCTCCATCAACGCATGCGCTGCACATGTAAAGTGCTTTGTCTTCCATTTTTATCTGGAAATAAATACTTACAATAAAATTATTTTATTTTTATACATTTCAAATACTTATAGGTTGTCGAATTACCGTTCTACAACTTAACACCACATTTACCCTTATTAGGCCTTTACATCTATTGAAGATGATTGATATAGTGTCAGGAGGCAACCTCGCTCGTGGCGTAGCTAGCTTAGACAATCTTCACTGATTATCACTAAGTTAAGCAACATTCAGTGCGGTCACTATTTGGATGGGTGACCTTTAGTGGCAATTACATCTGATCGCTTCCGTGCTTCGGAGGGCACGTTAAACTGTTGGTCCCGGCTCTAGCAGTCGTTAAGCCACGGCGGAGGCCTAAAGGCGGCCTAAAAACTCCGTCACCAGAGTTGGCCACTAGCTCATACGAGCTTGCTTTAGGGGGCAACCTATGTCTACAGTTAAAGGCCTACGCAGACCGGGACGGCATGGCAAGGGATTTTGCCGTGAGTCAGCGCACACTGGCCGCTTAGATACCGCGCCACGGGAGCCTGTGGCGCGTCTTTTGATGCCGTGCGATAAAATCCCTTTCAATGCCACGGCATCATTTTAAAACATAGCAATTTATTCTGTATTATTTCTGTAAAAGTACGGTTGAATGTCCATTAGTAAAAATAGAATTTACTTATTTATTTATTTGTTTATAGACGAGCAGCTTTCGCTGATGTGTCTACGTCAGACAGTGTTAAAATTTTGTCGAAATTATAGTCTCTTATGTTTGGTAAATTCTTTTGAGCACTGATTTATTGGTTTGAAGCCAGATGTCTAGTTTTTTTTGAATGTGTGGTGTATTGCATATCTGTAGGTATCTTGAGTGTGAAATAATAACAGTGCACTGACATTAATTAGTTATACACATGTGGGTACCTGGAGAAGATACTAACAACAACTACCTCATATCTTCAGGTCTGATGTACCAAGTAAGTTCATTACAGAATGCATTGACGGAAGTAGCAGTAACGACGTCATCTGATAGCACGTTCCAATTGTGAACCACTCTATTGCTGAAGAAGTGATAAGCGGCAAGGGAGATGGAGGGGTCACGGTTCAACTTCAGTTGGTGACCATGTGAGGGTCTTAGCTCATCTTTTCTGATAAGAATGTTGTGAAAGTTGGGTAGGTTGTAATGAAGGGTTAAAATCTGGTAAGTTTCTATGAGATCTCCCTGAAGGCATCTATCCTCAAGAGTAGTGAGACGTAGTGCAAGTAATCTGTCTTCATAAGATTTGCGACGTAGAGCCTGTGGTATCTTGGTGGCCCTCCTTTGAACACTTTCATGAAGGTCTGTCTTTTTTGAAGTAGAGGTGCCATATCTGAAATCCGTACTCCAGTAGCGGCCTTATATAAGTTTAAAAAAAAACTTATCTTTATGTTATAAATCTTGCGAAAAACGTCAACAGTCATCATTTGAAAGGATCTTCGTATGACATACAGAAATGAATTGGCCTTCTTGACTATGGTAGTAATGTGTTCGTCCCACTTTAGATTAGATGAGATATAAACCCCTAGATCTTGCTGAAGGCCGATTGGGGACAAAATTTACCAAACATAAGAGACTATAATTTCAAGAAAATTTTAACACTGTCTGACTTAGACACATCAGCGAAAGCTGCTAGTCTATAAACAAATAAATAAATAAATTAAAATCCCTTGCCATGCCGTCCCGGTCTGCATAGGCCTTAACGGGACACTGCAGTGCCTGGGACAATGTTTGTACCCCTATGTGTTAAGAAACTATGAATGTTACATAATTACCAATAACATAGGATTGAGATTTCATGGAGTAAACAAAGCACCAATCTTCACTGGTAATTTTTCCTTACTTTACTTTTTGTTAGAAAATTAGTAAACGCATAAACTGACATTGGCAAGTTCGTGGCTCTCTTAGCTCTTAGCCACCGAATAGCCAAAAGAAAAAAAGAAGATGGCACCAAGGGTAGAACGTAAAAAAGGCCTTTGCATACATACATACCTACATAATTAGATTTTATAGGTCATCAAGACTTTATTTTACGCATGTCCTGATAAACTAGGCCTACCTACTCGGATATCAAGAAACTTACATCTAAATTGGTTATGACGTTGTATTTGTTCAAGAATTTCTCGTCCATAGGCACCAGCTCCGCTTCCGTAGATAAACATGCTCTACACATTTCCATTGTGAAAATTAAAGATCAATGTGAAAGTTGGTTGGATTATTTTTTGTAATTTTTTCTTGTTTAGCTTCCGAATCCGAACAAAGATAAATATTTTGATGACGAACGAAACCACTCACTTGCTCACTAGCCAAACAAGAATGGCCGAAATTATTTGTACCAATAAAAACTGTGACAAATATAAAATGGCTGCGTGCTATTCTCGACAATGTAACCGAATGAACGAACGAAACGAATGCTTTCCTATTGCATGTATTTTACAAAAGTTTATTTTTAAAACGAAACGGTAGGTATGTGATACATTTTCGTTGAAATATTATCTAAAAATAGGCACAGTCCGCAAAATAAGTTGATTAACAGTAACGTAAAACATTTAGGCATGTAGGTACATACTACCTCTTTCACTACCACCACCCATTTTTATTAAGACTTTATTTTGCAACTTTTAAACTAGGTACTTTATTTAAAGTTACTATTTACTAGTATAGTATTATATAATCTGTGCTATTGCCAATTAAAATTTACAGGAGGGTTATAAAGTGAAGTTCATATAGGTAACCGCGCGGTACAAGATCAAAGTAAACATAGCCGCGCGGTCATATAAACTTAGCCTAAATCATTGCGGGTTGCGTATTTTCTTTTTAGATAAAAACAATTCATATCAGTCAGTAAAGCTCGTTTATTCATTTCTATAAAATATTAACTTTTCTTAATTCAATCACTACAATATTCATTCTCAGAGCACTTCTTTTTGATGAGATTGTAGATGCCATGTACTTTCATATGCACCTTCAGATTGTTATTTCCAGTGAAACCGCGGCTGCAAATCTTACACACGTACGGCTTCTCACCTGATAACAAAATTAAGAATACTTATCAAAATCGAAAACACACCAAAAATAAATTAACAAATCTTCTAACTATAAAGCACGTACCTATACCTACTTACATATCAATAATGGAAGCTTACTAAAGAATAGACGCATTATAATTAATTTTTGGTGAATGGTCCTTCGAAACTTTCTGATACCGATCCGAAAAACCAATCCGATTGGATCAGTAGGTAGGTATAGCTCTATAGAGCCCCTAGTCAGAGGTTTGTTTAGTTGATCGAAACGAATATCTAGAAGGTAGAGATATTTTGTATGAAACCCCGAACTCTAGCGGTACGATTTTTCACCAAACTGCGATACCTACTTTATTCTCGCTTTTGTAAATCAACATTTATAATGAAAACTCCAAATAACAGTCTCTGATCTTTTAGGTTTCGCCGACCACGTAATTATCAATGAAAATTACGACTAATGCAGTATTTACCTACAATATTTAAAAAATATAAATAAAACAGTTGACAACATTTACAAAATACAAATAAAACAGTTGATTTTCAATAGGTACCTGTGTGTACTCGTTGGTGCTTAAGCAAACTGGACGGACTATAAAAGAAGCGGTTACAAGTTTTACATCGGTGTCTCGGCGTGCTAGCGTGCTTGTCCATATGTGAACGAAAACAACCGCGTGATTTGAACTCTGACGGACATTGCGTGCATTTGTAGTTTGACTGATTGTGCGTTTTTAGATGCTTGTTGAACTGAAAGAAACAATCGGGTTTTATAAAAAATTCAGAGCCTCAAAAGCAAGCAAGCAATTCAGAGCCTCAAGTCTGAGTTTCATTTGGTTAATTTGCGAAAAGTGAGTAGTAAATGTATGAAGATTTTTAGTCAAACGAAAACATTTTTTTTACTTTTTTTCTTACATTTACAACACAGGATTTTTTCGAGACTGAAAACTTAAAAAAAAAACTATCACCATAAAGCCTGCACATTTTTCCAAATAAAATAAAAAATATCCCACCGTCTGTCTGCCTTTGGCTTGGAAAGAGATTCCACAAATAGGACAAATGACTGGCAGTAGATGCTTGCATTTATGTTTATCCAATTTGTCCTGGCTTGGGAAGTATCGTCCACATGTCTTGCATACCGCATTGCCAACAGTATGCTTTTTAACCTTATGAGCCTGAAATCACCACGCTAATAGGTACTGACTTAAAATTTGAAACAATCTAAATATTTAAAACTCTTTTGAAGCTGACTGACACTAAACGCACATCCTAAACTATAAGTCCTAGAGGGTCTAGTATCAGTAGTCCGATAATTTAGTCCGATGATGCTGAAAAATACAGATCGTCGATCGGGAAAGGAATTTTGAAAAGTCACATTCTAAAGGGTCTAGAACGCGAGCAACACCGCGGGCGACAGCTAGTTTTAACAGTTTTAAAACAAAATTAAAAAAAAAACAATTGAGAACCTTCTTTTTTTTGAAGTTGGTAAAAATTAGTTTGTTACGAACTATCCGCTCTTAGGATTGCTTAGTTGAGATGGGTTTGTGTAAAATTACTATAAATATTTATTTATAACTGGCTTCACAGCTCAATTATAACTGACCTCTGTGATGTAGATTGTGCTTTCCATTCCCCATGAGAAAAAATGGTTTGATTTATATAAGTAGGTAGGTTTATTTCTGGGAGTAAATATTGCAAAATTATTATTATTAAAAAAAAATTATACAAAAGTATTGTATAAAAATCTATAGATTTATTTTTCTGGTTCGACGAGCTTTCCTAAGTTGAAGTTAATTAAATAAAAATTAGTTGATTAATATGTTTTTTTTTTAAACTAGGTAGTTCTGATTTACTCACTGCAATACCATTTTGGTAACGATTGGTGAAATCACAGAGGTCGCATTTAAAGAAAGGCTTCGGTAAATGGTGAGCAATTATATGGATTCTTAAAACCTGCAGAGTTAAAAATCTGAAAAACAAAACCAAGTATATAATTATGTCTGTTTTATATAGGAATTAATTTGATTAACAAAGAAAATTACAATTAATACAGTATTTAGAATATCCTACTTCCTTCCTACTATATTTATAAACGCGAAAGTTTGTAAGGATGTAAGTATGTTTGTTACTCTTTCACGCAATAACTACTGATTCGATTTGGATGAAACTTGGAATATATATTGTCCGTGACCTGGATTAACACATAGGCTACTTTTTACCCCGAAAAATCAACAGGATCCAACGGGATGCGGGCGGAAGCTAGTGTTTAATATTTATACATACCTTTTTGAACAGTGATCACACACAAACTTCATCTCAGCGTGTTGGAGTGCATGCTTTTGTAGGCTCCTAACTGATGTAAATGGCTTTAGGCACTTCTTGCACAGTATTGGTGCATCCTGTAAATATAACTTGTTAAACAATAAAACTCAGTAAGTACCCTGTCATGGCTGTCACTTTCTTGGCAGATTTTTGGTTTTAAAACAATCTTTAATTAACATATTAATGGATTCTAATAGTTGATTTACAGCTCCGTAAGTCGCAATCTAAGTAGAGTACAGAGTTTACACTGCGCGTCAACCAAAACTCTACTGCGGAGCCCTACCCTGCTACCGAGTAGTGTAACTATATTCCTGCATTTATGAAGCTCAAACTTTCGCCCGCGACTTCGTCAGCGTCCCGGTTCGTCCTGTTTGCTTTTTTAGCTTAGATGTTTGGATGTAAACTATCCTAAGTGGAAATCCAGGCTACGGACTATGTATGTATATTTCAAGTTTCATCCAAATCGGACGAGTAGTTGCAGCATGATTGAAACACAAACATCCAAACATCTAAGCTTTATTTATTTATTTAATACTTTATTGCACTAAATTATAAATTTGTTACAAAGGGTGGACTTAATGCTGAAAGCATTGTCTGCCAGACAACCCAATCTTTCACAGTATGGGTGCTTTTCCACCAGAGCTTAACTAAGCTACGTTACTTAGGGACTATTTGACATCCACCAATAGGAATCGTTTGATATGAAAACAAACGATCCGTATTGGTGGAGCTTAGCGTAGCCATGGTGTAGTAGGATACTACTCTAGGGTGTTTTTCCACCATCATCTAATCCTACTACTGTCGTAGTAGGATTATTATGAACTAAATAACACATGAATGAAGGATTATTATGAACTAAATAACGAGGCGGCGTCGCGGTAGACCGCGTATGAGGTGGCGGGACGAGCTGGACGCCTATGAGAGGGACTGGCGAAATAGAGCTCAAGAACGTGGAGACTGGCGGAAGTGGGGGGAGGCCTTTGCCCAACAATGGGACAGCATGGGCTAATAGTAATAGTAAATAACACATGTGTACCTTCTCTGCCATCTTATGGACCCTCATGTAGTGGAACTCTGAGTTTTCAGACGTAATGAACTTTTTACTGCAAATGTGGCATAGTTTTTCTTCTTTCGGTAAATGTTTCATTCGATGTCCTAGTATGTGCGGTATGCTTATAAAGCTCTGTTTGCACAGGCTGCAGGCAAAGTCAGTTTTATGTGTTTCTAAGTGATCGGTGAGCTCTTCTTTGCTGTTTAATATAGCTGGGCATAATCCTGTGGGTTGGTAGATTGTTGAGAACTAGCTGACCTGTCCGCAGTTTAGTTAATTTTTTTCAGATTTGGTTTACAAATATTGAGATTGACTACTGAAATAATGAAAATACTGTAAACTATTGTCTTATTATAATAAAACTATAGTAAACCTGTGAGGAAAAGCATCTTAAATACCTGCATTATGCTCTTTTCTTTTATTTTCTAGTGACTGTTGCTAATGCGATTTTTGCTAATTATTATTCTAATATTTATTTCATAACTTAATTTAATAATAATAATTATTATTTTATTGTACTTAGAATCTAAATTCGTTTTAAGCTTTAAGCTATCTGCTTTACAATTAAGATTCACCATTATTCTTAAGAGCTGTGGATTTTGTTACTCAATAAAATAAAAATAAAATATTGATATGAATCTCAAATAACATACATAACAATTTAATTTCACAAGCAGAAGCTATGTGTGATACTCACCACAATTTAGTTTAATATCAACAATTTGTTTCTCTTTCTTATATTTTCCTCTTGGTTTGCGAATCTTAAGTTTCTCATGTTTTGCCGCAGTTGTCGGCTCAACGTAATCTTCTCCATAGTTATAGCAATCATCTATGAGCTCTGCATCATCAGCATCATCGACATACTCTATTTTCAACTCTTTCTTTACTAGTAGTTTTTTTTCATCTACATTTTCCTTTTCTGCTTTTATTTTGTGCTACAAACAATAATCATTAATAATAATAAAATTATGAGTAATATCATTAGCCTTTTCGTCTTTTACAGACGATTTATGTAGTATCTGTATTCGGCCGGGGTAAACATTTTCTTTGGTGGCTGTATAAGCCAATGCGTTACTCATAAGTAGCGCACGGTACTTATGAGTAATATAATTCAATAATTTTTTGACCAACTGGCAAAGTTCAGCCCAAAATCAGAGTGTGTGGAAGGAATGGGGGGAGGCCTTTGCTCAGCAGCGGGACATAAAGGGCTGAATATAATATTATATTAATAATATATAATAATTCGATAACTTGCCAATTAATTACTTATTTTTAAAACTATTTATGATAAGATAAGATAAGAAATATGACTATACAGTTTTGCCGATTCTGTATTATTGTAAACTAACCTAATTTGACATGATTAAAATTATTGCTGTCCCTTTCTCATAAACTGAAACAACAAAGATGGCTATAATTTAAGCGCTGTCAAATTAGTTTAGAAAAATGAAACAACAGAATCAACATAAAAAACAAATTTAGTTAAATTAAATTAACTTAAATTTTAAGTGTATTTACAAAAAACACTTAAAATGAATAAATACATTTCATAAAGTAACAAGCTGTATTTCAAAACTTACAGTTAATAACTCTTGCAGTTTTTGATCTGATTTAATACATTTCTCCCGAAACTCAAAGCAGAATGCAGCTTCCTCAAAACATCTTCTGCATGTATACAGCATATCATCTCCTATTTTCACCTAAAAAAATTACAGTAAATTCTTAAATTAAAGAGTCGAGATGGTAAGACTCATAATATTCTCAAATGCACCTATATAAAACTTACATCAAGATTATTCAAGATATTGTATTGATTTATGAATTTCTCATCCATCGGTACCAGCTCGACTTCTGATAGACATGCTCTGCACATTTCCATGTTGAAGTAAGTAGGTAGGTTCATACAGCAACTATTTTATCTACCATATAATGAGGTTCAATGATTTACTTGAGTAGGTAATAGGAAAAATCTCGTGCACAGCATAAATGACCACTGCACTTTACTCTTCATTATGCGACATGATAAGTCAATGATAAGTAACCAAAATGACTATTTAATTTACATTTACTGATATTGATGATAATAATAACAATCATCACATCATTTCGCGTCAAATAAGCAATTATTAGTAATAAAAACTTTAATAGCTTTCTACGAGTTTCTTCTATCTAGATTCATAGATAAATAAAATAAGTAGGTACATTGTTATATTATCTAGGTACCTATTACCTCTGCCTGTACAGTATTCTTTAGAAATTATTAAGCTTGAATACCGTGTTTTTATATAGGTACTTCGTTTTGAGCAAATTAACTATTTTGAAAACTATTTTTTTGTAAACTATTGTAGTATTAAGTAGAATAACGCCGTAGAAAAGGTTCTGCTAAGTTATTTTATTTTATTTCTGAATAAATTGAACACAGCGCACAGTAAACACTACTCACTATCACTACGTACACGTTATTTACACGTTTGAAGAACGAATGAAACTGACTTTGATTGATTCGTTTGATTGTTTGATTTGGCTCACTATTAAGTACCTACCTACACCTGTGCTTCGATCACGAACATATGTGACAATCGTAAAAGTAACGTTACGCTAGTGTCTGAGATACACTGCGCCGTGACGCTACAACGTTTGGCAGACGAGCTGACGTTAACGCGCAATATGGTTCGAGTTTGTTAGATTTACGTAACGTGGCGACGACTGTCAGATTTGTTCGTGATCACTCCTTGAAAGAAAATCATTGTTTTGTTTACTTCTGAAACTTGCCTAATTAATTTCTTTTATTTAATCAAGTTATCGTCATTATGGCAGCTGATATAATTCAGTGACGTGTTTTATTACCTTGAACTAGGTACCTACCGGAGTGACTATAGGTACCTGCATACTTGAGATATTTCAAGCATTTTCCAAAATGTTAACAACAAAGGTAATTTATCTCTACAATTTGTTAGAAAACTGATTTCAAATTACCGATTCTCCAGGTTTTATTTAAGTTTTCATCTAATAAATCCTCAAATCAGTCTAAGATACCAAACCTCCTTGACTTAGCCTCCAAAAAATACAACTATAAATAGGTACCTACCTACTTACTTAGGTCCTATAGGTAGCTCCCCTCTAATATATCTAGGTAGCTTATTCGTTGTGTAAAGGGTTTGGCCGATTGAAACACAGAAAGAAAATACTCAACTTTAACAAGAGGTTCGAATATTGGCTTGGTTGTAAACTCATACAAACTGTTGGTTTTCAGTTGGAAGTACTCGTGGACTTTGGCCCTAAGCCCGATGAGAATGCGGTTAACGGGGCGCTAAATGATTTGAAGTCCCGAAATGGTGTTAATAGTGCCATTTTCAAAGATGGAGCTATCGTTGTTGAGACGACACTGCCCAATCAGACAGTACTGGACCTGGTCTCCAAGAGTACTGGGAAGAGAACTGTTCTGCAAGGATTTGGAGGTACTGTTAATTCATGTATCAAAAACTGTCGCCCGCGGCGTTGCTCGCGTTCTAGACTCTTTAGAGTGTAACTTTTCAAAATTCCTTCTTTAGTGCACTCCTACACTATAAGGGTACTACCCTCCAAATTTCATACCTCTACGACTTATAGTTTAGGCTGTGCGTTGATTGTCAGTCAGTTTCGAAACAGTTTTATATATTTAGACTAGCGACCCGCGTCGGCTTCGCACGGGTGCAATGCAGTGATGATGATGATGATGTATTATACATATAAACCTTCCTCTTGAATCACTCTATCTATTAAAAAAACCACATTAAAATCCGTTGGGTAGTTTTAAAGATTTAAGCATACATACATACAGACATTAGGACAGACGCGGGAAGCGACTTTGCTTCATACTATGTAGTGATATCAAAGAAAATTGCTATATTAATAATAGAATAGATTCTTCACAAAAAATATCAAAATATCACAGGTAATCATATATTCTCATGGTCTTTTCACGCAACAATATGATAAAATACAATACACTTACTATAAACATATATTATTATAAACATACATTATATTATGGATTACTGATAAAATACATGGTTTCAGGGTTTCCTATAAAAGTCAGGTGGTATATAAATTAAAATATTATATAGACCGAAACATTATGTAATCGCAGGACCCCATCAAGATGTAATCAATCAACAAGCAAACTTGACAATCCATCAAATCTATAGATATACATAACAGATACATTTTTCTCTAGTAGGTACCTATTAAAGCGTGCAGTACCAATCTAGGTAGGTATTTGTTCCTCAAAAAACTTACTAATACCCATTCATACAAAATTTCTATGTGGTTTACCAATTTGCCACAACCTACAGTAGCTATACCAACAGCTGTAAGACCTGTCAAAGCTTAATACGGCAGACAACCCTCTCACTCGCACATTTCAACATTTTTGAAGATATAATATAACTAAATGTAATTATGTGAAATTGCAGAGCTTCAGGGTCGAGAGAATAACAATGCAAAGGTTCAGTAAAAATATCACATTGATCCAAACAAGTTTTCTAACCAAAAAATTTGCACTTTAATTTATCGCATTGGTATAAGTTTTTTGGTCGGAAAACTTGTTTGGATCAATGTGATATTTTTACTGGACCTTTGCATTGTTATTCTCTCGACCCTGAAGGTATGCAATTTCACATAATTACATTTAGTTATATTATATCTTCAAAAATGTTGAAATGTGCGAGCGAGAGGGTAGTCTGCCTTATACATACGCCTTAACTATCTAACCTAGTTGCTATACCTACCTAATGGCTATCGACGCTAATACTCATGTAGCATTATTCCTATAAACCTGGTGGTTTCCTTAGTGCTATAGTACCAAATAAGTTATTATGTATTTTTAAAACAATAAATAAAAAAAAAAAAAAAAAAAACTAACCAATTCACTTTCCAGACACACAGTCGGCAGTAGCGATGCTATCATCACAGGGCTGCGGTGACGGTGCGCTCGGCGTTATCCGCTTCCAGCAGGGCTCTGGAGCGTTGATCGCTGACGGCAGCATAGACCGACTACCACCAGGACCTCATGGGCTACATGTCAGAGCTGATGGGGATCTTAGCCAGGTTATTATACCTTCTAAATGACCCTGCAATTTTTTATGTGTTTCTAATATAATTTGTAATATAAATATTCACGGACTCTTAACACAACGCCTTCTAGTCCCAAACTAAGCAAAGCTTGTACGATGGGAACTAGATGGCTGATAGAATACATACATACATTTTTTTTTTGTAAATACATACTTATAATACATAGAAACACCCAGTTTCTACGACTTGATTTACAAATATGCAAATAAACGCCACATACCTACACACATTTAGGTAAATAATGTTTACTCGATTTGTGTGTACCTACTATAAATTGTAGCCAAATTAGTGTAGGTAGAGTTTCAGTGTTAAATGTTCTATAGTAGGTGCCAAATAACACCGCAATACAGGTCATTCACCCACCTTCACCAAGATATCGCAAAATTCAATTTATGTATGGCTAATTCTGTGGCTTTCCATACAAACCTGTCGCTAAGACGGTATCGCTAGAATCTCGTTAGTACTGTTTGTTTACCATACATAAATTGAATTTTGCGACATCGTGGTGAAGGTGGGTGAATGACCTGTATTGCGGTGTTATTTGGCACCTACTATAGTTATGTTCCTATCAAGCTCATGGCGTAACTTGCTTAGTCAATCTTTACCGATTATCTAAGTTAAGCACCGTTCTGCGCGGTCACTATTTGGATGGGTGACCGTTAGTGGCGTTTACATCTTAGCGTTCCCGTGCTTCGGAGGGCACGTTAAACTGTCGGTACCGGCTCTAGCAGTCGTTAAGCCATGACGGAGGCCTTAAGGCGGCTTAAAAACTCCTTGTTAACCTTTCCAGGGTTGCATGTCGATAGGCGATCACTATAACCCGTTGAATGCACCTCACGGGTCGCCCGACGACCCGATGTTGTCGCGACACGCCGGCGACCTAGGGAACATTGTCGCGGACGAAGCTGGTCGCGCGACTTTCCGCATAGTCGATCATATGCTACAGGTAACCATAAAACCTTTTCATTTTCGTGCACACTATGCCCATGCCGCTGCCGGCATTATTGACGCGGACTTATTGCCACAGCAACATCGCCTTTATTCTCATTAGAGAGCAAGGGCATGAACTTGGGCCGGGAGCCGGGACAGAGGCATGATCGTGTTCACACTATGCTCGTGCCCACTTCCCTGCCGACTGCGGCATAGTGTCAACGCAACATTTGATAGGCGTCACAGATCAGTCGGCATAGTTCTGCCTTCCGTGTAAGTCGTGGGTTCGATCCCCACTGAGAGAGAACAAACATTTGTGTGTGTGGCAAACATAGATATTTGTTTAGAACTTTAAGATACAAAAGAATTTTTCAAATCGGTTCATAAATAACGGAATTCTGTGGTATCAAACAAAAAATAAACAACCGAATTGAGAACCTCCTCCTTTTTTGAAGTTAGTTAAACAAAACCTACTGAAATGTACAAAGGCGAACTATTCTTGTCAGATTTCAGATATAATCGGTCGGTGTATAGCTGTGACAGAACGCGCTGATGATTTGGGACGAGGGACCTCACCCAATTCCAAAATTGATGGAAATTGTGGCAAACCGTAAGTATAATAGTAAATAAATTTATTGTCACACCCTTTGAAAAGTCACACCCTAACGCGAGCAACGCCGCGGGAGACGGCTAGTTATATATATTTAATAAAATTGTTACAGAATAGCTTGCGGCATAATTGCTCGTTCCGCCGGCATTTTCCAAAACCCGAAGCGAATCTGTCAATGCGACGGCGTCGTTGTATGGGACGAGCGAGACAAACCACTTGCAGGAGCGGGACGGAGAGATACATGCTGCGGGAGGGACGGAGACGGCGATAGTAAAACAAGAGACAACAACGGCCAGAACAAACCATGTTGTAAAGTTTAGTGGTACATATTTATACAAGTCGTCCCAAGGCTATGTTACATGGAGGGAAAGTATAATGCAGGAGGAAGAAGATCCTTGGCCATGAAACAAAAGCGTTTATTAATAAAATAATTTAGTAGGTAGGCACAGCCAGTCGGTATGACTGCCGGGAAAAGAGGACGAGGCGAGACCACGCGGCGTCATATATACTAAGGAACAGCGCCCTACAGTGGCAACTGTCTTAACTAATTAGCTAACTAGTCTATGTAGTACTCGAAGTGAAAGATTAATTAGGTATCGGCTTACCTACTTATTTAGTTCAGCCGTTGAAGCACAGATGGCGCTGTGTTTAATACAGCCGTTGAACCACAGATGGCGCTGTGTTCAACACAAGTCGTCCCACGGCTATGTTACATGGAGGGAAAGTATACAAGTCGTCCCACGGCTATGTTACATGGAGGGAAAGTATCTTAAATAATGTAGATAGAATATTTTACTGAATGAATACTTTATTTTGATTTTAAAAACAATTTAAACTGCTTTCAAAGAATTTTGAATTCTTTTTTTTTTCTGTCTGTCTGAACCGGGATTCGAACCCACCATATTGTAAAACAAAACACAAACGTAATTTTATGATACAGATCGTAACGCTCAATAGTAAGGTTTTTTTTCCATGTAACTTAGACTGGAATACTCAAAAGTTATTCAAAATTGAGCACCACTTAAAATTGCTCTGCTTCTTGGGAGAATACTCAAACGCCACTCAAACCCCACTCAATTTAAGTCCCGCTTAAATTATGGCCATCTCTTACAAATGAGTAATGTCAAACAGAGGAAGAGCAACTTTAAGTGGTGCTCAAATTTAAATGACTTTTGAGTATTTCAGCCTCAGTTTGACATTACTCATTTGTAAGAGATGGTAATAATTTAAGGGGAACTTAAATTGAGTGGGTTTTGAGTGGCGTTTGAGTATTCGGCCAATAGCATATTAAATAAAAGAAGTTTGTAGCGCCATCTATCTCGCTACATAAGAACTAACATGAGAAAAATCCTAGATCGCGCAAACGAAGTTATCACGGAGTTTGAACATAAGTAATACTACCGAATACCATCCATCGGTCCTCGGACCCCGAGCCAAAGGTCGCTCGGCGTGGAAGATCTTCCCTTTTCGTAGGAGGACAATGTTCTCCTCAAGTTCATGAAATTTTACACATTATTTAAGTTATTTTGAGACCTCCATGTGGCATGGCCGTGGGACGCCCTGTATATTGGTATTTTAAAGCTACGCTAGGTAAAATGGCTGATAAATCTGTTGTCATCTCATTTTGTTTTAACATGGTGTAAGAACTACTGCTATACACGTCTTTATAGGCGCCGACACGGTTTAATAGCTCTCAGTGATATGGAAGGAATAATGTGTATCTTTCGCTGTGCGAAGCGCTCTGCCTTATTGCCTCCATTAAAGGTCTTATTGGATTTAAGTACCTAAATAGTTATTTAATGTGAACTTAATGCGTATGTATAAGGCAGACAACCCTCTCGCTCGCACATTTCAACATTTTTAAAGATATAATATAACTAAATGTAATTATGTGAAATTGCAGAGCTTCAGGGTCGAGAGAATAACAATGTAAAGGTTCAGTAAAAATATCACATTGATCCAAACAAGTTTTCCGACCAAAAAACTTGTACCAATGCGATAAATTAATGTAATGTGCACATTTTTTGGTCAGAAAACCTGTTTGGATCAATGTGATATTTTTACTGAACCTTTACATTGTTATTATCTCGACCCTGAAGGTCTGCAATTTCACATAATTACATTTAGTTATATTATATCTTCAAAAATGTTGAAATGTGCGAGCGAGAGGGTTGTCCGCCTTTTACATACGCCTTAAAAGGATGCGGTGATACTAAAATAAGTTTTTTTTTGTTTATTTATAAATTGCACTGTTAAGTTACTCCGCCGTTAATAAAAGAACCCTTGGTCAGTTACAACATGTATATTATTATATTTCTTATGTAAATGCGCGCTCGTGGCTAGGCTTGCTTAGCCAATCTTCACCGATTATCTAAGTTAAGCGACGTTCCGCGCGGTCACTATTTGGATGGGTGACCGTGGCATTTACATCTGAGAGCTTCCGTGCTTCGGAGGGCACGTTAAACTGTCCCGGCTCCAGCAGTCGTTGAGCCACGACGGAGGCCTTAAGGCGGCCTAAAAACGCTTGTACTTATGTAAAAATGACAACTAAAGTTTTGAATTTCCTATTAAACTACGCGGTAGGGCAGCTGGATATGTAATTAAAAAAAAAATAGGTTCACAACATCCCCAGAGACGGTAGACATCTTCAGATCATTTACACTATTTCTACTCAAAATAGCTACGTATTTTATTTTCAAAACTAGCTGATACCCGCGACTTCGTACGCGTGCGAAACTTTTCACGAAAATATCTGTCAACCAGCATAAGATGAACAAATGGCTGCTTTTGGTTTAGAGAGTTCAAGCTGTGTCTAAGAATCAACGTAATTGATTTTAATAAAATATAGCCTATGTTTTTATCCGGAAAAAGGGCTTCCGAATGGTATAAGATTTGTTGAAATTGGTCCAGTAGTTTAGGCGTGATCCGCGAACAAACAAACAGACAAACTCGATTTTCGGATCAGAATCGTTTATTTAGTATATCTGCATATTTAGTTTTTGGCTTTTTTACAGTTTTAAGATGGCGACCTTCAAGTATCCTGCAAGTCTCGGAGACTAGTCGCCGCCAAGTATCTCACATACATTTGAATGTAAGATGCCAGTAGCGTAGTGTGCGAGCCTGGCATTCAAATGTATGTGAGATACTTGGCAGTAACAAGCTCCGAGACTTGCAGGATACTTGAATCGCCTGTGCGTATCGTAATGGAAGAAGGGCTTAAGTAAAACAATAGTTTATAACATGATTTTATTTCCAAAAAAACGTGGTTAAATACAAAATGAGGGATAGGTTAATAATTATATTTAGTTATTAATGGTTCAAGGCTGCAGCTGCTGAGGCATATCCAGATGTTCCTCGACGCGTGTTCCAGGCGTCATAGACCGGCATCTCTGTAACAAAAATGCAGTCAAAATATTATTTAAACACGTTCATTGTCAAACGTGAAACCGTACCGTGTGTAAAAACCCGGTTATTCAGTCTAAAACGCGGGACAAAGTTCGGCCTAGTCTGTCGTTCTTTCCTTTCCTAAAAGTAGGTTAATAAACGAAATCCTATCCTAACTAAGCTAACAATAAGTCCTTTCGACACTCGTACTATGTACTCATATTTTTAATTTATATTTATTATATTTATTTATTACATATTTTTACTTCTATGTCATTCTTGTGTTCCTCGTTAGGTGAATTGCATTCTTAGAGAAATAAATATCTTGAACCAAAAATCCGTGATTTAAACAAGGAAAATCTAAAATCCAATGAAGGTTGCCATAAGGCCGTCTATTTTACATTTAATGCAACCTGTGTTGTTTATTTTTTCATAATAATTATTATGTTTCGGTGTTTTTATGTACAATAAAGCGTTTTCATTCATTCATCTAATTCTTTTGTTCGGTTGTTCTATGTAAGTTTTACCTCGCGATAGTCCGCCTCAGCGACAACGGGCGTCAGTAAGTCCACACGCCGCATTGGCTGCTCCATGCCATGAACCGCCTTATACACGTGCGAATGCTGCAGATGGTCGAGACTCACTGGCGGCTTTTCGTATTTCATAAAGTTTACCCTGCACAGAGACTCGTTGTTACAAAACAAATCATTTGAAGAATATGAGCTATACTTATAACACGCTGCATAGTTGAACAATTGAATAAAATGTAGCTCTGTCACTGTTTGACATTACATGGAAGCAGCAATAGTTTAAACAGCTGAATAAAGTTATGCAACGACTATAAGTAAGCAAGTAGACGTATTAGAAATTTAGAACTAGTGACAGGCACGAACCAATCGTTTTAGTTAAATTGTGTACTGAATTATTTTATGATTTGTGATTGGTTCGTGTTCGCCGTTGCCTTTTCCCATGCAACTTCTCCAAAGTCTCTTAATTTCTTTAGAATTTAAGTTTCTAAAGGATATTGTAGGTGACATATTCTCTACCATGAGATGTGATAAAATGATTCTGATTAATTGTGATGATCCACACTCGTTCTGATCTAGGCTGAAAAAATGTCTGGTACTTATGCGATAGAAATTAGTTGAACACCGTGACAGATCGAAGGTAAGTAGATGTATTGTATTTGTCATGCTATAATTAGTTTTAACGTATGCAATTCTTTTTGTATAACTCTATTTGGGAATTAAGAAAGGCATATTATTGTGCTCTGTAGTTCTAGTGTTCACGAACCTGAAAAGTCTCTGAGGTACTTCAAAAAGAAAGCAAATCACCAATCTAACTTAAAAATTCAATAAACCAACTTAGAAAAGCCAATGTCCGAGACGTGAAAATGTTCTCGTTTCAAAAGTAAATCAGCTAACCGATTAACATGTTCATCACCGACCGTAAAGCTGTGCGAAGTGAAACAGTACCGGTTTTAATGCGCATGTGCTCAAACCGGTACTATCGTCGGTATTGTTCGTGTACTAAAAAGGCATATTATATCTGGTGGAGAATCATTAACTATCAAATAAATGTTAGCAGGCCTAAACAGCCTGATTAAAAAAAATTGGCGAGAGCGTGCATGGCATGCTTGTATCATAAAATTGGTTTGGTTTCTGCAAGCCTTCACTTACACAAGTAACATTACTAAAAATATCCACCATTTTTTCTCGAACGTTTTTTAGGTCAACAAGGTGACAGTTTGACTCCCTGTAACGTTTAAAAGACACTACATATTTAAATACCTAAGATGATACATCTAATGTTTTTTTTATGCTACATACCTATATTTTCTACAGAGTGATTTTGAATCCTGCCAAGGCCAGATGTTGTTCCAATTTTCGATCTGCCACCGCACACATGCAAACAAACAGAAAAACAAACATAAACACACACACGCATGTAACTACGGCAAACTATGACACTATAAAGGGTAGCCAATATAACACAACATATCATAAAAGCGCAGAGACTAAGCAATAATACATAAACTTATGGCATACAAATGGTCTATAGTGACTAAGTAGATTACATTTACAAACTACTATGTACTAACTACAGCACATGAGATTCTTGCATAACAGTTGACACTAGATCATCATACCAGTCATCTAAAACTTAAGTATATATCCAATGATGAACCAGAATAGTTTTCTAGAGTATAATATCTATAATGTGTAAGCACACATTATAGATATTATACTCTAGAAAACTTACGTACAAGATTAATTATTTTAACAATAGTATCATGTATTATGTATTAAAAGTATGTATTTACAAAAAAAAGTATATAAGTATTATACCAGCAATCTAGTTTCCATAGTACAAGCTCTGCTTAGTTTGGGACTAGAGAGCGTTGTGTGTAATGTCCAAGAATATTTATTTATTTTTATTGATTTATTTATGTAGGTAGGTAGGTACCTGCCTATTACAGAGTAATCAAGTACACAGTACAATATCTATTGTAATAGACGTAACGGCAGTCAATTGATCATTTTATGTTGCGTTCACACTCAGCTGCAGTCGGCAGGGAAGTTGGCATGAGCATAGTCTAAACACGATCATGCCTCTGTCCCGGCATGTTCATGTCCTTGCTCCCTAAAGAATAAAGGCGATGTTGCTATGGCAATAATGCCGGCAGCGGCATGAGCTGAGTGTGAACGCTGTATTATAATTTGAGCATAGTAAATCCGTATTTATATACAACTCTATATACATTTTTATATTACTATTTCTCCGATCCCTTTACCATCATGTTTTTTGAGTATGCAAGAGAGGTGCTCAGAGGCACGTTAAATTTGCAAGCATGAAGCAACGTAATCACTGCCGGCTGTCAAACACTACTTTTGTACAAAAATATTACGAATCCGCTCAAGCTCACTCAGTAAAATATTGTTAAAATGTCTAAGCGATTTGAAAAACATGCATAATGTCATGAAAATGACGAACCTTTCATCAAATGGTAGGCGATCACTCTCAAACCTAGAATGTAATGCGTGATATTATAGTTCATCAAATCAAACCGGCTTAGACCCAAGCATAGATTTTGCGACAGTTTTCTATCTACTCGTATCTAAAATCTATGATTGAGTCACAGTCTTGTTTTGAATAAAAAAATATGGCGTTGCTAACGGATAATTTTGATTCGAATAATTTTAAAACCGCATTCGATAGTTGCTAATATCCTAAAAGTTATTTTGGCAATTCGACTTGTCGTTTTACTAGAAGAGTCGTGGAGTCGAAGCCAACAACTTTTGGGATATAACAAATAATGTGTGATTGACACAAATACAAATATGTATGATCAATTATTACTTTTAACAGAAAGACTACCTTAACATTAATACTAATCTAAATACATAAGTAGGTACAAGAAAAACAATTAACCCATTCCCTACGGCTACAAAAATAAGCAATTCTGCCCGTAATATGGAGGCGTATCTGCATCGAGAAGATCACAATTTTGTCGAAACGGATTTATTTGATTACTAATATTGTGCTGCCCATTTAACTTCAATGTAATTTTATATTTGACCGTTTATTTGATAAGTTGCAGGATTAAATTGCACACGAAATTAAAAACCGGTCAACTCAAAAATACCAGTTTCCCGGAATGAGCCGCATCGAATGGGTTAAAAGAATTTCGTGCCAAGGTCAAATCCGTTTAAAAATAGCGTAATTTCCTACATCTAAAGCTGGTATATACCCCATAACTTTTCCTTGGATAATCTCCGACTGCGCCTGCAGAGTTTCAGCAATAAACTGATCGTTGAAGACATCCTTAGGCCCCTTCCACCTGCGGCCTCCAGGCAGCACCAGAGGCCTAACTTCAGGGTTCAAAGGCCCGAATACTGGCTGAGGTTTCCCAGCGCGGGACGCACTACGAGACTCCTGTTTGATTTTTTCTTGGATCTATCAAAGTTCAATTAGAAAAATAACACAATATGCACAGTGACGCTCGCATTGCTAAGATAAAGATAAAGGTAATTTCAAATTCAATTCAAATTGTTTATTTCAAAAATAACTGAGATGAGACCACTTACAATTAGGTAGGTACATATACATAGATTTAAAGGTACCTAACATCAAAGAGGACATAATGATACATCTAAGTTTTTATAAGATACGAGGTTAGTTTATTGTTCTGTTCCGCGTTCTGTGCTGGTGTTCCGGTTGAAGGGTATGGGCAAGCACTAAGCGGAATGGAGAGCCCTCCGCCTCAAAGGGGTCTACCTAAGAGTGGTCTCGAACTTCTCAGGGAAAATTCTAAATAGCTGCTCCACCCCCAAACTGGAAATTCTTGGTCAAGCCTAACGAAACCAAAATCCTGGATCGGGCCAGTGGGCCAGGGGGTATTAGTTGATACTACAGAGCCATATCATTAGTATAACTTCTGCGAGTTCGTCTCTTATGTCATAAAAGTTGTTCTACCACAGGAATTGAATTCACGCGTCAAACATATACAGGGGTTACTTACAAAGGCACATACCTTCTTCAGTTTTTCGCTTTTAATCTGTTCTTCTAACACCATCTCTTCCTCTTTCTTCAGTGCGACGTACTCTTCCGCTGTTAATGTTATCTTCGCTTCGGGGACCTCTTCCTAAGACGAAAGCTTTGGTTAATTCAAAAAAAAACTCCATAGTTACTCTTTATCATGGTGGACGTGACATCTGTGGCCGATCCAGGACTCCGGTTTAGGCTTCACCCAGAATTTTCATTTGGGTGGTTGGACCCAGTTATTTAGGGGTTTTCCTGACAAATCCAACCTTGGGTAGATTGGGCTTTTGGGAGGGAAGGCTTTTGAAGGGCCAATCTACCCAATACCGTCTTGGGCTTCAATACCGTCTTTATCATAAGGGCACACAGGGCCCGTGCCCAGGGCCCCTATTCTCAGGGGCCCCGAAGGACCGACAATTTATCTCACACATTTATTCTCAAAACATTTTTGTCGGACACTTTTTGAAAGAAACCGTTATCGTAATCGTAACCAAAAAACCAGCAGCATTCTAATATCATTAATGACATACTATATTATTATAACACTGTATTTGATTACCTATAATATAAATGGTCATACTTAGTAAAATAATGTTATTATAATTTGCTATTTTTACTGTCCAAAAGGGCCCCAAATTCTTGTGTGCCCAAGGGCCCCAGCCTTAAATTCCCTAGCCCCCTCTGGATTCGCTGGCGCTGTACACCGCCAGACCTTGGAAATCTTGGAATAAGAACTCCAGTTCGTTAAATCAAAGTTTTGGCGGAAGTTTCATATTTTTCCGAATCTGAAGATCTTAGATCCTCTTCATTTGCTGGTCACTTGGGTCATCATCAATACGCCCACTGCACTGGCAAAACACTAGGCCAATGGCTTTAGCTGGCGTGAATCATATGCTGTGCCTTCTGTGCTGTAAGTCGTGGGTTCGATCCCCACTATACAACAAACACTGAACATTTCCGTTTTGTTGTGTGTTCGCTTACCTGAATAGTGTTTTCATTCAGTTCTGGAGCCCCGATTTCTTCGATGGTTACATGTCCCACGTTGTCAGAGCTGTCTTGGTATTGCTCCTGTTTTTCCGTGTTTTCATTCACTGTCACGAAAAATATAGGTAAATCTTCTATGTAGTACCTACCTACCTACTTAGTTATCTATCTAAAGATATGAAAAAGAGTACCTATAAGTTTTATGTATATGGCTGACTTAGGCTAAGAGGATGGTATAGTATATGGTATAGTAAGTACTACAAGCTTACTCCATCTAAACATTGTCCCAGGCACTTTGTGTCGTTAAGTGTAGGCATAGGTTGCCTCCTGACGCTCTATAAATCATCTTCAATAGATGTGAAGGCCTATTAAAATAGGTTTTATAACAATGAGTTAAGTGCTCTGATTACCAAGACTAAAGATAGTGGTGTCGATTCTATTGTTGCATTTTTTTAAACTGCTTAATTTGACAGTTCTTAAATTATAGCAGTCTTTCTCGTTTCACTTTAAGAAAATGGGACGGCAAACGTTTTTGGGTTGTCAAATTAGGTTCGTTTAATTTGACATCACGAGCCACGAAGGCGGCTTTAAGGCGGCCTAAAAACTCCGTCACCAGAGTTGGCCACTAAGGCCGGAATACTGAAACGTCACTCTTTAAGCACCACTTAAAATTGCTCTGCCTATGTTTGACATTACTCATTTGTAAGAGATGGCAATAATTTACCTAAGCGTGAACCTAATTTATGTATTCGGCCGTAACTCATACCAGCTTCCTTGCTAGGTTAGTTTAGATAGCTATTAGTAATACCTAGTAGTACTAGGCTAGCTCATGGTTCTAGGCAGTATTTAGTATGTGACATTTTGAATTTAATTAATAAAAAAACTTACATTCGACTTCCTCAAAGGTTTCAGTCTTCACTTGTGACTCACTGGTGATCTGGCGAGTTTCCTGAAAGCATATTTAGGTGTACCTTTTAAAACTTCAAACCAGTTTTGTTTTTAAAACTGATATGATAATGACTGGCGAAACTTTCGAACTAGACTCGTGCTTTCGCAAAACGAACAATGTATGAAACGGGAGTCAAAATTAGAATCACGTTTCATACAAAACGAGATTTTCAGTGTGTAATTTTGGTAGAATGGGAGTCCCGCTTCTTCTTACGTAGGAACTACGTATTACATATTCTTTGATAATGAGATATGCTATCCCGGCCGCTATTATATTATTCGCTAGATAATACAGCAGATAATAGAGCCGAGTAGGCCTACTTAGCTATAAGTTGTCTATGGAGGTTATGGCCTAAGGAGATCCTCAAAGACATTGGCCATTGTTTGTTGTTGTTGTACTTGTACCTATACGTACATCCTAAGTTCTTACATACCTGCCTATTTCCTAATAAAAAAAATTGTTTTATTTCTTATTGTGTTATTTACTGTGCTGTACCTATGTTGTGTGCCAAATAAATAATATCTCTATCTCTCTCTAGTATCTATCTCTAGTATGACAGGCGTCATGGCTCAGTCGGTAGTAGCTCTGCCTTCCGTGCTGTGGGTCGTAGGTTCGATCCCCACCGAGAACAAACATTTGTGTGGCAAACATAGATGTTTGTTCTGTGTCTGGGTGTTTCTATGTATTATAAGTATGTATTTACAAAAAAAAAAGTATATATGTATTCTATCAGCCATCTAGTTCCCATAGTACAAGCTTTGCTTAGTTTGGGACTAGAAGGCGTTGTGTTAAATGTCCGTGAATATTACTCATACGGTGTAATCCGTCTGTCGCTCCTGCCGTGAACTCGGGCGCTTACGCGACTGGGAAGGCATGGTAGTATACTAGTATAGTATTATATAATCTGTGGTAGTAGTATTATGGCCTACTTACTGTAAGGGTGGGTGTGTTGTGTATGTGTGTATGTGCGACGAGTGTGAGTACCCACACAACCCTTCTGTGGTTTATAGGGTACAACATCTATAATGTTCAGGTGAATAGTTGTATGTGTTGAAAAAAAAAAAAAAAAATTATTATTATTATTATCTATGTTGGCCGTTTTTATTACCTGCTGGCTAATGCTGGCCAGATGGCAGGTGAGCATCTCCAATGATTGTTGGATCACACACGGCAGCTGTGCCAGCGCCGCTAACTGAGCTCGCATCTGAGTCAGTTGCTGTTGAATTGGGGCATTGGGATCTGGAAGCAAGGAGTTTATTAGAGAGTCATAGAACAAGGCCACAAGAACCAAGTCAGTTGTAGTATAGTCTAGTCAGTAGAGATAAAGATAAAGATATGTTTATTTGCAAGAATATATGCTACAGATTAGGTCGTGAAGTTCGTCTGAAGTAACTGTCAGTAGCTGATCGAGGATCGGCGTTGTACTGTTTATTATGGCGCTCCTAAACGGGCTATACTTTTCTGCAATATGTGGCCGGCAATACAATGCCCGGCACATTGCTGGCATGGCTGGCTATACCAGCCAGACTATGCAATATTGCAGTAGTGGCCCGGCAATAATTGCCAAACATTTTAGGTGTGACAACAACAATTTAACATTATTTTTTTTAAATAATCCGCTGCAGCAAGTGTGATTTCGTCAGCCATTGTTGCCGATTTGTGTAGCCCGTTTACGAGTCTGCATCATGAGCCACCCTATAGCCGATATATTCGCAACACATGGCCCGGCTATAGATTGCTCGGACATAGTATCCGAGCAATATTTTTGTAATGGCCGGGCATTTATTGGCCGATAGTGCAGCCACATATTGCAGAAAAGTAGAGCCCGTTTAGGAGCGCCATTAGAGCAACACATTTTTATTTTTGTTCTAGAAGATACAAATCCCACTAATATTATAAAGGTACAAATTGGTAGCGGGCGACATGAGGCAGCAGCGGACGACATGTCGCAGCGACACTACTGGTTTCTATGTATTTCTATGAAATTCTCTCCGTAGTTAGCGACACGAAGCTAGCGACGTGTCGTCGAGCGTTTTCATAGAAATACATAGAAATCCAGTAGTCGCTGCGACACGTCGCCCGCTGCCAAAGTCGGATTTGGATGAAACTTGGAATTAGTTCGTAACCAGAATAACACATATATATTATGCGTCTTTTTATCCCGAAAAATTAACAGGAACAAACTGGATGCGGACGACGTCGCGGGCGGAAAGCTAGTAAAAAAGATTTGTTAGTTTTTTACTCACCGACCATATTCTTGACGTTCCTCACCAACTGCTCAGCCATTTCTTCCACTTCTCCCTTCATTTCTACTCTCTCCTCCTTATTCTCCTCTTCTTTATTTTCTTCTTGAATTCCTTCTGCCTCTTCGACTGGTGGTGTTTCTTCAGGCTCTAAAATCACCTCTGGAGTATCTGGTTTTGGTGGTGGTAGAATTATACCTGGGGAATATTTTTTGTTTTAACCTTGGCGACCCCCTAGACTTACCAAGACGCTGTACAATATGTAGGAGTCTATGCCAGCCAGGATAGACAATACAACAACAAGCTCGTATGAGCTAGTGGCCAACTGTGGTGACGGAGTTTTTAGGCCGCCTTGAGGCCTCCGTCGTGGCTTAATGACTGCTAGAGCCGGGACCGACAGTTTAACGTGCCCTCCGAAGCATGGAAGCGCTCAGATGTAAATGCCACTAACGGTCACCCATCCAAATAGTGACCGAACAGAACGTTGCTTAACTTAGATTATCGGTTAAGATTGGGTAAGTAAGCTACGCCACGAGGATAGACAATGACAGAGCTTAACGGTGAAGGAACACATCGTGAAACCCGCGGCTTAGTTAGCTCCGCACCTGTCTTTCCTACAACCGTAATATCGAACGATTCTACCTATATACTAACTATTTCAGCTCTTGTACATTCATTCATTCATTCAAATCATTTATTCCTTTAGATAAAGAAAGAAAGAAGTCCCGCAGACGCGTCGCTGTAGTCGACCTTAAGTATTATTTCTCGGGTAGCTGCACTTTTAACAACTTTAGGCAAGACAAGACTGAAAACAAGACTTTGATCACAGAAACCAAATAAAAACGCACTAGCATCCGAACACATTAACAGCACCTGACAACTAATTTAAAATTTAGTTTTAAAGTTTAGTTCCGGAAATTTCCGCGGGACTTCTTTCATGAAAAGGACTCTAGGTACAATTTGTACACTGGGAAAAGTCACATTTTACACCTCTAGTAATTGTATGCCTGAATCTCAGTATTTTAGCTACAGAACATTAGTTTTCTCATCTCGCTTCGCTACTTTCGTATAAGTGAGTTTTTATTGGAACCACTTTGCAGTGACATTCATGACGTTGATGGTAGCAAAAAGTTATAGGTATTTGCTTACGAGCGTGCTAGAAGGCAACTGGCCAAGTAGGTTTTTTTATCAACTTTATCATATTATAGCAGTCGGTTCCTCAGATGTCGGTTTATTCGTGCTTATTAGTGAGTAACGTTATCCGGTTGTCAATATTATAGAATTAATTTCTAATATTAAACTGATACACTAAAAGATTTCTGTAACCATATTTCTAAAGTCAAAGTCAAAGTCAAAAATCTTTTATTCAATAAAATCTCACTGATCACTTTGAATCGTCATTACGTTTTGTATGATTAGGTATGATTACATATTTTTTTTATTGGATGAGTTGGAGCTAGTTCGTCCCAAGCTTTTGTAACAAAATCCACAGCTCTTACGAATAATGGTGAATCTTAATTTTAGAGCAGATAGCCTAAAACGGATTTACGAGTACTCGTACATTCTAAATACATTTGCGTGGATCTGCGCATACCGAAGGTCTATTAACTAACCAGTGTCCTGCAGATCAGGAACTTCGCTCTCCGTCAATGGATCAACAGCCTCTAGGAACTCGGGTCCGTCTTCAGGTATCAGTATAGGATCCTCTAAGGCCACGGGTGGCGGAGGTGGTTCAGTCAACGCGCGCTGCTCCCAGGGCAGTGGGCCTGTCTCAAAATCCTGTAGTATGGGAGTGATAATGTATTTTTTACAATGATACTAATGTTAACTGTGTGGGACTATAGTAGGTGCCAAATAACACCGCAATACAGGTCATTCACCCACCTTCACCACGATGTCGCAAAATTCAATTTATGAATGGCTAATTCTGTCGCTTTCCATACAAACCTGTCGCTAAGACGGTATCGCTCGAATCTCGTAGTACTGTTTGTTTACCATACATAAATTGAATTTTGCGACATCGAGGTGAAGGTGGGTGAATGACCTGTATTGCGGTGTTATTTGGCACCTACTATATCAATAAACTCTTTTGTAAATACTTATAATACAAAAAAAGGAATTGTTTACCCATAGTCTGACCATGCTCAGTATGCAATGAATGGGCGACCCCAAAAATATTTGTAAGTAGGTACACTATCTTGATGTAACTCAGTTACATCGTGGTAGGAGCGTTTTCGCTACAGACGGTGCTCCTAAATAAGTTTATTTTAACTAGCTGATACGCGTGCGAAACTTTCCGCCAAAATATCTATCAACCAGTATACGAGAATCTCGTGTCAAAAGGGGGCTTTTGGTTTAGAGAGGTCAAGCTGTATCTTAGAATCCACGTCTTTCATTTCAATAAAATATAGCATATGTTTCAATCCGGAAAAAGGGCTTCCGAATGGTAAGTATAAGTTTCATTGAAATTGGTCCAGTAGTTTAGGCGTGATCCGCGAACAAACAAACAGACAAACTCGATTTTCGGAATCAGAATCGTTTATTTAGTAGATCTGCATATTTAGTTTATCCATATTTAGTTATAATTTTAGTTTTTGGCTTTTTTACAGTTTTATAATAGTACAGATGTGATTTTGAAAGTTTGTCATGCAAACTGCAGACTTAGTGTGGTAAGACTCTATTAAATGAATGACCTTCATTTAAAATTACTAAAATGACGAATGGGAAAAAAAAAATGTACCTTGCTACAAGCTACAAAATGCTACGACTGCTTTGCTACGCCGTAGCATTCGTAGCAGACTGCTACGAAAACTCTACGGCGTAGAGTCGCAAGAATATTATAAAGGAGAAGGTCCAAGTGACATGGAATGGGTCATTCCCATCGAGCCCACCGGCTGGCCCACTGGTGGGGCCGATGGGAAAAAAAATCCCAGTGAACCCCCTATGCAAATGAGTGGGTGGTAATAAGTATTATTTATCTAATTATGATTTAAAACGTGCACATTTATATTTTTTAATTAGAAATTCATTATTCAAGGGTCAGGGATTAATATTAAAAGGAAAACTCAGGATTTAAATTATTTATTGTAATCTTAAACTAATTAAAAACATACAGAGCAAAACTTATTAGTTCTTATAGTGTTACTTGACACAGGAATTTACAAATAATTGTTTATTCTCAAAAACCTGCCACAGGGGTAAGGCGTGGGTTCTAATCCCACTATTTTAATAACTTTTGGAGTTAGTATAAAAGTTTGATAAAGTTTAAACGCCTGTAACAATTTATTAGGAGGGTTATAGATAGGTATTACTTATCTAGGTCTTTGGTAGGTAGGTTCTTTATTTTATTTTAAAATTATTTAATTAAATAAAGCTAGAAATACCGACTATTATTATTAAGGAAATAATTATGTATAAAGAAATAATTAATTACATAATTTTTATTACAAATAACAAAAACGCAGTAACTAACAAAATCATATACCCTCCTTTTCGCTTCACCGTAGTCGGGTAATAAATGACGCAGACTTTTAGGTTACTTATTGCGTTTTCTATATTAACATAGCTACTATTCAATTACCTCAGGTTTGAAATCAGGAGCTATCTTCGGCTTCGGTTGCTTAACTATTTTAACTTTATACGGACCCTGCAAAGAAAAAAAAGCGCTCAAATACCTCAGTGTTTCACAGATCTTTGCAGCGAGCGGACGTCTTGCGCATAAGCGCTCTAGACGACGTTTCTTTCTAAAGAAAATTCATCATGCTTCGTCCCTTTCTGGATGTTTGTCGGAAAAGAGACCGGAATAGTTTAAATCTACTGGAGGAGACGCGTATACAGATTTATAAATTGCAATTAGAGATAGACACTCACAAACACGACCACTAACTTTGACACCGAACAGAATACTGAAAACCAATTGTATTGTTTTGACGAAAATAATATTGAATGATGGCCAAACACCTTGGAATATTTAATTAATAATATTAATGGCGGTTGCCATGGCTTGTCAATCGACTATTATGTTAAGGAAGTACCTATACTGAACTACAAGGTGAAAATACAATTTTAAAAAAGAACATGTGAAAATTGCAGACGCCATTGGCGCCATTTTCAATTTGTGTGTTGTTTGAGGATTCAGTTTTAGTTTTTTATTTTCCTCGTAGGTGTAGTATAAAGCACTATGTATCACTCGAGAGAAAGTGCGATTCCCGATCTCGGGTGTTTTAAAGCCCTCGCCTACGGCTCGGGCTTCAAACGACACCCTCGACGGTAATCGGTCACTTTCTCCTCTCGGTGAACAATGTACAATGTAATGTTGGTGCGAATAAGTTCATCTACTTTTATTTTTATTTAAATGTAAAAGTGTTATCGCTTTAAATGTCTGTAAAGATAATTTTTATTTAAATTTGAAAACGGCATAAAAGATATAGATATACGTATACAAAAAACTAAATGTGCATGTAACCTTAATCGAGCCCTCTGGTGGGCCAGAGGGGAAAAAAATCGCATCGACCTCACTCATTTGCGTAGTGGGCTCGTTAGGATTTTTTTCCCATCGGCCCCACCAGTGGGCCAGCCGGTTGGCTCGATGGGAATAACCTTTACATCTTGGGTCTTTATCAAGTCATAATCAAATCTTTTTAAAATGGTTTCAGAACATCTTTAATTTAAAATAAATATTTATACGTAGGTATTTACAAAAAAGTACTGAATTGAATACGCAATATAATGAGTTTTGTTGCAACCTAACAGTTCTGCATTGAGATTTGATGTGAAGGCCTACGAATAGGAAGTCAATTGAGTTTCAGATGAAGTTATGCGGAATTCTACGCTGACAGATTTGGCTGTTAGCCCAAATTATTGATAGATTAGATCACTTACGGCCGAATACTCAAACGACACTTAAATTAAGTTTACGCTTAAATTATTGCCATCTCTTACAAATGAGTAATGTCAAACATAGGCAGAGCAATTTTAAGTGGTGTTGAAATTTGAGTGACGGTTTAGTATTCCGGCCTTATACGAGTTTATAAAAGAAATAACAAACGCCCTCTTAAATTACGTCATAGAAATTTTTGTCATGGCTCAGTCGGTAGTTGCTTTGCCTTCCGTGCTGTTCGTCGTGGGTTCAATCCCGAGAACAAACATTTGTGTGTGAGAAATATAGATGTTTGTTCTATGTCTGGGTGTTACTTGCACTTATAAGTATGTATTTACAAAAAATAATTATATAAATATTCTATCAGTAGGTATAAAGTGGAGGATGTTGGGGGAGACCTTTGCTCAGCAGTCTGACGAAATAGGTTAATAAAAAAAAATTCTATCAGAAATCTAGGTAGTTCTCATAGTACAAGCTCCGCTTAGTTTGGGACTAGAGGGCGTTGCGTGAAATGTCCAAGGATATTTATTTCACCTACCATTCTGTTGACGTTCGTACCTCTTCATTTTCCTCCTGTGGTAGGTACCCATAGTACCCGCATTTAGCCCTCGGCGCCGGTCGCTGCGGCTTCTGCAGAAACGTCGTCCACTTTCTCTCCTCCTTCATTTTTTCTTCTTTATTCTTCAGTATTTCGGCATTCAGAGCCGCGATTACTTCAGAGTTCTTGAGGGATTCCACCAGTGGTTTGATCTTGTTGAAGTCGACGCTGGAATCGTCTGGTTTGTTCATGTGTGTTGAGAGTACGCGGCTCAGCCTGTTGTGAGTTTCAACCGTTTTTATACTATTATTTCTACACGTTGTAACATAATTAAATTACCCTATAAGTCCGAAAGGGGAGTATTTTACAGGTCATGGCGAACAGTGTTTGTTCTAAACTATTTCTAGTATACTTTTCATTTTCTCTGCTTTGTACAGTTGTGCAGTCTAAGAGCTTGAAAAAGTGCCCGCGCGAGTTTTTTTCAAAAACATGCTTCGGAATATTGGCTGTGAATAAGTATATAAGACAAAATCGGGAAAAGCGAGGCCGCTATGGACTATATTTAAAGCTGTTCTTCATTATACAACAAGTTGAAATTGTCGAAGAGTTACAGTTTCTCTGGTTAAGAACGCGAAACATAGGTAAAATCACGGTTTCTTTGTAATAGGCCTCTAACAATTCAATGTATGTATGTGGGTAATTTATTCATCTACATAATGAAAGTATGGTACGTACGTATGTTTACACTAAAATGCATAAAAACGGTTGAAAATGAGGCGTAATGAATGATAGGTAGGTAGGTTCGTATGAGTTAGTGGCCAACTCTGGGTAGATAATGAAGTTTTTGTGTCGTAACGACTACCAGAGACCCCCGAAGCGCGGACAGTTGTAAATTCCAGTAACGGTCACCCATCCAAATAGTGACCGCGCGGAACGTCGCTTAACTAAGATAATCGGTGAAGATTGACTAAGCAAGCCACGAGCGCCTCAATGAATGAAAAAAATAACATACTGCCACGCACATATAGGTACACTAGCTTCCGCCCGCGACTTCGTTCGCGTCCCGTTGGATCCCGTTGATTTTCCGGGTTAAAAATGTATCTATCCTATGTTACTTCTAATACCTCCAAGAATATGTGTACAATAGTATATTATGCAACTAGTAAAAAAAAGACTAGTGAGACTAGTGAATAAAAGACGGATTTAAAGCGAGGGCCATAAATGAATCACGACCGTAGGGAGTGAATCATGATGATTCAAGTGTTAGAATCCTGAACAACGAGAGTGGTTCATGACCCCCGGTATACATCAATTTTATTCAAGAGTCGCACACTACTTTATACCATGACTACGAGAAAAAGAAAGATTAGAGGTTGTATAGCCAATGCTATACAACCTCCTTGCGCAAATACAATAATTAGACGGAGGTCAAATATATTAGTGTGTTCTAAATTCAAAATAAGCTTTTTAGAGGGTCAAAGTCAAAGTCAAAGTAAAAAATCTTTTATTCAATAAAATCTCACTGATTACTTTGAATCGTCATTACGTTTTGTATATGATTAGGTATGATTACTTTTTTTTTTTATTGGATGAGTTGGAGCTAGTTCGTCCCAAGCTTGTTTGTCTTCTAAATAATCAGATATTTTATAGTATGCTTTTAAAAGAAGTCTCTGTTTTATTACGTTTTTCAACTTGCCAATCGACAACTGAGACACATCACTTGGGATTTTGTTAAAGAAGCGTACACATTGCCCTTTGAAAGATTTACTAATTTTTGTGAGCCTAGTGGTGGGAACAGCGAGTTTGTCTTTATTTCTAGTGTGCTTCAAAAAAAGTGATAATCATAATGTTATTATGATTATCACTTTTTTTGTTGAATAGATTGATATTTTTTTGAACATACAATAAGTTTTCATAGATGTACTGGCAATGTACTGTCATTATATTCATTTCCTTAAACCTATTTCTTAGTGATTCTCTGGGACCCATGTTATAAATTGCACGAATAGCCCTCTTCTGCAACATAAATATGGTGTTTATGTCTGCAGCACTCCCCCACAACAAAATGCCGTACGACATAATGCTATGAAAGGGGGAATGGTATAAAGATTCATGATGATCGGTTAAGTAGTTTTCGCGTGAAATCGTAACAAACAAACTTACATTCACATTTATAATATTAGTATGAAGTATATGATAGATTAGATATAGAGGATAGAATATTGGGGTTCGTTTGTAAATGCGTGTTGTCGTGACAGCTGGCAAGCCCATTACCGCTGTACTTACCCCATAACATGTGCTTCTCTCAACATCTCAGACTCTCCAGACATAAGCTCTGCTATTTTATCTTCAGTCAGTCCAGGTTTTCCCAACTCCTCTGCAAACAAAGCAGAGTGAATGCAATGCCGCACAGAACACGTCTCTTGTAGACACGCTCTGTGAGGCTCGCGGCTAAAACTAGGCAGACTATTGGCTAGATACGTACTAGTCTTTTCTTCATCGACCATGGCTTCTTCTAATCCGTCTATGATGCCTTGCACCGTGCCGAGAGGTTCCCCTGATTCAGTCAGATATGGCTCCGGGGTTCTTTGTTCTGGCATGACCTGTGAATACGCGAAATAAATAAAATTTGCATATTTACAATAGTTATGCAATCCTTAGTCAATGCAATTACTTCCCATCTTACTCAATTCTACTAAATAGTATTTTTGCTATAGGTGTTCTGATGGGTACCCGTCACTAATACTAGTATAGATTATATAATCTGTGCTAATACTAAAACTAATTTGTGTGCAACTGTTTGCCTGACTAATGTTTAAAACTTTATTTATAACCTACCTATGTAGGGGAGAGTTGGCATATATCGCGCCCCTAAGGGAGTTATTCTATAACTCTGCTCCGATTAGCTTAAAATAAATTCGATATATTTTAATAGGTGTAGAATATATCTGGCTACACTTACAAATCTTCAAATTCAACAAAAAAAAAACAAACAAAAATAATACAAGCGCTTAACTAAAATTTGGGAAAACGCGGTATTATCAAACTGGTTGGTAATTTCGCGCTGGGTCTGGGCATTGGTCTTCATATCTTCTGGATTCCATGTTTTTTCTTTTTCGTAGGAGGATCAGCCATCTCTTTTAAAACAGTCACCTACCGCGTAACGAAAGTATCTTTCTGTAAATAAACAAATTTTCATTTTTCCGCAAAATTGCCTACACCTAAAAACCTACGCGCGAAATTATCAAACAAGGCCATTTTACTTTGTAACCTTAAAGACAAGAAGAAACTCAAAGGATTAATTTATACTTGTTGTACACATAAGATCTACACAATTTTTCATATAAAACTGCGTATAATATATAACTGAATGTGAAATATTCACCTCTTATTCAAATGACCCGAAAAATTACATCGATTGCGCGGGAAACATAAAAGCGCACGGCCTTACTCTTTGGTTTGGGTTGGGGACCTGTCAGTGCTCGAGCAGGGTATGAGAGGTCTGGAGCTATGATTTTCCTGAACATTGCGGGCGCGTATTGTTGATAGTTTTAGAGAAACCGAGGGGCGCGAAATTATCAACCGCGCGATAATAGCCAACTCTCCCCTATTAGTTTAAATGTAATTGGTAGGTACATACCAGGGGCAACACAAAACACGTCCACACAACACCGCGCCGCTCGCGTGTTTTTTATTGCCCTGGTAGTGCATTATCGGTGTCGTCCCGGTGCCCGGCCGGGTTGGTGGACAAACGGCTGTGGCAGATTACTTCATCATCACCATCAACCTATATCGGTCCACTGCTGGACGTAGGTCTCTTGCAAGACGCGCCACTGAGTCCGGTCTTCGGCTCTTCTCATCCAGTGTTTGCCAGCTACATGTCTCAGATCGTAACCCCACCTTGCCGGAGGGCGTCCTACAGTATTACTTACCGATATATTAACTGGTGTAGTCATCTTAGGCAAACTATCTGGCTCGAACTGCACCCCTCTGAACCCGAGTAACTCTTCCTCTGGTTTGACCTCATCAGACTCTGGGGCCTCCTGTATTACTTCTACTTTGTCTATGCCCACTTCTTCTTTGTACTCCTCTATGCTTTTTATGGTTTGGTCAATCGCAGACGCGAGGAGGGATGACTTTCTTTCGATTTCGCGTATGTATTCCTGATGAAAATTTTAGGTAAATAGTTTGTAACAAAAACTCCTATAGATTCAAATACCTACTACCCATTTTGTAACATTTTTTTTACGTCAAAGTAAATAAATTTTCATTTACATTTTCAAAAACTGAATTATACAAAAATGTTGTTCAGGCCAACGCCTTCTCAAATTGCAACAGCAATATCACATAAAAACGTATCGTCGTTCGACATCTATAGGAATTAGCTAATAAGGTCACTTTTTTGCAACCATTGTTCGTAAAAGCATCGTGTCATTAAAAACATTATATTTTATTACAAATTTAAGTATTTTATTTGGCTCCATTATATCCGCTAAAGATATAACAAATGTTTATTTCAAAAATACCTACATACCTACTAGGATACGATTTGATTAGTTTATGTGAAGTATAGACATATAGTTACCTATAATAATAATAATAATAATAATAAGCCATTTATTTCCCACAGTTACAATACATTACAAAGAATTAAAAAACTATACACACTTATTTACTATGACTGTTGGGCACCCAACGATGGGTGTAGGCCTCCTCCATGCGCTTCCATATATTCCGATCCTGTGCCGTTCGGGTCCATGCATGTCCCGCGATCTCCACCACGTCGTCGCTCCATCTTTTTCTCGGTCGACCTCTTGTACGTCCTGCGTCTCGTGGGTACCAATGTAGGATACGTTCGCTCCAACGCCCATCACGCGCTCTAGAGACGTGGCCTGCCCATTTCCACTTCAGTTTGCAGAGCATCCTTACCGCGTCGGTGACTTTGGTGATTTGTCTGATGTCGTCTGCTCTTACTCTATCATTGAGTTTAAGGCCGAGCATGGACCTCTCAGTTGCTCTTTGAAATATGGCTATTTTTCTTACTATGCTTTTCGTCAAAGGCCAGCTCTGGCAGCCATAGAGTAAGGTAGGGAGTATTGTATTGTCCATAAGCTTTTTCTTGAGGTGAACCGGGAGTTTACTTTTGAATATATCCTTGTGTGACCAATACTTTTTCCAGGACATGGCGACTCTTCTGTTCACCTCTTTTGCGATGGCATCTTCAAACGAAATTGTTTGACCGAGATATATGTACTCTTTTACGTACTCTACCACACCGGTTTCCAACATAATTGGCTCGGGATCTCCGTTTGACATTGCTTTAGTTTTGTTTAGGTTCATGTGTAGTCCTATTTTACGGCTTTCTATATCTAGTGTTCTGAGCATGTATTGGAGGTCTTCGGGCTTGTCCGATATAATGACAATATCGTCCGCAAACCTGAGGTGAGTAAGTTGTTCACCGTTTATGTTGATGCCACGTTTAGACCAATCCAATTTTCTGAACATGGTTTCTAATATTGACGTAAAAAGCTTCGGGGATATAGGGTCGCCTTGTTTCACACCTCTTTTAATTGCGAATGGTTTTCCAATATTTTCCAATGTTATTTTGGCAGAAGAATGCTTGTATATTGCTTTTAGGAGATTTATATACTTGGACTCTATTCCCTGTTCTTGAAGGCTTGCCCACAAATGGTCATGACTGATAGAATCAAACGCTATGTATATAACTTTATGGTACTCAATACACTTCTCGATGCACTGTGTGAGTGTAAATATATGGTCTGTTGTTGAGTAACCTTTTCTAAATCCCGCTTGATCCCGCGGCTGTTGCTCGTCTAAGTTCTTGGTCATTCGATATAGCAGGGTCGATGAAAACAGCTTGTACAACGTCGGTAGTAAGCTGATTGGTCTATAATTGTCAATTAAGTTAGGGTCTCCTTTTTTATATAGTAGAGTTATAAGCGAGTTGTTCCAGTCCTCCGGAATCGTATCTTTAGCCAAGATTTTGTTGAATAAACTGGTTAGATGTGGTGTCAGGGGCTCTATCATCGCTAACACAGTATCTGTCGATACACCGTCTTCTCCTGGGGATTTATTTTTCTTTAAATTATTAATAGCGCGCTGTATTTCGGTTATTAGAAACTGTGGGGCGGGTTGGTACGTACCGGGGGAGTGTGGTGATATCCGAAGTTTGTTGCTTGGGTCCTTTGAGTAGAGAGTTTCATAGAATTTTGTGGCTTCCGTCATTATTTCATTTCTATTTGTTGTTTTTATTCCTGAGTCGGTCGTGAAGGAATGAACCCATTCTTTTCGGTTATTTAATTGTTTTCTTGTCCGTTTGGTAGAGCTTTTTGTGTCTAATTCAATTTCCAGTAATTGCATTTTATATTTTTTCTTATTTGCTATTATTTTTGTTTTTATTTTCTTGTGCAATACTGTTAATCGTTTTTTCTGTGTGGGTAGTCGTGGATAGGTATTCTTCAAAGCTTCTCTTTCATTTATAAGTTTTTCAATTTCTTCCGTTACTATATGAGATTCTTTATTTTTCTTTATCGGCATGCTATCAACACATTTCTTAATGGCCGCCACAGTATTTTTGTAGCTTTCGTTGATGTCTTCAATTGGTAGCGTTTGGAGATGTTGTTCCATGCGCGTTTGTAATAATTTTGTCTCAAGAGAATCATAATTTCTACTTTTTTGTCCGAACTTTGACCTTTTCTTTTTTAGGTTTTCATTAATATTGTATGTGGCTCGAACCATTCGATGGTCTGATGAGTATTTTAGCGAGATAACTTCCGTGTTATGTATTTTTTTCCTGTTTCTTGTTAGTATAAAGTCGATTTCATTTTTTGTGTTCCCGTCTGGCGATTTCCACGTCCATTTTTGCTTTTGTTGTTTTTTAAATAATGTGTTTGTTATTGTAAGTTGGTTTTCTTGACAAAAGTTCAATAGTTTTTCGCCTCTTTCATTTCTTGTACCGTACCCATACATTCCACATATATTACTTTCTTCACTTACTGGACAGCCTATTTTTGAATTAAAATCGCCCATAACAATAGCATTTTTCCCTGTTTTTTGTAGAGCTCTTTGTAGGTCTTGATAGAAAGACTCTACATCTTTTTCTTTAGCATTTTCTGTGGGTGCGTATGCTTGGATTAGGTAGAGATCATCCATGCCTTCAAAACTTAAATCCAATCTGACAACTCTATCCGAAAATGTTTTAAAATCTGCTATATTTTTCTTTAAGTAGGGTTTAATCATAAAACCAACCCCGTTGGTTCCTTTCTTGTCACCTCTGTACATAAGTAGATATTTTTCTTTCTCGATAATTTTCTGTCCTGTTATTTTTATTTCGGATAGGCCAATGATGTCGTATTTTATGTTTTCAAGGGCGTGCTCCAATTCGATTATTCTATTATCAGCTTTCAAGGATCTTACGTTATACGTACATATTTTCATACATTTATTTTTCATTTTTTCATTTTTCATTTTTGTATTTTCTTCATATTTTCTGCATGAAGGGTTATGGTCTAAAGCTCCCTCGGCGACCACCCGTATTGGGAGTTTGGGAAAATAAAAAGTGCATGCACAAAATAATTTCCCCCATAACGAAACCAAATGCCTTCTTCCAATAGTTCCATTTACAAGGTTTTTTTGTGGTCAAATGATTTGAAGTATTCTACCGAATGGATTTCAGTTTTATGACCGAAATATAAACCAACGAAGTCCTAAAATACGCAATCTTACTAGAACCCAAATCAAATAATCCTAAGATACTTCGAACTTCTAACATGCCTCCTATCTCTAAAAATCTCACCACGATATTCTAGTAAGTGAAATGTTACGAAATATATGAGAAACCAATGAATACTACAAATGTATTGTGAAGCACAATTCAAAGTGCATTTTATGTTTCTCTTGTTTTTACTAACTTTGATTCACGAATGAAACTTACCCGTTCGCAGCAAGGTACCGAGTCACCCCCTCTTAACCCAGGCTTCACATACACAGGTCTATTACCCCCATTAAGCCCAGGCTTAGTATATACCGGTTGGATTTTATCCTCAGTAGGCGTAGCCAGGGGCGGGTCGTATATAATAGTATCGTCAATAATTGTATCTATATGTGGCACCAAATTCTTTTTAACTATAGAAAGATCCTCATGGTCTGGGCTGTCTTCTTTGATAATAGGGCCTGTGTTTTTAGGTAGAGGGATTTCAAGCTTAAATACGTACTCGTCTGTTAAAGGAGTAGGAGGAACGGTGGAAGGAGTCGGGGTATCTATATTGTTATTCTCGTCACTATCAACTGAATTTTGATTGACTAGCTGTTGAGCTAAATCAGTTCTAATGTGCAGTTTTTCGGATTGGTACGACGATGTTTCTTTCGATACGAAATTTTCTATATCCACGCTCTTTTTAAAGACTTCGGTTTCGTTTACTTCTGTGATATCGACTGAGGAGTCTTCTATTATTTCCTGTTTTATTATTTTGAGGGAAGCGTGTTCGTCTTCGACTGGTTTCGGGATTATTACTTTATCTTCTTCTATTTTTGTTTGGATAATAGCAGCCACTGCTAAGTTATTCGTCTCTCTGATAGTTGCGTGTTCTTTTTCTAAGATAAGAGTATGTTGTTCTATCGCTTCTTCTAAAGCGACTTCTGCAGTCTCAATTGCAGCTGTTTTGAAACTTTCTTCTTCTTTTACAACAGCTGTCTTTGCTTTAGATTCTTCTACTAAAAATTCTTCAACTTTGGAATCTTCAAAGACTGCGTCAGTGGATTCTGCTGTCGCAATAATAAATTCCTCTACTTTGCTTGTAGCATGTTTTTCGGACATTTTTACTTCAGTAACTTGTTCCTGACTCTCTTCAAAGAGAGTTTCAGTGGACTGAGCGGTCGCTTTATAACTTTCTTCGGATGATACAACAGCTGTTTTCTCAGATACTTCTAAAACGTCAAAAGAGGTAACCTGCGAGTCTTCGACTATTTCTGTGGTTTCTGATGCGACTGTTGTAAGCAATTCTTGTTTAGATTCAACCGCTTCTTGTTTGCTCACTATCGCTTCTGTAAATTCTTTAGAAATTTCTAAGTTGACCTCTGTGGTCTCTATAGACTCTTTGCTAGCTACAGTTGATTCAGCAATAGCTACGACGTTAGACTCTTCAAGCGCTTGTGTGATGACTTCGACTGCTTGTTGTTTAACACTTTGGTTCATTTCAGCTGTGGTAATTTCTTCAGTGCTTTCAACGGACGATGTTTCCATTTCTTGTAGTATTGCGTCTTTATTAGTATACACGTGCGATTCTACAACAGCTATATACATTTGGTTACCGGGCTTAGTTTGACTTGTTTTTACTTCTTTTGACTCGTGTTCAAATCTAGTTTTCTTTGATTCTCTGTGTAAGGAGCTTGTTTTAGAGATGTTTGTCTTCTCGTCAACTTTGGAAAGCCATTCCAAAGGATCGCTTTCATTCATGACCTCCTCTTCAATGCGACTGCGGCTTCTTGACCTTGCGCGCTGTTCTGTGACTTCTAATCTATCTTCTATACCAGTTTTAGTTTCAAACTCAGATATAACGGCATCCATTATATGAGTGAGTTCCTTAGGTTTTCGCTGCGTCATTTGCGCCATCTGTGCGCCAGATAATCTTTTTCTTTCAATTTCTTCTAATTCCATATCAAGACGCTCTTGTTTTATGTTCTCAGTATGCTTTTCAACTTGTTTATTGTGGGCTTCGATGTTCTGTTCATTTCTACTTTTGAATTCTTGTTTCACAACATTGTTCTTCGTATCTGAAGTTTGTTGCGATTTGTGGAACTTCTGGTTTCTAACATCATGCTTTTCTCCTGCTTCTCTTCGTAATCCGATTATGAGGTTATCATTTATGACTCTTTCGGCTTTAGTCTCAAGTTCTAAAGCAGGCTGAGTCAGTATGAATCTGGACATAGCTACCATTACATCGGTGAGGTGAATGAAGAATGTTCTCATAAGTAAATCAAAGTGATACGAAGAATGTGCCATTCCTCTAATGTTCGGTATTGTTTGTAAACCAATGTTGAAAGCTTTTTGTTTTCCTTCTGATTCTTTTCTATGTTCCGAAGCCTCTTCGTAATCTTCTTTTACAAATTCACTCATTTCTGTTTTCACTTCGTGAGTTTTCACTTTGTTTTTATTCTCTCGGACGTACAGAAGCTCTTTGGGTGCCTCACTTACTGTTTCGGAACTCTCAAAAACAGCTTCTTCCCGTATTTCTTCTTTAGATTCTTTAACAACTTTATGTTTTACTTCCTCCGATTGAAATACTTCCGAAGACTTAACTTCTGATTCTGTTCGTTCATCGAATTCCCTGGATTCAAGTTTTATTTCATCTTCTACAATATCACGCGTGGCCGATGCTCTCAATTCCTCTTCCACTGCTTCTTGAATTTCTTTTGTGACCGAGACAGCTCGTTCGATACTTTCTTCGACAACATCAAGAGCAGTTTGTTTAATATTCACCATATTGACATCAAGCTTTATTTCTTCTTCAAATCTAACTTCCTTCACTTGGGTTACATCTTCGTGCATTTCTTTGGTTATCTCGGTTTTCATTCCTAAAGTATCGGTTACATTTCTTACATCTGTTACTAGCTCGTTTTCTTCGTCTCTTTCCATACTCTTTTCCAGAAGCCTATCCACTTTCTTCTTATAATTTGGATCATACTGCTCAGATACTGGTAGTTTATACTTAGTTTCAACTTTATCAATATCGATTCCTTCCAATAACTCAGCAAAGTCATCTTTGAACTTGGGATTAAGTATGATAGGATCTTCTAAAGGTGGGACGGTAGGCGGTTCAGTAGAGAATGGTCGGTAGGGTTTTGTTTGAGGTAGGAAAGGAGAGGCTGTAAGGGAACGCGATTCGGTGATAGGACGGAAATCATAGAGATCAGATTGGGGGAGTTCGGGGAAGTCAATGCATCGGGGGGGAGATACCTCAGTGGGCTCCGAGCGAAGGTCGGAATCTGCCCTCTCGACCGGCTCGTAAATCGCCTCGAAATCGTCGAGCACTGGGTCGTACAGGCCGCTGGAAAAAAAAGTTATAACCGAATCACGTAACATGTACAAAAAACACACCAGAGGGCCTAGTACGAGTTTTGTGGGCGAATACTCAAAAGCCACTCAAACCCCACTCAATTTAAGTCCCACTTAAATTATTGCCATCTCTTACAAATGAGTAATGTCAAACAGAGGCAGAACAACTTTAAGTGGTGCTCAAATTTGAATGACTTTTGAGTATTTCAGCCTTAGTGTGTAAATCGGGTGTGAAACGTGTGACGCCCAGCACACCAATGTGCGCTGATTTGTATGGAGACACTGAGCGGATTCTTTGAGAAGCTCGACATGCGAGTTCGGGCTTGGTGTAGACCAAGCTGGGCGTCAGACGTTTCACACTCACATTATACACTGAAAACTCGTACTAGGCTCTCTGTTACAATAAACAGGTTTGACAGGCGTCACAACACAGCCGGTAAAACTCTGCCTTCTGCAGTGTAGGTCGGGGGTTCGATCCCCACTGAGTACAAACATTTGGTTGTTGCAAACATAAGAAGGTAAGTAGATGTTTTTTTCAAATTAGTATTTAGGTAAGTAGTTCATCAGTAATCTAGTTTTCGTAGAACAAGCTTTGTTCATTTTGGAATATAAAATGTCCATGTAAATTTATTTTATCGTAATTCGTAAACACCTAAACTCGTACGAACTGATATTTTCAAGATAATAAAAAGGTTTTCTGTGCTGCTGCCCGACCACTGGATTCGAACCCACAACCAGAAGGATCAGAAGGGAACGCTATTATCCACTAGTGCGTGCTTAGGTATTAGTTTTTAATTCTAAGATTTTTTTTAATTAGACTATTTTTGTTAATTTAATCGGGAGAATACATTACATTCGTATAATCATTTCCGTAGTATTTCCAAATGATTATGGACATTAGTGACACTTCACTTTTACTTTCACTGCTCATTTTGAAAATAATTTAACCCTTTGTTCGCTGACACTTAAGTAAATGTTTAGTAAAATGGTTTAATATTTTTTAAGTAGTTTTTGTCAGTGATATAAATAAATAGTCCAACAAATTTAGGTGCACTAGGTGTTGTAACTACGAGTAGAGATTAAGTACAACGCCTCGACCTGAGCCAAACAAATATTTTTTATGTTCCACTTCACTTTACACGCGTATAAATCACACACTTTTGTATTTAAATAAAACATGATAAAATTTTCTGTGCAAGATTTGAAAAACTTACTGATTTTTATATATTAGATAGAACTTCATTGTACCGACCACTTATAGGTAGAAATAAATAAAAAAACAAAATTAATAAGTTCGTTTTCGTCCTACACCGAAAGGCGAATGAAAATAAAAGCATCATTTGGCCAAAATTGGTTAACCATGATTTTTAATAGGTAAAGGACGGATTGGTATCCATTTTTAATCTATTGACATTCATTTATTTATAGGCTGGTTTCAATTTGATTAATCTGGCCGTCATCGTAGTGTTTGTGCAGTCAGCGTTAGATGTCGATGGCATTATCCGACTCTTAAGAAGTTATGTTCCAAATTAGGAAGGACAGATTTATCCAGTTTTTTAATGAGAAAGAGCAATTAAATCGTACTCGTCTAATTGTTTCAAACTTTGTTCTACCTAGAATACAAAATATTTCTCGTTTAAGCATAGAATATCTTTTAAGTCTAAACCTTCATAGAATAATTTTCGCCCGACTCAGACAAGTACCTAGGTAATTGGTAAAAAATGCTAATTATAAGCTAAACGGATATTTTTCATGTTGAATGTACATTACTATATGGCATACCGTTATACCGCATCATATTATGACTCATTATTTGTAAGAAAAAATACGGTCGAGCTGATTTTCATACACTCCAAAACTGGTTTTAGCTCGTTTCGGTTTTATCAATGTTGTCAAGATAAGCACACGGCTAGATCAAATCAGAGAAACGTGCTGAGTCCACGTGCCAGTTTGTCTGGAAGATTAGCTCAGATCACACTTTTAATTAGCTCCTGTCACACTTAACGGTAGACGCCTACACCGATACTCCCCACAGCCTCGACGGTCAGAGTACGCACGTTGTGCTGTGTTAGCTCGCTTGCCAGTTTGTCTAGAAGACTAGCTCAGATCACAGTTTTAGCTCTCGTTACACTTACCGGCAGACTCCAAACGCCAAGCTCCCCACAGCCTCGACGATCAGATGATGCACGTCGTGCTGAGTTAGCTCGCTTGCCAGTTTATCAGCGACACGCGTCACTCTGTCGCCAGGCTGTAGTCCTGCTGTTTCAGCTGGTGATGCCGGATACACCTGTCAAAGTAAATTCAAACTTTCAAAGGTCGTATTTTTGATACCAAAACTATGTTTCTCGGAGTTTATCATTTATTATTTTTAGTAGGTAGTAAGGCTCGAGATTTTGTTGTATTTACAGAATTAGAACGTGGTTTGAGTCTCGATTTATATCTGAATGTGTACTCAGTTAAACTGAGTCTGGATCATTGCTTGAGCGATTAATCAGCATACGAGTCGTTTATTGTAAATCTGGATAGCCGACACTAGGTGGTTTGGATGAGCATGATAGTCGAAAAACTGCTACATTTGGTAAATGCCTACGTAAATCTATATAATATTTATATGATAGTTACCTAGGTACAAACAGCAAAGCTAAAATTAGAAGCTATTTACAGCTGTCAATACATGCCAATAAGCGCTTGCACAAGATCACTGTCAGCCAAGATCGACGAGATTGGCAACTCGTCAACTATAATAGCTACATTATTCAATGTTGCTAGGTACCCGAGACGTCGAGATATATATCAGCATGCAGTGTGTACGTTTTGCATCAATTTGTATACAAAAATATAGTTTACATGAACTATGTAGGTTAGGTACCTAGTATCAGCATTCGCATTAACCATTGACTACCTACCTAATTGTATTACTTAGTCTATGGTAAAAAGAACACAGAATAGAGAGAATCGCCCGCTTACATTTATGTTGTAAGTAAAACTGTCAGTATCAAAATTTACGAATGGTAACAAACTTTTAAGTAGGTTGGTATTTCAGGGTTAAGTTTTTTTTTTTAGTATTCTGCTTTTACGTTATGTAACAATGGACTAAGTACCTAAGTATTATGCCTATGGTTACCTAAGTTACCTTAAGGGTAGGAACTTCATTCAAATATTTAGAAACAAACAAAAAATTTTGTAAATTAAAACAAAAAAAAATATAAATTAATTTGTAAATTTTGTACCTACTTTTAACCTTTGAACCGATTCTTAAAATTATTTCACTGTTATAAAGCTCCACTATAACCGCGTGTCATAGGCTATGTTTAATTTTGCCTTAGTGTCAGTAGTACCATTGATTTGTACCATTGATGGTACAAGTGACACAACTTTGTATCCTTAGTACCATTAAAGAAAAATATGGAAAGCCAATGCTGAGGATATTCAGCATTGGCTTTCCAGCCGATCGGCTAGAGAAATTCTACTCGTTTTCCAGTTTTCCTACTCCAAAGCTAAATCATCAATTTTATTAGGTATTTAAATTTTTCAAATCTCTGAAGGAGTAACATTACCTCGGCAATGATGAGTGGAGCCCCATAGTCTTTTCCTCCTTCAAATTCGAGTCCCCAAGGTTCGTCGCCCTCTCTGGTCAGATGCACGTCCAGCTCCATCTAGCGGACCAAATTAGGAAGCTGGTGTAAGCAAGCGAAGCAAAATTACAGCGCAATGAAGCTGAACTCAAACATAGAAAGGGTTAAAAAATTTAATATATGTGGTAGGTAGGCACGTAGGTGCTGTATATACAGGGCGTCCCAAGACCATGCCATGATGCCATGACGACCATGATACATGGAGGGAAAGTATCATAAATAATGTAGATGGAACATTTTACTGAAAGAAGACTTTATTTTGATTTTAAAAATAAATTAAACTGCATTCAAACAATTGCCTGTCTGAACCGGGAATCGAACCCACCAAATTGTAACACCCGTTATTTTATGATACCAATTAAAAGGCTTAATCGTACGGATTATTTTTTTCCAAATAACATAGCATCTTAAATAAAAGGAAGTCCGTAAGTAAAACAGAGAAACATTGCGTAGCTATTATATTATTTTGAACTAGCGACCCGCCCGGCTTCGCACGGGTGCAATGCAGTGATGATGATGATGTATTATACATATTAACCTTCCTCTTAAATCCCTCTATCTATTAAAAAAACTGCATCAAAATCCGTTGTGTAGTTTTAAAGATGTAAGCATACATACATACAGACATTAGGACAGACGCGGGAAGCGACTGCTTTATACTATGTAGTGATTGTGATGAAAAAAATACCTAAGGAGGTATTTATATTTACCTACCCACCTTAATAAATGTTGAACTTCTTCGAGGTTACTTCAGAGTACCTTACGGCCGAAATATCAAACGCCACTTAAATTAAGTTCACGCTTAAATTATTGCCATCTGAAATGAGTAATGTCAAACAGAGACAGAGCAATTTTAAGTGCTTAAATTTGAGGTGACGTTTCAGTATTCCGGCATGGGTATTTTAGACTTCTAAGAGGCTACCTAGGTACTGAGTACCTATGTATTACATTAGCGTTATAATTACGTTAACGGCGCTCTTACTTATTTATTTGGGTTTGATTTGTATCGTCAAAACTGCTTTTCGTCATTAACCATTTTTTGCCAAAGGTGCGTTTAGTCAAAGGTTCGTTTTACCAAAGTTATGTATGGTCAAGACATTTTCGTCAAAGGAGCTTTTGGCCAAAGACAGTTATTTGCCATGCTTGCGTTTCGTCTTATTGTTTAATTTGCACATTGTGTGCAAGAAGAACCTTCAAAGCCAAAATTGGCAATTCAAGTCACCTTATAGCCCACCATAGGCATCAAGCAGCAACAATGCCGCAGTAGCCGAAACCGGCCAGGAAGATATCATCCCCTATGTATTTTAGGATCTTTAGGGCACTAAGAACACCTTAAAAAGCTCTGCTGTATAGGCAGTCTGGAGTACTTACCTCGTTAGACGGTCTTACAGCAATCAGCGATTTCCACCAGCCACCGTTTCACTTCACAAACGTAGTGCAGTTATCACAGTTAAAATATAACTGTTGGTTAAATTTGGCACTGATACTGTTGTCCTAAATTTCACAAGATTGCAGTTGCTACCTACTGATGTGGTATACTACCTATAGTAGGTAGGTAGAATGGCTCGTGGCTAGGCTTGCTTAGGGCCGTAAGATCAATAGTGGTTTAAACTACGAGATAGAGTTTAACCTCCAGTCTCCGTTTATTTCATAAGATCAATGGTAGTTAATCGACCATGGGTGGCACTATGACACGCGACTTGACAGTATCCAACGTTCAAATGTAATCGTAGTTAACGAAACCCATAGTTCAAACTGCTTTTGATCTTACGGCCCCTAGCCAATCTTCACTGATTATCTAAGTTAAGCAACGTTCTGTGCGATCACTATTTGGATGGATGACAGTTAGTGGCATTTACATCTGAGCGTTTCCGTGCTTCGGAGGGCACGTTAAACTGTCCCGGCTCTAGCAGTCGTTAAGCCAGGACGGAGGACTTAAGGCGGCCTAAAAACTTCATTACATAAAACTCTTTTAAAGCTGACATAGAACCAACGCACAGCCTAAACTATAAGTCCTAGAGGTATGAAATTTAGAGGGTAGTATCCTTATAGTGTAGGGGTGCACTAAGGAATTTTGAAAAGTCACACTCTAACGCGAGCAACGCTGCGGGAGACGGCTAGTCATCTCATACGAGCTTGCTTGCTTGGTAGGTAGGTTCGTTGAAAGGCGTTGTTAGTAGATACCTAGGTGAGGTACCTATTTTCTTTTTCCTAGGTCGCGTAAACAGGGTAACATCGCGGTATCGATGCTGGCACTAATATTCTGTGGTATCGATACGATTTGCAAAGTTACCTACTCGCTCGAGATCTCAGTTCGACCTAGGTACTTATTTATATATTTTTTCTAAGGTACCTACCATTAATAAAATACCTTCTATATTACCCTACGTCATGGTTGAGTAATAACGAACCCAAAATAAACCTAATGAATAATAATAATATTGTAAAAATAAAACATATTTGAAGTATCAATGTATTTTTTTATTTTGATCTACGGTGTGCGATACAAATATGTAATGGCGTTGATTCTGTTGTTGCATTTCGTTGTACTGTCGTATTAGGTTAGTTAAGAAAAATGCAACAAGAGAATTGAAACCGATGCTCTAATTTCAGTGTAGGATGAGCTAATCAAAGTAGGTACAAGAGGTTATATACTAAATAGGTACGTATACACTAGATACGCGTATTTTCTCATGGTTTCAAGATAGATACTATTATAATATTAAAGTGCTTATAATAAAATAATATCATAATATCAGGTGATATTGTTACAGCCACACTCATAGACGTATGTTAAAATATATTAGGTTCATGTAAATTTTGGCTAGGTGGGGTGACGATCTGAGACATGTAGCTGGCAAACACTGGAAGAGCCGAAGACCGGGCTCAATGGCGCGTCTTGAGAGAGACCTAAGTCCAGCAGTGGACCGATATAGGTTGATGATGATGATGATGAAGTTTCGACTAAACGTCTTCTAGTAATCTCGAAGTGCTCATGGCTCGGCTTGCTTAGTCAATCGTCACCGATTATCTAAGTTAAGCGACGTTCTACGCGGTCACTATTTGGATGGGTGACCGTTAATGGCATTTATATATGAGCGAAGTTTTCTTATTGGATTTTGACGTCTTTGAGTGCGGCGGATGGACAAACTGATTATCATAATTTGGTGCTAATGTGCTAGTTACATTATTTATTTATGTACCAATCTACCTAAAAACTAAACTGAAGAGTTTCATTCACAAAAGAATATTAAGACTAATACAGTATTTTACTAAACTAATTAAAGATATATATTTTCATACATTGGTGTCGATTCTGTTGTTGCATTATTCTAAACTAACCTAATTTGTCAGTGCTAAAAAGCGCTTGCTAGGCACCGATTATCTAAGTTAAGCGACGTTCTGCGCGATCACTATTTGAATGGGTGACCGTTAGTGGCATTTACATCTGAGCGCTTCCGTGGTTCGGAGGGCACGTTAAACTGTCCCGGCTCTAGCAGTCTTTAAGCCATGACGGAGGCCTTAACGCGGCCTAAAAACTCCGTCACCAGAGTTGGCCACTAATTGCTTGCTTTAGCGCTAAAAATTTTGCAAAGACAGCTAAATTTTTAGCGCTGTCTAATTAGATTCCAAAAATACAACAACAGAATCGACACCATTATCTTTTCTAATAAACTACCGCCCGAATACTGAGCAGTATATTATTTAACACTGCTTAAAATTGCCCTGACTCTTGACATTAGTTGTTGCTAAGAGATGGGGATAACTTAAGCATTAATTATTTTATTGTCATTTTTTAGTAAAATATGGAAGACTAGCTTCCGCCCGCGACTTTGTTCGCGTCCCGTTCGTCACGTTAATTTTCCTGGATAAAAAGTAGCCTATGTGTTAATCCAGGTTGCAAACTACATATATATTCTAAGTTTCATCAAAATCGGACCGGTAGTTGCAACGTGATTGAACCACAAACATCTAAACATTCACATTTATAATAGTGGTAAAATGGTAGGATTCATTAAATCCCGAGTAGCGTTGCAGTATTCGGGCGTAAATCACAATTTGTCAACAAAACGTTATTAGTTATTTTGTGCTAATTTAAAATATATAAATTTTAAAATTACCCAGAAACATTTCCTATTAAACACGAGCTAAATCTACTTATTTAAAGTTTCACCGAAATCGGTCCAGCCGTTACGGCGCGATTGAGTCATAAACAAAGCCATACTTATAAACGTAACTATAATTATTTTCAAAAAAAGAAACCGTTTTCAATTTTCGAAAATTACCTGGCCATACTTATGAACGTTGTTTAATTTTTTTAAGGAAAAAATCACCTTCTTCTTTACTTAGAAACGCCTGTCAACTTCAGTTTAGCATCACTTCTAGTGACCAAGTGACAGGGAGATTCTTAACAGTGTTTAGACAGTGGTAAAGTTGAGAAGCGATTATAAGTACAGGGGCTCATAGCTTATGACCATTCCTAATATAAATCATATGAATAACTAGTTGATACCTGCGACTTCGTACGCGTGGAAAACTTTCCGCCAAAATATCTGTCAGCCAGCCTAAGATGAACCTCGTAGCAAATGGCTGCTTTTGGTTTAGAGAGTTCAAGCTGTATCTAAGAATCCACGTCATTGATTTCAATAAAATATAGCCTATGTTTAAATCCGGAAACAGGGCTTCCGAATGGTATAAGTTTCATTGAAATTGATCCACTAGTTAAAGCGTGATCCGCGAACAAACAAACAGACAAACTCAATTTTCGGAATCAGAATCGTTTATTTAATAGATCTGCATATTTAGTTTGACAATAATCTTTAATTTCAGTTTTTGGCCTTTTTACAGTTTTATAATAGTATAAATAGATAGATCGGCAATACAGGTCATTCACCCACCTTCACCACGATGTCGCAAAATTCAATGTATGTATGGTAAACAAACAGTACTACGAGATTCGAGCGATTACCGTCTTAGCGACAGGTTTGTATGGAAAGCGACAGAATTAGCCATTCATAAATTGAATTTTGCGACATCGTGGTGAATTTGGGTGAATGGGGTTCCCATTTGTTCTATAGGACTGTTTTTAAAACCTTTTTTATCCCTGTAGTTCCATGGTAGGACTATTGAAACTAGCCCATTAGGGGCTAGTTTTAGTTTCAATAGTCCTACCCAAATGGAAGTTACCAGATATTAGGGATAAAAAAGTTCTAGACGTAACAGTTCTATAGAACAATTGGGAGCCACCCGGTGAATGACCTGTATTGCCGTGTTATTTGGCACCTACTATAAAATCTACTATATAAAAATAAGTCGGGTTTTCCTTCCTGACGCTATAACTCCAGAACGCACGAACCTATTTCCACGGTTTTGCATTCGTTGGAAAGGTCTCGGGCTCCGTGAGGTTTATAGCAAAGAAAATTCAGGAAAAATTTCAACAGAAAAGGGGGAAAATGGAATTTTGAAAAGTCACAGCTAACGCGAGCAACGCCGCGGGAGACGGCTAGTGATTGCTAAATCTGTTGTCATCTGTTTCCGTTGCCATGCAAGTGACAATGTTAGATCATTTTCTAAACACGCGCTAAATTGACAGTTGAATACGAATAAAAGGGCTCAATTCTCGCTTTTCGGAGATAAACAAACTAAACAGCGGGCCTAGGATGCGCACGCGAGATATTTGTCATGTCGTTCTGTTAAGCTGTCAGTCCCGGCTTTAGCAGTCGTTAAGCTACGGAGGTCTTAAGGCGGCCTAAAACCTCCGTCACCAGAGCAACTAACTTATACGACGCTTCCGTGCTTCGGAGGGCACGTTAAACTGTCCCGGCTCTAGCAGTCGTTAAGCTACGGAGGCCTTAAGGCGGCCTAAAACCTCCGTCACCAGAGCAACTAACTTATACGACGCTTCCGTGCTTCGGAGGGCACGTTAAACTGTCCAGGCTCTAGCAGTCGTTAAGCCACGACGGAGGTCTTAAGGCGGCCTAAAACCTCCGTCACCAGAGCAACTAACTTATACGACGCTTCCGTGCTTCGGAGGGCACGTTAAACTGTCCAGGCTCTAGCAGTCGTTAAGCCACGACGGAGGTCTTAAGGCGGCCTAAAACCTCCGTCACCAGAGCAACTAACTTATACGACGCTTCCGTGCTTCGGAGGGCACGTTCAACTGTCCAGGCTCTAGCAGTCGTTAAGCTACGGAGGCCTTAAGGCGGCCTAAAACCTCCGTCACCAGAGCAACTAACTTATACGACGCTTCCGTGCTTCGGAGGGCACGTTAAACTGTCCCGGCTCTAGCAGTCGTTAAGCTACGGAGGCCTTAAGGCGGCCTAAAACCTCCGTCACCAGAGCAACTAACTTATACGACGCTTCCGTGCTTCGGAGGGCACGTTAAACTGTCCCGGCTCTAGCAGTCGTTAAGCCACGACGGAGGCCTTAAGGCGGCCTAAAACCTCCGTCACCAGAGCAACTAACTTATACGACGCTTCCGTGCTTCGGAGGGCACGTTAAACTGTCCCGGCTCTAGCAGTCGTTAAGCCACGACGGAGGTCTTAAGGCGGCCTAAAACCTCCGTCACCAGAGCAACTAACTTATACTACGCTTCCGTGCTTCGGAGGGCACGTTAAACTGTCCCGGCTCTAGCAGTCGTTAAGCCACGACGGAGGTCTTAAGGCGGCCTAAAAACTCCGTCACCAGAGCAACTAACTTATACTACGCTTCCGTGCTTCGGAGGGCACGTTAAACTGTCCCGGCTCTAGCAGTCGTTAAGCCACGACGGAGGCCTTAAGGCGGCCTAAAAACTCCGTCACCAGAGCAACTAACTTATACTACGCTTCCGTGCTTCGGAGGGCACGTTAAACTGTTCCGGCTCTAGCAGTCGTTAAGCCACGACGGAGGCCTTAAGGCGGCCTAAAACCTCCGTCACCAGAGCAACTAATTTATACGAGCTAGGTTGCTTAGCTAAAAAAAGATATTTCGGATAAAAGATAAGTTGAAACTGGTAACATCTTAATGTTATGAACACGTTGTTTTTTTTTTATGATGTTTGTAAATAAGATACTCGTGTTAATGTTCAAGGTACGTAAGGAAACACTTGTGTTATTCTGCCGACGCCCCTGTAACAGAAATAATTAGATTAAATATTCATACAAAAAAATTTATAAGTTTAAAAAACAGGAAAAACCGACTTCAATTTGATACGCCTTCATCATCAAATGATGATGATGATGGCAGTTCGGGGACCAACCTGGAAGCATACCCTTTCAGATAAAAAAAGAATTTTTCAAATCGGTTCATAAATAACGGAGTTCTGAGGTAACAAACATAAATAATAAAAATAGAACCGAATTGAGAACCTCCTCCTTTTTTGAAGTCGGTTAAAAATGTATATAAGTATTCTATCAGCAATCTAGTTCCCATAGTACAAGCTTTGCTTAGTTTGAGGCTGGATGGCGTAGTTTGGATTCTGTTGGTGCATTTGTTTAATCTAATTTGACAGCTCTAAAAATATACCTCCTATCCTAAATAATCATGTACAAAAAGTTAGAACAGACATTATGTTTTGATTACCATACAGGGACTCTACTGTTAAAAATGACTTATGAAGATTCGGTAGCGTCGTTTCTGATACACTGCGCAATGACGCTGTCACTTCGCAAGAGCGCACGTCATCGTTCGAGATGACCGCGCAGTGTAACACAAACGACGCAACCGAATCTTCGTAAGTCATTTTTCACAGTAGAGGCCCAGGACATAATGGTATCGATTCGCTTGTTGCATTTCTCTAAACTAACCTAATTTGTCACCACTAAAAATATTGCCATCTCTTTCTCATAAACTGAAACGACAAGGATGGCTTTAACTTTAGAGCGACACTTGCGGGCCTAGGATGCGCACCGCGACATATTTGTCATGTCGTTCTGTCAAAATGTAAGCATTTTGTACCAGTTCAGGAACTATTGCATTATCTGTGGTGATGTTGTCGAGAAACCGCGCCTTTGAATTTTCAGCTTTTGACATTTCTGCATGACTATTATCTCGTCCTCAGAGAGGTACGACGACTAACAAGTGTCAAAAGTGTACATTATGGCGCGTTTTGTCGACACCATTAGGTACTACAGATAATGCAATAGTTCCTAAACTGGTACAAAATGCTTACATTTTGACAGAACGACATGACAAATATCTCGCGGTGCGCATCTTAGGCCCGTTGGTTGTATCTTGAAAGCCAGCGCTGCTCCATGGTCCATGCATGTGGGGCAGCATATGCTGAGAATAACCTTTTCAACCGCACAAGGGTAAATCATAAATCATCATTTATTCATATTGGGTTAATACACGTCAAGAGTATTAACCCTTAGATAAGTCGCAGCATAAGACGGCTACTTGTTGTTTTTCCTCGCGAGCATGCATGATGCGGGTACCTACAGGGGCCTTATTCACTATGACCAATACAAGCGCGTTACGCAGCACGACAAGACAGCGACGTGAAATCGCCCTAGGCCTATACCGTATTTCCTATGCCATAAATGTCATTCCTTACGGTGACGTCATACGGTTACGGCAAGGAATCTCCTAAGTCATACAGAATAATGCCCCAGAACAGGGCCTCTACTCTGAATAATAACTTACGAAGATTCGGTAGTGACGTTTGTGTCACACTGCGCGGTCATCTCGAACGATGACGTGCGCTCTTGCGAAGTGACAGAGTCATTGCGCAGTGTAACAGAAACGACGCTACCGAATCTTCGTAAGTCAACTAGCATCATATTTTATTGAAGTTATACTTCTAATGCGACTTCCAACAAGGTTGCGTTATTCGAGAGGACATTGTCTCGGTCTCTTTTCTATTCGGGGGAATAGAAAGAGACAGAAACTCATACGCTACAATCAAATATAGATGGCATTGTTCAGCAATTCAGCATTTGACCGCCCGTGTTTTTGAAGTTATACGACTTCCAACTGACAGCGAGGGGAATACAAAGAGAGGGAATACAAAATATACGCTACAGTCAAAATATAATAGATGGCAGTGTTCATGCAACTTTTTACTTTTTATTTTGAAGTGATAATTTAGTACTGCATATTGAATGAATGAATGAATGAATGAAAACGCTTTATTGTACATAAATAACACCGAAACATATTCCTATGATATAAACAAAACAGGTTGCATTAAATGTACAATGGGCGGCCTTATCGCTCAATAGCGATCTCTTCCAGGCAACTATTGGTTAAGTACATAAAAATAAATACTAAATTAATTTCACATTAAACACAGAGCGAGAGTGAATGCGTGCCACTCCAAGTATAACTTCTTCCGCGCGTAGGGACTGCACGCACTGGAATCTTTTATTTTTGTTTTGTGACACTAACTATTTGCTATACTTTTGTACCTACGTTCCTACTACTTACTCTGTTTTTATCTCTGTTGTATCTGTGTGTTTGTGCCCAATGCGTTGAATAAATGTATTTCATTTCATTGCTCTAACTTTTCATAAGATAGACCAATAGGTTTTTTTAGTGCTGTCAAATTTAGTTACTAAATGCAACAATAGAATGGATAGCAATGTGTTGGACTTGCCTCGTGCCTAGCCCCTGCGTGAACAGCAGTTGCCTGTCTCTCGCGAGATATTCGCAGGAGCGTACGAAGCGGAACAATGCGCTGGCTCGCTCGCCCGCGCGAATCACATTGTCACGTGACATTATACCCTGCAACAAATACGTACATTTTAGACAATTTACCGCGTGCACACTATGCCCATGCCGTTGCCGGCATTATTGCCACAGCAACATCGCCTTTATTCTCACTAGGCAGCAAGGGCATGAACTTGGGCCGGGAAGCATTATCGTGTCCACACTATGCACGTGCCCACTTCCTTGCCGACTGCGGCATAGTGTGAACGCAACATATCTCACAGCTCAGTCGGTGATATCTCTGCCTTCTGTGCTGTGGGTCGTGGGTTCGATCCCCACTGAGAACAAACATTTGTGTGTAGCAAACATAGATGTTTGTTCTATATCTGGATGTTACCATGTATTATAAGTATGTATTTACAAAAGAATGTATTGAAGTATTATATCAGTAACATAGTTACCATAGGCTTTGCTTAGTTTGGCGTTGTATGTCGATGAGATAGATCGATATAATTTTATTGTACTTACACCAAACCAATATAAAAAAAAAAAGTTAGTTAAAGTTATGAGACTCAGTGGGCGGTCTTATCGCTATAAGCGATCTCCTTCAGGCAACATTTGAATGGTCGATCAGTAATATTTTTTATTTAGCTTAAAATTAATTCCTATACTATGACATCGACACTGTTATCTGAGGCCCTAGTACGAGTTTTCAGTGTATAGTGTGGGTGTAGAACGTCTGACGGCCAGCACACCAGTGTGCACTGATTTGTATGGAGACACTGAGCGGATTCTTTGAGAAGTACGATTCGCTCAGTGTCTCCATACAAATCAGCGCCTACAGAGGGCCTAGTACGAGTTTTCAGTGTATAGTGTGGGTGTGAAACGTCTTACGCCCAGCACACCATTGAGCGCTGATTTGTATGGAGACACTGAGCGGATTCTTTGAGAAGCTCGAAATGCGAGTACGGGCTTGGTGTAGACCAAGCTTCTCAAAGAATCCGCTCAGTGTCTCCATACAAATAAGCGCCCACTGGTGTGCTGGGTGTCAGACGTTTCACACCAGATTTACACACCAAAACTCGTACTAGGGCCTCTGGTGTGCTGGCCGTCACACGTTTCACACCAGATTTACACACCAAAACTCGTACTAGGCCCTCTAGTTTTCCCTTTTTTGGCAGAGGCCTCCTCCCTTCTCTTCCACTCTCTGTCCAGCTACCCTTGTCCATGTTTTTCCCGCAGTAGCCGTTAGCGATCAGTAATAATTTCAATAAGCGAGCAAGCAAGCTCGTATGAGTTCGTAGCCAACTCTGGCGACGGAGTTTTTAGGCCGCCTTAAGGCCTCCGTCGTGGCTTAACGACTGCTAGAGCCGAGACAGTTTAACGTGCCCTCCGAAGCACGGAAGCGCTCAGATGTAAATGCCACGGTCACCCATCTAAATAGTGACCGCACAAAACGTTGCTTAACTTAGATAATCGGTGAAGATTGGCTAAGCAAGCCTAGCCACGAATAATTTGAATTTATTAATACCTCTATGATAGCCGTTTGTCGCACATTTCCAACGTGCACTGTGCATTGGAAGCCCGGATGGATTGCTGTCGAGTGACGTATCACGTGCACTGTCGCCTGAGAACAGAATGGGGTATAATTCATGAATGAATGAATGAATGAAAACGCTTAATTGTACATTGTTCAGTTTTGACACCTGTCATTGTCACGTTGACGCATTCGCGCGTCATTCTATCTTGTCACCTAATATAGGTCACGCAGGTCACTGAACCCCTATTGGTCAAATACAGGGTTCATTCATATAAAAAAAGCTGTAACGGTAATAATTCGTATTTTAACGTTTTTTTTTTACATTGACCCCCGTGTCATAGAGTTGTAATTAAATCTCTCGTGAGATATGTCGTTTTTCGTGTCGATTACAACAATAGAATCACCACAAAACTAGCATCCTAGTTAGCCTTCCTGTGTATCCAGATAGTGTGTAGTTGAGTGAGCCTACGTAGAAGCCCTAGCCAGTGTTAAGCGTAGCGGTTGCGGAACCCTGAAGATTTTGACGGAGAAAGCTAGCTAGTCAGTATCTTGACGATCTTACGGACCTGCCTACCCAAACGTGTGGCAGACGCTTCAGGAGAGCCCTCCAGGATATCGAGGTACGTGGGACACTTTTATTGCACCCTGTATTCACAGCGGTTACTGGTTTTTCAGGATCTAGTTTGTGGTTTGTCGTATCGTTTTCGTATTTGCATTTTAATTTTATCGTTTAATTTTATACAGTCCACTTAATCGTACATACATAAATAACACCGAAACATATTCTTATGATATAAAACAAAGCGGGTTGCATTAAATGTACAATGCGCGGCCTTTCGTTGTCATGTAAGTACTTATTGCCGTACTAACTCGATAAGTACATCGGACATTTTTATAAAGTAGAATGAACCAAAAAAAAATTAAAATCCGATACGAATCTAGTCATAGATAATACACGTACACTACGGCCGGCGGATCTAGACCGGTCTGAAGTTGCGCTTTCGGAAATTGTGCGTAGGTACAGGCGAGACAAACCACCTATTCGACCCTAAAGCTTAGACCGCACTAGGGCGGAACTGCACTGCAGCGGAGCGTCGCGTCAGTTAGCTTCTATATTCTTTTACCTTGGAAAGAATATAGAAGCTAACTGCCGCGACGCTCCGCTGAAGTGCAGTTCCGCCCTAGTGCGGTCTAACCTTTAAAGTGACTACTGCGCAGCGTTCCGAACGAACTTAACGCCGGTTTAGATCCGCCGGCCGTACTGTATCCGATTGCGTTCTGGCGCGCCACGACACCCCCCAACACAATAATATGAAATACAATCTTTTTAAACTTTCAATACAAAAGTTTAGAAGCTTGTATTTTTTAAATGAATACTTTATTTACGGTTTGCGCTGTATACAGACATAGATTATGACGAGATAAATTGATATAATCCTTAGTTTTGGTTGATCAACGTCAAACAGTGGAGTGGTTACCCTTCCACGTTTGTATGGAAAGGTGTGCGACTTGTTCAACCTTAAAACATAACCGGCCTTACCACGTTATGAGATTTATCTTGGATCTAACAAAACCGCCAAAAACCACGTGTGTTACAAAAACCACGTGTGTTACAAAAACCGCGTGTGTTACAAAAACCGCGTGTGTTTTAATAAGTTGTCAGATTTATTGTAACGTATAAATCTGACAACTTATTGACAGGGGTTAAGTCCAAAACACACGCGGTTTTTGACGGTTTTTGTTAGATCCAAAATAAATCTGGAAACATAATTTGGGGGAACATGTCATATATAGATAGTTGGAAATCTTGCGGGACCTAAACGCTTTTTCATAACGTAACAATAGCGCGTTCTAGCTTTCGGTAGTTTTTACCAGCCAAATTTTTACCAGTTTTGTTTTAACGAAACTTACGTAACTCCGGTCATGGCCAAATTGAAGACAAAGGCCAAACAGGTTAGGCCCTTCGCGCACTAGGAGGCTGCGGCAGCCATTAAAACATATGGGAATTCGTGGCTGCCCAGTGCGCGGGGACTGACGGCAGCCACATATATTCGCATACACACGCTCTGTGCGCGCTGCGAGATATTTGTCATGTCGTTCTGTCAAAATGTAAGCATTTTGTACCAGTTTAGGAACTATTGCATTATCTGTGGTACCTAATGGTGTCGACAAAACGCGCCATAATGTACACTTTTGACACTTGTTAGTCGTCGTACCTCTCCGAGGACGAGATAATAGTCATGCAGAAATGTCAAAAGGTGAAGATTCAAAGGCGCGGTTTCTCGACAACATTACCACAGATAATGCAATAGTTCCTAAACTGGTACAAAATGCTTACATTTTGACAGAACGACATGACAAATATGTCGCGGTGCGCATCTTAGGCCCGCTGGCTGCCGCCGAAACATAAATAGAATTTTGCGACATCGTGGTGAAGGTGGGTGAATGACCCGTATTGCCGTGTTATTTGGCACTTACTATAGAAGGCGTTGTGTTAAAATGTCCGTGAATATTTATTATTTATTATTATATTGTAAGCGTGATGTACCTGAAAGAAGAGGCATCCCCTAGGGTCGTTAGGATCCTCAAGGGGCACTCTGTCCTCGCAAACGCACTCCTCCGTGCTGCTATTGTTGCCGTTTTCATCTGGATACTTGTTGTCACACTAAAAAATAACTAATTATTATACATCTTTGATCGGGTGTTTTTTCTATGTATTATAAGTGTGTATTTACCAAAAAAAAATGTATGTATGTATTCTATCAGCCATCTAGTTTCCATCGTACAAGCTTTGCTTAGTTTGGGACTAGAAGGCGTTGTGTTAAGTGTCCGTGAATATTTATTTATTTATTGTTATTATTTATCCCCACCAAGAACTAAAATTTGTGTGAGGCAATTAATGTTTATTTTATTTTTTATTTTTAATTTTTTTTTTTTGAAGAATGGATACCCAACATACGTTAACACAAAACAAATCAAAGTAAATAAAAAAAAAAATATTTACTTTGACATAAAAAAAGGAAATAAAACAAGGTGTTCTCATAATTAAAGGGTATATATACCACAGCATGCGTATAGGAACAAACCACTTATACCACTAAACTTATACTTAACTTATACTTACGTTTGTTCTATGATCTGAGTGTTACTATGTATTATAAGTATGTATTTACAGAAAAAATATCATAAAGCTCTATACACGGTGTAACATAATTACCCTATAAGTCCGAAGAGGGAGTATTTTACAGGTCATGGCAGACAGTGTTACTTCTAAGACTTTTGAGATTTAGAAGTTTTTCATTCATGAAATGAGCTCGTAACTTTTACTTAAAATGTACGTACACACAGCTAGCGTGTGCGTGCGACGCGGTAGGAGGGTACCTACGTGTGCATGCGTATGTACGGGTTTACGCAAATAGTAAAAAAAACACTGGGTTGTCGAAAATTTCTAAAATAATAATAGCTGTACTTTTGTATGAAAATTTCAATTACGATTTATTGACCCTTTGCACATGTCCAAGCACTCAGGCGGTCGGTCTGATTACGCCCCCTTCGGGCTTATAGGGTAATTATGTTACACCTTGTATACTAATACAGACCTGTTTGTCTGTCAGTTCGTTATCGTCTTGTTCACGGTATAAATTACACTCGTTATTGTCCATGGCTTTGGTCAGAACTTCTTCTGCGTGTGCTATATCCTGCGAAGTAACGTGAAATTAAAAAATATATATAAATTAAACAGACATACGGCCCAATACTCAAACGCCACTTAAATTAAGTTCGCGCTTAAATTATTGCCATCTCTCACAAATGAGTAATGTCAAACAGACGCAGAGCAATTTTAAGTGGTGCTGCTTAAATTTGAGTGACGTTTCAGTGTTCCAGCCATACACTACACAATAAGAAACTTATAAAACCCGCTTTTTTCAAGCGATAGTTTTAGCCCTGGATCATACCTGCAGTAGATTTTTGTTCTTGTTTCGAAGACGCGTCTCAATGGGCGATTGCTTTGCACGTATCAACTCTGATATCTGTAACACAAATAATAAATTGAAAGAAAGAAAGAAAAAGACATGTGTACATGTGTCACACGTGGTAGATGTGTTTAAAAAAAACTAGTGCGTGGAGACCCTCCGCGCGGAAGAAGTTATACTTAGATTAGATTAGATTAGAAAATTCAATATTGCACTTTTAAAAATCGTACAGAGGCGAGTTTAATGCTATTTAGCATTATCTACCAACTAACCTGGGTGTAGTGCATAAAAATAAATACTAAATTAATTTCACATTAAACACAGAGCGAGAGTGAATGCGTGCCACGCGAAGTATAACTTCTTCCGCGCGGAGGGACTCCACGCACTGGAATTTTTTTTAAGGTATCACATCTACCACGTGTGAATTTCACACATGTTTTTTAAGTGAAAACTTCTTTAGCATCGTTGTGATTTGAAAGTCAATGAAACGGAAAAGATGAAACTGAAATGACATAATGAAATGGAAATGACATAATGACATAGCATGACATGAATGAAGCATAATGACATAGCCGTAATTTCAACCATCGCAGCAGAGCTACTGTTGGCCGAATTGTGATAACGTTGGACTGCGGTCAGACCGACAACGGGAGCAAGTTCAAATCCAAGGCGAAATTAAACTTTTTGCAACTTTTTATTTGGAAGTGAAAACTTCTAAAACTAAATAAGTACTGCATATTGGATAAGTACATAAAAATAAATACTACGCACTGGTTTTTTTTTAAGGTTTCACATCTACCACGTGTGAATTTCACACATGTTTTTTTCTTTACCTGTTCCTTCTTCTTGCAGGGTCCGTCGCAAGCCGCCCACGCTCTTCTTCTTGTTTTTCTGTACCCTTCCGGAACTGCCAGTAGAACCATACCAGGTCGCACCTTGAATTGAAATCAATTTTATCCCACTAATATTATAAACTAGCTGTCGCTTGCGGCTTTGCTCGCGTGGTAGCAGCATACGCATTATTTGGTTAAAATATTTGATTCTAATTTTAGACTTCTAAGGGTGCGACTTTTTAAAATTCCTTCCTTAGTGCACCCCTATGGGTTTTTTTTTACGATTTCTGACATTTCTAGTACTCAAACCTCAGTCGGTCCGGTAGAGACTTTTGATCCTTATAAGAAACAAGACCGATTGGCATCAAAAAAAGTTTTTGTGTAAAATGACCATTTTCTTGCTGACTGTACATTTTTTCCAAAATCTGTAAATGCAGTTCAAAATATCTCAAAAATTTATTGATAGTCTCCTAAAAGCGTTTTCCTGTAACTATAACGAATAAGGTACCTGCCCTTACAGTCGCGTCTCAAAAATTCACCCTGTATAAGGATACTACCCTCCAAATGCCATAACTCTACGACTTATAGTTTAGGCTGTGCGTTGATTGTCAGTCAGCTTCAAAAGAGTTTTATATATTTAAGAAAATTTTTGAAACATTCACTCTCAAATAGTTTATTACTAGCTTCCGCCCGCGACTTCGTTCGCGTCCCGTTAGATCCCGTTGATTTCCCGAGATAAATAGTAGCCTATGTGTTAATCCAGGTCACGGACAATATATATTCCAAGTTTCATCCAAATCGGATCAGTAGTTTTTACGTGAAAGAGTAACAAACATCCATCCATCCATACTCACAAACTTTCGCGTTTATAATATTAGTAGGACTTTACGTTCATTTTGTAATGTATGTACTTACAGGTGGACACGGCTGCTGGAGCCCTAGCGAGGCCGGCTGTCCCGCTCGGGCTGCGCCACAGGGGACGCGATTCCTATAGATACTCCTCACTACTACTTGTCTGAAAGAACCGTCTTCTAATGGACCTGTTAATAACAATTATACAAACTATACAATCTAACAAATACGAGGTGTAACATAATTACCCTATAAGTCCGAAGGTGGCGTAATCAGACCGACCACCTGAGTGCTTGGACATGTGCAAACGGTCCATAAATCGTAATTGAAACTTTAATAAAAAAGTGCATCTTTTATTATTTTAGAAATTGGCGACAACTCTAACCGCCAAATTACGAGTATGTTTCCAGATTTATCTTGGATCTAACAAAAACCGCCAAAAACCGCGTCTGTTTTGGACTTAACTAGGTTTTTTCATATTACGTAACATATAAATCTGACAGCTTTAAGTCCAAAACAGACGCGGTTTTTGTTAGATCCAAGATAAATCTGGAAACATAATTTGGCGGTAAGTGTTTGTTTACTATTTGCGTAAACCACTACACACGCATGCACACGTAAGTACCCTCCTACTGCGTCGTACGCACTCGCTAGCTGTGTGTACGTACATTTTAAGTAAAAGTTACGAGTTCATTTCATGAATGAAAAACTTCGAAATCTCAAAATTCGTAGAACAAACACTGTTCGCCATGACCTGTAGAATACCCCCCTTTCAGACTTATAGGGTAATTATGTTACACCATGTATTATTAGCTAGTAGTTCGCCCCAGACTGGGATATTGTGATGTTCGCAACAGAATAACACATCAAGAAAATCTATTATGTACTATTATAAAACTGTAAAAAAGCCAAAAACTAAAATTAAAGATACGGTTACACGAAATATGCAAATCTACTCAATTAATGATTTTGATTCCGAAAATCGAATTTGTCTGTCTGTTTTTTCGCGGATCACAACTACTGGACCAATTTCAATGAAACTTATACCATTCGGAAGCCCTTTTTCGGGATTGAAACATAGGCCATATTTTATTGAAATCAAAGACGTAGATTCTTAGATACAGCTTGAACTCTCTAAACCAAAAGCAGCCATTTGCTACGAGGTTCATCGTACGCTGGTGACAAATATCTGGTAGTGAGTAGTAAGAAACATGCATGGTCGGACTACGATAAACTAAGGTCTTACCCACAAGTAGTCGATCTCGTTCGTACAACCTCCCTCTAGTTAATAATCCCCCTACAACGGGACCGTTGCTATCTCCCACGTGGAATATCTCGTCGATTTGAAACTCGCATGTTTCCTGAAACATTAATATCAATAAATTTCACTTAACAAGTAGTGCTAGGACTTAATGCTAAGAGCATTGTCTACCAGTCTTCCTGGGCATGCAAAATGCATAGGTACAAAACAAGTGTTGTAATGAATATAAATGAAGAATAAATAAATTTTTAGAGGTATTTTGGCTTGCCACTGTCATGACATGGCGTAGAGGACATCTACCTACACTTTAGGCCAAGACGTTGACGTTGACACGCGCTCGCCCTCTGTCACAAATATCGCAGTTTCGTTCCATAGAGTTTTACATTCGAGATTGTTGGCCTGTAGTTAGGTCTATGGTTTTTACGAGAATCTATGGAAGAACTTTTTTGAGTAATGCCTGATCAAGTTTCCAAAAAAATATTATTGGACATTTCACACAATCCCTCTAGTCCCAAGCAAAGCTTGCACTATAGGAACTAGATTGCTGATAGAATACTTATGTGTATAAATTTTTTTTTCGTAAATACATAGTAACACCCAGACATAGAACAAACATCTATGTTTGCTACACGCAAAGGTTTGTTCTCAGTGGGGATCGAACCCACGGCCCACAGCACGGAAGTCAAAGCTCTTACCAGCTGAGCTGTGACACCTGTCAAAATTACAATAGATACGAGTATGCAGCGGGCGACGTGTCGCAGCGACACTACTGGTTTCTATGTATTTCTATGAAATTCCGCTTCATGTCGCTAGGAATTTCATAGGAATACATAGAAACCAGCGGGCCTAGGATGCGCACCGCGAGATATTTGTCATGTCGTTCTGTCAAAATGTAAGCATTTTGTACCAGTTTTAATCTTTTGCATTATCTGTGGTAATGTTGTCGACAAAACGCGCCTTTGAATCTTCACCTTTTGACATTTCTGCATGACTATTATCTCGTCCTCAGAGAGGTACGACGACTAACAAGTGTCAAAAGTGTACATTAAGGCGCGTTTTGTCGACACCATTAGGTACCACAGATAATGCAATACTTCCTAAACTGGTACAAAATGCTTACATTTTGACAGAACGACATGACAAATATCTCGCGGTGCGCATCTTAGGCCCGCAGTAGTGTCGCTGCAGACACGTCGCCTGCTGCCAACTCGTACCTTTAGAATCCCGTTGCGTTCAGACTATGCCGCAGTCGGCAGGGACTTGGGCAGGGAAGTGGGCACGAGCATAGTGTGAACACGATAATGCCTCTGTCCCGGCTCCCGGCCCAAGTTCATACCCTTGCTCTCTAATGAGAATAAAGGCGATGTTGCTGTGGCAATAAGTCCGCGGCAATAATGCCGGCAGCGGCATGGGCGGCACTAAAACATGATGCCGATTGTGTTAGACCCTGGATGCTGAAGAGCATACCTCTTCAGGCGGCTGCGAAGAGTCCTGCACCGGCGGCTGCAGTGCCAACAGATGGGCGTGCAGTGCGTTCAGTCCGAACCCTCGGACGCACGAGACGGGAAATACTGCCACTTCCTCCAGCACCCTGGATGATGAAGAGCATATTACTGAGGAACGTTGCAGCGTCACCGCACAGTGTATCTCGTTGTACGATGTCATTTGACCATCGGGCCTAACATTGCACACGAAACATAAATGTAGACGAGTAGAATAAACGTCAAACAGCGTCTATCCAGCTTGGTTCAATGTCGCATTCTAAAGTACTTTGGACACGTTTCACGGCGAGACACTGACTCGATTGAGCGCCTTGTGGTTCAGGGACAGGTGGAAGGTACTAGACCGCGCGGCAGATCGTCTATGCGATGGATCGACCAGATAAAGTAGGCGGTAGGTGGAAACCTACAATAATGCTCCCGGATGACTATAAATAGAGAGAAGTGGCGAGAAATCGTGAGGCGTGCCACAGCCATTGATAAAAGTAATACATAACGACCACGACCGCTCTGCCAAGAGTGTAACGAAGAAGAAGAAGAAGAATAATAGTAGAGTACTGCAGCCGCCTGCAACAGAGGCAATGAGGGAAGAACGTGTAAATGTGAGTCCCTATTTGCCTAGTTGTGGCCAAGGCTTGTATAGTACTTTTCTCAAATAATGCAAGGAAATTAAAACTAAGTACCTATGCTAAACTTTTTAGTTGAAAATACAATTACTTTTCAAAACCAATAACGAACCACGAAGTTAGTGTTCATTTGTTTTTTTTTTCAATAATCAGCTTTCTATTTGAAATCCTGTTCGAAATTTGAATAAAACCCTTGATAAGTTACCTCCTTGGTTGCCATGTTAAGGAGTAAAAGATCGTTCCATTTTTAAATTACACGCCGGCAATGGATTTTCACACATTTTTATCTGGCCGCTGCTCACATGTATTTGGCCAGTACTGCATTTTCGATTTATCTCGAAGAAGGTGGTCAAAATAATGCTTTAATTTCCAAGCATGTTTGAGAAAATACAGTTTTAATATAAATTAACTACTTACTGATCATCATCACTATTAGATGTTGCCTGGCTTGGCTCGGTTTCACTGAGACGCTCACAGTTGCTTCGCGCCAACGCTTCGTTTGTTATCAGCAGCGGCTTCTGGAAACGAAGAAGCGAAGTTTAGAAGTGGAAGCATATTACGAAAGGTAAGATAACGTGCTCACAGACAGGCGTCATAGCTCAGTGGGTATTAGTTCTGCCTTCCGTGCTGTGGGTCGTGGGTTCGCCCAATAAGACTACATTATAACGAATTTCGTCACACAAAAATGATATTTTTGTTAATTTTTGACACCAAAATGTTACTTACAAATACAAAATTGTGATAAAAATGATACTTTGTCACACTAACATGATACCTTTTTAAAGTTTTCACGTCAAAATGACACTTTATCAAACCAAAATGATACTGTCACAGTAAAATTATATCTTTTCAAATTGTCACACCAACAATACACCACCCAATTTTTTTATTTTTTTATTATTCGGCCTGTCTACATGTTGTGTTGTACCTTCTTATGCGGCCTGAGCGCGGCGGCCAGCCTGGCCAGCAGTGTGGGCACACAGTCCCGCGCCAGCTCGCACTTGTTGATCTACATGTTGTGTTGTACCTTCTTATGCGGCCTGAGCGCGGCGGCCAGCCTGGCCAGCAGTGTGGGCACACAGTCCCGCGCCAGCTCGCACTTGTTGATCTACATGTTGTGTTGTACCTTCTTATGCGGCCTGAGCGCGGCGGCCAGCCTGGCCAGCAGTGTGGGCACACAGTCCCGCGCCAGCTCGCACTTGTTGATCTACATGTTGTGTTGTACCTTCTTATGCGGCCTGAGCGCGGCGGCCAGCCTGGCCAGCAGTGTGGGCACACAGTCCCGCGCCAGCTCGCACTTGTTGATCTACATGTTGTGTTGTACCTTCTTATGCGGCCTGAGCGCGGCGGCCAGCCTGGCCAGCAGTGTGGGCACACAGTCCCGCGCCAGCTCGCACTTGTTGATCTACATGTTGTGTTGTACCTTCTTATGCGGCCTGAGCGCGGCGGCCAGCCTGGCCAGCAGTGTGGGCACACAGTCCCGCGCCAGCTCGCACTTGTTGATCTACATGTTGTGTTGTACCTTCTTATGCGGCCTGAGCGCGGCGGCCAGCCTGGCCAGCAGTGTGGGCACACAGTCCCGCGCCAGCTCGCACTTGTTGATCTACATGTTGTGTTGTACCTTCTTATGCGGCCTGAGCGCGGCGGCCAGCCTGGCCAGCAGTGTGGGCACACAGTCCCGCGCCAGCTCGCACTTGTTGATCACCACTGAGAACGGCAGCCGCAGCGCCACCAACATGCCCATGTGCTCCTCCGTTATAGGAGTTATACCCGCGGTTGCTGATATCTGACAACAATAGTATATTATGCAACTAGTGAATAAAAGACGGATTTAAAGCGAGGGCCATAAATGAATCACGAGCAAGTGAAGGATTCTAATGATAGATTGAATGACGAGCGTAGCGAGTGATTCAAGTGTTAGAATCTTGAACGATGTGAGTGGTTCATGGCCCTCGGTATAAATCCGTTTTATTCAAGAGTTGCATACTATACTTTATACCATGACTACGAGAAAAAGAAAGATTGGAGGTTGTATAGCCAATGCTATACAACCTCCTTGCGCAAATACAATAATTAGATGGAGGTCAAATATATTAGTGTGTTCTAAATTCAAACACCAAAACAGTGAGTAAAAGTGCTTTTTATTCACTGTTTTCAATAAATAAAATAAGCTGTTTAGAGGGGGAATGATATAAAAATATAAATAATTTATGTTTAATAACTGGAAAAAATTCAATTGGGTATGACAACATCATCAAATCATGATGATGGGAGTTAATTGGGATTGTTCTTTTGATCATAAACACCACTGAAAAATCACAGGAAAGCGAAATATGCAAAGTCGTGTACGTGGATGATGTGTTTTTTTCCAGTTATTCATATTTTACTTATTGATTTTAATAAAAGTTTTATGGGACCCTTTTAGATAAAAAAAAAGAGTTTTGCAAATCAATTTAAAACTCTTGTCTGAGTTCTGTGGTAATAAAGATAAAAAATAAATACACCCGAATTGAAACCCTGGAATTATTTAAGTCGATTAAAAAGGAAACGCATTATTTTAACTTTAATGCCACTAACGGTCACCCATCTAACCACAGGACTTACCACAAGCATAGCACGATGCGGCGAGTACCCAGTCAGTCCGTGCCGTGTCGTGCGTTGATATCTAGCGTGACCCGCCAGATCTAAGAACGATACTAGTTTAGCAGATCGCTCGCCGATTCGTTCCGCCGTCATTAGTTCAGAGCAGCCATAGTTTACAACATTACCCTGGAATATAACTGCGTGTTTCGACTAAAAACATTCACAACAAAACCTTCACAACATTGAGTTGTGAAATGTTTATTGTGAATGTTTTTGTTTACAAACGATTTGTTTTTACAATCTTGAACCAATTTGCACAAGATTCAAAATGTCAAACATGCACAAGGTTCGGCGGTGGAAACGCAAATCGATACCTTCACAGAGTTGTGCATGTTTTATTGTGAACTAGCTTACGCCCGCGACTTCGTTCGCGTTTCGCCTATGTGTTAATCCAGGTCACGGACAATATATATTCCAAGATTCATCCAAATCGGATCAGTAGTTTTTACGTGAAAGAGTAACAAACATCCATCCATCCATACTTACAAACTTTCGCGTTTATAATATTAAGTAGGATTATGTCACCATTACCAATACCATTATGTCTTAGAGTGATGGACGCAGTGAAATGCCTCACAGGGCACTTCCTTAGTGGACAAGTTCGGTAAGGCAATGTATTGCTATACGATGGTTCATCGGCTAGTTTTATTATTTACTTCCATATTTATTTTACAATATTTATATTTGGTGTTCTTACCTGAGCGTCGAACCCCAATATCTCGTGACTAAGAGACGAGGTGCGACCAGTTTTAACTTCATGCGCGTGTCGGAACATGTTTAGACGAGCAGAGCCATTGCCGTTATCCAGTTCACCTGGAACAAAAAAAATATAATAAATATTCTTTGGACATATCACACAACGCTCTCTAGTCCCAAACAAAGCTGAGCTTGTACTATGTGATCTTATTTTTTCTAGACTCTTTTAGAGTGTGACTTTTCAAAATTCCTTTCTTAGAGCACACCTACACTATATAAGGATACTACCCTCCAAATCTCATACCTCTAGGACTTTAGCTAGCTCTAGCTTTGCTTAGTTTGGGAGTAGAAGGCATTATGTTAAGTGTCCGTGAATATTTATTTTTATTTTATTTTATTTACTTATAGTTTAGGCTGTGCGTTGATTGTCAGTCAGCTTCAAAAGAGTTTTATATATTTAGAAGATAGAAGATGTCGATTTGTATGAGGATTTGTGAAATTCACTTAGGCCTTACTTCGAAGCGTATTACCATTACGCTTCTCAGTAAGACCTGTTTAAGTTAGACGGACAAGTAACTTACCCTGAGTTAGTACGCCTATAAGAGTAGATTTCCCAGCCTCGTTGGCTCCCATCACAGCCACACGTAATTCTATACTTTGCTGCGGGTGGGCCAACTGGAAGAAAAAAACAAAATTATATGTCAAATATTATGTTAATTACTGTATGTAAGCGAGCAAAAATGACTAGAAAACAGAATAAAGCTCACGAAAGTGACTAGAAATAAAAGAATGCGGGCAAAAGTGACTAGAAAAAAATGATAACGAGCAAAAGTCGCTCTGGAAACAAAAGAACGCAGGTAAAAGTGACTAGAAAGAAAAATACTCAAACAAAAGTGACTAGAAAGAAAAGAACGCACTCGTAAGTGACTAGAAACAAAATTATGTACACAAAAGTAACTAGAATACGAGCTAAAGTGACTAGAGTACGGACAAAAGTGACTAGAATACGGACAAATGTGACTAGAGTACGAATAAAAGTGACTAGAATACAGACAAAAGTGACTAGAATACAAACAAAAGTAACTAGAATATGGACAAAAGTGACTAGAGTACGAACAATAGTGACTAGAAACAAACAAACATGATATGAAAGAGTTGGTTAGAGTAGAGTAGAGTATGTGACCTTCTTGATGTAGACCTCTGCCACGGCGCGATGCTTGTGCACGCGGCGCGCGGTGAGCGTGGCGACGTGCGCGTGCAGGGCGCACGCCATGCGGCGCAGCGCGCGCAGCGAGGCGCGCAGCGCGCGCGCGCGCAGACCCACCAGCACGCCCGAGTCGCGCACGCCTATCACGTACACGCAGCTGCCGCCGCCGGACACCAGCCGCCACTTCAACTACAACACACAACACACAACACAATGCACAAACAAATATACTAAATACTAATATTCACATATATCACACACAAACGGGCACAAACATGACAATGCACAGAGTAAGTAAAACACAAAGACAACATACAATATAAAATGTGTATCTCCCTGCTTTGCCCATCTAATGGGCCAATACAATACTTTATACCATTCCCCCTCTAAAATAGTAGATTATTATACAAGGGGATAAAGCAGTGTCTTCTGTCGCGGGTGACGATTTAAATGGCGAGCGTAACGAAGGACTCGAAGTTTACTCCCGAGCGTAGCGAGGGTGTTAAAAACTTAAATCACGAGCGAAGCGAGGGATTTAAGACTAGTCCTGAGAGTAGCGAGGGATTTAAGTTCACCCAAGACTAAGACAGCTTTATCACCGAGGAAAATACTCTACTTTTCGTACCATTTGCAAAAAAATTAACACAATAATAATATGAGATAGCATTTTAGAAAATTAACTTAATTATAAAAACAAATTAAAATAAACTTAACGTTTATGTATTTGAAGAAAACAAAAACTCGGCCTTTTCTTAGACTAATATTTTTTTGTCGGAAAAGCAAAGGCATCAAGCTCATACGGCCTGCATAATAAATGCGTATTCCTTTTTCAAAAAGATGTATAATGCTTTGTATACAAACTCAATGGTGTAAACACAGATGTAGTTCAGTATAAATTGTATTCCAAATTTAAATCACTTTCTCCCCCTAGAGGATGAAAGAAATCCAGTACAATTTTCTCTCCCTGTTTTTAACAGATTAAAAATGACTATTGTTATGTTCGCTTTTTGTGGCATAGAATGTCACTTTTATGAGCAAGTGGTACGGAAAGCTTATTTTATACACTGAAAACAGTGAATAAAAAGCAAATGAATTTAGAACACACTATATTTGACCTCCATCTAATTATTGTATTTGCGCAAGGAGGTTGTATAGCATTGGCTATACAACCTTCAATCTTTCTTTTTCTCGTAGTCATGGTATAAAGTATAGTATGCAACTCTTGAATAAAACGGAAGGCTAAATATAAGGTAATTACTTGAGTAGCTAGATGTAGTAATCGTCACAAAATGTGTAAGTGTATAATATGTGAACGTATAGTACCTAGTTCAGTATTCTATTTCTTTCATGGATTTATAATAAGAAAGAAATCTAAATAAATCACAAAACTGTCTTACATTCTGTGGGGATTGAACCTGCCACCAGCTGCGCGCAAGGCAGAGCCAAAACCAACTGAGCTGTGACGCCTGCATTCACAGATACGAAATAAAGTATTACCTGAGTAACCAGATGTTGGAATCTTCGTTCACAAGTAGCAGATAATCGTAGCTTGTATTCTACATTTCCGAAGCGAGGTTCAGGGGGTAGGCTGTTTAACGTCTCACTGCCAGAGTCCGAATCATCTGACGTGCTGCAAATAATATGATGGACATACGTAAGTCCATCATTGCCTAGTTGGGGCCAAGGCTTGTATAGTCCAGTCATTTTAGCATTTCACCTCGGAATTTGAAATACCAAGCTATAAACTCGTATAAACTTATATCTTGACATCCTAAAAGTTGTCTCAAAACCTACATATGGTAGGGTGTTCGCGACTATTACAATCTCAAGGTCAAATGTCACAAAAAGTTACCTTTTGCAAATATTTCGTTTCCTATGGGTTTTTTGCTATTTGTATGTATGATCAATATTGTAGAGGATTAACTTTCCTACAACTTTTGTTTTAATATTTTTTTTATACGTTGAGTCGTTTTCGAGATAAATAGCGGAGAGCGCGTTTTATAATTTTTACTACAACTCAAACACTATTTATGCTAGAATAAAAAATAGGAACGGTTTTGGAATGTCTAAACAAAGCCCTATTCTATGACATCCAACTTGATATTTTAGTACGAATTTTTATTTTTTTACGAATTTATAAAAAAAAAGTATACAAGTATTCATCAGCAATCTAGCTCTCATAGTACAAGTTTTGCTTAGTTTTGAACTAGAGGGCATTGTGTGAAATGTCCAAGAATATTTATATATATGAAAATCTGTTATTGGCTTTACAGATCGAATAAAATCGAGCTTCGTTTAATAAATACTCACTCATCGTCTAAATATTCTTCATCATCATCATCACAGTAGAAGAAGTCACTCTCGAGGTCCTGAGCCGTGAAATCACCCGCTAAGTACATGTCATCCTTTAAACTAACCTGAAAGTAAACAAAAAGTGACCTTCTTCTTTAGATCTTAAGACCCAGATTGCAATTGCTCGCGCTGTGGTGCTAATTATGACAATACACACACAACAACCCTAAAGTATTTTTTTTTATCGAAAGAAGGTTCCAAATTAAGAAGAGTTGGTCTTTTTTAATGTTTGTTACATCAGAACTCACGGACGGATTTCACAAATTCTTTTTTTAACTGAGACGGTATACTTCCAGATTGATGCCATAAAATATTTATCAAAATCGGTTCAGTAGTTTGGCAGTTTAATAAGAATAACTGTAAAAAAAAACACTTACACGACATTGCGTATTTTGATTTCTTGTGATTTTTCTGTGTTGTTTACGATTAATAGAATAACCCAATAAACTACCATCATCATCATCATCTGATGAAGAAGCCGGAAAGTGGTCAAATTGGTCAGTTTTTGGAGTTTTTAAACTTATAAATTATTTAATCTAAAACGAGGGTAGTTTGAAATTACCTTCTCCAACTTATCAATAATATTATAGGCGGCTCTGTCTTTGAACTCCAGTCCCTCATCCTCTTCTATTCTGTACTGTGTTTTGAAATCCGCCGTCAAATCGTTCACGTTCTTGCCAATCTCTACTTTAGGCTTTGCTGCGTTAGCATTAAGGTTGTTTTTCGATGTGTAGATCTTCTCGAATGACGGTTCTTTGGCTGGGGAGACCTTTTTCCTTCTTCGGGACTTTCGGCCTGTGTGTCGCTTTTTGTTTTTTTTATCTTCACTTGTGGTTTCTGGGTAAAATAAATGATCAACTTATAAATACATGTTTAGATAGAGTAGGCGTAGTTCCTCACAACCAGAGCCTAGAAAAACATGATGATGGGGTCCTCTTCAATGAAATACCTTTTTGGATTTTAGTAGTTTAGTTTACTGTTTCTTTTACACGAAAATATAACAAGCTGTCGCCCACGGCTTTGCTCGCGTGGTAGCAGCATACGCATTATTTGGTTAAAATCTTTGATCCTAATTTTAGACACTTTAGGGTGCCACTTTTCAAAATTTCTTTCTTAGTGCTCCCCTACACTATATATAAGGATATAAAATTCAAATTTCATACCTCTAGGACTTATAGTTTAGGCTGTGCATTGATTGTCAGTCAGCTTCAAAAGAGTTTTATAAATTTAGAAGAAAGATTAGATTATTATAAAATTGCCAATCGACACACAGTAGGTATATCACACTTCACAGTATAAAAAAAATTGTCCATAGAACGTTGATGCTAAGCGGCATGCCAGGCATGGTGTAAGTAATAAGTAATTGTTTGTCCAAACAAACAGGAGCTTCGTTCCTAGTTTTAAAGAATTCAGTCCACTCACCACACTGGTTTTGCATCATGTAGCTATCGATGTAACTGCCATCCTTCACCATAACTTCAGTGCTCAGATCCGGTTCGTTCAGGAACGAGGATTCTTCGGGAAGGGTTTCATTCTTTCCATTAGAGCGGCGGCCACGTCTTCGACCTGAGAAAAATAGAATACAATTAAGTACATTACAACTGGGCAAAAGTCGTCACACAATGGGTGCCTGCAGATGGGCGACGAAGCCGGGGCAGACCGAAGAAACATTGGCGTGACAACCTCAAAACATTCCACAGAGCCTGGTGAGAGGCAGCCGATGATCGTAAGACCTGGAGAGATATGGGGGAGACCTTTGCCCAGCAGTGGGATAGTATGGGTTAAGGCGTATACCCTCTCGCTCGCACATTTCAACATTTTTGAAGATATAATATAACTAAATGTAATTATGTGAAATTGCAGAGCTTCTCTCAGAGAAAAATATCACATTGATCCAAACAAGTTTTCTAACCAAAAAATTTGCAAAAGCTTTTTTGTCGGAAAACTTGTTTGGATCAATGTGATATTTTTACTGAACCTTTGCATTGTTATTCTCTCGACCCTGAAGCTCTGCAATTTCACATAATTACATTTAGTTACATAATTACATTAAATTCAAAACAATTTATCTTCTTCTTCTTCCTGCCCTTATCCCACTAGGTGGGTTCGGCACAACATGTTCTTTTCTTCCATTCTCCTCTATCATTCGTCATCTCAGTGTTCACTCCTTTTATTGCATATACTCTTTTACACAATCCATCCATCTTTTCTTGGGCTTCCCTCTTCCTCTATATCCATCCACATTCATACTTAGCACTCTCCTCGTTACATGACTCTCTTCCCTCCGCATGACATGCCCATACCACGCTAACCTGTTGCTCCTCATTTTCTCCGTCACTGGTGCTACTTTCAGACTTCCTCTAAATTCAAAACAATTTATAATCTTTTGAAATAATTACAATATGATTTATGCTGGACCTCGTGCAATGTTAATGCACACAACATTATTGTTTGCGATTTTTCATAAATAATTTCAGTAAAAAGCAAGCTATGAGTTCGTGGCCAACTCTGGTGACAGAGTTTTTAGGCCGCCTTAAAGCCACCGTCATGGCTTAACGACTGCTAGAGCCGGGACCGACAGTTTAACGTGCCCTCCGAAGCACGAAAGCGCTCAGATGTAAATGCCACTAACGGTCACCTATCCGAATAGTGACCGCGCAGATCGTCGCTTAACTTAGATAAATCGTTGAAGATTGACTAAGCAAGCCTAACCACGATATCTTCAGAAATGTTGAAATGTGTGAGCAAGAACTTATTTAAATGACTGCCAGCATCAAAGTTCTTATGCTTAACCATCTTGCCTTTTGTCCCTTCAGGTTTCTTCTTAACGGTATCCTGATTGAGGTCTTTATGACGTGTCTTGATTTTCTGATTGCCATCGTTCGGGTCGAACAGACTCAGGAAATCCATATCTGTTAATAAAGAAGGAAAAACTCGTAAATATTTGTTTTAGGCCGGTTTCAGTGCTCGACCGACCCGAAATAGAACACACATCCATGTTTGTCACACACAAGCGTTTTTTCTCAGTGGGGATCGAACCTACGACCCACAGCACGGAAGGCAGAGCTGAGCTGTGACGCCTGTTAAATTCAGGTATACCTATGTTAATTACAAACAGTGGAATATTTTGTTATTTTCAATTCAATTCCTGTTTGAGAACATATTGCTTCGTATCAATGGGACTTGGTAACGCGCCAAAATATTAATTCAACAGATAACGGTACATAATCTAATATTATCTTAATCTTGAACCTCATGTAGGTGTGATACCTACTTAAAGAGGTCATTCAACCTTTGTGACTTTGTTTAATAATAAATAAATTGTTTATTTACCAAAACACACTTATTATTAAACAGGTATCAACATTAATTAATTTAAGTTATTAGTTGAGCAGATACAAATAATTATTACGTAGGTTTGCCAGCGAAAAAAATATAATTTATGTTATGAAAGTCACTTTCAAAATGATGCTAGAAATTTTATTAGAAAAGTCATATCTTTTATTAATTGGGTTTTTTAAACTTAGTCATCAGGTTGTAGGTACCTCATTAAAAAGGTACAGGTCTCGACACGGTTTAATAGCTCTGACCTTGAATGGAGGGGAAGTGGGAGGGTGTTTTGCCCAGGGAAAGAGATATAAGATTAAATTTATTTACTATAGACGAGCAGCTTTCGCCGTTATGTCTACGTCGCACAGTGTTGAAATATCCTTTATCACTTTTGTCTTTCTTTTAACCACTGTTATTATAGGATAGAAAAAGAGATATTTTTGATCTAGGTAGACACATTAATATAGTAGGTGCCAATTAACACCGCAATACAGGTCATTCACCCACCTTCACCACGATTTTGCAAAATTCAATTTATGTATGGCTAATTCTGTCGCTTTCCATACAAACCCGTCGCTAAGACGGTATCGCTCGAATCTCGTTAGTTCTGTTTGTTTACCATACATCAATTGAATTTTGCGACATCGTGGTAAAGGTGGGTGAATGACCTGTATTGCGGTGTTTTTTGGCACCTACTATACCTATTTATATCCGCGCATGAAGTCATGAGCAGACAGCTAGTATTAAAACAAGACAACTCTTCAAAATACAAACAAACAAACAGAGCACAAACAACACCAGATAGATATATATAATATCTTATTTGCATACCAAGAAAAAGAAGGAAAAACAATACAAGAAAAATAAGTTTAAACAAAAATGTCAATTTATGTAAAAGGATGTCGCAAAATTCAATTTATGTATGGTAAACAAACAGTACTACGAGATTCAAGCGATTACCGTCTTAGCGACAGGTTTGTATGGAAAGCGACAGAATTAACCATTCATAAATTGAATTTTGCAACATCGCGGTGAAGGTGGGTGAATGACCTGTATTGCAGTGTAATTTGGCACCTACTATAGTTAGTGTGCTAGTAGTGTGCACTAGTTATGTGTTCATCACACCAAAATATCACAAGAATGTTCTTTGCTTGAAACAATTTACTTTTGAACGTCGATGATGCTAGTTATGTGTTCATCACACAAAAATATCACCAGCTTGCTATGTTTACTATGAATGGTTTAAATATTTTTCTTTAAATACTTATACATCTATCTATATCTGGTTGCTGCTTGATTAGGTGGTATACCTACTATTTAGTTAAGTTACCGCTACACTACGGCCGGCGGATCTAGACCGGTCTGAAGTTGCGCTTTCGCGAGACAAACCACCTATTCGACCCTAAAAGTGACTACTGCGCAGCGTTCCGAACGAACTTAACGCCGGTCTAGATCCGCCGGCCATACTGTACCTATGTTCCGCTTACTATTATATGTAATAATCCAAAGTGGAAACCTGTAATTGGCTATACCCTATGTATCTAAAACTTTTTAATTAAGTACCCTCTATATCGCTGTTGGTTTCCCAATAAATAAATAAATACATCACAAGAACGTTCTTTGCTTGAAACAATTTACTTTTGAATGTTGACGATGCAATAATCTTGTAACATTACAACAACTTATTTCATAACAATTGATTAATTTATGAAATTTATGCTCTACTGAAACGTCACTCAAAACTTCTTTTTTTATTTACAATAAAAATATTATGTCCACTGATATGCGTTTTATGCAGATCCTTATCTAACCTTTATGGAAGGCAAAATTTTATTCACAAAGAAAATGACAACTAATACAGTATTTACAATATTTACAAAATACACATGAAACAGTTGAGCTATCTACAAACCGTTGCAAACGATTTATAGATAGCTCAACCGGTCCAAATCAGTACCAAGGTATGAAATATGTAAAATGAAAGGTTGTATCTGCGATTAAATATTATGCGATTTGATTTTAAATATCTGCGGGTATGATATGAATGAAGCATAATTCCCAAAATACAATTGATCCCGTTTTTGCCTAATAAAGGTATAGAAGCATTGTGTATTTGTCAATTTATAGGTCTTTTATGAATCTATCTACTGACATCACATAGTTTATTAAATACAGCTTGTTAAAAGGAAAATGGTTCTTTCTAAATTTGAAAGGGATGGCAAGGTCAAAGAAACATTCTGTGTGCATTCTCAAGTAATATTATAAAAGGTAGGTAGCTATTTTCTCTATAGGAATTATAGATTTATATAGTTATACAGCTAGGGACATTTGGTTTTTACAAGCTTCTATAGAAATGTAATAAGATAGTACTTACCAGCAGCTGTTTTGAATATCCAAGGTCACTGATTATTTGGCTTTTTCAGTTGCCAACAAGGTGTCAAGTGGAAATTATTGTGAACTAATCGTCGCAAAACAAACACAGGATCACCGCCAAAATATTATTGTGACGCGGTACTCACACAGGCACGATTTGTCTAAAAATAAAATTATAATAATTAGTACCCTAGGTTGCAGGTACTGCGGTAAAATGTCTGAGTCAGGTTACTTTACTTATTGTATAAATGCTCAGTACTGTTTACTGATAATAATTTCATCACAATAGCGACTATTTCAATATAAATACTGCATGTAGGAATCACAAAATTACACAAAAATACCTATTTCACAATAATTTCTCTTTTCACTAACAAACAAAACCACAAAATAAAACGGCCAGCCTTGTTTCTACATAGAAAATGGCAGAATCAAATAATTCTATTACCGCGTGCACACTATGCCCATGCTGCTGCCGGGATGTATGGTGGCATCAATGCCGCGGACTTATTGCCACAGCAACACCGCCTTCATTCTCACTAAGGCATGTATCTATCGGCATACATGCTCACGCCGGCATGTATGCCGATACATGCCGGCAGTGGCATAGGCATAGTGTGCACGCAGTATATCACAAAAAGGGTTTGCTAACGTGACGTCACGCACGAAACCCAAAGTTTGTGGGAATAAGAGCGCCGAATCATTTATAAATAAATAAATCGTTCATAAATAATTAATTACGTTCTTTATTTATTGTATTTAATATGTACCTAGTTCTAAGTGGTTCGCAATCGTCAAAATTGGTTGTCGACATGCTCTCTGGCTTTAGCAGGTTTTGTTGACTCTTGCATGAATATGCAAGTGAGCACACAGAAAGAAAATCTATGTCTGGTAGTAACTAAGCAGTAAAATGCTACAATGCCCCATTTAGCTGTCTGCAGGGTGTGCTTAGCCGGTAATGTTAAAGTTCATTCTATTCAAGACACCAAGCTTCAAGTTCTCTACGAAAATCTCACAAGTTGTAAGGTAAGAAAACTTGTTCGTATGTATGTACTTACCTACTTATTTATTATGTAGTTGGTCACAGAATATTGAACCAATTGTATCTCTACCTACTGACATCTTGACAATTTTTTCTGAAGGCAGCAGCAACTGTGATCCCTGTTAGTTGCTTCAACCTATTACTTCATTTTGTTTAAGCTGGTCACAAACGATGGAAAACCTAATACAGTGTGCTACATTTGTCACGCGCACTTGCAAAGATGTCACAAATTTCTGGACAAAGCACAAAAGACTGGAGATATCCTGACGGAATTATTTCTCAATGACATTGAGGTAGGTACTTGTTTTCTATTATCTTATTTAGCTTTCCACCATCAGGTGGGCCATCGGTTTGTTCTATCATTTAGTTGTAATAAGTTGTTTATAATTTAAAAGTTTTCAAGAGTTAGAGTGAATAGGGTATCTTCTTGCTAACTGTGCTACATTGTCTGTTTGTCTAGTTTCATACAAGAGCTTGTTATCTTTTAACTTATATCTCTGAGTAAGGAAGTATTAAAAAAAATTTCCTCTATACAGATATCCCCAGAAATGGTTGCAACACTGAACAAAGGTATGGGAAACCATTTCTCTGTGACTCCCGTAGAGTGTATCTCATTCAACTGTTCACACACTACGGTAAAAGATGAAATTGAAGTCAAAAAAGAAATTGTACCAGTCAAACTTGAAATGGAAGGTAATTTATAAGTAGTAAAGTATTTATTTTCTTTTACAAAAAGGTTTGTCTAGCTTAAGATCTTAGTTAAATTATTGAAAAGGTACTTGATATAAACCTGCATTGCAAGAGACTAAAGGTAAGTTCCTACAAGATAGTAGACAAATCTGGTGACGGAGTTTTTAGGCCTCCGTCATGGCTTAACGACGTGCCCTCTGAAGCATCGAAGCGCTCAGATGTAAATGCCACTAACAGTCACCTGTTCAAATAGTGACCGCATAGAACCTCGCTTAAATTAGATAATCCGTGAAGATTGTCTCGGTGATCTACGCTACGAAAGCTTCAATGGAAGTGTAAAATACTGTGCTTTGTATCCCTGGCTCACTGGTACACCGAGCTGGTCTTCCACTGTCCTCCGTTCATCACCGTATCTCTCGGCTAACTCCCCGACCCCTTCTTCTTCTTCTTTTTTTCTTGTGGCTGTTCGGTGGCTAGGGCTGCCACGAATTTGCCAATGTCAGTGTTTATTGGCGTTTACTGGTTTACTAATCTTTTAACAAAAGGCGGAGATCTGAGTAGGTTGGTTAAGAAAAATGACCGGTGAAGAAGGGAGACTCTAAAGAGTTGATTTGTCAAAATAGATATGTACGGCATATAAATAATTAAGTAGGTAATAATAGTAGGCACCTATCTAAATACATACATAATATTTATATTTATAGGTATATAAGTTATTTACAATTTTATTTTATTGGTAGTTATAAATTTACATAATATTTTAATAAAAGGAGAGAATACAAGAGATAACAGGAGTTTAGATGAAAAAGGACGTGGGATTTCGAGAGGAGTGACATCATACAATGATAGCCGCAGCCTTGGGCAGGAGAATAAAATGTGGTCAACACTTCCCTCATCTAATCCACATTCACATAGGGAGTGGTCCCTGATCCTTATTTTAGCTAAAAAGACTGGTGTGCAGACATGACCTAAGCGAAGTCGACAAATGGTTGATGTTGTTATTTTATTAGCCAAACGAAACTTAAAAAACCATGGTCTAGATGGAATTTCTGGTTGAATAGAACCGTAATGTTTGCCTTTCAAGTTCCTGGACGATACCCACATCCGTGACCATGATGTGGTCAAATGGGACTTAGGGACAACACATAGATCATGAGCATAAATTTTAAGATGGTCATGAGAACCTGTATGAATAGCCTGCTTTGCACACGAATCTACTGTTTCATTACCGGGAATTCCGGAATGACCAGGAATCCATGCCAGTACAATATTTAATCCTAGTTCTTGACATCGGAATAACGATTCTCGAATTTTTAGAATGATAGGAAAATTAGACTTAGATCGGAAAGGATTAGAAAGTATAGACTGAAGGGCACTTTTAGAGTCTGAGAAAATAATAGAGTTATTTAAATTATGTGCCTGAATAAACAATATACTTTCAAGTATAGCTATTGCTTCTCCTGTAAACACAGACGTGACGGTAGGGCATTTGTAATTTAAAATTATTTTAGAAGATGGAATCCATACTGCTGAGCCTACGGGACTCGAGTCGTTAAGCTTGGAGGCATCTGTATAGAAAGGACGCCATCCACTGTATTTATTTTCCATAAGATAATTAAATTCATTTTTTGCATTGGTAGAATATTTATGAATACCAAAATCTAGCAATACATTGGGTTCGAAAACTAAGGCTTCATACGGGATGGAAAAAAGAGGGAATGATTGGGTTTGCATAACGGGGTAAGGAAGGTGAGAGTATTTTCTAAAACTACGAATTAGGCAAGGTATTGAGTCCTGATTATCATCAATTTGGGGCTCTAATAAGAGAAATAAATCATTTAGGATTTGGAGAAGAGGATGATGAGAATTTTGGACAAGTTTGAAAAAGAATCTGTCTGAAAGATATTGTCTTCTGAGGGAGAGTGGAGGTTCAACACATTCCACCTGCATGGCGTTGATTGGAGAAGATTTCATTGCACCAATGATTATTCTGAGGCATCTGGACTGAACCCTATCCAGAATCCCCAAAGCTAATTTTGTACTTGGGTCTAAAAGAAAAGATCCATAATCTAAATGGCTTCGAACGATAGCATTATAAAGAAGTTTCTGACAGTAGGGGTGTGAGCCCCACCAAACACCAGACAGGGAACGGAGGACATTGATATTCTTTTCGCATATGTCCAAAATGTAATTACAATGAGAAATTCCTGATAACCTCGAATCTAAATGAACACCTAAAAACTTTGTACTTGAAAGCTGTTGGATTCGTTCATGTTCAATATATAAATCAATAGCTGGAGTATTTCGTTTTTTGGAATAAATTACACAACTACTTTTAGTAGCTGAGATTGACAGACCATGGTCTTTCAACCAATCACCCAAAAGAGAAAGGGCTGTGTTAAGATTGTCTTTAGCGTCACAAATAGAATTTGATCGGACATACAAAGCTAAATCGTCTGCATATTGAAGAACATTACAAAGAGGAGTGATGGAAGAATCAAGGTCGTGAGTGTATAGACTGTATAATAGAGGACTTAGCACTGAGCCCTGAGGAAGGCCTTTCCATATACGTCGAGCAGGAAAAAATGACCCTTGGTGTTTTATCAAAATTTGCCTATCCATTAATAAGTTGCTTATGTAACGAACAATCCTCACAGGGATACTCAGCTGGAGAAGCTTGTTCCTGAGTATTGGAAGAAGGACGTTATCATATGCCGAAGTTATGTCTAGAAAAACTGCTACCAGAGATTCTTTCTTTAAAAAAGCAATGCGAATATCAGAAGTAATCAGACTTAAACTATCCATAGTACTCATGCCTTTTCGGAAGCCAAACTGAGTTTTAGATAGAATACCTTTGCTCTCCACGATCCACTCAAGGCGAAATTTAATCATGTGTTCTACAATTTTAACTAAGACTGAAGATAAAGCAATAGGTCTGTAAGAATTTGGGTCTGAACGACTCTTTCCGGGTTTGCATATTGGAATGATAATTTGAGTTTTCCATTCATCCGGAACAACTCCATTTTCGAAGAAGATATTAATCAGTTCCAAGTAGTATATTTTAACGTTATCAGGGGAATGAACTAGAAATGAATAAGGAATCCCATCAACTCCAGGGGATGAATCTTTTAATCCATCTAGTGCTAAATTTAATTCATTAATAGAGAACCTATTGTCAAAAATGGAAGATGATGGAATGAAAGAAGGGGACGAAGGGACGGAATCTATATTAGGGACAGAGGTTGGTGATAATCTGTTACTAAAAGGTACTACCCACGACGTGGGATCATTTGATGATAGGTTTGTGGAGTTGCAAGAGCCTCTAAATCGTTTGATCTGTTTCCAAACTACTGAAGATGAAGTTCTAGGGGACAAATTTTCACAAAAGTTTTTCCATCCAAGTTTCTTTTTCTTTGATAAAACCTGTCTCGCTTTCGCTGCACAACGCTGATAATCTATAAAATGTTCAGGAGTCATTGAGTTATTGTACTCAATCTCTGCATTTTTCCTGTTCCTAATAACAGTTGTACATTCTGAGTCCCACCAAGGATTAGATACTCTACAAAGTGTACGGGATTGTTTTTTAATGGGAAAGCACTCATCTGCAGTTTTAATAATAGCATTCAATAGCATTGAATATGAAGAAAGTGCATTATCTAAGTTTACAAGAGGAAGGCTTTGAGTGGCAATGTGCAAAGTAGAGGAAAAATATTCCCATTTCTCTTTAGAAACTCCTGTAAGTCTATACTTAAGACTAGGGTTAAAATTTTGTTGTGGGGTTACACAGTTAGACATAGTGATTATAATTGGAAAATGATCACTCCCATATGATAAAGGCAAAGTTTCCCAGGAAAGAAGGGAAGAGAGGGAGGAGGAGCAAACCGTTAAATCAACAACACTCTGAGGGTCCTGGGTCGGAAGGGCCCGACGGGTAGGAGATCCATCATTTATAACACAAAGGTTTGCCTCATCAAACATTTCTGCGAGTAAACGCCCAAATGTACTACTGTGACTAGAGCCCCACGAGGTGTGGTGGCCATTGAAATCACCAAGAAGAATTATGGGAGGAGGGACAGATGAAACAGCTAGAAGGATCTCAGAAATTAAACTAGGGTTAGGCTGAGGAATGTATATTGATAAAAATGATATGTCAAATACTCTGACTGCTACAAGATTCATTTGAATGGGATGGGATGGGAGAGAAATTTGGGAAAAGGGCAGAGTGGCCCTGACAAGCAGGGCACTACCTGCGTGCCCGTCAGACCTGTCGTCTCGGAGACAGGTGTAACCTGAAATCCGAAAAGGACTCCCTGGCTTCAACCATGACTCCGAGACGGCAATGACTGACGGGCAAAATTTAGAAATTAAGTGAAGAAGTTCAGGCTTGCGCCTGCGGAGACTTCTCGGGTTCCACTGGATAATGGACACTGGATCCATTATGAGTGGTTAATGTGAGGATCTGGGAAAGTTTTTGTGCAACGTTGGACGGTAGAGATGAGTTGTTGTTGGAACACAACTCGATTAAAAGGTTTATTAGAGTTTCAATAAGGAAGTTCTGACGATTATCATTTGATGACTGCGTTTGAGACAAAGCATGACCATTGGGGAGTGACGAGGATGGGGTGGAAATGATTTCCTGATGCGATGCTTTGTCATAAGATTTAGCCAAAGGAGCGCGAGGATGGGGCTTAGCATAGACTGTTTTGACATAGGATCGGGAGTTTGTAGGGCTGGATGGATTGCAAGGAACTTGTTGGGAGGGGAAGGAGGGAGAAAACATTTCCTGAGTCACCTCGGAAAACGAGCGTCCTAGTTTGGGGAAATGGGTGGCAGCTTCCTCATATGAGATACCATTTTGGGACATGAAGGCTTTAATCGACTTTTGCCTTTCAAGCTCTGGGCATACCTTACTAGATGCAAAATGATTTCCTGTACAGTGAAGACAGTAAGCCTTAGATTCTAACGTGTCACAGCTTTCGCCTGTGTGTTCTTTGCCACACTTGAAGCAGCGTGGTTTCGAGCGGCATTGGGCTTTGACGTGTCCAAATCGACAACAATTTTGGCATTGAATTGTCGGCAGTTGGTATATTTCCACTGGAAGAGATGTATGAAAAGAGAATACCCTATCCGGTAGGACTTGACCTCTAAATGTAAGCACTACAGCCTGAGTTGGAATCCAGGTAATCTTACCGTCTTCATTAGACTTACGATTAAGTCGTCGAGCCTTTGCTACGAAACCGCAGCCATTGGGGACTTCAAGGTTTTCGGCAAACTCTTCCATAGACATATCAACGGGGACATTTCTGACAAGACCCATACGAGTTATGTTGAATGTTGGTATGGATGCCACGTACTTGTATTGGCTTAGGAGAGTTGTATTGTCCAAGAACTTGTTGGCATCAGCGGCTGAGCGGAATTCAACTGAAACCCTATTTCTACCAATAGCTTTAATACCATCGTTGCAGATATTACCTACACGATGGTTGGCCAAAAACTGACCAAACTTGATTGGGCGAATTGTAGTACCAGCGGAAGGATCAGGGACCTCTCGGGACACATGAACAATGAAAGGACCTTTGTCTGCTGTTGAATATTCTTTTACACCGATGACTAGCGTGGCGTGCAGCCAGGTTGTTTGTACAGATGCAGGGACGGGGGCTGAGTTTACATCTGCAGATGTTGCCTTGACTTTGCCGCTAGAACCACCGGACTCCTCAGAATCAACTTCCTTTCTGCGCTTACGAACCGCAGAAGACTCGGAAGATGGATCCGGGGGGTCCGGCGGAACAGGCGGAGGATCAGGACATGGAGAAGACGACGCAGCGTCAATCTCCATTATCCCAAAAAATCCTTAAGTTTTTTTTTTTGCCCTAAGGATAATGAGGGTAGGTCCTATCCGTTATAAAAGATAGATGCTACTATGTATAAAACTAGTTAAAAGCCCAATAAAGGGCCTTGTTTTTAGATGAATCAATACACCAGCATAAATACCTTAACAAATCAACTTAAAACTACGCGAAATATCGCGAGAAAACTAATAAAACTCAAAAGATCTCACTCAAAGCTTGTTGCTCCAAGACGTCCAACCGAAGAAAAAAACCCCGACCCCTTCGTCTCCCGCCCTCACGTCGGGAGACATTGACAGGTCGGGAGTTTGACACATGACAGTTACCCAACCACTCGTGCAAGCGAGACAGGGTAACGCATCTACTGAATAGATGCAAACACTACAGGAAGGTAGATAGATTTTAATAAATAAATATTAGTAGACATCTTACACAAAGCACTCTAGTACCAAACTAAGCAAAGCTTGTACTATAGAACTAAGTTGCTGATACAACTCTAAGGCCCGTATTCCGTAGCCTTACTCAAGCACTGATCCGTACTCAAGCATAGATTTTTGTATGAAAATCTCTACTCAAATCTATGCTTGAGTAACGATTTCTGTCTCGGAATACGGGCCTTAGATACATTCTTATAATACATGGTAACGCCACAGTAAAGATAATATATTAATAAATAACTAAAGATTCCCCTGAAACGAAAGGTTTATAGAACCCGTTTATTTGTCTTTTTTTTTTTCAGACATATCTTCAAATGCCGTCTGCAGATTGTGCCTTGCCTGTAATGTCAGGGCACAATACATTTCCAAACATCTTCACAAAATCTTTGAAAAACTCACTAATAACAAGGTAGGTACGAGTATGTGTTATTTTATTTCTCCAAGCACACTATCAGGATCAAGTACCCCATTTAGATTACAATATAACATTCCATTCATGGTTGTCTGGTAGAGATCGCTGTTTAGCGATAAGACCGCCCATTGTATGTCATAGACGCAAGTTATTATGTTTCCTCTATGTTTAGTTGGAACGAAGTTCCTTATCGCGCGTTGCGAAGGGGGGCTAGACGAGAAAATGAAGACCAAAAGTAATAACGACACTTTTTTTAAACTTTGACAACGTCATTCGAATAAATTGGTGCAGGAAGGAAACAAGTATTGTTGGAAGTTTTTGTTTTAATTTAGGTGCTTCTGTGTACTTACTGTAAGAAAACAACACCTCAAGGAACTTCGTACCATCCAGCACCCTTATTGTGTAACTTGAAATCCATTACCAGTGAAGTTCAAGCCCATTACCACCGGTCGACCTGTCAGAATTTTTTCGGTATTGTATACAAAACGAATACGAAAGTGACACTTGAAGTCCAGTCTAGGTTTCAAATGTCAAAAACGAAGCCGATGTCGATTACCACTGAACTTACACAATAAGGCTGCCGGTGTCCCTTGACACCTCGCAAGTTTTTTTTTAGTTGTGGTATGCAATAGAGTATCTTCTATTTATGGTAATCTATCTTTAGTAAGGCAAAACCAGGGATAGGTAGAATGACTACATATTCTAGGAGCCAATACTTTGTTATTCTTCCTACTTTACGGTATTGTATAAGTTGCTTGTTCCTATTTCCTATACGCATGCTGTGGTACCCTAAAATTATGGGAGCATCTTTTTATTTCCTTTTAAATGTACTTTGATTTGTGTTGTGTAAACCTGTGTTAGGTATCCATTCATAAAAAAAAAAAAAAAATCTACTTACTTATAATTGTTGCATAACTTTATTCAGCTGTTAAAATTGCTGTCTCTTACTAACAGGATATGTCAAACAGAGCTAATGATTAATGATTACGGTAAAAGAACTTCAAAATATTTGATCCCTCACCTTATTAATAAACTTCCGATTGAAATTAAAAACAAAATCTCTCCGAAAAATATTAAATATACGTTAAAAAAAAAAAAAAAAATTACCTTAGTACATAAAATGGAGCACCTTTGTAGGTCGAGCGCATGCACGCTACCTGTAAGTGCGATAGGTACCCCTATCGTTTAACTGGCTGCGCGCGCGCCCATCACCCGTGCGCCGTGCCTTGCTTGTGTTCTGTACGCATCACCTGATTACAATGTTATCATGTCAGTGTGGTGTGCATGCGCTCGTTCGTTCGATAAAGATACCTACGAGAACCTAGTGTCTAGACAAACCTTACGTAAGCTTTAAGGCACTATTTAGTTTTTGATATGTGTTATGTTATAAATAAAAAATAAAAAATAACTAAGCTAGTTTTTAATCAACTGTTTAACTATTCAGTGTTTAGGTATGGCCCAAAGTCTATATTAATATTATAAAGAAGAGGAAAGATTTGTATGTATGTTTGTAACGAATTGGCTCAAAAAGTACTGATCCGATTTGGATGAAACTTGGAATATATTGTCCGTGAACTGGATTAACACATGCTACTTTTTATCCCGGAAAATCAACGGGATCCAACGGGACCCGAACGAAGTCGCGAGCGGAAGCTAGTCTGCAATAAAAGATTTAATTAAATTAATAAATGAAAAATAAAATATTTGGTTTCAGCTCAGTACAGAAGATGTGATATGTTATATCTGCCATCCGCAACTTAAACGATGTTTGAAAATAAGAAATAAGACTAAGAAATCTGAGAGTATCTTAACAGAACTGTCACATAACGGTGTCCAGGTACATATTATCATATACAGACCTCACAATTCCACTTTCTTTGTGACTTGTAAGATATTTTTAAATTTCAGAATCGTTTATTTAGTACATCTGCATATTTAGTTTATCCATACCTTTAATTTTAGTTTTTGTCTTCTTTACAGTTTATAATAGTATAGTACAGATAGATTAACTTTTATTTCAGCTAACGCAAAGCGTGGTCGCTATTCTGAATAATAAAAGCAAGTCTTACTACACAAGAACACCCGTCAAATATACATCTTATTGTGAAACTCAAGAAATTGAAGTAGAAATCAAAGAAGAATTATTAGAAGTGGATTATGCACTTCAATATGATACAAATAAAGGTAAAATAAAATATAATTTATCAGTTACTACAAAAACCGCCATCAATTTGATACGGCTTCAGCATCGAATGATGATGATGATGATAGCAGTTCATTAGGACTGTTCTATTGACCAAGAACCACTGAAAAGTCACAAGAAAGCAAATTACGCAATATCGTGTACGTAGATAACATGTATATTTCCAGTTGTTTTTATGTAAAAGCCAAACTACTAAACAGATTTTGATAAAAACTGTATGAGACCAATCTGGAAAAAAACACTTTCAGTTTTTTTTTTTTTTTTTTCAAATTGGTTCATATGTGATGGAGTTCTTAGGTAACAAACATTTAAAAAGATACAACCGAATTGAGAACCTCATGTTTTTTTAAGTCGGTTTTTATAGTTTTTTTTAACTTATAAATAAATTCTGTATTTATTTATTAACAGGTACACATGCACATAAAGATATAAAATTGGATTTCGAGCAAGAGACGAAACCAAGTACTGCTTTTAACACTAATATCCAAAAAAATGTCCTAGTAGACATAGATATGTACGAAAATTGCGACTTTTGCAACTACAAAAGCAAATCTCCCGGCGTTCTGAAGAGGCATATGAAATTGCACGATCCTAAGAGGAAATACTCCTGCAATATCTGCGAACAACGGTATTCCACGTCAAGCCATCTGAGTTTCCACATCAAAAACGTTCATAAACGTAGATACAAATGTACCAAATGTAATGAAGTGTTCACTGGGAAATTGCTTTTAAAAATGCATATGCTAACACATTTTTCTACAAACCTATACCCTTGCGAGAAATGCAGCAAAATATTCAACAACTCGAAAAACTTGAGAGGGCATTATAATGTTGTGCACAAAAGTGAAAGACACCCATGCGACCGATGTAATTTTACGTCAGCTAGCCTAAAATGCCTACACGATCATGTACTAAGAATCCACGGCGCAAGTCGACGGTATATCTGCGATATATGTCACAGAACTCTAACAGGAAAACCCAGCTTGAAAAGACATCTATTATGCCACGCTGAAGTGAAACCATACGAATGCAAAATATGTTTTAGAACCTTCTGCACTCGGGGTATTTTAAAAACACATTACACAATTCACAGTAAAGAAAAACCGTTTAAATGCAATGATTGTGATAAAAGCTATCGAACTATTACTGATTTGAGAAAACATTCGCAAACACACACTACATTCAAACCTTATTCTTGCAAAATTTGCAATAAAGACTTCTACCGGCAAGGTGTGCTGGCAAATCATATGGGAATACACATAGGCCAGAAGCTTTACGCGTGCGATATATGCGATAGAAAATTCTTAAACAACACATACGTGAAAAAACACATGAAAACACACTCAGATGTCAAGCCGTACAATTGTGAGGTGTGCGGTAAAGACTTCAAACTCCGTGAAGGGTTAAAACATCACATGCTAGTCCACTATGGCGAGAAGATCTACACATGTGATGTGTGCGGGAAATCTTTTACTACGAAGCAGTACTTAATCGGCCATATTCGATACCACAACGGTGTTAAACCGTACGCTTGTAATATATGCGATAAATATTTCCATTCTAAACAAATCTTGGACCTTCATTTGAGGACACACACGGGGGTAAAACCCTATACATGCAACGAGTGTGGTAAAGCGTTTTCTCAAAGATGCGCGCTAAAACGTCATTTACAAGCACATTTGGGGTCTAAGCCGTACTCCTGCAATTTATGTAAAAAAACCTTCGCAGAAAAAAAGTCGTTATACTCCCACAGAATTAGTATCCACACTAAGTTAGAACGATACATCTGTGATATTTGCAATAAAGTGTTTCTCGATAAAGACAAACTCACGCGCCATATAAAACACCACAACCTAACAACTCCTTACAAATGTGATACATGCCTACGATCATTCTCAAAGCTCTGCTCTTTGACGCAACACGCGAGAATCCACCTAAGAAATGTGGAATCACGCTGCGTTTTTTGCAAGAAAAAGTTCGAATCTAAAACTAATTTGTATCGGCATAACATATCGGTTCATGGAGCTGCTAAAAGATTCGCTTGTAACATATGCGAGGAATCTTTTGATGTATTGCTAAGGTTGAACAGTCATATAAGATTGCATACGGGTGAGAAGCAGTTTTCTTGTGAGCTTTGTGTGAAAACTTATGTTGAGAGGAGAGATTTACTGCACCATATGAGAGTGGTACACAACACTAGATACTGTTTTGATTAATTCGATCGCAACTGCACACAGTGCAAAACATTCACAATAAAACATGCACAACTCTGTGAAGATATCGATTTGCGTTTCCACCGCCAAATATTGTGCATGTTTGACATTTTGAATCTTGTGCAGATTGGTTTAGGGATGTTCTTGATTGTAAAAACAAATCGTTTGTAAGGATTGTGTTGTGAAGGTTTTTCTGTGAATTTTTTTAGTCGAAACACGCATTACGGCGGCTTTCTGGGGTCTTTAGGGTGCTTTTCTACAGCTAAGTACCTAAGCTACGTTGATAAGGATGTGTTTGACATCCACCATTAGGATTCGTCTATTATGAAAACAGACGACCCTTATTTAAACTCTAATAAAGATGGCGTAAGCTAACGTAGAATGTACAACATGAACATTTTCTTATAATGTACCTAAATAATAAGTAGGTATTATTTAATTCTGGCAAAGAATTAATTATGGTCTATGTTTTGATACCATCAGAATCTGATTGTAATTTGTTAGATTCTGATTGTATCGAAAGAGCAATCAGGGAGCTTTATTATATCAACCGTTCTATTATATTTCTATTGAATAATATATGTTCTATTATATCAAATATATTATAGGTAGGTACCTACCTGCTGTTATCTTGTAGCTAGTCATTTATAATGTGCATATAAATATATAATATATGTTCATTTATATGTATTACTCAATCATTATTTTGCATAATAAAGTATTTATCTACCTTACCTACAGCTTTTTATTTTCTCCTACCTATTTATTTACCTTAGTAGGTTAGGTACTTACCTACATACCTATTTTAGTCAAATGTTTTCATTCCCCAAGGTGGTGATTGAGGCAGAATGTAATAAATAGGTACCTAATAGGGTTGAGAACATGGGTAGGTACATACTGTATCTATTCGATTACTAGGTAAAGGTACCTAGCTAAACAGCTATAGGTAGGTAGGTACGTCTTAGATTGGAAGAATGATGAGAATGACTAGACGCATTGAATGTAGGTAGGTACGTTTTCTTCTCCGAGCCACAGATTATATAATACTATTTCGAGCTAAAAGCTTATAATGGTCAAGTACGGGTCAAATCGCCTACAGAAACGTTCTTCTAGGCTGCATAAGTAGTACCTACCTAGGTATTATCATTGTGGCCAAGCTTAGTCTAGAGTAGAAGAGCGGGGACTGTTTGGTTTGTGATACACAGAACATTCAATATTCTGTTTGTTGTGATCTAATAGATAGAGTCCTTTCCATGAAAGAAGTCCCGCAGACGCGGCGCTGTAGTCGACCTTAAGTATTATTTCTCGGGCAGCACTTTTAACAACTTTAGACATTGAAAACAAGACTTTGATCACAGAAACCAAATAAAAACGCACTAGCATCCGAACACAATAACAGCACCTGACAACTAATTTAAAATTTAGTTCCGGAAATTTCCGCGGGACTTCTTTCATGAAAAGGACTCTAGGATATTATCTCATTATCTCTAGGATATCACCCTTCTCGAACGGAACCCCTAAACAAAATTAAAACTTTGACTCAAAGACTTCTGTCAGTGTCAAGTCTGATCATCAGTCAGTGTGGACAAGGCGGGTTTATACAGAGACAGTGACTGTCAACTGGTACTGGCTTCGTGTAAACATTAACAGTATTTCCCATAATTTTCCCGCGCTATAGCTAGGTATAATATCTACACGGACGACTGTTCAGTATCATAATAAAAACCGGTCTAAAGGTATAAATGCAGTAATGCAAAGACTATTTGCAGCTACCTTCAAATACTAGTAGTACCTACCTATTAATAGTAGGTAATGTCTAATCCTAACCAGTCTGTTTTGTTCTGCGGCGCGGAGACTGTTTTATTGGTCAAAGAGTATTCCTATTTGTTTAAAAACACTACCTATTGACTACCTTGGCACATATTCACACAGTTAAGTACTTAGCACTTACCTACAAGTGTAGCATTTAGTTATTTAGTTAATATTTTAATCTGTGGTCTTTGCTGTCACTATATTTTAAGCCCAAGAATCGACATTTAAAAAGTTACGAACTCAACCATTCTTTCTTTCTTGGCCTGTGTTCACCTCAATGCATTTTAATCGTACCTTTTTTCGTTTATTTGTAACCAAGTGACAGAGCAAATTGCATTAATCCACATTAGGAAGGGCTTTTAAGTCTCGGCGTAGTCAGGCTTCCGTGATAATGTTGGAATGCAGAGTCTGTCTAGTCGATAATGTCCGAATGCACTCACTTTGGAACACCCGGTTTAAAGGAATATATGAGAAACTGTCAGGCTTTAAGGTATTTATATTATGCCCTTTGGATATCCTCTTAATATCTACATTCTAGCTTTTGTACTCTTTTGTTTAGCTTTTAAGTTATGGATTTTCTAATTTTAGCTCAGGACAGATGATGGCAGGCCCAACACTGTGTGCTTCTTATGCAGCTCACAGCTGCAGAAATACGGAAAATTTCTTGACATGGTGCAGAAAGCTGAAGAAATCTTCACAGTACGGCTTCATTGTGGTATTCAGGTATGTTAAAACTACATGTCTTCAGTCCTTTTCAAACAACAAACTGATACCGCTGAGGCACAGACAACATCCGTGCCCGAGGGCATCATTTTTTTGACATTTCTCATGCATAAAATCACTTGAGTATTATTTCTTAGATTGTAACTTTTTAAATTACTTATCGGATACAAAATCATTATCATTGAAATTTTCTGTGCGTTTTTAAAACATTTTTTTTTCAGACATCACAAAAGACTCGAGGTGACTTGAAACTGTACAACTTAAAAACAACAGAAACCCAATCAATGTCTTATATCGACACAGGGGAATATGTTGAACCAGAAGTAACGGTGACTATTAAAGAAGAACCCGTTGATTTTGAAGATAGTGAAGAATATAGAGAAGAATATTTAGGTGATTTAAATATTAAAACATAGCATAAAAGTATATTAGATGAAGATATCTGAAACTTAAACTAATAATTAAATTTGATAAATTATAGTTTTAAAACATTATTAACCATTGGCTATGCCTCTAGCCAACTAGCAACAGAGCTTACTTAACTTAATTGATTGAATTGTAACAGATTTAAATACTTTTTGATTCAGATGACTTGACAATAGGCCTAATATTTAAAAAGTAATTTGATTGGAAGACAAAGATAGTTGTATTAAAATTAATTAAAATTTATTCTTTATTTCTAGACCTTTCACCTGCATCAGAAGATATACTTCAAGATATTGATAGTTCTACGGAGACCATTCAGAATCCTCCGTCTCTTCCTGAAGACAGACCTGAGGAACCTATAGAACCTGAGGAACGGAAGCCAGATTTACCTTTGGATTTACCTCCAGATTTAACTGAAACAAAAGTCTCTATAAAAAAAGAAGTTGAAGATGATGATATTACCGATTCCTTCTTAAGAGACTTCACCTTAGCTCTTGAAACGTTACCGGAAACAGAGTTTAAATTATTTCCTAAAAATGGAAGAACCGGTCAGCGCGAGTTCAAATACTTCTGCAGCTTATGTAACTACAAATGTCATACCACAAAAGGTTTAGGAAGGCATAACAAAGTTCACGACCCGAGCCACAAATATTCCTGTGAATTCTGCTTGTACCGTTTCATTAATGAAAAAAAGCTCGCAACTCACAGAAACTACTGCACCGTATGCAGTGTCTGCGGAAAGAGGTTTTCTAACATCCACGGTTTAAGAACACATGTACAACAGCACACTGGGATTAAACCCTACACATGTGATAAGTGCGGACGTGGCTTCTATCAAAAGACCAACTTGCAAACCCATATGAGAGTACACTCTAAACTCAACCAGTTCCCATGCCAACTCTGCGAAAAGACATTCCCTTTTAAGACATTCTTGCAACGGCACATGTTGATTCATAGTATGGACCCGTTGGACACTGAGAGTGTTAACCGCACCATCAACTGTCATAAGTTACATGTTCGGAAAAAGAATAAGCCGTGTGTCTGCAGTGTCTGTGGTAGAATACTACAGAGTAAGGCCGGGTTAGCTATCCATATGAGACAGCATACAGGGGAGAGACCTTATGCGTGCGACGCGTGTGATCGCGTATTCACACAGAAATATAACTTACTAACACATGTAGAGAGAGTTCATACTGGCGACGAGTTATTTACTTGCAAATTGTGTCATGTAACGTACCCTTTGAATTCGGAGTTGAAACGACATCTGTTGTCGCATAAAGATGAGTTGTCAGCCAAGGATTTTGAAATTTTCCAACAAAAACACATCTACGTGGTACATAGTAAAGTGGGCCATTTCGGATATTCGCCGTACGCATGTGATATGTGCAAAACTAGGGTTCTTTCTTATTGATTAAAAGACTGAAAAAAATACTTAAGACTATTTATATTTGTAAATCTGCCTACTTCTAGTAAAACTCTTTGTTAGAGTTAATCCAAGGTCAATACTATCTAATCACATTTTTATGTGCGCAAATTGATGGTAAAAATAAGTAACTTTAAAAAAAGCGTTAAAACTAATAAAAATAAAACATTTTATTACTTTAAAATGCATATTTAATCATAAATAGTACGTATTTCACATGCATAATATTAAAATAACTATCCTAGTAAGTAGGTATACCTAACATATTCCATTTTCATTCACACACATACACAACACAACATTCTAGTTCGACTGTTAGACGAAGACTGACTTTTGCGCGTGACGTAATAAGACGAAGTCAATACACACACTGTATAAGAAGTCAATATACAATCCTAACAGGAAAACTGGAATAATTTTAAAATAAAAATATTAAAACCGTCCACATATTCAAATAATTTGTACACTAAAACACTCTGTGATAAAAAATCTACTTAGTACTTACGTAATTCTAAAAATAAATGAGATCTTAATAATGTCGTAGGAGTATTCCTAATCCTATAATATTCTATCATTAATTGTATATAGCATGAGCGCGAAATATCAGATCAAATATTTTTATTCTAATACTTACTGTTTATTTTACGTCAATAAACAGTCCCAAACTAAGTAAAGCTTGTACTATGGGAAGTAGATTGCTGATATAATACTTATTTATATACACTTTTTTTGTAAATACATACATATAATAATAACACCCAGACAAACATCGATGCACACACAGAAATATTTGTTCTCGGTGGGGATCGAACCCACAATCACTACATAGTATAAAGCAAAGTCGCTTCCCGCGTCTGTCCTAATGTCTGTATGTATGTATGCTTAGATCTTTAAAACTACACAACGGATTTTGATGCAGTTTTTTTTAATAGATAGAGTGATTCAAGAGGAAGGTTTATATGTATAATACATCATCATCATCACTGCATTGCGCCCGTGCGAAGCCGGGGCGGTTCGCTGGTCAAAGATAAAAGCAAATATATCAAGGCTCAGTACATTTGTCCGGGTATAATTCCTTCCTCGCGCGTTTAGGCCACGGTTTCTTCATGTGGACGTGCTCAGAGTGTGCTCGCTGCTCTCCAGCTGTCGTGAAACATTTACCGCAAGAGCCGCATTTGAACGGCTTCAGGCCCGTGTGGATCTGGAGACAAAATCTATCATCAATCAATATAATAAGCGGAAATTGGTCGCATGACTAAAAATCCTATAAAAACAGAGCGCGCGCTTGACTCGCTCTCTATTGCATTTCTGACTTCAAGGAGTTCACACCTCTCGAATATAGTTGAAATAGGCTGTCACTATGCCCAAATGAATTTAAATTGTATTCCAATAAATTATCCTGACTGATGTATTTAGGTAGTTATGAAGCAATTTCGTAATAATTAAAACATTTTGAAGTTATAACTTTCTTGATCTTTTTTTAGTGGTTTTAGATAGAAACCGCTTATTATATATATAAAACTCTTTTGAAGCTGACTGATAATCATCGCACAGCCTAAACTCTATGTCCTAGAGGTATGACATTTGGAGGGTAGTATCGTTATATAATGAAGAGGTGCACTTAGAAAGGAATTTTGAAAAGTCGCATCCTAAAGCGTCTAGAACGCGAGCAACGCCGCGGGCTACGGCTAGTACTATTATAAAACTGTAAAAGAGACAAAAACTAAAATTAATTACATGTATGGATAAACTAAATATGCAGATCTACTAAATAAACGATTCTGATTCCGAAAATCGAGTTAGTCTGTTTGTTAGTTGTATAATAATAAAAAAAATCATTTATTTTCTCATCACAAAAGGTCCTTATTTACACCATGTTTATCGTACACGAAAACTTATGGCGTCATGGCTCAGTTTGCCTTCCGTGCTGTGGGTCGTGGGTTCGATCCCCACCGAGAACAATCATTTGTGTGGCAAACATAGATGTTTGTTCTGTGTCTGGGTGTTTCTATGTATTATAAGTATGTATTTACAAAAAAAATATGTATGTATGTATTCTATCAGCCATCTAGTTCCCATCGTACAAGCTTTGCTTAGTTTGGGACTAGAAGGCGTTGTGTTAAGTGTCCGTGAATATTTATTTATTTATTTATAGAGAACCTGTACTGTGAGAGACTGGTGACTGTTATAAGTTTATGAAAACCTGTGCTGCATGTCACCAGGACTTCACACCACTGATTACAGCCAAAATTATGTAAGGGCCGAACACGCAAGTAAGTATTAAAGAAAATAAGACATGAACTACATAAAATAAAAATAAAAACTTACAAACATGTGCCTCCGTCTGTTGTTATAAAAGGCAAAGTGCTTCCCGCACAGCGGGCACGGGAAGGAAGGCCGCGCTTCACTATGAACCCTCTCGTGGAACACGAGGTTGCTCTTCTGCGTGAAGCTCTTAGGGCAGCCGGCGCATTTGAACCGCTTCTCACCGGTGTGCACCCACATGTGGTCCTTCAGAAGTGCCATGCTCTGTACATAAAACAAGTACTATTATAAAACTGTATAAAAGCCAAAAACTAAAATTAAAGGTATGGATAAACTAAATATGCAGATGTACTAAATAAACGATTCTGATTCCGAAATCGAGTTTGCCTGTTTGTCTGTTTGTTTGTTCGCGGATCACGCCTTAACTAGTGGACCAATTTCAACGAAACTTATACCATTCGGAAGCCCTTTTTCCGGATTGAAACATAGGACATTTTTTATTGAAATCAAAGACGTGGATTCTTAGATACAGCTTGAACTCTCTAACCCAAAAGCAGTCATTTGCTACGAGGCTCATCGTATGCAGGTTGACAGATATATCTGACCAAAAAATTTATACCAATGCGATAAATTAAAGTGCACATTTTTTGGTTAGAAAATATGTTTGGATCAATGTGATATTTTTACTGAACCTTTGCATTGTTATTCTCTCGACCCTGAAGCTCTGCAATTTCACATAATTACATTTAGTTATATTATATCTTCAAAAATGTTGAAATGTGCGAGCGAGAGGGTTGTCTGCCTTATACATACGCCTTAGACAACGTCTGTCGGATCAGCTAGTAATAATAATAAAATACGGGTACACTAGCTCACCTGAAAGATTCTACCGCACAATTCACACATGGCGGGTGTCTTCATAGCGGGGTACTTGGTTCGATTCTTGTCGGGATGGGCGCGACGGAAGTGCTGCGCGTACAGACGTAAATCACGTAGTTGGACGCCACACTGAAATTAAAAAAATAAACCAAAATAATTGTAATGTAAACTGTAAAAACCACGTTTCAGCTGTCAAAGTTTGACAGTAGTCCCACTAATATTAAAGCAAGCAAGATCGTATGAGAAATGGGCGAATACTCAAACGCCATTCAAACCCCACTCAATTTAAGTTCCGCTTAAATTATTGCTATCTCTTACAAATGAGTAATGTCAAACAGAGGCAGAGCACCACTTACAATTTTAAGTGGTGCTCAAATTTTGAATGACGTTTGAGTATTTCAGCCTTAGTGGCCAACTCTGGTGACGGAGTTTTTAGGCCGCCTTAACGCCTCCGTCGTGGCTTAACGGCTGCTAGAGCCGGAACAGTTTAACGTGCTCTCCGAAGCACGGAAGCGCTCAGATATAAATACTACTAAAGGTCACCCATCGAAATAGTGACCGCGCAGAACATCGCTTAACTAAGACAATCAGTGAAGATTGACTAAGCAAGCCTAGCCACGAGCGTTTCCGCACTTTTATATTTATTAAGATAAATAGAGACCTTTTAAAACAAACACAGTAGTATAGGTCGCGTCATGTAAGAAGAACGCTGGCGGTCAAGTTGCGCAATAAGCGATTTTGGGGTCTATTTGGTGGTATGAGGCACCATTTTCCCATGCACAAACACACCCCCTCCGCTGTTTCCAGCGTTCTTTTTATATGAGTCGTAGTTTACATACCTGTTCGCATGTGACGGGTCGGTTGTTGCTGGGCGGCAGGTCGGCGTGCGGTCGCGGGTGAATGACCGGACGTCGCTCGATGCGACGCATCACGCGACCCGTGCGACTCGCGTGCATGCTCTGCGAGTCGTTCCGCAGCCGGTCGCTGTTACACAATTATACATTCATATTCTTAACCAGCGGGCCTAGGATGCGCACGCGATATATTTGTCATGTCATGTCATGTTTCTGAACTATTGCTATTAATTTGACATTACACACAACGCCCTCTAGTCCCAAACCAAGCAAAGCTTGTACTATGGGAACTACATTGCTGATATATACTTATATAATACATACTTATATACAATAGCTGTACGATACAATGTATAATACATTACTACAGCGGCCTGCAACAGAGGCAATGAGGGAAGAACGTGTAAATGTGGGCCGAGTCGAAGACGAGGCACACATACGTGAGTCCCTCATTGCCTAGTTGTGGCCAAGGCTTGCATAGTACTTTTCTCAAATAATGCGCGGAAATTAAAACTAAGTACCTAGGCTAAACTTTTTAGTTGAAAATACAATTACTTTTCAAAACCAATAACGAACAACGAAGTTACAGTGTTCATTTGTTTTTTTTCAATAATCAGCTTTCTTTTTGAAAGCCTGTTCGAAATTTCAATAAAACCTTTGATAAGTTACCTCCTTGGTTACCATGTTATGGAGTAAAAGACCGTTCCGTTTTTAAATAACACGACAGTAATGAGTTTTTTATGTAATTTATATGGCCGCTAAACACGCCGGCAATGGATTTTCATACATTTCTTGCCGGCCGCTGCTCCCATGTGTTTGGCCAGTACTGCATTTTCGATTTATCTCGAAGAAGGCTGTCAAATTAATGCTTTAATTTCCAAGCATGTTTGAGAAAATGTAATATTTGTTCTCAGCTCGATATGGTAGTAGTGTAGTACTCACGGATCACTTTCCTTCATATGGCGTGAGGATAGCTTCAAATGTCGCGCATGCGCCTCCTCAGTCGCGAACTGCACCTCGCAAACTGCACACGTCGGACCTTCTAGTGCTGTCTACAAATTATATTTATTTTAATTAATTAACTAGCGATCGCTCCCGGCTTCGCACGGGTATTTAACAAAAATTTACAACTTTTTTAGGTATTTTTTTACACCTTGGGTTACATTATTGGAGTTTTCGTAATATATATAGCCTATATCACCCGGGGATAGTGTAAAAAACTTAAACCAATGCGATAAATTAAAGTGCAAAATTTTTGGTCAGAAAACTTGTTTCGATCAATGTGATATTTTTACTGAACCTTTGCATTGTTATTCTCTCGACCCTGAAGCTCTGCAATTTCGCATTTGGTTTAGTTATATTATATCTTCAAAAATGTTGAAATGCGCGAGCGAGACGGTTGTCTGCCTTATACATACGCCTTAACATAAGGTGGGCCATCTGCTTATACCATCACGTTTTTGAAAATAAAACTTACATTATCATCAACAAGTCGATGTTTCTTTCGTTTGTGAACTTCAACTCCCTTCCGACTGACAAAGGTGTAACCACATAGCGCGCACACCCAGTCTGACGCGTGCTTTATACGGATGTGACCCATGTACGTTGTCAACTTACTGGAATAAAAGTCATAAATAAGCAATGCAAGGTAAAATAAATAAATATAATAAATATAATAAATATTCTTGGATATTACACACAACGCTCTTTAGTCCCAAACTAAGCAGAGCTTGTACTATGGAAACTAGATTGCTGATATAATACTTATATACTTTTTTTTTTGTAAATACATACATATAATACATAGTAACACCCAGACACAGAACAAACATCTATGTTTGCCACAAACAAATGTTTGTTCTCGGTGGGGATCGAACGCACGACCCACAGCACAGAAGGCAGAGCTACTGCCGACTGAGCCAAACTTTTTCCTTTTGCTTTTTCCCAAACTTCTCGATCTTTGGCTCACAGTGGGTCAGTCACTTTCATGGCTATCGAGATCGTCCCGCCAATGGACAATTCGTTGTGAAATGTACAAGAATATTTAATTATTTATTATGTACTCACTCAAACTCCATATCACAATGTGGACATCGATATTTGGTTCCTGCGTGCCATTTTTCGTGCTCTCTAGCCACGCCTCTGAAAACCACATTTTTTTAAACATTTTACATTATTAAGTCTGGAATCTCGTCTGAGGTAACAAACAATAAAATTTCCCTACCCTATCCGTTTGTGACACTAGAGTAGACAGACACCGGCATAATTGTAACAACAAGTTGCAAAAGCCATAAATCCAAGAAGTTGAAGTTGAAAAAAAAATACAACCGAATTGAGAATCTCCTTCTTTTTTTTTATGTCAGATAATAAAGATTAATCTTATCTTATCTCATACATACCTGTTTCTGGTAAGGAAGGAGCATCCCTTACAACTGAACTGCTCGGTATGCTGCGCTGTGATGTGCTTCCGAAGCGCTCTAGCCGCCTTTAGCCTCGTCTTACAGATGAAACACTCGTACATACCGCATTTCTGGAACAAATAAATAACTTTTATTTAAGATGCTATGCTATTTGGAAAGAAATAATCCTTACGATTGAGCCGTTTAATTGGTATCATAAAATAACGGGTGTTTTGTTTTTACAATTTGGTGGGTTCGGTTCCCGGTTCAAATAAATAAATAAATAAATATTCACGGACACTTAACACAACGCCTTCTAGTCCCAAACTAAGCAAAGCTTGTACGATGGAAACAAGATGACTGATAGAATACATACATAATTTTTTTTTGTAAATACATACTTATAATACATAGAAACACCCAGACACAGAACAAGCATCTATATTTACAACACACAAATGTTTGTTCTCGGTGGGGATCGAACCCACGACCCACAGCACGGAAGGCAGAGCTACTACCGACTGAGCCATGACGCCTGTCGAAATAGGAGATTATTCGAAATTTTTTGAATGCAGTTTAAATTGTTTTTAAAATCAAAATAAAGTGTTCTCTCAGTAAAATGTTCTATTCACATTATTTAAGATACTTTCCCTCCATGTGGCATAGCCGTGAGGCGCCCTTATATGTATATTCTTTCTGGAAATCTATAGGCATTTTGCTATACATTTTCATCTGTATGTTCTTCAGGCTGATAATGATGATAATTCTACAGAGTACTCACCTCGCTATGTCGTACAATATGAGCCTCGAATCTGTCTCTAATTTGGAAGCCGCGGTAACATTTGGTACATTTGAAGAGAGCGTTCTTGTACGCGTTGGAATCTTGACGTTTCTCCACCTAGAACCACAAGTTAATATTACAGGAATTACCTAATAGTGCGTTCACACTCAGCCCGAGATTAATTCCGGACTTATTGCCACAGCAACATCGGCTTTATTCTTATTAGAGCAAGGGCATGGACTTGGGCCGGGAGCCGGGACAAAGGCATTATCGTGTTCACACTATGCTCGTGCCCACTTCCCTGCCGACTGCGGCATAGTGTGCGTTAATCAATCCTTTCATGATAACCCTTCTCTCTTTTTATTTGATGTATATTTTTTGTTATTGTCATAGGACAAAACGGACAAAACAAAACGGATTACCATAGAACCACAAACATAGGTCTGTGGTTCTATGGTAATCCGTTTTGGTGGACCATTGGTAATTTTAAGTATTATTATGTAACTACTCTTTTAGTAGTAAATTAATTTGTATTCTATGAACGCACCATAAGGTGGAGCACGCTTAGCCATAATCCACCTATTCACTCTATTCTGGAAAATTCAAACGTTATATCGTTCAGAAAACTATGACGATGACAGAAAATGCCACTCCTTAGCAGTTCGCATTATGAAGGTGGAAACAAAACGCAAAACGAAGATAATAATGATATTACCTCCGCGATTTGTTCCTCGTACGTTAGCGTTGTGATCGTGAACAGTGATTCGTCCAATCCATCGCTTGGCTTACGGCGTTTTATATCAGAAGTCTTGTATCTAAAACAAAATCCAAAGTCAATAAATATTCTTGGTTTCACACAAGGCCCAAAGTAAGCAGAGCTTGTACTATGGGAACTAGATTGCTGATAGAATACTTTCATTTTTTGTATACTCAATTTTTTTTGTAAATATACATACATATAATACACGCAATAGCAATCTCGTATGAGTTAGTAGCCAATTCTGTTGATGGAGTATTTAGGCCACCTTAAGGCCTCCGTCATGGGCCATGGCTTATTACACATATAATTATGTTCACCACACACAAATGTTAGTTTTCAGAGGGGATCGAACCCATGACCCACAATTATTCATGGAGATTTCACAGAAACGCAATGAATATAGTTAACTATAATAATATTAATAACTACAAAATATGTTCATACTTGTCCATAGTACTCTCAGGATTCTCATCTCCATCCTTCCTTTTAACCGGCTCACTTTTCTTAACCTTAACCTTTTTAACTTTCTCCTTTTTCTTCTTAACTTTAACTTTTCTCGGTTCTATCACTTTGGTTAAATCACTTAATGTCTTTTCATCGTCCGACTCAAAATCATTGAACTCGTTCACAAATATTTCGTTGCTCTCATCTTTTATTTCAACTTCTGGTAATTCTTTTACCTCCACTCCGTTATATACATTATCGTTATATTCATGATCGTTATATACATCCTTATATTCAGTGTGGGTTTCAGTTTTGAGGTCTTCCTTTATGTGTAGATCTGAGTCGTTGGAGTTATATACAGTAACTAAGCTAGTGGTCAGTTGGTTGGTTCTTCGGTTAATTGATTTGATATCTCTTATTGTTATCTGGAATGCCAACAGAAACATATATGTTAAAATGTGTCCAACTTCAGTACAAACGGTGTTAGGTGTCGTGTCGATGGCGGAAAGCCCAACTCCTTAAGTCCTTCTCCGTTACTTTATGGAGTTGGGCTAGTTTGGGTGAGGTCAGCAGGGGGACAATGCACAATACACCCCATCGCGGGACGGCAGTGTAGATCTCATTCCCCCACAACGAATTAGAATTATTTTAGGATCCTCCTGATTTAGGACAGATTGGTCTCTCTAATAATGCAAATGTTGAGATGAATGTGTATGGTGACTAGAATGGATAAGATCAGGAATAGGAGTATATCAGAGGAAGTTTGAAAGTGGCGCAAGTGAATGAAAAGATGATGAGCAGCAGGTTAGCATGGTATGGCCATGTTATGCGGAGAGATGTATGTCATGTAACAAGAAGAGTATTAGATATGAATGTGGATGGATATAAGAGTAGAGGTAGGCCAAAGAAAAGATGGATGGATTGCGTAAAGAATGACATGGGTAAGAAAGGAGTGACAACTGAGTTGACGGCTGATAGAAGAGTATGGAAGAAAAACACATGTTGTGCCAACCCCACGTAAAGCGGGAAAAGGGCAAGCAGACGATGATGATGAGGTCTCTCTAATAACTTGTGGAATTTCGTGCAACTTTACAATGCAAAGACCTGTTTCTTATTATTTACTTACATATGTGCTAGTTTTCGCGTATTCTAAAAGCTGTGAGTGGGCCCGCAGCGATTTCCCTCTAAAAGCTGCCGCGGAGCGAAGGCGATGTGAGCATTCCCAACAAACACGCTGTGGCAGTCTGTCTTCATCATTTACCTGTAAGAATTTGTTGTTTCTTTTTATGTACCTAACGTTACCTACTAGCTGTCGGCTGCGGCTTTGCTCGCGTGGTAGCAGCATACGCATTATTTGGTTAAAATTTAGATCCTAATTTTAGATCCTTATCTAGGATTTCATGCCTCTATCTAGGACTTATCGTTTAGGCTGTGCGTTGATTCTCAGTCAGCTTCAAGAGTTTTATTATACGCCCATTCCCTGTCGAAGGAGTCCAAGTCGTCGTGCCAGTGCAAATTACTTGCTTTTGCTTCTTTTTTTTATGATAAAAGTAATGGAACAATCTGATAGCTCACCTGATGTTAAGTGGTAACTTCTGCCTATAACAATGCATTACCTCACAGAGCAAGTCCAATGAGGACGTGCCCTGTAAGTCAATGCACTGCGTCCATCACTCTGAGACGTAAAGATCTTGAAGTCTCATGTGCCTGTAATTACACCGGCGCCCTTACCCTTCAAACCGGAACACAGCAATGTGAACATCGCTGCTTGGCGGCAGAAATAGGTACGGTGGTAGTACTTCCCCGGACGAACTCTCACAAAGAACTCTACTACTACTGAAACTGCTTTAGTCAATCTTAACCAATTATCTAAGATAAGCGACGTTCTGTGCGGTAAGTATTTGGATGGGTCACCGTTTACATCTGAGCTTCGGAGTTTGGAGGGCACGTTAAACTGTCGGTCCCGACTCTAGCAGTCGTTAAGTCACGACGGAGGCCTTAAGCCGGCCTAAAAACTCCATCACCAGAATTGACCACTTCGATACTACTTTCTTACAGGAATAATCACCAGAGTTGGCCACTAGCTCATACAAGCCTGCCTGCCTACAGGAATAATAAACTTACAAAAATTCCAGTGATCTGTAGGTAGAACTCATCCAACCTCTGTTCCCGTATGTCAAATAACCTGGTGTCCATTGCTAGGCATATTCTGCACACCTAAAACCAAGATTGAAGAATTAAGAGTGTACCTTAACACTGATTGTGGAGCGGGATGGCGAGATATGTTATTTCTTGTGAGAGAGGAGTACAGACGTTTTTACCTGCCACGACTGGTTTTACCTAAATCATCATCATCGACGTATATCGGTCCACTGCTGGACGTAGGTCTGTCACAAGATGCGCTGTTGTGCCTATAATTTTAATTTAAGCATGATCTCATATGTACCTATATATAAGTGTAAATACCTAGCGGTAAATATTGTCATGTCCTATTAGGGTTCATATTGGAAACTAATACTTTATTTAAAACTAGGTGCCGCCCGCGACTTCGTTCGCGTCCCGTTGGATCCCGTTAATTTTTCGGGATAAAAAGTAGCCTATGTGTTAATCCAGGTCACGGACAATATATATTCCAAGTTTCATACAAATTGGATCAGTAGTTTTTACGTGAAAGAGTAACAAACATCCATCCATCCATCCATACTTACAAACTTTCGCGTTTATAATATTAGTAGGATCTTTTGTGTCCGCGTTATCTTCTAAATATATAAAACTCTTTTGAAGCTGACTTAGAATCAACGCACAGCCTAAAGTATAAGTCCTAGAGGTATGAAATTTAGAGGGTAGTATTCTTATACAGTGCAGGGGTGCACTAAGAAAGGAATTTTGAAAAGTCACACTCTAAAAGGTCTAGAACACGAGCAACGCCGCGGGTACGAACTTGGACTTGGACATTTTGGGAGGGTTTACCTAAATAAAACTTAATTATACAACCAATTGAATAATTTAGAAATACTACTAGGTTTCTTGACAATACATAGATACACATCAACTTTAAGGTACACTTGTGAAAGGTAGTTAACCAGGGTAATTATTCAAGTCATGCAAGTGCAAACGTCCAAAATAAAAATTAAGATATTTTTTCACTTACACTGAATGCGGCCGGTGCTTCCAGATCTTCAGCAGAATCCTGAAACCAATTCAATGATCTATTTTTTTATATATCTATGCCGTTGAAAATGGCATGCCAGAGATAAATAGGGAGGCGTGCGGCGACTGTTTGCTCTGCGACCAGAACCGCCTCTGCTGGGCTTTACAGACTATAATTTAGCCGTAGTTAACTGTGTTGGTACTTTTTTTTTTTTATAGCGTACCTGTACTAATAAATAATACTTAAACCCAAATGATATTACAATCTAGCCACAATGCTAGCCAATTAGTAATTTTTCATTGACATAATTTTTTAGAATAAATATAAACTTTGGTTTTGGTACATACTTGAGCTATGCTAGGTACAGCACCATTTCTGACCATCTTCTCGCCTGTCTTTGTATAAAAGAAGTCTTCATCCCGGAAATGTTTCGAGCAAACTAAGCTCCTCTCTTTAGGGGTCTTCCCAGGAGTGCCAAGAGCTTCCATCCATTCTGCTTGTAAATGCAGCTCTTTTGGAAACCTGGAGTGGGTATTTTTTTATTTATTACTATGCTATAGTTTTTATTTTACAAAATCATTTTTATTTATGAATCTGAACATGACATTTAACCTTTATCATGTTTTATTATTGTGGCTAGAATAACTCTAATTCACCCCCAGTCCCGAAGATCATGTTAGTAAGAGAGGAAGTAGGTAACTAGTAAGAGTAATTTGTTGGTAAAACTGATGGTAAGATCAATTTGTCAAGTGTACTCACAAGTGGAACGTGATGCCGTGGCTCTTATCGGTTCTTTTAGTATCATTGCTGCAATTCTGAACACTGCAGCGCATTCTTGAAGCCCTACGATAACTTTAATACATTTCCTACAGGATTCCTATTCCATGACTTGCCATTATGAACGGCAACTGATAAATAAAGATCACGACTGCTGATTTCATAAAAATGTTATCTTAGTTTTGGTGGTTTCCAATAATATTTTTTTATTTTGATACCAACGCAACGCAGTTCATCTCGACGTCGCCATTTTTTGTATTTATTTGTTTTTTTTTTACAAAATTAATCTGTGGTAAAAATAGGCATGGGGTAAGGGAATAGAACTAGCATAGGTTATCTGTGGCGTAAAATAACTAGTAGTTCGCCCCGAACTGAGATCTCGTGATGGTCGGTGGTTAATAAAACCCAAACCATTTTTATTGACCAATGGTTGTAATAAACTTTGCAAATCGCTTCGAAATCGCCGTCTAGCTAGGTACCAGTCTTACTTGAACTATTAAATCATGGAAACTCCAAGAAATGGTAGCTCACGTTATACTGGGTTTGCCAATTTTATAATTTTTACAACAACTCAAAAACTATTAGACCTAGAATAAAAATAAAAACGGGTTTGGAATCTCTACGCAAAGCCCTATCATATGACACCCCACTTAATATTTTGGTACGACTTTGTTTTTTTTACTCCCCTTGGAACCTCATAACTTTCCAACCCCTTGATCGATTTACTTTATTTTTCAAACCAGTAAAACTTAAGAGTAATATCCTTATACCTACCAAAATCAGTGAAGATCGGATAAGCGGTTCTAATGATCTCGACGAACAAACATACAAAGCATTTTTGCCCAAGTTGTCACTAAGATCAATAATATCCTGACGAAGTGTGAGCGGATGGCTAAAATGATAATCATTCATAAAGTTAATGATTATCATTTAGGCTAGTTTTCTTGTAGGTCTTGTAATAGCAGCGCGAAATTTCAGTACATAGTCGGTTGAAAGAATCATATTGAATCATTAACATCTATCGACGGAACAACACTATCAAAGAAAAATAGTTTTTTTCTCTGTCTCGCGCAAGCATTCCCGAAAGAAAAAGACTTAAAACTTGGCTAAATTAAAAAGCATAGTTGCATTTCTTTTCTTCTTTATTGTATCAGTACTGCTAGAACAAGAAAGATTGATAGATATTTACTTACTGAATTTATTTTGCTTATAATTTTTGACAGGTCGATTTTGTCGTAGATTTTTTTTGTTGTTCTTCTGCGTGTTTGTGGATGGCTAATCGTAATAAATTGTAATTTTTACAGAAAAGTAATAAATTAGCTGTGTGCTATGAATGAAATTATCAAAACGATATATAGTTTATTTAGCTACAAAGTCCTGGCCAGCGAATTTATTTGTGTATGGAGTAAACAGCAGGTTACAGTGAAGGCCTAACTTGCTTTTTATCATTCATGATTTTCGTCAGAAATTCCTAATTAAGTATGAGGTGCGTTGTTGCTGGCTGCAAGAATGACTCGAGGAACAACTTCAAGTCTGAGGGTATCACCTTTCATTCGTAAGTAGCTATTTTATTCACAAAAAAGCTAGTATTGTATACGATGCTAAATTGCTAAGGTAGTATAGGAACCCCGTTAAAATGACTCCAGGTTTCCAATGGAGCCTTCAATGCGTAAGTCGTGGCTCGACGCCCTGGACAAGCCTGACTGGCGGCCAAAGGAACGGAGCACAATATGCTCTGACCACTTCCTAGCCGAGGATCTGTATGAGACTGCCTGTGGTTTGAGGAAGGTGCGGGCTGGAGCTGTGCCAGTTATTAATCAGGTAAATGAAATCCTACTAATATTATGAAGAGATAAAGATAAAAATGTTCATTTAAAATACATAAACATGAAAGTTTGTGAGGATTTATGTTTGTTACTCCTTCACACAAATGAAGGAGATCACGATCTGATTTGGATGAAACTTTCAATATATATTGTCCGTGACCTGAAAAAATACATAGGCTACTCTTTATCTCTGAAAATCAATGGGATCCAACCGGACGCAAATGAAGTCGCGGGCGGCACCTAGTAATAAATAAATGATACATAAACATGAAAGTGTGAGCATATCTGTTTGTTACTCCTTCACGCAAAAACTACTGATCTGATCTGGATGAAACTTTGAATATATATTGTCAGTGACATGGAATAACACAGGCTACTTTTTATCTCGGAAAATCATCGGGATCTAATGGGATGTGAACGAAGACGCGGGCGGAAGTTAGTAACAAATAAGGAACAAAATAGCAACCTAGCGTTTTTATTTACAAGTTATAGACAAGAGTTTGACCATGATCTCACTTCCGATGAACTTTTTTTTTTACAGGTTTCAAATAGTTCATGTGAAGTTTCTGAGCCAGATACTACCAAGGTGACTATATTATATACCTAACTAGTTAAATCAACATATTTTATATTAAACATTGGGAATGTAATATGTTGATTTAACTAGTTAGGTTAAATCAACATCAGTTCAATCGATAACTAACTTATTATTTTTATGAAATTTGCAATGTATTGTAGATAGCTCAACTGTTTCATATGTATTTTGTAAATATTGTGAATATTGTAAATATTGTAAATACTGTATTAGTTGTAATTTTCTTTGTGAATAAACTCATATTTTTATAAAGTTATTATTTATATACATAAAAGATCTCTATTATTATTTGTAGAAAGTTATTTTTTACAGATTTTAAATCCGACCAAAAATAACGACAATATATTTCAGGTGTGCAGAATGTGTCTAGCCATCAGCCAGAGGCTGTTCTGCATCAGGAAATACAATCTGGAGCTGGCATTCCATCGACTCACTGGGCTCTCTGTAAGTTGTAATAAATAAATATTCTTGGGCATATTACACAACACTCTCTAGTCCCAAACTAAGCAAAGCTTGTACTATGGGAACTAGATTGCTGATACAATACTTATATAATTATTTTTTTTGTAAATACATACTTATGATACGTAGTAACACCCAAGTGACTACGCGCTCGTGGCGTAGGTTACTTAGCCAATCTTGACCTATAATCTAAGTTAACCAACGTTCTGTGCGGTCACTATATGGATGGGTGACCGTTAGTGGCATTTACATCTGAGCGCTTTCGTGCTTCGGAGGGCACGTTAAACTGTCGGTCCCGGCTCTAGCAGTCGTTAAGCCACGACGGAGGCATTAAGGCGGCCTAAAAACTCCGTCACCAGATTTGGACACTAGCTCATACGAGATTGCTTGCTTTTAACACCCAAGTTATCATATTAGCCTGGGGCATTATTCTGTATGACTTAGGAGATTCCTTGCCGTAACCGTATGACGTCACCGTAAGGAATGACATTTATGGCATAGGAAATACGGCATAGGCATAGGGCGATTTCACGCCGCTGTCTTGTCGTGCTGCGTAACGCGCTTGTATTGGTCATAGTGAATAAGGCCCCTGTAGACTTGCACAGCTGGACCTGCTGCCTCCAGATTTCCAGAAAGAACAATACGATTTTGGGCTTATAATACGATGTCTATTGACTTCACGTGTTTTTACAAGTCTTCAGTCATGTTTCGTCCAATGCACAGTTTTATCTTTACTATTATGTTAAAATACGTAAGAAAGCTTTCGTGTTACATCTTAAAGCTTAGACCGCACTAGGGCGGAACTGCACTTCAGCGCAGCGTCGCGGCAGTTAGCTTCTATATTCTTTCCAAGGTAAAAGAATATAGAAGCTAACTGACGCGACGCTCCGCTGCAGTGCAGTTCCGCCCTAGTGCGGTCTAACCTTAAGAGGGATGTTATATTAGTTGCTTTAGGCCTTCTCCATCCTTTTTAACAAAATACCCAAATGTATTAGAGATTTAAATGTAAGTAAATTTAAAACCAAATTGAAAAAAAATATTAACTGAGAAATGTTACTACCATATTGACGAGTTCCTAAACGATAAATTATAATAGATTATTAAAATTATTATTTTTTGATTTTGTTAATTTATAGTTTAACTGTTGACTAAGATATAGGTATTAGAATAATATGTATTTCTCTATCCCGATTACTTCGACATTTTGAGTTGTAGCATGCCATCTCTATTTGCACGCCAAAATCGGTAAGACATGTTGTGTCACCAAATTATGTACCTACAACATCCATAGTTACACATGTTTTTGCAAATAAATTATCTTTATCTTTATCTTATCTTATCTTTATCCATCCTTAACAATATCAATCCATCACAGTGCAGCTTTGTTGATCTTGTTTGTATTTTTAGTAGCAAAATTCCATGTAGACGAAGCTGCAAAAAGCTTATATAAGTATTCTGTCAGCAATCTAGTTCCCATAGTACAAGCTTTGCTTAGTTTGGGACTAGAGAGCGTGTAACATCCATGAGAAAAAAAAACTTTAGGTGGTTTGGTTTTTTTTTAAGCTTTGCTTAGTTTGGGACTAGAAGGCGTTGTGTTAAGTGTCCGTGAATATTTATATTTATTTTATAATATTTATATTTGATGAAACACCTGAAGTTTTTTTTTAATTATTTTGTTATATTCGCCGGGTTCGACACGAGTAAAGTAATTTTTAAAATTTCTATTTAATTTAATTTTTTATTTTAGCTAGGAGATGACGACCGCTTACCTCAAAATCTATGCTCGGAGTGCGCAACACGACTGCACGGTTACGACAAATTCAGAGATAGAACTCTCCGGGCCCATAACCTAATGGTTGAGTTGCTGAAAACTCAAATTCATGTGAGTATAACCAATAAAAATATACCTAAACTAGCATTCGACCGCGGCTTTGCTCGCGTGGTAGCAGCATACGCTTTATTTGGTTAAAGTATTTGATCCTAATTTTAGACCCTTTAGGATACGACTTTTCAAAATTCCTTTCTTACAGCCGAATACTCAAACGTCATTCAAATTTGAGCACCACTTAAGATTGCTCTGCCTCTGTTTGACATTAGTCATTTGTAAGAGATGGCAATAATTTAAGCGGGACTTAAATTGAGTGGGGTTTGAGTTGCGTTTGAGTATTTGGCTGTTAGTTTCTTAGTTCCTACACTATATAAGGATACTACCCTCCAAATTTCATACCTCTTGAACTTATAGTTTAGGCTGTGCGTTGATTGTCAGTCAGTCAGCTTCAAAAGAGTTTTATTTATTTAGATAGATAGATGTGATAATGGAATTCAGTTCGGATAAACGACGTTTTAATACCTACTTATATAAATAATAGGAAGTACAATGAGCTTATCGGTAAAAGCGATCTCGTCCAGTTAAAGTACCTAGAAATGTCAGAAATCGTTACAAAATCAACATACATTTTGTAGAATTTACCTATTTTTGTTTACAGCTATCAACCAACACATTAATTTCAATATCCGATGATCTCAACCAAATCCCACCTAGACTCCACAAAAATTATAAAAGCAACTTCTACGACTACATCATCGAACACACAGACAAAGTACAAGACGAAATAAAACTCCCAGATGAAGAACTAGCCATCAAGAATGAACTAACAAATGATATATTTGTCGACGATTTCAGTGCAAAAGAAGAAACTAAAGAATACTCGGAACACTTCAGCGAGACCGACCTAATAACTGACAAAGGCTTTGATACAGATGACAGTTTGCCTCTAGAAGTTGCTAGAAAGAAAAAGAAGAAGAAGCCAGTGAAGGAAAAGAAAGTAAAAAAAGAAAAGCCGACGGAACCTAAAATAGATCGGAGAAGGAAACCTTTTTTGAACCAGGATCTGAATGAAACATTGTTTACTGTGACAGATTTGACTGTAGACGAGCAAATAGCTGAAGTATTAAAAAGGCAAGAAACTGATAACTATAAGCATTCGGTGTTTAAATGTACCGAGTGTTTTAAAGGTTTTTTGGACCAAGATGCATATGCTAGTCATATGGTTAGGCATACCAGCGTGAGTACTTAGAACTAATCTGTAAATCTAAGATAAATAACTGCCTTCCGTGCTGTGGGTCGTGCGTTCGATCCCCACCGAGAACAAACATTTGTGTGTGGCAAAACATAGATGTTTGTTCTGTCTGGGTGTCACCTTAGGCTGCAGCTACACTTACCACCAGGTGTGCTGGCAGCCAAATGCTTAGCTATTGCTCATAAAAAAAAAAAAAAAAAAATATGTATTATAAGTATGTATTTACAAAAAAAAATGTATGTATATGTATTCTATCAGCCATCCTAGCTTCCATAGTACAAGCTTTGCCTAGTTTGGGACTAGAAGGCGTTGTGTTAAATGTCCGTGCATATTTATTTATTTATTTAAATGATATAATATTTGTACATGCTGCATCATACACTACACAAAGTTTGTGTTGGTAATTAATTTGACGTGTTTGTGCCACAAACACGTCTAAATTAATTAACTACTTGCCTTATGTTGCGTCGTTCAACTTGTCTTCTCGAAGGTTGATAGCTGAAAATCAGTGTTGCTCTCGAGCAATTTTACACTGAGCTATAACCTCTTTGTCTACTGCAAGTTGCAACACACATAATACCTACACACGTCCGAGAAACACAGGCAGGTGGTGTTCATGTAATTATGTTTTATTGTCTTAAATTTTGGTTTTAGTTATTACTAACGCAATAGTATTGCTTCTTGTTTATGTTGTAAACTTTTATGTGTGTATTTTAGTTAGTGACAAATAATAGTATATTTCATTACAAGTGCGGAAAGGCTGTCATTGCAAAGAGTTCCGACAAATGTCTACACGAGCCGAGGCGCAGCCGAAGGCGAGGGTTGACAGTCGGAACAAGTTGCAATGACGGTTCCGCACGTGTACTAAACGACTATTTTTAATATAGTTGCGAAAAAATGAAGCAATTTAATAAAATAACAAACAACTAAATTCGCAACGAAAATTTCTGAAAAAATGGCGCCAACCGTAGAATATAAGCAGAGATTTTTTTTCTTCACCCATTCTGGTAGGCAAAGGGAACTATGCCCATTCAGAAGCCCTTTTTCTGATGAAAATCCGTATAAGTTTCGTTGAAATTGGTCCAGTAGTTAAGGCGTGATCCGCGAACAAACATAATGACAAACAGATAAACAGACAAACTCGATTTTCGGAATTAGAATCGTTTATTTAGTAGATCTGCATAATTTAGTTTATTCATTTTTTTATTTTAGATTTTGGCTTTTTTACAGTACAGAAGTGTATTTAAATTTACCAGAATGAAGATAGATATATAAATACTAGAAGATAATGAAAGAGGGTGTGGCGCGTGCCCACGATTTTACTAAAAAAAACCATGTGACTTTACACAGAAGACAGGGTTCTACCTGATTTCGAACATGTTTATTAAGTAATAAATAATTTTGTATTTGTATTTAGTAGATCTGCATATTTCGTTTATCGATATCTTTAATTTTAGTTTTTGGCTTTTTTACAGTTCTGTAATAGTATAGATTTATTTAATTTTTACAGGAATGCGGTGAACACCGTTGTGATATTTGCAAAACTCATTTCAAACACTCGCACGCGCTCAGGAAACATATAACAGCACATCACCTACAGAGATTCAGTTGTAACCACTGTCCCTACGTCACGACACATAGACAAACTGCACGGTTACATGAACGATGGCATAAAGGAACTAAGTATCAATGCCCGCATTGTAACTTGGAATTTTTGTAAGTAATCTATAAAATTTTGTAAGAAAAATTAAATAATTTATGAAAAAATATACTGAAAAAAGTATCTTATACTTAGTTGAGTAGGATAGGAATCTCTTTATACTAATATTATAAAGAGGAAAGATTTGTGTGTAAGTATGTTTGTAACGAATTGGCTCAAAAAGTACTAATCGGATTTGGATGAAACTTGGAATATATATTGTCCGTGACCTGCGGGCCTAAGATGCGCACCGCGAGATATTTGTCATGTCGTTCTGTCAAAATGTAAGCATTTTGTACTAGTTTAGGAACTATTGCATTATCTGTGGTACCTATTAGTGTCGACAAAACGCGCCATAATGTACACTTTTGACACTTGTTAGTCGTTGTACCTCTCTGAGGACGAGATAATAGTCATGCAGAAATGTCAAAAGTTGAAAATTCAAGGCGCGGTTTCTCGACAAAAGCACCACAGATAATGCAATAGTTCCTAAACTGGTACAAAATGCTTACATTTTGACAGAACGACATGACAAATATCTCGCGTGCGCATCTTAGGCCCGCTGGATTAACACATAGGCTACTTTTTATCATGGAAAATCAACGGGATCCAACGGGACGCGAACGAAGTCTCGAGCGGAAGCTAGTTTTTAATAAAAAGATGACAACTAATGTTATTTTTAAATTTTCCAGAAAGTTCACAACGTACATGGGTCATGTTCGGATAAAGCATCCTTCAGACTTCGTGTGCGAGCTATGTGGCTACTCGTTTGTAAGCGCTAAGGGCATTGAACTGCATAAGAAGTTGAAGCATAGAGGGGATGATGCCACCGTGAGTACGCCTTTATTTTATTGGCTACTAGCGACCCGCTCCGGTTTCGCACGGGTGCAATGCTGAGTTTTGTTTTGTTGATCGAAACGAATATCGACAAGCGACTTGCGAGATATTTTGTATGAAAATCCGATAAGCGCCTCTAGCGGGAGATTTGCAAACTATTTTTCTACATACAAAAACTGCGAGTTTCTCGATTCTCGCTGGTCGCAAATCAACAAAGCAAAACTCAGACTACGGGCTCTGATACGTTCAGCCAGCGTTTGCAATAAAAGAGCAAAAAATTGTTTATTTAGGATGTCCTAAATAAACAATTTTTTTAGAAATCTCTAAAATTATCAGTCTTTCTCTACTATATTATGCATAAATGATACATATCATAAATTATACAGTCTTGAGAGTCCATTCATGGTTATAAGCATAGGTTGCCGGTTGCAGCTTAACATTAGGGGCCTTATGGTCAGTTCGATTTTACTCTAATTGATTTTACGCTCTAGTTTTCAACGTCTGTATTCAAATGAATGTGAGAGGAGTAGATTCAGAGTTGACGAATGATAGGAGTGTGTGGAAGAAGAAAAAATGTTGTGCCGACCCCACCTAGCGTCGGACAATGGCAGGGAAATGACGAGTTTTCAACGTCATTTTGACGTGATCCCTCATTAGTACCCTCTTTTCATCACGTCACCAGACTTGGCCACTAACTCATACAAACTTACTTATCACCTATGTTATTGGCTATGCTCAAGAAAAAAATATTCCATCAGATATCAGAAGACGGACCCTACTGCTCGTCATGCGACGTTCGCTTCGTATCAGTGGAAGCGCATCGCAAACATATGAACGTATCAGCGAGACACGCAGGCACACGAGAACATAACAAACCGACGCGGAATCGGAAATGTGCATCAACGGAAAGGTAATTTCGGCGAGATTAACCGCGGCTGTATAGCTCAGTTGGTAGAGCGTGTGCCTTCAGCGCTGTAGTTCGCGAGTTCGATTCTCCGCGACAATAGATATTTTTGTGTGCAGATGTTTTCGGGGCGTTGATATATTTAGTGCGACATTAGCTAAGGCCTGTATTCAGCAATTTGGTGCCAAGTTCAAAGCCACGGCTCTTAGGTTGCGTTTACACTATGCCGCAGTCGGCAAGGAAGTGGGCATGAGCATAGTGTGAACACGATAATGCTTCTGACCCGGCTCCCGGCACAAGTTCATGCCCTTGCTCCCTAATGAGAATAAAGGCGATGTTGCTGCGGTAATAATGCCGGCAGCGGCATGTGAACGCGGTATTATGACAATAAAAATATGTGAGATTGGTCATGTGTCTTGGGATACCTAATGTAGGTCAAACAGAAGTCAGGAATTTGACAAAGAAACTAAGACGGGTCAACAAGAATATGTGACACTGATATGATAACAATAACAACGCAACGCAACAAAATAGTCTTACTGTCTATCTTAACCGATAGTTGAATCTCTAAACCATGATATCTGCGCGCTCACTATTTGTATAGGTGACTGTTAGTGGCATTTACATCTTTCCGTGCTTCGTATGGCATGTTGAACTGTCGTTCCGGCTCTAGCAGTCATAAAGCCATGACGGAGGCCTTAAGGCGGCCTAAAAACTTCTCTCACCAGAATTAGGCACTAACTCATACCATACATACGACACACGCCAACCTCCTTATTACACCACCACGTTAACTAATTTATAGTTTTATGCAATCAAGTATTAAATAAATAAATAAAATAATACGAACTTTAGTTAGTAGTTCTGATATTTCAGGGAGAAGTTAAAAAACACAGAGCACACAGACGATGATGATAAACGGAGAATATATCCGAGCCAAATGCGGAAAGTTGAGGGGCCCATATCCTGCGAACAGGTTTGTAAGCGTATATATTAAAAAAAAAAACTTTTAGTAGGGTAAACTACCCTAATCTTGGCACCCCCACCAATTGTTTGCACTTCTCTGATTTATCCTATTTACTAAGAAAAAGCTGGACCTCACGATGTTGTTATGTAAACAACAACTTAACATAATAATAAACATCGCGAGGTCTGGCTTTTTCTTAGTAAATAGGATAAATCAGAGAAGTACAAGTACAAGAGCTCTTTCGGAGAAGTACAACGTTATGTTACCTATAGCTGTTACTTATCTATTTGTTTGTTTCTTGTAGGTATCTTTATGTTTGCTATATTTTCAACGTCCGTTCTGTATTTTTCTGTGTGTATGTCAAATAAACTATCTATCTATCTACAAGGGGCAACTAGTACACAATCAGTCAACTACTGATATTTTTCGATGGTTGGTCTTATTTTATAGCGCCATCTAGTAACAAAGACAGGGTGACATGTTGACAGGCGTCATGGCTCAGCCTGTATAGTAGGTGCCAAATAACACCGCAATACAGGTCATTCACCCACCTTCACTACGATGTCGCAAAATTCAATTTATGAATGGCTAATTCTGTCGCTAAGACGGTATCCGCTTGAATCTCGTAGTACTGTTTGTTTACCATTCATAAATTGAATTTTGCGACATTGTTTTGAAGGTGGGTGAATGACCTGTATTGCGGTGTTATTTCGCACCTACTATAGTAGCTCTGTCTTCCGTGCTGTGGGTCGTGGGTTCGATCCCCACCGGGAACAAACATTTGTGTGTGGCAAACATAGATATTTGTTCTGTGTCTGGGTGTTACTATGTATTATAAGTATGTATTTACTAAAAAAATGTATAATATACGTATTCTAGCAGCTATTTAGATCCCGTAGTACAAGCTTTGCTTAGTTTGAGACTAGAAGGAGTTGGGTTAAAGGTCCGTGTAAAAAAAAAAGACCTATTTATTTTTGATTGACATTTATTTTCTCTTATAATTTTAGTGTGGAATGCAGTTAGAGGATTCTCGCGCTTACCACGGTCACTTCAGACGAATGCACCCCGACAAGAATCGAACCAACTACCCGTCTATGAAGTCGCCTTGTATGTGTGAGGTTTGCGGGCGGATATTCCAGGTGAGGCAGCAATTACACACAAAAATATTCATAAATATTTATCTATACTATTATAAAACTGTAAAAATTCCAAAAACTTAATGATATGGATAAACTGAATATGCAGATCTACTAAATAAACGATTCTCATTACGAAAATCGAGTTTGTCTGTTTATCTGTTTGTTTGTTCGCGGATCACGCCTTAACTACTGGATCAATTTCAACGAAACTTATACCATTCGAAAGCCTTTTTTCCGAATTTAAACATAGGCTATATTTTATTGAAATTCAAGACGGATTCTTAGATACAGCTTGAACTCTCTATTAACCAAGCGCAGCCATTTGTCACGAGGTTCATCATATGCTGGTTTACAGATATTTTGGTGGAATGTTTCGCACGCGTACGAAGTCGCGGGTATCAGCTAGTTAGTATATATCATTTTGTTCCTAGAGCTACGCCCTACTAAAGGACCACACATGGGTCCACACAGGGGAACGGCCGTTCAAATGCGAACAGTGCGGGAAGAGCTTTCGCATGAAGCAACGCTTAGTCGCACACCGCAGGGTGCATAGCGACGCGAGAACCAGCTATGTCTGTTCTGTGTGCGGGAAACATTTCTCTACGCATAGCAATCGACAGCGGCACATGTTTGTAAGTAAATTAGTGAAGGGGTTACTCTCGAACACAGTTCCAATCCGGATATATAGATTTTGACAGAAATCCTGTAATTTTTCAGTACAAAATGACACGAGATGTTCAGATTCCGTGAATGCAATAGTTCCTAACTGGTACAAAATGCTTACATTTTGACAGAACGACATGACAAATATCTCGCGGTGCGCATCTTAGGCCCGCTGGATTGGGACTGTAGTCGAGAGTAACCCACCAGTCTTGTTATTTTTTTTTTTAAGTAAAAGAAGTTCCGCCATTTTGAAAAAAAAAAACATATTCCCGCTTTTTTGGGATATATTCAGTCTTCTTCTTTATATGACATGTTATTGATAAGCGCCGTAAAATGTTCACCTTCAACTTCTTGATTTATAGCCGTAGGATAAGATGTTATTGTAGGATGTCACTGCCAGATCTAAAAGTGACATTGACAGATAAAAATTTCGTGTTTAAAAAACCAAGAAGTTGAAGTAGAAGTCGTGAATATGCGAACAATGCTGGTTGCCTCGCGATGTTTTCCTTCACCGTTTGAGAGTACTGGCATTACGCACAGAGAATATCATCATCATCAATCAACAATATATATAAATAAAAAAAAAAACACGGACACTTAACACAATGCCTTCTAGTCCCAAACGGAAAGCTTGTACGATGCGAACTAGATGGCTGATAGAATACATACATACATTTTTTTTGTAAATACATACTTATAATACATAGAAACACCCAGACACAGAACAAACATCTATGTTTGCCACACAAATGTCAATATAAATAAAACTCTTTTGAACATAGAATCAACGCACAGCCTTAACTATAAGTCGTAGAAGTATGAAATTTGAAGAAAGGAATTTTTAAAAGTCGCACCCTAACCTAGAATTAAGATCAAAGACTTTAACCCAATAATCGTATGCTGCAGTCACGCGAGCAAAGCCTCGGGCTACAGCTAGTTTACAATTTATAATATTTGACAGATCCACACAGGCCTAAAGCCGTTCAAATGCGAGATGTGCGGGAAGGGGTTCAAGCACGCGAGCGAGAAGCGCGCTCACGTGACATACGTACACTTGAAGAAACCTTGGCCTAAGCGAGCTCGCTCCAAACGACCACATAGAGACGTAAGTAACAATTTTTTTAATACAGTTGCTCAAAAAGTGGCGTATTGCAGGGACGTATAGCGTTCGGGATGTGGTCTATTACACACTCGTGCTTTTTTTACCTTTCCCGAACTAGTGCGTTCTCTTTCCCAACTGTCAAAATAATGTCTATTAAAAAGAAGTTTCTATGATTCATGCAAATACGTATATTTCTAAAAAGAAGCTACTAATTTGTTTCAATATCAGATTTAATGATTTGATTGAATGAGTTAGGTTAGGTTTCATTTCATCTCATTAAATTTCATTTTCATTTCATATCAATAAAAAAATTCTACCTGAAGACTTGGCTGTATGGGCATAGTTTCCTTTGCCTACCAGAATGGGTGAAGAAAAAAAAATCTCTGCTTATATTCGAAGGTCGGCGCCATTTTCAGAAATTTTCTTTTTATTAAATTACTTAATTTTTTCGCAACTGTATTAAAGTCATGGAACTATCTGATAGCTCACCTGATGTTAAGTGGTAACTTCTGCCTATAACAATGCATTACCTCACAGAGCAAGTACAATGAGGACGTGCCCTGTAAGTCAATGCACTGCGTCCATCACTCTGAGACGTAAAGATCTTGAAGTCTCATGTGCCTGTATTATTTATTACTCCGGCGCCCTTACCCTTCAAACCGGAACACAGCAATGTGAACATCGCTGCTTGGCGGCAGAAATAGGTACGGTTGTAGTACTTCCCCGGACGAGCTCTCACAAAGAACTCTACCTGAGGGTCTAATACGAGTTTTGGTGTGTGAATCTCTATCACGAACAAATCTGACAGTCGCCGCGTCAACGTAGTCGAGTTATATTGCGCGTCAATGCCAGCTCGACTGCCAACCGTTGTAGTGTCACCGCGCAGTGTATCGATAAGCTAGCGTTACGATACGTTTGCGATTGTCACATTTAGGCCCGGCGCCCATTATCGGCATCGGCAAGGAAAAGGATCCTTCGGCATCCTACATGCAAGCGCAATACCGAAGCGGTATTTTTTGTTATTACGACCATATACACGGCAATTTCTACTTTATTGCCATTATGTTAATATGTATATTGCTATTTGCCACCTAAAATCCACAGTCGTGCTGATGCCGATAATGGGCGCCGGGCCTTAGTCGTGTTCAAGGCACATGTGTGAAACGTCTGACGGCCAGCACACCAGTGTGCGCTGATTTGTATGGAGACACTGAGCGGATTCTTTGAGAAGCTCGACAAGCGAGTACGAGCTTGGTGTAGACCAAGCTTCTCAAGTATAAGTCCGAAAATGTAGAGAAAGGTATTTCAAGTAACGAGTATTATTTATCTCTTTCCAGGGCTCGCCCGCTGAGGCGAGTGCGAGCGAGATGGAAATACCACCACCATGGCCCGCTTGTGACCCCAAACTTACCGATATCAATATGATGGACGACAAGCCTATCTACTACAGATAACTTCACAAACTCAATATAAAAAAAAAATACGTTTAATCTACCTTGAGTAAGGTAAAAACAATAGATTCATTATTAGGAAAGTTTTTCATAACATCCCAATTATGAACCGAGCCGGATTTGAACCCGCGACTTTCCCCTTGATACTGGGATGGAATGCTCTAACCGTCCCTTTCGACCAAAAACATTGACAACACAATCCTTACAAACGATTTGTTTTTACAATCAAGAAAATCCCTAAAACAATCTGCACAAGATTCAAAATGTCAAAATGCACAAGGTTGGCCGGTGGAAACGCAAATCGATATCTTCACAGAGTTGTGCATGTTTTATTGTGAATGTTTTGCAGTGGAAACGCACGGTTACCACTCAGATAATAAACAAGACATTTGACTTACCAACTACCCTATCGACGCGTAATACGATGAATAATTCTTAGGCCTGCATGCTCTCAAGCACTGATCCGGACTTAAGCATACATTTTTGTATGAAAATGTATTCAAATCTATGCTTGAGTAACGATTTCTGTATCGGCATACGGGCCCTAGGGATGTATTTAGATGATCCAAGCGTATGTGGCTCTATGACCGCGTCCACACTCAGCTCATGCCGTTCTCTCTCTCTCTCTTTCTCTCTTCCCGACTATTGGTCCCACATGGTGGTGGGGTCAGCCTTCCTCACATTCTTCCTCACCCTCGCCCTATCCATGACGTCGTCATCGGAAACGTCAGCACATGCCGCTGCCGGCATTAATTCCGGACTTATTGCCACAGCAACGTCGCCTTTATTCTCTACGGAGCAAGGACATGAACATGCCGGGACAGAGATGTGATCGCGTTTATACTATGCTCATGCCCACTTCCCTGCCGACTGCAGGTGTGTGTAAACGCAACATATAGTCTGATACGACCAGTCTCCAGTTTATGTTCCCGAGTGCAAATAGCATAGAATTATTATAAAATAAAAAAAGCCTAGTAGTTATTATGAACAAAGCCTACAGAGTACTAAATTCGTGATCTGATTGTAAATATAGGTTTTAACGTTATTCGAATATATTGTAAATTTAGTCTGAGCCATAACTAGTAGATATAAAATGTAACAGCCCTACGCAATATAATATTTTTTTCATCACATCTATTCGAAAAGAACGACTTGGTTCGCCTTTATGTGCACCCAAAGGTGGTGTTTTCTATAAGAAACTATAAGTGCGCCGGAATTAACTTTGCCGCGCACTTTTTGAATTTGAAATATCTTCGCTTTAAGTTCGCCTATGTACTTCATTTTTGTGCAATAAAGAATGTTCTTATCTTTTCTCATAGTGGGTGATGAAAAGTAGAGTGTACCACTCGGGAGCAAAATATATTTTTGGCTCTGGCGAAGTACTTTGAATCCCTCGCTACGTTCAGGATTCTACTAAAGAATCCCTCGCTAAGCTCGGGATTCTACTCTAGAATCCTTCACTTCGCTCTGGATTCAAAAAAGCGCCCTCGCCGTAAAAATACGATTTCGCTCCTTTATGATACAATCTACTATATTTAATTTATTATGTTTTATTCAAGTCCTTGATGAAATTATTATCATATATGATTGTTCTGTCTGGGTGTTACTATATTGTATTACAAGTACCTACGTACCTACATATTTAAAAAAAAACCCATCAGCTTAGTACCAGCTTAGCTTGGGACTAGAGAGCGTTGTGTGAAATGTCCAAGAATATTTATTTTACTTTTAAGAATTAACAATAAGACAAAAGATATTTTTACAAATATTATTTATTTAACTAAATTTAATTTTAAACAGAAATTGTCTCTTTGTGTATTGAAAATAAGATCATAGTTACGATTAGAGGGGTGATCCACTGATCACTGAGCCCATAGTCTGAGTTTTGTTTTGTTGATCGAAACGCATGTCGAGAAGCGACTTGAGAGATATTTTGTATGAAAATCCGATAAGCGCCTCTAGCGGGAGATTTGCAAACTATTATTCTACGTACAAAAACTGCTAGTTTCTCGATTCTCGCTTGTCACAAGTCAACATAACAAAACTCAGACTACGTCATTTTTAATTTGTAACTATATCATAGGAATGATTTTATAACACATTAAAATAAAACATACAAAACAAAAAGGAAAATTGTTATTCATTTATGTCAAATGAAACTGATTACTATAGTCTGGCCAAGCTATGTTTGCGAGGCAATGCATTCTTAGTGACAGATTACGACTAACAATAGATGGACAATCGATTTGTACCATCATAAAAAAAATACAAATTAACTTATATTATTACTTAGAAACACCTCCTAACTTAAATACTCCGTCACTATGTAAACTAAACGAGATGACAGTGGTATCGATTCGGTTGTTGCCTTTTTCTAAACTAACCTAATTTGACAGCTCTAAAATTATAGCCGTCCTTGTCGTTTCAGTTAATGAGAAAGGGACGGCAACATTTTTAGTGCTGTCAAATTAGGTTAGTTTAGAAAAATGCAACAACCGAATCGATACCAATATCTTGAACAGTAACTTTAGTCAGAAGTCGATTTGTGATTACAAGCAAGCCCCAACGACGTTTTATGCAACTGGAATTTACATAGGCATAGTTGCAAGTTTGAAAACTGGAAAAACAGACATCCATTTGATCAAATGATGATGATGGCAGATCATTGGAACTGTTGTATTGATCTTAAACACCACAGGAGAGCAAAATACGCAATGTCGCCAACGTGGAAGACATGTTTTTCCCAGTTTCAATTAATTACCAAACTACTGAACCGATTTTGATAAAAAATTTATGCGACCAACCTGGACCCTTTCAGGTAAAAAAAATCAAATCAGTTCATAAATGACGGAGTTCTTAGGTACATAACAAATATTAAGAGAGAAAAAAATACAACCTAATTGAGAACCTCCTCCTTTTTTTGAAATAAGTTAAAAAGGAAACGGACAAATGTGCTCAGACAACGACGCGAATACATTTGCGTATTGAACACTTTAAAGGAATTAAAAATATAACTAGAAAATAAATGTTTATGAAACACGTCATCTTCAAAGTTGTCATTATGGTGTTTTTCAACAGCTTTTGATAATAGAATAGTCACTATTCTATTATGAAAAACCGTTAAAAAACGTCACTGGGAACTACACTGTAGCTAATGCCTGGTTTACACTTAGTTAAATAACAAGCGCGAGTGACAAGTGCAAGTGCGAAGTAAAGTGATTAGAAGCCGTGTCTATTTTTACAGTCGCAGTCAGTTGCACACCTTTCCATACAAACGTGGAAGGGTAACTACTCCACTGTTTGACGCTGACCAACCAAAACTAAGGATTATATCAATTTATCTCGTCATAATCTATGTCTGTATACACCCCAAACCGTAAAAAAAGTATTCATTTAAAAAATACAAGCTAAAAATACTTTCCATGCGAAAGTTTAGAAGCTTGTATTTTTTAAATAAATATTTTTTTTACGGTTTGGGGTGGATACAGACATAGATTATGACGAGATAAATTGATATAATCCTTAGTTTTGCTTGGTCAGCGTCAAACAGTGGAGTAGTTACCCTTTCCACGTTTGTATGGAAAGGTGTGCGACTGACTGCGACTTGTTCAACCTTAAGTAGGTTTCTCCGCACACCCGCGCTCACCCCGCACTCGGAGCGTCGTCGCCCGAACTTGGTGCGCGCAGTACGTATAGGGGCAATTTTTAGTGCAATAATTGCTCGGCAACACGAATGGATCAATCTGGAGTAATAAATAGCAGAATCAACTAAACACTGTGTGAACGTTCTGAATACACTTAACACTTGACACCAAAAAACACATTAACTAACCACTTAGCACTTCGCATTTGCACTTAACAAAGTGTAAATCAGCTAACACTTATAGCCTATCCCCCTATCTCTATCTTCTTCTATATATATAAAACTCTTTTGAAGCTGACATAGAATCAACGCACAGCCTAAACTATAAGTCCTAGAGGTCTGAAATTTGGAGGGTAGTATCCTTGTATAGTGTAGGGGCGCACTAAGAAAGGAATTTTGAAAAGTCACACTCTAACGCGAGCAACGCAGCGGGAGACGGCTAGTCTTAAAAAAAGTTAGAGTAGAGATTATGTCCTGATTACGTATGGTAAACAAGACACTACTTGCTCCTTCACATCTGCCTAGGACTTCCGTTAAAGCTGGTGCAGCGGCAGATTCGGCTGAGGATCTCAAGAGGCGCAAGTATGCAGGTCTCGATAGGCCCTACACATTTGTGCCTCTCGGGGTCGAGACTCTAGGTCCGTGGGGTACCGAGGCCCTCCGGGTTTTCAAAATTCTTGTCGGGCGTCTAGTCGAAGCGACGCGTGACCCGAGGGCTGGTGATTATCTAGGCCAGCGTATCAGCATCGCTATTCAGCGCGGCAATGCAGCCAGTGTCTTGGGCACGCTTCCGATTGATTTGGACCAGTTGAGCTATCTATAAATCATTTGCAACGGTTTGTGGATAGCTCAACTGTTTCATGTGTATTTTGTAAATATTGTGAATATTGTAAATACTGTATTTGTTGTAATTTAAAAAAATATTTTTTCATAAGATAGACCATATAAGTGTAGCTCAATGGTAAGTCCCCTATTGTTTAGAGTGGATTTTTTTAACATGTTTTGTGAGATGTTTGGCTCGCGTGTAGTGCTTATCACAACGCTCGCACGAAAAAGGATTCACTTTGTTATGTAATCCTACGTAGTGATGATAAGCTACCGTAAACTGTAGGAATGTTTCATCACAATTATTACAAGCGTATGGCTTCAAACCTGCATGTTTAGATATATAGTGGCGTGCTACACTTGCGTAGTCTAACACTTTCTTGCAAAACCAACATACTTTTTTTTTATCTTTCCTATGTTTGTAAGCATGGCCACCCAATACAGACAATTTAGAAAAAGCCTTCTTGCAGTTATAACCGTTACATGTGAACGGTTTAGTTTTTCTGTGAGTTTTTAAATGAGATATTAATCCTTTTTTATCTAGGTACACTTTAAGACACATGTCGCATGCGTAGGTGGGTTGTTTCTCATCTTGGTGGCAGACTGTGACGTGGTTATCTAAACTGCGTTTCTCCAAAAATGTTTTACTGCATTCTTGACATGGAAACTGTACTTTATCTCGGTGTGATCTCATATGACTATAGAGTTTTACTTTGTGAGTGTAAGAATTACCACATTTTTTACAAGAATATGGTTTTACCCCACTGTGCAAACTCCCATGGATTTTTAGGTAGCGCTTTGATTTAAAGAATTTACCACATATGGTACATTCGTATGGTCGATCGTTTGTAACATTCTTTTTCTGATGTTGTCTTAAACCGGCTGCTGAGGTATAAGATTTTCCACATTTGCAACTAAACGGCTTCTCACCGGTGTGTACTCTCATGTGCACTAGTAAAGACCTGGTTTGTTTGTTGCATACTTGGCACGTTTCAAACGGTACCACTTTCGGTTTATTCTTATGCCTGTACATGTGGATTTTCAACTGTGCTTTCAACGGATAACTCTTTCCACATTCCACACAATTATAGGTCTTATTTATTCCTGACATATGGTTCTGCATGTGTTCTCTGAGAAACCATTTACTAGAGAACTTTTTGTTACAAATGTCACAAATTAATTTGTTGTGTGAAATGCTATGCTCCTTTAGTGTTGCTTCGTATGAGAAAGTTTTATTGCAATAACTGCACTTGTATGGTTTTATTTTGCTGTGAGATTTCATATGGACCTGTAAATTGGTTCTATAACGGTATGTTTTAGGGCAAATTGAGCACTTATACGATCTTATTTTTGCATGAAACAATAAATGCTCGTTCAAAGTCATTTTAGTGGGCCATAGTTTGCCGCAAATGTCACATTTAAAGTTTCTTATCTTCAGGTGCACGAATTTCATATGTTTTCGGAGTCTATGTTTGTCCGAGAAACTCCTGTCGCATACATCACAGGTATAGAATGGGAAGTGAATTGTGTGCATTTTGATAATGTGCTCACACAAGGAACGCTCGGTAATGAATGAGTTGTTACACTTGGTGCACGGATATCTATCCAGCGAATGTACTCTTCTGTTATGTTTCCGTAAGTTAAATCTGTTCTTGAATGTAATGTTACATTTCTCGCAGGTGTCACTGTTTGCTGTATGTGTGTACATGTGGGTATTGAGCTGGCGTTTATTTGCAAATTTTGAATCGCATTTTTTACATTTGAAATTGTTTCGATGGACATGGCGTTTGTGAGCTCCAAGACCACCTGGATATTCGTACCGATATCCACAAATATCGCACGAGAACTGCCACTTTGTATTGTGTCGTTCTAAATGATTGTTGTATTTGTTTATACTCTTCGTTTTAAAGTTACATTTATCGCATTCGAAGATGTCGATTCCACTATCGGTGGTGTCCGTATTCTCCCTAGTTTCGGGTGATTTTTCCCGCGGTTTGTCGGGAGAATCTGCGGATAGAATAAATTAAAACATTATTTAGAGTTTAATTATGTTATTTAACAAAATTTCGGTAAAGGCGTTGGGGCATTTTAGGTCCCGATTTAGATACAATTAGTTAATTTTTAGATTAATTTCTGGTTTCATCATAATCTATTATGCAGTAGCAGTCACGAAAACGCAAAGTAAAGTAATTATTTTGACGTAAACACCTGTAAATACAATAAAAAACATTGAAACAGACGCATTTTTCGAAGTAAAATGTCTAATAACTAGTTATTCCCGCTACTTTATAATGACATTGTTACATTTTTTAAAACTGCATTGTAAGTGTATTGTAACGAACAAAGTTCCATCATTGCAAGTTTTAAAAAAAATGTGGGACATGGGCTCCATTCAATTTGCCCCAGACCCTTTGCAATACTTTTGGGTATGCATCACTTGTTCGGTTGATTTTACACATTTGCAATATAAAAGTAACAATGACTCACGATACGAGGTAGTTTCCACAGGCGCTGACTCCAGATTGGTCTTTAATCGACTGTTGAGTAAGGCTACTGTACTCTGCGATAACTGAAATAAAAAAAAAAACAGTTTTACCCCAGTTACAGTTCCATTATTGAGGACGATGATATGATGGCAAACATGGATGCAAAGAATATTTAAGACGTATATCAATGCGATAAATTAAAGCAAATTTTTGGTTAGAAAACTTGTTTGGTACAATGTGATATTTTTACTGAACCTTTGCATTGTTATTCTCTTGACCCTCTGCAATTTCACATAATTACATTTAGTTCTGCAATTTCACATAATTACATTTAGTTATATTATATCTTCAAAAATGTTTTTCGAAAGCCCAAATTTAGTTCGAGAGTTTCGCCAGTCTGCGTGGATGTTTGTTTCATGTTACTATGTATAAATAGGTACTTCAAAAAAAATTTATAAATGTAATTCTCTCGACAATCTGGTTCTTACAGTACTTTGCTTAGTTTGGGACTACCCGTTGTGTAAAATGTCCATGAACATTTATTTATTAAATGAAAACTTACCTGAATGCCATTTCGTAACAATTCCGTGAGAATACTTTCAGATTTCTTGGATTTGTTAATGAATCGATGGCATTTTATCAGTTGCCAGTGACACATGTAGCAAACCGTCTCAATTCTCATTGCGGTTAACTGAAATATATGAAAGAAAAAAAATATAATAATATGTAAAGTCACATGGATTTTTTGTTATAATCGTAGGCACGCACCACACGCTCTTACATTATCTTGTAGTATTTATATATCTATACTACTTCATTCTGGTAAATTTAAATACACTTCTGTACTATTATAAAACTGTAAAAAATCCAAAATCTCAAATAAAAGATATGAATAAACTAAATTATGCAGATCTACTAAAAAACTATTCTGATTCCGAAAATCGAGTTTGTCTGTTTATCTGTTTGTTTGTTCGCGGATCACGCCTTAACTACTGGATCAATTTCAATGAAACTTATACCATTCAGAGGACCTTTTTCCGGATTGAAACATAGGCTATATCTTATTCAAATCAAAGACGTGGATTCTTAGATACAGCTTTAAATTTCTAAACTTTCTATTTGTGGTGGAAAGTTTCGCACTCGTACGAAGTCGCGGGTATCGGCTAGTCCTATATAAAAGTGACGTCTCTGAATGTAGCAGTAGGTAAGTAACAATTTCAACCAACCTTGCTGTTTGTCAGTTTTTCATAGACCACTTGAAGAGGCGTGTTTTTAATGGAGCATGTTTTGACATCGCCAATGAGACACACCATGCAAAGCACTGCGTCTGGTTCAGCCACTGAAATAAATAAATAATAATAATAAATATTCATGGACTTAATGAAAGATCCAGTTTTTCCACTATCCATAACCCAAACTAATGGATACATGCATTCTTCCCGTCGCAACCTATGGTGCGCCAACTTGGTCATTGACGCAACTTCAGAAGTCCAAAATCAAGGTTTGCCAATGTGCGATGGAGCGCAGTATCCTAAGTGTTAAGCTAATGAATAGACTCAAATCGCAGGCGTAGCTACGAAAGCAGCTAAGTTGAAGTGGGATTGGGCAGAGCCCCGAGTCTGTGCATTTGTTTTGACTTTCGACTCGTGTATAGCACACGCAAATGCATTCGCAAAGCGAGCAAATTTGTTGGGAATTGCACGATTCCCAAATCTCCCGCTAGAGGAGCTTATCCAGTTTTCATACAAAATCTCTCGCTTTGCGAATGCGTTTGCATGTGCTACACTCGAGTCGAAAGTCAAAACAAATGCACAGACTCAGGGCTCTGTGCATTTGTTTTGACTTTCGACTCGTATATAGCACACGCAAATGCATTCGCAAAGCGAGCAATTTTGTTGGGAATTGCACAATTCCCAAATCGCCTGGTAGAGAAGCTTACACAGTTTTAATACAAAGTGTCTCGTATTGCGAATGCGATTGCGTGTGCTATACTCGAGTCGAAAGTCAAAACAAATGCACAGACTCGGGGCTCTGGTCATGTACGTCGTATGCCAAGTGAGCTGTGGGCAAGGACTGCCACTGAGTGGAATCCTGCCTAAGCAAGAAGGCGACGAGGCAGACCTAAAAGAAGATGGCGGGATGAACTTGAACATTTTTTGACCGACTGGCAAAGTGTAGCCCAAGATCGGAGTGTGAAGAATTGGGGGAGGCATTTGCTCAGCACTCAAAGGACTGAATTTATTAAAAAAAATCATGGACATTTCACACAACGCCCTCTAGTCCCAAACAAAGCAGAGGTTTTACTATGGGAACTAGATTGCTGATAGAATACTTATATATTTCTTTTTGTAAATACTTAACACCCAGTCATAGAACAAACATCTATGTTTGATACACACAAATATTTGTTCTCGGTGGGGATCGAACCCACGAACCACAGCACGGAAGGCAGAGCTACTACCGACTGAGCCATGACGTCTGTCAAAGACTGAATAAGACTGAACACAATTGTTTTAGAGCGATGGATGAAGTGCATTGCCTCACAGGCTACATCCGCAATCTCACTGGTCATAAGATAATTCATTTCGATAATTTCTACTCTCAACTACCTTTCCATTTGCATCCCAGCAGCGGGAAATGTGCTATTACTACTATTAAGTATATTATATATTATTAAATAGCTCATAACACCTTCATGTACACACATTGAAGCAAATAAAGTATTTATGATTATGACATTGTTATAGGCATAAGGTAGGCCATCTGCTTGTTTTTTATCTTATAACTAGCAGCGCCTCGCGGTTTCACCCGCGTAATTCCCGTTCCCGTGGGAATTCCGGGATAAAATATAGCCTATGTTCATCAGGGATAATGTAGGATTCTAATGGTAAAAGAATTTTTTTAATCGGTCCAGTAGTTTCGGAGCCTATTCAATTCATACAAACAAACAAACAAACAAACAAACAAAAAATCAAACCTTTCCTCTTTATAATATTTGTATAGAAAAAAACTTACTAAAACCTAACGTTTCTCCATTTTCAACATTTAAATTGTATGTGATATTTTCTTCTTTGATGGACACATCTTCTTGGTTCACATTAACTTTTTCATTTATAGAACAACTGTATAATTCTATATCGGTGATAGAGTAGTCATGTTGAATGCTTCTATTTAGTATAGCTACTGTGTCTCTGTATATCTGAAAAAAGAAATAAACATTTTTGGACATATTATCACACAACACTATAGTCCCAAACTAAGCAAAGCTTGTACTATGGGAACTAGATTGCTGATAGAATACTAATATACATATTTTTTTTGTTGTAAATACATACTTAACAAGTAATAATACCCAGACATTGATCCAACATCTATGTTTGTTTGCCACACACAAAACATACACAATATAATAAATGATTTTCTACTGTGGAATATGAAGCGCTCCTGACGTAGCTTGCTTAGTCAATCTTCACTGATTATCGAAGTTAAGCACTGTTCCGCGCGGTCACTATTTGGATGGGTGACCGTTAGTGGCATTTACATCTGAGCGCTTCCGTGCTTCGGAGGGCACGTTAAACTGTCGGTCCCGGCTCTAGCAGTCGTTAAGCCATGACAGAGGCCTTAAGGCGGCCTAAAAACTCCGTCAACAGAGTTGGTTACTAACTCATAATTTTGTTGTTATATAAGTTTAAAAAAAAATGAATGAATAAATAAATACATAAATATTCACGCAAAATTTAACACAACGAATGAAAGTATAAATAATGTTTATGAATATTTATATTTTATTTAAATATAAATATTCCACCTTAGAGGCAATAAATGAGCATATTTTGGATTCTATACCTACAAACCCCATAAAAACCTCTAAAACCCCTACAAACCCCTAAAAACCCCTATAAACCCCTACAAACCCCTAAAAATCCCTACAAACCCCTACAAACCTCTAAAAACCGTATAAACCCCCTAAAAACCCTACAGACCCCTAAAAACCCCAAATGCTGCGTTTTTGAAACGCTTGTAAAAATCTCATCTTTGTACACGTAGCTTAATGCGTATGTATAAGGCAGACAACCCTCTCGCTCGCACATTTCAACATTTTTGAAGATATAATAGAACTAAATGTAAGTAAGTGAAATTGCAGAGCTTCAGGGTCCAGAGAATAACAATGCAAAGGTTCAGTAAAAATATCACATTGATCCAAACAATGCAGTGATGATGATGATGTATTATATATATATAAACCTTCCTCTTGAATCACTCTATCTATTAAAACAAACTGCATCAAAATCCGTTGTGTAGTTTTAAAGATCTAAGCATACATACATACAGACATTGGGACAGACGCGGGAAGCGACTTTGCTTTATACTATGTAGTGATGTTTCCGCTAACTTTAATGTACTTGTACTAGCTGTCAAATGTCATACCTCTAGGACTTATAGTTTAGGCTGTGCGTTGATTGTCAGTCACCTTTAAAACTGTTTCATATATCTAGAAGATTATAGCTATAATAAATTTTTTTTCACAGGCGATGGACAAATCTCAAAAAAAATACATAAATAGTTTATACTCTCTTGTTCATAGTAAGATAACATCTACTACTCACCTCAATTCCATTTTCAGCCAGCTTGGTCAATATTTCCTGAGATTTCTGTGATTTGTTATGAAATCTACGGTATCTTTGCAACAGTGCGTGGCAGTTGTAGCATATTGTCTCTGGTCTTTCATCTTTTGTAGAGAGCTGTAAGAAAATTATCAAACCAACATTATGATTGGGGGAAAAAATCGTTTATTCCCACCTGTTCTGTTGACAGAACTACTGGGATTTTTTTTCCCATTAGTTCTGTCCACTAAACAAATGGGAATACCATTTTCACTTGTCCTGTTGAGTAGTTCTGTTGTGATTCAAACTATTTACTTCTCCTTGCAATCAATTAGAAGAAGATGTATCGTTTTCTTCTGTTAAAGCCTGCCAACTGCAATCAGTTAAACGAAGGACAAAATATAAACAGATTGAAAACGTCAGCAATGAATCATAGCAATGATCAGAGTGTACCAAATGCAATAGGTTAACGATAACATAGACATACCTTTGTTTATAGAGAAACTAAGGTAAAGAGCTTCTATTGCAAGTTACCAAAATGTACAGTGGGTCTTTTCTGTTAAAAAGAAAACGCTCTTTGTATTTTGTTAGGAATGTTGGTAAAATACCTATATTTATCAGTTCAAACAGGATTGTTTTATTTCATTTTGGAACAAAGTTGCTTATCGCGCGTTGCGAAAGGGGGCTAGACGGAAGGAAGGAAACAAATGAATGTAGGTATTGTTGGAAGTTTTTGTTTTAATTTAGGTGCTTCTGTGTACTTATTGTAAGAAAACAACACCTCAAGGAACTTCGTACCATCCGGGTGTCCCTTGACACCTCGCAAGTTTTTGTTTATTTATTGCCAATACATACTTATAATTTATGTTAGTAAAGTTTTTCATAATCACACAACTAATGCGGATAAATTACCAGTAGTTCAGTTCAGTCAACAGAATTATACTCAACAGAACAGGTGGGAATAGTAGAGATAAGTAAGGTGTAAAGCATAGTCTTTTAAGTCACAGAACTAATGGGAAAAAAATCCCAGTAGTTTTGTCAACAGAACTACTCAACAGAACAGGTGGGAATAAACGGAAAAAATAGTACAAGTTTTTTTATAGATCCACTAAGAGAAAAAAGAAGACTTGAAATTAGTATAAAGGTGCATCCACACTGCAATTTACTTTTTGTGGAGCAACACGAAAACATTATTCAACTTTTTGCAACTGCTTGTTTGGATGTTGCCCACTAACACTTGGAAACATTGCTCCACAAAAAGTAACTGCAGTGTGGATGCACCTAACCCCTAGTTTCCACTAAAATACATTCACAACTCTGTGAAGATATCGATTTGCGTTTCCACCGCCAAACCTTGCATGTTTGACATTTTGAATCTTGTGTATATTGATTTAAGGATTTTGTTGATTGTAAAAACAAATTGTTTGTAAGGATTGTGTTGTGAATGTTTTATTGTGAATGTTCTTAGTGGCAACCTAGTTATTCCCTTGAAGGGGACGGCTCAAAGGGGACTATAAGATTAACCCAGCGAGAGCTACTTGTCTATAAATAAAATAATTTAGTAGCATTTAGTTTGGTGATAGGAGCTAAGGGGTGTTGTTCAACCTCTGGGTTCACCAACCCAGGTGTACCCCTAGGAGGATTGGAGTCCCAGATTATTTTACTCCAGATTTACTTACCCCTAGAGGTAGGCGGTAGGCATAGAAAGGCTATAGTAGGTGCCAAATAACACCGCAATACCGGTCATTCACCCACCTTGACCACAATGTCGCAAAATTCAATCTAAGTATGGTAAACAAACAGTACTACGAGATTCGAGCGATTACCGTCTTAGCAACAGGTTTATATGGAAAGCGACAGAATTAGCCATTCATAAATTGAATTTTGCGACATCGTGGTGAAGGTGGGTAAATGACCTATATTGCGGTGTTATTTGGCACCTACTATAGATCAACTTATTTCTACGGAGGTTAGGATACCTAATGGTAGGTACTTCTCATCAAGCCAATATGTTAGCTGCCTTGTCATAGCTATACCCAAAAAGACTGATTTATGGTATACCTAGTGGGTACCTACATTGTACTAACTAAAATACTCTAAAAAATACCTTATAACTTGTAAGATTTTCATAAAGCGCTTGCAATGGAGTATCTCGAATCCAATGGATTGTAACATTACCGGCTAAGCACACTCTGCATAGTGTTAGATAAGACATTATATATGTATTTTCATCTCGTTTATTGGGAAAGATAATATTAAATTATCCAAAAAACCATAAAAACCAACGAACGAATACAATACGAAATGAAGCCAAAACAAAATGCACCGGGCACAGATTAGATTAGTAGTAAAGACACAGACGAAGTATCGTCTGTGAGTGAGTAAAGAATTAAAGATGCCAAAATGCAACCATAGTGAAGCGAAGCAAGTAGAGGTGTTTAATATTTCTTTTAACTAAATAAAGAAAACTATTAAAAAAAATAACAATAAGATTCGTTAAAAAAATGGAGGTGATCGAATATTTTTATTAACACATGTCATGTCATATTATTTTCAACACAACGTATGTAGGTAATATTTTTATTATTCACTTTACTGCATTGAAATTTGAACCTACACTTGCTAGATATAATGAATAATTTTCAACTCATCACGAAAATTATTATTTCATTTTACTTTACTCCATTGAAATTTGAACCTACGCTTCCTAGATATAATGAGTAATTTTCATATTTTCATTAGAGTGACCGGCCTGAAGGTAGTGCTATATGTCGGGAAGCGGCCGTTTATTTAACTTCCGGGGTCTTTAATTTAGTGTACTCTATTAACTATAAGATAAAGCACAATATAGAATGAACCACTACTTACGATATTTAAGTCGTTTAGTGCATATTTAACAACATTTATCTGCATTCAATTGTATGCTTTAACTTGGTTAAAATAAAGCACAATATTATTTTTATTCAAAAATCAATGAACACACCTAGCTATTATTTTCGTTTGGCAAAAATGATCAAACTGAAATAACACTAGGAATAACACATTCATCCCCTCATCATAGATAGATATCAATCATTCACTCATGCGTATAAATAAATTTATCTACGCAAGTTTATCGAATATTTATTCAAATAAAATTAACCATTAAAAATAACGATATTTTTTATCATTATAATAATTAATAAAAAAATTATTAATTTTATTATTATAAATAATAATAAAAATTAACCGTTACTGACACCTCTAGAAGCAAGCAAACTATTTCTACGGTCGCTCGTGGTTATTTTTCGGTTTTATTCTTTTTCCAACATAGATAATACCTTGTCTATGTTATTTTTCAATCGTCTCCCTCTTTAACTTTATGGTCGCTCGGCTCGGCTCAATCTCCACAGGTTGTACTTTTGCTTTACCGCCGTTTATCTCTATAAGCGGGCCGCGCCGCCGCGTTCAAATTCAAATTATCCATACTAATATTGAAAATGCAAAAGTAACTCTGTCTGTCTTTCTCGCTTTCACGCCAAAACTACTGAACCGATTTTAATGAAATTTGGTACACAGATAGTCTAGAGCCTGAGAAAGGACATTATGCTCAATACTCAATATACTCAATATATTTATTGCTTTCACATGGTTTAGGTAAATTTTACATTGGTGGTGGATGTAAATAGATATGTCTCATGGACCCTGCTTAGGGTACAGCATAGTTCGTATTATGCTACTTTATAATGCGAAAAAAAAGTTTTAAAGGGTTGAAATTGTGGGTGAAAGTTGTATGGAAGTATCGTCATTTTTAGAGCTAGAAGCTTGAAACTTATTTTTTAGGCATAAATAAATATGACATTCAAAGTTTGTAAAAATTGTAAAATGCCGCGTTGTCTTAGCACGGCGACTTTTTGTTTATTTAGATAGATAGGAGATAACATTTAATGTACACAAGAACACAATGTAAGTACAAAACTAACATAATAAAGTACAATGGGCGGCCTTATCACTTAAAGTGATTTCTCCCAGACAACCTTGGATGGACTGCAATTCACAAAGCGGAAATGGACGGTGGTACACAATTGCTTTCGTGAAATACAATAACTTTAAGTACAGAAGAACAAGAACAATTTTAGCCTCTAGGGTGTAAATAATAGTACTTACTACTTATAGAACTGTAGGGGCTAGCGGCCGACTGATGGGTAGCAACTGGGGTTTTAACCCCAGGATTGCCCTGCGGCTGTACACTACTATCGTGAGGCAGATAATAACTTACGCTTACGCCTCCATGGTATGGTACGACAAAGCCTTCCAGACGACTGCAATCAATAAGTTAGGCAGCTTACAACGAACTGCTTGCCTTATAGCATCGGGAGCAATGTCCTCCTCTCCAGGGCTAGCACTAAATGCATTACTAGGGCTACCGCCTCTTCACGTGTACATACACAAAAAGACGAAAGCTGGTATGTATAGGGCTAGCACTCAAGGAAGGAGGACTTGGCTGTCGAAAAAATTGAGGTCTCTACAGGACTCAACTCTGGCATCACCCATACTCTGTATGACTTCTGATGCCATGCTCCCACAACATGTGTTCGACAAGCACTACACTGTGGAAATCCCTTCTAGAGAAAACTGGCAGAACAGCCAGCTACACTGCGAGCGGTAGCCTGAGCTGGTTTACATATATGGCTCTAAAATAGGACTGGATGTAGGCTGCGGAGTCTATGGAGAGCGACCCAAGTTTAGTAGTAGCACGAACTTGGGAAGTCACGCCTCCATATTCCAAGCAGAGGTTTTCGCCATTCTTGAATGCGCAGAAGCAAATCTGAAAAAGCACTACACCAACCACAAGATCTACATCAACTCTGATAGCCAGGCGGCACTACTGGCGCTGGATTCGAAGGTCATCACGTCCAGACTAGTACAAAACTGCCTAACTCGGCTAAACGCCTTAGGCTTAAATAACTAGTTGTCCTAAGATGGGTTCCAGGACACGCGGGGATCGACGATAATAAGTGTGCCGAGGAGCTAGCGCGCGCTGGTGCTACAGGTGTGACGCAGCTAGGCCGCGAGCCCTTCTGCGGCATACCAAAAAGGAACCCTTCTAATTTCTTGTTTTGAGGAATCATCCAAACTTTGGAGGAACTCCTTAGGCATGAATCACTCCAAAGCTCTAATAAAAGCCTTCGATAAACGGTACACCAACAGAATCCTAGCGCTAAATAGGAGCAATCTGCGCATAGTGGTCAGGGCCCTGACTGGACACTGTTGCCTTAACAAGCACATGTTCAAGCTGGGGCTGTGCGAAACACAAACCTGTAGGCTCTGTAAGGAGGCGGATGAGACACTTCTTCACCTACTAGGGGAGTGTGAGTCGCTAATGCAAAAACGCAGCATGCATCTGGGAAAGCATATTGTGAGCCCAGATAAGCTAAGGAACCTCACCCCTAAGAGAATCCTTCAGTTCCTAACAGCTGCAGGGTTTAGTGGTGACTTCAAAAATCGAGTTTGTCTGTTTATCTGTTTGTCTGTTTGTTGGTTCGCGGATCACGCTTAGACTACTGGACCAATTTCAATTAAAGTTATACCATTTGGAAGCCCTTTTTCCGGATTGAAACATAGGCTATATTTTATGGAAATCAAAGACGTGGGTTCTTTTCTTAGATACAGCTTGACTTCTCTAAACCAAAAGCCGCCTTTGGCACGAGGTTCATCGTATGCTGGTTGACAGATATTTTGGTGGAAAGTTTTTTTTTTTTTTTTTTTTTAAATACATTATAGGCAACCGTTTGACCACAATCTCACCTGATGTTAAGCAATGATGTGTTTTAAGCAAATAAGTTTCGCACGCGTACGAAGTCGCGGGTATCAGCTAGTAAATAAATAAATAGGAATAATTACAGCATGTCAACTGTAGGTAAATAGTCAGGTACAGATATTAAATTAACATTAATATGACATTAATGTTAATTTAATATCTGTACCTGACTATTTACCTACAGTTGACATGCTGTAATTATTCCTATTTATTTCCATTCACTAGGTAAAAACCCTTTGTTTTATACTCTAAAAAAACACCCCAATATTATTATATTTTTATGTGACGTAGGTATGTCATGTAAATGAGTAGTTTCTGCGAGCACCCCCGAACTGGTCGACGCGGTGACTCCATAGTCTCTTCGATGAAGATTGCTTCATGCGCTGCGGCGGAAGGTCAACGAAACTCTTGCGAGGCGGTTTCATTACAACCAACCCTGGATCTAGTACCTGCCAAGGTGATTTTTTATTTTCAGAAATGTTGAACTGTGCGGGTGAGAAGTTCTTACAAAACAAAAGAACTTTTACAAAAGGTAGGTACAGCTACTATAGGTTTTTTATGAAAATATAAGATGGAGCAAGCAAATAGCCCACGGTGGTGTTTCTATCTCACGAAGGCGATTTTGGTTAACTTTGTGTGCGTAAGCTCTGGACTATTCAGATAAAAAAGAAAAAAAATGGGTACCTATAGCGGGACTGGACTCCCAATGAAACGCACTTTTAATTTTCACCTCCATATCATACAAACGTACCTACCACCTATAGGTAGATAAGGTATACAAACCTCTTTGGCTATTTGTACACCAGTTTTCTCAATATCCGGATCCATCCGTAGCTGTTCATTCACAACTTGTGAACCTCCAAAACGCCGAAGACTCGGTGGTGTAATAGGTGCGTTACTCATTTTAATAGCTTGGATTTTTTTCTTGCGCATTTCTTCGATTCTTTCGCGAGTTTTTTTGTGTTTATCCAGAACTTTGAAGAATAACTTCTTTTCAATGCGAATTTTGTTGTATGCACCCTCTGAAATTGAAGCACAGCAGATGATGCTTACATACTTACCTACATACTTATATAGTTACCTATTACTCAGCCTATTAATGTGCTTTGATTAGCTAGATACGTAGGTATATATTTGTATACTACTATAAAATATTTATGTCGAAGATAATTATAATAATTCAAGCATGTCATCTTTGTACATTTTAGGAATCTCACTTTACATTTGATGACGTATAGGAAGGCCGAGAGGTCAGGAATAGGGACATTCCTTGTTTAATAGGATGGCCGACTGTTAGCGCGTGGTGAGCGCCCACATTAGCGCCTTACAGGAAAAACGAGACAATTTCGAAGGTTTGTCCGTCATTTATCTTAACTGTCAATGTCAAAAAGTCAAAAAGCGCTTGGAACTGTCATTATGACGGAAGCATCGACAGTGGGACGTCTTGAAGGTACGCGGGAACACAAGAAGAAAAAAAAAAGAAGTGTTGTGTGTTCGATTTGTTGTAGATTGTGAGCTAATTAGAAAAGATTAGGTAATACTGCGGTTAATATGGTGTATACAGATATTATAGACAAGTGAAGTGGATTATGTGTCTTATTTACCTACATCCTTGAGGAGAAATCTTCAACACTAGGTAGGTACCTACAGAGCCGATTTTGTAAAAATACTATGAGACCAATCAGGACGTAGTAGGTAAAAACCTCCTCATTTAGTCCGTTTAGTTAGTTTTTTGAAAGCTCGTAAATTCGTTTTGATACACTTACGCACGATCTCATACCCCTGAAGATATCTGACGAACAATTCGCCTCTAGTTGAAAATCGTTGCATGTTTGCATAATACCTGTAAACCTGCAAACATCTTGGTTATAGTTTACTGAAGCTACGTAGGAGCTTAGAGATCTTACTAGAGGCAAATTTGTCAAAAAAAAACATCTAAAGCCTTGGTCTCGCGATCGTTACGCACAACGCAGCGGTATGCAGTATGCAGCGCCGGACAAATAATTGTATTTTTGGAAACTTGATCAGACATTACTCAAAAAGAGAAACAGAGCTTCAAAATCTTATTGATTTTACTCGAATAGACATAAAAACGATCAAATTACAAATTCAGAAGTGTGCACAAAAAATCACCAGACGACCATCTCCAATCGCTTCCATAGATTCTCGTCAAACCATAGACCTAACCACCAACACTCCCTCGTCTCCGTGATGTCGATGGTGTAGAACCACAGACCAACAATCTCGAACGTATAACTCTATAGAACGAAACTACTGCGATGTTTCTGTCAACGTCAACGTCCTGGCCTAACGTCTAGATGTCCTCTACGCCATGTCACGACATCGGCAAGCCAAAATATCTCCTACACGGCCTCTCCTGACAGAGTTCGCCTCGAACTCCTTTATTTCTGCTGGTCAGTCTTCAGCAGCATCCAGCGCCCAGCTGTGAAGACTCGTCCTCGCGTGTGGAAGCCACTGCTTCCTGCTGGTTTTCTCCCTGTGGTGCGGCGCGTAAAGATGCGACGGCCCGACGCTGCGAAGCGGCGTAGAGCGCATCTCATGCGCAACCAAGTCGCGCAAGTGCAGCGCGAATACCCGACGCTGCGTAGCGGCGTAGCGCGCATCTCATGCGCAACCAAGTCACGCAAGTGCAACGCGACGAGCCGACGCTGCGAAGCGGCGTAGCGCGCATCTCATGCGCAACCAAGTCGCGCAAATGCAGTGCGAACAACCGACGCTGCGAAGCGGCGAAGCGCGCATCTCATGCGCAACCAAGTCGCGCAAGTGCAGCACGATGACCCGACGCTGCGAAGCGGCGTAGCGCGCATCTCATGCGCAACCAAGTCGCGCAAGTGCAGCGCGACGACCCGACGCTGCGAAGCGGCGTAGAGCACATCTCATGCGCAATCAAGTCGCGCAAGTGCAGCGCGACGACCCGACGCTGCGAAGCGGCGTAGCGCGCATCTCATGCGCAATCAAGTCGCGCAAGTGCAGCGCGACGACCCGACGCTGCGAAGCGGTGTAGCGCACATCTCATGCGCAATCAAGTCGCGCAAGTGCAGCGCGACGACCCGACGCTGCGAAGCGGTGTAGCGCGCATCTCATGCGCAACAAAGTCGCGCAAATGCAGCGCGAACAATCGACGCTGCGAAGCGGCGTAGCGCACATCTCATGCGCAATCAAGTCGCGCAAGTGCAGCGCGACGACCCGACGCTGCGAAGCGGTGTAGCGCGCATCTCATGCGCAACAAAGTCGCGCAAATGCAGCGCGAACAATCGACGCTGCGAAGCGGCGTAGCGCGCATCTCATGCGCAATCAAGTCGCGCAAGTGCAGCGCGACGACCCGACGCTGCGAAGCGGCGTAGCGCGCATCTCATGCGCAATCAAGTCGCGCAAGTGCAGCGCGACGACCCGACGCTGCGAAGCGGTGTAGCGCACATCTCATGCGCAATCAAGTCGCGCAAGTGCAGCGCGACAACCCGACGCTGCGAAGCGGCGTAGCGCACATCTCATGCGCAATCAAGTCGCGCAAGTGCAGCGCGACGACCCGACGCTGCGAAGCGGTGTAGCGCGCATCTCATGCGCAACAAAGTCGCGCAAGTGCAGCGCGACGACCCGACGCTGCGAAGCGGTGTAGCGCGCATCTCATGCGCAACAAAGTCGCGTAAGTGCAGCGCGACGACCCGACGCTGCGAAGCGGTGTAGCGCACATCTCATGCGCAATCAAGTCGCGCAAGTGCGGTGTAGCGCGCATCTCATGCGCAAGAAAGTCGCGCAAGTGCAGCGCGAACAACCGAAGCTGCGAAGCGGCGTAGCGCGCATCTCATGCGCAACCAAGTCGCGCAAGTGCAGCGCGACGACACGACGCTATAAGGCGGCGTGGCGCACATACTAGGTGCACGAGGAGCACATACCACTTACCAGGTGCGCGAGACGCACATACCACATACCAAGTGCGCTAGGCGCACATACCACATACCAGGTGCGCAAGGCACACATACCAGGTGCGCGAGGTGCACATACCAGATACCAGGTGCGCGAGACGCACATACCAGGTGCGCGAGGCGCACATATCAGATACCAGGTGCGCGAGACGCACATACCAGGTGCGCGAGGCGCACATACCAGATACCAGGTGCGCGAGACGCACATACCAGGCGTACGAGGCGCAGATACCAGGCGCGCGAGGCGCACATGCCAGGCGCGCGAAGCGCACATGCCAGGTGCGCGAGGCGCACACGCCAGGTGCGCGAGGCGCACATCTCAGGTACGCGAGGCGCACATGCCAGATACCAGGTGCGCGAGGCAGACATCCCAGGTGCACGAGGCACAGATACCAGTTGCGCGAGGCGCACATGCCAGGTGCGCGAGGCGCACATGCCAGGTGCGCGAGGCGCAGATACCAGGCGCGCGAGGCGCACATGCCAGGCGCGCGAGGCGCACATACCAGTACATGAAGCATAACATAACTTAGGTAAACAGACAACAAGTTAGAGGCACAACGTGAAGCTTAACTTAGGTAAACAGTAAGCAGAGAACAAGTTATAGGCACAACGTGAATCTTAACTTAGGTAAACAGAGAACAAGTTATAGGCACAACATGAATCTTAACTTAGGTAAACAGAGAACAAGTCAAAGGCACACCGTGAAGCTTAACTTAAGTAAACAGAGAACAAGTCAGAGGCACACCGTGAAGCTTAACTTAAGTAAACAGAGAACAAGTCAGAGGCACTACGTGAAGCTTAACTTGGGTAAACAGAGAACAAGTCAGAGGCACTACGTGAAGCTTAACTTGAACCGCGACCCTGGTTAAGGAAAGAAGCGCAGACAGGCATGAAGCAGACGCTCTACGTCTTAGCGCTACACGGCGTGAAGCAGGTGCACAGCCAGACACGACACAGATGTGATGCACTGTCGCTCCACACATGGCAAACAGTTGTACAGACAGGACACAGGGGTTCTGCACCATCCCACCAACCGTATCGCACATTGAGTTTGGTTCCTGACAAAGAACAAAAATGCATAAGTACTGATCAGCCGACGTTTTCACTAAACTCCGCATTCGGCCATTCTTGCTATTCCTAGTAAGTAGGTACACCACAAAAAAAGACAGGTCTAAAAGGGAACTGCATGAGTTGAACAGGTCATTCTCCTCTCCATACATAACACCATTGAAGATACTGGAACACTAATGCCATCAGGTCTATGTCCATCTCGGTTACACAATACATCCCAGCGAGAGATGTCAGTCAAATTCAAATGATTTTATTTTGTAAAGACAAGTTACAAATTAGTTGTCAACTGCAAGGGTACATACAGTCTTGATCAGCTTGAACACTATGCAACAGTTCTCAAATTTAAGTTTTTAACTCGGTGCAGATCTTATTTTCACTCCATGAATTAAAATTAGTAGGTAGGTAGGTATAATTGAATGCACAGTAGGTACAATCGGTAGGTACGGAAGAATCTTAACACCAAAACCAGTCACACAGTTGACTTACTCAACCCAAAAGACACATCTTTCCATACTTAGCTTGAAGGTAGGTTTATACGAGGTCAGTAACATGGCAGTACAGTAACCCAGTCCAGCGCTGACTTGTTACTGGGGCATGTAAACAATAGTTTTGTGCCGTTTTGGCAGTGACTGGGTTCGAAACTAAGACAACTGGGTCCAGTCACTGGCATTGTGTAAACGTTGCATGATCACCAATGTTTGCAAACTAGGATCAATGCTTGAACATAAGAATATTGGTTGGATCTTACCACTGACTGTGTTAATTGGGTGGATAGCATTCACAACACGATTTGCATGGAAAATCACTCCTCAAGATCCGCGACCTTGGTGCTCATCTTCTCCATGACTCGCTTCTCCATACTTATCGTGTGTCTTGCAGTCTCGATGCCAACTAGTAGCAGCAGGAGTCAAGCAGTCTCGTTGACAATGCTCATCACCGCACATTTTTATGAAACAGAAAATTAACCGAACAGATAGCCAAACAAAGTGGGGAACAATGGACTTTCGTATCCCACTTCTGATTTTGGAAACTTGATCAGACATTACTCAAAAAGAGAAACAGAGCTTCAAAATCTTATTGATTTTACTCGAATAGACATAAAAACGATCAAATTACAAATTCAGAAGTGTGCACAAAAAATCACCAGACGACCATCTCCAATCGCTTCCATAGATTCTCGTCAAACCATAGACCTAACCACCAACACTCCCTCGTCTCCGTGATGTCGATGGTGTAGAACCACAGACCAACAATCTCGAACGTATAACTCTATAGAACGAAACTACTGCGATGTTTCTGTCAACGTCAACGTCCTGGCCTAACGTCTAGATGTCCTCTACGCCATGTCACGACATCGGCAAGCCAAAATATCTCCTACAGTATATTAACGCGTTCACACTATGCCCATGCCGCTGCCGGCATTATTGCCGCGGACTTATTGCCACAGCAACATCGCCTTTATTCTCAAGGGCATGAACTTGGGCCGGGAGCCGGGCCAGAGGCATGGTCGTGTTCACACTATGCACGTGCCCACTTCCCTGCCCAAGTCCCTGCCTACTGCGGTATAGTGTGAATGCAACATAATAATATGGAAAACGTCTAGTATGGTCTCTTGTTACATTGAAGTCTGCGTCAGCGGCGCGGCGCGGCGATGAGCAAACGCGGTATACTCTGCGTTGTGTGTTACCCACGATCGCGAGACCAAAGCTTTCAAAGTACCTATTACGTATGGTATTACTAAAGTAGGTAAATTATTCGTTGTTTCATCGTTTTAGGCTCGTATGCTGATAGAGAAATTGTTACTCAAGCATAGATTTGAGTAGGTACAGATTTTCATACAAATATCTATCCTCGAGCTCGGAATCCGGATCAGCCCCCGTATCGCTAGCGCTGAACGGCTATCGCTGCCCAGCATAATGTCAAGTGACGTGGTTACATATACGAAAACAAGAAGCTTTTGACGGCAAAAAACGCGCTGAAATGCTCTAATGTCACTATTTAGTCACAGAATACGTATGATTTATGATCAGGCCCCAGTGCTTGATCAGTAAATCAGCATACGGGCCTTAGATGTTTGAACAAAATTAGGTATAGTAGGTATACTTACCTGCAGCATGAATTTAAATATCTCTTGAATTTTAGCAGCTAGAATCCCGAGATCATAAGACATTGAATTCTTGTACGAATCCTGAATCTGCTTCGCCTGTTCCAGTTTCAGTTGAATATCTGTTAAAAATCAAAGTAGGTAGATTTACCTACCTACTTAATAGACGCTATGCGGTAAAAGCAAGCTCGTATGAGTTAACGCACGTATTTTGGTCCTTTGACCATGGTTGACGGCTAGGACCCTGTCCAAATTAGGCATTATACGCGCGTCGATGGTGTACATACCTACTAAAAGTACCTATAACCTAACCCAAAGACATTTTATTGTAGTAGTGGTTGTAGTTCGCGCGAGAAACGTAGGTTAGGTTACCTACGTTTTTCGCGCACTCTGATCATCACGGAATACGATTGTGGACCTTTTTCAAATCAAATCATTTTTTATAATACCTACCTACATTACCTACTATAATACAGGGCCGTGAGTTCAATAAAGACCTTTTAAGTGTTGACTGGGGCGTTGTCATTAAGGCAAGATGAGAACATTAAACAAGTTTATTAAACAAGATGAGAACATCTTGTACCCAGCACACCAGTGGGCGCTGATTTGTATGGTGACACTGAGCGGATTCTTTGAGAAGCTCGACATGCGAGTACGGGCTTGGTGTAGACCAAGCTTCTGAAAAAATCCGCTCAGTGTCTCCATACAAATGTATCAGATGATTCCATTTTAAAACACGTAGGTATTCACACCACTACTATCGCACGATGAATGATGTGGCGAATTGCTCAATGTGACCTTTTTAGCTCTCCCATGAAAATGCGCCATATTGCGCCACAACACAACACATCAGTATGAACACTCCGCGACACAACACAAGGCGCTACGACACACCCCAACACAGCAATATGAACCTAGCTTTACTAAAACCATCCACGCGCGTATAACGCCTAATTTGGAGTAATTTGGACAGGGTCAACGTCAACCATGGTCAATGGACGAAAATGCGTGCGTTAGCATCACCGCATTGCTTGTTGGGTGGGATTGTTTGGTTGATTATTTTTTTCACACCATCCCAATAAAACATTATAAACAAATGACCGTTTCATCTGTTGGCAAAATCTATAAATAAATAAATAAATATTCACGGACATTCAACACAACGCCTTCTAGTCCCAAACTAAGCAAAGCTTGTACTATGGGAACTAGATGGCTGATAGAATACCAAATACCAAAATTCTCAAGCCCAACTATACGCATAATGAGCCTACGCACCTACTGTACCTACGTTTGAGTATACGCTACCTACATTTAAATTGATTTTATGATCCTTATGTTAACCTTTTGTCCGTCGGAAGACGCAAAGAACCGGGATACAGATAATTTAGTCCGGTTCTTGACGCTCCTAACCTAATATAGTTTGGTATTTGCTATAGAATACATACATACATTATTTTTAATACATACTTTTAATAGTACTTACACCTAACCTTTTAGTATTTCTCCAGTCATGTTGGTCAAATGAATGTTGCTGATGTCCTCTGCCCATGCTGCCCACCTCGGGTGCATGGGATACCACATCCGTACTGTTGTAACAAACTGAAAATAATACCACACATTAGTAGATTACTGCAGCGGCCAGCTTAAGATGCAATAATGGACGTTCGTGTAAATGTGGGCCGAGGCGAAGTCCGAGGCAAATGAAGATTTGGGCTGTAATCTTAGATTACTCCATTTACGTGTGTATAATAAATCTATAAAATATAACTCAGGACAGCATTATGCTTAGGATCAAAATTGATAATCGGAAACCATAAAAAAATTACTTTCCTTAAAAATTGCTGAATCGTGATGATGGTAAACTCATGACAAAGTGCTCCGGAGTCCCCGATATCGTAAATATTTCGTTAAATATCTGCACGACTCTTAGGTACCGTGCTAAGGTATGGTGGTAGTTGGATTATTACTAGACCCATGGAAATATACCTAGATACTATAGAGGCCCAAACTTGAGCAAAATGTTTAAAACCAATAATTGTTCGGATATGAATGACGGTTCTCGCTTGACAAAATTAAAATTTCGATTATCACGCGGTTGCATCCTTGATTGTTTATTGGTCTAAACTAAACAGTCGTTTCTGTTACACTGCGCGGTCATCTCGAACGATGACGTGGGCTCTTGCGAAGTGATAGCGTCATTGCGCAGTGTAACAGAAACGACGCTACCGAATCTTCGTAAGTCATTTTTCACAGTAGAGTCCCAGGAATCGTCACCTACCTACTCAAGCATAGATTTGAGTAAAGATTTTCATACAAAAATCTATGCTTGAGTTCGGATCAGTGGCTTGAGCAATAAATCAGCATACGGACCTTAGGCATGTTGAACATACCTGCTGGTTTAATTCACACAATAATATAAATGCAATTTGCAGAAACATTTTAGTACTATTTTTCAAATAATGTAGGTTCCAGCCGTGGATATGTAGGTATTGGTATATAATTGGATAGGAAAGTACCTTTAAAAACTGTTAGGTAATTAAAATTTTATTTTGATTAAAAAGAGGTAGGGGGAAGTGGGGTGCATTGATACACAAAACTTTGAAGTTTCATAAAAGGTGTATAAAATTTAAATTTTTTGCATTATTTTTGCATTATACGTTTAGCTAAATAATCTAATATTAATGTCATAGTTTAAAATTGGATAAATTATCAGAGAAAAGAAATAATTGACGTTTAGTAAAAAATTGCTTTTGTGTCAATCTGTAGGTACATTAATACAACACGTGGGGCACTTTCATACAGGGTGGAAAATTTAGGAAAATTGTCAAAATAAAACACTTACATTGATACATAATGTCTTATAATTTAAGTCACTTATGTAATTATTATAACAAATCTTAACCACAGTCAGTCTCAAACAATCAATAAATCAAATTATCAAACTTAATATTATTTGAAGAAGCAATATGAATCTTTTTCTTCTTTTATTGCACATTATATGAACTCAAATTAATAGAAAAAGATACGTTTGGTTCGAGTTGTGCCTTTCGTTAAATTTGGTAAAACAACATCTCTAAAATGAACACTAATTGCTTTGTCTTCGATATCTGGAACAATGATACGCATCGAAGTGCCCTACACTTTGTTGCATCAAAGTGCCCCAAACGACCTTTTTCAAAATTGAATTTATCATTTAAAAACTAACTTTAATTTTCAGTAAAATTAACAAAATAATTGATAGTTTAAGTTACCTTTGGTATATAAAGATCTTCGATGTTATCGAAGAGCGTCGAAACCATTTCACACATTGCGTCATAATTTACCTAAAGACCCTCAAAACACATCTCGACATACCCTAGGCCGCTCTTTGATAGATGGTCGGTGCGGTGACAATGGATGCGTTCGGAAGTTTTTCCGCACGTTTTAGAGTTGGCGCCACTCAAATCCATTCACTCAATTATGAGATGATTGGTGTATCTAGGTGCCCCTTGTATCAAAGCACCCCACCTCCCCCTACAGGTACCTACCTTCATATCGTACCTACCTACTCATTTTCATTTTCACAATAAAAATATTAATTAATTAGGAAATAAGTAGGTACATAATGTAGTTTGTAAGTTTATGTACCTACCATAGATGCAATACCTAACTAACTTTGAACAGGACTATTATACCTACTTATAGTGCTTATAATACCTAATCATAGTGAAGTGCGATTACTTTACCAAAATGTTAATATTACTGTGCCTGTTTTTTATAAGTAAGTTAAAAATAAATTTGGATTATCATTTTTTCTTGTAACTACTAAGGCCCGTATGCTGATAAAGAAATCATTACTCAAGCATAGATTTCAGTTGAGATTTTTATCTATGCTCGAGTCCGGATTAGTGCTTGAGCAGTAAACAATACCGTCTTTACCATAAGGGCACACGGGGCCTGTGCCCAGGGCCCCCATTCCCAGGGGGCCCCGAAGGACCGACAATTTCTCTCACACATTTATTCTCAAAACATTTTTGTCGGGCGTATTATACTTTTTTCACAAATCAGTAATTACAAGGTATGCCTTGTAAATACCTTCTGATAAGATTACTGTATTACATATACTACGCTATTATAATTCGCTGTTTTTACTTTCCAAAAGGGCCCCAAATTCTTGTGTGCCCAAGAGCCCCAAATTCTTGTGTGCCTAAAGGCCCCAGCTTAGTTTAAGACAGCCCTGGCAGTAAATACAGGCCCAAGTATACCTACATAACGTAGGCCTAATTAAATTAGTGCAGTGTTTACCTGCCTACTGAATGATGACTTGATTATAATACAACTACCTACGTTTTTTTATTCTGTGATATTCATAGAGTAGGTAGGTACCTATCTACGTTTACATGGAACTGGCACCCTTATCGCGGAGTCAAAATGGTGACGGAGTTCAAAACTTTGGGCATAAAGCTTACGATATATTAGTGAAATCTACAACTTGAGAAGTTGAAACCAGACCCTAGTAACTATCCCTTGATAGTTCATGATTTGGTGAACTGCCATTTCCACTTCGAAATACGGATGCTGGAAAGAAGCACGCGTTTTTGCGTCGCAGTATTCCATAAAATATAATGAGTGCACCAACTGCACGCATATACCTACTTATAGCTAACATTAAAATAATGATTCCGTATCCCAGCAGGTTCCTTCCCCTATGCAAGTGCACAGGTATACCATAAATTTCCCGAGCCACCGTTGGAGGGGGACGTGCGTAAGACAGCATATAGTCTCTTGCTTATGGCACGACACATCATCCAAGATAGCAACAATCGTATTGACGAGATGTACGAAGTGAGGCTAGACAACTTGAAGTCAGCTCCCTTCGAAGTAGGCTACCTAACGTTTACGATCCAAGAAAAATATCGGAAAATGGTCGACAAGTACAACACTAGCAACTTTATGTACACAAAGTTGTATATAATGGAACACGTACTGTATTTAGAAGAAATAGAACATCACTACTGGGAGATCGAGCATTTAGCTAACATGGCGCATGAAATTGAAAGGAAATATAAAATAAAAGGGAAGTTGGATGACGACTATAGGTTTGAGACGATAAAAGAATTCACAACAACGCCAATCACCACCGCCCGCCCGCCAAAAACGACAACTAGGAATAAGAAGTGGGAAATGAATATGTGGAGTCGGTTACATACCACTACGAAAACGAGGTATAGGGGGCCTTTCCCATGGGACTATGGATGGGAAGTTGAAGGCTTGCCATCGTAGGGTCCTGACCAAACTGATACCACAACTGCAGCTCTGTCTTCATATTCTATTTAGATAAAACTTAATTGAGTAAATAAAATACATGTAAAGTAATCTTTCTTGTTTGTATTAATCTTTATTATGTATTTTCCTTCAGAATTCGCAGCAAAAGTAATAATAAACGAGACAAAGCCCAATTTAACTTATATATATCTATTAGAAAGAAATAGAAATAGAAAAATTATTTATTTGCAACACAAGTAAAATGTAGCATAAGTAGGTAGGTAGACTAAACTAAAACATAAGATATAAATAATAAATACCTAATTCTAGTAACAAAACTAATCATCGTGCTGCAAAATGGATCCTAACTCAGCATAATGCGGATTGCGAACAACCCACGCTGGTCTTCCGTTAGGACCAATTTCGATGAGCGGACGTAAACTATGAAACTAAGTGTAAAAACAAGAACAATAAATAAAAATGTGCAAAAAAAAGAATAGCTAAAAAAATCAGTCAAAACAAACTCAAAACTTATAACTGTGAGAGCTGTAGGTTCTAATAAAAACAAAACAATATATTATATCAAATAAACTGTGGACGCAACACTGAAAGATAGTGGTTACTCCAATCTATAGTAACACCAAAATATTTATATAAACTAAATGCAAGCAACAGTAATGAAATGTAACAGGCATTAAACAAGTACCTATCTAAGTAAAAAATGTTTATATAGCACTGGGTATAGTATAGGTAGGTAGGTAGTCTAAGGAACTAGTTGTTTGAGTTCATTTTCTTTACAAAACCAAGGTACCTACCTACTCAGGTTTTCTTCAGTTCATTGGCTGATTTATTAGTAACTTTTATTCAAATAATTTATCGAGCGAGAGAAGCGAAGGAAGATCGGTGGATCAGCGTTGTATGTTTGTAAAAGCCACAGATCATATTATTATAAAACTATGTAATATTTGAACCGGCATTTGTCGTGATCCTGTTATCCTTCTCATTAAAAATATAAGTATTTATTGTTCCAGATGCATCTGGTACTACACTGGAGCTGGAAGAACTTCTCAAAGAGCTCTCGTGGACGCTCAGGCTAAAACTTTTCAAGGAAATGACTACAACCACATCAAGTACAACCACGACGACGCCCGCCTTGACACACAAGATAGTCACCAACACTAGCGCATCAAAAGCTAATGAAACCGAAAGCAGACGACTTGTGCGTTCTCCAACCAGAAGAGTGGGCGTAGAGTCTCTGGTAACCAGTTTTGATGGCGATGAGGTTGTGAAGCGCCGGCAACTTCTCAATGATGACCCAAATTCCCCTACAGAGCCAATCAGCGCAGACGAGAACAACATGAGACTGAAACTATTTCGTCTCATGTACGAAACTGTGAGAGACAGCGATCTGAAAGTAAAACGTGCTGAACTGATCCAAGAACACTACACCAACATGTCGTCATTCCAAATTGGATACCTAATGGGGGATGTTACCGATAAGTTTACTATTATGACTGATATATCGACGACGTTAAACAGATTTTATGCAGAATGGAAGCCAATTGAGCACATAAATGCGTATGAGCAGATCGCAAACCAAGCGATTGAAATCAGCCATCTCATTGATCTAATTAAAATGGCCAGCAAGCGAGATGTACCTCCATCGAGGCGCAGAGCCAAATCTTAAATAGATAAACGTTGCACAACGGATTCACTCGTACAAACAAAATGCATAACGGACTGTTAGTCCATTGAAATGTTCCGAATATTACATTTTTTAGAGGACGTAATTTTATTTTTGGGATATGTGGGGAGGGGGGTCATTAGAAGCTTAACCTCAAGTTTGTGGGGTCGCCACCCTTGTCTTGTCCCTCTGCCGCCATCTTGGAAAAAGGGGTGAAAACACTTTTTTCGCGATATCTCGGAAACTATGCGTCTTATAAAAAATTCTTGAAGACATAATTTGTAGCAAATTGTTTTGCCTACAAATATGTTTAAATAACTTTTTGCCCTAAATTAAAAATTAAAGAAGTCATAAGCAAAAAAGTGAACATTTCAATGGACTACGTCAAAAACTCAGTAATTACTTTGCTAACACCGTGCTGCATGCTGCACCGCACAACGGTATGCAGCATGCAGCGCCGGACACATAATTTGTATGGAAAACGTGTTTAAATGTAAGTTTGAAATAGTTACACCGTGACTTTGTCTCTTTCGATCGAATTTGAATCGCTTGACAATACAAAAGATAAATTCTATTATCAATAAATTTATAAGCTTTAAAAACTGGAAAAACCGACTTCTGATACACCTTCATCATCAAATGATGATGATGATGATGATAGCAGTTCATTGGGACGTTGTATTGATCGTAAACAGCACAGAAAAGCAAATTACGCAATGTCGTGTATCTACGTGGATGACGTGTTTAGTTACACTTAGGCCCGTATTCTGCAGCCTTACTCAAGCACTGATCCGTACTCAAGCATATATTTGAGTAGAGATTTTTATAAAAAATCTATGCTTGATATTTATCTGCCAAATTACTAAAAAAAATCTACCGAATTGAGAACCTCCTCTTTTTTGAAGTCTGTTAAAAATAAACTATGAACTACCTAAAAACTAGTTTCATTATAATTTTTGTTAAACAAAATTGATTCACTTCGTCGAGATTTACCTACCTAGGTAATTTTTACACCTACCTTGCATTTTAATCATACATTTAACTACGTACTTGGGTAGGTACATTCGATAGCTTAGTATAGGTACATAACTAAGATTAATTACTTAGGTAAATCGGTACCAAAGTGTTTTGGTATTCCAAAATAATTGCGTGAACGAACTGTGTTGTTTGCTGAACACAATGTTTGTTCAAATATTATTAATAACCTGCTGTAAGTACCTATGAAGGCATTGCGCGTATTTAAATCAATAGATATGTAGCGCCATCTATCTCGCTACATGAGAACTGATCGCGCAAACGAAGTTATCACGGAGTTTGAACCTAAGTAATGCAACCGAGTACCATCCATTAGTCCGTCTGGTAACGCTGTCAGCAATCGTCAGACGATTACAAGAGCATTTTACATAGTCCGTACAAAAAAAAACCAGTGCGTGGAGTCCCTACGCGCGGAAGAAGTTATACTTCGAGTGCCACGCATTCACTCTCGCTCTGTGTTTACCTAATGTGAAATTAATTTAGTATTTATTTATAAGTACATAACCAATATGCAGTACTTATTTAGTTAGAAAAGGTTCTATGCTCATTTGATTTCAAGTAATTTCAGAAGTGATATCTATCTTTGTCACGGGCAAAACATGGGCGGTCAAGTGCTGAACACTGCCATCTATTAACGTGAGTTAGAGACAGAGACTATGTCCTCCCGTTTAACGCTGTCAGTTGGAAGTCGCATTAGAAGTATAACTTAAAAAAAAATAGTGCGTAGAGTCCCTACGCGCGGAATAAGTGAAACTTCGAGTGCTACGCATTCACTCTCGCTCTGTCTCTTTCTATTCCCCCTCCCCCAGGAGCGTTAAACGTTTAACGCAACCTTGTTGGAAGTCGCAATAGAAGTTTCACTTAAAAAAAAAGAACCATTGGTCCTCGGACCCCGTGCCAATATTAAAATCAAGTGTCAATTGGGACATTGTGTCCCAAAAAATTTTGTCCGAATCGTCAGCAAGTCGAGCCAAAGGTCGATCGGCGTGGAAGATCTTCCCTTTTCGTAGGACACATGTATTGTACTTACTCATAAAAAAGAAAACTTACTAGAAAGAAAGAAAGAAAATACATTTATTTTGGACACACTATAACATACATAACAGCACAACAAAAAGAAAACAACTTAGGTAGAACTTAATACATAACATAACACTTAACAGGCGCAGACCTGATGTCGCGCTGGTGTTGGCATGCGTGAGCCAAACGGGTCACAGCTCAGCTTGATGCCACTTCACAACGTGAAGTGACGCTGGTTTTCAGCTGTGTACTAATAGTCCGTAACCTGATATTACTCAAATCTATGCTCGAATAACGATTTCTGAATCGACATACGGCCCTTAGGCCCGTTGCCGTTAGGTTATTGTAGTATAGGTTAGTACATGTAGTAGGTATTTAATTAATAGAGCTTCCTGTGTAGTACCCTGTAGTATAGTAGTATCCTGTTGTAGTATCCTTTAGTAGTAACCAATTTATAAAACATTTGGCGATACCCGAAATGGGTAAATAAGTTTAAAATTGACTAATATCTACCAATTTGATAAGACCAATTTGTAAACACTTATCTTGTATCTTGTGAAAGAGCTCGTTCGGGGAAGGAGTAGGTGTTAGAGGATTATTTAGAACTACAAAAACAAATGAAACTTTTACAAATTACTGATAGAGTCTAATTTATTATGCGCACACACTTAAGTTATTGCGGAGACCGAGAACAATATGGCTGCCAGACCGGATGTCTTATTTCGACCAAAAGCTAGGGATGGGGCACTTCCATAGTGATGTGCTAGTGCCAGTCCAACAGCAGGTTCCTGTAGGTACTTACCTATTTCTGTTGTCGCATTGCTGTGTTTAGCGGTATGGATGGGTGCAGGTACAGTACACATTTTTACGTCACGTGCGATACGTTATAGTGCGATGCCTCACTGAGCACGTCCTAGTAGATTTGCGCAGTGTCACAGTGCATTGTTATAAGCAGAGGTTACCACTTAACACCAGGTGGGCCATCTTGCTTGTTACGCTTATTTTCATTAAAAATAAATATTCGTCGCAGGTCTTCCCTTTGTCATTGGAGATACGGAATTTATGTATTGGAAATACCATGAATTTCATGTGAATGGTTACGAGATGTCCACCAGACTGTTATACATCATTTGGTCGTACTATGAGGACGCCAGTGAGCGAATCGCCGATAGTAATCACATGCGCTTCATGTATGAGGAATCCCCTCACTATGAGATGGGATATGTAATCCATGAGGTTATAGAAAGGTACGTGTATAAAGTTCAAACGTGTAAAAAAAACGTCAAACTATTATTTGAAGACATCAAACCGTACCCATATAACACTATTACTAGTAATAATAGTACATTATGATACGAGTGCGGTGAGTTGAAAATTACAGCCAAGGCGATATTGCCAGCCCGAGCCGTAGGCGAGGGCTACAAGAAAGCAGAGGCTGTAATTTTCAAAGCGCACGTATGTCATACGACGTTTTATAACACATTTGCGAGGAAATAAATAAAACTCGGACTTTCTTCAAAGAATAAATCTTTATTCACTTGCTGAAGCAGTTAGAAAAATTTGTTCAATTTGTAAATGAATTAAATGCTTATTTTTTATCGTAGAGCGCGGCGCGCCCCCCCCCCCCCCACCCCGTTCGTTTTAGTGGGAGCATCTTGATAAACCGTACGTTTTACATTACCATAACGCACGAGTGCGTAATGACATACATTACGATACTGAAATTTGTGAAATAAGAAACCCTTTGCGAGCAAATGTGTTATAAAACTATTATTCTGCAATTTAGGTAATCTAGTTCCCACATTACAAGTTTTGCTACTAGAGGGCGTTGTGTGTAATGTCCAAGAATATAAGATTATAGTTACGATCCCGTAAGGTTCCACTAATATTGTAAACATAATATCCAAAGTTTTGAACTTTATTACTTACTAGTTTGATTTCACGATAAGCGCCGGTCGCACTGTGATAACCTATATTTTTGTAGGTACAAAAAAATGGTGGAGGTAATGCATAGAGCAGAAAATTACAAAACGAACACCGTGTTCGACTGCTTGGAGCTGTGCGAGATGTTACAGAAGCTATATTTTGAAATATACCATCTAGTCAACATGATACATGAAATACCGAGAAAGTGGAGGCACTTACCCGAATTCAGCGACAGAAGTCCGTCGAATATGACCACCGGTTACACAAAGAGTAATGCGACACTTGCTAAGGAACAGAAGAAAAGGGATAAAGAGAGACAGAAACTTCTAAAGAAGAGGAGAGAGATGATAGAAAAAGGTCTCCTAACGCTGACTGAGAGACCAGCAAGCGCTAAAAGGGACCCTTACAACATCCACTGGCCGCTGGATTACGGATGGGATATCGACTGGTGGTAGGGCACAGAAAGACAGCGTTTGGAAACTTTGCTTTTTCATTAAAAAAAAAGAAAGCATTTAACCTAACATATTTTATTGCATTGAGGGCATTTTTTTTTTGTTTTGCATTTATCTTGTAATAAATCTGTAGAGAGGTCAATTCTGTACATGAAATATATTTCCAAAATAACTATCAGGGGGTGATTAGGGATCGATACTGATGCCAAAAATGCAATCAGTAAAATTGTTGTCTGTCTGTCTGTCTGTATAACCGTTATAGAAACAAAAACTACTCGACGGATTTTAACGAAGCTTGGTAAGTACAATTATTGTTCATACTCCTGAGCTGGTTATAGTATACTTTTCATCACGCTACAATCAATAGGAGCAGAGCAGTGAAGGGAAATGTTGCGAAAACGGGAGAAGTTACTCCATTTTTTAAGCTTCCGTCGCGTGTGCAACAAACATTAATGGTTAAAGCTACACAGAAATCATGTATAGACATTAGACATAGACATTCATTTGACAGGCGTCATGGCTCAGTCGGTGGTAGCTCTGCCTTCCGTGCTGTGGGTCGTGGGTTCGATCCCCACCGAGAACAAACATTTGTGTGGCAAACATAGATGTTTGTTCTGTGTCTGGGTGTTTCTATGTATTATAACTTAATTATAAGAACGATCTAAAAAATCGAAAATAGTCTTCGAATTTTAAAATGACGTAAGATGGTCTGGAATATTCTCAACTGCCCTAGAATGTTCTTTAATGATCTAGAATAGTCGAAAAGAATCTTACAATTTTAAAATGATGTAGAATGATCTGTAATCGTCTAGAATGCTCTCAAACGTTCTAGAATATTCTTTAATGTTCCAGAACGATCTGTAGGTAAAAAATGGTGTGGAATGGTCTGTAATCGTCTAGAATGCTCTCAAACATTCTCTGATGCTCAGAATGGAGTAAATTACGTTAGTGCGTGATAATATCGAGATCTCTTTACCAATACATATTGTTCCAGAATGTTCTAGGTAGAGTATACCAAGATATTTTAAAAGTTTTAAAAGGAACTATGAAATTGATTTTAGAACCGTTAAGCGTGCGATGTATTTTGACCCGAGCAACGCCGGCCTTCGCTGCTAGTTTAAAATAAACTGTTAAATAGTTGTTAAACTGTTTAATAGTCGTTGTGCTTGGTTTATTTATTTATTTGTATGTAGTTTCATTTTTAATAGGTTTATATATTATTTATTTTATTAGACAGACGTCATGGCTCAGTCGGTAGTAGCTCTGCCTTCCGTGCTGTGGGTCGTGGGTTCGATCCCCACCGAGAACAAACATTTGTGTGTTGTAAACATAGATGTTTGTTCTGTGTCTAGGTGTTACTATGTATGTAAGTATAAGTATGTATTTACAAAAAAAAATGTATATATGTATTCTATCAGCCATCTAGTTCCCATAGTACAAGCTTTGCTTAGTTTGGGACTAGAAGGCGTTGTGTTAAATGTCCGTGAATATTTATTTATTTATTATTATTTATTTGCTATTCTTCTATCTATAGGTATGTGTTGTACACGTACCCACTTCCATTTTCATATCTTTTTTTTATGCCATAGCTGGCAGACGAGCGGGCGGGCCACCGGATGGAAAGAATTAGCTGGACGAGAACTCTTTATAGGGTTAAGCTCGCCTATTACATGTTTTAATTTTAAGTTAAGTTTCTGTGTACAATAAAGAATAAAGAAATAGTGTTCCAAAACCTTCGTTATTATTCACAATCCTACACAACTCCGTAATATTCGTCTAGTGTCCAGTTGCCCCTGTGACCGCTTCTCGCCTTGAATTGGTCTCTGTAGCGTTGTTTTACTAAATCGTCGTTTTCATTGGTTGGTTCTGGCGCGAACACTGAAATAAAATGGAGTTGTATTCTTTCTAATCTATCTATCTTCTATCTATACTAATAAAAAACTGTAAAAAAGCCAAAAACTAAAATCAAAGATATAAATAAACTAAATATGCAGACCTACTAAATAAACGATTTTGATTCCGAAAATCGCGATTGTCTGTTTGTTTATTCGCGAATCACGCCTTAACTACTGGGCCAATTTCAATTAAACTTATACCATTCGGAAGTACTTTTTCCGGATTGAAACATAGGCTATATTTTATTGAAATCAAAGCCGTAGATTCTTCGATACAGCTTGAACTCTAAACCAAGCGCAGCCATTTACTACGAGGTTCATCGTATGCTGGTTGACAGTCGCGGGTAGTATCAGCTAGTATCAAATAATAATGAGTATATCTCCAATTATATGGGGCTGGTTGAGGCACGTAAGCCGGATGCTTCCTGACAGGTGGGCCAACTGCGTCACATCCTGGCTCCCCGACGGGTATTTTTATCGTTTATATTTTTAGGAGCTTTGTGTCTATTATTCACGTTTTTCAACTTATTGACTAGGCTAGGGCGTCGGTCTCTCGCGGTCGCCCTAAAAAATGTTTCGAGACGACCTCGACGCCTTTGATAGGAGTTGGTGGGAGCAGGCCCGAGAGAGTAAAGTGGAAGATGAGCAGCGCGTATGGTACGCGCTGATCGTAATTCCATACATTATACCGCGTTCACACTATGCCCATGCCGCTTCCGGCATTATTGCCGCGGACTTATTGCCACAGAAACATCGCCTTTATTCTCATTAGGGAGCAAGGGTATGACACGACGGGAGACGGGACAGAGGCATGTTCATGTTTACACACTATGCTCGTGCCTACTTCCCTGCCGACTGCGGCGGTATTGTGTGAACGCAACATCACGTGACAGAGCCACATAAATAAAGCTGACCGTGCGTGGAAAACAGCTAATATATACTTAGATCCACACCCGCAACTTTTAGCGTCTGACCTTGGGCACAGATCATATAATAGATACCCTTGGGCTTTATTTATTGTCATCGCGAAACGAAATAAGGGCGATGTTGCTGTGTAAGTCCGCGGCAATAATGCCGGAAGCGGCATGGGCATAGTGTGAACGCGTTACCACGACCCACAGCACGGAAGGCAGAGCTACTACCGACTGAGCCATGACGCCTGTCCGCCAAAGGTCGCTCGGCGTGGAAGATCTTCCCTTTTTGTAGGAGGACACATAATTATCCTACAATGTTCTCCTCATTATGTGTATACCTATGACTTTACCTCTATTTTCCGTTTGGTTTGACGACCGAAGACGAGATACTGGGCTCTGCCTGTTATCTGAAATTCATCATAACTTGGTTAGTAAGAATTTAAAGAAGATACCTAGGTAGTACCTAACTCCTGCGGTTGGAGATTTGAACTCTATTTTCTGCCTGTAACTACGAGTGGTTACCAACAGACAGAAATCAATGATCGTTTTAATATTTTAGTGCATTTATTATTTTAAAATATTCTCTAAAATTAAATAGGTACTTTTCATGGTTGAGATGAATTATCCAGATTAGAAGCAAAATCCTGTTTATTGGTTTTAGAACCGTATATGCATATATTTAAAAATAGTTACTCAAGCATAGATTACGATTTATTGACCGTTTGCACATGTCCAAGCACTCAGGTGGTCGGTCTGATTACGCCACCTTCGGGCTTATAGGGTAATTATATTACACCTTGTATACATACATAATTCTTTTGAAGCTGACTGATAATCAACGCACAGCCTAAACCATAAGTCCTAGAGGTGGAGGGTAGTATCCTTATACAGGGTGAATTTTTATGACGGGACTGTAAGGGCAGGTACCTTATTCGTTATAGTTACAGGAAAACGCTTTTAGGAGACTATCAATAAATTTTTGAGATATTCTGAACGGCATTTACAGATTTTGTAAAAAATGTACAGTCAGCAAGAAAATGGTCATTTTACACAAAAACCCTTTTTTGATGCCAATTGATCTTGTTTCTTATAAGGATCAAAAGTCTCTACTGGATCGACTAAGGTTTGAGTACTAAAAATGTCGGAAATCGCGAAAAACTTTTCCCATACATTTGTACGGAAATACACACCAATGCAGATTCCGTGTTCCTATTATTTACAAAATACGCTTCAATTAAGTGGTAGCGCTGACTTACTAAGAAGGTCTAGCCACGAGCGCTTCAAGAATGTATGCTCGAGTCCGGATCAGTACTCACATAACAATTTGTATTTGTATTTATTTATTTACTTTAATAAAAACGGCTTGCACCAATTACAATTATTAAAGATTAAGATTAGAATAATAATAAACAATCAGACAAAATAAACAGTCAAAAATTAGCAAGCATCTACAACTTAAACGAGAACACAAACCTAAGAGGACACTCTCTCAAACTGGTTAGCCTACCAGGTAGGTACAAGCAACCCTAAAAGACATACCTTGCCAAACCGTGTGGTCGAAGCCTGGAATAGGCTGCCAGAGACTATAATTAGTGCTCCAACGGTTAACACATTTAAAAACAGACTCGATAAACCAAGTGCACAGACAATATTAAGTGATATGTACACGTATCAGTTTTAAGCTGCCTGTGTATAAAATAATAATAACAATAATAAAAAAATAAATACGTAATAAAAATGTCATATTAAAACTCAACAAAACGCAATGTCGATATTTACCGGGTATTGATCAGCTATTTGACGATACAAGACGATACGAGACGATGCTTTTGCTGACTGAATTTTATATCTTTTGTTGGCAACATTTATTGGTTTTACCTCTTGACTTTTAGCTAGTTTGTTGTGTATTGAATTGTATACCTGTGCTGTGACTACTCTAAGAACATTGTAAAATGTCGAAAGAGGAATAAATTAATTGAATTGAATGAATTGAATTTACCTGTTGGACCTGGAGGGGGTGGACCAACAATTCCGGTGGCTGACTTAGATTCCAGGTCTTCAGTTGGAATGGTCTGAAAGAAAGCGTATTGATTTGGTAGGTATATACCTATCTAAGTAGAATTGAAGATTTTAGCGTAGATGCTTCAATGTACCTACTCATCAACGATCATGTGCATTTAGTGGATCTTTTGGCATGCCGCAGGATGTCACGCGATCGTGCCATCAGTCAAAGAATACTTATGTAATAAGGTAGTTTCTACGTAAGAAGAAGCGGGACTCCCATTCTACCAAAATTACACACTGAAAATCTCGTTTTGTATGTAACGTGATTCAAATTTTGACCCCCGTTTCATACATTGTTCGTTTTTCGAAAGCACGAGTCTAGTTCGAGAGTTTCGCCAGTAAGCCATCAGTGGGCGCAGGCCCCAGCTGCTTCAAAGGCGGGCAAACAGAAGAACTCCTTGCCAGCGCCTGCGTTTCCGATATGTAGATCTTTTCTGGAGGAGATTAATAGGTTTCTTCTAGGCAAATGTGTTACACCATCGACAGCATTATTACTAAAGATCGTTAAGTTTGGTTTGGTTGAGTTGGTGGTCAAAAGTTTGCCTACCTAATGTGTAAAAAAAGTACACTTTTACCAACTTCTAACATATGAATTAGCTTGTCAATTTCCACTTCCATCTCATGTACCAGCTCCATATCGATAATCATGTAGAGTGGGGTGTATATCTGGATCCCAGGCGTATGTAGAATGAACTTGCCCGTTACCCTATTGTCGGCCGTTTGGTAGATCTGCATCATATGTTTGTATAGTTCACGTATTTTACCTAGAAAATAATAAAAATAGATTAAGAAGAAGAAGAAGTCTTCTTAGATCCACTAACAAGCAAGCTTGTTTAAGTTAGTGGCCAACTCTGGTGACGAAGTTTTTAGGCCGCCTTAAGGCCTCCGTCGTGGCCAGCAGTGGGTGATTACGGGCTGATATGATGATGATGTGATCCATTACCTATTTAAAAAAGTATTTCCCGCTGAAGAGGACATGCAAAAAATGTTAATGTTTATCGATAACTTTTTAAAACACATTAGTGTTGTAAACAGTTATCGTTATTAATTTCAACTACTTCGCATCACTTTTCCGTCTGTGTATGTATTAAGCAGACCCCCCCCCCCCCCCCCGCGTCGCCCCTGCCCTCAAATTCGTGCAATAAGGACAACTGCAGATCCGACTCAAAAGCTTAAGTAAAAAGTTATAATTCGAGGTTTGGCTCTCGCCTATTCCCTCCTCCAATATTGACCAATTTAAAAGATATTTTAGACACTGAATAAGGAGGATATATACTACGCTGCTATGTTTTTCTTTTTTCGTTAATAGTTGTCAAATTTGTACACTAGGACTCTGTTAACAGCAATCTAAATAAGCAATTTTGAGCATTTTTTGAGGGTTAGATAAAATATTTATAACTATTGACACCATGCTAATGGAATAATCTTATCAAATTAGTGTATTGTCATCGGTCCTCGATAAATCTACAAAGTTTGAATGAAATCTGGCCGTTTAAAGTGGGTCAAAATCACTCCCAAGGGAGTCGGATACAAACATACAAGTGAAACTAATATATAGAGCGTGTAAAAAAAGACGGCTTAACTCACCAATAACAATTCCAACATCATACGCCAAGAAATGATTATGCTCCTCCCGAATGATATGAATTTGACGTTGTTTGACCTAAGTAATTATTAAAATGTAGATATAGATAGATAAACGTTTATTTGTCACTGAAACCCACATAAATGACAGATTTACACACTAAAACTCGTACTAGGCCCTCTGATCGTAACGATTTCTCGTAGCGTGTATGCCCACCATTGAGCCTGTCTGCCGATACAGACATCGTTACTCAAGCATCGATTTCATACAAAAATCTATTCATGAGTCCGGATCCGTGCTTGACCAGTAAATCAGCATAATGGGCGTAAGGCTGTGTCCACAGTAGGCAAACTGTTAGCGGCTTACTGAGTTTGCGGCCGCGGCGTATCGGTTTAGTGCGCTCTTCCATATATTTGAAATGGAGTGTCCCCAGTTTGCTAGTTTTGTGCTCACTTTACGCAGTTTACAGCGTTACGTGCGCCGACTGTCTCAGTTAGTGGCCGACTCACAATAAAACCGGTTCCAGTCGGCGGCGGCGATATGGTTGTTCGCCGGGCGTAGTGAGTCCGTTTGCAGCTAACTCAAATTTCAGTTCGCCACAAATTTGCGGCTCACTCAGTCGTCCGCTCACAGTTTGCCTACTGTGGACACAGCCTTAATGTGACGAAACCAACCTTCATATCCAGCAGCAGTTCCCTAGTCATATTCATCAACTTCATTTTATCTGATTTGCCAATATTGTCGTGCGCTTTTTGAGTCTTGGAGGTCATCCTACGCCATGATTCACATTTTGACACTAAATAAATAATAAGTTCGTATGAGTTACTTAGCGGCCAAGCCTGGTTATGGGTCTATCATAGATCCGGGACCGACAGTTTAACGAGATCTCCGAAGCGCGGAAACGGCTCAGCAGTGCAAGTACCGTTCTTGTCGATCGCATAATTTGACATTTAAAGCTACTGTTACACATGCTAGCAAATAGCATGCTAATTAGCGTGCTAATTAGCATGCTCAATATTAGCATGCTAGTGAGGAGTTTACATTTGCTAGCAATAAGCATGCTAAAAGCAAACACTCCAATACACATGCTATTTGATAGCGTGCTCTCACGCTCTCTGTGCACGCGCAGCTGTCGCAAACGACTGATCGATCGATACTAGCATGCTCAATAAGCAAACCTGTTCACACGCGCTAAAAGCACGCCCCCTTCACCCGCGCTGCAGGTAGCATGCTCAAAAATCGACGGTCGTGCGATTTTCTAGCATGCTAATTATTAGCAAGGTCTCGATACACATGCTAAATGAGCACGTGCTCGCTAAAAGCATGCTTTACTAGCATGTGTAACAGTACCTTTAGATTCGTTAAAAATGGTTTTATCGACAGTTGCGGGTACGTTACCAACTTAGTCGATCGGTAGACAAATTCGTTAAATTTTTACGAATTTGTGGCAATGGTGTTTTTTGACCGAGCGAGCGAAGCGAGCGAAGCGTCTCAGTTTCCACATTGGCCAAAAATGCGTTTGTCCGGATGTCTGTCTGTTCTCCTCTACAGGTCGCATTTTTCAACCGATCTGGACGAAACTTGGTACACAGGTTATATGACTTATTAGAATTTTTTTGTCGTCGGGGATTTTTGATTGGAGGGGTACTTCCCCCAAAAAAAGGGCAAAAAGGGGGCTATTTGATATACTGGATATCTCCACCAAATGAGATCCGATTTCGATTATTCTTTTTTTATTTGAAAGGTAGTAACTATAAGTTGGTCTCATAAAAGTTTGGCGAAGATCTGATAAGGATCTTCAGCATGATGAACAGGATAGCTCATCAAACAATCGATGGTTTTCAATCAAATTTGAGAGAAACACAAAGGACCACCACAAGATGATGCAAAAAAAATTAAAAAGATCTAAAAAATCACAAAATGGAAAATGCACTTGCACATGACATTCCTCAAAAATTTACAAAATTAAATAGAAAAAACATCACATCACACACACACACACACAACATTTTGCATTATAGTTAGTTTTCAATACGTGACAGGCTGCAAGCGTTTCGTCGCTGTTAGAATACTAACTGATAATTATCTTCATGATGTTTTCCTTCACTGAATGAGAGCATCAGCATAATAATAAGCCTTAAATTAGAAATTAATAAAAGTGCACTTAAAGACTTTCAGAAAACACCTTACACGACATTGATGATGTTGAATATTGGAATATTTAGTATGCTCGCGAGGTCTACAGCTCCCAGAGCCACTAGTTTATTATGTTTTGATTCTGACAAACGAAAGTGATTAACAGTGATATTGATAGTAAACTAACTAGTAAATCATGGCAGCAGTGAACTAATGATTTCGATAAACCCTGGACGATCATAAGGCATTGTTAAAATTTGTCAACAAGAGATCCGTACTCCCATAGAACGATAGGTACGATTCGATACGTTTATAGACTTTAGCGATCGACAACTAGGCGATCGATAAGAACGGTACTTGCACTGCTGATTTAAAATTTACACTATTTGGATGGGTGACTGTTAATGGTAAGTATTTATAGTCACCCATCCAAGTAGTGACAAGTAGTACCTAGTCACGAGCGCTCCATTTTATCACTGTGAACGCAACAAAGGATAAAATAATTTCGTTAATTTTACAAAAATTGAAAAAGTCCCGACTTTGTAGGTATATGAAATCTCCTTAGATGTTTTGCCTTTTGCCAATGCAGAGGCCATAATTATTGTCCTGCAGTGGCAATTGGACTCAGGCCCGTATGCCGATTATTGCCGATAGAGAAATCGTTACCAAGCATAGATTTGAGTTGAGATTTTCATACAAAAATCTATTCTTGAGTATGGATCAGTTCTTGAGCAGTACCTAAATCAAATCAGCATAGGTACGTGCCTTAAACAACTGAGAACCCATTCCACCGAACACCTTGACCCATTCGGTCTCATTACGTTATATGTGAATTGTATTGGAAGCCATCGATGTACGTAGTAGTAGGTAGGTAGGTACTTTATTATATTGTAAGGGTGGAACTACATGGCATGAACCGGAATGCGGGTGACCAATCACAACCGCGGTATCAGTTTGTTGATGCTTCGAATCAAACTGATAGAAAATTGTTATCTAGATCAGGAATTCTGGTTGCCATGTAGTTCCAGGCTAATTTACATGTATAGCCTTGGTCTCGCGATCGTAACGCACAACGCAGCGGCATGCAGCATGCAGCACCGGACACATATTAATTGTATAGAAAACGTCTAGTAGGTAGGTACATGGTATTTTGTTACGTCGCAGTCTGCGTCAGCGGCGAGGAGCAAACGCGGTACTCTGCGTTGTGCGTTACGATCGCGAGACCAAAGCTTTAGGGCGCTTCTAGACGTCCGGTTTTTTCGCCGGATACCGGACCGTGTTTTATGCCGGATTCGCAGTGGCGTATGATTTCTGATGAATGTGTGTACACGCGCCGGACATCGGTCCGGCGAACAATTATAGGATAGCCGTTTTTGACGGTCCGTTATCCGCTGAAAAAAACGGATGTCTACAAGCGCTCTTAGGGGTCATCCATAAATTACGTGACACGTTAAGGGAGCGTGAGGGGTTCAACGGAGTGTGATGACAAGGGGTGGTAGGGGTCTTAAGTTTTGTGTCGTCACATTTCAAAATCTTATACTATTCTCACTTATTCTTATCTAAGTGTGAAAATATATATTAACTAGCTGATACCCGCGACTTCGTACGCGTGCGAAACGTTCCACCAAAATATCTATCAACCAGCATGCGATTAACCTCGTAGCAAATAGCTGCTTTTGGTTAAGAGAGTCCAAGCTGTATCTAAGAATCCACGTCTATGATTTCAATAAAATATAGCCTAATTTCAATCCGGAAAAAGGGCTTCCAAATGGTATAAGTTTCGTTGAAATTGGTCCAGTAGTTAAGGCACCGCGAACAAACAAACAGACAAATAAATTTCAGAATCAGAATCGTTTACTTAGTAGATTCGCATATTTAGTTTTTCTATTTCTTTAATTTAATTTTTAGTTTTTAGTTTTATAACAGTACCTACAGAAAAAATATTTACTAAAAACTAATTTCAGAAGAGCAGTTTTATTTTAATAATTTCTACATGTAAAATTGCAAGATATGTGACGTCACACCCTCCCCTCAAATATTACCAACTGTGACAAGGGCTGGGGAGGGGTTAAAAAAATTACGAAATTAGTGTGAAGCAATTTATGGATCACCCTTATGTGTCTGATTGATTGCTTACATCGGTCATCGCTCCACAGAACTTACACAAGAGCATTGATAGTAGTATCGTCCATGAAAAATATATTGAAAAATACGTCATTATCCGCATTAGAACTTTAATTGAATACTGTAGTACCTAAAAAAAAATTAACAAACGCTAGGGTATTTTGGAGTTCCGTTTTTAGCAAACTTCAAAAAGGAGGAGATTCTCAATGCGGTTGTATTTTTTTGAAGTTAAATTTAAACGAATTGGCAATGGTGTATGTTTACTGTGTTTTGATTATGACAAACGAAAGTGATTAACAGTGATATTGACAGTAAACTAGTAAATCATGGCAGCAGTGAACGAATGATTTCGATAAACTCTGACCTTATTTTTGGGAGTACGGATCTTTTGTCGACAAGAGATCCGTACTCCCATGGAACGATACGATTCGATATGTTTATCGACTTTAGCGATCGACAACTAAGCGATCGATAAGAACGGTACTTGCACTGCTGGTGGGTTACTCTTGAACACAGTTCCAATCCGGATCCATAGATTTTGACAGAAGTCGTGTCATTTTGTACTGAATCTTTCAAAATCACGATCCAATTTGGAACGGCGGTGGTCAAGAGTAGCCCTACAGGGTAATTTAATTGACTTGTTTTACCGGGAATAAATTAGATTTTGAGGTTATGAAAAAACAATTATTTTTCAGCATTAGCATCTATGCGAGATTCTTTTAGCTATTTTGTGGGATATTTCCATATATTTTGTATAATTATTGTGATCGGTTCTAGTGGAATCTGTGGTCTTCGTAAGTTTCGAAATGTTTCTTGTTGGAAACATTTTTACGATTCATGATTTCTGTTTGAGAAGTAAAGTTTTGTATTTGCGTTGTAAACTCGGTCTTTTGTCATCCAAATGAATGGTTCCTAAAAGTACATATACAAACTTATGTAGGTACCCACCTAATTTATTTTCTTCGACTTTGTGTATTTTTTAAATGTATTTTCACACAGCTGTATCGAACAACTTCGTATGATACTCGCGTTGCTGGTTTATTGTAAACCATATAGACCTTACAATGTAAATGCAAACTCGTATGTAATTAATAACCAATTTACGGCACATTTTAATAAATGTGCCGTAAATTGGCGTAAAATAATAAAAACGTATTCTAATGAATACGTTTTTATTACACATAAATCTTTATAAAGTACATATACATAGGTAGGCAGTTAAATAATGTATTTGCCTGGGTGTTTAATTAAACCTAAGTAACTAGGTACCTAGGTTAGGTACCTACCTCACCTACACGCTCAGGCAGGAAAGTTGCAAACTTAATGTTTGAATACACGTGAAATGAAGTGTTTTGAATTAATTATTTTACTACTATGTAAGTAAAAAAGCCTAATAAATCATATATACTCGTACCTATAGGTACCTACCTACTTTTTTTAGTGTTTGTAAGGTAGGTGTTTCCTATGCGTTTTTCTGATTTCAGATTTGGCTCCAATAAGCTACTGCGATGAAGGGAATCCACGAAAAGCTCAGAGAGGAGCTCGCGGCCGATCAGATCCAATTAGCTTACCGGGGCGTACGTAGCAAGTACCTAGTGTAAAGAAACGCCAGGATAATCTTGAATATCTCTCACTTTATTCAGGAACCACAATACATTGACTTATTTGATCACTTGTTACTTGATCACCTCGGCTACCAACAACGTGTCAACAACGAACTGACTTCCCCTCCAACAAAACGAACGAGCGACATATGATTGGTGCATAGTTTCCCACCAATCACCCGCCACCAATGTGTCCAGCAAACAAAAATAAAAAATATTCAAAATTACGACACTACTAGTGTTACTAGTGTCACACTAGTAACACTTTGCTTGAAAATAGACATAATTATTCTATGTTCATGTTGCCTCAACTCGCGCTGTTCACTAAATAGGAACAAACTTTTGTATAGTGACCACAAGTACCACGGAGCTGTCAACAAAAGCGGGCGGAGATCGTAACGCAGGTATAGGTACCTACTTATTATATAGAGCAAAAAAAAAAGCAAGATACACCACCGAATATAAATACCTTCAAGTAATCGTCAGAAGTTCGCAATTGGGGTATGCCAACGAGGCATTGAGCGCAGTATCTTCCTAGTGCGGAACAATATATACCTACCTACTTACTGCGCTCAAAACACAAATAGTAGGTAGACGTTGACCACAAAGCCGCCATTTTTTAACTTAAAGTAGAATTGGGCTAGACTGGACATGTCGAAAACCACTGAGTGGGGCCAACCCAACGCAACTCGGCGACACGTGGAAAACCCAACAGGAGAAAGAAAAAAAAAAAAAAAAAGCAAAGAGTGAACAGGTGGGTTATGGCTAAGCGTGCTCCTACTTAGGCTGCAGCTAGACGTACCATCAGGTGTGCTGGCAGCTAAACGCTTAGTTGAACACTTCATACAAAAAAATGGCGCGATGAACTCGATGCGAACTCAACATCTTGGCCTATAACAGCGTTCAATCGCGAGGAGTGGAAAGAGCGAGGAGAGGTTTTTGCCCTGCAGTGGGACAAGATTGGCTGAAAAATAAAATAAATAATATAGGTATCGTGTCACTCTTGGCAGAGTGGTCGTGGTCGTCATGTTGGAGCAGTGGCCCGTCTTATTTTTCCTTTCATGACGACTTTCTTAGGAGAATAGTGCAGTGGTTTCCCCTTGCCTTCTGCGCCAGGGATTTTAGATGTTATTTAGACACCAAGGCCGCTGTAGCCTCTTCCAGCTGGTTGTTACACGTTACATTACCTTACCTAAAAAATACTAATCTTTTAACTTTGTTACCTAACGTTATTAGGTTCGAAAAGGTTGCCCACCACCAAAGAGCAATTCACGGTCACAGATATAGACATCAGGCAATATATGAACACCAGTGGATTCGCAATGAGAAAACATGATTTTGAAGATCTGTCGTCAAGAACATTCTCATCTCTGTTCGACGGGACTGAGCCTGTCAATGAACAAGAACGTACGTTACAAACTCAGTTTTGAGGTTACAAAAGATTCGTTTGACGTCTCTTACTGACAGTCACCGTCACCACGCAGTATAAATCCAGAACGAACCTATGTTAGGCACCGTTTTTAAACCTCTTTCGTAGATTCGGGAGTGTTTGCGTTTTTGTACAACTACGGGCTGCTCTTGACCACCGCCGTTCCAAATTGGATCCGGATTGTGACAGATTTCGTGTAATTTTGTGCTGAAAAATGACATGACTTCTGTCAAAATCTATGGATCCCGATTGGAACTGTGCTCGAGAGTAACCCACCTAGTGGGTTACTCTCGAAAAGAAGTCCTGTCATTTTTCAGTACAAAATTACACGAAATCTGTCAAATTCCGTGAATCCGGATTGGGACTGTGGTCGAGAGTAACCCACCTGGACTGAAGCATACACTTTTGTAGGAGATTCTCTACTCAAATTACCAAATGACTTTATGTCAAAAGAGTCTGAACCTGTGCAAGTGTGGTTATAGGTGTTCGGTGGCAAGTGTGCAGCTATGTTCTGTCCATAGATGTTCGGTGGTTCTGTCTGTGCTGGTGAGGTGTTGGCAAATAGAATCACCTAGTAGTAGGTATATAAACCGATTCTAATTTTAAACTCTCGGAAATAAAATTAATTGAAAACCGAGGCACGATTACGGTAGGTAACGGTTTATTTATTAAAATACGATCATTAAATTACCTAACTTTTTCTAAAGCTGGCTACGACGCGACTCACGACGCGTGGGAGGCATATTTGGTAAGAATAGAGAAACCGTGGACTTGGGATTACTCGAAACCAGGAAACCAGCAAGAGAAAATATTATCTTGCTATTTCATTGGAATCACATACAAAAACGCGTAAGTATTTTTTATGAGAGTATGTAAGATCTGATGTTAGTCGGTAACCACTGACTTAGATTTCCAACTCTCTAACCCAATTCCCGAGATCCCACGTCTTTGATTTCAATAAAATATAGGAAAGGAAAGGTATAAGTTTCGTTGAAATCAATCCAGTAGTTAAGGAGTGATCCGCGATAAAACAAACAGACCAACTCGATTTTCGGAATCAGAATCGTTTATTTAGTAGATCTGCATATTTAGTTTGTCCTATCTTTAATTTTGGTTTTGGCTTTTTTACAGTTTTATAATAGTACCTATAATAAGTTAGCAACCCAAAAGTCAAGTGCTCGAACCTAAGAAGGCCCTTGTTACAGGGATGAGTTAACCATTTACCTACACTCCTTACGCGTTATAATTTGTTTGTGATCTCTTACTGTTGATACCTACCTAGTAACGTTTTAAATAAAAAAAAATGTTATATCAGTCACGTACTCGTGGTAGGTACTATAGACTAGAGATACTAGGTACTTAGATATTGAGAAACCATATTTTTCAGTATACAGGATATAAGAGACTACTACAAAATCCGGTACTTATATACGAACAATCTGGATTATGAAATGGGTTATCTGATCGAAGAAATAATATCTCATTATCAAATAGTAGTGGAGCTATACCATCTTATGGTGAGAAAGTACGGAAGTCAACGGAACAGGTGGGTCAATTCAAGGGGTCCGTGCAATGCCAAAAAGGTTCCAGATTAAAATTAAATCAAATAGTTTATTACGTACAATAAAATTAGTATAGTAGGTGCCAAATAACACCGCAATACAGGTCATTCACCCACCTTCACCTTGATATCGCAAAATTCAATTTATGTATGGTAAGTAAACAAACAGTACTACGAGATTCGAGCGATTACCGTCTTAGCGACAGGTTTGTATGGAAAGCGACAGAATTAGCCATTCATAAATTCAGTTTTGCGACATCGTGGTGAAGGTGGGTGAATGACCTGTATTGCGGTGTTATTTGGCACCTACTATAGGTAGATCTAAGTTTCACAAAATGCTGGCCTGTCTGACGATTTTGGACAGCGTGACTGGATTACCACGGTATCAAAATGGTGTTTTGGTAACAAAGGCAAGAGCATCACTTAGGTATGGACCTCGGCTTGGGCTGATGCGAGGAGGGGAGATACGATGAGAGACCAGCTAGAGTGACCACAAAACAGGTCTTTACAACACAAAAAAAACAATACCTACTCGTATTTATCAGATCAGATCCAATCCCAGTTTTAGGCCCGTATTCCGTAGCCTTACTGCTCGCACTGATCCGTACTCAAGCATAGATTTTTGTATGAAAATCTCTACTCAAATCTATGCTTGAGTAACGATTTCTGTCTCGGAATACGGGCCTTAGAGGCTTTCATTTCACGCATAACTACTATTTGCCACATTTGGTTTATCTCAAAGCATTCGAGTCTCCTAGTTCTGATTAAGACCACGAAAGATAAAGAGACACGAGAAGATAATGAGGATCTACAACCTCAACCTTCTTGAAGTCATAGATCTTCATTATCGTTTTTAACTATTAATATTCATTTCACGCATAACTACTATTTGCCACATTTGGTTTATCTCAAAGCATTCGAGTCTCCTAGTTCTGATTAAGACCACGAAAGATAAAGAGACACGAGAAGATAATGAGGATCTACAACCTCAACCTTCTTGAAGTCATAGATCTTCATTATCGTTTTTAACTATTAATAATTTATTTATAAGTTTAAAAAACTGGAAAAACCGACTTCAATTTGATACGCATTCATCATGAAATGATGATGATGACAACAGCAGTTCATTGGGACTGTTCTATTGAGCGTATATAAACACCACAGAAAAGCAAAATACGCAATGTCGTGTACCTACGTGGATGGCGTGTTTTTTCCAGTTACACATATTTAACTGCCAAACTATTGAAAAAAATACAACTGAATTGAGAACCTCCTCCTTTTTTGAAGTCAGTTATAAACGTGTCAACTTAACTGTTTTATCGACAGATTCTTTGCACCTACGACATACATGTTTTACATATACACAAACATATTTAAACAGTCAACCGTTATAATACATCTGTGCGACATGTTACACGAATTAGAAGGAAAGTATGCGAAACATCCCGAAACTGTTTTTCAGGATTATCACATAACGTGTGAGTATAATATTATTATTTAAAAAATTTCGTTCCATATAGTTCTGAGTCCTATCTCAGGGGGGACAAGCTCATTTATACGTTTTTTTCACCTTACGTCAAAAAATATGCATTAATAAAAAAAAAGTTAGAGATCAACAACTCCTTTCAAATGATACCTATATAACTAAATTTGAAATTTTTACCCCCTCTATTTTTAATTTTCACTACACGTTTCAAAATGTCAAGATTATGAAAATTAAAAATGATGTTTTTAAACTTTCTACATATGTACATGCTGACAAATAAGACCTGTACAAATTCAAATTCAAATTCAAATTCAAATCGTTTATTGCACTTATGTTGTTATAAAGATGTTGTACAAAAGTAGTGTAGCAAACATAAACCCTAAGATCTACCTATTCTACAAGTCAATAACTGTACTGTAATAGTTTCTGAGATAATACGGTTTCTGACAGACAGACGGACGGACCAAGTCGCACCATAAAGGGTTTCGAAACCACCTACGGGATCGGAACCCTAAAAACTGTAAGCTTCATTTCGGTTAAGTCGAGTAGGTACTTGAGAAAGTGCCTAAATAACGTCAGCGGATTGGCTGTTAGTTTCGTTTTGTTGGTTATCGTGCTCTATCTATGTCACCAATGCGGTGACGGTGACACTAATATGCCGTGCATTATAATTTACTACATTTTACGGGTTTTGCCGTACCTACCTAATAATACAATGAAAAGACTTTGCAAATCGCATCGATACCGCGATCCACGATCAGATAAGTTGTCGGTTGTTTGGCTCGCATCAAAGGGTTTTGGCGCGAACATAGAACATAGACTGATCGACCTACAGACGTGTAGACAGCTCGTGGGAATTTATCAGCGGATGCATCTGCCAGTCCGCGGTCGCGTCTGTTGACGTGTAGAGGAGGCTTTATGCTCTAACAAATATACCTACAAGAGCCGCTCGCTCGAACTAAAAAAAAAATGTGTGCATTCACACGTGGTAGATGTGAAACCTTCAAAAAAACCAGTGCGTGGAGTCCCTCCGCGCGGAAGAAGTTATACTTCGAGTGCCACGCATTCACTCTCGATCTGTGTGTAATGTGAAATTAATTTAGTATTTATTTTTATGTACCTACTTAACCAATATCTTCTTGTTCTTCCTGCCCTTATCCCACTAGGCGGGGTCGGCACAAAATGTTCTTTTCTTCCATTCTCCTCTATCATTCGTCATCTCAGTGTTCACTCCTCTCCTATGCATATCATCTTTTACACAATCCATCCATCTTTTCTTGGGCCTACCTCTTCCTCTATATCCATCCACATTCATACTTAGCACTCTCCTCGTTACATGACTCTCTTCCCTCCGCATGTTTATATAAAGTCAATGATTTATTTTTATAATTTTAACTAATTATTATTGAATCTGAAATATGTTATTATTACCATTTACCTAATTTATTGATTATTGTTATTACACCATATTTAAATTTAAATTATATTAACATAAGCGTAATCTTAATTTTGCATGCTGGGTTTCTCTGGCGAAGTGTGAGAATCAATAATTTATTTAAGACCTAATATGTACCACTCTTCACGCAAATAAATCATTCATTCATTCATTCATTCATGACATGCCCATACCACGCTAACATGTTGCTCCTCATTTTCTCTGTCACTGGTGCCACTTTCAGACTTCCTCTAATGTACTCATTCCTAATTGTATCCATCCTTGTCACTCCGCACATCCATCTCAACATTCTCATCTCTGTCGCATGCACTCTTTTTTCATCCGTTACCTTGGTAGCCCAGCACTCAGATCCTACAGTACGACAGGTCTTATGATCGTCTTATATATTTTCCCCTTAAGCTTAAGGGACATACGCGGATCACATGTTGTTCCAGTGACCTGTCGCCATTTCATCCATCCCACATTCATTCTGTTCTTAACGTCACGGTCTATTTCGCCGTCGTTCTGGAATAATGAACCGAGGTACTGGAAATCGGATACACCATCTAAGGCTATTGTGGAGAAATTGGAAGGACTAGCAAAGTCACAGAACAGGTGTTCTGTTTTTGTCCTACTGATCTTCAAACCAACATTTTCCAATCTCTCCCGCCATTTTGCCAGTCTGCTCTGGACCTCAAGTGCATCTTCTCCAACAAGAACAATGTTGTCGGCGAACAGCATGCACCAGGGTGCTTCTTCCTGTATGTTACCTACTTAACCAATATACAGTACTTATTTAGTTAGAAAAGGTTCTATGCTCATTGAAGTTGCCTAAAATCAGAACTAGATGGCGCTGCTAAGTTTGGTCGGATCCTAGAACGCGCTACCGAAGTGTTTTGCGTTTTGTGGGGGTCGAACTGTCGCTTTTTCGTTTCATCGACTTTCAAATCACAACGATGCTAATAAAGTTTTTACTACAATAATGTTTCAGCGCTAACTAACCAGAAGGAAAGAGAAAGACCTACTGATGATGATGCATTGGAGAGATATTACAAAATGGTTCAGCGTAAAGAGCAGCGGAAACAAAGAGAGATAAGAAAGGAAAGAAAGAAACTATTCAAGCAAGGTCTCTACGTGTCTACTACTAGAACCAAGCGTCCTAGGAAAGGGTAAGTACCTATCTATCTTTCTTATTAAATATATAAAATTCTTTTGAAGCTAACTGACAATCAACGCACAGCCTAAACTATAAGTCCTAGAGGTATGAAATTTGGAGGGTAGTTTCCTTATATTAGTGTAGGGGTGCCCTAAGAAAAAAAATTTTAAAAGTCGCACCCTAAACGGTCTAAAATTAGGATCAAAGATTTTAATCAAATAATGCGTATTCTGCTATCTCGCGAGCAAAGCCGCGGGCGACAGCTAGTTTATACCTATGCGTGCTTATTATTCTTAGTTTTGCCTATTTTAGTCGATTATTCTGGTTACTATGTGTCACCTCATGTGTAAGAAGATAAACTAAAACTCGATTATAGAAAAAATATTATGCTCTAAAAAGTATAAAACAAGAAAATATTCTGATCTGAAATTGTTATTTACCTACTCTACGTAGGTAGGTACATAGCTCGATTGTCATTTCGTAAAGCAATGTCATTTTATTTTCAGTGTCGAGCAGAAAAAATGTGTGTTTATCGCTGACCATCTCTATTAATATGTTTCAGGCCATTCCAGCTTCACTATGGATGGTCTATTGAATATTGGTAATCGTGAAAACGCAAAAGGAGAATTTTTTGAAATTATGTATTACCCCCTAACTTACGATTGCTGACTATGGTTAATCAGCTGTTTAAATTATTGCTGTCACCTTCTAACAGGTAATGTCAAACAGTGACAGAGAAACTTTGATTCAACTGTTTAACTATTCGTCTGCGTAAGTAAGGCCCTTAGGCAGTTTTTTCATACCTCCGTGACATTGACGCGTGAATAAGATGTACCTATTCATCTTTTTCACTCGTCAAAGTCATCGTAGTTATATTAAGCTACACATAGACTAGGGGAAATGAATTTTGCCTAAAATAAAAACATCTAATAAATCTTCTTCTTTTAAATTAATGGCCTCCGTCTGTCATTTCGACAGACAATTTTGCAAGTGTCAAGTTATAATACAAGTCAAGTCATTCGTCAAGTCGGCTGTCGTTTGTTGTGAAAATCCACCACCTTCTTTTCTTTCTCGGCCACAGTTCCAATCCGGATTCACGGCATTTGGCAGAAATCATGTCATTTTTCAGTACAAAATGACACGAGATCTGTCAAAATCCGGATCTCATTTGGAACGGCGGTGGTGAAGAGTAGCCCTACACATTCAGAGAAACTACTTCACACACATTTCAACTCTCTTTATTTTCAATTTGACAGTCGTTTTTTGACGTTGACACTCGTTTCCGTTTCCTGTACGGCGCCATTTTGAGGTGCACGCATTGCACGTGAGTTTTCAATGAGTTTGATTGGCTGAAGGATTTTGCGCAAAGTTGACAGGCGTACGGTTTTGCTCCGGTATGTACCTGTACAAAGAAAAAACGGCATTTTTAATCATGGATAAGTTATGTAGGTAAGTGTATATAGGTTACTAGCTGATACCCGCGACTTGGTACGCGTGCGAAATTTTCCACCAAAATTCTTCTCACCTCAAAGAATCCGCTCAGTGTCTCCATACACATCAGCGCCCACTGGTGTGCTGGGCGTAAGATGTTTTACACCAGATTTACACACCAAAACTCGTACTAGGCCCTCTGTTCAAAGTTACGGAAAGAAACTAAGATGAGGAAGGCTCAAAATCGAAAGAAATGTCATGCATTAGTGAAGACTTTTACAAACGAGATTACAATGACAAAGGGCTCCGAATAAATTGGTGTTTGAAGTTATACCTACTTCTAATGCGACTTCCAACTAACAGCGTTAAGAGTGAACAAGTCTCACACCTTTCCATACAAACGTGGAAGGGTAACTACTCCACTGTTTGACGTTGACCAACCAAAACTAAAGATTATATCAATTTATCTCGTCATAATCTATGTCTGTATCCACCCCAAACCGTAAATAAAGTATTCATTTAAAAAATACAAGCTTCTGAACTTTTGTATTGAAAGTTAAGAAGGCTTGTATTTTTTTAAATACACGGTGTAACATAAAAACGCATGAAATAATAGCAAATACAAAAACTCACCCGATCGTGCCTATTGAGAGCAGCTTTCTGCGAGAAACGCTTCGCACACGTGCGGCACCCGTACGGCTTCTCGCCCGAGTGCGTGCGAGAATGCAATCGAAGCTGCGAAGCGGACGAGAAGCGCTTCGCACATCGAATGCAGGGGAATGGACGCTCGTTGCGGTGCCGCCGCAGGTGGTACCGAAGTAATGCGTTACACTACGATAATAATGTATTTTTTTATATCTACTAAATATTAATAAAAAATATTAAATACTTCGGATAGTATAAAGCAAAGTCGCTTTCCGCGTCTGTCCCAATGTCTGTATGTATGTATGCTTAGATCTTTAAAAGTACACAACGGATTTTGATGCAGTTTCTTTAATAGATAGAGTGATTCAAGTATATGTATAATACATCATCATCATCACTGCATTGCACCCGTGCGAAGCCGGGGCGGGTCGCTAGTACAAAATAAGAAAGGTACCTAAATACCTGAATAACAACGAAATAGGTAATTTACAAACAATTAATAAATAAATAATAAAAATATATATATAAATAAAAACGTTATAAATTAAAAAAATAACAAAAATTTACAAACGAATATAAATTTACACAGTATGAAGTTGACTAAATAATAAAATAATAATAAAACTCTTTATACAATGAGATAAGGTTTATATTACCGTAAACTGTCGTCCGCAAATTTCGCAAACAACACACATAGATCTCTTGACTCCGTAATGTTTCCTAGTGATGTGCGCCACTAGGCGTGATCTGTTTGCGAACATTGCACCACACTGAAACAAAGTATCCCATCCCACTAATATTATAAATGTCAAAGATTAGATGATGTTTGTGTTTTAATCAAATTACTGGTCCGGTTTGGATGAAACTTGGAATATATGTATAGTGCAGGGGTGCACTAAGAAAGGAATTTTGAAAAGTCGCACCCTAAAGGGTTTAAAATTAGGATCAAAGATTTTAACCAAATAATGCGTTTCTTTTACTGCGTACATAGATTTTTGAAAATTTGGTACATAGATTCCTCAAATAAATTTACACGACACGTGATTAAGGATTTTTAATAATTTTACAAAACGGTTTGTTAGCTGTTACCGCGCGAGCAAAGCCGCGGGCGACAGCTAGTTTAAAGATATATAACTTTCTACAAAAAGTATATTTACCAAATCACAGGGCAGCTTCACGCAGTTGCTATTAACAGTGCTAGGTCTTGGTAGCAATTTATTTTTGTGAATCTAGAAATAAAAATACTATCTTTTACACCGTGGCCTCATTACGCGAACTGTGAGCGGCTAATTATTTGTCTCTAGTTTGCCTCCCTATATATTTTATACTAGTGGTCCGCCCCGGCTTCGCACGGGTAGGTAGGTATGTAACAATCTTTAGGTCAATTTTTTACACCTTGGGTTACATTATTGTAGTTTTAGCTGTTTTAGTAAGGATCCCTAATTTTTTTGAAAATATCATATTTCCTATGTCGCCCGGGGATAGTGTAGCTTCCCAACGGTATAAGAATTTTTCAAATCGGTCCAGTAGTTTCGGAGCATATTCAATGCTAACAAACAAACAATCAAATCTTTCCTCTTTATAATATTAGTATAGATGGAGTGTCTATACAGCGCGTACTGTATACAGTTTTGTATACCGGTTTTGCGACTGGTTTGTATGGAAAGCGACAGAATTTGCGATGCATCGTGGTGAAGGTGGGTGAATGACCTGTATTGCCTTGTTATTTGGCACCTGCTATACCGTATTTATCAAAGTATACAAGGTGTAACATAATTACCCTATAAGCCCGAAGGGGGCGTAATCAGACCGACCACCTGAGTGCTTGGACATGTGCAAAGGGTCAATAAATCACGATTGAAATTTTCTTACAAAAGTACAACTTTTATTATTTTAGAACTTTGCGACAACCCTAAAAGTTGTTTACTATTTGCGTAGACCTATACAAACCCATGCACACGCAGGTACCCTCCTACCGCGTCGCACGCACACGCATGCTGTGTGTAGGTACATTTTAAGGGAAAGTTACGAGCGCATTTCATGAATGAAAAACTTCGAAATCTGAAAAGTCGTAGAACAAACACTGTTCGCCATGACCTGTAAAATACTCCCCTTTCGGACTTATAGGGTATTTATGTTACACCGTGTATAAAAGTAATGTTAAAAGTACCTTCATATGTTGTATAAGAGATTCGTGGTCCAGATGATTCTGCTGACAAATGTTACATTGTGTACTGAAAAAAATAATCATATTAGTATAAATTCAAAACCGGTGACTTGAAAATCTCCTCCTACTGGGGTTTATGCTGAGATCGCCAGAGATTTTACTGTAGTAGGGATATGAAAATTAAAGGTATAAATAGTGGTGTATATACAATACATTATATGTATGTATAATGTATATACACCACTATTTTGTAACAATAATATAACTAAATGTAATTATGTGAAATTGCAGAGCTTCAGGGTCGAGAGAATAACAATGCAAAGGTTCAGTAAAAATATTACATTGATCCAAACAAGTTTTCCCACCAAAACACTTAAGTATACCAATGCGATAAATTAAAGTGCACATTTTTTGGTTAGAAAACTTGTCTTGGATCAATATGATATTTTTACTGAACCTTTGCATTGTTATTCTCTCGACCCTGAAGCTCTGCAATTTCACATAATTACATTTAGTTATATTATATCTTTAAAAATGTAGAAATGTGCGAGCGTGAGGGTTCTCTGCCTTTTACATACGCCTTATGGAATGATAGGAGTGAGTGGAAGAACAAAACATGTTGTGCCGACGCCACCTAGCGTGGGATAAGGGCAGGGAAATGATGATGACATTATACCTATATTCTTCTGCAGTTTCATGTCTAACAGAGCTAAGTAGATGTCTCTGATATGCGTCTAAACATACAAACTGTATGTTACAGCTTGAGCAAAATCTTTCCAACTCGGGTACTTGTACGTTTTCTTCCTGCAATAAAAAATAATCAATCATACCTACTAATATTATAAATGTGAATGTAAGTTTGTTTGTTACGCTTTCACGCGAAAACTACTTAACCGATCATCATGAAGCTTTGTACACATATTCTTGGAGGTATTAGAAGTAACATAGGATACTTTACATCCCGGAAAATTAATGGGATCAAATGGGACGCCAACGAAGTTGCGAACGGAAGCTAGTATTAAATATTTATGGACCTTTCACACAACGCCCTCTAGTTTCAAACTAAGCAAAGCTTGTACTATGGAATTGAGATTGCAGAATGCTCAATCATTGTCACTTGCATGACACCGAAAAGAGATGACAACAGAGGGCACGAGTTTTGACATTTTTTGAAACGACTTCGAAGTTTTTCTTGTGTTATTGTGGGTATTGTTGCGTAATTTTGGTGGAATTTTAACCAATAATACTTAGGTCGTAGCATAAAGTGTGAGCCATTGGAATAAATGTGTGTAAAGTGGTTTTTCTGAATGTGAAAATTCGTGTTAGGTTTTGAAGAGAAAATCCACCATTTTCTTTTCAAAGCCAACGACAGCCGACTTGACGGATAACTTGACTTGACTTATAACAATTATATCACTTTACATTGGCAAAATTGTCTGTCGAAATGACGGACAGAGACAACTATTGAAGAGAAGAAGAAGAAAATGACAACAGATTTAGCAATCATTTTAGTTAGCTCGTCAGTTTAGAAGATCAATATGAATATACAAACTAAACTTTGACATTTATATTATTAGATTGGAGCGCTCGAGCTTGCTTAGTCAATCTTCACCGATTATCTAAGTTAAGCGACGTTCTGCGCGATCACTATTTAGATGGGTGACTGTGGCATTTACATCTGAGCGTTTCCGTGCTTCAGAGGACACGTTAAACTGTACCGGCTCTAGCAGTCGTTAAGCCACGACGGAGGCCTTAAGGAGGTCTAAAAACTCCGCCACCAGAGTTGGCCACGAACTCGTACGAGCTTGCTTGCTTGCTAGATTCGTTTTTTTACCTTCTCATCGAGTTTGTGCGTTTTAGTCTTATGAAGCTGTAGTCCGTGTTGGCTTACAAAACTGTATCCGCATAGATCACAAACACATTCCGTGGGATGTTTCTTACGAGTGTGCGTTAGGTATGACGTTCTTTTCCTGAAACAAATATAAGATCACTATCTTATATCTTACACTGCGCAGAACGTCGCTTGACTTAAATAAATAAATATTCTTGGACATTACATTACACACAACGCTCTCTAGTCCCAAACTAAGCAGAGCTTGTACTATGGGAACTAGATTGCTGATACAATACTTATATACTTTTTTTTTGTAAATACATACTTATAATACATAGTAACAACCAGACACAGAACAAACATCTATGTTTGCCACACACAAATGTTTGTTCTCGGTGGGGATCGAACCCACGACCCACAGCACAGAAGGCAGAGCTACTACCGACTGAGCCATGACTCCTGTCAAACTTAACATTGCTCTATAGTAACACCCAGACACAGAACAAACATCTATGTTTGCCACACACAAATGTTTGTTCTCGGTGGGGATCGAACCCACGACCCACAGCACAGAAGGCAGAGCTACTACCGACTGAGCCATGACGCCTGTCAAACTTAACATTGCTCTATAGCGTTTTCCCTATGCCGAGCTGATTAGCCCGCAGTGAAGGTCAATTTACGACGATAGCGTTCCATTGTATGAGTTGGGATATTTTTACTAGTATAGTATTACTACTTCGCACGGGTGCAATGCAGTGATGATGATGATGTATTATACATATAAATCTTCCTCTTGAATCACTCTATCTATTAAAAAAGAAACTGCATCAAAATCCGTTGTGTAGTTTTAAAGATCTAAGCATACATACATACAGACATTAGGACAGACGCGGGAAGCGACTTTGCTTTATACTATGTAGTGATAGGACTATATTATACTAGTATGGTATTTGTACTAGTGTAGTATTATGATCTGTGACTTGGGTAATCGATGAAGATTGACTAAGCAAGCTACGCCACGGGGGCAATACCTAGGATCAACACACAAATGTTTGTTCTGTGAACCCAGACCACAGCGCAGAAGACTGAAGACCAACTGAACTCATCATTTCCCTGCCTTTATCCCACGCTAGGTGGGCTCGGCACAACATGTTTTCTTCATCCACTCACTCCTATCATTCGTCAACTCTGAATCTACTCCTCTCACATTCATATCCTCTTTCACACAATCCAACCACTTCTTCTTCGGTCTTCCTCTACTTGCATACCCAGCCACATTCATATTCATAACTCTCTTCGTTATATGACTTTCATCTCTCCTCATTACGTGTCCATACCATGCTAATATACCACTCCTCATCTTTTCAATAACAGGCGCCACTTTCACACTTCCCCTGATATACTCATTCCTTATTTTATCTAACCTCGTAACCCCACACATCCATCTTAACATTCGCATCTCAGTAGCATGCACTCTTCTTTCAACCGTCTTCTTAAGAAGACCAACTGAACTAGAAGTACATAAATAAATACATGGTTTCATTGTTAATACCTGAACTTCTTGCTGCACAGTTGACACTCGAAGCTAAATCCTTCATGCCACTTGTCGTGATCACGAGCTTGATATCTGAAACAGCTTTTTTCTATTCACTTGTGATTTTCACAAACATTTGTCAAACAACAAAGATTCAGTCTAGCATAGAAAAAAAATACTCATTAGCAAGAGTCTAGACTTCTAGAGAATGATTACAATGAATTTGCATAGTTATTCAGTAAAAATATTTAATTTTCATTTATTTACCAAACAAAATCCAGAGCTCTTAGATATAACGCATCCAAAACTCAGATTAACCCCCTATCTTATAAAAAGTTAGAATAGACACTATGTCCTGTTTATAGAAAAAGAAATGATTAAATTTACGCTAAAATACATACAAAGACACAATAAAATAAACATTAAATTATACAGACAGATGCGTAAAAAAAGTACTCGCTCAGCAAATTCTGAAGGTGCACGGTGGCTCCTTAACGCTGGTTTTCAGGAGTGCCTAGAATGATGTATACGTATGGTAAACAAGACAATAATGTCTACTCTAACTTTTTATAAGATAAACCGTTTTTTTGGCAGTTTTTATAAGATAGACCACCTAAAGCCAATTACAGGATTTACAGTTTATAAGTACATCTTTTGTTATTAAAGTTTTCCGACCAGTGGAGAGTGGTACGTACATCGCGTAAATTCCTGTGTACGTTACACTGTAATAAGTTATGTGCTACGCTGTAATAAGAAATACTTACGTGGATCGAGAGACGTGATCGCACTTATTACATCGATATCGCCTTGCGTGCGCTAACAACACGTGAGTTCGAAGTAATCGAGCGCTATTGTAACGTAGTAGGCATACTTCGCATCTGTGTATGCCGTTACGCTGGAATAAGTTTTATTACATTTAAAAGCGACAGCTTAGGGTTAAATTCCAATATTACTATCTGGTTCCCTTACAAGCACTTCTTAGTTTGGGACTAATAGCGACTTACCTCGTCATGTTTTTGGGTATGGTTACTATAAGTGACTTCATTAACAAACCCTTTATAGCACAAATGACATTTGAACGGAGAGTTTAAGTAGTTCAGTGATTTTGAACGAGCTAGAACCTCTTCTGCCTGTTGCTCTTTCGTTAGGATTATTTCTTGGGCATCTATTTTTGTATCTGAAATATAAAAAAAAAACTATTTTAATAGCTAAACTTTTTGTGAAAGTGGTTCTCCGGGCTCAGTAGTATCACTAATTTTATTTTATTATTTTGTACATTTCACGCAACGCCCTATATTTTCAAACTAGCAAAGCTTGTACTAAAAGAACTAGATATATGATAGAATACTTATAAATACATAGTAACACCCAGACATCGAACAATCATCTATGTTCGCTGCACACAAATGTTTGTTCTCCATGGGGATCGAACCCACGACCCAGAGCGAAGGCAGAGCTACTACCAACTGAGCTATGGCGCCTGTCAATTAACCTTTTTGATACCCTCGTTTTTCCTTCTTCCGTTGTTTGATTTTGACCCGTTTAACTATTCGACTGTTAACTTGGAGTGAAGTTAACGGTATGTTATCTTCAGGATCTGATGACACAACTCCATCATCACAGTCAAAATCCTTTTTGATATGAGAAATATCTAAAAATAACAAATAGATAGGTATTACTAGGTATGGCATAAAACCATTCACAATAAAACTTTCACACCACAATCCTTACAAACGATTTGTTTTTACAATCAAGAAAATCTTTAAAACAATCTGCACAAGATTCAAAATGTCAAACATGCACAAGGTTTGCCGGTGGAAACGCAAATCGATATCTTCACAGAGTTGTGCATGTTTTATTGTGAATGTTTTGCAGTGCAAATGTATGGTTACATTTGTAAATTTTACTCACGTAACATACTGGTACTGATTTGGACCAGTTGTGCTATCTATAAATCGTGTGCCACAGTTTGTAGATAGCTCAACTGTTTCATGTGTATTTTGAAAATATTGTCAATACTATTTTAGTTGAAATTTTCTTTATGAATAAACTTAGTAATTCGAACTACGCTTTATACTTGGTGGTCACACCACTGATTTACCTTTATCAATATCAGTCGCATATTTCTCCACATTATCAACGGGCTCTTGTTTGAGCGTTCTATTTTCGTCCTTGACATCAGAAAAATCTTCTTCTACAAAGTGAGTTGGTTCGTCAATCAAAGATATAAATTCAATAGGTGTTACTGAATACCTGAGTGTTAAGCGATCTATCAGTAAGACCGTGTCTTGAGATAGCTGTAAAGTAATATTGATCGAAATATATAAAACTCTTTTGAAGCTGACTGACAATCAATGCACAGCATTAACTAAATCCGAGAGGTATGAAATTTGGAAGGTAGCATCCTTATATAGTGTAGAGGTGCACTAAGAAAGGAATTTTGAAAAGTCGCACTCGAAGACCCTTGAGACTTGGTACATAGATTTCTCAAATAAATTGACTCGACACATGTTTCAGGATTTATACAATTTTTCAAACCTGTTTATATGCTGCTACCACGCTAGCAAAGCCGCGGCGACGGCTAGTAGATAAATCCTACTAATATTATAAACGCGAAAGTTTGTGAGTATGGATGGATGTTTGTTACTCTTTCACGTAAAAACTACTGATCCGATTAGGATGAAACTTGGAATATATATTTTCCGTGACCTGGATTAACACATAGGTTACTTTTATCCCGAAAAATCAACGGGATCCAACTGGACGCGAACGAAGTCGCAGGAAGCACCTAGTAAAATAATCATATTCTTGGACATTTCACTCAACATCCTATTCAAAGTAAGCAAAGCTTGTTCTATGGGAACTGGATTGCTGATAAAATAATTATGTACCTTAGGAAATACATATCAAAACATAGTAGCACCCAGACATCGAACTGCCGACAACTCATGGAAGACATTTATGGGGTAATCAGAGGCATGTAGAAACCTATTTTATCGGTTTTATTTAACCGAAGAAGGAGAAACTAAACTTCAAAACTAGTCAAGTGCCTTACAATTGGACCTGCTTGTCTCTTTGAGTTGGAAGGCATGATTAAAAACTTGGTGTTAAAATAGAAACATACCTTAATACTGCTGTGATAGAGTTGCAAAAGCAGTGTCTCAGAGTGTTTAGCCAAATTCACAAATTTCAGGCAAGTTTGGAGCTGAGCATGGCAGATATAGCATACTGTGACCGGCCATTCTTGAGTAAAGAGCTGAAATAAAAAACACTATAACTTGTTGTAACAGTCATAGGTACAATGTGGCTGGTAAACTCAGTAGGTACCTAATAACATAAACACTAGTAGTTTTTTTTTTGAGACTATGTAGCTAATTTTGATAGGTTACAAACTAGTTTATTTACCTTAGATTTAGTGAGGTTTTCATATATTTCTTGAAGCTCTGTATTAGCAATTGAATGCACTCTTATGTTATCAGCTAAACACACTCTGCACACGGTTAATTCAGACATTTCAGTCAGAGTCCTCTATGCTCCTCCGTAGTCTGCTGCTCCCAAGTACTCTGTGGCTGCTATAATGAACTCTTCAATAGAATAGATAGAAACAAAAACAAATAATAAAATGGACAAACGCAAAACTCTTCTCCTGCACAAACAAAAACAACAATAAAAAGTAGCAAACAAAACCTCGGAAGCACCTCAAACAAACAACAACCACATCCACAGATTAAAACTGAATGCAGAATGATTGCAGAACAGCATGCATCCTCCACACGATCAGTCAATCAAACAAACGCTTGATTTCCGTCTAGAATATCTCTCTAAATAGCTTTTAAAAATTTTCCATTCGGTCAATTTCGGTCTTTCTTTCAATTGCTGTTTCTCATCTCACTCACTTTTCTCTGTGGCTCTCTTTCTTCTTCCCCAATCAACCAAAACTCGGGCCAAACCATAACAAAAGTCCAATAAATCAAAATCAACAACAAAACGCGATGGAATTTTATATAATAGAAATGGACTAAAAAGCGTTTAGAATGCTATTGATTGGAAATGAACAAACATTTTCATTGTGAGTTTTCCAATGCGAAGGACGTCGCGTCAGTGTACCTACCTACAAGGACGAAATTCCAAATGTTCACCAAAATGTGAAGACGAAGACGAAAGAATAGAAGACTACAGCCAGGATTGGAAGACCCCAATGGTACAGCAACTGCGTATCTACCTACGCTAGGTGAGTTTGAGTTAGCTTTGCACAAGAGTTGTGGGTAATCTTCCTGTAACTATTTCACAGTTTTTCACCCACGGCCGAATCTAAAAAGATAAATTTTAAGCTATTGAGTACAATAGGTGGCCTTATTGCTAAAAGCGATCTCTTCAAGACAACATTTTCATTATTTTCTATTCTAATCCTAACTTTTCGTCTTTGGACAACCGCTACATGTTTTATCATGTATATAATATGTTTTCAGATTATCCAACAACAGACACTGGCTAATTATGGACTCTCTTCGCATATTGAACGCTACAGTAATCATTCACTAGCGCTTTCTTGTGAGAGCTTGAGGTAAAGTCTTCAAGTGTATTTGATACCGGTTTTGACATTTATTGTCAAGGACTAGAATCTATCTATCTTAGCTATCGGGTGCTGTATAACAAATTAGTGATCAAGTCAGTTAAAATCTTAGCTCTGGATAACAATATCCTCATAGAGTGACAATAAAGAGAAGTAGTGATGCCATCAAAGATAAAAAAAGTAAATTGAATTAGTTTATGTAGAAAAAAAACATGGATCATTTAGACACAGTTATCCAACAATTTTGTATTAATTTTAAGGATGCCTATTTTATTAGAATTTAAGCGTGATTGAAGTTCATTTAATGTCCTAGCCATCTATATTTTTAAGTGTAAGAATCTCAGCAACTAAAAGCATCTGTTTTAAATATTTTTTATATTTGAAATTATTCACAAAGAAAATAACAACTAATATAGTATTTACAAAATACACGTGAATAGAATGCAAATCCATATAATTAATTTAGGTTAAGGTAAGTTGATAAGTTGTTATTTTTGGAAAAAAGCTTTATATTTTTTTACAATTTATGTATCATGCATAGGTATTGCATTTTAATATAGGGCCTAAACGTCACCCTTAACATAGTGCTCGTTTGATAAATTGTAGTCTTTCAGATTCTGATCTCAATTTTTTTTAATTTTCTGTAAATATGGCATTTATGTATCAAAATAACTTAGATTTCTATTGTGACTATTGCGATCGAGCATTCACTAGAAAGTATAATCTCCAAACTCATATAGAAAACTGTCATCATGACAATACCTCATGCTTCTGTGAGATATGCAACTGTAAGTTTGGAAGTCCAGCTGGATTACAGTTGCACCTCTCTCGAGGACACAACAGATTCGGTCAATCATCGCCAGAGTGCGATATTTGCGGCAGAATCTTCACCAGAAAACAAAACATAACATCCCACATGATAACAGTCCATTTACAAGGCATTGGCCCTGAAATCAGATGCAAAATCTGTGATAAAAGTTTCACTTCGCAAAGAAATTTAAAGAGGCATTTGAATCAACTTCACAACCCAGCCGTGGAGTATCCTACTTGCGATGAGTGCAAGAAGATATTCAAAAGCAAAAACTCTTTGGTGGTTCATCTACGAGTGGTCCACAATGAAAATGTGAAACTTATACAATGCGAGCTGTGCCATAAGGCGTACACAAACACCAGAAACCTCAAAAGACACACAGAAATGTACCACGGAAAAAAAGAGGTGCACAGGTGTGAAATTTGTCCTAAAATCCACACTTCTAACCAGAGTTTAAGACGCCACGTCAGAACTAGACACGATCCTGATAATGAAGATGTTAAAACTGATAGCAAATCTATCGTAAATAATATTGAATCTGACGATGGCGATTCCAGTGACTTTAACAATGATATGAACGCATTCTTATGCGAGACTTGCCATAAACCGTTCGATGATGAACAACTGCTCAGACGGCATATAAAGCTAGAACATTCGTTTGAGGTATTCTATCAGTATTGCAAGAATTACCTGCAAAGACTGAACAATGAAGAACCGTTGATAATGCAGACTGTTTTCAAATGTGAGTTTTGTTTCTCGGCTTTTATAAGTGTCTACGAGTTAAAAGACCACATGAAAGAACACCACGATATTGAGTACTGCCTGACCACTTGCAACGTGTGCTTCAATAAGTTTTACAGTAAAGAAACTGTCATGGACCATAGAAAGATTTGCCTGCCACCGCCAAACGTTAACTCTTGCAACTATTGCGACAAACTATTCACTGATATCTCCAGTCTGGAGTTCCACACCAGAATCTTTCATCCGCAATCTCAAATCGCTGATTCTTGCATTTCTTCGACCAAAGATGATTCAGCGGACTTGTGTTCCTACAAATGCCGTCACTGCGGCCGGTTGTACAACAGCGATCGCTCATTGAGACATCACATCAAGTTGAAACATACGGCTATTGAGGCGGTGGAGTGCGAGTACTGCTTAAAAGTCTGCAACAACAGATACTACCTCGCTTCGCATATTAAGATCGTTCACAATAACGCTACATGGGCGAAATGCGACTACTGTGAGAAACATTTCAAATCTAAGCGGAATATTCGCAGACACATCGAATACATGCACATGGGCATGCAAAGATATAAGTGTATAGAATGCGAGACACTTTTCAAAGAGAAACGCAGCTTACGCAAGCATGTCAGGACTAAGCATCCCGATTCTGCCAGCTTTCCGCAATGCCACATCTGCCACAAAAGATTTGAGTCTGCAAAGTCCTGCAAGATCCATCTAAAGTTGATTCACTCGTTCAACATGAACACATACCCTTGCGATCTATGTTCGGTATCGTTCGGCTCCAAAGAAGCGTTAAACATCCATCTAACGACGAAGCATTTAGTTGAAGATGAGATCTATAAGTGTGAAGTTTGCAACGTGGTTTTCAAAGGACCACAAAAGTTCGTCGAGCACAACGAAGTGTGCCATGCTAATTTCACTGCGTACCCTACGGAGAAGGTAGCGCCCAGATGCATTATTTGCATGAAAGACTTCAGCACGCGTAAAACTTTGAAGCGTCACATTAAGAGGTTCCATACTGACTTCGAGGTGGAAGAGCTTGCGAACTACGGATCATGGAAACGGACTTTTATTGTGGACTGCGAGAATTGCGCCAAGGGTTTTAGTGACGAGTTCAACATCAATGTTTTCAATAAAGTCAAACACTTCCGTGATTCTCAAGTCTTCAAATGTGATACTTGTAAAACGTCATTCAACTCTTTGGAGTTCGCTATTCAAAGGCAAAGAGTTACACAGGAAAAATCAGAGATGGTTCTTAGTGAACTTTGTATCACTCAAATGAGTGATGATGATGAGGCTTCTTGTTCTGGATTTGGTTCGCTCCATGAGTATATGGAGCCGGAAAGTACTACGAGTGATTCTAAACTTGAAGCGCTGGATTTAAATGAGTAAATCAAGACAGAGCCATCATAAGTCTACCAAATGAGATTAAAGTATGTAACTGTTCATACAAAGTTCCATAATTATACTAATCTAAAAGTAGTTGCAAACAGTAGAATTTTTACGTAGCATTTGTACCTTACCTACTAATATTTTGTGGTGACATGCACATTAGTACCTATATAACACTACCCACTCTATATAAAAATGAAGGTAGGTAGGTATTTACCATCTTAAAAAGCCCACACAAAACTGTATTTCCTATTTACACCTTGGCAAAAAAAAAGGGTAGTAAAAGGTTGTGTATAAAAATCGTTCATTCTTGTACTATGAAAATGAATGAACGAGAGATTTTGTTCTGTTTCAAGACTTGTCAAGTCATTATTTATCTATAACTACCCTCATAGTTATAAAAATAACTAGTAACTAAAATTTGCGTTTGGTGCCCAAACCACTCATCTAGACCTAAAAAACAACAGCTAAATAATGTAGGCTGCAGGGATCATTATGTTCCGTGTTAAGTTAATCACCTACATAAAATAATTGGTACATCATAAAATTTAGACGTTTTCTAGTTACTCTCATAATCTAGTATCTACCTTCCTCTCATATTACTAGCTTGCATGTTTCTATACTGAGTGTTTCACTAGAAACTAACATTCACAACACAATCCTTACTAACGATTTGTTTTTACAATCAAGAAAATCCCTAAAACAATACAAAATTCAAAATCTCAAACATGCACAAGCGCGCACAAGGCGGTGGAAACGCAAATCGATATCTTGGTATTTTTCATTGATCTTATTCGCTCATATTATATTTTTGAAATAAGATTTTGGTGTACTTTTACAATAAATATAATTAAATATCTGCTTGCAATGCCTTACTTTGTTTTATTGACATCAGACTGAATACTTATCCATGTCACCATAAACTTATAGTAGGTTACTTATTTAATTATATTATATTAACTAATATATTATATTTACTTAGTACCAATGATTTGTTTAGCACAAGATCAATGCTTAGGTAGGTACCAACCTGATAAAACTGGACAAATATTGATGTAAAAGGCAAAATATTAATTTATAAAATAATCTTTATTACTTGTTACTTTTCCTCCGAGTAGGAGGTTTGTTAAGAGGTAGTTTTAACTGTGCCATTCTTACACTATTACTCGTCACAACATATGCGCCACACATAGCCAGCTTAGCCGACATAGTTCTCACGGCAGCTTTTGTGAGTTTACAAAACTCGTCAAAATTAAACTTAAAATTATTGATTAGTAGCATAAGCACCATGGTGTGAATCAATGTTTTATCTCTATACTGAACAGGCCGGCATCTTTTTTCATTCACATATGTGAAGAAATGCTCAAGAATATGCTTATTTAATGTCAGAGACTCGTAACACACTATGAAACTTTTTTTCATTATTTCGTTGGATTTCACATAATATAGGTTGTATAATGAACTTGCATACAGAGCTAAGACCTTTTGTTTTTCTGACATATCTTTTCTCATTAGTCCTTGTATGAGTGGGTTCAGCTTATCCGTTAGGTCCACATCACCTATCTCAGCAATAATTGAGGCAAACTGTTCTGGGCTTAAAATTTTATCAAGGCTGTAGACCTCTGTGACTGAGGTAGCCTCTCTATTGATAGTAGGTATGTAGAAGTTATCAGAGTCAGTTGGACTGTTGTAGGATACATCCAGTTGGTCCTGAGTGAGGTTTTGTGAGACATTGGCCATCTGTGCCACAACGGCTTGTTCATTCTGCTTCAATTTTGCAGATTGCTCCAAACGTTGCTTGTATTTCTTGGAGCCGAACTTTCTCCCGAGCTCCAAAGTCGAGTTGTCGAGTAGTTGAGCAGATTCCAAGTCGTTATCTATCTCTGGTTTGAGTTCTATGTTACCAACTTCTATGAGACGGACTTTACCAGTTTTCTTGTTACGTGCCAGTATAAGCGTTGTTCCCAAAACTTCCTCGCTTTCTTCTCCTGTGTAGAGAGTTTTCGCCACCTCAACTGCAATGCTTTTGGAGTCTTTTCTCTCATCATTCAATAACAAGCACTCTCGAGTCTTGAAGTGTTTAGAGGGATAACCATTTTGAAAATTCACAATGAGCGGGTAAACGTCACTTTTTGGACAAACTTCGTCTATGTGTATTGAGGGCATTTTACATGGTTATATTTACAGGATAGGTTCCTACAAAATAAAATTTAGAAATATCACACACATGCGAATTTAAGTTAGGATATAGAAAACAAATATCTTTTTTTTCACAGAAGCAAGCATCCTAGTAATCTGTGGTAGCACGCTAGCAAGCGACCATAGACAAAAATACTCTTACAGATGTAGGCCACTGACAGACAATCAAGTCCATCAATCATACACATAACCGACCATAGATATTGGCGCAGGCAGGCAAAGCCACAGACTATTTAATGATCGACCGATATCTCTACATTTTGCAGTGTTGGTTTTATTTTGTTGGTAGAAAAGACCTTTCGGTCAATTCATTCAAGATTTCATCAAATTAATTTCATTCATTCATAGAAATCAAATCAAAATTGGAAATGCCAAAAAGTTGTAAACGATCCGGTGTTATTGTTTTGCTTACTTCAACGAATTATAGTTACATAATTACAAACGGAATGACTGCAAAATAAGTTCGTACGGGTTTGTCGAACTGTTATTTACAAGTGCAAACTAATAAACATAACTTTTCTGCTACAATTGCCGTGATGAAGATAGATTTATAACCGATGTCAACAAAAACTGATTTGAGATGTTACCAATAGTGTTGTACAATAATATGGAAGGAAGTTCTAGCGGGAATCCGAACCTAAATTCGAGTTTCGGACCGTACGACGAGAGCGTAATTTTGAACTGTGTGCGTAGTAGGAAGAAAGTTAGTGAGTTACCGAACTGCCCTGTGTGCAGTTGTACTGTGAGACAAGGTGAATTAGAGGCCCATGTTGCTTTGGAAGTTGAAAGGCTACAGAAGCTATCCACTGGTGGGAGTAAGAGGAAACTCAGTGTGACTGGTCTGGCATTACCAGGACCGAGCACTAGTCCAGATGTGGACGTGCCGGATGATCAGGAGGTGGATGTCACAGGGTGTCCGGGAAGTGATGTCTATCAGGTTGGTTACCTTCCTGGCTTTTTATTGTTTACTGTTACCTGCTTCTTTTGGCCAGCATCAAGATAGAAAGTAGTCTGTATACTATTATAGGTCATGAACTTCATATTGGTTCTGGTTTGAACTAAATTGGTCAGCTGATAAGGTTTGGAATAAATTAAATTACCAAACTCTTGATTTACCAGTTAGTTACTATGTTTAACCCGTCAACCGGCGCAAACGCCCCGGGGCGTTCAAGTTCGGTTCAAATTCATACCTACTGTTCGTTGACGAGTTAAAAGAAAATAAAAAAAAAGGTTAGTTGATAATGGCTTCGATACTATTAACAAATTTATGAATTATTCTTCTATGAGATGAGTGAGTAAGGCTACCTGATAGATATAATATTCCATTTTGACATGATAAGGTAGGTATAAAAGTACATTGTGTAATCTTATTTTATTTCTAGAATCATCTTTGGACATTTGCTATCGATAGTAGGACATAACGGAGACATTTGTAACATTATTATATAGGATCATTTATATTTTTCTTATAGCTAATCATTTACAATGTCAAGCAAATTAATCTTCTGATTTCATGGAGATTCTGTGCTGTGAGGTTTAATACAAGCTTTTTTTAATCGGTTTCGTCCCAATGCTGTGCAAAAGTCTCCCTCGAAGCCTTCCACTTATCTCTCTCCCAGGCTTTGTCCCAGTAATTCCAACACCAATACAAGCCTATCTTTATTAATTTGTTCTGTTTATTGTCAGAGGGTCCACGGCAATCGTCTTCGTCGCCTCAGGGCACGACGAAGAAACTCCCCACCTCCCGCTTTAGCAGCTGAAGGAGAATGTCCAGTATGCAACGCCACTCTCCCTGTGTCAAGATTACAAAGGCATGCATTGAGGTGTCTGAAGAGAACCGGGGCATCAGTGGATGACTTATCTGATAGTGAGGATGAAGGGACTATTGATGTGGAGGTAAGTGTCATTAGAAGGAACTTGATGTAAGGGTAAGTTTTGTAAGAAGAAACTTGATGTAAGGGTAAGTGTTGTAAGAAAGTTGATGTTTGTTACAATACTTGCCCTTAGGTAAGTGTTGTAAGAAACTTGATGTAAGGGTAAGTGTTGTAAGAAGTAACATGATGTAAGGGTAAGTGCACATGATGTAAGGGAACATAGCAATAAGTTCTTCATAAATGCATTCACTCAAACTCAATGATAAATACCATTTCATTTGCGTAGTGGTGCAATTCGTCACGACTCACATTGAATGTGTTTTTAGGGTGACGAGCCTGGAGCCTCGTTTGATGAGTACCAGTGGTGTGGCGAGTGGCGAGTGCGAGCTACTGCGTTACAGGACACGGAGGCACGGTCGGCTATATGTGTGCGACGCGCTTCTAACGATCAGGCATTGGTGTGTATTACCTTTAGAAGTTAAATAGATGTTTATTTAGCTAATGCAAAACACGAAATTAGCAGGTAACAAATCTGAATAAGTATACACAGTTGACAGGCGTCATGGCTCAGTCGGTAGTAGCTCTGCCTTCCGTGCTGTGGGTCGTGGGTTCGATCCCCACCGAGGATAAACATTTATGTGTGGCAAACATAGATGTTTGTTCTGTGTCTGGGTGTTACGATGTATTATAAGTATGTATTTACAAAAAAAATGTATATATGTATTCTATCAGCAATCTAGTTCCCATAGTACAAGCTTTGCTTAGTTTGGGACTAGAAGGCGTTGTGTTAAATGTCCGTGAATATTTATTTATTATTTATTTATATAAAAAAAAACAGTAGCTCTTAAATCATCATCATCATCAACCTATATCGGTCCACTGCTGGACGTAGGTCTCTCCCAATACGCGCCATTGAGCCTGGTCTTTGTCTCTTCTCATCCAGTGTTTGCGCTACATGTCTCAGATCGTCACCCCACATAGCCGGAGGGCGTCCTACCCTACGCTTGCCTAAACGCAGTCTCCACTCGAGTATTAGTTTGCTCCAACGATTGTTGGTTCTACGGAAAACATGGCCGGCCCACTGCCACTTCAGCTTGCTAATCCTCTTCTTAAATAAATGAGAATAAAGAAGTGCATTATTGTGGTATACTGCTGAACCTTGTCCAATGTTATTGCATACAACATATTTTATAAATAAAATAAATAAATATTCACGGACACTTAACACAACAACTAAAAAAAAAAAAACTATTGTTTCAGGTTGTGGATGGTGACGAAGACACGGAGTTGTATGGACCTGCACAGTATTCGCCATCTAGAACAGCGCCTGATGTTAGTACCTATCTACATGCACCACTTAATATATACTACTCCATATACCTAGCTAGATACTTCCACTAAAAATTGCTATGGTTATATATCTCAAACTATTACGAATGATAGGAGTGAGTGGAAAAAGAAAATATAAATAGAAAAAAAAATTATTTAAATTGTTATTTTTAAAATTGACAATATTATAAAATTTAAAATTAAAATAACAAATAGGCCACCACTCAGCATGGTGCCAGGGCAGGATATGTGAATACCTTGCCCATGTATTCTTATTAATTGCAGACCAGTACACCCAGATACCTACCCTCTCTTTCTCTTTTTCTTCCTCATTCATACGTTCATGCCGCCCGATATTTGTACTTAACTTAACTGCGGATAACGGTGCTGATTGCACTTGAAGAACTACATTATATACTTAGTACCTATTTATTGTAACATTTGAGTGTAATTGTTTGTTATCCTAAATAAAAATAAAAATAAAATAAAACAAAACAAATGTTGTGTTGTGCCGACCCCACCTAGTGTGGGATAAGGGCAGGGAAATGGTGATGATATAATATATATACACGGTGTAACATAAATACCCTATAAGTCCGAAAGGGGGGTATTTTCCAGGTCATGGCGAGCAGTGTTTGTTCTACGACTTTAGAGATTTCGAAGTTTTTTATTCATAAAATGAACTCTTAACTTTTACTTAAAATATACCTACACACAGCTAGTGTGTGCGTGCGACGCAGTAGAACGGTACCTACGTGTGCATGCTCGTGTACGGGTTTACGCAAATAGTAAACAAACACTTAGGGTTGTCGCAAATTTCTAAAATAATAAAAGTTGTACTTTTGTATGAAAATTTCAGTTAGGATTTATTGACCCTTTGCACATGTCCAAGCACTCAGGTGGTCGGTCTGATTACGCCTCCTTCGGGCTTATGGTAATCATGTTTCACCTTGTATATCGGTTTTAAGAATTTATTTCTCATAAAGAACAATACAGTTATGTAACTTAAAATGAGACTTATTAACTTAGGTAGGGCGGGGCTAGTGGTAGGGGATATCCTACCAGGCCAGGCGTCATGGCTCAGTCGGTAGTAGCTCTGCCTTCCGTGCTGTGGGTCGTGGGTTCGATCTCCACCGAGAACAAACATTTGTGGGTGGCAAAACATAGATGTTTGTTCTGTGTCTGGGTGTTTCTATGTATTATAAGTATGTATTTACAAAAAAAAAATATGTATGTATTCTATCAGCCATCTAGTTTCCATCGTACAAGCTTTGCTTAGTTTGGGACTTGAAGGCGTTGTGTTAAGTGTCCGTGATTTTTTTTTTTTTTATTTTATTACCAACTACTAATGGTTGAATATAGAGATTAGCCATTTCTGAATAAAATGTAATTGAATTTTTTTTCAGGCTGAAGACACACCTGGTCCAGTAGAACCTAATAATATGGAACTAGAAAATACGAATTCAGTTGATGATAAAAAAGAAATAGAACATACTCCTAAACCTAATGGCCTAGTAGAAGCTAGTGCAGAGGTAAAGTAGAAAATGTCTAATCACACTTTAGTCATTCTAAGGGGGCGTCCATTAATTACGTGAGGCATTATTGAGAATTTTTCGCCCCTTAGTGAGATATCGTAAGATTTTCCTCAACTCTCTCCCCCTTTCCCCCCTCCACTCCCCCCTCCCCCTCCCACCTCCCCTAATCTCTTCTTTCTTCTTCAAAACTTCTATTTTGGCTGTAAAAATGTTTCTGAAAAAAAAAACGCACGTGTCGATACAGCTAAACAATCGAGCGCTACTTCGCTGTACTTCGCTGCTCTGCGAAGTTCGAACGAATACAACAAATACTATTGTCTCAGATTTGGCCATATTTTATTCTACAAATATTTTTTCATGCAATTTTACATCGTTTTCTGCGAGAAAAATAATTATGTGATATTTGCCAAGACCCCCCCTCCTCCCTAAGTGAGATTTGGAAAGATTTAGCTTGATCCCCTCCACCAAGAACATCTCACGTAATTAATGGACGCCCCCTAAGTTACTAAGTAAAGGGTTTAGAAGATAAAAAAAAAGTTCTTAATATGTTTGTACCAAAGTTCAAATTAGCATGAACACTCATGAAGAAGAATCCTAAAATAACTTTTGAAGTCGGCACCAAAAATGGGTCGAATAATTTGATGTACGCCATCAAAAAAATGTCTGTCGTTCAGGAGGGGTTCAAGTACTAGTGGCCCCCTGACGTTGTATAAATCATTTAAATAAGATTCTGAGATACATTCTGATAATTTCTTTCAGACCCGAATACAAGCATTGAAAGCGAAAATCAAAGATTTGGAGCAGAAACAAAATGGTTCAGAGGTAAATTAAAATTATGTAGATACAGTAGGTGCCAAATAACACTGCAATACAGGTCATTCACCCACCTTCAAAACGATGTCGCAAAATTCAAGTTATGAATGGTAAACAAACAGTACTGCGAGATTCGAGCGATTGCCGTCTTAGCGACAGATTTGTATGGAAAGCGACAGATTTAGCCATTCATAAATTGAATTTTGCGACATCGTGGTGAAGATGGGTGAATGACCTGTATTACCGTGTTATTTGGCACCTACTATAGATAAAAAAACTTTATGTACATTACAAGGATATTATAGATTAATCACAGTTATTATTCATAATTCCTAAGTGAAGTACAATGGGCGGCCTTATCGCTATGAGCGATATCTTCCAAGCAACCTTTGGATGGAAATGTCTATTTATGATGATGCAATAAGAACAAAATTAATATGTAAATCGCGCCATAATAGTGGTTTTTAAATGTCAAATTTTATTTCAAGCCATTCTAGAGTTTGCCTGTTTTGCCAGACACAGGATTTTAATACATAATAACGAATGTTTCAGGCAAAGTGCCTGATATGCCTGGCTCCGTACGTTTCACCTGCTGTATCCATCCAGTGTTGGCATGTCTACTGCGAGGTTAGTGAAGTCATACTCTACATGTAGAAACACAGAAATATACGGAAAATAATTGTCGGTTCGATTAGTAAAATGACAGTCATATAACAAATATTTGTTTTAACAGACTGGAGTTTTTACTTGTTTATGTAACACAGTTTTGTTATTTTAAACCTCTGACTGAAAAAAGACTGGATGTTATTTATTTAATTATTTAATGGGAAACCAACAGCGATATAGAGGGTACATAATTAAAAAGTTTTAGATACAGTAGAACTCCAATTATCCGAACTCCGACTATCCGAATCGCCGATTATCCGAACCGGTTGAAGACCGCAAAACAGCTTACATTGACTTTATGTTTAAAAAACAATGATTTTTATTTCTAAACTTGTACATAAGTACATTTTATTTATATTTAAAACATGTGAAAATTTCATGTTTCTTTCATTTAATTCAATAAAAAAATAGTGCAATATCAAAACGTAGCTTTTATTCCCTCCAATGGCAATTTTTTTTAAAAAAACCCGATTATCCGAATATTTGATTATGCGAATCAGTCCCGGTCCCCATTAATTCGGATAATTGGAGTTCTACTGTACATAGGGTATTTATTTATTTATTTGTTTATAGACGAGCAGCTTTCGCTGATGTGTCTACGACAGACAGTGTTAAAATTTTGTTGAAATTATAGTCTCTTATGTTTGGTAAATTCTTTTGAGCACTGATTTATTTGTTCGAAGCCAGATGTCTAGTTTGTTTTTGAATGCATTGACGGAAGTCGCAGTAACGACGTCATCTGATAGCACGTTCCAATTGTGAACCACTCTATTGCTGAAGAAGTGATAAGCGGCAAGGGAGACGGTATGGCCAATTACAGGTTTCCACTTCGGATTATTACAGATAATAGTGAGCGGTTATAAGTTTGACAGTGTTGTATGAATGTATGTGTGTGGTCTCGTAGCACGAAAAGGTCTTGCATTTGTTACATTTTACCAGCTATATTCTACACTCCATCCCGTTTGTGACACTAGAGTAGACAGATACTGCCAGAATTGCAACAAGTTGCAAAAGTCATAAACCAAGAAGTTGGAAGTCTGTGTAAAGTGTCCAAGAATATTTATTTAAAAAACAAAAATATATTTTTCTAATTACAGATCTGCTGGCTACAATCATTGCACGCTAAGAAAATTTGCCCGCAGTGTAATGTCATTACATCAGCTCAACACCTACGTAGAATCTATATGTGAACTATTGTGAACGTCTTTGTCAGTGATCATTTTGAACTATAATACTATTAAAGAACTTTTGAACTTGACAATAGTTAGTAGTGTGGATTCTCCTGTCGTATTTGTGTGGACAAAAATAGTTAAGTGAAACGAAGACTAATTTCTTTATACAAAAATTGTGCTCTTCGGGCAGAACCCCAAGTTCAAAAATATGTGCTCTACCATACACAAGCCACGATATCGTATTGAAAAACGATTATCATTCAGATGTATTACTATCGTTGACTTATTCACTTATTTGAACAATGCAGTGATGAATACTAAATTTGGACCAAGATAAATCTTCAGCACGAAAATGTGACAATCTTAAACGTATCGTATTACTGGGGCATTATTCTGTATGACTTAGGAGATTCCTTGCCGTAACCGTATGACGTCACCGTAAGGAATGACATTTATGGCATAGGAAATACGGCATAGGCATAGGGCGATTTCACGCCGCTGTCTTGTCGTGCTGCGTAACGCGCTTGTATTGGTCATAGTGAATAAGGCCCCTGACCTCTATCACGAACAAATCTGTCAGTCGCCGCGTTAACGTATTCGGCGACTATTAGTTAGTTATATTGCGCGTCAACGCCAGCTCGACTGCCAACCGTTGTAGTGTCACCGCGCAGTGTATCTCGGATACGCTAATATACGCTATCATTTGGAAGTTTTCAAGAGTAGAGTGAATAGGTACCTTCTAGGTAACCGTGCTACATCGTCGACCACATCATGAGATTGTGGTCAAACGGTTGCCTATATTGAATAATAAATAAACGCTAATGTTACGATATGTTTGCGAATGTCACATTTATTCGCGATCAAGGCACTGAGTGACGCTACAGCGTTCGGCAGTCGATCTGGCGCATGGCGTTGACGCGCAATATGACTCCAATACGATACGTAACACGTTTGCAACTAGCTCATGCATAAGACAGCCTTAGAAGTTAGTTATAAGTAATTAATATTATTTGGTGAGGTTAAAGTGAAAATAAGTCTGATATCAATGTTGATGATTCATTATTTATTAGGTAGTACATAAAATGTACAAAAGTTGAGACCTTTGCAGTATTTATTTTGATTGAACGAGCTAAGAGGGCGAAGATTTTAGTGTCGACTTGGCTTTGTATGTTTGTTATATCATAACTTTCGAACCGTTTATTCAATCTGATTATTATTTGTTTGATAGATACATAGTTAATTTGTAGGATTATGAGCTAAATCGGCTATGGGGTGGTATCACTACATAGTATAAAGCAAAGTCGCTTCCTGCGTCTGTCCTAATGTCTGTATGTATGTATGCTTAGATCTTTAAAACTACACAACGGATTTTGATGCAGTTTTTTTAATAGATAGAGTGATTCAAGAGGAAGGTTTATATGTATAATACATCATCATCATCACTGCATTGCACCCGTGCGAAGCCGAGGTGGTCGCTAGTAAACTAATAAAAGTAAAAAGATTAGCTATCGAAAATCGTACAAAGAAAATTAAGTGGGGTGTCATTCGCCCAAGTCGACACTAAGATCATCACTCACTTGTATCGCTTGATCAAAAAGGGACATGAATAATTACTAATTGTCAGTCATACAACACTTGGATTTGTCTAATCATCGTTTTGATGTTGACTGTACTTACATTAGTTTGTACATTTTATAAACAACCTTGTTACCTATAAGGGAAGGTTCATATCTGACGGAACATGCGTCGCGTATTATCGGTCGCGTAACGCCAGAACAGACAAATGTATAGAAAAACAGTTGACCGTTCACACTCAACCGATGATACGAATAGACGCGATCGATGATACGCTCGACGCATTTTACGTCAGATATGAACCTTCCCTTAGTCTGAAATTATAAATTCTTCTAAATATTATTTATACATTGTATACGTATTGTAAATAGGATTTTTTGTCGGTTATATTTTGTGGTACTGTGATTATATAATTTCATTTATTTGCATTAATAATACACAATAATAGTTCTAAGCAATTACTAGCATAAACAGCTTAGTTTTAAAAATAGAAGATTATAAAAAAAGTGTTGGGGTTGCCAATAAAACCAAGTTCTTTTTTATATAAAATACATAATGTAGGTATGTATTGTATAAATGATTATGTATCGTATACAAAATGCCTTTGTCGTGATAAAAGACCAACGTTGTATTAGAAACGTGTAAATATTTGGTATAATGTATTCTATCTGCAGGAAAATTATTGATATGTAGTATTGGTATCAAAAGAAATGTAGACAGGTTTTTTATATTCCAAATGTTTCTCGAGAAACGAACACATTGTACTATCGGTCGAAAGTCGTCGTTAAGTTTGTTATGATTTGGGCAATGCCTACCTACTTGGTATGAACGCGAATCGCGATTTCGTCACGTTCACTTTTTTTTTTTAATTTTGTTCTGGCACTGGAGACTTGTCCTTTTGCTAAGTCTTTTTTGGAACGTGAATAACTATACTGGGTGAACCGTTCACCTGGACATTGCAAAATTATCCTGATGAATGTATATGTATAGGTACGTAGGTCTAGATATCTTTGAATGACTGAATGTGTCGTCTGCCAGCTATGGCATAAAAAAAATGTGTCGTTCAGACCTTGTTGTCGAGTTAAGATGGAATACGCACTAATCGTATGTTTATCTAGTATGTAATAGAATGCCTTCTATGAAGATACAATAAAAGTAGTTAGATTTAGTGTAAATAAATAAAATTATATTTGCCATATATTTTTTTTATACATACACAAACCATCTGTAAAACCGGTAGATAACCAAAGAATATGCAATACTGCGTACTTGTACTAATAATCTGTGTTTTTCCAAGTAGTGAACTATAGGATTTTACTTTGACTAGGTAGGTACCTAGTACCATGGTTTCTATTGTTCGTCCATGCTAGTATACGTACCTATTGTGAGAAAATAACTTCTTTGCCGCGCTAAGTCACCCAAGACATTAAAACGGATGTAGTCAAGAGAGAGAGAGAGAGAGAGAAGTCCTTGATTAGAATCTAGCATAGAAAAAAAAATCTCTTTACAGACCGTAAGATGTCACTATAGAAGGCAGTGGACATTTTACGGGGAACGGTTTTTACAAGAGGGTGCGCATACGGTAGGTAGGATCCAAAGATTCTGTGGTAAGATAAATTCCGATTCTAAATTTTGAAACCCGCGCTTGAATTTAGTTTCGAGCGCGAAAAGAAAAATTTCGTGTCCATCTCTATGTTTAATATTTTTGCAGGACATATTTTGGCTGTTGAGTTTTTACGAAAATCATAAAGTTTATTATTATAAGCAAAAATGAACATGATTATGAATGTGATCGCGAAGAAAAGCCCATAACATGATTTAGTCGTTGGTTTCCGCACTGACGAGAGTTTCCACAGCATCGCCACTATCCGGCTAGAAAAGAAAAAAATAGGGTTATTCTCTCACAATATACATAGCAGTGAAAAGTACTGTCATGTGACACAGCGCGCTGTGGCATATTTATTTTTGTTCACTCTAACTACTGAGGGCCTAGTACGAGCTTTCAGTGTATAGTGTGGGTGAGAAACGTCTGACGCCCAGCACACCAGAGGGCGCTGATTTGTATGGAGACACTGAGCGGATTCTTTGAGAAGCTCGACATGCGAGTACGGGCTTGGTGTAGGCCAAGATTCTCAAAGAATCCGCTCAGTGTCTCCATACAAATCAACACCCATTGGTGTACTGGGCGTTAGACGTTTTACACCATATTTACACACCAAAACTCACACTAGGCCCTTATGCGCATATTTGAAGATTGCAGTGTGTTTGAAAAATTTATCAAACCTGCATATCAGCGACAATTAGCGGCGGCCCATCATCACGCAGTACCGTCTCTCCGTCCAATTTCTTCAGGTTCGGCAACCGTCGGGCTGCTTCCGACCTCCACGCCTCCAGCTCACAAGCGTCGTAAAGCGGGTTGCCAACGAATAGCAAATCTTCTAAGTGAGGCAGTTCCTGAAATATAAATAAACTAGCGATATGTAGTGATGTTCACGGACATTTAACTCGCCTTCTAGTCCCAAACTAAGCAAAACTTGTACTATGAGAACAAGATGGCTGATAGAATACATATACTTTTTTTTTTTTGTGAAAAACATACCTACTTATAATACATAGAAACACCCTGACACAGAACAAAACGTCTATGCCACACACAAATTTTTGTTCTCGGTGGGGATCGAACTCACGACCCACAGCACAGAAGGCAGAGCTAGTACCGACTGAGCCATGACGCCTTCACCATACCATCACTTCATGACTTTTTTTTCCCGCTCTTGCACACTAATATTGGCAAATTCGAGGCAGCAATTCTTGTGGCTAGCCACAAGATAAAAAAATACTGCGTGGAGTACCTCCGCGCGGAAGAATTGAAACTTCGAGTGCCACGCATTCACTCTCGCTCTGTCTCTCTCTTTCTATTCTCCCTCCCCAGGAGCGTTAAACGTTTAACGCAACCTTGTTGGAAGTCGCATTAGAAGTTTCACTTCAAAAGAAGAAGAAGGTTAGGGACCACTTTACCTGTAACTTGTTGAACTCGCTCCATTCCTTCACCAAGTTATTGCTCATGTAGAGTACTTTCAAGCTTCGCAGTACGTGTATGCCTTTCAGTTTCTCTACAAGGTTGTACGATATCCAAAGCTCCTCCAATGTATCACCTAGCGATTCCTAAAATAATAAGACATGCATGATTTTTTTTTCCGCTCCTCGGAGCAGGCTGTAGTTTTAAAATCATACCGTCTAGTCTTACGTTGTTAGACATGCATGACTCATGATATGTTTTATTCCCACACTTGGGAATCATTACCGGCCATGAATGGATTTTCGTAATATGCCGAATAATGTGATGGTTTAATAGATGCGTTTTACCTGAAATAAAACGCTTATTATATACTTACCTTATTAGAAGCTTATAATAGTATGAGATGGCAACCCTGATTTCCTGTTGCAGTTTCGACTTCTCTTTCTACCCTATATGTCTGTCCCTTTCGCACACCCTCCCACCAGGCGCGACGGAGGGCTGGATCGTCCCAGCACTTCGCTCTTCATTGTGTCGAATACCACCAGGCAGCGATAAAAATTAAGCTTCTAATAAGGTAAGTATATAATAAGCGTTTTATTTCAGGTAAAACGCATCTATTATATTCTGTACCGTTATTAGAAGCTTATAATAGTATGAGACCTGTTTGTTATCGCCTGGTGAGAGACTAATAACGCCAATGTGAGAAGCAAGGTAGGTATTTACCTATTTTAGGAAGGTTGTTAGGTTACCTACGTTCGTTTCAGGTAGGTATAAATCCTAATATAAAATAAAATAAAAGATGCGTGTGCGAAAAACATTATGATATTGGTACCATTTATTCAAAAACAATGGGTAAAAATCAGCCAAATAATAAAGTACTCCTAAAAATAAGATGACCCTTTCAATTCAAAAACAATGGGTAAAAATCAGCCAAATAATAATGTACTCCTAAAAATAAGATGACCCTTTCAGGCAGATCTACAACCATAGAGTCGTACCTTGGTAGGCTACAATATATTTACAAGACAACAATAAAGTAACTACCATCATTAACCATGTTTTGTCCGTAAGTAACATACCTGATATTATCATTTATTTCTTACATAAGGTATTAAATAATCTTCAATAGATGTAAAGGCCTTCGAAAGTACCTATTTATACTACACAGGTATTTATGTATCAAAACTAGAGAATAAATCTTCTTATTACATATTAACCTTTTACCTACACAGTAAATATTCAGCAGGTAGGTATAACAAATCATTGTTCGACAATATACAAAACACATTCTCTTCTCGAATCCTTACAATCAAACTGATACTTTGAGAGGACCAGTATTTAATGGACTGGATTAAATAAAGAAGTAATCGTTGAATTATTATTACTTGAGGAAATCAATACTTCACGTCGATAAAAATTTTGAAAAGTTTTAACTGTTTTCCAGTTTCCCCTAGCTAAAATATCATCGATAGGAAAGTTGTCAACCCAGTTTCTGGACGCTACAGCGGCGCGCACGCTTCCAGGAGCTGCAACTATGCCTGCTGCTTTCATAAGCGACTTGAACCAGCCTGCAATAGTGGTGCGAGAGGCAGGTGACGGCGATCCACGCAAGGAAATAAATAAATTTGATGATCCAGAAATGCTACGCCTTTCACTAAGAATCTCAATAGTTTTATTAATCCAAAAAACCGGGTTTAAGTTTTGATTAAGCGGGTTAGCTAAAAGTTTCCAGCCTGATTGTCTATATTCTCTGCAATCGGTTTTAGACCCGAATTGAGGCCATAAGATGATATACTCATTTTCAATGGTACAATGTTCATTATCTACGCTCAGCAGGGTCAAATCATGAAGTCTTCGACCTGAACATAGGATAAGTAATGCTGCAGTATGTCTTACCGTTTGAAAAGCATTTGTACAGTCAACAGAATAGTTACTCATAAAATTGGTCAATATGTTAATATCCCACACAGGAAGTTTAGGGGACTTGGGATTCTTCAAAGATATTGATTTCAACACATGTTTGACCAGGACATCTTCACTTAACTTGCCAGACAATTCTGCGTTACAGAACGTGGAAATCACAGATTTATGAAGTAGAATAGTGTTGTACGCAAATTTAGACTTTAAATAAAGATCAGCTAGAAATTGAGCTAAATCAGACCCTTTAGGATACATTGGATTTATTTTATTTATTTTTGACCAGGAAACCCATCGCTTCCAAGGTGCTTTATAAGTTTTCCAGGTGGAAGGTCGCCATGCAGATTTTAGCAATGAAATTTGATTTGGATCCCACGTTTTTATTTTGTCATCCCACCCCCACACTTCCAAATTTCCAGAATCATGTCCTGAACCTTGGGAGGCGGTAGCCCCGTCGTCGTATCGACTAGAAACCGTTTCAGGTTCGTCAGAGTGAAGGGGGGTGCAATAGCTCGTGATTTCAGATCTGCCCTCCAAAATACTTTCTCCCACCTGGGGACCACAATTAGATACACTCCTGTTGCATTGTTGAGGTGCATCAGCACTCGGGGAATCAGAAACGGCGGGGGAAATATCCATGCCAGTGAAAAGTTCCATGCCAGACTGAAAGCATCGTGAAACATCGCATCGTGATCGTTGAGGTCTAATGTTACGTAATTTGCTAGTACTCGAGCCGTCTTGGATGCAAACAGGTCGATCACGGGACACCCCATTTTTGCAAAAATCATATCCGTGCACATCGGAATCAAATGCCATTCCGGAGGTCGGCGGTGTCTGGATAAGCAATCCGCATGACTGTTGAACTTTCCGGGAATGTGATAAATTTTGAAATGAATCTGATGACTGTCTAGGGCGAGAAAGATTCTTTGCGTCAAGTCCATGAGCGATTGGGACTTGGTTCCACCTTCGTTGCGAAGATAGGCTACGGCAGATCGATTGTCTGATTGAATCAGAACGCACCCTCCTGACATGCATGCAGCATGAGCCTCTAGTACTTTCAGGATGGCTAGTAACTCCTTCATATTGCAGTGCAGGTTCTGCTCTTCTGGCTGCCAAACGCCCGAAATCGCTTGGTTGTTGAGTTGTGCTCCCCATGCGGTATCTGAGGCATCGGTGGTTAAAAAGTGTGTTGGAGGTGGTACGTGTATCAGAGTTGAAAGATCGCAATTTTGAATCCACCAATTCATCTCCTCCCGAACGGTGAAAGGAAGAACGAACCTTGTCGAAGTTGGGCTCTCTGGTAGTGTGCTTAAGAAACGGAGTGTCGCTCGGTGATTTAGCCTGCCGCGAGGGACAACGAAGCTGGCAAAGTTGAGCAGCCCTACCACACTCTGAAGCTCTTTTAATGAAACATCTCCTGTATCTAGAACCTGAGTTACTTTCTTTATTACGGTAGCAACCTTTTCTGGTGGAAGTTTCTTGTGATTTGTCCAAGTGTGCCAAAGAATCCCTAGGTAGGTGATTTGCTTTTGAGGAACAAGAACCGACTTTCCGTAATTTATTTGAAATCCGAGGAATACCAGAGATTCCAGAAGCAGATTTACGTGCTCGGTTACAACATTCGGATTTTGATGTGCAATGAGAAAGTCGTCGAGGTAAACGATTATTCTTATGCCTTTCTCTCGAAGGGTCTGGGCTATCCAGTTTGTTAGGCATGCGAAAACTTTTGGTGCCGTACTTAGTCCGAACGGTAGACACGTCATTTCGAGCAATTCGCCTTTGTATAGGAGACGCAGAAATCTCCTGTGAGATTGAGCTATTGGTAGGTTGAAATAAGCCTGCGACAGGTCTACCTTGCACATCCAATCTTTCGTTTGTAAGAAATCTGGGACGCGGTACATATTTATTAATCGAAACCGATCTGTTAGCACATACTGATTTAACATTCTCAAGTTGAATATGGGCCGTTGGGTGCCGTCGCTCTTTGGTATTAAAAACAACGGGGAGAGAAAGCTCGGAGAAAGAGCTGTTACCTGCAACACACCTTGTTGCTTCATTTGACGAATGATTGACGTCATTTCGTCCGATTCTAATGTGCGACGGCGATCGCTTCTTAGGTGCGGTGTTACTAAGGGTGGCTTTAGCCGAAAGGGTATGCGATACCCTTTTATTATTTGCAGTATAAACCTGGGAGCTTTCATTTTCTTCCAACGGCTGACATAATGTGCTAGCCGACCCGCCTCGAACAGTTGCGAGTCATTGTCTTTGTCTTTTATTACCTTTATAGGCAGAGGGCGATCGCTGTCGTTTCTGTCCTCTTTGCGAATTTCGATACGGCCTTGATCCGCGAGATCGAAACGCACTACCCCTATTAGAAAGGTTATGGCTGCGCTGTTCTAGACCAGCATAGCTTTGGCTTTTCGGATAGTAATGCTGCGATTGATAGTTGCCCTGCGAAGGCTGATTATGCTGGCAACGCACGTAAGTGCTTGGAGGATCACAGCAATAGCTAGAATGACCATGCGATGGTGCATTATGACGGGCGCGCCCCTGCGAGGGGAGCCGTGTTGCAGTATTTGTGGGTTTTGCTCGCGAAGCATTCCCGCTGCTTGGCTGATTTACCGGCCAAAAAGCTTTCCTGATCCCACCGGCCTTCTCTAATGTAGACGTCAGCTCATCGGATTTGAAAATATGAGTGTTTGATGGTGGAATTTTATTTAAGGACACTTTGACTAGTGGGTCGCGAACCGATTTCAAAATTGCATCCCTTCTCATTTCTACTGTTTCTGCTCTGTGGCCGCACGCCATTTGTAATAAGTCGGTAGATACTTTGTGAAGATCACTTTTTGCCAAAAACAATTCGTTGATTTTGTCACTTAGGTCACCGAGTGTCGCCTCGTTTGATCTGGACCATGCCACTAAGCTACGTAAACTGTTAAGCAGAGCTTCTTTTTGTTTTAAAATGCAGAAAGTAAAAGCTGCGTAGGATTTATCAGCGTAAGCTAAGTGGCGTATATTATCATACGCCTTCACCTCTTCGTTTGTTTCCAGCTCGTTAAATCCGGGTGCATGATTATACAATTTCTGAGTATCAGAATACCTAATATCAGACCAGGTAGCGCTACCAAATCTTTGAACTTCATCCAACATTTTTAAAAACTCCGTAGGTGTTTTTGGTACTACAGGATCTTTGACCTTTGTTTCAATATCGAATGATAACTCCGGAGTAGGAGTTTCCAGCCCTTGAGGCGGTGACGCCTGCGAGGCGCTGCAATTATCGTACAGTTCACGACTAACATCGGACATGCATGACTCATTTTCAGGGTAGTTTCGCGCATCTTCATATAAAGAAATTGTTTTTTGCAATTTAACTACATCATTCGACAACTTTTCAATACGGCGACGATCGCGGCGTTTTTGTTTTTTAGACCGGCGATACTGGCTTTTGGTTTTCTTTTTCTTGGATTCTTGCGGAGATTCCGAACTAGACGAGCTAGACGAAGACGACGAACTGCTACTTGAAGATTCAGACCGTCGTCGCTCAGGTAAACGTGACTTTCCACGTTGTGGTCTAGAGCCCGAAGCAACCTCCAATACAGCCGTAGCAGGCTCGTTTTGGTCCATTATAACCGTACAAGACTCTAAACGGGAAACAAATATCAGGAATTCTTACAAAAATTACAATAAATTTTGAGGGTAGAAAAATATTTTTAAGAAAATTTTATGGATGATGATAAGATTATCAAATCCAACTGCAAAATATGCTTACATCGAACGGTAATACCGTTAAAAAATGTATATACTTGTGCAACTTACGTGTATATTCGTAACACTAAAATATGAATTGGTAAATAAAATGCCCAGAAGGACTTAAACAATTAGGTACCTACAAGTAATAGGTACCTAGGAACTTTAATGCACAAGTGAAGTGAACTCAACGGGAAATTCAACGCCAATGAAGAGCGAAGTGCTGGGACGATCCAGCCCTCCGTCGCGCCTGGTGGGAGGGTGTGCGAAAGGGACAGACATATAGGGTAGAAAGAGAAGTCGAAACTGCAACAGGAAATCAGGGTTGCCATCTCATACTATTATAAGCTTCTAATAACGGTACAGAATATAATGTCACAGTGGTTACCCACCATATCTATTTGAAATAAGATAGATAAGCTCTTTATTGTAAACGAAGAAATAGTACCTATATATAGCGAAACAATCTAAGCTATTGAGTACATAGGGCGGCCTTATCGCTTAAAGCAATCTCTTCCAGACAACCTTTGGATGGTGAGGATAGGATAGATTTCAAAACTGCGTGCTACATACCATACCAGCAAATGACTTCAAATAGTTCCTCCCTAAAGACAATACACGTAGTTTTTTGAGACTATTTAAACCTGTCACTTTTTCAATCGTGTTCGTAGACAGGCTCAATTTTCTGTAAAAAAACTAATTTTAGATTACCTATTACCTATTACCTATCTACCTAACTTTTAAAGCATTCAATTCAATAAAACACAGTCGTTTGTAGGTACGTACTTACTCGCAGTTAACGAGAGTAGCTAAAGTATTATCCATCTTTTCAATCGGTGGCCATTGAAATATCAAGCTAACTTCTGTGGCAGTTTCAGATTTAAGCCCAGTTTTATCTTCCCATTTTTTGATAGCTTCTTTTATCGTCGTTGCTTTAGCCACCGCCATTTTATTTAATTTTCAAATAAGAATGATCTAGGTACCTATTTATTGTTGGTCTTGAAATAAAATAAAAACTAGAGTTTTATGTAGTTGTAGTGCAGGAGAGCTCTTTTTATTACATTTATGTACACATACCAGTTTTTTACGTGCTTCCTAGTAACAAGTTATATCGATCTAACAGAATTACCCATTCCACCGAATATTAGTACAAGTAGTTTGTGCAAAGTTCGTGCTTGAAAATTCAAACTTTTGGCGCCATTTTAGGCAGGTGTACCAACCACTCCGTCCTGCTGTACCCCAATCGATCGAAGTCTCGAAATGGCGTCATCATGCGAGGTTCACCTAACCACGCCTTGCTTATTTTCATAAATTAAGTGTAATTTCAGTTTGTTAAGTGCAATTTGTGAAAATATAAAGTTCGACTTGATTTACGGTAAGTGGACTTTATTGTTTTTCGTGCAGCCATACTTCTTTTTATTTTTTTTCTTTTTTAACCTCCTTTTTACTTTTTTTCTAAAACAAACGCCAATTTATTTTTTTCCGGCGGACGGATGGCAGACGGAAAAAATAAATAATAAAGTTTTTGATGCGAAGTGATTTCTGTTTGGGTTCTCGGTAAGATGAATATCTAATAATTATTCATGTCTTCTTTTAGCGTGCAACGTAGATTCGATAGGCTGCAACTTGGTTATGCCAAGCCAAGTGCTCAATACGGCACACACTTGCTGCTGCTGCTGCCTGAAACCACTATGCCATAGCCAAATTTTTATTTTACCACTAAAAAAAGTAATTTTTGATTTTGGTTGGTTGGTTTTTTTCCCGCCCCCGCCCGCGCTTTTTTGATTGAATGAAGTTTCATTTTTGTTTACTTTACCTAAAAAGAGCGAAATAAATCAAAAACGTATCTAAAACTTGCTAACAAAGATTATGTCGTTGTTAGTTATGAGTAGGTAGGTAAGACTAATGATATCTACCTAAATTTGATGTATATTTGAAGATATTCTTATTTAGATAAAACATAAAAGTTTCTATAATTTTCAGTTTTTTCGACATAAACAACAGTGAGAGTCAGCAGTACATGATGGCAGAACAACAACCGTTCTATTACACCTTGTCGCCAGGGAGCATTAAAGTAAGTTAACACACAAAACCTAAATATTACCCATCTAATTATAACATAGTGATCGACCCTGAACGTTTAATATCAACATAATTATTTTCTCACATACATAAGGTCTATACATACCTATCCTGGTGAAACATACCTAAGAATGAAGACATCTATTTGTTAATCTGTTGCCTTAAGTCAACTAAAACCAATGTCCCGCAATGAGCCTTTAAAGTTTTCTGCGTCTAAATGTTTTTTTCTATTCTAGTCAGAGCCGGAGTCAGAAAATGAGCTCGAAGTGTACTGTAAACTCTGCAACAAAGTGTTTGCCAGCTGCGTGGCACTGCAGGTAACCATCTTACAAGAATTAGTTGAGATATTTCAGTACTTACCAAAGTATTTTGACTAGTAGTCCAGCTTTGGACTTTGTCCGAGGAAGTACTACCGTCTATTTCTCCCGGCAAGCAGTGATACTTTTATTGCTGTGTTCCGGTTCGATGGGTATGTTGCCAGTTCGTATAAAACATACAAGCTTATTTACTAAAATATAATAATAATAAAGCCTCTTTATTCCTTAACAACAAAAAAAGATGTTTTTGTACTACATACCTTGCCAAACCGTGTGGTCGATGCCTGGAATAGGCTGCAGAGACTATAAATAAATAAATATTCACGGACACTTAACACAACACCTTCTAGTCCCAAACTAAGCAAAGCTTGTACGATGGAAACTAGATGGCTGATAGAATACATACATACATTTTTTTTTTGTAAATACATACTTATAATACATAGAAACACCCAGACACAGAACAAACATCTATGTTTACAACACACAAATATTTGTTCTCGGTGGGGATCGAACCCACGACCCAAAGCACGGATGGCAGAGCTACTACCAACTGAGCCATGACGCCTGTCAATAATTAGTGCTATAATTAGTGCTCCAACGGTTAACACATTTCAAAACAGACTAGATATAGTAAGTGCACAGACAATATTAAGTGATATACACATATCAGCTTTAAGCTGCCTGTGTGTAAAATAATAATACTCCCAAAACATACCTTTGTTCTGATGCAGAAAGCGGTTGTACTGAACACATGCCGAATAGTAAGAAAGTTTCTACAAACTGACCTCGGTAGTCAGGACGTAGTCACACACCCACACGTAAACACTGATGTGCACTTGGCCTAGGCCCGTGCCCATCAGTTTTTGATTCCGGTTTATTTTGAACTGAGTACGAAAAATAATTAATAATACTAAAATACTTATATCTAGGTACAAAAAATGTAATGTTGTTTTTACAGAATCATGCCCGAATAATGCACACTGATGCTTACGAAACCGGTGACCCTAAGATGTGGACTGTTGAGCCAAAGATTGTAAGTTTCTTAAATAATTCAAGTCATTTTATTCTGAATCATAGTGGGGGAACAGACTGGACTGGCAATCACAGTCTCTAATATGATTCATATATGAGATGTTTCGGTTGTGAAACGGTTCAAACGTTAGGCCACTTTACGAATTGTAGAGGAACACAATCTGTTCTGCTACAAAACTTCTTGTGAAACATATTAAGATGATTCACCCGAAGTGGCCGCTTTAGACCCCCAGGATCTGCACTGATGTCACGAACAGCAAAAAAAATATTTTCTATTCTATTAAATAAAGATAATTAAAAGTAATAGGTACCTACAGTATTTACAATAATCACATTATTTACAAAATACACATGAAACAGTTGAGCTATCCACAAACCGTTGCAAACGATTTATAGATAGCTCAACTGGTCCAAATCAGTACCAGTCGGAAGCGTGTACAAGACACTGGCTGTATTGCCGCGCTGAATAGCAATGCTGATACGCTGGCCTAGATAATCAACAGCCCTCGGGTCACGATAACAATTCATCATCTATCTGTATAGATAGATGATGAATTGTTATCATAAAACTGTAAAAAAGCCAAAAACTAAAATTAAAGATATGGATAAACTACATATGCAGATCCACTAAATAAACGATTCTGATTCCGAAAATCGAGTTTGTTTGTTGTCGGATCACGCCTTAACTACTGAACCAATTTCAACGAAACTTATACCAGTCGGAAGCCCTTTTTCCGGATTGAAACATAGGCTTTATTTTATTGAAATTAAAGACGTGGATTCTTAGATACAGCTTGAACTCTCTAAACCAAAAGCAGCCATTTACTTCGAGATTCGTCGTATGCTGGCTGACAGATATTTTGGTGGAAAGTTTCGCACGCGTACGAAGTCGTGGGTATCAGTTAGTTAAATAAATAAACAAACATTTGTGTGTGAGAAACCTTGAATCTTTTCAGGAGCCGCCCGAAACTCCAAAACCACCAAAACTCGACGCAAACTCGATCAAATCTAAAACAGACGAGATTGTATCTCGCATGAAACCCACCAGAGTGACCAGTCTCGCTACTCAAGACGTTAGTTACATTATCATCAAAAGCGATGGACCGCAGGAGACGAAGAAGAGACCAAAGAGAAAGAAGGAAGTGAAGGCGAAAGAAGATAAAGTGAAGCCGCGGAGAGCGGAACTCAGGAAGGAGGCTGAGGTTATAACGTAAGTTATTTCTACTAAATATTAAAAACGCGAAAGTTTGTAATGATGTATGGGTGTTTGTTACTCTTTCACGAAAAACTATTGATCCAATTTGGACGAAACTTAGAATATATATTGTCCGTGACCTGGATTAACACATAGGCTACTTTTTATCCCGAAAAATCAACTGGATCCAACGGGACGCGAACGAAGTCGCGGGCGGCACCTAGTTTAATACAATGTCGATGTATATTCCAGAGGGCCATTCGAATGTTTAGAAAAATCTTCGTTGGGCGCTGACGGCACCTGCCACCAGATGTTCTTCTCATGCTGCGAGTACTCTGACCACCAGCTCGCTGAACATATGCGGCCGAGACGTAGAGCTGCCAGATGTCAGGTAAATAATAGTAGATTGTATCATAAGGGAGCAAAATTATATTTTTACGGCGAGGGCGATTTTTGAATCCAGAGCGAAGTGAAGGATTCTAGAGTAGAATCCCGAGCGTAGCGAGGGATTCTTTAGTAGAATCCTGAACGTAGCGAGGGATTCAAAGTACTTCGCCCGAGCCAAAAATATATTTTGCGCCCGAGTGGTACACTCTACTTTTCATCACCAACTATGAGAAAATAAAAGGCGCCTCATATTTTATTGTAATATTATTATTTAATAAAACATATATAGTAACAACTAAAATGAAAATAAATAGTATCTATAATGAAAACCACTTATTTCTTATGTTTTCTATTCGTTAGATTTCTTTGGCGCTGAACACTAAGATGTTCCAAATTCAAAAAGTGCGCGGCAAAGTAAATTGCGGCGCACTTATTTAAATACGTGCGCCGGAATGACCTTTGCCGCGCACTTATTGTTTCTTATAGAAAACACCACCTTTGGGTGCATATAAAGGCGAACCAAGTCGCTCTTTTCGAATAGGTGTGATGAAAAGTAATATACCCTTCTTTTGATGGGCGTTGTCGGGTAAATGATTTTTTTTAAGAAAAACGATTATTAGAAAAGCGGTGAGGCTCCGAGGTAAATAATTAATTTAAAAATTTAGGAGCCTTCCGTTCTGTGAGTCGTGGGATCGATCCCCACTGAGAATACATTTGTGTGGCAAATATAGATAGATAGAGTTAGAGAAATATTTCTTCTTCTTCTTCTAACTTAAGAGCTCAGCTCTTGTCGGTGTAATTATGCAGTTCTCGCCATTTGTTCCTTTCCAGTGCAGTTTCCTTGACGTCCTTATACGACATGACAGCGATCTTTTCCTTCAGCTGGCTCGTATAGCTTTTACGCGGTCTTCCCCTTCCTCTCTTTCCTTCTACCTTTCCTTCAATGATATTTTTAATCAAACTGTCATGTCGTATGAGGTGTCCTATCATTTTTCCTCTCCGGTTTTCAATAACCCTCATAAGGGCTCTTTCCTCATTTAGCCTACTCAGTACTTCCACGTTAGAGAAATATTTATTTGGCACAAAACACAACACAGGTACAACACAGTGAAATGATCACACAGTAAGAAAACAATTCATAATTAATTAGTAAATAAAAAATAAAAATAGAACAGAATAGCACAGAATACGAAATATTAACTAGTTATAGATGTTTGTTCTATGTCTAATTTAAGTAACCAGTTACATTTGGCTTTGTTTAATCTCTTAGGAATTTTTATTTTCTAGGCATCCATTTTAGTCAAACCTCTTCTAAGCCAATTTTGCAAAAATGTTGCCGTCTCTTTCTCATAAACTGAAACGACAAAGTCGGGTATAATTTTAGCGCTGTCAAATTACCTTAGTTTAGAAAAATGCAACAACCAGATTTGACACCATTTGAGGCATACTCGTCCACCAATGTATACCTATGTATATGTAATGTACCTACCTATCCTATGTCTATGTAATGTACCTATGTAAGTGGCTTCATTACATAGATACATAGTGGCATTTTCACCGATTATCTAAGTTTTTTCAGCGATGTTCTGCGCGGTCACTATTTGGATGGGTGACAGTTAGTAGCAATTACATCTGAGCGCTTCCGTGCTTCGGAGGGCACGATAAACTTTCCCGGCTCTAGCAGTCGTTAAGCCACGACGGAGGCCTTAAGGCGGCCTAAAAACTCCGTCACCAGAGTTGGCCACTAACTCATACGAGCTTGCTTGCTTCTTGGTACTAATATAAGTTGTTTGTGTTGTAGGTTTGCGAGCGACCACTGTCACAGCTGCATCAATCAGGGCCTAAGGATTTCACCTGCGAGGTAATAATTCTGCCTTCTCTGTTGTGGGTCGTGGGTTCGATCCCTACACAGAACAAACATTTTAATAACTCTGCCATCTGTGATGTAGGTTGAAAGTTCTATTCCCACTGATAACAAATATTTGTGTGTGGCAAATATAGATGTTTATTGTATCTGGACTATGTACCATAATTATTTACAAAAAAAAATGTGTTGAATATAGTTATTTTATCAGCAATCTAGTTTTCCTAGCTTTGCTTAGTTTGGGACTAGAGAGCGTTGTGTGAAATGTCCGTGAATATTTATTATTTACTAGCGACCCGCCCCGGCTTCGCACGGGTGCAATGCAGTGATGATGATGATGTATTATACATATAAACCTTCCTCTTGAATCACTCTATCTATTAAAAAAACTGCATCAAAATCCGTTGTGTAGTTTTAAAGATCTAAGCATACATACATACATACAGGCATAAGCTATGTCCACACTGTGCATTTTCATCTTCAACTTTCGTCTTCATCTTTCTATTCAACTTTCAATAATTGAATGCGTTAATGAACGCAACACCAACATAGTTCAACCTTCAATAAACTTTAATGTAAAATCTTTTTCTTCGTCCGCCGTCTTGTTGTTGAACGCTTTAGGGCACAGAAATCCACCCGAGCCGGAAAACCTAATTCACAGCGCGCTCTTCGCTTTCAACTTCGCTTTCGCTTAAAAGTACACGACACAAGCACAAACTATGCTGCCCTAAAAATACGACTGCAAAATTTAACAGTAGCATTTTTTGCATGGCTACAATCATATATAATAATTTACCTCTGGCAACATTAGTATCGCCCTCTAATACCATATATAGGAGAAATGTTACAAAATTATTGCATGAGAAAGTATATTATAGCGTGAATGAGTACCTCAATGACAATTTAGAATGATTAGTTACTTTATTTTCTTTGACATAAGTACTCCTACTTTTTATTGACTTATTAATTTATTAATGTATCCTTTTTGATTTGAACTTTAGCTTTGACATTATTAGATTGATTGATTAGTTAGGTAGGACTTTAAAAATATTGCATTCTATTCAGGGCGGATTCGACCAAACTATTTATACGCAGTTTAAGTCTTATACTGCGAATAAAATCAATAATTACACTAGTGATAAGAAACTTTTTGTTCTACCAAGTCTTATTCCAGGAAAAACTTGTCTATCCGAGAATAAATCGTTATACTGCCAAAATCTATGGTATAAACAAGTTATCTGTCGAATATTTTAATGGCGGCTGCTACATTTGACAAAACAGCTGTTTGTTTTCATAGATATTGACAACTTGACACCCGGATAATTTGTGTGCACATGTATTATTGTGTTGCGCTCTCTAAGCAATTGTATTTCGAATTAAGTTGGATTTTATGTATATACAGAATAACAATACCTAGGATTGGCTACTCTCAAGATTGCAATGGAAAAACAAAAACGAATTTATCTGAGAATAAATTCAAAGAGTAAAGTTATACAAGGGATATCATACTTATTCAGGAATATCATGACTTTTGGACGAATCCGCCCTTAGTAGAATATGGTAGTAACCAATGTAAAACCCTGGCATCCCCTATCCGCCCATATTGGCAATTATGAATTATTAACTCTCATCGCGCATGCACTAAGGGCATGCCTCACGTGCGCTGTTGACCTGACATGGCGCTATGACGCATGCCATTAATGAACAAAAAAAGGCACAGTGTCGACATAGCTATTAGGACAGACGCGGGAAGCGACTTTGCTCTATTTATACTATGTAGTGATTTATGATTTTCGTTAATTTCCAGTTATGCCTAGAAGGCTTTGACACTGTCACGGAGTTGCTGGAACACAAGAATATATTCCACTTCCAGACTAAACGGTTCGAGTGCTCCGTTTGTTTCAAGAAATTCTCTGCTCAGGTAAATAGCTTTATATTATTTAAATCCGGTCAATGCTCCCGATTATAGAAATAGAAATTATTTATTTTACGCAAAAACACATACAAAGATACAATGACATAAATATTATATTATAAGGACAGATGCGTAAAAAAGGTACCTACTCGCTCAGAAAGTGCTAAAGGTGTATTTAGCATAAATTATGTAGTTTTCAATTCAATTCTTGTCTGAATAGCATTTGCAGTGTTGCCCGCAATTTCGCCAATGTCACGTTTTGTTAGATATTAGCACGATGGAGAATGACCGGCGGTGAGAAGTAATGTTCGGTGGAGAATTTAGATACAAGCAAAATTATGAGAAAAATCAACAAACAGTTTTCTAAACTAAATTAGTTTGACAGCACTAGAGTAATAATAGCGGTATGTCGTTTCAGTTGATGAGAAAGAGATGGTAACAATTTTAGTCCTATCAAGTTAGGTTAAAGGAATCATTTGTTTTCATTACTAGCCGTCGCCCGCGGCGTTGCTCGCGTTCAAGACCCTTTAGAGTGCGATTTTTCAAAATTCCTTTCTTAGTGCACCCCTACACTATATAAGGATACTACCCTCCAAATTTCATACCTCTAGGACTTATAGTTTTAAGCTGTGTGTTGATTGTCAGTCAGCTTCAAAAGAGTTTTATATATTTAGAAGATTAAGTAAATATTAGTGGATGTGAAACACATTAGCATATAGCTTAGCTTAGCTCTGGTGGAAAAGCACCCTAAGACCCAAGGATAGTACTAAAATATAAATCTATCAATCTTCCAAAGTTTTTATGTTCTTTTTCTAAGGTCAGTACCATTGGGTTCCTGACGATAGTAGCAATACACGCGCACGTACGGGCGGTCGAGCTCTGTAACGACTTGTGAATTTTCGTACTAATGACAAGCGCGACCGTAGTAGAAATAGAAATAGAAATTATTTATTTTACGCAAAAACACATACAAAGATACAATGAAATAAACATTAAATTATAAAGAAAGATGCGTAAAAAGGGTACTCGCTCAGCAAATGCTAAAGGTACACGGTGGCTCCTTTAGCGCTGGTTTTCAGGAGTGCCTGGAGTGTAGTGGCGTACAGCCTCTGCGACACGCGCTCTGTTTTACAAGAAACTTAATCTAATAGCTATTATGTGCCTAATCTAATATATCATTCATAATACTGGCATTATAGTACGCACCGACAGTCGGTCGAGATCTGAAACCGGCGTTAGTTTACTTCATCATCATCACCATCAACCTATATCGGTCCACTGCTGGATGTAGGTCTCTCCCAAGACGCGCCACTGAGCCCGGTCTTCGTCTCTTCTCATCCAGTGTTTGCGCTACATGTCTCAGATCGTCACCCCACCTAGCCGGAGGGCGTCCTACACCACGCTTGCCTAAACGCAGTCTCCACTCGAGTATTCGTTTGCTCCAACGATTGTCGGTTCTGCGGCAAACATGGCCGGCCCACTGCCACTTCAGCTTGCTAATCCTCTAGTTTACTTAGGTATTTACAATTGATTATTTTATTAGGGTGGAGTTGTACAGCATATGAGAATGCACACCGGCGACCGGCCCTACTCCTGCACCTACTGTCCCAAGTCTTTCTCACAGAAGTCTGGTTTGGAACAACATACCCGCACTCACACTAAGGTAACAAGAAAAATGTCTTTTGAGTCCTTCAGGGTAGGCAACCGATAGTGCTCCTGCGGGCCTAAGATGCGCACCGCGAGATATTTGTCATGTCGTTCTGTCAAAATGTAAGCATTTTGCACCAGTTTAGGAACTATTGTATTATCTGTGGTAATGTTGTCGAGAAACCACGCCTTTGAATGTTCAACTTTTGACATTTCTGCATGACTATTATCTCGTCCTCAGAGAGGTACGACGACTAACAAGTGTCAAAAGTGTACATTATGGCGCGTTTTGTCGACACCATTAGGTACCACAGATAATACAATAGTTCCTAAACTGGTACAAAATGCTTACATTTTGACAGAACGACATGACAAATATCTCGCGGTGCGCATCTTAGGCCCGCTGGTTAGTCGGTGTTTCTAGGCGACAGTGACCGCTTTGGATGTGGACCGTATGCCTATTTGTCTACTACAAACATAATATGTAAGTAGTAGACAAACATAATATGTCTTATTTTATATTATAAAAAAAGACATATTATTTCAAACTAGACATATTATTGACAGGCGTCATTGCTCAGTCGGTAGTAGCTCTGCGTTCCGTGCTGTGGGTCGTGGGTTCGATCCCCACCGAGAACAAACATGTGTGTGTGGCAAACATAGATGTTTGTTCTGTGTCTGGGTGTTACTATGTATTATAAGTATGTATTTACAAAAAAAAATGTATGTATGTATGTATTCTATCAGCCATCTAGTTCCCATAGTACAAGCTTTGCTTAGTTTGGGACTAGAAAGCGTTGTGTTGAATGTCCGTGAATATTTATTTATTTATTTATAAAAAAACTAGCTGATACCCGCGACTTCGTACGCGTGCGAAACTCTCTACGAAAATATCTGTCTAACAGATATTTGAACCTCGTAGGAAATAGCTGCTTTTAGTTTGTATCTAAGAATTCAAGTCTTTGATTTCAATTAAATATAGCCTATGTTTCAATCCGGAAAAAGGGCTTCCGCGAATGGTACAAGTTTCGTTGAAATTGTAGTTAAGGCGTGATCCGCGAACAAACGAACAGATAAACTATAGTTTATATTAGATCTGCATATTTAGTTTATCCATATCTTTAATTTTTGTTTTTGGCTTTTTTACAGTAGGTATAGATCTCACTTGACACTGGCAAAATTATCTCTCGAAATGGCGAATAGGAGGTCATAAATAAAAGTAGAAGAAGAAGCAATCGCTATTGAGCGATAAGGCCGCCCATTGTACATTTAATGCAACCTGTTTTTTTTATATCATAGGAATATGTTACAGTGTTATTTATGTACAATAAAGCGTATTCATTCATTCATTTTCATTCATTCATTCATTCAATCTCTGACTATGTAAACGACTCCCTGTATATCTTGTAATAATGAATTTATTGTAATTTCCAGGTGAAACCGTTCCGCTGCGTTATATGTTCGAAGACATTCATACAAACAGTACATTTGAAGCAGCACATGCGAACGCACACTAACGTGGCGCCGTTCCAATGTGTTATCTGCGAGAAACGGTTTAAGGTATGTACGATTAACATTCTTAATTACATAGGTTAGCTGGTAGAAAATGTTACTTATATGTTACTAGCTTCCGCTCGCGACTTCGTTCGTGTCCCGTTGGATCCCGTTAATTTTCCGGGATAAAAAGTAGCCTATGTGTTAATCCAGCGGGCCTAAGATGCGCACCGCGAGATATTTGTCATGTCGTTCTGTCAAAATGTAAGCATTTTGTACCAGTTTAGGAACTATTGCATTATCTGTGGCACCTAATGGTGTCGACAAAACGCGCCATAATGTACACTTTTGACACTTGTTAGTCGTTGTACCTCTCTGAGGACGAGATAATAGTCATGCAGAAATGTCAAAAGTTGAACATTCAAAGGCGCGGTTTCTCGACAACATTACCACAGATAATGCAATAGTTCCTAAACTGGTACAAAATGCTTACATTTTGACAGAACGACATGACAAATATCTCGCGGTGCGCATCTTAGGCCCGCAGGTCACGGACAATATATATTCCAAGTTTCATCAAAATCCGATCAGTACTTTTTGAGCCAATTCGTTACAAACATACTTACATACAAATATTTCCTCTTTATAATAACTATTAGTATAGATAGGTATGAAATTTACCCTAAAAAAATAATGTATTACTTATTAGCCTAAAATATGGCTGTTAGTTAGTTAGCTGGTAGATAATGCTTCCTAGCGTTAAGCTCGCCTTTGTGTATGACGCTTGTGAAAGTACTTACAATTATTAATTCCATAAAAAGTGAAATGTGTGGGCAACTACCGCGGCCTATAACAATTCCATTATCTCACAAAGCACGTGCTCTGAGAGACAGTGTGTTCATCTTTGGGGGGCGTATAGATCCCGACCGGGTTTAATAGCTCTTGCCGAAAGTCGAGGGGAATATCTATCTCTTTCTCTGCGCAAAGAACCCCACTTCCCCTCAATTCAAGGTCAGAGCTATTAAACGGTGTCGGGACTCTACCAGCTTTTAGTTATACATTGATCTATGTTGTATATTGTTACAGCAATCAAGTCATCTTAACTACCACCTGAAGAACCACCCAGCTAATATGACAGATGAGCAGAAACAGAAGTACAGACAAATTGTCAGCAATCATCAACGGAGAGACCAAGAAATGATAGATGCAGACAAAATAAAGGTTGAGACAATTAATGACGAAATTGAAGGACAGGGCGTTAGCCAAGAAGGGAATTGCGAAATTGAAGGAGACAATTACGTTGAGGGGAATTACGAAATTGAAGGTGATAATTACGAAGTTGAAGAGAATTGTGAAGTGGATGGCAGTTACGAAGTTAGTGAAAACTATGAAATGCAAGGTGAAGAAGTTGAGGGTCAAATTGAAGGTGAAGAAGTTGAAGGTGAAATTGAGGGGGAAGAAATTGAAGGTGAAATTGAGGGTGAAGAGATTGATGGTGAAATTGAGGGTGAAGAAGTAGAAGAATTGGAAGAAGTAGAAGATTTAGGAGATGGATACGAGGTTATTTACGAAGATGACCCCGCAAATGTAATTACATGCGAATTTGTAAATTATGATAATTGAATGATCCTCATATATAAATTCTCAGTGGATGTGCTCAATGACGCAATGCATCGTCATTGAGCACATCCAGTGATCACCACTTAATATCAGATGGGCCATCGGCTTGTTTAGGTACCTAGTTGTATAAAAAAAATAGTTTTAAAATGCAATATCCGAGTCGACACTACTGTTAAACGTGAAAACGGGCATATTTGTTCGATGTCTGGGTGTTAGTTACACGTTACTATGTATTATAAAGAAAAGAAAATGGTGGATTTTCTCTTCAAAACCTAACACGAATTTTCACATTCAGAAAAACCACTTTACACACATTTATTCCAATGGCTCACACTTTATGTTACGACAGTTACGACCTAAGTATTATTGGTTAAAATTCCACCAAAACAAAACAACAATACTCACAATAACACAAGAAAAACTATTAAAATAATTAAAGTGCTGTGTCGTTTCAAAAAATGTCAAAACTTGTCCCCCTAAAGAACCGTTTCTGATTGGCCCATTGGAATAAAATACGATAGCTGTCATAACAATATGCATAGCTGTCATTAGTATAGATTCTCTTGTTGCAATTTTCTAAACTAACCTAATTTGACAGCTCTCAAACTATAAATGACGATGATGATGTCGAGTCTGTTTATACTACTGATAAATTACTCTTACTTCTTAAACCGCGTGCACACTATGCCCATGCCGCTTCCGGCATTATTGCCGCGGACTTATTGCCACAGCAACATCGCCTTTATTCTCATAATAGCGCGTTCACACTAGGCCATTGCAGCTGCCGGAATGATTGCCGCGATTAATTCCGGAATGGGGTTGCCACAGCAAAATCGCCTTTATTCTCACTAAGGAGCTAGGACATGAACTTGGGCAGGGAGACGGGACAGCGGCATGTTCGTGTTCGCACCACTTCCCTGCCCACTTCCCTGCCCAAGTCCGTGCCCACTTCGGCATAGTGTGATCGCGCCATTAGAGAGCTACGGCATGAACTTGGGCCGAGAGCCGGGACAGAAGCATTATCGTGTTCACACTATGCCCGTGCCCACTTCCCTGCCGACTGGGGCATAGTGTGAACGCAACATTAGCTATAGTAGGTGTCAAATAACACCGCAATACAGGTCATTCACCCACCTTCACCACGATGTCGCAAAATTCAATTTATGTATGGTAAACTAACAGTACTACGAGATTCGAGCGATTACCGTCTTAGCGACAGGTTTGTATGGACAGCGACAGAATTAGCCATTCATAAATTGAATTTTGCGACATCGTGGTGAAAGTGGGTGAATGACTAGAGGGCCTAGTACGAGTTTTGGTGTATAAATCTGGTGTGGAACGTCTGTCGCTCAGCACACCAGTGGGCGCTGATTGTATGGAGACACTGAGCGGATTCTTTGAGAAGTTTGGTCTACACCAAGCCCGTAATCGCATATCGAGCTTCTCAAAGAATCCGCTCAGTGTCTCCATACAAATCAGCGCCCACTGGTGTGCTGGCCGTCAGACGTTTCACACCCACACTATACACTGAAAACTCGTACTAGGCCCTCTGTATTGCGGTGTTATTTGGCACCTACTATAAGCACTTGACTGTTTGTAAATCGGCCTTTAGCTCTTGTAAGATGTGTTTCCTGACTTATTATATTAGATCAAATATATCTATGTCTGCGGACTATTAGTATTAGTAGATGATAATTGGCAGAAACGTACGCATACCTACTATGTACGTAAACGCATGATACTTTAGTATAATTAGAGCAATATACGCCCCGTATGCTCATAGTACTCAACCAGTAATCCGGACTCAGATTATGCCTGAGTACAGATTTAGACATAAATAGAGACTCAAGTCACGTTCTTAATTCCGAAAGCAACAAAATCCCTACTCAAGCTTTTTCCTTAGATAAATTTATAGATGCAAATCTATGCTCAAGCACAGATTTCGATGCTTGAGTATAGCTTCACTAGCTGGTATAATTACTGTAGTATTCGGCCCGTGTGCACTAATCCGGACTCGGATGGACTGAGTAAAGATTCAGACAAATCGAGACTCAAGTCACGTTTTTATTCCGAGAACAAAAGTTCTACCCAAGCGTTTTCTTTCGAAAAAATTTATTGTATATGAAATCTATGCGCAGATTTCGATGCTTGAGTATCGTTTCAAACTTGGCAGAACTACGGAATCAAAGCTCGACTCAAATCAATGCTCAAGCATTGATCCAGACTCAGGTACCTAATGAGCATACGGCCCTACCAGAGGGCCTAGTACGAGTTTTCAGTGTATAGTGTGGTTGTGAAACGTGTGACGGCCAGCACACCAGTGGGCGCTGATTTGTATGGAGACACTGAGCGGATTCTTTGAGAAGCTCGACATGCGAGTACGAGCTTGGCGTAGACCAAGCTTCTCAAAGAATCCGCTCAGTTTCTCCATACCAATCAGCGCCCACTGGTGTACTGGGCGTCAGACGTTTCACACCAGATTTACACACCAAAACTCGTACTAGGCCCTCAGTTAATGTTAGAAAAATAGCGTAGGTAATATAAGTTAGTCATGTATTGTTTTGTAGATTTTTTATATAACTTTTAAGTTTTATTTGTTTACTCTTACTAGTTACTACCTAGTTAGTACCTATTGTACTATAAATAATTAAATAAAAAATACCTATTTAATTTTATCTAGTCTTATCATTTTTCAACTCGTAATTTTGTTAAAGGATCGATTCTGTGAAGATGACCTCCGTGGTCTGTAGGTAATATTAGACCACATAGGTACCTATCTACATTTCGGAGGTCATCTTTCTATGTAGTGGGGGATGTTCTTACGCTTTGCTGTTGCGTAGTCGCCAATCGAAGTTTATTTTGTATTTTTTACCAACTTCAAAAAAGGAGGAGATTTTCAATTCGGTTGTGTTTTTTTTTTGTCTCTTACGTTCAATTAAAGGTAGATATGAGGATGAAATAGTATATTTCATTACAAGTGCGGAACGGCTGTCATTGCAAAGAGTTCCGACAAATGTCTACCCGAGCCGAGGCGCAGCCGAAGGCGAGGGTTGACAGTCGGAACAAGTTGCAATGACGGTTCCGCACGTGTACTGAACGACTATTTTTAATACAGTTGCGAAAAAATGAAGCAATTTAATAAAAAGAAAATTTGTGAAAAATGGCGCCAACCGTACAATACAAGCAGAGATATTTTTTTTCTTCACCCATTCTTGTAGGCTAAGGGAACTATGCCCATACAGCCAAGTCTTCAGTAGAATTTTTTTATTGATATGAAATGAAAATGAAATTTAATGAGATGAAATGAAATGAAACCTAACCTAACTCATTCAATCAAATCATTAAATCTGATATTGAAACAAATTAGTAGCTTCTTTTTAGAAATATACGTATTTGCATGAATCATAAAAAGTTCTATGTTTTTTTTTAGTAAAAACTTTATGGTTGGTTTTTCTTTTTAATAGACATTATTTTGACAGTTGGGAAAGAGAACGCACTAGTTCGGGAATTCGGGAAAGGTAAAAAAAAAGCACGAGTGTGTGCCCACATCCCGAACGCTATACGTCCCTGCAATACGCCTTTTTTGAGCAACTGTAATAAAAAAGATGTTTCAGGGTACGTGCCAAATGGGGCAATAGTTTCAAGAGAGAAAGATATAAGTACGTAAAACGATAACATTTACTCAAAAACACTAGTGTCTACCGCTGCCTGACTTTGATCCTCCCCGTATACCGTTCATCATTATGATTCTCGTACACAAGATCTGGAGTTTCTGGTCTATTTATCAGCGCTCTCTGAAACGTCTGAATGATATTTTGCTTCTCCAAATACAGTTTATCTTTATCAGAGCATTTGGAAATCGCCGCTAAAGTTGTGTCAACCCACGCTTCGTAATACGGCTTCGTGTGATGGTTGATACAAGATGGCGCCCACTTCGCAACTTCTGTAGGCGGCGAAGCGTTGCCTTTGATGAAAAAATCGGGGGATAGAATGCGCTTTTTCCCGCGCTTTTTTACCTTTTTCACTGGCTTTTCTTTTATAGACTCCTTGCTCATTTTCAGTTTTACTTTTGAATTCGCGTCCTTTGCTTTTCTTTTGTACTCGTTTGGGATGTTGATCTGTAAAGGTGTGTGTTGCTTCTGATCGACGAAAGTAACTGCTTTGAACACGCGATTGTCGTTCTTAACAGTGACGGTTTTAATGATCGGTTTCCTCTGGCACAGTGGGGTTTCTTTCACCGGTTTCTTGTCCGTCCTTGGTTCCGTGTAGAAGGAATCTTTCGATGACTTATTTCCTCTACTGGTTGATTCTTCGTCTGGTTTTTTCTCTGAAACGATTGCAATCTTGGTGAATTTGTCATTCGCTTATTTATATTCCACGCAAAATGTATTGAACATGAGCTTGGTACGATTAGGAAATTTGGTTCTCAACGAACGTTTTGCATCAAGTTTGATTGCTTAGCCTAGGTCTATGATGATAGCGAGAGCGGAACAAGCATATTCAAAGAATATGTAATACGTAGTTCCTACGTAAGAAGAAGCGGGACTCCCATTCTACCAAAATTACAAGTTGAAAATTTCGTTTTGCATGAAACGTGATTCAAATAAAATTTTGACCCCCGTTTCATACATTGTTCGTTTTTCGAAAGCACGAGTCTAAATCGAGAGTTGCAAATGGCCCATCTAATGCATGATCGGTAATGCATTGCCTTACTGAGTTTCAGGACGTGACATGTGAGGCATATATTATAAGCCTCCTTACCGTTTTTATTTTCGTTTTCCCTAGTCTCAACTTTCACGTCCAAGTTTTTACTCAAATTTTGACTATTTTTCAATCTGAGCGTGTATCGTTCCCTGAGACGTTTCCGACCTTCCAAATCCAGGTATGTTTTGATCTGAATTGGTATTTCCTCCTTTTTTGCTTCTTTCTTTGTTTCACTGCTTCGCTTTGTATCTTCTGGCTTTTTTTCTTTTTTTGGTTTGGGTTTTTGTGTTGTGATTTGTGAGTCTCCTCGATCCGGCATAAACTCTTTCAAACCCATCTCTTGATGATTTGCTTTGTTTGTTTTCCGCAGATCCCCTCTGTCTTTTACTCTTTCGGGTTTCTTTTCAGCATCTTTGTTTGATTTCTTGTCCATTTCAACTTGTAAATTAGTTAGTAGTTTCACTGAAAATTTTGTTTCCATGTTTACCAAATCATGACAGCAGTTTATGCCATAGAAAAAAAACTCTTTGAAAAGAGCCATCTGGTTTATGCCATCTCGATTTCGACGAGATAAACAGCTTTGTTTGTAAACTATGAGCAGTCAAAAAAAACACTCTGACACTATGGGATCGGTAGAGGTTATTCACAGAGGCAAAGGTAAACTAGTTTTTTTTAAAGAATGCATAGGTACCTAAGTAGGTATCTGTAGGTACCTACCTACATGATCAAAGAGAATGCAAAAATGATGTCCGGTAGGTACCTACCTACATAATTCAATTTGAATAACCTTGCAGCTTGCAGGTACCTAAGTGAGGAGAGAGCTCTACTCTAAGGCCAATCAGAGAAAAATCAAATAAATCTGGTATTATCTATTCGACTTATGAACCCAATCAATGGCATCAGCTCTTGGACGAATAAATAAACACACCAAGCAATCTTGATCAATTATGTCAGGTGGGTATTTCTGATAAACTGCGTAATTTAGCCAGGGAATTATTGTGACTTAGTGACAACTTGGGCAAAAATGCTTTGTATGTTTGTTAGTTGAGATCTTTTGAACCGCTTATCCGATCTTCACAGAATTTGGTAGGCATACGGATAGTACTCTTAAGTTTTACTGGTTTGAAAAATCAAGTAAATCGGTCAAGGGGTTGGAAAGTTATGACGTTCCAAAAGGAGTAAAAATAAGTTGTACCAAAATATAAAGTGGGGTGCCGATAGGGCTTTGTTTAGAAATTACAAAACCGGTTTTATTTTTATTCTAGGTTAAATAGTTTTTGAGTCATCATTTATCTGCCTTATCGGCCGATAAATAATGATTTTTGCAACAACTTTTTTTTTATTCCGTGTTGACCCTCATATCTTTACAACCTCTTGACTTGACCGACCACGAGATCTCAGTTCGGGGTGAACTACTGGTATAAATTAGTTTTTGTAGGTAAATGATGGCACCGCTTTATTACGACCACTTATGTTCGACTGCATAATTTAGTTCAAATACATTTTGTACCTAGCCTTACCTTTTTCAAATCGCTGACATTGTTCGTAACAAGATGATTCAAAGAGGAAAGCTATGAGGAACTTGGTGATGAACAGCTCAAATGAACGAACTCTATTACGGTGTTCTGCAAGGTAGCGTTTTAGGGCAGACATTATTCCTTGCGTATACCTATTAATGACGTCACTACTCCAGCAGCCCAAAAGCAAAGAAGGTATTCTGTTATGCAGATGACACCGCCATAATCTTTTACGGTATATCTTGGTAAACTCTACGCTAGAGAGAGCACAAAATTATTAACATTTTGATTAGTTTTAGTTATAGCCGTTGAACCTTTCTATAGGGTTGAAAACGTGTCAAACCGATGACATTTTGAAAGGCAGAAAGTTGTTAAAAAGCGTACCGTAAAACGAGGCGACTTTCAAATTACGGGGCGTCTTTGATGATAACAAAACGGAAGACGGGTCCTAGAAATATCGGTATTCGTATTCGGTTTTGTTATCATCAAAGACGCCCCGTAATTTGAAAGTCGCCTCGTTTTACGGTACCTAATGTGGCGGGCGTCACTATCTCGGAAACTCTTAGGTCAGAGAGCTGGTTTTCTAGGGTACCTTGCAAATAGTAGGTAAACTGCACACTGCACAGACTTATGGATCTTTTGTTGGTACAGGTAAGCAGAACACTCATAAAAACTCAGTGGCTCCACCTACTGATATTAATTTTAAACTGTGTATCATACAAGTTGGTAAAACCAGTAATATTGTGCGCGGTGAGTCAGTCGAACTAACCTTGTAGAGCCACAATGTTTTTAAAGATTTTATTTTTTAGTTTCGTCCTTCAATATGTTGGATGTATCGAAAAAATTGCTCAAGGGAAAATGGTGGAAGTTTATGCATGGAATCAAATCAAATACGATGTTTATGGAATAAAATGTGAGTATTTATCGGTAACTTTCTTCTAATGACAGAATTTATATTCGCTTACGCAGTATCATGGGGTGTTTATTACAAAAAATGTCATTAGTACAGGCTTAAGCTAGGACTATGTAGTCTTGCTAAAACCTTGACTTTCTTTAGTCTTCGTTTTGGAATAAGAGCCTAGTTTTTGGTCCACCATTATGGTCAAGCAGGTTTAAAAAAAATTGAGTTTAAAACCTACAAGACTTGACTTATCCACTAGCAGATGCGTCTAGGGGACGCCAAGCAATGTTTGGTGGCAGAAATAGGCAAGCGGAGTCCCGAGTCTGTGCATTATTGTTTTGACTTTCGACTCGAGTCTTAGCACACGCAAAAGCATTCGCAAAGCGAGTCATTTTGTTGGGAATGGAATTGCAATGTTCCCAACAAAACAAAATTACCTCGGCAGAGGTCACTCACCATCATCAATAAAAAAAAACCCTCTTCAGATACGCACGACTCAGACTACAAGAAAAAGTCTGGTCCAATCTACTTTAACCAGGAACTGAATGACAGTGAGAAGTACTTCATTCAGTACAACAACGTGCCGGTGGGGATGGCTGTTTACGATAAATACACTGACGTTATCATCTCTGTACCTAGAAGACGATATGGTAAGGCCTTACCTTACCTTTAGTAAACTTACACAGAAATACAAACGTCTAAAGCCTTGGTCTCGCGATCGTAACGCACAACGCTGCGGTGTGCAGCACAACGCGGAGTACCGCGTTTGCTCCTCGCCGCTGACGCAGACTGCGACGTAACAATAGTACATTGTTCACCGAGAGGAGAAAGTGACCGATTACCGTCGAGGGTGTCGCTTTAAAACACCCGAGATCGGGAATCGCACTTTCTCTCGAGTGATACATAGTGCTTTATACTACACCTACGAGGAAAATAAAAAACTAAAACTGAATCCTCAAACAACACACAAATTGAAAATGGCGCCAATGGCATCTGCAATTTTCACATGTTCTTTTTTCAAATTGTTTATCCTGCCGCCGCAGGGTCGCACTGCCAGCCCGACACCATCCAACAAACAGCTAGTGGCCAGTGTCATTTTGCGAACTTGGAGATAAAAACTCACTGTAAAAACTCTTTTGATTTTGATATTTAGGTTACCGGCGCATAGTCTTACCGAAAATTAAAAAAGAAAAACCATGATTGTCATACACTTTTCTCTCCCGCTCAGATGCGTTTTCTCCCCGCATATTTTTTCCATATGCAATGACGTACTTTCTACCGTAAATTTGATAAAGTATCAAGGTACTTTCCAAGCATGTGTAGTATAAAAGACCATACTAGACGTTTTCCATACTATTATGTGTCCGGCGCTGCATCCTGCATACCGCTGCGTTGTGCGTTACGATCGCGAGACCAAAGCTTAAGGTTACACGCACACTTGGCGCCAAAATAAGCAAGCGAGGGGTAGAATTTGAAGTTTACGGTCATGCGTTTACTGCTTAAGCACTGGGGCCTTATTCACTATGACCAATACAAGCACGTTACGCAGCACGACAAGACAGCGGCGTGAAATCGCCCTATGCCTATGCCGTATTTCCTATGCCATAAATGTCATTCCTTACGGTGACGTCATACGGTTACGGCAAGGAATCTCCTAAGTCATACAGAATAATGCCCCTGATCTAGACTCAACACAGATTTTTGTATGACAATCTATCTCTACTCAAATCTATGCCTGAGTAACGATTTCTTTATCAGAATACGAGACGATACATTTTCTATACGACAAATAAGTATATCCTACTATAATATTATAAACGTGAAAGTTTGTAAGTATGGATGGATGGATGTTTGTTACTCTTTCACGTAAAAACTACTGATTAAATTTGGATGAAACTTGGAATACATATTGTCCGTGACCTGGATTAACACATAAGCTACTTTTTATCCCGATAAATTAACGGGATTCAACGGGACGCGAACGAAGTTACGGGCGGCACCTTGTGTAAAATAAATGTTTCCAACTAAGTAGGCTTGGGTTTTACCCAAAACTGGGTTTCAGCGAGGAACATCCCGAGAATTTGGTCACGACTGCACCGATTTGTTTCCAAAAGTTGGACTATCTCAAATCGAAAAGCTTTCTTGAGAATTTTTTTTTTCACGACCTTTATCGTTTAGGTAAGGTATACCTACATACTTACATACATGGGTAACTTTACAAATCTCTGTCTTCCGGCGCAACATGTAGGTAATCTTCTTCTGTGTCAGGAATACCAGCAACATTGAGCTCTGTGTCGGGTTCTAAGTCCATATCTCCTTTCCTAACACCGCTGCTGGAACCACCACGGTTTGAAGACCTTGTGTCAGTATACCGGCCGGCTGTGGACCGCTGTAATCGGCTGTGGGTGGTGGATACTGGCTTGCTGGAAATACCAGGTAATTTTAGCATGATAGCTTTACCAGGCCGTTGAAAGACCTTATTTTTGATCTAGTGATGAGGAATCTGAGGATATGTCTATACTTAGATCTGTTCAAAACACTTGTCAATTCTATCCTGTTTCCAGTAGACTTTAGAAACCGTTCGAAGAACTCATTCTTAACTATAAGTTGACTAGGAGACTAGGATGTTTCAAAATCCAATCCAATCTCATCCAATTTTTGCAATTCATTCCACAGAACACATCCCCTCACCTCACCAGGGCCCCTACATTTGCCTAAACGCGGTCTCCACTGAATTATTCGTTTGCTCCAGCAAGATCCAAAGTCGTTAAAGCAACCGAACACTTGAGTTAATACCTTGTAAAATCTTCTTTCAGACGCGCGAAGACAGGTGCAGCCACCTTCGATAGTGATATTCGATTTAGAGTCAAATGACGGCACGACACTCCTAAAATACGAGCTGAAGCCCACTGATTTGATCAACAACAGAACGAGTGGAGGTGAGAAAAATCTTATAGATTTTCATCATACTTAATGAGTGGTCCAGAAATAGTATGATATCCCAAGAGAAGGCGATTCTCGACACTTAGGAGAAAAACAAATTTCTATCACTATAATCTCAAGCCCTCATGAGCGGAAAGCGCAAAACTTTAAAGTAGTGGGCCGTGGGTGTGATCCCCACTGAGAACAAACATTTTTGTGTAGCAAACATAGATGTTTGCTCCATGACTGGGTGTTACTATGTATTATAAGAATGTATTTACAAGCTTTGCTTAGTTTGGAACTAGAGTTGTGTGAAATGTCCATTGATATTCATTTATTTAGCCACCTAGCGGTGTGTATTGTTCGATGTATTGTTTGTGCCCTATAAAGATTAATATTCGAAGCTATCACTTAGGTACTTTATTTAACATCCTTTGTACAATATGAAAGCAATAAAGAACTTTAACTTTATTTATTGCATACAATGCATACAAATTCACTCAGCCTATGATTTTATAAACCAGCAGCTAAAAATTATTGCATGGCTTTTCCAGGTTTAACGTCAATAACAGTGGAAGTAGGTGATTCCTGTGAAGACGCGTATGCCTACATCAATGACTTGGCGACCGAGAGTCTGGTGGTATTCTCTCTGAAGGCACTGGATAGCTGGTCGTTCACTCATGACAGCTTCAAACATGATCCTGCTTCTTTGAACTTCACTGTAGCAGGTAGAATTCTTTGAATTTCATTTTATTTATTCACAAACAATCATCAGAATTGTATTTGAAATAATATTTTAAGGACAGCGCAACACACACAATAACATAAAAATAAAAAGGACATACTTAGGTATACCTGAGGCCCTAGTACGAGTTTTGGTGTGTAAATCTAGTGTGAAACGTCTGACGCCCAGCACACCAGTGGGCGCTTATTTGTATGGAGACACTGAGCGGATTCTTTGAGAAGCTTGGTCTACACCAAGCCCGTACTCGCATTTCGAGCTTCTCAAAGAATCCGCTCAGTGTCTCCGTACAAATCAGCGCCCACTGGTGTGCTGGGCGTCAGACGTTTCACACCCACACTATACACTGAAAACTCGTACTAGGCCCTCTGAAAACAGTAAAAAGGTCAACAGTACATTATAAAATCATGTAAATAAATCAATTGAAGTCATAAATTCCTCCCAGAAGCCAACTGAATAGTTGACTGAACATCCCTTCAACAATAGATTTGTAAGTTTAGATTTACTTCATTGGTGTTTAGTATCTAAAGGTGAGGAGTGGTCGATTAGCATGGTATGGACACGTTATGAGGGATGAAAGTCATATTACGAAAAGAGTTATGAATATGAGTGTGGCTGTACGGAAGTCCGATGAAGTAATTGGATTGTGTAAAAAATGATATGTATGTGAGAGGAGTAGATTCAGAGTTGACGAATGATACGAGCGTGTGGAAGAAGAAAATATGTTGCGCCGACCGCACCTATCGTGGGATAAGGGAAATGATGATGATTTCTAATCTATGATAAATAAACAGCGTCGTCAGTGCCAATTTTTACCCCTATCCCGATGAACGGGACGTTTTAGTGTCGGGAATTCTGCAGTACATTTCAATAGGCTTGTAGCAGCTATATTATCCTCTCAGTTTTCCTTATCCACAGGAAAAATAAAGTCAATGCGTGGGAAGCTGACTAAGCCGCGGGTTTCCTCATCATGTTTTCCTTCACGGTTTGAATGCACTGGCATTGCATACATAAATAAGTTAACTTTAAATTCCCTACTTATGAAGTTATGTTGCACACTAAACATTTTTACGACATACTGGCGTTATTTTTTAGGTTTAAGAGTGAGATTATTTATTTTTCATTAAATTTAAATAAAATACTTACTGAGAAACATGGTTTTTCTTAAGTAGGTACATTTGGTATAAAGCAGTGAGCACTTAGACCAATAACACAATTATTATAAAATGGTAGTTCTTAGGTATATAATATTCGTAACCAAAAAATTCAATAAAAACAACAATATTTAACTGAAAATCGAAGGGCTGTTATAAGTTTGACGGCGTTGTGTGCCTGTTTGTTTGCCTGTGGCCTCATAGTCTAATTTGGATTCGGTTTTTCGGAAGAAAGCTAGTTTACCTATTAGCTACGTGTGATCAAAACTACTGCAGTCGTTATCCATGAGGATATTTCTCAGTTCTAATCAAATTTGCTGAACTGGAGTTCATACTTCAAGGTCTGATGATGACCAGAGGATCTTACGAGAATCCGACGGTAAAGAGTTTTTTTTTTTAAATTTTGTAAAATGAACTTGTCTATAGATATCGTGATACCTTGGCGGGACGGTCTGTTCAGCACAGCGCTAGTAGATAACAAACTGTTTTTCCATGCGATGGCGTCGACGAAGGAGTACTCTGTGAGCACTGAGGCACTGAAGATTAAGGGGAATAAGAACCTTGATGTTAAGGTAAGGCATTTTTTTACCAACTCTAAAAAAGAAGGAGGCTCTAGTCAGTTGTATTTTGGGAAAAAATCTTACCTCTGAACTCTGCCATTTATGAACCGATTTGAAAAAATATTTTTTATCTGAAAGAGTATATCAGATTAGTACCATAACTTTTTTATTAAAATCGGTTAGTCGTTTGGCAGTTAAATCAGACTAACTGGAAAAAACACGTAGGCTCTCCTGTGACTTTTTAGTGGTGATTACGGTTAATAGAATAATTTCAATAAACTGCCGTCATCATCTGATAGCGTAGTCGGCAAATTTAAGTCAGTTTTTCGAGTTTTTAAACTCATAAATTATGCCTATTATACTTTTCTAGTTGGAAGGTGACAAAGGCCCTAACACCCAAAGCGGTTCTCACGACTTCCACCGCGGCAGCCGGACGCTGTTCTTCGCGACAGTAGCACAAGACGCCATCCTCTGCTGGAACGTCGACAAGCCATTAGTGCCTGAGAACGTGGGGGTTGCTGCAGTTGACCATGATAAACTGCTGTATATTTCTGGTAAGATGGAAATACCACTAAGAATAAACATTTTGTGTGTGGTAAACATAGATTTTTTACCACACACAAAATGTTTATTTTTTTGTTCTATGACTGGGTGTTACTATGTATAATAAGAACCTACTCAACCTACGTATTTACAAAAAAGGTTTATTTATTATATTAAGGTATTTATTATAAGTACATTGGTTTGATATTATTATTATTTTAGTTAACTTATTATATTATATTACCTACGTTAGATATTCAGAGTTGGCAAAACTGGCTTAGATAAAACTTTTTTTCAGATCTCAGAGTAGTCAAAGATGATGTATGGGTGCTGGTCAACCAAATGCCACGTTTCGTGTTTTATGCCCTAAATCCGGAAGAAAAAAACTTTTACGTGCACAGGTGCAACTTTATATATACCTTATACCGCCGCCCGCGACTTCTTTCGCGTCCCGTTGGATCCCATTGATTTTTCGGGATAAAAATGAGGCTATGTGTTAATCCAGGTCACAGACAATATATATTCCAAGTTTCATCCAAATCGGATCAGTAGTTTTTACGTGAAAGAGTAACAAACATCCATCCATCCATCCATACTTACAAACTTTCGCGTTTATAATATTAGTAGGTAGGATTCAGGTCAACTTTATGTAGCCTTCAGGTCAATTAAAACATTTCTGAGGTCAACTACAAGTATACATTAGGTTAACTATACGTTGTCGTTAGGTCAACTTCACATCAATCAGGGTATCTACATCGCGCAAGTTATCTATACGAATCGCTTGGCCAACTAAATACATGTCTGAAGTCAACTACTCGAATATGTTAGATAAATTCTTAAGTCAATAACCTGTCAGGTCAACTATCCTTTTACCATCAACCACATATAGATATCAAGCTACAAGCAATTTTGAAGTAACTACACATTGTCGTGAGGTCAGTAACACATAGTTCTCTGAGGTTAACTACATGTATCTGTGAACTTAACTACCACCATAAGGTTAACTACATTTATATATTCGTATTTATTTTGTTTCAGAGGCAAAGTAAGTGATCTAATAAATGGAACGCCTTGTGAAACGTAAAGAACGACGACAACATTCATATTTTTTTCACAAAGATGGTGACAAATCAGCGTCCAAGCTACCAGTCATATTTAATCTTATTTTTATGAAATAATGTAAGCCCCTTGATATAGTCTATCAAAATTAAAATAATTTTACTACCTATTTAGGTACAATTTATTTTATTACGTAATAATAATTACCTAATTAATAATACTATACTGGTACCTATGCCTAGTAGGTACTTATACTAACTAAAAAACATATTTTTATAAATCACTTCTGACCTAAGTACTTGGTAAAGTCACAGATCATATTTAATACTTTAATTATGTCATCCGGTGTGTGGTCTATATATTTTCAAGGAATAATTTTAAGAATTTAGTTATTTATTTATTTATTTAATAAGGGTATCCAACAGGGAAAACACATAAAAATACAATTTTTATCTAAGGACTTAGGTCTAAGTGTTTCTCTAATTATGGACACCACAACATGCGAATAGTATGTACGCAGTACATTTATGTACCCATACCCAGCTATTTGAGCATTCTCATCAATAATTTCGACGAATTTAAAAAATATAAATAAAGACGACGACGCGGCTCGCGGCGCGGCGGCGGCGGCAGCGCTGCGGAGCGGCAACTGCTTTGGCCGCCTAGTGTGCGTGTAGCCTTATTTTTGCATCAAGCTGTATTTCGTGGACGGGTGGTAGGATATTTACCAGACCTACCTACCTAAATGATAAGGGTCAAAACTAGTAGATTGTATCATAAGGGAGCGAAATCAATATTTACGGCGAGGGTGCTTTTTTGAATCCAGAGCGAAGTGAAGGATTTTAGAGTAGAATCCCGAGCTTAGCGAGGGATTCTTTAGTAGAATCCTGAACGTAGCGAGGGATTCAAAGTACGTCGCCCGACCCAAAAATATATTTTGCTACCGAGTGGTACACTCTACTTTTCATCACCCACTATGAGAAACAAAAGGAACATAAGATAAGATAAGATAAGATAAAATAAGATAAGATAAGATAAGAACCTTCTTTATTGCACAAAAATGAAGTACATAGGCGAACTTAAAGCGAAGATATACCAAATTCAAAAAGTGCGCGGCACAGTTAATTCCGGCGCACTTATTAAAATAAGTGCGCTGGAATTAACTTTCCGGCGCACTTATAGTTTCTTATAGAAAACACCACCTTTGGGTGCACATAAAGGCGAACCAAGTCGCTCTTTTCAAATAGATGTGATGAAAAAAATATTACGTAGGTTGGTTGCTGACTGACCCTATACCGGAACGCAGATCGACGCGAGACAATAACTACCTACAGTCAATAGGTACCTACTAATACCTAGGTAACCAACCTACTACATATCGCGGAATAATGCTAACGCGCCCTCGCGTCCCCCGGTAAAAGTGCCCGACGGACCGTGAGGTTTTAGTCAGTAGAGTCTGACATAACCTACCGCTGTAACAAGCAGTAGATATCCATGATGGATTTCCTCACGTAAAAAAAAAACCTACTACATCCAGTCTGGACCTACCTACATAGCACAGAATTAATAAATAGTATCTTGCTAGTTTAGGTAGGAAACTAGTTTTTTTTTTTACACGGACTCTTAATACAACAAGTTTTAATCTCGTGTGTAATGTAAATTTATGCATTTAATTGAAGGTCAAAATTAATAAGTTACCTCTGTTCTGTGTTCAACGATTAAGGAAAACCTCCTAAAGAGTAACAAATCCTACACTAATATTGTAAACGCGAAAGTTTGTATGGATGCATGTATGATTGTTCCTCTTTCACGCAAAAACTACTGATCCGATATGGATGAAACTTGGAATATTATTGTCCGTGACCTGGCGGAAACCAGTCTACCCATATCCATAGAACTAATCCAGTCTGGATACCAGAGTCGGGCTCGATCCCCACCAAGAACAAGCATTTGTGTGTGACAAACACGGATGTTTGTTAGGTAGGTAGGTATAAAATTAAGGCAGGGTTATCTGAAACTTTTAGGTCTTTTAACAACTGTATCTCAAAAATAAAAAATAAAATAAAATAGCCTTTATTGCTGCTTTTCCTTACAATTAGTATGTATACATGCCTACTTACTAAACACTTTTTGATTTAATCTATTCTATTGTTTGAACTATCGGCAACTGGATGTTTGTGTAGGACAGCTTGTCTGTCGACAAAGGCCTCCTCTAAAGATTTCTACATATTCCTGTCTCTTGCTAAACATGTCCATACTGGCCCAGCCACTTTCTTGAGGTCATCTTCCCATCTTTTGCTTTGTCTGCCTCTATTTCTTTTGCCATCTCTTGGGTACCATTCTGTTATTAACTTAGTCCATTTTTCTTTATTGTCTCGTAACATATGTCCCGTCCAACGCCATTTAAGCTGTCTGTAGGCAATGTGTGCATTTTTAAATTTTGTTTTCGTTTTTATTTCTTGTAATTTTACTTTATCAATTCTTTTTATACCTAAAACACTCCTTTCCATTCCATTTTGGCAGACTTTTAATTTACTTTCTTGTAGTTCTATGAGCGCCCATGTTTGGCATCCATATAGTAAATATGGCATAATGCACATTTCATATACTTTCTTTTTTCCTTTCATTGGCATTTTTTTATTCTTCATTATGTCCCTACTGTATCTCTAATGAAGTGCAAAAGTTGCACGATTTTTTTTTTTTATTAAAATTGAACATGGATCCTAGAGCTTTGTAAAGATAGAAACGTGAATAATAATAATTTGATGACACTAAATCAATATTTCAAACGGTTCATGCTACGATGTTTCTTCTTGAAATCATGTCAAAGTTATATCAAAAGATAGGGCTTATTATTTACTAGGTAACTGTATTTTTTTTTAATTATAATTTAGTTATTATTCATCTCTGTGAAAGAAAACTATCAAAATCTATCAGTTCAGCTCGTTCAGGCGCTCGCGCTTTGCTCGCTCGCTCGCGCCCAGTGCCCGTCTAGACGTCTTCGTCCTAAACTTCTTGGATAACCTCGCCTTAAGTACATGTAGGTATATATTTCGTAATAATAATCTAAGCGTGAACAGCTGAGGGTCAATCACTATATATTTTGATAACTTTTGACTTAATTTTACGGTAAACCTATTTTATTAGTAGGTACACGCATATAGAAAGTATAATAGGCGGCCAAATCGCTAAAAGCGATCTCTACCATACCTAACGGTACATATGCTATATCATCATCTAACGGTCACCCATCCAAATATAACGCAGCATAATCGGTGAAGATTGACTAATCAAGCCTAGCTACGAGCCCTTCTACCGACTTGAAACTTACATCGAGTAGTAGATTTGTATAGATTGTATACTATTATCTATAATGGTCAAACGTCAAACCGTCTCGACATAAATATAAGGAATGAGTTAGTCTAGTCTACGTGTTGATTTAGTTAATCGTAGTCGTGTTATGTATACTCGTAACACACTCGGTACTCGTAGGTAGTTAGATATTATTTCGTCAAGTTTTCCGTGATCGGTTGACCGAGCAGTGTTGCGTTTTTTAGCCTTCAAAAAAGTACGAATTGCATTGTGGTTTTGCTGTAAGTATTCCTAGGAATTTGATTGAATTAGTCAATATAAAAAGTAGATAAATTGAACAATAATAATTAGTTGTTAATTACTACCTACCTAATTTATTATTGTTTGGTTAAACAAAGTTGGTTTGGAAAATTTTGAAAATATAGGTTTGGTAATAAGTACCTGCTTACCTACTATAGTAAGTGAGAAATAACACCGCAATACAGGTCATTCACCCACCTTTACCACGATCTCGCAAAATTCAATTTATGTATGGTAAACAAACAATACTACGAGGTTCGAGCGATTACCGTCTTAGCGACAGGTTTGTATGGAAAGCGACAGAATTAGCTATTCATAAATTGAATTTTGTGAAATCGTGGTGAAGGTGGGTGAATGACCTGTTTTGCGGTGTTATTTGGCACCTACTATAGGTATAGGTAGGTAGGTACTTAGTTGAAGATTGAGTTGGAAAAATCTATGTTTTAGTTCATAATATCGCTCTTATTGATATTTCTCTTGAACCTACCCGTTAAAATCTAAAATTTTGAGTCTATCTAGATACAATATAAAATCAGCAACATAAGTTAACGAACTATTAGGCAAGATTGTTCAACTATATTTTGCAAGATTTTGGCTAAATAGGTCCTAGGTAATAGGTAGGTACCTGACCTACCTATTTGTATACTTTGTCTACAAATCAATTATTAGAATCGTCACTAAAAACAACGTTGCTACTTAAAAGTAGGTATGTACCTAGGTACCAACCAATTCTGTATTACCTATCTATCATCATCATCATCATCTCAGCCCGGTATCACCCACTGCTGGGTATAGGCCTCCTTCATGTTATGCCAGCCTTCTCTGTCTTGTGCGTGCCGCAACCAGGTGTTTCCTGCGACCTTAACGATGTCATCGACCCATCGCGCTTTCGGACGACCAAGATTCCTTCGGCCTGATTTCGGCCACCATTTCGTCAAGGCTTTACTCCACCGGCCATCACCACGTCTAGCCAGGTGTCCTGCCCAACTCCACTTGAGGTTTCCGCCCTATCACCGACGTCGTATACTTTCGTACGGCGACGGATTTCGGTGTAAAGAGTTTAGGCGAAATGGTGTCTCCCTGCCTCACACCCCTTTTGATGGAAATAGGGCTAGTGAGGTCATGTAATTTAACCTGCATTGTTGCTGCAGCATACAGTTCCCTCAGCACGTCTACATATTGAGCGTCGATCTGGCTCAATATGTAGACGTGCTGAGGTCTATGTGTAGACGTGCTGAGGTATGTGTATCTCCTATCTATAGTAGGTGCCAAATAACACCGCAATACAGGTCATTCACCCACCTTCACCACGATGTCGCAAAATTCAATTTATGAATGGCTAATTCTGTCGCTGTCCATACAAACCTGTCGCTAAGACGGTAATCGCTCGAATCTCGTAGTAGGTAGGTACCTACCTACTGTTTGTTTACCATACATAAATTTAATTTTACGACATCGAGGTGAAGGTGGGTAAATGACCTGTATTGCGGTGTTATTTGGCACCTACTAAAGTAGGTAACTAGTAATTTTCTTTGTATTTTTTTTTTAATTTTAAACTTATTAGTTTTAAGTTAAGTAGGTATTTATTTGTTTTTCAGTGATTAATAATGAAGCTACTCTTCTTAATGGGAGTATGCGCCTTCCACGTACACTCGGTACACTCACAGCAGAGGCGAGTGGGAAAATTCACTGAAGTGTATGCTTGGAAACAAATGACATACAACATAGATGGCCATATAGGTAAGGCTGATTACCTGAAACATACAAAAATTGCTATATACGGCTGTATGCTCTATTTTATTGATCTGTGGAATTATTATTTTTATTATGTTTAGGTAGATATAACTAAATAAACCTATACATATCATGTCATGACATACCTATATGTCAAGGACAAGAACCTCACGGTTTGCTAGGCGGAAGTAGGTACAATAAAGATTTACTACACGATGATACAACTCAAATGATTTTAATAAAATGCAATTTTAGCCGGTTATTATAGGATGTTGTTTTGCAAATTGATCGCTTTGTAGGTAATTGTACTTAGAATATTTAAATAATTTATTGTAAGCACAACAAATTGTTTATGTGAAATTAATTTAGGTATTCTTTGCTAAAGCTTTGGTCTCGCGATCGTAACGCACAACGCAGCGATATGCAGCATGCAGCGGACACATAATAGTATGGAAAACATCTTGTATGGTCGTTTGTTACGTCGCAGTCTGCGTCAGCGGCGAGGAGCAAACGCGGTACTCTGCGTTGAGCTGCATACCGCAGCGTTGTGCGTTACGATCGCCGAAACACTGCTTAGGATGTAAAAAAACCACTCTCGAAATGTGATATTATTATGTGGAATATGCGCAGGTACCCTAGATACTCTAGATCCTCACTACTATGTCGTAGTAGATTTCTTAGTGTGGATTTCTGGATAATCTCTATTTAGGCCCACCACCAGGGCCGCGTGAGCCCACCCTTGACCGTCAAGTGCGCGTGTAGTGTGAACTAACAAAAAAACCTTTTGTTTACCATTTTAAAAGTAGGTCCATAAAACATACGTTATACGTGGTTATACTTACTAGGTATATCACTAAGGAAAACCGGAAGGTCTTAAAAATAGTGCTACTTAATTATGAAGCTTCGTTGATAACCTTACTAACCAATGATGCGCCACTGACCATGAGCTTTTTTTTAATTCGATTAAAATGGTACGTAATAACATAATTATGTAGGAACTTTACTCACAATACGTTAAAAAGTTCAAAAATCTAAATGACTTAGCTATATATGTAAGTAATACCTATAAGTACAAATACGAATACAAATTCTTCATTCCACAATGTTATCAAGTACTTACCTAAGTATTTACTAAGCCAGCGTATCAGCATTGCTATTCAGCGCGGCAATGCAGCCAATGACTTGGGTACGCTTCCAATTGCTACTGACTTGGTCAAAAGCTAAGTATCTATAGGTAAATCGTTTACAACGGTATTTAGATAGCTCAACTGTTACATGTGTATTTTGTAAATATTTTAAATACCTACTGCATTAGTCTTCATTTTTTTTTGTGAATAATTTAATCCAATGTTTATTTCCGTCCGGGATTGAGGCGAAATCAACTCAAACATGACCGGTCTTGTTTTTTTGGGCTTGGTTTTTAGTGAATCAAGACCGTGCGACGGCCGACGGCTTGCAAAGAAGGACCAAGAGGCTTAGTGACGGCGCTGTGTACTTCAACAACTCACCTGAAGGGGAAAGGAACGGGAATGAACGTATGTACCCGTGTACCCATGGTATCACGGACGTTGGAATGGTGATGATAATAATAATTATGGTGATGATAATTATCATCACCATTCCAACGTCTATTTTTTATGTATGAACTCAAGTAAACCGTGTCCTTTTTGTTGGGTATTTTTAAAGCGTGGTTGTCCGAAACAGTGGCCGTCCGGGATGAAGCCGTCGTTTGTTCCTCTCTCACGCAAAAACTACTGATCCGATTTGGATGGAACTTGGAATAGGTATATTGTCCGTGTCCTGGATTAATACATAGGCTACTTTTTATCCTGGAAAATCAACGGGATCCAACAGGACGCGAACGAAGCCGCGGGCGGTAGATACGTAATAAATATAGTGGTTTATTACAGGGAATTATGGTGCACCACGACCTTCAAGTTCTTCTTTAAGTAGTAAGTTGTTATGATAACCTTTAAATCAGATTGTTTTAAGGATTTTCTTGATTGTAAAAACAAATCGTTTGTAAGGATTGTGTTGTGAAGGTTTTATTGTGAAAGTTTTTAGTCGAAACACGCAATTACATCAGAAAAGAAATATACATTTTTATTTACAGATAACAATAACAATGCATCCACTGCGCCTGCTGCGTCAACTGCTTCAACACTCGATGGTGAGTTCTATCGAGCTTCAAAATTAGGTAACCTATGAAGGTACCTAACCTATATCTACTTACCTACTAACGTCATAATAGGTATACGGGTACCTAGACCCGTTTTTTTTTAAATTTTGTTTTTTTATGTTGGTAAGTCCTTCGAGTGAATCACCTCGTCTAAAGCAAATTTTTATTCCCGTTCGTTCCACTGAGCATGTTAGGTGGAACAAACCGGAAGTATATTGAAATGTTCCCATTAATTCCTGCAGTGGGACGACCAGTGGAATGAACGCGAATGAACGCTTTTTTCAGTATAATTTTATTTTTCAGAGAGATCCAACAGTTTCTTCATTCAGTACAACAATGTTCCGATGGGCGCTGAGAGGGTCGGTGACCGGTTGTTTGTCGCATTACCACGGAGGAGATACGGTAAGATAACCACACATATACAAATATCTGGAGATAGACAGGGATAGTCCAAGTGGGTGTGAAGCGTGTGGCCGTGAACGTTGGTCGCAAAAGATATGAGTACTAGTATAGTATTATATAATCTGTGATATGAGTGAGTGAGCTCGTAATAATCAGTGAAGTAAGCCTAGCCACGAGCGCTTCTCGCAAAAAATATGACAAGAGAAGATAAAAAGAACGTCGTACGTCTGCAGATTGCACCTATTCTGTAATAGTATATTATGATATGAGTGCGGTAAGTTGAAAATTACAGCCGAGGCGATATTGCCAGCCCGAGCCGTAGGTGAGGGCTACAAGAAAGCAGAGGCTGTAATTTTCATAGCGCACGTATGTCATACGACGTTTTATAACACATTTGCGAGGAAATAAATAAAACTCGTTATAAAAGTAAAATTAACTTAATTTTATAAAAGTAAAAAGCGCGGGAATAATTTTTACTTGATCACAAATTAGCGATGCGCGCGCATCAGCGCTATAAAAACTCTTTGCTAAGATTTAAAAAAGGTTCGTTCGTTTTAGACGGAGTATCTTGAAAACCGTACGTTTTACCTTACTTTCTAATACGAATAAATCACTTGTTAAAGTAGTTAGAAAATTTTTAACAATTTGTAAATTAAATGCTTATTTTTGATCTCCCAAAGTCAATTTTATTCATAAAATGTTGACCACTTTAATGACATAAAAACTCTTTGCTAAGATTTAAAAAAGGTTCCATTCGTTTTAGTGGAAGCATCTTGATAAACCGTACGTTTTACATTACCATAACGCACGAGTGCGTAATGACATACATTACGATACTGAAATTGGTGAAATAAGAGACCCTTTACGAGCAAATGTGTTATAAAATCCATAATGGTAACCTTGGTCTATAACAATGCACTGCCTTACGTTCATTGTGAACGTGCCGATGAGGTGTCGCACTGCGTCCACCACTCTCAAGATAGACACAAATACGTCTGGGGCATAATTAGTTATTTGGTTAAAATTTGGAAATCACGGCGTTTGAACCTTCAATAATTTGATCTAGATTTCTGATATAAACATTTTCACCTACGTATACTTATACCTTTGTCCAAAAATGGACATCCCCCTAACAATAATTTAATAAAAATTTTCTTTGTAGACATTGCATGCAATTAATAAATAACATATTTTTTAAATTATTACAAATTATCTAATTAATTTTATGACATTATAATGAAGTATGAAACAATTGTAAAAGGGAATAAATGGCTTATTAAACTACTGTACCGTCACTGGAAGCTTTATATTGAGAAGGCGTATCCGGTTCCGTCGTATTTCCATTCGTTTTAGTACTTTTTACCCGTGTGTATCCGGTCAAGTGGCGCCACCTGGCGGGTGCGATTCATTTTTGCTTCGTAAAATGAAACACGCCATATTGAATTCATTGGCGTTTTGTATTCCGTCGAAGCAACTTGTGCCCAGAGCTCTCTCTGCCACAACCGTTGCAAAAATAGTTTAAATATTATATTAGTATTATTTTATATCATATAAAGTAAGGATTATTTCAAATAGTGAAATTCTCCATACCTTTGTTCAGTAAAACTGTGCAAGTAAACTAAGATTAGCATGGCCCTGCAAGGACACGCAAAAGAGGAATAAACTGTAAGTACTACCCTCTATTTTTAATGATTGTACGTGATCAATTCTTTTAACGGTTTTCCGTTCGGATCATGTACCCACATAAGTTATTATTTTAGATAAGTTTAGTATCCGATATAATTTATTGTGCAAAAAATTTATTATTTATTTAGAATGGATAGTATGAGTCCGCTTTGGCTGGTAAGCCACAAGTTGTGGCTGATCCTAAGCGAGTTCAAAGCTGCTCCAGCAGCAACTCCTCCAGCAAATAAAGATTTATCTTATCTTATCCCTTACAGCAGTAGCTCATCGAGCTCATTTTCTTAGGTACTTTAGTATTTTAGTTTTAATAAGCTTACCTTTTCAGCAAATTTTTCTTTATGGTGGTTTGAATAAATGTTTATCTACCCTATCTATGGACTGTGAGCCACCAGCCTGGCAGAAACTAGTCCAGAATATGGGTGAGTTACAAAACATTTTTACCAATTTTATTACCAGCTATTCTGATAATGTGAATACAACTTGTCTTTATGAGGCTTCTATTTACTCCGAAGTTAGTGGAGAGCTTTATGAAAACCACAGACCACATCGTTACCTACGGACGAACTGTAGTAATTTAGTACCTAGTGGTGGGTAGTTATAAAACTGTTTGTAGATGACCTCTACCTACGAATGTGAATAAACTAGTGTTCAATCAGCAAGCTGTGTTTCACTACACGGTGGTAGCGATGGAATGATGACGGTCAAAATCAACATCAACTTCTTGGTTTATGGCTTTGCAACTTGTTTTTACAATTATGCATTGTCGGTTCAGTAGGACAAAGCTGAAGAACCGAGAGTTTCTAAAGCTACTAGAGGTCCAGTGTTTAGGTAGTACCTCTTGGTCCGAGGTTAGATAAGCTGAGGTGTTTAACCATACTCCAGGTTTCATAGACTTGGTAACAAACGAAAGGGGGTAAAACGTATGACACCTTACGTCATCTGGCACACACGGCTCTAATTAAATTAATCAAATATAATTAAATTAAATTATATACCGTAAACTTTGACAATCTGGTTTATTTATTTTATTTAAAGTAAAGTTGATTTGCTTATTATAGATGAACATACCTAATACTTCATCAGATCTTTTGTGATTAGTTTGCGGCCACTGAGCCGAAAGTATCGAAATGCGCATAGAGCCTTTTAGTGGAAGCGTCACTAAATAGATTACCCGTCTGCCACTTACATATTTGAGTCAGAGCCTTTCACCGCTGCCCTGGAAAAGCAGAGGGTGTCCCGCAAAGCCACTCAAATCTGATGGTTTCTCACAGGACAAATCTAATCCGTGCAACAGCCGCCCCTCGCGGGGGCAAGGCGTTCGATCAAAAGTCTATAGTCTATAGAAATGTTTACCCATGATGAGCCTGGTCTCCTAATGCATATGCATGGTTATAGCAACACACCCTCGCGGGGTGGATGTTATCAGTGCAACAGCCGCCCCTCGCGGGGGCAAGGCGTTGATGGTCTATAGTGCCGTCGCGAGGAACATGCACCCATAAGCCTGGTCTCCCAATGCATATGCATGGTTGTAGCAACCCACCCTCGCGGGGTGGATGTTATCAGTCCAACAGCCGCCCCTCGCGGGCGGAAGGCGTTCGATTCGAAAGTCTATAGTTCCATCGCGTGGAACATGTACCTACCAATAACGAGCCTAGTCTCCCTTTGTATAATAATATGCTCTGTTGTAGCAAGCAACCCAACCCACCCTCGCGGGGTGGATGTTTCCATAACAACTTTCAGTACAGGAGTCAGTTGTCCAATGTTCAATACTAGAACTATAACTATGTACAATCATGGGAGAGGTTCATTTCACAACAGGGCTCGCGGCCCGACCGTGTAAACAGCTGAGATGAGGACGCTCGAATGCTCCGAGAGGAAACCAGAAAGGTAAGTACAATGAATAAGAAAGCAAGCTCGTATGAGTTAGTGACCAATTCTGGTGACGGAGTTTTTAGGCCGCCTTAAGGCCTCCGTCGTCTCTCAACGACTGCTCTAGAGTCGCGACCGACAGTTTAACGTGCTCTCCGAAGCACGTAAGCGCTCAGATGTTAATGCTACTAACTGCCACCCATCCAAATAGTGACCGCACAGAACGTTGTTTAACTTAGATAATCGGTGAAGATTGGCTAAGCAAGTTATGCCACGAGCGCTTCTTACAAGGACAATGAATGACTCAATGTTTTCGAGCAGGTCAGTTAGCGCACTACCACTCACAGTGGAAGAAAAGATACACTGTTATCAAATACCATTTTTTCGAAAATATAAACATCTTTTCACACGTCTGGCTGCAGAAATGTCTGCCAAAGAGCTGCCAGAAATGACTTCAGCCCCCAAAATATTTTCTATACTAAGAAAATTAGGTGGCTCAGGCATTGCGATAAAATTGGAATGACAGAATCGTTGTATATCTTGAAGATTACCTGATAGTATACCAAAAAGCAGACTTACTTCACGAACATGTCAAGGTCGCAGTCCAAACGTTAAATAGGTAGTCAATGTCGAGAAATCAGTCCTCAACAAAAGAGCATAATATATCTCGGCATATGTACTTGGAGTCCCTGGGACAACCTAAAATCTCTACCCAAAGAAATAAAAATATTTCAGAAAGTTGATCAAGTTCTCAAACAAACAAAGGTAACCGTAAAAGATTTGCAGATAATAATTTAATAATTAATTTTGCCAGCCTTGTTGTTCCTCGAGAACGACTCAACCATCGTCAATGATAATGTTCATGAATAGATTTCCAGATCTGTCGACAATGACCTACCTACTGGTTTGGTGGACTGAATTGTCTTTTATCATACCCGCATCCGGCGAACTTTTTGACAACAGATGCCCTATCGGGCAATTGGTCACAGGAAGAGCAAGGTCTACACTGCAACCGGAATGAGATGCTGGCTATTCTATATGCCCTTCAAAGTCAAATCAATCTTGCAAACCATCTGGCACGTCATCGTCGCCTCCTCATCGAGTGGCATCTACTACCGGCCTGTGTGGACGTAGTGTTTGCAAAGTAAGAAACATAGTAAGTACAAGACCGGAGACATGTATGTCAACAATTATATTATGTCCCGAGACCTAACAGACCGCCAAACTTTGTTTCACGACGTGTTCAGTGTTCTATGGAATTACCAACTTGCGTGGCTGTTCTCACCATGGTTTCTAGTCCTCAGAGTCTTTGCTCACCTAAATCAGTCAACGGGAATATTTCTCGTAGTAATTCCCCGGTGGGCAATGGTATTTTGGCGAGCCGACTTCAAAGCTCAAGCTTTGGCAGCACCATTGACACTGAAAAATCTCCAAAAACGCATCGACAGGGCTTCCACCTCCGCTGGTTGACAACATAACTCTCGATGTGTGGAAATATAGGGTGGTCAGAAGCAATAACAACATGGAACACTGAACAGTTATCGTTGCTTAAAAATTCCTGGCGGAAGCCTACTCTAAAAACATATGAGGTGGCTTGAATCGTTGGATTTCTTGCTGTAAATCTAATAAAGTTGACGTAAAAATGCCTACGGGGTCACAAATAGATTTACTTTTGATTAACAAGTAATCATACAATACTATTCTTTTACATCAATTTGTAGTCTCTACATCTACATTATGTAACGCTAGCACTTTGCTTTCTTTTTTTGGTTAAGCACACTTTAAAATCAATAGCTCTATTAGCTAGAAATCCGAAAACTTTCAAGCCACCGGTCTAGGAAATTAGTGAACTAACTTCGCTTTCGCTTTTTTGGACTATACAGTAGACAGTAGTAATTTGTTTCAAGTATCGCGTCACACTAGTATAGCACTAGTATTACTTTGCTCAGGAATTCGCATCCACGACCTGAACTTATTCTTAAATATCGTTATCACTGCTTTAGATCAAATAGCAGTATCACATTTTGGCCGATAATCCGTTCAAAAACCGACTGCAGGTAGTTATAGACAGTCTGGCTGGGCTGATCATACTAACTTAACCTTGTTCACAGATCATATAATACTTTACTAGCACTCCGTTAGTATGGGTTGAAATAACTATTAATCATTACATGAAAGACGTTGCACAACCAAATCATTTAATTTGTTTGTTACGGTAAGAAGTATCGCTAAACCTACATCATGCACTGTCATAGCAGTCTAGGTTAAAACGTTGTTTGAACAAGCAGGTATTATAGCACTTTCACGAAGCGTTCGATCTGCGGTTTCTCGGAAGAGTTGGTTGGAGAATCGTTCTCTTGACGAAATCTTGGCGGAGAAAATTAGCGATCAGCTAATACGTTCCAGCATTTTTACAGGCGAGAGATATGAGCAGCAGTCAATCTGAAAGTATGTGTAACACAAATATTTAAAGCATTAAATAAGCTTGGTTAAATAAACAAATGTATGTGTGAAATAAGATTATGATCATTACATTACTTATGATTTTTGATTGTAGCAAAATGATTAAGCTTATTATTACATAAGTAATTAAAAATAGTAAATGAATATTTTACACTTACAGGTTCAATTTTGGTTGATTGGTAAATCACTTTTACCACAGATTATATAATACTATACTAGTCTTTTACTAAGAGTTAAATTGTATTATTGTATACTTGTTGCTATAATATTTAAATGTCACATTGGCGCTAGGTTACCTAATTATACAAGTGGCGACACCAGGCGATAACAAACAGGTCTCAATATAAAGCTTCCAGTGACGGTACAGTAGTTTAATAGCAGCGTTTTACCTGAAATAAAACGCATATTAAAATACTTACCTCACTGGAAGCTTTCACTTTAATCTCTGCCTGGTGAAATTAAGCCAATGAATTCAATATGGCGTGTTTCATTTTACGAAGCAAAAATGAATCGCACCCGCCAGGTGGCGCCACTTGACCGGATACACACGGGTAAAAAGTACTAAAACGAATGGAAATACGACGGAACCGGATACGCCTTCTCAATATAAAGCTTCCAGTGAGGTAAGTATTTTAATATGCGTTTTATTTCAGGTAAAACGCTGCTATTATTATTATTATACTTATACATTTTTTTAAACTTCCTTCCAGGTATTCCAGCCACATTAAACTACATAGACCTAAGCGACACGTCTCGTTCGCCGGAACTAAAGCCGTACCCCTCGATGCGTGAGGGTCGGGACTTGGTCTCCGTGTACCGGACCCGGGCTGATGAGTGCGGCAGGCTGTGGGCTGTCGATACTGGACTTTTGGAGCTGCCAGGTAAAAGGGGGGCAATCGTTTGTAAGATGCATGTGTACATGACGTGATTATAAATGTCAACTGTCACCTCCGTAACAGTAGTAATTTTGAAGGGTAGGTAATCGAAAATAATAAGAAGCAGATTAGCGAGTTTTGTGGTGACGAGTTGTACCTAAATGTATTTGATATTATTCCGAATAGATTGTTCATAAATGGAACCTGAAGTTTAATTTACCAAGCAGAACGTAAGAATCTGACGGCCAAAAGATAGGTCATTACACGTTGTTTCATAAAAACCTGGCAGGTTTTCTGAACTGATGCCATACTAAATCATAGGTATTCTGTGACCAAATAGTGACATAGCGCGTTTCCGCGCGTTTTTTGCGGTCAAAAGCTTCTTGTTTTCGTATAGGAGCAGCCACGTTGCTTGGCATCATGCTGGGCAGCGAAAACAGTTCAGAGCTTGCGATATGGGGGCTGGTCATCGCTTAGAAGAATGTCCTAATTCTATTGGTCATCCTATCTTACCAATATTATAAGTTAAAGTCTAGACATACGCCTGTACCTAAAGACGGGTTTTAGTGAAATTTTATCTATTTTTAAGATGTTTACCAACCTGAAATTTATTGAATAGGTACCTACCTAAATGATTTATGATTACCTATGATTTTTGTGGTTCAATCACGCTGACACTACCTACATATATACCGCAGGGTTAAAATTGGAATCTGCTAGAGTTGAAGCCGGCCCAATTTGAATGAAACTTGGAATAGTTTGTAACCGATTACAGATTATATAATACCCTGGATTAAAACATAGGCTACTTTTTATCCCAGAAAATCAACAGAATCACACGGGACGCAAACGAAGTCGTTTTAACTAAAACCAAGACGTGTTATATAGCCACACATTCCGCTGCTTCATTAGTAATTATGTTGCGACTTCTAATCCGACAGCAGATGGCGTTGTTAAGCAACACAAAGCCCAATAAAATTAATTGTTTATTTATATTATTTGCGTCTTTTTAACTCACGTGTTCACAAAAAAAATACCGAGCAAAGCTCGGTCAACCAGCTGGTTAGTAATTATGTTGCAAAACCATAATTTATCTGGCGTTTTCCACAGTAAACCCAGTCCAGCTTCAGCAGCCAGCGATCGTGGTGTACGACCTCAGTACCGACGAGCAAATCATGAGGTATCAGCTCAAGCAGTCTGACGTACCGGCCAACAATACGCCCACAGGTAAGATGACTTCTTTGTTATGACATCCGTTTCGTAACTAGTTATATCTTTTAGAAACTATACGCGGTTACACGACGCGATATGAGTCATACTATCTTGGACTATCAATTAATCTATTATATATTTATATTAACTTATCGGTTTTGTAAAGCTTGTATTATGTGAACTAGATTGCTATTAGAATACTTATATATTTTTTTTGTACGTAAATTCTTATAACAACACATACCTAGTAACACCCAGACTTAGAATAAACATCTATGTTTGCCACACACTTGCTTGTAGTGAAGATCGAACCCATGACCCACAGCACGGAAGGCAGAGCTACTAACGACTGAGCTGTGACGACTGTCTGTCTTTAATCCTATCCTCCTATATATAATACCAGGTGCCGCCCGCCACTTAGTTCTTGTCCCGTTGGATCCCGTTGATTTTTCAGGATAAAAAGTACCTAGCCTGTGTGTTAATCCAGGTCACGGACAATATATATTCCAAGTTTCATCCAAATCGAATCAGTACCTAGTTTTTGTGTGAAAGAGTAACAAACATACATCCATCCATCTGTACAAACTTTCGCGTTTATTATATTAGTACCTATTAGGATTATAAACGCGAAAGTTTGTATGTTTGTTCCTCTTTCACGCAAAAACTATCCGATTTGGATGAAACTTAAAATTGTTGTCCGTTGCCTGGATTAACACAGGCTACTTTTGATCCCAGCAAATCAAGGCGATCCAAGTCACGGGCGGAAGCGGATGCAATAATTCTGCATATATTTGACAGGCGTCATGGCTCAGTCGGTAGAAGCTCTGCCTTCCGTGCTGTGGGTCGTGGGTTCGATCCCCACCGTGAACAAACATTTGTGTGTTGTAAACATAGATGTTTGTTCTGTGTCTGGGTGTTACTATGTATTATAAGTATGTATTTACAAAAAAAAATGTATATATGTATTCTATCAGCAATCTAGTACCCATAGTACAAGCTTTGCTTAGTTTGGGACTAGAAGGCGTTGTGTTTAATGTCCGTGAATATTTATTTATTATTTATTTCTAACGTTCGGATCTATTCCCAGGTCTTGCTTCAATAACTATAGACACAAGCAAAGGCTGCGCTGACGCATTCGCGTATATCCCGGATCTGACCACGTTCGGCATAGTGGTGTACTCGCTGCGAGACAATGACAGTTGGCGCGTAACTCATAACTACTTCCACTTCAACCCGGCCGCTGTCAACCTTAATATTGCCGGTAAGACGTAGTAGTTAGATAGGAGGATTCGAGTGTTGTCATTTTTTGAAACAGCACCTATAGTAGGTGCCAAATAACACCGCAATACAGGTCATTCACCTAACTTCACCACGATGTCGCAAAATTAAATTTATGTATGGTAAACAAACAGTACTGCGAGATTCGAGCGATTACCGTCTTAGCGACAGGTTTGTATGGACAGCGACAGAATTAGCCATTCCTATTGAATTTTGCGACATCTTGGTGAAGGTGGGTGAATGACCTGTATTGCGGTGTTATTTGGCACCTACTATTGAACTTTTATTTTAATAGTTTTTCTTGTGTTATTTGTGCTGATCTACAGACAGGGCACAGAGCATAACTTATTTCTGTATTTACAATTAGTTTGCTTTTCTTTTCCTTTAGGTACCACATTATATGGTATATATTGATATGGGTCCTAGAATAAGCTTTTACACCTTGTACTTATCTTAAGTTGCCCGAAATAAAGTTTTATTATTATTATTATTATTTTAAATTTAAGTTTACATTTATAATGCTGATTTTTGGAACGAAGTTTCTTATTTCGCGTTGCGAAAGGGGGCTAGACGGAAAAAATTAAGACCAAATGTTGTCGCGACACTTTTTTCAAACTTTGACAACGTCATTCGAATAAATTGGCCCAGGAAGTTTTTTTTTAATATCGTGTGCATGTACGTTCTCAACCGAAACAAATGAATGTAGGTATTGTTGGAAGTTTTTGTTTTTAGGGTTCTTATAGAAAATATTATAAGAAAATAACACCTCAAGGAACTTCGTTCCATCCGGGTGTCGCTTGACACCTCTCAAGTTTTTTTTTCTTTTACTTTGTTAAATTTGTGGTGGTTTGAAATAAATGTATCTATATACCTTACTTCACAGGACACCGCTTCCAATGGAGCGACGGAATCTTCAGCATAACCCTAGCTCCTGGCTCTGGTTGTCGCGCTGCGTACTTCCATCCACTTATAAGCACGCAGGAGTTCTCCATCAACACTTGCGTACTTAACAACAGCACTGCACACACTGATCCTGACTACTGGACTAGATACGAGGTACAATACTAGATTACTTAGGCTCAAGAAATTCACCCAGTTTCCTCCTCATCTTCTTAAAATAGTGGGTTAAACTCGGGCGAGTACCGATGGATTTTTCCATTTGTACGCAATGTCGTGTTCTCATAACGGTCCATTTTATAAGCGAGAAACAGAAAAGGATCTAGTGTTGTGCCCTGTGGTATACCAGTACCTCTTGAATATTGATATCTGAGGATTATAGAAAAGCTATGGATAAATACGTAGCACAAAAGTCATCTCTAACCCTGAGTCCGTTTTGAGTACGCTATTTAGGTCAATAAGTTCATTTTCCACTGAGTTTTATTCTATCAGTTGCCATAGCAAAGTTCATTCCTTCTTGCGTAGGTACTAACTTTTATTTAGCATTTTTTACTTTTTCTTAGTCCCAGATCCCAGAACGCTTGGTGCGTCAAGAATATTACTATCACTTCCTACAGATGCCGCCCCAGCGTGGTAATTGCTTGCCTTCTTTACAAGTAACCCACTCGTAATAGTTCCCCGATATGATGTCCGTCACCAGCACCATTTCTTTTTACAACTTTCACGTGATTTTCTACATGTTTCTATAGTTTTTCTGTGGTCTGCTCAAAAACTATTTCTTTCTACAGATAGTAGGTGAGCGTGGCAGTGACACACAGTCGACTATGCATGACATACATCGCTCCGGCGTGACATTCTACGCCGACATCGGCGGTGATGGCGTAGCTTGCTGGAACACACACAGACCATTGAACCCGCAATCATTCTATCTGCTAGCCAGTGATGATGACCGGATGAGCTACCCTTCTGGTAATATCTTCCTTTCTTCTTCTTCTTCTCTTCAATAATGACCTCTGTCTGTCATTTCGACAGACAATTTTGCCAATGTCAAATGTCAAGTGATATAATTGTAATAATATAAGTCAAGTCAAGTTATCCGTCAAGTCGGCTGTCGTTTGTTTTGAAAAGAAAATGGTGGATTTTCTCTTCAAATCTAACACGAATTTTCACATTCAGAAAAACCACTTTACACACCTTCCTTTCTTCTCTTCTTTTTCTTTCTAGAACTCTGCCAATCATTTATTTCTCTTATTCGTCCTTCTGATGGTCTAATAAACTATTACTAGGTGGAACAGACACCGATCGTTGAACACCATCTCATTCTATCTCCAGTGATAATGAATATTCCGTCCCGGTAAGATCTTCCTCCCTGTACCCTTCTTTTCTTTTTATTGCCTAAATGTTTGTTCTAAGTTAAGCAACGTTCTGTGTGATCACTATTTGGATGGGTGACCGTTAGTGGCATTTACATCTGAGCGCTTCCGTGGGCACGTTAAACTGTCGGTCCCGTCTCTAGCAGTCGTTAAGCCACGACGGAGGCCTTAAGGCGGCCTAAAAACTCCGTCACTAGAGTTGGCCACTAACTCATATCTACGAGCCTGCTTGCTCAATGTATGTTTCCGTCATGGGCCGTAGGTATACCTAAGCTAAATACGGTTTCTTTACGAAACGTGATATTGAGGTTCCTTTACATCCATGTTATAGGTTTCATCTATTCTAATCGTTTGTCACAGATATCCATGTGACCGGTGACGAGGTCTGGGTGATCACTAACACACTGCCAAGATTCGGATACTCCAGGCTGGACCCCAGTCAGTACAACTTCTATGTTTACAAGTGAGTTTTGGTTTTTAACTTGACATATCTTTGTTGTAGGTAGACATAGGTAAAATAAGTAGGTGCTAAACTAGCGTCTAGTGGAAGTCATGAAAAGCTTACTGCTATATGGACAAGTAATTAAATGGTTTATTTATTATACTAGAACGTAATGCATTTTTCAAAACGATGGATGATACCCACCTAGCGTACAATATTCAACCAAATCATTTGCCCTAATCTATCATCGTATAATAAGGGCCCCATGTTGGGGCGCCAATTTTGGATACAACTAGTTGCGCCATAATAAAGACGTTGGTTTGTTCTCTTTCGTTCATCATGTCACTTGTAAGAATGTTTTAAAAAATCCGGCAAAATTCGCGAACTATATGACGTCTCGAAAAACGAACGATGTTTTAAAAGGATGATCAATACTTGAAATACGGTTCATACGAAACAAGATTTGCAGTAAATTTATTTGAACGCTGTTTTTCATAATTTTTGGTTTTGAATATTTTGTTGTTTGTTCCAGGGCCAACGTTCAAGACCTCATATCAGGCACGGTTTGTGAAGTCGGATCCAATACTCCAAACCAGCCTGCAGTTCAACCGAGCACTCAACGACCGTCTTCGTCTAACTTTCGTCCTCCTTCAAAGAATCGTTATCAGTCGTCTACTTACAATAGATATAATTAGCTAACTTTTAATGTTTTTTTATGTTAATAAAGTTGATCATCTTTTGTAACGCGAATTTTATTTATACCTCGTACGTAGTATGTAGGTACCAAAGAATATGTAATACGTAGTTCCTACATTAGAAGAAGCGGGACTCCCATTCTACCAAAATTACACACTGAAAATCTCGTTTTGTATGAAACAAGATTCAAATTTTGACCCCCGTTTCATACATTGTTAGTTTTTCGAAAGCACGAGTCTAGTTCGAGTAGGTACCTACGTGAATTGTGAGGAGGTTGGTCCTTTTGGATGTCTATGGAGTGAAGGCAGCAAAGGAATCCTATAGGCTGATATAGTGATGATGATGATGATCTACCTGGATTAGTGTAGGTAAACTTTTTTTCTTTTTGCTCTATGGTAGTCGATGATCGCCTTTTAGGAATGCATAATATTAAACCTCTTTTTTTTGCGCTCACTGACATGACACAGATGACGGCTTCACCATAAATCAACGTTTTCGCCAAAACATGCAATTTTAACAATAATTACCTAATTTACAAAAAAAATGTACTAACGCCTCATTCTTCAAGCATGGAGAAACCCAAATCTAAGGTGATAAAGTCAAAATCGTCAAATAGCGCAATCACAACAAAATCTGACCCTAAAAGGAAACCTGAAAGTTATCGGAAGAAAAGCAAAAGCAGCGCTGAGTTTCAAACGCTGGTGAAGAAGAGAGGTGTTTATGTCGAGAATAAGCATACTAAGTTGCCTATGGAAGAACGAGGTATGATTTCTTTTATTTTTAGTTCAAAACTACGTGAAGTCGAGAGTAGGTACGTAGCTAGAGTTTATTCTCTTTTCCTTAGAGTTCATTGTGTTTATGAATTATTTGGAGGAAATATTAGAATGGGCCTTCTTGTTCAACCGTAGAATCCAAATCTTGATTGTATAAAAGATATCTGGGGTGAAGTATGAGCTATCTACATTTTAGTATGACCTAGTTATTATTTTTTTCAGCTACCGAGTCTAAAATTGATGAGGTTCAACCCGTGAAGCCTCCTCCGAGACCTCGGCCCGGCAGCAAACGCTTCCTAGCCTCGGTCTTATCAATACTGTCGAAATCTACCACCGGCACTCAGTATCCTGACGCTGCAGACAACAAAAAATTCAGAGCAAAAACGAAACCTCTAAAAGATGACGTTCCCGCGGAAAGCGAGAAGAAAAAGAAACCAAAGTTCAAATCGAAAATACTAAACGAAACCAATAACCAACTCGATAAGTTCGAAGTGCTACAATCTAAGAAGGAGATTATACAAACACCGTCGTTGTACTCCGAAAGAAGTTACAAAGAAGATATCAAATGGTCCGATCTTCCCAGACTCGTGAAGCAGGAAAGCGATGAAGCCAACGAGAGCAATGCTAACAATATCAGCAATTTAGTTAGAGAAGTCACCGAAGGACGGAGGATTAAAGAGAAAAAAGTAAAAGTAATCGACCCCGATCCACCTACACTAGTGTCAGAGCATAAAGATGACAAGAAAATATACAACTTCTTCGTGGATCTCCTCGAGACAACTTTCAGCGTTTACAACTTGAAAGCGGAGTACGAAGCTGCACGTATCCCCAGCGCTGTATCCTCTAAAATAGCACTGGAAATGGACGAATCCGTTGCTAGGAAGCTGAACGTAGGAACAGGCACATTGGACGCCACCCACAAGCATTCTAAACACTCTTACTGCATTCGGAACGATGAAAACTATTGGAATGACGACAAATTGATCGACTATTTCCAGCCTGCTTCGTCCCCGAGAGAGAGAGAACTACCGCTGAAACCAGCGAAACGGCGAAGATTGAACACAGAGTCATTCTCATTCACCAGAAGCAAGCCGACGCCGGCGCCTCAGTCAAAAAGCGCTGTGATCACAAAACGCAAGTCTTTCTACAAAAAGAACAAAAAGCAGGATCTGCTAAACATTTTGAAGGAGGAGCTCAAGATGGACCACGTCTCGTTCGAAGAGCCACGAAACCTATACCAGGCTCTGAAAGTTATGGCTAAGAACAAACGCAAACAGAAGACCATTCGCTTCGATAGATCAGCGAAGGTGAAAGAGGGTTACAAGCCCCCTGAGTGCATGCTAAAGCGTCGCAAAGTTATATCTCCGAGCACTAAATCCAGCTCGAAGTATGATAACGAGTATCTGCGTTCAACAGGATCGATATCTCGAAAGTTCTCCGAAGTTAGCGGATATTCACGCGACGCACTTACAGAGCTATCGAATCATTCGCTCGAGGTGTACGGCTTCGATTACGAAGTCCCGTACAAAAGAGCAGAGAAGAGAGAGGAAGTATTCCTGACGTATCACTCCTCTCCCTCTGCCAGCGATCATGAGGATCATAACATGCTGAAGGTAGGAGGAAGCAGTAGCACGATCCGGCATTTTAATGAAATGGAACTTTTATGAGTGGTGACTTGTAAGAATGAGGCGTAATAAAAAAATTGAATAACTAACTATTCATTCATTTAACTCCACAATTTAGCCAAGTGGGGTATAACAGAGCCATCCGAAGTACAGTGTGAGTGCGGAGCTCCAGTGCAGAGCATGTCGCACTTGCTTTCCTGCCCTCGGTGCCCGACCACCTGCACCCGAGCGGATCTCGCAGGAGCACTAGAATCCGCCATCCAAGTTGCCACTTTCTGGCAGAAACTAGACTGAGTGACCATTGACACGATGAATTAATGAATTTAACTCCACGGATTCTTAGCATAAGCGCTCTAGGGCTCTAGGTAGCAGTTTTTCTACGGAAGTATATGTAGGCTAATAGGGAAAATAATACCCGTCCAACAAACATAAATTATAAATCCCACTAATATTATAAAAGTCAAAGTTTAGAAGTTTAGAAGTTTAGATGTTTGTGTTTTAATCACACTGCAAGTTGCAGTGTGCAACTACTGGTTAGATTTGGATGAAACTTGGAATATATATAGTTCGTGACCTGCATTAACACATAGGCTACTTTTTATCGCGGAAAATCAATAGGATCAAACGGGACGCGGACGAAGTCGCGGGCAGAAGCTGCTAATAAATAAATATTCTTTTACACAGCGCCCTCTAGTCCCAAACTATAGACTAAGGAAACTAGATTGCCGATAGAATACAGAATACTACCGCCACAGATTATATAATACTGCTACCGCCGACTATCGGCCGAACAGAACTGTCTGGCTCAAGGGGCAAGATCACTTTTATATACCGTTATATATATATATATATATATATATATATATATATATATATAGTTTTATATTATATAGATCAAGATTTACTTGGTTATTAAATAATAACACCGATTAATACAACATTTATGTATTAAAACATTTTGTTCGTTTAAGTAGGTACGAGGTGTCTCAGAACATATCTTGTTAACCACGAAAATGACTAGGTATGGGAAGATTCTAGAATTACGCGTACGCATTAAATACTCTAGACTGAAATTCCGGACGTGCTCTGTGAGCTAATGCAATTGCACCATAGGCGGAGGTAACTCAAAGAGTAGTCCGTGCTTGTTTCATCAGTTTAACAAACATGTTTTAAAGACACCTTTTTACATCTTGTGTAGTCGACATCGGTTTAGGTACCTAGTTAATCTTTGGTTGTATACCTACTTATTATGTAAAAAAATCCATTACATATTCTTATAATACAGGTATTAGGTACCTAGTACATGTACATATATCAAATAATTTAAAATACAAAATATGAAAAGCTAGTACATACATGGTAACAATATGGAATTAGCATGTAAATGCGAATTTCCACTAAAAACATTCACAATAAAACCGTCACAACACAATCCTAACAAACGCTTTGTTTTTACAATCAAGAAAACCGTTATAACAATCTACACAAGATTCAAAATGTCAAACATGCACAAGGTTTGTCGGTGGAAACGCAAATCGATATCTTCACAGAGTTGTGCATGTTTTATTGTGAATGTTTTTCAGTGGAAACGTATGGTTAGAGACCATCGAACTATAACTAAAAGTCCTCTACTAACAGCGTTGATTACTAGACGCGTTAAACGCCAACATTGATACCTTACAATGTCGCACATATCATTTTACCTATGTTGCATACACGAACAAATCTGGGGCATTATTCTGTATGACTTAGGAGATTCCTTGCCGTAACCGTATGACGTCACCGTAAGGAATGACATTTATGGCATAGGAAATACGGCATAGGCATAGGGCGATTTCACGCCGCTGTCTTGTCGTGCTGCGTAACGCGCTTGTATTGGTCATAGTGAATAAGGCCCCTGACAGTCGCCGCGTTAAGCCTTGGTCTCACGATCGTAACGCACAACGCTGCGGTGTGCAGCACAACGCAGAGTACCGCGTTTGCTCCTCGCCGCTGACGTAGACTGCAACGTAACAAAAGACCATACTAGACGTTTTTTCCATATGATTGTGTCCGGCGCCGCATGTCGCATACCGCAGCGTTGTGCGTTACGATCGCGAGACAGCTTGAGCCTTCTACCGTGTTTTTCTCGCACAGCCGGATGTCACAAAATAACCCTTGTCAGTATAGCAATAATTGTCTATTAAATAAATAAGTAATGTTTCGCTTCGTATGATTGTACCTAACGTGATTATTAACCACCCTGTTCAGACCTAACATACTAGTTCCGGAACACCCTGTATTTATGATTAAAGTGGGGGTTTCAGTTTTAGATGAGAGTATCTACCCTCAAATTCATAGACGATGTAGAGGCTCCTCTAGCCGAATTCAAAAACTAAGCGGACTGTTCAACCTCTGTGGGGTGATTGATCTTCTGATACCATCAGAATCTGACAAATTATCTAAATCTCAGTTTACCGTTAGCTGATTTGATATGATACCATTTGTGTCATTTTTCGATTGTAATTTGTCAGATTTTGATGGTATCAAAAGGGCATTGTAACAGCTCTAGACACAAAAAAAGAAGATAGACAATCAGAGAGCTGTTTACGAAATCGGGGTTTTATTTAACGAAGTCAGTTTGGCTATGATTGTAGTTGTGCATACACATACACACATTCTACGCTCCCTCTCGTTCTATCTGGATATGTCAGAGTGCAACAGAGTTTACGCACACGAACATAGCCAAACAGTCTTCGTGAAATAGAATATCTACATATAAACACGCTAATAAATGCCATATTCTAGGAAATACGTTGCTTAAATCAGCTACTTTTAATAAGTAGATATTTTCGGTTCATTTAAAATCGAAATGCTGTTTGTAGTAAAAAAAAAAATGCTCGCGGTACAAATCCTCTAGTCAATTAACTTTTATTCAGTAAGTAGCTGACCCGGCAGACTTCGTACTGTCAATCGATAAATAAAAGACCTAAACTTTTGTCTAAAATAAACCTGTTATTCACCTTTTAAACCTTCTCTGGACTTCCACAAATAATACAAGACAAAAATTAGCCAAATCGGTCCAGCCGTTCTCGAGTTTTAGCGAGACTAACGAACAGCAATTCATTTTTATATACTAAGAGTTAGAGTATTACTTCAAATTAGCGGTCTCGTATCATCAACCCAAAGTCCTTCTCCGTTACATTAAGGAGTTGTGCTGGCTGGGGTGAGATCAGAGGCCCTAGTATACGAGTTTTGGTGTGTAAATCTGGTGTGAAACGTCTGACGCCCAGCACACCAGTGGGCGCTTATTTGTATGGAGACACTGAGCGGATTCTTTGAGAAGCTTGGTCTACACCAAGCCCGTACTCGCATTTCGAGCTTCTCAAAGAATCCGCTCAGTGTCTCCATACAAATCAGCGCCCAATGGTGTGCTGGGCGTCAGACGTTTCACACCCACACTATACACTGAAAACTCGTACTAGGCCCTCAGCAGACGGACAATGCTACACCCCAACGCGCGACGTCAGTGCAGATCTCATTCCCCCACAACGAATTAGAATTAGTAGTCTCGTATAATTATTACTCATTGGTTACAGATGTCAGTAGACTAATCGTTGATTATCTTTTGATGTATGTCTTGAGTGTGGCACTTATACTATTATGATGAGACACATTCGCCATCTACATTAGTCAAATGTATTTCGCAATTGTCAGATAAAGCCGTCGCAACATAAGAAATAAATAATGTCCCTGTTTGCCTACAATCTATATAACTTAAAAATTATACATGATAACTTCGTGTGATGAAAAAAATACTGAAATCTGAATTGGAACTAAGAATCAGCCATGCCCAAATTCTCAAACACTGATCTGTGGGTTACTCTCGAACACAGTTCCAATCGGGATTCATAGATTTGAACAGAAGTTGTTTTTTTCAGTACAAAATGACTGAGCATATATTTTATGAAAATCTCAAATTCAACTTCTTGGTTTATGGCTTTTGGAAAAGTCACAATTCTGTATGAAGATCTGTTCAAATGTGCTTGAGTAAAGATTTATATATCGACAAACGGGCCGACACACGGGGCTAAGGGCCGAATACTGAAACGTCACTCAAATTTTAACACAACTTAAAATTGCTCTGCCTCTGTTTGACATAAGTCATTTGTAAGAGATGGCAATAATTTAAGCATGAACTTAAATATAAGTAGCGTTTGAGTTTTCGGCCTTGTGTTAAATAATTGAGTAATAATTTCATCTAAATAATTCATCTTCAGTATTTATAAGACCACTAGAAAACCTACTTTAAATATAAAAAAAATAAAAAAATTGGCAAGTACCTAAACTGAGTAAGATAAACTGAGATCCTCCATAGCTGAATAAAAATAAAACGTGCAATTGTTACACACAATACTGTTTTATAAATTGTTTTCTGGGCTAGACTACACACAACCACATGCTTAGCGTAGTGTTTTGTATGAGTAAAGGCCTATTCACACGGACGCAGTATACAGTACCCAGCGCAGTGACTCAATCTACGGTAATCCCACTGTTTGAACCTGGTTTTAGTTGAGCTTTATGTAATAAAATAATATAATGGAAAACATCGTGAGGAAACCCGCGGCCTAGTCAGCTCCGCACGTATTGATCTTGTCTTTCCTGTGGATATGGCTGAATAGGCTGAGAGGATGGTATAGGTGCTGCAAGCCTACTCCATCTAAACATTGTCCCAGGCACTACAGTGTGTCGTTAAGTGTAGGCATAGGTTGCCTCCTGACGCTGTATAAATCATCTTGAATAGATGTAAAGGCCTAATTATTTATTATTATGTAATAGAGCTTGTCCGGGGAAGTAGCTAGTACTTCTCTGGACCAGCTATTTCAGCAGTAAGTTCCCGTGTAATTACAGGAATAAGTCTCAGAGTGATTGACAGAGTGCATTGCTTCACAGACTACATTCTCTATGGACTTTTTAAGAGGTAACCACTTCAGGTAAGCCATTGGCATGTTCCATTAGTTTTCTCTTATAGTGCGATCACACTATGCCGAAGTGGGCAGGGATTTGGGTAGGGAAGTGGGCAGGGAAGTGGGGTGAATACGAACATGCCGCTGTCCCGTCTCCCTGCCCAAGTTCATGCCCTAGCTCCTTAGTGAGAATAAAGGCGATGTTGCTGTGGCAATCATTCCGGAATTAATCGCGGCAATCATTACGGCAGCGGCATGGGCATAGTGTGATCGCGCTATTAAAAAATACCCGCGATGTCGTGCGGTATTCGAGGGGAACTTACTGGCTACCGCGCTTGTTAGCGAATATAGCGTAGATCCAAATAGGCCCTAAAAAATGCCCTTAGTAGGTACTTAGTAAAATCCAGCATTGTCTGTTTTGATCAGATCATGGAATGCCAGCTGTTGTGTGCTATGTAGTTATGCCATTAGTGATGGAGAATCTATATAAGGCACCACAGCCCTTGACACAGGTCTTCCAAACTCATGTTTATAGGTAATAACCAAAATCTTCCGCGGCATACAAACCAAGATTGTATGCCCTTTCTTTGTTTCTGTAACTTCAATGTTTACAATCGGATATATTGATAAAAGTGGGATATCAATCCTCGAAGTGAAGTTATATATTTTCATCGGTTCAAATTTAGTTAAATCCAATTGCCCGTCAACAAACGGTTTGTAGTAAACGCTGACACCACCACTCTGGGTTCCAACGAAGAAGATATCTCCGTAGATCTGCATCTTTGTGATGTATTGTAACAGTCCTGTGTGCCGTTTCTGCTTTATACGTTCAAGTAGAATGTAGTAATGTCGCCAATCTATATTCTCCAGCATATTATGTTGGTACAAGCAGTCCATTAGATTGGTGACCGATGCTAGAGTAAACTTGCGGTAAACTTTCTTGTTTACATACATGTACATGTTCTCAGTCATTGTGAGGATGTATAAACATCCACCCGTGTATCCTAAAGCGCCGAGCCCTTCCGGGATGCTCTCGATGAGCGGCTCTGGGAGATCGATCCGGTGTGGTCGTTTATCGTTGTCTACATGGAATGAAAATAGCTCATGATGGAAAGTCGAGTAGAAAACTGTTCTGTCTCCGACAATAAATAACTTTACACCTTCAATTGTTACTTCATCATCTTGGTGAGTGTTGAGAGTGAGATCGGAGCTCCAGTCGTGGTGCGGCTTGTTTACAATGTGGAGAGTAGCATTTAACTCAAGCATGACTACAATATCTTCCAACTCGATTAAAGAGATATATTGTCCCATGAAACCTCTGCGCCTCGCTTCACGTAACGTTGAAAGTCTGTGATATACAACTCTGGTTCTTTTGTGGATCATGATAAGGCCTTTTTCTTGGATTACCGCGCTGCGCATTTCCTCGTCGATCGTGTCGCTGTGACAGAACTCATCTATAGATTCATTGGCTGACGCTAACTTTGGCCACAGAGACAGGCTACGGTACATCTCAAACCAGCTGGTTATATCCGGTGATTTCCACATAGCTCGCTCGGAGACCTTGAACTCGCGCTTACAGAACTTCTCCCATAAAGAATCCTCTTTAAGAATAAAATCTATAATTTCCTTCCATCTCACGCAAACTTGACGGCACCGCACCATGTCCACCGGAGGTAGGTACTTGAACAGCACGTAGTAAACATCCACGGGTAATATAGATATTGATGCTGCAGCAGTACTGCCTGAATCTTCGATATCCATCATGAAAACTATTTAAGTCTTTTAATTCACTTGAAGGTAGTGGCACCTACCTAAATCGATTGGTTTTAGTCAGTTTCTTTTTATTTGCCACTCACTGGAAACATTCATTAGCTTGAGAGAGACTTCACCACCAAACTTTACTTTATATTCAGCGCATCATTGAATTTCGGTGGGAATTAGCGATTATTACGACAGTAATTTGCGCGAAAAAAAATGCGATGCGAAAACTAAAATGACGACGACAGAGACGAAATCGCCGGCAGCCAATCCGTAAAAAAGAAAAAGAAGACGACGATATGATTTTTAAAGAGAGCACAGACGAAGTATCATAATTCGTCTGTGAAAGAGAGAGTATGTAGAGACCACAGATACACATTAAATTTACATGACCTCGCAGATTATTTTAACTGTGCATGACATACATGACAATACGTAGGTACTCTCTTGTGTGAACTAAAGGGCGCTAGGCGAAAGAAGGTGTTTGAAATAATGAAATGAATAGAAAGAAAAGAAAACTCACACAGCAGACCAGACATTCGTTCGTCTGTCGAAATGACGGACCGGACGAAGGCCTTATATCATAAAACAAAAATACTCTTCCATAAATATAAGAAGAAGAAGCGATTTGCTTGGGTTGATGTTTTGTTTTTGATTTCAACATTTTCAAAAAATAAACTAACGAAATATTTGCTCGCGAAGCGAAGTTTCGATAGAACCACTGTGATAAAATAAAACTCAAAAATGTCTGCATTCAAAGCGCTTAGAGATGTGAGCAATAATTTCGAGAACGATTTACGGCATGCCTCAGCCGATTTATACTCAGACAGATTAGGACGTAAGTTCGAGGATACTATTGCGAAGAAAATGAAATATTTGGCTCTATTCTCCTCCAAGCTGAAATTGTTGAATGCGGAACCTCTGTCTGGTAAGTTACTTTATCATAACTCAAAACTAGACTCAAACAACGAAATCATGCCTATTGCTTATCCGCTAAAGGTTACCACAGCTAGGTACGTATTTACCTACCTACCAGTAGGCCAACCCATCTATTTACGTACATAAACTGTTCCAATTGTACTTACGTACCTACTGTACCTACTTACCTTTCAACAAGAAGGCAAGAGTTATCTACTATGAACTTACTACTTCGCTTTTTATAGATGGCTGTACACTATGTAGGTTCGTACCTAGGTTTCTTAGGCCCATAAGCCGATACAGAAATCGTTACTGAAGCATAGATTTGAGTAGAGATTTTCATACAAAATCTATGCTTGAGTCCCGATCAGTGCTTGAGTAGTAAATCAACATACAGACCATAGATTTTTTAGAGCAAAGACGCTACTTTTCCCCCTCTTACCGTACTTGTTATTCACAGCGAAAAGACTTCTTCCCTTCTTAACGTATTGCTTACTTGTTACAATTTTATAGCCACAACACAGGTACAAGAACGGACCAATGAGCACACATTAGAGGAATATGGAGAAGCAGCAGCACAGAAAGTACTAGAACAAGTCCGGACGAAGACATTGAACCAAACCCAAGCAGTACAGACACTGATTACAACCCCCGATAGTAATCTTGATGCAGACCTCATTGAGAGAAAAAAGTAAGATAACATTGACAAGTGTCACAGCTCAGTTGGTAATACCTCTGTGCTGTGGGTCGTGTGCTTGATCCCCACCGAGAACTAATAGAAAAGTATGGCAAACATAGATGTTTGTTCAATCTCTGAGTGTTTCTATGTACTGACAAAAAAAGTATATTTATAAGTATTCTATCAGCAATCTAGTTCCCATAGTACAAGCTTTGTTTAGTATGGGATTAGAGGGTGTTGTATATGTCCAAGGATATACAGGGTGTGCCCGGCGTCTCACGGCTATGCCACATGGAGGGAAAGTATCTTAAATAATGTGAATTTTACTGGCAGAAGACTTTATTTTGATTTTAAAAACAATTTATACTGCATTCAAATAATTTTGAATAATACCCTGTCTTAACTGGGAATCGAACCCACTAAATTGTAAAATCAAAACACGCGTTATTTTATGATACGGATTTAAAGTCTCGATCGCAAGGATTCTTTTTTTCCAAGTAACATAGCATCTTAAATAAAAAGAAGTCCATGAAATTTTACATTTCGAGTTCAATTCCCGGTTCAGACAGGCCATTATTCAAAATTCTTTGAATGCAGTTTAAATTGTTATTAAAAATAAAATGAAGTCTTCTTTCAGTACATCTTTCTATACACATTATTTAAGATACTTTCAAATACAAAAATACAAATACAAAATGTTTATTTGCAACACAAACTTAAAAATAAGGAACACAATTAATTAAACACGTTTGAGGACACGAATTGTGCCTAAATATACAGTGTTGCAAAAAGGCCCCATCTCAGCATGTGCAGGTTTTACAACCTGCGCTGGTCTTCCGCTGGGACCGCGAGAACTTAGCAAGTTAAACTAAATAAATAAATAAATATTAAACTAAGTGGACGTAGTTACCTATATAAGTAAGAGTACCTATAAGACTCATTAGAACTAGTTACACTGCGCGATACTAAGAATATCGGTATAGTAAACAATGAAATCAGATATAAAAATAGTGCAAATAAATTTCACAGTTGATGTAAAGAACATACATAATACGAGTTTAATCCTAGACTTACCAACTAATAGTGCATGCATTAATAAATATATACTTATAAGGTAAATGTAATGAGAGGTACATAATTAAAGTTATTAAATAAGTTTAATAGTGTGTATAGATGTATGATTGTTTATTTTAAATATTGCGAAAATTGTAAATACTATATCAGTCGAATTTTTAAGAATCCTTATTAAGACGTAACTTATTGGACAAGGCTAGGTGCACCCACTAAATACCTAAATACCACTGGTGTCTAGTCTGAGAAGTTCTTGGTTCTTTTGCCAGGTTAGCAAGTAAACTTTCAACTTTAGCCGAAAACTTTGGACACTCTGTAGGCTTCTTATAGGGGGTGGAATGTTGTTCCAACATTTCGATGCAGCGTAGCGAAAACTCCCTCTAAAGGCTGCCGTTCTATGCCACTGTGTTGGAAGCTGCATCGAACATTGCCTGCGTTCGCAAGATCTCAGACTTGACCATTCATTAATTTTACGGTACAAGTAGCCAGGTACTTTATACTTCAAAATGCCAAAGAGAAGACACGCTAAATGAATTTTTCGTCGGTGTCTCATCTTGAGTAAAGAGTGTTCATTTAAGAAAGGGGTAACGTGTCCCCTCAGTGGGACGTTGAAACAAAAGCGAGCACATGCGTTTTGAACACGCTGCACTAGTCTTTGCGTTTTCTCTAAGAGTCGCGGACCAAAGACAACGTCTGTGTAATTTAATTTCGAAAGAACAAATGACTCTACCAATTGAATACGCAACTCTTCCGATAAGTACGGCCTTACTCTATATAGAACTTTTAGCTTGTAAAAACACGACTTGACTGTATTAGCTATATGATTTTCAAAACGTAATGCACAATCCATTTCTAGACCCAGGTTTCTTGCTTTATAAACACGCTCAATGGGTTCATTCATGAGCATCACGTCTGTGCCTGGGTCAATAGAGATACTTTCCAGTTGATGAGTGCTACCAAAGATCAAATATTTGGTTTTGTTAGGATTGAGCAGCAGACTATTCTTTTCAGCCCATTGTGCAATATTAGCAAGATCAGCATTTAGTTTTTCAATAGCATTATTAATATCACAAGGATAACATGATATGTAAACCTGTATGTCGTCTGCATATATATGAAATTGGCAGTATTCAATGTAGGACTGTATATCTGCAGAGTACAGAATGAAGAGTATTGGGCCCAGGATGGACCCCTGAGGCACTCCTCTATTTACAGCCGCTGTAGATGAATATATTGAGGTGCCATTGCTTTTTGTAAGTTTAACGTGCTGTGATCGATGACAAAGATAACTGGTAAACCAATTAAGGGTATTATGGTCAAAGCCGTAATAAGCTAGCTTAGATATAAGGAGGTTCACGTTAATAGAGTCGAACGCTCTTGAAAAGTCTAGAAGCACTAGCAGCGTACACATGCCTCTATCCTGCGCGAAGAGAATGTTATCGGTCACGTCTAACAGAGCTGTAACCGTGCTACGCCCTTTCCTAAAACCCGACTGTGCATCTGGTAATATCTGATTTGCTTCTAAGAAATCTGTTAGCTGAAAGCAAACCGCCTTTTCAAGAATTTTGGAGATGCATGGTAAAATACTTATGGAGCGTAAGTCTTTCAGATCTACGGGACTAGGAATTTTTGGTAGAGGGCAAACAATGGCTAACTTCCAGCTGTCAGGAAATATGGACGTTTCTATTGTCATATTTACTATGTTCTGTAAAGTTTCCAATGAGTGCGGGAGTGTCAAGATAAGCATGTCTAAGCTAATATGATCGCAGCCTACAGCGTTTGATTTCAGACCTTTTATTATTTTTGTAATAATATCCATGCTGACTGGTTTCAGTGAAAACACTTCACCACCAAAGCTATGGAATTCAAAGTAAGTAAGTTGCGAGATGCTTACATTGGGGGTACCAGGAACATTCATAAATTGTTGATTAATAACTTCAGGATTCTGGAAGTGTGGGGGTAGGTCCATATTATTGCGTTGAGGTAGAATGGTCTTTTTAATATTTTTCCAAAGTTGTTTAGGTGAGTCAATAAGATTATTTATATTAGATTTAAAATATGCAGATTTTTCTCGATTTAAGGCTTGATTGACAACGGACTTAAGACTTTTGTAGTATTCCTTTTTTGTTTCTAGCTTAGTTTTATGGTAATCTGATGAAGCTTTCCCTCCATGTGGCATAGCCGTGGGACATCCTGTATATCTAATTCTAATTCGTCGTGGGGGAATAAGATCTGCACTGACGTCCCGCGTTGGAGTGTATTGTGCATTGTCCCCCTGCTGACCTCACCCCAACCAGCTCAACTCTTTAAAAAACTTCCCTGTATATTTAATATTATGTTTTTAATAACTTCATCCATACTCCTATCTTGTCACAATGAATGTACATTTGCATTCAAAAAAAACTAATTACTCTATTGATAATTTCAGAGCAATAATACAGAGCCTTGCACAGTTCAGAGAAACAGAATGCCAGCTGAGATATCTCAACTCGCTGCTGAAAGAGAGAGAGACGCAGTATAATTCTGTCAGATCAGAATGGGACCACATTGTCGGAGAGCTGAGAGATACTAAAGATCGGATGGATAGAAGTGAACTGGATTGCCGAGGTCCTTTGTACGAGTAAGTAAATAAATAATAATAATAATAAATATCGTCGGACATGTCACACAACATTTTCTAGTCCCAAACTAAGCAAAGCTAGTACAATGGGAACTAGATTATAACTAAATAAATTAGGTAGTAGTTCGGCCCGAACTGAGATCTCGTGATGGTCGGAGGTTAATAAAACCCAAACAGTTTTTATTGACCAATGGTTGCAATAAACTTTGCAAATCGCATTGAAATCGCCGTCTAGCTAAGTACCAGTGTTACTTGAACTACAAAATCATTGAAACTCCAAGATATGTTAGTTCACGATATACTGGGTTTTCCAATTTTATAATTTTTACAACAACTCAAAAACTATTAGACCTAGAATCAAAATAAAAACTGTTTTGGAATGTCTAAACAAAACACTATCATATATCACCCCACTTGATAATTTTGTACAACTTTATTTTTTACTCTCTTTGGACCCTCATAACTTCACGACCCCTTGACCGATTTACTTCATTTAACAAACCAGTAAAACTTAAGAGTACTATCCGTATACCTACCTAATTCTGTGAAGATCGAATAAGCGGTTCAAAAGATCTCGAAGAACAAACATACAAAGCATTTGTGCCCAAGTTGTCACTAAGATCTCAGTTCGCTTCGCTCACTCGATCAAAAAAACAGCTTAGTAGGACTTTATAGATTCTCTTCATTGTATCTTGTCTTCATCAGGGTCTTGGAGTATGGATTCCTCAATAAAAAAAATTGCTTTTAAGAAAGAAAGAAAGGAAATACATTTATTTTGGACACACTATACATACATAACAGCACAACAAAAAGAAAACAACATAGGTAGAAACTTAAGAAATACATAAATTAGAACAAATATAGGTAGGTATATATTATTATTTTAGATAAAGATAAAGATAAGATAAAGATTGTTTATTTGCTAAAAACATGTGTACATAAGGTGGTATGGTTTCATAGGTGTAACACAAACATGTCTTACCGGTTACAGTGTGCAAATTGAGATGGCATGCTACACTAATGTCGCTGCTAATAATTTAATACATCATTGCAAAATAATAAATTTGTTCAAATATATTTTTTTGTATTTATTATTTATTTATTGTAATTGTATGTTTTTTTTTTCAGAAAGCTGAGTCGCCTAGTACACCAGCTAGAAGTAATGCGTTGGCTGATAGGTAAATTAGTTTGCGCGCGCGGCCCTTACGATTGGTTCGCTGATCCACACAATCGGCTAACAGCGCTACCAGTCACACGACAACATAATACTGTAGATCTTTTTACAGAATAAATATATGAGTACCTACCTACTGTTGCAATTTGTTCTTTACTAGCTGGTGCCCGCGACTTCGTCTGCGCAGGATTAGAAGTGCAATTTGCTATGCGAAATTTTCTAGGCGTTTCTGAAGAGTTCGCGTCCCGGTGGATACCGTTTATTTTCCCGGATAAAAAGTAGCCTATGTGTTAATCCAGGTCATGGACAATATATATTCCAAGTTTTATCCAAATCGGACAAGTAGTTTTTGCTTGAAAGAGTAACAAACTTGACAGGCGTCATGGCTCAGTCGGTAGTAGCTCTGCCTTCCGTGCTGTGGGTCGTGGGTTCGATCCCCACCGAGAACAAACATTTGTGTGTTGTAAACATAGATGTTAGTTCTGTGTCTGGGTGTTACTATGTATTATAAGTATTTACAAAAAAAAATGTATATATGTATTCTATCAGCAATCTAGTTCCCATAGTAGGTACAAGCTTTGCTTAGTTTGGGACTAGAAGGCGTTGTATTAAATGGCCGTGAATATTTATTTATTTATTTAAACATTCATACATCCTTACAAACTTTCGCGTTTATAATATTAAAAATAGGATTTGACAATCTTATTCTTAGTTTTTGAGTACCTACAGTATGGGGCACTTCCACTTCAAAAAGGTGCTTTAAAATTATTCAAGGGTCGTCGGCGCGTAAAAAATTAGTTGAATTGGGTACCTATCTACTACCTACCTGTCTACGTAGGAGGCGCGCGACGATAACAGATGCGTGACATGACATTATAAACTTGGGGAAATGATTTATCTCCCTTACTTAATAATTGGTCTGGGGTAGACACTGAACTATGAAATGCAAATGCGAACCTAATTAATGGCATGATAGATCTCTGGGTTGTGGGTGCGTGAAGTCAAATCAGTGACTGTTTTAAATAAGATCTTTATTACTCTTATAAGAAGTTTACAAAATAATTTTAAATACACCATACATCATAACAATTATTGTTACAAAACTATTTGGAATGTGATTTGTGATTAGGTATTATGAAATGGCACTGCTTTCTGTCGATTGTTACTGGCACCTGTAAAAAAATGAAAAGCTAATGTTTAGATTTCATTCAGTAAAAAATCACAAGGATAATTATGATCACCAGTTTCTCGCGACCAGAGCAAAGAATAGTAGGTTATACGTAGTTCCTACGTAAGAAGAAGCGGGACTCCCATTCTACCAAAATTATAGGTACACACTGAAAATATCGTTTTGTATGAAACGTGATTCAAATTTAAGGCCCGTATTCCGTAGCCTTAGGTACTCAAGCACTGATCCGTACTTAAGCATAGATTTTTGTATGAAAATCTCTACTCAAATCTATGCTTGAGTAACGATTTCTGTCTCGGAATACGGACCTTAGACTCCCGTTTCATACATTGTTTCGAAAGTACGAGTCTAGTTCGAGAGTTTCGCCAATCTGACCAAAGGTTAGAAGAACGGGCAAGAAACTAACTAGAAACTTTTTGTATGATCCTTCATAAGAAAGAAATATACCTAGATGCTGAAGTTTCAGTAGGTACTTCATACATCGGCTTGTGTATGTACTTACATTAGACCAGCCTGTTGTGTGCCATTCCACCGTCACGCCAGGTGGCGAAGTACTGCTTGAAGATAGCCGGCTCTGTGTTCTGCAGGACCCTCTCAACCTTCACCTGATGATGAAGAAAAACATGCTTTTATAAATGTTTGTTCAAACCTATCCCATAAATATTTAAAACTAGATACTTACATAAATATGCCACCTAGTGCCTATCTACACCTGAACAAATTGCTGTGCCCTAACAGGGTTTATGTATGCTACACCACAGATTATATAATACTATACCTACTAGTACACTATCTTTTGTACAACATCTTTTTAACAACATAAGCGCAATAAACGATTTGAATTTGTAGGTACCTACAGATGCAGACTTATATCGAGACTCAAGTCACGTTCTTATTCTGAAAACTACCAAAGCTCTACTCAAGCGTTTTGCTTAGGAAAATGACAGATGAAATACACATGAAACAGTTGAGCTTTCTACAAACCGTTGCAAACGATTTATAGACAGCTCAACTGGTCCAAATCAGTACGTAATAGGTAGGTAGTTTATAAATGTTAAGTTATTAGTGTTAGCTAGTTTTTGTAGGTTATTTTTTGGATACTATTAGCTCTTTTTTCCTATTGTCTTTATAATTTACTGTTTAGCTATAGTATACCTAACGTAATATTTAGAGAGACCTGTAATTGGCTGTTTTATATAAAAAAAAAATATTTAACTCTAACTTACCATTGTAGCTGTTGGTCCCTTCAATAAATAAATAAATAAACAAGAAAAAAAAAAAAAAAAAAAGAAATCTATGCTCAAGTACAGATTCCGATGCTTGTGCCCTATTGTGCCATACTTGGCCGAACTCTCCAATTTTCGGAATCAAAGTTGTAGCTCGCTTCGCTCGTCAACTCACCCAAGCCGGGTATTTCTTAGCGGCGAAGAACTCTTTCGCCTTGGCCATAGCTCCCGTCTTCTCTCGCTCGGTAGCTTGCTTGCCGATCCACACGTATATGCTACCACTGATAGTGTCCAAGATGTACGCTTCCTATAAACACAATTCAATTTTAGAACAAAACTAGCTGATACCCGCAACTACGTACGCGTGCGAAACTTTCCACCAAAATATCTGTCACCAGCATACGATGAACCTCATAGCATTTGACCGCTTTTGGTTTATAAAGTTCAAGCTGTATCTAAGAATCCAAGTGTCCTCTAAGCAATCTAATTCCCATAGTAGGTAGGTACAAGCTTCGCTTCATAGAAAAAAAATACTCTGCATTGCTTAGGGTCGTACGTATGCCGGTGCACGTCTGGACTCATGCGTACCTACATTTTTGTATGAAAATCTCTACTCAAATCTATGCTTGAGTAACGATTTCTGTATCAGCATACGGGCCTTAGTTTGAGGGCGTTGTATGAAATGTCAAAGTTTTTTTTTTTATTTTTTTTTTATTCTTTGGCAGTTCTCATTACTTCTCAGCGCGTGCAGACTATGCCATGCCGCTGCCGGCATGAATGCCGCGATTAATTCCGGATTTATTGCCACAGCAACATCGCCTTTATTCTTTACCGCGTTTCACACAATGCCCATGCCGCTGCCGGGATGAATGCCGCGATTAATTCCGGACTTATTGCCACAGCAACATCGCCAAGTTCATGCCCTAGCTCCTTAGTGAGAATAAAGGCGATGTTGCTGTGGCAATAAGTCCGGAATTAATCGCGGCAATCATTCCGGCAGCGGCATGGGCATAGTCTGCACGCGGTATTAAAAATTATTATTGTTATTATCTAGGTATTAGGTACCTACCGTTTGCTTAAGTTGTTCCTGTCTAAACGGCCGCTGGAGGGCAGTGACCTTCACTTGGCCAGTGCTGTCAGACACTTCTGACAGTTGTACTGATGACTCCTCTTTCCTCTCGAAAGCCTGAAAGAAAAACAGACTTGAAATTGATATCTTACGGTTTTATCATATGATGATGATGGCAGTTCATTGGGATTGTTCTATAGATCATAAACAGCACTGAAAAGTCACAAGGAATACGCAATGTCGTGTTCTAGGATTACATGTTTTTCCAGTTTTTCTTAAAAGCCAAACTTTTCAGATAAAAAAAGAAGTTTTCATTTAAGTAGTCATTTGATGGAGTTCTGAGCATTTCGCACATTTTTCCGAAAAAAAAACTCATTGGTGCACGATTGGATTTGAACCCACCACATTGGTAGTCCTTTACAACTTGTCAAAGTAACTTAAGTGGGGTTACCTGGTCATCTCCACCAGCTGACTCCTCCGGTACGAGGTCCTTAGATCCGGAGCCGAGAGCAGCAAAGAACTTCTGAACGTCCACATCGCTGGAGTATGCGTCTGTTGACGAAAAACAGGACTATACCCAAAGAATTATGTAATACGTAGTAATACGTAAGAAGAAGCGGGACTCCCCTCTACCAAAATTACACACTGAAAATCTCGTTTTGTATGAAACGTGATTCAAATTTTGACCCCTGTTTCATACATTGTTCGTTTTTCGAAAGCACGAGTCTAGTTCGAGAGTTTCGCCAGTCTGCTATACCACTGAAACCGTTGCGTTCCGTTGCGTTGTGTGCAATAAGTCCGCGGCATTAATGCCACAGCCACATCGCCTTTATTATATCACTAAGCGGCATACATGCCGGCAGCGGCATGGGCCTAGTGTGCACGCGGTATATGCCGCAGTCGGCAGGGAAGTGGGCACAAGCATAGCGTGAACACGATAATGCCTCTGTCCAGCACCCTTATTGTGTAACTTGAAATCCATTACCAGTGAAGTTCAAGCCCATTACCACCGGTCGACTCTGTCAGAATTTTTTCGGTATTGTATACAAAACGAATACGAAAGTAACAGTTGAAGTCCAGTCTAGGTTTCAAATGTCAAAAACGAAGCCGATGTCGATTACCACTGAACTTACACAATAAGGCTGCCGGCTCCCGGCCCAAGTTCATGCCCTTGCTCTCTAATGAAAATAAAGGCGATGTTGCTGTGGCAATAAGTCCACGGCAATAATGTCGGCAGCGGCATGGGCCTAGTGTGAATGCGGTATTACATTTAAACTAGAAATCGATGATTTGGCTTGATAAGTTGAGACCAACCGCAAAAAAACTAATATCCCCAATATCTCCTAAGATTTCAGTTGTAAATGATTTGGGTAGGTAAAGCGAAAATGCACCTTTGCTCACTGTTTATTTTTCCCTCTAACCCCACCGGTGAAACGAACTTGGTGGTGATAAAAAGAATTACTAATGGACGTACGCTCAGTCAGACCTATAAATTATAATTTTATCGAGCGTATTTTTATTTTTTTTGGGAAGCCTTAGCCTTAAGGTTAGACCGCACTAGGGCGGAACTGCACTGCAGCGGAGCGTCGCGTCAGTTAGCTTCTATATTCTTTCCAAGGTAAAAGAATATAGAAGCTAACTGACGCGACGCTCCGCTGCAGTGCAGTTCCGCCCTAGTGCGGTCTAACCTTTATGCTTTTCTTTTTTTATTGATTGACAGTCGTTGCGGGGCGTAGTACACCTAAGTATGTAATGTAATGTAACAAAAATTACAGCAAAGCAAGTAGGTACTAAGCAGAAACTTACCAACGATTTCCACACGTCCTCGCCCCCTGTGATCCTGGTCCTTCACTTGGTTTGCGACAGAAGCTGCCTTCAGTTTCTCCACGTTCTTGGCCTTTTCTCCCGTGAAGACGAAGATATCGGTGTCCTTGTCCAGAATAAACACGTCTCCTTTGTTCATTGAAGAGATTAGAGGGTCGACCTGAATAAAAAAAAGTCGTTTTATACCATTCCCCCTCTAAAAAGCCTATTTTGTTCACTGAAAACAGTGAATAAAAATCACTTTTACGCACTGTTTTGGTGTTTGAATTTAGAACACACTAATATATTTGACCTCCATCTAATTATTGTTTTTGCGCAAATCTTTCTTTTTTTCGTAGTCATGGTATAAAGTATAGTATGCAACTCTTGAATAAAACGGATTTATACCAAGGGCCATGAACCACTTACGTCGTTCAGGATTCTAACACTTCACTTCTTAATCATCATGAATCACTCCCTACGGTCGTGATTCAGTCGTTAGAATCCTTCACTTGCTCGTGTTTCATTTATGGCCCTCGCTTTAAATCCGTCTTTTATTCACTAGTTGTATAATATACTATTACCTACCTTAGATGGAATTCAAACTATTTCTAAGGCTTTTAAATGTAACCGATGTAAGTTTGTATTAGTTACATAATTGATTTTGACCTACTAACCTCGCGTACTCGCACGTTCCTCTTCCCCTTGACTTGAAGCAGGCGCTTAGTAGCACCAGCGTTGGTGACGACGTGATTGAAGCCTGAGGAATTGCCTCCAGGGAGGTATGTCAGAGCTGGGAAAAAATAATTACAATTGAGCAGAACAATTAATATAGGTAGGTACCTACATTATTGTTCGCCGAGGAGACAATTTGGTGCGGGATCTTACTAAAATGTTTAGCAAGATAAGTCATCGTCATATGTTCCGATTTACTGCTCAAGCATAGATTTTTGTATGAAAATCTCTACTCAAATCTATGCTTATGTGACGATTTCTTTATCATCATAAAGCATGCGAGCTTATGCTAAGTAGGTAATACTCGCATGATAATTGCAGATTGGTAGGGTCAATGTTTCATGACGTCAGGAACTAGAAACAGTGGATGTTATGTACGGAGTCGCCTAACGAATACTAAATAGGATCCAAGGGCATGTTTGACTCACAATTACACAGGGCAATTATGTTGTTATTTTCTACAAGTAGTCATCCGTGTAGGAACCTAGGTACTTCGGACCTACTTAGGTATATTGATTAGGTACGCGGAAGTGTCCCATGTCACTAGGGAAAACCTCAGGAGGAAAATCGTTACACAACCTGAGTGTTCACGGGACCGGACTTAGCTGTTAAACTGTCATATTCAAAACACTTACGACTTGAAAAGTATCCTACAAACTGCGGGCTTTCATATCCCTCTGTTTCTCTATGCTGAACCGCGGCTCCATTGAACTTGTCGTCTAGTCCCACTGTGAGGATAGCAGCCGCGCCTGACTCGTCCTGTGTGGACTCGCTGCCGATCCAGTAATGGATGTCCCAGGATAGGTTGTTTTTCTTATCCATGTTTGTCTGGAAGAAGCAATCACATTGATGATGACAGTACGTATACGTAAACTGTGCAGTGGCTCATTGTGACGGAAAAGGCAGATGACGCATGCCTCGTAGGATGCCTCGTATAGGTCCCATCGAGGTTTGAGACATAAAAATGTCGAATAAGTCTTTCGAAAGCCCTATAACCTGTATAACTATAACTATCTAAGCCTTTATAACTTTGGGAAATACCTAGAGACCCAGTAATTCTACTCGAGACGACAACATTAACTCGACAGTAATGCGTGGCCGCGCGAGTTGAGTTAAAACCTAGTGGGAGACGGCGGACAATGGCAGTGGGGATAACTGGAAATCAGAAAATGAATTTTCGTTTATTGATTTGTGTGGTAGACTCCACTAGCTAAGTAGAAATACCTACTTTATATAGCATAAGAACTTGTAACCTATTTCTGGTAAATAAATTATTATTATTTTTTATTATTATTATTATTAAATAATGCACTGTTACTGTAATTTTGGTTAGTATTTAGTGATAAATATGTCGGCATGTGTTATAGTCTATGGTAAAAGTGACATGACAAGCGGCTGTAAAAGTCACTCGCGTTTGAGTCGTGAGGATGGTCGCGAATACGGGCTTCTTTGGTGAAGGTTTGAAAAAGAGGTTCTGGACCTTCGGGAAGAAGAGGAAACCGTGAACGCACCACATCTACGACGAATCGCTAAATATCATGCAAATCCAAGAGAATCCAAACCAAGTCGATTGTTTATAGTTACTATGAATTGTGGCCAACCTGCCAGACGTTATATTTTGTGTGCTCGGGCCATCTAAACTTAACCATTTCTGATGAAAGGTCTCGTGTGCCTTTAAATAAATAAATAAAAAAAAAATAAAAAAATAACAAATTACACAAACCTTGAGAACTATGTAGGAATCGCCCTTATAGAATTTTCCGAAATCCTTTGCTGCTACTGGGATCGGTTCGAAGCTCTGCAATAATAAACATCAATAAATTATCTATGGGTGATAAGACCGATCAGGCTGAGAGGATGGTATAAGTACCTACCTATATACATAAACTAGCCGTCGCCCGCGGCGTTGCTCGCGTTCTAAACCCTTTAGAGAGTGACTTTTCAAAATTTCTTCCTTAGTGCAACCATGTGCAACCCTACGCTATATAATACCCTAATAATACCCTCCAAATTTCATGCCTCTAGGACTTGCTGTGCGTTGATTGATTATCAGTCAGCTTCAAAAGAGATTAGGTGTACCTACATATTTTACATAAATAGATGCAGGGAAGCATACTCAATCCTAAAACATATCTATAGTGTCCTGTTTATATCAGGAGGCATGGGTAAAAAGACGCTGTATAAATTAAGTCTGAACAAACAGGTAGGTAAGGTACCTGGATTCTCCAGATCTCAACACCAGCTTGTCTGCCGGCGTTGGCAAAGGCTGTGTGGACTCTCGCTTTGGTTCTCGCATCCTGAAAATAACAATATAATATTACAGATAAATTCGAGCGTGTATTGTTTACCCTACTAGGCAGTGGGTTATAAATAGTGGAGATTATAAAACACACGTAGATTAAAAATCGTTCAAACCATTTTCGAGTTTTACCTGATTTTCTATCGGATATTGACAAAAATATCATAGCGTTCATAAGTAATACTGTGTCACAATAGTTTCATTGTCCGAGTTACACTGTGCGCTGCTAACAGCTCGTACTCGTGCAGCGCGAAGAATATGTAATAGGTACGTAGTTCCTACGTAAGACGAAGCGGCACTCTCATTCTACCAAAACTACACACTAAAAATCTCGTTTTGTATTAAACGTGATTCAAATTTTGACTCTCATTTCATACATTCTTCGTAGTTTCGCCAGTCTGGTGCGCAGCGTCACCGCACTATGTAACAATTTTTTTTTATAAAAGATGGCTTACATTAAAATTGGTACATTATGTTGGATGATGTACACTACCTTATCAGTGAGAGAAGTAATGGGTCCCAGTGACTGCTGACGCACGGTGGTCCTCGCCACAGCGCAGGCAGCACATGCCAGCAGCACCAGCAACTTCAGATGACCCATCCTGTTCCAACAGACAGTTTTATAACCCATGGCATCGGAAGGTTGAAGACTAACCCCTTTATATTTTTTTTATACCCTTTGTATTCAACTGTCATTTTAGCGCGGCTTTAAAAAATGCTCTATGCGTTACAACGAAAAGAGAGATGACAAAAATCAATGATGAAGAAAATAACTAAAATGATTGCTACATAATTGCAATCATTTTAATTAGCTCAGCTTTAGAAGACCAATATGAAAGTAAATTGATCAAGCACTGAACTCAAGTATAGATTTTTGTATGAAAATCTCTACCCAAAACTTCATGCTACGTCGTAGACATGCTACATCGTAGAAGTGGGGATTTCTGGAAAAAAATCTTAAATCTCCAGTGGTAGGGATTTCTGAGTGGGAATTTCTGGAATATATCGTTTTTTTATCAGCAGGCAAAACAATTGGCCGGGTTAACTAAGGAACGTGCTCACGCGTTCGTTTGAGCACAATTTTACCGTTTCATTTTCAGAGCGCCAACGCAATTTTTAAACTTGTATTTTTTTATGGCGGATGTATTTTCTTAGTAATCGCAGTTACCTACCGTATGAGTAACCTACGTAGTACGATTATTTCCTTCCCAAGTATAACAACAAAGAAATCAAGGTGAACTCATTCGTTGAGCACAATGCCAATCCCACGATTGTAAATATTTTTATATTTTACCTACTAAGTATACAAAGAAACCCATCTACGTGTCTAATAAATCTAGCATTAGTTTGTTTGTAAAAGATTAAAATAAAAAACAAAATTCTTATAATTGGAACGAATAGAAATATTAATACAACACAACGCCTTCTAGTCCCAAACTAAGCAAAGCTTGTACGATGGGAACTAGATGGCTGATAGAATACATACATACATATTTCGTCCCAGTCGGACCGGATACTGGTAGTCCGAAACTAGAATAACTCAGAACTAGAAACAGCTTTACACGAAGGACCAAATTCTATTTTCTAACGGATTTGACGTTTGAAAGAGTTCGTTCTACTTAGGTAAGATAAATAATTTTTGAATGGTATATCTACCTAAGACCTAAGGTACTCTTTCGTTACTTAGGTACCTACTACCCTGTCAAAAGTTCAAAACCAATAACCTAAACGTAAAAACGAAAATATTGCGATTGACCCCAGACGTGGTTCGGTTTGCGAGTGGCCCCCTTTTGAAGGTTTTGGTTTTGACGACTTTCGGCAGGACTAACATTGACAGCCGAACGTTACCCTGGACAGTGCATAATACTGCATAAGCTTACCTAGATGCGAGTTCAGTAGCATGGTAGGTACTAACTTTATCACTTAGTTATAATTTTTTAAATAGGTTCGTATTATTGAATAAAAAACGTAAATTAGCGTGAATAGCCTCCAGTCATTGCAGCCGACCACTGTATCTAAAATTGTAGCAAAATAATTATCAGCATATTAATCTATCACAAATAATAAACTCCCAGCTAGCCTCTCGACCTCTGAGTATTTCTTAATAACTGATAACGTTCTGCTAAAGCTAAATAATTAAAATTATAATGTGTTTTGTGAATATTTGAGTCACAATCGTCGGCCATCCATATACTTTATTCTAGAATTTATAATTAATAAACTGTAGCTAAATAAACGACACCCATACAAATTGTGATAACAAACTGATCATCCAGTTTTTTCAAAAGTTTTGACACTTTTGACGTTTAAAAAATATTTTTTAAGCACACTAACCCCCTTACTTACGATCACTGCATAACTTTAATCAGCTGTTTAAATTATTGCTGTCACCTACTAACAGGTAATGTCACACAGTGACAGAGATATCAACTGTTTAACCATTCGTCTGTCATAAGTAAGGCCCTAATTCTTTGTCAAATTCACATTTTAGGCATGCTTCATTGGCATCTTTCGTTTGAGCTAAACAGCTTTTTAGGCAAATCTCATGTTTATGTATAATGCTGTCATTGTCTTCTCGCGTTTAAGGTAACTCGATGAAAGGGATATATTTGATCATAAAGAAAATAATACTTACGTAAATAGGTGTATATACTTACCTATAGGAAAATCTAGATAAAAATTGCGCATAGTAAACATAACTTTTCATCTGAATCTTTGCTCAAATCTCTTTTCAATCTTCGCTTAATTAAGTATCAAATCCTACTTGAGTGCTACATAGGCCTTAGTTTATCTAGATATTATCCACTCATATTAGATACACTATAAAACTCACCTACGATTTTTTCACTAAAATTTAGATCTAACTTGTAGAACTACGTCCACTACTAAACAGAGCCCGAACACAACTAAATTGACCGCTACTGACAAGCGGTTGATCAATGAGTCAAATGTCACCGATGGAACGGGTTTTTAAAGCAATCAATGGGATGATTGTATGAGCACGCGACTTTACTTTCATTTTCGTTTTGCACGTCATCATCATCGTCATTTACAGTCCAATTTCACACACTGGCTGGGTATTCTTAAGCCTCCATTATCCTACTTCCTATTTCATATTAAAAACGCGAAAGTTTGTATGGATATATGTATGTTTGTTCCTCTTTCACGCAAAAACTACTGTTCGGATTTGAATGAAACTTGGAATATATATTTTCCGTGATCTGGATTAACACATAGGCTACTTTTTATCTCGGGAAATCAACGGGATCCAACGGGATGCGAACGAAACTTAGAGCCCAGAGTCTGACAGACTATACAACTTTTAAAGCTTTTGTTATTACATGAGTTTATACATTTATTACATCGACATACATCATAAATGATTCAAACAGGTCAATCCTTTATCTAGGCTGGTATTCTTAGAACTGGCTTGAGGAAACCTCTATCAATCATATTATTTTTTAGTGTCCGAATCGTAATTTTGCTAAAACCTGACCATTTGTTGAGTAAATAAACGGTAAACTGTATTTAGCCCTTGATGATAAAGACATTGCTAATCATAGTTAAAAGTTGAGATTGATTTTTGTAGGTATGTTTTAAATGCACCGCAATAGCGTGAATTTTTGATTAAATTGCGCTTTTTTCTCTGACTATACCTTTTCATACTTTTAGTTGACCTAGGCGCTTTAATAAATTTGTGGGCTGAAACGGAAATTTAAAAACCACCGGCGAGAAATGAAGCAATTATTATTACTTTTAGCATGTGGTGCGAAACAGCGCTACACCCTGCAAAGAACCGCTTCGTCATTCATTTAATTTTATGTTTTAAGCTCATAACTTTTTTCAAGAAACGTGTTTCTTCAGTTTCTTCACCTCTGATGATGATGATGACGATGTTTGGGACAGTCAATTGATAGAAAAAAAATACAGCGAACTAACTAATGTTATTAACATTGGTTGGTTTAATCAGCTTGGTGTATTTCTGCTAAATACTTTTGTTTACGACAATAAATTAATGAGGGTTATTCTAGTTAATCTGCAAAATGTTATTTAAATCATGGACGAATAATCTATGTTTAAATTCAAAGAAGTTTGATACGTAATCAATAAGTTAGTAAGTAGGTACTTAAAATGAGTTCTACTGCGTACGATTATTAAGAAAACTTCTTGTAAACAAAAACAACTTTTCTTGGACATTTTACACAACGCTATCTACTCCTAAGAAATCTTAAAACGGTCTCTGTCTGTATCAATCCTCTAAAGGTGCTGGTTCGATTTCAACGCCACGTGACAATAAATGATTGTACTTAAATAACGTCGCTATCTTTGCTAGCGTGCTTGTAGCTAGAAGGCCTGTTAAAGATAGTTTAGTTATTGTTAGTACTAGATGCAGAACTAGATGGCGCTGCTAAATTTGTACGCATTGTAGAACGCGCTAGCGTTGCGTTTTGTGCAACGGGCCGCTATGCTAGTAATATTTTGAATTAAAAGACTCATTTCATTACATAACAGTGTTTTATGTATACTCCCCCCTCTCGAGGCCTACCTATTAGTCCAACCATATACAAGGCCAATCACTCTTATTGTGCTCTCAAAATAAAAACACGTTTTCACATCTTTTACAAATTAATATAAGTAATTTCATTTCATCCGTGACGTCTTTGGGTGAGGTTTGGTTTGACACTGACATTTAAATTTTTCATTTTTATTTATTTATTTTAAAATTAAGTGACTTTGCAGAATGCCCTTTAGCTAATTGTAAATATTAAACAATAGTATTAGTAACCTTTCCACGAATTTTAGTGACTAATATTGTTTGGTTACCTACTACCCCAAACCACAGAACTATCGCACGGTCGTATACTTAGGTACATTTATTTTATTTTTCCCCTTAGCCACATATTGAGACAAAACTAAAAAATATTAAACTTAGCCGTGAGAATGTGATTTTAGCAAAATAAAAAAAGCACTTTCTTTACTTATTGTACTATACCATCCAACTTGGTAAAAAAATAAAAATAAAACCTATTTTTAGATCAAATTTATTCTTAAAATATTCGAGTTGTGCGTAAGAAATAGTTTGAGAACATTGACATTAACATAAATATTAAGCAATCAGAGTATTAGTAAAGTGAACATTAACATAAAAATATAGAATCTTCAGTTCCAGTCATCGAAATACTGTTTGAACGCTGTCGGCTCCACACCTTCAGGTATTCTGGACACGGGTACCTGGAAATGAACAGTTTTTGTTGAAAAGTACACTCATTTTCTTCACGCACATTCTCAAGAATGTCTTCTAGTTCAGTGTTCCGCAAAGGGTGTGCCGTGGGACACTGTTGTGTCATTAGATAGTTGGTGTGTCTCGGACGGACGGAAGAAAAACACTCACACAGGTCAATCACGCGAGCGCACGAGCGAGGCGTTTTGTTTATTAATAATAAAAATATTGATTAGTATTTTGTATTTACTTAAAAACTTATTTTTCATTTACCTCTAAAATTTTTCGTTTTCCTAGATGAACATAGTTTGCGGAACACTGTTCTAGATGATCATTGTAGAAATAAATAGTATATTTTTGAACTACTTCAAAAATATATACACGTTTGTAATGGGGTCAATCGCAATTTGTCGTTCAACGTGTTTGCACGGAACGTACAAAAATAACATTTAAAATTGTTGATAATGATGAGGTACATACCCAAGGTGGATAATCGCTTGTTTTCAGATACTGTTCGGCTTTGTTCATCGCTTCAGATTTTTCCTGAAAACACATAAACTCTTAGAAATCTTTATTCAATGTGCCAATTGCAATTACATATTTATTTAACGAGAGATGCCTGTTTTTCTAATACCTTTTCATTGGACCCTCGTCCAACCCATACGTAAATACCGCTGTAGCTTCCCGTGTCCAAGATGTAGCATTCCTGAAACAATTAAAAGATACAAAAAAAAGAAGACTTTTTTATAATCTACCTGCGGGCCTAGGATGCGCACCGCGAGATATTTGTCATGTCGTTCTGTCAAAATGTAAGCATTTTGTACCAGTTTAGGAACTATTGCATTATCTATGGTAATGTTGTCGAGAAACCGCGCCTTTGAATTTTCAACTTTTGACATTTCTGCATGACTATTATCTCGTCCTCAGAGAGGTACGACGACTAACAAGTGTCAAAAGTGTACATTATGGCGCGTTTTGTCGACACCATTAGGTGCCACAGATAATGCAATACTTCCTAAACTGGTACAAAATGCTTACATTTTGACAGAACGACATGACAAATATCTCGCGGTGCGCATCTTAGGCCCGCAGCTGACCCGACAGACGTTGTCAAGGTAATCGGTAAGTTTTCTTAAATTGTGCGCAATTTTTTTAATGAATTAGATACATAAATGCTACCAAGACAATAAAAGTTGTTAAATAACAAAAACAAAAAAGGATGGCTAATTAACTGACCTTCGTGTTTAATAATTCCTTAGTCAGTGGAGGAGGTATCTTCGTGATCTTGAGAGTGCCAGTGCTGTCAGATATCTCGGATAGAGTCACCTCCTTGGTCTCACCGCGCTCGAACTCCTGCAAATACTGCCAGTTCAGAATGTTGTTAGTAAACCATTGAGTTAGTACGCAGATTGGCGAAACTCTCGAACGAGACTCGTGCTTTCGAAAAACGAGCAATGTTGTATGAAACGGGGGTCAAAATTTGAATCACGTTTCATACAAAACGAGATTTTCAGTGTGTAATTTTGGTAGAATGGGAGTCCCGCTTCTTCTTACGTAGGAACTACGTATCACATATAAGGTGTGCCCGCGACTTCGTCTGCGTGGAAAAGTGTCTTTTGGGTAGCATTTTTAATTACTTTCATACAACTTTTCGTCCCCCCCTTTCAACCCCCTTACAACCCTTTTTTCACATTAAAAAGTAGCCTATGTCCTTTCTCAGGCTCTAGAGCTAGACTATCTGTGTACCAAATTTCATTCAAATCGGTTCAGTAGTTTTAGCATGAAAGCGAGACAGACAGACAGAGTTACTTTCGCATTTATAATATTAGTAAGGATTCTTTGTTAGTACGTACAACGTAGTGTTATAGAAAAGCTGACACACTCCGTAAGATGTGTTTTTTATAGAGCACTAGCTGGTACCCGCGACTTCGTCTGCGCAGGTTTACCGTACGTTTCCACTGCAAAACATTCACAATAAAACATGCACAACTCTGTGAAGATATCGATTTGCGTTTCCACCGGCCAATCTTGTGCATGTTTCACATTTTGAATCTTGTGCAGATTGTTTGTGAGGATTTTCTTTATTGTAAAAACAAAGTGTTCGTGAAGTGAATTGTGTTGTGAAGGTTTTACTGTTAATGTTTTTAGTGGAAACACGCAGTTAGAGGTGCAATTTGCTATGCGAAATTTTCTAGGCGTTTCTGAAGAGTTCGCGTCCCGCTGGATCCCGTGGATTTTCCGGGATAAAAAGTAGCCTATGTGTTAGTCCAGGTCACGGACAATATATATTCCAAGTTTCATACAAATCGGATCAGTAGTTTTCTCGTGAAAGAGTAACAAACATCCAGACATCCATACAAACTTTCGCGTTTATAATATTAGTAGGATATATTTTGGCAATCGTTCTGGATTTTACCTCATCATCGCCTCCCTCATTGGCTTCCGCAACTGACTCCTGGTCGCCGGAGCCGAGAGTCTCGAAGAACTTCACTATGTCTGACTCACTAGAGTCTTGCTCTGAAAGAACAAAACAGTAGGTAGGTACCTACATTTTAGGTAGGTACCTAATAAAACATTGGATTTTTTGTAGGATACCAACCCCCATATCGTAATACCGCGTGCACACTATGCCCATGCCGCTGCCGGCATTATTGCCGCGGACTTATTGCCACAGCAACATCGTCTTTATTCTCATTAGAGAGCAAGGGCATGAACTTGGGCCGGGAGCCGGGGCAGAGGCATGGTCGTGTTTACACTATGCTCGTGCCCACTTCCCTGCCACAGTCCCTGCCGACTGCGGCATTGTGTGAACGCAACATAAGCTCTGGGGCATTATTCTGTATGACTTAGGAGATTCCTTGCCGTAACCGTATGACGTCACCGTAAGGAATGAATGAATGAATGAATGAAAACGCTTTATCTATACATCTATACAAATATTATAAAGAGGAAAGGTTTGATTTTTCGTTTGTTTGTTTGTTTGTATGAATTGAATAGGCTCCGAAACTACTGGACCGATTAAAAAAATTCTTTTACCATTAGAATCCTACATTATCCCTGATGAACATAGGCTATATTTTATCCCGGAATTCCCACGGGAACGGGAATTACGCGGGTGAAACCGCGAGGCGCTGCTAGTTGTACATAAATAACACCGAAACATATTCCTATGATGTAAACAAAACAGGTTACATTAAATGTACAATGGGCGGCCTTATCGCTCAATAGCGATCTCTTCCAGGCAACCTTTGGATGGAGAGGATTTGAATAAATTTAGAGAAGGGGGTCGGGGTGCTAATAAGAGAAATTTCGTGATTTAGTAAATACATATTATATAATATACGTATATATACATAACATGCTATGCATAATATAATACATATACAATTCCAAAACCTAATATACCTATTTAAATATAATTAAAAAACATATATACAATATATATATGTATATATAATAACTAACGTAAACAGAGAAATGATATAATAATCCAACATAATATATGAATAATCCTGTATTAACATAAAGATGATCAATAACAATACCTAGGACAATTTCGAAAGATAATAGCTCTTCACTCGAGCTTTGAATATTGCAAGGGATGCAGCCTTTTTAATAGAGATCGGTAGTTTATTCCAGAGGCGTACGGCTTGAACCGTAAAGGAATTGTCGAAGAAACTAGTTCTGTGAACGGGAGTTATTAACAAAAGATTTTCAGATGACCGAAGAGGACGGGCGTTAGAACAATGGAGAAATTCAAAACGCTCCTTCAAGTAACAAGGAGTGGAAGGGTTATGGAGAATGTTATAGAGGAGTGAAAGTATGTGACTATGCCGACGAAGACGAATAGGAAGCCAATTCAGCTTGGCACGAAATTCGGAGACATGATCAAATTTGCGTAATCCGAATATGAATCTGATGCAGAAGTTTTGGAGCCGCTCTAGTTTGCTGAGTTGGTCTTCCGTGAGGTCAAGGTAGCTAGCGTCGGCATAGTCAAGGACTGGTAGAAGAAGAGATTGGGCGAGCGCAATTTTAGTAGCAGTGGGTAAGAAATTGCGCAGTCGTCGAAGTGAGCCACCGGATGCAAACATTCTCCTACTTACAGATTCCATCTGTTGTCCCCATGACATGCTGCTGTCTATAAATACGCCTAAATTCTTGACATGTTTACTATATGGGATAACTACGTTGTCAAATAATACTTGAGGGAGAGTTGCCCAGTCAATTTTCGTCAGCGTACGCGAGCTTCCAAGTATAATAGTCTGGGTTTTTGACGGGTTAACTTTGAGACCGTAGGCTATACTCCAATCTTGAATTTGTCTAAGGTTGACATTTGTACGACGAATAGCATCGGCTAGGTTGTCCAGTGAATCTTGCGTATAAATTTGGAGATCATCTGCATAGAGGTGGTAGGCAGAAGTGAGCTTGTGGGTTATTGAATTAATGAAGAGTGCAAAAAGAAGAGGAGATAAAACTCCACCTTGCGGGACACCGGCAGATGTGTCACACCAAGTTGAGAAGGTGTCGTCAACGCGAATCCGCTGCCGACGCCCATGCAGATAACTGCGAAACCAGTCAATCACCCTTGGAGATATGTTAATTGAGCGTAGTAGTCCAATGAGTATATCGAAGTCCACAGTATTAAACGCGTTGCTAAAATCCAAAAGAGTGAGGACAGTGAGTTGTCCGTTTTCCATACCCAATCTTATGTCGTCAGTGATTTTTACAAGGGCAGTGGCAGTACTGTGACCCGGTCGGAATCCGGACTGGAAAGGATTAAGCAGACTGTGATGGATGAGAAAAGAACTGAGCTGCTTGTGGATGAGGCGTTCAAGAACCTTGGATAGGAATGGGAGAATAGAGATGGGACGATAGTCGGAGAAGGACGATGGTTTAGATTTTTTAGGAAGAGGAATGACGTGCGCTTCCTTCCAGATGGAAGGGACGACACCGGTAGTGACGGAAAAGTTAAGTAGGTGACAGAGCATTGGGAGTATTTCGTCAATTATAGGGATCAACATATTTCGACCGATGTTGTCACTTCCCATGGCGCTTGATGAGATGGACAAAATGCTCTTCTTAACATCACATGCAGTGAATTGACTAAAAACGAAAGGAGAATGATTTGGAGTCGGCAAAGAAGAAAGATAGGTTAAGGTGTTGTTTTTGGCATGCTGATCCATGTCAGATGACGACGAGAAGTGACGGTTAAGAGAATCAAGATCAAGATTACTAGTGCTGGAGACGTTGCGTGACTTGCCAACTCCAAGTGTTTTCAGAAATTTCCACGCTTTGGCTGAATCTACGTTTGAGACAGAAACATGAATGTGACGACGCTGAGCGTCCCTACACTCTCTATTGCAGCGATTCCGTGCGATGAGATATTTTTCCTTACTAGTGTCGTCACCGCGTTGTTTATACCTGGTTTTGAGAATGTTTTTTTTATGTTTTAGTGCTTTGATTTCATCTGTTAGCCAAGAAGCCGGCAGATGTTTCATTTTAATGGAACGTATCGGGGCATGTTTGTCAAATAGTTGTGTCAATGTGGCATTGAACACGTTGATTTTGTCGTCGATAGTATCTGCCGCCATTACTGGAAACCAGTCTATTTTCCGTGCGTCGGCACGAAGCTCGTCGACATCCATGCCACCAAAATTGCGCTGCAGAAGAATTTTTGGTTTCTGTTTAGGAGGGCGAATTTTATAGGAAAGCAAAACAAGGTCGTGGTAAGAAAAGGCATCGGCCGCTAGTTGGCCATGCTTACTGACATGCTGTAAAGATGAAACTAGGATTAAATCGAGAAGTGATGGCACACAGTTTGGAAAGTGGTGAGTCGCAGCGAGGGGAAGGATATGCATATTGCAGGATTTGGTTATGGATTCAAAGGATAAGGTACGAGAGTCTTTTTTCAAAAGACATGTATTGAAATCGCCCATTACAATCGTATGACTATACGATGGCAAAAGCTCTTCCAGCAGTTTTTCGAAGGATGAGAAAAAATTTATACGTAGAGAGGGACAGTAGTATACTCCTAGAAGAATTTTGGTGTGCGAAAGTACTACCTCTATAAAAAGATGCTCGCCTGCGCTCGAGGGGGGTGGTTGTGCAGACATGTTTACTATAGTATAGGGAATATGAGAGCGCAAGTAAATAGTCCCACCGCCACCTCCACAGCCAGTTCGGTCGTTGCGTATCAAAGTAAAGCCGGGAAGGGTGTAAGAAGTTGATGGGAGACAGGGTTTAAGAAAGGATTCAGATACTAGGACAGCATGAATATTCTTGCTTTCAAAAGAAGCCAGCATGTCAGTGAAGTGAGCCGGGACACTCTGGGCATTTATGTGGACAAGATTGAAATTTTTGGTTACATCTGAGAAATTACAGGTTAGTGCATCAGAGAGAGAAGGAATACTCGAAAAGCTATTATCACTCGTGTCAGGTGAGGAGATAGATAAAAACTCATTGTCGTCGGAATCGGAAAGAGACATTCAAAATACTATTAAGATATAATAAAAATAAAATATATACAAATATAAGAAGTGATTATAATATACCTACACTTACAAAACAAAGCTAAGGGTTGTTATTTGTATTTTGTATCCAAAGGTACTCCATCTGCCGGTTACTTATGGGATATTACGAAAACTAAGACTAACAAAGATATGACCATTTTTAACACACAAATTACTTTGTGTAGCACTAAGAAAACATTATATACGTAGTAGTCCACGCACGTAGCCATGCCACACACAGATACATAAAAGAGAAGCTGAAGTAAAAAAAAAATAAAAAATAAATAAATGTGACACTAGCTGACATGACATCGACATGACATTCTGAAAAAAAAACATACCAAAATAATTGAAAGTTGAAAAATAAGCTTTGAACATTATTCTAAATCATGTGGGTACAATAAAGGTTAGACCGCACTAGGGCGGAACTGCACTGCAGCGGAGCGTCGCGTCATTTTCAATGTAGCTCGGTATAACGCACTAGAACTGCAGCAGCGCGGCATTTTATCTCTCAGTCGGTTGGCAACCACTGAACGCGATGGATGAAATTGGTGTGAACGGTATATATATATAAAAGAAGAGGGACCTGACTTACATCACATTCCAGGCCAGACCGCTAAAGCTAGGGCTAAAATTTGGAATGTACTTTCTTTACATGGCATAGGCACCCGCTAAGACGGGATTTTAACAAATTTAACCCCTGACTGGGTCAAACTGGGCCTCAACGTTAGTATGCAAAATCGTATTCCTTGAAGTTATAAATACCAAAATTGACATGTACCTATATTCATCAAACTAAATAAATAAGATCTGTATTTAAAAAAGCTAGCTCAACACTAATTCGCTGTGCTATTAGTTGTTAAAGTTTGTATGGAAAAATTGGTTTGTTTCAAGCTTAGGTAGGTACCTAGCATGTCCTTACAAAAAAATAAAATACCTACGAAAGGTGTAAGTAGGAAGGGAGATAGCGTACCTAGGTAAAAAATACCAGCCTCTGAAGCCACATTTAAAGAAGTAGCTAAGTGGGTAGGTAGGTAAGTGGGTAGGTAGGTAAGTAGGTAGTAGGTACCTACTTAAGATCTCGCTATAAAGTTAACAGGAAGCATAGTTTATGTGTTGCTTTATTACTGAGTACCTACCACGCGGGCAAAGCCGCGGGCGCTACAGCTAGTATAATATAGATGGATGCCTCGCAACTGTCGCGGACGCGCCGCTTACTATAACGCACTTAGCGGCAGCGGAACTGCGCGTCGCGAGCGCGTCAACTTTGCCTAGTTGCCCAACTCTGTCGCGACGCTCCGCTGCAGTGCAGTTCCGTTGCCGCTTAGTGCGGTATGGCTAGTACATTTACTTGGAAAGAATATAGAAGCTAATTGACGCGACGCTCCGCTGTAGTGCAGTTCCGCCCTAGTGCGGTCTAACCTTAAGATGATGTGCTACACTCAAGTTAGCAAAAAGATAAACGGTCACGTGAAGAAGTGTACCTACCTACCTACACTAAGCTAGTGGCTGTTTGCAGCCAGCCTATACACAATCACTTCTTGGATGCGCTTGTGCCGGCGGCGGCGGCCCTCCTCGCCGACGGAGGCCTTGTGTCCTTCGTCGGAGCCGAGGCAGAGGCCGCCGACGACGTCGACACAGGTGGCTTGGGGGGCATCAACTTGTTGAGTTCGGCCGTGCTGCTGATGCGGTGTCGTGCACCGTCCGGTCCGATTATGTGTATGTGGCCATCCTTGGTCCAGCAGCTTTTCATGCCAAAGCGTTCCCTCGCCGACATGAACGCAAGGTGCCTTGATCTAGTCAGAAACTCAGACAACGTGATGTTACTGCCTTTGAGATTGGTTTTGGCAAACCATACCTTGTCACGCATAGCGATATCCCGAATTTTCACCAGGATGGGCCGCGGCTTACTGCCACTGGTAGCACGTCCCATGCGATGGCACCGGCTAATATCGGACACAGTGAAGTCTGAGAGTTTGAGCTTCCCACTTACGGTCTTCACGATAACTGCTATCCTCCTTACTATCCTCCGGGACACCATGTAGCAGCACAATTTTACGGCGGCTACGCATCTCCTGGCTGTCGGCGTCGCGTGCAAGAATTTCAACCTGTTGCTGAATAGTCTTCAACACGGACAGGGTGAATGACTTGAAGGCTGCAAAGTCTGCAGCAATAGAGTCTACGCTGGCGGGTGAAGAGGACTTATTCAACTCTCCTTCAAAACGTGTCATCCTGTCGTGAATAGCCTGGATAATGTCAGTCAAGGGCTGTTGGTTGTCCATGTTGAGTGCAGTGACTTGGTCGACGAATAAATAGTGTAGGTGAGGTGATGTAATTGAGATGGAGTTTTTGGCAGATGAAGTACTCAGGTAAATTAGTAATTTAACACATTAACTATGAAAATTTATAGGTTTTTACTATTTTAAACTAATTAATTTAATATAGAGCACTTTCGAAAGTTGTTGATTCACCTACCCTCCATAGGGGAAAAAAAGGAATGACATTTATGGCATAGGAAATACGGCATAGGCATAGGGCGATTTCACGCCGCTGTCTTGTCGTGCTGCGTAACGCGCTTGTATTGGTCATAGTGAATAAGGCCCCTGTTGGGTTACTCCCGACCACAGTTCCAATCTGGATTCACGGAATTTGACAGATCTCGTGTCATTTTGTACTGAAAAATTACAGGACTTCTGTCAAAATCTATGGATCCTGATTGGAACTGTGTTCGAGACTAACCCACCTGAACTGCTTTCGCTGCCCAGCATAATGTCAAGTGACGTGGCTAAAGATATACGAAAACAAGAAGCTTTCGACGGCAACTACTTAGTTAGTCACTACTTAGTCACAGAATACCTATGATTTAGTATTAAAATAGTTCAGAAAACTTGCCAGGCACCTGGCAGGTTTTTATGAGATAATGAGTAGGCTTTTTACAGTAATGAGATAGGTACTTCATATCCATGTCTATAAATAATATCAGACGTGAGAATCTCCTGTAGTCTCTTGTCAAGTTTCTATGATCATTAAAGTTTGGTATACCTTGCTGTTGGTTCGTTCTTACGCCGCATTTGTTAGTTCGTGGTTGCAATTTGTACTCCAGCGAACTTTTATTGCTGCCAAAAGCATACTTCAACCTCTTATAAAAAAGATATTACATCTCACCTATGATCTCGATTTGTGCCCTTCCATTGTGATCCTGATCACGTATCTGATTGGCAACTGTGATGGCCTTCAGACGCTCCACACTTTTGGCCTGAAATTGTGATTAAAGAATCTCCTAAGGCGCAGGGTAAAGCCAGACAACCTTCTCGCTCGCACATTTAAACATTTTTGAAGATATAATTTAACTAAACGTAATTATGTGAAATTGCAGAGCTTCAGAATAACAATGCGAAGGTTCAATAAAAATATTACATTAAACCAAATAAGTTTTCTAACCAAAAAATGTGCACTTTGATTTATCGCATTGGTACAAGTTTTTTGGTCGGAAAACTTGTTTGGATTAATGTGATATTTTTACTGAACCTTTGTATTGTTATTCTCTCGACCCTGAAGCTCTGCAATTTCACATAATTACATTTATTTATATGCGAGCGAGAAGGTTGTCTGGCTTTACCCTTCGCCTTAAAATCATTATTTGTTAGTAGCTTGTTCTAGCTTTGCTAGTAGCACTAGTAGTCATCGGGAGTCGGATTCCCAAGTTTTGATAAAATTTACAAAGAAAAATGGCTTTACCTTTTCTCCGACGTATAAGTAGATCTGGTGGTCTACATCCAGCACAAAACAGTCTCCTTTATTCAACGACTCGAAGGATGGCTTCACCTGGAAAGAGTTGGATTTGTCTATGGTAGAAAAAGTTAGGTAGGACTAGGATTTCATTCTGAAGTCTAATTCAATGACTTGTATGCCGTCGAGATAAGAGTCCATATTTTGGTCCATTATTTTCTGAAAGATCTTGGACAAGTTGCATACCTAATCTACCCTTGGGTATACCACGTCTGTGTTTGATAAAATCTATTTATTTATTTAATACTTTATTGCACAAAAATAATAAATTTGTTATAAAGGGTGGACTTAATGATCTAAGCATTGTCTGCCAGCCAACCCAAACGTGGTGGTGTAGTGAGGAGAGGAGGTCTATCTAAGGAATTTACCTGTTTAACCCTAACGTCTCTTTTACCCTTGACCTGGAAGAGCCTCTTCTCAGCGCCAGGGTTGATAGTGACGTGGCTGAAACCAGAAGCATGGCCGCCGTCTAAGTATCTGATCGCTAGAACAAAAAATGGATAAAGTAGCTCGCTTCTCTCACTCATAACGTTTCGAATCTCCACTCAGAAGACACTGAATGAATGAATGAGAATACTTTATTGTACGTAGCAGACTGGCGAAACTCTCGAACTAGACTCGTGCTTTCGAAAAACGAACAATGTATGAAAGGCAGGTCGTGAATCACGTTTCATACAAAACGACATTTTCAGTGTGTAATTTTGGTAGAATGGGAGTCCCGCTTCTTCTTACGTAGGAACTACGTATTACATTATTATTCTTTGGTACGTAGGTACACCTTACAAACTAATATGCGAGACAGATTATACAGAAAAAAAGATTAAACTATGACATTGCTTTGTGTGAAAGCGAGGGTACTTACTTTAGACTACTTAAGAAAGTAACGCATACCTAGGTAGGTATATCTTAACAAAACGAAATTATGCAGCATAGATAATCAAACACTGAGGAATCTGCCATGCATGACTGCTTTCGTGCACGCAGCATATCATCGTACACAGGGTGGTCTAGCATTGCCGTTCTAAGCCACTGATAAGTTACAGCCAAAATAAAATCATATTTTTCTATGGTACCTACCGCATATTCCGCTGTCAATTTTAGCTACTGCTAAACGAAAACCCCAAATGGGATCAAACGCCAAAAGTAAATACAATGGGGCAAATCGCAATATTTTCAAACGGTTTATGCGTTCGAGTGGAACGATTTGTTTAGAGAAGCAGGCAATGCTAACCTATTTGGTAGGTATGTAGTGGTTTTTAAAAACAAAAATGGTATAATAATTATACAGGATAATGAGGCAGGGCGTCTTTTAGTACAAACCTGGTTCAAAATACCCCAAGAATTGTTTAGACTCGTAATTCTGCAGCTCCCGGTGCTGTATCGCGGCACCTTGGAACTGCTGGTCATCAAGATTCACTGTCAGGATGGCCACGGCACCGGCTTCATCCTGTGATGTAGAGGATCCGAGCCAGAAGTGGATGTCCCAAGCTTTTTGGGAGCTGGTACCTGTGGTCTGAAAAGGCAAACAAAATTTAATATGGATGAGACTGGAGAGATATCATTACATTGACAGGAACACTGATGAGATTCTGATACTGTTGTAAAAATAAATAACATTGGGCTCAGACAAATATGAGTTCAACAGTTAGCTATACATATGTAGGTATGCACCTGATTGCTAGCCAGCGACTACCAAAGTGGGTATATACCTGGAAAAGATGCCTCTGACCAATAAGGCCATCAATTATTACCTATTGTTATTCATAATACATATTTTTTTTTATTTATATTACCTACTATGTATCTAGGTTTATAAATATTCTACCAGCAATCCAGTTATAAGCCACAATTTTTTTTTCAACAAATAAATACTGGACCTACCTATTTATAAGGGATAGCCGATAACAGATAAAACGACTGTTTGGGACAAGCAAGGTCAGACATACCTACGCTATAATGACGCCATTCATTGGGTGGCAGATCAATAAACATCCCATTCAATAATTTTCCTAGCCAAACTCAACATTCTAACGCTACTAACAATTAACTAATAGATGTTATAGAAAATAGTTAAATAGCACATTCTGTGTAATTAGATTAGGTAGATCCCAATAAATATATTAATTAAGTACTTAATATTAATAATTAATAAATAATTATAATGTTATTTCATGTGTCATTTGTAAATATTGTAAATACGGTATTAGTTGTAATTTTCTTTGTGGAAAAAGTTGTATGTTTAGTATAAACTTACTTTTAATACTATGTAGGAGTCACCGGAGTAGAAATTACCGAAATGTGATGGAGGTACAGCAACGGGCTCGAAATCCTGAAAACACAAGTTCATATTATTTTTATCGTGTCCGTTATAGGTACCTACTCAATTTAGAAACCTCTGATAAGCTATAATCAAACATTTTAAATAGTGAAATTCATATACATTTTAATGTTTGTTTAGTTTAGGTAAACTTTGTGACTAAGTAATTAATAACTAATGATTGAATTATTTATCGCACTAAAAACACGTTTTGCAAATGTTAACTGCGGGGCAATCGTTGTCTGATAAAAACATGCCAGGTTTTAAGCCTGGCAGTTTTTCTGAACTGTTTTCATACTATATCATAGATATTCTGTGACTAAATTGTGACATTACCGCGATTCGGCGCGTTTTTTGCCGTCAAAAGCTTCTTGTTTTCGTACATCTGTAGCCACGTCGCTTGACATTATGCTGGGCAGCGAACGCAGTTCAGTGCTTGCGATACAGGGGCAAAACCAAACACGATTCGGCAAATGTAAAAACTGCTTCAAAATAGCGTAATTGACGTGAGTATAAATAAATTTACACGTCACTTCTATGTATAAAATAAACTAAACAGTTTTCGTAAAAAAAAACATCATTTTATTGCAGTATCATAAATTTTACCAGTAGTTACTTTACGACCACCAGAAACCTATGAGTTAAAAGTGCGAACATTATATTTAGAACAAGAATGATAGACAGAGCTGCCGAGGTATTTATTATCTTCATAGCTCAACTGTTTCATGTGTACTTTGTGAATATTGTAAGTATACTGTATTAGTTGTAATTTTTTTGTGAATTTATTATCTTGTTTATTAATTCTAAAACATTTTCTTGAATAAAAACATCTTAGATTTTCCCACGGTCGATTTACCTACGCGTATCTACTCGTAAATACGTTCTTTCCATCAGCTTATATTTTATCTAGGTCTGCGGTTTTGACCTGTGGATTCTGACTATTTCTGACACTCGCGACTCCTGAGGGGGTCGCCAAAAACATAGGGAAGTTTTTTAAACTTTTAAATTACTAGCTTCTACCCGCGACACTGTCCGCGTCTCGTTTGACCCTTTTGATTTTCCGAGATAAAAAGTAATTTTACGAGCCATGTTTATTCCAAGTTTCATCCAAATCAAACAAGTAATTGCAGCGTAATTGAATAACAAACATCCAAACAAGCATCCAAACATCGAAACTTTTGACATGAATAATATTACAGTAGTGGGATGGAAGTGTCATTTACCTTACCTTTCACGCGAGTTGGATTTCGGTTTGAAAATAGCAGGATTGACGCGACCATTTTTAGTAGCAGCTACTGAATTGTTCCTCATATTGGATCCAATATAAATACTGTTCTGCTCTACATTCCGATGATCCCACAATATCTAATACTTACCAACTAGATATCTGGATGATAGCACTTCAGCGTAAGAGCTTAGGTATCTGAATAGCTCCGCACGCATTCTTTTTGAGTGAGTTAGTATTAACAAGAAAATGTGTCTGAAGTTGTATTGTACATTTTGTAATCTAGTGTGCGTTTGTAATTGTTATTTACATTTACGTATTTGAACAGCTCCTTGCTTTCATTGAAGAACAATATCATGTGAAAGGGTGTTTCGTTATCTTTTACAGTAGGGCTCTACCTATCAGTAGATTTTTAATTAGCGTGACTTTTACTTATAAACACGCAGGGTCTTTGGGGTGAAACGCAATAAAATACCTGTCAAAACAAAACCACGTTTGATGGGATATTTGCGGTGTGAGGGGGGAATTGGGGTGAAACGCAATAACACAATGTTGCCTAAACTAAACCATGTTTTTGATGGGGTATTTGCGGGGTGAGTGAGGGAGGTTGGGGTGAAACGCAATAAAACAATGATGCCTAAACAAAACCACGTTTTTGATAGGGTATTTGCGGGGTGAGGTGTAATTGGGGTGAAACGCAATAACAATGATGCTTACCTACACAAAACCACGTTTTTCTATAAGAAATTAAGAACGTTTTTGAATAACGTTGCGTACATTTTTTTTTGTAAATCTGGTGTTTATGTCACGTTTAGGTTTAGGAACAAACTAAATAAAGGTTAGTACGATTGGATTCAGAATTCACTCCAGTGACGTTCTCAGTTTAAAAATGAGTGTAAGTACAAAGGATAATGTCCGTCTGAAAGGGATCCTACGCTCATCAAGCTCAAAATTAGGCAGGAAATTGTGAATTACTATTATGAAAATGTAAAAAATTGTTAAAATTTATAAAACCAAGGATAAAACTAATCAAAAATTTTTGACAACCGCCAAGAAACGACCCCCATATCGCAAGCTCCGAACTGCTTTCGCTGCCCAGCATAATGTCAAGTGACGTGGCTATAGATATAAGAAAACAAGAAGATTTGGACGGCAAAAAACGCGCTGAAATGATCTATTTAGTCACAGTATACTACGATTTAGTATGAAAACCTGCCAGGCAAGCAAGGCAGCACACCGATCGCGCCCCAGGATCCCTCAATCTAGCATTTAGCTAAAATCGCATTCTTGTCAGTAGTGACTCCAGGCACATGGTTCTCATAACTAACCTCTATTCTCCATATTTCAAGACCGGCTTTCTGCCCCGCATTCACAAACGCTTGGTGGAGTTCAGGCATTTCTGTGAACAAACTGAAAATATGAGTTTACTTCTACTACCTACTAGGGATAGTAAAATATCAACCTGTCTAAATGTCTGGAAAATTTGTGCCTCTAACTACCTACTAACGACAATACGGCGAATGTATGCGCATTGAGTTCCCCGTGAAGACTGACGATGACAGAGCCGAGCATAGACTAAAAAGAATTTTTCTCGCGATCGTAACGCACAAGGCTGCGGTGTGCGGCTCAACGCAGAGTACCGCGTTTGCTCCTCGCCGCTGACGCAGACTGCGACGTAACAAAATACTACTAGACGTTTTCCATACTATTATGTGTCCGGCGCTGCCGCTGCGTTGTGCGTTACGATCGCGAGACCAAACCTTTAGGCAGTCTGAGCAGACCTCAATGTTGAGGCTCGTTCGACCAGAACTTTCACTTTATTCCTCTGAGCCTCGCCTGAGCGTGCTCAAGTGATAGATAGATAGATGATATATATGTTCCACAACAAAAATTTACAATGCAAATAACGAGATGAAGGTACACGTGAACTTAAAATTAAGAGTAGAAAAAAAAACATAATCTTATTCCTAGTCTGTGTGGTGAAGAAATGGCCTCAGCTCAGCTTGATGCTACGGTATATATACAAGTGGATACAAGGCTTTACGAAAGAACGAGACAACACAGACAATACAGGCATCAATTAACTTTAGACTTGATGTCCTTGGGTTTTCGGGTTCCGAGTATGGTCTTTTATATTTCTGTCTGTCTGTAGTCAAGGATATTTATAGAAATATAAAAATGTTTATTATTGGCTCTACCTGGCTCTACCAATCATATTTTTCTGGTTCCAAAATAAAACGAACCTACCTACTTGTACTTCTAATGAAAAAAATAGTCTGAAAATAGTAGGTACATAGAGTACCTACGTACTTACATAGGTACCTATACTATACATACATAGGTAGGTAGGTAGTACATACCTAGATAGGTACCTAATTAATTTATGAGGGTAGGTCGGTAGGTTACCTAAAGCATGAAGCTATACTACTTATTCCAAGTTTTATCAAATTGGACAAAGTTCCAAATTACATCTAAACGTAAGGATATAAAAGTGATATCTGTGATCAAAACAGTCACATTAAAAAAAATAAAAAAATTAAATGAAATACGTTCAACACGCACTAGGTAGTTTTTACATTACTTGTACCTACCTACATAGGTTCAAATGAGAGAAAAAGTAGGTCAGACAGGAAAAAAGCAAACAAAGTACCTAGTAGGAAGGAAGGTAGGTAGGTACAGCAAATATACATAAATATAGTAGGTACCTAACAGAAAACAAAACAAAAAAGAACAATAAATCTACCTATAATATTAGTAGGAAGGATATATCAGTATACCTAACCTTACCTACCTAAAATGTACTATGTAGTATTATTTTGTGTGTGACTCAGTTAGTAGCTACCTAAGTACATAATGCGAGTATAATTGTATGTATGTAGGTACTAAGTATTCTGTGGCAGTTTCTCACAATCTACAGTGAATCTGTTGCGAAGGTCAACACGCTTCAGTGGACGCGACTCAAATGAATGTTGTTTGTTTGTTTGTTTGAAAACATTGGCAAAATTGATTAAATAAACGCGTGTATTGTTTGAAATCAACAGCTCTGCTCTAGCCAAGTTGACATAACTTATACATTTATACCCTAGAAAATAGAAAACGCCAAAAATTTTATGAGAAAAGTCACGTTTTAGATTCTACTTACTACCAAGAAGTTAGATTCTAGGTTCATTCAAATTATCCCCTGACTAAATCCCCTGCGTAGGGGATTTCTGGAACTTTTGTCCAAAAATCCCCTTAGCTGCCACGGCGACTGTCGGCAGGGGAAAATTGGAGAAAAGTTCCAGAAATCCCCTTAGGGGTCCAATACCAGGTTAGGTACCCCTATTTCAATGCTACTACTCTTGGCTATCGCCGCCGTTCCAATCCGGGTTCACGGAATTTGACAGATCTCATGTCATTTTGTACTTAAAAATTACAGGACTTCTGTCAAAATCTATGGATCCGGATTGGAACTGTGTTCGAGAGTAACACACCTGTACTTAGGTACACACCTACCATAGATTCTACTGTCAACCTACCGCAATTAGACTTCAAACTCATTTGGTAAATCAGGTTGATGTTTGGTAAGTAATGAAGTTCAAAGAGGTAGGTACTTCAGACATGTTTTAACAAACTGAAAAAAAATCGCGTTGGTTGCCATTTTTTCGTGGGTGCAGAGCGTAAAAGTGAAAAAATTAAGTATCTAGCCTCGTCAAAAATCTACCTTTTTTACTTTCACTCCTTGGATTATTGTTTTTTTAAGAAAAGTACTTTGCAGGTTATTTTTAACTTTTACCGCTTGGATTAAAAAAAAAAGAAACTAAGTACCAGGTACCTATATGTACCTACTTTTTTTTACTTTTACACATTAGATTTTTTTTTTTTAAACTGCAGTTTTAGCAATATAGTAATAATTACACAGATAGATTACCCTAAAACATAGTTAAGAATGATCTTTGATTAACTTTTAATGGTACTTACGTGTACCTAACTTACCTACTAACAGAAAAAATTGACGTTCTGAAAACATAATCATTGGTTTCTAATATCAAATTTAAAAAAAACACACCAAAAGCTTCCATTTTGGATAGCGGCCATAATAGAGAGACGTCCGAATGGAGTAACATCTTTGATTTAGAACTTCGAATCTAGCTTCATTTTTTTTTTAACGTCCGACCGAAAAAGAAAGTGGTGTTATAAGGACGGGATTGTCTCCTTGTCTTCTTATCTCCGCTGTAGATGCGGTTTTAAAAGTAGTTTATGATTATTTTGGTAAAAAATAATGGATAGAGCCAATAATGGAACTGTGATGCCGAAAATGTGATGTAACTTTTGATACTGACAGTACCCAGTTCCAATAAATATTTTGATCAGACATTTACTCATGCTGACTGTACTTACTGATCTAATTTAAATATATAAAATATGCATAATAATAAAATTAGTATGCTTAAGGAAACAAGTCTTATTATTTTTTTGCATCATATGAAAACTAATTTTACATGCAAATAAGTCAAATATTACGTAGAATCTGACCACGCTAAGTCTGCAATGGAATAAATTGGCAAAAGCTGTGGGGATTTTTGGAAAAAACTGAAATCCCCACTGGTAGGGACTTCGTAGTGGAGATTTCTGGAATAAATCGAAATGAACATGGGTATTATTCAACTCGGTAACTTTCGATGTCCAATTATTTTAGCATTTTGAGGGTAGTATTCTTATATAGTGTAGGGGTGCATTATGAAAAGAATTTTGAAAAGTCACACCCTAAAGGGTCTAAAATTAGGATCAAAGATTATAACCAAATAATGCGTATGCTGCTACCACGCGTGCAAAGCCGCGGGCGACAACTAGTACCTAATAAATAGATACAAAAGTTTGAAAATTGAAACGCTTACGCAGATCTGAGGGCCTAGTACGAGTTTTCAGTGTATAGTGTGGGTGTGAAACGTCTGACGCCCAGCACACCAGGGGGCGCTGATTTGTATGGAGACACTGAGCGGATTCTTTGAGAAGTTCGACATGCGAGTACGAGCTTGGTATAGTCAAAGCTTCTCAAAGAATCCGCTCAGTGTCTCCATACAAATCAGCGCCCACGGTGTACTAGGGTGCCAGAGATAGACCACAGATCATAATAATACTATCTAGACATTAGACAGACATCGATTTTTTTACTTCTTGGCACACAACATACAAAACCTTTAATTAAGTAAATGAAACAATAATAATTGGTAAATATAATTAAAAAATTAAATAAAAAAGTAAATTTACCTTCCAAAAACTAACAGAACCTTAGTACAGTACATTGTAATGAACATAGGTAGGCACCTACTTAGGATCATTGACAACTTGGACAAAAATGCTTTGTATGTTTGTATGTTTGTTCGTCGAGATCTTTTGAACCGCTTATCCGATCTTCACAGAATTTGGGAGGTATACGGATAGTACTCTTAAGTTTTACTGGTTTGAAAAATAAAGTAAATCGGTCAAGGGGTTTGAAAGTTATGAGGTTCCAAAGGGAGTAAAGAAAAAATAAAGTCGTACCAAAATATCAAGTGGGGTGTCATATGATAGGGCTTTGCGTAGAAATTCCAAACCCGTTTTTATTTTGATTCTAGGTCTAATAGTTTCTGAGTTGTTGTTAAAATTATAAAATTGGCAAACCCAGTATAATGTGAGCTACCATTTCTTGGAGTTTCAATGATTTCATAGTTCAAGTAAGACTGGTAATTAATTAGACGTCGATTTCGATGCGATTTGCAAAGTTTATTGCAACCATTGGTCAATAAAAATTGTTTGGGTTTTATTAACCTCCGACCATCACGAGATCTCAGTTCGGGGCGAACTACTAGTTAATCTTAGTCGGTTTAATAGTAGATAGCTCAACTGTTTCACGTGTTGATATTGTATAATTACTGTAATCTTGATTTTCTTTACGAATAAAATTGTAATCTTAGTTCGGGATCGTAAATAAACAACAAAAAAAAAAACTCACCAAAACACGTCAAGCTCGACACACCTCGAAATCCGACTGACGTAGACTACACAATGACAGTTCTTCTCTGGGGCCGGCTAAAACTCGGTATGTGGCTATGTAGGTTACGCCATGTGACGTAAGCGATAAAAGATTGTGCTCTATGATCTAGATATTCTAGATTGATTATGCAAGACATCGAGCTAATGAACTGAGGATTTACCTAAGGCTGTGTTATATTTAATAAAAAAAAAACTTATGTAGACCACAGAATATTAGTTATAATATTATATGTCTATGTCCAGAGAATACTGAGTGCTACGAAGTGCTACGAGAAATGCGTACCTAGTGCTACGCGAATTTTGATATTGATTAATAAGTAGGTACTTATAATTTTGCGAAGCCGTCAATTGGTAGTAGGTAGATATTTGATACATATTTATTTTATTTACCATAAAGAGTGGTCTAATAACTCAAAGCACTAATACGTAGGTATATTTCAAACGATGAGGTCTGAATCAAAAATTTTTTTTTTTTCGTTTTGGCCCTATCTTACTTCGTGATTATATTTCTAAAAAAAGTATTTGATTGATACTAACACTGGATGAGAAGAGTCGAAGACCGGGCTCAGTGGCGCGTCTTGGGGGAGACCTACGTCCAGCAGTGGACTGATATGGGTCGATGATGATGATAATGGTGATGACGCTGATGATGATGATGATGATGATTTGATACTAAACAAGTGTCGCGTGTCGTACGAAATCGTATAGATAAATACACCTTACCGCGTTCCTAAACTCCTCAATGACTTAGAACAGCGTATTTTTATCTCAAAGGAGGAAAACGCTGCAATATCATGAGATCGCTGTAAACTGCAATTGGCAAGAATCCAACAGGTTAATCCACTCTATGTAAATATTTATTTATTATCTTCTAAATATCGGTAGATTGATTTATGGATCATAAACAGGCCTGTTAATCTTTTCATAGTAGATTGTATCATAAGGGAGCAAAATTATATTTTTACGGCGAGGGCGATTTTTTGAATCCAGAGCGAAGTGAAGGAGTCTAGAGTAGATTCTTTAGTAGAATCCTGAACGTAGCGAGGGATTCAAAGTACTTCGCCCGAGCCAAAAATATATTTTGCGCCCGAGTACAATTTATTGCACTCTACTTTTGCACTCTACTTTTCATCACCAACTATGAGAAAATAAAAGGCGCCTCATATTTTATTGTAATATTATTATTTAATACATATATAGTAACAACTAAAATGAAAATAAATAGTATCTATAATGAAAACCACTTATTTCGTATGTTTTCTATTCGTTCGATTTCTTTGGCGCTGAACACTAAGATTAAGATGTTCCAAATGCAAAAATGAAAAGATTATTTTTTTCAGTGAATCTGGTGTTTAGGAACAAACTATACCTAAAAGTTAGCACGATTGGATTCAGAATTTACTCTAGCGACGTTCCCAGTTTAGAAATGAGTCTAATGTCCGTCTGAATTGAGGGGTCCTACGCTCAGATCAAGCTCAAAATTAGACAGGAAATTGTGTTTTTTTTTTTTTTTTTTTTTTTTTAATTAACCTATGTCGTCCCACTGCTGGGCAAAGGCCTCCCTCAAAGACTTCCAATGTTCTCTGTCTCGAGCTTCCTCCCACCATCCTCTTTCGAATTATTATTATGAAATGTAAAAAATTGATAAACTGATAAAACTAATCCAAAAACTTGTACAACTGCCAAAAAATTGGATCCCTCAATCTAGCATTTAGATAAAATTGCATTCTTGGATCTCGGATACTACTGACTCTATAGACTCTCTCTAGACTCCGACTACGGTCACTATTTGGATGGGTGACCGTTAGTGGAATTTACATCTGAGCGCTTCCGTGTTTCGGAGGGCACGTTAAACTGTCGGTCCCGGCTCTAGCAGCCGTTAAGCCACGACGGAGGCCTTAAGGCGGCCTAAAAACTCCGTCACCAGAGTTGGCCACTAACTCATACGAGCTTGCTTGGTTGCTTCAGTCAGGAGCTATGGGGCAATAAGAGCGCCTTCAAGCACTCGTAGGTATCGTAAAATAAAACATGTAGATAGGTATAGGTAGCTAATACCTATCCCATCCCGCTATAAGTATTATGATAGTATAAATATCAGATTAGATGTTTGTGATTCAATCACACTGCAATGCTGGTTCGGTTTGGATGTAACGTGGAATATAGGTACATAATATTTGGTTTACGCGGTAAGTACGCACAAACTAAGGGTTTCAAATTCTGCCATATTTTAAGCGCTGCAGACCTAGCATGGTCACATTATTATTACCTAAACCACAGATCATATTATATTACTCTAAACTTAACCTTTGTTCCACCCGCACTGACAGAACCAAAGGTTACCTAACTCTAAATATTTCAGTCACCCGTATTTGATGGTTGTTTAGATACACTATGGTTAGGTGAAAATTGTGTCATGGCAAAAGATGTAAATTCAGCAACACAAGTTGTTAGATAGGTGGGTACTGTGAGGGTACCTATCGTTGTCTTATGAAAACCTGCCAGGTTTAAGCCTGGCAGGTTTTCTGAACACTTTTCATACTAAATCATTGGTATTCTGTGACATTAGCGCGTTTCAGCGCGTTTTTTTGCCGTCAAAAGCTTCTTGTTTTCGTCTATCTGCAGCCACATCACTTGACATTATGCTGGACATCATGCAGTTCAGAGCTCGCGATACGGGGCCTGTGGGTAGGTACACTAGGTACCTAAACTACATACTTAGTATGGTGCTGTGTAGATTTTCAGTCATCGATCGACTGCCCTTTTCGACACCCTTGGGAGTTGGCGTGGCGACGAATGACATCATTGTTCAATATTATGAACCTACTTACGTCACTAAATAAAATGGGTTATTCCCATCGAGCCCACCGGCGCGACCGGCCCACCAGTGGGCCAGATGGGAAGAAAAATCCCATCGGGCCCACCATTTGCATAGTGGGCTCGTTGGGAATTTTAGGTAGGTAGGTAGGTACCTAGGTGAAAATGATGTTAATCAACATTTCTTTGTAGGTATACCTAAGCCATTTTTTCAAGTAGGCCTCTACCTACTATTAAGTTTTAAAAGAATCTATTGGATGCTATTTCCTTATTATTATGTAACGAGGAGAGTGCTAAGTATATGAATGTGGATGGATATAGAGGAAGAGGTAGGCCCAAGAAAAGATGGATGGATTGTGTAAAAGATGATATGCATAGGAGAGGAGTGAACACTGAGATGACGAATGATAGAGGAGAATGGAAGAAAAGAACATGTTGTGCCGACCCCACCTAGTGGGATAAGGGCAGGAAGAAGAAGAAGAAGAGGATGCTATTTCCTTTCCACTTATCGTGGGTGTTCTAAATTGAAACGTATCAGCCCCCTTATCGTAAACTCTGAACTGCTTTCGCTGCCCGCATAGGTAATGGCAAGCGACGTGGCTACAGATATACGAAAACAAGAAGCTTTTGACGGCAAAAAAGCGCGCTGAAACGCGCTAATGTCACTATTTAGTCACAGAATACCTATGACTTAGTATGAAAACATTTAAGAAAACCTGCCAGGCTTAAACCTAGTTTTTATGAGACTACGATTGCCCCGCAGTTATCCAGGATGGTGATATCATGGTGACTATGTTCGTAAAGTTTCTTGAAACGATGCCAAGGTAATCTAACAACAAATCTATACAAGAAAAACTGAGTATAGGCACAGATTATATAATACTATACTAGTATAGGTATCGCTTTACGGTTGAGCAAATTTACTGATACAAGAAAAACTGGGTCTCAGAATTATCTACTATTTCGTGCGTGTGTTAGTAGGTAGGTTGGTAGGTACATATGTTTATTTCTACATGTTTCAGTAGGTGTTTACCTGGAAGTATGAAACACATTAATCAATCTGTTGTAAAAATGTCTTCTTACACGAAATAGTTGGCAAGATTTAAACTGAAAGAAAGTTTTTTTTTTTAATTTGTCGTTTTGTCAGTTGACCTATAAAACCTATAAATTTCATCAAAATGTTCAGTGATATCATCGTTTTCATCTCAGTATGATGATGACTCCAAAAATATGCTAGCGCCTTTGTTTTTCTAATAGCAAAGATTCAGAGAGTAGTTAGGTACAGCAAACGACAGGCGCTAACAACATACCTACTTACCTTTATTGAAAATGAAAAATGTAAATGGTAATTTTATTTATTTTGACATAAAAAAAATTTACAAAATGGGTAGTAGGTACTTGAATCCCTATGATCCCGAAGTATAAGTAAACTGTGTTTCATATAACACGTACTTTGATGAAATCGACATATTTGCACTTTCCGTCGGTAAATTTACAAAAACTTACGCAAAATTCTTAGTTTGTAGGTTACTAAATTGTATTTAACTTTTGCATTCATTATATTCTTTTTATTACTTACTCCATACCTACCTAATAGACAATCAAGTTTTGTTTTGTTTATGGAGCAAGATCTCTTTTTCTTCGTTGTAAGCTGTGGATAATGGTGTTGGTTAAACATTAATGTGACATTAACAACTGTTTTTTTTACTCTGTACTTTTGCACAATGTATTAATGTGTTAATTGTCCCAAATAAATACAATAAAAATATAATTTCGGGAGCCAGTGGCTACATATTGGATTGATAATAATCACTAACCTACCTACATAACTGGGTTCTTTATGTTCAGATAGATAATATAAATACCTAAATAGGTACGTACCTGCCTACCTGGGTAGTTAGTTATCTAATCTAAGCCGTACCTATCTAGAACATATCATAGTAGGTACCTAGGTACCTATCATTATATTTTAACCTAGGTCAATTCCGCCGTGCATTAACGGGTCCTCTTGACGACGCCCTGCGGCGGAGTGACGGGAAGTGAGAGTCGCGGTGTGGCCGGCTCGCACGTGATTTTTTGGGTAAAATATTTATTTTGAAAATAATATTGTACTGACACACAGTAAAGTAAGCTCAACACGCTATGTTATATTTATTAGGGAACACCTTAGAAAAAGTCTTATTCAAATATATGTAGTAACATTCAAATGAAATTGATTTTCATGTAAAAAAGGTGATGATTTTGCGACAACTTTGTGGTTTTTTTTTATCGAGCCAAATTTCAACAATCGTGTTTCTGGTCTCTAGACGCAGTGACTTGTATTTTCAACTATACTTAGCAATTAAAACAAAACTTTTATTTTTATTTTTGTGGCTATAAAATTGGTTTTCCCAGTGGTCGAAACACGCCAAAACACTAGCTTGGCGCCATTTTGGTTGGCGCTATGGTTATAACTCTTAAACTTTACATTCGAAAAGTGCTTGAATTTACAGAACCTAACTTACTCGTAGGTTACTTACCCTTACCTCTACCGTTACCACAGATCATATTATAATACTATAATTTCTACCTACCCACACTAGATAGTTTTATATAGGTAGTTACAGACAGATACACAGACGCCATCCACATTCACAATGACAAAAAGTCTGCTCTTGCTCCCAGACAGACGGAAAAATACATATTAAGCTATGTAGCTACCTACCTACATAACATAGGTAGGTAAGGTACCTACCCTACAATATGAAATTGTGAATGAAAAAGACTTCACTAATAATAATCGGACGTAACCTTGCCATTTGTATGCACATACATAATATAACTAACCTACCACAATATCAAATTCATAAAATAATGTTGAGAAAAGAAAAAGAAAACGAGATACCATAAATTCGTTGACAGATGGCGCTACTAATATTGTGAGTAAGAAAACAGGTGTAATACTTTATCACATACTTTCCATCGATAGAGCTGTCAGCTCCTAGACTAGACAGTCCGGAGGAGATAGTCTGATGATGATGATGATGATATATAGGTACTTAGTACCTAACCAATCGCGGGCGGCAAATCGTGTCAAACAATCACTGATGATAGCAAAAAATAAATCAAATGCAAAGTACTTAATTATTTAAAAGGCTGCGCATATTATGGCGGGCCGCACTGTACCGCAACGTATAGCAATAGTATTCCTAAATCACTTTTTTTTACGTATAAAAATAAAGTATAGAATATTGTAGTCTATTATGATGGGTGCTGAGAAAGGGGCACATGGCGTAGGGCCTAGAGCGGCCAAGACTGCAAATCCTCCACTGTATGCATGACGCGAAACTCTCGAACTAAACTCGTGCTTTCAAAAAACTAACAATGTATGAAACGCGGGGATCAAAGTTTGAGTCACGTTTCATACAAAACGAGATTTTCAGTGTGTAATTTTGGTAGAATGGGAGTCCCGCTTCTTCTTACGTAGGAACTACGTATTACATATTCTTTGGAGTTCGTTTTCGTTTATCACTTTTTTGCCACAGTATAACCTACCCTACGCCTTTTCCAGACGTTTCCTAGGTAGGTACATGTAGGTAGATTGGCGTTTGTCTTTGCAGAGGGCAGATAAGTATAAAATATTGTATTATTCATTAAAACCGCAGTTAACTTGAATTAAACATCATCTGTGTGATATGAAATTCAATTTATTGTAATAGAAAGATGCAAAAAGTGAACACGTAAGCTTTTGTACCTACTTGTACCTATTTCAAAAAAATTTATGGTGTTTTATTTGTCTTGCATAGTATTATATTATGATCTATGGTCCCGCCATTCGAGGTTCCGATTCATAGGTTTTAAGTCTGGTTGTGTATGTACGTCTATTACAACTAATTGATTATAGGTTCCTATGTATTCATTCAATTTTAATATATTTAACAAAATGTCATTAGGTAGGTACCTACACTGCGTGAACCTCAAAACCTATTTTTAATATTAGAGCTGCATACATGTACGTAAACGTACGTGTTTTAATAAGATTTTTGGTAGGTATATTATTAGTTCAGCCACTCGATACTAGATGGCGTTAGCAGGGGCTTGAAGTTTATTTTAAATCGAGAAGTTAGTAGATACTAGAGTCATACAATTTTAGAGAAGCCACTAAGTATTAGGTATCTATTATAGAGATTACAGGGTGTATAAGACCACGTACGAAAACTTGAGGGAATTAGAGTGAGAAGAGTGTTAAAATTTCCATGGAATCCAACAGCAGCATAGCGTAATAGTACATTATGATACGAGTGCGTTGAAAATTACAGCCGAGGCGATATTGCCAGCCCGAGCCGTAGGCGAGGGCTACAAGAAAGCAGAGGCTGTAATTTTCAAAGCGCACGTATGTCATACGACGTTTTATAACACATTTGCGAGGAAATAAATAAAACTCGGACTTTCTTCAAAGAATAAATCTTTATTCACTTGTTGAAGCAGTTAGAAAAATTTGAACAATTTGTAAAAGAATTAAATGCTTATTTTTTATCGTAGAGCGCGGCGCGCGCCCCCCGCCCGCGCGGAGCATCTTGATAAACCGTGCGTTTTACATTACCATAACGCACGAGTGCGTAATGACATACATTACGATACTGAAATTGCTGAAATAAGAGACCCTTTACGAACAAATGTGTTATAAAAAATTGAACGAAAACGCAACATAAAAACAATCTGTTGTCATAAACAAAATATAAGGAATAGCAGTTTTTTTTCGCGCTAAAACTGATGGTTCCATGGTAGAAAGTGTTCGTTTCGATGGGTACTTTAACCCCCTGACGTTTTTGGGAGTGGTTTTAATACATTCTGTATATTTGCCTATATCTCATTAGTATAGCATTATAATGATCTGTGTTCCGGCGTGCGAAAGGTTAGAAAAGGCTCCAGCTTATTTTCAAAATAAATTATTATACAAAAAAAGAAACAGCTTGCTTGTATAGACATACAATCGTGTTTTTCATATAGCTAGGTAGTTAGATATATAGTTTATTTTTCTTAGAATCTCTGCGTATTTTTTTTAATATGTAAATAAATGTTAGACATTTCACACAACGCTTAATAGTCCCAAACTTAGCAGTAGGTATCGTTGTCTATGAAAGCCTGCCAGGTTTAGACCTGTGGGCCTAAGATGCGCACCGCGAGATATTTGTCATGTCGTTCTGTCAAAATGTAAGCATTTTGTACCAGTTTAGGAACTATTGCATTATCTGTGGTAATGTTGTCGAGAAACCGCGCCTTTGAATTTTCAACTTTTGACATTTCTGCATGACTATTATCTCGTCCTCAGAGAGGTACGACGACTAACAAGTGTCAAAAGTGTACATTATGGCGCGTTTTGTCGACACCTTTAGGTACCACAGATAATGCAATGGTTCCTAAACTCGTACAAAATGCTTACATTTTGACAGAACGACATGACAAATATCTCGCGGTGCGCATTAGGCCCGCTGGCAGGTTTTCTGAACTGTTTTCATACTAAATCATAGTTTTTCTGTGCCTACATAGTGACATTAGCGCGTTTCAGCGCGTTTTTTGCTGTCAAAAGCTTCTTGTTTTCGTATAGGTATCCGTAGCCACGTCGCTTGACATTATGCTGGGCAGCGAACGCAGTTCAGAGCTTGCGATACAGGGGCAGAGCGTGTACTATGATATGGGATGCATATATTATTATGACTTTCTGTGGTGTTACGCACTTCTCATCGTAATTTCTATACAAAAGACATAAACGCGCTCCTTGTTTGTTGCTTTGTCTTTGTAAAAGGAAGAGGTGTTATGAATTTGACGGCGTCGTGTTTCTATTTGCTTGTGCCCTCGTTTAAACTCATGCATGATTCATACAATTATTAGGTAGAGTCCTTTCCATGAAAGAAGTCCCGCAGACGCGGCGCTGTTGTCGACCTTAAGTATTATTTCTCGGGCAGCACTTTTAACAACTTTAGGCATTGAAAGCAAGACTTTGATCACAGAAACCAAATAAAAACGCACTAGCATCCGAACACATTAACAGCACCTGACAACTAATTTAAAATTTAGTTTTAAAGTTTAGTTCCGGAAATGTCCGCGGGACTTCTGTCATGAAAAGGACTCTACTAAGTACATTTTACTCAAATTTTACCTATCAAAGTGACATTTACCTGTTAGCGCGTGCAGACTATGCCCATGCCGCTGCCGGAATGATTGCCGCGATTAATTCCGGAATGATTGCTACAGCAACATCGCCTTTATTCTCACTAAGGAGCTAGGGCGTGAACTTGGGCAGGGAGACGAGACAGCGGCATGTTCGTGTTCACACCACTTCCCTACCCACTTCCCTGCCCAAGTCCCTGCCCAATTCGGCATAGTGCGTGATCGCGCTATATCAAAGTGACATTTTACCTATCAAAGTGAGAACGTAAGACTAGGCGGTATGGTTCTAAACTATAGCCTGCTCCGAGGAGCGAAAAAAAAAAAACTATCAAAGTGACATATTACTTAAATGACATTTTACCCTGGTAAGCTTGTAGTTTTATAGTTTTTGATCGAATTTGAATCTCCTTGTCAATTCAAAAGACAAAACACGGTGTAGGTAACTACCCCCAAGCTATCGAGTTTATTTATAACAGGTTTTGGAACTATTTTTTTTAATGCTTTTGGATATTTATTAATTACTATTATAATTACCCTAACAGTTTCAGGACAGAGGTTAAATATGTAACCATATCTATTTTTAGGTAGGTAACTGCGATACTTTGTCATTTCCCTAGTACCTAGGTTATAATTAAATATGTATTAAATATGTAATTAAATATGTATTAAATATGTAACTTTATGTTTGGATTGTTTGGGTAGGGAAATAAGCAAAGAAAATACAAATAAAATTGCAAAGTACAAACTATAATTTCAGATTCTATAAAAAAACATCTACAAATCACAATTTCTTTCTAGCTATAATAGCCTACAACTAAACTTAAATATAAGTCAAATAGGAAATGCCGTGTGTCAGCCATGTTGGAATAGACAACGCATTACTATAGAATTTGGCGCCAAAATGGCACATCACTTTAGTGTCAATTATATTCATATGCCAAGCTGACCCAGTCCGGTATTATTATTTATGTATTAATAAAATATAAACTTTGCTTAAAATGTAAAATGCGGTTACTAAAAGTAATTTAGCATAGCTTTTAATCGGTTTGACCTATCTATGTAAGTAGTTTGAAACATTAAATTCTTTGAACAAAACTGCCGAAATAAAAAAACGACATTTAGGTCTTGAAATTAAAAAAACCGGGTACTTATCTACATAATTTGGATTCCAGAAAAATAAGTAAATGGGAGTAATTAATTTGTGGTTTGTGGACAGCCAATCAATGCACAGAATTTTGACAGTGACAGATACACGATTTTTGCGCCAGTAGCAAGGTTGTCGTCCATGTTAGAACATAATTTAGAAAAAGGTTAAGTTCCATAATAATCAAAATAACGTACCTACATAATATCTAAATACATTATTTGGTATGTTAGTTTAAATTAATATTACAATAAGTACGTCTTTTTTATTGTATCGTCGTCTTTATGCAGTTTCTATAACATTAGAACCGTACTTCATTAAAAAAACCTTTTTTGTCACACATTCACACTATTTCACAAAAAGACCAAAGAAAGTAAGCACTAATTTATATTTTTTTATCGTTTTGTATACTAGGTACCTAACTAGGTAGTACAGTCAAGAACTAAGAAAATTATGTGTACCAACATAGGTAATTTTTGGTTTTATGGAACTCTAACTTACAATTCCTAATACAATTTCTTTGGTCTTTTCATAGACAGCTATAGACATAAAAAAACATAAGATTCTTTTTCTTAAAAGTAGGTAAGGAACTGTGGGTTTATTCATAATTTTAAAATAAATGCAGTGTTTGTCGACCTACATAGTAAATGCATTTTTTACTTTACATACTTATTGTCAAAGACAATAGAAAAAAGACAGAGACAAAAATTACTGTGCATTTGGACTGTGTTTTAATGATCATACTTTTATGAATTACTTTTAAACAGTCTCAAAATTGCAGGATTTGATTTTATAACAACTTAATCGAGTGATTGTTTATGAGAAAATAAATAAAAGTTTGAGCGCTGCCTTGCCCGCGGTGTGCGATACATTCTAAAAGAAAAAGAAAAAAAACAGGACAGAAATAATGTCATAGCTAAAAAAAATAGTAATCTACGTATTTAAGATATATTCCAGAAATCCCCACTAAGAAATCCCTACCAGTGGGGATTTAAGTTTTTTTCTTCCAGAAATCCCCACTTCTACTATGTAGCATGTCTACGACGTAGCAGTGGGGAAATCTGGTTTTTTTTTTAAGAAATCCCCACTATTTACTTAATTGGTCCCTATTAAAAGCCTTTCTTTATCCAATGAAATAAGTAAGATTACTTTATGTAAGTTATTGATCGAGTGAGCGAGCGAACGAAGATCTTAGTGACAACTTGGGCAAAAATGCTTTGTATGTTTGTTCTTCAAGATCTTTTGAACCGCTTATCCGATCTTCACAGAATTAGGTAGGTATACGGATAGTACTCTTAAGTTTTACTGGTTTGTTAAATGAAGTAAATCGGTCAAGGGGTCGTGAAGTTATGAGGGTCCAAAGGGAGTAAAAAAAAAAGTCGTACAATAATATCAAGTGGGGTGTCATATGATAGGGTTTTGTTTAGACATTCCAAACCCGTTTTTATTTTGATTCTAGGTCTAATAGTTTTTGAGTTGTTGTAAAAATTATAAAATTGGAAAACCCAGTATAACGTGTGCTAACATTTCTTGGAGTTTCAATGATTTTGTAGTTCAAGTAAGACTGGTACTTAGCTAGACGGTGGTTTCGATGCGATTTGCAAAGTTTATTACAACCATTGGTCAATAAAAATTGTTTGGGTTTTATTAACCTCACGAGATCTCAGTTCGGGGCGAACTACTATATATATTATATATTTCGAAAGTAACAACTTTGTCTACGTAGAACTATGTACTAACTACTGAGCTACTAAGATACTACTACTAAAGCCCGATTTAATTTCCCTATGTATAATAAAGGTCCAACACTCTTCTCTGCTAGTACTAGTACTACTAGTCGAAGTGTAAACGAGGCATAAACTACTCTACAAGTTCTACTAATTCTACGAGTATGAAAACTAAGGTACGGTAGATAAGTATATCGGCGCACCGCAGGCAAAATGTTTATCTACAAAATGAAACTTTTCAATTTTACTTTCTTGGTACCAAATGTAAGCTGTAGGTATCTTTGGGAAGCGCTACACAGGCAGGTTTTTGTCTCAAATCTCTGCTATCAACTGCTCTTACATCAAACTCTTGCATTAAATTCGTAAACATGACAAAGCTCATGGTAGTGACCAATGTCTGGCCGATACACGTTCTTTTTCCTATGCTAAAGGGTAAAAAGTGTGGGATATTCCTTCTAACTGATATAACCTCCTTCTCTACTTCGGATATTTTAGTAGTTGGTCCATTTTTTTCGCTGTCCGACTCCATGCCGGAGTCACATTGAGAGTTTCTGCGCATACGGACTTTGTTCTTTTCCAAAAATCTACTGGGATCGAATTTCTCTGGCTCATTCCAGTACTGGTCAGACATGTTCAGTTCATAGTTGTTTATAAAGACGATAGTACCTTTCTCGATGCCGAAACCAGCGACGGCAGCGTTCTCAGTGGCGACGTGAGGGACAATTGGCGATGATGAATATCTCAAGCATTCGAGTACAGTCGCTTCTGTGTACGGCAAGCTGCTTCTATCCGTGAGACTGATAGCTCTTTTCCCTTTCGTTGCTGCCTCGATTTCACTGCGGATTCTCCTGCCTACTTCTGGATCCCTTGCAACAGCAGTAAGGCAGAGCATAACTAAGTTACCGACCGATGAATGACCTCCGAGAAAATCTTCCAGCATGAAAATGATCGTGTTTCTGTCCACAGTAGGATCGTCGTGCAGAACCCTTAACAAACCATCTAGGAAGTCCTTTTCTGGCGCATCTACATCCAGGTCATGCTCTCTTTGTTCTACAATACGGGAGAGGATGAATGCGCGGATATCAGATGACCACTGGGAGAGCTTGTTCATGTGTTTGGAGTAGAACGGAGCCAGCCACGGCAGGAAGTCCACAGCGTACCCCTGATTGATCTCCCAGAAGATTTCGTCGAAATGCTCTACAATTTTCTTGAACTCACCGTCGTTCTCCGTGTCGAACCTAACGCTGCACATGTAGTGTGAGAACATGTTCATTGCCGATGACATGAGGAATGGCTTCACTTCGATGGCGCCGTCTGTGGTCATCACTTTCGCTTTCAGGGCTTCGACGAGTTCTATTGCTTCGAATGTGGCAACCGATCCGATGCGTGCGAAGTTGTCCGTGTGCTGTTTGGGGCCGCAGTGACGCCGCGCGAGATTTCGCCGGCGGGTTTGCAGGCTCGACCAATCGCAGAGAGCCAGTGCTGGGAAACAATGAAAACAATCAATTATTAAAAAAATATTAATTGCGTTTGACAATAGTAGATTATTTAACAAGGGGATAAAGCAGTGTCTTCTGTCGCGGGTGACGATTTAAATCGCGAGCGTAATGAAGGACTCGAGGTTTACTCCCGAGCGTAGCGAGGGCGTGAAAAACTTAAGTCCTGAGTATAGCGAGGGATTTAAGTTCACCCAAGACTAAGACAGCTTTATCACCGAGGAAAATACTCTACTTTTCGTACCATTTGCGAAAAAAATAACACAATAATAATATGAGATAGCATTTTAGAACATTAACTTATTTATAAAAATAAATAAAAATAAACTTAACGTTTATGTATTTGAAGAAAACAAAAACGCGGCATTTTCCTAGACTAATATTTTTTTGTCGGAAAAGCAATGGCATCAAGCTCATACGGCCTGCATAATAAATGCGTATTCCTTTTTCAAAAAGATGTATAATGCTTTATATACAAACTCAATGGTGTAAACACAGATGTAGTTCAGTATAAATTGTATTCCAAATTTAAATCACTTTCTCCCCCTAGAGGATGAAAGAAATCCAGTACAATTTTCTCTCCCTGTTTTTAACAGATTAAAAATGACTATTGTTATGTTCGCTTTTTGTGGCATAGAATGTCACTTTTTTGAGCAAGTGGTACGAAAAGATTATTTTTGACCTATGACACTACTGCAGAGAAAAGTCGAAATGGGTGGGTTGCGGCAATCGCTGGCTGGCTACTATTTTTTTTTTCTTTTTCGAGTCTACATTGAACTATCATCGTAAGTACCTAGCAATGTTGTTATTGTTACGCATCAGATAAGGGTATAAATAAACAATATTGCTATGGTAAGGCAAATGATACACTGAATATAAAGAAAGGCCAAAGTCACGATCATGAGCCACGGATGGTACAAGTGCAGTCAGAAACACAAGTTCATGAACAAGACAAAAAAATTGTCTATGATTAATTTTTTTTTCTAACTTTGATAAGAGTTATGTTTTTATTCATAATCTGCTGTCATTTGAGCCCAGCGGGCCTAAGATGCGCACCGCGAGATATTTGTCATGTCGTTCTGTCAAAATGTACCTAAGCAATTTGTACCAGTTTAGGAACTATTGCCTTATCTGTGGTACCTAATGGTGTCGACAAAACGCGCCTTATTGTACACTTTTGACACTTCTTAGTCGTCGTACCTCTCTGAGGACGAGATAATAGTCATGCAGAAATGTCAAAAGTTGAAAATTCAAGGCGCGGTTTCTCGACAACATTACCACAGATAATGCAATAGTTCCTAAACTGGTGCAAAATGCTTACATTTTGACAGAACGACATGACAAATATCTCGCAGTGCGCATCTTAGGCCCGCCGGTTTGGAAAATTAAAAGAGAAGACAACAAATCACAACTGGGGGGCAATCGTTCTCTCATAAAAACCTGCCAGGTTTACGCCTGGCAGGTTTTATGAACTGTTTTCATACTAAGTCATAGGTATTCTGTGACTAAACAGTGACATTAGCGCGTTTCAGCGCGTTTTTTGCCGCCAAAAGCTCCTTGTATTCGTGTATCTGTAGCCACGTCACTTGACATTAACTGGGCAGCGAAAACAGTTCGGAGCTTATGATACGGGGGCAGCAGCCATTTTAGTTAGCGTAGCTTTGGAAATTAAATTAAATAATCGATCGAATCGATGTGTGTTGCTAACTATACCTAAGTAATAAATGTATTTTATTGCCAGCTCCAATGATCTGTGGCGTACATGCTCTGATTCTTAGCTACTATTACTGTCGTGTATTATTCATAGATTTTCAATTTCTTCGAGTTGTTCGCGTAGGCGGTCGAGCGTAGCAGACGAGTATCTACCGAAAGTATTTCAGAGCTCGTAGTGAGTCTTATTTTGTTGATCGAAACGCATATCGAGAAGCGACATTCGTGTTTTTTTTTTTAGACAATATATGCAACCGTTTGACCACAATCTCACCTGAGGGCCTAGTACGAGTTTTCAGTGTATAGTGTGAGTGTGAAACGTGTGACGGCCAGCACACCAGTGGGCGCTGATTTGTATGGAGACACTGAGCGGATTCTTTGAGAAGCTCGACATGCGAGTACGAACTTGGTGTAGACCAAGCTTCTCAAAGAATCCGCTCAGTGTCTCCATACAAATCAGCGCCCATTGGTGTGCTGGGCGTCACACGTTTTACACCAGATTTACACACCAAAACTCGTACTAGGCCCTCTGTTTGAAAATTAGATAAGTGCCTCTAGCGGGAGATTTGCAAACTATTTTTCTATATACAAAAACTGCTTCCGGGACTGGCTCGATTCTCGCTTGTCGCAAATTAACATAACAAAATTCAGACTACGGGCTCAGCCTTTAGTCTCATATACTGATTGACTCCTCCGCGTATACTGATTGAAGCGCTGATCCGGCTTAAGCACAGTTTTTTATATGAAAAACTCTACTCAAATCTACTTATGCTCTTTGTATCGGCATCTAAAAAATATTTTTATTCGTAGTTGGTCTAACCCGGGCTTTAGTTAGGTAGAGTAGGTATGAAAATACCTAAATAAGGCGAATTTGGCAAAAGTGTGTCGATCGGCCTAATTCACGTATCGAATTTCGAAATACATAATGTAGGAATTGACTAAATCAAAACATACACGTATCGTGTTACAATTTTGGCTAACGTAATCGTACATCTAAACAAAAGGTGTCAAATAATCACTACCTAAAATTTCGGGGGCCTAAAGTACCCTCAGTATGAACAACTGTTTTGTTATCACGAATAAAATCTGTATGTAATGCTTGTTATATCATTTAGGGCGGATTCGACCAAACTATTTATACGCAGTATAAGTCTTATACTGTGAATAAAACCAATAATTACTCTAGTGATAAGAAACTTTTTGTTCTACCAAGTCTTATTCCAGGAATGACTTGTCTATCCGAGAATAAATCGTTATACTGCCAAAATCTATGGTATAAACAAGTTATCTGTCGAATATTTTAATGGCGGCTGCTACATTTGACAAAACAGCTGTTTGTTTTCATAGATATTGACAATTTGACACCCGGATAATTTGTGTGCACATGTATTATTGTGTTGCGCTCTCTAAGCAATTGTATTTTGAATTAAGTTGGTTTTTATGTATATACAGAATAACAATACCTAGGATTGCAATGGAAAAACAAAAACGAATTTATCTGAGAATAAATTCAAAGAGTAAAGTTATATAAGGGATACTTATTCAGGAATATCATGACTTTTGGACGAATCCGCCCTTATTATTCAACTATTTAACAACTAGGGTAACAAAAACTCTTCTAGTTCTAAAAAATTAACCTCAACTGAATTTTTGACGGGACATGACTTTTCTAAACTGACAAGGCGAAAAGTTCCCCGGCGGAGGGCGCTAGTGTCGCGCGCATTAAGGCCGCGTTCCGAGCACGACTCGTGAATACTAAGCTCGCGTCACATGTAGTTTTTTAACTTGTAAATATAGAACATTATTTGTTACAACTTACAACGCGCTAAATCAAATCAAACAAATCAATATACCTACTTAATTACCTAACTAACTAGCAAGTAAATAAATTTGTAACTAAAACTAGCTACCTAAGAAATTGGAATGCACTTTGCTAGATCCTACTTACAGCTACCTACCCATACCTATCTAACCTAGTAGCTATACCTACCTAATGTAAGGATATCGACGCTAAGACTCATGTAGCATTATTCCTATAAACCTTGTGGTTTCCTTAGTGCTATAGTACAAAATAAGTTATTATGTATTTTTAAAACAATAAATGAAAAAAATAAAAAAAATAAGTAGGTAGTTAATTTTCCCCTGCCGGCAGTCGCAGGGGTCGGTAAGAGGATTATTGGCCAAAATCCCCCACGCATGGGATTTCCGCAGCGGAAAACTGGAATAAGCCAATTTAACAATGTTTTTTTTAAGATTGCTTTGTCAACCTCTTTAAGATATCGTTACTTAAGTAGAGATTTGAGTGGAGATTTGACCTACCTGACTGACAATCAACGCACAGCCTAAACTATAAGTCCTAGAGGTATGAAATTTGGAGGGTAGTATCCTTATATAGTGTAGGGGTGCACTAAGAAAGGAATCTTGAAAAGTCGCACTTTAAAGGGCCTATTAGGATTAAAGATTTTAACCAAATAATGCGTATGCTGCTACCACGCGAGCAAAGCCGCGGGCGACATCTAGTTATTACTATTAGTAGGACAGTAGACAGTAGGAAGAACTGACCATGACCTTTATCTATTAAGAATACCAGCAGGTAGCATTGAACTCCCTGTAACGTAAGATGCAACTGTCGGCTACTACTGTGGCACATCGGGAAAATCCCACTGATCCCATCCCATCCCACTAACACATACATAACACTAAGGCCGTGCTCACTTTGGACACGAATTCGTTCGTACGTAAACGTACGAGTAATGTTCGTACGAATTGAGTGCTCACACTGAATACGTTTTTCTCCGTCAAATAGTACTGCGTGATAAATCCCAGCAAGTTAGGATTGTATTCGGACGTCGTAAGTAAACGTACGTGTAAGTACGACTGATCGCATGCAGTGTGAGCGTTCCCATAGTCCTTGGAAGGTCGGTATCATTCGTGCGTAGTCGTACGAATCAAATTCGGATGAAATCGTATCCAAAGTGAGCACGGCCTTACACAGATCGTAATAAACGTGAAAGTTCGAACTTGTTAAAAATTAAATGCTATACTATTATTAGTTAAGTAAAGGTCGTCTGGAAGAAATCGTATTAAGTGATAAGACCGCCGTTTGCAGGACTTTTGCCTGTCCTTACGTAACTGTAAGTTGTACGTGTCCTCAATACAGTTTTTAATAAATAAACACTTTATTACGTACCTATAGGATAGGATATTTTAATTTTTTTTAGTCTAGGAAACCTGGATTAACACATGCTTCTATTTATGCGGAAAATTAACAGAATGAAACGGGACGCGGACGAAGCCGCGGGCGGAAGCTAGTGTTCAGTATAGAGGAAATCGTCTTGTTTTTTTTTAATTTATTCAATTTGATTAGTTCTTAAGTATTTACCTAGATAAGTATTTTGAATTTGTGGAAATTCAATGCGTTTTTATTTATTATTTTATGATTTTATGTTTCGTGTTCGAGTGTTTTGTGATTTTATTTAACAAAAAATTGATATTAATCTGTGCCAGAGTTATAGCCGGTAACTGTGCAAGTCTCGGGTATTCTACCTCCTCCTCTTACTTACGAACGTCATTTATAATACTTGTCATTTGAGAATAATAATACATAGATAAGAGGATTCGAGTTCTGCCATTTTTAGAAGAAACATTGTCTCTTTTATTTTAATAGTTTTTCTTGTGTTATTGTGAGTATTGTTGTTTAATTTTGGCGGAATTTTAACCAATAAAGTGTGAGCCAATTGGAATAAAAGTGTTCTAAGGTGATTTCCTTGAAACGACCCTTCAAGACAAACGACAGCCGATTTGAATGAATTGACTATATAAATAATATTTTAAATATTTCACTCTTATTTCATTTGACATTGGCAAAATTGTCGTCGAAATGACGGTCAGAAGGCATATAGAAGAGAAAAAGAACAAAGATAAGTTATTTATTCTACTATATAAAAATAAGTCGGGTTTTCCTTCCTGACGCTATAACTCCAGAACGCACGAACCTATTTCCACGGTTTTGCATTCGTTGGAAAGGTCTCGGGCTCCGTGAGGTTTATAGCAAAGAAAATTCAGGAAAAATTTCAACAGAAAAGCGGGAAAATTGAATTTTGCAAAGTCACACCCTAACGCGAGCAACGCCGCGGGAGACGGCTAGTTTATTTTTAAAAAGATTTGCATAAAATTAATAATTATAAATAAGTCATTACAAAAATACATAAAATAGGTAGATAAGTTACTCACTACCTTGAACGAATAAAACATTATTTTGAAAACTCGACGAATTTACTCGAGACATCTATACTAATATTATAAAGGGGAAAGATTAATTTGTTTGTTTGCATTGAATATGCTCCGAAACTACTGGACCGATTTTAATAATTCTTTCACCGTTGGGAAGCTACACTATCTCCGGGTGTCATAGACTATAATTTATATCAAAAAAAATAGTGACTAAAACTCCAATAGTGTAACCCAAGGTGTAAAAAACAACCTAATAAATATTGAAATTTTTGTTAAAATACCCGTGCGAAGCCGGGACCGGCCGCTAGTTTGTAATCAAAAGCTTGCAATATTCATTCACAACTCGAAAATGTTACGAATTTAATTATTTAGTGCATTATTTGCGAGTGACCTTTATGTTTAGGTAGACGCGATTTTTAATCTGCGCGTACGCAATTTTCGACGAAATTTCATAGAAACAAGGTCGTACCCTTACGGAAGTGCGTCAGTATTGACAAATTACATAATAACAAGTAGCAAGCAAGCTTGTATGAGTTATTTAGGCCGCCATAAGGCCTCCATCATGGCTTAACGACTGCTAGAGCCGGGACAGTTTAACGTGCCCTCCGAAGCACGGAAGCGCTCAGATGTAACTGCAACTAACGGTCACCCATCCAAATAGTGACCGCGCAGAACGTCGCTTAACATAGATAATCGGTGAAGATTGATTAAGCAAGTCTAGCCACGAGCGGTTTAACTTACTTTAAGTACTTTAGGCTGGAATACTCAAAAGTCATTCAAATTTGAGCACCACTTAAAATTGCTCTGCCTCTGTTTGACATTACTCATTTGTAAGAGATGGCAATAATTTTAGCGGAACTTAAATTGAGTGGCGTTTGAGTATTCGGCCATAAGTAAGTCAAAATCTGAGATGATTTACATTCATCTGGGAAGCCTGGCACATTTCAAGCCGCATAATTTTTCGTAATCTTTTTTTGTACTCATATATACTGGTTTGTTTTCAGTGTTTTTAATAGAAACGAAACCTTGCCGTGATTCTTCCTACTTTTATTAATTAACCAAAAAAAACATATTTTTTTTACAGTTAGGTAGGTAAACTGTAAAAAATAATTCTTCGTGCATTTTTTACCTACTCTGTTATCTGAATACAGGGTGTTTCTCTAGCACCGTCTCTTTTGCCTCATTTTGGTTGTCGGTTAAAAGTTTAACCATGTTTGTCTAAAATTAGGGTAGCGGATATTCAAAATTGAAAAAGCAGAGAATATAATTTAAGCACAGAAAATACGTATGCAAACAAAATATATAGGTCGTAAATACAATTTGACATTTTCCCAAAATGGGCAGGTAAGTAGGTATTTGCTTGTTTCCAACTCACCCACACCATTTGGAGAATTTGCTACTATACAAAATTTCCCGAGAAGTGTCGATCTAACCAGCAACAGTAGAGTTGCCAGTCACAAAATATGAAATTAAAGTCCTAGCTAAATAGAATATCAGGGATCGGTTTTAACTTTATTTTATCAAATGTTGGTTAGTCTGTCCAAAAATATAAAAATACTCACAATTATTTCTATCGCCAGCAAACAGCTTGTGAAATCTCAAAAAGTCCGGCCTTCCGCCGAAGAACTTGCCGTTCTGGTTGAGAACCTCCCGAATGAGCTCCAAATTGTTGACGACTACGCATTTAGATGCTCCCAATTTCAGACTGAAGATGTCTCCATACTCCTTGGCCAGATCCGTGAACGCCTGAAATGGCGATTCGTGTTTGCCCAAAAGGTGTAAATTACCGATTATTGGCAAGGATACCGGCCCCGGCGCGGTTTTCAAAATGGCGACTTTCTCGTCACCATATTTGCTAGCCTTTTTTAGCGAAACGGTGTTCCTCTTGAAGAGTTTATACACCGCTAGCGCCACGACCACCACGAATAAGATAGCACTCATTTTCTTAAAAGAATTATTTAGAGTGGCCACACCGGTTTGACAGGAGTATTGGCGGTAAGCGTGCGCTCGCCGTCTGGCACTGCGCGGTATGAAGCAGCGTCTGCCATTTTATACCTCGGATTAGCATTTTCTTGTATTCAGTTTTTCGACGACAACTTTGCTGAACGTTTCAAAAATGCATTTTCAACTCTATCCTGGGAAAAATACAACCTATTTTAATTTGTGTATTAACTTGGCTAATACAGAATTTAGGATACTATCGCAATGTGTATTTTGTTTTCGTGGTTGAAAATAGACCATAGAAAGCTCGGGGTGACCTTAAAATTTGTTTTTCTATGATAATGACTGGCGCAGGTTTCTTTAGGCCATTGACCTAAAATACGCCATTTAAAAAATATTTGTCTTTGCTGTCTTTTACATTTCTTTGATTTGAACATACCGCGGACTTCGAGGTAGGAGTTACTACCTGACAAACGCGGTATTATAGCTTTAGAAGTACATACTTACATAGAAATGCATTTCGTGGGCAAGAAAGAAAAAGGTAATGAGCAAAGCGAGCCATGTAGCCCTCTTTGAAAATTACTAGTCTTCACCGAATAGGCGGAGCGAGCTGGCATTTGTCCTTATTAAAAAAAAAATACTTTAGAATGAAGTTTCACTCCGTCATCTCGAGCTAATTACACTTAGTTTACAGTAACTTACCTAAAGATTATATTTTTATGAAGAAAACTTGAAGTAACGAACTTGCTTCTTGTGCAATATTTAGGTACCTTACTTAGTACCGCCATATCCACAATAACGTTCACCGTATTTGTTCCATATTTAAATGTTTAAAAATAGAATTGTTTTTACATGCTTCCTTTTTAGTGCGCCCCAAAGCTGCAAGAAACTTCAGACGCGACTACAGACACTTCGTCGGATGTGAATCACGCGTCACTTTTACGTGATTCAATGCGTTCTTGGTACCTTATAATATTTACCTATAAATAAACAAATATTCACGGACATTTTACGCAACGCTTTATAGACCCAAACTAAGCCAAGCTTGTGTACTATGGGAACTAGATTGCTGATAGAATACTTATGTATTTTTTATAACATCTACTTACACTAGCTTAGACCTCTCCTTGAGTTTTCCTTAGTTAGGTACTAAATCATCCTCATTTTGATAGGTATCCTATACTAAAAACTCGTAGTAATTTTGCAGCCAAGCGAAACAAAACACATTTCTTTTGACCATCCGTTGCATTTTACATTCTTTTCGAGTTCGAGTCTAGTTCGAGAATTTCACCAATATGCGACTGTAAGTCGCGCTCTAGTTTTTTTTCCACATACGATGTTGCTTATACGTTCCTGTACTTTTCCACGAAAGGGTCACTCCCTTGAGTTCGCGAAAGTAGGCTAACCATTTGAATATAGAACGACGGCTCAGTGGCGCCATCTCTAGATTTGAATATTAGCGACATACATTGATGTAGTTTTCTCTTAAGTAGGCTGCCAGAAGCTAGATAAGTACGAATTCTTCTCATTTTCTTCTTCTTCTCTTTTCGACATAAAATTTTGGCAGTGTCAAGTGAAATATTTGAAATATTATCAGTCAAGTCATTCGTCAAGTCAAGTTGTTGCGTGGATATTTTCCTTCAAAATTTGGAGACGTATTTTCACATTCAGAGAAACCACTTACACATATTTATTCCAATGGCTCACACTTTATAGCTACGACCTAAGTATCATTGGTTAAAATTCCATCAAAATTTAACATCAATACTCACAATAACAAAAGAAAAAAAATAGGTGTTGTTTCAAAAATTGTCGAAGCTAGTACGTACAAGTACTACTCATTTCACATGAATAATATGCAAAGCACTTACTTTATTCCATAAGTATTGGATAGCGGATCTTTTTGACTGTCAAATTGACCATAAAGCTCCCATTACTGAACTTATGGCCAGATACTCAAACGCCACTTAAATTAAGTTCACGCTTAAATTATTGCCATCTCTTACAAATGAGTAATGTCAAACAGAGGCAGAGAAATTTTAAGTGGTGTTTAAATTTGAGTGACGTTTCAGTATTCCGGCCTTAGACTCGTATTCTGATAAAGAAATCGTAACCGGCCTAATGTACTTGATACAAGCCGGTAAAATACGGTACTAACCTTACCAAATACACCTAGGCATTACCTAAGTCCTAAGAAAATATTACATCACTGACTAACAATATAATCATAACAAAAAAAAACAAAAAAAAACCAGTGCGTGGAGTCCCTACGCGCGGACGAAGTTATACTTCGAGTGCCACGCATTCACTCTCGCTCTGTGTTTAATGTGAAATTAATTGAATATTTATTTTTATGTACTTAACCAATATGCTGTACCTACTAATTTTTCACTTCAAAATAAAAAGTAAAAAGTTGCTAAATGTCTATAATGTCGGTTTGGATTTGAACTCGTATCCCGTTGTCGGTCTGACCGCAGTCCGACGGTCCGACGGTAACACCGTCCCGCCAACAGAGCTCGCTCAGTCGTATAACTTCAATAACCTTTTGTACCTACAATGTGAACGCAATAATAGTAGATTGTATTATAAGGGAGCGAAATCATATTTTTACGGCGAGGGCGCTTTTTTGAATCCAGAGTGAAGTGAAGGATTCTAGAGTAGAATCCCGAGCTTAGCGAAGGATTCTTTAGTAGAATCCTGAACGTAGCGAGGGATTCAAAGTACGTCGCCCGAGCCAAAAATATATTTTGCTCCCGAGTCTACTTTTCATCCCCTACTATGAGAAAAAAAGGCACATAAGATAAGATAAGATAAGATAAGATAAGATAAGATAAGATAAGATAAGATAAGATAAGATAAGATAAGATAAGATAAGATAAGATAAGATAAGATAAGATAAGATAAGATAAGATAAGAACATTCTTTATTGCACAAAAATGAAGTACATAGGCGAACTTAAAGCGAAGATATTCCAAATTCAAAAAGTGCGCGGGAAAGTTAATTCCGGCGCACTTATAGTTTCTTATAGAAAACACCACCTTTGGGTGCACATAAAGGCAAACAAAGTAGTTCTTTTCGAATAGATGTGATGAAAAAACATTGATCATTAAGTATAATTTGAGGATAGCAAAGCAACTAAAAGATCATAGGTGCATAAATAATAGAATCCCCAATCTCACCCTTATGAGCTACATTTGGGGTTCATTCCCCAAACTCACCCTTATGGGCTATATTTAGGGTTAATTCCCCAAACTCACCCATAACAACGGCTTCATCCTCTAGGGTCACGTGCACCACCTTTGGGTGCACATAAAGGCGAACCAAGTCGTTCTTTTCGAATAAGTGTGATGAAAAATACTTATATTGAATACTGTTAGACCACCCTTTTCTAAAATGTACTGTTAATGCATGCATTCGAAAAATGCTCATTTTTTTCCTATAATCATTAATTTCAGTCAAAAAGAATATAACACGTCGTCAGATAAAAATACCTAAATATTTACCTAGGTATATATTTTTTTTTCATCTTCAACTCATTCAGTGTTGAGGACTTCTTTTGTTTTTATAACTTTTTATAGGTATTGAAAAAAGTGTCTTGTCGTCAGAGTCATGTTGACAGATGTCCACAGATTGTAAATTTGACTGCGGGCATGCGTCAATGGATCGATTAGAAAACCATGGGAGTCATCATGAATAATAATCTGTATAAAATAAAAAAGTCACAGCGAAAAGACACGGTATAAAAAAGAAAAACTTAGCATAATAATGACTTAAATATTTACTATTTTTATACACTTATTCGTAAGCCTTTAGGCCCGAGGTGATTCTATCTTTACTGCATATCTTTTTAAATTTTGAACTTACGAGGTTGAGAAAAAAGTTTTAAAAATATTGGAATGAAATATATTGATTTTGTATAAGTAATGTGATTTTTAATGTAAAAATAATGCTTTATATCGATATTTTCCTATTTAAGAAATGATACCTTTATTTTTAAATACCTATGTATTTTTAGCTTTGGGTATAAGACTTTAAAAAAAATTGTTAAGCATTCCAAAACAAGGGCACAGTAAATGAGGTCGTAGACTCGAAAACTTCGAGGGGTATATGATGGGTACTTTAACCCCTCGAAGATTTCAGGAGTGATTTTATTACAACCAGTACACCTACCTACTAAGTAGTGCCAAGTATATTCTAGGTAGGTACTTACGTAATGTACTGAAGCAGAAAGGAAAAAAGTAACTACGTTTATTCTATTCTATAATTCCTGTCGTACCTATTAATGCTCATTCTATAATTCTAATTAATTTTCATTTTTGTATGAATTATTTTTGTGTTTTGCACACCCTGTAGGGTAGATTTACATTGATACAATGCTACTTTATAACATCTCTACACACACATGTAATTCTGCAAATAAATATACTTTGACTTTGTTTTCAGTTTATATTCCACCTCTTTTTGAGTAAAAACATAGACAATTAAAAAAATAGGTACAATTAGTCATTGAAAAAAAAAAATATAACAAAAACATGAAAATTTGCGTTAGATTTTCAGCTTGGCAACAAGAAAATCTTACATTTGGCTGATTTTTTATTAAAACGTAAATTTTAATATATAAATAAGTCAGTAGGCTTGAATATAATTTGGTGATAAATATTTTGTTTATTATTCAGTGACTTTTTTAGACTTGTATTTCAGCATTTTGGGTATCTGCGTCAATAGGTAGGTAGATAGGTAGATAGGTACTATGCAAAGATTTAGGTAGATATTTATTTCCTTTTTACCTATGTAACTGAATCTTTGGCCGTCAGTCTATGCTATAGCATAGACTGACGGCCAAAGGTTGTGAAGTTGTAATTATTTCATTCAACTTTGACGACATAATGCACTGTGACATTTGTGACCCGTGTATTCCGTGTGTTCCATATATCTGTGTATACGAGTTTTGACATTTTTTGAAACAACATAGCACTTTTATTTTAATAGATTTCCTTGTGTTATTGTGAGTATTGTTGTTTAATTTTGGTGGAATTTTAACCAATAATACTTAGGTCGTAACATAAAGTGTGAGCCATTGGAATAAATGTGTGTAAAGTGGTTTCTCTGAATGTGAAAATTAGTTTCAGGTTTTGAAGAGAAAATCCACCATTTTCTTTTCAAAACAAACGACAGCCGACTTGACGAAGACTTAACTTGACATATATTATTTCAAATTCATCACTTGACACTGGCAAAATTGTCTGTCGAAATGAAGAACAGAGGTCATTATAGGTATAGAAGAAGAAGAAGTTCCATGTATCTGTCAAATAAAAAACTTTCTCTATTTAAATATTCACGGACACACTTAACACAACCCCTACTAGTCCCAAACTAAGCAAAGCTTGTACGATGGAAACTAGATGGCTGATAGAATACATACATACATTTTTTTTTGTATATACATACTTATAATACATAGAAACACCCAGACACAGAACAAACATCTATGTTTGCCACACAAATGTTTGTTCTCGGTGGGGATCGAACCCACGACCCACAGCACGGAAGGCAGAGCTACTACCGACTGAGCCATGACGCCTGTCGGCGGACGACGTGTCGCGGCGACACTACTGGTTTCTATGTATTTCTATGAAATTCGACGCGCTAGCTTCGTGTCGCTAACTACGGAGGAAATACATAGAAACCAGTAGTGTCGCCGCGACACGTCGTCCGCCGCGACACGTCGTCCGCCGCCGCCTCATGTCGTCCGCTGCCAACTCGTACCTTAACAATAACAACTGATGGTTACGTAATCATGACATGGTGAAATACACCTTACTCTACTTCTTGTTTTTTTCTAATTCTAAATAAAAAAAACCAACAGTAAAGTCTTTCGTCTCTGTCTTCAAGAACAGTTTGTTCTCTTTCACAACCGCCGCGCCGTTACTAAGAATTTGAAAATGAGATCGATTTTTGAATTTTGCGTTGAATAATTTATTTCAGGTTCCAGAATGTTCAACTAATTTTGGGGGGAAACAAAATGAGGATATCAGTAGTTTTATCCTGTGTTTTCGTTATATTTTTTCAGGAAAATATCGTTGTGTTGGCACTCGGATTCGCTAATTGAATAATTCGCTTTATTTTCTAAATAACAAGCACATATCTAATAACAAAAACAGTTATAAATAAATTACTGCGCCTGAAATTCCGGTAGGTACAGTGAGCATTACAATTTTATCAAATTGATGACTTGCCACACATTTTTTACTCGACTACGGCGAAGCAAAAAGGAGGGTATAATTTTTCAACGGTTGTATTATAGAAGGTGTTTAAAGTCAACTCCTAAAAACGAAAGGGACCTTTTCATAAACCCCTTGATTCTAAATTTTCGAAATCAAAGGGATTTTGAGGCTTTTGAGAAAGGGGAAAACGAAAACTCAGAGGGGATTTTGAGACTTGACTATGGAGCCACTTAGGAACCATACTTTACGACTATCGCTGAAATTAAACAAAAATATTTTTTTATATTGAAAGCTAGCAAGTAATAATTTATTCACAAAGAAATTTACAACTAATATAGTATTTACAATATTTACAAAATACACATGAAACAGTTGAGCAATCTACAAACCGTTGCAAACAATTTATAGATAGCTCAACTGGTCCAAATCAGTACCAATCGGAAGCGTGCCCAAGACACTGGACACGCTTCCGATTCGTACTTGTTATACTTGTAAAATACCGATACGTAAATTGGCTCGTGTATCACTTGTGTATATCTAGGGCATAGTTTTACAGAACAAAGAAAGATTTTTGGCACAAGACATGCATTTAGTTACCTAAATTCAGGAAATATGACAACGATTGACCAACTGTTAGTGCTGTGGGCAAAACTTCCGGTTAAAAATGAAAAAAAAAAAACCTAACATACAATATTTTGAGTATGGAGTATTTTTTTTTTGTTTTTATTGGTATTATAACCTATGCACCCGAGGGATCAGTTTAGGAATAAAAATTAAATTGAAATAAAGAAAAAAACAAACCAAACTCACACAAAAATCTTTACGTATTTTTTTTTCATTTCGTATTTTTTGAGTAACCAGGGGATTTCAGGAATAAGTCCACTTCTCATGGGTAAAAAAACAAAGTTGACCCAATTTATTCTGGTTTCCAAAATTTGAAATAAAGTAACATAGAGTATGATTTATTCAATGTAGAGTTCCGTGAAAATAAAAAACTAGGTAGGTAGGTACTTAGTTTAACATACTCACTTTTACCAAAAAAAGATAGATAAATTAAATACAAACTTTGATGTTTATTATGATATAGGCACAGAAATAATTAGAAAATGCGAAGGTTTTACAAAAGAAAATCTCCTGTCTTGTCTCCACAATTCGACAAGCCTCCCATAATTAATGGCTGCCGCCGGCCAGTGCTATTTTTACTCACAACTCATAGGCCCGCGACATTTTTTTAGTGATGTCCAACATCAAAACAGATAATACTAACAATAAGGGTTCAATCAATAACTTCAGTCAGGCAATGCACTCATACAATGGCCAAATCAAGCAAAAAATAGGTGTATTATTGATAAGCAATTATTGTTCAAAACACACCCCAAAAAGTATTAAAATAAAGGAAACGCTAACACTTAGTTTAACTAGGTAAGCTAATAATAACATTTGTTTATTTTCGACGTAAGCAATAGTTATATAATATGTACTTAAGTACCTACTCAGACCATATTACTAAAAATAATAAAATCATATTCAACTAGCTGTCGCCCGCGGCTTTGCTCGCGTGGTAGCAGCATACCTACGCATGATTTGGTTAAAATCTTTGATCCTAATTTTAGACCCTTTAGGGTGCGACTTTTCAAAATTCCTTTCTTAGTGCACCCCTACACTATATAAGGATACTACCCTTCAAATTTCATACCTCTAGGACTTATAGGTTAGGCTGTGCGTTGATTGTCAGTCAACTTCAAAAGAGTTTTTGACCTAAGATTAGGACAGAAATGTATAGTAGAAATAGCTACACTATGTGTGTCAGAATATACAATAAAATCCCAGAGTCAATCAAAAATTTACCACTTCAACAGTTTAAACACAAACTATTCAAATTGTTAGTAAACGAGAGTTTTTACTCTGTAAATGAATTCCTAAGTAAATGAAAAATTTGTTAGTAATTATATTTGATCTCTTGGTGTTTTCAGACATTACTATTTTTAGGATTTTATGACATTTTGATATTATTAATTTATTATTTTCTATTATATGTAGTTGTGCCTTCTGTATTATAATATTATAATTTGGTTTGTGATTTGGTATGTCCTATTAAGTATTTAATTTCATTTACGTATTATAATTTCGCTATAATATAATTTGCATGCTAGTCATAGTAAATGTGTTGGCCCATAAACTTTATAATAACTTTGTAACCACATTTTTGCGAATAAATCATTTGAATTTGAATTTGTATATTTAGAAGAAGAAGAAGATATGAGGAAGAGTTAAATATTACAAGGTTTTAATAATGCCAGATTACTCCAAAAGTGAGACTATCTACTTAACTTATTTGCAGTAAAAAACAAAATACGAAACCCTAACCTCTTTGCGGAAACAGCGTCGCAACGTCGCGTCGTGTCAAATAAGATATTGATCGATGCAAAATATTCTGACCTTCCAAAACGATTGAGATTCGTGAAAAAACAGCCGAATATTTTGATGTTTTGATTTATTCCACTTTTTTGCAGATCCAAACACTTCCTGGGAGTCTGCGAGGATACGTAAGCATTTCAAGGGTTCCCGAATCCCTTAGAAAACCTTCAAAAATATATAGACGAAGACAATTATTTATTAGCCTCAAAAAAACAGCACAGTCAATAAGTTAGGTAGGTTTAGAATAATTAGGAAACAATAGCAATCACTACAATTCAATAATAAACGATTCTGAAAGTGAAATAAAATTTTATTCTACTAGTACTCATCCTAGCACTTTTCTTTCCAACAGTAGGTACATTTAATAAAATAGAGGTCCAGCGGAACTTTTTGTTAGGTACCTAGGTACTTTTAAAACGTGGTCCATTTGGACCACGTTTTAAAATACCTAATTACCTTTCTTATTTAACAAGCAGACCAAATATCTCTAGGACAATTGTTCTGGCCCACTCATTGGCCAGATGGGGAACAAAAACAATGAAATGGGATAGACTTGCTTGCTTTTTCGCTCCTCGGAGCAGGCTATAGTTTAGAACCATACCGCCTAGTCTTACGTTATGTTTTTCTCATCCTATACCTAAGTAGATAAGAATGTTTTCTTGTATTTTTTTATTCTATAAAAACGTGACTACGAAAGTACTTCCGGATGCTAAAAGTTTTTCTCGAAAAACTTATAATATTTATACTCTGTGTGTGGAATATTAACGGAGAAAAAAAAACATAAGGTGTAAAATAATTACTTGAAAAATATAAGTAGGTACTTAGACCAACATAGACATTTCACACAACGCCAACTCGTCCCAAACCACAGAACTCGAACTTGTTGTCGTCTTCGGTGGCTTTTACTATTAGATAATTATGTACAAGCCATCGAAGACGAAAAAAAATCGTGGCAGAACCAAATTGGTAATAGAATACATACTTATTTTTTGTAAATACTAGGTTTATTTACAAAAAAAAATATTATGTTACAGGTACTTAGGTATTATTTTATATACTTAGGTCTTAGGTAATTTACGTAGGTAGGTTATAAAAAAGATTATAAAAAAGATTGCTTTTCTTATAATCTTCTTGATCAGTGGCTACCGAATAAAGTAAATAAACGAATAAGTTTTCGATGAATATCTCTACCTACTCAAATCTATGATTGAGTCACGCATGATGTCGAGTTTTTTATGCGAATACAGCCAAGTAGATGTCAATGTAAATGTACAAGTTGTCACCAATGTCACAAATACTTAAATCAGGATCTTTCTGTATGAAAATTAGAACATCTATGACGTTCCTAGGGCCATGTTTTCATTTCACCATTTTCTAAGAAGTTACAAACAATCACGGTCATCAATTTCGCAATATGTATTACCTACCAGTGGACAGATAATGTAAAATAATTCAAATTAGAACAGGGGAGATGTTTGACGCACGCGCATGCATATTGTATTGGGGCGAGCATAATGTAGATAGGTACAATTCGAGGAACGTTGTAACGTGTTGTTTTTTTTTTAATTTTTTTGGTAAATAGTTTTGTTACATTATTTTTTTTTTCTGACATACTGTAATTTTATTTGAAAAATAGACTCATCTATTTACACCCGGTAGAGTGTTGAGAGCACTACCGAAAACTTCCAAATGTTAGGCGCGAAAAAAAAAACCAGCTATTCCATGGAGTTTTGTTATTTTATATGATTTTTTTTTCCCACTGACACACTTTTATATGAAGAAAGTAGTTCATACTGATATGTACTTTAACACGTTTTTCTGAAGTAGTCTCACAGCACATCTCATAGATAGCAAGGGATTAACGAGGAACAAAATCTACCTACAGATAGAGTTTTTATACAACGCACTTATACCTAGTTAAATTGCCAAACTCAAGATATTTTTGAACTTCAACGTTTATATTGACGCTTTCGTAAATTTAGGTTACAATTCAAAAGGTTTTATTCATGTAGACCAAAGTATTCAGTGGATATGTATAGAAAATACCAAGCATCCTAAAATTTTACTTTTCTGTATCCAAATCAGTCCATAAAGTCGAAGTTTTTGGAATTAAGTAAAATTTTATTTGAACGATAAATATTACGCACGCAATTCTTTGATTTTGTAACTTCCACTTTACCATTGATCATTAAAAACTACTTTACAGTATTTATTGGGCACCCTGTATAAGATTTTAGAGATGTGTGAGTAATCTGCTGTTCTAAATAAACACAGACACGTAATTGTATCGAATTTCAAATGTAGTAACTACTTACTTGTTTACAGTTTCTGAGGTAACGAAACAACTTCATGATTTTTGGTTTTGGAGAAAGTGTATGTACTGGAGACTGAGTAACTAGTATTCATAGTAAAATGGGTACGTAAATGATTATTTTTTGTTTACAAAAAGAACTTATTTTTGTAAATTTACATCAACCAACATATTTCTCCGTGTGAACGCTCCTGCAAACAATATGGCGCGCGCTAACGGTTTACGAAAAACAGTGTCAAATTATATTTTACAATTTCCTAAAGTTCATGCATTTATACGAACGGACAGACAGATTTATGTCCTGACAGTTGTAGATACGGATGTCGAAGCATAGGTTTTGGTGAATAAGCTAGTATTGAACTAATAATGTGAGTCTGAGTCCAACGATAATGTAGTACCTGAAAAAAAACACAAGAAACTGATTTCTTTTTTAAATTTTCAAAGAAATTCAATTCTAATAAATAAGCTTCATGAGGTGATGAGAGTTCATAAATTGAATTTTATTAATAAACTAGCTGATACCTGCGACTTCGTACGCGTGCGAAACTTTCCACCAAAATATCTGTTAACCAGCATACGATGAACCTCGTGCCAAAGGCGGCTTTTGGTTTAGAGAGGTCATGCTGTGTCTAAAAATCCACGTCTTTCATTTTAATAAAATATAGCCTATGTTTCAATCCGGAAAAAGGGCTTCTGAATGGTATAAGTTTCATTGAAATTGGTCCAGTAGTTTAGGCGTTATCCGCGAAAAAACCAACAGACAAACAGACAAACTCGATTTTCAGAATTAGAATCGTTTATTTAGTAGATCTGCATATTTAGTTTATCCATATCTTTAATTTTAGTTTTTGGCTTTTTTACAGTTTTATAATAATTATATTAATAAATAAATAAAATCTAATTTATATTTCTTAATTAATAAATAGTAGATAAAATTAAGAAAATAGAATGTAAAAAAAAAATGTTGTTTGGCTGAAAATAGTTTGTATTAATACGGCTCCAGAAAAAAACTTGAGGGTAATTAGATAAATAAATTGTAAAGAGTCGCATGCACTATGCAAGTCTTCAGTGCTCACAACCACAATATGGCTGACTGAATAAAACTGAATTATTATAAATAAATGTTAAATTTTATGTACTTCCTTTTATTTAAGATGCTATGTTATTTGAAAAAAGAAATAATCCTTATGATTGATTCTTTTAGTTGGTAGGTATCATACAATAACGGGTGTTTTGTTTTTACAATTTGGTGGGTTCGATTCCCGGTTTAGACAGGCGATTATAAAAAATTCTTTGAATGCAGTTTAAATTGTTTTTAAAATCAAAATAACTTGTCTTTTTTCAGTAAAATGTTCTATCTCCAATATTTATGATACTTTCCCTCCATGTGGCACAGCCGTGGGACGCCGTACACTCACTCAAGGATAATAATAAAATTAACAGTTTTGTCTGCTCGCCGATAGATGGTGTTACGTGTCAGCGTTGTTTTCTTCAAAAAGTTTATGTTATGTTTCCAGATCGTGGCGCCACCTTCGGTTTTTCAGCCTTTTTGCCCACTCAAAGCTTACGATTCAACCCATGTATGTTTAAAAATGGTAATAGTGGTTCACTACAGGGTGTAATGAAACTACACTTGTTGATGACACTGTTTTATTAGCCTAGTAGAGACCCTTTAGAGGAGATCCGTCTACGAAATACCTACGCACGTGTAAAAAACGTAATTTGAGGACTCTTTTGACTAGTTTCTGAATTAATTAAGTAGGTTAGGTAGGTAAGTACCATTAAAAAAAATGAGAATTGAAGACCTTCTCCTTCTTTGAAATCTTTTTGAAAAAAGCTGTTGTAGTATGTTTGAAAATCTTGGTTTTTGATTAAAATATATCTATTCTCTAGCAGTATTAAAACTAGGGCTCCTAAAATGAGATAAGCACCTACTTATGTCGTGCTTAGATACAACATTTTGAAAAAAAACATACCCTGAAAGATTGACACAAGGCATTGTGCGTTGATGCATTGAAAAGGCTTGAAGTTTTAAATTTTATATTTATTTAGAATTTTATATAAAAGTAAAACTTTTTTAAAAGTTATTTATACCTAACTTACAAGGTTTATAAGTCATGCCATGCACCTTTAAATTATTGGAAAAGATCTTTTTACACTGTGTATTTACACTCTAAAAATATCGCTCTTTCCAACAACAATACTTTGTTAAACAAGTCTTTCTTTACATAATAATATTAATGCATGCTTTTAAGTTATTTATACCTAACTTACAAGGTTTATAAGTCATGGCATGCACCTTTAAATTATCGGAAAAGATATTTTTACACTGTGTATTTACACTCTAAAAATATCGCTCTTTCCAACAACAATACTTTGTTAAACAAGACTTTCTTTACATAATAATATTAATGCATGCTTTTTATGCTGCCTGTATGTATACTTTAGGGGCACCATAACGTGTCACCAGTGTAGTGTACACTAACGCTTCATGCTGAATGAACGTGCATACCTCAGCCTGCTTCCCGTATTAAAAAGTTTTAGACTTTTCGCGCGCATTTCACGAAAAAGTTTCCGTGTCTATGGTAAGTTTTTTTTATTATCAACCCTAGTGTTGTGGTAAATTTATTGCTCAAAAGAACCAGCTTTTTTGAAAATCATACTAAAGTAGACTTTATTTATAAAAAATAGGCAAAAAAAAAGTATATATATGTAATATAATCAGCAATCTAGTTTCCATAGTACAAGCTCTGCTTAGTTTGGGACTAGAGAGATAGTGTGTAATGTCCAAGAATATTTATTTATTTATTTTATTAGTGTGTATGAAAAAACTATGCGTTTTTCCAATAAAGTGTAGGATAATTTTGAACGGCATAAAAGCGAGGTATTTGATTCTATGCCAGTTTCTTGTAGCAGAAGCCTTATTATAAAATACGCGGTCAAAGAAAAAAGCTTTATTCAACCTGGCAAATATGAAACCATTTTTTATCGCAAATAGATACAATTTCTAGTCCTGAGGAAGTCCTGAGGTACATATAAACATATCTTATACTTAGTAGATACTAGATACCTACTTAAATAGTGCATTTTGCTAGCGTTTGATAAAACGAACATTATTTTCGGGGTTTTTCATGTGAATTAGTTTTTTTTTGCTATTTTAATGAAAAAGGGACCAAACTTTACCTCATTCATCGGAAAGATTTCGATGTGTCAGGGTTTTCTTCTTCTTTTTTATACATTAAATGTCAAAAATCTTGCCACCGATATTTTTAAAAGATTTTGTCACATCGCAAAAGTTATCGTTCATTCCCGTTCGTCCCACCAACATGTTCAGTGGGACGGACGGGAATAAAAATAATATTTATTTTGCGGATTTAAAGCCACGACTTTCCCTTTGATACAATGCTACCGACTTGTTATTCCACTTGACGAATAACTCTTAAATTACTTATAGGTCCTTATACCTAGGTACCTACCTAATTATGGGAAATATACCTAGGTACACATATTTTAGCAACCGATAGTTTTGTTCAAGCCACTGACATGTCGGTATCGTATAGGTAAGGTATCGTGTCGGTACCAGTCAAGTATGCAAATGCCCGAATAGCATTGACAGTTATGTTCTCAATGCCAATGCTACAAACATTATAATAATTACGTTATTTAGCATGTGGAGTAACTCACACGGTGTTTACATACACACGTGTTGGTTTCCACAAAAGCTGGCATAAAACCCATAGAATTATTTTTGACTTTGACTTTGATGAATTTGACTTTGACCCCCCTCGGGCAACCAATGGTAGAGACGCTTTCCTTACTGGTTCGCATGGTCCTGCTTATTTTATTTATATTATCTATTTTACGTAACACATTCACAAATGATTATTATTTCATGGCTCATGTTCAATGTCGGTATTATAAGTATTATAACTCATGTTCAATGTCGGTTCAATGTCGGTATTAATTTAATATTTTCGATTTTTTTTTCGCTAACTCTGATAGTTCTATAGAAAAAGTCTTGTTAGATATAGACGCTAGAGCTACTCTTGACCACTGCCGTTCCAAATTGGATCCAGATTTTGACAGATTTTGTGTCATTATGTACCTACTGGAACCAGATGGAACTATGGTCGAGAGTAACCCACCATGATTAAGGTAGTTTAGGATTTTGAAGTAGTTTTCTTGCACCTTGTATTTAAGTTTGGCCAATGGTCATATTATACCTATTTTGTACAAGAAATACCTCCTGAAATACAAGCAAAATATTGACACTTCACATCTATCTTCTTCTAAATATATAAAACTCTTTTGAAGCTGACTGACAATCAACGCACAGCCTAAACTATAAGTCCTACAAGTATGAGATTTGGAGGGTAGTATCCTTATATAGTGTAGGGGTGCACTAAGAAAGGAATTTTGTAAAGTCTCACTCTAACGCGAGCAACGCCGCGGGAGACGGCTAGTTGAAAATATGATTACAAAAATCATACGCATTTTCCGTCTAAATTCAGACTAAGGCTTGTATACTGATAAGGAAATCGTTACTCAAGCATAGATTTGAGTAGCCATTTTCATACCAAAAATGTATATTTGAGTTCAGATCATGTGGGTTATTCTCGACCACAGTTCCAATCCGGATCCATATATTTTGACAGATGTTGTGTCATTTTTCAGTATAAAATGACACGAAATCTGTCAAAATTCGGATCCAATTTGGAACGGCGGTGGTCAAGAGTAGCCCTACAGTGCTTGAGTAGTAAATCAGTATACGGACCTAAGAAGTCTGAAAAACTAGAAGGAAAAAAAAAATGTCATTGCGGGATTTTTAGAAGCCCTAGGTGCATAATCATATCTATTACCTGATTATATTTATTACTGTCATTGTTATTATCTCATTGCATGTCGTTATCTATATAGGTACGTACAGATAGATATGAGCTTACCTACTTACCAATATGGTTTTATCAATTTATTTCAAGGCTATCGTGTGCGCTTGAACCTTCATGCACCTGCTAGTATCAAGTGGAGTTATGTTGCTTACGAGATTCCGTAAAAAATACTCCCTAGGTACGTAATGTACGTAACTACCCCAAATACGCACCAGCGACACAACCCTAGCATAAAGAGAACTATGAGCTGCCGAGAGTTTCCGTGTGTGTTAGCAAAAATGCTTCAAAAATAGTGCCTTGATATTTTATTACTTACTAGCAGTGGCGGATTTGCAGTCTTGGTCGCTCTAGGCCCCACGTTATGTGGCGCCTCTTTTTCAGCACCCATCATAAAGAATAGACTACAATATTCTTTACTTTATTTTTATTTTGCATTAGATTTATTTCTTGCTATCAGTGATTTTTTGACACGATTTGCCGCCCCTAATATCTGGCCTGGCCGCGCTAGGCCCGAGCCTACTGGGCCTTAGGGCAAATCCGCCACTGCTTACTAGCTTCTGCCTACGTCTTCGTCCGCTTCCCGTTTCTCCTGTTAATTTTCCCAAAATAAAAAATAGGCTATGTGTTAAGCCAGGTTACGAACTATATTAGGTATTAAGGCATTAAGTTCGCCTGTATATACTACTTTTAAGTTGTGCAATAAAGAATTTTCTATCTATCTATATATCTATATTCTAAGATTCAGCTAAACCGGACCAGTAGTAGTTACAGCGTGATTGACAGAAACATCCAACTTCTAAACATCTAAACATCGACCTACCTACATGTATTGTACGTTTATGAAAAATACAATGTTTGTGAAAACCACTTCTGAGCAGTACCTAGAGTTTACTGAACCTTTTGTAACCCTGTAAACCTTAGACAGTTTTACCAAAACTTAAGAAAAACGTAAGTATGAGTACCTCACCTATTATATTTCTAGATATGATATCAATATTACGATGATAGTGCGTCAAGTATTTTACAAGAAGATAACTTCTAACATTTTTGACATATTTTAATCGATAAATGAACATACGAAGTCACCCTTGAGAGGTTTTCGAACAGCACGGGTTTTGACCTAGACTCGTGCTTTCAAAAAACGAACAATGTATGAAACGGGGGTCAAAATTTGAATCACGTTTCATACAAAACGAGATTTTCAGTGTGTAGTTTTGGTAGAGTGGGAGTCCCACTTCTTCTTACGTAGGAACTACGTAATACATATTCTTTGCCCGGGGCACTTGAGCCTAGAGTCTAGGCTCTAGTGCTCGGTTTTTTAATGTAACATACATTAAAAAAATACAGTCGTATTGAGAAATTTCTCCTTTTTTAAGTCTGTTAAAAACCGCGGATTATTACGGATGCCACAATAGAGAACAGGGTCTTTAGGTACAAATTTTTCTAATTTCTTAATTTGTCAATTTTCGTGATTTTGACATATAAACGTAAAACCTCAGAGTATTGATCATATATATCATAAAATACTATACTAGAGTTTTTATAAATTAGTAATAGAAATGAGAGAGGTTATCCCGAAAATACGAAAAAAAATACTGTTTTTTATTTTGTCGGTTAGCACGAAAATAGATTCGCATAAGGTGCATTGGGGTAATTGCGAAAGTGGGTATATTCCGAAAATCCATAAAATCTAGTAACATAATGCGATATTTTCCTGTTGGCACGAGGATATATAGGACTGTCACGGCGATGCCAATCAAGATGGCGTCTAGACCAATGTTGGAATCAGGACAGGAAAATATCGCATTATGTTACTAAATTTTATGGATTTTCGGAATATACCCATTTTCGCAATTACCCCAATGCACCTTACTAAATACAATAGGTACCTATACCTACCTGTTTGGCAAAATACTATGGAACAGCTGGTTTTTTTTTTCGTGTTTACACTGTTGAATTATTATCATAAAATAATGATGGAATTTCACTTGGAAGTTCGTTTAATCAATATGATTAAATTAAACGAACATTTCCAAGCGAAGTTCTCGTCGCGTGTAGTAGATTAATGTTCGTTATACCTATTACTATTACTGAGTTAGTAGGTATGTAGGTAATTGATAAAAATCAGATAATATCCATGAATCATGAATCCAGGTGTTATCTTAAGTGTTGTCACGTACATACGCCTCGTACAGATATCCAGCTTTGTGGATCCCAATTATTACAAAGTATTTTTAAGTTTACACAAAAAGGCACCGTCCGAGTGAGGGCGCGATCATAATTTCGTTAAAATTTTCAAAACAGGGTACATTTTACAGTGTTATTCCAGTAAAAAAGTGTTGAATCTGAAAATCCTACAAATTCAGATATATAGAGCGTACTCTTTTGTAATTGTGCGGAAAGTTTTAAATATAGGTAATTGAATAATAGAAAAACAGCAAGCATAGCCTATACTCAGATGTTTTTCAGTTATTCAAGAAAGTAGTGTAGGTAGTGTAACGACCAGTCTTCTGGCACATCACATTCTTACGTTCTGCTCTGCTCGGTAAATTAAACTTCAGTCTTCATTCAGAATATATAACAAATATAGAAGGCGTTGTGTTAAGTGTCCGTGAATATTTATTATTATTTATATTTTTTAGATGCTTTTCACAATCTGTCTCATCGTGAAAACATCGGGAGCCAATGCTTCTTCGTCTTTTTTACAATGCTATCACTGCTGTCAGGCAGGTGGGCAGGTGACAGATGACATTACTACGTCATGTTCACGAATCGATGCAATAATTCTAGTCCATTGAAATGTTACATTTTTTAGGCCTTACCTTGCGTTTTTTAGAGGACTCAATTTTATTTTTTTGATGTGTAGGGGGGGTCAGTGTATAGCTAAAAACAAGTTTGTGGGGTCGCAACCCTTGTCCCACGGCCGCCATCTTGAAAATAGGGGTTGAAATAGTTTTTACGATATATCTCTTAAACTATTTATTTGATAAAAAAAATTGCCTATTTTCAAGATGGCGGCCGTGGGACAAGGGTGGCGACCCCACAAACTTGGTTTTAGCTTTACACTGACCCCCCCTACACATCAAAAAAATAAAATTGCGTCCTCTAAAAACGCAACCCCAAATGTAACTTTTCAATGGACTATTCATAAATTATGTACTTTACAGTAGGTACCTACATACATATTTTTTCACTATCTCATGCGTGAGTCATGACATATCATGAAAAATCTTTTACAAAACCCGCTATCAGTAAGTACCTACCTATCGCAAGTAATTCACTTTACAATTTTACATAGTATTTAACAAGCTAGTGAGTCAATTTAAAATTATTTACAATCTTATGTTATCTCCTATCTACCTATTGCAATATCCTATAAAAAAAATGTTAGGTACCTATAATTTTTTTTCCAAATCGTATTCGAAAGACGACGTCAGACAGGACTAATGTCGGTAACAAAAAAAAATACACAAGCATCTTTTTTTTTATTGGTTAAGAAGTTAATTATTTTATTTATAAAACAAAATCCACAGCTCTTAGATATAATGCATACAAAACTTATTTAAACCTAAACGCAATTGCAGGATTTACATTTAATGAGTATCATAATCATTAATTTTGTACAAGAACACTATAGTTTCGGCGAAGCTCGGCTCGTCCGGCTAACCAGCTATCGAATTTCGCTGCTTGTTACTTCCTCGTGTGAAAAGCTGACGACGCAAAATTCCCGCCAACGGGCGACCTTGCGTCAACTGTCAAAATATTGATTTGACAGCACTATTTGTGCTTCCAAACTCCTTGGTCAGGTAAAATAGGTTCATACCTAATCACTGTCAGTAGTTTTTGTTTTGTAACCCTCAAATTCATAAACGATAGGTACAGACAGATGAAATAGTGTAGAGGCTTCTCAAGAGGCATATTTTGTGCGCTATATTGGCAAATGTTTGGTTAAAACAGTTTGGGGGAGTAACTATTCGGTAGGTAATCAACATCGGGGACAGGCCAGTATGGGGTCAGGCCAGACTAACCCGACGGTTCAGCCTCTGTGTATGAATATACATAATACAAACAACATTGTTCTTTGCATTTCTTCAGCAACATTTATAACAACAATTAGGTAGTAACTTTTGAGATTACTAAGTAAATTCCTACTCTATTTAGTTCTAATTCTTTTATACATTTTATTTTAGTATTTATAATATTAACAGGATATGCTTATTATCTACACGAATAATAATAATAATAACAATAACACCGAGAAACAATGTGATTTTCTTGACAATAAAAATTGTCTAACTTTCTTGACCCTAATTCAAAATTGCACGCGTCGCTCGAGGGGATAACATTATAAAGCAACTAGCGATCCGCCCCGGCTTCGCACGGGTGCAATGCTGATACTAAATATACTATAGAATGTCTTTATATACGGTTTACAATACTGTAGTACACTATTTTGATCTATGTCGTAGGGTTCAGCCAGCGTTTGCAATGTAAGCGCAAAATATGTGTTTATCTACGACATCACATTAGAAACCTCTTAAATTATCAGTGTTTCTCTACTATATTATGCATGTATTATACATATAAACCTTCCTCTTGAATCATTCTATCTAAAAAAACCGCACCAAAATTCGTTGCGTTGTTTTAAAGATCTAAGCATACATAGCGACAGACAGACAGCGTGAAGCGACTTTGTTTTATACTATGTAGTGATAGCGATTGACCTACTGTAAGTAATAATTACTAATTAGGTGTCTGCTTAAAGTACAATACTTTTATCAAAGTAAGTAATTACTTAGATAAAAGTAATGTACCTACGCCGGACATGGGTAGATACCTAAGCTGTTGAAACCTTCCATTTGTAGGATCTCTTTTACACAGTTTTACAATAGATGATTCTTTTTCTTATTCTAAGTATTAGTTATTTATATAACTAAGTAAATACATTAATAAATACCAACTTTTCCAAATCTTCTTTTAAATATTAAAACTCTTGAAGCTGACTGACAATCAACGCACAGCCTAAACTATAAGTCCTAGAGGTAGGTATATGAAATTTGGAGGGTCTGAATGAATTAGGAGGATATCCTTATATAGTGTAGGGGTGCACTAAGAAAGGAATTTTGAATAGTCTCATCCTAAAGGGAGTCTTGGGAGTCCCGCTTCTTCTTACGTAGGAACTACGTATTACATATTCTTTGGAAATAGATACCTATCAAAATTCAAGTTCAGCTTAAATACTTTTTGCCTATGGATCGGCATAATCACTAAGTAACGCTCGCTAACATCAGCTTATCGCGTTATCCGAGTTATCAAACACTTATACGCCGAAATAACTCATCCTAACTGACTCACTATCGTAGAACTAACGCTCTAAGTATCTTGTGTATGTATGTGCGTAAAATATATTTACGTTAATAGTTTACGTAATAAAAACAAGTTGAACAATTTAATAGAAACAAATGTTATGATTTATTTTTGATAAAAATTCTACAAAAAACATGGATTATTTAATTAAGGTATGATTATTATGAATATATTATTCTCACAGTTCTATTTATATAATAATTTTTTTTATAGAAAATACACTTTTTCAAAAGGATAAATAGAATTTCTTCTAAGGATTATGATACCAACCCGGTATTAAGTACCCTAGATTTAGTTAAATATGTATATATAAATATACATATTTAACTAAATCTAGGGTTTGGTACCTATAAAGGTAGACTAGGTAGGTATACTTTCCACTAGAGTACCTAATATCTAATATTAAATCAGAAACCAAGCAAAGATCATATATATTTATTCAAATCATATTATAAATAATTCCTGTCTTTATTTCCAGATGCTGAGTCTAAATAATACAGCCACGTCCTGTACGAAGGGCGGCGAACTGAAAAACTTTATAAATAGTGAATGTGACGCCATCTTGGACTCGAAATTCAAAAGTGATGTTTTGATTTTTTACGCAAATGTGGCTTACGCGGGCTTGCGTTCCGTGTTAACTTTTTTATTGGACTATGGTTTTGTGTTTTTTTTATCTGTGACCGTAGTTTTACTAGTGTATTTGGTTTATAAGAGTTTTTGGAGCCCTGTCTTGTATATCAAGGTAAGTTGGTAATTTTTTTAGTTTTTGGTGCCAAAATAATAACACTAGTTTAAAAAAGTTATAGGTACCTACTACGCTAAAATAAAAGCCTAACAATAACGTCTCTGTTCACTTTTTTCCGCAACTGTATCAGCATTTATTTAGCGCATACATACTATTTGGTAATCTACATCGGGGACAAGCCAGTATGGGGTCAATCAATTCTAACCCAACCGGACGCTCCAAAGGTTAAGCCCTTTAATATTCCTCTACGTCTACCTCGACCACCTAAAATAACTGCATTCCTCGTATAGCACGTCCACCGAGGACGTGCTCTGTCTGGCATCACTCTGAAATGTCTCCTTGCCGTAATGTCAAAATTCTCCATCCAATAAAGTAAAAGCTAGAATAAATTCTCATCGTATCATTACACCGCTAAAACTCACCGATAAAATCTAAGTGACGTTCTGCGCGGTCACTATTTGGATGGGTGACCGTCAGTGGTATTTACATCAGCGGTTCCGTGCTTCGGAGGGCACGTTAAACTGTCGGTCCCGGCTCTAGCAGTCGGCCTAAAAAGGTACATACACCGTGTAGAGGAAAACTCGTACTAGGCCTAAAGTTGGCCATTACTCATAGACAGCTATTTCTAATATTACCTAGCGAATTCACATATTGCAACACTGTGCTGTGAGACGTACATAGGTAGCCTAAAATTTATCAAAATCGGTTCAGTGGTATGAGAGGTTAATAGGAATAACTGCGGAACCACTTTGCGTATTTTGGTTTCCTTTGACCATTCAATGGTGTTTTATGATCAATCAAGTACAGTCATCATCATCATCATCATCATCTGACGATGAAGCTGTACCAAATTGAAGTCGGTGTTTGAAACTTATAAATTACTAGCTTCCGCCCGCGACTTCGTTCGCGTCCCGTTGATTTTCCGAGATAAAAGGTATTCTATGTTACTTCTAATACCTCCAAGAATATGTGTACAAAGTTTCATGATGATCGGTTAAGTAGTTTTCGCGTGAAAGCGTAACAAACAAACTTACATTCACATCACTACATAGTATAAAGCGAAGTCGCTTCCCGCGTCTGTCCTAATGTCTGTATGTATGTATGCTTAGATCTTTAAAACTACACAACGGATTTTAATGCAGTTTTTTTTTAAAAGATAGAGTGATTCAAGAGGGAGGTTTATATATATAATACATCATCATCATCATCACTGCATTGCACCCGTGCGAAGCCGGGGCGGGTCGCTAGTTTATAATATTAGTATGATCTACAGGAGCTAACTGAAGTTGGTTTCGACCACATCCCAGCCGGCGCGGACCGAGAAAGGCGCATCGCCCGTGCCCAAGCCACAAGGCGACTTGGCAGTAAAATACCACCCCCATTCCCTAACGGATGGTTTGCGATAGCGGAAAGTAGGAACTTGAAGATAGGCGGGGTTTTATCAGCTGATGCGCTAGGTAAGTGCCATCTAGCTGCCAGTAGCTAGAAACTTAAACAGTAAGGTCACAGATAAAATAATATAGTAGCGCCATCTAGTGGTGAGCAGCTAAAAACTTTTATAAAGTAGAATAATATCAAAATAGTAAAGCTGTGTATCGAATAGAAATAAATACCATCTCAATTTTCTTACGAGTGGGTGGTTTGCTAACTGAGAGTAGGAACCGGAAAATTGTAGGGGTTCTAATAGCAGCGGTAAGTAGGAAACAATAGGCAGACTCAACACCGCGTTGAGTGGGTGCGCCATCCAGCGGTGAGTAGCTAAAGCTTTGCTTTGACATAGTAAATCATGTTACAGTAGCGTAACTTTTGTTATCATATTTTTTTCTGTAAACAAAATTCTGCAACTCGCACAACAGTTTTTCTTTCGTTGAAATGCCGACCTACCCACCTTAAAAAGCTTCAGACCCTATAGATACAACAGAAGCCTATACCCATCAAGCTGCAGATAATTCGTGTGGATGATGATGATAAAATCAGTACACGTTGCGACATCTATCAATATAACTTCTAACTATCCTTACCAAGGTCAAAATCTCTGCGTATACCGAGGGAAGGACGGCGTAGCTCGCTGCGTAGACGCATATTGCCCCCATCTTGGCGCGAACTTGGCCATCGGTGGAAACGTCTGTGGGAATTGCATCGAGTGCCCATTCCATAAATGGGCGTTTGACGAAAAGGGGACTTGTGTTTCTGTACCGGGGCAGGAACAACGTGAGTACTGACAATTACGATTAGGAATTTCCAAAGGTTGTCTGGAAGAGATCCCTTATAGCGGTTAAGGCCGCCCATTCTACACAATAAAGTGTTTATCTATCTATCTAAGGCTGGAATACTCAAAAGTCATTCAAATTTGAGCACCACTTAAAATTGCTCTGCCTCTGTTTGACATTAGATATTCATTTGTAAGAGATGGCAATAATTTAAGCGGAACTTAAATTGAGTGGGGTTTGAGTGGCTTTTGAGTATTCGGCCATACGAGGCCCATATGCTGATTTACTGCACAAGCACTGATCCGGACTTAAGTATAGATTTTTGTATGACAATCTCTACTGAAATCTATGCTTTAGTAAGAACTTCTTTATCAGCATATAGGCCTCTAAGGATTGAAAACAATGACCTTTTCTAATGCTCGTATTCTGATAAAGAAATCGTTACTCATAGATTTGAGTAAAGATTCTAGTGTTTTTAACTGAACTAGTGGGAATAGACGTTTTTATTAATCTATTTTTAACTTCCCAGCGCCAAAAGGAGTTTCAATCCGCACATGGCACACGGTAGAGGTAGATGGCGCTGTTTGGATCTGGCATGACGCAGCACAGAGGCCGCCACTGTGGTCATTGGAAGACGCACCGGAGTGTAAGATGTGGGGGTATAGAGGACTGAACGAGTTTACTGTCAGTGCACATATACAGGTATAGTATACGGCAATGAAGTTGAGCATTAACGAGGTTCAAGTTGCCAAGTGAAATGGTAATGTGGTTCAAAAACTTACCCACTATAATGAATGTTCAACGGCCAAGTCACACAACATTCACTATAATAATAAAGAAATCGCAGTAAGGAACCTTAGACTTGGCACGACTTTGTCTAGATTTCATTAGTTTTTAGAGATAAACAAGCAGCTCCATCGAGACTTGGCTAGTTTTTTACAGAATGTTTTGGTGGGATATTTCTTTGTAAGAAGTATCATACGAAAGAAACTCCCGTTTTTAGGTTTTGAGGCGAAAATATGTCATTCGTTAGTATTAGACTATTGTCTAATACTAACGAATGACATTGAGTTATAACCTAACCTATAAATTTTCAGGAGATACCAGAAAATGGCGCTGACGTGGCGCATCTGAACGCGGTACATGCTACCTCCGTACTTTCTAATATCGGTGAACGCTATCCTTTTCTGAACCATTTAATCGGTAAGCATTACTCTCATTTAACATAAAATATTATTTTTTCAAGTTAAAACGGTACAATTTCTTCATAACTATTGTTAATCCTACTGGACGCAAAAACTACTGATCCGATTTGGATGAAACTTGGAATACATATTGTCCGTGACCTGGATTAACACATAGGCTTCTTTTTACCCCCGAAAATCAACGGGATCCAACGGGACGCGAACGAAGTCGCGGGCGGAAGGTAGTTACTACTAAATCTACCTGTTTTGTTGCTAGGTCTATGTGTTAAACATTTTAGCAATAAAAAGGATTACAAAACCATACCCTCCGTGGTTTTAACAGAGTTAAAGGTAGAATATTGCTTCAGCCTCCTATTTAGAATCGAAACGCAATGCAACTGCGTTGTACTAAATATGTATCAACTAAATATGTTCTAGGCCACCACGTATGGAACGCAACATGGGAGAGAAATGAAGATCACACAGCTACCATGACGTTGAAACACCATTACAAGATCATGAAATTGGAGCTGGGGCATATAAGCTTAAATATAACACAGGTAAGAAAGTATAGGTGTGCCGAGCCAATACAGAAATCGTCAATGTTTTATACTACACCTGCTTGGAAAGTACCTTGATACTTTATTAAATTTACGGTAGAAAGTACGTCATTGCATATCGAACAAATATGAGGGGAGAAAACGCATCTGAGCGGGAGAGAAAAGTGTATGAAAATCCATTTCTTACGTCGTTTTTCTTTTTTAATTTTGGGTAAGACTATGCGCCGGTAACCTAAATATCAAAAGCCAAAAAGTTTTTACAGTGAGTTTTTATCTCCAAGTTCGCAACTTGACACTGGCCACTAGCTGGGTGTTGGATGGTGTCGGGCTAGCAGTGCGACCCTGCGGCGACAGGATAAACAATTTGAAAAAAGAACATGTGAAAATTGCAGACGCCATTGGCGCCATTTTCAATTTGTGTGTTGTTTGAGGATTCAGTTTTAGTTTTTTATTTTTCTCGCAGGTGTAGTATAAAGCACTATGTATCACTCGAGAGAAAGTGCGATTCCCGTTCACCGAGAGGAGAAAGTAATCGGTCACTTTCTCCTCTCGGTGAACAATGTACTATTTTTTGGCTCTGTAAACCCCAATTGTGTTTTACTAATAAATAAATAAAAATATGGTTTCCTAAGTTTGGGCGTTGCAACTAACGAAAACGTTGTATCATTGTGTTCTGTTGCGTTCCAAATATATCTATTATTTACAAACTGGTCCAGGCGTGGTACGACGTGCCGAATAAATATCTATATCTATCATTTACAGACTGGTCCGGGCATGGTACGACGTGCTAAATAAATATCTATTGGGCGAATGCTCAAAAGCCACTCAAACCCCACTCAATTTAAGTCCCGCTTAAATAATTGCCATCTCTTACAAATGAGTAATGTCAAACAGAGGCAGAACAACTTTAAATGGTGCTAAAATTTGAATGACTTTTGAGTATTTCAGCCTATATCTATCATTTACAGACTGGTCCAGGCATGGTACGACATGCCAAATAAATATCTATATATATCATTCACAGACTGGTCCAGGCATGGTACGACGTGCCAAATAAATATCTATATCTATCATTTACAGACTGGTCCAGGCATGGACGACGTGCCAAATAAATATCTATACCTATAATTCACAGACTAGCCCAGGCATGGTACGACGTCCCAAATAAATATCTATATCTATCATTTACAGACTGGTACAGACATGGTACGACACGTGCCAAATAAATATCTATATCTATCATTCACAGACTGGTCCAGGCATGGTACGACTCCGCCTCAACACTCCGTTAGGGCCGTTTATGTTCTCGCAATCAGTGACACCTATCGGACCGATGCTGCAACGAGTAACACATCGCTTGTACTCGCCTCCTTGGAATGCTATACTATGCGCGGCTATTATACTCAGCGAAGGGTATATGGTAAATACTATTTTTTATAACGTTAACATAGACACTTGTGGAAGGTCACAAAGTTGTGTTTAAGAGGACGGTTAGGGCAAATTATCTAGAAATATTCTATGCTAGCTTCCGCCCGCGACATCGTTTGCGTCCCATTGTTGGATTCCATTGATTTTCTGGCATAAAAAGTAGCCTATGTGATAATCCAGGTCACGGACGATATATATTCCAAGTTTCATCTAAATAGCATCAATAGTTTTTGCGTGAAAGAGTAACAGACATCTATATATCCTTACAAACTTTCGCGTTTATAATATTAATAGGATAAGTTAATATTCAAATCTCTAGGATCACTCATATTTACATACCTATCGTTTTTTTATATTACAATAATGTAAAGTATCAGTTTATCACGACCTCTAGCGGGCATTTGTTTATGATAGATGGCGCCAGTTGTATATTTGCGCAATATGTAGACCAGTCTCTTTAGCACAGTATTTTTTCCTCTAGTTTCTTACGGTCAGCGCCATCTAGCGTCAAGTAGACGTACAGTTAATAAGTAAAAGATTCCTCAACTTCTTCAATGTTGTAATTTTAAAATAACGATGATAGATTGATATTTTTAAACACTAAATTGTATTATTTGCAGATAGAAAGAGACATTGTAATATGGAACAGCAAACGCTTCGTCAGCGCGCCAACTTACGTCAAAGCGGATAAAACAATACGCGCATTCCGAAACTGGTATTCTCAGTTCTATTCCGAGGAAAGTACGAGTTTTCGGGACGCGCTGACTAATCCTTTAGATTGGTAGCTTAGTGCTGGAGGAATGAGCATAAGGGCCTATGAAATGAACCCAGAACCCAAAAGTATTTTGTGTATTTATAAAATATAAAAAATACACACAGAACCCAGAAGGGTTCTGTGTGTATTTTTTATATGTATAAAATACTTCTGGGTTCTGTGTGTTTTGTAGATATTTCTAGCTAGATACATCCTTGTAATAATAATACTTAGACACAGAACAAACATCTATTTTCGTCACACAAATGTTAGTTCTGTGAGGGGATCGAACCCACGACTTTCAATAAACTTACTTGAACCCCTCGAAGTTTTCGAAACTCGTAAGCCCACAGCTAAACCAATTTAGATGAAACTTGGAATACATATATTTTTTTTACAGACTGTAAATGTACCACGCAAGTATAGCCGCGGGTTGAAACTAATAATTTACTTATAAGCCAAAGTATAAACCGAAAAGAAATGTTGTTAAATAATATATTATAAGTCGGTACATTAGTGTTGCCATGTAAATGTAAAAATTAGTATTAGCTTGTGAATAAACGTGTGTGTAAAAATAATATATTCAGTTATTTTTCCAAACAAATAAATACTACCCAGTTCCTAACTAAATACTGTGAAAAAATACAAAACTGTACAATAATAATTATTTATTACATAATAATTGCTTACACATCGGTTTTAAAAGTCAATATTTTCTTTATACTCTTTTAATAAGTACTTAATTGCTAAAGAAATAATGCTTTATAACGATTTAAAATTAAATGCAATTTGATTTAGATAAAATATGATTTATGAGTTATTTAAAAAATATTGCCATTTTTGTAGTTTTTTACTTGTTAACTTGTAATAGATTATTTTACAATTTGCAACATATTTGTCTCATGTCTAAATGGTATGTACATTTTTAGTCCGAAGGTTCCGAAGTCCTACCACTTCACTTTGTCCGTCTGTATGTATATCCTTAGCGATAACCGTTTTACTTAAAGACCATTAGAATTAAAGTATTCTATAGCTATGTCCACACTGTGCCTTTTTTTGTTCATTAAGGGCATGCTTCATAGCGCAAGTCAACAGCGCACGTGAGGCATGCCCTTAGTTCATGCGCGATGAGAGTTGAAAGCGAAGAGCGCGCTGTGAATTAGGTTTTCCGGCTCGGGTGGATTTCTGTGCCCTAAAGCGTTCAACAACAAGACGGCGGACAAAGAAAGAGATTTTACATTAAAGTTTATTGAAGGTAGAACTATGTTGGTGTTGCGTTCATTAACGCATTCAATTATTGAAAACGTCAAACGAAAATTGAATAGAAAGATGAAGACGAAAGTTGAAGATGAAAATGCACAGTGTGGACATAGCTTATCAGCAATCTAGTTCCCACAGTACAAGCTCTGCTTAGTTTGGGACTAGAGTGAAATGTCCGTGGATAATTTGATACTGACTGTACCAAGATCGTTTTTACATTTTAATAAAGTCGGATAATATAACGCCGTGCTCACTTTGGACACACTTGTTCGTACGTAAACGTACGAGTAATGTTCGTACGTAATGAATGCTCACACTGAATACGTTTTTCTCCGTCAAATAGGCAGTTCGGATTGTATTCGGACGTCGTCAGTAAACGTACGTATACGTACGACTGATCGCATGCAGTGTGAGCGCTCCTATAGTCCTTGGAAGGTCGCTATCATTCGTGCGTAGTCGTACGTTTACGCGCGAATCAAATTCGGATGAAATCGTATCCAAAGTGAGCACGGCCTACTAGTATAGTACTATAGTAGGTGCCAAATAACACCGCAATACAGGTCATTCACCCACCTTCACCACGATGTCACAAAATTCAATTTATGAATGGCTAATTCTGTCGCTAAGACGGTAATCGCTCGAATCTCGTAGTACTGTTTGTTTACCATACATAAATTGAATTTTGCGACATCGTTTTCAACGTGGGTGAATGACCTGTATTGCGGTGTTATTTGGCACCTACTATAGTATTATATTATTATAATCTGTGGTTATTACCTTGCTATGTTTAAGATGTAGGTAAGTCGTTCATATAATGCACTTGCTTCTTAGCTGGATAGACTTTGTGGACACGTTTTCTGTGAGTGTATAGTGACGCTTTCTGCTTGAAAGTTTGATGGCAGATATCGCAGGATAGTGGACGGTCACCTGAGTGTATCACCTCGTGCTGTGTTAGAGCTTTTTTGTCCTGTGGAGTTGGAAATATTAGACATAGACATACAGTAGGTGCCAAATAACACCGCAATACAGGTCATTCACCCACCTTCACCACGATGTCGCAAAATTCAATTTATGAATGGCTAATTCTGTCGCTTTCCATACAAACCTGTCGCTAAGACGGTAATCGCTCGAATCTCGTAGTACTGTTTGTTTACCATACATAAATTGAATTTTGCGACATCGTGGTAAAGGTGGGTGACTGACCTGTATTGCGGTGTTATTTGGCACCTACTATAGTAATTAGACAAACGCAGTATTATTTTTAGTAGTAAACCAAATAACACCGCAATACAGGTCATTCACCCACCTTCAAAACGATGTCGCAAAGTTCAATTTATGTATGGTAAACAAACAGTACTACGAGATTCGATCAATTACCGTCTTAGCGACAGGTTCGTATGGAAAGCGACAGAATTAGCCATTCATGAATTGAGTTTTGCGACATCGTTTTGAAGGTGGGTGAATGACCTGTATTGCGGTGTTATTTGGCACCTACTATAGACATATTTATTTCTGCGTTAGCAATACAATACAATACAACATACAGAAAATTAAAAACGAATAACAAAATATACAAGCAGGTAGAGTAAAAAAGAATATAACACTAAAAAACAACACAGAGAAATCGAACCTACCCGACCTGCCGTGTTATTTGGCACCTAAAGCACCGAATATTCAGTGCTGTAGGTGCCAAATAACACGGCAATACAGGTCATTCACCCACCTTCATCACGATGTCACAAAATTCAATTTATTCTTTATTGTACACAGAGATACTTAACATAAAACTTAAACTTAAAACGTGTACATAAAGGCGAGCTTAACCCCAAAAAGAGTTCTCTTCCAGCAAACCTTAGGATGTGAGAGATGGGAAAATGAAAGATTTTTTTTTAATATTACAATTTATAAACAAACATTAGTAACGAGATTCGACCGATACCGTCTTAGCGACAGGTTTGTATGGAAAGTGACAGAATTAGCCATACATCAATTGAATTTTGCGACATCGCGGTGAAGGTGGATGAATGACCTGTATTGCGGTGTTATTTGGCACCTACTATAGGTGCCACCTGCGACTTCGTTCGCGTCCCGTTGGATCTCGTTGATTTTTCGGGATAAAAAAGTAGCCTATGTGTTAATCCAGGTCACGGACAATATATATTCCAAGTTTCATCCAAATCGGATCAGTAGTTTTTACGTGAAAGAAACATCCATCCATCCATTCATATTACAAACTTTCGCGTTTATAATATCAATAGTCGCAATAAACTGCCATCATCATTAACATAACAGGCGTATCAAATTGAAGTCGGTTTTCCAATTTTTAATCTTACAAGTTATAATATATTTTTTAAGCACTGTTTTAACTATTGAAATGAAATGAAATGAAATCCATTTATTCAACCCATTGGGTACTATTCGTAGCCAGTTGTATAGCTTGTTATTCAAGGAATTTACATATTATATGACATACCGTGAATGATTTCCCGCAAGTTTGACACTGGTGATTTCTTGGTCGTTGTTTCTTCTCTCCGTGCACGCGCGATATGTGCTTATCCACGTTAGCTCGTGATGCTATTGGCTGGAACATTAGAAGGGAATAAATTATAGTATATTATGCAACAAGTGAATAAAAGACGGATTTAAAGCGAGGGCCATAACTGAATCACGAGCAAGTGAAGGATTCTAACGACTGAATCACGACCGTAGGGAGTCATGATGATTGTTCAAGTGTTAGAATCCTGAACGACGTGAGTGGTTCATGGCCCTCGGTATAAATACGTGTTATTCAAGAGTTGCATACTATACTTTATACCATGACTACGAGAAAAAGAAAGATTTGAGGTTGTATAGCATTGGCTATACAATAAAAAACAATAATTAGATGGAGGTCAAACATATTAGTGTGTTCTAAATTCAAACACCAAAACAGTGAGTAAAAGTGCTTTTTATTCACTGTTTTCAGTGAATAAAACACAACAGACCTATAGAACAAATGGGAGTTACCCAACAAATGTGCTGCACACAATTTTGGTGGAATACCACCTTTATACCAACTGTAAGTCCTGTGAAAAATAACCACTTATAGGCCGGAATACTGAAACGTTACTCAAATTTAAGCACCACTTAAAATTGCTCTGCCTCTGTTTGACATTACTTATTTGTAAGAGATGGCAATAATTTAAGCGTGAACTTAATTTAAGTGGCGTTTGAGTATTCGGCCAATAATTACATAGATACCGACCTTATCACAAATAGGACACTTGTGTGATGTTTTCCCGAGATGTTGATAGTTGAAATGGTCCTGCATCGCTTCCTTTGTCGGATAACCTTTGTTGCACATCGGACATGGAAATCTGAAATACAAAAATAAATAAACAGGCTTTTTTGACAAATTTTGACACTATAGTAGGTGCCAAATAACACCGCAATACAGGTCATTCACCCACCTTCACCCACCAATTTATGAATAATTTATGCCTTCAATTTATGAATGGCTAATTCTGTCGCTTTCCATACAACCCTGTTGCTAAGACGGTAATCGCTCGAATCTCGTAGTACTGTTTGTTTACATACATAAATTGAATTTTGCGACATCGTGGTAAAGGTGGGTCGAATGACCTGTATTGCGGTGTTATTTGGCACCTACTATAGTAATTAGACAAACGCAGTATTATTTTTAGTAGTTTTGAAAAATTACTCAGTTTCTGTCAGCGTTGAGTGATTTTGACAAAAATACTTATAATTTCTATCAGTTCTTGAAGATTTTATCAAATAAGTCATAATAACTCATATCTTCACGTCATTTTCTGATTTTTTTTCTCACTCAAACTATCTCACAGTTTTAGGTGATTTTGGCAAAAGTACCGTCACTTTTTGATGATTTGACCAAACTCATAATTTCTGTCATTTTCATATATTTTTCTCATTCAAACTATCTAACAGGTTTTGGTGATTTTTACAAAAATACTCATAACTTCCGACATCTTTAAAGATTTGACCAAACTTATAATTTCTATCATTTTCGTATCTTTTTCACATAAAACTTTATCTAAAATACTTACTTGAACACATTATCGTGCGCGTGCGCTCTTGAATACTTCAAATGCGCGTGGTAAGTAGCCAGATGCGAGAATATTTTGTTACAATCAGTACATTCGTAGCGAGACTTGTTCTGGTGTCGTTGGATGTGGTACTTTATTTGTATGGAACGAACTAACTTGTGGCATATGGGGCATTCTTCTCGGGGTAATGGACCATCATGTAATCTGAAAATTTAATAATAATAAATAAATAAAATAAATAATTATTCTTGGACATTACACACAACGCTTTCTAGCCCCAAACTAAGCAGAGCTTGTACTATGGGAACTAGATTGCTGATACATTACTTAGATACATTTTTTTTTTGTAAATACATACATATGATACATAGTAACACCCAGACACAGAACAAACATCTATGTTAGCAACACACAAATTTTTGTTCTCGGTGGGGATCGAACCCACGACCCACAGCACAGAAGGCAGAGCTACTACCGACTGAGCCATGACGCCTGTCATGGCTCAGTCGCGGTATACTATTATAAAACTGTAAAAAAGCCAAAAATTAAAATTAAAGGTATGGATAAACTAAAGGTAAGCCAGTCCAGAGGCCAGTCAAATTTGGCTAAATCGTTCTGATGTATCACTGCTACTCTAAGGCGGAGCCCAGAGGCCCTAGTACGAGTTTTGGTGTGTAAATCTGGTGTGAAACGTCTGACGCCCAGCACACCAGTGGGCGCTGATTTGTATGGAGACACTGAGCGGATTCTTTGAGAAGCTTGGTCTTCACCAAGCCCGTACTCGCATGTCGATATCGAGCTTCTCAAAGAATCCGCACAGTGTCTCCATACAAATCAGCGCCCAATGGTGTGCTGGGCGTAAGACATTTCACACCCACACTATACACTGAAAACTCGTACTAGGCCCTCTGGTACCTTTAGTGATAAAATAACCAAGACGAAAAAGTAAAATACGCAGCAAAATAAATAAAACGAATATGCAGATCTACTAAATTGACTATTCTGATTCCGAAAATCGAGTTTGTCTGTTTGGCGTCAGACGTTTTACACCTGCAGGCCTAAGAGGCGCACCGCGAGATATTTATCATGTCGTTCTGTCAAAATGTAAGCATTTTGTACCAGTTTAGGAACTATTGCATTATCTGTGGTAATGTTGTCGAGAAACCGCGCCTTCTTATTGTACACTTTTGACACTTCTTAGTCGTCGTACCTCTCTGAAGGTCTAACAAAACGTGACATTGGCGAAATTGCGGGCAACACGGCAAAGGCCATAGGCAAGAATTGAATTGAATAGGACGAGTTAATAGTTGGATAGTAGTCAGTGCCGGATTAAGTCAGCGCGGGGCCCGTAGCAACTTCTATCAAGGGGCCCTTGGATAGCTTGAGCTTTACCGAAAATTGTGATTTTAAAGTACATTGTCGACTGCAAGTAAAATTTTTTTGTGTTTTTGAGCAATATGATTTGAAAAAGATGATAGATTTTTACGGTGAGAAAGCGTTGGTGCGCGGGGCCCGTAGCATTTGCTACACCTGCTACGTGGCTAATCCGCCACTGATAATAGTCCTGCAGAAATGTCAAAAGTTGAAGATTTAAAACTGGTGCAAAATGCTCACATTTGGACAGAACGACATGACAAATATCCCGCGTGCGCATCCTAGGCCCGCAGATTTACACAACAAAACTCGTACTAGGCCCTCAGATACTAACTTCAAATGCGTAGCGAGGGTAGTTTTATTAACAAATCGCTTCTTGCAATGATCGCACTGCAACCCTTCTCGGTGAAATCTGGCGACATGGTTCTTACGGGCTCGGGAGTTTCTGAAACAAATATCATCTTTTATAAACAAACACCTTTTAACCGACTTCAAAAAAAGGTAGTTCGGAACTCCGTCATTTACAAACAGATTTGAACCCACGGACTTAGGATCGGAAGAGGGCTACAAATAACAAAGAGTCCTACGTATAGTATTACTAGCTGTCGGCCGCGGCTTCGCTCGCGTGGTAGCAGCACACGCATTATTTGGTTAAAATCTTTGATCTTAATTTTAGACCCTTTAGAGTGCGACTTTTCAAAATTCCTTTCTTAGTGCACCCCTGCAGGGCTAGCATGGGCCGGGGACAAATTGTCTTTCCACCGTTTTTATCTACTTGTCGGTGGAAATAATTCTCTTCTCCACCTTACATAGCATGGCAACAGGGAAAAGGGATAAAATGTTTCCACTTGACGTTTTTCGTGGACATTATATCCCGCTACTCCCGCTTCATAGCATGGACTAGGGAAAGAGTGGATAAAATACTCTTCGATTGACATTTGACAGGGAATAACTATCATCTATCTCGAAGGTGGGTATAAAAGTAATTCTCCTTTGCTTACAAAATGTCTCGATCATATTTTTTCATCATTACGTCTCAATTCATTGATAAAAATGAACGGAAAATACACAACGGTTATAAGGGATGGAAGTAATCCGTTCCACTTGCCAGATACCGAATTTCGCCGACTTTTTCGCGTCCACAAAGAAATGGCGGTATATCTGTGCGAGGAGCTGAAGGATGCCTTGCAGCCTCAAAATTCACGAGATGGTTTGCCGGTGCATATCAAGGTTATTTTAAAAATATTACGCTGTACCTACTTTGCTACATTCTGTGAAAACCTTATGCTACATAGAATTACTAACCACGATAACCTACCTACAATTGTTTTTCTATTATGTATAGATCCTTGCATCTATACGCCTAATGGCAGATGGTAGTTACCAGAGAGGTACCGGGCAAGACCATGGTTTGCCAGAACAGACCGCAAATAGTCGCAAAAAGAACGAACTATTACCATAGATTTAATATACTGATCAAAATATTGAAGGTTGATGCGTCAATATCTCGTCAGTATTGTTTATTTTCTAGTAATGGCAACACAGACGTAGAGAACCGTCGAAACGCTATTCCCCTCGCTATTCCCCGTGGATAAAGCTTTCCACAGGCGAGGCCATGCTCGGAGGGTGGATAAAACTGACAACGGGGAAATGGTATTTATCCTTTCCCGGGGATAATTTGTCCCCGGCCCATGCTAGCCCTGCTGCACTATATAAGGATACTACCCTCCAAATATCATACCTCTAGGACTTATAGTTTAGGCTGTGCGTTGGTTCTAAGTCAGCTTCAAAAGAGTTTTATATATTTAGAAGATAGATAAGATGGGTGGGAACTAACTTGAAAAACATATCACACTCGAGGCACTTGTACCCTTCGATGGTAGTTTTTGACAACAGTTTCCTCAGATCTCCCGGCTTTGGGGGTTCGCTTGTCACCGCTTTGCTGTTTTTCTTCTTTTTATTCTGCAATATATTATATATAAATATATATAATATTGATAGAGATATTTTGGCTTGCCACTGTCATGACATGGCGTAGAGGACATCTAGCTAGAATTTAGGCCAAGACTTTGACGTTGACACGCGCTCGCTCTCGTGACACAAATATCGCAGTAGTTTCGTTCCATAGAGTTATACGTTCGAGATTGTTGGTCTGTGGTTAGGTCTATGGTTTTACGAGAATCTATGGAAGCGATTGGGGATATTGTCGTCTTGTGATTTTTGGGCGCACTTCTGGATTTGTAATTTGATCGTTTTTATGTCTAATCGAGTAAAATCAATAAGACTTTGATGCTCTGTGTCTCTTTTTGAGTAATGTCTGATCAAGTTTCCAAAAATATAATATAATAACTATATAATAACTACTACTACTATTCTAAAACTGTAAGGACAAAAACTAAAATAAAAGATACGGAAAAACTAAATATGTAAACGATTCTGATTCCAAAAATCATTTTTTCTGTTTGTTTGTTCGCGGATAACGCCTACACTACTGAACCAATTTCAATGAAACTTATACAATTCAGAAGCCCTTTTTCCGGATTGAAACATAGGCTATATTCTATTGAAATCAAAGATGTGAATTCTTAGATACAGCCTGAACTTCCTAAACCAGTCGCAATCGTTTGCCACGAGGTTCATCGTATAATGGTTCAATAACATGAATTCCTTTCATGTTATTGAACCATTTTTAGTGCTGTCAAATTATCGGCCGAATATTCAAACGCCACTTAAATTAAGTTCACGCTTAAAATATTGCCATCTCTTACAAATAAGTAATGTCAAACAGAGGCCGAGCAATTTTAAGTGGCGCTTAAATTTGAGTGACTTTACAGTATTCCTGTTAGTTTCAAAAAAATACACCAACAGAATCGACACCTACGAGAAGTTATAGATTACCTTTTTATAAGAAACTCCTTCGATTTTGATAACAGTATTCGGCACTTGCTTAGTGAGATGCGTTTTAATGTGGATTTGCATCATCCGCTCACTGTATTCGATGTGTGAACATATCCTGCAGGTGAAGCGCAGGTAGTGGCCGTCCACGTGTGGCGTCATGGCTGCAGCGTCGATGTACAAGTAGCAGATCTTACACGCTTCAAGATTTGGTTTCTGTAATGAGTTTTTAGCGAATGTTATCATTTCAAATTCTTCTGGAAATCACTACATAGTATACAGCAAAGTCGCTTCCCGCGTCTGTCTGTATGTATGTATGCGTAGATCTTTAAAACTACACAACGGATTTTGATGCAGTTTTCTTAATAGATAGAGTGATTCAAGAGGAAGGTTTATATGTATAATACATCATCATCATCACTGCATTGCACCCGTGCGAAGCCGGCGCGGGTCGCTAGTATTTGATAATTGACAGGTGTCACAGATCAGTCGGTAGTAGCTCTGCCTTCCGTGCTGTGGGTCGTGGGTTCGATCCCGAACAAGAACAAAAATTTGAGTGTAGCTAACACAGACGTTTAGTCCTCTCCACTTTCTCCGAGAATGATTAAAACGTGTCGAGGCCTATAGCTGTCAATTTGAAATTGGAAAAATTGGATTTGTCTCTAGCCTCAAAGGTTTGCTGTAAGAAAACTCTTGGTAGGGTTAAGCTCGCCTTTGTACATGTACTCCTTATTTCCGCCTTGTTTTCTATACTAATATTATAACGAGGAAAGATTTGATATTTTGTTTGCATTGAACAGGCTCCGAAACTACTGGACCGATTTCAAAAATTCTTTCACCGTTGGGAATCTACACTCTCCCCGGGTGGCATCGACTATATTGTATTAAAAAAAAATAGAGATCTCTACTAAACCTCTAATAATGTAATGTAACCCAAGGTATAAACAATTTGAATTTTTTGTTAAATACCCGTGCGAAGCCGGGACGGGCCGCTAGTGTGACAATAAAGAAAAATAAAGACACACACTTCACACCCACTCACACGAGCTAACTATAAACTAAAATTAAATTGCTGCATGCTTTCTTAACTTAAGTACCTACCTATTTCGCTAACTTTTTATTTATATTTTTGTTATTTTTCTTCTTTCCGGACCACTAATAGCGAGAACGTTGGTTACCCATATCACAGGGAATCCTAGTTTGGGGACCAAGAAAACTTTACTCAGCTCTTGTAAATTTAAACACTAAGAATTGTATAGATTTAAGTTCCCTAATTCTTCCACGAATAAGAAACTCACGGGTCTATGCGCCGACTCGAAATGATCTTCAACTTGTGGTTGCGTGTAAAACCCGATAGCACAGAGCTCACATTTGTACACTGAACTCGCGTATTGTACCTTTTTCTTAGCTTCTTCTCTGAAACCAAATGATAAATAAAATGAACCTTTAACTATAGCGACCCGCCCCGGCTTCGCACGGGTGCAAGGACATGTTCCAGGATGATGAAGCCGGAACATAGTTTTTAATCTTATAAATGATTGTATGATACTTACAGAGAAATATACCCCATGCACTTACCTACTTGCCAACATTTCTGCTTCGGTCATGTACTCCGTGATGTAGCTGGGTTTGGGATCATCATCTTTGCCTGGTTGCCTTGATAATATCACTGTGCCTGCCTCAATATTAGCTGTTGTCATTGGCCTGAAAATATATTAATTAGCCTGCTTATAATCATTGCGTGTTCACTTGACGTCATAAAGAATGCCTGTGTTCACTTGACGTCATAAACGAGTCCTGTGTTCACTTGACGTCATAAACAATTCCTGTCTGGACTTGACGTCATAAACAATTTCTGTGTTCACTTGACGTCATAAACAATTCCTGTGTTCACTTAACGTCATTAACGACTCCTGTGTTCACTTAACGTCATAAACAATTCCTGTGTTGACTTGACGTCTTAAACGACTCCTGTGTTCACTTGACGTCGTTATGACACAGGAATTGTTTTTGTAAGAATAACTTACGCGATAGTGAGTCTCGGCAAACACTCCGGCTTCATATTATTTCCGAATGCGTCAGTGGCAGAGATCAGTGTGTTAGCCCCGAGCACCACGTGAGAAAACACCTGGTGGTTTGAATTGTTCATAACTAGCTCAGGCACTGAAATCAAACGAAACAAGATCAATCTTGGAAACTAACGGTCGAATACTGAAACGTCACTCAAATTTAAACACCATTTAAAATAGCTCTGCCTCTTTTTGACATTACTCATTTGTAAGAGTTGGCAATAATTTAAGCGTGAACTTAATATAAGTAGCGTTTGAGTATTCGGCCGTAAGAATCTACATTTTTATTAATTTTTACCGGAACCTTTAAATAGCAATAATAAATAATAAATATATATTCTCTCGGACATAACACACAACGCCCTCTAGTCCCAATCTAGCAGAGCTTGTACTTTGGAAGCTAGATGGCTGATAGAATACATATATACATTTTCTTTGTAAATACATACTTATAATACTTCGTAACACCCAGACATAGAACAAACATCTTTGTTTGCCAGACACAAATGTTCATTCTTAGTTGAGATCGAACCCACAACATGGAAGGAAGAGCTAATACCGACTGAGCCGTGACGCCTGTCGAATTACAACAACTATGTATTCACAAAAAAAATATAGAAGGTGTAACATAATTACCCTATAAGGCCGAAGGGGGCGTAATCAGACCGACCGCCTGAGTGCTTGGACAAAGGGCAAAGACAAGCCAAAGGGTCAAGAAATCGTAATTGAAATTTTCATACAAAAGTACAACTTTTATTATTTTAGAAATTTGCGACAACCCTGAGTGTTTGTTTACTATTTGCGTAATCCCGTACACACGCATGCACACGCCCTCAATAACACACACAAATGTGGGTTCCCCCTGTGATACCCAGACTCAAGAGACTGGCGTGGATCAGGGAAACTCACTCACAAAACACACATTTCGGACACACATAGGTACCCTCCTACCGCGTCGCACGCACACGCATGCTGTGTGTAGGTACATTTTAATAAATAAACAAATAATATAAAAAAAGATGTATTTAAGTATTCTATCAGCAATCTAGTTCCATAGTACAAGCTTTGCTTAGTTTGGGACTAGAGTGTCTGTGTAATGTCCAAACATATTTTCTTTTACCTAAAGACAGTTCGACAGAGATTGCTGCCTGTCCCTCCAATATTAAAGGCTAGCTTCCGCCCGCGACTTCGTTCGCGTCCCATTGGATCCCGTTAATTTTCCGCGATAAAAAGTATCCTATATTACTTCTAATATCTCCAAGAATATGTGTACAAAGTTTCATTATGATCGGTTAAGTAGTTTTCACGTGAAACAAACCAACTTACATTCACATCTAAAATATTATAGTAGGTGCCAAATAACACGGCAATACAGGTCATTCACCCACCTTCACCACGATGTCACAAAATTCAATTTATGTATGGTAAACAAACAGTACTACGAGATTCAAGCGATACCGTCTTAGCGACAGGTTTGTATGGAAAGCTATCGAATTAGCCCTACATAAATTGAATTTTGCAACATCGTGGTGAAGGTGGGTGAATGACCTGTATTGCCGTGTTATTTGGCACTTACTATAGTAGGATGGTGGTGGCTTACCTTCCAAAAGGTGCTCTTCAACCTCCAATCCAATAGTATCCTTTAAGGTAACAAACTGTTCATTCTTAATATCCAGCGGGTTTGGCATGATGTACTGACAGCTCGGTATGGTTGAGCAGTCAATGAATATGTTGTCGAAGTCAGATTTAGTTTCAATAACCAGAGATGACAGAGATTGGGACATGTAGGTATGGTCCATAGTCTGGAATTAAAAAGATGAAGGTTTTAAACAGCGCCATCTAGTTCCGAACTAAGTAAAACTTGTACAGTCAACATCAGCAGTAAATTACTATTTTAAAATGGTTTCAAAGTACCTACCTATCAGTTTTCATTTCTGAAATAGCCTGATAACACTTTTAAATATTCATATTTGACTTCTTATTCTTAAACATAGTCTTAATCATAAAACATCTTTTGTTTTTCGCTCGGAGGTTAAAAAACTTCAGAAAATATATTTTTCTTTTCAAGTATAGGAAAAAAAATTATTGAAACTATATTTCATCATTTTAAATGTTGACTGTACTTTGGTAATAGAACTATTATTATTATTATTTTTATCACATTAAGCCCTTTGTGTCCCACTGCTGAGCAAAAACCTCCCCCTATTCTTTCCACACACTCCGATACTCTGAACAGAACTATACATTCAATAATAATAAATATAAATGGGTACTTTAACTACGCTATGTTAACAGGAATAATCTTTTAACACCCTGTTTTGGACCAAAGACATAAGTTAACATGTTAAGAGTATTTGCCAAAATTTATGTACGTAACGAAAGCGTTGTTACGAAATAGTTACCTAAAGCTTATTACATATATGCGAAAATTTATTTATTTTATATCATAATAGTTGCGAAACAATTGCCTATAAGCCTCCTAGCTAGGTACTTTAAGTTACAAATGTGTTTAAACACAGCATTGGTATCGATTCGCTTGTTGCATTTTTCTGAACTAACCTAATTTGACATCACTAAAAGTGTTGCCGTCCCTTTTTCATTCACTAAAATGACAAGGAGGGCTATAATTTTAGAGCTGTCAAATTAGGTTAGTTTGAAAAATGCAACAAGCGAATCGATAGCATTGCCGTACTAAATCGTAGTTAAAAGACGCAACAAACATTTGAGGTGGGCTTCTCCTATTTTGTAAAAACCTTTTCGTTACGTACATAAATTTTGGTAAATACTCTTAATACAGACCTCTTGGCTCAACGCTAACACTCGGATATGCTCCTGTGCGTTATGGACTTGCCATTTGAACTTGTAGAACCTCTTCAATATCGCCAGACATTCCCAGCAGATGAGGTGCGATATCTCAGCCATTTCTCCGAGCTGGAAGTAAAGAGTGTATTTTTTTATGGCTTACGTTTATTGTAGGCCTATGTTCAACAGGAATAACGCCACGGAAAAGGTTTTGATATGTTATTTTATTGTTATATATATTATATTATAAATTATCTTAAATTAACAGGCTGATGACTGATTTTAAGACATTCAACTGAAAAATTAATAATACTCGAGTTAAATTAAATATTTAGGGAAAATATGACATAGAGGTAAACTTTAGTAGGATTTTTCTAGACCAAGTAAATAGAAAAAAATTAAAAATTGTCTCTAAAAATAAATAGGTACCCACAGAAGCTAGTCCAACACAGAGACAAAAAGGTTTCATAGTAGGACCTATACGGAATGCTTGCGTAACCACTGGTAAGGTAATGGTTCATCTATTTGATAGGTACCTAGGTAGTGTGTTTTAAAAGTTTTGTAAACTTACGCGATCTCCCGCGAAATCATACATCAAAAGTTTGAATATTTGAAAGGCTTGCGGCACAGTATTATTCAGCGCAAATAAATCGCGATCACTGCTAAGACAAGTAGAGCACACGGTCCTATAGTCATTTTCCACATCCTGCTCCATTTTCGCAGCGAACTATTCGAAGAAATGTATTCCGAAACAAATAGGATTGTTTTGCACTTTTGAAATCACAACAAAAAGTAATACTCCCATGTAAAATAGACGAAAATTCGTGAAGGAAATTCAACTTGGCTACGACACCACAAAATGGCTGCTTTACCCGGTGTTGCTATAAAGCATTATATGATTTACTTGATTTCGGCAAAAACTTTGTGATTTTAGACGTTTTTCAAGTTTATAAGGATTTTCATTGAACTCTTTACTTGGTTTGTTCAACAATACGTCTAAATAAGAATAATTTTTATGGTTATTTATATTTTGACTAGGTAAATATTCTATGTTAATATAAATGCAAAAGTCGGTTTTCATAAGGAGTCACCAACTTTACCATAATCTCGGGACACATGAAAACTGTCTTTACAGGTAACATTGATTTTTGCCGTAGAACGTAACTGGTTTCGGAAACCTTACCGGTTTTATCAATAAGTCGAGCAAACTTATTTTTACTATATGACTATGGGCAAGCCGGATGTAAGCTCCACTCTATTTTTGTTTCAATGGTTCTACCATGTCATTCATTTCATTCATTCAAAATCAAAATGGTGGTGGTTTGTTTTGGTTTTGTTGTATTCAGCAAAATAAAATTATAAACTATTGTCTCCGAGTCTAAAATGCAAGTAATAATGCCTGATATGTGAAATAAGAACCTAGTTTTCCTTTTACCATCATATATAACTTATTAGAGTACACTTTCCATTCATAAAACCCAAGTTTCCTCAGGAATCCAGTCAATCAGATTTTAATTTTTTTACATCAGTGAAAGTTTTATGAAAGTAGGTACCTACACACCTAAATAATGAATAGAATAACATAGTCAGTGTGACCAACATGCTGTCTCCGAGACCAGCTACCTACTTCGCCAAAAAGTAAAATACAATATAACCATTGGTAGCTGCTCGAAAATCAACGACAATGGAAGTAAAAGACCAGATTACGTATAAGCTGCTTTGCAATGCGTGCCTCTGCGTAGGGCAGGGGCTAAACCTGGTCACAGACGCCAGACTGAAGAGCTTCTACCTGGCTGCCTTGAATGAAATTCCTGTAAGTATTTTTCCATACTTCCTAGTATCTATTCTAAAGCCTTGGTCTCGCTATCGCAACGCACAACGCAGTGGTATGCAGCATGCAGCGCCGGACACATAATTTTGTGGAAAACGTCTAGTATGGTCTTTTGTTACGTCGCAGTCTGCGTCAGCGGCGAAGAACAAATACGGTACTCTGCGTTGTGCGTTACGATCGCAAGACCAAGGTTTTCTTAGATATCAGAGTTTATGACTGTGTGGTGGATTGCGAGAAACAGGAGTTTTGAATAAGAATGTTCCTCTATAAAACTCACTCGACTCGTGCCTTACAGATGTGTAACATAGCCGACATCACTCCTGTGCTGTGTTGGGACTGTGAAACCCTGTTACGCAGAGCACTGTCCTTCAAGGAACAAGTGAAAGACTCGTATCAAGTTCTCCTTACTTATACCAGCGAGGTCAGTAATTTATATTATTAGATAACAGCAATTATTATGTATCAAATTTTTATTATGTAAATAAAGATTTCATCAAATGGAGTTGGGCAGGACATATTGCAAGAAAAGGTGACAGAATGGTGGCCAAGATGCGGCTACAGATATGTAGGACATTTGGCAGCGAGATGGGCAGACAACATCGTCAAATTCGCAGGCCGTAAATGGAGAGACTAGCTCAGGACCGCAGTGGATGGCACAAACTTGAGGAGGCCTATGCCCAGCAGTGGGTAAAGTCGGGCTGTGAATGATGATGATGATGATAGATTTCAGCTCTATTAACACATGAAATATCCTCAAAAGAATGAGGAAATATGAGAACTAGCCTAGATCCCGCAAACAAAGTTATCAAAGTTTTTTGAATATAAATAATACTACCAAATACCATCTGTTAGTCCTCGGACCCGGAGCCAAAGGTTGCTTGGTGTGGAAGATCTGCCCTTTCAATGGACAGCTACATCTTAAGCCTTGCACACCGCTGCGTTGAGCCGTACAATCGCGAGACCAAGGCTTTACCATGTTCTCTTCAATGATTTTATCTTATAACATATAAATTATCAGTTATAGAAGAAGAGTCTTATTTCTTCCACAGAATCTCCAAGAAGACTTCCTATCAGATGTGTCTAGGTCTCCACGACTAACGGTTAAGGTCAATGAGATCATTGCAATATCACCTGATGATGATAAAGGTTCTACCGTTAAAGATGAACTAAAGATGGATTGGGAGTGCAAAGGTATGGTTTTCGTAAGGATTTTATAATAATAATAATAATAACACACACAATTTACTAAACACAATAGCAGAAAAACTCTCAAAATATCGACTTGAAAAACGAGATAAGCCGGATGTGGAGACTAGAAAAGGTCTCTATCATTCCTGTCGTCATATCTTCCACCGGCGTTATCCCCAGCCAACTGTTCCAGGCACTGGCTCTGCTTGATTTGCCTAAACACACATTTGCTCTGTTACAAAAAGCAGTCATTTTAAATACTTGCAGAATTGTACGAAAGTTTTTGCAATCTGACCTTTTGACTGATGTGCAAACTTCAAATCCTAATATACCAAATCTTTCAGCAGTATCAACTGATGTACACTTGGCTTAGGCCCGTGTGCATCATTTATATAGTACCGACTTTAAGTCGAGTGGATAAAAATGTAAACTAAAATAATAATAATAAAAAATAAATAAATTTTTATTTACTTTGACATAAAAAATGTTACAAAATTTTAGCGAAAAAGCTTGTCTGAAGAAGTGACGCTTTGCCAAAGTGACGCTTTTGGAACTGACATCGTCTTATATGACGCCAAGAAGCAGAAAAAATAATCCACTTGAAAAAATCAACCAATCTTACTTCACATGACAATCATTTATTTATTACTAGGTGCCGCCCGCGACTTCGTTCGCGTCCCGTTGGTTCCCGTTAATTTATCGGGATAAAAAGTAGCCTATGTGTTAATCCGGATCACGCACAATGTATATTCCAAGTTTCATCCAAATCGGATCAGTAGTTTTTACGTGAAAGAGTAACAAACATCCATCCATCCATACTTACAAACTTTTGCGTTTATAATATTAGTAGGTTTATTATCTAAACTTAATAGATTATACTTACCTACTACGTTAAATCTAGGACTTATACTAAAATGAAAAATATAGACTACTAGCTGGTGCCAGCGACTTTGTCAACGCAGGATTAGAAGTGCAATTTCCTATGCGTTTCTGAAGACTTGGCGTCCCTCTGATTTTCCGTGATAAAAAGTAGCCTATGTGTTAATCCAGGGTCACAGACAATATGTTACTATATTCCAAGTTTCATCTAAATCGGATCAGTACTTTTTGCGTGAAAGAGGAACAAACATACATACATACAGTAGCAGGCCGTTCTAGGTCTGAGTTCTTATGGTAATGATTCTATCTCGATGAAAGGAAAATTTGAAATATTTTAGCGGGAGATTCAAAGTTGATACGTTTTACTAGGTAATTGCTATGATTTTTTCTAACGTGTAGATTATATGTAAAGTGTTAAAAATCGAAGGTTACAATCCTTACAAACTTTCGCGTTTATAATATTAGTAGGATATAAAACAGTTAAAAAGATTGTATAAATTAAAAAACAGATCATTGATCATTGGTATAATTTTCCTCCCACATTCCTGGTAGATATTGTCTTATGCAAGCCCCTTGACGCTTCTAAAGAACTATATTTTTTTTTACAGTTATATTGCCTAAAGAATCAACAAATACAAGACTGAGTACTCAACAAGTATACTTAAAAGACGATATAACCATGAAGATTGAAGATGAAGGTGTGTAAATATTTCATACTAGGTGCCGTCCGCGACTTTGTTCGCGTCCCGTTGGATCCCGTTAATTTTTCTATCCCGTTAAAAAGTAGCCTATGTGTTAATCCAGGTCACAGACAAGACGGACGGATGTATATTCCAAGTTTAATCCAATTCGGATCAGTAGTTTTTACGTGAAAGAGTAACAAACATCCATACATCCATCCATCCATCCATCTATCGATACTTACAAACTTTCGCGTTTATAATATTAGTAGGACTAGCTGACACAGGCTTCAACACGTAATTTGGGTCTCTCAGACAATCAAACATTTTGTACTTAAAATCCTATAAAATCCGGGTCACTACAATGTATCAGAATTAGCAAGCATCTACAACCTAAATGAGAACACAAATCTAATAGGACACTCTCAAATTGGTTAGCCTACCAGGTAGGTTACTCTCGAACACTGTTTCAATCCGGATCCATAGATTTTGACAGAAATCCTGTCATTTTTCACTACAAAATGACACGAGATCTGTCTAAAAAACATATCTTGCCAAACTGTGTGGTCGAAGCCTGCGGGCCTAAGATGCGCACCGCGAGATATTTGTCATGTCGTTCTGTCAAAATGTAAGCATTTTGTACCAGTTTAGGAACTATTGCGGAATAGGCTGCCAGCGACAATAATTAGTGCTCAAACAGATAACACATTTATAAACATACTGGATAAACCAAGTGCACAGACTATATTAAGTAATAATAATAATTAGGATAACTCGGAGTATGGTTAATATCTAACGGAACCGTATCAAACACTTCCTGGCAAATCTATACCTACTATTATAAAACTGTAAAATAGCCAAAAACTAAAATGAAAGATATGGATAAACTAAGTATGCAGATCTAGTCAAATAAACGATTCTGATTCCGAAAATTGAGTTTGTCTGTTTGTCTGTTCACGTCTTTAACTACTGGACCAATTTCAATGAAACTTATACCAATCAGAAGCCCTTTTTCCGGATTGAAACGTAGGTTATATTTTATTGAAATCAATGACGTGGATATTTAGATACAGCTTGAACTCTCTAAACCAAAAGCAGCCATTTGCTACGAGGTTCATCGTAAGCTGGTTGACAGATATTTTGGTGGAAAGTTTCGCACGCGTACGAAGTCGCGGGTATCACCTTGTAAATTATATTATTAATCTTTTAGACGATGATGCATTAACAAATAACGATCCTGAATATACACCAGACATGTTGGACATAGAAGTAAAAGCTGTTAATAAAAAGAAGAGCAAAAAGACAGTCAAAAACAAAGGGCATAAGAAATTGAAAAAAATAAAAGTAAGAAGGTACATTTAGAGTCCTTTTCATGAAAGGAGTCCCGCGGCAATTTCCGGAACTAAATTTTAAAACTAAATTTTAAATTAGTTGTCAGGTGCTGTTATTGTGTTCGGATGCTAGTGCGTTTTTATTTGGTTTCTGTGATCAAAGTCTTGTTTTAAATGCCTAAAGTTGTTAAAAGTGCTGCCCGAGAAATAATACTTAAGGTCGACTACAGCGACGCGTCTGCGGGACTTCTTTCATGGAAAGGACTCTAATACCCCTAGTTTTGAGGAGTTCTGTTGTATAAAAATATACACCATTATTTTGTAATTACCAAAAAAAGTATACTAGTGTCTGATACTGATGACATTTATGTAGGAAAAACTCAAAATTATTAATTAAAAAAATATCCCAAAAAATGGATACCATAGTAGGTGCCAAATAACACCGCAATACAGGTCATTCACCCACCTTCACCACAATGTTGCAAAATTCAATTTATGAATGGCTAATTCTGTCCCATTCATATTTTTTTGTCTCAATATTATCTATATTGTGCAGGATTTTGGTTAAAAACAAACCTCGATAACTTGAAAGTTAAATGGTAAAAAAATTTGACAGTAAAGTAGCATTAGTACTCCCTGCAGCAACTGTCCCTATTTTTTTTTTAATTTTAAAATGGCGGTGTGTAAAGTTGATGAAATCTTGTACAATTTTTTGGGAAGTCACATAACTAATTGGAAAAAAAAACTCAGTAGCTCTGGCATCAGAACTACTCAACAGAACAGGTGGGAGTAAACGGCCAATTATATCATTGCAAACTTACCTTGGTCAATCTACAGAATTTTTTTTTTGCAGACCAAGAAAGAGACAAAAGATCAAGATCTGAAAATCATTCCCATAGAACTCTCATACGACGAAATGATGTTAGAAAGAGACAAAGAGATGTCAAAGGAAAATTATGTTAAGTCTGAATACAAATGTAATTCTTGTATATTGGGATTTAATTATTACAAATCTTACAAAACGCATTTAACTACCAAACACTCGCAAGTAAGTATTAGAATATAAATTTTTTTTTTGTGAATATTTCAGCCATCTATCCCCAAAGTAAGATAAGCTTGTACCTACTGGTAGACCAGGGTAGAAGCCTTTAAAAATCATAAAAAGTGAAAAAAAAAATAGTAGGATGAAACCCATTAGAAAAGGAGGGGAATATTATAAAAATGAAAGGAAAAATAATTTACGGGCGATCTGAGGTCGGGAAGGGGGTGGGGGTGGGGTTTTAAGGGTAAAAAACGATTTATCTCGATTTCCGGCAAAACTAAAAGTCCTATGGAAGAAAGTCCAATGGCAAAGTTGTAGGTAATAAATAGATCTACAACTTTTGTATATACACTTTTTTCACATAACCTCAAAATTTATGTGAAAAATTCAAAAACCTTGAACCAAAAATTACACGTTACACTGATAAAGAAAAAAATTGCAAATCGAAATATACTACTATAATTAACAAGAAATAGCTTAAAATAGTACGTAAAAATAAAAAAATCGAATGTTTTGCATTTATTTTCTGAGAAGATTTACTATAGTAATATATAATTTTTTAAACCATCGAAAAGTAGACATTTCAACGAACAGATAGCACACCAACTTTTTGAAAAAAGCTTATATTTTGACGGGTGATTTTTCGATTGAAAATTAGGGTGATTTTTCGGATATTAAGTCAAAATAAGGTGAAAAAATAAATATTTCAAATCATATAAATTACAGTGTATTTGAGACATGAAAACGTAAGTTTTCACCAAATTTCGTGAAAAAAATAACATTTTTGTAAAAGATACAAATAAAAAACCAAAAACAAGGTTTTTTGAATTTTTCACATAAATTTTGAGGTTATGTGAAAAAAGTGTATATACAAAAGTTGTAGATCTATTTATTACCTACAACTTTGCCATTGGACTTTCTTCCATAGGACTTTTAGTTTTGCCGGAAATCGAGATAAATCGTTTTTTACCCTTAAACCCCCCCCCCCCCCCCCCCCCCTCCCCTTCCCGACCTCAGATCGCCCGTAAATTATTTTTCCTTTCATTTTTATAATATTCCCCTCCTTTTCTAATGGGTTTCATCCTACTATTTTTTTTTTGGTTTTAAAAATTATCGACCCTGGTCTATGGGAACTAGATGACTGAAAAAGTGAGGTATGTATTTATCAAAAAAAAAGTGTTCTATCAGTAATAGTGACAGGCGTCATGGCTCAGTCGGTAGTAGCTCTGCCTTCCGTGCTGTGGGTCGTGGGTACGATCCCCACCGAGAACAAACATTTGTATCTGGAAAACATAGATGTTTGTTCTGTGTTTGGGTGTTACTATGTATCATAAGTATGCATTTCCAAAAAAAAAGTGTATATAAATATTCTATCAGCAACTTAGTTCCCGCATAGTACAAGCTTTGCTTAGTTTGGGACTAGAAGGCGTTGTGTTAAATGTCCGTGAATAATAATTATTATTATTTATTTATTTAATATATGTAGTTCCTATATTCCCATAGTACAAGCTTTATGCTTAATTTGGGTATAGAGGGCGGTTGTGTGAAATGTCCAAGGATACTTAAATGTTTGTTCTGTGTGGGGATCGAACCCACGACAATGCTTATACTAACAAAGCTGTGAGGACTGCCAATGTTTTTTTTTTCAGAGTATTGGCGATTATACATGCCCAGTTTGTAAAACTATACATGCATCAGTGGATTCATTTACTGCACATTACAAAAGGCATATGAGAAGGTAACTTCTCTATAGGTTATTAAGTCAGTGAAAGAAATAAAGAAGAAAGTGAAATAGTTTTTTGCCATAAACATAAATTAGTTAGGAACTTAGATAGCTAGGTATAGGTACATAATGTGTGTAATAATCCAATTCGTTTAGGCAAAGGGCTCAGCATAAATGCTATGCGGAGATCATGTCCGTATGATGAAGTTGGAAGGTGGCCATGGGAACTCTGTTACAAAACAGGCGTGATTTCTCAGTCGGTAGTAGCTCTGCCTTCCGTGCTGTGGGTCGTGGGTTCGATCCCCACCGAGAACAAACATTTGAGTGGCAAACATAGATGTTTGTTCTGTGTCTGGGTGTTTCTATGTATTATAAGTATGTATTTACAAAAAAAAAATATGTATGTATTCTATCAGCCATCTAGTTTCCATCGTACAAGCTTTGCTTAGTTTGGGACTGGAAGGCGTTATGTTAAGTGTCCGTGATTATTTATTTTATTATTTAAAACTTATTAAAAATAAAAGGTTGTTTTAAAACAAATTAAATAGAAACTTATAATGTCGCTTATATATTTATAAAAATGTTATATAAGTTCTTTTTTCTTCAGATATGAATGCAGTATATGTAAGAAACGTACAATGGATTTGAAAGTAATGCAGCAACATTATTACTCAACGCATGAGATATCACTAAAAGAATATAAATGTAATGATTGTGGGAAATTATCCAAGTGAGTACTATTTTTGACAGGCACAGCTCAGAGCTCTGCCTTCCGTGCTGTGGGTCGTGGGTTCAATACCCACACAGAGCAAATATGTTTGCGTTGCAAAACATATAAATATTTTGGGTCTGTGTCTGGGTGTTACTGTGTATGACGTATATTGTCTGATAGAATACTATCAGCCAATATACATACTTATTCACTGAAAACAGTGAATAAAAAGCACTTTTACTCACTGTTTTGGTGTTTGAATTTAGAACACACTAATATGTTTGATTTCCATCTAATTATTGTTTTTGCGCAAGGAGGTTGTATAACATTGGCTATACAACCTCCAATCTTTCTTTTTCTCGTAGTCATGGTATCAAGTATAGTATGCAACTCTTGAATCAAACGGATTTATACCGAGGGCCATGAACCACTCACGTCGTTCAGGATTCTAACACTTGAATAACTCCGTCACTTGGTCGTGATTCAGTCGTTAGAATCCTTCACTTGCTCGTGATTCATTTATGGCCCTCACTTTAAATCCGTCTTTTATTCACTAGTTGCATAATATACTATTATTTCCTTAAATTTTCACGTTTATAATATTAGTGGGATTCACAAAATATTTTGAATAATTTTATTTTTAGCTCGGTCGACGCTCACAGATACCACAGAGACTCTCATAAGGCTAGATTACAGTGTACAGAATGTGACAAGACATTTAGACATCGCGCTGGACTATTGAACCATAGGCTGTAAGTATTAGAACACCCGAATTAATCTTATCTTCTTCTAACTAAATATATAAAACTTTTCTGAAGCTGACTGACAATCAAGTACTAGAGGTATGAAATTTGGAGGATATAGTAGGTGCCAAATAACACCGCAATACAAGTCATTCACCCAACTTCAAAACGAGGTCGCAAAATTCAATTTATGAATGGTAAACAAACAGTACCTAGTCAAGATACAAGATACAAGATGTTTATTTGCATAAATAAGTGTTACAATTTGGTCTTATATGTAGGAGGCACTTTTCAACTTATTCACCTTTTCCAGGTATCGCAAATGTTTTGGGCGCTTAAACTTAGGTAGTTAATTAATAACATTAATTTTGGGTAGGTACATACCTTTGGGCATGCACTAAATTTTAAAACATTTTTCCTTATCTACTACTTAACTAGTTCTTACTTAGGGTAGGTATACTTTTTACTAATTATGTACTTAAATTTATTATGGCTAATTTGACAGTACTGCGAGATATGAGCGATTACCGTCTTAGCGACAGGTTTGTATGGAAAGCGACAGAATTAGCCATTCATAAATTGAATTTTGCGACATCGTTTTACAGGTGGGTGAATGACCTGTATTGCGGTGTTATTTGGCACCTACTATAGTATACTTATATAGTGTAGGGGTGCACTAAGAAAGGAATTTTGAAAAGTCACACCCTAAAAGGTCTAAAATTAGGATCAAAGATTTTAACCAAATAATGCGCATGCTACCACGCGAGCAAAGCCGCGGGCGACAGCTTGTTTATAATATTAGTGTGATTATTTATCTCCGAAAGTAGTTAAATATTATTTAATTATTATTTTTAGTTTAATATTACGTACGCACTGGAAAAAAAAAACTCAATGTAGTAAAAGAGTGGTGGCACGTAGGTGTAACTACAATCACTACATAGTATAAAGCAAAGACGCTTCCCGCGTCTGTCCTAATGTCTGTATGTATGTATGCTTAGATCTTTAAAACTATGCAACGGATTTTGAAGCAGTTTTTTTAATAGATAGAGTGATTCAAGAGGAAGGTTTATATGTATAATAATACATCATCATCACTGCATTGCACCCGTGCGAAGCCGGGGCTGGTCGCTAGTATGTACTAATTTCTAATCGTTTATCTTTCAGGTTACTAACCTTCAGACGAAGCACTCGTATAATTATGATAGAACTTCACTAATTCGTTTAATCAATAATTCTTTTGCAGTGCGGTTCACGAGTTCAAGAACAAATTCCCATGCGACATTTGCAACAAGGTCTTCAAGTGGAGAACTAGTTTACGACGGCATCAAGATACACACGAAAATAAAGTACGTATCCATCATCATCATTAACTCTGACAAGCGCTTTACGCTACAAGCGCTTAGGGTCGTAAGATCAAAAGCAGTTTAAACTATGGGTTTCGTTAATTAAATATTCACGGACATTTTTTTTTTAACACAACGCCTTCTCTTCCCAAACTAAGCAAAGCTTGTACTATGGGAACTAGATGGCTGATAGAATACATATATACATTTTTTTGTAAATACATACTTATAGTATGTACTATAAGTATGTATTTACACCCAGACACGTGACAAACATCTATGTTTTGCCAACACAAATGTTTGTTCTCGGTGGGGATCGAACCCACGACCCACAGCACGGAAGGCAGAGACAGGCGTCATGGCATAAATAAATAAATAATAAACATCGTGAGGTCTGGCTTTTCTTAGTAAATAGGATAAATCAGAGAAGTGCCAACAATTGGTGGGGCTGCCAAGCTTAGGGTAGTTTACCCTATATGTAATTCTTTCTTTTGTAATAATAATAGGCAAATGTTTGTTTGTAGAAAGCTACAGCGTCTGCGGCGTATTGTGCACTCTGTGGAGTCAGTTTCTCATCGCTATGCTCCTACCAACGGCATATGAACAACAGTCTCAAACATATCACCAAGGATCAACTGAGGTGAGGCAACTTTACAATCCTGTCATTCTTTTAGGGAATAACCGGTGTGGATTTTGAAATATTAAGACTTTGTAGACTTTACATAGATTTATTCGTAGTTTTGGATAATTAGGTACAATTTTGATGTGCTCATCACAATGAGTCTAAAGATAATGAATTTAACTTTTTAATAACAATGCGCAAAAGTCGCGAGTATTGTTGCTCGGTGAAATTGACAGGCGCTGCGCCGTGACATCCTACTAATATTATAAACGCGAAAGTTTGTAAGTATGGATGGATGGATGGATGTTTGTTACTCTTTCACGTAAAAACTACTGATCCGATTTGGATGAAACTTGGAATATATTTTGTCCGTGACCTGGATTAACACATAGGCTACTTTTTATCCCGAAAAATCAACGGGATCCAACAGGACGCGCACGAAGTCGCGGGCGGCACCTAGTAACTAATAAATAAATATTCATGGACATTTTACACAACCCACTCTAGCCCCAAACTAAGCAAAGCTTGTACAATGCGAGTGAGATGGCTGATAGAACACTTATGATTTAACACGTTTTCTATCAGCAATCTAGTTCCCATAGTACAAGCTCTGCTTAATTTGGGACTAGAGGACGTTGTGTGTAATAAATATTCACGGACATAAAATATTTACGGACACTTAACACAACGCCTTCTAGTCCCAAACTAAGCAAAGCTTGTATGATGGAAACTAGATGGCTGATAGAATACATACATAATTTTTTTTTTGTTTCTCAAATACATACTTATGATACATAGAAACACCCAGACACAGAAGGAACATCTATGTTTGCCACACACAAATGTTTGTTCTCGGTGGGGATCGAACCCACGACCCACAGCACGGAAGGCAGAGCTACTACCGTCTGAGAAAACACGCCTGTAATATCCAAGGATATTTTTTTTTTAACAAATTTTCGAAATTATTGTTTGTTTGAAATTTGCAGGTTTATTTGTGATCATTGCAATATAAAGTTCGCCGATAAAACCAAACTCCGAGACCACATCGAAGAGAAACATTTGCATAAAACCTTCCAATGTCACATCTGTATGAAGGTACTTTAATAGCTCAGATATAAATAAATAAATAGATATTTAAATAATAAGAATATTTTTTACCCCATTGAGTAGGGTAACATAACTAGGGAGTAGGACATAACTAAAAAGGCCTTATAACTTTTTTTTTTAATCTTTATTGAAAAAAAGAAATAATTTAGTGTGAAATATTGGTGCCGTCGACTTAATTCGACGGGGCTAACAGCCGAATACTCAAACGTCATTCAAATTTGAGCACCACTTAAGATTGCTCTGCCTCTGTTTGACATTACTCATTTGTAAGAGATGGCAATAATTTAAGCGGGACTTAAATTGAGTGGGGTTTGAGTTGCGTTTGATTATTCACCTAGGTGAATTATGTATACTATTTAGTCTTAAAATACTCCTAATTAGGTGACTTGCGGAGAATTAAGTATACCATTTTGTTGACTTGAATAACCTGGCGAGGCGGCGTGTAAATTAATTTCAGTTATTTATTGCTTAGTTTTGAGGGTAGACGACGCTGTCTGTCAATAATTTATAACTTTTGATCATTGCAGACATCCAAAAACCGAGTGGGATTGGATCAGCACATTCGTAACGTGCACAAAGGGAGGCCGAATAACAAAATGTGCCATCACTGCGGCAAAGGATTTCCCGTAAGTATAGCAAGCAAGCTCGTATGAGTTAGTGGCCAACTCTGGTGACGGAGTTTTTAGGCCGCCTTAAGGCCTCCGTCGTGGCTTAACGACTGCTAGAGCCGGGACCGACAGTTTAACGTGCCCTCCGAAGCACGGAAGCGCTCAGGTGTTAATGTCACTAACCGTCGCCCATCCGAATAGTGACCGCACAGAACGTTGCTTAACTTAGATAATCAGTGAAGATTGGCTAAGCAAGCCTAGCCACGAGCGCTTCAAAAGTTATACAAAAGTTATGGAATAAGAAATAATATACAAGAAATTAGCTGTCGCTTTGCTCGCGTGGTATCAGCATACGCATTATTTGGTTAAAATCTTCGATCCTAAATTTAGACCCTCTAGAGTGCGACTTTTCAATATTCCTTTTTTAGTGCACCCCTACACTATATATAAGGAAACTACCCTTCAAATTTCATACCTCTAGGACTTAAGAGTTTTATATATTTAAAGATGCTTTAGTCCAGTTGATTCCGGATCAGTGCTTCAGCACTAAATCAGCATAAGTACATAATGTTATGTGTTAATATGTTATTTTCGTTATTTAGAGCAAATCAGCGTAGAATCGCTGTATCGAAGAACCTAACCTAGATAGTTAAGATTGATTTGATTTTTTAGATAACTTTTTTATTGAATATGACTAACCTAACCAAACTAATTGTAATGTAAACAAGTAGGTAAGTAGGTAGATATCTTTATGTGCTAAATATGTTCAAATAAACAAATAAATAACAAGACCATAAAAATAATATGTTTTCAGACAAAAGTTCAGTTGGAGTCCCACATAAGAACGCATACTGGCGAGCGCCCTTTTATCTGCGAATATTGCCCTACCACGTTCTCACAGCAGTCCAATTTGTACAAGCACAATCGACAGGTAAGTCTTCAGTCAAACAATTTTCAACCTCTTTGGCACACATTTTATAGAATAAGGTTTTAATGTGATTATTGTAATGTACACTATGTGCGCTGCTGGCGTTGCCTATTGAATAAATAAAATAAAAAACAAACTCTCAGTAAGGGTTAAACTAAATAAATACTCTGTCTGGGTGTTACTATGCATAATTGCGTATATATTTACAAAAAAAAAATAAGTAGTCTATCAGCAATCTAGTTATCATAATACCAGCTTTGCTTAGTTTGGGGCTAGAGAGCGTTGTGTGATATGCCCAAGAATATTTATTCAATTATTTATTCATGGGAATTTCACACAGCGCCCTCTAGTCGCAAACTAAGCGAAGCTTGTAGTTTGCACTATCAGAACTATAATAGATTGCTGATAGAATACTTTTATAAATACACTAGCTGATACCCGCAGCCGCGTTCGAAACTTACCACCAATATATCTGTCACCAGCATACTATGAACCTCGTAGCAAATGGCTGCTTTTGGTTTAGAGAGTTCAAGCTGTATCTAAGAATCCACGTCTTTGATTTCAATAAAATATAGCCTATGTTTCAATCCGGAAAAAGGGCTTCTGAATTATATAACATTGAAATTGGTCCAGTAGCTAAGGCGTGATCCGCGAACAAACACAGACAAACTCGATTTTCAGAATCAGAATCGTTTATTTAGTAAATCTATTTAGTTTATCAATAGTATCGATTCTGTTGTTGCATTTTTCAAAACTAACCTAATTTGACAGCACTAAAAAAGTTGCCGTCCCTTTCTCATAAACTGAAACGACAAAGATGGATATAATAATAGAGCTGTCAAATTATGTTAGTTTAGAAAAATGCAACGAGAGAATCGATACTAATATCTTTAATTTTAGGTTCATCTAAACGTGAAGTCTAAACGCTACACAACATCCAAGAAAAAGCTCGAAGGACCACCTGTTCCGATAAATCCCCCTGCCGTCTCTGTTGTCCTACATTACTCTGAAACTGGTTATTTGACCGCTGAACTGTAAAAAGGGATATACTAAAGGCTGAATAAGTTAAACGCCTGATTAAAAGCTCTGTCACTGTTTTATACACGTTAGAAACCACTGATTAAAGTTGTGCAATGATTATAAGTACCTGTAGCGAAAAATCACAAGAACTATTTCACTAAGGTTCTACCGCGAAACTCAATGAATGAATGGACATTAACGGTCTTACTTAGAAGCGCCTTTTAATGCAAAACACTATCGGCCTTACCACGTTATCAGATTTATCTTGGATCTAACAAAAACCGCCAATAACCACGTGTGTTTTGGACTTAGTTCCCTGTCAATAAGTTGTCAGATTTATTGTAACTTAAAAATCTGACAACTTATTGACAGGGGCTAAGTCCAAAACACACGCGGTTATTGGCGGTTTTTGTTAGATCCAAGATAAATCTGGATACATAATTTGGGGGTATAAGATTCTCTCACTACATATTTGTCAAAAGAGATTACAAACCTTTTAAATAAATAAAAAAAAAATACTTTTGGCAGAAGTTGAAAGGCGACTCTAAGTAAACCCCTATTTATATACAAATTATAAACAAAATTATAAGAAAATCTCTACTCAAATCTAGTACCTAACGATTACTGTATCGGCGTAGGTACGAGCCTAAGACAGAAAATGTGTTAAATTTAAGGCGCGTGTTTTTATAGTAAAGAATAATAATTATAAGAATGATTCTAATGTTTATTACAAACGGGATATTTATCTTAATTTGTAAAGTAAAAATCACTCGTATATTTGTATGTCATATTTTGCGAGGTTTTTTTTGTATTGTCGATAAGCATTTATCTACAGGGTGTCCCAGAACTAGTATGTTATGCCTGAACAGAGTGATTCAGTCTGAAACTGAATGGGAGCTGGAAGGGGATCTTTTGTATTTTTTTACTTTTTTTTATAAAATTGATAACTGTCATTTGTCAGTATGTACAAAGAATAAGTAATACTGCGTTTATGTATACCAATCTACATCAATCTTCCGCATTTTACGTATTACAAGCAATTTGAAGAACCTAGAACCAACTGGCACATTTCTTCGATGAAAATCAAATTCACAAAAGTCGTAGAACATTTTGTTATTTTATTATGTGTCAAGAATCGCTTCTCCAGGTACTAGTTCTGGGACACCCAGTATACGTTTATAAATAGAAAATTTAATTAATTTGGTAAGTTATTTATTAAATCAAGTAGGTACCTAATTAGTAGTTCTTAATATTTCTGGTAGTTGCAATAAACAATATTTAAGCAAGTCTAAAATGTGTTTTATATACCTATCCATACAATAAAAATACTCTATGCACCTATTTATGGGAGTTCTCTCTCGAGACGCAAAGACATTTTTTGTCTGAGGGCAAAATATGCTCCTGTGCCTTTGATAAGCTTTGCTTTGCACATAGATTGCATGAGTTGCAGTTTGTGCCTGCCGCCAGTGCCGCCTGCCCTTGATTACCTACTTCGTCTGTGATCCGAATGAATTATTTCCACAGAAAATAAAAGCTTCACTCACTCGCTTTGTTGTTCGCTCGCAGCTCGCAGCTGCAGCGCTTCCACAGAGTACATTTTATAAATAAGAGCGCTTCGCTTCGCCATCTGTTTCTTTAGAACTTGTAAACAGATTCTCCAAATATATTTTGCTACGTTAATTTGCATATTACGCACCTACCTACCTACGTAAAGTTCACGGTCGGACGTGCTGTACCATTTATGTCAAGCCAAACGCGTATGGACAGAAACTACGGAATTTCTATTGTTTGTAAATGGATGCATGTCGTCGTGTCGCATGTACATGTACGAACTGAACTAAAACAGAAGTAGTGAAGTGATGCCTACACTTGTGTGAATGTATACGTGTGCGTCTTCCACAAGGTAAGTTAATTGCAACTAAATGGAACCGAAGGTCGTTCTAAATTATCTCACTGACTTGTAATTCCAATATTACGCAGCTATGTAGGCATACCGACCCTGTAGGTACCTACCTAGTAATGTAATATCTTCATCTTGCAACTTTATCTTCCAGCCATACATAAACATGGAGATAGTTCAAAACCAAAACGGAATACGGGACAACATGAACAACGAAGTATCGTCCACATCAGAAAATATCCACCGTCCCGTGATAAAAATGTACAAGTCACGATATTCAGGAATAAATTCAGATAACGAGTCCCGAGAGCCAAGAAAACTTCAACCGCGCAGCCACTACAAAAGCACAGGTAATATAAACGAAGGGTACAGAACAAGTTTACAAAATAGTATCAGCGATGTTGATCTTACCCACAAGAAGTATGAATCACTTCAGATTCCAATAGTAGGGTACGAAGTGATGGAAGAAAGAGCTAGATTCACAATTTACAAGCTCAAAGTCGAAGACGATAAAAGCGATCAGTCCTGGCTTGTCTTCCGCAGATACACAGACTTTGTTCGCTTATATTCTAGAATCAAATCCGAACTCCCCAACGTAATGTTACCGTTACCCGGTAAAAGATGGTTCCGGGATAACTTTGAACCGGCGTTTTTAGAAGAACGGGTACAGGGGTTACAGATCTTCGTAAATGCTATATTAAAGAAACTGCCTAACCATCCAGTTATTAGAGAATTTTTCTGCCTAGATGAGCCACCTCAGGTGTTTAGCTACCAACCAGAGGTTCAGGCAGTTTATGGAGCTTTAGAAGACTCTATAAGTAGTCTTAAAATGCAGCTAAAGCAAAAAGATTCAACAATAGCTCAATTGCAGAATCAAGTTGCTCAGTTAGGGAAGGGTTGTCCAAAGTGTAGTACAAATGGAGTATCTGATTCTATATAGTTAGTTATTCTTATAAGTAGTTAGTTTCTTAATCCCAAGAAGTTTAAGAAAACTATTTCTATAGTTACACATTTTGTACTACTTGTTAAGGCGTATGTAAAAGGCAGACAACCCTCTCGCTCACACATTTCAACATTTATGAAGATATAATATAACTAAATGTAATTATGTGAAATGGCAGAGCTTCAGGGTCGAGAGAATAACAATGCAAAGGTTCAGTAAAAATATCACATTGATCCAAACAAGTTTTCTAACCAAAAAATGTATACCAATGCGATAAATTAAAGTGCATTTTTTTTGGTTAGAAAACATGTTTGGATCAATGTGATATTTTTACTGAACCTTTGCATTGTTATTCTCTCGACCCTGAAGCTCTGCAATTTCACATAATTACATTTAGTTATATTAAATCTTCAAAAATGTTGAAATGTGTGAGCGAGAGGGTTGTCTGCCTTTTACATACGCCTTAGGCTTTGGTCTCGCGATCATAACGCACAACGCTGCGGTATGCGGCTCAACAAAGCGTACCGCGTTTCCTCTTCGACGCTGACGCAGACTGCGACGTAACAAAAGACCATACTAGACGTTTTCCATACGATTTGTGTCCGGCGCCGCATGTCGCATACTGCAGCGTTGTGCGTTACGTCGCGAGACCAAAGCTGTACTTGTTCGGCGGACTTGTTTTCGCAACTAGGCCACTGATAGGCCTTTTTTGCGTGATAGGTGGCGGCAGTACATATTTTGTATTAATTGTTAGATTTTTCGGGAAAACGAACGTCAGAGATTTATAAACTTTAATGATTTTAAGAATCTTATTAAGTTTCATTATATAAAACAATGATGACAATATTTGAGCCCTTAAACAAGCCCTTTAAACAAAAAATCTGGCAGCATTTATAAAATAATCCAAAATAATAAAATATTAACTATAGACTGAATTGGGAGCTCTCTTAAATTTTTACATAATTTGATTTAAAAAAAAAACCAATCAAATTAATGTTTGGATTTGCATTTATTGAATAGCAGTTCCCACGAGCACTATGAAAATATAGCAGCATTGTACAAATAAGTATTTAGTTTTTCTAAGAGGTACTATTATTATTAATTTTAAGTAATACAGGGTGCATATACATTCAAAAGAATACATAGTCAATGTTAAACTATTATAAGAGCCAATCCATTTTTGCTCTAAATGTTATTATACATTTATGTCCAAGTTATTTAGTAAATAGACAATACAGATAGAGTAATAAAGTATTTAAAAAGTTCTAAATCTTGTTTTAAACGTTTCTTGATACAGAGTCAATATAAGTAAACCTGCAAGCCTAGGATGCGCACCGCGAGATATTTGTCATGTCGTTCTGTCAAAATGTAGTAAGCATTTTGTACCAGTTTAGGAACTATTGCATTCTCTGTGGTAATGTTGTCGAGAAATCGCGCCTTTGAAATTTCAACTTTTGACATTTCTGCATGACTAATAAGTCGTCCTCAGAGAGGTACGACGATTATATGTCAAAAGTGTACACTATGGCGCGTTTTGTCGACACCATTTTAGGTACCACAGATAATGCAATAGTTCCTGAACTGGTACAAAATGCTTACATTTTGACAGAACGACATGACAAATATCTCGCGGTGCGCATCTTAGGCCCGCTGGTGACGGAGTTTTTAGGCCGCTGTCGTGACTTTAACGACTGCTAGAGCCGGGAGCGACAGTTTAGTTGTTGGCGAAAAATGCATACTAGCTAGGTTGACAGCGAAGTTTGTCAGTTGGTAATAGATGTACTAGGTAGTTCTTGAACTAAAAACGAAAGTTACAAATGTTACAATTAGTGAGTTTATATTAATATATAATAAGCGGTTTCTATCTAAAACCACTAAAAAAAAGATCAAGAAAGTTATAACAACTTCAAAATGTTTTAATTATTACGAATTGAATTTCATAACTAGAACATCAGTCAGGATAAATAATTAGCAATACAATTTAAATTCATTTGGGCATAGTAACAGCCTATTTCAACAATATTCGAGAGGTGTGAACGCCTTGAAGTCAGAAATGCAATAGAGGGGTAGTCAAGCGCGCGCTCCGTTTGTATAGGATTTTTAGTCATGCGACCATCCGCTTATTCGGCCATTCTGACAGCTGGTCGACCTCGACCACAATCATCTAGTACAGCTCCAGGAGATTCCCTTCGATGATGGTGCGGTCATGATGATGCTCCGCAGGCAGGCTCAGGTCAGCGAGGCTGGAGGCACGAACTGCAGTAATGGCGCTATGGATTCAGGCGCCTGTCATCAGAGTTGCCTAGAACAAGCTGGGATGAACCAAGCAGGGTGTGTTTTCTTGAACTGAAAATAGAAAACACACAGTTAAGATCATTCTGTTATCCTAACCAGGATATACAGAGAACCTGTATATCTTTCAACAACAGACAGAGGCACCGTGTTAGCATGTCTTAGGTTTGTATGCTTCAAAGTTGCTAAAGTTTGAATCGAAACTCAAGCATAGACTTCTCTTCAAATTTTCATCAAGAAAAGTGTCGAAAAATCCATGCCAGAGTATAACTCAAATAAGCAATTTTCAATTGAACTTGTAATGTCAAAATCAAAATGAGTCTATTTAGGAAAATCTAACGGATCACATTGAATCGTCACAGAGATAAGTGACCATAGTACCAAGAGCTCAGTTCCACCAATTCACAACAAGTTAAGTTCTATTCAGTTCCAACCACGGCTTGATCGATTTTCAGCTCAGCTGAAACGTTACCGTGAAGTTGAATCGAAATAGCCCAAAACAAATGAAAAGCCACGGCTCAGCCGCGTTTAGCTGACAAGTTTGTTAGTGGAATTGAACTACAGTGTTTCGCGTTCAACGTGCGACATCTACATCCATCCACAAGACAGAGGCGCCCAGTTTGCGTGTCTACCGCGTTCGAACGACAGAGGCGCCAAGTTAGCTTGTCTACAGAATCCACAAGACAGAGGCACCCAGTTAGCATGTCAAGGCGTTCAAATGACAGAGGCGCCAAGTTTGCTTGTCACGGCAATTAACTGGAAATTCAATACATCAGCATGAAAGGATTCGAGTCAAAACAAAGTAGGTTACAAAATTGCAACACAAAAACACAAAACCAGACTTATAAACAAGAATCGCGACACCGCGACTCAGGGATTCACTCCCTTTATCAAGCAACTATTTCTCAGCTGCAACACCAGTTGAACTAATCGCAAATCAACTGTACCAGTATCTGCCTTTATCGAGCAATCATTGCTCAGCTACAACACCAGTTGAACCAATCGCTAATCAACTGTACCAGTATCTGCCATCATGAAACTGATGTTTCATCACAAGAGACAAGCCCTTGTACCGGGGGCCTTAGTGCGTACGTTTGACGTTCACCGCAACGCAAAGTATAACTTCGCACGGAGAACCATCAGTTTAAAACTTCCAACTGCACAACTTCCACTCAAAAGCACAGCTCACACGAACCCTGCAGCATAGCATAGCTACATAAAACCAACACTGAATCATAACTGTCCACAACACAGTTTAAAACTATCCAGCTATATCTACGTACATCGATCACACCTGTGACTGCAATAACTAGCCAACTATACATCAACTTATGTTTACTACTCCATTAGTAACAGTCGGTCAAAGATAACAAGCACTGGCTCGTAAGTATTTGACACCCATCAAACTTTACGTTACTGCAAGTAAGAACTACTATCAAGGTAACTCAATCATGTACCTAAACATTCTGAGGTACTATCAACGAAAGTATCCAACAAGACCAACTATTGCATTTGTTTCATGTTTACCAGGGTAGTCTGTAAAAACTTTGAACTTATTCTCGCTCGGTCTAACCTGACATTCAAAACTTTTACAACCAAATACTGCTTCTGTCTAAGCACACACTAGCGTCACTAATCCATCCATTGCATTATTAAACTGCGCCAACTGTGGCCGTGCAATGCATTCACGCATTGACTTATAAAGCTGCTCACTACAGAAAATGTTTACCTCGACTAAATACAGGCACTATTTACATTATTTGCAGGAGACATAGGCTACATAGACAACAAAGATACTTTTCTCTGATAGAAAACCATTGATAGAAAAACTAGGACATTCATAACTTCTCCACTAAACGAAACCGAATGTCGACTTTTCATTTAAATTACAAAACAGAACAGCAAAACTTTGCTCAGTACCTTTTCAGCTATACACTACCGCTAGAACTGCTCGATCGTCGAACACTTCGAAAAGCTAGTGTCAAAGGCAATGCAAGATATCTCACTCAACTTGCTACAGGTAACCACGAATAAACACCACGGTATTAACTCATCAAAAGAACCAATCTTTTGCATTGTTTACACTGAAATTAATCTTTCGTGATAGTTCAATGATCAAAACAAATACACAACCAAAATCATTACATCTGCGCTAACTATACTCGTACACTATTCGGCGGGACAATTTCCACTGTCTATTTTAACACAACTAAAACTTGCTAACAACAAACAGAGTTGTTTTCTATCTACCTACTACCAGTAGATAAATGACAAACAATATTTTGAGCGACAGCTCCACCAACAAAACTGACGTGAAAAACCTGCTAAAAACAAACAGAGTTGTTTTCTATCTACCTACTACTAGTAGATAAATGACAAATAATATTCTGAGCAACAGCTCCACCAACTAAACTGACGTGGTAGAAAATAGAACTACCGACTGCATCTCACTCGCTTATAGAGAACACATTGTCATCTTTCGACCATCTTCCGCTTGCTAAACGGACAAAACCAGAATAAGGACATACTCGATCAAAGCAACACAACAAAGCCCTTAAACTTACATCACAAATAGCTTTGTCACTGTTTACCGGCAGGAACATAAACACCAAAAAGAACACTAAACCAAAATCGTTCAGCTTGAACAAAAACAGTTGACAAGATTTCTCGATCATGAACCACCAGTTCAGCATCAATCATCAGTAAACCTGAATAAGACTTCACACACGTTCTTAGCTAAAAACGATGCTAACATCAACACATTACCAATGACCATGGCTCCTACAAACTCTGAAATTTCACACATTGTCACAATACGACTATCTGTCGATCTGTCATTCTGGCAAGTAGTCTGCTACTCGCCAATCTCAGGGAATTCATCCACACACTCTAGAGCAAAGGTGGTCACGCACCGTCCGGTCTCAGAGGATTTCCCTCCCACAAACACTCACTCAAGTTGTGGAACAATAAACATGCCGAGGTATTCTCTATAGTGACTACAACAAGGTACCTCCAAACCAGGTGGTTCCAAATTCTTCAAGGGTTGGCAGCGCACGTGTGTCACCTTTGGTGATGCAGGCATCCAAATGCCAAGGTAACCGCTTACCATCAGGCGGTCCGTAAGCTAGTTTCAATTTAGCTGTAAAATACACTGTTAAGAACATAAGAACTCTCACTTTTACCAAGGGAGAAGAAATGCTCGTGGCGTAGCTTGCCAAGCCAACCTTCACCGATTACCAAAGTTAAGCAACTTTCTTCAGAGTCACTATTTGAATGGGTGACTGCTAGTGACATTTGCATCTGAACCATCGGTCTTGAACTTACTTAGCGGAAACAAAAGTCAATCCTGCGGGTGGGTACAAATAATAAAATTGACAACACATTTCCACATTATTCTTATTTTTTATTTTATTACCAGAACTCGCTCGAGTTCAACCAAAAATAATATAAGTATGACGACTGCAATTTGCATATGACACCTTTGTCTGGCAAATCTCGAACGATTCATCACACCTTTGACTTATATGAAAGTCTGTACAGGCTGTAACAAACAAGTGTTCTACTCATCAACTCAAAGTGCATTTATCAAATTGTTACCGTTGTAGCGACGGTACAGATAATGAACTACAGTCAAAAACTTTGCACAGTCCTCACCATCAAGAGGAGTCATTTCTAAAGTGATTCGCATGAGTTGACAAGCACTACACGTAATTTTTATTGATCATACCTTGAACTAGAGGTTCACACATACATTGCTCACTGTTCACACAAACAAATGCACTCCTTCACGATGAGAGATCATCTGGCTGTACCTGTAATCATCTACACACTCATGTTACTTTTTTGAGGGACGATGAGCATGTCTACCTCTTGGAAAATATCGCTAACTCAATGTCAAGGGGTCAAGGGTAACCCAGCCATACACACAATGTTTTGGTTACCAATTGCCTCGCAAAATATGATGTGTGGGTACCTTGAAAATGTCTAAAATGCTTGCTTAGCACTGATTCAGAATTAAAAGCTAGACACGTCCACTGTTCATCAACATGTCTGTAGGTATGTAAGTAGACCCTAAAAGGGCACTGAATAACCATAGTCCCGATGCCACTATCTGTAGAGGCATCCTACAATTCTTGATAAGAAAGAAAACTTGTTTTGTAGATCGTTATTTCGCAGCAAAAGACAGTAAAGTCATGACCTGGATTTAACAGAACAAACATAGCCACTTTTCGATGTTTTTCGATCTACCTTCACACATAGGGACTAGATTTAGGTCACAGTACACATATATCTTTAGGTACTAGCACTAGAAAGAACCTTATCTGTGTATTGCACAAGCGCTGGAGATGGCCAACGCCACCACATAAATGTATAGGCACGTAACTATGCACCAGTTATTCCACGTATAAAAGTAACAACCATCGTTCTTTGCTATGATCTTTTGACTATGATACTGCGCATAATAAGAGCTTCGCATCATCTACCTTACGTGGCATAACAGTAACTATCGGCACACATAGCCTCATAAAAAGTTTGCAATATCGATTCTGCGTGAACATAGCAGTGGTTTAAACTCAAGTTCAAAATAAACCAACTACAAGCCCTTCAGGCAATTAGCTATCCGGGATAAGCACTCGCTGTCCTTCCAGCGCGTTCAATTCGTTTAACCTTTTTGCACAAAGAATCGATATCACGCAACTTTATCAAAGATCGAAACACAATAATGGTTGGATCTAACCTTGTTTAACGCTCTCAACGTTCCAATGAGGCGTTCAGTGATGTCCAACGACGACACAGCACTCTCAAGAGGCTCACACGTTGTGCTAGCATCCCAAGCCGGCACTGATACTGAGGTCGCGGACTCTGCAACCGGCACTGGCACTGCTGGGAGCAGTGGTTGACTCGCGGGTGTGACTGCGGCGTGTAGACATGATGATCAGGCTGCAGGCAGTCACAATGGCACATAGGTGCATCCGTTGCCATCGGCACCGATGACGCAGCACTCGTTGAGGGTACACACTTTTCTAAACACTTAGAAAAATCATTAGTACTCCTACCTATTCCTATCAGGCTTAGTTTCACCACTAACCATGATTCTACAAGAAAACTTTTGACGGTAGACTTCAAAAGTTAATTCACGCTTTAGGCCAGAGCTAGGATAGGACTATTGAATTGAGTCCCATCCCACTTCTGAAATAAGCGGTTTCTATCTAAAACCACTAAAAAAAAGATCAAGAAAGTTATAACAACTTCAAAATGTTTTAATTATTACGAATTGAATTTCATAACTAGAACATCAGTCAGGATAAATAATTAGCAATACAATTTAAATTCATTTGGGCATAGTAACAGCCTATTTCAACAATATTCGAGAGGTGTGAACGCCTTGAAGTCAGAAATGCAATAGAGGGGTAGTCAAGCGCGCGCTCCGTTTGTATAGGATTTTTAGTCATGCGACCATCCGCTTATTATATTTTATCAATATATAATTATCTAAGTATGTAAGTACCTACTGAGTGGACCATAGTGGTAAAATAGTATTAAAATTAGTGAAAATAACTGATAGAATAAATGAATGTAAACACTTTATTGTACACCTTACTTTTATCATAATATTATCATTATATATTTATCTGAGTATGTAAGTACCTACTGAGTGGACCATAGTGGTAAAATAGTATTAAAATTAGTGAAAATGTATGTTTCAAATGTTTGATAGAATGAATGAAAACACTTGTACACCTTACATACAACAAATGAATTATAGTTTACACATAAATGTACAAGGCAGTCTTATAGATAAGTAACTAAAACAATTGTATTTTAGATATTATCTTACCCCAGAGTTAAAAAAAAATCAATGTTAGTATTTCATAAAGGTGCTTCTTTTTTTATTTAAGAAGCTGACTAGAGGGAAATTATTTCATTGCAGACATAGCATGGTTAGTTTCTACATGAGCCATTATAATAATTAGATTAGATTGAATTACAAACTCAGTAGAATATCTATTGTCTTGTGTGGATCTGCATAGGTTAAAGCATTAGTTATAATTTTGTGTGAGATTTTTATGTATAATAAGTAATTGCATTTCTGTGGTACTATATGTAATTAGAGAGTTCAATTTATATAATAATAAATGTACAAAAAGCAATAATAAAATGTGCCTTAAGATAGAAAGACTGTTTATTTCAAAATACCATGTGTATGTTCATTCTTGGACATGCCCCTATGACGGGTTGTATGTTGATCAAGAAATTGTTACTTAAGCATAGATTTCAGTAGAGATTCTCTTCTCATACAAAAATCTATCCTTAACATATATAATAAATAAATAAAATTATAGTCCCAAACAAAGCAGAGCTTGCAGGTACTATGGGAACTAGATTGCTGATATTATACTTTTTTTTGGTAAATACTTACAATACATAGTAACACCCAGACATAGAACAAACATTTAATAACATAAACATGCATGAATATTACACAAAAAGTATTTTTATTTTTATTTTTAGCAAAAATAAAAATACTTTTTGTGTAATATGCAAGGGAATATCTGAGATCTACATAGAGTACCTAGTAATTAAGGACCATGTTATTACTAGAAGGAAATCATGTTTCTTCAGTAGACTTTATTCCCCACAACTTGACTTCATCCTCAGATGCAGATAAGAGAGAACTATCCAACGGATGATGACTTAATGACACAACGGGCTTATTCCTTGTATGAACCAGCTTCTGCGTCACAGAACTGCTGATCAAATCCCAGTAGACTATGTCTCCTGTCGCCGAACCGGATATAACATGACTGTCTTTCTCATTTACTGTGTTTTCTAACATATAGTCTTCACATTCATGACCAGAAAATGTATTTAGAATCTCGCCAGTGTCTTTGTCAAAAAGTTTAACTGTGTTATCGTTGCAACTTAATATGTAGCATTGTCCATCATGTGTTAAGCTTCCGTATGTAATAATATGCCCTATATAGTCAGCAGTCAGCCTCCCTAGTCTTATATCGTACAGTCTTACGTGGCAATCAACTGAGCAAGTCATGACCTCATGATCGGTCAGTTGTATAGATGTTATTGTGTCTTTTGCATCTCTAAGAGTATCTACAGGCTCTTGTCTGCGGCTGTTCATATCCCATAAACAGACTGTGTTGTCTACAGACCCGGATATGGCCATTGTCGACTCTTCGTTATACTTTATACAAGTTACCGAGCTAGTGTGGCCTCGAAATCTTCGTATAGGTTGCCCTGTTGTTACATCCCACAGAATTACGGATTTATCCGCGCTGCCAGACACTATGTGACTGTTGTCGCAAGACCCGGCGGCGTCTAAGACCTCGTTTGCGTGTCCACCATAAGTTTTGAGTAGGAGTTGTCGATGAGGATTCCAGAGTTTGATTTTCTTGTCCGCCCCGCAAGTGAGGCAGTAAGAACCGTCGACGTTGAAGCGGACAGCTCTGACGACTTGCTGCTTGCATTTCAATGTGGCCAATACAGATAAGTTGGCCATAACTTCTGAATACTGATTATTTATTGGAAATAAATGGTTTCGCTATTTATTTGCTTCTTCACAATATCAACACATTTTTTTTTTTTATTTTTTTTTTCGCTCCTCGGAGCAGGCTATACTTATACAAAACAATCATCTCTAACATTTTTTTTTTAAATACGCACATTTTTTCATAGAGTAAAGGTTAGACCGCACTAGGGCGGAACTGCACTACAGCGGAGCGTCGCGTCAATTAGCTTCTATATTCTTTCCAAGTAAATGTACTAGCCATACCGCACTAAGCGGCAACGGAACTGCACTGCAGCGGAGCGTCGCGACAGAGTTGGGCAACTAGGCAAAGTTGACGCGCTCGCGACGCGCAGTTCCGCTGCCGCTAAGTGCGTTATAGTAAGCGGCGCGTCCGCGACAGTTGCGAGGCATCCATCTATATTATACTAGCTGTAGCGCCCGCGGCTTTGCCCGCGTGGTAGGTACTCAGTAATAAAGCAACACATAAACTATGCTTCCTGTTAACTTTATAGCGAGATCTTAAGTAGGTACCTACTACCTACTTACCTACCTACCCACTTACCTACCTACCCACTTAGCTACTTCTTTAAATGTGGCTTCAGAGGCTGGTATTTTTTACCTAGGTACGCTATCTCCCTTCCTACTTACACCTTTCGTAGGTATTTTATTTTTTTGTAAGGACATGCTAGGTACCTACATAAGCTTGAAACAAACCAATTTTTCCATACAAACTTTAACAACTAATAGCACAGCGAATTAGTGTTGAGCTAGCTTTTTTAAATACAGATCTTATTTATTTAGTTTGATGAATATAGGTACATGCCAATTTTGGTATTTATAACTTCAAGGAATACGATTTTGCATACTAACGTTGAGGCCCAGTTTGACCCAGTCAGGGGTTAAAATTCCCGTCTTAGCGGGTGCCTATGCCATGTAAAGAAAGTACATTCCAAATTTTAGCCCTAGCTTTAGCGGTCTGGCCTGGAATGTGATAGGTAAGTCAGGTCCCTCTTCTTTTATATATATACTAGCAGCGCCTCGCGGTTTCACCCGCGTAATTCCCGTTCCCGTGGGAATTCCGGGATAAAATATAGCCTATGTTCATCAGGGATAATGTAGGATTCTAATGGTAAAAGAATTTTTTTAATCGGTCCAGTAGTTTCGGAGCCTATTCAATTCATACAAACAAACAAACAAACAAAAAATCAAACCTTTCCTCTTTATAATATTTGTATAGATGTATAGATACCGTTCACACCAATTTCATCCATCGCGTTCAGTGGTTGCCAACCGACTGAGAGATAAAATGCCGCGCTGCTGCAGTTCTAGTGCGTTATACCGAGCTACATTGAAAATGACGCGACGCTCCGCTGCAGTGCAGTTCCGCCCTAGTGCGGTCTAACCTTATGGGTTCATGCATTTTTTAGACGAGAAACGAAAGAATGAATGAACGTCATTTGTCCGACGATCCCATCGAGTGGCGGGTGGGAGGGGGATGGTGTCATGTTCTCACTAGTATTTTTTTTTTTTGTGCTCAGCATAACTCATTCATTCGCGCGTCGTGCCGAGGGCCAAGACAAGACAGCTTTTTTTATCTGCGCACCTAAATGTGGTTTTCACTGTGGTTTTCACTTTGATTGCTTTACGAAATGTTTTCTTTCAAACAGTAGTTTGTTTGACCCAAAAAAGTGCTCAAAACCTCTCAAAATGAGCTCTGAAGTCTCGTTCAGTAAACTGAAGCAACTAAGTATCTCATGCAATGTGTGTGATATGAGATTTAGGTCGGTGCAAGCGCTGCGCATCCACAGAAATTCCATACATCCAAGTGATCCACAGATAGAACATGCGTCTGAATCACTTGAATCAGCCCCAAATGCACCTGAAAATACTCCGTTGTCTCGTACCAGCAAAAGACTACAGATGAGAAGAAACGGCGCCAAAACTACAGAACAAAGTGAAAATTCTGACCACAGTACGGAAGAGCAGCATACTAAAGTTCAATTTGCGTGCCCCAAATGTAATAAGGTTTTCCTTACAAACTTCCAAGCATTGAAACACATAGAAAAGAAACACCCTGAAGATACTATGGGAACTGGGTGAGCATTTTGATTCTATTAGTTTTAAAACAGGGATGTACTAAGGGTCGGGGGGGGGGGGGCAGGCCTATGTCTGATCGTGGACGTTTTCAAGTATTCAGCTGCGCAAGTAAAATAATAGACTTATAATAAATTTCATTTAACACTAGCCTAAAAAATTACTTTCAGATCACCAGGTGGATCCAAATTAAAACCATTGCAGATCGAGACATTCTTAAATGACAATTATTTGGAGTCATCCCACAGCGTCTCACCTTTAGATGTTACTCTTATTCAGAGTAACTCAATGTACTGCCTCGATTGTGAAAAACAATTTGAAACTATTTCAGCCTTCAATAAGCATGCATTTGATTTTCACCGTGATGAAATTGACAGCATGTTCTTCAAAAATGTTGAAGGTACTATTTGTATATTTTGTATCAATTAAAGGCTTAAAACAAAATTAGGCATTCCAGTATAAAATCATGCTTGATCCCTTTATTCTGTCGATTTAAATGTTAGGTTCAAAAGTAATAATAATGTTTTTGTTGCAGAATTCTATAAGTGGAAAAAATTAATGGAAACCCAAGTTAAAATAAAATATTTAGCTTTAACAAAATCAATTTCGCAAACATACTACCAATGTAACTATGTGTCTCCAAAAAATGAACACAACAAAACATATCTATGTCCATCCATAATATTAGTAAAAGAATTGCAAAACGGTACTCAAATGCACTATAGTAAAAAGCATTACGGTCATATCTGCCCAGAGTATCAGTTACCAAAAGAATTCTATCACCTTCTAACTAATAAAAAAGATGAATCTAATTCGGTTTTTGATCAGCTGATCAATAAAAAGGCTGACAATGAAATGATGGAAAAGTTCCAAAACCTAATGAGTAACATAACTAAAGAGGCAGTTAAACTCAACTCACTAGATTTAAGAAAACTCTTGAACTCCGCATTACAAATGCAGGGCTTATTGAACAGTTTCGATGAAGTTCACAGTGATAATGATGCACCGCAGATCAACAAAAGTATGACTGATGATCAGATCACAAATGCGTTAGAAGGTAAACGAACATCGGCAAGGTTAAAACGTAAGAGCGAGACGAGAGCATCAGTTGACGCTAAGATAATAAAGGACACAAAATCAGACGCTTCTGAAGATACCAATAAGACTGGCACCAAAGAAAATAAAAAAATGGAGTCTTCTAATGTAACTGCTCGGTCGTCACCTTTGCTATCGCCTTCGTTTGTTGATACATTTAAGCAATTTATTGGTGAGCCCACTTTGGAAACTACTAATAAGAGTAAAAACGTTAAAAAGGAAGTTGTTAAAACCAAAATTGGACAGTTTAGCCCTAAAAATAAATCACAAGAAGTTATCGAAGATAAAAAGAAAAAACAGCACATCAAAGATAAAAAGAAAAATCAAAAAGATTTTGAAGAAACTCCCGTAAAAACTAAACGGAATATTCTTAAACCATCTAAAACAAATACGTCGTTCTCGTTAGGAAATGGTATAAAATATGAAGTGAAAGAGCAAGAAAACGATTGTAATATACTGATTCTAAAAATGTGATGTTTATAAGATGATAAAATTGGCTACTAGCAATAGAGAGCTTACTTCTCAGACAGTGTTAAAGAGTCTCCTAATGCCTAATCATAGCTTAAAAGACTGTTGACTTACAATAAGTATATTGTAAAAATTAAATTAGTATATTCAATGATTTTCTATATAAATGAACAATCTTACATACATATATTCACAATCGATCTTTGTCTCTCTGAATTTAGCTGCATGAAGCTCCGCAGGTCCTATTCTTGGCTCGGATTGGAGGAAAGTGAGGTTTCCATATGCTATGGAAACCGCTGGTAGCTTGTCTGCCAATGAGTACAGTGCTTAACTTGAGAGAGGCATAGGTATTATAATAGGTTCTATTGTTGCATTTAACAGTATTTATCGTTTCAATTTATGAGAAAGGGATAGCAACATTTATAATTCTGTTAAATAGAAAAATGCAACAGCAAAATCAACACCTTAGACGGCTGCGACTACTGTACCTACTATATTTTGACTAGGAACTAGATTTTAAACAAGATTTTTTAAATTATATAATGTAGTTATAGTTGCATGTATCTGTATATATTATTTATGTTATTAGGTACCAACCTACTGCATGTTTCTAGACTTTGTATTTTGAAGATCCCTAGTACAAAATTGCAATACAATAGTTAAGCAAATTCATAAAATGTGTGATTTATAGCAATATCTAAGGGTAGATAGACTAAGAAATACAAGTAAGTATACTATTTTCTTTTACTTTCCTATAGTTTTTCACTTTAATTTTGCATTAGGCGAAGATTTATCCGAATAAGTTAATTTCGAATCCCAGTAACTTAAATGCTATTGAATTTTTAGCTTAGAATTTAAGTTCGTTTAATATACTTTTTAATAAAAATATGAATTGAACAAAACTAGTCTTATTCCTATGCTTATCAATAAAATGCATTTGTATCAAAGACAAACTAGTCGAACTGAACAAATCACTGCTTGCACCTACAACTATCAGCTTTTGAAGGATTTTTTTTTTATTTAGGTAAGTATGTTAGTTTTTAAAACCAAAATACCAGGTTCAGCCAATTTTAGAATATTTGGCAAATATGATGACTAGACTTCAGAGGGGGTAATCTCACGAATAAAACGTAGTGCTCGTACCTACACTGCCCCTTCCTTCCATTCGACGTTACCCAGTCAGTCTGCGTTTTGTGCACACAGCGTAGGAATGGCGTAGGACGATAGGTGGGTGCCATGCGCTCAGAACATATATCTTTGATTCCTTGATGCGGCCGGCGTCGTCGTCGCTTCATCATGCGTGCCCAATGTGCCCATTCCCCCTGCGTATCCCTCCCTTAGTACGGCCATCACAAAATAAAAATGGCTCACAAAAGTTTTGGAAAGGAAAATCCACTCTGTATAAGGTACTTATATTCTGTGGTTTTATTTCATTTCTCAAAGTCAGCTCGTTCAAATCTATCAATAGAATAAAAAAAAAACAATATTTTAAAATTACGCTAACGGATTTTTGTTTCTTGTTTATTTATTTTAGTTTTTTGTGTTGTGCTTCTGTTTTCATATTGCAAGGCAAATCAAATGAATGTGTAGCATTTATCATTTGATTAATTGAATGCTGTGCTAAATACTAAGAAAACTACATAGCTAAAGATGCAGGCGTCTAAAAACAGTAAGTATTATTCATCTTGCTTGACCCTAGACCTTCACAACTAGATAGCAAGATTGGCAAGTCCAAACTCTGTTTCCCCTTTTTCAGAATTGCAAGAACTAGATAAAATCATCTCAAGAATATCGCTAGAAGCTTGTTGTGTTGCCGTGATACCTGAGTTCGGAGTAAAATGGCGGGACGTAGCCCAGGCAATAAGGAATGCTCGTCTGCCGATGTTATCAAGCAGCGTTGCAAGGGTACTGTCGAGACACGCTGCTAAGAATTTACCTCAAGATGAGATTGACGATATCTTGGGGCGGTTGAGACTCAAGTGTAAGTGAGAAAACATTTAGAAGAATTTACACTCGCTGAACTGTACATGTGATTTTCAATATGGTTTCACAGCTCAGTTAGACGTGGGTTCAATCCCCAGTGAAAACAAATATAATTTGATCTGAATATACAGGAATCTAGTACTTATATTCAGACCAAATTATGTTTGTTCATAACTAGTAACTTGATGCTTGTTTTTGTGTGTACAAAAAAAGTATTATATCCACCTAGTTTCCTAATTCAATATTGCCATATGATTTACTTATCAGTATGTAATATCCAGCCATATAATTATATCAAGCTTCAAAAACCACAGTGCAGTAATAAATTGACAAAAAATTGTATCTTGTGTGTAAAGACCAGTCGTCTAGCACGTTACATTAGTATGTTCTGCTTAGTAAATTAAACTTCAGTCTCCATATAAACAATCTATTCGGAATAAATCAAATACATTTCTGTACAACTCGTCACAACCCAACCCGCTCAATCTGCTTCTTATTATTATAGGTTATCCTTCAAAGTTACTTCTGTCACGCAGGTGACAGTTGACATTTATGACAACGTCATGTACACATGCATCTTACATGTGTCAGTAAAAAACTTATCCTTAAAACCTTGCAGTGGTAGCAACTCAGAGTCGTACATGGCATGTTATTAAACTTCTCGAGCCGACCGGAGAAGAGCCAGTTACAGTGGTGCTGAGGACATTGCAGCACCGAGTGCTGACTGCTTTGAGGAACGGCAAGAATAGGAATAAGAGGCCAGAGGTTTGTAGAATTTTAAAGATTATTTTAGCCAGATTAAAAATAATCTGGCTGTGACCTGTAACATTAATTAGCTTGATGGGGGTCTGTTTCATAGTGTGCTGGTGGCTCTTTTGTGTTTTTTTTATTAAACTAAGTATTGCTTAGCTTTTTTTTTTAATTTATTTATCGTTTTAAAAAGACAACTTATTTTGTACTATAGCACTAAGGAAACCACAAGGTTTATAGGAATAATGCTACACGGGTCTTGGATCAATTTGCAATATTTTCATTTTTAGATGATAATAATATGATAATATGTACTTTATTGTACACAAGGATTAGTACATACAAATCTTAAAACTAACTTTGTATAGTACAATGGGCGGCCTTATCGCTGAAAGCGATTTCTTCCAGGCACCTGTTGCATGGAAAGTAATGAGTGGAGCAGTAACAAAAGCCGGAGCACAAACAATGTAACTCTAAAAACTATTGAAAGAATGTTATGCATATACTGTAATAATAATATACTACATAAAACTTGCATAAATAAAAGTAAAATATACTAATACATACTTTAATATTAAATACTAGGTGCCGCCCGCGACTTCGTTCGCGTCCCGTTTTATCCCGTTGATTTTTCGGGATAAAAAGTAGCTTATGTGTTAATCCAGGTCACGGACAATATATATTCCAAGTTTCATCCAAATCGGATTAGTAGTTTTTGCTTGAAAGAGTAACCATACATCCATCCATCCATACAAACTTTCGCGTTTATAATATTAGTAGGACTTTACATTTCTACGGACGCCCTCCGGCTAGGTGGGGTGACGATCTGAGACATGTTGCTGGCATACACTGGATGAGAAGAGCCGAAGACCAGGCTCAGTGGCGCGTCTTGGGAGAGACCTACGTCCAGCAGTGGACTGATATAGGTTGATGATGATGATGATTATATACTTTAATATTTTTCTTCAGGTTGTGTCAGTTCTCCTGGGTGATCTCATGTACTTGAGCATACAACTAGTATCGGACAGTTGCGAGGGGTCAGTGCTGTACATGTGTGCACCGGCCGGCGAGCCTGTTGCCATGTTCAGCTCACTCGCTTCCACAGTCATGGTGAAGGCTTGTGTTGAAGGTAAGACTATGCTAGGTATTAGGAGCTTGTGAGATTTACTGCCACAAACAAAGCTAGATCCAAAACGGGACTGCAGGAGCTGATCGGGTCTCACTCCTCGGAATCCACAACTCAGCGACACCATCGGGGATGCTGGAACGTTGCTGCCATTAACCGAAAGTCCTTTGTTACTTCGTTGAGAGCCCTTCGTTACATTGTTGGAAGTCCTTCGTTACTTCGTTGGGAGTCTTCGTTACTTCGTTGGGAGGCCTTCGTTGGGCTGACTAGGGTGAAGTCAGCACGGGGGGCAATACATCCCAACAAGGGACATCAATGCAGATCTCATTCCCTCATGACGAATTAGAATTAGAGACATAAAATCATTATTATCTTAGTGTGATGGAAGCAATGCAATGCTACTTAGGGCACATCCTCATTGGATGTGCTTTGTCAGATGACACAATGTTCCCCAGTGGACTTCTATGGCCCGCTAATGGCAGTAGTTTTCCAATATCAACTTCCACCTGTGTGATTGTCCAAGAAAAAAGATCATACAAAACAGTGCTAGTAACCAGGCTAGAGTTTCTTCCCTGTTCTTCTAGGCTCTGGCCGCGAACTGGCATCTAGAATCACCTGGTTTATAAGACGATTCTAAATGATCTTTAATTTTACTAAATAAAAGATTTTCGACTTTCAGGTCTTGGCTATAGACGCTATGAAGACGCACAGTTGCACGGTAAAGACATACCATCCCTTCTCCGCATCGCTGACCCAGCCATGACATCAAACGCAGACCATCTCTCAAACTTGCCAGAGTACAACCCAACACCCACATTGCTCACCAACGGTATTGACTACACAACCAAAACGTACAACGAGAACTACGTGGATAACTTGCTTGGACCGAATCCACCATTACTTACAGATCTTAACATAAAGAGTACTACAGAGTTCTTTGATAGAACGAGACTGGAAAAGAGTATAAATGTAACAGTGTCTCTGAAGAGTGACGATGTGTGTAAAACACTAAAATCTTGGGTAACAAAAGGTGCTTTAGCTCCGACATCGAGTTTCTTCCAAATATATACTCGGATCAAGTCAAACAAGATTCAATATAATCGGGCGGATTCCGATTGATTAATAATCATCCTCGTGGCTAGGCTTGCTTAGCCAATCGTCACCGATTATCTATGTTAGGCGACGTTCTGCGCGGTCACTATTTGGATGGGTGATCGCTAGTGGCATCTGAGCGCTTCCGTGCTTCGGAGGGCACGTTTACCTGTCGGGCTCGGATTTAGCAGTCGTTAAGCCACGACGGAGGCCTTAAGGCGCCCTAAAAACTCATACGAACTTTTATTACCGGTCATTTTTCTTCGTGCTCTAACAAAACGTGACATCGCGGCTAACTGTGGAATATTACTTACAATTATTTTTTCAATAAAACAAAGTTGAATGATAAATTGAATTTTAATTTCCAAAAAATTTCCATCACAAATGGTTTTGAACCGTTTTTGACATTGACTCAACAATGCAAGGGCTTGGCCGAAAGTGCTTATAATAATAATTATTTTTATCGATTTTCTGAATAAACAGAGGAATAAAATTCCAAATTTTTGCAATAAAAAAAAGTTTTGTAGATATCCAAAACAGTTTGAATTACAACAAACTAATATTCGTAAAGACAAATTCAATAAAAATTGCAAATCTTTACATTTTGCCGAAACTGAATCGATTTCTGACCCTCTGTTTATTCAGTAGTACTTAATTTACTGCAATTTACATATGGCAAGAGAATCTAACTAATTAATTAAAAATTACCTATCTATTGATAATATTGCAAAACGAAAATATAAATAAATATTTTATAACATTCACAATTTCACCGTCACTATGGCTTATAAATCTACAAGTATAGGTTTTTGACATAATAATATCTGAATAAAACCTGCCAAAAAATTAAATGTTTAAGTTCATTGTGTGTGTTTTAGCATACGGTCCAATTAGGGTGAATGCACACTGAGAAAGTCGGAGCGCAGCGAAGCGAAGCGGCAATCTAAAAATTTACATTCACATCTCCAGAACGTGCGCGCATTCTTTTATGCTATGGTTGCGAGGAACTGGCACTTACTAGTATGCAAGACGATTCTTTAAATAATCCTTGTGATTTTACTGAATAGAAAATACAACCTAGTTGATATTTTTTTTTAATTCAAACAAAAGTATAATTCAACTTCAACTTCTTGGTGTATGGCTTTTGCAACTTGTTGTTACATTCAACTTCAACTTCTTGGTTGTTACATGAATGATCTAAATTCAATTGACGCTTCGCTTCGATGTCAGCGTGCCTCGGCTTAGTGACATTTTAATGAGCGCTTTAACGCTTTGGAGGGCACATTTAGGTCCTCAGAGAGGTACGACGACCATTGAGCTAAAACTTTTTAGGGCGGCCTTATTAAAAGAACTCAATAATGTTAGGTGTGTGTTGGTGAAACAGGAATTGAAATCCTTAAAATTTCTCGCAATAACTTGAAACCACACCTAATAACCGATTTTAAAATCTTATTTACTAATGAACAATTTAGACTAGAAAACCGTAAAATTATAGTATGCCCCACGTAACTATGCGGGTCAAATGTTATAGGTACAAATTTTGATACAGATGAACAGGTTTTTGTCCTTTGTATCTTTCGGTTGAAAATGTAAACCATATGATTTGACTTTTCAAACATCTGTGTGACCAGTAGTTCATCGACTTGATCGCGTCTAAAATATCAACCCCGCATAGTTTAGTGGCGCGTACTGTACAAATACAACAAAACCTTATCATGTACTTGTAAAACATTTATTAAACTACCTTAAAATGCGATATGGAATCTATTTCAGTTTGAAAACTCAGAAAATTCCTGATTTCTTCATCTGTTAAATACAGAATCACTTGTCTGATCGCGCTAAGTCTGCAATGCTATAATATGATGGAAGTTACAGGTAGCATGTACAAATCTTTGTAGGATTGTCCATTTCAATGCAGTCTTAACATGGTCAGAGTCAAGCTTTAAGACGATTCGAAGTGATCTGCAGAATTTTATTGAATACCTACCTAAACGTATTTAATTTTTCATTGCTCTGATTACATAAATATATAACAGCTAACAAGTTTTTAATAACAAAATAGTGCATAAATATCTGTTTAAAAAAAACACTCTTTTTGTTTTGTTTCAATGCAAGGTACGACCTTGAACTTAGGGTTAGGGCACACTAAAGCTGCGTCGAGTAGAAGCGTCAATCTAAAAATATACATCGCAGTATTTTTATGTCGACAGAAATGTGTGCTGTACCAACGTAGAGATTACTAGAGATGTGCTAATGTATTATATGGATTTCAGATTGACGCTTCGCTTCGACTCTGCGTCAGTGTGCTTTGACTCTTAAAGATCGAACAACGGATCTGTGAAGTTAAAGGAAACTGAAGTACCTATAGTTCAATTTTTTATCTGACAACATCATTCGACCAGAAGCGAGCACAGCAACATCGATTTACAAAAAACCGACTAATCGATTTAAGTTACCTGCTGATTGTACGTCAGTTATTTTAATATGGAATTTATTTATTTGTTTATAGACGAGCAGCTTTCGCTGATGTGTCTACGACAGACAGTGTTAAAATTTTGTTGAAATTATAGTCTCTTATGTTTGGTAAATTCTTTTGAGCACTGATTTATTAGTTCGAAGCCAGATGTCTAGTTTGTTTTTTAATGCATTGACGGAAGGCCCATTTTTGTATGAATCTGATGTGTAATACCAGTTTTTACTGCAACAAATTCGATAAAATTGGATTGTAATATTTTAGTTAGCAATATCTAAATTGCAAATGGAAACATGACACGTCTAGAGATCATAAACAAATCAACGCTAGATATTTTCAATCCAAAAATATTTGCCACATAATAACGTAGGAACATTCTTTACTGTGACTAGCTTAAACATAACGGGGCTTACTTATAATCGCCTATCAACTTCTGTCAAAGTTAATCACTAGACATCGGATTATATGCACTTGCATGTTTGCATACGCAAATGCATATAATTCTATTTTTATAGGGTTATTGCATATTTTGGTACTTTTTAATTCATAGTGCTTATTTCAATATATATACGTGTTTGGCATGTTGTATTATGTAGGTAGGCGTTGGCGGGGTGCGGTGTGCGCGCGGGAGAAGGGCATACGGCACTCGCTGCTTCACTCACATAACGCAATTCAATAGTTTTAGTCTCGCTATATTTGAATCTTATTTTTATTGAAATAATGCCACCAGTGAAAAAAATACCCACATTTTAATGGAATCTTGGATAAATAATTACCCAGCGGGCCTAAGATGCGCACCGCGAGATATTTGTCATGTCGTTCTGTCAAAATGTAAGCAGATAATGCAATAGTTCCTAAACTGGTACAAAATACTTACATTTTGACAGAACGACATGACAAAGATCTCGCGGTGCGCATCTTAGGCCCGCTGGTCAATTTACGACTGATGGTACTGTGATTTTCTGCAAGGTTTGTGAAAGGCCTTCATCAAAAAAATGTTTTTTGATTGTGCATATTTTATGCATATTTTGGTATTTTGATATTGCATATAATCCGATGTCTATTAATCACCGTTTATTTTGTTTAGATGGTAAGAAAATTAGTTACAGGGAGAATCTTAGGCGTTTATAGGTAAGCACAAACATTCGCAAACTTATATAAAGGTAAATAACGTATCTATGACAATTAAAGAAACTTAGTAAAGATAGCACCGCAATTTTAAAATAATAAAATTTTCAATATTGCAACACCCTATAGCTTAAACTAGTTTGCGTTCAAAAAACAATGTCTAATGGAGAGTTTCCAAATCCATTCCATAAACTGAATCAACTCAAGGATCAGCTTAACCTTTGACGTCCCGTCGACGCGATATCGGGTCGATAACAATAGATTTTTTTATTGTGTCTGGAATTCCGGTAGGTAAACGGATAGGTAACGGTAGGAATAAAAACTAGTAGTATTGAGTTTTATTTCGTTGGTTTTCGAAATGTGACAGAAAAAGATTTTTATATCGAGAAAAATTAACCCGATTTGTCGAAAAACTGCGAGGTTTTCGATTTTCATTTTTTTTAATCAACGAAATAAGACTATATACTGGCTCAGAACGTATCTTGCCCGGCCAGCAATGTACAGATAATTTACAGTTCGTTTGCTGGTTGGTGAGCTCGATACGAGTCGCGAGGAACGGGCACCTAGTTTATGACGATTCTAAATGATCTTTCTGATTTGCGATTCTGATTCAATCTCTGGTTTTGCCAGAGGTATCATACCAGCTTTGGTATTTATCAAAAATTTATGGCTTAGTACCTAGGTATGTATGAAACTCCATACAACACTGTTTTAGAACAATCCGCAGCAACAGGGGTCTTATGCTCAGCTCGGTAGAGATTTAACTTTAATATGGATGACGTCAAAAACTCGTTTCACCAATGGGTGACGTCATTGGATTAAAATGTCTGCCGAACTAAGCTTATGGCCCTAGAAAATGACTTTAAACATACAATTACACTTACCACAAAAACTATTTATATCTAGCATTACTTAGTTATATTATAAAATAGAATTTTGTACTCAAAACGGCCGAAATTTCCACACCTTTAAAAGTCAATGTAACCTTACTTTAAAAAAAAAAATATACAAATAGTTTTCTTCGACACTGCAAGTTTAAAAAGTAAAAAGATAAACATTTAAAAAGTAAGACTACACTAAGTAATCCAACACGTTATCTAATTTAACTTTTTATTTGTTCAAAATGTCGATTTAAAAAAAAACTTGTTTGTGGGTAATTCCAGTTACCGCCAAAATTAATATAAAAAAATCCGATCTTTATTCATAAATGAATATGAACCTTTGTTTCCATCAGTCAAAATATATGTAATACCTACGTAGTTCCTACGTAAGAAGAAGCGGGACTCCCATTCTACCAAAACTACACACTGAAAATCTCGTTTTGTATGAAACGTGATTCAAATTTTGACCCCCGTTTCATACCTTGTTCGTTTTTCGAAAGCACGAGTCTAGTTCGAGAATCCATCAGTGTTCTTGGAGTCCTTGGTATTGACATTTTGAACAAACCATACTACAATCACAATTTGCCAAACAGATCACAGATTTTATCACCCTGCCTTATGATTTCAATGTTGCTGTATATTTTAAACAAAATAACAAATTTTTGAGCATTTTATACGCAAATTAGCTTTGACCTAAAATTAAGAAAATAAATAAATATTCTTGGATATATTACACGACGCTCTCTAGTCCCAAACTAAGCAAAGCTTGTACTATGAGAACTAGATTGCTGATAGAATACACCTATATAATTTTTTTTTGTAAATACATACTTATGATACATAGTAACACCCAGACACAGAACATACATCTATGTTTGCCACACTCAAATGTATTTAATAATTTTACACTAAAAGAACTATTTTTTTAATCATAAAAAACAAAAATACCTACGCATATTTAGAAGAAATTATCTTCTCTGTTTTTTTTTTGTTTGTAATTTTAGGGGTAATTTGTGTAACTACTGAACAATTCTTGAGTTTCAGAATATATTTTTTGCGATAGATAATAATGATCTTTAGTGCGTGTTTCTATATTTTCAAATCTATTTAAAGAAACGCAGATGAAACGGGGATCAGTTAGTAGAATAGCAGACAAATACCGTCAAACTTATAACACCCCTTCATGTTTCGGTCGGGGGTTAATAACTAATAATAATACAATTAGTAATAATACAGCAACATCAAAATACCCACACTAACATTCAACTCCATCCCGACAACAATACAATTTTCAAAATTTCCGAATCTAGCATAAACTAAATAAAATCTTAACAAACTAGTGGATTACCATTTTATGGTTTTAGATAACAGATGGCGCTGTAACGGAGAAAAAATCTCGTTACATTATTTAAATATGTAAAAAAAAATACCGTAAATAAATCGGTATATATATATAAAATTTTGTAATTTTATTTAGTTACAATATGGCAACATATTTTTTAATTCAGGTATTTGCTAAAAACCATAGCCAAAAAGCCAATGTATTATTTCAAATAGTACAAATTTTCAAACGGCATTCTAGCAATACTCGTGCGGCTTTATGCTCAATTCGGCAGAAGTTTTACTCTGTTGTGGATGAAATCATTTGGACGTCGTTTTTATCCAATATATGACGTCATCCCTAGTAGAGTATAAGACTCTCTAAATCAAAAGCAGCCATTTGCTACGAGGTTCATCGTACGCTGGTTGACAGATATTTTGGCGGAAAGTTTCGCACGCGTACGAAGTCGCGGGTATCAGCTAGTAGAGTATAAAACTTGAGCATAAGTTCCCTGAAATTCAATGTGATGTCTTTACAAAATGGTAATCCACTATAACTTACATATCTCGTTGTATTCATTTGCAATCCTCTGCCGATATTAGGTGAGACATGGACATGTGGCGCCTGAAAAAAAAATCTTTGCTCTTCACAAGTTCTTCGTTGTTTTCGGTAGGGATCGAACCCACAACCAACAGAAAATAGAACTACACCGAGATTAGTGTGTACGTTTGACGTGACTTGTAAACTATACTTACAAATGAGTAATGTCAAACAGAGGCAGAGCAATGTTAAGTGGTGCTCAGATTTGAATGACTTTTGAGTATTTCAGCCTTGGTCTCGCGATCGTAACGCACAACGCAGAGTACCGCGTTTGCTCCTCGCCGCTGACGCAGACTGTGACGTAACAAAAGACCACACTACACGTTTTCCATACAATTATGTCCGGCGCTGCATGCTCCATACCGCTGCGTTGTGCGTTACGATCGCGAGACCAAGGCTTTACGGGTATATTCATATTGATCTTCAAAAGCTGAGCTAACTAAAATGATTGCTAAATCTGTTGTCTTGAATCGTTGCCATGCAAGTGACAATGATAGAGCATATTTTTAAGCCCCGCTAAAATGACAGTTGAAAATGAATAAAAGGGTATCTGTTGCAAACGTAGTCTGGTCAGACTAGTTTGATTTATATTTACCTAAGACAGAAAAAAGTGACAACAAAAAGTAAAAACAAAAAGACTTGGCATAAGGACAAGCCTCCAGTGCCAGAACAAAATTAAAAAAAAAAATTACCTCAATCCTCGTTCACCACGGAACGTCAAAGAGCAGAGACTGCAATTCTTCCTCTCCACGCTTTCCTCTTTCATATACAACTTGTCCGTTTTCAAGGACAGTTTATCAGCTTTCACTGACAACTTATCAGTTTTAGAAGACGGCTTGGAATAAGACAGATCATTTTCTTCATTTTTAGGCTCATTTCTTATAGTCAGTTTATTGTCTTTCATGAATGATCTATAGTTTTTCCCTGATGTATCGGTCATAGACAATATATCTGGGAGCTTGTCTATTCTGACAGATAGAGTTTTAGTCTCCTGGTTTTTCTTGTCTGTGGTTTCAACGGGTTTCTTTTGTGGCGTTTTTGAGTTCGGTTTCTTTGTGTCTTTCTTGGTTGGTTTTTTGTCTGATTTCGGCTTGAGCGCTGAAAATTAATTTTAAGATTTGACTACTTGAGGGCTTGAAGTGATATCTATGTTTGGACTATTGTTATGTCCATTTAAAACATCTTATTTTCGTAAATATTGAGCTTTGTAGCAAAAGACACGTAAGAAACAAGTGAAGTAAAATATATCTACCCACAACTTAGCCAACTTTATTATTTTGAGGCAACGCACAGGGTCTATCCATGCCCACCTTATAAGAAAAAATTATATAAGTATTCTATCAGCAATCTAGTTCCCATAGTACAAGCTTTGCTTATTTTAGGACTAGAGGGTGTTGTGTGAAATTTCCAAGTATATTTATTTATTTATTTTATAGCAGTGGAGAAGACTCGCGCAGGACCGGAGAGACTGGCGTACTAAAAAGGAGACCTATACCCAGCAGTGGGTGCATACAGGCTGAATAGATGGATAAATTTATTTATATATCTAGTTTTATAACTATGTATTCTCAGCGGTTTATAGGTATTGTATCTCTACGCTCATTCAGCCTGTTTATATAACTTTACCTGCATTATTAGTTGGGATATCAGTCAGTATAAGACTAGGTGCATCGGCAATGCGGCTCAGAGGCGCCTCATCGCTGGAACCCTCGCTGTCACTCACAGCGCGAACTGGACGTTTTTTCACACGTTTTCTGAACCTGATGAAACAATCGTAATCATAGAATACTCAATAGTATATTCACAATAGTACGCAAGCTAGCCAACTTTTTTTTTTTTAGTGTGTTAGTGGCCAACTTTTTTTTTTGTTTGCACATCTGCGATCAGCCTGCTGGCTATAAGCAGTTTAGCCCCATTTTGATTCAGTTTTGTACGTTTTGCTCTAGTATATTCCGGAGCTTCAATCTTTTTTATGTATTTGGCTCCAGAAGTTTCACAGCCAGAAGATTAGGGTGTTTTGTCCATCTGGTTTTGTATGAGTTTTCTAGGAGCTGCGTTTCTTCCCTGACTGTTGTAATTTTTAGGTTCTCATGGAGCTCTCTCTGAGTGCCCAACTCTGCTGACGGAGTTTTTGGGGTAGCCTAGGCCCTAGGCTTCCGTCGTGGCTTAACGACTGCTAGAGCCGGGACCGACAGTTTAACGTGCTCTTCGAAGGACGGAAGCGCTCGGATGTAAATGACACTAGTGGTCACCCATCCAAATAGTGACCGAGCAGAACGTCGCTTAACTTCGATAATCAGTGAAGATTGACTATGCAATGGGGACTTGATTTCTCAATCCGTCCTTATTAGTTCAGTTTACTTACTTTTTCTTAGGACGCTTGGTAACCGCGATAGACACTGGTTTATTCTTCTCCTCGTTATTATTGATGTTTATGAACTTGCCACAGTCAGTGGGAGGCTTCTCTGCCTCTGTGCTGGAGGTTATGTCACTCTTGTCGCAAGCAAAGAGGTCCGTTTCATTACTGAGTTCATTGCTGTCTATTTGATCACTACAAATGTCAGATGAATATTAAAAGATTAGCACTAATGTTTTGAAAAGTAATCAACTATTTATCATAAGACAAAACTGAGGTTGATTGATTATTAGCATATTTGCAGAACAAACAGGATACAAATAAAATAAATCATGTGAGCTTACTAGTACTTATCTAATTCTTATTTTTTTATGACACTAATTACAATGTAACAAGATGAGAGTTTTAATTTAGTGGCCTTAAGCTATGCAAGCGAGCCCATACAGAAATTGAAGTGACACAATAGATAGATAATATTTATTAACCACCACAAAAATAGAACATCAAAAGAAAGATGCATGGCAACTTAACCCGTCAACGAACAGTAGGTATGAATTTGAACCGAACTTGAACGCCCCGGGGCGTTTCCGCCGGTTGACGGGTTAAAAAGTAGAGAAAAAAAAGAAAACAGAAGCTTATTCCTACATTAAGTTCGCATTCTGTGTGGTGGAGAAACGGCCTCAGCTTGAATACTACACTAGTTAGGTAAATCTATTGAATTGTTGATTGAAGGTTGTGGTATTGACGCATCTACCAGTTCCTATTTGAATTAGCGAGCTTTATTTACACTAAACATGCTCATAAAGGTCAAATTAATATCTTGTATTATTCAAATAAGAAAATAAATTATTTACCTGTTATCGGACACATCACTCTGCCCTGCCTCGAGTTTCTTTATCTGAAACGTGATGTTTATCCTCTTGTATATCTCCTCCGTGATGTTCCGACATTTTTCATACTTTGAATCTAAATTTTGATCTGATATAGTGGACCAATCCCTCTGACCAGTTTCAACTGTAGACATGGTGGGAAAAATCTGGCTTACAGGATTCTTACACGATAATTATTGACATTTTCGTCTTCTTTAGCACGGAAGGTAGAATTTCTGAGCAGTAATTGAGCAACTTAGCCATCACGTTACGCCGTATCGTCGAAAATATGTTGCGAAATGCAACCAAGCTGTCGGGTTATTTTCAAGGTTTTTTCGACAGTTCTCAAGGTAGGGCTTCTCTGAAACACGCGTGGATGCTAATTCACTGGTTGTAGTCACGTTTTGTTAGCTTGTTTCAGCGCTAGAGCTTCAGAACACAGCGTTTCAACACAAAGGAACGTTAAACAACAAATTTATGGCACTATAAAACCGTCAGGCTTTAGGATTGCAAGTCTAAATTACATAACGATGCTAAAAGACTAGATAAAATAATGGTTGAAGCACTCATCTAGAGTTATTCACAGTAAAACAATAACAATAAAATCTGTAAAAATAAAAATACACAGCCCTTTCGGCTTATTTTCTTTTTTTTGACGTTTTAAATTAGTGTTGCAACCTCGTTTGATTAATTGCACATAAAACACATAATTTACCATAGACAAAAGAATGCAGAAAAAAATGTAAAGCTTCCTTCACACGTAGACTTGAATGAACAGAACCACATGTTACCATCAATATTTATTACCTGTGGAAACCCAAAATGTCAATGCCAAACTATTCCCGCCAAAATGTCAAAATAAAAGCAGAAAAGAAAAGCATTCGTTCTTGTGCCGGATTGCTGATAGTGGTGGTTTTGATAGTTTTTCTATGATTTGCTAGCTAATTTTCTAGCTATTTACTCAAAAATCATTTTAGGATATCCTCAATTAACTAGAGTTCAAGAAACTGTAACTATGGCTGCATTTTCGTTACATCGTAGGTAAATTGTAAACCCAGATTACCTACGGTTGTAAAATTGTTATGAATTTTGTGCAAAATGTTTCGCAAAGTGGGAATAAGAGACAGCCGGTATTTAGCTAAGCTTGTGACTGGAGACAGGGCTCCTTGTGCGTTCTGCCACCGTGACGTGGACGATGAGGTTACCTTCGGAAAGTTATACGCTATCGGGGACATACAATGCCACTACTTGTGTGCTGTAAGTAGTTTGCCTATTTTCTCTCATCTTAGTCTGCAAAACAGCTTTATATTATAAATATGTTACATAACAGAATATTTATAATGAAAGTCTTACTACATCTTCCTAGAAACCTAGTGTAGTCATTAGAGTATGGTCTGTGTCTGTAGATAAAACTCTCATCTTACTATATAAACATTATGTTACACAAATAATAAGTCTTTGGAACGACATTGCAATAAATTGCTAAGTTCTTTACCTAGGCACAGACCAAAGAGCTCAAAGCCTAATAAATCAGATATAAAAAAGTGAAATTATGTAGGTATCATCATAGTGTGATTATTTATTGGTAAGCCCCAGCTTCCAGGTTCTAACTGTATAGACATTTTAACTAAAATATTACTGGGTGTTTCTATGTATTATAAGTATTTATTTACAAAAAAAATGTATGTGTGCATTCTATCAGCCATCTAGTTCCCATCGTACAAGCTTTGCTTAGTTTGGGACTAGAAGGCGTTGTGTTAAGTGTCCGTGAATATTTATTTATTTATTTCAGCTTCTATCTTGCTGCCTGGTGCAGAAAGGGCCAGAAGAAGAAGGTCTCTTTGGATTCATGTACAAAGATATAAAGGCTGAACTAGAAAGAAGTAAAAAACATGTAAGTATGTCAAGCCGGCCGCACTCACTATATTTTTTCACATTATCACCCAAACAGCGAAATGTCACTCAAAATTGCCCTACCTTGTTTACCTTGCCTATTAGTTTTTAGCGTTACATTGTTTGTGCACCGCCTTCTGTTACTGCTCCGCAAGTAACTTTCCATGCAACAGGTGCCTGGAAGAAATCGCTTTCAGCGATAAGGCCGCCCATTGTGCTATACAAAGTTAGTTTTCAGATTAGTACGCACCTAATCTTTGTGTACAATTAAGTATTATCTGTCTATCTATTATTAAAACATGATAATAATTGAATACTCAATACTCAATATATTTATTGCTTTCACATGGTTTAGGTAAATTTTACATTGGTGGTGGATGTAAATAGATATGTCTCATGGACCCTGCTTAGGGTATAGCAATATGAAGGCAGGCCGAGGTTTATAGATAGCTAGTAGATCGTTAATTAGTATTACATAATAGGTAGTCATTTTATTTAGGATATTTTATATAATGTACGGGTCGGTTAATAGAAAATATTTTAAGGTTTGTTGTTCAAGTGTTCATGTAAGCGTGCGAATAGTGTTTAGTGTCAAGTTTTGTCTTTGTTGTAATTTATTTCTTATATTTAGTAATTAGTTTAGAGTTCGTAGATTTAGTAGTCAGGTGTATTTAGGTTTGTGTGTGAGAGAGAATGTCAAGTTTTGGTTTTATCCAATAATAATAATATGTCCTAATATTACTAGTCTAAGTAGTCCTTTATGTCATAGTAGGTTTTGTCAATTAGATATGATTTTAATGTCTTAGCGAATAGGAAGTCTTTCTGTATGTTTTTTATATCCATTGGAAGTTTGTTGTATATTTTGATTGACATTATGTGTGGGCCGTTGCTCTGCATGTTTAGTTGCGATCGTGGTTTTATAATTTTGTTTCTTCCTGGCCTTAATGCGTACCTACGGGGCAGGTCATCTAGGTTGTTGTAAAAATAGGGATATTTCCGTACAAATTTGCACATTTCTAATATGTATATAGAAGGCAGCGTTAGGATCTTAAGATTTTTGAAGTGTGGTTTGCAACTTTCTCTTTTCTTTATGTTTACTAGGATACGGACACATTTTTTTTGTAGGATAAACAGGTCTTGCGCATCGGTACTGTTCCCCCATAAGATAATGGAGAATGATAGGTGACTATATATAAAAGCATAGTATGCTGCTAGCGCACTGGGGAGGTCAGTCGTCGTTTTTAATTCGCGAAGGGCGTACGTAAAACTAGATAATTTAGCTTTTATTTTCTGAATGTGGTGTTTGAAGTTTAGATGCGTATCAATATTTACCCCGAGTAGTGAGAAGGTTTCGACTTGTTCTAGGGCGATATTGTTGAAAGTAGCTTGTATATTTAACGCCGGTTTTTGGTGGGGTCTAAATGACATTATCTTGGTTTTCGTGTAATTTATTTCTAGGCTGTGATTTACCATCCAATTTGAGACATTTGCAAGAGTGTTTTGTATTTTTTCGATTGCGTCATTGCTGCTACCGCTCGGCATAAGTAGTGAGATGTCGTCAGCGAAAAGCACACATTGTGTGTTTACAATATTGGTGTTTACGTGTTTTGGTAAGTCGTTTATGTATATTAAGAATAACAAACTTCCGGTCACACTTCCTTGTGGTATGGAGCTGGTCACTTGGTGGATGTCAGATCTAGTTTTTTGGATATGACCTGTACTATAGTTAAAACTTTCTATTTCTACGCATTGCAGTCTGTTTTGTAGGTATGACTCAAACCATTTGTGTGCGAGTCCTCGGATACCTATGTCCCGTAATTTTTTCAAGAGGATGTCATGTTGTACTTTGTCGTAGGCCTTTGACATATCTAGAAGTAGTCCGACCGCGTAGTCTTTTTTTCCTAAAATACCTAATATTTTGTCTATGTATTTATAAACGGCTAAGGTGGTTGAGTGGTTTTTTCTGAATCCGCATTGGGCTTCGTCTAATAGCTTGTACTTTTCGCAGTAGGTATATACGCGGCTACACATTGCTTTTTCGAAGATTTTAGATGATGTGGGTAGTAGTGCTATAGGGCGATAGTTATTGGGATCGTTCTTGGATTGTTTTTTGTGTATTGGTTTTATGATTGCCATTTTTAATAAATCTGGGAAACAGCCTTCTGTAAATGATTGGTTGACTAATAAATAGAACGGTAGGGTCAATTCGTCAGCGCATATTTTTAATAGCTTGGGTGGTATTTCGTCTATTCCGCAACTCTGTTTGTTTTTAAGGTTAGATAAAATTTTATGTATTTCTTTCAGCGACACCTGGCTTAAGTACATACTGTTTATTACTCGGTTAGATGTAGGTATGTTGTTAAACGAGCTGTCGCCTATCTGGCCTATTGAAGCAAAATAATTATTGAACTCGTTTGCAATTTGTCTTGGTTCTTTGATACTTATACCGTTTATGTTTAGTTCTATATTCTCTTTGATTTTTTGTGTTGTTTTATTTGTTCGTTCTTTTATTATTCTCCACATGCATCGTATGATATTATCCGATTTTTTTACTCGTTCTATGTAGTTTAGTTTTTTTGCTTTATTTACTGCGTGTTTTAATACTTTACTGTATCGTTTATGGTACGCTTTTAATACTGTGCTTTTACAAGTGTTTACATGGATTCTTAAAAGTCGTTTGTTTATACATGATACTTTTAGACCTCGGGTAATCCACCTATTTTTGATTACTTCGTTTAATTTAGTGGTTTTTTTTGGTATGCATTTATTTAATAGTGATTGTAAGGTATTATCAAATAGGTTATAGTTTTTATTTATGTCATTATTTCGATTAATTATTTTCGTCCAATCTATTGTTTGCAGTTCAGATTTAAAGTAGTTGAGGCTTTTTGTGTCGTATTTCCGCTTTTCCGTTTTCCCCATTATGTTTCTATTGCAAGACCGTGCGTCGAGATGGACAGTTATGGCTTTATGATCCGAAAATCCAAGATTTTGGACATGTGCTTTAGTATTTTTTGCTGCTAGGTTAGTGTAGATATGGTCTATGCATGTGCTACTATGGGTTGTTTCACGTGTAGGTGTTTTTATTATTTGTGTAAAATTAAATTCAGACATTGTGTTTAATAACGTATTTGTTTTAGTGTTTTTTTCTAGTACATTTACGTTAAAGTCTCCTCCAATTATTATTTTATTTTTGTCAAATTTTTTTGTTATATATTCTAGTGTTAATCTCAACTGCTTATAGAAAACATCGGCCTCTCTTCCGTTCCAGTATATGTTTAGTATTAGGGTCTTTAATTCAGGAACATAAATCGCGCACATTTCTATCACATATTCAACCGACATTTTTTTAATTATTTCCATTTCTTGGCATCTTAGATCTTCGTGTGTCAGTATGCACACACCGCCTCCTTTGAAGTGTTTTCGGCAAAAGTTTGTTTTGATATGGTATTTATTGATTTTCATTAAATTCAATTTTTCTTCTGTGAGCATGGATTCCGTGACGCATACTATTTGATATTTTTCTGGGTCTTGTTCTAAGAATGCTTCTAGTAGGTGTCTTTTGTTGTATAGGCTTTGCATGTTGTGAAATAGGAGGTTTATTTCTGTGGTCTTTTTAGTCTCGAAAGGAATACTGGGCAGTGTTGTCACACTGCTTTGTTGTAGGTAGATCCGTGGGGAAGGATGTAGATGGTCGGTTATTTTGTTGTTGTTCTGATTCTTTGTGCACCTGTGTTGTCCTTCGTCCAGACTGGATAGTTTTTTCATGTTGAGCTTTTTTATTTTGTAAAGTTTCCCTGTCTAGGTATTCGGAAACGTATATACCCGTAGATTTTAATTGTTTTGCATTTTTTAATATATATCTTGTCATTCTCTTGCTAATAAGTTCTATTTGTATGGGGCGTCGATATCCGGTTCTTCCCATTCTAAAGATTTTCTCGATGTAACCAGTAAGGTTCACTTCCATTGTGTCCATAAAAAGGCGTATTATTCTTTGTTCTAATTCGTGTTCTCGCTCATTTTGGAATTCTTGTAGTCCGTATAATACAATTTTTTTGTCCTCGTCTCGCTCTGGAAATTTTGTGTAGTTTTGTTGGTGTGTGTTAAGTTTTTTGTGTAGGTCACTATTTTCTGCCTCTAATTTCTCGATTTTTATATTTAGCTCATTTATATTTTCATTTATGCTTGTTTGTGCTACTTTTATACTGTCAGTGCTTATTGTTACTTCTTGTCGTAGTTTGTTTATCGCTTTGTTTACTTCACTTTCAACCGTTGTTTTAATTTCAGAAAGGATTGATCGTTTTTGTTGTTCTAGTTTTACTTCCAGTGTTGTTTCTAATAAGTGGCTGAATTGTTCTAGCGTGATCATAGCCTCTGATGTTTTTGGTGGTATATGTGTTGTTTGCTGTTGTGATTGCCTGTTTGTGGTACTCACCAATATGCTGTGGTTTTCATGATCATCAACTGCCATTGTAGTATCAAGAAGGGTTTTCCTGACTGGAGTGTCGTCCTTTTTTGGTCGTTTAGTTATATTTTCGCATCTTTGGCAGCGCCAAGAGCTTATCAATGCGTTTCTGTTTTCTACGTAGTAGGATGTCATTATATTTAGGCACGCATAGTGGTAGGTTTCCTTGCACGAGCAGCAGGGGAGGATGTCACCTCTTGAAATTAGCCGATGGCATGCCACACAATTCATTGTAATGGCTAGTGAACTGTATTTACGTGGCGGCGGCGGTGTAGCGATCAGCTGTTCGGCGCGGTGACTCACCGCTGTGAGTGATTTGTGCTTCGTTGTAACGGCTGTTTCGTAGATTTACACTGTTTTCGCTTATATCTTTGCACTCGTTAAAGGTTTTCCTTAAGGTTTTCACTCATTTGACGCGCGTTTTGTTAGGTTTATTTTGGTATCAGATACTCAGTAGTTTATTGCTTTTTTCGATTAAAAATCACAAGAAATGCGACAGCGGTACCGGTCAAAACAAAGGCTCGGCGCCATTTTTTGAAGATAATAATAGTAATTGAAGCCACCTAGTTTCCATAGTACAAGCTTTGCTTAGTTTGGGTCTAGAAGGCGTTGTGTAACATGTCCATGAATATTTATTTACTTGATATAATTTTCCAGAAATGTTCGTACTGTGGCTGTGGTGGTGCAAACCTGGGCTGCTCCGTCAGCTCCTGTCGGAAGCAATTCCATCTGCCTTGCGGAAGAGAGAGAAATGCTGTCTCATTGTTCTACGGAAGTTATAAGTATGCATCCTTTTTTGCATCCTGGGCAAAGGCCTCCTCCTCTTCTCTCCACTTGTCACAGTCCCTCGCCAAATCAGATACTATCCAACTAATCAATATATATAAAACTCTTTTGAAGCTGACTGATAATCAACGCACAGCCTAAACCATAAGCCCTAGAGGTATGAAATTTGGAAGGTAGTATCTTTATGCAGTTTTAGTAGGGGTGCACTAAGAAAGTAATTTTGAAAAGTCACACTCTAAGGGTCTAGAACGCGAGCAACGCCGCGGGCGACGGCTTGTATTATTATATTATTAGTACTAATACAAGTAGCGATATGATACGTTATTATTTAATTCACAGATCATTCTGCGAAGCCCATGCTCCAAAACAAAGAATACCGGATCATATAATGTATAAAGCAAAGCTCAGAATGAAAGATGATAAAAAGAAGATTAGTTCAAAAGATGATGGTAAGTGTACTAATAGGCCGTACTAACTTCGTAGGCGTGCGTAACTTTCCACCAAAAAATATCTGTCAACCAGCATACAATGAACCTCGTGTCAAAGGCTGCTTTTGGTTTAGAGAGGTCAAACTGTATCTAAGAATCCACGTCGTTAGTTTCAATAAAATATAGCCTATGTTTCAATCCGGAAAAAGGGCTTCTGAATGGTATAAGTTTCATTGAAATTGGTCAAGTAGTTTAGGCGTGATCCGCGAACAAACAAATAAACAGACAAACTCAATTTTCGGAATCAGAATCGTTTATTTAGTAGATCTGTATATTTAGTTTATCCATGTCTTTAATTTTAGCTTTTGGCTTTTTACAGTTTCATAATAGTATAGATGATTTATACATTGTCAGGAGGCAACCTATGCCTACACTTAACGACACACTGTAGTGCCTGGGGCAATGTTTAGATGGAGTAGGCTTGTAGCACCTATACCATCCTCTCAGCCTAGTCAGCCATCCACAGGAAACACATCGTCAATACGTAAGGAGCTGACTAAGTCAAGGGTTTCTTCACGATGTTTTCCTTCACCATTAAGCTCGTGTAGAGCTACTATTTGGATGGGTGACCGTTAGTGGCATTTACTGAGCGCTTCCGTGCTTCGGAGAGCACATTAAATTGTCCCGGCTCTAGCAGTCGTTAGGCCTCGGAGGCCTTAAGCCGGCCTTAAATCTCCGTCATCAGAGTCGGCCACTAATGCATACAAACTTTATTCTATTCTTTAGTTTGGGACTAGAAGGCGTTGTGTTAAGTGTCCGTGAATATTTATTATATTTATTTATTATTCTTTATTATTACGAATCTTTATTCTTTACTAGCTTCCGCCCGCGACTTTGTTTACGTCCCGTTGGATCCCGTTAATTTTCCGGGATAAAAAGTAGCCTATGTGTTAATCCAGGTCACGCACAATATATATTCCAAGTTTCATCCAAATCGGATCAGTAGTTTTTGAGCCAATTCGTTACAAAAATACTTACATACAAATCTTTTCTCTTTATAATATTAGTATTATTATAGAGTATAGATGTACAAAAGTGAGCTTAACCCTAATAAGAGTTGTCTACCAGCAAACCTTCTACGATAGAAACTTATTTATTTTATTTATTTTTTAGCTAGCCAATCGTTAGAAGAAGGAATGGTGTGCGTAATCTGTTACGAGGCAGTTGACGCATTTCCAACAGTCAATACGTTTTGGCCGCCATGCTGTGGCAAAGACGCGTGGTTTCATAGAAACTGTTTACAGGTAGGTACCTCAGTAAATTATTATTTGCATTAACATTTGTACACACAGGTACCTGAGTAAATTATTATTTCCAAGATTAAGGCTATGTTCAGATGGCTGAATTGTGACGCGCGTTTTCAAATCGCGCGCTTAGACATCCTAATATATACCTAGCAACCGTTCACATGCGCGCGCGTTAACGCGCGTCAGCGAGCGTCAACGCGGCGCTCAGAGAAAAAGTTTCTAGACGCAGACAATCGCGCGCTTTTTCTACCGAACTAGACTGACGAGTACTCTCGCAACGCGCATTAGCGCTCATCATCTGAACTCTCTTCAAATTTGATCGCGCGATTAACGCGAATTAACGCGCGTTACATGTGAACCTAGCCTAATATTTGTACACTAGACCCGCGACTACGCGTGCGAAACTTCCACCAATATCTGTCACCAGCTTACGATGAACCTCGTAGCAAATGGCTGCTTTTGGCTTAGAGAGTTCAAGCTGTATCTAAGAATCCAAGTCCTTGATTTCAATAAAATATAGCCTATGTTTCAATCCGGAAAAAGGGCTTCTGAATGGTATAAGTTTAATTGAAATTGTGGCGTGATTATTGAAATGATTTGTTACAGCGTATGGCGCTCAGTGCAGGAATGCACTATCTAAAATGTCCGCTGTGCAACGATAAAAAAATCTTCTATGAAGCTGTTGAAAACCAAGGATACTACGTGCCGGACCGGTAAGTCTCTGTATTTCTGTTAAGCTTTGGTCTCGCGATCTTAACGCACAACACTGGGGTATGCGACATGCGGAGCCGGACACATAATTGTGTGTAAAACGTCTAGTATGGTATTTTGTTACGTCGCAGTATGCGTCAGCTGCGAGGAACAAACGCGGTACGCTGCGTTCAGCCGCATACCGCAGCGATGTGCGTTACGATCGCGTAACCAAAGCTTAGGAAGAATCACAAGCGCTAAGAACCAGGCAGTAGTTTCTTAGCCGTTCTTCTAGGCTCTGGTCTTGAACTGGCACCTAAAATCACATATAAGATGATTCTTAACTTATTCAAAAAATGTATCAGTCCCGAAAATCCCGGGATTCTTTAAATCTGATCCATAAAATTTCGGGACTAAAATATGACCGGGATCCCGGGATCCCGGGATCGAATCCTCTAGCTGTGACTGACGCTCAGTAATGATGAAGAAATGGAAATTAACTTGTTTGTAATTGTCTAACAGAGATGCAGCTTGGGAGTTGGAGCAGAATGCATTTGCTGAAATCTACGAGCGACCTCTCACCTGTACCGCTGAACTATGCGAATGTCCTGATGGAAGATCGCATGACGCTGACCAAGGGTAAATTAAATTCAAATTATTTATTTCTCTCTTAAGCTATAGTAGGTGCCAAAAAACACCGCAATACTGGTCATTCATGGCTAATTCTGTCGCTTTCCATACAAACCTGTCGCTAAGACGGTATCGCTCGAATCTCGTTAGTACTGTTTGTTTACCATACATAAATTGAATTTTGCGACATCGTCGACATTAACACATTTTTATCAAAGAAAATCATCAGGATAAAGCGGGACGTGGTCGAATTAGCGGGCGGAAGCTAGTGTATAATAAATGGTTTCATCATTGATGGAATTCGTAGGAAATCCACCATTTTGCCTTTAAAGCAAAGGACAGCCGACTTGGCAAATAACTCTACTAATTTCCAGTAATTCACTAACAAAATTGTCTATCAAAGTCGAAATGATGCACAAAAATAAACGAAAAAGAAGATAACGAAAAAAAGATAACAGCAGATTTAGCAGCCATTTTAGCTAGCGCAGCTTTAAAAGACCAATAAGAGTATTTAGGGGTAACCCCCATTTGTTCTATAGGACTGTTTTTAAAACCTTTTTTTTCCCTGTAGTTCCATTAGGGCTAGTTTTCGTTTCAATAGTCCTACCTAAATGGAAGTTACCAGATATTAGGGATAAAAAAAGTTTCAACAGGGGCCTTATTCACTATGACCAATACAAGCGCGTTACGCAGCACGACAAGACAGCGGCGTGAAATCGCCCTATGCCTATGCCGTATTTCCTATGCCATAAATGTCATTCCTTACGGTGACGTCATACGGTTACGGCAAGGAATCTCCTAAGTCATACAGAATAATGCCCCAGTTCTAGACGTAACAGTTCTATAGAAGAAATGGGAGCCACCCATATTTAGTTATGCTCTGAGTATGTTTTTGAACTTCTTTTTCCAGAATGTGGGATATAAAGCTATGTCTACTCTGCGGGTCGATAGGCGCGCACGCACAATGCATAGGTGCGAGCGAGACGACACGATACGTATGTCTCACTTGCACACCAGCAGCGCCTCACGATTTACAAGCGTTGGCTGAAACTATTGAGAAATGTAAGTTTTAAGAACATTTTGGCTTCATTCTGAACTACATAAGGTTTACTTTCTAAAAAACACTCTTGAACAAGAAAAAGAATGTTTTTTTTTAAATACATATTATAATGAGTACATATAGCAAACAAGCTCGTATGGGTTAGTGGCCAACTCTGGGGACAGAGTTTTTAGGCCGCCTTGAGGCCTCCGTCGTGGCTTAAAGACTGCTAGAGCCGGGACAGCTTAACGTGCCCTCCGAAGCACGAAAACGCTCAGATGTAAATGGTACTAACGGTCACCCATCCAAATAGTGACCTCGCAGAACGTCGCTGTTCTCGTGGGATCGAACCCACGACCCACAGCACGGAAGTTAGAGCTATTACCGACTGAGCTGTGACGACTGTCATTAAACGATGAAAAAGTTTTATAACCGACTTCAAAAAAAGAGGAGGTTCTCAATTCGGTTGTATTATTGGTCCCATAAAAAAAATATCGAAATCAGTTCAGTAGTTTGGCAGTTAAATAAGTGTCACTTGAAAACTTGACACGCCATCCTCGTACACGACATTGCGTATTTTGCTTTTCTGTGGTGTTTACGATCAATAGAAAAGTCCCAATGAACTGACATCATCATCATCATTTGATGATAAATGCGTATTAAATTAAAGTCGGTTTTTCTAGTTTTTTAAACTTATAAATTAAGATACCCGCGACTTCGTACGCGTGTAAAACTTTCCACCAAAATATCTGTCAACCAGCTTACGATGAACCTCATAGCAAATGGCTGCTTTTGGTTTAGAGAGTTCAAGTTGTATCTAAAAATCCACGTCAATGATTTCAATAAAATAAAGCCTATGTTTCCATCCGGAAAAAGGGCTTTTGAATGGTATAAGTTTCATTGAAATTGGTCCAGTAGTTTAGGCGTGATCCCCGAGCAAACAAACAGACAAACTCGATTTTCGGCATCAGAATCGTTTATTTAGTAGATCTGCATATACACGGTGTAACATAAATACCCTATAAGTCTGAAGGGGTGGTATTCTACAGGTCATGGCGAACAGTGTTTGTTCTACGATTTTTGAGATTTCGAAGTTTTTCATTCATGAAATGAGCTCGTAACTTTTACTTAAAATGTACGTACACACAGCTAGTGTGTGCGTGCGACGCGGTAGGAGGGTACCTATGTGTGCATGCGTGTGTACGGGTTTACGCAAATAGTAAACAAACACTTAAAAGTTGTACTTTTGTATGAAAGTTTCAATTACGATTTATTGACCCTTTGCACATGTCCAAGCACTCAGGTGGTCGGTCTGATTATGCCCCTTTCGGGCTTATAGGGTAATTATGTTACACCTTGTATAGTTTATCCATATCTTTAATTTTAGTTTTTGGCTTTTTTACAGTTTTATTATAGTACTAGCCGTCGCCCGCGGCGTTGCTCGCGTTCTAGGCTCTTTAGAGTGTGACTTTTCAAAATTCCTTTCTTAGTGCACCCCTACACTATATAAGGATACTAACCTCCAAGTGTCATACCTCTAGGACTTATAGTTTAGGCTGTGCGTTGATTGTCAGTCAGCTTCAAAAGAGTTTTATATAATACTAGCCGTCTCCCGCGGCGTTGCTCGCGTTAGGGTGTGACTTTTCAAAATTCCATTTTCCCGCTTTTCTGTTGAAATTTTTCCTGAATTTTCTTTGCTATAAACCTCACGGAGCCCGAGACCTTTCCAACGAATGCAAAACCGTGGAAATCGGTTCGTGCGTTCTGGAGTTATAGCGTCAGGAAGGAAAACCCGACTTATTTTTTATATAGTAGATTGATGCTAGATAGATTGATAAATGATACTACATTAATTCCAGTGATAGTTAAAGAGCAAGTTAACTCTACCGCGGTTCGTCTCGGCCCTGTAATGCCGAGTCGAATGTCTCTGCGGAGAACTAAGGGCCGGCTGCCAATGTTGAATAAGTGAGTATTATTTGTATTGCAACACTAATGGCCGAATACTCGAACGCCACTTAAATTAAGTTCACGCTTAAATTACTGCCATCTCTTACAAATGAGTAATGTCAAACAGAGGCATGGCCATTTTAAGTGGTGCTTAAATTTGAGTTACGTTTCAGTATTCCGGTCTAAAGCGAAGATTTTTGTATGAAAATCTCTACTCAAATCCATGCTTGAGTAACGATACAGACAATACAAGAATACACATCGTACAAACAGACCCCGGTATCTCAAAAACTAAAATAAATAAATAAATAAATATTCACGGACACTTAACACAACGCCTTCTAGTCCCAAACTAAGCAAAGCTTGTACGATGGAAACTTGATGACTGATAGAATACATACATACATTTTTTTTTGTAAATACATACTTATAATACATAGAAACACCCAGACACAGAACAAACATCTATGTTTGCCACACACAAATGTTTGTTCTCGGTGGGGATCGAACCCACGACCCACAGCACGGAAGGCAGAGCTACTACCGACTGAGCCATGACGCCTGTCACTATCGAAACAAAGTTTGAAGATTTCGTAATATCTGTAAAATGAGGTTTTTTGAGTTTTATCTATAGTCGTTTGTTCTGGGAATCGAACCCACGACCTGCGAAAGCAGAGCTATTACCAACTGAGCTGTGAGTGCTGTGGCGCTTGTGATTTTTTTTTAAATAATTTTACCAAAATATAAATAAAAATCGCCGTATCATGTTACTGTTTCGTTTCAGACCCTCAACTTCAAGAGAACACAGAGTTAAGACCGAATTTGCATCTCCAGGTACATAATACATTACAATACTTCCATAAAAAACCATATAAATGAAGACTTGTTGGTCCAAAGATAAATCATTTTAAATTAAAAGGGAATTTTAAGAAATTGTTTATTCACAAAGAAAATTACTTATATAGTAATTAATTAATATAGTATTTACAATATTTACAAAATACACAGGAAGCAGTTGAGCTATCTACAAATCATTGCAAACGTTTTATAGATAACTCAACTGAACATTTTTTTAACCTTTACGAAGGAAATTATATTTTTGTTACGCTAACAAGATGAGTAGCGTCAAAAAAAAATGAGTCATTCGGACCAAATACAATATTATTTAGAATAATAGTTTTGTTTTTTTACACAATATAGGTGCCTACCTAATTATAATATTTTGTATATTTTAAGTTTTATATCTTTAATTATTATTGTACTGTTTGTTTCTGTAATAAAATAAAATAAAATAAATAAAAAATATTGCGGTATGGGTGGGTACCTACCTAGTTATAATATTTTGTATTTTGCAGCTCCGTCACCGAGCACTGAATCAAGTCGTCAAGAACTGAATCTTAGAACGCCGAGAAGACTTGTTACCACTGAGCCATACAACACTCAAAGCTCTCCTTGTTTCCGCACTTCACCCAGAAAATCCATACACACAACGTGTTCTAACAGTTCACCCATCAAACTTTCAGAGCAAATTTCTAACGAGTCATACAAAAATGCGGACGCGAAGCAATCACCCATGAAAACACATAATACAGATCCATACAAAAACAAAGACTCATACAAGAATAGTGACGCCAAAAACTCACCAATTAAATTACAGAATGCAGATTCATACAAAAATTTGGACACCAAGCAATCACCCATGAAACTTCCTCAAAACTCAGATTCATACAAAAATACAGACTCATACAAAAACATAGAATCCAGATTACTATCACCCATGAAACTTTTAGAGCAGAGTTTCAAAGATAAAGTTGTGTGTATGGGAGGCAACGCCATTTTGGATGACCAGGTTGATATATTGAGACGGAGATTCAATAAACCCAGGCCTATGTGCAAAAAGAAGAAAATTATTGAGTAAGTATAAATAAAAAAACATAAATAAATATTCAAGGACATTTAACACAACGCCCTCTAGTCCCAAACTAAGCAAAGCTTGTACTATGGAAACTAGATGGCTGATAGAATACTTATAATACATTCATTTTTGTAAATACATAGTAACACCCAGACAGAGAACAAACATCTATGTTTGCTACGCACAAATCACTTCATAGTATAAAGCAAAGTCGCTTCCCGCGTCTGTCCTAATGACTGTCTGTTTGTATGCTTAGATCTTTCAAACTACACAACGGATTTTGATGCAGTTTTTCTAATAGATAGAGTGATTCAAGAGGAAGGTTTATATGTATAATACATCATCATCATCACTGCATTGCACCCGTGCGAAGCCAGGGCGGGTCGCTACTGTTATATGAAAACCTAGATATTCGAACGTAATGTATATCTTAGTTATACATTACTGTTCGAATATCTAACATTTTGAAGAGCTTAGACCCTTCAAAATGTCAATCAAGAGATCACCAATGAGATTGAGACAGCGGAACCTATTCTATTGAACGTAAATCGGCTCTAGCAGTCGTTAAGTCATGACGGAGGCCTTAAGGCGGCCTAAAAACTCCGTCACCAGATTTGGCCACTAACTCATACGAGTTTGCTTGCTTGCTAGTATATAAACTTATAAATTATTGTTTATTTATATTGTTACAGTGACATTTTGAATGGCTTATTCGATGACTTTGATAGTCAACTAAAGCAAAAAGACCCGGTCAGAGAATGGTGCTCGCCAAGGAAATGTATGTCTGAACAAGAGGTAAGAAAATAAAACAAATATTACAAAAAAACAATAATTAGTGTGAGAATCAATAATATATTTAAGTTCTACTATGTACCACTCTTCACGCAAATAAATCATTCATTCATTCAAAATGTTTGTTCTATGTAGGGATCTTGATGTTAAGCGTATAAGGCGTATGTATAAGACAGACAACCCTCTCGCTCGCACATTTCAACATTTTCGAAGATATAATATAACTAAATGTAATTATATGAAATTGCAGAGCTTCAGGGTCGAGAGAATAAGTAAGTAAGTAAGTAAATCATTTATTTGCAACACACATAAAATTACAAGCAAGGGTTTACATAAATACAGCTTATAAAATAACTGTGCAGTGGTGCTGCAAAACGGTCCCTAGCTCAGCATATTGCGGGTTGGTAACAACAATGCAAAGGTTCAGTAAAAATGTCACATTGATCCAAACAAGTTTTCTAACCAAAAAAATTGCATTTTTTGGAATTTATCGCATTGGTATAAGTTTTTTGGTCGGAAAAAGCTAAAGGTCGCTCGGCGTGGAAGATCTTCCCTTTTCGTAGGAGGACACATATCCTACAATGTTCTCTTCACTTGTTTGGATCAATGTGATATTTTTACTGAACCTTTACATTGTTATTCTCTCGACCCTGAAGCTCTGCAATTTCACATAATTACATTTAGTTATATTATATCTTCAAAAATGTTGAAATGTGCGAGCGAGAGGGTTGTCTGGCCTATACATCCGCCTTAATAAAAAAGAACCGCCCCAAGCCTACCTACACTTACAACTCCTCGGCCCAATTATAATGTGCGCCTTGTAACAGCACCTTCAAAACCAAATTTGGCTTTGCAAGTCATATTCGCTCCCATGTTCAGAGATAGCAGGGTTCGCCGTTGGCGGATACGCCAAGGAGGACATCATCATCATCATCATCCCTCATTCAGGCCCGAATACTGAAACGTCACTCAAATTTAAGCACCACTTAAAATTGCACTGCCTCTGTTTGACATTACTTATTTGTAAGAGATGGCAATAATTTAAGCGTGAACTTAATTCAGGTGGCGTTTGAGTATTCGGGCGTAAGTTGCATTAAAAAACATTACAATAGACAGTTTCATAAAATGCTATTTAGAAATAATATTGTTTAAAATCTTTCAGGGGATTGAAACTGCAAGCGATAATAGAACTAAAACTGTTGGAAATACGGTCGAGAATGAAGAAAATTGTATTCACGAGACACCGCAAAAGCCTAAAAGAGTCGACCTTAGTTTATCTATTAAAGTATCTATTCCAAGATTGAAAGATACTCAACTAAAAGATATTGCAACATTACGTGATGAGAAACAAGTAGATGGTGATAACCATAATGAAGTTTTAGAAAATAATAATGAAATTAAAGAAAATAACAGTAAAATTGTAGAAAAACATAATGAAATTGAACAAAGCCATAGTGGAGTTGGAGAAAATCAAATAAATGCAGGAAATCATAAAACTAAGGAAATTGAAGCAATGAATGAATGTCATAGAGAAGATAATAATCAAATAGATGCAGGAAGTCACAATAAAATTGAAGAAATCAAAGCAATTAATAATGAATCTTTGAACAGTGCAGTTCAACTTCACTCAGAGTTCATGGCCGAACCACAGAGTGATGAAAATATCAAACTTGAATCTCCTAACCGAAAGACAATAGAAATAAAAGACACGAGCCTAGAAATATCCGAACAGAATCATTCTGTCAATATCAACGTCATCAAAATCAATGAAAATGTCAATTCACACGCAAATAATGAAAAGTCACCATATAAGTTCAATAAACTAGACACAGATAATTTAGGTGAAGGGATTCTGGGTTTAGATTTGGAAACATTCAAAAATAGCTATCTACGCGAAGTTGATGCTAACTACAAATGTTCCTTCAATCATAAGCATGATATAAACCCTCCCTTGACGAACTTTAGGACAGTCATAGATTTCGCTATAGACGCACATTCTCGTAAAGATAACGTACCTAGGAAAAGGAAACTCTCACAAAGTAGTCTCGTTCTAAGTTTCGATAAAACTCAACCTAAAAAAAGAAAAATGTCTGAGGATTTCAATTCAAGCTATTCGAGCGACGATTTTGAAATCAAAAAAGATTTTACTGTAACTAATAAGGTTGATACGGATAAAGTCACAGATAAACATAAAACAGATGCCAAAGATAAGAGAAATGAGCGTGAAAGTAGAAAGAGGCGACATGATAAGAAACAAAAAGTAAAACGGGGTCAAAGATCAAATAAAGATAAACTAAGAACTGAGAATCGAAACCTGTTAGATAGAAAACTAGAAAGTAAGACTGAAAAAAGGCGCGAAAAAAGGATTAAATCCAACCATGAAAATACAGTAAAAGATCGAGACATAAAAAAGATAGATGTAAAAGATAAAACAGAACTGAAAGATAAACAAAACATTGATAATAGTAAACGTGAAAGTAAAGAAACGTGTAAAGACAAGCGTGTTAAACCATCTGGCACAAAAGATTATACTAAGCAACAAGAGAACATTGCAGATAAAAAAACTAAAAGTAAAGACAAAAAAAATAAAGAACAAAGAAATGGAACGACGGAATTAAATAAAACAAAACCTAACGAAAATAAAAAACAAAAAGATAAAAGAAAGATACACCTAAAGTCTTCTAGAAGAGAAGAAAAACGCGCGAAAGATAAAACACGTGATAGTAAAGATGGACGCGTAAAATATAAAAGCAGATCAAATGATGAAAGAACTAGAAAAGATAAAGTGATTGATGAAAAAACAAATTCACGTAAAGAAAGGAAAAATAAGCTTGATCAAAAAACTAATTCACACAATGAAAAACATAAAAATCCAGATAAATATAAAATTATAAAACATGATTCGGACAAACGCGTAAAAGATAGAAAGCCTAAAGACAGACAAAATATTGAAGTAACAATTGATTCTTCAAAGAGAAAATCTGACAATAAATCTAAAACAAGACTATCAATAACTAACAGCGAAAAAGATAACATCTCAGTCAAAATAAAATGGAAGAAAAAACTTCTGAGTTTAAAAATAAAATCCAAAAAAGAGAAAACTGAAAAGGTAACTCAGAAAGATAACTCGAAATTCAAACAATACGTGTTGCAATATTTCTCGGAAGTAACTCCGAGAGATGTTTTAGTGAAACCGGAGAAAGAGGTCAGCCCTCTAAAAAGGAAGTATGTAAAACAAGAAAAAACTCCAGATAATCTCAAGCAGATGTCTATTCAAAACTTTTTTAAAGTAAAATCTGACTAAAAAGTTAAACAAGACGGTTTTTTAGATCAGAGTATGCATAACATTCTGGGTAATGTTTTAAAATAGATGTACATAGTTTTTATAGATTGTTACTTTTATGAAAATCTATGTTTTTATTCGTCTGGTATTCCTGAATAGTTAAGTAAATTATTCTGCTATCAGATATTTTTATAACTTATTTATATTTCATCTAGTTGACTGTTTTTGAGAGTTTTACTCAAAGTAGCTGAGAACACTCAAAGTAGCTGAGAACATTCAAAGTAGCTGAGAACATTCAAAGTAGCTGAGAACACTCAAAGTAGCTGAGAACACTCAAAGTAGCTGAGAACATTCTAAGTAGCTGAGAACACTCAAAGTAGCTGAGAACATTCAAAGTAGCTGAGAACACTCAAAGTAGCTTTCTAATATTGGTTTGGATTAAACCACAAATCTTAGTAGCGGTTGTAACAAAACCCGTGTATAAACCTAGATACCTAGGTCTAGTAAGTATAGGTAGGTACTAACTCTAGATAAATACATCTACCTAGGTAGCTCAGTAAAAAATATTGAAAACTAGCGACCCGCCCCGGCTTCGCACGGGTGCAATGCAGTGGTGATGATGATGATGTATTATACATATAAACCTTCCTTTTTGTAGTATCCCTGTTAAAATGTACTTGTTGCGGGTAGGCCGCCAATAAAGCAGTTGGTTCGTTGACTCGGTCTTTGTTCTATTGAGCCCCCCAAATTATTACTTAAATCCCACTGGCGACGAGATAAACTGCGTTAAAATATTACCAATCGCTTCGTTATTGTGTTTTTACCAAGTGACAGTAAAATGCCGATCGGTAAAATCGAACAATTTGATATTACAAGCAAAAAGTGGTTGGCCTATATTCGACGCGTGAAACAGTTCATGACGCTCAATGCGATCAAACCAGAATTGGAAGTGGCTATTTTAGTGACTTTAGTGGGCGAAGCAACATATGATTTAATGTGTGATCTATGTGCGCCTGATAACCCGGAAGTCAAAACTTTTAGTGAACTGCGGGCCTAAGATGCGCACCGCGAGATATTTGTCATGTCGTTCTGTCAAAATGTAAGCATTTTGTACCAGTTTAGGAACTATTGCATTATCTGTGGTACCTAATGGTGTCGACAAAACGCGCCATAATGTACACTTTTGGCACTTTTTAGTCGTCGTACCTCTCTGAGGACGAGATAATAGTCATGCTGAAATGTCAAAAGTTGAAAATTCAAAGGCGCGGTTTCTCGACAACATTACCACAGATAATGCAATAGTTCATTAACTGGTGCAAAATGCTTACATTTTGACAGAACGACATGACAAATATCTCGCGGTGCGCATCTTAGGCCCGCTGGTGCAGATAGTCGAGAACCACCTCGAACCAAAGCGCTCCGACATAGCGGAGCGGCACATATTCAGACAACGACGTCAAAATGTTGGCGAAAGTCTCGGTGATTATTTGCAAGTACTCAAACATCTAGCGAGTACGTGTAGTTTCAAGACCACCCTCGAAGAGAACTTGAGAGATCAATTCGTATCGGGACTGGCGAGCGATGACATGAGATCGCGACTGTTCGCCGAAACTACGTTGACGTACAAGAGAGCGGTGGAGTTGGCTTTCGCACTGGAGGCGGCCGACCGGCACGCGCAGGCGAGCGGGACGGGCAGCGCGGCGGCGACAGCGAGCTCCGGCACCGCTGAGCCCGTGCATCGGCTGGCGGCAGGACGTGGCAGCGGCGGCGGCGGCGGTTCGCGCCCCTACGGCGGCGGCGGCAGCGGCAGCGCGGCGGGACCGCGTGCCGTCGCCAGCGCCGCGGCCGCAAGCGACGCGCAGCGCGCGCTCCAACAACCTTGCTGGCGGTGCGGAAAGGGGCACCGGCCCATCGGGTGCCGTTTTAAAACATATTCATGTGATGCGTGTGGCCAAAAGGGCCATTTGAAAGTGATGTGCAGGCGTTTCACCCGGCAAGGGGAGACTCCGTCCTCGCGTGGTCAGAACTATATCGATAGTGATAACGACAACGATTCGGAGTGCGATTTGTACAACCTAAATGTATGCAATAATAGTGATCGTCCTTACAACGTGCAGGCTAGGGTTGACAGTAAAGTGATGTTGTTCGAGCTGGACACTGGCAGTAAGTTATCCACCATCAATACTTACTTTTATGATGAACATTTTAAGCAGAAGCCGCTCATAGCTAATGATCTTTGTTTACATTCGTATAACGGTACTCGAATCGAAGTAGCAGGTTATATTATGGTTGATGTTGAGGTAGGGACGCACACGGCTATAGTGTCATGTGTTCCTGTGTTCCTGACAGGCGACGGAAGTGGGCCGTGGGGCCGAGGGCTATAAAGCCATAAGGGGGATGTATGAGTATGCAAGGAGATTAGAGTGGAGGAATGGGGCGGGGTGATGCGCGTAACACTTGCATGCTTGTGCGAGTGCAGCGCCCCCGTCTAATGCCGGCGCAACAGTGTTGCTTATGCCGCGTGGAGGAGATTAGAGTGAATGAGGGGATCAGTATGAGAGGTATTCGCCAGTCGAGTCGCGGATGGCTTTCGTTCCCGTGGCTCGGCGTGAATGGCGCGTGAGGGACACCGGTGAGGTTTTAGTTTGGGTATTCTGCTTCGGCGGCGAGTCCCACATAATTCCGGTCCGCCCCGGACCGGTCTACTCGTAAATGAGTTTCCTCACCGAAAAAAAAAAAAAAAAAAAAAAAAAAAGGGACGCACACGGCAAGGAATCTAAAACTTTTTGTTATCAAAAATGGGGGACCGCCGTTACTGGGTAGGTCTTGGCTTAGTCAGCTAAACATCGATAAAATCAAAATTAATGAAATGATTCTCAACATATCGGATTTAAACTTAGATGAAAGTTTGCGAAAAGAATTCCCCACCGTGTTCGCCCCCGGTCTCGGTACTTGTACTAAGCAACTATCGTTGAGAATGCGGGACACGGCCCCAATTTTTATTAAGGCGAGGCAGTTGCCGTTAGCTTTACGTAAGCCTGTTGAATTAGAACTGCAGCGGCTCGAGGCAGAGGGTACGATTCATAAGGTGGACTACTCTGATTACGGAACACCGATTGTACCAGTCGTTAAAAAATCGGGTGATATACGAATATGCGGGGATTATAAAGTAACCATAAATCCAAAGTTGATTCGCGACCCGTACCCTATGCCACGAATCGAGGAATTGTTTGCAGCCCTAAGTGGCGGCGAACAATATTCTAAAATCGACCTTACCAACGCATACCAGCAATTGTTGTTGGATGAGAGTTCGCGATCGTGCACCGCGATAACGACTCACGTAGGTACTTACGTATATGATCGAACACCTTTTGGTTTAACGTGCATACCAGAAAAATTTCAAAAATTTATGGAAGAAACGCTTAAAGGGTTAAAGGGTACAGCGGTATTTTTGGACGATATAGCGGTCACAGGTTCTAATAGGGAGGAACATTTGGTGAATTTAAAGGCTGTTTTGTCTCGGTTGCGTGAGGTCGGTTTGAGAATAAAACTTGAGAAGTGTAGTTTTATGCAAGATAGTATTACCTACTTAGGGTTTATAATTGATAAGCAAGGTTTGCATCCGGATCAAAATAAAATAAAAGCAATCGTAGATGCGCCCCCACCCGAAGATGTAACTCAGTTGAGGTCTTTTCTTGGTCTGATTAATTATTACTCAAAGTTCATACCTCGGCTGAGTACCATATTACACCCGTTACATAGTTTATTGCGCAAAGATATTGTTTGGGCCTGGTCCGATGATTGTAAAAGAGCGTTTAATGAGATAAAATCTGTTATACTTAGTAGTAAAGTGTTGGTACATTATAACCCTGAGTTACCTCTAGTGTTAGCGGTTGATAGCAGTTCATACGGTATTGGCAGTGTGTTATCGCATCGATTCCCGAACGGCGACGAGCGCCCCATATGTTTCGCGTCGCGCACACTTAACACGGCCGAAAGATCTTACAGTCAACTAGACAAAGAGGCACTCGCTATTATTGCTGGTGTTATCAAACACTATCAATACATCTACGGCCGTCATTTTATTATTAAAACTGACCATAAACCGCTAACATTTATTTTTGGACCAAAGTTTGGATTGCCAGCAACGGCAGCTAGCAGGCTGCAACGATACGGCACAAGGCTCGCGTCTTACGATTTTGATATCGAGTTTGTCAAATCAAGCGACAACAGTAATGTCGATGCCTTATCACGACACGGTGCTAGCGCGGGACTACAGCGCCCGCCCGGACAAGTGGGCGCCGGCTGTGGTCACGGCGAGGGAGGCACCACTCACATATCGAGTTCGTTGTCCCGATGGACGCGAGTGGAAGAGACACATCGATCAGTTGCTGCCCATGGGGAAACCCCGTTCTAATTTACGGCTTTCCGCGGTCGTACCCATCGACGTTGATTCTGATCACGAGAAATTCGACGACGCAGTCGAAGAACTGTCGGAATTTCAGTCGCCTAAAGACACCTCTTATGCGGTTCCTAAACACGTAATCGAACCGAAACCAATTCAAAGCCCGGTTCCGATTCAGTCCGACTCATTACGCCCGAAAAGAGCCTGTACTTTTAAAGAAAAAATTTATAAAGTATAGTGGTCTCAGTATAGTCATAGATTTATTTTTACAATTATCTATTCTGCCTAGTTCTGTAGGTACCTAAGTTTTGCTCAGGAACTACCTATCGCTTTGCAATTTATTTCAATTGAATATATGTGTATAATGCGTGCGTAAGCATAATAGGACACCCCTTGAGTAAAATAACTTAGGTAGTTATGTAAGTACCTACTCGTTTAAGTTTCTTTGTAAATTCGTGGTGTGTTTATATAGGTACCTACATGAATAGGTATAATTTTTTTTTAAGGAATACTTTAAGTTTAGTTCTGTATGAGTTTTTCTTTATGAATTTGTATCTTTACGTTACCTTCATATAATAATATATTACTGAACAATTATCTAATATAGTATAATTGTGGCAGTGAAGCTGTTATTTTACTGCTAATTTAGGCTATTTTCAGTTATATTTTTTTTCTTTTGTTTTTCAAAAGGGGGACGTGTGGTATCCCTGTTAAAATGTACTTGTTGCGGGTAGGCCGCCAATAAAGCAGTTGGTTCGTTGACTCGGTCTTTGTTCTATTGAGCCCCCCTAATTATTTTATTACTTAAATCCCACTCTTTTGAATCACTCTATCTATTAAAAACCGCTCTAAGCATACATACAGACATTAGAACAGACGCGGTAAGCCACTTTGCTTTAGACTATGTAGTGATGATAAGTCATGCAATGTCAGTTCAGACATTCAGAAGACTGTAGGTACTCTAAAAGCGCGATCACACTATGCCGAAGTGGGCATCATTCCGGAATTCATCGCGAGCAACATCGCCTTTATTCTCACGGAGCTAGGGCATGAACTAGGGCAGGGAGACGGGACAGCGGCATGTTCGTGTTCACGCCACTTCCCTGCCCACTTCGGCATAGTGTGATCGCGCTATAAGATGCTTGGTCGTAGAAAATGTGCATGAAACGATAGGAATCTGGCTCGAATAAGAAAATATACATGTTTAGTAACCTACCTAACTAAATTCTTATACTGATGCAAGCTTATGCGTGTTAGTTCTACGACCAGCGGGCCTAAGATGCGCACCGCGAGATATTTGTCATGTCGTTCTGTCAAAATGTAAGCATTTTGTACCAGTTTAGGAACTATTGCATTATAATTATGGCTAGTACATTTACTTGGAAAGAATATTGAAGCTAACTGTCGCGTCGCTCCGCTGCAGTGCAGTTCCGCCCTAGTGCGGTCTAACCTTTAATCTTAATCCTTTCGGCATGTAAGCAACTCGGTTGAAATGTTAATTCTCTAGTCTACAACTCTTGTAAAGACAAAATGTAACATTGTAATGAAAAATAATAAAACTTAATTTTTTAATTCGGTTTATAAAGATTCTGCAATGTGGCTTTTATTTGCGCACCTCATCATACACCTGGCATTTCCGATTTAGAGTCCTTTCCATGAAAGAAGTCCCGCAGACGCGTCGCTGTAGTCGACCTTAAGTATTATTTCTCGGGCAGCACTTTTACCAACTTTAGGCATTGAAAACAAGACTGATCACAGAAACCAAATAAAAACGCACTAGCATCCGAACACATTAAGAGCGGCCAATCCGTCTATCTTTTCATACAAACGCTCGTACGTGATTATGGCGTTGTAACTTGTAACAGATATTTCTTTGAAACTTTTGAACTAATATGTATCTTGTGCATTATATCTAGGTTTCTATTGAAACGCAAAATCAAATTTTTAAGAAACAAATTCAGTACAAGCCTCCAAAAATCAGCTTTTTTGCACAAATTTTATACGAAGTTTGGGCGTTTATAATGTACTCATTGTAACCGGAAAGAAATATTTGTATAGAAACCTTGCAAATGTAATGGAGTTTCTAAATGTAAAACTTTTTTTTCATAATCTTGTAAGGCTTACGAAAAAACACGTATTTCTTGGAACAGGTTTTATGAAATTTCCGCACACAATTTTTCTTTCAATGTTATCGCGTTCTCACTTGCTTGTTAGCCATGTGGCATTGCGCTGGATGAAACAACAAACTTTTTGGCCATGCTCGCGTTGCCGTTCGTCGGACGGGGTTGGGCCCTCTTAACAGCACCTGACAACTAATTTAAAATTTAGTTTTAAACTTTAGTTCCGGAAATTTCCGCGGGACTTCTTTCATGAAAAGGACTCTACTTAGATTATTTACTTACATGCTCAAATTATTGCCATCTTACTAATGAACGGACCAGATATAAGAGGCAGCGCAGCAAAGCATGAGGCGTTTAGGTGGGTGTTACACGAAAATACTAGAATAGATTTAAAATAATTTTATTATAAACGCCCTCCGCCAATAATCCTAGTAACCTAATCCATCCTTGTTTTGACGTGTTTTTCCGTGATCTTGTCTTTCTCGATGATGTAGACCACTGCGCCCCAACCGGAAATTGCGTCACGGTCTGCCGCGTTTACCAGAGCCTGTAACCAAATAACTTTGTTGAGAATAAATTAAAACATGCTTCCTTATAGACCATAAGGGTCACACTGAATTGGCAGCGACGCATCGATCAGTTTTAATAACAAGACATTATAAACCTTATGAACAATGTAATAAGATATAGAAACTCTTGTCGTTAAACAAACTACTTTTGTCGTACTTATGTGGTTTGTGGTAGTAGGTTTATCAATTTTAGTGGAAAAAAATGGTGTCGGAAAAATCTGATCCCGAAGAGGGCATTTTAGGCCCAGCGCACACCAGTCCTATGTAGGCAGTAAGTAATTACCTGTGAAATGGTTTCAAACAGCTCATCAGGTTTGAGGTTGGGCTCCCACAATGCTTCACACATACCATAAAGCTGTTCTGAACATGTGCCTGCCACCACAAAATCTTCAGGCTCATTGGGGCAGCCAATCTGTGAAACAAAAGCGTAGGTAGCCCCTTAATTTATAATCTACTGATAATAGAGTTTAAAAAAACGTGTGGCACTCGGAGACTGCCGCGGTATAGCTATCGCATAGCATTTTTTATCGTATCACCGCTGTGCCGGTCGGAGTGGGGGGTGTTAGGTTATTTTCGTTACGGAATTTCTGGATTCGGTCTCCACGCTCAAGGCCCGCGATAGAAGCTATGCAATAGCTTAAAAATCCTTTTCTTGTCACTTGCATGAAACCAAACAGACATCCACCAGCTGCTAGCACAAGTCTCAAGCGCTGCTGTACCCATGTAAGGTAATGGCTGTTATTATTTATTGAATTAGTTCAAATTGTCAGTTTAACCCGTCAAAGAACGCAAACCGGTTTTTGGACCGCACAAAACGCCCCGGGGCGTTTCCGCCGGTTGACGGGTTAATATGCCCCCAAAGCATGGAGGTATTTGCTAGGCAAATCTAGTAAGATTTGTCTACTTGATTTTGAGAGATTTATGTTTTTCCATTCAAGATGAATATAAGCAATAGTGTGCTAAATTGATAGTAAACTTACCAGATCCATATTACAGACATAGGGTTGGTTGGTGTAGGGATCCAGGCCAGCAATCACTGGCTCGACGAAGTATGGACCAAATCGCTTCTCATACAACAAGTTTGACAGCATCGCTGAGAATGTCTTTGGCTTCATTATTCTATTCTCTTTCAGCTCGTATAGGTTCATTCTGAAAAATAGCATTTTGCCTGACTTTTAATCTGAAGGGTTTGAATTTGAAGTCTTTGAAGCAAGAATCAGTGGGCGTATTATGTTCCCTTTGCTCAACACAGCTTGAATAGGGTTTATTGATCTGTTGTTGTTGGCAGCCTACACTGCCCAACAAAGCTGGATAGGCAAAGGTCTCCATAAGAGTTTTCCAGATTTCATGATGATCTATGGTAAAAATTTTTTGGTCATACAAATCATACTCCAGGCACAGGAATAGTAATTAATTGTGTGCCGTAAAATGCCTGAAAGTTGGTAATATTATAATAGGTTGGTATTTACCTGAACTTTAGTCTCTGAAAAACTGTCTGTGTGTCAGTGGCAAGACCAGGGAGACCAACATACAGTGTGGGTCCCATCTGGTAAACTTTTGGGAAGTTGGTACCCACTGTCTGAGCCTGGATACCATAACGTTTGTCCGAGGCTATCGCTACGCAATCTTGGCCCTTCATAGCAACCACGGCGCCTCCATTGTACGTCAAAATTGACTGAAAACATTGGATAGCTTCGAAATGATTGGCATTTTTTTCTGATTGACGAAAATTTTGATTTAAATTGGTGGTAAATCAGCAAACTGGGGCTCATAAGTAGGGAAAATATTATTAAGAAAGCGGTGTAATTAGGTAGGTTGTCGTTGTTTGTAAAGATTTACTGCAAAACTGCATTGTAATGTTCATGACATGACGCTACTCTAACCAATAAAATATGCCGTTAGTTATCTTGCATTTCCTGATTTTGTAGTTGAGCTATACGAAATTATATTCACCATTTTGCACCAATCTAATAACTTTTGCTGAAAAACAATCGTAAAACCAATGTTAGGTTGCTAAAATCCGTAAACCGAAAAATGACAATTCACGCGATGACATTCGGCACCACAGGCTTAACACGTGCGATTCATTCAATCACAGACCGAATTGATGAACGAGCATCACAGATGCAAAATCATGTACTCCACAGACTATATTTTGTCTATGTGTCACGTGGTGGTCACACCGATACCAACCAACTTACCTACCTATAAATGGGTAATTGCCACCGAACATCTATATCCTAGCGGTAATTGCTGTACCTATTTATGTTCAATAAGAGATTGAGGGCTTGAGGGGTTTGCAAAGAGGGTTTAGTGGTAGGTACCTACAACCACTTGCTTGTGACAATGCTACCGGGCTATGGATGCACCACACACAGGAAAGAGAACAATGATTTTTGCTGGTCTTTAGTTTATTTAAAGTTCACTTAGCTCTTTCGCGTACATGTCTAGGCGTGAAGTCATATTGAAGCCCCAGTGGTCCCTAACTTGACGACATAAATTAAGATCCGCTTCTATTATGAGCAGGCCGTTCTTGTTTCTTGACATGCTTGGAGTTCTACATCCATTAGGAGCTGTGGCATAGCTGGAACCGTAGAACCTTCGGGAAATACGTCCATCATCGTTATTGAACTCTTCAGTCCCAACTCTGTTGATGCTACAAGTGAAGTAGCTGTTAGCAATCGCAGCATTTCGAGCTTCAATACCCCAGAAAGACTCACCAAATTCTGCGATCGTTGCTGCAGGATTGAAGACTATTTCAGCGCCATTCTGAGCAAACATCAGCCAGTTTAGTGCATGATGCCGTCCGAAGCAGATGTTCACGGCAATTTTAGCAAATTTGGTTTCAAAGACTGGATGCCCAGTGTTGCCAGGAGCGTAAAAGGCCGTCTCGCTGAAACTACCAACGCTTGGCAGATGGTTCTTTCTGTGTTTGCCAAGGAATTTGCCTTTCTCATTGATCACTACTGCTGTATTCCACCAAGTACCGTTATCATCCTCCAAGATAGGAGAAACTATGACCATGTTGAATTTCTGTGCCAACTTACTGATGAACTTGGTGCTTGGTCCGTCTGCAGCTGATTCGGCGAACTCTGCCCATTCCTTTTTCAGTCCTGTACACAAAAAGAACGGCATCGACCATGTTTCCTGCAAGCAGATAATGTTGACGCCCTCAGCCGCCGCAGTTTCTATTATCTTCTCAATTTTATCGAAAATAGCTTCCCTTTGTTCATTGATAGGCTTATCAGTTGTCAAAACAATGGAGTGTTGAACTAACCCGAGTTTGACGATCCTCGATTCTCTTGTTTCTTTTGCTGCTTTAAAGGAATAAGCTGAAACTTGGAAATTATGTTTTTCACTTGAGACCACGCTTGATTTCTTCAGTTTAACTTCACAATGGTCTTCTCTCCCGTAGTAAATTCTATTAAACTGTTCCAGTTGCTCTTGATTCAAGTTTCTTTTGATTATTTCGTCTAAAGTTTCCATTGCATCTATTTTACCACAATAATTCTAACCAAAGCTATTCTCGTGGTGACGGTGTTGCGTAACCTGTTTGTGAGTTTTAATCAAGGCTTGTTTACATAATTCGTGTTTAAAATGCCGCCCGGCTTTATCGCCTAGAGTAGGTAGGTACCTTACTTACCTACCTACCGGCGTGCCTAGGTTGCCTATCTTTTTAACGCTACGGTACCACGAATAGCAAGCTCGTATGAGCTAGCGGCCAGGGTGACGGAGTTTTTAGGCCGCCTTAATGGCCTTCGTCGTGGCTTAACGACTGCTAAAGCCGGGACCGACAGTTTAACGTGCCCTCCGAAGCACGGAAGCGCTCAGATGTATCTAAATGTCACCCATCCAAATAGTGACCGCACAGAACGTTGCTTAAAAACTTAGATAATCGTTTAGGATTGGCTAAGCAAGCTACGCCACGAGCGCTTCACGTTACCACGAATAATAATATAAGAAAGGTCTCAATATAAGTTCCTACTTAGGTAGGTACCTAGGTAATTATACAATTACAGAACCAACGTACCTACTACTTCAAACTAATCCTGGATGGTAAAGTATCGAATACTCATTTACCTACCTAGTACAGGCCCCGACATATTTTATCTAGGTACCTAGGTATAGGTACCTTACCTAAGTATAACCTTTTCAAGGTCACAGCTATTAAGCCGTGTCGGGCCCTATACGCCTCTAATGCAAGGTAACTTGTTGAGGTGTACTAGGTATAAATAGACTTTTATCTATATCTACGTACAATAACACCTAGGTAGGTAACTTCTACCAAAGAAACATAGTACCTACCTAGGTAATAGTAATTGTAATCTTATACTGACCTAATTAATAAATCAAATAGTCTGACCACGCTAGGTATGCGTTGAATTTTACGTGCTGCATACTTAGTGTGGCCAGATTCTGTTTACCCAAATACAAAACCACTAAAACTTAAACTTGACGCTCACGAATCGTAAGCAGCGAAGCAATGTATGTTCATGTAACTTGAAAAGTGGCGGGCATCCACCATTTTTATAACGGGTTTGGTGTTGCCAGTAAAATACAAACATACCCAATTTTGGTAGATTTCTTTCACCACAGCTAATGTTAGTAATTTTGTATGCTTAATTAATCCAAGTAATGTTTTGCTATTCCTTTTGTTTGTATGTACTAGTTTATGTTTATGTTTACTTAGCATTTAACTAAGTATCTTTGTTTTAGTTATCTTATAAGGATAGGTAAGGCGTTATCGTTATTTCATAATATAAGAATACTATTTAAACAATATAATTATGTACCTATGTACCCATACATGTCAATAAATTGAAACATGGAAAATGTTTAAATAGTTAATATCTTTTATTTGAACCCCGCGCATGCTTATACAAAACAAACCGACAATAAAATCAATGCTCACATTTTTTAAGTACCTAGCAGTCATTTTCGACCAAAATCGTACCTATGTATTTTTAACAAACGTCTAAAAGGCTATTTTTAATTTTTGGTATGTACTCAAAACGGTACCTTAAAACTACGTCATAGACCGTTTTTTTTATTTGTTACCTCAGAACTACGTAAATATAGAGACCGATTTGAAAAAAAAATTGTCTTCGTACATATTTGCTTTCCTGTTACTTTTCAGTAGGATTTTAAATCAAAAGAACAATTTCAATGAACTGCCATCACTATCTGACAATGAAGCCGTAAGGTAAGCAAATTGAAGTCGGATTTTCTAGTTTTTATAAATTATGTAGGTACATTACAGAACAATGTTTTTTCATTTTCAAAACATGAAAGTTTTAAAGAATGGTAGAAATTATAGAAGTACATGGCAGCACCAATCTTTTGTTTACAACGCCACACGAAACGAAACAAAAACAAGTGTACAGTCGGTCAAGTCAACTGAAGTAATAAGACAAAGTGTTCGTTTCGTTTGGACAAGCGTCTCGCGTTATAAAAAGTTAATTAAAAATAAACGAATTTTAAACTTGTGTTAAACTAAATGTACATCATTTTCGGTCTATAGTTTGCAAGTCAATTATATAAAAACTAAATTGTTTGTTTGTTTCCTTTGTTCAAAAGTAGTAGAAGATCCGCGACGTTGCCGCTCCTCCATCGAACTTTTCTAATAAGACTTTAACGTTTTATATCTGTTTCATACGACTTTTTATATTTCTATAGACACTGTGACTAGTTTAAATTGCAAAAATATAAAAGGAATGCTACATTGTCTTGAAATGTGTGGATTTGAACATTATTTAGTTTCTGACGCAATAGAAATCTGGCAACAGCGCGCAGCATCGGACTGAATATCTTGCTAATGTACTAAAAAGCTCATCGGATTATTCTGTTTTCACATCAATCCAGCTTTTATGAGGTGAGTTTTAGTTATAATTCTTTTACTATTTTATTTTACCTGGAAATTGTCATATTTTTAACAAAAAGAAGTGTAACGGATATTTTGATTTTCCCGCCGGATGACGTAATTCGGGTTCGGCCATCTTTTTTTGGACTAAAAAAAAGTCAGTCAGCCAGTCATCTGTCAAACGCCCTTGAATTTGTTCGTGTCGAGTGAAAAATAAAAAAAAACATCATATAGGGTGGTTTTTATCAAAAACCTCACCACGGAAGCATCCGGGTAAGTTTATATTTAGTTTAAAATTCAACAGCTGTACGTTCCACTTCTTTTTTAGTTTAAAATTATATATTTGTTGAACATAACCTCACTTCAACTTCTTTGTGGCGAAGTTTCCAGATTTTAGGTCAACCAGTGTCTTCTTCAATGACAATATTCCGACTTATTTGCATAATTGACGCGCAAACCTTATAAGCTAGTGAAATCGCTGGAAAACTTAATGTAGAAAGTTTTGGTTTACTTCTAAAGAAGTGGAGTAGGTACCTTCCTACCTATCTGCTAGGTATTAGAAAAACTTACCTGATTCATGTAACTAAGTATTGTAGCTCTTGATTTCATCTTCTATAGTTCTTCTATTCTTATCTATAGTTATTTGAGTTGAATATAAACTCATATACTGGCATACATTTCTTTCACCACTTACATTGCACTCAGACCGAGTTGATTCAACTCAAGTTGGAACTCTAATCGAGACAGTTTAACTTGAATAAATTGAGTTCTAAAATTCTCAACTCGTCATGTCATTATCAGACTGTTTGCAGAAAGTGTGGTGTAATATGTACTTTATTATGCAATCCTTTAAATATAGGTACATGTATTTTGTACAGTTGGTATGGTACCTATTTCCTTGATTTATTTTTAGCAGCAGTCAAGTCTAAACTTGCATTTTGGCTTGTGATTTCATCATTGCCCTGTTGTGAAATGAAGTGATGGTGAAATCAGCAATGAAAATGCAAGTTAAAACTTGACCAAGGAAGTTAATCACGATCTTTATCATATTATACTAGTGCTATCGATTTGCTTATTGCATTTTTCTAGACTAACCCAATTTTACACTAAATATGTTACCATCCCTTTCTCATAAACTGAAACGACAAGAAGGGCTATAATTTTAGAGCTGTCAAATTAGGTTACTTTTGAAAAATGCAACAAAAAAATCGATACCAGTACCTATCTACCTAATGTAATATTCCATAGTAGGTGCCAAATAACACCGCAATACAGGTCATTCACCCACCTTCACCGCGATGTCGCAAAATCAATTTATGTATGGTAAACAAACAGTACTACGAGATTCGAGCAATTAACGTCTTAGCGACAGGTTTGTATGGAAAAAGACAGAATTAGCCATTCATAAATTGAATTTTGCGACATCGTGGTGAAGGTGGGTGAATGACCTGTATTGCGGTGTTATTTGGCACCTACTATAGTGAGTCCATACTGTATTGGAATACATACAATTTATCTATTTGCCGACATTTTAAGTATGGGAGACCTGTGAATTACCTACATATGAGCTTGGTATTTTATACCTTAAATTATTCCTCAATGGTACAAAATTGCAACCACAGAGATCTGTTCCTGAAGTATTTGATAACATCATTTTGGGGCAAAGATAAGATGACCGCACCACATTTGTAACCTTAGACCACTTATAGATTACTTTAAAATACCTACCTACTTGGGTAGTTAGGTGTACCATCACAAAACTTAAACTCTGTCTATACTATTATAAAACTGTAAAAAGGACAAAAACTAAAATTAAAGATATGGATAAACTAAATATGCAGATCTACTAAATAAACGATTCTGATTCCGAAAATCGAGTTTTGGCTTTTTATTTGTTTGCGAATCACCATTCAGAAGCTCTTTTTCCGGATTGAAACATAGGCTATATTTTATTGAAATCAAAGACGTGGATTTTTAGATGCAGTTTGAACTCTCTAAACCGAAAGCAGCCATTTGCTACATGGTTTATCATATGCTGGTGAGAGATATTTTGGTAGAAGTTTTGCACACATACAATTAAATGTGTGTATCTCTTTTGGTTTAAATACTATTTTTATTACCTACGCTAATTTAAATTTATTGCTATCACATTGTTCGTCGCGTTGGCCGAATGTATAACCAAATGTGTTGATTCAAATGTAGGCCAAAATAATTTATTGCCCATATTTTGAACCCATACTAGTAGTAGGTAGGTCTGTCTTCCATAATTTGCATTAAGAGGCATTTGAGCTATTAATATTAAAGAAAGCATGACAGTATAAGATCTATAACCATCTTGTAATATGATCTGATTGTTGCTTTATTTGGTCCTTCGTGCCGGATCGGTATAATGAGTAATCTTTATTATAATTAATTCCAATGTATGACGTTATTGGCTGTTCTGTTCAAATACCTTTAAAGAAAAAAAGCGTCATTTTACATCTTTATATTTCTATAAATTATTATAAAACATTGATAAAGGCATATCAGATTGAATATAATCTTGATTTTACGCCTGAAATTGAATTCTTATCCACATTGAAAAATATTTTATTTAAATATTTAACGGTTTCTTTATACTTACGCCAAGTTCTATTCGAATAGTTAGTAGAGTATACTTTATTCCTTCCTAACTACTATTGTGAAATTGTGAAACTATTATGAAGAAGAAGCGGTGTTTTAGTTTGACGGCGTTGTGTCTGTCGTCGGTATGACTGTTTGTCTGTGGTCTCGTAGCTCAAAAAAACAGTCAAAGCAGAGGTTATACTACCTCTGATTTGACTGCAGAACTTTAAGAAAGTTATTTTTTGGCTGGTGGAAATGATGGGTTCATCGAATGTGTCAAAGTGGTTAGATTGGTCGAATCTGTCCATATACCAAAGTATAATGATGACCAGCATAATAATGAGGATCTGAAGCAATTGCCAGATTCGGGGATGTTTAAACTTTTGTAAAATTAACTAGTTATTTTATACTATTTCTTACTAGTTACCTTGAAAACATACTGCAATTTTGCGAACTTATTCAAGAAAAACAAAGAAACCATTCAAATTATTGAAACAATTGAAACACCTGAAACAGCAATTCAGCAACAATGACACCATTCAACGCAGCAAGTGACGGACTTCGGAAAATGAACATAAATTATGTGTAATTTCAAGAACTTTGAAGGAAAAACCGGGTCCGTATTTTGCAAACTCTGACCTCCAAATGCATAAGCGGCTCTATAGTCTGCCAAAGCCCTGTTCAAGGTTCAACCAGTAAATTAGCTAGCCCAGCGTTTAAATCTGCCTTTAGACGAGCCTCTTCCGGGCGTTCATTTTTCGTCCTACTAGGTTTCCTTCCGCATTGATAAGAAAAAAAAAATATTATGTTAATTCCCGTTCGTTCTGAGCGTGTTAGTGGATGGAGGTTTTTGAATTCGTGAATGAATACTAAAAATCGTCGTAATCTAAAACTGTACCTTAGTCATTCATTGTAAAGGTTTATTATAGGTATACTAGCTGTCGCCCGCGGCTTTGCTCGCGTGCAACCCTTATCACTAAGGGGTATGAAAAATAGATGTTGGCCGATTCTCAGACCTACTCAATATGCCCACAAAATTTCATGAGAATCGGTCAAGCCGTTTCGGAGGCGTACGGGAACGAACATTGTGACACGAGAATTTTATATATAAGATGTTTATTCATAACTAGTACATAACTGCAGAAGGATAATTTTGAAGCATCCGTCACCTGCGTAAAGAAAACACGTCAGAGGCGGAGAGACGTGTAACTTGTCTTGTGTAGTTTTCATTCCGATTCTCGGAAGCAGACGAGACAGCCAATGTTGTGTTTCAACGAGCTCAATGCAATCACGTAGTCCTTGATGACGGGACATTGTTTACCGTTAGGTACTTTTACCATCATTCTTGACTTACTTCATGTTTGTATTGACCAAATTTTGGGACGAAACAGTAATAGAAATATTAATAAAATTGAAAGTAGTTGTTTCGTCCCGGGACGAGATACCTGTAGTTCGAAACTGAAATAACTCTGATAAACAACTGGCTACAGTTAGAATTTTATGGTTAAAAAAGTATAAGTGGTACAATCGCTGCCGTCGACGTCTTACGTATTATCGAGGTATAAAAATATGCAAATATTCGGAAACTACCATCTAATAACACAATAGTTAAGTTGAGAAATACTTTGGTTTATTTATTTACCGAAGTGTAAAATCTATGTTCATCGTCTACGCAGTTACTTTAAACGAATAATGTCAACATCAAGGTCTCCTTTTGCGCAAAAAACAAACCAACACAGCTGAATTTAAATATGGATTGTTCTTTATTCAAAAAACAAAACGTTCCAAGTGATTTATTTCTCTGATTACAAACTTCGAAGCATTTAACATTGAATTCCAAGTAGTTCGTCAACCAAGAAGTTTCTTCAACAGTGATCTTTCCCACGCGTAATTATGTTTTCTTCCTTGCGAAACAAAGCATTCATGGATGCTATGCTTGGGATCACCTAAGTACTTGAACACAGTAAACACGTTTATTCGATTTAGCTTCTTCTTTGTTTCCGAAAGGGTTAATATAAAACCCATTCTATTGTTACAAGTTTACGTAATTAACCTACAAAGTATGGTGCTAATGGACAACCAAACTCTTTGGAACGAACCTTATTGTTCAGTATAGTTTTTGAATAAAGAATACTGTCTGGCACAAATTGTGGGTATTATATTCTACCTTCAAAAATTAATAGATAGTTCGTAATTCCTTCGCGAAGTTCGCACGCAAGTTTCAAGGCGTCTTTGAAAAAACTGGTCTACCTTGCTGTTTTTTGTGTTAATAGAATAGATAACTAATGCGAGAAAACTCTTTTTATCGCACTCACGCGTCACGTACACCTACCAACCTCTATTATACTTTCTTGTCTAATACTGCGAATGTGAAAAACGTGGATACCTAGCAACAACGTTCACGGTATGTTAGCTGTAGAAACTGCAATTTACAAGCAGCTTGACAGGTTAGTTACGACAATTCCTACTTTTAACTTCTTTAGGTGCTTTACTAGTACTTTTGTAGACTGGTAATAGATCTAACATTATAAAATGCTTTTATACCTACGAGTACGAATATCTAATAGATGCATACGAAAATATCTTGTTTTTGAACATCGGGACTATTTTTATTGAATCTTATATCACTGGCTGTAATAGTTCAACAACAAGTCGGCCATTTTGAATTTTATAAATAAATTGCGTTTTAGTTTGTGCTTATTGATTTGTAAGTCTTTTTAGCAGCGAGGATCTAAATGGAAATAAAAAACGCATCGTGTGATTCTTATTAATATTTTTCAATGTTTTTATAGTACGTACGTACCTAGTCTACCTACCTATGTCAACTCAAGGAGACCTAACTTCAGTGACATTTGTTCCTAGTTTGGGCACTGTAGAATAGCTAGTTACTATAGGTACTTATCCAGGTTCAGTTCATGTGGAGATTAGGGAGTCGATCCAGTGGAGGGAAGTCAAGCTGGATTAACGTGTTACTATTGGAACTTTTAGTAGCCAATATTTATAGCTATAGCTGGGCCAAGGGTCAGATATTCCTAACCTTTAGAGTTTCGGCAAAGTTACTACAAATTTTCCTAAATTATCCATGGGTTACGCATAGTTAATGGTTATAGTAAGTATTCGTTGCCATGGTAGTGTGGTAGTATGAGGCAACATTGAAAGCCGACCTAATTCATGGTCCCCGCTCGGTCACGTAGCCGTCGCGTGCGCAGCGACCTCGTTCGTATAGAGGCTGCTCATCTGCGTATGGGTGTACATTTTTATCGGTTTTGTCACAGAATGCACACTAAGCCTTGGGTGTTTAATGAAATTATGCTAAAAATATCGCTGCAAAAGGTGGCACTTGTAGATCTTTAGCTAGTTGCGTTAAAATACTAAGAAATCCTTTTAATTATGTGTTCTCCTAAATTATATGACTTTTTTGTTAGTAGAGGGTTGGAAATACTGGACAATTTCAATAACAGGTGGATCCCTGAGTGCCTTATTTTGATCAAGTCGGAGAAACGCAGACGAAGTTTCGGGCAAACCACTGAATTTTAGGTAACATTTTTACGCAGCGACTATAATCTTTTGATATGTACAAGACACTAGTAACAACTTAGGTGACTGTAAGCTCTCTAACTCTCTTGCTCTAACTCTCTTTTCTGCTCAAGCACTGATCCGGACTCAGGCATAGATTTTTGTTGTTTACAAAAAGATACTGTGACGCAGGTCTACAAAAATCTCGACTCAACTCTATTACCACTATTATACACTATATTACTCTATTGCACACTATGCCCATGCCCAACAATTTCTGTATCGGCACGGCGGCATACAAGCCTTAGTGACACTTCCTCGCGACTGAAGCCTACGCTACGCAATATTTATAGTACCTACAACTACATACCGTAATTCGAAGGTTTTTAACAGCTGTTGTAATACTGACTGCGCCATCTGCCGAATACTGGCAAATTGCAATCCAAAAAGAATTCCCCTTTGGGCGAAGGAAAGGTGATCCACGAAAAAAAAAAGAATGCAAATTCCTGTGGTCTGCTTTAACATCTGCTTGGTTTTATATAGCGCTTCGTTTTTTGATTGAATTCATCACTTTATGTATCTTATAAAGGATAACGAATTTAGTCTCATTGCGCTAAATCAATACTATTCTACAAACCCTTAAAAATTACTTTTGAAATAATTTGTCCTAAATTGAGCACATAGGATGTTATATTTATTCTGACGCTATGTTACAATTGCTCGTCCATAGCTAAAATTGTGTTCCAATTTCATAAAAACATTCTGGAATATAATAGAATTCTGGGATAAATCTATTTTATCTATTTTAAAATCATGTTCTATACTGTCCTCAACGGTACGGGTACGGCTTGGGTACCGGCACGGAATATTAGTAGTATGTGCAAAATTTGCAATACACAAGGGCCTATTTACATAGTGGAACATAGTTATTGTCTGTTAGTTATTTTTGTAGCTTTCGTGTTTCAACACCTTGTGTAGAAATGTACCGTTTATAATTTTAGTTGAACGTGGTGAACCTTAATTGACCTTACGTCATTGTGGTGTTTGGCAAAATTGTTTAATGTTTACAAGATTGTGTAAAATGTAAAGATTCTCAATGTGCAAAGTGTAGTATACAATTCTTATTTACCACAGACGTCTGAATTTGCAAACCTAGTTAGGTATTTAAATAAACCTCTATACATACCAATTTTCAACAAAACTCTTTGCAAAAATAGTTTCATGAATAAGAAAACTCACTGTTCCCATCGAGCGTACTCACTATACCCACCAAGAACCAAAAGTCCTGTATTGTTACGTAAATGCTTAGGAGGCATGTCATTTTAACTAGGCTAAGTACCTTCTGCTTGCAGTAAGACTGTTGCCCATTCACTTCTATTGTAAAAATATTCTTGGCAATAGTTTAGTCTAGAACACACGAGCGACCAAAATATTCTACCAACTGTTTTACTACGTACGTAATAGTTATCGTAATAGTCAACTGGGCTCGGAGTTGAGTCAAAGCCAAGGTTAAATATCCCTGGTTATTGCAGCGAATCTAGGCAAACTTTGTAATCTATCGCTATCTGGCGTGGTTCAGCTATAGGTGACTGCAAGATAGAGTCCTTTTCATGAAAGAAGTCCCGCGGAAATTTCCGGAACTAAATTTTAAATTAGTTCAGGTGCTGTTAATGTGTTCGGATGCTAGTGCGTTTTTATTTGGTTTCTGTGATCAAAGTCTTGTTTTCAATGCCTAAAGTTGTTAGAATAGAATAGAATAGAATAGAAAACGTTTATTTTGTGTCACAAAAAGAATCATACACGAGTTCAGCAGAAGAACAAAAACAAAAATAGAGATCTAATATTATGACAACAAAATCGGTCGTCACTCAGCATAAGTTGTAGCAGCATGGGCACTACTACAACGCTGGTATTCTGTGACGCCAAGGCTTACGCCGGCAGCAACGGCGGTACACAGCGTTATACTTATTTTAATATAGGTAATATCTTATAAGTAACATAATACTAAAAATTAACACTTTACATAAACTTAGTTAGCTACATCAGGAATTAACACAGACCACATTATTATGAAAATAGACATTTACAAAATGAAAACAATAAGGAGATTAAAGATCATTAAATAACTAAAATAAAGATACACTATTCAATTATTTTCAAATAAAAACAAAACACTTTATCAATAAAATCAAACCAAACAATACTTAACAATACAGCGAGTATATAAAATATAATAATATACCTAAACTACTAGTCTAAAACTAAAACTAAAAGTGCTGCCCAAGAAATAATACTTAAGGTCGACTACAGCGACTGCGGGACTTCTTTCATGGAAAGGACTTTACCTAACGGATTTCTGGATCGTTAAAAACTTCAGTAAAAACTATCAGTAAAAACAAACAAAAAATAGAGGAACTGCGCCTCAAAATAATATGAGGTCTGGATGAAATTCTGTTGAAAAGGAACACGGGGTTTCCAGACTTGAACCAACACGAACACTTCCTTTAGAGTTCTTTGTATCGACTAACTTCGACCACTTCGCACGTATGGAATTAACCATCTCTTAGTAGAAAGATGCTCCATCTAAAAGCTGGTCCGAAGCACAGCGCAGCGTTCGATAAATAGGAAAACAAGAAATAGTGCGTGGAGTCCCTCCGCGCGGAAGAAGCTATACTTCGCGTTTTGTGGGGGTCTCCGTATGTGATCACTCTCGCCCTGTCTCTTTCTATTCCCCCTCCCCAGGAGCGTTAAACATTTAACGCGTCAAACGCTGTCTCTTTCTATTCCTTTTTCGTTTAACGTTTAACGCTGTTGGAAGTCGCATTAGAAGTATAACTTCAAAAAGTGACCCCTAACGCTGTATGTACAATTAATTACAATAAATAAAGCATGTAAATAGATGTTTACGTGCCTGATTTAATTTTGTAATAGTCTCGGCCTTTTGAGTCAAAGCCAAGGTCAATATTCCCGTATCTTGTACGTAGTTACGCCAAGGCGATTCTTAGAAGTGCCATGACATTTTCTGGAAATGTCTGCGTCAGACGCTAAGTTCCAACTGTTCAAGGTAAAAATACCCTGTACTGTATTTTACAGCTGCACCTTACCTAAATACAGTGTTGGTGTTCTCCGAGATACAGATAGTATCATTGAATGTTGTAACTAGGGGAGGGTGAATTACGTACAATAAAGGTGGGGAATATGAAAATTAATAATTGTGACCTTATTTCATTGATATTTTGCAAATTGATAAAGAGGAAGTGGAACTTGAAATAAAATTGTCAACACACAACCGTTCCGCTATGGTCTTGTTTACCTCGACTCAAAGGCTACAAATTCGATGGCCTTCAATTAATTATTTGTCGTTCAAAACTTTTTGGTAAAATCAAATGTCATTCATCCGACGATAGCCAATAAAAATCAAACCGTTGGTAAATTTAAAACAACCATATAACCAAGTGGCAACACTGATCCCGAAACGAAACAGTGTTGGTCAGTTTAACAACAGACAGTGATACAGTTAGTAACACCGATCGCAAGTATCGTATAGTACCTTGAAGGTAGTCAAATAAGTCAGTCGGCCATTTTGTTACGAAGAACTTTGTTTTGATACGAAAGAAGCAAGTCCGCGACACACAGGACATGGCCAATACGTGCGAAGCCGATGCTATTCCCAATAAAATTCAATCTATATCTCTGATTTTGCCTTACCAAAGATATATTATCCACTATAATATCAACTTTGTTTATTTGAAAAAAATATGGATCTTATGTAAAAGTAAGACTCAGAAGCGTTGCTATGGTAATCTACCTACTGATACTGTCTGATACTGACTACCTATAGTGGAACATTGATAGTCATAAGCCAATAAGCCTAATTGAGAACCTTTTCTTTTTTGAAGTCGTAAAATAAAATAGGTACTTACACCTACGTGGGTATATTCATCGAAGCTCGGCTGCGAGTGGTAATCGCTCGGTTAAAATATTTTAATTTGGCCAAGGTGAGGCGACTTCTGTTATTTTTAACCTCCAACCCACTTTGAACTTGACAGGCCTCTCGATTGTGTCATTTACATTTTAAAATCTACTCTTTTAAGCATCTTAGTTTAGATAGTGCCGCGCGAAACCGCTGTATCTGTATTTTGTACCTATGAAGTTCCGCAGCCAGAACGTAATTGGGTGCAGTGTATTTCATACTCAGACCCACTCAGATTTCGCATAATTTTGCTTTGGGTAACAATAACAGCGTAGTATTATTTAAAAAAAAAACAACTAAGTATTACTATCGGTAGTCAGTAGGCAGATTACCACTCGCAACGCTTACGTGTCACAAATGAGAGCCATATTTTTTGTCAAATAAAAAAGTTTGTATTATTATAGTAAGTAATTTACCTTTGGTATAGCATAACAGATTTGGTTGATGTCATAAAATTACGCCTGAATTTATCCAGTCTATATTTAGAAAACAAAGCTATGCTGGTTACTATTCTTTAAACCCTAAACTCAAATAATAAAGTCAACAGAGTGCTATCGTCCCAAAAATCTAGACTAAACAATAGCAAGATTAGCGAGCTCGTATGAGTTAGTAGCCAACTCTGCTGGCGGAGTTTTTAGGCCGCTCTAAGGCCTCCGTCATGGCTTAACGACTGCGAGAGCCGCGACTCGCGACCGACAGTTTAACATGCCCTCCGAAGCACGGAAGCGCTCACATGTAAATGCCACTAACGGTCACCCATCCAAATAGTGACCGCGCAGAACGTCGCTTAACTTAGATAATCGGTGAAGATTGACTAACGAGCGCTTCACAAACAGACAACAATAATCCACTGTTACTGTGGCGCATATGTCCCAATACCGAACTAGGACGGCGGCGTATCTCGACGATAACGTATTGCGCATTTAAATTCATTGTTGCTATTGGCTTTTGCCACTAATATGAGTATTTTCGATCTGTCTTATCAGGACAACCATGTTACCTTGTAACATTTTAGACATATACAGGAATAAATAATGAAAAATAATATTTAAAAAGTAAGTATTACCTTAACCCTTAATACCTAAGTGGGACTACCTATTTTTCGTTATAATTGTCTTAACTTGCGGTAAAAAAAACATACTATATTATGTAGTAATATACAAGCAGGTTATTAAAAAAAATATGCTTTCCATTTTTTTAATATGCCAGAAATAGACGTTTGAAATTAGAACGCTCGCTGATAGAGCGCCTCGACGCCATATTTGTTTGTCGTTTTCTAACGGAACTTCTCGTCATATTTTTCAAAGTATGGTAGTAAAGAAAAAGGCTCGTATTCTGATAAATAAATCTTTACTCAAGCATAGATTTGAGTAGAGATTTTCATACAAAAATCAATGCTTGATTGAATCCGGATCAGTGCTTCAGCCGTAAATCATCATACTAGCCTAAAAAAAGTTAAGTTTAGGTGCTATGTCTAAGATTACGATTCCTTGTAGATAATTTTCATTCTGTGTGTTGGGTTAGTTTTCTAAATTGCGTCGTAAATTTTTAACTCGTTATTGTTCACTTTTCACACACTAATTAGTGAAAGACTAAACTTTATCTAATCATCTCATCACAGTGAAATAAAAAATTTAGTAATAATACGTACCTCTTTAGCTAAGAATTTCTGGCCATATTTAATTATGTTATTTATAATAATCTTTAGATTTATCTGCATCTTATATTGCTCATCATTAGTTGAAGGGTTTTTTTAGAGAAGATCTACATACAAACTTACCTATTTCTAAAAAAAAACAAGTATGTAGTTGTTTCGGAGCGAAAAAAAATGCAGAGCTTGAAAATAAGGTCAAACTAGTTGAAAATTATTGTAGTAGATATGTAGATTGTAGAATGTTCAAAAGCCAGTTTTCTAAACTGATTACGAATGTGTGCGAATTACACACAAGTTTCTAAAGCATTGTAATATTTTCATTGTCACTTGTCACAATACATTTTACAATTCTCATATAAGTTTTGACTACTAAGGTCGGTATTAGCATTTACTACTCAAGCACTGATATGGAATATGGACTCAAGCATAGATTTTTGTATGAAAATCTCTACTCAAATGTATGATTGATAACGATTTCTTTATCAACATACGGACCTTAGTGGTGGTAATACAAACTAAGTAGCAGTTAGATAACTAAAATGCCATTAAGTTACAAAGAAGGTGGCATGGCAAGTGTACGTACACACTGCGCTATGTACAGTTGTCATGCCACCTTTACCTTTTTTACCGTTACACTGCAGTGTAACTGCAGTCTCTTGGTCTCTAATAGACCTACCTAACTAATATTGTAAAATATTTGCGTGCTATCATTTTAAAATAGCGAAATAATGGATTTAGTTAAAATTTTGTTTACCACCTGTTGTGTGTACATATTTCAAGCGAATAAAGAAACTCTTAACTCTAACTCTTGGCGCGTTACATTCTTGGGTTTTGCTCGGTAAATTAGCTCGAGTCTTCTTCTTTTTATATTTGACAGTTCTATAACTATTGTCAGACCGGTGACAGATGACATTACCGCAACGTCATGAGGCGGTGCAGGTATTCATCTAGGTACCTAATTGGAGTCGAGTTTAAACATTTTTTGAAACAGCAATAAAGCACTTTTATTTTAATAGTTTTTCTTGAGTTATTGTGAGTATTGTTGTTTAATTTTGGTGGAATTTTAACCAATAATACTTAGGTCGTAACATAAAGTGTGAGCGATTAGAATAAATGTGTGTAAAGTGGTTTCTCTGAATGTGAAAATTCGTTTCAGGTTTTGAAGAGAAAATCCACCATTTTCTCTTCAAAACAAACGACAGCCGACTTGACTTATCATTATCTAAAATTCATTACTTGACACTGGCAAAATTGTCTGTCGAAATGACGGACAGTGGCCATATAGGTAAAGAAGAAGAAGGCATCTAATTAATGCAATCTTCACGTGCATGGAGGCACGTAAACACACTTTCACTGGCTACCGAGTAGTAGCAGCGATGCGAAAAATTCTCTGTATCGTTATAAATTGTTCTGTTCCTAGAAATGAATTACTATGTTCTCTCCCCTAGCCAAACTGCTAGGGAATATAAAACGTCCAAAATGTAGGTAGATTATACGCATGGGAAATAGTCACGTGACTTATAATTTAGTTTTCATTCTATAGCGACTGTAGAATGCTTAAGATTATGTTTAGGTTTTATTCATTACACTACGAAATAACATTACGGAACATTTACCAACGCGTTTTTCTAGTTATTAGAATGAAAATGTGTAGCAGAAATGAACGTGAATAGCGAGGAATATCAGGTACTTATAAAACCGTTTTATTTTGAGAACTAGATATCAGTGTTTTACTTAAATAAATCTAAATCAGTGTATATTTTACATTATTAACATTTTTGTTGAATGAAATCTCCCTGTTGTTTTAGATACTTATTCAGATTAACAGAAATACTAAAAAAGTCTAACATTGGTTCAAGAATCTTGTTTTCAAAGTTTTATGTCAACGACCTTCAGCGTCAGAGCGTGTTTGTTTGCTAGATTATTGTATCGGACTGAAAATGATCATTTGCGTAGTACTTGTTGATAAGATTTAGTATGGGTTTTAATCTGCGTGAAGATCAGTCTGTTCAAAGGGTACCTCATGATATATTTTTGGCGTGGCCTACACAAGTACACGAGCCGATAGGTAAATGAAATTTTTTCCTAATTCTTCGAAAATTCGATTAGTTTTTGAGTACTTTCTGTAATCTTGCAACATGTTTGAAGTAGCTATAAGTTGGTCGATATAATTAGTTTTATAATTGGTTAGATTTTTACCCCAAGTCACTAAGATATGAAACTTGTTCAAAATTTGGTTCCCTTGCTTTGTTACATCCATACTAATATTATAAATGTGAATGTAAGTTTTTCTATTACGCTTGCACGCGAGAACTACTTTTTACGGTTTGGGTTGTATACAGACATAGATTATGACGAGATAAATTGATATAATCCTTAGTTTTGGTTGATCAGCGTCACACAGTGGAGTAGTTTCCCTTCCACGTTTGTATGGAAAGGTGGGCGACTTGTGTAACCTTAAACTTGAATTTATCAATATTTTTACTAACTTAACAATGAACTGTATAGATAAGCTCAGCTAACACTAATCTGACTTTATTTTAACTGTATTCGAGTGTTGTTTGTAAGTCAGGTCATTGACATTGCTGGTGTGCTGAACCCTCCACCTAGGCGGTTGCATACTGACCGATACGATGTCAGTGGTTCGAACAAAAGTATCATTGTCGGCGCCGACAGTGTGTGAAAGCGATTTTGCCAAATTGTATGTTTTGTCAAACAAAACCACCCCACCGCTCTTTTGTAAACTTCGTAGGGTGAGATCTCATTTAAAAGGTTAACGTATAGTTTTCCTACGATATCGTGTACGCGTCGCATGTCGTGTCGAAAACAGTGTGAAAACGCCCTATCCCGTAATCTAAATAAACGACTTTTTGTCGGTGCGTTTACCCCACTCTGTTGGGTTTCGTCGCCACATCTGTTTTTTTATTTGCATAATATATTTGTTTACTTGCAACTTTAAAACTTTTCTGTACTAAAGACTTTATACTAGCTCGAATTAGTATAATGAATTTTTGTAACTAAGGGCCGTATGCTGATTTACTGCTCAAGCATAGATTTTTGGATGAAAATCGCTACTCAAATCCATGCTTGAGTAACGATCTATATTGGCATACGGGCCTAAAACGGGTGGGTCTAAAGAATTTTTATTTTTTATTTTTATCTATGGTACTTTAATCCCCCCCAAGTTTTCGGAAATAGTCTTATTACACTCTGTATACAAGAATTTAATAAATATAATGTATTTTTTTAATTGATATTCAGCGCGGCAATGCAGCCAGTGTCTTGTGCACGCTTCCGATTGCTACTGATTTGGACCAGTTGAGCTGTCTATAAATCGTTTGCATTTGCAACGCTTTGTAGATAACTCAACTGTTTCACGCGTATTTTGTAAATATTGTAAATACTGTATTAGTTGTAATTTTCATTGTAAATAAAAACATTTTTTTATTTAATAGATAATTTAATACGGAACTAGGAGAAGACAAAAGTTGGTATTGTTTATCGAAGTGTGACAAAGACTTGAACAGCTGTTACCCGCTGACGTCAGCGATACCTTACAAATGTACAAATGTATGGATCTATGACGCACAATGCATCAATGCATCTTATCCAATTACAATAAAACGTGTCTAATAATGCTGAAAAATATAATTTGAGAATCAATATCTATTCTGGTGATTTCAATCTTGTTTCTATGTGACTTGACGGTATGAAAAAGCTATTCTATACCTGTTTTTTGTCTATAAATACAAGCTATCTATATAGTATTATTCTTACTACCTTCAAGCCGCGGCTTCGTCCGCTTCCCGTTTGTTTGAACCTGTTGATTTTCTAGAATAAAAAGTAGCCTATATCCAGGTTACAAACTATTTATGCTCGTATGTCATTTTCACAGCCTCTGTATTTTAGCATGATTTTGTTTAGGTGTCTATGTAACTGTAAAATGAAGAATTTCGGAAAAAAGAGTACTGGTTGATCTAAAACTGATTAAAAAACTATAAATAAAGTAGAATTTAACTACATAAACTGGTTGACCTAAAACTGCCGTCCTGAACAAATGTTTGCATTCGCACCTATACTGTGTATTAATATGACAATTTTACAGGTAATTTTACACTTATAATATTCCTGTCAAGAGACCCATCGCTTTACTGCGAACTTATAAAAATAGTATAAAGGGGTAACCCGGTGTATACTACGGGTCAAGGAAGACCGGTGCACTATCAAAGCTTTTCAGCTTTAGCGTCGCTGTGTCTCATAGAGCGCAGTGTACTGGGCCTGCAGCAGTGCTCAACCACTGTTTGCACGTATCTGATCTAGCTCTAAGAGGCGCTGAGGTCGCTGGGCAATTGTTTTTCAACAAGACATTGCATCTGGTATAACCTTTTGGAGTACCCTATCCCTTGAAGGTTTCGCCAAATCCCGATTCTATCAAACCAACACTTCCTTGAAAATACTCAATTTTCATCACACATTCAAGCGAATATTTTTTGTGTTTCGTGTTTATTATCGCCCGTGAACACAGTTCTATTATTACCTAGTAGGTAATAACTTTCTGAAATTGGAAAAAAAAAACCACCAAAAAATCTCTAGTCAATCGAAGTTTATCGTCTCCACTTTCAATCCCCTAAAAATCCATTCTAAGAATCTCTTGCTAATCATCAAATCACGGTCATATCTGTAGAACAAGCACTCAGAAAATCCCTTCTAAGAATCCTCCCACATCTAACAATCCATCCAAAGAATCTTTAACCATCACTGCACGGTCACGACTGTGCTGACAAAGTTTTCTGATATTCCAATCTCCACAATCCATCCTAAGAATCTCCAGCTAACCCTCGATACACGGTCGCGGCTGTGTGTTGACAAAGCGCTCTCTTGTGATCAGGTACTAGGGCCTTCGCGCCCGGTCGCTCAAACGTCGGGTGCACGAGCTGAGGGGGGATCGGCGCGGGCAATATACAACGACATCAGCCGCTGCTTGCTCCTGCGCACGCTTAGGTAAGTCACTCATCTTTTAGGCTGGAAACAGTGCTCGACCGACAGTCAGCGCTGACCGTCGGTCGACGTAGCTATATCTATGCAAGTCTATAAATGCGCACGCAGCTACGCTGACGGTACGCGCGTGATTTTTGACAGTCAGGACGTACGGTCAGCGCCAAGGCTCCAATTTTGGTAAAGAAATCGTGACCCCAAGCATAGATTTGAGTGGAGATGCCCATATAAAATCTATGCTTGAGTCCCTATATGTGCTTGGGCAGTTAATGCGAATACGGGTCTAAGTTTTAGGCCCGTATGCCGATACAGAAAACGTTACTCAAGCATAGATTTGAGTAATGATTTTCGTACAAAAATCTATGCTTGAGTTCGGATCAGTGCTTCAGCAGTAATCAGCAAACTGGTCTTAGAATATCTTGGTCCTCCTTATGTGTCGTATTTACTGCATTTGTCTTTTTGGATCGAAATCTTTCGAAGATTTCAAATAGAACATGCAAAATAATTCAAATCTCTCACACAAGTTTCCGAAAAGTTAGAAGATTTCTGTGTTGCGACATCGCATTGTAGTTTCTGTTTTTAGCCTTTAAATAAATGTTAATGAATGCTATTGAACTGTATGACATACTTTAACACAATGGGAGCCTTGTTTGTTTCCAAAAACATTGTTTTCCAACACATTCATTGGCTAGAACTACTTATTTAAATGAAGACCAATAACGGGTTTCTTAGTGTAAATAAGTAACTCATCTATACTAGTAGTTCGCCCCGAACTGAGATCTCATGATGGTCGGAGGTTAATAAAACCCAAAAAAAATATATTGACCAATGGTTGTAATAAACTTTTGCAAATCGCATCGAAATCGCCGTCTAGCTAAGTACCATCTTACTTGAACTACAAAATCATTGAAACTCCAAGAAATGGTAGCTCACGTTATACTGGGTTTGCCAATTTTATAATTTTTACAACAACTCAAAAACTATTAGACCTAGAATGAAAATAAAAACGGTTTTGGAATGTCTAAACAAAACCCTATCATATGACACCCCACTTGATATTATTGTACGACTTTTATTTTATTTTACTCCCTTTGGACCCTCATAACTTCACGACCCCTTGACCGATTTACTTCATTTAACAAACCAGTAAAACTTAAGAGTAATATCCGTATACCTACCAAATTCTGTGAAGATCGGATAAGCGGTTCAAAAGATCTCGACGAACAAACATACAAACATACAAAGCATTTTCGTCCAAGTTGTCAGTATCCAAAAGTGTTACACGAAGTCAGGGGTCTGGCAGGTATTAATTATAGTGATAAAAACTCTCAGAGGATTATATTTTAAAGAGTTATGGACTATTTAGCTAGTTTTAGGATTCTAAAGTTATTGCAGTAAGTACGTAAACCTACTTAACTAAGGCCCGTATGCTGATTATTGCTGATACAGAAATCGTTACTCAAGCATAGATTTGAGTAGAGATTTTCATACAAAAATCTATGTTTAAGTCCGGATCAGTGCTTGAGCAGTAAATCAGCATACACCAAACTCTACCAGTCCATCCAGGTCTAACACTTCTTCTGGCCACTGATCCATTTGCCAAGTGTTAATGAACGAACAAATGATTATAATTGCACTTATTTATCTGTGTTTTAGGTGCCGATTCACCCGCCGCTCGAACCCACGCCCGATGATGTTGAGAGCGGGCGCGGAGCACCCGGATGCTGACAGCGTCGCCTCGTCGTCCCGCGACATGTCACGTGACCATGCCGCGCTCTACGCGACGCTCAACGAGTACCTGCTTATGGAGCACAAGTTCCAGCCTAAGCTGTGCATGCCTGCTGAATCTGAGGTAATAAAACCACACATTTACACGTAAACTTTCACATACACGTAAACTTTCACACCTACACGTAAACAATCACGCGTATTCATTTTCTCGACGTGTCATTACGCGACGCTCAACAAGTACCTGCTTATGGAGCACAAGTTCCAGCCTAAGCTGTGCATGCCTGCTGAATCTGAGGTAATAAACCACACATTTACACAATAACATTCATATACACACGTAAACTTTCACATACGCCCTTAAAAGTTCAAATCCTCACGTACACTACATGTAAAAAAAAAATACAAAAAAAAAAAACATTTACAACATGAAGCTTAATGCTAGGCTGTGCTGTGCATATTATATCAGTCTCCAGATACACACGTAAACATTCACATGTTCGCGTATACGACTTGTAAAAAAATTACATTTACAACATGAAGGTTTATGGATAGGATGTGCATATTGTGTCTACGATAGATTATATATAATAACCATTTTTATGTGATATTTTCAGAATGGTGAAGTGACGACCGGTGCTCGCGATGGCGCGGCCCACGTCCTCCGCTGTTTGAAGGTGTGGTACGACTTACCGGCCGAAGTACTCATCGATGCCATTACTCTGTTTGACAGGTCAGTTATATCCTAACCGTACGTTTCCACTGCAAAACATTTACAATAAAACATGCACAACTCTGTGAAGATATCGATTTGCGTTTCCACCGGCAAACTTTGTGCATGTTTGACATTTTGAATCTTGTGCAGATTGTTTTAAGGATTTTCTTGATTGTAAAAACAATCGTTTGTAAGGATTGTGTTGCGAAGGTTTTATTGTGAATGTTTTTAGTCGAAACACGCAGTAACAAAATACAAATTGAGTTGTATCCTACCAAATAATATTGTCTTTAATAGCAATATATTAAGAAAATTTGGAAAAGTAATAAGACTTATTTTTTTTAGGTTTCTGACAAAGATGAAGGTGCGCTCGTGTCACGTTCCGTGCATCACTGTCTCGTGCATGAACATCGCTATCGAGGACTACGCGAAGCAGAACCACGTCAAACGGAACGTCTCTATAGAGGGGCTCGGTAAGTAACATAATATGCTTTATATTAGGTACCTACTACTCTAATTATCAGAAAATGGACCGGTGCAATTGTGCGCAGGAGAGGGCGCGAGCATGTTCCTTGATTATACATTAATGGCTTGATCGGCGAACACTTTGAAGGGTTACAGCGCCAATCTGCAATGCACAACAAACATACTACCGACAAGCGTTAAAACATAACATTTTTGGATTCAAGTTCTGTCATTTTAAACAACATTAACACTTTTATTTTAATAGTTTTTCTTGTGTTATTGTGAGTATTGTTGTTTAATTTCGGTGCAATTTTAACCAATAATACTTGGTATCTTGATATAAAGTGTGAGCCATTAGAATAAATGTGTAATAAGTGGTTTCCTCATATGATGGAATTCGTTCCGACCAAACTTAGCAGCGCCATCTACTTCTGATTTAGGCAACATGAGCATAGAACCTTTTGTAACTAAATAAGTACTGCATATTGGTTATGTACATAAAAATAAATACTAAATTAATTAAACACAGAGCGAGAGTGAATGCGCGGCACTCGAAGTATAACTTCTTCCGCGCGTAGGGACTCCACGCACTGGTTTTCATGTATAATATTTGTTCCACAGTATCAATCTCCCAGTCGGCGTGCACAGCGGGCGACGTATCTCGAATGTCTCGCATCATAGTAGACAAGCTGGCGCTGTCAGGCGGCGCGCGTCGCCTCACGGCGCTGCATTGGCTTCGGCTGTTGAGAGCTTTACTGGAAGTGCACACAGTCGCGCCTATCCCTGAATGCTGCCAGGTAAGATATAAATTATATTTCAAAGTCTCTTATCTAATACCGCGTTCACACTATGCCCATGCCGCTGCCGGAATGTATGGCGGCATCAATGCCGCGGACTTATTGCCATAGCAACATCGCCTTTATTCTCACTAAGCGGCATTCATCCCGGCAGCGGCATGGGCATAGTGTGAACGCTGTATAAATATATAAAACTCTTTTGAAACTGACTGTCAATCAGCGCACAGCCTAAACTTTCAAGTCCTAGAGGTATGAAATTGGTTCAGTAAAAATATCACATTGATCCAAACCAGTTTTCTAACCAAAAATTTAATTTATCGCATTGGTATAATTTTTTTGGTTTGGATCCAAGAAGAAAACATGTTTCGATCAATGTGATATTTTTACTGAACCTTTGCATTGTTATTCTCTCGACCCTGAAGCTCACCTTAATTTCACATAATTACATTTTAGTTATCAAAAATGTTGAAATGTGCGTGCGAGAGGGTTGTCTGCCTTTTCCATACGCCTTAAACAATGCCAGTAGAGATCCGACAGTCGCTGCCGCATGCCGGTTCTCACTGGACCTGGGTTGCCAACGGACGGGCAGCGCTGGACTGACACAAAACTATTGTTTACATGCACCCAGTGACAAGTCAGCGCTGGACTGGGTTACTGTACTGCCATGTTACTGACCCCGTCTAAACCAGGCATAACATTACATCCGCTTGTTCTACCATTTTATTAACATGCAATTTTACGTTTGTTTCAGGAGAGTGAGCTAATCAATCTTTTGGAGATAGTGGCGTGCGACGCGACTTGTGTGAACGCGCGAACCAGTGAACTGGCGCTAGTGTTACTCTACCATAAACTAGGTACGGATCTATTTAAAATAGTACTTAAGTATGTGGTTAAAATAACAAACTAGCTTCCGCCTGCGACTTCGTTCGAGTCCCGTTGGATCCTGTTGATTTTCTGGGATAACAAGGAGGCTTCTTTTATTCTAATGGTTTTTCTTGTGATATAGTTAGTATTGTTGTTTATTATTGTTGGAATTTTAACCAATAATACTTGTGCACGTGGCATAATGTGTGAGCCATTGGAATAAATTAAAATTGGAATAGTGTTTAAGGTGATTTCCTTGAAATGATAGATTTTGTTATCACGTTTTGAAGGGAAAATTCCACCATTTTCCCTTCAAAACAAACCACAGCCGACTTGACGAATGACATGACTGGCACTGGCTATCTCACTTGACACTGGCAAAATGGTCGAAATTACGGACAGAGGCCATAAAGAAGAGAAGAAGAGAAGACCAATATGAATATACCTCTAAATGTTTTTTGTTTATCACAGAACAACAACTCTTGGAATGGTCGAGATTGCCCGAAGTGCCGGAACACGCTTTCTACCTCTACGAGTTTGCAACACAGTTACAACACCACTGCCATGTAAGTACATAATTACGTTGCATAGATTAGTTGAACTTTTGTAAAAATGTTTGATCACGTTCAGCGGAGACCTAGCTGTGCCTTTCCACCAAAAATATTCACAATTGACTAAAAAAAACTGTGTAAATGAACCCCTATAGGCCTATACCCAAGAGGGGTCCTAACTAATTTTTAGTTTTAATATTTTAATTATTTCGATTCAATATGTAATAGTTAGTAAGAATAAAAGACTATTTTATTTTATAAATGAAACCGTAAGGGGATTTCTGGATTTTTTTTCCTATTTCTGCCCGCAGTCGCTAAGGGGATTATTGGACAAACGTTCCTGAAATCCCCTACGCAGGGGACTCACGCAGGGAAAAACTGGAATGAGCCCAAAACCTTCACAACACATCACAATCCTACAACGATTTGTTTTTACGATCAACAATTTGCACAAGATTCAAAATGTCAAACATGCATAAGGTTTGCCGGTGGAAACGCAAATCGATATCTTCACAGTGTTGTGCATGTTTTATTGTGAATGTTTTGCAGTGGCAAGGCACATTTAGGATGACGTCATAATAATATCTCGGCCGAAAACTCGTTTCACCTACTAGCAGAGTTTTTTTATCCTTCACAAAAGTCGAATATAACAGAAGCAGAACTAGATGGCGCTGCTAAATTTGACCAAAAGGTGGAACGCGCTATCGAAGCGTTCTGTAGATTTGATGGGGTTTAGTTTTAATAATAAGTAGGCGTAATAGATGATAGATATTAACCAGAGTGCTCGCAGACGCAGAGCATTTCTTGCTTTCCGAATCAAATAAATTGTTTTTGGACCTGACATCGCATTAAGTCGTTGATGTCTCGTGTAATATCATAATCATATCGTTTGTACGTAATACTGCGTGCACACTATGCCCATGCCGCTGCCGGCATTAATTCCGGACATATTGCCACAGCAACATCGGCTTTATTCCCACTAGGGAGCTAGGGCATGAATGTGGGCCGGGAGACGGGACACGAACATGCCTCTGTCCCGGCTCCCGGCCCCATTTCATGCCCTAGCTCCCTAGTGAGAATAAAGGCGATATTGCTGTGGCAATAAGTCAATAAGTATTTTATACCAAATTAAATATGTCAATAAATATATTGCAAATGGGTTGAGTAAAAAATTTCAGTCCAGGTTAATTAATAATTAACCGAACTAATGAAATGTTAAAAAAAAAACACAAAATTACCAAATGTTCATGTGTAATAATAAAGGAATATTTGTTGTTGTAGATGTCGGACGCGTCGTTGGTGTGCGTTCGTAATCTGGTGAAGCGCGTCGTGAGTCGGTACGAGGCGCGCGCCGCGCAGCCGCACCGACAACCACTCGTCTGGAGACTCTCGGAACGCACACTCAAGGTACACACTATCTATATACCGCGCACACTCAAGGTACACACTATCTATATACCGCGCACACTCAAGGTACACACTATCTATATACCGCGCACACTCAAGGTACACACTATCTATATACCGCGCACACTCAAGGTACACACTATCTATATACCGCGCACACTCAACGTACACACTATCTAAATACCACGCACACTCAACGTACACACTATCTAAATACCACGCACACTCAACGTACACATTATCTATATATACCGCGCACACTCAACGTACACACTATCTAAATACCACGCACACTCAACGTACACATCTATATATACCGCGCACACTCAACGTACACACTATCTAAATACCACGCACACTCAACGTACACATTATCTATATATACCGCGCACACTCAACATACACATTACACTCTAGCACTCCCATCTTCTATCTAACGCACAGCCTAAACTATTACCGCGTGCACACTATGCCCATGCCGGTGCTGGAATGTATGGCGGCATCAATGCCGCGGACTTATTGCCATAGCAACATCGCCTTTATTCTCACTAAGCGGCATACATCCCGGCAGCGGCATGGGCATAGTGTGCACGCGGTCTAAAAGTCTTAGAGGTATGAAATTTGGGTGGTAGTATGCTTATATAGTGTAGGGGTGCACTAAGAAAGGAATTTTGAAAAGTCGCACCCTTAAGGGTTTTAAATTAGGATCAAAGGTAGTTAGTACTTTTATAAAACTGTAAAAAAGCCAAAAACTAAAATTACATGTATGGATAAACTAAATATGCAGATCTTCTGAATAAACGATTCTGATTTCGAAAATCAAGTTCGTCTGTTGGTTTGTTCGCGGATCACGCCTTAACTACTGGACCAATTTCAATGAAACTTAAACCATTCAGAAGACCTTTTATATATAATTTATATCTTTCTTTATAATTTAATGTTTATTTCATTGTATCTTTGTGTGTGTTTTTGCGTAAAATAAATAATTTCTATTTCTATTTCTATTTCTTTTTTCCGGATTGAAACATGGGCTATATTTTATTGAAATCAAAGACGTGGATTCTTAGATACAGCTTGAACTCTCTAAACCAAAAGCAGCCATTTTCTACGTGGTACATCGTATGCTAGTGACAGATACACGCGTACAAAGTCGCTGGTATCACCTACTAAATAATAAACTCGATGCATTGATCAGATTCAAATTAGATCCAAGACAAACACGTTGTAACTACTTTATTTTCTGTAACAAGATGTACAAACAATTTTAACAAGTTTGGGACCTTCCTGTAAGTAAAAAAAACGTGTGGCACTCGGAGACTGCCGCGGTAAAGCTATTGCATAGCATTTTTTATCGTATCACCGCTGTGCCGGTCGGAGTGGGGGGTGTTAGGTTATTTTTGTTACGGAATTTCTGGATTCGGTCTCCACGCTGAAGGCCCGCGATAGAAGCTATGCAATAGCTTAAAATAATTGTGTTGGAAGGACCCGCTCTTGCATATTCATGGAATGTTACAGTATAATAATAAGCAGGGTGTGTGGGTGAATATGTGAGAGAGGGTGAGTATGCGAGGGTGGGTAAGTGCGTTAGGGTGTGTGATGTGAGGGTGTGTTTCTGTTCTGTGTGTCGAGGCGGGTTCTCCTGGTACGCCAGTCTCGTATTAGTACTACAAGCTTACATCAAGTTTAATAACAGGATAACATTATTTATATTGTTATGTTGTGTACAGGTTCTACGTCCGACAGACCGACTCACATCAGTGTTGCCGACCATCGAAGAGCAACATTTCGTCTCTGAGACCTCGCCGCCCAGACTCAGGTAAAACATAGTACTAATATCTTAACATCAATATATATAAAACTCTTTTGAAGCTGACTGATAATCAACGCACAGCCTAAACTATAAGTGATAAAGGTATGAAATTTGGAAGGTAGTATCCTTATGTAGTGTAGGGGTGCACTAAGAAAGGAATTTTGAAAAGTCGCACCCTAAAGGGTCCAAGATTAGGGTCAATGATTAAAACCAAATAATGCGTATGCTGCTACCACGCGAGCAAAGCGGGCGACAGCTAGTAGACAATATGTCAGTTCGGAAGAGATTTGATTGTAATAAGCAAGCAAGCTCGTATGAGTTAGTGTTCAACTCTGGTGACGGAGTTTTTAGGCCGCCTTAAGGCCTCCGTCGTGGCTTAACGACTGCTAGAGCCGGGACCGACATTTTAACGTGCCCTCCGAAGCTCGGAAGCGCTCAGATGTAAATGCCACTAACGGTCACCCATCCAAATAGTGAGCGCACAGATTGCCGCTTAACTTAGATAATCGGTGAAGATTGACTAAGCAAGCCTAGCCACGAGCGCTTCACGAAATACATTGTATGAATAACAGTTTATTCACAAAGAAAATTACTACATACAGTATTTACAATTTTTACAAAATACATATGAAACAGTTGAGCTATCTACAAACCGTTGCAAACGATTTATAGATAGCGCAACTGGTCCATATAATATGTATGTATTGTATGAATATAAATTTAATGTTTGTAACTAGTTCTATATACGAGTAAAATGTTTGTTCCAACAGATCGGGCAGCGAATCAAGCGAGTGCGAAGAGACGAGCGACTGGCCACGTAGTCCTGTCCTACCGGTGTACTGCGACAACTGAGATAAACTAACGTCTTCCAACGCCAATACCTTCGATAACTCTCTGCTGGAATACTGAATGACCACCACCATATGCCAAACAATCGACAAGAAAAATATGTTTCAAACAATATGGATGAAGAATTTCCACGATTTTTTTCTGTGAAATTACCATCATATGCCATACAATCGACAAGATAAAACTGTATTTAAAACAAGATGAATGAAGAAATGGCCCGCTTAGTGAAAGTATCACCATATGCCAAACAATAGACAAGAAAAAACCTCTGTTTCAAACAATATGGATCAAGAATTTCAACCAATTTTTTTAGTGAAATTACCACCATATGCCAAACAAGAAAAAAAACTCTCTTAAAAAATGTATAAGTGAAATTTTTTCCCGCTTAATGTAATGACCACAATATGTCAAACAATCAACAAGAAAAAAAAAAAAATTCCCACCTAGTGAAATCAGCAATCAGCATATTGTGAAAACTCTAATTTTTGTAATCCAGCCTAACGAAACTTTCAACTAGATTCGTACCTTCTTAAAACTAACAATGTATGATTTGGAGGTCTATTATATTTGAAGTGCGTTTCATACAAAACGAGATTTTCAGTGTGTAATTTTTGTAGAATGGGAGTCTCAGTTCATAAAACGCAGTGTTATTTACTCTTTGTTATCAACAAAAGTGTGGCGAAATGGATAAGGGCCGAATACTGAAACGTCACTCAAAAAGCACCACTTAAAATTAGCCTGGCTCTAAATAGATGAGAATGCATTAGTAAGAGATGGCAGTAACTTAGGCGTGAACATAATCTAAGTAGCGTTTGTGTATTTGGACATAGACCTTTGCCGCGTCAAAAGAAAAAGCTTATAGTTGCCAAGAATAAAAAAACCAAGCAGATGTGATTGTTATTTCATCAAAAATAACATTTAAAAAATAAAGTATTGGGGATTGGTATCGAAGGAAAAACAACTTATGGCAGCTGTAGGCGTACTGGGAGACGGAAGCATTTATTGTTTTTTTTTATACAAATTGATATGCATACATTTTTTATAACTTAGATACATTTTTGAGCGTTTACTGTTCAATTACCTCTACCGCTCTTCCGATTTCGATAATACTTTTAAGAGTAATAGCCAGTTATAAAAGATGTGTGATCCTACTTTTGATCAATCAAAATTCTGTGATTCCTGAAGGGCTCGGCTATCGTGTCAGTTTGCATGTATTTTTTTAGTTTAAGTTAAGTAAAAAAATGACTACGGAGTATTATTTTGTATCAATTTAATTTTACTTTGACATCCGATATGTAAATAATTCGAAATATATTTCTCTGAAATGATTACTTTTTTAATTTCATTTCCAATTTTTTCATTCGGTCCGCAGTTTTGGATATCAAAATTATAGTTTGCGAGACTGAATAATCTGAATTCATTTTGCTTCGTGGTCTAAAAAGTGCAATTAAAAAAAAAGTTATTATTTTGAGTTCTTAGAAATATCAATGAGAATGCGCTTTTTTTATTTTTCTGTAAACAATAAACTTAGGTATTGTATTAATATTAGCATGGCGTATTCTCATTGAGATATGGAGTTTGCCCGTTACACCCAATGTCGAAACCGGAGCTTTAATTATAATTTTTAGTATTTTTAAACCTTTTTTATTTAGGTAAGCGTAAAACCTCGGTTTCACTAGCTTTTTTATACTGTGATGATAAATGTAGTGGGATGATGTGCGAATTCCATTCATAATTTTAAGTTTCTGAACTTCGCATTGCAGTTGCGTGAGTTTCAAAATAAGAAAAAAATAAAAAAAATGTCCACCGAACATCTTTTAGTTTTAGTTACTTTTTGTTGGTAAATAAGCATTTTGTGTTATAAAACTGCCAATATTACATTTACATAATACCAATTTATATTTTCACTTTAATTTGCTGATACTGCGTTAAAAAACTACTCTAAAATTTTAGTGTTCAATTACACTCTATTTTATAAATATCATGTTTATTTACTAGTGAAATACTTTATAGTTTATATATTAATTTTAAGTATCAAAGTTAATATATTTCCCATTCAGTTCATACGACTAACTCTTAGGAGTTTCAAACTATATGTATCTATATTTTGGCATACATTACATACTTTAATTTCATAAGTCATGGTACTTTATATAAATAAACTAAACGAAAAAAAAAACAAATACTTATATAAAAATAATAAAAAAAAGATCTCAGCAAAACTTAGGTGGTGAATTTAAAAAACAAAAAATAAAAAAAATTATTTAAAAATAACTATTTAGCTACTTTGTATTTCTGTAATCTTAAGATCATGGAAGATAAATATAATGTGTAATGTTCTATTTTCTACTCAACCAAAAAACTCGCAAAAAGCCCAAATTCAATAATAATCTTCTTCCTTGGACGCATGTTTAAAAAAACAGCAAAGCAAAATCCCTGTGATACAATCATGAAACATCATATTCGAAATCAATATTTTAAGTCTCATTCAACGCAGTGCAATACCATACAACGCACGTCCTCGGCCATGTAGCAATCCGCTTAACATGAAATGGGCTGTCTGCTAGTTCAGTATCATCAAAACCATTGCATTTGACGTACCTACTATTGTGATGCTGGTTTGCAACCGATATAGTAACTTACTGGTTAGTAAGTAACTGGTGGCAAACTGGCAGGTTCCTTTAGTAGTCTACGAAATATTCGCTTACTTTTACATCTAATTAGTTTTGGAAAAGCTCCAAATTGTTCTGAGTGTATCTACGAAGATTTCATGTTTCAAAATTTTCAAGAACTTGGAATTTTTCAAGAACTTGGAATTTTTCAAGAATTATTTGTAAATTTCCAATAACTTGAAATTTTACAAGAACTATTTGTAAATTTTCAAGAACTAGTAATTTTAATTATTTGTAAATTTTCAACAAGAACTTGTATTTTTTGGGATACACTTGTAATTTTTCAAGGAGAACTTAGAATTTTTCAAGAACTTGTAAATATTTTCACTGTAAAAAATGAATGTAACTCTGATGAATCGGTCGTATACTAGTTTATTTAGAGATTTTCAACCTCTGCTAAATCAACAACATGTTTTTAATCAGTAAAAAAGATTAAACTATAAAAATTCTTACATTGGTCGTAAAAAAATTTTTTATTACAATTTTTTTACGGCTCTAGCAGTAGTCAAGCCATGACGGAGGCCTTAAGGCGGCCTAAAAACTCCGTCACTAGAGTTGGCCACTAACTAATACGAGCTTGCTTGGTTACACTTACAACTTTTTTTTTTCACTTGAATCTAGAAAATATTAACGAAATATCTTTCACATATCCTCAAATAGCAACTATCCTTATTTAGAAACATGCTGTTGATTTTAAAATTGCATTTACACTTGTCTCGATATGTAATCATCTGACTTTTATTCATATTTTTATTCAGAATACCACATCACTGTTAGATAATCAAAGCGGTCTTATTTTTGTATGATCCAATAGACGCCATTTTAATTTAACGGCTTTTGATTTGCCGCGTTTGTATTCAAAATTATGTCGCGTTCCATTTTGTATTATATATTGTGAATGTCTTGTAGTTAAATAAAAAAATCTTGAAAATCTCGAATGAATGCGAATAAACAAGTTGAGACTTTTTCTTTGTTTTATTTCTATTTATTAGGCTTACGCTACTGGAGTACATACGCTACTGGAGTCTGTCAAGCGAAAGAAGGAACTCGATTTTTTTCGTACCTTTTTACATGGCAATACCACGCAATACTAATGTGTTTCCACCTACGGACATTATGTTCTATAACGGGGTCAGGGTGGCATAAATTAATAATTGTTAATAACTAATTATAGCTCACTCTCATGAACTTCACTTAGGTTCTTCCAATGAAATAAACTTTTTTATTATTTTTTCTACCCTAAATCGGAAAAATAGGCAAATACGTGGGGTATATACCTACATAGATGTACATACCTTGACTTTTCCAAGACATTAGGGAAAATCAGTATCGGTGTGTGGCAGTACTGTTCCTCAATGTTTTTATGATGGCGGCATGGCATTGGATTGCCTGCCATACTAATATTTTTTGAATTTGCCGCGATTTATTAGGGTTTTCTTTCGCTTGACAGACTATAGCTATTTTATCCCCTGATTTAATTAATAATAATATCCTAAACTACCGTGATTGTCTGAAGATCCCATCAATACCTTCATATCCTCGATAGTGGTAGTTTAACGCGATAAGCTGACGATTTTTATATTTTTAGGGGTTAGTACGATATAATACTCGTAAATATCCTATATGTACGAGTTTGTTCTAGTTTGTGAGGATGTACGTAGGTATGTATGTTTCTTCCCTCTCACGCAAAAACTACTGATCCGATTTGGATGAAAGTTTGAATATAATTGTCCAACCTGGATTAACACAAAGACAACGTTTTATCCTGGAAAATCAACGGGACGCGAACGAAGTCGCGGGTAGAAAGTAGTTATTTATAATTTTTTAAAGAAAAAATAAAATAAAACACTAATGGTTATTTACATAAAATGTTATTTATTACTGACAAAAACTAAAATAATGGTTTTCACGATCTGTGACAACTGCGAAATAATTAAATTGCTAATTGATTCTTGTTAAAAAAAACATTTCAACGCTTACAAACTATTTTCATTCTTTTCGAAACCAAATATATACATATTGATAAGTTTTTTCTAACCCAGAACGAAACTTGTTGTCATGAATTTATTTGTCATAATTGGAATATAATTCATTTTTGCATATTAAAAACCTAGCCAGCTAGACTTTGTATTAAAAATTTTAAAATATAAATAATGTCAGAAGAATATGTTATGTACTTAAGTTTATTATGTTAGTGACAATTATCCATAATCTTAAGAGTAAAAAAATCTAAAACTTTTTATTTAAAAATTACAAACAAAAAAATTAACACGTGTAATGCTTGTATTACATCTTTTATTTTATCAACTAGGTTCACAAAAACGAATCTTCTAGCTTTTTACAAATTAACCTTCAACTGACAAGCCGAAAAGTTCCTTGGCGGGGGCGCTGGTGTCGCGAGCATAAAGGCCGCGTTCCGAGCACGACTCCTGAATGTTAAGCCCGCGTTACACACGTTATTTGACTTTTAAAATATATAACATCGATCTCAGGCGTGTACAAAATTCTTCATTTTAATTTAGAGTCCTTTCCATGAAAGAAGTCCCGCAGACGCGGCGCTGTAGTGGACCTTAAGTATTATTTCTCGGGCAGCACTTTTAACAACTTTAGGCATTGAAAACAAGACTTTGATCACAGAAACCAAATAAAAACGCACTAGCATCCGAACACATTAACAGCACCTGACAACTAATTTAAAATTTAGTTTTAAAGTTTAGTTCCGGAAATTTCCGCGGGACTTCTTTCATGAAAAGGACTTAACAAAAATTCTATTGGCGTCCTAGTCACAACTAATTTTCATAAGGCTGATATTACATTACCTTTTCTTTGCGTCGTGCAGTCGGGTAAAAATAACAGATAGAAAAATTAAAAATTTGGTACATGATTAGATGACCAGGGACCGACCATCTTAGTAATATCATATATTCATTCAATACAAAAATAAATTTGTAAAAATGAAAACTGTGATTATATTAACTGTCAAATAATCGATTAGATTTGACAGTCGGTAGCGTAGCCTAAAAGTAAAAATAAAAAATTAGAACTTTTGTAAATATCTACAAAAGAACCATTTTTTTTTCTTACAATAAAAAGATTTGTCTTACACAAGACTTACACAATAACTATTTACACATATTTTTCTTTTTTTAATATCCGATCATATTTTTTTGAATGATCAAAATATTTTCACAATAAAAATAAGCTCTTGATATAACTAAGCACGGTAGACATTCCTCTATTTCAAGACTAGTCAAAGGCACAAACATTTGAGCATATAATTAGAAAATATACGTGACGGGTGGCAAACCTATTGCCGCTGCTAGAATACTAACTAATTTTCTCATGATTTTTTTCTTTATTCTGCGTTTATCTTTCAAATTACGCATAATAATATCATTCCTACGTCCAAGTTTATTCCCACATTTAAATGTCTAATAGAGTTCGGATTTCAACTTACAATATATAAGATAAGATAATAAGATCAATTGATTATCATAATAAGATCAAGAGATAAGAAAATAAGATCAATAAGATCTATATGAATTGATCTTAATATGTATCTGGTCCGGTTTGCAACACTAGGCTTTATTGTACCTCCTTATGTATTATAGGTTATTGTAAGTGTTTGCAAATAAATTTATTTTCTTTCTTTTCTTTTTTCTTTCTTTAAAAAACTAACAACGCTAAGTCATTTAGAACATGATCTTCTATACATATTTTTACTTTCTTTCGTGCGTCAAATCTGAATATTTTGAGATGAACCAAATGTTTCAAAGCTCACTTAGCCGACGAATATCTTCATAACTTGAAAACTGCACTGATTTTTACCAAACATAATCTTCGAAAATAAAACTGCAATATAGCTCTACTTTTGCAGCTACGAGGGCAACAAAGAACGCCGTTGAACTTATAACACCCCTTCCATTTCCGGAGTTCAAAAAGCACTCGCATGCTTACAGTTCGTCTAAGCACAGTTTTACCGTTCCGTTTTCAGAACATGCAGGGGCCTTATTCACTATGACCAATACAAGCGCGTTACGCAGCACGACAAGACAGCGGCGTGAAATCGCCCTATGCCTATGCCGTATTTCCTATGCCATAAATGTCATTCCTTACGGTGACGTCATACGGTTACGGCAAGGAATCTCCTAAGTCATACAGAATAATGCCCCAGTTCCGCGTACAATGTCATTGGTAATGACAGTTTCTTTTAAACCAATTATAACGATATGTTGAATTCTTTATTGAAATCAACGGCATTTTTTGAGGAAGTCCAATACCTCGTGCGGGTAGTTCTGGCGGGTAGACGACTTGACAGCAGAACGAGCGTACTCCAGCGGAGTCACTGAGCTGTTGAACAAAAATCATTTATAAGTTTAAAAAAACTAGAAAAACAGACTTCAATTTGACTATGTTCTATGTCTCCATTCAAGGTTGTCTGGTAGAGATCGCCTGTTTAGCGATAAGACCGCCCTTTGTATGTCATTGACTTAAGTTGTTATGTTTCCTGTATGTTTAGTCTTTAATTGTGATGTGCAATAAAGTATTTTCTTCTATCTATGTTGACTATTGTTGATAATGCTTCTTCAATGAATTAAAGTCTTCTTTTTGAGACAAATTAGTTTACTGTTTGTTTGAAATGAATAATATAAATTGATTACAGGTATAAATGATGGACATGCGTCATGGCTCAGTCGGTAGTAGCTCTGCCTTCTGTGCTGTGGGTCGTGGGTTCGATCCCCACCGAGAACAAACATTTGTGTGTGGCAAACTAATATTTGTTCTTTTTCTGGGTGATACTATGTATTATAAGTATGTATTTCCAAAAAAAAAATATATACGTATTCTATCAGCAATCTAGTTCCCATAGTACAAGCTTTGCTTAATTTGGGACTAGAGAGCGTTGTGTGATTTGTCCGAGAATATTTATTTCTTTTTTATTTTTATTGATTGAATGATAAAATAAAAATTGACCAAGTAGCAAGTTGCTAGGCGCCATGCCAGGCATGGAGTAAGAATAAAATAGAAATTATTTATTTTACACAAAAAAACCATGATGGCAGTTCATTGCGATTGTTCTATAGATGGTAAACATCACTGAAAAGTCACAGGAGAGCATAATACGCATTGTCGTGTACGTGGATGACGTGGAAACATAGATAATAAGATCAAGTTACAGATTATCATCACAATGTGCTAAATACTGCAAGTTTTCATTCATAATATCCGTAGTTTTTTTTAAGGTTGAACAAGTCGCACACCTTTCCATACAAACGTGGAAGGGTAACCACTCCACTGTTTGACGCTGACCAACCAAAACTAAGGATTATATCAATTTATCTCGTCATAATCTATGTCTGTATACACCCGAAACCGTAAAAAAAGTATTCATTTAAAAAATACAAACTTCTAAACTTTCGTATGGAGAGTATTTTTAGCTTGTATTTTTTAAATGAATACTTTTTACGGTTTGGGCTGTATACAGACATAGATTATGACGAGATAAATTGGTATAATCCTTAGTTTTGGTTGGTCAGCGTCAAACAGTGGAGTGGTTACCCTTCCACGTTTGTATGGAAAGGTGTGCGACTTGTTCAACCTTAAAAAAACTAGGTAAAAATACATGAATATCAAGTCGCAGGATAAGTTACCTCATATTCTGTAAATGAGCAAGTTTCTTCCATTGCTTTCGATCCTGATGCTTGAAGAGTGTCATCACGAGGCGCAGGCAGCATGTCGCCGAGTTCACTGCCAAGTGCAGAGCTGTGTCACCACCCTTTATATCCTGTACATAATAACATTACTTAATATTTTATTAGGACATCCCACTAATATTATAAACCCCATTATCTCTAGGCTGAGAGGATGGTATAGAGGAGATATCTAAACATTGTCCCAGGCACTACAGTGTGTCGTTAAGGCGGTATCAGACGGTTCACTTTTTGTTCATTTTTGTCTTTCATTCGGCATCTTTCACTCGAAATGATTCGTCTGAACCCCAAATGAAACAAGAGTGCCGAATGAATTCATTAATGAACCGATCCAACAATGTTGGATATTTTCATTCGCATCTTTCACTCTCACTCCGAATGAATGAAAAATGAACAATTTGAACACAGAATGAATGTTTACTCGCCTTCCGCCATTTTGTTTCGAGCTCGGTACAGTTCGAGCAAATCTTTATGAGCTCTCTGAACATCGTCCTTGCGCATGGTACAGTCAGGCGGACAAAAATTATGAAAAAAGTGAAGAGTAATATTATTCAAATAATTACCTACCTATCATTGTTTTATACATTATAGCATTGATTGTTGGTAGATATAAAACTAAACTACTGACCGATTTTTAAGAATTTACTATAGGACCACTTATAAAGTTTACGTTTTCAAACAAATAAGTAAGTATAAAATTTCGAAATCGGTCTAGGTATCTTCGAGTAACCGCGTAACAGATTCGGTGAAAATATAAATGGTTTACGTAAAGTAGGTAGTAAAAAACGAAAATATTGCACAATGTAGGTACACATTTATTTAAAACATTGAAATCTCAGCATTAAACTTTATATAGAAATAAACCTTTAACAATAATAACAAAACAAAACAAAAACGGTAACAAGAAATTCTAACAAGCAAATCCTACTCGACTGTACTTTCTAGTCGAAACGCGCATGTGTGTTGTGTCGAGACGGAGCACTCACACTGACCTACAACGTCGCAGGACGTGAGCGGGTGCGCAGAGGGGCGCGAGCGGGGCGGTCACCTTCCCGACCCGCGCCACCCGTCCCGTCGACACCTAAAAATCGCGTACTGCGCAGGCTCTCGCGTCAACTTCAGAGAGCTCATAAAGATTTGCTCGAACTGTAGCAGACGCACGTCCCGTTGCGTCACGGAAAATTGGCAGCAAAATGACAGATGAACGTTCTTTTCTTTGTCATTCGCAGTAAGTCGTGTGAACATGGAATGAAAGAAAAATGAAGCATTCATTCGTGTGAATGTTCAATCCAGTGACCCGTCTGATATCACCTTGTGTAGGCATAGGTTGCTTCCTGACGCTGTATAAATCATCTTTTTTTTCCATTTTTAATGATACTAATCAGTATAATTCAAAAATGAACGATGTTTTTTATCTGTGGATATGTCTTTTTTTTCTAGCGCTGGAGGCTTGTCCTTTTGCCAGTGTGGTCCCCAAAACTCCCTGTTTTACGAGAAATTAAGAAGATACGGGGAAATAACTCACCCCTTTCCATATATCAGCGTCACCGTGATCAAGCAGTACATGTACTGTGTGCAGTAGAGAATTGGACGCGCTGTGCTCTCGACACGCCACGTGTAACGCCGTGTAACCTGCATTTACATAAATATATACATTACATATAACACTTCTGTCAAATCTTTTTATTTTTTTATTTTGTTTTAATAACAAAATTACTTAATTCGAAAGTAGAAATCGTATTTTATTATTAATATAAACGCAAAAGTTTGTAAGGATGGATGTATGGATGTACCTATGTGTATAGATGTTTGTTACTCTTTCACGCATAACCACTGCCAAGTTAAGCGACGTTCTGTGCGGTCACTATTTGGATGTGTGACCTTAGTGGCATTTACATCTGAGCGCTTCCGTGCTTCGGAGGGCACGTTAAACTCGGTCCCGGCTCTAGCAGTCGTTAAGGCACGACGGAGGCCTTAAGACGGCCTAAAAACTCCGTCACCAGAGTTGGCCACTAACTCATACGAGCTTGCTTACTCATTGTATATTCAAATTTGAATTTATTTATTTGAGAAAAACATAATACCTAAATATAGAAGAGATTTATCCAAACAGAGCTGTTAGGCAACTTACCATCCGAGTTAGTATGATGAAGACGGAACAAGGGTGGTAATTGGCCGCGTGTGTCGCTGCGAGTTATCTCAGCGAGGACGAGCGCGTACTTGTCTCCGCCGCGCGCGCACGCTATCACCAAGTTATCTCCTTGCACGTCCACCTGGAATATGTAAATCTTTTTATTTGGTGCAGCCAGAAGGATATTATAGCAGGATTCGACTTCTGTCATTGTTACTAGCAACATTTAGCAATTTTATTAACCGGCTTCAAATCCTAATCCTATCCTAATCCTAATTCCTAATCCTAATAATTTTATAAACGCGAAAGTTTGTAAGGATGGATGTTTCTTACACGTAAAAACTACTGATCCGATTTGGATGAAACTTGGAATATATATAGAAATAGAAATAGAAATTATTTATTTTACGCAAAAACACACACAAAGATACAATGAAATAAACATTAAATTATAAAGAAAGATGCGTAAAAAGGGTACTCGCTCAGCAAATGCTAAAGGTGCACGGTGGCTCCTTTAGCGCTGGTTTTCAGGAGTGCCTGGAGTGAAGTGGCGTACAGCCTCTGCGACACGCGCTCTGTTTTACAAGAAACTTAATCTAATAGCTATTATGTGCCTAATCTAATATATAATTCATAATACTGGCATTAACTAAAATCATAACTTCTCTTTTTTTTTTTTTTATATTGTCCGTGACCAGCGGGCCTAAGATGCGCACCGCGAGATATTTGTCATGTCGTTCTGTCAAAATGTAAGCATTTTGTACCAGTTTAGGAACTATTGCATTATCTGTGGTAACGTTGTCGAGAAACCGCGCCTTTGAATTTTCAACTTTTGACATTTCTGCATGACTATTATCTCGTCCTCAGAGAGGTACGACGACTAACAAGTGTCAAAAGTGTACATTATGGCGCGTTTTGTGTTTTGTCGACACCATTAGGTACCACAGATAATGCAATAGTTCCTAAACTGGTACAAAATGCTTACATTTTGACAGAACGACATGAGAAATATCTCGCGGTGCGCATCTTAGGCCCGCTGGATTAACACATAGGGTACTTTTTATCTCGGAAATACAACGGGATTCAACGGGACGCGAACGAAGCCGCGGGCGGAATCTTGTAACTTATAAGTTTAAAAAACTGGAAAATCTACTTCAATTCGATACGCCTTCATGATAATGATGATGATAGCAGTTCATTGGGACTGTTCTATTGATCGTAAACACCACAGAAAAGCAAAATACGCAATGTCGTGTACGTGGATAACGTGTTTTTTCCAGTTACACTTATTTAACTACCAAACTAGTGACAAAAATACAACCGAATTGAGAACCTCCTCCTTTTATTAAGTCGGTTAAAAAAGAAGAGGTTCTAAATTCGGTTGTATTTTTCTTAAGTTTGTTACCTCATGACTCCGTCATTTATGAACCGATTTGAATTTTTTTTTATCTGAAAAAGTATGCTTCCAGATTGGTCCCATATTTTTTTTTATCAAAATAGGTTCAGTAGTATGGGAGTTAAATAAGCATAACTGGAAAACACACGTCATTGCGTATTTTGCTTTTCTGTGACTTTTCAATGGTGTTTATTATAAACAAACCCAATGAACTACCGTCAACCTCATCATCATCATCTGATAATGAAGCTGTATCAAATTGGAGTCGGTTTTTTTCATGTTTTCAAACTTATTAATTATTTTAATAGTTTTTCTTGTATTATTGTGAGTATTGTTGTTTAATTTCGGTGGAATTTTAATCAATAATAATAAGGTCGTAACCAAAAATGCGGTTATCAGACCTGTCGCGATGCATGGATCAGAGTGTTGGGCAACGAAGAAGACGGATGAAAGGAGAGTGCATTCTACTGAGATGCGAATGTTAAGATGGATGTGTGGGGTTACGAGGTTAGATAAAATAAGGAATGAGTATATCAGGGGAAGTGTGAAAGTGGCGCCTATTATTGAAAAGGTGAGGAGTGGTAGATTAGCATGGTATGGACACGTAACGAGGAGGGATGACAGTCATATTACGAAAAGAGTTATGAACATGAGTGTGGCTGGGTATGCAAGTAGAGGAAGACCGAAGAAGTGGTTGGATTGTGTGAAAGAAGATATGAATGTGAGAGGAGTAGATTCAGAATTGACGAACGATAGGAGTGAGTGGAAGAAGAAAACATGTTGTGCCGACCCCACCTAGCGTGGGATAAGGGCAGGGGAATGATGATGAACATAAAATGCGAGCCATTGGAATAAATGTGCGTAAAGTTTTCGTTTTCAAGTTTTGAAGGGAAAATCCACCATTTTCTCTTCAAAACAGACGACAGCCGACTTGACGATAGACTTGACTAATATTATTTTTGAAGTAGAATGTTACCTCGTGAAACACACACTCGTTGGCACACAGCTTGGGATCACTGCGTAGTACTAAATACACGCAATGTACCACATGTCGCGTCAGTAACGGGTGTTGGGGGCAACGGAGAGCGGCGGCCTTTAGTATACTAAGACCTGCAAACAACAAATTACACTTAAGATATAGATAGATAGATAGATAATACATTTATTTGTCAGTAAAACATACAGATATATAACGAATGTCCCACAAGTCGCGTCACGGTTTAATAGCGCTCGAAAATGGTGAAATGGAGCTTTGCAGATATAAAGGACTTCATTGATTCAAGGTCAGCGCACAAAAATGGCACTTAAAATATATAATAACGAATGTCCTGTAACTAGTGTAGGTCGCGTCACGGTTTAATAGCGCTCGAATGTGGAGAAGTGGATCTTTGCAGGTATAAATGACTTCATTAACTTTGATAAGACTTCTGCGATTGATTCTACGTCAGCGTTGTTAAACCGTGCCGGTAAGTTTCTTTTTTTTTTGTTCATTTATTGTTTTAAAAATACATAAAAACTTATTTTGTACTATAGCACTAAGGAAACCACAAGGTTTATAGGAATAATGCTACATGAGTCAAGTGTATACGTATATTTATCCAGACTGTTCTTCTTGACAGATGCCACAGCTCAATTGGTCATAACTCTGCCTTCCGTGTCGTGGGCTCGATCCCCACCGAGAATAAACATTTGTGTGTGGCAAACATAGATGTTTGTTCTATGTCTGGTATTAAAAGTATGTATTTACAAAAAAATATTTAGGTATATAAGTATTCTATGAGCGATCTAGTTCCCATAGTACAAGCTATGCTTTGTTTGGGACTAGATTGCGTTGTGTGAAACTAATGCCCATAGATGATGATTATATCAAGTCGCGTTTCTGTGTAGGTACGTTTATTTCAAATTTTTGTTAATATTATATTATATTACATACCCTTAAAGAAGCCAAAATCGAAAATTAAAGATATGATTTTAAACTAAATATGCAGATCTGTTTGGCTGGAATACTGAAACGTCATTTAAATTTGAGCACCACTTAAAATTGCTCTGCCTCTGTTTGACATTACTCATTTGTAAGAGATGTCAATAATTTAAGCGTGAACTTAAATTGAGTGGCGTTTGATTATTCGACCATTTATCTGTTTGTAGCTTGAACTATCTAAACTAGTAGTTCGCCCCGAACTGAGATCTCGTGATGGTCGGAGGTTAATAGAACCCAAACAATTTTTATTGACCAATGGTTGTAATAAACTTTGCAAATCGCATCGAAATCGCCGTCTAGCTAAGTACCAGTCTTACTTGAACTACAAAATCATTGAAACTCCAAGAAATGGTAGCTCACGTTATAATGGGTTTTACAAATTTATAATTTTTACAACAACTCAAAAACTATTAGACCTAGAATCAAAATAAAAACGGTTTTGGAATGTCTAAACAAAACCCTATCATATGACACCCCACTTGATATTATTGTACGCCTTTTTTTTACTCTCTTTGGACCCTCATAACTTCACGACCCCTTGACCGATTTACTTCATTTAACAAACCAGTAAAACTTAAGAGTACTACCAAATTCTGTGAAGATCGGATAAGCGGTTCAACAGATCTTGAAGAACAAACATACAAAGCATTTTTGGTCAAGTTGTCACTAAGATCTTCGTTCGCTTCGCTCAAACGATCAACCAAAAGCAGCCATTTGCTACGAGGCTCATCGTATGCTGGTGACAGATATTTTTGTTGAAAGTTCCACATGCGTACGAAGTCGCGGGTATCAGCTAGTTTATTTATATGTATACTAAGTTCAAAGCAGCGGGCCTAAGATGCGCACCGCGAGATATTTGTCATGTCGTTCTGTCAAAATATAAGCATTTTGTACCAGTTTAGGAACTATTGCATTATCTGTGGTACCTAATGGTGTCGACACTTCTTAGTCGTCGTACCTCTCCGAGGACGAGATAATAGTCATGCAGAAATGTCAAAAGTTGAAAATTCAAAGGCGCGGTTTCTCGACAACATTACCACAGTTAATGCAATAGTTCCTAAACTGGTACAAAATGCTTACATTTTGACAGAACGACATGACAAATATCTCGCGGTGCGCATCTTAGACCCGCAGGTTCAAGTATTAGGGTTTGTCCGTAAAGACGTTCTACAACTATGGGTTTTTACATCTTGCAAAACCAGTTGCTTGTAACACTACAATATTATCACGTCACGGACAACTGGTTGAGAAAAACTACAAAAATGTCACCCGGTGGTGAAAAATGGAACTTACACCGGTATTGTACTAAATCAACGACATAGAGTTTGTTTTTGTTTGAAAGAAGCGATACTAGCGCCCTCGTTATTGTATCATAAATATTGGTATATAGATGGTACATAATGTGCAATGTTTTTTAAGTAGCTAGGTATAGACACGTCAAATCGCATTCTCCCATCGACTGTACATTTCTTTAAGTTTTTCGGTTTAAATTTGAACCGTATAGACCAGGGCACGAATCGGATATCATTGTATGGGATTTCAAAATTAGTTTTTATGATTTGCATAACAATGGAAGGCACGAATCGGCTATAACCCGTAGGACAAAGATAAATATTCTTGGACATTTCACACAACGCCCTCTAGTCCCAAACTAAGTAAAGCTTGTACTATGTGAAATAGATTGAGTGCCAAGTACGAGTTTTCAGTGTACAGTGTACAGTGTACTTATACACTGAAAACTCGTACCAGGCCCTCTGATATAATACTTATAAGCGATTTTTGTAAATACATTCTTATAATACATAGTAACACCTAGACACAGAACAAATAACAGCGCCTATAGTAGGTGCCAAATAACACCGCAATACAGGTCATTCACCCACCTTTAAAACGATGTCGCAAAATTCAATTTATGAATGGTAAACAAACAGTACTGCGAGGTTCGAGCGATTACCGTCTTAGCGACAGGTTTGTATGGAAAGCGACAGAATTAGCCATTCATAAATTGAATTTTGCGACATCGTTTTGAAGGTGGGTGAATGACCTATATTGCGGTGTTATTTGGCACCTACTATAATTCTAACATAAAGTGGGGCAATAAGATCTGACGTCCCGCGTTGTAGTGTATTGTGCATTGTCCCCCTGCTGACCTCACCCCTACCAGCCCAACTCCTTGAAGTAACGGAGAAGGACTTTGGGTTGTTGACAGCAATGTTCCAGAATCCCCGATGGTGTTGCGGATGCCGAGGAGCGATTTAAATTGTATTGCGGTGTTATTTGGCACCTACTATAGCTACCTTTGGGCGGTGAGGCATACGCTGAGTTTTCTTTCTGTCTGATTTCTGTTTCTTCGTAGTGTTGTTAGTTTAGTTCTGTGGGTGTATTTTGTGTGTTACCTTATAAGCAAATAAATGCCCGTAAACATCTATGTTTGCCACACAAATGCATGTTCTCGGTGGGGATCAAACCCCACGACCCACAGCACGTAAGGCAGGACTACCGAGAGCCATACGCCTGTCAATAATTTGAATATGATAACTTGTGTATACCTAGTAGGTATTATATTCATGGACACTTAACACAACGCCTTCTAGTCCCAAACTAAGCAAAGCTTGTACGATGGACTAGATGGCTGATAGAATACAAACATACATATTTTTTTTGTAAATACATACTTATAATACATAGTAACACCCAGACACAGAACAAACATCTATGTTTGCCACACACAAATGTTTGTTCTCGGTGGGGATTGAACCCACGACCCACAGCACGGAAGGCAGAGCTACTACCGACTGAGCCATGACGCCTGTCACAGGTAGGTATATCAGATTAAGATCTGCAATGGTGCAATGTATTGTGACGTGTAGGACAATCGATGTGTGCATAACTACAAGAAGAGGAGATCTTACACTGTGCGACCTTTTAGAGTGCTCGAGCACTCACACGTCGTTGATTCATCAACATTGGATACTCTGGCGTGTTCATACCAAACAGGGTGTTTTAAACATAAAAACTTCATTTTGTCTAGTAGTTCAATAGCATGGAATTAAGTAGATCGCAGCTCGGTTGGTAGGTATAACACAGTGTTACCAACCCTACTGTTTTAACGGTAGATTTACTGTTTTTACATTGATACCCCTGTTTTCTGTTTCATTCTTAATTTTTACTGTTTTAAAATTAGCGTTCAACTATAACAGATTGCTACTCATATGAAGCCACAGAAAGGAAAAAAAATAGCTAAAATATGTGTGTAAATGATATTATAAATAAAAATGAGTTTGAAAATACTCAAGATGAGACAATTCAAGATGACAATGGAAATTATTTTCCTATGATTTATGTTTTTTGAAGATATACTTCTAATGCGACTTCCAACAAGGTTGCGTTATGCGTTTAACGCTACCCCATACGGAGACCCACTCAAAACCCAAAACACTTCGATAGCGCGTGCTAGGATCCGAGCAAACTTAGCAGCGCCATCTAGTTCTGAAATACTAAATTAATTTCACATTAAACAGAGCGAGAGTGAATGCGTGGAACTCGAAGTATAACTTCTTTCGCGCGGAGGGACTCCACGCACTTTTTTATTATGTAATCAATATTATAAATAACAATGAAGGTATGTGAGTTCTGGTAACAAATAAAAGTAAGATATGATGAAAGCTTAAAATCTGCCTCATTTTTACCCTACCTACTGTTTTTTCCTGTTTTTTTTATAGGTGAGCTGTTGTTTTTTTATTTCTTTGGGTTGGCAACACTGGTATAACATAACTCGTCTGGGTGCCCTTGAAACCACATACAGGCTCCATACATGTAATGTTGGATGGTTGGACAAAGATTTTGTCGGAGTGTTTGAGATTCTGTGAGCGTGATGTATAACTGTGTGTGTATGGTTGTGCTTTATTGACATTTTACTTGAGTTTTAATATGACATTTTTATTACGTATTTAATTTTTTACTGTTTATTTTGTCTGATTGTTTATTATTATTCTAATCTTAATATTTAATAATTGTAATTTGTGCAAGCCGTTTTTATTAAAGTAAATAAATAAATACAAATACAAATACAAATGTTGCGTTCACACTATGCCGCAGTAGGCAAGGACTTGGGCAGGGAAGTGGGCACGAGCATAGTGTGAACACGATAATGCCTCTGTCCCGGCTCCCGGCCCAACTTCAGCTCCCTAGTGAGAATAAATGCGATATTGCTGTGGCAATAAGTCCGCAGCAATAATGCCGACAGCGGCATGGGCATAGTGTGCACGCGGTATTAAGTTCATTTAAACTATTTTTATTTATTGTGCCTACATTCCTATAGTCAGCTCCTTACGTATTGACGATGTCTTTCCTGTGGATATGGCTGACTAGGCTGAGAGGATGGTATAGGTGCTACAAGCCTACTCTATCTAAACATTGTCCCAGCCACTACAGTGTACCATTGTTTTTTTATTGTTATATGTCCTATTTAGTATTTATTATTTCAGGATATTTCATCTCGTTTATTCATTCAATAACATTTATTTACAATCGCATTTGGAATTAGGTAGGTACACAAGATAAAGGCTCTGTAATATATAGGTAGAGGTCATGCAATGAAGTTAAAGTTGATATAATAATAATAATTGTAATAATATTATGTATGTCAATCATTACACCGTAATATAATTAGCATCAGGGCCGTAAGATCAATAGCGGTTTAAACCACGAAATAGAGTTTAACCTCCAGTCTCCGATTATTTCATAAGATCAATGGCATCGACCATCGGTAGCTTAAACTGACAGAGATGACAGTAGATTAATCCATCGATCAAATGTAATCGTAGTTAACGAAACCCATAGCTTAAACTGCTTTTGATCTTACGTAATGGATGGATATAGAGGAAGAGGTAGGCCCAAGAAAAGATGGATGGATTGTGTAAAAGATGATATGCATAGGAGAGGAGTGAACACTGAGATGACGAATGATAGAGGAGAATGGAAGAAAAGAACATGTTGTGCCGACCCCACCTAGTGGGATAAGGGCAGGAAGAAGAAGAAGAAGAAATAATGTGCTGCGGGCCTAATATGCGCACCGCGAGATATTTGTCATGTCGTTCTGTCAAAATTTAAGTGTACATTATGGCGCGTTTTGTCGACACCATTAGGTACCACAGATAATGCAATAGTTCCTAAACTGGTACAAAATGCTTACATTTTGACAGAACGACATGACTAATATCTCGCGGTGCGCCTCTTAGGCCCGCTGGTTCGTAAATTTATTAAGAACTTGCTTAAAATGTCTATTATTTGAACCACATATCTAGAGTAGATATACCCAGATATATTTAAAAAACCATTAGTACTCGTAACAATGATAAATGACTAGAGTTTTGCATAACTTATAAACCACAGTCGGCGCGTGCGCACAAAAAATACCGCGTTAGGAAAATCCAAATCCAATGATCGCAATCGTAAATGCCAACACGTTACACATATAATTCTTACGGTACGTTACGAACAAAAAACGGGAAAAGATTAAGTTGAATTATGTAGTTAAATAAATACGAAGATTTCCGATTTTTTGTAAAATGGATAAACCAATTGCAACGTTGGTCTTAGACACGTTTGTGTTTATTATTACATTATTTAAACGGCATAATTTTCTAAAATTGACAACTATTTCTATGGTTCTTTTTCTATTTCTGGGTGTTTCTATGTATAAATACAAATACAAATACAAAATACATTTATTGCCTCTGTAGATATTATAAAAGGTACAAGGTAAGTTAACAGTAACTTCGAAGAGGGCAAAAGGGGTAAATTCAGCATAAACTGGATGCTAGACATCCAGCGCTGGTTTTCAATTTACCCCTCTCGGATAGATCTGCACCGAGACGTGTGATGTGAAAGCGGGCTACAGAGTAGAAACTACATCAAAAATTATATATATAATAACAGCAATTTGTAATCAGAGGCCCTAGTACGAGTTTTGGTGTGTAAATCTGGTGTGAAACGTCTGACGTCCAGCACACCAGTGGGCGCTTATTTGTATGGAGACACTGAGCGGATTCTTTGAGAAGCTTGGTATACACCAAGCCCGTACTCGCATTTCGAGCTTTTCAAAGAATCCGCTCAGTGTCTCCATACAAATCAGCGCCCAATGGTGTGCTGGGCGTCAGACGTTTCACACCCACACTATACACTGAAAACTCGTACTAGGCCCTCAGATCATATAAAAATATATATATTTTAAGGAATATAATAAAAAACAAAAAAGTGGTAAGGGGCAAAAATAATTTGATCAACTTTGGTTACAAAATGCTCTAAAAAAACGAAACTAGTGTGCATAGTTAAGCGTGTATATTTTATTAGTTATAGTGTCTGTGCATGGTGTATTGTGTGTATCTAAAGGTGTGTTGTGTGTGTCCGAAATGTGTGTTTTGTGAGTGACTTTCCCTGATCCACGCCAGTCTGAACCCACATGTGCGTGTGTGATTGAGGGTGTGTAAGTGAGTGTGAGAGGAAATTCCCACTAAAAGCCAGCGTTCTAAGAGTCTGGACGAAGAAGGAATCATACCTCGGTGTGTGTGTTTTTGTGTGCAATATTCGGCTGTGTTCTAAGCAGTTTTTTGCCTCAAGGTTTTAAAGGTTGGTTCTATATTATGTTCTTGTCGCAGTAACAGCATCGATTTCAATTTTAGTTTAAATGTAACCGTATTATAAGTATGTATTTACAAAAAAAAAGGGATGTATGTATTCTATCAGCCATCTAGTTCCCATAGTACAAGCTTTGCTTAGTTGGGACTAGAAGGCGTTGTGTTAAATGTCCGTGAATATTTATTTATTTAAGTAACTAGAAAACGATATCTTAGTCACCGGTTAAGCGACGTTCTGCGCGGTTACTATGATGGGTGACCATTAGTGGTATTTAAATCCAGTGCTTCTGGCTTCGGAGGGCACGTTAAACTGTCGGTCCCGGCTCTAGGCGGAGGCCTTAAGGCGGCCTAAAAACTCCGTCACCAAGAGTTGTCCACATACGAAATTACTAAAAAAATACACCTAACAATGTGATCTAAATTAGCTTGCAAAACTGACAACCGTTGGGCGGTGGGGGACATATTTAACTAAATAAATAAATATTCTTGGACATTTCATACAACGCCCTCTAGTACCAAACTAAGCAAAGCTTGTACTATGGAAACTAGATTGCTGATAGAATACATATATACATATTTTGTTGTAAAATGTACTTGGAAAAGTATTCTATCAGTAATCTAGTTCCCATAGTACAAGCTTTGAGCGTTGAGTGAAATGTCCATGAATATTTATTTAGATATAGTAGGTGCCAAATAACACGGCAATACAGGTCATTCACCCACCTTGACCACGATGTCGCAAAATTCAATTTATGTATGGCTAATTCTGTCGCTTTCCATACAAACCTGTCGTTAAGACGGTATCGCTCGAATCTCGTTAGTACTGTTTGTTTACCATACATAAATTCAATTTTGCGACATCTTGGTGAAGGTGGGTGAATGACCTGTATTGCGGTGTTATTTGGCACCTACTATAGATTAACTGATCCAAATCATTAGTTTAGTGAACTTAAGTATAATCTTACCGAAGTCTCCGACGAATAATGAGGGACTCTGAGCCAGGACCCTCTGACATACGAGTGCGAAGAGTGCAAGCTGCAGTTCCTCTCGCTCGCACTCCTTCGAGAGGCTCAGGAGTATGTTGTGGAGTACCCTGTAAGTGAACCAACATTTTAATACTACCGTTTATAATAGTTTTTTTTTAAATAAGGATCATTTTTATTTACGACATACTAAAACAAAGCAAGCAAGCTAGTATGAGTGGCCAACTCTGGTGACGGAGTTTTTAGGCCGCCTTAAGGCCTCCGTCAGCCATGACGGAGGCCTTAAGGCGGCCTAAAAACTCCCGTTAAACTCCACGTTAAACTGTCCCGGCACTAACGACTGCTAGAGCCGGGACTGTTTAACGTGCCCTCCGAAGCACGGAAGCGCTCAGATGTAAATGCCACTATCGGTCACCCATCCAAATAATATACTATAACAGAAACAAATACAGACTAATTAAATACTAACTATACTAGAAACTATGTACTACATAATAAGTAAACTAGGTGTATAGTTTGGTTTATTGTTGACTAGCTTCCGCCCGCGACTTGGTTCGCGTCCTGTTCAATCTTGTTAATTTTCCGTGATAAAAATTGCCTATGTGTTAATCCAGATTACGGACAATATATATTACAAGTTTCATCCAAATCGGATCAGGTGGGTTACACTCGACCCCAGTTCCAATCCGGATTCACGGAATTTGACACTTTGACAGATCTCGTGTCATTTTGTACTGAAAAATGACAGGACTTCTGTCAAAATCTACGGATCTGGTGGGTTACTCTCGACCACAGTTCCAATCCGGATTCACGGAATTTGACACTTTGACAGATCTCGTGTCATTTTGTACTGAAAAATGACAGGACTTCTGTCAAAATCTACGGATCTGGTGGGTTACTCTCGACCACAATTCCAATCCAGATTCACGGAATTTGACACTTTGACAGATCTCGTGTCATTTTGTACTGAAAAATGACAGGACTTCGTAGTTTTTGCGTGAAAGTGTAACAAACATACGTACATCCATACATCCTTACAAACTTTTTTATGAGACAACGATTGCCCCCAAGATATAGGTTAATGATGATGATATTAGTACAAGCTAAAGCCTTGGTCTCGCGATCGTAACGCACAACGCTACGGTGTGCGGCACAACGCAGAGTACCGCGTTTGCTCCTCGCCGCTGACGCAGACTGCGACGTAACAAGAGACCATACTAGACGTTTTCCATACAATTATGTGTCCGGCGCCGCATGCTGCATACCGCTGCGTTGTGCGTTACGATCGCGAGACCAAGGCTTAATAGCAACAGCTCATCCAAACAATATAACATTATATTGGCAGTCGTCATTGCTCAGTCGGTAGTAGCTCTGCCTTCCGTGCTGTGGATCGTGGGTTCAATCCCCACCGAGAACAAACATTTGTGTGTTGTAAACATAGATGTTTGTTCTGTGTCTGGGTGTTTCTATGTATTATAAGTATGTATTTACAAAAAAAAAGTATATATGTATTCTATCAGCCATCTAGTTCCCATAGTACAAGCTTTGCTTAGTTTGGGACTCGAAGGTGTTGTGTTAAATGTCCGTGAATATTTATAATATTTATTATATTAAATTTAAAATTGATTGAACAATGAGGTCACACTTTTGTTATGTTACAATGAAATAGTCATTATTAATTTGATAAGAAATAACTAATTCATTTGCTTGGTTTTGTGGTCAAGTTGTTTATTACCAGACTACGGCAAAAATGAGGGTATATGATTTTTTATTTATTGCAAATAAACTTTGAATATAGAGGTTTTGCTACCAGCAGGTTTTTTTTTAATAGGTAGGTACTTCAATAGTACTTGTGAGTTTGTATGTATGTGTAATATTAATGATACCATGGTCCCATACAAAATTCGATTTTTCATGTTATTTTTTATACATCATCAACAATTTACAAAAAAATTTGAAAGCAACATAACGACCAATTTTACATCATATTTTTTGTTTTATTTTTGAGGCCAATGACCGTCATTAATAACTAGGTATTTAGTTATTAATCGGTAGGTAGTTAAAAATAAATAAGTAGTAGCACAGTATATACAAGGTGTAACATAATTACCCTATAAGCCCTAAGGAGGCGTAATCAGATCAGACCGACCACCTGAGTGCTTGGACGTTTGCAAAGGGTCAATAAATAGTAACTGAAATTTTCATACAAAAGTACAACTTTTATTATTTTAGACAACCCTAAATATTTGTTTACTATTTACGTAAACCCATACACACATGCACACACGTAGGTACCCTCCTACCGCGTGGCACGTACACGCATGCAGTGTGTAGTTACATTTTAAGTAAAAGTTACGAGTTCATTTTATGAATGAAAACTTCGAAATCTCAAAAGTCGTAGAACAAACACTGTTCGCCATGACCTGTTAAATACCCCCCTTTCGGACTTAGAGTTTTTATGTTACACCGTGTATAAGTACAAGTAGTAGGTAGGTACGTACCTACCGACAAATATTTCAATTAAAATACTTATCACAGACAAAATAAATAAAAATAAATAAAAAATAAATATTCACGGACACTTAACACAACGCCTTCTAGTCCCAAACTAAGCAAAGCTTGTACTATGGGAACTAGATGGCTGATAGAATACATACATAATTTTTTTTTTTTGTAAATACATACTTATAATACATAGAAACACCCAGACACAGAACAAACATCTATGTTTGCCACACAAATGTTTGTTCTCGGTGGGGATCGAACCCACGACCCACAGCACGGAAGGCAGAGCTACTACCGACTGAGCCATGACGCCTGTTCAAAATACAGACTTATAGTAGTACTTATAAATAAATTTAAAGATAACAATGGCTGAACAATGTTTATTTCATAACTAGCAGCGCCTCGCGGTTTCACCCGCGTAATTCCCGTTCCCGTGGGAATTCCGGGATAAAATATAGCCTATGTTCATCAGGGATAATGTAGGATTCTAATGGTAAAAGAATTTTTTTAATCGGTCCAGTAGTTTCGGAGCCTATTCAATTCATACAAACAAACAAACAAACAAAAAATCAAACCTTTCCTCTTTATAATATTTGTATAGACAAAAATAGGTACCTATAGTTACCTACTAAACCTACTAAATATAACAACTAAATAAAAGACAAAACCTGACACTAAACACTATTCTCACGCATACACGAGCACTTGAGCAACAAACAAAATATTTTCTACTAGCGACACACCCCGGCTTCGCACGGGTGCTATGCAGTGATGATGATGATGTATTATACATATAAACCTTCCTCTTGAATCACTCTATCTATTAAAAAAAACTGCATCAGAATCCGTTGTGTAGTTTTAAAGATCTAAGCATACATACATACAGACATTAGGACAGACGCGGGAAGCGACTTCGCTTTATACTATGTAGTGATTAACCCACCCGGACAATAAATAAATATCCTAAAATAAAATGACTACGTAATACCATTTAATACTAATTTTAGCGATCTACTAGCTATTTATAAACCTCGGCCTGCCACCATATTGCTATTCCGTAAGCAGGGTCCATGAGACATCTATTTACATCCACAACCAATGTAAAATTTATCTAAACCATTTAAAAGCAATAAATATATTGAGTATTGAGTAGAAAATAATGCACTTACCCATACGCCGTTTTGAGATCCAACTTCGAAACCTTTAAGCAGAGATTCTTTCTCTCCACAACTTCTAACTTCTGCATGTGCTCTTCAAAAATCTCCTTAGTCGGCTTCCTATCGATATCACAACACTCCTTCTTTGAAAACTCATTCGATATCTCCTTCTGAAGATCTTTGAAATTCTTCATTGTCATCGAGGCCTGGGATGTTTGGGACATTTGCGACGCTCTGCCAGCATCTCTTTTAATCTCCTTCTCTTCAAACGATTCGTCGTAAGATATCGGAGAGATCTCCTGGTATTTTTCAAAGTCGCTGTGATACATCGGTGAAGACCGTTCAGGGGATAGAGTGTAATCAGAAGTAGAGGCGTAGAAAGCTTGTGATTCTGATAAGGGACTTGGCACGTTCTCTGAGCGCGGTGGAGTCGGAAAGATATTGCTATCATTCTGGGGGAAACCTCCGAAGTTTAGCAGATTTGTGAAGTCGACACTGTCTTCGTAATGTGGCAAGTTCTGCAGCTCAACAGTAGGGACTTTTTCTACATCTGGAACGCTTTCATCTTTAGTAATAATGTCAAGAACGTCTTCCCAATATCCTGGGTCGGAGTTGTATATCTTTGCGACGCTTTGAAACTCAACGTCCAGATCGGAGAAGGTGTCTGTTGTGGGGTTCACGATCACCTGACCCCCTGATAGCGTCTGCTTGTTGACTTGACTTATCTGAAAGGAAAGGTTAAGTTTAAATACTGCAAGTAATCTAGATGGAACTAATTTTAGTGATTTCAGTGCCTTGATCACGAATAAATGTGACAATCGCAAACGTATCGTGACGCTAGCGTATTCGAGATACACTGCGCGGTGACACTACAACGGTTGGCAGTCGAGATGCTATTGACGTGCAATATAACTCAAATTCGTTAGCGCGGCGACTGTCACATTTTTTTATGATAGAGGTGTAGGAGTCGAATTCGGCAGAGGCTTACAGCAGGCTTACATCGGGAAGGTAATTTGCTTAGTCCGTCGTTTTTTAATTCCCAACACAACGATAGTGGTATGTTTTCCGCCCTACCCCCAGGGTTATGGCCAGGGGTATGGTGGGTCCGAAGTGACCTTTTTCCTATAAAAAATGTCCAGTGAAGTAACGGATACTGCCGTAATTTCCTATGCACTTTTGTTTTTTTAAGTTTTTTGTTGGTTGTGAGTGGGTTTTAATTATTTTTATGGTACAACGGGTAGATAAATCTAAAAATTTTCAATTCCCAACACTACTATATAGTGGTATGGTTTCGTCCCACCCTACCCCCAGGGGTATTGCCAGGGGTTTGGTGGGTCCGAAGTGTGTATTTATATGTTGGTGTATTTGTTTCTTGACGCAATTGATAAAGCACAGGATTATTAATTGTGTATAATGTGTTTTTTCCTTCCTGTTACATCATATACTATAATTGCAAGTCAAAATTGTATTGCTCTTAAACCCGTCGTCGTGCAAAAACAGGAAGTAGGTGTGATTGATTACTAGGTACATACCATTGCAAAACGAATTAATGTAATTACAATATTTACATTTAATCTATTACCGCGTTCACACTATGCCCATGCCGCTGCCGGCATTATTGCCACGTACTTAATGCCACAGCAACATCGCCTTTATTCTCAAGGGCATGAATTTGGGCAAGGAGCCGGGACAGAGGCATGATTGTGTTCACACTATGCTCGTGCCCACTTCCCTGCTCAAGTCCCTGCCGACTGCGGCATAGTGTGAACGCAACATATTATGGTATTATGTTGCTATGACTACACATGGTTAAGGGCGATCTACTAGTTCATCACAATATTTCATTTCAACTAACGCTTAGTACCCAATTACCCTTCCTACTAACGCTTAGTACCCAATTACCCTTCTTACTAACGCTTAGTACCCAATTACCCTTCCTACTAACGCTTAGTACCCAATTACTCTTCCTACTAACGCCTAGTACCCAATTTCCCTTCCTACTAATGCTAAGTACCCAATTACCCTTCCTACTAACGCTTACTACCCAATTACCCTTCCTTTAAGTTAATTTTTAAATAAATCTAAATAAATATCTTTGAAAATTTTACACAATGCCCTCTGGTCCCAAACTAAGCAAAGCTTGTAACTATGGGAACTAAATTATTGATAGACTACTTATTATAGTTTTCAGAAATCGACGAATATTCTTGGGATTACCAAAGAAACGAAATTTTACATTGCTACCATTTCAGGTAAATATAATTATCTATCTGTGGCATGTGCTAGCATCTATTTCCATTTGCGTCATACGTTTGCATTTAGGTATTCTTATTGAATAGTCTGTGTTTATGGTGAGCTTTATTTTCCTCTACATCGCATTGATTCGTCACCGACGGCACAAATTAATGAGCTTTGATTGTCTGAACTCGTTAACAGGCAGAAGTACATATATTTACGCCTTGTCTGAGGATTTTAAGAGGGTCGCAGGGGACATACAAACTTAATACCAAGATGACCTTTGATAGTAGATAACAAAAACAAACTTAAGTAGGTACCTAGTAGGTTCTATTCCTCTTCTACTTAGTCTGCCTATTTTAATTTTGTAGTCTAACACTAAAATAAAGATGTCATTTCATTTTTGAGAGTAGTTTTTGAAACCTTGTAATTTTTGTTGGACCACAGTTGGACCAAATTATTTTTAAATTATTTTATTTTTTTACAAAAATTTCGCTTCCCAACATAATGTCAATCGACGTGGCTACAAATATACGAAAGCAAGAAGCTTTTGACGGCAACGAACGCGCTAAAACGCGCTAATGTCACTATTTAGTCACAGTATACCTATGATTTAGTATGAAAACCTCAGATAACCTGGCAGGTTTTTATGGGACAACGATTGCCCCCCTTGATCCACTAACGAAAAATGTTTTTTTTTAAAGTGTCCATAATAGTATGCTGAGAATTTTGCAACTAGTTATAGGTATCTACTGTCATCAACGGATTAATATTCTTCAAGGCCATCCAATCTCCCACAAGTGCGAAAAAGACAGTAAATATAAGATAAGTATTAACCAGACAAGGACACAAAAGTCGATAACCTATTACTCAATATTTTCTAGGTATTATACGGGTGATTAGATAAGTAGGCATTTAGTGTTACAATGTTTTTTAAGTACCTAGCTACTTTTTGGGTTACCGGGGTTTTCATCTAGTCGTCCGATACGTGAGATATATTCACAAAGAAAATTACAACTAATACAGTATTGACAATATTCACAATATTTACAAAATACACATGAAACAGTTGAGCTATCTACAAAACGTTGCAAACGATTTATAGATAGCTCAACTGGTCCAACTGGTGCGATATGTTGTTAAAAGTATTAAAAGCATTAGAATGTAGGGTTCTGCGTATTACAAAAAGTATCCGGTTTGTGTGACAGCAAATGTCTAAAACAGATATTACGTATAGATAGTTATTAAGCGGCCTGTACTGTAGGTACCTATGCTGATTTATTGCTCAAGCACTGTGCCTTGATCACGAATAAATCTGACAATTCAAACGTATCGTAACGCTAGTGTATCCGAGATACACTACAACGGTTGGCAGTCGAGTTGGCATAGACGCGCAATATATTGGGTGCGAGGAGCCCCAGTACGCCGAGAGATGTCATGCCTGGACATCTCCTTCCCCCTAATAGGGATCACAGAAGGGTCTGCCTAAGGCGGACTATCACTGACAGGGCCGCGGTCGAATCCAACCGGGACCCCGTGACCTTGTCAAGTGCTGGTGTGGAGTTAAACGTGTCGTCTGATGACGAGTGGTTTGACGACGCACTAGCGCTGAGGTGATTGAGGGAAGATCGATGGGTTTTTAGTCGGTAGGGCGCCACTAGCTAATGTCTCATTAGCATTAGTTAATGAGTGAGGAGTCCGACATACCCCTTCGGCTCTCCTCGGGTCGAAAAGGATGCGTAAAGCATTTTCCCAACGTAAAAAAAAAAAAAAAAAAAAAAAAAGACGCGCAATATAACTCGAACACGTTAATCCGGACTCAAGCATAGATTTTTGTAGAGTCCTTTCCATGAAAGAAGTCCCGCAGACGCGGCGCTGTAGTCGACCTTAAGTACCTTATTTCTCGGGCAGCACTTTTAACAACTTTAGGCATTGAAAACAAGACTTTGATCACAGAAACCAAATAAAAACGCACTAGCATCCGAACACAATAACAGCACCTGACAACTAATATAAAATTTAGTTTTAAAATTTAGTTCCGGAAATTTCCGCGGGACTTCTTTCATGAAAAGGACTCTATGAAAATCTCTACTCAAATCTATGCTTGAGTAACGATTCCTGTATCATCGGGCATTAGAGTAGAAATTATAATATAAGTAGGTACAGTAATGGTAATCCTATGACGGAATTAGTTTTTTTTAGGAATAATTTTTGGTTATGAAAGATTTTTTATTATTTTGTTTTACGTTATGGTGTTTGTGTATTTTATTTTACCTACTTGTACATCTAGATAATTATTCTTAGAACTACGTTTCCTTTGCCAAATAAGACATTTTTACCGATTAGTAGGCAAGTCAGATAATACTTTGCAACCTTTTAGAACGTTTTTATTTAATATTGGCAACACTACAGTCATAAATCACTGCCAACCTACCAACACTTGTATGTTTTTCCCCACAGAAAAATAAAAAGCAAATACATATTCAATATGCATTCTGAATGCTAATCTTTTTTATTAGCATTTTGACAGGTGAGTGACGTCATTTTGTTTTCCTCGGACGAAGTATTGGCGGATTATTATAGGTTTGCAATATTCTACTATTCTTTCCTACTTCTGGGTATATGTTCTTATGCCCCTGAGAATCGAAGACAAGGCGCATACAAATGAGAGGCGTCATGCGACGCGAGTCATAAATCATCAGGCAACTAGGTACCTACAAGCCCCGACACGGTTTAACAAATATTAAGAAATTAGCTGTCGCTCGCTTTGCTTGCGAGGTAGCCGCATACGCATTATTTGGTTAAAATCTTTGATCCTAATTTTAGACCGTTTAAGGTGCGACTTTTCAAAATTCCTTTCTTAGTGCACCCCGATACTATTTAGGGATACTACCCTCCAAATTTCATCCTTCTAGGACTTATAGTTTAGGCTGTGCGTTGATTGTCAGTCAGCTTCAAAAGAGTTTTATATATATATAAGAAGAAGATATACTTCGTTGGATCACCAAACACTACTTTTTATAAAAAAAACCAAAGTGCTGAAGATCAACACACGCGTACAGGTGTCTGTAAATGGGCTAGTTTTGAGGTAATATGTTGCTGCAGTATTGCTTACACAAAGGCTTTTAAAGTGAGATAGCTGTATCTCACTTTAAAAGCCTTTGTGTAAGCTAGACAGCTATACAATTACAGCAACAGATTACATCTTACTTTAACTTTTTAACAGGAAAACCTCGTTTTGGCAGCAAAATCATTTTCATCACATCTATTCGAAAAGAACGACTTGGTTCGATTTCGGCGCTGAGTGCCCCCAAAGGTGGTGTTTTCTATAAGAAACAATAAGTGCGCGGGAAAGTTCATTCCGGCGCACTTATTTTAATAAGTGCGCCGGAATTAACTTTGCCGCGCACTTTTTGAATTTGGAATATCTTCGCTTTAAGTTCGCCTATGTACTTCATTTTTGTGCAATAAAGAATGTTCTTATCTTATCTTTTATTTTCTCATAGTGGGTGATGAAAAGTAGAGTGTACCACTCGGGAGCAAAATATATTTTTGGCTCGGGCGACGTACTTTGAATCCCTCGCTACGTTCAGGATTCTACTAAAGAATCCCTCGCTAAGCTCGTAAAAACATGATTTCGCTCCCTTATCATACAATCTACTATTGTTACGTACCTACTTCATCCCGCTTTGGTGTCTCAACACCAAGGATTAGGAAAACATCATCATTAATTATTTAAATTTAAATGCTATTTCAAAATGGCTGCCTATTTCCGTTAAGGATAACTGTGCTAAAGCAATAAATACCATGGTAAATAAATATAAACGTACCAAGTTCGCTATTATTGGGTGTTACTATGTATCATAAGTAACGTAATTATTTACAAAAAAAAAAGTATAAGTAGTCTTACAATCTAGTTCCCATAGTACAAGCTCTGCTTTGTTTCAGACTAGAGAGCGTTGTGTGTAATGTCCGTCCAAGAAAATTTGTAATTTCGATCATTTATAATATTACTGTGTTATTTTCAGAAGCATTCAGATATGCTCACAAGGGACACAAGGCACACTAACTGACTTTACGTACCTCCTTGCCGCCTTGCTCATTGCCAAACGAATTTCAGGACATGCCATTGAATATATTTAAATGGAAATTAAAAAAATGGCTTTTGGTCAAATGTTTCTATAACGTCAAGGAATACTTTGCTAGATCCTACTTACAGCTACCTACCCATACCTATCTAACCTAGTAGCTATACCTACCTAATGTAAGGATATCGACGCTAAGACTCATGTAGCATTATTCCTATAAACCTTGTGGTTTCCTTAGTGCTATAGTACAAAATAAGTTATTATGTATTTTTAAAACAATAAATGAAAAAAAAAACTTAGATAATAAAACTTAATTAACATTGTTGAAATTTTACCTATATTATTATTAGATTATTATTTTTATTTTATTTATTACTGACATGTATTTAAATTAATTCCTGTGTATTAAAATTTTGCACGCCTTGACGAGGCAGAATGTAAGGAACGGCACTAATCCTAATATATAAAATTTATAACAACTAATTGTAGGTACCTACATTTTTTGCAAATAAATATCATGATTATGATTATGATGATGTGTCCAGAGCCGCGAGTCTGTGCATTTGTTTTGATTTTCGACTCGAGTATAGACACGCAAACTCATTCGCAAAGCGAGACATTTTGTTGGGAATTGCACAATTCCTAAATCTCCCTTAGAAAGGAATTTTGAAGTCGCACCCTAAAGGGTCTAAAATTGGGATCAAAGATTTTAACTAAATAATGTGTATGCTGCTACCACGCGAGCAAAGCCCCGGGCAACAGCTAGTATACAATGTTATACTAACCGGTTTGCAAATGTTGTCAGCCTTTGCGTAGGGATGTGTGTTGTATTCACTGACGCTTCCTTTCACCGGACCTCGTGTTATCCGAACTTGTCGTGTCTTCTTCTGCCCCTTTACATCTTTTGTCTCGTTCTCGTCTTTCGATTTTGTATTTTGTGTTTCTTCATAGTCTTGCGTTTCTTTGGGATGTGTTTCGTAGTCGTGTAATGTAAGTTTATCTAGCGTGTCAGCTACATCTGCAAATCCACTGTCTTCAGAAGATTGTGAATCTATTCTATTACTTCTTCTGTCATCTTCTATGACTTTGAATGTGAAATTGTCTAGCTCGTCGTCTTCTTTGACTTCTGTGACTGGTTTTGTTTGTAGTTCTAAGTTCTTGAACGGTTCTAAGATGGATGCAACTGTGCTATCCGCTTTTGGATCTGCTGGTTTCTTTTGTTCACTCTGTTTGTCTATTAGCTGTTTTTCTCTAGCTTTTTCTTTTTTCTTGTCTTTGAAGAAGGATTTTATGAGAGAGATTGGTTTGAAGGACTTGTTCTCCATTGTTTGTGGTTTAGCATTTGACACTTTAGCGCTACCCATAGTTCTTTGCTTGATTCAGCTTGTCAGCATTCTGTAAAAGAATTTGAAAAGAATAACATTTATGACTTTTATTTCGCCGTGATACTTTGATACTTATACCAGCGGGCCTAAGATGCGCACCGCGAGATATTTGTCATGTCGTTCTGTAAAATGTAACCATTTTATACCAGTTTAGGAACTATTGCATTATCTGTGGTACCTAATGGTGTCGACAAAACGCGCCATAATGTACACTTTTGACACTTCTTAGTCGTCGCACCTCTCTGAGAACGAGATAATAGTCATGCAGAAATGTCAAAAGTTGAAAATTTCTCGACAACATTACCACAGATAATGCAATAGTTCCTAAACTGGTACAAAATGCTTACATTTTGACAGAACGACATGACAAATATCTCGCGGTGCGCATCTTAGGCCCGCAGATGTAGAAAAACCACTTTGAAAACTTTGGAGGGTACCTAGCCTACTAACAGTGTGAATGCGAAGAAACAAAACTCTTTCATATAGAATTTAATACCTAGTGGAAAAAATGACAAAAATATACATAATATGAAATAGCACATTTTTTCGGGCTCATACTATTTCAGTTCCATAGGAAAAGTTCAGATTGGTGGGAAGATACATTAACCACAGAGGATATATCACTTTTTGGCTTGTGCTTTAACACTACACCTGTATGTATTCAGCAATATTCATTATGAGCTGTTGAGGTAAGCTTTTGCCATGTTTTTCTTTATGTTCGACACCAACAAAGTATGGGGACATGGCTTTCAGTTCATTTACGTCAATGTAAATATCTACCCACTTGAAATTCCAAGGAAAACGGCTTTGCAGAGAGATGCTAATACGAGAATCTTTCGATTTTAGAGTTCTGTTGCACATAATGTTGTTGAAATATAGCAAAAATACATATTAAACTTGAAATTAAGACCTTATTTTTAGGAACAATGTCACCTGTCGAACTATACTCGTGCTTTCAAAGAACGTACAATGTATGAAACGGAGGTCAAAATTTGAAATGCGTTTCATACAAAACGAGATTTTCAGTGTGTAATTTTGGTAGAGTGTTAGATATACTTTTAATGACACTAAAAGACTAGTCTAGTGTACAGACCATTGACACGCAAACAAAGAAGACTAAAAGACCGGAAGTCAAGGACGACAAACATTACATATCTTATCGTCTGTCAATCACAACAATAATTCGGTGGTTTGTACATGTATAAATGTTCGAAGAGTTATAGTTATTTTTGGATTATTTAAAATTTACGTTACTATACGGAACTCTATGAACGATTCGACACACTCCTGGCTATTTAACAAATGCACTTTATTGCTGTAAAGCTCCGTTACACGAGTACAATAAATGAATTTATTTTTAAACTATATCGTGCTATATTATAGTCAGGGTACGTGTTGTTGACCTTACGGTAAACGTTTAAGTAGGTAAGTAAGAATCAGAATCATTATTTGCAACTAAATTGTAGATAGATACTTTAGATACAAGCAAAATGGTAAAGTAAAATTAAAATAAATCAGTCCCTACTTTTAAGCATAGCTTGGCAAAAACGAAATTGAACTATCATTGAATTGAAGTGATCTAGTTCATTCATTTTCATACAAAGGAATGAACGAATTGATGATTTGCAAATATAATGGCGACCTCAATTTTTTGTATTCTTTTTTTGTCATGCTTTATGTAGTTCTATGTAGGTAATCAAAGATGCAAAATGGTCTCAAGTCATCGTGTGCAGGTGTTTCTGATAAGGCCGTTGAGTAATCTTAAATTCTCGCAACAGTGTACGTACTTAAGTTGTTTTTTTTTTCTCCAATTTCACATGTAGGTAATTTTAAACAAAATAATAAGACAGGTAGGTATGTATTTATTATAATAAATAATTTGGAGTCAAAAAAACTTGTTGAGAAATTACTTACTCCAAAAAATTTCACACGGATTTGCGTATAATTATTACAACTTTAAAAAATATTTGTGCAAGGAAGCCCTAATACTGCAAAACAAAAACAATAATGCGGATTATCTCATCGCGTACAAGGCCCCTAACACTGACCGGCCCCAATCCCAACTGGCGTCTTGCCAGAATAATGTGTTGCATTGTATTTATTTATATTTCTCGGAAATACGACGATCTCGACATTATCTATTTACCAACCACCTTCGCCTAGATCACTGACTTGAGACAGGGGCTTTAGGGCGGGGTACGACGGCAGGCAACCTTCTCGAGCGCTTGTTGAACTGTTGATCTCTCGGGATACTCGGGCGGGCGCTTCGGCGTTCTAGTGCCTTAGGGGCAACCTTGGTGGCTTATCCCGAGCGAGCTTCAGTTCAACAGGACGGTGTACCCTGTTACGTCCGAGACTAATCCGCAGATTGTCTATTAACCCAGATAGTCAATTTGTGGATTACTCTCGGATAACCAATAGCCTGTCAGGGAGGAGGCTTCTCCACGCGTGCCTCTGATGAGCAGAGGGCGCAGTGAGTGGATGAAGCGGGGCGTGCTCGGCGTGCACTCACACTGCCACCGAGTAGACACTGGAGATGGGATCTCCTTTGTCAGCGCCCAGAGCTCGGAAACCCGCGTGCTCAGGCATGCGGGACTGAGGGCCTTGGCTTAGCCGCCCGGGCTGCGAGGAAGAAAACCTCTATAAAAAATTACCCGCGGTGGAGCACCGGGGGCGATGGGACGGAGGTTTTGTAGCCCTCAATGCATAACTCCGTCTCCGCAGCCCCCGTGTCACAGGAGAGCGATGGGGCAGTTGGTGCATGGGATGTACCTCCGCCTCCGCAGCTCTCCAGAGGCCGCAGGGCGCTATCGGTGGGACTGATGCGCCCGGGATGGAGGCGGCGAGGGGTTGCTGTTGACAGTGGCCCAGCGCTGCCTGCCCCGAGAGGGGGCGAGTGGTAGCCCCTGCCATACAGGGGTCTTTTCGGGTCTGCGATCGGCCGGAGTTCAGGCTCTGGTCGGTCAGTATGCAGATCTCGGGAGGGCGGCGACACTTGGTGGCAGGTGTCGCCGTGAGCACGGGAGTGTCAATGGGTGGCATTCCCGGGATGTGCTCAGGCAAACTGCGAGGGGGGCACCGGCGTTGGTCTTTAGAGGTCCCGGAGCCCCCTGACAGGCAGAGAGGCCGGCCACCGGGGTGGTTTAGTGGGTCGGTACGCCATCCCCACACTACCTTGCCACATTCCTGAAGTGTGGTGAGGTGTCTGTAAGCAGATTCCCCCCGTCAACAAAAAAAAAAAAAGGGGCTTTAGGGCCTGGCTGTTTTCACACTGCTACCACGACATGACACTTAGACCTCCAGGCAGTAGACTTTCTGATTGGCCTATAGTTTGGTCGGGCTCATAATCAGTATGAAGATGTCCGCATAATTACAACAATTGACTGTCAGTAGTGGCCCAGGTTTAGACTAGCAGAATTTTGTACTAATATTCTGTGTTCAATCTAACCCGACCAATTAGAAGCAAGATAACGACAATGAAAAAAATAAAAAGACCACAGGCTCAGATTACATAGTTAGGCCACAGACACCGACTGCGCGAGACATTAATTAACAAATTGCGATTGACAATACTCGCCACCGTTTTGGATTGCAAATTTGCGACTTCCGGTGACGTCAGTTATCCGCTGTTATCCGGCGAAGGAAGGACGACTCATGCAGTGAATACTCTATCACTTCATATCACTCATAGTTTTTATCTAATAACATTAGATAAGGTCTGTGTAAGTAGGTATATAATAACAAAATTAGTCACAAATCACAAAGGTGTGTTATGTTTTATGTACTTATTCATGGGGTAGTATAATTGTGTAACTATGTTTTTTTATGAGAGAGAATGACAAGCATTTATAAGAGTAACAGAACAAGCATTGTTTCATGCAGTTACTTCTACTTATATACTAATGAAAATTTTGCTCGTCCACCCAAGATTCTCCATGGCTTTGCTGAAGAGGCATTGTACGATGTCCATAGCACTAGAGTTCGAATGAAAAAAAAAATTATTTTCTCTTCTATTCCATTTACAACTTAAGAATTAATATTTTAAGTAAACCAGTTATATTCATACGATTTTAAGTCTAAATATAGCGCAATAAAGTAAATTTTATCCTGGCATTGTAGTAACGGACCTAGTAGTAGTAGTACCTAGTGTAGGTACAAACTTGGCAGCACATAAACGAGGTCGTTTAAAAACGATAAATTACCATAATTTCGGAGTAAATTGAGTTTGGACAGATTTCTTTGAATTAGTTTATAGCTTTTGCGTTTTAACAACGTTCATTACATTATAGGAATTTCATGAAATACTATATTTTTACACGCTTTATATTAGCTTCACTTGTATGTTTGTTTGTAACAGACTCTTTTGGGCGCGATTTTGACCCACTTCAAACGGCCAGATTTCATTCAAACTTTGTATATTTATCGAGGACCGATTACAATACACTAATTTGATAAGATTATTCCATTATTCAATTTGCCAAATAAGATTTTTGTCAATTTATAATAATTTTCATGTATAGTCGATAAGGCAGGAATTGATGTTAAAATAAATTTCCAAACATATTGTTTGTTTTTTTATACAAAGCGTGTTTTTAAGTTCTTTTAAACTATTAATATTATGTACGTAAGTTAGTAAGTATTCCTATATAAGTTCAGCTATATGTATTTTGATCTCATTATTCTACAATCGCTTTGGCTAGAGAAGAGAAAACGTCAAAAATGTATAGTCGTTTAGAAATGCTATTTTTACATTTAGATTTTTCTTTTCTCTAGCATATAGTGTCAAGTTTGTCTAAGAGGCGGTCTGATAATGATGATAAAGTATCCGGGAACCTCATTTGCTACATTTAGCCTTTAGCAACAATATTACGCAGTCATTCCGTCCATACAACTTTCACACTGCAATGGCTTACAAACTAGGTACCCCGCCTTATTAATCGATAAAGGTAGGTAGATAAAGCACGCAGTGAAATAAATAAGCGATGATTCTTTCTATTACGCTGTTTTCTTTATATCCAGAACCAGCAATCGCTTGCACGTCTTAGGGTGCTTTTCCACCAGAGCTTAACTAAGCTTTGTTGATAAGGATGTCTTTGACATCCACCAATAGGAATCGTTTAATATGAAAACAAACGATCTCTATTGGTAGATTTCAAACACATTTTTAGCAACGTAGTTTACCTTAGCTCTGGAGGAAAAGCACCCTTATGCACTTGCTGGCTTTCCAGACTTAAACACGATTCCAAACTCGATTTGGCATCACAATGCACTTTTAGTTTGGAGGCTAGACTAAACAACTCTCGAAACTCGACACGCTACTAATTTCAATTTGGAATCAGTGTGGAGTTCAATTTGAGTATAAAAAAATGTTAAGTTCAACAGTTTTTTAAATATACTGTTTGTACTTATTATTATATTATTTAGCGGGCGACCATTAAATTGGTGTCAACATCCAAATTGGTGTCGTGTCGAGGATCTAGGGTAGTCCCCTGATTGAGGCTTAGGGCAACTTAAAATAACGACAAGTCGGCCTCTAAATACATACTTTATACACATAAGTAGTACCTAACCTAGGTATTCAGCTCATACAAACTCTATAGAACAAAACTGGTTACTAAGGTTTGATACGCAACAGAAAAACCCACGACCATTTTGAAAGTAGTATCTCTGTCTCGTTACAATGTTCAGTGTGTGATAGAGACGTGTGATGAGCATGCGATCGACGCGTGTGTTTATTTTTAGTGCTGTTGCAAATTATTATGCAGGACCAAGTTCTTGTCAAGAGGATAACTATCAACAGATACATGCAAAGTCGTATACTTACAAATGATTTTACTAAATTTTTAAAAAGCTTCTACTGGCATGTCACCAATAGTTATCACCATGGTTGTCTTGTCACCAATTAAATTATTGAATTTTTATTACTGCCATGTCTCTTGTGACACTCGCAAGCCAAATTGATTGAGGTTAGAATCATCAAACCAGCGCACGCGTTTCGTTTCGAGAGCTCCGGGAAGGAACTAACATAAGTACATACTATAGATACATAGGCTGATGAACATACTTAGGTAAACAATTATTAATCTACTTCTTAACGATCAATTTTTTTATAGAACTAAATGAATACTAAATGTAACAAGCCGATGTTAAGTGGTAACTACTGCTGAATAACGATTCACTGCCTCACTGAGCCACGTCCACTGAAGATGAAGACGTGCCTTACGATGTATTGCACTGCAATACTCAGGTAGTTATTAAATTTCAGAGGCGATCGTTTCTGAAACACCTTGTCAATATCGTTTTTGACTTCCCCTTTCTAATGGTTATGATAAAACACCCTGTATACATCGTTTTCGACTTCTCCATCGGAACGGCCTAGATGAAACAACCTGTACACTATGTTGACGACTACTCGACTTCAGCTTTTTTTTTAATATAAGTACCTACATACGTTCATAATTTAAAACTAACATAAGTTCTAAATTATTAGTGGATTCTACAAGTTAGATAATAAATATTTCACTATATATGTTTTTGTTTACCTACATCCTACGTATAAAATTAGATGATACACATACCTAACTAATCTAACTATATAATATGTACCTATTTACTTAATCTTATCATAGGTAGTCTGGATGGTTTACAAGTCAAAGGGCATTGATAAAGAATACCTACTTACCTATTAAAATAAATATCGGTAGAACTGATAAGGAATTGAGATGATACAAATCTCAATATTTAAATGTATTCTCTTATAAATAAACTAACGGTAGCGGTTCCGTGCTTCAGAGGGCATGTTAAACTGTCCTGACTCTAGCAGTCGTTAAGCCACGGCGGAGACCTTAAGGCGGCCTAAAAACTCCGTCACCAGAGTTGGCCACTAACTCATACGAGCTTGCTTGCTTGTTAGTTTTGCTTAGAAAAATGAACAAACAGAAACAGGGATATTCAGTGGAGGATTAGCCACGTAGCAGGTGTAGCAAATGCTACGGGCCCCGCGCACCAACGCTTTCTTACCGTAAAACGTAGAATCTATCAACTTTTTCAAATCATATTGCTCATAAACATAAAAAAAAATCGCGGCTCGCTCCGCTCGCTGGTGAGTACGTATTTCTCTTTTTGCTTTCAAACAACAATGTACTGTAAAATTTTCGGTAAAGCTCAAGCAATCTAAGGGCCCTTAGATTGCTTGAGCTTTACCGAAAATTGAAGAAGTTACCCCCTTGATAGAAGTTACTACGGGCCCAACGCTGACTTAATCCGACACTGGGGCTATTGTAGGCTGAGAGGATGGCATAGGTGCTGGGCAAGCCTACTCCATCTAAACACTGTCCCAGGCACTACAGTGTCCCGTTAAGTGGAGGCATAGGTTGCCTCCTGACGCTGTATAAATCATCTTCAATAGATGTAAAGGCCTATTAGTAGTAGGAGAAATGTCTTACACTTTCTAGCTGACTCATGTGTATTGACTAACACCTGTAGGTCATTGATTCTGAAAGTTCAACGAACTGGTTAACAGACAGGTTGAACTAGTTATTTTTAGTTAAATAATTTATACTAGATACCTACGTACATAGAAATCTTAAAGTTCTTAGGTACCTAATGTTGCGTTCACTCTCAGCTGTAGTCAGCAGGGATATGGGCATGAGCATAGTCTAAACACAATCATGCCTCTGTCCCGGCATTTTCATGTCCTTGCTACGTAAAGAGTAAAGCCGACATTGCAGTGGTAATAAGTCCGGAATTAATGCCAGCAGCAGCATGAGCTGAGTGTGAACGCAATATAATAATAATTCAAAGAATAAGCAATACGTGGCTCCTACGTAAGAAGATGCGGGACTCAAATTTTATTACACACTAAAAATCTCGTTTTGTATGAAACGTGATTCAAATTTTGACCCAGTGTTTCTTAGATTGTTCTTTTTTCGAAAACACGAGTCTAGTTCAAGAGTTTTGCCAGTCTGACGGAACTCTCGAAGCGTGGGCTTCCCTAATGTTTTTTTTTATCAATTTGTACCAGCTTCATTGACAGCAGTCAGACTCATTCAACCAGAAAAATAAAAAGTGAAGGCCTATCTAGGCCACTCAACTCACCTCACATCGCCAACAGCCGACAAGCTCGTGCAAAATAATCCTTGAATTCTTAGAAATCACAACACCGCAATCCAGTTCACTATGAAGGTTCGGTTGGTTCAGAAACTCAAAGGTTCTTTCCAGATATTAAAAAGTTTTAGAACAAACACAACACTATTCGTGGAAGAGATTGTTTTGATTTGATTTTCGAATCGAAACTCGTATGATTTCACGACGAGACTTTAGGAAACGTCGCACTGCGCACGGGCATAGCAAAGGAGTGAGGGAGGAAGAGAGAGGGATGAAGCGAGGGGGGAGGTGAATCAGGTGAAGTATGTGCGGGGGGGACTCGATCAGGGAGAAGTAATTGGGGTTTCCATCTAACGTAGGTATTTTTTTACCATATTATATACATTCTTTTTAACTAAAAATTAATTTGACTATCAGCTATCTATCTATATGTGCCCGCTTACATTGTTTTTGTAACCCTGTTTTTGTAGTGCAATAACATTATGTAAGAAGGTAGGACTTATACTAAATATAAAGTGTAGTAAAATATGTTTTCCACTAGGTACCTACCTATTATTTATTTTATTTAATACTTCATTGCACAAAATTATAAAGTTATAAACGGCCGGACTTAATGCTGAAAGCATTGTCTGCCAGCCTATACAGCAACCTAGCGGCTAATATTGTTTGTGCTCTATCAGGGTTCATATTGGAAGCTATAAGAAGTTACGAAAGCAATTAAGAACTTGAACTTGAATTTGAGGCTAATTGACCGAGCGAGCGAAGCGAGCGAAGCGTTTCAGTTTCCACATTGGCCAAAAATGCGTTTGTCCGGATGTCTGTCTGTCTGTCTGTCTGTCTGTTCTCCTCTACAGGTCGCATTTTTCAACCAATCTGGACGAAACTTGGTACACAGGTTATATGACTTATTAGAATTTTTTTGTTGTCGGGGATTTTTGATTGGAGGGGTACTTCCCCCAAAAAAAGGGCAAAAACGGGGCTATTTGATATACTGGATATCTCCACCAAATGAGATCCGATTTCGATTATTCTTTTTTTATTTGAAAGGTAGTAACTATAAGTTGGTCTCATAAAAGTTTGGCGAAGATCTGATAAGGATCTTCAGCATGATGAACAGGATAGCTCATCAAACAATCGATGGTTTTCAATCAAATTTGAGAGAAACACAAAGGACCTCATTCTACACAAGATGATGCAAAAAAAAACCAAAAAGATCAAAAAAATCACAAAACGGAAAATGCACTTGCACATTACATTGCTCAAAAATTTACAAAATTAAATAGAAAAAACATCACATCTCACACACACACAACATTTTGCATTATAGTTAGTTTTCAATACGTGACAGGCTGCAAGCGTTTCGTCGCTGTTAGAATACTAACTGATAATTATCTTCATGATGTTTTCCTTCACTGAATGAGAGCATCAGCATAATAATAAGTCTTAAATTAGAAATTAATAAAAGTGCACTTAAAGACTTTCAGAAAACACCTTACACGACATTGATGATGTTGATTGATGATGTTGAATATTGGAATATTTAGTATGCTCGCGAGGTCTACAGAGGGCCTAGTACGAGTTATGGTGTGTAAATCTGGTGTGAAACGTCTAACGCCCAGCACACCAGTGGGCGCTGATTTGTATGGAGACACTGAGCGGTTTTTTTTAGAAGCTTGGTCTACACCAAGCCCGTACTCGCAAATCGAGCTTCTCAAAGAATCCGCTCAGTGTCTCCATACAAATCAGCGCCCACTGGTGTGCTAGGCGTCAGACGTTTCACACCCACACTATACACTGAAAACTCGTACTAGGCCTTCAGCTCCCAGAGCTACTAGTAGGTAGGTATTCGCAATGATGGTAATCGATAGAGAGAATCTCTGCGTTTTTAAGATATTTTTGTAAAGTTCATAATAATATTATATGAAAAATAAGGGAATTTTAGGTAATAAGGTAGATTAAATATGTTGTGTGTACCGTACTGTAGGTATGTAATCTGCTCTGAAAAGAAATGCAAGAAATCCTTCCTGAAATAATTTCCATGGTTGCTGGTATAATTTGTGTTGCTGGCAACACTTTTTCCTACCTATCTGACAGCATGAGCTCATCATGGTGAATAAGGGTCCGTTCACATAGACTGGCTCGGAGAGGAGAGCAGATTCTTATCACGTTGAAAACAGAGTTTTTATAATTTGTAGTAAGGTTTATTTTAGCATGTGCACTGCTTTTGCTAAGAATGCTTGAACGCGCTTGGTGTGAAACAATAAGAGGAGCTTACTTTTTCTTGTTCGCGCAGCCGATCAGCTCCGATTTGCTTTCAGATCGCTTCCAGCTGGTCTATGTGAAATAGTTGGCGGCTCCGCTCCGACCAACTCCAAGCGTATACTACGATCCGGTCAGTGTGAAAAGAAAAATGCGCGCCGATGCTCTCCGAGCCGGTCTGTGTGAACACTGTGAACGGACCCTAAGATGAACGTCATGCTGCATTGGCCCAAGTAAGAGAAAGATGTCGCTATTCAAGATAAGCATAGTAAGACAGAAACAGGAATAATATTTTGATAATTTTTTTGCAAGTGACCTAAGCATCGTAACGTGGGGATTATCAAACCGGTAACGCCATCTATCGAAAACATAATTTGAAATTTGAGCTGATAACGGACTAAATTCGTTTCTTATCTAATTCTAATCTCGTTATATTATTTTCGCCTCTTAGAGGTAGGTAGTGTAGGTACCTACTGTTAGAGTGAAATTACCCGATAACTGTGGATTGATATCCTTTTATCATCTTTTATTGTCTAATCATTATCGTCTCCATTTACTCCCGTGTCCGCCATATTGTGTCTTCTCTCCACCCACTGATGCTAGCGCTTGGCTAGCGCATTACAGTACCAATATGTCTCCATCATAAATAACTTCAACTTCAACTTTTTGTAACTTGTTGTTACAATTCTGCCAGCCATCTTGTTTAAAGCAGAGTCTTGCGTATAATATCCAGTGTTGCACGTAACGTTTTCAAAAATTGGCTTTTAATACGTACATAATAGTGTTAGTCTATGGTACTAGCACAGATCATACCTAATTATAATACTGTACTAGCAACCAAAGTAAAAAAAAGTTACAGATACGTTTGCTCTTCAGAACTATAAGGCCCGTATGCTGATAAAGAAATATTTACTCAAGCATTGACTTGAGTAGAAATTTTCATACAAAAATCTATGCTTGAGTCCGGATCAGTGCTTGAGCAGTAACTCAGCATACGGGCTTATGAACGAGTAGGTAGGTACCTACCTACCTACCTACCTACATACCTAGTGTACACCATCATATTCAAAACTTTTGCGGTAGGTACCTACTACCTACCCAGTAGGTAAATAATTTCAATTCAATTCAATAATTTTATTTCAGATAACAAATAGGTATTACACATGTCCATAATTTTAGAAGTAATAAGCAACATAGGTACTTAGAACGAAAAACTAAACAAACCTACACCCTGCTGCACACGGCTTTATCGCACGATGTGTGATGGACTTTCTTTCGTACACTAGGTACCTACGTATGATTAAAGTCGACACTAGCGCCACCAGCGGCTGGAAAAGTGGAATGATCCAGGACTTCACGGGGGACACATAATTTTGATGTAAGTAAACTGTACCTATTAAGTATCTATATTTCACCTGAGCAAGGATAATAATTCATTGCACAAAAGACATTGTTCTAAGACTAATAGCTATTTGCCCAAATGGCTATTCTACTACCAACTATAATAATATTGAGTCGTCAGATTGTTTTGTCGGTTTGTTCTATCTGTGTTGTTCATTCCGTCTAATCGATTTGTACCTTCCTGGCCTCGTAACTCTCGGTAAAAGTGGAGGGGAATATCTTCAGAGACCATACTCAATACTTACTTTAATTGCGTTTATATAGGTCCTAAGTGTCCTAAGTCAAATCACTAGGGTACCTAAGTGTTTTTTACCTAAATTATAATAATCTAACTTTATCTGAGTAGGTTAGGTACTTATCTAACGTATAATTTAACATAATTATTACCTAAATATACCTAAGCTAAGAAACAGTTTTTCAAAAGTTATGCTTAGACAGATTTAAATAGATAGAATATTCTTCATTGTACACATACCTAACAGTAAACAAAATAACATGAAAACACCAAGATTGGTACTACATATTAAAAAAAAAAAGTTTTAGGAGGTAGGTATAACGGGCGGCCTTATTGCTTAAGTGGGTAAAATATCCACAGGGTCAAAATAAACACCTGGGTAGGTACTTACCTCCTAACTAAACAATGAAAAATGGCAAATGGACAAAACAAGTGACGACGCCAAAACAAAAAAAAATTACATGAAAAGGCTTGCACTCCTAGACCAATATACGTTATAGGTACGTATCTATACCGAAACCAAAAACTTAGTCGAACGTCTCGAGTATCGATTTCAAACATTGTCATTTATGACTAGGTAGGTACTCTAAAAACCATATTAAAATGTCAAAAAAAAAAAGTGCGAAAACATACTCAATAATATTCTTATTAAGTATGTTTTCGCATTTTTTTTAGTCTGAGTAAAGTCACCGGCTTCTTGTGCTACGGCACGTTTAGTCAAATATAATTCGGTGTTATTAAGCACCTTCGATGTTTGTTTTCATTGTAACATTTGCCAGCTACAATGGTCGCTGTACGTGTATTTTTGTATTTTGTGAGTAAAATATCGTAATCATACGCAGCCTGTCTTCACCCACTGCTGGGCATAGACCCTTTACTTGTGTCAGTTTCGACAGGGCCTGCGCTAGTCTCATCGGTGCGACCAGCAACGCTAGCTATCTTCAGCCCATCTCGCTGCTGGGTGACCGAGTAAAATATAGCTTCAGAGTACAGTGGCCCAGATTATCTCATGCTAGTCATCAGACCCTGCTCAAATATAAGTCCCTTAGGCTGATCCGGACTCATGCTTACTTTTTTTTAATCTCTACTCAAACGTGCTTGAGTAACTATTTCTTTATTTTTTGATTGTACCAGCAACAGTTTTGCGCAAATAAAGGATTTTTACTTTTACTTTACTTATTGGAGCTCAGCCTCGCACGAGGCTTTCTCCGATAATTCAAACGCCGGAACAAGTTTCACAGTTTATTGGAGAACTAATTAGTACATAAAAACTGCACAGGAAAAAGTACCGTGTCGGTAGCGTAGCGTTGTGTGTGCCAGACAATGGCCGACCGGAATTTCGGATGTTGCCAACCTAAGGCCAAACCCTTAGTGTGACAACATCACAAAATAATCTGTCCGTTCGGACACGCCACAACTTACTTATTGAGCTATAGGTAAGTAGGTACCTATGTCAGTAGCTAAAACTGCAATAATTATTATTTTTTATTTTCAGATCCTCCTAAGGCTGTGTGCTGAGGCTCAGCCTGTAAAGGGTAAGGGTAAAAATAAGAATCATTTCTTGTAAAACTGTAGGACATTAAATAATGTCATTTTTAAAATTTCACACAAACAAGCTGCTAAGGGCATCGTCTACTAAAGGCTGAAATACTCAAAAGTCATTTAAATTTGAGCACCACTTAAAGTTGCTCTTCCTCTGTTTGACATTACTCATTTGTAAGAGATGGCAATAATTTAAGCGGGACTTAAATTGACTGGGGTTTGAGTGGGGTTTGAGTATTCGCCCATAAGGGCCCTATGCTGATTAACTGCTCAAGCACTGATACATCTTTGTATAAAAATCTCTACTCAAGTATGCTTTTACTCAAGCATACTTATACGATTTATTTAACTTCCAAATATATAAAACTCTTTTGAATCTGACTCACAGACCTAGAGGTATGAAATTTGGAGAGTAGTATCCACAAATAGTGTAGGGGTGCACTAAGAAAGGAATTTTGAAAAGTCACACTCTAACGGGTCTAGAACGCGAGCAACGCCGCGGGCGACGGCTAGTATATTATACGGTCTTAAGTGATCCTTGTAACTTTACTAAATAAATATTTCACTGGTTCTGTTTCAGACGTCGAAATAAACACAAGGTGCATCAATATAACGCCGGAGAGAACCGACGAAATAAAGAAAATAACCGAGGAAATAAATGGATTTATTAACAAAATGGCTGATATATACGAAGATATAGACATCATATTCGCCGAGGTACACATTGAAAATCATTCTGACCAAGAAAAAGAGGAAAAAGAAACCACTTTAAAGATTTTGGTAAACGACTGCATAAATAACTCACATTCTAAGGATAGCAAGTATTCAGATGACCATGATAATGAACCAGAATATAACTCTACTGAAGATAATGATAATGAATATAAGTCTACTGACGGTAATGACGACAGTAGTAATGAAAATGAGTCTGATTCTAATAAAACAATCGATAACGAGTCTAATACTTATGAGAATAACGTTGCAGATGGTAAACATGAAAGTGAAGAATCACCTAAAAAGAGTGGGGAAACAGAAGAATCAACTCTCAAAGTCCCAGAAACAAATGAGAATTTACTAATAAATGAAAAAAATGGTAGCACAAACAAACTAGACGATACTGACACTAAAAAAGTTGGAAACGTAAAAAGTAGAAGCGTCGACTCCAGACCGACTATTACCTACAACTTCAATGGTAAGTTTGACAACTCCAATCTATACATCTCGACGGCAAAAGATTTCCCATCGGAAGTTGAGAGAAATTACTTACAACTCTACTTTGAATTATGTCAGAGAGTTTTAGGTGAGAGGAATAAAAGTATCAAGAACTTTGATTATGCTTCAATGCTACAAGGATTGTATGAAAATCCACGAAGAGCTTTCTTTGACTACCATAATCAAGATTATTACGATAATCCGAACGAAATAGACGATCTGTGGAACGTGATGATAAACAAGTTGAAAAAGGATGATAGGAATCCTAAAAACTGTGTTTACGCGCTTAAAAAAACATGTGAGCACAAACCTAACTGAACTGTTTGTTATTCTGAAAGGTTAATTTGATTATTGAAAAAATAAACATTTAATAAATATAATTATTTTTTTCTGACCTCTGACACTTTCTACCATTGATACTTTTTGCTAAAAAAAAGTTTTTTCGATTAACGCCATGCTGATTTAGACGTGGTTGACACGGCATTGTCCTGCTCGTTTTTTTGCAGTATACGTCTAACAAATATAATATAATGTATAATTTTTTGCAGTACATACATCGTGTGAATGGTTTTATGTACAATGTATGATCAACTATTCGTTCGTTAAGACGTATACTGCCAAAAAACGTGCAGGACAATGCCGTGTGAACCACGTCTTACTGCTCAAGTAATCCGGACTCGACCATAGATTTTTCTATGAAAATCTCTACTCAAATCTTTGCTTGAGTAACGATTTCTTTAATATCAGCCCACGGGCCTAAAGCAGGTATATCAAAATTACCCTACAAGTTGGGAAATTGTTTTCTTGGTGCAACGTTGCGCAGCGTGCTGCGTGGTACGGCGCGGTCTTATTTGTAAAATAATTAGCCCAATAAAAATGCTACCCAAAGACACTATTCCACGCGGACGAAGTCGCGGGCACAGCTAGTAAACAGTATAAAATGTAAAAATTGAAGTTAAAACCATATATTAGTATCATGTAAACTTTTCAGTTAGGTACCTACTTTCTACTTGCTCTAGTCAATGAAGTTATAGCATCGCTACCTACGGAAAAACAACTTGGTTCGGGGAAAACCGCTTAAAGTATGTATAACCATTCATCGATTAAGTAGGTAGGTAAGGTTAGCATTATTATAAAAGTATACACAGCTGTGATGCATGCCTACGTAGGTACCTACTTGATGTGTTTCTCTGAGGCACAAAAACATTAAGTAGGTAAGTACCTACTATCTACACAACACAACGTATGTCAAACGTCATACACGATGATGCGTAGGTATATAGTTAGCTTAAAGAAAAACTTGGCTGAACTCTACTCAATTAGGGCAACGTTTCAGCATTAAACCTCCACTCAAATCGGTCCAAAAAATACAAGTTTATTTAAACTTGTATTCTTTAATGAATACTTTTTTTACGGTTTGGGGTGTATACAGACACATAGATTATGACGATTGATATAATCCTTAGTTTTGGTTGGTCAACGTCAAACAGTGGAGTAGTTACCCTTCCACGTTTGTATGGAAAGGTGGCCGACTAGTTGGACCTTAAGTGTTGATCTGTACCTACAAGTGTAGGATAGAAATACGGGCCATAGAATTCAACTTCAACTTCTTGGTTTATGGATCATAGAATTCGGCTTTGACGAATGACTTGACTTGGCATATATTTCAAATATTTTAACACTTGATACTGGCAAAATTTTCTGTCGAAATGACGGACAGAGGCCATAAATAAAAGAAGAAGGATAGTTTCATGCGCAGAATTAGTCGAGTCGGGATTCGAGTTTTCTACCAAAATTACACACTGGCAATCTCGTTTTGTATGAAACGTGATTCAAATTTTGACCCCCGTTTCATACATTGTTCGTTTTTCGAAAGCACGAGTCTAGTTCGAGAGTTTCGCCAGTCTGGAATTCGAGTTTTGACATTTTTTGAAACAACGCTAGCACTTTTATTTTAATAGTTTTTCTTGTGTTATTGTGAGTATTGTTGTGTAATTTTATCAATAGGTAATAATTGGGGTCGTATCATAAAAATTGTGAGCCATTGGAATCTAAATATGTGTAAAAAAAGTCCCTTAAATGTTAAAATTCGTTTTCAAGTTTTGGAAGGGAAAATCGACCATTTTCTCCTCAAAACAAACGATAGCCGCCTTGACGAATGGCTTGACTAATATAATTTCAAATATATTACTTGACACGGGCAAAATGATCTGTCGAAACGACGGACAGAGGCCATAAATAGAAGAAGATGAAGAAGAAGGAGAAGAATATATATGATTTATAATATCAGGGGTCACTTTTTCACCCGAGCACAGCGCTCGAGCAAAGAATGTGTAGGTAATACAGGACCGAGGCCTCGACCGAAAACGGAAGGATTGACGGCGTTGTCTGTCTGTTTGTTTGTGCCTTCGGAGCTCTTGAACATTTTTTTATCTACGTTAGTTAGATTTGATAATCTATAGTCAAAATTCTAAGGTCTATTTGTAGATGTACCAGCTGGTACCAGCAATGATGAACAGGATATGGGGAGATTTTGAGGCCGGGGGTTTTAAAATTTAGAAAAAAGGGACTAAGTAGGTAGGTATCTACCGCCAGACCACCTTGCTATATCTGATGCTCTGTTTAAATGTTTTTAAGAAATTAAAATTTCAATCATTTATCTCAGTAGTAGTAAGTGGAAAACGAAGTCACGTGACTATTTCCATATATTTTGTAAATGAGAAGAGCCATACAGTAGGCCTGGTGCATACATACCTACTTGTAAGGTGAGTACCTACCTAATAGCGGGTAAAGTAATCTACTAATTTTCTTATCTAAAATTTTCATAGATTTTGAATCTGGATGTGAATAGGTAATAATAAATAATTAGGTAGGTAGGTAAGTATACCTACAGCCTAAGAAGGTCGTAGTCCAAATCTAGACCGGATTAAATACCTACTTAGTACTTATATACCTAGGTATCTACTAGGACTACGAGGGATTACTTATATACCTAGGTACTAGGACTACGAGGGATGACCAGAAATAAAAATATGAAAGGCAAAAAAAAAAAAACAAGCCAAGTAGGTAAATTACAATAAGTTCAAACGTAGCCTATTGTGAGTAGATAAACAAGTATATATGCCCACAAAATTTCATGAGAATCGGTCAAGCCGTTTCGGAGGAGTACGGGAACGAAAATTGTGACACGAGAATTTTATATATATAATATACACAGAACAAACACAAAACAGTTGCGCTACCTATCCAAAGGCACCGTTGCAAATGATCTATAAATGCAAATGTTAAGTAAATATATAAATAACAGTAACACAGCAATAAATTATAACTGCACAAAATAAGCCAATGAATCGTTAAATCATTTAAGTACTTATTTATTAACCTAGAATAATAATCCTGTGTTTGTGCAGATGTTATTATTTATTTTATTATTTTCTATTATTAATAGAGCGTTATTTGATTAAACATGGTATAAAATCGGGTGGTTTTGCTTCGTTATGCATAGTTTGCCTTTGGTTATACGGATCACTTGATCCAGGTGCCAAAATGCTTCTACCAATAAGTGTGGTATTAGCGCTCAGTGTAAGTATTAAATATTTTTTTAATTTTAAAAAAAATATATCCTTTTTGCTTACCTGTATGTAGGAAAACCTTAATTTAAATTTTTTTTTTCTTTTGAAAAATAATTACTTTTAATAGACCTATCTACTAGGTATCCTATAAAAAATAACATATTAAGTATTTATTAATAAAAAAAAACCGATGTCCGAGAAACTAAGTGGGCATACCTACCTTTTTATAAAAATGTGTCTATAACTGCCCTTGAGATACCCTACACTACCTACCATACCAACTACCAACCAGCGTTGCCAGATTTTTTTTCTACCAAGTCGGGATTTTGGAACTTTTTGAGAGAAAAAAGCGGGATTCTCTCGTCGAAAGCGGGACATAGTAACTAAACACATTATTATAATCAGAAGTATTTATTATTTTATATGTTTACGTGACAATAGATACGAAAAATAGCCATAGAAACTGTATTGTAAACATATTAAAAATATGATATTTTAAATCAGATTTACCCTATCGTTAAATAACTGAATCGTTTTCTGAATAAAAAAAAAATGCTGCACGCATGGTCGAGTTATCCCCGAAAAGCGGGACTGAGCCTGTCCCGCGCGGGACATTTAATTTTGATTAAATATCGGGACGTCTGGCAACGCTGTTACCAAGTTATGCGCGAATACCTACGTCTGTGAATACCACCACTTACAGTTTATTTCCTATTTTGTTTTACATTAAATTTTTGTTAACCTGTAAGCTATGCTTGAATTTACTACACGATATTTTTAACCGACTTTAAAAAAGGAAGAGGTTCTCAATTAGGTTGTATTTTTTTTATGTTTGTTACCTCAGAACTCCGTCATTAATGAACCGATTTGAAAAATTCTTTTTTTATCTGAAAGGGTATGCTTCCAGATGGATTCCATATTTTTTTTATCAAAATCGATTCAGTAATTTGGCAATTAAATAAGAATAACTTAAAAAAACACATCATTCACGTACACGGCATTGCGTATTTTGCTTTCCTGTGACGTTGCTATGGTGTTTACGATCAATATAACAGTCCTATGAATTGCAATAATCATCATCATCATTTGATGATGAAGGCGTATCAAATTGAAGTCGGTTTTTTCCAGTTTTTTAAACTTATAAATTATGTTAATACAGGTTCTGAGCGCTCAAGCTGCACCAAGTGGTAAGATCTTACTTTCATAATATACCTACATTATATTAGTTATCTTCGGTCACACAAAATTATATTTTCACTTCTCTTGCCCAAAAAGTCCGTCATTATAACTCGGTTTTTATTACTCCCTCACTGTTACTCTATCACTAAAGCTCGGGTATAAAAATACCTCGTTATAATGGGTCATTTTAGTCCCGTGTATAACAATCTACTAATTGTTTAATAGATCATGATAACAAATGGTTAGATTAAAGGTGATACAATGAGCGGCCTTTAGCGCTGTAAGCGATCTCTTCCAGGCTAAGCGAGATAAACGAATGTAGAATGGAATAATATGTAACTATACCTATATTCATCCTAGAAGAGCACTGCTAGAGGAACGTATGTCAGTAATGCTTTTTTTTCAGATAAAGGCTGTAGTCCAGGAGGAACTTATTCGAAATCTAACTACCAAGACTATTCTAAATCATCTGGAAAAGGTACTGATGTATACCAAAGTAAGGACTATACTTCTGTAATTAACAACAAATATGAAAACAAAAATGCAAACAGAGGATCGAGTAAGAGTTACAGCAATTCTAAAAAAGACGTATACATAAGCAAATCAGAAAATGATAACATCTATAAATCTAACAACCAACGTGAAATCAAAACCAAAGATAATTACGGAACATATATTGGCGATGAGAACAACGATTACCAGTCCATGGACAAAAGTACGAACCATTACATCCGTATTCCTGGAGCCACGTACAGCAGCTATGACAGCTCTGGCATAAACCATTCGAAAAACGATAATAAATACACCTACGACTCTAAGTACGATAGAACTGAGGGCCAGCAATCCTATGACTCGATTGGAAAATACGCTTACAGCTCAGACTACTACAATACAGATAAGGGTGAATCTATAACTGCTTACAACCAGCAGAATCAGAACAGTCAAACTGGACAAAGCTCGCACACAACTAAGGGAAAGGATGGGAGTATCTCATCCAGCTCTGGTAATAGCGCTTATGAGACCAGCGGAATATCTTCCGGTTGTACCTCCACAACACCTGATGGCGACAGTCAGACCAACAATGATTATGCCCAGGCGTCCTCAAGCACGAGCTCGGACAATACGAGTTCTTCAGGACCTACAGGAACAGACAACGGAAGCAGTAGCAATGCTGACGCAAATACTTTCGCTTCTAGCTATCGCAAAGAAAAGGACGGTGACACGACTTATGAACAGAGTAATAGCAGCGGCAGTAACACTCACAGCTCTACATCAACCAATACCCACACAGAACGTAAGTTCTAATGTACCATACTTGATTTCGATAGCAACGCGTGTTCAGACATACATAGAACTACATCACAATGGCGATCAAGTTTCTTTTACACTTCAATCCCAATAATCCGTTGCTGAACGCAGTGAAGCTGGGAATATTTTCTTCTTTACATTATGAAAATTCGTGTTAACTTTCCAAGGCCTAGAGATCATGCTGTCACTCTGCTGGCTTAGTGATCTTATGTATGTCTTGTTGGCATTAAACAAGAGAGTTCGCCATCCGTTTCTAAGTATCTTGCGTTAGATCCTGCCATTTCTCGGTTTGAAGCACACGCAAGTCAGTAACCACGAAATCCATTCAGAGTATTTCAGAGATACCGCTGGTGCCCTACAGACGACCCGTAGGGTTTCCGAGTTCCTTACGCTTTCTGTGCGTTGCGATCCTTAGATAACACTTTATTGTTCACAAGAACAATGTTTTAGAGAGTAACTTATATAATACGATAAAGTACAATGGGCGTAATTATCGCTGAAAGCGATTTCTTCCAGCTTTACTTATTTACTGAAGTGGTATACCTCACTGTGTTCTTTTCCCCCTTTAACGTTTTTGCCACAACGGAGTGTTAAGAGCAGCCTAAATACTCCTCAACCAGAGTTCACGACTAATAGTCTAGTTCATAAGATCTTTACTTACTATTTTTTTTTTCGAACAGCGGTGAAAGGCGCTACGTACAACATTATATCAGATCGTAAGTAAATATTTGCGTGCCCCTAAACATTTTACAGACGAATTATACGGGGATTTTTTTGGCAAAAAACACACATTACGGTGGTCTTCTTTTTTCTGTTGATAAGAGCTCTTGTTTCAATGAAGGTCTATTCATTTTTTGCAAATGCTTGTAGAATCGCAACAATCAAGACTTTTTTCAAAAGACGGCATCCTGTCCTCACAATTTATCATAAAAATTGTTCCAATATTCATGTAAGTAATGTTTTTTATCCTCAGCAAGTCGACCCCAAAACCTCCAAATTATAGCTGATGGAAAACCGATAATAAACCTGAATATTATGGGTAAGTAGGATCTGTTTATCATGAATAGAGAGTCAAATAAGCTTTTTAGTTTTCTAAGGACAATTTTTGTGATGCTTTCTCATTGTTTATAGAAATTGATGAACAAATTGATGAAGGTGCAACTGCAACATCTGGTTCCACCGCGGCGTCCTCAGCTTCAGGAGCACAAGGCTCAGCCGCATCCAGTGGTGCCGCCTCGGGAGTCGCAACTTCTAACGGTGGAAAAACATCAGCGTCATCTGGCTCTACCTCAGGGTCTGCAGTCTCTACAGGCAAAGGCTCGACCTTGTCAACTGGCTCGTCATCTGGAACCGCTAGTTCTACAGGCAGAGACAAATCATCGTCAACCAAAACTACCTCAAACTCTTCAGCTAATGATGATGAAAGCTCAGCCACGTCAATTAGTAGATCCACTTCAACATCATCAGGAGGCAGTGGAGGGAAAAGCCCTCGTCGACCACCCAAACCGAAACCAAAAAGACGTCCACCTGTCGCACCAAACGACGGTAAGACTTCATTATTAAAACATACATCGTTTTAGCAAATAAGCAGTTCTACTTAGAATGTTCATCAGTTAATATGACACTGATCTACTATTTGGCTAGTCTAGTTACATTATCCTCTCAAAATTTTCTGTGTTTTCATGTGCTCTAATCTCCTTACGTTTCAGAAACATCATCTGTTGAAACTACATCAACATCATCAACTTCATCAAACTATGATTCATCAAGTTCCAGTTTCACAAAATCTAGCAGTACCATCGTTAATAAGCCAATATACACAACCGGTCCAGCTTACCCAGAACCAGTAGATGATTCTCCAGAAAATCCAATAGCACCATCAGCTCCAACGAAAGGTCCACAGATAGCAACAACTAAAGCCAGGAAACCAGGCGGTCCGTCTGGAGGAAATTCAGCAACAGCGTCAGGCACATCAGATGCCACAGCATCGGGAAGCAATAGCGCCGCTACGTCAAGTGGCACTTCAAGCAGCACAGCAACAACCGACCAAGGCTCAGTCGCGGCATCAAGTTCAACTGGATCCGCAGAAGCTCAAGGCGATAACTCAGCTGCAGCTACTGGCACCACTTCAAGCGCTAGCAGTAGTGGACATAAACCCAACCCTGATGTAACTCCAGGTAACAATTGATTTTAAAAGTATTTCAAATAATCCTATATCATAGTTTAGTTTAAGGATTAGAATATTCTTTGGTTTGCAAAACAGAATGTAACCTTTAAATAATTCAACAGAACCTATGCCGGGCTACTGGACCTACACCGGCCCAGATGGCAGGGTTATTATAATACAAGGAGGGCCACCAGGTAAGCTGACTTTCAAATCATAAATCAACCCTTACTAATATTATAAATGCGAAAGTAACTCTGTCTGTCTGTCTGTCTCGCTTTCACGCCAAAACTACTGAACCGATTTGAATGAAATTTGGTACACAGATAGTCTAGAGCCTGAGAAAGGACATAGGCTACTTTTTAATGCGAAAAAAAGGTTGTAAGGGGTTGAAAGGGGGGGGGGGGGGGTGTGAAAGTTGTATGGAAGTTACTACCAAACTTTTTTTTGAGTACTAAACTTTTTCCAAAGAGAGAACACTGTGTCATCACTGACACTGACTGACAGGGATGCGTTCATAGAAAATTGGCATCCAAACGGCCAATATGGCGACTGCCATTGAATTTTATGACTGCCATGATAATATGCAAAAGTAACTCTGTCTGTCTGTCTGTCGCGCTTTCAAAACTACTGAACCGATTTACATGAAATTGGTACACAGATAGTCTAGAGCCTGAAAATGGACATAGGCTACTTTTTAATGCGAAAAAAGCGTTGGAAGGGGTTCAAAGGGGGGGATGGGATGAAAGTTGTATGTAAGTATTGTCATTTTTAGAGCTAGAAGCTTTAAATTTATTTTTAAGCTGTTAATTCGATATAAAATCAAGTTTTGTAAAAGCTATGCTACCCAAAGACACTATTCCACGCGGACGAAGTCGCGGGCACACCTGGTATTATATAGTACTAGCTGACCCGACAGACGATGTCCTGTCTTAACTATTTGCAGCATGCATTCTGTCAATGTTATGTCAAACGCCATAAGATTACACTGAAAAAGTTTAAATATTGTCAACAGCGCTTAGGTTACATTAAAAAAAAATGGTGGCTAAGTATTCTTAAATTCTCTAATTTTCCGCACAATTTTCCTAATTTTTTCTTTCATAAGAACCTTCTCAACAAAAAAATCATTAGCGAAATCGGTACAGCCGTTCACGCGCGATGCCGTGACCAAGGGATATAAGGATTCATTTTTATATAATGGAGCATTGTTACTACTAAACTTTCTATTACATACGTGAAACTCCTGACAAAACAATCTCTTTTATCGTCATTTTAGTTGGTTACCCGATTGGCCCTGAAGACTACAGCACTGGCCCTTCTGCAACATCTGGTACCTCAAGTACAGCAGGTACAGACGATGGTTCCTACGCGACAGCATCTGGTTCTTCGGGGGCCGCAGCGAGCAGTGGATATCAACCAACTACTGTAGCTCCAACTATCAGCTCTACTAAAGGAACAATAGTAACGTCAACCGATAGCCCTACAGGAGGCACACCAGCAGCGCCAACCGATAGCCCTGCAGGATGCACAACAAAAGCTCCAGCCACAAGCTCAACTGTAGCCTCAACGAGCAGCCCAACTAAAGGTCAATCGGGTCAATCGTATGCCGCGGCAGCGTCCACTGGTGCCGCAAGTGCCTCCTCAAGCGGTGACAATGGTACTGCCGAGGCAGCATCTGGTTCCTCGGGCACCGCCTCAAGCAGCAACGGAGGAGATTCCTATGCGACAGCATCTGGTTATTCGGGGGCCACAGCGAGCAGTGGATATCAACCAACTACTGTAGCTCCAACTATCAGCTCCACTAAAGGAACAATAGTAACGTCAACCGATAGCCCTACAGGAGGCACACCAGCAGCGCCAACCGATAGCCCTGCAGGATACACAACAAAAGCTCCAGCCACAAGCTCAACTGTAGCCTCAACGAGCAGCCCAACTAAAGGTCAATCGTATGCCGCGGCAGCGTCCACTGGTGCCGCAAGTGCCTCCTCAAGCGGTGACAATGGTACTGCCGGGGCAGCATCTGGTTCCTCGGGCACCGCCTCAAGCAGCAACGGAGGAGATTCCTATGCGACAGCATCTGGTTATTCGGGGGCCACAGCGAGCAGTGGATATCAACCAACTACTGTAGCTCCAACTATCAGCTCCACTAAAGGAACAATAGTAACGTCAACCGATAGCCCTACAGGAGGCACACCAGCAGCGCCAACCGATAGCCCTGCAGGATGCACAACAAAAGCTCCAGCCACAAGCTCAACTGTAGCCTCAACGAGCAGCCCAACTAAAGGTCAATCTGGTCAATCGTATGCCGCGGCAGCGTCCACTGGTGCCGCAAGTGCCTCCTCAAGCGGTGACAATGGTACTGCCGAGGAAGCATCTGGTTCCTCGGGCACCGCCTCAAGCAGCAACGGAGAAGATTTCTATGCGACAGCATCTGGTTATTCGGGGGCCGTAGCGACGAGTGACAAAGACTCTGCTTCAGCAAGCAGTATAGGCTTAGCCAATGCAAACGCTGGAACAAACACCAATAGCCCTATAGGAGGCACAACAGGAGCGCCAACCGATAGCCCTGCAGGATGCACAACAAAAGCTCCAGCCACGAGCTCAACTGTAGCCTCAACGAGCAGCCCAACTAAAGGTCAATCGGGTCAATCGTATGCCGCGGCAGCGTCCACTGGTGCCGCAAGTGCCTCCTCAAGCGGTGACAATGGTACTGCCGAGGCAGCATCTGGTTCATCGGGCACCGCCTCAAGCAGCAACGGAGGAGATTCCTATGCGACAGCATCTGGTTATTCGGGGGCCACAGCGAGCAGTGGATATCAACCAACTACTGTAGCTCCAACTATCAGCTCCACTAAAGGAACAATAGTAACGTCAACCGATAGCCCTACAGGAGGCACACCAGCAGCGCCAACCGATAGCCCTGCAGGATACACAACAAAAGCTCCAGCCACAAGCTCAACTGTAGCCTCAACGAGCAGCCCAACTAAAGGTCAATCGTATGCCGCGGCAGCGTCCACTGGTGCCGCAAGTGCCTCCTCAAGCGGTGACAATGGTACTGCCGAGGCAGCATCTGGTTCCTCGGGCACCGCCTCAAGCAGCAACGGAGGAGATTCCTATGCGACAGCATCTGGTTATTCGGGGGCCACAGCGAGCAGTGGATATCAACCAACTACTGTAGCTCCAACTATCAGCTCCACTAAAGGAACAATAGTAACGTCAACCGATAGCCCTACAGGAGGCACACCAGCAGCGCCAACCGATAGCCCTGCAGGATGCACAACAAAAGCTCCAGCCACAAGCTCAACTGTAGCCTCAACGAGCAGCCCAACTAAAGGTCAATCGGGTCAATCGTATGCCGCGGCAGCGTCCACTGGTGCCGCAAGTGCCTCCTCAAGCGGTGACAATGGTACTGCCGAGGCAGCATCTGGTTCCTCGGGCACCGCCTCAAGCAGCAACGGAGAAGATTTCTATGCGACAGCATCTGGTTATTCGGGGGCCGTAGCGACGAGTGACAAAGACTCTGCTTCAGCAAGCAGTATAGGCTTAGCCAATGCAAACGCTGGAACAAACACCAATAGCCCTATAGGAGGCACAACAGGAGCGCCAACCGATAGCCCTGCAGGATGCACAACAAAAGCTCCAGCCACAAGCTCAACTGTAGCCTCAACGAGCAGCCCAACTAAAGGTCAATCGGGTCAATCGTATGCCGCGGCAGCGTCCACTGGTGCCGCAAGTGCCTCCTCAAGCGGTGACAATGGTACTGCCGAGGCAGCATCTGGTTCATCGGGCACCGCCTCAAGCAGCAACGGAGGAGATTCCTTTGCGACAGCATCTGGTTATTCGGGGGCCACAGCGAGCAGTGGATATCAACCAACTACTGTAGCTCCAACTATCAGCTCCACTAAAGGAACAATAGTAACGTCAACCGATAGCCCTACAGGAGGCACACCAGCAGCGCCAACCGATAGCCCTGCAGGATACACAACAAAAGCTCCAGCCACAAGCTCAACTGTAGCCTCAACGAGCAGCCCAACTAAAGGTCAATCGTATGCCGCGGCAGCGTCCACTGGTGCCGCAAGTGCCTCCTCAAGCGGTGACAATGGTACTGCCGAGGCAGCATCTGGTTCCTCGGGCACCGCCTCAAGCAGCAACGGAGGAGATTCCTATGCGACAGCATCTGGTTATTCGGGGGCCACAGCGAGCAGTGGATATCAACCAACTACTGTAGCTCCAACTATCAGCTCCACTAAAGGAACAATAGTAACGTCAACCGATAGCCCTACAGGAGGCACACCAGCAGCGCCAACCGATAGCCCTGCAGGATGCACAACAAAAGCTCCAGCCACAAGCTCAACTGTAGCCTCAACGAGCAGCCCAACTAAAGGTCAATCGTATGCCGCGGCAGCGTCCACTGGTGCCGCAAGTGCCTCCTCAAGTGGTGACAATGGTACTGCCGAGGCAGCATCTGGTTCCTCGGGCACCGCCTCAAGCAGCAACGGAGGAGATTCCTATGCGACAGCATCTAGTTATTCGGCGGCCGCAGCAAGTAGTGGACCTCAGCCATCTACTGAAGCTCCAAATGTCAGCCCCACTAAAGGAACAACAGTAACGCCAACCGATAGTCCCACTAAAGGCCCAGCTCCGACTGTGAAACCAACTGACACTCCAATAGACGCAGAAACTGGAGGATCAGGGCCTGACACAATTAATTATCCTGCACCCGTTGGATATCCCACACCAGTGTTCCCATTACGTTGCAAAATACCACCAAGCAGCTGGATTTCGACATCATCGGGGCCTTACGGCTACAGGCGTAGACCCGTGTATCCTGGTTCAACAGATTCACCCACGGATAGTCCATATGGCTCAGAAGATGGTGTTGGACCTTTCGGTGACCCACGGCCTTTCTACCCTTATACAGAGCCTTACGGGTTCAGATTCAGGTACCCTGGTGGGCCAAGATATCCTCCTTATACTAGACCCTGTGGTTTGTCAACCTCGCCTGGAGGACAAATATGCATGTGCTTCCCACGACGTGAAGACATTCCAGATTTTATCAGAGAGTACTTCGAATAGGCAGTAATGCATATTAGTACTTAGTTATAATTTCTACTTACTACTTACTTGAAGCATGTGACTCTGAACGGTGGATTAGGTACTAAGTAAGTACGTATTTATTAATTTTAGTGCAGCAATCAAAAATGCCTTAAGGGCACCAAAAAAACTACTTCAATAAATTAAAATGAATATCTACTATGATTATTTTTACTGACACACTCTTTTACCGTTTTGAACATCTTCATCTTCTTCTATTTATGGCCACTCTCCGTCATTTCGACACAATTTTGCCAGTGTCAAGTGAGATCACAGAACACATATATCCTTACGAAATAATTTAGATCAAGTCATTCGTCAAGAAGAGAAAATGGTAGGGGGTAGGGGACACGAGTTTTGACATTTTTTGAAACGACACATAGCACTTTTATTTTAATAGTTTTTCTTGTGTTATTGTGAGTATTGTTGTTTAATTTTGGTGGAATTTTAAAGAATAATACTTAGGTCGTAACATAAAGTGTGAGCCATTAGAATAAATGTGTTCAAAGTGGTTTTTCTGAATGTGAAAATTCGTGTTAGGTTTCACCATTATTGAAGAGGAGAAGAAGATAATGAGAAATTTTTTCTTCAAAACTCGAAAACGAAATCTTTATTTCATAAATTAAAACGAAACCACTTTACTGTTATTACTGGGCTACCTGAACAGAGTGTGCTTTGGTATACGACTGTATACCTCTTAGTTTATATAAGACAAAATTTTATTCCCTGTAATGTCGCACGCCAACCTCCTCACTACACCACCACGTTTGGGTTGGCTGGCAGACAATGCTTTCAGCATTAAGTCCACCCTTTGTAACAAATTTATAATTTTGTGCAATAAAGTATTAAATAAATAAAATAAATAAAAATACGACGGTGGCCATGCGGCAGGTATGCATGCTCTGACTTACCTGTCACGCTCCAGGCCAGACCGCTAAAGCTAGAGAGCTGAAATTTGGAATGTACTTTGCTTACATGGCACAGGCACCCGCTAAGACGGGATTTTGAGAAATTTAACCCCTAAGTGGGTCAAACTGGGCCAAAACGTTTGCATGCAAAATCGTATTCCTTGAAGTTAGAAACACAAAACCTGGCATGTTTATTCTTTAAACCAAATAAATAAAAACTGCATTTCAAAAACAACAAAAACCCTAAACTGCGATGCTATTAGGGTTCAAAGTTTGTATGGAAAAATCAAAACTTGATGCGACTGGCTTGAAACTTGGTGTGAATATTAAGAACGTAAACTAAAGAAACCCGTCCTTTTTTATATTAACCCTTAAACGGCTGAATAGTAGATTATGCATTAAGGGGATAAAGCAGTGTATTATGTCTCGAGCGATATTTTGAACCCCAAGGACGAGGGATCCTAGGGTTAACTCACGAGCGAAGCGAGGGAGATACAGAGTTAGAAGCTAGAATCCCGAGGCTGAGGGGTTCAAAAACGCCTGAGACAAATACACTGCTTTATCCCCAAAATGCATACTACTTTATATAAACACTGCGAGGCAATACAATAGTTTCCAATGATATCAGTTGCTTCAGATTGTATGCATTCCGGTATCACATCACTTTCGTCACTGTCAGTTGACATTTTTGTTAAAATACGCTATTTTGTTACAAAATAACACAAAAATTTGCAGTTTAGCGCCTTTTCGTTCTATTTGTTTTTTTTTGTAGTGGCAAATTCTTCTTCATGCAGGTTTCTATGAAAAGTTTCATTCTAATTTTGAATACATTCTCCTTGATTTAGGGCTCTATGAAAAGTTTTCATTCTAATTTTGAATAAATTCTTCTTGGTGTAGAGCTCTATGAAAAGTTTATATTCTAATTTTGACGTTTGGTCATGGATTGCAAGGAGCTCGTATATTCAATGTTGATTCCAAATTCAAATGTCATAATTCCCTAGGGGATTATGAAATTCAGTACATTTATAATGACCCGGCTAGACCATAGGACACAAATGACTTGCTTTAAGTTGAGTTTGCATGACACATAATATGCCATTGACGAGCAGGTGTTATATAAAATAAATAAAGTAGGTGGTCCGTTTGAGGGGTCAGGAATAAACGCACAGCCAAAACGGCTAAAGCCAGAAAGCTGAAATTTGGAATGTAGTTTCGTTACATGACACAAGCACCCACTAAGACAGGATTTTAAGAAATAAAGGCCCTAAGTGGGTCAAACTGGGACAAAACTTTTAGATGCAAAATCGTATTCTTCGAAGTTAGAAACACAAAACCTGGCATGTTTATTCTTTAAACAAAATAAATAAGAACTGCATTAAAAAAAAACTGAACCCTAAACTGAAAATCAAGAACGTAAAATAGAGAAACACGTTTTTTCGATATTAGCCCTAAAACGGCTGAAAATAAATAAAGTAGGCATAGAACTGTAAAAAAGCCAAAAACTTAAATTGGTTAAAGCTATAGAAAAACTAAATAATTATGCAGATCTACTAATTAAACGATTTCAATTCTAAAAGTCGAGTTTGTCTGTTTGTGTTTGTTTGTTCGCGGATCACGCCTAAACTACTAGCCCAATTTCAATGAAACTTAGTGATATTACAAAATAAATTCAAATTACAGTTACTTGGATCGTACAAAAAATCCTAGACTATTTAACTGAGTACCGCGCGAGCGAAGCCGCGGGCAAATAGCTAGTAGTATATATATGTATAAGCAATCGGTAGGTACCTATTTGCGGGCATTTGTTACAATTAAGATGTTGTTTCATTCGGCACAGAATCATCAATCTTGGAATTTCATTACTTTGCCGAAAATAGGTGAGTAAGGCAGGTCCTTGGAAAAATAGTAGATTAACAAGGGGATAAAGCAGTGTCTTCTGTCGCGGGTGACGATTTAAATCGCGAGCGTAATGAAGGACTCGAGGTTTACTCCCGAGCGTAGCGAGGGTGTTAAAAACTTAAATCACGAGCGAAGCGAGGGATTTAACACGAGTCCTGAGTATAGCGAGGGATTTAAGTTCACCCAAGACTAAGACAGCTTTATCACCGAGAAAAATACTCTACTTTTCGTACCATTTGCGAAAAAATTTAGAACATTAGAACATACTTATTTATAAAAATAAATTAAAATAAACTTAACGTTTATGTATTTGAAGAAAACAAAAACGCGGCATTTTCCTAGACTAATATTTTCGGAAAGGCATCAAGCTCATACGGCCTGCATAATAAATGCGTTTTCCTTTTTCAAAAAGATGTATAATGCTTTATATGCAAACTCAATGGTGTAAACACAGATGTAGTTCAGTATAAATTGTATTCCAAATTTAAATCACTTTCTCCCCCTAGAGGATGAAAGAAATCCAGTACAATTTTCTCTCCCTGTTTTTAACAGATTAAAAATGACTATTGTTATGTTCGCTTTTTGTGGCATAGAATGTCACTTTTTTGAGCAAGTGGTACGAAAAATATTGTATGTTTGGTAATTTACCTATCTACCTAACCACATGTAGGTATACATAATGAGATAAGATGATGTTTCCAGCAGCGGTTTTTATAAAAGTACTAGGATAACAGAACAAAGCAGGAGATGATTCTAAATAAAATTAATATTTTACGATGTATCTTTCTTTATTATTAGTACATCATCCTGTTGGCTAGTTCTGCTTTCCTGGTACTTTTCTCAAAATTATCTCAACTAAGAAGGGGTATCTGTTCTGTGCTTGTTTTTTGAGTAGGTAGGTGATCTTGAAATGGTTCCTTGTCGACTGTACTTGCCATTTTTTATGTATGAACTCAAGTAAACCGTGTCCAGCGGGACTTTTTGCTAGGTATTTTTAGAGAGTGGTCGTCCGAAACCGTGGACCTACGGGATGAAGCGGTGACTTTGGCTCAACACTAGTTTCCGCCCGCGACTTCGTACGCGTTCCGTTGGATCCCGTTAATTTTCCAGGATTTTTCCAGCCTATGTGTTAATCCAGGTCACGGAAGAATAACTGGAAAAAACACGTCATCCACGTACACGACATTGCGTATTTTGCTTTCCTGTGACTTTTCAGGGGCATTATTCTGTATGACTTAGGAGATTCCTTGCCGTAACCGTATGACGTCACCGTAAGGAATGACATTTATGGCATAGGAAATACGGCATAGGCATAGGGCGATTTCACGCCGCTGTCTTGTCGTGCTGCGTAACGCGCTTGTATTACGGCCCCTGTGGTGTTTACGATCAATAGAATAAACACAATAAACTGCCATTATCGTCATCACCATCATCTGATGATGAAGTCATAAGGTAGTCAGATAGAAGTCTGTGTTTCTAGTTTTTACACACAAATTTATGAAATTGCTGTCGTCTGCGGCTTTGCTCGCGTGGTAGCAACATATGCATTATTTGGTTAAAATCTTTGATCCTAATTCTAGACCCTTTAGGGTGCGACTTTTTAAAATTCCTTTTCTTAGTGCACCCCTACACTATATAAGGATACTACCCTCCAAATTTCATACCTCTAGGACTTATAGGTTAGGCTGTGCGTTGATTGTCAGTCAGGGCCCCGTAGCCGGGACGCATTCGACTCAAGCCATCATGGATTGGAATTTGCGATAGATCCTATTCGTGGGACCTGTCACGTCACATGACAGCACAGCCTCGGCGCCTCGGCGCAATATACCCATCGACGTTATATCGATTTATTTCAATTTGCAGCTAATACTGTAGGGCGGGAGAACAGGGCTGGATTCATGGACGAATTAATTCGTCCTAGGCTGGATTGGACACGTGACCCGAGGGCTGGTTATTATCTAGGCCAGCGTATCAGCATTGCTATTCAGCGCGGCAATGCAGCCAGTGTCTTGTGCACGCTTCCGATTGCTACTGATCTGGGAGATAGCTCAACTGTTTCAAGTGTATTTCGTACTGTTTATTGTTTATTATTTGACACAAAATAAAACAACTGGCAGGTTTTCTGAACTGTTTTTATACTAAATCATAGATATTCTGTGACTAATTAGTGCCATTAGCTCGCTTCAGCGCGTTTTTTGCCGTCAAAAGCTTCTTTGTTTTCATATATGTATCTGTGACCACATCGCTTGACATTATGCTGGGCAGCGAAAGCAGTCCGAGCTTACGATACCTACGGGGGCAATACCTATGATTTAGTATGAAAACGTCCGTGAGCATCGCAAAGTAACTTTCGAAGGAAGATAGACTCCCAAAAACAGTTCCCAAATCTCACGCTAGAGGCGCTTATCGGGTTTTCATATAAAATTTCTTGCTCTGGGAATAATGCGTTTGCGATTGCCATATAATAGCAAAAAACACAACACTAGGATAAGGGCTCAGTACAAAAACCTGCCAGGCTTACCCTGCACGTTTTTATGAGACAACGATTGCCGCCCTGAATCCACCCCCGTTCTTTATTTACATAGACCCCTCAGGTTTGGCTATAAAAAGGAACATTTGTCTACCGAAGCCATCAGTACAAAGTTGTCTTTCCAAGTGATTTATGTAGTTATTTTACTTATACTTATTATAAAATGTTTCAAATGTCAGAGAATTTGTTTTATATGGTGTTAGTTTTGTCTGTCAGTTTAGTTTATACTACAGGCAGTGATATGAAGGTACGTAGAATAAGTACCTACCTACCTAAACCTACCAGCCTAATTAAAATATTATAAGTTCAAAAACTATTTAAAACCCGACTCAAAAATACGCTCTAAAAAGTATGCAATATTCTCATCTGAAATTGTTATTTGGGTCTAGAAGACCCTTTTGATGTTGAGCGGTAAAACTTTAACTTGCACAGTTAATGAAAAAAAGTAGAAAAAACAGATAATATGCATGTATACCTATACAGTTTCGGTTCGGATCGGAAGCCTCGGTGGGCGAGTCCATTCGCACTTAAACCGGATTTTTTTGATGGATTCGGCTTGCCCATCCTTCCAGCCTAGTCGAACTTAAGTACAATAGTAATGACGATTTCAGGAAGACGATAGAAGAGCACACAGCGATCGAGGTGGTCTGTGGTTTGGACCTCGACTCGGCAAAAGGTCCTACCAGATGGACGAGGAAAACAGCAGGTAGGTAACCCAGTAATTATACAGTACTCACCTACGAGCACAATTTTGTATAATAAATTCTAGGCATATAGGCACGTTATTGCACGCAACATTCAATTGCTACTTTTCGTGAACAATTTCCTTCAGTAATGCTGAAATGTTATGTGACGCGGTCAACGTGAAATCTTTGATAGCCGAAATGTTCTAGCATTCCCTGATCGTGTTGTGAATGCAGAGGAGAAGGTCCAAGGTGTTGGACCTGGCTTCGTTTGTGACAGTTCAATCTAGTTTAATAGATATGCCACGAATAAATCTCCGTCACCAGGGCCTCTATACTGTGAAAAATGACTTATAGAAGATTCGGTATTATCGTTTCTATTACACTGCGCGGTCATCTCGAACGATGACGTGGGCTCTTGCGAAGTGACAGCGTCATTGCGCAGTGTAACAGAAACGACGCTACCGAATCTTCGTAAGTCATTTTTCACAGTAGAGGCCCCGAGTTGGCCACTAAACTCATACGAGCTTGCTTGCTATCTAGTTCAATGCAGTATTGCCTACCACGTAATACAAGCTCTACTGTTTATTTTACAACAGTACATTTTCTATATTCTCATAAGCTACGACCTAAACTAAACTAAGTTGACTTAGTCAAGAGTTCCTGTTTCAAGAGTCAAATTCAAAAATGGAGGAGGTTCTCAATTCGGTTGTATTTATTTTTGTTTGTTACCTCAGAACTCCATCATTTACGAACCGATTTGAAATTTTTTTTTTATCTGAAAGGGTATGCTTCCAGATTGGTCCCATAATTTTTTTATCAAAATCGATTCATTAATTTGGTAATTAAATAAGAATAACTCGAAAAAACACATCATTCACATACACGGCATTGCGTATTTTGCTTTCCTGTGACGTTGCTATGGTGTTTACGATCTAACAGTCCCATGAATTGTTATAATCATCATTTGATGATGAAGGCGTATCAAATTGAAGTCGGTTTTTCCAGTTTTTTTAACTTATAAATTATTTACAACTAGACCATAATCAATATATTTTTCAGAGATGTCTACTTGAGATTGATAGAAGCAGCAGATGCCCTCAGGTATTATTACGATCAGCTGCCCGACTCGTTAGTGGAGAGACGGAACGAGCCTGACACACGAGGTTAGTACCTAGTTACACGAGGTTAGTTAGCATGATCTAAATTCTAACTGATTTAATTCAAATCGTTTCCTGCACTTTTATGTTGTTTTATAGTTGTTCTACAAAAGGCAGTGTAGCAAACATAAACCCTGTTAGGGCACAGCAGTTTTTTGAGGTATAGATTGATAGGCACTAGGTGGCATATATTTATTAGTTTATTTTGCGTTTTCGTGACTGCTATTGCATAAAAGATAAAACAGAAGTTATAAATCAGTAGGTACGAGATAAAGCAAAGTCGCTTCCCGCGTCTGTCCTAATGTCTGTATGTATGTATGCTTAGATCTTTAAAACTACACAACGGGTTTTGACGCAGTTTTTTTTTAATAGATAGAGTGATTCAAGAGGAAGATTCATATGTATAATACATCATCATCATCACTGCATTGCACTCGTGCGAAGCCGGGTCGGGTCGCTAGTAACGCAAATCGGGACCAGAAATGCCCCAACGCCTTTTTGTTACAGTGAATAAGAAAGTGATCTTCACGCCGAAGCTCGGCCGCAGCTTGGATGACGAGAGGCAGTTTGTTGACTTCACGCCGCGACTCGGACGCCGCGCTGAAGACGATGTTACACCACCCGACCAGGATATGTAAGCACTCGTCACCAACACGATGAACTGCTTTGGTGCAAGTCACTGTAGTGAAGAGATGAATATCCCATCCCACTTCCCACTAATATTATAAATGTCAAAGTTTACATGTTTGTGTTTCAATCAAGGAACTTTATTTTATTTATTTAATACTTTATTGCACAAAATTATAAATTTGTTACAAAGGGTGGACTTAATGCTGAAAGCATTGTCTGCTAGCCAACCCAAACGTGGTGGTGTAGTGAGGAGGTTGGCGTGCGACATTACGGAGAAAAATACTACACCTACTACATAATTTAATATATAACTATGTGTATATATGTATATAACATAACAAATCAATAGAACATTACGTAACAGAACACAGAGGTAGGTATGGTAAAACAAGGTGGCATCTACCTTTATCAAAAGATAATGTTGTGAGAGGTGACACCATGCATAGAGTCCTTTCCATGAAAGAAGTCCCGCAGACGCGGCGCTGTAGTCGACCTTAAGTATTATTTCTCGGGCAGCACTTTTAACAACTTTAGGCATTGAAAACAAGACTTTGATCACAGAAACCAAATAAAAACGCACTAGCATCCGAACACATTAACAGCACCTGACAACTAATTTAAAATTTAGTTCCGGAAATTGCCGCGGGACTTCTTTCATGAAAAGGACCATACAACTGTTAAGTGGACTGTTTAAGGAAAAGCTCGCGTGTCAGTTTTTTGAAGTGTTGCCTTGTCTCTATCTTTTTGATCTCGTTAAGCAGTTCGTTCCATAGCCTGACCCCTTCCCCTTGGTTTCAATAACGCTGCAACTACTGGTCCGATTTGAGTGAAACTTGTAATACATAAATACCTAGTTCGTGACCTGGATTAACACATAGGCCGGAATACTGAAACGTCACTCAAATTTGAGCACCACATAAAATTGCTCTGCCTCTGTTTGACATTATTTCTGTTACACATGCTAGAAAATAGCATGAATAGCATGCTAAAAAGCGTGCTAATTAGCATGCTCAATATGAGTAGCATGCTAATTATTAGCAAGGTTTCGATGCACATGCTAAATGAGCACTTGCTCACTAAAAGCATGCTTTATTAGCATGTGTAAAAGTACCTTTACTCATTTGCATAATTTAAGCGTGAGCTTAATTTAAGTGGCGTTTGAGTATTCGACCAATACGCTCCTAATTATCCCGGAAAATCAGCATGATCAAACGGGACGCGGACAAGAGGTCAGCGGAAGCTAATATTGAATAAATTTATAAATATTCATGGACATTTCATACAACGCCCTCTAGTCCCAAACTAAGCAATGCTTGTAATAAAGTTCACTAGATTACTGATAAAATACCTACTTGAGTTTTTATTGAGTAAGGTCCGTATGATGAGAAGGAAATCGTTACTCAAGTCAATTATATGATCTGTGCTCAAGCATAGATTTGAGTAGAGATTTTCATATAATTCTCGAGTTCGGATCCAGTGCTTGAACAGTAAATCAGCATGTATACGGGCCTTAGAGCTTAGAATCTACAATCTACAATACTTCTACTCGTATCTAATAGTTACCGTGGAGATGATCGCGCCGACAGCAGAACTCGATACTTCTCACCACGACTCGGAAGAACTATGAGCTTCTCACCACGACTCGGCAGGCAGCTTGCTTATGGTAAGAAATAATAATAATCTATCTATACTATTATAAAACTGTAAAAAAGCCAAAAACTAAAATTAAAGAGTTTATCCATAAACTAAATATGCAGATCTACTAAATAAACGATTCTGATTCCGAAAGTCGAGTTTGTCTGTTTGTTTGTTCGCTGATCACGCCTAAACTACTGGACCAATTTCAATGAAACTTATACCATTCAGAAGCCCTTTTTCCGGATTGAAACATAGGCTATATTTTATTGAAATGAAAGACGTGGATTCTTAGATGCAGCTTGACCTCTCTAAACCAAAAGCCGTCTTTGGCACGAGGTTCATTATATGCTGCTTGACAGATATTTTGGTGGAAAGTTTCGCACGCGTGCGAAGTCGCGGGTATCAGCTAGTAATAAATACTTATTATTGGATAATATCACAAAACGCTCTCTAGTCGCCTGTCTAAGTATCTAATAGGCATTCCGTCTTCTGTGGAATAATCAATGTAGGTACATAATATTGCTTTTCGTACCACTTGCTCAAAAAAGTGACATTATATGCCACAAAAAGCGAACATAACAATAGTCATTTTTAATCTGTTAAAAACAGGGAGAGAAAATTGTACTGGATTTCTTTCATCCTCTAGGGGGAGAAAGTGATTTAAATTTGGAATACAATTTATACTGAACTACATCTGTGTTTACACCATTGAGTTTGTATACAAAGCATTATACATCTTTTTGAAAAAGGAATACGCATTTATTATGCACGCCGTATGAGCTTGATGCCTTTGCTTTTCCGACAAAAAAATATTAGTCTAGGAAAATGCCGCGTTTTTGTTTTCTTCAAATACATAAACGTTAAGTTTATTTTAATTTATTTTATAAATAAGTTAATGTTCTAAAATGCTATCTCATATTATTATTGTGTTATTTTTTTCGCAAATGGTACGAAAAGTAGAGTATTTTCCTCGGTGATAAAGCTGTCTTAGTCTTGGGTGTACTTAAATCCCTCGCTACTCTCAGGACTCGTCTTAAATCCCTCGCTTCGCTCGTGATTTAAGTTTTTAACACCCTCGCTACGCTCGGGAGTAAACTTCGAGTCCTTCGTTACGCTCGCGATTTAAATCGTCACCCGCGACAGAAGACACTGCTTTATCCCCTTGTATAATAATTTACTATTTTACTGTAGTTTTAATGTCTCAGACTGACGGACGTAGTGCGTTGTCTAACAGGGTACGTCCTCAATAGAACTTTTAGGTAATGCATTTTTTATACACGGAGTAACATCAAGTGGGACATTTGCTTGTTCCAAACTTTTTCATAAAACGTAGTGATTTGATTATCTTTTTTGACTGGAAGAGACCTATTCAAGAAGGATCATAGTGGAATGGATTGTTTTTAGTTAGAAATGGGCGTTTTCGTTTTTTCTCGCAAACGGCTACGTAGCCGCTATACAGTTTGCATATCGATTTCAAAAACAGTTTTCAAATATCGATACGCGCTTCGTGTTTTCGCGCCTCAAAACCATAAACCAAAAAGTTACAATAGAAAGTAAACCATATTGCTAGACATCTATGACATATTTTTACGCACGCCACTAACATGCAAATATAGCTAACGTTACGTCACTCAAATTCGCTCCATCTCTTTCTAACCAGTAAAACTATTCATACTTAGAAAGAGAGGTAGCGAATCTAGCGTATCATATCGGTGCTTCATATCGTTTTGGTTGGTTTGTACCTAAGTACCTTACAATGTAAAACTGTTAGCAATAAAAGGTTTTTTTTATTTTATTTATCGGGTTTAGTGTCACATTTGTTTACGTACGATAATTAATTTTTCTCAAAGAGATTAACTTTTTTTCAGAGAGCTATCCTGAAAACATTCGAGTTGCAAGAAGTACAAACGATACCAAAACTTCAGAACGCTAAACGGACCTAAACTAAAACGAAACGTATTATCTACTATGTACTAGGATAGAACTTATTTTGGACGAAATAACTTTTGTAAATGTGATAAATAAATAAAGAAAATAATTGTTCCTTTGTTTTTACTAGACATTTTATTAAATAATATACGAAAAAGCTTATTTTAACTACGTACAATGAGCGGTCTTATCTCTAGGGAAGATTTCTTACAGACCACCTTTAGATGGAGAGAAGCGTATAAATAGGAGGGGTAACCTAGGTAAGTAGTACCTAAACATAAAATAAATCGGTATCTCATAATTATCATGATATAAGCACAAGTACAGACATTATTCCATAAACATTTTACAAGTCTAATCAATTTAAAATAAAATCATGGCACAAACACATCAAAATTAGGTACAATTCAATTCATTTATTCTTCTTTCGACAATTTACAATGTTCTTAGAGAAAACGTTACGAATAAAATAAAATAAAAAATAATAGTATTAAATACAATATAATAAAAGTTTACAATAATAATAATAATAGGCCCTTACATCAATTGACGATGATCTAAACAGCGTCAGGAGACAACCTAAAAAATATCATCATTTGTCACAATTTTTAAGCTCTTTGGTTCAAATTAGTTAGACTAATTCATTAGGTATAGGTACCTACATAGATTGAATGAAATGAAATTCTAAAAAAAATTGTAATTACTATAACGCGAAACGCAACATTAAAGTAACTTACTTATAATACATAGTAACAGCCAGACATGGAACGAACATCTATGTTTGCCACTAAAATTTGTTCTAAGTGGGGATCGAACCCACGACCCGCAGCACGGAAGGCAGAGCTACTACGGACTGAGCTTACCGCGTTCACACTATGCCCATGCCGCTGCTGGCATTATTGCCGTGGACTTATTACCACAGCAACATCGCCTTTATTCCCACTAGAGAGCAAAGGCGTGAACATGGACCGGGAGCCGGGACAGAGGCATGATCGTGTTCACACTATGCTCATGCTCAATTCCCTGCCGACTGCGGCGTAGTGTGAACGCAACATTACAACTTGTGACGTCACTATGACGTCAAACTGCGTGTTTCGACTAAAAACGTTCACACTACTACCTTCACAACACAATCCTTACAAACGATTTGTTTTTACAATCAAGAGACGCCTGGTTTAGACGGGGTCAGTAACATGGCAGTACAGTAACCCAGTCCAGCGCTGACTTGTCACTGGGTGCATGTAAACAATAGTTTTGTGTCAGTCCAGCTCTGCCCGTCCGTTGGCAACCCAGGTCCAATGAGAACCGGCAGCGACTGTCGGATCTCTACTGGCATTGTTTAAACAGTGCGGACAGTCACTGCCCGTTCGTTTTTTGTGCATAACTCATAGTCACCACATGAACACAACTGGCTGAGCAAATGCCGCGCAACTGACTGCAGTTTATACAGTGGCAGTGACTGGGTCCGAAACCAAGATAACTGGGTCCAGTCACTGGCATTGTGTAAACCTTGCATTAATCCGTTAAAACCAACACAACATTCAAAATGTCAAACATGCACAAGGTTGGCCGGTGGAAACGCAAATCGATATCTTCACAGAGTTGTGCATGTTTTATTGTGAATGTTTTGCAGTGGAAACGTACGGTAATGTGTAAACTTAACCAAAAATCTCTTCCAACACATGTTTAGGCACTTTCTTTGGTCTTTCAGTATCACATTTCTTTTCACAACTCCTCTTGGGCTTACTCGGAGTGACAGAAGTCTTTATAGGGTTGTACGCGTCACGGAAACCAACCACCCTCTTAGGAGATAGATACTCAACAAAATAAACTAATTCGCTACGACTGCAATGAGTCGCGAAACATATGGATAGACTATTATCAGAATCTGAGACCAAAGCTAAATCTTCAGGCTTGAAGTTTCTCCATTTCATAGCAGAGAAGTGGATATATAAATAATTGTGTTGGTTGTCGGTATAACAGAAGCAGTGGCGTCTGTATTTTGAGCAGAGGTGGATTTTTGTATCGTTTTTTGTATTCGTAACTCCTGGTAGTTTGTCGAGAAACATACTGAAATCAAATTGAAAAAAGCAATCTCGTATGAGTTATAGTAGGTGCCAAATAACACCGCAATACAGGTCATTCACCCACCTTCAAAACGATGTCACAAACTTCAATTTATGAATGGCTAATTCAGTCGCTTTCCATACAAACCTGTCGCTAAGACGGTTATCGCTCGAATCTCGCAGTACTGTTTGTTTACCATTCATAAATTGAATTTTGCGACATCGTTTTGAAGGTGGGTGAATGACCTGTATTGCGGTGTTATTTAGCACCTACTATAGTGACCAACTCTGTTGACGGAGTTTTTAGGCCGCCTTAAGGCCTCCGCCATGGCTTAACGACTGCTAGAGCCAGGACCGACAGTTTAACGTGCCCTCCGAAGCACGGAAGCGCTCAGATGTGTGCCTCTAACGGTCACCCATCAAATTGAACATTGTTAAGATTTGTACTTTGGCAACTAAGAGTTAATCAACTACCTACCTACTTTATTTAGTAAAATCACAAGGACGTTTTTGTTTGTTGGTATAAAGCACCGGTGGCCTAGTGGTAGCAACACTGCTTTCTGGTCCTAAGGTGCTCATACTGGGTTCAAAACCAGTGAACTAATGGATTTTCCATTCGAAAAATTGATGTGCGCATTTCTATTCCATTGTATGTATGTATGTTTTTTACTCTTTCACGCAAAAACTACTAAAACCGATTTGGATGAAACTTGGAATATATATTGTCCGTGACCTGGATTAACACATAGGCTACTTTTTATCCCGAAAAATCAATAGGATCCAACCGGACGCAAACGAAGTCGCGGGCAGAAGCTAGTCACCAATATTATAAATGTCAAAGAGTTTTAGACATTTGAATGTTTGTTTCAATCACGCTGCCATTGCTGGTCCGATTTAGATGAAACTTGGAATATATAGTTCGTAGCCAGGATTAACACATAGGCTTTTTATCCCGGAGAATCAACAGGATCGAACGGGGCGCGGACGAAGCCGCAAACAGAAGCTAGTACGTAAATAAAAGTAGGTAGGTACCTATATGTAATGTAGCTGGCAAACACTGGATGAGAAGAGCCGAAGACCGGGCTCAGTGGCGCGTTTTGGGAGAGACCTACGTCCAGCAGTGGACCGATATAGGTTGTTGATGATGATGATGATGATGATGATGATGACCTACCTGTATAGCGCCCAGTTGCTATCAACATACACTTTCACCCCCATACGCTTATATAATTCATTAAATACATATTCATATCCGTATCTCGCTGACGGAACCAAAGATACTTGGTTCCCGTCCTGTTTCACCCATTTCTCTATCTCCCTGACCAGAAGATCTACAGTGTCTGATCTCTTAGGAAATGTTGTGTATTCTATGTCTTGGAAGGTTGTGTCGACGTATAGGACGTCAAGTTTAATTGGTTTTCTATCGGGGCCGTGTAATTGGGAATATTTGCTGACACTGTAAAAAATTTGATATTTTGTTTATTTAATAAGGGTATCCAACAGGGGAAACACATGAAAATACAATTTATAAAACTAAGGACTTAGGTCTAACAGCCGATAACGCAATTGCGGCCTACGGCCCGGTCGCATGGGTTGCGATTTGCAACGCGGCCAAAACCGCGGCTACGATCGTCAGTTGCACATAGAGTCCTTTTCATGAAAGAAGTCCCGCGGAAATTTACGGAACTAAATTTTAAAACTAAATTTTAAATTAGTTGTCAGGTGCTGTTAATGTGTTCGGATGCTAGTGCGTTTTTATTTGGTTTCTGTGATCAATGCCTAAAGTTGTTAAAAGTGCTGCCCGAGAAATAATACTTAAGGTCGACTACAGCGCCGCGTCTGCGGGACTTCTTTCATGGAAAGGACTCTACAGAGCGCTTCAAAATGGACGTTGAGGAAATAGCAGTGCTTTTGTATCTTATAAGTAAGAAGCGGAAAAAGAAAAGGAAAAAATATTGGGTTCATCCCTTGCTACGTGAAAGGCGAACAAAGAGTTTATTTCATACTTATTTCACCGACCTTCAGCAATATGATGACAAGTTCTGATTATTTGCGGATGAGCAAGTCTTCGTTTGAAGAACTGTTAAGAAAATTAAGTCCATCAATCACCAGAACTGTAACTGTATAAGATACAAAAGCACTGCTTTTTCATCAACGTCCATTTTGAAACGCGGTGTATGTGCAACTGACGATCGTAGCCGCAGTTTTGGCCGCGTTGCATATCGCAACCCATGCGGCCGGGCCGCGCGGCCTGCCCGCTGCGGCTTGGCCGCTAGTGTGCTATTGCTGTTAATGTTTCTCTAATTAAAGGATACCACAACATGCGATTAATTAAAACTCAACTAAGCTACGTACAGAAAAAAGTTACTTTAACCTAAACAATGTGGGTAGTACACTGTTTAGCTTCAAACTTCTTCTTCTTACTGCCTTTATCCCACTAGGTGGGGTCGGCAACATGTTCTTTTCTTCCATTCTCCCCTATCATCCTGATTTGACAACAAAAGATGGAGATTTAGAGCCAACTACCGGTAGGCGTTTATTCATCAAAGTATGTAGGCTACTACCCACACTAGGAAATATCGATACATAACACATCCGTCATCTCAATTTTGTTTAGTTTCAAACGAATTTCAAACGAAGTAAGTATATAGCTAGATAAAGCTTCACTTGTTAGAACACGTGTTTGATTGCTTGGCACGTGACTTTGAATGTGTTCAAAAGGCGTTACAGCATTTCTGTTTCCGATTTGCATACATTTGGTAAATTTTTAGATTAATTGTATTGTTTATAACTTCTGTTGGTATTATCATAATCTATTATGCAGTAGCAGGCACGAAAACGCTAAATAAAGTAATTGTTTTGACGTAAACACTTGTAAATACGATAAACTATATTGAAAACGACACCTTTTTCCAAGCAAAAATGTCTAACAACTAATGATTCTTGCTGCTTTAAAATGACATTTGTTAAATTTTTTAAAACTGCATTGTAACAAACAAAGTTCCATCATTGCAAGTTTTAAAAACATGTGGGATCGGGTCTCCATGCAATTTTCCCCAGATCCTTTGAACAAAGTTTTGCATGTTGCCGTGCAGTATAGGTTTTTTTGCACAAATCAAAATGATCAAAGTTGAATGTGTTCAAAGTTGAATGCGTTCAAAGTTGAACGTCTTCAAAGTTGGACGTGTTCAAAGTTGAATGTGTTCAAAGTTGAACGCGTTCAACGTTGAACGTGGTAAAAGTTATTTATGTACCTGTTTTCACTTATTCTAAAGTCTCCGGTATAAAGAATCTTTTTCAGTGGAGTTTCGAACAGAAACATAACAGATCCGAAACAATGTCCAGCGGGTATTAATGTGACTCCGACATACATCTCTTGAATGTCATTGTGTCTGTCAGCTGGTATGGTTATTGTTGTTGGTTCTTTAACTGTAATATAAAAAAATTATAAAAAAAAACATTCATGGACATATTTCACACCTTTTAATTTTTTTTGTAAATACTTAGTTATATATATTATGATGACAGTTGTCTTGGCTCAGTTGGTAGTAGTTCTGCCTTCCGTGCTGTGGGTTCGTGGGGTCTATCCCCACCAAGATCAAACATTTGTGTACAGCAAACATAGGGCATCAGTTCCAACGTCATCATCATCATTACTTACGTGACAAAGTTTTGATGCAATCTTTGAGTTTCTCATCAATAGTGGATAAAACTATTGCCGCCGAAATTTCCGACATATAAATAATCACAGATGTGGTGTCTATACGACCGTGCAGGGTATTCAGCCCTGTAACGTGGTCTGCGTGACAATGGCTCAGGAAATATGCCCTTTTTCGACAGTCTTCGAAGTTGTCGACAGCAATGCCTGGTATTTCGGGTATATCTCCATTGAATGACGCTTTCATTTTGTACAGATAGGTTTGAGATCACTTTAACCAATTTATATTAGGTATACTATTTAATCGTAAAAACTTTGTAATAACGAAGAAAATTGGGTTTATTTCGCTAAATTTTATAAAAAACAACTTTATCAACAATGTTTTGTTGATGTTTTGATTTGATTGAATGAATGAATGAAATTGAAATAATAAGTCCTCGTCTTGTCCGTCATGTCATGTGAGACGTCAAAAGGTCATTGCCACAATCGAATGATATTTATAATGTCAATAACCTTCACTATGGCGATACGTAATGTCACACAACCTTCTCGCTCGCACTTCAACATTTTTGAAGATATAATATAACTAAATGTAGGTAATTATGTGAAGTTGCAGAGCTTCAGGGTCAAGAGAATAACAATGCAAAGGTTCATTAATTACATAATTACATTTAGTTATATTATATCCTCAAAATTTTTGAAATGTGCGAGCGAGAAGGTTGTCTGACATTACGTATCGCCTTAATAGGTAGGTACTTCCTTGATACGTGCTTGATACGGTAGAGTTCATAATTACATTTAGTTATATTTTAACCCCAAAATTTTTGAAATGTGTGAAGTCCCGCAGACGCGGCGCTGTAGTCGACCTTAAGTATTATTTCTCGGGCAGCACTTTTAACAACTTTAGGCATTGAAAACAAGACTTTGATCACAGAAACCAAATAAAAACGCACTAGCATCCGAACACATTAACAGCACCTGACAACTAATTTAAAATTTAGTTTTAAAGTTTAGTTCCGGAAATTTCCGCGGGACTTCTGTCATGAAAAGGACTCTACCTATGGTTTATGTAAAGGTAGGTATAATGCTCAGTAAAAAATAAAAAAGGGTTTTTTGAACCACAACAATTAGATCACATAGGTAGGTACCTAGTCAAAAATTAAATTTTTAAAGAATTGCGCCCTAGGGCACGGTACTATAGAACTTACCTAGTAGTAGGTACCTACTTTCTATTAGGCTTATAAATAACTTTAGCATACCTATCTATTTTACTTACCTAGCTATCACGGTTACCACTACCTAGGTAGGTAAAATAAAATGGTATTGTATCAACAATAAAATAAATCAATAGGTAGGTAAGTGGCAGGCAATAAAAAATATTGCATTCGTGAAAAATGTCTATGAAACATATTTTTCTTCAAACGTGTGAGTAGATTTTTTAAATTAAGTAAGTACGTGGGTAGTGGGTACACGTATCAACCTAATTTGATAAAAAATCATAAATAGGTTACGTTGCATTTACCGGTATTCGGTATTTACGGTATTTATTAGGTACCTACTTGTCTAGTTGTTTAGCTAAGCCTACCTATTTACTATAGGTAGGTATACCTACTTGTTTAAACACTAAAGGATAGATATAGGCTATTATTATTCCTTCAGGGTAGGTAACGCACCGATAGTGCTCCCAGTGTTGTGGGTTTTTCCTAGCGACGGTGACCGCTTACCATCAGGTGGCCTTAAGCGTGTATGTCTACGAACTACTTCCATAAATAAAAAATTAAGACTAAGAAGTTACCCACTATGTTAACCTTTTTACTACCTAGGTGATGAGATAGACAATGATGCAAAGGGTACTAGGTAATATAGGTAAATATTACCTACATAGTTCCCTTTGCATCATTTTCTTTTCAATTGACGATTGACGACCGTATGAAAAATTCTCTAACCTTCTGGTTACAGGGCAGCTGATAATATTACTAAACTTCACTCATACCTATGTCCTTTTTGCTGCCAACTTGGACGATTTCAGAAGCATAGCCAAGAAGTTCATACCTAACAAACTAGCAGACCAATTGGCAGACATGGCTGCTCAGAACTCAATGAAGTATCGTCAACAACTCAATAAAAATAAACAGGTTCATAGCGAGAAAGAAACTGAAGAGTATAGCGATGAAGAACACGAAAATATAGAGATCACTACACCTGCAGCGATAAGAAAGATCGTAACAACGCTAAAGAAAAGATTCAATATCAAAAATCAGGTAAAAGACATTGATTTTGATGACTTAGTAGATAGAGTTAGAGAGCAACTTGAAAATAAGTTCAAAACCCAACTAAAATCGGAACTACAAAGTAAAAGCCACAATAAAGAATATAGGAATGATTATTCAGAGGAAAGCGTTGCACATGTTGACAACGATGAATCCATAATTAGTAAAATGAATAACGTTCTGAAAAAAGTCACGCCAAAAAGTACAACTGAAGATTCCCCGGTGTATTATGACGATGCAGTAGCAGAGAAAGGTACAGCAGCGGAAAATGATGGGATGATTTTTCAAGAAGCTGATTTAACTAAAACAAATGACAGTTACGAAGACTACGTCACCCCGAACAGAGACAAGATGTTTGAGAGCGAAGCTGAAGAAAAAACTACTAAACCACAAAGAGTTCCATCAGAAAATAAATCAAGATACAAAGTACAGCGGCTAAATGCTGTAAAAGAAACCGCTGTGGTAACTTTAGATGAACAAGACTACGCAGAACATAAATCTGGGGAAGTTAAAGCTAAAACAGAAACACTACTCGATGAGCCAGAGCAAAAAGGCAAGCCAAAGAAACTAAAAGGAACTATGATACCTACTAGAGAGTACTACAAAATGAGTAGTCCTAACTACTACGATAAAACACCGGCTTTAGCTGAAAAGTACGATTTCAATGAACCACTACCGGAAAAGGACAGAGAACCTGAGGATTTAAAGCATTTCGTAAACCCACCAGCTCTTATTAATAGGAAAATTAAATTGAAAAGTAGCTAAACAGCTTTGGGAATTTTAGCTTAGTTGATTCATAGAACGGCACCACAGTGTGGAAAGGACAATCATGCTAAAGTTAAAATTCCATTTGGTTGATGTTGGCTTTTACAAAAATCCTATTATTCATAAACGCGAAAGTTTGTATAAGAATGTAAGGATGTTCTTATACAAACTTTCGCGTTGATAATATTAGTAGGATTATTCTCCAAATCAACAATTTGTTTCTCTTTCACGCAAAAACTACTGATCCGATTTCATGAAACTTGGAATGTATAATCAACGGGACGCGCACGAAGTCGCAGGTGGAATCTAGTATAAAATATATATCTAGGCACCTAGGTCGCGTTTTTATCGAGTACCATTAGAGAAGAACCTTAGTAGGTAAAAAAGTGGTAAGCGAATCAGCGACTTTCAAAGAACTTGAAGTTGAACTTGAGCAAGGGCCAGGCCAAGTTTTGATACAAAATGTTCATAGAAAGGACTCGCAACATGCTATGGCTTAGGATTTAGTCAGAATCAAAGAATTAGGATAACATAATTCCAAGGTTAGAACGGTTTTGTTATTTTGAGACTCGACCTACTACCACTAAACAAAATAGGTAGTATGTAATCAATAGCCTTCATGCTCTGAAAATGTTTATAGAGATCGTAAAACTTTTTGATTGCTTTCTAACAATTTCTCGTTTGATGGCATTTTATAGGCTTATGTACGCAACGTATAAAATTTGAAAATGGAACACTTTTTAAATGAGTAAAGATGGCGGTGTATATTTGTGCTGTTATTCTAGCGATTCATTTTACCGCAGCGTCAGTACCGATTGTTCTAAAAATCCCTTTACAAGCCGATCCAAATAGCCCAGTGAATCAATATATACGAACAAGATACGGATACCGACCACTTTCAGTTCAAAATCTAATGAAATATACTGAAATCCCGCCAAAATTCACAATAATAGCAGAAAAAAAAATATTGTTAGATGAAGCAAGAGACAAAAATGGCGGTCGTTTTTTCAGCGGGAGTTTTCAAGGATTCTCGGGACGAAAACGAATGATTTAAAAAAGTGTTTTGCATTAAACATTTTTACTTTTAATCTAAATAAATTTTCATTGTTAATTTTCAAATGTTTTAGTAACACAGCTATCGTAGTCCGGATCTGCCTTAAAACACTTCTTTGGTGTTACTGATTTTGTGTAGCGAACGACCCTCGAAGTTTTCGTTGACCCTAAAATTATAAAATAAAATATAAATAAGGTTGCTATCTGACTGAACTCAGAAAAATATCATTCGTTCATTAATTCATTAGACTTCACGCTAAAAGCGTATGTCCCTTGTCCCTTACCTTCGCGATCTGTGATTTTAATACAAGGCGGTCTGAAGATTTTGGACTGCTTCATCAGAACATCTGTGTGCGAGGTAAAGTCCAATTTCCAATTTGCAAAGATCACTTTTAGTCCTGTTTTTATGGTCTTGAATGAATGGCGTTTGGTTTTATCTGTGGGGTTTAAAATCATGAAATACTAAAATATGTACCTACCTAGGTACTTACACTGTTGAGTATGGTGGGTATAAAATTGCGACTTCGAGGCTTTGTACGATACCATGAACAACATAGGTACATAGTGAATGAGGATGATATTCAGAGCCCCGAGTCTGTGCATTTGTTTTGACTTTCGACTCGAGTATAGCATACGCAAACGCATTCGCAAAGCGACAAATTTTGTATGAAAACCGGACAAGCGCCTCTAGCGGGAGATTTGGAAATTGTTCCTAACAAAATGTCTCGCTTTACGAATGCGTTTGCGTGTGCTACACTCGAGCCGAAAGTCAAAACAAATGTACAGACTCAGTGCTCAGCGCGCTACACACGGCCGAGACGATACCACAGATCATAATAATATATAATATATAATAATATACACATAGATTTAGTATATAGTAACTATACACGATACTTACCTCTATGAATGACGTTGAGGAGCAATTTGATGGCTGCAACGTCCCACTGAAAAAACCGGAGCTGCAGATTACTGATCTGGTACAGGATGGAGTGGATATCATCTTTCGTGTGGTCCGTCAGGTCTTCCGTCAGCAGTTGAATCAGTCTGAAATGAAAGGTATTTATTGGCTTGATGCCGCATTTCAGGCAGAATAGACCAGAGCCCATAGTCTGAGTTTTGTTTTGTTGATCGAAACGCTTATCGAGAAGCGACTTGCGAGATAATATTTTGTATGAAAACCCGATGAGCGCCTCTAGCGGCAGATTTGCAAACTATTTTCCTCCATACAAAAACTGCGAGTTTCTCGATTCTTGCTTGTCGCAAATCAACCTAACAAAACTCGGACGGGACTACAGGCTCAGGTGTCATGGCTCAGTCGGTAGTAGGTCTGCCTTCCGTGCTGTGAGTCGTGGGTTCGATCCCCACCGAGAACAAACATTTGTGACGGAAAGTTTTTTCTGCCTGACAGTCTGTGCGTTCTATGAATGTATCACGAGTAGGTGAATTTACAAAAAAATATATGTGTAAAGCATCTTCTATCATCATGTTCTATCAGCAATCTAGTTCCCATAGTAGGTACCTACAAGTTTTTCTTAGTTTGGGAGTAGAGGGCATTGTGTGTAATGTTTAAGAATATTTATTTATTGATCTCACCTTATTACCAAGGAGTGGTCGTACGAAATTCTCTTAGTTTCAGTCATATTTCTCTTGTGTCCGGTCAAGAATGGCGTGATGAGATCTTGGCAATGTACCCATTTATCCGATAGCTTATCTGTGTACAATCTTCTGTAAAACACATCTGTGATTTTCGATTTCTTCACCTTTTTCTTTTTAATCGGCTTCTGTGTGTGATTTGATGGACTTTCTTTATATGGGTGGTTCCTTACTAAGGATTTTTTACTCTTTTGAGCGGCGCGAGGAATTTCGCTGACAAAGTCTTTTTCACTTTTGAAGTTTTGACCAATATCAAGGGTAGTTCTAATTTCTTTTAGTTTATATTTTTGTTTTTTTTTCCGAGGATCTTTTTCATTTATCGGAGTGATCGGTTCGTTTTCGTGATCAATGTACTCGACTTCTTCATTTAACGTTATGACTTCGCTCGGGTATTTTTTATAGGTGTTTTTTACTTGATCAGAAAGTTTTTTTTTTAGTATTGCAACCCTTTCTTGTATTGGCAGGGTGACTTGCGTGGTTTTGACTGTATAGGAAACATTGATTGTGCCTGAAAATGAGTTTATACATACATAGGTAGAGTTATGATTGTTATAAATAACTTCAATTTAATAAAAAAAAAATTAGTACCTTAGGTACGTGGTAGGTACGTGCCTTACTTTACTTTTTAGATACCAATTACTTTTGCAAGTAGGTAGGTAATTGGTACCTAGGACACATTGTAGATACAAAATACAGGTACCTAGGTATCTTATTAAATATATTATCACAAAAATATAAATATCAAGTCATGCTCTGAAAGCTATCTCAGTAGAAATCAGAGAAAATTCTTTAGAAGACTTATCTGGCACTGGTTAAGTACGTATTAAACAACGTATTAACGCTTTAAATGCCTAGGTAACTATAAATTAAGCAAAAACTTACCAAATAAAAGAATTAAAACACATTTTAATAAAATCATTTCGATCACTTGTCACAACACACTGGTCACATGATTGATTTTGGTTTACAAAAAACTTAATTAAAAGTTACTCAACCGTTTTCTAAACTTTCACAAATTCAAAATAATTGCGCAACTGTGTGTTTTCTTTCCTTCCGCGACTGGCGAAACTCTCAAACTAGACTCGTGATTTCGAAAAACCAACAATGTATGAAACGGGGGTCAAAATTTGAATCACGTTTCATACAAAACGAGATTTTCAGTGTGTAATTTTGGTAGAATGGGTGTCCCGCTTCTTCTTACGTAGAAACTACGTATTACCATGTATTACATATTCTTTGCCTTCCACTCTCTGCCGAAAGCGACGAGATTTGAAAATTAGTAATATTTTGCCACTTCATACCTTTGCCGGAAGCGCCGCCATCTTGGAAAAATGGCGCCCAAAACAGATTTTTCCTAACCTATCTCAAAACTCCCGGTGAACTTTTCAGGCAAAACTATTGTATTACTGAGTACATTGTAGAGCACTGGGTAGATGGTACCTACTGGTACTTAGTAGCACTACTGGTACCTACAGCATATTAGTACAACTAGTAGATAAAGTTACTAGAAATAAGTAAGAATCTAAATAAAAAAGTTTTTAATATTTATAGGTTAACTTTATTTTATTTTTAAAAGCACCGGGGCGCGAGTAGTTATTTACTTTTTACAAAGTTTCACAAAAATACATGTCCGTTTCTTCAAACTCTGAAATAAAAAAAAAACTTTGAAACCTTGCGTTTATTCATTGTTCTAATTTTCCTATTCTCAACTGAAAGACGCAGTCGTCCTAGACAGCCATTATTATCTCAGAGCAAAAAGCTATTTTCAAAGTGAGGCTCCACTCCACGTCCGACCTACCGACGAATATTATACGAACTAAAGGCTGGTTTACACGTATTAAGTTGTCAAGTAGTTAACTAAATATTGTACCTAAACCAGCCTTTAGTTTATGGTTGGTAGCGTTGGTACCACCGAACATCTATATCCTAGCGGAGTTGGTACACACACACACCCTCACACATGCGACTGGTAGGTACAGTTTTATATTCTGTGGTTTTGATCAAAAAGGTTGGATGGAAATTTGAAAACCGAACACAGGCAATTAATTAAGTAGGGAGGTATGTGATCTTTAAACTCTCCCAAAAGCTCTGCGTCTACCAGTTTATAAAAAAAAAAAACTGCAGGGCTTTTTCTGCGAAAGGGTCAAGGTGGTGCTTTTGAGGTAGCTTGAGCCATCTAGTTTCCCTTGGATCTTTTAGTAGTGATTATAACGTTAAGCCCACCTGGCATATCTCCCTTGCAGTTCACCTTGTCCATAGCACAGCGGCTCTGGAACAGCACCACATCGTTGCTGTTTGCCCTGATCCCGCACACTGGTTCCTCGTCACCAGCTTCGCAGTCTGTGGGACAGGTGGTACGGAGGTACAGCACGTAGAGCGTGCAGAATTTGGTGTCAACAAGGTCGAATTCTGAAAATCAGATATCTATCACCCATCAATTTAGTACGACTAAAGTATTTATGGATTTTACGCGTGCTGCCCTCTGTTGTATATAGACATTTGGTTTTAAAGCGGACGAACACGTAGCGCACGCTTAGGCCCTTCCATAATAAATTTTTCTTGTCTTATGAGAAATACTCAGTCGCTTAATTGATTGTTTATATGAGACCGTACCTACAAAATACAAGATATTTTTCTTATGTCGATTATGACACGCGCCATACATTTTCTTGTCTTGTGTTCGTCTCTTAACGTAGGTTCCACTGCAAAACATTCCCAATAAAACGTGCACAACTCTGTGAAGATTTGCGTTTCCACCGCCGAATCTTGTGCATGTTTGACATTTTGAATCTTGTGCCATTGTTTGAAGGTTTTCCTTGATTGTAAAAACAAATCGTTTGTAAGGATTGTGATGTGAACGTTTTATTGTGAATGTTTTTAGTGAAACACGTAGTTTGGCTAGCTGCACAGATAAAACATGTTTTCATCCCACCATCTCGGAAAGAGTATTTTGCTCTTCAATATCTGAGTGCAAAAGCCGTTTTTATTCTCTAGAGGATAAAGTAAATTGAATTTAGAACATCGTGTGCACTAAGTTTGTGAATAAAAAAAAACATTAAACCTATTTACTGCTATCTCTATGGTGCCGAATATATCATACAACTTTTTTTTAATTTGTTAAAAACTCAGACTCGGAACCTTCTTGGTGTTCTTTTTTCAATTTGCTTTGTACGCGGTTCTTTACGCGGCATTTTTCACGTCATTGTTAAACCTTATATTAAAAACTAGTATTAAAAACAAGAAACTTGAAAACAAGTGAAAAAACTAAAATGAGTGATTCTAGCGACGAGGAAGTTTGTTTGACGCCAACAGAATTGACTGAAACTATAAAAAAATTACACTCAATTTAAATAACTGTAGCAACGTTACTTTCAAATTTTCTTAATTATACCTTATATAGTATTATTTTGTTATAATTTAAAGATTATTCTGTAATACTTACCTGTCATAATGTAGTAGTTAATACCTAAACTGAAATAAAAGTACCTATCTTGTGATTGTAAACGTTTTTTTTTTGCATTTAGTCATTTCCTCGCTGAGGTGGAATGAAAAGTTACGTGTTGCACTCGAGTGCAAAGATTTTTCACCTCGTGCTCTTTTGATTCCCTCGCTAACGCTCAGGATTCTAATTTTGAATCACTCGCTGCGCTCGTAATTCAATTTTAGAATCCTTCGCTTGCTCGGTCATCAAAATTGAACACGCGGTTAAAAAGCAACTTTGCACACTTGTATAACAAATAACTATTTTTTGTCTGCTAGCTATCATTTAGAAAAAAGTTTTTACTCACTCAACGCCCCACGGTACGCCGCACACTGGTTGTTCAGTATAACATGACAAACGCTTTGGAACCATTTAAACCGCATTGTACTACGGTTTAGCCCACACGCTATCTTGTGGTAATCATTGCAATGGTAAGGATCACAGTAGTCCATCCATGCTGGGTTATAGGGTTTGCGGTGTCGTTCTTTGAAGACGTCCGGCATTTGAGGCTTGTCGATTTCGTCTGTGATGTGAATGAATGACTGGCGATTTTTTTTTCTTTATGAGCTTTATACAACTTACAAAATATGCCTTTGAATATGTACCTACCTAGAATAACTTTATTTTCATTTTCCAAGTGATTCAGATGTAAATAAATACTTCATAAAATGCATAAAGGTATGAAGGAAGCCTATACTCAGCAGTGGGTGGTACCGGGCTAAGATGATGATGATTAAGACGGTCGTAATGTTACGTTGAACTTACTTTTAAAACGGTCCCTGACGAAATTAGGATTGTCAAACTTCTGAGACTGTCTAAAAAAATAATTGTTAAAACATTTTAGTAAAAAAAAAAATTGTGGTTAAATATGTTTTGTTTTAGCCCAAAATAAGTATACACGTCTCACTGGAAATGTACTTTTACCCGTAGCACTACTAGTAGTGTCACGAGAAAGTAAAATTGTAAAAATTCTCTTTACTTTACTCTTCTAGTAGTGCCAAGCGGTAGTGCCTATTATCGGCACAGAACCCTTGCGCGCGCGGGTGAGTTTCACTTTATTCGCTTGCGCACGCGTCATCGGAATGAGAAGCGGCGTAACGGGACTAATGCTATGTTTTGCTTACCTTATCTCTTCGATAACACTGGGTTTACGATATCGTGATGAGTTACCTGAAATGAATCCCAACATAAATGTGATAAATAACGGACAAGTTTGGGATTCACGATCTTCTGTACGTGGCGCGAAACTTTTACTTACAAAAAATAAAGAAAAAAACTTGCAGTATAAATGGCAAAATTGACCTCATCGTATTGGAAACTGGAAATGGCAAATTTTAAGGCTTATTTAATTACCAATGAAATTAACGATCGATTATGCAGTAAAATATAGCGATAAAACTAGAGATTGACTTGAAAAATTGCTGAGCGAAACACACTTAGGTATTATAGGTAGGTACCTATTTCTGCCGCCAAGCAGTTTCATGATTGTGCGCCCAGTAGTTTCGGAGATAGCAAAACGTTACTCCAGCAAAAACTGAAATAACTCCGAAGCCCTAGGAGGCACAAATTCAGGAATTGGGGCACTAATTGGCACAAATTCTAGCCCCCTTTTAAGCTAACATTCATTCGGCTAGCTCAACCAGGAACGAAAATCGACCCAGCAAAAAACGTTACCCCAGCAAAAAGTTAATTTCTTGAATAACTCCGAAACGGCTATAGGCACAAATTTAAAACTTGGGGCACAATTACAGGGCAGTAGGCACTAATTATCTGCATTTTTAGAATTTTCAGATTCAACACTTTTTTGCTGGAGTAACGCACACGAAAACTAAGCCTAGTGCTTAGTTTTCTGCTTGGCGGCAGAAATAGCAAGTTTGCATTAGCAAAACTTGCAAAATAGCAAAACTTGCATTGCAAGCAAGCTCGTATGAGTTAGTGGCCAACCCAGGGGCCTTATTCACTATGACCAATACAAGCGCGTTACGCAGCACGACAAGACAGCGGCGTGAAATCGCCCTTTGCCTATGCCGTTGACGGTATTGTATATTAGTAACACGCGGTGCTTTAACACGCACATGAGACGGTCTCACGTGGAGCACGTCCTCAGTGGACGCGCTCTTTGAGGCAATGCATCGTTATAGGCTTAGGTTACCACTTAACATTAGATGGGCTATCGGCTTTTTCTATAATTTAATTGTATAAAAAAAAGTTGTTCCACTTTTCAATTTTACAATTTGACTAAAACAATAAGAAATAATCAAACAAAATACTGTCATTTATTGAATAAAGTTCTTATAGTACAAAAGTAATTACTACTTAAAATTAATACGACTTACTAACAAAAACAACCTAGGTATAATAAAATATCAAGATTTTAACTCATATCACAATGTTCCTAACTGCGTGTTTCGACTAAAAACATTCACAACACAATCCTTACAAACGATTTGTTTTTACAATCAAGAAAGTCCTTAAAACAATTTGCACAAGATTCAAAATGTCAAACATGCACAAGGTTGGCCGGTGGAAACGCAAATCGATATCTTCACAGAGTTGTCCATGTTTTATTGTGAATGTTTTGCAGTGGAAACGTACGGTTAGAACCAACTAATATTTTTACTTATTTAACCTTTTTACTTAGCGTTTAACTATAGCAGTCAGTCAGTATTTCAGCCTCGGCTGAAATACTCAAGTCATTTAAATTTGAGCACCACTTAAAGTTGCTCTTCTTCTGTTTGACATTACTCATTTGTAAGAGATGGCAATAATTTAAGCGGGACTTAAATTAAGTGGGGTTTCAGTGGCGTTTGAGTATTCGCCCAAGAGACAATTACTATTTTTAATTAGGACATCGCCTACTTACTCACTTTAAAAAAAATCGTAGGTACCTGAGTAAGTGGCCAACTCTCGTGACGGTGTTTTTAGGCCGCCTTAAGGTCTCCGTCCTGTCTTAACTTCCAGATCCGTGTTTTAGCATCATTTAATTATAACAACCAGTCAGTACAATTTCTTATTTTTGTCTCGAACAAAATAATACTTAATTACTAAAACCAAAATATTAAAAAGAATTAATAACTAATTAGGTACATTTATAGCGTGAATAAAGAAAAAAACACAAAATAAAGAGAAATAATACCTATTTGGTTATAAAACACAAAAAAACATTAGTACCTAGTTGTTAATCTAAATACTTGGATGTTCAAGTCTAAATATTATGAGAAAAAAAAAAACTTATTTCCTACATACTTACTCTAACTCAGATCTTTGGGTTTACAATATTAAATGATTATTATGTTATTTTTTATTAGAAAAATATAAAATAACACCAATTTATTATTACTTCTAGTATTCTATCAGCCATCTAGTTTCCATCGTACAAGCTTTGCTTAGTTTGGGACTAGAAGGCGTTGTGTTAAGTGTCCGTGAACTTATATTTATAAGTACTTTAGACTATGAATGAAAGTTATCGTTTGCAGTTTTAAAGAAAAAAAAATATAACAAGAAAGCGGTTATTATTACAAGTTTTTTTTTATCAGAAAAAAATTATGAATAATATGTATACCTAGTCTTTAGATATTATTCTAAAAATGTCAAGGAAATACACATAAATGAAAGATTTTTAAATGAAAATGGTTATTATCTATTATTTTTCGTTAGAAAAAATATATATAATAACATTTCACTTTTAAATCAACTTCAAATTAAATCTATTCAAGAATCTAAAACTAACACTATCTTTTAAGTTTAGTATTTTTTTTATTGTCGAATTTAGTCGAAAATTGCCAATTCTAAGCTGTAGGTGTTTGCCGAACTTAACGTAATCGAAATCAGTCAAAATAACACCCATTATTTATGTCAAAAGTGATTCTTTCGAGTAAATAACTCTAATTTAGAGTAATCGGATGTTTGCAATCACTGGAGTCGGTGTGAGATGAGGTTTCTATTATGGCGTTGTACTTCTTGTAGTGTTTCCTCCCAGTGATGTGTTCCGTCACCAAACCGTCATCGTTCGGTACTTCTAAGTTGCAAATTACGCAGTTTACTGTTTTATCGTTTATCTGGAAGAAATTACACGCGATAAGTGAGACTCAGATGACCCCTTACAGACCTTAGACCTTAACTGACCTTTGAGGAATGGGAACCTTGACCGTTGACCTTAACTGACCTTTGGAAAATGTTAACCTTGACCGTTGACCTTAACTGACCTTTGGGAAATAGTTAACCTTGACCTCTAGACCTTAAAATGTTGCGTGAAATAAGCGTGGCGGAAGAACTAAACATGACCTATATTGTAGGAAATGTGAACCTTGACCGTTGACCTTAACTGACCTTTGGGAAATGTTAACCTTGACCTCTCTACACCTTAAAATGTTGTGCGAAATAAGCGTAGCGCGAAGAACCACGCATGACCTATATTGTAAGGTCACCGGAGCTCAATGACCTTTGGAATTTACAGACCACTGACTCTTTTGCTCACCAGTAGTCTAACGCTGTCAGCAATCGTCATTCATTCATCCTATCCCTACTAATATTATAAACGCGAAAGTTTGTAAGTATGGATGGCTGGATGTTTGTTACTCTTTCACGTAAAAACTACTGATCCGATTTGGATGAAACTTGGAATATATATTGTCCGTGACCTGAATTAATACAAAGGCTACTTTTTATCCCGAAAAATCACCGGCACCTAGTAGTAAATAAAATTAAAATTCTTACCTTGCGAATAAGCGCTGGATAATATTCTTTTCCAAAGCCAATACCCAGGTTTCTAACATGTGTGGACGATGAAAAGTGAGATAGATTTTTGTCAACACCGTCCGATAGCTCTTGTTGGCATATGATGCATTTAACACTGCTTTTAGTGATTAGAACACCGTGCCAGCATTCGAAAGATATCTTCATTACGTTTCCTGTAACAACCAGTGAATGAAAAGAGCAGCAGGTTAGCATGGTGTGGTCGTGTTATGAGAAGAGATGAATGCCATGTAACAAGAAGAGTCTATCTATCTATACTATTATAAAACTGTAAAAAAGCCAAAAACTAAAATTAAAGATATGAAACTTTCGCACGCGTACGAAGTCGCGGGTATCAGCTAGTACTATTATAACACTGTATAGGATAGACTCTCAAACATTGATCCTATAGTCTGGATGAATGTTTGAGCATTGATTTGAGGTTCTAAAATATTTTTTCTCTAAATGTAAAAATCACACCACACACCCAGAAATAGAACTAAAATCTATATTTATCACAGAAATGTTTGTTCTGTAGGAATTGAACCCACAACCGCAGAAGACTGAGCTATACCAACTAATCTGAAATAATAAATATAATGAATAAATTACCTTTAAGTATTACAATCTGACATTTCTTCTCTACCTTTTTCTCAACATAAGTTTCCTCAAAATCTTTGTTAGATGACTGTATGTATGTAATTATATCTATAGGTTCCGCCAAACTGTCATGCAAAGACTCCTTTTGCGTTAAAACATTGAACTCTTTGGCGCCAGACTTAAGGACGTCTTTTAAAACCTTTTTGTTGAGTTTTTTGAAGCATAAGTCGTATTTTTCCATGTGTATCGGCCATTCTAGGTGAGTTTTAACTTCTTGACGGGACATTGTAACGTTGCAAATTGTGCAATGGTATTTTCGGTACACCTGTAAATATAAAATGATGATGATAATGTATTATACATATAAACCTTCCTCTTGAATCACTCATCTATTAAAAAAAAGCGCTTCAAAATCCGTTGCGTAGTTTTAAAGATTTAAGCATACATACATACAGACATTAGGATAGACGCGGGAAGCGACTTTGCTTTATACTATGTAGTGATATAAATAAAGTGAAGTAAGTTCGTATAAGTTAGTGGCAACTGATGACGGATATTTTAGGCCGCCTTAAGGGACATAATACTCGGATCGCCGCGGAATGCCAGTGTGTGCATGTGCAAGTTAGCGCGAAGCGAGATACGCAACTAGCAAAGTAGGAAGAACGCGTCTTGATATTGAAACTGCTCGGAATTATAAAACGTAAGCGAAATTATGTAAAAATTGTAATTATCTTCAACGAAATTTATTTTTATTTATTTATTAGTCTAAGATTCACAGTTTTATTATGGTATATTAAAAGCTATCTATTTTACATTATTCGTCAACCAATTCGAATCTATATTTTGTAAGTCAATAATATAATATAATAATAGTAAGCAGGTAGGTACAATATCTAAAACAAAACGGCAGGCACGCCGCCGCCGGGCAATGAGTTTAATATATGTAATATGAGAAAAATAAACCGCTTCAAACGTAATGTAGAAGTGCGAGGGTGGGTGTGTGTGTCGGTGAAGGGTGTAGTATGTTGTGTGTAGTGTGGTGTGGGTGTGGGTGTGGGTGTGGGTGTGGGTGTGGGTGTGGGTGCAGCAGCGCCAATAGACAAACGCAAGTCCAACTAATCACTTACTTATAAAAAGAGGCTCGATGGATCAATTTCGAATTAGCCAATAAACATTCATGTGAAATTTCACTTCAAAATACTTAAGCGTGCTAGATATATTTGAGCAAACCTAAATTTTCAGAGGTGTGTTTAGCGAGCGGTGGTTCGAACACTTATATCCTTGAGTATTGTGTATTTAAATTTCAATATAATACAGCAAACAGGCATAGAATAATTAGGGCACGACTACGATGGAATTTTCAAAATGCTGGGCCTTAAGGCCTCCGCCGTAGCTTAAGGCATATGTAAAAGGCAGACCACCCTCTCGCTCGCACATTTCAACATTTTTGAAGATATAATATAACTAAATGTAATTAAGTGAAATTGCAGAACTTCAGGGTCGAGAGAATAACAATGCAACGGTTCAGTAAAAATATCACATTGATCCAAACAAGTTTTCCGACCAAAAAATGTGCACTTTAATTTATCGCATTGTTATAAGTTTTTTGGTCGGAAAACTTGTTTGGATCAATGTGATATTTTTACTGAACCTTTGCATTGTTATTCTCTCGACCCTGAAGCTCTGCAATTTCACATAATTACATTTAGTTATATTATATCTTCAAAAATGTGGAAATGTGCGAGCGAGAGGGTTGTCTGCCTTATACATACGCAAGCCAGCGGGCCTAAGATGCGCACCGCGAGATATTTGTCATGTCGTTCTGTCAAAATGTAAGCATTTTGTACCAGCTTAGCAACTATTGCATTATCTGTGGTAATGTTGTCGAGAAATCGCGCCTTTGAATTTTCAACTTTTGACATTTCTGCACGACTATTATCTCGTCCTCAGAGAGGTACGACGACTAACAAGTGTCAAAAGTGTACATTATGGCGCGTTTTGTCGACACCATTAGGTACCACAGATAATGCAATAGTTCCTAAACTGGTACAAAATGCTTACATTTTGACAGAACGACATGACAAATATCTCGCGGTGCGCATCTTAGGCCCGCTGGACAGTTTGACGTGCCCTCCGAAGCGCGGAAGCGCTTAGATGTTATTTCCATTAGCGGTCACCCATCTAAATAAAGATCAACTAAGCAAGCTACGCCACAAGCGCTTCGTTTTGATTATTACCTGTCTGAGTAACTGTCCAGTGAAGTTATACAAGAACTTATTCTGGTCTATTTTGTGAACATGCTTCGTGCTATCAACGTGTTCCGATAACGCCGAGTAGTCCAACATGCACGAACACACGAAGCAATGTCGCATTCCGTTGCCAAGATGTACTAAAGTGTGGTACGATGTGTTTGTCACCTAAAACAATAGAGTTATTGACAGGCGTCATTGCTCAGTCGGCAGTAGCTCTGCCTTCCGTGCTGTGGGTCGTGGGTTCGATCCCCACCGAGAACAAACGTTTGTGTGTTGTAAACATAGATGTTTGTTCTGTGTCTGGGTGTTTCTATGTATTATAAGTATGTATTTACAAAAAAAAAAATGTATGTATGTATTCTATCAGCCATCTAGTTTCCATCGTACAAGCTTTGCTTAGTTTGGGAATAGAAGGCGTTGTGTTAAGGGTCCGTGAATATTTATTTATTTATTTACACCCATTTGTTCTATAGTAGGTGCCAAATATCACCGCAAAGCCAAGACGTCGCGTCGTGTGGCTAGGGAGATACATTTTTTTTTTGAAAAGCAAGTTTTTTTAAGAGCTTTTTCGTTACATTATGCTTTTTCTTAAAAGCTATTTCAGTTATAACTAAAGCAAAACGGTATAAAAGTTACAAACGAAAACAGCTTATGAAGGAAAAAATAACGAAAAACCTCTTTTGACAGCATGCTTTTAAAAATAATATATATTTTCATGTCGCTGCGGACACGACAACGACGTCTTGTCGCCAGGTGTGCGCCAACGCTTAATGACCTTATTCAAACTAATGAATAACTGAATAACATTTTGAATATAAACCGAAAAAAATACAGTGACCTTTATATAATAATATATATTCACGGACCCTTAACATAACGCCTTCTAGTCCCAAACTATGCAAAGCTTGTACGATGGAAACTAGATGACTGATAGAATACATACATACATACATTTCTTTTTTGTAAATACATACTTATAATACATAGAAACACCCAGACACAGAACAAACATCTATGTTTGCCACACAAATGTTTGTTCTTGGTGGGGATCGAACCCACGACCCACAGCACGGAAGGCAGAGCTACTACCGACTGAGCCATGACGCCTGTCAATTATTCAGTGGACGTGCTTGTTGAGGTAACGCAAAAAACGACTTACCTCGAAATAACATGATTTTAGCTTCAACAGTACTATTTCGTCTAACTTAAACGGAAGCAACACTTTGTCACTTTCAATTGCTTTTTTCTTTTTTTTAGCTTCTGGTTTGACTGTTTCATGAGTAGGTTTTTCTGGAACTGGAAAAAAAAGAAAAATAAATATACAGGGTGCAAATTTATACGACGTATCGCGAATACTGAAGGTATCTAATTCGTAAAAATAAACCCAAATATCCCACTAATATATATCTATCTCTATACAAGGTGTAACATAATTACCCTATAAGCCCGAAGGGGGCGTAATCAGACCGACCACCTGAGTGCTTGGACATGTGCAAAGGGTCAATAAATCGTAATTGAACATTTCACACAAATGTACAACTTTTATTATTTCACAAATTTGCGACAACCCTAAGTTTTTGTTTACTATTTGCGTAAACTCGTACACACGCATGCACACACTTAGGTACCATCCTACCGCGTCGCACGCACACGCATGCTGTGTGTAGGTACATTTTAAGTAAAAGTTATGAGCTCATTTCATGAATGAAAAAATTCGAAATCTCAAAAGTCGCAGAACAAACACTGTTCGCCATGACCAGTAAAATACCCCCCCCCCCCTTCGGACTTATAGGGTATTTATGTTACACCATGTATATAAAAATGTAAGGGTTGTTAGAGGTTTGGAGGGTTTTTTTTTTTAGATTTTTAGGGGTTTGTAGGTATAAAATCCAAAATATGCTCATTTATTGCCTCTAAGGCGGAACAAAGTTCGCCGGGTCAGCTAGTACTATTATAAAACTGTAAAAAAATAACAAAATAAACGATTCTGATTTCGAAAGTCATCGTCTGTTTATCTGTTTGTTTATTCGCGGATCACGCCTTAACTTTCTTTTCAAAATTCCTTTCTTAGTGCACCCCTACACTATATAAGGATACTACCCTCCAAATTTCATACCTCTAGGACTTATAGTTTAGGCTGTGCGTTGATTGTCAGTCAGCTTCAAAAGAGGTTTATATATTTAGAAGATTATCTCACCTTTTATATCCTTATCTGTCTTCACTTCTTGTAGTACTTCTTTTTCTGTTTTCAACGGTTCTTTAATATTTGAAACTGCCTGTTTTTGCACTATCCGATTGGTTGCCTCTATAGTTTCCGGTTTAGGCATTGGCTTAGATATCCATGCATTGTTTTGTATAACCGGTCCGGTTAATTTATTTTTCACATCTATAGTCTTTAAATTCATATTTATAGGTTGGGTTACTTTGTTTTGTCCGGTTATAAAGTTCTTCAATTCAATTGATTCGGCTAAGGTATTTTTCAAATCCATAGATGGTTTATGCTTCGGGGAGGAAGGTTGAGCCCTGGGTAACCCGGATTCTATCATGCTTACTGTTAGCATTCGTGGTTTGTATGAGAAGTTGTATGGAGTTGGTATGTACTGTGTTGGGTAACATTGTTCGATGGGATTTTCTTGTTTCATGGGGTTAAAGTTTGGGGTCATTTCTACCCCAGTTTTAGGGCCAATTCCTGCTGCCTCTTTACCTGTACCTACCCCTAGAGGGTCATTATTATTATTAAGTTCTTTTGGGGTATATTTGGTGTGTTCAGGGGAGTTATTAAGAGACATAAGAGTGGGGGATCCGTTACTTGAGCTGGAAATGCTGTAATCACTGCTTGTATCACTCAGTTGGAACATTTCACCCTGGGAAAAGAAAATAAATTAATCTTCTAAAATATAAAACTCTTTTGAAGCTGACTGACAATCAACGCACAGCCTAAACTATAAGTCCTAGAGGTATGTAATTTCGGGGTAGTATCTTTATATAGTGTAGTGGTACACTAAGAAAGGAATTTTGAAAAGTCACACTCTAAAGGGGCTAGAACGCGAGCAACGCCGCGGGCGACGGCTAGTAATAAATAAATATTCATGGACATTTCACACAACGCTCTTTAGTCCCAAACAAAGCCAAGCTTGTAATACGGAAACTAGATTGCTAATAGTTTTTTTTTTTTTTGTTAATACTTTCCTAAAATACATAGGTAACACCCAGACAGAACAAACGTCTATGTTTGCCACACACAAATGTTTCTTTTTTGACAGGCGTCATGGCTCAGTCGGTAGTAGCTCTGCCTTCCGTGCCGTGGGTCGTGGGTTCGATCCCCACCGAGAACAAACATTTGTGAGTGGCAAACATAGATGTTTGTTCTGTGTCTGGGTGTTACTACGTATTGCAAGTATGAATTTATAAAAAAAAAAGTATATAAGTATTCTATCAGCAATCTAGTTTCCATAGTACAAGCTCTGCTTCGTCTGGGACTAGAGGGCGTTGTGTGTAATGTCCAAGAATATTTATTTATTTTTAGTAGGGATCGAATACACGATCACGGAAGGTTTATACCAAATGAGCTGTTATACCAAATGAGCCAACTTAACAAAATAACTTATTATAGCACAATAGGCGGTCTTAACGCTGAAAGCGATTTCTTCCAGGCAACTGTAGCATGGAAAATAAGAAGCGGAGCCCAAACAGAAATTTATTATTATGTATGCAGTAGGTAGGTATATATTAATATTTTTTAGGTACTAACCTTATGATTTTTTATCTTTAACCTGCTAAGCGCGCCTCTAGTGTTCGGTGGTAATGTAGATAGGAACCTCTCTAGTTCATTCTTAAACTCGTTCGGTTCTCCGAAGTGGTATTTAACTTCATGTTTTGGATGTTCATTCTTTACCATGCCTAGAAAAAATAAAATTGTATATATATACCTAAAAAATTTGAATATGAAAAAAGTATTCACTAACAGTTGAAATTAATACTGTTGATTTTCCGGGATAATAAGTAGCCTATGTTAGATCAACGGGACGCGAACAAAGTCGCGGACGGAAGCTTGTACATACCTAGAGCACGCGCCAGTGCATTCACGTGAGGTGAGTTCATATTGTGATCATTGATCGCAGTCACAGGTATCAGAATATTGCATAAAGCGCAGTGTAGCGAGCCCCGTACCTTAAAATAACAAAAAAATACTTATAGGCATTTAACACAACGCCCTCTAGTCCCAAACTAAGCAAACCTTGTGCTATGGGAACTATATTCCTGATAGAATACTACTATACTATTATAAAACTTCTGTAAAAAATTCAAAAACTAAAATTAAAGATATGGATAAACTAAATAATGCACATCTAAATAAACGATTCTGATTCCGAAAATCGAGTTTGTTTGTTTGTTCGCGGATCACGCCTAAACTACTGGACAAATTTCAAAGAAACTTATACCATTCAGAAGCCCTTTGTCCGGATTGAAACATAGGCTATATTTCATTAAAACAAAGACGTGGATTCTTAGATACAGCTTGAACTCTCTATGCCAAAAGTAGCCATTTGCTACGAGGTTCATCGTATGCTGGATTTTGGTTGAAAGTTTCACACGCGTACGAAGTCGCAGGTGTCAGCTAGTATCACTACATAGTATAAAGCAAAGTCGCTTCCCGCGTCTGTCCTAATGTCTGTATGTATGTATGTATGTATGATCTTTAAAACTACACAACGGATTTTAATGCAGTTTTTTTTATAGATAGAGTGATTCAAGAGGAAGGTTTATATGTACAATACATCATCATCATCACTGCATTGCACCCGTGCAAAGCCGGTCGCTAGTATAAATAAAAGATACTCACAGCTCTTGTCAAATTGCACTGAAAAGGTCTAATAAAAGGAGTCATATTGATCAATCTCATATGCGTGGCATCATACACATGGTCTATGAGATTCCCTTGCACGGAAACATTGCAGATCGCACACACATACTTATTATCCACCAACATTAACGTATGACATCCTAAATTAGACACAGTTATTTCTGCACCAAAGGGTCTGAACGTAAAATCACCAAATATATCCATTTTAGCTTTTTTCAACCGCATTGGTTCAAGCGGTGTTTGTTTAAGTTCAATTGGTTTTTGCTTCGGTTCAACTGGTTTTAGAGGAGGGTAATTCATAGGGTTGGTTATGTTTTTAGCATTTTTCACAGGATGGTACTTTTCAACATGGATTTTCATATCGTTCTTGTACTGAAGGTTATTGCAATGTCCGCAGTGGTAGAGTTTTTCGCTAACCTAAAAAAAAATAGTTTTTTACTACAGTAGGTTCCAAATAACACCGCAATACAGGCCATTCACCCACCTTTAGCACGATGTCGCAAAATTTAATTTATGAATGGCTAATTCTGTCGCTTTCCATACAAACCTATCGGTAAGACGGTAATCGCTCGAATCTCGTAGTACTGTTTGTTTACCATACTAAAATTGAATTTTGCGACATCGCGGTGAAGGTGGGTGAATGACCTGTATTGCGGTGTTATTTGGCACCTACTATAATAATAATAAATATTCATGAATATTTGACAACGCCCTCTAGTCCCAAAGTAAACCAAGCTTGTACCTAGCATGGGAAGTGGAACTAGATTGCTGATAGAATACTTGTATAAACATTTTTTTGTAAATACATACATATAATACATAGTAGCATACATATTTGTTCTATGTCTGGGTGTTACTATGTAGTAGGTATTTACAAAAAAAACTTACATAAGTATTCTATCAGCAATCTAGTTCCCATAGTACAAGTTTTGCTTAGTTTGGGACTAGAGGGCATTGTGTGAAATGTCCATGAATATTTATTTATACGCCAAACTTACATCTCTGATTAAGTAGTCCTCAAAAGCCCCGACCACAGTACATTTTGACAATACCCTCTTATGTTCTTCGTCTAAACAATGTTTGTTTTTATATCGTGCTAAAAACGACATAGTGCAAACCATGCAGTAATATTCATTTAGATTCGTCTGTGTAATCATATTCCAAGACTCGTATTTAACGCGAACCTCCTTGGTGCCTAAAAAAAAACAAAAAACATGCATAAACTATTTTTTGTCGGTGGGGATCGAACTTGCAACCTACAGAAGGCAGAGCCACGAGTTGAAAATTCAGTGGTACGAAATAGTTACAGGCGTCATAGTTGAGACGGTAACTGTGCCTTCCGCGCTGTGGGTTCGATGCCCTCACAGAATAAACATTTGTGGGATTGAAATAGATGTTAGTTCCTATAGTACAAGCTTTGCTTAGTTTGGGACTAGATGGCGTTGTGAAATGTCTACGAATATTCATTGTTTATGAATCTCGACAGGCGTCACAGCTCAGTTGGTATTAGCTCTGCCTTCCGTGCCGTGGGTCGTGAGTTCGATCCCCACCACGAACAAACACTTGTGCAAAATATAGATGTTTGTTACGTCTGCGTTCTGGGTGTTAGTTTACTATGTATTAGAAGTATGTATTCACAAACAAAAAGGATTATAAGTATTCTTTCAGCAATGTAGTTCCCATAGTACAAGCTTTGCTTAGTTTGGGACTAGATGGCATTGTGAAATGTCCATGAATATTTACTTGAAATCTTACCAAGATCAATTTTAAGATACTTCGGTACATCCAATCTCGGTTTACTAGCCATAGACGCGTACGAAACTCCCTCTATCGGTAAAATATATTCTTCTATCTCGTCCTCTTCATATATTTTTATATCTTTATAAGTACTTTTACCAAAATTAAATTCTTCGCTACTGTCATTATTGAAGTCAGAATGTCTATCATCACATATTCTGCCGCGCGAGTGACTTCTGTTAGAATGTCGGTCAGAATCAACGCTTCTGTCACGCTGGTAAGTATCAAACTGCCGATTTATTCCATAATGGCTATCTATTTCCGATTGTCTATCTACGTCACTGTGTCTATCAACGTTACTGTGTCTATCAACGTTACTGAGTCTATCAACGTCACTGTGTCCATCAACATTCTGGTTTCCATAGTTATCAACCCACTCATCTCGATCAGGTAATGTGATAACATCTTGATTGGTCCTCATATACGGTGCGTTATTCGGAGGCTGGATATTATTAGTTTGTAATGTTTGAGTAAGTTTTGGATCCTGATTGGTCCACATGAGATCTGAGACCTTGTTTATGGCGAAGAGGAGACATCCTTCATGGGTTTTAGAGTTTTCATGATTTCGGTAATTTTGGATAGGAAATAACTCGTTGCATACTCCGCAGTGTAAGTTTTCATTAATCTGGGGACACAAATTAGTTTTAATTAGCAAGCAAGCTCGTATGAGTTAGTATAGTAGCCAACTATGGTGATGGAGTTTTTAGGCCGCCTTAAGGCCTCTGTCATTTCATAATTAAAACCTAACGACGCTAAGAATTACTGAACCTGGATGAGAAGACTTCTTTTTTTCATAAAAAGATCTATATGACATACCTTTCTAGTTATACTGAGATCAAACCTCTTTAGTGGTTTATGTTTGTCGAGTTTTCTCATGTGTCCGAGTGAGTTGGTATGTTGTTCCAAGGCATATTCATCACATTCGAACTGGCATACAGTACATGAGTACATCTCCTGCAATAAAATCATATAAAATGTAACATTGGATCGCACTAATATTATGAATGTCAAAGTTTAGATGTTCGGATATTTGTTACTAGCTTCCGCCTGCGACTTTGTTCGCGTCCCGTTGACTCCCGTTGATTTTCCGGGATAAAAAGTAACCAATGTATTCATCCAAGTCACGGAGAATGTATATTTCAAGTTTCATCCAAATCAGATCAGTAGTTATGCGTAAAAGAGGAACAAACATCCATACATCCCTTACAAACTTTCGCGTTTATAATATTAGTGGTACCAAATGGTGTCACTCGCTGGAGTCTCATCAGAACATCCAAATATCACAAACCAATCTGATTATGGCTACTTGTAGCCGATAAGATAAGATAATTTATTTATTTCATTAAAAGCACACTCTTATATTACATGTATATAATATAGGTGTCTTAAAGTTAACGGCTTGATATATCTATATATTTTAATACAAAACCTACACTAAGTCGTAAGACTTGTGTTGTAGGTTCTGCGAATCTTCCAAGGAATTACAGTTACGCCATTAAGTATCCTGATCATTTTACATTAAATGGCGGATATATTAGAAAAGAAAAATAATAATAATATTAGTGGAATTTAGAACTTACCGGGCTAGGCTGTGCAATAGTATGCCATTGTTTGTGGCTGAGGTACACATTATTATTGATAATGATGCCATTCCATGTCAACTCCTCTGTTACAAATAGCGCCTCGGTCAGATCATCTGAAATTGTACAGAAAAAACTTCAATACCGAAGATAGGACATTATATATTTATTATTATTATTCAGCTGCTACTCTCATTGTGTTGCTACATCCTCGCATTCCAGGACTTCGTGGGCTGCTGATTCTTCTTCGGTGAGACAGCCTTTGCAGAGTGGACTATCTGTGGCTGCTACTGTCCCACTGCAGACCAAAGGCCACCTTCACTAAACTTAAAAAGTTAAATCTGGCTGGTCTTCTCAATACAGGCTTGCCTAGTGTGAAGATCATAGTATAGTTTAAAATTTAAAAACAACAGCATAAAATGTATACCTAGGCCTATCTAATCTAATTCTAATTCGTTGTGGGGGAATAAGATCTGCACTGACGTCCCCCGTTGGGGTGTATTGTGCATTGTACCCCTGCTGACCTCACCCCAACCAGCCCAAATCCTTGAAGTAACGGAGAAGGACTTTGGGTTGGTGACAGCAATGTTCCGGCATCCCCGATGGTGTTGTGGATGCCAAAGAGTGAGACCCGATCAGCTCCTGCAGTCCCGTTTTGGATCTGGCTTCGGCTGTGGCAGAGCAATGCAGCAAGACATGCTCTACTGTTTCTTTTTCCTATGATTGGATGGCTATTGATTGATTGATAAAAACAAACCTTCAGTAAGTTCATCGTCTTTTTTGTGCACATCAGTACCCGACTCAGTCCTCATGACCTTGTACAGCTTGTAGTCTTGACATTCTTCATCAGATACCATGGTCGGTTCAACGTTTAAGAACACCGACTCATTTACAACAAAATATTGCGACATTTTCGTGTTTAAACTATATATTACTGATGCATTTCTGACATCTTGAGTTGCATAATAATCTGTCAAGTTTATAATATTTGATGACAAATTCTTCAAGTATTTTTTGTCAATATTGACAGTTGTACATAAAAGTTGATCTTCCAAATTGGTTTGGAGTTCAAAATCTTCGTTTGTTCTCGCAATAGATGCTTTTTTACGTTTATTTCTTGTACGTTTTGAACTTTTAACTGATGAATTTCCAGATATTTTTTTGCTAACTTGTGCAGGAATGGTTGGTTCTATAAATCTGGAACAATGGAGAAAAGATGAGATTAATCCCAATGATATTACTATAGTAGTGGGGCCGTTCAGGACAATGGTTGGGGTGAAATAATATTGATTTTTTTAGTTTGCACCTTTTACTGATGTGTTGGTTTGGTATAGTAGGAAGAAGATTATTACCTTTTTACATTACCTCTCTCAGTCCTAAACTGCCCGAGTACCTATCTACCTACCTACCTATTTATGTATATCCTCACCACTGTGGACTTTTATGTAGGTACCTACCCTACCTACTACATCGGGTAGGTAGGTACGCGCGAAGATAAAATGAAATAGTTAAGTAGGTACTTACCTAGTTAGGTACCAATTTTTTAGGTAAATACGCAATTGGTATCGATAGGTACCTACCTACATAGGTATCACTGTGGGGTTTTTTCCTACAGAACTAAATAAGCACACAAAATTAGGTAGGTAAATATACGGCTGGAATTTTGCTGAAGTGGCTAACAAAACAAGGTAGGTAGGCGAAGCTACTACAGAATATAATAAACAAACAGAAATGTGGGCAGAAACCACAGAACATTACTACTCTAACGAGCAGAAACAGAAAGCTGCCGTTGCATCGCCGGTTGCTGAGGCCGGGCTTGAATGACGAGCGTAAGTAGGTAGACCACTTACAGTGCTAATAGCAAACCAATCTCACATAGCACGTTACTTATGCTTTCTCACTAGGTTAGGTAGTCTAGGTACAGTTTTTATCACATCAAAATAACACTCAGTTTCCAAGTTTTCACAAGCTTTCAAGTTTGTAAATGTAGTAACACGACAATGCACGACAAGACAAAACCAAAGACAAATCTGGCACGCGCCCGACTCAGCAAGCAGGGTGGTTGAAATTTTCTAAAAAAAATATTAAAAAAAACAAAACAAACCATCAAACCTTTTTTTGCAACAACTATTACGTACGTACCTACCACAAGTCTATACCTACCTATTTTAGGTCGTAGGTCTCAACTCGATCAATGGGTAAGTACCTCGATGGAATGGAATACAGGATCTACCTTAACTGCAAACCAACTACTCCAACTACTAGTAACTCCCTTCCTTACCCATAAAATGAATGAACAATCAAACACCGTACTTACTGCATGCTATAAGTTGCCGTATTCCTTGTTAAGTAGTCCCCGATGTAAACAATAACAAAGTAAGGGAGTACCGTCCACAAAAAACTGAGTAGAAGTGCAAGCATAATTCAGTATGCCAGAGGCGTATTTAAAAATACACACTGTATCACCTCCAGAATAGGTGCTAGAAGTGCTAATCGCACGCTAATCGCTAATCGGTCGGACCGGACGGACTTCACTCACTCCAGTCAAGTTGACTTCGCGCTCTAGAAGTAATAAATGTTACCAACTCTTATGGTACTAACATCCATCCATCCTTACAAACTTTCGCTTTTATAATATTAGTAGGATTACCTAAACTTAAATTTAACTTTATAGATTATGCTTACCTAATGAAACAAGTTGTTGCAACTAGCAGATGGCTCACATAGGTAAGCGGTTACCTACCTCTGCCTATAACAATGCATTACCTCACAGAGAATTTTTATTGAGGACTTGCCCTGTGTGGTACAAAAGTACCTACTTACAACAATATCTACAGAAACGCATCTACCTAGGTAGGTATAAGTTCTAATTTTATTAATCGAGCAAGCGAAGCAAGCGAAGTTCTTAGTGAGCGAATCGTCATTGTATGTTTGTATGTACATGTTTGTTATAGGTACATAGATAATAGCATAACTAATTAATTCCAACTTTAAACCCATTATTAAACAAAATTCAAAGAAACGAATTAGCCATGGGAATTCAGTGCTTGCAATTTTCTATAGTAATTATTCACCAGCACAGTATAGTACCTATGTAAGTCCAAACGTACCTGTTCTGTACAATTTCATATTAGGGAGGTAAAGTTTAAAAGATGGCAACTGTTTGCAATGCAACAAAGATTCAACAATTTTGTGGATCAGGGGCTTTACCGTAGGTACCTACTGCAATGTCGGTAAAGCCCCTAAAACAATCTTAATTTGCTCGGTGATAATAACTAATTAATGTAATTTTATTATCATACAAAGCTCTAGCTAGCCTAGCAGGATATAATGATCAGTGTGTAATAATGGGGCCCAATAGCCACTCCACTAGTGTAAATCGTCTTTTAATTTTTGACATAATGTTCAAGCAAGTCAGTCAGTCACTCAAGTCTACTCTACTGTCAAAGTCAAATCAAACGCAGTCGAGTACTGTGTGTTTTATTTAGTTAGTTGTGTTGCGAAAATACAACGAATCGCACGTGTATGTAGGTAGGTATGTACCTATCGCCGAAACAAAATGTAAACAAAAATTAGTTTAACAAATTGAGTGAAACCTCACATTTTGCCGTCAAAATGTTTAAAACAAAAGTGAAAAGTGCTTTAACGCCGATTGTGTTTTTGTTTCTGACTGTGATTTTAGAAGAAATAATATCTGAGCCTTACAGTATCGAACACAGTCATACCCATGTTCATTGTACACATGAACACCCCAAGGCAGATCAAGTAAGTACTAGATTAGACCATACCTACCTACCTAAACCATGACTAAGGTCTTATTGCGGCCTAAAAACTCAGCAGAGTTGGGAACTCATACTAGCTTGCTTGTTTACCTGCCTAGAGTGCCTACCTATATAGTATTTACAACCCCTGATGTTGTCCTGTGCTTTCAGTGTGTCAGTCTCTCTGTGGCCTCGTAGCTGCTACCCTAGACCATGAGTAAAAAATAAGTTTTAGCATCCCAAAAGTTTGAATCGAGCATGATTCGAATCCGCGACCTTCCATGAATCCTCATCATCACATGGCACATATAAGATAGATAGATACCTAATACGTTTATTTATAAGAACTAAGTACATAAACAGAACCCTAAGAAACCCCTGATGAACTGAGTCAACTCATTACTTGTCATGAATCATTGGCTTCAACGGAAGACCAGCGCAAGTTATTACAACCTGCATATGCTGAGTTGAAACCAGTTTGCATCTGTGTATTTATTTATTTTGTCAATATATGCTTACTCTAAGTAGGTAATAATTATGTGATGTTAATTACCTAGTTGCAAATAAACTCTTTGATTTGATTTGATTTGAATCATGTTTGTAAAGTTGGCTTTTGAGTAATAAAACATGGGGTGGGGTTTTCCCTATACACCCTTGCTCAGGTCCTGGGAGTAGGTACAACCATGGAATATACCAGTTATTTTTCAACGTAAAATACCCGTAACGTAACGTTTTTTTAAGGAAACCTGCAAAATCGGAGCATCAATTTTGTAGCTAAAAATAGACAGGATTCAAGGAACATTCCTGTCAATTCAGGGGTAAAAATATATATATTGTTGACAGAGTCATGATTGACAGAGTCACGTGGCGAAACAACAGACGACAACGCGTCATCGCTTCTTTATAAGCGAGTGCAGGCGCGCACCAGGTCTCTTGGCAGCTTGACATTGGACAAGAAAACATCTCGAAAGAATTTCATTGTAGAAGACATTATTTTGTTTAAAGGGCACGTGAGCTATCTTTCTTGTGGAATAGGTTGATCGATTCAAGTGGAATTCAGTTCAGTGTGATAAATAGAGATCCGTTTCGTTCTGGTCATAATTTTGTTTTATAAGAGTTTGGTGATGTAAAATAAATTGATGTTGAATGTTCCTTTCATTTTCTTAAACCACTCCTGATCCTAAGACCTTCCTAAGAATATATAATCATGAACATTGAACATTTTACAGAACACCATCTAATCCCAAACTAAATAACACTTATACTGTGCTTAAACCTACTAAGGAATCAAATTGCAAGAAAATTCCCTGGCTTGGCTTGCCTAGTCATTCTTCACAGATTATCTAAGTTAAACACCATTCTGCGCGGTCAGTATTTGGGTGGGTAATCTTTAGTGGCATTCACATCTGAGCACTTCCGTGCTTCGGAGGGCACGTTAAAATGTCCCGGCTCTAGCAGTCGTTAAGCCAGTAGTAGTATAGCTCTTTGTGAGAGCTCGTCCGGGGAAGTACTACCACCGTACCTATTTTTGCCGCCAAGCAGCGATGCTCGCATTGCTGTGTTCTGGTTTGAAGAGTAAGGGCGCCGGTGCAATTACAGGCACATGAGACTTCAAGATCTTTACGTCTCAGAGTGATGGACGCAGTGCATTGCCTTACAGGGCACGTCCTCATTGGCCTTGCTCTGTGAGGTAATGCATTGTTATAGGCGGAAGTTACCACTTAACATCAGGGAGCTATCAGCTTGTTCCATTAATTTTATCATACAAAAAAAAAGCCATGACGGAGGCCTTAAGGCGGCCTAAAAACTCCGTCAACAGAGTTGGCCACTAACTGATACAAGCTTGCTTGCTTGCATACTACATAAGTTTGACTGTGCTCAGACTATCAGTTACATTCAAAAGCGGAATTGCTTAAATGAGAACTTTTAAGCTAAAATGCTTAGAGTCAATTTAAAATGTCACACACTGTGTTGCTCGGTTAGGTGGCTCACGCCGGAATACGGAAACGTCACTCATTTAAGCACCCCTTAAAATTGCTCTGCCTCTGTTTGACATTACTCATTTGTAAGCGATGGCAATAATTTAAGTGTGAACTTAATTTAAGTGTCGTTTGAGTATTCGGCCGTTAGTCACCTTAAAATGCTTGATTATTTACGGATGATCTTATCCTTGTGTTATGTCAAAGAAATAGTTACTCAAACATAGTTTTGAGTAGAGATTCACGTACGAAAATCTATGCTTGAGTCCGGATCAGTGCTTGAGAAGTAAATCAGCCTACATACAGAAATTAGTTTGGTATTCTGTCATTCAAGCATAGATTTGAGTAGAGATTCACATACAAAACTGTGATAAAATCTATGCTTGAGTGAGTCCGGATCAGTGCTTGAGCATTAAACGTGAATGTCATTCAGTCCTAGAAATCAAGTTTCGACAGTCGTCATTGCTCAGTCGGTAGTAGCTCTGCCTTCCGTGCTGTGGGTCGTGGGTTCGATCACCACCGAGAACAAACATTTGTGTTTTGTAAACATAGATGTTTGTTCTGTGTCTGGGTGTTTCTATGTAATTTCAAAAAAAAATGTAGGTATGTATGTATTCTATCAGCCATCTAGTTTCCATCATACAAGCTTTGCTTAGTTTGGGACTAGAAGGCGTTGTGTTAAGGGACCGTGAATATAAAAAAAAAAAGTAAAGTTGTAGTAGAAAAGTGAAAACAAATTACGTAAAGAATGGCTAGTTTTTGCGATCCCAACACTACAATACAACCTACCTACCTACCTATACCTATACCTACGTGAGGTGGTCTTTGTGATGACTAACTTTCGCTACATGACTATTTTCCGGGATGTATTGTTATATCAAATGTTTTTTAATAGATAATTGGTTATCTAAATATTCGTAAATGTTAAAGAAACGCAGATGAAGTTGCGGGCGTTTACAAGCCAGCATAGCCCTTACACAAGCTGAGGAAGTCTAAATAACTTCCGTCTAGCCAATTAGGTATTTACAGACACGCGAACGAAGTAAAATAAGCAAGATAGCAGTGGTTTTGTTTCACCACAAGTTGAATGGACTCTAGATGGTATTTGTGAGGGTTAGAATGGGGTTAGATACACATGCCGGCCGTGGAATACCAAAAACTGAAGGGGTGTTATAATAGCGCGATCACACTATGCCGGAATGGGCAGGGAAGTGGGCATCATTCCGGAATTAAATGCCGCGATTAATTCCGGAATGATTGCCGCAGCAACATCGCCTTTATTCTCACGGAGCTAGGGCATGAACTTGGGCAGGGAGACGGGACAGCGGCATGTTCGTGTTCACGCCACTTCTGTGCCCACTTCCCTGCCCAAGTCTCTGCCCAAGTCCCTGCCCACTTCGGCATAGTGTGATCGCGCTATAAGATTGACGGCTCGTAGCTCTGAAAGTAAAGCTCCGATTCGAATTTTCTGTAAATAAATTATAAGTTTAAAAAACTAAAAAAACAGACTTCAATTTGATACAACTTCATCATGAAATGATGATGATGATGTTATTAGTTTATGGGACTGTTCTATAGATCGTAAGCACCACAAACGTTACAGGAAAGCAAAATACGCAGTGCCGTGTAAATGTATGACTTGTTTTTTGAGTTATTCTTATTTAACTGCCAACTACTGAACTGATTTTGATAAAAAAATTATTGGACCAATCTGGAAGCATACCCTTTCAGAATTTTTCAAATCGGTTGATAAATTACGGAGTTCTGAGGTAGATTACAACCGAATTGAGAACCTCCTCTTTTTTTAAAGTGGTTAAATAGGTGATCTAACTGGGATGGTTCTTAGCCATGTTTGGTGAAAATTGGTGGAGCCGTGCCCAAGTTATGAGCATATTCAACTCGCACGCAAATCTGAGCACTTGTTGACAAAGCCCACGACAATGCAGCGATTATCATTCGAATAAAAAATCGATATTTCACGTTATGCAACGCGATGTTTAGAAAGTGCGAGATCACGAATGTAGCGAGTCAATGCGACTGACATGACGGGCGGTCGTCACTGCTAATCGCCAATTAAATAGAGTAAAATGCATTAGCTATCAGGCAGAGCTATCAGCTAAAATAGCACAATTATCGCGCAGCTATCCCGCGATTGCTAGACTAGACGTAATAACGCGTTCACACTATGCCCATGCCGCTGCCGGCATTAATGCCGCGGACTTATTGCCACAGCAACATCGCCTTTATTCTCACTAAGGAGCTAGGGCATGAACTTGGGTCGGGAGCCGGGACAGAGGCTTAATCGTGTTCACACTATGCTCGTGCCCACTTCCCTGACCAAGTCCCGGCCGACTGCGGCATAGTGTGAACGCAACATAACGCACAACGCAACGGTATGCAACATACAGCGCCGGACACATAATTGTATGGAAAACGTCTAGAATGGTTTTTTGTTACGTCGCAGTCTGCGTCAGCGGCGAAGATCAAACGCGGTATACCTACTCTGCGTTGAGCTGCACACCGCAGCGTTGTGCGATACGATCGCCGAAACGCTGCTTAAAATAGCACAATTATCGCGCAGCTGTCGCGCGATCGTTTGCTAGACGTAACAAATTATTGGTATCAGACCGATGGCTAATCGCTCGTTGATCGTCGGAATGCACATAGTAGAGTCCTTTCCATGAAAGAAGTCCCGCAGACGCGTCGCTGTAGTCGACCTTAAGTATTATTTCTCGGGCAGCACTTTTAACAACTTTAGGCATTGAAAACAAGACTTTGATCACAGAAACCAAATAAAAACGCACTAGCATCCGAACACATTAACAGCACCTACTTATGACAGACGAATAGTTAAACAGTTGAATCGAAGTCTAGCTCTGTCACTGATTGACATTACCTGTTAGTAGGTGACAGCAATAATTTAAACAGCTGAATAAAGTTATGCAGCGATCGTATCGACTCTAACCCCCTTAGGGTTAGAGTTTTCCATGACATAGCCTGGTTCACCCTTGGGTAGATTTGGAGCTATTTGGGGAGGGGTCTAGCTTCCCGCTCAAGTTTTCTTAGAAGACAGGCATTCTAGTTCAATGTGTAGGAATAAGATCTGCACTGACGTCCAGCGTTAGGGTGTTTGCATTTTCCCCCTTCTGACGTCACTCCAGCCAGTACAACTCCTTAAGATAACAGAGAAGGACTTAGGGTTGATGGCAGCAATGTTTCAGCTTCCCGCAGCCCCGATCAGTGCCTGCAGTTCCATTTTGGACCTGGCTTCACATTATCCATATTCTGTCCACATTTTGTCACAACTCCCGAACTTCTTTAGTTAGATTTTATCAAATCACACACGTAAAGAAGTCATCAATGTTGCCAGGACAAGGTTAGTTTCGCCATCCGGTATGGTGTGACTGTCAACTGCTTTAAATACATTGAAAGCCTAATAAGTCTATGAAATTTCGTGCGAACCACATTCTTGACGTGTGAAATATTTGGGTTCCGTTCTTAGTGCAAAAAGACTGTATGATTAATTAGATATTGGACTATAGTAGGTGCCAAATAACACCGCAATACAGGTCATTCACCCACCTTCACCGCGATATCGCAAAATTCAATTTATGTATGGTAAACAAACAGTACTACGAGATTCGAGCGATTACCGTCTTAGCGACAGGTTTGTATGGAAAGCGACAGAATTAGCCATTCATAAAATGAATTTTGCGACATCGCGGTGAAGGTGAGTGAATGACCTGTATTGCGGTGTTATTTGGCACCTACTATAGCAGTCTGAATGGAGTCTCAATACTTTTAAGTTCTGTAGGTAATACTTAACCCTACCGTCAATTGCAGGAGATTTCTGGACAAAACTCCAGAAATCTCCTTTGCAGGGGAAATTCCCAGGGGATCTACAGACAAAAATTCCAGAAATCCTCTTCGCTGAGGGAACTCGCAGGGGATTTCTGAAACGAGCCAAAATATGCAAAGGCACTTGGTCAGAACAATAATGGTCTAGTTAGATGATGATAGAAATAAATTAGCAGCCTTACCGTCAAGCCTAAGCATAATGGAAATCAAATATTTTTTTCTTTTTAATTTACCATTTAAAAACCCTAAAGGCCTACTCGCACTTGTCCATATTTAAATAGCTTTGGGTGAATAACTTAAAGTTAATACTAGGTGTTACTTCGTTCGTACGTTACTGTTAAATCTCACGGCTGCCAATTAAAGTGATGTTGAAACTTTATTGCCATAATGTTGTGCGTTTGAAGTTTTTATTTTGACAGATGACATGTTGTTCCGCTATTACAATGTGACAATCGGGTAATTTACTTGTCTATTAGCCATTCAGAGGGGTGATAACGAACAAATCTGACAGTTGCCGCGTTATGTAAACCTCATGTATTCGAGTCATATTGCGCGTCAACGCCAACTCGACTCCCGAACGTTGTAACGTCAACGCGCAATGTATCTCAGATACGATTACGATTGTCGAACACATTGAACTAGTTTTTTGAGTTTATGAATATCTTCATAACTTGGAAACAGCTTTACCAATTTTCACCAACCGTCGCTGAAAACTATCCCAGATAAATCACCTTCTTTACTAAATGGAGAACCTCAAGATTATTTGAACGGTATTATATTACCTCTCTCATAATATTAAAACTAAAATAAGGGATAATTATTAGCAATATTTAACTTGTTAAATCTTTGTAGATTTTCCCGATATTGTAAAAATATTAGCCAAAGTTTTTATTTCCATTACGCTTAGCGGTTAGGCCGCTGTTTAACAAAACCCCCTCAATTATGATGGGCGTGCGAAGGTTAAATTTCAAAACAAGAAAACTTCGTAACTGTAACAATGAAAAAGGTTTGCGTACGATTAAACTAAGTTTTTATAAAAACGATGTCAGTAATATAACTTCGTCAATTATGAGTCTTTCCAATGTGGCGACCGGTTGATAGTAGACAGTAGTTATATAGTCCTCCACATCGTTTTCGATGACGGCGACCCTAACTAAAATTAAATTTACAATTACATACTTATTATCTTAATTAACCTAAATAACTTATAATCTAATACTACTTTCTAGCATGAGCCCTAATATGGCTAGCTAGACCGAATTTAGTTTTAAATATCCTGTCACACGATTGGCAATAGAGCTGGCCTGATGTGTTATATGTGTAGGTGTAGAAGGGCTTAGGTCTTTCTTTACGGATTTGGCGTTTTACGTCAAGTGTCTCGAGTCGATTTTGCTCGAACGTTTTTATCTTATTGTAAATGGTAGAGCGCCAAGAAGACCTTTGGCAAGCAAGCTCCTCCCAAGAAGATGAGTCAATAGCGCATGCGTTCAAATGTCTTTTAAACACATCCTTAAAGCGCAGATGCTGACCACCGTGTTTGCGCTTACCTTCGGCCATCTCAGAGTAGAAGACAGCCTTAGGTAAACGATGGTCATCCATGCGAAGGACATGGCCACACCACCTGAGCTGTCGCTGCATCAGAAGAGCCTCCATACCATACATCCCGGATCGACGCAGGACCTCGGTATTGGTTATACGGTCCTGCCACTTGATTTTCATGATCGTTCTAAGACATCTTAGGTGATATGTGTCAAGTTTTTTAATGTCTGGTTTATAGATGCACCATGTCTCTGCGCCATATAAAAGGACTGGGATGATTAGTGCCTTGTAGACACTAATCTTTGTCTCCAGCTTCAGATCATGGGATTTCCAGACACGATCAGTGAGTCGCCCGAAATTGGCAGCGGCATTTGCTATACGCGAAGGTATCTCAGAAGCCAAAGTATTATCATATCTGATGTTGCTTCCAAGGTATTTAAAGTGAGATACCTCTTCTAATGGTTTTCCATATAGATTTAAGGGCATAGTATCAGCTTCGCAGCCCTTTGGTGGTTGTTTCAGAACTTGGGTCTTTGAGGCGCTAATAACTAGGCCAAATCGTTGACAGGATTTATGTAGTGCATCAACATAGCTTTGAAGGTGCTCCATACTATCGGACATGAGGCATACATCGTCGGCGTACAGTATATCTAATATAGATATCTTCTGCACTTTTTTCTTAGCCCTAAACCTTGAGATATCAAATACTCCTTTCTCAGTTCTGACATTAAGTTGGATTTGGTCACTACAACATAAAAGGGCATCCCTCATGACAACTGCGAAGTATATGGCGAAGAGTGTGGGGGCCATGACGCAACCTTGTTTTACTCCACTTGTTATTTGGATCTCTTCTGAAAGTTCGCTTTCATGCTGAACCTGAGCTTTCATGCCTATATGAAATTGACGAATTAGGTTTACGAACTTCGTTGGATATCCAGATTTTTGGAGAACCATCCAAAGGGCCTCACGTGAAACTCTATCAAATGCCTTCTCTAAATCGATAAAGCACATATAGAGAGGCCGTTGATGTTCTAGGCTTTTCTCCTGGAGTTGCCTTACAACTGATATTGCGTCAATAGTACCTCGACTGGGGCGGAAGCCGCATTGGCTTTCAGGTAGGTACTTCTCTGCTACTTCGCTAAGGCGGCTGTTGATAACATGTGCAAGGATCTTACCAGCACTGGAAAGAAGCGATATGCCTCGGTATGAGCTGCAATCGGAGACATCTCCTTTCCCTTTGTACAGCTTACAAATTACCGCATCTCTCCAGTCCCGTGGAACCTCTTCATTTTCCCACACTCTTTTGGCAAGATCATATAGCCTACTTATAATGTTTTTTCCGCTGTATTTATATACTTCGGCTGGAAGTTGGTCCATCCCGGGTGTCTTAGACTTTTTGAGACGCTTGATTGCTTTCACGAACTCATCGAAACTAGGTGGGTCATCTAAGTTCTGATAAACTGGTCGTTCCTCAAGCGTACTTATGTAGGACATATCATTGATAGTAGACAGTAGTTACCTAGTTACTGAAGAGAGAAGACAGTCGGCGTATACCTAGATAAATCGTGGTCTAGCTAGGCCACTCATGCTATGGGTATACTACGTAAGTCAGTCCACTTCTTGAAAATCTACAGAGGAGAGAATCGCGCGAAGAGCGGGCAGCAGGTTCCTTTTTTGCGAAGGTTCAGACTGCTTGTCAAACATGTCAGTTTTGTCGAGCTAAATATTCTTCTTTTTCCAATTTTGCCAGTGTCAAGTGAAATATCTGAAATATTATCAGTCAAATTCGTCAAGTCAGTTGTCGTTTGTTTTGAAGGGAAAATAGTGTAAATTTTCCCTTAAAAACTTGAAATCGAAATCTATCATTTCAAGTAAATCACCTTCAACACTTTTATTCCAATGGCCCACACTTTAAGCCTCGACCACAAGTATTATTAGTTAAAATTCCACAGAAATTGAACAACAATACTCACTATTCTACAAGAAAAACCAATAAAATAAAAGAGACGATGTTTCCCTAAAAATTACAGAACTCGAATCTCTCAAGCTAAATCACCCGCTCATTAACGAAATAATTGACGTAACTTGACGCACACCGATTTCCAAGGAAGGCAAACTAATTCACAGTTCCGAAATATCGCACTCAGGTTCACAATCACAAGGTCGACGCGACGCTGATCACGAGACCCTATGGGCCTCCGCCTCCCGATCCACTATCTCTGTAAAGTCCTTGATCTATCCATTCAATCCACTGAACTACATAGAAAGGATGGATACAGAGCATTACAGAGTCAGACTAACACGACGGTGTTGGAGCAAACCACTTTAGTTGGATAAAATATCATTTAATCGGCTCGTTCCAGTTTTTCCCTGCGCGAGTCCCCTGCGTAGAGGATTTCTGGAACTTTTGTCCAATAATCCCCTTAGCGACCCCTGCGACTGCCGGCAGAGGAAAATTAGAAATCATTATGTACTTACATAATTTCTATACTATGGCAGTAATAAGATAACTTCCTCTGCTTCCGTTTCTTGGTCTCTACTCTGTTAATCATCCATCTACTGTTCTCCATTCTGCACAACAATACAGTTATTATGACATTATTATTTTGCTGTGGTATTGCCAATGCGATGTCAAAACGAATTCACCTTGAAGCGAAAGTGAAAAGCCTCGATTTGCATATCCAATTCATGCCTAGAATATTTTATTAATCACGATAGTTCCGCCGATTTTTATACATCTTTGATACAAACATATTATAGTTGGAAGTTCCTACTTATAGGTTGCCTTTTATTACATTGATTCGAGGTTCTTCATTTATTCCATTGTAGAACTCATAAACTATGTAGAGGCTCCTTTATGTAGAGGTGAATTCAGGCGCTGCACCAGACGTGCTGGTTGTGACTGGTTCGAAAGCCTCTGTTAATGAATCCGGTGGTTATCGTGACCAGACTCTTAGGTATGTTTATCTTTATTATTTTCTGTTTAGGATTCCAATCTGAAGTAAAGATTGTGTAGGTATAATAAAAATACCAAGAAATCAACCGAGCGTGGGGGTGGATAGCGCTTTTTTGTAAAAAAATTTTGCTAAGAAATCGCTCTTTCGTCTGTAAAATGATTTTCAATTGAATATTTGATAAAATATTGTATAAAACTGTAGAAAACTGACTAAAAACAGACACAAGAATCCGACATAAGATTGACATCGCTTGAAAGAATCTTCAAAGTACTCAAATGTAATATCTTTCTACCAATTGGTAGATAATGAAAACCTTTGACTAAAACCAACGAATATTCTGTGCTAAGAAATAATTGTTACTGAGAATCTTTTCATCTGTCCGGACATATTGCCTTATCGAAAATAAAGATAATGGATACCGAAATTTTGATCTTAATTTTTCAAACTTGGCATGACTAAAATCGTTACAAACTGAAATAGGCGATTGTTATTATCGGATGGTTTTTTTTATTGACAGGCGTCATGGCTCAGTCGGTAGTAGCTCTGCCTTCCGTGCTGTGGGTCGTGGGTTCGATCCCCACCGAGAACAAACATTTGTGTGGCAAACATAGATGTTTGTTCTGTGTCTGGTGTTTCTTTGTATTATAAGTATGTATTTACAAAAAAAAAATATGTATGTATGTATTCTATCAGCCATCTAGTTCCCATCGTACAAGCTTTGCTTAGTTTGGGACTAGAAGGCGTTGTGTTAAGTGTCCGTGAATATTTATTAATTTATTTTATTATTATTATTTTTTTTATTTAACCTATGATGTCCCACTGCAGGGCAAAGGTCTCCCCCAAAATTTTCCACTGGTCCCTTTCGTTGGCGTTGTTACACCATTCTCTCATGGATGGTTTTAACTTACCAAAAATATTGTAGGTAGATAGATAATAATGATGACCACTATAAATGGCAACCAAAATTTTTCTTTCTATTACCATTATACTTGGCGGTCAGACCGAAGTTCAGTAAATCTGTGTTTAGTTTAAAATCATAATGTTAGGTTTTGGAACAGAAACTGTATTGTAAAATCTCAATAAATGGTTCATTTGTCTCCTCTGGCAGTATCATCATCATTGAAGGGTCAAAAACACTTTATAAATGTAGTTTTTCATTACGGAATACCTACAAGTGCGTGTAAACAAGTATCCGAGGTCAGAATACCTACAATGAACATCGTACCTACACTTTGTACAGTGCTGCACAGAACCGGTTCGCCCTTATATGACAAGTATGTATCGTCACGCGCGCAAGTGTTAAAAACTTGTCATTTTGATTGGCATCAACTTTTCACGCCTGTCATGCTTGAAAACTTTACTGTAGGTAACAGAGACAAGCCTCACTTATACATATTTATCTATTGTAGAAAAAAGTGTTAGTAACCACAGATTGATACATAATTTTCACCTGTCATATACCTACTAATTTCTGTTCTCTGGCTATGTTCTACTTACGTTTTATGTTGCGTTCACACTATGCCGCAGTCGTCAGGGACTTGGCAGGGAAGTGGGCACGAGCATAGTGTGAACACGATTATGCCTCTGCCCCGGCTCCCGACCCAAGTTCATGCCCTTGCTCTGAAATGAGAATAAAGGCGATGTTGCTGTGGCAATAAGTTCGCGGCAATAATGCCGGCAGTGGCATGGGCATAGTGTGAACGCGGTATTAGAGTATCGAGTTTATACCTTGACGCAAAGCTACGGTTTTTGGGCATTAATCGATGAAAAATTGACAGTAAAATATATACTTGGGTTGGGTGTGACCGATTCGTATTGGGCATGGTTTCAGTCCGTATACAGAGAAGTTTCTCATTTTTCATCGATTAAAAACTATTATGTTGAGTGCGCATTCATTCGGTTTATACGGATGAAAAAAAAAATACGGATGACATGACAAATAACAACACACAGAACGCGTGCGCGGGTTAGATGCGGGTTTGGTGAAACCACGGAATACAGAAGTGAAACCCATAGCCCATAGGTATAAATTCAAACACCCGATCGGCGCCGTTATTATGGTTAGAACCAATGACGGGGTTATAGCTAATTTGTACCTTAATAAAAAAAAAAACTAAAATTGATCGACTTCTGATGCTGGCTGTACCGCAATATTATTTACTCTGCGCCTGTACCGTAGTTCAGCATTATGCATTATCTTGGAAAACAGTTTTTAAAGGTCAATGACATTGTTCCGCTTCGGCACTGCACCGGTTTGCACGGAAACGAAATATCATTGAGAATAAAACCGACAACAAGCGACACTTGCGCATTGCATGTCTTATTTTGTCGTTTTGCGCTTCTAATACTATTCGCCTATGTTCGCGTTTGTCCCACATTTTGTTTGGTGGGACAAACGGGAAGTTACTTTGAAATTCTCCCATTGGTATACTACCAGACCGAAACGAACGCCAATGAACGTGCATGCTTGTGTGTTGGTTTTATGTAAACTATAATTTGGTATCGAGATTGAGCAGCGCCCCTAGCGGGAAGTTTACAAAACTGATGATTCTTCATACAAAATTATAGTTTGACGTGTACTTACTACAAAGTTCACGTAAACTATATATTTTGTAAAAAGATTTGAGCAGCGCCCCTAGCGGTAAGTTGACATAACTGATGATTCTCTGTTTGACTTTGCCAAATACAATCGTAAATATATATACGCGCGAAACACAATACCCTTCCCTTCCCCCGCCGCGTTCGTCGTCGGATGAAAATTTACAAGTAAACTAGTTATTTGAAGGTTACCTACCGTTTAACTATTATGTAACGGCAATAAAAGTTAACTGGCCAGTTGCCTGCAATTAACTAAACTGACTGTAAATGCGGAAGGTACATTTCAATCGATCATTATCATCATTTTTCGACTTCGTCGCCCCACGAATAGGCTGTACCTATTATAAACAAGATTGTACCTAGTATGAACCCTTGAGGTACCTCTCTGTTAACTGAAACTTCAACATAAAAGGTATTAGTACCATCGCCTTTTGGGCTTATTCCAGAAATCCCCTGTGAGTTCCCCTGTGAAAGGGATTTCTGGACGTTTTGTCTGAAAATTTCTCTTAGCGTTCCTGCGGTTGCCGGCAGGGGATTTTTAAACAAAGAGTCCATAAATCTCCTGATGGGTTCATTTACACCGCCAACCCCGTCCGTTCCGTAGCTACGCTCGGCGCTCTTTTGTTGCTGTCGCTACTGGATGTGCAAAGTGCCACTTTCGACTAAAACCATGCTAGCTAGCGGTGATCTTTCAAGTAACTAACGAACTACCTACTTTATATTCTTACTAGTGCTTTATTAGCCAATGATTTCCGTGTAAGAAGGTCCAATAATTCTTGGAAATCATTCAATCTACCATTTTCCAGTCTGTTTACAACAGTAATGCGTATGCGCTTCATTGAATACCAGCGCATGCGCAGACTTGAGGCACGCTAAGTAGTTCTCTTTGACAGAGCTGCAGACACGAGCAAGGCACAACAATAGTTTGAGTTGAAATGTACGAAAATGGATTACTCATTTCTGCGCTATCAAAATTAACTTTATAGTATGCCGCTGATGCACAAAGTTTTGTGGCGGGCCTAATTGTTATGTAGGTGTGTCATACGTAGCAATCAACTGTTGATTAACCTATTACTTATTCTTAGTAGAATCAAATCAACTTACAAGCCCCCGTATCGTAAGCTCTGAACTGCTCTCGCTGCCCAGCATAATGTTAAGCGATGTGGCTACAGATAAACGAAAACAAGAAGCTTTTGAGGGCAAAAAATGCGCTGAAACGCGCTAATTTGTCATAGAACACCTATGATTTAATACGAAAACGATTGCACCGAAGGATTGAGTTTTATTGATTGACAACTAAACCAAAGTAATGAGTTAATTACACAGGTATACAAAAAAATGTACACCCCCATCCCCATCCGTAATCCTAGAACCTCTTCATCAGACCTTGAAGTATGGACTCCAGTTGGTCAAATCTGCTTCGAAACCAAATGTTACAAACTGCGATTCCGCCTGGAAGAATCTCTAAAAGCTGGGTTCCAGAGCTGCTGATTCGGGAAAACAAAAGATTTTACTACAAATCGTTTCTTTTTTTCATTTTCACTTTTGTAATGAAGAAATTGGTGAAAATTTTTCAATCATTGTGTTACTAATGATTGTTTTCACGCGTTTCACGGTTTTGGCATTGATCTCGCGATTGTGTAACCACCATTGCTTATTGGTTAGAGAAACTATTTTTAATTTAATTATGGCAATTCCTTACACCGTGTTCACCCTATGCCCATGCCGCTGCCGGCATTATTGCCGCGGACTTATTACCATAGCAACATCGCCTTTATTCTCATTAGGGAGCAAGGGCATGAATTTGGGCCGGGAGCCGGGAAAGAGACGTCATCGTGTTCACATTATGCTCATGCCCACTTCTCTGCCCAAGTCTCTGCCGACTGCGGCATAGTGTGAACGCAACAATAGATTATTTTGACAGGCGTCACAGCTTAGTCAATAAGTTCTGCCTTTCCTGCTGCGGGTCGTGTGTTCGATCCCCACCGAGAACAAACATTTGTGTGCGGCAAACATAGATGTTCGTTCTATGTCTGGGTGTTACTATGTATTTACAAAAAAAATAGGTATTCTCTATCAGCAATATAGTTCCCATAGAACAAGCTCTGCTTAGTTTGGGACTAGAAGGCGTTGTGTGTAATGTCGAAGGATATTTATTTTATTTAGCATTTTGCTCTAAACATCTCTAATTAAAGAATTCTCAGATACTTTCAGTGTATCTGTGGATGATAACAAGTCGTATTAGAATCGTCATTATACTCAGATTAGTTTAAGTTTAATGACAACGCGATAGCCTATTAGCGAAGTACCTAATTAGGTCCAGTTTATCGATACTTATCAAGTCTATGCAACGAAGCAAAGGTTAAGAAAATAATAAGCACCTAACCATGCCTTTGATTGATCACTATCAGATCCAGAGGATCAAAGGCCTCAAGCGATCCTTCCGAAAACTCCCCTTAAACTACCCAAGGGTAGACCAGGATTGTCACGGAAAGCCCTAGTATCACCTATATTATACGACGATTCAAAGTGATCTCTGTGATTTTAGTGAAAGTATTATTTGACTAAAATCACACTTTGACTGGTCAAGTCCCCCAAACGTGCCCAAACTAAAATCCTGAATTATACCGATATCTTTGATCCGCCACTGCCCTTGATTACGTGTACCTTGTACCTGTATAATTCCAGAAATACCCACCATTTTTGTTCGTTTGGTGGGGTAATCGGAAAATAATTCCGAGGAATTAGACCTATTTAAATAAACAGGATCAGGGGATTTTTGGAATTTTTGTCCGAAAATCTCCTGAAGGCGGCGGTCGCAGGTGATGCTATTCGTAAGAGCATATTTTACCTATGCATAAGGGGGGGGGTTCCTATTTCTTATCATTTTCATCTCAACGCCCGCAAATACTAACCATTACAGAAAGCCTACTTAACAAAATTCTAAGTCCCATTGTCCACTGAAGCATCTACTCTCAGACTCTAATACGCAAAACAACTCGGAGTCAAATGTACCTACTAGGGATCTATTTGAACGTTCAGAGGGTAGTTTAGGGCACGAAGGGCCAAAGTATGCCATTAGTTGCTGTCAAGATTTGAACAATTTTAACTTATTATTTTGTAGTGCGTCGCACAAGTGTACTGAGCTGTCGTGTTGGTAGAACGAGTGATACAACTTTGTATCGTTCACAACTCATTCTAGTAGTAGCTCTGCCTTCCATGCTATGGGTCGTGGGTACAATCACCACCAAGAACATACATTTGTCTGCAGCAAACATAGAGGTTTGTTCTATGTCTGGGTGTTATAAGTATGTATTTTCAAATAAAAGTGTATACAAGTATTCTATCAGCGATCTAGTTCCCGTAGCTTTGCTTAGTTTGGGACTAGAGAGCGTTGTGTGTAATGTCAAAACGTCAAGGAAAATGTAAACCACTCACCATAGAAAGAGTTCTTTACGAAAGATGGCGCTAAGCGCGACGGAATGTTGCCAAACTCTATTAATCACTATAACCACTTAATTACAAGTAACCGCGGGTTTTCTCTTATGAAAATAATGTATCACCGCTCCAGTGAACAGTGGACCTTACGGCTGAGCGGTTTGACCCCAAACCGGTACATATTCTTGTAAACCCGTTAACAGCATTACAAAAAACTAGTATTATCTCATACAGCACCGTTACGCGCTATTGCATAACTAGAAATACTCGTAACTTTCTATCAAAACTAGTGAAAGCAGGTTCTTAATTTGTCAGCTTGCACTATTTTAACCTTTGGCTCGTTCGGTACTAAAAATCGGCGTAGAGATGCGCCCTATATCTCTTGCTGTTGAATTTTCGTGTTCACATTGTCTATTTCATAGAAGTTTTCGTAACAAAATGTCGATTCCATATAAATTTTCATGTTCACATTATTTGTTCCATAGAAAAAGTTGTTCATACTGCTGAGTACCTACTAGATTCTTAACTAGTGGCTCTGGGAGCTGTAGACCTCGCGAGCATACTAAATATTCCAATATTCAACATCATCAATGTCGTGTATGGTGTTTTCTTAAAGTCTTTAAGTGCACTTTTATTAATTTCTAATTTAAGGCTTATTATTATGCTGATGCTCTCATTCAGTGAAGGAAAACATCATGAAGATAATTATCAGTTAGTATTCTAACAGCGACGAAACGCTTGCGACGAAATAGTGAAGAACAGCGACGAAACTATAATGCAAAATGTTGTGTGTGTGTGTGTGATGTGATGATTTTTCTATTTAATTTTGTAAATTTTTGAGGAATGTAATGTGCAAGTGCATTTTCCGTTTTGTGATTTTTTTGATCTTTTTGATTTTTTTTGCATCATCTTGTGAAGAATGAGGTCCTTTGTGTTTCTCTCAAATTTGATTGAAAACCATCGATTGTTTGATGAGCTATCCTGTTCATCATGCTGAAGATCCTTATCAGATCTTCGCCAAACTTTTATGAGACCAACTTATAGTTACTACCTTTCAAATAAAAAAAGAATAATCGAAATCGGATCTCATTTGGTGGAGATATCCAGTATATCAAATAGCCCCTTTTTTGCCCTTTTTTGGGGGAAGTACCCCTCCAATCAAAAATCCCCGACGACAAAAAAATTCTAATAAGTCATATAACCTGTGTACCAAGTTTCGTCCAGATCGGTTGAAAAATGCGACCTGTAGAGGAGAACAGACAGACAGACAGACAGACAGACAGACATCCGGACAAACGCATTTTTGGCCAATGTGGAAACTGAGACGCTTCTCTCGCTTCGCTCGCTCGGTCAATTAGTCAACATCCTAAATAAAAAAATATCATGGACATTTCACACAGCGCTCTTTAGTCCCAAACTAAACAAAGTATATTATTATTATTACTAGTATAAACTAGTATTGTGTGGCTTATTCCAGTTTTCCCCTGCGTGAGGCACCTGCGTAGGGGATTTCTGGAACTTTTGTCCAATAATCCCCTTAGCGACCCCAGCGACTGCCGACAGGGGAAATGTGTTGGTGTTTAATTTATTTTTGTTAAAATAATGCGTGAAATTGCAACATTTTGTTGAATTTATTGTATTGTAGCTGTATTTCTCAGTCACATTTAATAATAACTATGATGCCTTATCATGTTAAATTAACTTTAATTACTATCACAGTTTATTAACACTGAGATGGAGAGTTTCGCACGCAATGAAAAGCGTGAAAATGACATTGTTGTTGTTTTTTTTTTATTATAATAGAAAGTTTAAAGAAATATAAATGAGTGCGTAAATTATCCTACCCTAAGAGACGTTAACCCGTTGTCTGCTCTCAAGGTGACAGACAGGAAAAAAATCCAGTTTACCCCACTTTGGCGGGTGGACAATCAGGACAAAAAATATTCTAATTTGGTACGCAGTACCTTCATTTTTCTAAACTAACTTAGTTTGACAGAACTAAAACTGTCTCCATCCCATTCTTATGTTCTAACTGTGACACTATTCTTTTGTCGAACATGTTTGATAATGTCACCTGTTCTTTCCACTTTGAATCTATAATCCCCAGAGATTTTAATATTCTGAGTATCTCAACTTTTCACCTTTGGCATTTATCTAACAAAGACATTGTGTGCATATAAAATACCGCATAAATATAAATACCTACATTCAATAAGTTGGACGTGCGTCATTCTTGGTGCCATTCTTGGTATCTATTAGTAGTGATACTTATCCGATACTTATCTAATAAGTATAATCAAGGGCAGTAATGTAGTTAGCTTATGTATAATATAAATTTTTGGTCAAATAGTTAAAATTACGAAATAGATATAAAAAAAATTATAAGTAACTACTGGGTTTTACCCACCCATCAATATCAATAAACATTTTTAAAGTTTTCTTACTTATTGGTATTGATTGGACTCTGGTTTCCGCATTTAGACTCAAGATTAGTCCATTATACGTGAGGGGTAGGTACTTATATTATACAGAGTTTGGCAAAAGCTAGAAAAAATCAAGGGTGCCATGCTATTCACTAGGGTCTCAAAATCCCCTTTAAGTTTTCTTGTAGTAACTTTTTTTTAAACCGATACCGTTTCTTTAAAAAAAAAACACTTTTCTTGTTTTTTTAGGTCATTTCATAACTTATGGTAATGCTTTTTTGTATTAAGTCTGTTCACATGCTTTGTATGTATGATGTTACGAAGGAAGCTTCACTGGTTTCTGTGCTATTTTAAGTTTAATATCTTTAATTATTATTGTACTGTTTGTTTCACTAATAAAATGAAGCGCTCGTGGCGTAGCTTACTTAGCCAATCTTAACCGTTCTGTGCGGTCACTATTTTGATGGGTGACCGTTAGTGGCATTTACATCTAAGCGCTTCCGTGCTTTGGAGGGCACGTTAAACTGTTGGTCCCGGCTCTAGCAGTCGTTGAGCCACGACGGAGGCCTTAAGGCGGCCTAACAACTGCGTCACCAGATTTGGCCACTAGCTCATACGAGCTTGCTTTTTTAATAATAAAATAAAATAATATATGACAAGCTATAAAGCGCCGAATCTCATCTCGGGAATATATCAGTAACTCGGACAATCTCTGTGCCGTCTTTTTGTACGTACTCTGTACATTACAATCATGTAACACGCAATTATACAATCTATGGCAACACTGCAAAACCATGTGAAGAATGAAGATGCGTTATACAACATACAACCAGTAGTGGTTATGAGGCATTCCACGTAGAGCACTCAGTGTAGAGCACCTACGCTAATCCACAAAGAGCACCGATAAGTTTTTGAGCTTGTAGCTCTTTGTAAAAAAAAATTTAATATTAAAACAATTCCCCAAAGAGCACCTACTTAGCTTTTAGTGCTGTGTTATAAAATGTATAACTACTTACATAATGCTATTGCATGTTATTGCTCAAAAACATAACTGTCCTTTGGTTTGGAACCTCATCCAGAGGACAACATCGCTATTAGTTAAAAATTACTAACCTAGTTTAATAAGTGTTTTTATGTTACTAACCAAACTGGACCAAGTTGTCTGAATAAATAATATAAATAAATAAATAAATAATTATTGTTATGTTTGTATAAACATGTTACACGATATTTTATTTCTTTGGTTTGAAACATTTCTACGAATCTACGCTTAATATATGTTCAATACTCTTCTTGGAGTATCTAATCTTCTCTATCTATTCGGTGCTCTTCAAATTGGTGCTCTAAGTGGAATACCTCGTTACATAACATTGCAATTCAAAGTGCAATCTCGTGAACTGATTGATGTCAATTCCCACTAACCTTCGTGTTTTTATTTATTACATGATCAAAATGATCATGAATCGTTTGGTTCTATGGTAGTTAATGATTTTGTTAGCTAGATCTTGTTGGAAATATTGGAAAACGGATTGATCTTTTACAGGCGATCATGCATCAGAGTAGATAATATAGAATGCATGTATGTATTCAACTCCTAAGTTTGAATACATACGCTGCCAGCAGATTTAGCGATGAATGTTTATTTTAAAGAATTTATCCATAAATTTGACTAGTTAAGCTGTTATTCAACTTCATCGTGTTTTTATTGCCGTAGTAAAAGATGTTTTTATAGGACAGCTTATATTATTTTGTGTATATCACGAGTTAAAATACTTCTTCGCCGCCTTGATGTATTGAACTCTCTTCATATTCGCCATATTGAGGATTCTCATCACCAAAGGATCCTTCTTCAACGCTGCCCTGACTTCTGTCTCGTCTACAACTGTCATGACAGTTGACAGTTTCTTTTTGATGTGCACTGTGGTGCTTGTCTTAGTTTCTGCTGTTGTTTTTTTCGTAGAGTCGATATCGTTTAGCAGATTTTCGAAATCGTGTTTCGATCTCAGCGCGTTATGCTCCATCTCCATTACCTCAACTAGCTTCTTCATAAGAACCGCTTGTCGACTTAATACGTTAAATATTTGCTCATTCTCGTATTTCCTTACAAATTCACTTGAAAGACCTCCATTTCTTTCAAGCTTTTCAAATGAATTCATTCTTCGTTCTCGACTGCTTGGAACGGATTCATAGTTTGAATATGGAACGGATTCGTAAGTTGAAAATGGAACGAATTCGAAATTTGAAAAGGGACTGCCGTATCGTCTGGCCATTGAGAATCTGTCGAGATTATTTTTAACGTCTTTATTGTTTAATCTGCGGTGTATGAACGATTTCGGTGATTTTGACAATCTGTAATGGCATTCATGTTAGTATTTTTTGGCTCTGTAATTACACTCCAGTCTGAATCGAGAGCCAAACATATTTTTATTGTCATTTTCCAAGGGAATACCTATAAAAATCTATGCTTGAGTCTCGATTTAAATCTGAGCATGATTGAGCCTTAGACATGAGTCAAAACAAGTACATTTACTCAATAAATCTAAAATATTTATAACTACACTGATATAATTATTAATAGCATCTGAATAGATGCTAAATTGTACCTAACAATCAGATTTCAAAACAAAAAGGAGTAAATTCAGAAACGCACGAATTCATTCGTCCAGATATTTGACGTTTTGACAAATTTAATTTCCGCCCGGAAAAGGTTACCGGGCACGCCTCTAACGTTTGGCGCTACAATTTCAATTTATTTTCCCTTCTATTTGAACCTTTGCTTAGTTACGTTTATTCGAGTAAAATAACGTTTTATTTTTTTCAGTGGTAGAAGATTGTCAAAGACAGAATTTAGTAAAGTCACAAAAATGGTGATTCTAGGTGCTAGTTCCTCACGGCCAAAGCCTAGAGGAACGGAAAAGAAACTACGGCCTGGTTCCTAGCGCTTTTTTGTATGATCTTTATTACAAAGAAACTATTTGGACAAATAATTCCAGCTAGTTCTAACAATAGAATTCGTTGATTTTTACATTATCTGGTTTCAAATTGTTCTATCTGGAACAAACTGTTAATTTTGTCACCTTGTGTTGATGTCATCCTTTGAAAAGTTGTTTGTTTTCGCGAACCCGGTTACATTATTCAACATGATTGTCCTATTCAAGTGGTTTAACTCCATCGTGTCTATTTTCAGACATTTCGCTAAACAAAAAAATAACGCTGGAAAATAACGAAACAATTACTTAGTAGAAAAACGTATTTTGAATTTCCTTAGAAATTATTTTCTATAAGAATATTTTTAATTTAACATGGAAACCTTGTGATTATTGTTTTCCTAGAGAACGCTGTCTGATAAGAAGAGTTTAATAAAATCATAAATTTGATACTTCAGAGATCAGAAAAATTATTTGCTGGATTACATTTACTTACGTTAGTGAATATTCATAATGGATTGGGGTACTTATAAGTAAATTATTTATGATTAAATGTCTCCGTTATGTCTTACTATCAAGATAGAGTGAGTTTTAAATGAAACCTATCGAAAAATCTACGCTTCTCTCGATTCAGTAAACAAACTTGCCTTAGATTTGAAGAACCATTTCGATTGGTTCTGTCCGAGTAAAATCATGTAACATACGATGTATCTATAGACACTACCTTCAACATTATTTAAATTTATATTATTTTTAGACCCAAAACCAGTTGCATAATCGAGAAACGGGTTCCATACCGTGACAAATCTTAAAACATATAAATCACACTTACAAAACAATATAGCGGTTTGCAATACGGAAAACAAATGGAACATTGTACTTATTGCGCAATAGAAATAATATTTTATTCGCCTTGAGTTCATATCGTAAAAGTTGCACCAAAAAGCGCATCAAAATTTACGTGAAATCGCTTGGAAAGGATAAATAAATCACCCCAAATCTGCCTTCACTAAATTAAAAAGTAAAAGTCAGTCATGTCTGACCAGACAGGTGGCTTATTGGCGGCAATTATATTGGACTAATAAATTAGTTTTAAATCAGAGCGTTTTTATAATTTTCATAATGAGATGCAACGATTAATTTTATCTAGAAAGTTTGGTGGGAAATATTCTCACCGAAAAGACCCGTTTTGTATAACTTTTTGGAGATTTACCCACGACTTCACGTGGAGTGTGCCTTCATGTGGTAACTCGCAAAAACAGGTGATTTTACTAAACCACTCATCAATTTTCACATGTTTAAAAACGCTCAAAAACGTAATAGGCTCGTATTCTGATAAAAAAATCGTTACTCAATCATAGATTTGAGTAGAGACTCATACAAACATCTATACTTGAGTCTCTGTCAAGTGCTTGAGCAGTAAATGCGAATACGGGCTATAGACCCTGAACCTGTACTCATAGAAAACTAAACGATCAATGAAACGGGTACATATGCCTTTCGTATAAAGTAGAGATTTGTGGAATGGTCCATTATCCCATCAATAGACCATTCCCAAAATCTCCACTTTGGAAGTCTCGCTTTGTACAACGTGATGATGCTGATGATGATGTCTTTCCTGACCGTACAACCTAGTAGTTGCAGATAAACTCGCAGGTAACAACTAGTGATGTTATGATCGTGAATTCGTGTACCATTTACAAAATAGTTTCGTAAGAAGCGTGACTCTTTTTGTAATCGCTGTTCATTGAACAATAATTGTTATTCCTAGAACCATCAGTCTGGTCTAGAAGCCTTGGAATTATGCGCATACTAATCTCTTAATTTCGGCATTATTAAAACCTATAACAATTTAATGAATTGATCGAGCCAGCGAAGCGGACGAAGAATCGATCTTAGTGACAACTTGGGCAAGAATGCTTTGTATGTTTGTTCGGGCATAGCTTTCGAAGCAATGATTTGGAAAAGGGTGATTCTAAGTAAGAGCACTAGTGTGTAAAATACGGAAAATGTCATGCTACATTTCGAGCACGAAGTATCCAATTACTTATTTAAAAAAAACTATCGATAACCATTAAATAAATATAATTATAGAAATATTGATCCTGATTGTACCTTAATATTTCGAAAAAAATATTTTCTTTAATTCCTGTTCGTACAACTGTTGGGGAAAACAGTAATTCACAAAAATATTTTTCCCGTTGGTTCTACCAAACCATACCCTAGAAAGGGTTAAATTTTTTTTTGACCCCAATACAGATCAATATAGATAGTTTTATGAAAATCAGTTCAATTTGTTAAATTTAAAGAACATACTATAGGTTACTGTTTGTTTATTATCATAACATAAATTTACAACCGAAATTTATACCTACTGTTTGAACCGCACCCAAATAGGTGCGGTTCGAGGAAGTGCTTGGGTGCGTTTCGCCTAGGTGCGATTCATTTAGGTGCGGTTCGAGGAATGCCCCACATCGCGTTTACAACCCATTTTGGTTAAACTGTATATTTTGAAACACTTTGTATTTTTTTATTCGTATGCAAACTAATTTATTTACAACGAAAATTATAACTAATAGGTACAGTATTTACAATATTAACAGTATCTATTTACAAAATACACATGAAACAGTTGAGCTATCAACAAACCGTTGCCCTGTATTTATTTACCTTTTTTTTTCAGGTGATAACAGGAGTTCACATAGAACCAGCGCATATAGTTAAGAAGAGGAGTATAGACCAACCTTTAAGAATAAGTATATTTTACGACGATTCCGTCTATAGGTAAGTGTCTAAGTAAGGACAAGGCGTATGTTCATATCCCCCTTTATCCCCCTTATCTTAGCCATGTACCTAAGCCTTGGTCTCGCGATCGTAACGCATCATAAAATAACCGGTGTTTTGTTTTTACAATTTGGTTGGTTCGATTCCCGGTTCAGACAGGCGATTATTCAAAATTCTTTGAATGCAGTTTAAATTGTTTTTAAAATCAAAATAAAGTCTTCTTTCAGTAAAATTTTCTATCTACATTATTTAAATACGCAATCATCCTAAATCCACACGAGGCTCTAGAACGTGCCACAATTTGAATGAAAGACATTAAATTCTATTGGAAGCAATTTTTTATGAAATGTTGTCTTTTGTTTAGACACTCGCCTATAAAAAAGTAAGTTAAGTTCACATTATTATGCGTCCAGCCTAACCTGAACCGTACGTATCGTCATGAAAATCTTACAGTAAAGAGTGCATGTTACATTGGCTTTTTGATAGTGATGAGCTAGCTAATTGGTAATTAACAAACTATACTCGTACCGAGCAGCTTAATACCTACCCACTCGCAAATTATTAACAATTTGTACCCTTTGCCTGGTTATACACGAAGCCACAAGATTTAGAAACTTCCCCCCTTTAAGCCCCCCTCTTTTCCCCTCTTTCCCACTCCCATTTTCCCCTTTCATTAGGTATACGTGAAGCTGCAAAAGTACGCAATAACTTCAGTAATATAGTGTAAATTAATCCACCTTGATCCAGTTTTATATACGCTCCGACCAGATATCCACACAACCGTCCTTTGTTGAGTGTAGCTCAGGAAAAATAAGCTTTGGAGGAACTAGACTCAAGCATAGATTTGAGTAGAGATTTTCTTAAAAAAGTCGTATTTCGTATTTACGCTTGAGCAGTAAATACGAACTTGGAAAACATAGCTTAAGTAAAATTGAAATTTTCCATGAAGTTCTTAAATAAAATATTAGCTCATGCATTTCCAAAAAAAATTATATTTTTATAAAAAAACATCAATTAGCGTTTTATAATCCACTGTTTGAAAAGGTTATACCATTTCATTTTCTTTTCCAGGTTAGAACAAGAAAAGTTTATCATGATAAATGTAAGTACTTTACTTACACCTATCTAATTCTCATTGGTTCCTAAAACCTTTTCAACCACATATTACGAGGAGTAGATTAGAAATTGACGAATGATAGGAGTGAGTGAAAGAAGAAAACATGTGATGATGAAATAATGTTATTGTCTGAAGCCGCATCTGAGTCTGACCCTCGCGCCTCGTGTCAACGATAAAGGAGAATCAGATTCAGCGCTATGCGAATGCTGGTTAAACATTTTGGCGGACTTTTCAACTTATAAATTCGACTGAGAGAGGCCCCGCATACTTATAAAAAAATCCTTGCTCAAGCATAGATTTGAGTAGAGATTTCATACAAAAATGTATGGTCGAGTCCGGATCAGTGTTTGAGCAGTAAATCATACGGGCCTTATTCTATCAAGTTTTTTTTTTTTTCTAGAACACAATATTACCTGAAGCTGTTAAATTCTGGGAGCAAGCCCTCAAAGTCAGAAAAACCGGAGGACCAATTAAACTAAACAGGTTAGTTTACAATTAATTTTACAATTAATTATATCGACGCAGGTAGTTACAGAAGTAAATGTTTTCTTGTGTCTTATGAGAAATGTCTATAAGACATTCAGTCGCTTGATTGTTTATATGAGACCGTACATATTACAAGATATTTTTTCTTATGTCAGATAAGACACGCGCCATATAAATTTTTGTTGTCTTGTGTTCGTGTCAAAGGTCCTTTGCAAAGTATAATATATTTTTCTTGTGTCTTATGAGAAATGTCAATAAGATATTCAATCGCTTGATTTTGTTTATATAAGGCCGTACATATTGCAAGATATTTTTTCTTATGTCGGATAAGACACGCGCCGTACAAAATTTTTCTTGTCTTGTGTTCGTGTCTTCAAAGGGCCTGTGTATAAAAACTAATAAATACTGATAGAAAAACTACGTGTTTACATATACGATCTTGTCACCGCTCATCGGTTGCTGGTATCCGATGATCTTGTTGCAGTTAGGGCAGTAGTGGTTCTTTACTTTTAAGTAGTCGGTGCAGTAGATGCAGAACACTGCGGGCAGGCAGCTGGAACAAAACAAATGACGTCACAGCTCAGTTGGTTTAGCTCTGCCTCATGTGCCGTAACTTTGAGCTCCACTGAGACATTTGTGATGGCAAACATAGCTGTTCCTTCTGAGTCTAGGTGTTTCTTTGAAAAAGTATATAATTATGTAGGTGTCAGCAATCTAGTGCATGATACAAGCATTGCTTAGTTTGGGACTAAAGGGCGTTGTGAGAAATTGCCATAAATATTTATTTATTATTTTTAAAAGTAAAGAATGTATAATTGACGTTGAAATCAAAGAAAGAAACTGATGTTTGAATGCATCTTACGATATCAAACAGCAAGATAAGGCAATAGCATGCGTGACTGTCCCGGTCTCCTTGATCAGCAGCGTGCAGACCCTCATGCCGCAGTGATGGCAGTTCAGGTACTTGCGGTTTGAATTTGAGATGCCAATCGGCGGCGTGAATGCACTTGTGTTTTCTGAAAAATACACCAATGGTTAGATTGTAACTGATAGAATAATGGATATAATGTTAGAATACGGAGATAGAAAGCCTCCTTTGAAACATCAGTTATTTTGCTGAAATCGTTTTTGAGATTAGGAAGAAATAAGTCGAACGAGCTTATCGCTTTTATTTTGACTAGGGGTTTCTTCGCTTGTTATAGACTAGTTAGTGCTAAGGATGCTACAAATCGTAGCCACATGTGAGTCTTAGTCTCATCTCAGTCGCAGCGGTTGGTGTGTGCCAAAATGTGGCTTTACCTTTCATAGTCCAAAAGGTAACTTTACGATTTCATTGGTCCTACTAGCTATTGTCATTAGTTTCGTCTTCGGTAATTCTTGCTGCAACCAAATGTCTCTGCTCTTACCATGGGGTAGTATAACTTGGGTCTTCGGCGGACTATTCGGTCTAGGCTGTTCCACCACCGGTTGTTCTACCACAGGAGTGGACAGAGCATCAATCTCAGCATACGCCGGTGGTGGCTGCGGGAACTGCGATACTGGTATCGGCGACGCAGGAAACCTGTCTTGTCCGTAGATATTAGCCTCTTTTGACATTAGATACGATATTAGGCTGGATTGGCTGGGGTAGGATGATGGCCCTAGAAACAAAAATAATTAACCTTCTAAAAATATTATACTTCATTGAGGTCTTAAAAGATTAAAATTTAACTCTAAAATCCTGTCAGTGATTCGGGAAATATTTACAGTTACTGGTTCCGAAATTTAAGAGACCTTCAAACCGTGCTTCTCAACCTATTCATCATCATATCAGCATGAAGAATGTACTTGTTCACTGTTCACTATGTATGTTTTATTATTGTGGTGCTGTTATGTATATCTCCAGAATAAATGTATTTTCTTTCTTCTTTCTTAAAAAAACATAGGATAGAGGCATCTCTTGTACATATCCAGGAAAAATCCTACATTGACTACTGACTTCCCGTGATTTTTACAATATCGTTGATCTCTCTTGGTACAGAAAATAAAGCAGTTTTGAGGAGGACTTGAAATTAATAAGCTCACCTGCAGAATTCCCAGCTTGGTTTAGATCTAAATGGGCTGGTCTTCTCATCGGCATTTGAAATACTCTTCCATGACTGCTGGCTTCAGACTCATCATCCGACTCGTTTCCTAGTTTTGAATCGTCGATTCGACGGTTTTCGAATGGATCGTAGAATATTGTATCCTGAGAATTTATAAAGGTTTTTTAGTGAATAATACGACAATACTATTACTTGTTTGCTACCTACTTGAAGGGCGAACTGATTTTCGCAACTTGGCCATAGATGGCTTGGCTTGACTTATTGAGTATTGGGGGGCGGTCGGTAACCAGCCGAGCAGTACCACTAGTATAATAATACTAATGGTAAATACTTTCTGTACCATTGTGTTTTGTGATAGTTACCTCAACAAAAGCCGGTTCTTCCTCTTGAGGGGTATTCTCTCTCGTGGCAACCCCGGTGCCACCAGCTTCTGGTAAATCTATGTACACCACCGGCGCGTCCAGGTCCTTTTTGTCGTTTGTGCGAGGGTTTGATATCACCTAAGATTCAAAGATTCATTTGATAATGATATTGATAGAATCAGTAAGCTTTATCTGTTATTTTTTACTTTTCGATCTGTGATTATTCTTTATGTATAATCGTAGGAGCCAGGACTATGTAGAGAGATCTCACCTCGAAATCATGTTCTTCCGAACATCGTCTGGCCACTATACTGCTGCTTGCTTCATTTTCGTCAGGCAGGTCTATGTATACTACGGGTGCTTCGTCGCTTTCATTCTTGACCGGCTGAGGGAGTCTAGGGCGGTCCTGTAACTAGGTTTTAAGCGTTTTTGTAAGCTTTTTTTTGTTGGGTATCATGTAGTCTCAAACTCAATAATTCAAATACCTATCATCTACCTCATGCATGATGCTAATTGCCCAAAGTGTCAATATCTTTCGCTGTAAGATTGAAAGTTATTAGGTTGTGATTATAAGGATCCTACCGACGATTATAATCACTAAGTTTAAGACACTGTCATCCTTGTGATTTTACTGAAATATTATCATCATCGAAACGCTTTTTAGTGGTTCTCCCATTGGGAGCATGGCCACCCAGCTTATTATAACTTACCGGTATATCTATGGGAGGTGTGTCTCTCCTCACCTCGAATCGACGTCGCGGTAAGTGCTGCCATCTGGCCGCGTCGTATGCACTGATGGAAGGCACGTCTGTGACCGGCGGGTCCACGTAGGGATAGCCTTGGTATCGACGAGAGGACGTAGCCATTTTCAACCTGGAGAAGGCATTGAAAGTTTCTCTGCATTGAGTTTCAAATCTAAGCAATTGGGACGTTTGGGACTCTGCATCGATTCATGAAAACAATTTACCAGTTATTTGTATAAGTTCGCTTCGCTCATTCGATCAATTATATCAGTTGCTTAGTTTAGCACTCGTAGCGTAGCTCCACCAGGTAGATAGAGCCTAGTCTTACTTATAACTTAGATTTTTCCAAATATCCTATCAATCTCGGATATGGTTTTAAACATTTACCGCTTTGTGCGATAAATTACTAAGGAAATTCTTATGACGCCAATCACACACGTCACAATAACATCTGATAAGTTTTGTGCTAAAAAACGAACTTACCTATTCAGAACGACACACTCATCTCACAATTTCAATACTTTTTTCACAAATAAATGTATTTTCCTTCTTTCTTTCACTGCACACCAGAGAAACACTACTCTTCTTCAAATTTCACAATTTTTGACCTTTTTACAGTTTCACGTATTTACGCGCAGTGTTTTTGTGATACTAGAGGATTGTTCTGATAAGTTAGATAAGATAAATAATGGCTGATAGTCACGTACCGTCAGGTACAACTAGTTTTTGACATTGAACTTAGGCTCGTATGCTGGTTTACAGCAATCTGCTCAAGCAGTGATCCGGACTGCCTGAGTCCGGATCATGCATTATGTACTGTACCAAAATGTGGCCGAAGCATTTAATAATCATACCAATGAACTTGCTCTGCGAGGTGCATTGTTGCAGAGATGATAAAGTATAATTTAGTAGTTCGCCGTTCGCCCCGAATTGAGATCTTGTGATTAACCCATCAGAAAAGAAGAAAAACGCAAAGAACTTTTCTAGCTGGTTGCCAGTCTTATCTGAACCACAAAACCAATAAAATTCTAACAAATAGAAGATTACGTTATAGGTACTACTTATCTAAAGTTTCAAATTTTCATTATATCTCAAAATCTATATAACCTAGAAAGTTAAAAACTTTTTCGGAATATCTAAACAAAGCCCTATCAAACATGTCACTGGATTTTTTTGTACGAGTTTTTATTTTTACTCCCGTTTGTTTAGACACCTATAACTCTACAACCCTTTCGCCGATTCGGCTCATAACCCACTCAAATATGGTAGTACCTACTATCTGTCGACGTACCTAAATAAATTCTATTCATTGCACCGTAAATTCTATGCAGATTGGAATAAGCGGCTCGCTTCTCTCGCGCGATCAATAAAATTGTTTGTTTTCAGAAAATGCCCGAGCCGCACTGTATTCCTGAGAGGCGGCAGATCTCACTGCATCGAATCTTGCAATGCGGAGACCATGTGTGGCGAAGTGGTGGTGCCGGAGGAGCATTTAAATGTGAGTACCATTTATTGATAGATCCCACTATCTCATCCCATCCTACCCACTAATAATGTCCCATCCCATCCCACTAATATTATAAACTAGCTGATGCCCGCGACTTAGTACGCGTGCGAAACTTTCCACCAAAATACCTGTCAACCAGCATACGACGAACCTCGTAGCAAATGGCTGCTTTTGGTTTAGAGAGTTCAAGTATCTAAGAATCAACGTCTTTTTCAATAAAATATGTTAGCTAACATAATAAAATATGTTAGTTATGTTTTAATCCGGAAAAAGGACTTCCGAGTGGTATAAGTTTCTTTGAAATTGGTGCAGTAGTTAACGCGTGATCCGCGATCAAACAAACAGACAAACTTGATTTTCGAAATCAGAATCGTTTATTTAGTAGATCTGCATATTTAGTTTATACATATCTCTAATTTTAGTTTTTGGCTTTTTTACAGTTTTATAATAGTATAGGGGTCAGTGTTTAGATGTTTGGATGTTTGTTAGTGTTTCAATCACGCTGCAACTACTGGTCCGAGTTGGACCAAACTTGGAATATATTATGTAGTTCGTAACCTGGAGTAACCCAACCTAGCTGTGAATACTTATAAATCAAAGATTGATTGAAGAAATTGGTATTCAAAATTTAATTTACATTTCGCGTTACCATCTCTTTCTCCCACCACGGCTTCATTATCGGTACCTTCGGTAAAGCAACAGGTCCACTTGTAGCTATAAACTCAGATTTAGGATAATTCGGGTTGTCATACTGATCAAACCCTGTCCTCTCTTTCTTAGTCGTCAAAGATGCAATGTTGAAGCCTTGAAGAGCTGGTTGACTGGATTGGTTAGTCTCCAGGGAATCGAAGCCAGTTAGTTTATGTCCGCGATGAACTGGTCTGTTGGAGTTTGGAGATCCATTTCGTAGTAGCTTGTGGTTGAGGATTGTGTAATCTATAGTTGGTTTTACTGTTATTTCAAATCTAGGTTGGTATTCATCGTTCCGTAGTTCTTTTAGTTGGCTCTTTTGGTTGAGAAGACGACTTTTTGGCTTTCTGACAGTTTTTGGCTTCTCGTAGTTAGATTTGGGCTGTTGGTAGTAAGATTTTTGCTGTTTATAATCAGGTTTTTGGTGTACAGGTTCAGGCTCTCTTTGGTCTGGGTCCTGCTGTTCATATTGAACTTTTGGCCATTGGGAATCAAGTTTCGAGTTTTTGTAATCGGTTTTTGGCTTATTACTAATCATTTGCTTGATTCTATCTGGTACATTTTGTTTTGGTGTTTTGCTATTGAATTTTGGCTGCACATAATCTTGTATTGCCTGTTCATTATCTATCATATTCTCGTCAAGTTTTTGATTATAATCTAATTCTGGCTTTTGAAAATTTTTTGACTTATCGTGTACTTCTTTAGATTTGCTATCATATACCATTTCGTTAACTTCCTTCTCCCAATTTATGACCTGTCCTGTGTAAATATCTTTAACTTCTGGTTTGGTCTCTTCTTTTTTATATTCCTTCACAAAGTCCTCGTATTTTTTATATTCTTTCTCACCTCTCTGAGAAGTTTTTGATACTTCTTCAGGTCTCTGACGTGCTATATTCTGAAGCTGGTTTTCTTCAGATATGTATTGAATATCTTCAAGAATTTCATCGTTTTCCTCAGATACGTTTGCTACCATTTGGTCGGTAGCTTTTGCGACGAATTCAGCTATTCTGTCAGCTAGAGAGTCTGAGACGAATTTGCGAGCGATTTTTTTGACGTCTTCCATGTTTGCTGTTAGTAGGATGAAGGAGTTGGCTACAAGTGATAGAAATAGTAGTTGTGTTCCTGTAATAAAAAAACAACTATTTAAGAAAATGGAAAAATATATTTACAAAAAAAAGAAGAGAAGGGAAAAGCTTCTGTGTTTTCGTGATTAATCTTTCATATTCTTTCTTAGAAACTTAGAACACATATAAATAAATTAATTAATATTCTTGGACATTTCACACATCGCCGACTAGTCACAAACTAAGCAAAGCTGGGAACTAGATTGCTAAATACTTGTAATGTAAATACATACTTGTAACACACAGACAGAACATGTTTGTTCTTGGTGGGGATCGAACCCACGGCCACACAGCACGGAAGGCAGAGGTATTACCAACTGTGCTGTGATGCATGGACCCGAGACTTCGTACGCGTGCGAAACTTTCTGTCAACCAGCACACGATGAACTTCGTAGCAAATGGCTGCTTTCGGTTCAGAGATTTCAAGCTCTATCTAAGAATCCACGTCTTTGATTTCAATAAAATATAGAGTATGTTTTAATTCAGAAAAAGGGCTTCCGAATGGTATAAGTTTTATTGAAATTGGTCCAGTAGTTAAGGCGTGATCCGCGAACAAACAAACCGACAAACTCGATTTTCAGAATTAGAATCGTTTATTTAGTAGATCTGCATATTTAGTTTATCCATATCTCTAATTGGTTTTGGCTTTTTTACAGTTTTATAATAGTATAGATAGATGGGTTCGAGGAAGGATAAAATGTTAGTTTAAATAAAATAACAGATACTGACCAATAAAGTAAAGTCGAAGCGGTGCCATGTCGAAATACGAGGAACTATGAAAAAATATATCGATAATACATTTTTATGGTCTAATATACTTTATTGAGGCATGCTAGATTGATTTCACGGATGTTACGATACCTACTAGGTATAACTAGTAGTGGAATGAAAATGCTGGGCGAATGGGTATTTTTTTTAGCAGATTCCAAAAAAGAATTTTTTTTATGGATTTTTTTATGTTTGTTACCTTAGGACGTCGTCATTTATAAAACGATAACAAAAATTTTTTTAACTGAAAGGATAGCACTAACTTCCAGGTAGGTCCTATATAAATTTCATCAAAATTAACCGAGCCCGTAGTTTTAGTTTTGTTCAGTGGATCGAAACGCATATCGAGAAGCGACTTGCGAGATATTTTGTTTGAAAACCCGATGAGCATCTCTACCGGGGGATTTGCAAAATATTTTTCTTCATACAAAAACTGAGTTTCTCGATTCTCGCTTGTCGCAAATCAGAACTCAGACTACGGGCTCTGATATTGATGTAGTTTGGCTATCAAAATGACATCTCACCGATCTGCCACGAACAAATATTTGTGTGTTTGCAAACATAGACGTTTGTTCTATGTCTGGGGGTTACTATGAATTACAAGTCTGTGTTTACACAAATAAATGTATTTATGTACTCGTAAATATTCTATCAGCAATCTAGTTTTCATAGTACAAGCTTTGCTTAGTTTGAGTAGAGGGCACATGTAAATATCTTTCCTATACCTATACCCGAAAGGGCCTTAACAAATTAGAGAGAATTTTTTTTATCGAATCTTCTATCATATAAATTATTATATATGTATATAAATCTCTTTTGAAGCTGACATAGAATCAACGCACAGTCTAAACTATAAGTCCTAGAGGTATGAAATTTGGAGGGTAGTATCCTTATATAGTGTAGTGGTGCACTAAGAAAGGAATTTTGAAAAGTCACACTCTAACGCGAGCATCGCCGCGGGAGATGGCTAGTACTATTAAAAAACTGTAAAAAAGCTAAAAACTAAAATTAAAGATATGGGAAAACTAAATATGCAGTTCTACTAAATAAAGGATTCTGATTTCAAAAATCGAGTTTGTCTGTTTGTTTGTTCGCGGATCACGCCTAAACTACTGGACCAATTTCATTGAAACTTATACCATTCAGAAGCCCTTTTTCCGGATTGAAACATAGGCTATATTTTATTGAAATTAAAGACGTGGATTCTTAGATACAGCTTGACCTCTCTAAACCAAAAGCCGTCTTTGGCACGAGGTTCATCGTATGCTGGTTGACAGATATTTTGGTGGAAAGTTTCGCACGCGTACGAAGTCGCGGGTATCAGCTAGTTCTTAAATATAATTTAAAGTTAATAAAAAAAAAAAAAATTTTTTTGGAACGAAGTTCTTTATCGCGCGTTTCGAAAGGGGGCTAGACGGAAAAAATTAAGACCAAAAGTGGTAGCGACACTTTTTTCAAACTTTGATAACGTCATTCGAATAAATTGGTGCAGGAAGGAAACAAATGAATGTAGGTATTGTTGGAAGTTTTTGTTTTAATTTAGGTGCTTCTGTACTTACTGTAAGAAAACAACACCTCAAGGAACTTCGTACCATCCGAGTGTCCCTTGACACCTCTCAAGTTTTTTTTGTAATAGGTTAAGTACTTAGATAATAAGATTCATATCTACTGTAAAAAAGGAAATAAAAAAGCTGTATTATTATTATGTTTCCAGCCATGCTATGTTTGCAACAGCACAGGACACAATTGCCACGCGCTGCCACGAAAGCGACCAGATTTGGACGAGCCGGAAGAGTTTAGCGTAAATTCGCTCAAGTACGGCGGCGCTGAAATACCTTGTAAGTGACATCATCATCATCGTAGGCAGTTTTTTTTAATGAGCTATATCATTTGGCTGCCAGCACACCTGGTCGTAAGTGTAACTGCAGCATAAGGTGGAGCACGCTTAGCTATAATCCACCTATTCACTCTTTTCTTATTTATTTATTGATAACCCAACATAGTGTACCTACATCATTACAATTAAAAAGGTATCAGCTCAAATGCCACCACAATTACAGGCGAAGACAGCTTGGTATAAAAAATTCATGTTTTTAAGCTATTGCATAGCTTCTGTCGCGGGCCTTGAGCGTGGAGACCGAATCCAGAAATTCCGTAACGAAAATAACCTAACACCCCCCACTCCGACCGGCACAGCGGTGATACGATAAAAAATGCTATGCAATAGCTTTACCGCGGCAGTCTCCGAGTGCCACACGGTTTTTTTTTTCAGTACCAGAGGAGTTAGATGAAGTACCGGAAGGTGTGGTTGACAGTGACTTCGTGCTGTACGTGAGCGCGGTCGAGACTGAGCGCTGCCGGCGCGGACTGACGGTCGCATACGCATCGCATTGCCAACAGGAATCCGCATTAGACAGGCTAGTACCATATACCATTGTAGGAACACTCATTTCAATTATTTTAAACTAGCGGAACGTCCCGGTATTTTTTGACACCTTGGGTTACATTATTGGAGTTTTAGTATGGATCTCTAATTAAAAAAAAAAATATAATATAGCCTATGTCACCCGGGGATAGTGTAGCTTCCCAACGGTGAAAAATTATTCAAATCGGTCCAGTAGTTTCGGAGCCTATTCAATGCAAACAAACAATCAAATCTTTCCTCTTTATAATATTAGTATAGACTAGCGGACCGTCTCCCGTCTAAGGACATAATATTTGTTATACTGTATGTAGTACTTACTCATGTACTTACGTACCATTGTACCTATACCAGGGATGGGGAAACTATAGCCCGCGAACATTAGCCCTGTCAAATTAGCTCAATAAAGCGGCTAAGAAAAAATTTTATAACTTGGCCCGCCATATATTTTGTAAGTAAATATTGGCACGCGAAGGAAAAAGTTTTCCTATCCTGACCACTGTTCCTTGGATGTAATACATTTATCTTATATTTATCTTATTTTCAGACCAATAGCAGGGCACGCAAACTTCTGCCCGGGAGAGCTATCGACTAAGTACCGAGACATGCCTTCCGTTCTGTCGACGGTGAAACACGAAATGCTACACGCTTTGGGCTTCAGTGTATCACTTTTTGCATTCTACAGGTAATCTGGCCCTGCCCGTTATTATTTACTAGCTGTGCCCGCGACTTCGTCCGCGTGGAAAAGTATCTTTAGGTAGCATTTTTAATTATTTAGGCTAATTATCTTACAAATAAGTCCGTGTCGTACCACGCCGTTCTCTGACTGAACTCTCCGTGTGACTAAATGTCATATATATATCGAATCCACAGCCTAAAAACAAGTTTCAAGCTCCTAGCTCTAAAAATGACGATACTTCCATACAACTCTTTATGAATGGCTAATTCTGTCGCTTTCCATACAAACCTGTCGTTAAGACGGTAATCGCTCGAATCTCGTAGTACTGTTTGTTTACCATACATAAATTGAATTTTGCGACATCGTTTTGAAGGTGGGTGAATGACCTGTATTGCGGTGTTATTTGGCACCTACTATACCTTCAAAATGTTGTTTACTTTGATTTTAGGTACCTTTAAATCTACGTATAGTACCTACCTAGTTGTAAGTGGTCTCATCACTGTTATTTCTGAAATAAAGAATAAAGAATTTGTTTCATTTCCAGGGACGATGATGGAGAGCCGCTTACTCCAAGAAGACCAGACACTGGAACCCCGCCACTGGACGAAGAGTGAGTTATAACTCACTCACAAAACACACATTTCGGACACACACAACGCACTTCTCAGACACACACAACACACCTTTAGATACACACAATACACCATGCACAGACACTATAACTAATAAAATATACACGCTTAACTATGCACACTAGTTTCGTTTTTTTAGAGCATTTTGTAACCGAAGTTGATCAAATTATTTTTGCCCCTTACCACTTTTTTTGTTTTTTATTATATTCCTTAAAATATATATATTTTTATATGATCTGATTACAAATTGCTGTTATTATATATATAATTTTTGATGTAGTTTCTACTCTGTAGCCCGCTTTCACATCACACGTCTCGGTGCAGATCTATCCGAGAGGGGTAAATTGAAAACCAGCGCTGGATGTCTAGCATCCAGTTTATGCTGAATTTACCCCTTTTGCCCTCTTCGAAGTTACTGTTAACTATTACCTTGTACCTTTTATAATATCTACTGAGGCAATCAATGTTTTTTGTATTTGTATTTATAATGGGTGTTACTATTTATTATAAGTATGTATTTACAAAAAATATATATACATATATGAATATTCTATCAGCAGTCTAGTTCCCAAAGTACAAGCTCAGCTTAGTTTGGGACTAGAGGGCGTTGTGTGTAATGTCCAAAGATATTTATTATTGTTATTATAATAGGTCGCGTCATGTAAGAAGAACGCTGGCGGTCAAGCTGCGCAGTAAGCGATTTTAGGGTCTATTTGGTGGTATGAAGGGGTTAGTTTCCCATGCACAAACACACTGCCTCCGCTGTTTCCAGCGTTCTTTTTATATGACGCGTACTATAGCAGTGAACACAATATTCATTATTAGCTTCTGCCCGCGACTTCGTCCGCGTCCCGTTTGATGCTGTTGATTTTCCGGGATAAAAAGTAACCTATGTGTTAATCCAGGTTACGAACTGTATAAGTGTATATATTCCTGTCTGGAAGAAATCGCTCCCTGCCGATAAGACCGCCCAATATTTATAATAAACTAGGTGTGCCCGCGACTTCGTCAGCTTGGAAAAGTGTCTTTTGGGTATCATTTTTAATTACTTCCATACAACTTTTCATCCCCCCTTTTCAACCCCCTTACAACCCTTTTTCGCATTAAAAAGTAGCCTATGTCCTTTCTCAGGCTCTAGACTATCTGTATACCAAATTTAATTTAAATCGGTTCAGTAGTTTTGGCGTGAAAGCGAAACAGACAGACAGACAGAGTTACTTTCGCATTTATAATATTAAGTAAGGATAATGTTTATAATATATATACAACATATTTATTATTTTTATATATTATTGCAGATTACAAATCCACAAATGGTCGGACCGCGTGGTTCGTAACATAACACGTAATGATTGGATGGTGCGCGGCGGATTCATACAACGGACATTCAAGATGATGGTCACACCCAGAGTCGTCAATGAGGTTTGTCAATCAAACTGTCAGTACACTATGTCAGTCGATCCCTCAGTCAGTTCATCTCAAATTGGTTAAAATTCCACCAAAATTAAACAACAATACTCACAATAACACAAGAAAAACAATTAAAAATAAAAGTGCTGTGTTGTTTCAAAAAATGTCACAACTCGAATCATGTCAGAACAGGGGCATTATTCTGTATGACTTAGGAGATTCCTTGCCGTAACCGTATGACGTCACCGTAAGGAATGACATTTATGGCATAGGAAATACGGCATAGGCATAGGGCGATTTCACGCCGCTGTCTTGTCGTGCTGCGTAACGCGCTTGTATTGGTCATAGTGAATAAGGGCCCTGGAATCCGGTCTATATTATGTCGATGAGTCCATCTGCCACTTCATTATGTCAGTCGTCACCGTTGTGTGATATGTGCATGAATATTTATTTATTGGCCGAATACTCAAACGCCACTCAAACCCCACTCAATTTAAGTTCCGCTTAAATTATTGCCATCTCTTACAAATGAGTAATGTCAAACAGAGGCAGAGCAATTTTAAGTGGCGCTCAAATTTGAATGACTTTTGAGTATTCCAGCCTATATCTATCAAACGTTTGGCTGAAAACAGTATGTTATCTAAGTCAGTCTGTCATTATCGGTCCGTCATTCCAACATATCCGTATCCGAATCCGGTACGTAACCGCTGCGATGCTGACGTAACTGATAAGATCTTATCTCAGGTTCGTAATCACTTCAACTGCTCGACATTAGAAGGCGCTGAGTTGGAAGACCAGGGAGGTGAGGGTACTGCCCTCACGCACTGGGAGAAACGAGTTTTTGAGGTAAATCATTGAAAATTAAGACACGGGACTCGGACGAAGTCGCGGGCGGAAGCTAGCTAGCATTAAAAAGGGTCTGTGGCAATTTGGATGGAGACCAGCGGGCCTAAGATGCGCACCGCGAGATATTTGTCATGTCGTTCTGTCAAAATATAAGCATTTTGTACCAGTTTAGGAACTATTGCATTATCTGTGGTAATGTTGTCGAGAAACCGCGCCTTTGAATTTGCAACTTTTGACATTTCTGCATGACTATTATCTCGTCCTCAGAGAGGTACGACGACTAACAAGTGTCAAAAGTGTACATTATGGCGCGTTTTGTCGACACCATTAGGTACCACAGATAATGCAATAGTTCCTAAACTGGTACAAAATGCTTACATTTTGACAGAACGACATGACAAATATCTCGCGGTGCGCATCTTAGGCCCGCTGGTCCCACATTTTTTTAAAACTTGCAATGATGGAACTTTCATTGTTACAATACACGTGTAATGCAGTTTTTGAAAATGTAACAATGTCAATACAAAGCAGCCGGAATCATTGACATTTTACTTCGAAAAATGCGTCTTTTCCAACGTTTTTTATTGTATTTACAGATGTTTACGTTAAAATTATTACTTTATTTTGCGTTTTCGTGACTGCTACTGTTTAATAGATTATGATAAAACCAACAAAAGTTATAAACAAAAATAATCTAAAAATTTACGAACTGTATGCAAATCGGGACCTGAATTGCCCCAACGCCTTTATATAAGTATTCTATCAGCAATCTAATTCCCATACTACAAGCTTTAGTTTGGGACTAGAGAGCGTTGTGTGATATATCCAAGAATACTAGTAGTTCGCCCCGAACTGAGATCTCGTGAGGGAATGTCTAGGTACCTACCTCCTCGTATTAAAAATAAAACTCTAAATTTTGCAAATCGCATCAATACCACCATTTAACAAAGTACCAGTCTTACTTGAACTACAAAACCATTGAAAATCTAAGAAATGGTAGCTCACGTTATACTGGTTTTTCCAACTGTTTAATTTTTACAACAACTCTAAAACATAGAATAAAAATAAAAACGGTTTTGAAATCTCTAAACAAAACCCTATCATATGACACCCCCCTTGATATTTTGGTACGACTTTTTTTTTTTTACTCCGTTTGGACCCTCATATTTTTCCAACCCCTTGACCGATTTACTTTATTTTTCAAACCAGTAAAACTTAAGAGTACTATCCGTATACCTACCAAATTCTGTGAAGATCGGATAAGCGGTTCAAAAGATCTCGACGAACAAACATACAAACATATAAAGCATTTTTGTCCAAGTTGTCACTAAGATCTTCGTTCGCTTCGCTCACTCGATCAATAATTTCCAGAACGAAGCGATGACCGGCACCCACACTCAGAACTCAGTATTCAGTCGCATAACATTTGCAATGATGGAAGACACGGGCTGGTACCTCGCGAACTACACTCACGCGGCACCTTTAGACTGGGGGCTGGACAGAGGCTGCCAGTTTGCAACCACCTCGTGTAAACAGTGGCTTAACAGAAATACCCTCAGGTAAGTACCCTTTCCAAACTTCGAGGGGTTAGTACCCATCAATGTAAACAACTTTTTGTATGAAACTATTACCTAGGTACTGCGTATTTCAACTAAAAACCTTCACAACGCAATCGTTACAAACGATTTGCTTTTACAATCAAGAAAATCCTTAAAACAATGTACACAAGATTCAAAATGTCAAACATGCACAAGGTTCGGCGGTGGAAACGCAAATCGATATCTTCACAAAGTTCTTAATCTTTATGGTTGTGCATTATTGTGAATATTTTGCAGTGAAAACGTACGGTTAGAATCGTCTCGCAATTTTGTCACAAGTTAAAATAGTTCGATCTCATAAACAATGAATGAATGAATGAATGAATGAATGAATGAATGAATGAATGAAAACACTTTATTGCTTTATTACATAAATGAAACATATTCTTCTGATATAAAACAAAACAGGTTGCATCAAATGTACAATAAACGGCGTTATCGCTCAATAGTGATCTCTTAGGCCGTGCTGACTTTGGATACGATTTCATCCGAATTTGATTCGTACGACTACGCACGAATGATACCGACCTTCCAAGGACTATGGGAACGCTCACACTGCATGCGATCAGTCGTACGTATACGTACGTTTACGACGTCCGAATACAATCCGAACTTGTTGGAATTTATCACGCAGTCGTACTATTTGATGGAGAAAAACGTATTCAGTGTGAGCACTCAATTCGTACGAACAGTACTCGTACGTTTACGTACGAACAAATTCGTGTCAAAAGTGAGCACGGCCTTATTCTCAATGTTTAAGTTAAGAGGCGATTATAAGTAAGAGCATGTCTCGGGAGTGTGAATGTCGCATTTTAGTACAAAACATCTATTTATTTTAGTCAGAGCACGTAGTCTGAGTTTTTCTATGTTGATTTGCGACAAGCGAGAATCGAGAAACTCGCAATTTTCGTATGCAACAAAATAGTTTGCAAATCAGCTCCGATTTCTCAGATTTCGCTTTCGTCAGATCTTGTGTTTATTCTCAGAGGTGTTAGGAAGTTTTGAAAATAACAATGTTATTTAAATTTGTTTCAAGCAACATAACAGAGGATTTTGAAATCGAGTTGTGAGTGTTACCATAAACTATAGTAATTTAGGCTCATTCCAGTTTACCCCTGCGCGAGTCCCCTGCGTAGGCGATTTCTGGAACTTTTGTTCAATAATCCCCTTAGCGACCCCTGCGACTGCCGGCGGGGAAAGTTGATATAAAATTCCAGAATTCCACTTAGGGGGGATCCATTTACACCGTTTTCTTTTAAAAATCAAATTGAATAAAAACGCAGCTTGGCTTATTTATCTATAGTGTTGCCACAAAATATAAGTGTGTTACTAAAATAAGAAAATTAAAAACGTCAAGATTGTGAAATGTCTTAGTAATCAAGTCCTACTAATATTATAAACGCGAAAGTTTGTAAGTAAGTATGGATGGATGGATGGATGTTTGTTACTCTTTCACGTAAAAACTACTGATCCGATTTGGATGAAGCTTGGGATATATATTTTCCGTGACCTGCGGGCCTAAGATGCGCACCGCGAGATATTTGTCATGTCGTTCTGTCAAAATGTAAGCATTTTGTACCAGTTTAGGAACTATTGCATTATCTGTGGTACCTAATGGTGTCGACAAAACGCGCCATAATGTACACTTTTGACACTTGTTAGTCGTCGTACCTCTCTGAGGACGAGATAATAGTCATGAAGAAATGTCAAAAGTTGAAAATTCAAAGGCGCGGTTTCTCGACAACATTACCACTGATAATGCAATAGTTCCTAAACTGGTGCAAAATGCTTACACTTTGACAGAACGACATGACAAGTATCTCGCGGTGCGCATCTTAGGCACGCTGGATTAACACATAGGCTACTTTTTATCCCGGAAAATCAACGGGATCCAACGGGACGCGAACGAAGTCGCGGGCGGCACCTAGTCGTCCATAAAGTAAAATGTCCTAGTAGCAAAACGTTCGGATTACTAACAAACTAAAAAGAAATTGTACCTAACTTTTTTTTTTTTTATTTACAAGCTATAACAATGTCACGGAGATGGATGCGTAAGTATTTTAAATCGACTTCAAAAAATAATTTTCACAATTCTCTTGTATTTTTTTTATTTAGTTCAGTTTTGCGGAACAATGTTCCCACTTTTGGGTTATTCGCTAATATTCGACAGGGGTCATGGCTCAGTCGGTAGTAGCTCTGCCTTCCGTGCTGTGCGTCGTGGGTTCGATTACCACGGAAAAAAAAAACATTTGTGTGTGGCAAACATTGATGTATCTTCTGTGTCTGGGTGTTACTATGTAACATTTGTATTAAAAAAAATATTATGTAAATATTCTAGTAGCAATCTAGTTCCCATAGTACAAGCTTTGCTTAGTTTGGGACTAGAGAGCGTTGTGTGATATGTCCAAAAATATCAAAAGCGTAGGTAAAACATTCATATGACGTCATATACATAAGGACATCATAGACGTCATAGGGCATTCTGAGAACAAATTAAACTGTGCTTTAAACTAGATTATAGATCATCATCATCACCATCAACCTATATCGGTCCACTGCTGGACGTAGGTCTCTCCCAAGACGCGCCACTGAGCCCGGTCTTCGGCTCGTCTCATCCAGTGTTTGCGCCTCATGTCTTAGATCGTCGCCCCACCCAGCCGGAGGGCGTCCTACACTTCGCTTGCCTAAACGCTAATAGATTATAGATATTGAAACTCTTTTCAAATCGCTTGTAAACGTACCATTGTTCCAGAAGAAAGTCACCGGCGCCATTTTGTTCGCGCATAAAGGGAAACCCACTCAGAACGGAATGTGCGCCGCGACGTAACGCTGTAGTGTTGTGTAACTTAGTACGACATGACACTATCCTGCCAAGACAGTATCAGGTGAGTCACTTAAGGTCACTAATCCCTAAGGTCACTCAAGGTTTCTATGAGGTCACTATGCCCTAAGATGTCGAGTGCATAGCCACTAGTTTTTCAGCTGTAAATAGTCTGCACTTAAGGTATATATGCCCTAAGGTCACTCAAGGTCATTATTATCTAAGGTCACTTGAGGTCATTATTCCTAAAGGTTTCTATTCCTTGAAGTCACTCTTCCTTAAGATGTCGAGTGCCTAGTCACTAGTTTTTAAACTGTCGTAATTCTGTACTTAAAGTCACTATTCTCTAAGGTCACTCAAGGTCATTATTCCCAAAAGTCACTATTTCTAGAGGTCATTTTCCCTAACTAATATCCCTAATTCCTCAACTAAAGTAGTTACCTAGGTACATTGATCTAGCTACAACCCTACAAGACAGTATGAGGTAAAAAGGTTACTCAAGGTCTACTTATAGTGTGGCTGTTTGTTAACTAGGGTTGCCATGAATTTGCCAATGTCAGCGTTTATTGGCATTAGCAATATTTACATGTTTAATAATCTTTTAACATAAAGGCGGAAATCTGAGTAGGTATTGGAAAATTTCCGCTGAAGCTGATTCATAAAACCATAATCATAAATACTTTATTTGCTTCAATGTGTATACATTTTTATTTTATTTTATTTATTTAACAAAACCCATAGCCCTTAATACTATTAAATAATATCTAACTAGGCTAATCCTATGGCCAATTACGGATTTACTTTTTATAAAATATAATTTTTAAAACAGACAGTCGAAATTACTAATGTAAGTATACATAAAGGTCTTATGAGCTAATTTATAGTGGAACACATTCCCCGCTGCTGGGATCCAAATGGTAACATAGTTGAGAGTAGAAATCCTACTAATATTATAAACGCGAAAGTTTCTGAGTATTTTTATTACTCTTTCAAGCAAAAACTACTGATCCGATTTGGATGAAACTTGGAATATATATTGTCCGTGACCTGGATTAACGTATATAGGCTACTTTTTATCCCGAAAAATTAACGGGATCCAACGGGACGCGAACGAAGTCGCGGGCGCCCGCTAGTTAGAAATATAAAAAATTCAAGAATGTCAAACAACAAATTTTTTTGACATTGACATATCTTCCACACTCTGTCACTATTATTTTTGACAATGAATATAACTTCCAGCATTTTGACATTCTCCCGGGAGTAGAACCGGGCGAAGAGGCTCACTACGGTGGTTCTGTATCGTTGGCTGACTACTGCCCTTACCTTCAAGAGTTCACGTGGAGGCACAAGAATACACTAGTTCGAGGAAGCACTTGTCAGTATGAAGAGAATACACCAAGTAAGTACTAGATTTTGGTTAAACTCTCTTTTTGTAGTTCTATGTTCTCTCTCTACAGTTCGGTAGACTTTGGGCTGTTATCAGTTTTTATTTTGCTGTGGTAATATATTCTCTCTCTACAGTTCGGTAGACTCTATAGTTGTAAGTTCAGATTCAAACAGTTAGATAATCGAACTACTGGTAGGACTGGATGGAATAAACCTCATTTTATTGTTCTAATTTCTCTTTTATAGTTCTAAATTCTCTTTCTGTGGTTCTAAGTTGAATGACGTTCTAAGCTCACTCTCAACAGTTCTGCCATAGCGTGATATGACGTTCGCAAACTATCTTCAAATCAAAGTTATTGCAATATAAAATGCAGTTTAAATCAATATTAAATGTTAATAAGCGCACTAATGTGAAGCTTATATATTACTGTATTGTTTTATTTTAAATAAATCAACCTAATTGTATTTGTTATTGTTACAGAGGGCGACGTGAACTTTGCATTAGAAAACTATGGCGCTCATTCAAAATGCTTCGAACACAGTAATCGCGTGTGGGAACAGAAGTCATGTAGACAGGTTGGTTTTAGATGTAATAACAATTCAATAACAATAACAATTAAGCCTTCGCTTCTAACCTAGATAATACATACATAACCTAGATGATACAGCGTCAGAGGCCACTTTTTACCCATACGTCTATTAACGGGACACTGCAGTTTCTAGGACATGCTTTTAGGTGTAGATTGTAAAATAATAGTGTTAGTAAAGGCCGGCCGAGAAGACGTTGCCGAGAGGATCTCGACGTTGAATGAAATGTAATGATTCCAAGTTTCATCTAAATCCGATCAGTAGTTTTTGCGTGAAAGAAGAACAAACATACATACATCCTCACAAACTTTCGCGCTTATAATACTATAGTAGGTGCCAAATAACACCGCAATACAGGTCATTCACCCACCTTCACCACGATGTCGCAAAATTCAATTGATGTATGGTAAACAAACAGTACTACGAGATTCGAGCGATTACCGTCTTAGCGACAGGTTTGTATGGAAAGCGACAGAATTAGCCATTCATAAATTGAATTTTGCGACATCGTGGTGAAGGTGGGTGAATAACCTGTATTGCGGTGTTATTTGGCACCTACTATAGTATGATACTTGGATACTGAAGTATTCGTATTTGTTTATATTATTTTAGATACGAGAATGGCAGCATTGGGGTTCCGGTTGCTACAAATATAAATGCGAGAGTGGAAGATTGCATATTGTGGTGAGCAGATAGATAACCTACACTTCCATGTGCATCTTAATACAGTCGTCGTGGCTCAGTCGGTACTAGCTCTGCCTTCCGTGCCATGGGTCGTGGGTTCATTCCCCACTGAGAACAAATATGTGTGTGTGGCAAGCATAGACGATTGTTCTATGTTTGGATGTTACTATGTATTATAAGTATAAACTTACAAAAAAGTATTTGCTTTTTTTAGTTTGGGGCTGGAGAGCGTTGTGTGATATGTCCAAGTAATATTTATTATTTTAATACCATTCCCCCTCTAAAAAAGGTATTTTATTCACTGAAAACAGTGAATAAATATAAAATACTCACTGTTTTGGTGTTTGAATTTAGAGCACACTAATATATTTGACCTCCATCTAATTATTGTTTTTGCGCAAGGAAGTTGTATAGGATTGGCTATACAACCTCGTCGTTAGAATCCTTCACTTACTCGTGATTCATTTATGGCTCTCGCTTTAAAACCGTCTTTTATTCACTATTTGCATAGTATACTATTATTCTAGGTGGGTAATTACACATACACGTGCTTCCACGCCGGCCAAGTACTACAAGTGAGGATAGTTAAGAAGGGATGGTTGCACAAAGGGGGCGTGGTCTGTCCGCCGTGCCGAGAGATGTGCAAGGAAGAGTTCGATGTAAGTCTGTCTCTTTCACACTTAGTACTAATTAGTTTTAGCATTAGTAGTAGGGGACATTGTAAAAGAATTCGCCCGAGGAAGATTATTTCTACCGCCATCAGTAGATAGATAGATAGTTTATTTGACATACACACAGAAAAATTCAGAACGGACGAAACGGAGAAAATATAGCAAACATAAAGATACAAGATACAAACAAATATGTAGTTACATAACAGCTATAGGTAACCTAACGTAGCAAGTGTGTTTTCAGTTTTGGTACAAAGTAAGGAGAGATATTTCGGAACTGAAGAAAGAGAAATCAGGTCTAAAGAAAAAAGACGTTATTTACGATATTTCGCATTTACGTCTTTGAAATACTTTTTTCTTTAGATCTGATTTCTCTTTCTTCAGTTCCAAAATCTCGCTCTACTTTCGAACTCTCATGCGTGAGTTCTCCTCCTTTAGTTCCAAGTTCTCTTCTTTCAGTTCTGACTTCTCCACATTAAGTTCTGAATTGTTATTGTTGTTCTTTCAATAGTTTTACATAGGAATGCGTTAGACGTTTCATTTTTATAACTTTATTCAAAAAATAGAGAGTTTTAACTAACAATAAAACTTACCTATTATTTTTCCAACGATATCCGGAATCCATCTTGAGTCAAGCCTCTGTCTTTTTTCACGTTTTTCGTCTTAGTTACCTTCTCCCTTCGACTTCCGGCGCCACTGTCGCTTCGTTTTGTTGAGCAATATGGCGGATGACGCTCGGATTTACCCTCATTATACTTACTCACGATGTACCAGGTAGGCATTACCTGGATTCCGGATATCGTTGGAAAAATAATAGGTAAGTTTTATTGTTAGTTAAAACTCTCTATTATTTGTTCCGATACGATATCCGGAATCCATCTTGAGTGATGTGTTTGTTATCTCCTGGTATGCCATAATTTTTAAATTATGATGATGCTATAATGTGTTGTATAATAAAAATAAAATATAAACTGTAAGGTAAAGAAAATATATAATTCTTCTAATAATCAATAATAAATTACAAATCATTATTTGATAAATCTGGATAAATCTACTAACGTACCGGTTCAAAGAAGTTTGACAAGGAAACTGAACGGGTGAAGTCATTATCACTTGATATGTCAGCTACTTCTTTTTGATAATAAGTTCTGAAAGTATGTTCCTGTCGCCAATTTCCAGTTTCAAGTATTTGATCAATAGGAAACTTTTCTAACCAGTTGAGGGATGCTACAGCAGAGCGCACTGAGCCAGGCGTGGCCTCAACGCCGGCGTCCTTCAGCACGGACTTGATCCAGCCACCTATCACCGTTCTGGATGCTGGTTTAGGGTCACCTCTAGCAGTTATAAAAAACTCAGTTAGGTTACCTGATTGTCGGCGATCATGGGAAGTTTTGATCAACTGTCGAGTCCAATAGACACAGTCAAGGTTTCTGGTAGGATGTACCTTCAGTCTCCACCCAGATTGTCTATGTCCGATGTCGTCTGTCTTCGATCCGAAGCAAGGCCACAGGATAATAGCATTTTCTTCGTTTATGCATTTATCAGAATCAATTCTCAGTAGTGTGAGGTCGTGCACTCGACGTCCTGCTGCTAATAAAAGTAATATGGCGGCACGTCGGGATACTTGATACAGATTTCTTTCATCCGGTGTATTCTTTTCCAAATATTGTATTACATTTTTCGCATTCCATGTGGGTGGTTTCATTTTCTTCTCTTTTGAAACTGAAATAGCTTTAAGAATATGTTTAACAAGAAAATTAGATGACAGTGTTTCTGTTGAATTAGTAAATGTGGCAATTACAGATTTGTGGACCAGTATTGTACGATACGCTAAACCTTCGCTGCTGTGGAGATACGCCAAATAACGAGCGACTTGTTCAGGACAAGGTGTTTTATAAGTTACCTTATTAGATAAGCACCATGTTTTCCATTTATTCCATGCCGGAATGTATGTATTCAAGGTAGATTTGCGCCAACTTGACAATAGCAGAGATTTTTCCTCTACTGACCAATCTTGGATTTCATCTGTCCACCCGAAATCAGCCAGGCTTCTAAATGTATGTCCTGAATCTCTGGTGGATGTATTCCGGTTTTCGTGTCGACCAGAACTTGTGCTAGGTTCGGTATGCGGTAAGGTTCTCGAATGGCTCTGGCTCGTAGGTCTGCACGCCAAAATACCATCTTCCACTTCGGCGCGATCAGAATGTACAGGCCTTCTGCGGTATTCAGATGAAACAGTACCTGGGGTATTAAATTCGGTGGAGGAAACAGCCATGCGAGTTCGTAATCCCATCGGCGAAGGAACGCGTTGTGGAACAGTGCATCTTGATCCTGTGTGTCCAGGGATACATACCGTCTCACCACATGAGCTGTCTTCGAGGCGAATAAGTCTACTTGCGGTATTCCCCACATCTCGAATATCGCGCTCGTTGCTGCAGCCATCAGGTGCCATTCGGGACAGATCTTGCCTCGCGATAAAGCGTCCACTTCGCAGTTGAATCGAAGTCCGATGCGTCCGTGGTGAGCAGGTGCGAGATCGGGCCCGTGTGTATGGGAAGTGAGCCCTGCGCTGCTTCTAACCACCACCTCATTTCGGCGAGCACAGGTTCCGCTAGTTTTATCTGCTTGTACGGATGCTCCTTGGGGAGGTGACGACTGTGAAACTGCAGGGTTCGACAATGTAACCTCCCTCTGCGTACCACGAATGAGGCGAAGTTGAGTCTGCCCAGAAGGGACTGGGCCTGTCTGAGAGACCAACTGCCTTTCGACATCTGACTGAGAAGTGCCCTGCGTAGCGTTAGGCACTTCGGTTCCGACAGGGACTTCGTGTTGAGTCTTGTGTCCCACATAACTCCCAGAAATTCTAGGCGCTGTGTCGGAACCAGTACAGATTTCTCCATGTTGATAGTCCAACCCAGCTGTTGCATTAGGCTCACCATGAATGCGATATGTTCTTGTAAAACTCGCCAAGACTGATTCGCTAGCAAAAAATCGTCCAGGTATACCACGCACCTTATATTGCAGCTCCTTAGGTATTCGGCTATCCAGTTCGTGACAGAGGTGAACGTTCGTGGCGCTGATGAGAGGCCGAACGGGAGGCAGGTCATTTGGAGAAGCTGGCCATTGTAGCTGAGTCTGAGAAATCGTCTGTGTTCCTTGGCTATGGGTAGGTGGAAGTATGCCTGGCTCAGGTCCACCTTCACCATCCAATCTTCGCTCTGTAAAAAACTTGGCACTCGAAAGTGACTGAAGAGTTGAAAACCCTTTAGCTTGACAAATTGGTTTAACCGTTTCAAGTTGAAAATTGGGCGAAACGATCCGTCCGTCTTCGGAACTAGAAAAAACGTCGATAGGTAGCTGGGACTGATCTCCGCTTTCTCTAGTACACGAGTGTCTAACATATTTTTTATTATTTGTGACATATGATAGCTTCTCTTGGTCTTGTAATTTATTATTATAGATTGATTTGGATAAATCAGGGGCGGCTTCATTACGAATGGGATACGTACTCCTCTGAGAAGTTTGCATATATGGACGGGGGCTCCCAGATTCTCCCATGCATGTATATATTGCTCTAGACAGCCGCCCCGAAATGATTTCGAGTCATGAGCGATGGTATCTATTCGACGAGTAGGAATTGGAACTTTTACCTTTGGACTAGTAGTGTTGCTTGTTCTTGGCATTTGAAGACTTGTTTTCAGATGACCTCGCTTGACCTTTGGATTTGTCCTTGGAGGCTGAAGCTGCAGTATTTCTTCGAAAAAAGTTTTCGCCAGTTTGCTTGCTAGTCGACGGCTTCGGTTTATTATCATATGCGCGCCTTTGTCCGGAACCAGCAGCTCCTGTGGTCTGCTGCGCTGGCTGGAAGCAAACTGTTAGTTTTTCGGCCCCCCCCAATTTTTTGAAGGTAGGCTGCAAGCATGTCACCGTCAAATAAATTTTCCGCGCTTGGTGGAATTTTTTGTAACGCACCGCGATGATATTCCTCGGAAATCTTCTTAAGAATAGAGTCCCTGCGCATGCTAATACAGTCAGCTCGTCTGCCACAAGCTACTTGTAAAATATCGTCACTCACTTTTGTAAAGTTCGACTCTTTGCTAAACACTTCCTCAATTTTATCGAAAAGAGATTTAGGTGAAAGTGTTGTATTCTTATCATTTGACCAGTCTACTAAATTCTGTAAAGTCGTGCGCAATTCGTCTTTCTGAGTCAGTATAGCATTCGATAAAGCTGCAAAGGTTCGCTCTATTAGGTGCAAACGATCTTCATTAGAGCCAGAACCATGAAAACGTCTCAATTCATCATTTACATTCAGTTCTATAAACCCGGGGGTAGCGACATATTTTTTCTGAGTCTCCGAAAAGCGAATTGCATACCAATCACTCGATTTAAAACGTTGCAGTTTTGTAATTTTTTCTAGATGTTTTTCATCCGATTGCGGGTAGGGCGGATCTTTCAAGGTAGTCGTAAACTCAGATAATTGGAGCTGTGGCTTATCCGTATCGCTAACGCTCGCAGGCGGACGTAAATCTAACTCAGATGCGAGGTTTGGGGGTTCGATTATCGGATCAGGCACTTGCTAGGTACTCGCTTGGGGTTGCGATTCGTAATGTTTTTGAGAAATCATATTCGTCAAGAACGCTACTTGTTGGGAAAGGAATTCAAATTGCACTTGACTCACATGCTTAGATCGTTTTCTTCTTCTCTCCGGACTCTCCTCCGACGACGATGCGCTGCTCGAACTTGGAGAACGATTTCTCTTTCGTGACACATGTTCGGTAGAACCATCACTTCTTTCACAATAATTTTCGTTCTCCATAACGAAGGGAGGTTATTTAAACTCACTTAATTTTATACTCAAATTAATTAATCAATTAATTAACTAAAACTTTAAGAAATATTATTTGCCAAGACGTGTTAACGCTACGAAAAACGACGCTATAATGAGGGTAAATCCGAGCGTCATCCGCCATATTGCTCAACAAAACGAAGCGACAGTGGCGCCGGAAGTCGAAGGGAGAAGGTAACTAAGACGAAAAACGTGAAAAAAGACAGAGGCTTGACTCAAGATGGATTCCGGATATCGTATCGGAACAAATAATAAACCTATAGGAATAGTTTTATTTTGTACCTACCTACGTAGTTTTATTTGAGCCTTGTTATTCATGATCAATTTATTTCAACGTCACAAGCGTTTCTAAGATGAAACTCCCTCACAAGCGTTTCTAAGATGAAACTCCGCCACAAACTTTTCTAAGATGAAACTCCTTACAGGAAAGGAAAGAATACTGCAAGCCAGGGGAAGAACCATTACCGCCAAATCTATACCGCAACGATAACCTCAAATGTGGATCTCCCGCGCTTTCTCCCGCCGCCATCTTGTTTACAACCGCCATTTTGTGGCTGACTGTTTTTATAACATAAGACTTTTTAGGACTTAATACGTTCTGTGATGATTTAAAAGAAACCAAATCAGCCGTTTTTAAAATAAAAAAAATGACCTTTGTTACTAGATGGCGCTATAAAAATACCTGTCAAGTAGAGTTACTTTTTTTATCCTAAACCATATACCTGACATTGACGTTTATAACTTTTTTGACCTCTGCAACTTGGTTATGAAAACATTTTTTTTATTTCTTTCAACGAACGGCTCATTTGGTTTGAAATAAGGTATCATTTTTAACCTCCTTTTATATTTTGGAGGTGATCGTTGAGTATCAAAAATGACTACTTAGCTATTAATATTTAGATTACTTTTTTATTATCATTTTATTTTTATTTTAAAAGTTTAAGAAGTGTAATTGGCGCCCTAACGTGGGGCATTTTTATATCATTTTTAATGTCTTGTTTTGTTTTGTCGAATATTCAGTTTGTCAAACATTTGTCAGTTTTGTCATAGATACACCCGTGGCCCTGTGAACTTCGTAGGGAGTGGTCTCATTTAAATGTTACCTATAGTGTCCACATTACAGTTGATCTTTATATGTACTTAGGAAAGTGTTACAAAAATGTAGATAGATAAATAAATATCAAAGTTGATGTTATGTTACATTACAGAAGAACTTGAAATCTACATTCAAATAATTTCAGTAAAATAACTATTGACAAAAGACAAATTTGTATAACGATTCATTTCATCAAAACGACGATGCAGCTGGACCATTTTTGGTGTGATTGTACACTCTAATCAATATTTTTAGAAAGCTCATTAGGTATATAATTTTCTAATGTGGCAAATATTTGTAAGATTGTTTAAAATGTTGTAAATAGTTAAATAGTTGTAAGTTTACCATTTGTATTCGTATCCGTACCATTTAGGTACATTTCGAAACACAAGACCTAGGATTATTGGATATATTCCGGAAATCCCCACTAAGAAATCTTGGTGGGGATTGCATGTTTCGGTTTGCCGCGACAAAAAAAAATGCGGTTGTTTTTAATATTGTCTACGTTTTTTGGATAATAATCATCAAAACTATAGTTTTACGACATTACATTCATGTGGTGGATTTTCTCTTCCAAACCTGGAACTAATTTTCACATTCAGAGAAACCACTTTACACATATTTATTCTAATGGTAAATACGACCTCAAATATTATTGCTTAAAATTCCACCAAAATTAAACAACCATACTCACAATAACACAAGAAAAACTATTAAAATAAAAGCGCTATATGTTAGTTTAATAAAAATGACAAAACTCGAATCCACCTACCACTTTCTACAACTCCGTATCCTTCGTCTCTGATGGCCGAATACTCAAACGCCACTTAAATTGTTGCCATCTTTTTACGAATGAGTAATGTCAAACAGAGACAGAGCAATTTTAAGTGGTGCTTAAATTTAAGTGATGTTTCAGTATTCCGGCCTGAGTGTTGCAGTATGTCATGACACTTGAGTCAAAAAATGCAAAAAAAATTGCATATTAGCGTTTAATTAGTTTAATCTATTTATCTATTACATGCCATATTCTTATTTATATAACTTTCGTTTATATTTTTAATTTTTTTAGCTCAATTTTGTGTAATTATTTTTGATATTTTTCATAAATAATTACAGAAATTTTATATTATTGGTATCGATTCGCTTGTTGCATTTTTCTAAACTAACCTTATTTGACAGCACTAAAATTATAGCCGTCCTTGTCGTTTCAGTTTATGAGAAAGGGACGGCAACATTTTTAGTGCTGTCAAATAAGGTTAGTTTAGAAAAATGCAACAAGCGAATCGATAGCATTATCTTCAATTATTTAAAATCTCAGAGAAGCACACTGTAAAATTTTCGGATTGTTCCTTTGCAGACTTAAAGTGGTCAGACTATTGCGCTACCAACTGCAAAACGTGTACATAGGTACATAATTAAGTGTCATCATCATCATCACCAACCTATATCAGTCCACAGCTGGACGTAGGTCTCTCGCAAGACGCGCCACTGAGCCCGGTCTTCGTCTCTTCTCATCCAGTGTTTGCGCTACATGTCTCAGATCGTCACCCCACCTAGCCGGAGGGCGTCCTACACTACTCTTGCCTAAACGCAGTCTCCACTCAAGTATTCGTTTGCTCCAACGATTGTCGGTTCTACGGCAAACATGGCCGGCCCACTGCCACTTCAGCTTACTAATCCTCTGAGCTATGTCGACCACCTTAGTTCTTTGTCGGATAACCTCATTTCGGATTTTATCCTTTAAAGAAACTCCGAGCATAGCTCTCTCCATAGCTCGCTGAGCATAATTAAGTGTGTTTTAAAACAAATTGTAAATAGTATAGTACTTAAGCTTAGCGATTATTTGGTGCTTAATTGTGATTGTACTTAATGCATTCCTATTTCTTAGTTAGATATATATTTTTAGGCAGCTATTGGTGTCGATTCGGTTGTTGCATTTTTCTAAACTAACCTAATTTGACAGCTCTAAAATTATTGCCGTCCTTGTCGTTTCAGTTTATGAGAAAGGGACGGCAACATTTTTAGTGCTGTAAAATTTTTTTCTTTATTTATTTAATAGGCAACACCAAGAGCGCACATAGTGTAGGTACATTACAATATTCACTTTCAAATAATCTTTATTCTATAAAATGTGTGACGATTACAGGCATTCACAGCATTTTTATATTTACTACAGACAACAGTAAAAAAGGAAACATAAATTAAATATTTACGAAATGAACAAAAGAATAAAAACAAAAAAAAACACTTTTAAAAAATAAAGTAGTTTAGAAAAATGCGAGAACAGAATCGACACCACTGAGTCTTTAATCTCAGTTTTGTTGTTCGAGCGAGAATCGAGAAACGCAGTTTTGATGAAATCGTTTGCAAATCTCCCGCTAGAGGCGCTCGGATTTTCATACAAAATATCTCGCAAGTCGCAATTCGATATTCGTTTCGATCAACAAAACCAAACCAATACTATTGGCTCTAAAGGCAGTGTTTTATTGGCAATTTTTTTTTACTGTGTCTATTTATATCTATTTATTTCTGAATTATTATAAAATCTAAAGAATACATATATTATATTATTATTCCTGAATACTTTGAGGATTGCGTCATGGTAAATTATTGTTCTGTTTAAAATAAAGAATATTTTTTGAAATGACTTTTGTATTTTATTAACCGACTTCAAAAAAGGAGGAAATTATATATATTTTTTTTTAATGTTTGTTACCTCAGAATTTTTAAATCAGAATACATAAGAACTTCAAATTAATTTTATTATTAAGATTCTTTCATAGCGCGATACACAAAAGCAGCCTTTTTGGTCAGACTGTCAACATAGCTTCGGACCAATTTGGACGATAATAAATCTTCTATTCCGCGGACCAACCTTTGAGAGTTGACTTCGTAAAGCGTTGATGACTCCCCTGTTCGAAACTTCACTGTTTTCGGATCTGTAAAAGTAAAATGAAAATAACCATGTAGTAGGTATCACAATGGCTTAGAGAAACCAACTCCAAGTCACATAGGCTTTGGAGTATTCTGTTAAACCTACCTACCTAGGTACTACAAAACAATAGTTATTTGTTATACAAGAGTGCAAAGTTGCTTCAATTTAGCCGCGTGTTCAATTTTAATGACCGAGCAAGCGAAGGATTCTAAAATTGAAATTAGAATCCTGAGCGTTAGCGAGGGAACCAAAAGAGCACGAGGTGAAAAATCTTTGCACTCGAGTGCAACACGTAACTTTTCATTCCACCTCAGCGAGGAAATGACTAAATGCAAAAAAGCTCATTTGCGCATTATTAACAGTTTCAGTCAATTCTGTTGGCGTCAAACAAACTTCCTCGTCGCTAGAATCACTCATTTTAGTTTTTTCACTTGTTTTTAATATAAGGTTTAACAATGACGTGAAAAAATGCCGCGTAAAGAACCGCGTACAAAGCAAATTGTACCATCATTCAGATGTTGCCTCTTGAGGTAGAAGAATGAGCGCATTCGGCATACTTACTATCGTTACTATTAACTTTCAAAACAGGGCCACCCTCTTTGGTAAACTGTTGTATGGCCAAATTAGCCAAATGTACCAATTTTACCAAACTCGGGTTTGAATTTTCATCTATAGACAAAGATATCTCCTCTTTTCCGAGCTTCCCGCCTTTTTTTTCATTGTCGCTATAGTCTAGGGCCCGTTTTACCCCGCCCTTTGGCTCTGTAAAAGAAAAACGTAAATAACTAGTAGTTCGCCCCGAACTGAGATCTCGTGATGGTCGGAGGTTAATAAAACCCAATAAACAATTTTGACCAATGGTTGCAATAAACTTTGCAAATCGCATCGAAATCGACGTCTAGCTAAGTACCAGTCTTACTTGAACTACAAAATCATTGAAACTCCAAGAAATGTTAGCTCACGTTATACTGGGTTTTCCAATTTTATAATTTTTACAACAACTCAAAAACTATTAGACCTAGAATCAAAATAAAAACGGTTTTGGAATGTCTACGCAAAGCCCTATCATATGACACCCCACTTGATAGTTTTGTACGACTTTTTTTTTTACTCTCCTTGGACCCTCATAACTTCACGACCCCTTGACCGATTTACTTCATTTAACAAACCAGTAAAACTTAAGAGTACTATCCGTATACCTACCAAATTCTGTGAAGATCGGATAAGCGGTTCTAAATATCTCGAAGAACAAATATACAAACATACAAAACATTTTTGTCCAAGTTGTCACTAAGATCTCGTTCGCTTCGCTCACTCGATCAATCATCTAGTAGGTATCCCACCCAATAGCTTGGCCTGGCCTAGTAGCCTAGTCACACGGTGGTCACACACACGTACGTACCTAGTATAGGCCATGAAACTATCTAAGTACATAAACAACCTATATTTGATAGGTACTAACAAATATTTCAAGTTTCGTAGGTACCTACTTTCGGCTTTTGATCGTTACTGTTGAAGTAGAACATAGAAGAATGAGCACATTCGGCATACTTACTATTAACTCTCAAAACAGGGCCACGGTTGTTGGTAAACTGTTGAATGGCCAAATTAGCCAAATTTACCAATTTTACCAAATTCGGGTTTGAATTTTCATCTATAGACAAAGTTATCTCCCCTTTTCCGAGCTTCCCGCCTTTTTTTTCATTGTCGCTATAGTCTGTGGTCTGTTTTGCCCCGCCCCTTTCGTCACTATAGTCTGTGGGCTTCGCTTGACCATGAAATTGTTTGCGCGCCAATTTTTGAGCAAACGTGTCGATTTTGTCTGATGGCACAACTTTGTGGATTAGTGCGTCGATGTTAGATAGGTTATCATTTTGTTTCCGTACTTGTAGTAGTACGTAGGCGTTTGATATTTTAATAAAGATGGAAATGCCTGCAATAGATCCAACTAAGTAGTCTGTGTGTTGTTAAATAGGTACCTACGGAATGAAAAAGACCACTCCCAAAAACAAAAGTTGACCATAGATTAAAAAAGAACATCTTGCTGTTTATTTTGGGATTATTCTTTTTATTACAACATTTACAACCTGCATGTGTAACTATTTTCCCCTGCCGGCAGTCTCAGGGGTCGCTAAGGGGTTTTATTGGACAAAAGTTCCGGAAATTCCCTACACAGGGGACTCGCACAGGGGAAAAGTGGAATGAGGTGCACACATGGGGTGTCAAAATACAAAACTTTTTAAGCATTATTTCCTAAAAAAGATTATTTTAAACCTACTCACCGATTAGAAAAACAAACATTTTTGAATATAAAAGTACCTAAAACGATAAAATGTTTACGATGATATAACTATAATATGTTAATGAAATATCGTTTGTTCAATCGTAAAATTAAATTACATTAATGTATGTACTTTAAGTGCAGATATACTGCAAATGGAGAACAATAAGATACATCATCATTACCATCAGCCTGAAGAAGAAACTTAAACAAAGTCAGCGCTACATCAGAACTACGCAAAAGAAAGACTTGCTGACGTTTCGGACAAAATATTTTGGGACAAAGTGTCCCAATTGACACTTTTAATTTTAATATTTTTGTTATTGTCGATTCGGACCCTATTGTTGAGTACAGTCAGGTAAAAAAAAAATTAAGCTTAATATGAAGTAGCCATGGGGTCTCATCCAGAACAAAGAAAACACATTCTACAATAAATTATTTATTATAACAACAAACCAAAAAATACATAATATAAAACTTATAATAACCATGTCTTTCATAGTACATAAGCTTTTTGCTTTGTCACAGATCAGAAAATCCAGATTTTAAGAAGTCTAAAGTTAAACTAATTTTCTGTAGAAATTAAAACTATTAGCGAAAACAGTAATAAAATCCGTTCAGTACTTAATCCGCTCTGACATTCTATTTTAAACTATGTACTTATTAATAAACACAGATAAAATAAGTAAAGGAGATAGATCGTTCGCATAAAACACATATTTTATACAAGGTGTAACCTAATTACCCTATAAGCCCGAAGGGGGCGTAATCAGACCGACCGCCTGAGTGCTTGGACATGTGCAAAGGGTTAATAAATAGTAATTAAATTTTTCATACAAAAGTACAACTTTAATTATTTTAGAAATTTGCGACAACCCTAAGTGTTTGTTTACTATTTGCGTAAACCCGTACACACACATGCACACGTAGGTACCATCCTACCGCGTCGCACGCACACGCTAGCTGTGTGTAGGTACATTTTAAGTAAAGTTACGAGCTCATTTCATGAATGAAAAACTTCGAAATCTCGAAAGTCGTAGAACAAACACTGTTCGCCATGACATGTAGAATACCCCCACTTCGGACTTATAGGGTATTTATGTTACACCGTGTATATGTTGCTACACCATTATTATCTATCTCTTAATAATATTTATTGATCTATGCTTGAGCGTGTAAGAGAATTATACATATAAAATGCGAAGAGGTATTTTGTACAGATAGGTATAGTCTTTACACCGTGTAAAATATATTTAGAATTAGCTTTATTCATAACTAGGTGCCGCCCGCGACTTCGTTTGCGTCCCGTTGGATCCCGTTGATTTTTCGGGATAAAAAGTAGCTTAAGTGTTAATCCAGGTCACGGACAATATATATTCCAAGTTTCATCCAAATCGGATCAGTAGTTTTTGCGTGAAAGAGTAACAAATATACTCACAAACTTTCGCGTTTATAATATTAGTATAACATTTTCGCGAATATGTTTGTGTTTTCTTACTATTTCATGATTTTAGAGTTCAGTTTACTATATTCTTTTCTAATAGCATTCAACCGTCGTCGGTAATGATTTTTCACGAAAAAACTACTGATCCAGTTTGGATGAAATAGCTACTTTTTATCCCGGAAAATCAACGGAATCCAACGGGACGCGAAGAAAGTCACGAGCGGAAGCTAGTTACGAATAAAGCGATCTTCATTAGAGTTTTGTAAATCTAATATAGTACCGACTCTGTTTTTTCTGCTACTATTTCACGATCATCGCACAATCTTCTGAAGAACTCTTTAGAGGATTCACATCTGGGGCTGACGCAGTGTGGACACCTACAAACAAAGATTTTGTTAGTTTATTAAAATAATACATTATGGTTTATTCCATCCAGTCCTACCATTAGTTCGATTATCAAACTGTTTGGACAAAAATATTCCAAACTGTTAGACTGACTAATCGAGCATTTTGGATACACAGATTAGTCAGTCTAAAAATTTAGAATATTTTTGTCCAAACAGTTAGATTATCGAACTACTGGTAGGACTGGATGGAATAGTAGTTCTATTTGGAATAAAATCTGTGTATCCAAAATGCTCGATTAGTCAGTCTAACAGTTTCCAATATTTTTGTCCAAAAAGTTAGATAATCGAACTACTGGTAGGACTGGATGGAATAAACCATTCATTTAGAGACATTTCACACAACGCCTTCTAGTCCCAAACTACGCAAAGCTTGTACTATGGGAACTAGATTGTTAATAGAATACCTACACTTTTTTTTGTAAATACATAAATAAATAAATAAGTAAATATTCTCGGACATATTACACAACGGTCTCTAGTCCCAAAATAAGTAAAGTTTGTACTATGGGAACTAGATCGCTGATAGAATACTTACATACATTCTTTTTTGTAAATACATACATACATAGTAACATACACACATAGAACAAACATCTATACCATACACAAATGTTTTCTCAGTGGGGATCGAACCCACGACCCACAGCACGGAAGGCATTATTCTGAGTTAATAAAATGCTTTATTCTAATCCTAACTGTAAGTTTCTACTAAAAAACATTCACAATAAAACATGCACAACTCTGTGAAGATATCGATTTGCGTTTCCACCGGCCAACCTTGTGCATGTTTGACATTTTGAATCTTGTGCAGATTGTTTTAAGGATTTTCTTGATTGTAAAAACAAATCGTTTGTAAGGATTGTGTTGTGAAAGTTTTATCGTGAATGAATTTAGTGGAAACCTATACAGTGTCATTCATTTATTTACTACTTGGCACACAACATACAAAACATACAGATAGGTACGAATTAAACGATAATCATAAAAAATTACTAAAACAGTGAATTTTAAAAAAAAAATATATGTAAGTAAATCATTTATTTGCAACACATTTAAAATTTAAAGCATGGTACTTGCCTAGTTAAAAATTGCCGTGACACTCTAGCCCCCGACTTCAAATGACTAGCAACTACATCGGCCAATGCCGCTATGAACGTAGGATGGTCATTGGGCGCCGCCGCTCGCTCTATCTGAGTTACACCAGCCTAAAAAAATATGTATATTGCACTAGGAAGAGTAAAAAAATAATTAGGTACATACAGGATGAATTTTTGAGACGGGACGCAAAGATTTTCGCTATTTCTGACATTTCTAGTACTCAAACCTTAGTCGGTCCAGTAGCGAATTTTGATCCTTATAAGACACAGGATAGATTGGCATCAAAAAAAGTTTTTGTGTAAAATGACCATTTTCTTGCTGACTGTACATTTTTTCCAAAATCTGTAAATGGTGTTCAGAATATCTTAAAAATTTATGGATAGTCTCCTAAAAGCGTTTTCCTGTAACTATAACGAATAAGGTACCTGCCCTCACTGTCCCGTCTCAAAAATTCAACTGTATAGTTGAATTTTTGTTACCCGCAACGGTAGTTGCGGGTAACACTAGGTGTTACCCGCAACTACCGTACGCGTGCGAAACTTTCACCGAAAATATCTGTCAACCAGCATACGATGAACCTCGTGTCAAAGGCTGCTTTTGGTTTAGAGAGTTCAAGCTGTATCTAAGAATCCACGTCAATGATTTCAATAAAATATAGCCTATGTTTCAATCCAGAAAAAGGGCTTCCGAATGGTATAAGTTTCATTAAAATTGGTCCAGTAGTTACGGCGTGATCCGCGAACAAACAGGACAAACTCGATTTTCTTATTCAGAATCGTTTCAGTAGATCTGAATATTTAGTTTATCCATATCTTTAATATTAGTTTTTGGCTATTTTACAGTTTTATAATAGTATAGATAGATAGATATATTACCTCTTTAGCGACATCATGGCAATATTCAATATCCAACTCGTGCAGTGTTTCAATGTGTTCGTTCACGAATGCTATGGGAACAAGGATCATATTCTTCTGCCCTTTCTTAGCGTATTGCTGTAACAAACAAATATATTATATTAATGACTTAGGTAAATTCAAGTGGTTAGGTTTACAATAATAGGTATGTAAGTACCTAGTTACGTAGGAAAACTTCATTTATAACATCAATAGTTATAGGTAATTAGGTAAATAACAATAAATGTGGGGTCAAATTGGCCACTGTCCCAGCATGTATTTACAAAAAAATAATTATATATGTATTCTATCAGCCATCTAGTTCCCATAGTATAAGCACTGCTTAGTTTGGGACTAGAAGGCGTTGTGTTAAATGTCCGTGAATATTTACTTATTTTATTTTTATTTATAATGCCTAGGTAGAACAGCTCGGGTTTTCAAACAGGGCCGATGCCGGACTAGTGATGATACGAACATCGAGAATGCTGTAGTACTAATACCACAGAATATTATAACAAGTAATACCTACTTGTTATGTCCATTATAACATCCTATTTTCGTAAATAAGATTATTGAGCTTTGTAGCAAAAGACTGTAAGAAACAAGTGAAGTAAAATATATCTACCCACAACTTTATTATTTAAACTAGGTCACACAAGTACCTGCACTACTGATAAAACACTACTATAGTAGGTGCCAAATAACACCGCAATACAGGTCATTCACCCACCTTCACCACGATGTCGCAAAATTCAATTTATGTATGGTAAACAAACAGTACTACGAGATTCGAGTGATTACCGTCTTAGCGACAGGTTTGTATGGAAAGCGACAGAATTAGCCATTCATAAATTGAATTTTGCGACATCGTGGTGAAGGTGGGGAATGACCTGTTTTGCGGTGTTATTTGGCACCTACAATAATATGTAATACCTATTAATACGTACTTACCTTAATAGCGTCGTCTGTGTACGGCTGCAGCCAAGGCAAGGGGCCTACTTTGGATTGCCAGACGAGGCGGTGCGGGTTCGACACATCCAACTCGGCCATTGTTAGAGAAACTGTGGCTGCTACTTCGTGGGGATATGTATCACCTCGGGACACCGCCTAGGGAAAAAAAAAATCATCTTTGGACATTTCACACAACGCCCTCTAGTGCCAAACTAAGCAAAGCTTGTATTATAGGAACTAGATTGCTAATAGAATACTCTATTTTTTTTGTAAATACATACTTATAATACATAGTAACACCCAGATATAGAAGAAACATCTATGTTTACAACACACAAATGTTTGTTCTCGGTGGGGATCGAACCCACGACCCACAGCACGGACGGCAGAACTATTACCAATTGAGCGGTGACGCCTATCAATTTTTTTATTAATAAAGTTATAAGTTTGTCTGTTTGTTTGTTTTTTTGCGGATCACTCTTTAACTACTGGACAAATTTCAATGAAACTTATACCATTCAGAAGCCCTTTTTCCGGATTGAAACATGGGCTATATTTTATTGAAATGAAGGACGTGGATTCTTAGATACAGCTTGACCTCTCTAAACCAAAAGCAGCCTTTGACACGAGGTTCATCGCATACTGGTTGACAGATATTTTGGTGGAAAGTTTCGCACGCGTACGATGTCGCGGGTATCAGCTAGTTTTTATACATAGAGATAAGGCAATTTAGCATATTTAACTTACTTTTAGGGGTAAACTGTGCGCTGTGAACAATATAAGCACATCTCTCCTTAATCGATGAGGAAACGCCTCGAGTTTCTCTTTTATCCTCTGCGCGAATACTTTGGCGAGGAGTTTTGAAGTCGCCCATCGCTCTATCAAACTGAATTTAATATTGGTTGGTGGTGATCTAAACAAAGAAAAATAACACTTTATTCACAAAGAAAATTACAACTAATATCTATCTATCTATTCAGCCTGTATGCACCCACTACTGGGTATAGGCCTTCTCTTTAGTTCGCCAGTCTCTCTAGTCCTGCGCGAGTCTTCTCCACTGCTGCCCAACAACCTCTTTCGGAGATTCTTCGCACCCTCTGCCCCGCCTAATCCTACTAATATTATAACGCGAAAGTTTGTAAGGGTGTATGTATGTATGTATGTATGTATGTATGTATGTATGCGTGTGTGTCTGTATGGATGTTTGTTACTCTTCCACGCAAAAACTACTGATCCGATTTGGATGAAACTTTGAATTTATATTGTCCGTGACCTGGATTAACACATAGGATACTTTTTATCCCGTTCCCGGGGAAAAGATGAACATCCAAAAAAAATTATCAGTAAAGACATCAGTCCAGCCGTTCATTGTTAGAAATGGTAGGTATAGCAAAACACAACTGACATGGAACAACTGACAGCTTGAATAAAACCTTTTTATGTTGGTGGGTACACAACCTGGCCGTAAAAAATCAAATTAAGAAAACAATATTTTCATTCTTAAGCTACGTGTACAAAGATGAAATTTTTACAAGCGATCCGATTTGGATGAAACTTGGAATATATATTTTGTTCGTGACCTGGATTAACACATAGACTAGGTACTTTTTATCCCGAAAAATCAACGGGATCCAACGGGACGCGAACGAAATCGCGAGCGGCCTCTAGTATAATTATAATCTACAACTAATATAGTATTTACAATATTTACAAAATACACATGAAACAGTTTAGCTATCTACAAACCGTTGCAAATTATAAATAAATAAATAAAAATACCTTGATTGAAAAAATAAATAAAGCTAAAAGTTCCAACCAGTAACTAAAGGCCAATGAGAGGAATTCCGCGGAATTCCACGTATTATAAGTTCATCAATGCCAGTTATAAAATATGTCATTTTGTTCACTCATAAAAATAAGTTTACCTAGTTTTGTAGAAGTCTGCAATAGCGTTTAGACTGGAACCTGTAGTGGCGCAGCTGTATTGAGGGTACTGTGAGAATATTACAGCTCTTTCTACTCCATCTCTGTAAGATAATTATATTTAAAAAAAAAAAAAAAACACGGACACTTAACACAACGCCTTTCAGTCCCAAACTAAGCAAAGCTTGTACGATGGAAACAAGATGGCTGATAGAATGCACACATACATTTTTTTTTTGTAAATACATACTTATAATACATAGTAACACCGAGACACAGAACAACCATCTATGTTTACAACACACAAATGTTTGTTCTCGGTGGGGATCGAACCCACGACCCACAGCACGGAAGGCAGAGCTACTACCGACTGAGCCATGACGCCTGCGTGTGTGAGTGTAATATGTGTTTTATGTATGTATCTACAAACGGAATTATTACCCACTGAGTTGTGACGCCTGTCGTAATTAATACTTCTATTTAGCTAACTAGCGGTAGATAAATATTGTCGTGCCCTGTCAGGGTCCATATTGGAAGCCATTACCTACTTTATTTAAGATCTTCTGTACCCACAATATGATAACATCCTTATGATAATATGATAATATCCTTATGACAGGCGTCATGGCTCAGTCGGTAGTAGCTCTGCCTTCCGTGCTGTGAGTCGTGGGTTCGATCCCCACCGAGAACAAACATTTGTGTGTTGTAAACATAGATGTTTGTTCTGTGTCTGGGTGTTTCTATGTATTATAAGTATGTATTTACAAAAAAAAAATGTATGTATGCATTCTTTTGCATGGCTCCATTTATCTACAATAAATTGCCAATGCCATGGAGAGAACGGCCAACGTCGTTGTTTACGAAAAAGCTGAGAACATTATTATGTACTAAATGTTACTACACGGTACGTGAATTTATGACTGATAAACTACTGACATAATCATATTTTAATATTAATTTGACATCTTATAATTTATTTCAATACTGTATATCTACTACTCGTAATTTCTATTCTATAATTCCTGTCGTACCTATTAATGCTCATTCTATAATTCTAATTAATTTTCATTTTTGTATTAATTATTTTTGTGTTTTGCACACCCTGTAGGGTAGATTTACTTTGATACAATGCTACTTTATAACATCTCTACATACACATGTAATTGACAGGCGTCATGGCTCAGTCGGTAGTAGCTCTGCCTTCCGTGCTGTGGGTCGTGGGTTCGATCCCCACCGAGAACAAACATTTGTGTGGCAAACATAGATGTTTGTTCTGTGTCTGGGTGTTTCTATGTATTATAAGTATGTATTTACAAAAAAAAATGTATGTATGTATTCTATCAGCCATCTAGTTCCCATCGTACAAGCTTTGCTTAGTTTGGGACTAGAAGGCGTTGTGTTAAGTGTCCGTGAATATTTATTTATTATTTATTTATTTATTTAATTCTGCAAATAAATATACTTTGACTTCGACTTTATCAGCTATCTTGTTTCCATCGTACAAGCTTTGCTTAGTTTGGGACTAGAAGGCGTTGTGTTAAGTGTCCGTGAATATTTATATTTATTTTTATTTATTAACACCCAGACATAGAACTACCATCTATGTGTGCTAAACCAATTATGTTAGTTCTCAGTGGGGATCGAACCGACCCACAACACGGAAGGCAGAGCTGTGTCTGTCACTTACTTCTCTAGTTGTGCGAATGTGTCTTCAGTGAACGGCGGTACATATCTGAATGCTACGTAGTGTTTATGTGGAGCTGATTCTGGCAACATTTCATCCAGAGATTTTGTGAGTAGCTCTCCTGAAAAAAAAAAACAATCGTAAAGCCCGTAAAGCAAGCAAGCTCGTATGAGCTATAGTAGGTGCCAAATAATACCGCAATACAGGTCATTCACCCACCGTCACCACGAAATCGCAAAATTCAATTTACGAATGGCTAATTCTGTCGCTTTCCATACAAACCTGTCGCTAAGACGGTAATCGCTCGAATCTCGTAGTACTGTTTGTTTAACATACATAAATTGAATTTTGCGATATCGTGGTGAAGGTGGGTGAATGACCTGTATTGCGGTGTTATTTGGCACCTACTATAGTGGCCAACTCTGGTGACGGAGTTTTTGTCGTGGCTTAACGACTGCTAGAGCCGGGACCGACAGTTTAACGTGCCCTCCGAAGCACGGAAGAGCTCAGATGTAAATGCCACTAACGGTCACCCATCCAAATAGTGACCGCACAGAACGTTGCTTAACTTAGATTATCGGTTAAGATTGGCTAAGCAGGCCTAGCCACGAGCGCTTCCCGTAATGCCCGTGAGTGAATGTGACAATCGTAAACGTAATGCTAGCGTATCCGAGATACACTGCGCGGTGATACTACAACGGTTGGCAGTCGAGCTGGCATTGACGCGCAATATAACTCGAATTAACGTTGTAGTGAATCTCGTATACGCTAGCGTCCATACCGTTCAAATTGGAACACAGCAATGTGAGCATCACTATGCAAGAAATGGTAGATAGATAGATAGAATAGTAGATTATTTAACAAGGGGATAAAGCAGTGTCTTCTGTCGCGGGTGACGATTTAAATCGCGAGCGTAATGAAGGACTCGAGGTTTACTCCCGAGCGTAGCGAGGGTGTTGCGAGGGATTTAACACGAGTCCTGAGTATAGCGAGGGATTTAAGTTCACCCAAGACTAAGACAGCTTTATCACTGAGGAAAATACTCTACTTTTCGTACCATTTGAACATTAACTTATTTATAAAAATAAATTAAAATAAACTTAACGTTTATGTATTTGAAGAAAACAAAAACGCGGCATTTTCCTAGACTAATATTTTTTTGTCGGAAAAGCAAAGGCATCAAGCACATACGGCCTGCATAATAAATGCGTATTCCTTTTTCAAAAAGATGTATAATACTTTATATACGAACTCAATGGTGTAAACACAGATGTAGTTCAGTATAAATTGTATTCCAAATTTAAATCACTTTCTCCCCCTAGAGGATGAAAGAAATCCAGTACAATTTTCTCTCCCTGTTTTTAACAGATCAAAAACGACCATTCTATGCTTTTTGTGGCATAGAATGTCACTTTTTTGAGCAAGTGGTACGAAAAGTTCTTTATTGCACAAATTAGAGTGTATACAGGTGACAGGCGTCATGGCTCAGTCGGTAGTAGCTCTGCCTTCCGTGCTGTGGGTCGTGGGTTCGATCCCCACCAAGAACAAACATTTGTGTGGCAAACATAGACGTTTGTTCTGTGTCTGGGTGTTTCTATGTATTATATGTATGTATTTACAAAAAAAAATGTATGTATGTATTCTATCAGCCATCTAGTTCCCATCGTACAAGCTTTGCTTAGTTTGGGACTAGAAGGCGTTGTGTTAAGTGTCTGTGAATATTTATTTATTATTTACTTAATGCTAAAATAGCATTCTCTACCAGCTAACCTTTGGGTAGTGAGGATATCAATCACACAATCAGCACAATAGGTGCTAGTGCTTCTACGGACAAGCACAGAGCCCTACAACTATAAGGCTTACCTTGTAAATTTGTCCACTTTAAAATAGGCGAGCCTCCACCAATTTCACCGTATTTCTTCTGGACCTCCTCCGTTCTTCTGCTGGCTATCCACGGTCCGAGCTTACTTTGCACTGGTAACTGGATCATGTCTCTGTCTGTCATTATTCGGTGAAGATAATCACCAACCTGGGGGAGTCAGTTTGTTAATCTTATTGGAACATCAAAATAATAATCCCGTGATTATACGCGTTGCTTGTGGTACCAACAGATAATATGGTTAGTATGTGTCTGTTTTTTAGTTATGTTTGATAGAGATTGATTCAGCTGTTTCCAAGTTATAAGGGCATTCATCAGTTTTGAGCGGATTTGAGGTGTAATTACATTTCAAACATTCGGTCCGTATCAAAGAATTTGGATTTGACACACTAGAGTTCATTAGCGTCTGCTGAAGACCAGCAATGATGAAGGGATGAGGGGTAGTTTTAAGTTTTTGTAAATTCATTTTCAATTATTTTTATTTATGTAGGCACACTAGGTACCTACTACACTGTTATGTTTGAACAAGTGTATACACATGACACTTACCTACTGAAGTAGTTTCTACAAAATTATATATATTTTTATTTATTTATTTATAATTTTACACAACCAAGTAGTACTTTACCTGGTTAACAGTCTTCGGACCGCCCATATTCAACATAACAATTGCAGTCTTCGGCTTTCCAGCTGGTGTGCAGTACGAGGCCGCTCGGGGTAGTAAGGAGTTCATACGACCTGGATATTTTATAACATATTTATCTATTTACTCAAGCTTGTGTCAAAATAAGCAGTCACTTCTGAATGTATGACTGTAAAAAAACCTGATTAGCTGTGTGTGGGGTCTTGCGGCAAAAAAGTTGGGTTATCGTTACATTATTAGATAGAAAATTATTCAAAAAATCTAGCTTTCTTCACAGGAATAACGGTTTTTTGTTATATTATCGAAATGTTATGTCACTAAAAAAATTACCTATTGTCGACATCATGTTGGAAAAGTATTGTATTTTATCGAATAAGACCACAATTTCGCGCGTTATCTTACAATACAGTTTCCAGGCAAAATAAATATGTAATTAGTTTCTAATTTATTTGACAACGAAACAACACCACACGGCAAAATAAATAAAATAATAAGAATGAATGAATAAATGACATATCATATCAGTTGGATTGGATTTGTTCAGTTCGGTCAATCAAAAGGACAGACAGACAGATAGAACTAGGATTGATCAAAAGACTCAACGCTAGTCTATGGTAGGTAGCAGCCGATTGGTTGACAAAGACCTTGTACTTATAACACAAGGTCTTTGTTGGTTGATTGGTTGCGTTGTTGGTCGGTCGGTGGTCGATATTTGTGTTCTGTGGTGGTCGGTATCGTGTCGGTACGGATATAGATGTTCGGTGTGTTCGGTGGTCGGTACAGTTGGTAGCTAACTTCCTATTTGTTCTACAATAAACGTAAGAAATGTCTTGTCTTTTCTTTGTGTTATTTACCTAGGTTTGGCTGGATAGAGTGTTGTGAGTTTGTGATTCACAAAGTTTTGAATTTTACAATACAACTAGATTCTTTTGCAAACTTGCAGAATGACCTGTCGCAATGCATCACACGCCGGGAGCTGGTACACCGAAAACGGTAAATACTCTTTGTCTTCGTAATGACTAAAATAAAGACTTTCGAGTAGGTCTGTACATCGGCAAAGACTACCTACCTATAATTTCTAGACAGGTTTTTATTATAACAATACGAATTACGAGTGAAGAAAAATCTAGGAAAACGAATGACCTAATATTATAATCTGAAAAGAAAGGTTGTTGACCTTTTTTCGGTAGGTACAGGGCGTTCGTTCAGTAATTAGCATGGTCATCTTCGATTATGTATGCATGAGTAATAGCAACCTACCCAGAAAGACTCGTTTGCGAAACAATAAAAAGATTTGAGCGTAGGTACAAAATAACCAGGGTCAGATGTTTTGCGCTATTTTTTTCTATGTAGCAATATTCTAGGTACCTACCTACAATAAAATCGATACCTTAAAATCTAGTTTCTGAACGAAGCGGTTGTCTTGGCAACACTGCAACACAACAAAAAATGACAGATCTTGAACTTTTGACCAATCAATCAAAATATTTGAGTTGAGATTCATGTGAGATTCTTTTGCGAGCAACGATCGTTTTGGTGTTTTTGTTTGTATATTTTGATTTCATTTCTTCGAGAAAGCAAAAACCGTGTAAAACACGAAGAATGTCCGATAAAACGAAGAATTTCGCCGCCCCCACAACAAAAGCAGTAAAAACCAAGAGGCCTTCAACAGTAAGCGTTGCATCTTCCTCCCGTTCTAAAACCGTGATACTACCAACGGAAAAGAAAGAAAAACTGCTTCCACGTTCGAAATCCAACAAAAATACAACTATCACTGGCGAGATTGGCGATACGACGATTTTAAAACAAGAATCCATGCCGGATTTCGATGCCGAATACCGCCAAATCGCGTATGGAAAATTCCTACGCTCCATGTTAGAAGAATGTATAGTCGATGAGAAAATTGAAAGAGAAGAGAATCTTATGGACATACAGATGGGACAGTTGGCGGATAGGTTTCAGAAAACTATGGATATGCTGGATAAAACTAACCGGAGACTGAAGGATGTGTCATTTGTTGTGGAGCAAAAGAGGTAAGGGAAGTTTTGCAGGCTTGTAGCTCCTATATCGTCCACTCAGCCTAGACAGCATCCACAGGAAAGAAATGCTCAATATCTACAGAGCTTAAGCCAAACTTCTTGACCATTGTTTTTCTTCACAGTTTTAGTTTGTGTACAGTTTTTTTTAGTAAAATCCATAGTAGCATCAAACTGGGCTCAAACCTACAACCTTAGAAACCACAAATGGTCATTTATTATTTTAGAGATGTGTAAAAAAATTTACAATTGACGACCACAACAATTATCATGATAAATTGTACATTACTTCCTCAAGATTTAGTGTGAACTTATTCAAAATTCTCGAAATTTTTCCTTTTCAGACTTCTGGATATGAAAAACCGTGACTGCTCCCGCTTCTACGAAATGACAGACACTTCAAACGTCCAAGACATACTCCAAAACCTGTCTAATACCGAGCAAGCGTGCTTAGACAAACTTGATACCAAAAACATTGATTTTGGCTACAACAAAGACAGCGGTCATAAACAACTACTTGACGCTGTAAACGATGCTATCGAGGGTTTAGAACAGATCAAAAAACATTCAAACTTAGACATGCACAAGTTTAGAGAGTTTGAAGCATCTCAGAACGAGCTTAATGAGTTGGACAGGAATCGGTTGGACTTGGAAAGCATAAAGATGGATTTTGAAGATAAATTTCCTACGTTTAGTGAGAAACTACTGAAGGAGGCATCTGAAAAAATTGCTAGGATGATTGAGAGTGAAGATGATTGATTTTATTCTTTGTATGTATTGTTTTATGTTGCGTTCACACTCAGTTGCAGTCGGCATGAGCATCGTCTATACACAATCATGCCTCAGTCCCGGCATGTTCATGCCCTTGCTCCCTAAAGAATAAAAGCAATGTTGCTGTGGCAATGAGTCCGGAATTAATGCCGACAGCGGCGAACTGAGTGTGAATGCGGTATTATAGTTCGGGTGTGCCTCTAACTACCCGCTTAGACATCCACAAGGTATTTGTAGTATGTACTAGGTACCAAGATATCTCTTAGGATGTCTACCATGCCTGGGGATAAGGCCATGACACTATTTAATTTATAATTCTTTTTTTTGTATATTTTTTACTGTCTAATTATACAGATATTATTACAAAAAGAATATTCTTCATGTATATGTGAAGAAAGCATATGAAAGAAACATGATGTTCAAAAAATATTTTTGCAGTTCCTTTCTTACAAATGTTTAATATTGTAGCTTATTAATTTAAACAAAGAAATATTTTTTAAGTAGGTATTGCTGCATTTATATATGTTTAAAAATGTTAGAGTTATCTTAGTGTTGTGTATTAAATGTTTTTGTATAGCAAACTTTGTTTTATTTTTGTAAAACATGACAGGCGTCATGGCTCAGTCGGTAGTAGCTTTGCCTTCCGTGCTGTGGGTTGTGGGTTCGATCCCCACCGAGAACAAACATTTGTGTGTTGTAAACATAGATGTTTGTTCTGTCTGGGTGTTTTTATGTATTATAAATATGTATTTACAAAAAAAAAATGTATGTTATGTATTCTATCAGCCATCTAGTTTCCATCGTATAAGCTTTGCTTAGTTTGGGACTGGAAGTGACCGTGAATATTTATAAAAAATAAAAAAAACAGTCTCAAAGAGTGGCAACAGCAATCAACATACGGGCCTGTTTGTCTGGCAGATATACAGGCCTGTATGCTGATTTACAGCCAAGTTTACTGTTCAAGTGCTGATCTGGACTTGAGCATAGATTTTTATATAAAAATCTCAAGGTACTCAAATCTATGCTCAAGCATATCATCAATATATATAAAACTCTTTTGAAGCTGACAGAATCAACGCACAGCATAAACTATAAGTCCTAGAGGTATGAAATTTGGAGGGTAGTATCCTTATATTATATAGTGGAGGGGTGCATTAAGAAAGGAATTTTGAAAAGTCACACTCTAACGCGAGCAACGCCACGGGAGATGGCTAGTCTACTCAATATAAATCGTTACTCAAGCAACGATTTCTTTATCAGTGTACGGGTCGTAGTACCTATGTAAAGATTGACGCCATCTACAATTAATTTCAAATAGATCATTTGTGTTATTTCTAGGTAACGAGCTATCTCGCCAGCTCGACATGTGGCTATCCAAAGCCGACCTGACGCATGGTCCAGCGCGAGCAATTATCGCTCCGTAAGTGCCCACTACTAGGACAAGCTTTTTTTTAACAAGCAAGCGTTTAAACGCAATCTTAGGACCGTATGCTGATTTACTGCTCAAACACTGATCCGGACTCGAGTATAGATTTTTGTATGAAAATCTCTTCTCAAATCTGTATTTGAGTATAGATTTTTGTATCCGTATACGGTCTTTTATGTGTTGCAGACATGCTGGGTATTCGTATTGTGGTGCCTGCGCAGCTTTTGCGTACCGACAAGTCAGCCCCGTTGTCGTGTGAGTATCACTTTACGATTGGCAATTTATAGATAATCAATTAATGCTCAAATGTTACAATCTCCAGCTTTCGTCGTCAATAATAAATACGCAATAACGTAGTATAGTTAATCTTTTAATTTAAAGATTTATTATCAAATCATTCATGTAATATTTATCTAGTTGTATTTTTAATCGAGTAGTTTTGATATCTAATTAACCTTATCTATTAATGATTGTGTGGTACAATTTATGTTTCTTGAGCTGGCAACTGGTTGGATATGATAGTACAGATATTGAGAGGGTAGGGTTGAATAATTGTAATTAGAACAGATATCTTTTGGAGGAATAAACACAATCTTGGAATTTATCTGCGTATTGCTCTTCATCACCACTGACTCCAATTTCCTCGTCGTTTCATTAGCACTGTTATGGACTCAGATTAGCTGAGTACAAATTTAGACAAATTGAGACTCGAGTTGCGTTCTTATTCTGAAAACAACAAAATCTCTACTCAATCGTTTTCCTTAAAGAATGACAGATCAAATCTATGCTCAAGCACAGATTTCCATGCTTGAGTATCGTTTAAAACTTGGCTGAACTCTACTTAAATATTCGACGCTCAAGCAACGTTTCAGAATCAAAGCTCGACTCAAATCAATGCTCAAGCATTGTCTACCCCACCTCGAGCCACATTAAGTAGTAGGTACCTAAGCCTAAACTAATTATTAATCACTTTTGATATGTACCCACATTTTTTTTTCTTTTTTTACTCTTATTCTGTTACTTTTACGACTATACTTCCCTATTTTACCTGTCCTAACTAAGCTAGCAATAAGTCCTTCCGACACTCGTATTATGTTACTCTTAGGCCCGTATTCCGAGACAGAAATCGTTACTCAAGCATAGATTTGAGTAGAGATTTTCATACCAAAATCTATGCTCGAGTACGGATCAGTGCTTGAGTAAGGCTACTGAATACGGGCCTTAGAGACATAGGAGTAAAAATATATCCTTATTTTTACTCCTATGTCACTCATGTGTTTCTCGTTAAGTGAATAGTATTCTTGTAGAAATAAATATCTTGAACCGAATTAATATGTTGCGTTTTCTTTCAGTAAACGTATCTTTATCCTCGGGCCATCTCATCACGTCAGACTGAACGGCTGCGCCCTTTCGTCTATGGACAAGTACCAAACTCCGTTGTATGATCTCACTATCGACAAACAAAGTAAGATAATAATATAACTTTAAAAACTTGTAAAAACCGACTTCAAGTTGAGCTTCATCATTATCAGATGATGATGATGATGATGGTAGTAGTTTATTGAGCTTGTTCTATTGATCATAAACACCATTGAAAGGTCACAGGAAGCAAAATACGCAATGTCGCGTAGTAGTACGTGGATGACGTGTTTTTCCAGTTATTTCGGTTTAAAGATCTTTATTTCTCATTAAGACAATTTGTCACTTATATGAGAGAACATTAAATAAGTTTTATATGCGTTGCGGGTAGACTTAAATAAGTATAGGTAGTTCAGGCTTCGTATTCATATTTACCACTCAAGCACTATTTCTCCCAAAGTACTAAACCGATTTGGATAAAAAATGTATGGGACCAATCTGGAAAAAGTCCCTTTTAGATAAAAAAAGAATTTTTCAAATCGGTTCATAAATGACGTAAGTAACAAACATTAAAAAAAATACAACTGAATTGAGAACGTCCTCCTTTTCTGAAGTTGGTTAAAAATATAAAAATATCATAGTATAAACATTATCATAATTATATTATACACTAGGTGCCGCCCGCGACTTCCTTCGCGTCCCGTTGGAAAAGTAGCCTTTGTGTTAATCCAGGTCACGGACAATATATATTCCAAGTTTCATCCAAATCGGATCAGTAGTTTTTACGTGAAAGTGTAACAAACATCCATCCATCCATCTATCTATACTTACAAACTTTCGCGATTATAATATTAAATATATTAATATTAAATAGGATTACCATAATGGTAATGTATTTTTTTTTCAGTTTACGCAGAACTAGAAGCGACAAGGCACTTTGAATGGATGGACACACAGACGGATGAAGACGAACATTCTATAGAAATGCACCTACCTTACATAGCTAAGGTTATGGAAGAGTAAGTACCAACATAATTACTGCTACTTCCGTCAATGCATTCAAAAACAAACTAGACATCTGGCTTCGAACAAATAAATCAGTGCTCAAAAGAATTTACCAAACATAAGAGACTATAATTTCAACAAAATTTTAACACTGTCTGTCGTAGACACATCAGCGAAAGCTCGTCTATAAACAAATAAATAAATAAATAATAATAATTTACTAACATTTTGTCATCTCACATCAGTATGTTTAAAAGCGTATTGTATTCAATTTAATATAATAATAATAAATAAATAAATATTCACGGACATTCAACACAACGCCTTCTAGTCCCAAACTAAGCAAAGCTTGTACTATGGGAACTAGATGGCTGATAGAATACATACATACATTTTTTTTGTAAATACATACTTATAATACATAGAAACACCCAGACACAGAACAAACGTCTATGTTTACAACACAAATGTTTGTTCTCGGTGGGAATCGAACCCACGAGTCACAGCACGGAAGGCAGAGCTACTACCGACTGAGCCATGACGCCCGTTGTAATATGATTCACATAAGCACAAGATTTTCTTTATTTTATATTAGCGATAAATGTTGAACCGGTTTCAATATTTATCCGGTTTTAATATTTAACGCTACAATTAATATCGATACCAAATGTGTACCGTTTCCGCGTCGAACTGGTGTGTAAAGTAGCGGTAATTCCAGCGCATTAAGATTAAGTTACAGAGTAATGTAACACTTGTTTCAGATATAAAACTGGGTTTACCATAATACCCATTCTCGTGGGATCCATATCTCCTGAAAAGGAAGCTAAGTAAGTATTATGAATTATCCTTGTTCTTTCTGGTGACCTGTATCACAGGTTTACAACCTATCTCAGGCACCAGTCTTACACAAAACAGGTTTCTTGCATTTCCTCCATAGTAGTATAGGTGGATACACTAAGTACCCACCTGACTATCTAAATAGCTTTAAGATTATGTCTCATTATCTATTCTTCACTTGTATTATGGTACTGAACCTTTTGTGTAAGAAAATAAACGTTATTATTATTATTTCAATTTATAAATAAATAAATATATTCACGGACACTTAACACAATGCCTTCTAGTCCCAAACTAAGCAAAGCTTGTACGATGGGAACTAGATGGCTGATAGAATACATACATACATATTTTTTTTGTAAATACATACTTATAATATACATAGAAACACCCACTATTGTTTCCAAAGAAATTACCCAAATGCATGCTCTAGTATTTTAGTGAACCAATCAGTTAAATCACAAATAGTTCCGCCCGACCAGCCACCTTACCGCCACGTCCATAAAAATACGCCAGCCATAAAAATAAATCGTAATATTTTGAACCTAGCGCAGCGTTGTCCTAGTTTTTTGAATCTGAAATAGAGAATATAAAATGAAAATATTATAGATTTCATTATTATTGTAAAAATGGCCACCAAAGTTTATTTTCATTACCATCATATTCCTATATGCCTTTACATCTATTCAAGATGATTTATACAGCGTCAGAAGGCAACGAAAAATCCATTGATGAACGGCCGGGATTCGAACTCACGACCTTCGGATCGAAAGTCGAGGTGGAATCCCACTCGGCTTTCAACACAGCTTTCATATTATCATCATTATATTAGTCTGTAAAAGTTCGATATCTGCCTCCATACATTTCTAGAAAGAACAATTTTGGGTCTTTTCGACTCGACCAACCTGTTTCCTTCAATCTCACAAATGTCATCATACGAATAGGCTGTGATTTTACCAAATAAATACTTTAAAAATAGAATATTTTAGGTACGGTTCAATACTAGCACCCTACCTTGCGGATCCTCAGAATCTGTTTGTGATATCATCTGATTTCTGTCACTGGGGCTCTCGCTTCCGCTACACATGGAGAGACAAGGCCTCCCCTATTCATCAGAGCATCGAATGGTTGGATAAACAAGTAAATTAAGAAATATTTATGCGACAGCGATATATAGTCCCAAATTAAACAAAACTTATGATTTTGTATTATAAGATGAAACCAGATTGCTAGAATAATAAATACATACATATATTTATGTAAATACGTATTTATTTATAATACATTGCTTGAAGCGCTCGTGGCTTAGCTTGCTTAGTCAGTCTTCACCGATTATCGTAGCGACGTTCTGCGCGGTCACTGTTTGGATGGGTGACCGTTACCGGCATTTACATCTGAGCGCTTCCGTGCTTCGGATGGCACGTTAAACTGTCCCGGCTCTAGCAGCCGTTAACCGTCCCTAAAAACTCAGTCACCAGAGTTGGCCACTCAGACGAGCTGGCTTGCTATACATTGCTTCGTGGTAACTTTTTATCTAAATAAAACTATATAATGTTTATCCTTTTCAGGGTATGGACATCATTGAGAAGTTAGACCCAAAACCTTTTACCGAATATTTAAATAAATATGGAAACACGATCTGCGGGAGACATCCTATCGGAGTTCTTTTATATGTAAGTTTTAGCAGATGGCCCATCTTATATTGAGCCACCATCTATCTATACTACTAGCTGATACCCACGACTTCGTACGCGTGCGAATCTTTCCACCAAAATATCTGTCAACCAGTATACGATGAACCTCGTGCCAAAGGCGGCTTTTGGTTTAGAGAGGTCAAGCTGTATCTGAGAATCCACGTCTTTGATTTTAATAAAATATAGCCTATGTTTCAACCCGGAAGATTATAAAACTGTAAAAAAGCCAAAATCTAAAATAAAAGATATGGATGAACTAAATATGCAGATCTACTAATCTGATTCCCAAAATCGAGTTTGTCTGTTTATCTGTTTGTTCGTTCGCGGATCACGCCTAATACTGGATCAATTTCAATGAAACTCATACCAATCGGAAGGCCTGTTTACATGGGCTATATTTTATTGAAATAAAAAACGTGGATTTTTAGATACGGCTTGACCTCTCTAAACCAAAAGCAGCCATTTGTTACGAGGTTCATCGTAAGCTTACAGATATTTTGGTGGAAAGTTTCGCACGCGTACGAAGTCGTGGATATCACCTAGTCCATACATACAAACTTTCGCGTTTTTATTATTAGCAGAATAAACTGAATAAATAAATATTTCTTTCAGGCCGTAGCAAAACTCCAAACCCAGTCAACAGCTCCAAAAATGTCAATGAAATTCCTTAAATACGCGCAATCATCGCAATGCATGACGATGAAGGATTCCTCTGTGTCCTACGCCAGTGCGTCGCTGTGCTTCGAATAAATGTATTAAAATATTGTTTATGTAGGCTCCTTTCTGTTTCCCGTATACGAGTTTGAAAGAAAAAAAAATAACCTTTTATTCAAACCACCCCTTTTACATAAAAAAAAAGAAAATCATAAACTTAAGCATTAGCACAGATCATAGCATAAGTAAGCAAGAATGTATGCCTGTAGTGGTGGTGAAAGGGCATATGCTGCCACGTGCTACCACATAACAGCGAGTTTGACTAAGATGAGTTCAATTGCACTATTTCAATGTTTATTTAATTCTCATAGCCCAGCTTGAATTTAGGTTTCTTCCGTACCGGTATTTGTGCTCAAAATGCTTGCAAGTGCTTGTGGTTGTCACCGCTCGTGAATCAAGAGCCCGTAAAATTAACCCTAATTCTAAATAGCGATATTTTAGTACCGTTACAATTAACCGGTATCTAGTAACGATCGACGTCGAACCGGTACTTAAAAAAAGTGATAATCCAAGGTCTACTTGCAAACTTCGTTTGGGATTTAAGTATCTACTTACTTACCTAGTTGTAATAAGTTTAAGTTTATATTTTTTTACTTTCATATATTTAAGATTTGGTTATAAAATTATAAGCAGCTTCAAATATACTTTTATAGCATTTAGAATATTAATAATACTAACTATATAAAAAACATACTAAACAATACCTATTGGTTTTTGACACAACTAAAACGTGTTTCATCATTAAGTTACTATATGAGGGAACAAACCTAATGTCAAGCGGTAGGCCTCTAACAATGCATTGCTTCACTGAGCATGTCCACTATGGATGTGATCTGCGATACATTGCACTGCGTCCATCACTCCCATTCAAAGGTATGGCAGTTATAAAAAAAGAATGAAAGTATTTGTAGATAAAAATTTGGCGTGTAATTATTGTTGTTGTATTGGCAGCTTCGGTCTCAAATTAGCATTTATCTTGTTTTATTAAGTTACTGAATAAAGTTTATAATTTTACTTACAAATATTTTGATTTATTTACCTACATTGTTGAATAAATTTATTCACTACGAAATTTACAAATAATAAGTAGGTACAGTATTTACAAGATACAGATGAAGCAGTTGAGCTATCTACAAACTGTTGCAAACGATTTATAGAAAGCTCAACTGGCCCAAATCAGTAAATCGGAAGCGTGTAGGTACAAGACAAGTTTACCAAGTTTCTTACCAAGCTCTTGTTAAAAAGTATTCTTATCAATAAGGATATGAAAAACTTTTTCGAGCAGAAGAAAACCGAGAAAAAAATGAACAAGAAAAAAGTTGTATGTCAAAATCTACTTCTGTCATTCGTTGCCATCAAAAAATTCTATATCGGCAAGGCCAGTCAAGGCACCCCGAAATTCTCAGTAAAATTCAAAAAACCGTTTCAAAAATAGATGGATCTTTCTCAAATTGAAATAAACATTTCTGGTGACTTCGACAAACACAAATCTTGGTACAAAATTGATTTAGATGGTGCTTTTATAACAAAAAACAGAGAAGTTATTAAACCCAAGAGAAAAATCATGAAGGCGAAGTTAAAAACTGCTAAAGTTACTCCTAAAAATGTGGAAGTTGGGAACAAACCCGAAGTTTTGTGTTACACACACGAAATTATTGTGAAACTCAGTGTAAATTTGTGTGTGACATTACTTTTTGCTCTGTTCATTTATTGTGTGTTCTCTTTTCTTGTGCCCATGAAAATATCGAGACATAGAGACGAGTTTTAGAACTAAGTGAATTAAAAGTGAATAAATAATGTAATAGATTGAAAACTGCAAGTCAAATTCATTTAACACTTGTAGGCAGTGTGATGAGTTCCTCTGGGAAGTACTAGCACCCTAACTGCGTGTTTCGACTAAAAACATTCACAACACAATCCTTAAAAACGATTTGTTTTTACAATCAAGGAAAACTTATTACCTTAAAAACTTAAACTTGAAACCATCTGCACAAGATTCAAAATATCAAACATGCACAAGGTTTGCCGGTGGAAACGCAAATCGATATCTTCACAGAGTTGTGCATGTTTTATTGTGAATGTTTTGCAGTGGAAACGTACGGAATATTAGCTAGAAAGAGTCGAAAAGGAATTTATAGGAAAACCATGTAATTCTATGGGAAAAACAGTTTCACTAGCTTGCATGGCCGCCTGTTCAAATAAACTGACTTAAACGTGAAATAATGACTGCGATCGATCTATATGAATATATACCTTTAGAAAGATACATATTCGTTACATATTCTTATAATATACCTTTAGAATGGTACATATTCATTAATCTGAATAAGGGTTTTTGCCGACGAGTGTTACAGTGCTTGTATTATACATTTTGGGACCAAACAATAATACAGTTCATAGGTAGTGTTTCGTCCCAGTGAGCCCAAGTGATAGGTAGAGTGCAATGCATCATATAGCACGTCCTCAGTGATCGTGCTTAGTGAGGCAATGCATCGTTATCAGCAGTAATTACCACTTGCCTTGGCATAGTTAAAAAAATTATGTAGGATCCTACTACCTACCTTACCTAATGGGGTCTCTATCAGGAAAAATAACCTAACTTACGTACAGGATTTCTATAGAGGTCCGGCGACCTTATTGCTTTATGCAATCTCTTCCAAACTTGAATAAATAAAACATTATCTAGTAAAATATAAACGTTTATTCTTTTTACAACAGATGTTAGTACATATACTATGTTGAGATGTTTCTATCAAACAATTTTAAAATGGTATTTTTTTTTGTAAATTTTGTCCTATATTTATATCAGTGCCTTCATCACGAATGAATGTGACAATCGCAAACGTATCGTAAAGGCTAATTTAGATGGAGAGAGTTTCTCGTACGTTTCGGTACGAGAAACTATAGGTACGCAACTATCGCAAGCAATAATCGCCATGACACAATCGTATCAAAATGTTTACATACAGGCAAGAACTAAAATCTCGCCTACGATTATGTCATACGAGACTCGCTTAGGACTTATCGCTAGGCGATAATTGCCTATGTTTGTTTACACGACGAAAGTATAGTAAGCAGATTCTTGCTTATGAGAATCTCGACTTGTGTAAACACGATCTCGTGTGACATATTTTCAAGTTCATACGAGTATCGTACAAATCACTTCGAATCGTTTTCAGTGCGAGATTTGTCATTCGAGTTAAGTGATCAGACGGACACAATAATATTCCATTGCGAGGTAATTGTCGCCCAAGGCAACGAACGAGAAGAGCGAATGTTTAGCCGAAAAAAAGGTTTTATATTCCTTCGATAATCGTATCTTCGAGGCGAGAAACTCTCTCCATCTAAATGGGCCTTAACGCTAGCGTATCCGAGATACACAGCGCGGTGACACTACAACGGTTGGCAGCAGTGCCGGATTAAGTCAGCGCGGGGCCCGTAGCAACTTCTATCAAGGGGCCCTTGGATTGCTTGAGCTTTACCGAAAATTGTGATTTTACAGTAGCAGAAGCGAGCCGCGTTTTTTTGTGTTTCTGAGCAATATGATTTGAAAAAGTTGATTGAGTTTACGTTTTACGGTGAGAAAGCGTTGGTGCGCGGGGCCCGTAGCATTGGCTACACCTGCTACGTGGCTAATCCGCCACTGGTTGGCAGTAGGTAAAGCTGGCGTTGACGCGCAATATAACTCGAATACGTTAACGCGGCGACTGTCAGATTTGTTCGTGATACTGAGGTGAACAGTACTGTTTAATGTTGTACAATCATGAATTATCCAAAAGCACATGTTACACTATCAATACTATTACGCGTTATATCACGATTTAAGGCCCGTATGCTGATTGACAGCTCAATCACACATCCACTGATAAGGGAATCATTACTCAAGCATACATTTGAGTAGATATTTTCGTAAAATAATCTATGCTTGAGTATCAGCATACGGACCTTAGAATCTTCCTGCTTTTCAATAACCCGACTTTTGAAACAGTCTATTGTCTTACATAAAATAAATAATATAACAATGCTATTTGAAAAACTAACAGTATCATTATTAAATACTGAGCTTTGAATAACAAATTTTCGAGTCCTCAATAATATGTGATCAATATTGTCAATTGATATTCATGAAACTAAATAATCTCTTCGCTCTTAAACGGCGAAGGAAATCATCGTGAGGAAACCCTTGACTTAGTCAGCTCCTTACGTATTGACGATGTGCTTCCTGTGGATATGGCTGACTAGGCTGAGAGGATGGTACAGGTGCTACAAGCCTACTTCATATAAACATTGTCCCAGCCACTACAGTGTGTCGTTCATCAGTGCCTTGATCACGAATAAATGTGACAACCGCAAACTTATCGTAACGCTAGCGTATCCGAGATACACTGCGCGGTGACACTACAACTATTGGCATTGACGCGCAATATAACGCGAATATGTTAACGCGGCGACTGTCAGATTTGTTCGTGATAGAGGTACAGGGCAGCATATAAATTTGCCTCTAACACTGTTTATTGTATATCTTCAAATTTTATATTTTCTATTACATAGGTATTTACAAAGTTTTTTTTATATATTTTTCAATTTTTTGTTTGTTTTAACATTATTTGGGATAGTACTAACACCATAAATAATAACATAAATTTGACTACCCTCATTCTGATAAGAGTCAGACCACGCTAAGTTTGCAATAGAATTAATGTAAAAAAATATTACATATTAAGTCAGAAAAAAAAACGTTGCCTTCAGAAAAAAAAAACTACATGTGGTCCGTTTTTCATTGTTATAGGTTGACGCATTGTTTTCCTGAACGCATTACAGAAATCGTTACTCAAGCCTCAAGCATAGATATTTGAGTAGAGATTTTCATACGAAAAATGCTTGACTCCGGATCAGTGTTTAAGCAGTAAATCAGCGTACAGGCCTAACTTCAACTTCAACTTCTTGGTTTGTGGCCTTTGTGGCTAGTTGTCACAATTCTGCCAGTGTCAAGTTCGCTAATGATAGTGTCATAAACATGTGGAGAGTGCGGATAAGAATATGGTCAGTGTACAACCAAAATTATACAGCCCTAATACTTCTAATAATATCCGTATATTTTGTAATTGAACTTTTGTTCTGTAAGATGAGGAGTGGTAGATTAGCATGGTATGGACACGTAATGAGGAGGGATGAAAGTCATATAACGAAGAGAGTTATGAATATGAGTGTGGCTGGGTATACAAGTAGAGGAAGACCGAAGAAGTGGTTGGATTGTGTGAAAGAGGATATGAATGTGAAACGAGTAGATTCAGAATTGACGAATGATAGGAGTGAGTGGAAGCAGAAAACATATTGTGCCGACCCCACCTAGCGTCGGATAAGGGCAGGGAAATGATGATGACGATTTTGTAATTGAACTTTAGAGTGGTTAGAACATTATCTTTATCCGTTCTTTATATTCAAATAACGTCTATCCGTAGATACATTTAGACAACCCTAGTACGTTGTTATTTCCCAGAAAGATCTACATACGTTTTGTGACAAATGAACAATGTTATTATGGTTATGTACCGACGGATATCCATTAGTTTAAGAGTTTATCGATTACAGACAGATAAGGGCTGTAAGATCAATAGTGGTTTAAACCACGAAATAGAGTTTAACCTCCTGTCTCCGATTATTTCATAAGATCAATGGTAGTTAATCGACCATCGGTAGCTTAAACTGACAGAGATGACAGTAGATTAATCCATCGATCAAATGTAATCGTAGTTAGCGAAACCCATAGTTTAAACTGCTTTTGATCTTACGGCCCTAATAGAATGAAAACATTTTTTTGTCAGTTTTTCAGAGAGAAATTTAAGTCTCGAGTTTGACCACGTCTTCGGTAAAGTAAATAGGTAACCTCAAAACTAATTTGCGGTTTAAGATACTTAATTCTCAAAAAAGACAAACACAGTCACTTATATGAAAACAATGCAGACTTAAAGTAAATAGATATAACTATTTGTTAGCGGTTGTCGTCTCATTAGTAATGAAATGAAATGAAATGAAATGTATTTATTCGCAAGAAGTATGATCAAATTACAAGGTGTTCATAATTTTAAGTTAGTGTAACATACTTCATCGAGACCGACGTGCAAATTGTTTAACTTTAATAAAACTAATAAATGTATAAAATAAAAGAGAACAAATAGTAGGTTTGTTTTTTTATATAATTTGGTATCACTGGCGTGGTATGATCTCTATAACGTTAGTTCTCTCGTCCGCCCTCTGAGATAATCTAAACGGCATTATTTATAGAAAATATAATTAAAAATAAAACTCTAATATTTTTTGAGTTGTTTTTCCTATTTTGTAGAATAACAATAAGTCTAATGTTGTTGAGACTACTTTCATGGGACAACTTAGTATGAGTTTTGTAAGGTACTTAAGACTTATATTGAATACTTAGCGTGGTAAGACTTTACAGTGTAAAATGACCATTTCCAAAAACTTAAACAGAACTTTTTGACCATACTTTACATGTGTATTTTTTTTTAAATAATATTACCACTATCTAAGTACAATCAGCAGCATAGCTTCATGAATTATTTGTAAAAAATCATCGTCAAATATATTTTATTTTGTAAAATAACAAGGATCATTTAGAATCGTTTTATAAAGCACTAGTTGTCTGCCCGCGACTTCGTGCGTGCGCTCGTGGCTAGGCTTGCTTAGTCGATCGTTACCGATTATGTAAGTTAAGCGACGTTCTGTGCGGTCACTATTTTTATGGGTGACCGTTAGTGGCATTTATTGAGCGCATCCGTGCTTTAGAGAGTACGTTAAACTGTCGGTCCCCGCTCTAGCAATCGTTAAGCCACGACGGAGGCCTTAAGGCGGCTCAAAAAACTCCGTCACCAGAGTTGGACACTGACTCATACGAGTTTGCTTGCTTATGACTGAATTTACTTGGATTTTAACTAATTTTTTTTATTGACATGTTGCTGATCGTACTTAGCGATAAGGCCATCTTTTTTTTTTTTTGCTGTTTTTTTTTTATTGTAGAGCTCTATCTTATTATTTCAATTATTTAGAAGTAATAAAGACTAACTGCTACACTCAGAGATGTCACTTAAACATAAGTATTACTGAAAATTCGCGGTGTCTCTGTACGTCATATTTATTAATAAATAAATACATAAAATAAATACTCATGGACATTTCAAACAACGCCATCTAGTCCCAAACTAAGCAAAGCTTGTACTATGGAAACTAGATTTCTGATAGAATACTTATATACATTTGTTTTTTTTTGTAAATACATACTTATAATACATAGTAACACCCAGATATAGAACAAACATCTATGTTTACAACACACAAATGCTTGTTCTCAGTGGGGATCGAACCCACGACCCACAGCACGGAAGGCAGAGCTACTACCGACTGAGCCATGACGCCTGTCATGCCGTTTCTCTTTCATAAGAGATTACATTTAGTCTATAGCGTTGATTTATCTTTTAACGTGCATCTCTGAGTGTGGCTGTAAAAATATGTATAAATATTGAATATAAATTATTTTTAATTATCAACATGTACTGCCGCGGCTCGTTGATGGATAATCTGTGGAAAAAAAAAAAAATATCAGCACCATCTTTCCCGAAACTGCTCCAAACTAAGCAAAGCTTGTACTATGGAAATAATATAGTAGGTACATAACTATGTATTTTTTATCAAAAATAGTGTATATAGCTTCTACATAGACATTATTGGTCGAATAATGTACTAATAATAATGTACTAATAGTACAGAATCCTGCTATATAACGATTTGCACCGAGCTGGTTAATGGATGAAAACGATTTTATTATCAATTAAATATGTCAATAAATATATTGCAAATGGGTTGCCTAAAAAATTCCAGTCCAGAATATGATTAATTAAAAATTTCACTTTTTAAACCTCGACAACCGGAATTCAGGACTTATTTTTCGCAGACAACCCTATACCACCGTGTTCGTAATGAAATAGTCTTTATTTTAATATAACTTTAATTAATTAAGCAGACCGATGCAAGTTACAGTACCGATTGACCTGTTTATGTTAATACCTGCCTACCCAAGAGCTGTGACGGGAAAAAACTAGTCAACCTAACGTTTGCATATCCTATGGGCTTCATACTTTCTATTGGTATGGAATTTGTCTATTAACCAAAGCAGTTAATTTTTTTTTTTATTTATATTCTGTTCAGAAATTTTTAGGCAACCCATTTGCAATATATTTATTGACATATTTAATTGATAATAAAATAGTTTTCATCCATTAACCAGCTCGGTGCAAATCGTTATATAGCGGGAGCTTAGGCTATAAGCAAAGTTAGCACTATGGAAATAATATAGTAGGTACCTACATAACTATGTATTTGTATCAAAACATTATAACTTCTCCACACTATGCTATTCAAATATTTTGTTCATTGATTAAGAATTATTAAGAATTTTTTATACCTTTTTCGTTGACTATCGTTGCCTCGTCCTGAAATCAGAAATTGTACAATTTAAGATACATACTTATAATACATAGTAACACCCAGAAATAGAACAAACAAATGTTCGCCACATAAATGTTTGTTCTCGGTGGGGAACGAACCCACGACCCACAACACGGAAGGCAGAGCTACTACCGAATGAGCCATGACGCCTGTCGAATATCATTAATTAATGCAAATATTATTAATTCATTCATTCTAAATGGAACTCTCCAAATATCATTATTTTATTCAAATAGCACTAATTCATTCAAATATTATTAATTCAATTAATTAGCATTAATTTATTTAAATTCCATTAATTTATTTAAATATCATTAATTCATTCAAATATCATTAATTTATTCAAATAGCATTAATTTATTTAAATATCATTAAGTCATTAAAACATCATTCATTCATTGAAATATCATTGTAAGTGTTACTGACCAGTTTAGTGGTCCTAGTGACAGTCATGCTTTGTTGTGGAACGGTGCAGTCAGGCTGGACTCCCAGTGACGAGTAGATTTCACGCAGCATCAGCAGCATCGTGTCTTCAGATTCCCTGGACAATTCCATTAAAACTAAACTATCAAAAACATTGGCTTATTCCCATCGAGCCCACCGGCCGGTCTACTGGTGGGCATGATGGGAAACAAAATTCCCATCGAGCCCACAGATTGCCAAGAAAGATAGTCCTATAGAGATAATTCAAACATTGCAAAAATATTCCCCACTGGAAGGGATTTCTTGGTAAGGATTTCTGGAATATATCATATATTCGTTTCATAATAAAAATAAAAATACAATAAAACTTTTTAATAACTTTACATAAAAAAATAATTTTAGAGGGTATAAGATTTTTACCGGTATTTATTTATTTTATTTATTTATTTATTTATTTTTGGAAAACTTACAGCTCTTAAAAAACACAATAGACAAACACTTAGAAACAAAAGGCTAATAACAAGTTTTCACCATGGACGTATTATCCTCTGATAGAAACATATTAGCATGTATATAGTATGTATATTGTATGTATGTATGTATATTGGATATATGTGTGTATGTTCATCTGTTCACACATAACTCCTAAACTACTTATCACAAATATAACCAGAGCTATTCATCCTCTAAATATCACTATGTACATAACAAATTCAAATAAGAATATTTTCTTGTTTCATTTAGTGCGTGTCGGGTGTTAGAATTTGAACTTATTTTTAAAACTAACGACAGCCGACTTGAATGACTTGACATTTCCAGCGGGCCTAAGATGCGCACCGCGAGATATTTGTCATGTCGTTCTGTCAAAATGTAAGCATTTTGTACCAGTTTAGGCACTATTGCATTATCTGTGGTAATGCTGTCGAGAAACCGCGCCTTTGAATTTTCAACTTTTGACATTTCTGCACGACTATTATCTCGTCCTCAGAGAGGTACGACGACTAAGAAGTGTCAAAAGTGTACATTATGGCGCGTTTTGTCGACACCATTAGGTACCACAGATAATGCAATAGTTCCTAAACTGGTACAAAATGCTTACGTTTTGACAGAACGACGTGACAAATATCTCGCGGTGCGCATCTTAGGCTCGCTGAAGTTATTTTTCTTTTATTAAATTGAAGTATTTGTAAGGTTATCTTACCAATATCCAACATGGCTGCTCATAGCGAATAGATATTCATTGATCATCTCCAAAGGCGCTTCTTGTAACACATAGTCGATGCGACGACCGTCGTTCAACTTGCCCAACATTTCTGGAGTTGTCTGTAAATATATTGTATGTATATATATTGTATGTATATATATTGTATGTAATACATTGTATGTATATTGTATGTAGATAGATAGATAGAAAATACTTTATTGCACACTTTAACCTAGGGATTACAAGAAAATTAAAAAAAATAACTTAAATTAATTGTACAATGGGCGGTCTTATCGCTATATAGCGATCTCTTCCATACAACTTTCGACGGAACGGTCTTCAAGGTATAATACAAGGGGTGCTGTTTAAAAATATATAATATATATATATATATGCACAAACATAGTTTTAGGGCAGAAATATTAATAGGAACTAACAATAAATTACACATTCTGGGTAACTCCCATTTGTTCTATAGACCTGTTATGTCTAGAACTTTTATCCCTAATATCTGGTAACTTCCATTTTGGTAGGACTATTGAAACGAAAACTAGCCCTAATGAGCTAGTTTCAATAGTCCTACCATGGAACTACAGGGATAAAAAAGGTTTTAAAAACAGTCCTATAGAACAAATGGGAGTTACCCCACATTCTTACTTATAATATGACACACAACGCACGCAAAATATTAATAATAATATAATAATATATATACATGTTATAAGATGCAACAGGTTACAACCCATTGAACTATTAACACATTACTAAATAATATATACTAGTATCCGCGCGCGACTTTGTTCGCGTTCCGTCGGATTCCGTTGATTTTTTGGGATAAAAAGTAGCCTGTGTGTTAATCCAGGTCACGGACAATATATATTACAAATTTCATCCAAATCGGATCAGCAGTTGCAGCGCGATTGAACCACAAACATCCAAACATCTAAACTTTGACATGCCACTTCCTACTAAAACGCGCAAGTTTGTAAGGATGTATGTATGGATGTTTGTTACTCTTTCACGGAAAAAGTACTGATCCGATTTAAATGAAACTTGTAATATATATTGTCGGTGACCTGGATTAACACAGACTACTTTTTGTCCCAGAAAATCAACAGGATCTAACGGGGCAAGAACAAAGTCGCAGGCGGAAGCTAGGTTATCATAAGTACATACCAATTCGGCGTTAAGTTGATCATCTTTCGCTTCATCACAGAGTTGCTCTTTCTCCAACTCTTCTTCCACAACCTACAAATTTTAATAATAAAAAATTTGCCACAAACTAAAATTTAACATCCGTTATTTTGTTTATCATATTTTGAATTTTTGAAGTGTAACTTCTAATGCGACTTCCAACAAGGTTGCGTTAAACGTTTAACGCTCCTGGGGAGGGAGAATAGAAAGAGAAAGAGCGATAGTGAATGCGTGGCACTCGAAGTTTCACTTCTTCCGCGCGGAGGGATTCCAGGCACTAATTTTTTTGTTTATATTTCATATAAGTCATATTAGCTCATTAACGCCACGTTAAACTGTTCCGGCTCTAGCAGTCGTTAAGCCATGACGGGGGCCTTAAGGCGGCCTAAAAACTCCGTCACCAGAGTTGGCCACTAACTCATACGAGCTTGCTTGCTAAGTAGGTACTTCATTTATTATGTAAAATTGATTTGTGTGTTACAGAATCGAATAAACGTTCTATCTAAATCTAAGGTGATGTAATTATATACAGTTAAGAGTTTAAACCTTTACATGCGCCGAGAACCAGACTCGTAAAAGCATATAAGCAAGGTATATGTCTAAAATTGGTTATGTATAATACTAGCGACCCGCTCCGGCTTCGCACGGGTGCAATGCAGTGATAATGATGACGTATTACACATATAAACCTTCCTCTTGAATCACTCTATCTATTAAAAAAAAACTGCATCAATATCCGTTGTGTAGTTTTAAAGATCTAAGCATACATACATACAGACAAATAAATAGGATAAATCAGGGAAGTGCCAACAATTGGTGGGGGTGCCAAGATTAGGGTAGTTTACCCTACCTTCTCTAGTTGTCCATCAGGTGGTGGGCTGGCTTTCCACTTGTTCCAGGTGGTGCGAAGAGATTCTATCAGCTTTTGTTTCAAGTCTGCGCCGACGCGAACCATCGTGTCTTTTAATTCTGAAACAAACGGACATTTAAATATATAAAACTCTTTTGAAGCTGACTGACAATCAACGCACAGCCTAAACTATAAGTCCTAGGCTGAAATACTCAAAAGTCATTCAAATTTGAGCACCACTTAAAGTTGCTCTTCTTCTGTTTGACATTACTCATTTGTAAGAGATGGCAATAATTTAAGCGGGACTTAAATTGAGTGGGGTTTGAATGGCTTTTGAGTATTCGCCCACTAGAGGTATTAAATTTGGAGGGTAGTATCCTTATATAGTCTAGGGGTGCACTAAGAAAGGAATTTTGAAAAGTCACACTCTAAAGGGTCTAGACCGAAAGCAACGCCGCGGGCGACGGCTAGTCTATACTATTATAAAACTGTAAAAAAACCAAAAACTAAAATCAAGATATCGATAAACAGCCATTTGCGAGGTTCATCGTATGCTGGTTGACAGATATTTACTTACCCAAGTGCATTCGTTTCCTCCCTTTGTGGTGTGGAATCAAGAAGGGCTTCGCATCTTGTAATAGTGGGTTTATAAGTGGTTCAATTCTGTAAAAATAATTTTACTTTAAAATAAAAATAAAAAATACATATTGGACGAAGCAGTCTGATCACGCTAACTTTGCAATTAAGTTAATGGGAAATTTCAAAAAGATTTGTAGTAGTATTATACAGCTGTCATTTTCGTGATACCTACATAAGTCCTCCAACTATAATAGTGATACTTAGGGCCGGTTTTTTGATCCCTAGTTAACTCAACTAATTGTCAAATTTGGATCAACGAATAGTCAAATTTGGAACCAATTTGACTATTAGTTGAGTTAACTAGGGTTCAAAAAACCGGCCCTTAGATGTTTTAAATTTCTGTAATATTCATAGTGCTGCAGACTTAGCGTGGCCAGTCTCTAATTATTATATAATAATATAAAACACACACACCTGTAAGCGATGGGATCGTAAGGATGGAATATATTGAAGAAATGTTTGCAGGTAGGCAGAGCGAAGTCCATACCTAATGCTTCCACGCCTCGGATACACTCAAATATAGCTGAAAGCAAATCATTTTGATAATAATTTGAATGTAATATTATATTTTAAAAAAATTATAAAACTCCACTAATGTAAACCAAGGTGTAAAAAAAATGATTTTGTAGCGCCATCTATCTCGCTACATGGGAACTATCCTAGATCGCGCAAACGAAGTTATCACGGTGTTTGAACATAAGTAATACTACCGAATATTACATATACATTATATATACATTGGTCCTCGGAGCCCGAGACAAAGGTCGCTCGGCGTGGAAGATCTTCCCTTTACGTGAGAGGACACGTCATGTCCTACCGTGTTCTCCTCAATTTATCTGTTAAATACCCGTGCGAAGCCGGTACGAGCCGCTAGTAAAGGTTCTGATGCATAATCCTACTAATATTATAGACGCGAAAGTTTGTAAGGATGTATGTTTGTTCCTTTGGCAGGCGTCATGGCTCAGTCGGTAGTAGCTCTGCCTTCCGTGCTGTGGGTCGTGGGTTCGATCCCCACCGAGAACAAACATTTGTGTGTTGTAAACATAGATGTTTGTTCTGTGTCTGGGTGTTTCTATGTATTATAAGTATGTATTTACAAAAAAAATGTATGTGTGTATTCTATCAGCCATCTAGTTCCCATAGTACAAGCTTTGCTTAGTTTGGGACTAGAAGGCGTTGTGTTAAGTGTCCGTGAATATTTATTTTATTTATTTATTATTCCTCTTTCACGTAAAAACTACTGATCCGATTTAGATGAAACTTGGAATATATATTGTCCGTGACCTGGATTAACACATAGGATACTTTTTATCCCGATAAATCAACGGGATCCAACGGGACGGGAACGAAGTCGCGGGCGGCACCTAGTTACCAATAGTTCATGGATGAGAATACAAATTGTTAAATACCTGTGCGAAGCCGGGACGAGCCGCTAGTCTATACTAATAGTATAAAGAGGAAATATTTGATTGTTTGTTTGCATTGAATAGGCTCCGAAACTACTGGACCGATTTGAATAATTCTTTCACCGTTGGGAAGCTACACTATCCCCGGGAGACATAGGCTATAATTTATATTACAATATTTTATTATATTTTTATAATATTATATTATATTTAAATATATATTATATTATATTTTCAAAAAAATAGGGAGCCTTACTAATACTACAATAATGCAACCCAAGGTGTAAAAATGACCTAAAAAAATCGTGTGGCACTCGGAGACTGCCGCGGTATAGTATATTTCATTACAAGTGCGGAACGGCTGTCATTGCAAAGAGTTCCGACAAATGTGTACCCGAGCCGAGGCGCAGCCGAAGGCGAGGGTTGACAGTCGGAACAAGTTGCAATGACGGTTCCGCACGTGTACTGAACGACTATTTTTAATACAGTTGCGAAAAAATGAAGCAATTTAATAAAATATTTTGTGCAACAAACAACTAAACTCGCAAAGAAAATTTCTGAAAAATGGCGCCAACCGTAGACTATAAGCAGTTTTTTTTTCTTCACCCATTCTGGTAGGCAAAGGGAACTATGCCCATACAGCCAAGTCTTCAGTAGAATTTTTTTATTGATATGAAAGTAAAATGAAATTTAATGAGATGAAATGAAATGAAACCTAACCTAACTCATTCAGTCAAATCATTAAATCTGATATTGAAACAAATTAGTAGCTTCTTTTTAGAAATATACGTATTTGCATGAATCATAAAAACTTCTATGATTTTTTTTAGTAAAAACTTCATGGTGGTTGGTTTTTCTTTTTAATAGACATTATTTTGACAGTTGAGAAAGAGAACGCACGAGTTCGGGAAAGGTAAAAAAAAAGGACGAGTGTGTAATAGCCCACATCCCGAACGCTATACGTCCCTGCAATACGCCACTTTTTGAGCAACTGTATTAAAAAAGCTATTGCATAGCATTTTATCGTATCACCGCTGTGCCGGTCGGAGTGGGGGGTGTTAGGTTATTTTAGTTACGGAATTTCTGGATTCGGTCTCCACGCTCAAGGCCCGCGATAGAAGCTATGCAATAGCTTAAAAAATTGAAATATTTGTTAAATACCCGTGCGAAGCCGGGACGAGCCGCTAGTGAAGTTATACATTCTTACCAATAGGACTTCCTAAAGCGTACAATGCGGCCGGTGGGAACTGTAGTTGTGGGTACTTAGCTAGAGGCTGCGATGTACCAGGTAGGTACGTCTTTTCGGATGATGATTTGGGCTGAAGAGGTGCCTGAAAGAGTTCGTTTGAGTTAGTGGCCAGCTCGGAGTGTTTAGGCCGCCTTAGGGCCTCCGTCAAGAGATAAGGTTAAAGTTTGTAAAGCGAAGGAATTGTGAACAGAGTCTAGTATTGTTTGACAGGCGTCATGGCTCAGTCGGTAATAACTCTGCCTTTCATGCTGTGGGTCGTGGGTTCGATCCCCACTGAGAACAAACATTTGTGTGGAGATCTTTATTCACAAAGAAAGTTACAACTAATACAGTACCTATTTACAATATTCACAATACAATATTCAAAACAATTGCTCCCGTTTTTTTTCAAAGAATATGTAATACGTAGTTCCTACGTAAGAAGAAGCGGGACTCCCATTCTACCAAAATTACACACTGAAAATTTCGTTTTGTAAGAAACGTGATTCAAATTTTGATCTCCGTTTCATACATTGTTCGTTTTACGTAAGCACGAGTCTAGTTCGAGAGTTTCGCCCGTATATAGGGCTACTCCCGACCACCGCCGTTCCAAATTGAATCCGGATTTTGACAGATTTTGTGTCATTTTGTACTGAAAAATGACACTTCTTCTGTCAAAATTTATGGAATCCGGATTGGAACTGTGGTCGAGAGTAATCCACCTGTTCATAACCTCCAAATGTAATTCTATGTCCGGTAAACCAAGACGCAATGTTGCCATCACCTACGGCAGTGTAAGCCTATTGTAAAAATATTTCGTTTGGTACTAAACTAATAATATTATTAGGAGCTCACCTGAGGTGTCTGATGGCACAGTAAGTCGTACAGTATAACGCTGCCAAGCGAATGTCCACCTAACGACACTCCACCTTTGAAACTAGGATTGCGCGTCTTAAACAGGTTGTATATACGATTCAGTTCGAAGCACACTGTGTCTATTATTGCCTGTGGACAAGATAAAGATTATGATTATAAGTCCCGACAGGGTTTAATAGCTCTGAGAATGTCGTCTTAGTTTTTGTGTGCATTGAAATGATTTTGATGAAGTTTTTAATTAAGTTTTACTGTTAACTTAGTTATTAATTCATCGTGTCAATGGTGGACACTTAAACTAGTCTTTGCCAGTAAACTTAGGCTGAAATACTCAAAAGTCATTTAAATTTGAGCACCACTTCAAGTTGCTCTGCCTCTGTTTGACATTACTCATTTGTAAGAGATGGCAATAATTTAAGCGGGACTTAAATTGAGTGGGGTTTGAGTGGCGTTTGAGTATTCGCCCATTAGCTATCTACGTTAATAATTTTCAACTAATAGCGGTATGAACCACACCTTTTTTTATGTCGGTTAAAAACATAAATAAAAAACACAAAGGCTAAAAAAAATCTAGATGATAAATTAGGTAAGCATTTTTCCGCGTTTGTTAAAAAAATAAGACGAAGTCTTTTCCAAACTCAAGTTTCCAAAAATATGTTTATTTTCTCTTATGAGTAAATAATTCACAAAAAATTAACTACAAAAATATGCCGAGCATATTAGGTCTATGAATAATACAACGCCCTCTAGTCCCAAACCAAGCAAAGCTTGTACTATGGGAACTACATAGCTGATAGAATCAAACTTCATACTATAATAATATTATAAACTAGCTTCCACCCGCGACTTCGTTCGCGTCCCGTTGGATCCCATTGATTTTCCGGGATAAAAAGTATCCTATGTGTTAATCCAGGTCACGGTCAATATATATTCTAAGTTTCATCCAAATCGGATCAATAGTTTTTACGTTTAAGAGTAACAAACATACATCCATCCATACATCCATGCTTACAAACTTTCGCGTTTATAATATTAGTAGGATGTGAATGTTTAACCGATCATAATGAAACTTTGTACACATATTCTTGGAGGTATTATTTATTTGTTTATAGACGAGCTTTCGCTGATGTGTCTACGTCAGAGAGTGTTAAAATTTTGTTGAAATTATAGTCTCTTATGTTTGGTAAATTCTTTTGAGCACTGATTTATTTGTTCGAAGCCAGATGTCTAGTTTGTTTTTGAATGCATTGACGGAAGTAGCAGTAACGACGTCCTCTGATAGCACGTTCCAATTGTGAACCACTCTATTGCTGAAGAAGTGATAAGCGGCAAGGGAGACGGAGGGGTCACGGTTCAACTTCAGTTGGTGACCACGTGAGGGTCTTAGCTCATCTTTTCTAATAAGAATGTCGTGAAAGTGGGGCAGGTTGTAATGAAGGGTTAAAATCTTGTAAGTTTCGATGAGATCTCCCCGAAGGCGAATACGAATTAGAAGTAACATAGGATACTTTTTATCCCGGAAAATTAACGGGATTCAATGGGACGCGAACGAAGTCTCGGGCGGACGCTAGTACATACTTATATAATTTTTTTTATATTGTTTATTCACTTACCTGGTGATAAACTGGGCTGGTATAGAACAGGGCATCCAACACAGTATGGTTTGTGAATGCCCTCAGCCGGGGAATGCTCTCAAGTGTGACCTTATTCAGTCGTTTGTCGACCCCGTTCTCACCTACGTGTAACTGCGCGTGCCATGATATGGGGAGCACCTGGAATATGAGTTTGATCAAAATAAATATTCATAGATATTTCACACAGCGCCCTCTAGCCCCAAACTAAGCAAAGCTTGTACTATGGGAACTAGATTGCTGATAAAATACATATTTATTGTTTTCGTAAATAACCAGCATACGATGAACCTCGTGCCAAAGGCGGCTTTTAGTTTAGAGAGGTCAAGCTGTATCTAAGAATCCACGTCTTTCATTTCAATAAAATATAGCCTATGCTTCAATCCGGAAAAAGAGCTTCTAAATGGTTTAAGTTTCATCGAAATTGGTCCAGTAGTTTAGGTGTGATTCGCGAACAAGCAAACAGACAAACTCGATTTTCGGAATCAGAATCGTTTATTTAGTAGATCTCCATATTTAGTTTTTGGCTTTTTTACAGTTTTATAAATAGTATAGATACATAGTAACACCCAGACATAGAACAAACATCTATGTTTGCCGTACACAAATGTTTGTTCTCAGTAGGGATCGAACATTTTTGAAGTTATTGAGTTTGAAGAGTATGGGTGCCGGTGTTATTACACTTAACAAGTCTCAGAGTGATGGACGCAGTGCTTTGCCTCACAACGCACGTCCTCAATGAACGTGCTCTGTGTAACAATGAATTGTTACAGAGGTTACTTAACATCAAGTGGGCCAACTGCTTGTTGTCCGTCACTTATTCCCATAGAAAAAGTTATTCATATTGATATTACAGTTTTCGGAAGTTACCTCGACTCTGCTTACGATACCATTGTCGTAAGAATTCCTGTAGTGAGACTGCAGTAGTTGTAGACTTGTAGTTCTGAAGTCTTCCACTGAAACAGAGCAACATAGTTATTAGACTTCTTCTAGAGATAACTAACGGGCTTCTTCTAGAGATAACTAACGGACTTCTTCTAGAGATAACTAACGGACTTCTTCAAGAGATAAATAAGAGACTTCTTCAAGAGATAACTAACGGACTTCTTCTAGAGATAAGTAACAGACTTCTTCAAGAGATAAATAAGGGACTTCTTCAAGAGATAAATAAGGAACTTGTTCAAGAGATAACTAACGGACTTCTTCAACAGATAACTCACCGACTTCTTCAACGGATCTGAAGCGCATATCGCAGGCTGAACCTACTCCATGACATAGCAGCAGCAGATGGTCAATGCTGGATGGCTCTGGGTCTTCAATCTCTGACTCTTCGTAGCCACGGCGGACCACACGTGGTCGAGATGTTGACGGCTGCAATATAAAATGATTATGCTGCTTTTTTATATCAAAAACCCATGATCTTGGTATCCTATTACCAATAAATAAATATTAATGGAACTTTCACACAACGCCCTCTAGTCCCAAACTAAGCAGAGCTTGTACTATGAGAACTATATTGTTGATACAATAATTTTTATTTTATTTTTTATTTAACCTAAAGCATCCCACAGCTAGGCAAGGTCTTCCCCAAAAGAATTCCAATGTTCTCTGTCACTAGCTTCCTCCCACCAACCTTATTAGATAGAATAGTTATATATTTTTTTGTAAATACCTAGTACTTAATCAAAGTATGTAGAACAAATGCCTGATTATTATATGCACCGATTACTAACATCGTCCAACATATCCCGTTTGTACTCTCCAGCTCCGTGGACGACCAGTATAAGATGGTCTACAGACGGACGAAGGTCTCTTGCGACTCGGATTTTCGGAGGGTTTCGATACACTCGCTTTCCAAGGAGGAACTAAAGAGGAAATGGGAGTAGGTAATATGGGAATAGGGTAAATGGATGTGAGGGTACCTAATGCAAAGGGTTGGGTTAAGGCAGCTAGGTGGTTACGGTAGACATGCTCTAAGATCTGAGATGGAATTTTTCATGTAAATGTTTGAGTGCCAGTGTCGCTGTTAATTTGACTTTTGTGTGTCATAGTGTCTGAGTTTGTGATTGTAAAATGTCTATTTATGTGACTTTTATCCCTCTCATTACGTTACTAGATTTATCTTGGATTTATCTTTTTTTAGTTTGACAGGCGTCATGGGTCAGTCGGTAGTAGCTCTGCCTTCCGTGCTGTGGGTCGTGGGTTCGATCCCCACCGAGAACAAAAATTTGTGTTGTAAACATAAACATAATAATAATAATTCTTTATTTCAGACATGGTCCATATTTAAATTACACGAAAATATACATTACAAAAATACACACATGAAATTAAAAAAAATATATATAAAAAATTAAAACCAAATAAAATGAACGCAAAAAAAACGTATAAGTAGTAGTTCTACTTAATTTTAGGAGGAAATTTCCACATAGATGTTTGTTCTGTGTCTGGGTGTTTCTATGTATTATAAGTATATATTTACAAAAAAAATATATGTATGTATGTATTCTATCAGCCATCTAGTTTCCATAGTACAAGCTTTGCTTAGTTTGGGACTAGAATGCGTTGTGTGAAGAGTCCGTGAAAATTTATTATTTATTTATTTATTATTTATAACTCGTGTTTTGGGCTCAACTAGAGTTTTTCATACTACGAAACATGTTTTAGCACCTTCACCGAGGTCTGACTAGAGACTTTCGCTAAACCGACCCCACCCCAGCGGGCCTAAGATGCGCACCGCGAGATATTTGTCATGTCGTTCTGTCAAAATGTAAGCATTTTGTACCAGTTTAGGAACTATTGCATTATCTGTGGTACCTAATGGTGTCGACAAAACGCGCCATAATGTACACTTTTGACACTTCTTAGTCGTCGTACCTCTCTGAGGACGAGATAATAGTCATGCAGAAATGTCAAAAGTTGAAAATTCAAAGGCGCGGTTTCTCGACAACATTACCACAGATAATGCAATAGTTTCGAAAATGGTACATTTTGACAGAACGACACGACAAATATCTCGCGGTGCGCATCTTAGGCCCGCAGGTTTAACTCGGGTCTAACTTCACATTTGTCATGAAAATCAATTTGGTGACTGTTTTTTCTGCATTATTTTATATTATTTACTACGTACTGTCTTTTCGACAATGTATTCGAATTGACATTTACATTGAGAAAATCATTGACCGTAGGTCAATGATTGTATCTATCCCTTGTTTTGCCGCTAATTTCTTTTTTGACTTCATTTACTGTCAGTTTTGAGTGAATAATTCACAAAAGAACGGGTTTAGAGAAACTTCATTCGAACAGTCTTACATAATCACGTCTCAGTTTTAACTCGAGCCTAACTTTAGGCCGAGCCTAGCTAGGCCGAGTCTAACCCTCGATAAATCCAAGATAAATCCAGTAACGTAATGAGAGGGGAAATGTATAAATGTTGGTTAATATTTCTGTAGAGTGTCTGATGGTCTGTTTTTGTAACTTTCGTGACTTTTGAGGATCTAAATATTTGTTAATCTAACTTTTAAGTGTGCGACTAGTAGCTTGTCAATGTGTATGTTACTGAGTGTTGTGTATAACTCACTGGCGGTGAACTGAACGAGTCTGGCGTGCCTCCGTGCAGGAAGTGCACCATCACAGCGGGGCCGTGCATCACTACTAGTTCGTTGTTGGGCAACACCAGCCGCCTGTGCCATTCCCCTGTTGTTACACCGTGCCGATACTCTTCCTGGAGAGAATTTTTTGAATAAGAACTGTAATACCGCGTTCACACTATGCCCATGCCGCTGCCGGAATTATAGCCGCGGACTTATTGCCACAGTAACATCGCCTTTATTCTCATTAGCAAAGGCATCATTGAACCGTGAGCCGGGACAGAGGCATTGCCCAAGTCCCTGCCGACTGTGGCATAGTGTGAACGCAACCTAATGTTTCGTTTAGTTGAAGGTAGCAATGCTTTGCTACTATCAACAATTAATCAGGCTGCGACAATCCTTGTTTCATTGAGCATAGTTCCAAGAAAGTTACAAGAACCTTCTTGAATCATTTACTTTACACTTCTCAACTTCTGTACAGTACGGCCGGTGGATCTAGACCGGCGTTAAGTTCGTTCGGAACGCTGCGCAGTAGTCACTTTTAGGGTCGAATAGGTGGTTTGTCTCGCCTGTACCTGCGCACAATTTCCGAAAGCGCAACTTCAGACCGGTCTAGATCCGCCGGCCGTACTGTATTTGTTTGTAGATGGCTCAACTGTTTCATGTTTATTTTGTAAATATTGTAATTTTCTTTGTGAATGCAATGAGTTATTAAAATGTAAATTTTACTTTTTTAAGGTAAGTATATACCTACTACTACGAGTATAATAGTCCCAATGAACTTTTTCCCGTTTCTAATGATGATAAGTCAAATTAAAGTTGTGTTGTTCCCTAGTTTTCATAGCTTTTATACTTCTGTATTAATTGTAGTTACCTTTGTAAATAAGGTTTTTTCCTTAATGTTTATAACTAATAGTTAATGAAATAAAACTTTTGCATAATTCAGTTTATTATTTTATACCTCTAGTTTATCAGCCACAGCTTCTGTGTAGGGCACGTATCTCGCATCTGTGGTTCCTTTGTAGAACCAGCTGCATCTGCACACCATACATACACATACAATAATCACATACACAAATACACCCTAAGGGCTTGTACACAAAAATGCAGTGCGACGTCGCATCTTAAAAATCTGCGAGCACGCACGACGCATCTTTCTGCGATGCGATTAGGAGATACAGGAAAAAGAAACAAAAAAGACTTGCGAATCAATTCGCAAGTTCTTGCGATGCGTCGTGCGTGCTGGCAGATTTTTACGATGCGACGTCGCATCGCAGTTTTGTGTACAAGCCCTAACACATATCTGAAACATGAACTACTGAATTCCCAGTTTTCTCAATTTGCAGTCATAGAAAAATCCCCTGGAAAAAATCCATATTTTCTCAATTTGCAGTCATAGAAGAATCTCCTGGAAAAAAATCACTCCCTAATAGCGATAAGACCGCCCATTCTACATAATAGGTAGCTTAATCTTATTATCTCTATAAGACGTCTCTTATATTAGTTTGGAAGGTGTGCCTACATACTGTAAAGCATTTTCATTCATTCATTCATATTTCAACTTAGAAATGTCTATATGCCAGAGAGTTATAGAAAAAAATTGTCATGTCAGTGACATACATTCCATAGAGGTGGGACTGACTGAGGTAAGGTTAAAAAGCCGTATTTAGATATTGGCCTATTTAGGCCGTTTTTAGAACTCGATTTTTACTAAGTTTAAGGTTTTACGATCACAAAAATAAATGAAAATGTAAATTAGATTCTTCGTAATTTGTATGTAGGAAGATATTTTTTGTATGAGATATATTAGATCAATGAACAATACGCGAATACGCCCAACATAAGAAGTCAAGGCTTGTTCCCCACTATTACAACGAGACGTACCTTCTAACATTGGTAGGTTTCTCCTTCCAGTAGACAGCAAATCTCAATCTGCCGACGATGTTGACATCGAACCGGCCTCCGTCAGTCGGAATCAACGTGTCTTCTCTGAGGTCCGCTGAAAATAAGAATAAGAATAATTTATTAATACAAAACTTAAATAATAACAACAAGATAGTGTAGGTAGGTACTACTAGGTACTTAATTAGATATAATATAATATAAGTCAAAAGATGTATTATTTAAACTTTGCGGGTAGGTATACAAATAGTTGTAGAACCCATCCTTTCCGTGCTAGTTAGAAACTGTGTTACGGCAAAGGTGAGACTCTCGTCCTATGTGAATACGGGTCACTTTGACTTGGGCAAACAGAACAAAGCCCAGTGAGCCAAGGCTCTGTCTGTAGGCTTGACATTGTGCCCAGTATAAGTAAGTAAACTAGACAATTCTTAATGGTTGTAAGCTTATCTGGTATTTGTGAAATTGTTTATTATGTGGCTAGATATTACGATTGACTTACTCATCTGCAATAATTATGAGTTTTGGAACACAAAATATTTTTTTCTTCAACAAACAGACAAACTCGATTTTCGGAATCAGAATCGTTTATTTAGTAGATCTGCATATTATCCATATTTCCAATTTTAGATTTTGGCTTTTTTTAAAGTTTTATAATAGTACTAGCTGTCGCCCGCGGCTTTGCTCGCGTGGTACTCAATAAAGCAGCATACAAGGTAATTTTAGACCCTTTAAGGTGCAGGGTGTAAAAAAATAAAAAATAATAACAGATATCGATATCTACTCACGGCTAAGGTACTTGAGTTCCAGTGCATTAGAGTCGGTCATAGAGAAGCCACGCCATAGTGACTTGTCATCGACGTCCACTCGGTAGAACCAGTGGTGCCTGACTGGAGAATACTCAGATGTTGAACGAGTCTGAAATGTAACTTTTTCTTTAGTTTTCTGAGCGTGCTTTGCATCAGCCGAGTGTGTACGTTTGACGTTTACTGCAAAGTCACGTAAACTAAACTTTTTGAAGTTATACTTCTAATGCGACAACGTTGCGTTACGAGAGGACATAGTCTCTGTCTCTTTCTATTCGGGGGGAACAGAAAGACAGAGGCTAATACGCTACAAACGCTATAATCAAATATAGATGGCAGTGTTCAGCAATTCAGCATTTGACCACCCGTGTTTTTGAAGATAAACGACTTCCAACTGACAGCGGGGGGATTAGAAAGAGACAACTACGTGTGACCGTTGGTTAGGATAGACTTGAAATGAAACTCGAGTTTGAGGGTCACGTCTCTTTCCAGGCAGGCCTTCGCCTCAGACAGCTTTTATTTTTACAAAGTACGCCGATATTCTATTCCTACTGCTTTTTTACAACCACCACGCCATTTTTTATTATTCCGATAAACCTCTAAAAAGTTTCGTACATCCGGACTAACAATTTTTTAAAAATGTACTTAGTATTAGAAATAAATGCATCTAAATACATGACAAATACTGAAAAGATTTTAGATAAATTAACATGACGAATACACTGCAATTTATCTATTGAATTTTAATAAAATAGCTCCGTAATAATCCAACTTAAAAAAAACTACTTCCGTGGCGCCAATTTTGAAAACTGTGCCTATTGAGACATTCTTAAAAGTAACCATTCTTAAATACGTTAACAAATATTCTAATCAACGATAGGTTGATTAGAATATAAAATATAAAATGAGGTGGATAACTGTAAATAACTACTACTGACGAATATCATTGGCTAACACTCGGCCATCCTGCAACGGCCGGGGTCCACCACGGCGTTCCATCGGCATCTTGGCTCCCGCACTCTCAGTCACCTGAAAAATAAAAAAAAAAGAAGCAGATTTGTATTTCGAATCAATTTAATGTAGAAATCTTCAGTGATAATTATTAGGTAGAGCTTTGTACACTATTCGGTTTATACTCCAATTTCCATATTCGTTGGTATGTTTTTGTACTTTATACTGCATGATATTAGTCAAAATTATAATAACGGGACACATGAAGCAGATTACCTATACAGTATAATAAGTAGGTCACACAGACTGTATCTACTTAGTGTGAATTACAAACTCAGATAGTTCAATGTAGATTCCTAGGTTCATGTTCAATGTAGGCAAATGACAGAAACATCTTTCCCTGTATGTCACACAGACAATATATTATAAATGTAGGTCACACAGACAATATATTATAAATGTAGGTCACACAGACAGTATAAATGGAGGTCACACAGACAGTTTGAATAGAGGTCACACAGACAGTACAAAATATGTAGGTCACACAGACAGTATAAATATAGGTCACACAGACAGTATAAATGGAGATCAAACCACCAGTTTGGATGGAGGTCACACAGCCAGTACAAAATATGTAGATCACACAGATAGTATAAAATGTATGTCACATAGACAGTTTTTAATGTAGGTCACACAGACAGCTTTTCAATATCCTCGTCCTCGTCTTTTGTTTTCAGAACTTCAAAAACAGCAGCTGCTATTTTCATTCACTTATGTGTACTTGTACTTCGAGTGTAGCGGCTACGTACCATTCTTATTTCTATCCTATTTTATAATGTTTCACTATTGAATTTTAAAATACCTACCCAGTAAATTATTCCATCTATCCATTTTTAATTACGGATTGTTTACTACCGGAGCATACGTAAACAATAGGCAATTTTCATTTACAGTTTTATTTACATATAGGCAGGCTAGCGTCTAGTTTTAATCTAACCTAATTCTAAATCTAGTTAGGTATCTACCAACACAAACATTTCAACAACGTAAGTACTTATACACCTACCTACACCTGTACGGCATAACAATTTAACTTTCAAGAAGATCAATAAGATCGTCCCTGTCTATCTCCATGTCACTAGCTGAACTATCTGCATCAGAAATAGTAGATTTGTAAGGTCTTAACACTTCACCCCGGACAACCGCGCTAAATTTCTTGTAACCTTTCATTCCTTTAACGCTACTTATTGTATAACGATCAATATTCGGTTCCGCCTTGCAAACTTTATACGGACCTGTATATGGACACTTTAATTTTTGTGAAACTTTAGCAGAAGGGTCCCTACTAGCTCCATCTTTCCACAAAACTAATTGTCCTACAGAGTACTTTATGCATTTCTTTCGGGTTTTATCAAATTGGTTTTTCATGAGGGTCATATTTTTATCGATATGTAATTTTGCGCTTTGTCGCCTATCCTGAAGTGCTAACTCTTGCGCAGCAAAATCTTCAACTTGCCCCGAGGGGTAAGCTGGCAAACGGGAATTTTCATGTCCGAACATGAGTTTAAACGGGGAAAACTTGGTTGTTGAATTAGGTGTGTTGTTTATACCCCATACGACATCAGAAAGTTTCTCGTCCCATGTACTTTCATTATCGGACATAGTGTTTAGACCATCTATGATTGTGCGGTTTACACGCTCGACCTGACCGTTAGACCTAGGGCTTGCTATAGCATTTAAAACGTGTTTAAATTGACTTTCTTCAGCAAATTGTTTGAAATAGCGGCTAGTGAAAGCTTTACCTCTATCCGTGATAACTCTAGTTGGGTTGCCAAATAGTGTCATAATTTCTTTCAAGTGCTTGATTGTTTCTACAGAACTACAATTTTTAACTGCTCGAGCAAACACGAACTTAGTGAAAGAATCTATAGCTACCAGAACGTACGTGTTTCCTTTCCTAGTCTTAACGAATGGACCTAAATGATCAGCATGCAACGTATGCATAGGCACTGGCACTTTCTCGATTGGGTATAGCTCTCCTTGAGTCTTACCATACGCAGATTTTCCGTACGCACACTGTAGACATGAGTTAATGTATTTTCTAATAAATCGTGTCATTCCGCTAAACCAGAATTGAGATTTTATAGTTTTTTCACATCTTTCAAATCCTGGGTGTCCTATCTGGTCATGGTACTTCTGCAAAAGACCATATTTTGCTAATTTAGGTATAACAAAACGGTCACCATTCAATGTTTTTCTATATAAAATATCATCTTTTAAAATGTAATTTTTGACAATGTCTGGGTTAGTTGTTTGTTCTTTTAACTGTGCGAGCGTTTGTTGAATGTTATTATCTTGTAGTTGAAGTGTAATTAACCAGTCAGATTCTTCAATTTGGAAAATAGGTTCTGAAATGGGATTCCTACTTAATGCGTCTACATGTCTCATCCTCTCTCCCGCCCGGTATTCTATTTGCAAATCGTAATCCTGTATAGCTAGCCACCATCGAGCTATTCGTGGTACAAGATCTTTCTTAACTAATGTGGTGCGCAGGGCTGCGCAATCAGTGACTACTTTAACAGGAATTCCTGTCAAATAGATACGAAAACGCTTCAGTGACTCTACTACAGCGAGGGTCTCCAGTTCATAACTGTGGTAGACCTGTTCCTCCTTAGAAGTGACTCTACTGAAATACGCTATTGGTTTTATTGAACCATCTGACTGATGCTGCATAAGAATACCACCCAGACCTAACTTGCTGGCGTCCGTGTGCAATTCTGTAACTGCCTTGCTGTCATAAATACCTAGCACTGGTCTCTCGATTAATCTTAGCTTTAATGTTTGAAATGCTCTTTCTTGCTCTGGTCCCCATATCCAATCTACGCCCTGTCTAGTAAGCTTTGTTAAGGGAAGAGCAAGTTCAGCAAATCCACGTATAAACTTTCTAAAATACGACGTTAACCCAATAAACTGCCGAATCTCGTGAACGTTTCTAGGCCGACGATATTCTGAAACGCAATTGATTTTAGCTTGGCCGGGCCGTATTGTACCTGCAGATATTTCATGACCTAAGTAATTCACGCTCGTTTTTAGGAATGAACATTTAGACAAGTTTAACTTTAGATTGGCCTTCTGCAATAGCTCCAATACACGTTCTAACAATATTATCCCTTCGTCTATAGTCACGGTAGGTAACATGACGTCATCAAGATATGTTGCGACATCATTTCTAACATCATTTAGGGCCAAGCGTATTAATCTAGAGAACACTGCTGGTGCGTTAGCTAAGCCAAAGGGCATTTTTAAGAACTCAAACTGACCTGTAGGAACTACAAATGCAGTCTTGTGTATCGAATCTTCCGCCAGTCTAACTTGATAGTACCCCTGGGCTAAGTCAAGTGTTGTGAAATAACTTTTTCCTGCCAACTTTGAAACTTGATCATCAATATGCGGAAGTGGGTATCGGTCCTTGACGGTTTGGGAGTTTAGAGCCCGATAATCTACGCACAATCGATAATCTCCGCTTTTTTTTTTAATCAGTATAACTGGACTTGCATATTCAGACATCGATTCACGTACTATTCCAGCTTCAACTAAATCTTGAACCTTGTCCTCGAGAATTTCGTTTTCCCTTTGCGACACTCTATATGGCTTAAAGTGAACAGGTTTGTCATTCGTGGTCTGAATATGCATTTCTATTAGATCAGTGCAACCTAAATCTTTTGTACTCCTAGCAAACAGATGATCGTAGTTGTTAAGTAAAGCCATTAGTTTATCACAATTCACACTATCTAGTTCTCCTAAATCTATGTTACCTCTACATAAGGCTCTAGAGCCACTAGGGAAGTCACTAGGGGAGTCACGGTATGTTTCAAGAGTCATGACGTCATGAACGTGATCAGAAGCAAGAGTTACTATTTCCGCACGTGCTATTAACTTATGAGCTGGAAAATTGATAGCGTTATCACCCATATTCAGAAACTGCAGACGACCTTCGATGCAAATAATTCCTCCAGGGATATCATAACATAATTTACCTAATTGTACATGAACGGGTTTTGTTAAGAAGTAAAAATCGCCGTTGGATTCTATATCAACAAACACATCGACAAAACTGACACTCTGTGCTGGAATAGTTACATCACATTTAAGGCAAACATCATACTTCGAGTTGAAGTCCGAATTCCCTAATTCAATAGGTTTTAAGCAATCATTTACGATAGATGTTTCAATAATTCTAGCAGAGTTTGATGTTGTCACTAGACTGATACCAGGCTGATTTATCATAGACTGACCTATGATCAGATCTATATCTGATAGATCATAATCAGTGATTTCAACATGACCCTTCAAGCATACGTTGTCCAAAAACACCTCTATTTCTGTCCTACCTAACGACTGCATGTGAGCACCGCCAAACCCTTTCATTACAACAGTAGAGGGAAGAATTACTAAGTCTAACATTTTTGCTCTTCTGTGCGTTAGAATATTAAGCTTACTGCCCGTATCAATATAAACAACAAGTTGTACTGTGCCAATGTAAGCTAAGCGTTTGTAGATGCTCACAGAATTACTAGTAGTAGCGTACATTATACGACTCACCCGAGGTGTTTGGACGTTCTGCCCCGCTGTCTTAGAAGAGGCTCCAAACCAGCATGTCGCAGATGTGTGGCCGGCGCGCTGGCAGATCTCGCAGCGCTGCTGGGCTCTGCAGTCCCGTGCTTCGTGTCCAATCCGGCGGCAGAAGTAGCACCGCTTCGCACCCTGCAGCTGTGACATCGGAGGCTGGTTCTCATTGGCAGTTCCTCTTCTCCAAGTTGACTTGCGTGATGAGGATGCAGGTTCTTGTATAGTTTTGTAGTGTTCCAATGAGGACAGATACCCGCAATAAAGAAGTTCTGGTGTTTCGCACTGGTATGCCTTCGCATTGGCACGAAGCTCCACGGGTAGGCCTCTAATAATGCATGATATCGCTTCTTCTCCGTATATATTGCATTTCTTAAGTAAGGACACTTTGTCGTGATAATATTTGGTCATCGTTTCGGAGTCCTTTTTTGTTCTAGCCAGCATACCCTCAAGTTTGTCCACGTGGTCAGTGGTTCGTGGAAAAGCGGTTTTTAAGGAGTCTTTCCATTCTTCCCAATCCAGATCATAATCTTCCAGCTCGTCGTACCAGCGTCGTGCAGAACCGCGCAGACGAAGTTGCATAATAAACTGTTTTTCAGTCGCGTTCCATCCATACACTGCACCAAGCTGGTCGATTTTGTGAAGCCAGCTACAGACGTTGCTGGTGTTGTCCTCGGGCCGAAACTTTGGAACTACTTCTGCGTCAGTGTTGGTTATTCGTTGCCGCTTTTTCGGTGTGGGCGCAGAGATAGAAGAAAAAAAATTTTGGTCTTCCACAGCTTCTTCATCGTTCGACGTAGGATCTTCGCAGTATTTTCTTTTCTTTACACCAAGACCAGATGCATATGGGCCAGACATCTTTCACAATCCCACTTCTGAGATGTGACCGTTGGTTAGGATAGACTTGAAATGAAACTCGAGTTTGAGGGTCACGTCTCTTTCCAGGCAGGCCTTCGCCTCAGACAGCTTTTATTTTTACAAAGTACGCCGATATTCTATTCCTACTGCTTTTTTACAACCACCACGCCATTTTTTATTATTCCGATAAACCTCTAAAAAGTTTCGTACATCCGGACTAACAATTTTTTAAAAATGTACTTAGTATTAGAAATAAATGCATCTAAATACATGACAAATACTGAAAAGATTTTAGATAAATTAACATGACGAATACACTGCAATTTATCTATTGAATTTTAATAAAATAGCTCCGTAATAATCCAACTTAAAAAAAACTACTTCCGTGGCGCCAATTTTGAAAACTGTGCCTATTGAGACATTCTTAAAAGTAACCATTCTTAAATACGTTAACAAATATTCTAATCAACGATAGGTTGATTAGAATATAAAATATAAAATGAGGTGGATAACTGTAAATAACTACTACTGACGAATATCATTGGCTAACATACGCTACAATCAAAATATAATAGATGGCAGTGTTCATGCAACTTTTTAATTTGAAGTGAAAATTTAGTACTGCATATTGGTTAGGTACATAAAAAGAAATACTAAATTAATTTCACATTAAACACAGAGCGAGAGTGAGAACAAATAGTAATGAAGAATGAAAAAAAAAAACGAAGTATAACTTTTTCGGCGCGTAGGGAAATTTTCCACCAAAATATCTGTCAACCAGTATACGAAGTTTCATTGAAGTTGGTCCAGTAGTTAAGGCGTGATCCGCAAACAAACAGATAAACAGACAAACTCGCTTTTCGGAATCAGGATCGTTTATTTAGTAGATCTGCATATTTAGTTTACCCACATCTTTAATTTTAGTTTTTAGCTTTTTTACAGTTTTATAATAGTATAGAAAAGCTTTTGTTTGACTTTGTAGAAAGGAATAGACTAAAAATAAGTACCTCATGCATAACAGTAACTCCTTCTGGCGTTTCGTCGTCCGTCTCACAGTTTTTGAAATCAACCGACACAGATTTCCTCTGATTACCGCTATCCTTCTCACTCATATTTGCACCTCCTTCCTCCCTACTGTTAGTATCAGCCGCGGTTCTAACTTTATAGTTTTTATTGTCTATTATGTTTGTGTTACAGCAATATTGACAACTGTTTATTGTATTTATATCGTCGTGTTTTTCTAAATTAGGATTTTTATCAACTTCTTCAACATAAGTATTATTAATTGAACTATCTACGCCGTTTTTATTTTGACAATTTATTGTTAACCTATCTAAATTATTTTCTTCTATATTTTTTACGTGTGTGTTGGTTTCTAGTTTAGGAATAGTATGTTCAGGGATAGCGTATTGAATTGAAAAGTGGTTTACAGTTTGAACTATATCATCGGGGAAATTAATATTTTGTGGACATGTCAAATCTTGCATTAGGTTTTGTATGCTGGCTCGTGTTTTGTTATCAACTTGCCCTTGACTCAGAATAGGTTTATTATCAACATGTCTGTAGTGATTTTGACTCTGGCTTAGCTCAAAAAAAGACTTCGAGTGATCGGGTTGCGCTGGCGGCATTGAGAAATAACTCGCAAGTCTACTAAAGCTCTCAGCATTGTCTGTGGTTGCTGTATCTTCTTTTTTAGGTTCGTCCATTTTGGTAGAAAAGAAATTGATTGGATCTGGTAGTTGTACACTCTGTATACTTTTTTCTTCTATAGTTTTTGAGGCATCTTTTATCTCGATCGCAGAACCAATTGCCTTTGTATGATCTTTAATGAGTAGGTTTGTATCACCAAAAGCATTTGCCAACGTCGGTGCTTCGTAGTTATATACTTGTTCTGCCAGTTTCACATTTTCTGATTTACTAGGTTCATATTTTGTTTCGCATTGTCCCAGCGCTGGTATTCTATCGTGCCTTATTTCTGAAGGTTGTATAGTCGCATCAGTTTTGAAACCAGCATACGCATAAGAATCGTATCCACCAGTTATATTGAAAGTAGTGGTATTGGTTGTGTGTGTTTGAGTCGACGTCTCCGGTATATTAGGTTCTTTGTTTCTATTAGCATTTGCTTCTATAAACTGTCGTCTCAGTTCGTCTTCAAACCCTGGTGGTAGCCGGAAAACATCGTCTGATACATATCTTTTCATTTCTTCTACGGACGCATTGGATAGTACATTTTCATTAGTTATTCTTTCTTGTAAAACGTGCGCGTTAGTTAATGTTTGTTCTTGGAAGGCATTTATTTTTGTTGGTGATGTCAAGGACTTTCTATAATGCGTTTCAGCTGCATAGTTTCCGGTGTCAAAGTAGGACGCCATAGATGTCGGTGGAGTGACAAGTTCAGAGCTTTTTAGATAAATATTGTCATCACTAGTAAAAAACTCTGATCCAGATTTGCTTTTGAATTTTTCGATCCTGTCTGCAAAAGTATCGTGTAATGAATCTTCAGAGCTTCTTTTCCGTTCCCTAAACTCCATTTTATCATCGTCTGTCTCAGAGGGCTCTATTATGAACTCTTCTTCAAGAGGAAAGTCTGTTTTAGCATCTTGCTCTATTGAAAGCACATCAAGACCACCAGTTCCATCAGATTTCGAATCTTCCTCTTCCATCGGTGGCGCTGAGGGTAGACTCATTTGTCGCGGCAATACAATATCTTCGTGTGTTTTGAACTCAGCTTTTATTTCATCACTCGCGTTGTTCGGCACGTTATCGAAAAACAGCGAGTTATCGCCAAAGAATCCAATTGCATTTGGATCTATTTTAAATGTGTATTCAGGATCTGTAGCTGTGTTGTATTTATCATCCGCTTCAAAGCCAAAGTTGGAAGGTTCGATGCCGCTTACAAGATCCTGGTCTATAGCAGCTATAGATGCGTATGCTAACTGTTCAGTGTTCCATCCATAATTATGATTACTAGATGAGGTTACATCGTCCAACAGTTCAGTGGCGGCTTGACCTTGAATTGTTTCAATTGTATCCTCAGTAATTCGATTGATATCATCAAACTGCTTCTCCTCAAATTCTCGATCGTCTGCCGTTGGATTGCTTTCAGATAGAAGTACTTCGACAGGATTCGAAAGTTGTATAGAAGAGTTCATATTTTCGATCAGTTGGTTGGTAACATTTTCTGATTCTTTAACTTCCGACGGATTAACTTCTCTACATGTTACACAAATATTAAAATTAGAGGCGCTTTCAGTCGCATCATCGGCCTCTTTATTGCGATCTACTCCTTCAACGGGTGTTTCTGCTGGAATAGAATGGTCGAAAAACCCGCTTGCTTTCTTATCGAATAAAACATTGAGGCTGTCTTTAGTGGTAAATACAGCTGCATCTGAATTCCAAGAGCTGTCTCTGTCTTCGGAAAAATTTTGACCGCTTTTGACTTCTGTTTCAGGCAAATCTTTGAGCAAACTTGCCTTCCTTTGAAGTATGGTCCCCAAGTTTTCTAACGGAGGTTCTATGAGTAGTACATTTTTAACATCTGTAATGCATAAGCCAACGTTTTGCTTTGTCGGTACATCATGAGCCTTGTCTTTAACTGCAGTATTTTCAAAGAAACTAAGAGATTGGTTTTCTGCATTCGCTTTAGTATCTTTAGTAGCGTCTAGTAAACATACACTTTGTAAATCTTGTTCAGTGTCAGATATTTCTTGGGTTTTCTTAGCGATCATAGCAGACAGCCCGAATAAAGGCACACTGGATACAGCTACAACTGGTGTAGTGTTTTTAGACAGTGATTCCATTAGACTTATTCCTTTTTGGTCAGTTCCGAGTTCCACTTCTTTGTTTATTACGTAGTTCTGAACGTTTTTGTCTAAAGCTATCGTAGTAGCTTTATGACCAACTGGTTTGACTAATACAGTACTAGTATCAATTACTTTCGACTCGCAGCTTGCACCTATTTTTAAATCAATAGCTTGAAACGGTGAACTCGCTATAGCAATTTCCTCAGCCATTGCCAGTTTTTCCATTTCGTCTATTATATCAACAGTTTTTATTTTTGATTCTTGAGCACCTGCTGTAATTATTGGACTATCGAAGAAACTCACTGCTGGTGGAAGTGGTGCACTAAACGGTATTCTACTTTGTATAGAATCATTCTGAGCATCATTTAAAGCCATACCGAATGTTTTCAGATTAGGTTCATCTAACACCGGGTAACTATCAAAGAAACTGGTTGCTTTGGCTGGTTTAACTTGTTTACGGTCTTGTTCCATACTTGTCAGTGGCTTTATACTAGTTTTGACACCAGTATCGCCAATTGTACCGTGTGATCCAACATTTGGACTCACAAAGAGCCCAGCACTACCTGTGCTATAAGGTTTCTCAAAGTTTTCTAGTGAATGAGATGCCACGTTTTGAGGTAATTCTTGAACTGTTGTTGGATTGTAAAACGTTACATCTGGATTTTCTTGTTCTTCACGACTAGTTATATTTTCTACGTTAAGTGGAATGTTTTCTATGTTCTTCGTAAAACTAGAACATTCTTGAGTATTTGTGTTCAACACTTGATGGGAAGAAGTACTTGCGTCAGTAAAATAGCTAGACACATTTTGTCCTTCGTTTTGAGGATAATTGTACGCAGTTTGAGCTTGATAATACTGATTATTCTGAGTATAACCGTACCCTTGTGAACCTCCAAAATGACTGTATTGATTCTGCTCAACATTGGGCACCATTATTTCAAAATTGCTTTGCTCATGCGAATACTGTCCGTATGGTTGCTGTACGTAAGGAGCAGTTTCCAATGCTGGTTCTCCTTTAGTCTCATTATACGCAGGATCGAAGAAAGTCGTCACAGTACTTTGTATTTTGTTGATATCTATAGCGCTTAGTTTTGACTTCAGAGAACCTATTATTCCAAATCCTTTTGACTCTTGTTTTGGCGGTTCAAAAGCTTCTGTTGGTCTGCTGAGATCGAAAGCTGTGTTATAGTCTTGTGTATATCTCTCTTGAGGTTCGCTTATCCCAAAAGGAGTAAACTGTTGCGATGTTTGCTCCAACGATGCGTGTGGTTTGTTTATATCGAAAGGTAATGAAGCAGGTTCAACATTTGCAGCTGAATAACTATCAGTCTGTTGCTGCTCAGGTGTAAAAAACCCTTGAAAAGCACTTGTATCTACAGAAGGCACTGATATCACAGGAGCTATGATAGGTTTGACATTGTTACTGATGTCGCCTACTCCTTCTATTGGCCCGGAATAGTACTGAGGCCGTTTTTTCGTCATTCTAAAATTCAGCCCGGATGCTTTTGGAGGCTCGACTAAAGGCTTAGCTGGTTCAGGAGTCACGCCAGGAGGTATCTGAGTTATTGGATGTGGTTCCTGTGGAGGATTGAAGAATGCTGGAGGCTGTGATGTTGACGGAAACAGTGGAACAAACGGTGTGGATGACGCAGCAGTGACTGATGACAATTGAGCATTAGGAGCGGGTGCATTTGCTGGTAAAACATTTGATCCAGAGATGAGAGGTCCAGTTGTTTCAAAAGAAGACGGTGTTATGGACGGTGCATTAGCTCCATACAACGGCACATTAGTTGGTGGTGGAATGTTTGGTCCGATAGCTCCAAAAGTTTCAGTCATGAAGAATGGAGTTTGACTTTTAGACGGTTGAGATGTTTCGGAATGAGGTGCAAAGACTTGTACTCCGATCGTAGACTGCTGCGTAGTTTCTGCAGGATTTGGAGTAAAATATGGTGGTCCAGTTAAGTTCGGTTGGATTGTCTCTGCATTTGGAGTAAAGAATGATACGGCAACTGAAGATGACGTTGGTTTATCCGGGGGCGAGAATAATGGAATTGAATTGTCTTGTGGTATAATCGGTGCATTTGAAGCTATACTAAATTCTGCTATACTTTGAGGTTTCATACTCTCTGAGGTAATACTTGACGGTAATGGGTACCCTGCTGGTTGAGCAGGATGTGAAGTTTCTGGAATCGTCGGCACGAAAATATTTTCAGAGAACGTTGGAGTGGGCATTGCTTGTGGTTTTATCAATGGTTGATTCGCGGATATGCGCCTTGCTACCGACGGTGGTAAGACTGATTTCCCTACTGCTTGACTGGTCCTTGGAAGATTTGAAAACATGGGCGGCGGAGGAATTATCGGCAGTCTTGGAGTGGTAATATCTTTGTGATCGATTGGCATGCTTTGGCTATCCTTTACATTTGGCTGGCTTTCATTTGCAGGAAAGAGTGTAGTCGATTTATCTATAACATTGCAGACAGTTGTAGTTTTATCAGCTGCATTTTCAGGCATTTTAACATCACTAGCTGCCGGATTAAATACATTTCCTATGGGATATTGAGCCTTATTGGCTTGATCTACGTTGCTCGCTTCAATAGTTTTGAAAGCATTTGAATCATGGGTGATAAACGCTTCTGATTTTACAGTCGCGTTATCATGAATCACTACAACTTCTTTATCAAGACCTGCAGGGGTCATGAAAGGTGGAACCTGACTGCTAGATGTTAATGGTATGTTCGGATTGTTGTATATATTCTGTGCAGCGCCACCATAGCTCAGACCAGGGATTTGGGCGTATTTCTTCTTGGAAGTGATACGATAGCTGCCAATACCTGAAACCAAAAAATCAATAGTCAATTAAGTATTCTATTTCATTCATGCGAAACTTTTCCAGGTAATATCTATCCCACAATCAGGTTTTCAACCTGGGGCCTGGGGGGAGATTTTACTCTAATAGGGATGACGTCAAAATAACTAATAAAAAGCTGTTTTTATTCATTGCACGAGTTTCTAGATGAAAATTAAAAAATATTTAAAACTAGATACATAAATATGCCACCTAGTGCATAAGTAAACCTCAACAAATTGCTGTGCCCTAACAGGGTTTATGGTTGCTACACTACCTTTTGTACAACATCTATAAAACAACATAATTGCAATAAACGATTTGAATTTGAATAACGTCAGTTTCACTAGCTGACTTCAGTGACCTGTGCGGTGCCTCTTAAAAGCACTATGAGGCACTCGCATTGGGCACAGCTGCGGTTTTATTGCCGCAAACAGTTGCGATCCAGACGTCAGCATAGAAAAAATATAGGCTTCAAGCTTAAAACACATGTGTTCATTCATACGATCGACCGACGTGACATCCGCGTCCGGCGTCGCGTAGGAAGGATTCAGGTCTAACAATCTGAACTACTCAATGCTTCAAAATATATCATCATCATCTCAGCCCGGTATCACCCACTGCTGGGTATAGGCCTCCTTCATGTTATGCCAGCCTCCTCTGTCTTGCGCGTGCCGCAACCAGGTGTTTCATGCGACCTCAAAATATATGTAACTAATTAATTAATCCCAAAGATTTTTCAATACAAACGGACAGACGGGACTTTACGAAACGTAACGGCTAGGTACATTTCGTAAAGATCAACTTCCTCGACCGGTATGTAACTATGTAATACCTAGAATCTAGGTACTAGATAATTGGTTCCTGGACAGGTAAGTTGGCTTGAGCGACTTGATCCAGAACTTCTACATCTGGTTGCGATTAGTTTAGATTATCTTATACGTCTTGTAAAATAAAGCCGTTATAATAAATAAAAAAAAACTATTCACAAGAACTAACGGAATTGTGATATCTACCAGAATTAGTGGAAGAAAATATCAAACACCATATTTTCTTCCACTAATTCTGGTAGATATCACAATTCCGTTAGTTCTTGTGTCACAATGCCGTTAGAAAACCTTTTTTTATATAACACCTGCTCGTCAATGGCATATTATGTGTCATGCAAACTCAACACGCCCCGGGGCGTTTCCGCCGGTTGACGGGTTAAAGCAAGTCATTTGTGTCCTATGGTCTAGCCGGGTCATTATAAATGTACTGAATTTCATATTCCCCTAGAGAATTATGACATTTGAATTTGGAATGCAATCAACATTGAATATACGAGCTCCTTGCAATCCATGACCAAGCGTAAAAATTAGAATATAAACTTTTCATAGAGCCCTACACCAAGAAGAATTTATTCTAAATTAGAATGAAAACTTTTCATAGAGCCCTAAATCAAGGAGAATGTATTTAAAATTAGAATAAAACTTTTCATAGAAACCTGCATGAAGAAGAATTTGCCACTACAAAAAAAAACAAATAGAACGAAAAGGCGCTAAACTGCAAATCTTTGTGTTATTTTGTAACAAAATAGCGTATTTTAACAAAAATGTCAACTGACAGTGACGAAAGTGATGTGATACCGGAATGCATACAATCTGAAGCAACTGATATCATTGGAAACTTGCTTCCTGAAAGATCTAAGGAAGCGTATATGAGAACCTACAACGATTTCAACAATAATATAACTTTGTCTTTTCACAATTGGTCCAACGTCTCTAACATTAACTTTTACTTTTAATTTTCTATATTTGTCTTCTTTCATTATTGTAAAATTAATAAAGTAAGTACTTTCTTTTTAATTCTATTATGTTTTATTGCCTCGCAGTGTTTATATAAAGTAGAGTATGCATTTTGGGGATAAAGCAGTGTATTTGTCTCGGGCGTTTTTGAACCCCTCGGTCTCGGATTCTAGCTTGAACTCCCTCGCTTCGCTCGTGAGTTAACCCTAGGATCCCTCGTCCTTGGGGTTCAAAATATCGCCCGAGACATAATACACTGCTTTATCCCCTTAATGCATAATCTACTATTTTTAATCATTGGCCTTTTTTATCACTGAAAGGAAGTATTTTTAATAGATTAAGTACTTTGTTTGACTCTTAAGTCAAAATAATGACCGAACGGAAGTATTTTAAATTGAATAAGTACTTTTTTTTACTCTTTTATAAAGTCAAAATAGTACAAACAAAGCTAAAAACGTATTATTTTCTAGACCCTTTCAGGAAATCAAACATTAAACGAAATATCATTATTTTTCTGTTTTTTCAAACACAATGAACACTGTAATTGAGCTTACAAATTGGATAATAGCGGACACAAGTATGATTATAATAATTTGCGAGTTATTTACTCAAATAGGTAGCTGTCTCTGAAATAATTCCAGATGAGATTGACAAATTCAAAATTATGTTTATGTTGGTCTATTGCTTTTTGTGATTATTAACAGCTCTGAAACCAATTTTGAGAAATATCGAAACTCGGTTTCAGATATATTATCGAGTTTAAAACATTTGGTATATCTCAAAGTATCCAAGAGAACCCTCCTCGACACAGAACAGAAACACAACCTCAAACCACACACCCTAACGCACTTACCCACCCTCGCATACTCACCCTCTCTCACATATTCACTCACACACCCTGCTTATTATTATACTGTAACATTCCATGGATATGGAAGAGCGGGTCCTTCCAACACAAGTATTTTTGACTAACAGGAAGCTCCCAACCTTGTTAAAATTGTTTGTACATCTTGTTACAGAAATAAAGATATTTTGACTTTGATTTTTTGATTCAGAGTTGATGAATTGAAGTTCATACTCCAACGCCTGATGATGAAGAGCTATACTAAAGAGGATCTAAGAATATTTTCAATGTTGGAAAGGCGTTGGGGCATTTCTGGTCCCTACTTGCATACATTTAGTTATTTTTTAGATTAATCTTGTTACTTCTGTTGGTTTTATCATAATCTATTATGTCACGAAATCGCAAAATAAAGTAATTATTTGGACGTAAACACCTGTAAATACGATATACAATATTGAAAAAGACGCATTTTTCGAAGTAAAATGTCTAATAACTAATGATTCCCGCTGCTTTGTTACACTATTAAAAACGGCATTGTAAGTGTAACTTAACAAACAAAGTTCCATCATTGCAAGTTTAAAAAAATGTGGGACCTGGGCTACATCTAATTTGCCCCAGACCCTTTAGTTTTTGAAAATAACTTGAGTTTTACAATTTTGTAGTAGTACTCGGTAACTTTAGGCTAGTTGTAGCGTCATACCTAATTGCCAAACAGTTATATTCCCACGGTAAGCCACAGATTAATACATAACAACAGTTCTATAACCTTTAAACACCATCATAAGGTCAATGGAAATTATGGTACCTACTCATCGCACGTAATAGTAATAATTTGATAGCTTCAAACAACTCTGCGTACTACTCTGATCAAGAGTAACATATTCACAAATCCGAAAGATATTCAAAGTTTTCATCACTATTAATGCTTCCGTGCTTCGGAGGGCACGTTAAACTGTCGGTCCCGGCTCTAGCAGTCGTTAAGCCACGACGGAGGCGTCAAGGCGTCCTAAAAACTCCGTCACCAGAGTTGGCCACTAACTCATACGAGCTTGCTCTATCACTGAGTGTTCGGCTATAGCAGTCGTTAAGCCATGACGTTGAAATCCATAATCGTTTGTTTTCAAATTAAATGATTATTATTGGTGGATGTTAGCTTAGCAACGTCTGGTGGAAAATCACTCTTATCCTGGTTTCTATCTTATGGTTGGTAGATAACAGCTATAGAAACAGCAGAAATATCAATTGAAGTAAAATAAACTCACCAGTTACAGGAGGTTCCTTCGGCGGCAGCCCAAAATCTTTCGGAGTATTCTCTTCCACTCCCATCAAAGGCACTCCAGCATCAGCCCTTTCAAACGGCATCTCCTGATACCCAGAAGTTTTCGCATCATCAGGCGTTTGTTCCCTGCTCTTCATGCTAAGCATATTTGAGAAAGAGCTGAAAACAGCACTGGCAACTTGCGGCAGTACCGCTGGCAGTTGCGAAAAGTTCTGAGCTATATCGGCGGTAATGCTCTGCTGTACCGGTGCATCAACCCCAGGATCATTTAGATTGATCTCTTCTAAGGACTCTTCTGCTTCCAAATTTGCATTCTGATCCTCTTTTATGTGACTGTGCAATGGTGCACTGACGTATCTCGTACCTTGTAACCTAGCAATGTATTCGTTCACGTCGAAATCATCTTCGGACTTAACCGAGGCTTTCGATACGGTCGCGGAGGCAGAAACGCGGGTATTTGCATTATTTTCGCTATCTATTTTATTTGGAAATGTGTTTGAAGACGTGTTGGATAAGAGAACGTTTGTAAACGCGTCGCCAGATGGAAAGCTTGGTTTGTCATGATCAGCGTGCGCCAGGGTACGCACTTGGGACCCTTGTGGTTGATCTGTAACAAAAGAAATACCCATCAGACTTTTTTATGAAAACTGAACTATAATATACTTATATCTCGAGAGGTTTTATGAAAACTGAACTATAATATACTTATATCTCGAGAGGTTTTATGAAAACTGAACTATAATATACTTATGTCTCGAGAGGTTTTCGCTAGTTTTGGGGCTAGAATGTGTTATTGCTTTATCGATTCTTTCGATAATCGTTCAGACTACAAACTCTTTGAGTGTAGTACTTTGAATTAGCTTCACAATAACTTCTGAGGCAAGACGAGAATAAACAATGTAAGAAACAACTTCACCTAGGCAAACGTGTTCCATCCTCGACCACATCGTAACTTATGTGTCGAGATTTATGTTGTAGATCGTTCGTCGAGGTCAACTGTCCTATTTATTAGTTTTTAATGTTTATCCTAGCTTAAGGAAATCGCGTAGATTTTATAAATATAATCTTGTATCTTTCAAGTTATTTAGTATTTTCCTATAACATGTAAATAGTTTGTAATTTTAATAATGTTAGTAGCATCCGTCTCAATATTTCCTTCTACAGCAGAGATCACAAATGTCTGTCCCTTTTTTTAACCGACTTACGAAGAAGAAGGAGCTGTTTTTCCCAGGACACAAAAGAAGGCACTGAGTTCCCCAAGATGTCTATTTGTTTGACCTAATTCAATCTCTGGTTTAAACGGAACGCTGTAGTGCCTGCATGGGACATCATTTAGATGCTCTCGAGTGACACATCGCGAGGAAGCCCGCGGCTTAGTCAGCTCCGTACGTATTGACTTTACCTTTCCTGTGGATAAGGCTGATAGGACGGTATTTGCTTGACCAGCCTACTACATCGATAAATGTCCCAGGCACTACAGCGTCCTGTTTGTAGGGGTATGAATCTCGTGCATACGATGAATCTCGTGCCAAAGGCAGCTTTTGGTTTAGAGAGTTCAGGCTGTCTCTAAGAATCCACATTTTTCATTTCAATAAAATATAGCCTATGTTTCAATCCGGAAAAAGGGCTTCCGAATGGTATAAGTTTCATTGAAATTGGTCCAGTAGTTAAGGCGTGATTCGCGAATAAACAAACAGACAAACTCGATTTTCGGAATCAGTATCGTTTATTTAGTAGATCTGCATATTTAGTTTATCCATATCTTTTATTTTAGATTCTGGCTTTTTTACTGTTTTATAAGTATAGTCTCTAAAGTAGTGTATACATGCGAACTTACTGCTAAAGTAACATTCCCTACCAACTAACCTTTCGGTAGTGGGGCTGGGGATAACAATTTATTAGGGCCTGACTCTGTTTTAAGTAAGTAACTGCCTAGATATTTTTCGAAGAACCCAGTTGGAAAAGTACAGTGATAAACAAAACACACAAAGATATCCTTGTAACACTTAGGATTAGCAGCATACCCCTTATGGAAACGCGCTTTGACCATAGTGAAGACGATTGACGAATAACACGACACGCTTTAGGATACAAGTAGGTTATGTACTGTCAGCAACTTTGCGAAAAGAGTGTGATGGCTAGTCGGTTCACAGATAAAAAGTTAATTAAAAAAAAACAAGCTCTAATAAAACAAAAAAACAATGAAACAATTGCCGTATTCGGGTTTCATATTTTTAGCTATAATATTGAAAAGCGAAGTAGCGCGGATGATTCACGATTTTTCTCCATACAAAACTGCGAGTTTCTCGATTCTCGCTCGCAATTCAACAAGACAAAACTCAGACTTAGGTCCGTATTCCGTAGCCTTACTCAAGCACTGATCCGTACTCAAGCATAGATTTTTGTATGAATATCTCTACTCAAATCTATGCTTGAGTAACGATTTCTGTCTCGGAATACGGACCTTAGATCTTGGAATGCACTCTGAATTGTCAAATCTGAAATACTTTAAGATGAACTAAATGTTTCAAACTGCAATTACCGCTGAGATTTTTCAAAACCTGAGCTGATGAATAGGTACCCTAATAGCTTGGAGACGCTCATCCCTTCTTTATTGATAACAGTGGTTTGTCATTGGTAGAATACTTCTTCTTCTTCTTTTTCTTGTGGCCCACATTGCAATAGCCTTTTGACATTTGACATCTAACGTCACGGATATTTCGCGCTATTTTGCATGCAAGTAAGTAGAACTGTGTGACAAGGAGGTTAGTTTAAATTGTAGGTTTTATGTCGGTAATTACTATTCGTTCTAGCATGTGTTTCTAGAGCATTACGTAGTTTTTATGATGTATACCTACTACAGTATGCTAATCAGTACCAAGAGACCTAGCTGTCAAATAAATATTGCCAATAGAATTGAGGTTAGGCTAATGTGAATATTTATCGCTTTTATATACATTCGGTAAGTTTTTTAATGGTTTTTAAGCATTTTATCTAAGTAACTAGCTACCACCCGCAACTTCGTACGCGTGCGAAACATTTCGCCAAAATATGTGTCAACCGGCATACGATGAACCTCGTAGCAAATGGCTGCTTTTGGTTTAGAGAATTCAAGCTGTATCTAAGAATCCACGTCTAAAAATAAATTAAATATGTCCTATGTTTCGATCCGAAAAAAGGGCTTCCGAATGGTATAAGGACGTGGATTCTTAGATACAGCTTGAACTGTCTAAACCAAAAGCAGTTATTTGCTACGAGGTTCATCGTATGCTGGTTGACAGATATTTTGGTGGAAAGTTTCGCACGCGTACGAAGTCGCGGGTATCAGCTAGTTTATAATACTAGTGGGATGGGATACTGGATACTGTCTTGGACGAATTAAGATACTGTATTAGCGGTAATTTCCTTGCAAGTACCTACATAGTTTGATAAATGAATGCAAGTATACAAGTGAAACCTTGTCATGATAGACTGACCCACTTTCTAAGGGGCGGCAAAGTCACAGAGCTAACACAAGCGTTCGCCATCAGTTTCACTCGCGTCTGGTAAGTTCCAACAAGTAAATGTTTTTTTTTTGACATTTCAGAACTTACCTCTACCAGACTCGCATAGAGGGCATTGTGTGAAATGTTCAAGTGAATGTAAACTTTTTAGTAAAACCAAAGATCATATTATTATAATACTATACTAGTAATACAACGATAGTACGATAGAAACCCATAATTTAATTTGGATTGAACTATAGTTATTTTAATAAAAATTTGAAAACGAAAAAGGCCTGTAACTTCTATGATTTCTACAACAAGGCGGCAATAAATTATCTATTCTTCAAAATTTGGTGACTTATTCAAAACAAATTTCCTGTGCTTCGTATAAGACTTTATGTATGACTCTTCATACAAACATCTTAGGTAGGTACTATTTTATTATGTATGGATGTCACTCAATAACAAAGATGATTAGAAAAACATGATAATAGTATACTAGTGGTACCCGCGACTTCGCCAACGCAGGATAAGAAGTGCAATTTGCTATGCGAAACCTATGACAGGCGTCATGGCTCAGTCGGTAGTAGCTCTGCCTTCCGTGCCGTGGGTCGTGGGTTCGATCCCCACCGAGAACAACCATTTGTGTGTTGTAAACATAGATGTTGGTTCTGTGTCTGGGTGTTCTATGTATTATAAGTATGTATTTACAAAAAAAATGTATGCGTGAATTCTATCAGCCATCTAGTTCCCATAGTACAAGCAATGCTTAGTTTGGGACTAGAAGGCGTTGTGTTGAATGTCCGTGAATTAATTTATTTATTTATTATTTATTCTAGGCATTTCTGAAGAGTTCGCGTCCAGTTGATTTTTCGGGATAAAAAGTAGCCTGTATCTGTTAATCCAGGTCACGGACAATATATATTGCAAGTTTCATCCAAATCGGATCAGTAGTTTTTACAGGAAAGAGGAACTTCCTACTAATATTATAAACGCGAAAGTTTGTAAGTATGGATAGATGGATGGATGGATGGATGGATGTTTGTTACTCGTTCACGTAAAAACTACTGATCCGATTTGGATGAAACTTGGAATATATATAGTCCGTGATCTAGATTAACACATAGGCTACTTCTCATCCCGAAAAATTAACGGGACCCAACGGGACGGGAAGTTGCGGGCGGCACCTAGTACTACATACATCCATACGTCCTTACAAACTTTCGAGTTTATAAGACAAATAGGATATAGAGATTGCTTATTCATCTATGCTCAATAGTCAATCAGTACGATTTTTTTGTAATACCACGTAGTACCACAAGGATCACTACAGTTTTTGTACATTTTCTCGAGTTACAAAGACGGTCAATAGTCAATAGGTACCTAGTTATATTAAGTAGGTAGGTGTAGAGATGTTTGTTCAATTGTTTTTTTTTTTGTTTTATCAAACTTACAAACCGCTTCGAGATTTCCGATCCCCGTTTGGGGATTTCCTTTTTTTTTAGGAAGTTTTTTTACTAAATTGAAGTCACCGTATAGTATACATGTATAAGCTTAGTTATCCAAAAACTGGTATATACCTATCTATAGATAGGTACTATTATAAGACTGTAAAAAAACCAAAAACTGAAATTAACGATAATGGATAAACTAAATATCTGCTGAACGATTCTGATTCAGAAAATCGAGTTTGTCTGATATCTGTTTTTTTTGTTTGTTCGCGGATCACGCCTTAACTACTGGACCAATTTCAACTCTTCGGAGTATAATTGTACACCGTTACATTATCCAAATTCTAAGATATTTTTATCTGAGTGCATGATAATTATACTATCTCATAGAGCGCTTCCATCGCCTGTCCCATGTGCCTGTAAATGCACCGCACCAACCCCGTCTTATTAAGCCCTAGCAATTTGAGCATTATGGCCCTTCGCGCATACACACGCTCTGGCTGACGCAGCCTGGCTGCGCAACCAGGCTGCCTAGTGCGCGACGGGCCTTAGGCTCTTCGGGCACTAGGCAGCCTGGCTTCGCAGCCAGGCTGCGTCAGCCAATAAAACATATGATGGGAATTCGTGGCTGCCCAGTACGCGGAGACTGACGGCAACCACATACATTCGCATACACACGCTCTGGCTGCCGCAGCCTGGCTGCCTAGTGCGCGAAGGGCCTTACTGCTTGGTGGTAGAAAAAGATACGGGTGTTAGTGGGTGATTCCCCGGAATAACTTTACCACTAAAAGTTCAACTTAATACAACAGTAATTACTAAATGTGAGAAGTAAAGAGCTTATTGAATGACGGATCAAAAGTATACTGAGTACAAACCGCAAAGTAAAATACTGTCCAAGTTTATTCATACATAAGATTTGTAACCGATGTCAATGGCAACAGCAAGGCTGATAGAATAGGTACATAAATAAGTAGCGAATGTTAAATATAATAGTAGGCAGGTATATGTGTTAAAATTAGATAATATTGAGTAAATAATTTGTATTAGTTGGACATGCCAAAGTTATATTATGTAACAAGCTGGTTAATAAATGAAATATATGAATAAAAAAAATATCCGTGGAGTACCACTAGCACATGGATTCGAAATTGAGTTATTTGAATACGAAAGTGTAAAGAAAATATTTTTAAAAACTAAACCCGACTACTGAAAATACGAGTAAGAATTGATTGACCCCATGCTGGCTTGTCCCCGATGTAGATTACCAAATAGTATGTATGCGCTAAATAAATGCCGATACTGTTGTGAAAAAAAGTGTAAAGGACGTTACTGTGCTTTTATTGTAGAATAGTAGATACCTGGTATTCAAAACTAACTAATGTAGGTACCTACATTTACGCTCTAAAAATTATTTAACAAGAAACTACAAGCATGGTCATTGGTCACTATTTTGGCTCATATCGGCACCCACAAACATCTGACTACCTAGTAGCGTTAATATTACGTATTCTGTACTATTTTGTTCCATTTTTATTTTATTTTCTAATAAATAAATAAAAAATTGTATTGTTTCTTATTGTGTAATTATTTCACTGTGTTGTACCTGTGTTGTGTTGTGTGCCAAATATTTCTCTATCTCTATCTCTCTCTATCTCTATTCTTATTTTAATAATATCGACTCCAGTGGTTAGTAAGTTCACTAACATAATTATAACTTTGATAAAACTAACTCTTGTTCAACTTGGCTCGGGTCACGCGAGCACAACTAGGTTAAGTTGTTCAGCACGGTCATTGGGATGGGTGACCGCTTATTGCATAGGCATTTCGTATTTCGAAGGGTAGATTACTTTGGTGGTCTAGTGGACACCGCTTTACGATTCGGAGGTCGTGAGTTCGAATCGGATCGAAACTATGAAATTTTCAGAAAAATTGTATGTGCAATGGAAGTGTTGTAAACGATGAAGGAAAACATTGTAAGGGATCGACGCAGTAGCACATGGTGATCCGCGAACAAACAAACAGATAAACAAACAAACTCTATTTTCGGAATTGGAATTGTTTATTTTTGTTCAAAACCAGTAATAAATTTAGTTGGCTCCCATTCTTGGACTTCTGACTTTATAAGTCCTAGCAAAATATTTATGATGGTACTACTGATCCAAAATAATTGTCACTAGTACCATTAATGGTACTAAAGATACAAAGTTGTGTCACTTGTACCATCAAGGCAAGTAGATCATATTTTGTTCATCCATATTTTTAATTTTAGTTTGTAGCTTTTTTATAATGGTATAGAATAGATTATTTGTTGCACCTCTATACCATCCTCTCAGTCAGGGTTGCATCTACAGGAAGGACCTGGTTAATACACGGAGCAGACAATCACAGATTTCCACCCGATGTTTTTCTTCACCTGTTTCTATTTCATACGGAACTTAAACTAGAACAACCAGATTCCTCTCATTTGCAAACCAAAGGATAAACATTATATATGTTTACCAAAAGACCGGGATTGCTGTGCGAGTGAGCCAGGTGAATTCGTAGTACGCGTGGATGGCGTTATGCGGTGGTGAGACAACCAGGATATTTAGATAAAAAAAACCAGTACGTGGAGTCCCTCCGCGCGGAAGAAGTTACACTTCGAGTGCCATTAGCGTTTTGTGGGGGTCTCCGTATGTGATCACTCTCGCTCTGGCTCTTTCTATTCCCCCTCCCCAGGAGCGTTAAACGTTTAACGCGTTAGCGCTGTCTCTTTTTATTCCTCCTTCGTTTAACGTTTAACGCTGTCTGTTGGAAGTCGCATTAGAAGTATAACTTCAAAAATATTATAAGGTATCTAAATATATAAAACTCTTTTGAAGCTGACTGACAATCAACACAGCCTAAACTACAAGTCCTAGAGATATGAAACTTGGAGGGCAGTATTCTTATATTTGTATAGTGTAGAGGTACACTAAGAAAGGAATTTAGAAAAGTTACACTCTAAAGTTTGGAGGGTAGTAGCCTGATATAGTGTAGGAATGCACTAAGAAAGGAATTTAGAATAGTTACACTCTAAAGGGTCTAGAACGCGGGCGACAGCTAGTCTTAAAATATGTTTCTTATAAAACCACTTTATAATATTTTGTATTTTTCAATTAAGCGATAACCTCTGCTATTATCTCAGAGGAATTCCACCGAGGACGAGGCCCTGTGAAGCAATGACCATCACTCTGAGATGCAAAGTTAAATGGCGCCAAAGAAAAATCTTGCAATAAAAAATTCATAGAAGTTAATTATTTTCGAAATGTCATTAAAAACGCGTGTCCGATAAGATTAATCATACAACTCTCAATCTCTGTACGTGATATTACGTTGTTAAGCAACAGAGGTAACACAGTAATTGCGCAGTATCAATCTCATATAGCAGTACACAATTTAGTATGTTTTTTTATCCTGATGTCAAGAATAAAGCCCCGTTTTCACTAGGAGACATTTGTTCTGCGACTCTGTCGCTTGACACGAAATTCACGTGTCCCGCGCGATGTCGCCCGACGTCGCTTGGGACATTTACGAGTCGCGCAGCTTGCTAGTCGATGCTCCGAGCGTCGACACGCGCGACCTTCGTGTCCCTCGACAGTCGCCGGAGACAACTACGTGAATGTCGGGCGATTTGTTCCCGCAATATGTCCCCTAGTGAAAACGGGGCTTAAATAGTCAAAAAGAAAATAATCAGGCACTAGATATACAAAGACATTCACTACTTGACAATAACACAAAAGCGTTTGAATAAATTATAATTATTTGTTTCATTCATCAACGCACCTGTTTATATACTAAATAATATTATCAATCACATTCATGCATGACAGATACTTTTGTGATTCATTTAAGAAAAAAAAACAACAACACGAATCAGTTTAAAAAACAGTCTTATTAATAATTGTAGCCCAAAACACCTGAGGGGATTTCTGGAAATTTTACCCAATTTTCCCCTGCCGACAGTTACAGGGGTCGCTAAGGGGATTATTGGAACAAAGTTCCAGAAATCCCTTACGCAGGAGTAAACTGGAATGAGCCATTGTGGCACTGCCAAAGAACCAGCCTTTGTTAGTTCAGTGCTATTTACACGAATATCGTTCTAGAATAGTTTATGATGATTAGTCCGGATATTGCAAAACCTATAGCACACATTCCACCATTATCTTTCAGCCTAACCTCAAGTTATCGGGCCTAGCCCTAACAAGTTTTCCATTTTCCACGAAAACTTTTCCATCGTATCTCAAAACAAACAGATAAAACGAAATGGAACGGAAAAACTAAAGCGAATAATGTTAAATGATTGCATGTTGCGTGACACCGTCCGAGATTGATCTATGACATAAAGACACCTGCGCGTGCGCAACCTCCAGTCCGCGATTGACCAAACCGAGAGCGAGACGCGTTTCGTTCGAATTTCAAATACAAACGAGTTCGATTTTTTATTTTTGTTTTTAATTTCGATTTGAGTGTTTGTGCCAGTGTTGTGTTTGGACAAAAAATATATCGATTGGAATTACTCAATTGTAAGTTATTATTGAATCGAGCTTTTTCCTCTACTTGGCGACAATTATTTATGACTACTGTAATTATTATTATTAATAAAAGAATGAACTGTTAAACTAACTGATACAAAATGCATAAAGCTCTGTTTTAGAAAAACTTTGTTTGCTGCTATATTTATTATTGCTGGAAGTATTAACTAAATAAACTGCATAGAGGTACATAACTATTCCAAATATTTTTATAGCAAAAGTCATTTTCAGGATGTTATCAAAATCTTTGTGACATAATATCCTCAACTTTACTATATTTTTTTTTTGTAATTATTGTTTCAATACTTTTATTGATAAGCATGTGCAAACGTAATAGTTTTACCTCATGTACGGGCTTAAGGGAAACCGCAAAGCGCAGTGTTGAAAATATTAAATTCTAGTTAAAAGCCTAGTGGAGAGAGTGCGGAGATTGACAGGTACTCTCAGTCCTTATATTTTTTGCCTGAGATTTTTTTTTTAACCAACCAATTTTTCTAGTTTTTTTTTGTACTGTTATATTTCTTTCTTTATATAATTTTAGTGGATGTAATTCTTTTTGTCCTGTAATAAACTTTTTTTTAAAAATTTTAAAGCCGTTTTTCATACAATATAAAATTAACCCGTAATTTGAAAACGCATAATTATAATTTAAAGTATTATTGTCATTAAATAAGGTTCACCGCACTTACCTACCTCCTTTCAATGTCGAGTCGAGCAACAAATTGCAGGAATACGTGCACGCGTCTATAGAACCAAATTACGTCTAAAATATCGGTTACGAAAAGGTTAAGACAAGGACAATATTCAAATATATTGCATAACCCAATATTAAAATAAGAATTAGTAATTTATTCCAATAACATTGATATGTTTTTGCGACAATTTGGTTACTTATAAAAAGTCATATGGATATTATTTTTGGAAACTCTCAAGGATTTTGAGGAATAAAGCTTAGGTATAATGCTAAAACAAAACCCAAAACAGAGAGCTAATCATAGATTTTCTCAATAAAAAAAATATTGGTTGAGTCTGAATTTCGAGTAAACAAGTACTTACATATTTGTTTGAAGAGATCGAATTCTGCAATGTCTGGAAACTACATTATTGAAGGTATAATATTATTTTATTTTATTAAGCACTAGATTCCGCCCGCGAATTCGTTCGGGTCCCGTTGATTTTCCGGGATAAAAAGTAGCCTATGTGTTAATCCAGGTCACGGACAATATATATTCCAAGTTTCATCCAAATCGGATCAGTAGTTTTTACGTTTAAGAGTAACAAACATCCATCCATCCATCCTTACAAACTTTCGCGTTTATATTATTAGTAGGATTTTGCGTCTAGATTTACGTTCCGGCATTCAAACGGTTAATATAAATTATTGGATACAACTTTACAAAACTTAAAACGGTAACTTATAGAAAAGCAATAAACATATCAAAGTTGATAAATATTCAATGAAATCACAAGGATCATAAAATCGAATTATACACGGTGTAACATAAATACCCTATAAGTCCGAAAGGGGGGTATATTACAGGTCATGGCGAACAGTGTTTATTCTACGACTTTTGAGATTTAGAAGTTTTTCATTCATGAAATGAGCTCGTAACTTTTACTTAAAATGTACCTACACACAGCTAGCGTGTGCGTGCGACGCGGTAAGATGGTACCTAAGTGTGCATGCGTGTATATGGGTTTACGCAAATAGTAAACAAACACTTAGAGTTGTCGCTAATTTCTAAAATAATAAGAGTTGTACTTTAGTGTGAAAATTTCAATTATGATTTATTGACCCTTTGCACACGTCCAAGCACTCAGGTGGTCGGTGTGATTACGCTCCCTTCGGGCTTATAGGGTAATTATGTTACACCTTGTATAAAACTCTTTTGAAGCTGACTGACAATCAACGCACTGCCTAAACTATAATGCCTGGTTTAGACGGGGTCAGTAACATGGCAGTATAGTAACCCAGTCTAGCGCTGACTTGTCGCTGGGTGCATGTAAACAATAGTTTTGTGCCAGTCCTGCGCTGCCCGCCCTTTGGCAACCCAGTCCAGTGAGAACCAGCAGCGACTGTCGGATCTCTACTGGCATTGTATAAACAGTGCGGACAGTCACTGCCCGTTCGTTTTTTGTGCAGAACTCATAGTCACTACGTGAACACAACTGGCTGAGCAAATGCCGCGAAACTAACTGCAGTTTATACAGTGGCAGTGACTGAGTCCGAAACCAAGATAACTGGGTCCAGTCACTGGCATTGTGTAAACTTTGCATAAGTCCTAGAGGTAAGAGTCCAGTCGATACACCAATGTCAGATAATGGCCAGTACTAATATGATGAAGAGGATTTAGTGAGATTTTTAGGTTCATATTTTTTTTTGTAAATTAACTTGTTTCAAAACGGTTACAAGCAAGGTTAGGTACATTTTCTAAGAGGTATCTAAGATCCCAGCATCAGATTGTGTATGAGAACATAAAAGCTTCAAGTAAAAACTATTATAATTACGTACAACACGCTAATTTATCTAAATAGTTGACCGGCTCTGACTATAGCAACTTCGTACGCGTGCGAAACTTTAAACCCAAATATCTATCAACCAGCATACGATGAACCTCGTAGCAAATGGCTGCATTTGATTGAGAGAGTTCAAGCTGTATCTAAGAATCGCCTTTGATTTCAATAAAATATAGCCTTTGTTTTAATTCGGAAAAAGGGTTTCTGAACGATATAAGTTTCATTGAAATTGGTCCAGTAGTTAAGGCGTGATCCGCGAACAAAAAAAAAAGATTAACAGACAAACTCTATTTTCGGAATCAGAATCGTTTATTTAGTAAATCTGCATATTTAGTTTATCCCTATCTTTAATTTTAGTTTTTTGTTTTTTTTTTACAGTTTTATAATACCTAGTATAGATAGAAAATGAATATTCTATTAAGGTAAGCGTCCACAGGCCCGCATCGCACGCATCGGACGCATCGCACGCAACGGATTTTAGTTTGCCTTGTATAAAAACTCATACAACTGCGTCCACTGATCCGCACCGTACGGACGAGTTTTTATACAAGGCAAACTAAAATCCGTTGCGTGCGATGCGTGCGATGCGGGCCTGTGGACGTTAGCCATTAAAATGTCAATGTTTACGCAAATCATTACTTACTACTTATTGTTGTTAAGTGGTAGTTAATAGAGACATCCTAAAACTAACATAACATTTCAACGCTGTATTTATTTGATCTGTGGTGAAGTGTCAGTACGTTGAGTATACTAACTATATAATCTGTGGCCACAAGTATTACTACGTCGTGTACTTTAGAACTACATACCTACTATTAAGATTATTATCTACAAACGTTTTGCCATATTTTATGTTTATTTATTGCCTACTTGGTTTTACTTGCTGCAGAATATTAATTATCTTTATTTAGGTACTTACCATTTTTTTTTATACTATAGAACAGCAAACCAGCAGTGCAAGTACCGTTCTTGTCGATCGCATAATTTGACATTTAGAATCCTCAAAATTCGATAAAAATGGTTTTATCAACAGTTGCGGGTACGCTACCAACTTAGACGATCGGTAGACAAATTCGTTAAAATTTAACGAATTGGCAATGGTGTATGTTTACTATGTTTTGATTCTGACAAACGAAAGTGATTAACAGTGATATTGACAGTAAACTAGTAAATCATGGGAGCAGTGAACGAATGATTTTGATAAACTCTGACCTTATTTTTGGGAGTACGGATCTTTTGTCGACAAGAGATCCGTACTCCCATGGAACGATACGATTCGATACGGTTATCGACTTTAGCGATCGACAACTAAGCGATCGATAAGAACGGTACTTGCACTGCTGGGTTTACGTGGGTTAAAGTTGGGCTAAAGAGTGTAACTAAATAAAAGCTTATTCATTAGAAAGGTTATTCAGTCAATATTTTTTTTTAACAAAAATTTTTGATCATACCTTTTTTATAACCTCAAAACAAAGTGTGGTTGAATGTATTATTTGTTTTTAAATAACGAGTGCTCCTATGTACATGTCATTTACGGCACCGGACGATGATTTTAACCTAAATTTAATACAAGTGAATTAATATGACGATATTCACGCAATATTTTTACCAAATTTTATATAATTTTTTCTTTATTTAGAGTAAAAAGTTAGCAAAACAACATAATAAGTAAAAAAGTTCTTGTATTTTATAAAATTTTCATTCACGAACTGAACCGACGAGTTTCGTGTTCCAAATTTAAATTCCTAATTTTATTCACGCTATAAAACGGATTATAAAAAGATAAAAACATTTAATTTATATTTTGTGGCCCGTGTTTCGGATACATTGTTGGTAAACAAACCAGTGGCAGCGTGATGTCATTCCGGTGTCATTCGCATTTATTTTGCGAGCCGGTTCCAAACATGTTCAAAACTTTTAATCAAACAGACTACCAGACTGGCGAAACTCTCGAACAACGAACAATGTATCAAACGGAGGTCAAAATTTGAATCACGTTTCATACAAAACGAGATTTTCAGTGTGTAATTTTGGTAGAATGGAGTCCCGCTTCTTCTTACGCAGGAACTACGTATTACATATTCTTTTCAGACTACGACATGACATCTAGAGGATACTGTGGGGTTTCGTTTATTTCGACTTCGTTTGCGCCCCGTTGGATCCCGTTGATTTTCCGGAATAAAAAGGTAGCCTATGTGTTAATCCAGGTCACGGACAATATATATCCCAAGATTCATCCAAATCGTGCAATCACTAGGGAAAACCTTAGCAGGACAATCGTACCACAACCTGAGTGTTCACGGGAGGTAGTGCCTCGTTTGTAAGCATGTTTGGATGTTTGTTAACCTTTCAAGCAAAAACTACAGGTATCCGATTTGGATAAAACTTGTCATATACACGGTGTAACATAAATACCCTATAAGTCCGAAAGGGGAGTATTCTACAGGTCATGGCGAACAGTGTTTGTTCTACGACTTTCGAGATTTCGAAGTTTTTCATTCATGAAATGAGCTCGTAACTTTTACTTAAAATGTACCTACACACAGCTAGCGTGTGCGTGCGACGCGGTAGGATGGTACCTACGTGTGCATGCGTGTGTACGGGTTTACGCAAATAATAAACAAACACTTAGGGTTGTCGCGAATTTCTACAATAATAAAAGTTGTACTTTTGTATGAATATTTCAATTACGATTTATTGATCCTTTGCACACGTCCAAGCACTCAGGTGGGCGGTCTGATTACGCCCCCTTCGGCCTTATAGCGTAATTATGTTACACCTTGTATAATGTCCGTGACGTGGATTAACACATAGGCTACATTTTATCCCGCAAAATCAACGGAATCCAACGGAATCTATGCTAGTAATCATTAAAATATAGGTATTATGCACTAGTTTTCTCTACAGTCATGGACACTTACAAAAGCGCGGACCTTGAACTCGTTTGTAATTGAAAACGATCAAACACACGTTTTTTACGTTCTAAAGTAGGTAGTTATTAATGTAGCCTTAATGCGGGCTGGTTTAAGCCCACTTGCCCGCATGCGATCGACATAATGGTTGTCAAAAATTTCAAAGAATAATATAAGATTTTATGACGACTAGTTTTATCATAAACAAAATGAGATAAGTAGCTTTTAATCCTCACGTAGTTTTTGTTGGGGTTTTTGGGGTGTAAATCAGAAAATATCGATCCTAGGAGAAAATGGATAGGTACCAAAATTGTAGAAAATTTTATTCTAAACCACTTTTGTAAATACTATTCTTCGTGTGAAACAAAACTTAAACCTTAAAATCAAGATGGCGGATGACGCAACGGATCGATTACCACCAATTCCAAAGGAAAATTGCTAACATATAATTTTTTCTGGGTTTGTCCCTTTTTTGGGCTAATTCGAATGGGCTTAAGGTTTATACAATTTATTGAGTAAAAAAAGGCACCTGGCAAGATTAATAATTTAATCAAATGACATTTAAGTGTCATTCAGAAAACCAGTTTAAACCGGAAATAATTTATTTTTGTCCGTTAAGCGCGAAACCACACCTTTTAACAACAATACGCCAAAATTTGCACACTGTTTTATAGCACTTTCAAGTATTATACAGGGTGTCCCAGAAGTAGTATGTTAAGCCGTTTACACAGAAAACTTGTTTGGATCAAAATAATATTTATGTTGATCGAGTTTTTAAAACGAAAAGTAGAGAAAAACAAAAAAAAAAAATTTTTGGTTGGGAAACCTGTTTGTATCGAAATGATATTTACACTGAACCTTGCACAATGTTATTGCAGACAACATCATTGCTTGCGATTTTTCATAAATAACTTCAGTGATTTTTTATCTTCAGAAATGTTGAAATGCGCGAGCGAGAAGTTATTCGACGGCTGCTAAGGGTGATTCAAATGTTTGTCAATGGTCTTCTAAATTGACAACTCTAAGAGTTTTTAGCCGGTCAATTCCATTCAATTCTTGTCTATGAAGTGTTGCCCGCAATTTCGTCAATGCCACGTTTTCTTAGACCTTAACACGATGAAGAATGACCGGTGGTGAGAAGTAATGTTCGGTAATTTTAGCCGGTCGTAGACGCCGGTCGTTTGTGTAGTAAAACTAAATTATAGCATATTTTATGTTTTTTCACGGTTAACTGTGCAGTGTGTCGATCCCGGAAAGTACGCCGGTTGCATACGAAATGGCGTCCTTGACTGCGGCGGAACAGCCTAGTCAACCGACCTACGTGCAATGTCAAAGTCAATGTTAAAATGAAGCATTTTGAGTGATAAATGAATGAATGAAATTAAATTGCATGGCGAAATGAGCTGGGATCGGTATACTTATCCCATCCCATCCCACTTCCTACTAATATTATAAATGTCAAGTTTAGATGTTTGGGTGTTTGTGTTTCAATGACACTTCAACTTCTAGGCCGATTTATATGAAACTTGGAATATATATAGTTCGTAACCTGGGGCATTATTCTGTATGACTTAGGAGATTCCTTGCCGTAACAGTATGACGTCACCGTAAGGAATGACATTTATGGCATAGGAAATACGGCATAGGCATAGGGCGTTTTCACGCCGCTGTCTTGTCGTGCTGCGTAACGCGCTTGTATTGGTCATAGTGAATAAGGCCCCTGGATTAACTAACACAAGGCTACGCGCGTCATGTATGTAAAACTCGAGCAGAAAAGAGGTCGAGTTTAAAAAGATAGCACTTGCTTCCTACAACGCCGTGGGAACCAAAAAGTATAACACAAAATAAATAATAAATAAATAAATAAAAATAAATTTATTTACTGAAAAGGTTAGGGTACAGCGGTGAAGTGCAGTAACTTCTTAAATATATGTTTAAAGTGATGCTTAATGCTAGGCGCTACCTAATATATTCATAATTTTTCTTAATTTTTGTCCTAACCTTTGTATAGTCAAGGAGTTGACTCCTCGCTCTAACTAAGTAAAGATATACTTGTATGTAGACGCGAGGGATCTCTGCTTCGGCTGATACATAGTCTAAGGATGACATTACTAGGATGTTTTAGGTCGCGATCTTATTGGTACTAAATTTTAAAGTAAGTTGTTCGTTTCTAGTAGTTGTTATTAAAATAGTTGTTATTCCTGTCTCCTATATACTGAATCCTGGTGGAAAACACGGCATGAAGATTTACAGTGCTTCCATCATACACGGCTGGTCGCGCATACCAATCATCGTTATTCTGTTGTTTTTGAAGTTCTTTTCGTTTCGAACACTATCTTGATGGTATACATAAAATACAAAGTATCTAGACAGACATCCTTGAAGGCTTGTGAAGAACTGTGTAAAGACTATTGTGTGATTTTAATCCCTGTCTCATAAATATCACCTCTCTTCACAACATCACTACGTAGTACAAAGCAAAGTCGCTTCCCGCGTCCGTCCTAATGTCTGTATGTATGTATGCTTAGATCTTTAAAACTACACAACGGATTTTGATGCAGTTTTTTTTAATAGATAGTGTGATTCAAGAGGAAGGTTTATATGTATAATACATCATCATCATCACTGCATTGCACCCGTGCGAAGCCGGGGCGGGTCGCTAGTGTGTTATAAATTTGACAGCGTAGCATATTTGTTTGTCTATTTGGCGTAGTTAGCTCCGCACGTATTGACGATATCTTTCCTGTGGATATGGCTGACTAGGCTGAGAGGATGGTATAGGTGCTACAAGCCTACTCCATTTAAACACGGTCCCATGCACTACAGTGTGTCGTTAAGTGGATCTTGTATAAATCATCTTCAATGGAATAAAGATGTAAAGAGGCCTATTATAATTATTATTTATTTGTCTTGCAGCTCTGAAACCTTGATTAAATTGTTGGATTTTACGAAACTAACCTAATTTGACAGCACTAAAAATGTTACCGTCCCTTTCTGATAAACAGAAACGACAAAGACGGCTATAATTTTAGAGCTGTCAAATTAGGTTTAGTCTAGAAAAATGCAACAAGTGCATCAAAGTCATGCGTCATGTGACAGGCGTCATGGCTCAGTCGGTAGTAGCTCTGCCTTCCGTGCTGTGGGTCGTGGGTTCGATCCCCACCGAGAACAAACATTTGTGTGGCAAACATAGATGTTTGTTCTGTGTCTGGGTGTTTCTATGTATAATAAGTATGTATTTACAAAAAAAAAATGTATGTATGTATTCTATCAGCCATCTAGTTTCCATCGTACAAACTTTGCTTAGTTTGGGACTAGAAGGCGTTGTGTTAAGTGTCCGTGAATATTTATTTATTTATTATTTATTTAAAGTTTTTTAGGCCGCCTTAAAGCCTCCGTCGTGGCTTAGCGACTGCTAGAGCCGGGACAGTTTAACGTGCATGCCCTCCAAAGAACGAAAGCGCTCAGTAAATGCCACAAACGTTCACCCATCCAAATAGTGACCGCACAGAACGTCGCTTAACTTAGATATGAAAATTGATTTAGCAAGCTTAACCACAAGCGCCTCACAAGTGAATCGATACCATTGGCTGTTTATATGTGGGGAAAAATCTTTGTTTTCGCGGAATTTAATAAGGTCACCATTAATATAAATCATTCATGACACGTTATATAGGTACTTGATAGATCTTTGCGACTGATTTCTATAACTAAGGCCACTGACATCATCTGCCCTTCCGGAGTACCAAGTGATGGATGAACGTGCATTTATTATGAGATATCACCACTAATAAAGTAACCTTTAGTATAGGTAACTCCTGATCTCTATAATAGTAGATTAGTAGCCAAGGGCTGTAAGGCATCAATTGCACCCGAGCTAACTACTCTGCTTTACATCTCGATTGTGAGGTAAGTAGAAAAAAACCGGCATTACAAGAATAAAATATTGTTAATTGCTGCTTCAGCTTCCATTTTCATTGAATCGGGAGTGCAGCTTGTATCTTCATCACTTGCAGAACTCGTGTTTTTTTTCCTAATTAGCACGTAATTATAAAAAAAATCCCAAAAACAAACAATATTTAAAGTAAAAGTTTTCTATTCCCGCCTTTTTCCATCTTTTTTTTTATTTTTTTTGTTCAAGAACGAAATTGAGCTTCGCCGTTCGATATTTAAAATTAATGACTATTATACTCATACGAAGACAAGGCTGCGAAGCGACCTCTTTTGTCATTGGGCTGAATGAATGATGTCTATTGCCAGTATGATGGTTAGATGTACGCGAACTTTTTAAAAGAGTGAAATGTTTTTTTTTTTTTATTTACTTACCGCCCTAGGGCTTTTCTAGATAAATACCAGCTGGTTAACAGAGCTTTGCTCGGTATTTTTTTAGTATTTATTTTTATGTACATAACCAATATGCAGTACTGATTTAGTTAGAAAAGGTTCTATGCTGATTTGATTTCAAGTAATTTCAGCAGTGACATCTATCAAATGCTGAACACTGCCATCTATGTATTAACGATTAGAGGTGTATAACTTCAAAAAATTGTATTATTATTCGCTAATAGATGTCGGGAAGAGTCACATTTTTTTTCTGTTTAAGTGGCAAATATTACTAAAAAACACGAAAAAGGACATTTTCTGAAAATTAATCCTAGCTAGATCGATTTATCGCCCCCGAAATTCCTTGTATACTAAATTTCATGAAAATCGTTGGAGCCGCTTCCGAGATTCAGATAATGCAGATAATTAGATAGGTACAAGAATTGCTACAAGAATTGCTCGTTTAAAGGTATAAGATAGATAAACATTCTCGGACACAACGCAACACAACGACTTAGTGACGATTCGGACAAAATATTTTGGGACAAATTCTCCCAATCGTCACTTTAACGCTCTCTAGTCCCAAACTTAGCAAAGCTTGTACTATGGGAACTAGATTGCTGATATACTACTTACATGTATACATTTTTTTGTAAATACTTACTATACATAAACATCCAGACACAGAACAAACATCTATGTTTGCCACACACAAATGTTCTCGGTAGGAATCGAACCCACGACCCACAACACGGTAGGCAGAGCTACTACCGACTGAGCCATGACACATGTAATATGCTCATTCTTGTAAAATTTGCAACTGCATTAAGTTTGAATTTAAAAACTCAATTTGTTTATCAACATGGTGGCTGTACGTATAAGGTAAGAAGTATTATCTTTCTTTACGAAGGGAAAGCAGGTACTCAACATTTTGCAACACGTTCGATAAAAACACGATAAACTCACGAGTTACGCAAGTACTGGCGATTTCGTTAAAAACCGAATTTTATTATTGATCCATAAGTATTAAGAGTACTAAATAAATAAATAGCTGCGGTAGCTGCGGTCTCAATATCCATTTTTACAAACGTTTGTGCGAGTGCAAGTTGCGTCTGTCCAGGATCAAAGAATATGTAATACGTAGTTCCTACGTAAAAAGAAGCGGGACTCCCATTCTACAAAAATTACACACTGAAAATCTCGTTTCATATGAAACGTGATTCAAATTTTGACCCCCGTTTCATACATTGTTCGTTTTTCGAAAGCACGAGTCTAGTTCGAGAGTTTCGCAGTCTATCCAGGATGAACATAGACTGATCGACCTACGGACGGGTGGACAGCACGTGAAAATTCATCAGCGGATGTATCTGCCAGAGTCCTCGGACGCGACTGTTGAGGTGTAGAGGAGACTTTGGCCAGACATGAACTTCACCTAAAAAGTTTTACACAAAAATCTCTGGCTCAAGTGTTTTGTGTGAAACAGTACTCGGACTCAGCTGATTCAAGTTTTAGGTTTGACTAGAGATTTACGAAGATAACTGTCGAACATCAATTAAGATTTGAGTAGGTATCTATTTTTTTAGCATAAGAGCCTTTACGCATATTTTCTTACAATACTTACTTCACTTTGCACTTATTTTAATCCTCTCCTATACCTCAAAGGTTTGTTGGAACAAAACTCTTATTAGCGTTAACCTCGCCTTTGTACATATTTTTAGTTTTAACTTGTTTATTCATATTTTTCTGTGTGCGTCTGACAATAAAAGATTGGTTAAAACATATTTTCTTTTTAAATGTATTAGAAATAAGCTAATCCGTGACAGCTAATGAAGTATCACCGTTAAATTGGAACGAATCAACTAATAGATTTGACAGGTGACAAAAAATAAAGCCTTGTATAAAACTTCCTGGGCCTTACTTACGACAGACGAATAGTTAAACAGTTGAATCAAAGTCTAGCTCTGTCACTGTTTGACATTAACTGTTAGTAGGTGACAGCAATAATTTAAACAGCTGATTAGCGTTATGCAGCGATCGTAAGTAAGGGGGCCTATTTGCAACATAGAATTTGTTGTACCACCGGGTAAATAATGAATGAATGAATGACATCGACAGCGAACCATTGTATCACTAGCATCCATCCGCGATTGCATTCGCGTCCCCTTGGATCCCGTTGGTATTCCGGGATAAAAAGTAGCCTATGTGTTAATCTGACACTATATATCCAAAGTTTCATCCAAATCGGATCAGTAGTTTCTTTATTCTTTATTGTACACAAAAGTAGTGACATAAAAGGGAACTTAAAGATAGGTCATGTACAAAGGTGAGCTTAACCCTAAAAAGAGTTCTCTACCAGCAAACCTTCCACGATAGAGAGGAGAAATAAATTATGATGGTGGGTGCGTGTACTCAAAGGTTATTTCAAAGTTTTTGCGTGAAAGAGGAAAACATACATACATAAATCCTTACAAACTTTCGCGTTTTTATGATATTAATAGGAAGGATTTATGTGAATGAACAGATAAAAAAAAACACCTTGTATACTTTTTACAGAAAGGTACGTGAACGGTCAGACCAAAACAAATATTGTTCAATCTTTATTTTGGCAAACCTCGACAACCTTCATTTTGGACGAGATTATTATAATCACAATATTGATTTCAAATTAGTCCCTCATTTGTGTTCATTGTCCAACAAGGTCATGAACTCATGATTACCAGTCGGTAATTTGATATTATTTTAATACGCTTTTATTACGATTTAAGTATACCATTTTAGAAGTAATTTTCTTTAAGCTGATCAGAGCCCCGAGTCTGTGCATTTGTTTTGACTTTCGACTAGTATAACACACACAAACGCATTCGCAAAGCGAGAAATTTTGTTGCGAATTGCACAATTCCCAAATCTCTCACTAGAGACACTTACTTATCCGGTTTTCATACAAAATTTCTCGCTTTGCGAATGCGTTTGCGTGTGCTATACTCGAGTCGAGTCCGAATCAATTCTTAGGCAGTAAATCAGCTTAAGCCTATATGCATACTTTTTGTACTTATAGCATTACATTTCTATAGAAATTATTGTTCGAAGTTCGTTCTCAAACTTCTTTTGTTTTATAATGAAAGGAGCCTTTAGTCTTTTTGTCCCGCATCAGTATTCTTAAATTCAAAACAATGACGTCATGTTTTACGAAAGTCGTGTGACGTCACGAAGCTAGTCGGCCCTAAGGGACATTAGCTCTTACGAAGCTCTATAATTAATTCTGGGCTCGCATTACGTAAGAATGTGGACCCTCTTTTGGAGCATTGAAAAATATTTAGGGTTCTGCTTAAAAATTCACTGACAAAGAGGTGCCGTCGACTTAATTCACCAGGGCTAAGTCACCTAGGTGAATAAAGTATACTATTTATTAGACTTAATATACCTGTCTTTTTGGAACGAAGTACTTATCGCGCGTTGCGAAAAGGAGCTAGACGGAAAAAAATAAGACCAAAAGTTGTATCGACACTTTTTTAAAACTTTGACAACGTCATTCGAATAAATTGGTGCAGGAAGGAAACAAATGAATGTAGGTATTGTTGGAAGTTTTTGTTTTAATTTAGGTGCTTCTGTGTACTAACTGTAAGAAAACAACACCTCAAGGAACTTCGTTCCATCCGGGTGTCCCTTGACACCTCTCAAGTTTTTTAAAAAATAAAAAAATTCTAAAAAGATTAGACGAAATTAATTTAAGTACTCTCAAACTAGCTTGCTACTTACTTTTGGCTTTATTCAAGTTTTAAATAAAATAATAACGTACTAACACCGAAATTCAGGTAAAAAGTAGGTACTTACTTAGTAGGACCTAATAAAACACAGAGTTGTCCTTGACACAGTGCATTCGTTTTTTAACTGTCACCTAGGATACACAGATAGCTACCATGTAGGATAATTTAGTCACAATAATATAGTATCGTAAGTACTTCAGTTCATGGTTTAGGATAGTCTCTACAGCAAGCTAAGCATGAGTGGTCCCGGAGAACGCGATTAGTACGAAGTATAAGACAAACTGTTTTGTCTCTTTTTCTGTCAAACAAAAAAAGAAGAAGCTAGGTTTGTCTTTTTCATCACACCTATTCGAAAAGAGCGACTTGGTTCGCCTTTACGTGCACCCAAAGGTGGTGTTTTCTATAAGAAACAATAAGTGCGCGGCAATAGTAGATTATTATACAAGGGGATAAAGCAGTGTCTTCTGTCGCGGGTGACGATTTAAATCGCGAGCGTAACGAAGGGCTCGAAGTTTACTCCCGAGCGTAGCGAGGGTGTTAAAAACTTAAATCACGAGCGAAGCGAGGGATTTAAGACGAGTCCTGAGAGTAGCGAGGGATTTAAGTTCACCCAAGACTAAGGCAGCTTAATCACCGAGGAAAATACTCTACTTTTCGTACCATTTGCGAAAAAAATAACACAATAATAATATGAGATAGCATTTTAGAACATTAACTTATTTATAAAAATAAATTAAAATAAACTTAACGTTTATGTATTTGAAGAAAACAAAAACGCGGCATTTTCCTAGACTAATATTTTTTTGTCGGAAAAGCAAAGGCATCAAGCTCATACGGCCTGCATAATAAATGCGTATTCCTTTTTCAAAAAGATGTATAATGCTTTGTATACCAACTCAATGGTGTAAACACAGATGTAGTTCAGTATAAATTGTATTCCAAATTTAAATCACTTTCTCCCCCTAGAGGATGAAAGAAATCCAGTACAATTTTCTCTCCCTGTTTTTAACAGATTAAAAATGACTATTGTTATGTTCGCTTTTTGTGGGATAGAATGTCACTTTTTTGAGCAAGTGGTACGAAAAGTTCATTCCGGCGCACTTATTTAAATAAGTGTACCGCAATTTACTTTGCCGCGCACTTTTTGAATTTGGAACATCTTAGTGTTCAGCGCCAAAGAAATCGAACGAATAGAAAACATAAGAAATAAGTGGTTTTCATTATAGATACTATTTATTTTCATTATAGTTGTTACTATATATGTTTTATTAAATAATAATATTACAATAAAATATGAGGCGCCTTTTATTTTCTCATAGTTGGTGATGAAAAATAGAGTGTACCACTCGGGCGCAAAATATATTTTTGGCTCGGGCGAAGTACTTTGAATCCCTCGCTACGTTCAGGATTCTACTAAAGAATCCCTCGCTACGCTCGGGATTATACTTTAGAATCCTTCACTTCGCTCTGGATTCAAAAAATCGCCCTCGCCATAAAAATATAATTTTGCTCCCTTATGATACAATCTACTATTCTTCGATAGAAATAACCAAGACGTCAAAAGGGGGCACGCATTGGGCAAAGTAGCTTTAACTAGCTAAAGCCTTGGTCTCGCGATCGTAACGCACAACGCAGCGGTATGCAGCATGCAGCGCCGGATACATAATTGTATGGAAAACGTCTAGTATGGTCTTTTGTTAAGTCGCAGTCTGCGTCAGCGGCGAGGAGCAAACGCGGTACTCTGCGTTGAGCTGCACACCGCAGCGTCGTGCGTTACGATCGCGAGACCAAGGCTTAAGGCGAGGTTATCCAAGAAGTTTAGGACGAAGACGTCTAGACAGGCACTGGGCGCGAGCGAGCGAGCAAGGCGCGAGCGCCTGAACGGGCTGAACGTATAGATTTTGATAGTTTTCTTTCACAGAGATGAATAATAACTAAATTATAATAAAAAAAAAATTACAGTTCCCTAGTAAATAATAAGCCCTATCTTTTGATATAACTTTGACATGATTTCAAGAATAAACATCGTAGCATGAACCGTTTAAAATATCGATTTAGTGTCATCTTTACGATTTTTTTTTATCGAGAAAATTATTATTATTCACTTTTCTATCTTTACAAAGCTCTAGGATATATATGTTCAATTTTAATAAAATATTTTTTTTCGTGCAACTTTTGCACTTCAGATGAGATACAGTTGTTAAAAAACCTAAAAGTTTCAGATAAACTTAACCAGTGAAAAGAAAAATGTTGTAACGGTCGGCACGATTGAAAGAAGCAGTAGAATTAGGGTAAAGCAGTAAACTCGCAGGATTAATAATAATTTCCACGGAACCCGATACCCCTCAAATAACAAACTTGATTGACCACGTGCGAGTCGTGACGGTGCCGAATTCTTTATTTTTTTTACGAAATTCTTCCTTTTTTGTAGACTTTTTTTGTTTTTTCGAACGTGTTTTGTTTTTTTGTTGACATTCTTTGTGCCGGTAGCTAGTGTAAATACCTACTTTGTGAGCTTTTCAAATGGCAGTTAGTATTCTATTAGCGGCGATGAGCTTGCAGCAGACTGGCGAAACTCTCGAACTAGACTCGTGCTTTCGACAAACGCGCAATGTATGAAACGGGAGTCGAAATTTGAATCACGTTTCATACAAAACGAGATTTTCAGTGTGTAATTTTGGTAGAATGGGAGTCCCGCTTCTTTTACGTAGGAACTACGTATTACATATTCTTCGGCTTGCAGCCTATCACGTGTGGGATACAAACTTGTGCAAAATGGAGGATTGTTCCAAATTAGACGGATCTCTCTCTGACTAACTAGTCTCTTTCACACCATCAATGATCTTGAATTTTAAGAGTTGCGTCATCGCGTCATGTATTACAAATTCCCAATGTACTTATGGGGATTGCTAACGAGCGTAATTCTTTTTTTACTTACTTTTTTATTTTCTTAAAAATTTTCGTAGGGTCAAACCTTACCATAAAGTAACATTTCGTATTTAGCGGCTGTCATATTTAGTACACAGTTAATGACCGCAGGTGCAATTGCTTGCGAAAAAAAATCCATTTCATTTGATTAAACGTTTATTTATTGTATTCACATGAATTTAAAAAATATTACAATAAACATTGTTTTGAGACTTTTAGACAGCATAACTTTGGATTTTCTTTTCAAATGCCGCTCATTAGTATTCATAATACCTATTACCTATCTAACAAAATGAGTAATAAATATTACTTTTTCGAAAAAGTAGGTATATTTTTTTTGCCAAAGCAAGCAAGCTCGTATAAGTTAGTGGCCAACTCTGGTGACGGAGTTTTTAGGCTTTTTTTTGCCCTAAAGAATAAGTAAAATCTTCCAAATATATAAAACTCTTTTGAAGCTGACTGATAATCAACGCACAGCCTAAACTATAAATCCTAGAGGTATGAAATTTGGAGGGTAGTATCCTTATATAGTGTAGGGGTGCACTAAGAAAGGAATTTTGAAAAGTCGCACCCTAAAGAGTCTAGAACACGAGCAACGCCGCGGGCGACGGCTAGTACACTATATGCTGCGTTAAATACTCGTACTTAAAGCTGATAAATCAAGCCATGAGGTCAAGTCCATACATGAAAATTTTCCATACAACTCATAGGACAGGTTATGTAAACATGGTAATGTTTTGTAAGTGCTTACGATGTACGCGGGACTAAGCAAACAAAATCTTAGCCGTAATGTCTTCATTTACCAGTTTTTTATTGCACAGTGCGCAAGTGCCACTTACGCGAAAAAGTGACGGAACTAACATTTATTTAATATTGTACTTATTGCATCAAAGTTTTTACGAAAAGCGATCCTTGTCATCAGATCCTTGAGCAAGGCACAACTTCTACAACTTCACAAACATAGAGTGTATCCATCATGACGTAACCCGGTACCTTTGCCCCTGCGGCTATCATTCGAAAAAGATATAGGTACCTGTACCTACCCGTCCTAGCTGTCGCCCGCGGAATACGCATTATTTGGTTAAAACCTTTCATCCTAATTTTAGACCCTTTAGGGTGGGACTTTTCAAAATTCCTTTCTTAGTGCACCCCCTACATAAGGATATCTACTACCCTACAAATTTCATACCTCTAGGACTTATAAAAGTTTGGGCTGTGCGTTGATTGTCAGTCAGCTTCAAAAGAGTTTTATATATTTAGAACATCTCGATACAAAAATCGTTACTCAAGCAGAGATTTGAGTAGAGATTTTAATACAAAAATGTATGCTTGAGTCCGAATCAGCGCTTGAGTTGAGCAGTAAATCAGCATACGGGCGTTACTCTTCCTCTTCAAATCAGAACCAAACTACAACAAAAAGTTTGGACAAAATAGAAATATGAACCAAAAAAGTTAGTCCTAGAGTAACTTCTACCAATTCGCATATCTGACATTTTAGTAATTCCTATTTAGAGGGCCATTTTACGCATTCCCATAAAGAACTGTCAAAATAGGTGAATTGTGAATATGAACATAGTATGAAATGTGAAATGAATTACTTCATTTGTAGCCACTTTACCATTTGCACAATGAAACATATTGTGATCATATTATGAAACATCCAAAGTAGCCGCTTTAGACCCCCAGAACGCATCAAACTATGAAAAGGTCAAACCGGAACCGACGGACCGCAAAATCGCAAGCATCACTGTTCGACGTACGAAATAGATTCGGTAGAACATTCCCAAATTAATCTTTTACAAAGAGCTCTACTACTTATCTTTAGTTCTCTAGATACATTAAATAACATAATAACTGTTCCGTTACCGCTCCGCTCGTTACTTTCCATGCTACGGTTGCCTGGAAGAAATCGCTTTCAGCGATAAGGCCGCCCATTGTACTATACTTAGTTTTAAGATTTTTATGTATTTAATCCTTGTGTACAATAAAGTATTATCTATCTATCTATCTATCTGTATTTAGAGCCTCCTCGGCTAAGTAGTAAGTTCTACCATCTGCAATTTACAGAGGTATTTTATTTATCCAGCCAATTGTTTACAAAATTAATCATGTGTTTCTCTTTGTTACAGATAAACAAAAACTCCTAAAGATGCTAAACTAAAAAGTGATTATTAAAACATGGCTGTGTTCAACAAAAGGACCAGAATAGCACTTTTACTACTAATAGTGAACTTTTACAGTGCGAAAAGTGATAGTGATAGTGATGCGGACTATAACTTAGACGATTCAAAAACGGAGCAAGTCCTCAAAGACAATGGAGATGTTATTGACGACACAAACATCCAGAACTACGACAAAGATGAGAATCTAGAAAAGCACGAGGATGTAACAGAGTATACAACAACAGAATTCGAGGAGTTTAGGAATGACAGCAGTGAAGTTACGGAGACAACAGAAGTGACAGATACGACATCTATGACAGACTATGTTTATAAACCGAAAGATGAGGATGAAGATATTTATACAAGCAACAATGAAGGGAAGGTAGGTGTATGATAATAGTGATCTAATAAATAGATCACACACAGGCGATAGACGAACAACATAACATATCCAAATTACATTACAGTACGGCCGGCGGATCTAGACCGGCGTTAAGTTCGTTCGGAACGCTGCGCAGTAGTCACTTTTAGGCCCGTATTCCGAGACAGAAATCGTTACTCAAGCATAGATTTGAGTAGAGATTTTCATACGAAAATCTATGCTTGAGTACGGATCAGTGCTTGAGTAAAGCTACGGAATACGGGCCTTAGGGTCGAATAGGTTGTTTGTCTCGCCTGTACCTGCGCACAATTTCCGAAAGCGCAACTTCAGACCGGTCTAGATCCGCCGGCCGTAGTGTACTTTTGTCAAACATTACATTTAATTTTGATAATGAGCAATATTGTATCGCCAAGTCTTTTTTTACGTGTTCCTTTCGCAAGCTTTGGATATTTTGACGGTAAATTTTAGTAATTGCTTTGCTGTGTTTTAGAGAAAGGAATTATTTTATCACTACATAGTATAAACCAAAGTCGCTTCCCGCGTCTGTCTGTATGTATGTATGCTTAGATCTTTAAAACTAAACAAAGGATTTTGATGCAGTTTTTTTAATAGATAGAGTGATTCAAGAGGAAGGTTTATATGTATAATACATCATCATCATCACTGCATTGCATTGCACCCGTGCGAAGAAGGAGTGGGTCGCTAGTTCCGTATAATTAAAGTACGCATACGTTGATATTATACTTTGGAATTTCAAACGAACAAAGACTTACAAGATAAACCAAAAATTGGGAAACAAGAATTTTCATTTTTTCCCACTAACTTCTATAAAGTATTGACATTTTGAGACTCACAAAAACCAACACCAAAACTGGAAAACAAGATTATCTAGTCTAGACAAGAAACCAAGTTATAATATCGATGGTTGTAAACAATTTTATGTGACCACATGCCCTCTGAATCCTAATCCTCTGTTATTTTTATACAACTAAGGTAAAAAATATATCTAGCTATGTCAAATGAATGTCGCAGACCTTCGACTCATCGACATTATCATGCCTGTAGAAGTCATAAGCTTAATAGGGTGATTAAAATATTTCGTCTACTGTTTTCTTTTGCTTTTGGAAGATACGTGTATTTATCGTGATAAATATGTCTATTGGTCTAGTACTCTTAGAATCCAGAATTACCTCCCTGAGGGCCTAGTACGAGTTTTCAGTGTATAGTGTGGGTGTGAGACGCCCAGCACACCAGTGAGCGCTGATCTGTATGTAGACACTGAGCGGATTCTTTGAGAAGCTCGACATGCGAGTACGGGCTTGGTGTAGACCAAGCTTCTCAAAGAATCCGCTCAGTGTCTCCATACAAATCAGCGTCCACTGTCGTGATGGGCGTCAGACGTTTTACACCAGTTTTATACACCACAACTCGTACTAGGCTCTTTGAGCCCTCTCGATCTACCAACTTCTCACGATTTCAACGATGTCTTCAGTCGATCAGGGTGGGACCATCCTATGCTTTTCCTTCCTTTCTTCCTGTCACTATTCGACAGCTTCTCAGACAACCTTGTACAAGTTACTTCGGTGCTTTACTGCCCAATTTACTAAAAAAAAAAAAGCCACCTCTTTATAAAGCTTAATGCGGTAAGCGACAATGTTGACGATATTTATTACAAATCATGAATCTATGAATAGCTATTTTACATAACATGCCGCCGCCATGACCTTGTCAACTTTAAATTTACTAAACTAGAATCTATTTTATGTTATTCGATATATTAGTAAACTCAAAACAACGTAACAGCTGAACAAATAAGAGAATTTATAATCAACAAAGGATATTTTAAAGTCCCTAGTAATAAACGCATAACAACCTGATTCAAATTAGCCCAATAACTGGTTGACATTGCTCGCTGTTGAGTTTACCTATACTTACATCCTTAAGACGCTCTTTCAGTTAAGCCACGATGGAGGCCTTTAGGCAGCCCAAAAACTCCGTCACAGAGAGTTGGCCACTAACTCATACGAGCATAGCGACATACCTTAATCAAGTAATTATTATACAAACTTCTTATGTATATTGCATAGCTAATATTGTTATTTTCTGTATATTGTTATAGCCATTAAAAAAAGTTGAAATATCAACCAACGAACATGTAAAGTGGTATAATGGAACCACATCTCTCATTAATGTCACCCCATTTCAGATTAAAACTAAATACTATTCAGGCATAGACACGGCAGAAGCGAACACAGCAACGCCGTTCTATTCACTTTATCGGTCTACGGTAAAATGGTGAGGAAAATGCTACAAAAATGTCACATATCCTTTTCAGACTGAAACAACCACGAAAGCAACAACAAGGTCAATGGACGCCGAAGAAATGTCACAAGAGCTGGACGACCTAGAAATTCCAGGATCCAGGAACCCAAAGACAGAGAATAGTAAGTTAAGACTCAGGCTGTTAGACTCAGACTGGTTATCGTCAGAATCATCGTGGGTGCGGGGGGGGGTTCTAAACCACCCCAATATTTGGTTCATTCTTTTTACACAAAATATTATGCACTTTAAATTTAGAGAACCTTAGTTTTTATTTAATTTAATTGCGATCGCCCTAAAAAGCGTTGGCGGGACGACCTCGACGCCTTTGATAGGAGTTGGTGGAAGCAGGCCCGGGAGGTAGAAAAGTGGAAGATGTTGAAGGAAACATTTGCCCAGCAGTGGGACCAAATAGGTTAAGAAAAAAAAAGTATAAGGTAATTGCCCAAGTTTATAATGTAAAATGCAAACGCAAATAAAACATGCATACAGAGAGTTTAAAAACAACTCCTAAATATACAAACTACTCGCTGAAGTAGAAAGTGAAAAAAAATCTGACCAATTAAAACAAAAAAATATAACTTTTTTCTTTTTTTTAAATCCCAATATCTGACATGACAGAAATAGAATAATACCGCTCTTCCGTGGCTTAATTAAAACACTTTACCTTCTTCTTCTTCTATCTAATCTAAATATATAAAACTCTTTTGAAGCTGACTGACAATCAACGCACAGCCTAAAGTATAAGTCCTAGAGGTATGGAATTTGTAGGGTAGTATCCTTATATAGCGGAGCGGTGCACTAAGAAATGAATTTTGAAAAGTCGCACCCTCAAGGGTCTAAAATTAGGATCAAATATTTTAACCAAATAATGCTGCTAACAGGCGAGCAAAGCCGCGGGCGACAGCTAGTAACAATAAATCTGAACAGAGAAAACATTTTTTGCGTGTCATCGCATGCATTATGTCATCTACAAAGAGTGCATGACATGGCACTTACAAAAGACGATTACATACAGCCATATAGGATCGAAATGTGTATATAGATATGCGATGCACGTTTGTTTATTTAATTTTGTTAAGGGGACCTTGAACCAACAACTTCGTTTGTCACAGCCTTAAAAGGTCCGTGCTTTTAAGGCCCTTTGCACATTATAAGACACGAACACAAGACAAATTTTGTATGGCACGACATAAGAAAAAATATCTTGTAATATGTACGGTCTTATATAAACAATCAAGCGACTGAATGTCTTATCGACATTTCTCATAAGACACAAGAAATATATCTTTATAATATCTATTATCTTTTAATAGACCTGTTCTGTGAGGCTGATACAATGAAACTGTTATACAGAATGTGATAAGACTACTCCCAAAAAATTCGGGAGGTTAAAAGATTGAAGTTTGTCCTTTGCATGTCGCACCCGCTCTGATACGCGTAGCGCGGTCGTAAATATCTAAACACGACATCGTCAAATTTTGGACGGGCCCTATTCATGTCTAGAAATTAGTGTACTTAATTGATAATTCTCCGCAAGTCACCTATTGACTACAAAATAGTATACCGGCAGCGAGATGGGCAGACGACATTGTCGAAATCGCAGGCCGTAAATGGGAGAGCCTCAGGACCGCAGTGGATGGCACAAACTTGGGGAGGCCTATGCCCAGCAGTGGGTGAAGTCGGACTGTGGATGATGATGATGATGATGAAATTGTATACTTAATTCACCTACGTGGCTTAGCCCTGGTGAATTAAGTCGACGGCACCTTAAGTACCCTTCAATATGAACAACTTTTTCTATGGAACCAAAAGTCAGCGCAAAGAAAATATTTTCCGCAGACACTGATAGTTTCTTAAAGAAAGTTGAGCCCCACGAAGTTTTTATGATGTTAAGACCACCGTGTTAGGTATACAGAGAGATAACTGCTTATAAATGATCCTTATGATTTTACCGAATAAAAGCTTTGACTTTGACTTTGAGATTGACTTTGACTTATCATCAAACAGACTCGCTATTTCAACTTTTTTACAAAATATTTTTTTTTTTCCCAGCGGAGCCCCAACACCCAGAAATCCGTAGCTACGACATGAAACCTCGCCCGGGACCGGTTGTCAGTCGAAGTTCAACGCTAAAGTCATGGCTGGAAGACAGCTGGCTGAGGCCTCCTGCAGGCCTCCTAGTGCCTCTGAGGCCTGTGGCTCTGCACCGAGCTCTGGCTGTGTGGAACGATCTGATGGTGGAAGGACTTAACGTATCTGATATTGTTATCGTTGGGTACGATTCCAATGGTAAGTTGAACCCTCGAATGTATACACGTGATGTAGAGGTTCCTATGGAGGCAGATTCAGGCGCTAGACGAATGCTGGTTAAAACTGATCTCGCTGATATTGTTCTTTATAAATACATGTACTTACTTCCTTACTAGTTGTAATTTTCTTTGTTCAAAAAAATTTATCATTTTGTAAATAAAAATGGTTACACAAAAAATTCGAGCACTCAAGACAAAATCGTGACAAACCCCACTTATCTTAATCGATAGCAATAGGAAACAAAGGCAGTAGGTAGGTATATGTATGTACCTCTTCCGCGTACCTCCAGCATTCCGTTTTTGCATCAATTTGATAGGATTGCGTGTTGACTACCATTAGTAGCTAACGGGAAAACTTATTAGGAAACACAAAGAGAATTTGCTAATGGAACCAAGAGAGCTACTTCCACGGATTCATAAATTCATCCAAATCTATTAACATTATGTTCGCCTAGTACTTCTATTTCAAAATCTATTTCAAATTAGTATTCGAAACATTATTCTTCCTATAAATCGAGAGAGGTAACAAACACCGTGGATTTAAAGATTCCTCAATCATCATACAGTTGTTTGCTTAGTACATTTTTTTACAAAATAACTTGTATATTTATAAAAAAAAGTCGTACAAAAATATCAAGTTGGATGTCATAGAATAGGGCTTTGTTTGACATTCCAACCCCGTTTTTCTAGCTTAAATAGTTTTTGAGTTTTAGTAAAAATATAAAACGTGCTCTCCGCCTTCTATCTCAAAAACGATTCAAAGTATAAAATTTTTATTCAAAACAAAAGTTGTAGGGAAGTTAATCCTCTACAATATTGATCATACATATAAAAAGCAAAAACACATAGGAAACGAGATATTGGCAAAGGTCGAATTTTGTAACCTTTGACCTTGAGATTTTAATAGTTGCGAACACCCTACCATAATGTAGGTTTTGAGAGAATTTTGAGGATGTCAAGATATAAGTTTTAGCTCGGTACTGGACTAGTATTCCAAAGCTTTCATTTTTTTACTCTTTTTTACAATGCACCCTTACTTGCAATGAACACCACCCTCTAAATGTCTTAATCAATAGCAGAATAGAAGATCTAAAAGTTCGAAGTTCTAGGCTGTGCATTGATTGTCCATCACATTATCACTCAGGCTTGAGTTTACTACGAATTTACAGTTACGTTGTATGTATCCCATTGAGTATTAATAATCATAGTCTATTAGACATCGTCTAATTTGAGCAAAAACAATGATTTACAACCGTAAACGAGTCACATCAATAAACTTTATTACTATGATTCGACTTGCTAAAATTTTACGGCTATAACAGCGTGTTCTGTGCCTTGATCACGAATAAATGTGACCATCGCAAACGTATCGTAAGGCTAGTATATCCGAGATACACTGCGCGGTGACACTACAACGGTTGGCAGTCGAGCTGGCATTGACGCGCAATATAACTCGAATACGTTAACGCGGCGACTGTCAGATTTGTTCGTGATAGAGGTACAGTTGTAGAGAAGAATTTTTCTATCAACAAGCAGTGGTCCTCGCATTGCTGTGTTCCGATTTGAAGGGCATAGAATTATGGGTGCCATTGGATACACGCATTAGTGTTAACCTTTTAAAGGCTCGTCGCAGGGGAGTCGCGCAGGGTTAAACTGGAATGAGCCTAAAAATCCAGCGTGAATCAACCCCATATAGATTTGCTTCAGTTTCGATTTAGAATTGCACAGATAATGTAAGCGTATCGAGAGAGCCACAAACGTTTGTTTCTAACGAAGAGAAGACAAATCACCCTTCATTGGACGAAGGATGATTTGTCTTCTCTTAGATAACTTTTTCTATTTTTCCTTCTCAACATAATAACCGTGTACATTTAATATGAAATTAATTTCTACCTTGATATTATTAATTTTGACAGCGTAGAGCGATGACTTACCTGTAACAAAAAATAAACAAGTTAATTAGGAATTATGAACCCAGGGGCCTTATTCACTATGACCAATACAAGCGCGTTACGCAGCACGACAAGACAGCGGCGTGAAATCGCCCTATGCCTATGCCGTATTTCCTGTGCCATAAATGTCATTCCTTACGGTGACGTCATACGGTTACGGCAAGGAATCTCCTAAGTCATACAGAATAATGCCCCTGTTCGTTTAATTACAAATTGACTAAGGTGCCATCGCCCTAGACAACGTTTTGTCAACAGAAGAGAAGAAAAAAACAATGTCTCTTTTTTCGTCAAACAAAAGAAGGGAAGAAGGATGATTTGACTTCTCTTCTGTAGAATGAAACGTTGTCTAGGGCTGGAATAATATATTTTGGTGGAAAGTTTCGCACGCGAACGAAGTCGCATGTATCGTAACGTTGAGAAATCGCCCTGAGCGCTCGCAGTTTTAGGGTACTTAAATTCTACATTATTTTTTGACGGTTTTAAACTGAGTAACGTTATAAAGTCTACGCTTGATTATATTCAGACTTGGGTAACTTTGTCATGTTAATACCGCGTTCACACTATGCCCATGCCGCTGCCGGCATTATTGCCGCGGACTTATTGCCACAGCAATATCGCCTTTATTCTCAAAAGGGAGCTAGGGCATGAATTTGGGCCATAATGTGAACGCAACATAAGGGCCTGGATTGAACTGATGGGTCCAAATGGTCCAATCCAGGCCCTTAAGCCACGGCGCGGAGTCGCCAGCGTGTACGGCGTCTCACGGCACCAACCATCAGCTGTCATTTATTTTGAATACAATAAGGCGGATTTTTAACCTGCCGAGTTGCGCAGTTACTCGAGCCGGCACGGCGCCAATTCATCAAGAGAAACTAGAGACTTTATTGAAAACTAGCTGATACCCGCGTCTTCGAAAGCGTGCGCAACTTTCCACCAAAATATCTGTCAACCAGTATACGATGAACCTCGTGCCAAAGGCTGCTTTTGGTTTAGAGAGTTCAAGCTGTATCTAAGAATCTTTAATTTCAATAAAATATAGCCTATGTTTCAATCCGGAAAATGGGTTTCTGAATGGTATAAGTTTTATTGAAATTGGTCCAGTAGTTTAGGCGTGATCCGCGAACAAACAAACAGACAAACTCGATTTTTGAAATCAGAATCGTATATTTAGTAGATAGATATGCATATTTAGTTTATCCATATGTTTAATTTTTGTTTTTGGATTTTTTACAGTTTTATAATAGTATAGAAGACATTGAAAAATATCTTAAAATCACGCCTGAGATTGTTTTTTCACGAGCACACTGAACATTTTCAAATTGAAATTACCAACATCCAATCAAGCAAATAACCTTAAGAAATCCAAATAGCATTTTTTCTATTTTGATACACAAGTGGAGCGTGACGTGTCGTTTACATAACCCGCGCTCACTAACCAAGGTTAAGTTACTTGGGACATTTGGTTCTGAGTTAAACGCAAACTTTGACCAACTTGCGCAAGAGTGTGGACATGATGACTGATGGCGGTGTAGTCGGTAAAGTTCAAATAAAAATCCTACTAATTATAAAAGCCAAGATATTTTATACAGTTAAACGTTTGAAGATTCCGTTAGACTGGACTGATTGGAAAATTCAAATTAAATGATAAAGCCTGTTCAGATCTACCCGGTAGTAGCTTAATACTTAGCGGTGCTGGGTTCATTATTGGAATCCCAGAGTTTCCCTTTTTTACAGGAGTGCTGCGTACAGGAGTGCAGGAGGAGCGAAACGCTCGTGGCGTAGCTTGCTTAGCCAATCTTAACCGATAATCTAAGTTAAGCAACGTCCAGGGGCATTATTCTGTATGACTTAGGAGATTCCTTGCCGTAACCGTATGACGTCACCGTAAGGAATGACATTTATGGCATAGAAAATACGGCATAAGCATAGGGCGATTTCACGCCGCTGTCTTGTCGTGCTGCTTAACGCGCTTGTATTGGTCATAGTGAATAAGGCCCCAGGGGCATTATTCTGTATGACTTAGGAGATTCCTTGCCGTAACCGTATGACGTCAGCGTAAGGAATGACATTTATGGCATAGGAAATACGGTGTAGGCATAGGGCGATTTCACGCCGCTGTCTTGTCGTGCTGCGTAACGCAACGCGCTTGTATTGGTCATAGTGAATAAAGCCCCTGTGCGGTCACTATTTGGATGGGTCACCGTTAGTGGCATTTCATCTGACCGCTTCCGTGCTTCGGAGGGCACGTTAAACTGTCCCGGCTCTAGCAGTCGTTAAGCCACGACGGAGGCTTTAAGGCGGCCTAAAAACTCTATCACCAGAGTTGGCCACTAACTCATACGAGCTTGCTTGCTTACAGGAGTTAACTGGAGATCCCGTCACAATCTCCAGCCCAGCAGCAACAGTGCACGAGAGAAAGACGTGTCTGAGACCCTATCAAAACTACTTCTGAAGTACCAGGTAATTACTTCACCTTATAATTTGAACCAAATCTTGACTTATAATGCGTCTTGGGAAAGACCTACGTCCAGCAGTGGACTGATATAGATTGATGATGATGATGATTGACTTCTAAGCCGTGCACTGACTGAGCGAGCATCCTCGAAGGCTCGGTGATTGTTTTTTTTTATCCGGGCGATAAAAGCCTTAGGAGACGGTTTCCAAGCCAGGAAGCTAGACTGAGCTTTAATAGGTACCCAAATCGTTATCTTTGAGTAGATATTTAGCCACGGACTATGGTATCCGGAGTGCGAATGGTCAATCACAAGCTGTTATCTGCATTCCCCAATGCAGTAGCTTGTGATTAGCCGGATTCCGGAGTTCCGGATGCCATGGAATGAAATCATTATCATAACAAAAACCAACCCTTACCTTACCTGCACCTGCCTAAAGAAAGTGTGAGCTGCAAAAAACCTGTGTATAAGTCAAATCCCGACTTTCATATATTGCTCCCGCGGCGTTGCTCGCGTTAAAGTGTGACTTTTCAAAATTCTATTTTCCCGCTTTTCTGTTGAAATTTTTCCTGAATTTTCTTTGCTATAAACCTCACGAAGCCCGAGACCTTTCCAACGAATGCAAAACCGTGGAAATCGGTTCATGCGTTCTGGAGTTATAGCGTCAGGAAGGAAAACCCGATTATTTTTATATAGTAGATTAAAATTGCGATTGATATTTTTCTTATTTATAAGTATTTTGTTGGTTTTATCGAAATCTATTATGCAGTAGTTATCATAAAAACGCAGAATAAAGAAATTTTGACGTAAACACATGTATAAATATTATAGTCAACCTTGAAATAGCGACATTTTTCTTATGGAATGTCTAATAACTAATGATACCCGTTACTTTTTAATGAAGTCGTTCCATTTCTAACAACTGCATTGTGAGTGCATTATAAATAATAAATAAAGTTTCATCATTGCAAGTTTTTAAAAAAGATGGTACCTGGGCTTCGTACAATTTACCCCAGACCCTTTATGCATTTGACATTGACAAGATTGTACAAATTGAGTTATATGAAAATAAAAGAAGAAGATTAATAGTATTTAATGTAGTTCAAGTTCAACCAGCTAGGTCAACTAGGAATTTTATTGCAAGAAGGATGATTGTGGACGACGAAACGTAGGTAGTATTTTTACACCTTGTAGATACTTAGTTAAGCCACACCTAAAACTAGTTACGGTTTTGCAATGCCAGGTGTTTCGCCATTCATCACCATGCTTAGGTCATTGAACCTAAAATGACAATCAAAACTTGACGAACAACATATCCACTTGTCATATAAACATGCCGTGAAGAATGACGAATTACACGAGAATCGCGTAACGCGAATATTAATATTTAATCTTTGTTTTTGAAACAATTGAACGTCGATGGCTTCGTTTGACAGCTGTCAATGTCAAATTTGTTTTGGCGCTAACGCATATTATGTTGATTTCTGTTGATTTGTCTCCTTGGAAATTGGAATTTGTGACAGGTAAATAGAGCAGACTAAACAAATTTTGATTTTTTTCACAGCCGTTTTTAAAGGCTCGTGTTTTCAATAACAATTCGGACTCAAGCTTAGCGTTGAGTAAAGATTTGCATACAAAACTGCACAAAAATCTATGCTTACGTCGCATTTGAGTCTCAATGGTACTTGCAGCATACGAGTCTAATTATGTCTCAATGTTTGTTGTGTACCTAACCTACTCGTAGATTTAGAAATCCCACAGCCCTCACTCACGCAACTAAAATCAATCACACCCATTTTTTACCCGACTGCGCAGAGCATATAGCGTTATAAGTGGTTATTATGTAGGAATCATTTCGCTCATAAATAACTGTCAAAACCTGTTACCCCCAGGGCGTCCACACAGACTCGTCGATCGACGGAACCATGCGAGCGTTGACGACAGCCGCGAAGCTCGTGCCGTACGACAGCGCACTATTCGTGGTGACGGACCAAGGGGCTGGAGATCCTCAGAGGCTGCCGCTGGCGTTACGTGCCTTGGTAGAGAAGAGACTGAAGGTATAAAATCGAACAATACGGTTTACAGTGAAAGTTTTGTTTACTTCTGAATGGCGTTGGGGCATTTCAGGTCCCGATTTGCATACAATTTAGGTAATTTTTCGATTAATTTTCTTAATTATAGCTTTTGTCGGTTTTATCGTAATCTATTATGCAGTAGCAGTCACGAAAACGCAAAATAAAGTAATGTTATTGACGTAAACACCTGTAAATACGATAAACAACATTGAAAAAAACCCATTTTTCGAAGTAAAATGTCAGAACTAATGATTCCCGCTGCTTACATTGTTGCATTTTTCAAAACTGCATTGTAAGTGTATTGTATCGAACAGGTTCCATCATTGCGAGTTTGAAACAAATGTGGGATCTAGGCTCCATTCAATTTGCCCCAGACCCTTATTGATGGACACTAAATTCTATTGTGGTCTAAACATCATTTTCATTCTATCTACAGGTGTACACAATCTGGACAGACCCCAACTATCTCTCGGCGGAATCAGAAGCATCACTCCAGGAGTTGAGAAACATTTCTAAGCATACAGAAGGCGATGTGCTGCCTTACTCTTTTCAAGTTACGGTAAGAACCATCTCGTTAACAGCTTCGCAAGAAGTACATTTAAATCGGAACGTGTCCAGACGAAAGAAACGAACGTTAAACAAATGGCCTTAAACTTATAGTACCTTTGGTGGGATTAACATGCACGAATACTGATTTCAGACTGACTTAGATGTTCTCTTCTGTACCATTCACGGAAGATCGTCATAGAACAAGATAACTAAGGAGGATATAGTACAGCACCCTTGGCATTAGCGCCATTGACGTTTCTTTCAAAGAGAAGACAAATCATACTTCGGCACTCTTTTGTCTTCTGTAGATAAATCGCAGCGCATGCCAAGCCTGCTGTATTGAGATGCAAAATTAGAATATTAAATGATTTCAGGATGTGGACAGCCCCAGTGAGCTAGCCTCTGACGTGGAACTTCAAAACTGGGCGCCGCTGGAGCTGAAACAGCAGCGAAGGGGCCGCATCAGCTCAGAACACGAGATCGAAAGGTTTGATGTAAGGAAATTTACCAAAAATAAATCATTAAATGCGCCCTCATCGAGATCATGTAATTAAGACATGTTTTCCATTACTTATTACAGTTTTTCACTAAGAAATGTTAAAATATCAATGCTTAAGTAATTGATCCAGAAGAACTAGCTGACAGGCAGTACATGAGGCGATTTTTTGACAGTTTTTTCTGAGAAATGTAATAAAAGTAACTTTCTTCTCGATCCATACATCTGCAAACTCAATATCGCAATGTTTTAGGTTAGGTTAGACGCCCATGCCCCCATGCTAATTTGCTCCTCGGCTTTTACCTAATGATTTTTCTTCCAGACTCTTTTAGTCAGAAGAGGGGGTGCAGAGGTAATCTCCCTGGGCCTTCCAATCGAAGGTGGAGTGACAGCACTGAAGGTATACATAGAAGGTGCTGTGGAACACGCGGTCTTTTACCCACCCAACGAAGGTAACCTATCAACATCTGTAATAGTGTTACTAAAGGCCATTCCAGATTTATCATCTATCTCTGCTTTTGCCTCCTAAGCTTAGATGTAGTAGCTGTCAAAACTCAGAGCTATTTTCTGCTAATTTTGTCTGAAAGGGTTTCAAAAACAATCTCACGCGCGGATGTCAAAATAACCCACGACAATACAATTGCTGTCAAATTGTGATCATTACCAGCCACGGAAGGAAGTGTCGTAACTAGACACTTGACGTTTGACTGTCATTTGTCACTAATCTGTTTTGTCCACGCTCTTTCATATTATGTAATTTATATTGGGGTGTTATGCAATGGTAATTTGACAGAATTTTCAGCCCTCGTCGCTCGTAACTGTATGTTTCTTATCTGACGTTTAAAGCGTACTTTTCAAGGTTGTTTACGTCTCGCAGGTCTACGGTGATCCAATTAGATATCTGTTACATTTTTTGAGTTTTGTATGATTTACAGCACCACAAATAGACCTCTACAACACAACATCGGTAGCTGCCTTCTCACCGGCTTCCCGAACAGAGGGTTTGAACCCACGAGACGTGTATCTCATCTTCCCGGGCGCTGAACTTGACGTTGACATGTAAGTCCGAAAATTACCATTTTAGATCAACGTCACCTGAGTTAGCCACTGACTCATACGAACTTGCTTACTTTTATCAACAAAGTAAGACCGATTTTGGCTCGGTTCAGTGGTCAGGTAAACTAATTACGGCAAAAGCTACCTAGCAAACAGCAAACATAAATATAAACCCTAAAAACATACCTTAGCATCTAAATTCTAGTCAAAATGATTTTAACGGTAGCGTCTGCCACTTTCTTATCCATCAACGTCCGAGCTTTATGGCCGTACTCAATATCTCATCTATCTCTGGTTTTGTCCTGCTAAAGATTACCTTAGCAACTTTGTTTATATGTCCATTTAGCGATATTTCTAACATGTAACAGCATTGCTATGATAATCGACCTACTGACAAACGATAGTTAAATGAAACCTGCATTTAAAGAGGGTCGAATTGAGTAGAAATTGTGTATTAAATATAACCCTTAAAGACCCTTTAGACTGTGTTTTTTCGAAATTATTTTCTTAGTGCACCACTACACTATACAAGGCCGGGTTCCCACTACGCCGGACCGGCAAAAATGCCGGGCCGGTAAAACAGCCGGAACGGCTAGTTTAGTGGATGTACAATTTATATAGAGCTATTCACATTATCCCGGATCCGGCATTTTTGCCGGTCAGGCGTAGTGGGAACCCGGCCTAAGGATTCTACCCTCCAAATTTCATACCTCTAGGGCTTATAGTTTAGGCTGTGCGTTGACTGTCAGTCAGCTTCAAGAGTTTTATATATTTAGAAAGATTCTATTCTATTCTTGTCCAGGTTATCAGTGTTACCAGCTAATCCGCCACGACCCGCTGCCCAGATGGCGCTAGTGGGCGGATGGCATCTCAGCGTAAGATGTGACACATGCGACTACAGACTGGCAGTGTCTGCGAGATCTCTCATCCATCTGGACGTCGAGACTGAGACTTCGAGTAAGTTAGAACCACCATTGTTAGATAATTAATAGTCCATGAGATGGGCAGACGACATCGTCATAATCGCAGGCCGTAAATGGGAGAGACTAGCTCAGGACCGCAGTGGATGGCACAAGCTTGGGGAGGCCTATGTCCAGCAGTGGGTAGTCGGGCTGTGGATGATGATGATGAAATTTTTGTCAAGAACTTTGATGAAACAGCAGATGTTTTTCTCGCTAAAAACTGACCCTCTAAGATGTACTTTTATCCCACGAAGTTTAGGGAGTGGTATTATTACCTACGCCCTCTATAGGCCTTTCCTGTAGATTTCTAAAACAGTGAAAGTTGATACTGCTTTGTACAAATAACTCTATTTTTATTACGTCTTTGTTTATTTCTAGTAGTTATTTTTTAAGTGAAGCTTGATGCTGCTTTCTTCAATTTACTGAAACTTTTCAAGTGAAGGTTGACGCTTTCTTTAGAGAGTACATAATTACATAACTATTTGAGTGATTTAAGTCGATTGGTAATGTTATTAAAAAGCTTGCAAAAGTGCAGAATACATTATAATACGACGAAAAAGCCAGTTTTTAATGATATGATATTAAATGCACAACCTACAGTCAAGAACAAAAGTATAAGAACTTTTATGTATTTTATAATAAAAGGTTTTACTTAAAACTTGACTTAAATAATAAATAATAATAATAAATATTCACGGACACTTAACACAACGCCTTCTAGTCCCAAACTAAGCAAAGCTTGTACGATGGGAACTAGATTGCTGATAGAATACACACATACATTTTTTTTTGTAAATACATACTTATAATACATAGAAATGATACTTAAGTTGGTACGGTTCTGTAACGAATAGACAGTTGAATCAAAGAAAGAAAGCAAATAATGAAGGTCATTTTTATTAATTTTATTCATATTCATCACGTGGTTGGTACGTGATGAATATGAATAAAATTAATAAAAATGTAAGCTATATCAAACTATCACAGCAGAACACAGAATGTATCTAACCACACAGGTAGTAGTAGGTGTACGTACGTAATTCATTATCTATAACATTTAAGTAAACCTGTGTCAGTCGATGTTACTATTGGTTTTCCAATAAATATGCAAACCACTTGAATTACTTACTAAAACCGGAAATAATATGAACATTTTGACATTGACTGTACCAGTTTCAAGTTTTTTATCGTAATTTTGGAACTTTGGCAATGCGATCGGGTTCAATATCCTAATTTTGTACTTGCTTCTGTAAAATGCGTTTTGGAGACTTTATTATATTCATATTATTCAAGCATTTAAGACTTGGCGTTCTTTAAAAAACATAAAAAAACAAGAGCACGATAGATGGCGTGCCAATCAATCATGCAATAGTCAATAATGGCTGTCAATGTCAAGGACATTAAATTATTTATTCACATCAACGTGTAATGTTGTCAAATTTTGACAAAATGCCGTCTACTTGATAGGTATCTTTGTTATTTATTATAGCCAAACTTCATGATGGTCCATCGGTCCTTACATGTGTTGGGAGCATGCACTGACCAACTTTCAGCCTTTATAAAATAACGAAGGTCTGGGGTTCACTGGCTCTTAGGCCACCCCTAGGGTTAAAATCTCATCAAAGAATGAAAGGACGAAGTATGATTTGTCTTCTTCTCGGTAGAAACGTCGTCTAAGGCGCTCATTCTAAGCGGAAGAAGTAGACTTCCCCCACGCTTAATGAGCGTTTCGTATTCACTGCTCAAGCACTGATCCGGACTCTAGTATAGATTTTGTGACAGTTTCATAGTGAATCTCTTCTCAAATCCATGCTTGAGAACTATTTTATCAAAATACGAGTCTTAGAAAACATTTTGAAGAGAAGACAAATCATACAACGAAGAGAAGTCAAAACATACTTCATCTGTCTTTTGTGTGACGGAAGGAGGCAGACAGTAATTTTAAAATAGAGAAAGAATCATCCATAGACAAAACGCTGTCTATGTCGCTTACGCTCATAATGAGGACCCATACCATATATATACAAAATAATACCCATATATAGTACTGTGGTCCGCCATATCTTTAACTGGCACGATAATGTAAATACTTAATCATATTTGTAAATTGTTACGGCATCAATTTTATTGTCAGGAAATCAGCAATTATTATAAGGTATTACGTTGTAGCTACCTTATAGATTAAGTAACCATAATTCCTTCATTGGTAATTAAGATTTGCTTGTACAAGTTTTCTAAAAACCTACGCAAGTTCAAGGTTCTCCACCGCCAATATTTATTTATAATATTAAAACGAATTCATAGTCGATATCGAGATGGGATGGCGGTTCCCCTGGGTGCCAGTTTACCAATTGTGCGCAGAGCTATTAGTATGAAAAGGAAGGAGAAATAACAGACGCAGGAAAGAAATGTATGTTTGTAAATCTCAATAAATCAGCAGTTAAAATAGCAAGCGAAAACTAATAATATAATCAACTTTGTTAAATAAACAGCATGCGACAATATAAAGCGTGTTTACTAACCTCTAAACGTCAAGTTGACAGCTTCCCAATATGGCGACGCCTCTTCTAGGTCAAGGGCAGTGTTGCAAGTTTATAATCTTCAAAATGTCGCTCGGCATAGCCGGTTTTAAAAGTTAGATATTGATAATGTTTATTTTCTGACATGACATTGGTATGATATTTTGTTTAGGACACCAATACAAATAAGACTATTTATAAATAAGTGAAATAATTTTGATTTTTTGTTTTTCTAGTTGTTCATCGCCAAGACGTGAATTAGGTGAACCTTTTTTATATCATTGGTTGCCAAAATTTATTTGCTAATTGGTTTTTTTTTCATCGAGCCACCGGCTGGCATATTGGTGGACCTGAGATAGCATTCGCTATGCAAGTTTCATAATATTTAATTTTCTTTTAGTTAGCTATTTAATATTAAAAATAATGATAATACTAGATAAAGTTGGATTATTAGCTTCTTTTGCATGTAAATAACATATTAAACTTGAATTAAAAAAAACTATAAATATTAACCACTTTATATATTACCATATTATATTACACCACTTTTAATATATTGTGAGTAGTAATCTAATAACCGATCAATTTATAATTATACGTACCTACCTATTGCTGTAACAAAAACATAATACAAAATATAACCGTTCATAAAAACTTGGGCAAAAAAACTGGTTAGACCTGTCTCAAAATGGTCGCAAATAAACTAAAACCATTTTAGACCCCGGTTCTAAAATGGTTTTAGTACTCGGATTGGTAACGTTCGACAAATTATCATTTATTTTGGAGACACGTTGGAGAACGAATCATTCCATCAAGGCTGGTTGGAATTCGAGTTCTGTCATTTTAAGGGAAAACATGGTCTCTTTTATTTTAATGGTTTTTCTTGTGTTATAGTGAGTATTGTTGTTTAATTTTGGTGAAAATTTAACCAATAATACTTGTGGTCGTGTCATAAAGTGTGAGCCATTAGAATAAAAGTGTTTAAGGTGATTTCCTTGAAAAGATATTTCGTTTTCAAGTTTTGGAGGTAAAATTCCACCATTTTCTCTTCAAAACAAACGGCTGCCGACTTGACGAATGACTTGACTTGACTTATATTATTTCAAACACATCACTTGACACTGGCAAAATTGTCTGTCGAAATGACGGACAGAGGCCATATAGGTATAGAAGAAGAAGAAGACATTTATCGTACGTTTGTAAGCAACATTGAAGTTTATTATTTAGAGCGTTTTGTTTTCAAGGCGTAAGTGCGCATAACCTTCTGGTATATTCTTGTCGGACATTAATATAGCATAATAAATTACAACTATTACCTATCTATTCAAGTACGACTACTGATTATAAGACTAAGAAGTGAATAATAATAATGATTCATTGATAGAACTAAATTGAAAATACAAATTGACAGGTGTATCAGTTTTTTAAGCTTACTTACTTATCTTTGAATTTGAACCTAAAATACTTCACAAAGAATCATATCTACCCATATTTTTTTTTTACAACAAATTAGTCAAACAAGCTTACAGCCTGCCTGTAAGCGGTTACAGTAGCGTAAGGACGCCTGCAACACCAGAAGTGCAAAACGCGCGTTACCGACCCTTGAAGAATATTAAAAAACACCTTTTTTGAAATGACCCATACTGTAGTAACTATTATGTTCTATTAAAACATTTTTTTCGCGCTGGGAATATTTCATAATACACACTACCTATGTCATACAGTGTGCAGTGCATAGATATTTTTGATATATCGTTTGTTTAGTAATGTAAGTCAATTTTGAGGATCACAAATGTACGCTATGTCCAAAATAAATTATAATAAATCTTCGCTAATCGTTTCAGGAATGAAAAACTTAACATAATAAACAAACGTCCAATGAGGTGAATGATCTCTTTACGAAAACATGAATCACAGTTTTAATTTCAAAACTCTAGTAAGAATTCCAAGAAGCGTCAGCGAACTTTGTATATCCACTAGCACAATAAAAAAATTTTGAAACTCGAAAACGCGCGCGAAAACGAGTTGTTTGTCTAATGATGAACAAGTAACTGATATGTATCATTTATCAAATAATAATAGCAACATTAATGTACGTTTGTTTGTTGACATACATATACATAGTACAACATTACACACAGAAGTAGCTGATAAGTAATTTATGATTAGATTTGAAATAATCTACTTTTAGGCACAATTACAATTTGATTGCATTGAATAAAATTAATAAATGATGGGCAAGTAAAGCCAAAAACGCTACAAGTCGCACAGCCATTCATCTAACACAGCACAAGAGGGTATCTTATCTATACTAGGATGTGTTGTGTGACGCTAGGTTCAAAAGTTTATCTAAAGAAACATAGCTAACACAATACGTCATTGAATAACCTACAAAGGTTGTTTAGATTGCAGTTTACGTTATTTACATTAGGAGACCCCATAACCCAGTTTTATACTTCGAAACGTATTAAAAAAGTTAGCTCCATCGCATGCCACATTAAATTGTAGTGTATGCGAAACTCCCTAGTAAAATGTGATGTCACCGTGCCCATAACATTCCTCGTAGCAAAGCTGACATTCTAAAATAGCTGGATAATAACCTGTTTATTTTCAGATTCTCTAAGAATCAGAGTGACGGGGCCAGTGGCCAGTGTGAGGGAGTCCTTGCTGATCGACGAGTATGGAACTGAACTGGCTAAGCTATCTTTCAGGTAAGTTTGAAAATTGTAGGCGTAGATGAAAACGTTCTACGCGTGAAGGATAATTTAATTTTGACTTGTAACGAAACGCTGTCTGGGAGTGGGTGTTAATAGAATAGGTTTATTCAGCCTTATTCACAATACTAAACCATTTAAGTCCTAGGGAAGCAGAGTTAACAAGGAGTATGATCAATTTAGATAAATAATTATCGACTTTAAACTGAGATGAAAAGTAAAAGTGGCCATAAAAGCCCTAAGGCGTCAGTTCCAGTCTAATACAACAGTAATACTAAAGTAACCTAACACAAATTCCAATATCAACCAATCAGAATTGAGCATTACTCCTCTTTCGTCCAATTCCAGTTATCAACCAATAACAGGCGAAGGCCAAGAAGCGCAAGTGGACACGGTCACTGAGCTGGTGGCTGACGTCGCGGTACCAGCATTCAAGGGCTCCAAGGTTTATGTGAAAATTGTGGGCCGAGATGTGCAAGGTATGGAACTCTAAATGAAATTAAATTATTGGAGACAAATATGAGATTCTTTGTGCACCGAAAGCGGAGAAAAAGTAAAGACGGAAGAGATTAAAATAAATTTAATGAAAGAGGTATTCGCAGGAAAGAAACAAGTTCAATAAACTAAAAAAACGATTAAAGCTAATGTGTGGTTTCCTTAGGAGAGCCCTTCGTCCGTCTCTCGGGGCCTCTTAACCAGCACGAAGTGCGGCTCGGGAGATCAGCATCGATCGTATTCCCTGACAACGACTTGGAACTGGCTGAGGAGGAGAACGCCAGAGTCTACAGCAAATTGCTCTTCAACGATAGCAACGTCATACCTTTTGGGAGATCTGTGTCGCAGGTTAGTTCTAGCAACTTTGTTTTCCACAGGCATTATTTGAAGCGCTCGTGGCGTACCTTTCTTAGCCAATCTTCACCGATTATCTAAGTTAAGCAACGTCCTATGCGGTCACTATTTGGATGGTCCACTGCTAGTGGCATTTACATCTGAGCGCTTCCGTGCTTCGGAGGGCACGTTAAACTGTCGGTCTCAGCTCTAGCAGTCGTTAAGCCACGACGGAGGCATTAAGGCGGCCTAAAAACTCCGTCACCAGAGTTGGCCACTAACTCATACGAGCTTGCCTGCTTTACAGGCTTTTTGCCTCTCTGACCACCCTCTTAGACATTTACAAGGAATCTTGAGTAGGTAAGGTACTAGGTACCAAGAGATATCAGAGGATGTTTTACATGCCTATAACGAACCCAATTTCATTGTCAAGATAATTAGCACCAAGTGCTACTTTAACCCATGCGCCTATGATGAAGCTGGCTTGTAGCACCTCTCAGCCGGTTGGATCCACTTGAAAGATGATGCATGTTTTAGGCGTATAATCTTTGGCGCTTAACATGAACATGAACACCCTCCCATCATACTCCATTCAGCAGTATACTGATATTAGCTACGAAAACCTAACTTTGACGTGGCATTGTCGTAAGTTACCAAAAGACTTGTCAGAGGATTGATCGAATAACGAAATTCGGACTTACAGCATGCAGCTTCATTCAGCCTTCTGTAAATCTGGGGGCTTTACTTATAACAAACTTTTTATGTAAGCAAAATGATTACTGTTTATTTTAACCTTCAACAGGTGGTCAACCAACACGGTACTATACTGACAGCTGTTCAAATCGGTCTTAGCACCAAGTTATACGGTTCCCCAGGAGAAAACTTACAGGTGAGCATTTGCTCGCTTAGCATGAGCATTCTAGACAACGTTTCTGTTAACCGAACAAAAGGCAAATGATACATCGTCCTGTTCATTTGTTTGACGGAAATAGAATTGAATTTGGGACCTTTTTCATCACCCCTGAGTCTATCCATCAGATAAAAATATTTCTGGCATTGTTATTGACTAGTCGAGAGTAGAGACATTATCCTGATGGATGCGTTATCAATGTTATCATATGATGGTGAAATAGGCACATAGCCATCGTTTCTGTAAACAAATCGCTAAAAACCATTTATAATTTCAGATGCATTTCGAAGTGACGAACTACAGGGAGCAATCCGTTACATTTAGATTTGGAGCTGTCGGCGAATTGAGGTTTTTGACCGATATCAGTCCTGCAAGGTAAGTTTTATTGATATATAGGAGGAATCTCAGGCATAAGAATGTGTCTAACATACTAAGAGATAAATGCTCGAATACTCAAACGCCAGTTAAATCTCGTAATCATCTAAAAGCTACTTAAATATAAGCATCCCTCAAATTTAAATGGTATACAGAAACGTCACTCAAGCAATTCGAAACCATGATTAGCCAAGCAGCCCTCAAATGTTTACATCATGGCAACATTCTGCTCAAAAATTGTGCATCAGCACGTTCTCAGTTACAAAATAATTTAATTTACGTCTCGTATTCGTTTTACGCAGTTTTGTTTGAACAAATATTTTCTAAAATTATTAATCAGTTGAAATATAACAGCGTGATGTAGGTTTGGATTAAATTACGATTGAAATTATGTTTTTATTGAAATAAATATCAAAAGAAGACGTCTATGGAAAAAAAAATTCTTGAGATAATCGTCGTAGATTGGAACATTTGGAACGTCAAACTTGACATTTTACGCGCGATTATTCAACAAGATCTGTATTAGCATTTATTATGTAACTAGCTGACCCCGCAGACTTCCTACTGCCTCAATTTTAATTTTCAAACCTTATAAACCTTCCCTGGACTTCCACAAATAATTCAAGACCAAAATTAGCCAGATCGGTCCACCCGTTCTCAAGTTTTAGCAAGAATAACCAACAGCAATTCATTTTTATATTTATGAAGATTGATTCACGATGGAGGAGAAGAAGAAACGTGGATGCAACTATACCCCTGCAGAGAAAGATATCCTCTTGGAGCTGATAAAGAAGTAAGTACCTACATAAACAATAAATGCTGTACTTTATACTTATTTAACCGCAAGAGCCTGGTAGGTACATGTAAGTTTGTTACTATAGGTACAATACATGGCTATAACATAGGTAATCGTACATCGCACAGGGGTCGCCAGGGCAACCGTTGTCTGTATCAAGCACTGAAACTTGTGACCACTTACCATTTGAAAGGCTCAGAATAAATACATGATTTATGTCTATGTACAAGTACTTTTTCCTATGTTTATACATACTCAGCTGAACATTTCACAGATCCTAAGCTTAATTCCAAACTGTTTCATGTTTTAAATAATATGCTACATATTTCAGATATCAAGATATAAATTGAAAATAAAGAAGCTGCCACCTAATACTTTTGTTGAAGCTAGAGACTTGGGATAGAGTGTGCCAACTGAATAATGCTGTCGCTGTAAGCGGCTGCAGGACATGGATACAACTCCGGCACCTCTATGAACATGAATAAAGAAATTGAAACTACAGAAACTGTAATCTAAATTGCATTGAAATAAAAATATTTTTAAGTGGAAAAATGTGTATTTATTAATTTGGTCCTCACAGTAAAGCTTTGATTTGCCTCAAGTCCTATAGGTTGTTGTACTGTGGGTTTCTCCTCAACATAGGGTCCGAAAGTGAAGACATGGACGATACAGACATTTTTATCCACTTTTTATCACTATTTGAAAAGTTTCTATAGATTTAACTTGATTTGAGGGACCTCGCGACCACTCTCAGATCTAAGGGCTGCTCAAATCAGTTTGACAGTTGATTTGACAGGTAAATAACGTTGAGTATCGTTCCTGTATACGAATTTTACACTGAGTGGTGTTTGAGCAGGACTTATTTTGAGAAGCTCTTATATTTAACAGATACTCAAAAAAGACGTTTGGGTATACGAAATTAAAGTTTAAGAGCTGCTCAAACGTTTAAGCAGCTCTCAAATATTTGAGAAGCGTTTGAGTATTCGACCGAAAGTCTGTAAAATAATTAAAATAACTTAGCATGAGCGTCCTAGACATTTCTTTATGGAAGAGAAGACAAAAACACTTTGTCCCTTTCTTATGCTTGACGGAAAAAGAGACAGGGATTCTACATTCTTTCGTCAACAAACGTTTCTACCGAAGAGAAGACGAATACCACTTCGTCGTTTTCTTTTGCAGAGACAGGAATAATTCTATATTCTCTTCCGTAGAGAAACATTTCTATAAAAAAGAAAACAAAAAAAGAAGACACAAAACTTCATCCCTTTCTTATGCTTGACGGAAAACGTTACTCGAAGTTACTCAAGCATAGATTGTAGAGGATATCACTGTAAACTGTAAAACATCTATGCTTGAATCCGGATCAGTGCTTGAGCAGTAAATGCACCTAGAATAAACCAATGATTATTCTTTCAGGCAAACGATACCTTCTGGGCAGACGGTAAATGTCATCGTCAGCGCGTTTATTCCGACAACAGCACAGCCCGGGGCGAGAGACTTTGTCACATTCACGGCTTATGGTAAGAGAGTAACTTAAAATTTTTATTATCAATATTGATTGAAACCTAATCATTGGTATTTGAGTACTTCCGTGGGAATTTAACTTTTTCTTGCTACGTTTATGGATTTTTTATTTCGAAAAAATTTCCGCAACGCCAATCCCCTCAAACAGTTGTAAATATTGTTAGGAAACCTACGACTCAGTTAGTTTCCGTACGTATTGGATTAATTCCTAATTCTACTTTAAGGGGATTTTTATACTTTTTGTCTCAAAATCCTCTTGATTTTGTCTTTCCTGTGGATAAGGTTGACTACAGTGTTCTACTTCTACTTATACACTTTGATTCGTTGTATATTCTCTATTTTCACCGATTGTACACTCAAACGGCTGCACTTTTGCACATGATTACATGTCTAAAGGCCTAAATCTCTATTCCAGGTTTAGAACAGGTCTCAATATACGCCTACATATACGTCCTGAACCCTCAAGACACCAGAACAGACGTGTGGGCTCCAGAAGTACGGCATAACTTCCAAGGCAGCTGTATTGGAAGGCAGGGCGCCGATTGCTCGCAGTATGTGTGGTCAGCTACGATCGTAGCACGGGATTCCCCGGGGGGTTAGTAGCTCTGCCATTCCCTTTCATACATTCAAAGAAAAATAAGAACTTTTCAGACCAATTAATAAACTAACGCAGTTCTGATGTAACAAACATGAAAAAAATACAACCGAATTGAGACTTAAAATTCTCCAATCTCCAACTCGACTCGACTCGACTCCAATAAATCAATCAAAAAAGCGTCAAAAATTATTCCAAAGTAGAATTTCTGAACTGAACAAGAACAATGTTATTCACAGGTATTCTGCGGCTAACTTCATCGCCAATGGGCGTGATGTATGACAGTAACTTCGTAGCCGGTTCTCGAGACGAAGTGGTGGCTACATACCGGGCCACTTGCTGCGCGCCCAGAGTTCTCATCACCGCTGTCGATTCTTTTGGAAACGTCAACAGTTATACCGTGGATATATCTAGTAAGTATCAAGTACCTAAGTAAACAGGTTCCTATATATTTTGAAAATAGACATCCCGACTAAGGCCGTTTGTCCACCAACGGACGGCACCGATAATGAGATTACGAATGACGTGACGGCGATGACGTGACGTGACACCATGCCGGCACCTATATCAGTGGCTCAGTAGTAGCTTTAACAAAACCGGCGAACAGCGCGGTGGAGAAGTTATACGTGTTCTGTATTTCCCTGGTAGTGCCGGCACATCAGCCCGTTTCAATCCCAACCCGATTTCTAGTAGGATATTCTCTAAATACTACTATTTCGCTTATAATGTTGGCCATCTGTTTTTTCCATCACTAATCATAGAGGCTCCATCAACGTGTTTTATAGCTTTTGCAACTTGTTGTTACAATTCTAGAAGTGTCTGTTCACAAAGAGGATAGAGTGTTAAGGGCTCCTTTGGAGGCAGATTCAAGCGCTGCCCTAGACGAATTGGCTGGTTCAACCAATTTGGCGGAGGCGCCACCTTAAAAACTCCTTGTTTTACTTATCTTTTTACTCTTTTACAGGTTACTTCACCCCAGCAGCGATAGCCGCGATAGTCCTAGGAGTACTCCTAGTTATAGCTCTTATAATACTAATAGCATATCTTATAGTATTTTGTGTGAGACGGCGGAAAGATTCTCGGGAACTATATACCACTTCATCAAGAAATATCAGTTAGAGCTCATTAGAAATTGAATCAGACATTGATCAAATTCAAATTGTTTATTTAATATATACGTTACATAAATTGTTCTGTTTAAAAAAAATCTTCTCAAGATTTGAGAAATATTTATGATTTTACGTTTACTTTTTAAATCCTGCACACTTAGCATAAATGCCCTAGACAACGTTTCTATAACGAAGAGAGAATCATAATACTTCTTCTCTTTCGTTTGACCGAAAGGAGAGGTATTCCTCTTCTTATTTTAGTCTCTCGTAGTTTAGTCTCGTCAATAAATCGTTGTTCAGAGCCCTCAAGCTATGCCTGCTGGAAATCAGATAAAAAAGTTTTTTTTAAACTTATTTTATGGTAGTTAACCCATACTGACACGTTTTTTTTAAAAATATTGCCGACAAAACCCGTATGCTGATTGACGCTCAAGCACTGATACGGACTCAACCGTAGCTTTTTGTATGATTTGTACCTATTCAAATGTATGCTTGAGTAACGTATGAGTTTGTACCTTTCTTATTCAATAAAATTAAGTGTTTGTTGCTAAATTAAAATGTATGATTGATACGTATTTATATTATAGTTACCTTAGTTTATTTTAAGTACTGTTTCCGTTGAACTCAAGACTAAAATGTTTTTGCATTGTCTTAGTCATCGTTAGAATAAAAGTGAATAATTAAGTTAATGGTATAATTTATGTTCTAAAACAATATTATGGATGTTTACTATTATGGCTGCGGTCTGTCTGACGAAGCTGACAGTTGACAGTTTGCGACTAGAGTCCTTTCCATGAAAGAAGTCCCGCAGACGCGGCGCTGTAGTCGACCTTAAGTATTATTTCTCGGGCAGCACTTTTAACAACTTTAGGCATTGAAAACAAGACTTTGATCACAGAAACCAAATAAAAACGCACTAGCATCCGAACACATTAACAGCACCTGACAACTAATTTAAAATTTAGGTTTAAATTTCCGCGGGACTTCTTTCATGAAAAGGACTCTAAGGCCCATATGCTGATTTACTGTTCAAGCACTGATGGGGACTCAAGCAGGCGTTGGGGCATTTCAGGTCCCGATTTGCATACATTTGGTTAATTATTAGATTAACTTTGTTATTTATAACTTCTGTTGGTGGTTTTATCATAATCTATTATGCAATAGCAGTAACGAAAAATAAAGTAATTATTTTGATGTAAACACGATAGACAACATTGAAAAAGACGCATTTTTCGAAGTAAAATGTCTAATAACTAATGATTCACGCTGCTTTATAATGACATTGTAACATTTTTAAAAACTGCATTGTATGTGTATTGTAACCAGGGACCGTACAACCCCGATTTCGAGTTAACTCCTTCGAAGGGGTAACCCCTTCATTGGGTTTGCAGTTGATGGGGTTACCGTTTCATTTGATAAACCGCCTCCCTACCCTAAGTGAAAGGGTAACCCTTTCATTGGGTTTTCAGTCTATGGGGTTACCCTCTCATTGAGGGTATCCGATTGAATGAGGTTACCTCTTGATAGGGTTTTTTGGTGTTACACCATGGTTATCATTCCATCTCACGCTGTGAGGTGGGGGAATTTTTAAATCAAGATTATAATTTTATTTTCAAAATTCCCCCGCTGTGAGGTCACAGTGTGAGATGGAATTTAGGTTCTATTCTAATATGTCTAGCATATCCTCGTGCTCCTACTAATGTCACGTACAACGAATATTGTCACTTATTAATAACCGAGTTTTTCTTGCGAAATATGTAGTAAGTACATAGAAAGTAAATTCGTATGTACTTTATAGCCAGGCTTTAGTCCGGACTTGAAGTCCAAAACTTTTGGATGTAAAATAGTATTCCTTGAAGTACATAATAATATAGGTAGACACTTTATAAAATAGATGCAAAAGTTTGGATGCTACCTACTTACCTACTCAATCACGTCGTAATAAAGTTTGATAATCGTAGAGATGAATTGTTTTGATGTATGGATCATGACTTCCAATACTCATTACCTACTCATTAAGACTTGCTGACGATTCGGAGAAAAAAATTGGGAGAAATTCTCCCAATCGTCACTTTTGATTTTAATAATTTTTGTTGTGACGATTCGGACAACTTTAAAAATAGCTGCATTGTACAGTCAGGTAAACAATTTTTAAGCAAAATGTGATATAGCTATTAAGGTGGTTCGATTTCCATATTAATTTATTTTACCAATTTGGGGGAAATTATATTATTATACCTAACAAGCAATTTTTATTTATTTCTTGAATCATAGAACTTAAAATCAAGATCTATTTTTTTGATGACAGCCGTCAAACTTCAAACGCCCATATCTCGGAAACTACTCACCCTAGAGTTCTCGTTCCAAAACCAAATGAAAGGTGTGATCAAGATCTATTTTTTTGATGACAGCTGTCAAACTTCAAACGGCTATATCTCGGAAACTACTCACCCTAGAGATCTCGTTCCAAAACCAAATGAAAGGTGTGATCAAGATCTATTTTTTTGATGACAGCTGTCAAACTTCAAACGGCTATATCTCGGAAACTACTCACCCTAGAGATCTCGTTCCAAAACCAAATGACAGGTGTGATCAAGATCTATTTTTTTGATGACAGCTGTCAAACTTCAAACGGCTATATCTCGGAAACTACTCACCCTAGAGTTCTCGTTCCAAAATCAAATGAAAGGTGTGATCAAGATCTATTCTTTTGATGCCAGCTGTCAAACTTCAAACGGCTTTATCTCGGAAACTACTCACCCTAGAGATCTCGTTCTAAAACCAAATGAAAGGTGTGATCAAGATCTATTTTTTTGATGACAGCTGTCAAACTTCAAACGGCTATATCTCGAAAGCTAGTCACCCTAGAGTTCTCGTTCCAAAATCAAATGAAAGGTGTGATCAAGATTTTTTTTTTTTGATGACAGCTGTCAAACTTTAAACGGCTATATCTCGGAAACTACTCACCCTAGAGTTCTCGTTCCAAAATCAAATGAAAGGTGTGATCAAGATCTATTTTTTTGATGACAGCTGTCAAACTTCAAACGGCTTTATCTCGGAAACTACTCACCCTAGAGATCTCGTTCTAAAACCAAATGAAAGGTGTGATCAAGATCTATTTTTTTGATGACAGCTGTCAAACTTCAAACGGCTATATCTCGGAAACTAGTCACCCTAGAGTTCTCGTTCCAAAATCAAATGAAAGGTGTGATCAAGATCTATTTTTTTGATGACAGCTGTCAAACTTTAAACGGCTATATCTCGGAAACTACTCACCCTAGAGTTCTCGTTCCAAAATCAAATGAAAGGTGTGATCAAGATCTATTTTTTTGATGACAGCTGTCAAACTTCAAACGGCTAGATCTCGGAAACTACTTACCCTAGAGTTCTCGTTCCAAAATCAAATGAAAGGTGTGATCAAGATCTATTTTTTTGATGACAGCTGTCAAACTTCAAACGGCTATATCTCGGAAACTACTCACCCTAGAGATCTCGTTCCAAAACCAAATGAAAGGTGTGACCAAGATCTATTTTTTTGATGACAGCTGTCAAACTTCAAACGCCCATATCTCGGAAACTACTCACCCTAAAGATCTCGTTCCAAAACCAAATGAAAGGTGTGATCAAGATCTATTTTTTTGATGACAGCTGTCAAACTTCAAACGCCCATATCTCGGAAACTTCTCGCCCTAGAAATCTCGTTCTAAAACTAAATGAAAGGTGTGATCAAGATCTAAATTTTTGATGACAGCTGTCAAACTTCAAACGGCTATATCTCGGAAACTACTCATCCTAGAGTTCTCGTTCCAAAACCAAATGAAAGGTGTGATCATAATCTATATTTTTGGTAAACGTTTGAAGTTTGACAGCTGTCATCAGAAATGTAGATCTTGATCACACCGTTCATTTGGTATTACAACGAGAAATCTAGGGTGAGTAGTTTCCGAGATATAGCCGTTTGAAGTTTGACAGCTGTCATCAAAAAAATAAATCTTGATCACACCTTTTATTTGGTTTTGGAACGAGATCTCTAGGGTGAGTAGTTTCCGAGATATAGCCGTTTGAAGTTTGACAGCTGTCATCAAAAAAATAGATCTTGATCACACCTTTCATTTGGTTTTGGAACGAGATCTCTAGGTTGAGTAGTTTCCGAGATATAGCCGTTTGAAGTTTGACAGCTGTCATCAAAAAAATAGATCTTGATCACACCTTTCATTTGGTTTTGGAACGAGATCTCTAGGGTGAATAGTTTCCGAGATATAGCCGTTTGAAGTTTGACAGCTGTCATCAAACATTTAGATCTTGATCACACCTTTCATTTGGTTTTGGAACGAGAACTCTAGGGTGAGTAGTTTCTGAGATATGGGCGTTTGAAGTTTGACAGCTGTCATCAAAAAAATAGATCTTGATTTTAAGTTCTATGATTCAAGAAAGAAATAAAAATTGCTTGTTAGGTATAATAATATAATTTCCCCCAAATTGGTTAAATAAATTAGTATGGAAATCGAACCACCTTAATGTAAATACACGCTCGCAAAGCAATTTAAATAGCTAAATCATATTTTGCTTAACATTTTTTTACCTGACTGTACTCAACGGCTTCCTTAATTTGATGTTCTCCGAATCGTCACAACAAAAATTATTAAAATCAAAAGTGACAATTGGGAGAATTTCTCCCAATTTTTTTCTCCGAATCGTCAGCAAGTCCTCATTAAACTCAAATGCAGTAAGTAGGTAGTAGGTACATACATACCTACCAAAGAAATCAAGCTAACCCCGCAATTTGCAATTTGCAATAAGCAATTTGGTGGGTTCGATTCCTGGTTCAGACAGTTGATTATTCAATTTTTTTATATTAAAATAATTATATTAATATTAAATAGAAAAATTACTTAGTTTGTTTCAAATTTAGCATGTCCCTAAAATACAACAAAAGTAGAATACGAAAGGTGTAAGTAGGTAGGGAGATATCGTAGGTACAAAATACCAGCCTCTGAAGCCACATTTAAAGAAGTAGGTAGTAGGTACCTACTTAAGATTTTGCTATAAAGTCAACGGGAAGCATAGTTTGTATGTTGCTTTATTACTGAGTCCCACGCGGGCAAAGCTGCAGGCGCTACAGCTGGTAAACAAATAAATCAATGCATCAAACAATCACGCCATTTCTCGTAGGTATGCTCAGTAGGAATGAAAAATAAAAATGAACTTTAGTGAACTAAATATAATAATCATAATCGCTTGTCTCTTCAAGTCTGTAGCAAAATAGATCAAAGATGCCGCCTCGCCGGTCGCCGCACAGGCGAGGCGGTGCCGCGGTGGCTCGACGCGTGCTAGTTAAAAACATGATATTATGAACCTAATGTAAAGTAGATAGGAATCAAATTACAACTCTTCGAGTTGTAACGTATAACCGTGTTACAATTGTCGAAAGGGTAACCCACACGAATGGGTTTTTGAATAGTACGAAAACCCATACAATTGAAAACCCTATGATTGGGTAACCCAAACGAAAGGGTTTTGAAGGGGGTTACCCCTTAAAACAGCTTACCAAACAATAGGGTAACCCATAAGGAAAGGGTTTTTTATTAACCGCTTGGAAAAACCCTATCGAAAACCCCTTCAAGGGGTAACCAAATCGGTCCCTGATTGTAACAAAGAAAGTTCCATCAATGCAAGTTTAAAAAAAAATGTGGGACCTGGGCTCCATCCAATTTGCCGCAGACCCTTTTTGTACGCAAATCTCGACTCAAATCTATGCTTGAGTAACCATTTCTGTATCAGGATAGGGGCCTGCGATACACTGCGCGGTGACACTACAACGGTTCGCAGTCCAGCTGGCATTTGCGCGCAATATAACTCGAAAATACGTTAACGCGGCGGCCGTCAGATTTGTTCGTGATAGAGGTACAGTACGACTGCGAACTCAGTAGTTCGACGTGTGATCATAGCCCATACTGCTGTGCATACACATAGAGCAATCTAACTAACACGGTATATTGTAGTAAAGTAAGTTCGTATGAGTTCGTGGCCGAATCTGGTGACGGAACTTTTGAACCACCGTCTCAAGCTCTGACGTGGCACAACGACTGCTAGAGCCTGGCCAGTTTAACGTGCTCTCCGAAGAACGGAAGCACTCAGATGTAAATGCCACTAACGATAACCAATCCAAATAGTGACCGCGCATAACATCGGTTAGCTGAAATAATCGGTGAAGATTGAGTAAGCAAGGTAAACCACGAGCGCTTCGCTTTAGTAATAGGTAGGTTATGATGTTAGTTTCAAAAATTATGTTAAGAATTTTGTTTACTAATACGGGTAGCATTAATATAAGACCAATTAAAGGAGCCATACTATTTGTGAAGTTAATTAATTTTGAATAAATTAAACTCATTTCAATTGTTTTGTTTTATTTACCCTACCAACATGTGTCATATGACCACACATTTTTTTTAAATGTTTGTTTATTGTACAGGTATGTACTTAAATCTTTTACAATAATATGACAATGCCCATGTATAGCCGCTAGAGTACAATGTTATAAACAAAACAGTGTCCCATATTGTGTTCCAAATGGTGAATAAATATCTATGACTATAGCAAGCAAGCTCGTATGAATGAATGAATGAATGAATGAAAATACTTTATTGTACGTAGGTACACCTTACAAACTAATATGCGAGACAGATTATGTTATAATATATTACATTACGTACAATGGGCGGTCTTACCGCTAGGGAGCAATTTCTTCCAGACAACCTTTGGATGGAGTGGAGCGTATGAGTTAGTGGCCAAGTCTGTTGATGGGGATTTTAGGCCGCCTTGAGGCCTCCGTCATGGCTTAACAACTGCTAGAGCCGGGACCAACAGTTTAACGTGCCCTCAGAAGCACGGAAGCGCTCAGATGTAAATGCCACTAGCGGTCACCCATCCAAAAAGTGACCTATCACTATGTAACTATGTAAGTATTCCAAGCTTACGAGTTTATTACTATCAGAGGAAGAGGATTATTATTATTATTATTATTATTTTATACACAGGCAGCTTAAAGCTGATACGTGTATATCACTTAATATTGTCTGTGCACTTGGTTTATCTAGTCTGTTTTTAAATGTATTAACCGTTGGAGCACTAATTATAGATTAGAGTGATGCCCATCGATATGTACAAGATTTTCTTTGGAACCAGTGTGAGTGCAGTATTACAATCAGCTGTCATGTTGTGTTTACACTATGCCGCAGTTGTCAGTGAAGTGGGCATGAGCATAGTGTGAACACAAACATGCGTCTGTCTTGTCTCCCGGCCCAAGTTCATGACCTTGCTCTCTAATGAGAATAAAGGGGACGTTTCTGTGGCAAAAAGTCTGGGGCAATGATGCGGGCAGCGGCATGGGCATAGTGTGAACAGTATTTCAAGTAGTGGTTTTTTACACCAACAACTGAAGTAGGAAAGTGTGTTGTCAGAGGTATCATGTGACCAAAGTAAAGTATAGATGGGATGGTATTTAGGTATGTTTGGTGAAAGTTGGAACAGCTGTTTCCTTAGGATGATATTCAACAGCTGTGACTAGGTATCACAGCTGTTGAATATCATCCTAAGGAAACAGCTATATTTTGAGATATCTCATGCATAAATTTATTAAAGTTATTGCAGTTTGAAAAATTAGATTCATCACAAAGTGAGAATAAGCCAAATTTAAGGCCCTACAACAATGTGATGATGACCAACATATAATAGAGGCTCTAGGGAGATTTTCCGGTTTGAGTTTTTTTTTTTAGTTCTTTCTTGTTACCTACATAGGTAGGATGAATTTCCTGAATTATTTAGTTTCAAGATAAACACAGAAAGGCGAAAGTTTAAAGAAGCACTCACAAAAGCTATTCTGATGATCTTTAGCACCTTTTTATAGATAGTTTTGAGTGATAAGGCCAAGTCCGGTGTGAAACCGTTTTCAAACGGTGCGTTTTTGTAAGATTTGTAAAGAAATGATGCCATTTTCACACTATTATGTAAACACTGTATAAACACTTGTTTAATTGAAAATTTTATTTCTAGAAGATTATTAGTCTGCTAAAAAGTTAGAATAAGCACTATGAACACGATAATAACGAGTAAAACCCAGGAATAACGTATAAATCGCACACTTTTGACAGAAGTATCGCGCATTGCTGTGATCACTATTTTGGCTTTCAACAGCCACTTGCGTCATAAAAATCGCAATGTATTCGTAAATATATGATAAAAATACATTATAGTACTCACCTAATCGTGTGACTTGCCCCTGGCACGGTGAAGCAGGCAGCAAAACAGCTTTGTGAGTCAAGTCCTCCAATGAGAGACCAATAACAGCGCTCGAAAGAAGAGAGTTTTTTACAACGTTCCTGTTGATATGATCACCGAAACTTTTGTCAGACATGTTCACTTATTTGTTAGCTACCGGCACATTCGATAATTTTAACAAATTCACACATTTGGAGGTCGAAAATAGATAATTTAATTTAGACAAAGTTAAAAAGTTACGTGTCACTTGCTTTGCTTATTTTGACAAAACATTTGACGTTGATTTGACATGACTTTCATTGACATTTGACATTCGTACTTGGCGTGAAACCGGTGCTAGTGCCATTGAAACCCAAATGGAACCTCGTAAGATTATTAACTTGCTAGAGAGTTGTTGGAGAGTTGCTCGCGAGGAGAGAAGTGCAGTGCATAAGTACAGTGCAACTATTTATTCACAGATTACCTACTAGCTAACGCATTATTTATTATTCTAGAAGCCTAGGGATCAAAACCGATGCGATGATGTATGGAAAAATAGGTTTATAAAAAAATAGACAATACTTTTGTGTACAATAAAGAATACAGAATGGTTGTAGACGATGACGTAGGTACCTACCTATTTAAAAGTGTATTCTCGGAAGAATAATAAAACCAGTGCATCCATCATAAAATTATTCTTCGGAGGTACCTAGATCCCTATTACATTTTCCTCATGTTGGCATTGGCATCAAGATGTTCTGTCTTGGCACAGATTGTCTTGGGCACGCTTGCGATTGGTACTGACAGTAGAGCTATCTATAAATCGTTTGCAACGATTTGCAGATAGCATAACTGTTTCATGTATATTTTGTAAATAATGTGAATATTGGTAATACTGTATTCGCTGTAATTTTCTTTGTGAATACATTTTAGGAAAGGAAAATGTAACAAAATGAGACACCTGTTTATTTATTACATTTATTCATAATTTTTTATATCACAAATTATAATCTCTACACTGCAGAGTCCATTAGTTTTATTTTGTTGATCCGAAAAGTGGGAAACGAGAAACTCGCAGTTTTTGTATGGAGAAAAGTAGTTTTCAAATCTCCCGCTAGAGGCGCTTATAGGGCTTTCATACATTCTCGCAAATAGCATAACGATATTCGATCTATTAGTGTGTTAGTAGTCAGCGGCTGTATTAGCCAAATAGTCTCTTCTGCCGATATTTGAAGCTTGCTTGTTTTGGACAGCCTCCAACTTTGGACATTCTGTGAATAAATAAGATCGTTGTAAAGACATTGAAAGCGACTCGATTTTTTTGCATTACGCAGACAAAGTTGCCAATGGTGTAAATTCTACGCAAAAATTATAGCTGTTTTTGTCTTTTGAGTTTATGAGCAAAAATTTAAGTGCTGTCAAATTAGGTTAGTTAAGAAAAACGTGCCAACAGAATTGACACCAATGACACTGGCAAAGTTACCAACAGATCATCTGTTGGTGTTCAGTCTAGTGCAAGCGTCATTTTAAATTGTAAATCAATGCTCAAGCATTGATATCAGTGCGTTGATCACGAATAAATGTGACAATCGCAAGCGTATCGTAACGCTAGCGTATCCGAGATACACTGCGCGGTGACACTACAACGGCTGGCAATTGAGCTGGCATTGACGCGCAATGTAACTCGAATAAGTCAACGCGGCAACTGACAGATTTGTTCGTGATAGAGGTACAGGAGCTACGAGGGAAACGATAAACATCATTTAGGGACCGTTACGAGCCACAACCTTCCTTTCGATAGTCGGTTACGTAAAAGAATAAATATATATGGTGACGTCGACTTATTTGACAGGCGTCATGGCGCAGTCAGAAATAGCTCTGCCTTCCGTGCTGTGGGTCGTGGGTTCGATCCCCACCGAGAACAAACATTTATGTATGGCACACATAGATGTTTGTTCTGCGTCTGGGTGTTACTATGAATTTACAAAAATAAATGTATATAAGTAGTCTATCAGCAATGTAGTTTCCATAGTAGGGCTAAGTCACCTAGGTAAATTAAGTACACTAATTTGTAGACTTGAATACCCTGGATAGGCGCGGCGGGTAAATTACCTGTGATCCTATGACCAAGACCACCGCAGTACGAGCAGCCTTGTCCATCAGCCAAAGGTACTTCTGGCTCGCCAATCATCTCTAACAGGAAGGCCGGTACCTGCAATCAATTATTATATACGTTGATAATCTAGGCTGTGTGTTAAATTGTACTTTATTGCGCCTGACCGAGAGTAGCTAATTGAAGTTTCTAACAGAGTCATTTTGTACTTCTACTAAAATTCTGAGTTCTTACTACTCAAATACGGGGTTTGCATGGAATTCTGGGAGCTTTCAAAATTGGTAGGATTATAGGTTATTTTTCGTTTTGTTACATAACTGAGGACCTAGTACGAGTTTTGGTGTGTAATCTGTGAAACGTCTGACGGCCAGCACAGCAGTGTGCGCTGATTTGTATGGAGACACTGAGCGGATTCTTTGAGAAGCTTGGTCTACACCGAGCCCGTACTCGCATGTCGAGGTGTGCTGGCCGTCAGATGTTTCACACCCACATTATACACTGAAAACTCGTACTAGGCCCTCAGGAATCTGCCATCTTGGAAAAATGGCAGCCAAAAACGGTTTTTTGTACCTTTTGTCCGGCCTCTGTGAGTAGATGAGCCAAGTCTCTGAGTACACTGTCGTCCTGTGCTCGCGCCAGTAGCGTGGTGGCAACGCCTTCGCCGCCCGCACGCCCAGTCCTTCCTATCCTATGCACGTAGTTCTCTATATCCTCCGGCATATCGTAGTTTATCACGTGCTGGATATTAGCGAAGTCTAGACCTGGGGGAATAACAAAATATCATCATTATCTAATATATAATAAACCAGCTGGTATTTTTTTTTTGTATTTATTTTATGTACTTAGCCAATATGCAGTACTTATTTAGTTAGAAAAGGTTCTATGCTCATTTGATTTCAAGTAATTTCAGCATACTTCTAATCGTTAATAGATGGCAGTGTTCAGCATTTGATAGATGTATCAAATGCTGAACACTCCTATCTATTAACGATTAGAAGTATAACTTGTATGAAATGATTACAGTAATTAAACTTCGATCAATAGAGAAGAATCGCTCGAGGCGCAGCTTACTTAGTCAATCTTCACTGATTATCTAAGTTAAGCGACGTTCGGCGCGGTCACTATTTAAACACAAGCCAGCTCGTATGAGTTTTTAGGCCGCCTTAAGGCCTCGTTGTGGCTTTCCGACTGCTAGAGCCGGGACCGACAGTTTAAAGTGCCCTTCGAAGCACGGAAGCGCTCAGTAAATGCCACCAGCGGTCACCCATCCAAATAGTGACCACACAGAACGTCGCTTAACTTAGATAATCGGTGGAGATTGACTAAGCAAGCTGCGAGCGCCTCAGCTAACAATCTATCTATTCTGAATATATAAAACTCTTTTGAAGCTGACTGTCAATCAACGCACAGCCCAAACTATAAGTCTTAGAGGTATGAAACTTGGAGGGTAGTATCGTTATATAGTGTAGGGGTGCACTAAGAAAGGAACTTTTGAAAAGTCACACTCTAAAGCGCCTAGAACTCGAGCAACGCCGCGGGCGACGGCTAGTTCCCTCATATAAAACTATGTACCTTTACTAGCCACGTCTGTGGCCACTAATACATCCTTCTCCCCGCGTCTGAATGCTTCCACAGCTCGTGTCCTTTCTTCTTGGTCTTTACCTCCGTGTATTGCAACTGCTTCCACTCCTACAAATATTATTAGTGTCACATTAATATAAATAAACTAGCTGATACACGCGATTTCGTACGCGTGCGAAACCTGAACCGAATGAAACCGATGAGCCTCGTAGCAAATTGTTGCTTTTGGTTTAGAGAGTTCAAGCTGTATCTAAGAATCCGCGTCTTTGATTTCAATAAAATATAGCCTATGTTTCAATCCGGAAAAAGGGCTCCTGAATTGTATAAGTTTCATTGAAATTGGTCCAGTTGTTAAGGCGTAATTCGCGAACAAACCAACAGATAAACTCGATTTTCAGAATCAGAATCGTTTATTTAGTAGATTGTTTTTTTTTCGTTTTTTAGAATCGTTTTTTTATTTGTAGTGTATTTAGTTTATCCATATCTTTAATTTTAGTTTTTGTCTTTTTACAGTTTTATAATAGTACTAGGTGCTGCCCGCGACTTCGTTCGCGTCCCGTTGGATCCCGTTGATTTTCCGGGATAAAAAGTAGCCTACGTGTTAATCCAGGTCACGGACAATATGTATTCCAAGTTTCATCCAAATCGGATTAGTAGTTTTTACGTGAAAGAGTAACAAACATCCATACATTCAAACTTTCGCGTTTATAATATTAATAGGATAGATAGATAAATATTCAAGGACATAATAACAATTTGTTAGACTAACCTTTTAAAAGTAGATACTCATGTATAGCATCAACATGCTGCTTCCTCTCCGCAAAGATGAGGACGGGAGGTGGTGTTTTCTGGAGGCAACTCAGTAGATGCACTGTCCTGGCCTCTCCCTGCACAGGCTCCAGGTCTTGCCGGACGTGCATTGAGGCCGCGCCAGCACGTCCCACGTTAACCAACACTGGTTTTACTAGCGCTGATCTGTGGGAAAACAACACCAGTTAAGAGTCTGGGGCAAATTGGATGGAGCCCAGGTTCCACATTTTTTTAACACGTTCCCTGTCCAGCGGGCCTAAGATGCGCACCGCGAGATATTTGTCATGTCGTTCTGTCAAAATGTAAGCATTTTGTACCAGTTTAGAAACTATTGCACTGTGGTACCTAATGGTGTCGACAAAACGCGCCATAATGTACACTTTTGACACTTCTTAGTCGTCGTACCTCTCTGAGGACGAGATAATAGTCATGCAGAAATGTCAAAAGTTGAAAATTCAAAGGCGCGGTTTCTCGACAACATTACCACAGATAATGCAATAGTTCCTAAACTGGTACAAAATGCTTACATTTTGACAGAACGACATGACAAATATCTCGCGGTGCGCATCTTAGGCCCGCAGGTGCCCCCAATGTGGGGCCATGAAGCTTTTATTCAGGAGTCCGTGCTTCCACTATGGGTTCACAACTTCAATGGCCCCACAATGTTTTGTCAGTTTTTGGACGTATAAAATTGTCAAATCATTTTGTATGGGAACGTGTTAAAAACTTGCAATGAATAGAATAGCAATTATTTATTTTACGCAAAAATACATAAAAAGACACAATTAAATATATATTAAATTATAGACAGATGCGTAAAAAAGGTACCTACTCGCTCAGCAAATGCTAAAGGTGCACGGTGGCTCCTTTAGCGCTGGTTTTCAGGAGTGCCTAGATGGGACTTTGTTTGTTACAATACACTTACAATGCAGTTATTTCAAATGTAACAATGTCATTATAAGGCAGCGGGAATCATTAGTTATTAGACATTTTATTTCGATAAATGCGTCTTTTGCAATGTTGTTTATCGTATTTACAGATGTTTACATCCAAATAATTACTTTATATTGCGTTTTCGTGACTGCTACTGCTTATTAGATTATGATAAAACCAACAGAAGTTATAAATAACGAAAAATTTATCTAAAAAATTAAGAAATGTATGCAAATCGGGACCTGAAATGCCCAACCCCTTTCAAAAACCTCCAGGTATGAAAAAATATCCTTGGACATTACACGCAACGCCCTCTAGTCCCAAACTAAGCAGAGCTTTTACTATAGGAACAAGATTGCTGATAGAATACTTATATACATTTGTAAATACATTCTTATAATACACTAGCGACCCGCCCCGGCTTCGCACGGGTGCAATGCAGTGATGATGATGATGTATTATACATATAAACCTTCCTATTGAATCACTCTATCTATTAAAAGAAACTGCATCAAAATCCGTTGTGCAGTTTTAAAGATCTAAGCATACATACATACAGACATTAGGACAGACGCGGGAAGCGACTTTGCTCTATACTATGTAGTGATAATAACACCCAGACATAGAATACTATATCAACATTCTTGTTCTTACCTTGCAAAGTTCTGTATCTTCCGTGGCATAGTGGCGCTAAACAGCAGCGTTTGTCGTTGTCCTCCGAAGTATGAGAATATAGTTCTGACATCCTCTTCAAATCCCATATCTATCATTCTATCAGCTTCGTCCATACATAGGTATCGGCATACGTTCAGACGAACCTGTACATTAATTTATTTAGAGTAAAGCAAAGCTTAAGGGTGAACAAGTCGCCCACCTTTCCATACAAACGTGGAAGGGTAACTACTCCACTATTTGACGCTGAACAACCAAAACTAAGGATTATATCAATTTATCTCGTCATAATCTATGTCTGTAACTGTAACTTTCGTATTGAAAGTTTAGAAGCTTGTATTTTTTAAATGAATATTTTTTTACGGTTTCGGGTGTATACAGACATAGATTATGACGAGATAAATTGATATAATCCTTAGTATTGATTGGTCAGCGTCAAACAGTGGAGTAGTTACCCTTCCACGTTTGTATGGAAAGGTGGCCTACTAGTTCCACCTTAAGGTTGATTTTCAAAACATTTTTTTTTTAATTTATTTATCGTTTTAAAAAGACAACTTATTTTGTACTAACGCACTAAGGAAAACACAAGTTTTATAGGAATAATGCTACATGAGTCTTAGCGTCGATAGGCGTCGATATATTAATAGGTTAGTTACGCATATATTATAGAACTATCTTCCGCCCGCGACTTCATCCGCGTCCCGATGGATCCCGTTCATTTTCCGGGATAAAAAGTAGCCTATGTCTTAATCCAGGTCACGGACAATATATATTCCAAGTTACACCAAATCGGATTAGTAGTTTATGCGTGAAAGAGACAAACATACATACATCCATCCATAAATAAATATTAATTTAAAAAGTCGGTTTATTTATTTACCATTTTTTTATCTAACATGTCCATTAGTCGTCCTGGAGTAGCTACCATAATGTGAACCCCTCTTTGTACTACTTCCATACATTCTGATACCGCCACACCTAGAATTCATACAAAAAACAAATGAATTAGTAGCTAAGGAGCTTTCGTCGCGAGAAAATGGCTCGTATGCTCATTTATTGCTCAAGCATTGATCCGGATTCAAGCATAGATTTTTGTATGAAAAATTCTAATGCTTGAGTGTAGCGCCATCTATCTCGCTACATAAGAACTAACATGAGAAATATCCTAGATCGCGCAAACGAAGTTATCACGGAGTTTGAACATAAGTAATACTACCAAATACCATTCATTGGTCCTCGGACCCCGAGACAAAGGTCGCTCGGCGTGGAAGATCTTCCCTATTCGTAGGGGGACACCTATCTTACCATGTTCTCCTCACGTTTTTTATATCCTTAGAGTCATTTAGCTAGTCACATAGAATAAATAAATCATCATTATCATTATCATCATCCACAGCCGGGACTTCACCCACTGCTGGATATAGGCCTCTCTTTTGATGTACCACTCCTTACGATCCCGTGCCAGTCTCATCCAATTCTTGCCCGCTATGACAGAGATATCGTCTGCCCATCTTGCTGCAGAACGACCGACATTTCTATAACGGTTCTTGGACGGAAATAAATAAATAGTTATTATTATTCTTGGACATTTCACACAACTCTCTCTAGTCCTAAACTAAGCAAAGCTTGTACTGTGAGAACTAGATTGCTGATAGAATACTTATACATTTTGTAAATACATACTTACAATACATAGTAACACCCAGACACAGAACAAACATCTGTTTACCACACAAATGTTTGTTCTCGGTGGGGATCGAACCCACGAACACGGAAGGCAGAGCTACTGCCGAGTAAGCTGTGACTGTCATACATACCTCCGATGGCCAAGCAGCTTCTAATCTCCGGACATCCAGCTTCCTTCAAGTGCTTTGAGAAGTGCTGGATTATGTCGTGCGTTTGTTTTGCTAGCTCGCGCGACGGGCAAATTATTAGACCGTATGGACCCTCGTTTCTAAAAAGAAAAATTAATAATGAAAACGCTTTATTTAGAACACTAAAAACATATGAGAGAAAAATAAAACAGATCAAAATAAATCTATCTATCTATTATATTCTAAATATATAAAACTCTTTTGAAGCTGACTGATAATCAACGCACCGCCTAAACTATAAGTCCTAGAGATATGAAATTTGGAGGGTATATATACCCTAAATATATATTAGGTAGGGTATACCCTCCAAATTTCATATCCAAATTTTTTATAATATAATTTTTTATTTTAATATTCCAAATTTTATATAAGGATACTATATTATTCTTATATAGTGAAAAGTGCACTAAAAAAGGAATTTTGAAAAGTCACTCTCTAAAGGGTCCAGATCGCGAGCAACGCCGCGGGCGACGGCTAGTAATAATCAAATATTCATGGACATTTAACACAACTCTTTCTAGTCCTAAACTAAGCAAAGCTTGTACTATGGGAACTTGATTGCTGATAGAATACATAAATATTTTTTTTTTGTAAATATATACTTATAATACATAGTAACACTTAGACACAGAACAAACATCTATGTTTGCCACACACAAATGTTTGTTCTTGGTGGGGATCGAACCCACAACCCACAGCACGGAAGGCAGAGCTACTACCAACTGAGCCATGACGCTTGTCAAAAAAAATATATTTATACTGAACCTTGTGCAATGTTATTGTACACTAGCTGATACCCGCGACTTCGTACGCGTGCGAAACTTTCCACCAAAATATCTGTCAACCAGCATACGATGAACCTCGTGCCAAAGGCGGCTTTTGGTTTAGAGAGGTCAAGCTGTATCTAAGAATCCACGTCATGCATTTGAATAAAATATAGCTTATGTTTCAATCCGGAAAAAAGGCTTCTGAATGGTATAAGTTTCATTGAAATTGGTCCAGTAGTTTACGCGTGATACGCGAACAAGCAAACAAACAGACAAACTCGATATTTAGTTTATCCGTATTTTAAATTTTATTTTTTGCCTTTTTATCAGTTTTATAATAGTATAGATAGATAGATAGACAGCATCATTGTTTGTTATTTTTTAAAAATAACTTGAGAGATTTTATATCTTACTTTGTGTATAACATTATCTTTAGCGACTGTACATGGGCTGGCCCTTGTCATATAATACAAACTAACCTTATAAAAGGCATATACGCCTCTTGATGCAGGCACAGCATTATTATAGGTAATGTGAACACCAAAGTCTTGCCCGAGCCAGTGAATGCAATCCCTATCATATCCCGCCCGCTAAGCACCGCTGGTATACCCTGAACTTGGATAGGCGTCGGTTTCTTGATACCTTTAGCTTCTAGCCCGCGAAGAATTCCTGTAAGTTGATTTTTTTTGTTAACGAAAACTTCGACCTAAAAGATGGCGGGACGAACTTGACCATTTTTTGACCGACTGGCAAAGCGTAGCCCAAGATCGAAGTGTGTGGAAAGAATGGGCTCCCCCCATTCTTTCCTTGCTTGCCTTTGCTCAGCAGTGGGACTCAAAGGGCTGAATATATAATAGCAACGCAACGATGAAACAAGCTGATACCTCTGCCTGTGAGTTGCAATGCCTCACTGCGCACATTAACTGAGGACGTGCCCTGCGTGCATTACACTGCATCCTTTTCCTCTGAGACAAAGGTGTTAAATCTTCTAATTGTAATTCCTAGTGCGATCTGTACTGCCGTACCCGTGTTGGTGTGTCATTGTTATTTGTTTCATTCATTCATTGTTATCTTCTAAAATGTTAAAATGTGCGAGGGGGAGAAGTGGTCTGGCGACTGTCAGCGTGTTTTTATCAACTGCCTTTTAAACTTAGGACACAGCCGGCTGGTGCGGCGGCAGATTCGGCCGAGAATCTCAAGAGGCGCAAGTATGCAGGTCTCGATAGGGCCTACACGTTTGTGCCTCTTGGGGTCGAGACTCTAGGTCCGTGGGGTACCAAAGCCCTCCGGGTTTTCAAAATTCTTTCAGGGCGTCTAGACGAAGCGACGCGTGACCCGAGGGCTGGTGATTATCTGTGCCAGCGTATCAGCATTGCTATTCAGCGCGGCAATGCAGCCAGTGTCTTGTACACGCTTCCGATTGCTACTGATTTGGACCAGTTGAGCTATCTTTAAATCGTTTGCAACGGTTTGTAGATAGCTCAACTGTTTCATGTGTATTTTGTAAATATTGTAAATACTGTATTAGTTGTAATTTTCTATGTGAATAAAGTGATAGTTCTTTTAAACATACCTTTAGGAAACTTCATGTGATGAAAGGTAGTGATAGGTGGTGGTACGTTTTCTCCTTCGACTAGTATACGCATGCGGCGTCTAACGCGTTCATGTCTTTCCGGAGGTAAGGCCAAGACGCAGCGAGGTGGCTTCCAAGAAGTCTTTATTGGCTCCTCGTATTGTATACCTGAATATGAACAGATACATACATACCAGTCAAAATCATAAACATTTTTTAATAATTACCTTTTTTGGAAATGGCAAGAGCCACATAATTACACCGACGATCAAAACTCAAACATAGATTTTTGTATGAAAATTTGTACTCAAATCTATGCTTGAGTAATAATTTCTTTATCAGCATACCCAGGGCCAAATCAGGGCCCTTTATGACGATGTCAGTTTCATCGTATCTTCATTATCATACTAATATTATAAATGCAAAAGTTTGTAAGTATGGATGGATGGATGTTTGTTACTCTTTCACGTAAAAACTACTAATCCGATTTGGATGAAACTTGAAATATATATTATCCGTGACCTGGATTAACACATAGGCTACTTTTTATCCCGAAAAATTAGCGGGATTCAACGGGAAGCAAACGAAGGCGCGGCCGGCACCTAGTGTTAACTAAGTCTATCTTTCTCCTATTTTACATACCCTTAGCCAACTCAGCGACACCCATCAGAGCTTTACTCTGAGCAACACTCTCTAGAATATGCTGTTCCTCTCGCGCCTGCCTCTCTGCCGCCGACAACGCTCGGGCCTCGGCTAACCTCTTCAACTCGCTGTGCTGATCAAGTAACGAGACATTGTAGCGACGACCCCATTCTTCCTGAGAGTCTGTACACATGAGAATTATAACATTTATAAGATATATACATATAAGTATTTTATCAGCAATCTAGTTTCCATAGTACAAGCTTTGCTTAGTTTGGGACTAGAGGGCGTTGTGTAACTCATTTATTTTACTTATTTACTATTATCTGTAATAATCCGAAGTGGAAACCTGTAATTGGCCATACCCTATGTATCTAAAACTTTTTAATTAAGTACCCTCTATATCGCTGTTGGTTTCCCATTAAATAAATAAATAAATAAGCCGGGACAGAGGCATGATAGTGTTTAGATTAGGCTCATGCCGACTTCTCTGCCGACTGCAGCTGAGTGTAAACGCAACATTTTACGAAAAAGCTTACTTTCATCGTCAGGGTCGTTATCACTAGAGCTCTTCTGCTCAGCGGCGGCCTCGGCAGCTATCTGCCCTATTCTGCCGAGCTTTAGAAGCTGCTGTTTCTTTCTTTCTTTGACTGGGACGTAAGGTTCGTAGTTATCGACGTCTTCCTCAGAATCTGAAGATTTTTCCTCGCGCCTGTACCGTTTGATCGGCGGCTGGGGCTCTTCAGCTTTGTCTGACATTGTAGCGAATTGGGAAAATAATTAGGAAAGGCAGTTTTTCAAGAAAATTCATGGGATAGAAATCCTGGTCAATGTTTATGTTGTTTACAAAACATCAATTTTTTTTTTATGTCATTTTTAGCTGGTTTCTTGAATGTCAATGTCAAGTGTCCGCGGTGGCACATTTTTCCCCAAAAAATAAAATGATCGCTGTCTTTGTTGTTTCTGTTTCAGGGAAGGAATAGCAAAATTTTAGGAAAATTCATCGTAATAAAAGAATCACCGAAACAGCAAAATCGATCGATTGCCTTGCCTTGCAGTCAGTCTGAGCCATTGGAATAAATGTGTGTAAAGTGGTTTTTAGGAATGTGAAAATTTGATTCGGGTTTTGGAGGGAAAATCCACCGTTTTCTCTTCAAAACAAACAACAGCCGACTTGAAAAAGACTTGACTTGACTTATCATTTACGCAAGATAAACACCTAAACAAATGAACATAGGTAAATAAAGTAAAAAACATAACGTAAGACTAGGCGGTATGGTTTCAAAACTATAGCCTGCTCCGAGGAGCGAAAAAAAAAGGCGTTGTGTTGTTTGTTTGTTGATATTTTCTTTTTTCTTTCTTTTCTTGTGTTGTGTTTCGAGCTAGGTATATAGGTAATCGGGTCCGGTTATTGTACAACCATGGAATGTACAGCCTGTGAAAACACAACCGTGGAAAGCGCAGTCAGGAATGCACGACCATGGAATTAATGTATAAAATACATGAATTCCACGGTCGTGCTTTCCTGACACGTGCTGAGTTTGTACGGCCCGATTTTGCACAGCCCGGTAAAACACAACCATGGAATTCATGTATAAAAAAAAAAACAAAAAAATACGTCAATTCCATGGTCGTGCATTCCCGACACGTGTAGGGAATTCACGCCCGTGGAAAGCACAACCATGGAATTGATGTACTTGCTCCTGATTGGTCGATTCATTCTATGCTTCGTTCAGATGTAACTACAGAGTAAAAATGGTACTAGTGTGAATTTAGTGATTAGTAAAGCACAGGCTATCAAAGGTATTAAACAGATTAGAAATAGAACGATTGAAAAGCATAGAGAAAAACAACAAAGTTGTACCTACCTAAGTCTGAATAGAATAGGAAAATGAATAATAAATATAAATGAATTATATGAACAATGTTTTTTTTTTCTTTAAGTTCGAGCATAAGGAGTAGAAAATAAATGAATGAGGGCGCCACGTTACATCCATGGGCGCCACATAATGTTTACATGCATCACTATAAACTGTTTTTATTTAGTGTTCTGTTTCATGTATATATATGTTTTTTAATAGTTGTTATAAGATGATGTTTATAATAGGGCTATAGTCGCTAAGCAACAAAACCCTGTGATAAATTTAAAAAAAAACACTATAAACATTGGTTAAAGTGTTGCCGCTACCGGAATATTATTTTAGTTAGACTAAAAAATATGCCAGATTTCATAGGTTTCATTTCAAAGGTTTTATTTTCTGTTTCCTTCAATTCTGTTTTTGTAATAAATAACACGCATAAACTTTTATGCGTGTACATTAGTGTGTAATAAACATTTTATCATTTTTATTTGTTTAACAAAAAAAATCAACGAAATCTTTTGAATGCTTTATTTTTTAATAGCTAAGAACATAGGCCTTATTTTTTTAATTTATTTAGGTACCCAATCAAGAATATTATTAATAAAACAGTACGATCATAGTACTTATATTTGCGAAGAAAAGCTGAATCTGGCGACAAATTTACTTTAGCGGCCACACCGGCCACTGAATTGTTATATTTTATAAAGAGTTGCCAGTTTTACAGTTTGTATTTTTACAAGTAGTGCAGCAGTCACTGCCAAGCCAAGATGACAGTGACATAACCGACGCATGACAGCTTAGCAAGTAGCGGGTTTTTATTTTTTTGAAGCGGGGATAATGTGGTATCAGGCGGAATAAATCCCGTCAATGTACTACATTAAATCCAAATAATGATAATTTATCATACATATTACGCATGTAATAATTATGTACATCTTTGCGTACATATTACATTTTATTTGATAGCAGCTACCTTCCTACCTACTACTTCAGGACTCACAAGTCTAACAAAAAATATACCTAGGTAGGTACTGCTCGTATGGATGAAGCGTGCATCTGAGTAAACACTTTACTAAGTAGGTATTTACAATCGAAGAGAATCGAAATCCTAGCTTTGTAATAATTTCATGATTTCATAATAAAAACAACCCACTTCTTATAAAGGGTACTTGCCTACCACCTTTAGTTAGTACCTACTACCTTTTTTCTTTACGTTATTAATTACTTAAGAGGAAATGTGGGAGGTCTTTTCTCCGTACAAACGCTCTCGCCTGTTTTCTTTTTGGTTAATGACCCTAGAGCAATGATTTTTCACAGAATAATAAATATTAACTATTTCTATGCCCCTATGTTTTTCTTTTTGGTGATAAATTATTTTTATAAGAACTAGAACCCTCAAAAAATGCTCAAAATTGCTTATTTAGATCGCTGTTAACAGAGTCCTAGTGTACAAATTTGACAACTATTAACGAAAAAAGAAAAACATAGCGGCGTAGTATATATCCTCCTTAATCAGTGTCTAAAATATCTTTTAAATTGGTTTAATATTGGAGGAGGGAATAGGCGAGAGCCAAACCTCGAATTATAACTTTTTACTTAAGCTTTTGAGTCGGATCTGCAGTTGTCCTTATTGCACGAATTTGAGGGCAGGGGTGACGCGGGGGGGGGGGGGGTCTGCTTAATACATACACAGATGGAAAAGTGATGCGAAGTAGTTGAAAATAACGATAACTGTTTACAACACTAATGTGTTTTAAAAAGTTGTCGATAAACATTAAAATTGTTTGCATGTCCTCTTTAGTGGGAAATACTTTTTTTAAATAGGTAATGGATCACATCATCATCGTATCTGCCCGTAATCACCCACTGCTGAGTATAGGCCTCCCTTCTCTTCTGCCATGCATGCCTTCCGGCTTTGTTCGCTCCTCATCCAGGTGTTCCCCGCGACCTTAATGATATCGTCGACCCATCGTGATTTGGGCGCCCTTAGTTTTGGTAATGGATATAAGTAAAATAAAATTTATGTCATGTCTTTGAATGTTTATTACAAAACAAAAAATAACACAGAACAGTTATGTTACTAGTTTCATCCACGAAACTTACGACGACGTTCTTTCTCTCACTGGTCTATTTTTTGGTATCCAACCGTCAATGATTTCTGGTCTATCTCTATCTCGTATGAGCTAGTGGCCAACTCTGGTGACGGAGTTTTTAGGCCGCCTCTAGGCCTCCGTCGTGGCTTAACGACTACTAGAGCCGGGACCGACAGTTTAACGTGCCCTCCGAAGCACGGAAGCGCTCAGATGTAAATGCCACTAACGGTCACCCATCCATATAGTGACCGCACAGAACGTTGCTTAACTTAGATTATCGGTTAAGATTGGCTAAGTAAGCTACGCCACGAGCGCTTCATGATTTCTGGTAAAAGGCATTGAAGGTAGAATTTTTCTAATGTTGGTTACATTTTTTCCCAGAATGCATTCATGATTTTTTCAGGCTTGCAAAAGTATGATGCACAATTTCGATGATCACCAAAAACGTGGTTTGCGGCATTTTTTATATCCGTTTTCAGATTTTTTATTTTGTCACTTTGCGTAATGCTTTCTTGTTCCTTTCTATAATTTACTGCTCCAACTATAGCCTTCCTCAAGCGTAAAACGTTTGCCTTAACCTTTTTTCTAAGTTCAACTGGTACAAAGCCTTTGTTGTTGTTTGTTTTCTTTCCTAGGGCTTTTAATTTGTTGCAAAAATTGCGGAGCAAGTGATTTTTGCACTCGATTTTTTGTATAATGAAATCAAGCCCATATGGCTTTTTTAGCGTTAATTTCTTCATTATACTAGAGTCACCATCTCCTATTAATTTTTTATATTTGAGTCCATGCATTTCCATGCTCCTCGCAAACCCTTCTGCTATAATATCGGCCTCCATAGCATTAGCGCTGTCACGCCAGTTTTTAAAGCACCTGTGCTCAGGCACATCTATATTTAATTTCAGACTTCTGGCACATGTGCAGCAGTATGAGTTTCTAACGCCCAGGAATAAAAGTTTTTTAGTGCGCAGACCAACTATGCAACCTGCACCGGATGAAGAACTAAATCCACTGTTGTATGATCTCTTTGCCCAAGAACCATCTGCGATCACTGTTATTAAAGGGTAGCCATTTTCATCAACGTCCCCATTTAAAATAGCAAGTCTTTTTTCTTCTTGGCCAGCTGTGATCATTTCTTCTAAGGCGCATTCTTCAATTGTTGGTGCTAAAACTTGTTCAATATTTGTGTAAGTCGAACGATCCATATTTGGCATGTTCATAACACCACAAATTTCATTTAATTGAGCATATCCGTTTCCTGTACATACTATTCCTTCGACGACAGCAGTGTTTATGCACATTTTAATTTGTGGTTCTTCAGAGTGTACAGTTTCCTTTTTATTGCACATTCTGCACTCAAAAACAAACTCGCTATGAAAACCACTTCGTCGTTCACGCACAAATTTTAAGTCAGCAAAGGTAAAATTTGTGTGTTCATGCTTTATTTTTGAGATCTCGGAAAATAAATATTTAATATCCACGATTCTACGTCCTTCTAATCTTTCGTCTTTATAAGTTTCAACAACATTCTCTGGCTCTATATACAAATTGTCTAGCGTTGGCGATTCTAATGTTGATGAGACTGATGAGCTTGCGTTTTCTTCTATAAATGAATCATTTGAGTGTTGTCGGGAGTTACACGCACGCGAGCTAGGTTCAACTGTGGTGCCAAATAGTGAACTTGCCGTTTCACACTAAAATGGTGTTTTCTTCGTTTAGTACTCGGAAACAAACGGGTTTTTTTTTCTTTTCTACCTCCTTTTGCCATTGTAAAAAAAAGGCAAAGTCTTCAAGTGAAAGATTTCTTCTACTGTTCGGAACTATTTATTTTGATGTTTTCACTTCCGAGGTCGGAGGTACATTGCTATCTGCCGAATCAGTCAGCCTATTTATATGAAATCGCTATGGATACTGTTATACGAACTTGAATTTTAAAGCTATTGACATAAGGCTTACAGTACTGTTACACAAAACTGAATCTTAAAACTATTGGCATAAGGTTCACAATACTATTATACAAAATTGAATCTTATGCTATAAACATAAAGTTCACAATCCTATTCTATGTTTACATTCCAGAAAGTTCTTCAACTGGACTGTTCTATGAGCTACTTTGTATTAAATCTAGAAGGTTCTTAACACTAGAAATTTCTTAATACTATCGTATACGTAAACTATGTCTATTTTATAAAGCTGTCCTGCACAAGTAGGTAGGTATGTATTATTCTTCAAATGCAAAATAGTAGGTACCGAGGAATTCTTGGGTTTTATAAAAGGCAAGGTCCAGTAAACATAGCAGAGTCAAATACAGTATATATCAGGATCGGGAAGTCCAGTAACCATAAGTTGAAACAAAAGAGTAGCAGGGAAAAAAAGTCCAATAAACAAACCACAATCATAAGACAAAATCACTTCGCGTAAGTAGATATTGAACGATGTGAACACCAAAAAATACGAGTGACGGGGGAGTTTCGTTTACCGCGCGCCGTGCGGGCGAACGGCGGCGGCGGGATCGCGCGTCGGAGACACGCACACACTGTCAACTTCACACATGGATAGAGCTGCCGGGCGCCAAGCGCTCGCAGAGCGACAGCGATAGTTTCTTCAAATACCTAATTTTCTAAAGTCTCTCCGCCCGCATTTCCTCTTAAGTATGTACCTATTAAAGTACTTAGGTATACTATACTTTGGTTTTGGGAAGGACTTAGATGACAGAGCACTAAGGCCCGTATTCTGTAGCCTTACTTAAATACAGATCAACACTTAAGTGTCGATTTGAGTGGAGCTTTAATTCTGAAACGCTGCCTAAATTGAGTAGAGTTCAGCCAAGTTTTGTTTATGCTAAAAACTACACTTAAGTTTTTCTTTATGCTAAACCTAGAATCAACGCTCAAGCATAGATGTCAATCTGACATTTTTCTAGGAAAACCGCAGCTCTACTCAAGCTTGCTCCCGACCACGCTTGAGTAGAGATTTTGCTGTATTTTCAGGTTACGGACATCAAATTACAAACATGAAGTGATGGAAATAGATATAGGTAGGTATACCTAGTACCCTTATTCCTAAATACTTAGGCCACAATATTGAGAACCACTCTGGTTTTATGGGGTAATTAAGAGCTAGGTAGGTAGGTAGGTACCTACATGTATCAAAAATTAGATCAGCGAAACTAATTCATTTATGAGACACAAGACATGACCAATATTTATATTGGTCATGTCATGTGTGTCAGGGGTTATTACGATCGAAAAAGAAATGTAAGCCTTCCGTCAGAGTGTAATAAAATCGACTTTTAGATGGTTTCAGAATTATACGGATAGTTCGTAGTTTCCCCTCTGCCAAAGAAATATTACATACTCAATATTTCGAATGCTCAATCCACTGTAATATAAAGAGTTTATTCTATATATATAAATGAATGTTTGTCTGTATGTCCTTTATAGAATCGTAAACTATGCATTTGATCATGTGATGATCTTCAGTAAAGTAGGTATTGTGCATGAGCCCACGAAGGTTTCTGAATTGGTACCTACGACAAGTTCATCCCGGAATATAAACTGGATCCAACGGGACGCGAACGAAGTCGCGGGCGGAAGCTAGTAATAAATAAAAGCTATATCGAAGTGATTTACCCAGTGCCCAGCACTGGGTAAATCCGTAAATACAAGTATAGTAAACCAAGAATAAAAATATGTAGGTACAGAAAATTCATTATATACCTAATTCCTAAGGCCGTCCTATTCTCGAAACACGATAGAGAAATATTTTCTCGATAGAAGAAAATCTACTTTTTGTGAAAAACTAGGTAGGTACTAGACCATAATAATTACCTACCTTACTTACCAACTAGGTAGATAGGCAGGTATACATATAAGTATCGACGTGAATAAAGCAGGTAAGTATCTACCTAACTAGGTAGGTATACCTAGGTACCTAAGTAATCTGAATAATCTGATTATGACTGGTAATTTTTATGTAGGTAAACCAGTTCTCAAACATTCAAAACTACGGATAAACAGACAGACGCACAACGTCATCATTCATCAAGCTTAGAACACCTCTTTTTTTCGGTCGGGAGTTAGGTACCTACCTATAAAATAGGTGGCAATGGGGTCAAGCTCGGGCGGGGGTGTGGGTGGCGCCTGAGGTACCTAGCGCCCAAAATTATTTTTATTATTTTCTGCCCGACGACGTCTTCAGATTGGTTTAAAAAATCAAGACTATAACCCAAACAAAACGAACAACCAATCCGGTGACGGGAAAGTACGCGCCCGCGACTAACGCGCTTTCCTACTTACTATCTATTAGCTATTCTGTACCAAAGAAGAGGCGCGAACTCACACGCGAACTCTAGCAATTTCTAGCGGCTTGGAGATTATCGTAGTAGCCAACTCGTGCGGCGTAATAAAAAATGAAATGAAAACTTTCTTGGTTGCGAAGGTGTTCTCTGTTCCCACTGCATTTGCATACATACTAATCGAGCCTAATTGGTTCTATTTCTGCTGCCGATTGTTTAGGTAAGTTCTCATAATTGTTTATATCTATTTGAATTTAGTTTAAATTTAATTCTCAGCCTGTCTACATAGTTAATAGGTAATATTTTAGCAATAGCATAGCATCATTCAGCTTACAAAGGACGCCATTGTTTGTAGGTTATGTATGGGTTATGTACCCTAGATTACATAGGTAGGTAGGTACCTATCTAATATAAAAAACTTATATACCTAGGTACCTAAGTAGGTACTTTGGACCTACTTAGGATAAATAATGGACAAATAATTTATTTTAATCCCACTTTTTTAGTTTGATAAAGATGGAGCCGGTTTCCCCAATAGAGCCCTACAAGGAGGGCAGCAGTTGGTTCTCTCGTGGTGATCACTTTTATGTGACCACACGAGCGAGAGAGGCCTCCACTTCACTGCGGTGCCACAGTGACGGGTGCCCTGTCCGCTTCCTAATAAGAAACGGACATCCAGGCCTTTCACTGGTGAGCACGATCACGAGCCAACGCCTTGGATTCCAAACCGGTGAGTAAAGTGAAATTAAAAGTTATTTACAGCTAGCTATCACCCCATCCATCCATCGAGCCACCCCAAAAGTAAGTAAGCTATGGATGTAGGTAAATGTATTTTTTCTGACACATAGTTTTTTTACCTAAAATAAAAAATGTCTAAAACTACAAAGAGCTAGGTATAGGTACCCTTAACTCCGAAGTGTGGGATCCAGGAAAATAATTGTACCTATAATAATTTGACGGCAAATAAAACAAAGGTCATTTGAGTCATGAGTAGTTTTTGAAAGAAGTTGAAAAACCTACCTACCTATACTACCAGGGTTCGGAAATCTCGGCCGGCGAGTCAATTCACACTTGTCTTGTTTTTCACAGGAATGCCATGTTTCAAGCCCTCAAAAGGAGGGCTACAATGGAAAACATTCCATTGAATGCAATGTATGAGGAGGAGGCTGCCAGGTATATACCTACATAACTACCTACGATCTACAATCCGTAATTTTAATTTTGTTTGTGAGAAAACGTATGTTTTAATAGTGCTTTCTGTTCTATTAAAACATTTTGTAATACTAATACCTACCACCCTACTTATCCTACTAATATTATAAACGCGAAAGTTTGTGAGGATGTTTGTTACTCTTTCACGCAAAAACTACTGAATGGATTTTAATGAAACTTTACAATAATGTAAGTTATATATCAGAATAACACATAGGCTATAACTTATAAAGATATTGTGTGAATTGTCCAAAATATAAGGATCAGTGTCAAGTAAGTAGGAAAAAATTCTGCCATCTGCGAGCTTTTCTGGCGTGCGCTGCAAAAACTGTTAAAGATAGGTAGGTACGTGAAAATGAATATATTATGTATCCTACAACACTATGATGTAGTTCCATTTTTTGCCGTATATCTATTTACTTGAACATAATTTGTGTAACTAACTGTTTGTATGTTTACAGGTTTCCAGACGCGGCGGCCCATTTGCTGTTTGAGTCGGTGGGTTCGTCGATGCGGAAGTGGAGGAAAACGGCACAGCCGCCCGTGCCACAGAGTTTGGAGGGTTTGGGGGCAGCGCTCACGGAGCACCCGCGCCTCAGCGGAATGCTGTTGGCTACGGTCTCCGCAGGCGGTGCCCATGCCATTATATTACATATGTCAGGCTCTTCAAGCTGTTTGCAAGCGTGCCATTCCCTAGTGGTAGATGGCATTTCTAAAGTTATTTATTAACTGCAATAACCTGACATTTTTTGTTTATGTACTACCTAAATGATACGTTTACCTATATAAAAGAAATAATAGCAGCGTTTTACCTGAAATAAAACGCATATTAAAATACTTACCTCACTGGAAGCTTTATATTGAGAAGGCATATCCGTTTCCGTCGTATTTCCCTTCGTTTTGGTAGTTTTTACCATTGTGTATCCGGTCAAGTGGCGCCACCTGGCGGGTGCGAGTCTTTTTTGCTTCGTAAAATGAAACACGCCATATTGAATTCATTGGCTTAATTTCACCAGGCAGAGATTAAAGTGAAAGCTTCCAGTGAGGTAAGTATTTTAATATGCGTTTTATTTCAGGTAAAACGCTGCTATTAAACTACTGTACCGTCACTGGAAGCTTTATATTGAGACCTGTTTGTTATCGCCTGGTGTCGCCACTTGTATAATTAGGTAACCTAGCGCCAATGTGACATTTAAATATTATAGCAACAAGTATATTACAATAATACAATTTAACTCTTAGTAAAAGACTAGTATAGTATTATATAATCTGTAGCAAAAGTGATTTACGAATCAACCAAAATTGAACCTGTAAGTGTAAAATATACATTTACTATTTTTAATTACTTATGTAATAATAAGCTTAATCATTTTGCTACAATCAAAAATCATAAGTAATGTAATTGATGATCATAATCTTATTTCACACATACATTTGTTTATTTAACCAAGCTTATTTATTGCTTTAAATAATTGTGTTACACCTACTGTCAGATTGACTGCTGCTCATATCTCTCGCCTGTAAAAATGCTGGAACGTATTAGCTGATCGCTAATTTTCTCAGCCAAGATTTCGTCAAGAGAACGATTCTCCAACCAACTCTTCCGAGAAACCGCAGATCGAACGCTTCGTGAAGGTGCTGTAATACCTGCTTGTTCAAACAACGTTTTAACCTAGACTGCTATGACAGTGCATGATGTAGGTTTAGCGATACTTCTTACTATAACAAACAAATTAAATGATTTGGTTGTGCAACGTCTTTCATTTAATAATTAATAGTTCTTTCAATCCATAGTAACGGAGTACTAGTAAAGTATTATATGATCTGTGAACAAGGATAAGTTAGGATGATCAGCCCAGCCAGACTGTCTATAGCTACGTGCAGTCGATTTTTGAATGGAATATCGGCCAAAATGTGATACCTACTGCCATTTGATCTAACGCAGTGATAACGATATTTAAGAATAAGTTCAGGTCGTGGATGCGAATTCCTGAGCAAAGTAATACAAGTATAGCAGTGTGACGCGATACTTGAAACAAATTACTACTGTCTACTGTATAGTCCATTAAAAAGCGAAGTTAGTTCACTAATTTCCTAGACCGGTGGCTTGGAAGTTTTCGGATTTCATAGAGCTATTGATTTTAGAGTGTGCTTAACCAAAAAATGAGAGCTTAAGAGACTGAAAGTGCTAGCGTTACATAATGTAGATGTAGAGACTACAAATTGATGTAAAAGAATAGTATTGTATGATTACTTGTTAATCAAAAGTAAATCTATTTGTGACCCCGTAGGCATTTTTACGTCAACTTTATTAGATTTACAGCAAGAAATCCAACGATTCCAAGCCACCTCATATGTTTTTAGAGTAGGCTTCCGCCAGGAATTTTTAAGCAACGATAACTGTTCAGTGTTTCATGTTGTTATTGCTTCTGACCACCCTATATTTCCACACATCGAGAGTTATGTTGTCAACCAGCGGAGGTGGAAGCCCTGACGATGCGTTTTTGGAGATTTTTCAGTGCCAATGGTGCTGCCAAAGCTTGAGCTTTGAAGTCGGCTCGCCAAAATACCATTGCCCACCGGGGAACAACTACGAGAAATATTCCCGTTGACTGATTTAGGTGAGCAAAGATTCTGAGGACTAGAAACCGTGGTGGGAACAGCCACGCAAGTTGGTAATTCCATAGAACACTGAACGCGTCGTGAAACAAAGTTTGGCGGTCTCTTTGGTCTCGGGACATAATATAATTGTTGACATACATGTCTTCGGTCTTGTACTTACTATGTTCCTTACTTTGCAAAAACTACGTCCACACAGGCCGGTAGTAGATGCCACTCGATGAGGAGGCGACGATGACGTGCCAGATGGTGTGCAAGATTGATTTGACTTTGAAGGGCATATAGAATAGCCAGCATCTCATTCCGGTTGCAGTGTAGACCTTGCTCTTTCTGCGACCAATTGCCCGAGAGGGCATCTGTTGTCAAAAAGTTCGCCGGATGCGGGTATGATAAAAGACAATTCAGTCCACCAAACAAGTAGGTAGGTCATTGTCGACAGATCTGGAAATCTGTTCATGAACATTATCATTGACGATGAGTCGTTCTCGAGGAACAACAAAGCTGGCAAAATTTATTATTAAATTATTATCTGCAAATCTTTTACGGTTATCTTTGTTTGTTTAAGAACTTGATCAACTTTCTGAAATATTTTTATATATTTTTCTTTGGGTAGAGATTTTAGTTTGTCCCAGGGACTCCAAGTACATATGCCGAGATATATTATGCTCTTTTGCTGAGGACTGATTTCTCGACATTGACTACCCATTTAACGTTTGGACTGCGACCTTGACATGTTCGTGAAGTAAGTCTGCTTTTTGGTATACTATCAGGTAATCTTCAAGATATACAACGATTCTGTCATTCCAATTTTATCGCAATGCCTGAGCCACCTAATTTTCTTAGTATAGAAAATATTTTGGGGGCTGAAGTCATTTCTGGCAGCTCTTTGGCAGACATTTCTGCAGACAGACGTGTGAAAAGGACCTAGGTTTATATTTTCGAAAAAATGGTATTTGATAACAGTGTATCTTTTCTTCCACTGTGAGTGGTAGTGCGCTAACTGACCTGCTCGAAAACATTGAGTCATTCATTGTCCTTGTAAGAAGCGCTCGTAGCATAACTTGCTTAGCCAATCTTCACCGATTGTCTAAGTTAAACAACGTTCTGTGCGGTCACTATTTGGATGGGTGGCAGTTAGTAGCATTAACATCTGAGCGCTTACGTGCTTCGGAGGGCACGTTAAACTGTCGGTCCCGGCTCTAGAACAGTCGTTGAGAGACGACGGAGGCCTTAAGGCGGCCTAAAAACTCCGTCATCAGAATTGGCCACTAACTCATACGAGCTTGCTTACTTATTCATTGTACTTACCTTTCTGGTTTCCTCTCGGAACATTCGAGCGTCCTCACCTCAGCTGTTTCCACGGTCGGGCCGCGAGCCCTGTTGTGAAATGAACCTCTCCCATGATTGTACATAGTTATAGTTCTAGTATTGAACATTGGACAACTGACTCCTGTACTGAAAGTTGTTATGGAAAAATCCACCCCGCGAGGGTGGGTTGGGTTGCTTGCTACAACAGAGCATATTATTATACAAAGGGAGACTAGGCTCGTTATTGGTAGGTACATGTTCCACGCGATGGAACTATAGACTTTCAAATCGAACGCCTTCCGCCCGCGAGGGGCGACTGTTGGACTGATAACATCCACCCCGCGAGGGTGGGTTGCTACAACCATGCTTATGCAGTGGGAGACCAGGCTTATGGGTGCATGTTCCTCGCAACGGCACTATAGACCATCAAACGCCTTGCCCCCGCGAGGGGCGGCTGTTACACTGATAACATCCACCCCGCGAGGGTGTGTTGCTATAACCATGCATATGCATTAGGAGACCAGGCTCATCATGGGTAAACATTTCACGCGATGGAACTATAGACTTTTGATTGAACGCCTTGCCCCCGCGAGGGGCGGCTGTTGCACTGATTAGATTTCTCCTGTGAGAAACCATCAGATTTGAGTGGCTTTGCGGACACCCCCTGCTTTTCCAGGGCAGCGGTGAAAGGCTCTGACTCAAATATGTAAGTGGCAGACAGGGGTAATCTATTTAGTGACGCTTCTACTAAAAGACTCTATGCGCATTTCGATACTTTCGGCTCAGTGGCCGCAAACTAATTACAAAAGATCTGATGAAGTATTAGGTATGTTCATCTACAATAAGCAAATCAACTTTACTTTAAATAAAATAAATAAACTAGATTGTCAAAGTTTACGGTATATAATTAAATTTAATTAAAATATTCGATTAATTTAATTAGAGCCGTGTGTGCCAGATGACGTAAGGTGTCATACGTTTTACCCCCTTTCGTTTGTTACCAAGTCTATGAAACCTGGAGTATGGTTAAACACCTCAGCGTATCTAACCTCGGACCAAGAGGTACTACCTTAACACTGGACCTCTAGTAGCTTTAGAAACTCTCGGTTCTTCAGCTTTGTCCTACTAAACCGACAATGCATAATTGTAAAAACAAGTTGCAAAGTCATAAACCAAGAAGTTGATGTTGATTTTGAACGTTATCACTAGTGAAACACAGCTTGCTGATTGAACACTAGTTTATTCACATTCGTAGGTAGAGGTAGGTACAAACAGTTTTATAACTACCCACCACTAGGTACTAGATTACTACAGTTCGTCCGTAGGTAACGATGTGGTCTGTGGTTTTCATAAAGCTCTCCACTAACTTCGGAGTAAATAGAAGCCTCATAAAGACAAGTTGTATTCATATTATCAGAATAGCTGGTAATAAAATTGGTAAAAATGTTTTGTAACTCACCCATATTCTGGACTAGTTTCTGCCAGGCTGGTGGCTCACAGCCCATTGATAGGGTAGATAAACATTTATTCAAACCACCATAAAGAAAAAATAGCTGAAAAGATAAGCTTAAAACTAAAATATTAAAGTACCTAAGAAAATGCTCGATGAGCTACTGCTGTAAGGGATAAGATAAGATAAATCTTTATTTGCTGGAGGAGTTGCTGCTGGAGCAGCTTTGAACTCGCTTAGGATCAGCCACAACTTGTGGCTTACCAGCCAAAGCGGACTCATACTATCCATTCTAAATAAATAATTAATTTTTTGCACATTTAATTATACCGGATACTAAACTTTTCTAAAATAATAACTTATGTGGGTACATGATCTGAACGGAAAACCGTTAAAAGAATTGATCACGTACAATCATTAAAAATAGAGGGTAGTACTTACAGTTTATTCCTCTTTTGCGTGTCCTTGCAGGGCCATGCTAATCTTAGTTTACTTGCACAGTTTTACTGAACAAAAGTATGGAGAATTTCACTATTTGAAATAATCCTTACTTTATATGATATATACTAATATAATATTTAAACTATTTTTGCAACGGTTGTGGCAGAGAGAGCTCTGGGCACAAGTTGCTTCGACGGAATACAAAACGCCAATGAATTCAATATGGCGTGTTTCATTTTACGAAGCAAAAAAGACTCGCACCCGCCAGGTGGCGCCACTTGACCGGATACACAATGGTAAAAACTACCAAAACGAAGGGAAATACGACGGAAACGGATATGCCTTCTCAATATAAAGCTTCCAGTGACGGTACAGTAGTTTAATTTCTAATTACTATACCTATGATTAATAGTTACGTTTAGGAATATGTATTTGCATTAAAGCGATATGTACATAGTCTGTGTGAATAAGATAGGACTTTGCTTTATTATTTTAGATGTGGTTGTAAAATATTTTATCTTTATGAATAAAAGATAAAATATTTATGTATAATAAAAAATAAATGTATACATACATACTTAAAGACATTTGTTTTATTGTGCCTACCTTCTTAGGAATGCTATTATTATAATGCTATACAGTTGCTATTATTCTATGTAGGTACCTACTTAACTCTTATCTTAGTCTAGTTATGTAGGCTTGTTAAAGTCGTTCATCCTTTTACACGGTAGCTACTTGCACAAATCTTAGCATAGTCATCACTATTACTGATTCATAAATGCACCTATAAATAAAATAAGCAGGTTGGTGCCTACATAAAAAATAAAAATATTTTATGCTAATTCAGATTGGACAACATTGGTACCCAAACTAGGAAAACCTTTGATAAGGCGTACCAAAGCCACCCACTGGAATATGTGATGTCTAGGTACTGGAGTAGAGGCAGTTGCGGCTTATTAGAAAGTGTTCACCACTGGACTTTGTTGTAGATCCGATGAATGTAGAAGGTACCTGGAATAATGATTTTTTTATTTACTTTGCTTATATAGTTTACATAGTACCGACAGAAGTAAAGATCATACCACAAAATGAGGACCTATTACTGAAGTTTACAAAGTCTCTATTTATCATTACTCATTGGTAAGATATGTCAATATATTGTTTGATTATCTTTTAACATTATGTACATCTTTGAGTGGGACTGTAAGTTTCAAAATTTAATTCATTTTTAACCATAATAATAATTTTACTTGCAAGGCAGAAATAATGATGCAACTGCCAAGATGTTGAAGTGATTGTTACGGCTTCTGTCCTGTATTAATATCTGTCTAATAAAACTCTGTTTCACTGTTGATCTTCAATTTTAACCCATGCATTGATTCAGATAGGTATGGTACCTTCTTTGGTATTTTGGTTAGGAAAACATTGTTACAACTGCTGAAAGAATAAAAATAACAGTAAAATATTTATTAAAATGCCTTACGATTGAGGATTAGCATCGTAAGGAACTCTCAAACACTTACAGGACAATGAAGTGTCTGAGAAATAGTTTAGTTAGATGGAGTAATGATTGCCAATCACTTTTTTCCACAGTTTAGTCGGCCCTTGGTGTACACAGGAAAAACATGGTCAACATGTATGGAGCTAACTAAATACCATGTTTCCTGAAGTTTTCCTTCACTATATTTTGAGAACACTGGTTTTTATAACTTGTTGTCTTATAAAAATACAAATACAGGAATACTTTACAAAGATTATGTAGATATTTGTGCATCAAGTATCCTTTAGGTACTTACTCAAAAGTAGGTTATAGGATCTTACATGAACTTACATGTATAAGTCCTATAGTGTTCATATAGGTAAAGTGGGTCTTAGAATTCCTTTCCTAATTTACGGCATTCACACCAAATATATACCAATAATGGTAGAGCATCTTTTCGCTTTTCAAAGACTTTTTCTAAAGAATTCCTTCAGTTGTGCAGAAGTTACAAACACTTTATAGTCATATTGACTAATAGGGTGGCTGATCAAGAGTTCACCCATAAAATTCTTACGAATCATTCCGAATAATAGCAGTAAACAAAAAATATAGGTACCTACCTAGGTAAAAATGAAATATTTTGTTCTGTTTACGTTCCCTTTCAATCGTTCAATCGTTCACATAGTCAGGCAAGTTAGTGTAAACGAAGCATAGGTGATGACGTATTTTGGCATCCAATTCCCAGGTTGTACATTCCGTGGATGGGCATTCCCGACACGTGCTGAGCTTTCACAGCCATGGAAAACACAACCAAGGAAAGTACAGCCCGGGAATTCGATGCCATTTGGCAGCCAATTCCATGGCTGTGTATTCCCACCCTGTGCAAAACATTGTACGGCCTGGAAAACACGTCCCGAGATTGCACAACCATGGAATTGGCTGCCAAATTATACGTCAATTCCTGACTGTACATTCCGGGGTTGTGTTTTCCATGGTTGTGAAATGACGGCACCCTAGGTAATCTGTTCAATTTATCGAAAACTCGAAAAATGGAGAAGAAAGAGGTTAAATCCATGTCATCATATCAACTTACTGAAAACAGGGTTGCACATCCAGCAAGACCGCCGCTTAGCTGTGTGAAAGAAGATAAATTCTGGGCCACATGCCCCTACAACAGTGCCCACAAGGTCAAGTCCACTCGTATCCAGGCACATTTACTTAAATGTGAGAAAATGTATCCGAAATTAGAAATTTGTGCGTACAACTACACTCACAGGTTTCCAAAAAGTGAAATAAACAATCATATAGCAAATTGCCCTTCTAAAGTGATCCACGCTGAGGATGCGACAGTCAAAACAAATGTTTTACTTTATCACCCGAAGCCGGATGCAGCTTATCAAACACAACTGTCTGATCCAGATTATGAATGCTGGGATTAGATATAAGCGTCAATTTGATTTGTATGTACTATGACTATTCAAACAAGATTGGACCCCAATAACAGCCGTGGGACATAACTATTAAAACTAGGAATTAAGGACTCAGATGCTTACTATGTACAAGTTACCTAAAGACGTGTTGACACGATCAGAACCTGCTCGGACTGAGTGGACTCTGGTGTCTATCCTTCCTTGTATTGTGTAAACACGCATTCCGAGCGCACTCGGATGCTGGAATCGTGTTTGAACTATACAAGAGCATTCGAGTACATTGGAGTCCACTTGGTACGAGCAGACACTCATTGTGTCAACATGGTTTAATAAATATTGTATACTTGTACTTTAACCCGTCAACCGGCGGAAACGCCCCGGGGCGTTCAAGGTCGGTTCAAATTCATACTCAGTTCTTTGACGAGTTAAATCTGCTATTCATGGACTCGATGTAAGCTAGGCATAAATTGGGTTTTGTTGGTGGAATTTTAATCTGCCTGTGTGCAAACACAAGCTTCATAGAGTTTTTTTTTAACAGAGTACGTGTTCTAGAGGATTAATAAATATTGTATACTTGTACTTTAGATCTGCTATTCAAGGACTCGATGTAAGCTTTTCATAAATTGGGTTTTGTTGGTGGAATTTTAATCTGCCTGTGTGCAAACACTAACAAGCTTACATAGAGTTTATTAATAACAGAGTAAGTGATTTACAGAAAAAAAATATTTTAATGTTGATTTATTCAATTTTTTATATTGTATGTAGGTATGTAAGATTTAGTAGAAGAACTCATATTATTAGAGTAGAAAACTAAACACCTAACTAAACAGTGATGTAATAGTTTCATATAAGAACTTTGGTTATAATGTGTGTGTGTGACACACCATCACATTTTAGTAGGCTGCTAATATTTGAAATAAGTAGGTACTTACAATACCTACATAATATTATGTATAAAGGTACCTAGGTACCATAATTCTAGGTGAAGACTATTATTTTATTTAGAGGTCAATGATCTTTTCTTTGAATAAATGTGATATAATTATCTGATTAAATTTTGTTATCCTTATAAATTTTCTCTTTCCACTTTCCTAACCATTTATTGTTTCTACTGTACAAATTGTAGCAGAGATAATACCACCGCTGCTGCCGCCATCTATGGGCGGGCATGTGTTGCTACACATGACCGCCCACGCCCACGGAATTGCCATTGCAGGAGAAAAGAAAACAGCGACATCTGTCGACGAGTAGTAATAAACTAAATGTATCAATAGATGGCGCGGACCTAGTCCATTTTGGAGTTATGCCAATAAAATATATACTTACGTAGGTACGTGAGTATCTACCATTTCGATGTTCTACCTATACCTCTTAAATGGCTTACTTACTAGTAGTGTAGTGGGCAGGTAGGTACCTACTACTACCTTCCCACCTATAATAACGTTTGTGCTAAAACAAGTTTCAATAAAATCTCCTTTCAATCAAAGCCCGCCAAGTTTTTGAATTCACTTACGTCATCATGGATCGATCAACTTGTCACAAAGTACATTTTTGTCTTTGCCACATTGACAAGTAAAGTAACTTCAACAAAATGTCCGCCATGTAAAATATCTATGCTGCTTTTTCATGCTGGCCACATTAATAACAACATCGATTAGAAAAATCGATAAATATGTAGTAGTACATACATAAAGCATTGGTCGAATGAAAATAACCATTGTGCTTTATCAAAGCTCGTATTTTGGTAAAAAAAATATTTTTCAAGCATAGATTTTAGGAGAGATTTTCATACAAAAACCTATGCCTTGAATTAATAACTCTTCTATAATATTTTAGAGTAATTATTTATAATACCTCAAAATAACATAATCTTGGTCATATACTTGTGTGATAATTTTCTGGTTAAAATCGAGATGCCATATTAATCGATTTTGAATCGAAACATTTTTAATATGTTGCCAGAAACTTTGCCGCCCAAAAATTACATCACCATTTTCATGGTGGCACGCGTTTGACGCATTTGTTAATTTTTCGACTTTTCGTGACAGCACGTCAATTTCGACATTTGATTGATAATTTTGCAAGGGACCCATCAAAATTAGTTTGTTTGAAAGCTAGTTTACGCGCTAAATGTGATTTGGGTATAAATCCCATCTTTTACTAGAATGTGAGAGTGTATTGTTCGTTTTTGGTTAGAAGCCCTACCATCGCAATGTCTGACCTAAAGTGTGTGGTCGAAGGTTGCGATATGGAGTATGATGTGACCTGTAGCTTTTCCTTCTACAAGTAAGTTTGTTTTTATCCTTTCCCCTGGTTTTGGGCCAAATTTGGCTTGGTTTAGTTAGCTTCTCTTCATTGGCAATGGCGTACGCCCTTCGACCTCCAACTAGGTTGGCCACAAGTAGCTACAGACCACTTTGTAAACAACTTTGCTTATAATTCATATTGGGTTATTTATTACCAATTTTAAGTTAACCAGACCTTTTATACCTGCATAAACATCTCTAAATCAAAGAAATAATATACCTTTGCAATATAAACATGTAAAGTATTACTCGGTCGGCCTAGTTTTGGTATATTATTAATAATTAAGTTTTTTGTTAATTAAAATTTGTTGAAATACCTTGTATCAAAAGGAAATTAATCAATCAAAAAATCTATTTATAGGTCAGTTAACGATCTAACCCTCCGTGAGGTTTCGTGTAGCTATTCTATTTGTATCAAACCATACCATCAGGCGGGCCATACGCTTGTTTGCCTACTTAGTAGTATAAAAAAAAAAATTTGGAATGAGCTATATACCTACCTTATAAGACAAAAAATCTGAGATAAGACTTCATATTCCTATTGGAAATAAGAATAGAATAGAATAATTTTTATTGCCAAAACAGAACAATAGTAACAAATTTAACAACTAATACATACATTTTAGCCGGCGTTATATTAAATAACAATAACAGACCCTAAGATCAGAAGGTGATAACAAACGGCACATGTTTCAGTGCAAACACTACTGCAGAGGAAGGTGCCAAACGCCAGGAGTGGATTGACGGAGCGATGCATGAGGAGAGTGAGCTCCTATGGAGACATGTCAGTCTCCAACTATGCGGGTAAACATTTAATTTATTATAAATCATAAATATGAAAGACTAGCCGTCGCCTGCGGCGTTACTCGCGTTCTAGACCCTTTATGTGTGACTTTTCATAATTTCTTTCTTAGTGCACCCCGCCATTATAATGTATAATAAGGATACTACCCTTAAAATTTCATACCTCTAGGACTTATTCGCCACTAGTATTCCGCACATGGAACGCCTGCTTTGCAAGATGGAGACCATCAGTCTCGAATTTGGACTAACGATCAACCGAAGCAAAACCAAAATGATGATAGTCGACCGCGTCCGGGATAACTCGCCTGAAATCACAAACATTGCGAACTGTGATGTGGTTAAATCATACATCTATCTCGGAGCATTGATTACCAATAGTGGAGGATGCATTGATGAAGTTAAGCGGCGTATGGCGATTTCTAGATCTGCGATGGACAAACTCAAGAAAATTTGGAGAAACCGGAACATAACCAAGGCCACTAAAAGCCGGCTTGTGAGAGCTTTAGTGTTTCCCATATTTTTGTACGCCGCAGAGACGTGGACTCTCCGAGAAAGTGAGAAGAAGAAGATAGACGCTCTCGAAATGTGGTGCTGGAGAAGAATGCTTGGAGTATCGTGGACTGAATTTCGCACCAATCAGTCTATACTTCAAGAACTCGGCATCAAGCAGCGTCTATCATCCATAGTGCAGTCGCGCATTCTCACTTTCTTTGGACATGTGTCGCGTCGAGGGGAAGTCTCCATTGAACGTCTGGTGGTGCAGGGGAAGTTCGAGGGCAGAAGAGCGCGCGGCCGATCACCGATGAGATGGACGGACCAAGTCAAGGCTGCGATTGATGTTCCTCTGAACGAATGTGCCAGAAGAGCAGCGGTTCGGGAAGAATGGCGGAAGATTGTGAGACGGGCCACTGCTCCAACATGACGACCACGACCACTCTGCCAAGAGTGATACGACAAAGAAAAGGACTTATACTTAAGGCTGTGCGTTGATTGTCAGATGCGCACCGCGAGAAATTTGTCATGTCGTTCTGTCAAAATGTAAGCATTTTGTACCAGTTTAGGAACTATTGCATTATCTGTGGTACCTAATGGTGTCGACAAAACGCGCCATAATGTACACTTTTGACACTTCTTAGTCGTCGCACCTCTCTGAGGACGAGATAATAGTCATGCAGAAATGTCAAAAGTTGAAAATTCAAAGGCGCGGTTTCTCGACAACATTACCACAGATAATGCAATAGTTCTTAAACTGATACAAAATGCTTACATTTTGACAGAACGACATGACAATTACCTCGCGGTGCGCATCTTACGCCCGCTGGTATTGTTATTAATTATCTGCAGATACCATTTCGAGTTGGACCAGCAGGGCCTGTGGATCGACTCTCCGATGTTGCCAGACCTTCTTGCAATCCAAGACAAGAAAGCCAAGCTTAAACAGAGTACTGATGATAAGAAAAGTTAGTATTATATATAACTGCCAAAAATGGTGAATATTTTGACAAAAATGATTTTTTTTTTTAAATTATGCTTTGTTTACATATTATTAGACTAATGCAATCAAATTATTTGGTAAAAAACTTTGTGAAAAAGTAATCACTTATTGATATATATTTTTTTCTGTACAAATTTTTCTGAAAGCTGTAGTCATTTTAATCAATATATTCACCTATACCTGAGGGCCTAGTACGAGTTTACAGTGTATAGTGTGGGTGTGAAACATCTGACGCCCAGCACACAAGTTAGCGAATTCTTTGAGAAGCTTGAAATGCGAGTATGCGCGCTTAGTGTAGACCAAGCATTTCAAAAACGCCGCTCAGTGTCTCCATACAAATTAGCGCCCACTGGTGTGCAGGGCGTCGGATCAGAGATCAGAGTGTATTTGGTCCGAGCCAACTCTGACTCTGGCTGCGTCTATTAAAAAACTATCAAAATACTCCTATCGTGTTTAAACCACTATCCATGTACACTTGTATGAAGCAGACTCGTACGAGTGTAGTCTGTCCAAGTCAACTCTGACTGTCAAAACCCAGCATTAATGTGTCTAAGGTTATTTCGTTTAGTATTCTGTGGGCTCAGCAATATAATGCTGATTAGTACCCATTGGTTGCAGGCGGTGCCTCCAACTACCAATCTCTGTATGAACAGTTCATAGTTGGCACGCCTAAAGGTATAAATAAATAAATATCCTTGGACATTTCACACAACGCCATCTAGTCCTAAACTAACTAGAGCTTGTATTATGGATATAGACGGCTGTTAGAATACTTAGATACATTTGTTTCTGTAAATACATACTTATAATACATAGTAACACCCAGACATAACAAACATCATGTTTGTCATACACAAATGTTTGTCCTTGGTGGGCATCGAACCCACAGCACGGAAGGCAGAGCTACTACCCACTGAGCCATGACTCCTGTCACATAACTTACCTATAAGTATTTATGTATATCACTGGTTAAAATGTCAATATTGTTTGCAGTGGCGGAGATTATAAAAACAGAACATAACTACAGTGCTGACCCGCCGAAGCCAGAACCTCCGGAAACTATATCGCGTCTCAATGTTAGACAACTGGTCGACACACTTGGATACTTGTAAGTACCACAGAGTAAAAAAACGGCACAGAAGTTACATTGATTGAAAACATAAAAAATAAAAATAAACTTTTTTTCTTTTCAACTTGTGAAACGAGTTTGCGACGTCATTTTACTGAAGCTAGATAAAAAGATAAAAATCAGAATCGTTTATTTAGTAGATCTGCATATTTCGTTTATCCATATCTTTAATTTTAGTTTTTGACTTTTTTACAGTTTTATAATAGTACTAGCCGTCGCCCACGGCGTTGCTCGCGTTCTAGACCCTTTAGGCTGCGACTTTTCAAAATTCCTTTTTAGTGCACCCCTACATATATAAGGATACTACCCTCCAAATTTCATACCTCTAGAACTTATAGTTTAGGCTGTGCGTTGATTCTCAGTCAGCTTCAAAAGAGTTTTATATTAATATATAGTATAGATGGCGTTGTAATATCCAGGTGTAATTACAGATCCCTGAAGAGCATGCAGCGCAAGCAGCTGTGGGTGGTGAAAGTTGAAACGGAGAAGGTGGAAGCGTCCATCACTCAGTCAGAGCAGGTCATTACTAAGATGCCGGACCCAAGGCAGGTTATGGAGGTGAGATTTTGAAGACAAATAGGATCACAATAGACCTTTTAGGCATCATAGCTCAGTTGGTAGTAGTTCTGTCTTCAGTGCTGTGGGTCGTGGGTTCGATCCCCACCGAGAACAAACATTTGTGTGGCAAACATAGATGTTTGTTCTGTGTCTGGGTGTTACTATGTATTATAAGTATGTATTTACAAAAAAAAAAAAAGTATCTAAGTATTCTATCAGCATTCTAGTTCCCATAGTTGGGACTAGATGGCTGATAATACATATACCTGTCAAAATAATGTGTTTCTCTTCAGATAATACCTCAAAGTTCGCAAGGCGAGTCGTCTCAAGATCTCGGTATGTTAGATGAGAGTGCCATCGGAGATAACTTTATATACGAGATCGCAGAGGAACAGGAAATAAGTATGGATGAGGTATGTATTCTTATACATCCCGTTGATTTTCCGGGATAAGAAAGAGCCTATGTGTTAATCCAGGTCACGGACAATATATATATAAATATATATTCCGTTTCATCCAAATCGGGTCAGTACTTTTGAGCCAATTCGTTACAAACATACTTACATACAAGTCTTTCCTCTTTATAATTATTAGTATATAGTAGGTGCCAAATAACACCGCAATACAGGTCATTCACCCACCTTCACCTCGATGTCGCAAAATTCAAGTTCAAGTTTTATAATAGTATAGAATATTCAGCCCTTTGTGTCCCACTGCTGAGCAAAGGCCTCCCCCCATCCCTTCCACACACTCCTATCTTGGGCTACGCTTTGCCAGTCGGTCGAAAAATGGTCCAGTTCGTCTTGCCATCTTCTCTTAGGTCTGCCCCGTCGCCTTCTTCTTCTATTCCACTTACAAAGCATTTGTTTCAGGTAAAAGAAATTCCCGCAGAGAACCATGAGTGGATGGTCAACATACTGCCAGACGAGACGAAGCCTAAATACGCATACATAAAGCACTGTAGCACGGGAAAGAAGAAACGCCACTTTACTGCGGACATGAACGAAATAACTCTTCAAGGTATCACGGCATGGCCTTATTGAACCACCTAATGTGGTATCGGATGGTTCGCTCGGATGAATGTTCATTTTTCTTTCATTCCATTCCATGTTGAAGGCGGTATCAGACGGTTCACTTTTCGTTCATTTTTGTCTTTCATTCGGCATCTTTCACTCGAAATGGTTCGTCTGAACCCCAAATGAAACAAGAGTGCCGAATCAATTCAATAATGAACTGATCCAACAATGTTGGATATTTTAGTTCGCATCTTTCACTGCCACTCCGAATGAACGAAAAATGAACAATCTGAACACAAGAGTGAATGTTCGCTCGCATTCCGCCATTTTGTCTTGAAACCTGTAGCAAACAAACGCGCGACTTCATTTGACGACATCTTGAATGAAAAGAGGAGTGAATGTTCTTTTCTAAGTCATTCCAGCTAAGCCGTGTGAACATGGAATGAAAGAAAAATCGAGCATTCACTTGAGTGAACCGTCTGAACCATCATCTTTACACGGATTAGCCGGAATGACTTAGAAAAGAACATTCACTCCTGACGAAATGACAAAATGGCGGAATGCGAGTGGTCATTCACTCTGTGTTTAGATTGTTAATTTTTCGTTCATTCACACCAAAACTCGTACTAGGCTGTGGGCCTCACTACGAGTTTTGGTGTGTAAATCGTGAAATAGTAAAATCGCAAAATAGTGTGCTGGGCTTCAGACGTTTCACATCACACCCACACTATACACTGTAAACTCGTACTAGGCCTTCAGGTATAGGTATATTGATTAAAAAAATGTGTATAAGTATTATATCAGCAATCTAGTTCCCATAGTACAAGCTCTGCTTAGTTTGGGACTAGAGGGCGCTGTGTGTAATGTCCAATTATATTTATATTTGAGAAAATTTTGTACAGAAAAAATATATCAATAAGTGATTACTTTTTCACAAAGTTTTCTTCTTTACAAGGTGACTTCGAGAATTACTACATACTGCCAGACGTGGACCCTTCGAGCAGTGTGGAAGTGTCTACGAGCTATGAGCCCGAGAACTATATTGTTGAGGAGTATGAGCATTTGGTGTTGGACGAGCAACGCCCCAAAAAACGTGGTAAGAATTTCTATTTATTGACTTGGGACGAGTCTAGTTTCGGACTACCGGTATCTCGCCGTCACCCGCGGCGTTGCTCGTGTTCTAAACCCTAAGTGTTGCTTTTCAAAATCCCTTTCTTAGTGCACCCCTACACTATATAAGGACTAGCTTCCGCCCGCGACTTCGTTCGCGTTGATCCCGTTGATTTTTCGGGATAAAAAGTACCCAGCCTATGTGTTAATCCAAGTCACGGACAATATATATTCCAAGTTTCATCCAAATCGGATCAGTAGTTTTTACGTGAAAGAGTTACCCATCCATCCAACCGTCCATCCATCCATCCATCCATCCATCCATCCATCCATCCATCCATCCATCCATCCATCCATCCATCCATCCATCCATCCATCCATACTTACAAACTTTCGCGTTTATAATATTAGTAGTATAGTATTTTTGAACTTTTTTTTTCAGGTAAAGTGGACCCCGAGAAGAAAAAACGTAAAAAAGCGCAACCGATCCCTGTTCTCAAAGAAGAGCCTAAAGATATGCCTTTGACAGACGAAACAGAATCCGAAGATTGGAACATCGATGGTAGTCTAGTGTACGAGGAAAGTGATGATTACGATGATAAAAAAGCAGCGCGGGTTAGAAGAAAAAATAAGAAGTATCTTGGATACGATTTTGTAACGTAATTCATTTTATTGTTGTTGAGTTTTTAACAGATATATTTAGCTGCAATAGTGAGGCGTTGCTTTTAGTTCAAATATTATAAACAGTTTTTTTTTTTATTTATTCAATAGGCAACGCCAACAGCGCACATAGTGTACAATACAATAATCGCTTTTGAAAACCTTATTCTATAAAATGGCCAATTACAGACATGCACAGCATTTGCAAATATTATTATAATAAGCTGAGTAGCCGATCGCAGATAAAATAGAATATAAAAATAATCGGAGCCACGAGTCTGTACATTTGTTTTGACTTTCGACTCGAGTATAGCACACGCAAGCGCATTCGCAAAGCCAAAATTTTTGTATGAAAACCGGATAAGCGCCTCTAGCGGGAGATTTGGGAATTGTGCAATTCCGTGCAGGCCTCTGCGTGTTATCTAGATGATAAATCTACAGCGTTAGGGGTCACTTTTTATCCATACTCCTATTAACGGGACCCTGTAGTGCTTGGGACATGATTTATAAGGAGTAGGCTTGTAACATCTATATATTATGATCTTACTTTCCTTCCTCTCAGCTTAATCGGTATCCACAGAAAGACAAGGTCAATACGCGCGGAGCTGACTAAAGCCTTGGGTCTCGCGATCGTAACGCACGACGCTGCGGTATGCGGCTCAACGAAGAGTACCGCGTTTGCTCCTCGCCGCTGACGCAGACTGCGACGTAACAAAAGATCATACTAGACGTTTTACATACAATTATGTGTTCGGCGCCGTATGCTGCACTCCGCTGCGTTGTGCGTTACGATCGCGAGACCCAAGGCTTTAGTCGCGGATCACAAGTATACAAGCCGGCTCGTAGACTTTCTCAATCATAGATTTGAGTTCAACTCAAAAATCTATGCTTGAGTATGGATCAGTGCCTTGATCACTATTAAAATAATTATCGTAGCGCTAGCGTATTTGAGATACACTGCGCGGTGAAGCTACAACTTTCGACAGTCGCGCTGACGTTGACGCGCAATATGATTAGAATATTATTCTTTAGGTTTACGGAACGTGGCGACTGTCATATTTTGTTCGTGATCACCCCTCAGTGCCTGTGCAGTTAATTTTGGGTTGGCTGGCAGACAATGCTATCAGCATTAAGTCCACCCTTTGTAACAAATTTATATTTTTGTGCAATAAAGTATTAAATAAATAATTATGTACCTACCTTCTCTGGTCTGAATCGACCATAGATTTACTTGACATTACTAAATGAACTGTCAAAACCTATGCTCGAATCAATTGTTGGAGATTCGTTCTCCTTAGTATAAATGTTTGTTAAAAACTCAACTAACTATGCAATATTAGATGTTTTGCTTTGTTTTAAAATATTCATTATTCAAAGATCTTTCTCACAAAGTCCTATGAGGCTATATTTGGCTCAAAGGGATGAATTACTACAGCCTTTGACAGCTGTCAAAAAACTGTCAGTTGCCAACCGTAGGACTTTGCTAGGTAAACACTTTGCTTAGTTAAAATGTAATAAAATCATTTAGATTTATATAACTATCAAATAATCCAAGCACGTTATGAAAATATGCAAGAAAATAAAATTATCGTGTTTTATTGTCAGATTTTTATCAATAAGTTTTGTTAGAACTTATACGGTCTTACTTATAATCGCCTTCCAACTTTTTAACATTAGATTCTCCCTGTCACACAAAACGGCACTATTGTAAATGGTGATTATCTTTTGACAGAAGTTTAGAGGAGATTAGAAGTAAGCCCTATAGTCAATAGTCACATCACTCTTTTCTTACTTCCTATCGGCAGAGACCCAGAGACTATATAATATAACCTAAAGATAAGTACCTAATTCAAATGAAATGTTAGATACTTATGCCACACGGAGCTCTAATGCGAATATTGATTTCCGAAGATTCGGTAGTGACGTTTGTGTTACATTGCGCGGTCGCCTCGAGCGATGGTCTAGGCTCTTTCGAAGTCACAGCGTTACTGCGCAGTGTATCACAAACGTCACCACCGAATCTTCGGTAATCATTATTCACAGTAGAGGCCCAGTCTCTCCAGTAGTAGATTCCTACCTAAGTCCCGTATGCTGATATAGGTAGCATAGATTTGTGTATGTAAATATAATGATTTCTTTATCAGCATACGGGCCTTAGTTCATTAGGTATTGGGCCCAATTCTGTTGGGGCATTTTTCTAAACTTATCAAATTGGTTTATTTTACAGCACTAAAATGGTGTGCGTTACCCCAGCAAAAAAGTGTTGAATCTGAAAATTCTAAAAATGCAGATAATTAGTGCCTACTGCCCTGTAATTGTGCCCCAAGTTTTAAATTAGTGCCTATAGCCGTTTTTGAGTTATTCAAGAAATTCACTTTTTGCTGGGGTAACGTTTTTTGCTGGGTCGATTTTAGTTCTTGGTTGAGCTAGCGGAATGAATCATAGCTTAATAGGGGGCTAGAATTTGTGCCAATTAGTGCTCCAATTCCTGAATTTGTGCCTCCTAGGGCTTCAGAGTTATTTCAGTTTTTGCTGGAGTAACGTTTTGCTATCTCCGAATCTACCTGGGCGCACAATCATGAAACTTGGTCAGTATAAAGGTATTTATATTTAAAATTTTGTGCACAAGAACAAGTTTCACTTCCCGATACAGGCAGATTTACGCGTATTCAGTACCCAAAGCGATAGAGAATACTTTGGTCGGATACCCGCCGCGGTTATTTTAGGTTTTTACTACGTGCACCGCGCTGGGTAGCGTAGATAACCCTATCTACCTAGGTACCTACGTGCATTATCATAAAGTTTTGTTTTAAATAAATCATCTGGTTGTATTATTCTGTATTATATAAGTTTTATTGGAGATGGTTATTTTATTTATAAAAAAAATATACATTTATAACGGCGATAGGCTTACTCCCTGTTCCACTAAAAACATTAAGGAAAATCAGTCGGACTTATCTAGCAAAGGCCTTCGAATGTATTGATAATGATTAACAACACAATGCTTAGGTAGGTACAAACTATTTGTTTTGTTGGGCTAACGTTCCCACCAAAGAACCTGTGTCTATTGCGTGTAAAGATCTAACGATTTGTTGTGCTTTGCGTTCCCACCGGATCACAACATGTTTCACAATCCTTTCAAAATCGTGTATTTTTGTTATCCAGCTAGGATGGTAAACATCAGAAAGGTGCGTGGGAGTCCTTGAACATCAATGAAACCCAAAGAATATATAATAGGTAGGTACACAGTTTCTACGTAAGAAGAAGCTGGCTGTTGTAGGTAGGTATACCTACTAATATCTATATTTTTTTGAGAACCCAGTGATTTGTGGGCCTGAAGAGAGACTAATAAAAAAACCAAAATGCAAACTAGTAGGTAGCTATATTTTACAAACTTTTATGCAATAATTTTATCTGGTAGCCCCAATAGCTTCCTTACTGCTATATCGTAATACCTCAAAGCGGATTCACTTTCACCGTCATTGAAGAGATTACTGACGGCATTTTTATATTCTTCAGCATTTGCAATCTCTTTTTCATCAAAATTTTTATACTCCTCATCAGTCAGAACTCTTTGTTCGTTCTTGCATCTCAAATACCAGTTGATTAATGATTTTTTTGATCGGTTATTATTCCAATCATAGTACTCCATATCGTCTTCTGTTTTTTCTTTCTCCCACTCTTCAATGTTCCATGCTTCGTGGTAGCATGCGGTCAGTAAATAGTTGACGTAATCTTGGTTCTGTATTCTTACAGGGCAGCGATCAGCTGTGATTGTGACCAGATCTGTGGATGCATCATAGCGCTCACCGACCAACCGCAGAAACTTGTCCTGAGCATGTTTATCTAGTTTTAACGAAGAAAGTTTTACACGGAGAGTAACAATTCGAGCCAGTGGGTTTCTAATCGAAGGAGTTCCATGACAATAGTCAGAAGTGATGATTTCTACTGGGTAGTGTTTTTCTATAGCTTCCTCGGAGTTCAAAAGCTTCGGCCATTGTGTACAGAACTGTTTTAAAGCTTCACACTGACTTTGGATTACCGGAGGAGTTAAATGCAAGAAGTTGGGTATTTTCATCAGCTCAGCATTGGCTTTCTTACTCGGTGGCGCTTGATCTTTAGGTACATAGCCTTGACGGATTGGCAACGGCACTGATGATGGGTGGAAGGTTTTTGGACCGGGCCAAACATTGCCCCAATTCTGAAAAGTAAAATATGAAATATCTTTAATGTATTTGATCTACTTGTTCAGCTAAACTCTGTGGACAGCAAAATAGTATGGGAATAGGTAGTGATTTTAAGCGTAAGAAAAAACTAACTAGAATTTACTAGAATCTAGCCTCTACTATTTGAATGATTCCCAAAATCCTAACTAAGAAATCTCTAGCAGTGTCCAATGTTTTCGAATGGTGTAAAGAGTATCTTCTAATTACATAAAACTCTTGAAGCTGACTGACAACCAACACACAGCCTAAACTATAAGTCCTAGAGGTATGAAATTTGGAGGGTAGTATCCATAAAATAAATAGTGTAGGGGTGCACTAAGAAAAGAATTTTCAAAAGTCGCACCGTAAAGGGTCTAAAATTAGGATCAAAGATTTTATCCAAATAATGCGTATGCTGCTATCAAGCGAGCAAATCCGCGGGCAACAGCTAGTCTACCTATAAGATGCAGTACATGAGTAACGCTTAGTTCTTTGGTTATATATGTTGATATAAATTATGTATCTATCCCTTTACAAACAATTAGAAAAGTTGGTAGATATATATTCACCTGATCAGTAGACATTCTATCAGCCCTATCAGGCTGTATATCCGCCCTGCGGACCACTCTCCGCTGTAGTCTTGCCCTGGTCTTCTTTATATCAAGAACCCTAAATTCTTCATCCTCGTCCTGTTTCAGTGCAGTGTCCGCGCTAGTAGAGTTCAAACGCCATAGGTTTACGTTAGAAAATGCAGCGAGCCCTCCTGGCCGGCAGTGTTTGATGAATAAACTCATTTTATAGATAGCTTTTTCTTATTTTATGTTTTATTGGCAGTGTTGATCCATCTTTTCTTTACTTTTAGGTTATGGTTTTATAGTATTTATGATTTATTGATTGACATTGACATCAATATTATCATTTGGCACCATTCGTCAGTGTCATTTTGTCTGACTGTATTATAGAAAATCATAGGGACTGTAAACCGAACCAAGTACGACTGTTCCTTCTTCACCGGTCATTTTACCTACTCAGATCTCCGCCTTTTGATAAAAGATTAGTAAACCTTCTTCTTCTTCTCTTCAATAATGGCCTCTATCCGTCATTTCGACTGACAATTTTGCCAATGTCAAGTGATATAATTGTAATAATCTAGGTCAAGTCAGTCATCAAGTCGGCTGTCGTTTGTTTTGAAAAGAAAATGGTGGATTATTATGATTATTTATTATCTCTTCAAAACACGAATTTTCACACTCAGAAAAACCACTTTACACACATTTATTCCAATGGCTCACACTTTATGTTACGACCTAAGTATTATTGGTTAAAATTCCACCAAAACTAAACAACAATACTCACAATAACACAAGAAAACTACCTACTTTAATAAAAGTGCTATGTGTCGTTTCAAAAAATGTCAAAACTCGTGTCCATTATTAAACCAGTAAACGCCATGATATTGGCAAATTCGTGGCAGCCCTAGCCACCGAACAGCCACAAGAAAAGAAGAAGAAGTACGACTGTCCGTACTTAACTGCCGTTCCGTTCCGAGTAGTTATCTTATGCCTTGGTCTCGCGATCGTAACGCACAACAACGCTGCGGTGTACAGCACAACGCAGAGTACCGCGTTTAGTTCTTACCCGCATTTTTTAAACGGATCTGCATGGAGTGGGCACGATTCATGTTAATTGACAATGACAGACTTGACGTTCGTGACGTGGTCCTGGTCCATTTTCGGTTTCATTTGTTTTAGTTGCGTGCATGGTTTTTGTTTATTTATTTTATTTTCGCGCTGTTTTCCATTTAGTTTTAACAATATAAACTCAATCATTTTACTTCATTAATTCATATTTGCATCCGTCCATCATGAAAAGTGTTGTAAAAAAAGAGCACCACTGTAAAATATGCAACAAAACCTTTTCATCCACATACAAGTTGAATTCGCACCTATTTTACCACAAAGCTATAGCAGCTCGGTACAAGTGTGCCGTCTGCCTCAAGGAGTACTTCAGAAAGGATGAGTTCAAGAGGCATGAGGCAACGCACGACAATCAGCAAAAATTGCATTCGTGTGACCACTGCGGGCGTGGGTTTGTTGACAAGCGGAATTTGATCAAACATTTGTACATACACGACGATTTACACGTTCCTTCCAAGAGATATAACTGTATTGCGTGCGACGTCAGCTACTGCGAGGAGAGACTATTAAAGTATCACATCAGAAAGCACCATATGAATTTAGATGCTAATATTCCCGCTCACTTAAAGAAAAAACTAAACGACTCCTGGATCGAGCCCAGTAGAGATTCCCTGAACTGCGTGCAGATAACTAAAGTCAAAAACAATATGTTGAGTATAAAGACATGTAAAATAGCTAAGACAGAAGTTAAAGTAGAATCGGACAAGTTAGATAAACTCAGTATTCAAAAATACGGTGCAAAAAGCAAGAAAGACGAAGCTGAAGTAGCACTTCGACATTATTTAGCTTCTGTTTTTGCACTAAAAGACAATTTATACTCGAAAGCGATTTGCGACTATTGTAACAAAGAGATGTTGAAAAAGAGTCTGATTGTGCATATTAGAGAAAGGCACTCTAAGTTGAGAAGATTCCACTGTTTTGAATGCAAGAGAAGTTTTAATCGGCACTACCACTTATCAGACCATATTTGCGGTAAAGTACGGAAAACAAAACATAACTCGGTTTTGTCTATGAATCACTCAAGTAGGAAGTAGCCAAGCAAGCAAGCTCGTATGAGCTAGTGGCGAACTCTGGTTACGGAGTTTTTAGACCGCCTTAAGGCCTTCCGTCGTGGCTTAACAATTGCTAGAGCCGGGACCGACAGTTTGTACCTTCTGAAGCACGAAAGCGCTCAGATGTAAATGCCACTAATGATCACCCATCCAAATATTGACCGCACAGAACGTTCCTTAGATTATCGGTTAAGATTGGATAAGTAAGCTACCCCACGAGCACTTCAGTAGAAAGTAACATTGCTCTTTAACACGTCCGACCGCCGTGATTCAATAAGGTTGTAATAGCGTCCTAAGTTCAGAGCCCTAGGGGTTAATGCCTATTCTCAATATTCAATCAGTTGATGTACTAATGTCTTAACTTAATATTCAACCCTTATCAAAAGCTAGCTAGTGATGTTCTACTTGTTACTTGTTACTTGTTCGGCAGACTTGGTTCCGCAACTAGGCCACAGGTGGGCCTTTTTTGCGTGATAGGTGGCGGCAGTCACTCCAGCCACCCGATATCCTCCAGGAAGGCCAGCAGCTCGCTAATGCTGGTGCAGGCTTCCCGAGGGGTCCCTGGTGTACCGAGCTAGTGATGTTCAAATCTATGAACTTTTGACTAAATAAGCTTTGTTGCTATAGTTAATACCTATAGTTGGAACTGGAAAGACCGAATATTGAGAATGGCCGTTGATACTATTTTTGGTCCAAAATTTTAGTGTTTTGTCAAGTACACAATATTAGAAGTAACTTTTAGGCCTCTAACACACTAGCGGTTAACCGCGGGGGCGTCTAACCGCGCGGCTAGCCGCATTTCCAGTTTAATATGCAATCGCTTGTGATTGTACGCACTTAACCGCCACAAAATTCGTTTGAGCGGCTGGCTGCTAAAACGAACCGCCTAGGCGGCCAACCGCTAGTGCGTAACAGGCCTAAGGCCTCAAACGCACTAGTGGTTAACCGCGGGGGCGGCTAACCGCGCATTTTCAGTTTAATATGCAACCGCTTGTCAACCGCTTGTGATTGTACGCAGCGGTTGCATATTAAACTGGAAATGCGCGGTTAGCCGCCCCCGCAGTTAACCGCTAGTGCGTTTGAGGCCTTAATATAGAGTATGTATCCTGAAATCACAGAAGAACTGAAATTATTCTGATATACTTAATTTTACAAGCATGTCTGTTGTAACCTAATAAGTATTATGATCATTGGACTATTAAAGGTTAAACAGTGTAAAGTAATGAGACTTTAATTTAAATAAAGATATTATAGTGATGTTTCTGAGTGTGGCTGTGTTATATAAAGTATACATCTGTTATTGGAATCAATATAGATTTTATTCTTGTCTTTATCACAAATAACTTCAATTATGTATGTCTTTTTTACACTATGTCTGACATAACATAACTTGTTACTTGAAAATATTAAGACTGAGATATCTAAGGTGCCTTGGATTGCATGTAGCATTGTTAGATTTATGAATGTTTTTGGTTTGAATGATAATAGGTACATAAAATATGTTTTTCTGTAAGTAGTTTTTATTTTAACTAGGTTTAAGTTAGGTATTTGTGTTGATTCTGTTTTTGCATTTTTCTAAACTTAGGATGGCATAGAAAAATGCAACAACAGAATCTACACCATTGTTTGGTATAACTTTGTTAATAAGTTAACTGTTAAGTGCCTTAAACTAGTATACAATGTTATTTTTATGACTTAACTGCCTTGTAAAATTTGTTTTTATGGATTATCTATCGGTTCCACACAATTGTTGCATTTTTCTTAACTAACTTAATTTGACAGCACTGAAAATGTAGCCGTCCCTTTCTCATAAACAGAAACGACAGGCTATAATTTTAGTGCTGTCCAATTAAAGTTGTAAACCATACGTATTGTAAACTATATTGTTGTATAGAGATTGAGCAGCGCCCCTAGCGGGTAGTTTACAAAACTGATGATTGTCCATATGCTTGCTCAAATTATTACCTACAAAGTTATCTACTCCTCATCCATTTCGTCTTGTACAAGGGAGAGTTTTAGCGCTTTACATGTTGGACCTTTTGTTGTAACCTCCTCATACATAAAACTGTTTACTCGATTATAGTTATCAAACTTTTTTGTTTTAATATAGTTATTTTTTTCTTTATAAGATGGTTGTACATCATTGAAATTATTCATAGTTTTAAATACGGTGTCTTCCCGCTTATTTTTACTGCCTAATAAATTTATTCTTAAAGAGTTCTGTGATGTTCTTATTGTATTTAGATATGGGTTCAGTTTTCCACAGTCGTTGATGCAGGCATAGTTCTTTTTATTTGGTTTCATGATTCTCGAGTAAATCACATCGTTCGACGTGTTTACTATTTTGAAGGAAATGTAGTCTGATGATATCTGAAATAAAATAACACGTGGTAGGTATTACAAGAGTAGATACTTAGGTTTTTGGTTAGGTATTGATAAAAGTTTTTTTTCTATGGTACAGATTGTTATAAGCAGCAAAAGAAGGGAGATCTTTGCTAGGCAACCAGACACAGCGGGCTAATAGGTATCTATCTACTAACTTCAGTTTAGATAAGCAAAATAAATAGAAAAAATAAAACTTACTTTATACAAAGTTAAAATTGTACAACTTTCGCGCCCTCCGCAAATAACACTAGGAAAGCGTTCGGAAACCTTATGATTGAATCTTTTCTTAATCTGCCATTCCGTTACTATTGGATTTTCACAAGCTCCGGTTAGATCGCTGAGATTTATAACCTTGCTGCAGCTTTTTTTAACATTGTGGTATTGATTTATATGTATAGCACATATTTTATTTTCATTTTTTAATGAAAAAAGTTCAAACGGACAGGGCGGTGGTTTATTTTCGATGATCTGTAAATAGAAGAGTTAAAAAGATTCAGAACGTATAAAGGTAGGAACGTGTGTTTCGGGTTCTCCTAATATCTATGGTCGGATTCATTCTGTTTCGTTCGTTTCGGTCTGTCTGAAATAGGGTCATCACCTCGCCCCAGTCGTCATTGGGATTGGGCTGGGCCATTATCTATATGAATTAAAAGTTTTTTATTCCAATATATCGTTTGAGTTGGTATGAATCTATTTGCTTAACGTCATTTTAAAGACATGTTCCACAATCAAATAACTTTTAAGTACCTAGTTGCTTAATATTACTCACCCAGTAACCGCTATCTTGATCATTAGTGAAATTCACGGAATTTCCATATCGATAAAATATAACTTTATTTTTTTTCGGATAGCGCACTAATCTCCATGTTCTCCAAAAGGTATCTCTTCGAAAAGTATATTTTAAGCCCTGCATGGCGATTAGATTACGGAAGCCACTTTCAAATTCATTCACTTTCTTCCAATCAGATTTTTTCGTATTCTTAACGATATGAAAGTGTGTAACTTCGTCTATGTACACTGTATTGTTTGGTAAATATTTGTCTAGTAGTTTAATTCTTTTAGCTGTTTTATATTTTCGCTTCTTGTTATTGATGAAACTTTGTCGTACGTCTTTAGAACGCTGAAAAGACGGATTCCCATAGTCCGGAAAGTTAGAGAGATCTTCAAAAATAATTTCACATGAAACCAGTATGAGTAAATTGATTATTTGTACAACAGTTTTCGAATACATTATTTGACTGAAAACTCTGAAAGTAGAATTCCGTGCAGAGCAGTTAACAATGGAAGGAAATCGTGTTTGTAAACATGATCTGGCATACCTACAACGACGGCCTAAGTTTAGTTTTTCTTCTTTTCCTGTGAGTATAATACGAGTAGGTACCGTACCTAGGTAGGTAGTGCCACAGGTAGTGCTATCAAACTACACACTCGTATTTACCAAAAAACCTTAGTTAGGCACATCTAAGGTAAAAATAAATGTCAGCAAAATAATAGGTATACTTACATAAAATGAGAAAAAAAATGAGTAGGTATGGTAGATAGGTACCTACCTACTTAGGGAGATAGGTACCTACCTAAGTTAAACCTAAGCTAAACCTTGATTTATAAACATACCACCAAGCCATGAAGTCGAACCAACCTTGATTAGTACTTTTATACCTAGGTACCTAGATATTATTTAGTATTTTGAATTAGAAAGAGTGTGGTCGATTGAGGTCTATACCGCGTGCACACTATACCCTTGCCGCTGCCGGCATGTATGCCGCTTAATGAGAATAAAGGCGATGTTGCTGTGGCAATAAGTCTGCGGCATTAATGCCACAGCAACATCGCCTTTATTCTCACTAAGCTATACATGCCGGCAGCGGCATGGGCATAGTGTGCACGCGGTATTACACACCTACTCCACTCCACCACTCCTTTGAGTCATTAAGTCATTATTGTGCGTGTAACCAACAATGAACCAATACGTATACAACATTATGAACAAGAGCACCGATCAAAATACTACACACAAGAGCCATGAACAAAGGGTGTGTGCTAACCCTATAAAGATAATAATCAACCTTTTCATTCGTTCATTATTCAAAACTCTCATTCTGTTTCACTCATTCACCAAATCATTCACTGTGAAATTATGAAAGATAGTGGCTGTCCTCAAATTTTTTTATGGAAAAAATACAATTATTTCTTTATATTATCGCGGAAAGAGACGCTAAAAGCGTGTGACATGAACTTGTGAGTTCGCAAATGTGTGTTAGTGTTGTATTAATGGATTTATTTGTAGTTTTCTACATTGTTTTTGTTTGTGACAGCTGATTTTGGGTGAGTGACATAAAGTTAATTTGCGTTACCACGCATCTTATTATTATTATCCAGCCGAAACTGGTATCCGCACAGGAAATAACACAAAAGATCTTCTACTTAGGGCTGCGTCATCACTCCTACCTACTTTATCCATATCTAGAAAAGTATTTGCTCTTTCAAATAATGATTTTATCTTTGTATTGTCAACTTTGGTGACCTATGGTATGAACTAGCCCCCACGCTTAGCACTTCTAGCATCGAATATCTTATATTTCCTTTGATATCACAGTATCTTTCCCACAACTGATATTGAAATGTGTTTGCAATACAACTTTTTTGATCTAAGAATTGTGTGAGGAGAATAAGCAGCCCTATTGTTATACTTTAGCTAACAGTCACTAATAGCATTACAGACTATGAGTATTCATTTAAGATAGTATTGGGTTGGCTAAGGGTACTTTTCCACTAGAGTTAAGCTAAACTACGTTGCTAAGGTCGTGTTTGACATCCACCAATATGAATCTTATCTATACTGTTTTAAAACTGTAAAAAAGCCAAAAACTAAAATTAAAGATGATAAACTAAATATGCAGATCTGCTAAATAAACGATTCTGATTCCGAAAATTGAGTTTGTTTATCTGTTTGTTTGTTTTTTTGCGGATCATGCCTAAACTACTGGACCAATTTCAATGAAACTTATACCATTCGGAAGCCCTTTTTCTTTTATTTTATTGCAATCAAGGATGTGGATTCTTAGATATAGCTTGACCTCTCTAAACCAAAAGCTGCCATTTGCTACGAGGTTCATTGTATGCTGGTTGACAGATATTTTGGTGGAAAATTTCGCACGCGTACGAAGTAGCGGGTATCAGCCAGTGTTTTAATATGGAAAAGCACCCTAAAGCTGCAAATCCTACTAATATTATAAATGCAAAAGTTTGTAAGAATGTACGGATGTTTGTTCCTTTTTCACACTAAACTATGACTGATCCTATAAATGAAACTTTGATTGTCGGTGAATTAACACATAGACTACTTTTTATCCCGGAAAATCAGCGGGATCCAACGTGAAGCCAGTACAATATAAACTTTTGTGGTCCCTTCATGAGGTACCTATATAGTAGGTGCCAAATAACACCGCAATACAGGTAATTCACCCACCTTCACCACGACGTCGCAAAATTCAATTTATATATGGTTAACAAACAGTTCTACGAGATTCAAGCGATTTCCGTATTAGCAAGCGATTTCCGTATAATTCCGTATATTTCCGACAGGTTTGTATGGAAAGCGACAGAATTAGCCATTCATAAATTGAATTTTGCGACTTCGTGGTGAAGGTGGGTGAATGACCTGTATTGCGGTATTATTTGGAACCTACTATATCTACATAAACAGATCCACTGCTGAACATAGGTGTTGTAGAAAACAAGTGAAGTAAAATATATCTACCCACAACTTAGCCAACTTTGTTATGCCAACTAGGTCACACAAGTACCTGCACTACAGATACAAGTGTCAAGGGCCACAGCTTATAGCGCGTTCACACTATGCCGAAGTGGGCAGGGACTAGGGCAGGGAAGTGGCGTGAACACGAACATGCCGCTGTCACGTCTCCCTGCCCAAGTTCATGCCCTAGCTCCTTAGTGAAAATAAAGGCGATGTTGCTGTGGCAATCATTCCGGAATTAATCGCGGCAATCATGCAGGCAGCGGCATGGGCATAGTGTGATCGCGCTATTAGCCACGCTCAGCTCCATATTAACATTTACAGTGTATGAGAATCTACTCAAATCTATGCTTGAGTAACTCTTTCTATATCAGAATAAACGCTAAGATACCTAATTAATCATAGTAGACATTGCACAATTCCACTATCTTGTAGCAAAAGATAAAGCATGAGTAAGGCCATCATTTTGTTTATTGTAAAATAATGGTTTTATCAAGATATGTTTAACTGTGCTGTGTGTAGCGTGTTGAATTATTTGATTTGATTTGATTTTAATAAAATTTTCCTTGTACTACTACCTCATGAATATATTATAATGATTGATGAATAATACTTCCTGTTAATATTTCTATTATAAAACCACTCCTAAATTCTTTACATTAAATTATACATTAACCTGTTAAAACTGTGGTCTTGGTCGCAAACTACGATGGTACTTTCTGATAATTTTTTTTATAAATATTTAAAAAAGTAATTGTAGTTATATTTTTTTTCCCTTTGGGATCGATCATGAATCTCGGAGATCAGTTTGTCACGTGAAGCAGATGTCAGAGATGTCAGCTTGAGACTGAGATGATGAAATTACATTTTTATGTACTGCAACTACAACTTACAAATTTTTAAGTACTACCAAGCGTTGGCGCGACGAACTAGACGCCTTCGAAAGAGGATGGTGGGAGGAAGCTCGGGACAGAGAACATTGGAAGTCTTTGGGCCTTTGCCCAGCAGTGGGACGATTTAGGTTAAATAAAAAAGTACTACAACTTTTTTTTTAAGGTGTTCAACAATTTTCTCTAAATCAGCTTTATGGACAGCTACTTTTTGGAGTTATTGCTTCAGTTATATAATAAACACGAAATACTTGATGATGGCAGAGAGTACCCTTAATGGGAAAATCTGCCAAAGTTAGCATAATGCCTGTGTGGTTTTCCTGACAAATAAATAAATATTCTTGGATATTACACACAACGCCCTCTAGTCCCAAACTAAGCAGAGCTTGTACTATGGAAACTACATTGCTGATATAATACCTATATACTTTTTTTGTAAATACACACTTATAATACATAGTAACACCCAGACACAGAACAAACATCTATGTTTGCCACACACAAATGTTTGTTCTCGGTGGGGATCGAACCCACGACTCACAGCACGGAAGGCAGAGCTACTACCGACTGAGCCATGACGCCTGTCATGTTATATTCTATGGATGGCACACCCACTACTCGTCAAATTGTGCGTCATACTCAGAACGCCTCAATATCGTATTGTATCTCTCTCAATGAAAACGCCTATCAACACGTCAACGACAATTCGTAGATGAAGACTAATTGACCTCTTCAGAGCGTCCGGTCGGCTTGCCCACTGTGACATGCTGTTACTTAGACCAAGGTATCAGCAATGAGACAAGTGCCTTGATCACGAATAAATGTGACAATAGCAACCGTATCGTAACGCTAGCGTATCCGAGATACACTGCGCGGTGTACAACGGCTGACAGTCGAGCTGGCATTGACGCGCAATATAATTCGAATACGTTAACGCGGCAACTGTCAGATTTGTTCGTGATAGAGGTAAAGTATTTTTATTTTTAAACGACTTTGAAGAAAAAAGGAGAAGGTTCTCAATTCGGTTGTATTTTTAAAATACAAGCTCGTATGAGTTAGTGGTCAACTCTGGTGACGGAGTTTTTAGGCCGCCGTAAGGTCTCCGTCGTGACTTAGCGACTGCTAGAGCCGGGACAGTTTAACGTGCCTTCCGAAGCACGGAAGCGCTCAGACGTAATTGCCACTAACGGTCACCCATCCAAATAGTGACCGCACAGAAGGTCGATAAATCGGAGAAGATTGACTAAGCAAACTACGCTACGTATGTTTCAACTGCAAAAGGCGCCTTATAGTAAAAAAAAAATGTGTGCAATTCACACGTGGTAGAAGTGAAACCTTCAAAAACCAATATGCAGTACTTATTTAGTTCGAAAAGGTTCTATGCTCATGTTGCCTAAAATCAGAACTAGATGGCGCTGCTAAGTTTGGTCGGATTCTAGAACGCGCTATCGAAGCGTTTTGCTTCCTATCTCATTTTCTTCCACGTTAAATCTTATGAGTTTATTTGTCTGTCTCTTTTTATTTGCGCTTTTTCCTTTCATCGACTTTCAAATCACAACGATGATAGAGAAGTTTTCACTTCAATATAGATGAGATGACGCTCGCCTAATTCGTCATTCATATCATACCATCCATTACACACATTATTTATTTCAACCAGTTATAAGCGCTTCTATTTATCTATACTATTCTAAAACTGTAAAAAAAGCCAAAAACTAAAATTAAAGATATGGATAAACTAAACATGCAGATCTACTAAATAAACGATTCTGATTCCGAAAATCGAGTTTGTCTGTTTGTTTGTTCGCGGTCTAGTAGCTATATAGGAGTATAGCAGTAAGAGGAGTCTAGCAAGCCGAGAAACACCACCGAATGTTGTTTCCTCGCGTTGATGTCTTTATTACCGCGTGCACACTATGCCCATGCCGCTGCCGGCATTAATGCCGCGATTAATTCCGGACTTATTGCCACAGCAACATCGCCTTTATTCATTACCGCTTTCACACTATGCCCATGCCGCTGCCGGCATTAATGCCGCGATTAATTCCGGACTTATTGCCACAGCAACATCGCCTTTATTCTTTACCGCTTTCACACTATGCCCATGCCGCTGCCGGCATTAATGCCGCAATTAATTCCGGAATTATTGCCACAGCAACATCGCCAAGTTCATGCCCTAGCTCTCTAGTGAGAATAAAGGCGATGTTGCTGTGGCAATAAGTCCGCGGCATTAATGGCGGCAGCGGCATGGGCATAGTGTGAACGCGGTTTATGAGTAGTGGCATGTAGTGACGTCATATGTTTTTCCTCAGAGAGTTCACTCGATTAGTGATTCTGAGAATGAAGTATCTGTGTTATCTTCCTGTTTACCAATTTATAAAGACTTTTCTTGTGTCTGAGGCCCGTATGCTGATATACTGCGCAAGCATCCGGAATCAAGCTTAGATTTTTGTATGAAAATCTCTACTCTAATCTATGCTTGAGTATCGATTTCTGTGTCAGCATACGGGCCTTAAAGGTAAGTAGTTATGTGCGGTGTCTGGAATTATTTTCTTTGTGATCCTCCAAACACACAACACCCAAAGTAACTTCATGTTCAGTGGGCAGTAAGTTTAATTCAAATGGAAGAAATTGAAATCAGGAGTAAGAGGTAATAATGGATTTATTTGCCAAAGTTCATACACATACGAGTATCTCCAACTGTAATGCGATGTCGTATGAAAACCTGAAACCAAAGTCACGCCAAAAGATTAAAAATATGTAATAACAAAATACAATAAACTAATACTCGAGTGGAGACCGCGTTTAGGCAAGCGTAGTTTAGGACGCCCTCCGGCTATGTGGGGTGACGATCTGAGACATGTAGCTGGCAAACACTGGATGAGAAGAGCCAAAGACCGGGCTCAGTGGCGCGTCTTGGGAGAGACGTACGTCCAGCAGTGGACCGATATGTTGATGATGATGATGACAATGAACTATCACTAAGTTCACGCGTCGCTTACAAAAGTAATATGTAGGTAATTGAATTGATAAAAGATAAGAAAGTAGTTTCAAGTTAACGAACCCACTATGCAAATGAGTGGGCTCGATGGGAATTTTTTTCCCATCTGGGCCGCCGCCGCGCCGGTGCGCTCGATGGGAATAACTCTATATTTCCGGAAATTTCTATGGCTTCTCTAAGTGCAGATTCCATAGAAACAAACAGTTAAGTAAGCACCAGGACCTACGTACTTACTACTTACCTACCTAATCGTACCTATCCGATGTAAAATGTCTAGAACGTAGATAAAACATACGTACCTACATACTCGTAACGAGGTCGTTAACCTAGGCGACTAATAGCTGTTAGCTTTGCTAGTACCTAGGTAGGTAGGTACATAGGTATACCTACCTATGTGACATCATGCACCTAGGTATTATTTCTACATAGGTGTACTAGTATAGTATTAGACATAATTATGATCTGTGGTAGAACTAATATAAATAGGTATAGTAGGTGCCAAATAATACCGCAATACAGGCCATTCACCCACCTTTACCACGATGTCGCAAAATTCAATTTATGAATGGCTAATTCTGTCGCTTTCCATACAAACCTGTCGCTAAGACTGGTAATCGCTCGAATCTCGTAGTACTACTGTTTGTTTACCATACATAAATTGAATTTTGCGACATCTAGGTGAAGGTGGAAGTAATATTATTAGTAGTTGTCAGTGGGCATACTGTACAAACTTAGTATTGTTATTAGTAGTTCTATGTCTAATGAGGCTATTTATTCAAACACCTTGTGATAAATCATGATCAAAATGCCGCCATGCCAAATATGGTATGGCTACGCTATCGTAATGAAGCTCTTCAGAAAATAATTCTAAAAATGTTAAAGAACAAGCCAAAATTTTAGTTCTTTATTAATTTTATTTAGTGTGGAAACTTTTATATGAACGGTCATTTTTTTCATTATACCGTACAGTATCTACCTACTTACTATAATTAGATATACTATCGTAATGTTCTTGAAACGGTTATCAATTGCTTACGACTGATTGCAATAAAACAGTTTTCGTAAAAAAAAAAATTTTTTATTTTGTAATTTAAGTATCTAAGGCCTTTTGCACATTATGAGACACGAACACAAAACATGAAAGAATTTGTATAGCGTTTGTCTTATCCGACATAAGAAAAAATATCTTGTAATATATGTACGGTCTCATATATATATAATAAAGCGACTGAATGTCTTATCGACATCACTATCGCTACATAGTATAAAGCAAAGTCGCTTCCCGCGCCTGTCCTAATGTCTGTAGGTATGTATGTATGCTTAGATCTTTAAAACTACACAACGGATTTTGATGCAGTTTTTTTTTTAATAGATAGAGTGATTCAAGAGGAAGGTTTATATATGTATAATACATCATCATCATCACTGCATTGCACCCGTGCGAAGCCGGGGCGGGTCGCTAGTAAAAGACACAAGAAAAATATCTTCTAATGTGCAAAAGGCCTTTAGGTACTGGTGGTATAGTGGTAGTAACTAGAAAACTTCCTGAAGTTGTAGGTTCGTAACCAGGCTCACTGTCTGGGAACATTTTTTTATATATGGAGTAGGCTTATAGTACCTATACCATCCTCTCAGCCTAGTCGACCTTATCTAGAGGAAAGACAAGCTCAGTACCTGGGAAGCTGACTAAGCCGCGAGTTTCTTCACGGTGTTTTGAAAGAAAATTTTTGTATGGCGCGTGCCATACAAAAATTTTCTTGTCTTGTTTTCGTGTCTTATAATGTGCAAAAGGCCTAAAGATACCTGCCAAGCAACAGGAAACTGCGATTGTGCGTGCAAAATGGCGCCAAGGTCGCTGTGCTGTCAATGGTCTACTCGAATACTTATTTGCATAAACTGAACGAATCGCGTCAAATCATCAGATCAACACTTACTTAGGTCATATAACTTGAAAAATAAATTATATGGGCAACGATTGAGGATCTATGTAGTCGCAGTTTCAGTTTCTGTATGGAGATAAATAATTCTGAATTCTCTTGCGGAGGGCGCTTAAATTCTTTATTGCACACAGAAAAATATGAACCAACAAGTTAAAACTAAAGAGAGATGTACGAAGGCGAGCTTAACCCTAATAAAAGTTTTTTTCCAGCTAACCTTTGAGGTATAAAAGAGGATTTAAAATAAAAAGGTAGTATTGTGTATAGGTACCTACTAAGAAAATATTAGTAGTACCTATTATCAATGTAAAATTAAACTTGTGAGAGAATTTCAGCATTTATGTAGATTTTTTTCATATAAAATCTATACAAATATTATAAAGAGGAAAGGTTTGATTTTTTGTTTGTTTGTTTGTTTGTATGAATTGAATAGGCTCCGAAACTACTGGACCGATTAAAAAAATTCTTTTACCATTAGAATCCTACATTATCCCTGATGAACATAGGCTATATTTTATCCCGGAATTCCCACGGGAACGGGAATTACGCGGGTGAAACCGCGAGGCGCTGCTAGTTGAAAATAAACGTGTTGTTAGTCAAACAAAATTCACCCCCTCTTTTGAGGTATAAATCGGAAAATATCGATCATAGGAAAAAAATATGGGAACCAAATTGTAGGAAATTTTATTCTAAACAACTTTTATTAATACCATTTTCCTTGTGAGATTGAAGAAAACGAGTTCTTTAATAAACAAAACTTAAAATCAAGATGGCGGATGACGCAACGTGTCGAGTACCACGCAAAACAAAATTTAGGCTGCCAGTGGTCCCGCTGCCCTCAACGTATTCCAAAGGAAAGTTGCTATTTAAAACTTTTTCCGCGTCAAATCCTATTTCGACTGGGCTAGCTGCCTGCATATTCTGCGAAATGTGCAATGACAGTCCTTACTTCGGTATATTTTACTTCAACTGAATAAAGATTAAAGATAGATAGATAATACTTTATTGTACACAAGGAATAGGTAAGTACAAATATTAAGGCGTGTGTAAAAGGCAGAAAACCCTCTCGCTCGCACTTTTCAACATTTTTGAAGATATAATATATAACCAAAAGTAATTATGTGAAATTGCACAGCTTCAGGGTCGAGAGAATAACAATGCAAAGGTTCAGTAAAAATATCACATTGATCCAAACAAGTTTTCTAACCAAAAAATGTGCACTTTAATTTATCGCATTGGTATAAGTTTTTTGGTCGGAAAACTTGTTTGGATCAATGTGATATTTTTACTGAACCTTTGCATTCTTATTCTCTCGACCCTGAAGCTCTACAATTTCAAATAATTACATTTAGTTATATTATATCTTCAAAAATGTTGAAATGTGCGAGCGAGAGGCTTGTCTGCCTTTTACATACGCCTTAAAACTAACTTTGTATAATACAAAACGCGCGAGTTTGCTCTTCAAACTATGACAGTTCTTAAATATTATAAAACTGTAAAAAAGCCAAAAACTAAAATTAAAGATATGGATAAACTAAATATTGCAGATCTACTAAATAAACGATTCTCATTCTGAAAATCGAGTTTGTCTGTTTGTTTGTTCGCGGATCACGCCTAAACTACTGGACCAATTTCAATAAAACTTATACCATTCAGAAGGCCTTTTTCCGGATTGAAACATAGGCTACACATTTTATTGAAATCAAAGACGTGGATTCATTAGATACAGCTTGAACTCTCTAAACCAAAAGCAGCCATTTGCTAGGAGGTTCAACGTATAATTATTATTATTATACGTTTATTCAGCCACCAAAATAAAAATATGGACAGAAAAAACAAGAAATAAAGTAAAAATTAAAAAACAAACTTTGATGGAAAGTTTCGAACGCGTACGAAGTCGCGAGTATCAGCTAGTTCTTAAAATATGCATCACTCACAATAAGACCCACAGGGAGTTAAACTAGAACACGGAAATGTCTACTAACGATCGACTTCAATTAGTCAACTAAGACAATGACTGTTACATGATAGCCAGCAGAGCGAGATGCCCTTGAAGTACCAACGACGATGAAAAAGGAAGGTTTTTCGTGCAGTTTTGTCGATTCGATTGTCCACAACATTAATTATAAATTAATTAAAATAATTATTATATAGGTTTGCCAGCGAATGCCAAACTAAGCGTTAAGCTTGTATTTTGGACTTCTAGAGTACAGTTACTAAGTTGGAAGTACCTGATACGAGATTGACATTGATACTAAAGCCTGTTTTTACTTTACCCAGCTGAGCATTATGCTGCCTTACTTACATTCTACTGAGCTTTGCGGCTGCAGATCTTCGTAGTACCTACGTGACCTAGGTAACTAGGTAGACTTTTTATTTGAACACTTATTTCTTTGTTTCAGATCAAAGCCAGCCAAAAAACCAAGACTGAACGTAGTTATGTAGCGTACTTTTACAAAAAACTTAGCTTACATTCCAAAGGACCGGCATGAGTTTTGACAAAACTTCGTGACGGCGCCATTTTGAGTCCGCCATTTCGTGAAAAACAAGATGGCGACGCCGATCAAGTCTGTGGCGTTAGAAGAGGGTGGGGATGATGCTGCTGAGAAACTACTCGAGGGGAACAAAGAGCTGGTGGTGCCAAAGGATAATGCACTGATCTCTGCCAAGTCTTCCAAGAAAGGTGAGCTTTCGTTTATTCCGCCAATGTATGCGACTTTAAAAATCAACTTGTTAGGTTAACTAGGAACGATATAAGTGGGAGTGTACTGTATAAGGTATGTAATGCCGCGAGGCCGGGCCATGCACTCGTTAATACTATATACTTCATTTGAACTTTAGTTATACTATAATAATATAGCAGAATAATGGCAAACTTAACACGGCCCAGCCTTTGCTTATTGTCTAAGGCTGTTTTTCCATCAAAGCTGGGCGAGAAATAATGTAAATTCGGGATGCCATGTCACGGACTAAGAACGCTAACCTACTCTAGAATGTCAAGAACGCAAATTTCAATGATTATTTAAATTGACCACGAATTGCGTTGCCTAGTTGACACACAAACTATGCGACAAAGCAAGCAAGCAAGTATGAGTTAGTGGCCAATTCTGGTGACGGAGTTTTTAGGCCGCCTTAAGGCCTCCGTCATGGCTTAACGACTGCTAGAGCCGGGACAGTTTAACGTGCCCTCCGAAGCACGGAAGCGCTCAGATGTAAATGCCAGTAACAGTCAAACATTCATATAGTGAAGATTGACTAAGGCCCTGAGCACACCTCCGCTGCGGAACCGTAACAGCGGCACCGCAGTAATTTCGTCATGTCTTGTCCCGTGTAGGAGAACCAGAACACTAGCGAAACTGCCTGTTCTAACGAATAGATATATTCCATCTCTTTCTCCGCGCGGTTTTGTCGATCTGCTCCGACGCCGGCCACGCTTCCGCGCTCTGGCTGCCATTTTGTTGCGGTGCCGCGTTGTTTTGTCAAAATTGAACAGCGAAACTCATTAAAGATCTTGACTGACTCGCGCGAGGTTCCGATTCCCATTCCGCTACACTAACTACACTTGATCGCAGCGGAATTCATCTAGCGGTACCGCTGTTACGGTTCCGCAGCGGAGGCGTGCTCAGGGCCTAAGTCAGCCTAGCAACGAGCGCTTCTAGACGATCATACGATCCTTATCGCGTAAACATATTATTGTTGGCATTACGCATCACTGGATGTGATTCATTTAATTTTGTGTTTTTCTACTGATACTGGAAATCGAATTACAGAATTCCCTAAAAAATGTGCGTTGTAGGTACAAGCTCATAGCTATGTTTTATAGCTCTGCCTTCTGTACTGTAGATTATGGTTTCGATCCTCAACGATAACGAACAAAATGTCTGTTCTGTTGATGGCTGTCTATGTAGCTTAGCTATTCAAAGTAGGTAGGTACGTTTTTACAAACAAAATATCTATGACTATGGATTCCTTCTATGAAAGCTTCATGAAAATAAGATCTAAGATGTAGATGGCGCTGTTTGAAATATCGGAAATGACCAATACTTATAAATAAACTTTTCAAAAATCTGTTATTTAAATGCACCTAAGAACGCATTGAAGCATTGAACGAACCCAAACTCAAACTGTCAAAGTAATATAAAAGTATTGAGGGTAGTTTCAAAAACTTATTTATTGTTGCTGTCGACTTTGAGTTCTAGAAATGATCAGTTGCGCTTTCGCATTGACGTGGTGTAGTTAAATTAGTGATATTCAAAATGCCCAGATCGGGATACAGAAAGTTGCGCAAATGTAAGTTTTTTACCGATTTTAAATTGTAAGTCAAAGTAACTTTAAAGTTCAGTTTTAGAATGATAAATACTTACTCAATTAAATAAGTACCTATGGTCAAAGAAAAGATGGATGAATTGTGTGAAAGAAATATGACAATGGTTTAGTAAGCAAGCAGGCTCGTTTGGACGAGTTAGTGGCCAACTCTGGTGACGGAGGTTTTAGGCCGCCTTAAGGCCTCCGTCGTGGCTTAAAGACTGCTAGAGCAAGTCAAATGTACAGAGCTGAGCAGCCGGTTTCATTTAAATTCAACACGATTTTTTTTTTGTTTACTTTCCGAATAAACAAATCTTTTGGTAGAGAGATAGACCATTTCTATTGCATTTTAGAACACAGACCTTTCATCATAATACTTACCTAACTTACAAAGTATTCGTGAAGCTTTGGTCTCGCTATCGTAACTCACAACGGAGCGGTATGCAGCATGCAGCGCCGGACACATAATTGTATGGAAAACGTGTTGTATGGTCTTTTGTTACGTCGCAGTCTGCGTCAGCGGCGAGGAGCAAACGCGGTACTCTGCGTTGTGCCGCACACCGCAGCGTTGTGCGTTACGATCGCCGAAACGCTGCTTTACACCGTCATCATCATGTCATCATCAACCTATATCAGTCCACTGCTGTACGTAGGTTTCTCCAAAGACGCGCCACTGAGCCCGGTCTTCGGCTCTTCTTATCCAGTGTTTACCAGCTATATGTCTCAGATCGTCACCCCACCTAGCCGGAGGGCGTCCTACACTACGCTTGCCTAAACGCGGTCTCCACTCAAGTATTCGTTGTTTGCTCCAACGATCGAACGACTTACACCGTAGGTCCTACTATCCTACTTATAATACTATACTAATATTATAAACGCGAAAGTTTGTAAGTGTGGATGGATGGATGGATGGATGTTTGTTGCTCTGTCACGTAAAAACTACCGATCCAATTTGGATGAAACTTGGAATATATATTGTCCGTGACCTGGATTAACACATAGACTACTTTTTCATCATTATCTCATCATCTTCCTACCCTTGTCCCACGCTAAGTGGGGTCGGTACAACATGTCTTCGTCTTCCACTTTCCTCTATCAGCCGTCATCTCGGTGTTCACTCCTTTCTTACTCATATCTTCTTTCACACAGTCCATCCATCTTTTCTTTGGCCTACCTCCGTCCACATTCATGTCTAGCACTCTTCTCGTAATATGGCTGTCTTCCCTCCGCATGACATGTCCATACCACGCTAACCTATTACTCCTCAACTTGTCCGTTATTGGCGCTACTTTCAAACTTCCTCTTATATACTCATTCCTTATTTTATCCATTCTTGTCACTCCGCACATCCCTCTCAGCATTCGCATCTCTGCTGCATGCACTCTTCTCTCATCCGTCCCTTTCATTGCCCAACATTCTGATCCATACAGTACGACAGGTCATCCCGAAAAATCAACGGGATCCAACGGGAAGCAAACGAAGTCGCGGGCGGCACCTACTCCTATATAAATTACAATAAACAACGTTGCTATGCCTAACCAAAGTAGTTCATTATCATCAAACTGATTCATAAAACAGCTGCGAGCCGAAGTTCACTGCCTACATAATACCAATCATTGTTTGCATACTGCGTTCGAGTTGCGGGAAGTATTTTTATGTTATGACGAAAGGCATGCGCTGGTCATTGTTGTTGTTAGCTAGGCGAGGCCCATGCTCGGACTCACATCCCACTAATATATTATAAACTAACTTCCGCCTGCGACTTCGTTCGCGCTCCGTTGATTTCCCGGTGATAAACTAGTAGCCTGTGGTTTAATCCAGGTCACGGACAATATATATTCCAAGTTTCATCCAAATAGGATATGATGTCAAAGTTTAGATGTTGTGTTTCAATCAGGCTGATATTGCGATTTGCATAGCTAATCTTGTTATAGTAGCATTTTCCAACATGGGCCTATTTTTATCTCGGAAATGTTTAGTTTAAAACCTGACCAGTCTCACCACGTGTCATTAGGGAAGGGAAAGGGTACCACGTGATTAATGGGTGACCTCTAAAGCCTTGGTCTCGCGATCGTAACGCACAACGCAGCGGTATGCAGCATGCAGCGCCGGACACATAATTGTATGGAAAACGTGTAGTATGGTCTTTTGTTACGTCGCAGTCTGCGTCAGCGGCGTGGAGCAAACGCGGTACTCTGCGTTGTGCGTTACGATCGAGAGACCAAGGCTTAAGATAGTTATGAATGAATGAATGAATGAATGAATGAATGATTTATTTGCGTTTTTTTTTAGTTCTAAGATTGATTGATTGTAAACTAATTTAAAACGATTTCCTTCAGTACCTACCAGGTGAGATTGAATTAGCAGAATCGTATAAAAATCCTGTAACAAAAACCCTTATAAATAAATCATCTTTTTCATACATTTTAAACTAAACATAACATTATTATATTATTATCTCCAACCGTGTCAAGGCAACACTGAGCGATCTTATTCTGAATGCAATAAGGTTCAATATTCGCATGCTTAAGCTGAAATAGCATACCTATTCATTCATATTTCGACCCTGAATTTGAGGAGAATATAATTTCAGTATCACGCAATTGAATTATTGAATGAATTGATATTTATTTTATATAAGTATTTGAAGTTATTGTAAAGTTAACTTCAGTACCGATTTGCCGTTTCTGAAATTTAGAAATAGTCACTTAATTTGGGTATTTTTATTTATTTACAATTCCTGTCCCATTTTCGGTTATATCCCTTTGATGACGGTACTGTGATTATTTCGAAAAGTCGTCTGCTAGCCTTAAATTATATTGTGAAATTGAAATGAGTGTGAAAATCAAAACTTTTGTGATGATGATCTTCACTGATGATCAAAAGTAGATAATATAGTGATACCTTTGGATTTATAGTGAAACTCTATAAGCCTCCTTTTGGTCCGGAGTTGGGTAAAGATTGAAATGACAGTGACAGAGTGTTCGGAACGTGAAGGTAATTTTTTTGTTTCATTCGGCGTGTAAAATTGCGCTTTGAGAGTTTGTACTATGGGAAGCAGTACAATTAACTTGTAAAACATTTGACTGTGCGTAACCATTCTATAAGATTTGAACCCACGACCTTAGAATCAAAAGATCACTGACCGACTCCGCGTTCATTCTGTTTGGGTACTTTCCACTGGCCATTAAAACAAGGCTATACGCCTCTAATTTTAGGCCCTTTGACATTCAAGAAGGAACAGATTCCCATTGGTTCCAATTGGATGTGAAACACGGGAGCGAAATATGACAAGCATGTTTTTTAGGATCATAAAAATGGATTGTAGAACGTCTTGGCCTTTTAGGGTATTGTTTCTGAATTTAATTTATTAAATAATATTCATGGACATTTCACACAGCGCTCTCTAGTCCCAAATAGCAAAGCTACGAAGGAACTAGATTTCTAAATACATTTTTTTTGTAAATACATACTTACAATAGGCACATAGATTAGGTAGTATCTAACACCCAAACATAGAACAAACATCTATTTTTTTTGTCTCAGTTGGGATTAAACCCACGACCCACAGCACGAAAGGCAGAGCTAATTACCGCCTGAACTGTGATGTGTATCAAATGACGAATTAGTTTGAAACTGAACTTTGCTTTGTTTGTTTGAAATGTGTTTATTTACCTACTAACTTATCTCCGCCAATTTTGGCAATAATAATACAAATAGTTTGTTTGTAAATATCATAAATATCATAAAGAAACATGTACACGTTAACTATACCTACTACATAGCAATATGGTCGTAGAAGTAAAAAACGCTTGTCTTCTTCTTCTTCTAAATATATAAAATTCTTTTGAAGCTGACTGACAATCAACGCACAGCCTAAACTATAAGTCCTAGAGGTATGGGAGGGTAGTATCCTTATACAGTGTAGGGGTGCACTAAGAAAGGAATTTTGAAAAGTCACACCCTACTGGGCGAGCGCGAGCAACGCCGCGTGCGACGGCTAGTTTGTGGTAATTGTCTATGTCCATGCCGCTGCCGTCATTATTGCCGCGGACTTATTGCCACAGCAACATCGCATTTATTTTCACTAGAGAGCAAGAGCATGAACTTGGGCCGGGAACCGGGACAGAGGCATTTTCGTGTTCACACTATGCTCGTGCCCACTTCCCTGCCCAAGTCCCTGCCGACTGCGGCATAGTGTGAACGCAACATTATGATCATTCTCTTCAGTCTTGCACGTCAGAACAGCATCCCGTGTTCTCTTTTCTCCAGTTCCATAGCGATAATTGGAGCGGCGCCAGCACTAAATATACACGGGTTAATGGGTCGAGGGTTTCTGACTTTCTCATTGCGATCAAAGAACTGCTTTTAAGGCGACTGGTAAGGTCAGACAACCTTCTCGCTCGCACATTTCAAAATTTTTCAAGATATATAACTAAATGTAATTATGTGAAATGGCAGAGCTTCAGGTTCGAGAGAATAACAATGCAAAGGTTCAGTAAAAATATCACATTCATCCAAACAAGTTTTCCAACCAAAAAATGGGCTCTAAAATTGGTCGCATTGGTACAAGTTTGGCATTGGTACACTAGCTGATACCCGCGACTTCGTACGCGTGAGAAACTTTCCACCAAAATATCTGACAACCAGTATACTATGAACCTCGTGCCAAAGGCTGCTTTTGGTTTAGAGAGGTGAAGCTGTATCTAAGAATCCACGTCCTTAATTTCAATAAAATATAGCCTATGTTTCAATCCGGAAAAAAGGCTTCGGAATGGAATAGGTTTCATTGAAATTTATCCAGTAGTTTAGGCGTGATCCGCGAACAAACAAACAGACAAACTCGATTTTCGGAATCAGAATCGTTTATTTAGTAGATCTGCATATTTAGTTTATCCATATCTTTAATTTAAGTTTATGGCTTTTTTACAGTTTTATAATAGTACAGACTATGTGCGCTGTTGGCGTTGCCTATTGAATAAATAAATAAATTAATCTCTTACGAGTATTAAAATCTTGATGTGTCAGAGAATTTTTTTCCGAAAAAGACGTCCGAGAATACACATAATATAAAGTAATACAAACAATTTAAAACCTCCGATCCATAAAAGCCTCTAGATACCGTTCGTTATTGATCTTAAATAAAGCCCTCTAGGGGTTTTAATGTTCTTTGGCAAAAGGAAACATTTTTCCCCGAAAAAATTGAAAATATTCCCTGGCGTACGTCCAGAACTCTCTCTGACACACATGTTGGCGTGTGGCTTATCTGGCCCTAAAAGATTAAAGGTAAGGAAAACTTCGGTTCATATTTTGGGCTAGCTGATACCCGCGACTTCGTACGCGTGCGAAACTTTCCACCAAAATATCTGTCAACCAGCATACGATGAACCTTGTAGCAGTTGTAGTTTTTGGTTTACAGAGTTCAAGCTGTATAAGAATCCACGTCTTTGATTTCAATAAAATATAGCCTATGTTTCAATCCGGAAAAGGGCCTTCCGAATGGTATAAGATTCATTGAAATTGGTCCAGTAGTTAAGGCGTGATCCGCAAACAAACAAACAGATAAACAGACAAACTCGTTTTTCGGAATCATAATAGTTTATTTAGTAGATCTGCATATTTAGTTTATTGGCTTTTTTATAGTTTTATAATCGTTTATTTAGTGAATTAAACATTGAATAACTGTAGGTATAATACAGTTAAAACTGGTAAATAAAGAAGTAGGTATAAAACTATGTCACAGTTTCCAGTGCCGAAACTGGAGATGGTATTGTAATCAGAAAGTTAAATGGTCCATTTCTTTGTTTACAGTAAAACTACCCGAAGATGAAGGAGGGGCAGTCGGCGCGGGCCGCTTCACTATCGGACCGGCTCCGGAGCGAGACTGGGAGATGGTCCCGCCCGATGGAAAATGGGGCTGGTGCGTGCTCGTAGGTAAAATAAACCATGTATCCTTGTAATAAATCTTGATATCCTTGTTCAAACTTAGCGGCACTGACTGCGCTAAATGAAAAAGTGCAATCCATTCTTATGTGCGGTGTAATGTTGTGGGGGTCCTTGATATCCAAATATCTTAACGTAGTATAGCCATGTCACTGCCTTGTTCTAACTCTGAGTCCGGGATAAGATATATAATTGGTAAGGTATTTTGAAAATTAAGATTGATACGTTTTAGCGTAAATCTAGTGATCAATGCAGATTGTAGATAGATAGATAGAATATTGTTTATTGTACACCACATGTATGTAAACAAAAAAAATACCGTAATTAGAAAGAAAGAAAGAACAACTTTTTATTGCCCACACTTATAAATAGAAGGGTACAGACAGGTACCCACATTTAGGTAGATAGGTACTTAGGTATTGCCTAAAAATCATGGGTAGATAGGTACTTAGGTAATTAATTGGTAATACAGTCAAGTTTTAGGAGGTGGGTACAATGGGCGGCCTTATTGCTCAAAGCAATCTCTCCCAGGCAACCTTAAAACACGGACGGGACGTACATAAAAATAATTTGAATGATTGAAATGTGAATGTAAGTTGTGTTTGATTCCAGGTGCAACACTAGTCAATATCCTCATCCCGGGAACAATAAAGTCGTTTGGTGTGCTTCTGGTGGAGTTCAATGATGTGTTCCACTCCAGTGCCGCTGCATCATCGGGAATTGTGGCGCTATGCTACTTTCTGTACAGCAGTTTAGGTAAGAGTTCATATAAGTCATATTCTATTTAATATAAGTTGACAGGCGTCATGGCTCAGTCGGTAGTAGCTCTGCCTTCCGTGCTGTGGCTCGTGGGTTCGATCCCCACCGAGAACAAACATTTGTGTGTTGTAAACATAGATGTTTGTTCTGTGTCTGGGTGTTTCTATGTATTATAATTTATAAGTAAGTATTTACAAAAAAAAATTATGTATGTATTCTATCAGCCATCTAGTTCTCATAGTACAAGCTTTGCTTAGTTTGGGACTAGAAGGTGTCCGTGAATATTTATTATTTATTTATTTATTTATTATTATTTAAGTATTTAGTAAAAGTTGTTCACATAGATGTGTAAACTTGTGTAAAAAAAAATTACACAAGTTTACACATCCATGTGAACAACTTTTTAACCAATTTCTAAAAAGAGGGAGGTTCTCAATTCGGTTCTTTTTTTATGGTGAATAAAAAATTTTTTTTTTTAATCTGAGAGGGTTTACTTGGTCTCATACATTTTTATCAAAATAGGTGAAGTACTTTGGCTTTTAAATAAGAATAACTGGAAAAAACAAGTCATCCACGTACACGACATTGCGTATTTTTTTTTTCTGTGACTTGTCAGTGTTTACGAACATGACAATAGAACAAACCCAATGAACTAGCATCATCATTTGAAGATGAAGCCGTAAGGTAGTCAAATTGAAGTCGGTTTTTCTAGACTTTTTATCTTAGTGACAACTTGGGCAAAAATGCTTTGTATGTTTGTATGTTTGTTCGTCGAGATCTTTTGAACCGCTTATCCGATCTTCACAGAATTTAGTAGGTATACGGATAGTACTCTTAAGTGTTAAATAAGGGTACAAAAAAATAAGGGTACAAAGGGAGTAAAAAAAAGTCGTATAAAAATATCAATTGGGGTGTCTTAAGATAGGGTTTTGTTTAGACATGCCAAAACCGTTTTTATTTTGATTCTAGGTCTAATAGTTTTTGAGTTGTTGTAAAAATTATAAGTTTGAAAATCCAGTATAACGTGAGCTAACATTTCTTGGAGTTTCAATTATTTTCTAGTTCAAGTAAGACTGGTACTTAGCTAGACGGCGATTTCGATGCGATTTGCAAATTTTATTGCAACCATTGGTCAATAAAAATTGTTTGAGTTTTATTAACCTCCGACCATCACGAGACCTCAGTTCGGGGCGAACTACTAGTAAGCTACCTGTGGAAACTATTGATAAGCGCGAAAAAAAAAAAAGTTCCATAGCAATCGGTAATCTACCGTGACAGTACATTCGTCATCCTCACGAGAAACCTTGAATACAATATAACGTATGTCAGATGAATGTATTTTAGTTCAGTTCATATTAATCCATACTAATATTATAATGCGAAAGTAACTCTGTCCGTCTCGCTTTCACGTCAAAACGACGGAACCGATTTGAATGAAATTAGGTAAACAGATAGTCTAGAGTCTGAGAAAGGACATAGGCTACTTTTTAATGCGAAAAAAGAGTTGTAAGGGGTTGAAAGGGGGGGTCAACGTTCCTTAACCGTTTTCATGAAACCTTTTTTTTAATGTGACATTTGAAATAACTGTCAGTTGTTTGACAGAAAGAGTTTGAATGACAGGATAACGTCTGTCGGGTCAGCTAGTTGGAGATAAAATTGTAGGCATACCTATTAGGTAAAGAACTAGCTGATACCCGCGACTTCCTCCGTGTGCGTAACTTTCCAGAAAAATATCTGTCAACCAGCATACGATGAACCTCGTAGCAAATGGCAGCTTTTGGTTTAGAGAGCTCAAGCTGCAATATATACATACAAGCTGCATACATATTTTGCTTTTCTGTGGTGTTTACGATCAGTAGAACAATCCCAATGAACTCCTATCATCATCATCATCATTTGGTGATGAAGGCGTATCAAATTGGTATATTATCCAGTTTTTTAAACTATAGTACATTAACTGCAGCGGCCCGCAACAGAGGCAATTGCCTAGTTGTGGCCAAGGCTTGTGTATAGTACTTTTCTCAAATAATGCGTGGAAATTAAAACTAAGTACCTAGGCAAAACTTTTTAGTTGAAAATACAATTACTTTTCAAAATCAATAACGAACGACGAAGTCACAGTGTTCATTTGGTTTTTATTTCAATACTCGGCTTTCTCTTTGAAAGTCTGTTCGAAATTTGAATAAAACCTTTGATAAGTTACCTCCTTGGTTGCCATGTTATGGAGTGAAAGATCGTTCCATTTTTAAATTACACGACAGATATGAGTTTTGTATGTAATTTATTTGGCCACTAAACACGACAGAAATGGATTTTCATACATTTTTATCAGGCCGCTGCTCGCATGTATTTGGCCAGTACTGCATTTTCGATTTATCTCGAAAAAGGTTGTCAAAATAATGCTCTAATTTCTAAGCATGTTTGAGAAAATAGTTTTAACATTATTTATTTTAATTTCCAGGGCCTCTATCTTCGATTCTATCAGTGAAGTGGTCATATAGAACGGTGACGCTCATCGGAGGAAGTTTTGCAGCATTCGGCATGATCATGAGTAGCTGTGCCTTTTCTATATCATATTTGTATTTTAGGTAAGACCTTTTTAAATGTAAAACCTCTCTTAGGTCTTTTTTTCATAGAAATTCAGTTGAGAATGGCACAATTCCCAAAGCTCCCGCTAGAGGCGCGTATTCGGTTTTCATACAAAATTTCTCGCTTTGCGAATGCTTTTGCGTATGCTATAAGTCAAAACAAATGCACAGACTCGGGGCTCTAGTGTGGGTGTTTCTTTTTTTTTTATTACTTTCTCACTATGAAAGGAAAACTATAGGCAATATAATTATGCAAGTTAACTGAATTGGAGAAATTAAATAAAAACCACTATTATTAGTCATCTAGCCTAACTTGAACTGTATTCTTATTAAAAATCCTAGAAATAGGAGCTGATGTTACGTTGGTTTCTTAAAGTGGACATTTAAAAAGACCATCGAACCCACTGCAGGGAAGGCAGGGCTATTACCGACTGAGTTGTTTACGCCAAGCATGGTAGTTAGTTTTTTTAACTAATAAATAAAAAGATAACCAACAATCTTTAAGATGTCTTTTTTATACAGTTTTATAATAAATTAATCTTATTCTTAAAAAAATTCCTTCCAGTTTTGGTGCAATGGTAGGCACCGGTGCTGGACTAGCATTTCCCCCAACAGTGTACATAGTGACGTCATATTTTGTACGTCTACGTGGTCTCGCTAACGGGATCTGCATGTCGGGGTCCGCTTTCGGAAGCATTATCCTGCCGCCAGTACTGAGATACCTGCTAGAGACGTACGGATACAAGTAAGTATTGTTGACCCTTATTGGTGCATACATGGTACATAGTAACTTTATAAAAAAAGCAAGCAAGCTCGTATGAGTTAGTGGCCAACTCTGGTGACGGAGTTTTTAGGCCGCCTCAAGGCCTCCGTGCTAGAGTCGGGACCGACAGTTTAACGTGCTCACACGTAACTTTATAAGAAACTTTTTATATAAAACGGTTTATTTTTATCATTTGGTTAAAAATGTTTCGTTAGTAAAAAAAGAAAATGACAGTGAAAGGCACAAATTTAGCTGAAATTATTGTTACTCAATAACGAACGAGAATATTGAAGTCTTGATTTTTTCGGACGGAATTGTCCCGCTTTACCTTACCTAAAATACCTTACATTTATTTATTTACTATGAAGCTACTATAGGAAGTATTGTTTGAAGTTACTACGAAAAAATATGTATATAAGTATTCTATCAGCAATCTAGTTCCCATAGTGCTCTCTTAGTTTGGGACTAGATGGCGTTGTGTGATATGTCCCATAGTACGAGTATATTATGCAACTAGTGAATAAAAGACGGATTTAAAGCGAGGGCCATAAATGAATCACGAGCAAGTGAAGGACTCTAAACGACTGAAACACAACCGTAATTCATGATTCAAGTGTTAGAATCCTGAACGACGTGAGTGGTTCATGACCCTCGGTATAAATCCGTTTTAAGAGTTGCATACTTGATACCATGACTACGAGAAAAAGAAAGATTGGAGGTTGTATAGCCAATGCTATACAACCTCCTTGCGCAAAAACAATAATTAGATGGAAATCAAACATATTAGTGTGTTCTAAATTCAAACACCAAAACAGTAACTAAAAGTGCTTTTTATTCACTGTTTTCAGTGAATAAAATAAGCTTTTTAGAGGGGGAATGGTATAAACCAACGTCATCCATTCTAACTACCTATTGACCGTGCGCGAGGAGGACGAGTACTACCCTCCGAGATACAGTTTTAATAACTAGTTCGGAGTGTATTGCAAATCTGATTCGGCCACTAACTAATTTGCTACATTTTACTTTAGACAAAAATTAAAATCTACCTAACCGTACAGGTACCAACTACCTACAAAAATGCTTAGGAATAAGTACCTACTTACCTACCTATTTATTACCTACATAATGTTGTTTACGTTGATTTTAGGTCCCTCTAATCTACGTATTTGTACCTACCTAGTTGTAAATGGTCTCATCTCAGTTATTTCTGTAATAAAGAATTTGAATTTGAATTTATTTGTGTGTTTTAAGGGGTGCAGTGTTAATCCTGGGCGGTATTATGTTGAATGTGTGGGCGGCGGCATTGCTCTTCCAACCAGTCGAGGAACACATGGTGAGGAAGTACAAGGAAGTCGAGGAAGATGAAGAGGGCCCTCAGGTGAGGATATACATACAATTTACTATACTAGCTGGTGCCCGCGACTTCGTACGCGTCCGAAACTTTCCACCAAAATATCTGTCAATTAACATATGATGCACCTCGTAGCAAATGGTTGCTTTTGGTTGAAAGAATTCAAGCTGTATCTAAAAGTCCACGTCTTTGATTTGAATATAATATAGCCTATGTTTCAATCCGGAAAAAGGGCTTCTGAATGGTATAAGTTTCATTGAAATTGGTCCAGTAGTTTAGGCGTGATCCGCGAACAAACAAACAGACATTAGGCTGTATTTTATTGAAATCAAAGACGTGGATTCTTAGATATAGCTTGAACTCTCTAAACCAAAAGCAGCCATTTGCTACGAGGTTCATCTAGTGGAAAGTTTCGCCCGCGTACGAAGTCGCGGTTATCAGCTAGTTTATAATACGATTATATGATCCTTGTGATTTTACAAAAAAAAAGATATTTGACTTTGATTTACTTACGGGTATATTAATATTGGTCTGCTAAAGCTACGCTAGCTAAGATGGCTGCTAAATCTGTTGTCATATGACAGAATTAATTAAAGACGCGTTAAAATTACAGCAGATTATAAATAGAGTTAAGATTATACCGGGTTTAATAACATCAGTACTTAAAAGGCTTTGGGGCATTCCCGTAAAACTATGTAGATAACTTCGCTTGCAAAGGGTCTGGGGCAAATTGGTTGGAGGCCAGCGGGCGTAAGATGCGCACCGCGAGATATTTGTCATGTCGTTCTGTCAAAATGTAAGCATTTTGCACCAGTTTAGGAACTATTGCATTATCTGTGGTAATGTTGTCGAGAAACCGCGCCTTTGTATTTTCAACTTCTGACATTTCTGCATGACTATTATCTCGTCCTCAGAGAGGTACGACGACAAAGAAGTGTCAAAAGTGTACATTATGGCGCGTTTTGTCGACACCATTAGGTACCACAGATAATGCAATAGTTCCTAAACTGGTACAAAATGCTTACATTTTGACAGAACGACATGACAAATATCTCGAGTGCGCATCTTAGGCCCGCTCGTCCCACATTTTTTTTAACTTGCAATGATAGAACTTTGTTTGTTACAATACACTTAAAATGCTTTTTTAAAAAATGTAACAATTTCATTGTAAATCAGCGGGAATCATTAGTTATTAGACATTTTATTTAAAAAAATGCGTCTTTTTCAATGTTGTTTATCGTATTTACAAGGGTTTACGTCAAAACAATTCCTTTATTTTACGTTTTCGTGACTGCTACTGCATAATAGATTATGATAAAACAAACAAAAGTTACAAATAACAAAATTAATCTAAAAATTAACTAAATGTATCCAAATCGAGACCTGAAATGCCCCAACGCCTTTCACGAAGCTAGAATGCATTTGGGGATGATTGGTTTTATTTGTTTATTTATTTTTAAAAGAATGGACACATTATACAAAATAACTTCGAGATACAAAATCTTTTCATGGTGTTTATACGCGAAACGTTGCAATTCATTGTTCACTTTTTACAGTATTATTAATTTCTGTTTGGGTGCTTTTTTAAACGATTTTGCAATCTTTTGTTTTTAAAATAGCAGCTACGCAAAATAACTTCTATTTATTATCAAAAACAGATTAAGCACATAACAATAACGCGTTATTCGTTATAACTATAACAAAGTGACTAGTGTTTATTTGAAAATGAAACCGGTTATTATGCAAAACCAAAAAACACATGGAGTTAGCGGTGTCATCGCAACATTACATAAAGTAAAGTAAGCGAATCCATTTATTATTTGTTTTAATATCGTTTTATAAGTCTATCTTATGTGAGAAATAACGGTTTTTTGTAACTGCTTTTTTTTTTGTAAAAGCATTTGAGAATGACGGTGACCAAATAACTAAGTTCAGTTTGATCGTTATTTTTGACAACGGCTTATAACGCGTTTTAATCAATGTTGTGTTGTCCGTATTTTGTGTTTGTACATGTTTTAGCTTGTGTAGTATTAACATTTATTTGCAAACCACAATAAAGTTTCAGAATCTAAATTTACGCATTAAACTACAAATTGACTGTGTAGTTCCCGTTTTACCCACAATTGCGTAATAGCTATCTATTAAAATAACTCTTTTGGTTATTGGGTAGTTCGAAGAATCATTACGCTTTTTTGGTGATTAAAAAGTCGCCTAACATAAATAGATGCTTTTTTTGAGTTCCGGAGACATTACAATCTAGAAGTTGCTTATTATCACAAAAAGCTTCATCAAATAAAATCTTTTATCCGCTAAATAACAAACACATTTTATAACGTAACACTAATTCGTGATAAAAAAGCATTCAGCTTGTATCAATACTGTACTAACTTGAATTAACACAAACAATAATCACTTTCCTTAAAACACATAACAGCGCTAAACAGTTTCATTTTCAAAAAGCACAAAATAATAACGTTAAAATCGTTTTCGTAGTTATAACGCGTTAACGTTAGATTAGCTACTAGTAACGAAAGTGATTATGCGTTGCTTATTTAGATATGTCGCCAAATCATTGCTATTTAGTTGCGTAGTTAGATATGTAGATTTTATTATTTTACTGTCGTACTCAGAGTCGTACGGTAAAAGATCAACGCTTAGACCACTGACATCTTACCAATGGGAAATGAATGACGAACATAGGGCGTTTGTGCACTACAAGGAATTTTACTGTCCGGCAGTCCGATTTTTTACGGTCCGTTATGGCACGCCATAAATTTATATACTATAGTAGGTGCCAAATAACACCGCAATACAGGTCATTCACACACCTTCACCACGATGTCGCAAAATTCAATTTTAGAATGGCTAATTCTGTCGCTTTCCATACAAACCTTTCGCTAAGACGGTATCGCTCGAATCTCGTAGTACTGTTTGTTTACCATACATAAATTGAATTTTGAGACATCGTGGTGTAGGTGGGTGAATGACCTGTATTGCGGTGTTATTTGGCACCAACTACAGTTTGGACACTATACGTAATTTTATCGTCCGACATTTTACTTTTCCCCATTCCGGGCCGTTTTTCCGGTCCGAGATGACAGCAATGAAAAACGTGTATACGCTTGTGAAGAAAGAAAGAAAGAAGAAAGAAAATACATTTATTTTGGACACACTATACATACATAACAGCACAACAAAAAGAAAACAACATAAGTAGAAACTTAAGAAATACATATAATAGAACAAATATAGGTAGGTAGGTATAATATACCTACCTGTCTAGGCGCAAACCTGACGTGCTGGTGCATGCTTGAGCCAAAACGGGTCACAGCTCAGCTTAATGCCACTTCACATCGTGAAGTGACGCTGGTTTTCAGCTGTGACCACTGGAGTGACTTCACAGACGATGAGCAATGCTTGTGCACTGCTGCGTCCGCGATATTCATGAACAGGCGGGGTGACGCGGGAGATGGGGGCGAGTAATGACAAAAAATCGGACTGCCGGACAGTAAAATTCCTTGTAATGCACAAGCCAATCATCCGTTTTTTTATGTCACACTGGTCCGTGAAAAATCGGACTGCCGAACAGTAAAATTCCTTGCAGTGCACAAGCCAATCATCCGTTTTTTTATGTCACACTGGTCCGTGAAAAGTCGGACTGCGGAACAGTAAAATTCCTTGCAGTGCACAAGCCAATCATCCGTTTTTTTTATGCCACACTGGTCCGTAAAAAATCGGACTGCCGAACAGTAAAATTCCTTGCAGTGCACAAACGCCCATAGACCCAGCATTTCTAAGTGAATGTCTCTGAGTGTGACAGTAGGTTTCGGAGTAGAAGATATTTATTCTATTTATAACAGCTCAGCTATGACTGAAAAAACATTCAAAGGCGAAACTAAGGTTATACTTTACGCTTCTCTCTACAAAACTTTTTGATTTGTTAAAGAGTTAGTCCGAGAGCCTAGCACCGTTTTTATGACATAGACATAGACATAGACATAGAGTTATCTCGTGCCACAGAGTCGTCAAATCCTGATATATCCTAATGGGCGAATACTCAAACGCCGCTCAAACCCCACTCAATTTAAGTCCCGCTTAAATTATTGCCATCTCTTACAAATGAGTAATGTCAAACAGAAGAAGAGCAACTTTAAGTGGTGCTCAAATTTAAATGACTTTTGAGTATTTCAGCCTCAGACACCCGCCGTTTTTATTGGTCTAGAAATTATTTCCATGCCAGAACTAATGACATTCTTGAGTTTTTTTTTCCAAAGTACACCAGCTTTTTCTCCGTTCAACGTCAACTTTTTGTTCAGCTTGGTTAAAATTACCATCGGGAAGCGTAAGTTTATGCCTAGTTTCGTCTCTATGCTTGTGTACGTATTCTAACAATGCTCAAAGTCTGGAGACTTGAAATAATTTATTATTATAAGTAAGAAATACTTACTGCGGAGAAAACTATATGTAAAACTGAAAAATAATTGCGGTTGAGTATCTTTTTACACTTGAGCATTGTATCAAAACACGAGCCCGAACTAATACCTACAAATCCAGAAACTGTGACCATTAAAGTTAATTACTGTCCACAGTTTATGAAGTTGTTAGTTACTATCACAAAAAAATCTTTTCAGGGTGATATACTTTTCGAAGAGGAAGAACCTGAAGATGCAAACATCACCATGGCTCAAATACCTCGCATCTTGACCAGCGAAAAGATTGAGAAATCTGAAAAAGTTCACACCAATCCCATCACCCCAGTTGCCTCTCAAAAGGAGTTACGCCAAAACATGTCTAAACGAAAACTGTCGACTACCCGTCCTATTCCCAAAGTCACTTACAGCTCAACCTCTATAGGCTCTGAGGTTAGGAAGTTAGGGTCGCAAGAGGCTTTTGGTAGAAGATTGAGCTCAGCTGGTCCGAAAAGGAATTACTCAACTTCCAGCTTCGCTTATGTCCCTTCAACACCCTTCCACGGCTCAACGTTATCAGCTTTTGATCAGCCAAACCAATTCGCATCTCAATTCTCTTTGAAATCTATCACGGAGAGTGTTTCAGAAGTCGCATATTGCTGCTTCTGCTGTAAGAAAAAACCAAAGAAAGAAGCCAAACCGAACCAGTTCTTCGATCTCGGTCTACTCACCGATCCGACTTACCTAGTTATTCTTATATCGAGTAGCACAGTCGCTATATCTGTTACCAACTTTATTATATTACTACCCTCGCACGCGCAAAATATTGGGTTCGATAAAGCTAGAGGCGCGTATTTGCTCAGTACTGTCTCGGCGTTGGACCTGGTCGGACGTATCGGCGGCTCAGCGCTTTGTGATCTCGATATAATTCCAAAGAGTTTTTACTTCGTAGGCGGGCTAGTATTCTCGGGCATTGCTTTGATAATCGTACCTTTTTTAGAATCGTACTTGGCGATAAGCGTTGTTTGCGCTTTTTTCGGCCTAGCTTCGGGCGTTAACAATAGTGTGACAACATTAGTTATGGCAGAAGTATTAGGTGTAGATAGACTAATGTCAACGTACGGTATAAGTTTATTTGTAAACGGAATTTTACAATTGGTAGGCCCACCAATATGTGGCATATGGTTCGAGAGACAGAGGAATTTCGTCTCTATGTTCGTGACTTTCGGTTTTATTTTCCTTGGCGGTGCTTCGCTGTGGTTATTCATGCCGCTAATAAACAAGCACAAACGTGAAAAAGCTAAACTTGAGCTTGAAAAAACTAAAGTGTAGCTATTAGGATATATTTTGACGTTATTTTACTTAAAACGTATTTTTGCTGCTATTTCAATGTTTACAAAACGTTTAGCTCTAAGTTTAATCATGTTACCTGCAACGTTAACCACAACGATATATTATTGTTTTGAAACTAGTTAATGGTATCGATTCGGTTGTTGCATTTTTCTAAACTAACCTAATTTGACAGCTCTAAAAGTGTTGCCGTCCCTTTCTCATAAACTGAAACGATAAGGACGGCTACAATTTTAGAGCTGTCAAATTAGGTTAGTTTAGAAAAAGACAACAACCGAATCGATACCACTATCAACGGTTATTTTTATTACCGTTACAACGGTATTTTGAAAGCCGTTTTTTAGTTATTTTGTAATAACGTTTTTTTATATTAAGTTATTTGCCAATGCATCACTAATGTTAGATGCAAACCAAAAATCATTTTTTACACTCGCGTACCCTTCATATTATCTTAAGCCTTGACGTGACTCCGACCCATTTAAAACTACAAATTAATACAAATACGTACAGAAACATTTATTGCTTCATTAGGAGTTACCAGTGTTTGAAATAACAAGGTCTCAACATTGAGAGTTCAGTGGTCTTATGCTCACTTCTTTGGTGGAACGAACGGGACGTTATATTGAAATCTTCGAACTCGTCGCATCATTACCAGTATTTTATTTCATGTACCTATAATAGGTGCCAAATAACACCGCAATACAGGTCATTCACCCACCTTCACCACGATGTCACAAAATTCAATTTTAGAATGGCTAATTCTGTCGCATTCCATACAAACCTATCGCTAAGACGGTAATCGCTCGAATCTCGTAGAACTGTATGTTTACCATACATACATTGTATTTTGCGACATCGTGGTGAAGGTGGGTGAATGACCTGTATTGCGGTGTTATTTGGCACCTGCTATATTAGTTTAGTTTAAGTACTTTTTTATATTCTTTAGTGCCACCAAATAACAGCTCAGTTGTCTATTACCTAATGTTCCTATTTCAGCTCGGCTCAGTTCCGCGCACAATGCGTTCGTATAATAGCAGCGTTTTACCTGAAATAAAACGCATATTAAAATACTTACCTCACTGGAAGCTTTATATTGAGAGAAGGCATATCCGTTTCCGTCGTATTTCCATTCGTTTTGGTAGTTTTTACCATTGTGTATCCGGTCAAGTGGCGCCACCTGGCGGGTGCGAGTCTTTTTTGCTTCGTAAAATGAAACACGCCATCTTGAATTCATTGGCTTAATTTCACCAGGCAGAGATTAAAGTGAAAGCTTCCAGTGAGGTAAGTATTTTAATATGCGTTTTATTTCAGGTAAAACGCTGCTATTAAACTACTGTACCGTCACTGGAAGCTTTATATTGAGACCTGTTTGTTATCGCCTGGTGTCGCCACTTGTATAATTAGGTAACCTAGCGCCAATGTGACATTTAAATATTATAGCAACAAGTATATTACAATAATACAATTTAACTCTTAGTAAAAGACTAGTATAGTATTATATAATCTGTGGCAAAAGTGATTTACGAATCAACCAAAATTGAACCTGTAAGTGTAAAATATACATTTACTATTTTTAATTACTTATGTAATAATAAGCTTAATCATTTTGCTACAATCAAAAATCATAAGTAATGTAATTAATGATCATAATCTTATTTCACACATACATTTGTTTATTTAACCAAGCTTATTTATTGCTTTAAATAATTGTGTTACACCTACTGTCAGATTGACTGCTGCTCATATCTCTCGCCTGTAAAAATGCTGGAACGTATTAGCTGATCGGTAATTTTCTCAGCCAAGATTTCGTCAAAAGAACGATTCTCCAACCAACTCTTCCGAGAAACCGCAGATCGAACGCTTCGTGAAGGTGCTGTAATACCTGCTTGTTCAAACAACGTTTTAACCTAGACTGCTATGACAGTGCATGATGTAGGTTTAGCGATACTTCTTACTATAACAAACAAATTAAATGATTTGGTTGTGCAACGTCTTTCATTTAATAATTAATAGTTCTTTCAATCCATAGTAACGGAGTACTAGTAAAGTATTATATGATCTGTGAACAAGGATAAGTTAGGATGATCAGCCTAGCCAGACTGTCTATAGCTACGTGCAGTCGATTTTTGAATGGAATATCGGCCAAAATGTGATACCTACTGCCATTTGATCTAACGCAGTGATAACGATATTTAAGAATAAGTTCAGGTCGTGGATGCGAATTCCTGAGCAAAGTAATACAAGTATAGCAGTGTGACGCGATACTTGAAACAAATTACTACTGTCTACTGTATAGTCCATTAAAAAGCGAAGTTAGTTCACTAATTTCCTAGACCGGTGGCTTGGAAGTTTTCGGATTTCATAGAGCTATTGATTTTAGAGTGTGCTTAACTAAAAAATGAGAGCTTGAGACTGAAAGTGCTAGCGTTACATAATGTAGATGTAGAGACTACAAATTGATGTAAAAGAATAGTATTGTATGATTACTTGTTAATCAAAAGTAAATCTATTTGTGACCCCGTAGGCATTTTTACGTCAACTTTATTAGATTTACAGCAAGAAATCCAACGATTCCAAGCCACCTCATATGTTTTTAGAGTAGGCTTCCGCCAGGAATTTTTAAGCAACGATAACTGTTCAGTGTTTCATGTTGTTATTGCTTCTGACCACCCTATATTTCCACACATCGAGAGTTATGTTGTCAACCAGCGGAGGTGGAAGCCCTGTCGATGCGTTTTTGGAGATTTTTCAGTGCCAATGGTGCTGCCAAAGCTTGAGCTTTGAAGTCGGCTCGCCAAAATACCATTGCCCACCGGGGAACTACTACGAGAAATATTCCCGTTGACTGATTTAGGTGAGCAAAGATTCTGAGGACTAGAAACCGTGGTGGGAACAGCCACGCAAGTTGGTAATTCCATAGAACACTGAACGCGTCGTGAAACAAAGTTTGGCGGTCTTTTAGGTCTCGGGACATAATATAATTGTTGACATACATGTCTCCGGTCTTGTACTTACTATGTTCCTTACTTTGCAAACACTACGTCCACACAGGCCGGTAGTAGATGCCACTCGATGAGGAGGCGACGATGACGTGCCAGATGGTCTGCAAGATTGATTTGACTTTGAAGGGCATATAGAATAGCCAGCATCTCATTCCGGTTGCAGTGTAGACCTTGCTCTTCCTGCGACCAATTGCCCGAGGGGGCATCTGTTGTCAAAAAGTTCGCCGGATGCGGGTATGATAAAAGACAATTCAGTCCACCAAACCAGTAGGTAGGTCATTGTCGACAGATCTGGAAATCTGTTCATGAACATTATCATTGACGATGAGTCGTTCTCGAGGAACAACAAAGCTGGCAAAATTTATTATTAAATTATTATCTGCAAATCTTTTACGGTTACCTTTGTTTGTTTAAGAACTTGATCAACTTTCTGAAATATTTTTATATATTTTTCTTTGGGTAGAGATTTTAGTTTGTCCCAGGGACTCCAAGTACATATGCCGAGATATATTATGCTCTTTTGCTGAGGACTGATTTCTCGACATTGACTACCCATTTAACGTTTGGACTGCGACCTTGACATGTTCGTGGAGTAAGTCTGCTTTTTGGTATGCTATCAGGTAATCTTCGAGATATACAACGATTCTGTCATTCCAATTTTATCGCAATGCCTGAGCCACCTAATTTTCTTAGTATAGAAAATATTTTGGGGGCTGAAGTCATTTCTGGCAGCTCTTTGGCAGACATTTCTGCAGACAGACGAGTGAAAAGGACCTAGGTTTATATTTTCGAAAAAATACTATTTGATAACAGTGTATCTTTTCTTCCACTGTGAGTGGTAGTGCGCTAGCTGACCTGCTCGAAAACATTGAGTCATTCATTGTCCTTGTAAAAAGCGCTCGTGGCATAACTTGCTTAGCCAATCTTCACCGATTGTCTAAGTTAAACAACGTTCTGTGCGGTCACTATTTGGATGGGTGGCAGTTAGTAGCATTAACATCTGAGCGCTTACGTGCTTTGGAGGGCACGTTAAACTGTCGGTCCCGGCTCTAGAACAGTCGTTGAGAGACGACGGAGGCCTTAAGGCGGCCTAAAAACTCCGTCACCAGAATTGGCCACTAGCTCATACGAGCTTGCTTACTTATTCATTGTACTTACCTTTCTGGTTTCCTCTCGGAACATTCGAGCGTCCTCACCTCAGCTGTTTCCACGGTCGGGCCGCGAGCCCTGTTGTGAAATGAACCTCTCCCATGATTGTACATAGTTATAGTTCTAGTATTGAACATTGGACAACTGACTCCTGTACTGAAAGTTGTTATGGAAACATCCACCCCGCGAGGGTGGGTTGGGTTGCTTGCTACAACAGAGCATATTATTATACAAAGGGAGACTAGGCTCGTTATTGGTAGGTACATGTTCCACGCGATGGAACTATAGACTTTCAAATCGAACGCCTTCCGCCCGCGAGGGGCGACTGTTGGACTGATAACATCCACCCCGCGAGGGTGGGTTGCTACAACCATGCATATGCAGTGGGAGACCAGGCTTATGGGTGCATGTTCCTCGCGACGGCACTATAGACCATCAAACGCCTTGCCCCCGCGAGGGGCGGCTGTTGCACTGATAACATCCACCCCGCGAGGGTGTGTTGCTATAACCATGCATATGCATTAGGAGACCAGGCTCATCATGGGTAAACATTTCACGCGATGGAACTATAGACTTTTGATTGAACGCCTTGCCCCCGCGAGGGGCGGCTGTTGCACTGATTAGATTTCTCCTGTGAGAAACCATCAGATTTGAGTGGCTTTGCGGACACCCCCTGCTTTTCCAGGGCAGCGGTGAAAGGCTCTGACTCAAATATGTAAGTGGCAGACAGGGGTAATCTATTTAGTGACGCTTCCACTAAAAGACTCTATGCGCATTTCGATACTTTCGGCTCAGTGGCCGCAAACTAATTACAAAAGATCTGATGAAGTATTAGGTATGTTCATCTATAAGCAAATCAACTTTACTTTAAATAAAATAAATAAACTAGATTGTCAAAGTTTACGGTATATAATTTAATTTAATTAAAATATTCGATTAATTTAATTAGAGCCGTGTGTGCCAGATGACGTAAGGTGTCATACGTTTTACCCCCTTTCGTTTGTTACCAAGTCTATGAAACCTGGAGTATGGTTAAACACCTCAGCGTATCTAACCTCGGACCAAGAGGTACTACCTAAACACTGGACCTCTAGTAGCTTTAGAAACTCTCGGTTCTTCAGCTTTGTCCTACTAAACCGACAATGCATAATTGTAAAAACAAGTTGCAAAGTCATAAACCAAGAAGTTGATGTTGATTTTGAACGTTATCACTAGTGAAACACAGCTTGCTGATTGAACACTAGTTTATTCACATTCGTAGGTAGAGGTAGGTACAAACAGTTTTATAACTACCCACCACTAGGTACTAGATTACTACAGTTCGTCCGTAGGTAACGATGTGGTCTGTGGTTTTCATAAAGCTCTCCACTAACTTCGGAGTAAATAGAAGCCTCATAAAGACAAGTTGTATTCATATTATCAGAATAGCTGGTAATAAAATTGGTAAAAATGTTTTGTAACTCACCCATATTCTGGACTAGTTTCTGCCAGGCTGGTGGCTCACAGCCCATTGATAGGGTAGATAAACATTTGTTCAAACCACCATAAAGAAAAAATAGCTGAAAAGATAAGCTTAAAACTAAAATATTAAAGTACCTAAGAAAATGAGCTCGATGAGCTACTGCTGTAAGGGATAAGATAAGATAAATCTTTATTTGCTGGAGGAGTTGCTGCTGGAGCAGCTTTGAACTCGCTTAGGATCAGCCACAACTTGTGGCTTACCAGCCAAAGCGGACTCATACTATCCATTCTAAATAAATAATTAATTTTTTGCACATTTAATTATACCGGATACTAAACTTTTCTAAAATAATAACTTATGTGGGTACATGATCTGAACGGAAAACCGTTAAAGAATTGATCACGTACAATCATTAAGAATAGAGGGTAGTACTTACAGTTTATTCCTCTTTTGCGTGTCCTTGCAGGGCCATGCTAATCTTAGTTTACTTGCACAGTTTTACTGAACAAAAGTATGGAGAATTTCACTATTTGAAATAATCCTTACTTTATATGATATATACTAATATAATACTAATATAATATTTAAACTATTTTTGCAACGGTTGTGGCAGAGAGAGCTCTGGGCACAAGTTGCTTCGACGGAATACAAAACGCCAATGAATTCAAGATGGCGTGTTTCATTTTACGAAGCAAAAAAGACTCGCACCCGCCAGGTGGCGCCACTTGACCGGATACACAATGGTAAAAACTACCAAAACGAATGGAAATACGACGGAAACGGATATGCCTTCTCTCAATATAAAGCTTCCAGTGACGGTACAGTAGTTTAATTTAGTATTGCCAATATAAGTATTTTATCTTGTTTTACTTTTTATTACTTACATTTTCTTATGGGCTTATGTCAAACGCCACTCAAACGCCACTGATTTTAAGTTCCGCTTAAATTATTGCCATCTCTTACAAATGAGTAATGTCAAACAGAGGCAGAGCAATGTTAAATGGTGCTCAGATTTGAATGACTTTTGAGTATTTCAGCCTTAGACTTGTTCCCTTTTACTATTGTTGAATTAATTGTATTTTAAATACCTCTTGTTAAATCTGCATTAAGAATGTATATGCAAGTATGTAGTTTGAATTCGGTATTAATCGTACAATTTGAAAAGCTACAAGGACCACTTAAGTTTCACTCGGAACTATTTGATTCAACTCAAGTTGCGACCCGAGCCCCGAGTCTGTGCATTTGTTTTGACTTTCGACTCGAGTATAGCGCACGCAAACGCATTCGCAAAGCGAGACATTTTGTAGGGAATTGCACAATTCTCAAATCTCCCGCTAGAGGCGCTTATCCGGTTTTCATACAATATGTCTCGGTTGCGTTTGCGTGTGCTACACTCGAGTCTAAAGTCGAAACAAATGCACAGACTCGGGACTCCAAATCAATGGACATTACGATTCAAATCTATTTGATATTTTTGTTAAGTTAAATAAATATGCAGAATAAAGAGGTATTTCTTAGATAGGTAGGTACATAAAAAAATGATGATGCTATTTTCTAAATAAAACATGTATTTTCATAGACAATTGTTTTATTTATTTATATATGTACCTAATGTAAAATATACGTGAAGACAGGGAGAGGTACAGACATCCTAATTTTTTTTTTTTTTTTGGATAACTTACAGCTCTTATGAAATGTAAAATATATCTGTCACCCGCGGCTTAGCTCGCGTGGTAGCAGCATACGCATTATCTGGTTAAAATCTTTGATCCTAATTCTAGACCTTTTAGGGTGCGACTTTTCAATTCCTTTCTTACTGCACCCCTACAATATTACGAAAACTACCCTTCAAATTTCATCATACCTCTAGGACTTATAGTTTAGGCTGTGCGTTGATTGTCAGTCAGCTTCAAAAGAGTTTTATATATTTAGAAGATGATTTGAATGCCAGCATTAGGAGAACTTTTCATAATTTCAAATAGTTTACATATCATAAGTAGGTAAGATATTAGGTAGGTAAGGTACCAACCAGGTAAGTGTAGCTAATAGCAATTTGCAAAGAAATCGTGTCCTGATTTACCTGCAATGGACGATTTCTAATTTCAACTAATGGATAGTAGGTACGTAGGTAGACCACAAACCATATAATGTAGGTACTTACCGATAGTAGGTATTATAGGTAGATATGATCTGGGACTGTACCTACTTACTAACCTTCAAAAAGTGAGGATGATAAATGTTATAGTCATAGGGCGGAATACTGCAACGTCACTCAAATTTAAGCGTCACTTAAAATGATGATGATGACGCTAGAGAAAGTGTAGACAAATAATGTTGAGTAATCATGTTTTTAAAAATAGGAAGAGATTTTGCGTGCCTTATAGAAACAGTGTGTAACATAGTGTTTTATTGATAACAAAAAATTGTTACAGGTACATAATAGGTACACACAATGTACTTTACAATAATTATATAATAATTGTAATACACAGGTATACCTAGGTACTTACATTATAAGTTTTTCTTATTATTTGAGATTATAAAATAAAAGTATTCTAGAATTCATTCTCTTTCTCAGTTGGAACCGTTCGCAGAAGAAGACATCGGTGACACAGAAGATACAATCCAGCAGGACACCACACACCCTCGCATGGTGTTCACTCCCGATGACATTCCCGGAGACAAACAAAACGGTTCGCCACCAATCTTCAAAAATAAGTCAAACGCGCATTTAGAAGAACGAATATCTCCCACAAAAGACTTCGCACGCTCCGCTAGTGCCGCCTCAAACATCGATAGACCGAAAAAAATATCGACCCCAGTAAACTCAAAAAACGCGTTACACAACATTGCCAGCAAAAGCCACCTACCTAGCAACCCTAGCTTGCTAGAATCGGTACCCGAAGGGAAATCCAGCAGAGCGAACAGCCAGGAAGCGTTTTTGAAGAAATTACAAGTTCCAAAAACACCGAAACGTAGCCCGTCAACGTCCAGCTTTCAGTACATGTCTACACCGTTTCATGGTTCTACGCTGTCTGCTTTTGAGAAACCGAGCGAGTTCGCGTCTCAGTTCAGCTTGAAGTCAGTGACAGGCAGTTTAGCGCCGATTAGTTACTGCTGCCTCCGCAAAAAACGGCCGAAAGATTCAATCGCGAAACAAGAACCGAGCAAATACTTCGACGTGAACTTATTAAAAGATCCGATATATTTAGTGATTCTTATATCGAATTGCACGTGTGCGATATCGTATACGAATTTCATTATATTAGTGCCATCTTACGCGAAAGAATGTGGCTTCGATAAGTCACTAGGCGCGTATCTTTTGTCGATTATTTCGGCTTTCGATCTAGTGGGTCGCATCGGCGGCTCAGCGCTGTCAGATGTAGTGACCACACCGAAGCGTTACTTCTTCATTTTCGGGCTTCTGCTTTCTGGTATTAGTTTGTCGCTCATACCGCTAGTGACAAGCTATTCGGCCATCAGCACTTTTTGCTCGATTTTCGGCCTAGCGTCCGGTATTAATGTTGGTGTCACAGCACTCGTCATGACTGAAATGTTAGGCACGGAGAGGCTTATGTCGTCGTACGGTATAAGTTTGTTCGTAAACGGAATTTTGCAGCTGATTGGTCCACCAATTTGCGGATTTTGGTTCGAGTATACGCAGTCGTATAAATCACTTTTTATTACTTTAGGGTTCATTTTAGTAGGAGGGGCGGCGTTGTGGGGTTTCGTACCCGTCATCCATAAAAGGAGAAGATTAGCGCAACAAAAAAAAGAAGGTGTCGAAAAGGCGTAATATTTACTTGTGTCAATAATATGTGCACACAGCCATTGCGTCAATAATGGGCGCACACAAATATTGGAGTCAATAATATGTGCACACATGGATGGATATATTAATATCAGTACTATTTGCACACATTTTCAAGTAACTATCGTTGTCTCGCTCGTTTTTGGAATAAGAGTAAATGAGACAAGTATATCTTAATGTCCATGAAAAGGCTTAAATTGTAAAAATGAAGTTTGTCATATACAATGCAATATTCAAATTAGCAGTTAATGCTAAATGCTAGTTTTAATTTTGATACAAATACGAATTTAAGCCAGTTTACCTATTAACTTACCTACTTAGTTAGATTTTAATAAGACTTATATTATTGTATTTGTAAAATTACGTTTAGAGTAACCTAATAATGATTTTATTTCAACTTTAAACACAAAAATTGTGGTTTTTGTGGTTAGAGAGCTAATTCAATTTTCTTTCAAGTAGTGACGTGAACTTCTTGTATTTAGTTAGGTTATTTACCTACTTTCATATTTCGCATCAATACTTATTTTAAATCAATTATCAAATTATATTAAATAAATTTCATAGTTCCTGTTATTAACTGATAAAGGAACAACATTTGATATGTAAGTAGGGATTAATCTATCTTTGCACATCTTGAACACCAACTACTAGTGCTAGTGTATTTTTAATTATTATAATGTAGTTTTTATACAAATGTTTAAAGGTTTTATAAATAAATCATATGGAGATAACATCTTTTCATTATTTAGCACTTTAGCGGTAAATAATTTGTATAATATTTTGTTTAAATGTCGTATTTTGTATGTTTTAAAGTTTTGGTGATTGTATGGATTTTTGCTAAGAATTTACACAGAGTTTTTTATCCCATTTTGATGTATTCATTAATAAACCAATTTAAAATTGATTCTAATAGTTTCTCAAATAACTCATAAGAATTTGGTCAATTAGTAGACCAAATGACATTTTCAGAATATAGATACAAGCTACCATTTTTGCGTGTGCTAGTTCAACCAAACGGTATTCACTGTTTGGTTCAAAAGTACCTATTGTAAGAAGCTAGTCTTCTAGTAAGAAATGATAACTCTAAAAAGTAGCCATTGTGTCGATTATTATGTTTGGATATGTTAAAATATTCCCTCTCAGACATCCACAAAATAAAAAAAAACAGGTAGGTATCATAATAATATGTAGGTATTTAATTTTTCGAAGCGTAGGTAATGTTGTCTGAGTGTGGCAGTTATATTATTCCGTTCTTTAGTATTGATCCATGTTGTGTCGTTAATAGGCTAAGGATTTTATCATTATGATTTCATATATGTATATACTTATATAGGTATGTTCATAATTATTGTTTTAAATTTATTTTGATACAGCGCAGGCCAAATATCTGAAAAAAAAATAGATTTCAAAAATATCTGAACACACTACCTTGAATGCGCACGCAGTTACTTTTGCACTGAAATAAATTGGCTGTAGGTTTCATACCTGGTTTGGTTTGGCTTCATCTCTACATCTGACATGATACGGTAAAATTTTAAATTAATTCGAGTTGGCTAACTGTCGATGTCAATATAGAATTTTGTCGGTATAGATTTTTGATTGTGTAAGTAAGTATACGTTTTATTTCGCTTTTGTCTGTATTTTGGGGACCACTCGCATTCACATTAAAATACGTAATTACATCACTAATTACCATACCATGTAAAACGTAGTAAAATGTCACATAATTGGGAGGCACGCTGCTAATTTATCCCGTTAGGTGGCACTAACTGTAGGTGTCATGGCGAATAAATAATGGCGGTCATGTAGGTACCTACCGCCACCCGCCACTCCGGACGCCAATAAATCTTGATTTCATCATTTAAGACGGATTAGATGGTAGGTAGGTATATATTTTGTATATTATGCTGTTAAATATTTTTGAAATGACATGTGAAAGTGCGTGCATAACCGAATTGATGACTTCAAGCGTCTCTGCTCATCTAACTTTCAAGTACCTACTACCACCAACAAAACAATACAAACAGCGTCGCAATCGCGTTAAAGAATTCATTTTCCCACGCCATCCCAGTAATGGAAATCAAGAACGCAATCTACCCTTAAGAACGTACCCTACCTATTTAGCTTTATTCGTGCCTCCCCATAGTTCAATTTTAGGTATATAGGTTAGTTTAGAGCGCTGTAAGAAAAAGAGGTTCTTCGGAGACGCAGCGCTAGGCTCGAGTCGTGACATTGCCAAAATCTATACCTACCAAGTAGGTAAACTACATAGTTACGCTGCTCACCGCAGGACTTCTTTTAAGAAAAGGTTTATTCTTTCAAAGCTGTAGAATAGATTCTATAATCGAACACTCAATAGGTCTTGGTAGGGGTAGTGTCTCTAACTTACCAGTTCAGGAGGCCCAAAAGAACGGTGTACCTACTTATTTGGAAAAAGTGTCTTGAAATGGAACTAAATGTAATGTTCATTCATATTCATACACTGATTAATTTATTGCAAAGAGGTGGTGACCTCTTTTTTTCCTACACTTTTTTTGCCTTTTTACTGCAATTTAAATGTTTTGTTTCACTTGTGGTGGCGCCATTGTCTACTGAACTGTTATGTTGACAGCACTGTATGGTACTACGACAAAACGAACTAGTGTCTAAGGTATCTACCAAGTAATTTGTAAAGTCCATACGATTTAGTCTCAAAGACAATGTATCTTATAATTTACTATTGTAAAATAAATATTTTTTATCATGGTGAAAATGGTATATTTTTCTCTAGAACCACCTTATTTAGGGTACCTAATAGTACCTCTATCGATGCATGCCTGCCTAAGCACTACCTACCTTATAAGCACTAATATTGAAATAATAGATGGTTCCGAGTTTGTCTGTTTGTTTGTTCGCGGATGGACCAATTTCAATGAAAGTTATACCATTCAGAAGCCCCTTTTCCGGATTGACACAACTTTTCCAACACTAAATTTGCAGTAGTTCTGTTCGAAAATGTCATTCATAATATATAAAGTGCTTTATTTTACATAGAAAGTTAAATTTCTTCATCGTTTTTCAACTTGTGGTCGGAGATAGTAAAGAGAGAAGGAAAGAAAACTTGTTAATTTTTTACCAGCACTTAAAACAGAGTTCCGTTTTTCCAAAACTGGACCGAAACATTACAAGATATTAGAAGTAAAAAAAAAGGGTGCTGACATAATAAGACTGTCGAGGCTTTTATGCAAATATTCTATCACTGTTTTATTGTCCGGACACGCTGGCAGCTCGCGCTCGCTCAAATCACACGTTTTTATTATAAATTCTCTTAACATTAACGGGTCTACTTTTCTTGCAGAATCCAAAACATATTCAAGTATATCCTCATATTTTAAAGCGAAAGACAAGAATTGAATATCAAAGATTCTCATAAATGTTTGCATATTAGATGAGTTTAAGTTTCCTTCCATACATTGAAGCAGTAGCTTCACCGTATTCGGAGATTGGCTTCGTAATAATTTTACTAGCGTCGGTTTTTGTGGAGGAAACTCAGCCTGACCAATACTAATATTTTTCATTAAAACATCAAAAATCATTTTCATGACGCTTCTATTGGTAAGTATTTTTCTGAGATGTTCATCCCTCTTTACCTTTTGTTCAAAGACAGTCATTATACCTTCTTTTTTAAGAAAAGTGCTGATGATGAAATCGATTAGTATCCCTATAGAATATTCATCATCGTAGGTCTTCAGTAAGTCGGCTACACACTCAACAGCAAAATATTCGGCAAAAACTAAATGTACGAAACGCGGAACGCCATTTGGCTGTATTTGGTCAATCAGGCCAGTCTTTTCTTTACCTTTCGCTAATTTGTTTACCGTACTTTCTATGAATTTCCATTTTTTTGGCAATAGTAAATAAACATATGAATCAAAAAGAGCGTACAGTGCAAGCAACTTGTGTGTTTCAATAAAGCTCTGTTTTTCTTCATCATAAAATATTTTACTAGTCGTTGAGTAAAATTCCTCGCCACATTTCTCCTCAAATCGTATTTTCTTTAATTTAGTTTCAAGAAAACGCTCGTAAAACTCAAATGTGTGAGCATCCGTTTCCCAATTCTTGCATGCAGAAGTGTCAATGATTTCACTTACAAACAAATCTGCGTATATTTGCATGTGAAGTGGAGTGCCAGCTAATTCATGGTGCGAAAATTGAAAACGCGTTGCACTATTATAAGTATATTTGTTTAAAGTTTGCATTTCATCTTTATTAATCCACCGGCACAAAAGTTCTTTCTTATTAACATCCACCATCCTAGTGGATGAGACTTTATTTCGGAAATAGTCCACGGCGGCCTCGTGCATAATTCGTAACGGAAGGACCGATCCTGGAGGAGGTATACGAAAGACTAAGTTTTTTGTACGATACTGATTCATGTATTCGAAAAAGGAGTTGACATTATCAAACTGCTCCTTGCTCAACTTTTCAATTTTTAAGTGATGATTCCAATACTTGTGATAGAAACGAGTTTGTTCATCTATGTTAAGATGTAGGAGATGAAACGGTGTAGTAAAGTTTTTTATCAGGGTGTGTTTAATAGTGTTGTATGGTCGACTAGTGATCCAGACACGATGTCTATTTTCTGTTTTTGATCGATTACCCAATGAATCATTGCTTGCGGCGAACAGAATTTCAGATCTTTCACTTTGTCTGTTCCAATCTATGAAACATTTTATAAACTGCACAACTTCTCTTTCGTAATGTGGACAAATTTCATCAAACCCATCAAATATATAAAATATATATCCATTGTTAAACGTCTCTATGATCATCTCTAAATGCAGTAAGTCAGTTCCTTCCAGTTCTTTATTATTTAAAACTAAAACCCCATGAATTAGCTCAAGAGAAAACTTATCGTCGTTGCCTATTTCAGCCTTGCAGACGAGTTCCATGCTCTCTTTCAAACCAATTTTCAAAGATTGATTTTCATGCCAGTTATTAAAATGTTCGCTATAATCTAGTAAATTCATTCTAACAATCCACCTGTTAGGAAATTTACTTTTTGTTTTTACGCACAAATGTGTTAAAAGCTTTGACTTGCCCATGCCAGGTGCAGCGATGATAGTAACGACTGGTTTCTGGATATCTGAGAATACATTAAGTTTCTGTGCATTCTCTGTAGATTCTGTGTCATTGAGTCTTATTTTTCTCTCTATAAAGTAATCCTTTATCATCTCGTAAGCAGAATCAGACAAGTTTTTACCTATTTCTATATTTTCTTGTTTTATTATTTTGTAAAGAACTTCAGCTTTGATAAGGTGTATGTAATTCATATTATTTCCGATAAAAGTTTCTAGTCTATCTTTTTTTCCTTGCACAGTAATTTCATATTCTAAAACTTCATCGACATTATCAATATCAATCAAACTAGTATAATCATATTTAACAATTTTAGTTTCGTCGATAGTTAGAGCTGATTTTGAGAATGTAACAATCTTCATCGTGAGCACTCTAATGATTTCGTATAACCTAACCAAATTATTATATTCGGCTTTGTGCATTATTAAGACAAACGTGTCAACATTGGTTTTGCTTAATTCGTCTATGAACATTTTAAATTCTACTTCTTTCATGTCAGATACGTTTTCAAAATCAACAAGCAAACATTTTTTATCTGACTGCTTGAAGTACTGTACGAGTTTCATAGTGGAGAGAAAAACATTGTCTGATATTATATTCACTATAGCACGATTTTGTAGATCACTGATATTTCTAATTAATTCTAAAGAGGCAGTTTTAAACTTAAAATTAGAATTTTCTACTTCATTGATGCACCGAAAGTTGAGTGTACAAAGATATGGTGATTTTATGGCAGAATCCTGTTCCAGAAACTCACAATTGTTATTTGTTAGGTAGTAAGGTTTATCTTGCAGCAACCACCATCTCTGCACCTTATTGTAAAGTTGAAGGTACACTGATTCAGGTTGGCACTTGAATGTGGAACCGCTTTCAGGTAAAACATGATCTTCTATCTCTTTGTTTATACGTTTAACAAAATCTTTGTCTTGTTTGCTGTAAATGTACAGCGATTTTAGAAACTTTTCAACTACCTTTCTGTCGCTTTTGAAACAACATTCAGTGTTTCGTGTTTCTGCAAGTTTTACAATGCTTTCATGAATTTGGCTTGTAAATAAGATTTTGAATGTTTTTAATTTTTTTATTCCCGCAATTTCTAGTGCTTCATCCATCATAGCCTTTGTTACCTCAATTTTATGTAAACGATGTACAACTGCACTATTATTATAAGACAAGCAATATTTGGATACCAGTTTTTGTCTGTGTTCATCGAATGTAAATAGCTCGTAAATAATAGGATCATTATTTTCACTGATCCTAAGGCCATTCGCAATAAGAGTAGCAATGTCTCCTAGTTGTAGTAGACGTTCGTTGTGAGAACTATCAGCTTCGCTTACTGTAGAGTTCCTTAAAACTTCTTCAAATAACACTTTTTTCAGTCTTCTATGATATTTATTGCTGCTCCCATATAATGCATGATTGAATTCTCCATAGCAATGGCCTGTCATTTCATTTATTTGTATAACATCGGGTATCAAAAAGTTATAGTATTGGACAATAACGTTTAGCATCTCTTCATTCACGTGTTTTGGATCTCCATCACCAGTCGCGACGCAAGCTGCTATGATTTTTCCTATTTTCTCAATTTCGTCGTACAAAATATTGTCGACCGACGTATTAGTTTCAATTTTAAATATATTTTTAACTTCACCATCGGTTATGATACGATCCAGTTTTTTGGTAAATATTTGGTCTCCAACAGGCACAGTTATACGTTTATTAATATGACATGAGTTTGGAGTGTATATAACTAAATAAGGTTCCACATCATCAAAATTTCCTTTAAATAAAGGATCAGTTTCATCATTATTAAATCTGTCTTTGATCAAGAGAAAGCTTTGGTAGCATTTTAGTAAATTAAAGTCACCAACTGCAGTGTTGAAGTTTTTGTCGGTGATGGCGTCTTTATAGCTCGTTTTTATGAACACCACTGCTGGCTTTTCTGTGTTACCAGCGTGATGTCTATAACATATCTCGCTCATGATTCCAATTTTGTCAACATTACATCCGAGAACGAAATCGACTGATTTATCAATCAGTGTTCTGCATAATACCAAACTAAGAAGATTTGTTTTGTAAATAGATCCAGTCATCATCACTGACGTTCCTTTTCTTTTGCTGTATTCAAGTGGAGGTTTTAAAAGCTCCCTATTTGTTTCTTCTTCATCACTAGCACCTTGTATGAGCCTTTTTGTCTCTTCAGTCATTATGGTGTCGATATTTTTTTCATAGAAGTTGAGCTCGAATGTATCTGAAATAAACAAACTAACTGACTAACTAGGTAGGTAGGTAGGTACATACACTTCATATCTGTATAAGACACCTCAAACCTATGCTGATAGAATAAAAAATAAGCTTGCGTAATGGAGCTTTTTAACTAAAGTCACAAACGAACAGCTAAAATTTAGCAGTTTGTTTGAACATTTGGTACTGTACTAAATGTTAAAAAATTTAGGTTTAGGTTTAGGTTTCTAGGTAAAAATGTCTCCCATAAATCTAGATCAGTAGTACCTAGTACGTAGAGTCAAGTGGTCAACAGTGGATCGGAAAGGTGGCTTGGGGTAGTAGGTACCTACACAGTGGATAATTTTAATAGGATTATCAGGAAATAAAACAATTTTATACAAAATCAATCAATCTACTCATAAGGCCTTAGGGGTTAGCGATCATACTAATCACTAGGCCTAATACCGCGTTTACACTATGCCCATGTCGGTGCCGGCATTATTACCGCGAACTTATTGCCACAGCAACATTGCCTATTTATTCTCACTATGGAATGGAACAAGGGCATCAACTCGGGCCGGGAGCCGGGACAGAGGCATGGTCGTGTTCACATTATGCTCGTGCCCATTTCCCTGCCCACTGCGGCATAGTATGAACTAAGAGGTGTTTAATATTTCTTTCAACCGATAAAAACCACTTATAAAAAATATCACTATCATTCGATAAAAAATGGAGGCGATCGAATATTTTTATTATCACATGATAATTTGCAAAACAACTTATGTAATTAATATTTTTATTTTTTATTATTCACTTTACTGCACTGAAATTTTAACCTACGCTTCCTAGATAATATACTGAATAATTTTAAACTCATCACGAAAATTATTCTTTCATTTTACTGCATTGAAATTTGAACCTACGCTTGCTAGATACCTATAATGAATAGTATTATTATTTTCATTAGTCTGACCGGCCTAAAGGTATTGCTATGTGCCGGGTAGCAGCTGTTTATTTTAACTTCCAAGGTGTTTAATTTCACTTCCGGTTTCATCCTGCATTATAATTGTGTAATCTATATACCCTGAGATTAAGCACAATATGGAGTGAATCTTATTTTTGCCCAAAAAGTCGTTTAGTGTAAATTTAACAACAGTTACCTGCGTTCAATTGTATGCTCTTACCTAGTTAAAATAAAACACAATATTGATTTCTATCCAAGGATCATGAATACAATTTCTATTTTTGGCTAAATGAATGAATGAGTGAATGAGACCTAAGATATGAACATTTATTTAGACTTTTCACTCTTAGGTGGAAATGAACCATTCAAATTACGAGTTTTTTTTTTATCATCTAAACATTATTAAAATAAAAATATTGAGCTAATATTGACATGACACCTATAGTATGACCGCAACATCCCTATGAGATCGATCCGATGTGAACTGCATCGCCGTTTTTAATAAATAAGTGAGCAGAAAAACATGTAGATATGCGTTATTCAAGGGTGAATTGCACGCTAAAACAACCTTGTTGGAGCATATTCAACACAGTGAAATGAGAGCTTTAGTATAATCCAAAAATCGGATTAGTAGTTTTTGCGTGAAAGTGTAACAAACATTCATCCATCCATCCATACTTACAAACTTTCGCGTTTATAATATTAATAAGATAAAATCTCCTTCCGCTTATTGTTACTGATCCACTGTGCCTGCTATCGCCGCCGTGTACCTACCACTTGACCCTACTGAGACACTGACAGTTACCTAGCCACTCGTGCACATGTCTATGTGCACATGAGACAGGAGGTCTGTGGCACGGTGGCACGTGTGTGGCACAGACCTCCTGTCTCATGTGCACGAGTGGCTAGGTAACTGTCAGTGTCAAGCTCCTGACCTGTCAATGTCACCCGTAAGTAAGGGCGGGAAACGGAGGAGGTCGAGGAGCAAGCCGACGGGGACGGTCATGGACGGAGACTGGATAACATCTCGGTGTACCAATGAGCCAGGGATATAAAATACAGTATTTTACACTAGGTACCTATCTAGGTAACCTAAATCTAACTATAGTTATCAGGTGTTCATTGTAAGGTCACTAACACAAACACAGAAGGAACTGTACTTTACTAATATGTACTAAAGGTTACAATATTTATATGGCTGCTATTTTTGGAAGCTAAGTATTTCTTGTATCCGGAATCAAAGCGATAAATAAGCAATGGTTGCAAATGTCACACTGATGATCTCACACACACACATAATATGTACATCTATGAAACATCCACAGTCGTTAGAAAAGATTTTATTTTATTTATTTCAAATTTACGTTAGTACTTTCTTTGATTGACTGACCTTTCTGAATATTTTTTCTACTAATCAACACAAAACACAACGCACTCGGCTGACTGGTCTGCACTCACCAAAGAGAATGCAAAAAAGGAACTCAAACTCACCGACGACGTGAACTTGAAGGAAGGAAGACAATAAAAAAATTAAGTTCGCGCCATTCTTTTTTTTGTTGTGGTACTGGAGACTTGTCCTTTTGCGTCTTTTTGGTTTTCTGAATATTTTTGACGTCACTTTATTTCGCGCCATACTTGCTTGGTCAAGGTTGGTGACACCTCAAAACCATAAATTATAAATAAATACGTTCATCAGGGTTTTTGAAAAGTCTCGCAGTCTGAATCGTTTCGATAAAAAAAATATGGTTAGTTTAGTACAGCTACTGAAAAACAGATAACGCTTTTACTCATTTTCACTTCCAAGACATACCTTGTTCAGTTTCAATGATGTTCAAGGATTCACTCTGGATAACAAAAAATACACGATTTTGAAACCTTTATTCTGACCAAGTTTTATGATTGTTTCGGAGATAGCAAAACGTTTCTCCAGCTAAAACTGAAATAACTCTGAAGCCCTAGGAGGCACAAATTCAGGAGTTAGCCCACTAATTGGCACAAATTCAAGCCTCCTTTTTAAGCTAACATTAATTCGGCTAGCTCAACCAGGAACAAAAATCGACCCAGCAAAGAACGTTACCCTAGCTTAAAGTGAATTTCTTGAATAACTCCAAAACGGCTATAGGCACAAATTTAAAAACTTGGGGCACAATTATAGGGGGGAGTAGGCTCTAATTATCTGCATTTTTAAAATTTTCTGATTCAACACTTTTTTGCTGGAGTAACGCACACCATAATAGGTACAAGTTTTGCTTAGTTTGGGACTAGAGAGCGTTGTGCGCTTAGAATAATAACACCGAGAAGGAGCGTTCTCATTCAAACGTCATTCCAAAAGTGAAGCCAAAAAACCAATTCATGTGTGGGGTACAGGTATGTAATTACCCTCGCCTCCATGCAAACAAGCGCACGTATAATATTGCAAGCGGAGAGACATTTTCCCAAAAAGTAGGGAAATTGTTACTGTTCCTCTTTTTCAACCTTGACTCATTAATAGGTGCAAAGCTATTATTATTTGTTGTTAATAAAGCTTATTTTGTTTATAGCGAGTGGTTTGATCGATTGGCGCGTAATAGGTAGGTATACCTACTGGTAGGTATATACCCAATCACCATTCATTACAACATAAAGCGTGTTGAAAATTTTATTAAATTAAACAATAAGACGAAACGCAAGCATGGCAAATAACTGTCTTTGACCAAAAGCTCCTTTGACGAAAATGTCTTGACCATAAATAACTTTGGCAAAACGAACCTTTGACGAAACGCACCTTTGGCAAAAAATGGTTAATGACGAAAAGCAGTTTTGACGATACGCATTAAACCCGATTGTTTGAGCATATAGTATGACTACCTACGCTAAGTTTGCAACGAAAGTAATGGGCAACATGGTATCTTTTGAGTAGTGGGTAGGTACCTAATGTTCGTTTACATTGTCGTTTTCTCAGTCCTTCCCGCAATAAGTAGGTAGGTCTTCAAATTTAGCCATATTTTAAGCCTCCTTGTAATTAGCGTGATGATCACTGATCAGACTCTACCTACAATAACAAGATTAAGAGGAGATAAGTTAAAGGTAAATGTAAAAAAACTAAGTTAATTTTCAAAATAATATATAATTCACTGGATAAAACAACAAAATATCAACAGTCTAAATAACCTACGCGACAATAATCCACATAATCAAACAAAAATACTCAAAATTTAGCAATTATTAGGAGAAAATACAATCACGTATTTTTAAAATTACCTATAATTTATAAGGTATAATACTTATAGAATGGCAACCCAACCTTTCTTTTTTACACTGGCAATTCATGCATACAAAATAGTTTATTTTAATCTGCGTGCTTACAAACATCCTAATTAACAATTTGAAAAAGCTAGTTCAACTTTATCTATGTACCTACCTATCAATAAGTTGCAAAAATACCTTTGTGAATCTCGTGACTCCATTATTTCTGGATATTTTGTCAAAAAAAAAACGATACAAATTGAACAAAAAAAAGTGCTTTTACTAACGTTGTGTGAATAAATTATTTTACCTAATTTCAAAATTGTATTGAAAACGACAATTTTGACTATATTTTTATGGAAAATGTGAAAATAAAGACGATTTTGCAGGAATTAATTCGTTATGCTAAATTATTCAGTAAACTTATACAATATCAAAACATACCTACCTAATGGAAAGTACCTATTGGCAAATATCATTCCGACAGAAATGGTCGCACTATATCGGAAATAAAAAAAAGACGCGCGCCGAAAATTAAAAAATATTTATGGATATCACTCTATATTATTGACGTACTAGCTGATACCCGCAACTTCGTACGCATGCGTGACATTCTACCAAAATATATCTGTCAACCAGCATACGATGAACCTCGTGTCAAAGCTGATTTTGGTTTAGAGAGTTCAAGCTGTATCTAATGAATCCACGTCTTTGATTTCAATAAAATATAGCCCATGTTTCAATTCGGAAAAAGGGCTTCTGAATGGTATAAGTTTCATTGAAATTGATCCAGTAGTTTAGGCTTGATCCGCGAACAAACAAACAGACAAACTCGATTTTCGGAATCAGAATCGTTTATTTAGTAGATCTGTATATTTAGGTTATCCATATCTTGAATTTTAGTTTTTGGCTTTTTTACAGTTTGTTAATAGTATAGATTACACACAGAATATTCAGCAATACTGTGGGCACTTAAGTAAGTACACAAGAATAACGACAAAATTAACTGCAGATGGTTAGATACTTTTGTCCGATTCTGTAAGATATTTTTGATGACAAAAAGTGACCGAAACAATTGCTCTATTTTTTATTGAGCTGCGGCTTTGTCTAAAACTACTAATTACGGTATTGTATTACGAGGTATTACAAAAGAAATGTCCTTATGATTCCTTTAGGGTAGGCAACGCACCGACCATGCTCCTAATGTCATCGGTGTTTCTAGGCAACGGTGACCGCTTACCATCAAGTGAGCCGTAAACCTGTTTGTCTACAACCTTTATTAATATTCTGTGATACTACTTACATTAAAAAAAATTACACTGCAAAAAGCGCAAATCATATTTTTTTCTGGCAATAATTTTCTGATATAGTGCGACAAAATTTAAAATATACGCCTGTTTTCTTGGCGTAAGCAAACCACGAACTTAAACCTTACACCGTCGCTATAAACAATCAAAAAATTTAAATTACATGTATGTTCTAAAATACGTTTAATTTTACTGTCTTTAACTTTCACTGCTGCAAAAACAAATTAAAAATAAATACGATGTCCCTATAAGTGTGAGACAATGGAATTCCAGAAGAAAAACACCGCAAGGGGTACGCAGAGCCCCGAGTCTTCGAGTATAGCACACGCAAACGCATTCGCAAAGCTAGAAATTTTGTATGAAAACCGGATAAGCGCCTCTAGCTGGGAGACTTGGGAATTGTGCAATTCCCAACAAAATATCTCGCTTTGCGAATGTGTTTGCGTGCGCTATACTCGAGTCGAAAGTCAAAACAAATGCACAGACTCGGGGCTCTGTAATCAACATTTCTGCTACGTAGTAGCAGTGGAAAGTTCTGAAAAAAAAAACTGAAATCCCCACTGGAATATAATTATCATCTTTTGCAAAATGATTTCGGATTTTGTTACAAAACCGATAAATAGCAGTAATAAGGCATGTTACTCAAGTCACTGTGACCAAAATAGTATTTGGAAAAGAATTGCCAAAACTACAGAAAGTAAACTCTTGGGACTACGAAAATAGCAACACAGGTTATCCCGGTACCCCTTGACTTTATTGACAATGCATTTTGGACATCCGAGATGAATAAAGATGAAAACAAAACACGTTAGGATCTAAATCACTTTAAATTAAACCAAACTTTAGAAATCGCAATGAACCCAACATCTTAAACTAATTTTGGTCGATGCATGTACTCTAGTACAAAAATGGCAACAGTGGCGATTCGATTAACTGTTCAAAATTATACATTCCGGCGCAATCTATTCGATAAGCGAATTAAAAAAAAATTGTCCTTGAATAATAACACGAGACAAATGAATTACAATTTTTTTTTTAAATATTTTGACACTGTCAATAATTTACGTTAATTATGTACCTATATTTACGAATAATAAAGATTTCATTTGAAAAATATTACATAGATATTTAAGCTTCTCTAATACTGGTATACGAAAAACTAAGACACATCTTTGAAGCGTACGTTTTTTTGATACTTTTTTTTTAATAAAAATACCTGTTCGCCTATAATTATGAGTAGCCAGTGCCCCGATCACGAATAAATGTGACAAACGTAAACGCACCGTAAAGGCAACGTATCCGAGATACACTGCGCGGTGACACTACAACGGTTGGCAGTCGAGCTGGCATTGACGGGCAATATAACTCGAATACGTTAACTCGGCGACTGTCAGATTGGTTCGTGAAAGAGGTACAGTGCTCCAATCACGAATAAATGTGACAAACGTAAACGTATCGTAACGGTAGCGTATCCAAAATACACTGCGCGGTAACTTTACAACGTTCGGCAGTCGAATGCGAAACTGTCAGATTTCTTCGTGCTTACCTGTCAGAGGAGTAATCACGAACAGATCTGACAGACGCCGCGTTACGTAAACTGTACCGTACGTTGCCACTGCAAAACATTCACAATAAAACATGCACAACTCCGTCGAAAGACAAACCTTGTGCATGTTTGACATTTTGAATCTTGTGCAGATTGTTTTAAGGATTTTCTTGATTGTAAAAACAAATCGTTTGTAAGGATCGTGTTGTGAATGTTTTACTGTGAATGTCTTTAGTCGAAACACGCAGTTACGTATTCGAGTCATATAACGATACGTTTACGATTGACACACAGAGATGTATCTCGCATCGACAGTCACGACGAGAGATAAAATATATAAATAAAAAGTTTCTACACGTTTGTTTTGGATATATCAGTATCATTATAGATCATATTTTATATTTAGAGAACAGAGAATAGACATTTTAACTATTTACGTAAAGCCCTATCGAAAATATAGTCTGACCACGCTAAGTCTGCAGTGCCTGAATATGGCAGAATTTGAAAACCTATAGTTGGGCACACCACCTGTATTGCCAAAACGATTTGACAAGTACCTACTACAGTTTGGCAAGAAAGTATAGAAAAAGTAACTGTCTTTGCAGTTCATTCAATCTTTTGAATGAAAATGAATGAACAAAATATTTAGTTACGTTTTAAAAAGTTTTTACCAAGCTGTATGAATGATAATTGTTTTTGCCCATTTGTTTCACTGCAGTGCAGACTTAGCTTATTTAGACTATTTTTTTATTTTAAATATTACATTTTTATAAATAGTTAAAACTCCAATACTGTTGCGTTTTGGTTATATCACGATATTATTTAAAAAAAATGATTTAAATACCTATCATACGTATTTTTAAAATAATACCGCAATATAGGCCGTACTTAGAGTTATATTCATAAGAACTTTTTAAATATTGGATTTATAAATACATAAAGTGTTGAGATTTACAAACGATCGATTTTTGGCATGAAATATGTTCATTAATCATCTTAGGCCTTTACAATATATTGAAGATGATTTATAGAGCGTCAGGAGGCAACCTAGGCCTACACTTAACGACACACTGTAGTGCCTGGGACAGTGTTTATATGGAGTTTTAATAGAAGCAGCCATGGCGTGGAACGGTCTCCCGCCCTATGGACCGACGACATTGCGAAGATTGCGGTTAATCGGGGAATAAAATGACTTGTTATTCTTATCGAAATCAACATGGAAAGTTTTCAATAAATAATATTAGCAATTAATTGCAGCGTAATATGAATTTATTATCAGGACGCGCAAAATGAATTTATTACAATTTTGATGATTTTTTTTCAAATTATGTAACACTTTCGTGCCTAACAAACGTAGGTTATTATCAATTTTGTGATTTACACTTCCTAATTTATCACTTTAGATTAGATGCTGACACTTTTTCATTTTTTTTGTATTTTAATAATCACTTTTCAGATTTTTATTTCCACTTTCTGTTGAAGCAAACACTTTTTCGATTTATTTTTTATTTCTACGGTTACTTTATCTTCCTTTTGTATCTTATTTTTTATTAATTCAGTGCCTCGATCATTAATAAATGTGACAATCGCAAACGTATCGTAACGCTAGCGTATCAGAGATACACTGCGCGGTGACACTACAACGGTTGGCAGTCGAGCTGGCATTGACGCGCAATATAACTCGAATACGCTAACGCGGCGACTGTCAGATTTGTTCGTGATAGAGGTACAGAGCCCCGAGTCTGTGCATTTGTTTTGACTTTCGACTCGATTATATAGCACACGCAAAAGCATTCGCAAAGCGAGCCATTTTGTATGAAAACCGGATAAGCGCCTCTAGCGGGAGATTTGGGAATTGTGCAATTCCCAACAAAACTTCTCGCTTTGGGTAACTCCCATTTGTTCTATAGAACTGTTACGTCTAGAACTGTTAAAACTTTTTTTATCCCTAATATCTGGTAACTGCCATTTGGGTAGGACTATTGAAACGAAAACTAGCCCTAATTAATTATCCCTGTAGTTCCATGGTAGGACTATTGAAACTAGCCCATTAGGGCTAGTTTTCGTTTCAATAGTCCTACCATGGAACTACAGAGATAAAAAAGTTTTAAAAACAGTCCTATAGAACAAATGGGAGCTACCCCTCGCTTTGCGAATGCGTTTGCGTGTGCTATAATCGAGTCGAAAGTCAAAAGAAATGCACAGACTCGGGGCTCACCAGCCAAAAATCGTCGTGTAACCGTCAAAACTAGACAATAATGTATCACAAAACGCATCTTTACCATACAACTCATTAATTTATCTAATACGTCTTTTATTTATTCCATTTTGAGAAACATGTATGACATGTTTATTAGCAGAATGTCTGACGGCCGAATATTCAAACGCCACTTAAATTAAGTTAACGCTTCAATTATTGCCATCTCTTACAAATGAGTCAGACGGCCAAGCAATTTTAAGTGGTGCTTTTTTGAGTGACGTTTCAGTATTCTGGGCTGAGTGAAGAAAGTTGATCAACAATACAGATGCAAAGGGGTAGTTAACCCTTAAGTAATTTGTAATTGGGATCAAAAATCAATCTTTATGATAAAAAAGCCAATTTAACAGCGCTTGTAGTACAATAGCTAGAACAAACCCACCAAAAAGGTCCCAGGAATGTGTAGTGGTGGGTAGTCTACCTATGTTCTGTGCTCGTTGGGTTCGATTATCGGGCAGTGATTCCACAACTTTGTTGAGACGCTCGATCGCTATAGTTTGGTCTCGGAGAGCTGTTTCTATTGATAGAAGCGTTTGTTTTAGCGTTCGCCTGAAAAAAAATATTGAATAAATAAATAAAACATAAAGTGGGACCAATTATGTCAATAAATATTCTTGGGCATTACACACAACGCTCTCTAGTCCCAAACTAAGCAAAGCTTGTACTATGGGAACTAGATTGCTGATAGAATACTTATATACATTTTTTTTGTAAATACATACTAAATGATACATAGTAACACCAGCGGGCCTAAGATGCGCACCGCGAGATATTTGTCATGTCGTTCTGTCAAAATGTAAGCATTTTGTACCAGTTTACTAACTATTGCATTATCTGTGGTACCTAATGGTGTCGACAAAACGCGCCATAATGTACACTTTTGACACTTGTTAGTCGTCGTACCTCTCTGAGGACGAGATAATAGTCATGCAGAAATGTCAAAAGTTGCAAATTCAAAGGCGCGGTTTCTCGACAACATTACCACAGATAATGCAATAGTTCCCAAACTGGTACAAAATGCTTACATTTTGACAGAACGACATGACAAATATCTCGCGGTGCGCATCTTAGGCCCGGAGGAGGTCGAAGCCACGACCCACAGCACGGAAGGCAGAGCTACAACCGACTGAGCCATGACGCCTGGTATATTAGTAGTATTTTGGCGTCACAGAATACCAGCGTTGTAGCAGTACACTTGCTACTTACAACTTAAGGCCCAATTACACAATACCATTTTCTTGTACGTACCAGTGCAATAATTGAATGCATTCGTTGAAGCGCCATAATTGACGTTCAAGAATTGTAAGCAACTGTTTACACGCGGATATATTAAACAAAGTTGAATGCAATTTCTGACCACCACCAAGGAAAGTTTTGAAGCAAAACTTGTATACCAGATCAAAAATGTTACGTGTTGTTTACACCATGCAATTAATTTATTGCATTCAACTATTGCACTGGTATGTACAAGAAAGTGGTATGGTGTAATTGGGCCTTTATGCTGACGACCGATTTTGTTATCATATTAGGTTCCTATTTTTATCTCTCTGCTGTACCTATGTATGTTCCTTTTTATGGCACAAAATAAACGTTTTCTATTCTATTCTATTTATTGAAACTTACGTGGAAACCTTAGCCCTAGGCGCGATTTCGTCGTGCGTATCAGAATCCGACGCCCGTCTGATGGAATCCCTCAGTCTGGGCTCGGAAGCTTAGCTTAAGCAGTCGTTAAACCGTGACGGAGGCCTTAAGGCGGCCTAAAAACTCCGTCACCAGAGTTGGCCACTAACTCATACAAGCGTATTTGCTTGACTTATACTTACGTGGAAACCTTAGCCCTAGGCGCGATTTCGTCGTGCGTATCAGAATCCGACGCCCGTCTGAAGGAATCCCTCAGTCTGGGCTCGGAAGCTTAGCTTAAGCAGTCGTTAAACCGTGACGGAGGCATTAAGGCGGCCTAAAAACTCCGTCACCAGAGTTGGCCACTAACTCATACGAGCGTATTTGCTTGACTTATACTTACGTGGAAACCTTAGCCCTAGGCGCGATTTCGTCGTGCGTATCAGAATCCGACCCCCGTCTGAAGGAATCCCTCAGTCTCGGCTCGGAAGCTTAAGCGGTCGTTAAACCGTGACGGAGGCCTTAAGGCGGCCTAAAAACTCCGTCACCAGAGTTGGCCACTAACTCATACGAGCGTATTTGCTTGACTTATACTTACGTGGAAACCTTAGCCCTAGGCGCGATTTCGTCGTGCGTATCAGAATCCGACGCCCGTCTGAAGGAATCCCTCAGTCTGGGCTCGGAAGCTTAGCTTAAGCAGTCGTTAAACCGTGACGGAGGCCTTAAGGCGGCCTAAAAACTCCGTCACCAGAGTTGGCCACTAACTCATACGAGCGTATTTGCTTGACTTATACTTACGTGGAAACCTTAGCCCTAGGCGCGATTTCGTCGTGCGTATCAGAATCCGACCCCCGTCTGAAGGAATCCCTCAGTCTCGGCTCGGAAGCTTAAGCGGTCGTTAAACCGTGACGGAGGCCTTAAGGCGGCCTAAAAACTCCGTCACCAGAGTTGGCCACTAACTCATACGAGCGTATTTGCTTGACTTATACTTACGTGGAAACCTTAGCCCTAGGCGCGAGTTCGTCGTGCGTATCGGAATCTGACGCCCGCCTGATGGAATCCCTCAGTCTCGGCTCGGAAGGTGCTCGGACGGTGCCTATCAGACCCACGCCCGACCGCAGACTCTGAACTACGAAGTCCTCTTCAAACTCTATTACTTCTTCCGCGTTCCATGGACTGGAGAATGAGGAATAGTAATAACTAGCCGTCGCCCGCGGCGTTGCTCGCGTTCTAGACCCTTTTGAGTGTGACTTTTCAAAATTCCTTCCTTAGTTCACCCCTACACTGTATAAGGATACTAGTGATACTACCCTCCAAATTTCATACCTCTAGGACTTATAGTTTAGGCTGTGCGTTGATTGTCAGTCAGCTTCAAAAGAGTTTTATATATTTAAATAAATTAATATTTAAAGTGTTTGGGGCAAATTGGATGGAGCCCAGGTGCAATGTATTATAAGTATGTATTTATAAAAAAAATGTATATAAGTATTCTATCAGCAATCTAGTTCCCATAGTACAAGCTCTGTTTAGTTTGGGACTAGAGGGCGCTGTGTGTAATATCCAAAGTTATTATATTTATAATACATTTATTTTGTAAATACATACTCATAATACATAATAACACCCAGACATAGAACAAACAACTATGTTTGCCACACACAAATGTTTGATCTCGGTGGGGATCGAACCCACGACCCACAGCACGTGTGAAAGTACTAAATAAAATGTTAGATACCTTGAATTCGTATGATTATATTTCCACCCTTGGTCAATAACTCCTGAAAAAAATTAGATAATTAAAAATCATATTATATAGATACTATTTAACTAAATATTTTAAATACTGTATTAGTTGTAATTTTCAGTGTAAATGTTATATTTTTATTTTATTATATATTTTATTGAAATCAAAGACTTGGATTCTTAGATACATCTTGAACTCTCTAAATCAAAAACAGCCATTTGCTACGAGGTTCATCGTATGCTGACTGACAGATATTTTTGTGGAAAGTTTCGCACGCGTACGAAGTCGCGGGTATCAGCTTGTTAATAATAACCTTCTGGTGGTGTGACTACTGTGTCTTTATGGAAAAACCGTGGAACCCATGTTGCGACTAAGTTCTTCGCCCTTGCACGTTGAGCTTCCTCAACTATTGTCTTTTGCTCAGTCGCTGCTACCTGAAATATAAAAATATATTTAAAAATGGTCAATACGGCAAATGAACGGCAAAACAATAAATAAATAAAGTAACTTAACTAAAAATGTATCCTGCGGGCCGAAGATGCGCACCGCGAGATATTTGTCATGTCGTTCTGTCAAAATGTAAGCATTTTGTACCAGTTTACTAACTATTGCATTATCTGTGGTACTTAATGGTGTCGACAAAACGCGCCATAATGTACACTCTTGACACTTCTTAGTCGTCGTACCTCTCCGAGGACGAGATAATAAGCATGCAGAAATGTCAAAAGTTGAAAATACAAAGGCGCGGTTTCTCCACAACATTACCACAGTTAATGCAATAGTTCCTAAACTGGTACAAAATGCTTACATTTTGACGGAACGACATGACAAATATCTCGCGGTGCGCATCTTAGGCCCGCTGGACTTAAATTGTTTAAATAAGTGAAGTATAAGGTAAGATAAATGTACTTGACGATGTCATCGTCTTATCGGCAAATCAAAGCACAAAAAAATATGACATACTTTTTTGTTACTCTTGTCATTATACACCACCATTTTGTAATAACAAAAAAATTAAGGACAGTTGCAAGAGAGGCTTCTATAGGCACTGTAAAGATTTTTTCATCCCACCATCTCGGAAAGAGTATTTTTGCTCTTCAATATCTGAGTGCAAAAGCCGTTTTTATTCTCTAGAGGATAAAGTAAATTGAATTTAAAACATCGTGTGCACTAAGTTTGTGAATTAAAAAAAAAAAAAAAACCTATTTACTGCTACCTCTATGGTGCCGAATATATCATACAACTTTTTTTTAATTTGTTAAAAACTCAGACTCGGAACCTTCTTGGTGTTCTTTTTTTCAATTTGCTTTGTACGCGGTTCTTTACGCGGCATTTTTTCACGTCATTGTTAAACCTTATATTAAAAACAAGAAACTTGAAAACAAGTGAAAAAACTAAAATGAGTGATTCTAGCGACGAGGAAGTTTGTTTGACGCCAACAGAATTGACTGAAACTGTTAATAATGCGCAAATGAGCTTTTTTGCATTTAGTCATTTCCTCGCTGAGGTGGAATGAAAAGTAACGTGTTGCACTCGAGTGCAAAGATTTTTCACCTCGTGCTCTTTTGGTTCCCTCGCTAACGCTCAGGATTCTAATTTCAATTTTAGAATCCTTCGCTTGCTCGGTCATCAAAATTGAACACGCGGTTAAAAAGCAACTTTGCACTCTTGTATAACAAATAACTATTTTATACTTAACTTTAACCAAGTTATCGAAGTTTGTTTTAACCAAAATCCTGAAAGATTTAGTTAGTATTGCGCGAAATGAAAATCAGTCTCTGATAATCAGTGCTGCACTGTACTTGTGTAGGGAATATCGATTTCCTACCTAGTTATGTGTAGCTTATATGCTGAGACGGGACCCTTATTGTCTCACACAATACTCATTATAATAGGTACCTACCTAGGTACTAAATCCTATATAAGTAAGTACATAACTGGTTTGTGGTAGACACAAGCCTAACATTTTTGTTTGTTAGAAATTTAATAATAGATTAGATAATATAGGTTCTTCTTTTGCTCTTCCTTATTCTTTATTGTTTACGATTTTTAGATACCTAAGTACCTACCTACCTACCTAAATGTGGTTGGTTTGCTCCTTATTATTCTTTATTGTACCCGTGATTTTTTAGATACCTAAGTACCTACCTACCTAAATGTGGATACCTGTATGTACCCTCCTATTATGTGTGGGCAATAAAAAGTTTTTCTGTCTTCAAAAAAAAAAATGCGCGTTCGGAGCGAGACAATAAATTACGAATGGGACTTGGGTCACTAGACTCAGTAGTAGGCAGGTATAACGAGTAACCAATTATTATCCCTCTTTTAGGAATACCGTAAAACGAGGCGACTTTCAAATTACGGGGCGTCTTTGATGATAACAAAACGGAAGACGGGTCCTAGAAATATCGGTATTCGTATTCGGTTTTGTTATCATCAAAGACGCCCCGTAATTTGAAAGTCGCCTCGTTTTACGGTATTCTTTTTAATTAATAAATTTGAGTTTTTGCTACCAATTTTTTTTTTATGCCATAGCTGGCAGACGAGCAGGCGGGCCACCTGATGGAAAGTGGTCACCGTCGCCCATGGACACCTGCAACACCAGAGGTGATGCTAGTGCGCTGCCGGCCTTTTAAGAGGAGATAGACCCGCCTTTTGAAGGACCCCATTTCAAAACTCTGAGGGAAAACCGCAGAGGGTAGTTCTAAATGGGACCTAAATGTGATCAGAGGGCCTAGTACGAGTTTTCAGTGTATAGTGTGGGTGTGAAACGTCTGACGGCTAGCACACCAGTGTGCGCTGATTTGTATGGAGACACTGAGCGGATTCTTTGAGAAGCTCGACATGCGAGTACGGGCTTGGTGTAGACCAAGCTTCTCAAAGAATCCGCTCAGTGTCTCCATACAAATCTCACTGATCACTTTGAATCGTCATTACGTTTTGTATGATTACAATTTTTTTTTATTGAATGAGTTGGAGCTATAGTAGGTGCCAAATAACACCGCAATACAGGTCATTCACCTACCTTCACCACGATGTCGCAAAATTCAATTTATGTATGGTAAACTAACAGTACTACGAGATTCGAGCGATACCGTCTTAGCGACAGGTTTGTATGGAAAGCGACAGAATTAGCCATTCATAAATTGAATTTTGCGACATCATGGTGAAGGTGGGTGAATGACCTGAATTGCGGTGTTATTTGGCACCTACTATAGTTCGTCCCAAGCTTTTTTGTCTTCTAAATAATCAGATATTTTAGTGTGCTGGCCGTCAGATGTTTCACACCAGATTTACACACCAAAACTCGTACTAGGCCCTCAGTAACATACACTGAGCACACGGTTTTTTTTTTGTAATTACAAAATAGTGTGTATTAAAATCAATTTTCGGTCAAAATTGTACTGAGTTATACCTGATCATCATTACCAATGGCTTCGGAAACCTTTGCCCATAGTCGCTGCGACTCGAATTCTGTCTGGCTTTCGAGTTTCATTAGGTACCGGGGTAGTCTCTGCTCTTTTAGTAGTGCTACATCTAGTAAATTACTTTCTTCCTGTAACATTAAAATAAAGATATTGTGGACGTGCTCGGTGAAGTAATGCAGTTGTCTGAAGAGGTTTAACCACTTAACGCCAAAGGAAGCCTGTCAAATATACATGATGTCCTAAAAAAAAGTTTTAAAAGCATTTTTTTAAACTTCTAACTAAATCCTGATTTAGTTCTTAGTCGCACAAAAGAAAATAAATAGCCCAGATTTTCAAAAATAAGAAGGAAACTTGTCAAAACCAGCGCTAAAAGAGCCACCGTGTACCTTTGGCGCTGGTTTAATAATAATTTTTACAACCACTCAAAAACTACACGCGAGAGCAATGATTCCGGGTCACTTAAAGAATGTTAAAAATCTCGGAAACTAAAAATGATAGGTTAATGCAATAAATTGTATTTAATAGACAATGTAATACTCCTTAAATGAAGGTATTAAAACTTCTTAGTCATTGTAAAGTTATATCTTAAAAAAATCAAATTTGAAAAAGGGCCACTTTCGAAGATGGAACTACGAAATTACAGCATTTGGTTTTGCTTTTGTTTGTAATCTGTCATTTATGTGGGTATATAAACCATGTTGATAGTGCTCTATATTCATTATTCAAGCTGAAATTATGTCGCTTACGCCTGAAGAATGCACCAGAATACTTACAATGCTGGAAACCGGCCGGAGTCAGCGCGATACAGCCAGGACTGTCGGTGTGTCGCTGTCAACAGTACAAAGAGTTCTCCGACGTTACGAAGAAACTGGTTCTAACCTACGCAGACCAGGAACGGGCAGAACCAGGTGTACCACAGCACGAGAAGACCGATACTTGGTGAACACCATGCTTCGAAATCGCTTTCTCACAGGAACTGAACTCACAAATCAGTTTCGACGCCTCGGAGGAAGTAACCCAAGTGCATGGACAGTAAGACGTCGGCTTGCTGAATCTAACTTAAAACCCCTTAGACCTGCAAACGGCCCTAAACTGGAGCGTGGGCATCGTATTTCAAGACTAAGATATGCCCAGAGCCACGTAAATTGGAGTATTGAAGATTGGTCAAAAGTTATGTTCTCCGACGAATCAAAATTTATGCTCTACAAGCACGATGGAAGACACAGAGTGTATCGAAGACCAGGGGAAAGATTCAAGCAAGCATGCATCGAAGAAAAAGTAGCCTACGGTGGTGGGTCTGTACTTGTGTGGGCCGGAATTTCTTCTGAAAGTCGCACAGAGCTGGTGATCATAGAAAACGGCTCTTTAACTAGCGTAAGATATGTGGAAGAAATCCTCAATGATCATGTTGGTCCATTTATGGTCAATTTAGGTGAGGATGCTATATTTATGCATGACAATGCCCGACCTCATACAGGTAGGATTGTGAATGACTACCTTCAAGAGATGAACATTACTCGTATGGAGTGGCCAGCGCGCAGCCCGGATATCAACCCGATCGAGCATGCTTGGGACGAGCTAGGCAGATGCGTAAAACAACGAAACCCTCCCCCAATCACGCTTCGTGAGCTCAAAATTGCTCTCACAGAGGAATGGGAGAATATTCCCCAAAATCGTATAAGGAACTTGGTGTACAGCATGCCAAACCGCGTAAACGCAGTAATGGAAGCACGAGGAGGCAATACGAAGTATTAAAATTCAAGTCAAATCGTAATAAAGTTCAAAAATTTCATGTTTCCTATTTTTGTTTTAAGGAGAGATCAGCAGTTTTTTTCTTTATGTAATTTTGTGTTAATAAAATGTATGGTGACTCATATTTTTTTACTTTCATTTAAGGAGTATTACATTGTCTATTAAATACAATTTATTGCATTAACCTATCATTTTTAGTTTCCGAGATTTTTAACATTCTTTAAGTGACCCGGAATTATTGCTCTCGAGTGTATTTAACCTAGAATACAAATAAAATCGGTTTTGGAATGTCTAATCTAAACAAAGCCCTATCATATGACACTCCACTTGATATTTTTGCAAGCCTGTATTTTTTTTCACTCCCTTTGGACCCTCATAACTTCACGACCCCTTGACCGATTTACTTAATTTTTCAAACCACTTAAACTTAAGAGTACTATCCGTATACCTACCAAATTCTGTGAAGATTGGATAAGCGGTTTAAAAGATCTCGACGAACAAACATACAAAGATTTTTTTACCAAGTTGTCACTAAGATATTCGTTCGCTTCGCTCAATCGACAAATAATTTCTATTTCTATAAATAACATACCCCAGTTTTCTTGTCTTTTATATCTATTTTTCCATCCCAGTATCCTTCCACAGTGGCAATAGTATCTTTGCCCATTTTGATCCTTCCAGATATAGCGTTGGTTTGGTCCGCGCTGCTCAGGAATGATCTCAGTTTGAACTCTATGTCTGCGTGGTAGCCGGTAGATTCGCACATTACATGTACCTATCAATAACATAACTTTTTATGATCCGAATTCTTTGTTCTTGATTGTACTATATTCTTCTTCTTCCCGCCCTTATCCCACTAGGTGGGGTCGGCACAACATGTTCTTTTCTTCCATTCTCCTCTATCATCCGTCATCTCAGTGTTCACTCCTCTCCTATACATATCATATATTATCTTGATTGTACTATATTGTAATACTGCCGCCCGGGACTTCGTTGGCGTCCCGTTGGATTCCGTCGATTTTTCGGAATAAAAAGTAGCCTATGTGTTAATCCAGGTCACGGACGATACATATTCCAAGTTTTATCCAAATCGGATCAGTAGTTTTTACGTGAAAGAGTAACAAACATCTATCTATCCATCCTTAAGGCCTCCGTCGTGGCTTAACGACTGCTAGAGCCGGGACAGTTTAACGTGCACTCCGAACGGGAGCGCTCACATGTAAATGCAACGGTCATCCATCCAAATAGTCACCGCACAGAACGTTGCTTAAGACGTATATAAAAGGCAGACAACCCTCTCGCTCGCACATTTCAACATTTTTAAAGATATAATATATCTAAATGTAGTTATGTGAAATTGCAGAGCTTCAGGGTCGAGAGAATAACAATGCAAAGGTTCATTAAAAATATCACATTGATCCAAACAAGTTTTCCGATTAAAAAACTTATACCAATGCGATAAATTAAAGTGCACATTTTTTTTGTTAGAAAACTTGTTTGGATCAATGTGATATTTTTAATGAACCTTTGCATTGTTATTCTCTCGACCCTGAAGCTCTGCAATTTCACATATAATTACACTTAGTTATATTATATCTTTAAAAATGTTGAAATGTGCGAGCGAGAGGGTTGTCTGCCTTTTATATACGTCTTAAGCAACGTTCTGTGCGGTGACTATTTGGATGGATGACCGTTGCATGTACATGTGAGCGCTCCCGTTCGGAGTGCACGTTAAACTGTCCCGGCTCCGCCTTAACTTAGATAATCGGTGAAGATTGGCTAAGCAAGCCTAGCCACGTGCACTTCCTAGGCTATAAGTCCATACCTTCCCTCCTAACTCCATACTAAGTGTGCCGATAACAATGCCCTTGCAATGCGCGTACGGCGCAGTAGTTACATAAGTCTCGCCCCATTGTAGCAAGTGAACCCGGGCGCAACCTTCTAGTATTGCTGATGTTGAATTACCTGTAATAATAATGATCATCATTAGCAATATGTACAAAAAAAAATTGAAGCTGACTGACAATCAACGCACAGCCTAAACTATAAGTCCTAGAGGTATGAAATTTGGAGGGTAGTGTCCTTATATAGTGTAGGGGTGCACTAAGAAAGGAATCTTGAAAAGTCACACTCTAAAGGGGTCTATGACGCAACGCCGCGGGCGACGGCTAGTAATAAATATTCATAAACACACAACGCCATCTAATAAATATTCATAAACACACAACGCCATCTAGTTTCAAACTACGCAAAGGTAGCACTATGGGAACTAGATTGCTGATTACTTTTTTTTGTAAATATATACTTATATACCTAGCTGATACCCGCAACTTCGTACGCGTGCGAAACTTTCTACCGAAATATCTGCCAACCAGCATACGATGAACCTCATAGCAAATGGCTGCTTTTGGTTTAGAGAGTTCAAGTTGTATCTAAGAATCCACGTCTTTCATTTCAATAAAATATAGCCTATGTTTCAATCAGGTAAAGGGGCTTTTGAGTGGTATATGTTTCATTGAAATGGGTCTAGCAGTTAAGGCGTGATCCACGAACAAACAAACAGATAAACCGACAAACTCGATTTTCGGAATCAGAATCGTTTATTAAGTAGATCTGCATATTTAGTTTATAGTTTTTTTACAGTTTTATAATAGTACTAGCCGTCTCCCGCGGCGTTGCTCGCATTAGAGTGTGACTTTTCAAAATTCTTGTCTTAGTGCACCCCTACACTATATAAGGATACTACCCTCCAAATTTCATACCTCTAGGACTTATGGTTTAGGCTGTGCGTTGATTGTCAGTCAGCTTCAAAAGAGTTTTATATATATTGATAAATATAGATAGATAATCAGTTCTAACCATAAAACTTAGACCTAGCCAGAAGACTTCCTTCAATAATGTATCCATCTTTTCTATTCGACACGTAGAAAGCTGATACCGGCGGATGGTGGGAAACCTGTAACCAAAAATTAATTATAGAATAAAATTATTATAAGAATATTGTCAGGCTTCACAGCTCAGTCTTCCGTGCTGTGGGTCTTGGGTTCGATCCCCACTGAGAACAAACATTTAAATAAAATAAATATAAATAAATATTCACGGACACTTAACACAACGCCTTCTAGTCCCAAACTAAGCAAAGATTGTACGATGGGAACTAGACGGCTGATAGAATACATACATACATTTTTTTTTGTAAATACATACTTATAATACATAGAAACACCCAGACACAGAACAATTTGTGTTAAACTTAGCGGTTTGTTCTATATCTGGGTGTTACTATGTGTAAAATACTGTACTTTGTATCCCTGGCTCACTGGTACACCGAGCTGGTCTTCCACTGTCCTCTGTTCATCACCGTATATGTCGGCTAACTCCCCGACCCCCCCCCGTCTCCCGCCCTCACGTCGGGAGACATTGACAGGTCGGGAGTTTGACACATGACAGTTACCTAACCACTCGTGCAAGCGAGACAGGGTAACGCATCTACTGAATAGATGCAAACACTACACTATGTACTATAAAAATGAATTTACATACTATAAACACAGTCGCCATGACCGAAATCGGCTAGGACATTATCATCATCATTGTATTTACAACAAAAAATATCAGCAATGTAGTTTCCATAGTACAAGCTCTGCTTAGTTTCTGACTAGAGAGCGTTGTGTGAAATGTCCAAGGATATCAATTTTAATACCATATCTTTTTGGAGTTGCCCATCTCAAATTCAAATTCAAATCATTTATTGCACTTATGTTGTTAAATAGATGTTGAACAAAAGGTAGTGTTGATCAAAAGCTCTGCTTAGTTTCTGACTAGAGAGCGTTGTGTGAAATGTCCAAGGATATCAATTTTAATACCATATCTTTTTGGAGTTGCCCATCTCAAATTCAAATTCAAATCATTTATTGCACTTATGTTGTTAAATAGATGTTGAACAAAAGGTAGTGTAGCAAACATAAACCCTGTTAGGGCACAGCAATTTGTTGAGGTTTAGTACATAGGCACTAGGTGGCATATTTAAATATCTATATAAGATACAAGATACAATTCTGAGAACTCTTGAAAGGAAATTTGTTTGTTTGCTCTTTTACTATATGCCACATAATTTTAACAATATTATCTATTTTTATGATTTTTTTCGATATTTAGTAGTTTTTAATTAATGACGCTACCGTTTTTTTGAGAATTTTTTCATAGTTTGTATTTAGAATAGGATTATTGCAAAGTTAGCTTGGTCAGAGTCTACTTACTTGTTCCGCAATATAGTACGTGTAAGTTTCAGGGCTGTGATGCTTCCAACAGCATCTGAAGGTTTCACCGAGCACAGGGTTGTAAGGCTTCTTCAGACCTTTAGGTTTCCGGTATAATCCGGAGAGGTACCAACGTAGCACGCATTTGAAGCGCTGGTATGGATCGTCTATGCTTTGGGCCCTGGGGAATAAACGAATGAATGAATGAATGAATGAATGAAAATACTTTATTGTACGTAGGTACACCTTACAAACTAATATGCGAGACAGATTATGTTATAATATATTACATATATACGATATAACGATATTTTTATTAGGGGTTTTATGTATCTTATATACTTATCCAAACGAAAAATCCATTGACATTGTCCCAGGCACTACAGTGTGCCGTTAAGGTTACACTAGTCGCACACCTTTCCATACAAACGTGGAAGGGTAACTACTCCACTGTTTGAAGCTGACCAACCAAACCTAAGGATCAATTTATCTCGTCATAATCTATGTCTGTATGCACCCCAAACCGTAAAAAAAGTATTCATTTAAAAAATACAAGCTAAAAGTACTTTCCACGAAATTTTAGAAGCTTGTATTTTTTAAATTTAATTTGTATTTTTTACAGACATAGATTATGACGAGATAAATTGATATAAACCTTAGTTTTGGTTGGTCAGCGTTAAACAGTGGAGTAGTTACCCTTCCACGTTTGTATGGAAAGGTGTGCGACTAGTGTAACCTTAAGTGTAGGCATAGGTTGCCATGTAAAACAATTAAATAAGTATTCTATCAGCAATCTAGTTCCCATAGTACAAGCTTTGTTTAGTTTGGGACTAGAGGGCGCTGTGTGATATGTCCAAGAATATTTATTTATTAATCTATAAAAAGTTTTATATCATCAAAACTATGAATAAAACTGAAAAGAAAATAGAAAATAAGCTAAAAAAAATACCTTTTTTTTGGTCGCAAAATTTCTTTGTGTTAAAATGATATTTACGCTGAACCTTATACAATGTTATTGCAAACATTGTTGTTTGCGATTTTTCATAAATAACTTCAGTAATTTGATATATTCCAAAATATTGAAATGTACGAGCGAAGTTCTTTGACCCTTGCAAGCGTCACTCAGTAGAATAAAACGACTTGATATTCTAAAAGCGACTTTCTGTGGATTACGTAAGACTCACTGTGACAATATATCAGCATGGTAGTAGCTATCAGCCAGCTTGTCAAGGAAGGAGCGCGGCTCCAGTATGAAGGTCGGCAGCACCACTTTGCTGAGATCCATGCCGGGACGCACTTGCTTCAGTAAGAACCACAGAAGAGACTTATTCTCTTCACCCACTTCTTCTACTAATTCTCCGGCCTGGGAATATCATCAATTTTGGTGGATATTTTACAAAATATGGTACATGTTACTAACATGTACAAAATATAGCATAACAACATATTTACAAACCATAGTCTTACATGATGTTAGACTATACCATATTTTGTAAAACACTAATCCTATTATTAATATTATAAACGCGAAAGTTTGTAAGGATGTATGTATGTTTGTTACTCTTTCACGCAAAAACTACACATCCGATTTGGATGAAACTTGGAATATATATTGTCCGTGACCTGGATCAACACTTTTTATCCCGGAAAATCAACGGGAGCTAGCGGCAGAAGCTAGTTTGTAATGATTAATACAAATATCAAACTTTGACAATAGGGTGTTTATAAGTTTTTTTTTCATGGCACTAAAACTCAGTTTTTGACCAATAGGTTCATTGTCATTTGTCAGTTTATGTTGAATGTTGATGTCATTATCAAATTGAACATGGATCTATTCCCCACGATTGTACCGCGTTCCCACTATGCCCATGCCGCTGCCAGCATTATTGCCGCGGACTTATGGCCACAGCAACATCGCCTTTATTCTCATTAGAGAGCAAGGACATAATCTTGGGCCGGGAGCCAGGACGAGGCATTATCGTGTTCACGCTATGCTCGTGTCCACTTCCCTGCCAAAGTCCCTGCCCACTGCGTCATAGTGTGAATGCAACATTAGACAATAAGCCTGCTGTTTACTGAAATCATAAAACATAACAACGAACACAGTTAGTACGTATAATCGAATAAAAACTCACCGCACCAACATCCCGGTCTGGATCTTCGATATAATTGGCCTCGATTCTCGCGAGCACGTCGTGCTTCGCGGTAGCGTGCCGCGGCGTCATCCCGCGCGATCCCTCGCTGTCCGTGTCAGAGGCCGCACCGGCCAACTCTGTGTGCGTCGCAACATTAGCCCAGTACCTCTAGCTTTAATGTCTATAGATTACTTTTGATATTACTGCTACTGCATTCGTTGTGAAAATGATAAATCATATGCGCCATAGGATCGATCCCTGCGGGTATCCCTCGGAGTGTACCCGAACTAGCTAGGTATGAGGCCGCGCCGGCCAACTCTGTGTGCGTCGCAACATTAGCTCAGTACCTCTAGCTTTACTATCTATAGATTACTTTTGATATTACTGCTACTTTATTAGTTGTGAAAATGATAAATCATATTCGCCATAGGATCGATCCCTGGATAACCCTCGGAGTGTACCCGAACTAGCTAGGTCTGAGGCCGCGCCGGTTATCTCTGTGTGCGTCGCAACATTAGCCCAGTACCTCTAGCTTTACTATCCATAGATTACTTTTGGAGACACCGCTACTTTGTTGTTCCTGAGCATAGTCAACATTAGCAGCTGTAAGATCGATCCCTGGGCAAGCCCCGAAGGGTAATCAAGGTAATTATGTCAGACATAATTACCTTGATTCAGTCGGCCAGTCATGATGACACGAAACGCACTTATTAATATTTAAAAAGTTAAGCAAAAACGTGGTTATATTAAGCAAAACGAAACAGGTAGCGATTAATATGAAATATAGTGATAATGGTTGCTTGGGTTTGAATGATTTCTTTGTAATTTTCTTCATCAGATCTTGTTCTTTCATATTAATCCTAAGAATATCCTCGAAATGACAGCATTGTTTGCCTTTTACTTATTTAGAGTCATGAAATGCAAATATAATACTGACCTCCATTACTGGGATACGCTAGTTTACAACAACTGTCCAAGATAACTTCGTAGGTATCATTCTCAAGTTTCGTTATGTCCGATAGTATTGCAGAATCAATGGAGTACTTTCTATCTAGTGATAAATCAGAGAACGGAGCTGGTTCCGAAAACTGTCTAGTTAATTTCTTCTGGCGCTTCAGTAAGGAGAATATGCTTGAGCGACGTCGTACCGGCTTCTCCTTCATTTTCGTGGAAAACATGATGGCTGATTCATGTTCCATATAAATTATCCATTATATTTACACATTCCGTGTCACTCACTTTGCATAGTTCACGTGGCCATAGTTTCAGTACATTGTATGTAGTACATTTATCTTTCCCGTTTCATCTTCATTCTGCATAGTTCATGTGGTCATAGCTTTAATAAATTGCGATATTTATATTTTCCATTTCGTTTTTACTCACTTTGTTTAGTCTATGTGGCATTTGCGAATAAAATGCTACGGATAAATGAGACCTATCATAAGATTCACAATAATTTCGAGAAAATAATGCGTATTTTTATTATTTTCCCACACATCAACCCTGTATGTTCTTGACAGGTAAATATTTCACGTTTCAATAGTTCCGTCTGTCGCAGACAGCTGTGGTAGTTGATGACGTCAGTTGTTATTGCCGGTCTTACTTAGAATGGTCACTCAACTTAAACACAGTTTCTCCTTAAGCTTTAAGCGCTAATAAGCAGTAGGGCCACTACTCTGGACCGCCGTCCCAAATTGGACCCGGATTTTTATAGGAACCGTGAAAAATGACATGACTTTTCTCAAAATCTATGGATCCAGATTGGAAATGTGGTCGAGAGTATCCCTACCGGCCGTATTTTCTTGCTTCTTTTTCTAGGCTCCTTCCTGTCTGAATAACTTTTTCTTTCTCTGTTATATTTGTGTGTTTGTACCCAATGGGTTGAATAAATGTTCAGTTCGCGAAGAACTGACACCTTTCAGTTCTTTGCGATGAAAATCACCCAATATATAAGACGATTCTAAAGATTCTATCCAAAAAGTACAATTTTTTTTTTATTTAACATTCTCCCAGTCACTATTTAACATTCTCCCAGTCACTATTTATCACAATCTAAACTAGATGGCACTATTGTAAGCCGTTATAAAGTTTTGATAGAACTTGAGAGACGATAATAAGTAAACCCTTAGTTAGATCGCTGTTGGTGAACGCTCTAAGGTTAAAACCTAGGTCTACATAACATAAGTAGGTACTTGTTTCTGGTCTAGATTAGATATTAATATTATCATGAGAACCGAGTACAGTAGGTACATACTTACGATTACACTGGATCGGAATTGTAATTTTGTCTGTTTGTCATCTTTTAGGTTGACATAGACATAGACGGGCATAATACCACACATTGGTTGGGCATAAACGGGCCACGACCACAGCCACCGGTAGCTTGCGATAGCCACTGTTCCAAGTTTCATCGAAATTGGAACCAATGCGTGCTATACTGGATCGAAATGCGAAATCGCGGACGAAAGCAAGTAAAAAATATTGAAGAAGGCTCACGACATTCACAGATCAATCCCCTGAGATTTCTTGATATTAGAATTCAATACAATATTGTATATTCAAGCCGCGGGCTTGCACTAGTTAAAGGTGTTGACCTTATAGCACGACAGACAAGGCTAGGAAAGGTAATGCTGTAGCCAAATATGAAGCTAAGACATTTCGTAATAATGCCGATAGAATCTCAGTGTCATTTGATAATAATTACGTGACTATTATTTTATTAGATTAATATTTCTTTAGTATTTGCTGTTTGGGAATTGGCGTTGCGTAAAAATGTCTTAGAATATTTGACAGGCGTCATGGCTCAGTCAGTTGTACCTTCTGTGGTGTGGCTCGTGGGTTCGACCCCGAGGAAAAACATTTGTGTATGGCAAACATAGATGTTTGTTCTGTGTCTGGGTGTTACTATGTATCAATCATAAGTATGTAATTGAAGAAAATATGTATGTAAGTATTCTATCAGCAATCCAGTTCCGATAGTACAAGCTTTGCTTAGTTTGGGACTAGAGGGCGTTGTGTGATATGTCCAAGAATATACATCATTCGCTTCCTAGCGAAATCGCTCCCTAGCGATAAGACCGCCCATTGTACGTAATGTAATATATTATAACATAATCTATCTCGCATATTAGTTTGTAAGGTGTACCTACGTACAATAAAGTATTTTCATTCATTCATTCATTCATCATTCGTAAACTATGAATCGACTCCTCTCCCATTCTTATTATCTTTCACACAATCCAACCATTTCTTCTTCGGCTTTTCTCTACTTGCGTACCCAAATAAGTATATAGTAGGTGCCAAATAACACCGCAATACAGGTCATTCACCCACCTTCACCTCGATGTCGCAAAATTCAATTTATCTATGGTAAACAAACAGTACTACGAGATTCGAGCGATTACCGTTTTAGCGACAGGTTTGTATGGAAAGCGACCGAATTAACCATAAATAAATTAAATTTTGCGACATCGTGGTGAAGGTGGGTGAATGACTTGTATTGCGGTGTTATTTGGCACCTACTATAGCTAATCAGGCTATTATATTTTTAGCATAATTAAAAAAAACATTGTAATTGCACAAGATCTCAACCGGAAATCAATTATACAACTTTGACTGCAACATCACACAAACACTCATTGTTATGTATAATGTATGGATGTCGTCATTTGACATACAAATGCTAAAAACTAAAATAATTATTTTCAACCATATTTTTTACTAGCTTCCGCCCGCGTCTTCGTCTGCGTCCCGTTCGATCCTGTTGATTTTACGGGGTAATTAGTAGCTTATGTGTTAATCCAGGTTACGAACTTATATCCCAATAATGTATTTAATATCTACTATGTACCACTCTTCACGCAAATAAATAATTCATTCACTCCAAGTTTCGTTCAAATCGGCAAAGCAGTTGCAGCGTGAAAAATAAACATGTAAACTTTGACATTTGTAGTATTAGTGGGATGGGATTATAATATTAGTGAGATGGGATTATAATATTAGTGGGATGGGATTATAATATTAGTGAGATGGGATGGATTTCGCCGTGCTCATGATCTAGGGCAGTGGTCACCAATTAGTGTCGCTCGGGGTCCGTTTTAGGAAATAAAATGACCATCGCGGTCCGCACAGCTTCAGAAATATAACCCAAACAAAATATATAAGAAGTTTCAAAGCAAATTTTTGTAGTTCTGGATATTTATTACCACACACATTTTTTCCCAGAACTCTCGCCTGGAAACTTGTTTGTGTTTTAAAACTGTTTTCTTGGAAATCGATCATTTCTGCGGAGTACCTAGCTTTATCACTCCCGCGGTCCGCACAAAATGGGTCGGATGTCCGTATGCGGACCGCGGTCCGCCATTTGGTGACCCCTGCTCTAGGGATTACTCTGTTGTCCTAAATACTAAGGATTAAATGGATTAGCAAATTCTTTGCCTATCTTCTGCACACAGGCCTTATCACCCAAGGGCGTACTTAATCTACCTACTAGACACATACTATGCCTAATAGAAGTACTTTTGACGGTAGGTAGATTATTCTTTTTTTTTTGTTTTCATATCTGCGATCAGCCTGCTGGCTATAAGCAGATCTTATGGACCATATTTAGTGGCGTATACTTGTACTAATATTTTGTGCTAATATCCCACTAATAGTATAAATATCAATGTTTAGAATGTTTATCTTTCAATCACGCTGCAACTGCCGGTCGGATTTGGATGAAACTTGGAATATATATTGTCCGTGACCTGGATTTTTATCCCGAAAAATCAACGGGATCCAACGGGACGCGGACGAAGTCGCGGGAGGCACTTAGTACTACATGTATTATTAATAAGTACTTGCTTGTCAAAGGATATCGTTTCTTCAGAGTTGTTTTCACGTCATTGTGCGTTTTGTTTTATCCTCATTCTTACATTATTATACAATTGGATATTATATTATTATCTTGTTACTGTTTTATTTTCCTTAACCATTTTTCCTTGTGAGAACTTTTATTTACAAGCTCTTAAACTATTTATTTTACTTGGATATTAATATCTCTGAGTATAATGAGACTTCTAATTCTAATTCTAATTCGTCGTGGGCGAATAAGATCTGCACTGACGTCCCGCGTTGGGGTGTATTGTGCATTGTCCCCCTGCTGACCTCACCCCAACCAGCCCAACTCCTTGAAGTAACGGAGAAGGACTCTGGGTTGATGACAGCAATGTTCCAGCATCCCCGGTGGTGTTGTGGATGCCAAGGAGTGAGACCCGATCAGCTCCTGCAGTCCCGTTTTGGATCTGGCTTCTGCTGTGGCAGAGCAATGTAGCAAGACATGCTCACGCATAATGAGACTTATTGCATCATTAATTTTAATTTAACAGCTTACCATCAAATGGGCCGTACGCATGTTTCCATTATATTATATTATTAGTTTATTGAAACTAGTTGGCAACTGTGTATTCATTTTGTCATTATATACTTACTCTAAACAATAATTACATCATGTTAATTATCTAGTTGCAAATGAATTTTTTGATTTGATTTACTTAATTGTATAAAAAACCATACATTTCGTATTTTTTTTAAAATTTTCTGTTTTTACGTTTATTTTTTGTCACTAACAGACGCTGGTGTTATCTCATAAACGTTTCACTAAACACACATTTATCTAACACATGCACACACATTTAAAACTCTTTACAAGTACAAAAAACAGCAAACAAAAACATTTGCTTATCGTATCAGTATTATCTGTTAAGCCATTTAGGCATGTCTAGTTCGGTGCGCGAACGATATGATACTAAAAATTTTGTGTTGCTAGGACTGTGTTTCACTGTAAGATTAAAAAAGTTGGTCCTGACACGCATAAAATTATTTATTTACTAGCTGATACCCGCGACTTCGTACGCGTGCGAAACTTTCCACCGAAATATCTGTCAACCAGCTTACGATGAACCTCGTAGCAAATGGCTGCTTTTGGTTTAGAGAGTTCAAGCTGTATCTTAGAATCCACGTTTTGATTTCAATAAAATATAGCCTATGTTTCAATCCGGAAAAAAGGCTTCCGAATGGTATAAGTTTCGTTGAAATTGGTCCAGTAGTTAAGGCATGATCGGCGAACAAATAAACAGACAAACTCGATTTTCGGGGAAATGGCTACTTTTGGTTTAGAGAGTTCAAGCTGTATCTAAGAATCCACGTCTTTGATTTCAATAAAATAGGCTATGTTTTAATCCGGAAAAAGAGCTTCCGAATGGTATAAGTTTCGTTGAAATTGGTCCAGTAGTTAAGGCGTGATCGGCAAACAAATAAACAGATAAACAGACAAACTCGATTTTCAGGGAAATGGCTATATTTGGTTTAGAGAGTTCAAGCTGTATCTAAGAATCCACGTCTTTGATTTCAATAAAATATAGCCTATGTTTCAATCCGGAAAAATAGCTTCCGAATGGTATAAGATTCGTTGAAATTGGTCCAGTAGTTTGGGCATGATCCGCGAACAAAGAAACAGACGAACTTGATTATCGGAATCATGATCGGCGAACAAATAAACAGACAAACTCGATTTTCGGGGAAATGGCTACTTTTGGTTTAGAGAGTTCAAGCTGTATCTAAGAATCCACGTCTTTGATTTCAATAAAATAGGCTATGTTTTAATCCGGAAAAAAGGCTTCCGAATGGTATAAGTTTCGTTGAAATTGGTCCAGTAGTTAAGGCATGATCGGCGAACAAATAAACAGACAAACTCGATTTTCGGGGAAATGGCTACTTTTGGTTTAGAGAGTTCAAGCTGTATCTAAGAATCCACGTCTTTGATTTCAATAAAATAGGCTATGTTTTAATCCGGAAAAAGAGCTTCCGAATGGTATAAGTTTCGTTGAAATTGGTCCAGTAGTTAAGGCGTGATCGGCAAACAAATAAACAGATAAACAGACAAACTCGATTTTCGGGGAAATGGCTATATTTGGTTTAGAGAGTTCAAGCTGTATCTAAGAATCCACGTCTTTGATTTCAATAAAATATAGCCTATGTTTCAATCCGGAAAAATAGCTTCCGAATGGTATAAGATTCGTTGAAATTGGTCCAGTAGTTTGGGCATGATCCGCGAACAAAGAAACAGACGAACTTGATTATCGGAATCAGAATCGTTTATTTAGTAGATCTGCATATTTAGTTTTTAAATATTAAATATTCACGGACATTCAACACAACGCCTTCTAGTCCCAAACTAAGCAAAGCTTGTACGATGGAAACTAGATGGCTGATAGAATACATACACTTTTTTGTTTGTAAATACATACTTATAATACGTAGAACACCCAGACACAGAACAAACATCTATGTTTACAACACACAAATGTTTGTTATCAGTGGGGATCGAACCCACGACCCACAGCACGGAAGGCAGAGCTACTACCGTGACGCCTGTCAGTTTGTCCATATCTTTAATTTTAGTTTTTGGCTTTTTTACAGTTTTATAATAGTATAGATAGATTACTTAGAGGCGACCAGCTTTCACTGTTACGTCTACGTCACACAATGTCGAAATGTCTTTCCTTTTAGTCACTTTAAGCACTGTTTTATTTATTCGTATACTACTAAAATTCTTATCGCTCATCAGTGGTATTAGAAGACAAACATGTCTAATTCGGTGCGCGAACGATATGATACTAAAGTGGTTGTGTTGTTAGGACTGTGTTTTACTATAAGAAGACTAATATAATTATTATATTAACGGCAATGCCAGTGACTTGGGCTCGCTTCCGATTGATACCATGTGTATATAAATACTGTATTAGTCGTAATTCTATTTCTGAATAAAGCTTTTAATCCTACTAATATTATAAACGCGAAAGTTTGTGAAGATGTTTGTTACTCTGTCACGCCAAAACTACAGATCCGATTTGGATGAAACTTGGAATATATATTGCCCGTGACCTGGATTAACACATAGGCTACTTTTTATCCCGGAAAACCAACGGGATCCAACGGGACGCGAACGAAGTCGCGGGCGGAATCTAGTATATTTTATTTAAGTTATTAAGTTATTAAGTTGGCATAAATGTAGTAAAATGATGATGATAATTTCATCAAACTCATTGACAAAAATCATTTACGATGTATTTTTGCGTTGCTGAATCTGATTTCTTGGTAATATAAATATTTACTAGCATACAAATCGTGGAACGCAAGCCTTACTATTTACAAATGCATGACAAATTAAGCTATAAAACTAAGAAGACAAAGTCTTATTTGTATTGTCAAGGTGATTTCGATGACTCAGTGATAATCACTTTAGACTTGAGTACAAGGAAATAGAGTTGACAATTGATTGTTTAGGTTTTATATACAAAGTATTTTTTGTATAGTTTTGACTTATGATCTTTGTAAATTATGTAAATACGTTACTATAAAAAAAATATTCAGCGTGTTACGACATAATACAGGCTGTCCCAAAAAATAGTGTCAAGCGAAAGTCCAGAGGTAGAACACCCCTAGGGGTACCCGAATCACCCCCATATGTTCCGCGATTTTTCATAGTTTTCCAGTTATAATTTTTTTCCGAATTTTTGAAAAATTTCTACTTGAACTACTTAAAGAATTAGCTTGCTCAGTCAATCTTCACTGATTATCTAAGTTAAGCGACGTTCTGCGCGGTCACTATTTGGATGGGTGACCGTTGAGGATGCATTTACATGTGAGCGCTTCCGTTCTTCGGAGGGCACGTTAAACTGTCCCTGCTCTAGCAGTCGATGAGCCACGACGGAGGCCTTAAGGCGACCTAAAAACTCCGGCACCAGAGTTGGCAACTAACTTACAATCTATCTTTATTATTAGTACAGCATCCTGTTGGCTAGTTCTGCTTTCCTGGTACTTTTCTCAAAATTATCTCATCTGAGAAGGGATATCTGTGCTGTGTTTCTTTTTTGAGTAGGTGATCTTCAAATTAATAATCTTGAAATGGTTCCTTGTCGACTGTACTTGCTATTTTTTTTATGCATGAACTTAAGTAAACCGTGTCCATCGGGACTTTTTGTTACGTATTTTTAGAGCGTGGTCGTCCGAAACCGTGGCTGTACGGGATGAAGCCACTTATACGATCTTGCTATTCTATTGAGGAGAACATTGTAGGATAGGTGTCCTCCTACGAAAAGGGAAGATCTTCCACGCCGAGCGACCTTTGTCTCGGGGTCCGAGGACCAATGGATGGTATTTGGTAGTATTACTTATGTTCAAACTTCGTGATAACTTCGTTTGCGCGATCTAGGATATTTCTCATGTTAGTTCTTATGTAGCGAGATAGATGGCGCTACACTATCATCATATTATATCGAGCATCTAGTCTAAGCGACGCGTGACCCGAGGGCTGGTGATTCTCTGTGCCAGCGTATCAGCATTGCTATTCAGCGCGGCAATGCAGCCAGTGTCTTGTACACGCTTCCTACTACTACTGATTTGGACCAGTTGAGCTATCTATAAACCGTTTGCAACGGTTTGTAGATAGCTCAACTGTTTCATTTGTATTTTGTAAATATTGTGAATACTGTATTAGCATACTTTCTTATATTACAAGTATTTACAAAAAAATACTCTGATGGCGACGATTTTTATTTAAAAAATAGTTCTTACCACTTTGAACAATTTTTCCGGCTACGTACACATTTTGAAGGCTCAACCTCTCAACTTTCCTCTCTGTCTTATCAGCTTCGAAAGACAGAGATGGTAGCTTACCGTAGTCTATTAGAGAGTACTTTTCAGGTATAGGGCACTGTAGTTGTGGAAATGTAGGGGATTTCCTAGAATAAGATTTTTTTAACTATCAAAATATGATAGCAATTACATATTACGAAAAAAAAACCACTTTCCCTAAAATAATTTATCTTTGACTTTACTAGACTATATTTGGAACGTGGGCCCGGTTGGGAAGAGAAATAGTTTTTTTTTTCAAACATGCTTGGAAATTAGAGCATTATTTTGACAACCTTAGAGATAAATCGAAAATGCAGTACTGGCCACACACATACGAGCAGCGGCCGGAAATAAATGTATGAAAAGCCACTTCTTATTTGTTTAGCGGCCAAATAAATTACATAGTAAACTCATATCTGTCGTGTAATTTAAAAATGGAACGATCTTTTACACCGACACATGGCAACCAAGGAGGTAACTTATCAAAGGTTTTATTCAAATTTCGAACAGACTTGCAAATAGAAAGCTGATTGTTGAAAAAAATAAATGAACACTGTAACTTCGTTGTTCGTCATTGATTTGAAAAGTAATTGCATTTTTGTGGATAGTTTTAATTGGGCCCACCCGGGCTAACAGAACCGGACCCCCATTCTACCAAAATTACACACAGAAAATCTCGTTTTGTATGAAACGTGATTCAAATTTTGACCCCCGTTTCATACATTGTTCGTTTTTCAAAAGCACGAGTCTAGTTCGAGAGTTTCGCCAGTCTGCAGACACTTGACTAGATGAGTTTGATCAAGATCACATTATATGCAACAAATATTCTTATAAACACACAAACCTGTAATCCATATCAAATACATCATCATCAGACGACGAACTGTACCTACGAAACCGCTCAAGAGATGGCGCTGTTTCCGTAATAATAATATTATCCGGCGTACTGCAAATCACTTTAGAACCGACACATTTCTTGGGTAATTTCTTTATAAAAACATCGTCGTTTTCTGAATCAGTTTTGACACCGGATTCTCGTAACTCGCTTATTCGTTTCTGCATACTTTTCGTAGTTGGAGTGGAACTCCGCCTCTTTAATAGAACTTTTAGTATATTCTCGTCGATCTGCGTTCGTCGCTTTTTATCTACTAAAGGTGATAGTCGTGGCAGCTCGAAACATCGAGTTAAATGTGTCCGTTTAGCAATGTCTAATCTCGGACTCGATGCTAGACTTTTGCTCATCGGCTTATCGATCGTATTATCGATTACTCTTAGAGATGAGGTCGACGCTGCGTTTCGATCTAAGCAGTCTTTTTTCCAGAAAATGTCCAAGAAACCCTCCTTTTTTTCGTTTTCCGATGAATCGGAGGAATGATCGCGGGACATAATTTCAATCGATTCTACGAATTTATCCCATTTCGATTTCGATTTTTTTATCGATCTACGATCTGATTTTGGGGTATATTCCGAGACAGACATTAGTGGTGAGCTTGATTTGACTGTTTTTTTTTAATTTTTTATGAAATGATGTGATTTTGTTAGCGTTTTGGATCACACATTAGCATACAGTGTGGATAAATGAAATAATAATTAATTATTAGTTACCTTTGGAAAAGTATAAACCCTAGAACATTCAGAAGTTGTACCATTTAGAAATAATTTGTATAATGTACACAGATATACACTGCCTGGAATAGATCGCTTATAGCGATAACGAGAATAAGAAATGGAATATCAGATTACCAGATGTTAACACTTCTCTTAGAAGCACGTCCACTGAGGACGCTGTTATCCAGCTGTTTATCCAGCTGTTTATGCAGCTGTATATCCAGCTGTTTGCTGTTTATGCAGCTGTTTGACGTTTATCCAGATGTTTATGCAGCTGTTTGTTGTTTATCCAGATGTTTATCTAACTGTTTATGCAGCTGTTTGCTGTTTATCCAGCTGTATATGCAACTGTTTATCTAACCGTTTATCCAGCTGTTTCTGTTTATGCAGCTGTTTATCCAGTTGTGTATCCCTTGTTTATCCAGCATAAACAGTTACTAGTACTGAACTCGGACAAGCTCTTAAAAGGTCTACTACTAATGAACTTGAAGCGTCCGTGGCTAGGCTTGCTTAGTCAATCTTCACCGATTATCTAAGTTAAGCGACGTTCTGCGCGGTCACTGTTTAGATGGGTGGCCGTTAGTGGCATTTAGTGAGCGCTTCCGTGCTTCGGAGGGCACGTAAAACTGTCCTGGCTCTAGCATTCGTTAAGATACGACGGAAGCCTTAAGGCGGCCTAAAAACTCACCGTGTTCATTAAAATGCTTCTCCAACTCCTCGTGGGATATATTCGTTTGTGTTATAGGGGCTTCTGCTGCGACCATTTGCTTTGGCCGCGAGCGGGAACATCTGCAAATAACACTCTTTTTACAGTATACGTAAGGTTTGAAATGCAAATAAGGCGACGGGTAAGGAATCAATCTTATCGCCCGCACGTTTCAACATTTTTGAAGATATATCACTGAACTAGCTGTCGGCTTTGCTCGCGAGGTAGCAGTATACGTATTATTTGGTTAAAATCTTTGATCCTAATTTTAGCTGATCCTTTAGAGTGTGACTTTTCAAAATTCCTTTCTTAGTGCACCTCTACACTATATAAGGATACTGTTGAACACAGCGCCATCAGTGGTTCAACGGCTGTGTTAAACACAGCGCCATCTGTGCTTTAACGGCTGAACTAAATAAGTAGGTAAGTCGATACCTAATTAATCTTTCACTTCGAGTACTACATAGACTAGTTAGCTAATTAGTTAAGACAGTTGCCACTGTAGGGCGCTGTTTCTTGGTATAAAGAACGCCGCGTGGTCTAGCTTCGCCCTCTTTTTCCGGCGGTCATACCGACTAGCTGTGCCTACCTACTAAATTAAATTACTAATAAACGCTTTGTTTCATGGCCAAGGATTTTGTTCCTCCTGCATTAGACAGATACTACCCTCCAAATTTCATACCTCTAGGACTTATTGTTTAGGCTGTGCGTTGATTGTCAGTCAGCTTCAAAAGAGTTTTATACACGGTGTAACATAATTACCCTATGAGTCCGAAAGGGGGGTATTTTACAGGTCATGGCGAACAGTGTTTGCTCTACGACTTTTGAGATTTCGAAGTTTTTCATTCATGAAATGAGCTCGTAACTTTTACTTAAAATGTACCTACACACAGCTAGCGTGTGCGTGCGACGCGGTAGGAGGGTACTTACGTGTGCATGTGTGTGTACGGGTTTACGCAAATAATAAACAAACAGGGTTGTCGCAAATTTCTAAAATAATAAAAGTTGTACTTTTGTATGAAAATTTCAATTACGATTTATTCACCCTTTGCACATGTCCAAGCACTCAGGTGGTCGGTCTGATTACGCCCCCTTCAGGCTTATAGGGTAATTATGATACACCTTGTATATTTAGAAGATGAATGCATACCTGAGCATAGCATTGCTGCATGTTAGTGCTAGTTCTAAGCCGTCTAGCCAGCAATGTCCCGCCGCTTGTGACGGCGCACGGAATATTAGATGCGCAGTCGGCAAGGGCTGCACCACCGCTCCTGTTACACATATAGGGCCATTCTTATAAACGCTGAATAGTTAAACAGTTGATTAAAATCAAGCTCTGTCACTGTTGCCAATGAACTGCCATCATCATCTGATGATGAAGCTGGTTGTTTAATTTTAGGAAAAATATAGAAATACAATAGTAGATTGTGTCATAAGGGAGCAAAATTATATTTTTACGGCGAGGGCGATTTTTTGAATCCAGAGCGAAGTGAAGGATTATAGAGTAGAATCCCGAGCGTAGCGAGGGATTCTTTAGTAGAATCCTGAACGTAGCGAGGGATTCAAAGTACTTCGCCCGAGCCAAAAATATATTTTGCTCCCTTATGACACAATCTACTATTGTAAAAACAATCACTACTATTGTAAACACAATCTACTTTCGATAAAAAAATTTGCCAGTGTCAAGTAATATATTTAGTCAAGTCATTCGTCAATTCGGCTGTCCTTTGTTTTCGAAAAAAATCGTTTTCAGGTTTTGAAGAGCAAATCCACCATTTTCTCTTCAAAACCTGAAAACGAATTTTCACATTCAGAGAAACCACTTTACACACATTTATTCCAATGGCTCACACTTTATGTTACGACATAAGTATTATTGGTTAAAATTTCACCAAAATTAAACAACAACAACACAAGAAAAACTATTAGAAAAAAGTGCTAGGGTTGTTCCAAAAATATGTCAAAACTCCCATTCTCTCTTCAAAACAAACGACAGCCAATTTGACGAATGACTTGCCTGATATTATTTCAAATATGACTTGACACTGGCAAAATTTTCTATCGAAATGACGGACAGAGGCAATAAATAAAAGAAGATGACGAAGCTGTAACACAATCAAATTGAAGAAAAATTTTCTACTTTTTAAACTTATAAATTATATTTATTATAATTTTCCTCAGTAAATACATACATATTTAATAAATATCTTTGGACATTACAATATTAAAATATAATTACCAATAGATTCGTTATGTGGACCCCTAGGCGCCCATATGCTCTGCTCCAGTGGATGGTAGATCTTGAAACAGAAGCCGTCCTTCTTGGAAGGGCGTTCTATAACTTGGCACGACGTCAGCAGAACTGTACCTACCCAGTGACTACTCTGAAATTATATTAAATAGGTTAAATATCACAACTCAGTCAGTATAGCTCTGTTTTCCGTGCTGTGGGTCGTGGGTTCGATTCATACTGAGAACAAACATTTGTGTTTTGTAAGACTCATATTCGGCCATTTCACAGTAGTAAATTCCAAACCGTGATTTTCGCCAAGATATCATATAATCATTAAAATCTAAATATATAAAACTCATTTGAAGAATCAACGCACAGCCTAAACTATAAGTCCTAGAGGTATGAAATTTGGAAGGTAGTATCCTTATATAGTGTAGGGGTGCACTAAGAAAGGAATTTCGAAAAGTCACACTCTAATCTAAAGGGTAAAACGCGAGCAAGGCCGCGGGCGACGGCTAGTTAAATATAAAAAGCAAGCTCGTATTAGTTAGTGGTTAACTCTGGTGGCGGAGTTTTTAGGCCGCCTGAAGGCTTCCGTCGTGGCTTAACGATTGCTAGAGCCGGGACCGACAGTTTAACGTGCCCTCCGAAGCACGGAAGCGCTCAGATGTAATGGCCACTAATAGTCACCCATCCATCAGATGATCGGTTAAGACTGACTAAGCAAGCTATGCCACGAGCGCTTCATATGAACAACTATTACTTTTTTATACCCTGTAAAATATTATTCAAATAAAACATAGATAGTAGGTACCTTGCTTGCTTGCAAGGTGTAACATAATTACCCTATAAGCTCGAAGAGGGCGTAATCAGACCGAACACCTGAGTGCTTGGACATGTGAAAAGGGTCAATAAATCGTAATTTATATTTTCATACAAAAGTACAACTTTTACGGTCTTATTCCAGAACGGGGACTAAAGAAAGTCACGGTTTAAGCGTCAAGGTTGATAAAACCCGGGCGAACTAAGCGGTGTAGCGGTGGAAGTATCGAGTTCTGAGCCAGGTGTCATGTTAATTCGCCCGGGTTGTATAAACCTTGTCGTTTAAACCGTGACTTTCTTTAGTCCCCGTTCTGTAATAAGACCGTTAGTGTTTTAGAAATTTGCGACAACAATACGTGTTTATTTACTATTTGCGTAAACCCGTACACACGCATGCACACGTAAGTACCTTACTACCGCACACGCATGCTGTGTGTTGTGCTACATTTTAAGTAAGTTCCGAGCTCATTTCATGAATAAAAATTTTCGAAATTTCAAAAGTCGTAGAACAATCACTGTTCGCCATGACCTGTAGAATACTCCCCTTTCGGACTTATAGGGTAATTATGTTACACCGTGTATATGTTTGTAAGGTAACTACTACGTAGGCACCTTGCAATCGTTTGCAACGGTTTGTAGATAGCTCAACTGTTTCATGTGTGTTTTGTAAATATTGTGAATATTGTAAATACTGTATTATTTGTAATTTTCTTTGTGAATAAAGTGCAATGTTACCTTGGCTTTAGGAGTTTTATACAGCAACAGGAGACCAGGTTTCAGAACGCACCACAGTTTCGTCCATGACTTCAGAGAACCTCGTACCTAAATAATTTATAAGTTTAAAAAACTGGAAAAACCGACTTCGATTTGATACGCATTCATCATCAAATCATGATGATGATGATGATTATAGCAGTTCATTGGGACTATTCTATTGATCGTAAGCACCACAGAAACGTCTCAGGAAAGCAAATACGCAGTGTCGTGTACGTGTATGAGGTGTTTTTTCGAGTTATTCTTATTTAACTGCCAAACTACTGAACTGATTTTGATAAAAAATTTATGGGACCAATCTGGAAGCATACCCTTTCAGATAAAAAAAACAATTTTTCAAATTGATTCATAAATGACGGCGTTCTGAGGTAACAAACATAAAAAATACAACCGAATTGAGAACCTCCTCCTTTTTTGAAGTCGTTTAGAAATTAAATCCAACTAATATTATAAATGTCAAAGTTTAGATGTTTAATTTGTTTAAAGGCGTTGGGGCATTTTAGGTCCCAATTCGCATACATTTAGTTAATTTTGAGATTAATTTTGTTATTTATACCTTTTGTTGGTTTTATCATAATCTATTTTGCATTAGCAGCCACGTAACGTAAAATAAAGTAATTATTTTGACGTAAACACCTGTAAATACGATAAGCAACATTGAAAAAGGCGTATTTTTTGAATTAAAATGTCTAATAACTAATGATTCCCGCTGCATTATTACGACATTGTTAAATTATAAAAAAACTGCATTGTTAGTGTATAGTAACGAAAAAAAATTCCATCATTGCAAGTTTAAAAAAAAATTGGAATCTGGGCCCCATCCTATTTTCCCTAGACCCTTTATTTATCGTTTTAAAAAACACATAATTTATTTGGTACTATAGCACTAAGGAAACCAAAACGTTTGTATGTGGTTCGTTCGTTCGACCCAGAAAATTATGAATGGGACTTGGGTCAGTAGACTCAGTAGTAGGCACGTACGGATAACGAGTAATAATTATCACCTGTTTAGGGAATATATTGTAACACTTATTTATATGCAAATAAACATCTTGTATCTTGTATTTTTTAATTAATAATTTTGAGTTTTTCCTACACAAATGTGATCAGTAACAGACACTGAGAATACAGTTTTTTTTGTTACTTACATAATAGTGGTGTGTTTTTTTTTAAAATAATAATTTTGAATTTTTCCTTCATAAATGTGATCAGTAACAGACTACGGTTTATGTTACGTACAAAATAGTGGTGTATACACCTTAAGCCACTATTTTGTACTTAAGTACTGATTTGGACCAGTTGAGCTGTCTATAAATCGTTTGCAACGGTTCGTAGATTGCTCAACTGTTTCATGTGTATTTTGTAATTATAGTGAATATTGTAAATACTGTATTACTTGTAATTTCCTTCACTACATAGTATAAAGCAAAGTCGCTTCCCGCGTCTGTCTGTATGTATGTATGCTTAGATCTTTAAAACTACACAACGGATTTTGATGCAGTTTTTTTAATAGATAGAGTGATTCAAGAGGAAGTTTTATATGTATAATACATCATCATCATCACTGCATTGCACCCGTGCGAAGCCGGGGCGGGTCGCTAGTTGTGAATAAGTTACCTTAAGCCAATCATGCAGGACAACAACCGAGGGATCTTCAATAGAATGTAATAGTGCAGTCGCTGCCCGTTTCTTCTCTCTACTGTAATGTTGTCTCTGCGCTTTGTAACTCTCCTTCCGTGATAGCGCAGTGCTCTGCGGCCGTGAGATGTTACCCACAGCGGTTTCTGACGACTGGAAATACAAAACACACTAAAAACAGAATAAAAGTCAATATACGGAGTAATTCTATAAGAATAAGAATAATTTATTCATACAAAACTTAAGGCGTATGTAAAAGGCAGACAACCCACTCGCTCGCACATTTCAACATTTTTGAAGATATAATTTATCTAAATGTAATTATGTGAAATTGCAGAGCTTCAGGGTCGAGAGAATAACAATGCAAAGGTTCTGTAAAAATATCACATTGATCGAAACAAGTTTTCTAACCAAAAAATACATAACAAGAAAACTTGACTAGAGCGCGCTGTGTGAAATTTCAAAGGATATTAAAAAATAACAAAAATTATGACACCGCTATGCACTCAGAGGTGAAGTGAATTTTAGTTATAGTTACTTTATCAGAGGAGGTGCCGTCTGGTGGATGTGAGCGAGCGTCGCCCGATGCCGGCGTCACTACCGCTGTGCCAGGGGAGCGCGGGGGTGGAGTTATAGCGTCGTCTGCAATGTTTACAAAATCGTATAATACCTACTTTTTTGTCGCAATTGGTTCGGTCTGTTGTTTGTTGATTTGAGTACTCACTTGAGTTGTAGTTAGGTGGTGTAGCCGGAGCAGTGGCTGGAAGGATTACGTTAAGCGGTGGCTGGTTCTGCTTCTGAAATATAACGTTCAATATAGTTAAGTGTAAGTATATGAGTGTAACAACTTACCCGTCCAATGTAGTTAGGTGTATATGAGTGTAACAACTTACCCGTCCAATATAGTTAGTTGTAAATGAGTGTAACAACTTACCCGTAAAGTATTGTTAAGTGTGGGGTATGCAACTACTTCCTCGTCCAATATAGTTAGGTGTAAATGAGGGTAACAACTTACCCGTCCAATATAGTTAGGTGTAGATGAGTGTAACAACTTACCCGTCCAATATAGTTATTCATAGATGAGTGTAACAACTTACCCGTCCAATATAGTTATTCATAGATGAGTGTAACAACTTACCCGTCCAATATAGTTATTCATAGATGAGTGTAACAACTTACCCGTCCAATATTGTTAAGTGTGGGTGTATGCAACTACTTCCCCGTCCAATATAGTTACGTGTAGATGAGTGTAACAACTTACCCGTCCAATATAGTTAGACATGGGTGTTTGCAACTACTTCCCCGTCCAATATAGTTAGGTGTAGAAGAGTGTAACAACTTACCCGTCCAATATAGTTAGGCGTGGATGTGTGGAACTGAACGCAGTCTGTTCTCAGCGCCGGCGATGAAGGGGTAGTGGCAGGGGAGGAGGGTTCCAATGCTGGGGAGGAACTCATATTCGCATCAGGGCCGTCTCCACATGGCGAGACGGGTGGGAACGGGAAGCAGGTGTCACTGCACCCGAGTGATGTCAGTTTGACAGCTGACAGTTACTCTTGCGTATTGCAAGGTTCTTTGTTGATCTACCGAATCGGATTTTTTATGGCTTTGGGGAACAAGCAGGCGTTACTGCATCCGAGTAATGTCACTTTTAAAGCTGACAGTTAGGTTTTTTTTTAATTGATAAAACAAGCTAATGTCTACAAAAATTTGTATTATGAAGGCTTTATAATAATTAGATTTATTAATAAAATAGTATTCAATATATTATTTAATGAAATTGGTGCATATAATATAAAAATATGTCTATAATTATAACTATTTATTGCTTTACTGATTAGATTAGATACTTTAAGGCAATATGAGAAAAATATGTTATATGGAATGCAAGTAAATAACTATTTATCATATAACAATATTATGTACATAACATTAGGTGTAGTGGAATGGGTTTGGAAGTATGGTGGCATAAGGAAACGATTTCTCTGGAATTTTCCTGTAAAAATAAAAGTTATTAACAGACACACGGAAAAATAATAATAAGGTATTTTTCGTTATAAACAACAAAATTATTGAATTTGTACAAAGTAGAAAAATATAATGTTGTACATCCGAAACGGATAAACTATTCGTTCTATTATAAGTTATTTCTAACATCTTTAAATACACAGTTACACAATAAAATATTCTTATTCTTATGTATTTTAAAAAGTATATTCTTCTTCTTATTCGTTACACTCTGGGCAGAGCGGTCGTGGTCGCTATGTATTACTTTTATCAATGGCTGTGTTAAAAATTATATAAGTATACTAGGTCCCGTTAATTTTTCAGGATAAAAAGTAGCCTATGTGTTAATCCATGTCACGGACAATATATATTCCAATTTTCATCCAAAACGGATCAGTAGTTTTTACGTGAAAGAGTAACAAACATCCATCCATACTTACAATCTTTCGCGTTTATAATATTAGTAGGATAATTTAACTAAAACTCTTTGAAAAGTAGTAAGAGACTATGTAAATAAATAGATAGAGAAAAATATTGATGATAGAGTTCGTTCTTTCCTCATGATAGTGACACAGTTAGTCTGTACTATTATAAAACTAGAAAAAGCCAAATACTAAAATTAAACATATGGATAATATTTTTGCTTTTTATTTTATTGAAATTAAAGACTGTCTAATGCAGGAGGAAGGAAATCCTTGGCTATGAAACAAAGCGTATTTATTAATAATTTAGTAGGTAGGCAAAGCTAGTCAGTATGACCGCCGGGAAAGGAGGGCGAGCCGAGATCACGCGGCGTCTTTTATATCTAGGAACAGCGCCCTACAGTGGCAACTGTCTAAACTAATTAGCTAACTAGTCTCTATGTAGTACTCGAAGTGAAAGATTTATTCATTACTTACCTACTTATTTAGTTCAGCCGTTGAAGCACAGATGGCGCTGTGTTCAACAAAGACGTGGATTCTTAGATACAGCTTGAACTCTCAAAACGAAAAGCAGCCATTTGCTATGATTTTTCATCGTATGCTGGTGACAGATACTTTTGTAGAAAGTTTCGCACGCGTACGATGTCGCGGGTATCAGCTAGTATAAATAAATAGATAGAAGAAAAAAATTGATAGTGTCTGTTATTTCCTCATGATAGTGACACAGTTTGTCATACATATTCGGGTTAAAAATAATGCGATAAGCGCGATAATGATGTCAAGCATTTGAATGATAAAAGAAGATTTTTTTTCTGTACACTAGTAGTAAGCCAGCTCGTATAAGTTACTGGCCAACTCTGGCGACGGAGTTTTTAGGCCTCCGTTATGGCTTAACGACTGCTAGAGCCGGGACAGTTTAACGTGCCCTTCGAAGCACGGAAGCACTCAGATGTAAATGCCACTAACGGTCACCCATCCGAATAGTGACCGCGCAGAACGTCGCTTAACTTAGATAATCGGTGAAGATTGACTAAGGGCCGTAAGATCAATAGTGGTTTAAACTACGAAATAGAGTTTAACCTCCAGTCTCCGATTATTTCATAAGATCAATGGTAGTTAATCGACCATCGGTAGCTTAAACTGACAGAGATGACAGTAGATTAATCCATCGATCAAATGTAATCGTAGTTAGCGAAACCCATAGTTTAAACTGCTTTTGATCTTACGGCCCTAAGCAAGCTTCGCAACGAGCGCGTTGTACACGAGTAGTTATTATGTATCACATAATTATTTGTTTTTAAGTAAAATTTTGCGTCGATGGACTTGCTTGTTGTCACGTATGAAGTTCACTGCAAATCCTACTAATATTATAAATACTAAAGTTTGGATATTTGTGTTTCAAACACGCTGCAACTACTGTGTTTCAAACACGCTGCAACTACTAGATGTAACTTGAAATGTATATAGTTCGTAACCTGGATTAACACATAGGCTACTTTATATCCCGGAGTATCATTAGGACGAAGATGAGGTCGCGTGCGTAAGCTTGTGGTAAATAAATAAAAACTCACGGACAATGGACATATTAAAGAACGCCCTCTAGTCCCAAAAAACTAAGCAAAGCTTGTACTATGGGAACTAGATGGCTGATAGAATACTTATATACATTTTTATGACCAACTAGCTGATACCCGCGACTTCGTCCACATGCGAAACTTTCCACCAAAATATCTGTCAACCAGTATACAGTGAACCTCGTGTCAAAGGCTGCTTTTGGCATAGAGAGTTCAAGCTGTATCTAAGAGTCCACGTCTTTGATTTCAATGAAATATAGCCTACGTTTCAATCCGGAAAAAAGGCTTCTGAATGGTATAAGTTTCATTGAAATTGGTCCAGTAGTTTAGGCGTGATCCGCGAACAAACAAACAGACAAACAGATAAACAGACATACTCGATTTTCGTAATCAGAATCGTTTATTTAGTAGATCTGCATATTTAGTTTATCCGTATCTTTAATTTCAGATTTTGGCTTTTTTACAGTTTTATAGATGTATAATGTGTAAATATAGCTAAACAAATAAAATTACATTGACTCATATTGATTGACTGATATGGTAGATAAAAATAACATACGCATTACTGGTAATCTTTCGGCGTCTTTAAGAGATTGTGGGATATTTGTTTTTTTAATATAATGCTGATGCCTATAAAACGTGATTTTTTTATTATACCCTGCCAATGGATTCAATAGAATAACATTAATGTATAAAATCTTATCGCTGTATTGAGCTACAATACATAGGAACCATCATTTTATTACAAACTAGCTGATACCCGCGACTTCGTACGCGTGCGAAACTTTCCACCAAAATATCTGTCAACAAAATTACGATGAACCTCGTAGCAAATGGCTGCTTTTGGTTTAGAGTTCAAGCTGTATCTAAGGGTTCACGTCTTTGATTTTAATAAAACATAGCCTATATTTCAATCCGGAAAAAGTGCTTTCGAATGGTATAAGTTTCGTTGAAATTGGTCCAGTAGTTAAGGTGTGATCCGCAAACAAAGAAACAGACAAACTCGATTTTCGGAATCGGAATCGTTTATTTAATATTTAGTTTCAGTTTTTGGCTTTTTACAGTTTTATAATAGTATAGATAGATAGATAGAAACTGTCGTTGCTACTCAAAAATGTTTCTTCTTAACCGGCATCGAGAAAACTTTGAGCACAGCAGACGCGAGGTATACCAACAAAACTATGACACATAGGCCTTCCAAGCGCTGAGCGGAAAAAATCAGATATTTCAGTGGCCTTGACCCAGTCTGGCGCCACTATACCATTTGCGTAGAGATGGAAACAAAATATCGAGCCTTGGCAGCATTAGTTAATAGGTATGATCAACGCAAAGAAATAACATAGATTATGTAGAAGTAGGTATGTGAAGGGTGTGTATAATAATAATGTATGTAAAAATGAGTAAAATTTTCCACATCAAGGTCAATAGTGTGTGGGGCTGGTTGGCTAAGCTGCGGTTTTATTTAATTTGACTTTTAGAAGAAAACGGTGTAAATGGACCCCCCTAAGGGGATTTCTGGAATTTTATTCCAGTTTTGGGGAAAACTGGAATAAAATTTCTTGTGTTTTGCCGGCAGTCGCTGAGGTCGCTAAGGGGATTATTGGACAAAAGTTCCAGAAATCCCCCACGCAGGGGACTGACACAGGGGAAAACTAGAATGAGCGTTCATTTTAAGGTATAAATATGTATTTTAAAACAAAATATGGCTATAAACAGAAAAAATACTATTCTAATCTAAAGAACATCACAATATTGTAAAAATATGCTTGAATCAAAAGTGATTACGCAGTACGTCCTCCGCGGTCCTTTTAAACGTACTTGGGATGGGAAACAGAAGTTACTCCATTCTGTTTAGTCTAGTCAACTATGACGTAACCCTATCTAGCTGTTTCCTGGAATGCAAGCACTAAGAGATTCTCCACGCCCACAGAGTATCCTGCTATTTCTTATCGGGTGACAGCGTTACGGAATAATTTGACGCTCTAGAATACAAGCAAGCTCGTATGAGTTAGTGGCCAACTATGGTGACGGAGTTTCTGCTAGAGCCGGGACCGACCGTTTAACGTGCCCTCCGAAACACGGAAGCGCTCAGATGTAAATTCCACTAACGGTCACTCATCGAAATAGTGACAGCACAGAACGTCGCTTAACTTAGATAATCGGTGAAGATTGACTAAGCAAACCTAGCCACGAGCGCTCTAGAATAGATTGCATTAGATTCTGGAAGCTACTTCTGATCAGATTTTTACCAAACATGGTTAGGAACCATCCTAGAACTATCAGCTATCTTATAAAGAATCTTCTTCTTCCTGCCCTAGTCCCACTAGGTGGGGTCGGCACAACATGTTCTTTTCTTCCATTCTCCTCTATCATTCGTCATCTCAGTGTTCACTCCTCTCCTATGCATATCATCTTTTACACAATCCATCCATCTTTTCTTAGGCCTACCTCTTCCTCTATATCTATCCACATTCATACTTAGCACTCTCCTCGTTACATGACTCTCTGGCTATCTTATAAAGAATGCCGCAGTGAAATGAAACCATGAGTTTTAAAGTTACGTCAAAGAGACAACGGCGTCAAACTCAGAACACACGTTCCATTCCTGGTCATGGGTAAAAATAGATCTTTTCAAGTTTCATACTATACCTAGGCCCTACAAATTTATAGAGAGACTAGCTGATACCCGCGTCTTCGTACACGTGCGAAACTTTCCACCAAAATATCTGTCACCAGCATATGATAAACCTCGTAGCAAATGGCTGCTTTTGGTTTAGAAAATTCAAGCTGTATCTAAGAATCTGGCTTAAAAGGGCCTCTGAATGGTATAAGTTTCATTGAAATTGGTCCAGTAGTTACGGCATGATCCGCGAACAAACAGATAAACAGACAAACTCAATTTTCGGAATCAGAATCGTTTATTTAGTAGATTATGTATCTGCATATTTAGTTTATCCATATCTTTAGTTTTTGGCTTTTTTACAGTTTAAAATAGTATCTGAGTAAACCTCTTGAAACAGGATGCATCAAAGCGAAATACATAGGTAGGTTTCTTTATTTTCTATGTTCTGAATTGTAGCTCACGTCGGTACTCTAACTTAACCCATACTATTAGTGCAATTTGTTCTCTTTTCTGTTTATTCATTCTGATTGTTTTGAACATGTAGGTACTGTTTATCTTAAGTTTGCACGCCAACCATTCTCCTGACCTGTAAGGTTGGCAGGTAGAAAATGCTTATAGCATTAAGCCACCTAGTTGTACATTTGTGCAATAAAGAGTTAAATAAATCTGCATTGATATATCTAGGCTTGTTTGTATCTTTGACTGGTATTTTTTACATAAGATCTCAAACCCAGAATAATGAAACCTGATATCTGGTAGTAATCTGAGATCTCAAAATTTTTCGTTTTGTTTGATTTTTTTGAGCAGACAAACCAAACCTGACGCACAGATTTTGTTTGTCTGCTAAATGCATCTAATTATCACATTACATTATCAGCAGTGTTTACTGATCCAGTTTCCTTGACCCTGTGACCTGTATTTTGCCTAATTCTTTCTATCAAGTACTGTTACTGGTGGTTTTCTGAAAGACGTTTGCCAGAGGGAGTATGAGGATTACTTCATACTTTCATTAAGGCTTTGCCTAATAGAACTCGTACTTAGCGTCAGAGCGCTAAGTTGACGCTGCGCTATAGCGCCGAATTGTGTTCTACTATGACAATATTCTACAGCCCCCGTATTGCAAGCTCAACTGCTTTCGCTGCCCAGCATAAAACAAGAATGTTTTGACGGCAAAAAACGCGCCGAAACGCGCTAATGTCACTATTTAGTCACAGAATACCTATGATTTAGTATGAAAACAGTTCAGAAAACCTGCCAGGCTTAAACCAGGGGCATTATTCTGTATGACTTAGGAGATTCCTTGCCGTAACCGTATGACGTCACCGTAAGGAATGACATTTATGGCATAGGAAATACGGCATAGGCATAGAGCGATTTCACGCCGCTGTCTTGTCGTGCTGCGTAACGCGCTTGTATTGGTCATAGTGAATAAGGCCCCTGGCAGGTTTTTATGACACAACGGTACCCCCACAGACCCGGCGCTAGCTGTACGAAACGCTCTGTCGCGCGTAGGCTTCTGTGACAGTAGAATACCGTCATAATAGAACACAATTAGGCGCTAAACCGCGGCGGTAACTTAGCGCTCTGACGCCGCGTATATACGCGTTCTGTTTGGCAAAACCTTTATTGTATGTGTATTGAGTACTAGTATTAGGTAAGACCGACCGACAGACGATGGAGGCAAGACCAGGGCAACGCGCGGCGCGCTCCGCGTACATATACCGTCATGTGAATGCTCCAACCGGAACCATAAACACCAGAAATATCATTTGTTTCTGGCCTTACTGAGTACCAATACCTACCCACCTACTCAGTATATATAATATATATTATAGTACTACAGACCGACAATATTATGCTTAGCGCTGAATCTTCCTTCCTTTAAAAGCATATTATTATCTATTCAACTGTTATTATTCCATCGGGACTCATGCATAAATTTTTTTATGTAAATTTCTACTCAAATTTATGCTTAGGTCAAGATTACTATATCAGCATATGGGCCTTAGTATCCTGCTTTTCAGATATAGTTGGAAAAAAGAAATGTTGCAAATTATTAGTCATAAAACATTTTTGAAGAAGTTTGAAAAATATTTTATAACATTGTTTGTCATCATTTACTGGTGATGTTGACTGTACCGTTACTAATATCTCAATATACACAGTCATAATATTTACATTTCGAAAATAACCTGTTTTAAACATTTGTTGACATGATGCTTGTTTGAAAATTGGTTTATGGCTAGCATCCACAGGCCTGCATTGCACGCAACGGTTTTTAGTTTGCCTTGTATAAAAACTCGTCAGTACGGTGCGGATCAGTGGACGCAGTTGTATGAGTTTTTATACAAGGCAAACTAAAATCCGTTGCGTGCGATGCGTGCCTGTGGACGCTTGCCTTATATGTTCAATCTCTTTGAAGTTGGTTCATAAAATTAGTCTGTTACAGTATAGAGTGTTAACTATTGAAAATTTACTTTGAATAGTTTACTCTATACCTACCATATTTTTATTATTGGATGATTGACACACATCTATAAATGTACGAGCCAATATTTTACAGGAATGACTTTGTTACAAATTGAATATAAATTTTATTAGTTTTGAAGTCTAGGAACTACAGTTGACTTTACTTTTTTTGAAAAGTAAGCTTTGTAATGTTCACAGAATATACTCATTGCATGACAAGAGAAGTGCGACATATTATAATTATATCACACACCGCTAATTCAATTACATAGAAGAAAAATATAGCAGTGAGCCAACCACTGCAAGTAGTTTTATCTTGTACTTTTACTGTATTTATATTGTAGGGCAGAACTCAAAACGGTTGGCAATTTATTATAGGTACTTGGGTGCAGACTGTAAACTAAATTATGTGGTTTAGCCTGAAATACTGTGTCAGTTTCTCGAGCTAACCTAAACTTGGTTAGCTTAGTTCGGTCTAGGACCCGCACTACAGTATCTAATTAAATTTTTATATAGGTTATGACAAAAATTTGCTTTGCGAAAAAGTGTAATTACACTGAAATTTTCACTTCGAAGTGATTCATATAAGCTTACGCTAGAAATAAGGATCTGAGGGAAGGAAATGAAAAGATACTCACAGTCCTTGTCACTATTTTCGCTCATGAAAACAGTGTTCAGGATAATGTTCTCGTAAATCACTTGGCTACCATCACACCGCTCTGTAGGCCATTTTAATACGAACAATCAACGATATGTCCGGCGATTGTGGTAAAAACAACGTTGCGGAATAAGCAAACAGTTAATTAGGTACACTGACGAGATCTTCTGAATCCGCCGCAAACCCCGCAAAACAATGTTCTAACCAAATTGTGTTACACTTGCACGGAAAATAGTCTTTATTTTTGTCACAGTTTCTTGCCCTAATTGATGAGTAATTCGAGTTTTTTGTATGGGATTTTAAAAAAACAATGTTTTATTGAAATTGAATGCTTCAAGGCACAAAAATAAATTTGCCCTTTTTTCCTGATTTGATTCTTGACGGGAGTGACGTGCGTGACGTACGTAGTATTGCCCTCTTACTACTCTTATCTTACCTTGTGTTTTTTTGTAAAAGTGGTCGACTCTGGTGCCGAAGTTTTTGGTGTCCGCGCTGCTTTCTACGGATGTGTCCCCTAAACAAATCAGCTGTAATAACCCTTAGTCACCATCCACACTGAGCTACAGATATTTCTTTTTTTTGATTTTATCCCCATAACCTGCACTTTTTTACCACAATGTAAATTATTTTAGGTAATAGAATTCAAAACTTTGGACTTCATTTTTAAAATATTAGTGAAATCTATAATGTTTTTAACTTTTTCAGCCATATCCAGACGCTAGTGACTATCATTTATTTAAGTTTCAAATGTTATACCTAGGTAGGTAATGCTACAGTTGTAAAAAATATCAATTTAATTTCAAGGCTTGGTGTTTCTTCGGGCGAACGATGATATTATGAAATTATCTTGTCATGTAGTGAAAGAGTACTACACTAATGCAAATAATCAATCCGGGTCGTCTACAGCTCTTCCGCTACACGTAGTAAGTGTGGGAACTGCAGGTAAGGGCCTCGGGCTATAACCCATCACCCTGACGTCAACTCACAGGGTCTCGGGGCTTAGCCTTTTAGTGCCTGCTCGTGACTTGCAAGCGGCTCCTTCTGGCTTTTCGTCAGCCATGATGGCCATGGCGTAGCTTTGAGTTGCCCCGTGCTGTGTCCTGGCTTTACGTAAGAATATAGTTTTTTTTGGTAGGAGTTTAAATTTTGCGCCTATCCATAGTGGTTTTGATTTATGGCATCTAATCCTCGCATCAATGCCGCGTCCCGGAGGTCACTCACAGAGAAGATCCGCTGGTATTCCGAACATTATTCGTATCGAATCCCAGGCGGGAGCTCCCATCGTGTGGTGTGGTACCTCTGGTGCAAATTGTGCACTTGCGGCCTGGTGATGGTGTTCATGTGATGGCTGCAGTGGTGGTATACATGGTCGCATGACTCTACTCACTGATTGGAGTGGGGGCACGTCCGTTGCCGTCTGCATTTGAGTGGATGGATGTCCCGTATGTTCCTCAACTTCCACGGTTGTTCTTGCTGCAGGAACTGGGCATCTGTTTTCATTAATTAGTGGCTGTCGTGATTAGTGCCACTGGTTGTGGTTGCATATGTAGCAATGGTAGGGATGGGATATTCGGGGATATTCGTCTGGGTGGGCAGGAGTGCAAAAATGTCTTCTTCATTTTGTCTTCAATCACTTACACGTCATCTAATAAACTCCCATTATTGGTGCTAAAATTATTAAGCTGGCAACATTGTAACTTGCAAGTGTGACAGAAGATAGTCATGTGCCAAGCAAGCCAAATATCGTTTGTGCTTGATTGCTTAGGTTTAATCGACATTTTTAGTTTGTTTCACATGCTTTTATTTCACAGCACTAATTCGAAATTCATAGACGAAAGATATTTTGGAAAACTTAAAAAAAAAAACTGTCGTCTGTTTACAATAATGTGTATAAATTGTTTTGGTTGAATTTCTGTGCTAATAAATTCTTTTCTTGAAGATTTATGTACTGAAAACTAAAAGTGAGGAAATGTCCTCCTTCTTGTGTTTTGTGTGCCACAGTACAGTAAATGCTGATACGAATGAAGACACTCGGGATAAATACCGCGAAGTTATTGGAATGCACGTAAGATCATTGTCCACCTATCTTCCTGAATTTGCCAAGTAAACGACCCTGAACAAGTCTACCTACCTTTTGATCCTCCGGATAGAATAGCCCTACCTACAAAAATAGTCTAGCTAGACACGTACCTACCTAGCTATAGATAGGTAATGAATGTTACGAGAGCAATGCATAACTCACACAAAATGTCCAACAATGCTACCTATTTTAGAGAGGTATGAAATTTGGATGGTATCCTTATACAGTCTAAGGGTGCACTATGGAAGTCACACCCTAAAGGGTCTAAAATTAGGATTAAAGATTTTACCCAAATAATATATTACTACTTATACTGCTACCGCGCGAACAAGGCCGCGGGCGACAGCTAGTCATCATATATTTAACTAAAATGTTATAAATATTTTCAGCTGTGCCCGGATTCTCATTTATGTTTCATCTGTTGCCATTTTCTGAACAAAATGTGGCTCTTCAAGTCCATATGTCTGAAGAGGAGCTTAGAATATCCAGTACTGTTCAGGTATGAAAATAGAAAAAATATTAAAGTTTATATTCAAAGAGTTATCAAAAAGGTAATAAGTAACCAAAGGATTGGCACTTACTTTGGGCAGAGATTTGGTATTGCCATATTAAGAGGTACTGTTGCCAGGCTGCCATAAATATTATTATAATTTAAAGAATATGTAGTAGCAGCTTACAACATATCAACTTTTAATTAATGGCTATGATCCTGTTATATTATTTCTAGTGAAAAAGGAACAATAAACCTACAAAGAAGTGACACCCAAGTCGGCATCCTCTGCCCAGAAGATATGTGTCTCCAACATCGAAACACAAAGTACCATTTTTATAACAATAACGAGAACTCATCACTGGAGATAGAAGAAAACAATTACGTACAATTACACGAGGACATGCATTTTGGTTTACTCCCAAACAACGTAGAGGTTCAAACCGATGATATATTTGACCATTTCAATGATAATTTGCTAAAATCAGATGCAGATGTACATTTTAACAGTGAGTTTTTGGTCAGTATTAGTAAGGAGAATGAAGTTAACACCCGAAGAGATATCGATGAGTTTATATTCGGTAACGATAGCATAGAATCACCGTTAGAAAATATAAATAAAATAGAATTGGCTAATCTAGATGAAATGACCGAGGTAAATATAACATTGACAGATTTGAATGTAAGAAACTTTCAAAAGTTGCACGAAAGTAATGAGAAAAATTATATGGTTGAGAAAACATATTATAGAAATGATTTTGTTAACAAATCTGATGAATGTAATGTTACAAACAATGATTTTGTTGAAAAATCCCATGAAATAGTAAAAAATATGGAATATACTCAAAGATCTGGTGAATATTGTATGCAAAATAATAATTTTGTTGAAAAAGAAGTTGTAAATAATGAGTTTGTTGATAAATCACATGAAGAAGTTTTAATTATATTAGCAAAATCACCACAACTCGTTAAGAATATAGACTTTATTGAGCCACCAGAATTTAGTACGAATAATGATTTCGATGAAAATACAGAAAATAATGAAACTATTGATATTTCGTACAATCACGATGAAACTTTAAATCAAGGTGATGAATTGACTAATTCACCAACCGAAGAGGATTTGGAACTAGCAAATACAGAAGAAAAACTCAAAAAACAAAAGCAGAAAGCAAAAAAACCTAAGAATATTTACAGGCAAATAAACCTAACGTTAGAAGAACAGAAATCAGAGTTGGATGCTAACAGGAAAGATAGAAAATACACAGATGCAGTGTTCAAATGCTATAGTTGTGGTATTGGCTTTATGTTCAAAGATTCTTATCAAGCGCATATGATGAGGCACGAAGAGGTAATATTTTTTTCATCACATCTATTCGAAAAGAACGACTTGGTTCGCCTTTATGTGCACCCAAAGGTGGTGTTTTCTATAAGAAACAATAAGTGCGCGGCAATAGTAGATTGTATCATAAGGGAGCGAAATCATATTTTAAGTCAGTTAATTCTGGCGCACTTATAGTTTCTTATAGAAAACACCACCTTTGGGTGCACATAAAGGCGAACCAAGTCGTTCTTTTCGAATAGATGTGATGAAAAGTTAATAAGTGCGCCGGAATTAGCTTTCCCGCTCACTTTTTGAATTTGGAATATCTTCACTTTAAGTTCGCCTATGTACTTCATTTTTGTGCAATAAAGAATTTTCTTATCTTATCTTATCCTATTTTATCTTATCTTATGTGCCTTTTTTTTTCATAGTGGGTGATGAAAAGTAGAGTGTACCACTCGGGAGCAAAATATATTTTTGGCTCGGGCGACGTACTTTGAATCCCTCGCTACGTTCAGGATTCTACTAAAGAATCCCTCGCTAAGCTCGGGATTCTACTCTAGAGTCCTTCACTTCACTCTGGATTCAAAAAAGCGCCCTCGCCGTAAAAATATGATTTCGCTCCCTTATTAGTAACACTTGTAATAGTAAATTAGTATCTTTGAACCAGCTTACGATGAACCTCGTAGCAAATGGCTGCTTTTGGTTTAGAGAGTTCAAGCTGTATCTATAAATCTACATCTTTAATTTCAACAAAATATAGCCTATATTTCAATCTGGAAAAAGGGCTTCTGAATGGTATACGTTTCATTGAAATTGTTCCAGTGGTTTAGGCGTGATCCGCAAACAGACAAACTCGATTTTCGGAATCAGAATCGTTTATTTAGTAGATCTACATATCATAGTTTATCCATATCTTTCTAATAGAGCTTTTCATATGATGCTATTCAAACATACGTATATATTTTATATATATTTTCAGTCAAATGGTGAACATAAATGCGCAATATGTACTCTTCGTTTCGCGAACTTGTCAGTACTTCGCTCACATCGCGCGAATCACGCGGTAAGGTATGTTCTAAACACTTATATTTATATGTCCAAGAATATTTATTATTTATTATTCCTTAATATTATCCAAGGATATATTTTTGTAATATTTTTTTCTGCAGATACCAGTGCAAACGATGCGAACATATAATAAGACGAAGACACAAGCAGACGCATAATTGCCAGCGTACTATACACGCCACAGTACCTTGCCAGCAATGTGAAAGTATTTTCCCGTAAGTACATTTCAAAATCATTCACTATTTATACAGTAAAATAACAAAGATCATTTTTAGAATCTTCTAAATATATAAAACTCTTTTGAAGCTGACTGACAATCAACGCACAGCCTAAACTATAAGTCCTAGAGGTATGAAATTTGGAGGGTAGTATCCTTATAAAATATAGTGTAGGGGTGCACTAAGAAAAGAATTTTGAAAAGTCGCACCCTAAAGGGTCTAAAATTAAGATCAAAGGTTTTAACAACATAATGCGTATGCTGCTACCACGTGAGCAAAGCCGCGGGCGACGGCTGGTCGTCTAATAGTCGTACAAAGGTCAAAGGTCAATCCTGAGTCAATACTCAGGATTTACCTTTGACCTCTACATGTTTTTTACAGGAGTCAACGCCACTACCAGCAACATTTGAAAAGAGTACATAATAAGACAAATTTGCGATCTTATCTGTGCAATGTTTGTGGGCGAAGTTTCAACAACCAAGCTGCGGTTAGAACTCATATGATGTAAGTTAAACTTTTTCTTTTTTTGTAAACAAAAAGTTTTGAAACCAGCAGGTAGTCTTCGATGTTGAGTGGTTATCTCTACCTATAATAATTGCATTACTTCACAGAACACATTGATTGAGGACGTACCAATATGTGGCGATGCACTAAATTCATCACTCTAAACTAGTATATTGAAACAAGTCAGATTTTTTTACATACATTTATTGAGAAGAAAAATAAAAAATAAATATATTTTATTCAGTAACATTACAAGGATCATTTAGAATCTGTCTTATAAACTAGATTAATGTTCCTCGCGACTAATCTATATTTATCTGTTTATTTTGAGCATACGTGTCCAAGGTAGAAGTGTTTCTTTAAAGGTATCTTGCGTGTAGGTCCCATATCAAAACACAGCAATGCGAGCATCACTGCGCACACGCAGAAATCGGTGCAGTTAATACTTAACAAAGTATTTCACAGAGTTCTACTAATTATTTATCATTTTGCTCTTCACAGAACGCATATAAACAAAAAATTCCTCTGCGACGTCTGTACTTCGACATTTAGTAGCCCGTACACGTTAAATCAGCATAAGAAAAAACACGAATTACAAACAACTGAGTTGCATTATTGCGTTACTTGTAATGTTGGATATAAAAGTAGAAAAAGTTTGCTAGCGCATCAGAGGAACGCGTTGGCGCATATGGAAAACGTGTGAGTATTTCTATGTTGAACTTTGTCTACTTAACCTTGACCTCTAGTTTACTGAAGTGACCTTTGCTTGCAAGACCAATAATCTTGACAACTATCTATTTTTTAACCCTAGATTAAAAAAAGAGCAGTTTCTAAGTATTTTATCAGCAATCTAGTTCCTATAAAACAAACTTGCTTAGTTTAGGACTAGAGGGCATTGTTAGAAATACCTCTGAATATTTATTTATCTCTACTTAAGCGTTTGCCTACTTAACCTTGACCTCTGTATTTTACTTAAGTGACCTTTACTGATCTTGATCATAATAATATGATTAACCCCTTCAAGGGTTTGATTAACTCGTTCCATACTCAGTCTGATGATGACCAGCAGCGATGAGGATTCATTGAGTTTTTCAGAGATTTTTCAAGTAAAATTAAGTTAAAATCATCCGGTGACTTCACGGTTCCGATTGGAACTGAGTTGAATTAGTTTAAGTATCTATAAATCGGTTGCAACGGTTTGTAGATAGCTCAACTGTTTCATGTGTATTTTGTAAATATAAATACTGTATTAGTATCTTAAGTATGTATTTACAAAAAAAAATGTATATTTATAGACATTTTTTTTTGTAAATACATGGGAACTAGATTGCTGATAGAATACTTATAAGTATTCTATACATATATGTACAGTTTGGGACTAGAGAGCGTTGTGTAATATGTCCAAGAACGTTTATTTATTTATTAGTCGTAATATTCTTTGTGAATATTAAATAAAACTTGTTTTCAGATACAAATGTCCGGTTTGCGATAAGACATGTCCGTCTATACGCTCGCTACACAACCACACGTCGTCAGTGCACGCTCGAACTAAAGACTTGTTCTGTGCTAGATGTCCTGCTAGATATTCTACTAGAAAGGTTATTTATTTTAGACATAGACATAGACATAGACATAGACATAGACATAGACATAGACATAGACATAGACATAGACATAGACATAGACATAGACATAGACATAGACATAGACATAGACATAGACATAGACATAGACATAGACAGGCATTTATCTATACATCTATACATCTATACAAATATTATAAAGAGGAAAGGTTTGATTTTTTGTTTGTTTGTTTGTTTGTATGAATTGAATAGGCTCCGAAACTACTGGACCGATTAAAAAAATTCTTTTACCATTAGAATCCTACATTATCCCTGATGAACATAGGCTATATTTTATCCCGGAATTCCCACGGGAACGGGAATTACGCGGGTGAAACCGCGAGGCGCTGCTAGTTTGCTTATAAAGTAACACACAAAATACACCTACAGAACTAAACTAACAACACTACGAAGAAACAAAAATTACACAGAAAAAAAATGAGATGAGATTGAGTATAGGTAGGTAGCTAGGTAAGCTTTACTCACTTACTAGCTGATACCCGCGACTTCGTACGCGTGCGAAACTTTCCACCAAAATATCTGTCACCAGCATACGATGAACCTCGTAGCAAATGGTTGCTTTTGGTTTAGAGAGCTCAAGCTGTATCTAAGAATCCACCTCTTTGATTTCAATAAAATATAGCCTATGTTTCATTCCGGAAAAGGCCTTCTGAATGGTGTATGTTTAATTGAAATTGGTCCAGTAGTTAAGGCGTGATTCGCGAGCAAACAAACAGATAAAACAGACAAATTCGAATTTCGGAATCAGAATCGTTTATTTAGTAAATAAATAAATAAATAAATATTCACGGACACTTAACTAAGCTTTGCTTAGTTTGGGACTAGATAGCGATGGAAACTAGATGGCTTATAGAATACATATATACATTTTTTTTGTAAATACATACTTATAATACATTGAAACACCCAGACACAGAACAAACATCTATGTTTACAACACACAAATGTTTGTTCTCGGTGGGGATCGAACCCACGACCCACAGCACGGAAGGCAGAGCTACTACCGACTGAGCCATGACGTCTGTCGTAGATCTGCATATTTAGTTTAGCCATATCTTTTATTTTAGATTTTGGCTTTTTTACAGTTCTATAATAGTATTGGCTTAGATTTGATGAACTGCCGGCCTAAGATGCGCACCGCGAGATATTTGTCATGTCGTTCTGTCAAAATGTAAGCATTTTGCACCAGTTTAGGAACTATTGCATTATCTGTGGTACCTAATGGTGTCGACAAAACGCGCCATAATGTACACTTTTGACACTTCTTAGTCGTCGTACCTCTCTGAGGACGAGATAATAGTCATGCAGAAATGTCAAAAGTTGAAGATTCAAAGGCGCGGTTTCTCGACAGCATTACCACAGATAATGCAATAGTTCCTAAACTTGTACAAAATGCTTACATTTTGACAGAACGACATGACAAATATCTCGCGGTGCGCATGCTAGGCCCGCTGGAGTCCTTAATCCTTATCACCAGAAATGATGAAGAGAATCTAAGGAGATTTTCATGGTCGAGGGTTTTAATAATAATATGCCTTTACATCTATTGAAGATGATTTATACAGCGTCAGGAGGCAACCTATGCCTACACTTAACGACACACTGTAGTGCCTGGGACAATGTTTATATGGAGTAGGCTTGTAGCACCTATACCATCCTCTCAGCCTAGTCAGCCATATCCACAGGAAAGACATCGTCAATACGTAAGGAGCTGACTAAGCCAAGGGTTTCCTCATGATGTTTTCCTTCACCGTCCAGCTCGTGTTAATGCGAATATTTTTTCGAAACCAAGTATCCATTGATGTACGGCCGGGGTTCTATCCCACGATCTTCGGATCGAAAGTCCAGGTGCAATCCCACTCGGCCAACACAGCTCTAGAGGGTTTCAAATTTTTGTAAGTTAACTTGTTTCAGGGTTTAGTCAGACATATGAGATGTCACAGCAACTCGGAACCACAACAGCTCCCTCTATGTCACGCTTGCGGACAATGTTTTAAGGTAATTACATTTTGCAAAGCTTCCGCCCGCGACTTTGTTCGCGTCCTGTTTGATCCTGATGATTTTCCGGGATGAAAAGTAGCCTATGTTTTAATCCAGCGGGCCTAAGATGCGCACCGCGAGATATTTGTCATGTCGTTCTGTCAAAATGTAAGCATTTTTTACCAGTTTAGGAACTATTGCATTATCTGTGGTAATGTTGTCGAGAAACCGCGCCTTTGATTTTTCAACTTTTGACATTTCTGCATGACTATTATCTCGTCCTCAGAGAGGTACGACGACTAACAAGTGTCAAAAGTGTACATTATAGCGCGTTTTGTCGACACCATTAGGTACCACAGATAATGCAATAGTTCCTAAACTGGTACAAAATGCTTGCATATTGACAGAACGACATTACAAATATCTCGCGGCGCGCATCTTAGGCCCGCTGGTAATGAACTATATGGATTTCAAATTTCATCCAAATCGGACCAGTAGTTGCAGCGTGATTAAAACGCAAATATCCGAACATCTAAACTTTGACATTTATAATACTAGCTTCCGCCCGCGACTTCGTTCGCGTCCCGTAGGATCCCGTTAATTTTACGGGATAAAAAGTAGCCTATGTGTTAATCCAGGTCACGGACAATATATATTCCAAGTTTCATCCAAATCGGAGCAGTAGTTTTTACGTGAAAGAGTAACAAACATCCATACATACAAACTTTCGCGTTTATAATATTAGTGGGATTGCATGAAATGAGATAGTTTTGTGAATGTTTTTTTTATATTTCAGAGTTCGAGCATATTGAAAAGGCATCTCAAAAATGTATGTGAAAAGGATAAATTAGAAGAAGAACTATCTAGTTATTACGAACAATAAAATTAATAAAGAAATATACTTAAGATCGGAGCGACAGACAGCGACTGTCCTGTCTTTAGGAAAAAAAAAAACAGTAAAAGGAAGCTTGTATGAGTTTAATAGCCATATCTGGTGACGGAGGTTTTAGGCCGCCTTAAGGCCACCGTCATGGCTTAACGACTGCTAGAGCCGAGGCAGTTTAACGTGGCCTCCGAACACACCCAACTAGTGATTTAGTGAAGATTGAGTAAGCAAGCTACGCCACGAGCGCTTCCAAAACCTGAACAGTGATTATTGAATAAAAGCATTTTGACGTTGTCTCGAACTATTACGGTGTAATATTGCCCAAAGAGATATTAAAATTTTGAAATCAAGGGAATTATGAGACAAATGTCTCATAATCTCCTTAAAGGGGACAACTCAAAGGAGATTATCAGACTGTCCCCTAATTAGGTAGTAGGTGAGCCAGCGAGATTAGTTACCAAAAGGCTAGATCGTGTTAAGAATAAAACAATTAATATTAACAGAATATTTTTATTTTAAAACTTAATATTAGAGTTCTGATACCTCGAAACTTCTTATTTACAATAACAAAAATATTGACTTCTATTATAATTATAACTAAACAATATATACATATTAATACATAGGTGCTGACACGGTTTAATAACTCTGAGTTTTATAGCACTGGCTTCCTTCCACCTTCACTGAGCGCTGTTAATCCGTGACTGGTCTTAACACCCAGTTATACAACAAACATCTGATTGCCTATCAAATGTTCTCAGTGGGGATCGAACACACGACCCACAGCACTGAAGGCAGAGCTGTTACCCACTGAGCTGTGACGCCTGTAAGACCGTTCATCGTAGCATTTCACTGTAGCAAGTTGAAACATTGCAAAGCAGCAAACGAAACTAAACTATACCCATCAATAGCAGTAACAATAATCTTGTTCAAAATATCACTACATTCTTTCAAAACACATTTTGTTTCAGATCTACCCTTTTTTGGAATTTCTTTGTGAACTACCCACTTTTTTCGCCAAACTTCAGAAATATCATTTTTCTTAAATTTTTCGTTTTCTGACTTTTGTGTGGATTGGGTATAGTTTACACGGTATTTTGGTAATATTACTTCTAGTATATGGAAGATATAGTTTAAGTTTTCAATTTTATTAATGTTATTTATCTCTGATATTGTGTTATCAAGCAACATGTCGTCCGGCAACTTTTGTAGAATATTGTTGATATTTGCAATTGTGAATTTCTGTACGTGCGTTGACTTGCTGAGTAGTAATATCCTTTGGATTTGATCGTCTTTATTCAGGAGCTGAAAAAAAATATTTCATCACCTTTGAAGTTAATTGCCGCACTCAGAGACATTCGTAAGATAATCAACGCTTAATTTTATGGTTTCTCACGAATGACTAACATATATTGCTAATTTTAAGTTATATGAAATCTTTGTGTGCGGTTGTAAGGCTAGAAGAAAAACCGCTTCAAATTTTTAATGAGACAATGGTATCGATTCAGTTGTTGCATTTTTCTAAAATAACCTAATTTGACAGCACTAAAAATGTTGCCGTCCCTTTCTCATAAACTGAAACGACAAGGACGGCTATAATTTTAGAGCTGTCAAATTAGGTTAGTTTAGAAAAAGGCAACAACCGAATCGATACCAATACAATATCACTACATAGTGTAGAGCAAAGTCGCTTTCCGCGTCTATCCTAATGTATGTATGTATGCTTAGATCTTTAAAACTACACAACGGATTTTGATGCAGTTTTTTTTAATAGATAGAGTGATTCAAGAGACAGGTTTATATGTATAATACATCATCATCATCACTGCATTACAACCGTGCGAAGCCGGGGGGGGGTCGCTAGTAACAGATAAAACCCACCTGATATGAAGCGGTTACCTCTGTTTATCTTTTTTGGCTGACAGCACACGATAGTAAGCGTATCTTTATGCCGTCCCTTATAAGCCATGGACGCAGTGCAATGTATCACAGGGCCTCAGTGGACGTGCTCAGTGAGGCAATGACCATCATGTTCCATCATTTAGTTGTATTAAAAAAAAACGTCCACTAAGGATGTGATCTGTAAGGTATTGCACTGCGTCTTTGGTATTTATTTATTCAAAAGGAACACCAACTGTATAGAAACCGTCCCAAACATTATGCAATTATATTGTTAAGTAAGTAAGTTAAGTAAGTAAGTTAAGTAAGTAAGTTAAGTAAGTAAGTTAAGTAAGTAAGTTAAGTAAGTAAGTTAAGTAAGTAAGTTAAGTAAGTAAGTTAAGTAAGTAAGTTAAGTAAGTAAGTTAAGTAAGTAAGTTAAGTAAGTAAGTTAAGTAAGTAAGTTAAGTAAGTAAGTTAAGTAAGTAAGTTAAGTAAGTAAGTTAAGTAAGTAAGTTAAGTAAGTAAGTTAAGTAAGTAAGTTAAGTTATATTACCACATCATAAGCATAGTTTTCTTCCTCGTAAACTAATTTTAATGTATCTTTAATAGTATTTAGTAGTTCTTCTAAGAATGGCGGGTATATTTCGTCTTCGTGTAATTTGTCGATTAGTTTTCCTAGAATCTGAAATATAATAGCAACATTCTGTACAGACATGCAACACAGTGTAGTAGGTACTAGCTTTCGGCCGCGAATTCGTCCGTTTTTCGCTTGATCCTGTTGATTTTCCGGGATGAAAATTAGCCTGTGTGTTAATCCAGGCTACGAACTGTATATATTCCAAGTTTCATCCAAATCGGATCAGTAGTTTTTGCGTGAAAGAGTAACAAACATACATACATCCTCACAAACTTGTGATTGAAACACAAACATCTAAGCTAAATTATATTAAAAAAAAACTAAAATATAAAGATTTAGGTACTAGATAAACGATTCTGATTTCAAAAATCTACTTTTTCTGTTTATCTGTTTGTTCGCGGATCACGGCTTAACTACTGGACCAATTTCAACGAAACTTTTACCATTATTACCATTCAGAAGCCCTTTTTCCGGATTGAAACATAGGCTATATTTTATTGAAATCAAAGACGTGGATTACAGCTTGAACTCTCTCAACCAAACGCAGCCATTTGCTACGAGGTTCATCGTATGCTGGTTGACAGATATTTTGGTGGAAAGTTTCGCACGCGTACGAAGTCGCGGGTATCAGCTAGTCTCTCTATAAATTTGTAGGGCCATAGGTTAGTATAAAATAAATACCTCAGAAATATCTTCAATTAGAGTTCTTGTAGTGTTAGCTAACGAGCAATTAGTTAGATAGTTGAAAACGCTGTAAGCTGATTGCTCGATCATCGTTTGGTTTTCCGACTGGGTACCTAAAAATTAATTAATTAATTTATACTAATAATAAATATTAATTGACACAACGCCCTCTAGTCCCAAACTAAGCAAAGCTATGAAACTAGATTTCTGATATAATACTTATATACGTATTTTTTAAATACATATAATACATAATAACACCGAAACATAGAACAAACATCTATGTATGCCACAGACTAATGTTTGTTCTGTGTGGGGATCGAACTCACGACCCACAGCACAGAAGGCAGAGCTACTACCAACAGGTGGGTTACTCTCGACCACAGTTCCAATCCGGATTCACGGAATTTGACAGATCTCGTGTCATTTTGTACTGAAAAATGACAGGACTTCTGTCAAAATCTATGGATCCGGATTGGAACTGTGTTCGAGAGTAACCCACCTGAGCTGTGACGCCTGACAAAAGCAGTTCTTCTTCTTTTATTTAGGGCCTCTGTCCGTCATTTTAACAGACAATTTTGCCAGTGTCAAGTAAAATACTTGAAATAATATATGTCAAGTCATTCGTCAAGTCGGCTGTCATTTGTTTTGAAGAGAAAATGGTGGGTTTCACTTCAAAAACTGAAAACGAATTTTCACATTCAGAAAAACCTTTTTCCACATATTTATTCCAATGGCTCATACTTTATGTTAAGACCTAAGTATTATTGGTTAAAATTCCACCGAAACTAAACAACAATACTCACATTAACTCAAGAAAAACTATTAAAATAAAAGTGATATTAAACATAATATCGCTTTTACACAGATTCGAGTTTTTTTCATTTTTTGAAACAACAGTTTCAAAAAATGACAAAAACTCGAATCTGTATAACAGTCGCTGTGAAAAAAGTTTGACAGTTTCTGTCAAAAAATAATTGTCGTATTGGGGTTTCTAAAATACTCACTCCCCAAAGTGCCAAAAGATTGTAAACTTTTGTATCCACTCGAACAACTTTGAGACTCCTTCCTCTTCAAGTAAACTTTGATTCTTTTCATTTCTTCTAATATTTTAAAGGGTATTAACTCGTTCCTATTGTTTTCTGTGCTTAGACTATCACATTCTGTGTTTTTATCAAAAACAACGCAGTCTTCGTCAGTTCTTTGATCGAAAGCATCGGCTTGTAGTGAATTAGCATTAAAATATCTGTCATTTTGCGAATTTGAGTGAAAAAATCTGTCATTTTGCGAATATGGATTAAAAAAACTGTCATCTTGAGTCATATTTTTGTCTTGTGAATATGTCGTTTGGTCTATGAAATAACCACTATTTTCATTTTGAGCTTTCTCTAGACTGGCAGATATGTCCTTAGGTAATGCTGTATCATTTTCTATAAGGTTTTGTCGTGGAGACTCATCGTTTAGATACTGACTCTGCATATCAAATGTAATTTGTGATTCATTTCTGTTTACATCTATACTGTGTCGATTTTCTCTGTTTAAATTTTCTTCATAACTTGGAACCATATTAAATTTATTTAAATCTTGTTCATTTACTTTTCTTATGTTATTGTTGATATTACTGTGTACAAATCTTTTATCTATAAAAACTTCATTAATTTGACTTTGACTGTAATGTGTTTGATCTGTAGTTATACTTTCGTCTTTATGTCTGGTAGCTTCAAGGCTGTTTCTTGCATTGTTGTATTCATTCATTGTTTTAGTATGATTTTTAGTATTCATTTTCGCTATTTTTGAATTTATTGTAACAACATTTTCATTATTATTCATTTTTCTTTTAATTTCCGCTTTTAATTCTTTCATTTTATCACTTTGACTGTAATTTGTAGCTGCGCTACTACTTTGACTTACTATTCTGCTTATGTCTTTAGTTATTTGGTTCTCGTCTCGTTTTAGTTTATTAGTTTCGAGTTTCTCGCTACAAGTTTCTTGAGAACCCATTTTATCAATGTTGGATAGTTTATCGATGGTTTTGGATAGTGTTCTATAGTTTTCTTCGTAGCATTGTGTTAGATCTAAATCCATTGGGTCAAATGGCTTAGCTGGTAAGGAATCGAAATCTCGTCGAGTTTCGTCTACCATAACCTGAAATTATTTAAATTTTTATTTAATGCGTAATTAATACCTACCATTAATATTTTGTTATTTAGATATTGTTATAGATAATAATAGTCTTTCAATGAGATCATAAGGTCATTGGACTTTAAAAAATAAATAAAAAATCTTTGATATTAAGTATTTTAGGTAAAATCTCTGAAAATGTTTCAGGCGACTGTTTTATATAATTTTTTCCCAAGAGTTTGCCACTTGGATTCCACAGTCGGTAGTCTTCATTAAGTCCTCGGAACAGATGACGAGGCATAGTAGACATGTGGTGGGCCATATCTTGAGTAGGAGCTCCACGTCCGTACTGAACTTCAACTGGGACCCTAAACCCACAAACCCACCCTGATTTTCTCTCCAGCCGCCATCTTGTGATTTGCTCTGAAGCGGCCATTTTGTCATTTGTTCTACAGCCGCCATTTTGTTTCCGGAGAGTATAGATGTGACTGTGTGTGTAAGAAGTGTTTAAAACTATACCTGATCCATGCTTAAAACATCAACTCCTTTTAACACTTGTATTACTTGTCTTAACTTCTCCCTTCTTTCTTTATTAACATCTGAAAAGAGTAATATATCAGCAATCTAGTTCCTAAAGTACAAGCTTTGCTTAGTTTGGAACTAAATGGCGTTGTGGGAAATGATATACATATATTTTCTTTTCAAAGTGCAATACTTTATTTAAATTCAGATCATCATCATCTCCTTGCCCTATTCCCACTTTATGTGGGGTCGGCACAACATGTGTTTTTCTTCCATGCTCTTTTATCAGCCGTCATCTCAGTTGTCACTCCTTCCTTACCCATACCACAGATTATATAATACTATACTAGTACCTATCATTTTTCACGCAATGCATCCATCTTTTCTTTGGCCTACCTCTACTCTTATATCCATCTACATTCATATTTAAATTCAGATCACTCTTACGTATTTTTTCATTATTTTGAGTCTTACCATTAGCTTGAGTTTCCATATCATTAAATTGAACTCCATTATCATTAAAAAGAGTTTCATCTTGTCTTTCATCATTACGTGTTTTATTCACATTGGCGCTATCATTATTACTTTTACTTATATTTAAATCATATGACAGTCTGTTTTGATCAATACATTCTGAATCATTTTCATTAGAACTATCCATTTTAAAATCATCACTACATGCACTGATTTGAAAATCATCGTCCATATTAAGATTTTTTTTAATTATATTATTTTTTATTTCTTCTAAGTACTCATCGATACTCAAGTTTTCGGGTTTAGTGTTAAGGACAGCTATTGATAAAGCCAAGCGGTACTTGTGTGTCATATGCCGGGCTAAGAAAAAAGAAATTTGTAAAACAATATATTTACACAGGTCTCAGGAGTTTACATCTTCTAAATATATTCTTTTGAAGCTGACTGACAATCAACGCACAGCCTAAACTATAAGTCCTAGAGGTATGAAATTTGGAGGGTAGTATCCTTATATAGTGTAGGAGTGCACTAAGACAGGAATTTTGAAAAGTCACACTCTAAATGGTCTAGAATGCGAGCAACTAGTAGGTAATATGTATGGGCATTGGGAAGGCATCAAGATTAGTCACCATGTTGACTGTCATCTATTTCAAACTACAAGTAATTTTACAAAAAACAATTTTTAAACTTTAAAATCTCCATAGATTTAATCCTGGCTGGTCTTGCTGGACTTTAGTATATAGACTCTGTCAATTTTGAACACTTTGAGATAAACCAAATATTTTCAAACTTTTGAAGTTTTCCATTCCATAAAGTCCCTTTACAAAAAACCCGCATTCATATCGACTTTACTTTCACTGCAGAGGTAGGGCACAATGGCACAGTAAACAAACAAACTGACAAACAGACGGGTTCATATTTGTAAGGTTCGGTGATTATTATTTATTTACAAAGTAAATAGATTCAAAAACTCACCGTAATCTCCAAGACTCATTATTATTTTTTAACAATTTATTATACCTTTTTGATATTAACTATTTCATGGGAATAAAAGAATGCAAATAATGCAAAAAGCTAAAATATAAATATTTTTTTATTTGGTGAAAAACTTTCAGGCAACTTTTACGCTACGCGCCATAGTTTTGTAAAAAGGTTCTTTGTCAGCACAGTTTTCTACGCAGACCTCCTTGGTTAGTTTTTTTTTTAACTTTTATGTCATGGCATGTCGTAAAGACTTTGAATGACGCATAATCACCGCATGATAGATGTCTGCTCAGCTCAGAAAGTGTCAGAAAATTTTGCTTGAACTTTCTTCATGAAATATTTTTAACATGTTCACAAAACAAATTGTATGTTTAAATGGCACTGTACACAATACTCTTCGGCCTAAGCATATTCATGATTGCTTTAGTAATGGCAATTATAAAGAAAATGTTTTTCCACTGGAAAGAGGAGCACAAAATCGAAAGAATGAATGTAGCATTTGTTGAAAGACCTAGTAAGTGCGCTATGCTATTTAACTGCTATTATTATTCATTAGTTTAAAATCTCTTATCTGTACTTAGCCTATAGGTATTCGATGCGATGAACACATTCTTATGCCCTCGTATGGGTCTCGTCAGATCTAACGTAACACTGGTAGATAAGGTAAGTAAGGTACGAGGTAGGTACCTAAAAACTGTTTTGTTTTCAGCAGTGAGCGTAATGATATACACAGATAAGTGCGTATTCAGAAAACGAACTTATGCAGGAAATATACACATTTACGATATAATCAGTAAAAGCGATATTAGTTTGACGAAGAAGAGCCTCGAAATTTTATACGACTAATGTAATTTTTATTTATTAAATCATTTATTTTAAATCATTTCCTTTCTCAAATATGTAACATCCAATATATTCTATATTCTATATAGTTAGCAAAACTGCATACCGTAAAGAACCTACCTAATATGTTTTTTTTCTTTTTTTCTAAAGTTGTAGGACTGCAGGTGGTTTTACATTCTACCCTTTGTACCTACCTAAGCTTTTGTTTTCATGATTTTAATTTTTCATGGCTACGGTAGCTTTGTCATTCTGCCACAGCTTTCGCTTTGGTGATTTTTCTGGCTCTTTTACTGCGGATCTTTCTCTGTGGAGGCATTTGTCGCCATAGACGCTGTTTATCTTCACGATATCGATGTCAGAAAGAAGTTTGGAATTCTGTCCCAGTGATTTCATAATTATACCATCAGGGTCCTGTAAAAATTATAATATAGTAGGTGCCAAATAACACCGCAATACAGGTCATTCACCCACCTCCACCACGATGTCGCAAAATTCAATTTATGTATGGTAAACAAACAGTACTATGAGATTCGAGCGATTACCGTCTTAGCGACAGGTTTGTATGGAAAGCGACAGAATTAGCCATTCATAAATTGAACTTTGCGACATCGTGGTGAAGGTGGGTGAATGACCTGTATTGCGGTGTTATTTGGCACCTACTATAGTATAAAATTATTCTAAAAACTGCACCAATATGCGAGAGCGCGTTGAAGTCTTTTGTATCGTGAACTAGCTGATCTAGTGAGCTTTCCCGCTATCCAGAGAAGATGCACTTGTTTTTGGATCTTTGCTGAAGTCTAAGCCAAGTTATGTAGGTACATGTACCTACTCTAGGTGCCTATACGTTTAGGCTTAGGCCTAGGTTAGGTACCACTTTTCGAGTGATAGAAATTAAGTTAGTCTGTAGATGAATTTTTTTTCAGTGTTTTTAATCTGCCGCTTAAAATGAGGTTTTATGGACAATGTTCGTAATGAATTTTTTTTCAAGGTGGCTTAAAATCGCGGCCTTTGATCTAAGATCAAAGGGCGCGAATATCTCGTTCGTGGAGATGGCCCTTATTGTTCCGTTGCTCGAATGGGGTACCTACAATCTGCCAGCAAGTTTTTTTTCTGTAATTATGTAGGTACTAGGTATGTACTTATTTTTTATGCTCGCTCACCTGTTGTTTGTAAGTAGCGACGGTAGATATTCCAGTTTTCCCGATCTGCCGCCAGTATTGCCAGGCGGGGTGAGTCGCACTGCCATAATCGTATGGCAATGGCAGAGTTGCATCGCTACGTATCATCTCGAAGTGATGAAGTTTGTCTAAAAAAAATATTAAATATTTCTTTAGGAAAGCTAGTTACAGCCCATAACAATAATAATCTCGCAGTAGGCTGCAGACGTGCTCCGCGAGGCAGTGTAATTTAGGGAGGCCTACCCGATGATAGGCGATTACATTTTCGGTACATAGCAATGCGAGCATCACTGCATGGCGGCAGAAATAGGTACCTACGGTGGAGTTTACCAGATTTAAAAAAACAATAAGTAAAAAAAAGTATAGGAGTTACCAGGTCTAACATGACGCATGTGCACACGAACATACTTGTCACGATCATGACGGGACACCTCGAAGTAGAAGCCCAGCATTGCCATCACCATCATAGCGGTGTGCTGGCGGTGCTGATCGCCACGGTACAGCTCTATGCTGCCGAACCTCTGTCAAACAAACGTCGAAATGAGTTTCAAGCAATGAGGTTTTATATTATAGAGCAGACAAGTTGTTTATACTATTTCGGTAGTGGCAAACATCGCTATCATAGCAGTGCTCTGAGTGTCAATCTTATTAAACCTCATTTTTTCATTCGTGAGGTATGGTATGTATGACGGTCAAAAAGTTAAAGTGATATCACATAGGTTTGTTTAGATTAAACTTGTCTGAAGCCTCTGTCTAATGAAAAAAGAAAGAACCTACGTTTATTTATTTTGGTTGATAATTATCTTTATCGTAAACCATTCGTAAACCAATACTCTTAACATTTAAAAAAAAACTGCGTGTAGAACCTACTCAATAAATAAAATGCGAAAATAAAACATCAAAATTAATTTTACTGGTTTATTATTTTAATCAGAATACTTAGGTACTAAGTAAACAATAGTAAAATAACCAAATGAACACAGCTACATACGGCGGTGATCCACTAAACATAGTAAAAAATACACGGTGGTTTATAAAATTGGTAAACAATGGTATCGATTCGGTTGTTGCCTTTTTCTAAACTAACCTAATTTGACAGCTCTAAAATTATAGCCGTCCTTGTCGTTTCAGTTTATGAGAAAGGGACGGCAACATTTTTAGTGCTGTCAAATTAGGTTAGTTTAGAAAAATGCAACAACCGAATCGATACCATTACAAGAATACTTCTAAAACTAAAAAATATTTGCAGTGGTAACTCTTTCTCAGCTCTACGGTTATCACACAAAGTATCAGAATCACGAACTAGACTCGTGCTTTCGAAAAATGAACAATTTATGAAACGGGGGTCAAAATTTGAATTACGTTTCATACAAAACGAGATTTTCAGTGTGTAATTTTGGTAGAATTGGAGTCTTCTTACGTAGGAACTTTGTACCTATTACATATTCGTTGCTTAGAATATTGTGAGCAGCTTGTAGAGTTAAAAATTAAAAAAAAAATGTGGTAAGCAAGAAATAGTAGTGTCTAATATTATAAGTGTAGCCTAACCTAACCTATACAGTCTCACAGATATTTTAAACTTTTATTTAAAAAGAAAAAATAACTATCAAAAATATCATTGATAAACACAGTCTAAAAAAAAAGTCATCACTAGCTCTCGTCAGCACTCGTCGAATCTTCTCCTCTTTGCCTGGTGCCTCAAATGGTGATCTATCTTCTCCAGAATCACCGACCACTGCAGCATCAGCTCAGTATTCTTCATCTCAAACTCTTCTCGTAGCCTTTCATCATTTTCTTCTAGCCAATCCACTGCTAGTGTACATTGTTCTAGTATGTATGTGCTTTCATTGGGACTTAAAAGATACCCATTAATATGTATAGTATGCTTGACGTTGTAAATGTATGTTTCTAGTTGGTTTCTGGCTTCCAAGCGTCGTTTGTTTTCACTATCTTCTGTCCTGTAAACTTCAGCATCTTGTAGCATTTTTCTTATGTCGCTTGCTTTTAGTCTATGTTCGTTTCTAACGGTGAGGCCCTCGGATTTACCAGTTATTCTGTCTTTTGCAGTAACACTCAGTATACCGTTGATATCGACTTCAAAAGTAACATCCACTATGGCGACTCCTCTGGGGGCCGGTGGTATACCGTTTAGATCAAAAGCTCCAAGTAGGTTATTGTCTTTAGTCAAACTTCGTTCTCCTTCGAAGATTTCAATAGTCATGCTGCTTTGATTGTCTTCAAGAGTTGTCAAATCTTTGGTTGTCGAGCAAGGTATGGCAGTGTTTCTTTCGACTACTTTTAACATAACTCCTCTAGCTGTCTCCACACCTAGGGATAATGGTACTACATCTATGAGAAGTAGGTTATTGATGGCGTTATGTCTTTTTCCGCTTAAAACTGCTGCTTGTATCGCTGCACCACAAGCTACAGCCTCTTCGGGGTTTATAGAAGCAGCTAACGGTACCCCCTTGAAAAATTCTCTAACGATACTTTGCACTTTTGGTATCCTAGTACTACCTCCTACCAATACCACGCAGTTTATATCTGATTTATGTAAACGAGCATCTAAAAGCACCTTTTGGACTGGCTTCAACGTATCTCTGAACAGATCAGAACACAATTCTTCGAAAAGTTCTCTGCAAATCTTTCCAGAGTAGTCTATGCCGTTGAATAGAGATTCTACAGTTACAGCAACTTCTTTGGCTGATGTCAGTGACTTTTTGGCTTTCTCAGCTGCTACTTTTAAGCGCTTTAAGGATTTAGCGTTCCCTGCGACATCTACGCTGTAGCGTTTGTTAAAGTCTTCGGCGAAGTACGCGGCTATTCTATTGTCGAAGTCTTCTCCTCCCAAGCGAGAGTTTCCAGACGAAGCCTTGACTTGGTATACCGAGTTCTTGATTTTCAAAACTGCTACATCGAAAGTCCCGCCACCTAAATCGTAAATCAGCACATTTTTGTCTTTTAATTTCTTATCTAACCCGTAGGCCAATGCAGCGGCAGTTGGCTCGTTCGTGACCCTTAGAACTTTGAGACCAGCGATAGCTCCTGCTGCCCTGGTAGCTTGGCGCTGTGAATCGTTGTAATAGTATGGCACTGTTATAACAGCTTGGTCTACCTTCATGCCCAGGTAAGCCTCTGCCATCTCCTTCATCCTGAAAAGTAACATGCTGCTTATTTCTTCAGCCGCGAACTTCTTTTTGTCTCCCTTGTATTCTACGATAATCATTGGCTTACCATTTTTGTTTTGAACTTCGAATGGCCACTGACATAAATCCCTTTGAAGTCCAGCGTCATCAAATCTTCGGCCTATAAGCTTTTTTATGCCAAAAACCGTGTTTCCAGGGTTTATAATTGCTTGGTTCTTAGCGGACTCACCGAAAATACGTTCCAATTTCGTAAAAGCAATACACGACGGCGTAGTCCGATTACCTTGCTCGTCTACTATCACTTCCACCTTTCCATTTCTCCAGACAGCCACACAACAACACGTAGTCCCAAAGTCAATACCTATGGCCGCCATTTCGGGAAAGTTACAAAAACTCGTCCATCGCGCGCGTCTGGTTCAAACTGAAGTTGATTCCCGCCCGCGGCCATTTTATACTCAAAGCCAATCGGTGTCCGGAATTTTCTAGAGTGTAGAAAGTTCTAACCAATCAGAACGCGGCCAGCAGAGAAGTTTCTAGAATTGGGTTACCCGTCTCCGGAAAACAAATCTGTACACAGTAAATAAAAACTCTATTATGTCAACAGATGATAACAAATAGATTGTTATTATGATTTTTAAAAGTGTCAGGGTCAATTATTTGGTTTTGCATGCCTCTATTTAGAGAACGCGTTGTGTCTAAAAAATACTAACTTGATTAATAAAACTGTTTTGGTAGGTACCGTACATAAAACACGCACACAACTATTAGTTAAGTAGGCACGTGCTAGATGTTTGTCGTATCTTTTATCATTATAAACATTTCAGTATTTTATTGATTGAATTTGATAACTTTGATAAGGTACAAGTTAACTTGTACGAATTATGTGCATTTTCAATCCTCAAAGATATGAGAACAGAAGTTCGGGAGTATTCTACGACATGGCAACTCGGTTAGGCCAATCAACTTTAATTCATGAGAAAACACGTGGTATCTCTGTCCTTCTTACACTAACTAAAAACATTCATCTCGCTCACTCAAGGCTATCCACGCAAAAAGTTTAAGGGGGTCCTTTCCCAAAGGGTGCGAATGTAACGTAGGTAGGTAGATAGGTATATATTTTTGCTTATTAACTTGAAAACTTGTTTGGATCAAAATAATATTTATGCTGAACTTTGTGCAATGTTATTGCACACAATATGGTGGTTTGCGATTTTTCATAAATAATTTCAATGATTTTATATCTTAGAAATATTGAAATGTGCGGGCGAGAAGTGCTTTGACGCTTGTCCTGTCTACATAATGTAGTCGCGAACAGGTTAAATCATTATGATGGATTCGAATTTTTTCATTTTTTGCAACAACACTTTTTAGCATTTTTGTTTTAACAGTTTTTCTTGTGTTATTGTGAGTATTGCTTTAATTTCGGTGGAATTTTAATCAATAATACTTTAGGTCGTAACATAAAGTGTATCTAAGCCATTGCAATAAATGTGTGTGAAATGGTTTCTCTGAATGTTAAAATTCGTCTCCAACAAACGACAGCCGACTTGACGAATGACTTGACTGATATTGTTTCAAATTCACTTGACACTGGCAAAATTGAAAGAAAAATTGAAGAAGGTATTTTTATCACCTGTCTTCCACCAACTCTGCCAGTTACATAGTCTGGACTGTTGTCTATGACGATATAGTCTGTGTACTTCTTCGCTTGATCTTCAGTAATCTCCTTCAGTTTGACGCAGGTCCTTCTTTGTAGGATATCGTTGACCTCCTCTATTCGGTTGCGGAGATCGTTAGTGTCATCTGGGGGTTTAGAAGTTTAGGTTTTGACAACCAAGATCTCAGATAGCACTGTAACGCGCCTCGCGTCAACCTAGCATCAGATAATTTATAAGTTTAAAAACTTAAAAAACCGACATCAATTTGATACGCCTTCATCAACAAATGATGATAATGATGATGGTAGTTCATTGGGATTGCGCTATTGAAAAGTCATAGTAAACCAAAATACGCAATGTCGTGTACGTAGATGACGTGTTTTCTCCATTTATTCTTATTTAACTGCCAATCAACGGAACCGATTTTGATAAAATAATTAGGGGACCAATCTAGAAGACCTTTCAGATGAAAAAGATTTTTCAAATCGGTTCATAAATGTCGGAGTTCTGAGGCAGCAAACATTAAAAGAAACTAATTGAGAGACTCTGTCTCTCTCTCATTTTTGAACAAATCGCAATACCTTGATTCAAACTTGAGTGACTAGATCTTCTCTCTAATTCTCTCTTGTCTATGATTGAGTGACTGTTTTGTGAAAATAATAGCACAATTTCTAAAAGGTTATTTATAACTCACATGTTGTATCTTCTGTGATGATGTACCGGACGACTCCGCCAGGCCATTTCCTATCGTTATAAAACTCCTCATTGGACTTTGACAGCTTTACGATCTGCGGTATCTCTTTTATCTGTTCCTTCTTGGGCAATTTGTACCTTTGAAAAAAAATAGACGGTTTAGTAGTGTCACTTCCGACCACAATGGTATACAGACTGGCAAAACTCTCGAACTAGACTCATGTTTTCGAAAAACGAACAATGTATGAAGCCGAGGTCAAAATTTGAATTTGCGTTTCATACAAAACGAGAATTTCAAAGTAATATTGGTAGAATTGGAGTCCCGCTTCTTCTTACGTAGGAACTACGTATTACATATTCTTTGAAACCTGTTGAAACAGTATTTGTCTTGTGCAGTAATTGAAGCAGTCATGGTTTAATATTTTATTTTTTTAAAGATCCAATAAAAACTTTTTTTATCTTTAGGGACTTTACTTTCGAAGAGTACCTACGAATTCTTGAGTTTCTTACTGCCCCGACGAGACTAGTAACTACACGATTTAAGAAATAGGTGATCGAAATCGGAATGCGTTTCATACGTAGTTGTTATATCTTCGAATTTGTGTAGTCAACTTACCTGGACTAATTTTTACAGTAATGATTTTAGATTTATCTGTGAAATTATCTACTAGAAAATCAGACGACATTGCTTCGTCTTTGGTCAAATTTGTCAAAAATAGAAAAAAACTTTATAGAAAATTATAAAGTTACGTCTGTTTACACACCTTTTTGTTGTGTATTCTTTTTCTTTTGTAAGTTCGTCATCACTTTCACTCCTAATTTCATCTCTGTCTTTCTTCTTTATTCGCTTCGTCTTCCATCGTTCGTCTTGCGTCGTCTCCCTACGTTTCCATTTTTTATCTTCTACATCTACATCGTCTACATCAGATTGTTTATGGTGCTTTATCGGTTCTTGGTATCGTGTAGTTTTTGTACGTTTCTCTTTGTACTGCGTCGTCTTCCTGCGTTTCCCTTTGTTATCTTTTTCATTGGATTGTATTTGCTTTGCCAGTTCCTCGTATTGCGTCGATTTTTTATGATCCCACTCTATGTCCTCTTCGTCTGATGGTCTATGATGTTTTTTCGGTTTCTCAGTCTCCATAGATACACTGGAGTACTCCATTTCTTCGTTGCCTTCGGTTGTTTGGACCCTGAAAAGGTTTCTCAGGGAAGAATTACTAGTAATGTCATATTGAGAGTTTAGTGCCCTTACCGTAACATGAATATATTGATCCTAAGTCTGGATTGTGGATTACTTCCTTAACAAATAGGTACTTAAATACATTATATAGATCGCGACCAGCATTCAATATTTGAGTCCATCGAGACATAAAAATTTTTTAGCCTAGTTTCCCATCAAAATATACTGAGTAGTCTTGCAGTCAGCGAGTTATTGTATGTTGGCGAGTCGCCATATAGGCCATATATTTTTGATGTTGATGATATAGGTTACAGAATACCTAGGTCCGCATGCTGATTTACTGATCCGGACTCTAGCATAGATTTTAGTATCAAAATCTCTACTCAAATCTCAAACTCTACTCAAACGATTTCTGTTAAAGTAAGTAAAGTTTGAAATTGAATTTTAACGGCTTTGTACGTATTTGACATAACAATAATTAGCATATTAGCATTTCTTTCTAATCTTAATCATATTACAAATCTTTACTAGGTGATTCTGATAGACAGAAAACCTGACTTAAATCCTAATAACCTAATTTAAATATTATATGTGTGCCAAAAAAAGGAATATAAATAAAAAAATCATGAATATATGGGTGATTTATTTCAAAAAAATCTTACCTATTCCTCCTCCCTCGTCTTCTCAATGGTTCATACCGGTTTACTTTAAACGGTGGGATAGTCGTTCCGGACCTCAGTACTGTATCCCCTCTTTTTTTGTCTTTTTCTTTACTTTTTTCTGCTCTTTCATCATCTTCTGATCTTATTTTCGTTTCTGCTTTTTCTTCTTTATTATCTGATATTTCTTTTTCATTTCTTTTAATACCACTATCTCTTTCATCATGTTCTTTATTGTCATTGTGTTTATTTTCTAAACCGAGGTTTTTATCAGTATTCTCTATATCTTCCATATCTCTAGCATCCGTTTCTCTTTTTTTTCTTTCGCCAGAATTCACTGGTTCTGTGGTCGCTTCGTCGGTCTTATTTCCAGATCTAAATACTCTATCGTAGATGTTCTTATTATGACCTGCTACTCTGGTTGGTTGTACATAAACTGGTCTGTGTTGTGTATAGTGTTTGACAGCGCCTGATTTCGTAGACCTATAACTCTGTCTGCATCCTGCGCTGCCATCGTTCCATCCGCACCTAGCCCGTTGGTATATGTCTATAGATTCGGATTCTTCGCAGAATTTGGTTAGATTTACTACAGCGTTACTTACCATTCCTTGCGCGTAATTCGCTATTACTTCTATTATGCCTAACACATCAGTACCTTCCCTTTCTTTTACTTCAACAGTTCCCAGAATCGGCTTAGATTCGTTCTCATTGCAGTACTTTTGTCTTGCGTTTCGCAATGCTAGTGCAGATACTTTATGGACATGATCTACCACGTCTTGAACTGCTTCGTCTATTCCCAATTCTTTTAACGTATTATCCACAGCGTTTGGCGGTGGTGTTATATCAGGGTTTACGCGTAAGCTTTTAGTTACTACATCTTCGACATCTCTTTTCTTTCTATCAATCTCGGGTCTCTTAGACATGTCTATACCATGTTTTACATCCCGCTTCTTCCTAACAATCTCAAGACTTTCATGTGAAATATCTCTAGTGGGTCCTACATCTCTCTTCTTTCTAGCCACTCCTGGGTAGGATTGGCACAGCTCAATCTTCTCTTGTCGGTCTCTGGTCCTGCATTCGGGGCCGTACACGATATCTATCTTTTTTAGATCAGTCTTGGTCAGGCCTAAGCGGTTTTGCTGCAGGTTTGGGTCCTAAAACATCTTTAAAATCTAAGAAATGTTCATTTTGATCTTCTAAAGCTGAGCTAGCTAAAATGATTGCTAAATCTGTCGTCAACAGTACTAAAGTTATAAGTCTTTGACTTCAGTTTATACGAAAGAAACCGCAAACATATTAACAATGTCAGATTAGTTTATTTTTTTAGCCTAGTGTATCCCACTACTGGACAAAGGTCTCCCCCAAAATGCTTCATGCGTCAATCTTTGACAATTTTCCACCAATACTTCACTTGGACGTCGAGATCATCTCAGCCCAGCGAAACTCTCGAGACTCGTGCTTTCTAAAAACGAATGTATGAAACGGAGATCAAAATTTGAATCACGTTTCATACAAAACGAGAATTTTAGTGTGTAATTTTGGTAGAATTGGAGTCCCACTTCTTCTTACGAACTACGTATTACATATTCTTTAATCATCTTGCCAACATCTTCTCGGCCGCTCTAGGTTAGTTTAGGAAAATAAAACAAACAGATTTGCTACCTATCTTTGAGAATGGCCTTAGAGCGATCAGAAGTCATACACCACCGCGAATCCGGCAAAAACCACGGTCCGTCTACAAGCGCCCTTAAGCTATGCAGTACCTTGAACAAGATAGTCCTGTGTCCATTTTTGCTGAAATCTCGAGGTCCGAAATGCATGACGCTGTTAGGGTCGTAAGGCATCGCGCGAAGCTCCATCGGTTGTGTCGTCTCTTTAGTGAAGAGATCAATATAACCTTTAACAATATGGCGTAGATTGAGTTAGTTGACAAAATGGAGTCACGACGTCCGATGCTAAGTATCTATAAATTTCTGAACCAGTGTTTTTGGTAAAAACTATTTATTTATTGAACTAAGACACCAAATTGTTGTGATTATCAATAGACTAGCAGCGCCTCGCGGTTTCACCCGCGTAATTCCCGTTCCCGTGGGAATTCCGGGATAAAATATAGCCTATGTTCATCAGGGATAATGTAGGATTCTAATGGTAAAAGAATTTTTTTAATCGGTCCAGTAGTTTCGGAGCCTATTCAATTCATACAAACAAACAAACAAACAAAAAATCAAACCTTTCCTCTTTATAATATTATTATTATATATATATATCAATAGATAGGCAAGCGGTATAGTACAATTATTAGATCTTCGACAGTTATCCTTGTTTTACTCAGCCCTGCCCTACCTACAGACTAAGTACCTACTTACTATTAGTTTTGTTATAATATAACTTTAACAAGATATCAAGATTAGAAGATGACAAGCCTACCTGTAGCTAAATAATCTATACCTACCTATAACTGCTAAAGTTAGTAGTACTAGTAGTATAGAATACTAATGTATTGTAGCAGTGCTTTTTGTAACAGAGGTCGTCCGGGCAAGTACTATCACCGTTCCTTTTTCTGCCGCCTCAGAGTGATTCACGTGTAAAATATATGTAAACATAGGTAAACGCTCAAAATCATGTAAACTATCACAGACTGGTTTAATTATTCTTTGTCATAAAAAAAGAATCCCTAGACCTAGTAAGGAATGATTGAAACAGACTATCTAACCTTAGACAACAGATCAAACTCTATTTTAATATGTCGTAAACCATTTAATTTATAAATAAATGATTAATTACAAGAACAGTAACATGAGAACAATGGTATATAATTTATCAATATTTATCGAGCGATTATGTTAGATTATAACAGACGCAACATTAAGATAAAACAGTATTTACACAATGCTGTTGAACAATAAAACTGATAAGTAGGTCTGTGTTTCATAAATTAAGTAAATTATATCGCGTCAAACGGTAAGCGTAGGTGATTTTACCACATACTTTACATAATAAAACGATCACCCCTTCTAATTAATAGATACCTACCTATTAATATTATATTTTGGTCAATGATCACTGTTAGTGAGTTTGGAATAGTTACACGGTGTTTTGTTCCTTACGATCGAATTGAATCTGCTTGTCAATGTAAACGACAATACGGTGTGACTATTCCGAGCGTATACTGGTTTAGTATTAACTGCATCATAGTTGTAACGTTCTACAAATCCCATGGGGGAAACCTTGGAAGAAAGATAATTCTATGGGTGAAACAAAAACTTTGAAAGATCACTCATGAATGACATACTTCCGACCATAAACTCTCCCTTTATACACGTTAATTATGTTGAAGGTAAAACGATTTACTAATAAAATAGCTTACATTAAAACCTTATGGATATGACATAAAGACAAAACCGGTACTGCTGTTGGCTCGGCGGGCGGTGCTCCGGCCTCCCCAGCAATATCCAAATGAGTATACTTCACATTCTTATCCTCCAGCCCTCCAACTTTGATCAGGAACCCGGCAGCTAACTGATGGTTCCTTCCCTTTGCGTCAGTATCCAGTTGCACCAAATCATCGCCTTTCGCCTTCCCGTTATTCACTGCCAAGTCTTCTGGCCTGATGATGGATACTTCGATACCTTCAGACATTCTAGACGCACTGAATTGGAGTCTGTTTGAGTGGTTTGTGGCTTTAGCGCTGTGGTTATCCATCGCAGCGGTGTAGTTTCCGTAGCAAGCTCTCGCGTGCCCTGTCAGTGTAGCTATTGTGTAAATATGTGGATTTAACTGCTTGACAGCCAGTTCAGAAGCTTTAAAAAGAGCATCAGCCATCGCCAGCCTTCCTTCTGCATCTGTGTTGGCAACGCGAACTGTAAGCCCGCTTCTGGATATCAGCAGTTCATCAGCTACATAAGAATCTGAGCCTACGGAGTTTCTGCATAAGCATAAAACGCCGATAACCTTCAAATGCGGAGGTTTGAGGATAGAACAGGCTTTCAGGAAGCCTGCTACGGCAGCAGCACCGCATTTATCACGGGACATGCCCGCCATTTTACCAGAAATCTTGATATCAGCACCGCCTGTATCGTAAGTTACACCTTTGCCGATCAGGAGAAGGGTTTCAGTAACCCTCGCTGGATCAGAAGGCGTGTACTCAATTTCTACCACTCTAGGCCTATGGCGATCGACATGAGTTGAAGCTCTGGATACAGCAGCTAAAAGAGGATATTCTTCTGCGATTGTCTTCTCTTCTTCGATTACTTTGACGGTGATATTGCTATCTCCACGGAAAGACTCTTTCACGAAATTTGCAATTCTACCTGGCGCCATTCGCTCAGGATCACCTCCACCGATGTCTCGGGTAAAAACCCTAGCTCTTTCTAAAGCTATGGCGTTTCTGACTACCTTCTCAAAATCTTCCGTTCTCTTTTCCTCTGCAAAGAGCCCAATCTTTAAGAAGTTCTTCGTGCTGAGTCGTTCTTTCAACTGTATTGGCACATACAGAGCTTCGAAACTCCCAAGAATGCATACCAGCTGCCCATCAGGGAATGGCACCACGTTTTGGACTACAATCAGAGGTTTTTTGGATCCAGAATCAAGCGCTCTTATCATCCCTCTGTATGCTGCGTCTTTGACCACTCTTGCATCGTGATACGGGCTGATCTTTCCAGTAGGAGACAGGATGATTTTTCCTCCAGACACATAATCACAGTTCCATACGGTAGCGGTTTTGTGAATATGTTTGTCAAGGTTAGCAATCTTGTCTATAAAGCTTCCGATATGTCTTGGAAGGGGTACGTTGAGTTCTTCAGGGTACAGGATGAGTATAACAGAGTCGTATTCGTTAGATTGTAGATTCGTTTCTATAAATATGTTATCGTATAGTTTAAAGTCTCCCATTTTTTCCGTCCTTAGCGATATCTTTATCGCTAGCTTTATTCTTTCTAGTTTTTACTTAGTTTGCTGCTGGCTTTATGATTAATACTACTATTATTTTAATTTTAATTAGCAGCGACACTCCTAGCCTATGTTTTAAATACAACTGATAAGGCATGGTAGGTTGCAATCACATATAAATACTATCAGTATTTAGCCGTAATCTAGTGATTTATACATCGATTGTTTGTTAGGCTCGAAGATCCAGTTGGAAATTTATCATTGTTATCATTCTAATCGATTTGTACCTACCTCTGCTAGGTGTCCTATGTACCTACTTATTGTGGAAGATTGCGTCCCCTGCGAAGAATATGTAGGTATAATACTTCGGTTCCCCGGATCAAGAGCCCGACGGACCGTCAGTACATAAACATAGATTTTTATTTGTTATCTCTTTTGTCTTATGCATATCTTTATTTCTTTTATTAGTAGGTATTACTTTATAATGTAAATATTTTATATTTATTGTCTACTAGCTAATACCCGCAACTTCGTACTCGTGCGTACCTTTCCACCAAAAAATATCTGCCAACCAGCATACGATGAACCTCGTGTCAAAGGCTGCTTTTGGTTTAGAGAGGTCAAACTGTATCTAAGAATCCACGTCTTTAATTTCAATAAAATATAGCCTATGTTTCAATCCGGAAAAAGGGCTTCTGAATGGTATAAGTTTCATTGAAATTCGTCCAGTAGTTTAGCCGTGATCCGCGAACAAACAAACAGACTAACTGGATTTTCGGAATCAGAATCGTTTATTTAGTAGATCTGTATATTTAGTTTATCCATGTCTTTTATTTTAGTTTTTGGCTTTTTTACAGTTTTATAATAGTATAGATAAATAGGTAGATTGTCTACTCTTAAATAGAATAACGCCTTGGAGCAATCTGTTATGTTATTTTACTAAGGAATAAATTTGAAATGTTGTGTCGAGTGACTTCCCTGAGACGAAAGAAATGCGGTCTCAATGTTTGCAGCTGGACAACAATTGGATTCAATTGGAATCGAATTAACTAAGTTAATCAACGTATTTACGATTTTAATTTCGAAATATAAAAAAACTAAACAAAATTACTAAGTAAAACAGCTCTAAGAGCGATGCCACACGGGCGTTGTCTGTGCGTTGCGTCGTCGGTGCGACGTCGCAGCGTTGTTCTCCGTTCACGCTCCGTAGTTCTACATACAAATCTGGCCGGCATGCCACACGATGCGCTGAATGAAACAACGTGCGTCGAAACAACGGACGCGCAGTGCACAAGACGAGGCGGGAAGGGGTGCTGCGGTGCGACGACGCTGCGACGACGTAGGACAGCGCAGTTTGTTTAGAATATCGAAGCTGACAGTTGTATTATACATCTACGTCGACGCTGCGACGTCGGAGAAAGCTGCGTTGCGTTGCGTCGTCGCAGCGCTCGTGTGACACTCATTGCGTTGAAGTCACTGCGTTGCGACGACGCAGCGCAGCGGCAACGCCCGTGTGGCATCACTCTAATAGTTTTTGAACACAGGTATAGATGTCAGTAAAAACGTACCTGGTTCAATATTCTCGTCCAGCACATCGATGTAGATCTCTCTGCTCATGCGGTTGTGTTCAAAAGGGAATCCCAAGGTCCTCATAATGACCATGTCTATCTGAGGACTTTTCAAGCAGTCGTAGCCTAGAACCACGCGCTGAAATCATGAATGAATGAATTAATTAATGAATGAAAACGCTTTATTGTACATAAATAACACCGAAACATATTCTTATGATATAAAACAAAACAGGTTGCATTAAATGTACAATGGGAGGCGTTATCTCTAAAAAGCGATCTCTTCCAGGCAACCTTTGGATGGAGAGGATTTGAATAAATTTAGAGAAGGGGTCGGGGTGCTAATTAGAGAATTTCGTGATTTAGTAAATACATATACACGGTGTAACAAAATTACTTTATAAGTCTGTATTTGACCAAATAATGCGGATGCTGCTATCATGCGAGCAAAGCCACGGGCGACAGCTAGTTTAGAATAAACTTAAGCCTCCTCTAGATACACGTCAACAGTCGCGTCCGCGGACTCTGGCAGATGCATCCGCTGATAAATTTACACGAGCTGTCCACATGTCTGTAGATCGATCAGTCTATTTTCTATGTTCACGCCTAAACCCTTTCGGTCTTACCACGTTATCAGATTTATCTTGGATTTTTCGAGGGCTTAGACCCGGCCTAGCTAGGCTCGGCCTTAAGTTAGGCTCGCGTTAAAACTGAGACGTGATTATGTAAGACAAGAACAAGACTTTCCACGAAGTTTTAGAAAAACCCGTTCTTTTGTGACATTAGTCATTCATTCACTCAAAACTGATCAGTAAATGAAGTCAAAATGAATTTAGCGGCAAAATAAGAGGTAGGTACGTAATTACGTTTAATAATTTTATCAATGTAAATGTCCATGTCGAATATATTTTCGAAAAAACAGTACCTAAGTAGTAAATAATATAAAATAATTTAGAAAAAACAGTTACCAAATTGATTTTCATGACAAATGTTAAGTTAGACCCGAGTTAAACCTGGGGTCGGGTCGATTTAGCGAAAGTCTATAGTTAGACCTCGGTGAAGGATGAAAAAACCTAGTTAAGTCCAAAACACGAGTTAGGGACGCGGTTTTTTGTTAGATCCAAGATAAATCTGGAAACATAATGACAGGGTTTGATGCGTGCCAAAAAATCGACAACAAACGGATTCGAGGCGGACGCATCGTCTGACGTGAAATACCTACCACTGACGCCCAAATCATCCCCTCAACACGTCGACGGACGCAACCGCAGATGACGTCTGCAGACTTGTGCTGTTGACTCGTAGAGGAGGCTTAAGTTTACTTACTCAGATGAAAAGATCTAAATACTCACATGAGGTTCGAACACAGAATGCCCTTTTTCATCAAATATACAACGTCGAACTCCATCAGTATTTTCAAATAGCATCACGTGCTCGTTTGATGACGGTGCAGCCATCACTGGTAAGAACTTGATGCACGTACGAAACGCGAACATCGAAAGAGCAGATAGAATGGCCAATGACTGCTCGTGATCTGGGTATAAACGTTATTGTTATTAATCGAACGAGCGAAGCGAACGACTACTTTTCTTCTAGGCATTTATGTTTCAGTGAGTTAAATTATTTGTAGGTTGTCAATCTGAATCAAAGAATCAATCTAAATCTGAACGTTTTTAAAAGTTTTATGGTTTTGGAATTGGTGTTTTTTATAGATTTCCAAGACATTGTTCTGAATTCCAAGGCCGCTATGGAATTAACCAGTATTTAAGACATATTATTGTATACTTTTCATTTTCTCTGCTTTGTACAGTTGTAAGAGCTTGAAAAAGTGCCCGCGCGAGTTTTTTTCAAAAACATGCTTCGGAATATTGGCTGTAAATAAGTATATAAGACAAAATGGGGAAAAGCGAGGACGCTATGGACTATATTTAAAGCTGTTCTTCATTATACAACAAGTTAAAATTATCGAAGAGTTACAGTTTCTCTGGTTAAGAACGCCAAACATAGGTAAAATCATGGTTTCTTTGTAATATGCCTCTTAAGGTTAGTCTGACCTGACCCCATACTGGCCTGTCCCCGATGTTGATTACCGAATAGTTACTACGTCGTTAATGGACGGTACAACAGCAGACAAAAGTATTACGTATGGGATTTTGAAACATTCAAAATGAAAGTTGATATTACGATATAAAAAGATTATTTTAATTCATCGAACGAGCCAAGCGAGCGAATACCTATTTTCCGTTCTGTCCGGGTGTGCCTATAGCGCAGTCTAACTAATTCGCGTTACAATAGTCCAAAAGTGAATCTGGCACAGTGAGACTTAAACAAACTGGGGTATCTATTTTCCAATGAGCAAATTTTTTTGTTCAAAAGTTTAAAGTTCGGAATCAAAAGGTTTAAGATTAAATTAAAATGAATTTTATGTAGGTTCTCATATTAAATTCAATTGGATTATTTTCTTACCATAGTGATCTGGGTTCACGTAAAAAGGGACAGTAGCGTTTGGCCAGAATACATAGTTTTTTATTGAAATAGCTGAAAAAAAAACCACAAATTAACATATTATCCCAGGTCTTGTACGACCAGAATTCCAACTCACTACCCTAAATTAACTGCCTATATTACAAGACCCATTGCATATAAAATCAAAACTCTTTTTTTCAGTTAAATTATAAGGATCATTTAGAATCGTGTGATTAGGTGATTCTTGGTGCCAGTTCGCGACCAGAGCCTAGAAAAACACACTTGTAATTTTAACAATTTATACATTTTCTTAAGAAGCATTTCCGCAATCGTAACGCACAACGCTGCGGTGTGCGGCTCAACGTATCTACCGCGTTTGCTCATCGCCGCTGACGCAGACTGCGACGGAACAAGAGACCATACTAGACGTTTTCCATACGATTATGTGTCCGGCGCTGCATGCTGCATACCGCTACGTTGTGCGTTACGATCGCGAGACCACAAAGAAACATACCAGTTTGCTCCAAAGCTTGTTTAATCAAATTTTGTCGTCGACATGAAACTCCTGTAAAAAATACTATAAAAAATACAATTTCTAAGGAATATTTCCACATATTCAGTAGCACTGAAATTACAGGCAAAAGTGATTTTATTTTTACTACGTTTTTATGTATGCTATATTGGAGTATGTCGAAATAATATGATTATTTATAATACCTACCTAGTTTTTTATTGATATTCATGAACTCTTTATTTATTCATGTACCTTCAGGTGTAAAGTACCTATATAAACAGAAGGAACTTTTGACAGGCGTTACGGCTCAGTCGGTAGTAGCTCTGCCTTCCGTGCTGTGGATCGTGGGTTCGATCCCCACCGAGAACAAACATTTGTGCGTGTGGCAAACACATATTATTATGTTTGTTTTATGTTTGGGTGTTTACTATGTAGGTATCATAAGTAGTATCTGTGTATTTACAAAAAAACATGTATATAAGTATTATCAGCTATCTATGTAGTTCCCACAGTATACAAGGTATGCCTAGTTTGGGTCTAGAGGGCGTTGTGTGTAATGTCCAAGGATATAACTACCGTAGAAAATTTTGTTGACTCAAAATTTTCTACTGATTAATAAAGTCAACCAACCAGCGATGATTCGACGATATGGTAAAGTTTGGACGAAACACCAAATTGCGAAACGCACAAGACAGTGGAGACTGGCAGAAGGAGGCCTATATGATGTAGGCTATATCCAGTGGGTGATACCGGGCTAAGGTGACGGTAATGAATAAAACCATAAATAATTTATAAGTTTAAAAAACTGGAAAAACCGACTTCAATTTGATACGCCTTCATCATCAAATGATGATGGCAGTTCATTGAGACTGTTCTATTGATCGTAAACACCACAGAAAAGCAAATGCAATTTTATGGGACCAATCTGGAAGCATACCCTTTCAGATAAAAAAAGAATTTTTCAAATCGGTTCAGAAATGACGGAGTTCTGAGGTAACAAACATAAAAAAAAACAACCGAATTGAGAACCTCCTCCTTTTTTAAAGTCGGTTAAAAAGTACATATTCACAAAGAAAATTACGCCATAATATCTGTCAACCAGCATACGATGAACGTCGCAGCAAGTAGCTGCGTTTGGTTTAGAGAGTTCAAGCTGTATCGAAGATCCACGTCTTTGATTTCAATAAAATATGCCTATTTTTTCATCCGGAAAAAGGGCTCCTGAATAGTATATGTTTCCTTAAAATTAGTCCAGTATTGAAGGCGTGATCCGCGAACAAACAAACAGACAAACTCTATTTTTGGAATCAGAATCGTATTTAGTAGATCTGCTTAGTTTATCCATATATTTAATTTTAGTTTTTGGAGTTTTACAATAGTATAGATATATTGCCTACTACTGATCTACTAGATCTTTTTTTTTATAAAGATCTAGGTATTTCTACTAAGTACTTACATATACGGTTGTGAAAATCGACAAAATGAATCATAGCTTTTACGACGCTGGAATTCAATTACTTTCTTAACTAAACAAGTAACCATTAAATTCAACACGTCTGTGAGATGTATTCGTTCTAAAGTTTTGTAGTTATTATTAATTATTATTCACTACGATGTATTGTTGAGTGGTCGAAATGTTCACATCAGCGATTTGTTTATATTTTTTATTATTATTTAGTAAGTACCCATAGTACCCACCTGTGTTTATTCGGCTCATTCCAGTTTTCCCCTCCGTGGGGGTTTTATAGAACTTTTGTCCAATAATCCCCTTTGCGACCCATTCGCCTGCCGGCAGGGGAAACTAAGCTACTCTTAGGCACTTGATTTTTTATACTCACGAATAATTAAGTACACACAAGGTTATTTTATAAGAAAATTCAAAGGTGTAAATTCGTAGAGTAGATAAATTTAGAGCGCGGAATTCCACTTTCGGCACCAAAATTTTGCGCACCAAGTTTTTCCGCTACTTCGCTTTTGAACAACAATCAATTTTTGCTTTAAATCTTTGTTAAAGCCAAAAACGGCCACAATAGTCCAGTCAAATTAGCCAAAATTGGGTAAGAATCTTGGAATTTGAGATACCCAGCTTTATACTCGCATAAACTTGTATCTTGACATCCTAAAAGTTGTCTCAAAACCTACATATGGTAGGGTGTTCGCGTCCATTAAAATCTCAAGATCAAAGGTTACAAAAATCGACCTTTGCAAATATCCCGTTTCCTATGGGTTTTTAGCTACTTGTATGTATGGTCAATATTGTAGAGATTAACTTCCCTACAACTTTTGTTTCAAAATACAATTTTTATACGTTGAATAGTTTTCGAGATAGAAGGCGGAGAGCGCGTTTTATAATTTTTAATAATAATACTACAACTCAAGAACTATTTAAGTAAGAATAAAAATAAAACGGTTTTGGAATGTCTAAACAAAGCCCTATTCTATGACATCCAACCTGATATTTTTGTAAGACTTTTTTTTTACTCCCTTCAGACCTTTGTAACTTTACAACTCCTTGACCGATTTACTTCATTTAACAAACCAGTAAAACTATAAAACACTTTCCGTAGACCTATAAAATTCTGTGAAGATTGAATAAGCGGTTCGAAAGATCTCGTCGAAAAACATAGGTCGAAGAGAGTAAAAAATGAAAATGTCGTACAAAAATATCAAGTTGGATGTCGTTTTTGTTTTTATTCTAGCTTAAATAGTTTTTGAGTTGTAGTAAAATTTATAAAACGCGCTCTCGTCCTCTATCTCGAAAACGATTCAACGTATAAAAATTTGATTGAAACAAAAGTTGTAGGGAAGTTAATCCTCTACAATATTGATCATACATACAAGTAGCAAAAACCCATAGGAAACAAGATATTGGCAAAAGGTCGCTCTTTGTAACCTAAGACCTTGAAATTTTAATGGACGCGGACACCCTACCTTATGTGGGTTTTGAGACAACTATTAGGATGTCAAGATACAAGTTTATACGAGTTTATAGCTTGGTATCTCAAATTCCGAGGGAAATGCTAATTTGACTGGGCTACAAAGGTCAAACAAAAGAAAAAAAAACGTTTGGTACATACAAAAATTTTAGAAATACCTTTACGTTACCTAAGTTTGTTTATTTTTCAAATTACTGTATTAATTAATCTACCTACCCATTAGGTGGGTACGATGATTTTCTACCCAAGAGTTCTACCCAGTTTTATTTATTACTTATCATTTTTACAGTACATTATGCCACTCCCAAAATCTACGTCGTAGACCTAACCAATGAATCACAAGAAGACGACAATATTAAACTTTACAAATTGCTGAAACTTTTCAAAAAAACTGAAAGCAGATTCGAAAATTTCAAACAAGAAAAAAGAGATAGCGACTGTCTGACTGCGACTACAAAAGCAGAAAAATTTAAATGCTTGGAGAATCTGCGGAAGGGTAAAAAGTCAATTATTGGACGCGACTCTTTTTTCTACCCTGGTTTGTATCACGAGTTCTACGCACAAAGACCAAAGAGAACAATTTACTCTCTTTACAACGTCTATGGAGGGCTTCTGAAATCAAAACCTTCGTTCACAGACTTGACACGACAGCAATTCTCTCAAGACTACCTAGATGTTGGAGAACTTAGTAGAATCGAACGTAAATGCATCGACCCCGAATGCTTGCAAGAACTCGGAAACCGAGATCTCAAACGTAAATTAATATCCTTGAACTCTGCCATGAAACCCCAAAGACGAAGTCGACAAGAAGGTTCCTCAGACGAAAGTTCCTCCAGTGACAGTGATAAACGAAGTAAGAGAAATAGGAAACACAGACGTCCAAATCGATTCCAAGTCGTCTTCAACGATGATTCCTCTCTAGAATCAGAGGAAGAGATAAAACCACAGAAATCGTTTTCGTCGGAATCGGATGAAACAAAAAAATCGATTCGAGAATCGAGTGAGTCACATTCAGATTCGATAGAAATAACAGAGAGGCCGAAAACTGAAAAGTACTCGTATTTACAAGGGAATAAACTTTACGATAGTTTTCGAAGGAGGTTGCAACATTTTTTACCGAAGAGGTTTCACTGGGACGAGGATGATATACACCATCTCGGGTACTACTGGTTTAACGGGCCAAGAGGCAAATATTCGTAGTAGGACGTATTTTTTTTAAATCTATAAGTTGCCTTACCTACTATAATGTTATTGGTACAATTCTACCTATGAAATTATACTTAATATCTTTAATTATTTGAAATTTATTGTAATTAATAAATTAACTATTTATGCTAAAATGAAAACAAATTTTACGTTCGGAAAATTTATTACAAAAGCTGATACAAAATTTGTACATACAAGTAGTACTTAGACATAAATACACGCACCACTTTGTACATTTTTGGGTAAATGTAATGTTTTCAGGGTAAATAAAATGTGACAGAAAAAGGTTGTCAACATAAAGATATTTTTTTTTAAATTCTATACACGTATTACGAGAAGTTTAAATCGTGTGAAGTAAGGTGTTTTATTTTTATTAAAAACTATCGTTTTTTCTCATGTGATTAAAATAAAATATTACCCCGAAAACATCAGTAATACCCATATAACATGCAACAATCTAGACTTCTAAACGGCCTAGTGAAGGAAGTAGTTTAAAAGACACGTCTAAATGAGCGATATGAAAATCTAACATTGAAAACCTTAATGAATGACAGAGTATTTACCCACATTTTGTTTAAATACCCAAAATTTTGACGCATTTGGGTAAATACCCAAAATTTTGACACATTTCGGGTAAATACCCAAGATGGCAACACTGGTATATACACAACCATGTTTGCTACTATTTTTCCTACTGGTCGGATTAATTTTGTCAATTTTCTAGTAGAAAAAGTTATTAAAAAGTTTTACAATTTCTACAAAAATATACCAAAAGTTTTGTTTGGTTTTGGTCTATAAAGATATAAAGACGGCATTTTTTTATACTATTCAATTTAGTACATAGTTTTATACTTTTGAAACTAGATAAAATGTATTAATCTTATACTTATCTATCGAAATGTTCTCTAAACAGTACTATTTCCTAAACTACATAATATTATAGATCTTAGCTGGAATTCTTATGCGTTAATGCTGGTATGAAGAAATCATGAATAAACATACATTATTAATTATAAAAATGAATAAATACCTACTAAAAATAAATGAATAACTACCTAATAAATACCTATAAGAAATACCTAATAAAAATAAATAATTGACTAGAATTTTGTAGGTGGGATACTTTATAAAAATCACAAAAATAATACTGTTTAATATAAAATAACACTAAGGGTACCTAAAAATCAATTTATACTAAGTCCTTAAGTAGATAGTTACTAAAGCATTTTTTGTTAGGTTCTTTTATGGCTTACGTAGATGGGTACTGGCACTCCTTAAATCTGGCATGGGTACACGTGCTGGTTTTGACGTTATAAAACTATGGATATTATCATCTTTTTAATGTGTGCTATTCCACAAGTTTCATATTAAGTATGGGCAATAGTGGACCCAAACCTGTAGTTAAATTGTACTTTTACACACAAATTTTTTTGGGGAATTTTTTCTTTTACCCAAAAATTTTTTTGGGTAAAAGTAGCCAGTTAACACTAAATAAAAAGGTAAATACCATCATTTTACAAATTTAACTGACTGTTACATAGCTAAATGGAAAAACACGATTTCTTAAGCGTTACTAAATAGTTTTCTGTGCGCAAAATAACTGTGAATATATTTTATTCTTATTGGTAATATTACTTTTCGACTGAGCCTTTCCGTAAACTTCTGTTATTATTTACGAACGTTACATTATGGATAATAAACTACTATTCCTCGAATTCATAATGTTAAACCATTTTGGCCGACTGTGTATTTAGCCTCTGTGCCTGAACTCTAGAGGTTATTTCACTAGTAAAGTAAACTTATATTCTAAAGACGATTTATTATTAAATAATGCGTATAATGATTTAAAGCCGACATATTTTTTGAGATCATCATCAGAGTTGTGGAACTTTTGCATGATAGGTATTGGCAATTATTTATAGTAAAGCTATTGGCGAGATATGCGAGATTATGATAAATTAATATTTTATATTAAACAATTATTATTATTTTAATCGAAATACATAAAATAAATTTAAAAAAATTTCGTTGGCAGAGTGATTTAACTTGGATTTTACTCCACTCTAGGTGTCAAATATCGCGTAGATCTGAACAGACTTTCTGATAAAGAAGTGGTTACTCAAGCATATATTTCAGTAGAGATTCTTACACAAAAATCTATACTTGAGTGAATCAGTGCTCGAGCAGTAAATGCAACTGCGGATAAGAGCGAATGAATGAATGAATGAATGAAAACGCTTTATTGTAGGTACATAAATAACACTGAAACGAGTGCTACTCAACTAAACGGTATCTATTAATGGTTTATTAGAATGGTAGCACCGTACTGTGTTAGTAGTTTTGGGTAAACCTTTATTACTTCATTGTTTTTCGAATTTACATCATGTTTTTGGTAACAGACTATCGATGTCGTGGATAAATCGATATTTTGGGTAAATTTTTTCAGATATTTTCTTCAGTTTTATTGTTTGTCGATAGCTGCGAAGTATTTCTGTAGATCTGCGTCGGCGCGTGAAACCCACGCTACATTGAGAGCTATTGTGTCTAGAGCTGTGGATACTCCTTTGAGATCTCCGAACATTTCCTTGAACTGAAAAAATAATTATTTATAAGTCTATAATCGTAAGAGAAAACAAATTAAGTAGAAAAAAATGCAAAAGTGATGCGAATATTTCACTAGTAATGCTGATTAGAAAATAGACAATGGTTGTCAAGCGAAAGAAGGCACTCGATTTTTTTCCTAACTTTTTACATGGCAATACCACGCAATACTAATGTCTTTCCACCTACGGACATTATGTTCTATAACGGGGTAAATTCAGGGTGGCTTAAAATATTAATTGTTAAAAACGAATTATAACTCACTATCATGAACTTCACTCACTTCCAATGAAATAAACCTTTTTATTATTTTTTTCTACCCTGAATCGGAAAAATAGGCAAATACGTGGGGTACATACATAGAAGTACCTGCCTTGACTTTTCCAAAACATTAGGGAAAATCAGTATCGGTGTGTATCGGTGTGTACTGTTCCTCAATGTTTATAAGATCTATGAAGAAACTAAAGAAACAATGAATTCTAATCTAAAATAGTGCTCCTCACCTCAGAAGACAGAAAAAAGTGAAAAAGTGAAATGTAGTGAACAAAAAAGTGACAACAAAAAGTGAAAACAAAAAAGACTTGGCAAAAGGACAAACCTCCAGTGCCAGAAAAAAATTAAAAAAAGAAAAAAAAAGTTTATAAGATGGCGGCTTATGGCCAGCCCCGGGGCAAGCCGGGGCCCATGCCTCGGGCGGCAAGGGCGGCAAAATTCACACTTTACAGGCGAATTGACAACTCATCATTTAGGTACTTGACTTTGACCACAGATTAAATAAAAGTACAAGTACATATAGCCCTTTCGCCGCTATTATTATGGCTGTATGCAAAATCCTGCATTTTATTTAAATAATAAATGTCGTTCCGAGCGAGTGTTAAAATTATTTGCGATCTTCTATGAGCCAGGAACGCTTATCGAGTCTTGCAATCTTATAGCTATAGAAAATCGAACTGCACACGAGTTAAATAATGACAAGGCCGTAGACTTATTTGCTGAACAAAAAGCTCGAAGAGTAAAATAGTAATTTCAATTCCCAAATGCAGAAATATATTTGATTTTTATTTTGATTATACATTATTTTTATTTTAAATCCTATCCTGTGCTGTGTATAAAATACTCGCGGGGGCGGCATTTTTCAGTTTATGCCCCCACTAAAAAAATTGAAGATCTGGTGCTGCTTATGGCATTGGATTGCCATATTAATATTTTTTGAATTTTGCCGCGATTTATCTAGGCCTTCTTTCGCTTGACAGACTCTACTTACTAATACTTCTACCCACATACTACAACTACTTTTACCCAACTACTACAACTTTTACCCACTACTACAATTACTATTACTTACAGTGTAGTAATCCTGTGGTTGGTGCAGACATTTAGCGGCGGCGAGTAACGCTGACGGTGGTAGTACTGGCTTCGGTCGCAGTATCCTCCAAACGCCGGCCGCACCGCGCCATCTTTTGGACAAAATAGTCATAATAATAAAATATAAGAAAAATCGTTAAAAATCTACAAGAATATTTAAAAAATATACCGGTTTTTTTGATTACATATTCTACAATGAGTATATAAATACACACCTATCTGCCTGTTTGCAATAAATTTTCTTTACATTATTTATCTTATAACCTAAAAATTAAGTTTAACTAAATCTGTAATTATGTAAAGACGGCCTAAGTACCTACTGATACAGTTATTTAGTAATTTTAGTGGAAAAACTATATGTTTAGGTTTATTAATATTCGTAACATTTTGTTATAGGTCAAAAAAGGTACATTTTTAACAAAAAACGATATACTTAAGTAAACTAATAATAATAATAATTGTAAAAATAATCAATTCACATGTAAAAAGTAAATACCTACGTACCTTTTTATAATTTTTGAAAATACTTAGATACTTATCACGGTTTTAAACATACCTACTTAATTTTTAAGATAATAAACTCACAAATCATGGTAAATATTCATTTATAGTCAACGTTTTCAGTAAAAATTAGGTGTATACCTATTATAATGTACTTACTTGCAAGCGCTTGATAGTAATGTCGTAACCCACAGCTTCCATTCCCTGTTCCTTTGTGCTTCTTTAGATAACGTTGTAAACGCAAACCTACAAGAATATATTTCTCATTTTATTGATTACTAGCCGCCTCTTGCGACTTCGTTCGCGTCCCGTTGGAACCCGTTGATTTTTCGGGAAAAAAAGTAGCCTATGTGTTAATCCAGGTCACGCACAATATATATTTCAAGTTTTATCGAAATCGGACCAGCAGTTGCAGCGTGATTGAAACACAAACATCCAAACATCTAAACTTTGACATTTATAATATTAGTGGATGGTTTGAGCTTTTATTTAAAAAACAAAGAATATACTTACTTATAAAAGAGCCAATCGCTGGAAGGCGAAGCGAGTGCCGCGAGAAGAGCTCTATGCGAGTGCGTGGCGAGTGGCGCCGACCACGAGTGGCTTAGAACTCTCCAGCATGCTTGCCACGCAGCCGAGCCGTGGCTACGGACGCCTGCTGTAAACGCCGCCTATACACAAACATAAGGTATTAAGAGTGGCTGACCACGCGTGGCTAAAAGGTCGCCACGCTCCCGAGCGTGGTTACAAACGCCTGCTGTGAAGGGTTATAGCCGATTCGTGCCTTCCATTGTTATTGCCGCCTAAACACAAACAAGAAGTAATATGAGTGGCTGACCACTCGTGGCCTACTCCATCTAAGTGCACGTCCATATTATTACGAGTATAGTACACCGTCCAGTTCATTTTATAGAACAGTTTTAAACTTAGACTCTTTTTAAGTAGATCCTCATAATCATCAGACTGTGGTTAAATAATTATGGCTCACAAATTTTGTAGGGATTTCTAAAAAAAAACAATTTGGAAATCCACACTGGTACACCGTAGCCAGTAGGGATTTATGAAAAAAAAAAAAAACTGAAATGTTTCTGGAATATATACTCAAAAATCCCTTGTGATTTCCCCCTGCGAAGGGTAGGGGAGAGCAGGTAAGATTGGTATACTTTTACTCTATGCCTTGTCTATAAAAAAGTTAGAGTTGCCAAAAAAGTTATCAGCGTCCTATGATATATTTTTACGCACGCCATATCATGCAAATATGGGTAATATTACGTCATTTACTTTCGCTTCATCTCTTTTTAACCAGTAAAACGAGAGGGAGGTAGCGAATATTTGTGATGTTTTCGTTTTGTTCGTGTCTTTAGGTAACAGAAGACGTTTTGATTAGTTTCATGATATCGGTTATGTGGATTTAAATATCGATATGATATCTAACCCATATCCGATAAGTTACGATACATCGAACTCATGTCTAACCCATTTTCCCCGTACCTCTTGATATATCTCTGGTATGGTGTCGTTTCTCTCGAGCCATGCGTCGAACATCTCCAAGGCTTGCTTCGTCACCTCCTTGTTCTCCCATTCAACACCAGCAGTCAGTAATGCCCCACTTAGCCATCTACAACATAAATACATCCGATTGCTACTGATTTGGACCAGTTGAGCTGTCTATAAATCGTTTGCAACGGTTTGTAGATAGCTCAACTGTTTCATGTGCATTTTGTAAATATTGTGAATACTTTATAAGTTGTAATTTTCTTTGTGAATAAATTTTAATAAATATACATAAATATATAGGTCTGTAGGTCTGTAACTGTAGAAAAGCCAACTAAAACTAAAGATTTTATTTAGTAGATCTACTTATTTAGTTTATCCCTAAACTAAATAAGTAGATCTACTAAATAAATGATTCTGATTTCGAAAATAATCGCTCGAATCTCGTAGTACTGTTTGTTTAATTTTGCGACATCGAGGTAAAGGTTGGGTGAATGACCTGTACTGCGGTGTTATTTGGCACATACTATAGTAACACCCAGACACAGAACATAAGGCATCTCAGTTGATACAGTTTTAGAAACTAATAATACAATTTATAGCTTAAAATTTAGACAACTACTACTAATCCTATATCTACTAATATACAGACCAAACTTACAGACCAGAATATTAAGTTTTAGTAACTTACAGTTGATCCGAAGGCAACGCAGGTCCAGTATTAGTAGCAGAATGCAAAGTAGCCAAGAGTGTGTTTAGCCGGGGTCCGGACGCACTTAACGCCAGAAGTTGCTTCCACCAGGATAGTTGGGAAACCACTACACGCCATGGCGCCCAATGCGTCTCTGTACTTAGACGAGCTGAGAAAAAATATAATCACTACAATAGTATAGAGCAAAGTCGCTTCCGGCGTCTGTCCTAATGTCTGTATGTATGTATGCTTAAATCTTTAAAACTACACAACGGATTTTGATGCATTTTTTGTAATAGATAGAGTGATTCAAGAGGAATGTTTATATGTATAACACATCATCATCATCACAGCATTGCACCCGTGCGAAGCCGGGGCGGGTCGCTAGTGAAAAATAAATAAATATTCTTGGATACAAAACGCTCTCTAATCCCAAACTAAGCAAAGCTTGTACTATGGGAACTAGATTGCTGATATAATACTTATATTCATTTTTTTTGTTTATACGTACTTATGATACATAGTAACACACAGACTTAAAACAAACATCTATGTTTGCCACACATGTTTGTTCTCGATGGGGATCGAACCCACGACCCACAGCACGGAAGGCAAAGCTACTACCGACTGAGCCATGACGCCTGTCAGATTAGATTAGAGAGTATTTAGCTTTTTTAAACAACGCCATCTAGTCTCAAATTGGCTTGAACTATGGGAACTAGATTACTGCATACAATCATAGGACAAAAAATGTTTGTGAGAGGGTGTGTGCGATAATATAACGTATGGGTACGGAAATCATCGGTGCTACGGGCGACCTTGTAGAAGTGGTACGCATGTGCTACGCGGGTACTACGTAAGTGCTACAAACTTCTACGGTTGCTACAACTCTTTCGAATTCGATCAATCTAATTACTCACTGCCTTTATACGTGATGTGTGATGTGTGATGTGTGATGTGTGATGTGTGATGTGTGATGTGTGATGTGTGATGTGTGATGTGTGATGTGTGCCGTGTGCCGTGTGACGTCTAATGTGTGATGTATGACGTGTCACGTGTGATATGTGATACTCACTGGCGGCGGCGATGGCTCGGCTGGCTGGCAGTCGGCCGGCTCGGCTCAGTACAAATGCGTCGTCTAACATTAGTGCGCGTTCTGCCGGACCGCCATTATCGTACATTTCGGCTGCGCGCGCAGCTACTGATTCAGCAGTCTGTTATACAAATTATTATGATAAATCGGTAGGTACATTGTTTAAAAAATAAGTATAAAAACTGAAATCAGGCTCTAAAAAGTATGATACAAGAAAATATTCCATTTGAAATTGTTATGTACTTAATCATGTTTAGAGGATAGCTACATAACTCACTAGAAAGATAATGTTACAAAAGATTTAAAAGCCCGGCCATTTCACACCTCAGAGGGCGTAGTACGAGTTTTGGTGTGTAAATCTGGTGTGAAACGTCTGACGGCCAGCACACCAGAGTGCGCTGATTTGTATGGAGACACTGAGCGGATACTTTGAGAAGCTTGGTCTACACCATGCCCGTACTCGCATGTTGAGCTTCTCAAGGAATCCGCTCAGTGTCTCCATACAAATCAGCGCCCACTAGTGTGTTGGGCGTCTGACGTTTTTCACCCACACTATACGAGTACACTCGTACTAGGCCCTCAGTACTCATTTTTTACATATCAAACATTTTGTAATCAAAATTTTTATTTCCAAAAATTTATAACTCTGTTTTCAATTCGTTGGTTAAATACCATGTACTTACATAGCCAGCTGTGATATCTTGTGGTGCTACTCGGTACAAGCCCCTCGCTCCGACGTTATACCTTACCCATTTATGCTTCCCAAGGTCTGGTATTGTCACTGCAGGGAATATCATCACAGTTTTAGTATATCTCGTTTTAAAATACCTCGTTCGGTGCCTATTTAAGATAAGATAAGATAGTGTTTATTCAGCCACCACAAAAAAATATGAACAAAAATATAAGAAATAAAATAAAAACTATAAATAAATAAATAAATATTCACGGACATTTAACACAACGCTTTCTAGTCCCAAACTAAGCAATGCTTGTACTATGGGAACTAGATTGCTGATAGAATACTTACATACGTTTATTTTTGTAAATACATACTTATAATACATAGTAACACCCAGACACAAAACAAACGTCTATGATTGCCACACACAAATTTGTTCTCAATGGAAATGGAACCCACAGCACGGAAAACAGAGTTATTAGTTAATATCCAATGTGCAAATGCCCTTATGTTTTTAACTTACTCTGTGTATCGTTCATCCAAATCAGATGCGTCACATTTTCGGCCCAACGCGATACTTTGAGAGGCTTTGTGTCGTTACCAACATCGTACCTAAAACAAACAATAGTAGGTACATTACTGCAGCCAAAGAATATGTAATACGTAGTTCCTACGTAAGAAGAAGCGGGACTGTCATTCTACCAAAATTACACACTGAAAAACTCGTTTTGTATGAAACGTGATTCAAATTTTGACTCCCGTTTCATACATTGTTCGTTTTTCGAAAGCACGAGTCTAGTTCGAGAGTTTCGCCTGTCTGACTGCAGCGGCCAGCAAGAGGCAATGATGGACGAACGTTGGCTGAGGCGAAGCCGAAGCACACATACGTGAGTCCATCATTGCCTAGTTGTGGCCAAGGCTTGTATAGTACTTTTCTCTAATAATGCGAGGAAATTAAAACTAAGTACCTAGGCAAAACTTTTTATTTGAAAATACAATTACTTTCCAAAATTAATGACGAACAACGAAGTTACAGAGTTCATGTTTTTTTTCAATAAACAGCTTTATATTTGCAAGCCTGTTCGAAATTTGAATAAAACCTTTGATAAGTTACCTCCTTGGTTGCCATGTTTCATAGTAAATTGAGAACCTCCTCCTTTTAAAAAAATGGTAGGATTAAAAATGGTCTTAATGAGAATAAAGATATTTAAACTTACCAAGTGCCATTGTGAACATTTTCCGTTGAGTTCCTCCAGACCCGAGTGACATTCTCAATGTCCTCCTCAATGGGTCCTACCGCGAATGTCACCGGTATTATCCATTTAGCCAGCGGAGCTTGTTTTGTGGTAGTACGCCGGGTCGTGGTCGTGGTAGGGGCAATCGTTGTCGAGTTGAAATCTTCTTCGGATATTTCCGTGAAGTTTTCTAGAAGACGAAAAATGTTTCAAACAGTCTCGATTTTATTATTAGTTACCTGTCTTCATGGACGCCGGAAATAATATGCCTTTACATCGATTGAAGATGATTTATACAGCGTCAGGAGGCAACCTAATGGACGCCGGAAATAATATGCCTTTACATCGATTGAAGATGATTTATACAGCGTCAGGAGGCAACCTATGCCTACACTTAACGACACACTGTAGTGCCTGGGACAATGTTTAGATGGAGTAGGCTTGTAACACAGATTTTTGAATGAAAATCTCTACTCAAATTTAAGCTTGAGTAACGATTTCTTTATCGGCATACGAGCTTTAGGCCCGCATGCTCATTAACTGCTCGCACTGATCCGGACTCAGAGTAACTGAGACTGAGTGTAGATTCAGACAAATAGAGGCTCAAGTCACGTTTTCCTTAGAAAAATTATATATTCAATCTAAGAAGGTTTTATTTCCGAGACTATTAGTAAGAAGGCTTATTAGCGCTTAATAAAAAAAAAAAAAATAATCGCGGACACTTAACACAACACCTTCTAGTCCCAAACTAAGCAAAGCTTGTACGATGGAAACTAGATGGCTGATAGAATACATACTGTTGGAAGCCCCTCGAAGAAGCCTGGATTATGTGACGTCACTTGTTTACGCACTCCTTTATAAGGCGATGCGCGCGGCGCGACCGGGCAGTCTTGATCGGACTTTCGTCCGATGCACATGTCTTTATAGCGCTCTAGGGTTGCTAATTATTGTGCGAGACTAACTGATTGGTCGGTAACGATGATCAGTTACGAAGTTAGTTAGATTGTTTAACTAGTCAACGCTGTTTTGTTGGTTAAATGTAAACTGTGAGGTTATTTGTGTAGACTGATGATTTCTCGTCATTTTTAGTGCCATATCCTGATTTCTATGAGCATTAATGCGATTTATGGAAGTTAGCTGTTTGTCAGCTGTTAAAGTTATGTGTTTTTTTACCTCAAATACTACTTGTAGGGGATCGAATAAAAATGCGTCATTTATTTGAACACTAGAAGAAGTTGGGGGTGAAATACGGAGTAGGTAGGGGTGCTATTTCCAAAATCTATTTTTAAGGGCTACGGAGCAGCGGTGTGGCTTTCTCGTAGGTTAGCGAAAAAAAACTAGTCAAACTGAAACCGTATCCACCCGCAAGTTCAATTTTTTATTTATTTATTAGTACTCCAATGTTTTTTAACAGATGGCGTTACAAGTATAAGTACAACTGTAAAAAGACAAAATGTAGGAAAAATCTAAATTTAAATACTAGGGCGTGTGTCGCCTACAATCCACCCTCTTAGTGCTGAAATGAGCTGCTGAACTAAAGGGAAACAAAACAAAAAATTAATTAAGTTCAGATCAGCACTAACTATTCCGATGGTTCAAGTAGTGCGACACGCGTTACAGGACGGCGCACCAAACCAGTTCGGGTGCGTATGTCTACTACTCGCACACGACCGTCGTCGGCAGCATGGGTCGCACTCACAACTCCGTGCCGCCAGCATCCACGTTCAAGATTCGGTTCTACTATCAGAACATAATCTCCATCTCGCAACGCTCTCTGATCCCTACACCACTTCTGCCTAGGTATCAAAGTAGGTAGATATTCTTTAACCCAACGCGTCCAAAACATGTCAGTCAGTCTCTGTGCTACGCGCCATTGTTTACGTAGGCATAGGTCGTCGTTATCGTACCTACCGAATACGGGACTGTTCGAGGACGTTCCTAGCAAAAAATGATTAGGTGTTAGAGCTTCAGGGTAATTAGGGTCACACGAGACGTGTGTAATAGGGCGACTATTAACTAGCGCTTCCACTTCTGCGAATAAAGTGAAAAGCGTCTCAGGATGTGGAGCGCGTTCCTTTAGTACGACTTTCAGGGCCGTTTTAACCGTGCGTATCATACGTTCCCAGGCACCACCTTTCTCAGGGGCCCCGGGAGGTATGAACCTCCACTCAATACCTCTCACGGTACCGTCCTCACAGAGTTTGCTCTTATCGAGTTCCAACAGACTCCGCTTGAGCTCATTATCCGCTCCGCGCAGGTTCGTCCCGTTATCTGAATAGATAACGCTGGGTGTCCCACGGCGAGCGATCATGCGTCTGAGTGCCATAATGGTGGAGTCTGTACTCAGACTCTCACTGATCTCCAAATGGATGGCACGTACAGTCAGGCACGTAAACATCACACCGTACCTTTTATGTCTTTTTCGGCCGACGGTAACCTCCATCGGTCCGAAAAAGTCCACCCCCGTATAGGTGAAAGGTCGACGATTGTGATGCAGACGTGCAGCGGGCAGGTCCGCCATGCGCTGCGGTTGCGGCGCGGCGCGGCGGTGCCGGCAGAACGGGCAGCGTGCGGCGACTGCGCGTACAGTCGGACGCAGCTTTAAAATCCAGTAGCGCTGTCGTAACTCATTTACGACTAGCTCGTTGGCACCATGCATAGCTTTTCTATGGTGGTACTCCACTATCAAGCGAGCTATATGGTGACGACCATCGAGTATGGCGGGTCGCATTGTCGAGCGGGTGACACCTTCGACTTTGTCGATCCGGCCGGCTACTCGTAGTACATTAGCGTCGTCAAGATAGGGCGTCAATGTTATCAAACGACTATTTGATAACAAGGGCTTATTTTGCTTGACAATATCGATATCTTGCGGGAACGAGTCGTGCTGAGATTTCTTAAGAAGAAGAAGCTCGGCCTCGTTCATAAGCTCAACATCCATGCTTGCTTCTATTCGTTGACAACGTCGAACGAACAAAAGTATTCTAGCGGTCACTCGTACGAGTCGTAGCCAAGATGAGTAGCTATCTTCGTTTGGCAAGGAGTATTCAATGGCTTGAGACACCACTACATTCAAGCTCCTTTCCTCGCAGGCAACGTCTGGCGACGGCTTTTTGGTGGCAGACAATCCTTAGGCCATGTATCCTCAGGCTGCCGTAAGAACTGCGGTCCGTGAAACCATACGCTATCGTATGTGAGCGGTGGCGTTTCGTCTTTAGTAGCTAAGTCGGCTACATTTAGCTTAGTAGGGACGTATCGCCATTCCGACACATTCGTAAGCTCATCTATTTCGCCTAAGCGATGAGCTACGTAAGGCTTATAGCTTCTAGGGTCGCTCCGAATCCATTGCAGGACCGTTTGTGAATCGGTCCAGAAGTACCGCTTATCGCACTTCATATTTTTATGTTCTCGCTGAAGCGAGTCAGCGAGGCGAGACGCTGTAAGCGCGCCTTGCAACTCCAGTCGGGGAACTGACACAGGGCGGAGTGGAGTCACTCTGCTTTTACTAGCTGCGAAGATAATTAAAACCTGTCCGTCGGCACGAGTCAAACGCCAATAAATAACGGCTGCGTACGATTTGATAGAAGCGTCACAAAATATGTGCAGTTCTTTATTTACGACCGACTCGGCATCACTACCTATACCTATCGATATGAAATAACATTGAGTCCAACTACCAGCATTGTGATACCACCTAGGTATACGTAGGGATTCTAAAAGTTTTAATTCATCGAGCCATAACATCCACTTAGTGTGCTCACTTGAGTGGATGAGGCATTTCCAATCAACCTTCGATCTGTGTACATCTTGAAAAAGAATTTTACTTTTTATAACAAATGGCGATAAAAAACCGTGTATATCATAAATAGACATAATAATGCTGAGCATTTTTGCTTTTGTCGGAGGCGTAGAACCATCTAAAATATCACTAGGTATCTTATCAAGCGAGATCTGAAACCCGAATGAATCATCCGCAGGATGCCATATCAATCCTAAAGTGCGCTCACTTGTGTTCATAGCTCCGTGCTTGAATAGCACAGCTGATTGCGCGAGCGCTTCTGCAGGTATCGAGTCTAAAACCGGTTTGCTATTACTCGACCAGCCTCTAATTTCAAAGCCTCCTTTTGCGTGAATAGAAGTTATATCGTGTACTAATTTAATAGCTGTGCTTTCATCGCAAGTCGAATGACAACAATCGTCCATGTAGTGGTCATTTATAATTACATCTACAGCCTCAGGATTTATATCCTTGTATTTTAGTGCATTTTTATTTTTAATGTACTGAGCGACGAAAGGGGAGCATGTTGCACCGAAAATCAAACTTTGCATCGAAAGAATACGAATCGGTTTATCGAAAGATTCCTGCCACAAGAATCTAAGTACATGCTGGTCGCTAGGTTTTATTAATATTCTAAGAAACATGTCGCGAATATCTCCTAGTATAACAATTCTGTGTTCGCGAAATCTGAGCATAATTCCGTATAGAGAATTATATAACTCCGGTCCTGTTAGTAAATAATCATTGAGGCACACGCCATTAACTTTAGCGGCGGCGTCAAAAACTAACCGTAACTTGCCAGGCTTATTTGGGTTCTGAACACCAAAATGCGGTAAATACCAAACATGATCAGCTGAGAGTTCGTTATCAGTTAGTTCTCGAGCGTAACCATTGTCTAATAATTTAGATATTTCTTTTTTATACCTATCGGCGTAATCATCATTCTTGCGGAATTTGCGCAACAATAATTGTTGACGCGAGTAGGCATTGTTGTATGAATCAGGCATCATAAAATCGTCCTTTTTAAAAGGTAAACCTACTTCCCATTGATTACCTACCTGACGTGCTGTTTTATCAAGAATTTCGACAGCTCGAATGTGATCCTTATTCTCTCGGGATACGGGTGAAATTCCTATCAAATCAAAATTAAAGGAATTTTTAACTAGGTCATTAAGTTCGCTAATTTCCTGCACATCAGTGTCGCGAGAGTGAGCGAGATGGAAGACGTTTTGTTCACTTACCCGAGGCTTCGAGGAGTGAGTGCGCCCACGGTGAAAACCATGGATGGTCCATCCCAATCGACAGCGTGATGCGTACAGCGAGTCCCTGTCTCCATGTATAACCTCCAGCGGCGCTATTAGGAAATAATTATCCTCACCAATAAGTAACCGCGGTTTTACACTGGTATCGGTGCAAATCATATGCTTGATATGCGATAGGTGCGTACTATTTACGCCATTCAAAACAGACAAGTTTTGAGAACACAATTTTAACTGAGCACACTTACGTAACTTACAGTCATAATTAACATTGTCGTGTCCCGTTATTTCTACCTTAACACTAGGCACTTCCGATTGATACACTGATAAACCGAACGCATCTGTAAACCTAATAGGTCGCGCACTATCACACTTTAACCCTAGGGTATCTGCCAGATCGGCATCGATCACTGACACTTCGGCACCATCGTCCAGGAGTGCGTACGTATTCACTACACCTTTAGGGCCGCGTAATCGAACCGCGATCACTTTCAGCAGCGCGAACTCATCCGGGGCGATGCTCGCGTCGTCACTATCTCGAGCGAAGTGCATCATGGACGCGTCGGGTGCAACTACAGGTGTTGCGGGTTCCGGGGTCACGGTCATCTTATCAGGTGACGATGACGTCATCTCAGGTTTCGTCCAGTGCAGCAGGCGATGATGAGCCATGCCACAATTATCGACGTCACACATAGGTGCGGGGCACGTATCTTTATTGTGTCGAGTTATGAGACAACAATAACACAGACCGCGCGTTTTGACGTATCTCCATCTATCTCTGCGCATCGCACGTTTGAATATGCGACACTCTGGCAATGTATGACTGCCCTTCTGGCAGAATTTACACATTGTGGTATCAGCTGCGGCGACGACGGAAGAAGTGTAGACAGTACGGTGACGATATTTATCGTCAGTGCGCTTTGCAGGAGCGCTCATCGGCTTTTGTCTTGCGGCTGAATACATCCGACGACTGATAACATTTCAGCCTCCAGCTTCAAAAATGTAGCCAGTAGTTCCAGTCTGGACTTGCCTTCACGGATATGTTTATAGGCAAACTCCGTCCATCTTCCGATCAGGGTACTCGGCAATTTAGATATAATAGCTGCGGCGAGCTCTGGACTTCGAAGATAGTCGCTCTGGTCTAGTGCGCGTATTGTGGCCACGCAATTATTGACCTTGACGGACAAATTAATCAAGTCTTGTTGATAATTAGTAGGTAACGATGGGAGCTTTTTCAATTGCATCGTTATGTTGCTAATAATAATATCAGCTCGACCAAACCTGAGTTCCAGCGCTTCCATGACCGCTGACGGCGGAGTGTTGCCGATCAGCAGGTCAGTCACTGCTTCCTTGGCCTCACCTCGTAGAGATTTACGAAGTCTCCACAGGTTCTCACTGTCACTGAATTTACACACGCGTGACGAATCATCATAGGCATTTTTAAAATGTAGCCACTCAATACTGTCACCACTGAAAATAGTTAGCTCGCGTGGCGTGGCAAGGCGACTCAGAAGCTTATCTTCATGCTTCGATGCTGATGATTGTGTAAGTAGATCCTTCAACGTATCAGCTAGTTGTTGGATACTAGTGTCGTGCTGAACGGGTACTGTACAGTTCGTGTCCAGCCACTTCTCCACATTCTTGTGGGCTTTGTTCTCGCTGCGAAGAGACGAAGGATAGGAGCCACCAGCATCTCCATCAGGAGCGACATCGGTGCCGACGTTATGAGCTTTCTCACTTTCATGGTCGACCATGGCAAGCTGGGCTTGTAACTTTTTGTCAATTAACTCCATCTGAATCATGGCTTTTGCTTCCGCCGCTTCTAATTCGAGTTGTTTACGTCGTGCAGCCGACGACGCAGTAGACTTCTTCGTACACATCGTAGATTTCGAAGCACATGTTGATTGCTGCTCAGTACCGGGCGACGCCATCTTGCGCGGTGGTACTGGCGTTGACACGTATCCTTCCCGCGACGATGTAGGACAATCGGGGCCGCGAGGAAAAATCAATTTCTTGAACTCCTTTTTCATAGGTGCACTATCCAACTTGTTGGTTTCCGAAAGTTCCTGGCGTTGACGGCGCGTGAGAACTTTCGAAGGAGTGTCCGACATGACGACACACGTTCACTGATTTTCGATCCGGGCTCGGAAGGACGAATTGTAGGGGATCGAATAAAAATGCGTCATTTATTTGAACACTAGAAGAAGTTGGGGGTGAAATACGGAGTAGGTAGGGGTGCTATTTCCAAAATCTATTTTTAAGGGCTACGGAGCAGCGGTGTGGCTTTCTCGTAGGTTAGCGAAAAAAAACTAGTCAAACTGAAACCGTATCCACCCGCAAGTTCAACTTTTTATTTATTTATTAGTACTCCAATGTTTTTTAACAGATGGCGTTACAAGTATAAGTACAACTGTAAAAAGACAAAATGTAGGAAAAATCTAAATTTAAATACTAGGGCGTGTGTCGCCTACACTACTTCTTATGTTTTTTTTTATTTGGAACCGCTTCTGATTCCTAACATCAGAAGTGGGATTGCTCTCAAGCCCATATGGTCAAATGAATTTTATTTCTATGTACCCGCATTAAAAATTTTGGGAGAAATCATCAATTTTATAGTTGTCATAACATTTTATGGATATAAAACGCGTTGGCTGTTCACTAATATTGTTTACAAATGGATTACTCGAACCATTTCTCCCGAATGGATTCCGAGTAAGTGAAAACAGGTCGCGAGAAGTGTCCGGAGGTGATGGCAACAGATGTGCGTGGCATTGTGACTGCCAGCTCGATCATCATGTCTACATGCCGCAGTCACGCCTGCGAGCACTGCCCCCAGCAGTGCCAGTGCCAGTTGCAGAGTTCGCGACCCCAGAGCTTCAGTGCCAGCTTGCGATGCTAACACAACGTGTGAGCCTCTTTTGAGAGTGCTATGTCGTCGTTGGACATCACTGAACGCCTCATTTGGAACGTTGAGAGCGTTAAACAAGGTTAGATCCAACCAATATTATGTTCTGATCTTTGATCAGGTTGTGTGATATCGATTCTTAGTGCAAAAAGGTTAAACAGGCTTGTAGAATTGGACGCTGGAGGTACAGCGCGTGCTTATCCCGAATAGCTAGTTGCCTGAAGGGCTTATAGTTGGTTTAACATTTTAAAAGAGTTGAAACCACTGTGTTCACGCAGAATCGATATCGCAACAGTTTTAAAAGGCTATGTATGCCGACGGTTGTTACACGTGTGTAGATAATTTCGACTGTCTGTTTTAAAAATTATATTTTATAAAAAGTAAATCCGTAATTGGCCATAGGATTAGCCTAGTTAGATATTATTTAATAGTATTAAGGGCTGTGGGTTTTGTTAAATAAATAAAATAAAAATAAAAATAAAATAAAATAATGCCAGGCTCCTATTTTGCGCCCTATCATTGTCAAAAGATCATAGCGAAGAATGATGGTTGTTACTTTAATGCGTGGAATAACTGATGCATAGTTAGGTACGTGCTTACATTTTATGTGGTGGCATTGGTTATCTCCAGCGCTTATGCAATAGACAGATGGTTTTTATAGTGATAAAAACTAGATCTAGTACCTATGTGTGCAGTTAGATAGAAAAACATCGAGAGGTATACCTATGTTTGTTCTGAAAAATACCAGGTCATGGTTACTGTCTTTTCTGCGAAATAACAATCTACAAAACAAGTTTTATTTCTTATCAAGAAATGTGGGATGCCTCGACAGATAGTGGCATCAGAACTGTGGTTATTCAGTGCTTTTTTAAGGCCTACCTACCTACCTACATATACCTATGGACGTGTCTAGCTCGTATTCTGCTGAATATTTTTAGACACTTTCAAGTACCCTCACCACACTCTGCGAGGTAAAAGATAACCGAAGGATTGTGTGTATGCCTGGGTTACCCTTGACATTGAGAACTTCTTTGAAGTGCTTATTTGGTTTTGTATTTTTCAAGTGTATCGATTTGTTTTTAGTGTACCCTACGTCTTCCTTCTGCAAACAGTTACGGGATTGGCTGCGTATAGGCCATCAGATTATATATCTCGTTTGAAAAATTAAAGGAGGTCACATGCTTACGGATAAGCATGCTTATGAGTGGGTATGATCAGCATTGGTCAGGTAAGCCGAACGTGTCCAAATTCTTAGACGAGGCACTGATGGTTTTTATACGAGCTTTTGTTGTTGACAGGACACAAGTTTATGCTACAAGCGTATGCGCTTGGGTGGATAGCGTGGTTCTGCAGCACTTCTGGGTCACGCGCTCTTAGTGGTGTCTGGCCTGCACGTTGCTGCTGGGCGCTTGTGCTGTGCCCTGGCGCCTGTGTCGTTAAGCGCTTCTGTCTCCGTTCCCTGGCGCCTGTGCAGCGTAGCTCTGGCTGTGCGCTGCTGTAGCGCGGCTCCGCCGTGCTCCTGGTGTCGCGCGCTGCTGATGCGCGCCTGTGCAGCGCAGCTCTGGCTGTGCGCTGCTGTAGCGCGGCTCCGCCGTGCTCCTGGTGTCGCGCGCTGCTGATGCGCGCCTGTGCAGCGCAGCTCTGGCTGTGCGCTGCTGTAGCGCGGCTCCGCCGTGCTCCTGGTGTCGCGCGCTGCTGATGCGCGCCTGTGCAGCGCAGCTCTGGCTGTGCGCTGCTGTAGCGCGGCTCCGCCGTGCTCCTGGTGTCGCGCGCTGCTGATGCGCGCCTGTGCAGCGCAGCTCTGGCTGTGCGCTGCTGTAGCGCGGCTCCGCCGTGCTCCTGGTGTCGCGCGCTGCTGATGCGCGCCTGTGCAGCGCAGCTCTGGCTGTGCGCTGCTGTAGCGCGGCTCCGCCGTGCTCCTGGTGTCGCGCGCTGCTGATGCGCGCCTGTGCAGCGCAGCTCTGGATGTGCGCTGCTGTAGCGCGGCTCCGCCGTGCTCCTGATGTCGCGCGCTGCTGATGCGCGCCTGTGCAGCGCAGCTCCGGCTGTGCGTTGCTGTAGTGCGGCCCCGCCGTGCTCCTGGTGTCGCGCGCTCCTGATGCGTGCTGGTGCAACGCGGCTCCTTCCGAGGGCCTGCTGTCGCGCGCTCTTGCTGGGCGCCTGTGCAGCGCAGCTCTGGCTGTGCGCTGCTGAAGCGCAGCTCCTGCTGTGCGCTGCTGTCGAGACGTGGTTCTGACGGTTTTTATACACGCTGTTTCTTTGACAGGGTGCAAGTTCTGCAGCACTCCTGGTGTCGCGCGCTCCTGATGCGTGCTGGTGCAGCGCAGCTCTGGCTGTTTGCTGCTGTGGCGCGGCTACGGCCGTGCGTTGCTGTCATGCGCTCCTGTTTGGCGCCTTTGCTGCACCCTGACGTGCGTGTGCTGCGCGTCCTGATACGTCGCGCACTTTTGGTGGAAGGCCGAGTGGACTGAAGAGTCGTACTCCGCTTTCTTTGAGGGTTGTTATACCCGTGTGGCCCTTGAGGTATTGGTTTGGCCCTTGAGGCATTGGCACCAAGTCCATTGGAATGGTGTATGGCCATGGAAGCTGGTCGGCTTTGCAAACCGACCAGTCGCTGTGTAAGTGCGTACACAGTGTTCATTATTTTTGGCATGTAATGTTTTGACTTTACATAATGTTGTAGCTGAATATTTTTGAGTATTCGGTTACAGTTTTTGTGGTGCTGGAGTTGTTAGTTATAGTTTTGTGGTGTTGGAGTTGTTTACTAACTAACTTTTACTGAATGCTTGCAAAGATACCCCGTACCCCTGAAGGTATTGACTTTGTTTTCTCATAAAACCATGTGTCTGTTTATTAGAAGCAAGCGATGAAGTGGACCAGCCTTCTTCTTTTCTCGTGGATGGACCAGTCTGGAACCTGCTAATCTGTCGGGACGCCAGAGTGTCAGGAGAGGCCGTGTTGGAAGCCCCTCGAAGAAGCCTGGATTATGTGACGTCACTTGTTTACGCACTCCTTTATAAGGCGATGCGCGCGGCGCGACCGGGCAGTCTTGATCGGACTTTCGTCCGATGCACATGTCTTTATAGCGCTCTAGGGTTGCTAATTATTGTGCGAGACTAACTGATTGGTCGGTAACGATGATCAGTTACGAAGTTAGTTAGATTGTTTAACTAGTCAACGCTGTTTTGTTGGTTAAATGTAAACTGTGAGGTTATTTGTGTAGACTGATGATTTCTCGTCATTTTTAGTGCCATATCCTGATTTCTATGAGCATTAATGCGATTTATGGAAGTTAGCTGTTTGTCAGCTGTTAAAGTTATGTGTTTTTTTACCTCAAATACTACTTCTTATGTTTTTTTTTATTTGGAACCGCTTCTGATTCCTAACAATACATACATTTTTTTTTGTAAATTCATACTTATATTACATAGAACTTATATCTACCATCCTCTCAGTCTAGTCGGCTTTTTATCCACAGGAAAGACAACGTCATTTAAGTCGACGGCACCACACATTTTACGAATAGAAAAATTAATACGTAGATGCACGACCGGATTTGAACCAACGGCCTCAAGATCAGAAGGCAGGTTCACCACTAGACTACCGCACCGGTGGAGGTCTACTGTTATATTATTAGTGTATTATATTATTAGTGATTTAAGGTTACACTAGTCGCACACCTTTCCATACAAATGTGGAAGGGTAACTACTCCACTGTTTGACGCTGACCAACCAAAACTAAGGATTATATCAAATTATCTCGTCATAATCTACGTCTGTATACACCCGAAACCGTAAAAAAAGTATTCATTTAAAATACTTTCCATACAAAAGTTTAGAAGCTTGTATTTTTTAAATGAATACTTTTTTTACGGTTTCGGGTGTATACAGACATAGATTATGACGAGATAAATTGATATAATCCTTAGTTTTGGTTGGTCAGCGTCAAACAGTGGAGTAGTTACCCTTCCACGTTTGTATGGAAAGGTGTGCGACTAGTTCACCCTTAATAGTGTTACCTGGTTCGTAAAACAGCTCATCTAATTCAGTCCTCAAGTCCAAAGTAAGGAGATTGTTCACAATGGGCGGGTCTGGGTCAGGCGGGTCTGCTGACATCACAAACCTACAACAATAATGCTCTTCTTTACAACAATATAACAAAATATAAATAACAAAATTCCTACAACAATAATGCAAATGGCATAAACTAAAAGGTTAACTAGTTTTTTCCCGGCACATCTCTTGGGTAGGCAGGTAAACAGGTCAATCGATACTGTAACTTCCATCGGTCTGTATAATGAATTAAAGTTATATTAAAGTGAAGATTATTTCATTACGAACACGGTGGTATAGGGTTGTCTGCGAAAAATCAGTTCTGAATTCCGGTTGTCGAGGTTTAAAAAGTGAAATTTTTAATTAATCATATTCTGGACTGGAATTTTTTAGGCAACCCATTTGCAATATATTTATTGACATATTTAATTGACAATAAAATCGTTTTCATCCATTAACCAGCTTGGTGAAGGTCGTTGTATAGCGGGAACTTGTACCAGTAATATTATAACAGGCGTCATGGCTCAGTCGGTAGTAGCTCTGCCTTCCGTGCAGTGGGTCGTGGGTTCGATCCCCACCGAGAACAAACATTTGTGTGGCAAACATAGGTGTTTGTTCTGTGTCTGGGTATTTCTATGTATTATAAGTATGTATTTACAAAAAAAAATGTATGTATGTATTCTATCAGCCATCTAGTTCCCATCGTACAAGCTTTGCTTAGTTTGGGACTAGAAGGCGTTGTGTTAAGTGTCCGTGAATATTTATTTATTTATATAACCTATTAATTTATATCTCGCAAGTCGTTCGTTTCGAAACAAAACTAAACTCATAAATCAACCCAGGGGCCTTATTCTCTATGACCAATACAAGCGCGTTACGCAGCACGACAAGACAGCGGCGTGAAATCGCCCTATGCCTATGCCGTATTTCCTATGCCATAAATGTCATTCCTTACGGTGACGTCATACGGTTACGGCAAGGAATCTCCTAAGTCATACAGAATAATGCCCCTGTTCGAAGAGATATTAGCAGCAAACGGTGTAATTGGAACTTACCGTTCTTGTTGGAGTACAACGTCGGAGCCAATAGCAGTGGCGTATAGCAGGGGGTACCCTGGCTTCTCACACCAGCCGTCCCACGCGTGGGCGTGGGACGGATCCCCATCTGGACCGTCTCGTTCTAAGGCTCGCCAGAGATCTCTGATAAAAAAGATTTTTTTTTTCATATATTTTCAAATTAATTAGGTAATTAATTTATAGTAAAAAAAATTATATAAGTAAGTAGGTATGCTAACTGCAATTTAATTCCCATAGTACAAGTTTTGCTTAGTTTGGGACATTGGGACTAGAGAGGATTGTGTGACATGACTGATATGTCCAGCAATATTTTTTTTTTTTTTTTTTTTTTTATGTTTTTGGTAAGTACCTAAGGCCGAGTTCCCCTACACCGGACCCGGGATAATGTGACCACTCTGTCCGGTGTCCGGTTCCCGGCAGACCGGACAAATCTGCCGGGAACCGGACACCGGACAGAGTGTCACATTATACCGGAAAAGTAGAGTTTTAGTATAATTTTTGGCGAGCCAGGCATATTTGCCGTATCCGGCAAAAATGCCGGTTCCGGGATAATATGAATAGCTCTATATAAATTGTACAGCCACTAGCCTTTCCGGCAGTTTTACCGGCCAGGCAGATTTGCCGGTCCGGCGTTGTGGGGAACCCGGCCTAAGTACCTAAGATAAAAATGATATACTTTGCAAAAATTTATTGAGTATTTTGAGAGTAATTTTCACCTGACATCCGTGGTAACGTCAACCAATCTTGCTATCTAAAAAATACCTTATTACTAAAGTCATAAGAGTGATATTCACCTGGCATCCGCACTAGCACACCTATGGTCTCTCAGTAGCCGCGCTAGGGCTGCCCGTCCGGCCGACTCGCCCGCTGCTTCTATTGCCATACTAACTATTGCTGCACCCTATACAAAAAACTAGTTGACTATCTGTCTGTAATAGTCTGTATTAATTTACGTTTACGTTAGTCACGTCCAAAGATTATGTACGTACTTCCTACGTAAGAAGAAGCGGGACTCCCATTCTACCAAATTACACACTGAAAATGTCGTTTTGTATGAAACGTGATTCAAATTTTGACCCCCGTTTCATACATTGTTAGTTTTTCGAAAGCACGAGTCTAGTTCGAGAGTTTCGCGAGTCTGGTCACGTCAGTCACATCTGTCACATCAGTCACGTCAGTCACGTCAGCTACGTCAGCAGTGTCAATCGTGGTTGTCAGTAACATCAGTAAGTAAGCAAAACATTTATTTGCAACACAGGAAATTACAAATAGAGTTTATAAATAAAGAAAGTATTGAAGAAAGTGACGTTACAAACAGCTATCAGCCACGTCAGTCACGTCAGTAAAATAACACAGTAAAATCACAAACAAATCTGACAGTCGCCGCGTTAGCGTATTCGAGTTATATTGCGCGTCAATGCCAGCTCGACTGCCAACCGTTGTAGTGTCACCGCGCAGTGTATCTCGGATACGCTAGCGTTACGATTGTCACATTTATTCATGATCAAAGCACAGAGCTGTGAAAAAAATTGTTTTTACAAGCCTCTCACCTTGTGAAGAGATAGCTCATCCGTAGCAGACTCTATATCAGCTCTCTCAAGTCTGGGAGATGCGACCGCTCGGACTGAGTTGCTCGAATCCAACCTGAAAGATAGGTTGCTTACATTATTTAGTCAGTCACGTCAGCCACGTCTGTCACGTCAGTCACGTCGGATATAGATGTTCGGTGGTCACGTCACCCACGTCTGTCACGTCAGTCACGTCGGATATAGATGTTCGGTGGTCACGTCACCCACGTCTGTCACGTCAGTCACGTCAGCCACGTCAGTCACATCGGTCACATCAGCCACGTCAGTCACGTCAGTATCTTACCTCAATGCAGGCAGCACGTGGTCCAACAACAATGCATCTTGCTGCCTTTCCGCAGGATCTGATAACGGAGGAGCTCGTTCAGCCAACACTGATGTTAGCGCTTCAAGCAACCATTGTGATGACCACCAACGCGGGGAGACGAGACCGGAAAACCACTGGAAATTTATCAGTAGGTAAATCTTCTGACAAAAATAAACCATCGAGAACAAACATTTGTGTGTTAGATGTGTTAGAACTTAGATTTAGTTCTGAGACGCGATCGGTGTGCTGCCTTGCATAAGCCTGGCAGGTTTTCTCAACTGTTTTCATACTAAATCATAGGTATTCTGCGACTAAATAGCGCGTTTTTTGCTGTCAAAAGCTTCTTGTTTTCGTACATCTGTAGCCACGTCACTTGACATTATGCTGGGCAGCGAAAGCAGTTCAGAGCTTGCGATATGGGGGCAGTATCTGGGTTAAGGAAGGCAGTAGAGTAATTAAATCCTCAAGTTACCCACAAACTTCCATTCAGGACAGGAATTAAGCTGAGACTAGACCTACTTATAGCATTTTCACAAAATAATAATAAATTCTTTATAATAATAAATTCTTTATAGTGGAATAAAAATAAATAAAATAATAAATAAATATTCACGGACACTTAACACAACGCCTTCTAGTCCCAAACTAAGCAAAGCTTGTACTATGGGAACTAGATGGCTGATAGAATACATACATACATTTTTTTTTGTAAATACATACTTATAATACATAGAAACACCCAGACATAGAACAAACATCTATGTTTGCCACACAAATGTTTGTTCTCGGTGGGGATCGAACCCACGACTCACAGCACAGAAGGCAGAGCTACTACCGACTGAGCCATGACGCCTGTCAATTGTCTAAAAATTACAATTTTGCACTTAGCGTAAGAGCTACAGCACGCAACAGCAAATACTAGCCCTTCATTTGGCGGTCTTATCACGCACATGCGGTTTCTTCCAGACAACCACAACACAAAAGACTCCTTCTTTTTGTATTGTAATGTTTCCTATCCACTTTCTTATTAAGCTTGTTCTTCTCATCTATTAATTGCTTACCTATTTTGTTTTTCTGTCGAATAAACCAGTTCTAACTCTTAGGGCCGTAAGATCAAAAGCAGTTTAAACTATGAGTTTCGTAAACTACGATTACATTTGATCGATGGATTAATCTAATGTCAAGTCGCGTGTCAAAGTGCCACCCATGGTCGATTAACTGCCATTGATTAGTTTAAACCACTATTGATCTTACGGCCCTTTTTCTAGTTATAGCAGTTCATTTTACGGCAAGTCATTCACGGTACAAGCTGTGCGCCTGGAATGCTCTGCCAGTGGACATCAAGAAATCGTCATCACTCCAAACTTTTAAAAATAACCTTAGACAGTATTATCTACTATAAAGATCCTCCGGATTTTTACTTTTTCCTTCTTTAACATGCTCTTATTTTACTTAGCATTGTATTTAATATTAAAGTATGTATTAGTTTATTTTATTTATGTAAGTTTTATGTAGTTTAGTTTTATTGTGTACATAACATTCTTTTGACAGTTTTTTTTTTGCGTTACATTGTTTGTGCACCGCCTTCCGTTACCGCTCCGCTCGTTACTTTCCATGCTACGGTTGCCTGGAAGAAAACGCTTTCAGCGATAAGGCCGCCCATTGTACTATACTTAGTTTTAAGATTTTATGTATTTAATCCTTGTGTACAATAAAGTATTATCTATCTATCTATCTATCTATCTATCTATCTATCTATCTATCTATTCTTACAAAAAGTGTCACATGAGATACACATACCTGCTGGGCCAGCAATCTTGCGATAGTCTTTGTATCAGCGAGTGTGGACGGAGCCAGTGTTATCAGACCCCAGCCTTCAGAGTAAGAGTTTCCACTTTCCACCACAACGATATCTGAAACACAAAGGTACAAGATACAAGATACGTTTACTTGCATAAATGGTACAATTTGGTCAAGTTCTAGTTCTTAATATTATTATTGCACTAGGTGCCGCTCGCTCGCTCCACGTAGTTCAATATATTGGGTCTGATTATCTCTTTTGCGAAAGTTTTGGGCAATGATGTAAAAGGGTCACCGATTGGTACCCCAGAGATGGTAAACGAAATAGAGGCCGTCAGCAAACAAGATGGGAAGACGACCTAAAACTTACAGCTGGACAACACTGGAGAAGGGTAGCACAAGATCGAACCCAATGAAAAGCGTTAGAGGAGGCCTATGCCGAGAGGCACACCAAATTGCGGGACATTCTATAAACTTTGAGCTCATAACATGATAACGAGAAGAGAACTATGCAAACCCAATGTTTGGAATAAATGGCTATATTATTATATTAGGTGCGGCTCGCGACTCCGTTCGCGTCCCGTTTGTCGTGATTTTGAATATTTTTGTGGCAACACTACTTTGTGTAAAACCAATAAGTTGGCCGGTAATAAAATGTATTTAATTTTGTCTAAGTAATAAATAATCATTTGAGAATGTATCGTAAATAATTTGGTAATTTAATTGATATTGCAATTTTAGGGAAAAGCAGAATAGAGTCATGAATATAGCTAATAAGTGTTGGTAGATGGCGCTAGTCGGGCATACTGCTTTTACCCTAGGTTTAGTCATGGGAAAGGTGGCAGTTGGTTGAGGATAGTCGAGTTGAGAACAAGACAAGTGTTAAAAGAAGTCAATGTATTGTGGTTCATGAATAAAGTGAGAAATATCCAAGATTATCCTGGCGTTTCATTACAAGTCAGAAGTTGGATGAACCAAGGTATGTAAAAATGTTATACCTACCCACTCTTCTTTTATTTTAGAATGATTGGACTATTATGCTATTATTCGTTCAAAGTATAGCGTAAAGTAAGATCTGGTTATATCTTATCGGTCACGATTGACCCGAGATTTTCCGAACGTGTTTACTTTTTCAGTTCAAAAGTACAGGTACATAAACAGTTTTATTTTGCTTGAATCTTTGTTTGTTTGAACCGGTCGGTATTCCACCGAGATTACCCGGTAGTGCTAACACCTTTCAATCAGTGGTTTTACTTAATGGTTGCCTTATTGTTTAATTTTCATAACTGACCATTAATTTTATGCTACCCGCTGATAGCTCTCCTTGAAGCCAAGTGTGCTAAAGTGAAAACAGTCTAAAGACATATATAGGCTATGTATGCCATAGTTATTTTAAAGTTACCCTAATCGTTTTTGCCATGTGTGCATTAAAATTTTAGTACCCGCAGGACCTGTACGTGGCTAAGTACGTCACAAAATTACACGGACTGTGTTGATAGATGGCTAGTTATGCCATAGCGAACCAAATGAGTTAGAGTTGGCCACGTGTGCCATTGATAGCGAACCAAGTGTGTTCAGGCTATGTATGCCATAGTAAACGAAGTCTGTTCTATCTGAATCGTGCCATGATTTGGCTTTCTGAATGGTTAAAAGTGAATAATAGACGCAGTTCTCTAGGCCCCTCTTGATTTTGGGTTTTGTTTTTGTTTGTACCTAACATTTACGAAACTACTTTCGTTTCTTTGAATAATTACTACTTCGAAGTACGTAGTTTAGTCAAGATTTTATAAAAATATCTTAATTCAATGCCGTTGCGGCATTCATCACTTTCATTATAATAAATATTACTCTATTAGTATTCTTATGCCAGATGACGAGTCTACAACATGGAACATAATATTAAGGATAAAATTATTTTGCTAATAGAGTATAATTTTTCTTTTCATGAGTTTGGATAAAACAGAGATTCCCAGGCGCATCGTCGTTCCTAGACGAGAGCGATTGCGCACACGTGAAGAAGCCAGGGCGCAGTGAGTCGACGCCTCTGACGACTGGTGAGGTACCGAAATTGATTACATCTCTGCATTAGCCAGACACGCAGACCTCTCACCGGTTTTTTATTGGTTAGTCCAAGTTAAGTCCAAGTTAAGAGTCTGACCGCGAATAGGTCTGCAGTGCTTGGTGAAATAGTGGAGTTTGAATCCAAGTATAGAAGGCGCCGCGGTGCCGCCGCCGTCTGTACCTGCCCCGGTTTAACAAGTTGCTATGTAAAGGAGACACTAAGTGCAGATCTTTATTGGGGCTGCCCATTTGTTTAGTTACAAGCTTAGCTTGGTTAGATTATAACACATTTTTAGTCGTACGATGTGTAAAGTACCTACTTGCAATTTTTTTAGAGACTTACCTTATGTATCTTATGTCAGACCTTCAGTATTATAGTAGTCTTTTGCTATATCAACAATGATTTCATTGTTATTGATATCAAAATCTTGGGACAACAAACACCTTCTATTAAGTTGTTGACTTGAAACTGATATTGTGTTAAAATACTTTATGCTATATCAGTAGCGATACACATGGTCGAATCGCTACTGGTATAGTCCGAGGTATTAGTCTGGTTACAGAAATACATCGAAGCCTGATTGTTGGAGATGAGTGAGACTCGATGTTCAGAGTTGTCACGAACCATGCAGCGACTGGACCGGCTTGGTTGAAATGATAGTAATCTGGATCGAGCATAGCACAGTCCTTTTGGTCGGAACGCGAGTGAAGTCAAGTGTAAACGGTTTAGTCAATAAAAGAGTAGTCTTTATAATTTAATTTGTTGAATGAAATTAGAGTAATCTGCTATCGTAAGGACTTGTAACCATATTTCTGGCAAGTAAACCATTTAATTTCATAGATACTGCGGGTAAGTACCTGCCATTGAAGTAGCGGACGTATAAGTATAATTTAAAGTAAGGCCAAGTCAAAACTACTTCAGCGTATTCTTCAGATCTTCTTGGAAATGTCAAAAACAAGGGACGAAGAATCGTGTGGTTTGTAGGTACCTTAAGTATCAAGATCTGTATTTGACGCATACTGGTAGCCTGGAACCAGCCAGATAATCAAACCACTGCTGTAGACTGATGTAAGGATGTAGGAGCCATTGTGCCACTTTTGGCATGGCACATACCCAAGTAGAAGCATTTCTGTGAGCAACTGTACCTCCTATATACAAATGCCAAAGATGAAGGTAGTCATTCGTATCCATTTCATTTATTTTTATTAGTTAAGTCTATACAGAAAGTGGTTTAGATCATCAACCGATTGTTATTATTTAATGTTTTTATATTAGTACCTATTTATACGTAATTATTTTATATTGCTGTGGCAAGAGACACGTAGTAATGATCAATCTCATGATAGAACCATTATTTTTATTTTATTTTATTTATTAGTATAAACAAACAGTTACAGTCTACAGATGAATAATGTGAGGCGCATGGCTAACTATGGCACCAATTAGGTACCGTTTAGGTACCAAAGATTGTTTAGATATACCTACATAATAGGTACTAGGGAAGCTAATCAGAGATAAGTAGGTAAGAGCTATTCAGGGAGGTTAGCTAAACTCTCCAGTAACAGTTTTGGAACTAGTGCGCGTTGCCGCAATGTCTAATTGTATGAATTTAGTAATTGTAAGAATCGACTAAGCGGAACAAAGATGAGCGCTTACCGACATGCGGTGGGTTCTAGTTGGTACTCTATAACATAATCTATTTACTATTAGTTATACAGTAATATCGTATAATAATATTGTGTTGTGACAGAAGACGTAAAGTAACATTGTTTTCAGTCGCGAGCGCCTTGACAACGTTTGTAGTGCACACAGTGTAAGAATTTATTGCTAATTCGAGTGCATCACTGTAGGTACTTGATAGCGGGTCCCAGGTGGGCACACAGTATTCTAGTTGTGATCCAATTAATGAATTATAAAAATAAAGGTACATAGGTGGCCGCGCAAATTTAGTGCTAGATCGCATAACTTCAAGCCTATAGCCAAATGCATTGATAGCCAGAGCAACGCCATTTGTAGAAAAAGAAGTTTGCTGCGTCAATAGGAATTATAGGGACACTTTTGCTCCAGAATGACTCGAACGTTATGAAGTAAATGAAGGACAGGGCGTCGGCGAAGAGATGTTTAAAAGGTTTCATCATACCGTGATTGCTTTGCACTGAGCCGTAGCAATATATTTATTTATTTTTTATTTTAAAAAGAATGGATAACCAACATAGGTTTACACAAAACAAATCAAAGTAAACTTAAAAGGAAATAAAACAGTGTGCTCCCATAATTAAAGGGTACCACAGCATGCGTATAGAAACAAGCAAGTTATATAATAACATAAAGTTAGGAAGAATAACAAAGTTACACATAAACAAAAGTAAGCTTAAGGCAATTAGGTTAGTAGACAAATAATTAGTAGGTATGTAACGGAATATAAACAAGATTATAGTAATAATAATAGTTTATTCAGAACAATGTACTGTGTGCACTAGATAAAAGATTAAAACGAAGAGACTGCAAAAGTTATAAAAATTGAGTAGCAGCCTCAACGCCCAACTCCAAGGAACCAATGATTTATTTGTTCAGATACAGAGAAAAATAAATAAAAAACTAGAAACATTGGAAATTTAAAGAAATATAAAAACATAAACTAACAAAATAAAAGTAAAAACAAAAAAATTAAACAGAGAAGAATACAAAATACTAGCAGATAAAGTTAAAAAAAAAAAACAACGTTTTTGTACTATAATAGAGCGACTAATGGTTGTTAAAAATAAGGATGGAAGACAAAGTAAGGTTGAACATTCTTGCAATAAACGGCTAATTTTGCGAAAAACTGAGTTACATGAGTGCTAGAACAGTAGAATAATCAGGTAGGCTAAGAAGTAGGTACATAACTAAGTATCATAAAATAGTCGTAAAATAAACAATATTTACATAGGTGCTCTCAAACGTTTTTTGAATTTAGGCAGAGAATTAGTTAAGCCCACATCGCACTTTTTAGAGATGGTTGTATTAGTAACACAGAAATAGGAATTGAGTAAGTCAACGATAAACCGGTAGTTTATCGCTCGTATTGTATAAGGAAGGAACAAACTTTCAAATGGATAGAACAAGAAACTAACGCGTTTAATTTATTAAAAGGTAAAATTAATAGATCGACCTATACTGGCTCTTTACAATTCAAGCCTTGACACAGAATCGCATAAGGATGCGAGTGCGCTTATAATAAAGATGCTGGCGCAAAGATGTAGTCTGGGTTTTAGTACCCCATAGAGAAGCTGAGAGGAAGAAACCTTGGATTAATATAAATCCTTCAGTTTCCGATGTCCGTAGCAAACCAGACGACTTTTTGGAATAGATAGTGATGTTGAAGTGCCACTGTCTGTGCCAAACAGGTGAATTGCGTGATCCTGTTTTTTTAGGCGACCTAATCGAATGTCGTGATCATCTTGTGATCTCTTTAGATAGTCTTAATGTAGCAGTTAATCTAGAACTTTAACTGTTATTATAAGTTAGTGAAGGTTATAGTAGCACTCGTACATAGGTAGACGTACTGTATTTCTCAATTTTGATATAAGTAGACAGATTTACAACACTGCATTTATTAAATTGAATAATTAATATAATGGCTGACCGAATCTATAAGTACAAAGTGATAGGTGTTCTGTGCAAGTTGATTGCGTGCAGTGAGCGCACCGACTAGACGTGCCGACAGTCTTTTCAAATTTTTAATTATTACTTCAAAGAAAAAGCGACCTTAATATAATAGTAACAAAACCGCATTTCAAAAGTGCATCAAGTAAGCCTTACACCCCACCGTACCTCACCCCGGTGAGCCGAGTTCACGAATAACTAATCCACCGTTAAAGTGAAACTTCTCACTAAGTATTAACATTGTTTGTGCGTACAATGAGTGTCAGGCGCAGTCCACCGGGGACACCCAGCGGAAGCGAAGATCCTCAGATCCCACCAGAGTACCGAACTGGACAAGATGGTAAATCTCTGCCTATACGGAAAAAGAAAAAGCTCGATCACCAGAATTCATACACAAGCAACGAACTAGAAGATTTTCGTGCCGACATACTTTCAATTCTTCGCGACTCTTCAATTGAACAAAATAAGAATATGTCGAAAATCTCAGCGGATATTAACTCCATAAAGCAACAGATCCAAGGTATAGAGCACAAGACCGACAGTATCATCGTAGAACAAAACAAAATTAAACTAGAAATATCAAGCATGAGCAGCAGATTTAACAACACAGAATTGAAAGTCTCTTCGTTGGAAAGTGAGATAGCCACGCTAAAAGTGACAGCCAAAAACGTTTCAACAAGTACGTTACAATGTGAGAATTTCATCTCTGAATTACGAGAGCGATCCATAAGAGAAAGAAATGTGATTATTGCTGGCGTCCCCGAGCTGAATTCCACTATCTCTAAAGAAAGAATAGCATACGACATAGTTGAAGCAACTAAAGTAATAAGAACAGCATCTCCAGACTGCCCTGATCCCGTCCGTTGTATCAGATTGGGAAAATATAAACCTGGAAATTCCAGATCGCTTAAAGCTACGCTGACTTCTGCAGAGTCTGCTAAAGATGTCTTGCTAAATAGACTAAAGGTAAATACGCAATCTGTTAGCATTTTTTCTGATAGAACACCGCAGCAACAGCAACATATGAACCTACTCAAAGAAGAGCTGCAGAATCGCCGGAGCCAAGGTGAAGAGAACATCGGCATAAAATACATCAAAGGAGTGCCAAAAATAATAGACCTCAAGACAAAAAACTAATAATCCCCACTGCATCAGACAACCAGCATGTGAGTGGAAGAATGAATGTCACATATCAAGTCGTTAGCGCCTATGATAGACTAACCACGGACAAAAAATCTCTAAAGTTTCTTTACCTGAACGCGCGCAGTCTTGTGAAACCTGGAAAGCTGGACGAATTAAAATGTATACTACAAGAGATGCAGAAGGTCCATATTGTGGCTATCACTGAAACATGGATTAAGTCTGAAACTGAAGCCCGGTCACTAATCATTCCCAATTACACGCATCACTTTAACCATAGAGTGCATAATCGGGGCGGAGGTGTCTCTCTTTATATCCACAATGACATCAAGCATGAACTTACAGAAGATAAATGCCAAGAAGATAACCACTTCCTCTGGATCCATGTGGACAAATTTAGTCTAGATGTTGGGTTAATCTATAAACCGGAACGGACAAATGCCACTACCTTTCTACAACTACTCTCAGAACAACTACAGCAGAGGAAAAGAGGAATACTCTTCGGGGACTTCAACTATAATCTGCTAAAAAGAGAACCTGCTACTAAAGAATACAAAACTACTCTCCAAGAAAACGGATACATTATAATCAACAAAATTGATAACGATCATTGTACGAGGGAAACTACTCAAAGTAAATCCATATTGGACCATGTATGCTCAAACCTTATGGGTCACCATTTTCATCTAGCTATAATAGAATCAGCAATGTCCGACCATAATCAAATCTATTTTGAAATACAAAGACAGCAAATGATCCCGCTCCAAAAAATGGAATACGACCAAATCAATTATGAAAGTTTCTGTAATTCTCTTGAGTATGCAATAGAGAACAACAATTTGAATAGGGAATACGAACGTTTAGAAGAGCTATTAGTGGAAAATATACGCAAAAACATGACTCGAAAGATAAAAGTACTCAACCCGCCAAGGAAAGATTGGATAAATGGAAAAGTTAGCTCAGTAATAGAAGAAAGAAATGCAGCATGGAGAAGAACACTTGATAACCCAGACGATAAGACAGTAAAGAAGCAATTCCTAGATACAAGAAGGAAAACAATCAACATGATTAATGTAACAAAAAGTGAATACTACCACAAAGCTTTTAAAGAGTGCAAAGAAAAACCAATGAAAATGTGGAAACTAATAAATGAGCTATCGTGTAATAAAATTAGAGAGAACAGTATATCTTTCAAACTTAAAATCGAATCAGAACTCATAACGGACGAACAAAAAATATGTGACCATTTTAATAATTTTTTCTCAACTATAGGATCTGTATTGGCTAAACAAATAGCAGAAAAGTATCACAATAATACAACAACACAAAATAAAAACCAATGCCCGAAATTAAACAGTCTAAAACCTACCACAATAGATGAAATATATAAAATAATCGACAACTTAAAAATAAACTGTAGCTCTGGAATAGACGGAATAAGCACAAGAATAATTAAAAGCGCTAAAAATATTATTGGAAAAGACCTAATGAACTGTATAAATAAATGTCTTGAACAGGGTGTCTTTCCGGACTCACTTAAAATTGCCAAAGTAAGTCCAATTTTTAAATCAGGCGATAAAACAGACCCGGGTAACTACCGTCCCATTTCAGTGCTGCCCGTGATCTCCAAAATTTTCGAAAAGGTCATTTATGTTCGACTAATCGAACATCTTGACTCTATCAACTTTCTATTTAAAGGTCAATACGGCTTTCGGTCCAAATCAAACACCTTATCTGCCACAATTGATCTCATTACTACAATAAAGACAAAAATTGACGAGAAACAACTAGCGTTGGGTGTTTTCATCGATCTAAAGAAAGCATTCGATACAGTCAGTCATTCTCTCCTTATTGATAAATTAAACAAAACTGCCGGGATCACAGGTACTGCGCTGGAAATATTCAAATCATACTTAACTAACCGCTATCAAATCGTTAAAATCGGCCAATACAAAAGTGACCCTAAGCCGGTAACATGCGGTGTTCCTCAGGGTTCAATTCTGGGACCACTATTATTTTTAATTTACATCAATAACGCCCATGAATTGAGCCTGCAGGGGAACATAACACTGTATGCTGATGACACCTGTTTGTTTTATTTTGGTGGGAAAATGCGGACTATGGCCCAACACGCTCAAAATGACCTAAATATTTTACAAGATTGGTTTCTGAGTAATCTTCTAACTATCAACGAGAATAAAACTAAGTACATCATATTTTCTGCAAAAAATAAAAAAATTGATGACTACCAACCACTGACTATTAACGATGTAATACTTCAAAGTACCGAGGAAGAAAAGTATCTTGGTCTTATTCTAGACAGTAAACTAACATGGAAACCACACATACAAAAAATAACTAGTAAAATACGCACCCTAACTGGGGTCTTACGAAGTACCATCCGCTGCCTTCCCATAAAGGCTCGCTACATAATTTATAATTCTCTTGTAAAACCCCATCTAGACTACCTCATAGAAATATGGGGATCAGCTGCTAAGACGAATTTAAAAAATATACAAACTGCTCAAAATAAAATAGTAAAACTTCTTTTTAACTACAACTATCTAACAAGATCAGGAACTGTATACAAGGAATCTAAGCTTTTAAATATAACACAAAACTATATGTACAACACGTGTATTTTAATTAGAAAAATAATAACTAAAGACATTCATTGCCAAATCACTTTCACTAAAAGATCACAAATACAGAGAAAAATTACAAGACAAGCCAATTATTTAATACTGCGCAGCCCCAGAACAAACTACGGGAAAAGCAATATCTTGTATGAAGGGGCGCGTATGTACAATAAACTACCAACTGATATCAAAGATGCCAAATCGTCAACGACTTTTAAAAAATATTTAAAAGTGTACATTACCCAAAATGTTATGGTGTGACTGCATGCTAACCGTATAAATATAAAATAAGAAAAATAGTAAGAATATTCAATACTTTTTAAAAGATGAATAGAATGAGTTATTTTAACCTAATTATTTACAATTTTAACTAAATTATTTACTAAAAAAAAAAAAAAAAAATTGTAGTGTTAAACTTAACGCTAATATTTCATTAAATATTAAGTTGTATAAGATAATATTTTACAAACATGCATGTTGTTATTATACTCAAAATCCAAATATGTCTTTTAATAATCTAATATGTATATCAATAATTATAATCTAATTTATTAAACGAAGAATAAACCATAAACAAGTAAACAAATAAAAAACCGCATCCATTATACAATGTTAACCGACGCTTACCGCAGTCTTTTGGTGTAACTGGCCACTATGGGCTCTGATTCCTTTGTTCGGCTGCAAGTACGTAGTCGTCAACGTTCCATACAACTGCAGTTTTTTAAAACTACCCACATTTACTTGGTTACTTATATAAGTTTGTAATGTAAAAAAAAGCTGTGTTTCTTACCTATACCTTAGATATCATTGTTAATTTGTTACGAATGTTATGTACCTACAAGAACTATGTTTTTAAAATAATTGTTACTGTTCGGAGTGCTCACTGGTTTAGACCATGTACCTACATAAGAAAAAACATGTTTCTCAGTAAGTAATTTATTTAAATTTTATGAGAAATAAATAATCTTAAACCTAAAAGTTTCGGAGTTACAATTTATTTTTCGTTCGATTCGGTCGGAGTACTTTAGAAAATACATTTCTGTGAAATGTTATCTAGGCTCGACGAATAAGATATTAAATTACCAGTTACATTTTCAACTAAGTACATTAACTTACCTAATGGTTATTGTATTGATTATGAATTAGTTTGTTCTAGAAAAAGTGGTTAATTAGTTCAAATTTAAATTTATTTATTTTTATCCTTTAAGTTTAATTATTTATTGGATCACCAACACAGTGTACACTAATTTTATGATAAGTATTTATTATGAAGTTATAGATATGAGTGCCATCACAATTATAGGCGAAAACAGCATGGTTAAAATTGTAAATGAACAAGTAACAATTTAAAAAGAAATAAATACAGTATAAAAATGTAAGACAAAAACATTTACAGTTAAAATAATTAAATAAGTACTTAACAATAATTTAATTTAATAAAAATTAAACTTAATAAAAATTAAACTTAATAAAAATTAAACTTAATAAAAATTAAACTTAATAAATAATAAACTTAATAAAAGTTAAACTTAATAAAAATTGAGTGTTACAAACTAGTTGAATGGCAAAAAGAATAAGTAATTTAGAAGAAAAGTCTTTGAAGTTCGATACTGAAGTTTTTGGTTTTGGCTCCTGAGCTAGTTATATAGAAACTGTGTTACAGGAACCAGTGGCTTCTCCCGAAGTGAGATAACAAGTACATTTTAATAAAATACCCTCTATATATTTGATTAAGTTTTATTGCAATATAATGTAAAATAGATGCTAAAGAAGCATTGACTGCTAATAGATATTTTCGTACACCGGGAGGTAGTACGAGGTCGGACGGCCGAATGTCGTGATTTTGAATATTTTTGTGGCAACACTACTTTGTGTAAAACCAATAAGTTGGCCGGTAATAAAATGTATTTAATTTTGTCTAAGTAATAAATAATCATTTGAGAATTTATCGTAAATAATTTGGTAATTTAATTGATATTGCAATTTTAGGGAAAAGCAGAATAGAGTCATGAATATAGCTAATAAGTGTTGGTAGATGGCGCTAGTCGGGCATACTGCTTTTACCCTAGGTTTAGTCATGGGAAAGGTGGCAGTTGGTTGAGGATAGTCGAGTTGAGAACAAGACAAGTGTTAAAAGAAGTCAATGTATTGTGGTTCATGAATAAAGTGAGAAATATCCAAGATTATCCTGGCGTTTCATTACACGTTGGATCCCGTTGATTTTTCGGGGTAAAAAGTAGCGGTGGTAATTCAGCTCACGGACAATATATTATTATATTCCAAGTTCCATCTTAATCCGATCAATAGTTTTGGCGTGAAACTTTCGCGTTTTTAATATTAGTAGGGTAGTAGGAAGTAGGATTCATATTGTGGGTTATTGTGGTTTATGGTATGGTCATGTTATGCGGAGAGATGTATGTCATGTAACAAGAAGAGTATTAGAGATGTGAATGTAGATGGGTATAAGAGTAGTGGTAGGCCAAAGAAAAGATGGATGGATTCGGTGTAAAACGACATGGGTAAGAAAGGAGTGACATGAGATGACGGATGATAGAAGAGCAGGGAAGTTGTGCCGACCGAACATGAAGTGGGACAAGGGCAAGGAGATAATGATTGTGGGTTATTGTGGTAGGAATTTATTATAAATCTTTTAATTTTAAATATACTTGAATTGTCGGAATATTTATCTTATTTTTACGTACAGGAACAGCATTTATAGGATACTAGCTTCCGCCCGCGACTTCGTTCGCGTCCCGTTGGATCCCGTTGATTTTCCGGGATAAAAAGTAGCCTATCCTATGCGTTAATCCGGGTCATGAACAATATTATATTCCAAGTTTCATCCAAATCGGATCAGTACAAATATACTTACAACAAATCTTTCCTCTTTTATAATATTAGTATAGATGTTTTACCTTGAGGGCAGATATCTCTTTGTGTCTTCTTCTCATAGAAAGAGACGAATGAAAGAAACTAAACTTACCAAACTTTGGAAGTGGATACGACGTGTTCAACTCAAAAGCAAACATCTGAATGGTCCTTTGCACCCATTCTAGTAGAGGCCTGAAATGAATTTTAATATAATTTTATTGTGTACTAGCTGTCGCCCGCAGCGTTGCTCGCGTTCTAGATCCATTAGAGTGTGACTTTTCAAAATTCCTTTCTTAATTCACCCCTACACTACATAAGGATACTACTACCCTCCAAATTTCATCTCCAGGAATATAATTCCTGGAGTCCTCCACCTCTAGTTTAGGCTGTGCGTTGATTGTCAGTCAGCTTCAAAAGAGTTATGTTTAGACAATTCCACTAAACGATCCTCACTGAGAACAAACATGTGTGTGGCAAACACAGATGTTTGTTCTGTGTCTGGGTGTTACTACGAGTATGTATCATAAGTATGTATTTACAAAAAAAATGTATATACCTAAATATTCTAGCAATAAATATAATTCAGCAATCTAGTTCCCATAGTACAAGCTTTGCTTAGTTTGGGACTAGAGGGCGTTGTGTAATATGTCCAAGAATATTTATTTATTTTATTTTATTTATTTAATTGAAAACATTGCAAATTCTTATGAGTAAAGGCTAATCTACTAAAAAGTACTGTATCTATTGAACAATGTGTGAATTTTCTCTAAAATAGTAGATAACTTACTCAGACTCGTCCAGTATAACTTGTTTATCGCTGTATAGACTGATCTCGGGTGGTGGCAACACCTAAAATAAAAGAAAATGATTCTATCAAAAGTAATTTCAAATTGTAAAATAATATATTTTTTTTATACAATATAGGCAACCCTTTGACCACAATCTCACCTGATGTTAAGCAATGATGTGGTCGACGATGTAGCACGGTTACCTAGAAGATACCTATTCACTCTACTCTTGAAAACTTCCAAATTATAGTCATTCGGGAACACAGACGCCGGCAACGAGTTCCACTCTTTGGCTGTCCGCATAATAAATGTAGACGCAAAGCGTTTAGTGCGGATTGGTGGAATTTATTCAAAAAGAAAATTACACCTAATACAGTATTTACAATATTTACAAAAAACACATGAAACAGTTGAGCTATCCACAAACCGTTGCAAACGATTTATAGATAGCTCAACTGCTAGTAATTTCAAATATTTTGGCACCAATTAAATCATTCGTCAAACACACTCAGATCACATACAAAATCAAAATGTCAGCCACGATAATGTCAATAGTAGGGACTAAACGTTTACACACATTTTTTTGTCTTTTTCTGATACTTACCTCGCTCGGGACGTCAGTGGCGTCAATGACGACAGTCACGTCGACTTCAATGGAGACTAATATCAGTAAGTACTTACCTCGCCTCCCGGAGTGATAGTGACGTCAGTGGCGTCAATGACGTCAGTCGCGTTGACGTCAATCGTGAATGACATCAGTAAGTAAGTACTTACCTCGTCTCCTGTGGGCCTAAGATGCGCACCGCGAGATATTTGTCATGTCGTTCTGTCAAAATGTAAGGATTTTGTACCAGATTAGGAACTGTTGCATTATCTGTGGTACCTAATGGTGTCAACAAAACGCGCCATAATGTACACTTTTGACACTTGTTAGTCGTCGTACCTCTCTGAGGACGAGATAATAGTCATGCAGAAATGTCAAAAGTTGAAAATTCAAAGACGCGGTTTCTCGACAGCATTACCACAGATAATGCAATAGTTCCTGTACTGGTACAAAATGCTTACATTTTGACAGAACGACATGACAAATATCTCGCGGTGCGCATCTTAGGCCCGCTGGAGTGATAGTGACGTCAGTGGCGTCAATGATGTCAGTTGCGTTGACGTCAATGGCGACTGACCTAGGTAAGTATTTACTTACCTCATCTCTCCGAGTAATAGTGTTACAGTAATAGTGTCAGTGTTAGTGCAGTGTGAGTGTGTGTGATAGTGTAGACGTCAATGACGTCGATTGAAATCAGAAAGTATTTACCTCGTCTCCCGGAGTGATAGTGACGTCAGTGGCGTCAATGACGTCAGTCACGTTGACGTCAATGGTGGGAGCGGCGCGACGTTGTAGTCGGCATACTGCTACTGCCATCATGTGAGGAGACATTGGCGGTGATGTAGCGAATTCATCTTGGAGCTAAATTGTTGAAATACGATGATTAATATACCTTCAGTAATAATAGCCCACTCCGGGACTTCAGAGGGTTAAAATACTGGGTTAGTCTGGCCTGACCCCATGCTGGCCTGTCCCCGATGTAGATTACCAAATAGTATGTATGCACTAAATAAATGCCGATACTGTTGCGAAGAAAAGTGAAAAGGACGTTATTGTAAGGTGCTTTTATTTTAGCGTAGTACCTGTAATTTGTCAATTTGAACAACTTTTTATATGGAATCAATTTTTCTATACATTTTTAAGCATTTTAGGTGATAAATATTTTTTTACTGATATTTCTTAGATTTTTTTTTATTTTTTTTTTATTTCTCAATGAAGTTATACTCAGATGTAATAATCAGAAATAATACGTAGTGAAGTACTTACCAATCGATGTCCTAAATAGAATCCAGCCTCTTCCGTAGCTACTATCGGCATATTTGTAAGTGATACGTGAAACCTAGAAAGAATATACCAAATATTAAGATTACCTACGTGCTAAAAACCATTTTTTATCGAATTCTATCATATCATACGAGGAAATCACTTTTTGTTCTTACACACTAGCTTCAGTCTGCGACTTCATCCGCGTCCAGTTTGATCCTGTTAATTTTCCGGGATAAAAAGTAGCCTATGTGTTAATCCATGTTACGAACTACATATATTCCAAGTTTCAACCAAAACGAACCAGCAGAGCGTGATTGAAACGCCTATATTTAAACGTCTAAACATTGACATTTATAATGTGGGATGGGAACGGGTTGGGATTTTTTTGAGCATCTATAATAAAAAAGCCACAATCTAAAATTAAACATATGGATAAACTAAATATGCAGAGCAGATCTACTAAATAAACAATTCTGATTCCAAAAATCATGTTAGTCTGTTTGTTTGTTCGCGGATCACGCCTAAACTACCGGAACAATTTCAATGAAACTTATACCATTCAGAAGCCCTTTTTCCGGATTAAAACATAGGCTATATTTTATTGAAATCAAAGACGTGGATTACAGCTTGAACTCTCTCAACCAAACGCAGTCATTTGCTACGAGGTTCATCGTGTGCTGGTTGACAGATATTTTGGTGGAAAGTTTCGCACGCGTACGAGTGCGGGTATCAGCGGTTTGATATAAATACCTGTCTCTAACTATAGTTAGTTTGAAGGTGGCCCTGAAGTGTGGTTCGTCCAAACAAGGGAACGCTGAACGCGCATGCGTCAACCAGAATCTTGACACGGCGCAGCGTCTGAAATCATACAAAAAAACATGTGTGCAATTTACACGTGTGTTAGCAGTGCAGCGTAGAACCAACCTCTTTGAGTTAGAAAGAGTATTGGTTCGCTCTGACCGGAGTGTTTGAAAATGGAAGACCGTGAATGATACGACGAGCGAAGGCAGCGAGACGTGTCAGTCGAAAACGAATGTGAAATACGAATTATTATGGAAAATACTATGATTAATACACTAAAGCTCTGTTGATTACTGTTGTAGTTTATACGTGCTTGAAGTAAAACCTTCAAAAACCAATATGCAGTACTTATTTAGTTAGAAAAGGTTATTATTATTTATTATTTAATACTTTATTGCACAAAATTATAAATTTGTTACAAAGGGTGGACTTAATGCTGAAAGCATTGTCTGCCAGCCAACCCAAAAGTGGTGGTGTAGTGAGGAGGTTGGCGTGCGACATTACAGGGAATAATATTATGTGCTCATGTTGCCTAAATCAGAACTAGATGGCGCTGCTAAGTTCGGTTGGATCGTAGAACGCGCTATCGAAGTGTTTTTGCGTTTTGTGGGGGTCGAACTGTCGCTTTTTTGTTTCATAGACTTTTCAATCACAACGATGCTAAAGAAGTTTTCACTTCAAAAATACATGTTGACTTGAATTTGAAATAATATAAGTCAAGTTGACTTATATTATTTCAAATTAATCACTTAACACTGGCAAAATTGTCTGTCGAAATGACGGACAGAGGCCATAAAAGTATAGAAGAAGAAGAATATATTTTTAGACCCGTATCTATGCTGATTTACTGTTCAAGCACTGATCGGAGATTTTTGTATGAAAATCTCTACTCAAAACTTACTAGAGTAACTTTTTTGTATCGGCTCCTTAATTGAGTACAGATTAAATCGATACTCAAATCACGTTCTTATTCAGAAAACACAACAAAATCTCTACTCAAGCGGCTCCGATCCAAAAGTCGCTCTGCGCGAAGATTTTCCCTTTTTTGTACACATCCTACCAAGATACAAGATACAAGATGTTTCAAGATACAAGATACAAGATGTTTATTTGCATAAATAAGTGTTAATACCTTGTTTTCTTCATATACAACACTTAACCACTATTATAAAATATTATAAATTAATTTTAGAACATTTTTTTGTAAAAAATTACCAAACTTTTGTAACCATTTTTTTAATAAACTTTACTTTTACCTTTTACCTTTACAAAATGATGATAACTTACTGTCTGTGTGTCCCAGTTAGAAAGAAACCGCGCTGCTTATCGCTCCGCTCCAGTCGTGTAATGAACCTTAGACTCAGCGTATAGTTGTACTTGCGTCGGAGTTTTTCCTAAAACCAGTTCATTTATAAATTGTACAGGATATTTTTTTTAAAACCTTATATTTTGTTTATTTATTATTTATTCATTTATTAAATTCAGCTGCTTACTGCACTTACAGGGGAGAGAGTGATAGACAAAGCATATGGACCCTTTAGAGTGTGACTTTTCAAAATTCCTTTCTTAGTGCACCCCTACACTATATAAGGATACTACCCTCCAAATTTCATACCTCTAGGACTTATAGTTTAGGCTGTGCGTTGATTGTCAGTCAGCTTCAAAGGAGTTTTATATATTTAGAAGATAACTATAATATATAATAGTCCGGGACGGGTGTATCTTACATTTAAGTTGCAAAGCTGTACAATGTAATCTTACCTTAAACTCGATGTAAGTTTGATCAGCCGGAGGGTAGTCTAGTACCCGGGCGACTTTGGGTCTCACAGACCCTCCAGATTTAAATAACACCCGTTCAATAACATTAATGTCTCGTATGTCAAAAAATTATTTAGCAGAGCAAGATGACTAAATGAGTAATTGAGTACCTTAAACTAAATATAAGTTTGATCAGCTGGAGATTTTAGGTACCCGTGCGATTTTAGGTCCTACAGACTCCCTTAGATTTAACAACACCTAGTAACAAGAATAGCAAGAAGATTAAAATAGTACGTACCTTAAATTCAATATAAGTTTGATCAGCCGGAGGGTAGTCTAGTACCCGGGCGACTTTGGGTCCCACAGACCCACCAGATTTGAACAGCGCCCGTTCAGTGACGTTCATGTCTCGTACGTTCAGAACTACGAAGGTAGTGTCCCTGTCTACCTTGAAGTCTATGGAGACTTCACCTGGATTATTAACGTACAAATTAATTTATGAAATGCACTTGGCCGCTAAAATAGTGAGTTATCTTACAGTTCTGGGAGTAACAATTCTAAGACTCGTCAAGACTACAGGCTTTGTACGACATGCAGCCTGGCCGCTAAGTGTAAAGTAATGGAACTCAAAAAAAATTTTTTTTTTTTGTTTGTTTGCACATCTGCGATCAGCCTGCTGGCTATAAGCAGATCTTGTGAAAGATAATTAGTGGCGTGCAGGGCTGTACTCCAGTGAGTTTAGCCCCATTTTTATTCAGTTTTGTACATTTGGCTCTAGTATATTCCGGCGCTTCAGTCTTTTTTGCGTATTTGGCTCCAGTAGTTTTACAGCCAACGGATTGGGGTGTTTTGTCAGTCTGGTTTTGTATGAGTTTTTTAGGAGCTGTATTTCTTCCTTGACTGTGGTAATTTTTAGGTTCTCATGGAGCTCTTCAGTTGTCATGAACCATGGTGCATTTGATATTGACTTCAGGATAGAGTTCTGCAGACGCTGGATGATACTTATGTTTGAGTTAGCAGCAGTACCCCAGAGTTGTATTCCGTATGTCCATATAGGCTTAATTACAGCCTTGTATATTAGGAGCTTGTTTTCCAAGGAAAGTTTAGATGCTCTTCCAATTAGCCAGTTCAGGCTTCTAGACCGGTGATTGGCTTCGTCTCTTTTTGTTTTGATGTGTGTTTTCCACAAAAGTTTCCTGTCTAGGTGCATCCCAAGATACTTGACGGAGTCCTTATGCGGTAGGTCATTGTTTCCTAGTTTTACTGGTGGACAGTTTCCTTGTCTTAAAGTGAATGTTATGTGTGTTGATTTTGAGGCACTTGCGGTCACTCTCCATTTGTCTAGCCATTGTGATACTTGGTCTAGTGCCACTTGCAGGTTATTCGAGGCAACATGAGGGTTTTTGTCGCTTGACAGAATCGCGGTGTCATCCGCGAATGTGGCTACCGTTATATCTGGTGCTTGTGGTATGTCTGCTGTATAGATGGTGTACAGGACAGGGCCAAGAACGGAGCCTTGGGGTACCCCTGCCTTGATTTCATGCAGTTTAGAGTAGCTGTCTACTTCTCTTACTCTGAAAAGTCTGTCTCAAAAAATATGGTGACATTTTTACAATGCGTCTAGTCAAAGCGACGCATGACCCGAGGGCTGGTGATTATCTAGGCCAGCGTATCAGCATTGCTATTCAGCGCGGCAATTCAGCCAGTGTCTTGGGCACGCTTCCGATTGGTATTGATTTGAACCAGTTGAGGTATCTACAAACCGTTGCAAACGATTTATAGATAGCTCAACTGTTTCAAGATTGTGTATTTTGTAAATATTGTAAATACTGTATTATTAGTTGTAATTTTCTTTGTGTATAAAGGAATTTTACAATACTTATATTAGTAAATTCCGCAGAAGTGTAATAATGGTAGGTATTGGAACTCAAAAACTATGATTGCTTTGTTACAGTACTTACTAATAAATTACTCAATGTTATACCTCTTAATTCTCCAGTAGTAAGATTTGGATGCAGCCATAGTCCATAATGTTTTGGAATCACGAAAGTGGGTAGTCTGGCGCCGCGCCACGGAAACACAGCACCAATACTGGCTATACGCTCTCTGTAAGAAATGATTGGTTTTTAAGGCCCGTTCGTTATACAAAAATCGGTACTCAAGCATTTTGAGTAGAGATTTTCAATTTTTTTTATGATGTTTTGCTGAGCGTTTGGCTCCCAACACACCGGATGGTAAGTGTAGCTGCAGCCTAAGGTGGAGCACGCTTAGCCATAATCCACCTATTCACTCTTTTCTTGAAAATTCCTAGGTCGATCAAGAAATACTGACGATGGCAGAGAGTTCCACTCCTTGGGAGTTCGCATTATGAAGGTGGAAGCAAAGCGCTTTGTGCGAAGATGTGGGATATCTATCATGTAGGGATGGCATTTATCAGTGCGCCTAGTAGTTCGGAGGTAAAAAGGTGATGGAGGGATCAGGTCATGTAGTTCCTGTGTGTTTCTATGCTTGAGTAACGATTTCTATATTTAGCATACGGAGCCAGTAGTCTGAGTTTTTTTTGTTGATCGAAACGCATATCGAGAAGCGACTTGCGAGATATTTTGTACTACCTGTCGCCCGCGGCTTTGCTCGCGTGGTAGCAGTAACGCATTATTTGTTTAAAATCTTTGATCCCTTTGGGGTACGACTTTTCAAAATTCCTTTCTTAGCACACCCTAAACTATATAAGGATACTACCTTCCAAATTTCATACCTCTAGGACTTATAGTTTAGGCTGTGCGTTAATTGTCAGTCAGCTTCAAAAGAGTTTTATATATTTGATAGAAGAAGAAGATAGATGAAAATCCGATAAGCGCCTCTAGCGGGATATTTGCAAACTATTTATTTCCATACAAAAAAACGAGTTTCTCGATACTCGCTTGTCGCAAATACACAACGAAACTCAGACTACGGGCTCATGTCTGAGTATCCCTTGTATTTCCTTACTTGTTAGCTGCTGCCTCGCTTGAGATGGGGTCAGTGGGTGCTTGTCCAGGGATAAGCGTAGCTTCCGAAGCACAAGGACAGTCTGAAAACGAGTGTCTTATAAATAGTACAAAGCAGAAGTGTATCTCAGGGTTTTCAAATCATCCCGATCTTGCACACCAACCATCAAATTCATAGGTGGATTGGCTAAGATAATGCTCGATGGAACCGGTTACTCCCATCGAGCCCACCGGCCGGCCAACCAGTGGGCCAGATGGGAAAAGGGAGCCCACTCATATGCATAGTGGGATCGTTGGGATTTTTTTTCCCATCTGGCCCACCAGTGGGTTCGTAGCAAGCAAGCAAGCTCGTATGAGTTAGTCGGAAGGTTCAGCCTTTGCCTATGAATTTGAGCGGTAGGGATAAGAAATAAAAAAAATGGGATCAGTTATTTTATAATATCTAGTGTTTGTAGATAGCTCAACTGTTTCATGTGTAAAGTAAATACTATATTAGTCGTAATATTCTTTGCGAATAAATAATTAGTAATTTAATCATGTAAGTTTTAGTAAGTTTTTATGAACAAAACATAAGTTCGTGTGAATTAGTGGCCAACTCTAGAGTTTTTAGGTCAGCTTAAGGCCTCCGTCATGGCGCTGGGACAGTTTAACGTGCCTTCTGAAGCACAGAAACGCTCAGATGTGAATGCCATTAACGGTCATCCATCCAAATAGTGACCGCGCAGAACGTCGCGTGAAGATTGAGTAAGCAAGCCTAGCCACGAGCGCTACTAACACGAAAAGAAAAAATTGTAAGTAAATTATTCTGGTATTAATCGGCCCCACTAGTGGGCCACCCGGTGGGCTCGATGGGAATAACCCGTATTATGATGTTTGTTAGTGTTTATTTTTTTTCTCATCCGGCCCACCAGTTTGCCGGCCGGTGGGCTCGATGGGAATAAGCCTATTCATTTCATTTCAACCTAAATGTTTGACTTACATGGTTGAGGAGTAGCATAGACCACAAGTAAAGCGCTGGCAAATATGGCAGAAAAGACAAGTGCAGCCAGGCAGAGAGCTCTGCGCTGTGAGCAGACAGCCACTGGCGTCTCGCGGAGATCCCTCGCTTCTCTCGCCTTGTCAGAATCTGATTACACATAATTGAGTAGTGTGACGGTTAGGAAAATATTTCCTATCCACCACACTAGTGTTACGATTCGGAAAGTTCTTTCCTAACCGTCGATTACACGCACATAATTGAATAGTGTGGCGGTTAGGAAAATATTTCCTGTCCATCACACTAGTTTTATGATCTGGATTCTTTCCTGGCCGTCGATTACACGCACATAATGAAATAGTGTGACGGTTAGGAAAATATTTCCTGTCCATCACACTAGTGTTATGATCTGGATTCTTTCCTGGCCGTCGATTACACGCACATAATTGAATAGTGTGGCGGTTAGGAAAAATATTTGCTGCCATCACACTAGTGTTACGATTCGGAAAATTCTTTCCTAACCGTCGATTACACGCACATAATTGAATAGTGTGAGGGTTAGGAAAATCCTATCCATCACACTAGTGTTACTGTTCGGAAAGTTCTTTCCTAACCATCGATTAAACGCACATAACTGAACAGTGTGACGGTTAGGAAAAAAATCCTTAAAAATTCCTAGTGTAACGGCTAGGAAAGTTTCTTCCTAACCGTCACACCAGTGTGAGAGAGCAGCGTGAAGGTAAGTTGGAAAATAGCCCCAAATAGTTTTGTACCAACAGAAAGTCTGGGATATGTGAGACTAATGAGACTTACGGAGTCTGCAGTGGAATAAAAAGGGCAACCCCGAGAAAAGACCATGGAAAAATTACTTGCCATCATTGATCTAGAAAATCTTACCAGCCAGGAAGGCGACGTCATCTAAGTCCTGATCCACCATATTGCGCCAAGCCGCTGCTGAAGACCAAAGTAGTGAGTATTATAAACAATCAGGTAGGTGCACACTTTAATAATTATTTTTCACTATAGTAGGTGCCAAATAACACCGCAATACAGGTCATTCACCCACCTTCACCACGATGTCGCAAAATTCAATTTATGAATGGCTATTCTGTTGCTTTCCATACAAACCTGTCGCTAAGACGGTATCGCTCGAATCTCGTAGTACTGTTTGTTTACCATACATAAATTGAATTTTGCGACATCGAAGGTGGGTGAATGACCTCCTGTATTGCGGTGTTATTTGGCACCTACTATAGCTGTGCCCGCGACTTCGTCCGTGTGGAATAGTGTCTTTGGGTAGCATTTTCAATTACTTCCATACAACTTTTCATCCCTTTCTAGCTCTTACAACCCTTTTTTCGCATTAAAATGTCCTTTCTCAGGCTCTAGAATATCTATGTACAAAATTTCATTTAAATCGGTTCAGTAGTTTTGGCGTGAAAGCGCTTCAGACAGACAGAGTTACTTTCGCATTTATAATATTAGTTAGGATTAATGATTTGACATTTCTAAAATGTTCTTTCGTTTTCAAAAACTAAAAACACACGAATCTAAAAGTTTATTTTTCAGAAAGACCTTGAAAGACTCAAAAGATCTCCATCAGTAACACGCTGGTCGCCATCAACTGTCGAGGACATGTTTTGACGTGAACAAAATGTTTGAAACTGCAACTATGAAATCTCTTCAGATCTTCCGAGAATTTTTGCCAAATTAGCTAAAATAGTCGCAATCATAACTATCAGCTTTCTTAAGGCGCATGTAGGTATAAGGCAGACAACCCTCTCGCTCTCGCTCGCACATTTCAACATTTTTGAAGTTAAAATATAACTAAATGTAATTATGTGAAATTGCAGACCTTCGGGGCCGAGAGAATAACAATGCAAAGGTTCAGTAAAAATATCACATTGATCCAAACAAGTTTTCCGACCAAAAAACTTATACCAATGCGATAAATTTAAGAATTTTTTTGGTTAGAAAACTTATTTGGATCATTGTGATATTTTTACTGAACCTTTGCATTGTTATTCTCTCGACTCTGAAGGTCTGCAATTTCACATAATTACATTTAATTATATTAAATCTTCAAACATGTTGAAATGTGCGAGCGAGAGCGAGAGTCATTGTCTGCCTTATACATACGCCTTAAAAAACACGTGGGATCGGAGTAGCCACATAAACCATAAACACAAGACCTCAAACGTAATAATACCTCTCTTGTTTCGATTACGGATAACAAAAATAATGCAGGGTTAGAAAATTTAACCCTACTCAGTACTCACCCTTGGCAGACCCGTTTCTGTCGGCTTTGTACTTGCCGATTGGTTCCATTTGAATGCCGTCCATCACTCCTTACGCCGCATTCCGAAAGTTACCTAAAAAATAAAAAAAGTCATATATTTAGCATAACAACAGAAAAAAATAACAGCCGAAAATTGGTATGAAATATCTTTGCTGAGCTTTGGAAAAAAGGTTTCATTCATTTGTATCTTTTTTGGAAAGAATAAAAAAATTCAGCCCGAAAACTGGTAAAAGGAATAAAAATATTCTTCTCTAAGGCCCGTATTCCGTAGCCTTACTCAAGCACTAATCCGCACTCAAGCATAGATTTTTGTATGAAAATCTTTACTTAAATCTATGCTTGAGTAACGATTTCTGTCTCGGAATACGGGCCTAAGTAAGGAATATAAAAGAGGTTGGATATATCTTCCTTATATACTATCAACATACGAAGGTTATAATATGAGGCTGTAAGACAAATAGAGTGTGACACCACTTCACGCACTTCACGGGTGTTTTTTTTAATGACATAATTACACAGGCGGCAACAGACGATAAGCGGCAAAGTGTGGCCGTAAAATTAAAGATGGGGGAGTTTTTTATCAGTTTTTGTTATAAACGAGGCTTTTCCGCTAGAATTTCCCTTTCAAAGCTATAGAAAGAAAACAATAACTACAGGAAACGCGTCATTAAAAACTCACAAGTGGTTGGAAAGGGGTGTCGCGTCGTGCGTACAAAAAGGTTGTACATTATTTTTAGGGTTGCTGACTGTCAGGACCTAATCCTTTTTTTTGATAAGCAAGGTCTACATGATCCACGCGTACTCTACGCAATCTCTACGTAGTATAACAAGATTTATCTAAACAAGATTTATCGATTTATGACGCTCTATCAGGCGGTCTACTGAAGGCCTAAGCCTGGTCTACGTATGGTATACGCACGCTCTACGTAAGGTCTACGCATGGTCTACGCAAGGTCTACGCCCGCTCTACGCAAGGTCTACGCACGCTCTACGTCCGTAGAGGATACCTCTACGGATGACCTACGCAAGTTCTACGCATGGTCTACGTACAGTCTACGCCCGCTCTACGTAAGGTCTACGCAAAGTCTACGCACCCTCTACGCATGGTCTACGCACGCTCTACTTAAGGTCTACGCACGCTTAACACAAGGTCTACGGATGTCTTATGACTTACTATGAAAGTCATCTGAGGACATTGACCTTTGGGATCTACATTACCTTAACCTAAGTTTTTATTTTAGAGATATGACAGCCCTAGGTGTTATCGTTTAGGTTTAGCCCGCTTCCCCGCTGCCCCATTAACGTAGAGGGTAAGTTCTAAAGCCATCCTTTTAGCTTTGTTTGATGTAAGTAGTGCATACTATCTGTGTGTATTTTACACACTTACCTATACAAGTAGGAATCTATAGAACTCCCGTGGGAGAATAACAATACAGCGGTGCAATTGTTGTATTACAAAAATCTGGTTTAAGCCTGGCAGGTTTTCTGAACTGTTTTTATACTAAATCATAGGTATTCTGTGACTAAATAGTGATATTAGCGCGTTTCATCACGCTTTTTGCCGTCAAAAGCTTCTTGTTTTCGTATATCTGTAGTCACGTCGCTTGACATATGGCAGCAAAAGCAGTTCAGAGCTTACGTTATGGGGGTAAGGGACACCGTTCAGAGCCTGTGGTCGTGAGTCTGCTCAAGCACTGATCTGGACCCGAGCATAGATTTTTGTATAAAAACCTCTACTCAAATCTATGCTTGAGTAACGATTTTTTTATCAGCATACCGTTCATTTTCAGCTGCAAAGTGCGTGCGTAGCTTTGCAATTACAACTAATTTCCGTGTCTATCTGAGCGTAAGGAAATTGCCAATTTTCAAAGCCATTTAGCGTGCGGGGCCGGGAAGCTGCGTTCACACTGTCAGCGACACGACACTAACACGATATCTGGGCGAATACTCAAAAGCCATTCAAACCCCACTCAATTTAAGTCCCGCTTAAATTATTGCCATCTCTTACAAATGAGTAATGTCAAACAGAGGCAGAACAACTTTAAGTGGTGCTCAAATTTGAATGACTTTTGAGTATTTCAGCCCGTCAGTTAGTTTGACAGGCGTCACAGCTCATTCGGTAAAAGATCTGCGTTCCATGCTGTGGGTCGTGGGCTCGATTGTCACAAAGAACAAACATTTGTGTGTGGCAAATATTGATATTTGTTCTATGCCTGGGTGTTACTATGTATTAGGTTTATGTATGTATTTACAAAACAAAAATTCAGTTTCATGTGTATTTTGTAAATATTGTGAATATTGTAAATGCTGTATGAGTTGTAATTTTCTTTGTGAATAAACAAAAATGTAGGTAAATATACTATCAGCAATCTACTTCCTATAATACAAGCTATGCCTAGTTTGGGACTAGAAGGCGCTGTGTGAAATGCCCAAGAATATGTATTTATTTATGTTTAGTTTTATTATTAGCTTTTTGCGGCTAAGATGGCCTATTGTGATCATTTGCGTGGTTGTGTCCGCTACTTGAGACGTTCATAGTTCACTAAATTCTGCAGCTGCTGGAAACCTAAAGATATTATTAGGTGTGATGTTTCTTGCTGGTAGGTGAAGTCACTTTTTTACATTTAGCCTAGAGATACATTTAGTACTAAGTAGACGCTTTCACACCGTTTTGGCGCGGACAAAACGGTTGGAACTACTGATATGTCGTAAGCCGTTATCGTGTCTGTATCGGCCAATGTGCAAACACTCTATGGCTCATAATTTACTTACGTACGTGGGGACTTCTCTAATTACTTTTCAGAGTTTGTGCAAGCCAGGCAAATACCCTTGTGACAGCTCGTCCGAGGAAATACTAGCACCAGACTGGCGAAACTCTCGAACTAGACTCGTGCTTTCGAAAAACGAACAATGTATGAAACGGGGTTCAAAATTTGAATCACGTTTCACACAAAACGAGATTTTCAGTATTTAATTTTGGTAGAATGGGAGTCCCTCTTCTTACGTAGGAACTACGTATTACATATTCTTTGACTAGGACCGTAGATGTCTGCCACCAAGCAGTAATGCTCGCATTGCTGTGTTCCGGTTTGATAAGGGTATGGGTGGCCGGTGTACGCACATGAGACTTATCTACGTCTCAAAGTGATGGGCACCGTGCGTTATGTGACCGGGCACGTTCTTGTGGACGTGATCAGTGAGGCAATGTATTAGTACAGCCAGAGGTGGGTCACTGGCTTGTTCATTTAGTTGTATAAAAAAATGTCATGGAAACGATCGTAATGATATAATATCTTAAGAGATTATTGATTTGCCTATTTCAGGCCCCATATCGTAAGCTCTGAACTGCTTTCGCTGCCCAGCATAATGTCTAGCGATGTGGCAACAAATATATGAAAACAAATGATTTAGTATGAAAAATGTTTAGAAAACCTGCCAGGCAGGTTAAACCTGGAAAGTTTTTATCAGACAACGATTGCCCCGCAGTAGGTAGTAGGCAGTAGGTAGTACCATGTAGTACCTACCTACGTAATATAAACTTGTAAAATCAACTACGATTTTGCACCCCCACTAATAGCACCTAACGAATATAGTTAATTTTAGATCTTCGCTGTAATTTATTAATAACAATCTTATAAATATTATACACTTACAGTGCACTGTTGAGAAAAACACAATAACACAAAATGGCCTCCACAATTCACAAAATCCACATGGGATCAACAGGAAACCGAGTTCTTCCCAGAAAACACGTCTTTCGCTTGAGAACAGCGGTGGTATGATGGAATATTGATTTTCTACCCCGTGAGAGAGATAGCAAGACATTTGCGTGGTAGGAGAGATAGAGAACGATGCAACAGGGGTGGGTGGAACAGGGAACTCTTATGGCCTCAGCACGAATCAATGTTACGATCTTAATCGTATCGTAACAGTACACTGCGCGGTGACGGTGCTACGTTCGGCAGTCGAGCTGAAGTTGACGCGCAATATGATTTAAATACGTAAGATTTACGTAACCCAGCGACTGTCAGATTCATTCGTGCTCACCCTTCAGTAATAGGGTTGTTTTTTGGCGCTACTATTGGTTTTTTATTTTTATTTTCTAAGAATAGCTGATGGGAAATGCGTCTGAAAGAATTTTTGCTATAGAGATGACATTTCTTGAGAAAAAAAAACCCTCTGCAAGGAGATGCAGGTATCTTCTAACAATATAAGTATATTACTAACTAGCAGCTCGTCCCAGCTTCGCTCGAGTATTTTAGGTATTTTTTTTTTACACCCTGGGTTACATTATTCGAGTTTTAATAGGGATCCCTAATTTTTTTGAAAATATATGTGAGCCTTTGTCACTCAAGGGATAGTGTAGCTTCCCAACGGTGAAAGAATTTTTCAAATCGGTCCTGTAGTTTGAAGCCCCTCTCAGATAAAAAAAGAAGAATACAAATCGGTTCATATGAATCGATTACGATAACGAAGTGTTCTGAGGTAACAAACATTAAAAAAATACAACCAAATTGAGAACCTCCTCCTTTTTTGAAGTCGGTTAATAAATTACTCGAATTATCTTCGAAGTATGATCGAGGAACCAATGGTAATAGTTCGTTAATCTTGTGAGTGCATCTCTAGTTTCTACGTAAGTAGAGCAGTGGGGAATGCATTCGTTGACAGAATTACCCACGTCTCTGCCTTTGTGTGGTTATAAGCAAAGAATATGTAATACGTAGTTCCTACGTAAGAAGAAGCGGGACTCACATTCTACCAAAATTACACACTGAAAATGTCGTTTTGTATGAAACGTGAATCAAATTTTGACACTCGTTTCATACATTGTTCGTTTTTTGAAAGCACGAGTCTAGTTCGAGAGTTTCGCCAGTCTGGTTATAAGTACTTCTCTATCTTGTAGTTTTTTAATGAAAAAAACAACTAAATACTGAAACACAATTTGCAAACTCTGATACAAACCTCCTATTAATTATTATAAACGCGAAAGTTTGCGAGAATTGATGTAAATATGGATGTATTTATGTATGTTTGTTCCTCTTTCACGCAAAGACTAACAATGAAAGTTGGAATAGGTATACAGTGTGTCCCACGGCTATGCCACGTGGCGGGAAAGTATCTTAAATAATGTAGATAGAACATTTTACTGAAAGAAGACTTTATTTTGATTTTAAAAACAATTTAAACTGCATTCAAATTTTTTTGAATAATCGCCTGTTAACCGGGAATCGAACCCATCAAATTGTAAAAACAAAACACCTGTTATTTTATGATACCAATTAAAAGGCTTAATCGTAAGGATTATTGTTTCCAAATAACATAGCATCTTAAATAAAATGAAGTCCTTGAAATTTTACATTTATAATTTAAAGAAAACTAGTCTTTCCTTTCACATTCAAATTATTATTACGTTTTCTATAAAATAAAATATATTTAGGTAAGTTAGTAGTAGGTACTATACTATTTTTTTTATATATCAAGCGATGTTTCAAATAGGATCAAATAATCGCAAACCGATAAAACCGTTTAAATAAATTTAAAAAATATATAGTAAATGTACATTGCACATAATAATATCTTATAATAATACTATACTACTAGTTCGCCCCGAACTGAGATCTCGTGATGGTCGGAGGTTAATAAAACCCAAACAATTTTTATTGACAACGGTTGTAATAAAATTTGCAAATCGCTTCGAAATCGCCGTCTAGCTACTTAGCTAGACGGCGATTTCGATCAATGATTTTGTAGTTCAAGTAAGACTGGTAATTACCAGTCTTACTTGAACTACAAAATCATTGAAACTCCAAGAAATGGTAGCTCACGTTATACTGGGTTTTCCAATTTTATATTTTTTACAACAACTCAAAAACTATTAGACCTAGAGTCAAAATAAAAACGGTTTTGGAATGTCTAACCAAAATCCTATCATATGACACTCCACTTGATATTATTGTACGACTTTTTTTTTACTCCCTTTATACCCTCATAACTTCACGACCCCTTGACCGATTTACTTCATTTAACAAACCAGTAAAACTTAGGAGTACTATCCGTATACCTACTACGTATACCTAAACATACAAAGCATTTTTATCCAAGTTGTCACTAAGATAAAATAAATACAATAAATAAAATAAATAATCAATATAAATACTATATTATGTAAAAGTAAACGTTGATTGGTAAATTATTTATTTATTTATAGTTTGTATTGAGTATTGGCATAAGGCTTTCAAATCAATCTAATTCTAATATCTAAGCTATTCGCGGCAATGCAGCCAGTGTTTTGGGCACGCTTCCGATTGCTACTGATTTGGACCAGTTGAGCTATCTATAAATCGTTTGCGACGGTCTGTAGATAGTCTAAAAACTGTTTTTCCAGAACATTTTGTTATTAAAAATATATGTTGAATTATCTATAGAAGGATGTTGAATTATCTATAGAAGGCTCATAATAATAATATTAAAGCTGAAACAATAGAAGAAATGGAGTTCACAGACTTGGACAGAATAGATATAGAGATAGTTACGCGTAGAATGAAAAATTGGAAAGCTGCGGGCATAGACGGCGTTCACAATTTTTGGTACAAAAAGTTGTTTGTACTTCATGATATCCTAGCTAAAACAATATCAGATATAGTCAAAGGTGCGGACGAAATACCAAGTTTTATTACAAAAGGCATAACATACATGCTCCCTAAAAGTGATAACACAGCAGATCCATCACAATACCGTCCTATAACTTGCTTACCAACCATTTACAAATTAATTACATCTTGTATAACCTATAAAATTAATCACCATTTAAACAGTAACAATGTACTGGCAGAAGAGCAGAAAGGGTGCCGCCAGGGCCATAGAGGTTGCAAGGAGCAGTTAATTATTGATTCCACTATATTAAAACACGCTACCTCACACAGCCGTAACTTAAACTTAACTTTCATTGATTATAAAAAAGCCTTTGATAGCGTCCCCCACTCATGGTTGATTCGCGTCTTACAGATTTATAAAGTAAATCCGGACATAATAACTTTCCTTGAAAATGTTATGAGCAATTGGAGAACTACCTTATTACTTTCTAATAATAACACCATTATAACCACTGATGAAATCCCAATTTCAAATGGCATTTTTCAAGGAGACTCTCTAAGCCCATTGTGGTTTTGTTTGGCACTCAATCCATTGTCCAGTATGCTAAACAAAGCAAGCTATGGTTATAAACTAACATCTAATACTGCAATCAGTCATCTCATGTATATGGATGACATTAAACTATTTGCTAAATCTGAAAAAGAAATGAAGTCGCTAATAGAAACTACAACACAATTTAGTAAAGATATTAACATGTCATTCGGTTTAGATAAATGTAAAACATTAAATTTGCGCAAGGGTAAAATAGTAGGAAATAGAGGGGATGCGCAGGTAGGTTGTTTTGCCCTCATGGAAGAAAATGACACTTATAAATATTTGGGCCTACAGGAAGGAAGAGGTATTAACCATATTCAAATCAAAAAAGATTTACGTAAAGAATATTTCCATAGAGTTAATCAAGTCTGCAAAAAATCACTTTACTCCCGAAACCTATTTAAGGCTTTGAACACCTTTGCCATACCCATTCTTACATATTCGTTTGGCATAGTAAAGTGGTCCGCGACTGACATAAAGAAATTAGAAATGAAGACAAGATCGACGCTTACCAAACATAATTACCTACACCCTAAATCAGCAATCGAAAGAATATCTATAGAAAGGTTGAAGGGGGGGTAGAGGATTAATTGATATAAAAAACCTATGGGAAGGCCAAATTAAAAATCTTAGAAACTTCTTTTATGAAAAATCCACCTCGAGTAAAATTCATTTAGCCACAACGCAATCTGATAATAAATATACACCACTTAACCTAGTAAATAAAACTTGTAAATTTTTAACATTAAATGAAAATAATACTGCGAAATTTACTAACTGGCGAAACAAAGAATTACACGGAAGACACCTACATGATTTAGAACAACCCCATGTAGATATACAGGCTTCTAACAAATGGCTTAAATTCGGTAGTCTCTTCCCCGAAACAGAAGGCTTTATGATAGCGATCCAAGACCAGGTCATCAATACAAGAAATTATAGAAAATTTATACTAAAAGATCCAACTATGCAAAATGATAAATGTAGAAAATGTCACCGTCTACCTGAAACGATCCAACACATCACTAGTGCCTGTCCTAGCCTCACCCAAACTGACTACACACACAGACATAACCAAGTAGCGCACATCATTCATCAAAAACTTGCCCTCAAACACAAACTAATACCCGGTAAACTTACACCATACTACCAATACGTCCCAAAACCTGTGCTGGAGAACAGCATCCATAGAATGTACTTTGATAGAGCTATACTTACAGATAAAACAATACATAATAACAGACCGGATATAACTTTAATCGATAAAACGAATAAAATAGCTTACATAATAGATATTGCGGTACCAAACACACATAACTTACAAAAAACAATTACTGAAAAAATACATAAATACACTGAACTTAAAGAAGAAATAATACGAATTTGGAAATTAAATAAAGTATATATAGTACCATTAGTAGTCTCTAGCACAGGAGTGCTTCCGAAATGTATTCACCAATATCTCAAAGTAATTGATATACCTGAGAACACCTATATTACAATGCAAAAAGCTGCTATACTGAATACATGTCGGATTGTCAGAAAATTTCTGCAGGAAGACACAAATGCTCAAACAAATTATGATTCGCACTTGGCTTAGGCCCGTGAGCTTCATTATTACCGAAATATTTATATTTCGAGAAAAAAAAAATCTTTACATAATAATAATATCTAATCCATCGAAAAACGAAGCCTTACGAATTTTTGAAACGCGGTTTTGTTTTGTGAATGAAGATCTTGTAAAACGTAATATTTCTTTATTGTTTCGCCTCCGGTGTATTACGCAAGTTACTCAATATTAATTTATTTTCCGGAAAATCTCCTAAGTTTAAGCCACAGTTCCCTAGAGCTTTGACTACCATAGATTTATCAACAGATCTCATAGCATCAAGCACATATTCTATCAAGCCGTCTAATTTATATGTAACATCAAAAAAATCACTCCCGATTGTATCAACAAACTTTTCTATGTTAGAAGCATTCAGATTGTTTCTTAAGCTTAACAGTAGCACCCAGACTATTTCAATCAATTTTTTTTCTAGTAATTTCTTTAAGCAAGACTCTTTACTGTGTTTTTCGTGTTGTTCGATCCAAACTGTAAAAATGCACTTTCTGGTATATTTTTTGTCTAAAGCTTTTCTCAATTTCCCATCATTACTTAATTTATTATTGAAGGCTGCCACGATACCTATTGAACTAGTTAGCAGGCAGTTGATGACAAAATCTATTTGCCTGTGCACTTGATCATCAGTCAGAGGATTCCTCTTCAGCATATCAGCTATGAACTCTACTGCAAAATGCTCAGCAAAAATCTGATGCACGAATTGTGGCACTCCGTTGTGAATTCGGTCGACCAGTCCGGTCTTTTCTTCAACTCTCTCTATTCGCTTTATGATTGATTGTATTTGTATCCACTGGGTTTCCGGTAGCACGTTTTTAAAGTGACTAGATGCGTTGTGGAAGAACGCATAGAATGCCAGCTTCTTGTGTTCCTCGGTCACTTCTTCCACCAAGTCTTCGTATTCTGTTAAAAAAGCGGAAGTATTTACATTCTCGCCAGCCTTCTCTACAAGACGTATTTTTAATTTGAGTTCAAGAAATCGTTTGTAGAACTCAATTGTATTAACTCCCATGTCCCATTGTTTAGTGGACGATGTATCTTTGATTTGATCAATGAAAATATCTGCAAGAATTTTCATGTGAAGTGGTATGCTGATTAACTGTAGCTGTTCTAAGTTGTTCTTTTCTGTAACTATTTCAACTGGTGAAATCCATATCTTCAAAAGAGTCTCCTCATCGATGCTGCTAGCTACTACTGCTGCTACTGTATTAATATTATTTCGAAAATAGTCAACAGCGGATTTTTGCAAACGACGAATCAGAATATTGTAAGTTAGAGTAAATATTCCTGATTTTAGCAAGTTGTCAGGCAGGCGATGTTGATTCATATGTTCAAAAAATTGCAACACTTTTTTTAGCTGGCGTGAATTCAATTCTTCACACTTAAGTCTAGTTTCCCAATTCATTTGGTAGAAGTGATATTGTTCGTCTGTTGAAAGTTGTTTGAGATATAGCGGTTGCAGGTCTAACTCTGTCTCAAATATTGTTTTTATTTCATTGTACGGTCGACTGGTGATCCATATGTGGTTTTTATTTTTAGCTTCTTTTGAAATATCTGTGAAACGCTCTTTCTCAGTGGGCAGCTGTTTGTGATTGTTTTGTGGCTCGCCAGACGCAGCAGAATGAAACAATTCGCTATTAATATCGACTGTTACAATGTTTTTTATAAATTTTACAACTACTTCTTTGTAATGTGGGCAAATTTCATCGAATCCGTCAAACAGAAAGATTATATTTCCTGAGTTGAAGCAATGGATAATGAGTTTTAAGTGCAGTGTAGCTATCGGATCTAGTTCATTCGCTACAATAAGAACCAAGTCACCTTCAGATCCTCTTTCAAGAGTAAAAAGATTGTCAAATGCTTTATTTCCCAGTTCAGCTCTGCAAACGAGGTGCATACTCTTAATTATATCAAAGTTTCCAATTCCTTCTTTTTCCAAATTGAAAAAATCTTCACAAAAGCTTAGCAAATTCATTCTTACAATCCACGTTTTAGGGTAAAAATGTTTCGTATTAACTGATAGATGTGTAAGTAAAGTAGTTTTGCCCATACCTGGTTCAGCGAAGATAGCAAACACATTATTTAAGAAACCTAATGTCTCAGGATCCATTAGATCAAATATATAGAACTCAGTTTGTGGGCCTGGATCATCATGATTGTATTGGATTAGTTTTCGATCTATATAGCAACCTTTTATTTCGATGTAAAATGAATTAGACAAACTTTTTCCTATTTCTATACTCTCATTTTTTATAATTTTATTAAGTATTCTGGCATCCATTAAATGTATAGTTTTTTCATCAATTACCTTTCCTAGCTCTACTTTTTCCCCTTGAACTGCTATTTCATATTTCAATATATCAGTTGCATTGTCGATATCTTCGCCACTTTTTATAATATCATAGATGGATACAAAACTTTCAATGTCGTGATTTGAGACTGCCAGAACATTTCTAGGAAAGTTAACAAAAAATTGTTTAAACTTATCAGATTCCGTTTTATTTTTCTTAGTTTCACACACAATTACTACCAACGTTTTGGCGGTTGCTTTGTTTATTTCTTTTATGAGCATATCAAATTCCATTTCTTTCATATTACACACGTGATCAAAATTTACAAACAAACAACTTTTATCTGTCATGTACTGTATTAGCTTTATACTTGTTAGCAATACATTATTCGATATAATATTAGTACAAGATTGAGTATCGACTAGTTTAGAAAATGAATTGAAAGATTTACTATTAAACTTTATGGAATACCCTTGCAGTTCCATAATACAATTGTAGTTAAGAATACTTAGGTGTGGGTCTACAATGTGTGTATTATCTTTCAAAAAGTCACAGCTATCTGTTAGATATTGTGGTTTATCCATGGACAGCATCCATTCTTGAACCTTAAAATGGAATTTAACAAGCAACGCTTCAGGTTTGTTCTTAAATATGGTAGTATTTTTGTTGGTAGCTTGACTTATTTCTTCTAGTACTCGCTCGCCTATATGGTTTTCCTTAACTTGGTCAGTGTATATGTACAAATTCTGAAGAAACTGATTCGCTAATTGTGTTTCAGCTTCAAAAACATTTTCTAGTTCTTCCTCACTCTCTTCCTTCCGAATAATTTGTCTCATATCGAAATCATTAAAATTTATTTTGATACATCTTAAAGCTTTCTTACCAGCACTCACAAATGCTTCATCAAATATAGATTTTTCTAATTTTATTTTATCTAATGGTTTCTTTACGATACCGGAAATGCCAGGTACGTATGCAAGCTTGTTAGTGTTCTCGTCATACACTATAACAGTACCAACTAATGTACTAAGCAGATCTACTGTGTACTCATTTGCTTCCAGTAGTAATTGAATGTTAGTACTCGCGTCTTCATCTATTACTTTTGATTTCTTTAATATTTCAGTAAACAATACTATTTTTAGCTGTTTGATGTGATTGTCGTTATTCTCATGTATTGATTCATTAAACTTTGCGCTGCAATTCTCATTTAGTTCATTGATTGTAATAACGTGCGGTATCAAAAAGTTGTCATATTTTTTTAGTATATATTTCATATCTTCGGTAATTTTTTTCCGATCGTTAACGCTTAATGTGACATAGCTTGCTATAGTTTTGCCTATATGTTCTATAGTTGAGTTTATTAAATCAGTGACTAAGCTATCGCCTCCAACTTTAAATATGTTATTGTTGTTTCCAGTACATATGATGCTATTAACATTGTTCGTAAATATGTCATCATCATCCTTAAGGACGGTCAAATGATTCTTTATTTTGCATTGGTGAGGAGTGTAAATAATAAAATAAAATGATGTATTCTCTTTTCTTTCAAACAACGCATCAGGATCATTATCGAATTTCTCTTTGATTACGATATGACTTTGGTAGCATTTATACAAATTAAAAGCACTTTTTGCATTAGTCAGGTCATCATCAGTTATGTGCCCTGTGTATTTCGATTTTATGAACACAGCCGCTGGTTTTCCTTCGTTATCTTTATGAAGAAATCTTAAGCATATTTCGTTCATAACGCCGATTCCATCCACATTGCATCCTAAAACAAAAACCGTCTCTTCGTTCAGGTTTCTGCTTAATATTAGGCTGAGCAGGTGTGATCTGTAGAGGGACCCGGTGATCGCAGACGTTCCTGGTCTCTTTTTGTATTTCCCAATCTTTTTTTCTTCGTGTTCTTTTGTAGTTCCGTTTATAGTTGTCATATTTATGTCCGAGAGACGTCGGTGCCTGAAATAATGAAACATAGAAGTTCACTTAAACCTGACTATGTAAGTAAAACTGTTTAATAACAATCTTTAATTATCCAAACAATAATAAATTAATAATTAATATTTAATTTAGCTTTGACAGGCGTCATGGCGCAGTCGGTAGTAGCTCTGCCTTCCGTGCTGTGGGTCGTGGGTTCGATCCCCACCGAGAACAAACATTTGTGTGGCAAACATAGATGTTTGTTCTGTGTCTGGGTGTTTCTATGTATTATAAGTATGTATTTACAAAAAAAAAATGTATGTATGTATTCTATCAGCCATCTAGTTTCCATCGTACAAGCTTTGCTTAGTTTGGGACTAGAAAGCGTTGTGTTAAGTGTCCGTGAATATTTATTTATTTATCCTTTCAGATAAAAAAAAATATTTAAAACTGTGCATTAATGGCGGAGTTATGAGGTAACAAACATAAGATTAAAAACAACCGAATTGAGAACCTCCTCCTTTTTTTGAAGTCGGTTAATAAAAGATCACTGAAAACAAATGAACACAATATCTTGCCTACATATCTACAAATATACGCTGATAAACTCATAACCCTCACGAGCTGATTAAAACGAGCCCAATTTATGAGGTTAATTTACTGTAATTCACTGAGGAGTTCCACTAAACAGCTTCTGACTCTAGTATCAGATCTGAGCCTCCATCGTAAGCTCAACTGCTTTCGCTACCCAACATAATGTCAAGCGACGTGGCTACAGATATACGAAAACAAGAAGCTTTTGACGGCAAAAAACGCGCTGAAACGCGCTAAGGTGTTCTGTGACCAAATAGTGACCATTTGGTCACAGAACACCTATGCTTTAGTATGTAGAGTTCAGAAAACTTGCCAGGTTTAAACCTGGCAGGTTTTTATGAGATATGAATGGCCCCGCAGCTCGCTGTCGCCATATTATTTCATTGACACCAAAGACTTATAGGTAAGTACAGTATGCTAAATTTCAGCTAAATCGAACTTCAAAAACAACACAGGCAGGAAAGAAACCGCAACAGCTATTTATTTTTAGCTGTCGCGATTAAAAAAGCTTTAATGAAATGGTTCGTTTTTAAAGCCTTTAGGTGAAAGTATATCAGGTTAAGTACTCACCTAAGTTTAAAAAAATGCAGAATCAAAGTATGCCAGCGGAAGTATAATAGACCTTTGCCGTTTCCATCAGCTCGTCATTATTATTGTCAGGAAGTAAAAGACCACTGAACACTATGCATCCTAGCCAGACTCTGGGCTCTATTACTTAGATAAAATGATGACAACTTCGTCATGAGTAGTGACTTGCAGTTTGTTAGTAGGTACAGTGTCAAAAAAAATGTTTTTATTGTTAGATACAAGTTTTTAACTAGTTGGGTTGGGATTTCTTCTTTTAAAAGTTGACAGTTTTGCTGGCTCCTCGGCTCTATCAGAACAGATGGGTTACTTACTCTCGACCACAGTTCCAATCCGGATTCACGGAATTTGACAGATCTCGTGTCATTTTGTACTGAAAAATGACAGGACTTCTGTCAAAATCTATGGATCCGGATTGGAACTGTGTTCGAGAGTAACCCACCAGTTCTGTCATTTGTGTTGACAATATTCACTTCTGATAAGTCCGGTTCACAGACGTCCGGTTCCTCCGGTACAGTCATGGTTCAGTGCTTTGAGAATACAGCCACAGAGTATTGTACGAGTGCATTCAAATTCAATCATTTTGCCTTCGAAACAAATGACTTTGCAATTGCCAGCTGACTTAAAATAGGTACCTACTTTCTTCTTCTCTTAATTAATGGCCTCTGTCCGTCATTGCGACAGACATTTGAAATAATATGTCAAGTCAAGTCATTCGTCAAGTCGGCTGTCGTTTGTTTTGAAGAGAAAATGAATCAACTCTTTAGAGTCTCCCTTCTTCACCGGTCATTTTTCTTAACCAACCTACTCAGATCTCCGCCTTTTGTTAAAACATTAGTAAACCAGTAAACGCCAATAAACACTGACATTGGCAAATTCGTGGCAGCCCTAGCCACCGAACAGCCACAAGAAAAGAAGAAGAAGAAGAGAAAATGGTAGATTATCTCTTAAAAACCTGAAACTAATTTTCACATTCAGAGAAACCGCTTTACACACATTTATTCCAATGGCTCACACTTTATGTTACGACCTAAGTATTATTGGTTAAAATTCCACCAAAATCAAACAAAAATACTCACAATAACACAAGAAAAACTAATAAAATAGAAGTGCCAGGTGCTGTTTCGAAAAATGACAAAACTCGAGAATCCGGGCTCTACTTTTGGCAAAATTACCTGTTGAAATGACAGAGTCATAAATAAGAATGAGGACTACAGGAAGTTCAAAATCAAATTATTCTAAAAATAGATGGTGATCGAATGGCGGCGATGCGGGTATTTTTTTCGTTTACACCTACGTATTGTTTGTATTTATCGATCTAGCTAAATAGTATAAGATTAAAATCAGACTTCACATTAATTTAAATGCAGTTTTGTGTTTTTTCTTTGCAAACGATTTATATACTAGCTCAACCGGTCTAAATCAGTAGCAATCGGAAGCGTGCCCAAGACACTGGCTGCATTGTCGCGCTGAATAGCAATGCTGATACGCTGGAACAGATAATCACTAATTTAATAAGTAACAGATAATTTTGTAAGTAGGTACTTAAAGTATTGTGAGTATTGTAAATACTGTTTTAGTTGTAATTTTCTTTGTGAATAAATTCATATTTATTTTTCTTTTAAAGATAAATAAGTATAAGAAATAATGTATACCTACATAATTGATCGAGTGAGTGAAGCGAACGAGATCTTAGTGACAACTTGGGCAAAAATGCTTTGTATGTTTGTTCGTGGGGATCTTTTGAACCGCTTATCCGATCTTCACAGAATTTGGTAGGTATACGGAGTAGTCTTAAGTTTTACTGGTTTGTTAAATGAAGTAAATCGGTCAAGGGGTCGTGAAGTTATTTATGAGGGTCCAAAGGGAGTAAAAAGAAAAAAAGTCGTACAATAATATCAAGTGGGGTGTCATATGATAGGGTTTTGTTTAGACATTCCAAAACCGTTTTTATTTTGATTCTAGGTCTAATACTTTAAGTAAGACTGGTACTTAGCTAGACGGCGATTTCGAAGCGATTTGCAAAGTTTGTTACAACCATTGGTCAATAAAAAGTGTTTGGGTTTTATTAACCTCCGACCATCACGAGATCTCAGTTCGGGGCGAACTACTAGTTTAGTATGTTAAGAATGCGGCGACATGAGCTCGCAACTTCAATTTGAGGCCCGAGCAAAAATCGCTCCGTGTATCGCTTTCTCTGTTTAGATGACGCAGGCGCGCGCCTAACTTACCTAGGCGAGCAACACGCTACGTGCAAACGAACATGCAATCTAGAATTCCTTCTATATCCTTGAGTTTAAACCAGTTTGGAAAATGTGGTAAAAGCGCAATTTTAGATGACGCTACATATAAAAAAATCTACAAACCGTTTGAAGAATAGATCTGGCTCTAGATATTAGGAACAAGATACACGATACGTTTTTATATTTGGTTAATAAGTGTTTACAAATTGGCCTTAGCATAAGGTATGAGGCACTTTTAAACTTATTGACCCATTTCGGGTATCGCAAAATGTACATAATTTATGTACATTTTGTGATACAAAATAAGTTTAATTAGGCAAGGTTGTAGAAGACATATTTCTATATATATTTCTATATAGCTTTTTTTTCATCACTGTCAAAAATGTCTATTTTTAAGGGACATTTTTTTCCAAAATTTCAATGTGTAAGGGACATTATCTTCTATTGAGCTTAACGAGGTATAAATTATAGTTTGCTATAGATCAGTTTATTTTAAAACAATCTGTCTAAAAAGTATCTTATTACACCAAAAAATAAATAAATAAATATTCACGGACACTTAACACAACGCCTTCTAGTCCCAAACTAAGCAAAGCTTGTACGATGGGAACTAGATGGCTGATAGAATACATACATACATTTTTTTTTGTAAATACATACATATAATACATAGAAACACCCAGACACAGAACAAACATCTATGTTTGCCACACAAATGTTTGTTCTCGGTGGGGATCGAACCCACGACCCACAGCACGGAAAGCAGAGCTTCTACCGACTGAGCCATGACGCCTGAAAAATGAAAAAGTTATGACCTTTTTAAAGGTCAAATTTTGTTTTTTGGCTCTCCTGTAAAGTCGTGGTTTGTCCTTTAAGACATTTGAAATTTCCACCGTCGATATTTTAGGTAGATAGGGTACCTACTACACACACTACTATTTATCGAAAAATTACCTACGTGCGGAGCTGACGATTTGAGTTACATTGTGCATAATATAGAAATTTCTGAGAACCCCATTGGTGCACGACTAGCAAGGCATACGAGCTTGTATGAGTTAGTGGCCAACTCTGATGACGGAGTTTTTAAGCCGCCTTAAGGCCTCCGTCGTGGCTTAACGACTGCTAGAGCCGGGACCGACAGTTTAACATGCCCTCCGAAGAAGGGAAGCGCTAAATGCCACTAACGGTCACCCATCTAAGCAAGCTGCGCCACGATCGCTTGTGGTCTAGACCACTAGTGCTAGGTGAAGTCGGTAAGTAAGGTACCTATAGCAGGTGCCAAATAACACCGCAATACAGGTCATTCACCCACCTTCACCACGATGTCACAAAATTCAATTTATGAATGGCTAATTCTGTTGCTTTCCATACAAACCTGTCGCTAAGACGGTAATCACTCGAATCTCGTACCTAGTACCTACCTACTGTTTGTTTACCATACATAAATTGAATTTTGCGACATCGAGGTAAAGGTGGGTGAATGACCTGTATTGCGGTGTTATTTGGCACATACTATAGGTAATTTACTTACCTACGTAAATATTGTGAATATTGTAGGTAAATACTGTATCAGCTGTAAATTTCTTTGTGAATAAAATCCGATTTTCACTTACCTACCTACGACATTTTTTATGAAAGCATAACCCGCCTTTTAGTGAAATTACATTGTAGATAGGTAGGTAGGTACTTAATGTTTATTTTTATATCTTATCTGTCCGGCGGCGGCGAGGCGTCGCGGTATAATAAATATATGTATTAGGTATAGTAGGTAAATCGATGATAGTAATGTGAGTTATAATAATTACGTCTAAAGCTGTATCCAGATACCTACTTTTCCCGTTTTTTCAGTACATAATTATGTAGATATTGTAAAGTTACACGGGTTAATCCATGAACGCCACAAGTTAATTTGAGAGACCCACCAATCTTAAATTTAAAATCCCTAGCAATGAAATAATGTGGTAGGTAGGTGCAGAGGGTTTTAATAAAATTATGTTAGTTCACTGTTAGTCCACTGAACACTATAGATTGAGGTTGAGGGGCTGAGGTAGATTTGTCGTACGAAAATTAAGAAAAGTCTTATACGATCTAGCTGGCTGATGAAATTTTTTAATTACATGCACAGCGGAAATAATCTAAACATAATAAAAAATACAATTACCTAGTAAAATATTACATTAAACTACTGTACCGTCACTGGAAGCTTTATATTGAGAAGGCGTATCCGGTTCCGTCGTATTTCCATTCGTTTTAGTACTTTTTACCCGTGTGTATCCGGTCAAGTGGCGCCACCTGGCGGGTGCGATTCATTTTTGCTTCGTAAAATGAAACACGCCATATTGAATTCATTGGCGTTTTGTATTCCGTCGAAGCAACTTGTGCTCAGAGCTCTCTCTGCCACAACCGTTGCAAATATAGTTTAAATATTATATTAGTATTATTATATATCATATAAAGTAAGGATTATTTCAAATAGTGAAATTCTCCATACTTTTGTTCAGTAAAACTGTGCAAGTAAACTAAGATTAGCATGGCCCTGCAAGGACACGCAAAAGAGGAATAAACTGTAAGTACTACCCTCTATTTTTAATGATTGTACGTGATCAATTCTTTTAACGGTTTTCCGTTCGGATCATGTACCCACATAAGTTATTATTTTAGAAAAGTTTAGTATCCGGTATAATTTATTGTGCAAAAAAAAAAAAATTAATTATTTATTTAGAATGGATAGTATGAGTCCGCTTTTGCTGGTAAGCCATAAGTTGTGGCTGATCCTAAGCGAGTTCAAAGCTGCTCCAGCAGCAACTCCTCCAGCAAATAAAGATTTATCTTATCTTATCCCTTACAGCAGTAGCTCATCGAGCTCATTTTCTTAGGTACTTTAATATTTTAGTTTTAAGCTTATCTTTTCAGCGATTTTTTCTTTATGGTAGTTTGAATAAATGTTTATCTACCCTATCTATGGGCTGTGAGCCCCAGCCTGGCAGAAACTAGTCCAGAATATGGGTGAGTTACAAAACATTTTTACCAATTTTATTACCAGCTATTCTGATAATATGAAATTTACTCCGAAGTTAGTGGAAAGCTTTATGAAAACCACAGACCACATCGTTACCTACGGACGAACTGTAGTAATGTAGTACCTAGTGGTGGGTAGTTATAAAACTGTTTGTAGATGACATCTACCTACGAATGTGAATAAACTAGTGTTCAATCAGCAAGCTGTGTTTCACTACACGGTGGTAGCGATAGAACTGTGATGACGGTCAAAATCAACATCAACTTCTTGGTTTATGACTTTGCAACTTGTTTTTACAATTATGCATTGTCGGTTTAGTAGGACAAAGCTGAAGAACCGAGAGTTTCTAAAGCTACTAGAGGTCCAGTGTTTAGGTAGTACCTCTTGGTCCGAGGTTAGATACGCTGAGGTGTTTAACCATACTCCAGGTTTCATAGACTTGGTAACAAACGAAAGGGGGTAAAACGTATGACACCTTACGTCATCTGGCACACACAGCTCTAATTAAATTAATCAAATATTTTAATTAAATTAAATTATATAGGTACCGTAAACTTTGACAATCTAGTTTATTTATTGTATTTAAAGTAAAGTTGATTTGCTTATAGATGAACATACCTAATACTTCATCAGATCTTTTGTAATTAGTTTGCGGCCACTGAGCCGAAAGTATCGAAATGCGCATAGTCTTTTAGTGGAAGCGTCACTAAATAGATTACTTACCCCTGTCTGCCACTTACATATTTGAGTCAGAGCCTTTCACCGCTGCCCTGGAAAAGCAGGGGGTGTCCGCAAAGCCACTCAAATCTGATGGTTTCTCACAGGAGAAATCTAATCAGTGCAACAGCCGCCCTTCGCGGGGGCAAGGCGTTCCATCGCGTGAAATGTTTACCCATGATGAGCCTGGTCTCCTAATGCATATGCATGATTATAGCAACACACCCTCGCGGGGTGGATGTTATCAGCGCAAAAGCCGCCCCTCGCGGGGGCAAGGCGTTTGATGGTCTATAGTGCCGTCGCGAGGAACATGCATCCATAAGCCTGGTCTCCCAATGCATATGCATGGTTGTAGCAACCCACCCTCGCGGGGTGGATGTTATCAGTCCAACAGCCGCCCCTCGCGGGCGGAAGGCTTTCGATTCGAAAGTCTATAGTTCCATCGCGTGGAACATGTACCTACCAATAACGAGCCTAGTCTCCCTTTGTATAATAATATGCTCTGTTGTAGCAAGCAACCCAACCCACCCTCGCGGGGTGGATGTTTCCATAACAACTTTCAGTACAGGAGTCAGTTGTCCAATGTTCAATACTAGAACTATGTATAACTATGTACAATCATGGAAGAGATTCATTTCACAACAGGGCTCGCGGCCCGACCGTGGAAACAGCTGAGGTGAGGACGCTCGAATGCTCCGAGAGGAAACCAGAAAGGTAAGTACAATGAATAAGCAAGCAAGCTCGTATGAGTTAGTGGCCAATTCTGGTGACGGAGTTTTTAGGCCGCCTTAAAGCCTCCGTCGTCTCTCAACGACTGCTCTAGAGCCAGGACCGACAGTTTAGCGTGCCCTCTGAAGCACGTAAGCGCTCAGATGTTAATGCTACTAACGGCCACCCATCCAAATAGTGACCGCACAGAACGTTGTTTAACTTAGATAATCGGTGAAGATTGGCTAAGAAAGTTATGCCACGAGCGCTTTTTACAAGGACAATGAATGACTCAATGTTTTCGAGCAGGTCAGTTAGCGCACTACCACTCACAGTGGAAGAAAAGACTCTTGTCAAATACCATTGGTTCGAAAATAAAATAAACCTGGGTCCTTTTCACACGTCTGTCTGCAGAAATGTCTGCCAAAGAGCTGCCAGAAATGACTTCAGCCCTCAAAATATTTTCTATACTAAGAAAATTAGGTGGCTCAGGCATTGTGATAAAATTGGTATGACAGAATCGTTGTATATCTCGAAGATTACCTGATAGTATACCAAAAAGCAGACTTACTTCACGAACATGTCAAGGTCGCAGTCCAAACGTTAAATGGGTAGTCAATGTCGAGAAATCAGTCCTCAACAAAAGAGCATAATATATCTCGGCATATGTACTTGGAGTACCTGTGACAACCTAAAATCTCTACCCAAAGAAAAATCTATAAAAATATTTCAGAAAGTTGATCAAGTTCTCAAACAAACAAAGGTAACCGTAAAAGATTTTCAGATAATAATTTAATAATAAATTTTGCCAGCTTTGTTGTTCCTCGATAACGACTCAACCATCGTCAATGATAATGCTCATGAACAGATTTCCAGATCTGTCGACAATGACCTACCTACTGGTTTGGTGGACTGAATTGTCTTTTATCATACCCGCATCCAGCGAACTTTTTGACAACAGATGCCCTCTCGGGCAATTGGTCGCAGGAAGAGCAAGGTCTACACTGCAACCGGAATGAGATGCTGGCTATTCTATATGCCCTTCAAAGTCAAATCAATCTTGCAGACCATCTGGCACGTCATCGTCGCCTCCTCATCGAGTGGCATCTACTACCGGCCTGTGTGGACGTAGTTTTTGCAAAGTAAGGAACATAGTAAGTACAAGACCGAAGACATGTATGTCAACAATTATATTATGTCCTGAGACCTAAGAGACCGCCAAACTTTGTTTCACGACGCGTTCAGTGTTCTATGGAATTACCAACTTGCGTGGCTGTTCCCACCACGGTTTCTAGTCCTCAGAGTCTTTGCTCACCTAAATCAGTCAACGGGAATATTTCTCGTAGCCGTCCCCGGTGGGCAATGGTATTTTGGCGAGCCGACTTCAAAGCTCAAGCTTTGGCAGCACCATTGACACTGAAAAATCTCCATCGACGTATCGACAGGGCTTCCACCTCCGCTGGTTGACAACATAACTCTCGATGTGTGGAAATATAGGGTGGTCAGAAGCAATAACAACATGGAACACTGAACAGTTATCGTTGCTTATAAATTCCTGGCGGAAGCCTACTCTAAAAACATATGAGGTGGCTTAGAATCATTGGATTTCTTGCTGTAAATCTAATAAAGTTGACGTAAAAATGCCTACGGGGTCACAAATAGATTTACTTTTGATTAACAAGTAATCATACAATACTATTCTTTTACATCAATTTGTAGTCTCTACATCTACATTATGTAACGCTAGCACTTTCAGTCTCTTAAGCTCTCATTTTTTGGTTAAGTACACTCTAAAATCAATAGCTCTATGAAATCCGAAAACTTCCAAGCCACCGGTCTAGGAAATTAGTGAACTAACTTCGCTTTTTAATGGACTATACAGTAGACAGTAGTAATTTGTTTCAAGTATCGCGTCACACTGCTATACTAGTATTACTTTGCTCAGGAATTCGCATCCACGACCTGAACTTATTCTTAAATATCGTTATCACTGCGTTAGATCAAATAGCAGTATCACATTTTGGCCGATAATCCGTTCAAAAACCGACTGCAGGTAGTTATAGACAGTCTGGCTAGGCTGATCATCCTAACTTAACCTTGCTCACAGATCATAATTATAATACTTTACTAGTACTCCGTTAGTATGGATTGAAAGAACTGTTAATCTTTAAATGAAAGACGTTGCACAACCAAATCATTTAATTTGTTTGTTACGGTAAGAAGTATCGCTAAACCTACATCATGCACTGTCATAGCAGTCAAGATTAAAACGTTGTTTGAACAAGCAGGTATTACAGCACCTTCACGAAGCGTTCGATCTGCGGTTTCTCGGAAGAGTTGGTTGGAGAATTGTTCTCTTGACGAAATCTTGGCCGAGAAAATTAGCGATCAGCTATACGTTCCAGCATTTTTACAGGCGAGAGATATGAGCAGCAGTCAATCTGAAAGTAGGTGTAACACAATTATTTAAAGCAATAAATAAGCTTGGTTAAAATATACAAATGTATGTGTGAAATAAGATTATGATCATTACATTACTTATGATTTTTGATTGTAGCAAAATGATTAAGCTTATTATTACATAAGTAATTAAAAATAGTAAATGAATATTTTACACTTACAGGTTCAATTTTGGTTTATTCGTAAATCACTTTTACCACAGATTATATAATACTATACTAGTATTTTACTAAGAGTTAAATTGTATTATTGTATACTTGTTGCTATAATATTTAAATGTCACATTGGCGCTAGGTTACCTAATTATACAAGTGGCGACACCAGGCGATAACAAACAGGTCTCAATATAAAGCTTCCAGTGACGGTACAGTAGTTTAATAGCAGCGTTTTACCTGAAATAAAACGCATATTAAAATACTTACCTCACTGGAAGCTTTCACTTTAATCTCTGCCTGGTGAAATTAAGCCAATGAATTCAATATGGCGTGTTTCATTTTACGAAGCAAAAATGAATCGCACCCGCCAGGTGGCGCCACTTGACCGGATACACACGGGTAAAAAGTACTAAAACGAATGGAAATACGACGGAACCGGATACGCCTTCTCAATATAAAGCTTCCAGTGAGGTAAGTATTTTAATATGCGTTTTATTTCAGGTAAAACGCTGCTATTATCAATCCTTACTTAATATTATAAGTGCGAAAGTAACTCTATCTGTCTGTCTGTTTCGCTTTCACGCCAAAACTACTAAACTGATTCAAATAAAATTTGGTACACAGATAGTCTAGAGCCTGATAAAGGACATAGGCTACTTTTTAATGCGATAAAGGGTTGGAAGGGGTTCAAAGGGGGCGGATGAAAGTTGTATGTAAGTATCGTTATTTTTAGAGCTAGAAGCTTGAAACTTATTTTTAAGCTGTTGATTCGATATAAAATCAAGGTTTGTAAAAGCTATGCTACCCAAAGATACTATTCCACGCGGACAAAGTCGCGGGCACACCTAGACATACAAACATACAAAGCATTTTTGTCCAAGTTGTCATTAGATCTCGTTCGTTTCGCTCATTCGATCAAAAAATATTATTAGTTTAGAATTGGCATTCATGAGTATTTGTGTTTATTTTATATAGGTATGTCTACCCAAACATAATTAGGTACTTCTAGTTAGTTTTAACAGTTTAATTGTAAGCGGCAAACCACAGACCACAAAGTTTGTTTGTTAGTTATTTATAGCGTGAATGAAAAAAATGACTTAGTGACGATTCGGACAAAATATTTTGGGACAAATTCTCCCAATCGTCACTTTTGATTTTAATAATTTTTAAATAGCTAGATACATAGAGTCACGCGCGATGGCCTTCAAAATTCGCAGGCGTCGTCGCTAGAGGATTGACTGCGTCATTTATATTTTTACACGCGTCTATCAGTTTTATTTTTCGCCGCCAGGCGACTATGGCGGTTGGACCAGCTTAGGGTGTTACCACACCAATCGATAGATATTATTGATCGATGCTATCGATTGACCGACGTCGATCGATTTGTGTGATGATTTGCTGATCGACGAATACGGGTCAATGAAACATCGATCAATCATAGATCGGCGATTTTTGTACAGTCGATCAGTGACTGACCGTATGGATCACTATCGATTGATCAACGCTTGATTGGTGTAGTACGGTACCCAACACCCACAGATAGGTAGATGGCGTTGCAAAAAATATCCATGCAAAAGCTATTATGTCATCAATAATTTTAATCAATAGTCGTTGATCAATGCCTTATTATTATTTATTTTTTCTTAATTTATTAAAAAGGAACACCAACAGTGTAATATACAGAAACATCCCAAACATTATGCAAGTGGTCCCCCAAGGACAGGTGAACACAAAATTCAATACAAGTGTAACAGTTATGAAACTTAAAATTACTAATACTGATCGATGCTCAATAAAATTGACTTTTAACTAGATCTATCGAGTTGATCAACTTATAGTATTAAACACCTGTCGCGTGACGATCGATTTATTCAACAACGATCGACGATCGATCAATTGGTGTGGCAGTGCCCTAAGACTTTTGGGTTGATAAGCTTGTAGTACGCAGCGTGGCTGTATCTTGTTAGCGTGGCGATCCAACGTATTTTAACCTTGAACAATAAAATAACAAAAAAATATTATTAAAGATGTTACTTTAGTAGGTAGTTGGTAGGTAAAACCTACCTTTGAGAGTGCTGTGGTATCAAAAATATCGGTAAGTTTCACTTGAATCTTTATAGATTTCTGTAGGTTTTATTTATCATTTTATAGTGTACTTTACCTATAAGGACACTTCTCAAAACTTCTGAGAGTTAAGTACCTACACATCAATAATCAACTTTCCATGGAACTAACAGTCTTAGGTGCCACGAAAAGCTGTTCCTGAAAGCTGATTTATTTTGTGCTCTCACTGTTTTTTCCACGTGAAAAGTTGTTTATATATTAACGGCTATAGATATTAAGTAGGTAGGTATTTTAACACCTTCGAAGTTTTAGGGAGTGATTTTAGCCTGGAAGAAATCGCTTTTAACGATAAGGCCGCCCATTGTACTATACAATGTTAGTTTAAAGATTTGTACGTACCTTATCCTTGTGTACAATAAAGTACTATCTATCTATCTATCTTTATTATCACTCTGTCCCCTGTAGGTAGGTACATACCTAGTATATTGTATATAAGGTTTATAAGTAGGTAGCTACTTATGGCCGGTATCTAATTATGTATTCAAGCATCGAAGCATCGGTTCTCTATAGAGGAAATCAGATTACCATTCGATATATTTATCGGTAGGTGTGACAGAAAGAGCCATTATTTTTCAACAAAGAAACAATCGTGTTTATGGTAGGTAATATATCTGGGCCCTTATTCACTATGACCAATACAAGCGCGTTACGCAGCACGACAAGACAGCGGCGTGAAATCGCCCTATGCCTATGCCGTATTTCCTATGCCATAAATGTCATTCCTTACGGTGACGTCATACGGTTACGGCAAGGAATCTCCTAAGTCATACAGAATAATGCCCCAGATAGAAATCATGATGGATCTAGACAGCCCTGTGACAGACAAACAAAAGACCTCATGAACGTCACAAATCAAAAATATCAGAAAGCCTCAAGTTCACACCAACCTGGAGATACCAACCTAAGACAAGGAAAAAGATTTTTTTTAATTAAGCGAAGTTTTTGTTTTATTTCAGACTAACAATATGAAAATTGAGATCTGTTAAAGCTTAGGCGTGATCATGACCACTGTAAACGAAACTAAAGAAGGAAGCGAAGTAAAAAATGTCGCCAAATACAAAAAGAGACCAGGAACATCTGGGATCGCAGCATTTCTTTACAGATCACGCCTTCTTGGCATAATATTATGCAGAAACCGGAATAATGGAAAAGAATTCGTTTTGGGATGCAATGTGGATGATATCGGCGATATGAACGAAATATGCTTCAGATTTCATCATAAAGAAAACAAAAGAAAACCAGTGGCTGTGTTCATCAAAACTAAATACACAGGGGACATAACTGATGATGATTTGACTAACCCCAAAAGTGCTATTAATCTGTATAAATGTAATCGAAGTCGTAGTTTAATCAAAGATAGGTTTGATAATAATCCTGATGCTTTGTTTCAAGGAAAGTTTGATGATATAGCACCTTATTTTATTATTTACTGTCCTCACAAAAGTAAAATAAAGAACCATGTGAATGTAACCAGAGATGATAGAATATATACAGACGAAGTTGATAGCATCATAAATACTGAAACCAATAGTAAATTATTTAAAGTTCAAGGTTCAAATACCTTAACGGAAAGTTTAGTTACTGACTTGATAAATGCTAGAATAGAGATAATAGCCAAAACTATAGTTGTGTGTGTTACTTCTAATGATCTGGAAAAAACTAACAAGGAAATGGATAGGATTCTTATAAAATACAGTGGTCTTTTAATACCACATGTCATAAAAATCAATAAACAAGACGATGAATATAAAGCAAAGTTCAATGAGTCATTGGACGCGAATAGCAATAGTCAAATCAAATTGCTGAGACAAGTTTTGTTCACTGAACTATTGAAAAAATCAAAAGTAATAGACAAAGAAGTGAGTCATAACATACAATTACTACTGGAAACAAGTGAGTACACGACAGAGTTGCTTAGCAAGCTAATTGGTACTGTTATAACGTTTAATAACCAGAATGGTAAGCTTGCATACATGCCTGGAGTTTCAGATTCTTTTAAAACACAATCGTTAGATAGTATAAATGTAGAAAAATCAATTGCAGATGAAGCATTTGTGGTTGCTGGCATGAATGCTTTAAAATGTATCGAGATAGATTTAAAAAATGTGCAGGTGGCACTATTAATTCAAAAGCAAGATGATGAAATAGAACAAAAAATGTCAGCAAGTTTGTTTGAAGATGAAAAACAATTAACAGAGTCGTTTTTTAACCATTTGTATGTATACGCCGAGCAAATAAAGGAAAATGATCTGGACAAGCAATTACAAGAAGAAATTATCAAAATTCAAGCTAACAAAAAAAATGCCACTATAATGCAAAACAAGCCTGAAGACGCGTGTTTAAAATTCAATTATAAAGTACAAGATTGGATGCAGTACAGGGAAGAATCACAATATCTGACAAATAACTGTGACATTTGGGAAGACACTATAGTAGACTTGAACTTTCTTAACTACAATTGTATTACAGAACTCCAAAGCCATGGCGTTATGTTTAATAACAAATCATTAATTTCATTTTCTAAACTAAATGGTGCTAAATCTCGTACTAACATCGTATCGAGTACTGTGTTATTGACAAGCATAAAGCTAATTCAGTACATGTTAGATAAACAATGTTTATTTGTAAATTTTGATCACGTGTGTAACATGGAGAATATGAAATTTAGTATGCTTATACAAGATATGAAAAAAACGCCCATCCAAACATTAGTAGTCATTTGTCATGACAATAAAAAACATACAACCAAATCTGATAAGTTTAAACAGATTGAAATTACCTTTCCCGGAGACGTTATTGTAGTCACAAGCAAACCTACTGAAAATTTTGAAACTATCTATGATACTGTAAAAGGCTTGGACGATATTTATAATGCGCATGAGCTATTGACACATGGTATAACCGTTCAAGGAGAAAAAGTTGAACTAGGAAAGATTCTTGATAGAAATACTGTTAAATTAGTCAGCGCTGAAGTACTTGAAAAAATTATTAAAAAAGAAAGCATAGTAATAGGTAAAAGTTTATCTAATTCATTTTACGACGAAATAAAATATTGCTTTATGGATCGAAATCTAAGCAAATATAATTGTTACTCTCTAGAATGTCGAAGTGACTTTTATATGTCTTCATATAACTGCGAAAATCTTGACCTCCGGCCTAACACATCTGAATCCTCAAATACAATGATTGCTATTTACGCTGAACCAGGTATGGGTAAATCTATATTACTTACACACCTATCTGTTAAAACGAAGCATGATTATCCTAAAATATGGATTGTGAAAATGAATTTACTAAACTACAGTGCAGATTGGGATGCAATAGGAACTGACGTTGATATAATTAAAAGTATGTACCTAGTTTGCAGAGCTGAATTGAATAACAATGAGTTTGACAATCTCTTCACTCTAGAAACAGGGTCTGAAGGTGAGTTGATTCTGATAGAATCGAATGAGCTAGATCCTATAGCTGTACTGCATTTAAAACTGATAATACATTGCTTTAACTCAGGAAATATCATTTTCTTTTTTGATGGATTCGATGAAATTTGCCCATATTACATAGATGTAGTTGTACAATTTTTAAAAAACATTGGCAATATTGTTACTGTCAATGATGAAAGCGAGTATTTTGATACTGACCTACCTAATGCAAACGAATACATAGCATACTTTTTGAAGGAACCTGTAAAAAAAAATCAGGTTTTGATCACAAGTCGACCGTACAATACTATAATAACTACTTTGAAGACAGAACTGAATATCAAATCGCTGTATCTTATACGACTAGCAAAAGAAGAGCAATACAACTTCTACATAAAATACTGGGAGACTCGGATAAAGCTTGAAGAGTTGAATTCTGATCAGTTTCAGAACGTGGAAGCATTTTTCAAACATGTAAATCAATATCGTCGACGTTCTGATTTGTTTTTAAGGTCTACAATAGCCTATAACATGTTGCTTCGCCGCATGCAAGAAGCCGCTATCTTCTACTTCCGAAGAAAAGCTCGCTTACTAACAACCGGTCACATCTATAAGAAAAGTATTTTGAGCGGATGGCCTCTGCCAGCAGAAATGCTCAACTACAATAATTCAGATGATGATTGCCTAGAAGAGCTTCAGTTATCTGGCATACCACTTCACATGAAGATTCACGCAGACATCTTCGTCAACCAAATCAAAGATACATCGTCTACGAAGCAATGGGACATGGGAGTTCATACGTTTGAATTTTATAAACGATATCTCGAAATAAAATTGAAAAAAATACGCCTTGAACAGAAGGGAGGTGAAAATGTTCATACTTCTAGTTTCTTAAGTGAATATACAGAATTGGTGGAAGAAGTGACCGAGGAGCACAAGAAACTGGCGTTCTATGCGTTCTTCCAAGAGTACGGATCCAGTCATTATGAGAAGGTGCTGTCGGAAGCCAAGTGGGAAGCTATTGAAGCAATCATAAAACGAATTGCAGAGGCCAGCGAGAAGACCGGACTAATCGACCGAATTCACAATGGAGTGCCTCGATTCGTGCATGTTATTTTTGCTGAATATTATGCAGTAGAGTATATAGCTGATATGTTGAAACAGAGGCCTCTGTCTCAAGATCAAGTGTACCGACAAATTAATTTCATCGTCAACTGCGTGCTCAAAAGCTCAGTGGGTATTATGACGGCTTTTAATTACAAATTAATGAATGATCTTAAATTACGTAAAGTTTTGGATAAAAACTATGCTAGGGAATATATCTTCAACGCTTGGATGAAACCAGATATTAGTTCTGTAGATAACAAAAAGAATAGGACATTTGTAAAGAAAATACTAAGGAATGGATTTATTGAGATCGCATGGTTACTGCTTAAAAGTGTGAAAGACACGTTAAATTCTGTTAACATAGAACATTTTATTCATTTAATTGGAAAAGATTTCTTCGAGTTCGCCATGAAATTCGATGATTTGGTAAAATATGTACTTGATGCTATCAGACGCATTGATTCTTCGATGCTAGACAAAGCTCTATCGCATTGTGGTTTGGAGCTTAGAGACTTTACGAAAAATGAAATAATAATAAACAATTTGCGTGAAAGATATAAATATGGATTACCTCTAAGACGGGCCTAGCAGAGAAATGGCTTATTAGAATGTTTAAATACGTTAAATATAATGTTATTTACTTACCTACATACTTAAATCAATGCCAATCTATAGATTATAATTATTGCTGTTCTTCATAGAAAAACAATAGATTTTAATCAACAAAAGCAGTCTCTTGATTAATTAATGATGTAAAAGTATAAAAGCAGAGAACTTGATTGTATCGCTTCCATTTTGCTTTGAGACATGATAGAGTTCACATCAGTCTCATGTTGTCCATTTTGTCGTATCTAAATACGCTATCCCTATGACTGTGACTCTTGTGTGGTTTATTCTGATTGTTAAGTTAACTTTTACGTAATTTAAAAACGAATTTCGTAATAAATTAATTGTTTTGAAGCCCCTAACGATTGTTTTTATACAAATCGCTTACTCTATAATTATAATTTTTTTAATAAAAATGATTAAAAATAAAAAAAGTAGTACAAGCTAAGTCGTTTCATTTTATATTGACTGTTTAACTTCTATGTTATTAAAAAAGAAACTTAGAAAACAAAACCATTTAATGCGAAAGATTTAATGCCAGACGGATTTGTCTTAAACGAGACGATACAAACGATAAATACCACCAAGTAGTTGTTCCAACCTCTATTTCCAAAATCAGGATATCTTTGTAAATAATGGTTTACAAATAAATCTGCTCTGACAGACAGTCGTATAATAATAATATAGGTAACGTAATTGGTTAGAAGAAAAAAAGAAATGAAATGAAATAGTTCTAGTTCTTATAACTTTTTTTGTTTATTTCACAGATTCTGTGTCAGTTCTTGGCATTTAATAAACCAACGAGACAGCGGGAATAATGGCGACTTCTAACGCAACCATACAAAACGAAGTAAGGAATACCTTCACGTACAAAAAGAGGTCTGGAACAGCTGGAATCGCTAAATTTCTTTACAAGTCACACCTTGCTAGTTTAATGCTAAGCAGAAACCTAAATGACAGCAAGGAGTTCATTTTTGGATGCAATGTGGACGAAATTGGCAATATGAGCGAGATATGTTTCAGATTTAATCATAATGATAACATAAAAAAGCCGGTAGCAGTGTTCTTAAAAGCTAAATACAAAGGGCACATCACTGACGATGATTTGAATAATCCAAAGAGTAATTTTAATTTTTACAAATCATATCAAAGTCATATTTTAATCAAACAAAGATTTGAAAATAATGCTGACGAATTATTCAAAGGAAAGTACGATAGTATAGAACCTTATTTTGTTATTTATACTCCTAACCAATGCAAAATAAAGAATCCTGTAGCCTTATATAAGGAAGACAAAATATATTCAGACAAAGTGAATAGTATTATAGGTACGAGAAACAATAATATGATATTTCAAGTTCAAGATGAAAGTTTTATGACTAATTTGATACATGCTCAAATAGAGATGATAGCCAAGACTATTGCTGCTTATGTCACAATATGTGACGAAAAGGATAAAGAAAACGTTTGTAAAGAAATGAAAAACGTTTTAGAAAAATACCGTAGTCTTTTGATACCGCATGTTATTAAAATCAATAAACTAGACGAAAATTGCAGCGGAGAGTTCAATGAATCACTGCACGAGAATAGCAATAGCTACATCAAATTTCTGAGAGAGGTTTTGTATGAAGAAGTATTAATGAAATCAAAAGTAATAAACGAAGAAGCGAGTCAAAATATTCAATTACTACAAAAAACAAATGAATGCACTGCAGAACTGCTTAGCAAGCTTATTGGTACAGTTATGACATTCGATCAGAATACAAATAAGCTTGTATACATACCCGGAAATTCAGATGAAATCAAAAAAGAGCCATTGGATGGAATACAAATAGAAACACCGGTAATTGACAAAGCGTTAGTAATCGCTGGTACGAAAGCCTTGAAATGTATTAAAATTGATTTCAATGATTCGGATATAAGAAAAATTATTATACAAATGGTAAATGAGAATGAACACAAAAATTTGGACAGTGTATTTGAAGATGAAAAACAAGCTGCAGAGCAGTTTCTTAAACATTTATATATATATGCTGAGCAAGGCAAAGAAAACACCGTAAGCAAGTGCTTAGAAAAAGAAATAATCAAAAAACTAGTGACAAGACAAAAATCTACGATATTTCAGAGCATATCTGAAGTAGCACTTTCTAAATTCTATTATAATGTGCAGAAATGGATTTTGTCTATGGATAAACCACAGTATTTAACAAACAGTTGCGACTTTTTGGAAGACATCACATCTATTGCAGACCCCCACCTAAGTATTCTTAACTACAATTCTATCATGGAACTGCAAAAATATCCCTTGGAGTTTAAAAGTGAATCTTTTGATTCATTTTATAAACTAGATGACACTCAGTCTCATACTAATATTACATCAAATAATGTGTTGCTCACAAGTATAAAACTAATGCAGTATTTTTCAAATAAAAGTTGTTTATTTGTGGACTTTGATTATGTGCGTAAAATGAAGGACATAGAATTTAATATGTTAATAGAAGAAGTAAACAAAGTAACCATTAAAACTTTAGTGGTTATCTTTTATGGAACTATGACATATTATACAACAAAATGTAGTAAGTTTAAAGATATTGTTAACAGCTTCCACGGTAATCTTGTGTCAGTCTCCGCTGAAGGTTTTGAAGCCATCTATGATAGAATAAAAGGCGTCGACGATATTTATAATGGTGGTGATTTGTTAAAATATGACATAACTGTTTACGGTGAAAATAGAAAGCTAGGAATGGTCGTTGGTGAAAAAGCTAAGGATCTAATTAATGCCGAAATACTTTGTAAAATTATAAGAAATGAAAGCATAGAAATAGGAAAAAGTTTTAAGAATTCATTTTATAACGAAATCGAGGATTGCTTTATGGATCGACAACTATGCGCATATGCGTCAAGTTGCGATACGTTTATAAATCATCTATCATGTGGAAATGATCCACATCAGTATAAGGAAGATGATTATGATCATTTTATCCTTGAAGTTAAGCCATTCGAGTTTTTTCATGAAATCCCTGTCGTTGTAATCTTTGCTGAATCAGGTATGGGCAAGTCAACGTTACTAACAGATCTAGCTATTAAAATGCACCGCGCTTTTCCTAATAAATGGATTATTAAAATGAATTTGCAGAAGTATAGCGAAGACTTTTTTGGATGGGATGAAAAAGAAACTGAAGTTGACATACTTAAGAGTATGCACCTCGTTTGCAGAGCTGAATTGAATCACAAACCATTCAATGAACGTTTTACTATTAAAAAACAATCTGATGGTGACTTAGTTTTGAGAGAATCTAAAGGCCTAGGCGCCCTAGATCCTATAGCTTCGTTGCATTTAAAACTGATCATTCACTACTTTAACACTGGAAATATAATCTTCCTCTTGGATGGATTTGATGAAATTTGCCCACATTATGAAAAAGTTGGTGTGCAATTCATGAAAAGTTTAGTAAATAATACACATGTTGTACTGGATGATAATAGCGAGTGTTTTGGTACTCTTGACAATCCACAAGTAGATCACAATAGATTATGTACCGCAAAAAATAACTCTGCTTATAGGCATATAACAAAAGAAGTTAAAAGAAAAAATCAGTTATTGATCACCAGTCGATCCTATAATACTACAAAAACAACATTGGTGACGGAGTTTCATATTAAGCCGCTGTATCTTTCAAGGCTTGAAAAACACGAACAATTACAATACTATCAGAAGTACTGGGAGACACGGATAAAACTTGAAGAGCTGACTTCAGATCAGTTTCACAATGTGGAAGCATTTTTTGAATACATGAATCGGTATCGCATTGATGATTATTTACGTTCAGAAAATTCTACTGGTATGTTGCTTTGTCGGATGCAAGAAGCTGCCGTCGAGTATTTACGGAGTAAAGTAGATTCATCAGCAAATAGCAATATCAATAAAAAAGATCTTCTAACCAAATGGATTTCGTCCTATGAAATGTTCCCTGCTGAAGACTACTCACGTTTTACAGAAAGCTACTTAGACGAGTTACAGTTAACTGGCACCCTACTTCACATGAAGATATACGCAGAACTTTTTGTTAATGAAATCAAAGATACATCGTCAGCAAAAATATGGGATATGGGAGTTCATACGTTTGAGTTTTACAACAGATTTCTCGAAATCAAATTGAAGAAAATACGTTTAGAAGAGAAGGCAGGAGAGAATACCTCTGCTAATTTAACAGAATACAAAGATCTCTTGGCAGAAGTGACCGAGGAGCACAAAAAGCTGGCATTTTATGCGTTCTTCAATGAAGTATCTAGTCACTTTAAGAAAGTACTAACGGAACCTCAGTGGGAAACAATACAATCAATTATAGAGCGAATAAAAAAAGCAGAAGAAAAGACTGGACTGATTGACCGAATTGATAATGGAGTGCCACAATTCGTGCATATAGTATTTGCTGAGTACTATGCTGTAGAGTACATAGCTGATATGCTGAAGAAGAAACCCCTGACTGATGATCAAGTGCACAGGCAAATAGATTTTGTCATCAACTGCTTACTCAACAGCTCAGTGGGTATCATGACAGCCTTCAACCACAAATTACAGAACGATGAAAAATTGCGAAAGGTTTTAGATAAAGACTCTACTAGGAAGTTTATTTTTACTGTTTGGATGGAACAAGACACAATACAAGAACAACAAGAAGAAAAAGATAAAGATGTAACTTTAAAACTAAATGAAGATTCTTTTCTACAGAAAATACTGCGGAATGAACTAATTGAGACTGCCAGGCTTCTGGTGACAAGTATAAAGGACAATTTGAATACTGTTAATATAGAAAAGTTTGTAGACATAATCGGCAGTGACTTTTTTGAATTTGCCTTAGATTATGAAGAGCTGGTTGTATATGTACTTGATGCTATCAGAGGCATTGATCCTTCGATGCTAGTCAGAGCTCTCTTGAACTGTGGGTTGCAGATAGGAGAACTTCCAGATAATGATTTAATAATAAAACATTTGCGTAATAAACCGAAAAGTATTAGAGCTCTTGTGGTAAAATCGACTGATGCCGTTTCAGGGAATAACTTCTTAAGTATTGGCGGCATTTATAGATGGAGTTAGTAATTTGTAATAATTAATGTAATATCTACTTTTATTATTATGAATAAGCGCTAAAATTCTTTGACATGATGAGATAAGAAAAATAAATAGGAATAATAAATATGCAACGTGCTCTAAGTAGGTACTAGTAGATTATTTAACAAGGGGATAAAGCAGTGTCTTCCGTCGCGGGTGACGATTTAAATCGCGAGCGTAATGAAGGACTCGAGGTTTACTCCCGAGCGTAGCGAGGGTGTTAAAAACTTAAATCACGAGCGAAGCGAGGGATTTAACACGAGTCCTGAGTATAGCGAGGGATTTAAGTTCACCCAAGACTAAGACAGCTTTATCACCGAGGAAAATACTCTACTTTTCGTACCATTTGCGAAAAAATTAACACAATAATAATATGAGATAGCATTTTAGAACATTAACTTATTTATAAAAATAAATTAAAATAAACTTAACGTTTATGTATTTGAAGAAAACAAAAACCCGGCATTTTCCTAGACTAATATTTTTTTGTCGGAAAAGCAAAGGCATCAAGCTCATACGGCCTGCATAATAAATGCGTATTCCTTTTTCAAAAAGATGTATAATGCTTTATATACAAACTCAATGGTGTAAACACAGATGTAGTTCAGTATAAATTGTATTCCAAATTTAAATCACTTTCTCCCCCTAGAGGATGAAAGAAATCCAGTACAATTTTCACTCCCTGTTTTTAACAGATTAAAAATGACTATTGTTATGTTCGCTTTTTGTGGCATAGAATGTCACTTTTTTGAGCAAGTGGTACGAAAAATATATTTTTCATCCCACCATCTCGGAAAGAGTATTTTTGCTCTTCAATATCAGAGTGCAAAAGCCGTTTTTATTCTCTAGAGGATAAAGTAAATTGAATTTAGAACATCGTGTGCACTAAGTTTGTGAATTAAAAAAAACATTCAACCTATTTACTGCTACCTCTGGTGCCGAATATATCATACAACTTTTTTTTAATTTGTTAAAAACTCAGACTCTGAACCTTCTTGGTGTTCTTTTTTCAATTTGCTAGTCATTTCCTCGCTGAGGTGGAATGAAAAGTTACGTGTTGCACTCGAGTGCAAAGATTTTTCACCTCGTGCTCTTTTGGCTAACGCTCAGGATTCTAATTTTGAATCACTCGTTGCGTTCGTGATTCAATTTTAGAATCCTTCGCTTGCTCGGTCATCAAAATTGAACACGCGGTTAAAAAGCAACTTTGCACTCTTGTATAACAAATAACTATTGTATAAGAAACATAAGGTTTGACAAGAAACAATGCAGCATCGAGAAAGAATAATATTATGTGCGATGGATGTACCTATACCTACCTATTATCCTCAAATTACCAATCAATACTATCTAAATACTTATTGGTAGGTAGGTTATTGTTAAAATATAAGTTGGTTATGATATAAAAAAATAGAAAAGAGTTGTAGGTAGGTAATAAATAAATATCAATTCAATGTGTTATGGGTATTTTTTATTTCATCACTTGAACACGCATGGACAAGGTACCTACCTACCAATAACAGTATGTTTCTATTTTGTATAAAAAAAACAATGTTAAAATTATTACGCAACAGCGCCATCTATTATCCCATGGGTTCCCATTTTATAAAACGCATTCCGAAAATGTTTACCAACATAACACAAATAAAACAAAATCTGCATTCAACTTCCACTTCTTGGTTTAGTAAAAAGAATCTGCATTCGTTATCTGTTTTAGTCCGTCATTTTGACAATGTCACAGCAATACCTACAGAAGCCGACTTTCGGTAGGTAGATACCTACTTGGTATGGTTTTTCGGGCACAGTTCGGGAGTGGTACCTACTACCTACCCCCCATCCCCTCCCTACCTACCCAGTATAGTGCCTTGATCACGAATAAATGTGACAATCGCAAACGTATCGTAAGGCTAGCGTATCCAAGATACACAGGGCGGTGACACTACAACGGTTGGCAGTCGAGCTGGCGTTGACGCGCAATATATCTCGAATACGCGGCGACTGTCAGTTTTAGTTCGTGATAGAGGTAAAGTACCTACATACCCGGTGAACAAAGTGCCTCGTCATTATACCAAACGGTACGGTTCGTGCATAACCTTCAATATTATTTTTGGCAATGAAAATAAACAATGTTGTGAAGTTTCGTAAAAATAGTTGGAAACGCTCTATATGAAAGAAAACGTCTACAAGTTAGTCCCAAAAACTAAACTTATTTAGGTAAGCTTATACTATCCCTACTAATATTATAAAAATGTGAATGTAAGTTTGTTTGTTACGCTTTCATGCGAAAACTACTTTTTAACCGATCATCATGAAACTTTGTACACAATTCTTGGAGGTATTAGAAGTAACATAGGATACTTTTTACTCCGGGAAATCAACGGGATCCAACGGGACGCGAAAAAAGTCGCGGGCGGAAGCTAGTATAGTATTTAGGTAAGCTACCTAACTTAATTCACTGGTTTCTGTACCTCTATCACGAACAAATCTGACAGTCGCCGCGTTAGCATATACGAGTTATATTACGCGTGAATGCCAGCTCGACTGCCAATCGTTGTAGTGTCACCGCGCAGTGTATCTCGGATACGTTACGTTACGACATGTTTGCGAGTGTCACATTTTCGTTTTTTATGCGTCCTATTAGGCAGTATTTACCTAGGTATACACGGTATAACATAAATACCCTTTTCGTACCACTTGCTCAAAAAAGTGACATTCTATGCCACAAAAAGCGAACATAACAATAGTCATTTTTAATCTGTTAAAAACAGGGAGAGAAAATTGTACTGGATTTCTTTCATCCTCTAGGGTGAGAAAGTGATTTAAATTTGGAATACAATTTATACTGAACTACATCTGTGTTTACACCATTGAGTTTGTATATAAAGCATTATACATCTTTTTGAAAAAGGAATACGCATTTATTATGCAGGCCGTATGAGCTTGATGCCTTTGCTTTTCCGACAAAAAAATATTAGTCTAGGAAAATGCCGCGTTTTTGTTTTCTTCAAATACATAAACGTTAAGTTTATTTTAATTTATTTTTATAAATAAGTTAATGTTCTAAAATGCTATCTCATATTATTATTGTGTTAATTTTTTCGCAAATGGTACCAAAAGTAGAGTATTTTCCTCGGTGATAAAGCTGTCTTAGTCTTGGGTGAACTTAAATCCCTCGCTATACTCAGGACTCGTGTTAAATCCCTCGCTTCGCTCGTGATTTAAGTTTTTAACACCCTCGCTACGCTCGAGAGTAAACCTCGAGTCCTTCATTACGCTCGCGATTTAAATCGTCACCCGCGACAGAAGACACTGCTTTATCCCCTTGATAAATAATCTACTAATAAGTCCGAAAGGGGAGTATTTTATAGGTCATGGCGAACAGTGTTTGTTCTACGACTTTTGAGATTTCGAAGTTTTTTATTCATGAAAAGCGCTCCTAACTTTCATTTAAAATGTATCTACACACAGCTAGCGTGTACGTGCGACGCGGTAGCAGGGTACCTACATATACATGTGTGTGTATAGGTCTACGCAAATAGTAAAAAACTTTTAGGGTTGTCGCAAAGTTCTAAAATAATAAAAGTTGTACTTTTGTAAGAAAATTTCTATTATGATTTATTGACCCTTTGCACATGTCCAAGCACTCAGGTGGTCGGTCTGATTACGCCCCCTTCGGACTTATACTAGGGTAATTATGTTACACCTTGTATAAAGTAAGTAGATAGGTACATAGTAACCTATTTTACATTATTTCAGACTCTTTACTTACCTACGTAATAGAATGACCACTGTTAACAAAACCAACGAAACTATGAGAAAATGCAAAAACGAAATATCAAAGTACAAAAAGAGACCAGGAACGTCTGCGATCACCGGGTCCCTCTACAGATCACACCTGCTCAGCTTAATATTAAGCAGAAACCTGAACGAAGAGGCGGTGTTTGTTTTAGGATGCAATGTGGATGGAATCGGCGTTATGAACGAAATATGCTTAAGATTTCTTCATAAAGATAACGAAGGAAAACCAGCGGCTGTGTTCATAAAAACGAAATACACAGGGCACATAACTGATGATGACCTGACTAATGCAAAAAGTGCTTTTAATTTGTATAAATGCTACCAAAGTCATATTCAAATCAAAGAGAAATTCGATAATGATCCTGATGCGTTGTTTGAAAGAAAAGAGAATACAAAATTTTATTTTATTATTTACACTCCTCACCAATGCAAAATAAAGAATCATTTGACCGTTAAGGATGATGATGACATATTTACGAACAATGTTAATAGCATCATATGTACTGGAAACAACAATAACATATTTAAAGTTGGAGGCGATAGCTTAGTCACTGATTTAATAAACTCAACTATAGAACATATAGGCAAAACTATAGCAAGCTATGTCACATTAAGCGTTAACGATCGGAAAAAAATTACCGAAGGTATGAAAAATGTACTATTAAAATATGGTAGATTTTTGATACCGCACGTTATAAAAATCAATGAAGTAGGTGAAAATTACAGCGGAGAGTTCAATGAATCAATGCATGAGAATAACAACACTCACATTCAACAGCTAAAAGAAGTTTTATTTACCCAAATATTAATGAAATCTATAATAGACGAAGAAGTGACTACAAATATTCAATTACTACTGGAAGCAAATGAGTACACAGCAGATCTGCTTAGCGCACTGGTTGGTTCTGTTATAACGTTTGATGATAACACTAACAAGCTTGCATATATGCCTCAGATTTCAGATTCTATTAAAAAGAAACCGTTAGATGAAATAAATATAAAAAAATCTATGGTTGAAGAAGCATTTGTGACTGCTGGCAAGAAAGCCTTGAAATGTATCAATATAAACTTTAGTGATCTGGATATGAGCAAAATTATTACAAAGCATGAGAGTGAGGAAGAATCAGAAAATGTTTTTGAAGCTGAAGAACAATTAGCGGATCGGTTTCTTCAGAATTTGTACATATACACTGACCAAGTTAAGGAAAACCATATAGGCGAGCGAGTACTAGAAGAAATTTACATAAGTCAAGCTACCAACAAAAATACTACCATATTTAAGAACAAACCTGAAGCGTTGCTTGTTAAATTCCATTTTAAGGTGCAAGAATGGATGCTGTCCATGGATAAACCACAATATCTAACAGATAGCTGTGACTTTTTGAAAGATAATACACACATTGTAGACCCGCACCTAAGTATTCTTAACTACAATTGTATTATGGAACTGCAAGGGTATTCCATAAAGTTTAATAGTAAATCTTTCAATTCATTTTCTAAACTAGTCGATACTCAATCTCGTACTAACATCATATCGAATAATGTGCTGCTAACAAGTATAAAGCTAATGCAGTACATGACAGATAAAAGTTGTTTGTTTGTAAATTTTGATCACGTGTGTAATATGAAAGAAATGGAATTAGATATGCTCATAAAAGAAATAAACAAAGCAACCGTCAAAACGTTGGTAGTAATTGTGTGTGAAACTGAGAAATATACAAGAAAACCCAACAAGTTTAGAGAAATCGTTTTTAATTTCCCCGGCAACGTATATGCAATCTCTAACCACGATATTGAAGATTTTGAAACCATTTACGATACTGTGAAGGGTTTAGAAGATGCAGACAATATAAATGATTTATTGAAACATGAAATAACTGTTCAGGGAGAAAAAGTCGAGCTAGGAAAAGTAATTGATGAAAAAGCTATACATTTAATAGATGCCAGAATACTTAACAAAATAATAAAAAATGAAAACATAGAAATAGGACAAAGTTTCTGCACTAATTCATTTTATAACGAATTACATTTATTTGTTGATCGAAAACTAATAAAATACAATTATGATGCTCCAGAGCATCAAAGTGATAGCTATATAGATGATTACGACTACTTCAGTCGCATGTCCAGTAAATTTGATTTATCTAATGAAGTGTTTGTCATCTACGCTGAACCAGGTATGGGAAAATCTACTTTTTTTACACAAGTATCCATTAAAATGAAGCGCGATTACCCTAAAAAGTGGATTGTAAGAATGAATTTACTCAACTTTTGTGAAGATTTTTTCAATTTGGAAAAAGAAGGAATTGAAAACGTTGATATAATTAAGAGTATGCACCTCGTATGCAGAGCTGAACTGGGAAATAAAGCATTTGACAATCTCTTTACTCTTGAAAGAGGATCTGACGGTGACTTGGTTCTTATTGAATCGAAGGAACTAGATCCGATAGCTACACTGCACTTAAAACTAATTATCCATTGCTTCAACTCAGGAAATATACTTTTTCTTTTTGATGGATTTGATGAAATTTGCCCACATTACGAAATAGTAGTAGTAAGATTTGTGAAAACATTTGTAAACAAAGATAAAGTGGAGGAATTTATTCGTGCTGATGCGCATTCCTCGCTACAGATCAATAACAGTCGGCTATGGTTTATAAAGGAGTTGGATATTTCAAACGAACCTAAAAGAGAAAATCAAATATGGATCTCCAGTCGACCGTACAATGCAATAAAAACAATATTGGAGGTGGCGTTATACACGACATCGCTATACCTGAAACAATTATCAACAGCTGAACAATACCACTTTTACCAAACGTACTGGGAGACTCAAATAAAGTTTGAAGAGTTGAATGCAGATCAGTTCAAAAACGTTGAAGCATTTTACGAACACATGAATCAGTATCGCCTGACTGAAAAACATTCCATAACAGACAGATTAACTAGACCAAATAACATTCTCCTTCGCCGTATGCAAGAAGCCGCCGTCAAGTACTTTCGGAAAAAAATTATATGCGGCGGCATATTACCAGATACTATCACCGATAAAGAAACGCTTCTAGACAAATGGGTTTCAGAAGTTGAAATGTTTACCAGCGACGACCAATTAGAAGAGCAACATGGATATTATTATAACACACATGACCTACAGTTAACTGGCATACCACTTCACATGAAAGTTCTAGCAGATCTCTTTGTTGATCAAATCAAAGATACATCATCTACTAAACAATGGGACATGGGAGTTCATACATTTGAGTACTACAAACGGTTTCTTGAACTCAAATTGAAAATTCGCTTCAAAGAAAAGGCTGGCGAGAATGTAAATACCTCTGCTTTTTTAACAGAATACGAAGAATTGGTGGAAGAAGTGACCGAGGAACACAAGAAGCTGGCATTCTATGCATTCTTCCACAACGCATCTAGTCGCTTTAAAAACGTGCTACCAGAAACCCAGTGGATAAAAATACAATCAATCATAGAGCGAATAGAGAGAGTTGAAGAAAAGACCGGACTGGTCGACCGAATTCACAACGGAGTGCCACAATTTGTGCATCTGATTTTTGCTGAGCATTTTGCAGTAGAGTACATAGCTGATATGCTGAAGAGGAATCCTCCGACTGATGATCAAATGCACAGGCAAATAGATTTTGTCGTCAACTGCCTGTTAAGAAGTTCTGTAGGTATCATAAAAGTATTCGATCATAAAGTAAAGAATGACGAAAAATTGCGAAACGCTATAGATAAAGATTATGCTATGAAGTGTTTATTCACTCATTGGATAGAACAAGACGAACTAAACATACATAAAGAATCCGCTCCGTATCAGTCTTGCCTAAAAGAAGTGATAAAAAACAAAGTGACTGAAGTATGGTCGTTGCTACCAACAAACATGACAGACACTTTGAATTTAGCTAAGTTACCAGAGGTAGTAGACAAAATGGATAGTGATTCTTTGCGCTTTACTATCAACTGGGAAGATCAGAAAGTAAATGCACGTATTGCACTTGATGCTATCAGAAGCATTGATCCTGCGACGGTAGTCAAAGCTATCCTAACTGCAAGGCAGTTAGAATACATTTCAAATAATCTATACTTTTTTAAAAATGGATAAACTAAATATGCAGATCTGATAAACGATTCTGATTCCGAAAATCGAGGTTGTCTGTTTCTTTGTTTGTGGATCACGCCTAAACTACTGGACCAATTTCAATGAAACTTATACCATTCAGAACCCCTTTTTCCGGATTGAAACATAGGCTATATTTTATTGAAATGAAAGACGTGCATTATGAGATACAGCTTGACCTCTCTAAACCAAAAGCCGCCTTTGGCACGAGGTTCATCGTATGCTGGGGTTGACAGATATTTTGGTGGAAAGTTTCGCACGCGTACGAAGTCGCGGGTAATACTGATAAGCTAGTGAAGTAATATTGATAAACTTGCGAGATAGATATGCGACTGGTATTTTTATATCGCCCCATAGATCTTTAGGCAACCGTTTATATGGCAGCATTCAGAAAGAAACCGGTCAAAAGCTGTAATTTAGTTTTATGGACTTTTTTCCAAAAACTATGCTAAGAATTGTAATACATTTTATTGTTATTAACTGTTTCGTGTGTATTTTGCAAATATACTCTTGCAATTTACTTTGTGAATAAAATTATTACCTACATATTTTCTTTGTTTATTTAATTCCATAATATCATAATCTGACGTTAATTTTTTACAAGCTATCGGCAAGAGTTTGAGCACGAGCTCATCTGCTGTTAAGTGTTGATCTGATGACTTATGACAATAAACAAACATTCTGACGAAAGCAATATATACGCAATATCGTGTACACTACGGCCGGCGGATCTAGACCGGTCTGAAGTTGCGCTTTCGGAAATTGTGCGCAGGTACAGGCGAGACAAACCACCTATTCGACCCTAAAAGTGACTACTGCGCAGCGTTCCGAACGAACTTAACGCCGGTCTAGATCCGCCGGCCGTACTGTACGTGGATGAAGTGCTTTGACAGTTATTGTTATTACTAAACCGATAAAACTTATATGGGACCATCTCTGATGCATGTACGTAACAAAAGATCAATAGGCTCTAAAAATCAGCATTTCTAGAATCAGATTCAACACTTTTTTGATAGATAGATACATAGTGTGAAGATGGGTCAGGTTTTTTAGTAAAACTCGAGTGTAGTCGCAAGTGAACTTATATTTTTGTGTTCGCCACGAGCGTTACGATTAAACTGACTCGCTCGTCCGTCGAAATAACTTCCTGGACCTTCTAATTAAATATTACTTATATGACAAAGCATAACAAACTTACTACGAGGAACAATAAAGCTTCGCACCAAGAACTCATCGTAACTCTACACTGTATTTTCTCTACTCAGTAATGCTCACGCAGTTTCTAAGAAACGATTCCATACTATAAACAGTTGCTAGTACATTAACTGAGGCCCCGCAAAGGGAATAATGTAATACTAACCTAGCGTAACAAGTGGGTACTAGCTAGTCTCGTTCCGTGCTGTATGCAGCCAAATCTGTCCCGACTCAGCTTATTGCAGTCTAAAGGCTGAATTACACCGGAGCAACAACGTGCGACAGTGCCGCATGCTACTTATTGTGACATGCGGCACCTTGTGGCATGCTACAAATAGAAAGCATTTGCGGCATTAGTGGCATGCGGCAGCCTATTTTACGCCGAGGCAACATCGTTAATTAACACAGTCTGCCACATGATGCAAGGTGTTGCCATGTCGCACGGTTCTTGCCACAATGTGCGGCATTTTTTATTTTGTAGCATGCGGCCTTGTGGCACGCCGCAATGCGCAATGTGTTGCCCCGGCGTAATTCAGCCTTAACAGGGCAGATGGTTCCACCCTGCTGAACAGCGCACACTAAAATCATCAAAAACGATTCACAATTGGCGGAATGATCGCGTAACATAGATACGAAAAAACATACAGTCGAATTGAGACTCCTTTTTTTTTGGAAGTAGGTTAAAAACACAGTTATTAATGCACTAGCATTTTATTTCCAAAAAACTTATTCTACCTTAACTTAGTCGTGGACAAAACAAAACAATATCTTACACAAATTAAAGCAATTCTTTAATGTTGCAAATCATTATAGAGGTCCCAAACAGAGGGCTAATTCCACTTGTCAGCTAAAACGCAACTACACCGTAGTTTCATCTGTTAGTCTATTCTGCGAGGCTAGGATGCGCACGCGAGATATTTGTCTACTCGTTCTGTCAAAATGTAAGCATTTTGCACCAGGTATCTGCGACACAGTTTAACACTTCAGCGGATATCATCGTTCCACCTACTTTGTGAACTAGACTTGTTTCCTGAATAAACTTTATTATTATTATTTATTATTATTATTATTATCTTCAGTTTTTGGACTATTACACTATCTGCGGTAATGCTATCGGCAAAACGCACTTTTGAATCTTCAACTTGTGACATTTCTGCATGACTATTATCTCGTCCTCAGAGAGGTAAGACGACTAACAAGTGTCCTAATTTATAAGTTTAAAAAACTGGAAAACCGACTTTAATTTGATACGCCTTCATCATCAAATGATGATGATGATAGAGACTGTTCTATTGATCGTAAGTTAAGCAGAAACGTCACAGGAAAGCAGTGTCGTGTACGTGTATGACGTGTTTTTTCCAGTTATACTTGTTTAATTGCAAAACTACCGAATCGATTTTGATAATAATTTAATGGATCTGGAACCCTTTCAGATAAAAAAAGAATTTTTCCAATAAATGACGGAGTAATCGGTGAACATACATAAAAAAAATATTACGACGAATTGAGAACCTCCTCCTTTTTATGAGGTCGGTAAAAAAGTGGACCACAGATAATGCAATAGTTCAAAACCTGGTGCACATGTTCTTTGGTGGGAACGTTGGCCCAACAAAACAAATCCTTTGTATGGATTGCCTTGTGAATGATTCCTGATGGAAACATACCGTTAAGGCGTATGTATAAGGCAAACAAGTTTTCCGAAGAAAAAACTTATACCAATGCGATAAATTAAAGTGCACATTTTTTGGTTAGAAAACTTGTTTGGATCAATGTGATATTCTTACTGAACCTTTGCATTGTTATTCTCTCGACCCTGAAGCTCTGCAATTTCACATAATTACATTTAGTTATATTATATCTTCAAAAATTTTGAAATGTGCGAGCGAGAGGGTTGTCTGCCTTTTACATACGCCTTAAAAAGATAAAACATGTTCGAACATGTCTGAAACTAACCCCTACAATGGCCTACATGCTCGTAGTCAGTTTTGTTTAACGAATTACAAACTTAAAAACTTTTTCGTATGTTTTAGTGACTGTGAGTTTGTTAAGAGTTCTGGATTTTCATTGCGATGCCTCCATCATTTGTGGTGCGTCTGTAATTAAAGAATTTAAATATATAATCTCTTTATTCTTTATTGTACACAAAAGTAGTGACATAAAAGGGAACTTAAAGATAGGTCATGTACAAAGGTGAGCTTAACCCTAAAGAGTTCTCTACCAGCAAACCTTCCACGATAGAGAGGAGAAATAAATTATGATGGTGGGTGCGTGTACTCAAAGGTTATTACTTTAAAACATATAGATATACCAGAGTAAGCTAAAAACACAGTTAAGGTAATATCTTTTGAAGCTGACTGACAATCAACGCACAGCCTAAACTATAAGTCCTAGAAGTATGAAATTTGGAGGGTAGTATCCTTACATAGTGTCCCCTACACTATGTAAGGATACTACCTTCAAATGCACTAAGAAAGGAATTTTGAAAAGTCGCACCCTAAAGGAATTAGAATTAGAATCAAAAGTTTTAACCAAATAATGCGTTTTTAAAATTTTCAAAACTGTATGCTGCTACCACGCGAGCAACGCCGCGGGCGACGGCTAGTTTTATATAGCAAAGGTTAAGTAGAAGTAGATCAGCATCGCTGATAGTCGGTGCCGGCTCTAGCAGTCGTTCAGCCACAACGGAGGCCTTAAGGCGGCCTAAAAACTCCGTCACCAGAGTTGGCCACTAACTGATACGAGCTTGCTTGCTAGCATCGCCGAGATATAGTAAGTCGGTTTATAGAAATTTATTCTCATAAAGACAAAGTCACTTACATGAGAAAATACTTAATAGGAGGTAGGTTAGTAGATCGTTCTTATAAAGTAGGTTAGTAAATAGGTAGGTATAGGTAAATAGGTAGATGTTTGGTTACGAGTAGGTAGGTAGGTTAGGTACTCGCCTAATGCATTGGTTCCGCAAATTACTAAAAGTAGTTTTAAAAGTAGTTGTAAGTAGATGTAGGTACCTCCAGATCCATCGTTGAACATAAACTCATCCTGGTATTCTTTGAGGAACTGCTCAGAGCGATGCTCATCCAGGAACAGAGAATACACCTTCTTAACATCTTCCATGCTCACCTAAAAATAACATAGAATACAATATTACATAAATCTTTAAAAAATAATGAAATTGAGGATAGTTTAACTTATTAAGTAGGTACAGACTGCGCCTGGATTTTACGAATATTGTATAAATTAAAATCATAGATTATTATTAATTTTCTGAGCTCCATCGCGATTTTGCCTCGCGGCGTTGATCTAATAGTGGCGGGTAGGTATTTTGGTAAGTACAGATTTGTGCCGTGTCATTCCTTAGTATACCTACTTACTGTAGGTAGGTGCCGCCTACCTTGCCGATTGGTATCTCTACGTTTATGTTTATTATTTTTACCTTAACTTTAACTACACCTATACCTATTTCTTTTTCTTTGTTTAGTTAGCGCAGCGATTTCTTGTCCTGTATCAACTGAATATAGGTACAGCCCGAAAATTTGAAATTATTATATACATTACAACAGCGAAGGCAACGCGGCGATCTGATAGAGACCTATAAAATCCTTAAGGGTCACTACAATGTACCACAATTAGCAAGCATCTACAACTTAAACGAGAACACAAACCTAAGAGGACACTCTCTCAAACTGGTTAGCCTACCAGGTACAAGCAACCCTAAAAGACATACCTTGCCAAACCGTGTGGTCGAAGCCTGGAATAGGCTGCCAGAGACTATAATTAGTGCTCCAACGGTTAACACATTTAAAAACAGACTAGATAAACCAAGTGCACAGACAATATTAAGTGATATACACGTATCAGCTTTAAGCTGCCTGTGTATAAAATAATAATAATAATAATAATAATAATAAGTCAAGCTTTGGGCACTATTTTGTCTTTAAATTTTTACTTTTACTTTAAGATTAATGACTTACTTAATGACTGTTTGTTGCCAAAATAAATAAATAAATAAATAAATGTTTTTATTCGGTTATAGAAGCGCTCGTGGCTAGGTTAACTTAGCCAATCTTAACCGATCTAAGTTAAGCAACGTTCTGTGCGGTCACTATTTGGATGGGTGACCGTTTGTGGCATTTACATCTGAGCGCTTCCGTGCTTCGGAGTGCACGTTAAACTGTTCCGGCTCTAGCAGCCGTTAAGCCACGGCGGAGGCCTTAAGGCGGCCTAAAAACTCCGTCACCAGAGTTCGCCACTAGCTCATACGAGCTTGCTTGCATATTTTGTTATTTTACAAAGCTTATATAAAATAGGTTATTATAAAAAATGAAATCTTAAAACTATAATTAAAAATAACAAAAATGGCCACCCACTCATCATGGTGCCAGGGCAGGATATGTTAATAATAAATGAATGCCACATGAAGGGAAAGTATCTTAAATAATGTAGATAGAAAATTTTACTGAAAGAAGACTTTATTTTGATTTTAAAAACAATTTAAACTGCATTTAAAGTATTTTGAATAATCGCCTGTCTGAACCGGGAATCGAACCCACCAAATTGTAAAACAAAACAGAAACGTTATTTAATGATACCGATCGAAAGGCTCAATCGTAAAGATTATTTTTTTCCAAATAACATAGCATCCTACTAATATTATAAACGCGAAAGTTTGTAAGTATGGATGAATGGATGGATGTCTGTTACTCTTTCACGCAAAAACTACTGATCCGACTTGGATGAAACTTGGAATATCGTCCGTGACCTGGATTAACACATAGGCTACTTTATATTCCGGAAAGTCCGGGATCCAACAGGAGGGGAAAGAAGTCGCGGACGGTAGCTAGTAATGTACCTCGCTAGCTTTCCTGCGCCTTGCAACCAGCGACGCTGTAGTGATCAGTTGTATGGCGTAACGCAAGGAGGTCTCAGTCGCCACTCGCGTTAGCACCGTCAGCGCGTCGGCCGACATCTGACAATCTTCCTCTTCGCATCTGTTAATATACAATAAATAATAAATATCCTAGGACATTACACACAACGCCCTCTAGTCCCAAACTGAGCAGAGCTTGTACAATGGGAACTAAATTACTGATAAAGTACTTTACAGGGTCAGTAACTGACTTCGATTTCGAGACAAGTCCGACCCGAAAAATACCCAATGTAAACTGATTATGTAAACTGATTTGAAGTCAGTACAGCGGCGGGAAGTCAGCGCTACCACGACTACTGACTCCATGTAAACGAATGAAGTCAGTGTCGGCGGTAGTTTCGGCGACGACACTGACTTGCGCACTGACCCTGTAAAACCTGCCTTTAGGCATAGGCGATAGCGTATTTTCGCATCTAATACCCAGACTGTACACATCCATGGTTGTACATTCCGGGGCTGTGTTTTCCATGGTTGTGAAATGATGGCGCCCGTTCCATGACTACTTTCAAAAAAAGTAAATAAATATTTTTGTATATATCACACAACATTCTCTAATCCCAAACTAAGCAATGCTTGTACTATGGGAATAAGATTGCTGATAAAGTACTTAGGCTTAGGCGATGACGTATTTTAACATCCAATACCCAGGCTGTACATTCCAAGGTTGTACCTTCCGGGGCTGTGTTTTCCATGGTTGTGAAATGTTGGGGTTCCATAACAACTCTAAAAAAAAATTACCTTATGTTCAGAATATCCCTCAACTCAGGATGTGAATACGGCGCAGTGGGTACGATGATCATCCTATCCAACAGGTCCAATGGTATTCCATGAGGACTCTTGTAGTTGGTGCCTCGAATCCGGGTGATGCCACGGTTAGTAGCCATCATCACAACCGGGGCTGTCTCCGATTCTAAAGCTCGGTTTAAGAATGAGAAACATTCTATATCGAGCATGTGAGCCTGCAAATTAATTAATGAGTTGAGTACATAATAATATCATTTACATCTATTGAAGACTAGCTGATACCCGCGACTTTGTACGCGTGCGCAACTTTCCACCATAATATTAATCACCAGCATGCAATGAACCTCATGCCAAAGGCTGCTTTTGGTTTAGAGAGTTCACGCTTTATCTAAGAATCCACGTCTTTGATTTCAATAAAATATAGCCTATGTTTCAATCCGGAAAAAGGGTTTCCGAATGGTATAAGTTTCATTTAAATTGGTCCAGTAGTTCAGGCGTGATCCGCGAACAAACAAACAAACAGACAAACTCGATTTCGGAATCAGAATCGTTTATTTAGTAAATGGCTTAATTTAATTTGACAGGCGTCATGTCTCAGTCGGTGGGGGCTCTGCCTTCCGTGCTGTGGGTCGTGGGTTCGATCCCCACCGAGAACAAACATTTCTGTGGCAAACATAAATGTTTGTTCTGTGCTGGGTGTTACTATGTATTATAAGTATGTATTTACAAAAAAAAACAAGTATATAAGTATTATATCAGCAATCTAGTTCCCATAGTACAAGCTCTGCTTAGTTTGGGACTAGAGGGTGTTGTGTGTAATGTCCAAGAATATTTATTTCTTTATTTATTCATAATTAGTAAAGCACACTAATTAGTATAGATTTACCTCGTCGATGAACAGAACGCCAGGAATCATCTCGGCTTTGCCTTCCTCTCTCCATTCCGCCACCTTGCCGTTAATTTGTTCGCGAATTTCACATTTTATTTCACCCGTGTCACCTAAAAATTGAACTCTTAAATAAAACACCAAAAAATCTACAGGTACGCGACCGGATTTAAACCCGCGACCGTAATGTTAAGGTGAACCACTGGTGAGACTCTAAAAGGGGTATTAATAATTTATTTATTAATAACTAGCTTCCGTCCGCGACTTCACTCGCATTCCGTTTGATCCTGTTCATTTACCGGGATAAAAAGTAGCCTATTTGTTAATCCAGGTTACAAACTATAATATATATTCCAAGTTTCATCCAAATCGGACCAGTGCCTCGATCACGAATAAATGTGACAATCGCAAACGTATCGTAACGCTAGCGTATCAGAGATACACTGCGCGGTGACACTACAACGGTTGGCAGTCGAGCTGGCATTGACGCGCAATATAACTCGAATACGCTAACGCGGCGACTGTCAGATTTGTTCGTGACAGGTACAGCAGTTGACGTGTGATTGAAACACAAACATCCAAAAATAGAGATGGGCGCTATCGTTTTTCCTCGGAAACGATTATGTAGCAGATATCGATATGCGCTTCTTGTCTCCGCGCCGCAAAAACATGTACTAAAAAAAGTTACAATAGAAAGTAAACCATATTGCCAGCGACCTATGATATATTTTTAAGCACGCCATTATCATGCAAATATAGCTAAATAATAATGTTACGGCAGTTATATCCACTTCATCTCTTTTTAACCAGTAAAACGAAAGGGAGGTAGCGAATATTTGTGAAGTTTTCGTTTTGTTCGTGTCTTTAGGTAACAAAAGAAGATTTGATTCGTTTTTATGACATCGGTTATGTGGATATAAATATCGATATGGTATGATATCTGATCCGATATAAGCTACGTTTCGATATATCGAGCTCATGTCTATCCAAAAATAAAGGGGTAGCCAGACTTACCAGAGAACAGCGCCAGAAAGCCATGGCTCCTAGAATTGATGACATCCACCTCATGCAGAGTGACCGTGTGGACGACCTCCTTACGTTTCTGAAGCTCGCCTTCCGGACATTGCACGAACCTGGCTTGCTGACCTGAAATAATAGCAAGCTCGTAGTGGCCATCTCTGGTAACGGAGTTTCTAGGCCGCTTTAAGGCCTCCGTCATGGCTTAACGACTGCTAGAGCCGGGACGGTTTAACGTGCCCTCCGAAGCACGGAAGCGCTCAGTAAATGCCACTAATATAACTCATCCAAATAGTGACCTCGCAGAACGTCGCTTGACCTAGATAATCGGTGAAGATTGACTAAGCCAGCCTAGCCACGAGCGTTTCAGAGCCCCGAGTTTTGTTTTGTTGATCGAAACGCATATCGAGAAGCGACTTGCGAGATATGTTGTATGAAAACCCGATAAGCGCCTCTAGCGGGAGATTTGCAAACTATTTTCTCTATACAAAAATTGCCAGTTTCTCGATTCTCGCTTGTCGCAAATCAACATAAGAAAATTCAGATACACAGTGCAAAAAAATAATTCTGAAAATCTGTGAGCGGCTTACAAAAACGTTAGCCTACCACTGTTTAATTCGTCCAAGCTTCCACTCTATGAATCTGTTAAGGCGACTGGGTAAGATCAGACAACCTTCTCGCTCGCACATTTCAACATTTTTGAAGATATAATATAACTAAATGTAATTATGTTAAATCGCAGAGCGTGAGGGTTGAGAGAATAACAATGCAAAGGTTCAGTAAAAATATCACATTGATCCAAACAAGTTTTCCAACCAAAAAATGTTAATTTATCGCATTGGTACAAGTTTTTTGGTCGGAAAACTTGTTTGGATCAATGTGATAACATTTGGTTATATTATATCTTCAAAAATGTTGAAATGCGTGAGCGAGAAGGTTGTCTGACGTTACCAGTCGCCTGAAGTAGGTAAAGACTACGGGCTCAGTAGTGAGTAGGTAAATGTGCGAGGAATAATGTCAGTATTTTACCTGTAGCGTCATAATCGCGAGCTCGCGAGAAACTTCGGCCCAATTTGTTGATCTTTCCAGTCGCTTTGTCTATGGTGATGACGTCACCCGCTTGTACCTATAATTCAGTTTATCAGTGACATTAGCAAACTTAACAACAGTCATGCGGGATCCTACTAATATTATAAACGCGAAAGTTTGTAACGATGTATGTATGTATGTATGTATGTATGTATGTATGGATGTTTGTTACTCTTTCACGCAAAAACTACTGATTCGATTTGGATGAAACTTTGAATATATATTGTCCGTGACCTGGATTAACACATAGCATGCTTTTTATCCCGTTCCCGGGGAAAAGATGAACATCCAAAAAAAATTATCAGTAAAAACATCAGTCCAGCCGTTCATTGTTAGAAATGGTAGGTATAGCAAAACACAACTGACATGGAACAACTGACAGCTTGAATAAAACCTTTTTATGTTGGTGGGTACACAACCTGGCCGTAAATAATCAAATTAAGAAAACAATATTTTCATTCTTAAGCTACGTGTACAAAGACGACATTTTTACAAGCGACCCAATTTGGATGAAACTTGGAATATATATTGTCCGTGACCTGGATTAACACATAGCTAGGTACTTTTTATCCCGAAAAATCAACGGGATCCAACGGGACACGAACGAAGTCACGGGCGGCCTCTAGTATAAAATTAAATAAAAACTCAAAGAACAGGGGTTGAGTGGCTCCCATTTGTTCTATAGAACTGTTACGTCTAGAACTGTTGAAACTTTTTTTATCCCTAATATCTGGTAACTTCCATTTTGGTAGGACTATTGAAACGAAAACTAGCCCTAATGAGCTAGTTTCAATAGTCCTACCATGGAACTACAGGGATAAAAAAGGTTTTAAAAACAGTCCTATAGAACAAATGGGAGTTACCCCAGGGGTTGACTGTACAGAAATATAGTTTCTTTAGTGTTTAAATATTCAAAAAAAAATTCTGACCTGAATATTGTCATCATTTGGAAACGCTTAGCTTATTAGCTTTCTTTCAAGAAAAATGGGACTAAAATCAGAGCCCTCCTTTCAGATCAAGGCCACAGACAAACAGCCACACAACACCGTCAAACTTATAACACCCCTTCCTTTTTTTCATCCAGGGTTTATAAAATTATATTCTTGGCCATTTCACACAACACCCTCTAATCCCAAACTAACCATAGCTTGTACTATGAGAACTAGATTGCTAATAGAATAATAAAATTTTACATAATATACATTACTTTTTTGTCTATACATTATGTACTTACAATACATAGTAACACCCCATAAAACAAACATATCGCACATCCACTGAAAAACTGTCGTAACCTAGAAAATGTGACATTTGAGTTAAGTATGCCATAAGATTCCAATTTTTATTTACTACAACTTAAAAAACCGCCATAACTGTAGTGTAAAATAAAGTAACTAGGTGGCGCTAATGTCAGTTTTTTATTACATATATTATATGTCATACACATAACACGAAATAGAAAGATTTAAGTACCTTTTCCTTGAGCAGTGCGTCGGCCATCTTAGCTCCCATATCGTAGTTTGTTTCCATGTCGCTGGTCTTCAGAGTAAGTCGACCCACTCTTGCTGAGCCACCCCCCACTCTTTCGATAACCACCTCCACAACTTCGCCTTCTATAATTTCAGATTCTTCCCTGTTGAATTTATTTATCTATTTATTTAAGTACCATTAAAGTTAAATCATTCTTTTTTATATTATGAAATTTGCTATTCATTTGATTATTGTTATGCAATTTTTACTTAGTGAATTTTAACAATTAATCTACTCATCATCATCATCATCATCCACAGCCCGACTTTACCCACTGCTGGGCATAGGCCTCCCCAAGCTTGTGCCATCCACTGCGGTCCTGAGCTAGTCTCTCCCATTTACGGCCTGCGATTTTGACGACGTCGTCTGCCCATCTCGCTGCCGGACGTCCTACGTTTCTGTAGCCGCATCTTGGCCACCATTCAGTGGCCGCCTTACTCCATCTGTTATCACCACGCCTTGCAATATGTCCTGCCCAACTCCATTTGAGTCCCATAATTCGATCTCCTATGTCTTGGACCTTGAATCTACTCTTTTAATTAAAATTTAATAGTATTTTAATTTATAGCTAAGGTATAAAAAAGTAATTGTGTTGATTGTGAGACATTAACTTATGATTACCTATAAAATGTTTACTGTCTATTGCTGTAAAATTCAAATTCTGGGTAGATATAGAATTTGTGATTTGTTTAGTGGATATAGTTACTCGGTAGGTACATGTACCCGGTAGGGTCGCAGACGAGCAGCTGATTGTTAATAGAAATACACAACATTGTCATTGCAACTAGTCTAGGATCGACTGAGATGCAGGTTTCATCACAACTAGGCTACGAGGATGGTATAGGTGCTGGGCAAGCTTACTCCATCTAAACACTACAGTGTCCTACAGTGTCCCAGGCACTACAGTGTCCTGTTCATCGGGGCATGGGTAAAACCAAAACCACAATTATAAGCTTACTTGATCCTAATGCCAATAGATTTTCTGATAGCTTGTGTTAATGCTTCAGTTTTGCTCATCTCCAGGGAGTAGATTTCGGAACCTGCAGATAGAAGAAAATTTAACACATGCCTAGCCATTTGGAAATAATTTGGTGGGACAAGACACTACTGATAATGGGTTCGAGATAGGATTACAAAGGCAATTGAAAAAAAAAATACATTTTACTAGTTTCAGAGCTCATGTTTAGACTTACCAGCCATGCTTGTAAAGGGTGTGTCGGGCCCGAGAGCCTGCGCCAGCCCCATGGCTATAGCAGTCTTGCCTGTTCCTGGCTGCCCGGCCAGTAATACTGCCCGTCCAGCAATTTTACCTGAAATTTTTTCAATAGTATTTTCTTAACTGGTGGTATTTACTTTGCAAATTGGAAGCTTCTAACAAACAGGATCTTTGTTCTATGTCTTGGTGTTACTATGTATCATAAGTAGTTATGTATTTACAAAAAAATATGCATTCTACCGGCAACCTACAGCTTAGACACAGCTAACTAATCTTTGCTGTGGATGGAATATTGAGTTAAGGCATTAGACGGAAGAAACTAGATAGTTTATTACCCATTCTAAAGCAGTTTTGTGTGATTTTACTAAATTATTTGTCGCCATAGCAACCAAGAATGGGTAATAAACTAGATAGTTTATTACCCATTCTAAAGCAGTTTTGTGTGATTTTACTAAATTATTTGTCGCCATAGCAACCCTTCTTACCAGATATTTGTTTATAAAACAAACCTTCTTTAATCATCTGCAAGATGACCCCAGCGGCTTTCCTGGCCATCTTCTGACCGACCATGCCTTGAGACACAGCTCGGGGCTCCAACGAGTCATCGAGCCCTAAGCCTCTGATGTGGGAGTGAGCACCAATTCTCTCAATGCGCGTTATCGAACGAACCTCCTGCACCTGAGCTGCTGCTATTGACTACAATCCAATAAAAAATATATCGAGACCAGATCACTAAAAAGTAGGGTTACAATTTTGTAAATAACAACAACCGGCAGAAATACGATAAATTGATCAATTTAAGATACGAAAAGTAAAGGAATACTTACAGCCATTCTAGCACTATTAGTTTTACGAGTTTTACAAGAAAATCCAGAGAAACCGAGCGAGTAGTAATGTTCCGTGAACCGAGCGCGTTTTTCCGTCGCTTCGCAACACAACAAATCTGCAATTTTTTGTTTGGTTTGACTGATGACTGACATGCACACTGACGGTACAGCTGGGTACAGCGTTCCAGTGAACTGTCTGTCATGTCTGTCTCTGTCAGTTTGCTTCATACTTCCCCCTGCCCTCTCCAGCTCCCCACCCTTTAGTTAGATTGATTTTTCCTGTGGACTTTTCGGTTTTGGAGAAAGAGTAAAATTCACTAGTATAATTTTATAATATTTCAAAATGCTGGCTATCAGAAACCTCCTCAAAGTAAACAACCAAATCCTCAAGAATGTTGCTCAGCAGAGAAATATGAGTGTAATCGCTACACCTGCCAGAAACAAAGTATCCAAGGGGGTAAGTTTTCCTTCTTTCTTTTTGGAAAAAACTGTCCTTAGGGTCGCTTACACGTTCAATAGAACCTATAGCATGAATAGCAGATGTTTGAGGCAAAAACACAGCTGTTTTTAGTGTAAAAATCTAATCAAAACATTACGTAATTTTGTCCCATAGGTTAGGTTACCTCCACCTATTTTACGCAGAGATATCGAATCTATTTATCTTTTTAATTTTATTGCACACTACGCAAGTAAAAGTTATGAGCAATGCAGGGTTGCTATGTGAATTTCAAGTGTCTTTCTGAGCCGATTTGACAATCATTTTGTTCCTTCGTCCCACAGCAGAGGTGCCTTACCTACCTATGTAAAATGTTTCCAAAAGTAGATTTATTGAAAATGCTAAAATTCTTATTTCAGGAACAGATCGTGCTCGCAACCCTGATGGTGATCGGCTGGTCTGCAGTCCCTGCATGGGTGTTGGTCAACATCAAAAATTACCGTCACGATGAATAAATAATTATATCAATCATTTGCAATGTAGTAGTTATTATTATATGTTATGGATAAAGTGTTAATTTAATTAGAAATGCATTTTTAAAGTAGATTTAGTAAAGCAAGGTTTAAAACGCATATACAACCCGGGCGAGTTAAGCTGTGTAGCGGGGGAAGTATCGAGTTCCGAGCCAGATGTTATGTTAATTCGCCCGGGTTGTATAAACCTTGACATTTCAACTGTGACTTTTTTAGTACCCGTTCTGGAATAAGACCCTTTATATTTAAAAATTTAGTACAAAGAAAGACTTGAAAATCGCTCATGTTATAAAGACACACAAGAGAATGTGAAACGCCTCATTAGATGGCAAATACTTGACTTAGACCACAAAATGTAGACTGATCTAAATACTAAAGTGTTACCCGCTGGAGTCTCAGCGCAGCATTAAATATCAAGACCCAATCTGATTATGGCTAAGTAGCCGAAGGCAGATAAATTTTATTAAAAATCAAATCAAACAATACTAACTAACTATTAGATAGCTCAGATAATCTCAAACCCTAAATAATTCTATGTAGGTCACTTCACACAACTACAATTTAACTAAGGTGTTCTTGGAACAAGAGGATGACCCACCTTTGGCCACAATATAGTTATAGCTAGAATATCAAGCTTTAGCATTGTTCTTCGTTCTTCTAGACTCAATTAGAAACGGGAAGTGTACTGTGAACAGTTATGTTGCACAATGAATAGGTACCTGAATATTCTGATCTAAGGCCCGTATTCCGTAGCCTTGCTCAAGCACTGATTCGTACTCAAGCATAGATTTTTGTATGAAAATCTCTACTCAAATCTATGCTTGAGTAACGATTTCAGTCTCGGAATACGGGCCTAACACCTGAATACTCAAATTGTACTTAGATTATGTTCATGCTTGAATTATTGCCATCTTAACATCGATGTTGCCATCTCTTACCAATTGAGTAAGCGAGCAAGCTCGTATGAGTTAGTGGCCCACTCTGGTGACGGAGTTTTTAGGCCGCCTTAAGGCCTCTGTCATGGCTTCACTGCTAGAGCCGGGACCAACGCGCCCTCCGAAGCATGGAAGCGCTCAGATGTAAATGCCACTAACAGTCACCCATCAATTGTGTAATTAAAACAAAGGCAGGGCAATTTTAAGTAGTGTTAACAGTGACGTTATAGTATTCGGGAATCATATCACCCTGTTAAAAAAATATTGAACACGATCGATGACTGTAGGAACACGACGAGGTGGGGTTTTCAGGGGTTAGATAGTGTTGTAGAGGTTTTTTGAAGTTGTAGGGTTGATGGGGTGGGTAGGAATTTGTAAGGGTTTTTAGTAGGTATGTTGTGATCTAGGTAGACACCATCATACCTATTTATATCCGTGCACGAAGTCGCGGCCAGATAGCTAGTAGGAACATAAAACAAAAACCAAATGATTTATCATTCATTTATTTATCTACAAAAAGGTTCTAAAAACAGCAAGGAGTCCCAAAGCAGGTGACAGACTAAACAAGATGGCGTCGCTTCGTCCGATCGGCGCGCATTCGTCTTCTAACCACGCATACTCCTCTGTGTACCCTCTTTCTTGTAAAATCGGGCCAAGGGTCGATAGAACTCTGGCGTGATAGTCATTTATGTATTTTATCTGAAAAGAATTGGTAAAAGATATAAGCATTTACAGTTTCTTTTAAACAAATTGGTTCAAATATTAATTTCCAAAAAAGTGCTTTAGGTCCAAACACGGTAAACCACACCGAGCGATGTTTTTTTTTTCAAATTCACTTTATTTATTTCTCTCATATGCTATTAGTACAGAAAAATTATAAATCTAGGTCCCTTCTCTCGGAAGAGTTAAGCAAGTATATCGTAATAATCATACAAGGTAGCCTAAATGTTACTAAACGATCTTTGACTCAGGTCAAAGGACCAATGGATGGTATTCGGTAGTATTACGTTCAAACTCATTGATTAACTTCGTTGGCGCGATCTAGGATAGTTCGCATGTTGCGAGCTAGATGGCGCTACACATCCCTCAAATCTAGCTGTAGTAACTATTCAAAATACTTGTGGATGTGATAAGAGGTTTGGCATGAACCCCAGTAAGTAGCCTCTCTGTATTTGGGCGTTTGTTTACAGATGTGAGTAATACCTCAAAGTCAGTTAGCAGGTTTATATCAAGACACGCTGTTTGATGCGGCGCTAACGAGATGGTATAGAAGCCAACTGCTCCTCGCCCTTCGAAGTCTGCCACCATGCCTTTTGCCTGTAACGAAAAGAATTTTTTATAGTTTGAGTTTGTATGAGTTAGTGGCCAACTCTGGTGACGGAGTTTTTATGCCGTCTGTAGGCCTACACCGTGACTTAACGACTGCTAGAGTCGGGAACCACAGTTTAAAGCACGGAAGCGCTCAGATGTAAAGATCACCCATCGAAATTGTGGCCGCGCAGAAATCGGTGAAGATTGCCTCAGCGCAGTACATTGCCTCACAGGATACGTCCTCATATCTGTTATTGTTGTTGTTTGTGGTTGATTTTCCATGATAAATAGGTACCTAGTACATGTAAATCCAGGTTACGAACTGTATATATTCCAAGTTTCATCTAAATCGGACCAGTAGTTTCAGCGAAAAATTAATTAAAAAACATACCATAGGATGATCAGCGTCGTTAGTGATAGCAATCGTTTCCACCAGATCTTCATGACGTATGCCGTATTCACCAACCTCGTAGTATCCAGGCTCTAAAGACAATTAATTACTGTAAGTATTTACTCCGCCCCGACGACGCTGACAAAAAATACCCACCGTTTAGTCGATCCGACTAAGAAATACCCACCATTTAGTCAATCCTACTAAAAAATACCCACCGTTTAGTCGATCCTACTAAAAAATACCCACCGTTTAGTCGATCCTACTAAAAAATACCCACCATTTAGTCGATCCTACAAAAAAATACCCACCGTTTAGTCGATCCTAATAAAAAATACCCCCCGTTTAGTCGATCCTAATAAAAAATACCCACCGTTTAGTCGATCCTAATAAAAGATACCCACCGTTTAGTCGATCCGACTAAAAAATTCTTACCGTTACTATAAATCATGTTAGGCCTAATCCCCGGATCGTTAGCGGCTGGTCCACTAAGGATCCAAGTCGGTCCTTCATGAACGTTCAGGAAATGGCCCACACCGTGTCCTGTGCCGTGGCCGTAGTTCAAACCCACGTCCCATAGGGCTTTTCGGGCGAGAACCTCTATTACATGGCCCTGGATTAGGAATCAAATAATTAATACTCATTCATTTCAATATTTTAGGAGTACACACGGCCACACGTTATGTTAGACATCCAATGATAACTTGCAACGTTCAACTTATAAGGCCCGTATTCTGATTTACTGCTCAACCACTGATCCGGGCTCGAGCATAGATTTTTGTATGAAAATCTCTACTCAAATCTATGCTTGAGTAACGATTTCTGTACAGGCTTAATAGTTCAAAAGTCCACACAGTCTATGTCGATCTGTCACCGTGTATACCAAATTAAACGACTCCTAAGTTAGAGAACCATAGATTTGAGTAGAGATTCTCATACAAAACTCAAACAATCAATGCTTGAGTCTAGATCAGTGCCTCTGTCTGTCTGTAAAGCAATTACGTAGGCACCAAAAATAAACTTATTACTAATTTTAATTAGGTTCATAGGTGGCCAACTCTGGTTGACGGAGTTTTTAGGCCGCCTTAAGGCCTCCCTCGTGGCTTAACGACTGATAGAGCTGATCCCGGGCAGTTTAACGCATTAATTCTATCATTAGAACTAACAATATAATTTAGCATAGATATAAAAATATATGAAATAAAAAATACCTGCGTGCCCTGAGGAAAGACAGCAGTGCCGAGATTAATCTGTCCTTTCAGTACACGCGTAAACGCAAGGCGCTGTGCGGCGGAAGGCGAAGCGAGCATATGCCTAGTACGGGTTATATCCGTCGTACCGTCCCTGGAAATCATTCATTCATTCGGTCGTATCGTCTCTTTTTCATATTATTTTATTTCAAACATTTCCGGACGAGTTTTTTCACAAAGAGCTATATTTTTTGCTAACTATAATATACTGGCTTACCATTTGATTTCCTGGGATAAATAGTAGCCTATGTGTTAATTCAGGTTACGAACTATATATATTCCAAGTTTCATTCAAATCGGACCGTTTGCAGCGTGATTGAAACACAAACATACAAACATCTAAACTTTGACATCCTATATATCCTACTAATATTATAAACGCGAAAGTTTATATGTAGGTATGTATGTATTGTATATGGATGTTTGTTCCTTCTTCACGCAAAAACCACTGATCCGATTTGGATGAAACTTGGAATATATAATTATGTATATTGGCCGTGACCTAAATTAATACATAGGCTACTTTTTATCCCGGAAAAAAACGGAATCCAACGGGGCGCCAACGAAGCCGCGGACGGCTGCTAGATATTAGTAGGATAGTAAGGTTAATTAAGAAGTCTTCTTACTTGTATTGTCCTCCGGAGTCGACAAGTAACATATCGTCTTTAGTAATAACAGTTTGAACGCCGTCGTCACTTGGTTTGTAATGTATAATGGCTCCATTGGCGCCGGCACCTGCTATTGTTGCAAACGATGGCCCCATTGCATCTTTTTCTTCACTGTGGATAAGTGAATTGAAAAGAAAAAAAAAACATGTGTGCAATTCACACGTGGTAGAAGTGATACCTTAACAAAAACCAGTGCTTTGAGTCCCTCCGCGCGGAAGAAGTTATACTTCGCGTGCCACGCATTCACTCTCGCTATGTACTTAACCAATATGCAGTACTTATTTAGTTCGAAAAGGTTCTATGCTCATGTTGCCGAAATCAGAACTAGATGGCGCTGCTAAGTTTGGTCGGATCCTAGAACGCGCTATCAAAGTGTTTTGCGTTTTGTGGGGGTCTAACTGCCGCTTTTTCGTTTCATCGACTTTCAAATCACAACGATGCTAAAGAAGTTTTCACTTCAAAAAGTTTTCATACCTAATCTAGGAATTTTCATGAAGAGAATGAACAGATGAATTATGGCTAAGCGTGCTCTCCGTGCTAAAGCTTTGGTCTCGCGATCGTAACGCACAACGCAGCGGTGTATGCAGCATGCGGCGCCGGACACATAATCGTAAGGAAAACGTCTAGTATGGTCTCTTGTTACACCGCAGTCTGCGTCAGCGGCGAAGAGCAAACGCGGTACGCTGTTGAGCCGCATACCGCAGTGTTGTGCGTTACGATCGCGAGACAAAAGCTTAAAGTGGCTACAAAAAGTATCGTTATACATCTATACCGATACCTAATAAATAACAGTTCTTGTAAGATTATTTGGTCGAAGGTTTAAAATATACAATAAGTTTAAAAAACTGGAAAAACCGACTGCAATTTGATACGCCTTCATCATCAAATGATGATGATGATGATAGCAGTTCATTGTGACTGTTCTATTGATCGTAAGTTACACAGAAACGTCACAGGATAGCAAAATACACTATTTCGTGTACGTGTATGACGTGTTTTTTCCAATTATTCTTATTTCACTGCCAAACTACTGAACTGATTTTGATTTAACCTTTTAGATAAAAAAGAATTTTACGAAACAGTTTAGAAATGAAAAAATGAATGAATGAATGTGTCTGGGTGTTTCTATGTATTATAAGTATGTATTTACAAAAAAAAAATGTATGTATGTATTCTATCAGCCATCTAGTTTCCATCGTACAAGCTTTGCTTAGTTTGGGACTAGAAGGCGTTGTGTTAAGTGTCCATGAATATTTATTTATTTATTTTATTTATTTTATGACGGAGTTCTGAGGTAACAACCATTAAAAACAAACAAAATAGGCTTACTTACGCTCTGAAATCCCTCATTTTATCAGAGAGTTGTACTTCAGTGACGTTCACTCCTTCGTTCACTTGTTGATGGACCCAGTACAAAGATCTGACGACTGCTATACCATCCTTTATGTGCGCGTTTCTGAAGCCCTGACAAAGGAAAAAAACATTTTTGGCGAAAAAAATACTTAAATTTAATTTTGCTAATATTCTAAGCCAAAGAAAATTTCCTGTGTTAATCCAGGTTACGATACGAACTATAGGTAGGTAACCTTTATAATCTAAGTTTCATCCAAATAGTGCCAGTAGTTTCAGGGTGATTGAAATACAAACATTAAACATTTATAATATAGTGGGATGGAATACCTAGTATGAGATAATTTAGTCCTCATAAAAGATTACACCTAAGTTTGAGTTTAATTACTGTAAACATTTTGTGTATAAACATTTTGTGTAAAATAAATATATGTTGGTAATTTATACCTGTAATTCCACTTGGTTTTTGACGACTTTCATAAGCGCCACTGGTGATACCGTCGACAAAATGTTAAGATCTGAGCTAGCACCATCCTGAAATTTAGGTACCTACATAATATTTGAAGCGATACTCAAGCATCAAAATCTGAGCATAGATTTCATCAGTAATTTTTCCAAGGAAAACGCTTGAGTAGAGATTTTGTTGTGATTTGGTACAAGAACGTGACTTGAGAGGACTTGAGTCTCGATTTATTTCAGAATCTGTACTCAGCTAATTTGAGTCCAGACCAGTGCTTGAGCAGTAAATGGGAATACGGGTCTTATATGTATAAGAAATAAAATTGAAAGTACAATGGCAAACCTAATCATCATCATTCTACGTCTGACCACGCTGTCTGCAAGTGAATTACCTAATATGGGTAAATTCCATAAAAATATGCTAGTAAGTATGGTTATCAAATAATTATCGCAGTACAAACGGTGTTTCCAAGTTTTCCAACCATAGTTTTCAAATTCAGCCATGTTACATACCGTATTTACTTACATTTTCAACTGCCAAGTAAACTGCATGGCTAGCGTCTTCTGATAGCCAAATATTGCTTCCATAGGGTAGCTCCGACTAAAACAATCAATAAATCAAATCCCATAAGTAACTTCTAAGTTAAGAACAGGGGTCTAACTCCACTAGCAAACTTGTCAGCTGAAACGCAGCTGATCTGTAGTTTTTGATCCGTTTTCAGTTATTTCGTATTCTACTATCAAACTTTGACAGCTGATACGCAGCTGAAACATAGTTCTTTTATTTGTTCGTAGACTTTGTAGGCCATTTTAAAGTTTTGTTTTGTTGATCGAAACGCATATCGAGAAGCGACTTGCGAGATATTTTGTATGAAAACCCAATAAACGCCTCTAGCGGGAGATTTGCAAACTATTTTTCCCCACACAAAAACTTCGAGTTTCTCGATTCTCGCTAGTCGCAATATGACAATAAAACTCAGACTACGGACTCAGAAGCCTACCATCTGGGCTGTGACGTCTGTCGAATGTTACTCACAGTAATATTCCGCAAGTACGCGAATATTTCAGAGTATGGTCTGGCCTCAATCTGCACGTCCTCTGAGGCTAGATGTTCTACCACCTCTGTAGATAGTACGCCGTTGTTCCAGAATAGAATTACATTGTTTGCTGAGCTCTGAAAATACAATATCCGGTGAAATAAGACCACTCCAAAGTTGTCTGTAAAAAATCGATTCTTAGCTATAAGACAACCCATTTATAAACTATTTATTGTACACAAAAAATATTGATAAGTTAAAAGTAAAGATATGTACAAAGGCGAGCTCCTTGATAATAATTTACATCCAGCAAACGCCTTGAGGCAAATAAGTAAGGATACTTAGTTAAATCTTTTTTCTGTATAAACTTTTTCGTATAATATAATATTGGTTCATCAGGTGTAATCCATACAATATTTTTAGTATTTTTCATTCATTCATACATTCACTCTCGAAACATCCATCGGGAGACGGACAACATAAATTTAAAATTATGTATACATGTTCACAATAAATAAAACTTAAATATTTATCTAAAGAGGAAGCCTATACCCAGCATTGGGTGCACACAGGCTAAATAAATAGATAGATAGAAATCTTTATCCACAGAAAAAGTAGCTCGGTACTTTATAGCCCCTCGAAGTTTTCGGGATTGATCTTTTTACAGCCAGTAGATTTATATCTATGGGTATAAATAACTCACCACACCATCACTTCTTATGACGAGGTAGGAGAAAAACATCGGATTGTACGGAATATCAGAACCTCGGAGATTCAATGTATCTGAAATAAGTGTAATGGATGTAGTTCGATGCCTCACAGGACACGTTCTCAACGGGCGTGCTCGGTGAGGCAATTAGAGGTTATCATTATATCAGCTGGGCTATCAGACTGTTACATTATTTACGCCCGAATACTGAAACGCCACTCAAAAACACCACTTAAAGTTGCTCTGACTCTTTGACCTTACCCATTATCAAGAGATTGCAATAATTTGGTATGAATTTAATTCTTTTTAGTTAGGTATTTGGGCGTTATTCCCATAAAAAACAGTATTATTTTACTAGCTATCTATCGCACCTATTTCTGTCGACAAACAGTGATGCTCGCATTGCTATGTTCCGGATAAGGGTATATGAGAGAAAAGTCTCATGTATGTAATAGCACTGGCCCTTCAAACCGAAACACAGTATTGCAAGCATCACTGTGTGTCGGCAGAAAGCTCCTTCACAATGAGCAACTTACATGCAATTTCATCCAAGGCAGTTAGGATAAGGATACCAGCATTTCGTGTTTGCATCTGAGATCTAAGCTCAGCTATTTTCTCATTCGACGGTCTACCTGAAATAAAATAAATAAATATCCATGGACACTGCTAGAGTCCTTTCCATGAAAGAAGTTCCGCAGACGCGGCGCTGTAGTCGACCTTAAGTATTATTTCTCGGGCAGCACTTTTAACAACTTTAGGCATTGAAAACAAGACTTTGATCACAGAAACCAAATAAAAACGCACTAGCATCCGAACACATTAACAGCACCTGACAACTAATTTAAAATTTAGTTTTAAAGTTTAGTTCCGGAAATTTCCGCGGGACTTCTGTCATGAAAAGGACTCTACACAGTTTTTATAACTACTGCAGGTATCATCGTTTACAACTGGTTTTTGTAATAGAATAGAATAGAAAATGTTTATTTTGTGCCATAAAAAGAAATAAAAATAAAAATATACCTATGACAACAAAAAAGGTCGTCACTCAGGATAAGATGTAGTAACTGTTTAGTGTTCCAAAATAAACTATTTTTTTTAATTTCGATGGACAATTCGCATTGTGTGAAGCTTTTAGCTAGTAGCCAGTATGTTCATTAATTGCTCAAGCACTGATTCGACCCTAGATTATCTGAGTATAGATTCACACATCAATCGAGACTCGAAGTCACGAAGGCTTTTGTTCCGAAAATACGAACAAATCTCTCAAGCTTGCTTCCTTAGAAAAATGATAAATGAAATCTATGCTCAAGCACAGATTTTGATACTTGAGTATAGTTTTAGACTTGGCTGAACTCTACTTAAATATTCGACTCTCAAGCAACGTTTCGGGATCAAAGCTCGACTCAAATCAATGCTCAAGCGTTGAGCATACGGCCTTATGATGAATGGTTTGGATTGGTACCTGTAAAATTGGTTGTCAAAGTTATCAGTTCATTGCTCGGCCGACTTGGAGGTTCATCATTAATGCTGCTACGTGCCAAATCTACCAAGTTATCAGTAGTCGCCAATAGAGAGATGTTAGCTGCAGACAGAGCATCCTGAACAGAAATAATGTATAAGCTTAAAAACTTGGAAAACTGACTTTAATTTTACTTGGAACAATATTATACTAGTAGGTACTTTTGTTAGCCCCGAGCTGAAATCTCATGATGTTATTACGTCATTAAAAAAAGACAAACTGGGATAAACTTTTCAAATTGCATCGATCGATACTGCGATGTAGCTAGGCGCCAGTCTTACCTGAATTACAAAATTACTAAAACTGCTAAACTCCTTTTTAAATTTTCAAAATAGTTAAAAAAAAAACACTATAGTTAACCAACTTGAAACTTACCTCCAAAGCTGTCCAAGAACTTCTAGTGTAAGTGGTAGGGTCAACGCCCACTACAGACAGGGCTGGTAGGTACTCAACCAACCATTGTGTCACTGATAAATCAGTTCCTGAAAATACAAATTAAATGTTGCCTTATTTATAAACTATACACAATACAATACAACCCTGTCCGTAATTTCAAATTGCACGCTGATTTCGGCTCGCTTCGCTTACCCTGTCTCATCAACTCCCACTGCGTAGTGTCAACCTGCATTTCGAATTGCGTGAAGTATCTCGCATCTGTCCATACTAATGCTTTAGTAAAAGTAACTACCGCTGTGCCGGAAGAACCTTGGAGACCAGAGAGCCACTCCCGACGGGCATCGGCGGGTGCTATGTATTGATTCTGAAAAATTTTTTGGTTGATTTTATGTTGCAAAACATTGGATTGTTATAAGAGGTTACCACTTAGGTAACATAACGTGGTACATTGACTTATAGTATAAGATGAGTTGGTTGTATAAAACCCTGCTAAGAATTTATTCAGATTTCAGACGGCTTTCCTCTGTATCAAAATAGGTATCTCTTAGGAAATTATAACGGTACACGATCAAGCTACCTAGGTACTTACATTATGGGCATCAGCAGTGGGTACAATGCAGGCATCCACTCCTGTCTCTTCTAGCACGCGACGGACAGCAGTCAACCTGTCCAAAGCTGTTTGACGACTGAGCTGGTTAGAGTGCTGGGACACTGGTAAAAAAACAATTTCTGACCTCTATAAGACCACTCACTCCGAAAACTTTTGGCAGTTCGAGTACTCATCAATTTGAATCACTTTTTCAATAGAATCAACCTCGTATTATGTTACAGGTTTTACCTACGGCTGTTTTTAAACCCTGCTTTTGAGCATAGGATTACAGATTTAGACATAAATCGAGACTCGTGTGCGTGTCACGTTCTTATTCCGAAAATACAAAAAATCTCCTTAGAAATATGAGTATCGTTTGAATCTTGGCTGTACTCTACATATATATTCGACTCAAACAACGTTTTAGAATTAAAGCTCGACTCAAATCAATGCTCAAGCATTGATCCAGACTTAAGAAATTTATGGGCATGCGGCCCTAAGTGTAAAAATAACAGTGACTTATTGTAAAAATGTTACCAACCATAAATAGGTGCATCAGGCTCAGCTGAATTGAAATACCTCATCGGGATATGGCCCCAGGCCAAATTTACTGTAAAACTGAAAAAAAAAATAAGTACCTAAGCTTCATATTTGTTTTTCATTATTTCTTTGTATCTTTTTTCTTTTATTTTGTTGTACAATAAAAATATAATCTATCTATCTATGCACAAGTATGTAGGTACCATTCATAAAGCAAATTTTTGTAAATAAAATAGTTTTAATACTCACGTAAAACATATTAACCAACACCTTAGTTCCATCATTAGTGTGCAAATAAATTCGATTAAGTTTATCGATTTGATATCTCCTTGATAAAACAACTAAGGGGATTAGATTAATGTTATTATCGAACGAAACGATACTTCTCAATGATCCTTTATTTTACTAGCACTAGATTTGACAGTTTTACTATGGGTTTCCACCAAGAAGATGTCTACACAAAACATGCACAACTCTATGAAGATATCGATTTGCGTTTCCACCGCGAACCCATGTCCATGTTTGACATTTCTGAATCTTAAAAAAAAACAAATGAAATTATCTATCTATCTTGTGCAGATTGTAAGAAATTCTCGTATAGATTGTGTAGTTCAAATCTCGCAACACTTACACGGTGTGGAAACGCAAAGCAGAACAAATCGTTACATCTTTACATGCAATCCACACAATGTAATTTGGCGAAAATGCTAGCACCGACAAATGCGCATCTTTACAATCGTTTCTCACAGGTTCCTATGTCGAAACACTAGTCCAACAAAACAAATCGTTTGTAAGGATTGCGTTGTGAATGATTTTCGGTGGAAACCCACGATTAGTAAACTTTATTTCGTAGTTCCTGTAAGTTACCGCTAGAGGCGCTGCAAGAAATGTATCTGGAAACGAAATAAATTTTGTACTGACATTCGCCTGTTTTGTTCCATACAAAATGTATGTCAAAAATGTATGGAAAAGCAAATTTTTCTCATTTAGGCTGATAAAGAAGCCGTTTTGAAGCATAGATTTGAGTAGAGGTTTAAAAATCTATGCTCGAGTCCGGATCAGGGCTTGAGCAATAGATCGGCATAAGACCCTTAGGCTCGGTACTTAAGTAGTTAGTAAAGTACTTACACGGGGTATTAAATAAAAAAACAATAATATTTATAAAAAAATGTATTCTCTATCTTACAATAAATGATCACAAAGTGTGAGATATGTACGTATGTAGATAATATTTATTAACAAAATCACAAATCTATATTATACATAATTACATAGTATACCTTCTTTCAATATAAAAAGATTAAGCCACCTCTGGTTATGTTTTGATCACATATTTACTAAAATCTAGGTAACCGTGCTACATCGTCGACCACATCATCGCTTAACATCAGGTGAGATTGTGGTCAAACGGTTGCCTATCATACGAATACTATAAATATATAAATAAATAAATAAAATAAATATAAATGCTCTTGGACATTACACACAACGCTCTCTAGTCCCAAACTAAGCAGAGCTTGTACTATGGGAACTAGATTGCTGATATAATACTTATATACTTTTTTTTTGTAAATACATACTTATAATACATAGTAACATCTAGACACAGAACAAACATCTATGTTTGCCACACATACATGTTTGTTCTCGGTGGGGATCGAACCCACGACCCACAGCAAAGAAGGCAGAGCTACTACCGACTGAGCCATGAACGCCTATCATAAATGTGAAAAAATGTAATATATATGTGTGTTATAAATGTGATGTAAGTTTGTTTGTTACGCTTTCACGCAAAAACTACTCAACCGATCATCATGAAACTTTGTACACATATTATTGGAGGTATTAGAAGTAACATAGGATAATTTTTATCCCGGAAAATCAACGGGATCCGACGGGACGCGAACGAAGTCGCGGGCGGAAGCTAGTATTGTATAAAAAAGCGTGAAAGAGGAACAAACGAACATACATGCACATGGCACGCATAAAAGATCGAATAAAGGCTTCCCATAATTTTTATAAACTTGATTTGATGTATTATTTGCTTGCAACACTATAAAAAATCTGGCAACTTTTTATAACCGTCACCTAATTTAAGCCTTAGCTAATAGTTACACTTTGAATGCAAAGTCAAAGTCAAAGTCAAAAATCTTTTATTCAATAAAATCTCACTGATCACTTTGAATCGTCATTACGTTTTGTATGATTAGGTATGATTACATATTTTTTTTATTGGATGAGTTGGAGCTAGTTCGTCCCAAGCTTGTTTGTCTTCTAAATAATCAGATATTTTATAGTATGCTTTTAAAAGAAGTCTCTGTTTTATTACGTTTTTGAACTTGCCAATCGACAACTGAGACACATCACTTGGGATTTTGTTAAAGAAGCGTACACATTGCCCTTTGAAAGATTTACTAATTTTAGTGAGCCTAGTGGTGGGAACAGCGAGTTTGTCTTTATTTCTAGTGTTAACATTATGATTATCACTTTTTTTGTTGAATAGATTGATATTTTTTTGAACATACAATAAGTTTTCATAGATGTACTGGCAAGGTACTGTCATTATATTTATTTCCTTGGACAGCTGCAGAGGTGGCTTGTCTATTTTGATAAGAAATATATTTATTAGTATTTCTGTTTACCGCAGTAATGCGACCTGTATCTTGGGCACACTTCCGATTGGTACTGATTAAGATTTAGATAGTTTGCATAGATATGTAGATAGCTCAATTGTTTGTAATTACCTAATGTATAACTGCGTGTTTCCACTGCAAAACCTTCACAATAAAACATGCACAACTTTGTGAAGATATTGATTTGCGTTTCCACCGCCAAACCTTGTGCATGTTTGACATTTTAAATCTTGTGCAAATTGTTATAAGGACTTTTTTGATTGTAAAAACAAATCGTTTATATGGATTGTGTTGTGAATGTTTTGAGTGGAAACACGCAGTAAGTTGTAATTTTACTAGTCCAAAATTTTTTAAAAAAAATTGTAAAATTTTGTTAGTTTAATGAAAATTTTTAAATACTTTAATATTTCAATTTTTAATATAAAAATTTATAAATATAACTGGACGCATTATTGCACTAACCTTAGAAAAATATTTGTAAATATAAATTGTATCTAAAATGGTTCAGCCTATAGTAAAATTCTTAGCATTAGTATATAAGGCCGGTTATATATATCAGTGCGGTAGTTTTTATATAAGAAGCGATTCTAAAAAGAATATTTCATGTTATTTTTTCTAGTAAAACTTTTTAATGAAGGTAGATAAATGTGTTTATAATGTACTCAGTATAACTATTCTGGAATAAATGTGTGTAAGTGGTTTCTCTGAATGTGAAAAATCGTCTCCAAGTTTTGAAAAAAAAAACCACCATTTTGCCTTCAAAACCAACGGCAGCCGACTTGACGAATGACTTTACTTATATTATTATATAATATTTCACTTGACACTGGCAAAATTGTTTGTGGAAATGACGGACAGAGGCCATAAATAGAAAAAGAAGAAGAATTTTTAATTGTAACGTCTTCGTGAGTAATTCTTTAAAAATTTGTAAATTGCTTATTTTTTTAATAAAATATAGGTATTTCATTTACACTATAGTTACATTGATTATTATAATACACTTTACATAAAACTTATTACTAATATACTTTTGGTCATTGTAAAAGATCACAAAATTTTTATATAATTGGAAATTTTCTTCTAAAATATTTGAGATTATCTTAAATCTTACCTTATCACAAACGCGCCACCGTACACGGCCACCGGTGGCCTGCGACCGCCATTTTATTTCCTTATTCATATTTGTAGTGCCGGACACGTGTGGCCTGTGGCGGCCACTACATGTGGAGTTTCAAAGTGCCTCCTACTATTAAGACCAACTTGTAACACTTATTTATGCAAATAAACGTATCTTGTAACTATAAAAAGTGGCTGTGGCAGGCCACGAGTGGCTGTGATCGGTGGCACGTTTGCATTTATCCTATAACGTTGTGTTATCAGACGATTCTCTTCTAGTTCTCATGTTGTAATAGTAAGAGCGTATTTTGTCTCTTTCGATCTAATTTGAAACGGCTTCTCAATGCAAAGGACAAAAAAAGGTGGCTTTGCATTCATAAAAGCATGCTCGTATGAGCTAGTGGCCAACTCCGGTGACGGAGTTTCTACGCCGCCTTAAGGCCTCTGTCGTGGCTTAACGACTGCTAGAGCCAGGACAGTTTAACGTGCACTCCGAAGCACGGGAGCGCTCAGATGTAAATGTTACTAACGGTCACCCATCCAAATAGTGACCGCACAGAACGTTGCTTAACTTAGATAATCGGTGAAGATTGGCTAAGCAAGCCTAGCCACGAGCGCTTCATTCATGTAAACAATACTTTTTAGGGTTGCCCTGTTATTCCGTTGTAAACTTGGGCGACACTGCAGTAACCGTGCGTTTCCACTGCAAAACATTCACAATAAAACATGCACAAGTCTGTGGAGATATCGATTTGCGTTTCCACCGACAAACCTTGTGAATGTTTCACATTTTGAATCTTGTGCAGATTGTTTTAAGGATCTTCTTGATTGTAAAGACAAATCGTTTGTAAGGATTGTGTTGTGAATGTTTTAGTCGAAATACGCAGTAACTTTTTTACTGACAGTTTCCAACTACATGTTACCAAATTCCGTTATAGATTCTGCAGAATTAGATTTTATCAACGATCATAAAAAAAAACAGCTATTTTTGACGCAATTGCACCAAGTTTTCAATAAAACTTACATAGACTATCCTATCACCAATCAAACATTCTGTGGTTTTGAAGGAATTGCACCATATTGTGTCATAAAAAGTAATTCAATAATAGTTCTTATCTTAGTCCCAGTAAGAATTTGTTTCCTTTGAGTGCAGCTCGAAGTTTCTTTACCAACGCCGAAGGCTGCAGGAGTACTGATGCTTCAGTACCGTTGAGACTTATTCTGTTCATCTCGTCTTCGCCACACTGAAATGAGAAATAATTTAGTTTGGTTTATTTTACTAGCGACTTTTAAAAGGCGATTTATATGCATGTCCAGGTTGCCATGGCTGAAATCGGCTAGGGCATAGAATGGAATAGAATAGAAGAAGTTTATTTTGAGCCACAATAGCGTTCACACTATGCCCATGCCGCTGCCGGCATTATTGCCGCGGACTTATTGCCACAGCAACATCGCCTTTATTCTCACTAGGGAGTAAGGGCATGAACTTGGGCCGGCAGACGGGACAGAGGCATTATCGTGTTCACACTATGCTCGTTCCCATTTCCCTGCCGACTGCGGCATAGTGTGAACGCAACAATAGAAAACATAACCATTGCCGCAAACCTATAAAAATTGTATGACAACAAAATAGGTCGTCAGTATAATGCTATAATTACTATAGCATTAATAATATTAAATAAATATCTTTGGACATTACACCCAACACCCTCTAGTCCCAAACTAAGCAGAGCTTGTACTATGGAAACTAGATTGCTGATAGAATACTTATATTTTTTTTATATAAATACATACTTATAATACATAGTAACACCCAGACACAGAACAAACATTTATGTTTGCCACAGAAACGTTTGTTCTCGTTGGGGATCGAACCCACGACCCACAGCACCTAAGGCAGAGCTACTACCGACTGAGCCATGACGCCTGTCGTCATTATGCTCAATGACTATATAGTTGAGTACCGTGTTCGTGCACTACTCCAACCCTGGTATTATGTGACCTCAGTGATAGTATATAGTACCTTGAGTATATTGAGAGGTATGTTGTTGACCTCGGTGATAGTATATAGTACCTTGAGTATATTGAGAGGTATGTTGTTGACCTCGGTGATAGTATATAGTACCTTGAGTATATTGAGAGGTATGTTGTTGACCTCGGTGATAGTATATAGTACCTTGAGTATATTGAGAGGTATGTTGTTGACCTCGGTGATAGTATATAGTACCTTGAGTATATTGAGAGGTATGTTGTTGACCTCGGTGATAGTATATAGTACCTTGAGTATATTGAGAGGTATGTTGTTGACCTCGGTGATAGTATATAGTACCTTGAGTATATTGAGAGGTATGTTGTTGACCTCGGTGATAGTATATAGTACCTTGAGTATATTGAGAGGTATGTTGTTGACCTCGGTGATAGTATATAGTACCTTGAGTATATTGAGAGGTATGTTGTTGACCTCGGTGATAGTATATAGTACCTTGAGTATATTGAGAGGTATGTTGTTGACCTCGGTGATAGTATATAGTACCTTGAGTATATTGAGAGGTATGTTGTTGACCTCGGTGATAGTATATAGTACCTTGAGTATATTGAGAGGTATGTTGTTGACCTCGGTGATAGTATATAGTACCTTGAGTATATTGAGAGGTATGTTGTTGACCTCGGTGATAGTATATAGTACCTTGAGTATATTGAGAGGTATGTTGTTGACCTCGGTGATAGTATAATAGTACCTTGAGTATATTGAGAGGTATGTTGTTGACCTCGGTGATAGTATATAGTACCTTGAGTATATTGAGAGGTATGTTGTTGACCTCGGTGATAGTATAATAGTACCTTGAGTATATTGAGAGGTATGTTGTTGACCTCGGTGATAGTATATAGTACCTTGAGTATATTGAGAGGTATGTTGTTGACCTCGGTGATAGTATATAGTACCTTGAGTATATTGAGAGGTATGTTGTTGACCTCGGTGATAGTATATAGTACCTTGAGTATATTGAGAGGTATGTTGTTGACCTCGGTGATAGTATATAGTACCTTGAGTATATTGAGAGGTATGTTGTTGACCTCGGTGATAGTATATAGTACCTTGAGTATATTGAGAGGTATGTTGTTGACCTCGGTGATAGTATATAGTACCTTGAGTATATTGAGAGGTATGTTGTTGACCTCGGTGATAGTATATAGTACCTTGAGTATATTGAGAGGTATGTTGTTGACCTCGGTGATAGTATATAGTACCTTGAGTATATTGAGAGGTATGTTGTTGACCTCGGTGAGCGCCCAGCGGCCGGCGGGCGGCACGCCGGCGCGACTCGCGGCGGAACCACTCTCCACCGACACTATGTTACACTCACTGTCCAACTTTATACCTACAAACAAATATATTATAAATATGTACTATTAACATTATAAACCAGCTGTCGCCCGCGGCTTTACTCGCGTGGTAGCAGCAAACGCATTTTTTGGTTAAAACCTATGATCAAAATTTTAGACTCTTTAGGGTGCGACTTTTCAAAATTCCTTTCTTAATGCACCCCTACACTATATAAGAATACTACTCTCCAAATTTCATACCTATAGGATTTATGGTTTATGTCCTGATTACGTATGTAACTTTTTATAAAATAGACCATAATTATTTGTGTTTCAATCACGCTGCAACGAATGGTCGGATTTAGATCAAACTTGGAATATGTCTTCTCTTCTAAATATTATATACAACTCTTTTTAAGCTGACTGACAATCAACGCACAGCCAAAACTATAAGTCCTAGAGGTATGAAATTTGGAGGGTAGTATCCTTATGTGTAGGGGTGCACTAAGAAAGGAATTTTGAAAAGTCACACTCTAAAGGGTCTTGAACGCGAGCAACGCCGCGGGGGACTATATACTATTTATATAGTTCGTAACCTGGATTAATACATACGCTACGTTTTAAATCGATAAATCAACAGGTTCAAACGGGACGTGGGCGAAGTCGCGTGTTCAAAGTAGTTATAATAAAACACTTGTATTTATATTATACTAGCATCCGCCCGCGACTTTACGAAATATTTTCCTTGTGACCTGTAACTTACCAATATGTTCTTGGTCTCGTTTCGTGATTACGTATATTTTAGCTAAAGGCACCCGATGGAATAAGATGTCCACCTGAAAAAACAAAACCAAGCATTCAGTTAAAACTCCCGAATGAAAAACGAGGGGTGTTATTAGTTCGAAGCCTTGTCTTTCTGTCTCTTTAGGGCCTCGTATCTCCAAAACTAATGCTTATCAATTTAAATTTAAAAAAAAATATAATGCCCGTAATGCCTGACGTTCGGTTCGAAAACAAGCCAGAGCCCGTATTCTGACTTTTGTTATGTTGTTTTGCGACAAGCGAGAATCGAGAAACTCGCAGTTTTTGTGTGAAGAAAAATAGTTTGCAAATCTCCCGCCAGAGGCGCTTATCGGGTTTTCATACAAAATATCTCGCAAGTCGCTTCTCGGTATGCGTTTCGATCAACAAAACAAAACTCAGACTACGGTCTCGGTACTAGTATGCTATCTCTATCGCACAGTACTCACGGCGCGCGCGTGTGAAGAGTGCAGCACTAGTTTAGCGTGTGCTGCGTCACGCGGTGCGTTCGCTCGGAGGCCTACGACCCGGTCGCCGGTGCGGCCGTTACAACGAATACCATTTGTACCCCACCACGCTATCCTGCAATATATATTTTTGTTAAAAAAAACATGTGTGTAATTCACACGAAGTTGCAAAAAGTGAGGGAGTTTGCTCGAAACTTGAACCCACGCACTACGAGCTTGTCTCGATTCGATCCAATCCGTTAGACCGCTTGGCCAGCAGTCTTCATAGAATGCGTCCGAAGATGAGGGATCTCTTTCTCGTTTCCTCGCTTTTTCATTTAATCGACTTTCAGATCACAACGGTGCTAAAGAAGTTTTCACTTCAAAACACTTATGTAATGGAATGGCAACATAGAAAAAAGAGGAAGCCATCTTGGACGTGACCACGTGACGTGACATCTCGTATTTTGTACGATTAGTTTTTCGATAATAGGGCAAACTCTAAAGAAAATAAACAGAGAGGGAAAAATAACGTTTTTATTCATAACAACTTATTTACCGTCTACAATATTCTAGAAGCTACTAGTTCTCATTGAAATAAATTCAGAAAAAAAATCGAGTGTGGAAGTCGTTCGTCGGTTTTCGAAATTGTAACTCAATCTATCTTTTCAACCTTTGCACCTAACCTCTTTTTTTTTCATCTAACCTTTTTCTTGTCATTGTCATTCTCTCGATTATCAGATGGGACACTCACCACACTTGTTTGTTGTAGTCTGCAAAGATAGGCGGATCCGCGGGAGAGATGCAAGCTACCATAGCTGCGCCACGACGCTGGGCAGCTATTAGTGCGGCCGCCTACAACATTAATATTAATTACATTCTATTTAGAAAAGAAATACATGCAAGACTTTTTTGTGCGGCGATTTTTTGTGTCATTTTACCGTACGTTCCACTGCAAAACATTCACAATAAAACATGCACAACTCTGTGAAGATATAGATTTGTGTTTCCACCGCCAAACCTTGTGCATGTTTCACATTTTGAATCTTGTGCAGATGGTTTTAGGGATTTTCTTGATTGTAAAAACTAATCGTATGTAAGGATTGTGTTGTGAAGGTTTTACTGTGAACGTTTTTAGTCGAAACACGCAGTTATACTAAAAAAATACACGATTTATGTCCAAATTAAGAAAACATCAAATAACACTTTTACGACTAAGTAGACCGGTAACTCCCGCTTATTCTATAGGACTGTTACGTCAAAGAACTGTTAAAACTTTTTTTATCCCTAATATCTGTCAACTGCCATTTGGGTAGGACTATTGAAACGAAAACTAGCCCTAATGGGCTAGTTTCATTATTCCTACCATAAAACTACAGGGATAAAAAAGTTTTACGTAAGAGTCCTATAAAACAAATGGGAGTTACCGAAGTAGACTTTTTGTACGACTAAATCCCGTATGCTGATAAATAAATCGTTACTCAAGTGTTGAACACAGCGCCATCTGTGCTTCAACGGCTGAACTAAATAAGTAGGTAAGTCGATACCTAATTAATCTTTCACTTCGAGTACTACATAGACTAGTTAGCTAATTAGTTAAGACAGTTGCCACTGTAGGGCGCTGTTCCTTGGTATAAATGACGCCGCGTGGTCTAGCTTCGCTCTCTTTTTCCGGCGGTCATACCGACTAGCTGTGCCTACCTACTAAATTAAATTACTAATAAACGTTTTGTTTCATGGCCAAGTATTTTCTTCCTCCTGCATTAGACACAAGCATAGATTTGAGTTAAGATTTTCATAGAAAAACTATGCTCGAGTCCGGATCAGTGCTCGAGCAGTGTGAGTCAACTTGTACTCTTCTTTGTATAGTGCATACCTGTCTTGCCCTCAATGGCTGCAGCGCTGTAGGAATGGACGTCGATGGAGGTGATTGACCTGAATAAAAGAGTTAGTATTAGTGGCCAACACTGGTGGCGCAGTTTTTAGGCCGCCTTAAGGCCTCCGTCGTGGCTTAACGACTGCTAGAGCCGGGACAGTTTAATGTAGACTTTGACGCTTTGACAGGCGTCATGGCTCAGTCGGTAGTAGCTCTGCCTTCCGTGCTGAGGGTCGTGGGTTCGATCCCCACCGAGAACAAACATTTGTGTGTTGTAAACATAGATGTTTGTTCTGTGTCTGGGTGTTCTATGTATTATAAGTATGTATTTACAAAAAAAATGTATGTATGTATTCTATCAGCCATCTAGTTCCCATAGTAGAAGCTTTGCTTAGTTTGGGACTAGAAGGCGTTGTGTTGAATGTCCGTGAATATTTATTTTATTTATGTACCCTCCGAAGGACGGAAGCTCTTATATGTAAATACCCACGGTCTCGCATCCAAATACTGATATCTGAACATCGCTCGGTGAAGATTGAATAAGGGCCGGTTTTTAGATGCCTAGTTAACTCAACTAATAGTCAAATTTGAATCAACTAATTGTCAAATTCGGGCCAAATTTGACTATTAGTTGAGTTAACTAGGGATAAAAAAACCGGCCCTGAGCCAGCTACGGCAGCAAATTTTTTCGCACTCTCACTGTTAGAGGCACCGAACCCACGACCCACAGCACAGAAGGCAGATCTAATACCGACTGAGCTGTGACGCTCTTGACAGACTGGCGAAACTCTCGAACTAGACTCGTGCTTTCGAAAAACGAACAATGTATGAAACGGTGGTCAAAAATTTGAATCACGTTTCATACAAAACGAGATTTTCAGTGTGTAATTTTGAATGGGAGTCCCGCTTCTTCTTACGTAGGAACTACGTATTACATATTGTTTGGCTCTTGGTAGAGGGGTTTTATTAAGCCCTACCTTACAGGTAACAAATACAAACATACCATTAGATAATGAACTACTTCTCCGTCTGCTTCTGTCACTCCTCGCTTCTGTTCGTGATCGGTGCACCACTTTGACAGGTGACGTTATGCCATTTCTGTAACAATATATTTAAAAAAAACCTAGTTCAATTACTCATATGAAAATATGCAAATGAAAAATAAATTTTACTGTAAAACAGGGTAAGATAGGACCAAATTGAAACGGTTGCACCAATTTTCACCAAACTTAGCTAAAAACCAACCCAGATCTACCAGAAATTTTCCTAAAAACGGTAGAAATCATTACAATTAAGAGGCCACAGATAGATACAAGACCAACTTATAACACTCCTTCCTTTTTAGTGTGGGTTTCGATTAAAAGTAATCTTCTTCTTCTTTTATTTATGGCCTCTGTCCGTCGTTTTGACAGACAATTTTGCCAGTGTCAAGTGAAATATTTGAAATAATATAAGTGAAGTCAAGGCATTCGTCAAGTTGGCTGGCGTTTGTTTTGAAGGCAAAATGGTGGATTTTCCCTTCAAAACTTTAAAACGAATTATAAGTAATCGGGGTTACCAATTTAAATGTACCTGTCATTATTGTCAGCGTTTCTTACAGGACTTTCTGGCCTTTTCCCGTGGCCTATTCCCCGCAACCTTGTCAAAAGTGACAGTTCTGTCAACCCCCTTTTCCAAATAGGTTTATGTGTATCGGATTTCTCTGAAAAGAAAATAAATTATTTAATTTTTTATTCGCCGTAGTCGCGTCGTCGTTAGTCCTCTTAACATCACTATGTACATAACAATCTATACATATAAAAGAAGAGGGACCTGACTTACCTATCACGCTCCAGGCCAGACCGCTAAAGCTAGAGAGCTGAAATTTGGAATGTACTTTGCTTACATGGCACAGGCACCCGCTAAGACGGGATTTTGAGAAATTTAACCCCGAAGTGGGTCAAACTGGGTCAAAACGTTTGTATGCAAAATCGTATTCCTTGAAGTTACATACACCAAAATTGGCATGTTTATTCTTCAAATAAAATAAATAAGAACTGCATTAAAAAAAAAAGAACTTAACCCTAAACTGCGATGCTATTAGCGTTCAAAGTTTGTATGGAAAAATCAAAACTTGATGCGACTGGCTTGAAACTTGGTGTGAATATTAAGAACGTAAAATAAAGAAACCAGTATTTTTTCTTTTTGATATTAACCCTTAAACGGCTAAAAATAAATAAAGTAGATGGTCCGTCTGAGGGGTCAGGAATAAACGCACAGCCAAAACGGCTAAAGAAAGAAAGCTGAAATTTGGAATGTAGTTTCGTTACATGACACAAGCACCCACTAAGACGGGATTTTTAAGAAATAAAGCCCCTAAGTGGGTCAAACTGGGACAAAACTTTTAGATGCAAAATCGTATTCTTTGAAGTTAGAAACACAAAACCTAGCATGTTTATTCTTCGAACAAAATAAATAATAACTGCATTAAAAAAAAACTTAACCCTAAACTGCGTTGCTATTAGCGTTCAAAGTTTGTATGGAAAAATCAAAACTTAATGCGATTGGATTGAAACTTGGTGTGAACATTAAGAACGTAAAATAAAGAAACCCGTATTTTTTTCTTCTTATTATTATCCCTTAAATGGCTGAAAATAGTTTTCAAAGTTTATATGGAAAAAAAAAACCTTATGCGATTGGCTTGAAACTTGGTGACAACATAAAGAACGTAAAATAAAGAAACACGTATTTTTTTTCTTTTTCGATATTAGCCCTAAAACGGCTGAAAATAAATAAAGTAGGTCCTTCATTCGATCTACTAATTAAACGATTTTAATTCTAAAAGTCGAGTTTGTCTGTTTGTGTTTGTTTGTTCGTGGATCACGCCTAAACTACTAGCCCAATTCCAATGAAACTTAGGGATATTACAAAATAAATTCAAATTACAGTTACTTGGATCGTACAAAAAATCCTGGACTATTTAACTGAGTGCCGCGCGAGCGAAACCGCGGGCAAATAGCTAGTTTCAGATAAGTTCTTTCATTCACTGTTGTTTGACACTTTTAGAGCGTAGTCGGGTTTAAGTTTCTGAACTTATTTACTCTGTCAATTGCCATTTGCCACCTATGACAACGAAAAGAGATAATAACAGATTTCGCTAGCGCACCTTTAGAAGACGAATATGAATATACCCCTAGATAGATAGAAAACTCTTTAATGGTACCTACACAAATTTTACGGAAATTATAAAATAAACACAGAGTTAATTATTCTTATGTGAAGTACAATGGGCAGCCTTATCGCTATGAGCGATCTCTTCCAGGCAACTTTTGGATGGATTGGATGAACCCAATCCATCCAAAGGTATGTATTTACAAAAGAAAAGTATTCTTTCAACAATCTAGTTCCCATAGTACAAGCTTTGCATTATAACAAGATGGAGTAAAAATTGGCTATTCAAGTCACTTTAGAGCCCACCATAGGTATTAAGCTGAAACAATGTCGCCGTAGCCGAAACCGGCCAGGAAGACATCATCATCATCAACTAGATGGAGTAGTAAACATGTCCTTAATTATTTTGTCTTACCTACTTTCCCATTGGGTTTCGGTCCTTCATTTTGTCTTCTTTCCCTCCTTGGTGAATCATATGAATTCTGACTGTGCGTTCTTTCAATATTCGACCTTAAACTCCTTGAGTCAGAGTCTACAATCGCCACTGAGTTTACGTGCCTATTAGAATTTATTTCTGTACTTGTTACATTCGATGTATTAGATATAGTAACAGTTGTACTATTTGTTGATATTGATGTAACATTGCTCGATATTTGAGCACTTTGAGTGATTACTGGTGCACTTTGACTGCATATTGGTGTACTTGGACTGGATATTGAAGGACTTTGACTCGACATTGGACTTTGAGTGGAAATTGATGCACTTTGAGTGGAAATTGATGCACTTTGAGTGGGTATTGATCCACTTTGAGTGGGTATTGATGCACTTTGAGTGGTTTGCGCCGTGACATTATCATACGTAGCAGTATTATTATTCTGACTAAGAAATAGATACTCGTACGTAGAGTTGACTGTATCTAAATTAGGCAGCGAGGATTTCCTAACTTTCTCTATACTCTTCAGCCTTCGGACAGGCAAAGGCGAAGGTTTAGTCGATGCCATGCACAACCTCTCGTACACATCTTCATTTTTGACAGTGACATCTCCCGTCAAACTGACAGTGGTTGTCAAACTCAAGTGTCCGTATTCAGATTCGTTGTCGGTGAATACAGTTCCATAATCGTTTTGAACATTCTCCGTGTTGACTATGTTTATGAAGTCTGGTGCTGTTTTCAACTCGAAATTGAAAATGTCAGTTTCTGTGCCAATCACTGGGATTGCTGTGTGAGGAGCCTCTTTGTTTGATACTTGGATTACTGTTATGTTAGAGGGTCGTTCACTGAAATAAAAAATGTCAAGATGGTAAGAAAAATAAATTATTTAGTAGTGTAAGTAGTGTTAATTTTAGGTAACCTAGTAGGTACCCCTATGGTATAGATCGTCGACAGATCGACATAGACTAGACCAGCCTTACTCAACCTTTTTTCCCCCTGGGCCACATAGTCGCTACTGCTAGACCTTGTGGGCCGCAATAATCAAACTGAACTGAACAAACTACTTTCAGGCTTTGCGTTATTTATTAGAGTTACATAAAAATAAAGTTGTATAAAAAATACAATAAAACACAACTGTAAAAATAAACCATTTATTTAAAAATTAATGTGATGATTGACATTGACGCAAACTAATAACAATTTCTGATAAATCTGGCACATAATTACTACATGCTACTCTCAATACGTCGTCCAGGTGCGAATCAGTTAGTCGGGATCTATAAACATTTTTCGCATATTTCATTTTTGAATATGAGGATTCGCACAGGTAAGTTGACGCAAACAAGGTGAGGAGCAAGTGTGCGCAATTTTTGAGCGTTTTGTAGTTATCCGGTACTAATTTCCAGAATTCTTCATATTTGTTTACGTCTCTGTTTTCTTTAAAAATCGCCTCCAGATTTGTATCATTTTTAAAATCAATTAGTTCATCCGATAACTTTGCAACATCAAATCCCAATGCCGCAAGTTGTGAAGTAGTGGCTACTTCTAAGTGCCAGGGATTTTCCAATAATAGAAGACATTTTTTTATTTTTCGCAAATCCTTAAATCTTTCTTGAAATTCGTTGCTCAGGGAAACTAAGTAATTAGAAATAGTAGCATAGTTTTCTGGGGACACATCAATTCCATTTTGTTGAGCTTTTATCAATGTTGGAAAGTTATGTAGTTTTTGAATATTAATTTCTTCGATGTACATCTTCAGCTTGTCTTCGAAAGCAAATACTTTACTCGCCAACTGTGAAATAATTTTATGTTCACCTTGTAAACGACGATTAAGCTCACCAAGTTTCTCTGTTATATCGCAAAGAAATGCTAGAAGACACCACCAACTATCTCGCTCAAGTTCGCTGTAAACTTTATTATTTTGTTGTAGAAACAAAATTATTTCGTGCCGTAGAGCGTAAAACCGTTCTAAAACTTTTGTTCTACTCAGCCATCGTACTCCGGTATGTAAAAGTACATCGCCATACTCACTTCCTAATTCTTCCAACAAACTCTTGAATTTCCTATGGTTAAGTTCTCGTGCTCTTATAAAATTAACGATGTTAATAACGGTTTTCATCACGTCGTCAACTTCCGGTATGGTGGTACGCGCCGAAAGATTTTCTTGGTGTATGATGCAGTGAAATGATAAGATATTTATGTCATATTTCCTTTGCAAAAGAGAAATAAACCCAACGTTATTTCCTGTCATAGACGGGCAGCCATCCGTGCATATACATACCAATCTCTTAATATCAATGCCATTTTCCTCCAAAAAAGTACAAATAATATCAATGTAATCACTTCCTCTGGTATGTCCTTTCATTGGCAAAAATTTGAGAAAATCTTCACGAACCGTATAATCTTCAGTACAGTACCTTACAAACAGAGAACATTGTGATGTTGATGAAACATCAGTGCTCGAATCAAATGCTAAACTAAAATATTTACAATTCTTCAAGTCGTCTATGACATGATCAAAAATATGTTTCGAAATATCTTCAATTCGCCTAACGCAGGTGGAATCTGAGAGCTGTAGTTTCCTGATTTGTGATATTATCTGTGGTTTGTTGCTAAACTTTTCAAATAATATATTTGAAGCATTTATAAAACACTCCTTCACAATCTCAGCGTCAGTAAATGGTTTCATATGTTTTCCTAGTAAATAACAAATTTCGTAGGACGCTCTCGTCACTGCTACATCTTGTGACATTGAAACTGACATAGTATTTTGCTGCTGATGTAACGACTTTTTCAAGACGCGTAGCTTTTCTTTTCGCAATGCAGAGCCGACTGGAAAACTATCGCTAAACATCATGTGTTTTGTATTATAATGTCTCATAATATTATATTTTTTTAATATCACACTTTCTCGACATATCAAACAAGTACTTGAACTGTGTTTGTTAGGCACAACAAAATATTCTTCCTCCCAATTGTCTTGAAATAATCTATTTTCGTCAGAAATTTTACGTTTTGATTTTGAGGACACGCCAGCCATTGTAATGGTTACGAATTCTCGGCACTAGTAAAAGAAACTCACTATCGACTGTCAATTTAAAAAACGCGGCACGTGTGCAATGCAAGCGCTCGGTAAATGACTGATTTTTATGTGCTTTGCGTTGCGCGGGCGACAACACTCCTCCGTACCCCCCCCCCCTGCACATGCCCGCGGCGGGCGTGTGCGGGCGGCGGGTGGCTCGCCGCCGCCGCCCGTCTGCTGTAAGTATGGGTATTCTGTGCCGCCGTGTTGTCGTTTGCACTCGCTCACGTAGCGCGAGACAACAACATGAGTAGGTATTTAGGAAAATAATGTACAAACCTATATTTCTTACGTTGAACAACATTTCTTGAATCATTTTTGTGTCGTTATCAGAAAATACTATTGTCAAATGTGTAATCTAAAAATATTGTAAGTAAATGTTGTAGTGTTAAAATATTGTAGTATCTTCAGGCTGCAGAAAAGGCTAGGGCCGCATAGAAAAGGCTGGCGGGCCGCATGCGGCCCGCGGGCCGCAGGTTGAGTAAGGCTGGACTAGACTGTTTGGACGTCTAACAATTATAAGTTGAATCATGCCAAAGGAACAATACAATTATTATTCAGTAGTGTACATACTGACCTTTTTTTTTTTTTTTTTTTTTTTTTTAAGTTTTATAAAATTCTTTAGGCAGTGTTTACTATTCAAAGGGAAGATAATAATTGAACAAACCTTCCAAATGCGCATATTAGATAAAATTTACTTGACCAATTTTTTTTAGATACTTACGGTTACTGGTTCAGACACTTTAATAGCTTCTGTCCTTGAATGAAAAGAGAAGATATAGAATAGAAAAAGATCTAGATATTCTCCTCCACTTTCGTGGAAAGTTCGTAAAAAGTGTCGTTTATTTCTAGACGAGAAAAACGCTCCACATTGTTGCAAACCAACTGAAGCAATTATACTACTAACCTCGTTAGATCCGCAGCCTCTTTTGACCTTCCAACCACCACAGTCTGTCTATAACTATCCTCACTCTCACAATCTGTGAACTCATCATCACTATCCCGTTTGAATATAGAATCATCCAAGCATATGTTTTGGCCGCAGATCTTTGCAACACTAGTCGGTGCTTGACTTGTACTGGGTAAGGATAGCTCATCCCAGTTTGATATATCTATAGGGGGTTCAGGGGGTGATATGGGGTGTTCAAGGGGTTCAGGAGGTTCAGGGGTGATTAGTTCGGGCGTTTCTGGGATGGCTGGGGTACGTGTGACTGATGTTAGGTCTATTCCGGGGACTCTGAAATAGAAATAGGCTTGTAAGTGCTGATTACGAAGACTTGGTTCAAGAACATTGATTATTGACACCTTTGTTCAAGATTTGATCAAATCTCTGCACCACGCACCACTCACACAGGCAATGCACACACTAGCCATTTTATCTATCAATGATTTGATAATTCAATTCATTTAGTTTGTTGTTATAACGTGTATGGGTGGAGAAGTCGGATAGCAGCGGCCCTCAGTGCGGGAAGTACCTACACAGAGAGCTATGTACACATTCTCACAGAGGCAATATTCTTGGACATATCACGCAACGCTCTCTAGTCCCAAAGTAAGCAAAGCTTGTACTATGGGAACTAGATTGCTGATAGAATACTTATAAACGTTTATTTGTAAATACATACTTAATGATACATAGTAACACACAGACACAACAAACATCTATGTTTGCCACACGCAAATGTTTGTCCTCAGTGGGATCCAGCCCACAACCCACAACACGGAAGGCAGAGCTACTACCGACTAAGCCAGGACGTCTGTCTGTTTGTTAAGCTGGAACCTCATTCAATGAAAAACTTTAGAACTCCTCGCGCCTTTTGTAAAGAAACACGACGGACTAACATCTCCCCACAGCTCCCCACAGCTGTAAATACTCCACGTTACTATTCATGCATACACTCTTACCCGTGCCACCTATAGAGGTGGGCCTGGTGACCCGCATCGCCGGTTTTTGAAGTTATACTTCTAATGCGACTTCCAACAACGTTGCGTTACGGGATGACATAGTCTTTCTATTCCACCCGAATACAAAGAGACAGAGGCTAATACGCTACAAATGCTACAATCAAATATAGATGGCAGTGTTCAGCAATTCAGCATTTGACCGCCCGTGTTTTTTAAGATAAACGACTTCCAACTGACAGCGGAGGGAATAGAAAGAGACTATAATACGCTACAATCAAAATATAATAGATGGCAGTGTTCATGCAACTTTTTACTTTTTATTTTGAAGTCAAAATTTAGTACTGCATATTGGATATGTACATAAAAATAAATACTAAATTAATTTCACATTAAACACAGAGCGAGAGTGAATGCGTGGCACTCGAAGTATAACTTCTTCCACGCGTAGGGACTGCACGCACAGGTTTTTTATTTTTAAACCTTTTTAGTTAGATTTAGGCTACCTAGTGTTATTATTACGATATACTTAACTCTTCCAAGAGAAGGGACTTAGATTTATAATTTTTCTGTACTAATAGCTTATGAGATTTTGATGTGTGTGTTATAGTGACAAATAAACGTATTATCTATCTATCTAAGAGAGAAATAAATAATTTGAATATACCCTGTTGATTACTGACCTGTCGGGGGGTAGTGGGGGTGTAGGAGGTAGAGGGGAGGTGGGGTCCCTAGCAGCGGCTCTGGGTGCGGGCGGCACAGGCGGCGCCATGTACACATTCTCACACAGAGGCAGTATCTTTAACTCGTGTAGTTTGTTGCGGAGAGTTGTTACCCAGTCTTGCATGTCTTCCCTGGAAAGAAATTTTTGTGATCCCAACTACGAACTGGCTTCCGTCCGCGACTTCGTTCGCGTCTCGTTGGAACCCGTTGATTTTTCGGGCTAAAAAATAGCTTGTGTTCTTCCAGGTCACGGATACTATATATTCCAAGTTTCATCGAAACCGGATCAGTAGCTTTTGCGTGAAAGGGTGACAAACATCCATACATTCTTACAAACTTTCGCGTTTATAATATTAGTAGGATAGTAGGATTAGTAGAATATTTGGGTTTCAATCACGCTGCAACAGCCTGGCTGATTTGAACTTTTAATAATTATAATATGTAACCTGGATTAACACATAGGCTACTTTTTATTCAGGAAAATCAACAACATCAAACGGGACGAGGAAAAGTCGCGGGCGGAAGCTAGTGCTCTCATAAACCAAACTCTACTCGTGAAAACCTTTAATTGTCCTACTATTTCCATTATTGTACCTAATCTATGTTATTTGCTGTCGGTTTTCCTATAAATATATAAATAAAACTTGTATGTACCATGTCGGAGCAAGCATTCTGACAGGTCCCTGATGGGTATCAATCAAGAAGTCATATTCCTTATCCCTTGAGGTGACACTAGCTGTCACATGTCTGGCTGTAGCGAGAGAAGCTCTCCAGGCCGGTCTGTGAGCTCTAGTGGATGTCGGATCTTGGTACTGCTCTAGGTATGGTGTGCGACCATTGTGAACACACAGTTGCGTCCACATTTTTTTGAGTGGGGCTTTCTGGAAAGAAGCATTTAATATAAAGATGGTTATAAAAAAAAAATCAGTGTCTTAATCAAAGTTCTTTTATTTAATTTAAAGCAGTGTTGGTAGATGCATCCCTGTATCAAGGGGAATATCATTTACAATGCTTAGGCTTGGTGTAGACCAAGCTTCTAAAAGAATCCGCTCAGTGTCTCGATAAAAACCAGCATACACTGGTTTTCTGGGCGTCATGCGTTTTACACCAGATTTACACACCAAAACTCATACTAGGCCCTCAGCAGTTTAATAAAATAAATAAATAAATAAATATTCACGGACACTTAACACAACGCCTTCTAGTCCCAAACTAAGCAAAGCTTGTACGATGGGAACTAGATGGCTGATAGAATACATACATAATTTTTTTTTGTAAATACATACTTATAATACATAGAAACACCCAGACACAGAACAAACATCTATGTTTACAACACAAATGTTTGTTCTCGGTGGGGATTGAACCCACGACCCACAGCACGGAAGGCAAAGCTACTACTGACTGAGCCATGACGCCTGTCAAATAATGAAATACCTTCAATGACAAAGGCCTGAGTTTCCCGCTGCCCTCATCAGGCATTCTCTTAAGATATGCATGCTTTTGTATCTCCCTGTAGTACACCGGGCTTGACTCTCTATGAGCCATTATCAAACTGAAACATAAATTCACCTGTAAATTGAAACAAATTAAAATTAGTTCCAGGGCAAAATCTGCAATGATCGTCGATATTGGTGACCCTGACGTGACTTTTATAGGGTCACCGATGTGTCGGTTTCGTGGTTATTTTATTCTTTCGGTTTTTTACATTCACAAATTGGCTTGATGTCAGCATTTTACAGAGGGTGTTAGGGGCCCCCTCTGATGCAGCTAACATGATCTGCCGGACCAACAGTTAAAAAGTAGCGTATAAATTCATCCTTTGACAGGGAGTACAGTTATAAAAAAATAAGTATAAAATGATGTTCTAAACTAGCTGCAATATTACTAGAACTTATGCATTCCATTGAAATCCGGTACCATTCAACAATCGTCTATATTTGACGAAAGACATAATTAGTATGGACATCGGGGCCGCTAGCTAGTGACTCAATCGAAAAATATGCGAAGAGGACGAGTTAGACCAACAAGTAGAAAGGAAGAATAATTAGTACTAATAGGTACGTACTAAATGAAATAAACGTAAGCTTCACTCAGGGGACTGTAACAGTTATGGTAAATAAATAATTAATAAGCTAAAAAGAGTAAAAACAAATAAATGAAGTTACCTCAAAAATAATGAACCACTTTCAACAAACGCCTTGGAGTAATCCGTAATGTTATTTTATTATGAATAAATTGAAATTGAAATTGAAAAAAAAAAACAATCGGTATTCATCACTAGTTTAGCAGTGTATGTAATTCAGTTGTGAAATTTTTTGCGGTTGACTGAGCAAGCTAATAATTAATAACAAGTTGGTAGAACCAACACAAATTACAATTTGGTCAATTTACACCAAACACAACAAAGCTGAAGGAAGGCTTCGCCATGATTGATTGATTGTGATTGAAGTTGAACTGATTGATCATTGATGATTGATTGGATTGATTGCTTGAAGGAATTTTTGAAGTAATGAAGTGAGTGTTGCAAGCACGAAATAAAAAAATCGAGTAAGTTTACCAGCACTGTGATGATGATGATGACGTCCTAGCCGGTTTCGGCCATGGCGACTGCGTTTTTATCTGGACAGGCATATTTAACTCGGGTTATATGTAGGGCTTTGTTGTTCTGCCCGTTGATGCACTCTAGTATGACTTGCGTACCCGATTTTGTTGAGAAATGTACGCTCGCATTTGGGGCAGGTCAGTACTCCACTGACGAAGTTATAGGAGAGGGCCGCAGGTGGTCTGGCTTTGAGTTCGTCTCACTTACCAGCACTGTAACGAGAAGGTGAATAGGCTTGTATACTTTTACCATGGACACCATTAAAACGTACCTATCTATGCTATAGGCACCATTTTTTAGGCATTTCGAAGTCCATGAAGACAAGCATGTTATGAGACCATAATCTTGTTTTTGTTCTATTTTAATTTTTAATTTAATTTATTTATTTACCAGATTTACTATATAGTAAGTCGAGTCTGACTCAATATACTTTATTTCATGGACAGGATTTTGAAAAAATTATTTGGCAGCACATAAATTCGTGTTGACTTGACGATACGACACGTGACGTGACTGACTTGTTTCTACTGTGCTTGACGTCATTGACGTGCTTGTTTGTTTGTTTCGATTCTCTGCCGGTTGAGTGCTGACTGCTGACGTTTTAGTTTTAGTGAAAAACAAACCAAAAGAAACTGTAAGTAATTTAACTAGCCAACTTCATACTAGAACGTCTTGTATCATTGATCTAAAGGTGAAATCGTTACGATAGAATAGGCTTTATACGCAATCAAAACAAAGCGCATTTCGTCATCACAAAGATAGGTAGGTAGGTAGGTAGGTAGGTACCTACTTGAACATTGTTGGATTCTTTGTTTGCTTGGCTGACGCTGACTGAAGTAAAGGACCTGACATGTATGATCAACCAATCAAATGAACGAGCAAAGCAATCTCAACCTCAAGCGTCAACCGGGCGCACCGCCAAAATTAAAGTCAGTGTCACTTCACTTTATTTTGCCGAGTATTTTCCACAAGAGAGTTTCAAGAATTTCTACTGTTTTCCATTGCGATTATTGCGATTTATCATCGTGATCATTAGAATACAACCGCTGCGTCTTCCCAGCAACAATAGAAAACAGTAAGAACAATGGCAAAAGTGCACATAACCAACGTCGTTGTTCTCGACAACCCAAGTCCGTTCTTGAATCCATTCCAATTTGAGCTGACTTTTGAATGTATCGAAGAACTGAAGGAGGATCTCGAATGGAAGATGATATACGTGGGATCGGCTGAGACTGAGGAGCACGATCAGATTTTGGATACAATTTACGTTGGACCGATACCCGAGGGACGGCACATGTTTGTATTCCAAGCACCATCACCCGACGTGACTCGAATTCCGGAAAATGACGCGCTCGGTGTCACTGTGGTGCTTCTAACGTGCTCGTATCGAGGGCAAGAGTTTGTCCGTGTCGGTTACTTTATAAACAATGAGTACAATGAGAGTGAGCCGGAGTTACGAGAGAATCCTCCCGCGAAGCCGCAGTTCGACAAAGTAGTTAGAAACATTCTGGCATCAGAGCCTCGAGTGACAAGGTTTAAAATCAACTGGGCAGAACCCGACGCAGCTGTCCCAGACTCGGGAGATGTGAACTTGGAATCGTCACATGCACCGAGCAACGACTCCTATTTCAGTGCGGGACAAATCGGTGGAATGTTTCATGACAGTTTGAGTGGCTACGGTGATAACTCAAATTCAATAGCTCCTATGGAATGCTGAGGTTTGTATTATTGAATGATATTTTAAAAATATTTCGTATTTAGGGATTTATTATCAAAATAATTATTAGTACTACCTAACCAGGTAGATATTTTTGTCTAATAATGACTATTTCTGGTTACAGATGAAAGAAAAATGAAATGCAACGATCATGAAGATGCTGCCTCACTTGCAATAATAATTATAAGGAGATTGCATGACAGTTGATTCTCAGTATGACAAAGAAATTGTACAGTAGTGTAGTAAATTATGACTGATATTTTGTATGTGCGCGTGGTTGTATTTTATAAATATTAATAGCAATTTGTTCATTTTCAAGCTCTGAATAAACAAGACTGGCTAAAATAGGGCTGTCAAATTAACTTTTAGAAATAGCAACAAAATCAACATCATTCTAGCATAGCCAGTGACACGATTTCAACTAACCTTAATAGTTTTCCCGGTTATTTAACACAACTTCACCTTCTTTCAAAGTTGTCTAATAATCCCAGACAGTATGGTGGTGTACCGGACCATCACAGACTATGTGTCATCAGATCGGTCTTTCAAATGGAAAGTCGTTCACTCTCCATTCAGTAACCAACCTAATGATGCAAATTATTTGTTGTTCTTGCAGACCACCAGACTCTACAACCCCTATTAGTTTGACAGCAAACTTTAAGTCTTCCTATTATTTTTGTTAATCTCTTATATCTATCCATTTTTCTGTATAACCACTTGTTAACCCATTATTCTTAGCACATTTAATCTACTAAGCTGTATTTCTAAGAGCCAGGGGGCTTATGCTCAGTACGGCAGAGATTTTTATATTGATGATGTCAAAAGCTTGTTTCGAAGCATGTTATGATCGGAGATATGTCGTAATCAATATTAGAGTAAAACCTCAGCCGAAGTGAGCATAAGACCCCGGTTTACATTTCTATAAGTACAGTAGAGAGTTTAGTAGCAAGTTACTCTACTTGCTACATTTCATGTTAATGACAACAGCTTGACTGTGGAGCATTACTATGTAACCAATACTTAACTCACTATACTTACGAGTGTGTAAACTAACCAACCCTTGTCATAATTGTGTGATTGTATTAAAACTTTCTTATTTTACTTTCATTTACATGGCATCTAAGTTGAACTCTGTGTAATTTTTCTTATGCCTGGTTTACATTGGTGTAGTAGCATGTCTAGTCCATTGTTACTGTGCAGTGTAACTTAACTTGCTGCTTCTACTGTACTTATAAGTGTAAAGCCGACGATTATGGACGTTGCGGTACAGAGTATTATAGTATTAGTATAGAAAAAGGCATATCTATTCATTGCGTTCAATTTATATTGACCAGTTTACAAAAAAAAAACTAATGACATGGTGCCTTGTTAGGAAGTAAATAATTTGTGTTCCTCGTCAACTTTGTGAAATAATTAGGCTAGTTTACTAGGAATTAAGAAAGCTACTTTTGATGCGGGATACCAACTCACAGAAAGCAAACAAAAGTTTAAACTAAGAGAAGTATTGTACGCCTTTTCTTGCGTTCCGGTATCTTGCTCTGAAACCTGCATTACATAAAGATATGCGCGGTTTACGCATCACCAGGTAGTACAGTAAGGGTAGAGGTAATGTTACTAACTGTCATACCAGTGTGACAGCAGTGTGAAGTCTAACGTTCGATCGCGGAGCGTCGCGCCACTGTTACTTAACTTGCTACTGTCCTTCCACTTATTGAAGTGTAGATCGGGCATTAGAAATGTGCCTCGTCAAACTTTTACAGACTTGAATAAACTGAACGGGTAGTAACGCCGGTTTTCACTAATATTAAATAGGAAGTTTTATTAATTTTGATTTCTACGTTTTCTAGAATTTAACCCCTACGAAGTCGGGCAGGTAACTGAACAAATAACGATTTTCCTAAGAAATGAAACTCATATAGCATAGTAGCAATATTTTTATGTAAAATGTAAATTAATGTTGTGTAAAATATATTATTAAAAAGTAAAATAGTTATTCCAAATTATGCATTTTTATTTGTTTAAATATGCAGATTAATAGTCGAGAATTTATCAGAATCTCTTAAAATAAAAGTGCTTATGTACTCTGCATCATCTCGGCATATAGTCAAGTGAAAGGAGGTCAAAATCTGAGGTTAAGTACCTACTTTAAGTTAGGCCTTAGATCACAATAAGATGTCTTAAAATGGTCAATATGTTTCACTAGGTGTACAAACTTTGCGTTTACTAATTCTTTCAAAGGTCAGGTCTTAGTCAAAAGGTCATATGGCAGCCTCAAAGGTTAAACGGCATGCCTCGATAGATGTTGTGGGTTAAGTAGGTACTTAAACCATAAAGAAAAATAGAAACAAGTAACTTAGCTCACAGAGTGGTCTTCTCAAAGCTGATGAACTGTGTCTTACTATAGACGGATAATAATCGGTTGCAGAAGGCCAAAATGTCTCTCCAGCGGCTGTCAGCGCTGCGCGCTCTGATGGTCAGCCAGCCTACAGCGCTGGCGGCCTACATCATCCCAACTGCTGATGCTCATAACGTAAGTATTTAATTAGTTTAGCTAAACAATTTTCAGAAATATTGGTTTCCATGATACGAACGAACTATTAAGCAGTGTAAAACTTATACCAATGCGATAAATTAAAGTGCACATTTTTTGGTCGGAAAACTTGTTTGGATCAATGTGATATTTTTACTGAACCTTTGCATTGTTATTCTCTCGACCCTGAAGCTCTGCAATTTCACATAATTACATTTAGTTACCTATATTATATCTTCAAAAATGTTGAAATGTGCGAGCAAAAGGGTTGCCTGCCTTTTACATACGCCTAATACTAGGTAGCCTAAATCTAACTAAAACTATGTTATGATTTAAGAGCTGGTGCCCTAAAGGTTTTAAAATAAAAACCGGCGATGCGGGTCACCAGGCCCACCTCTATAGGTGGCAGGGGTAAGAGTGTATGCACGAATAGTAACGTGGAGTATTTACAGCTGTGCGGAAAGAGACTCACGTAGGGGAAAACTGGAATAAGCCATATATTCGACGTAGTTCCTTATTTACAGTCAGAATACATAGCACCAGTGGACGCGCGTCGCGAATGGATCTCAGGGTTCACTGGCTCTGCGGGTACTGCGCTGGTGACGTCATCACACGCGCTGGTCTGGACTGACGGCAGGTTAGTAACTGATGACGACCACCCTAACCGATCGTAGGGTTAATTAAGTCAATAGTTCTTAGTTCCTAGTCTTTCTAAAGGTGGACCAGGATTGATCAGGAAAACCCCTTAAATACCTGGGGCATAAGTATTAATTATTATATTATCTGTGACTGGGTTATAAATAATAATAATAAAGGTATTATGCCCCTTCCAAATGGAAAATTGGGTTAGCCACAGAAATAGGTAGATACGTATCCTAAATCGCAAATCTACAAGTTTTGGAGAATAACAATGCAAAGGTTCAGCATAAATATCATTTTGATCCAAACAAGTTTTCCAAACCAAAAAGTGTTTTAATTTTTTATTTTTAGCTTGGAAATAACAGCAAATTTCAGCAAAATAACAAGTTTTCAGACCAAAAAAAGTTTTTTTTTAATCTTGGTTGAAATTTTTTTTTGGATCAAAATGATATTTTTGTTGAACCTTTGCAATGTTAATCTCTAGAACTTGAATGTTTGTGATTTTTCTTAATAACATTCATTGATATTATGTTTGAGAAGTTGTTTGACGGTTATCAGCTAGGATATTAGGTAGGTGTTCTGTAGTTATCAGCGTCTTCTTGATTGCCTTTTAAAGTTGTAAATAGATACTTACCTACCTTCGTGTTTTACAGATACTACACACAATTTGAAAAGGAGGCTGACATGACGCTCTGGACTTTGATGAAGCAGTGTAAGTTAATATTTTTTCTTTCTTTTGAACCGCTTATCCGATTTTCACAACATTTGTACACTTAGTACACTTAAATTTACAGATAGTACACTTAAGTTTACTGGTTTGAAAAATAATGTAAATCGGTCAAGGGGTTGGAAAGTTATGAGGTTCCAAAGGGAGTAAAATAAAGTCGTACCAAAATATCAAGCAGGGTGTCATATAATAGGGCTTTGTTTAGACATTCCAAAACCAGTTTTATTTTGGTTCTAGGTTAAATAGTCTTTGAGTTGTTGTAAAAATCATTATTTATCGGCCGACAAGCCCGCTAAATGATAATTTTAATATTTTATCCATAATAACATTCTATTTTATAATGCAGCCCTGCCAGACACTCCGTCCATTGAGAAGTGGTTGTCGACAAACCTGACAGATGGCGCAGTGGTCGGCGTTGACCCACACACCATGACAAGAGGAGAGTGGACACCTATTCAGGTATTAAATAGGTACCTAGTAGAGCTTTTTGTACCGAGCAGTGGGTTCGTTCACCAAGAACAAACATTTGTGTGATGGAATAAATACATAGATGTTTGTGTCTGGGTGTTACGTTACCTACTATGTAACAGGTACAAGTGTGTGTTTACAAAAAAAAATCATAGGTAGGTACCTACCTAGATAGTTTATTTATTCTAAAAAACATTAAAAGTCTCACAATACTTAAAGAAAATTAAAACGAATATTGTATTTACAATATTCACAATATCCACAAAATACACATGAAACAGCCGAGCCGTTGCAAACGATTTATAGATAGCTCAACTGGTCCAAATCAGTACCAGTCGGAAGCGTGCCGAAGACACTGGCCGCATTGCCGCGCTGAATAGCAATGCTGATACGCTGGCCTAGATAATCACCAGTTTATTATTCTTGAGTTTTACAAACTTAGAACTAGGTTTCACTAATAAGTGTAATCAACAATCGGCCCCCAAACTATGGCTTGTATTCTGATTTCCTTTTTAAGCACTAATCCGGACTCAAAGATAAATTTTTGTATAAAAAATCTAAGTACTCAAATCCATGCTTGAGATTTCTTTATCAGCATATGACGTCCCAAAATAAGCTATCTTGTAGGTACTACCTATCTACTAAGTTTCACACAAAGCTATATAGTAGCAACAACCTTTGCTTTATCGACCTACATGGAACAAGCTCTCTGGCCGAAGGGTGTCGCGTTTCGTCGCTTCCGAGGACGGATACTCGACACCGCGAAATCGCGTCCCACGTCGCAGCGCAATGATTACGTGGCCAATAAATAAATAAGTGTTTTTATATTGTATGTATGTTAGTCTCTAAGGTATATATTGATATGGGTCCTAGAATAAGCTTTTACACCTTGTACTTATCTTAAGTTGCCCGAAATAAAGTTTTATTATTATTATTATTTGCTTAGTTTGGAACTATGTATATGGCGTTGTGTGAAATATCCATGAATTTTATTTCAGACAGCACTATCACAGGTCAACATGAAAATCGTAGCTGTACCCAAAAACCTGGTCGATGAAGTTAGGAATGAACTAAACGATCTCCCACCTGCAAGGCCACATCGGGATATTATACCGCTGTCTGTCAAATATACAGGTAATAATAATAAATATCCTTGGACATATCACAAAACGCTCTCTAGTCCCAAACTAAGCAAAGCTTGTATTGTACTATGGGAACTAGATTACTATCTTTTATACAGGCTTCAAAGCTCAGTCGGTAGTTCTGCCTTCCGTGCTGTGGGTCGTGGATTCGATCCTCACTGAGAACAAACATTTGTGTGGCAAACATAGATGTTTGTTCTGTGTCTGGGTGTTACTATGTATTATAAGTATGTATTTACAAAAAATCTATCAGCAAATTAGTTCTCATAGTACAAGCTTTGCTTAGTTTGGGACTAAAGGGCGTTGTGTATGAGTCATTATTATTAAAGATAGTTCAACTGGGCCAAATTAATATCAATCGGAAGCGTGCCTGAGACACTGGCTGCATTGATACAAAAGAAAGAAATTTGCTTCCCATAGTACAAGCTTTGCTTAGGGATTAGCTAGCGAAATGTCAATGAATATTTATTGATTGACAGGAAAACCAGCTGGCGCTAAAATTGAGGACCTAAGAAAGAAAATGGTGGAGAAAAAGGCATTAAGTTTGGTGATCACTGCATTGGATGAGGTGGCCTGTGAGTATTTATTCTGATACTTAAAATAGTGACGGAAAACATTAGCAGACTGCAAGAATCTTTTGCGCAGTGGTGAGGGAAAACATCCTCTTGGCAGGCTGTGAGTATCTTATGCGCAGTGGTTTAGGAAAACATCAGTTTGGCCGGAAGAATCAACCACTAGCTCACGTCAATAGAATTTGATTGGACTCGCCAAACAAATTATATGAGCACAAACTTGAGGGGTTTACTAGTAGGTACTAAAAAGTTTCACTTCATCATCAGATCAGCTCAAAGATACCAAATTACCTAGGGGTCGTCCATCGATCACGTGATTCTTTCTAGCAACTTTTTAAAGGGTTTTATTAAATTGTTTGGTATAGTATACGCTCTATGCACAAAGAAAATTACAACAAATACAGTATTTACAGTAATCAAAAAATACACATGAAACAGTTGAGCTATCTACAAACCGTTGCAAACGATTTATAGTCAGATCAACTGGTCCAAATCACTAGCAATCGGAAGCGTGTACAAGACACTGGCTGCATTGTGTTTGGTAGTTAGTTACGCTACACTAACAACAAATAGGCCTTTACATAATAATATATTGAAGCTGATTTATAGAGCGTCAGGAGGCAACCTATGCCTACACTTAACGACACACTGTAGTGCCTGGGACAATGTTTATATGGAGTAGGCTTGTAGCACCTATACCATCCTCTCAGCCTAGTCAGCCATATCCACAGGAAATACACTAGTAAAAGCGTGTTAAAATAAAATTTTCAGACACTTTGAACCTACGAGGCAGCGACATAGAATACAATCCAGTTTTCTTCTCCTACCTTGTCATAACTCCGATAGCTGTCAACCTATTTTGGTTTGACAGCAAACTGTCAGATGCCGTGACAGCTCATCTTAAATCAGAAGGAGTGGGGGAGTTTTCAGTGATGGAATACACTGATATTGTTCCTTACTTGGAGAAAGCAGCGGTGAGCCCAAACACAAAATGCTGTCTTCTATACTGGCTCACTCAGAGGCGTGATCCTACTAATATTATAAACGAGAAAGTTTGTAAGGGTGCAGTATGTATGTTTGTTCCTCTTTCACGCAAAAACTACTGATCCGATTTGGATAAAACTTGGAATATATATTGTCCGTGACCTGGATTAACATATAGGCTACTTTTTATCCCGGAAAATCAACGGAATCCAACAGAACGCGAACGAAGTCGCAGGGGGTAGCTAGTAATGAATAAGCAGGCTTTTGCATCGAAGATAATTTATACAGCGTCAAGGGCGACTTTTTACCCATGTCCCGATATATGTGACGCTGCTGCAGTGCCTGTGATATGATTTATATGGAGTAGGCTTGTAGCACCTATACCACCCTCTAAGCCTAGTCGGCCTTACCACAGGAAAACCAAGGTCAACGGGCGGAGCTGAATAAGCCGTCAGTTTCCTCACGATGTACGTACCTTAGAGGTATACGCTTTTCACACCCTTTAGATACCAAAGAGTAATGATAGACACAAAACTGCAAACTCTATAAGAATAGATAATTAGTGGTGTTTTTTTCTGTCACAGATGAAATTATCTGAAACCGGTGACGGAAAACATAGCGTGTGGTTATCTTGCGAAGCAAGTGAGGCGATTCACAGGGCGGCCTCTGGGGTAAGTTGTAAGGGATGTAAGCGGTAGGGAATGTTAATGGTAAGGTAAGAAGTGGTGAGGAATGTAAGCGGAAAGGAATGTAGTAAGAAGTGGTAAGCAATGTTAGTAGTGAAGTATGTGGGTGATGGTGTTAGTGGAATGTAAACGGTTAGAAGGTAAGTTTTAAGGAATGTAAGTGATGCAGAATATAAGTGGTTTGGAATGTAAATAGTAAGACGTGTGAGAGACAGGTGGTGAGGACTGTAAGTGGTAAGGAAAGTAAGGGATAAAGAAAGTAAGTGGTAAGGAAAATAAGTGGTGAGGAAAGGAAACAACTTACTTTACTACTTAGAAAGTGATAAAGATTGTAAGTGGTAAGGAAAATAAGTGTTAAGGAAGGTAAGTGATAAGGAAAGTGTGCGATAAGGAAGGTAAGTGGTAGTGACAAAATTTAGAATTTTAGTGGCATTGACATCAGTAGCTTATGACTTTATTAATTTGATTTTTGTATTTCAGAGTGATGTACTGAAAAAGCCTTTGAACTTAATATCGAAGGTATCACCGGTAGCACTCGCAAAGCTGATTAAAAACGACGTTGAATTAGAGGTTAGTGGTTACTAGCCCAAACCTTCCCCTGGACACCCGAGACACCCCCACGACATCGTTTGTTCCGCGATGTTTCCAACTGTTCATTTCTACAAAAAGCTAAGCGTTCCAAACTTTATTTGGTGTCACTTTTTAACTAAGTTCAAAAAAAGCTGTTTCTCAATTCGGTTCTATTTGTTACCTCACAATTCAGTCATATAAATGACTGAATTGTGAGGTAAAAATAAATTTTCAAATCTGTTCATAAGAACAGATTTGAAAAATATTTTTTTTATCAAAATCGGTTGTGTAGTTTGGCAGTTATGGCGTCGCACATTTCAACATATTTGAAGATATAATACAACTAAATGTAATTATGTGAAATTGCAGAGCTTCAGGGTCGAGAGAATAACAATGCAAAGGTTCAGTAAAAATATCACATTGATTTCTAACCAAAAAATGTGCACTTTAATTTATCGCATTGGTATAAGTTTTTTGGTCGGAAAACTTGTTTGGATCAATGTGATATTTTTACTTTATAAAAATAGCTGGAAAAACGCGTCATCCGTGTACAAGACATTGCATATTTTGCTTTCTTGTGACTATTCTGTAGTGTTTACGATCAAACGAACAGTCCCAATGAACTGCCATCATTATCACCATTTGATGATGAAGGCGTATCAAATTGAAGTCTGGTTTTCAAGATTTTTAAACTTATAAATGGCCCATAGGCAAAATAGATTGATTAAAGCACTATATAGGGATTATATATAGCTGGTTTCTTTCAGGGTTTCCGTCAATGTCACATACGCGATGGCATAGCGGTAGTTAGATTGCTGCGTTGGTTGCACGTTCAAATCGATGCCGGCAACCAAGTCTCTGAGATACAAGTAGCTGATAAACTGTTGGAGTTTCGCAAGTAAGGGTGTTACTATTATTTACTTGAATGAAACACTTCTTGAGGGATTAGCTCTGAGAAATATGTAGAATATTTATTTACAAAGAAAGTTACGACTACCTACTGCAGTATTTACAATATTTAGGCCGCCGTAGCTATTACAAACACATTGCCTCAGAGTGATGGACGCAGTGCACTGCAAAGAAGCAAGCTCGAGTTAATGGCCGACTCTGGTAACGGAGTTTTTAGGCCACCTTAAGGCCTCCGTCATGGCTTAACAACTGCTGGAGCCTGGACCGACAGTTTAACGTGCCCTCCGAATCACGGAAGCGCTGATGTAAATGCCACTAACGGTCACCCATTCAAATAGTGACCGCGTAGAAGATAATCGGTGAAGATTAACTAAGGAAGCCTAGCCACGAACGCTTCGCACTCATAAGACATTCTCGCCACATTCTAAGCGCTGCAGACGTAGATTGGTCTCTAGTTTTAAATAAACTTTTTACAGGGAAGAATCAGATTTCATGGGTCCATCATTTGAGACGATCGCCGGCGCTGGTGAGAATGGCGCTGTTATTCACTACAGTCCTAACAGAGACGGCAAACAGAGGATTATCAAACCCTCTGATATGTTTTTACTGGACTCTGGTGGTCAATACAGGTACTAATTTTAAAAATATGGACATTTTCATGCAACGACCGATGTCTCAAACTAAGCAAGCCTTTACAATGGGAACTAGAATGCTGATAGAATACATAAATACCAATTTTTTTTACCTACTAAAAGTAAGAATTATTCACAAAGAAAATTAAGACTAATACCTAATACAATAATACCTAATATTTACAATGTTTACAGTATTTACAAAATACACATGAATCAGTTGAGCTAACTACAAACCGTTGCAAACGATTTATAGATAGCTCAACTGAATAAATACATACTTACAATAGGTACATAGTAACAACACTAAAAAAACTGGCATAAAAAACTGCACCAAATTGGTCACATTGGTGTCAATTTTTGTTTGGATCAAAATTATATTTTTGGTGAACCTTTGCGTTGATATGATTTTCTAGAGCGTGAACCTTTGCATAATTACATTCAGTGATTACATTATGTTCAAAAATTTTGAAATATGTGATCGATAAGTTGTTACGTCAGTTTTCAGTTCAGTTTTCTACTGTATTCTGTCCAGGGATGGAACAACTGATATAACTCGTACAAGACACATGAGCAGTGCGCCGAGTGCTGAGCAAAAAGATGCCTTCACTCGGGTGCTAAAGGGTCAAATTATGCTTGGCAGCGCGCTCTTTCCTAAAGGCGTCAAGGTAAGTAAAAAGTAAAATTGGGCACAAATGTTAGTAACAATACCTACAATCTCTACATAATTATGCTTTGGTAGATTACAACACAATCCCTTCCAATCCAGGGTTGTCTGGTAGAGATCGCTGTTTAGTGATAAGATCGCCCATTGTATGTCATAGACTTAAGTTGTTATGTTTCCTGTATGTTAAGTTTTTAGTTGTGATGTGCAATAAAGTATTTTCTATCATCTATCTATCTAGGCTAAACAATTTCAATTTAAATGTAGTAGTAAGTACATATAAACAAATGAAGCCTCAGATACCTAAACTAGACTAAAATGCCTGCATTATAGGCATCTGCGCGAAAGTAAACCGCCCACATTGGAAAAAACTTTATTAGGTAGTATGTTAGGTATTAGTTTGAGACTCAGATCTCGTATACTGCACCAATGCAAAAAACCAAACCATCAAGCAAGCTCGTATGAGTTAGTGGCCAACTCAGGGCCTCTACTCTGAATAATGGCTTACGAAGATTCGGTAGCGTCGTTTCTGTTACACTGCGCAATGACGCTGTCACTTCGCAAGAGCCCACGTCATCGTTCGAGATGACTGCACAGTGTAACACAAACGTCACTACTGAATCTTCGTAAGTCATTATTCAGAGTAGAGGCCCTGGTGACGGAGGTTTCAAGCCATCTTAAGGCCTCCGTCGTGGCTTAACGACTGATAGACACGGGACCAACAGTTTAACGTTTTTAAGTTGGAAAAAGATTTGCGTAGGCACCTATTATTATTGGTTCTTGGTTTTTTTTTTTCAGGGCAATGTGTTAGATAGTTTCGCCCGTAAGTCTCTCTGGGACGTGGGGTTGGATTACGCGCACGGCACGGGTCACGGTGTGGGTCACTTCCTGAATGTTCACGAAGGGCCCAGTGGGGTCTCTTGGCGCCCCTACCCGAGGGATCCCGGATTAGCGCCGCATCAGATTCTTAGCAATGGTAAGATATGGGTCACTTTTTGACCGATAGCAATCACTTTTCAACCTAGCACGGGTAGGTAAGCCTACTTCCGCCCACTAATACACTTCAAATACAAATACAAATGTTTTTATTGGTTCCAAGAGATACTAATAATATTATTGTGTTGAAAATCTTTTTTTTAGTATGAAATTCTTGTATTAGGAAATTCCGCTCTTGCCGGGATGTATTTCAAGAGTAGGTAATCTAAGTTAAAAACATTTGAAATAAGTGGGTACTAATATGGATACTTTACCATGGTAAAACACTATGGGTCATTTTCGACCATGGCTAAGATTTGGGATCATCTAGCGCCGCATTAGCCTATTTCCCGCGATCTTAACAATGTTGTCTATTCATCGGGTCCTACACTTCCCCTTCCCCGGTTAGTTTTCGCCTGCATAATTGCAGTTATACTTGTTATTCTTTACAGAACCGGGTTACTATAAAGTTGGTGAATACGGCATTCGCCACGAAGATCTGGTAGAAACCATACACGTCACTAAACAGTCCAATCATCCTAAAGTAAGTTAGACGCTCAGAACCGTCAAATAACTTCTCACTCCGCATTTCAACATTTTTTTGAACATAATATTTATAATCACCGTCGAGTTTTAGAGAATAACAATGCAAAGGTTCAGCAAACTAACATTTGGAATTTTGGATCCAAACAAGTTTTCCAAAACGAAAAATAAAAAGTCAAAACTAAAGATTAATTTTTTGATCGGAAAACTGGTTTAGTTCATGATATTTTGGTTCAGAAAAAAGATCGTTTTGATCCATTCTCGAGAACTTGCTTTAAATGCTCAAAAATGTTGAAATGTACGAGCGATTAGTTATTTTACGTTCTCATTTCAATACCTATTTATTTTTCTTTTTTCACCCGTTTGGTCACGCATCCAAATAGTTACCTACCGCGCAGAACGTGGAGATTGACTAACCAAGTGCCACGAGCGCTTCACAAGATAAAAGATACGTTTATTTCCATCTAAATTCACTCTAAATTATTATTATGAGCCTTCGATGTCCCACTGCTGGGAAAAGGCCTCGCCCTCCTTCCCTCCACGCTGTGCGATCCAACGCTGCGATGATCCATTCGGGATTCTAAATTTATATACAATTGTTTTTGTATAAACAGGCAAAGAATCTAGTTGGAACTTACGACGGCAGAGGCGTTCTTGGATTCAACACATTAACATTGGTCCCAAATCAGAAGCAATGCATTGATGCGAGCATGCTTGACGATTTTGAGGTAAGCATAGCAGAGAATTCTGAAGGAATATCTACTGTTATGTCGTGAGACTAATAATATAAACAAACTAGCTGTCACCCGCGGCTTTGCTCGCCAGCAGTAAACGCATTATTTGGTTAAAATCTTTGATCCAAATTTTAGACCCTTTAGGGTGCGACGTTGCAAAATTCCTTTCTTAGTGCACCCCTACACTGTATAAGGATACTACCCTCCAAATTTCATACCTTTTGGAGTTATAGTTTAGGCTGTGCGTTCATTGTCAGTCAGCTTCAAGAGTTTTATGTTTAGAAGATATTCATTGACATTTCCAGCAACGCCTATTAGTCCCAAACTAAGCAAAGCTTGTTCTATGGGAACTAGATTACTGATAGAATAATATACATTTTTTTTTCTAAATACCTACATACTCGTAGGTACTACAGTATAATGTCGTATAATAAAAAAGTAGATATGTAACAACACACAGAAAAAGTACCTATGTTTGCCAAACACAAATGTTTGTTTGTGTGAGTGGGGATCGAAAACACGACCCCATAGCACCGAAGGCAGAGCTACTTCCAACAAGTTATTTTTTAACCCGAGACCGAAAAGGAATAGGTATTTATATAAGTTTGACGGCGTCGTCTGGTAATTAGGCCTGAAATTCTTTATAACTCTATAGAGCGGAGTTGATGAATATCCTTATAACTTTGCTTTTTACAAATCGCGTGGCCACAGATAATACAGACACAACGCCGTCAAACTTATAACACCTCTTCTTCCGGTCGGTGGTTAAACCCTTATTTTATTACAGTTACAATACACAAATACGTACCATCTAAGAGTTCTGGACACTTTAGGCCCCATTCTGAAAGAACGCGGCCTAACTGACGATTACGAATGGTTGAAGGCGGAATGCGCACCTATCACAAAGGAATAAGGTATATTTTACGTACTTCTTTTTTACACAACTATGATATGATGGAACAAACCGATGGTCGACCTGATGTTGTGGTGAAACTGCCTGTACATTACCTCTCTGAGCACGTCCACTGAGGAAGTAGATATACGTCGGTCGTAAGTTACCGTAGTAACCACTTAGCCATGGTCTCGCGATCGTAACGCACAACGCTGCGGTGTGCGGCACAACGCAGAGGACCGCGTTGGCTCCTCGCCGCTGACGCAGACTGCGACGTAACAAGAGACCATACTAGACGTTTTCCATACAATTGTGTCCGGCGCTGCATGCTGCATACCGCTACGTTGTGCGTTACGATCGCGAGACCAATGCTTAGCCGCTAAATTCTTGTTTGTCGGCTTGGACTAATAACTAATTTTAAGTCCTACATAAATGTATTTAAATCTACTTTCAATAATTTTTTATTCTGTTCCAGTTGTTTGAAGAGAAATGGGCTCAAATCAGTTATTTTAAGTTACATAAATTTATCCATTAAAAAAATATTATCGTAGTTATAGAATTCATAATACATCTGCATATTTTGAACTATAAATACAATCTATTTTTATTTACCGATATCACCTGGACCCAAAAATACTTTTACAGCCACTGCATTCCCAACAACCAATGACATGTTTTATCTCGATGACGCCAAGCACACAAGTTTTTTTTACTGCTTTTCGTTTCACTGGAAACTACAAAGTGTAAAAATAAACAGTCTGTTCGTACCGTTACTTATTGGTAAGAGATATCAATACACTTGGGGGCCGTATTTTGATTTTAGCTAATTTAGACCGTTTTTCGGACTCGAATTTCACAAAATATAAGAAAATAAAAGTTTGGTTCTTCATAAATTGTTATGTAAGAAGTTTGACAGAAAAATAATAACAGGCGTTTCGTAAAATGAACTTTCAGCCTCGTGCATCTCTGAATGCGAATATGTAAACTACCTATCCATGGAAAATGAAGCTAAAAAATCAAACTATTCATAGGTTTATAAAATTTTATTCGTCCCATCACTTAGCAGGCTTCGCAGCCTTAGCAGTCTTCGCAGCCTTGGCAGGCTTCGCAACTTTGCCGTCCTTTACTTTCTTGACTTTCTTGGGTGGTGGGGCGGTTTTCTTAGCGACTGGCTTCTTCGGCTTCTTGGCCATTGCAGCTTTGATTGCTTTGCCGCGTTTCTCACGTAGCGCCTGCGCTTTTACGGCCGGGTCAGTTGGGGGCAACTTGATCTGAAATAGAGTAATATTTGTTAGATAATACTACAAAAATTGGGAGAAAATGGTGGGGATAGGTGGAATCAGTTATTGTCAACGTGTAAGTAATCATGGTGTTCATAACCCAATGCTCTGCTAGAGAATATCATCATTTAGTTATCAGTTTACGCCAAAGTAAAATAAACACTTGGATTTTTCAAACTCTTCCTATTTTGTACAATCAAAATCATAAATGAATGATTATTAGGAAGTTTCTAAAATGTTTTATGTCCCAAAGATAGGAAAAACTTCTAAAGCTGACTACATATGAACATGGCTTTTACTAAAGTGTAATAAAGTATGATTATACTCACTCCTTGCTTCTCAGCGAGAGCCAAAGCCTTAACATTGTTGCTTCTGTTCTGATCGAGCAGGGCCTTCCTCCTCAGCACAGCCGAGAACGGGTTAAGTCTCAGCATAGCCTTGCTGTTTGTCAACGGGTTAAGCTTGCGAGTAGCACGGACCACGCGTTTGCTGTAAAAAAAATATTTTAAGTTTTGCGGGAAGGAATGGAGAGGCACATGTAGTGTTGAGGTTATGTCAGAATAAGTCAACGTGATTTAGGTAATCATAGTGTTCATAACCCAATGCTCTGTATAGAGATTTCATCATACAATGTTTAATTTGAAGTGAAATGATTGCAAAAACGAGCTTATTTACAAAGCGACCGTGGCCACTTCACTCATGCCCACTAAAATAGTAGATAGGACATGTTTAGATGGAGTAGAAACTTTTTTTGCGGCTATAATATTACTGCAGCCTAGATGGCCTATTGTGATCGCTTGTGTAGTGGTCTGTCCAAACTAAACCCTGCTGCTAGCTATAAAATTTTAACCAATTAATGCGTATGCTGCTTACACGCGAACAGAGCCGCGGGCGACAGCTAGTTATATAATTAATAAGTGTTACATACTTGGGAGCGCGCAGAACCTTGCGGATCTCATCAGACTTGAGCAGACGACTTAGATCGGTGTTAGCCATCTTAGGTTGAGGGAGGTTGAAATTCTTCTTTTCCTTGGAAGGTGTTTTCCATGATCCGAAGAGGGGGTCTGAGAAAATACAGTTTCAATCAAGCTATGTACAATACAGTGATGTGCATTGCTGTGTTCCAGTTTGAAGGGTATGGGTGCTGTTACACACACACATGTGACTTTATGTTGCGTTCACACTATGCTGCAGTCGGCAGGGACTTGGGCAGGGAAGTGGGCACGAGCATAGTGTGAACACGATCATACCTCTGTCCCGGCTCCCGGCCCAAGTTCATGCCCTTGAGAATAAAGGCAATGTTGCTGTGGCAATAATGCCGGCAGCGGCATGGGCATAACTGAACGCGGTATAAGACATGTCTTAGATTGATTGGCGCAGTACAATGCTTCACAGAGTACATCCTCAATGGCTGTGTGAGCTAATGTATTGTTAAAAAGGTAATTAAATAAAATCTGTGGACCATCCAGCTTGCTCCAAACCTCTATTTTTCACAATAAAATGGTGTATGACAACTTGTTAGTACTCACCAAGCCTGTCAAAAGCGGACTGCGTCCAGATAATGAAGCGTCCAACATGACCACCAGGCGCGAGTTTCAGCAAGTTCAGTTTGTTGACATTCAGCATCTCCACTCCGGGAATGTTGCGGAATGCACGAGTCAGACCCTGGATAACAATAGTTATTGTTTACTAAACTAAAAACTTTATACAAAATATGTTCGATTATAAAGAACTAGCAGTCGCCAGCGGCGTTGCTCGCGTTCTAGACCCTTGAGTGTGTGACTTTTCAAAATTCCTTTCTTAGTGCAATCCTACATTTTATAAGGATAGTACCCTCCAAACTGCATACCTCTAGGACTTATAGTTTAGTGTGTGCCTTGATTGTCAGTCAGCTTCAAAAGAATTTAGAAGAAGATAATTCCCAAAAAATAGTTTAACAAATTAATGCAGTCTGTATACTATTTCCACGCGCAAGTAAAACGCGACAAACGCGGTTTACTTCTACGCTAGTCTAGTATTTCCACAGTTCTTTCTTTAAGTAATTTTCTATTTGCACCTATGGACTTTGCAAAGTTAAACTTCAATGCCGTCGGCTATAAATGTCATCCACAAGTCGACACACCGCCGGGCTCGTTAGACCCGGCGATGTTTCCTATGGGAGTTGATGTGCTATACCCTCGCATTCGTAGCTCAAAACATATTACAATGTAGTGAGTAAGGCTGTTGAGGGAATTTACAAACAGACAGCGGCCTTAAAGTACGAGTTGGCAGCGGACGACATGAGGCGGCGGCGGACGACGTGTCGCAGCGACACCACTGGTTTCTATGTATTTCTATGAAATTTCCTCCGTAGTTAGCGACACAAAGCTCATAGAAATACATAAAAACCAGTGGTGTCGCCGCGACACGTCGTCGTCCGCCGCCGCCTCATGACGTCCGCTGCCAACTCGTACCTTTATACTCAGTTTGGTGAGCATAAAGACCCAGAACTTAGGAGTAATATTATAACTTTGATACATTCATATTAAGTAACTATTTTCATTATAAAAGCTTACCTGATCTTTGTTGTAGATAACCAGAGGTCCTTTACGCTGGACGCGACGACGGTTACGCATTTTTCCCTTACCGGCGCGCAGGCGCTGCGATTTGTATACCTAAACAAAAACAACAGGAGATTCAGTTGAAGTATTCTCATACAAAACTCCGAATTAAGAGTTAGGCTGAATTTAGTAGTCGACCGATGGTGAGAGCTCGTATGGTACGCGCTGTAAGTCCATACATTATATCGTAGCAGTACATCAGCGCTGCACTGTACACGTTCATACGTTTTCATTGATAAAGCTATGTTCGACCGATGACGTCAGCGCTCATCGTCGGTCGAGCGCTAAATGCAGCCGTGCACAAGCATAGATTTCAGTAGAGATTCTCATATCCGCCCAAAAACTGCAGTAACACAAATGCCTACCGTCGCACGGTATACCCTTCAAATCGTAACACAGCAATGCGATATCACTGTACGGCGACAGAAATAAGTTTTATCGACTCTAGTAAGGAGTTTATGCATGTATTCCAAAGTCTATGTCGAAATTGAAACAGTTCAATTAGATTGTTGTCTAGGAAGACTACTCTTGTCCCAAATGGCAGATTTCACAGGGAATAAACCTTGCAAAAATGTAAATTCAGGACTAAAACTGGAAAACGAGGCACAAGTTTCAAAATAAGCGATAGTGGTAAATTTTGCTTGGTTTCACGCGGTATTCCACCGGGTATTATTACGTGGAGGTCCGCGGTTAGAGCAACTCTAGATTAAAACAGTAGGATAGAATTACCGCATACCCACTTGGCTTTGGCCTCAGCTCTGGACAGCGAACACCGCATAGGTCTAAACAGGCCTTCAAGTCAAGCCTTTAGAGTCTCCGTTCTTCACCGGTCAGTTTTAATAACTTACCTACTCAGATCTCCGCTTTTTCTTAAAAGATTAGTAAATAAGAAAACGCCAAAACACACTGACATTGGCAAATTCGTGGCAGCACTAGCCACTGAACAGCTACAAGTAAAAGAAGTCTAACTTTACCTTGAGGACATCAGACCACGCCTTGACGCGTCTTAGGAAGATGACAGCCTGCTTGGTTTTGTTGATCTCCTGGACCTTGTCGGAGACCACGAGGGGCAGTTCCGGGATTTTGTCGATCACGTGTCCTGGAAAAAGGGGTTTATTAGAACGCCAGCCTTTCGTAGATACACTGCGCGGTGACGCTACAACGTACGGCAGTCGAGATGGCGTTGACGCGCAATATAGCTCGTATATGTTAGGCCAGTTTCAGAGCTTGACCGACCGTCGGTGCGTACCATCGGGTTCTTGACGACAGTAGCAATATACTCCTACGTACGGTCGGTCGAGCTCTGTGACGACTTGTGAATTTTCATACAAATGACAAGCGCCACCGACGTATGACCTTAGGTTTAGGTATAGCGGCGCCTGTCAGATTTGTTCCTGATCACTCCTCAGGTGACTAAATAAATAAATGACTATATATTATTGTAGGAAAATGTAGTGTCAACCTTGCACCCGTCCATGCTATGAGAGCGCGTACGGAACGCCATGTCAGCACGGTAATGTAGCACTGATTTCGCAGTAACACCCAGCGGCATAGTGGCGCACTGGGCGAGGACATTTAGTGCATAAAACTAGATTATTCTTAAAGTTACTTTATATGTGATTGAAGTTATACTTCTAACGCGACTTCCAACAACGTTGCGTCACGGGATGACATAGTCTCTGTCTCTTTCTATTCCCCCCCCAATAGAAAGAGACAGAGGCTAATACGCTACAAATGCTACAATCAAGTATAGATTGCAGTGTTCAGCAATTCAGCATTTGACCGCCCGTGTTTTTGAAGATTACTTCCAACTGACAGCGGGGCGAATAGAAAGATACTAATACGCTACAATCAAAATATAATAGATGGCAGTGTTCATGCAACTTTTTACTTTTTATTTTGAAGTGAAAATTTATAACTGCGTATTGGATAAATACTAAATTAATTTCACATTAAACACAGAGCGAGAGTGAATGCGTGGCACTCGAAGTATAACTTCACCCGCGCGTAGGGACTGCACGCACAGGTTTTTTTTTAATTCCATTACGCAAACAAACTGACCACCGCCGGGTAATAAGCGGTGACTGTCTGACATCGATCTCGCGATGATTACCTGATATGGTTACGTCGGATTTCATAGCAGCAGCTCAAAAAGCATGCCCACTGGGAATATTGGGTGATTAATTAGGGCCCACTTTTTTTTACCCCTAAGTTGTAGGTTACCTCATGATGTTTCCTTCAATGATCAGTTAGGATTCAGTAAGCGACTTCTGAGGTAAGCAAGAAAACTTGAAGAACTACCAACAACCTAACCATTTTTTTCTTTTTTGTTTGCACATCTGCGATCAGCCTGCTGGCTATAAGCAGATCTTATGGAAGATATTTAGTGGCGTGAAGGGCTTTACTCCAGTGAGTTTAGCCCCATTTTGATTCAGTTTTGTACATTTGGCTGTAGTATATTCCGGCGCTTCAATCTTTTTTGTGTATTTGGCTCCAGTAGTATCACAGCCAGCGGATTGGGGTGTTTTATCGGTCTTTTGTATGAGTTTTCTAGGAGCTGTGTTTCTTCCTTGACTGTGGTAATTGTTCGGTTTTCATGGAGCTCTTCAGTTGTCATGAACCATCGTGCATTTGATATTGACTTCAGGAAACAACCTAACTGGTAACTAGACAATATGCATCAGGTCAACGGTAGAACTAGGCACTGTCCAAACATGTGAATATAGGAATGACCAATTCATCTTCAAAATAGGAGTTACATTGCAACTGCTGAATTTATATTGCACTTCAATGCCAGTTTGACTGCTGACCGTTGTACCGTCACCGCGCAGTGTATCTCTGATATGCGAACGTTACAATACGTTCACGATTTTCACATTTATATGTGCCGAGCCTTCATATAAAAAGTCCACCTATTTCTAAGGTCTGTTACCTCTAGCTTGTACGAGAGCGGGTACTCCCGCGGCGGCGACAGCGGCGGCGACGGCGGCGCGTCGTTGGCGGAGGTTGACGCGGCGATGCCAGCGCCGCCACGGCTTCGTCGGCGCGAACATACGACCACCGCGACACATGTTACCGAACGCACCCTGACCCGATCTGTCAACAAAAATCGCCTATAAATGATTTGTAGTTTTTCTTTTTCTGTTTTTTAAGGAACTTTGCGTCTAATAAGACAATGTCAATTCCATCATATCTTCTTATGGTACGCTTACTAAGTAGTTTATCTAGTAGTAAGTAGTCGAGATTCACTTATGCGTTATTGGTTTGAATTAATGTTGTGACAACTCAACTCAAAATTAATCCTAAGCATCCCCAAAGGTACCCGCTCGACCCAGTAACGAGTCAAAAGATACCGAATAGAAGCATTAGTTGCTTTGTATTGATTTCTATGGTTGTGTGCTCTAGGTCAGCATATATCGTCAATACCGACGCCTCGTACGCTGAGCACGCTCAGATTCCGTGGACTCATAGACTAAGCCGCTATTCAAGGCCTAGGAAACTACTAAGAAAATAGACTGCCTCAGGTAGTCGGATCACCCCACATGAAGAAATATCTACTATACTACCAACTAGTTCTTAGTTTCATCTTACCGGTGGGTACCACCACCTCGGACACGCGGGATACGCGCTACAGCACGCCCAGTACCCCATGATTCGGCACTGGTCTGGTGACCTAGAAGTTAAAATGTCATTAAGTTCAGTTACAATACTTTAGAATGTATTTGATGGAAAGAGGACATTAGGTATACAGATTTGACCTGCCTCTGCCTAACACACTTTCTCAGTGTAATAAAGGATGCTGGTACCACAGGGATGTCTTCAAACGCATATTTACTACTAAGGTGTAGTTGTCAATGTAGTTGCTACAATATTTTTCTGGACATGAACATCCTCCACATATACGCTTTGAGAAAAAAAAATTCAAATGAAGACTGTACCTTTTTTTTACTTATTTCAAATCCACTACTGGTACCTACAACTTTCAAGATTTATTTGTAGTGTCAACCTTGCACCCGTCCATGCTATGAGAGCGCGTACGGAACGCCATGTCAGCACAGTAATGTAGCACTAATTTCGCAGTAACACCCAGCGGCATAGTGGCGCACTGGGCGTGGACATTTAGTGCATTGCTGTGTTAGAGGTTCTCTGAAGACTGAATACAATATTCAACCCTTAATAATGCCCACCTTCCACTGCGAGCGGAGCGGGCTCCGTACGGACTTCCGTTTAACTCGCAACGGCGGAAGTGTACAACTATTTTTACTCCGGTCCGCTCAGATCTTCTGCTCTCATTACCCTTTTTAGTGGAAGGTGGGCATAAAGGTTAGGTATCTGCGTCAAAGTGTGAATTGGGTTTATTACTAAAATAAATAAATCAAAAATTTGACATGATCTATTTTAGCTATGGCAAAATAAGTTAAGTATAACAGAGATAGTGATAAGTTAAGCAAATTATCACTATCTCTGGTACCTAAAAAAAAGTTTTAAAACATACCAGCCTCCTTGCTCACGCAGTATGGCTGCCTAGCGTTCTTGGACATGGAAACGTGGACATTGTTTACGAGGTCCGGCCGGATCGGGGCCTTGAACACGAACGGGAGGGGCAGCGAGGCATCCTTGATGACCTCACTCTTCTCCGAGTACACCGACACAAGCGGCCGGGCTACTGATAGACTCTGAAATTAAACAGTGGTATACTTTACAATTACAATAAACAATGAATTTGACAAAATCGTTGTTTATTGTAACTTATTTATTTTTTGGTTGTAGATGCTGTAGTGCCTATATGTAATTTATTATGCCTAATCCACAGAAAACAAAGTGAAGGAAATAGTATAGAATAACTCCGGCAGATTTGACACTGACAATTCCTACTATCATCCTTTCAATATTGAAAACGATGTAAGTACCTTAATTTTTCAACCCTTGATGTTAGGATAGAAGCTCTCTATTACAAGATTCATAGTAACTTAGAAGTCTTTAATTTCAACAAGAGAATGTTGTGTATAGAATGATCAGCAGAATTGGCTGTTGTTGATCAATAGCACAGTAACACCATTAACCAAATAAGACTTAGGATTATTTTACTTAGAGCTTAGGTACATTTCATTTCATGTCACTGGCTGTACAAATAAAATGTAATTACATTATACGCCATTGAAGAGTTACAACAAAACCTAACCTCAAATTTTCGATTGAAATAGATATTGAAATATCGTTATCCGGTAATGCCAGGAGCACAAAGTAGCTTGATAAAAGTATGGACAACTGAATTTTCAGCCTGTAATAGTACAATATCCGAAGTAAACACTATGTAAAAGCTATGGATTACCAACGCAAAACATTCAGGTTAGAACTTAGAATTGCGCTCGTTTTAACGACTTTTAGGCATGATATTCATTGTTCATCACTGCACTACACTTTGAGGACACTGTACGATGGTCAAAACTCACAGAATTTCTCCATTTTCATGAAAAAAGAGAAACTTTACAGACAAACACGTGTCTCCAGCACCGAATAATTATCGAACCAATTATTCACTTGCACTATGTAGAACTACAGCACTTTGTTGTAATTTCGATGCTAACCACAATCGTGCCGATATAAACTTACCATTTCGCTGTAAAAGCGAAGTTATTTCTCCTAAAAAACACTAAAGGCGGTGGTACAGACCATCCGCCATGCCACGAAGGAGTGAAAAGACCGGAAATCTTAATAATTTTTGACACAAAAAACGAGCAATTGCCACACTAAAAAATTTTAGCAACGGAAGTCGCGTCGTGCATTTTCGATTTATCCGGTGAAAATAACCGAAAGTCAAGGCAATCCCTAGTCTTGTGCGCATAGACCATACAAAAAATCCATAGAGAATTTTGTATCAAGCCATGTATGTATCAAACGCAAAGACCTTGTACTTATACAAGGTCTTTGATCAAACGATTCAAACCATGATCCACAGATCTTAATAGCACGCACGGGACCACAGACGAAGTACTTCGTCTGTGCACGGGACAGTACGGGAGGAAGAAAATCAAACAATTACCAAAAACGTGCCAAAAACTGATGCACCCGATCCACTTGTATGTAGGTGTTTGGATGGAGTTTTGATTGTGATCCTTCGTCTGTGTTTGATGCGGTCTCTGGCATTTGGCATTTCGTCGATGGCATTTGATGGCAAATAAAAGTTTTTTTTATGTTTACATTGATATCGTTTTTTAGTAACTTTGAAGCTATTCACTATTCACTTCGGAAACTATCCACATGAACCTTACGAAACTTACCGACTTTGTGACGTAGGTAGTTAATCAACGCCTCCTAATAGTTAGGACAAAGCTAGCAGCGCAATTCTAACTACACTTAGTCAAGCAACGAACGCAGCAATAACAACAATGGATCAAAATAATGAACCACATTGCAGCAATGCCATGGCCACTCAAGGAAACGATATGCACGAGAATAGAATACCATCTAACGTCCAGATCCACAGTCCTAACACACCCATACCCTTTAATCTAGCCACTGCTACTGCTTCCTGTGAATCTGCTAAAAGTTCAGTGACTATGAGACCATCGTATCAAAATCAAGTGACAAGCCAAGCCTACAACAATCTACCTTCACCGATCTCTTTGTCATCCTGCCAGCCTCCAACGCTGTTCATTCAAGCTTTGTCAAAGCTAAACGAGAGTTCGCTGAGCTTGGCAGTTCTAGGCAGATTAAAATCATCACCGTTAGTTACCGATCCGTTACGCTCTGGAGAATTATCACCACCCGATTCTTTAGCAAGTGCGCCGCCATCTTATTCGTTTGTGCTTCGGCAAATGGCTGCGCGCCGCAGGCCAAGACTGATGGGAACTTTCATACCGTCACCATCGTTTGTACAACATACGCCTCCACCGAATTATGCCACGGCTTTTGACATCTATGTGGATAATCCAGTTCCTCCACAACCTCCTAGAGTGTATAACTTTGGTTTTGCTTCCATGCCCGCCGTTTGCCCAGAATGTGGTTACGCTGGGATGACGGTAGTTACAACAAAAATAACTCTATGCACTCACATGTGCGCTTTTCTACTGTGCATATTTTGTTGCTGGATTTGTGTACCATTACCGTATATTTTGAGATCTTGTAAAGATGTTTATCACCATTGTAGAGGATGTAGAAACTATTTAGGGATGTATTGTCCAACAAATCCTGATAACACGCCTTCGTCGTACGCATGACAAACTTGAGTTTTATTTCAATCATACAACTTTAGGTACCTAAATACAACATTAAGTTCCTACATATCGTCGTAGTGGTTATGTACCTAATTAAATAGGTAGTGATGTCTGTTGTATTGTATATCAGGTAGGCTGCTCTAGGTAGAGTTTGACTTTATTCCTCTTCTTCGCAAATATCAACGTATTCTGTGTAGTAGGTATCTAAATCCATTTGCAACAAGCATTGCCTTTGATTTCTCTGTTTGAACTTTTAGGAGGATGGATGGAAGGCCAAGGCATGTTTCATTTCGTACTCAGTTCATACCTCGGAATAGCATTTGGTTCATACTACGTTCATACTCTGTCTGTCCATGATGCTACGCTACGTCAATGGCATGGACCGAGGTATGGACGACGAAACCACAACAATGTTCGATCCATCCATAGACGTAGTTATGAAGGTTTGATCACGTTGGTTGATTTGAAGAAGCTCAAGAATTTGCATTGAAAGGCTGCGTTCATGATTTTTTTAAAGCGAACCAAGTCACAACGCTGCTGTAGTGAAAAGCTAGGGGCTCAATAAAATACTTCACTATCAATTATTAATTTTTTATCAAGCATGGTAAAAAAATAATTAGACTGATTTTATTTATGTTTTATTTACATTCGGATGATATTAATATGATATTAGTGATATTAATAGTAAATTTATAGTCTGTTGCCTAAAAATTGAACGCAGAAGAACTTTATTTATTCGGTTTAACGCCATCTGTTGGCGAAATGTCGGTCATGTAAAATTAGAAGTCAGCCTTCTGCAAGTTCCGTGTCTGTCTGTTGCGGAAAAATCCCTTTTTGGGCGTCCGACCACATGTGTGATTGTGAACAAAATATAGTTCTAAAGTGATTTTCTGCCCTCGCTAGCGTTTTTCAGTGTTATTGGTACAGATCATTGATAGATAAAGTGTGCGTGGATCATTGGGTGTGCTGTAAAAGACGACACAAGGCGACTGAAGTGCATTTTTTTGATGTAAATACGGTCCATCCAGGGTCAGTCCGGTGTGCCTCAAAAGTTCGTGGATATTACTACTGGTTGCACCACCTGCGCTAGTGTTTCGTGCTAGTATTTAGTTTAAGAATTCGACCTTCAGTGCGGTTCGATCGGTTAGGTCAATCGGGAAAGTTCTGCGATTTGTGGGTTAACCCCGCGACCATGCAGTCGTGTTGAGAGGCATGGAGGCGCGCTCGTGATCGTCTGTCGGCGCGGAGCGCGCGCCCGGGCTTACATAACAAGGACGGCGGCGGCGGCATGGCCGCTCGCGTCTCCGCCGAGGCCGCAGGGCCTTCCTACGCATCAGTGTTGAACTTTCGAGGGGGTGACAGTAATAAGGAGAACATAGAGGCGCCGCCGGTCGAGGTGGTGGACGCTCCTCCTGTGAACAAGCAACAGCCAGTGGTAGTGGAGGATGGTGAGGAAGAGGAAGGATTTGTGCCGGTGATATCCCATGCGAGAAAACCTGGGAAAGGGAAGCGTGAAAAGGACAGGAGAGGAGCGCCTCCCAGGCTACATAAAGCTACGACATCCCATATGGAGCCACAGCAGACAGCGGAGCAGCAACAGCAGTCTTCGGAGGCACAGCCGAAGAAGTTTGTTGAAGCGCCCATTCCTAAAGTCAACCCTTGGCAGGTAAGTGCATCGGTAACCATGTAAACAAACTCTAAATACAATCATAATCATTGATCTTTCAGTAATTTAGATTTGTAATTAACTTTCCAATGTACGAAATATTTATTTACAATGCACAAGGATTGCCAGTTAATAAGTACCGTTTGTTTACCTTCTACTTATTTACACAAGCAATGCACAGACTAACAAAACATAACCTGTAAGAAGTTATGCACCTTACTGACTAACTAAAGTAATGTTTTAGTCACAATTTATTGACTATTTATGTGTCGAACTTTAAGTTGTACTGCTGCAAAAATGTTGTTTCAATATTTCGGTTTCAAATTTTTAGGTCAAAACAAAAAGACGAAACATAAAACAGTTTGAAAAAATAAAATGACCAACATAGCCCCAAATCCTACTCAATTTAAAGCAAACATTTTGTGTTATAATAAAGGCTAAACTAGATTATTTATTTATCTTATGAGACATGTCAAAACTTAAGTTTAAAAAAAAAAAACACTTTAAAAACCCTTTTTTAGAAGTCTAATTCTAATTCAAGGTAGGTATTTAAGATGTGCACTATTTTCTTCAGGGCCACAAAGTTACGTACATACCTAACGTATTGAAAGGACCGTCTGTTTTTTAAAATGGTTTTAAAACACTTTTTAAGAACCAAAAATAAAAAAATAGCACTGAGTTACAAACTTTCCTCGGAGAAGAGGCCTCTCAGATTATGCCCAAAACTGATGAAAAGTAATCCTTACCATTATTATCATACTAGCTTCCGCCAGCGACTTCGTTCGCGTCCCGTTGGATCCCATTGATTTTCCGGGATAAAAAGTAACCTATGCGTTAATCCAGGTCACGGTTTCATCCAAATCGGATCAGTAGTTTTGCATGAAAGAGGAAGAAACATACATACTTGCAAACTTTCGTGTTTATAATATTAGTAGGATATACCGCGTGCACACTATGCCCATGCCGCTGCCGGCATGTATGCCGCTTAGTGAGAATAATGGCTAGCGTCCACAGGCCCGCATCGGACGCATCGCACGCAACGGATTTTAGTTTGCCTTGTATAAAAACTCGTCCATACTGTGCGGATTAGTGGACGCAGTTGTATGAGTTTTTATACAAGGCAAAATAAAATCCGTTGCGTGCGATGCGTCCGATGCGTGCAATGCGGGCATGTAGACGCTTGCCTTAAAGGCGATGTTGCTGTGGCAATAAGTCCGCGGCATTGATGCCGCCATACATTCCAGCAGCGGCATGGGCATAGTGTGCACGCGGTAATAAGATTAAATCAACATATTCTGATATAATCTAGATATTGGAAAGTTGTTCATTATAAATGCTTGTTATTCAATCATGCTGTAACAGCTTGGTCGTTGTGGTTCAGTTCAGCAGAGATTTTACTCTAAAAACATCCAAATTATGTTGAAATCTCATTTAATCAGTGGGAGAAATGAGTTTTTGTCAAAATAATGTCATCCCTATTAGAGTGAAGTCTCCGCCCAACTGAGCATAAGGCCTCTGCGTATAAGACCCAGAAGGGTCTTAGGAGGCTCTCCTACCTATTGGAACTTACTGCAAGAATGCCCCGAGGACTCCCATCTCTCTATTTATGGCCTTAGAATGAGATAACTATGTATAGGAATAGTATCACTACCAACAGGGGTCACAGCTCAGTTGGTATTACCTCTACATTCAATGTTGAGGGAACCCATTGAAAAAAAATGTGTGTGGCAAACATAGATGTTTGTTTTATGTGTATTAAATGTATTTACGAAAGAAATGTTTTAGTATTCTATCAGAAATCTAGTTACTGGTAAACATAGTAAAAACTTTGCTTAGTTTGAGACTAGAGGGCGTTGTGTGAAAGGTTGAAAAAGAAAAACACTACCCCATTCAAATTATGGTAAGAAGTTTAGAAATTATCAGGGAATTTATGAACATACCTACATAACCCACGCACATACATACTTACCGTTCAAAATCATAACCCTCCTTTTGCTACGCCGCAGTCGCGTAAAAGTATTGCCCAATATGTTTTTGTCAAGCCGCGCCAGATCTCGTGTGATATTTTTCATAAACACAAATATAAATATGGTTGATTGTGCAATGTAAACCTATGCCTGCTTTACTAGATGCCAATATCGGCATCTTTTATTTGCTTTGATAGCTAATTTATAATTTAGGAACTGTCGCCCGTGCCATCGTTCGCGTCCTGTTTGATCCCGTTGATTTTTTGGTATAAAAAGTAGCCTATGTGTTCATCCAGGACACAGACAATATAGTCCAAGTTTCATCCAAATCGGACTAGTAGTTGTAGCTTGATACATTATTATGTCAATTAGATGCTTGTGTTTTTAAAACAAACATCTATAATATTATTGGGACTGCCTACTTTAATAGTCACTAAAACTTTTTAACTCTCCGCGGCTTAAAGAGGTTTCCATCGCTCATTCACCCTGTTCTAATATACCTATTTCTTCAATCGGAAATCGCATTATATTACGAAATGCCTAACATACTTTTTTCTGGGGTCCAATGCGATGTCGAAACGTAAGGTTTTTAACCCCAAAACTGTAAAATATGCATTTATTGTCGATCACTGAATATGCGCTAGCGCATTCAAAATTCGTCAATTAAAATGTCGCATTCGAAACGCCTATAATGGTGACATAACACGTGACTTTTTGAGGTTAGGTATACTACCATTCAATTCTCAACCATGTTGTTATTGGAGTAAGGCCGTGAAGGAACAACAGCTACTGAAGATAACTTGCTTATCAAACGTATGCCTTGCGATGACGAGATAAGAACCAAAGTTGTGGTAACGTGTTGGTTTTGTAATCGTGTTCTTGTATGATAAGATAGCAGGTTAAAAGAAATGTGGTTCAAAATTAATGTTTCACGATAAAATTGACAAGTATTATCTACGTCGAATCCTATTGGAATTAAAATAAACCCTCTTTCGGTACTCGGGCAAGTCCAAAAAAAAGGACAAAGCCTTATTGACAACCCATATAAAGGTGGAACCACGAAACCTAGGGGTTGGGAGTTTGGATCTGAAACTAGGGGTGGTTGAGTAGGAAATAGGCACGTAATTTGTTTTGGTTTTTTCTCTTTCTATCTTTTAAATATATAGAACTCTTTTAAAGCTGACTGACAATCAACGCACAGCCTAAACTATAAGTCCTAGAGATATGAAATTTGGAGGGCAGTATCTTTATATAGTGCACTAAGAAAGGAATTTTGAAAAGTCGCACCCTACATGGTTCAAACATAGGATCAAAGATTTTAAACTAAATAATGCGTATGCTGCTACCACGCGAGGAACGCAGCGGCGGCAGCTAGTTTCTGTACAACATCCTCCTTTTAAGGTTACCCAGAGACAAGTCCGAACACTCTTGTTTTTGATTACGTCAGTTGACACCTTGGCACAACAGAAGCCTTTCGATAGATTTTAGAAGGTCCCAGATTCGAATTAGCAAAATCAAAATCTGCGCCTTGATATGTAGGCATTATGACATGTGTCAAAATCATCTGATTAGATATCGCGATATTGCATTTCTGATAAGGGATTAATTTCATGGCCTTGACTCTACCTGGTCACCTACCTATCTGAATATCATGGTCAGCTGACAAAAATAGTACTGTAATACGTTCTTTGCCACCATTAAGTTACGTGACGTTCTGCGCGGTCACTATTTGGACAGGTGACCGTTAGTGGCAATTCCACTTTTGTGCACCAAGCTTAAAATCGATTGGTGTAGGAATAGCGTATGTGCGGAAGTCTTGGTGCGCATCTTTTGGTGGGCAAAAGTGGAATGATTGGCAATTACATCTGAGCGCTTCCATGCTTCGAAGGGCACGTTTAACTGTCCCGGCTCTAGCAGTCGTTAAGCCATGACGGAGGCCTAAAGCGGCTTAAAAACTCCGTCACTAGAGTTGGCCACTAACTCTTACGAGCTTGCTTGCTACTTGCCACCAAGTAAAGAGGTCCTTTAGATGTTGACTCTTATCCCTAATTTGTAGGGTGTGGATTGGACTGACTTACGTCGCTTACATACCTAATAGTAACCACGTTTTTCCTCCATAAGTTACCACGTGATTTTCATGCTGCACCAGCAGAGACGTAAGAGGTGGTGAGTTCGATCCCCGCGAAGACACTAACATTTTTGGATGTTTTCATTTGTTCCGGGTATAAATGGTGCTATCCTTACGACATTTATTTATTTATTTTACTTGAGACCTAGTGTAGGGTTAATAATAAGGCCTTTGCATCTAATCTAGATGATTTGGCCCTCCGGCAAGGTGGGGCGACGATCTGAGAAATGTAGCTGGCAAACACTGAATGAGAAGAGCCGAAGACCGGGCTCGGTGGCGCGTCTTGGGAGAGACCTACGTCCAGCAGTGGACCGATTTAGGTTGATGATGATGATGATGAGATGATTTATACAGCTTCAGGCGCCACTTTTTTCCCATGCAACTATAAACGCGACGCCTGGAACATGATTTACATGGGGTAGGCCTGCCCATCACCGATACCAGTGAATTGTAGGGTTAAGATTCTTAACCCTGCAAGATTGTAGTATTTGGGTCCATGACTTGGTCATGGTCCAGCCTCGTTTGTACCTAGTAAGAACCAGTATAGGTATTACGTAAAGTTTCGTGAAAGTAATCACAGCGAATCAAGAGGCTAACTTTACAATCAAAATTCGTAACGTGGAAGTATAAGATAGTACGTTATCAGGTAAAGGCAAGGACGAGGGTAATCAGTAGAAGTATCTTTACTGCTAAACTTAGGCCCGTATGCTGATTAATTTGCTCAAGCACTGATCCGGACTCAGATTAGCTGAGTACAGGTTCAGACATAAATCGAGACTTAGGTCACGTTCTTATTCAGAAAATAACAAAATCTCTACTCAAGCGTTTCCCAGAAGGATGACAGATAAAAATCTATGCTCAAGCACAGATTTCGATGCTTGAGTATCATTTCGAACTCTACTTATTTATTTGACATCGACACTCAAGCAACGTTACGAAATCTAAACTCGACTCAAATAAATGCTCAAGCATTGATCCAGATTTAAGAAATTAATGCGAATACATGCCCAAGTAAGGAAATCGGAAAAAAATATAAATAACAATCAAATAAATTACCAATACAGAGTTTTACTGAAGTCTGTACAGTTGTGAAATTTGTATTACTTTGTAATATTTCTCGTAAAAAAAAAAATCCTGAGAGAAGAAGGTAGAGTTCTTAGAAAATTTAAAAACCCAGTTGTGAATATTTTTATCTAGTAGCGTTATGTGCGTCGCGGTTTTTGAGCGTTTGTTTAGGCAACCGGTACGGATTCCCCTTGATGATGTTTTCCGTCACCGTTTGATAGCACTGTAGCCGGGACAATGTGCTGCAAGTGTGATGATGCAATCGTCCACAGCCGTTGCGGATGCTAGGTTTGGCGAAATGCCCAATGATGTAACAGAGTTTACCTAAATACGGGTTTCTTCTGAGGATTATCCTTCAGGCTAATTCAATTCTCCTACTTATTGATCAGTCAAATTGTTCTGACTCAGCACACTATGTCTCCATATGACGTGGGTATGAAAAACTCACAGCCTTATCTGATATGCCGTCAATCTTTCTAGCAAGAAATCTCTGAAACACTTGGCATGAGCGTTAGGCAATATTTCTTTATACGGAAGAGAAGACAGTTCGAAACTCGTCTCTTTATTTTGCTTGGCGGAAAAAGTCCGAAGCTATAGTCCACGAATACCATACCAGAAGCTTCCTTAACTGAATGGGGTTATGGGACATTCTTGAATCGGTAACATCCCATTTTGCGATCCATAAAGTGTGAAAGCATTATCGCATAATTACTGAAACTGCGAAAACAAGCAGACTAACCACCAGACAGAAATAGACAGCTGTGACCATCAGAGACCTTCAGAACTTCAGAAAGGCGTTGACATTATGACGTATTTATTGGAATACCGCCAATACGCATAACCCCGCATTATACGATACATCAACTGGAATAGTTCAAGAGTCATTTCATAACATCATGCAGGAGTAGGACATGTTTATTTGCGAATGTTTGATACATTTCTGATCTGATTACTAACAAAAACCCTGACATTGAATTTTCAAGGTCGTATGAGACATCAATTCACCGCTGGGATCAGACTATGCACCCCTGGCTGTCCTGCCCATCTTGTCCTAGTGAACTACTGAAGATCTTATTGAATGCTCGAGCAATGCAGTAGGTATCTCTGTTTTTGATTGATCAGTCTAGTTTGATTCTATCATCAACACCTCAGTCATAGATTCATAGTTTTCTGTCAAGCAGAAGAAAAGAAGATTAGTTTTCTCTTTCGTAGAAATAACTCATCGGCTCTCATACTGAGCGTGAATGACAACGTGGTAGAGAGAATTATTGCATGTTGATAACGACTGTATTAACTCATTGACTTGTCTCGTGCTTGGCTTTATTTGACGAAGTCAGCTCTTGTACGGCCCATTTGCTTCGACTACTCAATAATCTTGGCAAGCCACTAAACTACTAAACTGACTGTCATCTTTCAATCCCGATATCTTAGTTGGATTTGCAAGTTTCTGCATTCTACGAAAATCATACACTCTGAATAAGAGAGAAACGCTGGTGGGCTAGCTTTCAGGCAATGCCTAAAAAGTCCCCAGAATCTTGTGCGTTTGGAAGGTGTTAGGCTAACTACAAACCTAGATCAGGCTTATTGGACCAGCAAAATCCTCACGCACGGTGGACTACCTTCATGGATAAGAAAGTGTGATACATGAAGCGGGGTTGCTAGACTCATCGTTTGTATCAACAACTCTTGAACCAAGGTAGCACTATCAGTATCTCAATGGTTGATGTTGATCTGTTTGGTATTTTCTTTGGAAGTTTTCGTGTGTATTATGTAATAGCCTTTGAACTCTGTCACGTTGATAACCTGCTCTCAAAACAACCTTACCTACTTATACTTACTGTTTCGTGAAACGTGAAGAAAACAGCGTTTCGCAAGCGAGTGGAAGCCAAGAAAACTGGTCAGAAACTCTTTTGAAAGTATCAGAATGAGTTGAGAAAATTCGAAATTGTTTTTTGTACAAATGAAGCTCTACAAAATAAATAAAAATAAATAAATATTCTTGGACATTACACACAACGCTCTCTAGTCCCAAACTAAGCAGAGCTTGTACTATGGAAACTAGATTGCTGATATAATGCTTATATTATATATACTTTTTTTTGTAAATTCATACTTATAATACATACCAACACCCAGACACAGAACAAACATCTATGTTTGCCACACACAAATGTTTGTTCTCGGTGGGGATCGAACCCACGACCCTCAGCACAAAAGGCAAAGCTACTACCGACTGAGCCCATGACGCCTGTCAAAACACAAAAACCGTGTTTTGTTTAAAATTCAACCACCTTATTCATAACACGTGATCATGTTTAGATACTTATAGGCCCTAATAATATAGCCCCTAATTATTAGGGCCTATAGTATCTAAGGGTATAAACCCCTTCATAGTAACTAACTTCATAGGCCCTATAGGGCCTATACCACCACCTGAGCCTAGCAGCGTAGCAACGCAATAAGATCTCGTTTATACGATCATAATAAATGGCCCCGGACGCTGTATAAATCTCGATTAGATGCAAAAGTAAGTTCAAGTTCACTCACTACTGATTTCTGATCGATGCTCAGTCGGCAACCGATTAAACCTGTATCGATTAATCTCTTCAGTGCAACGAGCGCGGTGCGTCTCCCTGCATGTCACTTGACGCAACACATCGACGACGGAATAACATCGTGGTAGTGATCACCTGTGACTTTGACTGTCTTGCGTTTTTTTTTATGAGAAACAGTAACGGTATGGTAGAAGAATGTCTTCATACAGGCAGCGATGCTAATGTCAGAAGCATGTCCAACTTTTACATTTGGCATAAGCGCACATTTTGCACTAGGTTGTATTCCATACGTGACAGGTTGCAAGGCCATCGCCGCAACTTTAGCAGTACTAAACAAGCCCCTAGATCATACGAGCTCAATTAGTCGCGATAAGTCATCACTAACAAACAAACGCGGAAATTATTTTTCTATTAGACAACGCCGCCACGGCAAATCGCTTGGATAATGTCCAAATGTATTTTTAAAAGGCCCATTTATATGCAATGATATGTTTATCTCACTGTGATTGTTTTGTATGGTGTCGTGTTGTTTGTATGGGCTTATAACAAACTGGCCCGCCCGCAACTTTGTCTACATTTCTCTGATATGATTTACAAATATTGAAATTACGTACTGAACGAAAACCAATACTTCTATCTTCAAGCTCTTGGAAGTCGGGATTATTTGATGATATCATGAAGATGGTCAAAGGCAAAGTTTTCGAATTCTAACCTATTCAGAAATCGTAAAAAAAATATTAATTTAAAACTTTATAGGAATGTCTGTTTACTGATTTGCTGCTCAAGCACTGACCCGGACTTATGCATAGATTTTTATATGAAACTCTCTTCTCAAATCTATGATTGAGTTACGATTTCTTTATCAGCATACGCACCTAAAACTCGTAAAATGTGAAAAGAACCTGTCTTTATTAGATCGCTAAGTTCACTCGAATCGTGATCTCCTCAGTTATGATTAATTTAGCATTCTATAGCACAAACTCATGCTAGCCAATGATGGTGATAATAACAAAAAAATGTATGCCTGAGTATGAGTAATCAAATCTATTTTCTAGCGTTGCGAATTGAACCAACGTAGGCATCACTTCAAAACTTCGAAGCTCGAATCGCGACTATACCGCAGATGGGCATGCAAGTTTTCTGATAACATGCTAGTAGCTATCATCAGCTGTACGTACATATACCATTCATTATACACATTATTTAGTTAACCTTGATATACAGGCATAGCCACAACCAAGGCTATCTATAATAATAAAAACATATGTGTGCATATTTAATATCTACGTAAACTTAGTAACTGCGTTTACCTAGGTCGGTCGATATTAATACACTGTAGTTGTCGTGTTTTGTTAAACACAGAAGCGCTCAATTAAACATATTGGTATAAATTAAAACCAAAGAGGCTTAAGACTCCTCAAGTCGCAAAGCACTAAAAACTTCATACCTAGCTATAAGCTAATCGATTCTTACATATTGTATAACGGTCTGGGGAGATGCCTACAAAGTAATGTGCTGGCAGGCGATTCTAGATCCTATTTGTTATTATTCCCAATATTCAATCGATCTCTGGTAACAACGGTTAGTATTACCATAGCAACATGGCTTATTTGGTCATGTATGGATTTGACGCAGATACTATTTAACCCTTACGAGGGTTGGCGATTACGATAGTCTTGCTTGTCCCTAGACGCGTTAGACTTTACCCAAGTTTTCTCAGGTCTCCACTCGGTGCTCAAGATGAATGATAACATTTCTGGGATAACCAGAAGCAAGTTCACATGCCAACTTTTGCGGGGGTGACCATGAAGAACAGTTCCAAAAACATTGGCTATTGTTTTTTAATAGCGTAATATTTGAAGTGCTCATAAAAATTAACCGTTCGGAGTTCAGACTTGTAATAACTGTAAAGAAGTCCGTTACGGCTTCAGCGGCGATTGAAACTCGGGCCAAGAGGAGTGTTAAACAAAACTATTACTAGTTTACACGCTAATTAACTTAGTAAAATGTTTAATTTATTATCAGCCTCAGAGGTCCAAGCACTGCTTAAGGCAAACAAGTTTTCCGACGAAAAAACTTATACCAATGCGATAATTTAAAGTGCACATTTTTTGGTTAGAAAACTTGTTTGGATCAATGTGATATTTTTACTGAACCTTTGCATTGTTATTCTCTCGACCCTGAAGGTCTGCAATTTCACATAATTACATTTAGTTATATTGTATCTTCAAAAATTGTGAAATGTGCGAGCGAGAGGGTGGTCTGCCTTATACATACGCCTTATGCTTTGGTCTCGCGATCGTAACGCACAACGCAGCGCACCGCGTTTGCTCTTTGCCGCAAACAAGAGACCATACTAGACGTTTTCCATACGATTATGTGTCCGGCGCTGCATGTCGCCTACCGCAGCGTTATGCGTTACGATCGCGAGACCAAAGCTTAATACAGTCGAGAGCAATATCCATTCGAATGCCTTTACTGTGAGCCTCTGCCTACTTTTAAACAAGGAATACGACTTCTGTCTTTCCTGAAAACTACAATCTGTATGTTTTCAATTCAATAGTGAATAAATCTTCTAGACTGTTCTGCTTCATCCTCACTTACCATCAGGTGAGATTGTGAACAACAGACATTCTATCTCATATAAAAAAAAACGCTAGCATATTAGTAGTTAGTACGTAGAAATATGAGGGAATACCGTGAATCTGTATTTAATCTGTCAACCTATTTTATAAAAGAAACATTTCAGCTCTGCCGTTCGCGTGACCTTCAAGGTTGGGAAGATCGTGTAATATTTGCTGGAGTTTTACGAGCTACATCTTCGTATAACCGTAGTGGATTTTCTGTGACCGGTATGACCTTGACATAACACTAAGCTACGAACATTATAAAAGAAAATATGTAAGACTGTCGACGACGACTCAAATATAGCATTATTCTTATAAACATTGTGGTTTCCTTAGTGCCGGATTCAAACGTACAGCCAAATACTTTTGAAATGAAATAAGTGATCAGTCATTTCATTACATACACAGGTTAGTGTCAGGAAAACAAAGCACGCAGAACAATAACACTTACTTTCGTCTGGAAATTTAGATAAGCGTGTCGGTGTATGACGCGCCTATTGATATATGTGGGTCAAGGGCGGGTGGTTCAAGGGTACCCCCATACCCAGCAGACATAAGGTCTGCGTCTGTCCGTACTGTGGGTATCCGCTTTGATTCCACAATTAACCATTGGATATGTGGATATGTATGTCTTGAAGTAGTAGAGCTCTTAGTGGAAAGACGTCTGCCGGTTCGATGGGTATCCGCTTTCCACAATCAAATATAGAAACCCTTAGAACTTAGACAGTTGGATATGAAGATATGTTATGTCTTGTAGTAGAGTTTCTTATGAAGGAGCTCGTCTGAAGAAGTACCAGCACCTATTTCTGCAGCCAAGCAGTGATGCTTGCAGTCAAACCCTTCAAACTGGAATACATACAGTTTTGAACGGTTGTTAGGCTTAACTCCTTCTGTATCTAAGTGTTGGACGTGGTGTGATACTTCTCAATCACAGAACTAGTCCCCTGAAGACGTGCTTTTTGAGGCTATGCATAATTCCTTTTAAGTATATCTAAGAATGGTGGATACAGACCTGACAATCACGGAACACGTCCACTGAGGACGTGCTCTATGAGCCTTTTGCTATGGGTAGTGTAATACCATCACATTTTCTATAAAGAAATCCTCGCATTCTTGAATGACAACTACATTAATAGACACATCACCACACTACGCTTCACATACAATAATTACACGTCTTGTGACTTGGTGTCCTTGTACAATTGTCATGCATGGGGGAATTAGAGGCATACTTATATTGTTTCTCGGTTTATTTGTGTAAATCATTATTTTACGCTCTGTTTTGGCGTTTCTGGTCGTCTAGCGCTTATTTCCTTACTAGGCTCGTGACGTGCGTGACTGACACAGCGATATACTAACTGCGAATGAGACGTACGCTAAAAGATAACCAACGCATCTATTGCTGGTCCACGGCAGCACTAAAAATGCTGCCGTCCCTTTCTCATAAACTGAAACGACAAGAACGGCTATAATTTTAGCGCTGTCAAATTAGATTGGTTTAGAAAAAAAAAAACGGAATCACCGTTACCCATTATTCGGAACCGATATTATCTAACTTACATAAAGTAAACAATAAAATTAGTATAATCGATTATAATCAGGTCGCATTTACTGCTAATACTAATACGCGTATAATGTGAAATAACGGTGTGTTTGGTTGCTAAGGACAACATTTCTACGTTCTACCACTTTGGATAGAAAATTGTAAATATCTGCCGACGATATACTCATGATCGAAATTGAAAGAAAGTGTTAAAGTTATTACGCATTCTTATTTAGTAAAATTTTTACGTGCGAGACGCACAACACAGTTTGGCATAACATGAAGGAGGCTCATACCCAGTAGTGATGATGATGAAATCTTCAGGAAAATTAGGAAACAATTCCCGTGACCCCGTTTCTTTTTACCCTTGAGAAGACAAATCATACCTCTTTTGCACCAAACAAAAGAAAAGTATGATTTCTCTTCTCTGGTAAAAGATACCGAAATAGGTTTTAGTTTAGTCTTCCGTAGACAGCACTAGAATGATAGCTGATGTCTTTGTCGTTTCAGCTCATTAGAAAGGGACGGTAACAATTTTAGTGTTTACTTTTTGGGAATAGAATTGCTACAGTGTCTCAAGCCAAATTGAAACCTGTTTTAATCAAGTTTTTCAAACTTAAAAATTATATTCTTCTGCTATCGTTTATCAGTTAGATATTAAACTGTCAGTATCGTGTATTGGTTGTCATTATCACACATCGTAACTAGTGTTTTAAGTAGCTAGGATAACATGGCGTAGGTAGGTGAATCACTATTTGCTATCGATATTTCTTAGGTAATAAAATAGTACATAAATAGGTACCAAACTAGTATAATGTCAATATCTAAACAGCTGTTCTAGCATGTCTACTTCCCGTTGATTATAACTTTAGACATTTTTGAAGTGAAAACTTCTTTAGCAGCGTTGTGATTTGAAAGTCAATGAAACGGAAAAGATGAAACGGAAATGACATAATGGCATAGCATGTCATGTATGAAGCATAATGAAATAGCCGTAATTTCAACCATCGCAGCAGAGGTACTGTTGGCCGAATTGTGAGAACGTTGGACAACGGGAGCAAGTTCAAATCCCCGGCGACATTAAACTTTTTGCTACTTTTTATTTTGAAGTAAAAACTTCTAAAACTAAATAAGTACTGCATATTGGATAAGTACATAAAAATAAATACTACGCACTGGTTTTTTTTTAAGGTTTCACTTCTACCACGTGTGAATTTCACGCATGTTTTTTTTTTATACAAATCTATATGATGGGGCTAAGTCAATGGCCCGGATGTTAAGTGCTAACCAAGCCACTGCGTCGCCTTACTAAAACACTGGACATTTTTCGAATAGAAAATTTCATTGGTCCACCACCGGATTTGAACTCACGACAATCGGAAGATGATAATCCTTCCTACCAAGACAGGACAAGTACTCTAAAATAACCATTATTATTTCAATCTAGCTGTTATTAAGTTGGTCTAGCAACGAGCAGCTTTTTGTATTCCCAAAAAGTGTTTTAAGTCCCCTAGCTACCTCTCATCGACAAGTTGAACAAATTCAATGGCCTCTCTTTCAAGCTAATCCAGTAGTTACATTACATACCGTATCTCTCACACAATATGGACTAAATTGCAGTACACAAGCTGTCACATTTCTTCGCAGTTTAGACTGTGGGCAAAAAAATATCTGATGGATAACTGAGCAGCTTTTTGTAGTATTGATCGACTTTTTGCTTGAAAGATGATGATGTCATTGCTAGCTACGAGGGTGGTGGGACATGCGTCACAGTGGTATTAGCTCTGTCTTCCGTGCTGTGGGTCGTGGGTTCGATCCTTACGTGTTTCTTTAGATATAGGAGGCCGTCATTAATATGAAAATTCAACTATACATAATAATATATCCTATCCTACTAATATTATAAACGCCAAAGTTTGTGAGGATGTATGGATGTATGCTTGTTCCTCTTTCACGCAAAAACGATTGATCCGATTTTGATGGAAACTTGGAATATTATATTGTCCGTGACCTGGATTAACACATATGCTACTCTTTATCCCGTAAAATCAACGGGATCTAACGGGCCGCGAACGAAGTCGCAGGAGGAAGCTAGTTATACTATAAAAAGTTAGATACTTACAATACAGAATAATTAAGGAAATTGTAAACAATGTTACCATATTATCAGCAGTATGAGGGCTCTGACTAGGATTTCAGTATAAGCCCTTCAAAAGTGTTCAATCGTAAACAAGTTCTTATTCCACTTGTCATTAAAGTCTAATATTGTTTACAGGTTCGGGGGGGCAGCACAGGCGTGCCTCCTCCTTCAGCTCCTGTGATAGAGGAGAAGCGATCACCGCTGCAGCCTCAGCAACAAGGCAGGGCTCAGCCACCACCTCCAGGTATTCAATAAAAATACCTAACAAATACTCCGCCTATCAGAGAACATCTAATCCGAATGATGATCAACGAAGATTCAGTATTAAGTAGTGACGTTTGTGTTACACTATCGCCCAACAAGAAAGTCTATATACTGCGGGGGTTGGGTGGTCCGGCAGGGGATGCGAAACTACCACTGAAACTTAGGGTTATCAACGAATGATTCCGTCCGAGGCTTTTACATCTATTGAAGATCATTTATAGAGCGTCAGGAGGCAACCTATGCCTACACTTAACGGGACACTAGGCAAATTAATCCGTAGAGGCACGGACAAATTATTGTCTAGGCCGCTAATTGTAAGCCTGCTGTTGCAGCGTTCAGAGAACCTTTTGTCTTGTCCTTAATATGCCAAAATACATAATGTATTTTAATCTTATTTTCACCATAATTTCTTCTAATTCTAAATCTGTTTGGCAATAGAACCAGTGGTTGTGGAACGTCCACCGCCTCCGAAGCCAGCGATCGTGAAGGCACCCAAGCAGGCCAGAGTTAACGTCAAGGTAAGAATAGTTTTTAGAGTATATTTTCCTGTGGCTAAACAAACCTGTAGAGCTATTGACCACCACCGTTCCAAATTGGATCTGGATTTTGACAGTGGTGTCTTTTTCTATTCACCACCTCTGTCCGTCATTTCGACAGACAATTTTGCCAGTGTCAAGTGAGATATTTGAAGTAATATCAGTCAAGTCATTCGTCAAGTCGACTGTCGTTTGTTTGAAGGCAAAATGTTGGGTTTTCCCTTCAAAACTTGAAAACGAATTTTAACATTCAGGGAAACCACTTCATACGTTTAGTCCAATGGCCAATTATGTTACGACTTCAAGTATTATTGGTTAAAATTCCACCGAAATTAAACAACAATACTCAAAATAACACAAGAAAAACTATTAAAATAAAAATGCTAAGTTGTTACAAAAAATGGCAGAACTCGAATCCCTCCCTATATTCATAATCGCCAGTCAATTTATCGCGGCTATTGTCATTTGCATGACAGCAGGTTGGCTGGCAGACAAAGCTTTCAGCATCAAGTCCACCCGTTGTAACAAATTTATGATTTTGTGCAATAAAGTATTAAATACAAGTGAAAAAAAAGAGATGACGACCCCTGCCCTTGTGAAATTCTCGCGACATTAGATGGACCCTGCTTTATCGTAACAGCAGAGACCAACAAACGCTACTGAGAGATAAAATGTCAATCGTAGCCTCACCCCGTGATTCGGGAACAGTTGTTACCGAAGTTGAAGCCAGAGAACAGAGCGCAAGCTCGATTCTTACCCGCATCTCCTTCCAAAACGGCAGTCTCCTATGGTAGAGTCGAGACTACAAGACTGTTTGAAGCGCTCGTGGCGTAGCTTGCTTAGCCAATCTTAACCGATAATCTAAGTTAAGCTACGTTCTGTGCGATCACTATTTGGATGGGTGACCGTTAGTGGCATTTACATCGGAGTGCTTCCGTGCTTCGGAGGCCACGTTAAACTGTCCCGGCTAGCCACGACGGAGGCCTTAAGGCGGCCCAAAAACTCCGTCACCAGAGTTGGCCACTAGCTTATACGAGCTTGCTTGAGACTACAAGAGAGAGATGTAGATGACCCCACTGCTAAAAGAGATGACAGCAGATTTAGCAGGCATTTTAACTAGCGCAGATTTAGAAGACCAATATGAATAAACCCCTACGTATGAGCGGCCTATACAACTTTTATTTCTAAGAGAAGACAAGTCGTACTTTGTCTTTTGTTTGACGGAAAAAGGAGACAGAAATAGTTTGTCTTGTTACTACACAAATAAAAAATATTCCTGTCTCTTTTTTCGTTATCGGCCAATCAGAAAGTCTGAAAACTGCAGGGGTTGGATGGTTCGGCAAAGGGATGCCAAACTACCGTCTACCGTTGAAACTTAGGGTTGTCAAAATTTTACAGGAAGTCTTCTTCTTCTTTTATTATGGCCTCTGTCCGTCCTTTCGACAAACAATTTGGTCAGTCTCAAGCGATATATTTGAAGAAGAAAAAAAAAGAAATAAAAAACAAACAAGTATAGGAAGTCAAAAAATTTTTTCTAAATCTGATTTCTCTTACCAACTAACCGCGACCCCACATTAATTTGAGCCCCGATACCAATGGATTTTTACATTTAACATGTTCTTGAGATAAGATTACTGAACATTTTATATAAGTACTAGAGTATTTTTGTCTTTAATACTGATAATGTTCACAAATATGGGCATATTAAATGTGCTAAACGTACAGTACAGAGGACTTACTTTTTACAAACCTATTTGTGTTAAATTTTTGTAATTTTCTACCTACATACTGATATACAAATACTGTAAATTGCTGTTGAAAAATAGCCTTTATCCAACTGTGTTGTGGTACATTTTTTAATGGATGTAAAGCCAGTTAGTTAGATTTACTGCGCTTGGTGACGGTATAATCGGGTGTACGGTGACCATGGTTCAGGAAAATGTGAAAGTGTATCGCCCAAAACCGAGCGTGATGTCGATTACAATTTATTTCTTGGTGGTCTCAAAACTAGACTATTCGCGCGTGTTTTGTTTATGTACGGCTTTAGATTGATTTAATTTATTTCGATATTGATCACACAATAAAAACGTTCAGTTCAATGTATTTGTGAAACAGATTAAAAATATATTTTTGTACGTTCCAGTTGCAGAGTAAAGAATAGTTTGTGTACAAAATAACAAACATTGACCTAGTATTTAACAAATAACATGTTTATCTGGTTATCCATACATTAGCACTAATGTGCATTAAAATAGTTCTGTCCATATTATCTCCATTCGGCTATTCTTCTCCTACAGTTTTCCAGAACAATGGTCATCGTGCTCGCCGGTCGCTGCGCAAAACACGTTTCCATACGATTAATACGTGTCGAGTTTATTATTGTTTTATGAGTAGTGATGTTCTTTATCGATTCTTTTGCAATCGATCAAATCTTATGTTGATGTTTTATTTAGAACGTTCGGTAGATGACAGGAGCTATATTCGCTGTGCTGCGGCATCTAATCATTTATCATTGCGTCCAATATTGACTGAGTATTAAATACATTGTTTTCTTTACCATTAGTTGTAAATGTTGTAATTAAAGATAAATGGTCTAAATTAATTAAAGGGTAAAAGGGTAAATTTTACAAATAGCCGCACCTATAGAAACCTATGCAAACATTGAGATCCATGTCAGATCACATGTCTGTTTACCTACTCGCTCTGAATTTAAACTCCACTCAAGCATATTAGAAATCTAAAAGTTCGTCTACGAAACGACGTGACATAAATAATCGACTCGTTTTAACTCATTAATTGTTTAATCCGATTCAAATCACGTTTCCAACCGTGTCACATCACTACGTCAGTATTCCGACCAGTCGTGCCGTGGACGGTCGCGCGTATCCCGCGCGAATTTAAATTTTCAATTTCTTCTTGTTATTATTTCTAATTACTGTCATATTTTGGGCACCGTGCTCCGTTTTAGTATCTTGTGGTTGCTTTGTGAATTATACCAGTGGGATTGACGTTTTGTTAGTGCTCTTAACATTTTATGTATGCTGTGTATTGTGTGTATGGTTTTTAATTGGTTCTGGTGACACAAATATTGTGCACATTTCTCGCGGTGTTTATAAGCGCGGTTTTGCAATTTATCAAGATTAGTCGTGCGTTACGTCTCGTTATCAATTGTTTTTCGTTCGAGTGTTACAACACGATTAGCATATAATAATGCCTGTAGATAAGGCTTGAATTCACTGCCATATGCTATTAGCTATTACCCACAGTACTTGGAAATACCTGTTTTGTATTACTTTATATTTTATATCGAACTTTTTATATTGGCTTTAAATCGTAAACTTGTTTGGTATTCGACTAGGTAAACTAGTTTTTGTTTGATGAACAAACGCCGAGTACGTACTATCTTTGCTGTTATATTATAGCCGGCTGTCGGCGGTATCATAGAGGCATATAATTTACTAGCTGATACCCGCGACTTCGTACGCGTGCGAAACTTTCCACCAAAATATCAGTCAACCAGCATACTATGAACCTCGTAGCAAATGGCTGCTTTTGTTTTAGAGAGTTCAAGCTGTATCTAAGAATCCACGTCTTTGATTTCAATAAAATATAGCCGGAAAGAGGGCCTTCGAATGGTATAACTTTCATTGAAATTGGTCCAGTAGTTAAAGCGTGATCCGCGAACAAACAAACAGACGATCTCTATTTTCGAAATCAGAATCGTTTATTTAGTAGATCTGCATATTTAGTTTATCCATATCTTTAATTTCAGTTTTTGGCTTTTTTACAGTTTTATAATAGAGAAAAATTATATCACTTTAAGCTTACTGCCCACTTCATTTCTACTATCACTAATTCCCGTATTCCGAAGGAAACATGGCTTCATTCTGTAACAATCTACAATGTTCATTTTCAATGCGTTCTACGACATTACACAACGAGCTCCAATACTCCGATCCTCACTCTAAATATCATTCACCCCATCGATTAACCGATAATCGATCGCTTTGAACGATTGCCGTGACCAGCTGCTACTTCAGCTGGCTCTAAGACTAGATTTGGAAGGGAATCGGCTCATGAGTATTCTCGATTAATCGTTCCTCAGATCCTCTTAATGTTAGATCATCGAAAACTGAAATGTGGTTAGTCAATAAGTTGGAAGAGTCTGTGAGACTGAATTAGGCGAGGTCAATATACATACAATTTGTATTTATTTCATATCATCTTCGAAATCAAGACCATGTCTTCTGTTTCAGTTTAGAAAAGAAACTGTGTTTCAGAAGAAAGTGCGCTCCCCAATATCTTTGAAGTCTTTGAGACTCTAAATGACGTGAAAACGAAATGAAAAAATACGTGGAATGGAACACGCTAATCTAGTCTCATTATTCGAAGTCATACCATGTTTAATAGGTACGGTTAAATGAGTACTCTGGTCTCAGGGGCCACACAAATAAGTTGCTCCCGACAATAGTTGCGGCCTACGAACTTATCACCACCACTACCACCAGCTTCTTAGGCAAAATTAAATTACATTTTACAATCGCTCATGTATAGAAAATCGTCTCACACAATTAACTTTTTATACGCTAAAAGTGTCTATTTCCTTACATATTTGAAGTTTTTTACTAACGATTCTAGAAAGTCTATTTGGCCGCGGCAGGGTTGGCCACTTTCATAATGTAGGTTACCTCGGTTACTCGTTGTAGAGATCCTTCAGAGTGACTTGTGAAGCGACCTTCGACAGGCTCAAACCAGTAGCTGGTAGTTTCAAGGTCTATCTGAACGTTCCCAACCTCAATATGGTGTCTCCTACCAAATCTAACTGATAATTGAGAAGTTCTATCCCAAAATACATGATGTTTTTGGTCTTATTACCTAATATTGCCACATGCAAGAATTAATGATAAAAATATGTCACAAATTTTAGTTATAAAACTAGTATTTTTTTTTAGAAAATTTATGGAACATGCGTGTGTGTTATTATTGCGACTAATACATATCACAGTCGCAACAAAACTTGTCATTTGGAAGGAAATGAGTGAAACATGCGCATATTACCCAAGAAATTACTCAGAAGTCCGACATTGTCGTCTATAAAGTAATAGATTAAATAGTAGGAAGATTGTCTATTATCATGCGAACATTATCCAATCGATAGCGCCACGAAGTCTGAAATTATACCCTCCATTTGATTTAATCACTGTAAGCACCAGCGTTGTATTCCGTCTTCGGGAAATAACTGCAATTTATTGCAATAATGTCCTTGAATTTTCGAAAGTTTGGTCAGATTAGTACTTCCTTACAATAACAAAATTATGTAACAATCGACACTATAGAAGAAGAAGAAGTGTTTCTTTAGAGTCTGACGTTTTACGACAGCTGATTTAAAAAAAAAACTCAATTGTTTATACCACATGCTATTGGCAAAAATTTATGAAGCAACTGAATTTTTTTTTTCGCGCACCCGTTTTGGCTCCATAGAAAAAGTGGTGCATATTGATAGGTACTTTAACCCTTTAAAGTCTTCGGGAATGGTCTTATTACACCTGGTATAGGCTACTTGTACCGTAGAACTAACAGAAATTGATTACGATGTCCTCCACGACGTATCGGAGGCAACGAAAAGACAGAATGGGTAGGGAGAACGAAGGGGACGTGGAAGTCGCGGGGAAAACTAGTGTAATATTAAAGCCTGTATGCCGGCCGATACAGAAATCGTCACTCAAGCATAGATTTGCGTAGAGACTTTCATACAAAAATCTATGCTAGAGCCCGGATCAGTGCTTGAGTAATGAATCGGCATACGGGCCAAAGTATGTAAAAGAGTTGTAGTTTTTGTAACTCACTCGTTCAATCAGCGGCCAATACAAACCTTGCACTCGATAATTGGCAAAGCTGAACTAATAGCCGCATAAATATTGTTTAGATTGGGGCCTTGCAGTAATTATAACTCGGTGTTTTCAAGCCAACTGTTGTTTACTTCTGAAGGGCATGGCTGACAAGACTACAGCACAAATCAGCACAATATGCCGTTCATCTTTCAATTTATTGTAACTCTTACCAATAAACACGACAACGTAAGCTCGGATTAGTTGTATCGTATTTTTCCGCGGGATTATTTTACAGGGGCTTTTGCATAATCTAGGCCCCAATCAACAACGCTGTAGTACCTGGAACATTCTCTACACAACATTGATATTCCCAATCTAAATTTTTTGCAATCTAGTTCCCATAGCTAGCTTTGCTTAGTTTGAGACTAGAGAGCGTTGTGTGATATGTCCAAGAATATTTATTTACTTATTTATTTTATTCCCATCGAGATGCGATCCATCAACAGTGTAGAGAACATAATATTTGCAGCATTTTTTGGTGAAATGTTTCTTTAGGTAATTAATAGTTAGGTAACGTGACAGTCCCTCGCAAGGACTTGCGTGTGATACAGCTATATTCGAAACTACCATCAAAATAGGTGTGACTTTATTGAACTATCACTAGTCACGATTGGCCTAGACATATTATCAAAGTAGCCACATAATTACTTCTCAGTTTTGATTAACTGGCATAGTAAAACATGCCGGCATGCGCGCTAAGCGCTCTAGACAAGACAGCGGTTTATCTGCGGAAGAGTAGGTGACAGACTAAATTGCAGTCTCTTTCCGTCACACAAAAAATATCGAGATATTTAGACATTTTGATTTTGTCGAGATATTACTTGAGTTCTCTTGGTAGAAACAAATGTGGTCTATTGCGCTCATGCTAAGCATACATTGGACACTTCAAGGGTATTTTAAAATTCTTCAAGGCTCAATCAACAACGCGCGTTGTCACCTCTGGTATTGCAGGCGTCCATAGGCTACGGTAATCGCTTTCCATCAGCCGGGACGTACGCTTGTTTGTTTACTTTATTTGTAAAAACAACAAATACATTTTCGTTGCCTGAAAATATCCTCATAATCTTCCTTTTCATATCCTACAGTCTACACTGTGTGACGTCAGAACAGTTTTTTCTTTTCAGTTTTTTCCATCAGTTTTAGTCAATTGACGTTCTGATTGTTATAGTGCAATTTCCTCTATGTCATATCTTATTCTGTGCATTTATTGTATTGAAGTTTTCACTGAGAAGGTTAAAACGAAAAACTTTTATCTGGCACGAAAAATTACAAAAATTTGTTAAGAGTATGGTATGTGTACGACGGGATTTCAAAATTTGAACCCACGACGTAAGGATCGGAAAGCGGGGATGTTCCCACTAGTCCATCATTATTGCTTCTAAGATAACGGTATTCAAAAAGATTGTCAGACACGTGATAAAATCTATTCTCATAATATGTTTTCGTAGCGATTTCAAGGTCTATCCAGAACCGTAAACATTGAACCGTATTTCCAACGTAATAGAGTCCAGTATTTTATTTATACCTAGTTGATAATCAGCGCCTACGCATTTGCGGAATTTATAATGTTATTTAGAAAAAGAACGGTAATGGAAGAAGTAACGATGAAGTTGCAAACTGTTTGGATTTGTTTGTACTGCAATAGAGCATGTAACAACCCTATCAGATCCTTAGGGGTGTGATAAAGTATCGATATTTGGTCACAATCACGTAATTCTGTAGCAGAAAAAAAAAACCGCCGAATTTCATTCTTTGGCGCTCAAAACTTACCTCGTGAAACAATTAGTTACAACTTGTATTTTGAAATAAGTATATGAAATGTCTTCTAAAAAAGAAATCTAGAATAGAATCAAGTAAAAGTAAACGCTTGTTTATATAAAATGAACCTAGTCGATAATCTTTTTGACAACACAGACTGCTGTAAAAGATTGGTGATAATTCTACTCTACGTGTTTGCTAAACAGCTGTTTAAAATGCCAACAGTAGCTCACACAACTCCTATCTGGCTTCGAAGCATCAAAATTCATCATTTCATCAGAACAGTTTAATTATGACCAGAACAACATTTTCGCAAGGACTTTCGTAACATTATTTCGGTTATTAACTTATTACGTGTTACACAATTGTTTGTTGACCTTTTGTGACTTACAATCTAATTTTGTGGTCGACTGGTACCTCCCTAGACAGGCTGGCATTCTACTATCACTAGAGAACAGAAAATGGGAATAGAAAAGTCACGTGATTTATTTTATTGAATTCTTCCTACGCTGACGTCGATCGCGGACGTCGTCGGTTGCGCGCTCCGATCAAAATGTCCCGCTGACTTTCAGTGTCGCAGTACGGTGCCATGCATAGAGTTTATTCGTACGCTCGATCAACGTCCGCGACCGACGTCAGCGTAGGAAGAATTTAAGCTTTAGATGATTTCGTCCTTTATTTTGTGTTTAAAAAAATATATAATCTCTTGGGGCTGTAGAGAACTTGACACGAGGCAGTGTAGTTCTAAAGTTGCATGTCTCATTGTCCTATCTCGCTCATGCTCTTTTATTTACGTGTGGAAAAGAGAACAAAGTTTTGCAGAGGCTACGTTCTGAGTGTTCAGCTTTCAAACACAAATACTGTCATGCTTATTGCCAATATTCTATCTCTGGTGTTGCCTTACTGAGGGAATATTACCATAGCAAATATTTTAGATTAGTTACTATAACAATTTGGATTATCTCTGTCCAAACAGTTACTATAGTAGGTGCCAAATAACACCGCAATACAGGTCATTCACCCACCTTCAAAACGATGTCGCAAAATTCAATTTATGAATGGTAATCAAACAGTACTGCGAAATTCGAGCGATTACCGTTTTAGCGACAGGTTTGTATGGAAAGCGACAGAATTAGCCATTCATAAATTTAATTTTGCGACATCGTTTTGAAGGTGGGTGGATGACCTGTATTGCGGTGTTATTTGGCACCTACTATAGGATGTCTAGGACTGGATTGAATAAACCCTTATTTGGCTAGTTTTTAACCGCTCGATTGTTTCGGTTGTAGCAACACTAGCAACACTTTATTATTGCTGAAGTTGCAACTTCACACGATAAAAGAGCATTGAGAAAACTTGAACGGTTTTATTTCATGCCCATAAAATAGCAATAAACTCTATTTACCTGTGATTAACTGATACGGAACCAATCTATTAGGTACCAATGCATATCAATATCAAATCAACTGTTAAAGGACGGAGAAGGGGAAGGAATATACGCAACACTCGCGGGAAACAAGGACGCAGGCCTACGTCAGAGCCACGTGCAATTATATCGAAAACGAGATCTGTCTTATTAAATATGCTACGCGAATATCAACTTTATTGTATACGACATAGCAACTGCATTTAGTTTCCTTTCTCTAAATTTAAAAATTGCCGCTGTTCAATGTTGCCATTACTCTTTTTCGAAAGGTAAAGGTGGTGAAGGAACTGGCCGGTGACATTTTTATTTTTTAAGGTCGCACAACCGGATCTTTGGGAACCGTCACCGCCCGTGTATCTCGGATACGCTACCGTTACGGTACGTTTACGATTGTCACATTTATTCGTGATCAAGATACAAGATATGTTACAAAATACGTTTATTTGCATAAGTAAGTGTAAGGGGTGATCACAGACAAATCTGTCAATCAACGTGTTACGTAAACCAAACGTATGCGAATCATACTGCCGTCAACGCTAGCTTTACCGCCGAACTTTGTACCGTCAGCGCGGTGTATCTCGGATACGCTACCGTTACGATACGTTTACGATTGTCACATTTATTCGTGATCACAGGTGTGTACCTCTATCACGAACATTTCTGACAGTCGCCCCGCGGCGTCGACGTATTCGAGTTATATTGCGCGTCAATGCGAGCTCGACTGCAAACCGTTGTAGTGTCACCGCGCAGTGTATCTCGGATACGTTACAGTTACGATACGTTTACGATTGTCACATTTATTCGTGATCACAGTTCTGGTCAAGTTAAGTCAGCTGTTAATATTAAGTGTATTCTAGTCATCTGTCGTTTTAACCTTTTAATAACTGTAGCTAACGATTTTCCGTCACCTGGTTGCAATTTATAACCAATTGCAATTTGCAATACAAGCCTCACGGCGTTTCCAGACCGTAGCCTCATGAATAAGGGTTTTTTTTTCTTTCATTTATTAGCCTAGTTGCATGCGGAAGTGGTCTGGTCTGATGAAACTGGTTTTACATATTTTTGGTTACGTATCTTGGGTGTATTTGGGTTTTGCTGGTCGCCTGCTGGTCGCCTAGTTCTCTTAAAGCGCTATATTAGTGTCGATTCTATTATTGCATTTTTCCAAACTAACTTTATTTGACAGCGCTCTAAGTCCCTGTTCTCATAAACTGAAATAGCAATGACTATTTTAGCGCTGTCAAATTAGGCTAGTTTTAAAAAACTCCACAAGAGAATCGAGAATCGAGACTATTGAAAAACAAACAAAAATCTCTGAAACAAAAATCTCTAGTAACTTTATCTGTTTGCATTATTGGCATAAAATGAATACCCTACGCAACAATTTAACACATTCGTCGCTTACGTGCCCAGATTTCATATTACCATGTTTAGGTAGGTCCGAAAACAGATTAACTAGAAACCTAGATCGTAAGTGACCACACCTGTGCGTTGAATATTAAAATTTGGTCAGATTTTATTCATTACCCAAATATATTTAAACTAGTTTAGATTTGAAACTCCAATGTTAGTCGGTCGGATAATAAAAGGGTTATAAGTTTACATAGTTTTTGACTTTCAATTTGGCTGGTTAGGAAGGTCGTTTTAACGTAATTTTATTACAGTTAGTAACCACTTCTTAACACACGCTCGGTGTTCTGTCATGAGTTAGGTTGCCACCCTAACTCATGACGTAGCTACGGTTGAAATCCACCTATAGGTATCGTTGGTTTTCATATTAAACGATTCCTTTTGGCGGATGTCAAACACAACCTTAGCAACGTAGCTTAGCTTAGTTATGTTGGAAAAGGCTGAAACCACCATGACTTTCATACACTAGTAGTTCGCCCCGAACTGAGATCTCGTGATGGTCGGAGGTTAATAAAACGCAAACAATTTTTATTGACCAATGGTTGCAATAAACTTTGCAAATCGCATTGAAATCGCCGTCTAGCTAAGTACCAGTCTTACTTGAACTACAAAATCATTGAAACTCCAAGAAATGGTAGCTCACGTTATACTGGGTTTGCTAATTTTATATGTTTTACAACAACTCAATAACTATTAGAGCTAGAGTCAAAATAAAAACGGTTTTGCAATGTCTAAACAAAACCCTATCATATGAAACCCCACTTTATATTGTTGTACGACTTTTTTTTTTACTCCCTTTGTACCCTCATAACTTTACGACCCCTTGACCGATTTACTTCATTTAACAAACCAGTAAAACTTAAGAGTACTATCCGTATACCTACCAAATTCTGTGAAGATCGGATAAGCGGTTCAAAAGATCTCGACGAACAAACATACAAACATACAAAGCATTTTTGTCTAAGTTGTCACTAAGATCTCGTTCGCTTCGCTCACTCGATCAATAAAACTACTAATTATAGAATCGATGCAGGCTCATTACTGTAATCCCCCAGACAACGGCAGTAGACAGACACAGACAGACCAATAAATAGACACATTACTTACAAATTACGTCCTAGACAACGATTTATCTACGAAAAAGTGTATTTCCGCAAAAGAAAAGGGTGAAGTATGATTGGTCTTCCCGTCAGTAGAAGGAAACATTACCCGCAAAGCTACCTGGGTGTACTAAATCTGTCGCACTAAACTGACATACATTAGTATAGTGGATCGAATAATAGCTATTGTAGAATGTAGCGAACGCCCGAGCGAGTATTCCACAATGTTATATCAACACGGACTGACAATGTCCCATTCAGGATGGTAAACATAGATGATTCAAACCGGGGTGGCGAGATTGTGCAAGTTTTTATTCAAGTTAGGACCGGAACTTGTTATTCATGACAAAAAGTCATGGAACAAGCAAATGGCGCACCTATTGATAGCTCTGCTTAGTATGGCAATAGCAATTGGCACTTTCTCACAGATCACGTCCACCTCAAACATGTCATATCTGTCAATGCATAGCGTCCTCTAAGAAACCAAGAGGATCCTTCTGAGACACTTCTGGATTCCCTAAGAATTAAATGTAACTGGCAAATTCTTGCAGCTGCCTTATTTAACACAAGTTTTAGCTTTGCAGTTAACTTTGTCTTCACGACCTCATTTAAACCTCATATTCATATATAACCAGTGCCGGACCGAGTACCAAAAGATTGAAGAGGATTTGTACTGTACCTGCAGTCACAACATGTTCGCCCTAGACAGTGATTTGTCTATGAAATAGTAAAACTAATCCTCGTTTTCTGTCCAACAAAAGAATGATAAAGTATGATTTCATGACGTTCATTTCATCTTCATTTTCTTTCTTTTTACAATGTGGTTCAATAATTTTAAATGTCCTATTATTAATGGTATCTCTAGGTTTCGGGGTCGATTTTTCTACATCCTGTTTTTGCATACCTGATTAATCTAATAATAAACACGCCATTTTTACCTCAATCGGACTATATCGCTCGGACTCGCAAAGCGTCCATCATGTTTGCCAGACGTACGAAAGGTCAAGGTTGTATGTTACGTTTCTTTCTATATGTCAGTAGTACGCAGCAACAAAATAAGATATTACCTTAGATAAATTCTTCTTTTATAAAAATGTACCTGCGGAGTGGTGATTTAGACGATGGTCTCGTTCTGATCTTTTCCGGTCATGTCAACGTCAGTTGTGACTAGTTCCACTTTTAAGTTATATTTGGTTTTCTACATTTTGTTGCCAGCTTTAGCTACTATACTGTCGTATATTTCATAACATGTAGTTTTGTACCCGTGCTCACAAATAGTTCTACATATTCTGTTCGGCAAAATTTTTGAAGCCTGTAAAAAACACGCTCAGCAGAAGTGAAATTGGAGGAAATAATACGTTTTGTATTGAGTAAAACCTTGTAGAGTAGTTTACAAATGACGTGTGCAGGGGGTCGTTCGTTAAAGTATTGTCGTGATGTCGTGACACAGTATCGATTAAGGCAATAACATCGCTATGCATTACAACTAATCGATCCACTTTATGTTTCGAAGCCGCGAGGATTCCTGAAAATAATGTGTATAGTATAACACATTTTCGACTATTCTCGATCTTTTCTAGATACGATATACCGCGTACCTAGAATCTACATGTATGTAATGTGTGTGTCCACAGTAATCTAATGGGTTATGAAAAGGATGGTATAGGTCCATAAGACATAGGTACCCCCTATCTTATTTTCTAAAAATGGTTTGATTTTACACTGACATGAGATTGGCCAATGGGCTCATCGGCATTTCTCGGTTTAAGCTGGATTTTGGAATCGTCTCGCGATCGTCTTACAAATAAGCCTAATGCTTGAACAAACTGTCCAAGACTGTTTCGCTGCAACGTGATTCTTGACGCTATATCAATCTGTAAACGTAGGTAACAAATATACCTACGATCTAGAATTCTAGAGCTAGTAAAATTTCGATGAAAATGTGAGTGTATTTTGCATTACATACGCAATTTACATGAATTATAAAACTGTGCTATAATATAACGCGGTGTTACGTAAGTTACGGCCTTGATGTCGTTGAGACAATATTTGTGCCGCGCTTATTCACAGTTTTCAGTAAAAACGTACTTAGGGCTGCCTATTGCTACTAGAAAATGACAGAATTTAAACCTAAACAGTATTTGGAAACTCATTCAATCGAGACGATTTATTGAGCGTTAGGGACTACATTGAACCCATGCTACGATGAGCAGGACGTTGTAGTACCTGGTACGTGTTAAAGATGAAGTAGGCTTGTCGCACCAATACCATCCTCTCAGCCTAGTCAGCCATTCGCAAAACAGACACGGTCAATTCGTGCGGAGCTGACTAAGCCGCGGGTTTCCTTACGATGTTTTCTTCTTTGTCTCTTGTATTTGCTTGCCGAGCAAATAAATGAAATGTCACGCTTTGAAGCAAACACTTTTATTATACTGCTACATCATTTTTGTTGGCAATGATTTCAGTTTTAAAACCGAGAATCAATTCTTAACTGACACAAACCACTTCTGTTCTTTAAATAGGCATTCAGAGCAAAACCTGAATTTCGGGTTGGAGCGTGATTCGTGTAAAAACGTCAGTGGTATAGTTGGTGCGGTTGGACTTTACTACAAACTTATTTGGGGCTAAGTGCTAACAAATGGCGAAGGAATACTGTACGGAAACCTGCGGATTAGTCAGCTCCAATAGAGCAACCTCTAGGCTAGATTAAGCGTCTATTTTTGCTGACTCTATGAATCAGTCTTTTTACTTTACTCTCTTCTCTGTTTCTTCTCTTTGTTTTCTTGTTCTCTTCATGTAGGCATATTTATCTTCTGCTTTCTTGACTTGTTCCAAGTTCACTACCTGTTTTGTAAACCAAGATATTCTTTCTCTTTTATCGTTCTTCAACTTGCTCGTCATAATATGTCGGCGTCGTGTGGAGCATCTCTATAGGCAGAATATCATTTTCTTGGTTTTATCCAGTTTCTTTATCACCTTATGAAGTCTGCAATGAGGCATTCATTTATAAGTATTCTGTTTTAAGTATCTATCAGATTTTCCGCTCCTCAGCCCTAGTGTACCGACCGATAGGGTAGTTGCATAGCATAGATAAAATCAATAATTAAGTTCAACATCTTTATTATAACAGACTAGCCGTCTCCCGCGGCGCTGCTCGCGTTAGGGTGTGACTTTTCAAAATTCCATTTTCCCCGCTTTTCTGTTGAAATGTTTCCTGAATTTTCTTTGCTTAAAACCTCACGGAGCCCGAGACCTTTCCAACGAATGCAAATGCAAAACGTGGAAATCGGTTCGTGCGTTCTGGAGTTATAGCGTCAGGAAGGAAAACCCGACTTATTTTTATATAGTAGATAACAGATTTTTTTGGTATAACTTTCATGTTTATGCTAGTTTTGTATGTTTTTTGTGTGCCATCTTGGAATTTTCATACTTCTGTAAGTTGATTCTTCTTTAGGGTTTGATTTAAATTTCGCAATACCTCTACACACATCTGCCAATGCTTTTGTAGAATTCTCTGTACTGTCACTTATTTTCGGTTTTTGTCAAGTCATGCAAGTGACAATGAATTTTCTATAGCCGTAATAAAATGGCAGAGATTGTGTTAAAAGGGTAATTATTAAACATTTCGTTAAAAAAGATATGTGTGTGGCGGGGACATTCACTCTCCAGTAATGTACTTTCAGTTTTCTGACATTGCGTATTGTATTGTGCAACTCTGAGATAAAAGTAGTCGGTGTAAAATTATGAAACAGTATAGGACTATTTGTGCAGATTAAGCACTTCATTGCTTATCTGCTGGTGTAGGCTGTAATATTTTTCTGTAACGTCTTTCTTTCAATCTTTATAAATGATCACAATCTGAGAATGATGGACGCAGTACAGTGCAACACAGCGCACTAGGTGAACGTGAACAGGAATGTCTTTGATTGGGTTGCTGAAGGATCATTCATCATTTAAATAGTGACATGTGAAATAGTGATTTGATCATAATCATGCAATTTATGATCGTAATCTCTGATTAGTCGAAATGTGATTCGCATGGAATTAAATTCAAAAAGTACATAGGTAAAGTAAATTACTGGATTTTAAGACTAACCCAGAATAAATAGTAGTTTTGAAATGAAACTTATTTGCTAGAAACATGTTGTTTCACTAGTCGATTTTCGTACATGCAAAAAGTGCGACTCATTTTTCGCTTATCAACAAAATTAAAACTCAGACTACGGACTCTAATCATGCGATTTTATCGTTGCATATTAGATTCCACGTAAAGGTTACCCAAATACTTGTTAATCTTGAACATTATTATCGCATAATAAACTCGCACATCAATTCCGCCAATATCGATCGCAGTAAATAGCAAGACTGGTCGGATACGACTTTTATTTTCACCTCAACCTATTCATTATCATAAAATATTACATTGTAAGGTGATAGAGTCGATACCGACTGGCCTTGGATGGTGAACGGTAGATGTAGAGAGCGGGATGAAAGATGGTTGTATCGTGAGCGAGCGAGATGAAAGACCGGCGCAAACGCAACGTGGTTACCACGCGGCGTACTTGTTTTAGGTTATATCATTGGATAAATAGGGCTAATATTGACATAATTTATTGCCCTTATTGTAATCCTGTGGGGCTATTATTTGCGTATAACTAGGCGGGTGGTATTTTCAGTAAATTGTAGATTTGTAGGTTCTTAACATTACTGTTGCTAAGTAGCCTAGTAAAATAAAAAGTTCTTTTTATTTAATAAAAAGTTCTTTTTATTTTACTTAATTAACATAGGTTTGTCGCTTAAATTACATCTATTTTATTGAAAATAATTATAAGTTATACTGCCACGTCCGTCACACTCAGAGCTGAGCTTAGTTTATTGATATTTCTTACCAATGACTAATATTATAATTACGAACAAAGACACCGCTTATATTAAGTAATGCTTATGTATAAGTGACGTCTTTGTGTGTGGATCCTTTTAATTACTACGTCTATTTTTAAAAGAGTTCCTCTGCCTGCCATAAATTGTGAAAGGCGTTTTACCTTTATCGTTTTTTTTTTACTTTTCGCTTACGACATTTAACATGCACAAATCTGAGAGGTATTCAGTGCCTTGATCATGAATAAATGTGACAATCGTAAACGTAACGTAACGCTGTCGTATTCGAGATACGCTGCACGGTGACGCTACAACGTTGTCAGATTTGTTCGTGAATTGATCATCACCGAGCAGTGTACCCCGGATACGATACCGTTACGTTTACGGTTGCATGTCGGTCTCGGATGAAGTATGTGACACTAACTTAAAATTATTAAGATCTTGTAATTTGACCATTATTCTTACGAATTTCAATCATTTCATTTCATTTTTCTTAATCATGGCAAGATTTGTTCGTTATCATCTCTGACAGTCACCGCATTACGTAAACTTAACGTATCCAATTCATATATCGCGTCACCGCGCAGTTTATCGCGTATACGCTAGCGTTACGTTACGATACGTTTACGATTGTCACATTTATTCGTGATCAAGATACTGAATCGATTCCATTTCGTTTTAGGTATTTAAAGTGTTAATATCGTACAGGTTCTGATTTAAATGGCTTCCTTAATTTTGTGTAAATGTCACAGCTCGTTTTAATTTTAACTGTACAGGTTATGTGAAACTAGCGAATGCCGGTGACACCTGCTTGATGACATTCAAAAGGACTCTTGATTTTATTTTTATTGATTAAATAAAGTTGAAACTAAAAAAAGTTGAAAAGATATGCAGTCGTTCGCATTTGCATTTGCCCAGCACTAACTTGAAAATGTGTGAGGTAGCTGGTATACTCACTCATATACATACATTTATTGCTTTGTGGTACACTCACACATGAACCCTGTATTTTTGCAGGCTTACCATGCGCGCCCTAGATAGCATTTTGTCTACGAAGGAGTAGTTAGCCCTTATGCTGATGATACTGATTGATAAAGAAATCGTTACTCAAGATTTGAATAGAGATTTTTATACAAATATTTCTCTTTTTCCGTCGATAAAAAAATTGATTGATAAAGAAATCGTTACTCAAGATTTGAATAGAGATTTTTATACAAATATTTCTCTTTTTCCGTCGATAAAAAAATAGGCTCGAAGTATGATTTGTCTTCTTTTCGCTAGAAAAAAACATTGTCCAGAGGGCTCTCTAAGCGCGCTGAAGATTAGTACTTATAGCAAGATTTTTCATCTTAACTTAGTCATTTTAGATGGTGGGTGTACCTATTAGTTTTTTTTAATTCCAATCAAATGTCAAATAAGTAGGTATATAGTGCAGCAAGACATCATGTCCACATTCGGCATAAATATTAATGTTTTTTTTTTTAGATTTATAACCCAAGTCGAGCAGCATGGAAATGCAGACGATTTTGAGCCATATTACTTAACGAAGACCATGTTCGGTTGTGACATTCTGACTAATTAGTTGTTAAATTATGCAATCGCCTCGTCTTTGAGATTTGTTGACCCTGGATTTTTAACGTAACAGATTACGTGGCAAAATTATACAGATAGTGACGGATATAATAAAATATCTAAAGCCATTTTGATATGGGTACTTCTCATCGAAAAAATCGAGCCAGTCTTGCATTTTTCATTTAGGTCAATTAACTTAAATTTGCCAGTAAGTATATAGTTCCAAAGCTTAAACTTTTGGATGAATGCTGCTTTTCAGCTATGTAAACAAAATGTAACTTTAGAGGTGACAAAATTTTTTGATGGGAAGTTTACTTTTGTCTCTAACGACTTCAAAAAGGAGGAGGTTCTCAATAATGTTTTTTTTTTCTTTTCAATGTTTTTTACCTCAGAAGAAGTTAATTTAAATACGGTTCTTAGGCCCGTATGCTGTATGCTGATTCACAGCTCAAACACTGATCCGGACTTAACCATAGATTTTGTATTTAAAACTATACTCAAGTTATGTTTTCGTAGTGATTTCTGCATCGGCTAAAAATATTGTAGCCATCATAACATCAAATATTGACAATAGCAGCGCAGAATCGTTGGTCTACCGTTAGGAGTACCCGGAAGGGGCTGGGAAACAATTCACGAGAACCAAACTCTGTTTTGTAAGGGACGTTGAGCGTCAGGCGTGTACAATACAAAGGAATATCGTATCGTTCTTAGTTCAGACTTTATTTACTGCTATGCAACGGCTTTTTACATTTGTAGATTCTATTAATATTATAGAAACTTTATTCGACTGACTGATTATTTCATAGAACAAGGAAAATTAAAGGGGATAATCCTAATTAGGTTCAAAAACGGGCAGTGCGGCCTGTGAAATTCAATACTTAGTATTTAATTTATGTCCAAGAACCGCTTATCATTAGCTTGTATGCCACCAAATATCTAGTCTTAATTTTTCTTGTTAATGGTATTCCAAAATGTCTAACGTTTTCATCGACATTAATTATTTTTGGCTTAGTATGAAACGTACACTTCCTTTAGAATCTTGCCTTTGTACTTACCGACCTCAAAATAACAAAAAAAGATACCGTACTCTATCTATTGAGTGACTAAAAGGAATCTCTTAATCACTCCTAAAAAGCGCAAAGAATATTGTCAGAAAACAACACTTGATTCGAATCAAGTCGCGAGCATTTCACTCTTCGATTTAGAAAATAAACTAGCATTCCATGAACCTCAAGATAATCTGAACTACACCAAGAAGTAACATTCTCTTGTATGTTTAACGGGTCACAGTGGCCCGACCACAGCAATAACTTGATCTTGATTTAGCTAAATAACAATTGCGATAAAAATGGTCACCAGAACTCTTCAAATCCCACGAGCACACTAACTTATAAAACGAACAGTGAACCTTCAGTGATAACCAACAATGATGTCGGTATAAGCGTAACTGACAGTGTCAGGCATATGCTGGATAGCATGACGGCGGGCGTCGCCGTAAAGAGGAAGTCGCGGTCGCGGCGGAGCTGGGCAAAGGTCGAAGCTGATGGACAGGTATACCCTTCATCATAGTCTGTAGAAATCCACTGGGCAATAACCTCTCCTTATATCCTCACCTATTTAAAAGGAGTTGGGCTGGCTGGGGTGAGGTCAGCAGGGGGACAATGCACAATACACCTCAATGCGAGACGCCAGTGCAGGTCTTATTCCCCCACCACAAAATAGAATTAGAACCTCTTTTATAAATTTTTAGCCAAGTTGACATGAGTGGCCAAGGTAACGTTTTGAAAAAGGAAGAGAAGACAAAACCTATTTCTTATTTCTGTCAAATGGAAGTTAGGGACGAAGTATTACTGGTATTATTGATCTTCTCTTCGGTCGGTAGATATGTTGTCTTTGACGCTCATGCTAAGCATCATTTTTCCTTCCGACTTCCCGTGATCTTTTTTTACAACGTCGAACAGCTGTTTTCTGAAGTAACCAAGTCCTTTCATGGCATTCGGGTTATTGCCGTCTGCTCCGAAGGCGTTTCCCGGATACAAATCACTCCTTTCATTTTGTAGATAGATAATATAGTCACTTGCGTTATAATTAACAATTTTCCTTATTGAACAATTACAATTTTGCATCGGGAAATACCCAATACCCACTACCTAGTATTGCTCTAGTGCGATAATACGATTAGTATCACTTTATACTGGTACCTTTGTCAAGCCCTGTTATCTCGTGTCACTGAATTTTATTAATCCTTACCCAAACGGCTTAAGTTTTGTAATGGATGGGATCATTTAAGGGTATACCACGTAACTCAGTCCTCTGCCTGTAAATCTACAGGGGTGAGGGACGTGTGCGCAGGGGGGGGGGGGGGGAAGCAGCAGGTGCGTTTTTGACAAAGACTCAGTCTGCTTGTTAAACAAATTCACCCGCCGTGACCCTGTAAACTTCGCAGGGATTGGTCTTATATAAATCGTTTACCTACGTTTCTAACACTGAAATCAGGAATGTCAAGACCTAGAGTCTAGTTTGAAATAGGGATCGTTTGTTTTCATATGAGGAGACTTTTACATCTATTGAAGATGATTTATACAGCGTCAGGAGGCAACCTATGCCTACACTAACGGGACAATGTAGTGCCTGGGACAATGTTTAGATGGAGTAGGCTTGCCCAGCACCCATACTATCCTCTCAGCCTAGTCAACCATATCCACAGGAAAGACAAGGTCAATACGTGCGGAGCTGACTTAGCCAAGGGTTTCCTCATGATGTTTTTCACCGTTAAAGCTCTATGAGGAGAACACGGTAGGATATGTGTCCTCCTACGAAAAGGGAACATCTTCTACGCCGAGCGATCTTTGGCTCGGGGTCCGAGGACCAATGGATGGTATTCGGTAGTATTACTTATGTTTAAACTTTAAACGATTCCTATTGGTGGATATCAAACACAGCCTTAGCAACGTAGGTTAGCTTAGCTCTGGTCGAAAAGCACTCTAATAGTTTTACTAGCGTCTACGTTACAGAATGTATCAGCAATTGAATCGTATATTTGATTCCCTCGTTATATTCTGTTACTATTTTGCTAATGGAACACATTGTCCCCAGGCATCGGACTTCACGGATATCGGCGACTGGCCGTCACTAGGCAGAGGTCCCGGTGGCGTCAGATGTCACTCAACACCTCCACCTCATGATGGAGACTCGTCACATCATAATGGAAACGCTGTAAGTTACCATCTACAAGGACAGCACACATACTCCTTGGGCCGATTTTTTTTAAAGAGCTCATCAATTAGAATCCTAGTCTACCTAATGTACAGGAAAGACAGATCTTGGATTTGATGGAACCGTTGTCCAAGCATCACACCAATCAACACTTTGAGGCCCGCATGCTGATTCTGCTCAAGCACTGATCCGGATTCGAGCATAGGTTTTTGTATAAAAATCTCTCCTCAAATCGATGCTTCGATCTCGATAGCCATAAAAATTAGTGGCCTACTGTGGCTAAAGATCGAGAAGTGTGGAAAAAAGGGAGGGAGGCCTTTGCCCTGCAGTGGGATATTACAGGCTAAAATAAATAAATAAAAAATCTACGCTTGAGTAACAATTTCAGTATCAAACGGGTCTCAATCGTCGCAAATTGAACTGGCGTCAAACTTACAGCTAGTCAATTGAGCTACTTTTAATTTACATGCTCTCATTTCCAGGATCAGGAGAGGCTTCCGCCGGAAGAGCTACATCCCCCCTCCCAAGTCAGCAGACCTCTAGAAACGCACAATAACTACCAACAGAACTCGCTAAACGATCATCGGTATACCGACAGGCAGGAGAGAACGAAACAAGCCGGTAAGGATAAGGAGTCAGGTACTTTTTTTTTTCAATCTATCAATTAATCTAAATATATATATCTCTTTTGGAGCTGACTGATAATCAACGCACAGCATAATCTATAAGTCCTAGAGGTATGAAATTGGAGGGCAGTATCCTTACATAGTGTAGGGGTGCACTAAGAAAGGAATTTTGAAAAGTCGCACCCTATAGGGTCTAAAATTAAGATCAAACATTTTAACCAAATAATGAGTATGCTGCTACCACGCGAGCAAAGCCGCTGGCGACAGCTACGACAGTTAATTTGTATAAAAATATGGAAGCAAATATCATCATCATTTCCCTGCCCTTATCCCACGCTAGGTCAGGTAAATATGGTAACAAATATCAAAGTATAAAATAATGCCACATGTCATGTCTTTACTAATTGGCGTGCTAAAACTTTGGTCGTAAATATTTCTAATAAATCTAGTAATGTCGCTGACTGTACATACCTACACTGTAAGTCATAGTCTAATCTAAAACTATCATTCGGAGGATCCTAACAGAGCCTGTAGTCTTATTTTGTGATCTGCGAAAAGAGAGCATCAAAAACTCGCAGTTTTTGTGTGAAGAATAATCGTTTGCAAATCTCGCTCTAGAGGCCGTTATGGGGTTTTCATGCATAATATCTCAGACTACGGACTTTTCTGGTTTCACTCATTAATTTTCCTTCACCGAGTATAAATTAAAAGGTTAATAATCGCTTGAAACATGCAATTTTTGCAGCTTGCTTTCAGACCAGCGAGGAATATCATATTACTCGATTGCGTATGTTTCAATCATTTCGCAAAATCGGTATAGTATCCTATTTCTGCAACCGGAATGACCATTTACTAGGTTTTGTAGTAATTGACCTATTCAGAATAATTTATTATGAGAATTAGAGCTAGTACGCACTGTAGACTGGTCGCCAGCGACTCAGAATGAGAATCAAATCAGAATATTTTTGAGCGACATCAAAAAAGGAGGAGGTTCTCAATTCGGTTATATTTTTTTCAGTAGTTTGCCAGTTAAATAAGTGTAACTGGAAAAACAAGTCATCCACGACGTTGCGTATTTTGCTTTTCTGTGACTGCTATCATCATCATCATTTGATGATGAAGGTGTATCATATTGAAGTCTGTTTTTCCAGATTTTCAAACTTATAAATTATATATTGAAAAATATGTAAGTACACATTATAATATAGCAATAATAAAATTAATGTAACAAAGTTAGATCGGTCGCTGGCGACTAGTCGACAGTGGGTAGTGGCGTTAGTTAAGGCAAGCTCATCTGAAGTTATGTGGAGCTCTCCCTATAACAATGCATGCATCACGCATCACCGCGCACGTCTACGGAGGACGTGTTCCGTGAGGCATCGCACTGCGTCCGAGATCATACAAATAATGTTGTTTACCAATTTACAATATCGGGATAATTATGTATCGTATGGAATGCCATGCATGACAGTATTGATTTGTATTTTAATTAATTTCAGTCGGGAATGATGCTAATTATGTTTGAAAAATGCATGAAAATTCATAGAAAATCTATGTATATTTTCTGTATTTCTTTCCAGTACTTTTAATTGGATGTTGGTGTAAATCTCTATTTGTTACACTTATAAGTCCGATAAAGCGTCGGTGTTTAGCCTTGATTTCGTTTAGCGTTCATTTTTTTATACACGGTGAAACATAAATACCCTATAAATCCGAAAGGGGGGTATTTTACAGGTCATGGCGAACAGTGTTTGTTCTATGACTTTTGAGATTTCGAAGTTTTTCATTCATGAAATCAGCTCGTAACTTTTACTTAAAATGTACCTACACATAGCTAGCATGTGCGTGCAACAACGCGGTAGAAGGGTACCTACGTATGCATACGCGTGTAAGGGTTTACGCAAATAGTAAACAAACACTTAGGGTGGTCGCAAACTTCTAAATTAATAAAAGTTGTACTTTTGTATGAAATTTCAATTACGATTTATTGACCCTTTGCACATGTCCAAGCAATCAAGTAGTCGGTCTGATTACGCCCCCTTCGGACTTGTATGGTAATTAGGTTACACCTTGTATATATGTGTAGATCTTAAAAAATAATAAAATAATAGGTAAAGCAGAGGGTTTAAAGCCCAAGGCATGGCCTAAAGAAATATGTCAGAGTTTTCAATAAAAGATAAACTAAACTATGAAATAACATATATATTATATAATATATACCACACCTATATATGATATAAGACAGATTTGGTAGCGTTTTCTGAAGCCTCTTCTTGCAGAGTTTTGAAAACATTTGATCAACTTATTTTTATTTATATTACAAAGATTATTTTAAAAAATAAACTAAACTATGACCCAGTTTTCTTTTGCGTCTAATCCGGGGTAGTTTCTGAGCGTTACTTTTTTTCGCCGAACTTACCCAAATTTTAAAAAAGTAGTTAAAAACGTGTATTATTTCAGAGATTAGTTTTGAGTTTTCCATTTACTGTCACATATTCCAGGTACCGGCAAAGGCGGCAACAAATCCGGCAAGCACAAGTGGGTCCCGCTGGACATCGACGTGAAGGCGAATCGACCCAAGCACGGACCACCGCATTCGATGAGACAAGACAATGGTATGTTGTAAAATATCTTCACGTGGCCAAAGAACTGGAGGATGCGTATTTGCACAGTCGATGATAACATTTCCTTTATGTGAAGTTCATTAGGCGCGTCCACGCAGAGCGAGTAGCCTCGCGAGGCATTTGCCGCGCGAAGCAGCTCAGTTGGTGTGGACGTCGGCATAGGCAAGCGCGCAGCAGCAGCTTCGCGATGATACCGAGGCTGTCGCGTTCGTTCGGGGACAGTTTCTTTGCGCGGCAAATGCCTCGCGAGGCTGCTCGCTCTGTGTGGACGCGCCTATTTAGGATAAAACATACAAGGCGAATTGAGAACCGTCTCTTTTATGAGTCGCTTAAAATTACCTCAAATCTTTTTCTGTAATCCTGAAAGGAAGAATGCAGAACGTATTTATGAAATGTGAAATATAAAAATTATTCACAAAGAAAATTACAACAGTATTTACAATATTTACAAAATACACATGAAACAGTTGAGCTATCTACAAACCGTTGCAAACGATTTATGGATAGCTCAACTGGTCTAGTCGAAGCGACGCGTGACCCGAGGGCTGGTGATTATCTGGGCCAGCGTATCAGCATTGCTATTCAGCGCGGCAATGCAGCCAGTGTCTTGTACACGCTTCCGATTGGAACATAAAATTAAAATGTACGATGATAATTTATAAGTTTAAAAAACTGGAAAAACCGACTTCAATTTGATACGCCTTCATCATCAAATGATGATGATGATGATAGCAGTTCATTGAGACTGTTCTATTGATCGTAAACACCACAGAAAAGCAAAATACGCAATGTATCCGAGATACACTGCGCGGTGACACTACAACGGTTGGCAGTCGAGCTGGCAGTGACGCGCAATGTAACTCGAATACGCTAACGCGGCGACTGGCAGATTTGTTCGTGGGTCGTGTATCTTCTATGGCTCGTAAACGTCGCAGAAAAGTCACAGAAAAGCAAAATACGCAATATCGTGTACGCGTATGACGTGTTTTTATTTAACTGCCTAATCACTAAACCGATTTTGATAAAAAAATTATGGGACCAATCTGGAAGCATACCCTTTCAGATAAAAAAAGAATTATTCAAATCGGTTCATAAATGACGGAGTTCTGAGGTAACAAACATAAAAAAAATACAACCGAATTGAGAACCTCCTCCTTTTTTGAAGTCGGTTAGTAAAAGCGACACAGTATAATGTGACATCACTTTCCAGACACGTTGTCCCTGAACGGGGAGGATAGTCGTCGCGGCGGGTCTCGCGTGCGCGGCGCAGTGCGCGGCCGCGGCGGCGCGAGACGCAACACGCCGCGACCTGCATCCGCTATGCCGTCACTCAACGCACCGCATCATCCCATGTACAGGGTCGCGGAATTCGTACAGCATCCCGACTTGCAGCAGGTATTTGACAATCTCCTTTGAAGTTGCTCTCGCGAAAAGTGTTTAGGAACATTACTTGGTCAGGTCAATCTCGAGACAAAAGAAAAACCAACCTCAATTTAGCATTCAGACATTACTTGGTTAGGTCAATCTTAAAACAAACCTCAATTTAGCATTCAGACATTACTTGATTAGGTCAATCTTAAAACAAACCTCAATTTAGCATTCAGACATTACTTGGTCAGGTCAATCTTGTAGCAAAAGAAAAACCAACCTCAATTTAGCATTCAGACTTACAGCATTGTAACCTCCTTTATAATTGCTTTATAGCAGGTGCCAAATAACACGGCAATACAGGTCATTCACCCACCTTCACCACGATGTCGCAAAATTGAATTTATGTATGGCTACTTCTGTCGCTTTCCATACAAACCTGTCGCTAAGACGGTATCGCTCGAATCTCGTTAGTACTGTTTTTTTACCATACATAAATTGAATTTTGCGACATCGTGGTGAAGGTGGGTGAATGACCTGTATTGCCGTGTTATTTGGCACCTACTATAGGAATATTACTTGGTCAGGTCAATCTTGTAACATGTTTCTACGTTTAACTTTAGTCAGTTTTTCAAAACATTTCTTTTTAAAATTTGATTTCTTATGTGACTCGTATATTTTACTGTGTATATCTGTGGCTTATGTTACAAAGAGTATGTAAGCCACAGAACCTATCCCTGTGTTCCCAACATTAATTTGGTTATATCTATATTTTTGGGTACCATACATATTTATTTTTTTATGCTTGCTAGTATCATTCACAATGGTGCTCAATATATTTAAAAATTTATTGTCATTGGTATAAAAATCATGCTTGGAATAAACTATCTATCCAACTCTGTTATTTACAAAAACTTTAGATGATAAGTAGAATCAGTTCTGAAAGAAAAATTATGATTTTTTTTGGTAATTCTAAACATTTTTCAAACCTACCGTTTCCTCAAAAAGATGTCACTTCAACATTTTCTAAACACATTAATGTATTTAAGAAACTTGTAAGATTTTTGTAAATAACAGATTTTAGGCAATGGAAATAAGGTTGTATATTGTATGTAAATATAATCATTGCACAATTATAATCGCTTATCGCTTTGGTTCGGTTATTTTACAAGCAGCAAGGCCCGGTCAACCAGCCGAGTTTACAGGCAAGTAGAAATATAATGGCCGAGTTACACAGTGCGAGCTACTCGCACTATGTGACGGTAGTATACTGTTATGTTTGAGTGGGTTGTGTGAGCACAAAGGTGTAATTTTCTGACCACTGGCTGGTCAGCAACTGTCAATGTGTAACCAGCACTATTTACTGCACTGCTGCTTTTAGGGAATCATTTATCAACGGTGTAAAACGTCTGACGCCCAGCACACCAGTGTGCGCTGATTTGTATGGAGACATTAAGCAGATTCTATGAGGAGCTTGGTCTACACCGAGCCCGTACTCGCATGTCGAGCTTCTCAAAAAATCCGCTCAGTGTCTCCATACAAATCAGCGCTCACTGGTGTGCTGGGCGTCCGACGTTTCACACTCACACTATACACTGAAAACTCGTACTACGCCCTCTGGTAATAAAAATTATACATGAAATTAGGTATGTAACTAGAAAGAATGAAAGAAAAACTTTTTCGTACCACTTGCTCAAAAAAGTGACATTCTATGCCACAAAAAGCGAACATAACAATAGTCATTTTTAATCTGTTAAAAACAGGGAGAGAAAATTGTACTGGATTTCTTTCATCCTCTAGGGGGAGAAAGTGATTTAAATTTGGAATACAATTTATACTGAACTACATCTGTGTTTACACCATTGAGTTTGTATACAAAGCATTATACATCTTTTTGAAAAAGGAATACGCATTTATTATGCAGGCCGTATGAGCTTGATGCCTTTGCTTTTCCGACAAAAAAATATTAGTCTAGGAAAATGCCGCGTTTTTGTTTTTTTATAAACGTTAAGTTTATTTTAATTTATTTTTATAAATAAGTTAATGTTCTAAAATGCTATCTCATATTATTATTGTGTTAATTTTTTCGCAAATGGTACGAAAAGTAGAGTATTTTTCTCGGTGATAAAGCTGTCTTAGTCTTGGGTGAACTTAAATCCCTCGCTACTCTCAGGACTCGTCTTAAATCCCTCGCTTCGCTCGTGATTTAAGTTTTTAACACCCTCGCTACGCTCGGGAGTAAACTTTGAGTCCTTCGTTACGCTCGCGATTTAAATCGTCACCCGCGATAGAAGACACTGCTTTATCCCCTTGTATAATAATCTACTATTTATTGCCCACACTTACATACAGGTACCTATCCAGCATATAATTACACATGTAATATCGCTTATCTTTTCATTTTCATCTTTCCTACATAAACAGCACCCCTTGTTCAATAGCACGAAGGCCATTCTATCCAAGGTGGTCTGGCAGAGATCGCTGTTTAGCGATAAGACCGCCCATTTTATATTAATTAGGTTTAGTTTTGCAATGAAGTATTTTTTATCTATCGAATCCTGCCATACAGTCAGCTGTCTCAGATCCCGCTAGCACAGTGCTCGGCGAGCGAAGCGAGGCTAGCTAAACGAGCGAAGCGAGCCTAGCACTGTGTTACTGTATTACTATTCATTCTTAGGTGGTTGGATCGACATTTATAAGGCAGTATAGTGCTTTTTATCAGTCATGAAAGGTATCTATTCACAATTGAGCATCATGTCTAAGACGCTGGGTTTTAATTTGGATGGAGTTTTTTACACGGATATTGCTTTTCGCACTACATCCGATCCGAATCCGTGAAAATACGGATCTAGAGTACATGCAGCCTAAGGGGATATCTCCACGAGCGAGAGAATCGCGGCGATATTATCATCGTGCTACGTATTTCTATACTCTCTTAGAACACGTCTCCTCATCGCAATGTTATCGCACCGATAGTTTGTGTAGAAATACGTAATATCTTCGCGATTCACTCGCTCGTGGAGATGGTCCCTAACGGTGGGATTTCACCAAAATTGTGTGCAGCACATTTGTTTACAAACATAGTACGCGAACATTTCTAAAATGTTTCTACTATTACAATTTGTTACAAGTTTTGTACAAGTTACAATTTGTTCTTGTTTACTCGGATGAGTCCACCAAGAGAAACATTTGTGCTGAACAGTGCAGCGCAGTGGCGTACAGTACCGAACACTGGCGGAATGCTACCTTTAGAATGTCATTTATCAAGCACTAGGTGCCGCTTGCGACTTCGTTCACGTCCCGTTGGATCCCGTTAATTTTTCGAAATAAAAAGTAGCCTATGTGTTAATCCAGGTCACGGACAATATATATCCCAAGTTTCATCCCAATCGGATCATTAGTTTTTACGGAAAAGAGTAACAAACATCCATCCATTCATCCATACTTAGAAACTTTCGCGTTTATAATTTTTGTAGGATTTCATAAGTTCTAACATTAACATGTTCATGGTGTTCACGGTGTTCATGTCCCCATTCCCACTTTCCCGTGCAGCTGCGCGCCGCTCAACCCGCGCTTCCCCAGGTGATGTTGCCGTACAGTCAGCTGTCACAGATCCCGCTGGCGCCGCCATTGGCCCAAGCCTTCTACTACGGAGCTGCGACGGCGACTGCAGCGCCGTACGGGATTGGTCTAGACCAGGCCACGCTTAAGGACCTTATTAAGAAGCAGATGTGAGTTGGTGTTTGTATTCTGAGGGGTCAGCACACAGAAGAGATAACACATAGTATAGACATTTAGAGACATTTATTGTTCTAAAAAACATGAATCATCATTTACAATAGACTGCTTTATTATGGGTTTGTATGCTCGAGCGTTGCGGCACGCATAAAACAGAGGAGGCTGGCATAACATGAAGGAGGTCTATACTCAGCAGTGGGTGATACTGGACTGAGATGATGATGATGATGATGCTCGAGCGACTAAGCTGGGTGATCGCGTGTTTTGCGGGAAAGGGTCTGGGGCAAATTGGATGGAGCTCAGGTCCCACATTTTTTTTAAACTTGCAATGATGGAATTTTATTGTAACAATACACTTACAATGGCCGTTTTAAAAATGTAACAATTTCATTATAAACTTACGACTATACCTTTGAGCAAATACATAATATTATGCTATTGTTAAGGTAGGTAACCTTGTATTGTGAGCGGACCAATGAGCCCAAAGACCGGTCCCAAAATTTAGAAGAATATTCAGTACATTTATTGCTTTCACATGGTTTGCATGAATTTTATATAGTTTTTGGGTGTAAGTAGATAGGTCGCCGTAGCTGAAACTGGCTAAGAAGAAATCATCATCATCATGGCTCAGTCGGTAATACGTCTCCTTCCGTGCTGTGGGTCGTGGGTTCGATCCCCACCCGTGTAACTATGTATAAGTATGTATTTACAATAAAAAAAGTATATAAGTTTTCTATCAGCAATCTAGTTCCCATAGTACAAGCTCTGCTTAGTTTGGGAGCGTTGTGTGTAATATCCAAGGATATTTTAAATTTATCATCATCATCAGAGTAGTAGTTAGTATTGAAAACCGTTCAAGACCTTCACCTGATACTTTTTTTTGTTCCTCAGTGAATACTACTTCAGTCCGGATAACCTAGCGCGTGATTTCTTCCTTCGCCGTAAGATGGAGCCGGACGGCACCATCCCTGTCACTCTTATAGCGTCGTTTCATCGCGTGCGTGCTCTCACCGCCGACGTGCAACTGGTACTCGACTCTATCAAGGACTCCGATAAACTGCAGCTGATCGCCGGCTTCAAGGTAAAATGACCATTATATTTAAGCAGCTAGAGTTTATATTTGTACAGAAGAAAGTTTATTTATCTATATTGTAAGTTGAACAGTATGTCTAGGTGGTTAGAGTTTATATTTCCACAGCAGTAAGATTCTTTGTCTTCATATTGACGGGATGGCGATCGTCATTTGTTTCATCGAACGCATTTCAAAGCAGTTTGAAGTTGATTTTAAATGAAAGACAGTCTAGTTTGGATGCTAAGGTTCAAAGTTAGTTGACCCTTATAACTAGGTAGGTAGAGTTGTTATTTACATATCAGAAGCTACCTTGTCATACTTTAAAAAGCGATCGTATTTTTGTTTCATCTATAGTCGTTTCGTATATCAAATTTGATCCGTATAGCTATGTTTCTAGAGTTGATATTACTTTGCTGGGAGCGCTTCATTAGTTTTGTGTATAGTATTATATATTCATTGGTTTGGTATATTTCTAAATGATTTAATTTCGACAGGTGCGAACAGCATTCGAGCCGACAAAATGGCCGATTCTCGACTTGCCAGATGATTTCCCAAATCCGACCTCGCATAGACACGACGAATATAAACCTAAAGAGGAGCCCAAACAAGAGAATAAAGGTAAAGGTGTGACGTCACCCGGATCTAGATTACCACTTTTCGATCGAGTGATCGAAGCGAACGAGATCTTAGTCACAACTTGGACAAAAATGCTTTGTATGTTTGTATGTTTGTTCGTCGAGATCTTTTGAACCGCTTATCCGATCTTCACAGAATTTGGTAGGTACACGGATAGTACTCTTAAGTTTTACTGAAGTAAATTGGTCAAGGGGTCGTGAAGTTATGAGGGTCCAAAGGGAGTAAAAAAAAAAGTCGTACAAAAATATCAAGTGGGTGTCATATGATAGAGTTTTGTTTAGACATTCCAAAACCGTTTTTATTTAGATTCTAGGTCTAATAGTTTTTGAGTTGTTGTAAAAATTATAAAATTGGAAAACCCAGTATAACGTGAGCTACCATTTCTTGGAGTTTCAATGATTTTGTAGTTCAAGTAAGACTGGTACTTAGCTAGACGGCGATGTCGATGCGATTTGCAAAGTTTATTGCAACCATTGGTCAATAAAAAATGTATGTGTTTTATTAACCTCCGACCATCACGAGATCTCAGTTCGGGGCGAACTACTAGTATAATACTGGTTCGAATTACATCGACGTGGAACCGGTATTCGTTTCGTATCGGTATAAATTGTAGCGATATTATGTTCCACCGGATTTTCCACCAAAAAATGTGCACTTTAATTTATCGCATTGGTTTTTGGTCGGAAAACTTTATTTGGATCAATGTGATATTTTTACTGAACCTTTGTATTGTTATTCTCTCGACCCTGAAGCTCTGCAATTTCACATAATTACATTTAGATATATTATATCTTCAAAAATGTTAAAATGTGGGAGCGAAAAGTCTCAGAGGGATAAGATCATTCTACAACTTTCCAGAGCTGAAAAAGTTTTCCACCTTTCCTTCCAGCGGGCCTAGGATGTGCACGCGAGATATTTGTCATGTCATTCTGTCAAAATGTAAGCATTTTGTACCAGTTTATGAACTATTGCATCATCTGTGGTAATGTTATCGATAAAACGCACCTTTGAATCTTAAACTTTTGACATTTCTGCATGCTTATTATCTCGTCCTCAGAGAGGTACGACGACTAACAAGTGTCAAAAGTGTACATTATGGCGCGTTTTGTCGACAACATTACCACAGATAATGCAAAAGTTCAAAAACTGGTGCAAATTGCTTACATTTTGACAGAACGACATGACAAATATCTCGCGGTGCGCATCCTAGGCCTGCAGGTCTTGGGATTTATTTATCAAAGTATGTTAATTTTTAAAACAGACACTACCACTGCTGAGGGGACTACTGAACAGAAGACGAAAGACGAAGCGCCGAGCATACAGGTGGAAGCAAAACCAGCAGAAGTTGAGACGAAAGTTGAGGCAAAACCTGAAGATACCAAGCCTGAGGATGTCAAGCCTGAGGATACAAAGCCTGAGAATACCAAGGCTGAAGATACGAAGGCTGAAAATACAGAGGCAAAAAACGAATCCAACTCTGAGGCTGTTGAAACTAAATCAGAAGCTGTTGAAACAGTTTCAACTGATAACGCTACTAATAACAAAGAGGTAAATAGTGGAATATAGTTGGAAAAGTTTTATTCGATATAAAAATATATTCAATCGATTGTAACACTAGATAAGTCTAAGTCACGTGACTGGAGAAATCTGTTGATAAAATTATGGTCAATCAGTTTTTACAAGTACAGAAATCTAAGTTACGGCTAAATTAAATGACTAGTTCAATAATATAAACAAACAGACACACTTACACCACTTACTATTTCTTTTATATTAGTAGGTAATGAGTATTGTGTTGTGATGTCACCACCCCACGTTGTTTTCAAGATGTGGTTTGATTGAAATAAAATGCAATGTCAACCAGCGGGCAAGATGCGCACCGCGAGATATTTGTCATGTCGTTCTGACAAAATGTAAGCATTTTGTACCAGTTTAGGAACTATTCCATTATCTGTGGTAATGTTGTCGCGAAACCGCGCCTTTGAATTTGCAACTTTTGACATTTCTGCATGACTATTATCTCGTCCTCAGAGAGGTACGACGACTAACAAGTGTCAAGAGTGTACACTATGGCGCGTTTTGTCGACACCATTAGGTACCACAGATAATGCAATAGTTCCTGAACTGGTACAAAATGCTTACATTTTGACAGAACGACATGACAAATATCTCGCGGTGCGCATCCTAGGCCCGCAGGTGAAGGGGGTTTTGAGACAAAAAGTCTCAAAGCCCTAAGTCAAAGGAGAAAACTCACCGGGGATTTTGAGACTAACCTATTTTGTGCATAACATCAAGTAAATACTTAAAATGTGAATGTTTGTCAACAGAAAAAAGAAGGTGCGACAGATGAACAATCCGATGATAAAGAGGAAACAAAACATGACTCCAACAACGAAGACCCGCCGCTGCAATCAGACGGCTCTGAGGAAAAACCAGGAGAGAAACGGTAAGTTTGTATATAAGGCACAGCTAAAAGTCTTGCATAGAATAAAATAAATAAATACTCAATGACATAGTAACACAACCTCCTCTAGTCCCAAAAAAAATTACTTTGAAATCGTACCATTATTTTCTGAGATACGAGGTCACTGACAGATAGACACACTTTGGCCTCAAATTTATAACGCCCCGTATTGAATAAACCTGTTGGTATTTTCGCGCATGCGCGCTAAGGGTATCTGGCTTAGTTAGTTCTACCTACAACTACTGTTCCGTTGACCCGAGTTCGAATCTCCCTCAGACAGGGTTTTTGTTAGTAACATCAATGTTTAGATATCGCCTTGTTTCCGAAACATGCATGCAAAGGGTGTATGTTTATAAAATAGGGCGCATATCGACTGCGGCTGAACCGAACCTCATTAGATAAATTCTATTGGGGATCATAGATGTCGCTACACGACTTTTTCTTCATAGTAGCTATTTGGTAAGTGTAGCTTGGGCATTCGAGTACTACTACATATAACTCTTTAGATAACTTCTATTGGGGATCATAGATGTCACTACACGACTTTTTCTTCATAGTAGCTATTTGTTTAGTGTAGCTTGGGTATTCGAGTACTACTACATATACCTCTTTAGATAAGTTCTATAGGGGATCATAGATGTCGCTACACGAAATATTCTTCCTATTATCTACTTGGTCAGTTGTAGGTTGGGCATTCGAAAAATCGTTAGTTCTACTACATACCACTCTTAGCTATCCATTACTACTTGATCATCATTTAAAGAAAATAAGGCTATGGACAAAATACTATTCTATTGTCGAAATATGTTCCAATCAAAAGTGATCTTGGTATTACGTTTGTATGTGCAGAGCGGTTTAGTGTGTTAAAACTAATATTTGAATTGTTTGTGAACAGGCGTAAGAAGCAGATGGTGGGGATATTCCCCCTGGCGACAATGGGAGGGCCGCTGGTGGCACCCGTGTCCAGTTTACTGAGAGCTGTGCCACCGCCGCCATTGCCAAGGTAATTTGTACCCTGCTCTCTTTAATATAGAATCCTATCCTACTTATCTGCTATTAGAAATATGTTTGAAGTTTTTATGTGTGGGTTTTTGTATTTCAATCACGGTCTGCTCCGATTTGGCCGAAACGTAAAATATATATAGTTTGTAGCCTGAATTAACACGTGGGCTACTTTTTATCCTGGAAAATAACAACACGGTCGAAGTCGCGGGCATAAGCTAGTGTATATGTGTATGGATCAGAAATATTGATTGTGATTTATAGACCGCGTCATCACTGCTTGGCTAGACATGAATTCAAAAATTATCGCCATCTCTAATCTAATTGGGTAAGGGAAAATAAAGCAAAAAGGAGGGTATCCTTTTTGCTCCGGCGTAGTCGGGTAAAGAAGAGGCAGGTCAATTGTTGTGTTTTAACTAAGTAACGTTTCAGTATTCTCGGCGGTTGTCTATGACAGTGTTAACAACTAGTAATTGTTGCAGAATGTTCCGCACGAGTCGTGCGGGCGCGGTAGCGGGTGCGGGCGCTCCGCATCACGATCCGCTCAACCCCGACGTGCCGGAGTTTGTGCCGCAAGCACGCAGGAATGGTAACATACACATTATAAATACACACATATTCATCATCATCATCATCATCATCAACCTATATCGGTCCACTGCTGGACGTAGGTCTCTCCCAAGACGCGCCACTGAGCCCGGTCTTCGGCTCGTCTCATCCAGTGTTTGCCAGCTACATGTCTCAGATCGTCACCCCACCTAGCCGTAGGGCGTCCTACACTACGCTTGCCTAAACGCGGTCTCCACTCGCTGCTGAAGTAGCAGTGGGCCGGCCATGTTTGCCGCAGAACTGACAATCGTTGGAGCACACATATTGTCTTAATCGAAATATACATACTTAAATACACATGCGGTCGGTATGCTGGTAAATAAATCGTTAATCAAGCATAGATTTGAGTAGAGATTTTCATACAAAAGACTGCTTGAGTTCGGATCGGGGATTGAGCAGTAAATCAGCTTACGGGCCGAAGTTTTAAAAGTCCTCAAAATAATGAACCTTTTCTATACTAATATTACAAAGAGGAAAGATTTATTTGTTTGTTTGTTTGCATTGAATAGGCTCCGAAACTACTGAACCGATTTGAAAAATTCTTTCACTGTTGGGAAGCTACACTATCCCCGGGTGACATAGGCTCTATTATATTTTCAAAAAAACTAGGGATCCTTACGATAACTCCAATAATGTAACCCAAGGTATAAAAAAATTCCTAAAATTTCTTTAGATCGCGTGCGCAGCGAAAACTATTGATGTTAGAATAAAATAATGTACTACAACTTTGTAGAACACATCATTATTTACAAAAAGTGTCGCGACAGCATATGTCTAACTATTATAGTTATGCCGCAATAGGTGTTTCTTTATTTTAAAAATTTAATTGAAATGCCGCCGCTAGAAATGGCTCTTTTTTATCTTGGTCCTTATCAAAATAAATTACTTCATATTCAAGACTGCTTTAATACCTATAAAACTTTTTTTTAGCACCTAACCACCCACCCTTACACACCCTCTCACACTCAAACACACCCTCTCTCTCCCCCTCCTTACTATACAACCACACACAATTGCATGCTGTCACACATAAGTTTATATCATCTTCCAAAATTTTTATATTTCTATACATTTATATTATATTATGTTAACACTCACCTTAAATCCAGTTGATTCTGCTCGACTTTACTTCTGAAAAAAACAAACGGGATTGCAGAACCTACGACACAAGATTTATATCTTAGTGTAGGTTCTACATACCACTAATCTATGTACATTGTCAAGCATTCGTTATAATAAGGACTTTTTGATTTCGTGTTTTGTACTAAGTCCCTTTTCTGAAATAAAGATTTATTTATTTATTATTTATTTACTCTTTTTGAATTATTCAATTCGGACATTCCATTCGAAAGATATCACAAGTTTAATAATGAAAGTATTAGAAATTGAATAGGTACCCGTGCGAAGCCGGGACGGTCCGCTAGTAATAAATAAAAGATAAAAATTACGTAAAATTACGTTAGTAAATTACGTTTGGTAATAAACTAATTCTCTGTAAAACCAGCATAACTTTATAAGCGGGTATTATTATCGTATATTGATTATATGAATACCTATAGGTACGTATATTTCTATATATTTTATTGCAGAAGAGTCGCCCAATGAGAATTCGATCGAAGTGAACGAAGTTTCGCCGGCAACGCCGCAAACGCCCGGCGCTTGGACTGAGGTAAATACATGATCATTTATATTATATTTATAAGTATTATTCATCAGTTTTTTAAATGAATATTCGTCTTGGATTCTTATATCATACTAAGCGGGTTTTGTCTGTATTTGACAGGTGAAACGGCGTACAAAAGCGGGTTCCCGCGAGCGAATGCCTCCATCCACGGCTCCGGCTGAGGAGTCACGTGAGGAGCTGCACTTCCAGCTGGATGAGGAGCTGGAACTGCCTCCTCCACGGCACAACACCTTCACTGACGCATGGTGAGTACCATACTTTCTATCTTCCAGCTGAGGAGGTGACTTGTTCTACAACTAGTGGCATACCTTGGCTCATCATAGCAACTTTGTATGTGTTTGCCATTATACAGAGTGATGAGATGACCACTTCTAAAAATGCGTTATGTTCTGACTGACGTCACAGTTTAGTCAGTAATAGCTCTGCCTTCCGTGCTGTGGGTCGTGGGTTCGATCTCCACTGAGACCAAAAAATTGTGAGTGGCAAGCATACATAAGATAAGATAACGTTTATTCAGCCACCACAATAAAAAAAGTGAAAACAAGAAATAAAGGTAAAAACTAAAATAACAAACTATAAATATATCTTATATCTAGACGAAACCATATAGAATAAATAATTCTACATGTTTGTTCTGTCTGGATGTTTCTTTTTATGTTCTTTTTTTATACAATATAGGTAACCGTTTGACCACAATCTCACCTCATGTTAGCGATAATGTGGTCGACGATGTAGCACGTTTGCCTAGATGATACCTATTCACTCTACTCTTGAAAACTGTATATCTTTTTTATGAATAAATAGATGTTCTGTTTGTGCAGGTCTGACGGCGACGAGTCTGACGTGGAGTTCACGGACCGCGACGTGGGCCGGCTGCTGATAGTGACGCAGGCGGCCGCGCGCGCCGCCAAGCACGACGCGCACGACCGGCAGGGAGACTACACCACCAGGACCAAGATCACGCAGGACTTGGAACAGGTACTCGTATATCGTTTATTTTGTAAATAAGTAAAATAGTTTATTACAGAGAAAAAGAATTACACCCACAAAAATTATTTCAGGCGACTGGGTAAGGTCAGCCAACCTTCTCGCTCGCACATTTCAACATTTCTGAATTTATGTGAAATCGTAGAGCGTCAGGGTCGAGAGAATAACAATGCAATGGTTCAGTAAAAATATCACATTGATCCAAACAAGTTTTCCAACCAAAAAACTTGTACCAATGCAACCAATTTTAGTGCACATTTTTTGATTGGAAAACTTGATTTACTGCACAAGCACTGATCCGGACTCAAACATAGATTTTTGTATGAAAATCTCTATTCAAATCTTGAGTAACGATTTATTCATCAGCATGCGTACATCCTTATATAATATACATTAAACGCACAATAAATAAAAGGGTTATTCAGTTGGACATAAAAACATGAAGGCGCTGAGTACTAGGTAAAACTGTACTTATATTTTCAGGTTATTACTGATGGACTAAGACGATACGAAGAGGACTTATGGTGCGACGATTATCCATCGGTGAGTTAACAAAAATAACTTTATCTATATGGACAAGCCATTTGCATATAGTCTTGGTACTCTTGGAGTAAGTAAAGAAAGAAAAGAAGAAAGGAAGAAAATACATTAATTTTGGACACACTATACATACACATAGCACAACAAAAAGAAAACAACATAGGTAGAAACTTAAGAAATACATAAAATAGAACAAATTTATATAGGTAGGTATATATATTATATACCTACCTGTCTAAAGTAGGTGCCAAATAACACTGCAATACAGGTCATTCACCCACCTTCACCACGATGTCGCAAAATTGAATTTATGAATGGCTAATTCTGTCGCTTTCCATACAAACCTGTCGCTAAGACGGTAATCGCTTGAATCTCGTAGTACTGTTTGTTTACCATACATAAATTGAATTTTGCGACATCGTGGTGAAGGTGGGTGAGTGACATGTATTGCGGTGTTATTTAGCACCTACTATAGGCGCAAACCTGACGTGCTGGTGCATGCGTGAGCCAAAACGGGTCACAGCTCAGCTTAATGCCACTTCACATCGTGAAGTGACGCTGGTTTTCAGCTGATTTCAAGTTTTTTTTTTATATACAATATAGGCAACCGTTTGACCACAATCTCACCTGATGTTAAGCAATGATGTGGTCGACGATGTAGCACGGTTACCTAGAAGATACCTATTCACTCTACTCTTGAAAACTTCCAAATTATAGTCATTCGGGAACACAGACGCCGGCAACGAGTTCCACTCTTTGGCTGTCCGCATAATAAATGTAGACGCAAAGCGTTTAGTGCGGATAGGTGGCATATCTACCATGAACGGGTGTCTCGTCTCCGTACGCCTAGTGGTCCGGTGATGGAATGGGGAAGGGGGAACTAGCTCAAACAGTGCCATTGCACACTCCCCAAAATGTATCTTGTAAAATACCGACAGGCTAGCTACTTTCCGACGATGCTCGAGGCTCAGGAGCTTCGCCTCGACCAACGCATCGTTACCAATGAGCCTTTTAGCTCGTCTGTCTAAGTAAACCAGCTTGTTTCAGTTAGTGGCTATGTTATGTACGTCAGATACACGAGGCCTGTTATGGTAGCTAATGGTTGCTAATCTTAGGGTCGTCGATTGATTGGTATGGTATACCTATTTTTCTTACCAAAGTATCCTTGGATTGGATCATTTTTGCGTAACTACGTTCTAATAATATATATATATGAAATAGTAACATGTTCCTATGCGCACTACCCTAATAAATTGTTATCCCCACTACACAAAGGTTAGCTGGTAGAGAATGCTATTTCATCATTAAGTTCGCCTATATACACTACTTTAAGTTGTGCAATAAAGAATATTCTATATATCAATCTATCTATCCAATAATAATAATTGTGTTTCAGTCATACGGCAGCCAACCTCAAAACTACAAGACAGTTTCGCTGATCTCGCGCGAGCAATTCGAAGCGACAATCCCGAGCGAAAGGCACTCCAACCCAACTGAGCCGCCGCCGCCGCCGCCCAGAGTTAGTAATAGTGACAACACAAACGTGCCACTGACCGGCCACCCGTGGCCTGCGACAGCCACCCGTGGCCTGCGACTGCCACTTTCTATAGTTCCACATGGTGTAGTGGTCGCCCAAGGCACACGTGTGCGGAGAGTACAAAATGCATGTAAAAGGATAAAAAGTGGCTGTCGGTGGCCACCAGGGGCTGTTTACGCTCAGCCTTAGTTTTAATACGCTGAGAACCTTCAAAGAATTTCTTATATTCATTTCAATATTTTTGAACATATAAAATCACTAAATTAAAAGAAAAACACTCCATGAAGTTCTAGTAAAACTATAATTTTGATACAAAGAAGTTTTCCGAACACAATATTATTTTACCCCTATGTATCGTATTATTTCTTAGTTGGAACAACTACCCGATCAAGGAGGCAGCAAAGCGAAGCGACCGCGTCGCACTGCGAGGTTCTACGCAGCGAATAAGGACCCGCACGCTACTGATGTCATGTGAGTATCGGGAAAGCGAAGCGAGCTACATTTAGTCAGTCAGTTGGAGCAAGCAAGCTAAATTTAGTTTAAATTAATGTTATTCCATTTCACTGTTAAGCCATAAATTTATATATTGTTATATAGTTATTCATTGAGTTACACAATAGTCTTCTTCTTCTTTTATTTATGGCCACTGTCTGTCATTTTGACAGACAGTTTTGCCACTATTTCATTCTGAACATACTTAGAAATACAGGCAGTTTACAAATATGAAGTTTTTACATGTGTCAGTAGAGAGTTTGTCATACATTACAGTTTTATACTCTAGCCCTTGAAAGGGTTCAATGATCAAACAGTAACGTATATCTGAAAACTGTGCTCAAATCTTCGTCTGAGCACATGTTCTGATCTCCACAACGGCAATGCGTTGTTCTAAAATGTGATATTGTTGTTGACAGTGTAAGCAGAAAGCACAAGACCCGACACAGCCTGAACCCGCCCGTCGAGCACCATGTCGGATGGATTATGGATGTTCGCGAACACAGGCCTAGAACGCACAGCACTGGGTAACTTATTTATATATGTTTATACCATTCCCTCTCTAAAAAGCTTATTTTATTCACTGAAAACAGAAAAAACAATTTAAAGCGAGGGCCATAAATGAATCGCGAGCAAGTGAAGGATTCTAACGATTGAATCACGACCGCAGGGAGTGATTCATGATGATTGAATGAGGATTCAAGTGTTAGAATCCTGAACGACGTGAGTGGTTCATGGTCCTCGGTATAAATCCGTTCTATTAAAAAGTTGCATACTATACTTTATACCATGACTACGAGAAAAAGAAAGATTGGAAGTTTCGTCCTGCGTTCCTTGCGCAAAAACAATAATTAGATGGAGGTCAAATATATTAGTGTGTTCTAAATTCAAACACCAAAACAGTGACTAAAAGTGATTTTTATTCACTGTTTTCAGTGAATAAAATAAGCTTTTTAGATGGGAATGGTATAATATACTATTTTCAACCTATTTTGGTCTCACTGCTAGGCAAGAGTCTCCTAGAGACTTATTTCTGTTTAGCCTGTATGCACCCACTGCTGGGTATAGGCCTCCTCTTTGTCACGCCATTCTTTCCGATCCTGCGCCAATCGAATCCAGTGTGCTCCTGCCGCTTTCACGGTATCGTCTGCCCACCTGCCCAACTACTAAGACTAATTTATTTATCTAGTAGGTGCCGCCCTCGACTTCGTTCGCGTCCCGTTGGATCCCGTTAATCTTTCGGGATAAAAATTAGCTATGTGTTAATCCAGGTCACGGACAATATATATTCCAAGTTTCATCCAAATCGGATCAGTAGTTTTTATGTGAAAAAGTAACAAACATCCATCCATACTTACAAACTTTCGTGTTTATAGTATTAGTAGGATGTATCGTAACCCCCGACTGAAAAAGGGAGGGGCGTTGTGTGATTGTCTGTGCCCTCGTAGTTCCGAAAGTAAAGCTCCGATTTGGATGCGGTTTTCTTCAGTATCAAAGTATTCAGATTTGATGAAGCAAAGTCCATACACCAAGTTCTGATGATAGATAGAAATAAAAAAGTAAAACAATGGGCGACCTTATCGCTAAAAGCGATCTCTCTCAGACAACGACATTGTATGAAGTATCAAAGTATTCAGATTTGATGAAGGAAAGTCCATACACTGAGTTCTGATGATAGATAGATTGATAGATATAAATAAAAAGGTAACACAATGCTTTATCGGTAAAAGCGATCTCTTTCAGACAACCAAAGTCACGACCACGGCGATGAAGATCCCAAGAGATTTTAATGATAAGCGGTCATAAAATTATTATAAATGATAATAAAATAACTTATTAATTTAAAATCAATATATATAAAACTCTTTTGAAGCTGACTTAGAATCAACGCACAGCCTAAACTATAAGTCCTAGAGGTATGAAATTTGGAGGGTAGTATCCTTCTATAGTGTAGGTGCACTAAGAAAAGAATTTTTGAAAAGTCACACTCCAAAGGGTCTATTTAGTACGCGAGCAACGCCGCGGGCGACGGCTAGTTATAACATATATTGTTGTGCAGTTCATCAATGGGGGCGAGTGAGCTGGGTTCGTCTGCTGGTTCAGCTCCTCAGTCGCTGCCTACCTTCCATCATCCGAGTCACGGCCTTCTACGAGAGAACCACTTCACGCAGCAGGCCTACCACAAGTACCACTCGCGCTGTCTCAAAGGTACCATAAAAATATCTAAATGAGAGAGAGAGATGTTGTTTAAAATTATTGCTGCCTCTTACTAACAGGTTGTCAAACAGTGACAGAGTTTGATTTTGATCAACTGTGGAATTATTCAGCGCTTTTATGTTTGGCTCCTTAGACTAAAGCAATGCTTTCTTAACTGCACTCTGGGGCGTCAAGTGCCAAATAAATATAGGGAAATATAGTAGGTGCCAAATAACACCGCAATACCGGTCATTCGCCCACCTTCATCACGATGTCGCAAAATTCAATTTATGAATGGTAAGCAAACAGTACTACGAGATTCGAGCGATACCGTCTTAGCGACAGGTTTGTGTGGAAAGCGACAGAATTAGCCAACAAAGTAAAATGAATTCATCTTATCGTTGGTTTTTGCTTTAAAAAAAAATGCTTAAAAAAATGGCGCCTCAGTAAAAATAAGTTTGGGAAGTCCTGGAAATGTCCATGAATGTTTATTTTTATTTTATTTTTTTATTTACAGAACGCACAAAGCTCGGCGCCGGCCAATCGCAAGAAATGAACACTCTGTTCCGTTTCTGGTCGTTCTTCCTGCGCGACCACTTCAACCGCGCGATGTACACGGAGTTCAGGACGTTAGCGAACGAGGACGCGAACGCAGGCTTCAGATACGGACTCGAGTGCCTGTTCCGGTTCTACTCGTACGGACTCGAGAGGAAATTCCGACCGGAACTGTACCAACACTTCCAGCAGGAAACTATACAGGACTATGAGAAAGGTAATAAAAAAAGTGTAAATATCAATTTTTTTTATACAATATAGGTATCCGTTTGACCACAATCTCACCTGATGTTAAGCAATGATGTGGTCGACGATGTAGCACGGTTACCTAGAAGATACCTATTCACTCTACTCTTGAAAACTTCCAAATTATAGTCATTCGGGAACACAGACGCCGGCACCGAGTTCCACTCTTTGGCTATCCGCATAATAAATGTAGACGCAAAGCGTTTAGTGCGGATTGGTGGCATATCTACCATGAACGGGTGTCTCGTCTCCGTACGCCTAGTGTACTTCTTCAACAATAAGTACCATAGGTATGTGTGCGAGCGCTTCCCTAGGATGCGTGTTCTCCATCCCAAAGGGAAGATCTTTCTTGCCGGGCGATCGGCTTGGGGTCCGAGGACCAATGGATAGTATTCGGTAGTAATACTGTGTTCAAACTCCGTGATAACTTCGTTAGCGCGATCTAGGATAGTTCTTATATAGCGCGCTAGATGGCGCTACACCACTTTGGTAATATAGAACTTTATAGTACCAAAAAATGTGTTTTTATTGTTATAAATTGATTTTATCTCCCCAGCAGGCCAACTATACGGACTAGAGAAGTTCTGGGCATTCCTCAAGTACTACAAGCACGCTGCAGCGTTACAAGTGGAGCCGACGCTCAGGCAGCACCTCGCGCAGTTCAAGAGCATCGAGGACTTTCGCGTGCTTGAGGTATAGCTTCACTCTTACTTACCTTCAGGTTAAGAGTGCTTTTCTACCATGGCTAAGCTACGTTGCTGAGGATGTGTTTGAAATCCATTATTTCATTTATTCACTAAGAAAATAACAACTAATACAAGTATTTACAATATTTACTGTAGGGGTTGTCCTATGCAAGGGATGGGGAAAGTTATTCTCATAAATTGAAATGCGTGTCTTAGGATTCACTTCAATTGTCTATTCGGAACTTAAAGGGCACACGTAAAATCGATACAAAAATCCTAGATGTAATATAATTACCCTATAAGCTCGAAGGGGGCGTAATCAGAGCGACCACTAGAAGCTTGGACATGTGCGAAGGGACAATAATTCGTAATTGAAATTTTCATACAAAAGTACAACTTTTATCATTTTAGAAATTTGCGACAACCCTAAGTGTTTGTTTACTATTTGCGTAAACCCGTACACACGCATGCATACGTAGGCACCATCCTACCGCGTCGCACGCACACGCTAGCTGTGTGTAGTGTAGATACATTTTAAGTAAAAATTTCGAGCTCATTTCATGAATGAAAACTTCGAAATCTCAAAAGTCGTAGAACAAACACTGTTCGCCATGACCTGTAGAATACCCCCCCTTCGGACTTATAGGGTATTTATGTTATGTATATACATAGCGTTAGATATAGACATAGACAATCATTTATTCGCTTTAGATTGAAATCATTACAATAGATCAGTTACAATTAAATTGGTATAACATAATATAATATTAATTCAAACAAACAATAGTACATAATAAGAAAAAAAAAGTATAATAGAATGATATGAAGATATATTATGTATATATAGTTAGTGTGAGATTGTGTTGTGTATGTGTACAGCCGCAGCTGAACGAGTTGTTAGCATCGCGCGGTGCGGCGGCGCCGGGACGCGGGCCGCACGCGCGCCCCTACGACCGACACCGCTCCGTCAGCGAGAGCGACCGCCACCAGGCCAAGCCTACCAACTACAGGTACAATACAACTAACACTAGAATACTACATTATTTAACAACGGGATAAAGCAGTGTCTTCTGTCGCGGGTGACGATTTAAATCGCGAGCGTAACGGACTCGAAGTTTACTCCCGAGCGTAGCGAGGGTGTTAAAAACTTAAATCACCAGCGAAGCGAGGGATTTAAGACGAGTCCTGAGAGTAGCGAGGGATTTAAGTTCACCCAAGACTAAGACAGCTTTATCACCGAGGAAAATACTCTACTTTTCGTACCAAAATTAACACAATAATAATATGAGATAGCATTTTAGAACATTAACTTATTTATAAAAATAAATTAAAATAAACTTAACGTTTATGTATTTGAAGAAAACAAAAACGCGGCATTTTCCTAGACTAATATTTTTTTGTCGGAAAAGCAAAGGCATCAAGCTCATACGGCCTGCATAATAAATGCGTATTCCTTTTTCAAAAAGATGTATAATGCTTTGTATACAAACTCAATGGTGTAAACACAGATGTAGTTCAGTATAAATTGTATTCCAAATTTAAATCACTTTCTCCCCCTAGAGGATGAAAGAAATCCAGTACAATTTTCTCTCCCTGTTTTTAACAGATTAAAAATGACTATTGTTATGTTCGCTTTTTGTGGCATAGAATGTCACTTTTCTGAGCAAGTGGTACGAATAATTCTTTATTGCACTTTAAAAAATCGTACAGAGGCGAGTTTAATGCTATTTAGCATTATCTACCAACTAACCTGGGTGTAGTGCGGAGATGATGGTAGTGCTTCTAAGGTAAAACTTTAAAAAGAAATAACAACGCCTTTATAACTACAATAACCTACAAAAATATACTAATACACATACATACCATACATGCCTAACCCAAAAAAGAATACATATATACCTACTATATAAAATTATTTAACTACTATATTAAATTATTTAACACTACTAGCTACTGTTACACATGCTTTAAAATAGCATGCTAAAAAGCGTGCTAATTAGCATGTTAATTATTAGCAAGGTTTCGATACACATGCTAAATGAGCACTTGCTCACTAAAAGCATTCTTAGCATGTGTAACAGTAGCATACCTCTATCACGAACAAATCTGACAGTCGCCGCGTTAGCGTATTCGAGTTATATTACGCGTCAATGCCAGCTCGACTGCCAACCGTTGTAGTGTCACCGCGCAGTGTATCTCGGATACGCTAGCGTTACGATACGTTTGCGATTGTCACATTTATTCGTGATCAAGGCACAGGTGTATACATCGCAAGTATCAAGCCACGCCGACGAATGCGGCATTGTTTTATATTTAGTTTGTCGCACCTTCAGTGTAGGTGCAATGTACAGCAGACTAGCCAGAGAGGATGCATCCTCAGGAAAGACTTAGTCAATACGTGCGGAGCTAGCTAAGCCACGGGGTTAGGCCGTGCTCACTTTGGATACGAATTTGTTCGTACGTAAACGTATGAATACTGTTCGTACGAATTGAGTGCTCACACTGAATACGTTTTTCTCCGTCAAATAGTACGACTGCGTGATAAATCCCAACAAGTTCGGATTGTATTGGACAACGTAAGTAAATGTACGTATACGTACGACTGATCGCATGCAGTGTGAGCGCTCCCATAGTCCTTGGAAGGTCGAGATCATTCGTGCGTAGTCGTACGCTTACGCGCGAATCAAATTCGGATGAAATCGTATCCAAAGTGAGCAAGGCCTTACTCGCAATTTTCCTTCACCGTTTGTGAGCACTGGCAACTTTTCCTACTAAAAAAATTCACAGTCGCACGAACGGATTTAAACGTACGTAGACCACCATTGATCCTTATATAGTTTACTAGCGACCCGCCGCGGCTTCGCACGGTTGCAATGCAGTGATGATGATGATGTATTATACATATAAACCCTCCTCTTGAATCACTCCATCTATTAAAAAAACTGCATCAAAATCCGTTGTGTAGTTTTAAAGATCTAAGCATACAAACATACAGACATTAGGACAGACGCGGGAAGCGACTTTGCTTTATAGTATGTAGTGATGATGTAGAGAGGCATATACCTAGCAGTGGATGAAGTCGTGCTGTGGACGATGACGTATGTATAGTATAATGTGATGTTTGTTGTCAGGGCTGGCGGTGCGGCGGCAGTGAGCGCGCCGCACCGCGGTCGCGCCGGATCTTGCGGCAATCAAAGCGTACTGGCGCGTGCCAACCCTCGCCGTAAGTACATATACTAGTATATTCATTCATTAGACACGCGTCATTCGGTATAAAGCTTAGACCGCGAGAGCGGAACTGCACTGCAGCGGAGCGTCGCGTCAGTTAGCTTCTATATTCTTTTACCTTGGAAAGAATATAGAAGCTAACTGCCGCGACGCTCCGCTGAAGTGCAGTTCCGCCCTAGTGCGGTCTAACCTTTAGTTCTGCCTGCAGTGCTGTGGGTCGTCGCGCGTCGGTGCGATCCCCACTGAGAACAAATAAATAAATAAATATTCACGGACACTTAACACAACGCCTTCTAGTCCCAAACTAAGCAAAGCTTGTACGATGTAAACTAGATGGCTGATAGAATACATACATACATTTTCTTTTTGTAAATACATACTTATAATGCATAGAAACACCCAGACACAGAAGAAACATCTATGTTTGCCACACAAATGTTTGTTCTCGGTGGGGATCGAACCCACTAATATTACTAAATACTAAACAGCTAAAAAGCTAAGCAGCAGTAGCTAGCTACTAAATATTTGTGGGGACAAACATAGATACAAAAATATCTTCCTGCTGTGTTTTTCCTTAGTGACTACAATATGGGGCACTTCAAAGAGGGTGTTTTAAAATTCTTCAAGGGTCGGCAGCGCGCGTGTGGCTCCTCTGGTGTTGCAGGCGTCTACGGTAACCGATTCCCATCTGGCGGGCCGTACGATTGTTTATCTACTTTGTTGTATAAAAAAAATAGATGTTGGTTCTGTGTCTATGTGTTACTATGTATTACGTATATATTTAACAAAAACATGTGTGTAATTCACACGTGGTAGAAGTGAAACCTTCAAAAAGACTTTCAAATCACAAAGATGCTAAAGAAGTTGTCACTTCAAAAAACTAAAAGTGAACGAGTTTGCTCGAGACTTGAGCCCACGCTCTTCGAGCTAGTCTCGATTCGATCCAATCCTCCGTAGAATGCGTACTTAGGGATCTCTCTTCTCGTTTCCTCGCTTTTTCGTTGCATCTTCGTCATTTCCTCATCGACTTTCAAATCACAACGGTGCAACAAAAAATGTTTGTAAGTATTCTATCATCAGTCTAATTCCCATAGATAGATGATGATTTAGTTTGGGGCTAGAGACCGTTGTGTGAAATGTCCATGAATATATTTAAAAAAAAAATAGTTTACCTAACGCAGCTACTATACTATACACTACTATACTATACACTACTATACTATATATCTATTACTATACGTCACATTTGTTCGTGATCACCCTTCTGGTTACATCTCAGCTGAATGCCTTTTTACAACATGAATTGGTGTTGGTATTACTTGTTTTATTTGTTCTCGTTTTTATTTCCAGCTAACAAGAAATCGAAGCAAGAAACCGTGGCCCCGTCCGATGTGAAACCCGCTGCAAAAACCCAATAAACAAATACACAACTGTACATACATAGAGAGGACTATACAGTGTAGAAATATGCATTTTTTTTTATAATTTAACTACGTTTTCAAGTGTTGTGTAGTGATGGACACGGTATCGCCAAGCAGGCGTTACACTGACGGAGCCTAGGTATGTGTTCTTTTCGACGTTGTTCTCTATAACTTACTAGCGCCTTCCCGCCTTAGAATAGCCCGAGACTTCGTTCGCGTCCCGTTGATTTTCCGAGATAAAAAGTAGCCTATGTGTTAATCCATGTCACGGACATTATATTGTGGCGTGTCCGAACGGACAGATTATTTTGTGATGTTGTCACACTAAGGGTTTGGCCTTAGGTTGGCAACATGCGCCACTTCCGAAATTCCGGTCGGCCATTGCCTGGCACACACAACGTTACGCTACCGACACGTTACTTTTTCCTGTGCATTTTATTAGTCTATACAAATATTATAAAGAGGAAAGGTTTGATTTTTTGTTTGTTTGTTTGTTTGTATGAATTGAATAGGCTCCGAAACTACTGGACCGATTAAAAAAATTCTTTTACCATTAGAATCCTACATTATCCCTGATGAACATAGGCTATATTTTATCCCGGAATTCCCACGGGAACGGGAATTACGCGGGTGAAACCGCGAGGCGCTGCTAGTTCTCCAATAAACTGTGAAACTTGTTCCGGCGTTTCAATTATCGGAGAAAGCCTCGTGCTAGGTTGAGCTCCAAAATATGTATATTCCAAGTTTCATCCAAAGCGGATCAGTAGTTTTTACAGTAGAAAAAGGAACAAACACCTACATTTATTTAGTAGTTAGTTTAGTTTCTCCTTGTCAAAGTAATTTTAATTACTTTCTTATCATTCTGCTCTTATACTACCTTATTCTTTTTATGTTTTGATCACATTTTTTTCTGTATCTATTTCTTTTTTACTTGTGAAAACCTTTTATTGTCCTACTGTTTCCATTTTTGTACCTAATCTATGTTATGTGCTGTCGGTTTTCCTATAAACAAATAAAATACATCGTCTCAAGCTTTCGAGTTTATAATAATATTGTAATTGGAATAGTATTTATTATTTCACTAGCTTCCGCTCGCGACTTCTTGCGTCGCATTGGATCCCGTTGATTTTCCAGGATAGAAAGTGGCCTATGTGTTAATCCAGGTTACGAACTATATATTCCAAGTTTCATCCAAATCCGGACCAGCAGTTGCAGTTGCAGCGTGATAGATACACAAACATCTTCATTGATCATGACAGGCGTCATGGCTCAGTCGGTAGTAGCTCTGCCTTCCGTGCTGTGGGTCGTGGGTTCGATCCCCACCGAGAACAAACATTTCTGTGGCAAACATAAATGTTTGTTCTGTGTCTGGCTGTTACTATGTATTATAAGTATGTATTTACAAAAAAAAAAAAGTATTTAAGTATCATATCAGCAATCTAGTTCCCATAGTACAAGCTCTGCTTAGTTTGGGACTAGAGGGTGTTGTGTGTAATGTCCAAGAATATTTATATTTATTTATTTATTTATATCTTTGACATTCATAATATTAGTGGGATAGTGGTACGGGATACGATGTTTTTTCGAGTCGATTAAGTGACCACCATCAATGATTTCTTTGTATTGTTTCAGCTTACCGCATCGACAATAAGTAATGCTGCGCCTGCGCCGATCGGCATTGCATTATTGACATTAAAACTAGTAATAAGATACGTATGCCTTCTTATCCTTATTTCGACGTTCTTATACCCTGGACCATGAGGGATCTTAACAACGATTTTCTATACTGAAGAGTCTTCGTCTATTTTAATTGAACGAGAATTGAAAATATATAAATTGGAAATAGATTAGTTTATTCTTCAGTTAACAAATCGCTGTCCAGAGCGCTCATGTTTAATCTGCTGATTATGTATCTTTCGATTGGTTTGCGATAGGCGTTGGTCTTTGAACATCACACATCCTTCTAGCTTGCTAATCAAATAATAATCGCATTTAGACTTTCCAAAGGATACGGAATCGTGAGAAAGTGAAAAAACTAACACAACAATAATAAATAATAATAAACAGTTGCTAAATAGTCGCGTTCACACTATGCCGCAGTCGGCAGGGACTTGGGCACGAGCATAGTGTGAACACGATAATGCCTCTGTCCCGGCTCCCGGCCCAAGTTCATGCCCTTGCTCTCTAATGAGAATAAAGGCGATGTTGCTGTGGCAATAAGTCCGGCAGCTGCATGGGCATAGTGTGAACGCGGTATGAGCACAACTTTATCGTTCCATATTCAAATCATCGACGCAAGGTTGTTTACATTTTCGCTGTCGCAAAACTGTCGCGAGCTACATATTCAGTGGTTGGATTCTATATGGGTATATGTGATGAAAAATTGTGGCAGAGATTACCCTCTTATGTAGAAACATTCTGAATTAATATCTCTATCAGATTTTTCATTACATTTAATACGTTGCTTTCTATGTGTATTCTTTATGTTCGCATGGTTAGAGTAGTTTCAATTTTTAATTCTATACAGTATAGTGAGATGCGAAAGGTGCTGGTTCGATGCCCGCGTATTATTTAATATCTACAAACAAAAGTGCCTCCATTTATAAATCTGTTTAGGAAATTAGATAATTATAATATAAGACTAAATAAATACTGAGACTACTTTAGCCCTGCGGTTTTGTGTGACTTTAATGTGGGAAAGAGCTGAGCTCGTAAGATTAGAAATGTGACATGAATAAATTCTTGTTGCTTTTGCACAGTGTCCAGTCGTTTGATAAAAAAATCAACTAAATGTTGTCAAAATTATTAAAAAAAACTAGAAAAACCGACTTCAATTTGATTACCTCATGACTTCATCATCAGATGATGATGATAATGGCATTTCATTGGGCCTGACGTGTCCATTTATCTATACATCTATACAAAAATTATAAAGAGGAAAGGTTTGATTTTTTGTTTGTTTGTTTGTTTGTATGAATTGAATAGGCTCCGAAACTACTGGACCGATTAAAAAAATTCTTTTACCATTAGAATCCTACATTATCCCTGATGAACATAGGCTATATTTTATCCCGGAATTCCCACGGGAACGGGAATTACGCGGGTGAAACCGCGAGGCGCTGCTAGTTCTTATATAAAAGCCAACTGAACCGAATTTGATAAACATTTCAAATTTTTTCAAATAAAAAAAGAATTGTTCAAATTGGTTTTAAATGAGTTCTGAGGGTAACAAACGTTATAAATACAACCTAATTGAGAACCTCCTTCTTTGAAGTCGGTTAAAAATGCGGATGTTCACGATAGCGTGTTTCGACTAAAAACATTCACAATAAAACCTTCACAACACAATCCTTACAAACTATTTGTTTTTGCAATCGAGAAAGTCCTTAAAACAATCTGCATAAGATTCAAAATGTGAAACATGCACAAGGTTTGCCGGTGGAAACGCAAATCGATATCTTCACAGAGTTGTGCATGTTTTATTGTGAATGTTTTGCAGTGGAAACGTACGGTAATGCTCGGTTCTTTCACCACTAATGGCTTGATTACACTCAACGAGTGCAGTGGCGAGACAGTAAAAGAGCTAGGAGGGAGGTACTCAATTTGATTCTAGTGACTGCCTCGCCTCTTTGCTCGGACGAGCACTCGCCCGAGCACTCGGCCGAAGACACTGTCTCGCCACTGTACCCGTTAAGTGTAATCAACCAAGTTCGCATTATAATATAGTTTTTAAGTAATGGGTCAATGCCTGCAGTACTTGTTTTTCTTAGATTAATGTTTGCTTCTTAGTCAATAACTAAGATCATAAGTTTTCATAGCGGTGCTTCCACGTGCAGCAAAATTTAAACTTTCGGATCTCGGGATTTCTTGTACAGATATTTTTTAAAACGTTTTATCTTTTTCATCGTCAACTATATTGGTATCTTAAGACGCACCAAATAACTCGCTCGCACGTTTCTGAAGATATAATATCATTGAAGTTATATTTATGATATACTAGCTGTACCCTGCCTTGCGGGCCTATGATGCGCACCGCGAGATATTTGTCATGTCGTTCTGTCAAAATGTAAGCATTTTGTACCAGTTTAGGAACTATTGCATTATCTGTGGTACCTAATGGTGTCGACAAAACGCGCCATAATGTACACTCTTGACACTTGTTAGTCGTCGTACCTCTCCGAGGACGAGATAATAGTCATGCGGAAATGTCAAAAGTTGAAAATTCAAAGGCGCGGTTTCGCGACAATATTACCACAGATAATGCAATAGTTCCTAAATTGGTGCAAAATGCTTACATTTTGACAGAACGACATGACAAATATCTCGCGGTGCGCATCTTACGCCCGCTGATGCGGATTATATATCATGCAAAAATGTCAGCTCGATGGGAGCAGAACTTGTTGAGTTTTTGAAGCGTACACAAACCAACATAAGATTAATTTAATTTTATTGAGCGACAAACACCACAGCTCTTAAGAATAATGTTGAATCTTAATTTTAAAGCCGATAGCCAAAGACGGATTTACATTCTAAATACAATACATACAATACATAGACCGCCCATTGTACGTTATGTAACATACTATAACATAATCTGTCTCGCATATTAGTTTGTAAGGTGTACCTACGTACAATAAAGTATTTTCATTCATTCATTCATTCAATACATACAATACAATACATAAGCAAATATGTATTATATATATTAATGTTTTGTGCAATAATATTGCACAAGGTTCAGCTTAAATATCATTTTGATCTAAATCAATTTTATAAAATGCACTTATAATTCATTTTATGGTCGGAAAACTTATTGTTTGGGATTTTTCATAAATAATTTCAGTGATATTATATCTTTAGAAATGTTGAAATGTGCGAGCGAGAAGTTGGACGCATGTCTCTAACAAAGATAATTGCCATAATGTCACGTAAAGTTGATGGCGAAAATATGTATAAGGGCCGAATACTGAAACGTCACTCAAATTTAAAATTATCCTGCCTCTGTTTGACCTTACTGATTGGTAAGAGATGGCAATAATTTGAGCGTGAACTTAATCTGAGTAGCGTTTGAGTATTCGGGCGTAAGTCTCATAAGACTGCATACAACATTTTAAGAATGATTTGTAAAATAATGGCAAGGAATGATAGGAAAATGTATGTTTAGAAGCGACAGCAGACTTCAAGAGAGTTAAATGATATTTTTGTAAATAATTTGACAGATAAACATGTAAATTGGTGTAACTTTGACATTGTGTAAACTGCTATTCGGCGCTCAATTCGGAAATATAGATTTTAACTGTCAGATTTACTCGAAACTACAGATACATTTTGAGTTTAATTTTTACATTAATTATTGTTTTGATTTGGTATTTTTTCTCTAAGTGTAAGCACTAGTTACTAATATCAAACTATGTTATACAGAATAGAGTTAGTTAGGTACGTATATCCTGTGTACATAACCGGGTCACGGAATTAGAAATTAGATTTCTATGACATAATCTGGTGCGCTATTGACACTGACAATGTCAAAGTCAGTTTGACTTCCACTAATTTGACATTGTCGACTAGTCAACCGTAAAAAGTTCCACACAATGCTACTACAAAATAAGCGATAAGTATAACCTGCACACAACGAAACGTTGACTTGGTACTGTCACCTGGCACATGTCACTTTGACATTGTCGCGACATGACAGCAATTTATATTTACAAATAGCTTTAGGGAATTCTTTTCAGCGGTGCTACGTTCCGCGAGATGTTTGTCTCCTCGTTCTGTCAAAATGTACTATTTTGTACCATTTTTTGAACTATTGCATTATCTGTGGTAATGTTGTCGACAAAACGCGCCTTTTTATCAACTTTTGACAGTTCTGCGTGACTATTATCTCGTCCTCTGAGAGGTACGACGAGATAATAGTCACCCAGAACTGTCAAAACTTAAGAATCGAAGGCGCGTTTTGTCGATAACATTACCACAGGTAATGAAATTGTTAAAACACAGTAAGCAAGCAGGAATATGACTTAGTAGCAAACTCTGGTGACGGAGTTTTTAGGCCGCCTTAAGGCCTCCGTCGTGGCTTAACGACTGCTTGCGCCGGGACAGTTTAACGTCCCGTGGAAGCACGGAAGCGCTCAGATGTAATTGCCACTAACGGTCACCCATCCGAATAGTGACCGCGCAGAACGTCGCTTAACTTAGATAATCGGTGAAGATCGACTAAGCAAGCTTAGCCACGAGCGCTTCATTGCAAAATTCCTTCATTTTGACAGAACGAGTAGAAAAATATCTCGCGTACGGATCCTAGCTTCGCAGGTTTGCTTTGTAACACTGCCACATATACACACAACAGCACATTGTATTTTTATATGTTTAGGCGTGAATGTTTAAGTATATAAAAGTTTAATCATTTTTGATGAAGACAGCTGGTACAAGATGAATAATAAAAGTTGATTTGATGACACATCCAAAGCCTTAAAACTATTAACTAGACGGTGAGATCATCAGCCACGTATATAAACAATATAAAATACATAATAAGATACCGATTATATACCTATGTATTATGTAATAAAAATAGTTTAACCCTTGCTCAATATTATGTTTTTTTTTCATGTATGAGTGTGTAAAATATGACTAAACGTTTAGTTATTTATCTGAATCTTTTTAAATGATATTTACCCAAATGATAATTTTCTCCCATTCTATCAAAATTACACATTGAAAATCTCGTTTTTCATGAAACGACATTCAAATTTTGACCCCCGTTTCATACATTGTTTTTTTTTTTGAAAGTACGAATCTAGTTTGTGAGTTTCGCCAGTCTGGACAGATCTATCAATATCCACAGTAAAATTCATAAGAACACATTTGTTTGTGAAATAATAAAGAAATAAGATATGGTTCAGATAACTAACACAAAACGCGAATTTTCAATAAGTTTCATAAAAAAAAGAACTGTAAAATGCACTAATATTGATGTAATTGTTAGGAGCGACCGGCGTCGGAGAGTTAGAACATATTAAAGTGAAATTCTTTGACTTATTTTAATTTTTTTATAGTTTTAAGTGTGCTTTTTTTCGCGTGAATACTTTGGTTTGTGGCGGTTATTTATTCATATTATTTAGTTTTTAAAATTCATAAATCGTATGTTTGGACGTTTGAACATGGAATACTTATGGGCGGTTTTTTTTTATCAATATTTGAATAAAAATCAGATTTAGATGAGAATTAGTAAATAAACTGAAGCCTTTAAACATAGTCGCCACAGCTAAACTATTATGTAAACTTACTTCTTAACTGTTAGAATAAATATAAAATAAAAAAAAATACGTCTTAGATGATGCTAAAGATCGCTTCAGTTTGTACATTTAAAAATAGTTCCTATTTTAAACAATATCGATTAGGGGCGTGACACGTGAACCATTTGAAATAGACTAAAACCACGAGAAAAGAAAAAAAATATAGTTTAATCAAACAGTATATTAGGCATTCACAAACTTTAAAAAGAAATACGCTGTCACGATTAATGTACGAATATATTGCGTAACCCGTCCCCTTATTTACCATAGTTAGAAAAAAGCATTTGCAAAGTTAACCATAGAGATGATTAGGCTTTGTTTTGGAGCGATCGTAATGCTTGTCGTGTGACGTCACACTATTAAGAATATTTTGATATTTTGTAAGTACAAAATTCAAGTTCATGCAAAAACTTATGTAAACTTGTAAACAATATTACTTACAAGAAATCTACAGTTAGTTAAATCTGCAATTTTACGTACAGATTTTGGTTAAAAAGTCAGTTTGATTCTATGTCTATGTCTCAAAACTTGAGAATGGTAAAATTGGTTGTTATAAACCTAAACCTAGCTAAATGTTAAATTGTATTTTCTAATAACAATTCAGGAATTAAACTCTTAGTAAAAATTTATAATAATCATAATAAGTGTGACGACACACGCGACGTCTTTTAAGTTTTTTTATTGTTAAGTTCTTTTAAGTTAGTTGGTCAATACAAATAATTGCAATTTGTTTTTCTATTCGTAAGTACGCCAAAGCAGAAGATATGTGCTAAATAAAATATAGATGTACCGCATACAATACAAATAACTAAAAATATACAAAAAAAGTTTGCTAAAATATGTTAAGAGATGTAAATTTAAGGTGTTTCTAGCTATCGGTAACCAGTGCATTGTGTAATGATAAAAAAAGAGGTTTCATTGTTAATATTTTACGTATCCTATAGTTTTCGAAAAATAATAATTGGTTGTTGTATAATAAAAAAATACGCGCGTAGTGTAATAGTCATACGGTAGATTATACTCTTTGAGAAAAAAAAATAAGATAACTTTTTTAAGATGCTTGCTAGCGTGAGCGGCGGCCGTCGACTGTGGGGATAAATATGATGTATTTTTTCAACAATTTACCACATTGCGGCTTTTAATCGAATTATTATGAACTGTCAAAGTGCTGTCAAGTGCCGCCGCGCGCGCCCCTATGGCTGTAAGTAAACATTATTATAACTATACATATTATTATATTGATAAATAAATTAATAATAAAACTGTATGTTGTTTTTATTAATTTTTCCTTAGAACTACTTTGGTACTATTAAGAAGTAAAATTCAGGCTTCTACATCTATTATGGGTAGGTAGTTTAAATATGGAGGGAGGAGTATACTTATAAAACGCTACTAATGAAACAGTTTATAACAATGTAGCTCTGTCAATGCTTGACATTACCTGAACGTTAACTTCGTTTACACTTGGAAGAACATAAGGGCTGGTTTCACCATGCACCATAAGGGCTGGTTAGCCATTTAACGGACTGATAAGGTCGTTTTGTGTTTCACCATGCCCTAACCAAGGATTATCTTCGTTATCTGACTGTTAAATCTGTGTGCGTTACTCCAGCAAAAAAGTGTTGAATCTGAAAATTCTAAAAATGCAGATAATTAGTGCCTACTGCCCTGTAATTGTGCCCCAAGTTTTAAATTTGTGCCTATAGCCGTTTCGGAGTTATTCTGATCTGACGGCCACCATATAAACCAGCTAAACAAAAATACATCTGCTTTCGTTTTATTTAAACAGCGTTGAACGTCGTTTTAATTTAGTCATTTGACATTTTCAGAGACATAACGGTTGAATTAGTAATCCTTTGTCAATTTTGTTTCGTGGGACGTAAATTACTTAACAATATAACATTCTTGTTAATTTTGACGCCCGATTACGTAACACTCTGTTAGCAAGACTGGTGAAACTGGGCCTTAGGCTGAAATACTCAAAAGTCATTTAAATTTGAGCACCACTTAAAGTTGCTCTTCCTCTGTTTGACATTACTCATTTGTAAGAGATGGCAATAATTTAAGCGGGACTTAAATTGAGTATTCGCCCATGAAGTCTGATAAAATAGGTTCGTGATGCCAAATTTAGTTCATTTTACGTACGATAGAGGCGCTGTGCGAAATCTCATACAAGTCGCTAGCGTCTTCCATATGTGATAGAGCCACTTATTCGTCTGCCATCTCGGGTTTCAACCAGCATTCACTTAGCGCAGCGTCTAAATTCGCCTTCATCGTCTATGAATTCGAGTACCTAATGTTACCATTTTGCTACTTAAAGCTTTGTGCTTATAGTGAAAAAATTCGTATGTAGGTACTTACCTCAAAGAATCTGAGATTATGAAGCATTGAAAGGAGTCCCGCCCAAAATGCCAGAAACGTATTTAGCAGAAAGATAAGTAAATACGTGCGGAGCTAAGCCGCGGATTTCCTTGTAGGCATAGAAGATCAGAGCCCGTAGTCTGAATTTTGTTATGTTGACTTGCGACAAGTGAGAATAGATAAACTCGCAGTATTTGTATGGAGAAAAATAGTTTGCGAATCTCCCGCTAGAGGCGCTTATCGGGTTTTCATACAAAATATCTCGCAATTCGCTTCTCGATATGCTTGTACCATGGTATGGTCCTAGTAAATAAACAAAGAAATAAAAAACAAAGTTAGGCACATGGTGTATAATTCGATTAAAACAAGTTACATTCACAGAACGGCAAACGTAAATTCATTACATATTTCATAATAAATTGCGCTTAAATAAACATTATTACAAGGATTACATCTGTACATGCAGGGTGATGCACAGAATGGTATAAAAAGTCGACTGAGGCTATTCTACACATTATTATGCCAATTTTTTTTGCGAGTTTCATGTTTCTTGAAACTGAAAATCCGCTACAGTCCAAACCATAGATCCAAACTTTATTCAATAGATTGAATTTTTTGTATTTTTCTTTTGTGTGTACAGAATAGTACCCCTGTCAGAATACTTAACACGAACGTAGAAAAGTCTATGCGGAGATACCAACACCACTTATCAAACTTATGTTAATAAATGTGTCCCGAACAAATTTCAATAGCTGATAAAATAAACAAAAAATAATAAAATTACTTAAATCATTTCCCTTCATAGAGTTTTACTCTTAATAATTAGGCTGTGCGTTACTCAATGAAGATAATAATAAATTGGATAATAAAACTCATGTACCTAGGGAAACCACACACAACGCGTGAGTGGGTTTTTGTAATTCGTATAGGTTTTACCCGATCCGCGCACGCGTTTTATGTGATTTGGTGCTAAAATCATAACTCATTACAAGTACGTAAAATAATACCGATCTAATATTTTGCTTTAGAAGCAAATTATTAATAGACAATTCCCAATATTCAATTTATCTTTTTGTTTGTTTTATACATAAGTAACACCATTGAGGTACACAATGGTGTCATCACTCCATTGAAAAACACCAAAATTTTGGCAAGTTTTATTTTTAAATTTGTCCGTAGAGTTTGTCCATGAATATTTGTATTTTTTTAATAAACTGATAGTTGAATATTGGGATTGAACGTTAATCTTACAATCGGCAGATTGTATAAAAAATACACGTAATCCAATCCTAATTTATATCAATACATACATTCATATTCTTTTTAATTGATTCTGTCTGTGTATTGGACGATTCAACAACTTACATAATCAGCCTATTTTTAACCGACTTCAAAAAAGGAGGAGGTTCTCAATTCGGTTGTATTTTTTTGTGATATTTATTTTTACACATATATACTCACTCACATTTGTACATATCTTTTTTTTTAACTTGTAAGGTGATAACAGATAAAAGAAAGGATGTATTTCCACTAGAGCCAAGTTACGTTGCTACGGATGTGTTTAACATCCACCATTAGGGATCGTTTAGTATGAAAACCAACGATCCCTATTGGTGGTTTCCAAACACATCCTTAACGCAGACTGCGACGTAACAAGAGACCATACTAGACGTTTTCCATACGATTATTTGTACGGCGGCGCATGTCGCATACAGCAGCGTTGTGCGTTACGATCTAGGGATTAAGGCGTATGTAAAAGGCAGACAACCCTCTCGCTCGCACATTTCAACATTTTTGAAGATATAATATAACTAAATGTAATTATGTGAAATTGCTGAGCTTCAGGGTCGAGAGAATAAAAATGCAAAAATTCAGTAAAAATATCACATTGATCCAAACAAGTTTTCTAACCAAAAAATATGCACGCGCTTTAATTTATCGTATTGGTATAAGTTTTTTGGTCGAAAAACTTGCTTGGATCAACGTGATATTTTTACTGAATTTTTGCATTGTTATTCTCTCGACCCTGAAGCTCAGCAATTTCACATAATTACATTTAGTTATATTATATCTTCAAAAATGTTGAAATGTGCGAGCGAGAGGGTTGTCTGCCTTTTACGTACGCCTTAATCCCTAGATCGTAACGCACAACGCTGCAGTATGCGCCATGCGCCGCCGTACAAATAATCGTATGGAAAACGTCTAGCATGGTCTCTTGTTCCGTCGCAGTCTGCGTCAGCGGCGAAGAGCAAACGCGGTACTCTGCGTTGAGCCGCATAACGCAGCGTTGTGCGTTACGATCGCGGAAACACTGCTTTAGCAACGGGACGCGGACGAAGTCGCGGGCGGAAGTTCTACATGATTGATCGTAGGCATTAGTCCGGTATTATTTTGACCTCGTAATGTGTTGTGGATCGTTTAATAATGCGTACATCGGAGCGGTGTACGTGTCTGACGTGCGCTTTCAAGTCTCGCAGCTTGAAGAACATGGTGCAGCACGCCGGACATTCTGCGTTCCTACGCTTGAGCACCTGGGAACAATAGAGATTAGTTTTAACTCAGTAAAACCACGCGTATTAGATAGAGTAACAAAGATCTGTCTATTATAAAACTTTACTGTAAAAAAAGCCAAAAATTAAAAATATGGATAAACTTGCAATATGGGTGCAGATCTACTAAATAAACGATTCTTATTCCGAAAATCTAGTTTGTCTGTCTGTTTGTTCGCGGATCACGCCTTAACTACTGGACCAATTTCAACGAAACTTATACCATTCGGAAGCCCTTTTTCCGGATTGAAACATAGGCTATATTTTATTGATATCAAAGACGTGGATTCTTAGACACAGCTTGAACTCTCTAAACCAAAAGCTGTCATTTGCTAGGAGCTCCGTCGTATGCTGGCTGCCAGATATTTTGGTGTAAAGTTACGCACGCGTACGAAGTCGCGGGTATCAGCTAGTTTTTTTTTATAATTTCTTTGTATCCTTCCTACAAATAAATGCACTTAAAGTACAAAGCTAAATAATTGATAGTTGTTACCTGCGGCGGTGATTTAGTAGTGATCAAGTCGGCCGCGTGTTCTGTCCTCGCGTGAGTTCTAACATCTTGCAGCTTGCGGAACGACTTCAAACATATCGGACAGTCTGCGTTCTGCTTCCTTTCTTTGTGCACCTGTGAGATAGATGGAATATTATTGTGTACCACATAAAAACATACATGTTTGTTCTGTGTCTGGGTGTGACTATATTCTAAGTATGTATTTACAAAAAAAATCCTACTATATCCTATTAATATTATAAACGCGAAAGTTTGTAAGTATGGATGGATGGATGGATGTTTGTTACTCTGTCACGTAAAAACTACTGATCCGATTTGGATGAAACTTGGAATATATATTGTCCGTGACCTGGATTAACACATAGGCTACTTCTTATCCCGTAAAATTCCCGGGATCCAACGGGACGCGAACGAAGTCGCGGGCGGCACCTAGTAAGTATATAATATGTATTCTATCAGCGATCTAGTTCCCATAGTACTTAGTTTGGGCTTTGTGTTAAATGTCCGTGAATATTTATTTATTCATAAAGTAAATACGTATTTATGTATGTTTGTCTATGTCCTCATAGCTCTTAAAAGTAAGACTCTGATTTGAATGTGGTTTTTTTTGTAAGATTTATCTGAGATGGAGATGGATCTGAAATATTCGCGGACGTTTAACACAACGCCTTCTAGTTCCAATCTAAGCAACGCTTATACGATGGGAACTAGATGGCTGATAGAATACATATGTATTTTTTTTGTAAATACATACTTATAATACATAGAAACACCCAGACACAGAACAAACATCTATGTTTACCACACAAATGTTTGTTCTCGGTGGGGATCGAACCCACGACCCACATCACCGAAGGCAGAGCTACTACCTACTGAGCCATGACGCCAATAATTGCAGTTTGAAACATTAAGTTCAACTCAATATATCGTGATTTGATGGACTGGAGTCAATACTCAAAGGTCTGATGATGAACAGCCATGATGAAGACGATCTAAGGATATTTTCATGTTCAGAAGTTTATTTTGTCAAAGGCAGTATTATTTTAAGGTAAAGTTTATTAATATTATTATTATTTTTTTTAATACCTCCCAATCGTGGTCCCATTTATGTTGCAAGCAGGTAAAGCTGAGATCACACAGTATACACTTGAATTTGTGTTTTGTGTGAGCTTGGTACTTATGACGTTTGTATGTTAATTTGTCCGAGAATTTCATTTCGCAAAACGCACATTGCATCTCAATTGTGGTGCTATGATCCTGTAACAAATGAAATGTATTTTTAGAATATAATTATAACTTATTTAATATTAAAAATCATAACTTTTATGTTATAAGGGTCATTGACCTCCGATATAAGCGATGTTCAATTAAAATATAGGTAGAAATTTAACACAGCGCCATAACAGCCCCAAAGCGGTTGGAAAATGGTTAAACGTAAGTGGCATTGATATTGAGAGGTTATACCGAGTTCGGATTATGTTAAGTGCGGTTGCATTCTGGTTGATGGAAGGTCGTATACGTGCATATACATACCCATGCAACAACGTCTTTTATACGACTTACAGGTCGTGTTGTAAAGGACTGTTTATGTTAAGTCCGGTTTTTAAAGGACTGTTTATGTTAAGTCCGGTTTTTTAAGGACTGTTTATGTTGAGTCCGGTTTACGTTAAGCTCGGTTCACTTGCAGTTTGCATTGGTTGTAGTTATGTAGACGTTTATATTGAGTCTGGCTTCTCGGTTTATTTGGTACAAGATCCGTCACAGTTTAATAGCGCTGGGAATATGGGTAGGGGTGCTTTGCGCAGCGAAATAGATATAAAATGCGGCTTCTGCGCATTCTAGGTCAGCGCTATTAAGCTGTGCCGGTAGTGCCGGTACCTGTACAGTTTATGTGATGTGCGGTTTATGTAATGTCCGGTTTATGTAATGGGATGTTTATGTAATGTCCGGTTTATGTGGTTAAGTGCGTAAAGCAAGCGTACCGATGCAACGTCTCACCGCTATGTGTTTGACAAGCGCCATACGCGAATGAAACTTCTTCCGACAGAGGTCGCAAATCATTACACGCACATTGTGTGTCTTTTTGTGCTTTGCGAAGTTGCTCGAGTCGCTGGAAATTAAAAAGTTACAATTACAAACAATTACAAAATTGGTAAACTGGACGCTTCACATGGCGCAATCTGGCGCCACTAAGCACTTATTAACCTGTTATCATCTGGAATTAGGGGTATATTCATATTGGTCTTCTAAACCTGAGCGTTGTCATGCAAAGGACAATTGATAGAGCATTTTTTAAAGCCGCGCTAAAATACCAGTTAATAATAATAAATATGTACTCTTACATATTTCACACAACGCCCTCTAGTCCCAAACTAAGCAGAGCTTGTAGTATGGGAACTAGATTGCTGATAGAATACTTATATACATATTTTTTTTGTAAATACATTCTTTTGATACATAGTACCCAGACACAGAACAAACATCTGTGTTTGTCACACACAAATGTTTGTTCTCGGTGCGGATAGGATTAAATATGAATAACGCGGTTAGTATTTACCTAAATGTTTTATTACACAGTTCGCATTTGAATATCGGCATGGATGCGTGTTCCCGCATGTGGAACTTGTATTTGTCGGGAGTCTGGAAGTTATCGCAGCATATCTGACACCGGAACGCTCTGAAACAACACACGAAATATGTACAGAGTGAACAAACATAACATCGACAGGCGTCACAGTACAGTCAGTAGCAGCTCTGCCTTCCGTGCTGTGTCTCAGAACTATAAATAAATAATAATGAATAAATATTCGAGGACATACCACACAACGCTCTCTAGTCCCAAACTAAGCAACGCTCGTACTATAGGAACTAGATGGCTGATAGAATACATAAATATTTTTTTTTTGTAAATACCTACTTCAAATACATAGTAACACCCAGACACAGAACAAACATTTATGTTTGCCACACACAATGATTATTCTCGGTGGAGATCGAACCCACGATCCACAGCACGGAAGCCAGTGCTGCTATGGTGGTATCGTACGGAATAATAGTTACCCACCGTACAACCGCCCGGGGTATGGGCGGTTGTACGGTGGGTCTGCAGGGGCTGTGGGTTCGATCCCCACTGAGAACAAACATTTGTATGTGGCAGACAGATGCTGAGGTGTCATTAAGGGTGAACTAGTCGCACACCTTTCCATACAAACGTGGAAGGGTAACTACTCCACTGTTTGACGTTGACCAACCAAAACTAAAGATTATATCAATTTATCTCGTCATAATCTATGTCTGTATACACCTCAAACCGTAAAAAAGTATTCATTTAAAAAATACAAGCTTCTATAGAATACTTTTGTATTTTTTAAATGAATACTTTTCTATAGAAGCTTGTATTTTTTTAATTAATACTTTTTTACGGTTTGGAGTGTATACAGTCATAGATTACGACGAGATAAATTGATATAATTGTGTGAAAATTTGTGAAAGTCGGCTAAGCCTTATAGTAGGCATCTTGCTACTAAATCGTTCGTTCTATGTTAAAATGTATTATGAATACTCATGGACATTTTACGCAACGCTCTCTAGTCCCAAACTAAACAAAGCCTATGGGAACTAGATTGCTGATAGAATACTTGTATAATATATATCTACTTACTTGAATTTAACTTTGCTCATGTGTGCGTCCATCAGCAGATGTTCTACTAGGTGTCGTTTTGCATCGTATCGACGATGAAACGCGCGATAGCATATAACGCATTCCTTGTCGTTCATCGTCGCAGATCGTAGGTGTTCTGAAAATAACACTAATTTATTATAAATACTTTTACTAATACTAATATATACTAATATTGGACCTTTGCCCAGCAGTGGGACAGTATGGGTTAACTAAAAAAATTATAAATTATCGGTAATCGGTTGTCTGGAAGAATTCGCACGTGCACGATAAGACAGTCAACTGTAGGGCTACATTTTACTGTTGCGTGCCGTAGCTTTTATGCAGTGAGTAATTTTATTTTTTTGTACACAAATAAAGAATTAATATTATTATTTATTATTATTATAAATAAATAAATGAGGCCTTATGCTCACTTCAGCAGAGATTCTACTCAAGTAGAGATGACGTCGTATCTCGGCTGGAAACTTGTTGCACTCCACTAATGACACTGCCCGTTTTAGCACTAGCGCCCTGGGCGAGATTTTTACGGGGCCCCCTAACCGAAATTCAAACACAACTAACATATAATTTATTATAAGTTAAAAAACTGGAAAAACCATCATCAAATGATGACAATGTTCATTGGGACTGTTCTATTGATCCTAAACACCGCAGAAAAGTCACAGGCAAGCAAAATACGCAATGCCGTGTACGTGTATGACGTGATTATTTCACAATTCTAATTCAAGTTCTTATTTATGTAACAAAATGTCAATTTAACAGACGTCGAAAACTCTATTCACTAGTCTATACTGTAACAAATAATCATATTTAAACCATGACAGATGACTGTTGCCGCTTTTTCATGAAAACTTAATAGTGAAGTGAATTAGATGAGCAGCTAATATGACTAATGTGACATCTAGTCAAAAACTCCAAAAAAACTGATTTTATCAAGAAAAACTCGGTTATAGTTTGTGGCAAAGGTTGACTACATACTCTTTATGCAAATATTTCTACATTAAAACCACCATAAGTTTTTTGTGGCACTCAAACCCAGATGTAATTGCTTTAATCGTACACGCAAAACGCCGGGATGAGCTTGGCTAAGCATCCCCGTGTATGTATACAATGTAACAAATCAATGTGATCTTATCTTCTAAATATGTATAATAAAACTCTTTTTTGAAGCTGACTGACAATCAACGCACAGCCTAGACTATAAGTCCTAGAGGTATGAAATTTGGAGGGTAGTAAGTGTAGGGGTGCATTAAGAAAGGAATTTTGAAAAGTCACACTCTAAACGGTCTAAAACGCGAGCAACGCCGCGGGTGGCGGTTAGTTACAAATAAGTATGTCACGTAACATTAGCAGACTGAATGTGGTAGCATTATTACGAATTTTGACATTAGCGAACTAGCAAACTTTGAATCTAATTAAAAGTCTGAGTATATAGTTAAATCTCTGCCGAACTGAGCGTAAGGCCAAGCCTTATCAGATATTAACTTATAGCGAGTTTGAGCGCCGCCGGGTCTAGCTTCTTGCTGTTCATAGTGACGCGCTCGCAGTCCACTACTAGCTTCGCATCTTCATCTCTCTTCTCTTCCTGAAATAAAAACATTTGTAAATTCATTTCACGCAGCAATATTGTAAGCGCTCGTGGGGTTATTTGCTTAGACAATCTTCAGCGATAATCTCAGGCTCTACAGGCGTCATGGCTCAGTCGGTAGTAGCTCTGCCTTCCGTACTGTTGGTCGTGGGTTCGATCCCCACCGAGAACAAACATTTGTGTGTGGCAAACATAGATGTTTGTTCTGTGTCTGGGTGTTCTATGTATTATAAGTATGTATTTACAAAAAAAATATGTATTTATGTATTCTATCAGCCATCTAGTTCCCATAGTACAAGCTTTGCTTAGTTTGGGACTAGAAGGCGTTGCGTTGAATGTCCGTGAATATTTATTTATTTATTTTAATCTAAGCTAAGCGACGTCAATATTGTGATGGATGACCCTTAGTGGCGTTTACATCCGAGTCTTCCGTGCGGAAGGCACGTTAAACTGTCCCGGCTCTACCAGTCGCTGAGCCATGACGGAGGCCTTAAGGCGGCCTAAAAACTCCGACACCCAGAGTTGGCCACTCTCTTATAAGCTTGCTTGCTTACACCACTATTTGTAAATAATTCAAAGCTTGTACAAAATATGACAAGAACCTAGTTAGTTATAATACAAACACTATGATATAACTATTATACAATTTTATACTAATACTATTTTTTTTATTCTTCTGCTGAACTTATGTATGATTCTCTTTGTATGACCTAAATAAACTGTTTCTATTCTATTCAATGTTTTAGTTATGTTAAACACATTTGAAACACACATTTGAAAGTTTTTCACATCAATATTTACAGTTACGCGATCATCTGTTCTGAATCCGCGGAAATAAGGATGTAAACCTCTGATCGAATTCTTGATACTTATTCCGATCCGAATCCGTGAAAATAATCTAGTCGTAAGCTCGTATGCTGATGAAGAAATCGTTAACTCAAGCATAGATTTCAGTATAAATCTATCTATCTTGTTCTAAATATATAGAACTCTTTTGAAGCTCACTGACAATAAACGCACAGCCTAAACTATAAGTCCTAGAGGTATGAAATTTGGAGGGTAATATTATTATATAGTGTATGGGTGCACAGAGAAAGAAATTTTGAAAAGTAGCACTCTAAAGGGTCTTAGAACGCGAGCAACGCCGCGGGCGACGGCTAGTTTTCATACAAAAATCTGGTGTTTAGCAATATTTTGTAGGAATCCAATGCCTTTTTCACGAATAAACAACATATTACTTACCATTGTCGATGCCGGTTTAGACCGCGTATTTTGAAGTACTAGATGTTTTTCCCAATGAACGAACATTTTTTCCTTATTCACCACATTGCGGCATTCTTGGCACCTTCAAAAGTAAAATTGTGGTTTAACCTTAGTTACAAAAAAATAGTTTTTACGTTTTTATAGTCTGCAAAACTAACAACTGGGAAACAAATCTTCTTGAATAAAGCTAAGAAACAGGACGACATTGTCTGTATGTATGTTTGTTCCCCTTTCACGTAAAAACTACTGATCCTATTTGGATGAAACTTGGAATATATATTGGCAAATTATAAGGCCTATATCCAGTGGACTCCTTCAGGGTGCTGTGATGATGCAGTTATTAATAATTATGATACTTACTTAACCTGTTGCCTTGACTTTGTAGATTCCTCACCGCCTTTATCAAGCAAATGTAACCCAACGAAATTACCCTTAATATGTTTCTGCACATGCGACAGTAGTTTCAACAGCGATTCAAAGGGCTCCCTGCACTGAGGGCACGTCATTGATTCGTATCCGTGACTATCAAAATGTAGGACATAGTTGCAAAAAGTTCCGAACTTTAGACCACATTTGGTGCACGGATGACTGTCTTCACCCGGTGACTGTGAGCAATTTGATGCTCTGTGGATTTTGTATGGTTTATGTTCGGCTGTGTAGCCACATTTATGACATGCATACACTTTTTTTCTTTTATATAACCCACTGGGACTAATGACGTCAATAAACATCTCGTCGGGGTTTATTTCGTCATTAGGAATCCATTCCATGTCGACGCCGCTTGCTTTTAAACGATTTATATCTAATAGTTTACCGAGTGGTACGGTTTCAGGTGATATTTCATCAGGGTTCTCGCTGATTTCATTTTTAATGATGATATCTTCCGGGTGCATTTCATCGATATCGATATCCGGTTCCACTTTGACTGTTAAAGTTTCCGGCTCCTCAGTTTGGTCCATTTCACTTTGTTCCATTGAACTCTGGCATAGATATTTGAAGTATTCTTCAGATTCATCAATGGGTTCCGATTTAATTTTGATGATTTCGACCGGGTTTTCAATAATATCAATTTCATCAACTGGCTCAGTTTTTATGTTTACATTTGTGAAGTCGAACTCTTCTGTCACACTTTTGACGACCTCCTTATTAGGAGTTTGAGTTTCTATACTCTGTTGTGGCTTATTTTGCGCTGTTTTTTTATTCGGTTGTGGTTTATCATGGTCAAATTCTTTACTGTGTTGTGGCTTGTCTCGGTCATATTCTTGACTTTGTCGTGGTTTGTCTTGCCCGGTTTCTATACTCTGTTGTGGCTTGTCTTGCCTGAACATGTTAAGAAGCATTTCTTCATAGTTCACCTCCCCATTCTCGGTGTATTCTATGATTTCTTTTTTAATATCGACCTCATCGACTGTCACATTGACATCAACTGTCAGTATCCTAGACGGAAGCTGTTGAGATGCTGTTTGGACGCTGGGCTCGCCTGTAATGAGAAACTCCTATTAGTTTTTGATCCTATTAGTTAGGTGATTAACATATTCAAAAATGTAGAAATTTTTGTTTTGCAAGTATATAAGTTTGACCTGTCGCCTCCTAAACTGATGACCTCATGCCCCTCATGTCGTCCGCTGCCAACTCGTACCTTTATTGGTAACTAATATGATATTTATTGGTATTGAGACTAATTCATAACTAATATTCATATTTTAAGAGATTAACTAGCGACCCGCCCCGGCTTTGTACCGGTGCGATGCAGTGATGATGATGATGTATTATACATATAAACCCTCCTCTTGAATCACTCCATCTATTAAAAAAACTGCATCAAAATCCGTTGTGTAGTTTTAAAGATCTAAGCATACAAACATACAGACATTAGGACAGACGCGGGAAGCGACTTTGCTTTATAGTATGTAGTGATGATGTAGAGAGGCATATACCTAGCAGTGGATGAAGTCGTGCTGTGGACGATGACGTATGTATAGTATAATGTGATGTTTGTTGTCAGGGCTGGCGGTGCGGCGGCAGTGAGCGCGCCGCACCGCAAAGCTGCTAAAATGACTACTAAATATGTTGTCCTATCATATAAATACATAAAAATAACACAAGTATATAGGTAATTTCCACATACCATGTTCAACAGCTTTAGTGTCTTTGACAGGCAATGACGGCGTTTCAGTTTCACATACATCTAAAAATATACTATTATTTAACATCTTCAAGTTTCAAAGAGACACATGCCTTTTGGGGTTTCAAAGAGACACAATATGCCATTTGGTGTTTCAAAGAGACATGCCAGTTGGTGTTTCAAAGAGACATGCCATTTGGGGTTTCAAAGCGACACATGCCATTTGGGGTTACAAAGAGACATATGCTTGGGCCTAACACCTAAATTACACGTATCAACTGCCGCATAAGTGTAGTATAATGGTAATACAAGTGAAATGTAGTGTACTTATGTGTAAACTAGTGCAACCTTTAAAGAACATTCAACTCTCTTAGCCTTAAATAGAGACTAATAAATGTGTTACTGAGAATGTTCTTAGAATATATCTACCTATACTAAAAACTTAAGTAACAGGTAGATCTTAATAATCATTAGGGATTATTCAATAAAAAAAAGAATTACAGTGTATAATAATCATTAGGGATTATTCAATAAAAAAAAGAATTACAGTGTAACTGCATTGAGTTTATACTACTAACCAGATTGAATGAGTATTTCCGTGCCATCCGTTTTCATGTAACTTTTCGGGACCAGCATCTGAAAAATATTTTGCCACTTTAAGGCCCGTATGCTGATTTAGGCCCTTCGCGCACTAGGCAGCCTGGCTGCGCAGCCAGGCTGCGGCAGCCAGTAAAATATATGGGAATTCGTTGCTGCCTAGTGCGCGGAGGCTGCACTGATCCAGACAGACTCAAGCATAGATTTTTGAGGCTGAAATGTGTCTATAACTTACCAATTCATAGAAGCACCTTCGTCTATCATTCTTCTTATTATGACAGATGACTTTGTGTTTTTTAACAGAATCCTCATCAATAAACAATAAGTCCTGGTCCGAGCAAATCGTACATCTGTATGCGAGTGTGTAGTTATCTGAATGCTTTGATGCTATATGCTCCATTTCTTGACACTTGGTGTTGATCTGCTTTGCACAAAACCGACAAAGCAACGGCCGATTGTACTGAGACAGCATATGTGACATAGCAAGCGATTTCGTTGCAAATTTCCTGCAACAATGCTCGCAGGATGAATTCTTAGCGCTTTTAGGGCAATTGTGAGTGCTGTAGTTAAAGTATTTGCGATAACAGTAAGTGCATTCCTTGTATGTGACCGGAACGGGTTGATCAGACCGGACCATGTGCGCCAACACCATGTGCTTATCTACCTCATCTATGGAAGACATAAAGCGGTTGCAGATAGTGCATTTTCTCCTGATATCTATATTAAACTTGCTCATGGCAGAGTATACGCAGATTGACTCGTGCACACTCCAAAAGTAGCAAGTGTTAAATGTCTTGGAGCATCGAGTGCAAGTGTAGGTGCCATTCTGATTCTTGTGAAAGCTCACATCGTTCCCACATTTCCAGCAGGCTTCATCTATTTCTATGAACTTCATAACACTGACTGCCTTAAAGCTTGCTACAAGCATGCATTCGTGCATGTGTTCTTTGAAAACCACTTTCATTGTTCTGATCTCGTGGATTTGGAGGTGTTCCCGGAACTGTTGTAGTCTCCACCACGCTAGGTCGCAGATATGGCACTGGTAGAACAGCGGGCATCGGACCCCTTTAGATGCGTTCACCCACACCTGCCAAGAGCTTAGGGCCATTTGCACCATGGACTCGTGGGCGCTGATTGTATCCGGAGTCTGTAATATATTCCCCCATAAATTCCTCATCTCAATATCTAGAACCTTGTCTGCTGGGTTACCAGACTTCGATGATATCTCGGCAGAAACATCAAAAAGTTTATCCGCATTGTATTTCAACATTTTCATACTCTGCATTTTGGCTGTACTGTTTTTGAGCATTTGGTTTTTGCGTATTCGAAATTCCTTTGTTATTAACGGGCGACTTGTATTTGACCGATATGTTGTAGTAAGCTTGTTCTGTGCAGTGTTTTCTTGGATTATTCCGTTAACTGCAAAAGGAATGAACTTCTTGATTCTGTTGTCCTCCATTTTTCTGGCAGCTTGCTTGAACGCAACCTGTAACGTTCTGCCTCTTATGCCTGTAACAAGGTAGTATGGAAGAGCAAATTCTTGAAACCCGGGCTTGCAGTAATCATGGTCAAACCGCAACGGGACTCGAGGGTAGAAAACTCTAGGTTTCAGATTCTGTAATCAAAAAAAATGAGAAAGGTTATTTATATTTAAACAGCTATCAATTTTTTTTTTCAATAGTACTTACCTAATTGAATTTTTAATAAAAGTTGTATTTATTCCATGAGTGATGCCTAAAAGTAGTAGATTTTTAACTACCTGTCTATTTTATCCATGGATTATTTACATAATTACCCTTTTTAGAAGTAAGGGGTATATTCATATTGGTCTTCTAAAGCTGTTGTCATCTCTTTTCGTTATCATACAAGTGACAATAGAGCATTTTTTAAAGTCGCGCTTAAATGACATTTGGATATGAATAAAGGAGTATGTGTTTTACCTTTACCTATTAATTTTAAGGTCTTATGAGAAAAAGCAATGCAACAGGCAGACGGCCTGATATTAAGTGGTTTCCTCTGTCTATAATAATGCCGCAATGAGCTAGTCCATTGAGGATGTGCCTATGAGGCAATGCACTGTTGCAATAATAATAATCAATAATCATTTATTTGGTAAGGGTTATTACACGTCAGGACAATAATTAATTAATAATACCGTAATTAAGTTAATAATAAGTAGGTATACATACATACTTACATACTTTATAAAGTTTCACTAAATCTTAATTAAAATAAACCTTTGGTACCTACCTACCTATGTAATGTTTATTTTACATGATCGTTACATACCTAGGTATGTAGCTAAATCCACTAAATATTAGTACAAGGTACAACCTAAATGTTAGTTCATTATTTTTAGGTTATTTTTGTTTTGACTTTTGACAATAAACAAACAACAGCTGATTGGTTGACTAAGCAAACAATTGAATTCTAGTACATATACAGCGTCTACCAAAAATACAAAATACCACGTTGCATTATCGTGCCTAGAGTAGGTACCTAGATCTTTTGATTACAAAATACACCCTAACACTATGTAAATAGAGACGTCACAACGTATTAGCTCGATTTACGAATACCGTGCAAAGTTGGGTAGATTCACACAAAATTATATTTTATCCACCTACCCTTATTTTTCCAATCAATTTTCATTTCTTTCTTCCTACCCACGAAAATTCACAAGTATGTGTGCGCAGGTGCGCATCGTAATCGTTCCAAAAACTAACAGACCATACCTTACACGGCCAATCTAGTAGCTATTATTTCATAGGAAAACGTAAAAATCACTTAGCACTTTATACGAGGCTAAAGTTAAACCTATAGTTCTTGAATAAACATTTTTTAAACGAAACATGTACATCATTGTAATGTACATGAACAAAGCAGTGGGTAGGTACTTGACAACAAAATGGAGTCTATCTACCTGCAATTTCGGTGGAGCTGTCGTTTCGTCATAGTTTTCACTCACTATCTCATAATCACTATCATCATTTCGAACCTCCAATTTTGACTTTCTGCTTCGTTTCCTGCTTTCAGACATTGTAAAATACAGCTAAAGCTTCTCAAAACTATCTTAGCGTATTCTATTTGACGGTAAATAGCAAAAACCGCAATACATACCACTCACTGCCACAGGCGTATGTGAAACAGTGCTGCCAGATGAGATAATTGAAAATGCGATAGTTGTATTTCAAAAACGCAGATTAAAAAACGCTGAATTTTTTTAACATTGACATCGATTTTTCACTGTCGAATCCTTCACTTATAAATTATTTTTTAGACGAGAACGCAAGGGAATTTAATACTGTAGTATAGACAAAAGACAAACGACGACGACGACGTTGGAGAATCTAGAGACGATGCTCCTGCTGTGGACTTAAACTTATAAAAACCAACAATCATTAACCATTCGATGGAAATTACATCCTCTTCTCAGTATCCAGATTCCCTAACCTCCGCTTTTGGGAAGTTGTACATATTTGCAGTCATTTTTGTCAACTTATTTTTGGAAGCTCTAAAGCGGAAGGATTGATTGTCAAAATTTCAGTGGCACATCTGGCAACGCTGATGTGGAATGCATATGAATGAGTGAATGAAATGAACGAATTTGAATCATAGATGTGCAGGTGCTACCAACCCTACTGTTTTAACGTTACTTTAACGTTAACGTTACCAAGGAACTTAGTTTTAACAGTAGATTTGCTGTTTTTTTTACATTGATACCCCTGTTTTCTGTTTTATTCCAAATTTTTATTGTTTTTCAGTTATCGTTCAATTATTAACAGATTGCTACTCATTTAGAGCCACAGAAAGGAAAAAATAACTAAAATATGTGTCTAAATGATATTATAAAGAAAAATGAGTCTGAAAATACCTGGTAACAAATAAAAGTAGGTTATGAGGAAAGTATGAAATCTGCCTTTTTTTACTTTACATAATGTTTTTTCCTGTTTTTTTATTGGTGAGCTGCTTTTTCAGTTTCTTTGGGTTGGCAACACTTTCTTTGAGACTAGCTTTCGATGATGCTACCCTGCCATTTGTACGATTTAATCTTATTTGTACGACTTTTTTACATACGATTTCGATTATACTTTTTTAATGTTTGACGCATTCAATGAAGTGAATCAATGAAAGTTTGATTGAAAGCGTTTATCATGTTTCATGTCGGAAAAGGCGGGAAAAGTGAAAACGGAAAGGCGCGTCTTCTAGAAAATATACCTAAATCTATGGTCCGGCACGCGGCACGGACGATGTTGCCACTGTTGCCAGATCGGAATAAGTGAAAGTTTGAACCGCCGTTGAAGCGTAGCGTAGTAGGTATTGTTTGTTTGCTACACATTCATTCAAGCAATGAATGACAGATTCAAGATCTGAGGACCTAGTGTACCTACGGTACCTACCTATTGCTTTTTATAGTAAATGAAAATGCTATAACCCAGGTTCTGTTAGGATTTAATAACCTATTCCATTTACTCAGTAACAACTTTGTATACATACTTATCGAACTAATCAACAATCATAAAACAAATAACAATTTTTATTGCACTAAAGGAGGTACCTAGATTAGAAACTACACGGAAAATTACAATTTTGTAACAATTTTTCTACAGCTACATACCGGGTGTGTTTCACATTTTTATTTCGTTTGATCACCTACACATTAAATACTCTTTAGACTTCTTGTCCGTTCTGGGCGCGAGTATCTGGCACCTCGTAGGTATCTAAGACGATTCTAAATAAGTCCTAATTTTAATCTACCCATCTTGGATTCAGTACATTTAAATATTTGATATCTTGAATATCTACGGTTTATTACATTTCGTCAGCACTTCCAGCTACATCCTTATAATAATCAAAATGATTACCAAAATCACTTCTATTTTCCAAATCTTTAAAATCTTCAACTTTCTCTCTGTTCATTCTGTTGTATATTTTCAAGAACTGCCAAAATTCTATATCACCACCTCGTATGTTGCTCTCGTAAAAGTCCTTGAGTTTCGAATCGCACTTGTGTTTGTTCAAAATCGCTTTCGGAAACGCAGTTCTGTTGGCTGTGTTCAGTTTAACCACTTTCTTTTCAATCTTTCTATTACACTTTTTAACTTTCGGTTTGAACGGTGTTGGATTATCCTCGTGTCTTCTTTTGTGTAACTTTAATGCACTGAAGGTCTGGCATATTTTATCACATTTAAAGCAAGGGTACATCATTTTTAAAGCTTTCATTCTTGCCAAACGGCTTATCTGTCCCAGTCTGTCCACATCATTATCGCATATATTCAACTTGTGCATATCCCGATCACTGATTTCTGGTATTTCATCGAATTCTATAGGAACAGTTTCTCTGGCGACTATCCATTCGTTTTTAATCTTCACCAGCTTAGGTTTAGCTATGGTCTGATTGTTCATTTCCCGTTTTTTCTTGTCAATTGTATCGCTAGCGACTTTGTTTAGTATTCGAACGCTCGGGATGAGTTCCACTTTAGTTCCGTTAGCGTCGCAACTGTAAGGGAAACTACCGTCAGTCCTTTTCAGTTTGTGTATGGGTATTTTGAGGCAGATGTCGTGTTTCTGTTTCAAATGCTGTGCGATTCCTTTATGGCTGACATGGCCGCATATGGGACACTTGCTGAGCGTCACAGAGTGACATATGTCAAAGTGTTCTTGACAGTGCGACATAAGGTCTTCCTTTGTTTCGTATAGCTGCAACAAGAGATCAATAGTTAGAATCACACATCAGTCTGTTGTGGACCAACCTATACCTACACAACATATTATTTTAGAGAAAATAATTTATAAGTTTAAAAAACTGGAAAAACCGACTTTAATTTGATACGCATTCATCATCAAATGATGATGATGATGATAGCAGTTCATTGGGACTGTTCTATTGATCGTAAGCACCACAGAAACGTCACAGGAAAGCAAATACGCAATGTCGTGTACGTGTATGACGTGTTTTTTCCAGTTATTCTTATTTAACTGCCAAACTACTGAACTGATTTTGATAAAAAAATTATGGGACCAAAATGGAAGCATACCCAGATAAAAAAAGATTTTTTCAAGTCGGTTCACATATGACGGAGTTCTGAGGTAACAGAAATTAAAAAAAAAAACACAACCGAATTGAATACCTCCTCCTTTTTTGAAGTCGGTTAAAAATCCTTACAACACTGTGACTGCGCCGCTAGCTAAGAACATAGCTAACATAGCTATGAACTACCCCAGACTAACCAGCTTACTAAAATGCATTGAAATCGGAGCATTCATAGCGATAACAGGCACAGATAACTAAAACTATAAAAATCAAACTACTTTTTTTGTCGAATCTCGGCCTGTGCCTCGAAATGCATCAATGTATTTTTCGTTTCTGTAATTCATATGCGCATTATGGCGTATGTGTAAGGCAGACAACCCTCTCGCTCGCACATTTCAACATTTTTGAAGATATACACTCGAGAGCATAGAAATCGCACATAGAGGCATTTTCCTACATTTTAATTTCGACCCTTATTTTTTTTTTTAAATTAATGTGATGTTGCAAATATAACTTAAATTAAATTGAAGTACACACTGTTAGCTTCCTAAAAACACAAAATGTCTAGCCTTGACCTTCGAAATCATAACAGTGGCAACTAAACAATAGAATGGCCTAAATTAGCTCGTTTCAGGTAGCGCGGTTTGTGGGACTTTGAGCAGGTATAAAAGGTTAAAAAAACAATAAATTTGTGAATGCATCGATTTATTAATACGAGGTATTGCCTCCCCTAGCCTGAATAACAGCTTCCATTCGGTGTTTCATTGAAGAAATCAATTTTTTGACGAAATCCTGCGGTATGCTGTCCCATTCTTCCTTGATCGCGGTTTGGAGCTCTCTGAGACTCGTAGGCGCTGCGTTTCTGGATCTTACTCGTTTCTTTAGTTCGTCCCATAAGTGCTCAATGGGATTGAGATCTGGGCTTCGAGCAGGCCACGCCATAACGAGTACTTCAACCTCCTCTAAGTACTGGCGTACTATAGCAGCGGTGTGTGGTCTAGCGTTATCCTGCATCAAAACGAAGTTTTTGCCGATAAATCCAGAAAAGGGCACAACATGTTCTTCCAGGATCTCCTCGACGTAACGTTGGGAAGTCAATCCACCCGATCGACGGTCGGTATCGGGCCCTGTGATGAAGACAAGTTCGGTTTTCGCTTCCAGAGAAATGCCTCCCCAGAACATACACGAACCACCGCCGTATGCGACCCGTTCGGAGATGCGACATTGAGCAAAACGCTCACCGGATCTTCGGTAGACTCTACCTCGTCCGTCGTTACCATGAAGGCACATCCTGCACTCGTCGGAGAAGAGGACTGCCTGCCATTGATCCATAGTCCAATTAACGTGATTTCGAGCAAACTGAAGGCGTGCTTGTCTGTGCGCTGGGGTCAATTTTGGGCCAGTTGCTGGTCTGTGCGCTGTCAGACCTCCTTGGGCTAGTCTTCTTCTAACAGTCCACCGACTGACTTCCACTTCTCTAACTTCCTGGAGCTGCTGTCCGAGTTGAACTGCATTCAACCGGCGATTTCGTAGTGATGTATTCACAAGGAAACGGTCATCGCGCTGTGTTGTCGCACGTTTTCGGCCTGTTCCTGGTCGCCTGGTATAGCCACCAGTTTGCTGATATCGCTGGTATACACGTCCAACAGCATATCTGCTCAAATTTAATTGACGAGCCACTTGACTTTGGTTCTGTCCAGCTTCGATAAGTGCAACCACTTGAGACGCTGCTTCTGGTGTGGTATCCATTTTCTTGTTTAGAGAGATGACGTATTCGTTAAAGGACCTTTCTGACTGGGAGTTGGTATGCAAATGATGTCATTTCAATCATCCCTTACCGTTTTATACCTGCTCAAAGTCCCACAAACCGCGCTACCTGAAACGAGCTAATTTAGGCCATTCTATTGTTTAGTTGCCACTGTTATGATTTCGAAGGTCAAGGCTAGACATTTTGTGTTTTTAGGAAGCTAACAGTGTGTACTTCAATTTAATTTAAGTTATATTTGCAACATCACATTAATTTAAAAAAAAAATAAGGGTCGAAATTAAAATGTAGGAAAATGCCTCTATGTGCGATTTCTATGCTCTCGAGTGTAATATGTATAACTAAATGTAATTATGTAAAATTGCAGAGCTTCAGGGTCGAGAGAATAACAATGCAAAGGCTCAGTAAAAATATCACTGAAGCTCTGCAATTTCACATAATTACATTTAGTTATATTATACATATCTTCAAAAATTTTGAAATGTGCGAGCGAGAGTGTTGTCTGCCTTTTACATACGCCTTAACACTAGTTTACCGGTGAAGGAAAACATCGTGAGGAAACTCTTTGCTTAGTCAGCTCCTTACGTATTGACGATGTCTTTCCTGTGGATATGGCTGACTAGGCTGAGAGGGTGGTATAGGTGCTACAAGCCTACTCCATCTAAACATTGTCCCAGGCACTACAGTGTGTCGTTAAGTGTAGGCATAGGTTGCCTCCTGACGCTCTATAAATCATCTTCAATCGATGTAAAGGCCTAAGTTTTCTGTCGAAGGTTTGAAGTAATTATTTCATAATTATTACCTTGAAGCAAACATAGCATTGGAAGGTTTTAAACTCCATTTTCTTAGCTTTACCTTCATTATATAACTTTTTATGAGTTTTTCGACCTCTTTTCTTATCCTGCCTTTTCAAAAGAGGTTGATCTAAATTATCATCAGTAGTTACATCAGAATCTTTTGACTCGTTATCATGATATTCTGAAGATATATTATTTGTACTATTGTGAATAGATTCACTATTATCCTTCCTATCTATATTTTCTGAAATAATTGTGCGGAGATTATTTGTAAAATCATTTTCATCATTAGCCAGTACATCATTTTCTTTACCAAAATCAAATACTTCATTGTTACCATTCATTTCATTAGTACTGTGATGATTTTTGTCATCAGAAAGTACTGTACTATGATTTTCTTGACTAAAATCACCGGCTCCTTCAGTATTTTGATTTAGTTCATCATTTCCATTTTTAGTATGATGTTTTCCGTCATCAGAATGTACTGTATCATCATTTCCATTATTACTATGATGGTTTTCGACATCAGAAAAAATTGTATTATCATTTTCTCTACTAAATGCACTAGCACCTTTTGTATTTTGATTTGTTTCATCATTTTTATTTTTAATTTGATGATTTACTTCATAATAATGTAGTGTATCATCATTTTCATTATTACTATAATGATTTTTGTCATCAGAAAGTGCTGTAGAATCATTTTCTTGACTAAAGTCACCAGCTCCTTCAGTATTTTGGTTTCTTTCATCATTTCCATTTTTAATTTCATGATTTACGTCATCAGAATGTAGTGTATCATCATTTTCATTATTACTATGATGATTTCCGTCATCAGAAAGTTTTATATCATCATTTTCTTTACTAAAATCACTAGCTCCTTCAGTATTTAGAGTGGTTTTATTATTTTCATTATTACTATGGTGATTTTCGACTTCAGAAAGTACTGTATCACAAATATCATTACTAAAATCACCATTTCTTACATTAGCATCGTTAATTTCATTATTATTATCATGATTTTCATCATCAGAGTATACTATATCCTTTTCTTGATCAAAATCATCATTTCCTACACTGTTTAGAGTAATTTCATTACATTTAGTATTATGGTATTCTTCAATCGGTATATCATTATTTGACACTTCAGTACATTCTTCAGATATATTTTCAGCAGGAACTATAAAGTTTTCTTCGGTTGTTTTATCATTTTTGTCATTAGAATTTTCAGGGATCTTGAAGTATTTTATCTTCACTTTTTCTGAAACATAAAAAATATGGCTCAGTTTGGCTTTTCGTAATAAAGCTTCCGTAATTATGTTGTGTTTGCTCAAATACGTGATGCTCGCATTGCTGTGTTCCGAACAGTAAGTAGGTACTCACCTTTTTTCTCTTTCTGCTTAGCGAGTGCTGCCTTCATCCTCTCATTATACATCTCCCTCACTCTCGCCAGTTCTATCATCTCCTCTCTCCGCCTGTCCGCCTTCAACTGCGCCTCTCTCGTCTCGTTCTCTCTCTTCAGTTTCTCCTCATTTTTCCGTTTTTCTCTCAAAGCTCTCGCTTTTTCTATATTGTTAGTTTTAGTTATTATTTGTTTGATACGACGTTTTACAGATAGGTCTTGCTCCTCGTTGATTCCGTCTGTATTGACTTCTGGAATAAAAATATATTCATGAACACATCACACAACGCCCTCTAGTCCTAAACTAAGCAAAGCTTGTACTATACTATAGGAACTAGATTGCTGGTAGAATACTTTTTTGTAAATACATAGTTTTAATACACTAGTTCCCGCCCGTGACTTGGTCCGCGTCCCGTTTGAACTTCTTGATTTTCCGGGATTAAAAGTAGCCTATGTGTTAATCCATGTTATCCTACCTAATATTATAAACGCGAAAGTTTGTAAGTATGGATGGATGGATGGATAAAAACTACAGATCCAATTTGGATGAAACTTGGAATATATATTCTCCGTGACCTGGATTAACACATAGGCTACTTTTTATCCCAAAAAATCAATAGGATCCAACGGGACGCGAACTAAGTCGCGGGCGGCATCTAGTGAGTTATATATATTCCAAGGTTCATCCAAAACAGACCGGAGTTGTAGCGTTTTTGATACACAAACATCTAAATATCCAAACATCTAAACTTGACATTTATTAGGATTAGAATAGGATAGGACAGATATGATTATGATAGGATATAAAGGGTCTGGAGCAAATTGGATGACGCCCAAATTTTTTTTTTAAACTTGCACTGATGAAACTTTGATACAATACACTTACAATGCAGTTTTAAAAATGTAACTAAATGTATTCAAATCGGGACCTGAAATGCCCCAACGCCTTTTGTTACTTCTTACCGTGTGCATTAACACGTCTTCCCCCGATGACGCGTCGCACGAAACAAGCGTCGAAATCAGTTGCATTAGCGCGAGGGCCGTGCGCAAAAGTTATATCCTCCGCTAGAACTTGACGCGAATACTCAGAGCATTCGTCCTCTTCTGAAATAAATAGAATAAATCAATAGTTTTTTTTTTGTATTTAAAAACTGAAAATTTATTCACAAAGAAAATTACAACTAATCCAGTATTTACAATATTTACAAAATACACATGAAATTGTTTATTTATTTAAACACATGTAAAGAAATTATTCATTCTAGAAAACAGCCTATGCGAGAACAGCAAAAATGAAAACCGGTTTTAAACCCGGGAAAAAAAAAAAACAACAAAAACCGGTTTTTGATCGGTCGGAATAAGAATAAACGGCAAAACCCGGTTTTAAGTTTAGTTATACGTTAGCACTGATAAGTGCCATCCCTTCAAGGTAGATCCGATATCTTCGCACAAAGCGCTTTGATTCCACCTTCAAACTGCCAAGGAGTCTGTCAAGAACTCTCTGATATCATCAGTATTTCCTAAACGATATAGGTAGGTAAGAAACCTAAGAATTTTTCAAGAGTGAATGGTACATTATGGCTAAGCTTGTTCCACCTTAGGATGAAGCTACACTTACCATCAAGAGCTTATGCTTATATTGAAAAAAAAAAAATGAAATCAACTTATTTAACCCATACAGCCAAATTATGTTTGCAGATTTATCTTGGATCTAACAAAAAACGTTGTTTTGGACTTATCTAGGTTTTTTCATATTACGTAACATATAAATCTGACAACTTTGACAGGGGTTAAGTCCAAAACAGACGCGGTTTTTGTTAGACCCAAGATAAATCTGCGGGCCTAAGATGCGCACCGCGAGATATTTGTCATGTCGTTCTGTCAAAATGTAAGCATTTTGTACCAGTTTAGGAACTATTGCGTTAACTGTGGTACCTAATAGTGTCGACAAAACGCGCCATAATGTACACTTTTGACACTTCTTAGTCGTCGTACCTCTCTGAGGACGAGTTAATAGTCATGCAGAAATATCAAAAGTTGAAAATTCAAAGGCGCGGTTTCTCGACAACATTACCACAGATAATGCAATAGTTCCTTAACTGGTACAAAATGCTTACATTTTGACAGAACGACATGACAAATATCTCGCGGTGCGCATCTTAGGCCCGCTGGAAACATAATTTGGCGGATTGGGTACAACAGAGAGAAAAAAAAGTAAGTCAGACAGGAAGGAGCAAAACAGAGTAAGTGGTAGGAAAGTAGGTACAAAAGTATAGCAAATATCTAGTGTCAGAAAACAAAAACAAATAAAAAAAAAATGCTCATAAAAAAAAATACTAAGCAAAAAAAATTGTGTTGTGAATTTACGAGTTACCTTGTTGCTCGAACTTTTCTACATCCAGCATTGGTACTTCTTCATAATCAGCTTCAATCGGCTCCATTTTAACTTCAACCATTGCTTTCTCTTGCTTTTCTTTTCTGAAAATACATTTTTTTTATGAGAAACTAGCATCCGCCAGCGACTTCGAACACGTATCGAACCAGCAGTTACAGCGCTGATTGAAACAAACATCCAAACATCTAAACTTTGACGTTTATAATATTATTTATAATATTAGTGAGATAATTATCCTTTAAAAGTACACCAGCCTAATTTAAATGTGTTGGGGAAAAATAAAAAGTTTTTCTTTCTTTCATTCATATAGGTACAAAAAATTAAGTTAATTATTAGACGGGTCTTTCAATCTTCAACAACCAATTTTTTTTTTTAATCAATTATGTATAACGTTTGTAGATAGCTCAACTGTTTCATGTATAAATATTGTAAATACTGTATTAGTTGTAATTTTCTTTGTGAATAAATTAATATAATATAATATAAATATAAATATTCACGGACATTTAACACAACGCCTTCTAGTCCCAAACTAAGCAAGGCTTGTACTATGGGATCTAGATGGCTGATAGAATACATAACATATATACTTTTTTGTTTTGTAAATACATACTTATGATACATAGTAACACCCAGACATAGAACAAACATCTATGTTTTGCCACACACAAATGTTTGTTCTCGGTGGGAATCGAACCCACGACCCACAGCATGGAAGGCAGAGCTACTACCGACTGAGCCATGACGCATTATATATTAGTAGCTTCCGTCCGCGACTTCGTTCGCATCCCATTGAATCCCGTTAATTTTCCGGGATAAAAAGTAATATGCGTACAAAGTTTCATGATGCTCGGTTAAGTAGTTTTCGCGTGAAAGCGTAACAAACAAACTTACATTCACATTTATAATATTAGTAGGGATGATTAACTTACCTAGCAGCCATGCTGTTGGTAGCTTTTCTAGTAATCTTATATCTTATGTTATGAGTCTTCCAATAATGCATTTTAAGGTATAGATGTTTTTTGTATACAATCTTAGTATCGCATATTTTGCATTGCAAATCCTGAAAAAAAAACACCATGATAAAAAAAACTAACTAAGTTTTTGCAAAATTTTGGTGTTAAAAGCGCCATCTAGTCTCGAACTAACTAATAATTAGTTAGTTCGAGACTAGATGGCGCTTTAGTATTGATTATTATCAATACTCACATGATCGTTAGAATGTCCATACTTGAGATGCATAACTATACTTGGTTTGTTGTGTGTAACAAGTCCACATATATCGCATATATACTTGAATTGATGCTTATATACATGCTTTGTTTGTATGTGTTTACGGAGGTAGTTTTTTGAGTAGAATCTGAAAAAAAAAATTAGTTATATTCTCAGTAGAAGCACAGATCATAATTCTAATACTATATATACGTAGCAGTCACATTAATAATGTAGTATGCTAGTTTATACTAGAATATCACGCCACTAGATAGCATATTACGCCAGTAGACTGAATATCACACAAGTAGGCTGAATGTCACACCAGTAGGTTGAATATCACACTAGTAGGCTGAATATCACACCAGTAGGCTGAACATCACACCAGTAAGCTGAATATCACACAAGTAGGCTGAATATCGCACCAGTAGGCTGATTATCTCACCAGTAGCTTGAATGTCTTATCAAATGATACAATATTTTGTCAATAGCTGGAATACCTTACCAATAGTTGCAATAAGTAAGTATTGTAGCTTTAACTGGATTTTACTGACTAATTTTAAATTCCGCACACAATGTATATTGTTATTGTTTTTTTATGGAATTAATGAATATATCTAATATGGATATCTTACCAATGGCAACCATATCTTACCAATAGTTGCAATATCTTACCAATAGCTGAAATATTTAACCAGTGGTTTACCAGTAGCTGCAATATCTCACGAATACCTGCAATATCCTACGAATAGCTGCAATATCCTACCAATAACTGAAGTATTTGACCAATGGTTTACCAATAGCTGTAATATCTTACCAATAGCTGCAATATTTTACCAATGGCTAACCAATAACTGCAATATTTGACCAATGGTTTACCAATAGCTGGAATATCTTACCAATAATTGCAATATCTGACCAATGATTTACCAATAGCTGCAATCTCTAACCAATGGCTGCAATATCTGACCAATATTTGCAATATCTCACCTAGAGCCGCAGTAATCGCATTCGACGCTACGTTGCCGCTCCAAATGCATAACTCTTTCATGATATTGTACGTAAGATTTGCGCGCAAATTTCCGCCCGCAATGCGAGCACGCGTACCGTGGCGGCTCGTGGATTACGACGTGTTTTTTTAAAGAGCTCTGTGAATAACAAAAAAATTATTAGAAAGATGACTGCAATTTGTTTAATTTGAAGAAAAAAAATGATAATAATTTGTTATTTTGAAAAATACGTGAAATAACGGAACCGCGGTTACCTCTGCGTATAACAATAGATAGATACTTTTAGGCATTGCAATGCGTCATGACACGAAGACGCTATGATTTTTCTTCAAAAATTCAGTCATTGGCCTTTCTTGAACTTTCACTAAGTTAATGACCGTAAGTTAATGTTTTTAATTTACGTTCTTGACCATTGACCTCAAATGACTTTTGATTCAGAATGATCTTGGCCTCTATTGACCTTTCATCATAAACAAACACTAGTTATTAACAATGTTACCTCGTCACTAAAAGCTAGTATGCATCCTTAATGCACGAATTTGACCTTTAACCTCAAATGACCTACACCTCTAGTGACCTTAACCCGTCTTACCTTGTCCTTAAAAGCTATTCCGCATCCTGAATGCGTGCAAGTAAAGGGTCGTTCTTCGAGATGAGTGCGCATGTGCTTGGGCAAGTTGTTCTTGCTCATGAGACGACGCCCGCAAATAGGGCACGTACATACTAATGTGCGTTTGTGGACGCTGTCCTGAAAATAAAAACAATCAGTGTTGTATAATTACAGTAATCTATTTGATATATTCCAAAAAGTCCTACTAAGAAATTGGATTTGGGGATACCTGTGGAGATTTCAGTTTGGTTTCCATAAATTCCCATTCAGAAACCAAGAAATTCAGATTTCTGTATAGTTTTATAGATTTCTAATTAAAAAATAAGTTAGGTAATGGGTTAAAGCAGAGTAGATACTGTCAAAAACTTCAGTGGGTTTAAATATAGACCTCGTTTTATAGACATTGGACTCGTTCATCAAATCTCAATTCTTTGTTTTCTAAATGTTTCAAACTGCAATTATTCCCTGAGACTGACAGGACGCGCACAAAGTCACGGGCGGAAGCTAGTTTATTTATTTGAGTCCCCAACATCATATACACCGAATCACAGAAATATTACAATAACAAAATAAAGGCATGCCAAGTGTTACAATAATTATAGGAGACAGACAACAAGCTATTAAGACTAGAGCGAGAGCGAGCAGATATTAGATTAATGCGATAATAAAATTATAGGTACAAAAACAGTAAAAATAAAATAGAAATAGGTACAGTTACAATTTTAAAACAGAATAAAATTTATTAACCACCAAAACAAAATAAAAAAATTAAGAAAAATTAATGCAATAAAATAAATTAAGTATAAATAAAAAAATTAAGTATTAATTAAAAAAATATTATAAATATTAATTTTTTAATAAATTAAAAAATTAAGTATAAATTATTTAGTATAAATAAATTAGGTAAAAATAAAAATTACAGTAACTGATAAAAATAAAAATTACAGTAACTGAAAATTATAGTAAGTTATAACTTACGATATGCCTCTTCCTGTGGGCGCTGGACTTGAATACTTTTTTGCATTGATCACAAGGATACTTTTTAACGTCTATATTTAAATGCTGCTCAGCTATGTGCACTTTTAACTTCGCTAGGACCGAATACCTGTTGTAAATAAAAGAGTACATATTACTATAAATGATTTATAAGTTTAAAAACTGGAAAAACCGACTTAGATAATGACGCCAGTTCATTGGGACTGTTCTATTGATCGTAAACACCACAATAAAGTCACAGGAAAGCAAAATAAATATTTTTATTGAACTGCTAAACTACTGAAACGATTTTGATAATAAATTATGGGACGGATGACGGAGTTTTAAAGTAACAAAAATTTATAAACCAAATACAACTGAATTGAAAATACAACCTCTTTTTTTAAGTCGTTTAAAAGTTATGCTAAGTAAAGAGATATAATAATAGGCCTTTACATCTATTGAAGATGATTTATACAGCGTCAGGAGGCAACCTATGCCTACACTTAACGACACACTGTAGTGCCTGGGACAATGTTTATATGGAGTAGGCTTGTAGCACCTATACCATCCTCTCAGCCTAGTCAGCCATATCCACAGGAAAGACATCGTCAATACGTGCGGAGCTGACTAAGCCAAAGGTTTCCTCAAGATGTTTTCCTTCACCGTTAGAGTAAAGAGATAATAATAATATAAATAAATAAAAAGCTTTATTTTCTTACACACTATCTTACAAGAATTGTTCTTATTCTACTCTTAATTTGTTTTTATACTACTATTTTATATTACGTACTGTCTTCTATATCGGTGTAAGGATCGCCTAGGGCGGTAAAAGCCTCCTCCATTTAAGTTTAAGTTGAGAGTAAAGAGATAGGCCTTTACATCTATTGAAGATGATTTATAGAGCGTCAGGAGGCAACCTATGCCTACACTTAACGACACACTGTAGTGCCTGAGACAATGTTTAGATGGAGTAGGCTTGTAGCACCTATACCATCCTCTAAAGTAAAGAGATACGGGTAATTATAACTCACCCTTTGTTACAAATGTTACATTCATATGTTTTCTGCAACCCCATATGCTTGTACTGATGTTTGCGTAGCGTTGAACTGTCCCGGCATGCATACTCACAAAATGAACACTGAAACGGCTTCTCGTCTGAAACAGTGTACCGAGTTACTAGACCAAATGGCCCGGACTTTTCTATATTATAATAAAACTGTAAAAGAGCCAAAAACTAAAATTAAAGATATGGATAAACTAAATATGCAGATCTACTAAATAAACGATTCTGATTTCGAAAATCGAGTTTGTCGTTTTTCTGTTCGTTTGTTCCCGGATCACGCCTTAACTACTGGACCAATTTCAACGAAACTAATACCATTCGAAAGCCCTTTTTATAGATTGAAACATAGGCTATATTGTATTGAAATCAAAGACGTGGATTCTTAGATACAGCTTGAACTCTCTAAACCAAGCGCAGCCATTTGCTACGAGGTTCATCGTATACTGGTTGACAGATATCAGCTAGTCTATAATAATCTAAAAAGGCGTCACAGCTCAGTTGGTAGGTAATAGCTCTGCCTTCCGCGCTGTGGATCGTGGGTTCGATCCCCACCAACAACCAACATTTGTGTGTGGCAAACATAGATGTCTGTTATATATCTGCGTGTTACCATGTACTATACTATACTAGTATGTATTTACAAAAAAATATATATAATTAATCAGCGAGAAGTCAGCAATCTAGTTCCCATAGTACAAGCTCTGCTTAGTTTGGGTTGTGTGAAATGTCCAAGGATTATTTATTATTGTGAAACATTTAGTTCATCTCGAAGTTATGAGATTTAATAAACTAAAGTCTACGACCTTGATGACCATCAATATTGAAGAGCATTTAAGAAAATTTTCATAGGGGTAGGTATAGGGGTAAAATTAATTCAAAGTTCAAATTGTTAGGGAAACCGACTTCAATTTGACTTGACTTACTACTAAAACCTCAGGTAGGCAGCTCATTCTTAATTACGTACTCCAATGTGTGTAATTTGTAATGGCCGATCATTAGCTACAATCAATTACAAAAACACATTTACGGAATCGGCCATGAGCGAATCATTCGCGCCGGTGAAGGTTTCCAAAGTCAGAGGCCTCAAATAAATGTGACAATCGTAACGCTAGCATATCCGCGATACACTGCGTGGTGATGCTGCAACGTTCGGTAGGCGAGCTGGCGTTGATGCGCAATATGATACGAATATGTACGTTAGCCACTAACTGATACGAACTTGCTTGCTTATTTTTATTTGAGTGTGGCAAACACTATGAGAAGAATCGAAGGCCGTGTTCAGTGGCGCATCTTTGAAGAGACCTACGTCCAGCCGTGGATCCATATACATTTGATGATGATATAAATATAAATATAAATATCTTAGGACATTACACACAACACCCTAGTCCCAAACTAAGCAGAGCTTTTGCTATGGGAACTAGATTGCTGATATAATACTTATATACATTTTTTTTTGTAAATACATACTTATAATGCATAGTAACACCCAGACACAGAACAAACATTTATGTTTGCTACAGAAATGTTTGTTCTCGGTGGGGATCGAACCCACGACCCACAGCACGAAAGGCAGAGCTACTACCGACTGAGCCATGACGCCTGTCGTAGATGAAGGTGATGACGATGATGAAGGATTCCTAGTTCAATTTCGGAACCTTAAAAACGATATCATTTCTAATACGCGTGTACTTATGCAGGTAACTAAATGTAGCATTAACTAAAGTCACGCAATGTTACCTTCAATAAAATGATATTATTGTTCATGTTATTTACACAAGCAGGTAAGAAAGAGGAAACATCTTATTCTACTAAGCCCCGCCGTACCGTATGCCGATACAGAAATCGTTACTCAAGCATAGATTTGAGCAGATTTTCATACAAAAATGTATGCTCCAGATCAGTGCTTGAGCATATATTAGCTTATGAGCCGTAGATAGATAAATGCGAAAATTTGGAGGCTTGCGACGGAATCGCGCCACAACTCAACCGAATTCAATGAGATTATAAATATAATTTTTATTCCAGAAGCCAGAGTGTTTTGTCAAGATTCCCACGCCAAACCATGGCATCCACACGGGTACTCGTGTCCCATAAACTGTGGTAACGTGATAACCACAGTGATGAGGTAAGTAGCTCAGCTTGTTCAAGAAAATAAAAAACTACTGAATGAAACGCCGGATACAGATAGGCCGAAAGCAAAGTGAACGGTACCTAATGAACGAAAAAGAAAGAGTGTTGACGTCCTAGCGAGAGCGAACGAACGAGTGTTGACGTCCTAGCAAGAGCGAACGAACGAGTGTTGATGTCCTAGCGACAGCGAACGAACGAGTGTTGACGTCCTAGCGAGAGCGAACGAAAGAGTATTGGTATGGACACACCGGTGTGAAGGAGAGGGAGCTGCGGCTCCCATGGGCGAAGTCCCTCGCGAGCCTTATAAGATCAATGTAAATAGCACTCTATTTAAATGAAACTAATACAGTATTTACAATATTCACAATACTTCTAAAATACACATGAAACAGTTGAGCCATCTACAAACCGTTGCAAACGATTTATGGATAGCTCAACTGGTCCAAATCAGTACTAGTCGGAAGCGTACCCAAGACACTGGCCGCATTGCCGCGCTGAATAGCAATGCAGATTTAAATGAATAAATGACTTGAACAGGTAGGTTACATGGCTACATGTGGTAACTGAACTCAAATTAGATTTTGCTTTCAGGCTTAAAGCTATAGAATATGACAAACTATTCACATTTGAAGAGAACCGAATTCAGAAAACAGATAAAATGTTAGACGAGCAGTCTATAGTAGTCGACAACGATAAGCTTTCTAACGTTAGTAATGAAAATACGGTGATAAATAATGAATACAGACGAAGCAGTAACTTAGGGAATGCAAACATACAAATATATAAAAGATACTACAAGATTTTGAACAACGAAAGAGTAGCTAAGGATCTAAAGACAGAATTCAAAGCTGCTTTGTCGAGTTTAAAAGAATGTTATTTACAAAATGACGTAAAGTATACGTTTTTCAAGAATTTCAACAAAGTATGCACTAGGAGGTCGAATATAGAGCTTGATTTTTTGAAGAAATTCACAAAGATTCTGAATAGGTATACAAATTCGATACCTTTTACTGAAGATCTGACCGCAGTAAGTAAATACACTAATGTTTATATGAAAGTTGAGATAAAGGATGTTTGTGACTCAATCAGTACTGTACTTTCAATTGTACTGATTTTTATGAAACATGGGAGTAGATTTCATTTGTGAACTACATTTCATCCGAAGACGGAAAAAGAATCTAAGTAGGCAGAAGTTTGTACTTTATGTAATACTATAATCAAGCCAAAGAGAAAGATAAATTGAGGAAATAAATCTGACATAACAAATCTGAGAATACAGCACAGATAGTTTTAAAACTTAAAAGAAATTCGTTGTGTAATGAGAACACAAAGAATAGTTTCATTCACTTTCTTTCGAGCACAGAACAGAAATTGGTTTTGAATGTATTGCTAAGCTTTGTTCTTTCAGATGATTTTAGAAAAGGTCCTAGGCAAAAATTTGGATCTACGGCATGGATTGTTCGACGTGAACAAAATCTTATTGTTTCTTAGCACCGCGATACGGAACCACGAGCTGACTAAAAAGGGGAACATTGGTCAAGTGGTCAACTTGAAGCCGCGGCATTGTTTGTCGTTGAGCGTGTCAGGGTGTTTTTGTATGACAGGGTATGCTTTATTTTTAAACGACTTCAAAAAGGAGAAGGTTCACAATTCAGTTGTTTTTTATGTTTGCTACCTCAGAACTCTTATAAACCGATTGGTCCCATAAATGTTTTATCAAAATCGATTCAGTAGTTTGGCAAAAAACACGTCATCCACGTACACGACATTGAGTATTTAGCTTTTCTGTAGTGTTTAAGACCAATAGAACAGTCCCAATGAACTGCCATCATCATCATCATCATTTGATGATGAAGGCGTATCAAATTGAAGTCGGTTTTTCCAGTTTTTTTAAACTTATTAATTATTAACTCTTTCATATCTTTCTGACGAACACCCGAATTTATAAACAGAGGCTGAATAGCCTTTTCAACCAGCATTCGTCTAACGCAGCGCCTCAATCCACCGCTAGAGGAATTTGTATTTATTACTAGGACCCAGAAAGGAACATAATAAAAAAAATAAGCCCTAAGGTGCTACCCTGAGTAACGCTATTCTATTTTTATACAGGTTCGTGGAAAAAACTGGACAATGCGTGTTGCCTGCCGATTGCTTCGATGGGCCAATAGAAAAAGATTTATTGTCTAGAATCATTGTACATTAGACGAAAAACATCCAAGTGACTAGAACATTATAAATAAGAATTGACAGTTATTTTGTTTTGCTTACTTGTATGAATCAGCATGTGAGAGTTCAGGGAATAAGTGACTCGGAAAGTTTTTCCGCAAACTTTGCAACTGTGGGGTTTTTCGCCTGAAAACAAACATTGTTTAATAAATATCAATAAATGAGTCCTGTTTAAAAAAAAAATTCACTGTCAACTGACAAAACTCAGGTCGAAATACTGAAACGTCATTCAAATTTAAGCACCACCTATAATTGCTCTGCCTCTGTTTGACATTACTCATTTGTAAGAGATGGCAATAATTTAAGCGTGAACTTAATTTAAGTGGCGTTTGAGTATTCCGACCATAGTATACTTAGTTTTATTTCTGTTGTTTACACATCTGTAATCAGCCTGCTGGCTTTATAAATATCTATAAGATCTTCAGTAGAGTGCAGGGCTGTATTATAGCACCATTTTAATTCAGTTTTGTTCATTTGGCTCTAGTTACTGGAGCCAAATGTCTAGTATATTTTAGTGCTTTAATCTTTTTTGTGTGTAGTGGCACAGATCATATATATGGGATATTTTCTGATTTTATAAAAATGTATTGTCAGATATTTCAGTAGATTGCCTATACAGATCTGAACTTTATTCATAAAGAAAATTACACTAAACTTAACTAATATAATACATATCTAAATATATGAAACTCTTTTGGAGCTGACTGATAATCGACACACAGCCTAAACTATAAGTCCTAGAGGTATGAAATTTGGAGGGTAGTATCCTTATATAGTGTAGGGGTGCACTAAGAAAGGAATTTAAAAAAGTGTTAGCAGTGCAGCGTAGAACCAACCTCTTTGAGCTATAAAGAGTATTGGTTTGCGCTGACCGGCGGTGTTTGAAAATGGAAAACCATGGAGGACACGACGATCGAGGGCAGCGAGACGTGGCAGTCAAAAACAACGAAAAATAAGTGTAGATGTGGAAATACGAATTATTATGGAAAATACTATGATTAATACACTAAAGCTCTGTTTATTACTGTTGCAGCTTACAAAAGTCGCACTCTAAAGGATCTAGAACGCGAGCAACGCAGTTATAAAATAAAGTAGTTTACCCGTATGGACCATAGCATGGACCTTCATACTGCTGTGATGATGGAAGAATTTCCCACAAACATTGCATTTGTGTTCCCCTGTTTTCTCTATGTGCACCTTTTTAACATGCCGAGCTAGATACTTCTTAGTCTTGCCTCGGTACGAGCATTGCGGGCAGCCGAACGGAGTGTCTGATGTGTGCACATACTGGTGACTGACTAGGTAATGCCTGTCCGCGAATTGCTAGAACAGAAAAAAATACTATTTAGGATAAACTACCCTAATCTTGGCACCCTCACCAATTGTTGGCACTTCTCTGATTTATCCCATTTACTAAGAAAAAGCCAGACCTCACGATGTTTATTAAAATGTTAAGTTGTTGTTTATATAACAACATCGTGAGGTCTGGCTTTTTAATAAATAGGATAAATCAGAGAAGTGCCAACAATTGGTGGGGGAGCCAAGATAAGGGTAGTTTACCCTATTTTTTGTCCCAGAATATTTATTATTTATTATACGACGGGCGACGGTCTCGCGGTCGCCCTAAAAAGCGATGGCGGGACGCCCTCGACGCCTTTGATAGGAGTTGGTGGGAGAGAGAAAAGTGGAGATGTTGAGGGAGACCTTTGCCCAGCAGTGGGACGAAATAGGTTGATTAAAATTTATTATACCAGTTACAATTGTTATGTAGGGCTGGTTACTATAATCAAATGATATCTTACATTTGTTATTTGCATATAATCTAGATGATATAAACAGAGTCACCTATGGACTTATATGAATGGAATGATGTAGTGCTTGAGACATTTTAAGATTGAGTAGGCTCGCTCAGAGCTTAACCTACTAAAAAAACATGTGTGTAATTCAGACGTGGTAGAAATGAAATCTTCAAAAAGACTTTCAAATCACAACGATGCTAAAGAAGTTTACACTTCATAAAACTTGCAAAAAGTGAACGAGTTTGCTCGAGACTTGAACCCACGCACTACGAGTTAGTCTCGATTCGATCCAATCCATTAGACCGCTTGGCCAGCAGTCTCCTTAGTATGCGTACGAAAATTAGGGATCTCTCTTTTCGTTTCCTCGCTTTTTCGTTTCATCATCTTTCAAATCACAACGGTGCTAAAGAAGTTTTCACTTCAATAGGCATATAAGGATATATACAGTTACCTGCGGGCCTAAGATGCGCACCGCGAGATATTTGTCATGTCGTTCTGTCAAAATGTAAGCATTCTGTACCAGTTTAGGAACTATTGCATTATCTGTGGTAATGTTGTCGAGAAACCGCGCCTTTGAATTTTAAACTTTTGTCATTTCTGCATGACTATTATCTCGTCCTCAGAGAGGTACGACGACTAAGAAGTGTCAAAAGTGTACATTATGGCGCGTTTTGTCGACACCATTAGGTACCACAGATAATGCAATAGTTCCTAAACTGGTACAAAATGCTTACATTTTGACAGAACGACATGACAAATATCTCGCGTGCGCATCATAGGCCCGCAGGTTAGTTTAATTTAAAGCGCTTTGTACTAAAGCTGTTGTAGCTTTGTAGTTTGTATTTTGTACTAAACTAAGCACCATACTTACATACCTACAAAGATATTTTGACAGGCATCATGGCTCAGTCGGTAGTAGCTCTGCCTTCCGTGCTGTGAGTTGTGAGTTCGATCCCCACCGAGAACAAACATTTGTGTGTGGCAAACATAGATGTTTGTTCTGTGCCTGGGTGTGACTATGTATTATAAGTATGTATTTACAAAAAAAAATGTATATAATATGTATGCTATCAGCCATCTAGTTCCCATAGTACAAGCTTTGCTTAGTTTGGAACTAGAAGGCGTTGTGTTAAATGTCCGTGAATATTTATTTATTTATTTTATTAATAAGTATTTGAGTAAGTTCGAGTAGCAAAGGTCACTCACCTTGTTGCAAATGTCACATTGGAATCTTTTCTTAGGCATTTTGGTTTATTTCCGTGACAAGCAGACGAACTATTATTGCTCACAGAGCGGCTATCCACTTTATTCTGACACCACCATTTTCTGAAATAGGTAATACATTGTTTTATGTTGTGTGAGCAAAAATTGAAATAATAAGGTAGGTATGTTGTGGGTATATATTTATTTTGCATAGAAAAAAACTTTTTTGCTACATAGCTAAATGCACCTACTTACATAATTGTGTTATATTATTTGAATATATTTAGCATCCTATAGATACCTAGGTTGATAGGTATAGCTACTAATCTGAGGAGTAAAACTGTGTATACCTATGTAGGTATAGGGTATACCTACAAAGATATGATTGTACGTACATAATTATAATTAAAATTAGGTTTTACCATGTTTTACTAAACTGCGTTGTACTTGTTACCTATGCTACGCTGGCTGACTGATAATCTGACATGAAGATCAAGAATGAACGAAAATGGAGCAAAGCTAACGCCCAGTTGAACCCCTAAATTGGTACAATAAATCCTACTGAGTAGCTTTGTAACAGAGGGATATACTTTAGTACAACCTGCCTAAATACAGAAAACCCAATGAAAATACGTAGATAGATGGAACATAAATGATAAATGATAGGGCAATGTTGAGAGCTTACATCTGAGGCTTTCGGGAAAACTATATGAAGTAATGATGAATTTAGTTCGACTTATTTGCATAAAAAAGCCAACTTACACTTTAAGCAGCTTAGAACCCACATTTACATAGGAAAAATAGGATGAAAATTATGCCAATAATGTAGACAGCAGGTAGGTACCGATTCCGCCTCGATTGGGCCGACAAAGAAAAAAAAGCTTGTTGTTTTCTTTCTGGATTTGAATGACCGAACGAAACGAATGGAAAAGCGAGTGAATGAGTTGCACCCTTGGATTTTTTCCGGGTCAGTGTTACCAGACAGCACAAAACAAACGATGTGCCAAAACCAGCTATTTCATCCAGATGCGCAAAACAAAAATAGAACACTATGAACATGGGCTTTACGTAACTTTACTTGAAACGAAAATCAATCATTTTTAGTTTTTACCTAGATAGATAACCTAGTGCCGCAGCTGCGGCAGGTTTCCTAGGGATAACCTATTAGCACTATCACTTTTTTTTTGTCTGCGACATGATGACAAACGTAGAAACTAGAAAGAGCTTTAGACAAACTGCTAGTCAAAGTAGGTGCTTATACCACAGAAATAAAGAGCTATTTAAATTACTATTATTTTAATAGGCTGGTAGAAATAAAACCATGCAGTAAGCAGTACATACATGTTGATAGTATAATATTGTTTCTATTATACTTATTTTATCGTTGAACTTACATACACACAGATACTATACCTACTTTGCACGGTACATTTTTATAATTTTACATCAATACTCATAAAATATCCTACATTTACAATATGGAAAACGTCTAGTATGGTCTCTTGTTCCGTCGCAATTTGCGTCAGCGGCGAAGAGCAAACGCGGTATGCTGCGTTGTGCGTCACGATCGCGAGACCAAAGCTTTAGCGTTCATGAACTCGAGGGTAGTTTATTTAAAGGTTGTAATAAGTAACAATTCTGGGCATTTTAAACTGATAAGTTAGTGCAGTCAGTATCGATAACCTTCCTCTATTGCGTTGCGCAGTATTTTATTTTGATTTGTTTCGTTTGAACTTCACTAACGTCATGTCGATGCAATTTTTTAATTTTATGTTCAGTTTTATCATTTTGTTACTCAACTTTTAGGTCTTACACATATCACTAAAATATGTATTTACAAAAAAAACTCAACTATTAGGTATTACCACATATTACTACGTATGTACCTACATGTATTAAAAATAAAAATTATATATAAGTGTTCTATCAGCAATCGAGTTCCCATAGTAGGTACAACCTCTGCTTAGTTTGAGACTAGAAGGCATTGAAATGTTCAAAGATATTAATATTATATCTATTTATAACTTCTACAACTATGTCTTCCAAAATAGGTTCTGCTATTTCAATTCCATCAAGTTTTGTGTTATTTTCTCGTCATTACTTTTATCCAAATTAGTTTGTTCATTAACTTCAAAATCACCAACTTCGTCTAAACTTTATGTATCTTCATCTAAATATTTTATTTTAAAAGTTTGTTCATTTAAGTCTCTCAATCCACTGATATTCCCGTCATCTCCCATATCAATATCTGTTGAAATATTATCCTCAGCGTTTTGATCTGAATCTTTTATACCTTTTCCTTCTTCAGCTAAAATAACATCTTTTCTTATTTCAAAGTCCACTTCTTCTGAAGTCATTTCATTCTTTTTTTCTGAATCCTTTTTGCTACTATTATCCTCATATTCGTCAATGAACTGAATATTAGTATCCGAAATCGTGCCTTCGGAAAGTTCTACGTTAATCTCAGAGGTTACACTTTTTTCTGATTTCGGAGACTCTGTTAAATCTTTAGTAGGACTATTTTCTGTGTTCAATGCTGTTTTAACAAGTGTTATGCTCAGATCATTTTCTTTTACTTTAATCTCATTGATTTTAACCATTTCTGGTACTGGGTTTTTAATAAGCGACACATCTACACCATCTAGACATAAAATTGTATCAACGGTAGTGCGTGACACGTCTACAATCTTGCTCTTCTTTTTTTTATTCAAATTAATACGTTTTGCATACTTATTCCTAATATACTGGTAACTTATTTCGGCTGTGGTAGCTGTCAATGATTGAGCTTGTGGTAAGACGGCTTCTATGGGCAATATTGTTATATCTGACATTTTAGCAGCCTGCTTTCTCACTTTATTTGTATTCTTTTTGCGCGGTTCTTTCGAACCTGCTAAGTATTTTCGTTTAAGTTTTGGTTTTATAGAATCATCTTGTGATACGATAACGGTTTTTTTAATGGTGTCATCTAAATCACAGTCTATACCTATAACGTCTTCTTTTAATATAATATCTTTATTTTCCGTCAGCATTTCCTCGGAGATACCCAAATCAATGATTTCATAACTTTGAGATAAATCATCGTTTCCTAGAATTGCAGTAAGAGTGACCTCACTACATTGCTCAATATCGTCCATACTGATTGTATCATTTACTTTTAACGTTGTATTTACATCAATTCTATCATTGGAGTCATCATCTATTAATATAGTTTCACTTTTAGATTTACCTTGTCCTTTTATTGGACTGGTTTCGATCATCGAAAACTCTAATTCGTCTTCTATATCTATAACCTCATCAATAAAGTCATGGGGTTTGAAATTGTGTCGTTTGAAATTATCTAGTTTGGACCAAACTTTGACTTCATTTGTAACATTTGTTGGTACCTTTATCAATCTAACGTCTAGAATATCGTCACTTTGTTTTTGAAGTCTCTTCAGTATGCTAGTTTTATGTTCTGTATTTTCTGGCTGAGATGCTTCCTTTTTTGAAACCAAAGGGCTGGTGGCTTCTTTATTTTTATTTCTATATTTCTTTCGGTAAAGTTCAGGGCTTCTTTCAGTTCCATACAGTGTATCAGAGGAATCATCAGATTTATTATTTTCTAAAGGATCTTTATCAATATCGCTTATTATTATTGGTGTTTCTTTATCGATTACCGAAATAACTTCTTCATCCTTCACAATATTGATAAATTCATCGTTTTGTATATCTGCATTATCGTCTACTTTCTCTTCTTGCACCGGTATGTTTATACTTTCCAGATTTCTAAGCAAATCCTCTTCATTTATGCTTATTTCTGAACCAGATGAGCTGATTTTCCTTCGTTTTAAGGTGTCAGATTCACAAGGATATATTTCTTTCACTTCTTTTATATCATTTTCTTTCTCTTGAAAAATACTGTCATTATCAGTTACATTACCATCGTTGTCATTATCACTAACAAGTGTATTATCAGTTTGCACTAAACTTTTAATATGGCCTAAAATAGTTTCTAAATTAGATATTTTCGTGCTTTTTTCAATTCCACCCACAACAGTGTCTGTGCTTTTTACATTTGTTTCTTCATCTTTGACATTAGAAGTGTCATGCTCTACCTCGCTTCTGGTATTTTCATCTTTTGATGCAAGGAAAAGAGATCCTGAAATATATACAGAAGTTATTAACCTATAGACAGGCGGCATGGCTCAGTCGGTAATAGCTCCGCCTTCCGTGCTGTGGGTCGTGGGTTCAATACCCACTAAAAGCAAACATTCATGTGCGGGAAACAGATGTTTGTTCTATGCCTAGTTGTTATTTTGTATAAGTATTTCATCACCAATCTAGTTCCCATAGTACAAGCTCTGTCTTAGTAGGGGCATGTTCTATGTGGTTTTAAGCATAGGTATCTGCTAAAATTTAGCAAAGAAAATTATTTTTCTAATGTTAAGCAACTACACATTAGAAGGGTCATTATTATTTCCAAAATAGTAAGTTAGTGGGTATACCTGTGTATTCATTTGGATTTTCCCACCAAACCGGGCTCGGGCAAGTTAGGATCTCCATCAGATTCTCATCGCTAAGACTATCCTCGTCCATTCTTATCAGATCATCAACGGTCATCTCCGTTAGACTTTTATGAGGCGGTGAAACCAGCTCATATTTATTACGGTTTGTAGTCTGTGGTGTATGTCTTAACTCTGTGTTATTATATTCTGTATCTACACTTAAGCTACCAAACGTTTGTATTTCAGAATGTGTGTCAATAGTTAGACAACTAAAGAATTGTAACGGTTTTGAGTGAATTAAGCTACTTGTAAGTATGGAATCTGTTTGTAAAAGCCTAGATGTTGGTAGGCTGGATTCAATGTTTAGGTTGCCAGGTGAGTGTACGGGTTCTGTGCCTACAATGTCCAGTGGTTGTTGAATAAGTCGGTTCATTGGTGATTCATTGTGAAGTGATTGTAGACCTGAAAATATATTTAAAAAAATTAAACACATTATCATCATGATCATCTCAGTATCCGGTATCACCCACTGCTGGGTATATGCCTCCTTCATGTTATGCCAGCTTCCTCTGTCTTGTGCTTCTCGCCTATTGTTATTTGTCTATGGCAGTAATAATTAATCATGGACATTTCACACAACGCACTCTAGTCCTAAACTAGGCAAAGCTTGTACCTACTATGATAACTAGATTGCTGATAGAATACTAAGATATTTTTTTTGTAAATACATACTAACACATACATAGTAACACCCAGACATAGCACAAATATCTATGCTTGCCACACATAAATGTTTATTCTTGGTGGGGATCAAACCCACAACCAACAGCACGAAGGCATAATTATTACTGACTGATGTTTGAATGTTTGTGTTTCAATCAGGCCAAAACTGCTGAACCAATTTGAATGAAACTAGGAACCTGTTACCTGCGACTTCATATGTATAATACATATGAAGTCGCAGGAAACAGCTAGTGTAATATAAAAATTGCACCTTTATGTGGAGTGCCTCTTTTTCTCTTGTTTGTAGCCAAAACCACTTTTAATTCATGCCTAGGTTTTAGAATTGTCTTCTTCAATCTGACTTTGCGTTTCATTTTATTTGGATAGTATTCTCCATCGGAATAAGTTTCAAATGAGTTCACTTTTTTTGCTGCCACAACTTTTTTGGCTAGACTCCGTGGTTTGTTTTTTTTTCGTGACCCTGTCTTGGCGATGGCTAGTGTAGGTACAAGGAGTTGTTTGAGAGTGTTCATTGTAGTTTCCAAATCTCGTCTTTTTCTCAGTCTAGTAGCTACTGGATTGGGTTCGTTGACTGGATTTGTAGTGGCCATTTTGATCTGAAAAATATACATATATTTTTACACAGGGTATGTTCTAGTTTTTCACCTAACCGTAGGTACCTATCATCTAACCATTACTGTTTGCCACAGTAAGGCTTACCCTTACTGTCTTGGGACAGTATGGGCTAGTAGTACCTAATCATATTTTTTTATAAATGATACGTACATGAACCTCACCCACAGGCATATAGCAGTACATAAGGTAGGTGCCTTTTCTGTGCCCTTGGCTAGATAATGGCCGTGCCTCACCGTCCACAACATTCACACAGATTCATTCATAGTAGGTACTATGTACCAGAGAATAGGTAAACTTCTCACTTCTCAGAGGTTTCAGGTAGGTACCTACCTATTCTGAGCATAATATTAATATAGTGCTATGTAGGTACCTACCTTTACTACACCTCCAAACAAAACTTACTCTTGCAGTTAGATCTTGCTCGCAATGAAAAACTGCCTATCATAGAAAAAGAATACTCTTTTGCTTATGCCTATGCCTACTATTACATCTAAATCTAAGTACCTAACTCTCGAAATCATAAAAAATCCCTAAAATCTTGTTCTACTACAAAGTTTTTTTTCTATCTATCTATGGGGGGGTGGGAACGGTGGGAATGGGAACTATTGGGAGCACAGACGAAGTAATTGGGAGGGAACTAGTGATGTTGGCAGGGTTGCCAGGTGTTCAAAGTTTTTCCTCGTACCTGGAACAAGCAAACAAACAGACAAACTCGATTTTTGGAATCAGAATTTTTTATTTATTAGCAGCGTTTTACCTACCAATAAAACGCATATTAATTTACTTACCTTATTCGAAGCTTATTTAATTATATTGAGAGTAGCGCTTACTTGATTTCCCGTCTTCCGGTTCGAATTCCTGTTCTATTCATGACTTTTACCTAGCTACGTCACTTCCGCATGGCAGGTGGGGGAACTTTAGCTTCTGAGTTTCGCCGCTTTATGATTTCATTGAGTCTTAACCAGGCAGAGATTAATCATAAGCTTCGAATAAGGTAAGTAAATTAATATGCGTTTTATTGGTAGGTAAAACGCTGCTATTAATTTGACTTGACCGTTATTCGAAGCTTATTTAATTATATTGAGACGTGTTTGATATCGCCTGGTGGAAGGGACGTAGACGCCAATGTGATCTCATAGAATAATGCAAATCTCTACCTATTAAATATACATCTGATTGGGTAGAGTATTAAAGTAGGTACATACTTTCAAATGAAGAGTATACCTACATATGAAGTAAAGTTACGAGTTCGGTAACTTAGATAAGATAATCTACTATATAAAAATAAGTCGGGTTTTCCTTCCTGACGCTATAACTCCAGAACGCACCAACTGATTTCCACGGTTTTGCATTCGTTGGAAAGGTCTCGGGCTCCGTGAGGTTTATAGCAAAGAAAATTCAGGAAAATTTTCAACAGAAAAGCGGGAAAATGGAATTTTGAAAAGTCACACTCTAACGCGAGCAACGCCGCGGGAGACGGCTAGTTATTGATAAATTGCAACTAAAAACCATATTCTCCTTTAAGACATAACTTTCGTTGACAAATCCGGATACAAAGTCACAGATCAGTATATGTTCCAAACAATCGGAGTAAATAGCATAGTCACATTAGTCACTGATGACGTATGACTTCGCGTTTATAAATATACCAGTTTCCCCTATTGTTCTTTATTGCACACCAAGAAAATAAGAAAAACAATAAAAGAGAAATAAGTTTCAAGTATGAGGTACGACGGGCGGTCTTATCGTTATAATCGATCTTTTCCAGACAACCCTTGGATATACAGAAGTATTTCGATTAGGTAAAAACAGGACAACAGAGAACGTAAGTATATCTTCGATAAGATCATTATATAGCCAATTTTTTGAGGCCACAGTCGACCCTATACTCCCAAGAGTGGCTTTATGCCAGCGCATTACATCAAGGCCCTAATCCAACCTGCTATCAGTGTTCGCAATGCAGGTTTGGGTTCACCTCTAATGTTCATAGATAAATATTTAGAATTACCTTCAGCTCTACGATTCTCTAGCAACGAAAAACAGGATAAAACCTTTCATCTTCTGTATTAAAAAATAATAGCCAACCAGACTGTCTGAATTAGCTGAATCTGTTTCCGGAGCAAAAACTAAAACCGAATGCCATAAAACTAGTGAGATTGGCTGAGATAACAAACAATTATCAGGATCCACCGTATTATGAATAAAAGTCAAATCGTGAATTCTCCTCTCAGCAAAGTCAGGAAACAGGAGCAATAAGACAACTGTATGTCTATGTACCTGAAAAATACTATTTTTAGCATAGAATTTTTGTTCAACAATGTTCCAGGCTGGGGACATTGTATGGCAAGGATATAAAATTTTAATATATGTTGTACAAGAGCCTGTGAATTTAACTGTACCGACTTATACAGTAATATTGTGCATGTTATGACTCAAAATATAAGTAAAATATAAGGCTTTGAGAATAAAATTAATCTTATGTGTCTCACACCAGACCACTATCGTCTCCACGTAACATTATAGACCTCTCAGTGAAGGCCGCCACGACTTCTTCAGGAGATTAGGCCTTCAGTCCCATGCTCCTAGTAACCTAGACCACCCCCAAATTTCCATACCTCCAGAGTCATTTCAAGGACGTTCGGAGGTGGTAGTTCTGTCGCGGTGTCGATCAGAAATCGGTCTAGGTGATGAAGTGTGAATGGGGCTGCTAAGGCGCGACATTTGAAGTATATGCGTCAAGGAAAAAGGACGCGCTTTCAGCGTGTAGCACTATCAAATACCACCCCAGGCCTGGTTTAGGTAGTCTAGTACTTTCAAAACTTTGAAGTATTAGATACAGAGGTGGAAACAACCCATGCAAGTGTGTGATTCCAGTGCGTAATTGCTTACCACATGAGCTCGAACAAGGCGATCGATTGATCGATAGGTCGAACAATTGACGAAGAACTGGAAGTCAACAAGTCGATTAATGGAGTTCTCCGTTTCGAGAAGACTCTGTGAGTGCATTCCGGACGGAGATAGATGCCATTCCGGAGCTACGCGCAGATTCGATCGTCCCGAGGTGGTTGGTGTGACTTGTAAATTCCTGGAATGTGGAAGATACTCACATAGACTGATGATCGTCAAAAATTTTGAAAAGGCTCTATGTCAAGTCCATGAGCAGAACTGATTTGGTTCTCCCTTCGTGTCTGAAATATGCTATAACCCATCTGTTGTCGCTTTATATTAACAGAGTCGATACTGTGACTCAGGGGCCAAAACTGATCTTGATTTTTGACTAGAATGCAAATTCCTTACGGCTTCTGACTACATGCCTATCAAGACAGGTTGTCCAATCGTGCTTCTTACGCAATATCCCACGCATCCGTCGTAACCTGCATACTCGGAATCACTATATCAAGTCTCTATTTCATGTGTCTAGAGATTCGTTGAGAAGATTCAGAGGAGCAAGTACTAAAAAGCTGGCAAAAATGAAAGACTGACGACGCACTTTGTGTGTTGCATACCTCTTTTGCAGAAGCCGATTTATTTTTCTCTTTTGGAATGCTTTCGTCCAATGGTCCAAATAAATGCTCCAGAACACTAGAGCTTTGATGGAGTTATTCATTAACCAGTCCAACTTTTCTAGGGTCTTGATTACAGTGCTGACATGGTCACAATAGAACTTGGATTTGTGCTGAGCTCGAAAAGTAAACAGGTTATTTCCAGCAGGTTTCTGCGATAGAATAAGTGCAAAAATCTTCTGTGGCAGCAAGTTACTGCAAGGTTAAAATAAGCTTGTCAAGGAGGATCGAATTTTTCTGCTGATTGTAAAAAGCAATGCCTCAGGTTGAATTTTGGACGTACAGAGCCGTCGCTTTTGAAAACATCAGTGAAACAAAACTCGCGAAATGCTGCAGCATGCTATAGAACTCCTTGAACTTTCACTTTGATTATAACCGACTAGCTTACGGTCGTGACTTCCTTCGCGTCCCGTTGGATCCCATTGATTTTCTGGGATAAAAATTCGTTAATCCAGGTTACGCACAATATATATATACCAGGTAACAAACATCCATACCTCCGACTTTCGTATTAATAGGATAGGATAGGGCGTCATTTAAGCAGACTGGCATCGCGTTGAGAAGCTAGTTGAATGTTTTTTGCGAAAGGGAATGCAATAACCGCTTTTTCAGAATGCACACAGGTGCTTCCATTTCTTCCCACTGATCTCGAATCTGTGCGAGACGATCGGTACTGAGACAATACTGGCCTTGCATTAAATTGGTAGGTATTTTGTCTACCACTATTCAGTGCGACCGTGCGACCGAATTATATGACCGCAACCTTCTTGCGGGGGTGCGTAGCCTTGCGGAGGTGCGTAGTCTCCTTGCGGAGATGTATAACCTCCTTGCGGAGGTGCATAGCTTCCTTGCGGAGGCACGTAGCTTCCTTGCGGAGGCGCGTAGTCTCCTTGCGGAGATGTATAACCTCCTTGCGGAGGTGCATAGCTTCCCTGCAGAGGCGCGTAGCTTCCTTGCGAAGGCGCGTGGTTCGTAACGTCCTTGCGGAGGTCGATGAGCAATAGATCAATAAGCGTAATAATGGAGATTGTTCGCCTTAGAAGTACCTTGTGAAAGTCTTGGGAACGAAGCTGATTCTTGCGAATGACCGCGAGACTTTTTAAGATTCACCTGTGAGCTGGACCTATAGAACCCGAGGATCCTCATAATATTTCAGAACGATGACCAAAAATCATCTGTAACAAATCTGAGGAAGTCTTACGAAGATCTCCTGTGGAAAAAGATCATTAAAATTTGGTACAAACCCTCATCATATAGAGAGCCATTCTGCCCAGGTGGCAAAAGCTACACCTTGTCTTCCACGTTCATAAAAACATCTGTAAAGCCTGCCATGCAGTTATACAGTTTGTTCATAAGGTTACTATAAATAACACTCAGAAGTCTTCGGACTGAAGGCTTTTTTCACGAAGGAAATTGCCCAACCATCGATTTGCTGACACCCGACATAAGTGAAATAAAATTATCACTAACCTTAGAAGCGCAAACTGCTGTGTCTACGAGCTCAGTGACAATTCTTGCGGCTTGGAGAGTCTACTACTCGAGCTATCCTTCTTCTGTTGGGTTTATCTTAAAATATACATTTAAAACCGAAATCTGGTACACCTACCCGACAGAGGGTAGACTGCAAAAAACCATTTTATTATATAAAATATACCTTTAAAACCGACAACTGGTATACCAACCTACCCCATAGAGGGTAGACTGCAAAAAACCATTTTATTATATAAAATATACATTTAAAACCGACAACTGGTATACCAACATACCCCACAGAGGGTAGACTGCAAAAAACCATTTTATTATATAAAATATACATTTAAAACCGACAACTGGTATATCAACCTACCCCACAGAGGGTAGACTGCAAAAAGGTCTTTTATTATATAAAATATACATTTAAAACCGACAGCTGGTGTACCTACCCAACCGAGGGTAGACTGCAAAAAACCATTATAAAATGAGATTTCCAAAAATAATGTATATTTATAAACGACCGTTAACAACGGTTCCGTAATGAAAATCCCAAACTAAATTATATAAAAATTAAATATAACAGGAAAATGTTTTATGAATAAAATAGATGTGAACGAGGTTTTACTTACATGAAGAGTTTGCATTTACACTTTTAACCTCACTATTTTATTTCCACTTTGTACACTTTTTCTTTTAACTTGTTACAAGTTACAATTTCTTAAGTCTTGTTGAAGTGTTGGTACGTCCAAACACTGCGGGAAACAAGACGCCAATGAAATCATAAAGCGGCGAAACTCAGAAGCTAAAGTTCCCCCACCTGCCATGCGGAAGTGACGTAGCTAGGTAAAAGTCATGAATAGAACAGGAATTCGAACCGGAAGACGGGAAATCAAGTAAGCGCTACTCTCAATATAATTAAATAAGCTTCGAATAACGGTCAAGTCAAATTAATAGATCTGTATATTTAGTTTATCCATAACTTTAATTTAAGTTTTGACTTTTTTACAGTTTTAGAATAGTACCTATAGATTTATTAGAAAGTAACTTACCATTACAATAGGTACTAGTATAGTATTATATAATCTGTGCAATAGGTATGTAGAACCTACTGCTTGTAGAGTACTTTCCATGAAAGAAGTTCCGCAGACGCGGCGCTGTAGTCGACCTTAAGTATTATTTCTCGGGCAGCACTTTTCACAACTTTAGGCATTGAAAACAAGACTTTGATCACAGAAACCAAATAAAAACGCACTAGCATCCGAACACATTAACAGCACCTGACAACTAATTTAAAATTTAGTTTTAAAGTTTAGTTCCGGAAATTTCCGCGGGACTTCTTTCATGAAAAGGACTCTAACACGGAGTTGGAACCAAAGACCAAACTTTTGTTTTTGTTTGATGAATAGTACTTAGCTGTAGGATCTATATTTCGGACTCATCATAATAAATTTTAGGATTTGTAGCTAGATAGCACAAGAAAACACTATTCGCAATACATTTGCTTGCCCAGGTGCCGCATTTTAAAAGCAAACCTCGTTATCTTTGTTTTATGTAAGGTAAACTACCCTAATCTTGGCACCCCCACCAATTGTTGGCACTTCTCTGATTTATCCTATTTACTAAGAACAAATACAACCGAATTGAGAACCTTTTCCTTTTGAAGTTGGTTAAAAAGCCAGACCTCACGATGTTCATTATTATGTTAAGTTGTTGTTTATCTAACAACATCGCGAGGTCTGGCTTTTTCTTAGTAAATAGGATAAATCAGAGAAGTGGCAACAATTGGTGGGAGTGCCAAGATTAGGGTACTTTACCCTAGTTAAATAAAAAAACTAATGCGTGGAGTCCCTGCGCGCGGAAGATGTTATACTTCGAGTGCCACGCATTCACTCTCGCTGTGTTTAATGTGAAATTAATTTAGTATTAATTTTTATGTACCTAACCATTAGGCAGTACTTATTTAGTTAGAAAAGGTTCTAGTCTAGTCACCATCTAGTTCTGATTTCAGAACTAGATGGCGCTGCTAAATTTGTCCGGATCCTAGAACGCGCTATCGAAGCGTTTTGCCTTTTTTGATGGAGCAAAATGTAAGTGTAATAGTAACTAGTAGCTCATCTGTAATAGTGTTAAACGGTTGCACAAAATTGTTGGATGTCGCATTATATTAGAAGTAAGTAACTTCAAAAACCCTGACAGTGCCATTATCATAAGAGCCGAGAGCCCCTGTTACAACCACAGATGCTGAAATACTTACTGTAAGTTTCCACATGGTTTTCACCAAAAACCTTTACAATAAAACCTCACAAACCATACAATCGATTTATTTTTACAATCTAGAAAATCCTAAAAACAATCAGCACAAGATTCAAAATGTCAAACATACACAAGGTTTGGCGGTGGAAACGCATATCGATATCTTCACAGAGTTGGGCATGTTTTTTTATTGGAAACATACCTTCAGTTTAGGCAGCTTTAAAATTTCAAAATAGCGTATACTTATTACATACCTAGGTAGTATACCTTTTTAGTTCTTATTAACAACAAATAATCCAACCTTCGGTCTGCTTTTTTTTATTTTCTGTTTATTAGAGTGAATTTGCATATGCTCTATTAGTTTATCCTTTCGAGCGAATGATTTACCACAGGTATCACAGCCAAAATCCTTTTCTTTGGTGTGACATAGCATGTGTGAGTCCAGGTTAGTTTTGTATGTGAATGTCTTATCACAAACATTGCAGGCAAATTTTTCTCCGCTATGTTTTTTCATGTGGTAAGTTAAAGAATATTTTTCCATGAAGGTCCTTCCACACGTATGACAGCATAACAATTTTTCCCTCTTGGTGTGCAAATTTTTTATGTGTTGTTCGTAACAATATTTTTCAGCGAATGTTTTATCACATTTATCGCAGTTATAAGGCCTATCTCTCACTGAGTGAGCTCGAGATATGTGTTTTTTCAAATGAGTATTTGTTTTAAATTTTTTGTCACATTTTTTACAACAATGTGGCCGTTCACCGGTGTGAACTCGCATGTGTGCTACTATCGATGATTTTGTAGGTAATTTTTTACTGCACACATCACAACAATACGGTTTTTTTTTTAAATGAACATTTTCCATGTGAGATTTCAAAGACGACTTTGCTGTAAATGTTTTCTCACATTGACTACAACCAAACGGTCTCTCTCCAGTATGGGTTCTCATGTGACTAGTTAAGGTTCTTTTTAATTTATATCTTTTTTCACATTTACCACAGCTATGTGGCTTTTTTTCAGTGTGTGTTACCATGTGTGATGCTAATTTAGGTTTAGTAGTAAATGACATAGAACATACATTGCAGATATTTAACTTTTTTTGAGTGTGCATTCTCATGTGTGCTATCAACCTATATTTTCTAGTGTATGTATTATCACATGTTGTGCAACAATGTGGTTTTTTTCCTGAATCATCTAGTTGAACATGTTCTTTTAAATGTTTTTGTTTAGATACAACCATTTTGTTGAAACGTGGATCCAAGTTCTCATTGCTGATTGCATTATCTGAACATACTTCTGTACTATTTAAATCATCTCCAGTTTGATCGTCATCCATTGACTCCACTGTATCAATATTTTCTTCATCTTCAGTTGTTTCTTCCTTAACGGCAGGCATAATCTGGTTTGAATTGACATCTATACAGACATATTGCATTGGGCTCACCATTAGGCTATGTTTCATCTCAAGAGATGGTATTGATACCTGAAAATTAAGAGTTTGTTTATATGACTTGACTATCTATACTACCTATTATAAAACTGTAAAAAAGCAAATGATTCTGATTCGGAACATCGAGATTGTCTGTTTGTTTATTCGCGGGTCACGCCTTAACTACCATACCTATCAAACCTAGTAGCTACCTACCTAATGTAAGGCTATCGACGCTAAGGCCCGTATTCCGAGACAGAAATCGTTACTCAAGCATAGATTTGAGTAGAGATTTTCATACAAAAATCTATGCTTCAGTACGGATCAGTGCTTGAGTAAGGCTACGGAATATGGGCCTAGACTCATGTAGCATTATTCCTATAAACCTTGTGGTTTCCTAAGTGCTATACTACAAAATAAGTTATTATGTATTTTTAAAACAAAAAATAAAAAAAATAAAAAAAACTACTGGTCCATTTTCAATTAAACTTATACCACTTGGAAGCCCTTTTTCCGGATTGAAACATAGGCTATATTTTATTGAAATCAAAGACGTGGATTCTTAGATACAGCTTGAACTCTCTAAACCAAAAGCAGCCATCTGCTACGAGGTTGACAGATCTTTTGGTGGAAAGTTTCGGACGCGTACGAAGTCGCGGCTGGTATGACTATAATTTTGTATCGGTAAATGTGCATGTAGGTTCTATTCTTGCTTAGAATATAACAAACATTAAAATTTGTATGATGCAATGGTAGGTATGTAGGTTTACATAAACAAAAAGTACATAAGTATGCAGATAGGTAGCCTACCAGAGTTTCCACAATAAGCTTCTAGTAGGTTAGACCATCTTGCCACTTGACACTGGCACTGACGTCTGTTGAAATGACAGACAGAGGCCATAAGACATGGTCCAATAGTCTATATGGTTATAGAACTGGACATTATTCACATCATTTCTATAAAGTGATGTATTTACCTCAGTACCGCTGTGCAGCAGATCCCAGAGGATTCTGTTGGATTTGTGAGCCATATCGGAGAATATCCAGCACCTCTGCAGCTGTCTGTGACAGACATAGCATAATGTGTTTGGCATCCCGTTCTCTACTGCTGTATTAAGCTAAAACAAACATTTTACATATTACTTCAATTTCATTCTGATGTAATTCTTAAGTGAGAACAAACACTTGTATGCTTTCTAGTATTCTACATATTAGCAATCAAGTTCCCATAATAGTTCCTAACAATAAGTGGATCGATACCATTTTTATCTTCTGATCTAATTATTCATGTTTCACTGTTACAATATCATCACATCCAACCTCAAGTTAGTTTGTGGTCAAACATTAACTTATTCTGTAAAAAACTAACGTATGTAGGTACCTTGGTATTTGTTAGTTTTTCGTACATCTCTTGAACATGAATGTTTACGTCCATCATCCGGATATTATCGACAAGACATACTCTACACACTGAGGCAGCCATTGCCAACAACAAAGTCAGTAAACAGCAGAATGAAATTGTAACTTCTGCTAGCTTCCTTCCGTACTCCTAGTAGAGTTCTGTTATATTACAACCTGAAGGAGAAAATCTTTCAGTTATTTTCTGTCTAATAAGCAAGCAAGCTCGTATGAGTTAGTGGCCAACTAAGGTCTCCGTCATGGCTTATCAACTGCTAGAGCCAGGACCGACAATAGCGTGCCCTCCGAAGCACGGAAACGCTCAGATGTAAATGCCACCATTCAAATAGTGACCGCGCAGAACGTTTCCTAACTTAGCTGGGCCAAGCTACCGCGGGTTTCCTCACGATGTTTCCCTTCACCGTTTGAGAGCATTGGCATTACGCGCATAAATATCCCGAACAGAACGATCGGATTTGAACACACGACCAATCAGGGTAGGTATTATAATACGATCGGAAGGTTGAAAACAAATTGAACAGAGCACAAACGGATGGAACCAAACATACGCTAGGTAACCTTAGTGGTCCGAACTTCGTGGAACTTCCTCCATCCTATTATTATTCTAGGTAATATTCGCAACCACCGTTCCAAACTGGATCCACGGATTAATAATTTTGTATTCTCTTTGTTTATAATCCGAGGAAAGGAGGCACCGAACATCTATATCACGGAACACTATTACTCCTAGCGGACCTAGGGATGGTGGATGGGATGGAAAGTATCACAATTGTGATACTTCGTCTGTGGTAGTATCCTATTCATATTAGTCTGTGGTTCATAGAAAAAGAAAGAATTGCTGTGGTTGAGCTAGGATATAGACAGCGTTGCCAGAATGTTACTTTTGTAACATTTTACGTTACTTTTGACCCTCTCATGTTACCTCCATGTTACACGACTCAATATGTTATTTTGTGTTAGTTTTAGGTCAATATAAATAAAATTGAAAAATATATAACAGCACACAAAAAAATATGGTGAAACGGAACGCATCCAAGAGTGTTTTTGTTCGTCATGTTGGCGCACTTGATTTTGTGGACTGACTGACTGATGCGACGTCCGCGCGAAAATCTGTCACTTCGTCGTACCGCATACTCACTCGCGTGTATTTTTCAATCTACCATCCCGCTTACTTGCGAGCGAGCATAGAGTGCTCGCAAGATAACTGTTGTGAACTTTTGAATTTGTGATTCAAATTTGGCTGGGTTGGTTGGATAGTTTTATTTATTTTATTTCAGAAGTGATTGCTGTGAACCGTTTATACAGTGACTTGTATTGCTAACATTACTTGGTAAGCAAATGTTGCATTTATTGTAGGCAGTTTTAATCTAATAAGTGAGTAGGTATTTAGGTAATCCGTAATTCAACAACAATTCGTGTTTGAAACTGAAATATGTTTATTTTTGTATTGTCATCTATGTTACAAGTAAATAAGCATAGTAGGTATACTGTGTGCCGTTCACTGCACATTGTTATGTTTTAGTAACTTTAGTTTTGTTTAAATGGACTAGGAGTGAGTTGGCAGAGTAGGTTACCGGCTGGCGTAGCCCTAGAATTTGATTTTGTTAATCGATTTCCGCTAATCAAAGGTAAATAAATAGGTACCTAATAGCTACCTACATATTTGTTTCAAAAGTTGAGTTAAAGTTGTCAAAAGTTGTAATTTCAATGTTCTTATTATCTAAACAAGACTAATAGGCCCGCGGGAATATCCCTAGAGTCCGCACCACCACTGAAGTTCCGCGTCAAAGTTTTTATTGTCTCTGGTTGGAATATGAACCAAAATAAAATGCTCTAATCAGTCAGTGCTTGTGCGGACTCTATGACTCGTTTAGCCTTTCGAATCGAGACGCGCGCGATTTCCATTCCAGCCAATGTGTGTGCCCAGTGCTGGCATTCAAAAAGTTGTTGCATAGTTGTCCGAAATGAACGATTTCAATATTTTTTATTAGCTTATTCATGTTGATGTCTCTTTCGAAAAAAATGTATTTTCGCGTCAGTTGTTGGTGATGCCGTGATGTACGCACTCACAGTATCGATCGAATCATACGATTTTTCTCGGATGCATGGTTTTTGTCTTGTTTTTAATGCTTAATCTAATATCGCTCTTTTTTCATGTATGGTGTGGTGGTGAATAATGTATGTATTGCATGTTTTGCTATGATAACAAAATAAACATGTATCTGAAGATAATGGAGAGGTTTTTGAGTGCTAAAGCTTCGACTTCAAAAGAAAAAAACGACGATCGAGAAAATGTAGATAGCTCATTCAATGAGGTACCTCCTGAAAAAAGGTCAAAGCAAATTTATAATTTTAACGAAAACTGGCTCGTAGACATTGCATTTAAAAATTGGCTCTCAAAAAGGGAGCAACAAACCGGCTCAATCACGGCCTTTTGTACAATTTGTAATTGTAACGTACTCAACCATAGGCCTGCTCTTATAAAGCATCAAAATACAACAAAACATAAACAAAACGTTAACGCTATTAGTAAAACAACATCCATAGACGAAGCATTTAACTTAAAACCGAAAAAAGAAGAAGAGCTAAAGAAAAGAGCTGAACTTAAACTATGTGCTTTTTTCGCTGAACATAATTTGCCACTGTTGTTGTCAGACGACTTAATTCCTTTTCTAGCTAACACATTTCCTGATTCAGCAATAATCAAATCTGTTAATTTAGGAAGAACAAAAGCAACGAATATCGTTAAAACTGTACTTGGTCCAATACTGACAGAAGAACTTGTATCAAAACTCAAAAAAACAACATTTAGTGTAATCATGGATGAGACTACAGATATAAGCGTTAAAAAGCAATGTGCACTAGCAGTGATATTTTTTGACGAGGATGAATTCTTGGTTCGTACTCAATTCCTTGACATGTATGAAGTTATTTCTGGAAAAGCCAAAGACCTCACAGATGCATTATTGAATTGGCTTACAAATAAACAGATCCCTTTAAAAAACTTCGTTGGCTTTGCTTCTGATACCACAAACAGTATGGTTGGGCAACATAATTCCGTGTTCAGCCACTTGAAAGAAAAAGTACCACACATTGTATGTGTAAAGTGTAGCTGCCACATGATTCATCTGGTGGCTTCTAAAGCTTGTCTCAAGCTTCCGAGATTTGTGGAAGATTTTTTAAGAAATGTTGGATCACATTTTAGCCGCAGTTCACTCAGACAAGAGAAGCTTAAAGAATTACAAATATTTTTTAATGTTGACATCCATAAAATTCTGAGTCCGTCGATTACAAGATGGTTATCTCTACAGGCTTGCGTCAACAGAGTATTAGAACAATATGATGTACTCTCCGAGTACTTTAGACTCGAAGTTTTAGAAGATCCTAGTAAAATCACAGAGGAAATAATTGGCGTACTTGATAACAAGCTCACAAAAGTTTACCTAGAATTTATGTCTTACGTCCTAGATCTATTCAACGATTTCAACCGCCTGTTCCAGTCTGAAAAACCATTACTCCACCAATTAAAACCGGAAACACAAAAATTAATAAAAACAATAGCCAGCAACTACATGCAATTCAATTACTGTAAGACTACCGATGCCTACCGAATAGAATATGCAAATCCAAGATTTTTGTGCCCCTTGAGAAAATATATTTAGGAGTAGCTGCACAATCATCAATTGAAGAACTGTCAAAAGAAATCCCTGAACCGAAAACCGAAATCACAGACTTCAAAAGAACTTGTCTAATGTTTTACATAGAATCAATAAAACAAATAACGCAACGATATGATTTTTCTGACCCAATATACGGCATTATAGAAGTCATTGAACCGAGCGTAGCACAAAATTTTGAAATAAAAGATTTATCTAGCGTGGTGATCAGATTCCCAAACATTAAAGATGATGTTAATGATGTGGAGCTACAAAAAGAATGGAAAAAGCATGCATTCCTTGAACATAATGAATTAGGTTTGTCTCAAAATGTTGAAGAATATTGGAGAAAAATTTTGAAGTTGAAGGATCTGACTGGTACTCTAATATTTCCAAATTTAAAAAAGGTTATCGGGCTTTTGCTTGTGTTGCCTTTTTCGAATGCAAGCGTGGAAAGAATTTTCAGTCAACTTAAATTAATTAAATGTGAAAACAGGAACAGGCTAAATACTGCAACCATTTCTTCTTTGATGGCTACTAAAGCAAACATTAAAAACGCCACAAAATTTGAGCCTTCGAAAGCAATGATGCATGCAAAAATAACATATAGCAAGAGTGGTGACGGTACTAATTGCACAATATTATTTAACTCAAAACGTGTTTTAAATCTCAAAACGTTTTGAGTAACTATTTTTCATGACTACGATGATAATATAAACGCTTTTTTCCAGGTTCTACCAGTTCAAATTAGCTGTCCTGTCTCCATTATATCTCTATTATAATGGCGTTATTTTCATATTCATTGATGACAAAGTAAGTTGCAATATTGAAAGATATTAATAAATTGGTTGGTATATTAAATAGACACACATCATTATGTTTTTCCTTTTTCAGCATCGCCAGTCGATTATTCGATAAACAATTATTACGATTTTTTCGAAGTTGTACAAATGGGACAGGACAGACAACTTATTTTAGTTTTTGTGTAATAAAGTATACTTATGTTTTCAACATAATATAAAGTAATGTAACTTTTCTCGGGAAAATGTTACTTTTTGAGCTGTCTCATGTTATATCTGACTATCTGCCACTGGCAACACTGGATATAGATGTTCGGTGGTGGTTGAAGCCGAATTCGCCTCGCCTGAGATGAGATATCTTTTTACGTAAATAAAATAGAAACACGTAAAATATTACCAAACCAAAGTGGTAACGAAGAAACAGACGTGAATACCGTTTATTTGGCGCACTAAATGTTTAATGGGCTACTGTAGAGTCAATCTACATAGGAAGGTACCTACTTCTTCGTAGTTATTTTGATTTTCATAACCTTGAACCTACATTATTGTTATGTATTCAAATGACTTTTTTGCGATAATTTTCTTATTTTAGTGTTTTTATGTGATTTTTTTCATGTCTTTCCAGGCCAAATCAGGGTAACCGGGTATGTATGTACTTTTTAAGGTTATACTAAGATTATGTATGATTATGTCATGCTAAAAACCCTAGCAGCTAACACGATCACTTCCTACCTACATACCTATTCTAACAAAACTGAAAAAAATAATCTTAATTTTTCAGTTGACTAAACAACATGTTGAACACAAGCCTACGAAACTACAGACTCTTGAGGAAGTTACTACAAGGGAATAACCAGTTAATACAAAACCATACACAATATTCCTGCATATGTGGCCATATATATTTCAAACCGAATAGTTATAAAAATTACATTAGAAGAACACATTCAACGCAAAGCGATCAACACAGACAGAAAGTTGTTATAGAAACTAGTGCACCAAATGTGATAGATAAACTTAATTATGAAAAAATATTGCCGTTAAAAGATGATAAGCTGGTCTGGAGAGATAAAATTGATCCTTACTTGAAATTGGCAAGATGGGATAAACCGATCGGTAAGTTCCTACCATTTCCACTGCAAAACATTCAAAATAAAACAGGCACAGGTCTATGAAGATATATGTTTGCCTTTCCACCGTGCATGTTTGACATTTTGAATCTTGTGCAGATTGTTTTAAGGATTTTCTTGGTTGTAAAAACAAACTGTTTGTAAGGATTGTGTTGTGAATGTTTTAAGTCGAAACACGCAGTTAGTAGACTTTTCATACAATCTGCTCAAAATCACACTCTATCACTTTTGCAGATATCATAGTTTCAATTACTATTTGTAATTGAAACTATGATATATCTACTGAATATTTTTTTTCCAATTTATCAGCGATCCACTACTTAGCCATAATCAGATTGATTCGTGATATTTGAATGTTGCGGTGAGACTCCAGCGAGTGACACCATTTGGTATTAAGAACTGTCTACGTTCTCTGGTCTAGGTCGAGTATTTGCCATCTTTTGAGGCGTTTTACATTCTCTTGTGTGTTAAGTAGGCTTCTAGCCAGTTCATTTGAGTGATGTTGAAGTCTTTCTTTATATTTTATGTTGTATCTGGTAACTTCCTCCTTGACAGTTGGCATTTCCAGCAGGCCTAAGATGCGCACGGCGAGATATTTGTCATGTCGTTCTGTCAAAATGTAAGCATTTTGTACCAGTTTAGGAACTATTGCATTATCTGTGGTACCTAATGGTGTCGACAAAACGCGCCATAATGTACACTTTTGACACTTGTTAGTCGTCGTACCTCTCTGAGGACGAGATAATAGTCATGCAGAAATGTCAAAAGTTGAAAATTCAAAGGCGCGGTTTCTCGACAACATTACCACAGATAATGCAATAGTTCCTAAACTGGTACAAAATGCTTACATTTTGACAGAACGACATGACAAATATCTCGCGGTGCGCATCTTAGGCCCGCTGGTATTCATGTGTTTCTTACGAACCAGTGTGTGCTTGAGATCGTTCTCAGAGCAATATTTTGAAATCTTTGGAGAATTTCCACATTAGAATTGCTAGCTGAGCCCCACAATTTGATTCCATAGGTCCAGATGGGTTTTATGATTGCCTTGTAGACAAGTAGTTTGTTGCTTAAGGATAACTGAGATTGGCGGCCCAGTAGCCAAGATAGCCCCTTATACTGTATAGTGGCTTCAGTTTTTTTAGCTTTGACATGGTTAGACCAAGTTAGTCTTCTATCGAGGTGTAGGCCCAGGTATTTTACAGTATTTAGGCTTGGAAGCGGTTTATTTTCCATGTATATGGGTGGGCACTCGCCTTGTCTGAGTGTGTACGTTACTTGCGTAGATTTAGTTATGCTAGGTTTAATTCTCAATTTTTTTAGCCACATGTCTACTTTGTTTATCTGTTTTTGTAGTTTTAGTGAAGCCACATGTGGGTCCTTGTCGCTTGCCAGACACGCCGTGTCATTTGCGTATGTTGCTGTTACAACATCTTCTGTATCAGGCAGATCTGCTGTATATATTGAGTAGAGTACCGGACCAAGCACCGATCCTTGTGGGACTGAGGCAGTGATGTAATGAAGGTTTGAGAGATCTTCTTCATATTTGACTGGAAATCTTCTGTTGTCTAAATAGGATCATGTAGAATGAGTTTGGTAGGAGGGTTTTTAGTTTAAATAGCAGTCCTTTGTGACATACTTTGTCGAATGCTTGTTGAATATCTAGAAACACTGCTGAGCAATATTCTTTTTTTTCAAGTGACTGTCTGGTTCCACTGTCGCATGTTTCTCTCGGAATCCGAATTGATGGTCAGGTATTACTTTGTTCTCTGCTAGGACTGGTTTAGGCCTTACTAAGAATATCTTTTCAAATAGCTTGGAGAGTATCGGGAGGAGGCTTATGGGTCTGTATGAGCTAGGTTCTGTTGGTGGTTTTCCCGGTTTTTCGATCATGCAGATTTGTGATAATTTCCACAGCTTTGGAAAGTAGTGTATTCTAAGAACGGCGTTGAATAGCATCGTTATTAATACTATGGCTTTTTTGGGCAATTTTTTTAGGATTTTACCTGTTATTAGGTCAAACCCGGGGGCTTTTTGGTTTTCTAGGTTTTGGATTGTTCTTATTAACTCTCTTGGGGTGACGAGTGGTAAGGATAGTTGTTGATCGCTATTGACAACTGTATCGAGTTCCTCTTCAAACACTGTCATAGGTGAATCATTTGGTGTGAAGACTTTGCTAAGGTGTTTTGCGAACAGTTCAGCTTTCTCCATTCCGCTTCTAGCCCACGGATCGTTTGAAGACTGTCTAAGGGGGGGACATGAATTTGTGGTCTTTTAAAGTCTTTTGTTATCCTCCACAATGAGTAGTTGTCCTTTTTGTGGGTTGATAGTGTGGATAGTTTTTGTTGAAAGGTGGTGTTTTGGGTTTCTTTTATTAGTTCTTTTAATTCTCTTGAGATTTTATGGTATTCTGTCTTATCAGCATCTGATCGGCTTAAGCCGATCTGATGCTCGAAAACGAAATGCTCCACTTAAGTGGAGCTTCCTACGTTGTTTTCGTTTTTCTGATAGTTTTTTGCGTATTTCTAATGTTATTTCTTTGACTGGTATAGGTTAGGGTCGGAGTGGCACGCCAAGCGGCCACTTGTATAAGGTTTGTGATCTTAAATGTTGCTTCATCTATATCTTCTTCCGTTATGTTTTGTAAAAGTCAAGGTAGGTACCTACTTCTATGTGTGTACCCTACGTATTTGCATATTTTTCCGATTCAGCGTAGAAAAAAATAATATTTCATTGGAAGTAAGTGAAGTTCATGAGAGTGAGTTATAATTCGTTATTAACAATTATTATTTTAAGCCGCCCTGAATTTACCCCGTTAAAGAACATAATATCTGTAGGTGGAAACACATTAGTATTGCTTGGTATTGCCATGTAAAAAGTTACGAAAAAAATCGAGTGCCTTCTTTTGCTTGACAGACTCTATCACTATCCACATAGTAATACTAATACTTTTTTTAATAATCATACGTATTTCTTACTTATATCATCCCTATTCATACCTATTCCAGGTATATATCTCCTCTTCTGGCCGTGCTCATGGTCGATAGCCACAGGTGCCATAGTCAGTGGTGTGGATATCACCACGGCTGTCACCACCGCTGGAGTATTCTTAATAGGAGCCGGCCTAATGCGTGGAGCGGGATGTACTATTAATGATATGTGGGATAAAGATATCGATAAGCAGGTAAATAAATAAATATTCTTGGACATATCACACAAAACTCAAGTCCCAAACTAAGTAAAGTTTGTACTATGTACATTTTTTCCAAAATCTGAAAATGCAGTTCAGAATGTCTTAAAAAATTATGGGTAGTCTCCTAAAAGCGTTTTCCTGTAACTATAACGAATAAGGTACCTGCCCTTACTGTCTAGTCTCAAAAATTCACCCTATATATATATTTTATTAAAAGTTTATTTTTCTATATTTTGTTTCAGGTAGACCGAACAGCAACTCGACCATTAGTAACTGGGGCTGTGTCGACCACTGGTGCTGTGACGTTCTTAGGAATACAATTATCAGCTGCGTTAGCGGTGCTGTTGCAACTAAACTGCTATAGCGTTGCCCTGGGGGCCAGTAGTATGGGTGAGTCAAGGTCAACTCTTAGTCTAAGGTCAGGTCTGAGTAGGGTCAAAGGTCACGTTTGGCGACTAGGGTCAGAAAGCGTAGTACATAACTTCTTTGGGGGCCAGTAGTACGGGTGAGTCTAGGTCAACTCTTAGTCTAAGGTCAGATCTGAGTAGGGTTTTGACCCTATGGTCACGTTTGGCCACTTGTGTCAGAAAGCTTAGTAATTTCTCGGGGTGCCAGCGAGGTCAAATATTTGCTAAGGTCAGGCAGGTCTGAGTAGGGTCAAAGGTCACGTTCAACGACAAGTGTCAGAAAGTCTTAAGTTTTCTTTGATAGAAAAAAAAACGTCTATGGTGCGCTCGTCTATGTTAATTGTTCAGGTCAGGGTCAAATATCAAGGTGAAATCCTAGGGTCAGGTTAGGTCTGTGTCTAACTGCCGTACTCAGATAATGTTACATAAACATAAGAATTCCTGTCTCTGTTCGTAATTTCTTGGTAAAAGATAAATAGATGATCTTATAACTTCTATCTCTGAGTGCGACAGTCACGTTATAAAACTTATTGGTGAATGTTTCAGCTTTAGTGATCACATACCCGCTAGCAAAACGATTCACAAACTACCCTCAAGTATTTCTGGGGGCTACTTTTAACTGGGGCGCACTACTGGGCTTCAGTGCTATAACTGTAAGTTCTATTTAATTTTATTAACAGGAAGAAGGGGTGTTATAAGTTTGACAGCATTATGCATCTGTATATAAGGTGTAACATAATTACCCTATAAGCCCGAAGGGGCCGTAATCAGACCGACCACCTGAGTGCTTGGACATGTGCAAAGGGTCAATAAATCGTAATTGAAATTTTCATACAAAAGTACAACTTTTATTAGTTTAGAAATTTGCGACAACCCTAAGTGTTTGTTTACTATTTGCTTAGACCCTTACACACGCATGCATACGTAGGTACCCTTCTACCGCGTCGCACGCACACGCTAGCTGTGTGTTGATACATTTTAAGTATAAGTTACGAGCTCATTTCATAAATAAAAAACTTCAAAATCTCAAAAGTCGTAGAACGAACACTGTTCGCCATGACCTGTAGAATACCCCCCCTTCGGACTTATAGGGTATTTATGTTACACCGTGTATATGTGTGCCTATTCAATGCAAACAAACAATAAAAAATTTCCTCTTTATAATATTATTTCATTTAAATAACAATTTTTTTACAAATCATATGTGAATTTTGGTTAGTAACTAAAACTATGATTAGGTAAATAAATATAAATAAAAGTCAAGTTAAATTAAACAAAAACAACGGTATTAAATTATAAATAAGTATATAGCGCGTGCAGACTATGCCGAAGTGGGCAGGGAAGTGGCGTGAACACGAACATGCCGCTGTCCCGTCTCCCTGCCCAAGTTCATGCTCTAGCTCCGTGAGAATAAAGGCGATGTTACTGCGGCAATCATTGATGCCCACTTCCCTGCCCAAGTCCCTGCCCACTTCGGCATAGTGTGATCGCGCTAATAGATATTGCCCAGACATGAAACAAACACATAATATATGTACATATTCATTTATATTTGCAGGGCTCATTAGATCCTCATATCTGCCTACCTATGTATGCAGGCGCCTTGGCCTGGACTGTTATTTACGATACTATATACGCACATCAGGTAAATAACTATGTTATCTTACTGCAACACTCAGAGACGTCACTTAAACATAAGTATTAACTAAATAGTGGGCTCTTGGTTTTCATTACTTCTTAGCAAGTATTCTGCCTGTGTTGTGTTGTGTGCCAAAGAAATATTACATAATATAAAAACAAATGTTAATAAGTACTTATAAGGATTTCCTTGTTTAAATAAATAAATAAATATTCTTGGACATATTACACAACGCCCTCTAGTCCCGAATTAAGCAAAGCTTGTACTATGGGAACTAGATGGCTGATAGAATACTTATGTACATTTTGTATTGTAAATACATACCTATGATACATAGCAACACCTAGGCACAAGACAACATCTATGTTTGCAACACAAATGTTTGTTTTCGGTGGGGATCGAACCCACGACACGGTTGTTTGAATAAAAATAACAAAAAAAATCTCTATTTTTAGGATAAAAACGATGACGCCCGGATCGGAATAAAATCCACCGCACTGACCTTCGGCTCGTCGACCAAACCGCTGCTGTGTGCCTCGTTACTGCTAAGCAGTGGCAGTCTACTGTACGCGGGGCAGGCTGCAGCACTCTCGCATGTATACACTCTCGCCATAGCAGGCTATGTCGCTAGTATCGCACAACAGGTAACTATAACAAACCGCTGCTGTGTGCCTCGTTACTGCTAAGCAGTGGCAGTCTACTGTACGCGGGGCAGGCTGCAGCACTCTCGCATGTATACACTCTCGCCATAGCAGGCTATGTCGCTAGTATCGCACAACAGGTAACTATAACAAACCGCTGCTGTGTGCCTCGTTACTGCTAAACAGTGGCAGTCTACTGTACGCGGGGCAGGCTGCAGCACTCTCGCATGTATACACTCTCGCCATAGCAGGCTATGTCGCTAGTATCGCACAACAGGTAACTATAACAAACCGCTGCTGTGTGCCTCGTTACTGCTAAACAGTGGCAGTCTACTGTACGCGGTGCAGGCTGCAGCACTCTCGCATGTATACACTCTCGCCATAGCAGGCTATGTCGCTAGTATCGCACAACAGGTAACTATAACAAACCGCTGCTGTGTGCCTCGTTACTGCTAAACAGTGGCAGTCTACTGTACGCGGGGCAGGCTGCAGCACTTTCGCATGTATACACTCTCGCCATAGCAGGCTATGTCGCTAGTATCGCACAACAGGTAACTATAACAAACCGCTGCTGTGTGCCTCGTTACTGCTAAACAGTGGCAGTCTACTGTACGCGGGGCAGGCTGCAGCACTCTCGCATGTATAAACTCTCGCCATAGCAGGCTATGTCGCTAGTATCGCACAACAGGTAACTATAACAAACCGCTGCTGTGTGCCTCGTTACTGCTAAACAGTGGCAGTCTACTGTACGCGGGGCAGGCTGCAGCACTCTCGCATGTATACACTCTCACCATGTCGCTAGTATCGCACAACAGGTAACTATAACGACTACATATATCTATTTGGCTGGACCCTGTGTTCGTTGTCTGGAAGAAATCGCTCCCTAGGAGGCCGTCCATTAATCACGTGAGGCTCCGAAAGAGGGGTAGGGGTTCGGCAAAAATAACTAAAAAGTGCTAAAAAAAAATCACATGATTAATGGACGGCCCCTAGCGATAAGACCGCCCATTGTACGTAATAGTATATTTTTATTTTCTGTATACGTTGTCTCGCACATTAGTTTGTAAGGTGTACCTAACCTGACAAAGTATTTTCATTCATTCATTTAACCATTCGTTTTATGTATACTAATGCTAAAATGACAGTTGAATATGAATAAAGGGGTATATTTTTGTATAGAGACTAGCTGATACCCGCGACTTCGTACGCGTGCGAAACTTTCCACCAAAATATCTATCACCAGCATACGATGAACCTCGTAGCAAATGGCTGCTTTTGGTTTTAGAAGGTTCAAGCTGTATCTGAGAATCCAAGTCTTTGATTTCAATAAAATATAGCCTATGTTTCAATCCGGAAAAAAGGCCTCTGAATGGTATAAGTATTTAGTTTCGTTGAAATTGAACCTAACAGACAAACTCAATTTTCAGAATCAGAATCGTTTATTTAGTAGATCTGCATATTTAGTTTATCCATATCTTTAATTTTAGTTTTTGGCTTTTTTACAGTTTTCTAATAGTATAGATAGATTACACGATACTCCGTTCCTTTTTGATAAGTTTAGTTTTTTTTTCAGATCTACACTCTCGATATAGACAATCCTACCGACTGCGCCAAAAAGTTCCTATCAAACTCCTATATCGGTTTTATAATACTAGCAGGGATTCTAGGCGGTGGTTACGGTACTTATCTAGAAAACAGACAGAAGAATGCTGATAAAAACCCTAGTAGTAAGGTCAAAAGTTGTGTATTTGGATAGTTAGAAAACTGTATGGATCAGCAGATTTGTATGGTTCTATAGGAAAAGTTGTATTGTATTATTATTATTATTGGATACTTTAATGCCCTGAGGGCCTAGGTATAAAACGACTGACGGCCAGCACACCAGTGAGCGCTGATTTGTATGGAGACACTGAGCGGATCCTTTGAGAAACTTGGTCTACACTAAGCCCGTACTCGCATGTCAAGCTTCTCAAAGAATCCGTTCCGTGTCTCCATACAAATCAGCGCACACTGGTCTTCAGACGTTTCACACCCACACTATACAGTTTTCGGGATGTCTTTTATACAGTACTAGCCGTCTCCCGTGGTGTTGCTCGCGTTCTAGACCCTTTAGAGTGTGACTTTTCAAAATTCCTTTCTTAGTGCACCTTTACACTATATAAGGACACTACCCTCCAAATTTCATACCTCTAGGACTTATAGTTTAGGCTGTGCGTTGATTCTAAGTCAGCTTCAAAAGAGTTATATATTGTTGATGATGATTTACACCCTAAAGAGTTGAAGCGCTCGTGGCTAGGCTTGCTTAGTCGATCTTCACCGATTATCTAAGTTAAGCGACGTTCTGCGCGGTCACTTTTTGGATGGGTGACCGTTAGTGGCATTTACATATGAGCGCTTCTGTGCTTCGGAGGGCACGTTAAACTGTCCCGGCTCTAGCAGTCATTAAGCCACGACGGAGGCCTTAAGGCGGTATGTTTGTTTCGTGAAACAGTTAGGTTCTGTCTGTTGTGGTTTGCATAGTACAAAGATAAGCTTGGCTTAGTTTGGGGCTGTGTGAAATATCCACCAATTATTGTATTTAATTAGTCATGAAAATACCTCGCATTTGTTATGTTAGAATGGGCCGGTTTCACCATGCTCTGTTAGTTAAACTAACAGCTTGTTAATTAACAGACTGTTAAATCTAATCGCTGATCTGACGGCCACCATATAAACCAGCTAAACAAAAATACATCTGCTTTCGTTTTATTTAAACAGCGTTGAACGTCGTTTTAATTTAGTCGCTTGACATTTTGACGCCCGATTACGTTGCACTCTGTTAGCAAGACTTTGGTGAAACCGGCCCTTAAACAAATGTTTCAATATTATAAAGTGTTTTGTGTATACAGGTGCTGTGATTAGTGTTTATATTTATCATTGTTTCGAGTTTTAAATAAGTGTCTTAGACGATAGCCCATAAGTACAGTAGCGAGTAGTTTCACTACAGAATTTTTCCCCTGCCGCCAGTCGCCGTGGTAGCTAAGGGGATATTCGGACAAAAGTTCCAGAAATCCCCTACGAAGGGGATTTAGTCAGGGGATTTCCGGAATGAGCCCAGAATACTTAGGCCCGTATGCCGACACAGAAATCGTTACTCAATCATAGATTTGAGTAGAGATTTTCATACAAAAATCCATGTTTAAGTTTGGATCAGTGCTTGAGCAGTAAATCGGCATACGGGCCTACCAATCTGTGTTTACACTGCGCGGTGATGCGGCAACGCTCCGAAGTCTACTTGTAGTTGCCGCGCAGTGTAAATAGCGTTTATTCCCGTTCGTGCCACTACGTGGGTCACTGGTGGGACGAGTGAGAACATTTCAAATTATTTTCGCGTTCGTCCCACCAATAGAATTGACAGTGAAAACATATTTTTCCATCTCCAACACAGCAAGTATAGTATAGCTGGTTTTATAATGTGTTTGTCTAGTTTCTATATCCAACGGATATCCGTAGGTAGATTGGCAGTATCAGGACAGGAACTATACCAAAAATGTTGCTTATTTTTAAAATGTAAATATGTATTTAATGAAATATATTGTTTCTTGCCATACTTTCTGTTATTATTTACTAGCTTCGGCCTGCGGCTTCGTCCGCGTTCCATTTTTCCAGTTTCCAGTGCTCTATCTCGGGACACAAAAAGAGATATCTCGAGCATAACTACTTAGGTAGTACCTATAAGCCGCGCAGATAGAGAATAGATCTGAAAATGGTGTCCTCTCGCATGCGTTCTCGCTCACTCTCTATCGCTGTCTATACTCACACAGTGAAGTACGCGCTACAAAAAAATAGTCAGTCAGGATTCGCTTTCCACGCTACTTGACGCACTCCAAGTTATCGTTAAATTCGTTCCGTTGTTTTGTTGTTTTCGTTGATATTCATTGTTGTTTTTGTTGAGTTTGATTGTTATTTGTTTGCGTTACGTTTGATTGTTATTTATTTTCGTTAAGTTTTTGTTACGAACGTTGACATTTTGTGATTGATTGACAATGGCTTCACGAAAACGTGGAAAGATTATTCACAGTGATACCGCCTGTCTTGTTCAAAACCCAGCAACAACAAAAAAAGTCAATAAAATCGATGTTTGAGAACTTGTTTTGCCAACCGTACCATGCGTACCCGCCGCCATTTTCAGATCTATTCTCTATCTGCGCGGCCTATACCAACTTTTATTCTAAGCTTTAGGTACCTACGCCATGTTTGTGTGCAAACCATCCTATCCCACTAATATTATAAATGTCAAAGTTCAGATGTTTCTTTCAATCACGCTGCAACCACTGGTCCGATTTGGATGAAACTTGGAATACGTATAGTTCGTAACCTGGATTAACACCTACTTTTTATCGCGGAAAATCAGCAGGATCAAACAAGACGCGGGCGAAGTGGCGTGCGAAAGCGGGTTAGTCTCATAATCCCCTTTGAGCCGTCCCCTTCAAGGGAATTATGAGAATCTTCAGTCTTAAAATCCCCTTTGGTCAAAATTACACCGTAATAATAGCTCAAGACAAAGTCAAAATTAAATGCTTTTATTCAATAAAATGTCACTGGTCACTTTGAATCACTTTATATATTTCAATTTTACTTTACCTACCTATTTTTTTAATTAAATACCTACAAGCTACAAAACATAAAACAAAGTAGAATTTTTTATTGCTCATTTATTACTAGTCATAAAAGTTACATACACAATAATACACAGCTTATTTCTATTCCCTATCATAAGCATCACTTAGTTTGAAAATCCCAATTCATGTCCCCACTATCAGAAGACTCTTCAATGGTCTGTGAACTGGAATTTGACTGTGACTGACTGCTTGAATCTGAAGAATCAACAGACGAAGACACGCTGCCATCAGCGTTCCTTAGCACATGCTTCGAATTTGTAGATTCCGCTTCACTCTCCGCCGCTGCTTGGTGAGTCTCAGCTGCTTTTTTCTTATACACTTGACCTCCGTGTACTTCTTCGATATCTTGGTTAGAAGAGCCGCTGTTCGATAAACCAGAATCGCTTTTGGATTTCTCAGCTGCGTCGTAAGTTTCAGAACCGTCGGAAAGCTTGGTCTGCTTCTGCCCTTTCATAGATGCTTCGCTTTTGTGAGCTGCGCTGGCTTCTTGCACGTTTGAAGATGACTTCTTGTAATTTCCTGAGCTGTCCTTCTGTTCTGATGATTGGGAGTTGCTAGTGGCTGCACCCGTTTGACTCTGGCTTTTGCTTCCCGATTTCTTTGCTTTCGTGGCGGTGATTGTTGGCTTTTCTTTGGTGCCTGATTTGAAGTTGTAAGGTTTGCAACGTTTGAATTCGCTCGTGATCTCTGACTTCTCATCATCGGTGAAGGATATGTCCAGGATGTTGAGGATTTCGTAGATGTAGGTGATGAGTTCTGGGAATAAAGAAATAAATTAATAAAATGTCTTAAAAGTATTTAATAAAAAAATGCTTTTATTCATTGCACGAGTTTCTAGATGAAAATTAAAATCTCTAAAACTAGCTACGTAAATATGCCACCTAGTGCCTATCTATACCGACCTCAATAAATTGCTGTGCCCTAACAGGGTTTATATTTGCTACACTACCTTTTGTACAACATCTATACAACAATATTAGTGCAATAAACGATTTTAATTTGAATTAATAAACTCCCACAAACGGATGGCCGTACGTACCTACGTAGGTAGGTGGACGGTAATATTGTGTATTGCCCTGAAAGGGAACTTAGGTACTTACCTACATTACCAAAAAATTCATAAAAATAATAAAATAAACTCACCATCAACAATGTTTGATCCCACTGTAAGAAAAAAAATATGATTAAACTTAGTCGTAGGTACATTCAGTCAGCATTACAAGATGATCACAATTACTAAATAATTGTTCCATCTCTTGCCCCTTCATTATCGTTAAGCTAGCAAGCTCTGGTAACGGAGTTTTTAGGCCGCCTTAAGGCCTCCGTCATTAACGACTAGAGCCGGGATAGTTTAACGGGCATGTTAAACTATCCTGAAGCACGGAGCACGGAAGCGCTCAGATATAAATGCCACTATAGTAGGTGCCAAATAACACCGCAATACAGGTCATTCACCCACCTTCACCTCGATGTCGCAAAATTCAATTTATGTATGGTAAACAAACAGTACTACGAGATTCGAGCGATACCGTCTTAGCGACAGGTTTGTATGGAAAACGACAGAATTAGCCATTCATAAATTGAATTTTGCGACATCGTGGTGAAGGTGGGTGAATGACCTGTATTGCGGTGTTATTTGGCACCTACTATAGCGGTCATCCAACGCAGGACATTTTAAATATGTTTGGCTCGTGAGAGATTTCAACCAGCATTCAACTACTCAGGGTCTAGGTACTCAGTTCAAAAAATACTTACAGTCTGAGTCCTGGAAGCCTGTAGCCAAACCACCCGCAGAGGTCAAAACTGAAAAAAAAACATCAAATAGGTACCTATTAGTTATTTATCTATGTCTCTGATACTCATTACTTATTAAAAGGATGAAAGAAAAATAGTTTACCTACTAGTTTATTGACATCTCTTACCAATACTTACATTTATGTTCATATAAATGTAAGTATTGGTAAGAGATGTCAATAAACTTAAAGTGTTCGTTATTTTATCCAACTTTTCTGAGTATAGTCACTTCTTGTACTAGTACTAGCTGTCGCCCGCGGCTTTGCTCGCGTGGTAGCAGCATACGAATTATTTGGTTAAAATCTTTGATCTTAATTATAGACCCTTTAGAGTGCGACTTTTCAAACTTCCTTTCTTAGTGCACCCCTACACTATATAAGGATACTACCCTCCAAATGTCATACCTCTAGGAGTTATAGTTTAGGCTGTGCGTTGATTCTATGTCAGCTTCAAAAGAGTTTTATAAACAAAACAAAATATTGATGATATAAAAAAAATATATAGAAGAAAGATTCTGTGGTATAGTCTATAGTAGATTGTATCATAAGGGAGCAAAATTATATTTTTACGGCGAGGGCGATTTTTTGAATCCAGAGCGAAGTGAAGGATTCTAGAGTAGGATCCCGAGCGTAGCGAGGGATTCTTTAGTAGAATCCTGAACGTAGCGAGGGATTCAAAGTACTTCGCCCGAGCCAAAAATATATTTTGCGCCCGAGTGGTACACTCTACTTTTCATCACCAACTATGAGAAAATAAAAGGCGCCTCATATTTTATTGTAATATTATTATTTAATAAAACATATATAGTAACAACTAAAATGAAAATAAATAGTATCTATAATGAAAACCACTTATTTCTTATGTTTTCTATTCGTTCGATTTCTTTGGCGCTGAACACTAAGATGTTCCAAATTCAAAAAGTGCGCGGCAAAGTAAATTGCGGCGCACTTATTTAAATAAGTGCGCCGGAATGAACTTTGCCGAGCACTTATTGTTTCTTATAGAAAACACCACCTTTGGGTGCACATAAAGGCGAACCAAGTCGTTCTTTTCGAATAGGTGTGATGAAAAATTATTTTGGAAACTGTAATGGATGTATTGTTATTTATCTTATGTAAAAAAAATACTCACGGTATCTGAAAATCTGTTTTATGTCGCTCTTCGTCCATTGAGATACGTTCTCTGTAAAAAGAAATTAATATTAGTGGGTTAGCTCATTTACCTAGTTGAAAAGATCACCTAGATAAATAAAGTATGTAGGTATTAAATCGATATTATGCATTCAAGACCCAGTTTCAATCATGAATTTATCGATATTTTAGTACCGGTACTTGTGTAAGAACCGATTGCGCGCTGATATCTGTTGAACTTTCATATAACGCTACAACTTATATCGATACCAAATAAGTACCACTTCCGCGTTGATGTCAGTTGAACCGGTATGTGTAAGTAGCGGTACCTAATTCTTTCATGAGTAAAAAAAATTTATATCAGACTTACTTTTATAGATTTTTGCTGTGGATATCATGGAATTCCAAACCAACTTTGCAGTTTCTGAAAAAAAACATTCAGTTAGCTCTGACTGGTATAATACGTTATCCACCATAGGCACCGGTGGTCTAGTGTTGGCTTTCCGACTCTAAAGTCGTGGGTTCAAATCCGGTCGTGTAACTATTTTTCTACTTACCGTCTTTCAATGCATCAGAGCTCTCGGACAGTGAATCGAAATCGGACCAGATGTTCTCCAACTCGTAGAACTCAATGATTTCCTCCCAAGAGTAACTCTTGGAGTACTGCCTCCAGCTCCATTTGTCGACTCCGAACGCCTTGTTGCTGCAAATTTCCAGGTCACCTGCAGTGCAAACAGATATTTATTAAATGTAGCATTTAAACGTTGACGAAAAAAATATGGATTAAAATAGAGACTGAATTTTTTTAACCCACAAATATGGTTACTTACCAATAATAACGGTATCGATACCCATATTTTTAAAGTTATATCGATACCGTAATAAAGTTGGTACCGTTTTTTAGGATCCCGATGAAATAACGATATGACGTTATATTAAAAAATGACTAGAGAAATTAGAAATGTTATAAGTCTACGGCGTAGCGTCGTAGCACTTGTGCTACGACGTAGAGTGCTACGCACGCTACATACTCAATCCCACTTTTTTTAACAAGGTCTAGTATTATAGTATTATTATGATCTATGCCAAAGAGAAGACTATACTTCTCCCTTTCTTTTCTTTGGCGGAAAAGAGAGACATGTATAGTCATCGTATCGCCTTCTGAGACAAACCGGAACATAGCAATGCGAGCATCACTGTGTCGAGTTCTCTCCTAAGAAGTACTGAGTAATATTAGTATGTAATTGATCGAGTGAGCGAAGCGAACGAGATCTTAGTGACAACTTGGACAAAAATGCTTTGTATGTTGGTTCGTCGAGATCTTTTGAACCGTTTATCTGATCTTTACAGAATTTGGTAGGTATACGGATAGTACTTTTAAGTTTTACTGGTTTGTTAAATAAAGTAAATCGGTCAAGGGTTCGTGAAGTTATGAGGGTCCAAAGGGAGTAAAAAAAAAGTCGTACAATAATATCAAGTGGGGTGTCATATGATAGGGTTTTGTATCAACATTCCAAAATTATTTTTATTTTGATTCTAGGTCTAATAGTTTTTGAGTTGTAAAAATTATAAAATTGGCAAACCAAGTATAACGTGAGCTACCATTTCTTGGAGTTTCAATGATTTTGAAGTTCAAGTAAGACTGGTACTTAGATAGACGGCGATTTCGAAGCGATTTGCAAAGTTTATTACAACCATTGTCAATAAAAATTGTTTGGGTTTTATTAACTTCCGACCATCACGAGATCTCAGTTCGGGGCGAACTACTAGTTATGTTAGACCTGCTTCCGCCCGCGACTTCGTTCGCATCCCGTTGATTCTCCGGGGATAAAAAATAGCCTATGTGTTAATCCAGGTCACGGACAATAGGTACATGTTCCAAGTTTCATCCAAATCGGATCAGTAGTTTTTGCGTGAAAGAGTAACAAACATCCATACTTACAAACTTTCGCGTTTATAATAATAATAGGATAAGTAGAAAGGATAGTGTAAAATACTATATTTTATATCCCTGGCTCACTGGTACACCGAGCTGGTTTCCACAGTCCTTCCGTCCGTGTTCCTCTCCGTCAGCCTTCTCCCCGACCCCCTCGTCCCCCGCCCTTACGTACGGGTGACATTGACAGGTCGGGAGCTTGACACTGACTGTTACCTAACCACTCGTGCTCGCGAGACAGGGTAGCACATCTACTGAATAGATGCAAACACTACAGATAGAGTCCTTTTCATGAAAGAAGTCCCGCGGAAATTTCCGGAACTAAACTTTAAAACTAAATTTTAAATTAGTTGTCAGGTGCTGTTAATGTGTCCGGATGCTAGTGCGTTTTTATTTGGTTTCTGTGATCAAAGTCTTGTTTTCAATGCCTAAAGTTGTTAAAAGTGCTGCCCGAGAAATAATACTTAAGGTCGACTACAGCGCCGCGTCTGCGGGACTTCTTTCATGGAAAGAACTATGTTACCTTGGTGACGATTAGATACGAAGCGATTGGCAACAGGCTTGATGCATAGTACAATCCTAAGGGTGGCTGTGAGCACTGAAAAAAAAACATCAAAATTAGTCATAGAAATTATAAAGTCTGAAAAAAATGTTTTTACAAATGAATTCTGTATGGTACCTACATTAATTTAGTCAATCTTAATATATGAAAGTTACTTACTTTTTCTGTACAAGTCACCAGCTGAAATCAAATAATTAATTTAGTCGGATACTTAAAAACATTCTTTTGAGAAATAAAGAGCTTTAACCCGAAAAACTCAATAAAATTACAGTTGTGATCCATCAAATTCTCGAACGAAGTAACTCTGTGATTATTGAAGGAGGAACTCGATCTAAAGGTACCTAACCAAATTCTCTATTAGTAAGTTGAGCCTTGCGATCGTAAAGGTAATGTTACATCTGTTCAACAACAGGCAATTTTGTGGAAAGCAACATGTTGAAAGCTGTTGCGTACGACAATCTGTTGCTTCAATAAATTTCGGATAAGCGTAAATGCACCTTGAGCTGTGAGTTCACAAGCAACATCTTTCAACAAGCCTTATTTTGTGGAACGGTCGACGTTGCTTTGTTTACTGTTGCTTTCAACATGTTGCTTTCCACAAAATTGCCTGCTGTTGAATAGATGTAAATGCACCCGCGAGACAAAACACGGTGTAACAAGCTTACATCACAAGGCATAGAGATCAAAATTTAAAATTCTATGAAAATACAAACGAAATTGTAGGCGTAAAAACTTACATCGAGAAATCCAGGTATTGCAAATGCGTTCAAGAGCACTGATAACTGAAAAAATAATACAAAATACAATAAACAAACTGTTACCAGACTGGCTATCTAATAATACCAAAGGACGGACATTGTTAACCGACTTCAAAAAGGAGGACGTTCTCAATTCGGTTATATTTCTTTTCAGTGGTTTGGCAGTTAAATAAGAGTAACTGGGAAAAACACGTCATTCGCGTACACGACATTGCGTATTTTGCTTTTCTGTGGTGTTTACGATCAATAGAACAGTCCCAATGAACTGCCATCATTATCATCAGATTGAAGTCAGTTTTTCCAGTTTTTTTTTTAAACTTATAAATTACTAGGTGACCCGTCAGACGTTGTCTTGTCATTCAAACTCTTACTATTAAACAAATGACAGTTCATTCAGATGTGACATTAAAGAAGTTTTCATGAAAAAGGTTAAGGGCCACGAGTTCTGACATTTGAAACGACACATAGCACTTTTATTTTAATAGTTTTTCTTGTGTTATTGTGAGTATTGTTGTTTAATTTTGGTGGAATTTTAAAGAATAATACTTAGGTCGTAACATAAAGTGTGAGCCATTGGAATAAATGTGTGTAAAGTGGTTTTTCTGAATGTGAAAATTCGTGTTAGGTTTTGAAGAGAAAATCCACCATTTTCTTTTTAAAACAAACGACAGCCGACTTGACGAATGACTTGACTTGACTTGACTTATATTATTACAATTATATCACTTGACCCTGGCAAAATTGTCTGTCGATATGACAGACAGAGGCCATTAATGAAGAGAAGAAGAAGAAAAAGGTTAAGGTACTTTCACCCCCACTTTCATGCCCTTACAACCCTCTTTTCGCATTAAAAAGTAGCCTATATCCTTTCTCAGGCTCTAGACTACCTATCTGTGTACTAAATTTCATTCAAATCGGTTCAGTAGTTTTGGCGTGAAAGCGAGAAAGACAAACAGAGTTGCTTTCGCATTTATTGATCGAGTGAGCGAAGCGAACGATGATCTTAGTGACAACTAGGGCAAAAATGCTTTGTATGTTTGTTCTTCGAGATCTTTTGAACCGCTTATTCGGTCTTCACAGAATTTGGTAGGTATACGGATATTAATCATAAGTTTTACTGGTTTGTTAAATGAAGTAAATCGGTCAAGGGGTCGTAAAGTTATGAGGGTCCTAAGGGAGTAAAAAATAAGTCGCACAAAAATATCTAGTGGAGTGTCTTAAGATAGGGTTTTGTTTGGACATTCCAAAACCGTTTTTATTTTGATTCTAGGTCTAATAGTTTTTGAGTTGTTGTAAAAATTATAAAATTTGAATACCCAGTATAACGTGAGCTAACATTTCTTGGAGTTTCAATGATTTTGTAGTTGAAGTAAGACTGGTACTTAGCTAGACGGCGATTTTGATGCGTTTTGCAACCATTGGTCAATAAAAATTGTTTGGGTTTTATTAACCTCCGACCATCACGAGATCTCAGTTCGGGGCGAATTACTAGTAATATTAGTATGGAAGTATGAATTATCGATTCTTTTGTTGCATTTTTCTAAGCTAACATAATTTGACAGTTCTTAAATTAAGTAAGTTATTTGGTTGTTACACCGAACTAGATAAAAGCCATTTTTTCTTTGGTATTAAATACTTACGGTTAGAGTAAATGTAGATTGAGTCGTCGACAGATCTCTTTTGCTTTCCTGAAAAAAAAAAGAAGAGATATTAGCAAATCTAAATGGCGCTGCAGAAAAATTTACAGCTAAGCCGGTAGGGTTCGAACCTCACACAAAACAATCATTTGTGGGATGGCACATGCAGATGTTGGTTCGATGTCTGAGTACTATTATGTATTACGTATAGTATTATATAATCTGTGGTATTACTATGTACCATATTATGTATTTACAAAAAGATATATCAGCAATCTTGTTCCAACAACGCTAGTCACAAACTAAATAAGCAAACTTACTTAGTTTTGGACAAGATAGCGTTTATTTTATTTTATTTAATACTTTATTACACAAAATTATAAATTTGATACAAAGGGTGGACTTAATGTTGAAAGCATTGTCTGCCAGCCAACCCAAACGTGGTGGTGTAGTGAGGAGGTTGGCGTGCGACATTACAGAGAATAATATTTATCTTACAAACTAAGAGCCATACCTACTATATAATTTAATATATAACTATATATATAGAACATTACGTAACAGAACACAGAGGTAGGTATGGTAAAACAAGGTGGCATCTACTCTACCTTTATCAAAAGATAATGTTGTGAGAGGTGACATCATGAATACAGCTGTTTAAGGAAAAGCTCGCGGGTCAGTTTTTTGGAGTGTTGCCTTGTCTCTACCTTTTAGATCTCGTAAGGCAGTTCGTTCCATAGCCCTTCGACAGAAAAGGAGTTACCGCGAAAAGAAGTTGAATGTTGAGGGGTTTCCAAAAGGAGGTTGTCATCTGATCTCAAATTTTTGTCATGTGTGTCTGATCGGAACTGGAAGCGGGTTTTTAAATAGTCTGGGGAGTGTGTAATGTCCATTTATTCTTGTTATTTATTTATTGATAATCGTCAAACTGTGGTACTTAGTAAGTACTTACGTGTTTGTACAATTCGCACGATTTCCAAGAAGTATTGCGATGCTTCTTTGTTTTTCTGTCTGCCAGCCAAAAGTTCTGGGAATGAAATAATCAATTAGCAAAGAAAAAAAGCACGGAGATGTCAAATAGTCTTTATATTAAAGTGAACACTTGTAGAGCTGGGGTGAGTCTCATAATCCCCTTTGAGCCGTCCCCTTTAGGTGATCATGACACTGAAGAGTCTCAAAATCTGCTCTAGCGGGAGATTTGCAAACTATTTTTCTCCATACACTTAGTTTTATTTTATCTAATTTTGTCATAATTGTTTAAATTTAGAGTCAACCTAGTTATACCTACCTGTTTATGCTTTGGATATTGTAAACTGGAGGAGGGCGTTAATATTCGCGACACAGTTTTTTAAACTTCTGCGGATGTTATCGTTTTCTACTAACTTGTGCCTTGTTTCTTTTTCCAATAATAAACTTATATAATATAACTAGTGGTTGCGTGGCGCGCGAGCTGCAAGCAGCTCGCGGTTTTTTAAATAAAGTTGTAAATTTCATTCAAAGTCCTCAATCAGAGTTGGACACGCCGTTGGAACGAAGTCAATCGGTTGAGGTTTTGAAAACAGATCTACATGGCCGCCATCTTGGAATTCCCACCCCAAATTGCAGTAAATATGCATCAAAAATTGACATTATGTGTAAACTTTCATTTAAACCCCTCAATCTCATTCGAACACTTCGTTGGAATGAAGTAAATCGGTTAGTGTTTCACTATTAAAATCTATATGGCCGCCATCTTGAAATCCTAACCCTTGATTGCAGTAAAAATGCATAAAAATTGAAAAAATGTGTGAACTACTATTCAAATCCCTCAATCCCATTCGGACACCCCGGTGGAATGAAGACAATCGGTTGAGGTTTCGAAAAAAGATCTACATAGACACTATCTTGGAATGCCAACCCTTAATTGCAGTAAAAATGCATCAAAAATTAAAAACAGTACAAAATTCCATTCAAACCCCGCAATTTCATTCGAACACCCTGTTGGAACGAAGTAAATCTGTTGAAATTTTGCTATTAAAATCTACATGACCGCCATCTTAGAATCCCAACCCCTAATTGCAGTTAACTTGCATCAAAATTGAAAAAATGTGTAAACGTTCATTCAAACCCCTCAATCTCATTCGGACACCCCGTTGGAATAAAGACAATCGGTTGAGGTTTCGAAAAAAGATCTACATAGCCACCATCTTGGAATGCTAACCCCTAATTGCAGTAAAAATGCATCAAAATTGAAAAAATGTGCAAACTTCCATTCCAACACCTCAATCTCATTCGGATACCCCTTTGGAATGAAGTAAATCGGTTAATGTTTCGCTAATAGAATTGACATGGCCACCATCTTGGAAAACAAACCCCTAATTGCAGTAAAAATGCATCAAAATTGAAATTATGTGTAAACATTCATTTAAACCCCTCAATCTCATTCGAACACCTCGTTGGAATGAAGTAAATCGGTTAATGTTTCACTATTAAAATCTATATGGCCGCCATCTTGAAATCCCAACCTCTAATTGCAGTAAAAATGCATCAAAATTGAAAAAATATGTGAACTTCCATTCAAACCCCTCAATCTCATTCGAACACCCCGTTGGAACGATGACAATCGGTTGAGGTTTCGAAAAAAGATCTACATAGCCACCATCTTGGAATGCCAACCCTTAATTGCAGTAAAAATGCATCAAAAATTAAAAACAGTTCAAAATTTCATTCAAACCCCTCAATTTCGTTCGAACACCCCGTTGGAACGAAGTAAATCGGTTAATGTTTCGCTTTTAAAATTTACATGGCCGCTATCTTGAAATGTCCACCCCTTAATGCAGTAAAAGCGAATCAAAAATTAAAAACAGAGTAAATATACATTCAAATCTCTCAATCTCCTTCGGAAACCCCGTTGGAACGAAGTAAATCGATAAATGTTTCGCTATTAAAATCTACATGGCCGCCATCTTTGAATACCCACCCTTAACTGCAGTATAAACGCATCAAATATTAAAAACAGTTTAAATATTCATTCAAACCCCTCATTCTCATTCGGACACCCCGTTGGAACGAAGACAATCGGTTGAGGTTTCGAAAAAAGATCTACATGGCACCATCTTGGAATGCCAACCCTTAATTACAGTAAAAATGCATCAAAAATGAAAAACAGTGTAAAATTACATTGAAACCCCTCAATTTCCTTCGGAAACCCCGTTGGAACGAAGTCAATCGGTTGAGGTTTTGAAAGCCGGAAATGACACGGCGGCCATTTTGAATTTCGAAAATGTCATAATTTTTCTGAAATATACAGGATACAAGCTACCTGTCAGTGAAAGAACGGTGGTCGTACCTTAAACTTGGTAGAACAAAGTAATTCGCCAAAGTCGGGTCTGACTGAAAAATTCAAACTCCTATCGGATGCAGGGTTGCCAGCTGCAAGGATCACAAATGATCAAATGTCATTAAGGTGGACCTAATCTTGCCAGCTAGTGGAAAGTTTGATTCAAAATGTCGTTATTTCTACTTTTCACGTTCCCGAGCCAAATCTGGGAAACTACCCTAAAAATGGGGAAAATTTTTCTACCAGGCAACACTCCTCTCCCAGCTGCACAACCGGTCCATACATTTCATCCAGGTAGGGGGTCGCCAACTACCCAATATTTCGGTTTAAAAATCGCAATTTTTTTGAAAATCGCAAACTTTTTACAAAATGGCCGCCACGCCGTCCGCCATCTTGGATTTTTAAAAAGTCATAATTTTTCTGAAATTTCAAGGATATAGGCTATCGTTCTGCATAATTAGTGTTGCCAGCTTTTGAGTTTCGTAAAACAAATTAATTCGCCAAAGTCAGAAACACCCAAAAACTAAAAAGTTGCAAGTCTCTCGGGGTTGCCAACTAAAAGTTACCAAAATGGTCAAATGTCATTCGGGGGAGGCCAACGCTCCTATGCAGTCCAAGTCTCTATTAAAAATGTCATTATTTCTACATTTCATGTTTTTGGGGAAAATCTCGGAAATTACCCTAAAAATGGGGAAAATTTTTAAACCAAGGAACATTCCTCAACGAAACACACAACCGCTCGGTACAACTCGACCCCCTAGAATGTTGCCATCTACCCTAAAAATGGATTCGAAAATTGAGCAAAAACCATCACCATTACAAAATGGCCGCCACAGCCTCCGCCATCTTGGATTTTTGAAAAGTCGTAATTTTTCTGTAATCTCAAGGATATGGGCTATCGTTGTGCATACTCGGTGTTGCCAACTTGCAAGTTTCGTAGAACAAAGTAATTCGCCAAAGTGAACCCTAAAAAGTCGAAAAATTCAAATCAAAATTGCGCGGCCGCCATCTTGTTTTTTTTTTTTTTTTTACAAATTTCCCCAATCGTAGCCTACTATCAGTCGGATGAACCGCTTACGCGCCCTCTATCTGTCATAGTTTGCGAACGCGCAAATCAACACCGGCGCCATCTTGGATTTCGAAAACGGCTATAATTTTTTTCTACTCGCTCGGTGCTACTACACATTTTCGTAGAACATCATTCTAGTGTGTCTCCACTCTTTCTGTCTCTCAGGGCATGTCAATCAGTGAGTCAGTGAGTGGTAATGTAGCTTTATATAGTATAACTAGTGGTTGCGTGGCGCGCGAGCTGCAAGCAGCTCGCGTCTTTTGTTAAAGGCTTTGTTTTTATCAAAAATCACATTGCAGTAAAAATAAATAAAAATATATAAAACCAGTAAAGAATTCCATTCAAACGCCTCAATCTCATTCGGATACCCCGTTGGAACGAAGTCAATCGGTTAAAGTGTCGCTAATAAAATCTACATGGCCGCCATCTTGGAATCCCAACCCCTAATTGCAGTAAAAATGCATAAAAATTTAAAAAATGCATTACCTACCATTAAAACCACTCAATCTCATTCGAACATTCCGTTGGAACGAAGTCAATCGGTTTAGCTTTCTGAAAAAAGATCTACATGGCCGCCATCTTGAAATGCCTACCCCTAATTGCAGTAAAAATGCATCAAAAATTAAAAAAAGTACAAAATTCCATTCAAACCCCACAATTTCATTCGAAAACCCCGTTGGAACGAAGTCAATCGGTTGAGATTTCGAAAAAAGATTTATATGGCCGTTATCTTAGAATCCCAACCCTTAACAGTAACTGTAGTAAACTTGCATCAAAATTGAAAAAATGTGTAAACATCCATTCAAACCCCATAATTTCATTTGGACACCCCGTTGGAACGAAGACAATCAGTCAAAGTTTTCAAAAACAAAATACATGGCCGCTATATTGAAATCCCAACCCCTAATTGCAGTAAAAATGCATCAAAATTGAAAAAATGTGTGAATTTCCATTGAAACCCCTCAATCTCATTCAAACACCCCGTTGAAACGAAGACAATCGGTTAAGGTTTCGAAAAAAGATCTACATAGCCACCATCTTGGAATGCCAACCCTTAATTGCAGTAAAAATGCATCAAAAATTAAAAACAGTACAAAATTTCATTCAAACCCCTCAATTTCATTCGAACACCCCATTGGAACGAAGTTAATCTGTTAATATTTTGCTATTAAAATCTACATGGCCGCCATCTTAGAATCCCAACCCTTCATTGCAGTAAACTTGCATCAAAATTGAAAAAATGTGTAAACGTCCATTCAAACCCCTCAATTTCATTCGGATACCCCGTTGGAATGAAATAAATCGGTTGATGTTTCGCTAATAGAATTCACATCGCCGCCATCTTGGAATCCCAACACTTAATTGCAGTAAAAATGCATCAAAATTAAAAACAGTACAAAATTCCATTCAAACCCCTCAATTTCATTCGAACTCCTCGTTGGAACGAAGTAAATCTGTTAATATTTCGCTATTAAAATCTACATGGCCGCCATCTTAGAATCCCAACCCTTAGTTGCAGTAAACTTGCATCAAAATTGAAAAATGTGTAAACGTCCATTCCAACCCCTCATTCTCATTCGGACACCCCGTTAGAACGAAGACAATCGGATGAGGTCTGGAAAAAGATCTACATAGCCGCCATTTTGGAATGCCGACCCTTAATTGCATTAAAAATGCATCAAAAACTAAAAACAGTTCAAAATTCCATTCAAACCCCTCAATTTCGTTCGAACACCCCGTTGGAACGAAGTAAATCGGTTAATGTTTCGCTATTAAAATTTACATGGCCGCTATCTTGAAATGCCCACCCCTTAATGCAGTAAAAACGAATCAAAAATTAAAAACAGAGTAAATATCCATTCAAATCTCTCAATCTCCTTCGGAAACCTCGTTGGAACGAAGTAAATCGATTAATGTTTTGCTATTAAAATCTACATGGCCGCCATCTTTGAATACCTACCCTTAACTGCAGTGTAAACGCATCAAATATTAAAAACAGTTTATATATTCATTCAAACCCCTCATTCTCATTCGGACACCCCGTTGGAACGAAGACAATCGGTTAAGGTTTCGCAAAAAAAATTTACATGGCCGCCATCTTTAAATGCCCACCCTTAATTGCAGTAAAAATGCATCAAAAATGAAAAACAGTGTAAAATTACATTGAAACCCCTCAATCTCTTTCGGATACCCCGTTGGAACGAAGTCAATCGGTTGAGGTTTCGAAAACCGGAAATGACATGGCGGCCATTTTGAATTTCTGAAATGTCATAATTTTTCTGAAATATACAGGATACAAGCTACCTGTCAGTGAAAGAACGGTGGTCGTACCTTAAACTTGGTAGAACAAAGTAATTCGCCAAAGTCGGGTCTGACTGAAAAATTCAAACTCCTATAGCATGCGGGGTTGCCAGCTGCAGGGAATAAAAATGATCAAATGTCATTTGGGTGGACCCAATCTTGCCAGCTAGTTGAAATTTTGATTCAAAATATCGTTATTTCTACTTTTCACGTTCCCGAGCCAAATCTGGGAAACTACCCTAAAAATGGGGAAAAAAATTCTACCAGGCAACACTCCTCTACCACCTGCATAACCGGTCTATACAACTCATCCAGGTAGGGGGTTGCCAACTATCCGATATTCCGGTTTGAAAATCGCAAATTTTTCGAAAATTGCAAACTTTTTACAAAATGGCCGCCACGCCGTCCGCCATCTTGGATTTTTGAAAAGTCATAATTTTTCTGAAATCTCAATGATATAGGCTATCGTTCTGCATAATTAGTGTTGCCAGTTTTTGAGTTTCGTAGAACAAATTAATTCGCCAAAGTCAGAAACACCCAAAAACTAAAAAGTTGCAAGTCTCTCGGGGTTGCCAACTAAAAGTTACAAAAATGGTCAAATGTCATTCGGGGGAGGCCAACGCTCCTATGCAGTCCAAGTCTCTATTCAAAATGTCATTATTTCTACTTTTCATGTTTTTGGGGAAAATCTCGGAAATTACCCTAAAAATGGGGAAAATTTCTAACCCAAGCAACACTCCTTACAAAAACACACAACCGCTCGGTACAACTCAACCCCCTAGAATGTTGCCATCTACCCTAAAAATGGATTTGAAAATTGAGCAAAAACCATCACCATTACAAAATGGCCGCCACAGCCTCCGCCATCTTGGATTTTTGAAAAGTCATAATTTTTCTGTAATCTCAAAGATATGGGCTATCGTTGTGCATACTTGGTAGTGCCAACTTGCAAGTTTCGTAGAACAAAGTAATTCGCCAAAGTGAACCCTAAAAAGTCAAAAAATTCAAATTGAAATTGCGCGGCCGCCATCTTGTTTTTTTTTTTTTTTTTTACAAATTTCCCCAATCGTAGCCTACTATCAGTCGGATGAACTGCTTACGCGCCCTCTATCTGTCATAGTTTGCGAACGCGCAAATCAACACCGGCGCCATCTTGGATTTCGAAAACGGCTATAATTTTTTTCTACTCCTTCGGTGCTACTACACATTTTCGTAGTACATCATTCTAGTGTGTCTCCACTCCTTCTGCCTCATCGGGCATGTCAGTGAGTCAGTCAGTGGTAGTCTAGCTTTATATAGTATAATATTTTTCTCCATACAAGAACTGCGAGTTTCTCGATTCTCGTTTGTCGCAAATCAACATAACAATACTCAGACCATGACCTAAATCACAAAGAAAATTGGAAAGAAAGAGGTTTTATTATGATAAAACACTTACCGAAAGCACATGGTTTCTGAAAATAAGAAAAAAAAATATAAGTAGGGTAAACTACCCTAATCTTGGCACCCCTACCAATTTTTGGCACTTTTTCTAAATGATCTTTGTAATTATATCGAACTAGCTTCCGCGATTCCGTCGCGTCCCGTTTGATCCCGTTGATTTTCTGGGATAAAAAGTAGCCTATGTGTTAATCCAGGACACGGACAATATATTATGTTCCAAGTTTCATCCACATTGAAACAGTGGTTTTTGCGTGAAAGAGGACCAAACATCCATACATCCTTACAAACTTTCGCGTTTATGATATTAGTAGTAATAGGAATATTAACTAGACACTGTCAAAATTGTGTATCGAAATGACGGACAGAGGCCATGAAAAGAAGAAGAAGAAGTATATTCCTTTATTTTTAACTATTGTTTATCTTTTGTTACCTTATCATCTTTTGGTTGGTCGTTCTTGTCACTAGGTTTGTTGCCTTTGGTTCCATTCTCATCAGGTTTGTTGCCTTTGGTTCCATTCTCATCAGGTTTGTTGCCTTTGGTTCCATTCTCATCAGGTTTGTTGCCTTTGGTTCCATTCTCATCAGGTTTGTTGCCTTTGGGTCCATTCTCATCAGGTTTGTTGCCTTTGGGTCCATTCTCATCAGGTTTGTTGCCTTTGGTTCCATTCTCATCAGGTTTGTTGCCTTTGGGTCTTTTGACATCAGGTTTGTTGCCTTTGGGTCCATTCTCATCAGGTTTGTTGCCTTTGGGTCCATTCTCATCAGGTTTGTTGCCTTTGGTTCCATTCTCATCAGGTTTGTTGCCTTTGGTTCCATTCTCATCGGGTTTGTTGCCTTTGGGTCCATTCTCATCAGGTTTGTTGCCTTTGGGTCCATTCTCATCAGGTTTGTTGCCTTTGGGTCCATTCTCATCAGGTTTGTTGCCTTTGGTTCCATTCTCATCAGGTTTGTTGCCTTTGGGTCTTTTGACATCAGGTTTGTTGCCTTTGGGTCCATTCTCATCAGGTTTGTTGCCTTTGGTTCCATTCTCATCAGGTTTGTTGCCTTTGGGTCCATTCTCATCAGGTTTGTTGCCTTTGGGTCCATTCTCATCAGGTTTGTTGCCTTTGGGTCCATTCTCATCAGGTTTGTTGCCTTTGGTTCCATTCTCATCAGGTTTGTTGCCTTTGGGTCTTTTGACATCAGGTTTGTTGCCTTTGGGTCCATTCTCATCAGGTTTGTTGCCTTTGGGTCCATTCTCATCAGGTTTGTTGCCTTTGGTTCCATTCTCATCAGGTTTGTTGCCTTTGGTTCCATTCTCATCGGGTTTGTTGCCTTTGGGTCCATTCTCATCAGGTTTGTTGCCTTTGGGTCCATTCTCATCAGGTTTGTTGCCTTTGGGTCCATTCTCATCAGGTTTGTTGCCTTTGGTTCCATTCTCATCAGGTTTGTTGCCTTTGGGTCTTTTGACATCAGGTTTGTTGCCTTTGGGTCCATTCTCATCAGGTTTGTTGCCTTTGGTTCCATTCTCATCAGGTTTGTTGCCTTTGGGTCCATTCTCATCAGGTTTGTTGCCTTTGGGTCTTTTGACATCAGGTTTGTTGCCTTTGGGTCCATTCTCATCAGGTTTGTTGCCTTTGGGTCCATTCTCATCAGGTTTGTTGCCTTTGGTTCCATTTTCATCAGGTTTGTTGCCTTTGGTTCCATTCTCATCAGGTTTGTTGCCTTTGGGTCCATTCTCATCAGGTTTGTTGCCTTTGGGTCCATTCTCATCAGGTTTGTTGCCTTTGGTTCCATTTTCATCAGGTTTGTTGCCTTTGGTTCCATTCTCATCAGGTTTGTTGCCTTTGGGTCCATTCTCATCAGGTTTGTTGCCTTTGGGTCTTTTGACATCAGGTTTGTTGCCTTTGGGTCCATTCTCATCAGGTTTGTTGCCTTTGGGTCCATTCTCATCAGGTTTGTTGCCTTTGGGTCTTTTGACATCAGGTTTGTTGCCTTTGGGTCCATTCTCATCAGGTTTGTTGCCTTTGGGTCTTTTGACATCAGGTTTGTTGCCTTTGGGTCCATTCTCATCAGGTTTGTTGCCTTTGGGTCCATTCTCATCAGGTTTGTTGCCTTTGGGTCCATTCTCATCAGGTTTGTTGCCTTTGGTTCCATTCTCATCAGGTTTGTTGCCTTTGGTTCCATTCTCATCAGGTTTGTTGCCTTTGGTTCCATTCTCATCAGGTTTGTTGCCTTTGGATCCATTCTCATCAGGTTTGTTGCCTTTGGGTCCATTCTCATCAGGTTTGTTGCCTTTGGGTCTTTTGACATCAGGTTTGTTGCCTTTGGGTCCATTCTCATCAGGTTTGTTGCCTTTGGGTCCATTCTCATCAGGTTTGTTGCCTTTGGTTCCATTCTCATCAGGTTTGTTGCCTTTGGGTCCATTCTCATCAGGTTTGTTGCCTTTGGGTCCATTCTCATCAGGTTTGTTGCCTTTGGTTCCATTCTCATCAGGTTTGTTGCCTTTGGTTCCATTCTCATCAGGTTTGTTGCCTTTGGGTCCATTCTCATCAGGTTTGTTGCCTTTGGTTCCGTTCTCATCAGGTTTGTTGCCTTTGGGTCCATTCTCATCAGGTTTGTTGCCTTTAGTTCCATTCTCATCAGGTTTGTTGCCTTTGGGTCCATTCTCATCAGGTTTGTTGCCTTTGGTTCCATTCTCATCAGGTTTGTTGCCTTTGGGTCTTTTGACATCAGGTTTGTTGCCTTTGGTTCCATTCTCATCAGGTTTGTTGCCTTTGGGTCCATTCTCATCAGGTTTGTTGCCTTTGGTTCCATTCTCATCAGGTTTGTTGCCTTTGGTTCCATTCTCATCAGGTTTGTTGCCTTTGGTTCCATTCTCATCAGGTTTGTTGCCTTTGGGTCTTTTGACATCAGGTTTGTTGCCTTTGGGTCCATTCTCATCAGGTTTGTTGCCTTTGGGTCCATTCTCATCAGGTTTGTTGCCTTTGGGTCCATTCTCATCAGGTTTGTTGCCTTTGGGTCCATTCTCATCAGGTGTGTTGTCTTTGGGTCCATCCTTGCCAGTATCGTTATCGTCACCTCGGCTGTCGTCATCAAGATCGCCATTATCAGGCTCATCGTCTTTGTCTTCTTGACTATCTATGTCATCATCATCATCCGAATCATCGTTTTTGGTAGACCAGACCCCATTGAAATGTTGTCGAGGTATGCCTCGTAATATCTTAGTTATTTCACTTGTGTATATATCTAATTTATTCTTAATGTCATATATTTGGGTGATTTTAGTTATACACTCGGTAAGCTCTGAAAGAAAGAACAGCTATTGTAAGTGGGCTATAAGCTGCTTCGTAGAGTGGTTCAGTTAATCACAATCTTAGTTTTCTTGAGTGGTGCCTAGTATGCCTTCATCACCTGTGTAGTATAAATAAATAAATACCTAATAGGATATTTATTATTCCTTGGACATTTCACACAACGCGCTCTAGTCCTAAACTAAGCAGAGCTTGTACTATGAGAACTAGATTGCTGAAATTTGCTGAAAAATAACTGAATTTTTCATGATAAAATCAGTTAAGTACTTCTAGAATTTTTGATAGACTTTAGTCATAATACTAGTGGCTCTGGGAGCTGTAGACCTCGCGAGCATACTACATATTCCATTATTCAACATCATCAATCAACATCATCACTGTCGTGTAAGGTGTTTTCTGAAAGTCTTTCAGTGCAGTTTATTAATTTCTAATTTAAGGCTTATTATTATGCTGATGCTCTCATTCAGTGAAGGAAAACATCTTGAAGATAATTATCAGTTAGTATTCTAACAGCGACGAGCCGCTTGCAGCCTGTCACGTATTGAAAGCTAACTATAATGCAAAATGTTGTGTGTGTGTGTGTGTGTGTGATGTGATGTTTTTTTCTATTTAATTTTGTAAATTTTTGAGGAATGTAATGTGCAAGTGCATTTTCCGTTTTGTGAATGTTTGATCTTTTTGATTTTTTTTGCATCATCTTGTGTAGAATGAGGTCCTTTGTGTTTCTCTCAAACTTGATTGAAAACCATCGATTGTTTGATGAGCTATCCTGTTCATCAGCTGAAGATCCTTATCAGATCTTCGCCAAACTTTTATGAAACCAACTTATAGTTACTACCTTTCAAATAAAAAAAGAATAATCGAAATCGGATCTCATTTGGTGGAGATATCCAGTATATCAAATAGCCCCCTTTTTGCCCTTTTTTTGGGGGAAGTACCCCTCCAATCAAAAATCCCCGACGACAAAAAAATTCTAATAAGTCATAAAACCTGTGTACCAAGTTTCGTCCAGATCGGTTAAAAAATGCGACCTGTAGAGGAGAACAGACAGACAGACAGACATCCGGACAAACTCATTTTTGGCCAATGTGGAAACTGAGACGCTTCGCTCGCTTCGCTCGCTCGGTCAATTAGTTTCACTTCACTATTAAGTTTTCATGAAAAAGCGGCAACACTCTATCTGTCAAGGATTGAATCAAATTATGAGTTCGAGGATACTGTGAAACTATATCAGTTACTTACCGATGGCGACACTAGTTCCCACTGCAAGAAAAAAAAAGGTTATTTTCATAGCTTTTATATCGATGTTTTTTTTTTTACATTTTACTATAGGTTAATGTTTCACTAAACTTCAACCTCACCAAGGAGTAAGGTTTGGAGAAGTTTTTATTCCCCTACATGCTATCACAGAATATTAGATCGTGCTACTTAGTAAACAGGGTGCATTTTTGGCTAGCCGGGTACTTACAGTATCTAGGTACTTACATTTCGAGTTGCGATATCCAGTTGTGAAGCGAGCGAGAATAGTAATCACTGAAAAGTTTAGAAAGATTAGAGGGTTTACTGTAAGTTTCCACCTAAAAACATTCACATTAAACACAACTCTGTGAAGATATCGATTTGCGTTTCCACCGCCAAACCTTGTGCATGTTTGACATTTTGAATCTTGTGCAGATTGTTTTAAGGATTTTCTTGATTGTAAAAACAGATCGTTTGTAAGGATTGTGTTGTGAAGTTTTACTGTGAATGTTTTAGTCGAAACACCCAGTTAGAATCTTTTCACAACTTCTGTCAAAGGTCAATCATATCACTGACTACCTGATACCCGCAACTTCGTACGCGTGCGTAACTTTCCACCAAAAAATATCTGTCAACCAGCATACGATGAACCTCGTGTCAAAGGCGGCTTTTGGTTTAGAGAGGTCAAGCTGTGTCTAAGAATCCACGTCTTTAATTTCAATAAAATATAGCCTATGTTTCAATCCGGAAAAAGGGCTTCTGAATGGTATAAGTTTCATTGAAATTGGTCCAGTAGTTTAGGCGTGATCCACGAACAAACTAACAAACTAACAAACGAACTGACAAACAGACAAACTCGATTTTCGGAATCTGAATCGTTTATTTAGTAGATCTTTATATTTAGTTTATCCATATCTTTAATTTTAGTTTTTGGCTTTTTTACAGTTTTATAATAGTATAGATTAAAATACATAATGGTGATAATAGTACTATTATTATAGGCAGAGGTAACAGGTGCATGTGCCATTTGTTATTTCCATTACTTTTTATAATAAAGAAAATTAAATAAATACTTACAGTTTTTGAAGACTGTTTCAATGTCTGTCTTAGTCCATTTATCAGCGTCTTCTGCAAAAAAAGAAGAATTTACGTTACGTTAATATCTATAAGTACCTAGGTACAAACAAAACTACCACCAATTTCTAACCTGCCCCCTCCCCCCGAAAAAGAAAGAGTGTTATAAGTTTGACGACGTTGTGTGTCTATGGCTCGGTAGCTCAGACCTAAACAAAACACTTACTATTTGAGATGACTGCAATATCTTTCATGAGTTTCCAAATCTGTTTTTCGTTGTCTGAAATAAAAGAAAAAAAAACATAAGTATGTACATTACAAAATATTTTTTTATCAAAATTAGTTTGAAAGTTTAATAAGAATAACTAGAAAACGCGTCATCCACGTACACGACATTGCGTATTTTGCTTTCTTGTGACTTTTCAGTGGTGTTTACGATCAATAGAAAAGTCCCAATGAACTGCCATCATCATGATATAGGCTTACAACTTATAAGCTTAAAAACTACAAAAACCGACTTTAATTTGATTACCTAATAGTGTAAGGTACAAAAACCGACTTCAATTTGATTACCTAACAGTGTAAGGTACAAAAACCGACTTCAATTTGATTACCTAATAGTGTAAGGTACAAAAACCGACTTCAATTTGATTACCTAATAGTGTAAGGTACAAAAACCGACTTCAATTTGATTACCTAACAGTGTAAGGTACAAAAACCGACTTCAATTTGATAACCTAATAGTGTAAGGTACAAAAACCGACTTCAAATTGATTACCTAATAGTGTAAGGTACAAAAACCGACTTCAATTTGATTACCTAACAGTGTAAGGTACAAAAACCGAGTTCAATTTGATTACCTAATAGTGTAAGGTACAAAAACCGACTTCAATTTGATAACCTAATAGTGTAAGGTACAAAAACCGACTTCAATTTGATTACCTAATAGTGTAAGGTACAAAAACCGACTTCAATTTGATTACCTAACAGTGTAAGGTACAAAAACCGACTTCAATTTGATTACCTAATAGTGTAAGGTACAAAAACCGACTTCAATTTGATTACCTAATAGTGTAAGGTACAAAAACCGACCTCAATTTGATTACCTAATAGTGTAAGGTACAAAAACCGACTTCAATTTGATTACCTAATAGTGTAAGGTACAAAAACCGACTTCAATTTGATTACCTAATAGTGTAAGGTACAAAAACCGACCTCAATTTGATTACCTAACAGTGTGAGGTACAAAAACCTACTTCAATTTGATTACCCAATAGTGTAAGGTACAAAAACCGACTTCAATTTGATTACCTAATAGTGTAAGGTACAAAAACCGACTTCAATTTGATTACCTAACAGTGTAAGGTACAAAAACCGACTTCAATTTGATTACCTAATAGTGTAAGGTACAAAAACCGACTTCAATTTGATTACCTAATAGTGTAAGGTACAAAAACCGACTTCAATTTGATTACCTAATAGTGTAAGGTACAAAAACCGACCTCAATTTGATTACCTAACAGTGTGAGGTACAAAAACCTACTTCAATTTGATTGCCTTACAATGTAAGGTACAAAAACCGACTTCAATTTGATTACCTTACAATGTAAGGTACAAAAACCGACATCAATTTGATTATCAATTCGATTACCAGTGTAAGGTCAAATTGAAGTCGGATTTTTTTGTCTTAAACTTATAAATTATCACTTATTTATTTACCGTTGATTAGTCCTTGGGAGTACTTCTTGAGAATACTGTCATATTGGTCCAAAATCGTTTTAGTTTCGTAGAAGGTTGTGATCTTTGATGCGCTGTCATATCCTTCGGTATACTTCTTCCAATCAAACTGATCAACTCCGTAGTCTTTTTTGCTGCAAATCTGAAGATCTGTTTCTGTTGACAAATGTATTTTTTTATTAATAAGTAGCTGATACCCGCGACTTCGTACGCGTGCAAAACTTTCCACAAAAATATCTGTCACCAACATACGAGGAACCTCGTATAACAAATGGCTGCTTTTGGTTTAGAGAGTTGAAGCTATATCTAAGACTCCACGTCTTTGATTTCAATAAAATATAGTCTATGTTTCAATATGGAAAAAGGGCTTTCGAATGTTATAAGTTTCGTTAAAATTAGTCCAGTAGTTAAGGCGTGATCCGCGAAAAAACAAACAGATAAACAGACAAACTCGATTTTTGGAATCAGAATCGTTTTTTTAGTAGATCTGCATATTTCGTTTATAATAGTACTGTAACTTCTATACTATTATATACAGTTTTATAATAGTATAGAAGTTACAGTATGTTACAATACCTACAGTAATATTTACATAATTTATAAGTTAAAAAAAATGGAAAAACCGACTTCAATTTGATACGCCTTCATCATCAAATGATGATGATGATGATGATGGCAGTTGATTGAGACTGTTCTATTGATCGTAAACACCACAGACAAGCAAAATACGCAATGTATCCGAGATACACTGCGCGGTGACACTACAACGGTTGGCAGTCGAGCTGGCAGTGACGCGCAATGTAACTCGAATACGCTAACGCGGCGACTGTCAGATTTGCTCGTGGGTACTTACGTTCTATTGCTCGTAAACGTCACAGAAAAGCAAAATATGCAATATCGTGTACGCGCATGACGTGTTTTTTCCAGTTACTCTTATTTAACTGCCTAATTACTAAACCGATTTTGATAAAAAATTTATGGGACCAATCTGGAAGCAAACCCTTTCAGATAAAAAAAGAATTTTTCAAATCGGTTCATAAATGACGGAGTTCTGAGGTAACAAACATAAAAAATAAATAAAAAAAAATACAACCGAATTGAGAACCTCCTCCTTTTTTGAAGTCGATTAAAAATACAATTAAAGACTGACCTTTGGATAGGCTAGGGGCAAGTTTGAGAGCGACTGGCTTGTAGCATAGAGCCATTCTTAATACTGTGAGGGACGCTGCAAAACAAAAACACATAGATTAACACATTGGTATCGATTCGGTTGTTGCCTTTTTCTAAACTAACCTAATTTGACAGCTCTAAAATTATAGCCGTCCTTGTCGTTTCAGTTTATGAGAAAGGGACGGCAACATTTTTAGTGCTGTCAAATTAGGTTAGTTTAGAAAAATGCAACAAGCGAATCGATACCAATGTTTAGTTTATTCCTGTTTTTCAATTAGTATGCTTTTTAATTTTTAATTTTCTCTTCAAAATTCAAATCCTTTTAATGAAAAATCCATTGGTGCAGGATTGGATTTGAACCCACGGCCTTAGGACCCGAAGGTTCTAACTTCTAAACCACCGGTGTAAATACGAGGCCCTAATAATTTAATTTGACAATAATAATGTATGAAATGGTTTTACTTACATTTCTTGAGGAGATCACCAGCTGAAAATATAAAAGAATTTGGTTAAGTGAAACAGGAGTACTAACTAATATAATAACTACTATTTAAGTACAAACTTATATAGTAGGTGCCAAATAACACCGCAATACAGGTCATTCACCCACCTTCACCACGATTTCGCAAAATTCAATTTATGTTATGGTAAACAAACAGTACTGCGAGATTCGAGCGATTACCGTCTTAGCGACAGGTTTGTATGGAAAGCGACAGAATTAGCCATTCATAAATTGAATTTTGCGACATCGTGGTGAAGGTGGGTGAATGACCTGTATTGCCGTGTTATTTGGCACCTACTACCTATAGCAGTATAATTTTCCAGGCGAAAAGTAGAAAATTATTTTTTTGGTAGGAAAACTTGTTTGGATCAAAATTATATTTACGCTGAAACTTGTACAATGTGATTGGCACACAGCAATATTGTTTGCGATTTGTTATATTCAACTTCAGTGATTTTATACATATGAATTATTTTATTTTATGAAGGGTGTCGCGTTTCGTCGCTTCCGAGGACGGATACTCAACACCGCGAAATCGCGTCCCACGTCGCAGTGCAATGATTATACGTGGCCAATAAATAAATAAGTGTTTTTTCGTACCACTTGCTCAAAAAAGTGACATTCTATGCCACAAAAAGCGAACAAAACAATAGTTATTTTTAATCTGTTAAAAACAGGGAGAGAAAATTGTACTGGATTTCTTTCATCCTCTAGGGGGAGAAAGTGATTTAAATTTGGAATACAATTTATACTGAACTACATCTGTGTTTACACCATTGAGTTTGTATATAAAGCATTATACATCTTTTTGAAAAAGGAATACGCATTTATTATGCAGGCCGTATGAGCTTGATGACTTTGCTTTTCCGACAAAAAAATATTAGTCTAGGAAAATGCCGCGTTTTTGTTTTCTTCAAATACATAAACGTTAAGTTTATTTTAATTTTTTTTTATAAATAAGTTAATGTTCTAAAATGCTATCTCATATTATTATTGTGTTAATTTTTTCGCAAATGGTACGAAAAGTAGAGTATTTTCCTCGGTGATAAAGCTGTCTTAGTCTTGGGTGAACTTAAATCCCTCGCTACTCTCAGGACTCGTCTTAAATCCCTCGCTTCGCTCGTGATTTAAGTTTTTAACACCCTCGCTACGCTCGGGAGTAAACTTCGAGTCCTTCGTTACGCTCGCGATTTAAATCGTCTTTATCCCCTTGTATAATAATCTACTATTTTTATATTGTATGTATGTTAGTCTCTAAGGTATATATTGATATGGGTCCTAGAATAAGCTTTTACATCTTGTACTTTTCTTAAGTTGCCCCAAAATAAAGTTTTATTATTATTATTATAAACAAAAATGCAATGTACTTACATCCTTCAATCCAAGTGTTGGATATTTTCGTCAAAACGGTGATCACTGAAAACATAATGATATTAAATAATCAAGTGTGTATGCGTATGTAGGCATTACTTTAATGATAGAAGATTATACATTAAGTACCTACCTGCCTATGTAAATAGCTATAAGTCAAAGTGTTATTTACTCTACTTGTATTCTATTTAAACCTATGTGTAAGAAAATAGTTATATTATAAGATTATGAATAAAACCCAGAAAGTAATTTTCATTAAGAGCGTATTCACCGAAACACAATAAAAAACGCGAGATTTTCTGATAAAACGCCTTTTTGTTAAAAAAAAAAAATAACTTACCGTTGCCCAAAACTTCAATGGGAGTGTTGATACCCTCTTTTTTCTTTTTAGCTGAAATAAATAATTATTTCATTAAATAAATGTAAATTATAGTGTTCATGTAGTTAGATATTGGCTATCTGTTATGTAAGTGCTGCACGATATTTTGACAAACTGGTCACGTTATGTAAACCTAACTATTCCAAATAAAAAAAAACCTAGTTAACACGTTCCCTGCCAACTACGAAAATATACGTAGTAGCTGTCTACGCATAGCACTAGGATGGAGGAGGGGAAAGCGAGAGGCGAGAGAAGGAGTGACCGTGACCTCCGCGACCGCGCAGAGAGCATCAGCGATCGGTACACCGAAACGCGCATACGTCCCTATTTTCATAATTTTAAACTAATAATTACCGAAAGAACTGTACTTTAACCGAATAACAGCCGAATACTCAAACGTCATTTAAATTTGAGCACCACTTAAGATTGCTCTGCCTCTGTTTGATATTACTCATTTGTAAGAGATGGCAATAATTTAAGCGGGACTTAAATTGAGTGGGGTTTGAGTGGCGTTTGAGTATTCAGCTGTTAAAGTGTTAAATATTTAAGAGGCTTATCACAATACGTCAGAGCTCGATATCTGTCAAATTTCGATATCAGAGCTTTCACCCTGCAGCAAACAGAGGGCGCACATTGAACGTCGCTTTACGACAGAAACGGAAAAGCGAGGCCACTATGGACTATATTTAAAGCTGTTCTTCATTATACAACAAGTTGAAATTGTCGAAGAGTTACAGTTTCTCTGGTTAAGAACGCCAAACATAGGTAAAATCACGGTTTCTTTGTAATAGGCCTCTTTAACAGATTTTCTCGTTTTATTTTATAAACAGTAGCGTATCTAGGATCCAGCGCCAGGTACGAGTTTATTCGTAGATGTTTAGTTGAGGCTACTTACAAAATTTAAAGCGTTGGCAGTGTAAACAGGACGGGAATCAGAGAAGACAGTTGGCATTGGAAATAAAACTTTCAAAATAAAATGAGAACTCTACCATATATATATATTTTTTTTTCATGGCAACAAAAAATGACGTATATACTCGGGATGATGATTTTGTATGGATGGCAATAGGTATAGATTTGTTTTTACTACCAAAGAGAATATAATACCTAATAGTGCTCCTCACCTCAGAAGACAGAAAAAAAAGTAAAAAAAAAAAAGTGAAATGTAGTGAATAAAAATGTGTCAAAAAAAGTAAAAACAAAAAAGACTTGGCAAAAGGACAAGCCTCCAGTGCCAGAACAAAAAAAAAAAAAAATGTTTTTACTACGAATATATTCGTATGGCAGGGAACGAGTTAATAGTCCAAGTAATATTATAAATGTCATAGTTTCGATGTCTGTGTTTCAATCACGCAGCAACTGCTGGTCCGTTTTGAATGTAACTAGGAATATTATAGTTCGTAAATGGATTAACACATTAGGTTATTTTTTACCGCGGCAAATCAACAGGATAAACGAGACGCGGATGAAGTCGCGGGCGGAAGCTAGTAAAAGTTTTCAGAAATAGGGGAGGATGGGGTAACATGGACCACGGGAAAAATGAATCGCCGTGCTATTATTTTTAATAGGGTTTTTGTAACACAGTTATGTCATAGTAATAAGGTACATATAGTTTATACTTACGGGTATCAGCGAGTGCTTCAAAGTATTTGGGAGCTTCAGAGCATTTTTCTTTGTTGATCTTCTTTGCCAAATATTCTGTAGAAAAAAGTTATAATATCAAAAATAAGTAGATATTATATTATAAAAATCTTATTATTTTGACCATGACAAAATGAATGGAAAAAGATACTTAATAATGGTAGAAAGAAGCGTATACTCATGTCCAGAAAAAATGGCTAGCTAAACCTTTCGTTGGACTAAGATGTTTTTCGTAGTAAAATAACAAATTAACAAAAAATTTAATCTTGTCGGTATTTATGTACACATCAATAAATCAAAGCAGTGAATGACACAAATAAATTTTTTACACACATTAATTTTATAATTCACAACGATTCAAACAAAATGAATTTACCAAACTTTTTCACATATAAAACTTTGTTTTATAATATTTCTATAAGTCCAACTCTCCCAGACTTACCGTAAACGTAAAAAAAGATAAAAAAAACTTACCGAATACAGAAACTTGTCGTCGCCGTCGCTAGAATTAAATAACAATACGCTATTAACCTTTTAAATGGTAGAAAAGAGGACTGTAAGGACAAATCAAATCAAAAAGTGATTTTATTAAAAAAAAAAGCTTTTGTACTACACCTGCTTGGAAAGTACCTTGATACTTTATCAAATTTACGGTAGAAAGTACGTCATTGCATATCGAACAAATATGCGGGGAGAAAACGCATCTGAGCGGGAGATAAAAGTGTATGAAAATCCATTTCTTACGTGGTTTTTCTTTTTTAATTTTGGGTAAGACTATGCGCCGGTAACCTAAATATCAAAAGTCAAAAGTTTTTACAGTGAGTTTTTATCTCCAAGTTCGCAAAATGACACTGGCCACTAGCTGTGTGTTGGATGGTGTCGGGCTGGCAGTGCGACCCTGCGGCGGCAGGATAAACAATTTGAAAAAAGAACTGTGAAAATTGCAGACGCCATTGGCGCCATTTTCAATTTGTGTATTGTTTGAGGATTCAGTTTTAGTTTTTTATTTTCCTCGTAGGTGTAGTATAAAGCACTATGTATCACTCGAGATAAAGTGCGATTCCCGATCTCGGGTGTTTTAAAGCCCTCGCCTACGGCTCGGGCTTCAAACGACACTTTCTCCTCTCGGTGAACAATGTACTATTTTCTACGATTAATACGAGAAAAAACTAAGAAAAGACACCTCTCTCTCTATGTATAACCTACTGTTGCATTGCGATTTTTATATCTTCTTCTATTTTCTAAGCGACAAATGTTCGATTTTCTTCTAAATATATAAAACTCTTTTGAAGCTGACTGACAATCAACGCACAAATTTGGAGGGTAGAAGTGTAGGGGTACATTAAGAAAGGAATTTTGAAAAATCTCACCCTAAAAAGTCTAAAATTAGGATCAAAGATTTTGTATGCTGCAACCACGCGAGCAAAGCCGCGGGCGACAGTTAGTTGTGTTAAAACTATGTAATAAAATAATGTACTAACAATAAAACTCCTTAAAATAGCAATTACCTTATTTTTATCATCGTTGTCATCATCATCATCGTCATCATCATCATCATCATCATCATCATCATCTTCGTCGTAATAGTCTTCCTCATCATCATCGCCATCAGTATCATCATCTCCACCCTTATCTTTATTACCTTTTTTACCATCATCTTTTTTAACAGTAGTTTTATTTTCATCATCATCATCATCACCATCATCATTATTGTCACCTATTTTAACGACAGTATTTTCTTTATCATTATCATCATCATTCTCATCGTTAGTAGCACTACTAGCAGTATCAGTATCGTCTGATTCAGAATCCCGGAAGATGTCGTTAAAGTGATGTTGGGTGCATCTGTCAAATATCTTTCTACTGCTTTTTTTGTAGGTATCAACCTCATTGGTAATGTCCAGTACTTGTATCAAGAAGTCAAAATGTTTACTGAACTCTTTGACGATTCCGGCCCCCACTGTAAATAAAAACAATGTTTTATATATAAAGGCACACGAGACCTTTCATCAGAAATGGCTAGCTTAAGATGGCCCGAGCACACAAAATATAACGTCTAGTAGTTTGGCCACAATTCATAGTAGCTATAAACAATCATCTTGGTTTGGATTCTCTTGGATTTGCATGATATTTAGCGATTCGTCGTAGATGTGGTGCGTTCACGGGTTCCTCCTATTCCCGAAGGTCCAGAACCTCTTTTCCAAACCTCCACCAAAGAAGCCCGTATTCGCGACCATCCTCACGACTCAAACGCGAGTGACTTTGACAGCCGCTTGTCATGTCACTTTTACCATAGACTATAATACATGCCGACATATAAATATATAAATATTTTTGGACATATCACATACTATAAGAACTAGATGACTGATAGAATACTTGTATACTTAGGCAGGCGTCATGGCTCAGTCGGTAGTAGCTCTGCCTTCCGTGCTGTGGGTCGTGGGTTCGATCCCCACCGAGAACAAACATTTGTGTGGCAAACATAGATGTTTGTTCTGTGTCTGGGTGTTTCTATGTATTATAAGTATGTATTTACAAAAAAATGTATGTACCTATGTATTCTATCAGCCATCTAGTTTCCATCGTACAAGCTTTGCTTAGTTTGGGACTAGAAGGCGTTGTGTTAAGTGTCAGTGAATATTTATTTATTTATTTATACTTTTTTATAATAGGTATATAGTAACACCACACATAGAACGTCTATGTGTATAAACAGTACAGAAAGGACGAACGAGACTTAGTCTTGTTGTAGTAAAAGAAGAAGAAGAAAGTGTGTTGGAAACTTATGCAATTAGATTAGATTACAAAATTATATATTGCACAATTTGCACATGTTAAAAAACTGTACAGAGGCGATTTGAATCATTTTAACTTACAATTTGAGTCTTTGTAACCGGTGAGGAATCCTCCACCAATAGTCATCACTGAAACAAAAAATAAAAAAATAAATCATCATCGTCATCATCATCATAAGCAGCTTGTAGTAGCCCACTGCTGGGCATAAAAAATATAAAAAAAATATAATGTAACCTAATTTCGATACTGTCTTAATTATACTAGGTACCTACATAACCTACTCAACCATATACATTTTTCATGAATTTGTATTTCAAAATATAGATTTACGACGGTGATAACGTTGATACTTAGATGAAATTAATAAAAAAAATATTAAAAAAATAAATAAATTGAATTAAATAATTTTATCAAGTTTAAAGTGCAGGACTTTAGAGAAATTGCATAAATGTCAAATTTTTTCTACAAAATTAAAAGTTGTTGAAACAACGATTAGATTATATTTACAATTTGTTAAAGAAACTTGCAAAACTCGGTCAGAGATAATTCTGAGCATACATTCAAATTTTTTTTTTAAGAAAAACGAATTTAAATAAACAATACTCACTATTTGTTATAATAGTTTCGATATCCTTCTTGGTCCATTTTTCAATATCCTCTGTAACAAAACATGAATTATAACAAAGAATATAGTTAGTAGGTATATACCTAATAAATATTAATAAAATTAAACTTACTCTTGTAAACCTCCGTAATGGCCTGCAGAGAAGTCCAAACCAGTTTTTCTGTTCCTAAAAATATAACAATATATATAATTTGACACCGAGAACAAACATTTGTGTGTGGCAAACATAGATGTTTGTTCTGTGTCTGGGTGTTACTATGTATTATAAGTATATATGTTTACAAAAAAAAATGTATATATGTATTCTATCAGCCATCGAGTACCCATAGTACAAGCTTTGCTTAGTTTGGGACTAGAAGGCGTTGTGTTAAATGTCCGTGAATATTTATTATTATTATTATTAATTTGATTGGAATATAAAACAAAACCACAGTCAAAACTGTTACCTCAAGCTCTTTAGCTTATTTGTTTTCGATATATTTTGGACCAGGCTATATACAATTTTGCCCATTGTCCTTTTACTGCCCAAAAAGGACCAAGGACCTAAAAATATTTTATTGAACCATTTTTTTTGATAATAATTAGTGGGTATCTGTCGGTATGTAAATAATAAATAAAATATTTACGGTGCGTAAGTCCTGAGTTTTTGGTGTGAGTCGCCAGCAGCTTTTCGAGTTGAACCCAGATATCTTTCAAGTTGTAGAATTTGATGATTTCGGAGTACGACTCGAAGTTCTTTGTATGTTTCTTCCAATTGTATTCTTTTACTCCATAATCACCATTGCAGAACTTGGGAGAGCCTCTTACAACTGAAATGTAAAGTTTTATGTAGGTATACACCACTTAATACCACTTTTTTATACTAGAAGGAAAAGGTAGATGAAGAAATATAAAAAAAAATTAAGGCGTAAAATAGTTCTTTCTATTAACCTGTCTACATTTTCTTCTTCTTTTATTTTATGGCCTCTGTTCATATCATTTCGACAGACAATTTTGCCAGTGTCAAGTGAATTATTTGAAATAATAACAGTCTAATCATTCGTCAAGTCGACTGTCGTTTGTTTTGAAGGGAAAATGTTGAAATTTTCCCTTCAAAACTTGGAAACAAATAAGATTTTAATAGAAGAAGCTTTATCTTATATATAAAATTCTCGTGTCACAATGTTCGTTCCCGTACTCCTCCGAAACGGCTTGACCGATTCTCATGAAATTTTGTGGGCATATTGAGTAGGTCTGAGAATCGGCCAACATCTATTTTTCATACCCCTTATTGATAAGGGTTGCACGCGAGCAAAGCCGCGGGCGACAGCTAGTATAGAAGTAGATTTCTATATTAAAGCAAAAAACATGACTTACGAATGTCAAAAATAGAAAATATTACCTTGAGACAGACCCGGGACCAAGCGTTCACTAACATATTTGACACAGAATAAGCCCTTGAAGCTTCCTAGGAACGCTGAAAATAAAAGCATTTTTAAATTATGATTCGTACCGACTAAAGGGGACTAAGTTAAAGTGGTCTTATCTAATGTAGGAATAGTGATAAGCGGAAAATAGATACAGATGCTGAAGTATTTAAAAAAAAACATTTATACCTACTGTTATTTTAGTAATTCTACTGTTTTTTTTTTGTAACACAGTTTAACTGTACAGTTTCTCAAACAAAACAATAAGTGTAATCGTTATTTGGTTTTTAGACCATTTTCCATACAGATTTGCCCAGTACCTTTTTATTTTAAGAAATGTAATTAGGTTATTTAAGTTTAGAATCCTTTATTTAGTCATGTCACACGGATTTAACTATAACTTAACAAGATTATGATAAAAAAATTAACATGACAATGTGGTTTTGTTTTAAAACAATAAGTAAAAACAAAGGTTTACCTCTAACAATTAGATCGCCAGCTGAAATAGAAAAGAAATATTTTTATTTACACTATAAAATAATAATAATTAATGGCTGACTAAAATTGTATCAAAATGACTAGGTACATAATAATTTCAAGTTTCTTAAATAATATAATATACCTAAGTTCATACTTATACTTGGAATCATAGTTAGGTATACATATTAATAGTTAATAATTCGTTCCATACATTATTTTCAGCATACAATACCTAGTGTCCAAATAAATTAGTACTTATAAAATCCTAAACCTAAACTGCTGCGTTTTTTAATCCTAAAGGTCTATTTACTTAAGCACTCTGAACTTACATCCTGGGATCCATCCATTGCAAGTACTACCGATGGCACTTATCACTGAAAAAAAGGACATGATTAAAAAAATCCCTTATTCGTAAAGTGAAATCTATACATAGTATAAAGCAAAGTCGCTTTCCGCGTCTGTCCTAATGTATGTATGTATGTATGCTTAGATCTTTAAAACTACACAACGGATTTTGATGCAGTTTTTTTAATAGATAGAGTAATAGATAGATAGATATATTCTTTATTGCACACCAAGAAAAGACGAAAAACAAAAAAAAGAGAAATAAGTTTTAAGTATGAGGTACAATGGGCGGTCTTATCGCTATAAGCGATCTCTTCCAGATAACCTTTGGATGGACAGAAGCAGTTCGACTAGGTAAGAACGGGGCGCACATAAAAATAACCTGGAATATATATAATACATAAATATAATTTAACCTATACACATACAAAACTAATATGGATAAATACATATACCTACACATTTACACACATATATATATAAATACAATTAGAGTGATTCAAGAGGAAGGTATTATATGTATAATACATGCATAATATTGTAGAGAAACACTGATAAATTTACAATAATGTAACCCAAGGTGTAAAAAATAGAAATGGTATAGCAAAACACAACTGACAACTAAACGTAATGTTCCAAAATTTACATTTGGAAAAGACAGCCGTAATATCAACAATGGATACAGGCTTCCTGTTCAAATCCAAGGCGACATTATAAGCTTTTTGCAACTTTTTACTTTCCACCCGTGCGAAGCCGGGGCTGGTCGCTAGTGTATAATAAATAAAATGAGTAACACGCAAGTTTTACTAGCGCAAGTAGTGTTCCGAGTGAAAAAACCTCTTTACTATCGAAAAGCCAATGTCATGCATGAGCTTAGGCTGGATGCATAATATTCTCGAGAGCAATGATTCCGGGTCACTTAAAGAATGTTAAAAATCTCGAAAACTAAAAATGATAGGTTAATGCAATAAATTGTATTTAATAGACAATGTAATACTCCTTAAATGAAAGTAAAAAAATATGAGTCACCATACATTTTATTAACACAAAATTACATAAAGAAAAAAACTGCTGATCTCTCCTTAAAACAAAAATAGGAAACATGAAATTTTTGAACTTTATTACGATTTGACTTGAATTTTAATACTTCGTATTGCCTCCTCGTGCTTCCATTACTGCGTTTACGCGGTTTGGCATGCTGTACACCAAGTTCCTTATACGATTTTGGGGAATATTCTCCCATTCCTCTGTGAGAGCAATTTTGAGCTCACGAAGCGTGATTGGGGGAGGGTTTCGTTGTTTTACGCATCTGCCTAGCTCGTCCCAAGCATGCTCGATCGGGTTGATATCCGGGCTGCGCGCTGGCCACTCCATACGAGTAATGTTCATCTCTTGAAGGTAGTCATTCACAATCCTACCTGTATGAGGTCGGGCATTGTCATGCATAAATATAGCATCCTCACCTAAATTGACCATAAATGGACCAACATGATCATTGAGGATTTCTTCCACATATCTTACGCTAGTTAAAGAGCCGTTTTCTATGATCACCAGCTCTGTGCGACTTTCAGAAGAAATTCCAGCCCACACAAGTACAGACCCACCACCGTAGGCTACTTTTTCTTCGATGCATGCTTGCTTGAATCTTTCCCCTGGTCTTCGATACACTCTGTGTCTTCCATCGTGCTTGTAGAGCATAAATTTTGATTCGTCGGAGAACATAACTTTTGACCAATCTTCAATACTCCAATTTACGTGGCTCTGGGCATATCTTAGTCTTGAAATACGATGCCCACGCTCCAGTTTAGGGCCGTTTGCAGGTCTAAGGGGTTTAAGTTAGATTCAGCAAGCCGACGTCTTACTGTCCATGCACTTGGGTTACTTCCTCCGAGGCGTCGAAACTGATTTGTGAGTTCAGTTCCTGTGAGAAAGCGATTTCGAAGCATGGTGTTCACCAAGTATCGGTCTTCTCGTGCTGTGGTACACCTGGTTCTGCCCGTTCCTGGTCTGCGTAGGTTAGAACCAGTTTCTTCGTAACGTCGGAGAACTCTTTGTACTGTTGACAGCGACACACCGACAGTCCTGGCTGTATCGCGCTGACTCCGGCCGGTTTCCAGCATTGTAAGTATTCTGGTGCATTCTTCAGGCGTAAGCGACATAATTTCAGCTTGAATAATGAATATAGAGCACTATCAACATGGTTTATATACCCACATAAATGACAGATTACAAACAAAAGCAAAACCAAATGCTGTAATTTCGTAGTTCCATCTTCGAAAGTGGCCCTTTTTCAAATTTGATTTTTTTAAGATATAACTTTACAATAACTAAGAAGTTTTAATACCTTCATTTAAGGAGTATTATATTGTCTATTAAATACAATTTATTGCATTAACCTATCATTTTTAGTTTCCGAGATTTTTAACATTCTTTAAGTGACCCGGAATCATTGCTCTCGCGTGTAATTGTTTTTATTTTATTTCTCAAATTCTATAGTTTTCCTTTCATGAGGCCACAATGATTTTCTGAAAAAATCACCCATATTTGACGGGTAAGTAACCTTAAGAAAAATTCGTCTGGCATATGGCAAAATCTGGTAGACCGGTTTTTTTTTCCATCCGGTCCACCAGTAGGCCGGCCGGTGGGCTCGATGGGAATAACCCTTTCGTTTTATTCAAAGTTTAGTTTTTCCAAATATAGACTGGAAACACTAAAAAATAAACCCTTCTGAGTACTTACATTTTGAAAGGCTGACAATTGAAACATCCAACTTTTCATTTTCCTTTGAGTTCTTGATATTTTTTCCTGTAAAAAATAAATAAATGAACATGTTTTAGCATTGGATGTTCCACTGACTAACCCTACCTAGTAATAGTCCGATTTTTCGTAAAAATGTTCGCTCTAAAGTAGGTGCCAAATAACACCGCAATACAGGTCATTCACCCACCTTCACCACGATGTCGTAAAATTCAATTGATGAGTGGCTAATTCTGTCGCTTTCCATACAAACCTGTCGCTAAGACGGTAATCGCTCGAATGTCGTAGTACTGTTTGTTTACCATACATAAATTGAATTTTGCGACATCAAGGTGAAGGTGGGTGAATGACCTGTATTGCGTTGTTATTTGGCACCTACTATAGCACCATACTCGTACCTATTTCGTGCTGTAGCACAGTAATGCTCGCATTACTGTGCTATGGTATGAAGGGTATGGGTGCCGGGTGCTTATACACGCACATTTATTATTTATACAATTTATGATTGGAACGAAGTTCCTTATTGCGCGTTGCGAAAGGGGGTTAGACGGAAAAATATAAACCAAAAGTTGTCGCGACACTTTTTTCAAACTTTGACAACGTCATTCGAATAAATTGGTGCAGTAAGTTTTTTTTTCAATATCGTGTGCCTGTTCGTTCTCAACCGAAACAAATGAATGTAGGTATTGTTGGAAGTTTTTGTTTTTAGGGTTCGTTATGGTTCTTATAGAAAATATTATAAAAAAACAACACCTCAAGGAACTTCGTTCCATCCGGGTGTCTCTTGACACCTCTCAAGTTTTTTTTTTAATTTATTACGTGAGACTTAACTTTTATGTTTCAGAGTGATGGATTTAGTATGATATCTCGCAGGACACGTTTTCAATTGATGTGCTTGGCGAGGCAGTGCGTTGTTATAGGCAGAAGTTACTGCTATTTTGCTCTTCAAAATAATTTTGTACTATTTTTCATCTAGAAATAAGTTGAAAAAATACTTACGATTACGAGCAAGTTCAACGAAGTACTTCTTTGCCTTCCCGCATTTGTTTCGATTTAAAATTCTTCCAAGGAAACCTGTATTTTAATTAATAAATTGAAAATAAATTAACGTACTTTTTAACAACGCCATCTAAGCAAACCCTGATGTAAAAAAAAAAACAAATAATATTAAAAAAAAAACAGTTTACACAATTTTGTTAAGTTCAACTAATTTGTTAATATAATTCTGTTAACTATTTAATTTTACTTTACAAAAAATAAACAGTTTTTTGACTTACCGAACAAAGATTGACGGCGAGTCTGAAAAAAAAATATTTAAATTCTTCATCTTCTTTTAAAAATGATATTGAAATACATTTTTGGCAAGTATTACATGTTTTATGTAAAAAAATTCCAACGTTTTTATAGAAAACTAGCCGTCTCCCGCGGCGTTGCTCGCGTTAGGGTGTGACTTTTCAAAATTCCATTTTCCCGCGTTTTCAGTTGAAATTTTTCCTAAATTTTCTTTGCTATAAACCTCACGGAGCCCGAGACCTTTCCAACGAATGCAAAACCGTGAAAATCGGTTCGTGCGTTCTGGAGTTATAGCGTCAGGAAGGAAAACCCGACTTATTTTTATATAGTAGAATATTGTTTATATTGATGGCTACTTTAACTGGACTTTGAGTGGTCTTATTACATTACATTACCAACTTAATACAACGGGTATTTTTGAGTTGATATATATAAAAGAAAACTTACCGTAACCAGTCGTCTTAGAGGACTTGAAATAGTTTTATATGTTGTATATTTGATTACTCTAACCAAACCACCGTCACCATTTTCAAAGATGGCGCCATTCAGAGCATGTTGGGTACATTTTTGAAATTGACTTTTAATTTCTTTTGTAGGGATTTCCACTTTGACGTTTATTTTGGATAGTTGTGCAGCTAAACCGATTTTGCTTCTGCATTCTAGAACAAGAAAAAATAAGTTTCTGAGTTGTATACATAGTGAAACATAATAAAACTCTTAAACCTATCTATCTATCTATTCAGCCTGTATGCACCCACTGCTATACTGAGGGTATAGGCCTCCTCTTTAGTACGCCAGTCTCTCCGGTCCTGCGCGAGTCTTCTCCACTGCTGCCACAATATCATCGGACCATCGGGCAGGTGGTCTGCCTCGTGGTCTTTGAGCGTCCCTTGGCCACCATTCCGTAATCGCTGTCGTCCATCTTCCATCATTCCTTCTAGCCACAACTCTTAAATACTTAAGTTAAATAAAACCTCTTCAGGCTTGAAGGGTATGTAAATATTACGTGTTATTGCAGCAAAATTTTGTAAGTTAGGTAAAGAAAATAACATTTTTTTTTCTGATCCCATCTTGTATGTAAATACAAAAAAGTATTGAGAGTCACAACTTTACAAGAAAATACTAGTATTTTATTCAGCCAGTGACCTATATTTATACAGGGGTATGTAAAAAGTTACTTACCGTCGACGAGCTCGTCACCCACTGAAAAAATAATATAAATTTAGTAAAAAATTGATGATCATGCTCCATAACCATGAATTTTGATAAATATATTAGCAACGGAATAACATTTCGATGCTATATATATTTCTATGTAACGAAATAGAATAAATAGCATTTTTTACTTTTAGTGAGCAAAATTTACAAGCAAGTACTGCTCTTTAATCTATTGTTATAATATTTCAAAGTTGTAGTTTACTTACAATTTGAATCACCGCAACTTTTGCCGATCGCTCCCAAAGCAATAAACACTAAAAAAAAAACGAAAAACATTTTACCAAAGAGGTTAAATATTTTACACAGGGTATATAATTTTTTTTTTAGGTATGTAGAGATTATTTTTTTGTTTTTAAAGTACTTACCTCGCGATAAAACAATCTCGAAGTCCTTCTTAGTCCATTTATCAACAGGTCCTGTGGATATAATAATTATTAACTATTTTATTTATTGTTTCTTTATTTTAACTCTTATTCTATGTACTATAACTTCACTTTATTTCTAGTAATAGGTATAAAAAACTTTTTCTCAAACTTGCTTGGAAATTAAAGCATTATTTTGACAATCTTCTTCGAGATAAATCGAAGATGCAGTACTGGCCACACACATGCGAGCAGCGGCCAGATAAAAATGTATGAAAATCCATTACTGTCGTGTTTAGCGGCCAGATAAATTACATACAAAACTCATTACTGTCGTGTTATTTAAAAATGGAACGATCTTTTACTCCATAACATGGCAACCAAGGAGGTAACTTATCAAAGGTTTTATTCAAATTTCGAACAGGCTTTCAAATAGAAAGCTGATTATTGAAAAAAAAAACAACTGAACACTGTGACTTCGTTGTTCGATAAATGGTTTTGAAAAGTAATTGTATTTTCAACTAAAAAGTTTTGACTAGGTACTTAGTTTTAATTTCCGCGCATTATTTGAGAAAAGTACTATACAAGCCTTGGCCACAACTAGGCAATGAGGGACTCACGTATGTGTGCCTCGTCTTCGACTCGGCCCACATTCCACATTTACACGTTCTTCCCTGATTGCCTCTGTTGCAGGCCGCTGCCGTAATGTACTATTCTATACATATTTTTTTTTTCGGTTAATGTTTGTATTAAATTCACTTACTTTTAAATATCTCTGCTGTACTAAGAATGACATTCCAAATAGCTTTTTCGGTCTCTGAAAATAAATATTTTAATTAAATTTGAAATAATGGATTCACACAGCGCCCTCTAGTCCCAAACTAAGCTTGTACTATGGAAGCTAGGTTGCTAATTAAATATTAATACTCTTTTTATTTGTAAATACATAAAAGTACTTACAATACAGCAACACCCAGACAGAACAAACGGGTTATTCCCATCTAACCCACCGGCCAGCTCACTGGTGGGCCAGATGGGAAACAAATTTCCCATCGAGCCCACTTATTTGCATACTGGACTCGTTGGGAAAAAAAATCCCATCTGGCCCACCAGTGGGCCCGAACAATTATCATAGAGATATCTCCATAAAATTCACAGAGTACGAAGCGCTCGTAGCTAGTCTTGCTTAATCGGTGAAGATTGACTATCTTCACCGATTATCTAAGTTAAGCACTGTTCTGCGCGGTCACTATTTGGATGGGTGACCGTTAGTGGCATTTACATCAGAGCGCTTCCGTGCTTCGGAGGGCACGTTAAACTGTCGGTCCCGGCTCTAGCAGTCGTTAAGCCATGACGGAGGCCTTAAGGCGGCCTAAAAACTCCGTCACCAGGGTTGGCCACTAACTCATACGAGTTTGCTTGCTTTACAGAGTACATACTGATAAATCGAGGAAGTTTTTGAAAGACTTTTTGACCAATACTTATATTTTAAGCCCTTGAAAGTACGCCACATAAATGTTTCTCCTCAGTGGGGATCGAACCCACGGCCACAGCACGGCAGGCAGAGCTACTACCGACTAAGCTATGATGCCTGTCTCTGGCCAGAATACTGAAACGTCGCTCAAATTTAAGTACCACTTAATATTGCTCTGCCTCTGTTTGACATTATTTATTTGTAAGAGATGACAATAATTTAAGCGTGAACTTAATTTAAGTGGCGTTTGAGTATTCGGACATTAGTCGCACTTCTGGGGAAAGGTAGACTTACCGTGTTTAAAGCCAAGTCCTTTCGTTTTCGTCTTCAGCAGCAGGTCTAAGTCAGCTCCGATTCTGTTGACCTTGTACGTCTTGAGAGTTTCTTCAGGGGATTGCTTGGTGACGTCACACTCTGGCAGGCCCCATTCAGCTCCGTACTTCTTGTTACATAGTTTTGGGACGCGACCTGATATAAATTAAAAAAATATAATTATAGAAGAACTTTTAGTAATAGTACGGACTTATTCCATCATAATAATAGTTTAATAAAAAAAAAACTAAAAAAAAAGATTCTGGGCGTAGCAACCTCTACAATTATTCGTAGAGGGTGCTACGCTGTAGAATTTGCTACGAAAATATATTTAGTTTTCTCATACCTAACGAAGATAACCTCTCACAATTTCTAGAGTATAGAAAACTACTCAAAATGTATAGTCACATGAGTTGCCACACATAAATGTTTATTGTTGGAATCGAACCCACGACCCACAGCGCGGAAGGCAGAGCAATTACCGACTTAGCTGTAACACCCGTGACACCTGAGACACTGTGACATGGCGGGCCACAAATAAATGTGTCAAAAAAAAGAGGTAAAAATAAGTAGTGCGTGGAGTCCCTCCGCGTGGAAGAAGTTATACTTCATTCACTCTCGCTCTGTGTTTAATGTGAAAATAAATTTAGTATTTATTTTTATATACCTAACCAATATGCACTTAATTAGTTAGAAAAGGTTCTATGCCCATGTTGCCTAAATCAGAACTATTTTGTGATCACTTTTTTTGTTACAAGCCTGTATGTAACTTTTGTAGATACAAAATTTCGGCTATCATCGATGGCTATCACATCTGCTTTACAAGCAGAAGGCCGCCAGTTCGATCCTGGCCGGAATCACAACTTTTTGAGTTTAATATTTCTTGTGGTAGTAAGGAGCGTTAAACGGTTGCGCAACCTTGTTGGAAGTCGCATTAGAAGTATAACTTCAAAAGGACTGTTGTAAGGAGGTTTGAAAAGTACAAAAAAATTATGATTTAAAAAACTTACCATTGAAGTCAATTCCAAAACGTTTCGATGTAGCATCATGACATAAACTGAACTTGAAGAACGATGTTACCACTGAAAAACAAAAATCAAATAAGTGAGTTTTCAAAAATAATTACCACGCCGAATAACCATGCAACGGAAAAAACCCTAAAAAATAAAGTGTCTCGATTCTAGGATATTATGGATTTAGCGAGTTATAGCCAAACCTGTCACGCGCGGTCACAACGAGGTGTTACACGTTGGGAATATTTCTTGAAAAAAAATTACATGTATGACCACACGTGTTGATAACTAGATCGGACTACAGTTATTTATTACTTATTTTAAAATTACTTACTTAATTTAGTTACTAAAAAGTTACTTAGTCTTTTTATCCTACGCTGACGTCGGTCGCAGACGTCGTTTGTGGCCACTGTTGTTCGAAAGTCCCGCTGATTTCAGTGTCGCAGTGCGGTGCGTTTGTTCGAAAACTCGACCAACGCCGACCGAGCGACCGACGTTAGCGTAGGATAAATTTAAGACTAAACTAACCTAAGTAATTTAAGCGATTTTAAACTAAATTATAGATGTTCAAAATTGTTTTTTTTAGTAACATTTTAAGTTAAACTGCGCAGTGTGGAGCGAGTGCAGCAATGACAACATGAATGTGAATTATGTAAAAAATAGTTTAAAAAGTACTTACTATTTCCGAAGGGTGTACCAGCTGTAAAATAAAAATAATCAAATAAGCATAAAATGGAAACGCTGTACCTAGTTTCTAAAATAAATCAGAATATGCTCGGACATTGTTCCTTTGGGAAAACATTACAAGTTTTCGGTCATCCAGCATAGTAAAATTTACTAGATTTAAAGTAATAGGTATAATTTTTATTTTCTATTTGGTGCCTGATTATTAGACAATTTTTTTTATTTCAAGTTAAAATCATTTATATTTTAAGTAACTTACCGCCATCGACCCAGGTGTTGACAATGTCAACAATGCCATGAACCACTGTAAAAAAACAAAATTGTTAATTTCGTTAAAGTGCACGTTTTATAGGCAAGCTTGTCGGTCATAACAATCTCTAGTCACTTATTTTCTGTTATGTTATAAGTACTATCGGTATTTTATTTAAAACATTTAGAAGCCATCATCATCATTTGCAGCCCGACTTCACCCACTGTTGGGTATAGGTCTCTATTTGCGAGGCGTCATGGCTCAGTTGGTAGTAGCCAACGGCTCAATGTCCAACTTGGTATCTTAGTGGGTACTAACTGGTTTCAGTACTCATACGATGTCATGTGGTTTTACGCATAAATTGGTAGTAGATATAAGAAGCACTTACCACTGAAGAAACCGTGAATAGAACTGTCAAAGTCGACCACCCTCTCACTATTTTCTGTAAAAAAGACAAAAATATTAATCACAATTTTTTTCAAGCAATTTTGTCCAATACGTTGCTTCGCGAAAATATAATGGTTTTAGGATATAATTCTTCCTATGTTGACGTCGGTCGCGGACTTTAGTGGCGCGTACCGTTGCTATAGTCCTGCTAACTTCAGAGACGCAGTGCAATGCTTCATAAAACATAGTGTTTATTCGTACGCTCGACTCACGTCCGCGACCGACGTCAGCGTAGGAAGAAGTAACTTTGATCGACCAAGCTAATTGTGAATCAAAAGGCGTAGGTAGCCGTTTTCGCTCTGGTAGCTGAGAAGAAGCTGTCAAAAAGTGACAGATGACTTACCGAAAGTATTTGAGAGTTGCGTGAAGATGTTCCTAGCTTTCTTGCATTTCTTATCGTTTATGTTGCTGGCAAAGCGCACTGAAATATTAAAAGCTTATAGAAAAAACCTTTATAAATTAAGTATTTTCCATGATTATTTTCATAATTTATCAACGCTTCAACATCAAGAAGTAGGGATCTTTTTTGTACATCTCTGAGTGAGACTGTAAAGTTGCCAAATTATACAAAAAATACTTACAAAACACCGGAATACTCTGAAACCAAATAATATTAATTATAACATAAGTTATGTAAAAAAATACTACAACTAGGTCCAATGGAATTCCAAATCGGTAATTTTGATCAAAACTAATAAACTGACTTCCGCAACTAATATTGACCAAGTGCTTGTAGATTTTTTTGAAGGCTTATCCATCCAGTCTGCTTTATCAACAGGCAAAGTTGGAATACTTACGTACGGAGCTAAGTAAGCCGCGGGTTTCCTCACGATATTTTCCTTCACCGTTTGGCCATTGCGCACACAAATTTCCCGTGTAGAAAAATTCAATAATGCACGTCCGGATTTGAACTGATAACCTTAGGATCAGAAGGCAGGGTTGCTACCACTAGACCACAGGTAGTGCCTTAGTATGTAATGTTTTTTTATACAGCTAAATGATGGAACAAGACAATGGCCCATCTGATAGTCATATCTTTACTCTTACCTTGCGAGAAGTTTTTAGGTTTCTTTTTTCAGGACTGAGAGGTCCTCGCCTCCGAATAATCTGCTTACGGATCACCTTTCGCGTAAGACCATGAAGGGGTACCTGTCATTTGAGGTTTTATTAGGAAGTTGAAAGAAAATGTACGTATTCAAAATAAAGATTTGAAAAAAAAAAAAGTTTGGCACTCGGAGACTGCCGCGGTAAAGCTATTGCATAGCATTTTTTATCGTATCACCGCTGTGCCGGTCAGAGTGGGGGGTGTTAGGTTATTTTCGTTACGGAATTTCTGGATTCGGTCTCCACGCTCAAGGCCCGCGATAGAAGCTATGCAATAGCTTATTTGAGAAAGTAGCTACTTAGTGTTACCAGTTACTCACTATGTGCTCCAGCTTAAGTTATACATGTGACACATTTTTGCGAACATGCTACCGAATTGAAATGCAAAGAAATCGCTTTCTGCGATAAGACTGCCTATTGTGGGACGATGTTTTATTTTTAATTAGTTTAAGATTAACTGTTCAATAAAGTTTTCTTTATTTTTTATTTATCACGTTTATAAAATTAAAGAGGTAAGGTATAAGAGGTAAATATCATTGTAGTAAATTTTAGATGCGTATAATTTTTGAGAGATTAGCTATACCTAGTACTTAATCATAACATTTTTTATATAAAACAAAAAAGGAACTTACGCCACTCTGGGGTTTAGATCTTTTTTCCAAATCGTGGTCATCGTGGTCATCATGTTGAACATGTTTGTTCTTCGTGTCCATATCTTGGGACTGTGTTTTTTCACAATCATGTACATTCTTGCTCTTCTCATGGTGACCATTATCTATATGTGAAGATTCTTCCTTATGTTTGTCGCAGTCGTGTTCTTTTCCCTTCTCGTGGTGCCCATTCTCGGTCTTTCCCCCTTTATGGGGCAAAGAGGTGACTGCTACCACCTAAAAAAAGATTTTTTTAGAGACAAGGCATAGACAAGGCATAAGTATACTTAGTCAGTAAAAAGAGCCTACAAATAAAAACACAGTCACAGGGTCCTTTTTGTATAGGGCTATGTATTATTGTATTTACTTATGAAAATAAATAAATAAATATTTTCTATCTCTATCTCTACCTCTTTCTCTATCTATGACAGACCAAATAGGATATGGGAAATATACAAGTCAAGTTCATGTTCCTTTTTTCTGTGATTTTATCTTGTAGGTAACTTACCCGCTAGGTAATGAAAGATTTTTTTTAAGTATTGTTAAAAATAATCAAAGAAATTATAAGACATATTTCTCCATAAATACGATTAAAAAATACTACTATAAAATACGTTTATTAATGCTTTTTTTATTTTTTAACCTCATTTTAACTCAAATCAAAAATACTTAATTTAAATAAGATTTTCCTACACTTAAGATGAAAAACCAGAAACATTTTACTTCATACAACATAGGCCCAAAATCATACTGACAAAAAGGAACACGAGACCAAAATATTAACATAGGCAAAGTTCGGATCCGGGGCTTAAAATAAAATAAATTCTTACCAGCAATGCCAAAAGGATAATTTTTGAGGATACCATCTTCACAGAGTATTGGTCCCCAAATTATACGTGTAACTAGAAAAAATTCTAATTTATACCAAAATTGCAAATCTTTCAATCAATTAACTATGTTTGTTAGTTTGTACAAGTGTCTCTAAATTAATGTTTGATTTTGTGGTTATTATGTTTCAAGTAATTAATAGCTGTTGGTAAATATGTCTGTACGTCTCCAAATGTTGTTATATTCGTTGGTATAATAGTGTGGTGTAGTAGTTATAAGTTTGAATTAATTAATTATTATTTGTATATATATATCTCATATGTATCTATTAATGTCGGGTAATGCAATCGCTTGCCAGTAAAACCGGTACGGTCTTATTCCAGAACGGGGACTAAAGAAAGTCACGGTTTAAACGTCAAGGTTTATACAACCCGGCCGAATTAACATGACACCTGGCTCGGAAGGAACTCGATACTTCCCCCGCTACACCGCTTAATTCGGCCGGGTTGTATAAACCTTGACGTTTAAACCGTGACTTTCTTTAGTCCCCGTTCTGGAATAAGACCGTTAAAATATAGGTATTATGTTGTTTCCAAAAACTCCAACCCCGTTTTTTTTTCTCAAAATTTTCACAAAATTGCCTGTCAAAATGACGGAAAGAGGATTGTTAAAAAGAAGAAGAAGACTTTAGAATGTCAACTCGGCTCGGAAAGGAAATCAAGATGATACCACAAGTGAATACAAAGTATCGCCATATCGTAACAATTGTATAAACAATTAATTCAATACAATATTTATTAATGTTGACAAGTTTTTATTAGTCAAAGCTAGGTACACATTTTTATATTTTAATATTTTAATTAGGTAATATTGAGTTTTGCTATTGCGTTCAGCTATCTGGATGATGAAGTAAGATAGCGGTCCCTCATCGGATGGACCGAGGGAGGTTTGCTGGTAGAGCGATCTATCTTTAAGTTCCCTGTTTGTGTAATGTTTCTAAATTTATTTCTAAAGAAAATTACAACTATTTTTACAATATTCACATTTTTTTTAAAAATACACATCATGAAATAGTTAAAGTACTTTTATTTGTAAACTAGCGACCCGCCCCGGCTTCGCACGGGTGCAATGCAGTGATGATGATGATGTATTATACATATAAACCTTCCTCTTGAATCACTCGAGCTATTAAAAAAACTGCATTAAAATCCGTTGTGTAGTTTTAAAGATCTAAGCATACATACATACTGACATTAGGACAGACGCGGGAAGCGACTTGGCTTTTTACTATGTAGTGATGATACAAATATATATTGGGCATAGAACAAACATCTATGTTTGCCAATACACAAAGTTTTTGGTGGGGATCGAACCCACGACCCACATCACGGAAGGCAGAGCTAATACCGACTAAGCACTGACGCCTGTCACTTTAACTTTATGCGTACACAAGTGAAGCCACGAGTGGCCACGGGTATTAATTCAAATAACAACACTGTTATAATTGTCTATCAAAATGGCGGACAGAGGCCGTACATAAAAGAAGGGACACGAGTTTTGACATTTTTTGAAACGACACATATCACTTTTATTTTAATAGTTTTTCTTGTGTTATTTTGAGTATTGTTGTTTAATTTTGGTGGAATTTTAAAAAATAATACTTAGGTCGTAATATAAAGTGTGAGCCATTGGAATAAATATGTGTAAAGTGGTTTTTCTGGATGTGAAAATTCGTGTTAGGTTTTGAAGAGAAAATCCACCATTTTCTTTTCAAAACAAACGACAGCCGACTTGACGAATGACTTGACTTGACTTATGTTATCCAAAACTGATTTTTATTTCAAAGCAGATAAGCTGTTTTCTTTTGTTTTGTTTTTTGTATTACACTAAATCACTTGACATTGTCAAAATTGCCGGTCGAAATGATGGGCAAAGGCAATTATTGAAGAGAAGAAGAAGAATAAAAGAAGAAGAGTCCCAGTGGTTGTTAGATAAAACATAAAACCATGACTATTGCGCATTTGTGTAAAATTAAATAATTTGGTGTTTGCGTACACAGCTGTGTCATTGGCAAAATGCGTCATTATTTTCAATACTACTTCGCGAGACGAATTCCTTTTTAGTCATTTATATTGTTTAGATAAACTACCTAACTATACATAGCAATATTAGTGCGTATAAAACACGCATGAGTGTCTTAGTCACTTATTAATAACTAGCAGCGCCTCGCGGTTTCACCCGCGTAATTCCCGTTCCCGTGGGAATTCCGGGATAAAATATAGCCTATGTTCATCAGGGATAATGTAGGATTGTAATGGTAAAAGAATTTTTTTAATCGGTCCAGTAGTTTCGGAGCCTATTCAATTCATACAAACAAACAAACAAACAAAAAATCAAACCTTTCCTCTTTATAATATTTGTATAGATGTATAGATGTATAGACTAGCAGCGCCTCGCGGTTTCACCCGCGTAATTCCCGTTCCCGTGGGAATTCCGGGATAAAATATAGCCTATGTTCATCAGGGATAATGTAGGATTCTAATGGTAAAAGAATTTTTTTAATCGGTCCAGTAGTTTCGGAGCCTATTCAATTCATACAAACAAACAAACAAACAAAAAATCAAACCTTTCCTCTTTATAATATTTGTATAGATGTATAGATAATATGCCTTTACATCTATTGAAGATGCAGCGTCAGGAGGCAACCTATGCCTACATTTAACGACACACTGTAGTGCCTGGGACAGTGTTTATATGGAGTAGGCTTGTAGCACCTATACCATCCTCTCAGCCTGACTAGGCTGAGAGGATGGTATAGCCATATTCACAGGAAAGACATCGTCAATACGTAAGGAGCTGACTAGGCCGCGGGTTTCCTCACGATGTTTTCCTTCACCGTTAAGCTCGTGTTAATACGCATATTAATTTTTCTAACAAAAAATCCATTGATGCACGGTCAGGATTCGAACCCACGACCTACGGATCAAAAGTCGAGATGCAATCCCACTCGGCCAACACGGCTTTTTTTTACTTATTAAAGAGAAGATGAATTTTACAAAAAAAGAAAATCTCCCAAACAAGCAAGCAAGCAATTATGAGTTAGTGGCCAACTCTGGTGACGGAGTTTTCAGGCCGCCTTAAGGCCTCCGTCATGGTTTAGCGACTGCTAGAGCCGGGACCGACAGTTTAACGTTACGAAACTAAACAACTTTTTCAAAAATAAAAACTATAGGAACCCTACTTTCAGAACTAGACCATAGACAAACACAGACAACGCTGTCAAAGTTCTAACACCCCTTCCTTTTTCAATCGGGGGTTTCAAAACAATCGGGTGGCTCCCATTTCCGCTAAAAAATCCCCATTCACTGTAGCTCCCCAATTCCAGAACATGCCTCTTACCATCTCGAAAAGTATTGGGATCCTAGGTATCGATATCTCCAACGACGTCCAGTTCCGTAATCATTTAGAAGATAAGGTCAAGCTGGCATCCAAAAAGCTCGGTGTGCTCAATAGAGCGAAATTGTACTTCAGTGCGGGGCAAAGACTGCTTCTTTACAAGGCGCAAGTTCGACCCCACATGGAGTACTGCTGTCACCTTTGGGCGGGAGAACCTGGATACCAGCTAGGACCCCTTGATTCGGTTCAAAGGCGCGCTGTAAGAATTGTTGACGATCCCAAGCTTACAAGCGGTATTGAACCCTTAAGTCTGAGAAGAGACTTCTCATCTCTGTGTGGGTGTTCTACCGCTTGTATAACGGGCTGTGTTCTGAAGAATTATTCAATATGATGCCTACAGCCACTTTCTACCATCGCACTGCTCGCCAACGACAGGGAATTCATCCACACACCCTAGAGCCAGGGTGGTCGCGCACCGTCCGGTTTCAGAGGAATTTCCTCCCGCGAACACTCAGGTTGTGGAACGATCTTCCTGTCGAGGCTTTCCCTAATGACTACAATATGGGGCACTTCAAAAAGGGTGTTTTAAAATTCTTCAAGGGTCGGCAACGCGCATGTGATACCTCTGGTGTTGCAGGCGTCCATAGGCTACGGTAACCGCTTCCCATCAGGCGGGCCGTACGCTTGTTTGCCTACTTAGTAGTACAAAAAAAAAATGTTCTATAGAACTGTTACGTCTAGAACTGTTGAAACTTTTTTTATCCCTGATATCTGGTAACTTCCATTTGGGTAGGACTATTGAAACGAAAACTAGCCCTAATGGGCTAGTTTTAATAGTCCTACCATGGAACTAAAAAAAGGTTTTTAAAACAGTCCTATAGAACAAAATGGGAGTTACCCGAACAATCTACTTGGCTCTCGTAGCAAGGTCTACGTACATGCTATGGTACCTACTACGGCGTAGCAGTCTACAATTTGGTTGATATTTTGTATTCCCAGCTTTCGTCAACAGCGCCTCTTCCATGGTAAGGTATTGCAGTGGTAGGGCTCGTTGTCAGTGGATGTGCCTTATAAGATAGTGCATTTTTAGATGATGGCTTCCCATCGAGCCCACTTGATGGCCCACATGGTTTCTTCTTCTTCTTTTATTTATGGCCTCTGTCCGTCATTTCGACGGTCAATTTTGCCAGTATCAAGTGATATATTTGAAATAAGTCAAGTCATCGTCAAGTCGGCTGTTATTTGTTTTAACTTTTAACTTCTCTTTTTGTCAAAATATCTTTATAATCTTCTATTCTTTATATTAAAGTCAGTGACATCAGTCATTGACCTGTAGAAACAAAAACTTGTATCAATACTATCAGTACAATGATATTTTATATTCGCAGTCAAAAAATAATGCAATTAAATGGCGTTGCAAATCATTTTCCACGGTATGGCTAAGTTTTTGTTGATAAAATTAAATATTGAAACAGTTTTTACCGACTTTACTAAGTTCGTAACAAAGAAAAATACATCTCAACTACTTTTTTGTGTAATATTCAAAGTATTTTAATAAGCTGAGTGTTAAATTAAAAACTTGAAATTTTTGAGCTTTCTGTGTTCTACTAACTATTGTAATTTTTGTTAGTTTAATTTCGGTATAATTTGAACCAGGAAGATAAAATGAGGCTGAGAAGATGGTATAGGTGCTACAAGCCTACTCCATATAAACACTGTCTCAGGCACTACAGTGTGTCGTTAAGTGTGACAGGCGTCATGGCTCAGTCGGTAGTAGCTCTGCCTTCCGTGCTGTGGGTCGTGGGTTCGATCCCCACCGATAACAAACATTCGTGTGTTGTAAACATAGATGTTTGTTCTGCGTCTGGGTGTTTCTATGTATTATAAGTATGTATTTACAAAAAAAAATGTATGTATGTATTCTATCAGTCATCTAGTTTCCATCGTACAAGCTTTGCTTAGTTTGGGACTAGAAGGCGTTGTGTTAAGTGTCCGTGAATATTTATTTATTTATTTATAGGTTGCCTCCTGACGCTGTATAAATCATCTTCAATAGATGTAAAGGCCTATGTGAATTTTAACCAATAATACTTGAGGTCGTAACATAAAGAGTGAGTATACAAGCCAAAAATAGGTAGCTTTTTCAATGATCATTTTATTCCGAAGTATTATTTCGATTCAAATAAAATTACTTCTGTGAATCCTTCGTATTTATTTAGACAACAAGTGTTAGATATTCAATTCAGCCTCGCGAAAAAGGTGGGGCCGCATTCGTGTCAAGGTGGTACACGCCGGTACGTCTGGAAACAAAACAAAACATCTAAGGCAATGTAAATACTTAACTATACCACACTATACTTACCGGGTGTAGCATAATATTAGGTAATCCTATCCTACTAATATTATACATGCAAAAGTTTAGATATTTAGATGTTTGTGTTTCAAACACGCTGAAATTACTGGTCCGATTTGGATGGAACTTGGAATATATACAGTTCGTAACCTGGATCAACACTTATGCTACGTTTTTATCGCGGAAAATCAACAAGATCGAACGGGCAAAAGCTAGTATAATATAAGCCCAAAACAGTGGTATACATACACGCCAGAGCGAATAATATTTTATTTGACTTTATTGACACGAGACACGGGCTCAGTGCAATGCATCACAGGGTCGTCTTATTGGACGTGGTCATGCTCAGTAAGACAATTATCATGTGGCTTGTTCCATCATTTAGTTGTATAAAAAAGGGGGCTAGTGCCTCTTATCCTCTCTTCCATCCGCTAGTGTCAGCTATTAGCAATTTTCTCGATCCGCTAGTGTTCGCTACTAGAAATCTTCTTGACCCGCTATTGTCCGCTATTAGCAATCTTCTTGACCCGCTAGTGTCCGCTACTAGCGATTTTCTTGATCCACTAGAGTCCGCTACTAGCAATCTTCTTGATCTGCTAGTGTCCACTACTAGCAATCTTCTTGATCCACTAGAGTCCGCTACTAGCAATCTTCTTGATCTGCTAGTGTCCGCTACTAGCTATCTTCTAACTTCGAACAAAATGCTTACCCAGTTTTCGGGTGAGCTCCGCCCATATTGAGTGTGTCAGACGAGTCGCAATTATTACCGCCCACAATGGCAGCTATATAGTTCTGGCAGCGACGCCCAATGAAACCACCGCTAATGACAGACTCCACAAAGTAGTAATACGCACTGAAAGAAGAAGAAAAAGGTAAAACAAAGTTTTGGTGACTGGAAGTTTGAACTCTCTTAGATTATTTAGAGTTTTTGAAAGTAATTGTTTTAGTTTCAGACTACTGGTAGGTACCCCGAGGAAGGTCCTGTATTTTTTTTCTGTAATGTTGCCTGAATTAATTGAATAATATTTTTTTCCTCCTATTTTAGACTTCCTAAAAAGTATTCAAGTTTAAATTATTTTTGAAAAATAGAAGATACATTTGTTGATTCACTGTTCAAGCACTGATCCGGACTCGAGCAAAGATTTATGTGTGAAAATCTCTACTCAAATCTATGCTGATAAATGCCTAACTTACCGATTGTGATCGCAGTTTTGACTGCCACAGCCAGGCATGGTGACTCCCCCATTAGGATAGAAGTCAACATTCCCTAGCGGGGTGATGTATCCTGCAAGGCCGACGTTTGTGTGGATGACTTCGGTGTAAATGCCGTCAGTGGATGCAAAACGGTTGGTATTGGTTATCCATCCAGGGTAGGCAGGGTCGAGGCCTGGAGTGGAAAATAATAAGTGCGTGTCGCGTCTGGCCACGTGAAAGGCTTTGTATTTCTAGCGATTCAGTACTGCTGGGACCACAGTACCTTGATATAGTCATCACTATAGTATGTGCTTTTAAGCGGTGACCCGTGGCTTAGTCAGCTCTGCACGTTGACCTTGACTTTCCGGTCTGAGAGGTATAGGTGCTACATGCCTACTCCATCTTTAACTATTTTTAGGTTAGGCGTGTATGTTATGTATGTGTATTAGAATATATTGTAGGTTACTGGTTAATGTCGTTATAAAGGCGTTGTTGTTTCTTTTTAAAGTTTTACCTTAAAAGCACTACCATCATCTCCATACTACACCCAGGTTAGTTGGTAGATAATGCTAAATACACTAGCCTCTGTACGATTTTTTAAAAGTGCAATAAAGAATTTTCTAATCTAATCTAATCTAATCTAACTATGTCCGTAGGTACCTACTGGGCCTCTACTGTGAAAAATGACTTACGAAGATTCGGTAGTGACGTTTCTGTTACACTGCGCGGTCATCTCGAACGATGACGTGGGCTCTTGCGAAGTGACAGCGTCATTGCGCAGTGTAACAGAAACGACGCTACCGAATCTTTATAAGTCATTTTTCACAGTAGAGTCCCTGAAGCCTCCCGTTCATCGGGGCATAAAAAGTGGCTCCTAATGCTGCATAAATCAGCTAGATTAGATGCAAAAATATTTTTTTATGTCATTTCCATAATCTTTTTTTCTATTCTCCGGCGTCTGTAGAGTATCAACCTGGCTAGAAACACTGGTTAAACACGATGGCCGACCTCAAAAGATGAAGGAACTTACACATGATGTATGGAACTTGTCCTCCAAGGTTTCTACCGACAATGCCGGATTGATGGCCACCCAGGCTGTGTCCTACGATGTGGTAGGACGAGAGACTCGCTCCTGTCACCGAGTTTAGCCAGGTGATGAAACGCGCTACACCCTCACCTATTAACAGATCCATAGAGAAACAAATGACAAACGAATGTAGCACTTTTTTGGGACACACTCATTTATCTCGTTTTGTTGATGTAGGGCCGGTTTCTGATAAAGAAATCATTACTCAAGTTTAGATTTGAGTAGAAATTTTCTTACAAAAATCTATGCTTCAGTCCGGATCGGTGCAGCAAATACGAATACGGGTTTAGTTGCTCTTGGTATAAAAAAGAGTTCTTCCGGGGCAACTAATTCTAGAAAAAGTAGGTTTAAGCTGCGTAGCAATTAATATTGCTCCCGAACGTGGCTGCAGTCTGAAGGTATGTATGCAGTTCCAGGAATACAAGACTTACTATTGCGCACGGAGTAGTTCGTTAAAAGATCTCTTGCGAATGAGTAACTTAATACGTTAAATGACGTCTCTGAATGTGGCAGTTCACCTTTATATTCTAGAGTCACAGATGCGAAAGTATTGTGGGAGGTAACTGTAATTAGTAAAGGTAACCGCACACCTACTAACTTCTCAATCACTTTATCATCATCATCCTACGCTTATCCCACGCTAGGTGAAGTCGGTACCAGTTTTTCCTCTTCCATTCTCCCATCAGCCGTCATCTTGGTGTTCACTCCTTTCTTGTCTTCGTTAGCTCAGTCCATTCAACTTACCCGATGTTACAGTATTAATAACAGCCACCACGTAGTTGGGGTTGCCGCCGCCTGCGTGCCAGTCTACTACGATGACGTTCATGTCTTCAGCACTGAGGAACGCTGGAAACGCCGTAAGAAGAGGAGTTTATTAGCATTTTGAAATACAGCTAGAATCTGTGGGCTTATAATTTTTCTACCGGGTGTCGAAAGATCACCTCAACAATAATCATTGTCTTCAAGACAAGGTAGTATAAGTGTACGAACCTGGTACAAGTTTGGCGTTGATCGGAGAGGTGGCATCGTTTGTCCAGCCGTGGATGATGACGGCAGTTCGCTTGCTGGCATCAAAGTTGCTGGCGGTGATGGTGGAGGTACTGCCCAGTACCAGCACTTGGCTGCGAGATGGGTTGTTCCTGTAAACGTTGAAGATTGAAGTCAAAATGTGTAAAAAGAATTAAAATTACAGTAATTTGAACTGGAGTTCCCAAGCGTTTTTTGTTTTACAAAAAAATACCTTACTGCCGTATGTGGGTAAATTTTAGAAGAAGCAATCTTGGTTATCAAGGAACAAGTTAAGCATTGAGCAGGACACCCTTCGTTAAGACAGAGCGATGGCGAAATCTAGCCCAAGCACTGGATAAGAAAAGCAAAGATCGGGCACAGTAGTGCATCTTGGGTGTGAGCTCTGAACTGCTTTCGCTGCCTAGCATAATGTCAAGCAATGTGGCCACAGATATACGAAAACAAGAAGCTTTTGACGGACTAATGACTACGCGCTAATGTCACTATTTAGTGATTATGATTTAGTATGAAAACAGTTCAGAAAACCTGCAAGACTTAAACCTGGCAGATTTTTATGAGACAATGATTGCCCCCGAGCAGAGAAAAACATACAATAACAAACCTGGTAAACAGATGGTAAATGTTCTGCCTGTCAGGGCTGTAACGTGCACTCTCCCGGAGGTCACTACTCTTGACCCAGAGGTCAACCAGACGCCGGATACCCTCACCATCAGTGACGTACTGGAACCGGTCTTCGTCTAGCTTGTAGACCACTGGGTCAGCTGGCTGAGCTGAAAAGAATAGCTATCAAAGAGTTTGCACTATACTAAACAAGCTCGTATATGAGTGAGTGGCCAACTCTGGTGACGGATTTTTTAGGCTGTCTTAAGGCCTCCGTCATAGAACCGGGACCGACAGTTTAACGTGCCCTCCGAAGCACGGAAGCGCTGGTATTAATGCAACTAACGGTCGCTCATCAAAATAGTGACCGCGCAGAACATCGCTTTACTTAGATAAATCAGTGAAATTGATTAAGCAAGACGAGCGCCTCACTGGAACAAAGCGTTAGGAACTAGACCGTTGTTTCTTACCAGCTGGCACCTAAAATCACCATTATCTGGAAAAGTACTTACTACCTTATGTATAGCATACAAAACTGCTCTATATCGAATCGGGCCACCTGCTGATACCGTCTTTTTTTATTAGCTTGTTCTGTCCCACTGCTGGCCAAAGGCCTCATCTTCTTTCCACTCGTGACTGTCCCTCGCCAAATTAGGCCAGTCATTGTAAAAGTCATCTAGGTCATCCCTCGATCGCTTTTTTGGTCTACCTTGGCGACTATTTCCATCTCCAGGGATCCACTCCGTGATAATCTTGGCTCATCTTTCAGGTTGCATACGGCATGTGGCCAGCCCAGTGACACTCTAACTTGGCAGCCTTTATATCCACATAAGCGATACCAGTTTTTTTTTTCCATAAAATAATTACTTTGAATCTCACCTGCAGCTGACGCCAGGAAGGCCACTAACAATAGTATACGCCTTGCCATGACCAGTATCCAGTGTACATACGCAGCTGATTACTGCTTAGTATATATACGTTGTCATAAGTACTTGTTATCAGAAACATAATGGTTTTATCATAATCTAAGACAAATCCAAGCCGAGATAAACAAACACCTAGCCAGTCACTTGGGTACGTAGTGCTCCGAGTATGATGACCTATGTTGCAGGTGTGGCTATCACCAGTAAGGACTAAACTGCGGGAGTCAAACCCGAGAAACTCTGATGTGTCCTTATTGTACGAATTCGTCCAAGGTCGCCGTTTGGCATTTTTTCTTTCAAGAAGTTATTCATGAGTCTCAAAATGAATTTGAAAATATCGTAAACCTCAAAAGTATATTAGTCCGTCCGTAGTATAATAAAAAGCCCTTTAAAACCCACTACGTCCATGGGTGAATGCTCATTAATTAGTAAGTCTGGATCAATGCTTGAGCATTGATTTGAGTCGAGCTTTGATTCCGAAACGTTGCTTGAGTGTCGAATGTCTAAGTATACTTCCGAAACGTTACTCAAGCTATCATTTTTCTAAGGAAAACGCCTAGGTAGAGATTTGCTGTGGTTTTGGAATAAAAACGTGACTTTGAGTTTCGGTTCATGTCTCAATATCTGAGTTAGGATCAGTGCTTGAGCAATTATTGAGCATACGGGGCATACCTTACTGCTTAGAGTTACTGCGCAGTGTAGCACAAATGTCACTACCGAATCTTTGGTAATCATTAGTCGGAGTAGAGGACTCTAGACTATCAGGCTATTAGGTAATCTACAGACAAAAGTAGCTACTTTAGTCCTCGTATCACAACGAAGACCCTACAAAAACCTTCGTAGTGCCGCACCGCGATAATACGTAATTAATAGTGTGACGAAAATCTAAGATTTACGGATAATTAGCTGTGTTAGCAAGTAGATTTATGCTTTTTCTATAAATTTTGTTTGTATAATAGTAAAATACGTAGAATTTGTCAATACAATTAAATAATATTTTGTAAAAATAATTTTATTGTAGCTTGTAACTTAATTCTCATTGTCTACGTAGATTCCTTGCCTTCCCACGTATGGTATTGGAGTTCTCCCAAAGAAACCGCTGCTATCAAAACTATCTCGTGCTTTTTTCCCCTTAGAATTATAATAGGGAACTTTTTTAGGCGCGTACGCTTTATCCCAGCTGTCGCCTGATTCCTGTTTCCACTTTTTTGTAGTTTTTGGAGCTGTTATTTTGAAATCTGTAACATTATCCCAATCATTGTTTTTCTTTTTTCGTTCTTTCTGTGGTTTTTCATAGCTATCGTCAAAATGTTTCTTCTTGTTGAAATTTGTTTCTAAGCTGTCCCATTTGTTACTTTCTTTCTTCTTTTTTGGTTTTATTTCAACGCTATCCCATTTATTATTTTTATCTTTTTTATCTCTTTTAGGCCAATTATCGTTAATTTTAGGTTTGGTTCTCTTGTCCCAATCATCGAAATTTTGTTTCGTTACTTTTTTATTCCAATTGTCATCAAACTTTGTCTTCTTTTTCTTCTGTGATTCATTTCTGTTTTTAGGATTATCTTCGTTTGAGCGTTGTGCGTCCCAGTCGTACTTTTTCGTTATGACATCCCATGCGTTGTCCTGCTTCAGACTATCGTCTTCTCTTCCTTTTTTTCTTTTATAATCCTCAGTTATGTCAACATCATGTCTTTTAATATCCTTAAATCTCTTATCATCTTTAATACTACCAAAATCTCTTTCTTTAAAATCTTCCAGTGAATCAGAAATATGTTTTGTTTCTAAACGATTATTATCGTTTGCATTTGGAATGCGAGGATCTTCACTCGAAATGGCTGTAACAAAATAAAATTATCAGAGAACAGCAACTCATGGACATTTCACACAACACCCTCTAGACCCTAAGCTATGTGAACTATATTTTTTTTTAGTTGTACCTACCAAATATTATACACTCGAGAGCAATGATTCCGGGTCACTTAAAGAATGTTAAAAATCTCGGAAACTAAAAATGATAGGTTAATGCAATAAATTGTATTTAATAGACAATGTAATACTCCTTAAATGAAAGTAAAAAAATATGAGTCACCATACATTTTATTAACACAAAATTACATAAAGAAAAAAACTGCTGATCTCTCCTTAAAACAAAAATAGGAAACATGAAATTTTTGAACTTTATTACGATTTGACTTGAATTTTAATACTTCGTATTGCCTCCTCGTGCTTCCATTACTGCGTTTACGCGGTTTGGCATGCTGTACACCAAGTTCCTTATACGATTTTGGGGAATATTCTCCCATTCCTCTGTGAGAGCAATTTTGAGCTCACGAAGCGTGATTGGGGGAGGGTTTCGTTGTTTTACGCATCTGCCTAGCTCGTCCCAAGCATGCTCGATCGGGTTGATATCCGGGCTGCGCGCTGGCCACTCCATACGAGTAATGTTCATCTCTTGAAGGTAGTCATTCACAATCCTACCTGTATGAGGTCGGGCATTGTCATGCATAAATATAGCATCCTCACCTAAATTGACCATAAATGGACCAACATGATCATTGAGGATTTCTTCCACATATCTTACGCTAGTTAAAGAGCCGTTTTCTATGATCACCAGCTCTGTGCGACTTTCAGAAGAAATTCCGGCCCACACAAGTACAGACCCACCACCGTAGGCTACTTTTTCTTCGATGCATGCTTGCTTGAATCTTTCCCCTGGTCTTCGATACACTCTGTGTCTTCCATCGTGCTTGTAGAGCATAAATTTTGATTCGTCGGAGAACATAACTTTTGACCAATCTTCAATACTCCAATTTACGTGGCTCTGGGCATATCTTAGTCTTGAAATACGATGCCCACGCTCCAGTTTAGGGCCGTTTGCAGGTCTAAGGGGTTTTAAGTTAGATTCAGCAAGCCGACGTCTTACTGTCCATGCACTTGGGTTACTTCCTCCGAGGCGTCGAAACTGATTTGTGAGTTCAGTTCCTGTGAGAAAGCGATTTCGAAGCATGGTGTTCACCAAGTATCGGTCTTCTCGTGCTGTGGTACACCTGGTTCTGCCCGTTCCTGGTCTGCGTAGGTTAGAACCAGTTTCTTCGTAACGTCGGAGAACTCTTTGTACTGTTGACAGCGACACACCGACAGTCCTGGCTGTATCGCGCTGACTCCGGCCGGTTTCCAGCATTGTAAGTATTCTGGTGCATTCTTCAGGCGTAAGCGACATAATTTCAGCTTGAATAATGAATATAGAGCACTATCAACATGGTTTATATACCCACATAAATGACAGATTACAAACAAAAGCAAAACCAAATGCTGTAATTTCGTAGTTCCATCTTCGAAAGTGGCCCTTTTTCAAATTTGATTTTTTTAAGATATAACTTTACAATAACTAAGAAGTTTTAATACCTTCATTTAAGGAGTATTACATTGTCTATTAAATACAATTTATTGCATTAACCTATCATTTTTAGTTTCCGAGATTTTTAACATTCTTTAAGTGACCCGGAATCATTGCTCTCGCGTGTAGTTTTGTTTACCTATATCTATATGTATTATATGTTGTGTGCCAGCAGTAAAATGAATGTCTAGGTCTATATCTAGATTGCTGATAGAATACTTGTTAGTAGACATAGACTTGTGTTTTGTAAATATATGTAACACCCAGATGTATCCATTTTTGCCACATAGGTACAAAAATTTGTTCCTTCTCAGGATCGAATCTACGACCCAGCACGGAAGGCAGAGCTATTACCGACGGCTAAGTACGTCTAAAAGCACTAAGGGGGTATTCTACGCGTTATCTAAACATAAAACTCTTTTGAAACTGACTGACAATCAACGCACCGCTAGTGGTGAATAACGCTTGTTCGACTTTATAATTTCAAAGTATTTCATTCATGAAATTCATTTTATTTTCTTAAAAAAATCAAATTAATTATGCTTGGTTCGTATAAGCCCCCCACGGCTTAAAAAGGTACCTATGAAGTTACAAGTTAAGATATACGACTCTACTATGTTATCGTGGTGGTTAGTCCAAGGTGGTCGACATAGCTAAGAGGATTAGTAAGCTGAAGTGGCAGTGGGCCGGCCATGTTTGCCACAGAACCGACAATCGCTGGAGCAAACTAATACTCGAGTGGAGCCCGCATTTAGGCAAGCGTAGTGTAGGACGCCCTCCGGCTAGGTGGGGTGACAATCTGAGACATGTAGCTGGCAAACACTGGATGAGAAGAGCCGTAGACCGGGCTCAGTGGCGCGTCTTGGGAGAGACCTACGTCCAGCAGTGGACCTATAGGTTGATGATGATGATGATGATGGTGATGTTATCGTGCATCGCGATAAGTATCATAATACTCGGCGCTTTCCGCCCTGAATCGCTACTACGAAACTAGAATAAGATTTCATAAGGTTCATTAATTGATTACCTAATTAGTCGCACATAATAACAACATATTAGATTATCTTTACCTAGTAATCTGAGGGGATTGCCATACTTAAACAATACGTGACGTCATTCCGCTGAATAGCTTTGGCTACCTCATGGGTAAAGTCCAAACTGCACGGAATGCAATGTGATCGAAGGGGTGTAAACACATTGTCGCGGAGTGTGTCCGGAATGAAGCAAAGAGAAGGGCTTTTGTTAATTAAATTTAGCCATGCGTTGTTTTTCGTTGGTAGCTGGAATTCTGTTTTGACTTTTCCTCTAGCAGGAAAAGCCAAGGATTTGATTAAAAACTAATAACTCTGTTGATTAAACCCCTCAATAATAAATAATAATTTAAAAAAAATACGTGACGTAGCTAATCTCAAACGTATTTACCCAACTGTGAGACACAAAGGGAGGGCTTATCAGCATAAGTGTTATTGTTTGTTCCTTGGTGGTCGCTTGTAAGTACTATACCCTAATAATCCCTCATAATCTTTTGTAATCTTCGCCTCGACTTGATCTTGAAACCGTGCTGTTTGTAGTTTTAGTAGTAAAAATTACTACCACAGAATGATTTCGAGGTCGAGTCGAGGCGAGGATTATTGGGAGGTAGAACCTTCCAAGGTAGAACCACGAGCTGTCCACACGTCTGTAGGTCGTTTAGTCTATGTTCTATCACAGTTCTATGTTCGCGGCGAAATCCTTTGATGCGTGCCAAAAAACCGATCCTTTGTCTATGCCGACAACAAATAAAACGGATTCGAGGCGGACGCATCTTCTGACGTTAAATACCTACCACAGACGCCCAAATCACCCCCTCTATACGTTGGCGGACGCATCCGCAGATGACGTCTGCAGATGCATCTGTTGGCTTGTAGAGGAGGCTAAGAATATGACATGGCACTCGTGTCGTGACAGTAATAAAAAATTCAATATGGCGACTACCAGACGCCATTTTGGGTTGCCATGTAAAGTTGCTGAAGTTTTTGGTTCTCTAGCGATTTATAAATGTCCACTTGGCTTGAAAGGCGAGTTGAGTACTAAAGCCGCACATCAAGCAGTCCTTATCTACAGAAAAAGATGGCTTTTAATAGTCTGATGATAACTTACAGTCAAGCCGAAAAACCGCATTCCTTCGCTTATTGGAGTCTTGGTAATCAAAGCCCGTATCGCTGTTTTTTTCAGAGTATTGGTTTAATCTAAAGATATACAAATATAGATTAAAAACTTCTTACAAAGTTGTCAAAATTCCAGCATTTTTCAATGAAACAATGGCTTTGTTTTGTAGCTCAAGAGGTAGACTCTAGAGATTTAAAAGGACCACGCACATCTCTGCCTACCATTGCATGTAAGAATACAGAGATTGCAAAGATTCATAACATACTTAGTCTTGGCTTTATTTATCCTCTTCTTGTACATCTCCAGCACCTTTGGGTTCTTCAGTATATGGAGTCTCATTCCTGTATCCTGATTGGCATGGTTTGGAGCACCTGGAGCAGAGTAGACCTGCTTTGGTTTGTGCCAATGACCATTCTGATGAGGCCTGTTCCATTGACCCGTATGTTGTAGTCTGGGATTCTTTTGTTTGGCTTGTTTCAGTCCCCTCGAACCTTGATAGACCTTCTGTCCGTTGACCTTCTTCTGAACATTGGGTTGGCTGTTCCTGACTATAAAGTAGTCTAGGTCGAAAGCTGAAATCAAGTTTTTAATATAAAAATATTACAATATTAGTCTGCATTCATATCAATATCAATCAATATTCAATATCAGTAGCTCTGCCTTTCGTGCTGTGGTTCGTGGGTTCAATCCCCACCGAGAACAAACATATTTTGTGTGTTGTAAACATAGATGTTTGTTCTAGTCTGCATTCATATCAATATCAATCAATATTCAATATCAGTAGCTCTGCCTTCCGTGCTGTGGTTCGTGGGTTCAATCCCCACCGAGAACAAACATATTTTGTGTGTTGTAAACATAGATGTTTGTTCTGTGTCTGGGAGTTTCTATGTATTATATGTATGTATTTACAAAAAAAAAAGAATGTATGTATTCTATCAGCCATCTAATTTCCATAGAACAAGCTTTGTTTAGTTTGGGACTAGAAGGCGTTGTGTTAAGTGTCCGTGAGTATTTATTTATTTATTCATCATTTTTATCAAACCAAAGATGTATTTGAAATTCAGTAGCTATCTTGCAACTATCTTGGAAGAATGATGCAGCTATACAGTATTTTTTCTTTTATTCTTCTCTCATCCTTTCTTCTTCTTTTATTCATGGCCTCTGTACGTCATCTCATCTCTTTCTCATCAGCCTTAGGCAAGATGTCGTTTCTACACACGTCATAAAAGCACTTAAATGACAGTTCGTGATAGCCCGGTCATTTTAGTAAGTTCACCTCGGAAATTGAGACACCCAGCTATAAACTCGTATAAACTTGTATCTTGACGTCCTAAAAGTTGTCTTAAAACCTACATATGGTAGGGTGTTAGCGACTATTCGTGTCACCGAGTTTATAGTCGGGTATCTCCGAGATTCTTACCTAATTTTGACTAAGATGACTGGACCAGATTGATGTTTCGTATTCTCTAGCTAAGTATTGTAGTATGACAACTTAGGTACTCTTTATTTTAATAACTCTTTATTCCTCTTTGAGGATTTATTCCAGATACACTTCTGTCTTTATTTTATTAAACCAACTCACGTAGCAAATCTGAGGATATATCAGCCCTCTTTTCTTCAGTCAGTTCTTCGTCTGTTTCAAGGCCTGACCGCTCCGTGTCTACGTATCCACTCACCAGGTGGATCAGCTTAGCAAGTTCCGCTGCTGTCTTGTGTAGTCTATCTTTGATAGGGTCTTGGTCATTTGTGGAGTAGGTTTTGACTTTAGCATTGTTTTTAGCAAAAACTGATACTGAAAGATTTTTATTTAGAAAAATGCTTCAAAAATGATTGAAAATGATTGTTGGCATGCGACACAAAGTGGTGGACTTTTTGGCTAAAAAGGACGTGCTTAGAAATAAAACTTTCAATACGTCGTCGTTTACCTAGATACCTACTCTTTATTAGACGACTACTAGCTTACTTCACAAACATAATTATGTGTACCTGATTTAACCCAGATATAAAGTGATTTAACACAAAAATTAAGCTACAATTATTGTAAGATTTATTGTACAAATTCTTACCTAAAATCAGAACGGTGTATAAATTCATATTGGTATCAAATCACATTTTTATTTGAATTGAAATCGCCAATCCGAAACTCTTATCAGAAAAATAAATCAGATTTATGCCGTGCAAAAACAGTGCGAAATTCTATAGGTATAACTACACAATAAAGTAGGTACATATATACAGTTACTGCTGAGATATGTAAAATCTCATGTAAATGCCAATATAACATGAAACAATGACTAAGAAAAGACTTAGGCCGTGCTCACTTTGGACACGAATTTGTTCGTACGTAAACGTACGAGTAATGTTCGTACGAATTGAGTGCTCACACTGAATACGTTTTTCTCCGCCAAATAGTACGACTGCGTGATAAATCCCACCAAGTTCGGATTGTATTCGGACGTCGTAAGTAAACGTACGTATACGTACGACTGATCGCATGCAGTGTGAGCGCTCCCATACTCCTTGGAAGGTCGGTATCATTCGTGCGTAGTCGTACGAATCAAATTCGGATGAAATCGTATCCAAAGTGAGCACGGCCTTAGTGGTCTGTTACCTATGAACGTTGAAGCCTCAACATAATAATAGGCGCTAAATCAATTTCGATCTCATTACATTGACATCCTATCCTACTATTATTATAAACGCGGAAGTTTGTAAGGATGGATGGGTGGATGGATGGATGTATGTTTGTTACTCTTTCACGCAAAAACTACTGATCCGATTTGGATGAATCTTGGAATATATATTGTCCGTGACCTGGATTAACACATAGGCTGGGTACATTTTATCCCGAAAAATCAACGGGATCCAACGGGACGCAAACGAAGTTGCGGGCGGAAGCTAGTGTGGAATATTTTTGTCCAAACAATTAGATAATCGAAGTAGGACTGGATGGAATAAACGGTCCAAAACACCAAACCTTTTACAATCCTGGTAGATAGGGATAGAGCCTGGCATAGGCAGGGTGGAGGCAGGTTTCCGAGACCACGCCCAGGAGCGCAATGCAGGCCTGATAACGGTCATTTTATGATCAAGGAGCATGCAAAGCGCAGCTGGGTTTCGTGTAATCATTATGATAGGTAATTGATAAGATTCCAACTATCTACGTAAGATATTAATTAAAGTAATGTTTGCGATATCTCCTGGACACATTCGCTGCTCGAAATGGCGCTGTGTGTGGTCCTGTTGGCGGCTGTCTTAGCTCTGGCTTCTGGTAAGAGTACCTACCTCCAAAGATTGGCCAATAGCCGTGGTAGATTAGCCTGTTCATGCTTAAGAGGAATTCGATACCCAGATCGGGAAAGATAAGATTCAGATAAGATACCGTGGTTTTCCATTAGTATTTTGTATGGAGTTCCTTGGCTAGAGCAAAACTAACCAAAGTTCGAGTATATGGATTGCCGCATGCATAACCACTCGCTACCTGCTGGGTAGCGAATACTGCGTAGGTCTACGGCCTCTTAGGCTTAGACGAAATGCAAGTGGTCAGAAACGAAGTGAATACAATCATAAATGCACAATCAATAACAAGGCTCATTTTAACCCTTGTAAACGAGGCAGATGCTCTTATTTAAACTATGGTGGTGTTTGTTTGTTGCCTGATTGGTCCAATCAGCACTAGAATTTATTAATATTAGTGTTTCTCAATTAACAGGAAGACGAGGCACATAGTACGTAAGTCCATCATTGCCTAGTTATGGCCAAGGCTTGTATAGTACTTTTCTCAAATAATGCACGTAAATTAAAAGTAAGTACCTAGGCAAAACTTTTTATTCGAAAATACAATTACTTTTCAAAATCTATAACGAACAACGAAGTTACAGTATTCATTTGGTATTTTTTTCAATAATCAGCTTTCTATTTGGAAGCCTGTTCGAAGTTTGAATAAAACCTTTGATAAGTTACCTCCTTGGTTGCCGTGTCTCGGAGTAAAAGATTTAAATTACACGACAGATAGGTATAAGTTTTGTATGTAATTTATTTGGCCGAAAGAAATGGATTTTCATACATTTTTTTCCGGCCGCTGCTCGCATGTATTTGGCCAGTAGGTACCTACAGCATTTAGGTACCTAGCAAGGTTGTCAAAATAATGCTCAAACCAAGCATGTTTGAGATATTTTTTTTAACGACTTTTAAAATTTTGCAGGTTTCCCAAATGATCCTGTCATCCGTAAGCTAGATGAGACCCGTTACCAGTACGTCAGGGGGCCGGACGGGACCCCACACCTTGTGGATCTTTGGCTCAAAGCGAGTGATATCGCGGAGACTGCTAGATATGATCCTGATAGGCAGAATGTGTACCATCTGTTCACCAGGTACATAAATTGCCACTTGCTACTCTCAAAAACAATGCATTTACAGCTACTTCCAACGCAAGCACTTTATATAAATGTATCTGTATAAGTTTTTGGGAGTAGTTCAGTTCCTTTTAATTATACAGTTCATCAAGTTAGCCACTTAGTAGATCATTATTGTAAATTATGAACAAGAACGGCTCTAGTATCAAGCCTTGTAGTACACCCGTTTCAACTACTGGTTGATAGGTACGTTTTCCACTTACATCAAGTCTTTGTACATTGATATGAGTATTATAATGGATCTCTGTTAGGGTAGGTACGCTATAAGCAAACCTGGAATTCAGCATGTCTCTAAATACCCTAAATATTATATTCCAAGCTTCTTCAAGAACTAGATACTTATCTATAACGTTCCAAATACTTTTCTCTTGCAGACAGAATCCAACAGTTAGCCAGCCTATGCTTATAGGCAGCACTGGACTCCTCGGACTGACTAACTATGATGCTCGACGCCGCACTATAGTACTCATGCACGGTTGGCTTGTTGATGTGACCGCTGATCTAAACACACTGCTGATTCCTGCGTTTCTTTCTGCTGAAGATGTCAACGTTATTGTCGTCGACTGGAGCGCTGGTTCTGGAACTATCAACTATGCAGCGGCTGTCGCTAATACTGTTACGTCGGGTAAGCCTGTTCTTGTTATTCACTTTCACTTTCTTCTGACCTGCTACTCAGTCAGTCACCAGTCTGTTGGTAGTATCCAATGACCATGTTTTCAGTTACAGTCATCAGACTTCAACCGTAAAGAAATGAGGACTGCAATTGGAAGCATGGCGTGGTAATGCTAAATCACTGAGTTAGTTAGACCTGTTTTAGTATTACACAAGCAACACTTTGACTAGACGACCGAATTAGTCCTACTAATCTTATAAACGCGAAAGTTTATAAGGATCTATGGTTGTTTATTACTCTTTCACGATCTGATTTGTATGAAACTTGGAGTATATTATATTGTCCGTGACCTGGATTAACACAGACTACTTTTTATCCCGGAAAATCAACGGGATCCAACGGGATCCAAACGAAGTCGCGGACGGAAGCTGGTTTTAAATAAATACAGATCCTGGCAGTACCCCACAGAGCCTCGCTTTGAACAAATGAGTAGACCCAAATATAAGCATACTGATGTTTCGAAACATCCAGGCGAAGGCGTAGCCCGTTTCATCAACTGGTTGAATGAGGTTACCGGTGCGACAGCGACGATGTACCACATACTCGGACACAGCCTGGGTGCTCACCAAGCGGGCATCACCGGCAGGAATCTTAACGGACAAGCTGCTTACATCACTGGTCAGTATCTCACCTTCTATTTGATTGATGTATAATAATCTTTAGAAGCTATCATGGCTTCTTATCGGCGAAGAACTTCTATTCTATCTTCTGTCTGAATTTTCTTGTTCGTAATTTCCAGACGTCTTATATGAAAGAGAACTTCGTAAAAGAAACCACACTCCCTCAAGGCTTGCAATCTTATTTGAGCTGCACTGCCTAGTTTCAAAAGTATATTCCCAAGTACATTGCTCGCTATCAGCACGGCTTTATTATTTAGATAGTGCCTTAGTAGATACAGCTATGAAGCCTTATCAAGTGAATATGTGCTATACAGCTTAAGAAGGAAGAACTGAAGCTCGCGTATTTTGCTTAATCAAACTTCACTAGCAGTCATTAAGCCACGACGGAGGCCTTAAGGCGGCCTAAAAACTCCCTCACCAGAGTTGACTAACTTATACGAGGTTGCTTGCTTACAGCTCTAGAAGCTGCACTACCCGGCTGGATTACCAACGACAACGTCTTTCGGTCCACCGACGGAGCTTACACAGAAGCGATCCACACCAACGCTGGTCTTCTCGGCTATGTCTCCAATATAGCCCATGTAGACTTCTACCCCAATGGGGGAATCAACATGCCAGGGTGTAATTCTCAGGAATGCGACCATGCTAGGTAATACCGCGTGCACACTGTGCCCATGCCACTGCCGGAATGTATGGCGATTGGCGGCATCAATGCCGCGGACTTATTGCCACAGCAACATTGCCTTTATTCTCATTAAGCGGCATTCATGCCGGCAGTGGCATAAGCATAGTGTGCACGAGGTATTAAGTAAATAGGGTTCTATCTTTTCAACCTTTATTTTGACCGTGTACTCCACACGGTAGGATATGTGTCCTCATACGAAAGAAGAAGATCTTCCACGCCGAGCGATCTTTGGCTCGGGGTCCGAGGACCAACGGTTTTTTTTTCGAACGGACTAAAATGCTGTTGTGATCGTCTGACGATTGCTGACAGCGTTACCGGACAACAGAGCCCCGAGTCTGTGCATTTATGATTATAACAGGATATAAAAACTCTTGACCACTAGCTTCATTTCCAGATCCTACTTCTACATGGGAGAGTCATTAATCTCCGGCGGGTTCACTGGCCGCAGATGTTCTACCTACGTCACTGCTATGCTTGGTCAGTGCTTCTTGTTGGGTACAATGCAGATGGGCGGCTTAGTGCCTAAGACTGGGTAAGAAAAAACAAAACAGGCTGGTGTTGAGAAACACTACCTTTATAGAAGCTAAGAAATATTGACTGTCTTATTCACAAAGAAACTTGCAACAAATACAGTATTTACAATATTTACAAAATACACATGAAACAGTTGAGCTATCTACAAACCGTTGCAAACGATTTATAGATAGCTCAACTGGTCCAAATCAGTACCAATCTGGCCGCTAGGAGCAAGTTCCCCTTTTCAAAGTCAATAAAAACTAAGGTAGTTACCTACCTATACTACTTTATTCAGTGCAAAACGATCTTCTATGATCTTCTACGCTTTGGTTGCGAAGAAGGCATTTAGTGGTTAGGTAGGTACCTAATAACTAAGTAGACAAAATATCCTTGTGGCTTTTCTGAATAAATTCAAATTATGCTTCTTTTTAGAGCTTCCGGCATCTTCTACTTGGAGACCAACAGGAACCCTCCATTCTCCAAGGGTTAAAAGAGGTGGTCAATCTACAGTGTTTCTGAATACAATGAACTGATAAGTAAATATGAATAAAATATAACGAGCAAAATAACTAACGTTTTTCTTCCGTGGACTTTTCTACCTAATGCGATAGATATGCGATACAGAGATCGTTACTCAAGCATAGATTACTCTTATTTTTTTAATAATCTTGTTTATATACCTTTAAATACCTACTATTTATTTGTCTACTTACCTAATTGCCTTTGTTTATGTGAACCAATACTTTGTTATTCTTCCTACTTTATGTTATTGTATAAGTTGCTTGTATATTGTATACGAGCACCTCGTTTTATTTCCTTTTAAATGTACTTTGATTTGTGTTGTGTAAACCTGTGTTGGGTATACATTCTTTTAAAAATAAAAATAAAAAAATATTATTATTAAGATTTGAGTAGAGATTGTCATACAAAAATGTATACTTGAATCCGGATCAGTGCTTGAGCAGAAAATGGCCTGTATGTCGAGTTCCTTCTCAAGTACTGACTAACTCCATAATAGTAGATTATTTAACAAGGGGATAAAGCAGTGTCTTCTGTCGCGGGTGACGATTTAAATCGCGAGCGTAATGAAGGACGCGAGGTTTACTCCCGAGCGTAGCGAGGGCGTTAAAAACTTAAATCACGAGCAAAGCGAGGGATTTAACACGAGTCCTGAGTATAGCGAGGGATTTAAGTTCACCTAAAGCAAAGGCATCAAGCTCATACGGCCTGCATAATAAATGCGTATTCCTTTTTGAAAAAGATGTATAATGCTTTATATACAAACTCAATGGTGTAAACACAGATGTAGTTCAGTATAAATTGTATTCCAAATTTAAATCACTTTCTCCCCCTAGAGGATGAAAGAAATCCAGTACAATTTTCTCTCCCTGTTTTTAACAGATTAAAAATGACTATTGTTATGTTCGCTTTTTGTGGCATAGAATGTCACTTTTTTGAGCAAGTGGTACGAAAAATCCTTTAAATACCAGTTTCAGTCCGTGTTACATTTTTCGTTTAATATGTTTGATGAGGGCGCCACTTGTCGAGGCAAAGTCATGTATTAATTTATCTTTTATCTTCACTAGCTTATCCCTTTGATAAGATAAGACCATGATCAAGGGGGTAATCTATAGGGTAATCTATAATAACTACATAAAAGTAAAGGTAAAGGTAAAATTAAAGATATGGATAAACTAAATATGCAGATCTACTAAATAAACGATTCTGATTTCAAAAATCGAGTTTGTCTGTTTATCTGTTTGTTTGTTTGCGGATCACGCCTTAACTACTGGACTAATTTCAACGAAATTTATATCATTCGGAAGCCCTTTTTCCGGATTGAAACATAGGCTATATTTTATTGAAATCAAAGATGTGGATTCTTAGATACACCTTGAGCTCTGTGAACCAAAAGCAGCCATACGATACGATACGATACGATGAACCTCGTGGCAAACCACGAGGTTCATCGTATTCTGGTGACAATTATTTTTGTGGAAAGTTTCGCACGCGTACGAAGTCGCGGGTAATGAAAAATAAAATTTCAAAACGCAGCTGGGAATTCATATTTTTATCATTATTATGATAATTAGGTAGTTAGGTACCTATATACAGATAAGATTTCAATTATCTACAAGATATTTGATTGAGTAAAAATTCTTCCTAATCTTATTGGACACATTTGCTTTTGAAGATGGCGCTGAGAGTGGTTCTGTTGGCAGCTGTTTTAGCGATAGCTTCTGGTAAGTTTCTGGCCATTTGTAGGCCATAGAAACATCTATGCTTGAGTCGGGATCAGTGCTAGAGCAAATAATGAGCATACGGCGCGCGCCGCGCTCTACGATAAAAAATAAGCATTTAATTCTTTTACAAATTGTTCAAATTTTTATTACTGCTTCAACAAGTGAATAAAGATTTATTCTTTGAAGAAAGTCCGAGTTTTATTTATTTCCTCGCAAATGTGTTATAAAACGTCGTATGACATACGTGCGCTTTGAAAATTACAGCCTCTGCTTACTTGTAGCCCTCGCCTACGGCTCGGGCTGGCAATATCGCCTCGGCTGTAATTTTCAACTTACCGCACTCATATCATAATGTACTATTATTGAATCAATAAAGGATATAACAAAAAGGTCTATTTGTTCGTATTAATTTAAAATACATGTATTGTGGTTTAGAAGACTTTGAAAGCCTTTGTCTTTACTTTGGCTATTGAAAGTAGTTTGAAGTTTACAAGAGTAGGTATAATACAATTAAACCTTGATAAACATTATAATCATTCTAATGATGATAAGATAAGTCGATTATTTTTTTCATATTTCCTGACAGATTTAACACCTCAAAATTATTACCTACTTACACATAAAATACTATAATACTATAATTACTAATAGCAATTACTATAATTTTTTTACGAATACTTGCAGTTTAGATTTTATAGACATTTTCAATTTTCAGGATTTCCAAATGACCCTGTGATCCGTAAGCTGGATGAGACCCGTTATCAGTACATCCGGGGGCCGGATGGGACCCCACACCTCGTAGACCTGTGGGTCAAGGCAAGCGATGTAGCGGAGAGTGCCAGATTTGATCCCGATAGGCAGAACGTCTACCATCTGTTCACAAGGTAAGAAAAACTTGAAAAATATATAAAGCAAGTTTGATAATTAAATTACTTTATTCACAAAGATAATTACAACTAATACAGTATTTACAATATTTACAAAATACACATGAAACAGTTGAGATATCTACAAACCGTTGCAAACGATTTATAGATAGCTCAATTGGTCCCAATTAGTACGAATCGGAAGCGTGGCCAAGACATTGGCTGCATTGCCGCGCTGAATAGCAATGCTGATACGCTGGCCCAGATAATCACCAGCCGGGTCACGCGTCGCTTCGACATGTTTAATAATTAGCTCCGATCAAGAAGCTATAAATTCTAAGACCCGTATGCTGACTGATACGGACTCAAGCACGGATTTCTTTACGGGCGTGTTTACGATCAATAGAACAATTCCAATGAACTGCCATCATCAGGCGTATCATATTGAAATCAGTGTTTCCAGTTTTGCAACATGAATTATGTAAGGCGTCCATTACAGACAGAACCCAACAGTCAGTCAGCCAATGCTGATCGGCAGCTCTGGCCTCCTTGGAGCGCTGAACTACAATTCACAACGCCGCACCATAGTCCTCATGCACGGATGGTTAGATGACGTCACTTCTGATTTTAACGCCGTGCTGACTCCTGCCTTTCTGGCTGCTGAGGATGTGAACGTTATTGTGGTGGATTGGAGCGCTGGTGCCGGTACTATCAACTATGCGGCAGCTGTCTCTAATACTCTCACGTCCGGTAAGACTCTTGTCAGCGTTTGTCATTTGTCACCCAACATTCATCGATCATCATAATCATCATGACCCCCCCTGTTCAGTCTTTTTCTTGCCAGTGACTTTTGGGAGTGGTCTATTTGACCGTCATCGCGTTGCCTAAAAGCATAAGAGTCTCCGGTCTTTGTGTGTTTTTGGTTTCAAGGAATTGCTTCCAAGGGAACCTCCAGGGAATTCGCCTAGAGAACCATTTGGTAGTGATATTTTAAAGCGCGCTTTTTGAGATTTGAAAGCATTTTTTCAAATTCAAATTCTTTATAATATAAAAGCACCTTGTAGGTCTGATAAAAAGTATTCATCATATTTCAGGTGAAAGCGTAGCTCGGTTCATCAATTCTCTGAACCAGGTGACTGGTTCAACTCCAGTGATGTATCACCTCGTGGGGTTCAGCCTCGGCGCGCACCACGCGGGCATTGTCGGCAGGAATCTTAACGCAGAAGCTACTTATATCACTGGTGAGGGCTCTACCTTTAAAATGTGGAATAAAAAGAAAAATCTGAAGGATTTTGAAAGCTGCATGAAATGGTTGATATTGGAGAGCTTTTATTCAGTTTCTGACTTTTTGAAGAAGGGTTCGTGTCGCTTCTACAACTATTAATAGGTAGGTACTTTTGTTGTTACAGTGACTTTTAGTACGTTGTTTTGTTTTTTTTTTGTAGTGGCAAATTCTTCTTCATGCAGGTTTCTATGAAAAGTTTCATTCTAATTTTGAATACATTCTCCTTGATTTAGGGCTCTATGAAAAGTTTTCATTCTAATTTTGAATAAATTCTTCTTGGTGTAGGGCTCTATGAAAAGTTTATATTTCAATGTTGATTGCATTCCAAATTCAAATGTCATAATTCCCTAGGGTATTATGAAATTCAGTACTTTTATAATGACCCGGCTAGACCATAGGACACAAATGACTTGCTTTAAGTTGAGTTTGCATGACACATAATATGCCATTGACGAGCAGGTGTTATATAAAATATATTATTATGATAGTTATAAAACAACTGCAAAGAATCAAGTTTTGGAGAATAAAATTACAAAGGTTCAGATAAAATATCATGTTGATTTTGTTTTCGTCTTCTAGGCTGAGAGGATGTATCGGTGCTGGGCAAGCCTACTCCCTGTCCCTGGTAAGTGTAGGGATAGGTTGCCTCCTGACGCTGTATAAATCATCTTCAAATGTCTTCAATAGATGTAAAGGCCTATTATTATTAGTCAGCCACCGGGATGTACCTAACTATTTTCTATTTTATTTTTATTTTATTTTATTAGAAAACCAACAGCAATTACAATAAGCAAATATAAGCTATATTAAAACTAATTATCTAGCCAATTATAGGTTTTCCTAAATATAATAAGTAGTTACTAATTTTAATAAAAACTAGGTAGGTAGTGCAAAACAAAAGGAAAAGAAAAGGACAAAAGGAACAAATTCACAAGAGATTGAGTAGGTATTTTGTGCAATGTAATATGAAAGTGTGTTATGCCTGGTTTACACTTTGTCAAGTATCGAGCGCGAGTGACAAGTGCAAGTGTCAAGCGATAAGTAGAATCAGCGTGTAAACGAATATGCTGTTTAAGTGATGAGTACAGGTATCAAGTGCGAGTGCCAAAAAACACGCTAACTAACCCATTTAGCACTTGCACTTAACAAAGTGTAAATCAGCCATAAGTGCCTGCAGTTATGGTAGGTAAGTAGAAAGAAAAGTAGGTAACTAGGTATGGAAAGACTAACGATAGTTAAGCAATTGTACAACTTCTCTATCTTCTGATCATAAAGATTTTAGCTTTTTTTTTGTTTTCGTCTAGTCAGCCATTGTATGTAGCGTGTCTAATAAAGATAAAGATATATTTCAATATCTAGTGTCTAATAAAAAAGTATTTTTCCAGCTCTAGACGCAGCTTTCCCTGGCTGGATCACCAATGACCATCGCTTCCGATTCGACGACGGAGTGTACACCGAGGCTATCCACACCAACGCGGGTCTACTCGGCTACCTCAGTACTCTGGCTGACGCGGACTTTTACCCCAACGGGGGTATTGATATGCCGGGATGCAACTCGCAAGAGTGTGACCACGCTAGGTAGGCTATATTTCTTTTTATGAGAATCATTAATATAATTGAATAGAATTAGAGTAAAATGTTTTTATTTTGTTATGTATTACAAAATTAAATCTTAAAACTATGATTACTACTGCGTTCACACTATGCCCATCGCTGCCGGCATTACTGCCGCGGACTTATTGCCACGGCAACTCATTATTCTCATTAGAGAGCAAGGGTATGAACTTGGGCCGGGAGCCGGGACAGAGGCATTATCCTGTTCACATTAAGCTCGTGCCCACTTCCCTGCCCACTGCGGCATAGTGTGAACGCAATATAAAAATTACAAAAATGGCCACCACTCAGCATGGTGCCAGGGCAGGATATGTTAGTACCCTGCCCCGGCGCTGGCTTTCAGTGGCGCCATCATTGATCGAATAAGCAATCCACTGAGGATGTGCAACTGTGAAGCATCGCACTGCGTCAATCATTGAGACGTAATGTGCGGTAATTACAACGGCACATTTCAAACCCGAGCAAAGTAATGCGAGTTAAAAGTTATAGGGTGTAGGGCCGTATTTGAAAAAAAAACGTCCGTATTCGCATTTACTGCTCAAGCGCTCAAGCATCGATTTTTATATGAGAATCTTTACTCAAATCTATGCTCGACCAACGATTTCTTTATCTTGTTACTCTTCGAACATACATTTGAGTGATTTGAGCTATCAAGCATAGTTATTCGGATGTGCATTAGCAAAAACGGAATACGAGTCTAAGGCCGCTATGCTGATAAAAAAAATCGTTACTCAACCATAGATTTGAGTAGACATCACTACATAGTATAAAGTAAAGTCACTTCCCGCGTCTGTCCTAATGTCTGTATGTACCTATGTATGTGTAGATCTTTAAAACTACACAGCGGATTTTGATGCAGTTTTTTTTATAAATAGAGTGACTCAAGAGGAAGGTTTATATGTATAATACATCATCATCATCACTGCATTGCACCCGTGCGAAGCTGGGGCGGGTCGCTAGTTTTCACACAAAAAAGTACATGCTTTCATTCCTCTACAGATGTTACTACTACATGGCGGAATCATTGACCTCCGGCGGGTTCACTGGCCGCAGATGTGCTTCCTACCCCACCGCCATGCTCGGCCAGTGTTATCTCTGGGGGACTCTTCGGATGGGGGGCTTGGTGCCTAAGACTGGGTAAGAATCGATCTCATTTAGTTTAGTTAAAATTCTATTGTCGCTGGTAAAGTAATAACAATAATAATCAGCTCATGACTTTTCAAAACTCCTTTCGTAGTGCACCCCTACACTATAAGGATACTACCCTCCAAATTTCATACCTCTATAGGAGTCCTAAAAGACTTCTAGTTAAGGTAATTTTTAGATAATTTCGAGTCCTATAGGACTTATATTTTAGGCTGTGCGTTGATTGTCAGTCAGCTTCAAAACAGTTTTATATTATTTAGATTTTAAGGAGCCACTGTTTACCCATGCAACTATTAATGGGACGTTGTTGTAGTGCCTGGGACATTATTGCTCGAGTGAGCGAAGCGAACGAGATCTTAGTGACAACTTGAACAAAAATGCTTTGTATGTTTGTATGTTTGTTTGTCGAGATCTTTTGAACCGCATATCTGATCTTCACAGAATTTGGTAGGTATACGGATAGTACTCTTAAGTTTTACTGGTTTGTTAAATAAAGTAAATCGGTCAAGGGGTCGTGAAGTTATGAGGGTCCAAAGGGAGTAAAAAAAAAGTCGTACATAAATATCAAGTGGGGTGTCATATGATAGGATTTGGTTTAGACATTCTAAAACCGTTTTATTTTGAATCTAGGTCAAATAGTTTTTGAGTTGTTGTAAAAATTATAAAATTGGAAATCCCAGTATAACGTGAGCTAATATTTTTTGGAGTTTCATTGATTTTGTAGTTCAAGTAAGACTGGTACTTAGCTAGACGACGATTTCGATGCAATTTGCAAAGTTTATTGCAACTATTGGTCAATAAAAATTGTTTGGGTTTTATTAACCTCCGACCATCACGAGATCTCAGTTCGGGGCGAACTACTAGTTTAGATGGAGTAGGCTTGTAACACCTATACCATCCTCTCAGCCTAGTCGGTATCCACAGAAAAGACAAGGTCAATACGTGCGGAGCTGACTAAGCCACTGGTTTATTCACAATGTTTTTCTTCACAGTTTGAGAGCACTGGCATTGCGCTTATTTTTCCGAATAGAAAATCCATTGGTGCACGACCGGGTGAACTTAGGAGCAGAAGGCGAGGTTGTTACCACTAGACCACCGATGCTTATAGTAGAAAGCTAATCATTGCTGCAGACTGGAGAAACTCTCGAACTAGACTCGTGCTTTCGAAAAACTAACAATGTATGAAACGAGGGTCAATATTTGAATCACGTTTCATACAAAACGAGATTTTCTGTGTATAATTTTGGTAGAATGAGAGTCCCGCTTCTTCTTACGTTATTCTTTGATGATTGGTGAGTTTCGCTTTGAAGGGATGCTGGTGTATATTTTTTATGTAATGTATATTTTTTTTCTATTCAGATCTTCTGGAATCTACTATCTGGAGACTAACGCGTCACCTCCGTTCTCCCGCGGATAATCTGACGGTGTGACCATGTGCAATGTTTAAAAAAAATAGATTATTTGTAAATAAAAGATACAACGAACAATATTGTGAAGTTTTTATTCACAACGTATCTCAGAAAAAATTATCTAAGTAAGCCTTAGAAAATCCCAACCAATATTTGTAATAGATTTGATTAAAAAAAATATTTTAGAATGTATGTAGTGAGTAAGCTCGTATGAGTTAGTGGCCATCTCTGTTGACGGAGTTTTTAGGCCGCCTTAAGGCCTCCGACATGGCTTAACGACTGCTAGAGACGGGACCGACAGTTTAACGTGCCCTCCGAAGCACGGAAAGAAAAATACACTTGTGTACGTATTGCAAAGCGACGTAGGTACAGTCAGCCACATAATGAGATTCACTCATTGTGTTTTAATGTAATTAAATGCAGTTTTAAAACATAAAATGAAATTAAGTACATAGTATTACTTAATCTATGTAAGGTGCATTGGGGTAATTGCGAATATTCCGAAAATCCATAAAATCTAGTAACATAATGCGATATTTTCCTGTTGGCACGAGGATATATAGGACTGTCACGGCGATGCCAATCAAGATGGCGTCCAGACCAATGTTGCCAACAGGAAAATATCGTATTATGTTACTAGATTTTATGGATTTTCGGAATATACCCATTTTCGCAATTACCCCAATGCACCTTACCTGAACTCTTGCAAAACAAATAGTCATATATGCTCAAGTAAGTTGGATAAATATTTGTCAAACAACTTCTCGCTCGCACATTACAACATGTAGCGACATCTATCTCGCTACATAAGAACTAACTTGAGAAATATCCTAGATCTCGACTCACCGTAGACAACAAGCGCATCTCGTTCCGTAGACAATGAACGCATCGCATCCGCTCACCACGTCTCACCGTAGACAATGAGCAACGCTGGCACAACTTGGCTTTCATCGACGCTGCTACCAACAACGGATCGACCTCCGGTCTGGAAAGGGAGTGATGTAGCGACATCTATCTCGCTACATAAGAACTAACTTGAGAAATTTCCTAGATCGCGCAAACGAAGTTATCACGGAGTTTGAACATAAGTAATACTACCGAATACCATCTATCGGTCCTCGGACCCCGAGCCAAAGGTCGCTCGGCGTGGAAGATCTTCCCTTTTCGTAGGAGGACACCTATCCTACAATGTTCTCCTCAAACATTTTTGAAGTCACTGAAGTTATTGAAAAATCACAAACAACAATGTTGTGCGCAATAACATTGCACAAGATTCAGCGTAAATATCAGCTCGATTTAAAACAGATTAACTAAAAAGTTAATTTTTAATGTTTGTATCTTATTTTCTAGTTTTCATTTAGAAAACTTGTTTGGACTGTTAGCGTCTTAACAAAGTTATGTTGTTCACTGTACTAACTACTTTGCAAAAATTACTGCAAGCCCCGAGTCTGTGCATTTGTTTTGACTTTCGACTCGAGTATAGCACACGCAAACGCATTCGCAAAGCGAAAAGTTTTGCATAAAAACCGGATAAGCGCCTCTAGCGGGAGATTTGGGAATTGTGCAATTCCCAACAAAATTTCTGAAGTCATACTGTGGTCATACTATGTAGTGCTCGTAGCAAGGTCTACGTACGAGCTACGGCGTAGACTTCATAGACATTACGCTACGGCGTAGGCACTTTCACACTGTTTCCCTTACTTACGATCGCTGTTTAAATTATTGCTGTCACCTACTAACAGGTAATGTCAAACAGTGACAGAGCTAGACTTTGATTCAACTGTTTAACTATTCGTCTGTCATAAGTTTAGGCCCTTAGTTGACCGACACCGATAGTTTGGTTTAAGATCATTTATTTCCCATAAGATTTACAAAATAAATCACTTTACTGAGAAACATGATAATTCTAAATATTTACATTTTTATATACAGTTTTTTGTTCGAAACATGGCACATGTCGATTGTCAGACTTGCATTATGCGAAGCGCTCGTGGCTTGCTGCAATCTTCACTGATTATCTAAGTTAAGCGACGTTCTATGCGGTCACTATTTGGATGGGTGACCGTTAGTGGCATTTACATCTGAGCGCTTCCGTGCTTCGGAGGGCACGTTAAACTGTCCCGGCTCTAGCAGTCGTTGAGCCATGACGGAGGCCTTAAGGCGGCCTAAAAACTCTAACTAGTTGGCCACTAACTCATACTAGCTTGTTTTTATTGCAAAAATTACTCGAAGTCGTACTACGTAGTGCATACGCCTATTTTCAAGGCTTCCATAATTTATGATGTTCTGATAATATTATTTATAAAATAAAGATAAACGTTCGATCACTATCGTGATGATTATCAAATAATACCTAGCTATTTACGATAATGCCAGATTTTCCAGAAATTTTATCTATTTTATAATTTTATTTCACAGATATTATCAAAACACGCTACGAGTGATATAGTCAATTAGTTTTATGGGAAGCAAGTAGATAAGTGATTTATTGAATACTTGAGGGCAATCGATGTCTCATAAAAGTTTCTAAATTGTTTTCATACTAAATCATAGGTATTCTGTGACTAAATAGTGAAATTAGCGCGTTTCAGCGCGTTTTTTTGCCGTCAAAAGCTTCTTGTTTTCGTATATCTGTGGCCACGTCACTTGACATTATGCTGGACAGCGAAACCAGTTCAGAGCTTACGATATACGATATTTATTTATTTATCTACCTACTAATATAAAATTGTAAAAAAGCCAAAAACTAAAGTTAAAGATATAGATAAACTAAATATGCAGAACTACTAAATAAACGATTCTGATTCTGAAAATTTGTTTGTTTGTTTGTTCGCGGATCACGCCTTAACTACTGGACCAATTTTCACGAAACTTATACCATTCGGGAGCCCTTTTTCCGGATTGAAACATAGGCTATATTTTATCGAAATTTAAAACGTGGATTCTAAGATACAGCTTGACCTCTCTAAACCAAAAGCAACCTTTGGCACGAGGTTCATCGTATACTGGTTGACAGATATTTTGGTGGAAAGTTTCGCACGCGTACGAAGTCGCGGGTATCAGCTAGTTTAAGATACAATTTAGGCTTACAGAGTTAAACTTTATTTCATACAATGCATGCAATAGGTCATTATTGTCATACAGTCAGATATGGGGGCATTGGATGAACTAGAACCAATACTTCAAGGTCTAATGATAACCAGATATGATGAAATGAGTTTATGGAGTCTTTTCTGCGGTCTTTTCTGCCTCGTACGTGTAAGTTGTGGAACGAACTTCCCTCTGCGGTTTTCCCTCGGAGTTTTGAGATGGGGTCCTTCAAAAGGCGGGTTTATCTCCTCTTAAAAGGCCGGCAGCGCACTAGCCTCACCTCTGGTGTTGCAGGTGTCCATGGGCGGCGGTGACCACTTTCCATCAGGTGGCCCGCCTGCTCGTCTGCCAGCATAAAAAGCCAGCATAAAGCATTAAAAAAAAAAAAAAAATGGAGATTTGCGCGGTCAGAGATGTGAAGCTTTGATAAAATTGTATTGTTATCTACTGCTGTAAAAAAAAGCAGTTTGATTGATAGGTACGAAATTGAACCAAATGAGTGTTACGCTTCGCCTTCCGTGAACGACTATAGTTATCTCTATGGAAACAATCGTGTGTAATTGTTTACTAATCCGATAAGATTAATGAAATATTTTTACAGTAGTAATAATAATCAGGGCTTTGCATCTAATCTAGATAACTTATACAGCGTCAGGGGCCATTTTTTACCCAAGCAACTAAAAGCCGCTACACACGTCCCTACAATCAGAGGCAATATCGGGGAAGTGGTAGCGAGCACCCTAGATCGCTCCCTAGATCACCTCGTAATCATAATTATTATTATTACCTCTAACTCAGAAATTAATACTTTTATTCACAAAGAAAATTACAACAAATACAGTATTTAAAATATTCACAATATTTACAAAATACACATGAAACAGTTGAGCTATCTACAAACTGTTGCAAACGATTTATAGATAGCTCAACTGGTCCAAATCAGTAGCAATCGGAAGCGTGAGAAAAACAACTGGCTGCATTGCCGCGCTGAATAGCAATGCTGAAACGCTGGCCTAGATAATCACCAGCCCTCGGGTCACGACTCGCTTCGACTAGACGCCCTGAAAGAATTTTGAAAACCCCGGAGGGCGTCGGTACCCCGCGGACCTAGAGTCTCGACCCCAAGAGACACAAATGTGCGCCTCTTGAGATCAGCGGCCGAATCTGCCGCCGCACCAGCCGTAGCGGAAGTCCTAGGCAGTCATTGGTTCGGGCGAGCTCACGATTTTGGGCCGATTATCGTCTATGGAGCGTCGTCAGCGCGTGTGTAGCGAAATCGGGTCCGATTCGCCTAATATAATGTGAATCGGACACAATTCGATGCCTATTTTTTGTTGCTTTGAAAGTGTAAGTGGCAACTTGGATCAACGAGCGCTTTGCTTCATGGTGGGCTACGTACTAACTGGCAGGGAGGAAAAAGGTGACACACAAAATACACCTGCAGGACTAAACTAACTACACTACAAAGAAACAAAATTAGAGAGAAAGAAAAATGAGATGAGTGGATTGAGTAGGTAGCTAGGTAAGCCGGCAAGTGTTTGGACGTGTATAGAGCAGTTAAGTAGTCGACTTCATCCCCATCATCACTCTCCCGATATTACCTCTGATTTCAGGGACGTGTGTAGTCGCTTTATACCTGGGGTATATTTTCGACATCCCCAAGGAATAACATGGTATCTCACTGTTTGCCAATTTTGAGTTACTTTCATGTTCGTGTTCAAAATAAAGAAAACTATGTTATACTCTCACTCCTGTATCTCTAACCCTTTGTGTTTAAAAATTAGTATTCATTAAAACATTGTAACTAAGCATCATTTTACATTCCTCGCAGTGAATTTACAAAACATTGTGCTCCCGTGAAAAAGATGTCCAGTCGAGTGACAATTTTTTCAAATATTTTTTTTAAGATAAAATTTAATAATCGACGCTCATTTTTAGTTTGTATGTTGTTAAATGAAAAGTACATAGTAAAATTTAGAAAAAATACATCGTAAGTCATGGGAATATACTATACAGGGGTTTTTCAATTAATAGATATACAATTACATACTCCTATCCTTATAGATGAATCACCAAAAGTTATTTTGAAGTTAAGTTTCACATAAAGATTTTGAGAATTTTTTTAAACTTTGACGTGGTCTCCTGTGAATTGGTAAAAAATGAGATACCATGATATTCCTTGGGGGTGTCGTTTTGTTCCTTGTTGGTTTTTTCAAAAAAGGAGGAGGTTCTCAATTCGTCTGTGTTTTTTTTTTCATAGCTCTGATATCCTCTGGCAATCTATCACCCTAAACAGAAATCTTAGTATTTAGCCAAGATAAAATCAGCAGATGTTATCAAATTTATAAGATTCTTCGATTATTTGTCGATATAAAATACGGTGTTGTAGAATTTGTGCAGGATTACGTTAAAATTGCAAAGTATGTCGCGGCCTGTACTACTGTTAGTTGCCATGCTGGCTGCAGCTTCAGGTAAATCATCATCACCATCAACAAAAAACTTGACGCCATTTTCATTATTAATCTGAAGAAAAAGTTTGAGAGCTTTATAATACTATTTTAAAGATATATACCTACTTTAATTTGTGTCAGATTAGCAAATCACGATCTGTTTAAACCATAAAACAAGTGTATAAGTCTGTTTTGTGAATTGTACTTAGTGTTCCACACATCCAAAAAGCTTGAAATCTATAAATTAAAAAGTTATGACTACTTATCCCATTTTGAGTGTCAGCCACTTTTTTGTTTATACACCATCACCATAACCTTTGATATAGAGCCATATAAAAAGTAAACTCCTACCTACTCCAGAGCACAGGTTATCCAGAGTAAGATTTCCATAAAAAAAATATTTGAATAATTGACACTTGATTGATTTACAGCCCAATAAACTTACAAACGTTTCAAGTCGATACCTTAGTCGTGTCTGAAAAAAGATCTTTTGAGCATAAAACAAAATAGTGTTCTGTATTCTGAGATTATGATCAGACAGACATTCATACGAAAAGGGTAACGTCCTTTTTTATGTAACATTGCCTTTGCTTTTATGTTTTTAGCGCTGACCCCTAAAAATGAACTCTTTCAGCTTATCCAGCTGACCCAGTAATTTACAAGCTGGATGAAAAGCGTTTCCAATACGTCACAGATGGTGATGGAAACCCACACTTGGTTGACCTTTGGGTCAAGGCTAGTGACCTCGAAAAGATGGCGCGGTATGACCCTGACACGCAGAATGTATACCATCTTTTTACCAGGTTGGTACAGTGCTGTTTTTATTGGTGGTCAAAAAATAAATGATGAATTGACCTTCTGGCAAAGATAAGTAAGTTATTTTTATATGTTTGTTACCTCAGAACTCCATCATTTATGAACCGATTAGCAAAATTATTTTTTTATCTGAAATTGTATACCTAGGTATATCTTACAAATTGGTCCCATAAAATTTTATCAAACGGGTCCAGTAGTGTAGCAGTTAAATAAGAATAACTGGAAAAGACACTTGTCTTCACGTAAACGATATTGCGTATTTTGCATTCTTGTGACTTTTCTGTGGTGTTTACGATCAGTAAAACAGTTTCAATGAACTCGGTTTTCAAGTATAAGGAAACTTATAAATTATATTTTTTTTACACTAGAAATTTGTGATTTCATTCTTCTACGTTACCAGGAGCAACCCTTCCGTGAGCCAAGTGCTGATGCCCAACAGCATCTCCACGGTCACCGCCAGCAACTTCGACGCAAGCAAGAGAATCGCCGTCGTCATCCACGGCTGGCTAAACACTGCCACTTCTGATGTGAACACTGCTATTGTGCCAGGTTAGTCCATAAGTACCTAGCTACTATTTCTAGTAATCCATAGCAGTAGAGTTACAATTTAATCAACGTTAAGGGTGTCTGGCGAGGAGTTGCCACGATGATAAGTGTCTGGTAATGAATGACGTGATTTTTTATAATATTTTGAAGGAAATATCAAAAAATCAGCCTTTATAATTTGACGAAAGTAAGGTGGTATTTTCCACACCTTTACTACCGCTTGCCTGCCAAAGCCACGATGAGCCAAACTTCATGATGGTCCATCGGGTCTTACCTGTGTTGGGAGCATGCACTGACAGGTAGTAAATATTCTATGCTAATATTGAATTTTTACTAACAGATTACAACAGAAGGGGCAATTGTTATCTCATAAAATCCTGCCGTAAATATACGTATACACGCATATATACACGTATATACGAATACATACAAGTATACGAGTATATACATGGATAAAAATGCATGTATGTATTTGACAAACTAATACTCAAATATTCAAACGCCACTCAAACCCCACTCAATTTAAGTCCCGCTTAAATTATTGCCATCTCTTACAAATGAGTAATGTCAAACAGAGGCAGAGCAATTTTAAGTGGTGCTCAAATTTGAATGACTTGAGTATTTCAGCCTTTGAGTATTCCAGCCTGAGTGTAATAATATTGGTGACATTTATTTAATTTGATGACTCTAACTACCTAATCTTCAAGTACCAAGATTAGTTAGGTATAATGTAAAAAATCAAGCGTAAAGCGACGTTCAATGTGCGCTCTCTGTTTGCTGCAGGGTGAAGGCTCTGGTATCAAAATTTGACAGATATCGAGCTCTGACGTATTGTGATATGGCTCTTAAGTCTGGCGGGTTTTCTGAACTGTTTTCATACTAAATCATAGCAAGTGATTAAATAGTGACATTAGCGCGTTTCATCGCGGTTTTTGCGTCAAAAGCTTCTTGTTTTCGTATAGGTATCTGTAGCCACGTCGCTTGACATTATGCCGGGCAGCGAAACCAGTTCAGAGCCTACGATAATGGGGGCAGTATAGTAACTAACTGGATATTTCCAGCGTTCCTGACCGCTGAAGACATGAACGTGATCGTTGTCGATTGGAGCAGCGGCGCTGGCACTATCGATTACACGGCTGCCGTGACCAACACCGTGCCTTCTGGTAAGACAAGCAAATTTAGTTTAAAATTATTCCACTATTGCGCACCAAGCTTAAAATTGATTGGTGAGCATAGTGGAATAGCGTAGAATAGATGAGGAAGTTCTTGGTGTGCAAAAGTGGAATACTTCAATTAATTCATCTTCAGCCTCATTACCATAGACGCAGATGGTAACGGACCCAGGATTTCGGTTTGAGAGCGACCCGGCTATTTAGGGCTGAGAGACTGAGCTTACTGAGAGGTCCATTCTTGGGTACACTCGGAGTTTATGTGGGGAGGGGCTCGAATGAAATGAATGCGTTTTTTATGAAGAAGCTCTCAGTGTATGAATTGAAGCTTTTTTTATTTGTCTCATGACATCAAGCAAGTTCTAATAAACACCACATGACTTTTCGAAAATGCGATATATGTTTATTTTTTTGTGTGTTGGCGTCGCGCGTTTCGTGCATTTGCCATGTTTTATGGTTTAGGAGGTATGTGTTTACTAAATGGAATATTGTTTTTACAAATTTTGACAATTTTATTTTGTCGATTTTTTTTAATTTTGTTCTAATTTGGACGCTTCTTCTTTTGCAATGGTCTATTAGATTTTTTTTTTTTAATTTTGTTCTGGTACTGGAGGCTTGTCCTTTTGCCAAGTCTTTTTAGATATTTTTTTCCAGGTGAAAGTGTTGCCAATTTCATCACCTGGCTGAACTCGGAGACTGGGGCGAGTCTCTCGTCTTACCACATCGTAGGACACAGCTTGGGAGGCCAGCAGTCCGGTATCGTCGGCAGAAACCTTGGCGGAGAAGTGCCTTACATCACAGGTAGGCTTCTCTATGCATCTGAGCAAGCTAAGTCTGGCACGTGTTTTCAACTTTGACATAATGTTAGGTGCAGCAAACTTGGTGTGGTCAGATTCTAGTTTATTTTGATCTCTATGAAAATGTTAGATCTACATTTTTAATAAAATAAAATCTCTTTCTATTACAATAAAACCTTTGCGAAACTGAGCATGTAAACCTCTGCCGAACCCCAGGAGGGCAATCATTATCCATTAAATAATACCTGTGAAAACCTGCCAGGCTTAAATCTGGCAGGTTTTCACAGGTATTCTATGACTAAATAATGACATTAGCGCGTTTTAGCGCGTTTTTTTGTTTGCACAAGCTTCTTGTTTTCGTTTATACGAGTATGTGGCCATATAGCTTGACATTATGTTGGGCAGTGAAGCTGGCGCTCAAGCTGGCTGAGCAAAATGAGCATGTACCTAAACCCCTGCCGAACCTCAGAAGTCGCTTGTAAAGGCCTCTTGTATTTCGGTTCCAGCTCTCGACCCCGCCTTCCCCGGTTGGGCTAGCAATGACGACAAGTTCTCATCTGATGATGGCATCTATACTGAGGTTATCCACACCAACGCTGGTTTAGCAGGCTACCTTGGACCATTAGGGGATGTTGACTTCTATCCCAATGGAGGTATTGGCATGCCGGGATGCGATTCCACTAGCTGTGATCATGGCAGGTATGTTTCAATATTTTTTTTTAATGAGAAACGAATTTACAAATCTTCTTCAGAGTATTGAACCTAATTTGGTAATTTGGGGAATCGGAGAAGATAGGTATATACCTCTTTAGATACCGTAATATTATAAACGCAAAAGTTTGTAAGTATAATAAATAAATTAATATTATATTATTCCAATTTAATTCTAAATGATTGTATATGTATATGTATATGTATATGTATATGTATATGTATATGTATATGTATATGTATATGTATATGTATATGTATATGTATATGTATATGTATATGTATATGTATATGTATATGTATATGTATATGTATATGTATATGTATATGTATATGTATATGTATATGTATATGTATATGTATATGTATATGTATATGTATATGTATATGTATATGTATATGTATATGTATATGTATATGTATATGTCTATGTCTATGTCTATGTCTATGTCTATGTCTATGTCTATGTCTATGTCTATGTCTATGTCTATGTCTATGTCTATGTCTATGTCTATGTCTATGTCTATGTCTATGTCTATGTCTATGTCTATGTCTATGTCTATGTCTATGTCTATGTCTATGTCTATGTCTATGTCTATGTCTATGTCTATGTCTATGTCTATGTCTATGTCTATGTCTATGTCTATGTCTATGTCTATGTCTATGTCTATGTCTATGTCTATGTCTATGTCTATGTCTATGTCTATGTCTATGTCTATGTCTATGTCTATGTCTATGTCTATGTCTATGTCTATGTCTATGTCTATGTCTATGTCTATGTCTATGTCTATGTCTATGTCTATGTCTATGTCTATGTCTATGTCTATGTCTATGTCTATGTCTATGTCTATGTCTATGTCTATGTCTATGTCTATGTCTATGTCTATGTCTATGTCTATGTCTATGTCTATGTCTATGTCTATGTCTATGTCTATGTCTATGTCTATGTCTATGTCTATGTCTATGTCTATGTCTATGTCTATGTCTATGTCTATGTCTATGTCTATGTCTATGTCTATGTCTATGTCTATGTCTATGTCTATGTCTATGTCTATGTCTATGTCTATTTCTATGTCTATGATGTGGTTTCCAGATCTTTCTACTACTTCGCGGAGTCGTTGATCAGCGGTGGTTTCACCGGCAAACGCTGCTCCACCTACTTGACTGCTATGGCGGGAACATGCTTGCTATGGGGCAATGCCAACATGGGCGGAATCGAGCCGAAAACTGGGTGAGTTACGTCACACATTACAAAACTGCAGTGGCCTTTACCTACATCGAATCCTGAGTCCTGAATCGCAACTTCATCATCATTATCAACCTATATCAGTCCACTGCTGGACGTAGGTCTCTCCCAAGACGCGGCACTGAGCCCGGTCTTCGTCTCTTCTCATCCAGGGTTTGCCAGCTACATGTCTCAGAGGGTAACTCCCATTTGTTCTATAGGACTGTTTTTAAAACCTTTTTTATCCCTGTAGTTCCATGGTAGGACTATCGAAACTAGCTCATTAGGGCTAGTTTTCGTTTCAATAGTCCTACCCAAATGGAAGTTACCAGATATTAGGGATAAAAAAAGTTTTAACAGTTCTAGACGTTACAGTTCTATAGAACAAATGGGAGTTACCCGTCTCAGATCGTCACCCCACCTAGCCGGAGGGCGTCCTACACTAAGCTTACTTATACTAGTATAGTATTATATTATAATCTGTGCTTATACCAATACGCAGTCTCCACTCAAGTAACTTATAATCGTAACATAATTGTACCTACTAATTTCGTTTTTTTTTTGTTTACAGGGAATCCGGCATTTTCCGTCTCGACACCAACGCTGCCCCGCCATTTTCGCAAGGTTGAATGTTCTATTCTGTCAGTAACTATGATTCTCAATCTCAATAAAAAACATGATCTACAAACAATCAGCAACGGATTTCATTAAAAAAATTACACGTACCTAAGTGTAGGTGATTATGAACACATAGGTAGTTTGTTAGCTAGCTATAGTAGGTACCTACAACGATAGCTTATAGTGTGCATGAAGTTGTGAGTACGTAGGTTTAAACCTATAGGTTGGTAGGTGTAATAATGTAAATATGTAGGTACGAAGGTACGAGCGCGTAGTGGTATCACTTAACTATGTAGGTACTTACATAGACCACTATTAAAATAATAAATAAAAATAAATATTCTTGTTAGTACATTTTCACTAAGCTCTTTTTATTTTTTGACGTTCTACATAGTTCTCTAATTTTAGGTACCTACCTAGCATATTCTTTGACAGACGTATTAAGGTACCTATAGAATAACGTAGGAACTCTTGGGTAACTCATCAATCACAGAAGTAGCAGGTTCGTAGTAGGTATAGGTTCATACTTGGGTTCATAGTCATAGCTCAGTTTAAAATTGCATTAGTTTTTTCGCGCTCTATCGAACTTCCGTAGGTTTGGCAGTTGGTTTGGTTAGTTTTGGTTTGTTGGTTGGATTTATTTATTTATTTATTTATTTATTTATTTATTTATTTATTTATTTATTTAAACATTACATCTATTATTACAGATTAGACCTAATACAATAGAGTAGTCCTCAAATTCATATAAAATCAAACAGTACAATTACAAATGTCATACATAGAACAAACAAAAATCTATCAAATACTTGTCAAATTATTAATACGCATGCAAATGTCATACATAAAGGGAAATAATAATAATAAGTTAATAACAAAACAAAAAACGCACAAATTAGTCAAACTGTGAACATAATAAAAAATGTCATAGAAAAAACAATGATATGACAAATAATAACTTATTTACAATAGCACAGACTATACATTGTAGCCTATACATTGGATTGATTGGTTTCGTTGGTTGCTTGGTACACACTGACATTATGTCTGTCTGTACATCAGTCAACGTCATAATTTTAGTCTGTGGAGGGTGGACTACTTGATTTTAGGGATGTGAGATTAATGGAATAGAATCGATTAAATAAAAATCGATTTTTCTTTATTCAAAATTAATCGATTTCTCAAAAAATGATTTTAATAAAAATAAATCGAGTTTTGCGGAAAAACGTTTTTTTTTGTATTATTTAAAAGTATATGCTTTTCATATTCCAATAATAAACCTAAGAGATTCATATTAACAATTTATCACATTAAAAATCTAATATAATTATACGAATAAAAAATAACCAATTCAAAACTAAAAATCAAAGGCAATGTTCCTTTAAAATTTCAAGGTAAGGAATTAGGAAACCAGATACACAAAATGTCCAGTTCTATTTTGCAAGATTTTTTAATCCATCGCTTATATACGAGTTGTTTCTCAAAATGGATTTAAACACGTAATTTATATAATCGATTTATTAAAAATTGTTTAAAATTAAAATAAAAATCGACAATAAAAAATCGATTAAAGAAAATAACAATCGATTTTAATAAAAATCGACTATTTTTAACATCCCTATCCCTACTTGATTAGGTTGGTTTGGTTGGTTGGCTATGTTATTTTGTTTGTTTCCCTCTCTGTCTGATTTTGTTATTTTCTTTTTTGACCAAAACCAACTTTTCTAAACTCTAAATAATATCCACCGTGAATTTTATCAATTATAATGTTTCGTTCATACCGTGACACGATCAGAACACCGAAAGCTGATAAATCTCTATCACCTGAGATCTACAACTGCGACATGTGTACAAAAGGTGGTTGGCATTCAGAGAACGACGTGGAAGTCCATAAAAAGGAGACTCATTTTCTGCAGATGCACCAGTTTAAGGTGAAGCACAAGGACAGATTCTGTAACGTAAGTGTTCCCGCTTTATTATAGGTACCTACTGTTCAATTTTGTGCCAGATCGAGTGACCTATCTGCCCTGGTGATGAAGATTTTGGACTGTCTAAAGATCTTCACTGTGGCATTAGACCTAATAAAGATTGCGGGATTCACACTTACCTACTTACATGCCTATCAAAGCAAATACTACTATTTTCTCAAAGTAATAAAGCAAAAAAGCAAAAATAAAGCAAAGTAGGTATACCTACATAATAATACCTAATTGATCATTTTTCTAAAATATTTAATGTTATATTTTTCCAGATATGTATGACTCTACAAGACTCGAAAGAGGTTCTTATCGAGCATTTAAAAAGTCAGCACCTCCTTAGCTCGCCCAAAGCGAAGCGAGTGGAGCGTAAAATCTACATCTGCAATGAATGTACCAACATATTCTTTAACAAAGATGTACTATCCACTCACATGTTGTACGCTCACAACACTAATAAATACGAGCGTAAAAACAAACATTTCACATGTCCAAAATGCAATAAACTGTGCCCTCTCAAATCAATATGGTTTCATCTACAAAAGCATGATATACCGAGCGTATCAATGTGTGACATCTGCCTTACGAACTTTCCGAGCCGGGCGGCTCTATATACACATGTGGAAACTCACAAAGGGTACTATAAATGTGAGCCATGCGGGTACATGAGCACCCAACTTGAACCGTTCAACTTACATCTTCAGAAACACGCACAGAGGCAGGTGCCACACGGCAGAGTGTCAATTGAAGTCCTCAAGTCAGTATTCATGAGGCATAAGGAAAACCTTGCCCGGTACAATGTTCACAATACATTGAAAGGATTCAACCTGCCAAAGTGCATCGATATCTGTACCCTTTGTCGAGAGATCTGTTTGACTCATTTAGAGTTAAAACAGCATGTATTGAGAGATCACACGCATGAAAAAGTTGAAAAGGAGAGGCATATATGTGTGTGCGGTGAAGAGTTTGACTATAAGGTTGTGTTGAAGCAACATGTTATGAAAATGAAAGGACGACATCGGCCTGTAGGTATGTTAACTGTTAGTTTTACCGAAAATTCTATCAAAAAGTCTTGAGGATATATGAATCTGGGTAATCTAAGTAAAAAAATAATAAAAAAAAAAAATAAAAAAAAAAAATATATGCTCTTGGACATATAACCAGAGACAAAAATCAGTGCTCTAACAGAGTGAATAAACCAAGTGCACGACTATATTGAGTGACATACACATTATTTTATTTTTATGGAAGACCATCAGCCTTGTCACTGGTTAATCTACTTACAATTAAGTGTAATATCAGCTTTAAGTTGCCTGTGTATCAAATAATAATATCACAAAACACTCACTAGTCCCAAACTAAGCAAAGCTTTTACTATGGGAACTAGATTACTGATATAATACTTTTGGGAAACAGAGATGAAACTAATTTTTTTAAAAAGAAATTCTCAAAGCACCTAAAGATTAATTTTAATTTCGAAACTACAAATTAAGGTTATTCAAATTCAAATTCAAAAGCCTTTATTTAACAACTTAATACTACACGTAAAACTAATCTAATCTAATAATCCTATTATATTCAGGGACCGTACAACCCCGATTTCGAGTTAACTCCTTTGAAGGGGTAACCCCTTCATTGGGTTTGCAGTCGATGGGGTTACCCTTTCATTTGATAAACCTCCTCCCTACCACAAGTGAAAGGGTAACCCTTTCATTGGGTTTTCAGTCTATGGGGTTACCCTCTCATTGAGGGTATCCGATTGAATGAGGTTACCTCTTGATAGGGTTTTTTGATGTAACACCATGGTTATCATTCCATCTCACGCAGCGAGGTGGGGGAATTTGAAAATAAAATTATACTCTTGATTTGTGTCATTTAATTATTAGTTTCGTTCGCCCGATCGCTTTGTTGGGTTCTGGTTGGACTAAGAAAGAGGTGCGCCACTGCGTGAAAACATAAGAAAAATGAACAAAGGTAAGTGAAAGTGTTTTCGACTAAGTAGGTAGATAATATATACTACTAATATTACAATATAATATGGTACTAATATTATAAAGCGGTAATGTTTGTAAGGTAAGTTTGTATGTTTGTTTTGCTTGGAAGAAATTCGGACTTATAGGACCGCTACTACTTAGGTAGGTAGGTAACTACTCAGTATAGGTAGTACTTACTGTACTGAGTAATTATCTATTATAATAGGTGCCAAATAACACCGCAAAACAGGTCATTCACCCACCTTCACCACGATGTCGCAAAATTCAATTTATGAATGGCAAACCTGTCGCTAAGACGGTAATCGCTCGAATCTCGTAGTACTGTTTGTTTACCATACATAAATTGAATTTTACGACATTGCGGTGAAGGTGGGTGAATAACCGGTTGGAGTATAGCAAAGGGTGTGCAGTACTAGGTAAAAAAGACTGCCGAAATTTCGATAAAAAAGGACTTAGAAAAATTTTGAAGATTTTTTTTATTATGTATAAGCCTCCTTTCCTCAGGTGGCCTAGCGTGGCCTAGGGTGGCCTAGCGTGGCCTAGGGTGACCTAGGGAGGCCTAGGGTGATCAAATAGCCTCAGATGACCTAGAGAGGCCTAGGGTGACCTAGGGAGGCCTAGGGTGATCGAATAGTCTCAGGTGACCTAGGGAGGCCTAGGGTGATCTAGGGAGGCCTACGGTGATCGAATAGCCTCAGGTGACCTAGAGAGGCCTAGGGTGACCTAGGGAGGCCTAGGGTGATCGAATAGTCTCAGGTGACCTAGGGAGGCCTAGGGTGATCTAGGGAGGCCTAAGGTGATCAAATAGCCTCAGGTGACCTAGCGTGACCTAGGGAGGCCTAGGGTGACCTAGGGAGGCCTAGGGTGATTGAATAGCCTCAGGTGACCTAGGGAGGCCTAGGGTGACCTAGGAGGCCTAGGGTGATCGAATAGCCTCAGGTGACCTAGCGTGACCTAGGGAGGCCTAGGGTGATTGAATAGCCTCAGGTGACCTAGGGAGGCCTAGGGTGACCTAGGAGGCCTAGGGTGATCGAATAGCCTCAGGTGACCTAGAGAGGCCTAGGGTGACCTAGGGAAACCTAGAGTGATCGAATAGCCTCAGGTGACCTAGAGTGACCAAGGGAGGCCTAGGTTAGGTTAGGTTAGTATAAAAAATGCGAGCGAAGCGAGCCCATCCATCGCTTAGTTTCCGTTATTAGCCCCTAGTTCTGTTATGGTTGACTTCAGAGGTCAATGACCTTAACGAAAGATACCCCTCCTTACACCCCCTACCGGATGTAATCATAAAAAGGGATGCTTATACATACATAATTTTTTTCTTCAAAATTCTTGTCTTTTTTTATAGAAATTTCAGCAGAGTTTTTTTTACCGTTATTAGCCCGTAGTTCTGTTATGGTTGACTTCAGAGGTCAATGACCTTAACAAAAGATATCCCTCTATAAACCCCCTACAGGATGCAATCATAAAAAGGGGTGCTTATACATACATAATTTTTTTCTTCAACATTTTTTCTAAGTCTTTTTACTACTGCACACCCTTTGCTGTACTATGACCGAATAACCTGTATTGCGGTGTTATTTGGCACATACTATAGATACTTACTAGGTAGTATAGTACATAGGTGCCTAATATTATAATAATTATCGATCGAATGATGGGATTGCCATCCGTCACGTTTTCTTTTTTAAATCTCCAGGCACTCAAATCTTAGATGTCCAAGGTGGGAGTCAGAGGCACGTCCAAACATTACATTGGCACATGCCTACGTTTTGCAGTTGTTAGCTAGTTTTTTTCATATTATTTTACGTAGGTAGGTACCTATCTAGGTTAGGTAGCACCGCCTAAGCACGACTTCACTAGTTATTCTTGTTATTTTCAGAAGAAATAATTATTCCCGAGAGTGACGAATACTCGGATGAAGATGAATCGGTCGACTATGAAGAAATCGAAGAAAACGAGGCTTCGGGTAATATGCTGCCTATATTATTAGACTCTAATGCATCTACGCCAGATTTATCAGACTCTACTTCAAGAGTATCTTTTGATGTAACGTTAAAAAAAGAAATGATGGATAAAGAGACGAATACCTTCAACAATGAACAAACTGAACAAAGTAGAGAAGACATTGTTCATGAGTGCTATGCATTTTCAATGTTGGTGGCAAAACACTTGTGCAAGATGGATGAAGAACGGCGTAAAAACTGTATGCAAGAGATAATCCACTTGGTCATGAAATGAATTGAATATAAACAACAATACCTACCTAGTGAGAAGTTTTGTTACAATAAAGATTCAAATTTTAATTAGTAACATGTATATTTTACTTACATCACGAATTCACAGATATACCTAGTCAGGTTATAAATTCTGTCACAAACATTTAACTGAATAAATCATATAAATTGTGTTTATTTTAATTGGTATCATAAAATAACAGGTGTTATGTTTTTTCAATTTGGTGGGTTTGATTCCCGGTTCAGACAAGCGATTATTCAAAATTCTTTCAATGCAGTTTAAATTGTTTTTAAAATCAAAATAAAGTCTTCTTTGAGTAAAATGTTCTATCTACATTATTTAAGATACTTTCCCTCCATGTGGCATGGCCGTGGGACACCCTGTATAGTGTAGGGGTGCACTACGAAAAGAATTTGGAAAAGTCACATTCTAACGCGAGCAGTGCCGCAGGGGACGGCTAGTTATTTATAAAGTAAGTACTAAGTACCTAGATAGGTAGGAATACCCAGTTATCTTGAGGTGCACCACGGAAAGAAAAAAACAGCCGTTTCCACTTGCTCCTACTCGGTTCTCATGTCCTTATGCTCCTACCGGTATGCGGTAGGAGCATAAGGACAAGCACATCTTCGTGCTCCTTCCTACTAATGGACAGTCACGTACCTACAACAAATATTGTCACTTATTAATTATCGAGCTTTTCTTGCGAAATAGTAAGTAATTAGAAAGTAAATTCGTTTGAGCTAGTACTTTATAGCCAGGCTTTAGTCCGGACTTGATGTTAATGGTGATGTCATTGACAATACTATGACGACACCCGGAACTGCAAATTAGGAGACAACTTATTACGAGGAAATGGGGATATAAACATTAGACATGGGTATTGTAGCATTTGTATATATATGTAGGTACTAATATTAGGTTAGGTTAGTTTTATAAAATTTTGATTGTATGAAACTATTTCTCTTATTCTGTACTTATGTGTACCTACTAATCTATCTATACAAAAAATGCACCTGGTACAGCCAGGTGTACCTACCTACTATATAGGTGGACCACGGGCAGGGACCGGTAAGTAGGTAGGTACGAGTAAGTACCAACAATAGGTACATACTACATAGTACATAGCTAGGTAGGTAAGTAATCGATTTTATCCTATAGTAGGTGCCAAATAACACCACAATACAAGTCATTCACCCACCTTCACCACGATGTCGCAAAATTCAATTTGTGTATAGTAAACAAACAGTACCACGAGATTCGAGCAATTACCGTCTTAGCGACAGGTTTGTATGGAAAGCGAAAGAATTAGCGATACATAAATTGAATTTTGCGACATCGTGGTGAAGGTGGGTGAATGACCTGTATTGCGGTGTTATTTGGCACCTACTATACCTTCATATGAAGTTGCGGGTATCAGCTAGTTGCATATAGGGTCACGATAGGAGCATAGGGACATATTGGTCCTCGTGCTCCTACCAGTAGGAGAACCGAGTAGGAGCGAGTGGAAACGGTCGAAAAAAATGCCCCTGGGTACAGCCAGGTGTACCTAACCACCTACTATGTAGATGGACCACGGGCAGGGACCGGTAAGTAGGTACGAGTAAGTATTGAAAGTAAGTATACTTTCTACACTTACTCGTACCTAGTCATGCACATACTACATAGCTAGGTAGGTGTAGGTACGAGTAAGTGTTGAAAGTAGGTACTTTCTACACTTACTCGTACCTAGTCATGCACATACTACATAGCTAGGTAGGTGTAGGTACGAGTAAGTGTTGAAAGTAGGTACTTTCTACACTTACTCGTACCTAATCATGCACATACTACATAGTACATAGCTAGGTAGGTACCTACTAATATACCTAGGTATAAGTAATCGATTTTATTTCACCTTCATATAATTCCCACATAACACACACTTGCTGTTTTTATTTGATGGGTCGTATTGAAAATATCGATGGACAGCATCATGTCTCGGCAGTGGCATGTCAAGCCCTTTTTTTTATTTCTTCTTCCAACTTCTATGCAAGCAGTTCGAGTGGCAAATGACAATAATAAACAAATTAATAAATCGATGCAAACAATCACACCATTTCTCGTACGTATGCTCAGTAGGAATGAAAAATAAAAATGAACTTTAGTGTACTACATATAATAACCATAATCGCTTGTCTCTTCAACTCTGTAGCAAAATAGATCAAAGATGCCGCCTCGCCGCGAGGAGGTGCCGCGGTGGCTCGACGCGTGCTATGATTATTATGAACCTAATATAAAGTAGATAGAAAGCAAATTACAATGCTTCGAGTTGTAAAGTATAACCCTGTTACAATTGTCGAGTGGGTAACCCTCACGAATGGGTTTTTGAATAATACGAAAACCCAATACAATTGAAAACCCTATGATCGGGTAACACAAACGATAGGGTTTTGACGGGGGTTACCCCTTAAAACAGCTTATCAAACAATAGTGTAACCCCTAAGGAGAGGGTTTTTTATTAACCGCTTGGAAAAACCCTATCGAAAACCCCTTCAAGGGGTAACCGAAACGGTCCCTGATTATATTATGACAACGGTAGTGTTGAGGTTGTTTTGCTTTACAAATTAAGGTTATAATCGACAGCAAATAATCGTTATAACACACAGAGTAGGTAGCAAAAATGCGTCCGCACGGTACAAAATCTCGAAAACAAGTGAACGCGCGCCGCCCGCGCCACGCTATTTATGGCCATGTTGCGTCATCGATGTGGGAGTTGCCTAATAATACATAATTATTAACATATTTTTTTTGTAAATAATGTTCTAGGTTACACTGAACTTATTCTATCAATAAAATTTGAGGATAAGTAAAAAAATAAGTAAATACTCTTGATAAATATCACACAATACTTCTCTAGTCCCAAACTAAGCAAAGCTTGTACTAGGGGAACTAGATTACTGATATAACACTTATCTATAGTAGGTGCCAAATAACACCGCAACACAGGTCATTCACCCACCTTCACCACGATGTCGCAAAATTATAATAATAATTATAATTAAGCTAGTCACTACATAGTATAAAGCAAAGTCGCTTCCCGCGTCTGTCCTAATGTCTGTATGTATGTATGCTTAGATCTTTAAAAATACACAACGGATTTTGATGCAGTTTTTTTAATAGATAGAGTGATTCAAGAGGAAGGTTTATATGTATAATACATCATCATCATCACTGCATTGTACCCGTGCGAAGCCGGGGCGGCTCGCTACTTAGATACAAGTACTTACCGTACATGGAATGATTTTAATACCTACTGTTTATTTATGACTTTCCTTAGATGCGACGAGGGCGTGACATTATAAAGACATGAAGATCGACTTCTAAACATTTATTAATACGAGGTGTTCGTATTCGTACAATCATTAGAGTCCTTTCCATTAAAGAAGTCCCGCAGACGCGGCGCTGTAGTCGACCTTAAGTATTATGTCTCGGGCAGCACTTTTAACAACTTTAGGCATTGAAAACAAGACTTTGATCACAGAAACCAAATAAAAACGCACTAGCATCCGAACACAATAACAGCACCTGACAACAAATTTAAAATGTAGTTTTAAACTTTAGTTCCGGAAATTTCCGCGGGACTTCTGTCATGAAAAGGACTCTACAACACATCTTATATCTGACGTTTCTTCTTCTTTTTAGTTTGACAGATCTAAATATGACATTGACATTACTACAACACCTACTATTTTCAAAGCTCAAATAAAAACTTTTTACTTTATTACATACATCCTCACAAAATTTAGCGTTTTTAATGATAATAGGATAGGATGTGAAATCAACTTGTTTATTACTAATTCCAGATGAAGTTCAAACTAAAGAGGTAACTCTCGACATAATTACTAACAACGAGGAACATTCTGTGGACAAAGTTGAAATGGAGTTATGTGACAAGATAGAAATTGAAATATCAAACCAAATCTACTCTATGGACGGTACGGATAGCAATGGAAATAATGACAAAAACAGGTATTAATTATAGTCCTGAGCCCCGAGTCTGTGCATTTGTTTTGACTTTCGACTCGAGTATAGCACACGCAAACGCCTTCGCAAAGCGATAAATTTTGTTCGGAATTGTACAATTCCCAAATCTCCCGCTAGAGGCGCTTATCCGGTTTTCATACAAAATGTCCAATTGCGAATTCGAATTGCGAATGCGTTTGCGTGTGCTATACTCGAGTCGAAAGTCAAAACAAATGCACAGACTACGGGCTCAGGTAGACCTAGACACAGCCTAAGAAAAAAACTAAATTCGGTAACAAATTCGGGGGTATCGTTTTGCAGACATAATTATATAATCTTGAAAAAGTCCTAAAAAGAAAAATAAATATTATAAAAAAAATTTTTTTTCAAGTTTAATTTTACCACTAGCTGTCGCCCGTGACTTTGCTAGCATGGTAGCAGCATACGCATTATTTGGTTAAAATCTTTGATCCTAATTTTAGGGTATGACGTTTCAAAATGCCTTTCTGAGTACACCCCTACACTATATAAGGATACTACCCTCCAAATTTCATACCTCTAGGACTTATAGTTTAGGCTGTGCGTTGATTGACAGTCAGCTTCAAAAGAGTTTTATTTAGAAGAAGAAAGATTCTGGACAAACTTTCTGAGAAAAAAATTTAAAATCATATCACGAATAATATACAGAATCGGGGAACGTACATGGGCTATTAGCAGGTACCGCAGTTGTAGTAATTAAGTTTTTTTTCATTGGCCGTGTCTAAGTGGACCCTATACAGAGGGCCTAGTACGAGTTTTGGTGTGTAAATCTGGTGTAAAACGTCTGACGCCCAGCACACCAGTAGGCGCTGATTTGTATGAAGACACTGAGCGGATTTTTTGAGAAGCTTGGTCTACACCAAGCCCGTACTCGCATGTCGAGCTTCTCAAAGAATCCGCTCAGTGTCTCCATAAAAATCAGCGCCCACTGGTGTGCTGGGCGTCAGACGTTTCACACCCACACTATACACTGAAAACTCGTACTAGGCCCTCAGGTATACCATCACTAATCTAGTTCCTATAGCACAAGGTTGCCTAGTTAGGAACTAGAGAGCGTTGTGTGAAATGTCCATGAATATTTATTTATTATTTATCATTTTCAGATACCTACAAAATGACAATTGATATTCCAAACACCATAGACAATACATCATAACGGTATCAGTGCCTTGATCACGAATAAATGTGATAATCGTAACGCTAGCGTAGACGAGATACACTGCGCGGTGACACTACAACGTTCAGCAGTCGGGTTGGCGTTGACGCGCAATATGACTCTAATTCGTAGTGGGGGAATGAGATCGGGTGGGTTACTCTCGAACACAGTTCCAATCCGGATCCATAGATTTTGACCTGTCCTGTCATTTTTCAGTACAAAATAACACGAGATCTGTCAAATTCCGTGAATCCGGATTGGAACTGTGGTCGAGAGTAACCCACCTGGTTTTAGTTGTTTAAAAGTAGGTAGATCATAAAAAACTCAGTGCGATTATTAATGTATAGATAATGATTATTAATTAGCTTACCTGTTAAAACTAAATTATGATATAGGTATATTCTAGTGTGGTTAAGTTTTAGGTATAAGAAGATAATCGTTTCTGTTATTATACCTATTTTTATAACCGTACCCAGTTTTTCTATTAAAACTTTTTACATACTAATATTAAGCTTTGGTCTCGAGATCGTAACGCACAACGCTGCGGTATGCGGCTCAACAGCGCACCGCGTTTGCTCTTCGCCGCTGACGCAGACTGCGACGGAACAAGAGACCATACTAGACGTTTTCCATACGATTATGTGTCCGGCGCTGCATGTCGCATACCGCAGGGTTGTACGTTACGAGACCAAAGCTTTAGAAGGTAAGATTGTGTATCTGCGGACATTCGCATCACCTAGTACAGTGAGCAGCATACATCGATTAACAAATTGAGTTCAGTATAAGATACCAAGATCTACCCTATCTAAAGCAAAAGTTACGAAACAAACACTCGAAAGCTCCCAAAACCTTGTTGGACAATTATTGTCTGATGTTGATCACAGTAGATACTTAGGTAAAATAAAGAACTTCATTCGGACAGAACGTACCTACTTATAAGGAAAAACTATCTCGTAACTCTCCCAAAGAACATTAGGTAAGGTCCTTTTCATGAAAGAAGTCCCGCGGAAATTTCCGGAACTAAATTTTAAAACTAAATTTTAAATTAGTTGTCAGGTGCTGTTAATGTGTTCGGATGCTAGTGCGTTTTTATTTGGTTTCTGTGATCAAAGTCTTGTTTTCAATGCCTAAAGTTGTTGAAATTGCTGCCCGAGAAATAATACTTAAGGTCGACTACAGCGACGCGTCTGCGGGACTTCTTTCATGGAAAGGACTCTACCTATTAATAATAGGACATCTATTATTTGTAAAAGTACCTATAGCATAGGTAGTTAGTGTTTTACCCTGAGAACCCCCATAAACTTCGAGGGGTTAAGTACCCAATTACTAATTAATATGAAACTATCCATGTTAGCGCGAATAAACACAGTTTCGTTGGCCGTTCCATACAAAATTCCGGGCCTCCGGGCAGACCACAAGTAGATTATCAGAAGTAGGTAGGTAGATGTACCACCACTCAAATCCTCTTATATCGACCTTTCTCTTTTGCAACAAAGAAATTCGTTTTTTCCTGTCGAATACACGGAAATAAACAGAGACGTACCGAGGATGTCATTGGGGGCAAACGTGGCGCGCTAGCGAGTGAGCAATAAATTTGGCGCGAAGTCTTAAGTTTAAAAAAAAGTGTTCTTATTTATTATTTATATTTCTTTAAACAACTTACCGTATAGGTGACTAATATTCTTGACAAAAGTAATAAAACGTTAATATTCTGAAATATCAGTAATTTTTGTAAGTTTTGCATATCTCTACATAATTTAGTACGTGCTTATGTAAATCTAACTTTCGCTAGTTTAAAGCTCAACTCTCCATCTTGAAACGCTAATTTATAAGAACTGCAGCCTTATCGCCAAGTGCAATGGTAATGGAAACCAAAAACTTTTGCTAACATTTTAACCATATTAGTGAAATCTCCAATGTTTTGTAACTTAATAATAACCAACTGCTAGTAACTATCCCTTTTTTTAGTTTTAATTGATTTTGATAATGCTAAAAAAAAATATTGAACCTTCAATTTTGTTTTGTAACTTTTGATAAAAAAAATATTGTACTACGCCAGACATGGGTAAGCTGGTGAAACCTTCCATTTGTAAGATCTCTTTTACTCAGTTTTACAATAATAAATTATTCTTATTCTAAGGTTGTTAAAATGATGTTCAAAGTTCAATTGGTGATAAGGCTGCTGCTGATAGCCTAAACGAGAGCCGACGAAATATTAACAGGAAAAAGTAGAAATTATTTTAAAACAGGTCTACAGTATTTAATTAGTTTGTGACTGGAAACTTATTTAGTAAAAATATGCAGTTATTTACGTTTGAAACACTATGAAAAAAAAATATTCTGCATACACTCATTGCCGGACGAATGATCCATAGAGTTTGAGCTCATTCATTTGTTTCCTATATTTTGAACTATGACTATTGGGTCAGAATACAAACACTACGATCTTGGGTTATTCCTGTTTCCTTAAACCCAGCCCTTTGACTTCTGCCTCGTCACATTTCCAAAAACTGTTTTAAGTCATTTACTAATTGCTTGTTAGCTTATTTTTAAATAAATGAGTAACAAATATAAATTAAATAATAGGGGGAATCCAACCTGAAGTACCTCTTATCTAGCCACAACATGAGTCCGGCATCAAAAGAATTGTGAATACCTACATTCAAGTAACTTATAACTGGGCGTTTGGTACAAGTTATAAGAACGTACAAAACTTCTTCAGATGATTATTTTATTACAGTGATTCCCGAAAAGTTAACGGAACGCGAACGAAGTCGCGGGTGGAAGCTAGTTAATACTATTCTGGACTGAAATTATTTAGTCAACCCATTTGTAATATATTTATTGAAATATTTAATTTGATAGTGAAGATCGGTCTATTATGGATCTTAGACTATCACAGCTCAAATTTTTATAAGCTTTCCCTTCTGTGTTGTAGGTCGTGGGTTCGATCTCCACTAAGAACAAACATTTGTGTGTGGCAAACATAGATATTTGTTTGGTCTATGTACAAAAAAAATATAAATAAAATAACTAGATACTAATTATTTTATCAGCAATCTAATTCCCATAGTACAAGCTACGCTTAGTTTGGGACTAAAAGGCGTTGTCCGTAATGTCCAGAGATATTTATTTATTTGACGCCGCTGCTTTCCAAAAAGTACTGGATCAACTAACCCCGCTACACCTCTCGACTTACACCAGCCACTAATCACGGACGTATCGGCGCCCGCGCAGTCATTAATGACGCCCAGTTTTGTAGGGCTGCCTCATCCAAGTTATTTTAGTTTAGTAAACCTATTATTTACCTAGTGAAGGTTGAACATGACGATTGACGTAAATAGTGTTTTTGATTAAAGATCCCACGGATAAACAAATTTAATCAATATTTTTTTATTAAGCAATTATTTTCATGAATCATTGATTACCTATCCTATGTATTAAATGTAATTATAATGATTAGTATAACCGGTTAGTCGGTCATCTAACTTCGGTTTGATGATTTTATTTGAGTCGTAAAAGGGATATTTTTATGTTATTATTATCATCTCAAACTAGGTAGGTATTAATAGATAAAAACAAAACACGCCACTAAAAAGTTATTCGTGTGACACGCACATTGCGTACTACTTAATCCATCTGAAAAAAATTACTTACTTATTAACATTTTTAGTAGGTATATGTAATTATTATTATTATACTTACATACTTATTTAACATCTTTTCTGTAAAGCTTCAAATAGTATGTACAATTTTATTGTCTTAACTAAATAAACATATCGAATGCAGGCTGCAGCGTAGGCCAAGTTGCCATTGCTGTAGTGAGAATAACTAGTTAGATTATTCCAGCCATCTAGGTACCGAAATCAATAATACATTAATTATTTATTTATATTTTCTAGACAAATATTTCTACATACAAGTTTTACTTAGTTAGAGCGAGGAGTCAATGTATAGACTCCACAAAGGTTTAGCTATAAAGCAACTACTACATAACTAAACAAGTACCTACTTAATTTAAGTGCCTTCTTTTTGATTGCTTTTGTAAACCTTTTTATTGAAAATAAATATTATTATTATTATTATTATAAATGCATCGACGTATAAACAAAGAAGTACCTATAATAGTTTTCTTGTTAAGATGACAAATATTTATACATTATATGCTAATGCATGTTAGTACTACAAAAAGTGAATCACTAAGTACCTGCATGTGGATATGACTATCTAGTTGAGTATGTAGGTCTGTTTGGTTCACTGATACCTATCATTTCTCATGTCACTGATGTTCTCTCAACATGCGTTCAATCAGTTGAACGCATGTTGAGCGAAATACTAGTATTAACATTATTAATTAATTCCAAACATCAGTGTTTGGAATTAATTAATAATGTTAATACTAGTATTTCGCCCCAAACTGAGATCTCGTGATGGTCGGAGGTTAATAAAACCCAAACAATTTTTATTGACCAATGGTTGTAATAAACTTTGCAAATCGTTTCGAAATCGCAGTCTAGCTAAGTACCAGTCTTACTTGAACTATAAAATCATTGAAACTCTAAGAAATGGTAGCTCACGTTATACTGGCTTAGCCAATTTTATAATTTTTACAACAACTGAAAAACTATTAGACCTAGAATCAAAATAAAAACAGTTTTGGGATGTCTACGCAAAGCCCTATCATATGACACCTCACTTGGTACGACTTTATTTATTTTTTACTCCCTTTGGAACCTCATAACTTTCCAACCCCTAGACCGATTTACTCCGATTTTCAAACCAGTAAAACTTAAGAGTAATATCCGTATACCTACCAAATTCAGTGAAGATCGGATAAGCGGTTCAAAATATCTCGACGAACAAACATACAAAGCATTTTTGCCCAAGTTGTCACTAAGATCTCGTTCGCTTCGCTCACTCGATCAATAAGCCTGTTCTCATAATATAGGTCTAAATAGTCTAGTATAGGTAAGTACTTAATACTTCTATTTAGCCACATAGCGGTAAATATTGTCATGCCCTATCAGGGTTCATATTGGAAGCTATTATCTACTTTATTTAAGATCTCTTGTACCCAAAAATAGGAATGCAATAAAGAACTTGAACTTGAAATCAACGTGATTCAAACGCTTTTCAAGTCAAGTGATCTATTGGGCAGTGTAAAAATATCTGTGTAAATTCTGCATCTTTATTTCATTTCATTATCATCACTATCGTGAAGGTAATGGTAATGGAGTTCAAAACTTTCAGACGCCATTTTAACAGATCCATTACTATTTTCACTTCGCGATAAGGATGCTGAATTCGCGCACTTCTTTCTCATTTTGACGTTTCTTCATACCGTCCACAGAATTAACATTTTAGAGAATCAGTTAAAGAAGTAAAAAGTTCAAGATCTTTCTTTGTGGAAATATTTGGGAAAAACAATTATTACGTCCAGCAGTTTTCGGCAGTTTCGTTGGAGATAATGGCATTGGTGTCCAGAGTAAAACAGTATTTATTGTATTGGTTTAAATTTCAAAATCGGATGAGTTTGATGCTCTATCTACCAGGAACAAAATAATTCTAGATTCAATGCTAGGCAATAACCATGGCTAACATATATCTACTACTCGTTAATATTGGTAGGTAGGTACCTACCTACTCGTTTTACCCACTAAAATATTTTGTTTAGTGGGTAAAACGTGTAAAAACTTAATTATTAAGGTTTAGCGCTATGTAGGTACCTAACCAAACCGGATTCCTAAAAACTTTTAACATTTTCCTGTCTCGAATCTAGTCATGCATGTAACTGGTATACAAATTCCCGGACAGACAGTAGGTATATCAGAATTATTGATTCTAGGACAGTGGTTTCCGTTCAAGTTATAACATGTATAATCTTAGCGTAAACAATTCCTTTGCTCGTGGCAACCTTAATTGTCCTACATAGCGTGTGGCGATCTTAAGCTCAGTGTAGCCGAGTCGCTCGAACGGATTGTGCCAAAACATTTCCATAGCTAATTATAAAAAAATAAACCAGTTATAAACGCGAAAGGTGGCAAGAACTTACGGCCACTGTGTTCGTTTTGTTTTTAATTAGTGTAAGTGTTACGCGAGTGTTTTAAAGGTGCCTATGGATTAAGATTTCCTATTTTCTGTATCATCCAGCGTAACAGCTTAATATCTACGCGTCTTATTATCTGGTGTGAAAAAAAGGAGTATTTATTAGTGTTTGACTAAAGGACGAAGTAAACAAAATTGAAGTGAAATAAACAGTTTTATTTTTATTTTTTATTGGTGTTTTGCGTGAGAAGCTGTGATGTGATGTCAGTGTTTTCGTATTGTACAATAATATTTAAATTGTGATTTAATTACACGTTATTAGACTTATCTCTTCTCGGTGAGTGAGTTCATTTGGTTTTCATTTGTTTAGATTCATTTCGAGTTGATTTAAGTTTAGAATCGGTAATTTTTTGTAGACTTTGTATCTTTTTATGCAAATTTTGTTACAATAATAGCTTCTAAGTAGGTAACTACCTAGATAGATTAACGTTAAAGTGAGGTAGTCTGTCTTACCTTTTTTATGAAACAAGTAATGGCACAAGTAATGGCCCACCTGATGTGAAGAGGTTACATCTACCTATATAACATCACGTTAATTCATTTCATTGCATATATTTCTTCTAATACTGTACGTGCGTATATGAACCTGAAGCTACTTAATAAGTAGCTATAATATTAAAGCAAAAAAAAAACCGGTCTGTTAGGCTAACACACCGGTTTTTTTATACGCCATTCCCTAAGAAAAAAAACCATAAAAAAAATGAAACTAGGTAGGTAACCAATAACAACTAAAAAACAAACGATGTTATTATTATACTACTCATCTTTCATGGTTTTAATCGAAATAAATTAAAGAACAGGTAATTTTTACGATCAAGGCACCGTTTATGGTAAACATAATATTATCTACTTAGGTATATAAAAAAAATCACAAAGAAAATTACCTACAACTAGATACCTACCTACCTAAGTAATAGGTACAGTATTTACAATATTTACAAAATACACATTAAACAGTTGAGCTATCTACAAACCATTTATTTATTGATTTAACACGATTTTTTTTTTAAATAAATGCAAAATGTTTGCCCCCCCTTCATATAATTTTCTCATCCTTACTACGTCCCGGTAATTGACAAGTTTTTTGTAAATTAGCTGTTTTACGCATCTCTTTGTTTTTTTCGTTGTTTTCGGGGATTAGGTAGTCTCAAAATGCCTTTGGTTTTAAAAATTTGGAAAAAAAAAATCATACACTTTTCACACAACGCCTTCCAGTCCCATACGCCCATACCATAGGTACCTAATAAGCAAAGCTTGTAACTTTCTTTGTGAATAAATTCATTTTACAGAAGCGATGCTTGCATAATACTTATTGATCGAGTGAGCGAAGTGAACGAGATCTTAGTGACAACTTGGACAAAAATGCTTTGTAGGTTTGTATGTATGTTCGTCGAGATCTTTTGAACCGCTTATCCGATCTTCACAGAATTTGGTAAGTATACGGATATTACTCTTAAGTTTTACTGGTTTGAAAAATAAAGTAAATCGGTCAAGGGGTTAGAAAGTTATGAGTTTCCAAAGGGAGTAAAAAAAAAAGTCGTACCAAAATATCAAGTGGGGTGTCATATGATAGGGCTTTGCGTAGACATTCCAAAACTGTTTTTATTTTGATTCTAGGTCTAATAGTTTTTGAGTTGTTGTAAAAATTATGAAATTGGCAAACCCAGTATAACTTGAGCTACCATTTCTTGGAGTTTCAATGATTTTATAGTTCAAGTAAGACTGGTACTTGGCTAGACGGCGATTTCCAAGCGATTTGCAAAGTTTATTGCAACCATTGGTCAATAAAATTTATTAACCTCCGACCATCACGAGATCTCAGTTCGGGGCGAACTACTAGTATACCTACCACCATCGTAGCCTAGTAGTTCTTATCCACAGGAAAACCAAGGGGCATTATTCTGTATGACTTAGGAGATTCCTTGCCGTAACCGTATGACGTCACCGTAAGGAACGACATCTAGGGCATAGGAAATACGGCATAGGCATAGGGCGATTTCATGCCACTGACTTGTCGTGCTGCGTAACGCGCTTGTATTGGTCATAGTGAATAAGGCCGATCAATAGGTAGGTACGTGCGGAGCTGGCTAAGCTGCACTTTTAAAAGAAAACGATGTAAATGAACCCCTAAAGGGATTTCTGGAATTTTTTATCCAATTTTCCCCTGCCGGCAGTCGCGGGGGCGCTAAGGATTATTGGACAAAAGTTCCGGAAATCCTCTACGCAGTGGACTCACGTAGGGGAAAGTGGAATGAGACTATTATATGGTTATTTATTTTATAGATAGGCTTCAAGTATACCTAATATCTACCTACTTGTTACTACCTAGTAGGTAATATCGTATCGTATACCTACGTACATACATATCAGAAACTACGGAAAACAGACATCCCACACCATTTTTGATTATTCTACTAATCGCTCTAGCAGAGGTCATTGACTAGATATTATATGTATACAGCCGCACTCAGAAACATCACTTTTATATAATTATTAAGTAAATAATTTGTTATTATTCTGTACTAATCGCTCTAGCAAAGATCATTGACAAGATATTAGATACCGTAAAACGAGGAGACTTTCAAATTACGGGGCGTCTTTGATGATAACAAAACGGAAGACGGATCCTAGAAATATCGGTATTCGTATTCGGTTTTGTTATCATCAAAGACGCCCCGTAATTTGAAAGTCGCCTCGTTTTACGGTACAGCTGCACTCAGAAAAAATTATTATTATTAAGTAGATAAATACGTACCACCACCTATTAAGTAGGTATTGCATTTTGTATTAAACAGTGGTTTTTGTTCTTAGCGTCTTCCGGTTCATGATCGCCATAATCCATTGTTTATTCATAGTTTTAAAAACGTTATCAAAACAGACGGACGACATTTTGAATCGTGGTATCGTTATATCAGTTCATTACAGTAATCGTCTTTTAGTGCGGCACATTGCAAACGCTCAGCTCGTAACGCTGCAAGTTCAAGTCGAGACTCGAGATTAATTTTTGACAGTTTTTACAGAGAAATGTCAAAAAAAATTAGGTATATCTATCTAAGTAGATTATCAATGCATGGATAAGTTGCAGCATGGTACCTATGGTATCTACCTACCTAGGTATATACCTACTAGCTGTAGGTAGGGATGTGAGATAAATGAAAAGAATCGATTAAATAAAAATCGATTTTTCTTATTCAAAATTAATCGATTTCTCAAAAATCTATTTTAATAAAAATAAATCGATTTTTGTATTATTTAAAAGTACATGCTTTTCATATTATAATAATAAACCTAAGAGATTCATATTAACAATTTATCAGATTAAAAATCAAATACAATAAAATTATACGAATAAAAAAATAACCAATTCAAAACTAAAAATCAAAGGCAATGTTCCTTTAAAATTTCAAGGTAAGGAATTAGGAAAACAAATACCTACACAAATTTTAATGTCCAGTCCTATTTTGCCATATTTTGTCATCCATCGCTAAAAACGAGCTGTTTCTCAAAATGGATATCAACATGTAATTTATATAATCGATTTATTAAATATCGACAATAAAAAATCGATTATAAGAAAATAATAATCGATTTTTGTTAAAATCGATTATTTTTTAACATCCCTAGCTGTAGGTACTTCTTAGGTAGGTACATACAAGCCTAAAACTATGCGAATGGTAAAGTACCTTTAAGTTAGTAGTTACTACCTATAGGTCAGTTCTACCTATTTATCAGTTGTGGCTTAGGCCCGTATTCCGATTTATTACTCACGCACTCATCCAGGCTGAAGCATAGATTTTAGTATGAAAAATACGGGAGTTAGAGTGACTGATTGCATTATAATCGTCGTTCATGCCACTATAATAATAATAATAAATTAATTAATATTTTTGGACATCACACAACGCTCTCTAGTCCCAAACTAAGCAAAGCTTTTACTATGGGAAAAAAATTGCTGATAGAATACTTTTATACATAATTATATCTTTTTGTAAATACATACTAGCTGTCGCCTGCGACTTCGTTCGCGTCCCGTTGGATCACGTTCATTTTTCGGGATAAAAAATAGATGTTAGCCGATTCTCAGACCTACTCAATATGCCCACAAAATTTCATGAGAATCGGTCAAGCCGTTTCGGAGGAGTACGGGAACGAACATTGTGACACGAGAATTTTATATATAAGACTAGTTGTCGCCCGTGACTTCGTTCGCGTCCCGTTGGATCCTGTTGATTTTTCGGGATAAAAAAATAGATGTTGGCCGATTCTCAGACCTACTCAATATGCCCACAAAATTTCATGAGAATCGGTCAAGCCGTTTCGGAGGAGTACGGGAACGAACATTGTGACACGAGAATTTTATACATATATAAGATGATACATAGTAACACCCTATGCACCAGACTAACAGTGGGCAGCTGTACACAATAACTGGATACTGAATGTCGCCGGCCTTGCTATCCACTCGTTTTGCCGGATATGATATTTTGCGTAAAATTATTATTATTTAATGAAATAGTAAGCTCTGTGGAGTATGAGTCTAGTTAGTGAATAGTTCTGCGAACTAGTTAAATAAAAAAAAATAGGTAGGTAAAGTGATATTCTGTGTACAAAGTGATTCAAAGTGATCAGTGGCATTTTATTCAATAAAAGCATTATGACTTTGTCTTGAGCTATTACGGTGTAATTTTGACCAAAGAGGATTTTGAGATTGAAAACTCTCATAATCCCCTTGAAGGGGACGACTCAAAGGAGATTATGAGCCTAACCCGTTTCTACTATTCACTTGAGCCAACCAAGTTGTCATACAAAAATATATGCTTGAGTTCGGATCAGCTTTGGTCTCGCGATCGTAACGCACAACGCGACAGGCGGCGCCGGACACATAATTGTATGGAAAACGTCTAGGTCTCTTGTTCCGTCGCAGTCTGCGTCAGCGGCGAGGAGCAAACGCGGAACTTTGCGTTGAGCCGCATACGGCAGCGTTGTGCGTTACGATCGCGAGACCAAGGCCTTTACATCTATTGAAGATAATGATATCGATTCGCTTGTTGCATTTTTCTAAACTAACCTAATTTGACAGCACTAAAAATGTTGCCGTCCCTTTCTCATAAACTGAAACGACAAAGATGGCTATAATTTTAGAGCTGTCAAATTAGATTAGTTAAGAAAAATACAACAAGCGAATCGATACTAATTTATACCGCGTCATCAGGAGGCAACCTATGCCTACACTTAACGACACACTGTAGTGCCTGGGACAATGTTTATATGGAGTAGGCTTGTAGCACCTATACCATCCTCTCAGCCTAGTCAGCCATATCCACAGGAAAGACATCGTCAATACGTGCTTAAGCAGTAAATCAACATACAAGCCTGGTTCGTAGTTTGATAAAGAATTCGTTACTAAAACATAGATTGAGTAGATATTCTCATGAAACGTAGTCTGGATTCTGGTAAATGTCTACGTAGGTGCAAAAGTCTACCATTAGGTAGATAGGTGATTAAATGGAACTTTTTTTTTCATTATCTATTCTAACCAAATTATCTATTATATTTTTTTGATTTTGATTTGTTATTTTGTGTATCGTTTGTTGGCAATCGAGATCTGTGTTTCTTAAAATCAGAGTTCATCTTCTACAACCGCAAACATATACCACATATTCTTTTTCTATGCACATTAGTCAGTAATTTATTCAGTATTCGTGCCAAACCACAAACACGAGTAGACAAGTATACCTATAGTCCGACCACGTCAAGTTTGCAGCGCTTAGAATATGAAATTTAAAAATCTATTGTTGGAAACACGGAGCGTAAATATTTCCCGTTTAATTGCAAACTTAGCTAGGTCAGACTATACCTACCAATCATTGAATATCATCAGCGTAGGTAAGTTTACCTAATTTGAATACAAAATTAGTTACAAATTACTCACATAGCAAAACGATTAGTACAGGGTGCTTCAAAATATGTAGGTAAGCATTTCGAAATGGGCTCACAAACACAGAAAATAAATGTGTAACAGTAGGTGTCTAATCACTACATACTATAAAGCAAAGTCGCTTCCCGCGTCTGTCCTAATGTCTGTACCTATGTATGTATGTATGCTTAAATCTTTAAAACTACGCAACGGATTTTGAAGCGGTTTTTTTAAATAGATAAAGTGATTCAAGAGGAACGTTTATATGTATAATACATCATCATCATCACTGCATTGCACCCGTGCGAAGCCGGGGCGGGTCGCTAGTATCGTTATATAAGCGACTATAGTAGGTGCCAAATAACACCGCAATACAGGTCATTCACCCACCTTCACCTTTCAGGTTTGTATGGAAAGCGACAGAATGAGCCATTCATCAATTGAATTTTGCGACATCGAGGTGAAGGTGGGTGAATGACCTGTATTGCGGTGTTATTTGGCACCTACTATAGTCTGCAGTAACTCTGTCATTTCTTGGCTTTGTTCTAGTTTTTATATGGTTTACTAGTAAGTAGGTAAGTGTAGTTTTATATGATCTGTGCTATAGTACCTAGGTATCAAACCTATGTCAAATTTTCAAAATTCGTCAGGCAAAAGTTATTGCGCATTTTTGAGCTAGAAAAAACACCTATCGACAATAGTATCCAGAAAACTAGGAAAAACTATGTAACTAGAACCTCCTGCCTAGGTAGGTATCTTAACCTAAATAGAACTTTTTTTTCTTTTTTTTCCAGGTTTAACCTGTCACAGATGATGCAAACATGTCCAGATGTGTCATCTTCAATACTCTTGTCGTGCTGGTCGTGACTGTTCATGTTAGAAGTCAATATATTGGTAAGATTCTTTCATATTTTTTTAAATCTCAAAAGTGCACAGAAAAAAAAAATCTTCAAAGATGGTTTGCTAGGGATTTTCCTTTTTTTTTCTTTATTCTGTAGGCTTGTACCTACCTACATTGTCACTGAATGTGAAAAGAGGTTTTATTATTTTTAAAGTTTGCCCCATTTTCTACCCACCTACAGCCCCAATATGCTTTTTATTTTACCCATAGCATTACAGGATATTTTATTTTTCCAGATTTCTTCCAGAATTTCAACTCCTTTCTCCAGCCATACCAGACGACTAGACGAACCAATGTCGTCACCAAACGACCGACAGTCAAACAAACCAACAAACAAAACTACCAGGATGCCATCTTCTTCGAAACAGACGACTTTATGAAACAAAGACAGACCACTGCCAACCCTTACCTAACTACTAGCAAACCTAGAAGAAAAACGAAAACTACTAGAAAGCCTACAACTAGATCACCATGGTACCAATACAATACAGAGTCCAATACCAAAAAAGACAATCTAAACTACTATGATAATCAAATTAACAACGGAAATATAAATAATGTGTTTAATTACGATACCAGCACCAAAGATTACAATAGACAAACAACTCTACGACCAGTTTTTAATAACTTTGGCGTAACCCAAAAACCAACGTCAAAACCCAGACGTACTACTGTTAACCCCTTACTGTATAGACCAGGCGTGAGACCAGCCGTAGTGGACGATAACAGACCACCGATTACAAACAAACCCGTCACAAGACCATATGACAGGCCTGTCACTGACAGACCGGGGAGTGACAATTCGGAAGCTGAAATAGAAATAGGACCAAATGAAGATGATATGAGCGAGACCGAAAAGCGGAGGTTTATTGAAATAGCTGAGCAGAGTGAGTATAAACATTGAAACGAAAATAGACTTAACTGCCTTATTTTTTCATATCCTCATAATCCCATTAAAGGGTTAAATAAAAAAATCTAAATAATACTTTTTGAACTCAAGCATTGATCCGGACTCAGATTAGCTGAGTACAGATCCAGACATAAATCGAGACTCAGGTCACGTTCTTATTTCGAAAACGCAACAAAATCTCTAATCAAGCGCTTTCCTTAGAAAAATTACATTAAATCTATGCTGAGCTGAAGCACGAAATTCGATGTTTGAGTAGGTATGGTTTCGACAGCTGAATATTCGACATTTCATTTTTCATTTATTTATTCACAAACAATCATCAGAATTGTATTTGAAATAGTTATCTAACATTTTATGGACGGCACAATACAGACAATAACACAAAAATAAAAACACATAGCATAATAATAATTACAATACAAAGGTATACATATAAGTACATTATAAAAATAAATCAACTCGAATTATCAAGATGGTCCAAAGTCATAAATTCTTCAACAGAATAGAAACATCCCCTCAACAATAATTTTGTAAGTTTAGATTTAAATTTAAGATTTAGACACTCGAGCAACGTTTCAGAATCAAAGCTCGACTCAAGCATTGATCCGGAATTAAGTAGGTAGATAATTCGCATACCTACGGATAAGCGTTAGCTTTTTCGGATGCACTGTAGCGGTCCAAAAACTCATAAAAGGATTTTTCGTACCACTTGCTCAAAAAAGTGACATTCTATGCCACAAAAAGCGAACATAACAATAGTCGTTTTTAATCTGTTAAAAACAGGGAGAGAAAATTGTACTGGATTTCTTTCATCCTCTAGGGGGAGAAAGTGATTTAAATTTGGAATACAATTTATACTGAACTACATCTGTGTTTACACCATTGAGTTTGTGTACAAAGCAATATACATCTTTTTGAAAAAGGAATACGCATTTATTATGCAGGCCGTATGAGCTTGATGCCTTTGCTTTTCCGACAAAAAAATATTAGTCTAGGAAAATGCCGCGTTTTTGTTTTCTTCAAATACATAAACGTTAAGTTTATTTTAATTTATTTTTATAAATAAGTTAATGTTCTAAAATGCTGTCTCATATTATTATTGTGTTAATTTTTTCGCAAATGGTACGAAAAGTAGAGTATTTTCCTCGGTGATAAAGCTGTCTTAGTCTTGGGATTGGTTTTTGAACTTAAATCCCTCGCTACTCTCAGGACTCGTCTTAAATCCCTCGCTTCGCTCGTGATTTAAGTTTTTAACACCCTCGCTATGCTCGGGAGTAAACTTCGAGTCCTTCGTTACAGAAGACACTGCTTTATCCCCTTGTATAATAATCTACTATTTTTTTTCAGAATGTGAAGAGTACAAAGCCATGAATACTAAAAAGATAGTCGCCCTTCCCTTAGCGACTCTCCATGTCACCCATGGGGTAGAGTTGGATGTACCTACCTGTGCCGCCACTAACATCCCCCTGATTATTGGCGGGAAGATCGTCAGTATCAAAGAGTTTCCACATATGAGCCTCGTGGGGTGGAAGAATATTCAGGTACCTACCTATAGTTATTTTAGTAAGAATTAATTTCTATACCACCTATTTCGTGCGCCAAGCAATGATGCTCGCAATGCTGTGTTCCGGTTTGAAGGGTATTGCTATTACCCCCATGAAAAAACCTTTCGAACTTGTTAATGGCTTACCTAATAATTAATCGGAGATCTAATTTCAGAAAGAAGGATATTCGTGGAAATGTGGGGGGTCCCTTATCAGTGAACAGTATATTGTGACCGCAGGACACTGCACCTATCACGAAAAGGATTATAACGTTATTAGGTAAGTATTTTATGTGCTCAAGCACATGATCTGGACTTAATCGTAGATTTTTGTATAAAAATCTTTACTCAAATCGATGTTTGAGTAACGGCAATAGTTCATTTGGGTAGCTTTGTATAGGTACATTTCCATTCATTTGTTTATCTCTTTTTTGTGGTTTTCTTGTTCGTGTTAAGTATTCTGGTTTGTCGATCTATACTAATAGAAAACTGTAAAAAAGACAAAAACTAAAATTAAAGATATGGACAATAAATAATGCAGACTAAATCTACTAAATAAGTAATATTATTATCTACTAAATAAAGGATTCTGATTCCGAAAATCGAGTTTATCTGTTTGTCTGTTTGTTTAATAAAACTACATCCAAAAAGTACTTGTCAAACTTATAACGCTTTATTTCGGTCGTGATTAATAATGCGCGGTTACATCGAACCAAACTACATATTTTTTCACGTTTCTTTTTTGCTCCTCAGCGGACCACCGTCAGCAGTTCAACTGGGTGCGTCGTACATTGACGGCCGCGATTCTGTGGTGGTCAGAATTGCTTCAGTGATACGTCATCCGAAGTATAAGTTACGTCGGTCTTACTACGACGTGGCTCTCATCAAACTTGTTACGACTGTCACGTGAGTTTTCCTTTTGTATAATGAAAGAAATAAGTGTTTTTAGAACGTCAGGATATAAATAACTGGAGTGTAACTCTTTCTTTATTTTTATGGAGTTATTTTTTTTTTCAAAATTGATGGTTGACTAAGGAAAAAATAGTACACAAGTTACAACAGTTGATTGATATTTTGTCAACATTTTTCGCAGACTTTTGACAGTTAGCCAAAGAAGCAAAAAATGAATTTTAGGATTTTACTATATTGTTATAGTGATGTTTTCATTATTAGTTACCTTAGTTACAACTGAAGCTACCACTTAAAAGCGTATAAAAAAAAGTTGCCTTCAAAATCGGAATGTTTTCGTTCGTACCTTTTTAAGTTCTTTTCGGGAGACTATTGTAGATCACCTTGTATTTTTGCTTCCAGGTTTTCAGAGTCGATAAGTCCGGCGTGTCTGGGTGTGCCTCCGCCCATCGGAGATAGTGTCATTGCTACTGGCTGGGGAAGAACTGAGTTTGGTAAGATTTTGATTTTTTTATGTCTGAATCTGTGCTCAGCTAATCTGAATCCGGGTCAGTGCTTGAGCAGTAGATGAGCATACGAGCCACAGTATTTTGGTTCCCATAGTACAAGATTTGCTTAGTTTGGGAGTAGATAGCGTTGTGTTAAAAGGCCTAGAACTATATTATAATAAGTAAGGTCTGGTGGGGTAAGGGGAACATACTTTACTTGTGTCCTAATATTTTCAGTTCTAGCTACTTTATGGAATGTCGTGTAATAGTTTTGATAATCGCAAAGTATAATAATATCTTTGAGCTTTCCACGATCGAACGTACTTTTAAGCTAGCTATAATAGTTATAACCGAAAAATGCTAAATTGCCTTCCGTTACCGCTCCGCTCGTTACTTTCCATGCTACGGTTGCCTGGAAGAAATCGCTTTCAGCGATAAAGCCGCCCATTGTACTATACTTAGTTTTAAGATCTTTATGTACTTAATCCTTGTGTACAATAAAGTATTATCTATCTATGTATCTATCTATCTTGTTAGGTTAGTGTTTTTGTTCCTCTTGCCCTGTTTTTGGGGAAAGGGAAACAGTCCGCAAATTCATAATAAATCCTACTGTATTTATTATAAATATGCGGACTGTTTCTTACTCTGTTGTTGTACCAGCACTATTTTATTTTTAAAACTATGTTTTTAAGAACACTGTTATTTTTATTGGAATCAAAACAATAATTCTGCTTTACTGACCATATAACCACAGAGCTGCACTCTATAGGTTTTGAATAACAACTTGTGTTTCCTTTTCCCCATAGTTTCTCTTACCCCACCAGACTATATTTAGATTTCTAAAGGACAATCGGTGGTTTTCCAGGTGGTGATGCATCTAAAGAGCTCCGCAGCGTATCAATTCCGATATGGGGTATGGATGAATGTCGGGAGGTGTGGGGCACTTCCCTAAGACTTCCCGAAGGACCGTCTGCTGCCAGTCAACTATGCGCTGGAGAACGAAAAGGGGGGAAAGATACCTGTCAGGTAAAAATAGTCTAAGATAAGACATTCCGCAAAATATCAGAAAGAATCTCGTGAAATCATTTGCGTTATATTGCACACTAAATCTGGGACATACGTTAAGCAGCGTTTCGGCGATCGTAACGCACAACGCTGCGGTGTGCGGCACAACGCAGAGTACCGCGTTTGCTCCTCGCCGCTGACGCAGACTGCGACGGAACAAGAGACCATACTAGACGTTTTCCATACAATGTGTGTGCGGCGCTGCATGCTGCATACCGCTGCGTTGTGCGTTACGATCGCGAGACCAAAAGCTTTAGTCATTTCTATTCTGGGCACCGAGAGAAGGTATCAACCTGCTGTTTTATTTCCAGGGTGATTCCGGTGGACCAGCGCAAGTTCAAGATGGCTGCGCCTGGCGAATTGTAGCAGTAACATCAGTCGGACGGTCATGCGGCGCTGCAGAAACTCCCGCATTATATGCGAAGATACCCCGCGCTTTTATAGCTGCCCAAGTCTTCTCAAATGTCAAGCTGAACGTTCAAAATAATCATAACGGAAATAATAATCAACATAATATAAATAATAATTCGAATAATGGTAATAACTGGGGCAATAATGGGTTTGATCAAGCTGCAAGTAATAATCAAAATAACGGAAATAATAATCAAAATAATGCAAATAACAATGGATATAATCAAGCCGGCACTAACAATCAAAATGGCAGAGATGAAGTCACTAGGCCTGGTAATCACCAAACAATAAGTAATGTTTGGGGTGTTACTGATAATAAGTTTGGTAATCATGAAAGTAACACTGATGTGATTAGACCTGGAAATAATCAAAGTCCAAACAATAGAGATGAATCGATAAACAGACCAGGAAACCACCAAACTATCGATACTCGCAAAGACACAGTTAATAACTACTTTGTTACAAGTCACACAACTGGAAATACTAGACAACCAGTTGTTAGTAGACCAGGCAACCATCAAACTATCGATAATAGTAATCGAGACACGAATACTGGGAATAATTACTTTGTTACTAGTCATACTTCAGGGAATCAAGGTGGAGTTGTCAGCAGACCTGGGAACCACCAAACAATCGGAAATAATTATAATCGTGATACAACAAGTAATAATCGATATAGTGACACTCAAAACACTGAAAGTAATCACGACGAGGTTTATGATACTACTCATAGACAAAATAATGAAAATAATAGTGGACATAACTATAATAATAATTATGAAGATAACGTTAGAAATACAAATACTTGGGCAGCTAATAATGCTAGGCCTGAAGCATATAATAATCAGTATAACGATCAAAATAGTTATTACAATGAACAAAATAATAGAAATCCACAACCTGCCTATTCGAGTTATGGAGCTCAGAACGAATACGGGACTACAGAAAATAATGCATATAACAGAAATAATAATGGATATAATGAGAATAATAATAGGGAATTTGCTGTGGTCAACCGACCATGGTGGAATAGGTAGTAAGTTAGTATTGAAGTAGGTAGTAAGTTATAAATAATGTACCTATTATTGTAAATATGATTTATTATGTAAATAGTAAAATAAATGACAGTTATTGCATTTAGTTTTGTTACTACTAAGCCCTTACACGCTAAAAATATTTATTAGGAACATTATGTACTTATGAAAGTTTGTCAAAAAATCTGTTTTGTAGTCCAGTCCAACGAATGACCCAACGAGGCGTGTAAAGTGTGGGACCTAAGCGATTCCTTCAGAAACTTGTTTAGGGTGCTTATGAATTAGACATTCAGGGCAGTATGATCAAATCTTGAACATTAATTTGAGTCAAGCTGATTCTGAAACGTTGCTTGAGTGGTACATTTCAGCAATATTTCAAACGATACTCAAGCATCGAAATCTGTGCTCGATCATATCATCTGTCATTTTTCTAAAGAAAACGTTTTGAGTAGGTACCTAAAGTTTTTTTGTGACTTGAGTCTCGATTTATGTCTAAATCTATACTCGGCTATAAGTATCTTAGACGCTAGCTTTTTTCTTGTGGGAATATCGTAGCGAGTCTGGTGGCGATGCTGGTTCATCCGGTATTGTCTCCAGCAAACCCGATGGTGTTATGTCGGAATCTGACGGAAGAATCTGAAAGGAACATGAGTGTCAGTGATGTACCCAGCAAAGAATATGTACCTAAGACGTAGTTCCTACGTAAGAAGAAGTGGGACTCCCATTCTACCAAAATTACACACTGAATAAATCTCGTTATGTATGAAACGTGATTCAAATTTTGACCCCCGTTTCATACATTGTTAGTTTTTCGAAAATACGAGTCTAGTTCGAGAGTTTCGCCAGTCGTCTACCCACCTACCTAGAAGTTCTTATGAAAAGCTTGTCCGGGGTAATAGGAAAATGCGGCACTTTCCTATTTCCCCGGCACTTTAGGTGCCTGTAGGTATACCTATAGTATTTGTATCTACTCGATACTTTACCCTGTCTCATGTGCACAAGCGGTGATGAAACTGTCAGTGTCAAACTCCTGACCTGTCAATGTCTGGCGAAACTCTCGAACTAGACTCGTGCTTTCGATAAACGAACAAATGTATGAAACGGGGGTCAAAATTTGAATCACGTTTCATACAAAACGAAATTTTCAGTGGGTAATTTTGGTAGAATGGGAGTCCCGCTTCTTCTTACTTCTTACCAAAATCAGGCTTACCTCATGATCATGCTGCGTGGGTTTTTTTGTTTTACGATCGAGAGTTTCAAATGGCTGCTTGGTAGACTGTGCTGAAGGGTCATCACCTCCCATGTGTTTGATAACAGCGTGGATTGCACGGCTAGATAGGAAAATACTTGGTGATTTTTTAATGAAACTTTGGTGATGTTTTTTAATGAACGCGAGGGACTGTATGAAATGCCAAATGTAAGGGAAATTCCTGGGAAGTAAGCAGGTGCCTATTAGGTAAAAGGTAAAAAGATGTAAACAAACTTAGTTCAAAAAGGTAGAGGGTACCTACACCTAGGTAGATATAGTCGCCGCCATCTTGGTAAGCAAGCAAGCTCGTATGAGTTAGAGGACAACTCTGGTGACGGAGTTTTTAGGCCACCTTAAGGCCTCCGTCGTGGCTGCTAGAGCCAGGACCGACAGTTTAACCTGCCCTCAGATGTAAATGCCACTAACGGTTACCCATCCAAATAGTGACCGCGCAGAACGTTGCTTAACTTAGATTTGCCATCTTGGTGGTTTGGAAATTAGCCATTTCGAAGCACAAAGCTTTTTCGAAAATTTTCTTTGCGCCACAACTTCTAACTTCACGATTATCTATATTCGCTGACCGCATTGTACCATACCACCGAGGATTACTAGAATATTAAAGACCGGCAGCGCACTAGCATCACCCCTGGTGTTGCAGGTGTCCATGGGCGGCGGTGACCACTGTCCATCAGGTGGCCCGCCTGCTCGTCTGCCAGCTATGGCAAAAAAAAAAAAAGAACCACAGTACCCGGCAAATTCAAAGCCCGATTGTAATAGATTCGCCAACCGCAACGATTTCAACTTACCCGGCAAACTCAAAGCCCATAGCCTTGAAATAGTTCAAGTTTCCAACAGAAAGCGCCTGATGAAGGTACGGATGATGGTCGAGCCGAAATACCGGCTGCATTTCCACGTCATTCTCCTGCTCGCCTTGACGCAGTCTCACGGTTCGAGAATATAGTGGGAGTGGCTTGTATAACTTGCTGAAAAAAAAAGTTTGTAAGTATGGATGGATGGATGTTTGTTACTCTTTCACGTAAAAACTACTGATCCGATTTGGATGAAACTTGTAATATATATTGCCCGTGACCTGGATTAACACATAGGCTACTTTTTATCCCGAAAAATCAACGGGATTCAACGGGACGCGAACAAAGTCGCGGGTGGCACCTAGTATTATAATAATAATGTATGACCATGACATTAGATCCTCTTCATCATTGCTGGTTTTAAAGATGATAATCACAATGGCCCCCGCCATTTTTTCACGTTCACCCTCAACTAGATGTCCATTTTGAAACATATACCTTCACATTATTATGCACTGAGCTGTGATTATACCTACTTTCTCAGGGAGGCAGGAGAATCCGGTTTTTTCACCCCAAAAGTTTTGTCTATTTTATCATCCATTTCCTCCTGGTAGTAGTACTTCACTTGTTCTATTATATGATTTAGCTCTTCTGTCATTCCCTTTACCTGAAAACAAAAGAATCGCCCTGACTAGATATCACCGGAATTAGAATAACCTATTCAAGCGGCAGACTTAGTCCGATTTGGTCGTTTTACAAGTTGCAAAAATGGCATTCATATTTAATAAGCTGTAAAAATTAAAATTACAAATTAAAATTATAAAACTTATTATGGGAAGTATATTCGATCACTCAAGGTCACTCTAGGTAACTCTAGGTGACCTGAAGCTATTCAATCATTCAAGGTCACTCAAATTCACTGTAGGTCACCTGAGCCAGTGCGACCACTAGGTCACTGTAGGTCACCCTAGGTCACCTGAGGCTATTCGATCATTCAAGGTCACTCGAGGTCACATAAAGTCACGAAGTTATTGAAAAATGTTCCAAGAACAAACTTGGCAAAAATTTGCTAAGTCACAGGCCCGTATTCCGAGACAGAAATCGTTACTCAAGCATAGATTTGAGTAGAGATTTTCATACAAAAATCTATGCTTGAGTACGGATCAGTGCTTGAGTAAGCCTACGGAACACGGGCCTTAAACTTCGTAAATTAAAGCCAAAATAAGAAGTTCCATTCATTCACTGGGTTTGAATTTCGCTGGTAATGGTGTTGCAAATCTCACTCAGATAGACAATACGAAAGTGACAGTTGAAGTCCAGTCTAGGTTTCAAATGTCAAAAACGAAGCCGATGCCGATTACCACTGAACTTACACAATAAGGCTGCCGTGCCCATTTAGCCTACATACCTACCTACATAGGTGTAGGTAGGTAGGTCTGAGTGCTCACTGCTCTAAACCAAATGTACCTACCTACTTATGAAAAAACATGTTTCTCAGTAAGTAGGTAATTTATTTAAATTTTATGAGAAATAAATAATCTTAAACCTAAACCTAAAAGGTATATATCCATCAATGCATGAGTATTGACTGAATCGTTGCTCGAGTCTCGATTATTTAAGTAGAGTTAAGCCAAGTCTTTCTTTATTCTGAAACTAGCGACCCGCCCCGGCTTCGCACGGGTGCAATGCAGTGATGATGATGATATACATATAGGTAAACCTTCCTCTTGATTAACTCTATCTATTAAAAAAACTGCATCAAAATCCGTTGTGTATAGTTTTAAAGATCTAAGCGGGAAGCGACTTTGCTCTATATATATATTTATATATATATTTTGTAGTGATGTTACTCAACACTCAAGCATCAAAATCTTTGCTCAAGCATAGATTTCATGTCATTAACCGACTTCAAAGAAGGAGGAGGTTCTCAATTTGGTTGTATATTTTTCAGTAGTTTGGCAGTTAAATAAGTGTAACTGGAAAAAACGTACTCGACACTGCGTATTTTGCTTGTCTGTGCTGTTTGACGATCAGTAAAACAGTCCCAATGAACTGCCATCATCATTAGCAGCATCATCATTTGATGATGAAGGCGTATCGAATTGAGGTCGGTTTTTCCAGTTTTTTAACCTTATAAATTATTTTTGAGTAGGTATTGTTTTCTTGATTTGCGAAAGACGAGAATAGAGAAAAGAAGAAATAGAGAAACAGTTTTTTTATGGAGAAAAATCTTTTGCGAATCTCCCGCTATTATATTAACTGGAAAAAACACGTGTGACGTGTTTTGTCCAGTTATTCTGATTTAATTGCCAAACTACTGAATCGATTTTGATAAAAATATTATGGGCCTAATCTGGAAGCGTATCTACCTTTCAGATAAAAAAAGAATTTTTAAAATCGGTTCATAAATGACGGAGTTCTGAGGTAACAAACATTAAAAAAACGAATTGAGAACCTCCTCTTTTTTTGATATTGGTCAAAAATATCACATAAGTCGCTTTTTGATATTAGTTTTGATCAATAAAACCAATCTCAGATTACTGACTCTGAATAGCAGACTGGCGATTTCGAACTAAACTCGTGCTTTCGAAAAACGAATAATGTATGAAACGAGGGTCAAAATTTGAATCACGTTTCATACGAAACGAGATTTTCAGTGTGTATACCTAATTTTCGTATAATGGGAGTCCCGCTTCTTCTTACGTAGGAACTAGGTACCTACGTATTAGGTAAATATTCTTTGCTGAAAAGTCCGCAGCGCCCAATTCCGCCTCTGAAGGAGTCTTAAAACATCGCTCATGGACTAAGGGTAAAAAAACCGTTTAATATTTTGGAATTCATCACCTTATCTTGTAGAATGTTCAGATAATCCGGGGTTTTGCGAAACCTCAACAGCACAGCATTGAGGTCTTCTCCGTACAACTTTCTTGCCTCTTCCTCAACATCGTACACTTTTCTACAGCTGCCAATGGTTATTATTGCTGCAGAAATAAGAGGTAGGTAATACGAGCCAAAAACTAAAATTAAAGATAAACCAAATACCTATGCAGATCTACTAAATAAACGATTCTGAATCTGAAATCTATTTTGTCTGTTTGTTTGTTCGCAGATCACGCCTAAACTACTGGACCGATTTCATAGAAACTTAAATACCATTCAGAAGCCCTCGTTTCTGAATGGTATTTAATCCGGATTGAAACATAGGCTGTATTTTATTGAAATCGAAGACGTGGATTCTTAGATACAGCTTGAACTCTCTAAACCAAAAGGTTCATCGTATGCTGGTTGACAGATATTTTGGTGGAAAGTTTCGCACGCGTACGAAGTCGCGGGTATCAGCTAGTTGGTAATCATTTTTAACGTTTTCATTAGCAGGATGGCGTCCCCACTAAAAATAACGCTTAAAAATAATTTGTGACCAAAAATGGTCCAAAACTGCGTTATTTTGAGGTATAGATAAAAATATTTTTACAAAGTAAATTCTTACCACAGATAAAGTAGAAAACGAGAGATTTCATTGTAAAAAAAATCTCGTAAAACTTTTTACTATTTTCTTTTACTGCCACTAAACATTTTAGTGTCTAACTTTAAAACCTAGGTACTAGCTTTGTACCTATACGGTTTAGGCATTCAATGACAGATACGGGAGGTGCGGGTTCGATTTTAGAGCAAAATGTTTGTACATGATCTACTAATGTTTTTATCAACAAGCAAAAAAGGTACCTAAAAACTAATCTGTATATTCTGTATGAATTAGTTCCAATTTATCTGTACAGTGTAAATTCTAGTAATGAAATAATTTCTTTTTTAAAAGGTTTTTTTTTTCATACAAATAATATTGTGACAGTTGAGGTATATAAATAACTTGCACATAATATAATTTACATTACATATTTTTTAATAATACATTTACCTGTTTACTAACAATAGTTGCCTAACTTATCGTTACATAGATTTGAGTATAAATTTTCATACAAAAATCTATACTCGAGTCCGGATCAGTACTTAAGAATAAGCCTTATGGACGAATACTCAAACGACACGCAAACCACACTCAATTTAAGTTCCGCTTAAATTATTGCCATCTCTTACAAATGAGTAATGTCAAACAGAGGCAGAGCAATTTTAAGTGGCGCTCAAATTTGAATGACTTTTGAGCCTCAGACTCGAATAATACGTACTTTAAGGTTGAAGAAGTCGCTGTCAGTCGCACACCTTTCCATACAAACGTGGAAGGGTAACCACTCCACTGTTTGACGCTGACCAACCAAAACTAAGGTTTAACATCAAATTATCTCGTCATAATCTATGTCTGTATACACCCCAAACCGTAAAAAAATAAATAATTTGAAAAATACAAGCTTCTAAACTTTTTTAGCTTGTATTTTTTAATGCTGCTGGGGTATTTTTAGCTTGTATTTTTTAATGCGCCTATGCCGCTGGGGTGACTTGTACTAAATAAATATTAAAAAAAAATTAGTTGTGGTGTAGTTAACACTAGTAGTTTTAAGAAAGTTATTAAGATTGTTATTAGCGAGTAAGTACTAGAAATAAAGGCTTTTTTATTTTATTTTTATTATTTTTTAAATGAACACTTTTTTTTACGGTTTGGGGTGTATACAGACATAGATTATGACTAGATAATTTGATATTAACCTTAGTTTTGGTTGGTCAGCGTCAAACAGTGGAGTGGTTACCCTTCCACGTTTGTATGGAAAGGTGTGCGACTTGTTCAACCTTAAGTAACTACCATTATTATCATCATCATCATCATCATCGCCATCCACAGCCCGGCTTCACCCACTGCTGGGTATAGGCCTCTCTTTGTCTTATATTATACTTTAAAAATAATTACCTACTTTAGCGATTATAATTTGGCATAGATATAGGCAATGGAATGAAAATAATGTTAAAATATTCTTAAATCTAACGAACTATCTAGTCGAGTCAAGTTAATACAATTTTATTCAATTCTTAAACATAATAGTTTTATCACGAAAATAAAAGTTATTTGGCGTCTTTGGCCAGCTGCTGAATGGGACTCTACTATCACAAACTTTAGGGTGATTATCCAGCTGAGCCCCGAGTCTGTGCATTTGTTTTAACTTTCGAATCGAGTATAACACACGAAAACGCATTCGCAAAGCGTGAAATTTTGTTGGGAATTGCACAATTCCCAAATCTCCCGCTAGAGGCGCTTATCCGGTTTTCATACCAAAGTCTGGGGCAAATTGGATGGAGCCCAGGTGCCACATTTTTTTTTAAACTTGCAATGATGGCACTTTATTTGTTACAATACACTTACAATGCAGTTTAAAAAAAATTAACAATGTCATTAGAAAGCAGCGAGAATCATTAGTTATTAGACATTTTACTTCGAAAAAGGCGCCTTTTTCAATGTTTGTTTATCGTATTTACAGGTGTTTACGTCAAAATAATTACTTTATTTTGCGTTTTCGTGACTGCTACTGCATAATAGATTATGATAAAACCAACAAAAATTATAAATAAATCAAAATTAATCTACAAATTAACTAGAATGTATGCAAATCTGGTCCTTAAATGCCCCAACGCCTTTCTCGCTTTGCGAATGCGTTTGCGTGTGCTATATTCGAGTCAAAACAAGTCAAGATAAATACAGACTCGGGGCTCAGAGGCTAGGCTATGTTGCTATAATTAATGTGTTTGACATCCACCAATAGGAATCGTTTAATATGAAAACAAACGATTCCTATTGGTGGATTACAAACACATTCTTAGCAACGTATAGCAGGTGCCAAATAACACGGCAATACAGGTCGTTCACCCACCCTCACCACGATGTCGCAAAATTCAATTTATGAATGGGTAATTCTGTCGCTTTCCATACAAACCTGTCGCTAAGACGGTATCGCTCGAATCTCGTAGTACTGTTTGTTTACCATACATAAATTGAATTTTGCGACATCGTGGTGAAGGTGAGTGAATGACCTGTATTGGCACCTACTATAGTTTAGCTTAGCTCTGGTGGAAAAGTACCCTAAATGTTATCATAGGCCCGTATTCGCATTAATTAAATCTGTATCAATAATTGCGCATTGATCTCAGGCCCTAGTACGAGTTTTGGTGTGTAAATCTGGTGTGAAACGTCTGACGCCCAGCACACCAGAGGGCGCTGATTTGTATGGAGGCACTGAGCGGATGTTTTGAGAAACTTGGTCTGCACCGAGCCCGTACTCGCATGTCGAGCTTCTCAGAGAACCCGCTCAGTGTCTCCATACAAATCAGCGCACACTGGGCGTCAGACGTTTTACACCCACACTATACACTGAAAACTCGTACTAGGCCCTCTGTAGTTGCATTGTAGTTCTTAGCTACCTCTTTAACCGTACGTTACCACTGCAAAACATTCACAATAAAACATGCACAACTCTGTGAAGATATCGATTTGCGTTTCCACCGGCAAACCTTGTGCATGTTTGACATTTTGAATCTTGTGCAGATTTTGCAGGATTTTCTTGATGTAAAAACAAATAGTTTGTAAGGATTGTGTTGTTTTATTGTCAGTGTTTCAAGTCGAAACACGCAGTAACAATAGCAGAAATGCATACACCCCAGTACGCTTAGCGCGCTAACCAGTGATTTGTCTACGGAAGTTGGTAATAGCGCCATCTGTTATCAGCACACACAGAACTCTCGCATAGTTTTTTGCGGCGACTCCTCTTGTAATTTTAGTTTTTGCGCTTGCATGTCGCCCATTACCCTTGAATCAGTCGCACAGTCGTCAACAATCTTTTGGAATAGCTCATCTGAAAAGAAACAAAACGAACTGTCATGAAGCGTTTTCTACGACTCAACGGATTACCTACCCTGAATGAGAAAAAGAAAAAGGAAAGTGTTGTAAATGGTCAAATGGATTTGAGACAAGATTCTCATATAAAACTGTCTACAAAATTTTTTTCTTAAAGTTTTTTAATAGTATAATAATAATAAATAGGCCTTAAAGCATAAAAATATATGCTTGAGTTCGGATCAGCTTTGTTCTCGCGATCGTAACGCACAACGCAGTGGTATGCAGCATGCGGCGCCGGACACATAATTGTATGGAAAACGTCTGAGTTATATGAACCTAAAAATGATTAAAAACAAATCTTGTACCTACGTACCTAGGTACTTCATACTTGGGGTGAATCACAACAAGGATTCATATTTAGGGTTACACTGCGCTTCGTCTCTTGTTCCGTCGCAGTCTGCGTCAGCGGCGAGGAGCAAACGCGGAACTTTGCGTTGAGCCGCATACCGCAGCGTTATGCGTTACGATCGCGAGACCAAGGCTCTAGGCCTTTACATCTATTGAAGATGATTTATACAGCGTCAGGAGGCAACCAATACCTACACTTAACGACACACTGTAGTGCCTGGGACAATGTTTAGATGGAGTAGGCTTGTAGCACCTATACCATCCTCTCAGCCTAGTCAGCCATATCCACAGGAGAGACATCGTCAATACGTAAGGAGCTGACTTAGCCAAGGGTTTCTTCACAATGTTTTCCTTCACCGTTAAGCTAGTGTTAATGCGCATATAAATTTTCCGAACGAAAAATCCATTGATGCACGGCCGGGATTCGAACCTAAGGCATGTGGATCGAAAGTCGAGGTACAATCCCACTCGGCCATTTTTAATAGTAGCTCAGCTTTAAACATGCGAGTTTTACTATATTAAAAGACATTATTCTTACCAACATTTTCTCCAGTTTTACTAGAAGTCAAGAAGTGGCCATGAAGTCCCAAGGAGTATGTAGCAACAATTTCTTCAGGGACTTGTCTCGTCACAAAACCACCGTCGAGAAGATCCTTCTTAGTACCACATAGGTATACTTTGCATTCCTAAAATGTATTCATTTTAGTGTTTATCTACGATTTTATTTTATTTTTCGCGTGACCCGAGGGCTGGTGATTATCTAGGCCAGCGTATCAGCATTGCTATTCAGCGCGGCAATGCAGCCAGTGTCTTGTACACGCTTCCGATTGCTACTGATTTGGACCAGTTGAGCTATCTATAAATCGTTTGCAACGGTTTGTAGATAGCTCAACTGTTTCATGTGTATTTTGTAAATATTGTAAGTAAATACTGTATTAGTTGTAATTTTCTTTTTTCAATAATCTATAATGTACTAATAAAACTGTAAAAAAGCCACAAACTAAAATTAAAGATACGGATAAACTAAATATATACAGATCTACCAAATAAACGATTCTGATTCCGAAAATCGAGTTTGCCTCTTTGTTTGTTAACACCTTAAATAGTGGTCCAATTTCAATGAAACGTATACCATTCGGAAGCTAAGAAACAGGTTATATTTTATTGAAATCAAAGACGTAGATTCTTAGATGCAGCTTGAACTCTCTAAACCAAAAGCGACCATTTGCTACGAGGTTCATTATATGCTGGTGACAGATATTTTGGTGAAAAGTGGCGCACGCGTACGTAGTCGGGTATCAGCAAGTTAAAAATATGTTTACCTCCTCAATAATCCTTAGTTCTTGCATCCAATGCCTCAGTCGAAGCCAGGATGCTTGCGATGATGGCTCGTAGCATATTATAGCAGCGTGCGCGCCTCTGTAGTATATCCTTGTCATAGCTTCATATCTGTGGATATGCGCTTAGTATTACTTGGGTAATACTAAGACAGCGTAGTACTACTTGGAGCGTATGTAAAAGGTAGACAACCCTCTCGCTCGCACATTTCAAAATTTTTGAAGATATAATATAACTAAATGTCATTATGTGAAATTGCAGAGCTTCAGGGTCGAGAGAATAACAATGCAAAGGTTCAGTAAAAATATCACAATGATCCAAACAAGTTTTCTAACCAATAAATTTGCACTTTAATTTATCGCATTGGTATAAATTTTTTGGTTAGAAAACTTATTTGGATCAATGTAATATTTTTACTGAACCTTTGCATTGTTATTCTATAGACCCTGAAGCTCTGCAATTTCACAGAATTACATTTAGTTATATTATATCTTCAAAAATGTTGAAATGTGCGAGCGAGAGTGTTGTCTGCCTTACACATACGCCTTGAGTGAATTCTGTCAAACCGATTTGTTTAGTTTTAAATAATAAAATTATTTAATTAGTATAAGTAGAAGTTTAATATAATGTTGTACGTGCGAAACGGATAAACTGTGGGCTCTATTATAAGTTATTTATAACATCTTTATGTACACAAAGCAATAAAATATTCTTATTCTTAATAGCGTCGTACATGAAATCTAATACCAACAGATGGCGCTATTACAAACTTTGTTCTGTACCCTGAACTAGACGTTTCTTTTCTTCTTTGTATTGCTTGACGGATAAAAGGAAGGTATGAGATTCTGTGTTCTGCAGACAAATCGCCGTCTACAGCTGTCTATATTCAACGTAGGTTTAAAACAATATAGGGCATAGAATACTACCCTGTGGTATTCCCAATGGTTTTAACATCCACAAGGTAACTTGAATAGGTATGAGGAGCACATCTGAGAGGAGATCAACTGTGCGTCGAATTAATGACCCTATTTAATTTAGTTACCTAGATATGTGCCCTGACACGGTTTAACAGCTCTCGGCGAAAGTGGAGGGTAATATCATATCTCTTGCTGGGCACAGCACCTTCCCACTTCCCCGCTATTCAAGGTCAGAGCTATTATACCGTGTCAGTACCTGTTTTTTTACCTACTGCTATCGTTCTAGTTGGTAGTACTGTTAGTACATTAAGTATTCTGTGGAAACTTTTAATTGGCCTTCAGTGTATTTTATTATCTTTATCTTCCTACTGTCTTATACCTGTTAGTTTTCCCAAAATTTTTAAAATAAAATAAAATAAAATAATCATGTATAATACCTGCCTTTCGCTTCCTGCTGTGTCCCATATACCGACATTGAAATCTCTTCCATTAGAATGCATTCTCTTTGCACAGAAAGCTGCTCCAACTGTCTGCAACATTGTAAAAAAAAATAAAAAAAATATACATATTCTTGGACATATCACACAACAACTTTTAGTCCCAAACTAAGCAAATCTTGTATTGTACTATGGAAACTAGATTGCTGATAGAATTCTTATACATTTTTATTTGTAAATTCCTACATCTATATCTATAATAATATTATAAAGAGGAAAGATTTGATTGTTTGTTTGCATTGAATAGGCTCCGAAACTACTGGACCGATTTGAAAAATTCTTTCACCGTTGGGAAGCTACACTATCCCCGGGTTACATAGGCAATATTATATTTAAAAAAAAAAAAGGATCCTTACTAAAACTCCAATTATGTAAACCAAGGTGTAAAAAAATTACCTGAAAAATTTCTTACCTAAGAAATTACTGTTAAATACCAGTGCGAAGCCGCTAGTACTTAATAAACATAGTAACACCCAGCTATAGAACAAACTATGTTTGCCACATACAAATGTTTGTTCTTGGTGGGGATCAAACGCACAACCCACAGCATGGAAGGCAGCTCTGCCTTCCATGCTGTGGGTCATGGGTTACTGACTGACTGTCAAAAAAACCATCACTATACCAATCTACACTTCGTAGCAGAGCTGTTATAATATAGCTGGTTCTGTGAAAGGTACATGTGACTAAACAGTTTAACATTTACGAATAATCAAGCAAGCTTGCATGAGTTAGTGGCCAACTCTGGTGACGGAGTTTTTAGGCCGCCTTAAGGCCTCCGTCATGGCTTAACGACTGCTAGAGCCGGGACCGACCCTAACGGTCACCCATACAAATAGTGACCACATAGAATATCGCTTATCTTAGATAATTGGTGAAGATTGACTAAGCAAGCCTAGCCACGAGCGCTTCGAGAACATTTACGAATGATGGAGTGTGATACCTCACTGCGCAGAACTGCGTTGGTCGTGCTATGCAATATTTACGTCTCAGTGATACCTTGTTACACAAGAAACGTCCTCAGTGGACGTGCTGTGTAGGTATTGTGTTACATACAGGTTAGGTTTACTTACGTTTTGGTAAGGAATGTCTGGATTGTATCGGCAGTTGACAAATCTTATGACTAAGCTAGTTTTGCCTACATGCTCACTGCCAAGCAGCACTATTTTGAGATCACAGCGACTCATTTTGGGGAATTATAATTGGATATATTCTCGTATTATGGTATTAAAATATAAACAGACCAAGCACAGCACACGTTCGTTGGTAAATTAATTAAATTACAAGATGTTCTGTTTGTCTTTATCTAGATACGTTTTTATATAATTTAAATTGTTCACGAAAAAACTAAACAAACAACAAAGGTTTTGTTTTGCTTTTGTTTGGCTTTTTTTTATAATGTCATTGCATTGGTACAGATTCTCTTGTTGCATTTTTCTAAATTAGCCTAATTATTTGACAGCTCTGAAATTATAGCTGTCTTTGTCGTTTCAATAGAAGAGAAAGAGATGGCAAAATTTATAGTGCTGTCAAATGAGGTTAGTTTAGAAAAATGCAACAAGAGAATCAATACCCTAACTCATGCATTCGACTACTCGTTTTACTTTAAAAAAAAAAAGGCTGGGGTGTACAACTATTAAAAAATAAATTCAACACACATAAAAAAATACGCATCTGTATCTCGCTGTATATTTACTATTTACCTATAAATATAGGAAAATTCGATGGAAGCTAGATGTATCTTCCATCACGCATTACTGATTATTTTCTCGACCTAGATATGTAAATAATAATTTAGTTGGCAAGCTTGTTCAGTTCGATTTAATTCGATTCGTTCAGAAATCAAATACCTAAATGTAATACACACCTAAACTCATATTAATCAAAATCCTACATAAAAAATCATAATATTTTATGTATTTATATTTATTTATGGTAAATAAATATAAATACATAATCAAAATAAATAGGCTCTGAACCTACCTAGCCCGTCATCGGTTACGGCGTAGATTCCATGACTGAGAACTCAACGAACTCTCGTTGAGTTCTCATCTCACTCATGGAATCTGCGACGACGACGGACTTAAACGAGGGAACGTGTAGGTACCCAACGAGTGGTAATGGTTTTTGAACGAATATGATAATCTGTCAAAACAGGGCTGCCAGTAAATTCTTCAAAACTTGGTGTATTTTCAATAAAATTTATAACAAATAACAATTAATGACGAAATTAAATTGTACGTAATATAGGTATTGTAATTTATTAGAAATTAGAGAAACAACGATTTTGTATCTCGTAAAACAACATTGGTGGAAAAAACAAAAAAGTTTTTAAAATCTTAATAAAGAAACACCGACACTAACCACTAAATAATGAACTATGCCATGTATTATTATTTATAATTTTATATTAAATTGCTGTAGTAAGTTGTAACGCAATAACGCACACGGTAGGATGTAACTAATTGCTCTACATGGAGCTATTGATTTACGTAATGATTTTACGGTGGACCCTGACCGAGAGAGAAAGTCTTGCTCAAGAAAAGTTAACTTTATCCGCCAAGTCCATTAACAAGCCTGTTGCTGAATTAGGTATAGTCCAACCGAGCGAGCAAGTTTCTTGTGTTTTGTATAAAGCTTTATTCCATGACTCCAAGACTATACATAATAATCACTGAAATGTATATTAAATAGTTATGTTAATTATGTAGGTAGGTACATACCTAAACTATTAGTTTTATTAATGATTACTTATGTAGGTAGGAAGTTCGTTATCAAAGGGAATTACCACTACACCATAAATAATTATTCAAACACTTTTCTTTTAATACAACTTCCGCAATACCCTATGGTTAATTTTAAGTACTAGTAGGTATGGTATTATGTGACCTGTGGTTTTAAGTAAATAAGTAGGTAATGAGTTGTAAGTAATTATTGTTTAAATGTGATATTAGTAGATAAGTTCCTATTGACTACCTACAGATATATTTTAAAGTTACCTATTCAATGTAATAAATAGTATTTTGATTGAAAACTGTAGTTTATTTATTTCAAACAACCAAAAATATTACGCACTTAGGTAGGTACCTAATGCACAAAATTAAATATTAACTTTATCAAAAATGTAAAGGAATAGATACGATGTTGGTCATTTTCAAATAATCTTTAGGTAAACCATTGATATAATTATAAGCCTGGTGATTTTGTATTGTCTAGGCTTTATGCTTAGGTACATGTTAGGGCTAGTCTAGGCTATAAAAACGAAAAGATAGCGCGCAATAAATAATCGATCAGATTGAATCAACCATTGAGGTGGTTAAACTGCACATTTGTGAAGTATTGATTAGAGCACCATTTTGTAAGTCAAAGGCATGTTGAGCAGTGCTATACCACAATACAATTTTGTCTCAAGAATTAACATGAAATTTTTTCGGTACCTACCCAACTAACAGAACTTAATAGGTAGATTGATATGTACCTACCTACCTACTAGGCGACTACCTACTAATGCTTGGATAGGACATATCTTACGAACGTAGGTAGTTGCATCTTCCTACTTAGGTTACTATGTAAATCTGCAAAAACGATATCTACACTTAATAATTTGTAAATTATACTTTATTCCCTTCCAACGCATTATTAAACACAGCTCCTTATGTCAAAAATGTGTAAGTACCTATGAATAAAACTATAGTTTCACTATGACTGACTTACATACAGTTTTAAATTGAAATTGAACAATATTAGCTAAAACAGCCAACTTAATTAAAGCTGTAATGGTGTCTATAAATTAATGCATAAAGTATAATTACCTAGGTTACGGGCGTACCTCCTGATAATTACAATAATTGTATCTTATTAGGTACCTAGGTACCTATAAAAAAGTACGCAGGTATAAGCAGGTACTGATCTACCTATAGGTAGGCACTTTAGAAAATTAATATCAAATAGGTAATATCTATTATTAATAATTAATATATACCTACAATATACGAAATTGCTACCATACTTTATATTTGAGTATTGACGTCACTTTAACATTCGGTAGGCAGGTAAATAAGCTATTCTCCGAAAATTAACGAAACAAAGACAGCATAAAATAAAACTCAAGCTATCATCTATTTATGGATTCACTGTGTGGTATTGATATGACCGAATTAAACACGCATAACTTATTATCTAGCTACTAAACTGGTAAATTGTGCATTTATGTAATGGATAAGATTAAAAGAAAGATCTTGTCGAAACGAGATGGAAAAACAAATAATATACAAGGTGAAGCCACACAAAGGAATAACCTCGAGCGTGCGATAGCACGTATGCCGATAACGAAGTCAGTTAAGTAGGTAATAATAATGCCAACTCAACGGTCGACCTACCTATAACTATTGCTTTGGTACACTGTCTTCCTCTGAACTCTTGTCCCACACCCAAAGCAATGTTGCACGGTTAATGCAATTTTAAATTAATGACAAATGGCCCTTATATTTTTTTAATTATAGTTTTTTCTATTCATAAATAAATATTAACACTTATAATAACTTAACTGTATTTATAGATGGATACAATTAAAATTTAGTATTTCCAGAAACAGCACGGACAAATCTAGAAGTGTGTTTGCTTATATCACACACACTATTTATTTAATTGTTAAGTATCTTTTGACAATGTTCTAATGTAATTACTTTGTTTATAAACTCGTATAAATATCAACATTTTTTTTTATGATTGTTATTGTGGTTTTACGCTGTATTACTTTTACGTAAAAATATTTTTACGTAAACAAGACAATACTCACAGTGACCTACTCTAATCATCTGGATTACCACTCAGTGTTGCTGCTACAAAAATATGTCTCTCCTTTTTCACCATTTCGTAGGCAGTCGCTTACCCAATGCTCTTGAAATGGACGTCGCCTCATTTCGTTTTCAATCCGCGAATTTTGTTTATATCTCCGATGATCCGCGTTCAAAACTTTTGTAGTCACTTTTAAAAGCTGTCCCTTCGCACAATTATGTAGTGCGTGCATTTTAAATCATACCAAATCGTTTCTATTACGTATTTTCGTTAGTTTAATTCCACACCTTGCTTCTACAGCAAATTGATTTCGTATCGTATCGAGTTGAAGTGAATTTTTTGATGCGTATTGTTAAATTGTCGTAATTGTTATTTGTTTAAGTTTTTCACTGTAAAGTTGCATTAGAACTGTTTTTGTGTAAGTTTTCAATAGTTATATCTAGTGATTTGTACAAAATGGTTACTTGCTAGAGGTAAGTTGGTTCATACGACGTTTTGGTTGTGGAATGTGGTTTTACAGCTTTTTGAGGGAGCAGATAAGAAATAATTGTAGTTTCATGGGTACCCATGCTAACGATAGATGTAAACTCAGCTCTATCTAACATTGGCCGCGCCTCCTTATCATATTACCTACCTACTTGCTTGTACATAGGCATCTAGTAAGTTCAAGTTCTTCAAAGAATTTGCTCAAAATTCACAGACATGCCACAACAAGAAAGGGTCAATGTGTACTATACATTCTGTGTAACTTGTACTTATAGTAGGTTACTAAGTATTCGCTCAAAAACCTCATACTATTGCCGGAATACTGAAACATCACTCAAAATTTTACCACCACTTTGCCCTGCTTTTTTTACCTTATTCATTAGTAAAGATGGCAATAATATAAGCATGAAATGAATTCAAGTAATGATTCAGTATTTATGAGTAAAATTGTGACCAAGATTTAGACAGATTTTTATAAAAAAACAGTCAAATAAACTATGCTTGTGTATTTTTATAGCATAGAGGCCCTAAAATTATGAGCAATTTTGTCCAAAATGACTATGAATATTCATTTGGTTTTCATTCAAGTATATTTATATGTTTTAATAATAAAAATGATGTACAGGCGTCATGGCTCAGTCGGTAGTAGCTCTGCCTTTCGTGCTGTGGGTCGTGAGTTCGATCCCCACCCAGAACAAACATTTGTGTGGCAAACATAAATGTTTGTTCTATGTCTGGGTGTCTATGTATTATAAGAATGTATTTACAAAAAAAAACTTATATAAGTATTCTATCAGCCATCTAGTTCCCATAGTACAAGCTTTGCTTAGTTTGGGACTGGAGGGCGTTGTGTTAAATGTCCATGAATATTTATTTATTTATTTATAGGAATGAATCTATTGATGGAACTATTATTGTATCAAGTTCAGTTGGTAGGTATAGTTCTACCTTTGCGCTGTGGGTTCGATCCCCACTGTGCACAAACATTGGGTGATGGCTAACATAGATGTTTGTTCTATTATTGTTTGGCCAGTGGCCATGTATTATTTATTTACAAACAAAGAGGTATAAATAAATAAATAAAATATGCTTGGACATCTAGTTCTTGTAGTACAAGCTTTGCTTAGTTTGGGACTAGAGGACATTGTGTCTAATATCCATGAATATTTTTTTTATTCTGAAAAGAGAACGCTAACATTTTAACAGAAGTTTTTGGATACAGTAAACAGCCATATAGATTATATTATAATTAATTTATTCAATGTCCATTTCTGATAGTGGAATAAATATTTCGACGTTTCTAGTGAATTAAGTTAATAGCATTTGACCAAGTATCTAAATATAAATTACTAGCTGATACTCGCGACTTTGTATGTGTGCGAAACTTTCCACCAAAATATCTGTCAACCAGCATACAATGAACCTCGTGCCAAAGGCTGCTTTTGGTTTAGAGAGCTCAAGCTGTATCTAAGAATCCACGTGTTTGATTTCAATTAAATATAGCCTTTGTTTTAATCCGGAAAAAAGGCTTCTCAATGGTATAAGTTTCATTGAAATTGGTCCAGTAGTTAAGGCATGATCCGCTAACAAACAAACAAACACATAAACAGACAAATTCGATTTTTGGAATCAGAATCGTTTATTTGGAGATAGGTACTATCAACAACTACCCCATATTATCTTCAGTTCTTATATACCAAGTAAGTTCATTGCACCAACTTTTTTTGTTTCAGTAAGAATATTCTACACAGAAATATTCAAGATGGCCGTCTGTGAGTCGAGTCAGTTGGAGTCCGGACTTGCCCGGATTAAGAGAGATGAGAGTGATGACACTAGCGAGGAAAGACCCTGTGAGTAGATAACATATAGACAGGTGTCATAGCTCTGCCTTCTGCACTTCGGGTTGTGGGTTCGATTCCTACCAAGACCTTTCTATTTATACGCTCCTTTCCATCGAAAGATTGTCTGGAAGAAATTGCTCCCTAGCGATAATACCGCCCATTGTACGTACTTGTTAAATCTTTTTTTTCTGTAAGCTGTCTCGCATATTATTTTGTAAGGAGTACCTTCATTTTTTCTTTCAAGAAGAAAAAATTTTTGTAAACAAAGATGCTTGGTCTGGTTGTTACTATGTAATATAAGTAGGTATGTATCTACGAAAAATAGTATATATAAGTATTCTATCAGCAATGTAGTTCCCTTAGTAAGAGTTTTTACTTTGTTTGGGACTAGATGGCGCTGTGTATAAAAATGTACCTACAGGAATACTATACACGAATTTAAAAATAAGTTGAACCATATGTTACAACTGAATAAAGTCTATTTCCAATCTTATTTCCAGTACCAGTGCCTTTGACAGTGGACTATCGGTCGCCAGTTTCTCACTTCGTACCACCAGCGGTCGAGTTGTATGCCGCTAGGCAGAAGCAGGAACAAGTTAGCTCTGGTACGTAATATAAACCTTATGGAGGTAGGAATAGGGATGCTTTCTAAGCGGAATGATAAAAAAAAGAAGCAGAATTGAAACGACTTCTTAGGGTTAAAGCACACTGACTTCGAAATCGCAGCGAAATGTCAATCTAAAAATTTACATTGCATTTTGACCTTTATCTCCACAATAATGTAGTATGTAAATAATGATGAACACAGAAGCCGCCAGTGTGCTTTGACCCTTTGAAACTCAGTCTCAACCGAGACTCAAAAATAGTTTCTTATTGAAAAACACCAAAAAAGCTGTGCTCTGACTTGAGCATTGGTTTAACACCTTAAACATACGGGCCTGGGACGTTTCTTTTGTTAAAGAAAGTGGTATGTATGTTCAATAAAACAGTACTCGTATCTACGTATACCTACAACAGAAAAGTAAAGCTTTGGTCTCGCGATCGTAGCGTACAACCCTGCTGTATGCGACATGCGGCGTCGGACACATAATCGTATGGAAAACGTCTAGTATGGTCTCTTGTTCCGTCGCAGTCTGCGTCAGCGGCGAAGAGCAAACGCGGTACGTTCCGTTGAGCCGCATTGTGCGTTACGATCGCGAGACATATACAGACGTTATGAGAGTAAATAAAACATAAGAATTTGGCATTTCAAAATCTTTGATTTTCTACCTATACAAAACAGGATGTTTTTTTTTGGTCTTGTCCAATTTTTGTTTAAAAAAAAAATTAACTACTCTCTAGTTTTTTTTGCGGAATGTTTGATAGGAAAGTGAAACAATAGAATGGCTACATTTGCAACCATTGGATTGTTAAAAAATAGCTCAATACAAAATACACACACGAAAAAAGTTTTAAGAAATCACACACACAAATCGAAGTAATTTGGGCCCGTGTATTTTGCAGCTGAATCTAGCGAGACCACGCCTATAAAACGCAAGCGTGGTCGGCCACGCGTGGACAAAACCAGCCCTGAGTACTTGGCGAATCTCGCTGCTAGGAAACAGGCGAGGGAGATGGGTATGTATGGTGTTGTGTGTAGATTAGTTTAGTTTTGTAGAGTTCTAGTTAGTTCATATAAGGTCAAGGCAGATTGACGTAGAAGTAAGCGTCAATCTAGCTTACATTGCATATTGACCCCTACCTCGTACCGTAATGCACACATTTCTATCGAGTTAAAATCCTATAAAAGATCTACGCGTGTCTCTTTATAAAAAATGTGTGCATTATGCTGTGGAGATAAGGATCAATATCCAATGTACATTCTTAGATTGCCGCTTGGCTTCGAAGTCAATCTGCTTTGATTCTTAGGGTCAATTTCCACTCTCTTTAAGTACAGTAAGCGTGGCATCAATCGCTTCGCTTTGCAGTCAGGTAGTCGCAGTGTAACTACACGCTACTGGACTTATATAAGAGTAAATCGTCCTTTAGCTCTTATGCTGAGCAATGCCCAAGTTTAAATCGTTAGTCAAGCATACATTTGGTTTCTTAATGTTGAGCAGAGATTTTGATAGAAAACTGTATAAAAATCTATGCTTGAGTCTCGAGTCATACTTGAGTATTTTGTTGGCATACGAGCATTACTCCGACGCTCAGAGAGGTAACTTAAACGTACTACTTAAAATATGCGGTGTCTGTTTGTCTTTACTAAGTAAGAGATGTCAATAGACTAAGAGTTGATTATCTTTTAAGGTACGCCTCTGAGTGCGACTGTTAAAGTGTTAGAGTAGGTATTTAAGCTTCAGCTAGAGTTATCTGTCAATGTCCAGTAGTTTAGTTTAAAGTTAGAAGTTGCGCTAAACTTTATGGCCGATCTCATTTCGATGGAGTAAGGAAGCTATCAAAATAGTTTTTAGACTTATCCCAGACATCTGGGATCTCCTATGGATTCGAGAAAGTGCTGTGGTCCATCGGACACTCACGGAATATACGTCATCGGATTGGTTAAGGCTTTGCCAAACAGAACGCGTACTTACGCCGCGTCAGAGCGCTAAGTTGACGCCGCGCTATAGCGCCGAATTGTGTTTTACTAGACGGTATTCTACTGTCTCTGTTTGGCAAAGCCTTTATTGGATGGTAGTCAATGACACTCCATCCCAACAACCAATCCGTAGTCTGGGAGTAACCTAGAAAGTTAAAAAAACAAAATGCTTTTGCAGCAGTCAGTAGTGAATTTGTAATGCATTGCCTCTATAGACTCTAGCTGCTCTAAATGTATTTATAATTAAGCAGTAATGGAAAGAAAAATTGTGGAAATGTCGAAGCTTTATTTTATCACACCGCTTTTAGAACGCTAATGCAAAGTTCGCTATAACAATTTCACTGTGTTATAAAGTTTGGTGCAACTGAGGGAGTACGATTAAGACATCGAAAATGTGGTAAAGATGATTAAAATTTGAGTCGCATTGCGTGGTGATATAGAAACACTCAGAAAATGAGTGGTCGTAGCCGCGCAGTGTATTTGAAAATTTTAGTTCAATTCTCGAATAATTATAAGCGTAGCTAGCGTAAAATTGTTTTAAACGTAGAAGTCATAGAGAAAATATGTGTACATATTTTTTTTTACGAAATAAGCTATGTTGATTTGGTACCTTTTTTAGTAAAGAAAAATCATAATTATATAAGTTGAAATATTGGAAATGATAGTCGGATACGAAAGAACCTTGGCGTTCAGATCCTAACACTGTAAATTGGGGGGGTAAATTAACAGTAAAGATCAGAGCACACTGACTTCGAAGCGAAGCGTCAATCTAAAAGTTTACATTGCATATTGACTCTTCACACATTTTTGTACATTCGTGATTATCGAATAGCGCTTTCTTGTCTTGATAGTAATATGCGCGTTATGTTGTGGAGATAGGGGTCCATAATGCTATGTAAAGTTGTAGATTGACGCTTGGCTTCGAAGTCAGTGTGCCCTGATCCTTATTCCAAGTTTCATCCAAATCGGATCAGTAGATTTTGCGTGAAAGAGGAACAAACATACATACATCCTTACGAACTTTCGCGTTTATAATATAGGATAAGATTGCTCGTGCGCGGGCCTCTTTGAGTCACAGAATCTCTAGCACACATATTTCCTCTTAAGTCCTAGAACTTTTTAAGTTTTTTTCTTTTTAATTTTGCACCGCATCCTCGCTTCTTACGCATGCTATATCTCCAGCGGCCATGATGAATACTCCGTCGGAAGTGCCTCCGGGCGGGAAACGGAAACGAGGCCGGCCGCGGATCGACAAGACTAGTCCGGAGTATTTGGCGCGGAAACACGCCAGGGAAATGGGTATGTATGGCCTTATGGGTGTGCCAGACAGTCCGGTGGAAATCAGCCAGTAGTAGTTTCCATAGTAGTTTTTAATAAAAAATAAGTACATTTTTCAAGACTTATCACTTATATGATGTGTAAAATAAGCCCTTTTTGGCTAACTATACATTTTCAAGCACCTAGTAGTGGCTTGTAGATTAAAGTGTAGTTTTTTGTGTTATAATAGTATCAATTTTCCTAAACTAACCTAATATGACGGCACTGTCAATGTTGTCGTCCCTTTCTTATAAACTGAAACAACAAAGACGGCAGTAGTTAATAACGCTGTCAAATTGAGTTGGTTTGGGAAAATGCAACAAAATTAAATGTACTAACTCTAAATCACGCCAAACGGATTCTGGGTAAGCAAAGTGTGAACTGGTTTTTGCTTTCAGATATAAAAAAATGATTTTTAAAGGGTTTCTGCTTGCAAAAATAAACAATAAACTATTGTAAGGGCTTGTTACTAATGTAGTTCTGTTATGAGTTGAGGGTAAGTAACATGCGCGTAATGGCCGCAGGTTATGGGCCCAGGCTTGGAGGTGAGGGTAAGAACTGTCCACTAAAGGATTGGGAAGCGAAATTGTGATATTTTTGAACCACAATCTCGCTAAAGTGACGTTTGGAAAAAACGCAAAAAATAGCTAGAAATAAATATGTAAATAGTTAGACAAAAATCAAGTAACATGTGCATGATTCAATAACACACGTCCTTTGGGCCTAAGATGCGCACCGCGAGATATTTGTCATGTCGTTCTGTCAAAATGTAAGCATTTTGTACCAGTTTAGGAACTATTGCATTATCTGTGGTAATGTTGTCGAGAAACCGCGCCTTTGAATTTTCTACTTTTGACATTTCTGCACGACCATTATCTCGTCCTCAAAGAGGTACGACGACTAAGAAGTGTCAAAAGTGTACATTATGGCGCGTTTTGTCGACACCATTAGGCACCACAGATAATGCAATAGTTCCTAAACTGGTACAAAATGCTTACATTTTGACAGAACGACATGACAAATATCTCGCGGTGCGCATCTCAGGCCCGCTTGACTGGTTGTATATAATTGCACAGAATATAGCTAACACACACATAAACACATACTATGTACTAACACAAAACCACGCGTTTTTGTATGGGTTGCCAGAGTTCACGGATTTTTACATGTCGATCCTAACCACTTGCTTTGTTCACTCTCATGACGCTGTAATACTATTGGCTTAGGGTAGGGCCTCTAGCTTATCACTTCAAAGAGGGCATAGACAATTGTAAACAAAAGACGGCAACTGACAGCAAACTGAAATGGCTGTTTCTCAATCGCGTTATTACACTATTAGATTTAGTCGGACTAACTGATAGTGATGAGACCAGTTGAGTTTTTTCAAACTCGAGTTATTTTGGTTGAATCGAGGAATCACATGAATATAAACTCATACATGTTAGAAACACGCATAAGTTTTTCTAACCATCAAACTTGCACCCGGATCGAGTAGTTTCTACTCAATTTGCGACTCGAACGTATTGATTATTAACTCGAGTTTGAAAAAACCCAATTCGTCACATCAGTTAGCATGCTTAATATCAAGTAGTGTAATACCCTCATCAGATGGCTGTACTAGTACAAGCTTTGCTTAGTTTGGGACTAGAGGGCGTTGTGTAATGTCCAATTATCCATGAATCGATTGTTATATACAGTGATACTATTGATGGAATTTTTCATCGCACACAGCACATTGTACTTTCAGGCCGTGCTCACTTTGGATACGATTTCATCCGAATTTGATTCGTACGACTACGCACGAATGATACCGACCTTCCAAGGACTATGGGAGCGCTCACACTGCATGCGATCAGTCGTACGTATACGTACGTTTACTTACGACGTCCGAATACAATCCGAACTTGTTGGGATTTATCACGCGGTCGTACTATTTGACGGAGAAAAACGTATTCAGTGTGAGCACTCAATTCGCACGAACATTACTCGTACGTTTACGTACGAACAAATTCGTGTCCAAAGTGAGCACGGCCTTACATCTCTTGTGCATATAAGCTTTACGGTGTTTTCCCACTAAAGCTAAGGTACGTTGCTAAGGATGTGTTTGAAATCCACCAATAGGAATCGTTTGTTTTCATATTAAACGAGTCTTATTGGTGGACGAGCCGTCGCCCGCTGAGTTGCTCGCGTTCTAGACCGTTTAGGGTGCGACTTTTCAAAATTCCTTTCTTAGTGCATCCCTAAATACAAATACAAAAAAACATTTATTGCCTCTGAAGATATTACAAGGTTATAGTTAACAGTAACTTCGAAGAGGGCAAAAAGGGTAAATTCAGCATAAACTGGATGCTAGGCATCCAGCGCTGGTTTTCAATTTACCCCTCTTACCCCTACACTATATACTACCCTTCAAATTTCAAACCTCTAGGACTTATAGTTTAGGCTGTGCATTGATTGTCAGTCAGCTTCAAAAGAGTTTTATATATTTAGTAGATTAGATGTCAAACACACCCTTAGCAACGTAGATTAGAATAGCTCTGGTACAAAAGCATCCATGCTACTCTGGGTTCCTGTCGAGATAGAAACAGACGCACTGGTTAACTTTCTAGCTATAGTAGGTGCCAAATAACACCGCAATACAGGTCATTCACCCACCTTCACGACGATGTCGCAAAATTCAATTTATGAATGGTAAACAAACAGTACTACGAGATTCGAGCGATACCGTCTTAGCGACAGGTTTGTCTGGAAAGCGACAGAATTAGCCATTCATAAATGGAATTTTGCGACATCGTGGTGAAGGTGGGTGAATGAACTGTATTGCGGTGTTATTTGGCACCTACTATAGACTAATTTCTCCGGTTTTCACTAACAAATAGCTTGGATTTCTGGGAAAGTGTTGCGGTCTTAGAATATCGTTATCGTATCTTAGAGTTAGTGGCCAACTCTGTTGACGGAGTTTTTAGGTGCCTTAAGGCCTAAGTCATGTCTTAACGACTGCTAGAGCCGGGACAGTTTAACGTGCCCTCCAAGGCACGCAAGCGCTCAGATGTAAATGCACTGTCACCCAAATAGTGACCGCGTCGAGGTCGCTTAACTTAGATAATCAGTGAAGATTGACTAAGCAAGTCTAGTCACGAGAGCTTCGAACCTAATGCTTAATTTAGGATTGAGTCTCGTTTCATACTTGAGCATTGTTTCAGCATACAAAACTGAAAAGAGTGAATCGGCAGTAATATTATGAGTATTTTGTTCGCAGAAGCCTTGGAGCGTAAGGTCAAGAAGGAATATAAACGTCGTGGTACTGCAGGTAAGCTTAATACATTTATTATAAAGTTGTAAAGTTTTGTATACAAACTTGTGTAAAAAAATCGCTTTGAAAAACTTCGAAGGGTTATAAAGGGTACCTCGTCAATATCAACTACTTTTCTTATGGCACTAACCAACAATTCAATGTCAAAAATCTTAGGTGAGATTATTAGTCGTGCAAAATCTCGTTCTCGGTCTGAGGAACGGTTGAGAAGCTGTTCATTATAATATTGTATTGATCCAAACTAGTTTTCCGACGAAGAAACTTGTACCGATGATGTTACCATTGTGGGGGAACATTTATTGGTCAGAAAACTTTGGATCAATAAGATATTTTCGCTGAACCTTTGCATTATTATTCTCTAGACCGTGAAGCTGCGATTTTTTTACATCCCAGTGATGCTAGTAGTTCGCCCCGAACTGAGGTCTCGTGACGGTCGGAGGTTAATAAAACCCAAACAATTTTTATTGAAAATGGTTGTAATAAACTTTGCAAATCGCTTCGAAATCGCCGTCTAGCTAAGTACCAGTCTTACTTGAACTACAAAATCATTGAAACTCCCAAGAAATGGTAGCTCACGGTATACTGGGTTGGCCAATTTTATAATTTTTACAACAACTCAAAAACTATTAGACCTAGAATCAAAATAAAAACGGTTTTGGAATGTCTAAACAAAACCCTATCATATGACACCCCACTTGATATTATTGTACGACTTTTTTTTACTCCCTTTGGACCCTCATAACTTCACGACCCCTTGACCGATTTACTTCATTTAAACTTAAGAGTACTATCCGTATACCTACCAAATTCTGTGAAGATCGGATAAGCAGTTCAAAAGATCTCGACGAACAAACATACAAACAACATTTTTGCCCAAGTTGTCACTAAGGCACTAACACAATTATATCTCCAAAAATGTTTAATGTGCGAGCTAAAAGATTTTTGACGTTACCCTTCGCCTTAAGTAACTTTGAAGGAATAGGACTTTAGTTTGACTTGATTTGCAAAAGATTTCGTCCGGGTTCAGTACTAGCACCTATTTCGTAGTAAGGGTGCTTCTCCACCAGCGGGCCTAAGATGCGCACCGCGAGATATTTCTCATGTCGTTCTGTCAAAATGTAAGCATTTTGTACCAGTTTAGGAACTATTGCATTATCTGTGGTACCTAATGGTGTCGACAAAACGCGCCATAATGTACACTTTTGACACTTCTTAGTCGTCGTACCTCTCTGAGGACGAGATAATAGTCATGCAGAAATGTCAAAAGTTGAAAATTCAAAGGCGCGGTTTCTCGATAACATTACCACAGATAATGCAATAGTTCCTAAACTGGTACAAAATGCTTACATTTTGACAGAACGACATGACAAATATCTCGCGGTGCGCATCTTAGGCCCGCAGATCTAAACTACGTTGCTAAGGATGTGTTTGACATCCACCAATAGGAATCGTTTGTTTTTATTGATCGAGTGAGCGACGCGAACGAGATCTTAGTGACAACTTGGACAAAAATGCTTTGTATGTTTGTATGTTTGTTCTTCGAGATCTTTTGAACCGCTTATCCGATCTTCACAGAATATTGTAGGTATACGGATAATACTCTTAAGTTTTACTGGTTTGATAAATGAAGTAAATCGGTCAAGGGGTCGTGAAGTTATGAGGGTCCAAAAGGAGTAAAAAAATATGTACAAAAATATCAAGTGGGGTGTCGTATGATAAGGTTTTGTTTAGATATTCCAACCCCGTTTTTATGCTCGCATTTGTGTGTTTTGATGTGAAGGGTATTGAAATTAGTCACTAAACTTAAGTGTGGTTTTTGAATAACACCAAGTGATGTTTGAAATTGTAAATAACAATAACATTTTCCACTAATAATATGTACACATTCTGGACGTAGTATCAAAAGGTTCAGTATGTTTTGACTACCCTCTTAGATAGTTTTAAAGGGGTACTTTTTTTATGTCTGGAAAAGAAAATAAAGTGTTTAAAGTATAAAAGTAATACCATGTCAAAATTCTTTAAATCATACATTAAAACAAAATTTAATGTTGCCAGCTTCAGATCAAAAACTTCCCGACTGTGTACATTCAGCTCCTCAGAGCAAATACCAATGGAAAGCGAAACAGATTAACAACAAAATCCCAAGTGATGTGTCTCAGTTGTGGATCGGCAAGTTCAAAAACGTAATAAAACGAAGACTTCTTTTAAAAGCATACTATAAAATATGTATCTGATTATTTAGAAAACAAACAAGCTTGGGACGAACTAGCTCCAACTCATCCAATAAAAAAGAATGTAATCATACCTAATTATACAAAACGTAATGACTATTCAAAGTGATCAGTGAGATTTTATTGAATAAAAGCTTTTTGACTTTGACTTACACAATTTTTTTTTATCTATATGGTAAGATTTCTTTCCATCGGTATACCTCCGAGTCTTAACACCATGTAACATGCATTATTTCACCGCTTTAGTGAAGACCATCACCAAAGTAAAATCTACGCACCGGCCGGCGCCGCGTGTTACAAAAATGTTGCCAGTTAAAACCGCTCGGAAAATACCCCAAATGTCGGGAAAAATGTCGGGTAAAATCGTGGCGAGAAAGATATCCGAATCTCATAGGACATTGATTATGAGGAGAAACGCGAGACTTGTTCGGGTTAAAAGAAAAGGTACTTGCATGCTCGTAGAACTAGCTACGTTATTTGGTTTTGGATGTTTTAAAAGCTGTTGAATTTGTTTGGGTATTATAAATTTAGTTGTCTGGTAGAAATCGTGGTTATTTTCGAAGTCAAATAAATACTTATAATTTTTTTTTAGTTTTCCATTAAATTTTTAATTGATATAAGTAGCAATTTTATGAATTGTACAACGCATGTAAGTAATTGATAAAATATAGTTTTTATTATTTAATCCAAAAATTTAAAAAGATTCGTAAGTTCCTTTTATAAATATAATAAAATGTATAATTAGATGAATGGTAGGATAGCATGAAATTTATAAAAAAGTTGTAAAATTTATAAAAAATTATGTTAAAGCATGCGATCAATTATTTTATATTTCGTAGTTAGAACCAAAAATTTTAAATTTAAGATTGAAAAAATTTACAATAAAAAATAGGTGTAATAATAAATCATACCAAAGTAGCCATTGTTAACTGCAAGACCAAATTCTGCACTACAAATTGAAATGTTACTTATTTCTATAAGATCAAGATTCATTTTGCAACGGCTGCGCGGTAACCTGAACAAAACGCAGTGGAGGTGGGGGGGCAAGCTTTAAATTATGTCTTACTACTAACAGATCATCATCATCATCATCATCATCATCAAATACCCTCAATATATTCACTATTACACAAAAAAAGTAACAGAACGAAAGCTGTTTGAATTTTATGTTCAAAGACACGTGTCTCTGATTGGCTAAATGGAACTTCATTTTTCTACCCACCAATGGGACGTTTGTCAGCTTTAAATACTCAACGCTGATTGGTTGATTATCAGATTCCGGTGCGTCATCGTCCACTGGGGACACAACGCCTCGTGTCAAACGTAAATACACGAAACGAACGCCGAGCGCTAAGAATAATGATGGTGTAAGTTCTTTTTCTTCAAGAATATAAAAAAAATTACCTTGGACATTTCACACAACGCCCTCTAGTCCCAAACTAAGCAAAGCTTGTACTATGAGAACTAGATTGCTGATAGAATAATTATATTAGTGCATAGTTACACACATTTACATGAACAAGCAACTATACTTTACATCACAAAATTTTTTGTTCTTGATGGGGATCGAACCTACAATCCACAGCGCAGAAGGCCGAGCTATAACCGACTGAGTTGTGATGCCTTTATTTTTTTATTAATGTTACGTTTATTCACAGACCCCTCAAACTGAAAAAGCTAAGGGCAAACGAGGCAGACCAAGAAAGGACCAGTTGCAGAACAGACAAGCCCAAGCTGGACGTAAGTTAATATTTTGTATAATATCAGAAAGTTGGTCATAGTTGGTCTACATGAGTCATAACTTATGACTTATGTAGACCAACTATGACCAAAAAATTATTAATAAATGCTTATGACTCATAAGTATTTATTGATAATTTTTAGTTACAGATCACATGAAATAGTATATTTCATTACAAGTGCGGAAAGGCTGTCATTGCAAAGAGTTCCGACAAATGTCTACCCGAGCCATTCTGGTAGGCAAAGGGAACTATGCCCATACAGCCAAGTCTTCAGTAGAATTTTTTATTGATATAAAATGAAAATGAAATTTAATGAGATGAAATGAAATGAAACCTAACCTAACTCATTCAATCAAATCATTAAATATGATATTGAAACAAATTAGTAGCTTCTTTTTAGAAATATACGTATTTGCATGAATCATAAAAACTTCTATGAATTTTTTGAGTAAAAACTTCATGGTTTTCTTTTTAATAGACATTATTTTGACAGTTAGGAAAGAGAACGCACGCCACTTTTTGAGCAACTGAATTAAAAATGATTATAAATAATCTATACTATTATAAAACTGTTACAAAACAAAAACTAAAATTAAACATAATGGATAAACTAAATATGCAGAATGCAGATGTACTAAATATACGATTCTAATTCTAGAAATCGAGTTTGTCTGTTTGTTTCGCGGATCACGCCTTAACTACTGGACCAATTTCAACGAAACTTATACCATTTGGAAGCCCCTTTTTCCGGATTAAAACACACGCTATATTTTATTGAAATCAAAGACGTGGATTCTTAGGTACAGCTTGAAGTCTCTAAACCAAAAGCAGCCATTTGCTACGAGGTTCATCGTATGCTGGTTGACAGATATTTTGGTGGAAAGTTTCGCACGCGTACGAAGTCGCGGGTATCAGCTAGTTACTAGTATTATTTAATTAATCGTGTTTAAATATTTTATTAAAATAATGTGATTGTTATTAATATCTTTTCTAGAAATCCGTGTTCGCAATAATCTAATGCCAGCTAACAATGAACCTATTTCACTGGATAGCGACGAAGAACCCGATTTAGGTACGTATTGTTGAGAGATCATTTTTCATAGAAATAAACTTAATTACTTACCAAAAATCGATTTTCATGCGGCTTTTTTTTTATTTATTTATTATGGTATACAAACAGTGCCTCAATACATATAAATATTGTGGTATCTTATACTAACTTATTAATTGTGGCAACATCGTTTACCACAGATTACTTAAATAGTAGTAGGTTTATTCAGTTCATGAGTGGGTACATAGTAAGTACCTACCTACCTACGTACAATTCCAAAATTTGAAGAATCTTATTTCTAAAAATGCTAGGACTCATTACCGCAATATCTATATAGTTTTCATAAAGTAACCTAATTTGACAGCAGTAAAATTGTTTTCGTCCCTTCCTCATAAACTGAAACGAGATGGTTATAATTTTAGAGCTGTCACATTAGATTAGTTAAGAACGATGCAACAAGAGAATCGATACCATTGCCTGTTTTATGGCCGAATACTCAAACGCCACTCAAACCCCACTCAAACCCCACTCAATTTAAGTTCCGCTTAAATTATTGCCATCTCTTACAAATGAGTAATGTCAAACAGAGGCAGAGCAATTTTAAGTGGCGGGCGCTCAAATTTGAATGACTTTTGAGTATTCCAGCCATTGTGAGTTATTTTATCATTTTTCGTCTGGATTGAGACTCTTCTTTGATATATTTTCATAAAAAAGTATTAAAAAATCTATGGGTGAGCATTCATATTTAAATTTTTATTCTGTGGATTTTTTGTATTATACCTTACATCTTAGTATTTTTATTATTACAACCAATATTTATTATATTTTATTTAGCCCTCTGTGCCCCACTGTTGATCAAGAGGATTCGAACCCACTGAGCTGTGACGGATTTCATATAATTTGTTTTATCTAGGTTCACCCGGTGCCGCATCAGACTCGCTGAGTCTTGACGAGAATCTACGAGCGTTGAGGCATATCCACGAGAAATATGCTAATATTGATAAGGTGGGTCACTTATTTTGATAGTTACGGCGACTGGTAAGGTCAGACAACTTCCTCGCTCGCACATATCAACATTTTTGAAAATATAATATAACTAAATGTATTTATGTGAAATTGCAGAGCTTCAGGGTCGAGAGAATAACAATGCAAAGGTTCAGTAAAAATATCACATTGATCCAAACAAGTTATCCAACCAAAAAATGTGCACTAAAATTGGTCGCATTGGTACATTTATATCTTCAAAAATGTTGAAATGTGCGAGCGAGAAGGTTGTCTGACCTTACCAGTCGCCTTAATACTATGACGATGAAGAAAAATATTAAAAATACCACATAATTTTTTTTTGTTATATACATTTATGTCTTGTCATATGTCGACAAAAATATCTTACGAAACATTATTCTAAATGAAAATGAAAGTTACTACTGTGACGATGAAGAAAAACATTTAAAATAATACCTAGTAAAACATTTTTTTATTTTATTTATTTATTTATTTTTCAATGTTCACAAAAAATTGTGTCTAAGCATTATTCTAAATAATTATATACCCTCTCTTTTGCTTCGCCGTAGTCGGGTAAAAATGAAAGTTACTACTGCTGTGACGATAAAGAAAAACATTAAAAATAATATAAAATTTTTGTAACATTTTTCTAAATAAAAATGAAATAAATTTATTTGTCGAGGTTAATTTCTGTAAATTAGATATTTGAGGTATTTATCTTATACTTATGGCCTCTGTCCGTCATTTCGACAGACAATAAATAAAAATAAAAATACATAAATATAAATACAATAAAGAAATATTTAATTTTCAGGACGACATGTTTGAAGCGCACTTACTAGCTGCAAACTTCAAAAAGCCACCCATAGATGGCGTTCAACGGACTATGGACGATGACGCCATGTCGGTTCGGAGCTCTGAAGGTTAGTTGGTAAAAAAACCGGGTGCAATAAGACCAGCCTCGAAATCATCAGAGGTTTACGTACCCATCAACTAAGTACGTCACAACTTTTTTTTTAAAACGACTATTAAGTGAGCAATGACTGCTTACTATTATTTTATATACCCAGAAAATGGGTGCATACGGGTATTTACCGGGTGCGTGTTTGGGTATATACCCAAAAGTGGGTAACCGGGTACGTGCCCATTTCTAGTGAGAACGAATAAGAACTGTCAACTAGGTGCCGCCCGCGACTTCGTTCGCGTCCCGTTGGATCCCGTTAATTTTTCGGGATAAAAAGTAGCCTATGTGTTAATCCAGGTCGCGGACAATATATATTACAAGATTCATCCAAATCGGATCAGTAGTTTTTACGTGAAAGTGTAACAATCATCCAAACACAAACTCACAAACTTAGTAGGATTCTTCTAAAATGTATATTATTTTACTACAGGTGGTTCAAGTCGCTCCAGAAAAGAAGAGAATCGGGATAGGGTTGAGAAACTGGAAGATAGCTCTAATTCTGATTCTGACAGCAGTAGCTCGGGTTCTGGTAAGAAAATACAAGCTCAGTAACACTGCCTTCGACGCTGTAGGTTGTGGGTTCGATCCCCGTGCAAACCAAACGTGTTCCGTATTATCAGTGAACCGGACTCAAGCATAGATAGATAGATATAGATAGTTTATTTGACATACACACAAAAAAATACAGAATGGACGTAGAAAATATTTATTTTTTTACTCTTATCTATGCTTTGGCTTTTGCTAATTCTATGGGCCTTAATGGTTAAAGCTTCGTTTATTTTGCAGGCAGTTCGAGTTCTGGATCCTCTTCATCATCATCATCATCGTCCGGCTCCTCAGATAGTTCTGACTCCGAGTCTGATACACCACGCACAGAGACTGAAACGCTTAACAGGTACGATCCAGAATAGTTCCCGACACGTTTTAATAGCTCTGATCTTAAATAGAGCTGACGTGTTTTAATAGCTGTGGCCTTGAATGTAGGTGGTGGGGGGTGCTTAACGCAGTGAAAGAGATATAGATTACTCGCTCCGCTTTTGCCGGAAGGTATTAAACCGTGTCGGGGCATATACCGGGGTCAAAAAGACCACTCCTGATTTGGAGGGGTTAAAGTATTCTTAAGCTATGCAATGAAGTCACCATCTATACTATTATAAAACTGTAAAAAAGCCAAAAACTTAAATGAAAGATATGGATAAACTAAATATGCACATCTATTAATTAAACGATTCTGGGCCTCTACTGTGAAAAATGACTTACGAAGATTCCGATAATCGAGTTTGTCGGTTTGTTTGTTCGCGGATCACGCCTTAACTACTGGGCCAATTTCAACGAAACTTATACCATTCGGAAGCCCTTTTTTTGATTTGGAACATAGGCTATATTTTATTGAAATAAAAGACGTGGATTCTTTGATACAGCTTGAAATTTCTAAACCAAAAGCAGCCTTTGACACGAGGTTCATTGTATGCTGGTTGACAGATATTTTAGTGGAAAGTTTCGCAGGCGTACGAAGACGCGGGTATCAGCTAGTTCCATTATAAAAAACGCCAAAATTTGGCAACTTTGAACGTGTCACTAGGAAACCGAAAGAAATGAATGCCATTATAAGAATGACAAATCCTTGTTTTCCAGCACATACCCCACTCCACCGTGGGCTACCACCCCTTTCCCCGCGTCCGGCTCCGGATCGGACTCGGAGCCGGATCCGGAACGAGCCTCGTCTCCGGTCGTCAGTCACGACGACATCTCTGAGAGCGACAATGAGTCGCCCGATAAGAGCTATCAATGCCACATCTGCAAGAAGTGGTACTCTACCAGAGTTACACTCAAGTAAGTGATGTTACACAGCCAAAAGTCACTAAAATTACCAAAGTCACTAAAATTACCGCAATTCACTAAAATTAACAAAAGCCACTAAAATTACCATAAGTCACTAAAATTACCAAAGTCACTAAAATTACCTAAGTCACTAAAATTACCAAAAGTCACTAAAATTACCAAAAGTCACTAAAATTACCAAAGTCACTAAAATGACCATAAGTCACTTAAGTTACCTAAGTCACTAAAATTACCAAAATACACTAAAATTACCAAAAGTCACTAAAATTACCAAAGTCACTAAAATTACCTAAAATTAAAACTCGGAGTAATGCTGGTTGCGAACAACCCACGTTGGTCTTCCGTTAGGACCAATTTCGATGAGCGGACGTAAACTATGAAACTAAGTGTAAAAACAAGAACAATAAAAAAAAATGTGCAAAAAATAAAAGAAAAGCAAAAAAATCTGTCAAAACAAACTCAAATTTAAGTCGGTTTATCTATTTATACCATTCCCCCTCTAAAAAGCTTATTTTATTCACTGAAAACAGTGAATAAAAAGCACTTTTACTCACTGTTTTGGTGTTTGAATTTAGAACACAAAACAATAATTAGATGGAGGTCAAATATATTATATTTGACCTCCATCAAATTATTGTTTTTGCGCAAGGAGGTTGTATTAGCATTGGCTATACAACCTCCAATCTTTCTTTTTCTCGTAGTCATGGTATAAAGTATAGTATGCAACTCTTGAATAAAACGGATTTATACCGAGGGCCATGAACCACTCACGTCGTTCAGGATTCTAACACTTGAATCAATCACTCCCTACGGTCGTGATTCAGTCGTTGGAATCCTTCACTTGCTTGTGTTTCATTTATGGCCCTCGCTTTAAATCCGTCTTTTATTCACTAGTTACGTAATATACTATTTTAATACAGTTGCTCAAAAAGTGGCGTATTGCAGGGACGTATAGCGTTCGGGATGTGGGCTATTACACTCTCGTGCTTTTTTTTTACCTTTCCTGAACTCGTGCGTTCTCTTATGTCTATTAAAAAGAAAAACCAACCATGAAGTTTTTACTAAAAAAATTCATAGAAGTTTTTGTGATTCATGCAAAGACGTATATTTCTAAAAAGAAGCTACTAGTTTGTTTCAGTATCAGATTTAATGATTTGATTGAATGAGTTAGGTTAGGTTTCATTTCATTTTATCTCATTAAATTTCATTTTCATTTCATATCAATAAAAAAATTCTACTGAAGACTTGGCTGTATGGGCATAGTTCCCTTTGCCTACGAGAATGGGTGAAGAAAAAAACATCTCTGCTTATATTCTACGGTTGGCGCCATTTTTCAGAAATTTTCTTTTTATTAAATTGCTTCATTTTTTCGCAACTGTATTAAAAATAGTCGTTCAGTACACGTGCGGAACCGTCATTGCAACTTGTTCCGACTGTCAACCCTCGCCTTCGGCTGCGCCTCGGCTTGGGTAGACATTTGTCGGAACTCTTTGCAATGACAGCCTTTCCGCACTTGTAATGAAATATACTAATTTTAAACTTATTTCAGAATCCACCGTCGCAGCCATCAGAATCGCGGCAACGGTAATTCCCGATCCCGCACTCGAGTTGCAGATCGATACGAATGCGATATCTGTAATGAAACATTCCCAAGGAGGGAGAAACTATACACACACAAGTATGATAATATCCTAATCATATTATAAACGCGAAAGTTTGTGAGGATGTATGAATGTATATATGTATGTATGGATGTATATGTATGTTTGTTACTCTTTAGCGCGAAAACTACTGATCCGATTTGGATGAAACTGGGATATATTGTCCGTGAGCTGGATTAACACATAGGCTACTTATTATCCGGAAAATCAACGGGATCTAACAGGACGCAAACGAAATCGCGGGCGGACGTTAGTCATTTTATATATTCACTAGCTGAACCCGCGACTTCGTACGCGTGTGAAGCTTTTCGCCAAAATACAGCTTGATCTCTCTGAACCACAAGCCGCCTTTGGCACCGAAATTCCGCGTAAGCTGGTTGACAGATATTTTGGCGGAAAGTATCGCACGTGTACGAAGTCGCGGGTATCAGCTATCTCATAAATGTATTTCATTTAATTTTTTTTCATTGTTAAATTTAAAGTTTACCATATAATAAATACATATAGCAAGTGCCAAATAACACCGCAATACAGGTCATTTACCCACATTCACCGCGATGTCGCAAAATTCAATTTATGTATGGCTAATTCTGTCGCTTACCATACAAACCTGTTGCTAAGACGGTATCGCTCGAATCTCGTTAGTACTGTTTGTTTACCATACATAAATTGAATTTTGCGACATCGTGGTGAAGGTGGGTGAATGACTATAATATGTATTGTCGAAGGTCTGAAGCGCATCGCGGCAGTATGACGTTCCGTTGCTCGGTGTGCCAGCGCTGCTTCGAGCACGACGACGAACTGATCGCGCATAAGGCGCAACACACGCAACATGAACTCACAGGTATGTTACACATTCAGGGGTATACCTACTAATATTATAAACGCGAAAGTTTGTAAGTATGGATGGATATTAATTAATTAATTAATTAATTTATTCATTTATTCATTTATTCATTAATTCATTTATTCATTTATTCATTTATTCATTTATTCATTTATTCATTTATTCATTTATTCATTTATTCATTTATTCATTTATTCATTTATTTATTTAATGGGAAACCAACAGCGATATAGAGGGTACTTAATTAAAAAGTTTTAGATACATAGGGTATGGCCAATTACAGGTTTCCACTTCGGATTATTACAGATAATAGTAAGCGGAACATAGGTAGCGGTAACTTAATAAAATAGTAGGTATACAAAAAAAAAAAAAGTATAAATAAATAAATAAATAAATACTACCTAACCAAGCAGCAAGCAGATATAGGTAGAAGTATAAGTATTAAAAGAAAAATTTTAAACCATTCTTAGTAAATATAGCAAGCTGGATGGGGGTGGGAGAGATAGGAAGGAGGGGAGGAGGGGGTGGTTTGATATAAAAGATTTATTGGTTCGATAAATAAAATACAATAAATAAATAAAAGTTCTTGGACATTACACACAAGTTCACACAACGCTCTCTAGTCCCAAACTAAGCAGAGCTTGTACTATGGAAACTAGATTGCTGATATAATACTTACATACTTTTTTTTTGTAAATACATACTTATAATACATAGTAACACCCAGACTGAACAAACATCTATGTTTGCCACACACAAATGGATGGATGGATGTTTGTTACTCTTTCACGTTAAAACTACTGATCCGATTTGGATGAAACTGGGAATATATATTGTCCGTGACCTGGATTAACACATAGGCTACTTTTTATTCCGAAAAATCAACGGGATCCAACGGGACGCGAACGAAGTCGCGGGCGGCACAGAGTACTCATTTATATTGGTCTTCTACTGAACTAACTATGCTCGATATGTGTAAAAACTCCGTCACCAGAGTTAGCGACTGAACTAATAGGAGCATGCTTAACGTTCCGGCAGGTCGTTGTTCGCAATGCAACAGTACGTTCGAGACGTGGGATCAGTTGAAGCGTCACGTGTCGAGCGCGCACTCGCCGCGCCGCTCGAGCTCGCCGGCCGGCGTGCACGCGTGCTCGCACTGCGGCAAGCGATTCACGCACGTGCACTCACTCACACGACATCTGCAGAACCACGCGAAACAACTATACAGATGTGTCGTCTGCAAGGTCAGTTACCATTCTACAACTAGATGGCGTGCACGCGTGCTCGCACTGCGGCAAGCGATTCACGCACGTGCACTCACTCACACGGCATCTGCAGAACCACGCGAAACAACTATACAGATGTGTCGTCTGCAAGGTCAGTTACCATTCTACAACTAGATGGCGTGCACGCGTGCCGCTCGTGGCTTGCTTAGTCAATCCTAGCCGATTGTCCATGCTATGCGACGCACGCAAGTGCACTCCCTCGCGCGGCATCTGCAGAACCACGCGAAACAACTATACAGATGCGTCGTCTGCAAGGTCAGTTACCATTCTACAACTAGATGGCGTGCACGCGTGCTCGCACTGCGGCAAGCGATTCACGCACGTGCACTCATTCACACGGCATCTGCAGAACCACGCGAAACAACTATACAGATGTGTCGTCTGCAAGGTCAGTTACCATTCTACAACTAGATGGCGTGCACGCGTGCCGCTCGTGGCTTGCTTAGTCAATCCTAGCCGATTGTCCATGCTATGCGACGCACGCAAGTGCACTCCCTCGCGCGGCATCTGCAGAACCACGCGAAACAACTATACAGATGCGTCGTCTGCAAGGTCAGTTCATCATCATCATCAATCTATATCGGTCCACTGCTGGACGTAGGTCTCTCCCAAGACGCGCCACTGAGCCCGTTCTTCGGCTCGTCTCATCCAGTGTTTGCGCTACATGTCTCACATCGTCACCCCAACTAGCCGGAGGGCGTCTAACACTACGCTTGCCTAACAAGAGGTCAGTTACCATTTTTAAATAAATAAATAAACTTTATTGAGCTCAATCAAAAGGGTAGGGATGGGCAAAAGTCCTGCAAACGGTCAGCGATATATTGTTTGTGCTCTTAAGAAGCGCAAGGTTAGTTACCATTGTACAACTAGATGGCGCTCGTGGCTTGCTTAACTTAACCGATTGTCTATGTTGTCAGTGTGTTGCGCTGTCAATATATTAAACCTAACGTATTCGAATCATATTGCGCGTTAAAGTTAGCTCGACTTCCGAACGTTGCAACGTCACCGCGCAGTGTATCTCAGATACGCTAGCGTTTAGGATACGTTTACGATTGTCACATTCATTTGTGCTGAGGACCTCTAAAGACGATGACCAATATTTTCAAGCTTTGGTCTCGCGATCGTAACGCACAACGCTGTGGTTCGCGGCTAAACGCAGCGTACCGCGTTTGCTCTGCGCCGCTGTCGCATACTGCGACGGAACAAGAGACCTAGAGTCCTTTTCATGAAAGAAGTCCCGCGGAAATTTCCGGAACTAAATTTTAAAACTAAATTTTAAATTAGTTGTCAGGTGCTGTTAATGTGTTCGGATGCTAGTACGTTTTATTTGGTTTCTGTGATCAAAGTCTTGTTTTCAATGCCTAAAATTGTTAAAAGTGCTGCCCGAGAAATAATACTTAAGGTCGACTACAGCGCCGCGTCTGCGGGACTTCTTTCATGGAACGGACTCTAGACGTTTTCCATACAATTATGTGTCCGGCGCCGCATGTCGCAGTGTTGTGCGTTACGATCGCGAACGAGTAACTTATGAATTATGAATTGAACCTTATTTCTTTCACATTACAGGCGTCATTCGCTCGCGCGGACCAACTAGCCCAACACTTAAATAGTCACCTCGATAACTACAAACGTCTCAAGCCCTGATTCACAAACGTCTGGTACTGCTATGTTATAAACGTTTACAATAAGGTGGCTCTCACACTGAAACGTCAAAATAACTAAACTGAAAACTGAGACTTAATTCTAATTTTTATTTGAATTCTGTTATAGCTATGTTTTAGTTAAAATACATTTACTGCAGGCTTAACATGAACGATTAGTCCACGATAGAGTACAGACTGGCGAAACTCTCGAACTAGACTCGTGCTTTCGAAAAACGAACAATGTATGAAACGGGGGTCAAAATTTGAATCACGTTTCATACAAAACGAGATTTTCAGTGTGTAATTTTGGTAGAATGGGAGTCCCGCTTCTTCTTACGTAGGAACTACGTATTAAATATTCTTTGGTATACTAACTAAACAAAAGAGAGATGAAGATTTTTTTCTCTTCAGTAGAAAGATTTCATTTTCCTTATTGTGTTTATTATAGTACATACCAAAGCCAGCATTACTTATGTCCCTCTGACACTCGTACCTAACCTACTCACGAATTTCTAACCTTTATTACTTACGAGTACAACATAACACTTGTATTTCTCATAAATAAGTGAATTGAATTCTTTTTTGAGAAATAAATGTCTGAAACCGGTAAGAAACATCGCAGGATTGTAATGAATGGCGTGACAAAGAGGAGGCCTATACCCAACAGTGGGTGAGCATAGGCTGATTAGATAGATAGATAGATAGAGAGAAGCGTCTAGAACACTCGTGCGGTAAATATTATCGTTGATTTCGTCCTAAGAATTAAGTCTCAATTCAGTATAGTTTCAAAACTAAAAGGCAGAATTGTGTAATATATTTTTATTAGACTAAGAGATAGGGTCCATACTCAGAGTCTGCAAACGTGAAACGCAATATACATCCCTTGGTAAAGGTTACATTTGCGTCAAAGTAATTTTTTATCGATGTGTCAAAATTCTATGAGTCTCGATTTGTACTTGAGTAAAGTTTCAGAATACGAATACTCAAACGCTACTTATACTAAGTTCACGCTAAAATTATTGCCACCTCTTACAAATAAGTAATGTCAAACAGATGCAGAGCAATTTTAAGTGGTGTTTAAATTTGAGTGACGTTTCAGTATTCGGCCCTAAATGTCGCTTTAGCACTGAGTTTGTATAAAAATTCAAATTATTGCGAAAAACATTAGAGATGACTTAAGTATTAAGTTAGACTCTGAGTGCGGCCGTAAATTGTATAAAAATCAAGAAATTTGATTGAGGATCTTTTTTGGTACCCATTGCTGTTGTCAACAGAGGGAGTGTTATAAGTTTGACGGCGTTTTGTGTCTGTTTGTGCCCTCGTAGCTACAAAAGTAAGTTTATTTTTATTTTTTTAAACAATATACGCAACCGTTTGACCACAATCTCACCTGATGTTAAGCGATGAAGTGATCGACCATGTAGCACGGTTACCTATTCACTCTACTCTTGAAAACTTCCATAATATATGTACAATTTTTTTTTTGTGATTTATCCGGGATGGTTCGTAGCCGTGTTTGATGGAAATTGGTGGAGCCGTTAATTATGAGTATTCATCAGCTCTGAAAACTAATTTTTGAAGAATCTCAGGCATAATTGCAGTTGGAACATTTAGTAGAGTTGAGTTCATCTCAAAGTGATTTGAATCAAATCACTTTGAGATGAACTCAACTAAATGTTCATCAAATCATTTGATGAATAGAGTCCATACAAGTGTGAGGATTTTTCATGATTCCACAAATAACACGGCAATACAGGTCATTCACCCACCTTCACCACGATGTCGCAAAATTCAATTTATGTATGGTAAACAAACAGTACTAACGAGATTCGAGCGATTACCGTCTTAGCGACAGGTTTGTATGGAAAGCGACAGAATTATTGGTGGGTGAATGACCTGTATTGCCGTGTTATTTGGCACCAGCTATAGTTTCGATCAACTAAACTCAGACGACTGCCTCTGATGAAACAGTTGGGTACTAAAAGCGATTCACAGTTCAATTTTCTATGTTAAAGGGTTTAAAATACACCAAAAATTGTACCGAGTGGTATTCAAACGGTAAAAATACTATACATACATTTTTCTATCTTATTCTATTCTAATAGCCTGAATACTGAAACTTTAAAATGGTATTACCATAGGCGTCATATCTCAGTCGATAATAGCTCTCCGTGCTGTGGGTCGTGGGTTCGATCTCCACTGAGAATAAACAATTCTGTGTGGCGAACATAGATGTTTGTTCTATGTCTGGGTGTTACTATGTACTATAATTATTTACAAAAAAATTTATGTAAGTATTCTATCAGCAATCTAGTTCCCATAGTACAAGCCTTGCTTAGTTTGGGACTAGAGGGCGTTGTGTGATATGTCCAAGAATATTTGTTTATTATTTATTTATATATAGTTGCCCTCTTTTTTACAATTTTTATTAGAAATGGCAATAATCATGAACTTAATCCTAGTAACGTTTCAGTATTCGGGCGTTAGTCTACCGTAGACATTATAGATGTCTATAGCGTTCATACTAAGCATGTATAGTGTCGGTTCGAATCCCACTCTGTGAGATCTTTGTAATATCTCTAAGTGTAGGTAAACACTATAAATACTATAAAATTATGTTAAAGGTGTTATTTATCTCACTTTGTAAATGCAAAGTGTCTCGACCACTCCCGAACACGTTAACGGGTTAAGTAAGTAATCAAAAATTAAAAATTCAATGGAAATATCCGACGACATTTCATATACCGCGTTCACACTATGCCCATGCAGCTGCCGGACTTATTGCAACAGCAACATCGCCTTTATTCCCATTAGAGAGCAAGGGCATGAACTTGCGCCGGGAGCCGGGACAGAGGCATTATCGTGTTCACACTATGCTCGTGCCCACTTCCCTGCCCAAGTCCCTGCCGACTGCGGCATATTTTATTTATTTATTTAATTAATACTTTATTGCACAGAATTATAAATTTGATACAAAAGGTGGACTTAATGCTGAAAGCTTTGTCTACCAGCCAACCCAATATAGTGTGAACTCAACATTGCATTGACGTTCTAAATAGGGAACTGAGCAAATATGCTCAGATGTAGATGTGAGCACACTCTTTTACACATTACTGTTTGTTAATCGAATATTTCAAGGGTTAGAGTATAAAAATGTAATGTATAACAAACTCTCTACTCATCATCATCATCATTGCCATTGTCCCACTTTACGAGACGTCGGCACAACATGTGTTTTTAACCGATTTCAAAAAAAGGATGAGGTTCTCAATTCGGCTCTTTTTGTATGTTTGTTATTTCAGAACTCATGAACTGATTTGAAAAAAATACTTTTTTATATCTAAAAGAATAAAAAAAGAATTTTTCAGATTGGTCTCACAATTTTTTTTATCAAAATCGGTTCAGTAGTTTAGCAGTTAAATAAGAATAACTGAAAAAAACACGTCATCCACGTACACGACTTCCTGTGACTTTTCTGTGGTGTTTGCAATCAATAGAACAGTTTCAATGAACTGCCATCACCATCATTATTGGATGATGAAGGCGTATCAAATTGAAGTCGGGTTTTCAAGTTTTGAAACTTACAAATATCGTCCATGCTTCCATTATCGTCCTCTATCAATCGTCCATGCTTCCATTATCGTCCTCTATCAACCGTCATCTCAGTTGTTTTATTTTTTCACCCATGTCATCTTGCACCCAATTCATCCTTCTTTCTTTGGCCTACCTTTACTCTTTTACCCAACTATATTCATATCCAATACTATTCTGTGGGCCTAAGATGCGCACCGCGAGATATTTGTCATGTCGTTCTGTCAAAATGTAAGCATTTTGTACCAGTTTAGGAACTAATGCATTATCTGTGTAATGGTGTCGACAAAACGCGCCATAATGTACACTTTTGACACTTCTTAGTCGTCGTACCTCTCTGAGGACGAGATAATAGTCACACAGACATGTCAAAGTTGAAAATTCAAAGGCGCGGTTTCTCGACAACATTACCACAGATAATGCAATAGTTCGTAAACTGGTACAAAATGCTTACCTTTTGACAGAACGACATGACAAATATCTCGCGGTGCGCATCTTAGGCCCGCTGGTTAACAAACTCTAATAACAAGCGTAAAAACCTCATTTAAAATTTGCCAAATTTTGGCGTCTTTTTTAATGGAATGTTGACTCTATTGTGGGATTCGAGTTTTGTCATTTTTTTGAAGCAACACCTAGCACTTTTATTTTAATAGTTTTCTTGTGTTATTGCGAGTATTGTTGTTTAATTTTGGTTGAATTTTAATCAATAATACTTAGGTCGTAACATAAAGTGTGAGCCATTGGAATAAATGTGTGTAAAGTGGTGTTTCTGAATGTGAAAATTCGTTTCCAAGTTTTGAATGGGAAATCCACCATTTTCTCTTCAAAACAAACGACAGTCGACTTGACGAATGACTTTACTTATATTATTTCAAATATATCACTTGATACTGGTATCGATTCGGTTATTGCATTTTTCTAAACTAACCTAATTTGACAGCACTAAAAATGTTGCCGTCCCTTTCTCATAAACTGAAACGACAAGGACGGCTATAATTTTAGAGCTGTCAAATTAGGTTAGTTTAGAAAAAGGCAACAACCGAATCGATACCACTGGCAGAATTATCTGTTGTAAATACAGACAAGAGGCCATGAATAAATAGAAGTTTCTGAGAGTGGTCTTTGACACTGTATATAAAATATTTTCTATCGTTTCAGAATAAGATACGTAGTTGTCACAGAACTTTTTTTTTTTTATCAAATAATCAGGTTTTAAGAAATTTATTTTGAATTTTTTTGTAAAATAAATTCATTAGGTATTGATTAGTCAATTTATTATTGTTAGTTTTTGTATAGAGCTTAGTTATATAAGGTACTTATATACAATAATGTTTCTTTATATAAGTAGTTTCAACATTGTTATCAAATGTACTTTTTCAACATTCTTAAAATAGGTTTAAGCGAGATGAAATAGTTTTTCAGTATATTTTTTTGTGATTAGGTCCAAATATCAAAAAAAGACTACAGATATTATATCCTTGACACAAATAATCTCAATTAGTCACTTATAAAAGAGGGAGAGATTTTAATACGCGCATTAGACGACCAGTGCCTTGATCACGAATCAATGTGACAATCGCAAACGTATCGTAACGCTAGCGTATTCGAGATACACTGCGCGGTGACACTACAACGGCTGGCAGTCGAGCTGGCGTTGACGCGCAATGTAACTCGAATACGTACGCGGCGACTGTCAGATTTGTCCGTGAGGTACTGAACATCAATAGTAGCCAACATTGTTGTTTTTTTTGGTCATGTTGTGTTTCGTTAAGTTCCTTTTCCATATAAGCAAATCATGTGACAAAGTTACATATTCTTTTCTAACTGTCAACTATATTTTTCTAACGTTTTTTCTTTAAGTTAGTCAAACATAATATGAGAATAGATTCTCATACCAAAAATGTCAAAAAATATATTTGAACTTATGCTCAGTTTGGCAGATATTTTACTCTAATGACGTCAAAATGACGTCTAAAAATCGTTTCTCCAGTACGTGAAATGTGTTTCCGAGATATGATATTCCTATTAGATTAAAATCTCTACCGAACTGAGTATAAAGCGTAAAGCCTCTTATTGTGTATGTACATTTCGGGATTATTCGTTTCTTCAATACCTACGTGACTTTGAAACCTAAAATATTTCTTATATAATTATGTATTTTTTTTATTGTAAGAATATAAACTTAATCGGTGTGTAGAAAACGATTTTTTCCCAAAAAGTAAAATTATTTTTTTATTACTTGTCTCTTGGACATTTTAAATCAAAATTATTTTATTTAGAAACTAAATTAATGTAAATGTTCTTATTTAGTTCTTAAGATTATGTATTAGTGTTATTGTAAAACGCAAGGCGATATTTCGATGGTTTTAAAACTCCCTATTTTTATTGGAATCAAAAAAGGTCATTTTTTTGGTTAAATTAGATTATAGGAAAAAATATTTCGTTTAAGGTTTTGCTTAACGTCTTATAGAAACACAATAAATACGCGTTATAAGATACTATTAACTAAATTATGTCTAAAATATAAATGTTTTATAGAAAATGGACTCGCAATTGTAGCTTCTATGTACTAGCACTTTTAGTAATTATTTTGAACACTCAATGCACGTGTTCTGAGCTACTAAAACCGGATCTAAACTATATTTAAACTAGGAATCAAAAATGAGGGTAGTTCAAAAATACTATCAACAAGGTATGCTTACCGTATGCTTAGTTCGGTAGAGATTTCAATCTAATAGATATGACGTCATATCTCGGTCGAGTTTTCGATGTAATTTTGACGTCATACCTATTAGTGTGATTTTCCATCAGAGCCAATCTAAACTACTTTGATAAGGATGTGTTTGTAATCCACCAATGGGGATCGTTTGTTTTCATATTAAACGATTCCTATTGGTGGATGTCAAACACATTTTTCGCAACGTGGCTTAGCATAGTTCTGCTGGAAAAACACCCTAAAGTCTCTGTCGAATACAATATTAACTAGGCCGGGTTCAACCAACTACGAATAACGAAGTTCTTTAGTTTTAAAATATTTTAATCCTTGTTTTTGACAAGTTTAAAGTAGACTGATCATATTTTAACCGACTTCAAGAAGGTGGAGGTTCTCAATTTGGTGGGATTTAAAAAAAATGTTTGTTACCTCAGATCTCCGTCATATAAAAACCGATTTCAATTATTCTATTGTTATTTGAAAGAATATACTTCCAGACAGGCCCCGTAAAAATATCATCAAAATCGGTTCAGTAGTGTGGGTTTTAAATATTATTATTATTATTTTTACAGTGTTTTTTTTTTGTCTCGAAATTTGCCATTTCGGTAGGTGTTAGTAGTGCACACGGGCCTAAGCCAAGTGGGCACCACTTTGATTTTGTGTTGGGTTTGAGTCGTCCTGTAAGAACTTTCGGACCGTCCTACAGGTGTTCAGGATTGCAGCTTTCTGCATCGTTATATAAATGCTTTCTTGTAGATCTAACATTTTGAGGTAGTGATGTAAGTTGTTTGGCACGACTCCTGTGCTCGATAGTACTTATTATTATTATTATTATTAGCCAGTTTCATCCCACTGCAGGGCAAAGGCCTCCCTATCCCCCTTCCACTTCTCACGATCGTGCAGCTGCGGGCCAATCCTTCAAAAATGTGTCTAATTCGTCTCGCCATCTCAATCTGGGTCTGCCACGTTGACGTTTACCACCATTAGGGGCCCATTCTGTTGTGATTTTTGCCCAGAGATCGTCCGATCTCTGGACGATCTCTGGGTTTTAAATAAGAATAATTAAAAAAAAAATACGTCATCCACGTACACCACATTTCGTATTTTGCTTTCCTGTGACTTCAGTAGTGTTTACGATCAATAGAACAGTCCCAATGAACTGCCATGTAAGATAGCCAAATGAAGTCTGTTTTTCTAGTTTTTTAAACTTATAAATTACTAGCTATGAAGGTTGTCTGGAAGAGATCGCTTATAGCGATAAGACCGCCCATTGCTTCATATTTGTTTTTCATTATTTCCTTGTATCTTTTTTCTGTTATTTTGGTGTACATTAAAGATATAATCTATCTAGCTTCCGCCCGCGACTTCGTCCGCGTCCCGCTTGATCCTCTTGATTTTCCGGGATAAAAAGTAGCCTATGTGATAATCCAGGTTACGAACTATATATATTCCAAGTTTCATCCAAACACAAACATCTAAACATCCAAACTTTGACATTTGAAATATTTGTTTTTTTTGCTTGTATTTTTTATTCACAAAGATAATTAAAGCTAATACAGTATTTACAATTTTCACAATATTTAAAAAATACACATGAAACAGTTGAGCTAGATACAAACCGTTGCAAACGATTTATAGATAGCTCAACTGGTCCAAATCAGTAGCAATTGGAAGCGTGCCCAAGACACTGGCTGCACAAATATTAGTGAAATATTAGTTATTATTAGTATTGACAAATACCGTTATCTGCAGTTGGTCAAACCCGATCTCAAAAAATTTACCCTTCTAGCCAGGATCTTCTATCTCTAGAAAATAGAATATAATACTAATTGTATGGAAACATATAGAATTAGGTATGCTTTTGTGAACATAAGTATATTTGAGGTTTTGGGTGCGTGCAAGTATCATAGACACACAATCTATTATATTATATTAATATAGAGTTTTATTTAATATCGTGTTTTATTTTAATTATAATTTTCACCCGGAAGACGCTCGTGGCTAGGCTTGCTTAGCCAACCTTCACTGATTATCTAAGTTAAGCAACGTTCTGTGCGGTCACTTAGTAGTTGTAGAGCTCTTTGTGAGAGCTCGTCCGGGGAAGTACAATCACCGTACCTATTTCTGTCGCCAAGCAGCGATGCTCGCATTGCTGTGTTCCGGTTTGAAGGGTAAGGGCGCCGGTGTAATTACAGGCACATGAGACTTCAAGATCTTTACGTCTCAGAGTGATGGACGCAGTGCATTGCCTTACAGGGCACGTCCTCATTGGACTTGCTCTGTGAGGTAATGCATTGTTATAGGCAGAAGTTACCACTTAACATCAGGTGAGCTATCAGCTTATTCCATTACTTTTATCATAAAAAAAAACAAGGCGGCCTAAAAACTCCGTTACCAAAGTTGGCCACTATAACTCATACGAACAAGAAAAAAAATTGGAAGTCTTCAGGGTAAGCATGCTTACCCTGAAGACTTCCAATTTTTTTTCTTGTTCCTAAATAATATACCCTTACTAAGGTAACAATCTACATAATAAATGAAATTAGTTGAGTAAAATAAATAAATATTTATGAATATTTCACGCAACGCGCTCTAGTTCCAAACTAAGCAAAGCTTGTATCATGGGAACTAGGTCGTTGATACATACACTTGGACAGAACACATGTCATATCTATGTTTTCCACACACAATTTTTTTTATTTTATTTTTATTTTAAGAATTTTAGGAAAACTAACAGCTAGGTATAAGACAGTAGGAAGACACACATAATAAAGTATTCTGAAGGCCAATTAAAAGTTTCCACAAATGTTTGTTCTTAGTGGGGATTGAACCCACGACTCACAGCACGGAAGGCAGATTTATAATTCATTTCTACTATGTACAATGTCAAACTACTGGCAACACTGGTGCAGTGTCACTGGAAATGTACTTTTACCCGTAGCACTACCAGTAGTCGGACGGGTTGTTTCACGGGAATATAAAATTTCCCTTCACTTTACTATTAGGTAGTGCCAAGTGGTAGTGCCTAAGAAAATAAAGGGATTTGGATAGGTGTCGAAATAAAACCACTTATTTTTTATTTTATTTTATATGTTTTCGCATCGTCTTATATACTATGTCATATGTATGTGTATTAACTATTTATATATCTATAGGTAGGTACAGAGTACATTTTATGTTAATTGGTTAATATTTTATTTTTAACCATTTTCCAAAACAATAACAGAAAGCCTTGGAAGAAAATTTTACTTTTAAAATATTTCTTTGTATGCAACAGTTTTAAAACTTGAATTGCATTTCATTGCAAAACTTAAATCATTAACATTTGTCATGAAGGTGGCCCAAACTTTTGAACAAAGTCCAAAACTTTTGAGTGACAGCTTGGAGTTTGTCCTCAAAATGATCAAACTGAAATCTGAACTAAGTAGGTATTTTTATGAAAAAGTATTTTTCTTCCAAAGCCTTAGAATAACCGTCAAAGATCAACAAAAACATTTTTCAATTCGAAAATACGAGAAATTAACTAAGTCTCAACACAACAGACAAGCGAAAAGACTTAACTTTAAATACTAACTTCCTATTTTCATTTTAAATCTAATTTTCACTAAAATTATGCGATAATAACCAAATAGGGGTAGGTATAAAAAGTAAACTAATGAAATAATCTAATGCAGATGTTATTTATACAAAACTAAGTCCGAATTTATTTGTAAAGTTATTTCTATGTAAAGTGGACTTAAACAAATTTTATTCTGTTTTGGCATTTTATGTTAGTTTTTCTGAATAAATAATAACTGCATTAGTTTACGTGTGTATAGCATATACCTTAAGTACATCACATTAATGATATAAATATATAAAGTCGCAAGGGTAGATTTCGTAGTTACAAAAATTGGGAAGATAAAAATCACTAACATTTTTTCTGGTCAATAAGTTCGAATCATCACATTCATTTTGAAATAAAAGCTCAAAATTTTCTAACAAAGTCAAGTGTGCGTTCAGAAGATAATATTGAGCAAATCAAACGAAATTATATATAGTCTACTCTAATACAACACCCATGGACGGTCGGAAACTAGGAAAAAAAAATGTGCAGTGTGATTCCAACTTGAAAACTCACTCATTCCTCATAAATAAACAATTACGATATAGATCTATCGTTAAAAACGTTCTAGCGGTTTACGAAACAAAAGATCTACTACACACCTATTGCATTATTATTGCTGTGATTTCGTGTTTGAAATAAAAATTGTAGCACCTATCAAGTACGCGCGAGAATCCAAATAAATATCTTTATATGAAAAACTACATTTATCTATTTGACAAAACGAAATGATTGTCCTACAATATTTATTTCAAACAAAGATAATATTAGATATTGCTAATAATGTGAAAACAACCTCTAGACACATTTATTCAGACATTTATAGATAAACATCGAAAAGTCTACTATCTGACTCGAATCATCAATTTTTAATAACACCAAAGAATATGTAATACGTAGTTCCTACTTATGAAGAAGCGGGACTCCCAATCTACCAAAATTACACACTGAAAATCTCGTTTTGTATGAAACGTGATTCAAATGTTAACCCCCGTTTCATACATTGTTCGTTTTTCGAAAGCACGAGTTTAGTTCGAGAGAATAACACTACATTTAGGTAGGTAGTGGAGTGTAACGATCTCGAGGTAATCCCTATAGCAAAATATTGTTTTTTTTTTTGCTGATTCGAGTTAGAAAAATGATAAAAACAAAAGATTAAAAAGACGAGGATAGAAAATCCGATTTACATGTTTCAAAAAATATTTTTTTTATCTTAAGAGTTTTTGTGTACAAAAACAATATTTCTCAAGCATGCGACTTGTCATGGGTATATTATTATTAAAAACTACAACACATCAAACATCTAGCTGGTTCTATAAAGGAAAAAAAAAGTTATTTTTGAAAAATAATATTTTTTCTTCTCTGTTCTCAAGCGTCCTAGACGCTATGTTCCTATTTACAAATAGGAACATAGACGGAAAGTGACTCTAACGTGTACCTACAAAGGTTCTATCTAATTGCAAAATCATGTCTCTTGAGTGTTTGCAAGAAGATTTAAGATCTTATCAATACATTTACCAACGAAATTGTAGTATTTCGAGTATTTATGATTTATTGTGCTTTCTGTGAGGTTTTTTTTGACTTAGATGTTGGTTTGACAGTGTTTTTACAATATATTTCACTTCGCAGTCAGACATACCTAGTCATTATTATTGTTCAAAAATAGCTCTTATGAAAAGAAAAAGACACTGAGTAATCTATGCACGACTAATTTATTTTCCCACAACTTTGAATTTATTTAAATTTAAAAACATATTTTTTGAATCTTTAGAATGTTATACATTCAATCGATTACATTTTTTGCAGTTGTTTTTTTTAAGCTTAGGAAAGAGTTGGGTAACTCAAAAAATTATGTTTTTAACTTTTCATGATATATAACAGAGATCGTGAATTTTTTTTTTATGTTTTGAACCCTGCCGCTGTCAAACTGTCTTTCTGAACAGTAGGTACTTTGGTATTTTTAGATTAATTCAAAGTTGTAAGATTGCCTATTAGAATCGCCCTTATAGGATTATTCATTTATTCTGAATATTGGTGTTATCATTTATAATTGAGAAAATACGGATAATTTCAAAGTAGAAATGAAGGAATATAAGAAAAAAGTTTGGCACGTTTTGCGTTAAAAAATGTATCGTTCTATAAAAAAAAACAAGTTCCAATTGAAAAAAAAATTATTGAATAGGTACATACTTTTTTATGAACCATTTGACTACCAGCGTACCTGTACTTCTATCACGAACAAATCTGACAGTCGCCGCGTTAGCGTATTTGAGTTATATTGCGCGTCAATGCCAGCTCGACTGCCAACCGTTGTAGTGTCACCGCGCAGTGTATCTCGGATACGCTAGCGTAACGATACGTTTGCGATTGTCACATTTATTCGTGATCAAGGCACTGATGGTAACGTAAGTGTAGCAGCAGCCTAAGGTGGAGCACGCTTAAAAGTGTGGCTTGACATTTGAGTGACATTTGACATTTCATGTCGCGAAGTTTGCACCAAATAACAAAAGAAGATTCTTAAAGAAGCCGAATTAGTTTTTATAAAAGAATACATTTTCTAACGCTGTGACATTCAAAATAAAAAATAGATAAATTTTAAGGCATTCAAGATGAAGAGTTATTATAAATATAGCATATTATATTAATTTATAAGTCGAGGACTATACAAAATATTGGTGTTATATGGGACCTAATCATATATACTTACGATTATATACCAAATTAAAATTAATTAAACATAAAATGAACATAAATAATTGAAATAAAAAATTAAACACAAATTTTTTATAGCCTATCTAACAATAAGTAATCGCTTGTATAATAATATAATTATCTTGAATTTCCTAGCTAAAACTACAGACCATTTTATAATGGGATTATAATAATGCTTAATACTAGCGTTATATTATGGAATCAATGAAGCGACTTATTACTAATCCTTATTTAAACACACTATATTATGTTGAAGGAAGTTTAGCATTAAGAAAGGCATCGACCGTCTGCGCGAAAAGTGTGGTAACCCACACATTGCTAAAATAGACGGTCGGCAGTTAGATTCTTATAAGTACTTTAAATACATCTTACATTCTATGGATATATATGTTTTATTCACTACTTCAAGCGGTTATAGGCATAAATTATGTTTTTTTTCACTAAATCTATATTATAACCTATATTTGACTATCTAATCGTTTGTCATATTTTTGATAAACATTTTGAGGTTCCACCTCGGTAACGCTTGAAATAATCACAAAAAAGATGGAAAGATTAAAATAAAATCTACTAATTAGTCTTTTAGATTTAATTTTGTAACATATCAATAGAGAATTAGTATTTTTTGTCATTATTAGAAGCGTTTTTATTAAATTTTTCGATTGACAGTATGACCGAATTGACACAACGATTCGTCCCTAGCCGGAAAATCAATTTATATTACATTTATTATATATTGTATAATATAAATATCTTAATTGTAATCTCTAGCGATATGTCTCTCAAGTTTTACTACATGCCAAATCAAAAATGCTAATTTGAAATAAATAAACAAACGACAGTCAAACTATAAGTTGTACTGTTTCAAATCTAATTTTATCTTACCGAAACAGTAAAATAAAAGTAAATCTTCGTCAGATGGAAGGCAAATTGGAATGTGAGTTTTTACTGTAAGGAAAAACAAAAAAAGATTCGGAACAGCATTATACATTAAATATAATGTATAAAGTACACTTTTACAAAATATCATTTCGAATGCGGCGCCGTAGACACAAGAGCCTTTAAAAGTTTCAAAAAAGATGACTCATAGATCTACTTTTTATTATACCTTTAAGACCACTCACCTCGAAGGATTCTCACAAGATTTTTTGTAAAAAAAAACGACAGCCGAAAGTTTAACTGAAAATAACACGCGACAGGTTTTGTTGAGAGAAATCAAACGAACTCACGCACTCCCTCTAACTACAGTAAACGGTTATATTAATTACTTATATCTATCGCAATAAATATTTTTCTTTTCACTTAACCTCCTATTCAATATATAAATCTAATTTTTACTACTCCTCGGTATTTTTTTTTCTTCAAAGTTCTTTAAGTGTATCCGTTAATATATAGACACAACCTTCTTTTATAACAGTAGTTTAATATTTATGACTTTTTTCGTTTATTTATGATTTTGGCATTGTAGTATCTCACGGAGAAAAGAAGAGATATCACGAAATGTGATCGAAAACTTTACTCGCTCGTATTTCCTTCATCGCCTTGGTTATTAGCGGCTGATAAAAAATGTTTTAAAAAAACTCACTCTCAGATGACCTAGCCCCTACATTCCTACTAAACATTTTTCCAAAAACTACATTTTTTTTCCACTAATCTTATCCTACCTTGTGCTATCAGATGTTTTGGTACCGTATTCCGTTACATTTTTCCAAAAAATGTCTTTCCCGATAAATCATCGCAACCTTTTTGGCCCGCGTGTAAACTGATATTATGTTAAAATTACCTTATATTATAATAGCTAACCGTTACAACTAATATACAATCTAAAATTATGTTTATCGCACTCGAACGCGCATCATAAGCAGCAATATAAACTAAATCTTTCGTTATGACTCACATTTTTTTTTTCAAATTTGTGTCAGAAAGTCGTATTATATATTTTTTAGATTTTTGACTTACAGCCCTTTGCCTAACCGCTCCCGAGCCCTTGCTGCGTACAAACAATAAATAAAATAAAATTAATGATTAACTGTTCTAAAGAAAATATCACATTTTGAAACATTTTGGCTCACATAAAAACCTAAGGTCCATGAGACTAGAATCTTATAGTTCGCAAGACTAGATCGCCTTAATATAGTAAAATAAATAAATTTAGCAGAGTAATAATTAGCTATAGAGCTAAACTATGAAGATATGAACCGTAGAACGCTGATTAAATCACACTCGCACACAGGAAGATCAATACAACTTGCTTGCCTAAATCTAAGAATACATTGCGCTCTATAGCTAATATTACTCCGAGAATAAATCCTGATTTTATATACTTATCATGATTTTTACAATATTTAAATAAAACTTTAATTTTATTACTTAGAAACGCTTCAAAGACTAATTTTATAGCAAAAATATAATAAAGGATAAAGGTAACTAAATGTAAGTACTGCGTTACTAAGTAACAAATATTTTGTAAATATTTTTATTCTCACATGTGTATGTCCCATTAGATATCTATTAGGTATTGTTTTTGAAATATGCTCCTCAAAAAATTCAAAACGGCGGTTGTATCTAGTCATAAAGAACAAACCAAAAAAATTAAACTCAAACTAACTATTTTCTAAGTTTTTAGTAATAAAATCTAAAATTGAGATCTTTATACTAATACCAGCAATAATAATAATATCATAATGACTAGAATAAGAATGGTCCAGGGACCAAGATCTAAATTTGAGCTAGAATTATATAAAATTAAAAAAAAAAAAAAAAGTATGGATAAATATGTCCAAGCTCAAAATAAAGGTTAAGTCTCCGGTAACTTGGGTTAAGTTATCAGTTAGCAAAATTGATTTCTTTAACTAAAACTGAGCGTACAAAAAAGGGGTTTCAACGTAACCGGTTCAAATATAACTATATAAGTCCTAGGTAATTGCTTTGAAGTTTAAGTTGAACATAACGAGTTAGAGGTAAGTAGGTAGGTATTCCGAAATTTAGAATCAAGACAAAAGCATTAACTTACTGACAAATTTTAATTGAAAACTGTCGCCAAAGTTTTGATTTCTGCTTCGTTTCGAGGGTACCTAAGTCCAAGAACTAACATTACATAGCTACATTTGAAATGCTGCACAGCTAAACATTCCAAGATAAATGTACCTAGTAAGTCGACAGGCGTCATGGCTCAGTCGGTAGTAGCTCTGCCTTCCGTGCTGTGGGTCGTGGGTTCGATCCCCACCGAGAACAAACATTGGTGTGTTGTAAACATAGATGTTTGTTCTAGGTGTTTCTATGTATTATAAGTATGTATTTACAAAAAAAATATGTATGTATGTATTCTATCAGCCATCTTGTTTCCATAGTACAAGCTTTGCTTAGTTTGGGACTAGAAGGCGTTGTGTTAAGTGTCCGTGAATATTTATTTATTATTTATATGTTTAAGAACCGAGTAGCAATAACGTAGGGTGACGTAGTCCGACGTAAATAATAATATATTTACCCCTTTATTCATATTCAAATGTCATTTTAGCGCGACTTTAATAAATGCTCTATCATTGTCACTTGCATGACAACGAAAATAGATGACAAAAGAGTTAGCAATCATTTTAGTTAGCTCAGCTTTTGAAGACTAATAAATAATATACCCCAGATCTAACTAATTCAAGACAAGGGTTATTAGGGACAAGGTCTGAGTAATTAAGTATTCAAGTGTACCCAAGTCCAAAAAAAGCAAACCCAAGGACATTCCAAGAATAAATACAGTACTTAGTGGAACTTAGTCCAAAGTTGTAACTTACTCCGCCAAATTATGTTTCCAGATTTATCTTGGATCTAACAAAAACCGCGTCTGTTTTGGAATTAACCTCTGTCAAAGCTGTCAGATTTATATGTTACGTAATGTCAAAACCTAGTTAAGTCCAAAACAGACGCGGTTTTTGGCGGTTTTTGTTAGATCCAAGATAAATCTGGAAACATAATTTGGCGGACTAAGTTTAAGGGATTATTCCCATCGAACCCATCGGCCAGCCCACTGTGGGCCAGATAGAAAAAAAAATCCCGTCTAGCCCACTCATGGGTAACCAGCCAGTCCAGATAAAAGGTACATAACTAAATTTCACTGTTAATAACAAAGTCCATGGTATGAGTAACTAAGTCCAAGGTAAGTGTAACTAAGTCCAAGGTAAGAGTAACGAAGTCCAAAGTAAAAGTAACTAAGTCCAAAGTAAGAGTAACTAAGTCCAAAGTAAGAGTAACTAAGTCCAAGGTAAGAGCAATTAATTTAAGATTAGAGTAAGTAAGTTCAACTAAGGGCCGTAAGATCAAAAGCAGTTTAAACTATGGTTTTCGTTAACTACGATTACATTTGATCGATGGATTAATCTATTGTCATCTCTGTCAGTTTAAGCTACCGATAGTCATCTCTGTCAGTTTAAGCTACCGATACCGATGGTTAACTCTATTTCGTGGTTTAAACCACTAATCTTACGGCCCTGAGGGTGATTAACTTAAACTAAGATCAAGGTCACACAGGTACTAAGGTCAGGTCAGATCATCACGTACGGGAGCCGGGCGCAGCAGGGCAGGTCGCGTTGACCTCACACCAGCAAGCTAGGGGCCAGCCATTCGTCTTCACCAATCTGTGAGGATGCAGTACAAAGGTTAAATAAAGCAATAAGCGAGCATCACTGCGATTTATGAGCCATGAGGGGGGTTATGCAAACGTCATACTGACGTCAAAAACTCTGGTTGACTAAGATATTAATATTACAATATACACAATATTAAGTGGTATACACGTACCAGCTTTATGCTGCCTGTGTATAATATAATAATAATAATAATGACGCCATCCCTATCAGAGTAAAATCTTTGCTGAAGTGAGCGGCTTCAGGTACCTAACTAGGTACCTGAAGCCGCTCACTTCTAGTGCATAGCTAGTCTCTGTGAAAGAGTAGGTACCTCTTTCGCAAAGACTCTATGCAATACTACCTATGCTTATTTACCTAGGCTCTATGTTTGTAGAGAGATCGAATATTTACACAAAAAGACTCAAAATCTCGGAACTGGATAGATTCAGAGTGAGAAAAAATTGTCCACAAGGTTGATTTATACTCACGGGCTGCACTTGAAAGTGCTGCACAGGATAATGCAGCACTTGCGGCTGCGACATGGCGGCGACTCCGCCGACGCCGCCGCCGAGTGCTGCGCCGCCGCCCAAAGCCCACGGCAAGCCGCCCACGCCGCCCATCCTGAGGAGAACAAATAAATATATCAGTACAATCAATATAGGTGATGCGCGTACTGCTGATAAGAGTCCCTTGCAGCGTAGCTGACTAAATTCCTTGTCAGACCCTAAGTCACTATAATTCTGAGTCACTATACCTTGCCTGGAGGAAACGCTTTCAGCGATAAGGCCGCTCATTGTACTATACTTAGTTTTAAGATTTTTATGTATTTAATCCTTGTGTACAATAAAGTATTATCTATCTATCTATCTATCTACCTTAAGTCATTTTATCTTATCTTGTTACATGGCGTATTCCACCCATGCTTGCGACGAGGTAGACTCTTTGTTGATGATTAAGGTATATCATATGTCACTATAGTCCAAGTCACTATACTTTCTGAGTCACTATACCTCAAGTCACTTTAATCCATGTTCACATGCCGAACTCCACCTACGATTGACACTGTATCTTGGAGGATAGGTCACTCACCTCATATATAAATGTTGGCAATGCGTGTATTCCTGGATGAAGTCCCTGGCAGTCCGGCGGACTTTTTGCTGTTAGGTCACTCGCCCCATATACCGTGTCACTATACCCCAAGTGACTTGGGCCAAATCACTATACTTCATGTCACTTTACCCCTAATTTTTTGCTGTTAAGTCACTCGCCCCATATACCGTGTCACTATACCCTAAGTCACTATACCCAAAGTCACTATACCCCAAGTTACTATATCAGCTTCATGTCACTTCACCCCAAGTCACTATTGACACATCACCTTGCAGGTTAGGTCACTTGCCCCATATACCGTGTCACTATACCCCAAGTTACTTTGGCCAAGTCACTATACGGCATGTCACTTTACCCCAAGACACTATTGACACAGCACCTTGCTGGTTAGGTCACTCACCCCATGTACTGATGGTGGTAATGCGCGTACTGCTGGTAGGAGTATCCTTGCAGCGCGGCGGAAGGCGGCGCAGCCCCGCCTAGCTGTTGCGGGTACGCCCCGTACCAATACGACGATGCAGGCACTGAGCTCGCGGTGTATGCCGCACCGAATGGACTGTATGCTGCTCCACCGAGCTGGAATACACATTATTTTGGTTAATAAGACGGTAGCGCCATCTAGCGTGCTACATGAGAACTATCTTAGATCGCGCAATAGTATATTATGCAACTAGTGAATAAAAGACGGATTTAAAGCGAGAGCCATAAACGAATCACGAGCAAATGAAGTAGGGAGTGATTCAAGTGTTAGAATCCTGAACGACGTGAGTGGTTCATGGCCCTCGGTATAAATCCGTTTTATTCAAGAAATGCATACTATACTTTGTACCATGACTACGAGAAAAAGAAAGATTGGAGGTTGTATAGCCAATGCTTTACAACCTCCTTGCGCAAAAACAATAATTAGATGGAGGTCATAATATATTAGTGTGTTCTAAATTCAAACACCAAAACAGTGAGTAAAAGTGCTTTTTATTCAATGTTTTCAGTGAATAAAATAAGCTTTTTAGAGGGAGAATGGTATAAACGAAGTTATTACGGAGTTTGAGCGTAAGTAATACTACCGAAGACCATCCATTGGTCGTCGGACTTCGAGCCAAAGGTCACTCGGCAAGGAAGATCTTCCCTTTTCGTAGGAGGACACACATCCTACCGTGTACTCCTGAGGACTGGTACTTATATATTGTTAAAGAAAGAAAAGACTAATGAACTGTGTGAAAGACGACATGCGGAGGTAGATAGGAGTTGAAATGACACCAAACAACTAGTTTTTCAGCTTGTGCGAGTCTAACTGTTGAGGTACTCATGATCTTCCGGCAAGAACGCTTTTGTGTTTTGTTCATCCATCAATCCCGCGAATTGATGGATGGATAAAACACGCAAAAACTTTCACAACTTTCTTGCTGGAAAATCGACAATCTTGCATATTTGCTAGGTATGCCATTTTCTTTATTACCTTTCTTAGAAACTCAGACATATTTATTTCAAAAAATCGAGGTCTGGTGGGACTTTATTAGGGAGGTACCCACTTAGCCAGTAATTTATTAATTAGTTATTCAATTAAGTACGTAGCAAGAGTAATATTCAGAGAATATAAATTATAAATATTAATCTCTAATTAACAAGATAAAATTAATAATTCTTTTTCCATAACAACTCCATTAACAACGTTTTTTTTTAGTCGTCAGAATTTCAGCTTTGGATAAAATAATAATTTTATGGACTCTTTTGAAGTGTTTTTAATTAATAAATTAACGTACCTACTCTACCTAGGTACCTAGAAAAACTTGTACTTTTGTGTTATATATCTCAAGGTCTTAGAGACAGACTAGACTAGAGGAACCGAAGACAAGCCTCTCAAAAAATTAGCTTGACTCTTCGATAGGCATGAGACTGGTTATCTAGGTGTCAGAGGTGCCAGCTACTCTCAAAATATTGAAACCTTGGTAATCTAGGCAGACACTTAATACTGGTGTTATACACCTTCTCAGGACGCTGAAGATAAGAAATGTTGCTACCAAAAAATAAATGGAAAAGAAAACCAGGCCTAAAAAAATAATTAGCAAATGAATACACAAGCAATTAGTGCAGATAAAAAAAATGACTAGTTACCTGTCCCTGAGCTTGTGCGTTGTTAGGATCACCAGACTCTTTGCCCCAGGAGCACTTTACAGGCTGACCATTCACGTCGGTATTGTGGACAGCCACGATCGCGTGAGTGGCACTCTCTTTTGTCGAGAACCTGCAATTGATGACAAAGATTTTCATAATGATCGGTACTTCTATAGCTCAGCTGAAAACTAGCGCTGTTATGTGTTAGCACGTGGCAGTATATGCTGAGCTGAATGCCCATTCACTACCACTAGAAGCATACAATATTGTTTTGTAAATATTTCGTATACTTTACTTATGCTTTTGTATTACTTTTTTTTATGTTATTTAAATGGTGGTTTGAATAAATGGTTTTCATTCTTTTTTTCTACTAATAAACACCTTTGTATCTAATCAAGATTTATACAGCGTCAGGGGTCATTTACACACCTATGAACGGGACACTGCAGTGCCTGGGTCATAATTTAGATGGAGTAGGCTTGTATCACCTATCTTTACAGTCTTCTCTACTCCGCCTTAACCACAGGAAATATATGTAGTAAATACGTGCGGCGAGCTGACTAAGCCGCGGGTTTCCTCACGATGTTTTCCTTTCGTTTCAGAGCACAAGCATTATGATGACGATGACTTAAATAATAATAATAATAGGCCTTTACATCTATTCAAGATGATTTATACAGCGTCAGGAGGCAACCTATGCCTACACGTAACGGGACACTGTAGTGCCTGGAACAATGTTTATATGGAGTAGGCTTGTCCAGCACTTATACCATCCTCTCAGCCTAGTCAGCCATATCCACAGGAAAGACATCGTCAATACGTGCGGAGCTGACTAAGCTACGAATTTCCTCACAATGTTTTCCTTCCATTTGAGAGCATATTGTCATGACGATGACTTACCTAACAAAAGCATATCCCTTATCCTTGAAGACACGGATTTCCTGGATAGTCCCGAATGGTTGGAAGGTCTTCTGCATCAGATCCTCAGTAAGACCAGCGGTGAGGCCGCCGCAGTACACAGTGCAGTTGGTGGCGGAGCTCTGGTTGTATACCTCGTCGAAGGTCAGAGGCTTGGAGTTTACTGGAAAGAAAGTAAGGATTGTAAGACTCAAGAACCTACCTAGTTTTACAAGCAGTATAGGTAAAATATCAGGCTTTAGGAAGCTAAAATATTGTCTTCGGCTAACATCAGCGAGTGTTATATTGATACTTCTTGCTTGACGAACTCTTTTTTGCATCTACGTCAAAAATGCAAGACTGACAACGTCACTTATATTTACGAGTGTCACATATATAATTTTTGTAGATTTTTATTAATTTTTATACGTTTTCGCTAAAATGTCTCTACCCTGGCACGTTCCTTTAGAAGCTGCGCCAAGTTTACGGCCAAAGCATGAACCTCCACAACCTAGTTTACTAAAACATTATTGCAACCTCTGCATTCATGAGACGCCGTGCGAGGAACTGCAAACTGGACTCATGTGTGAAATAGGCATCAGTAATCGCGAACCAACGACGATACAAAGACTTATAGCTGCAGGACTCACTGTGGCGAAACTCAACATGAGAGACATGGAGCCAGACGCCTGTGCCCAGCTGGTTCAAAGCGTACGTCAAGCAGTCTACAACTACAGCGCTGAGCTGGAGTACGTTTACCCTCTAGCGCTGATCGTAGACGTCCGCGGTCCTGATATAGTCACGGGAGATTTGAAAACTGGTCCGAAATCTACCGTAGAACTAGTCCAGCACGAAACAGTGAGACTCACCACTGACGCTAGCTGGAGAGAATGTGGAACCTCCGACTGCATTTATATAGGATACGATCACCTGACAGATCTACAACCAGGAGATGTTATATTTATAGATAGTCTTTCACCAGGGAAGATTAGGCTGGTAGCAATGGAAATTGGGGACGATTCTATAGAATGTAATGTCACAGCTGGTGGGACAATTGGCGCGAAAATGAGCGTTAGAATATCGCAAATGCCAAAAGAATTTGATCCTTCTGGTAGAGGAGATAGTGACCAGTCTATTTCTTGCAGCGATTCGTCTCAAGAAGCTTTCGAACACATGGAAGAACAGATAGCTTGGGCTGTGGCGTCCGATATAGATGCTGTTCTGGTCCCGAGCACACAAAATTCTAATGATATCAAACATGTAAAAGAGGTTTTAGCAGACAGGGGAAAGCATATCCTAGTATTCGCTTGCTTGGACACTGTTTTATCAATAGACAACATTGACGAAATCATCACTGAATCTGATGGAGTGTACTTAGACCGCTGCGCTTTAGCCACCGACCTACCGATTGAGAAAATATTCATAGCCCAGAAGATGATTCTGGCGAAATGCGATGAGGCTGGTAAGCCTTGTATCTGCAAAGCTGTTATCAACGAGCAAATACCGACGCTGTGCGTCACAGACATAGCAAATTTAGTTATAGACGGAGCTGATGTACTTGCTCTGGAATTACACTACGATTCTCCCCTGAAGAAATTCGCTCCAACGTACGACTCGATGAGAATGGCAGAGCATTGCCTAGCAGCAGCCGCTGTGGTCTGTCGCCACGCTGAAAGAATCCTCTGGCAGCCGAAGATCTATGGAAACATCGCGTTAACTGGAGTTCTATTAGAAGACCCGACGAAAGCGGTTTGTGTCAGCGCTGTGGAACTGGCTATGCGTGCGTCGGCTGTCGCCATCATCTGCTTAACAAACTCCGGTCGCACAGCTAAGATCTTATCGTGTTCCAAGCCTTATTGCCCCATCGTAGCAGTCACCAGAGCATGTCACACAGCTAGACAGCTTAGATTTTGGAGAGGTGTTCGAGCTATGCATTACTTTGAGGTAGGTAAAGGGGCGTGGTCAGCTGAGGTTGACTCTAGGGTACACGCGGCGCTGGATTACTGTAAAGCTAAACGGTTGCTCAAAGCCGGGGATCCTTACGTGGTGGTGACGGGATCTAGAAGAGGTGTGGGGTACTGTGACGCTGTTAGATTGTTGTACGCCAGTGCACGCGACACAGTGCCTGTTGATTGAACTTTGTTCTAGAATCGTAGAATTTTTTATGTTTGGAGTATTGTATATGAAAATTAAGGTTTTCATTTCCTACTATACTAGTATTTGTTTTTATTTTTGGGATCATCAACCAATGATTATAATTATTAATATAACTCATATTATTTTGTAGGGATTTTTGGATAAAAAACATTAATTCCCACTGCTACACCGTAGCAGTATTATAATTATCTGTGACCGTAGCATGCTACGAAGTAGCTAGTGAGAGTTTCTGAAAAAAAAAAAAAAAAAAATCCTATTTAAAAAAAAACCTTTTCAGAATTTCATGTTCATTTATAATTTTAGAAATAACTAGCGGACGGTCCCCGCTTCGCACGGGTATGTAAAAAAAAATCAAATTTTTAGGTAATTTTTTACACCTTGGGTTACATTATTGGAGTTTTAGTAAGGATCGCTAATATTTTTGAAGATATAATATAGCCTATGTCACTCGGAGATAGTGTAGCTTCCCAACGGTGAAAGAATTTTTCAAATCGGTTCAGTAGTTTCGGAGGTTCAATGCAAACAAACAAACAATCAAATCTTTCCTCTTTATAATATTAGTATAGATATAATAATCAATATGTAACATTGATAGGTAGACGGATTGGTAGGTAGAAGGGGTCGCGACCCACCTTTACACTGAGCCTTCACACCAATAGAAGGACACTACCTACTTAGTAGGCACTGTGTGTACGAACATTGTTTCTCAATGCAAAAGTTATCTAACTTATTTACGTCTAGCAATTAGGCTTAGGCATTAAGCAGCTCGCCAAACACATTTACAAAAGATCATTTGATATTAAATACTACTCTAATTGTACCAACAGAGACTCACTGACGTCATGGATGATTTGGGGGTAGGTTGTCAGGGGTAACTAGCTCGAGAGATAATAGTACCCCGAAGGAATTGCTATGAATTATTAGTTTAATCTTATAATGAAGTAACTAACATCTATAAATTTTGGATGATTTATTTAAGGTAGGTAGAGGCACCCCTATCAAAAGTCGAATATAATACTAATTCGTAATAGATTTATTAGAATTTTAGTAAAAATTCAACACGGTGACTTTTTAGCTTACTTTAGAGAGCGTTGTGTGATATGTCCAAGAATATTTATTTATATTTACTTTAGTGTGTTGATGACTAAGGAAGAATGTAACCGGTTAACATTCTGGTCCATATAGGTACAAGTATGTCAGGTCTATTTCTTGAAAAAAAAAACTCAGGCCCGATTTACGGGACAAAACTAACGACGTAATCTAAACCAATTCTTACGTAGATACGAAATACTAAACTCCTTGATGATGATGATGATGATGGCTCTATCTCTGGACAGTTTGTGGCCAGATAAAAATATCCTCCAATATTATTTTCTTTATTTCCAAGCTACCTGTTAGCTATTGTGTCAAATTCTATCAAGATAAAATATATTATTGCTAGAAATTTTATACAACTCTTATATTTTGAAAGGCTTCTGTAAAGGTGGTACCATCAGCTCTATGTACCCCTGAATAGTAATTTCCGGGGTTGCCGTAATACCTTCCGCGCTGGGCCGCGTTTACGCGGGCGCTTCCGGGACGCGGCGGCCTAGCAGAATCATGTCTCGGTCGTGGAACCGTATATTACCACCGTATATTAGTAAGTTAATTTTCCAAAAAATTCAATACACATAAACATCTCCTTAGAATCTAACCATAATTTTTTATATTTTATTTTTTCCTATCACCAATCTATCAAGACTAGACTAAAACCATGTCTGGGTTTTGGAATCGTATACGATTAATAGCAGTTTACCCATGAAAATTTCATTAGAATCTCACCATATTTATTTTATATTATATTTTTTCTTTTTCCTATCATCAATTTAACATTTTTTTTTGTTAATTAAATTTAAGCTAGTAATACTAGACTAACTAGAATTAGCAAGCTGAAATGGCAATGGGCAGGCCATATTTGCAGTAGAACCGACAATCGTCACAGTAAACTTTTTACTTTACTGTTTTTCTGCAACACAGTGTAAACTAACGCAGAAAACAGTGGTAGGTACTAACTAAAAATTCTCATGATAACATTGTACAATAAAGAATTTGAATTTGTATACTTGAGTGGAGACCACGTTTAGGCAAGCGTAGTGTAGGACGCCTTCCAGCTAGGAGGGGGGACGATCTACGAAAGTAGAGCCGAAAACTGCGCTAAGTGGCGCGTCGTATGAGAGACCTACGCCCAGCAGTGGACCTATATAGGTTGATAGCAAGCAAGCTCGTCTGAGCTACTGACCAACCCTGGTGACAGAGTTTTTAGTCCGCCTTAAGGCCTCCATCATGGCTTAACGACTGCTAGAGCCGGGACAGTTAAACGTGCCCTTCGAAGCACGGAAGCGCTCAGATGTAAATGTCACTAACGATCACCTATCCAAATAGTGATCGCGCAGACCGTCGCTTAACTTAGATTATCGGTGAAGATTAACAAGCTGCGCCACGAGCACTTCGTAAATAGGTATGATGATGATGATAAACACTTACATTCGTTCTTGGGCGCAGGCGGCTTTCTAGTAGCCCAGTTGGTGCGAATAGAACGCGAACCCAGCCACTGGCCGTTCATAGATGTGATGGCTGACTCCGCCTCCTGGAAAGAAGAACAGTTTACATTGAAAATTAAATTTTAGTCTCGGTGAAAGGTGCTGAGGTGGAGACCATTATTGGCAAGCCTAGCAGTCTTTTATACCTCGTATATTCGTACTTATAACTAACTAAATCATCAGATTTTCATGCAGTTTTTTGTAAAATAGGCTACTGGCTCTACGAAAATATCACACAGACTTTTATTATAATAATAGAAATAAATATTCTTGTACATTTTACACAACGCCCTTTATTAGCCCTAAACTAAGCAAAGCTTGTACTATGGGGAGCTAGATTGCTGATAGAATACTTACATATATATATTTTTTTTTAAATACATACTTGTAAATCTTGTAATACCTACACAGTAACACCCATGCATAGAAAAATCATCCATGTTTTCCACACACAAATTAATGTTTGTTCTCAGCTGTGGCACCTACCATAGCTAGGTACTCTACCAATCGCAAAGCAAAATTCCATGAACATAGAGTTGAAAATATCGATTTCCCCCGGCTGGTGGCTCGCACGCTCCGCGTTGTAATTATATTATTCTACTCACTATTAAATGGTTAATTAGTACTCTGTTATTAGTGCACCTAGGTACGGAACGTATTAATAAATTATAATACAGTGTTACCTTGCAAAATTTTTCTCTACTAGTGGGAAAAAAAAAATATAGTGCGTGGAGTCCCTCCGCGCGGAAGAAGTTATACTTCGAGTGCCACGCATTCACTCTCGCTCTGTGTTTAATGGGAAATTAATTTAGTATTTATATTCTTTGTGAATAATTTTTTTATTTAATAAAAAAAAAGTATTTATTTTTATGTACATAACCAATATGCAGTACTTATTTAGTTAGAAAAGGTTCTATGCTCACGTTGCCTAAATCAGAACTAGATGGCGCTGCTAAGTTTGATCCAGATCGTAGTGTTTAAATTTGTGTGACGTTTCAGTATTAGGCCCTTAGTTAGCTCAGGTTTAGAAGGCCAATATGAATATACCCCTATGAACTAACGTAACTATTTCAAACTTTACAGTTAAGCCCGTATGCTGAAATCGTTACTCAAGCATAGATTTGAGTATAGATTTCATACCAAAATCTAGATTATATTAGATTAGAAAATTCTTTATTGCACTTTTAAAAGTCGTACAGAGGCGAGTTTAATGCTATTTAGCATTATCTACCAACGAACCTGGGTGTAGTGCGGAGATGATGGTACTACTTCTAAGGTAAAACTTAAAAAAAAACAACCACGCAAATCTATGCTTGCGTCTTGATCAGAAATCGTTGCTCAAGCATAGATTTTAGTAGAGATTTTCATACAAAAATCTATGCTTTAGTCCGGTTCAGTGCTTCTGCAGTAAATCAGTATAATGATCAAAAAAAATTTTTCATAAGTCAAAAAAAAAAAAAAAATAGTTTTTATTGTTAAATACAAGTTTTTTAACTAATAGGGTTGGGATCTCTTCTTTTAAGTTAATCAAACCTGTGTTAGAAGAGTCCCCTCTTTTCTGTGGTCACTAAATAAGTAGGTTCAACTTACGGATTTCTTCAAAAATGAGACGAAACCATATCCTTTAGACTTGAGTGTCTGTGGGTCTCGTACAACTCTACAGTCACTGGAACAAAGAAACCAAATCATAAATATCCTTGGATATATCACACAACGCCCTCTAGTCCCAAACTAAGCAGAGCTTGTACTATGGGAACTAGATTGCTGATATAATACTTACATATTTTTTCATGTAAATACATACTTATAATACATAGAAACACCCATACATAAAACAAACATCTATGTTTACCACACAAATGTTTGTTCTCGGTGGGGATCGAACCCACGACCCACAGTACGGAAGGCAAAGCTACTACCGACTGATAATGAAACTGGGACCATAAGAGATAGTATAACAAAAGGGTTCTAAGGCAAAAAAAATTCTAGTTCATCTTAGCTTGGTCGCATAGAACGCATTTCTTTTAATATCACAGCACATCCATGGACGTGCCCTATGTAGTAATTTCGCTACTGGCTTTTAAGTAAAAACTATTAAAGCACTAAAAACTAGGGGGGCAATCGTTATCTCGTAAAAACTTGCCAGGGTTATGCCTGGCAGGTTTAATGAACTATTTTCATAGTAAATCATAGGTATTCTGTGACTAAATTAGTGACATTAGCGCATTTCAGCGCGTTTTTCGGCGTCAAAAGCTTCTTGTTTTCATATATTCGTCGCTTGACATTCTGCTGGGCAGCGAAAGCAGTACAGAGCCTGCGATATGGAGGCAGGCCGTAGTTTCTTGCCCGTTCTTCTAGGTTCTGGTCACGAGAAACCTAGACTGACCTAGTTTAGAAGACGATTCAATGACCTTTGTGATTTGATTGAATGAAAGATATTAAAAGACTTTGATTCAAATCACGTCAATTTAATTATTTTAATGCACACTGACTTTTGGCTAACGGCACAGTTTCTAAGTAGCCCACATTTTATAGGTTTGGCTGGAGTGACAGCGGAGACATAAGAGGAGCGGACATGTTTTGATCGATGGAAAAAAATTGTGAATCGGTCTCGTGGTTTATTTCGCATTATTTTATAATATGCATAAACAGTCGCACTCAAAAGCGTACGTTAAAAGACCATAAAGAAAGAAACAAATAAAATTTTTTATTGCGGACCGTATGCCAGCACAGAAATTATTACTCCAAGAATGGATTTGAGTAGAGATTTTCATACACAAATATATTGTGGCTTATTCCCATCGAGCCCACCGGCCGACCCACTGGTGGGCCGGATGGGAAAAAAAATTCGATAGGATTTTTTTTCCGCTCTAAGTCCACTTTCCCATCTGGCCCACCAGTGGGCTCGATGGGAAAGTGGACTTAGAGCTTGAGTTTGGATTTCTTCATCATCATTACGGACCTAGATGAAAGGTACGTTCATCTATATCATCATCAAGTAACACCAAGATAAAATTGATTACAGAAATAAGAACATATTCATTTCTTATCGAAGTGTCAAAAACTTGAGTCTCGATTTTCAACTAACTTTTTCGATATCTTTATCAGCGTACAGGCCATAGAATATATCTACTTATTTTTATACAAAAGTGCGATAGCGTGATATAAAGTGACTGTTAATCTTTCATTGCTAATTGCACAAATAGATTGAAAGCTTTCAATTTGAACAGTAATTATTGATATTGCACACCAAAGAGATGGCGATAAAAGCAATTCTGCAGAATAATTAGTTTTGCAACCTAACTTATAGTTGGACGGATTGAATCATACTAATATTATAAAATTAAATGTGAATGTAAGTTTGTTTGTTACGCTTTCACGCGAAAACTACTTAACCGATCATCATGAAACTTTGTTCACATACTCTTGGAGGTATTAGAAGTAACATAGGATACTTTTTATCCCGGAAAATCAACGGGATCCAACGGGACGCGAACGAAGTCTCGGGCGGAAGCTAGTTAAAGATACTTTTCTATACTAATATGATAAAGAGGAAAGATTTGTATGTATGTTTGTAACGAATTGGCTCAAAAAGTACTGATCCGATTTGGATGAAACTTGGGATATATATTGTCCGTGACCTGGATTAACGCATAGGCTACTTTTTATCGCGGAAAATCAACGGGATCCAACGAGACGCGAACGAAGTCGCGTGCCTATTTAGTAATTTATATGAAGGTGAAGTACCTAACATTCGTGGCGTAGGTTGCTTAGTCAATCTTCACCGATTATCTAAGTTAAGCGATGTTCTGCGTGGTCACTATTTAGATGGGTGACTGTTAGTGGCTTACATCTGTGCGCTTCCGTGCTTCGGAGGGCACGTTAAATTATCCCGGCATGCTTTAAGTATATAATACACTTAATCATTGGCAAATTATTAATTTTTTTGTGCTATTTATTTTCGCTGTGGTTTTGTCAAAATGCGCAAATGACTCTAGAGAGATTTAAAATAAATACTGTTTCATACACCTTTTAACCGACTTCAAAAGAGGAGGAGGTTTTCAATTGAACTGTTCTTCTTATTGAAAAAGTCTTACCTTCTACACGAAAGGGTACTATAATTAGAATCATTTATGGTTTATTCCATCCAGTCCTATTAGTAGTTTGATTTATCTAACTGTTTGGACAAAAATATTCCAAATTGTTATACTGACTAATCGAACATTTGGATACGCAGATTTTATTCCAAATAGAACACTATTCCATCCAGTCCTACGTCCTACTAGTAGTTCGATTATCTAACTGATTAGTGCGCACACTGACACACACTTGGCCAACTTATTTCTTATTTCCATGCTGAAACCGCTGTCACTCCAACCGCTCCATTTGGCATGTCGCCAAGGTACAAAAATCCCCCATACTTTATGTGCTAGCAATCTTTTCCGACGCTGGCATCACTGGCGCTTTGTTTCAGGGAAATTGTATTAGGTACCTACTCTATTATTGACATTCGCGTAACTTATACGTGCACAGATGAGAATACTCTGGATGCAGAGAAAATTGAATAACTCGCTTTGTATGAAGACGTGACGCATTCTGGGCCTCTACTGTGAAAAATTTCTTACGAAGATTCGGTAGCGTCGTTTCTGTTACACTGCGCAATGACGCTGTCACATCGCAAGAGCCCACGTCATCGTTCGAGATGACCGCGCAGTGTAAGACAAACGACGCTACCGAATCTTCGTAAGTCATTTTTCACAGTAGAGGGCCTGATTCGGAAACGTTCGGAAAAGTTTGGAAACTTAGTTTGCTACAGGAATCTTTGTAAATGATTTGGTCCGGGTTCAGAGCCGCGGTCTGTGCCTTTTTTTTGACTTTCGACTCAGTATAGCACACGCAAACGTATTCGCAAAGCGAGAAATTTTGTATGAAAATCGGATAAGCGAATCTAGCGGGAGATTTAGGAACTGTGCAATTCCCAACAAAATGTCTCGCTTTGCGAATGCTTTTGCGTGTGCTATACTCGAGTCAAAACAAATGCACAGACTCGGGGCTCTGAACTAGCACCTATTTCTATGCACAATGATGCTCGCATTGTATTAATTGTTTGAAGGGTGTGGGTGACGGTGCTACTACACGCACATGAGATCGGTGGACGCAGTACAATGCCTCAGATACACGTTGATAATAATCAGTTCTTTACTTCAGAAATAGTACATTACTGCAGCGGCCTGCAACAGAGGCAATGAGGGAAGAACGTGTAAATATGGGCCGAGTCGAAGACGAGGCACACATACGTGAGTCCCTCATTGCCTAGTTGTGGCCAAGGCTTGTATATTATAGTACTTTTCTCAAATACTGCGCGGAAATTAAAACTAAGTACCTAGGCAAAACTTTTTAGTTGAAAATACAATTACTTTTCAAAACCATTAACGAACAGCGAAGTCACAGTGTTCATTGGTTTTTTTATTCAATAATCAGCTTTCTATTTGAAAGCCTGTTCGAAATTTGAATAAAACCTTTGATAAGTTACCTCCTTGGTTGCCATGTTAAGGAGTAAAAGATCGTTCCATTTTTAAATAACACAACAGTAATTAGTTTTGTATGTAATTTATCTGGCCGCTAAACACGACAGTAATGGATTTTCATAAATTTTTATCTGGCCGCTGATCGCATGCGTGTGGCCAGTACTGCATCTTCGATTTATCGAAGAAGAAGGTTGTCAAAATAATGCTTTAATTTCCAAGCATGTTTGAGAAAAGGACTTTGTATATACAAAGAAATCCCCACTGGTAGGGATTCCTTGGTGGCGATTTCTGGAATATATCAAAAAGATGGAAATAGAAAATATAAATTATAACAAATGCTTGACATTGTACATAGATTAATGGTTACTTAGATCAACGGTAGGTCTTTAAGAAGTCATTCTAGTCTTGGTATGTCGAGTTACAGTATCCGCGGTGGACGTGCGCTGCGAGGTAATGCATTGTTATATGACGAGCTAACCTTTTAATATCAGGTGGTATTTTTGCTTGTTCCATCATAAATATTTTTGATAAAAGCATCAAACTGGCCTGGAAGAGATCGCTATTGAGCGATAACGCCGCCCATTGTACATTTAATGCAACCTGTTTTGTTTATATCATAAGAATATGTTTCGGTGTTATTTATGTAAAATAAAGTGTTTTCATTCATTCATTCAAATACAGTTAAAAAAAATATATAAATTGTTAGTGAAAAATAGTTGTAGGTGTATTATTATTAAAAACTCACGATATTTCTCCGAACGCCGCGAACGCATCTCGTAGGCTTTGCGTTTCAATCTCAGGACTCAGGTCGCCGACGAAAATGTGATAGTGTTCTGTAACAAATAAAGAAAAAATTAATTTAATTTCATATATAGATTTTATTTATTTATACATTACACACAACGCTCTCTAGTCCCAAACTAAGCAGGGCTTGTACTATGGAAACTAAATTGCTGACATAATAATTATATACCTTTTTTTTGTAAATACATACTTATAATACATAGAAACACCCAGACACAGAACAAACATCTATGTTTGCCACACACAAATGTTTGTTCTCGGTGGGGATCGAACCCACGACCCACAGCACGGAAGGCAGAGCTACTATTATTTAATTATTATACTTAATCATGTTTATTTATAGACATTATCAACAGGCGTCATGGCTCAGTCGGTAGTAGCTCTGCCTTCCGTGCTGTGAGTCGTGGGTTCGATCCCCACCGAGAACAAACATTTGTGTGTGGCTAACATAGATGTTTGTTCTGTGTCTGGGTGTTTCTATGTATTATAAGTATGTATTTACAAAAAAAATGTATGTATGTATTCTATCAGCCATCTAGTTTCCATCGTACAAGCTTTGCTTAGTTTGGGACTAGAAGGCGTTGTGTTAAGTGTCCGTGAATATTTATCATTATTATTATTATGATATTTCTGGTAGGGATAAATATTCTAATTGATATAAGGCCATTTCGCTAAAGGGTCAATAGATAGATAGATAGATAGAAAATCCTTTATTGCACACCTTAACCTAGAGATTACAAGAAAAGAAAAAACAAAACTTAAATTAATTGTACAATAGGCGGTCTTATCACTATACAGCGATCTCTTCCAGACAACCTTGGACGGAATGGACTTTGAGGTATAATACAAGGGGCGCAATTAGTTCTAATTACATGCAGTATCATCTATTTTAAACACGAAAAAGTAATAAATACGCTTACTTTCTTTTTTTACATATTTTTGTAACTCCTAGGCGTTGTAGATCAAATTGAAAGTCTGAATAAAATCTTTTTTTAACCAACTTCAAAAAAGGAGGAGGTTCCTAATTCGGTTGTATTTTTTTTTTATTGTTTGTTTCCTCAGACCTCCGTAATTTATGAACCGATTTGATAAATTTTTTTTATCTGAAAGGGTAATGCTTACAGATTGGTCCAATATTTTTTTTAATTAATGTTTCTTACCTTAGAACTTCGTCATTTATGAAACGATTTGAAAAATTCTTTTTTTATCTGAAAGGGTATACCTCCAGGTTGGTCCCATAATTTTTTTACCATAATCGGTTCAGTAATTAAGCAGTTAAATAAGAATAACTGGAAAAAACACGTCATACACGTACACGACATTGCATATTTGGCTTACTTGTTACTTTTCTGTGACGTTTACTATCAATACAACAGTAAGTAGGTACCTCTATCACAAACAAATCTGTCAGTCGCCGCGTTAGCGTATTCGAGTTACATTGCGCGTCACTGCCAGCTCGACTGCCAACCGTTGTAGTGTCACCGCGCAGTGTATCTCGGATACGCTTGCGTTACGATAGGTTGGCGATTGTCACATTTATTCGTGATCAAGGCACAGAGCCCCGAGTCTGTGCATTAGTTTTGACTTATAGCATATGCAAAAGCATTCGCAAAGCGACGCCCGACAATTCCCATGATCGCTAGGCGCTACGGTAAGAGTGCTACGCCGTAGCGTTCGAGTGCTACGGCGTAGCACGTTGCTACGAGTCTACAATTTCGTACTGATTCGTACGCGTGCGTAACTTACCACCAACAAATATCTGTCAACCAGCATACGATGAACCTCGTGTCAAAGACAACTTTTGGTTTAGAGAGGTCAAGTTGTATCTAAGAATCCACGTCTTTAATTTCAATAAAATATAGCCTATGTTTCAATCCGGAAAAAGGGCTTCTGAATGGTAGAAGTTTCATTGAAATTGGTCCAGTAGTTTAGGCGTGATGCGCGAACAAACAAACAAACTCGATTTTCGGAATCAAAATCGTTTATTTAGTAGATCTGTATATTCAGTTTATTCATATCTTTAATTTTAGTTTTTGGCTTTTTTACAGTTTTATAATAGTATATAGAAAAGTTTTAACCACACAAAATAACTTCAACATTATTAGGTTTTGCAAAAAACTATTCACATCACTAGCACTTGTGTGAGAGGGATAGCATAGGATATTCTCGTGTGTTGGAAAGAGACGGCAGCAATATGTATCGCTCGTCCAATTTCCTCGGATTGCAGACATTGATTGCATTATGGATTCTGTTACCGAGGCTAGGGTTGGCACTTACATCAACATTTTTTTTAAAGTTTGAAGTAACCCTAGTATTTTTATTTACTAAAATAAAGAACTAAATAGGTTTAAATAATGTTTTTAATCTTAGTTTTATGTTTTAATTTTAGTTTTCCTATCTTTGTTAATAAACAAACTTATGTTAAAAAAATATATAATAATATTTTTTTTATTTTGCAAAGATAAATGATCTCTAATGATCAAACCCTACACTATAAAAATAAGTCACATTTTTTGTAAAATTTTAATGTTACACAACTTCTGTATTTTTGTAAGGGGTGTAAAACTAAATAAATCAGTTTGAGGTTCGTGCGTGACACCCCTACCTACACTACTGCCAGCTTTTAGGTCCAAATTAAATTTCGTTCTGTATGCCTACGACAGCATTTCCACCAACACACGGATTTGCTTAAATACATTCACTGATGCAAAAGTAGATTAGCAACCGGGTTAGGCTCATAATCCCCTTTGAGTCGTCCCCATCAAGGGGATTATAAGATTTTTTGGCTCATAATCCCCTTGATTTCAAAATTTTAAAATCAAGGGGATTTTGAGACTCTTCAATCTCAAAATCCCCTTAGAGGCCCCTTTACACCGTAAGCTATAACTAGTTAAACCCACTGTACATGATTGGACTAATAGGTAGGCCTCGAAAGGGGGGAGTATACATAAAACAGTGTTATATAATGTAGTGAGTCTATTTATTCAAACTTTTACTTGCATAGCGGCCCGTTGCACAAAACGCAACGCTAGCGCGTTCTACAAAGCGTACAAATTTAGCAGCGCCATCTAGTTATGCATCAAGAACTAATAAAAACTAAAACAACCTTTAACACCCACCAACCTCAAAAAACTGTTGAAATATCGTATCTTCTAGTCAAGTTAGTTGATCAATGTTTATATAAAGTCAATGATTTATTTTTATAATTCTAACTAATTATTATTGAATCTGAAATATGTTATTATTACCATTTACCTAATTTATTGATTATTGTAATTACACTCTATTTAAATTTAAATTATATTAACATAAGCGTAATCTTAATTTTGCATGCTGGGTTTCTCTGGCGAAGTGTGAGAATCAATAATTTATTTAAGACCTAATATGTACCACTCTTCACGCAAATAAATCATTCATTCATTCATTCAAGTTCACATGCTTCTTCTTCTCTTAATTTATGGCCTCTATCCGTCATTTTGACAGACAATATTGCCAGTGTCAAGTGAGATATTTGAAATAATATAAGTCAAGTCATTCGTCAAGTCGACTATCGTTTGTTTGAAGAGAAAATGGTGGATGTCCCTTCAAAACATGAAAACGAATTTTCAGTCAGATAAACCACTTTACACACATTTATTCCAATGGCTCACACTTTGTGTTACGACCTTAAGTATTATTGGTTAAAAATCCATCGAAATTAAACAACAATACTCAAAATAACACAAGAAAAACTATTAAAAGTGCTAGGTTTTGTTTAAAAAAATGTCAAAACTCGAATCCTAAGTTCACATTCTACGATAACTAGAGCATAGGAAATATAGGAATCCTCAAAAATAGCATCACAGTTCAGTTGGTACAGCTCTGCCTTCCGTACTGTGGGTCGTGGGTTTGATCCTTAGAAAAAATATTTGTGAGACAAATATAGATTTGTTCGCAGTGTTTGTTGTAATGTCTGTTAAAATTATTATAATAATTATAGTATTTATAAAAAAACTAGCGACCCACCCCGGCTTCGCACGAGTGCAATGCAGTGATGATGATGATGTATTATACATATAAAACTTCCTCTTCAATCACTCTATCTATAAAAAAAACTGCATCAAAATCCGTTGTGTAGTTTTAAAGATCTACGCATACATACAGACATTAGGACAGACGCGGGAAGCGACTTTGCTCTATACTATGTAGTGATATATGTGTAAATAATCAGCAATCTAGTTCCCATAGTACAAGATTTATTTTGTTTGGGACTGGAGGGCGTTTTCTGAAATGTCAAAGATATATTTTTTTAAATTGTAAAGCTACCTACTCTTAGGGCCGGTTTCACCATGCTCTGTTAGTTAAACTAACAGCTTGTTAGCCATTTAACGGACTGTTAAGTTCGTTTTGTGTTTCACCATGCCCTAACCAAGGATTATCTTAACAGACTGTTAAATCGAATCGCTGATCTGACGGCCACCATATAAACCAGCTAAACAAAAATACATCTGCTTGCGTTTTATTTAAACAGCGTTGAACGTCGTTTTAATTTAGTCGCTTGACATTTTGACGCCCGATTACGTAACACTCTGTTAGCAAGACTAGTGAAACTGGGCCTTAAGCTTTCCAAATATCAAAACTCTAAGTAAATTTTACATGCGCAGATATATTTGATCAACTCAGTTGCTCAGCGACATCTGACAGCAATTGTACTAAGAAATTATTCTGAAGGTTTCACATTTGGTTCAAATTGGAATAGCTTTATTGTGAATTATGAACAAAATTTCCGGAATACGAGTTTTCCAATGTGAGGATTTTGGGTTTACTTTTGCCCCATTTCTATGAAACATGTTTGTTTTCTTACGCTAAATGATAATTAGTTGTTTTCTTACAAAATAATTATATTACTTGGTAGAAATGAACGTCTTTTTCTACTTTGCGAATAAATACATTTCATTTCATTTAAATTTTCATTTCATTCATTTCATTTAATTTCATTTGAAAAAGGGTTTTATGGGTGCTAAAGTTTTCGAGATATTACATCCGAAGCATTCCATTTTTGCGCACCAAGAACTTCCGCACCTACCGACGCTATTCTACTTTTGCGCACCAATCAATTTTAAGCTTGGTGCGAAAAAGTGGATTACGCTCCAAGGATAAAGTAGCGTCTAGTTGAATATCTCGGAAACCAGGAATGCCAGCTTTAGTAAAAATTATGTAATTAAACAAATATTACTGTTTATTTTACTAAGGAATATTAAATTGACTATCAAACCCAATTTATTTCATTATTCATAGTTTCTACTATACTCAAGACTTTCGCTTTCGCGTGCGACTTCGTTGAATCCCGTTGATGTTCTGGGGTAAAAAGTGGTCTACGTGTTAATTCAAGCCACGGAAAATATATATTTCAAGTTTCATCCAAATCGGATCAGTAGTTTTTGCGTGAAAGAGGAACAAACATACATACATACATCACTACAAACTTTCGGGTTTATAATATTAATATGATTTTATCTATCTATCTATTTAGTGTGTATGCACCCACTGCAGGCCCAGCAGACTAGGAGTTTATAGGATTATTAATAATAATAATTTTAATAGGACTTTATAGAGGCTACAAATGTTTGCTCGTCTCTATTTTACCCTGTATAAAGTTTGTTTATTTGTAGGTCATCAAAAGTAGGTCTACTTAATGTGTATTTTTTGTTATTTCACTCTTTTCATACGTATTTTAATTATCTAATAGGCAATTCTCCAAACCAACATGACTTGGCTGTTGAACAAAAAATACAGTGACACGTGACACAATGGTTGACCTTTGACAGGCGTCATGGCACAGTCGGTAGTAGCTCTGGCTTCCGTGCTGTGGGTCGTGGGTTCGATCCCCACCGAGAACAAACATTTGTGTGTTGTAAACATAGATGTTTGTTCTTTGTCTGGGTGTTACTATATAAGTACTTATGTATTTACAAAAAAAAAGTATATAAGTATTCTATCAGCAATCTAGTTCCCATAGTACAAGCTCTGCTTAGTTTGCGTCTAGATGGCGTTGTGTGAAATGTCCAAGAATATATTTGAATGATAATGCGGAGTGTAGCTATGGGTATCCCACTCAAAAGCTCTGACAAGTCCGAACCACCCTGTATAACGTTGATCTCATTAACTGTTAATGTATGCAACTAGGGCACCCTGTGTAGCGCGTGATACATTATGCATACCTACTGGAGTATCTTCCACGCTGTTCTAGTTGGTGAAGGAAAACACCATCTTCAAGGTTCGTGTTCAAGTTTGCTAGTTTTTTTAACCAACTATGATGGGACTATTCAATGGCCACCTAGTCTACAATATCTAAATATATAAAATTATTTTTAAGATGATTGACAATCAACGCACAGGCTAAAACTCCTAGAGGTATGAAATTTTGAGGTAGTATTCGGACACGAGTTTTGTCATTTTTTAAAACGACACATATCACTTTTATTTTAATAGTTTTTCTTGTGTTATTGTGAGTATTGTTGTTTAATTTTGGTGGAATTTTAACCAATAATACTTAGGGAGTAACATAAAGTGTGAGCCATTGGAATAAATGTGTGTAAAGTGGTGTCTCTGAATGTGAAAATTCGTGTTAGGTTTTGAAGAGAAAATCCACCATTTTTGTTTTAAAACAAACGATAGCCGACTTGACAAATGACTTGACTTGACTTATATTATTCGGAAATATCACTTGACACTGGCATAATTGTCTGTCGAATTGACGGACAGAGGCCATTATGAAGAGAAAAAGAAGAGGTAGTATCTTTATATAGTGTAGGGGTGCACTAAGAAACGAATTTTTAAAAGTCACAATCTAAAGGGTTTAGAACGCGAGCAACGCCGCGGATGACGGCTAGTCAGTACATATTTTTACCTTCTCGCTCGCATATTGATATTATAACTAAGTATAGTAGGATTATATCACAAAAATTAAGCTCTGTAGTTTAAACACTTTGTACCTACACAGCCTACAATAAATACCTCCCCCTGTTATTCTCCCTTTCACCCCCTTTCCCTCCCCTTTCCCTCCTCCCCTCCCCCCTTAGCCTTATTATAAAATTAAACGAAATCACGCGACCATAACGTATTGCTCGGGACCACGGAAGTTTATTTAATTCCTCTTATTAGGGTTCCGCAATATAAATAAATATTTAGATAGTAAACATTTTATTTACAAAAAGAAAATAAGAACTAATACAGTATTTACAAAATACACATGAAACAGTTGAGCTAGATACAAACCGTTGCAAACGATTTATAGATAGCTCAACTGGTCCAAATCAGTAGCAATCGGAAGCGTGTCCAAGACACTGGCTGCATTGCCGCGCTGAATAGTACAATAAACAATAAAATCATATTATAATTAACTAAGGCAAGTATGAGTGCCTGTGTGTCTCAGTACGACGTTGTAGACTACTGGACCAATTTTAATGAAACTTATATCGTTTGGAAGCTCTTTTTCCGGATTGAAACATAGGATATATTTTATTAAAATCAAAGACGTGGATTCTTAGATACAGCTTGAACTATCTAAACCAAAAGCAACCATTTGCAAGTTTCATCGTATGCTGGTGACAAATATTTTGGTGGAAAGTTTCGCACGTACAAACTCGCGAGTATCAGCTAGTCTCATAATAACTGTAAGTATATACTTACCTGTGTACTCTGTTCATTTTACTCGCTCCAACTAACAGAGCGGATATTAACTAGGATATGATTGGAACATAAAAACAAGAAATAATGCTGCAGGATATCCTGTTATCTGTTAAAGTAGGTATTGACCTTATTGAAGAAAAAATAGAATTAACTTCCACACTCAGAGACTTCACTTTAGCGTAAGTAACACAGTAGTGAAGAACAGAAAAAAAAACCTGTGCGTGCAGTCCCTACGCGCGGAAGAAGTTATACATTCTGTCAAAAGTAAATCACTGTAAAAAACAGCGCCATCTAGTTTTGTTTGCGATAGTAGAAATCTTAAGCGGTGTTTAAGCAACGTTTAGGTTGATAGGCGTTTTAAGTAATTTTTTGCAAGAGGGATTAACGTTATCTTAAAACGTAATGGACCTCCGCTGTCCTGTCGTATTTGGGTCCGGCTCAGTAGGTCGATGAGCTAAGTCGGTGGATAAATTAAAAAAAAAAACAAAAAAATATTTACTTACTTTTTTTTAGCCTTGATATTTGTTTTTAGAGTGTTGCTAGGCTTGCTTAAGGTAATATTACATCTGTTCAACAACAGGCAATTTGGAGGAAAGTAACATGTTGAAAGCAACATGTTGAAATCTGTTGCGTACGACAAATTTCGGTTTTGCGTAAATGCACCTTGAGCTGTGGGTTCACAAGCAACATCTTTCAACATGCCTTGTTTTGTGGAACGGTCGATGTTCCTTTGTTTACTGTTGCTTTCAACATGTTGCTTGTACGACCATCCGTTGCTTCAACAGAATGTTGAATAAGCGTAAACGTACCTTTAATCAATCTTCACCGATTATCTAAGTTAAGCGATGTTCTGCGCGATCACTATTTTGATGGTTGACCGTTAGTGGCATTTATATCTGAGCGTTTCCGTGATTCGGAGAGCACGTTAAACTGTCCCGGCTCTAGGTCGTTAAGCCATGACGGAGGCCTTAAGGCGGCCTAAAAACTCCGTCACTGGAGATGGTCACTAACTAATACGAGTTTGCTTGCTTAACCAACTTCAAAAAAGGAGGAGGCTTTCAATTCGGTTCTATTTATTTTGAGTAGTTTGGGAGTTAAATAAGAGTAACTGGAAAAAACACGTCATCCTCGTTAACAACATTGCGTATAATAAATAATACTATACTAGTACCAACTGAGCTGTGACACCAGTCAAAACAGGGAATATTTTGAAAAAAAAAATAGTGCGTGGAGTCCCTACTCGCGGAAGTGAAACTTTGAGTGCCACGCATTCACTCTCGCTCTGTCTCTTTCTATTCCACCTCCCCAGGAGCGTTAAACGTTTAACGCAACCTTGTTGGAAGTCGCATTTGAAGTTTCACTTCAATAATTAATTTGATTTGGGAATAAGTGATTCAGGTCTCTGTCTCTTTCTATTCCACCTCCCCAGGAGCGTTAAACGTTTAACGCAACCTTGTTGGAAGTAGCATTAGAAGTTTCACTTCAATAATTAATTTGATTTGGGAATAAATAATACAGGTGGTTTTTCTAAATGTAAAATCCTTCAAGTTTTGAAGAGAAAATATCCCACCATTTTCCCTTCAAAACAAACGACAGTCGACTTGACGAATGACTTGACTTATATTATTTCAAATATCTCACTTGACACTGGCATAATTGTCTGTCGAAATGACGGACAGAGGCCATAAACAAAAGAAGAAGATGAATTTGATTTACTTATTACCTACCCTCGTTATTTTTATCCGCTGTATAAATACATTCAAATAAACCCAACGATATGCAAACACGAACAAAATATAAAACAATGAATAAAGTAATAAAATAATAAAAACCCGTTTCTAATTTAATACGTTGGGGAAATTTCACAGTCCAATTGTCAATTTATATAGGTTTTTTTTTGGTTCAGGATTTTTTACGCCATTGGGAGTTACTGGGAAGTACATTGTAACTTTAAATGGGTTTTTAAAGTTTTGAAGTTGTAACACTGGCTGTAGGTAAATTTGGTTATAAAGATTGGCGATGGAATTAATTAGGGGAGGAAACTCTATTGTATATGTATACCTACCTACTATGAAGTACTTATGATTTTTCACGCCTTTTATTTTGATAAAGATTGAATATTCTTTATTGTACACCACTTATATGTAAACAAAATAACAAAAAAATACCATAATTGGTAATACGATCAAAGTTTTAGAAGGTAGGTACAATGAGCGGCCTTATTGCTTAAAGCAATCTCTTCCAGGCAACCTTTGGATGGACAGGATCTAATACACAAAACACGGACGGGCGTACATAAAAAATAATTTGTATTATTAAAATAAAATTAATTAATAAATATAATCAAAAAGTACTTAGTGATACCTGCATAAACTAATACATAATATATTATTAAATATTTATAATAAACATACATAAACCTAGATAAATAAATAAATACCTATATGAATAAATTAGATTATTTATTTTTCAAAACATCTAAAAAGACAAATACGTTCGCAAAATAGAAGGACCTGTAATTTATTGTTATGCTATGTTTTGGATTCTTTTGACGCTTTTTTTTTAGCTTTGCAATCGTACCTATTTTTAAATGTTTTATTAAAAAAAAAAACATATATTTCCTTCTAAAATGATTTTATTATTATTATAGTCATCATGCTGCGATTTTTAACATTATTTACGAAAAAGGTCTTACCCGTATACTTTTTTTATATGGAAAACCAAAAAAAATTGTTCAGTAACCTAAATTTTGCAGCTTTGTCTTAGATTATCTGAGCACGAAACCAAAAAGAAGATTACAAAAAGAAAAAAAAAGACACTACAAGTACCTAGTAGTCCTGCCCACTCTTGACCACTGCCGTTCCAAATTGGATTCGGATTTTGACAGATTTAGTACAAGTCAAAGTCAAAAAGTTTTTATTCAATATAATATCACTGATCACTTTAAGCAAGTTCGTATGAGCCAGTAGCCAACTCTGGTGACGGAGTTTTTAGGCCGCCTTAAGGCCTCCGTCGTGGCTTAACGACTGATCACTTTGAATCATCATTACGTTTTGTATGATTAGGTATGATTAGGTTCTTCTCTATAACGAGACTCTCAAGAGACTGGCGTACCAGAAGAGCCTTCCAGACACACTATAACTTTTCACATCCTGACACTTTTTTCATACCTCAACACACATTACTTCATGAACACTACACAATGGTTTTTCACAGGGTCTATTGGCTGATGGTTTCGACAGAATAACAGCGCCTAACTACCTTTGGGTGGTGAGGCATACGCTGAGTCGAAACCCTTTTGCTGCTGCAGCACACAAACACTTGCCAGCTTACCTAGCTACCTACCTATACTCAATCCACTCATCTCGTTTTTTTTCTGTGTAATTTTTGTTTCTTCGTAGTGTTGTTAGTTTAGTTCTGTAGGTGTATTTTGTGTGTTACTTTATAAGCAAATAAATGCCTGTCTATGTCTATGTCTATTAGATTTTTTTTTATTGGATGAGTTGGAACTGTGGTCGAGAGTAGCCCACCTGTTCTCCGAACTGTGTTTATTTTAAATCTACCACCGGGGTGGCAACAAAAATGTTTTTTTATAGAAGTAGGTCACTGCGCTGGACACCCTAATGGTCTCATTAGAGTACTGCCGCGCCCTCTAGGTCCAGTACGGTTGGGAAAGTTACGTGATAAAAGCCGGAAAACACGAACATTACAAATAAACAACAATCTAGGTATGCGGTTGCCTGTTCATACTCATTTTGTACTAGTTTTGGTTACCAGGGTGTGGCCGCTGCATGCAAGACAGCTGCTGGGAGCCACTGGTGAGAGTTTGTGGGTTGTCAACGTCTGTCAATGTCTGGAGTGGAGAACTAGAGGACGTATCAGTAAATTTGGGTATGCAAGTAGAGGAAGACCGAAGAAGAAGTGGTTGGATTATGTGAAAGAGGATATGAATGTGAGAGGAGTAGATTCAGAGTTGACGAATGATAGGAGTGAGTGGAAGAAGAAAGCATATTGTGCCGACCCCACCTAGCGTGGGATAAGGGCAGGGAAATGATGATGATGATGATAGGTATGCGGTTGCCTATAATTGAAAGAACTTTAGATATAAGCTCCCATATCGTAAGCTCTGAACTGCTTTCGCTGCTTAGCATAATTTCAAGCGACGTGGCTACAGATCTATACGAAAACAAGAAGCTTTTGACGGCAAAATACGCGCTAACGTCATTTAGTTACAGAATACCTATAATTTAGTATGAAAACTCTTCCGACAACCTGCTAGGTTAATAAGCCTGGCAGGTTTTTGAGACAACGATTGCCCCTAGTACTATATAAGAAATCTTAGTTATTTTGTGTATATTTTGTTGGCAGTCTCTCAAATTTAAGCACCATTCTAACTTTAGTGTCTAAATTTTGAGTATTTTGGCGTGAGAGTAATAAAACCGAATGAGAAAAAGTCGGACTCTGAGTCGGACAGTTTTCAATAGTTTCAATAAAAGTCGGACAGTGTTAATCCAAGCCGGACCTACCCGCCCTACTCCTCTCGCAGGATAGTTGGAGAGCTGAGAGGCTTACAGTGACATATTCTAACAATTTCAGATTGAAAATGTATGTAGGTAAGTACCTACTGTTTTCTTTCAAGGAATACCTACAGTTGGTTGAGAAAGCTTTATTATTTTTATTTAGAAACTTATCCTAAATATTTTTTAGAAGAATCATCTTAAAAAGATGAAAGCAGTGCATTGGCTCATATAAGAAAATCATTATTATAAACAGACATGTGATGGGCAAAAATAGGGGACCAAATTTTTTTTTTAATATTGTTGAATAGGTTGAAACTGGCCGATCTGAAATAAATATCGACTTAGAATATAAAAAATGTTGAATAATCTCTTATGAATCGATTTACAAACTTATTGTAATCTAAGATAGATTTTTTTCCATTTATATAACAAAAAAGTCGATGGAATATTTCAACTGTTATAATCTATATAAGCTCGTGTAGGTAGGTAGGTATGTATACCGGTATACCTTACATAATATTATTTTCACAAAAAACACGCCGCGATGTTTTCCAACAGCGTTTCCAATTCTAAAACAAGCAGAAAATATTTTTTTTGGCGTTCTTTTAATCAAAATATTCCATTAGGTCGTGCCCGCAAGCGTCCTGAAAATGTTTTATGTAAATAACAATATTATTAAGATATGGAGTTTTTCCTTGTTCTGTGCGATACGTAATTTCAATTACAATTTTCTCTCTTGCCTAAAGAATGTCTGTTCTTTTTGATTTGCTCCAAGGCATAAGCTTAGGGTGCTATTCCACCTCACACCCAGATAAAAAAAAACCATATAAGTATGTTCACGACCACACAAATGTTTGTTCTTGGTGAGGATCGAACCCACAACAATTACGTATAACATATTTTTTTCTTGAGTTATTCCCATCGTGCCCACTGGCCGGCCTGCCCCTGGTGGGCCAGACGGGAAAAAAAATCCTATCGAACCCACTCATTTGCATAGTGGGCTCGTTTTCTTGTGTCTTATGAGAAATGGCGATACGACATTCAGTCGCTTGATTGTTTATATGAGACCGTACATATTACAAGATATTTTTTTCTTATGTCGGATAAGACGCGCCGTGCAAAAATTTTCTGGTCTTGTGTTCGTGTCTTTTAATGTGCAAAGGGCTTTATACTGACTGAGCAGTGACACCTGTCAAATTGTCTATGGTGAGTAGATACTTTCATAGGCGAACTATTTCACAAAATACCATCTTATAAGATTAATAGATTTTTCCCATAGCATTTATTAAATAAATCACATGCCTACTGAGAATGATAATTATAAAAAATAAACTTTTTATCTATATCGGTAAGCGCTAAAAAATACATTGAAAGTACAATCACTGTCATCACTGTGAGTGTCTTTTGCATGGCTCCATTTATCTACAATAAATTGCCAATGCCATGGAGAGAACTGCCAACGTCGTTGTTTACGAATAAGCTGAGAACATTATTATGTACTAAATGTTACTACACGGTACATGAATTTATGACTGATAAACTACGGACATAATCATATTTTAATATTAATTTGACATCCTATAATTTATTTCAATACTGTATATCTACTACTCGTAAATTCTATTCTATAATTCCTATCGTACCTATTAATGCTCATTTTATAATTCTAATTAATTTTCAATTTTGTATTAATAATTTTTGTGTTTTGCACACCCTGTAGGGTAGTTTTACATTGATACAATGCTACTTTATAATATCTCTACACACATGTAATTTTGCAAATAAATATACTTTGACTTTGACTTTGACTGTATCAATTTCAAACAATATGCTTAGTAATCTGTGGGTAGTTTTGAAAAAGTCATAGAAACTGCGCACAGCAAAGTGATATTTGATTCCTATAACTTGTACCACGCGAAGTGAGCTCGCCAGAACTTTTTTGTGTTTTTTTACAACGTTTTTGTTTTGTTTAAGTCTTCCATCTTGTGCGATGTCAATGTTTTCTTTGTTAGAGCAAGACAACAAGAAGAAAGGGACGGCAGATAGGTCAGTTTCAGTTTTCAGTTTGTTTATTTTTTAAAGAAACTCTTTTGTGATTGGTTAGGTTTTAGTTCAGAATGCTTGTACAAAAGTATTCGTGATATTTATACGGACAACAATATTTTGCACTATTATTTTTCTACAAAGATAGTACCTAACTACTACCTATGTACCTACTTCTAAGAAATTTTATGAAATGAGCGAGTAACTGTAGTTCCCAGCCATGGCAGACCTCCCCTCAGATAACGGTCTAATAGGTAGTTATTTGTATGTCTATGAATATGTATGAATCTAATGTCTTATTTAATTAGCCATTTAATTAACTATAGTAAAAAGGATTGATCGATTTCAATGAAACTTTGAACCAAATATATTATGTTACATTTACCTATTATGCAATAGGCGGTTTTTTATGTATTTAGCATTATGAGATGTTAAGTGGCAGCTTACATACATCTCATAATGCTAAATATATATTTTAGCTCATAATGCTCATCTGCCTAAAATAATGCATTACCTCACAGGGCACGTCCACTGGTGCTTGTCTATACTATTAAAAGGAAATGTTTGTTTGTTTGCATTGAACAGGCTCCGAAACTAATGGACCGATTTGAAAAATTCTTTCACCGTGGAGAAGCTACACTATCCCCGGGTGACATGGGCTGTATTATATTTTCAAAAAAATTAGGGCACCTTACTAAAACTCTAATAATGTATGTAAACCAAGGTGTAAAAAAATGACCTATATAAATTCCTTATCTAAGAAATTTTGTTAAATAGGTGCCCAAAAAATACCTTACCTAAGAATTTGTTGTTAAATACCCGTGCGAAGCCGGGACGGAGCGCTAGTAAAGTATAATAAAAACGCACCGTGTCCTATCATGATTTAAAACGTTTTCTACAAAAGAAAAACTGTTAAAATTAGCCTACTTCTTAAGTTTCAAAGAAAAGTGATAAAAATCTTATCCGCAACTTAAGTATTAAAGTTTCTCAACTGGAAGACTTGGATTACGAAATTTTGTATCATTTCGTTCATCCTGAACGTATAGGGTTCGACCCTTACGGGTACAAAATGTAGATAGGGTTTTGACTTTACTCTCAGTCACTAAAGATGTCACATGACGCAATTTTTTTTAGCTCAGTAGGTAACTTTTAAAAATTTTTATATGATCTGTGGATAGAGCTAGAGCAACGACTTAGTTTTATTAAATGAGCTTTGTCAAAGAATATTTAACACTGTGTTTTAAGAAGTGGGACTTCCATTCTACCAAAATAACTCACAGAAAATCTCGTTTTGTATGAAACGCACTTCAAATTCTGACTTCCATTTTATACATTGTTTGTTTTTCGAAAGTATGAGTCTAGTTCGAGACTTCGAGAGTGTTGCCAGGCTGTGAGGAAAACTACTTACTATACGTACGAATATAACCAATGATGTTTCATGTAAGAAGAACATTTATTCACAAAGAAAATTACAACTAATACAGTATTTACAAAATTCACAATATTTACAAAATACACATGAAACGGTTGAGCTATCTACAAACCGTTGCAAACGATTTATAGATAGCTCAACTGGTCCAAATCAGTAGCAATCGGAAGCGTGTACAAGACACTGGCTGCATTGCCGCACTAATTGTAAAAATATCATTGAATGTACGTATCTACAGCTTATTCCACTAATCCCCGTTGACAATCCCCGTCAACGGGGATTAGTGAACTTTTTGTTCACTAATCCCCGTTACGACTTATATGTAAGTATTTCAATTATTTTCCCTATTCGATACAGAAATCTAACCGGAAATCAATTCCTTTGTTTTTCACAAAACACATCCATCAAAAAACCCGCCAAATCCGAGTAACTGCACCCGATTCTTCTTATTTTATTTGATGAAAGAGATTTAAGCTGTCTTAGCACCGCCATTGTCACGGTAATAAAACATTTTCCTCTTCAGGCGTCGGTGACACCTAGCTTTATTCTGCTTTTAAAGGATATTTGATGGCTAGTTTTTTTCTTTTAGAAGATAGAAGTAAAAAAGTAAGCGCTTTGTCGAAGGAGTACTCGTGGCTTAGCTTGCTTAGTCAATCTTCACCGATTATGTAAGTTAAGCGACGTTTTGCGCGGTCACTATTTGGATGGGTGACCGTTAGTGGCTTACATTTAAGCGCTTCCGTGTTTCGGAGGTGTTGTCCTGGATCTAGCAGGAAACCTAAAGGCGGCCTATAAACTCCGTTACCAGAGTTGGCCACTAACTCATACAAACTTATCGATTAGGTCAACAGCTTGGTAAAAAATTTGTGATAAAAAAATTTTGTTTAAAAAAAAACTACAGGAGATTGCGTTTGTTTACCTAATTCTGTAAGGTTTAATTTATTCAAAGGCTATAATTTTTATCAACATAATAAATTCTGGGACAATTTATTATTACGATGTCCTCAAGAATAATGGTTCCGAATTCCAATGAATAAAATAAATATTATTACCTATTTTCATATTTTGAATCTGATGAGTACCTATAGCGGTAAAAATAACTTCCAATTTTAGGGCTCAAAATTCGCGAAAAAAAAAATGTTTATCGAATGATTTTCCTAGTACATATTGGTTGTACAGTAGACATTATGACTTCCTGTCCGTAAGCTCTTATTGCTGGAAGTTCACGTGATATTTAAATAAAATCACCCTGCACTGTCGATGTTCTTCTTCTTCTTTTCTACCTATATGGCCTCTGTCCGTCATTTCGACAGACACTTTTGCCAGTGTCAAGTCAATATTTGAAATAATATAAGTCAAGTTAAGTCATTCCATTCGACAAGTCCACTGCCGTTTGTTTTGAAGAGAAAATGGTGGATTTTCTCTTCAAAACCTAAAACGAATTTTCACATTAAGATAAACCACTTTACAAACATTTATTCCAATGGCTCATACTTTATGTTACGACCTAAGTATTATTGGTTAAAATTCCACCAAAATTAAATAACAATACTCACAATGACACAAGAAAAACTATTAAAATAAAAGTGATTTAATTATGTTGTTCGATTTTCAAAAGTTCGCCGACGAATGAAACTAGACCCAATATCACCTGATTGGCTCGCGCTTAAAATTCCTCTCAACCATTTTATTTTATCGCTTCATCCGTTGTTACAATTTTATGGTCGTTTTTATATTTATTTATGTGCGGGGTATAGCTGGTTCTTCAATCAAGTAGAGCGTTTCCTCGGAGATTGAGAAAATGGAGTAAAAGCGCTTGTTTTCTATACCCCAAATGGAAATCTGCATTTTTCTATTTCAATTCGTTTATTGATTTGAGCGTGGGTGTGAAGCGTTTGCATGTGTTTTAAGGCTGAATTACACCGGGGCAACACTGTGCGGCATTGTGGCATGAACATTGTGGCACAAGGCCGCATGCTACAAAATAAAAAATGTCGCACATTGTGGCAAGAACCGTGCGACATGGCAACACCTTGCGTCTTGTGGCAGACCATGATAATTAAATAAATAAATAAATATTCATGGACATTTTAACACAACGCCTTCTAGTCCCAAACTAAGCAAAGCTTGTACGATGGAAACTAGATGGCTGATAGAATACATACATATTTTTTTTTTGTAAATACATACTTATAATACATAGAAACACCCAGACACAGAACAAACATCTATGTTTACAACACACAAATGTTTGTTCTCGGTGGGGATCGAACCCACGACCCACAGCACGGAAGGCAGAGCTACTACCGACTGAGCCATGACGCCTGTCAATTAACAGTGTTGCCTCTGCGTAAAATAAGCTGCCGCGTGCCACTAATGCCGCTAATGCTTTCTATTTGTAGCATGCCACAAGGTGCCGCATGTCACAATATGTAGCATGCGGCACTGTCGCACGTTGTTGCCCCGGTGTAATACAGCCTTTACGTACGTCCCTAAATACCACAGTCAGAGTGAATTTTGGCGGTCGAATAGTTCTCTCTCTCTCAAGCACTTTATTTAATACTAGCTGTCGCCCGCGGCTTTGCTTGCATGGCAGCAGCATACGTATTATTTAGTTAAAATCTTTGATCGTAATTTAGGGTGCGACTTTTCAAAATTCTGGATACTAAGGCCGGAATACTGAAACGTCACTCAAATTTAAGCACCACTTAAAACTGCTCTGCCTCTGTTTGACATTACTTATTTGTAAGAGATGGCAATAATTTAAGGGTGAACTTACTTTAAGTCGCGTTTGAGCATTCGGCCATAAGACGCAAAGATGTATTCCAGTCGCCCATCCAATGACAGCAAGCCACCAGATAAAACAAAAAAAAACTTCAAACTTTTTTCAAGTCACAGATAAAAAATACAAAATAAGAAACTTTTTTCGAGTCGTGCACGAGCATAAAACCTACTCCGTTTGACCTTATTTGCAAAAGGCCGGTGTCAGGCGATCCGTGAACGAAGCGATTTTTCAGTCGGTTAGTTGTTAGCTTTACCATTTACCCGATATTCTGAGTCATTAGTATTCTTTTCCCTAGTACATGTATTATGTAGACTAGAAAATTTGGTAAGTTTGTATATTTAAAGAAAATTATTCGGTAAGTACTAACTCCTTTATTCATAAATTCCCGTAATTTTACCGCGTTTTTTTTTTTTTTTTTTTTTTTTTTTTTTTTTATAAAAAGAGTTTTTTAGGGAAATGAATACTAATAGAATACTAAAAGAGATGACAGCTGATATAGCAGCCATATAGTTTCGCATTTGACTTGACTTATAATATATAATTATTGTTTCAAATATTATAAATCGACACTGGCAAAATTATCTGTCGGAATGACAGAGAAAAAGTGAAACGTAGTGAAAAAAAATTGACAGAAAACAAAAAAAGACTTGGCAGCCAGAACAAAATTAAAAAAAAAACGTGACAGAGAGAGGCCATATAATAGTAGAGGTGTTTAGTATTTCTTTCAACCAATAAAAACAAGTAATAAAAAAATATCACTATCATTCGATAAAAAAAATGGAGGTGATCGAATATTTTTATTATTACACTAGCCGTCTCCCGCGGCGTTGCTCGCGTTAGAGTGTGACTTTTCAAAATTTCTTTCTTAGTGTACCCCTACACTATATAAGGATAATAATTTTTAAAACAATATTGAGCTAATATTGACACCTATAAGACGGTCCTAAGCCTGTTATAGTATGAAGGAAAGTTCATTGTTCAAAATTCATTCATCCCCCTCATCATTGATAGATATCAATCATTCACTCATGCGTATATAAATAAATTTATCTAAGCGAGTTCATCGAATATTTATTCAGATGAAATCAACCATTAAAAATATCGATTTATTTTTATCATTTTTTCATTAAGTAATAAAAAAATTCAACCGATATTGACACCTCTACCATATAGGTAGAAAAGAAAAAGAAGTAGTTTCGCATTTTGAGATTACCCTAATATGTCAAAAGTAATAAAATAAAGAAGCAGAAAATCAAATACAGAAAAGATAGTTTTTACTTTAGACACTTTTTCCGTACGTGATAGCCACTCTCTTTGGTCATTCCAAAGTTAAAATTGCGTGTTTGAATAAAACTTTTCGCTCTGGCCACTTTTCAAACCATAGAGTAAGGGAAAAAAGAATAGAGATGACATACCTACGAAAAAAACGTGCATACCTAATCTGAGTCTGGCACAAAGATGGAGGCTTGCCGTAGAGCTGCGCGCACTATTATCGATATCGATAGTTGAATTGCACGGTGTTTACAGAATTTAAAAAAATCGCATATGAGTTTCTTTTAGATTTCTTCATAAAGGCTTCTACGAGTAGTACACACACACAGTGCCGCCGGCTTAGGTTGCCGCGTGCGGATCAAGGTTACTTAGCTTATTGATTGAGTTTCATGCGGACTGCCAGTTTTTGCGGCTTGTGCCGGGGCATATGTGTAGGAGCCTTAGTAGAGTATCACTATTACTGATCAGCATACCACGCATTCATAATTACCAATGGAAATAATAAATAAATAACTGCTACTACAGTTTTTTTCTGGTTTGTCGGACTATACCTACTTATTCTTTATTAATCTATCTTCTATTATTTTTCTATTTAATATATCAAAATGAATCCTATTTCGTTGTCACTCAATAGCTCGAGAATGGCTGGACCAATTTGGATAATTCTTTTTTTTATGTTTTTTAAAAGTTCGTAGATGGTTCTTGCATTTAAAAAAAACTATGGTGGTACGTAGTGCGCCCGTGTCAACTTGTTACTAATATTATAATACTTAAGTGTAAAGGGAAATTACTCAGGTATAATTATTTATGAACTACTTGGCACGATCATTCCTAATAAAACGAAAATTATCATTTCAAACAGGTTTAATAAAAACTGTAAAAGCCGTTCCGGTTATAATCAAGTTCTAAAAATGCCTTTTACTTTTACAGTCTTGTTACATTTAAAGTTCGGTTAAAACATGTCTCTTCAAAATGCAGGGAACAAATGAAAATATGTTTCGTTGATCTATTTAAGTTTTCCAACCCAACATCCAGCCACTGTTCTTTTTTTTTTGATGTCGGCAATCTAAAATAATAAAAAAGAAATCAGAGTTTAATTATATTCACCTGTCGCTAAGTTATCGATATCGATAAAAATGAAAATGCCGTACTACCGAAACTCTATTTACAAGGGAGAATTATTTTCTTATAAAATCACATAATATTAATGGTAAAACAGTAAATGATTACAGAAAAGCAAGAATATCATTTTAAACATTCCCACTAATAGCAAAATCTTTCAAAATAATAGGAAAAACAAGATATTTTGAATGAATTCGGTAACTTGCCTGTGCAACGTTATAATGGGATGTTTTTTATGGTGTTTCATGCGGCAACCTAACACACTGCACCTACCCATAATAAATGCAGTATTCTGCAAGTTCTAGCACTACTAACAAGCACAATTTTCGCGTAGAACACTAAATTTTCTTGAGAACACTGAAAAAAACAAGTCGCTATGACAACTGATGTACTTGATGTTGGCTGTGCTAAAACATGGCGACCGGCCGCAGGGAGAACTGTTCATAGAGATGTATAATGCCTGGTCCATAGATTCCTAGGTTCATGTTTCAAACCCTATTTTACTTTTTATTGTGGTACGTTAGCACTGGCCACAATAAAACAATCGAATGCTATTTAAAAAATATATATTAGTTCTAAAGCTCTATACACAATAGCTCTACCGCTGAGTTTTGAGTTATTCTGACGTGTTATTTTAATCGTCTGTGAGCGAATCTATTTCCAACGCTTCCATTAAGTGGGTACTGCAGCGTTTTGATCTTTATAACAAGGGTATTCCATCAAAGGAAAATGTAAAAGGCTATACACAACTTATAGAACGTATACGGTGTGATAGTTAATCTCGGAAGCGTTTACTGAAGCAAGTGTACACTCTGCTTTAGAAGAATATTTAATTTTTCTTTTTCTTAAATATTATTTTGTGCCAGTCGTTTTAAACTACAAAAAAGTCGAGAGTTTTTTTTTATTTAATCGCCAAGGTCAAATTTGGTTAAAAGTAAATTGTACAAAAAATTATGATCCTTAAAAACTCCACAGATACTCTTCATCATTGCTGGTCACCTTGGAGTATGGACTACAATTTGATAAACTGAAATGTTTTGAGATACAACAAACTGTTTTGAACTGCAAATTATGCCTCCCTTCAAAATGGTCTTCACAGATAATAAATAAATAATACTTAAGCTCTCTCGTATATACATACATTACGTAACCTACAGATGGCTTCACTGCTTTCTACCAAACAAAACATACCTACCTAAAAACGAATTACGCTTTGAGGCGCATTTAGAATCTTATATTAGGAGTACTTATTAGGAGTTTTTTATACCTGTTTCCTACATTTTTAATAATTTATTAATATTATTAGGTAATCCTAGGTCCTAACGAAAAACTAAAATGAAATAATTTCTACTGCAAAAAAAATATATTAATAATAATAAGTCAACTAAAATTACCTAACTATAATAATTTATTCGATTATTATTCGATTAGTCACAGTAATAGGAGGCTAATAATAATAAATAATAAATAATCCTAGGTGATACATCCGACTAAAACGTATAACACTCCTGTTTTTCAGTGGGAGGTAAAATCGCTGTCGCCACGCTCATGGCTGATGCGGTGGTTCACCTAACGAAGCGAGGAGTGCTGAAGCTACAATTTACATAAATAAAGAGTTGTGTTGTGATGTCAGCCATTTTAGTTTTTATTACTAGCCAGTGTTGCCGTTATTTTTTATATTTAGAAAATAAATGCTGGCATAAATGCTTAATGATTTCGTTTTCAATTTGGAATAATCGTATTTTTAAAAGAAAAATTTGGTGTTTTTCAAATCATAACTTAAAACTATAGATGGCGTGCAAAAGGGCCTTAGTTTGCTCAAATCAATTGATCAATAAAAAACACTCGTTACTCAAGCATCTATTTGAGTACCTACCAAAGTACAAAAGTAACGAATTTACAAAGAAATAATGTATATCGACGCTTGAAAGGCAATAATGACTAAGCGACATATAGGCAACTTTATACCAGAGCATTTTAAAGTTTTTATTTTTGGAAAAAAAATCGTGAAAAATCGCCTATTAGTCGTAGCTACTCGATTCCAACGAATTTTAAATGCATTTTAAAAGCTTTATAAACTGGCATTTAAAGTTTATGCATTTTCTTAATAATTTAAGAAATAGTGTCGGTTAGTAAAATTTTAATCAAAATCACAAACAGGTAAAAATTACTTATCGACAATTTGTTTTTATTATAAAACATGTAAAATTAACTAAACCCTAACATTTTATAATTGTGTTTCAAGCAAAATGACGCATCCAGAAGTAACAGATGTTTGACACATAGGTAAAATGATCGAAATATTGAAGCAAAAAACTTTTCTGCCAAGCAATTTCAACCATAGTACAGATTAATTAAGGTAAGTGTAGGACATTTTTAGACAAGTAACAAAGAATTTAGGTTTTAGTACGCAAGATTAAAGACTTTGGACAAAGGTTTTCGATAGATATCATCATTATCAACATCAAAACAGGCCTTGTAGTCTATCATATTGACTATGTATGTATATTGTAGTAGACCTACAATAACTGACTACTGATTATGGGCTTCTGAAGAGTGTATCTGACGATGAGTATCTGACGAGGGACGAATTAGTTGGAGCTTACTCCGCCACGCTGCTCTTGTGCAGGTTGGTGGAGGTTTTAGGCCTGTCACTATTAACCTTTTGTTAAAAAGGTCTATATAAGCCTCTAACACACCAATATTGCAGTCAAATCTCGGAAAGTGAATAGCTGATTTTATAAAAAACATAATTTGCCGTGGTTTTGATCGAGTGAGCGAAGCGAAGATTTTAGTGACAACTTGGGCAAAAAGGCTTGTTCGTCGAGATCTTTTAAACCACTTATCTGATCTTCACAGAAGTTAGCAGGTATACGGATAGTAGTCTTAAAATTTACTGGTTTGAAAAATGAAGTAAATCGGTCAAGGGTTTGTAAAGTTATGAAAGTCCAAAGAGAGTAAAAAAATTCTACAAAAATATCAAGTGGGGTGTCATAATAATATGATAGGACTTTGTTTAGATATCCCAAAACCCTTTATTTTTATTCTAGGTAAAATTTTGAGTTGTAAAAATTAGAAACTTAGCAAAACCAGTGTAACGTGAGCTATCATTTATTAGAGTTTTAATGATTTTGTAGTTCAAGTAAGACTGGTAATTAGATAGATGGCGGTATCGATGCGATTTGCAAAGTTTAATGAAACCATGGATATTCATCAGCTGTGAAACCCGATTTTGAGGAATTTCAGGTATAATTGCAGTTTGAAACCTTTAATTCATCTCAAAGTTTTAAAATAGATGAGCTGGAGTCCATACTCTTAAGATATTAATGATCATCAATTATGAAAAGGATTTAAGGAGACTTTCATAGTCGGGTAATTTCATCAGGAACATCACAAGATCTCAGTTCGGGGCAAACTACTAGTTCAAAAACAATCACAGTAATGTTGGAGAAAATGGCTGTCAAAAATTAAGAACGTTTTTTGCGAACTTGGTCCAATTGTTGCAGTTTTTCGTATTTATTTTTGTCTTCTTCTTCTAACTTAAGAGCTTAGCTCTTGTTGGTTTAATTTAATTATACAGTTCTCGCCATTTGTCCCTTTCCATTGCAGCTTTCTAGACGTCCTTAAACGACATGACAGCGATCTTTTCTTTCAGCTGGCTCGTATAGCTTTTACGCGGTCTTCCCCTTCCTCTCTTACCTTCTATTTTTTCTTCAATGATATTTTTAATTAAACTGTCATGTCGTACGAGGTGTCCCATCATTTTTCCTCTCCGGTTTTAATAACCTTCTTAAGGGCTCTTTCTTCATTCAGCCTACTCAGTACTTCCATGTTAGTAATTTTCTCCGTCCAGCTTATCTTTTCCATTCTCCTCCAACACCACATCTCAAATGCTTCCAGATACTTTCTGTCTTTTTGAGTCATTGTCCATGTCTCACACCCATAAAGGGCTATACTCCAAACGTATGATTTAATGATTTTTTTCTTAACTTTTTGACATTTTGGATGGGAAAATTCGTTTTTTATTGTTAAATGCTTGTTTTACTATTGCTATTCTGGATCTGATATCTGGTGTGCATCTAGAGTCTGCCGTTATAAGGCTTCCTAAGTATCTGAACGTGTTAACTCTCTTTTTGTAATGACGAGTATATCTTCTAGGTATGTACCTACATATATCTTGTCCCCTAAAAATTACAATTTTTGATTTAGTGCGCGAAACGAACGGAGATCTTAGTGACAACTTGGGCAAAAATGCTTTGTATGTTTGTTCGTCGAGATTTTTTAAACCGCTTATCCTATCTTCACAGAATTTGGTAGGTACTGGTTTTACAAATGAAGTTAATCGGTCAAGGGGTTGTAAAGGTATGAGGGACCAAAGGTCGTAAAAAAAATTAAGTTGTACAAAAATATCAAATGGGGTGTCATATGATAGAGCTTTGTTTAGACATTCCAAAACATTACGGGGATATCCATCAGCTGTGAAAACCAATTTTAAGGAATTTCTGGCATAATTGCAGTTTTAATTCATCTCAAAGTTTTGAAATTAGATGAATTAGAGTCCATACTCTAAGGTTTGATGATCACAAGCAATTATGAAAAGGATTCCCAGCCCAGTGGGCAGTGAAGTGCACGTACCCTGTACACTTCACGCTACGCGATGAAGCACTATGTGCGATGCGCGCAAACACACAGGTTACCTATGCGACAGTTCAGTGAAGACGAAATCATTTTTTTGTTCCTAACAGCCACTCAAAATCTACTTTACAGTGCGGATAAGCGACAAAACAAAATAAGTGCATCAGAGATAAGCTCACTTGTATAGAAATTTCATATCAGAAATAGTTTCCTAAGTAACAAAAACAGGAAAAAAAACGGCAGGTAAAAAATTACCAAACGACAATATAATATACTTTTTAGGTAGGTAAATATTACTACTTTACGTTTTTAAGTCCATTGCATTTAGGTAAAAAGTACTAAATGAAAATGAATACATAATTAATGTGTGTTAAAAAGTCTTAAATTACGAGATAAAAAATAATTGCATCAGGTAAAATTTCTTAAGCAATATTCATACCTTAGGTGGTGCCAGGCAAAAAATACTTTATGTTTAAAAGCATTATTTCGAATCTAGGCAAAAATTACTAAATGTAAAAAATAAAAATCAAATGCATACTAAGTGAAAATTATTCATAAATCGGTAAAATTATAGTCGCTTGGACGCCGAAATCTGAGTAAATGTGTGTTTTTTTAAATGACCAAGCGACAACAAACTTCGTCCTAGCGGCATGAGAGTAAGACCAATCGACGCAGGATTTTTTTCTGATTCTAATGATATATATAACTCAATATCGCCCAAAATGTCGCTTGGTCATTATTGCCTTTCAACCGTCGATATGTATTCTATCAGCTATCTAGTTCCCAGTACAAGCTTTGTTTAATTTAGGACTATAAACCACTTTACACACATTTATTCCAATATCTCACACGTGGCTCACACTTTATTGTTACGAAATAAGTAGGAATTGGTATTATTAGTTAAAATTCCACCAAAATTAAATAAAAATAAGTACTCACCACAATCTTACAAAAAATGTCTCGAATCTTCTTCTTTTATACCTTAGGGCTCTGTCCGTCATTTTGACAGACAAAATGCCAGTGTCAAGTGAAATACTTGAAATATTATCAGTCAAGTCATGTCATTCGTAGAGTCGGCTGTCGATACATATTCTTTGTTTAGATTCGACAGTTATATATATATATACCACAGATTATATATATATACCACAGATTATATATATAATATGTTTAATCTACATATAATCTATTTTAAGTATACTACGTTGTACTTAAAGGTTTCACCAATATTTATAGTACTTTTTGCCAACAAGAAAAGGCCAGTTTTGTAGGAGATAAATGTCACAGCTTCACCTAATACTAAACAAACAAACCAATGATGCTCTTGTCGGCCCAACCCTGGTTCTTACAAAACTATGGCCGTGTAAAAAGCGGTAAATGGCAGGACCTTTTCTGGTAAGTTGTTACGTTATTTTCATGGTTTAAGGACCATTCTAGATAATTAAACGAGTTATTTATATTCTTAATGCCGGGTGTGCACGTTTGACGTTTAATACAAAGTCACGTAAACTATAGTTTTGTATGGGGAGTCATCAGTTTTGGAAACTACCCGCTAGGGGCGCTGCTCGATCTCTATACAAAAATATGCGTCTCCAATTATATTACGTTAGTAAAAAACGGTGACTGTTTTGCAAAAAACCCCAAATACTGAGCTTAAGCATAAAAAATTCACAACCCTGTATGTATACACGTTTCGCAGTGAGGGTGCAAATTGTCAGCAATAGTATTTAAAAATAGACCTTATTTACTCTAGCATACAACTGCGAACCCTTTGACAATTTCCCTCTCATTCTACGACATTCAAACTCCACCTTACTTAACAGAAATAGAATCCCTTTTCCCTTAGCAAAATATTTTAATTTGAGTCGGAATACCGCACCGGAATTTAGTCTTTATGTAGAGCGTGTTAGAAATTATTTTCATGTGAATTGTCGCTTCCGTTCGGATACCTTTCAGAGCTTAGGAGATAGATGAAGGGGCGATGAACTTACCCGACATTGAAAAGAGAGGTAATGCTCGATCGATGCTTCAGTTTCAGTAGATGTAGCTAAGAAAGATCTCATCGTCAAGATAATATTTGCATAATCTAAATATGTAAATCTCTTTTGGAGCTGACTGACAATCAACGCACAGGCTAAACTATAAGCCCTAGAGGTATGAAATTTGGAGAGTAGTATCCTTATACAAAATAGTGTAGGGGTGCACTTAGAAAGTAATTTTGAAAAGTCGCACCCTAAAAGGTTCGTCTTACGTCTCTTCAAATTCAAATTCAAATTCAAATTCTTTATTACACAAATAACTGAGATGAGACCACTTACAACTAGGTAGGTAAAAATACGTAGATTAGAAGGACCTAAAACCAACGTAAACAACATTATGTGAGTAGTAAATAGGTAGGTAGGTAGATACTTATTCCTATTCCCGTAATTCTAAAAGCATTTTTGTAGGTAGTTGGTACCTGTAAGTGTAGGTAGATTTTGATTTTAGTCTAAAGTAAAATAGCAAATTAGTTAGTGGCCGAATCAGATTTGCAATACACTCCGAACTAGTTATTAAAACTGTATCTCGGAGGGTAGTACTCGTCCTCCTCGCGCACGGTCAATAGGTAGTTAGTAGGCATGACGTTGGTGTTACAATTTTTGTTCTTCTGTCTGGCTTGCACCTAATGTTTCAAACTGCAATTATGCCTGGGATTTCTCAAAATAGATTTTCATAGAGAATATCGTATGATATCGTAGATGATTATGTATAGGAGAGGAGTGAACACTAAGATGACGAATGATAGAGGAGAATGGAAGAAAAGAACATGTTGTGCCGACCCCACCTAGTGGGACTAGGGCAGGAAAAAGAAGATAGAGAATATCGTCATAGCTTAGAAACGGCTTCACCAATTTTCACCAAACCTAGCTTAGAACCATTCCAGATTGATCACCTTTCTATTTTATTTTATTTACAAAATAAAAGACTAATTTACTTGCAATATGAAAGTCAAAATGCTTTTCACTACATAGTATACAGCAAAGTCGCTTCCCGCGTCTGTCTGTATGTATGTATGCGTAGATCTTTAAAACTACACAACGGATTTTGATGCAGTTTTTTTTTAATAGATAGAGTGATTCAAGAGAAAGGTTGATATGTATAATACATCATCATTATCACTGCATTGCACCCGTGCGAAGCCGGGGCGGGTCGCTAGTATTCAATAAAATCTCACTGATCACTTGGAATCGTCATTACGTTTTGTATGATTAGGTATGATTACATTTTTTTTATTGAATGAGATGGAGTCATTTCGTTCCAAGCTTGTTTGTCTTTTAAATAATCAGATATTTTATAGTATGCTTTTAAAAGAAGTCTTCTTTTCACGTTTTTGTTGTTGTTTTTTTATTAAGTACGTTTTTGTTTATATTTACAAAATACACATGTTTTTTTATACCTAAATAATTATTTAAAAAAAATCCGTCCCCAGAATTGGCCCAATGCCTTTCTTGAGAATTGACCAGCGGGCCTAAGATGCGCACCGCGAGATTTGTCATGTCGTTCTGTCAAATGTAAGCATTTTGTACCAGTTTAGGAACTATTGCATTGACTGTGGTAATATTGTCAAGAAACCGCGCCTTTGAATTTTCAACTTTTGACATTTCTGCACGACCATTATCTCGTCCTCAGAGAGGTACGACGACTAAGAAGTGTCAAAAGTGTACATTATGGCGCGTTTTGTCGACACCATTAGGTACCACAGATAATGCAATAGTTTCTAACTGGTACAAAATGCTTACATTTTGACAGAACGACATGACAAATATCTCGCGGTGCGCATCTCAGGCCCGCTGCAAAAAAATGTAAACGACTTAGAACTACGTTTAGAATGCTACGTTCGTGTTATAATTAAAAATGACGTCGCTGGGCGAGGCTCAACGTTACTGTAACTACCCTCTGACTAATTAATAAAGGGGGTATGGTTTTGCATAAGCGAAGCCATAAGCGGGAGCGGACTAACCCGCAAAGGTTAGACCTAACATCGGAATGCCGATATCGGAGGAGAGATCTCTGTGGTAATATTTTAAACGGTAAACCAAGCAAGCTCGTGTGAGTTAGTGACCTGGTGACGGAGTGCTTAGGCCGCCTTAAGGCCTCCGTCGTAGCTTAACGGCTGCTAGAGAAACCAAAAATTTAAAGTGCCCTCCGTCGAAAGCGCTCAGAGGTCCTAATACGAGTTTTCAGTGTATTAGTGTGGGTGTGAATCGTCTGACGCCCAGAACACCAGTGTGCGCTGATTTGTATGGAGACACTGAGCGGATTCTTTGAGAAGCGCGACATGCGAGTACGGGCTTGGTGTAGACCAAGCTTCTCAAAGAATTCGCTCAGTGTCTACATACAAATAAATAAATATTCTTGGACATATTACACAACGCTCTCTAGTCCTAAACTAAGCAAAGCTTGTATTATGGGAACTAGATTGCTGATAGAATACTTATATATTTTTTTTTTGTTAATACATATTTATGATACATAGTAACACCCAGACACAGAACAAACATCTATGTTTGCCACACACATGTTTGTTCTCAGTGGGGATCGAACCCACGACCTACAGCACGAAAGGCAGAGCTACTACCGACTGAGCCATGACGCCTGTCAAATCAGCGCCCACTGGTGTGCTGGGCGTCAGACGTTTCACACCAGATTTACACACAACTTGTACTAGGCTCTCAGATGTAGATAAATGCAGCAGTCACCCATCCAAATAGTGACCGCGCAGAACGTCGCTTAGATTAGGTAATCGGTGAAGATTGACAGCAAGTTACGCCACAGTCGTTTCGATTTCATCTGAAATTCTTAAATTCTGAAAATCTGACAGCCGAATACTCAAACGCAACTCAAACGCCACTTAATTTAATTCCCGCTTAAATTATTGCCATCTCTTACAAATGAGTAATGTCAAACAGAGGCAGAGGCAGACGTCATTCAAATTTGAGCACCACTTATAAGATTGCATAAGTGGTGCTCAAATTTGAATGACGTTTGAGTATTCGGCTGTGAGTCTCCTTTTCTTAGTACTCTTTGAATCTAAAGTATACCATGTACAACTTATGTAACTAACTACTTACCAAGAGATTTCTAGGAAAGTCTACCTAGGGAATCACGAGACTTATTATTACTTTTCAACAATCTTTTTTACGTGAAAATGTGCAGTTTTATTTTTCAAATTACCTACTTTCAATTAAAATGTTATTTTTCAAATTACTTACCTACTTTTAATTAACTAAAACTCATTGTAAAAAGAACTTTTAAATGTCAGAGGATTTAGTTTGAGTAAAATTCTTATGAAATCTTTACCTACGTAAAAACTTTGTTTTCTAAATTTATTTATTTTAAGATTTCACACAAGTAATGCTAGAACTTACTGCTAAGAGCATTGTCTACCAGCCCTCGAGGGCCAGGCTTCGTTTTTTTTAAATCAAAAAGCAAACGCCGCGCGCCGTGTACATAAGACTTTTTATATATTTTCGCGACACCTTCCACCCTTAATTTTTTTAATTAGCCTACTATTCCCTAGGTGGGGTGATGTGGGTCATGCCATGTTATACTTAGTGAAATTTATGAGGCCGCTGTACAGCCATGCCTTCGACTTTTAACCCTGCCTTTTAGTGGCTTACTTTGTTATGTCTGGGTTTTTACTGACTTGCAAAAAATAACATTATAAAGTAAAACAAAAAATGAAAAGAGCATGTGTGTTAACTCTACCGGATAAGGGCAGGAAGAAGAGAGTAAAAATGTTGAGGCGGAACCGAGACCACTGGAAAGACAGACGGGAGTCCGTAATCTGGGTTTTTTTGTTGTTGATCGAAACGCATATCGAGATGCCCCGATATTTTGTATTAAAATCCGATAAACGCTTCTAGCGGCAGATTTGCGAACTATTTTTCTCCGTACAAAAATTGCGAGTTTGTCGATTCTCGCTTGTCGCAAATCAACATAACAATACGCTATGGGCTCTGAACAAAACAATGAACATTGATTCGTTTCGTCATTTTCAAATACATTGCTCGGCGCCTATAGGCGACTTAACAAGAGGTAGTCCACAACGCAAAAGCAGCTACGCAGTGTATTCCAAACATCACTATCGAATCTCTGTATCGCTTTTCGTAGCAGAAGCTCTAAATCATATGATATCATCCACATTATCATTAGAGCTATCATTTATGGTGGCAATGATGACGTCATAAAATTTAATATCTTACACACGCCGTAATTACCTGAGAGGCACTATTATTATGTTTTATGGCCTGTTATATTACGAGAGCCGGTAACATTTTGTAAAAAAAATCTATAAAGGGCCTTCCTGTCCTATGGATCGACGTTATTATTAGTTTAGCGCCATCTAGCATGCTACATGAGAATTACTCAGAACAATGCCCGATAGATGGCAGTGTCGCTAATCAACACAGACAAAATCCTAGATCGTGCAAGCGCAGTTATCAAATTTACCGAATACCATCCATTGGTCCTCGGACCAAAGGTCGCCCGACATGGAAGACCACATCCCAGCCGGATTACGTCACGTCATATTTTAGCCGGATTACGTCACAATATGCTTTATATTGTGACGTAATCCGGCTCTAAAAAAGCCGGATTTTAAAAAAAAAATGTTTGCTCCCTAACTACACGACGCGACGTCTTGCCTTCTAGTGTAGTTTGACGTATAACAAAGCATCCTTTCAAAGGATTTATTAAAAAAAAACAAATGAATCGACCGTCTACAACTAAACCAACATAACTCAACTTCATCGAAAAACTTCATCGTAAACTACACACATATAAAACAGGAAACATGCTGTCTGTTTACAGCCGGTACATAAAGTCATCACTCATATTTACCTTCGCAATAAAATTGCTATAAAGATGTTATAGCTCTTTACGTGAATAGACGTTTAAGCTCGTTGATTTTTGTGGCTCACTATTTCGTGGGCTTCATTTAAGTGGTTTGAAAGTATTCAATCTGTCTTAAATCTTGTCAAAGACATAATCAGACCACCGAAACTCTCGAACTAGATTCGTGCTTTCAAAAAACGAACAATGTATGAAACGGGGTTCAAAATTTGAATCACGTTTCATACAAAACGAGATGTTCAGTGTGTAATTTTGGTAGAATGGGAGTCCCGGTTCTTCTTACGTAGGAACCACGTATTACATAGATATTCTTTGGAAAAATACCTTAAAAAATCTTAGGTATATTCAAAGCTCCTTTATTTTTAGTTCACTTTTTTAAAACCTAAACCCATATCACAGGTAATATAATACTATCCTTTAGTAAGTACATTCTTACAAGAAAATTTAAATGAATAACAGGGTACCTATTTTGTAGCACTCGAAAGCTTTCAAGATGTCTAAGGCTCTAATTAAAAAAAAATCTACTCAGACTCAAGAATCCAGTTGAAAAAGTTAGAACGAGGCTTGATTCAGACTTACTCGTCAGTTTCAGCATACGAGCCGAAGAGAGATAGTTTGATACAAAGTGTCTGCGGTGCAATCGAAGCCTGGCAGGTTTTCTGAACTGTTTTCATACTAAATCATAGGTATTCTGTGCCTAAATAGTGACATGAACTGTTTTCATACTAAATCATAGGTATTCTGTGACTAGATAGTGACATTTAGCGCGTTTCAGCGCGTTTTTTGCCGTCCAAGCTTCTTGTTTTCGTATATCTGTGGCCACATCGCTTGACATTATGCTGGGCAGCGAAAGCAGTACAAAGCTAACGATCGGGGGGCTGGTTTATTTGATTCGATCAACCATTTAATCCGAGTACAAGCTAAATCGCAGGCGGATACTAATATACAAGTAAGTCTAGTGCAGTTGCCAGGTAGGTACTGCTAAAATGTCATAAGTTTTTAAGTTTAAACTCACATTCGCTATCTGTGACAGTGACACATGTTTTATTTTAATTTCTACTTCATTTGTTTAAAAACTTGCTGTTTTATGCATAATTATCACCAAATCTTGATAAGTATATTGTAAACGTTCTTGGCGGATGTGCATTATTGTGCATATATGAAAGCCGTAGAGGCATCGAGGAGGCCATTGGCAGATCCGTATTTTTTTTTCTCAAATATACGCAGCTTGTGTCTTTGGTGTTCGAAACCCATTTTTTTATCTGTGCGCTGCTTCAAAACGTCACTTCCATCTTTTGTCATCTGTCATCCATGATCTTTATAAATATATAATTATGCGACGCCAATAACGAAAAAAAATAATATATCTATGACTCACGAACACCTTTCCCCCGTGAAATTCTCGCGTCATTAGACCCTTCTTTATCTTAGAACAGCAGAGACCTAGAAACGCCACTGAGAGACAAAATGTCAATTGTGGCCACACCCCGTGACTCAGGAACAAGATTAGTGTTTTGGCAATCAATGAGGAGGCTTTACTAACTGCCTACCACGGTTTGATTGCTTCAAATATTAGATACGGTGTAATTTTTTGGGGCAACTCTACTGACGTCGGTAAAATTTTCAAGCATCAAAAACGATGCATAAGGTCTATGTTTCACCTGAAAGTTACAGACACATGTAAACCTTACTTTATTAAATACTAGCAGCGCCTCGCGGTTTCACCCGCGTAATTCCCGTTCCCGTGGGAATTCCGGGATAAAATATAGCCTATGTTCATCAGGGATAATGTAGGATTCTAATGGTAAAAGAATTTTTTTAATCGGTCCAGTAGTTTCGGAGCCTATTCAATTCATACAAACAAACAAACAAACAAAAAATCAAACCTTTCCTCTTTATAAGCGCCTCGCGGTTTCACCCGCGTAATTCCCGTTCCCGTGGGAATTCCGGGATAAAATATAGCCTATGTTCATCAGGGATAATGTAGGATTCTAATGGTAAAAGAATTTTTTTAATCGGTCCAGTAGTTTCGGAGCCTATTCAATTCATACAAACAAACAAACAAACAAAAAATCAAACCTTTCCTCTTTATAATATTTGTATAGATGTATAGATGTATAGACAACATCTTAACGGTACCTTCGCTGTATATTTTTGAAACGGCTATGTTTGTCAGACACAATTCGGATCTGTTTTGTCGGCTGTCTGATGCCGTTCATCGTAACAGACGAGACCAACATAAAGTCTGCATTCGTAACTCTAGAACCACATTAATGCGCAAGAGTGTCTTTTGCATGGCTCCATTTATCTACAATAAATTGCCAATGCCATGGAGAGAACTGCCAACGTCGTTGTTTACGAAAAAGCTGAGAACATTATTATGTACTAAATGTTACTACACGGTACATGAATTTATGACTGATAAACTACTGACCTAATCATATTTTAATATTAATTTGACATCCTATAATTTATTTCAATACTGTATATCTACTACTCGTAATTTCTATTCTATAATTCCTATCGTACCTATTAATGCTCATTCTATAATTCTAATTAATTTTCATTTTTGTATAAATTATTTTTGTATTTTGCACACCCTGTAGGGTAGATTTACATTGATACAATGCTACTTTATAAGATCTCTACACACATGTAATTCTGCAAATAAATATACTTTGACTTTGACTTTGGCATTTTTTGAAACAATATACAGCACTTTTATTTCAATAGTTTTTCTTGTCTTATTGCAAGTATGCTATTTAATTTTGGTGGAATTTTAACCAATAATACTTAGGTCGTAACATGTAGCATGAGCCATTGGAATAAATGTGTGGTAAAGTGGTTTTTCAAAACAAACGACAGGCGACTTGACGAATGACTTAACTTGACTTATATTATTCCAAATATATCACTTCACGCTGGCAACATTCTCTGTCGAAATGACGGACAGAGGCCATATAGGTATAGAAGAAGAAGAAGAAGACTCGGGAATAGAGTCCTTTTCATGAAAGAAGTCCCGCGGAAATTTCCGGAACTAAATTTAAAAACTAAATTTTAAATTAGTTGTCAGGTGCTGTTAATGTGTTCGGATGCTAGTGCGTTTTTATTTGGTTTCTGTGATCAAAGTCTTGTTTTCAATGCCTAAAGTTGTTAAAAGTGCTGCCCGAGAAATAATACTTAAGGTCGACTACAGCGACGCGTCTGCGGGACTTCTTTCATGGAAAGGACTCGAAGCCAGAGAAAAGAGCGCAAGCTCGATTCTTACCCGCATCTCCTTATACCAAAACCGTAGAGATAGTAGAGTCGAGACTACAAGAGAGAGATGTAGATGGCCCATAGATTGATTGACTCACCGAGTTTGTTATTCAAATGTTGGTGCTGGTGGTGATGTTGCTGCGGTATTTGCTGCATCAGCGCTGGGTGCGGCAGTTGCAGCAATTTCGGTTCTAGTTTTGTGGCTGCTGCGACTGGTATCGGCCCAGCATTCGTCATAGTCGTCATAGTAGCCGCTGGCATCATAAGTGTCGACATCGTAAGCATTTTGTTTCACTTCACTTTCGAACTTCGCACAGACTTAGCACTTCATTTTTTTTTATCTTACAATTTAAGTTGGTAACACTTGGCGCGCGGTTTATTGTATTTTTAGGTTGTTATTGTTTTCCTCTTCCCGGTTGTTGTAATTTGTATAATTTTAAACTACTGTGGTATTTTTTTTGTTTATATACATACTTATTTTAAATGGATTATTCAATATTTGAATAAAATTATATCTACGTAAACTAAGACTGAAAAAAAAATCATGGTTATTATCGACTGCACGCTTATCATGAGCGTCCCAGACGTTTTTTTAAGAGACGAGAATTCATACTTCGTCTCTTTCTTTTGTTTGACGGAATAAGAGACAGAAGAGGTTTGTCTTCCCCTATAAACAAATCGGTGTCAGCGCTCATGCTAAGTGTGTAGAAAATAAAAAAAGTTTTAAGTATTTGCATTGTTTGTGGCTTATTTTATTCAAATTAAATATTAGGGATGGCACGATTTTTAACGAACTTCAGAGAAAGCGGATCTCAAATCGGTGGTATGTTTTTTTATAGGTATTAAATAAAGTCACGTAACGTATAACTTTTTTTTTAAGATTTGTGGCCTTTTTCGAACATGATTGACTTTATTATTACCTACCTAGGTACTTATAGAAATAAATAGCAACAATTTCTACATTGTTCATAATTGTTATAAGCTATGTTTTACAGTAATAAAACATAATTTTAGTCCCAATTTAAATATTTTTAAATCAAATTGTAGAAACGCATAGGTACACAGTAGCGAGCAAACCAGCTAGCATCAGCTAGTCATAAATATAAATACACATACTGTACTAAGTGAACTAAATCAGGAGGAAACTTAGTGCCAAAGTGAATCATAGCGCACTCAGCGGCCATTGGTACGGCATATTGCGAAAGCCTTACAAAACTCAGTCTAAAATGAACCTTGTAAGATTTAGCTACCAATACTGACGAATGAAATAATATTTTTTTACAGGATTGTCAAAGTGGGTTGCTGAAAGACCAATCATCATATTTGTATGTATATATAGTCTATAATTTAATGTGTATGTTATAATAATTAGTGTAATTGGTTTATCACCGTGCTAGTTATTAAATTAAATAAAAAAAAAACATCATGTTAATCATGTTCGATGGTGGCTAAGACGGTAGAGAGTGAAATGTTTAGTTATCACCAACTGGGTCCAACTCAGTAGCAATCGGAAGTGTGCCCTAGACACTGGCTGCATTGCCGCGCTGAATAGCAATGCTAATACACTGGCCCAGATAATCACCAGCGGGCCTAAGATGCGCACCGCGAGATATTTGTCATGTCGTTCTGACAAAATGTAAGCATTTTGTACCAGTTTAGGAACTATTGCATTATCTGTGGTACCTAATGGTGTCGACAAAACGCGCCATAATGTATACTTTTGACACTTCTTAGTCGTCGTACCTCTCTGAGGACGAGATAATAGTCATGCAGAAATGACAAAAGGTGAAGATTCAAAGGCACCGCGCCTTTGAATCTTCACCTTTTGTCATTCACCTTTTCTCGACAACATTACCACAGATAATGCAATAGTTCCTAAACTGGTACAAAATGCTTACATTTTGACAGAACGACATGACAAATATCTCGCGGTGCGCATGCTAGGCCCGCAGGATACGTCCATGCCCGCAGGCCTCAGGTCACGCGTCGCTTTGACTAGACTGTATTAGTTGTAATTTTCTTTGTGAATAAAGATATACACTTGCTAGATGTTTATTTATTTATAAGATAGTGCCACGGCATCAGCCGCGCACTGTAAACAGAATAGTTGCTATACTTAGCCAGTGGGGTGCTGAGTGGTTTCTGTAGTAGTACTACTTACTGTATCGGTATGCTAGTGGGGAAATGTAGTATATCATAATATTCAGTTTTAGAACTATTTCTAAAAAAAATCGGTACATTTCGGTACTTTTGTTTCAGACAGGCGTCACAGCTCAGTTGGTAATAGTTCTGCATTTCGCGCAGTGGGTCGTGGGTTCGATCCCCACCTAGAACAAACATTTTTGTGGCAAACATAATATTGTTTTTTTCTGTGTCTGAGACTATCTATACTATTATAAAACTGTAAAACAGCTAAAAACTAAAATTAAAGATGATTCTTTTATTGCATTTTTCTAAATTAGACAAATTAGACAGCACTAAAATGATAGCTGTCTTTGTCGTTTCAGTTCATAGGAAAGGGATGGCAACAATTTTCGTTTACTCCCACCTGTTAGTGCTGACAAATTAGTTTAGTTTAAAAAAAAACAGAATCCAGGGCATTGATAAACTAAGTACAAAATAATCGAGTTTATATCAGTATACTAACTGATGCCAGCGACTTTGTACGCGTGCGAACTTTCCAAAAAAATATCTGTGACCAGCATGCGGCCTCGTCACAAATGGCTGCTTTTGGTTTAGAGAGTTCACGCTTTATCTAAGAATCCACGTCTTTGATTTCAATAAAATATAGCCTATATTTCAATCCGGAAAAAGGGCTTCTGAATGTATAAGTTTCGTTCAAATTGGTCCAGTAGTTTAGGCGTTATCCGCGAACAAACAAATAGACAAACTCGATTATCGGAATCAGAATCGTTTATTTAGTAGATCTGCATATTCCTTTAATTTCAGTATTTGGCTTTTTTACAGTTTTATAATAGTATAGATAGATAGAGGAATATTCAGTGTATTCCAAATATCACTCGAAAAATACCGCAGGTAGAAGCTACCAAAATAAACAACCGACAGGGAGTAAAAATAGAAACTTTACGCACTCGTATCTGAGTGATTTTTCAGAAAATAATGAACGAACGCAACCCTGTACGCTCGATGCGACTTAAAACTAGGTCATAGTGTTTTGCCTACACGTAGTCGACACGACATCATGTCGACTTCACTAGAAAGGCCGGACTACGACGGCCGGACTCCAATTTTGATATTTTTGTCTATTGTAGATATAGGATATCGATATAGACAAAAATATCAAAATTGGAAATACTCACGTCACTTATTTAAAACAGAGGCCCTGACTACCTTTTGACAACAAAATTCGAAAGCAAAATACAATTAAAACGTCGGTTGCTGAGTCGCTCAACTGTCATTTAAATCTGCATGAATACGTATTATTTATTTATTTTGATTGTCAGATTAAATGTAATTTGTAACTTGCGAAATAGTCTTAGACAGGCGTCACCGCTTAGTTGGTATAGGACTGCCTTCCATTGGGCCCGCTACTGTGGAACCTCGCGTACGATGCGGTCTTGCGCGTCGATCTCCCCATCGGCCTACACGTCGTCTGCTATGCGGATGACACTTTAGTGTTGGCCGGTGGGGACAACTTCGAGAGTGCCAAGGGGCTCGCCGAGGTTGGGGTGGCATGTGTCGTGGACAGGGTCCACGAGCTGGGTCTTCGGACAGCGCCTCAGAAGACTGATGCGCTGTGGTTCCACAAATTCCCGAGGGGAAGGGAACCACCCAGGTTGTCGGTTCGCGTAGGTGACGTCGATGTCCAGGTGGGGCCGTACCTAAGGTACCTGGGCCTCACCTTGGACAGTCGCTGGGATTTCGGAGAGCACTTCAGCCGTACCGTCCCCCGGATCCAGAAGGTAGTGGGTGCTCTGCACAGACTGCTACCAAATCTCGGGGGACCCAGGGAAGGTGTTCGCCGTCTCTACGGAGGGGTGGTGCGATCGATGGCCCTCTACGAAGCGCCCGTCTGGTCACATAGACTGGCGGGTGTTAGGCGCTATAGGTTATTGTATAATAGCCTACAGCGCACTATGGCCATCCGTATCGCACGAGGGTATCGTACGATATCCTTTGAGGCGGCGACGATCTTGGCGCGGTTTCCGCCCCTTGACATCTTGGCGAGGATGGATGCCCGTGTATACGGGCGTCTCCGGACCGATGACGGGAATGGAACCGCGCCCGCTGAAGTCCGGGTGCAGGAGCGCCGACGTGCGCTCGTGGAATGGCGCGAGCGGTTCGAGGAACCGCGAAGCTCGCGCCAGCGCATCGTGGGCGCCATTGCGCCCAACTTCGAAGCCTGGCTAGGACGGGAGCATGGGTACGTCACCTATCGACTTACTCAGGTGCTTACCGGGCATGGATGCTTCGGTGAGTATCTGAGTAGGATCGGACGCGAACCCACACCGCAATGCCACCATTGTGGGTGGGACTGGGATTCCGCGCAGCACACGTTGGAGCAGTGCTCAGCGTGGTGCGAGGAGCGCAGAATTCTGGTCGACAAGATCGGGCAGGACCTCTCTCTGCCTAGCGTAGTCGAGGCTATGCTGGTAGACGAGACAGCCTGGATGGCTGTGGCTTCTTTCTGCGAGACGGTTTTAGTCCGGAAAGAAGCCGCCGAGCGTGATCGGGAGAGGGCCGATCCCGCTCGGAGGAGGCGGCGGCGGGGTGCTGGCAACGGCTGCCCCGCACTGCCTGCCCCGTGAGGGGGCTGAGTGGTTCTCCCTGCCATACAGGGAGTCTTTCGGGTCCGTGGGCGGTCGGAGTGAGGGCTCTGGCTGGTCAACAGCGGACTCCGGGAGGGCGGCTGGTACATTGTGGCGTGTGCAGCCGTAGCACCGTTGGTGCTGGGATCGCGACTGTGGGTGTCGTTCTCCCGGGACGGGCTTTTTATTGGCAATATGCGGTGAGGGCTCTGGCGTGGTCGTTTCGAGGTCCCAGAGTCCCTTGTCAAGCATCGAGGCTGGCCACCGGGGTGGTTTTAGTGGGTCGGTGAGTGTCACCATCCCCACACTACCTTGCCGCATCCCTCAAATGCGGCATTGGTGTCTGTGTGCAGATTTCCCCCGTTAACAAAAAAAAAAAAAAAGGACTGCCTTCCATGCTGTGGGCTGTGGGTTCAATCCCCGCTGAGAGCATTAGTGTGGCATAGATGTTTGTTCTGTGTCTGGGTGTATCCTACTATGTAATAAAAGTATGATTATTTACAAAAGAATTATGTCATTTTGTCACCAATCTGGTTTCCATAGTACAATCTTTCGTTAGTTTGAGACTAGATGGCGTTGTGTGATATATCCGTGAATATTTAGCTGTATTTTTCTTTATCCGAAGGACAATAGATTCTGAACTTGGCTAAAAGGCCGAACCTAGGATTCCTTGTGACGTTTGATTTTTAGGCCATTTTCAATATTCACTCTAGCTTTACTGAAAAGAAAGATTACCAACGTAGGTTATTTATTGTCAAATAATCGCTCTGATTTGTAACAACGCAACGTTGCTATGGCAACCACTGACATCCGATAGTTGAATATAAAAACCGGCCTTAGGTATCGATGTATCGATCAACCACTATCGATATTATGTCGACTGAAATCCACACAACTCTACCTTCATGTTTTTGCAGAACGGGCTTTTAAGCGATGAAAAATTGAAATTTTGCAAGAGACACTTTGCAAACATTAAAGTGATTAAATTTTTATAGCTCTTAAAAACTATTGAAACCTTATGTCTTTATTATAAGCGCTGTTTTTTTTTTCTCAATATAATTTTTTGTTATCATTAGTACACCTGTTAATCCTACTTAATATTATAAACGCGAAAGTTTGCAAGAATGGATGGATGTATGTTTGTTACTCTTAAACGTAAAAACTACTGATCCGATTTGGATGAAACTTGGAATATATATTGTCCGTGACCTGGATTAACACATAGGCTACTTTTTATCCCGGAAAATCAACGGGAGCCAACGGGACGCGAACTTTAATATTATAATTGTGAGGATGTTTGTTACTCTTTCAAGCCAAAACTACTGATTCGATTTAGATGAAACTTTGAATATATATTTTCCGTGACCGGGATTAACACATAGGAAACTTTTTATCCCGGAAAATTAACGGGATCCAACGGGACGCGAACGAAGTCGCGGCCGGAAGCTAGTACTTATATACATTTTTGTAAATACATACTTATGATACATACCCAAACATAGAACAAACATCTATGATTGCCACACACAAATGTTTGTACTTGGTGGGGATCGAACCCACGACCCACAGCACGAAAAGGCAGAGCGACTACCGACTGAGCCATGACGCTTGTTGTCAACATGATGATTCAACACCATGTGTTTCTAAACGCCCCGACCCGGGCACGCTCACTAGTCAATATCGGCCATTGTAATGAAAACCAAACAGCCCACAAGTTGTTAAAACCGCACCAATGTTATTCCACCGTTGAAAATACAAAAGTCTTACTTATACCTTTTTTGAACTAGTGCCCGTGTTTTCGTTTTACGATTGCGGGTAGGAATATTTTTGATGATTTTATAAACGTTTATCTAGTTAAAATCTTTTAAACTGAACTTTGGTAATATTCAATATATAAAAAGTAAATTTTATTCACAAAGAAAATTACAACTTTATTAGGTGCCACATAACACCGCAATACAGGTCATTCACCCACCTTTACCACGATGTCGCAAAATTCAATTTAAGAATGGCTAATTCGGTCGCTTTCCATACAAACCTGTCGCTAAGACGGTAATCGCTTGAATCTCATAGTAGGTAGGTACCTACTGTTTGTTTACCATACATAAATTGAATTTTGCGACATCTTGGTGAAGGTGGGTAAATGACCTGTATTGCGGTGTTATTTGGCACCTACTTTAATACAGTATTTACAATATTTACACAATACACATGAAACAGTTGAGCTATCTACAAACCGTTGCAAACGATTTATAGATAGCTCAACTGGTCCAAATCAGTGTAAAAAGAAGAAAATACATTTAATCAACAAGCTTTTTTAAACGCTACACAGTTTGGTTTATTAGATTTTTTTATAGTTTTAATGAATATATATTTAATGGGGTAGGTAGGTACATACTACCATAGCTCATGGACGATTACAGTAACACTGATAAGAAATAAATAAATATTCACGGACACTTAACACAACGCCTTCTAGTCCCAAACTAAGCAAAGCTTGTACGATGGAAACTAGATGGCTGATACAATACATACATACATTTTTTTTTGTAAATACATACTTATAATACATAGAAACACCCAGACACAGAACAAACATCTATGTTTGCCACACAAATGTTTGTTTTCGGTGGGGATCGAACCCACGACCCACAGCACGGAAGGCAGAGCTACTACCGACTGAGCCATGACGCCTGTCGTAAAGAAATGAGGAATAAAGAATAAAGGAATCTTCTCTTTAGTTTTGTATATTTATATACAAAACTCTTTTGAAGCTGACTGACAATCACACGTCACGCACAGCCTAAACTATAACTCCTAGAGGTATGAAATTTGGAGGGTAGTATCCTTATATAGTGTAGGATGCACTAAGAAAGTAATTTTGAAAAGTCGCACCCTAAAGGGTCTAAAATTAGGATAGAGATTTTAACCAAATAATGCGTATGCTGCTACCACGCGAGCAAAGCCGCGGGCGACAACTAGTAAGAAATAAAGGTATAAGGAATACTGATGAGAAACCCAGTAGAAAACTAAACATAATTGTTGAATAGAAAATAAATCACACTTCCAAACGAAAAGTCACGTGACCATATCAATTTTTGACGTTTTATCTTCTATAGCGTTTTTAGAATCAACTTGGCTAGGGTAGGAGGGGCAGTAATGTCCACTATGCATTCATAAGCGTCCCATGTAATAACGTTTTTAATTGACGTGTCATACAACATTCTAATGTCGGTAGAGAATGCCTATTGACAAAATTTGCTTAGTGTACCGATAGCAAAATATAACAAAAAAGGAATGCAATTTTTTTACTTGATAAAAAAATAGGTGTGTGCTTCCGACCACACGACAGTAAAAGTTGTCATCAAAATAATTAGATACTGCATTTTTCTCTGTTCAAGTCAGTGCGAAGAGCCATGTTGGCCGAGTGGGATTGCACCTCAGCTTTCGATCCGAAGGCCGTGGGTTCGAATCCCGGCTGTGGCACACTGGTGGGCCGGATGGGAAAAAAAAATTCCATCGAGCTCACTCATTTGCATAGTGGCTCGTGACGGTTTACTTTCATTCGCTGTTCACGCAAAACGCCTGGACTGTCAAGTCGTGTCACTTAACAAACTACGAGAAAACAGCTGAACATCCCACATAAATATCAAAAACTGATAAACTAAGTTTGGTTATAATTCTCTTTTTGCTTCCCGTAGTCGTGTAATAAACTTATAACCTCCTTTCGCTCTGTGAAGTCGGATAAAAACTGGGCCAAAAATATCTAGATACATAATATCGAACCTTGTTCTTCCAACCCTACACTCCCCTAAAAAGGGTTACCCCGAGCTTACATTATCCCAAATTCCCGGCGTAGCTACCTGCTACGGCGTAGCGCTACACCGTAGCTCCCGGCTACGAACTGTAAATTATTTTTTCCTAATTGAATTTTATGAATTTTGCTCGGCTTTTTCGCTTGGGGCTTTAGTTTAGGACCTAAATATATAAAATAAGAGTTAGTGTGATGAAAGTCGTAAAGTTGGACTAAGACTAGTTGAAACCCTGACTTTGTTTGCATAAAATTGGACCATTATATCAACCTGGTAGAAGTCCATCTAGACATAATGTCGAGTATATTTCGATATTTTTCGTCTATTTTTAACCGACTTCAAAAAAAGAGGAGGTTCTCAATTCGGTTGTATTTTTTTGTTTATGTTTGTTACCTCAGAACTCCGTCATTTATGAACGGATTTGAAAAATTCTTTTTTTATCTGAAAGGGTATGCTTCCAGATTGATCCCATAAAATGTTTATAAAAATCGGTTCAGTAATGAGGCAGTTAAATAAGAATAACTGGAAAAAACACGTCATACGCGTAAACGATATTGCATATTTTGCTTTTCTGTGACTTTTCTGTGACGTTTACGAGCAATAGAACGTAAGTACCCACGAACAAATCTGCCAGTCGCCGCGTTATCGTATTCGAGTTACATTGCGCGTCACTGCCAGCTCGACTGCCAACCGTTGTAGTGTCACCGCGCAGTGTATCTCGGATACTTGCGTATTTTGCTTTTCTGTGGTGTTTACGATCAATGAACTGCCATCATCATCATCATTTGATGATGAAGGCGTATCAAATTGAAGTCGGTTTTTCCAGTTTTTTTTAACTTATAAATTATATTTAGTTTTTTTCTCTTATTAAGGTCTTTATGTCAATATGTCCTTAGAGTTCTTCAGGGTAGGAAACGCACCGACCATGCTTCTAGTGTTATCGGTGATTCTAGGCGACGGTGACCGCTTACCATCAGGTGGGTCGTATGCCTGTCTAATACTAAAAGCAATAATTTTAACAGCTAAATAAATTTATGCAACGATTATAAGTAAGCAGGTACGTATGTATATACAGGATTATAAGTAAGCAGGTACGTATGTATATACAGGATTATAAGTAAGCAGGTACGTATGTATATACAGGATTATAAGTAAGCAGGTACGTATGTATATACAGGATTATAAGTAAGCAGGTACGTATGTATATACAGGATTATAAGTAAGCAGGTACGTATGTATAAACAGGATTATAAGTAAGCAGGTACGTATGTATATACAGGATTATAAGTAAGCAGGTACGTATGTATATACAGGATTATAAGTAAGCGGGTACGTATGTATATACAGGATTATAAGTAAGCGGGTACGTATGTATATACAGGATTATAAGTAAGCAGGTACGTATGTATATACAGGATTATAAGTAAGCAGGTACGTATGTATATACAGGATTATAAGTAAGCAGGTACGTATGTATATACAGGATTATAAGTAAGCAGGTACGTATGTATATACAGGATTATAAGTAAGCAGGTACGTATGTATATACAGGATTATAAGTAAGCAGGTACGTATGTATATACAGGATTATAAGTAAGCGGGTACGTATGTATATACAGGATTTTAGAAACCCTCTCAAGGTTACTTCCCATAAAATATATTTTCAATATCTTTCGGTTTGTTAAATCCAACGCTTCAATGGAAATAACATATTTCTATTTATATTACAAAGGAAAATATTACCATTCGAATCTAAGCTCTAGACTTATAACATAAAGGTGATTTTGCCTTGTACCGCTTGTGGGTGTAAAGTATGGAAAAGGATTGTGACCTTTTTGTGTTTATTTGAATTTATTGTCAGTTTTTGATCTAGTTTACTTACTTTTTAGGGTTTCGTAGTCTGACAAGGAACCTTTATGCTTGACTAGCTGTCACCCGCGGCTTTGCTCTCGCGGTAGCAGCACATTATTTGGGTAAAATCTTTGATCCTAATTTTAGATAGGTTCATGTGTAAGTTTTGGCTAAATTGTTTTCTAGTGATATATTCCTGTGCGCACTACCCTAATAAACTGTTATCCTCACTACCCAAAGGTTAGCTGGTAGAGAATGCTATTTTAGCATTAAGTTCGCCTGTATACACTACTTTTAAGTTGTGCAATAAATAATTTTCTATCTATCTATCTATCTAATTTTACTATTCTTGAAGAAAAAGAAAGAAAGAAAAACATTTTCTTACCCACACATAATAGGAGGCTACATACAGGTATCCGCATTTAGGTAGGTACGTACTTATACACACACAATGCTTCAATGCTTTTTAGGTCTTGGACATATTTTATTAACACAACGCCCTCTAGTCCCAAACTAAGCAAAGCTTGTACTATGGGAACTAGATTGCTGATAGAATACTTATATACTTACATTTTTGTAAATACATAGTAACACCCAGACACAGAACACAATGCTTGCTACACACAAATGTTTGTTGTCGGTGGGGATCGAACCCACGACCCACAGCACGGAAGGCAGAGCTACTACCTACTGAGCCATGACGCCTGTCCGGACGACCTTCTTTACAAAGAATACTATTTATGCATGATGTGCCATAAATGAACCAAAGTAATGAAATGTAAATATCTTATTTTTTTCAAAATAAATATAAATTTCGCAAAATACGTGTATTTTTATTTATTATTTTACATAATATATATTTTTTTCAACGAAATAAAAAAAATCATGCGGTAAAGGGTTAATAATCAGAGATTACAAAAAGTCACCAATACTGTAAGAAAATATATCGAAACAAAATACAAGGTACTATGGTTGACAAATGTTTTCTAGTTGCAGAAACAATGGTTAAAGTTTTAACTACCCAGTTAAAATACTATTTAAAGAGTTCCGTTTTTCTTTGTGTCTACCAGGAGAAACTTTTTGCATTTTTAGGTTTATTAATTTTGCCTACTTTTCTTATGAAACAGCGTATATTTTTAAGCAACTTCAAGAAAAAGAGTAGGTTATTAATTCAGTTGTACTTTTTTTAATGTTTGTGACCTAATGTTTGTGTAAGGATTCACCTTCTAGATAAAAAAAATATATCTTAAAGGTGAAACTTCTAGATTGGTCTCGTAGAATTTTCATCAAGAATTTTCTTTAGTTGTCTTTTATAGTGTGCCAATTCGTCTAAATTTTATATGAAAATAACTGGAAAAAATGTGTCATGTGCGTACACGACATTGCGTAATTTGCTTTCCTGTGTCTTTCCAGTGGTGTTTATGGACACTAAAACTATTTCAATGGACTGCCATGATCATCATCAGCTGACGATAAATTCTGAACGGGAAGATACTCAAATTGAAGTCGGTTTTTTCAATTCTTTAATTGTAATGTAATAAATTGCATTACTAAAAGGAGAGGAGAAAAAAGAGGTTACCTTTGGGGTCATCTAAACAAACTTGGTTATAAATCACTCTATAAGCGATAAGACCGCCTATTGTAGGTACGTGTACGATTATAATATTTCTTTTGTAATTTTTTTTATTCTTGTTTATTAATTGTAAGTAGATGTAGAATAAATGTTCTCATTCATTCATTCATTGTTTAATAGAAAGTATTATTTCGTCACAATTTCGAAAGACTCGAAAATAGATATGAAATTTAAACGCGCCACTGTCAATAGATGGCGCTGTTACAAATGTACACAGAGTTCGGTGTTACATTATTCTGTTTGAACACTCACATTCAAATGTTTTTCAACTGAACCCAGATGTTCTATAAATACAGGATGGTTCAAAACTTGTGGTGTATTTTGAATAATTTATAAGTTTAAAAACTAAAAAAACAGACTTCAAATTGCCTACCTTACGGCTGCATTATCAGATTATGATGATGATGACAATTCATTAGGATTTTTCTATTGTTCTGATCGTAAACACTACTGAATTGTGTTTTTTCTTGTTCTTCTTCTTTTCATGGCCTGTCTTCTTTCATGTTATTTGGAAAAAAATAATCCTTACGACTGAGCCTTTTAATTGGTATAATAAAATAACGGGTGTTTTGTTTTTACAATTTTGTGGGTTCAATTCCCGGTTCAGACAGGCGATTATTCAAAATTCTTTGAATGCAGTTTAAATTGTTTTTAAAATCAAAATAAAGTCTTCTTTCAGTAAAATGTTCTATAGTAGGTGCCAAATAACACCGCAATACAGGTCATTCACCCACCTTCACCTCGATGTCGCAAAATTCAATTTATGTATGGTAAACAAACAGTACTACGAGATTCGAGCGATTACCGTCTTAGCGACAGGTTTGTATGGAAAGCGACAGAATTAGCTATTCATATATTGAATTTTGCGACATCGTGGTGGAGGTGGGTGAATGACCTGTATTGAGGTGTTACTTGGCACCTACTATATGTATAATAAGCGGATGGTCGCATGACTAAAAATCCTATAAAAACGGAACGCGTGCTTGACTCGCCCTCTATTGCATTTCTGACTTCAAGGAGTTCACACCTCTCGAATATTGTTGAAATAGGCTGTTACTATGCCCAAATGAATTTAAATTGTATTGCTAATTACTTATCCTGACTGATGTTCTAGTTATGAAATTCAATTCGTAATAATTAAAACATTTTGAAGTTGTTATAACTTTCTTGATCTTTTTTTTTAGTGGTTTTAGATAGAAACCGCTTATTTCAGAAGTGGGATGGGACTCAATTCAATAGTCCTATCCTAGCTCTGGCCTAAAGCGTGAATTAACTTTTGAAGTCTACCGTCAAAAGTTTTCTTGTAAAATCATGGTTAGTGGTGAAACTAAGCCTGATAGGAATAGGTAGGAGTACTAATGATCTTTCTAAGTGTTTAGAAAAGTGTGTACCCTCAACGAGTGCTGCGTCATCGGTGCCGATGGCAACGGATGCACCTATGTGCCATTGTGACTGCCTGCAGCCTGATCATCATGTGTACCCGCCGCAGTCACACCCGCGAGTCAACCACTGCTCCCAGCAGTGCCAATGCCGGTTGCAGAGTCCGCGACCTCAGTATCAGTGCCGGCTTGGGATGCTAGCACAACGTGTGAGCCTCTTGAGAGTGCTGTGTCGTCGTTGGACATCACTGAACGCCTCATTGGAACGTTGAGAGCGTTAAGCAAGGTTAGATCCAACCATTATTGTGTTTCGATCTTTGATAAAGTTGCGTGATATCGATTCTTTGTGCAAAAAGGTTAAACGAATTGAACGCGCTGGAAGGACAGCGAGTGCTTATCCCGGATAGCTAATTGCCTGAAGGGCTCGTAGTTGGTTTATTTTGAACTTGAGTTTAAACCACTGCTATGTTCACGCAGAATCGATATTGCAAACTTTTTATGAGGCTATGTGTGCCGATAGTTACTGTTATGCCACGTAAGGTAGATGATGCGAAGCTCTTATTATGCGCAGTATCATAGTCAAAAGATCATAGCAAAGAACGATGGTTGTTACTTTTATACGTGGAATAACTGGTGCATAGTTACGTGCCTATACATTTATGTGCTGGCGTTGGCCATCTCCAGCTCTTGTGCAATACACAGATAAAGTTCTTTCTAGAGCTAGTACCTAAAGATATATGTGTACTGTGACCTAAATCTAGTCCCTATGTGTGAAGGTAGATCGAAAAACATCGAAAAGTGGCTATGTTTGTTCTGTTAAATCCAGGTCATGACTTTACTGTCTTTTCTGCGAAATAACGATCTACAAAACAAGTTTTCTTTCTTATCAAGAATTGTAGGATGCCTCTACAGATAGTGGCATCGGGACTACGGTTATTCAGTGCCCTTTTAGGGTCTACTTACATACCTACAGACATGTTGATGAACAGTGGACGTGTCTAGCTTTTAATTCTGAATCAGTGCTAAGCATTTAGACATTTTGAAGTACCCACACATCATATTTTGCGAGGCAATTGGTAACCAAAACATTGTGTGTATGGCTGGGTTACCCTGGACCCCTTGACATTGAGTTAGCGATATTTTCCCGGAGGTCAACATGCTCATCGTCCCTCAAAAAAGTAACATGAGTGTGTAGATGATTACAGGTACAGCCAGATGATCTCTCATCGTGAAGGAGTGCATTTGTTTGTGTGAACAGTGAGCAATGTATGTCTGAACCTCTAGTTCAAGGTATGATCAATAAAAATTATGTGTAGTGCTTGTCAACTCATGCGAATCACTTTAAAAATGACTCCTCTTGATGGTGAGGACTGTGCAAAGTTTTTGACTGTAGTTCATTATTTGTACCGTCGCTACAACGGTAACAATTTGATAAATGCACTTTGAGTTGATGAGTAGAACACTTGTTTGTTACAGCCTGTACAGACTTTCATATAAGTCAAAGGTGTGATGAATCGTTCGAGATTTGCCACACAAAGGTGTCATATGCAAATTGCAGTCGTCATACTTATTTTATTTTTGGTTGAACTCGAGCGAGTTCTGGTAATAAAATAAAAAATAAGAATAATGTGGAAATGTGTTGTGTCAATTTTATTATTTGTACCTACCCGCAGGATTGACTTTTGTTTCCGCTAAGTAAGTTCAAGACCGATGGTTCAGATGCAAATGTCACTAGCAGTCACCCATTCAAATAGTGACTGGGAAGAAAGTTGCTTAACTTTGGTAATCGGTGAAGGATGGCTTGGCAAGCTACGCCACGAGCATTTCTACTCCCTTGGTAAAAGTGAGAGTTTTTATGTTTTTAACAGTGTATTTTACAGCTAAATTGAAACTAGCTTACGGACCGCCTGATGGTAAGCGGTTACCTTGGCATTTGGATGCCTGCATCACCTAAGCTGACACACGTGCGCTGCCGACCCTTGAAGAATTTGGAACCACCTGGTTTGGAGGTACCTTGTTGTAGTCACTATAGGGAATACCTCGGCATGTTTATTGTTCCACAACCTGAGTGAGGGTTTGTGGGAGGGAAATTCTCTGAGACTGGACGGTGCGTGACCACCTTGGCTCTAGAGTGTGTGGATGAATTCCCTGAGATTGGCGAGTAGCAGACTACTTGCCAGAACGACAGATCGACAGATTGTCGTATTGTAACAATGCGTGAAATTTCAGAGTTTGAAGAAGCCATGGTCACTGGTAATGTGTTGATGTTAGCTTTGTTTTTAGCTAAGAATGTGTGTGAAGTCTTATTCAGTTTTACTGATTATTGATGCTGAACTGGTGGTTCATGATCGAGAAATCTTGTCAACTGTTTTTGTTCAAGCTGAACGGTTTTGGTTTAGTGTTCTCTGTGGTGTTTTATGTCGCTGCCGGTAAACAGTGACCAAGCTATTTGTGATGTAAGTCTAAGGGCTTTGTTGTGTTGACTTGTTCGAGTGTGTCCTTATTCTGGTTTTGTCCGTTTAGCAAGCGGAAAATGGTCGAAAGATGTGTTCTGTATGAGATAGAGTGAGATGAAATCGGTAGTTCTATTTTCTACCACGTCAGTGTTGTTGGTGGAGCTGTTGCTCAGAATATTATTTGTCATTTATCTACTAGTAGTAGGTAGATAGAAAACAACTCTGTTTGTTGTTAGCAAGTTTTAGTTGTGTTAAAATAGACAGTGGAAATTGTCCCGCCGAATAGTGTACGAGTATAGTTAGCGCAGATGTAATGATTTTGGTTGTGTATTTGTTTTGACCATTGAACTATCACGAAATATTAATTTCAGTGTAAACAATGCAAAAGATTGGTTCTTTTGATGAGTTAATACCGTGGTGTTTATTCGTGGTTACCTGTAGCGAGTTGAGTGAGATATCTTGCATTGCCTTTGACACTAGCTTTTCGAAGTGTTCGACGATCGAGCAGTTCTAGCGGTAGTGTATAGCTGAAAAGGTACTGAGCAAAGTTTTGCTGTTCTGTTTTGTAATTTAAATGAAAAGTCGACATTCGGTTTCGTTTAGTGGAGAAGTCATGAATGTCCTAGTTTTTCTATTAATGGTTTTCTATCAGAGAAAAGTATCTTTGTGGTCTATGTAGCCTATGTCTCCTGCAAATAATGTAAATAGTGCCTGTATTTAGTCGAGGTAAACATTTTCTGTAGTGAGCAGCTTTATAAGCCAATGCGTGAGTGCATTGCACGGCCACAGTTGGCGCAGTTGAATAATGCAATAGATAGATTTGTGTCGCTAGTGTGTGCTTAGACAGAAGCAGTATTTGGTTGTAAATGTTTTGAATGTCAGGTTAGACCGAACGGAGTACCTAAGTTCAAAGTTTTTACAGACTACCCTGGTCAACATGAAACAGATGCAATAGTTGGTCTTGTTGGATACTTTCGTTGATAGTACCTCAGAATGTTTAGGTACATGATTGAGTTACCTTGATAGTAGTTGTTACTTGCAGTAATGTAAAGTTTGATGGGTGTCAAATACTTACGAGCCAGTGCTTGTTATCTTTGACTGACTGTTACTAACGGAGTAGTAAACGTAAGTTGATGTAGTTGGCTAGTTATTGCAGTCACAGGTGTGATTGATGTATACGTAGATATAGCTGGATAGTTTAAACCTGTGTTGTGGACAGTTATGATTCAGTGTTGGTTTTATGTAGCTATGCTATGCTGCAGGGTTCGTGTGAGCTGTGCTTTTGAGTGGAAGTTGTGCAGTTGGAAGTTTTAAACTGATGGTTCTCCATGCGAAGTTATAGTTTGCGTTGCGGTGAACGTCAAACGTACGCACTAAGGCCCCCGGTACAAGGGCTTGTCTCTTGTGATGAAACATCAGTTTCATGATGGCAGATACTGGTACAGTTGATTAGCGATTGGTTCAACTGGTGTTGTAGATGAGCAATGGTTGCTTGATAAAGGCAGATACTGGTACAGTTGATTTGCGATTAGTTCAACTGGTGTTGCAGCTGAGAAATGGTTGCTTGATAAAGGGAATGAATCCCTGAGTCGCGGTGTCGCGATTCTTGTTTATAAGTCTGGTTTTGTGTTTTTGTGTTGCAATTTTGTAACCTACTTTGTTTTGACTCGAATCCTTTCATGCTGATGTGTAACTTTGTAATTGAATTTCCAGTTAATTGCCGTGACAAGCAAACTTGGCGCCTCTGTCATTTGAACGCCTTGACATGCTAACTGGGTGCCTCTGTCTTGTGGATTCTGTAGACAAGCTAACTTGGCGCCTCTGTCGTTCGAACGCGGTAGACACGCAAACTGGGCGCCTCTGTCTTGTGGATGGATGTAGATGTCGCACGTTGAACGCGAAACACTGTAGTTCAATTCCACTAACAAACTTGTCAGCTAAACGCGGCTGAGCCGTGGCTTTTCATTTGTTTTGGGCTATTTCGATTCAACTTCACGGTAACGTTTCAGCTGAGCTGAAAATCGATCAAGCCGTGGTTGGAACTGAATAGAACTTAACTTGTTGTGAATTGGTGGAACTGAGCCCTTGGTACTATGGTCACTTATCTCTGTGACGATTCAATGTGATCCGTTAGATTTTCCTAAATAGACTCATTTTGATTTTGACATTACAAGTTCAATTGAAAATTGCTTATTTGAGTTATACTCTGGCATGGATTTTTCGACACTTTTCTTGATGAAAATTTGAAGAGAAGTCTATGCTCGAGTTTCGATTCAAACTTTAGCAACTTTGAAGCATACAAACCTAAGACATGCTAACACGGTGCCTCTGTCTGTTGTTGAAAGATATACAGGTTCTCTGTATATCCTGGTTAGGATAACAGAATGATCTTAACTGTGTGTTTTCTATTTTCAGTTCAAGAAAACACACCCTGCTTGGTTCATCCCAGCTTGTTCTAGGCAACTCTGATGAGAGGCGCCTGAATCCATGGCGCCATTACTGCAGTTCGTGCCTCCAGCCTCGCTGACCTGAGCCTGCCTGCGGAGCATCATCATGACCGCACCATCATCGAAGGGAATCTCCTGGAGCTGTACTAGATGATTGTGGTCGAGGTCGACCAGCTGTCAGAATGGCCGAATAAGCGGATGGTCGCATGACTAAAAATCCTATAAAAACGGAACGCGTGCTTGACTCGCCCTCTATTGCATTTCTGACTTCAAGGAGTTCACACCTCTCGAATATTGTTGAAATAGGCTGTTACTATGCCCAAATGAATTTAAATTGTATTGCTAATTACTTATCCTGACTGATGTTCTAGTTATGAAATTCAATTCGTAATAATTAAAACATTTTGAAGTTGTTATAACTTTCTTGATCTTTTTTTTTAGTGGTTTTAGATAGAAACCGCTTATTGTATATTATTTAACATACTTTCCCTCAATATTTTTTATATTTTATTAATTTTATTTAGCGTACCTGTACTAACAGATAATACTTATACCCTAATTATATTACGATCTAGCCAAAAAGCAGGCTAATTAGTAATTTTACATTGATATAATTTTTTTACATAAATTATTCTAAGAATATGGACATATTCTTAGAATGGCACTTTTCTTATTGTCTCTAATTACTTAAGACGAACACACTTTCTTTGTGTTCTTTATTAGGTGGCACTAGTTTTCTTCCCTCCCTGTAGCATGGCCTTGGGACGCCCTGGGGCATTATTCTGTATGACTTAGAAGATTCCTTGCCGTAACCGTATGACGTCACCGTAAGGAATGACATTTATGCCATAGGAAATACGGCATAGGCATGGGGCTATTTCACGCCGCTGTCTTGTCGTGCTGCGTAACGCGCTTGTATTGGTCATAGTGAATAAGGCCCCTGTATATTTGACGTCTGAGGGGTTTGACGTTTTCTCTTCTCAATAGCAGCAACTGTTTATCATTCTTACAAGATAGGAACTGACCACTTGGCTAGAAGGGCAGGGCATTGACCCAATGCGTGCTCTAGCTTTTTTAGCAATTTATCTTACCTTAGGTAGATATTAAACGTAATATTACGACTAAAATAGAAACATTTTAATTTTATGCTTTGTTGGTTGACCCTTGTTAGGCTGAAATTATCTGCCGATAATTTTGTATTATAAAGAGATTAGGGATGGCGGATTATACGGATGTCTGGTTATATCGATGAAAATTGTTTTTTTTTTTTAAATTTCATTGTGTTTTTATTCATTCTGCCATCCTGCATGGCACAGAGTGCAAGTATGTAGTAATGTAATCAGCCAATTCCAACTAACACCTACTCTTTTTTTCTATCTGTTATTACTTTTAAAATAATTGTATTGTCTATGGTGACAGGTAGGTAACTAAACCACAAAAATAAAACTGTTTCCAATGACTTTTTTATAAGACTTTGTGTTAACTATTTTTACTGTATATCCGTGTTGTGTGGTTAAATGAAAACTCATTCATTCATCATATAAATTATCATTATATCAGCAGTAGGATGTTCACTTTTGCACAAGCATCCGTATTTTGCAAGCATAACTAGCTGGTAACTAGGTACGTTTGTGGTTTTTAGATGCTGTTAAACCTATTGCACCCCCGTATCTTAAGCTCTGTACTGCTTTCGCTGCCCAGCATAATGTCAAGTGACGTGGCTACAGATATACGAAAACAAGAAGCTTTTGACGGCAAAAAACGCGCTGAAACACGCTAATGTCACTATTTAGTCACAGAATACCTACCATTTAGTATGAAACAGTTCAGAAAACTTGTTAGGCTTAAACCTGACAGGTTTTTATGAGACAACGATTGCCGCCTTGTATGTATAAATTGTTAAAACTGTAACTAAAAAAAGGCAATATCGAAATTCTATCGAAGCTGCGAATCGTAGCCACAGTGATGCCTAAACTTTCTCTATCGATAAAACTTTCCCAGCACTAGTTACTAATTAGACTAGTTAGTCCGAATCAGAAGTTAGGCGTTTCAAGGGTTGGAATAGATCGCTTTTGTTGATAAAATCACCCATTCTAATAGCTGGTTATGCCGGTTCGAATTGACACACTTAAGTACAGTCAGCAAAATAATTTAAGTAGGTACCTATAAACAAATTGATCTTGCAAAAGTTATGAAACGAAATTAGTCAAAGTTCCGGAAACATAACTAGGAAATCTTACATTTTTAATAGACGTAAGTGGACTGTATCTTAAACTCCCAAGGGCATAATGTCATGGTAAACCTTCGACAAAACGAGGGTAGTTATAAGTTTATGCTTATGTTTTTTTGTTGGTAAAACCGGAAGGCTTTTTCAAACTTATTAATTATTTACTGCGTGTTAGATTGGATAAAACTTTGTTCTCCTTTTAATATCTTTTGAGTAAATTAGACAATTATATACCTAAACATGAGAAAAGAAGCTTTTATAGTGTGCTTATCAAAAATAAACCTTAAACTAATGTGAATAAAGACCTGATTCTTTGATTCCTTTCGCAAAGGACGGGCAGAAATCTGTAACAAACAAAATCTATGTTATCATTTTATAGCAAGCAAGCTCGTATGAGTTAGTGGCCAACTCTGTTGACGGAGTTTTTAGGCCGCCTTAAGGCCTCCGCCGTGACTTAACGACTGCTAGAGCCGGGACCGACAGTTTAACGTGCCCTCTGAAGCACGGAAGCGCTCGCTCAGATTTAAATGCCACAAGTAGGTATGCCTGTTTTAAGCACAGTTTTACCATGACCGCTTTAGAAAATCACAATTCAAAGTCTTGCACAACTAACATAAAATAAAACATAACTTGAGCCCGTACAATTATAACGTCTGTAATGAAACGCCATGATAATCTTGGATATTTCTCGCTTTATTCAGGAACCACAATACATTGACTTCTTTTAACACTTGTCTTGTTCTCAACTCGGCTATCAACAACCAACTGGCGAACTTCCCCATGACTAAACCTAGGGTAAAAACAGTATGCCCCACTAGCGCCATCTACCACCACTTATTAGCTATATTCATGACTTTATTCTGCTTTTCCCTAAAATTGCAATATCAATTAAATTACCAAATTATTTACGATAAATTCTCAAATGATTATTTATTACTTAGACAAAATTAAATACATTTTATTACCGGCCAACTTATTGGTTTTACACAAAGTAGTGTTGCCACAAAAATATTCAAAATCACGACACGTCCAGCACCCGAACTACAGAATAAATAATTGTACTACATCAGAAGGCCCACTTGGTAAGAATATCTCATTAAATAGCTATACTCTCGGCACTATGCAATAGAGTAGTATTTTATTCGCACGGAGCTGAATGCTACAGATTATTATTGACCTAAAGAGGTTAGCATAGCATAACAAACCTCAGTCGTTGTTACATACACAAAATGTATCCAAGACATTGCGTGTCAACGCCAGCTCGACTGACGAACGTTGCATCATCACCGCGCAGTGTACGTTTATAATTGGCACATTTATTTGTGCTAAGGCCTCCGGACCGTGGTATATCTTCGTTGCCAAGGAGTGCGCCGGGGCTGCCCAAACTACAAAACTCAAACTCAAGAATTCGCACACAAACAAACTCCGGGCCGTAAATACTTAATGGTCCGGGGTACAAAGGGAAACGTAGTCCCAATTGGGCCCGATTTAATCTCAGTTATTCCAAGTTCCGAAGGAGCTATTCATGGAGTTTTTTTAATGGGTGGGCCACTTCGGTTTCATTTAACTTTGCGCCTTGATGTCCATTGGTTTTCAAGAAGGTTTCATTCAAAAAGATCGTAAAGAATAATCAACCAATATCAATTAGAAGAATAATTAGTACCGGTCAAACCTTAGCCAAGAGATATCCAACAATCTCTAGAGAGTAAACGTCAAAACTCTAATTCGTCTCGGGCCTTTTTTAATTTGACTTTATCTTAAGCTGATGATGGCAGTTTCTTCTTCTTCTTCTTCTTTTACTTATGGCCTCTCTCCGTCATTTTGACAGACAATTTTGCCAGTGTCAAGTGAGATAAGTATTTGAAATATCAGTCAAGCCTAGTCTTACACTTTTACTTTTTTTTATGTCTTAAGCGGAGAATTCACTAGACGGACATGCTCGCGGACATGCCCTCCGGGCCTCGTTACTATAGGTCTGGTTCGTCGTAGGGTCGTCGCAGACAGTCTGGCAGACAGTCTGCGACGGTCCTACACTAGCGAACATCGCACAGACCTGTTCACTAGACAGACATGCTCGCGGACATGCCCGCCGGAGTTACTATAGGTCTGGTTCGTCGTAGGAACGTCGCAGACAGTCTGGCAGACAGTCTGCGACGGTCCTACACTAGCAAATATCGCACAGACCTATTCACTAGACAGACATGCTCGCGGACATGCCCGCCGGCCCTCATTACTATTATTATATTAGCGATAAGGCCGCCCATTGTACTATACTTAGTTTAAGATTTTTATGTATTTAATCCTTGTGTACAATAAAGTATTATCTATCTATCTATCTATCTACTATAGGCACAGATTATATAATACTGTACATAAGTTTGGTTCGTCGTAAGAACGTCGCAGACAGTCTGGCAGACAGTCTGCGACGGTCCTTACACTAGCGAACATCACACAGGCCTGTAGTAGCGAGGTCCGGCGGGCATGTCCGCGAGCATGTCCGTCTTGTGAATTCCCTGCTTCATACTTTTATTTATGTAGTACACATTTATGTGTCAGAAAACTTGTTTGGAGCAATATATTTTTCCAATATTATTTTCTAGACCGTGAAGCTGCAATATTGCATGATTACATTCAGTGATATTAATATCTTCCGAAATGTTGAAGTGTTCGAGCAAGAAGGTAGTTTGACTGTGTCCATCGCTTTTACCTATTGTATAGGTTTGTCTATGAATCTATATTGATATTTAACTAAATTCAGTAGAATAGACCATTGTATTGTGGGAAAAATAATTATGAATGTAGCCAAATGAAGAGAAATTAATTTGTAATAGTTCTGTTCTAAAGTTTGAAGTACTTAGCCAATAATTGTTTTCATACAGTGACCGATATCCCATACCACTAATTCCACTATCCCATCCCACTTGTGTTTCTCACGCTGCAACTGCTGGTCCGATTTGAATGAAACTTAGAATATATATCGTTCATAACCTGGATAAACACGTATGCTACTTTTTATCCCGGAAAATAATCAAGATCAAACGGGACGCGGACGAAGTCGCGGGCGAAAGCTAGTATAATATAAAGTCAAAAAATGCGTCACCTTTTCGAAGGAAATTGACTATTATAATGATTTAGAACACTATAACTACCCATAACATAGTCCATAAGGGTTTTTAAGGCCCTTACGAGCAGGTATGGGTCTTATGTGTCCCTTTGGTAGGATAAGTAGAATTTTTGTCGCCAATGCTTTTTGCGTATTTATTTAAATAAGATGGAAAAACTAGCAATAAATAGAGTTTTTTATCTATTTATTGCTAGTTTTTCCATGTGGGTTTACTTGTATTTAGGTATCTGAATACCGATGCTAGACAATAAAACCTCAAATATATGTTTTTTTGCACACTTTATTATTTTCACAAGAGTTATCAAACAGCTGTAATTAGGTACATGAACGGCTAATACGTACAATAGTAAAAAAAACCCTTCACAATATGACATGTGTCTTCGTAACTTTCTACTAGTAAAAAGAGTTAGCTAAACGTAAAATGCATGAAAACTTAATAAATCTTGTTCCTAACTAAAAAAACTTTTAATCTAACTCTGACTCAATAAAAATCGCAAAAGTTCTCATAAAATTTTTAAAACTTGCTAAATACGCAACCGCAACATACATAATAATCAGCCATGCTGTTCAAATTTATTACTATACCCGACTCTTTTTCTCCTGTAACACGGAACTGACTTCGACCGTTTTTTGTCTCTCTCATTTCGCGCATGCGCAGACCAATTTTCTTTGTTAGAAACCCATGCAGGCCTATTATGTATGTGTAGATGAAGGTAACTATTCTGCCGGTTCCATTCATGATTCCGTTCGATTTTCGGTAAAAAAAAAAAAAACAGACAGCGTCGCGGGAAAAACGCATTGAACTACAACACAAAGGTCTTCTTCTTCTTTAATTCATAGCCTCTGTCCATCATTTTGACAGACAATTTTGCCAGTGTCAAGTGACATATTTGAAATAATATTTTGTCAATTCGGGTGATTTGTCTGGTACTTGAAGTCGTAGCATGTGTATAAAGTGGGTTCCATAATGAAATTCGTTTCCAATTTTTGAAGGTCCAGCATTTTGCTTTCGATACAACGACTAACGACAAATAATTCACTGGACACTGGCAAAATTACGGACAAAGGCCATACATAAAAGAAGATGAAGAAATAGTTTTAGGTCAAGTCACTCAATCTGTCAAGTCGGCTGTCATTTATTTTAATTTTTTTTGATAGAACATACACAAAAGGCAGTCTTCATGGCTCAGTCGGTAATAGCTCTGCCTTCCGTGCTGTGGGTCGTGGGTTCGATCCCCACCGACAACAAACATTTGTGTGGCAAACATAGATGTTTGTTCTGTGTCTGGGTGTTTCTATGTATTATAAGTATGTATTTACAAAAAAAAAATGTATATTATGTATTCTATCAGCCATCTAATTCCCATAGTACAAGCTTTGCTTAGTTTGGGACTAGAGAGCGTTGTGTTAAATGTCCGTGAATATTTATTTATTTATTTTATAAAAAACTCTAGAGTACTGTTATTGACTTTAGTTTTATTGTGTTTGTTTTACCAAAAACCTTCAAACACATAAAAAAACACTGTAATCTTAAGCATCAGGTGTTAATCCCTAACACGTCAAGCTAAATGTACTGTTGCGTACATTTTTAAGTGGCCAAGACCAAACTTGGTGCGTTAGGCGGAAAATGGCGGAACTTAGTCGATTTAGGCTTTTTTTTGTAAGCTGTAAACAGGAACTTTTACTGTTATGGGAGGATAATGATGAACTGACAGATGGGTAGGCTTTGATGAACGGCGTTTATAGGGAAAGTGCGCCAGCCCAGCGAAACTTTTGTGTGTACGTTTGACGGTTAGAACAAAGTCACGTAAACCATAATTTTGTATGAGAGTCATCAGTTTTGTAAACTACCCGCTAGGGGCGCTGCTTAATATCTACACAAAAATATAGTTTACGTCAACTTTGTAGTGTAACGTAAAACGAACACACAAAGAACTAGACTCGATTCTCATTCTCGAAATACGATGTACGAAAACGAAAAACTGTGTTTTATACAAAAAATATTTGTTAAATACTTATTTGATAGAATTGGACGCAATGTAACATTTATACGACACAGAGCATGCACGTCTTCGGTAGACGTGTTCTGTGAGATAATGCAGTTGCTACAGTATTTATACCACTTTTGTACAATATTTGCATGCCAATGTATTTGGTGACATATGTGAAACTTTTTATTTTTTGGACCATCTTCTTCCTGCCCTTATCCCACTAGGTGGGGTCGTATTTTCTTCCATTCTCCCCTATCATCCGTCATCTCAGTGTTCACTCCTCTCCTATGCATGTCATCTTTTACACAATCCATCCATCTTTTCTTGGGCCTACCTCTTCCTCTATATCCATCTACATTCATATTCTAGCAAATAGGTAAACAATTTCATTTCATTTAAAAAAAAGTTATCGATCTTTGATTGTTAGCAAAATTACTACCTCAAAGTAAGCTACAACTCATTGAAAAGTCATTTTACTTTGAACTCGGAAGAAAATCGACGATAACGTAATGATTACCATCTCTTAGAGAAATCGCCCCGAAGGGGTAAGAGTTATTTCGAGACGAAACGACCGCCTACACGATATCGATGAAGTGCTGGTGAGAAACATACGCAAATATTTTAAAAAATTGTCAATTCATATTCTTGCAGTCACAGTTTCCCAAGTTATCTAAAGATATTATCCTACTAGCTTTCGCCCACGACTTCTTCCGCGTTCCGTTTGATTCTGTTAATTTTCTGAGGATAAAATTAGCGTATGTGTTACAAACTATATAATAATATACCTACTTATTCCAAGTTTCATTTGAATCTAGCCAGCAGTTGCAGCGTGATTGCAATACAAACATCCAAGCATCTAAACATCAAAACTTTGAATATTAGTGGGATGGGATGAAATTTCCTATTCGTGTGGGATATCCTTTTCTTCTTTCTCTAAGTTATAAAACTCTTTTGAAGCTGACTGACAATCAACGCACAGCTTAAACTATAAGTCCTAGAGATATGAAATTTAAAGAGTAATATAGTACTCTCTAAATTTCATAAGCGGAAATTGATGGCATGACTACAAATCCTGTAGAAAGCGGAGCGCGCGCTTGACTCGTCCACTTGCGTTTCAGACTTCGAGGAGTTCATACCTCTCGAATATTGTTGAAATAGGCTGTCACTATGCCCAAATGAATTCAAATTGTATTTCTAACTAATTATCCTGACTGATGTTTAAAATCTTTTGGAGCTGTTATAACTTTCTTGATCTTTTTTTAGTGGTTTTAGATAGAAACCGCTTATTGTATAATATATAGTTCTTATATTATAGTGTAGAGGTGCACTAAGAAAGGAATTTAGAATAGTCGCACTCTTAAAGACCCTTGAAAATTGGTACATAGATTCCTCAAATAAACGGGATCGAAAAGTGATTCAGGATTTTTAAAATTTTTCAAAACTATATTATGCTGATACCACTCGAGCAAAGCCGCGGGCGATGGCTAGTAATATATAATTCGATAATACTGCTATTTATTTATCAAAACACATAACACCTTAACACTTCTTAACCCCTCTCCTATTGACCCGGGCGCTGAGAGGCATCTATATTTACTGAAGGGTCATCTGGACCCGATATCCTTGTAACGGGACGCTTCGACCACAGCGGTTACAGGTTAATAGTGTAATGGCTTTATCGTATTCAAAAGGTTAGTGTAAAACATTTTGTAGTACAGTTTAGGCGTGGATAAAACCAACCTATTAGTAATACTACTAACTAGTAGTACGAGATCTCAGTTCGAGGCGAACTCGCCTCGAACTGAGATCTCGTGATGGTCGGAGGTTAATAAAACCCAAAAATTTTTTATTGACCAATGGTTGTAATAAAATTTGCAAATCGCTTCGAAATCGCCGTCTACTAAGTACCAGTCTTACTTGAACTACAAAAGCATTAAAACTCCAAGAAATGGTAGCTCACGTTATACTGGGTTTGCCAATTTTATATTTGTTACAACAACTCAAAAACTATTAGACCTAGAATCGAAATAAAAACGGTTTTGAAATGTCTAAACAAAACCCTATCATATGACACCCCACTTGATATTATTGTACGACTTTTTTTTTACTCTCTTTGGACCCTCATAACTTCACGACCCCTTGACCGATTTACTTCATTTAACAAACCAATAAAACTTAAGAGTACTATCCGTATACCTACCAAATTCTGTGAAGATCGAATAAGCGGTTCAAAAGACTCGACGATCAAACATACAAACATACAAAGCATTTTTGTCACTAAGATCTCGTTTGCTTCGCTCACTCGATCAATTATATCTAACACTAACCCGGCGGAGGGCACAATACAGAGCTTTTCCTAGTGTGGGTACCAATGTTGTCCAATAATTAATTTGTCTAACTCTGACGTAGTTGGAACCAAGTGTAAATCGAGACTCAAGCTTAGTCACACTTGAGTCTGATCTTTTTCCTCACAGCCTTCCGTACTGTGGGTCGTGGGTTCGATCCCCACCGAGAACAAACATTTGTGTGTTGTAAACACAGATGTTTGTTCTGCGTCTGGGTGTTTCTATGTATTATAAGTATATATTTACAAAAAAAATATGTATATATGTATTCTATCAGCCATCTAGTTTCCATAGTACAAGCTTTGCTTTGTTTGGGACTAGAAGGCGTTGTGTTAAGTGTCCGTGAATATTTATTTATTTATTATTTATTATTTTTTGAGCACGCCTATGGCTGTCTTTGGATATCAGCAAAGTCATACGACAGAATAAAAAAAATCGAAAGGGGTAGATAATATACGCACTGGCATACATCCCAACCAATTAAACAAGTCTGCAGTCTCAGGTTCGTGTGCTGGCTTACTGCTCAAGCAGATCCGGACTCGAGAATAGATTTTTGTATGGAAACCTTTAAATCTATGCTTATGTATTCGATTCTAACGATTTCTTTAACAGAATACGGGACTTTGAGGTTTTACTACTAGATAGTATTATATAATCTGTGCAACTAGTCACATTCATGGCTTGACGACGCCGACATTTTCGGTTCCAACCACTGCCATGTCAGTGGGATTCGAGTTTTGTAATTTTTTGAACCAACATATTAATAGCACTTTTATTTTAATCGTTTTTCTTCTGTTTTTGTGAGTTTGTTGTTTAATTTCGGTGGAATTTTAACCAATAATACTTAGGTAGTAACATAAAGTGTGAGCCATTGGAATAAATGTGTGTAAAGTGGTTTCTCTGAATGTGAAAATTCGTTTCAGGCTTTGAAGAGAAAATCCACGATTTTCTCTTTAAAACAAACGACAGCCGACTTGACGAATGACTTGACTTATATTATTCGAAAATATCGCTTGACACTGGCATAATTGTCTGTCAAAAAGACGGACAGAGGCCATTAATTATGGGAAGAAGAAGAAAAAACCTGTGCGTGCAGTCCCTACGCGCGGGAGAAGTTATACTTCAAGTGACACGCATTCACTCTCGCTCTGTGTTTAAAGTGAAATTAATTTAGTATTTATTTTTATGTACTTAACCATTATGCAGTACTAAAATTTCACTTCAAAATAAAAAGTAAAAACACTGCCATCTATTATATTTTGATTGTAGATTGTAGTCTCTTTCTATTCTCCCGCTGTCAGTTGGAAGTAATCTTCAAAATCACGGGCGGTCAAATGCTGAATTGCTGAACACTGTCATATCTATATTTGATTGTAGCATTTGTAGCGTATTAGCCTCTGTCTCTTTCTATTCGGGAGGAATAGAAAGAGACAGAGACTATGTCATCCCGTAACGCAACGTTGTTGGAAGTCGCATTAGAAGCATATCTACAAAAAGACAGGTCAGTGTCAGTCAGTGTGCAAACGCCCAATGCCTAGAGTCCTTTCCATGAAAGAAGTCTCGCAGACGCGTCGCTGTAGTCGACCTTAAGTATTATTTCTCGGGCAACACTTTTAACAACTTTAGGCATTGAAAACAAGACTTTGATCACAGAAACCAAATAAAAACGCACTAGCATCCGAACACATTAACATCACTTGACAACTAATTTAAAATTTAGTTCCGGAAATTTCCGCGGGACTTCTTTCATGAAAAGGACTCTATGTTGCTTTACATGGTGCAAAAAAGTCGTCAACCAACTTTACGATGCCACAGTACAGTGAAACACAGAAGTGTTAAATCAATACCCGCACGTACCCGGTTTAGTAAAAGAGACATATCCGGCCTTAAGCGGCATAATTCTTGGTAATATTTTGTTGTTTGAGTTGGTAGGTAGCACGCAATGGGTTGGTTAAGTGCGTAACGCAGGGAAAGATACGCTATGCTTTACAGTAACTATAATTAATATAAATTATATTTATGGATATCACACAACGCCATCTAGTCCTAAACTAGCAAAGCGTGATCTATGGGAACTAAGATTGCCGATAGAATACTTAAAAACTTATGTTTTTGTAAATACAGGGTGTCCCACGGCCATGCCACATAGAGGGAAAGTATCTTAAATAATGTAGATAAAACATTTTACTGAAAGAAGACTTTATTTTGATTTTAAAAACAATTTAAACTGCATTCAAAGAATTTTGAATAACCGCCTGTCTGAACCGGGAATCGAACCCACCAAATTGTAAAAATATAACACCCGTTATTTTATGATGCCAATTGAAAGGCTCAATCATAAGGATTATCTTATTCTAAATAACATAGCATCTTAAATAAAAGAAGTCAATGAAGCTTTACATTTATTTATAAAAATTCAGTTTTAATCAGTCTTATTTCAGTAAAATATTCTATCTACATTATTTAAGATACTTTCCCTACATGTGGCATAGCCGTGGACACCCTGTATATAACACCTGCCATGGGTTGCTCATGATTTCTTGGCTCATTCCAGTTTTCCCCTGCGTCAGTCCTCTGCGTGGAGATTTCTGCAATTTTTCTACAATAATCCCCTTAGCGACCACAGCGACTGCCGGCAGGGGAAAACTGGAATAAAATTCCAGAAATCCCCTTAGGGGTCCATTTACACCGTTTTGCTTACTTTGGAACAAGTAAGCGTTATGTAAAATAAAAAATATATAAAACAGTAGAAAAATAAGAAAAGCAGTATTTAGGGTTCAGTAGCCTTATTATCTCACATAGTATAGCATAGCTAACAATGTTACACCGGCTTGAACAGTCGTGTAATGTCGGCACGCAAATACTTTGCTGTCACGAAACTTTCATTCGTAATTTTTAGGGTTCCGTAGTTTCTGTATTCAAACTGACCTAACTTTGATAGCTATATAATTATAGCTGTTCTTTGTCGTTTTTGTTTATGATAAAGAGATGGCAACAATTTTAAGGCCGTACTCACTTTGGATACGATTTCATCCGAATTTGATTCACGCGTAAAAGTACGACTATATACGCACGTATGATCCCGACCTTCCAAGAACTATGGGAGCGCTCACACGTTTACTTACGACGTCCGAATACAAGCCGAATTTTTTGCGATTTATCACGCAGTCGTACGTTCAGTTACGCGATATCACCGGTGCACTGCCTATTTGACGGAGAAAAACGTTATTCAGTGTGAGCACTCAATTCGTACGAACATTACTCGTACGTTTAAAATTTTTTCACGTTAAAATTCGTGTCCAAAGTGAGCACGGCCTAATGCTGTCAAATTAGGTTAGTTTAGGCACAGATCATATAATACTATAGTTTAGGTAAATGAAACGGTGAAATTGCTACTATTGTAAAGCTAGTAGTCGCCTGTACATTAAAATTTGACCATTTCTGAAGATATAAAATAAATTGGCCTTACAGGGGATTTTGAGACTCATAAGTCTCATAATCCCCTTGATTTTAAAATTTTGAAGCGTTAATTTTAAAGAATTTTCAGGCTTTGCTTCGCTTTTTGTTTGGGGCTGTAGTAGGTGCCAAATAACACCGCAATACAGGTCATTCACCCACCTTCACCACGATGTCGCAAAATTATATTTATGTATGGTAAACAAACAGTACTACGAGATTCGAGCGATTACCGTCTTAGCGACAGGTTTGTATGGAAAGCGACAGAATTAGCCATTCATATATTGAATTTTGCGACATCATGGTGAAGGTGGGTGAATGACCTGTATTGCGGTGTTATTTGGCACCTACTATAGAAAGCATTGTATTAAATGTCCATGAATATTTATTTAAACTACGGAACCAGTGACCAACTTAAAACACGCGCTTGTATTTTTTATATGGGAGTGTGTTTTTGCTTCGTTATATTATAATTATCAAGTTATTCGTAAAGTTGGTAGTTAATTATCGATTTGACTTTTTATTGAAGTGATGACCTATTAAAATAAAACCTCTTTTATAACAACTCTACTATACTATTACTAAAGCTCGGTGTGCTCAATAGAGCGAAGTTGTACTTCAGTGCGGGGCAAAGACTACTTCTTTACAAGGCGCAAGTTCGACCCCACACGAGTACTATGCTGTCACCTTTGGGCGGGAGCACCTGGATACCAGCTAGGACCTCTTGATTTGGTTCAAAGGCGCGCTGTAAGAATTGTTGACGATCCCAAGCTTACAAGCGGTCTGAGAAGAGACTTCTCATCTCTGTGTGTGTTCTACCGCTTGTATAACGGGCTGTGTTCTGAAGAATTATTAAATATGATGCCTACAGCCACTTTCTACCATCGCACTGCTCGCCAACGACAGGGAATTCATCCACACACCCTAGAGCCAGCGTGGTCGCGCACCGTCCGGTTTCAGAGGAATTTCCTCCCGCGAACACTCAGGTTGTGGAACGATCTTCCTGTCGAGGCTTTCCCTAATGACTACAATATGGGGCACTTCAAAGAGGGTGTTTTAAAATTCTTCAAGGGTCGGCAACGCGCATGTGATACCTCTGGTGTTGCAGGCGTCCATAGCCTACGGTAACCGCTTCCCATCAGGCGGGCCGTACGCTTGTTTGCCTACTTACAGCCGAATACTCATACGCCACTCAAACCCCACTCAATTTAAGTCCCGCTTAAATTATTGCCATCTCTTACAAATAAGTAAGGTCAAACAGAGGCAGAGCAATCTTAAGTGGTGCTCAAATTTAAATGACGTTTGAGTATTCGGCTATTAGTCGTATAAAAAAAAAACTATTACTAGCTGTCGCCTGCGGTGTTGCTCGCGTTCTAGACCCTTTAGAGTGTGACTTTTCAAAATTAAATAAATATAAATAAATATTCACGGACATTTAACACAACGTCTTCTAGTCCTAAACTAAGCAAAGCTATGGGAACTAGATGGCTTATTCCTTTCTTAGTGCACCCCTACACTATATAAGGATACTACCCTCCAAATGTCATACCTCTAGGACTTATAGTTAAGGCTGTTCGTTGATTCTATGTCAGCTTCAAAAGAGTTTTATATAGGTATATTGATAATAAGTTTGTTCTTATTTAACAGCCAAACTACGGAACTGATTTTGATAAAATGTATATAAAATAAGATAAGACAAGATAACGTTTATTCAGCAACTACAATAAAAAAATTGAACAGTAAAAACAAGAAATAAAGGTAAAAACTAAAATTTCAAACTATAAATATATCTTATATGAAACCACCTTTGAAGTGACCAAAAAAATAATCAAAATTTATTCAAAGTTGGTGGAATTATTGCGTAACATACATACTAAAAAAATGTAGATGAGAACCTACGTTAAAGTCAAAGTCAAAGTCAAAAATCTTTTATTCAATAAAATCTCACTGATCACTTTGAATCGTCATTACGTTTTGTATGATTAGGTATGATTACAATTTTTTTATTGGATGAGTTGGAGCTAGTTCGTCCCAAGCTTGTTTGTCTTCTAAATAATCAGATATTTTATAGTAGGCTTTTAAAAAAATGTACAGTCGAATCGAGAACCTACGTTTTTGCAGTTAGTTGAAATATAGATTTCAGTTACTTCTATACTATTATAAAACTGTAAAAAAGCCAAAAAACGCCAAAAATGATATGTATAAACTAAATATGCAGATCTACTAAATAAACAATTCTGATTACAAAAATTGAGTTGGTCTGTTTGTCTGTTTGTTTGTTCGCGGATCACGCCTTAACTACTGGACCAATTTCGACGAAACTTGTACCAATAGGAAGCTCTCTTTCCGGATTGAAACATAGGCTATATTTTATTGAAATCAAAGACTTGGATTCTTAGATACCGTTTGACCTCTCTAACCCAAAAGCAGCCTTTGACACGAGGTTCATCGTATGCTGGTTGAATAGATATTTTTTGGTGAAAAATTTCGCACGCGTACGTCGCGGGTATCAGCTAGTGAATTTATAAAACTCATTTTGTTAATTCACTTATGTTACTGATTAATCAATCTTCACCGATTGCCTAAGTTAAGCGATGTTCTGCGCGGTCACTATTTGGATGGGTGACCGTTAGTGGCATTTACATCCGAGCGTTTCCGTGCTTCGGAGCGCACGTTAAACTGTCCCGGCTCTAGCAGTCGTTAAGCCACGACGAAGGCCTTAAGGCGGCCTAAGAACTCCGTCACCAGAGTTGACCACTCTCATACGAGCTTGCTTGCTACTTATGTATAAGACAGGCAGGCGTATGTAAAAGGCAGACAACCCTCTCGCTCGCACATTTCAACATTTTTGAAGGTATAATATAACTAAATGTAATTATGTGAAATTGCAGAGCTTCATGGTCGAGAGAATAACAATGCAAAGGTTCAGTAAAAATATCACATTGATCCAAACAAGTTAACCGACCAAAAAACTTATACCAATTGCAAATTTTTTGGTTAGAAAACTTGTTTGGATCAATGTGATATTTTTACTGAACCTTTGCATTGTTATTCTCTCGATCCTGAAGCTCTGCAATTTCACATAATTACATTTAGTTATATTATATCTTCAAAAATGTTGAAATGTGCGAGCGAGAGAGTTGTCTGGCTTATACATACGCCTTAAGTCAATAATTCGACTGCAATAACAGTTATTTAATATTATTTTTCAGTCTTTCCTAGAAGTGTACCTACAAATTTCTAAAAAAAACTAGGCGATACACAAGTCTAGACACATAAAATTTCACAATAGATGACTGTCAAAGCTAAGCCACAGATTATATAATACTATACTAGGCTAAGCTGAGCTGCAACCCCATACACACGTACGCCACTGCAGTTTAACTACCCACAGAGAAAAAAGGTGTTATGAGATCTCTTATGGTTAAATAAATAAATATTCTTGGACAATACACACAAGTTCACGTAACGCCTTCTAGTCCCAAACTAAGCAGAGCTTGTACTTTGGGAACTAGATTGCTGATAGAATACTTATATGCATTTTTTTTGTAAATACATACTTAGGATACATAGTAACACCAAGACACAGAACAAACATCTATGTTTGCCACACAAATGTTTGTTCTCGGTGGGGATCGAACCCACGACCCACTGCACGGAAGGCAGAGCTACTACCGACTGAGCCATGACGCCTGTCGGTGGTTTTTATATTCAACTTTCTTTTCTCTGATTTTTTTCTCAATGTGACTTAGTTTTGTTTAAAAACTGAGCTAACTGGCTAAAGCTGGGCTAACTAAAATGGTTGCTAAATCTGTTGTCATATCCTTTCGTTGTCATGCGAGTGACAATGATGGAGAATTTTTTAAAGCCGCGCATAAATGACATTTGATTAATATGAATAAAGGAGTAAGATCACAACATCTACCTCTGTCACTCACTGTTGACATTACCTGTTAGTAAGAGACAGAAATAAAAAAACAGCTAAATAAAGTTATGCAACGATTATAAGTAGGTAATTTAAAAAAAACCTGTGCGTGCAGTCCCTACGCGCGGAAGAAGTTATACTTGGAGTGCCACGCATTCACTCTCGCCCTGTGTTTAATGTGAAATTAATTTAGCATTTATTTTTATGTATTTAACCAATATGCAGTACAACATTTTCTCTTCAAAATAAAAAGTAAAAAGTTGCATGAACACAGCCATCTATTATATTTTGATTGTAGCGTATTATAGTCTCTTTCTATTACCCCCGCTGTCAGTTGGAAGTAATCTTTAAAATCACGGGCGGTCAAATGCTGAATTGCTGAATCTATATTTGATTGTAGCATTTGTAGCGTATTAGCCTCTGTCTCTTTCTATTCGGGGGGAATAGAAAGAGACAGAGATTATGTCATCCCGTAACGCAACGTTGTTGGAAGTCGCATTAGAAGTATAACTTCAAAAATAATAGTTTTAACGGTACTAATATTATGTTTGAACATGCCTTTGACTACTTGCAACGTCAGTTCTCTAGAAATTATCTTCAGAATTATAATATCTATCTACTATACTAGTATCTATGCTATTCACGGACAAACTGCTACGCCGTAGCATATCCGTAGCAATACCACAGAATGAACTGCAGTGTGTGCTACGGATGCCGTAGACGCTCTACGGGGTATGAAATTGTTATCTTGAGAATCCGTTGAAGGAAAATGTAAAAGTTATTATAAAATAATAATAATGTTCGTTCTTATACTAGCCGATACCCGCGATATATGATGATGATGATGTCTTCCTGGCCGGTTTCGGCTACGGCGACATTGTTATTAATGTTTTACAATATGTACCTAGTTTAAATTTTTTTTATTTTATTTATAATTTTAAGATCATTTTAGACAAAGCCCCTATACAGCTGCAACACAAAATGAATTACCCATGTACTTTTACAACTTTTAATGAACTATCTTATGTTAATTTAATTAATGATTATTATTATTTTTAAATTGTACAAAAATTGACCTAACTAAGTGTTCTTTATAAGATCCTATGGTTTAAATAAATGAATTGAATTGTTGCTGCTTGATGCCTATGATGGGCTCTAAGGTGACTTGAATAACCAATTTTGGCTTTAAAGGTTCTTGCACACAATGTGCATGTAAGAGCGCCGTTAACGTAGTTATAGTTAATGTTTGAAGGCGGTTTAGCTTTTAGTTGGTCGCGTTTAATATCTAGATCGCGCCTTCGTTCATCTTCAAAGGTGTAGACATTACGCTTCACGAGACTGCTCCATTCAGACCGATTTTCTGCCAGTGACTCCCAACAAGAGGGATTCTTAATTCTTAATTCTTTATTGTACACTAAAATAACACATAAAAGACAGAAATAGATAACATGTACAAAGGCGAGCTTAACCCTAAAAAGAGTTTTCTTACAGCAAACCTTTGAGGCTAGAGAGAGGTGACTATAGAGGTAGGTCCGTGTACATACATAAAGTTATAATCTACTAAAATACTAACTGAAATATGTTAAAATATATATACTAATCATAGAATACATATACCTACATATATATACTAAGAGTAATACATAAAGAAAATACATACCTTATTAAATAATACATACATACAATACATATACATACAGTATCTTTACAGGATCTATGGAGCACCTTTTCATGTTCCTCTTCTGTGCGTCTTTATATCGAAGGAGTTGGCCGCCAATTTTCCGCTTGCCATCCTGAAGCTCAGAGAAGAAGGTGCGCTTTGCCACCCTCTCATTGGACATTCGTGATAGGTGCCCGCACCACCTAAGCTGACGGCGCATAAAATATGCTTCCATTCCGCAGACATTAGCTCGTCGTAGTACATCAGTGTTTGTAACACGATCCGATACTTACACAAATGATAAGTGTAGTGTTTGCATCTATTCAGTAGATGCGTTACCCTGTCTCGCTTGCACGAGTGGTTAGGTAACTGTCATGTGTCAAACTCCCGACCTGTCAATGTCTCCCGACGTGAGGGCGGGAGACGGGGGGGGGTCGGGGAGTTAGCCGAGATATACGGTGATGAACGGAGGACAGTGGAAGACCAGCTCGGTGTACCAGTGAGCCAGGGATACAAAGTACAGTATTTTACAATAAGTTTTAAGAACTAGCTTAAATCATCCCAATCATCCCAATCATCTCAGTGTCTTATTTTAAATTCTCAAAGTAAAGAAGTAGGTACATAAATAACGATGTTATTAACTATTCATGCTTACGTACATCAAACAGGCTTATTATATGAGCTGGGTGTGGTCTAAGTCATAAGAGTATGCGATCATTCACACTCACCTTCCAACCCTTGCGGTAGCATTATGAAAACTAGGGCTTAGACCCGGCATAACTAGGCTCGGCCTAAAGTTAGGCAAGTTAGGCTCGAGTTAAAACTGAGACGTGATTATGAAAGACTGTTGTCAACGAAGTTTCTTTAAACCCGTTCTTTTGTGAAATTATTAATTCCTTTACTCAACAGTAAAATTAAATGAAGTCAAAAAAAGAAATTAGCGGATAGATAGAGATAAATCCGGATTCGTAATGAGACCGTTGAAGTCTCAGCAAGAATAATGTGGCATTTGTACGCGTATCGTATCAGCAGCGCATCTGAGATACACTGCGCGGCGACGCTATAATTTTTGGCAGTCGAGATAGCGATGACGCGCAATATGATTTAAATCTGCCAGTCAACGTGTTACGTAAACCTAGCGTATTGGAATCATATTGCGCTTCAACGCCAGCTCGATTGCCGAACTTTGCAGCGGTACCGCGTAATGTATTTCGGATACGTTACTATTACCACTGTCATATTTATTCATTATTATGTACTAAATGTTACTACACGGTACATGAATTTATGACTGATAATAAACTACTGACATAATCATATTTTAATATTAATTTGACATCCTATAATTTATTTCAATACTGTATATCTACTACTCGTAATTTCTATTCTATAATTCCTATAGTACCTATTAATGCTCATTCTATAATTCTAATTAATTTTCATTTTTGTATTAATTATTTTTGTGTTTTGCACACCCTGTAGGGTAGATTTACATTGATACAATGCTACTTTATAACATCTCTACATACACATGTAATTCTGCAAATAAATATACTTTGACTTTGACTTTATGATCAAGGCATGAGAGTCCGGTAGACCACAGTGTCTAGGAGGCCTTTAAAATCGCTACCGCGTATACCTTGTACTAGGCTTAACCCTTTACAGCTGACGACACGGCCGATCCTCGTTTAGCGCCACATCATCTTGTTCTGTTTAGCAAATCATTTTGGGCGTGACAGGCCAACTTTGATGAAGGGTTAAGTTTCTGCGTTGTTTTAATTTGGTGTTTAGTATACTTAGATACCAAACTGTATATATCAGTTTATTTCTTTTCTATACTACTTATTATAAAACTGTAAAAAAGACGAAAACTAAAATTAAAGATATGGATAAACTAAATATGCAGATCTACTAAATAAACGATTCTGATATGGTATATTTTTATTGAAAGATGTGGATTCTTAGATTCAGTTTGAACTTTCTAAACCAAAAGCAGCCATTTGCTACGGGGTTCATCGTACGCTGGTTGACAGATATTTTGGTGAAAAGTTTCGTTCTTATATGTATACACGCGAAGTCGCGGGCATATAGCGACTTTATATACTAGCTTCTACTCGCGATATTGTTCGAGTCCCGTTGGATCCCGTTGATTTTCCGGGATTAAAAGTAGCCTATACATAGATAGAAAATTCTTTATTGCACATATTAAGGTAGAGTAAACAGGCGAACTTAATGCTAAAATAGCATTCTCTACCAGCTAACCTGTGGGTAGTGAAATGCCTGGTCACGGACAATATATATTCCAAGTTTCATCCAAATCGGATCAGTAGTTTTTGCTTGAAAGAGGAACAAACATACATCCTTACAAACTTTCGCGTTTATAATATTATTAGGAGTAGGACAGGATCATTGTCTTCTGACAGGTGTCACAGCTCAGGGTCTCTTCTTCTTCTTCTATAACTTCTTTACCAAAAAATAGTGGGTGTGCATAAAAAACATTCTAAACGTTTGAGTAAAAAACTAAAGCAAAAATTCAAACTATTCATTGAAAAACCGACACGACACGAACCTGTTGAAGAAAGCGCCGGAAAAAAATGGCCGCCTGTCACTTTGACATTTGACAAATGCGCAGCTTAACCCGCGCCAACTACCGACACTTGTAACTCGACCTATTTAGGTTAGCAATAAAGCTCAAATTTCCTTGGGGAAATATATTCTATTGGCGCGAGAAAAATGTATTCTTTTTTTATTGATTGACAAGTTAAATTTATTTGTGTTGGCTGCACTGAATACGAATGTTGCTACGATTGGGGGCTTTGTAGTAATTTGACATGTCAAAATTATCGTGTAGCTTAACCAAGTATCTACTTATCATAATAAATTTTACATGTTATTTTTTTCAATGAAATAAGAATTAGGAATTTACAAATAAAAATGCTTTGCAGTTTATATTATTAGTTTCAAAGTTACTGTAAATAAGGTTATTAATTATTTTTATTTGGAAAAAGTCTGCCTTCTGTGCTGTGGGTTGCAGGTTTGATCCCCACCATGAACATTTCAATATGGTATTCTTTCTGTTTCAGATGTTACTTATGTAAGTATTTGAACCTAGATGGCGTTGTGTGAAATGCCCATGAAAATATCACTTAAAATTTTTACAAACACTTCAATTTTTCAACTACAAAAGTTGAAAAATTGCAGTGTTTGTAAAAATTAGTAATTGCTTACCCGCAGATAATTTGATAGTAGGTGTTGTTATCAGGGTTCACCCTAAGCTACCCCTGGCTAAGGGCGGCATACTAAGTAGATAGCCGACATTAAACTGATAAAATTGTAAACACAAAGGAGAGATTATGATTTATTAACTTCTGGTTTTACGGTTTTGAGTTAACGAGTTTTTGGGTTTGGGTTTCTGAAACAGTGATTTCATATTTTATTTTGTAGTAGGTGCCAAATAACACCACAATACAGGTCATTCACCCACCTTCACCACGATATCACAAAATTCAATTTATGAATGGCTAATTATGTCGCTTTCCATACAAACCTGTCGCTAAGATGGTAATCGCTCGAATCTCGTAGTACTGTTTGTTTACCATACATGAATTGAATTTTGCGACATCGTGGTGAAGGTGGGTGAATGTCCTGTATTGCGGAGTTATTTGGCACCTACTATATCCTACTAATATAAACGTGAAAGTTTGTAAGTATGGATGGATGGATGTGTGTTCCTCTTTCACGTAAAAACTATTGATCCAATTTGGACGAAACTTAGAATATATATTGTCCGTGGCCTGGATTAACAGATAAGTTTACTTTTTATGCCGAAAAATTTACGGGATCCAACGCGACGCGAACGAAGTCGCGGGCGGCACCTAAAACTGTAAAAAAGCCAAAAACTAAAATTAAAGATATGGAAAAACTAAATATGCAGTTCTACTAAATAAACGATTCTGATTCTGATTTGAGTTTGTCTATTTGACCAAATTCAACGACACTTATACCATTTGGAAGGCCTTTTTCCGGATCAAAACAGGCTATATTTTATTGAAATCTAAGACGTGGATTCATAGATACATCTTGAACTTTCTAAGCCAAAAGCAGCCATTTGCTACGAGGTTCATCGTACGCTGGTGTCAGATATTTTGGTGGAAAGTTTTACTAGTTTTGGAATAAAGATACTTATTTTTAAATTAACTATTCTTATGTCAAATCTCTGATTATCTGAAAAATGGGTTGCTCAAACAGCTGTCGTCAACTACAGTTTAAACCTCTGATTATCTAAAGTATGCAATGACAAAGATGGCAATAATTTAATTAAGTTTCATTCATTCAATCCCATGTAGCGTTTTAGTATACGGGCGTAATTCTTTTGTCAGTAGTTTGTTGAACTACCTTTAAAATTATTCAACTACTAGAACATTATCCACGCGTAACTACGATTACAAACTTTGTCGGCTACTTCAAAGTGTTCAAAGCTTGCCGACAAAGCCGTGAGATCAAAGGCGCCGCCAGCGGCCACTAAACTTAGGTTAAATGAAAGATTAACGTTGTTAAAAATAAGATGTTTTTGGGCAGTCAACCGGATGACTGGAGAAATTATCTACATTATCATCATCACAATCAGTGCGGTGATGTACATTGATAATAAACTTTTTGGATTTAATCTAAATGATTAATCCGGCATCAGGAGCCACTTTTTACCCAAAGCCCATGCAAGTATGAACGGAGCGCTGTAATGCCTGGGACATTATTGAAGTTATACTTCTAATGCGACTTCCAACAACGTTGCGTTATACGGGAGGACATAGTCTCTGTCTCTATTTCCCCGAATAGAAAGAGACAGAGACCAATACGCTACAAATGCTACAATCAAATAATAGATGGCAGTGTTCAGCATTTTTTGAAGTTATACGACTTCCAACTGACAGCGTCAAACAAAAGAAAAAGAAACATAGCCGTAATTACAATCATCAGGAGCAGAGTTCTGTTGGCGGAACAGTGATACCGTCGGACTGCGGTCAGACCGACAACGGGATACGAGTTCAAATCCAAACCGACATTATAGAATTTTTGCTACTTTTTAGTTTTTATTTTGAAGTGTAAAATTAGTACTGCATATTGGTTAAGTACATAAAAATAAATACTAAATTAATTTCACACTAAACACCGAGCCAGAGTGAATGCGTGACACTCGAAGTATAACTTCTTCCGCGCGGAGGGACTGCACGCACAGGTTTTTTTATCTACATGTGATAGTCGGCTGCATCCACAGGAAAGAAATAGTCAATATGTGCGGAGCTGACTAAGATGCGGGTTTCCTCACGAAGTTTTCCTTCACTGTTTTTGTTAACCGTTCGTGTTAACTTTGTTGGTTGCCGTAATATAATAAAATAAATAAAATATATTTTTATTATAATTATTTTATTATTATAAGCAAAAATATTGTGCATGTGTTAAAGAATAGAATAAAAGAATCCGTAGATGCAGAAAGGATTTGAACTCACGAGCGTGGTTGAAATTCACCAATAGGAATCGTTTGTTTTCATATTAAACGATTCCTATTGGTGGATGTCAAATATCCTTAGCAACGTATCTTAGCCCTGGTGGAAAGAAACCCTAATGATTCTAGAATCATCTTTTTGACGAGTTTTAGCAGCACTATTAGATCATATTGCTAGATAATAAGGAAAATCTAAGATACAGCACGATTTCGCAGACCGGAGACAAAGCGAAAATTCGATCAAAGGAAAATGAAGTTTAAGATCAGCCAATAAGATCTTCTTTGGTTTGAAGTTTACGCTTGAGACGATATTTATTTATGGCTTTTGAATTTGAACCTTATTCTCATCGGGATAAGAAGTTAAAATAATGTTATGGCATAATAGACGTGGATATCAAAAAAAAACAAGCATCAGGCGTCGTTGAAGCCATTACCTTAGGCTTATGTATAAGGCAGACAACCCTTTCGCTCGCACATTTCAACATTTTTGAAGATATATTTAACTAAATGTAATTATGTGAAATTGCAGAGCTTCAGGGTCGAGAGAATAACAATGCAAAGGTTTAGTAAATATATCACATTGATCAAAACAAGTTTTCAAACCGAAAAATTTGCATTGGTATAAGTTTTTTGGTCGGAAAACTTGTTTGGACCAATGTGATATTTTTACTGAACCTTTGCATTGTTATTCTCTCAACCCTGAAGCTCTGCGATTTCACATAATTACATTTAGTTATAATATATGTTGAAAAATGTTGAAATGTGCGAGCGAGAGGGTTGTCTGCCTTATACATACGCCTTAAGGCGGCCTAAAAACTCCGTCACCAGAGTTGGCCCCTAACTCATACGAGCGCTCTTGCTTATTATGTTGCCAGCATAAAAAAGCATTCTACATTTTCCCCGTGGCGTGCAATTGCAAAATCTCCTAATTCCATCCCTAACATTATCAGAGATAATTCGAGAGTTCTAGTTCAATTTATAGTTTCAATTTTAGAGGAAGTGGTGACGATAAATTTAAAGTTTGCGAACGTTTTTAGCTGCGTACATGTACGTAACTATAACTTTTGATTTATCTAGTGAATGACACGAATAATAAGTAGTTTGAGGGTATAATAATGGAATCTAAAAACTTTTTAAAAACGCATAAAAACTATTTTGTATCTACTATAACTTCTTCTTCTTTTATTTATGATCTCTGTCCGTCACATCGACAGAGAATACTGCCAGCGTCAAGTGAATTATTTGAAATAATATAAGTCAAGTCATTCGTCAAGTCGGCTGTCGTTTGTTTCGAAGGAAAAATTGTGGATTTTCCCTCTATAAATGTTTTTATCCTACCTCAATTCCTTTGACGGTAAAACTTGACATTGGTAACATCAAACCCGGACATGATCACATAATTTATTTACTTACCTCATGAGAACTGCCAAAAGTTAACTCCTTGCTGGCGTTTGTGTTTCCAAATACATTTAATTTAGCTGTCTACAGATGACTACTAGAGAAGATCCTGCTAATATTATAAACGCGAAAGTTTGTAAGTATGGATGGATGGATGGATGTTTGTTACTCTTTTTCGTAAAAACTACCGATCCAATTTGGATGAAACTTGGAATACATATTGTCCGTGACCTGGATTAACACATAGGTTACTTTTTATCCCGAAAAATTAACGGAATCCAACGGGACGCGAACGAAGTCGCGGGCGGCACCTAGTATTTTATAATAATAACTAGCGACCCGCCACGGCTTCGCACGGGTGCAATGCAGTGATGATGATGATGTAATAAACATATAAACCTTCCTCTTGAATCACTCTATCTATTAAAAAAACTGCATCAAAATCCGTTGTGTAGTTTTAAAGATCTAAGCATACATACATACATACATACAGACGCGGGAAGCGACTTTGTTTTATACTATGAAGTGATACTTTACTCTAAGTACAATAATTTACTTTGACATTATACAACCCGACTCCACTGCTAGATATATACCTCCTTTTCAAATATCTATACATCTATACATCTATACAAATATTATAAAGAGGAAAGGTTTGATTTTTTGTTTGTTTGTTTGTTTGTATGAATTGAATAGGCTCCGAAACTACTGGACCGATTAAAAAAATTCTTTTACCATTAGAATCCTACATTATCCCTGATGAACATAGGCTATATTTTATCCCGGAATTCCCACGGGAACGGGAATTACGCGGGTGAAACCGCGAGGCGCTGCTAGTAACTTAATATTTGATTATAATTTCGGTTGGCAAGTGAAAACAATGAATTATGTCAATACTGTTCAACATTATTGACAAGGTTCTTGTTATTCCTGAATATTAAGTGACTGTTAATTAGATTCAGAGGTCCCTGATCCAAGTACATTCGATCCGACCGACTTAATAAACATTTAATTATAAAGATATCATTAATTAATGTACAATGTCAGGGCTCGTTTTAACATTTCTAGTCTACAGAAATCAGCCACCGTTTCACAAGCTCTGAACTGCTTCCGCTGCCCAGCATAAAATTCAAAATTCAAAATTCAAATCGTTTATTGCACTTATGTTGTTATAAAGATGTTGTACAAAAGTAGTGTAGCAAACATAAACCCTGTTAGGGCACAGCAATTTGTTGAGGTGTAGGTACATAGGTACATAATGTCAAGTGACGTGGCTATATACAGATATACGAAAACTAGAAGCTTTTGACGGCAAAAAACGAGCTGAAACGCGCTAATGTCACTATTTAGTCACAGAATACCTCTGATTTAGTATGGAAACAGATCAGAAAATTTGCCAGGCTTAAACCTGGCAGATTTTAATGAGATAACGATTGCCCCCCTGTAGGGCTACCGCCGTTCCAAAATGGATACGGATTTTGAAAGATTTCGTGTCATTTTGTACTGAAAAATGACACTACTTAGGTCAAAATCTATGGATCCGGATTGGAACTGTGCTCGAGAGTAACCCACCTGCTATGAGCTTTGTTAGCCCCTCTAGTATATGATTGACAATGGTTTTACCTTTTAAAAAAAATACGTAAGTCTTATTTTCGTAAACTTCCAGCTCGAGGCGCTGCTAGAATGTTATAGGACTAAAGTAGTCACCGTCCACTTTTTACATTATACCCTGGTATAGATTTTCTTGTTGCATTTTTTTAAACTAACCTAATTTGACAGCTCTAAAATTACAGCCGTCTTTGTCGTTTCCGTTTATTCAGTTTATGAGAAAAGAACGGCGAGATATTTAGTGCTGTCAGATTAGGTTGGTTTAAAAAAATGCAACAAGGGAATCGTTATCAGTGTATCTGTGGAGTTCTTGCAACTTCTGGCTTTAGGTGCGTCATTTTTGTTATTTTGTGCCAAAATACACATGTCTAACCCTATTTGGGGTATTAAAGCTGTTTAACCCTATACCGGATATTATTGGACAGACGCAGTAACAGAACGGTAAATATTATCTAGGTGTGAGAACCTCTGGCTGGTTGCCAACATAAAACAGGTGTAGCCAACAGTTTGAGCGCAGTGTATGACTGTGTATAAAATTAAAAATGAATTACACCTGCATACTTTGAGTTGCCAACGTCAGGATTAATAAAATTCTGGGGTAATTTTAATTAGCTGTCAGTTAAGTGTTTTTGCAACATAAAAAAATATTTAGACTTTTTGGTCGAACTTTACTTCAAAGAGGTCGGCGTGCTACTGCAAAAAATCCACAACTTGCTGCCTTTTTTCGCAAGGCCTACTGAGAACGGAACTAGGATGTTATCCTAAAGGCAGAGTTTTTGGACGCCTCAAGGCCTCCGTCGTAGCTTAACTACTGCTAGAGCTGGGACAGTTTAATGTCCTTCCGAAGCACAGAAGCGCTTAGAAGTCACCCATCCAAAAAGCGCAAAACGTCGCTTAACTTAGATAAATCGGTGAAAATTGACTAAGCAAGCCTAGGCACGAGCACGACTCTCGACCTACCGTAACGCTCGACCAAATTCATTTTGTATTCCGGTAGTCTCTGGATACTAAAAACAAGTACCTATCGGATATTATCCTTGTACAAAGGGCTGTGATACCAACCTTCTTTCGTTTAACTTATTGACATGACAAGTAAAATGGCATGTTGCCAGTGACCTTAATTTTCATAACAAATAGAGGGAGACGACGAGATGTTTTCTCTCGTTTCTGGCTTGAGCTCAAGTCGTATAGTTTATGAAGCGGCAACTCTTGGGATGAAATGTTGATTGTATTTTGGGGTTGCCCTGTGAGAAAATGCAGCTCGATATTGCCGATTGGTACCTATAAAAATAATGGTAGATTACTTTACCGTGATTATCTCTACTGTTAGAACTTTTTACCCGAATTCACAGCCATAGGCTGAACACGTCCTTCAACAAAGGACGAACTGTAAACTGTTTATTAAAGGTAAAGGTAAAGGTTGCCTGGAAGAGATCGCTTTTAGCGATAAGGCCGCTAATTGTACTGTCTGTTTTTATGTTATTTCCTATAAATAAATATTCACGGACACTTAACACAACGCCTTCTAGTCCCAAACTAAGCAAAGCTTGTACGATGGCAACTAGATGGCTGATAGAATACATACATACATTTTTTTTGTAAATACATACTTATAATACATAGAAACACCCAGACACAGAACAAACATCTATGTTTACAACACACAAATGTTTGTTCTCGGTGGGGATCGAACCCACGACCCACAGCACGGAAGGCAGAGCTACTACCGACTGAGCCATGACGCCTGTCACTATACTTATGTAATATGTATTTCTTTGTGTACAATAAAGTGTTTATCCATCTATCTATCTATCTTTATTTATGTGAACGAACTGAGACACTGCAATAATTAAATTGAAGCTAAAAAAAAATACAAAATTACTTGAAGCTCAAAAACTGTTTCGTAAGATCGTACCGACAATGCTTAGACTTAGATTTTTTTTTATTGCACTTGCTATAACAATCATACAGAGGCGAGTTTCATGCTATTTGGCTTTATCCAAGTAACCTGGGCATAGTGTGGAGATGACGGTAGTGCTTACGATGGAAATTAAAAAAAAAACGCCTTTAAAACGAAACTAACTTGAAATGAAATGAAATTAAATGAAATTTATTGAAATAACAACAGACATTAGTATTACATTTTCAATATTGTAAATCGGTTAACATTGTATTTTTTCTGGTTGGATTACATTAATACCCAAACTAGGATTAACCTGACGTGTTATGTTATGACATATCATTACTATTAGTAGTCTCAAGTGCAAAGATTAAAACAAAAAAAAAACCCTCACAAAACAAAACTCCTTACTATAAAACCTCGTTATTTTGCACAATCAGCAAAATAGAAAAACGCGGGAATTCACACGCATTTGACAGCTGGCGTCCATTATACAAGATGGCGGAATTCCAGTCACGTACTCACCAGTAGGATAAATCGTGGCTATATTCAGATTTTATTATTATTTGCAAGTTGGGGGAAACAATATAGAGATTTTCTCGGGATGTTTTGTGAGACTTGAATGCAGCGTAAATATTTTGAAGTTGACACCTCTTATTATGCGGGTATTTGAGGAAATAAGTTGGTATTCTAGCGGAGTTTTCCAAGTTATTTAATACTCCCCATATCTTAAGCTCGGAACTGCTTTCGCTGCCCAGCATAATGTCAAGCGACGTGGCCAGAGATATACGAAAACAAGAAGCTTTTGACGGCAAAAAACGCGCTGAAACGCGCTAACGCCGATTAAGTCACAGAATACCTCTGATTTAGTATGAAAACAGTTCAGAAAACTTTTTCATGAGACATAATAGATATTTTTTTGTGACTGAAATAAGCAATCATTTTTCAGCGGAGAAGTCTTGCCAATAATAAAGTTACGCTCCACATACCTATGTTTCAATTTGTTTCACTCCGCCTAACCATTTTTGAGAGAGTGCCAGAAAATTTTATAGTTATTGGTAAATTTGGAGATGAAATGAGATGATATTTTAGCATTCAAGGTCCTACCCGATCCTGAGACCTTTTAGATCTTAAAGTAAATAAAAAAAAAATAGAAAAATATCTTTGGATATTCACACAAAGCCCTATAATCCCAAACCAAAGAATATGTAATACGTAGTTCCTACGTAAGAAGAAGAGGGACTTCCATCCTACCAAAATTACACACTGAAAATTTAGTTTTGTATGAAACGTGATTCAAATGTTGACCCCCGTTTCATACATTGTTCGTTTATCGAAAGCACGAGTCTAGTTCGAGAGTTTCGCCAGTCTGTCCATAACTAAGCAAAGCTAGTACTATGGGAACTAGATTGATGATATAATACTTAAATATATTTCTTTTGTAAATACCTACATACTTATAATACATCGTAACAGAGGATGGAGGATCATGTTCCAAGAAATACCATTCCAGAAGCATAGTAAAAAAATACCCCCGATTCTGAATAAATAAGGTCAATACCCATTAATAATAAATTAGGTTATTTTAGTCATTATTTTTGTTATTTTTTCACAGCTATGTACCTATTATGTGCATAGTATACCTATTGAAACAATTATCGGCCGATAAATAAAATTTTTTTTCAACTACTCAATAACTATTTAACCAGAATAAAAATGTTTAGAATGTCTAAACAAAGCCCTATCGTATGACACTTGATATTTTGGTATGACTTTTTTTACTCCCTTTGGAACCTCATAACTTTAGAACTCCTTGACCGATTTACTTTATTTCAAACCAGTAAAACTTAAGAATACTATCCGTATACCTACCAAATTTTGTGAAGATCGTCTAAGCGGTTCAAAAGATCTCGACGAACAAATATACAAACATGCAAAGCATTTTTGGCCAAGTCGTCACTAAGATCTTTGTTCGTTTCGCTTACTCGATCAATAAAAAAGTAGTCAGTATTTTTATGATTTTTCACAACTAAGTACACACCTAAATGTTTTTTTCTAAATATAAAGCCTAAAAATGTAAATTTTCTTCGCAGAATTGCCGAGGAACACTCATGTTACTAGCCTAAAACGCAAACTTCTGAATTTGGAAAAGTTGTTTTAGCGAAACTGGCGCCATCTGAATTGCTAATTATTAACTTTTATTTCAGTCTTTTAAACTTGGAACTTGAGCAATTGTCAACGAGGGAGTGGTTGGAAATTCTCAGGAAATCTGAATCTACCTTTATTTTTATTCGGTTGGCACCAGTTGGCACAATGCTTTTATTTTGACGTGGAAGAGTGACTTAGACAAAAGAGGATAGGGCGTCATTTCATTTCGCTACGCTGTCATGTTTTGTTTAATTTTTTCTTTTTTTGTGGTAAATTTTCCTAGGTATGGGCGTATTATATAATCTATGGTATGGGTGTAGTGGGTAGGGTACAATCTGTATGGTAAAGACAAGATATTTTTATCAACTATAGAGCTTAAATCTATGCTCAAGCATAGATTTGAGTAGAGATTTTCATACAAATATATATGCTTGAGTCCGAATCAGTGGTTGAGCATATAAAAGATATTTAAGCTTAAATAATTGTATTTTCACCATGATTTACCGCTAGGTCTAGAATAGAAACCTAGACTCTTCTGTTGTCTAGAAGCTATGAAGTATGTAGGTACTTTTTGTAGTAAACACGATGACACAGCTTCCATTATCAAATTGGGTCAGGCAGATGCATTAGTGAGGCAGCATAATGTTTGCACAAAGCGGTTTGGGCTAAGCTCACCAACACGTTAAGCTAACCCATCAAAATGTCAGTGCCAAAATGTCATTTTGACGCATCTAGATTTGCGTATTCGTGGCGCAGCTTGCTATTCACATGACACTGTTAAAATTCTGTCGAAATGACGTACAGTGGCATTGACTTGACTTGAGTGATAATATTTCAAATATTTCACTTGATACTGCCAAAATTGTCTGTCGAAATGATGGACAGAGGCAATATAGAATAGAAGAAGAAAAAGACAAATAGAGGCTATTAATATAAAAGAAGAAGAAAAACTCTCGAATTCATAGACTACCGTTAATGAATACATACTAGGCTCTACGCGCTTAGCTTAGACTAGGAATAGGACGACGGAAGGACTACTTAGACTAGGAATATTAGGACATATTATTATTATTGGATAAAACCAAAACTTGACATTCTCTCTCACATACAAACCTAAATACACCTGCCTACTAAATCTACGAACTCTAAACTAATTACTAAATATAAGAAATAAATTACAACAAAGACAAAACTTGACACTAAACACTATTCGCACGCTTACATGAACACTTGAACAACAAACCTTAAAATATTTTATATTAACTGACCCGAACATTATATAAAATATCCTAAATAAAATGACTACCCATTATGTAATACTAATTAACGATCTACTAGCTATCTATAAACCTCGGCCTGCCTTCATATTGCTATACCCTAAGCAGGGTCCATGAGACATATCTATTTACATCCACCACCAATGTAAAATTTACCTAAACCATGTGAAAGCAATAAATATATTGAGTATTGAGTATTGAGTATAGCTCTCTAGGCTCTATCTATGTTAATACTAGACTCTAGGCTCTAGGCGAATACTAGTTGAAACTGGTTTAGCGGAGAGCTCGGTCAATAAATATGCCTGAGTCGACAGAGTAGCATAGATTTCTTTTCGATTTTCACAGTAAAGTATTTTTTTGTTTTCTTGACAGATATTTCCATTGGTAATTTAACCACTGGTTAGCTGTTAGTGAACATCTGCACGTTTTAGAACTAGTGGTGTGAAAGGTTTTTATCTGGCGTTTAGGAGCCTTACATAAGACACAGACGAATAGTTAAACAGTTGAATCAAAGTCTATCTCTGTCACTGTTTGACATTACCTGTTAGTAGGTGACAGCAATAATTTAAACAGCTGAATAAAGTTGTGCAGCGATCGTAAGTAAGGGGGTAGCTTTCTGCCCGCCATACTCAGCACGTCGATTACGTGAAAGCCATTTTTTTTTATTGCAATCGTCCGGGGTTGGACATTTCTGCCAGCGTCACGTCATTTTACTATTCCATCTAAGGAGACGGGGCAAGTTTTACAGCGCAGACCAGTATAGCTGAAAAATGCTAAACCATTGAACTATGTACAATTATTCTATTTCACGAATAAGGTTTCGCTGTGTTTGTGTGCGTAAGATCTAGTGCACTCTGACACACTAAATAGAAAGACAGAAGGCATACCTACAATTAGTGTACGGGCATGCCACGAACATAGCCAAACCGTCTTCGTGAAATAGAACAACTACGTACTAACTACGATTTCTGTCAAAATCCATGGATCCAGTTTGGAACGTCAAGAGTAGCTCTACAGGCGAGATTGCAGTCAAACTTTTGGCTATATTTATGTGTAACAAAATTTAGACCTGAGGCCCTAGTACCTACCAGTTTTGGTGTGTAAATCTGGTGTGAAACGTCTGACGCCCAGCACACCAGTGGGCGCTGATTTGTATGGAGACACTGAGCGGATTCTTTGAGAAGCTTGGTCTACACCAAGCCCGTACTCGCATTTTGAGCTTCTCAAACAATCCGCTCAGTGTCTCCATACAAATCAGCGCAAACTGGCGTGCTGGGCGTCAGACGTTTCACACCCACACTATACACTGAAAACTCGTACTTGGCCCTCTGGGAGAGATCTGAGATGATGCCTACCGTTGGAGATTCTAGTTCGCATTTTTAACCGACTTCAAAACAAGGTTTTTAATGTTTTTTACGTCAGAACTTTATTATATTAATTAGATTGGTTTCATAATTTTTCATAAAGGAATCTCGATACAAATCTGTGCCTAATATCTCAGAATACAAACCCAAGGCCCGTATTCCGTAGCCTTACTCAAGCACTGGTCTGAGGAGAACATGGTAGGATAGGTGTCCTCCTACGAAAAGGGAAGATCTTCCACGCCGAGCGACCTTTGGCTCGGGGTCCGAGGACCGATAGATGGTATTCGGTAGTATTACTTATGTTCAAACTCCGTGATAACTTCGTTTGCGCGATCTAGGATATTTCTCATGTTAGTTCTTATGTAGCGAGATAGATGGCGCTACAGATCCATACTCAAGCATAGATTTTTGTATGAAAATCTCTACTCAAATCTATATGCTTGAGTAACGATTTCTGTCTCGGAATACGGACCTTAGACTTGAATTGTCGCCCTTACTGGTACTTTTAGTCCTTACATGATTAAGTTTCGAACCCATTACCAATCTGGTCTTTTTCCAGGTCAATGCCTTCATTCTCACATAGAAAAGGGCAATCTATCTTCTAAACAGCATCATTTTTCTTCTATTTGTGTTTCCCGCGTAAAATGGGCCATTTGTTAGCAATAGATTGGTGCAGTGGCGAACATGACTTATCTACGCGGTTATTACAGTTTTGTGCTCTGAATACGTATTTTGCGATAGGTTTGCGACACGTACTGCTGAGTAAACACACCTCTAGTCTAAGTAGTGTCCTTCTGTGAATTTTATGGAGATATCTCTATGATAATTGTACGGGCCCACTGATGGGCCAGATGGGAAAAAAACTCACATCGAACCCACTCATGTGCATAGTGGGTTCGTTGGGAATTTTTTTTCCTGGTGGGCCGGCCAGTGGGCTCGATGGGAATAACTCTTATTTACAGCATGCTTTCCTAGTGCGTACATAGAATATTTTATTCGTATACGCATGCTAATTGTACTACTAAGTAGTATCTCCTTGAAACTAGCATGGTTAATATAGTTTCCTGTATTTAGCCTTATAATCCTTGTCATTTCTCTTCTTGTATTTATGGCCTCTGTCCGTCATTTTGTCTCATAGCGATTCTACAATAGCGTTCTGTCATTGTGACATTTGACAACTGAGTTGCTTAGCAAGCCAGAAAAAAAGAACCATCGTCAATAAATTATGAATAAGAGGGTAGCAACACACGTTCAAAATGAATTGGTTCATACATGATCTGAACTAATTTGCATAGTGGGCTCATTGGGATTTTTTTCCCATCGGCCCCACCAGCTGGCCCACTGGTGGGCGATTTATATTAATGTGTGGCCACCATTATACTTCAACTGCTTTGAAACGTCAGTTTTTTGACTTTGTGGTACTTACCTAAAAAATTATGTTTAGTTTGGCAACAGCAAAACGCTGCAACAAATCCGTCGCAAGATAAATAATTTCCCGTTTCTTTAAGATGTGATAAATTTACATTTATTTGCGTGAAAAACTCATTGGATTTCTCCTATGAGTTAAACATCTTAAAAAAGCCGTCACAAAAACATTCCTTCGCAATGAAAGCTAAATTATTTCTCTTTTTAATTCTCCAAAACAATGAGAAGCTTTGCTCAATTCTTTTAACAAAGAGAATAGAAGATTATATGGAATATTTAAAATGCTTTCGGATGTTGAAGGAATAATAGCGATATTTTTAAGTATCACTTTAGTCAAATTCAGCTAGGGACTAATTTTTGACATTTTGACAGCCGTTATTTCATTTTCTTAAACTAACCTAATTTGACAGCACTATTGCCATCTCTTTATTGATCGAGTGAGCGAAGCGAACTTAGATCTTAGTGGCTTATTCCCATCGAGCCACCGGTCGGCCCACTGGTGGCCCGGATGGGAAAAAATACCATCGAGCCCACTATGCAAATGAGGCTTGACAATTTGTGCAAAAATGCTTTGTATGTTTGTACGACGAGATCTTTTGAACCGCTTATCCGATATTATACGAATAAGTTAAGTTTACTGGTTCAAAAAATTAAGTAAACTAGTCAAGGGGTTGTAAAGATATGAGGGTCCAAAGGAAGTAAAAAAAATAAAGTCGTACAAAAATATTTTTTGGAACATATTCAGATATGTTCCAGTAATCCTCTCAAGTCAGATATATTCCAATAATCCCTACTAAAAAATCCTCATCAGAGATTTTCCACAAATACCCACTGGCTACGTTGTAGCATGCGGCAGGGAACTGTCACTGAGTTTTAACTAGTTTGTTCAAAATTCCAACTGTCACACAACATTGAACCTTAAGTCACAACTGTAAAGCGCATTTTCCTTCAAACGCAGTAAAGAATGACAAAGTCTTTGAATCAGATTGTGTTCTGTGAAGCGTAGAGGTTAAAGTAGGGGATTCCAGGAAAAAATACATTTATCAAAAAAGATGCGAAAATTGGGGCTTTGTCTTTTACGAATCGATATAAATAGTATTTTAGGTACTTAGACCAAAGTACTTGTATGCAGGGCGTAAAGGTACTCAGAGAAAAGTACTAATATGTACCGGGTGTAAAAAGTAGTATAATTACAAACTATGATGGTTATTATATTGAAAACGTACCATAAGTATGTAAATAAATAAATGTACCATGACAGGCGTCATGGCTCAGTCGGTAGTAGCTCTGCCTTCTGTGCTGTGGGTCGTGGGTTCGATCCCCACCGAGAACAAACATTTGTGTGGCAAACAGAGATGTTTGTTCTGTGTCTGGGTGTTTCTATGTATTATAAGTATGTATTTACAAAAAAAATGTACATAAGTATTCTATCAGCAATCTAGTTCCCAAAGTACAAGCTCTGCTTAGTTTGGGACTAGAAGGCGTTGTGATATGTCCAAGAATATTTATTTAATTTATTTTTAAGCAACTTGGTACCTTAAATAAAATATAAGTAATATTTTTAATTTGTCCATTATTATTGGCTTAAAATGCCATCCAAAATAACTTCTTTACAATAAACTAGCCAAATAGGTCATAAATAAAAGAAGAAGAAGAACATAAACAAAAGAAGAAGAAGAAGAAACTAGTCGAATACGAAGTAGTAGAAATAAAATGTTATCCAAAAATTAAATAAAAATTACGATGTTAGTGAAGCGCTCGTGGCTAGGCTTGCGTAGTCAATCTTCACTGATTATCTAAGTTAAGCACTGTTCTGCGCGGTCACTATTTGGATGGGTGACCGTTAGCGGCATTTACATCTGAGCGCTTCCGTGCTTCGAAGGGCACGTTAAACTGTCCCGGCTCTAGCAGTCGTTAAGCCATGACGGAGGCCTTAAGGCGGACTAAAAACTCCGTCACCAGAGTTGGCCACTAACTCATACGAGCTTGCTTGCTTTTTAGTGAAATCTACAATAGTTTTATGTTGCTAAGTTAAAATCAGATGTTAGTAACTATCACTTATATCAGTTTGGAATAATAATACGCCTTTACATCGATTGAAGATGATTTATACAGCGTCAGGAGGCAACCTATGCCTACACTTAACGACACACTGTAGTGCCTGGGACAATGTTTATATGGAGTAGGCTTGTAGCACCTATCTTTACAGTCTTCTCTACTCCGCCTTAACCACAGGAAAGATATAGTAAATAAGTGCGGAGCTGACTAAGCCACGGGTTTCCTCACGATGTTTTCCTTTCGTTTCAGGGCTCAAGCATTATGATGACTGTACAGCAGGTACTAAAGGAGCCCTCATTATAGGTAGCTAGCCCAACCAGTGAGTGAAGGAGGCCTAGGTAGAGTAGGTAGGTGGATCAATAAACTGTATGTGTATATTTCTCAAATTTCAAAGTTTGTAAGGATTAGGTGGTACAGAGCCGTGCGTTTTCGTCAGCGCGATTCAGGATTTGGTCATTTTTAGTCGCGCCATCTAGTTTTGACTCTGTACGGCACTCACTCTATTATAGTTAAACAATGACGATGACTTAAATAATAATAATAATACGCCTTTACATCGGTTGAAGATGATTTATACAGCGTCAGGAGGCAACCTATGCCTACACTTAACGACACACTGTAGTGCCTGGGACAATGTTTATATGGAGTAGGCTTGTAGCACCTATACCATCCTATACATTATCAGTTTGAAATGAAGTAGCGAAAATGATGTCCAAAATGGTCTATTACCATTTTTGTGATTTGCGCTTAGGTACGTGAAATGTACTAGAACTCTACAAATTACAACTTAGGTACTTTTTTACTGTGACAATGTTTCTACAAAATGCACATGAAACATGAACAGATTTATTTAGTTATATACGAATGTAAACATGGCCGCCGCTCAGTTTTCGTATTTTAGCTTAATTAATACTCCGTAGCCAACGGTCACCCCTCTCCTCTGAAATAATTGATCTTGTGTCCGTATTCTGTGCTTTATACCTGTGTGTGTATTTGCATGTGTGTCGGTACTGACGCGAACACAAGTTCTACTGGCGATGCAAAATATTTAAGACGGATGTTTTGACACACGCTGATTTGATCAGCTGGACCGATTCGGATGACACAAGTTTCATCTAAATAGGTCCAGCTCATACGTATGTAGCCTTGAATTTGACACTTCTTACTCGTCGTACCTCTCTGAGGACGAGATAATAGACAGGCGTCATGGCTCAGTCGGTAGGAGCTCTGCCTTCCGTGCTGTGGGTCGTGGGTTCGATCCCCACCGAGGACAAACATTTCTGTAGCAAACATAGATGTTTGTTCTGTGTCTGGGTGTTTCTATGTAAGTAAGTATTTACAAAAAATATATGTATGTATTCTTTCAGCCATCTAGTTCCCATCGTACAAGCTCTGCTTAGTTTGGAACTAGAAGGTGTTGTGTGTAATGTCCAAAGATATTTATTTATTTAATTTATGCAGAAACGTCAAAAGTTGAAGATTCAAAGGCGCGGTTTCTGGACAACATTACCACATATAATGCAATAGTTCCTAGGTATGACTTATGAGCGTGATTGTACAAGTATATTTGCATGTGGCGGTATACCTGTGTGTGTATTTGCAGACTGGTGGGTGTAACGTGACTCCCGCCGGCGCACCGCGTGTTTGACAGACTAAAAATGTAACTTTTCATTTTTATTGAAATAGGAATGATTTCGTTTGTATGTTTTGAATAAAATTCTACCATTTTCCTTTCAAAACAAACGACAGCCGACTTGACGAATGACTTGACTTATATTATCAATCATCAATCATCAATATGTATAAAACTCTTTTGAAGCTGACATAGAATCAACGCACAGCCTAAACTATAAGTCCTAGAATTTTGGAGAATTTTGGAGGTTTTGGAGGTGAAATTTGGAGGGTAGTCCAAATTTCATACCTCTAGAACTTATAGTCCCTTATATAGTGTAAAGGTGCACTAAGAAAGGAATTTTGAAAAATCGCACCCTAAATAGGGTCCTAAATTAGGGTCAAAGATTTTAACCAAATAATGCGTATGGTGCTACAACGCGAGCAAAACCCCGGGCGACCGCTAGTTTCAAATATTTCACTTGACACAGGCAAAATTGTCTGTCAAAATGGCGGACAGAGCCCATATTGATAGAAAAGAAGCAGACGAAGAGTTATTTTGAAAGAACATAAATTTACGCTTTAGTTGATAAGGGTACCTACATTCAAATGTATACTGGTGAAAATATAGAGGTTAATTAATCGATTTCAGGGCGGTAAGTAGGACATTTCAATACCTATAACCGACCCTTGTCTGGCAATATTCAGTGGTTTCAACGTTTTTTGTAGGAATTGAACTCAAGTTTTCGTTTAAACTTCGAATTTACACAAAGAGTAAAATAACTTTAGTCTATGAGTATCTGGAAGGCAATCGTTGTCACATAAATACCTGCAGGTTTAAGCCTGGCAGGTTTTCTGAACTGTTTTCATACTAAATCATACGTATTCTGTGACTAAATAGTGACATTAGCGCGTTTCAGCGCGTTTTTTGCCGTCGAAAGCTTCTTGTCGCTTGACATTATGCTGGGCAGCGAAAGCAGTTCAGAGCTTACGATATGGGGGCTGAAAATACTTAGGCTGGAATACTCAAAAGTCATTCAAATTTGAGCACCACTTAAAATTGCTCTGCCTCTGTTTGACATTACTCATTTGTAAGAGATGGCAATAATTTAAGCGGAACTTAAATTGAGTGGGGTTTGAATGGCGTTTGATTATTCGGCCAATAGTGTTTTAGAAATCGCGCTAACTCCACCGTTACATACTGATAAATCGACACCCTTGTTACACCCTGTATTTTATGGATTAGAAGCGCTCGTGGCGTACCTTGCTTAGTCAATCTTCACTGATTATCTAAGATGAGCGATGTTCTTCGCGGTCACCATTAAGATGGGTGACCGTTATATTTATATCTGAACGCTTCCGTGCTTTTGAGGGTCTCTCAGTTTGTTCTCTTTATTTGGATGGGTGACCGTTAGTGGCATTTACATCTGAGCGCTTCCGTGGTTCAGAGGGCACGTCAAACTGTCCCGGCTCTAGCAGTCGTAAAGCCACGATGGAGGCCTTGTCAAGAAGTTATCCTATACTAGCTTCCGCCCGCGACTTTTTTCGCTTCCCGTTGGATTCCGTTGATATTCCGGGATAAAAAGTATCCTATGTTACTTCTAATACCTCCAAGAATATGTGTACAAAGTTTCATGATGATCGGTTAAGTATGTAGTTGTCGCGTGAAAGCGTAACAAACAAACTTACCTTCACATTTATAATATTAGTATGATACCATAAGTACCTATGTATTTTGTTAGTATGTAACTAGTTGTGGAGACTTATAATTGGTATCTTAGTAATTTTTTTAAGTGGTAAATAGATGGAACATTACCGATTAAAAAAAATACCTATATTAGGTATTTAAAAAAAAAGAAAAAGAAAAAGAACTCGACACTGACAAAAATGTCTGTCGAAATGACGGCCATAATTAAAAAAAAGAATTTGAAATAAAATACTATTTGGTGTAACTATTTTTTGTATAAGCAGGATTTCTCAGTGGGGATTTCTGGAATATACCTTTTCATAAAATAAACGAAATAGTTGTATATCGTAGAATAAATAGTAATTTCAGAAATATATAATTTTTCACAATAATCACATTTAAAAAATATAATATGGTGAAAGTCCCTGAAAAGTTACATTAGAACATAGATATTACATTCAAAGCCAGGAATTAACAAGCGAAAAATAAAGAACAAAACAAAAAAAAACATGTTTCACACGTGGTAGTAGTGAAACCTTCAAAAAGACTTTCAAATCACAACGATGCTAAAGAAGTTTTCACTAAAAAAAAGTTGCAAAAAGTGAACGGGTTTGCTCGAGACTTGAACCCATGCACTGCTAGTCGAACGATCCAATCCGTTAGACCGCTTGGCCAGCAGTCTCCTTAGAATGCGTACGAAAATTAGGGATCTCTCTTCTTGTTTCCTCGCTTTTTCGTTTCATCGACTTTCAAATCACGACGGCGCTAAAGAAGTTTACACTTCAAAAAGCTTGGACGAAATAGTTTTCAGCGGTAAGGCCGCTCATTGTATTATACTTTGTATATAAGTTAGTTTTTAAAACATTATTATTGTGTACAATAAAGTGTTGTATATAATTCACTGCATTTAGAAGCTTAAAAAAAAATACTGCACAAAAGCAAAATGGCGGACCGAAACGGCGGGCTGTTGCACATAGTACCTTTTTCTGCTGCGCCGTACCCCTTGCATGGGACAAAGAGACTGTACATTTCCTCTGTTTTCCACCAAAAACTACGCTATAACCGGTCGAAGTATCCAAAATATCGACTTAGAACTATTTTCACCGGTAATTCGTTATGAATTCCCCGTGAAATACACTTAAACACAATTAAAATCTTCCTCGATTTCACTGTTATCTGAATTATTGAGCAGCACTCTAATAAAAGCGTATTTGCAAAGGATTGAAAAAACCGGAAAACCGGAAAAAAACCGAGAATTCGATGTTTTTGCAAAAAAGGCCACAAATCCACCGCGCTCTTTTGTTCTGAAGCCGCTCGGCGGCGTTCGATTTTCAAACCCCCCGTTCAAATCTCGAATGTGAGTGCCATCCCGTCATTGTTTTTTTGATATTTGGCGCGAAATATTGTCGAATTGAATTGTATTTTAGCGATTTTTGTACAAATTATTGGTATTTTTTTAACGAAAAAAAAGACAGTACCGTTCTTACCGAGAACACGCGACACACTGAATTCTGCAGAGGCTCGCGAGGTGGCTGTATGCATTGATTAGGCGAAACTAACTGCCTATAGACGTCTCTTTCTGGCGTGTGTATCTAGTATCTCGCTCGCTCAGCTGTCCAGTCGTTAGCAGCAACGAAATTTGGCTTCACGAAATATCTGCGGTTCTCAAGTTTAGAGTTTGTATTTATTAAAAAAATATTGAACAATAAGCCCTATTTGTGGGTACTACTTTTAGTAGAACTACTCTTTGTAGTTAAAACCAGAGTGGTAATTCTTTTAATAATATCTCACAAATCGTACTTGTGTAGGGGTTTTTCCCATCGAGCCCACCGGTGGCGGCCAGCCCACTGGTGAGCTGGATGGGAAAAAATTCCCAACAAGCCCACTATGCAAATGAGTGCCCACTCATTTGCATAGTGGGTTTGTTGGGAATTTTTTGACGGGGTTATGGATTTTTTTTCCTATCTGGCCCAGTGGTGGTCCGGATTCAGTATCAGCAGCTATTTCTGAGGCACAGTGATGCTCCCATTGCTATGTTCCGGTTTGAAGGGTACATGAGACTAAACACCATTGCATCTCAGAGTGATAGATGCAGTGCATTGCTTCACAGGGCACGTCCTCATTGAACTCTGTAAGGTAATGCAATGTAGAGGTAACCGCTTGATATTAGACGGGCCATCAACTTGTATTACTAAGCCTATTTCTCATGAAAGAAATCTAAACGAGAATCCAATCTACATATAACGTCAGTTTGTGGGAATAGTCACGCGGAAATAGTCACATTGAAATAGTCACGTGGGAATAGTCACGTGGAAATAATCACTTGGGAATAGTCACGTGCAGAGCTCGGGCTCACGAGCGACGTTAGTTGCCCGTTGTTTTTTTTTAACGTTTGTGTTGTATCGTACCTAACTGCCCACCTACCAGTCGGCCGGCCGGTGGGCTCTATGGGAATAACCCCTTTATGCATTACAATATTGATATTCTGAATTTTCTACAAACCCAATGCAAGAGATAAATTAGTAGCGTATGCAAAACTTGCTCGTACGTGTTTTTTTATTTTTGAAGTTATACTTCTAATGCGATTTCCACGTTGCGTTACGCGGTTGACATAGTCTAATACGATAATACGCTACAAATGCTACAATCAAATATAGATGGCAGTGTTCAGCAATTCAGCATTTGACCGCCCGTGTTTTTGAAGATAAACGACTTCCAACTGACAGCGGGAGAAATAGAAAGAGACTATAATACGCTACAATCAAAATATAATAGATGGCAGTGTTCATGCAACTTTTTACTTTTTATTTTAAAGTGAAAATTTAGTACTGCATATTGGTTAAGTACATAAAAATAAATACTAAACTAATTTCACATTAAACACAGAGCGAGAGTGAATGCGTGGCACTCGAAGTATAACTTCTCCCGCGCGTAGGGACTCCACGCACAGGTTTTTTTTATTATATTCCCTAGAGATTATAAAATGCCAAGTTGGCTATGAAATTGGTGAGTTTGGTAAAAAGTTTGAGAGCCACTGTCCCACGCATTGATTGCAATAAAACATGTTCTAATGGACATGCTTGCTGATTGTGACGTGAATATAATATAACTTCAAGCTAAATGGTGACGGAAAACATCATGTGGGAAGTTTAGTCTTGTCCACACGTATTGACCACGTCTTTGTGGATAAGGTGATGACGGTATAGTGACGGAAAACATCATGAGAATCCCAGTTAAAGCAATTCCACAAGTTTTAGTATTGACCATTATCTTAAATATGCTGATTTTTATAAACTTAAATGACAGGCGTCATGGCTCAGTCGGTAGTAGCTCTGCCTTCCGTGCTGTGGGTCGTGGGTTCGATCCCCACCGAAAACAAACATTTGTGTGGCAAACATAGATGTTTGTTCTATGTCTGGGTGTTTCTATGTATTATAGTATAATAAGCGGTTTCTATCTAAAACCACTAAAAAAAGATCAAGAAGGTTATAACAACTTCAAAATGTTTTAATTATTACGCATTGAATTTCATAACTAGAACATCAGTCAGGATAAATAATTAGCAATACAATTTAAATTCATTTGGGCATAGTGACAGCCTATTTTAACAATATTCGAGAGGTGTGAACTCCTTGAAGTCAGAAATGCAATAGAGAGCGAGTCAAGCACGCGCTCCGTTTTTATAGGATTTTTTGTCATGCGACCAATTTCCGCTTATTGTGTGTATTTACAAAAAAAACAATGTATGTATGTATTCTATCAGCCATCTAGTTTCCATAGTACAAGCTTTGCTTAGTTTGGGACTAGAAGGCGTTGTGTTAAGTGTCCGTGAATATTTATTATTGCTATTATTAAATAAACGGTGAAGATAAATATCATGAAAAACCCGTGTTTTTATCAGCTCCTTACGTATTGACGCGAAGGGAAACATCACATCATCTTACGGAAGCTTGTTTAGTAGATAGCGATGATACAAATATATATTTATGTATTTTAAAAGAAAGAAAGAAAGAAAGAGAATACATTTATTTTGGACACATACATAACAGCACAACAAAAAGAAAACAACATAGGTAAAAACTTAATCAAAGTCAAAGTCAAAGTCAAAAATCTTTTATTCAATAAAATCTCACTGATCACTTTGAATCGTCATTACGTTTTGTATGATTAGGTATGATTACATTTTTTTTTTATTGGATGAGTTGGAGCTAGTTCGTCCCAAGCTTGTTTATCTTCGAAATAATCAGATATTTTCTTCGTTTTATTACGTTTTTGAACTTGCCAATCGACAACTGAGACACATCACTTGGGATTTTGTTAAAGAAGCGTACACATTGCCCTTTGCAAGATTTACTAATTTTTGTGAGCCTAGTGGTGGGAATAATTTTAAATATATCTTTGTATCGAGACGTTGCCCTTTATGCCGGCCACATACGTAGCGGTATACCTGAACGGTATACCGGAAGTGAAAGCTTGTGCAAGTATACCGGAGCGTGTGTGTCAAAACTTCCACAAGTTTCCTGCCTTGCACAAGTCTGGTAGGCAGATCAAAACTACGATCTGTATACCAGCGCAAACTAGTTTGTGCAAGTATGCATGAGCGTGTGTGTCGGAACGCTTTCAGTCGCACGCGCGCCAGTGCTTCGGTCGGTTTGTGTGTTTATTTTCGCGCCAAAATGTTCGTCGATTCACGCCGCAGTAATAAGAGAGAAATTAGAAGAGTTTATAGATTTACACAGGAAGTTACCATGTCTATGGCAAATAAAAAGTAAAGAATACCAGCACCAAACCAACAATAGCCAAAACGTCATCATTTGTGGGTGCCGGTGGCATATTTCACAAAATACATAATGCACAACACGACTTCTTCGGTTTGTCACAGGCGCAGAACCAGAGATTATATAATACTATACTACGCAGAACTGAGACTGCACAGACATACTTGAATCGTGTGTGGTCACTATGGACGTTACGGTATACTTGCACAAGCCTTCAGTTCCGGTATAATGTTCAGGTATACCGCTACGTATGTGGCCGGCATTAGTCTAGAGTGTGACTTTTCAAAATTCCTTCCTTAGTGCACCCCTACGCCTACACTATATAAGGATACTACCCTCCAAATTTCTTACCTCTAGGACTTATAGTTTAGACTGTGCGTCGATTCTATGTCAGCTTTTAGAAGAAGATAGTTATTATAGTAGATTTAACTGATTATATTCCAGAAATCCCCACCAAGTAATCCCCACCAGTGGGGATTTAACTTTGGTAGTTCGTAATTTAACAACGAGCCGTGCGGCCATGGGGTAATTCCCATGGAGACCACCAACAGGCTCAATGGCCGTAAAACTGCATGTACATTGCTGGGTAAGTAAATAAAATGAAGGCAACCTTACTTAGTTCTACTCTCACAGTAAATTTTTGGAAAATTTTCTTCAAATCAAACGAACCTTTTTTATTCAAATTATTCGCCAATTTATTTACTTACCCAGCAATGTATATGCAATTTTACGGCCAGTGGGTCTGTTAATGGGCTCGGTGAGAACGTAAACCTTTTATGGGTGACCACTAAGGGTTATTTCAGTACCAAGCAAGCAAGCAAGCTCGTATGAGTTAGTGGCCAACTCTGGTGACGGAGTTTTTAGGCCGCCTTAAGGCCTCCGTCGTGGCTTAATGACTGCTAGAGCCGGGACAGTTTAACGTGCCCTCCGAAGCATGGAAGCGCTCAGATATAAATGCCACTAACGGTCACCCATCCAAATAGTGACCGCACAGAACGTTGCTTAACTTAGATAATCAGTGAAGATTGACTAAGCAAGCCTAGCCACGAGAGCTTCAGTACCGAGATTGACTTATCTCAATAGTGGGACATCTTTTATACATTGGGTGGATTCGTAGTCAACTTGCTACGAGACTGCTACGGTGCTACGCCAGTGCTACGCCAGTGCTACGAGCCCCTACGTAGATGGAAACTTGATTCTTTTGGACGTTTTCACTACCCCACGACACCGACACGATACCCATATATATCAGTGGCAATGTAAATACCACTAGCGGTCACCCATCCAACCGCTGAATGCTGCGTAACGCTTTGAATAAAGTATTTATAATTATGAGGTAGTGTCAGAGGCTAAATAATATATAACAAAGGGCATGCGCAGTATAGTCGTGAATAAAAGAAATATTAAGGTTATGAGAGATGTAGAGATAGCAAAAAAACTTTAACCAACTTCTAAAAAATATTGTTCTTACTCAATTCTGTGTATTTTGTATAATTAACATACCTATAATGTACTAGCTGATACCCCCGAAAGTTTCCACTAAAATATCTGACAACCAGCTTACGATGAACCTCTTAGCAAATGACTGCTTTTGGTTGAGAGAGGTCAAGCTGTATCTAAGAATCCACGTCTTTGATTTCAATAAAATACAGCCTATGATTCAATCCCGAAAAAGGGCTTCCGAATGGTTTAAGTTTCGTTGAAATTGGTCCAGAGCCCCGAGTCTGTACATTTCTTTTGACTTTCGACTCGAGTATAGCACACGCAAACGCATTCGCAAAGCGAGAATTTTTGTTGGAAATTGCACAATTCCCAAATCTCCCGCTAGAGGCGCTTATCCGGTTTTCATACAAACTTTCTCGCTTTGCGAATGCGTTTGCATGTGCTACACTCGATTCGAAAGTCAAAAGAAATGCAATGACTCGGGGCTTTGTAGTTCAGGCGTGATCCGCGAACAAGCACACAGATAAACAGAGAAACTCAATTTTCGGATACAGAATCGTTTATTTAGTAGATTTGCATAATATATTTAGTTTATCTATATCTTTCATTTTAGATTTTGGCTTTTTTACAGTTTTATAATAGTATATGTTGAAATGTGCGAACAAGAAGTTGTTTGACACTTTATTTTTATTGTCATAATCCCCACTGGTGGGAACAATTTAGTGGGAATCATGACAATAAACCTTTGTCAGAGTCTTAACTAAAAATCTGTTGTTTTAATAATAATAATAATAATAATAATAAAACTTTATTTCGGGCAACTTAAGAAAATTACAAGATGTAAAAGCTTATTCTAGGACCCATATCAATATATACCTTGGAGACTAACATACATACAATATAAAAAAAAAACACTTATTTATTTATTTGCCACGTAATCATTGCGCTGCGACGTGGGACGCGATTTCGCGGTGTCGAGTATCCGTCCTCGGAAGCGACGAAACGCGAGACCCTTCGGCCAGAGAGCTTGTTCCATGTAGGTCGATAGATATTCGGTAGGCACCCGCACTACAAAGGAGTTGAAACTTGTCTTGTGGCGGGACTCCAACCGCTCGACCCTCAGCTTGGCTCCGGTCTTCTCCAGCAGATACTTCGTCACATCCTCAGCCTCGACGGCGTGGTGGACGCGTGACACATACAGCTGCCACGTGTGTGTGTTTTGCCACCATTACTCGTCACGTGCCACGACGTGACAATCTGTATGTTTGTGCATTATTAAATACGTCCAATTCCATACTTGCCTATACAAAACTCTGAAAATCGACAAGCGAACGTCATAAATTCACATTCAGGTTACACTGCGTAGTAACTGAGCGATATTTCACGCAAACGCAAAGTTCACAAGCCTGCCGCGCAGTGTAAAGCAAATGGCGGAAGCGTATATTCGTTGATAGTTTTTCAAAGTAGATATACGATCCATTAATTTATGGTATGTTGGGTATCGGCATGCATTGTTTTTTTTTGTCATGAATTAGGCTCACGATGGTTGTATCATCAGTATATTGACCCTGTGAATATTATGGAGATATCTCTAGTGGGCCAGCCGGTGGGCTCGACGTGAATAACCTATTGTAAGAGCTCACTGGTGGGCCAGAGCCTCGATTCTGTGCATTTGTTTTGACTTTCGACTCGACTATAGCACACGCAAACGCATTCGCAAAGCGAGAAATTTTGTATGAAAACGGGATAAGCGCCTCTAAATAAATAAATATTCACGGACACTTGACAGAACGCCTTCTAGTCCCAAACTAAGCAAAGCTTGTACGATGGAAACAAGATGGCTGATAGAATACATACATACATTTTTTTTTTGTAAATACATACCTATAATACATAGAAACGCTATCGGTAGATTTGGGAATTATGCAATTCCCAACAAAATGTCTCGCTTTGCGAATGCGTTTCACGCAAACGCATTCGCAAAGCGAGACATTTTGTTGGGTATACTCGAGTCGAAAGTCAAAACAAATGCACTGACTCAGGAGTCAGATGGGAAAAAAAATCGCAACGGGCCCACTATGCAAATGAGTGGGTTCGATAGGATTTTTTTTCCATCATCATCATCATCATCAACCTATATCGGTCCACTGCTGGACGTAGGTCTCTCCCAAGACGCGCCACTGAGCCCGGTCTTCGGCTCTTCTCATCCAGTGTTTGCCAGCTACATGTCTCAGATCGTCACCCCACCTAGCCGGAGGGCGTCCTACACTACGCTTGCCTAAACGCGGTCTCCACTCGAGTATTAGTTTGCTCCAACGATTGTCAGTTCTGCGGCAAACATGGCCGGCCCACTGCCACTTCAGCTTACTTATCCTCTGAGCTATGTCGACTACCTTACTTTTTTCCATGTTATATGTGTATATCCAAAATCTATGAATCAAAAATCAGCGCTGTTATGTGGTAGCACGTGGCAGCATATTTTGTACGCTTACTTATGCTTATTACTACAGGCGTCATGGCTCAGTCGGTAGTAGCTCTGCCTTCCGTGCAGGGGTCGTGGGTTCGATCCCCACCGACAACAAACATTTGTGTGTTGTAAACATAGATGTTTGTTCTGTGTCTGGGTGTTTCGATGTATTATAAGTATGTATTTACAAAAAAAAATATGTATGTATGTATTCTATCAGCCATCTTGTTTCCATCGTACAAGCTTTGCTTAGTTTGGGACTAGAAGGCGTTGTGTTAAGTGTCCGTGAATATTTATTTATTTATTGATTACTCCAGTCAAATTAGTTAAAATTAGGTAAGAATCTCGGAATTTGAGATACCAAGCTATAAACTCGTATAAACTTGTATCTTGACATCCTAAAAGTTGTCTCAAAACCTACATTTGGAAGGGTGTCCGCGTCCATTAAAATCTCAAGGTCAAAGGTCACAAAAATGATTTTTTTGCAAATATCCCGTTTCCTATGGGGTTTTCGCTATGTGTATGTATGATCAATATTGTAGAGAATTAAATTCCTTACAGCTTTTGTTTCAAATGTTTTTTTATAGGTGAAATCCTAATTTGACTGGACTATATTAATGTATTTACGAAAAGAGTTATGAACATGAGTGTGGCTGGGTATGCAAGTAGAGGAAGACCGAAGAAGAAGTGGTTGGATTGTGTGAAAGAAGATATGAATGTTAGAGGAGTAGATTCAGAATTGACGAACGATAGGAGTGAGTGGAAGAAGAAAACATGTTGTGCCGACCCCACCTAGCGTGGGATAAGGGCAGGGGAATGATGATGATGATGATAGGTAGTTTAAGATTTCTTTTTTCATGTAATTTAAGTGGTGGTTTGAATAAATGGTTTTCTTTATTTCTATTGTAAGCTTTCTACTTTATCTATACAAATATTATAAAGAGGAAAGGTTTGATTTTTTGTTTGTTTGTTTGTTTGTATGAATTGAATAGGCTCCGAAACTACTGGACCGATTAAAAAAATTCTTTTACCATTAGAATCCTACATTATCCCTGATGAACATAGGCTATATTTTATCCCGGAATTCCCACGGGAACGGGAATTACGCGGGTGAAACCGCGAGGCGCTGCTAGTTTAAAGATATTTTAAGCTATTGTTAAATAAATTAAAGGCATTTAGTTGATTTTTTATGTCATGTAGATATTGTGCTAAAACAAGTGTCGTATTCAGCAAGAAATGAAGTTGTTTCTAATTTACATATTTTATTTTGATTGTGTAACTAATTATTTCATGATTTCACAAACTTTTATATTATTTTATAATTAATATTTAAAAAAATATTAATTATAAAATAATATAAAAGTTTGTGAAATCATGAAATAATTAGTTTAGCAAACAAATATTGTAATTGACTCGTTGTTGTCTACTTGCACGTCAAACCGCCATTTTTGAAAGATAAAAAGTGGGGGTTGGCAGTCTGCGTGTAGGCCATAGCTGGTCGAGCTCGCATTCCGTCTTGAGACTCCAAGTAAATAGCAGTAACTAAGAAATATAATTAGGCCTACAGTATACGTGCAAAGTGGATTAATAAACTAGAGTGAAAGTGCCAACCATGGTTTGATTTCTACATCATCGGCTCTCTCTGACTTGTTAATTTCTTACACTATGTACCAATTTCCAAAGGTATTCGGGTGCGACTTTTCTATAGGGTTTCATTCTATCGACTGCTTTTTTCAAAATTCCTTTCTTAGTGGCTTATTCCCATCGAGCCCACCGGCCGGCCCACTGTTGGGCCGGATGGGAAAATAAATTCCCATCGAGCCCACTCATTTGCATAGTGGGCTCGATGGGATTGCACCTCTACACTATGTAAGGATACAACCCTCCAAACAGTTGTCGGAGGCACATTGCTGCTTCCATGTCAAGTTCAGAATCTAGATAAAACTACTAATAAAATGGGTTAGATAGGTAGTTATAGTAGGTGCCAAATAACACCGCAATACAGGTCATTTACCCACCTTCACCACGATGTCGCAAAATTCAATTTATGAATGGCTAATTCTGTCGCTAAGACGGTAATCGCTCGAATCTCGTTAGTACTGTTTGTTTACCATACATAAATTGAATTTTACGACATCGTGGTTAAGGTGGATGAATTATCTGTATTGCCCTGTTATTTGGCACCTACTATAGTGAGTTTTTTTTCATACCTCCAGGACTTAGGTATATGTTGATTGTCAGTCAGCTTCAAAAGAGTTTCATTAACTTAGAAGAGGTATCCGTAAAAAAAAAATTTGATATACAAAATAATCTTTGAAATCAGCAACAGGAATCTAAAAAAGGTATTTATTCTAGGAAACCTTTTAGCAGAAATGCTTACAGCTAAGCACCAACGTGTTTTATTTAATTTTTCATAACCAAATCAAGGGATTCTCTTTTGTAAAAATGAAATATACAACCTTTTACGAACCGGGATGATGTGCAAAAGGGTATTATACTCCGTGCGTTTGATCATGGCGGATGACATAACTACTTTTACTATCGTCAAAGCGCGCTTGGAGATGTATCCCTCAACTAAGCACCGCTCAACTTAAATCAAAAGTTAAACGCCATTTATATTATTGCCTAATAAAATTACAACTAATACAGTATTTACAATATTCCTTCCAGACACACTATAACTTTTCACATCCTGACACTTTTTTCATACCTCAACACACATTACTTCATGAACACTACACAATGGTTTTTCACAGGGTCTATTGGCTGATGGTTTCGACAGAATAACAGCGCCTAACTACCTTTGGGTGGTGAGGCATACGCTGAGTCGAAACCCTTTTGCTGCTGTAGCACACAAACACTTGCCAGCTTACCTAGCTACCTACCTATACTGAATCCACTCATCTCATTTTTTTTTCTGTGTAATTTTTGTTTCTTCGTAGTGTTGTTAGTTTAGTTCTGTAGGTGTATTTTGTGTGTTACTTTATAAGCAAATAAATGCCTGTCTATGTCTATGTCTATGTCTAACTAATACAGTATTTACAATATTCACAAAATACACATGAAACAGTTAAGCTATCGTTTTGTTTAAATAGTGACAAATAGTGAAAGCGATCTTAAGTACTATTAAAGTTAAGATCCGATTCTAATTAAGACCGCAAACGTTTTGTACATAAATTGATAATATAAGTTACGTTATTTTAACAGTTTTCAATAAAAAAATACATGTTTGTTCTAGTTTCAATGAAAATAATTGCCTAGTTATATAAAATGTGTGGATTTTTGGGGCTTTTCCACCAGAGCTAAGTATAGTTACGTTTCTAAGGATGTGTTTGACATAGGAATCGTTTTATATGAAAACGATCCCTATTGTCGGTGACGTTAGTATTTACAAGGGTAAGATTAAAAAATATATTTGTCAGCCGTCATCATAAAACCCACGCTTTATTATAAGTATTTGTATTTGTTGAATCGGAAAAGAGGTTTAAGAACGTTTTAAATCTTTTTGTAAATAACTATTGAATTTGCCCCGACTTTTGTTGTTTAAAAGTATTTTCTTTACAAACCGGAAACTTCCTGCTGTACGGCAATATGAATAATCGTGTTCCTTTTGTTTTTATACTAAGTTTTAACGTTCTGGGGCATTATTCTGTATGGCTTAGGAGATTCCTTGCCGTAACCGTATGACGTCACCGTAAGGAATGACATTTATGACATAGGAAATACGGCATAGGCATAGGGCGATTTCACGCCGCTGTCTTGTCGTGCTGCGTAACGCGCTTGTATTGGTCATAGTGAATAAGGCCCCTGACAGTTTGCGCGTTAACGTATTCGAGTTATGTTGCGCGTCATACGGTTACGGCAAGGAATCTCCTAAGTCATACAGAATAATGCCCCAGATTATTTCGTGATCAAGACACGAGCCGACACAGAGGAACGTAGTGGATTAGCTTATGGCTGTTGATTAATTAATTCGATTAATTTATTTTGAGCTCGCATCAATACATAATTAGCAACTTAGGATTAGAAAGAAGGCTTCCAGTGGGCCAGACGGTGGGCTCGATAGGTGGCCAATTTAAACTGAAACACAACAAATAAAAATCAGAATGTTATTTGTTATAAATCATTTAAAAGCCTCTTATATCTTACGTGAGTATAGCCTTGTCCCCATGTAAGCTCTGAACTGCTTTCGCTGCCCAGCATAAAGTCAAGCGATACGAAAACAAGAAGCTTTCAGCGGCAAAAAACGCGCTGAAACGCGCTAATGAAACTATTTAGTCGCAGAATACTTATGATTTAGTACGAAAACAGTTCAGAAACCTGACAGGTTTTTATTTCAATCGAGAATCAAGAAAATCGCAGTTTTTGTATCGCTAAAAATAGTTTGCAATCTCCCGCTAAAGGCGCTTATCGGATTTTCATAAATAAAAAATAAATATAAATATTCACGGACACTTAACACAACGCCTTCAAGTCCCAAACTAAGCAAAGCTTATACTATGGAAACTAGATGGCTGATAGAATACATACATACATTTTTTTTTGTAAATACATACTTATAATACATAGAAACACCCAGACACAGAACAAACATCAATATTTGCCGCACAAATGTTTGTTCTCGGTGGGGATCGAACCCACGACCCACAGCACGGAAGAAAATATCACGCAAGTCGCTTCTCGATATGCGTTTCGATCAACAAAACAAAACTCAGACTACGGACTAAGCTTTTCGGCCAGGAGACAGAAACTATAACACTATCAGAAAACAATACTCGTATATCTACCCCCTAATTGGGGATTGTAATCTTAGATTGCAATTATAAGGTAAGACGAGCGAGGGTAGGTATAGGTAACTCCTAAGTAGGTAAGTCATGAATTTTGCAGGCTGCTGGCGCGGCTTTGGGGTTAGTTAAGCCATAGAAACTAGCGTGGTGTTAAGCTTTCGTCTCGCGATCGTAACGCACAGGCGCCGGACACAGAATTGTATGGAAAACGTCTAGTATGGTCTCTTGTTCTGTCGCAGTCTGCGTCAGCGGCGAAGAGCAAACGTCTAGTATGGTCTCTTGTTCTGTCGCAGTCTGCGTCAGCGGCGAAGAGCAAACGTCTAGTATGGTCTCTTGTTCTGTCGCAGTCTGCGTCAGCGGCGAAGAGCAAACGTCTAGTATGGTCTCTTGTTCTGTCGCAGTCTGCGTCAGCGGCGAAGAGCAAACGCGGTATTCTGCGTTGAACCGCATACCGCAGCGTTGTGCGTTACGAACGCGGAAACGCTGCTTTGGGGTAGAAGGGGTAGAGTTTTAGCGAGAATCGGCAATGCAGTAGAATTAACATACACTGACGGTTTCTAATACAATGATGGCTCTAAGCCGTTAAATCTAAAGATCCAATCAAGTTTTCTAAAGAAAGTAGTAGTAGAAAATGTTACACAACTAAAATCTCACTTATTGGTATGAAAACTGGTTTAATTCAAAATGATAATTATGGTAAACCTTGTGCACACAGCATTACTGTGTGTTTCATGTTTTTTGCAAATATTGTGAATATTGTGCTATAAGTATCATAAGTGCGTATTTACAAAAAAACAAAGATGTTTATAAGTATTCTATCAGCAATCTCGTTCCCATAGTACAAGCTTTGCTTAGTTTGGGACTAGAGAGCGTTGTGCAATATGTCCAAGAATATTTATTTACTAACTGTCGCCCAAGGCTTTGCTCGCGTGGTAGCAGGATACGCATTATTTGGTTAAAATCTTTGATCCTAATTTTATACCTTTTAGGATGCGACTTTTCAAAATTCCTTTCTTAGTGCACCCCTACACTATATAAGGATACTACCCTCCAAATGTCATACCTCTAGGACTTATAGATTGCGTTGATTCTATGTCAGCTTTGAAAGAGTTTTATCTATATTTAGATTTATTGTAAATAATTGTATTAGTCGTAATTTTTTTTGTGAATAAACTTTTATGATAAAGAGTTAATCTATCTATCCATCTTCGCCGCCACCTCCTTTCTCTGGCACCATTCACCACAAGCTGTACACACGTTGATTTCCCTGACGGCTCGCTCGGGGCAACTTTGGTCGGCGCCCACTGGAGCCAGCAATTTAAATCAAGGGTAGTTCTATTTTATTGTAATTTAGCTTGTTTTTTATTGGTCTTACTATTCTTTTTAAACCAAAATGCACAAATGTGTTGTAAACTTCAACGAAACCTATATGTTAGCGCCATCTAGATCAATTTACACACACTATATATTGTTTTGACCTTGACATAAAAAACATTCCATCCATACCTATCCATCCTTCACTCCTGTCGAACGAAACATCACGCCGCACCGGACAGCCAATCAGAGGTCGAGAAAATTAGTGCATTCAAAAAAAAAACACCTTCACCCCCGTTCACTGCGCGTGGGTACTCTCGCTAGTCACAAAAAACCGTATAAGAAAAAGAATAAAATCTGTGCCGCATTGCTACCGCAAAAACTACATAACACAATACGCTGATCAATCCTGCAAAAGACGCGTAATATTATTCTGTGGTTATGGTGAAGTGATGCAACCAGCAATCCGCAAGACCTGAAGACCGCTGACAGAGAAAAAACTGTAAGTTCGACTTCCCATCCTCCATTTCCTTCACCACTATAGGTACCATTCGGAAACCCTTGCCCGGATTGAAACATACTATTAGGCTATATTTTATTAAAATCAAAGTCGTGGAATATTACAGCTTGAACTCTCTAAACCAAAAGTAGCCGTTTGCTACGAGGTTCATCGTATGCTGGTTGACAGATATTTTGGTGGAAAAGACGGCGTTGTGGATGTGTCTGTTTATTTGTTTGTTTGTTAGTCTGTACCTTCGTAGCTTTGAATCCGATTTAAAAGAATTAAAATCATTAAAATCGCTTTGTAAGAAAGCTAGTTGGTTTTTATTCTTAGCCATGTTTGATGAAAATTAGTGCAGCCGTTTCTAAGTTACGAAAATATTCATCAGATCTGAAAACCAGTTTTGAGAAATCTCAAGCATAATTGCAGTTTTAAACATTTAGTTCATCTCATTACATGACCGTTTGTAAAAGCGTTAATATTTACATAGTTCATTTTTTGCAAGATTATGAAGAAGCCAGCAATCCTACCGCGAAGCAAAACTGTAATGGAAATAAATAACTCTAATAATAATAATGTTATTTTTACAATCTTCGTAAAATCTACAATGTGCTAATAAGTATCCCTTGTTTAAACTTTAGCCTTGTCATTACGTTGTCTGTAGTTAGGCTCAAGTTAAAACTGAGACGTGATTATGTAAGACTTTCAACGAAGTTTTAGAAAAAACCCGTTCTTTTGTGAAATTATTCATTCATTCAATTAAAACTGATCAGTAAATGAAGTCAAAAAAGAATTTAGCGAACCAAAACAAGGCAAAACCAGGGGTAGGTAGGTACCTACGGTTAATGATTTTATCAATGTAAATGTCAATGTCGAATATATTTTCGAAAAAACAGTACGTTGTAAATAATATAAAATAATTGAGAAAAAACAGTCACCAAATTGATTTTCATTACAAATGTGTTAGGCCAGCGGGCCTGAGATGCGCAACGCGAGATTTTTGTCATGTCGTTCTGTCAAAATGTAAGCATTTTGTACCAGTTTAGGAACTATTGCATTATCTGTGGTAATGTTGTCGAGAAACCGCGCCTTTGAATTTTCAACTTTTGACATTTCTGCACGACTATTATCTCGTCCTCAGAGAGGTACGACGACTAACAAGTGTCAAAAGTGTACATTATGGCGCGTTTTGTCGACACCATTAGGTACCACAGATAATGCAGTAGTTCCTAAACTGGTGCAAAATGCTTACATTTTGACAGAACGACATGACAAATATCTCGCGGTGCGCATCTTAGGCCCGCTGGGGTGAGGTCGGTTTAGGGAAAGTCTATAGTTAGACCTCGGTGAAGGGGCTGCTAGATATGTTATGTAATATGAAAAAACCTAATTAAGTCCAAAACACGAGTTAGAGACGCGGTAAATCTGGCAACATAATGACACCGTAAAGGATTTGGCTAACAATAAGGTTTTTAAAAAATATGACTAAAGTTTGTAACCTCCATTAAGTTTCGCGCTAAAGGTACTAACCAGTCAGTGTGGATACAGCTTTACTTACCTTGGCTTAACTGGGTTCCAGTTGGATTTATGTCGCGGCGGTGTGGTGCAGTCAGCATTATATTAATACTACATTTACCAAAGATATGGCCAATACGTGTGAAGCTAAAATACATAAAAATAACCACTTTAAATAAATAAATATTCATGGACGTTTTATACAGCGCCCTCTAGCGCTAAACTAAGCATAGCTTGTGGTATGGGAACTAGATTGCTGGTAGATTTTTTTGTAATAATTGTAACACTCATACATAGAATAGAACCGTCTATAGTAATAATATTTGACACGCAAAAACATTCTTCTCAGTGGGATCAAACCCACGACGCAACGCACCAAAAGCACAGCTACACCGACTGAGCGTGACAGTTGAACCGTTGAATTATTTTTGATAGAATTTGAACCAGAAATAGCTTGCATTCTATTACATACGAAATATCCACCCGTCTAGCCAAATCAACTATGACAGTTCTGAAAGAAAGTCACGTGACCATTCTGTAACATTTACCTGTTCTCAAGCGACTCTAGAATATTAACTTGGCTAGAGGGGGATCCTCCTTGTCAATTGCTTGTCATCTTTCGTCTATAGATTTTTGATAATAGCGCCATCTACTGGACGATCGTTGTCGGCACTAACCGAAGGCAGCTCAATTTGGTGACGGAAAACATCACAAGACTTCCTATGTTTAATCAACCTTAAATAATATAACCTAAATAGAATCTCCAGTACACTTTATAACTGAAATTTTACTGTAATACTCTTCAACCAAAACTAGCTTCTATTATCTTGGAATAAGATTCAAAATAGCTGTCATCTTCAAGTCTAAATGATAAAGTTCTGTTAAATCCAAAAGGTTATAACTCTAGTGATGTCCAAGCGATTTTAGACCTTATTCTGCAGGGATATGGGTACATATTGAATGGATAGTCAAAACAGTGGTAGAGTTAAGTGATGCTCTAAAGAGATAGTTAACATAAAGTTCACCTGCATCTGAAATAAGGATGGGACAAAAGTTATTTTAGTTTTATCGATAGTTTTATCGATAGTCGGTGGCTAATATAACTTTTGGGCCTGGATCCAGGTGTTAGTGTCATGGTAATTAGTCGCAGTGTAGGCAATATCCTAGTGTGAGGTTAGGTTACACAATATTTTTTTGTTATGTAAAATTGCGTTAGTTAGGTAGTATTCTAAGGTGCCCTGCGGGTCTAAGATGCGCACCGCGAGATATTTGTCATGTCGTTCTGTCAAAATGTAAGCATTTTGTACCAGTTTAGGAACTATTGCGTTATCTGTGGTACCTAATGGTGTCGACAAAACGCGCCATAATGTACACTTTTGACACTTGTTAGTCGTCGCACCTCTCTGAGGACGAGATAATAGTCGTGCAGAAATGTCAAAAGTTGAAAATTCAAAGGCGCGGTTTCTCGACAACATTACCACAGATAATGCAATAGTTCATGAACTGGTACAAAATGCTTACATTTTGACAGAACGACATGACAAATGTCTCGCGGTGCGCATCTCAGACCCGCTGGAAAAGAACACATATCGAGAGCTGCATTTTTAACACCATAAGAGCTGAGATCTTAAGTTAAAAGAAAAAGTAGATGTTATTTATGTAGCTTGTAAATAATGTTTTCTTAATTTTTATAATAGGAATAAAAAAAATTATTTTTTAGTAACATTTAATTTATTTATCAAAACAAGGATCTTTAGAAAATCTTAGTTACAATGCAGGAGAATTCATGGCCTTATAGCATTTCCTACAAGCCGATCAGCTTGGTCTCGCGATCGTAACGCACAACGTTGCAGTATGCGAAATGTGGCGCCTGACACATAATCGTATGGAAAACGTCTAGAATGGTCTTTTGTTCCGTCGCAGTCTGCGTTAGCGGCGAGGAACAAACGCGGTACGCTGCGTTGAGCCGCATACCGCAGCGTTGTGCGTTACGATCGCGAGACCAAAGCTTTAGAGAGTTACGATGGGCGTGCAATGCGTGCATCGATAACTTTGACTTTGACTATCGATAAAAAAAGCATCGACACGCGCCATCACTATTTTATTGTTAACTTGAGTAAGCTCCAGTTTATATATTGCGAATGTCTGTGATATTTGCTTTACATTGAACAGCGTGGATTACATAACCCTGTCGAGTTCTGTAGAGATACAGCAGTGGTACTCTTTGTGTAAGAGCTTGTCCAATTCCAGCACCTATTTCTGTCACACAGAGATTCCTGCAGCTGTTTTCTGGCTTGAAGGGTATTGGTCCCGAAGCCTGATTACCTGACTAACGACGTTATCTACCTACCTACCCAAAGAATATGCAATACGTAGTTCCTACGTAAGAAGAAGCGGGACTCCCATTCTACCAAAATTACACACTGAAAATCTCGTTTTGTATGAAACGTGATTCATATTTTGACCTCAGTTTCATACATTGTTAGTTTTTCGAAAGCACGAGTCTAGTTCGAGAGTTTCGCCAGTCTGTACCTACCTTTCTTGAGCTTATCATGTGCATCGCATGTAAGTACTTAGCTCCTTAGTCTGTTAGACAGACTCATCTAGGTACTTTGGTACATGTTTTTTTTTATGTAGTTAAGAAAAAACCACTAAGTTTTAACTTATACTGATACAGCTCTTTGTGTAACAGCTCATTCAGTTTCAGTACTACACACCGGTTTTAGTTTGCACCTATTTCTGTCTAACAGGGATTCTCGCAGCGGTGTTCGGTTTGAAGGGTATTGGTACCGAAGCGCTCGTGGCTAGGCTTGCTTAGACAATCTTCACCGATTATCTTAAGTTAAGCAACGTTCTGCGCGGTCACTATGTGGATGACGGTTAGTGGCATTTACATCTGAGCGCTTCAGTGTTTCGCAGGGCACGTAAACTGTCCCGGTTCTAGCAGTCGTTAAGCCACGACGGAGGCCTTAAGGCGGACTAAAAACTCCGTCACCAGAGTTGGCTACTAATACGAGCTTGGTTGCTGCCGGTGCTGTTAAACACACAAGAGACTTAACATCTCTCCCCCAAATTATGTTTCCACATTTATCTTGGATCTAACAAAAACCGCCAAAAACCGCGTGTGTTTTGGACTTAACCCCTGTCAATAAGTTGTCAAAAATAAATGTTACAATAAATCTGACAACTTTGACAGGGAACTAAGTCCAAATCACTCGTAGTTTTCGGCAGTTTTTGTTAGATCCAAGATAAATCTGATAACGTGGTAAAGCCGTTTATGTCTCAGATGGATAGACCCAGTGCATTACTGCACAGAGAGGTACGAGTTTTCAGTGTAAATCGGGTGTGAAACGTCTGACGCCTAGCACACCAGTGTGCGCTGATTTTTATGGAGACACTGAGCGGATTCTTTGAGAAGCTCGACAGGCGAGTACGGGCTTAGTGTAGACCAAGCTTCTCAAAAAATCCGCTCAGTGTTTCTATACAAATCAGCGCCCACTGGTGTGCCGGGCGTCAGACGTTTTTACACGAGCGGGCCTAAGATGCGCACCGCGAGATATTTGTCATGTCGTTCTGTCAAAATGTAAGCATTTTGTACCAGTTTAAGAACTATTGTATTATTTGTGGTAATGTTGTCGAGAAACCGCGCCTTTGTATTTTCAACTTTTGACATTTCTGCATGACTATTATCTCGTCCTCAGAGAGGTACGACGACTAAGAAGTGTCAAAAGTGTACATTATGGCGCGTTTTGTCGACACCATTAGGTACCACAGATAATGCAATAGTTCCTAAACTGGTACAAAATGCTTACATTTTGTCAGAACGACATGACAAATATCTCGCGCTGCGCAACTTAGGCCCACAGTACTAACTAATACTAGGCCCTCAGGGCACGCCCTCGGTAAACATAATCATTTAAAAACTCACCTTTACTCGATGTGGAGTGATTAGTGTTGATCACCATCGACGTGCTTGAAGATGTCTGCAAAGAAAAAAATGAATTACAATTGCTAACAAGTTATCTTTGAGCCAAATGCACGTCCATACAACTTTTTGACATAAACCTATATTAAACACACGACCTTCGGATCGAAAGTGGAGGTGCAATCCCACTCGGCCAATATAAATGCCAAAAACAAAATGTTTATGGAAGAACTACTTAAATTTAACTTCAGTAAAGAGAACAATAAACTCATATTTCAATCGATAAAGCTTTTAATATAACCACATACTTAGTGGAGATTACTGGAAAAAAAATTCCAGAAATCCGCACTGCTACGTCGTAGCAGTATTCTTTTCTTTTTGCACATTTTTATTTATTGTTCTTGTTTTTACACATAGTTTACGTCCGCTCATCGAAATTGGTCCTCCCGGAAGACCAACGTGGGTTGTTCTCAACCCGCATTACTCTGAGTTAGGATCCATTTTGCAGCACGATGATTAGTTTTGTTATTATAATTAGGTATTTATTTATTTATAATTTATATCCTATGTTTAGTTTAATCTACCTACTTATGCTACATTTTACTTGTGTTGCAAATAAATTATTTTTCTATTTCTATTTCTATTTTCAGTGGGGATTTCTGGAATATATCCTATATCCTAACATTTCGCAGTATTCCTTACGTGAAGGGTAGCACGCTCGTCGCCACTGCTAGATCAGTTACCAGTCTATTTCTTTTTGTGAGAGCACTGACAATTGGTACACTAAACTAATGATGTTTTTCTTCATCGTTTGAGAACCAGCATTGTGCATATAGTGGGCTCGATGGGATTTTTTTTCCCATCCGACCCACCAGTTGGCCGGCCGGTGGGCTCGATGGGAATAAATTAAATTAAATTCATTTATTTCTCAGATTTCAAGATCCATATTTTGTTAGTTCACGGTACATGTCAAATGGGTTAGAGTATAGAGATTATTATTATTATAGCTAGGTAGATACATATTTCACTTATTATACATATTACAAGATTATTGATCCTTCGTTCGAGCCCCAATCGAAAAGTCTGTAATATTCGATCAGAACCCCAACGAAAGACCTCATAATGGGCGAATCGTAGTGGTCTGCTATCACTTTTAGGATGGTGTTCGTACTGTCTCGCACTCTGCTGAGTAGTGAGGCAGTTTTCTTGCGGACGATGGCATGGAACCCGTGCCTCAGCAAACATATTTAATATATAATAAGAATAAGCCCTTATTTTGAGTATAAAAATCCAGAGGCGATCGAGATTTGAGCCTTCGACCTTAGGATCTGAAAGCGGTGTTACTCTCACTACACCACCGAGCTAAGCAATCAAAATATGTATTTCTAAACTTCTAAAGGATAAATAATTAGGTATAATATTCTGTAGTATAGATAGGTAGAATGTAGAATATTATTTTAATTTAAAAAAATAAATCTTTTCATGTTTTTCTGACAAGGGTTCATCTGTAGAGTGTTGAAAGCGAACTATAGGAATTATACGTATGAACAGGAATATTAGAACATAATATTATTTTTGGATAAAACCAAAACTTGACATTAATTCTCACATATAAACCTGAATACGCCTACCTACTAAATCTACGAACGTTAAATTAATTACTAAATATAAGAAATAAATTACAACAAAGACAAAACTTGACACTAAACACTATTCGCACGCTTACATGAACACTTGAACAACAAACCTTAAAATATTTTCCATTAACCGACACGAACATTATATAAAATATTCTAAAATAAAATACTAATTAGCGATCTACTAGCTATCTATAAACCTCGGCCTGCCTTCATATTGCTATACCCTAAGCAGGGTCCATGAGACACATATATTTACATCCACCACCAATGTAAAATTTACCTAAACCATGTGAAAGCAATAAATATATTGAGTATTGAGTACATACACATTATTATGTTAATAATTTATAAGTTTAAAAAACTGGAAAAACCGACTTCAATTCGATACGCATTCATCATGAAATGATGATGATGATGATAGCAGTTCATTGGGACTGGTCTATTGATCGTAAGCACCACAGAAACGTCACAGGAAAGCAAATACGCAGTGTCGTGTACGCGAATGACGTGTTTTTTCGAGTTATTCTTATTTAACTGCCAAACTACTGAACTGATTTTGATAATTTTTTAATGGGACCAATCTGAAAGCATATCCTTTCAGATAAAAAAAAAATTCAAATCGGTTCATAAATGACGGAGTTCTGAGGTAACAAACATAAAAAAAACGAATTGAGAACCTCCTCCTTTTTTGAAGTCGGTTAAAAATTGGTGTCACAGCTTAGTTGGTAGTATAATAATTATAATAAATATTCACGGACACTTAACACAACGCCTTCGAGTCCCAAACTAAGCAAAAAAACATTATATAAAATTATTATAAACTAGCAGCGCCTCGCGGTTTCACCCGCGTAATTCCCGTTCCCGTGGGAATTCCGGGATAAAATATAGCCTATGTTCATCAGGGATAATGTAGGATTCTAATGGTAAAAGAATTTTTTTAATCGGTCCAGTAGTTTCGGAGCCTATTCAATTCATACAAACAAACAAACAAACAAAAAATCAAACCTTTCCTCTTTATAATATTTGTATAGATAGATGTATAGAAGTATCGAAAACAAACATTTGTGGGATATCTAACAGATATTATTATGTTTGTGTGGGTGTTACTATGTATTTATTATATGTAATATATGTATGTACTTTTATCAGCTAAACTCATTCTATCACTATTAGTAAACTCTGAACTGCTTTCGCTGCCCAGCATAATGTCACGACGTGGCCACAGATATACGAAAACAAGAAGCTTTTGACGGCAAAAAACGAGCTGAAACGCGCTAATGTCACTATTTAGTCACAGAATACTTATGATTTAGTATGAATTTATTTTTTTATGAGATATCGATCGCACCGCAGAGATATACCGACTGCGCTGTGACGGTCTATCAAATCTCGTTCGTTCTATAGTCAGCTCTTACGACTCAGATCTCGTTCGTTCTATAGTCAGCTCTTACGACTCAGATCAGAAAATATACTAGAATAACATATCTCTCGTTACAACATAATTATTTTCTTTAGCTACGAAGAAAATACAATGTATTGGAATATTATTTTACGTTGCATGGAATATTCTGTAGCATGGTTTTAGAAAATATCATAGTTTGATTGGTTAAAAATACATTAAGAAATTTTAGTAGTTTTAACCAACTTAAAATAAAAAAGGAGTGTCTATTTTGCAAGTCTGTAATACTCGAACGCTACTTGTAATACGTTCATGCTTAAATGATTGCCATCTCTTACCAATTAGTAATGTCAAACACAGGCAGAGCAATTTTAAGTGGTGTTTAAATTTGAGAGGCGTTTCAGTATTCGGCCCTGAGTAGCTTAAAACGTGCTACGCCGTAGCACCTCTGCTACGTCGTAGCAGATACATTTATTTAAGTTCAAATAAAAATTATGGTTTAAAATTATTAGTTAAAATCTTTCATCTCAAATTACTAAACTTCCTTATAACTGAAAATAAATTCAAAATAGCCAGTAAATTATTTAATTCTAATAACTCCGAGATTTGAACGCAATTTTCTTAGAACAACTAATATGATAAACCATGTTGCCCTGAAGCTATGTTTGTTTCCACTGTCATACGATTTATTTTATATACAGGGTTTTAAATAACGATAATTCTCGAAAGTTTCGGGAGGTTAGAGTGCCTATCAATGTAAACAACAGAGGCCCTAGTACGAGTTTTGGTGTGTAAATCTGGTGTGAAACGTCTGACGGCCAGCACACCGTGGGCGCTTATTTGTATGCAGACACTGAGCGGATTCTTTGAGAAGCTTGGTCTACACCAAGCCCGTACTCGCATTTCGAGCTTCTCAAAGAATCCGCTCAGTGTCTCCATACAAAACAGCGCCCACTGGTGTGCTGGGCGTCAGACGTTTCACACCCACACTATACACTGAACTCGTACTAGGCCCTCAGGACTCTTCTATGGCAGCTGCTCTATTTTTATCCACCTATGGCGAAGCAAAGAAGGCTTTGATTTTGACCGGTATTTCTCAATTGTATTGTGGTAAGTTTGTATATTTTGTTACAACACTTAACTCATTGTAGATGATTTCACGAATTAACTACAAACGAATATCAGCCCCCATATCGCAAGCTCTGAACTGCTTTCGCTGTCCAGCATAATGTCAAATGACGTGGCTACAGATATACGAAAACAAGAAGCTTTTGACGGCAAAAAACGCTCTCAAACGCGCTAATGTCACTATTTAGTCACAGAATACCTATGATTTAGTATGAAAACCGTTCAAAAAACCCGGCAGGTTTTTATGAGACAACGTTACCCCCATAGTAGGGATTTTTTAGTGAGTATTTCTAGAATATATCGCAAAAATATACAGACAGACGTTTGATTGGGTTTAATCCCCACCGAGAATCATCTGTATGTGGAAAACACAGTATCTAATGTTTATTCTAATTCTGGGTGCAGTGTTCTAAATGTATAGTAAGTACGATAAGTATTTTATCAGCAATGTTCCCATAGTACAAGCTACGCTTAGTTTGGGACTAGAAGGCGTTGTGTGAAAATATCCAAGAATATTTATTTTTGTAACTAAAGAAATTGTCCTACAATCAAATGATTTCTTCCGACATTTACTGCAAACTTGATCTAACCATTATCGTTGTCGTATGACGACATTGGACACAGTGGCCGGTCTCGACCGTGTACCTACCTAATTAGATAGCTTGCTGGCTGCGGGCTACTTGTTACAAGTTACAGAACCATCGCTTTCTGAATAGAAATGGGAGGGAAGATGCCAAGCAATAGAGGTTATAGTTCACTGGCTAGTTCATGCAGCTCACCTTAGCTAGCTTAAAGCAAGTTTAAAGTATTATATGGTCTGTGCCTTGGCCAAGTCACAGATCAAATAATACTATACGCCAAGTTGACTTATTTGCACTGGCTAGAGAATATACAGGTAAGTAAATAAAATAAATAAATATTCTTGGACATGTCACAACGCCGAGTTTGTACTACGGGAATCAGATTGCTAATAGAATACTTATACATACACTTTTTTTGTAAATACATACTTTTAATACATAGTAACACCCAGATATAGAGCAAAAATCCATGTTTGTCACACACAAAAATGTTTGTTCGCAGTGGCATCCCCACTGCGAACCACGAAAGGCATGTGCAATTTTTTTGACAACATGAATGTACTAAAATTTACAATAAATTCATTATAGGTAGGTTTCTAATGAATATAATTATAGATATATAAGTACCTAAGGTCAAGTTCTCCAAAGGTTTCGTCGACTCCAAAACTGAAAAGCGCCATCTGTACAATAGCAGCCGAATTAAAACACCCGGAAAAGCGCGAGAACCTCGCGTCTACAAACTGCTACGAGCCTTTCTCTTTCCACTTAGTTCTTCAGTTTTCACGGAGATGGCGCTAGTGTACAACCTTGTTACGTAGTTCAGTAGATATTATTTACGTAACTAGTTTTTTTGCATTTTGTGCAATGTTGTGGTTCAAGATCTTTTGTTTACAAAACTTAGATGGTAAAAAAAATGCAGGTTACCTAAGCCTTAGGAGTCTTTCACACATACACGTTAAAAAACATTTTTTTGAAGCATACTTGTCATATTTTTTTCCGGTTAAAAATTGGTATCATAATCTTCTTTAAAAACTTTTTCTTACCTCCTTTAAATAAAACCTCTTTTTTTAATGTTTTCAATTAAAGGTACCTACTTAGTACATACATACATACATACATCGCAAACAAGATATCTGTTTTTTTTTAATATCTTTATTTATAATATTATTACGGTAAAAATATCTATTTAAAACAAATATATGACTCCCACTCCTACTTAGAAGAGTCATATACTGTGACTTAATTATCTCAACAAAATTCCAACAGTATTTTTACTATACATTTATTATGTGAAATCGGAAGACAATAAAAAGATTTCCCGTCTTCGACACAGTCTGAAAGAGCTCTGTAAAAGTAATCGCGGAAAAAACGCGCACTATAAGTAGGTACGAGTTGGTTTGGTACATGTCACACCTAAGTTAGGTTAGGTTACTAAATTCTGCGATTAAAGAATGTGGTATCAAGTAATACTACCGCCATTGCTTTTAATACCAATTTTAATGAAGACAAAATGCAACCACACCTCAAAAACAGACAAAGATGTCATTGTAACCTACTCCAACCACGCCGAAGCCGAACCGAAGCCGAAAGATCTCGAAACAAAAACCGAAATACAAATAATCATACCGGAAAAACTGATAACGGAGAAGACAATACCCGAAGAGAGAAGAGAGAGAGATCAGGAAAGAGAGAATCAGGAAAGAGACTCAGATGAGGTGGTCTTTATACCAAATGAGAGGGATATAGAAAGAAATGAGGATTATCTAAGAAATAATCCTATAAGAGTTGAAGACTACATCGCGAGAAATGTAGAAGATATTATGGATAACGGGCAGGTTAGGGTTGAAACAGGTAAGATTTATGATTAAAATTCATAGTCATAGCGGCTGAATAGACCCCTAGAAGACGGTTTATGACACAAGTAAAATATCAATAGTTTGATAAAAGCTGGATGCAATAAATGTCAACTGTGTAGTGTTTGCATCGTTTGCATCTATTCAGTAGATGTGCTACCCTGTCTCGCGTGCACCAGTGGTTAGGTAACTGTCAGTGTCAAGCTCCCGACCTGTCAATGTCACCCGTACGTAAGGGCGGGGGACGAGGGGGTCGGGGAGAAGGCTGACGGAGAGGAACACGGACGGAAGGACTGTGATAACTAACTCGGTGTACCAGTGATATAAAATACAGTATTTTACAAACTGGAAGGTGAACTTGACCTAAAATAAATAAATAAATATCCTTGGACCTTTCACACAATGCCTTCTAGTCCGAAACTTGAGCTTGTATTATGGAAACTAGATAAAGATAAAGATAATAATTTATTTGCAAAAACATGTGTAAATAAGGATGCTGTAGGTACATAATTTGGTGACACAACATGTCTTACCAATTTTGGCGTGCAAATAGAGATGGTTTAATAGAAAATAGTTTATTCTGGAAAACTATGGGGCTCCAGCAGTGGCTTTCTCCACGCCGATGACGATAATGATTGATAGGTAGATGATATTTACATGAGTAATGATTATCAATGCCACGTAGCTGAATAAATTAAATGTTCATGGACATTTCACACTACCTACTACGCTCTCTAGTCCCAAACTAAGCAAAGCTTGTACTATGGAAACTAGGTTGCTTACTTTAAAAATCTTAGCATATTTTTTAGGGTTACGGTCCCGTAGGGTTTCGAAACCCTTATGTCCGTCCGTCCGTCTGTCACAAACCGTATTATCTCGAAAACTATTCATAGAGCTATCGACTTCAAATTTGGAATAGTAATAGATCTTATTTTTTAGAATCTCCAGCTGATATAATATTCTTCTCGGGAAAAAATAACGGACATGAAAACACTAAAGAAAGAAAGCAAGCACACGGAGACACAAGAAGGACCGAGACAGAAATAGAAAAAGCAGTTCTAGAACTGAACTGTACTGATCTAAACTGTAATAATACTGTAGCTTCGGTGTGCGGCGGGAAAGTGGAACATAAGCAGTGGAGATACAGATTATTTTTGAACGAATGCTTTTTCAAGAAAGTGAACTGTTACTTCAAACATGAAACAAACAGTAGGTACTAACTAATTTAATCTGAATTATGTTCAAACTGAAACGTTACTTATTTCTATATGTACAAGGATCATTTTGAAACACCTGAGCGCTAATCTTCTAAATATATAAGACTGTTTTGAAGCTGACTGACAATAACGCACAGCCTAATCTATAAGTCCTAGAGGTATGAAATTTGGAGGGTAGTATCCTTATATAGTGTAGGGGTGCACTAAGAAAGGAATTTTGAAAAGTCACACCCCAAAAAGGTCTAAAATTAGGATCAAAGGCTTTAACCAATTAATGCGTATGCTGCTACCACGCGAGCAAAGCCGCGGGCGACAGATAGTCTGCGATAAAACGCTGTAGAGAAGCGTTATGCGCGCATGTGTGTGTAATAGGTGATGTTATACACACATGACATTCAAACCGGAACATATCAATGTGAGCATCACTGTACGAAATAAGTACTAGTACTGAACCCGGACAAACTCTTCCACGTAAACCCCTACTAGTTAGTTTTTTATTCGATTCCAGGATACCACCTCGTGTCTCTAAGCAAGTGCCAGAACATCGCCGTTCATGTTACTACCAGACCTTCGTTCTACCAGCTGTACCCTCCAGCGCCGGTACACAAGCTGACAGATGTCAAATCAGAATCTGTCAAACTGCATAATAGTCGTCGGAGTTTCGCTTCTAGAAGGTAAATGAAGCGTAGACTTGAATGTTAACTAATGTCAAAGGGTCTGGGGCAAACTGGATGGAGCCCAGGTACCAAAATTTTTTAAAACTTGCAATGATGGAAAATTATTTGTTACAATACAAATTGCAGTTTAAAAAAATTAAACAATGTCATTCTAATTAAACAATGTTGACAGGCGTCATGGCTCAGTTGGTAGTAGCTCTGCCTTCCGTGCTGTGGGTCGTGGGTTCGATCCCCACCGAGAACAAACATTTGTGTGTTGTAAATATAGATGTTTGTTCTGTGTCTGGGTGTTTCTATGTACCTATTATAAGTATGTATTTACAAAAAAAAAGTATATATGTATTCTATCAGCCATCTAGTTCCCATAGTACAAGCTTTGCTTAGTTTGGAATCGAAGGCGTTGTGTTAAATGTCCGTGAATATTTATAATTAAAAAAAAAAGCAGCGGGACTCATTGGTTATTACACATTTTACTTCGAAAAATGCGTCATTTTCAATGTTGTTTATCGTATTTACAGGTGTTTACGTCAATATAATTACTTTATTTTGCGTTTTCGTGACTGCTACTGCATAATATATTATGATAAAACCAACTAAGGTTATAAATAACCAAATTAATCTAAAAAATTACTAAATGTATGCAAATCGGGACCTAAAATGCCCCAACGCCTTTATAATACGTTTGGATCATGTTTGAATAACAAGTTGCAAAATCCATAAACCAGGAAGTTGACATTGAAATTGGTTTGGTTCTTTGTGTTTTAATCACGCTAAAACTACCGCTCCGATTTGAATGAAACTTGGAATATAAAGGCTACTTTTTATCCCGCAAAATCAACAGAGGCCCTAGTACGAGTTTTGGTGTGTAAATCTGGTGTGAAACGTCTGACGCCTGCACACCATTGGGCGCTGATTTGTATGGAGACACTGAGCGGATTCTTTGAGAAGCTTGGTCTACACCAAGCCTGTACTCGCATGTCGAGCTTCTCAAAGAATCCGCTTAGTGTCTCCTTACAAATCAGCGCCCAATGGTGTGCTGGGCGTCAGACGTTTCACACCCACACTATACACTGAAAACTTGTACTAGGCCCTCAGGACAAAGGGACATGAACGAAGTCGCGAGCGAGAGCTAGTCTGGATTACAAAACGTCTGGGAGAGCAAAATGTCCCGATAGACTTTCATAGCCATTGAAGGGTAAGCAAGCAAGCTCGTATGAGTTAGTGACCAACTCTGCGGGCCTAAGATGCGCACCGCGAGATATTTGTCATGTCGTTCTGTCAAAATGTAAGCATTTTGTACCAGTTTAGGAACTATTGCATTATCTGTGGTACCTAATGGTGTCGACAAAACGCGCCATAATGTACACTTTTGACACTTCTTAGTCGTCGTACCTCTCTGAGGACGAGATAATAGTCATGCAGAAATGTCAAAAGTTGAAAATTCAAGGCGTGGTTTCTCTACAACATTACCACAGATAATGCAATAGTTCCTAAACTGGTACAAAATGCTTAAATTTTGACAGAACGACATGACAAATATCTCGCGGTGCGCATCTTAGGCCCGCTGGTGACGGAGTTTTTAGGCCGCCTTAAGGCTTCCGTCGTGGCTTAACGACTGCTAGAGCCGGGACCGACAGTTTAACGTGCCCTCCGAAGCACGGAAGCGCTCAGAAGTAAATGCCACTAACGGTCACCCATCCAAATAGTGGCCACGAGCGCTTCAGAAGGGTAATTGATCCTGCAGGTCTTTGTCAATGAGCATGGACGGCAAGTCCTGTTCCCACACGTGTCCGGCCACGTGTCCGGACGACTACCAGCCGCAGTGCGCGTTGTCCGGCGCCGGACGGCGACGGGTCTTCGAGAATCATTGCAAGTTGGATTACAATTCGTGTGCTTTTGGTGTTGGTAAGTTCATACCAGAGCCCCGAGTCTGTGCATTTGTTTTGACTTTCGACTCGAGTATAGCACACGCAAACGCATTCGCAAAGCGAGAAATTTTCTTGGGAATGGCATAATTCCCAAATCTCCCGCTAGAGGCGCTTATGCGGTTTTCGTACAACTCGCTTTGCGAATGCGTTTGCGTGTGCTACACTCGAGTCGGAAGTCAAAACAAAAGCACAGACTCGGAGCTCAGTACCTCTATCACGAACAAATCTGACAGTCACCGCGTTACCGTATTCGAGTTACATTGCGCGTCAATGCCAGTTCGACTGCCAACCGTTGTAGTTCACCGCGCAGTGTATCTCGGATACGCTAGCGTTACTATACGTTTGCGATTGTTACATTTATGCGTGATCAAGGGACTGAGGTTTTTACAATATTTAGCACGCACAACAATTGGTTACGCGAAACGAACATTTTCAAATGCCGAAATCGCAGCTCTTGTCAAAATGGTCGGGTGTTTGATGGACCAAATTTTTTTTTATTCTCTTCCGTTGGATGTTTTCTTCAATAATTTTTGCTATTTAAATAATTATGCATATTATATCGGATAGTTATGCCTAAATCATAGAATTAGGATAAAAACAAGGTCCTAGTATACACAATGTGAACCACCAACTAGGTGAATCCAACGAAGAATGTCACATCGGACACATTTTGGTGAACGTTTTTTGTAAAGTAATGGTTATCGGCAGAGTAAAACTTCGTCTAACGTTACTTTAAAGAAAATACAAAACAGTCTTGTAGCGTTTAGAGGCAAATAGGTTCTCAGTTTGAAACTCTCTTCTCTTCTTTTCTTTTCTCTCTTTTTTTTCCTTTCCTTTTCTCTTGTTTTCGAAAAAGAGTATTTTTTCTATGCTCCTTTTGTTACAGTATGGCGCGCGCGCCCTCTAGCGGAATGCGTTGGCGGGAAGCGAGCGGACATGCGTCAAAACCGCGGATTCATCGACTGGATGCAGCGAGTTGGTATCGTGGATAACAAGGGGAGGCTGGTGCTTTCTTAGACCTCTGACTAAGAAGAGACCTCTTTACTTGAAATGAAATGTATTTATTCGCAAGAAGTATGGTCAAATTACAAGGTGTTCATAATTTTAAGTTTGCGTTGACAACCGTCAAAAAAACTTCGAAGCATTACAATTTTGCGCACCAAAAGATGCACACCGCGAACTTCCGCACCTACGCTCACATTTGTGCACCAATTGATTTTAAGTTTGTTGCGCAAAAGTGGAATAGTTTGCTTGCGCATTTCTGAACATATCAATAAAGTCAGTGAAATTTAATATGAAAAATCGCAAATAACAATGTTGTGTGTTTTGAACAAACATTATTTTCCGACCAAGAAAATTATTTTTTAGCTTATTTTCCACTTTTTCATTCAAATGATACAAATAATGAAAATTGAAAATTGAAAATCTCTTTCTATTTAAAAAAAATGCTAAATAATAAAACATTTCACCAAAAAGTTTACGGAAAAAATCAAGAGTTTCCTGAATTATCTTAACGAAGTTGAATATTCAAATATTCATGTCTATGAATATGCAGTGGCATTAATTTCTCCATTGTCTACCTTTAGGCTTTTATCTTAAGCTGTAGGTAAAGTTATACCGGGTCTGTATTTTATGTACTGTCAGTTAAGTTAATAGTTCAATGATCACAGTTAACACAACAACAAAGTGTGCCAAGAGGACTAAAAAAAAATCGTACAACAATATCAATTCGGATATTGTCATAAAATAGAGTTTTGCTTAAACATTCTAAAACCGTTTTTATTTTTATTCTAGCTTAAATAGTTTTTGAGTTGTAGTAAAAATTATATAACTTTACGAATCGCATATATCTCGTAATATCTCAGAAACGGTGGCTCGTAAAAAAAAGTATTGGGACATTTTTTATAGATTTAATTATCTGATCTACAATTTTTGTCTGGGCTAATCTACTATATAAAATTAAGTCGGGTTTTCCTTCCTGACGCTATAACTCCAGAACGCACGAACCGATTTTCACGGTTTTGCATTCCTTGGAAAGGTCTCGGGTTCCGTGAGGTTTATAGCAAAGAAAATTCAGGAAAAATTTCAACAGAAAAGCAGGAAAATGGAATTTTGAAAAGTCACACCCTAACGCGAGCAACGCCGCGGGAGACGGCTAGTTTTATGATAAAACTTACCGTTTTGCTGAAAATCGCGAAAAATCCGTTAAACTTTTTTTGCACGTGCCGGATCGATGGAGACTTTCCACATTTCTTTTATAATAGTGTATTCAACAATCCTACCAATTTTCAGCCAATCGGGAATTATTGTAACCTCACTCCTATTTTTTGGTCTAATTTGACCGGACTAAGTGACACATAATCAAGACGTAGGTAAGAGAAATTGACATTCTACAGAGAAAAAACAAAAACATTTTTGAAAGTTTAAAATTGGAAGTGACTTTTGATGCTGACTGTACCTATTCTAGATGCTCTAATAGATTTTGATAGGCTTTTAGCCGGCTAAGTGAACTAACGCGGCCAAAAATTGCATTAGCTTTTTGGCTAGATATTTTAAAACGAAAAAAACGCTGCGAAAATTGCTAAAACCCAACGCAACGTAGGGAACTCTGAACAAAAATATTTCGTCACGTGACAACTTTAAATCAAATGAGAAAAGGTTACTTTTTTCCAGGAATAAAGTTTGTTATTGGAAAATATCGGAAAATAAAAAAAAACACGTGGTTCGGAAGTCGACAGAGTAAATATTTCATTTGCTGCGGGTGCTAACGTCACATTGACATGGAACTAGTGAATATAATCTATGGTCAAACACCACAGCCCCCGTATTGCTCTGAACTGCTTTCGCTGCTCAGCATAATGCCAAGTGACGTGGCTACAGATATACGAAAACAAGAAGCTTTTGACCGCAAAAAACGCGCTTAAACGCGCTAATGTCACTATTAAGTCACAAAATACCTATGATTTAGTATGAAAAGAGTTCATAAAACCTGCCAGGCTTAAACCTGGCTGGTTTTTATGAGACAATGGTATCGATTCGCTTGTTGCATTTTTCTAAACTAACCTAATTTGACAGCACTAAAAATGTTGCCGTCCCTTTCTCATAAACTGAAACGACAAGGACGGCTATAATTTTAGAGCTGTCAAATTAGGTTAGTTTAGAAAAAGGCAACAACCGAATCGATACCAATGTTTGCCTTCCCAGTTTTAAAGTTGTGTGTCTGTTCTGCGGACCCTTACCTATAGCTCCAAAAGTCGGTCTCCGATTTGAATATTTCATTTCCCTCACAAAAATCGCTAGCTAGCTTGCGAATAGGGGTGACAACACAACTTTAACAGATACAGCCCGTATTTGCACAATTCGCGAGATTAGAAATCCAGCTAATTAGAATTTGACACCCCTATAATCCAAGTTAATTTTGACTTGCAAAGTCGTAAAGGGATGAAACTTGGTAATAGAGAATCGTTTTACAGTCTCATTTGGGTGTAATCGGCCACCGACACGATGCCTACACGATACACGATGTTGGAATTGTGTACCTCTAAGGGCTATCTCATCAGTTTTAGTTTTCACGTTTTCAGATGTTTCCACTTTTATTTAGAATTTTCAACCATTCTGATAGAAAAAAGTGCATTATAGATTTTTTTATTAAAATTAGCATTTCTTTATTTCTATTTTGAAGAAAGAGTCAGCCTTCGTTCGTTTTCGACTACCCCCATATCGTAAGCTCTGAACTGCTTTCGCTGCCCAGCATAATGTCAAGCGACGTGGCCACAGATATACGAAAACAAGAAGCTTTTGACGGCAAAAAAAAACGCTGAAACGCGCTAATGTCACTGTTTAGTCACAGAATACCTATGATTTAGTATGAAAACAGTTCAGAACCCTGCCAGGCCTACACAAAATGACGCTCAGCATGGAGAATTTATAGTCAACGTAAAAATCATCGTCACCAAAACCATTCGATATGACCCAATATCTGTATTTCTTTATTTGTACTCTTGACGATGCTTTTGCTGACTGAATTTTATAATATTTTTTACTTCTTGATTTTAGCTTGTTTTTAACCGACTTCAAAAAAGGAGGAGGTTCTCAATTCGGTTGTATTTTTTTTATGTTTGTTACCTCAGAACTCCGTCATTTATGAACCGATTTGAAAAATTATTTTTTTATCTGCTTCCAGGTTGGTCCCGAACTGCCATCATCATCATCATTTGATGATGAAGGCGTATCAAATTGAAGTCGGTTTTTCGAGTTTTTTAAACTTATAAATTATGTTTTGTGTGTGTGTACCTTTTTTATTGAAATGTATACCTATTTACTGTGACTGCTCTAAGGACATTGTAAAATGTTGAAAGAACAATAAATGAATTTAATTGAATATTGGTATATTATTATTCATCATCATCATTTCCCTGCCCTTATCCCACGCTAGGTGGGGTCGGCACAACATGTTTTCTTCTTCCACTCACTCCTATCGTTCGTCAATTCTGAATCTACTCCTCCCACATTCATATCTTCTTTCACACAATCCAACCACTTCTTCTTCGGTCTTCCTCTACTTGCATACACCACACTCACGTTCATAACTCTTTTCGTAATATGACTTTCATCTCTCCTCATTACGTGTCCATACCATGCTAATCTACCACTCCTCACCTTTTCAATAATAGGCGCCACTTTCACACTTCCCCTGATATACTCATTTCTTATTTTATCCAACCTCGTAACCCCACACATCCATCTTAACATTCGCATCTCAGTAGCATGCACTCTCCTTTCATTATTATTAACCATTTAAAAATATAAGCCATAATCCAGCAGGTAATGCCCAACTCACACTTGGCCGTCTGCCCCGGACATATCTGATGATATAGGACCACTTTACAAAGCTAAGTCCAAACCATGAATTTATAGAACCCCTTTACAAGAGCCTCGACCGACACCCGTGTAATGTTGTACAAGTAGGAATACAGGGTTTGGATATGGCATCTGTTATACACGGTTTATAGATTGAAAAGTGCGCTAATCTGGTTATTTCTTTATATTAAAGTATGGAACCACTGCCGGGCTTTGTAATTTACACTGTGGGTGAACGCGTGCGTTTGTAAAATGTATGATCTATGCTATAAAAAGCTAAAAACTATAATTAATGATTATGGATAAACTAAGTATGCAGATCTACTAAATAAAGGATTCTGATTCCGAAAATCGAGTTTGTCTGTTTGTTTGTTCGCGGATCACCCCTTAACTGCTGGACCATAATTTCAACGAAACTTATACCTACCATTCGGAAGCCCCTTTTCTGGATTGAAACGTAGGTTATTTTTTATTAAAATCAGAGACGCGGATTCTTAGATACAGCTTGAACTCTCTAAACCAAAACTAACTCTAACTAAAACTTTCTAAAAGCAGCCATTTGCTACGAGGTTCATCGTACGCTGGTGACAGCTATTTATGTAAAAAGTTTCGCGTACCTACGTAGTCGCAGGCATCAGCCAGTTTTAAATAAATATAAAATATGTACTAACGCCTCCTCGACGAGCCTGACCGTAAGTAGCCGATATTACAGTTTCAAGACCGTTTGCCTTTGCCTGTTTGTTAGTACTTTCCTATAAAAATTATACCACATCTACTTTAGAGTTTCTGAACTCTGCGATTTTCGTTTTATGCGAGGGTTGAATGGAGATCACAGAGGGGATGATTTGACATTGGAGAAAATTCTCGAAGTATTGTTTGGTCAGTTATGATTTTATTTTTAGCAAATATTTTGTGACAATTATTAACAAAAAAAAAAAATTAATGTTTATAATAAATAATACAGTTTTAAAATTCGGAAAAGTGATTAACTTATATAGGTAGTGCTGACTGTACCACACAAAAAATAACAATGCAAAATATTCTATGTCTTAAATGTTTGTGTACCTACGAGTATCTACAAACTTTTTTGAGAAAACTCACGGTGTTTTCCTTCAGCTCTTGAGAGCATTGCGGATATATTCCAGAAACCCCCACTAAGAAATTCCTATCAGTGGCATATAGGTATATATTCTAAAAAAATCCAAAGATGTACGACATGAGTTTATTCGTCCAAGTACACGACCGGAATTGAACCTACGACCTTAGGATCGAACAGCAGTGTTGCTACCTTGACTATATTTACCTATAATTTGTTTAATTCAAAAACTTCCCTGCGTGTATTACTCACATACTAAACTAACAAGGAACATGAACCCGCACCCGAAACTTTGTTGATTTCGCCTAACAGCCACTTAAGTTTAAGTGAAGTTAGTTACCATGACCTTTGCAGGTTAAGTACGGTCGGGAAAAGTTCTACCTATCTACTACCTACTACCAGATAGGTTACTCACGACCACAGTTCCAATCCGGATTCACGGAATTTGACAGATCTCGTGTCATTTTGTACTGAAAAATGACAGGACTTCTGTCAAAATCTATGGATCCGGATTGGAACTGTATTCGAGAGTATCTAGCCCACCTGTTTCGATGTTATGTTAGTAGGTATTTGTTCTTCTTCTTCTTTTATTTATGGTCAAGTGAATTATGGCAGAGGATTCGAGTTCGATTCGAGTTTTGTCATTTTTGGAAACAAGCGACATAAATAAATAAAAAAAAACATATAGCACTTTTATTTTAATGGTTTTTCTTGTGTTATTGTGAGTATTGTTGTTTAATTTTGGTGGAATTTAAACCAATAATACTTAGGTTGCAACATACCTAAAGTGAGCCATTGAAATACATTGTGTGTAAAATGTTTCCAAGTTTTGAATGGAAAATGCACCATATTTACTCGAGTTGACTAAATACTTTTTTCAAATTATTCACTTGGCAAAATGTCTGTTGAAATGACGGACATAGGCCATTAATAAAAGAAGAAGAAATATATTTAGGTAAATTGATAGTATTTCTAGTATTCAAATATGTGCTTTTACTAATAAATATTCTGTAGCAAATATTAGGTATGTATTTTGAGTATCAATCATGTAAATACTAGAAACCGAAATTGATAATTTCAAAATTTTCTTGTTCAGTGATTTCGCCCGTGGCGCCATCTGTAATTAGTTTGTATTCCCGCCGGCAATGCTCTGTTATTTTTAATCAAGATCTCATTTAGGGGTGTTCAATGTTCATCCCTCTGGTTTTCAACCTCATGGTGATTTCTGGTGCTGTTATTAGTTTGGCGCTATAAGGCGCTATTTGGCGATTTGTGAAATGACTACTGGTATTATAACGCACTAGCTGCTGCCCGCGACTTCATCTGCATCCCGTTTGAGTTTGATCCTGTTGATTTTCTGGGATAAAAAGTTGCCTATGTTAATCTTACAAACCAACTATATTAATTCAAATTTCATCCAAATCGGATCAGTAGTGAAACTACTGATCCGATTTGGATGAAATTTGATATATATATTTTCCGTGACCTGGATTAACACATAGGCTACTTTTTATCCCGAAAAATCAACGGGATCCAACGGGACGCGAACGAAGTCGCGGGCGGCACCTAGTTTATAATATTCGTGGGACTAAGTACCAATTTTATTTTAAGTAGCCGAATAAAAGAAAATACCTAATAAGTTTAGTTACTGTTAAAAGTTGAAAGATCACAGTGTTAGGTACTAGCTAACCTATACATAGATATAAATATCACCAAATTATGAATAACAGGCCAAACCCTACCAAAGTTTTTAATTAAATATTTAAATTCATGCTACAACCCGAGATAAGAAGGCGGGAGATTTCGCGGTATGACCAAGCAATCTTGATACTTGAAACTAAAATAATAGGCTTTATTCCACCAGTGGGCCAGCCAGTGAACTTGATGGGAATAATCCTGATAAAAACAAGTTTTTTCGTATTTTTACCCAAATGCGCGGAGTAAAAGAAGAGTTATGAGTTTTTTTATGTATAGGTATGTGTGGTGGTCATGTCATTGTGTCCCTCATAGCTAAAAATATGCTTCTCCATGTATTAAGTATAGCGATCATAGAGCTTTAACATAACCCCTGAATCTGTTGTTGCATTTTTGTAAAGTAAAATAATTTGACGTTTTCTTTTTTCTAGTGACTTATCCTTCAGTTTTGACTAGGTATACGGATGCTTGAGTGAGTAATAAAAGTATAAAGTATCAATTTCACTCACGCTAGTACAATTCCAAGACATTGGGGCGGTAATCGCGCATCGGAGCGCGCTCCGTCACGCGACTTGTCGCAGTCGCGCTAAATGATTTGTTCAATGAAAGAATTTATTCAACCGTGCTACTACGTGACATCGAATCAATTGGAAATACGCCCCCATATCGCAAGCTCTGAACTGCTGAACTGCTCGCTGCCCAGCATAATGTCAAGCGACGTGGCTACAGATATACGAAAACAAGAAGCTATTGACGGCAAAAAAACGCGCTGAAAAGCGCTAATGTCACTATTTACTCACAAAATACCTATGATTTAGTATGAAAACCGTTCAGAAAACCTGCCAGGCTTAAACCTGGCAGGTTTTTATGAGCCAGAATTGCCCGCCGCCGGGGCCTACACATTGCATTTGTGCCTCTTTGGGGTACCTCTGTGGGGTACCGAGGCCCTCCAGGTTTTAAAATTCTTTCAGGGCGTCTAGTCGAAGCGACGTGTGACCCGAAGGCTGGTGATGATCTGGGGCCAGCGTATCAGCATTGCTATCCAGCGGGGCAATGCAGCCAGTGTCTTGGGCACGTTTCCGATTACTACTGATTTGGACCAGTTGAGCTATCTATAAATCCTTCGCAACGGTTTGTAGATAGCTCAACTTTTTCATGCCTGAATTTTACAGAGAACAGTCAGTGGTGAGTTTAGTAGTGATAAAACTACACTGTAATATGGGCAAAGCCACGGCCAGAAGCTAGTAGATTCATAATCTACCGCACTCTACCGCACGACATACGAATTGTTAGAGAAATATTATGTCTACCGGTGCCTGTTTGCACAGGCTAATTGGAACGCGTCGCCTACGGGCCTAGAGCTGGGACGATAGGTATTAGTCGATAAAATTTTATACGTTCGAAATTGTCTAAATATAATTATAATATATCTGGTCTGTCTTTATTGTATAGGCGGTATACGTAATGTCATGACGTTTTCTACTACCTAGTGATTGTTTTAGCAATAGAACTTGAGTAGAGTCTAAGGGGTATATGCATGGTCTAACTCTGTTGTTAGCTCTTCGCGCTGTCATGCAAGTTATAATAACAGAGTTTTATTTTAAACCGCGCTAAAATGACTTCGTCTAGTTCTGTAATTTTTGGGAGCAATATTAGCACTTTTTTTTTCTTGTAAGTAGGTATTGTTGTTTAATTTTAGTGGAATTTTTACCAATAATACTTGAAGTCGTAGCATAAAGTGTGAGCTGTTGGATAAATGTGTATAAATAAAATTCGTTGTCATGTTTTAAAGGGAAAATTTACCATTTTGCCTTCGAAACAGACGACAGCCGATTTGACGAACGACTTGACTTGACTAGGTAATATTATTTCAAATAATTCACTTGACAATGGCAAAATTCTCAGTCGAAATGACGGACAGAGGCCATAAATAGAAGAAGAAATAACAGAAAACAAAAGAATGTCGACCACGTAAAATCATCGACATAAAACTACCCCACTGTCCCACCCCTATAGATTTCTTGTTTAAATATTAATCGAGGCGACAAAGGGTCGATTGTCGGTATTGTGCTACCTTTGTGCGGCAATTCCGTTAGGAGCCGTGTTTTATAAGGATTATACTAAGCATAGGGTTATAGAGAGCTTAAAATATCAGAGTCCCGAGTCTGTGCATTTCTCGCAAAGCGAGAAATTTTGTATGAAGCCCAGATAAGCGCCTCTAGCGGGAGATTTGGGAATTGTGCAATTCCCAACAAAATTTCTCGTTTTGCGAATGCGTTTGCGTGTGCTATACCCGAGTCGAGAGTCAAAACAAATGCACTGACTCGGGGCTCAGTAGTAAGTGTGGCAACGAGAGTATACGGTGAGGGTATTCCAGAAATCCCCACTTTGCTCATCCCAAGCAAACGGACCATTGCAGATTTTTATTTCACATCGAGCCTACTAAAAAAAACCCGACGAGCCCACTATGCAAATAAGTGGGTTTGATGAGATTTTTTTTTCCCATCCTGCCCACCAGTGGGCCGGCCGGTGGGCGCCACGGGAATAACCCAAATCCCCGAGCAAGCAGACCATTTTAGAATTTTTTCCCAACCAGCCCACTAATTTGCATAGTGGGCTCGTTAGGATTTTTTCCCATCGAGTGAGATAGCCGGGTTCGATAACCCGTAAAATCGTTGTAAAAGTATTTTCTAAACCTCATTGAAGGAAATTCTCAAGGGGCGGCGCTCAAAGACGTTATTTGATTTTAATTTCCAAACCCCATTTTGAATTCATTAATCTTTCATGACTTGTTGAATGAAGGATCCGAAAGAGGGTTAGATAGGTTAAAAACTTCGAAGTTTTTAACAACATAAGACCCTTTCACTCTGCCACAGAAGTGCTAGCTCGTGGCTAGGCTTCCTTAGTCAATCTTCACCGATTATCTAAGTTAAGCGACGTTCTGCGCGGTCACTATTTGGATGGGTGACCGTTAGGGGCATTTACATCTGAGTGTTTCCGTGCTTCGGAGGGCACGTTAAGCTGTCCCGGCTCTAGCAGTTAAGCCATGACGGAGGCCTTAAGGCGGCCTAAAAACTTCGTCACCAGAATTGGCCACTAACTCATACGAGCTTGCTTGCTTTGCTATCGCCGACAGGACATCTATACGATATTAATAAAAACAACCTCAAAAAAGATTTATACTTGTATTTGCAGTAGGTATGTATAATAATTATTTTTTCAAATCGCTTTCGTCATATAGATATGCAATGCTTCTATCTATAGCACTATATAATGCTCTGCAGACCTAGCGTGGTGAGACTCTACCTAAATTCAAAATGGAACCAAACTTCTCAAATATTGGCACACGGTATTCTCGCTTCCATTTTATTTCAATCATAACACAGACGGACAAAAAAACCGCAAAAAGGGGGGTATGGGTGGTCAGAGGTGGTCAAAAACGCTGACCGTTCGACGGGGGGGGGGGGGGTAAAAAAACCCTGACCTTTAATTAAGGATTGATTCCTATCAATTATTTATTGGAGGTATGGAGGGAAAATATGGAATTTTCGATGCTATGAGTTCGTGAGGCAGTACTGCTTTGATAATGGAGTCTTTTTAGTTTCAGTGGACATCGTCGGAAAAAGAGGTTACTGCTTAACCAAATCAGTTAAATTAAAACTGGAAAAACACGTCATTCAAGTACACGAAATTGCATAGGTATTTTGCTTTCAATAGAGCAATCCCAATGGAGTGTCATCGTCCGTCTTGGAAGAAACTTACGTCCTAGGACGTAAGTTTCTTCCAAGACGGACCATAGAAAAAGAAGAATGGTAGGTATAGCTATACCTACCATTCTTCTTTTTCTATGGTAACTATGTATGTTAACCAATTTAGGAAGCACACTCAAGTAAGAAACGGTTGAAGTATTGAGGAGCTTAATGAATATTTTATTTACAAATGTGTAACAAAAATCTAGTAAAAATACCAACGGAATTTAATTGCAATATTGGTTTAAATACTGGTAGTACGTAGGCACTCTTTCTCCTGAAATCGTCCGTAAAACCGACACCCTCACAAAAAGCAGTCCCCGCGCCGTGACGTTGGCCAGACATCGCTAATTGACCTATCCAGACCCCCCGGCTATTTTTATCCCGTTACCCTATAGAGTTGGTTTTTAAAAAGCCGGAATTTGACCACAGGTCGGATCCAATTCCGGAAAACAGCAGAAAAGGTTTTTTTTTTAATCCAAAACGATACAATAATACTAATTTCTGTTATGTTTTAATAAAAATAAATTGTACAATCTTATGCCAGTAGGTATTTAATTCCTTCAATTGTTTTTGACATTTTCGTATAGGAATTTCTTGTTTAAAAATTCTTCAAACGGTCTGGCCTCTTTCGAGATAATGTTGATTTTTCCGCCTACCGATCACCGTTTGAATTCTAATGCAATAAATGTCTACAGAATTAATCAATTCACAGATTGGTACAACACCGACATTTTTGTCAAATTGAAATATTTAAGATAAGATAAGATAACGTTTATTCAGCCACCACAATAAAAAAGTGAAAACAAGAAATAAAGGTAAAAACTAAAATAACAAACTATAAATAAATCTACATCAATCGCCTTCGAGTTCTGTCATTTGTAAGGGAAACATCGTCATTTTTATTTTAATAGTTTTTCTTGTGTTTATCTGAGTATAGTTGTTTAATTTTGGTGGAATTTAAACCAATAATACTTGTGGTCGTGGCACAAAGTGTGAGCCATTGGAATAGAAGTGTTTAAAAAGGTGATTTCCTTAATGATAGATTTCTTTTCAAGTTTTGAAGGCAAAATTCCACCATTTTCCTAAACAAACGACAGTCGACTTGACGAATGACTTGACTTATATTATTTCAAATATTTCACTTGACACTGTCAAAATTGTCTGTCGAAATGACGGACAGAGGACATAAACAAAAGAAGAAGAAGAACTTAAACATTGCTTAGTTATCAGTGTTTAGTACAAAATGTATGTAATTATACGTAAACCACGTAAATCAGATCACATTTAACTTTTACATTAAATTAAGAAAGAGTAAAGTGTTCTTTTAAGATTACTTACCGACTATGACGGAGGCCTTAAGGCGGCCTAAGAACTCCGTCACCAGAGTTGGCCACTAACTCATACGAGCTTGCTGGCTTTACCTACCAACCTAGTTATGTTCCGACTTTCTTTAGCCGGAAGGTCGAGAACTCTACTCAAACACCAGATGTCGCTGATGTGATTGGGAGAGAATTATATAGCGTATTTGATTAGAAATGTGGTTTGTTTGAGGCTTATCGACAAATTGAAACAAACTCAGTCGACTGCCTATTAAATGTCAACGTATTCGATTCATATTGCCTGTTAACAACAGCGTCACCGTCGAACGTTTCAGCGTCACCGCGCAGTGTATCTCGGATACGGTAGCATTCGCGTTTACGATTACATTTATAAGAGCTATAGCGCACTAGCGGCCGGGCCGCAGCGGCCAGCGGGCCTAAAATGCGCACCGCGAGATATTTGTCATGTCGTTCTGTCAAAATGTAAGCATTTTGTACCAGTTTAGGAACTATTGCATTATCTGTGGTGCCTAATGGTGTCGACAAAACGCGCCATAATGTACACTTTTGACAGTTCTTTGTCGTCGTACCTCTCTGAGGACAAGATAATAGTCATGCAGAAATGTCAAAAGTTGAAAATTCAAAGGCGCGGTTTCTCGACAACATTACTACAGATAATGCAATAGTTCCTAGACTGGTACCGAATGCTTACATTTTGACAGAACGACATGACAAATATCTCGTGGTACGCATCTTAGGCCCGCAGGCCGCGGCGGCCATCGAGATAGATACATTAGTATGAAATCGCCATAGAGCACGCGCACCTGGCCGCACGCGGCCTGCGGCCACACCAAGCCGCAGCGGCCAGCGAGATCGAAGCGACGCATTTGCGGCCCGTGTTCAGTCGCTGGCCGCTGCGGCCACTGAGATCAATTGCATTGTAGTTAAATCACCGGTGTGCGCGCACTAGCCGCGGCGGCCGCACGTATTAAGGAACTACAGCGTTATTTATTTACATTTAAATTTAGTTACAATGCCGGTGATTGATGGACTTAATTTTCTTAACAGTTCTTCAAACGAAGACTTGCTCATCCGCAAATAATTAAAGAACTTGTCATCATATTGCTGAAGATCGGTGAAATAAGTATGAAATAATCCCTTTGTTCGCCTTTCACGTAGCAAGGGATGAACCCAATATTTTTTCCTTTTCTTTTACCGCTTCTTACTTATAAGATACAAAACCTCAACGTCCATTTGAAGCGCGCTGTATGTGCAACTGACGATCGTAGCCGCGGTTTTGGCCGCGTTGCAAATCGCAACCGCTGCGGCCGCTAGTGCGCTATTGCGGATAGTGTTGAAGACTAGCGATGTCAGAAAAATTTTTTTACCTAATAAATTAAGTATGTAGGTAGGCCAAAGTCATTTGAACTTATTTTAAAAAGTAAAAACACTATGGTAACTTAAACATAACAACTGAAAATCACGCTCTATAAAGTGTTAAAATACATACACATACATTTGACAGGCGTCATGGCTCAGTCGGTAGTAGCTCTGCCTTCCATGCTGTGGGTCGTGGGTTCGACCCCACCGAGAACAAAAATTTTGGTGTGGCAAACATAGGTGTTTTTTCTGTGTCTGGGTTACTATGTATCACATGTATTTACAAAAACAATGTATATAACTATTGTAACCTTCGATTTTTAACACTTTACATATAATCTACACGTTAGAAAAAATCATGGCAATTACCTAGTAAAACGTACCTAGTTTGAATCTCCCGCTAAAATATTTCAAATTTTCCTTTCATCGAGATAGAATCATTATCATAAGAACTCGGGCCTAGAACGGCCTGCTAGGGCGATTTGGCACCGGTGCGATACTTCGTTATTATTGGCATTATTTTTACTTCAACTATTACTAAATTTCACATAATATTTCTCATAAACAAAATAATAAAAAACATTCGTTCGATACCGATTCGGTGGTTGGTAGAGAGTTGAGTTACCGAGACGGCAACCCCGATACAAAGAAAAATAAAAAATAAACACTCTATGATCCATGCCAAACGGAATCGAGAATAAAAAAAACCGAGCCTCTTGTCTGTGGTAGAGAGGAGATTTTGAAAATGGTTGAGTCATCTCGAACCAACGAATTTTAATTTTATTTCGGTAAATAAGCGACATTTATACTCGAAAAAAGAATACCGAAGTTGTTTCTACGACACATTTACATGAGATACGAGTTTCCAATCAGTTTGCAGTGCGAATAAGCATAACACAAGGTCGCTGAACGCAAAATATTCATACGTTTTGACCCACCAAACTTCAGGTAATTTTATATCGATTTCTACTGTGATCCTGGACAAATCCGATAGCGTTTAGACTACTCAAAGTTGACCCATGCATTCGTATCCATTTACTTCAGGTCGTACCGGCGTAAACGCGATTTGCGAAGTCAAGATTGGACCGGAACGTTCGTAACCGTCTTCAAGCATTTTCATACAAAATACAACCAGCATATCCGACCATACCAGCCTCAAGGTAGATATCTTTAAATAACGGTAAAAACCTGCCAAAATTTCACATAAAACTACCTACTGTACCTCGATGAAGAAATTTTCCTACTCAGTAACTAATTTATTTTATTTATAATCTTCAGCGAGGCTGTCAAGTGGCGATCAGACTTCCTGAACCACACCACAAAACGCCCGCGTCGAACGAGCCTAGCAGCTGGTCGATACCATACCTAAAGATCCGAGCACGTTCACTTCGCATACCCAAAACAAAACGGCTAGTCAATAGTAGCTCAGGTTAGTTAGAATAGGAAGAAAGGCAGCTAAAACCCGTTCTTCACCACTACTCACCTACCGGATCAAGAGTTTTCCCTATCCCTAACTACTACTAACTCGAGTATCATATTGTAAAAATATCAAAGTTTCCGCCGAGTCAGACGTCAGATGTGCACCATTCAGCTATAGTATCTCTTTAGTATACTTTTAGGCAATTTCTACCTAATTTACTTAATTTTAAGTACTATAAAGCATAGCATTTACACCTAATTGTTACTATGTACTTGGAATAAATAAATTCTTGTAATTTTGAGTTTTTAAACTTATTTTCTTCTTTGCCTGAGTTTTCCCCTACGGCAGGAAGGAAAAACTGTTACATTTTGGCGCCCGAACATTAGGACAAGGTGACACATGACGAAAAGGTAAACAATTTTGTCTTTTTTCTGGTCAATTTATAGCTCAGCGATTACTGACCTCTGGCGCGGCGAAAAACTTAATATTCAATATATCTTCAGTTTTATTAGGTATTAACTTTAAAATCAGTGCTAGGAAGCATTGTTATACTATTTTAATACTAATCTCGTTAAAATTCCTGTAAAAATTGTCATATTTTAACATTTTTTTGAGTTATTTTACTTGGTTATTAGAAAACTAAAATTTCATTTTATTCTTAACTTTTTGTGCTTATTATCTTTAAAATTGTACCTTAGCGTTATTATAATATTATTACCCTACTACTACTACCAAAATAACGCAAAGGTTTGCATTTTTTAAGCATTTTTTTCTTATTTTTATTTGTTCTATTGGAAACTTATTTTTTATTTTTGTGAAGAAATCAGTTGTTGTTTAGATGCAAATTTGATCTGGATTGGTGCTATATCTGCTCTGCATTCGCCTCCTTACGATTCATAGCTAATTTCATAACATTTATTACATAATTGTAATTTTTCTAACCCTACCTACCTACATTCCTACCTACTTACTCCAAGATGCTGGAAGAGAGACCAATAGCGTTTAACGTCTTGGCTAAGGATGAGCTTGAATATGAGGTAAAGATTAGGGGCGCGACGCCAACATCAGATACATTGACGGCTTTGAGAACTCAGGTTCGAACCCTGAACAAGGAAATTCCCTCGGATGAAGTTGTAACATGTGACTTTGATTCCGGATCTGAACTTGAGATTGTCCAGGCTAAGCTTGATAGCCTAACTGATCTAACGACAGGCGCAGCTCTTAAACCTTGTTCTCTAAAGGTACTTAACCGTGTCCAAGCATTGGGCCACCACCTATTTCATAGATTTGGTCGTATACCAACTCCCAGTAGTGAGAGTAAGTTATTTTCCCTTCATAGTAATTTGCAAGAACGTTTAGATCGTTTATTGAGAAAGTTAGATGGTATCTTGTGTAACTTCAAGAGTAGTATCTCACCTCCCACACCTGAACCTGAACAGGAACTAGAACCTGCAGGAGTAGCTAGTACTAGTAACAAACATTCAGCAGTTCACACTCTAAATGTCAAATTCAATGGTAAAACATGTGTAAAAGCCTTCATACAAAGATTAGAGGAGTTATGTTTATCTAGGTCGATCTCTAATTCTAAACTTTTCAATTCAGCGGCTGAACTATTTATTGATGAGGCACTCTGCTGGTACCGAGGAGTCCGTTCAGAAGTCACTAACTGGGAGGAATTAAAGTCTGTACTGCTAGAAGAATATTTACCTTTTGATTATGACCATCGGTTGATGCAAGAAATTAGAACACGGACCCAGGGTCGTGATGAAAGTATTATTAACTATCTAAGCGTTATGCAGAACTATTTTACTCGTTTATCTAAACCTATATCTGATGAGGAGAAGCTGAATATTACTTTATACAATGTTAGACCTTTCTATACAAACCAAATGGCCCTGAATCCAGTTGCCACCTGGAAAGATTTGAAACAAAAGTGTAGGCTACTAGAAAATGCTAAACAAAGATCTGAATTGTTCTCTGAACCTCCTAAAAACACTGCTGCTTGTTTAGCACCAGACTTATGCTATAAAAATCCATCAGGCGCGCAAATATCTTCAAAAGTTGCGGCGATGCACTCTAGGGATAGTGAATTCTGCGTCCGTTGTAGAGTCAATGGCCATAGCCTCACCACATGCCCGGCACCATTCACATTGGTTTGCTATCGTTGCGGCGAGAAGGAAGTAACCTTCAAGACCTGTCCTAAATGCAATAATAATAAAACTTCGTTGTCTGCGGTCCCAAAAAACTCCCATTAGTGGACCAGCGACCAGTGACACCAGCTAGTTGCAATCGAGCTGGTGATGGTGAACAGAGGTCCCGGCTTCTGCCCACCAGAGATTTTCCGAATAGGAAGTCTTCCGCCCCGCTGGTTCACGAAATCAGGAGTGATGATAAACGTCCATTTCTTACTGTCTCCGTTTATGACCTAAAAGTGAGAGGTTTACTAGACTCCGGCGCTGATATATCCATCATAGGCAACGATGCTTTTAAGCACTTCCAGAACCTAGTAACCATGCATGAATCCGATGATTTACATTACATACGAACGGCCGACGACTCATTTTCTCCTGTTTCAGGTTATGTTTTTTTACCTGTAACAGTTGGTGAGAATAATAAGGCCATAGTCAAATTCTATATCGTACCTGGTGTTACCACCGATTTAATTTTTGGCATAAATTTCTGGAAACAGTTCAACATCGCACCCGACGTGCTTGCGTTACTTGATAGAAGAGAATATTTTTCGGAAACGGACAGTGTAAATACAATAGCTTCGGAAAGTAGGTTTTTACATGATTTCGACTCTTTAACCGAGTCGGAGCGGGAACAAGCTCAAGAAATCATATTACAGTACGAAGCAATTTCAGCAGAGAAGAAGGGCCTTGGAATGACCCACCTGGTATCCCACAAAATAGATACCGGCGACCATTCACCAATAAAACAGCGCTACTACCCCATGTCCCCTGAGAAGTTGACAGAAGTAAACAGGCAGGTCGACCAAATGTTGAGAGACGGCGTCATCGAACCAAGCAACAGCGCGTGGAGCAGTCCAATTACTCTTGCTCCAAAGTCGGATGGTACATACAGATTTTGTTTGGATAGCAGGAAGTTGAATGAAGTCTCTAAACACGATGCGTACCCACTCCCTTACATCAACAACATCCTGGATCAGCTGGGAAACGCAAAATATTTGTCATCCATCGATCTGAAGGCTGCCTACCACCAAATACCTCTGGATTCCATGGAATCAAGAGAGAAAACCGCGTTCACAGTGCCAGGACGAGGCTTATTTCATTACACACGCATGTGTTTTGGTCTTACGTCATCCGGCGCGACCCAACAGCGCTTAATGGATAGGTTATTTGGCCCCGAGTTCGACAATAAAGTATTCATTTACCTAGACGATATCATTTTATTTACCTCTACTTTCGAAGAACATGTAGATTTGCTAAAACGAGTCAAGAATCGGTTAGGCGATGCTGGACTCACCATTAATATGGGCAAGTGTCAGTTTTTCAGAAAGAAATTAAAATATCTAGGTCATGTAATTGATGAATATGGTCTCCGTACCGATCCGGATAAAGTAAAAGCTATCATAGACTTTCCTACACCTGTTACTCGTAAAGACCTGAAGCGATTTTTAGGTACAGCTTCTTACTATAGACGATTTATAAAAGACTTTAGCCACAAAGCGGGACCCTTAAATAGTCTCACTTCCACCCGCAAAGGGGCCCCTCCTTTCGAATGGACGCCCGAGGCCGACAAAGCGTTCCATGAGTTAAAATTATGCCTTACTACTGCTCCCGTTTTGACTTGCCCCGATTTCTCAAAGCCTTTCGCAGTACACTGCGACGCATCAGATTTTGGAATAGGCGGTACACTAACACAGGAAATCGACGGACAAGAGCATCCAATTGCATATTGCAGTCGCTCACTAAATCCAGCAGAACGTAATTACTCAGTTACGGAGAGGGAGGCGCTAGCCGTAGTACATGTAGTCGAACATTTCCGTCCGTATATAGAAGGTAGCAAGCCGGTCCGAGTAATAACAGACCATGCAAGCCTAAAATGGTTCTTCAACCTTAAGAATCCTACCGGTCGCCTAGCGCGATGGGGTTGTAGACTTTCCCCTTATAATTTAGTTATTGAACATAGAAAAGGGACTGAAAACGTTGTACCTGACGCTTTGTCCAGATCAGTACCAGTTACTGCTATAACTACTTCTCCTCTAACGACGACCGATACTTGGTATAAAAATATCGTAAAACGTTGTATTGCTAGACCCCGCGCATGTCCAAATTACCAGGTGATAGATGACCGACTATATCGCTTCTCTAAGTCCAACAATAAACTCAACAGTGACTTCCAGTGGAAAGAGGTAGTTCCATTAGAGTTTAGGGAAAGTATAATATCAAAAAACCATGCCGAACCAATTGCCGCACACTTAGGAGTAGCTAAAACTCATAAACGCATAAAACTCAGATATTTCTGGCCTGGCATGCATAAGGATATCTTAGAATATGTCAAAGCTTGTTCCATTTGTAATGCATATAAACATAATAATCAAGCAACACCCGGCTTCATGGGTGAACCCAAAATCTGTTCTCGGCCTTTCCAGTGCATCAGCATCGATTTAGTAGGTCCACTGCCAATGTCGAGGCAACAGAATACTTATCTCTTAGTTGTAGTATGTTGTTTTTCTAAATATTGTCTTATATTCCCTCTAAGACGCGCTACCGGGAAGGTTATTGCCCAGCGTCTAGAGAATAACGTATTTTTAGTACATGGCATCCCGCAAACTGTCCTATCTGACAATGGTTCCCAGTTTGTGGGCCATGAAGTTCAGGCATTATATGCCAAATATAATATTCCCCAAGTACATTTAGGTCCAGTTTATTGTCCCCAAGTTAATACAGTAGAGCGTTATAACCGTACCGTGATGACGGCTCTCTCATCTTATGTAGAAGCTGACCATAGGACTTGGGACGTAAATGTCCACAAGGTTCAATTTGCAATTAATACTTCAGTTAATGATTCCACTTCATATAGTCCGTTCATGTTAGTACACGGCCGAGAAGCTGTCACAGACGGTAGCATTTATAAAGACTTTCAAGATATAGACGAACTCATTTTTAAGCCCCGTGATAGCTATGCTGCCAATTTAGGTACACTCAAAGACGTATACAAATCTGTAAAGGACAGCCTCAAAAAAGCACACAGTAAAAATGCCAAATATTATAATAATAAACGCAGGGATATAGCTTTTGAGGTAGGCGATGTAGTATGGAAGCGTACCTACAAACAGAGCGCAGCGCATAAGTATTTTTCGGCTAAATTAGCACCTAAATATGAACGTTGTACGGTCATTCGTAAACTTTCCCCTCTAGTATATGAATTAGAAGACGATTCAGGGAAATACATCGGAAAGTGGCATATCAAAGACTTTAAAAACCTAGATTACCATATAAATAACTAGCATATGTTCCCCGCGTTGGCTCGGGGTAAGAATAGCCAACCACCGACTCCTACAGGTGAACCGTAAAACCCGGCTTAGGTATAAAATGTATTGTACAACACAACACCAACCGATACTTTTCTCGGGTGTGCAATCCAATGTCGTGCAATTTTGCGGAGCATAATTTTTTTTTTTTTTTTTCCATCCTACTCCAGCCGTAGAGATTTTAAACCTGCGTATTTGCTATGTTGCATACAATTACTCAGCTCCCTATAATTTCGGGAAATCTTTCACATAACGGAGAAACAATCAATCCAATATTGCTAAATTTTTGGCAAGATCCGATCTGGTTGATCTGCGATCTTCTGACCTGGAATATCTAACGATATACTTTGTCGATCTGAGGATCATCAAATATCACATTGTGCACCCGCAAAACTGCAGTTACGACATTAATCTTAGCTTTATTACATTTAGGTTATAATTTTTTTTTGCTTTTTACTTTTTCTCTCATACTTTTCATTATTAATATTATAAAAAACAGGTGTAGGTTAGGTAACTTAAATACAAATATTACGACGAGGACGTCCGGAGAATTCACTACGTGAATTCTTCACCGGGAAAAGGGGTGCTGTAACCTTCGATTTTTAACACTTTACATATAATCTACACGTTAGAAAAAATCATGGCAATTACCTAGTAAAACGTACCTAGTTTGAATCTCCCGCTAAAATATTTCAAATTTTCCTTTCATCGAGATAGAATCATTATCATAAGAACTCGGGCCTAGAACGGCCTGCTAGGGCGATTTGGCACCGGTGCGATACTTCGTTATTATTGGCATTATTTTTACTTCAACTATTACTAAATTTCACATAATATTTCTCATAAACAAAATAATAAAAAACATTCGTTCGATACCGATTCGGTGGTTGGTAGAGAGTTGAGTTACCGAGACGGCAACCCCGATACAAAGAAAAATAAAAAATAAACACTCTATGATCCATGCCAAACGGAATCGAGAATAAAAAAAACCGAGCCTCTTGTCTGTGGTAGAGAGGAGATTTTGAAAATGGTTGAGTCATCTCGAACCAACGAATTTTAATTTTATTTCGGTAAATAAGCGACATTTATACTCGAAAAAAGAATACCGAAGTTGTTTCTACGACACATTTACATGAGATACGAGTTTCCAATCAGTTTGCAGTGCGAATAAGCATAACACAAGGTCGCTGAACGCAAAATATTCATACGTTTTGACCCACCAAACTTCAGGTAATTTTATATCGATTTCTACTGTGATCCTGGACAAATCCGATAGCGTTTAGACTACTCAAAGTTGACCCATGCATTCGTATCCATTTACTTCAGGTCGTACCGGCGTAAACGCGATTTGCGAAGTCAAGATTGGACCGGAACGTTCGTAACCGTCTTCAAGCATTTTCATACAAAATACAACCAGCATATCCGACCATACCAGCCTCAAGGTAGATATCTTTAAATAACGGTAAAAACCTGCCAAAATTTCACATAAAACTACCTACTGTACCTCGATGAAGAAATTTTCCTACTCAGTAACTAATTTATTTTATTTATAATCTTCAGCGAGGCTGTCAAGTGGCGATCAGACTTCCTGAACCACACCACAAAACGCCCGCGTCGAACGAGCCTAGCAGCTGGTCGATACCATACCTAAAGATCCGAGCACGTTCACTTCGCATACCCAAAACAAAACGGCTAGTCAATAGTAGCTCAGGTTAGTTAGAATAGGAAGAAAGGCAGCTAAAACCCGTTCTTCACCACTACTCACCTACCGGATCAAGAGTTTTCCCTATCCCTAACTACTACTAACTCGAGTATCATATTGTAAAAATATCAAAGTTTCCGCCGAGTCAGACGTCAGATGTGCACCATTCAGCTATAGTATCTCTTTAGTATACTTTTAGGCAATTTCTACCTAATTTACTTAATTTTAAGTACTATAAAGCATAGCATTTACACCTAATTGTTACTATGTACTTGGAATAAATAAATTCTTGTAATTTTGAGTTTTTAAACTTATTTTCTTCTTTGCCTGAGTTTTCCCCTACGGCAGGAAGGAAAAACTGTTACACTATTCTATCAGCAATCTAGTTCTCATTATACAAGCTTTTCTTAGTTTGGGACTAGAGGGCGTTGTGTGATAAATGTTGAAGAATATTTATTATTATTATTTATTTATTTATAGAAAGTACAGCAAGAAAATATTCTCATCTCAAATTGTTATGTAATAGTGATAGCTGCCTTATTGCCACATTACCCTAAAGTATAATACTACTGTTAGAATGTATTTTTTGATAGAAAAAATTTTTTGTTAGAATAAGTGCATCGCCATTACAAGCAAATCCGGGCTCGGGTGTGAGCAAGTTAATATAGGTAGGTAGATACTAAAGTTCACGACTCAATAGGGCTGTCGCCACCAGTAGACATTCCTTCCCAACCCTTGAATTCTTCACACAGGGGTGTGTCAATTAAATCCCGAAGTATTTCGGCAATTTATAGCCGGCACCCCTATTGAGATTTCGAGTGGATTAAAATTCTGCGAAAAATATTGTTGAATTTTTTAACTCTGTGAGAAGAGGTAGGTATAGGCGACCAAGAAATTGGTTTACCACTCTAAGGCTGAATATCATTTGCACGTACAAAACATCAAGGGCTATTTTCGCTTGACAGATTAATAACTGCTACGTCAGAATCTGTCATTCCTGTTTATTTAAACTCCTTAAATTAGCGAATAATAATGTTACTGGGAGATGTCATCAAAAGTGGTAAACCAATTTCTTGGTCGCCTATACATAATATTATAGTGAAAAAGTAAAAGAAAAATGCCTCTATTTCTTACGATGGAAATCTTAAACAATGTAAGGTGTTACAAAATAAAACAGTATTGATTTTTAGAACATAGGTATGTAGCAGTTTGCAAATTCGACCACGAAACCCTAAAAATATATTACAATGTCCCCCAAGGCACATGTGTTAGCGCAAATGTAATATTCACAATTTGATATATTGCTTCGAACAGAGAATTACTTTTTTGGTTTAGCCATTTCTGTCTGTGTTGTACTAATGCACATACTAGTTTTAAAGGGGTATTTTTTCTACATATTATTATTATAGGCAAACGTTTGACCACAATCTCACCTGATGTTAAGCGATTTGCCTAGAAGATACCTATTCACTCTCTCCTTGAAAACATTCACGCAGTAGGTTTCAGCCCCCGTATCGCAAGCTCTGAACTGCATTCGCTGCTCAGCATAATGTCAAGCGACGTGGCTAAAGATATACGATAATTAATAAGTTTAAAAAACTGGAAAAACTGACTTCAATTTGATACGCATTTATCATCAAATGATGATGATGGTGATGATAGCAGTTCATTGGGACTGTTCTATTGATCGTAAACACCACAGAAAAGCAAAATACGCAATGTCGTGTACGTGGATGACGTGTTTTTTCCAGTTACTCTTAACCAACTGACAAACTACTGAAATGATTTTGATAAAAAAATTATAAGACTAATCTGGAAACATACCCTTTCAGATAAAAAAAAAAAATTCAAATCGGTTCATAAATGACGGAGTTCTGAGGTAACAAACATAAAAAAATACGACCGAATTGAGAACCTCCTCCTTTTTTGAAGTCGGTTAAAAACAAGAAGCTTTTGACAGCAAAAAACGCGCTGAAACGCGCTAATGTCACTATTTAGTTACAGAATACCAATGATTTAGTATGAAAACTGTTCAGAAAACCTACCGGCTTAAACCTGGCAGGTTTTCATAAGACAACGATACCACCACAGGCATAAACACAATCATATCAAAAAGAATCAGACAAATATTATCTATACTAGGTATTATAAAACTGTAAAAAAAGCCAAGAAACTAAATAGAAAGAACTAGATATGCAGACCCATACTAAATAAACGATTCTGATTCCGAAAATCGAGTTTGTCTGTTTAATATTGTAAAAATGGCAGCCAAAGTTTTTGATTTCCATTACATTTTTGTTTTGCGGTAAGATTACTGGTTCACACCCTTTTTTGTGTTATCCTATGTCGTTGACGATGCAATAGTTACGTCACGTTTTCCCTTACGAGTTTTTGAAACAATAAATAAACTCAGTTATACTAACATTGTTCCGTTTCATTGCACTATGCACAGCCCCCGGGTTCGTTTATAAATAAAGATCGACATCATACGGAACGTTGGCTTCAATTTCACGATTCAAATGTTCAATGTGGGTAAGGATAGTATGGGTACACCATATTTGACAGGACTCATACTCCGGAGGGCTCATTCCAGTTTTACCCTGCGTGAGTTCCCTGCATGATTTCTGGAACTTTTGCCCAATAATCCCCTTAGCGACCCCTGCGACTGACGGCAGGGGAAAATGGGCTCTACTATTTTTATCCACTACTAGGTGCACAGACATGGTCTCTAACAGAGTTAGAGAAGTCCAAACTCAAGATTTGTCAGAGAGCCATGGAGCGCAGCATCCTCGGTCTGGAGCGGATAGACCGAGTGCGTAACACCGTGTTGCGTTCCATGACGGGAATAACCGATGTTGGAAACAAGAGCGCTAGGCTCAAATGGGACTGGGCGGGACACGTCAGCCGGATGCCTCCCGATAGGTGGGCGAACATCTCCACACCTTGGGTCCCTGACGGTGTGCGATATCGGGGTCGGCCAAGGAAGCGTTGGCGCGACGAACAAGACGCCTTCGAAAGAGGATGGTGGGAGGAAGCTCGGGACAGAGAACATTGGAAGTCTTTTGGGGAGACCTTTGCCCAGCAGTGGGACGACATAGGTTAATTTAAAAAAAAAAAACTAAGTGCTATTGGTTTATGAATGAAGTTATTTTTTTAACCAGTTCGTCTCACCGCTGGACATAGGTCTCTCCCAAAGACTTCCAATGTTCTCTATCTAATTTTTAGATTTTTTTTTATGGGTCCCAGTGTAATTACAAGAACATGAGACATAACACTTTTATGTATCAGAATGGTGGGCGCAGTGCAATGTATCACAGGGCACGTTTTCAGGGGATGTGCTTGGTGAGGCAATACTTCGTTATAAGCAGTGGTTACCACTTAATATCCGGTGGGTGGTTGTATAAAAAACAAATCGACCATAATTGAGGTGATTAAATAGATTTTTTTTCATTAGGTTCTTACCTACTGTTATTATTATCTAGTTTTTTCTGCTTCTTAACCTGTTCTAAGATATAATTTTAATAAGAAGGCTCTGTGTGAAATGTCCGTGAATATTTATTTACAATATTTAGTGGTTTTTTAACATTTTCAACCTCATTTCTTGGTTTCACTTGTACGTTTGTATGTTTGTAATCGACTCCTTTGGGCGCGATTTTGACCCACTCTAAACAGCCAGATTTCATTCAAACTTTGTAGATTTATCGAGGACCGATGACAATACACTAATTTGATGAGATTATTCCATTATTCAATTTGCAAAATAAGATTTTGGTCAATTTATAATATAATTTTCATCTATAGTTAGTGGCATTTACATCTGAGCGCTTGCGTGCCTCAGAGGGCACGTTAAACTGTCCCGGCTCTAGCAGTCGTTCAGCCACGACGGAGGCCTTAAGGCGGCCTAAAAACTCCGTCACCAGAGTTGGCCACTAGCTTATATCAACTTGCTTGCTTTATCTTGTAAGCTTTCTACTTTATTTAAAGATATTTTAAGCTATTGTTAAATAAATTAAAGGCATTTAGTTGATTTTTTATGTCATGTAGATATTGTGCTAAAACAAGTGTCGTATTCAGAAAGAAATGTAGTTGTTTCTAATTTACATATTTTATTTTGATTGTGTAATTTTAAATATTAATTATAAAATAATATAAAAGTTTGTGAAATCATGAAATAATTAGTTTAGCAAAATAATATTGTAATTGACTCGTTGTTGTCTATTTGCACGTCAAACCGCCATTTTTGAAAGATAAAAAGTGGGGGTTGGCAGTCTGCGTGTAGGCCATAGCTGGTCGAGCTCGCATTCCGTCTTGAGACTCCAAGTAAATAGCAGTAACTAAGAAATATAATTAGGCCTACAGTATACGTGCAAAGTGGATTAATAAACTAGAGTGAAAGTGCCAACCATGGTTTGATTTCTACATCATCGGCTCTCTCTGACTTGTTTGTTTTCTTACAATCTATAGTCGAAGGCAGGATTTCATGTTAAAATTAATTTTCAACCATATTACCTAGTTTGGTTTTTTATACAAAGCGTGTTTTTTAGTTTTTTGTTAACTATTAATTTTAACCATTATTGTTCTTAGGTGTGTGACATTATAATTCATTTCTAGTAAAATCCATACTTTCCCAACGTCTAAAAGAACTCTCAAGTACGCGAATTATTCAATCCAGTTGAGGTACTTATTCTTTTCCCCTCGTGACAAGGAAATTCAAATGAATTAAAATAACGACTATTGTTTCAGTCTAGGAATAGGTATCCTGTTTTGCATTGTATAATTCAAAAATAGGTTTTTATATATACTTTTTACATTCACAAATAAATGTGAGAACCTCACGATAGTACTGAAAACTTAAAACTCTCATAAAAAAATGGATATTTATGGGTAATAGGCACAGAAATAAACAGCACAGATTTCAAGCTTATGTAAATAATTTCACGACAAATTCCATCTTTTCGTAAAGTAGGTAGTTAGGCTGAGACTGGTGAACGAACGAACGGGACGAACGGAATGAGAGAGCGCTACCGCACGCCGGTCACGTCTTACACAGAGTAAGTTTTTATTTTTTTTTATTTAGCGTACTTGTACTAACAGATTATACTTATACCCTAATTATATTACGATCTAGCCAAAAGGCAGGCTAATTAGTAATTTTACATTGACATAAATTTTTAAACGTAAACTATTCTAAGAATGTGTCCATTGGCACTTTTCTTATTGTCTCTAATTACGGCACTTTTCTCTTGTCAAAAGACAAGAAATGATTCATTTATGTTAGAGTATGTGTAATATGTGTGTGTACGTACTTATTTATATTTTATTTCAAATTAAGTAGGTAGGTGAAAGTATATGTATTTATTATATAAAATAAATAAATAGTATAGTGTTCACCACATATTCAAATCCAGTTTTCCACTACAGTACCTAGTTTGCCAGCCATTCCCATGTTTTTTCACTATTCATTTTTGTTCTTGACTGTACAAAAATAATGTTACTGGTATGAAACAAACAGAATTTGGTACGAAACTGTAATAGAATTGAAAGGTAGTGTTTCGTCCACTAGGCTCACAAAAATTAGTAAATCTTTCAAAGGCCAATGTGTACGCTTCTTTAACAAAATCCCAAGTGATGTGTCTCAGTTGTCGATTGGCAAGTTCAAAAACGTAATAAAACAGAGACTTCTTTTAAAAGCATACTATAAAATATCTGATTATTTAGAAGACGAACAAGCTTGGGACGAATTAGCTCCAACTCATCCAATAAAAAAAAAATTGTAATCGTACCTAATCATACAAAACGTAATGACGATTCAAAGTAATCAGTGAGATTTTATTGAATAAAAGATTTTTGACTTTGACTTTGACTTTGACTTTGACTTCCCAGTGGGACGGAAATCGGTAGAAAACACATGAAAATAAAAAAAACCAGTGCGCGGGAGAAGTTATACTTCGAGTGCCACGCACTCACTCTCGCTCTGTGTTTAATGTGAAATTAATTTAGTATTTATTTTTATGTACTTAACCAATACGCAGTACCTACTAAATTTTCACTTCAAAATAAAAAGTTGCAAAAAGTCTATTATGTCGGTTTGGATTTGAACCCGTATCCCGTTGTCGGTCTGACCGCAGTCCGACGGTATCACCGTTCCGCCAACAGAGCTCGCTCCTGATGGTTGAAATTTACGGCTATGTTTATTTTTCTTCTGTTTGACGCTGTCAGTTGGAATTCGTATAACTTCAAAAATATGGGCGGTCAAATGCTGAACACTGCCATCTATTAACGATAGTTAGCAGCTAGTTTCCGTCTCTTTCTATTCCCCCGAAAAGAAAGAGACAAAAACTATGTCCTCCCGTATAACGCAACCTGGTTGGAAGTCACATTAGAAGTATATAACTTCAAAACAATCTGCTGTCTGACCAGGATCATCACAATTTTTTTTTTCATAAAAAAACTTGAAATAGCAATGACTTAGCCACTTATAATATTATAGCGCCATAACATCTTGTCTTTGTAATACGGCTATGAGCTGAAGCTCTCTTCTAATTAGAGTTTTCAAGTTTTTTCAGAGGATGTGCGTGGTACAAGTCATAGAAAACAGCTAAATTACTGATTTTGATTATATTCTATACTAGCGACCCGCCCAGTAATGATGATGATGTATTATACATATAAACCTTCCTCTTGAATAACTCTATCTATTAAAAAAAAATGCATGAAAATCCGTTGTGTAGTATTAAAGATCTAAGCATACATATATACAGACATTAGGACAAACGCAGGAAGCGACTTTGCTTTATATTATGTAGTGTAGTGAAGTTATGAATCTAGCGGGATTCGAACCAGCAACCTTCCTCTTTGGTACGTTGCTATCGTAATTACACTTGACCAACTCTGAGGGATGTATTTTGAAAACAAATATTTAACACGGAAAAAATAGCGTAAATCATTGAACTAGTTCGTTCGTTAGTCGTATGGACCACTGTTGTCTGAAATAAAGAATTAATAATAAATAAATAAATAAAAAACTATAAAATATCATAATTATATAGAAATAGAGATAAGGGTATGTAGTTATGTAAACAAGTACTAATTACAATATTGAGGTAGCGGACATGAAAGTTCTTTAAATAGAAATTAGGTACAGTCAACAAGAAAATAAACATAAGTTCCGTTACTGAAAATATTTATAAGTATACCTATCTAGGTACGTCCAAAAACTTTTTGTCTTTTTTTTTTACTAGCTTCCCCCGCCACTGAGTCCGCGTCCCGTGCTCCTGTATTTTTTTTTAATAAATCGTAATCTATGTTTAAATCCAGGTTATGAACTATACAATATACATCTATCTATATTATCAGGTTTCATTAAAATAGCTTATTTTTTTTAATATTCTCAAGAGAGAGTAAAACGCGCTATTGTTAGACGCAGGTCATCATACAAAAGCTTACACGTTGTACCAGCTCATCAAACGAAGGGAAGCCGTCAAGTGTCCCACGGAACCCTAATAAGCATACAAATGGGTCTTCCTACTTCGCTAATCACTGTTTTCTTACGTGCGAGCGAAAGGGACGATAGACATTTTTAAAATTACATTTTTCTTTGATAAAAATGTCTTTATTCTAGAAGGAAAAGAAGCAGGGGCAATCGTTGCCTCACAAAAATCTGGCAGGTTTAATCCTGGCAGGTTTTCTGTTTTCATACTAAATCATAGGTATTCTGTGAGTAAATAGTGACATTAGCGCGTTTCAGCGCGTGTTTTGCCGTCAAAAGCTTCTTGTTTTCGTATATCTGTGGCCACATGGCCTCACAATATGCCGGGCAGCGAAAGCAGTTCAGAGCTCGGCATCGGGGGGCAAGTATAAAGGCTGAATTACACCGGGGCAACAACGTGCGACAGTGCCGCATGCTACATATTGTGACATATGTCAGCTTGTGACATGCTACAAATCGAAAGCATTTGCGGCATTAGTGGCATGCGGCCTATTTTACGCCAAGGCAACACCGTTAATTATCACAGTCTGCCACAAGACGCAAGGTGTTGCCATGTCGCACGGTTCTTGCCACAATGTGCGACATTTTTTATTTTGTAGCATGCGGAATTGTGGCATGCCGCAATGTCGCACCGTGTTGCCCCGGTGTAATTCAGCCTTAAGAGTGCTTATTTATGTTTATTAGGTACCTAACTATGTACTTAAGTATCTTAAATTTTGTTCAAATTACTTTATCTACTAGTTTTTGTTTTATATCAAGTATATATTTTTTTATGCTGTATATTGTAGCCAATAAATAACTATGTGTCTGTAGGTATCTATGGTGATATATTTTTTATAAATAAACTCCGAACGATTCACATTTGAAGACCACTCAAAAACTATTCATCTCGCCTCGAGCGCGGACAGCGAAATAATATTTTCTTTACTTAGCTGTGGGCTGCAGATAGCGACCCTTGATCGCTGGTTGGTAGGTACAGTCGTGTGCAATCGTTGCTTTAGAACTTTGCTTAGTATTGTATGTAGCTTAGAGATCGCAGCGTTACTCAGCTCAGCAAAACGGTGAACAATGCCTGACGCCCCTCGATTCCGCAGTCACCTACCGGTTTTTATGTCTATATCTATCTATACTAAGGTGCATTGGGGTAATTGCGAAAATGGGTATATTCCGAAAATCCATAAAATCTAGCAACATAATGCGATATTTTCCTGTTGGCACGAGGATATATAGGACTGTCACGGCGATGCCAATCAAGATGGCGTCTAGACCAATGTTGCCAACAGGAAAATATCGCATTATGTTACTAGATTTTATGGATTTTCGGAATATACCCATTTTCGCAATTACCCCAATGCATTTTATTATAAAACTGTAAAAAAAGCCAAAAACTAAAATAAAAGATATGGATAAACTAAATATACAGATCTACTAAATAAACGATTCTGATTCCGAAAATCGAGTTTGTCTGTTTGTTTGTTTGTTCGCGCATCACGCCTAAACTACTGGACCAATTTCAATGAAACTTATACCATTCAGAAGCCCTTTTTCCGGATTGAAACATAGGCTATATTTTATTGAAATTAAAGACGTGGATTCTTAGACACAGCTTGACCTCTCTAAACCAAAAGCAGGTGGAAAGTTACGCACGCGTACAAAGTTGCTGGTACCAGCTAGTCAAAGTCAAAGTCAAAGTCAAAAATCTTTTATTCAATAAAATCTCACTGATCACTTTGAATCGTCATTACGTTTTGTATGATTAGGTATGATTACATTTTTTTTTTATTGGATGAGTTGGAGCTAGTTCGTCCCAAGCTAGTTTGTCTTCTAAATAATCAGATATTTTATAGTATATGCTTTTAAAAGAAGTCTCTGTTTTATTACGTTTATTGAGTGATATATAAGTACATGTGCTAGTTTCGAATAGACAATGAAGTGAATTTATAACTACGTAGCTATTTCATTTGTCTAATTAGTCTCCCGAATACTTTTGCATATTTATACTTCTAAACATTTACGTGAACGATTGCTATACTAATTTTAGGTAACCCCGGCGTGACTGGCATTTTAGTCCACTGACTAAAACTAGTACCTATAGCAGAGATGGCGAACCTTTACGTATCAACGTGCCATTTTTCTAAAGAAATGTTTAGTGAGGTCATAGACGTGCCATCAAATAATTTTGTCTTTGTGATTAATGGGAAAATAATAATAATAAATACATAGGTGTACATACCATCAACTCAAAACTCACAAAAATTCAAGTTTAATTGTTGCCGATTAGATGACAAACAATTATGTAAGATGTTACTTTTTTTTTTTTTTAATTATTACACATCTTATTCATCAGCACTAAAACAGCACTGGACGAAGATACTGGAAGCGGTCAGCTTTTGGTACATGCGCTTAATGATGCGTTGACCTTTATCTCGTGTTCGCTCGTCATATAATACCTAATTAATTCACACTTTTTTCGTAGTGCATAATGAATTTTGTGCTCAGTGACGTGCCCAAAATATTCTGTCGTATGCCATTAATGGCACGCGTGCCATTGGTTCGCCATCCCTGACCTAAAGCAACGCTCACGTAATTTTTTTGTAGTGTAACTATACAAATGTTTTATATTCTCTAATACTGTAGAATGTCAACCGAGCTAGGGGTAGCAACGAATATTATTATATCATTTAACTTATCAATTTTGTGCGTGTTTGTACCTATCCCTCGACCCATCCCCTATGTTATGACAACGCGTCTGCTTGACCACAGATAAGCGGACAATAAGACCTACCACTTACTTTAAGAAGTACCTGGTAGGTAGGAAGGTACCTACGATACCTACTTTACGACCCAATTTTTACTTCGGTCTTAACACCCTATTATTGGTGAATCCGAATAAGAATCCACCAATTCAAGCTGAGCTGTGGCCATTTCTCCACCACACAGAGTTGAACTTAATCTAGGAATAAGATTCTGATTTTCTCTACTTTTAATTTTAAGTTCGCGTGTAGGTACCTTTTATTTCTTTCTTTGCATTGTAAAATTTTTGTGGTGGAAAATAAATATCATCTATCTATCAATTCAAGAATCATTTAAGCCCATGTAGATTTACATAGAGATTTTCATACAAAAATCTATGCTTCAATCCGGATGCGTGCACTCGTTCCCTGCCATACGAATATATTCGTAGTAAAAAAATTCGATATCTATTGCCATCCATACATAATAATCATCCCGAGTATATACGTCATTTTTTTGTTGCCATGAAAAAATAATATATGGTAGAGTTCTCATCTTATTTTGAAAGTTTTATTTCCAATGCCAACTAATCGATTCCCGTCCTGTTTACGCTGCCAACGCTTTAAATTTTGTAAGTAGCCTCAACTAAACATCTACGAATAAACTCGTACCTGGCGCTGGATCCTAGATACGCTACTACGTATATTTTCGTAGTTGGCAGGGAACGTGCAGTAAATCAGCATATGGGCCTAATATTTTTTATTTAGAGCGGCTCGTTGCATGATAACGAAAAAAGATGACAGATAATTTAGCAGCCATTTTAGCTAGCGGAGCTTTAGAAGACCAATACGAAAAATAACATACTTTCTAGGAGTATTTTTCAGGCATCACAGCTAAGTCGATAACAAAACTCTGCCTTACGTGTCGGGTTGTGGGTTCGATCCCCAACGAGAACAAACATTTGTGTGTGGCAAACATAGATGTTGGTTCTATATCTGGTATTTTAAAAAATGGTATTTATAAAAAAAGTAGTATTCTATCAGCAATATAGTTCCCATAGTACAAGCTCTGCTTAGTTTGGGACTAGAAAGCGTCGTGTGGCAAGAATATTTATATTTATGAATATTATACTACGTAGGAGGAATTTTTACTACTAAAACATAAGTGCTCAATCAGAACTTAAAATCGCAACGAATGCAGGTTATGACGTATTTAAGATTATGATAACCTATCAATAGTTATCATGACATTTATATGACCGATTCAATTTTTTAATTACAGTTTTCAACATGGCCGCGGCTTTTGTGCTTGTACTGGGCTTGGTTACTGGAATTACAGGTATGTATACTCAAAGTTATTTTATAGCCTGTAGGTATGTGGATTTACTGTGGTAAAGTCGACAAAATGCGGTATTTTTTTATCAACTTTTTGACACTTCTGCTAGACTATTACCGTACCTCTGAGGCCCGTAAGTTACTGCTCAAGCAGATCCGGACTTAAGCATAGTATTTTGTATGAAAATATAATCTACTCAAATCTATGCTTCGAAGTAAAGGTTTCTATATTGGCATACGGGTCTTAGGTCTATAAAACAAGTCCGGTCATGTGCGAATGGACTCGCCCACCGAGTTTTCCGATCTGAACCAAAACTGTAAGTACCTATATAGGTATATATGTTTATCTTTACTTTTTTCAAAAATTATGCAATATCTACCATAACATAATAATTATTTCAAATTTTCCGCTCCATATACTTCTGAGATATGGGGAGGACAAGGTAATTTTTGAGACTTGATACATGATAAGTCAAAAACTGTGCATTATAATAAAAACCTGTGCGTGCAGTCCCTACGCGCGGGAGAAGTTATACTTCGAGTGCTACGCATTCACTCTCGCTCTGTGTTTAATGTGAAATTAATTTAGTATTTATTTTTATACTTAACCAATATGCAGTACTAAATGTTCACTTCAAAATAAAAAGTAAAAAGTTGCATGAACACTGCCATCTATTATATTTTGATTGTAGCGTATTATAGTCTCTTTCTATTACCCCCGCTGTCAGTTGGAAGTCGTTTATCTTCAAAAACACGGGCGGTCAAATGCTGAATTGCTGAACACTGCCATCTATTTTGATTGTAGCATTTGTAGCGTATTAAGTAGTCTCTTTCTATTCGGGGGGAATAGAAAGAGACAGAGACTATGTCATCCCGTAACGCAACGTTGTTGGAAGTCGCATTACAAGTATAACTTCAAAAATATATCTACAAAACAACACCTTTTGAATGATATACTCGTACGTTTTGTTCTTACAAAATATTAGATAACGGATTAAACTCGTAATCCTTATTTTATTATCAGGTGTATCTTAATTACGCAGGTACATTATCTCAGTAATTAAACACATTTTTGATAATCTACGAAAATATGTACTCATAGTGCCTTGACCACGAATAAATGTGACAATCGCAAACGTATCGTAACGCTAGCGTATCCGAGATACACTGCGCGGTGACACTACAACGGTTGGCAGTCGAGCTGGCATTCACGCGCAATATAACTCGAATACGTGATTTCTTCGTGACATGCGTGAATAACGTTTGAGAGTTTGTGCGAATATGATCTTAAATTCTTTCTGTTTGTTTTAGCATTCCCCTCTGACAAGGTCTTCTCAAAATGGAACGAAGGTCTTCGCTACTCGTACCTGGAAGATGGCAGCGGGAATGCTCACCTCGTTGACAACTGGTTGAAGGTCGACGACCTGGCCAAAATGGCGAGATATGAGCCAGATGTTAGCAATGTCTACCATCTGTTCACTAGGTAAGATATTGGACGTGCCTCTGATTACCAGGTACAACGCATATCAGAATGTCAAATACTTCCTGCTAATATGCCAAAGTTTAGATTTTTGTGAATCTGCAACTACTGGTCCGATTTGGGTGTAAATTGGAATGTATATAATTCCGAACCTAGATTACCATATAACCTACGTATAAATAGGTAGGTACTTTAAGTTACCTACCTACCTAGCACGAGCCATAGATAGTTTTAACACAATCAAAAGTAAACTTAATTGGGTTAGAACCTAGGTGATTTTACCCACTACCTATTGTAAATGTAACATTTTCTGAAAATAACGTTATTTTAATTTCTAATTAAGTATTTTTATATTTGCAGAAACAATCCAACTGTCAGCCAGCCGATGGTGCTAAACAACATAAACCTAGTCCAAAACTCGAACTTCAATAAGGACCTTAAAACTTGGGTGCTCATGCACGGCTGGGCTGGATCAGCCACCGCGGACTTCAACGCTGTCACCGTCCCATGTAATACCGCGTCGCGACTCTGCCGCCATTTTGTCATTCCGTTTCGTGCGAATATGAATTGGAACGTGTGACGGAAGCATAGCCGCCTGCGCCTCGACTCTACATAGAGACAACGCCTCGACCGTGTCGCGACGCCGCCGCTGCCGCTGCCGGCATTATTGTCACAGCAACATCGCCTATATTCTCATTACAGAGCAAGGGCATGAATTTGGGCCGGGAGCCGGGACAGAGGCATTATCGTATTCACATTAAGCTCGTGCCCACTTCCCTGCCTAAGTACCTGCCCACTGCGGCATACTGTGAACGCAACATAAGTCACAGCTTAGGGTCCTAATTCCATTAATTTACAACTAATGACGTTCAATTCAGTACCAACAATGGTTCGACCGTTATGCAGCTTAGCTGAAACGTCACTGTTCAGTTGAATCAAATATTATATGATGAAAACTACTGTTCAATGGTTTTTAAAATAAATGTTCATGAACATTTCCCACAACGCCCTCTTGTCCCAAACTAAACAAATTTTGTAATATGGGAACTAGGTTGTTTTTTTGATATTTTTTTAAAGTAAGTAATAGGTAGATGCTTACTTATATATATATACATAGTAACACAACGTCTGATTATTTTAATAAATATTCACATGCTACACTGTTCGATCCCCAATAGGCACATTTTTTTTTTGTGAATATAGTTTGTTTCTGACCTTGGATGTTACTTTAAATTTTACAATCACATGGTTTTTCCTAGTCGGTGCCTTCCGTGCTTCAGGTTGTGGGTTCGATACCCAGTAAGAACATTATTTTTTGTTTTATTTACAAACTTGATTAATTATTTATTCAGTCGGTAGTAGCTCTGCCTTCCGTGCTGTGGGTCGTGGGTTCGATCCCCACCGAGAACAAACATTTGTGTGGCAAACATAGATGTTTGTTCTGTGGCTGGGTGTTTCTATGTATTATAAGTATGTATTTACAAAAAAAAAATGTATGTATGTATTCTATCAGCCATCTTGTTTCCATCGTACAAGCTTTGCTTAGTTTGGGACTAGAAGGCGTTGTGTTAAGTGTCCGTGAATATTTATTATTATTTATTATTTATTTAACATTTCTTACAGCACTCCTAGCAGCGGGTGACTACAACGTGATTGTCCTCGACTGGAGTGCTGGATCTGCCTTGGGACCACTGGCTATTCTAGCAGGTATTTATCTCTTCTGCTAGTTCCTATCAAATGTCTTCTGTCACAAGTAAATCGCTGGATGACCTCCCAACCGGTATCAATTGTATTCTACACCAGGTCAAGCCAACTGGTCGGTTCATAATCTTCCAACATCATACTGTCTTCGCTCATAGGTCAAGCAGTCGGATAAGAAGCTAGTTGACCTCTCATCTCATATCAACTGTATTCCCTCAAAGGTCCAGCTGGTCTGGTAACTTTATATCCCAACTTAATTATATCAATTATTTCACACAGGTCAAACGAGTCATCAGTTGATAAGCAGGTTGATCCTCGAACTCATACGAACTGTACTTGCCCACAGGTCAGGCGGGTGGTCGTTTCATAAACTGGTTGAACTCTGTGACCGGCTGCACTGCCAGTCAGTACAGTATCGTCGGGTTCTCTGTTGGAGGTCACGGTGCTGGTATCATCGCAAGGAATGTGATCGGAGATGTCCCATACGTTATTGGTATGCTGTTATATTGCTCAATGACTTGGCGTAGCTTTTGGATGGGTGACTGTTAGTGGCATTTAAATCTGAGCGCTTCCGTGCATCGGAGGGCACGTTGAACTGTCCCGGCTCTAGCAGTCGTTAAGCCATGACGGAAACTTTAAAGCAGCCTAAAAACTCCGTCACTAGAGTTGGCCACTAAATCATACGAGCTTGCTCGCCAAATTACTAGTTACTCTGTATTCTACGCTAGATACGAGCATCAGCTAAAGATAAGATAAAGAAAAATGTATTTGATCACAAACTTTCCAAAGTGAACATTCCTGGAAATGATATCTGTCTTATCTGATAACATTGTACTGAAACTAGGAAGACTTGTGAGATCGCGCGCGATCTCACAAAGCTCACCATCTCACCAGCCATGACGGAGAATATAGGTACGTCGCGACGTACCTATATTCTCCGTCATGGCTGGACCTTAATAGCTGGCCTTAAGGTGGCCTAAACACTCTCTCACCAGAGTTGGCCACTAACTCATACGAGCTTGCTTGCTTTACCTATACTCACCACCAGAAAACTATTGGGGAATAGGTACTTAGTTTAACAAACTTAGTAGTTAGTCACCAAAATGTCCACCAATTTACTCCTCCAGGTCTGGACCCTGCTGAGAGGTGGCCAACAGCAAGTCTCTTCAGCCCCAATGACGGTATTTACACCGAGGTGATCCACACTAGCACTATGGGCGAGATTCTACCCTTGGGACATGGTGACTTTTATCCCAATGGTGGTTCAAGCCAGCCCGGCTGCCTGACTGGACTTTGTGAGCACTTGAGGTGGGTTTTTCATCTTTTATATCAGTCTGTCGGCAGGTAGACGGTTCAAGACCCTTTGAAAACCCCTACTACATCCATCACTGGAAGACTTGGTGTTGAACTATAGTGCGTAGAATAGCACTGGCACTCCTACCCTTCAATTTCAATTTTAATTTATTCAGATAAAAGTGAAATAACGTGACAGAACCTTTTCCATGGCGTTATTCTACTTAACAATTAACATTAACATAATACTAAGAACACAGTATGTAATTCAACCTTAATTTCTAAAGAATACTGTACAGACAGAGGTAATACCTAGGTATAATAATGTAGTTCTTCAGTCCGGAACACTACAATGCGAGCATCACTGTGCGGCAGCAGTAACAGTAAAGATCCATGGGTTCTAAGGATCATTCCCAAGGTCTACCCAAGGGTTAACCAGGATTTGTCAGTAAAAACCCTAAAAGATAGGCTAAACCTCCACAAACCCAAATCTTGCATCCGCAACTCCAAAGAGCTCTACTACCTCGAACCAAAGGGTTTTTATCGAGATGCTACTATTCAAAGAATATGTAACACAGACTCCCCTTTAACCAAAATCACACACTGAAAATCTCGTTTTGTATGAAACGCACTTAAAATTTTGACCTCTATTTCATACATTGTTCGTTTTTCAAAAGTACGAGTCTATTTCGAGAATTTCGCCAGAGCCCGCAGTCTGAGTTTTGTTTTCTTCATCGAGAAGCGACTTGCGAGATATTTTGTATGAGATTTGCAAACTATATTTTTCCATACAAAAACTGCGAGTTTCTCGATTCTCGCTTGTCGCAAATCAGCATCGCAAAACTTAGACTACGGGCTCAGGTCACAGATAAATTCATAGAAAAATATAATTCATAGAAAAAAAATACGCCTCTGGTTGTGCCTCTGGTAACTACTTGGTGAAAGCTGACGTTGACTATTGTCTATTGTTGACTTTGACAGGTCGTACGTATTTTTCGGAGAGTCCTTGGTACGCGGTGGTTTTACTAGCGTTGAGTGCGCAACTCTGGAAGATGCGACGAGCGGAAACTGCAACCTACCAGGAAGGCAGCGCATGGGTGGTGTTCAGCCTAAGACCGGGTGAGTTTGGTGTTTTTTATCACTACTTACGGCCAAACCTAATATTCCCTGTATTCAAAAGATATTATGTAGGTAAGTAGATTTACTCACAAAGAAAATTACAACTAATACAGTATTTACAATTTTCACAATATTTACAAAATGCACATGAAACAGTTGAGCTATCTACAAACCGTTGCAAACAATGTCCGCCAAATAATTTTTTCAGATTTATGTTGGATCTAACAAAAACCGCCAAAAACCGCGTCTGTTAACTAGGTTTTTTCATATTACGTAACATATAAATCTGACAGCTTTGACAGGGGTTAAGTCCAAAACAGACGCAGTTTTTGGCAGTTTTTGTTAGATCCAAGATAAATCTGGAAACATAATTTGGCGGTGTAAGTTTAAAAAACTAAAACTAGGTACTACTGAAAAATTACGCTCAAAGTATGAAACAAGAAAAATAGCCTACTCCGAGGAGCGAAAAAAGAAAATGAAACAAGAAAACATTCTCATCTGAAATTGTTGATATTTAGATGATCACCGTGGTCGTAGCCGTGGGTAGAGCTGGGACAGTTTAACGTGCCCTCCGAAGCACGGTGTAAATGTAACGGTCACCCATCCAAGCAGTGACCGCGTAGAACATCGCTTAACTTAGAGAATCGGTAAACATTGACTAAGCAAGCATTGCTATTCAGCGCGGCAATGCAGTGTCTTGGGCACGCTTCCGATTGGTACTGATTTGGACCAGTTGAGCTATCTATAAATCGTTGGCAACGGTTTGTAGATAGCTCAACTGTATTATGTGTATTTTGTAAATATTGCAAATACTGTATTAGTTGTAATTTTCTTTGTAACTAAGGGCTGTTTTACACCGGGGCAACACTGTGCGGCATTGCGGCATGCCACAAGGCCGCATGCTACAAAATAAAAAATGTCGCACATTGTGGCAAGAACCGTGCAACATGGCAACACCTTGCGTCTTGTGGCAGACTGATAATTAACGATGTTGCAACGTAAGACTAGGCGGTATGGTTCTAAACTATAGCCTGCTCCGAGGAGCGAAAAAAAAAAATAACGATGTTGCCTCTGCGTAAAATAAGCTGCCGCATGCCACTAATGCCGCAAATGCTTTCTATTTGTAGCATGCCACAAGGTGCCGCATGTCACAATATGTAGCATGCGGCACTGTCGCACGTTGTTGCCCCGGTGTTATACAGCCTTAAGCAAGCTACACCACGACAATTTAAAAAAGTACTGAATTGTATTTTGCAGGGTCAAAGGTATGTACTACTTGTCCACTAACAACCGGTCTCCGTTCTCTCAAGGCTGATTCAAAGCATCATCATCATTGACCAGCCTTTAGCATCAACGAAGGGTCTAGAGACCCGAGTTTGGAATAAAAATGTAATAAAAACCAAATTGTATTTATTTTATTACCCTTAGGCCGTGATCACTTTGGATACGATTTCATCCGAATTTGATTCGTACGAATACGCACGAATGATCTCGACCTTCCAAGGACTATGGGAGCGCTCACACTGCATGCGATCAGTCGTACGTATACGTACGTTTAGTTACGACGTCCGAATACAATCCGAACTTGTTGGGATTTATCACGCAATCGTACTAAGTATTCAGTGTGAGCACTCAATTCGTACGAACATTACTCGTACGTTTAAAAAAACAAATTCGTGTGCAAAGTGAGCACGGCCTTATGCATAGGAGTTAGTACATTCGGTATTCTGAATATGTAATGTGATATAGATACTTCCGGCTTACTTATAATCGCGCCTCAACTTCTGTCGAAAGTTAATCACTGTTAAAAATGGTGAACTCGTTGTAATAAATAATGACAGAAACAATTTTAACTTGAGAGGCGATTCTAAGTAAGACCGCGTAGGTGCGGTTGAATTTGATAAAAACGGTGGAAACGGTCAAAATACATATCAAATCAAATCAGCAATTCGTCTTCAATATCTCCACCTGTTCTATAAGTTGACCGTTAAAAGATTTATTGTGATCCGGGTCTAACTAAAGGTGCGGTCTCTTTAGTTGCTGTGCCTATTTTATTGGCACTGTTAAAACAGTTCTTCGATTAAAAAAAGAAAATATTGAGCAATTCACACAACGCCTTCCAGTCCCAAGTTAAATAAAACTTGGAGGTACTACTATGGGAACTAGATTGCTAATAGAATACTTATATAGGTACATTTTCTATTGAAAATACATACTTATAACATACATAGTAAGTAACACCCAGACATAGAACAAACATCTATGTTTGGTACACACAAATGTTTGATTTCGGTGGGGATCGAACCCACGACCAGACACGGAAGGCATAGCTATTACCAATAGAGAAGTGACGCCTGTCACTAGATTGCTAGTAGTAACACTGGCAAAACTTCTGTTGAAATGACGGACCGAGGCTATGAAAATAAAAGAAGAAGAAGAGTTTGTTATGTCAGTCGTTACCGTTTGGCTCTTTATAATCAGGCCTTTGCATTATTGAAAAAAAAACATTCAGAGGTGTACCAGCTATTGGTATGTTTTAATTTAGATGTGAATCAGTAATTGATATGATTTCTACATAAAAAAAAATATTTACGCAAGACAAACACATATAAACAAACTAACTTATGGGAAAAACACAACGTTAAACTAGGCGGTATGGTTTTAAAACTATAGCCTGCTCCGAGGAGAGAAAAAAAAAGAAAAAAAACGTGTGGCACTCGGATACTGCCGCGGTAAAGCTATTGCATAGCATTTTTCATCGTATCACCGCTGTGCCGGTCGGAGTGGGGGGTGTTAGGTTATTTTCGTTACGGAATTTCTGGATTCGGTCTCCACGCTCAAGGCCCGCGATAGAAGCTATGCAATAGCTTAAAAATTGGTAGTGTCTGGGACATAATTCACTGGCAGAATTGTGACAACTAGGCACAAAAGCCACAAACCTAGAAGTTGAAGTTGGGACATAATTTAGATAGAGTAGGCCTATCTATACCATCCTTTCAGCCTAGTCGGCCTTACCACAGGAAAGACGCAGATTTCCTCAAGATGTTTGACTTACCAGAAAGATACCGCAAGAGCTTAAAGTATAAAACTTGTGGAATATAAAATCCGTAGTCTCGCACGTAATCGCAATAAAGTGAGTCAACTGCTTTATTATGAATCTGCGAGGCTGAGGTGCAAGGTGTACCAGAAACTGTTTGACAAGCGTCATGGCTCAGTCGGTAGTAGCTCTGCCTTCTGTGCTGTGGGTCGTGGGTTCGATCCCCACCGAGAACAAACATTTGTGTGTGGCAAACATTGATGTTTGTTCTGTGTCTGGGTGTTACTATGTATTATAAGTATGTATTTACAAAACAAAGTATATAAGTATTATATCAGCAATCTAGTTTCCATAGTACAAGCTCTGCTTAGTTTGGGACTAGAGGGCGTTGTGTGTAATGTCTAAGAATATTTATTTATTATTTATTTATTTAACTAACTGAAAATCAGTATTTTATTTACCACTAGCTTTTGCTCGAGACTTCGTCCGCGTCCCGCTTAATCCTGTTGATTTTCCGGGGTAAAAAGTAGCCTGTGTGTTAATCCAAGTTACGCTACCTACATATTTCAAGTTTCAACCAAATCAGACTTGTGGTTTCAGCGTAATTGACACACAAACATCCAAGCATCTAAACTTTGACATGTACTCGTACGAGCCCTCTAGTCCCAAATCCCTAACCAAGCAAAGCTTGTACTATGAGACCCAGATAAATGATAGAATACTCACATTTTTTTGTATATACATAGGTACCTACTTATAATACGTAGTAACACCAGACAGAACAAACATTTATGTTTATCGCACTTACGGCCGAATACTGGAACGTCACTCTTTAAAACCACTTATAATTGCTCTGCCTCTACTTGACAATTTTGACATTACTCATTTGTAAGAGATGGCAATTAAGTCTGTCATTTAAATTATAATAGAAGAGAACGATGGTGGTTTAATATCTATTTCGGAACACCTTGTATATGCAGGTGTAAGATCCGAGCACCCTTTACGCAGCTGCGTGCGATGAATATGTTACGAGTTATGACACAGAAATAATGTATTAACTTGCAGATACTTTTGAACTCTGTATAGACTTCAAAGCTCATTGAGATGATCTATGATTCCAAATGATTTTTGTTTTATTAAAAAAAAAAGAGATAAGACCGGGGATTACCTTGTGGCGCGCAGCGCTGTGTAGCAAGACTCCACGGTTCCAGAGCCCGTAGTCTGAGTTTTGTTTTGTTGATCGAAACATATCGAGAAGTGACTTGCGACATATTTTTTTTATGTAAATCCTATAGTATGAGCGCTTCTACGGGAGATTTGCAAACAATTTTTCTCCATACAAACACTGCTAGTGTCTCGATTCTCGTTTGTCGCAAATCAACATAGCAAAACAGATTATTACGGGCTTTCTATAAAGCGCAGCCAGCGTAATTTTGCAATCTCGACAGTAACATACACAACAAACAGCTTCGCAATGTCTACACAGCGTAACACAGTTACTACACAGCGTAACACAGTTACTACACAGCGTAACACAGTTACTACACAGCGTAACACAGTTACTACACAGCGTAACTCAGTTGCTACGCAGCGTACCTACACTGCGTAGCAACTGTTTTACGCAGATGCTACGCAATTTTTACACAGCGTAGCACAGTTACTACATATATAAAACGCATTTACATCTATTGAAGATGATTTATACAGCGTCAGGAGGCAACCTATGCCTACACTTAACGACACACTGTAGTGCCTGGGACAATGTTTATATGGAGTAGGCTTGTAGCACCTATACCATCCTCTCAGCCTAGTCAGCCATATCCACAGGAAAGACATCGTCAATACGTAAGGAGCTGACTAAGCCAAGGGTTTCCTCACGATATTTTCCTTCACCGATAAGCTCGTTTTAATGCGCATATAAATTTCCCGAAACGAAAAATCCATTGATGCACGGCCGGGATTCGAACCCACAACCTTCGGATCGAAAGTCGAGTTGCAATCCAGCTCGGCCAACACGGCTTTAGTTACTACAAAACGTAGCATAAATACTACGCAGCGTCTCACTGCGTAGCACAGTTGCTACAGAGCGTAGCACAGTGTAGACACTGCGTAGCACAGTTGCTACAGAGCGTAGCACAGTGTAGACACTGCGTAGCACAGTTGCTACAGAGCGTAGCACAGTGTAGACACTGCGTAGCACAGTTGCTACAGAGCGTAGCACAGTGTAGACACTGCGTAGCACAGTTGCTACAGAGCGTAGCACAGTGTAGACACTGCGTAGCACAGTTGCTACAGAGCGTAGCACAGTGTAGACACTGCGTAGCACAGTTGCTACAGAGCGTAGCACAGTGTAGACACTGCGTAGCACAGTTGCTACAGAGCGTAGCACAGTGTAGACACTGCGTAGCACAGTTGCTACAGAGCGTAGCACAGTGTAGACACTGCGTAGCACAGTTGCTACAGAGCGTAGCACAGTGTAGACACTGCGTAGCACAGTTGCTACAGAGCGTAGCACAGTGTAGACACTGCGTAGCACAGTTGCTACAGAGCGTAGCACAGTGTAGACACTGCGTAGCACAGTTGCTACAGAGCGTAGCACAGTATAGACACTGCGTAGCACAGTTGCTACTCGAGCGTAGCACAGTGTAGACACTGCGTAGCACAGTTGCTACTCGAGCGTAGCACAGTGTAGACACTGCGTAGCACAGTTGCTACAGAGCGTAGCACAGTGTAGACACTGCGTAGCACAGTTGCTACAGAGCGTAGCACAGTGTAGACACTGCGTAGCACAGTTGCTACAGAGCGTAGCACAGTGTAGACAGTGCGAAGCACAGTTGCTACAGAGCGTAGCACAGTGTAGACACAGCGTAGCAAGCCTCCAAACACATAACGTTTCAGAGAAAATGTTTTGGGACAAATTCTCCCAATTGTCACTTTTGATTTTAATATTTTTGTTACTGACGTTTCGGACAAAATCAAATGGAAGCTGTTGAGTACAGTAAGGTAAACAATTTTTAAGCAAAATATGATACAGCTGTTTAAATTGCTTTGCGAGCGTGTGGTGACATTAAGGTGGTTCTATTTTTTTTGATTTTACAATAGTCGTATATTGCGGAAATCCTTACTTAAAAATTCTTACTGGGTTTGTATTTTCTTTGTTGCCTGTCCTAATTAATAAATAAAGATAAAAAACCTTTCTAAAGAGGATAATAAATAAATACTAGATGAATATTTTTTTCTACTATTATTTTTAGGTACATAACTCTAAAGAGTCGTACCGGAAGTGTAATGTATTCCATTAATGGATACAGTTAAGTGCCGAATGCTGTACTTCCGGTGCGAGTAGATTTACGACCTGGATTAATGGAAAATATAAAACCCTCTGCCTACCCTTCTAATATAATAGTCTAACCACGTGAAGTCTGCAACACTTAAATATAAACGAAAGTTACTGAAGTACGTACCTGTTTGTCTATAATACTTACATCAAAAAGAACTTCAATTTTGACATTTTTTGAAACAATACCTAGCACTTTTATTTTAAAAGTTTTGTTGTGATAGTGTGAGATTTGTTTAATTTTGGTAGAATTTTAACTAATACATAATACTTAGGTCGTAATAAAGTGTAAGCCATTGGAATAAACGTGTGTAAGTGATTTCTCCGAATGTGAAAATTCGTCTCCAAGTTTTGAAGAAAAATATCCACCATTTTCCCTTCGAAACAACGACAGCCAACTTGACGAATGACTTAACTTATATTATTTCAAATATCTCGCTTGACACTGGCAAAATTGTCTATCGATATGACGGACAGAGGCCATTAATAAAAGAAGAAGAAGAACTTGCTACCTATGTCAATTTTAACCGTGACATATTTGTAAAACTTTGTATAATCGTATATATTTTATTGTCGCTGAGTGTACTGCGGTCCAGACGTATACGTCTAAGCATCTGTTTTGTATGCGTTATAAATTCCGACCATAATTTTATTCATAGACTTTATCCGAGTCTTTGAAAAAGAAAAATTACAATGTTCCCTTTCTTTTGATCTCTTTATACTTTTATTTTGGTGGAAATTGTTATCTACTATTCACTTATTGGTAGGTAAATTAGTTGTAACGAACTAGAAACCTGTCCTATCCCTTTCTCCTTTCCGCATGCACGCAATAAATATGTGCCATCTCGTTTTGATGGCTATTCGCACCATTTTTGCGTCGCGCGAATCCGTGACGCAGTCTTAAGAGATTCGTCCCCGCCGCTGACGTGATCAGTCGCCTCCTGCGCACCCGTAATTTATAACCGCTGTGTCGCACCGCTATCGTGCCGCTGTTGTGCCGCGTCGCGCCGCTATCGTACCGTGTCGCGCTCGCGCCGCACCTACCGAAAGGAAACTGCAAACATCGCTTTGGAGCTGCTGGGAAGACTACCAGGTACGTGCATGTTTCACATCCTTGTGTTCTGCTGTATTCTACTCCTGTCTTTTCCACCTACAGCAGTGATCCTATTGTCATCCGCTAGTTCGTTACTACCTAAACCTAAAATACAGTCCACTACAAATTTCGAAAATATAACAACCCCCGTGAAATATAGAACTCACACCCCTCTATGGTTGAATAAGGTCCTGAACCAACCAATATTTATCACCATAAGATTTCCTTCGAACCGGATGAATAATCTATTTCCAATTAATTTAATTTAACGTAAATTGTATTTAATATCTACCGCCCCGCTTAGGACGTTTGAGTTTCCTTTATAGCCTAGTTCATATATTTAGGTATTTTCATATTTTACTGGTCACGTCTAATTAATTTTCATAACCCCGCTATTTGATTTTGTACGTTAAATCCTGCTGGTTAATTGTATAAGTTGTTCAATTTCTTTTTATATTCGCACCCCGCATGGGCAACTTATTCACCGCATTCTTTGCACCGCTAAAATCAGTATAGGAGCTTCGTACATTAATCGTATACCGCTATCACACGTTTCTATTCCTACTTTAGAATCATTTCGCTATTACTTTATTATAAAGTTCATAAATTTGAGTCAAATTATCGAAGTATTCGCTCGCTTATTTTAAACTACCCGCAATCCGCGTATTTGCTCATTCTCTGCTCCGCTCGCAAACTCGCTAACGCTTTGGTTGAGTTTTGTATTGCTGTCCGCCATGTTTTGCACTGCAAGTACGCAGAATAGGCAATAACTAGTATTGAACGCAAAATCTACGCGTACTCTTTGCCTAATCTGTGTCATTCTCTTTGGCTACTGCGCGTACGCAGAATAGGCTGAATTTGTATTGAACGCAAATTCTACGCGTACTCTTAGCTAATCTGTGTCATTGGCAGCATAGGTAGGTACTTTGTGACCTATCTAACCTACTGCGCAGGGAATATAGGTTTGTTATTTTCATTTTAAGTTTATCTTCGCATCTATTGGAGTTTTTGAAGTTTTCCTTTTGTGCGTTTGTCTTTATTTACCGCTGATTCTTATTCACAATGAGTAAAAAGGATAAGGTCGCTGTTTCTGACGACTCAGATGATGGCTTTAGTGAAGAAAAAGGTCAGCAGGCTATGTTCGAGTCAAAGCGCGAAATTCTATTTGCCCGTATGCAAGGAATTTACGACTTGGCCAAGAAAGTGGAGGCTGATCCTTCCAAATTTAAGTCTTTGCAGCACACCGCGTTTAATATCGATCAATTGCATACTGACTTTGAAAAGATATTAGATTCATATAACGCCGTTTCTCTGAAGGTCAACCCTAAACATGTAGTTAAGTATCAGGAATGGACAAACTTTGACATCATGTATTGCCTTGTCAAGCAAGTCATTCAAAATCATTCGCCATCTAACACACGTGAATCGTTGTCTCCGCAAATAGAAAAATCTAAACCTAGACTTCCTAAAATTGAATTATTATCCTTTAATGGTGATGTCCGTTCATGGCCGCTATTTTACCAACAGTTCAAATGCACCGTTCACGAGAACGCGTCACTGTCAGATAGTGACAAGATGTACTATTTGGTTGGTAAACTATCTGGTTCCGCTGCGTCCGTTTGTGCCCGACTTCCTCCTACCGCTGAGAATTATCCTATTATTTGGGAGGCGTTGGTACAAAAATATGACGATTCCAGACTACTCGCTAGTTCATACCTAAATCAGTTGTTAAGTTTTAAACCGCTCACCGTTAATAGTGCTACTGGTCTTGAATCATTTTTAAATAATTTCGACACGTCTGTAGAAGCCTTTAGACAACTGAGTCTTGGAGACTTGACCGATTTTATGCTGCTGCATCTCGCTCTTCAGCGACTAGATTCGGAAACTGTCAAGTTATTTGAAATAATGCACCGCAAAGATAAAATCCCTACTTATTCAAATTTAATTGAATTTGTAAAGGAACAAAGCAAAGTGCTATCTCGATCAGCTGGCCCAACCATAAACCCGCAAGCGCAGCACAAAGTTCGCAACACGCACACTCCTAAGCCTAGTACTAGTACTCAAGGTCAGACAAAGTCTTTTGTGAATACTGACCGGGTGTGTGGTACAAGTGATAAGAGTAACTGCACTTTGTGTCATCGTGATAAACATGATCATTTGTATCGCTGTTCCGCATTTATGAAATTGACGCCTGTGGATAGGTATAAATTCATAAAAAATAATTTGTTTTGCAACAACTGTTTAAGTGTGAAACATAAAACTGCAGTGTGTGATTCTAAGCGCACCTGCACTTATTGTACTGCCAGACACCACTCGCTACTCCATTTTAATGCGCCCGCTAATAATAAAATTATTCCCGCTTGTAAAAACCCGCACTCTAAATATACCGCTACCGCTCATGACTCAGGGCCCGCCGCACCTGGGCATGTTATCTCTTCCGAGTCCCATACTCGAACCCCCGCTATAGCCCCTGCGCCTCATGCGCCTAAGGGCGAGTCTCCGCTACCCGCATTCACATCCGCACCCGCAAATGATCCAGGCACATCTGTTTGCAATGTGTCTTATGATCACGATTCGCACACAATAACAACTGCGTTATTGGCCACCGCTAAAATAAAGGTTCTCGATTCCTTTAACCGCCCTCACTATTTGAGATGCTTGGTCGACCCCGGCTCTCAAAGTGAGTATATTTCCGCTTCATGTAGCAAGCGCCTATCGCTTCCTATATCTACGCAAAACCGCTTCTCTAAAGCCCAAGGTATAGGAGGAGTCTCCCAGAAGATTCTGGGTATGACTTCGCTCAAATTCACCTCTCGCTTCGACGACGAACAGGAATATCATATCCAGCCCATGGTGGTAGATAGCATTACGTCACGACTCCCTGACTCGCGCGTCGATGTCAGCGCTCTGAGTCACATACGTAATCTGCCCATGGCGGATGATGATTTTTCAGAGCCCGGTCCTATTGACCTTTTATTGGGCGTGAATTTGTATTGTCAAATCCTCCTATTTAATAAAATAACCGCAAAAAATCTACCCGCAGCCTTGGAAACAACTTTAGGTTATATCGTTATGGGAAACGCCCCCGTTATATCGCCACACTCTTCTTTTCATACCTTTTGTGCATTTATGAGTGACCCGCTTCACGAACTCGTAGAAAGGTTTTGGTCCACTGAGGAGCCGCCTTCCAAGATGTTCTTAAGTCCCGACGATCAACGCTGTGAAGATATTTATACTTCGACCACTACGCGAAACGAAGATGGTAGTTATGTAGTGCAGCTACCTTTTAAAGATGACCCGCAAAAGCTAGGTAACTCCTACATAGCCGCAAAGAAAAGGTTTTCATGCCTTGAAAGGAAGTTTTTACGATCCCCGGACTTACATAAAAAATATAATGAAATTATTTCTGATTATCTCGACAAAGGTATTTTAACGCGCGTTTCTACTGACGAATGTACTTCTCCAGGTTATTACCTGCCGCACCACCCTGTAGTTCGGGACGACAAGTCCACGACTAAAGTCCGCATTGTTTTAGATGGCAGCGCTTCGACTGATTCAGGCCTGTCGCTAAACGATATTTTATATAAAGGCTGCAATTTGCAGGCCGATATATTTAACATTTTATTAAATGTTCGCTTACATCGTATTGCCTTTTTCGCAGACGTTAGGCAGATGTATTTATGCATATATACGCATCCCGCACACCGCTGTTATCAACGGATACTATATAGGTTTTCTCCAGACGAGTTGCTTGAAACGCTTCAGTTTGAGCGTGTCACCTTTGGCCTTCGCTCTTCTCCAATGTTGGCGCTGCGTACTTTACGCCAGTTGGCACAAGATGAGAGACAAAGGTGGCCTACTGCGGCTGACGTCATCGAACGGGACGTCTACATGGACGATCTTGCATCTTCTGCTTCTTCTGTGGATCAAGCAGTTAAGATTGCTCAGGAATTGATTCAAATGTTCAAGGCCGGTGGGTTTGACTTAGTCAAATGGACTAGTAACTCATCCGAGCTGCTAAAGCACATACCCGTATCGCATAGGCAATCTGAATCAATTTCGTTCGATGATGATGACACGTTCAAAATATTGGGACTACGCTGGCTCCCCGCATCTGATAACTTTATATTTTTGACGTCCGTCCCACCATCCATTTTTACAAAACGCGCTATTTTATCTATGACCGCACGTCTGTACGATGTCTTAGGACTCGTCGGACCCGTAATTCTTTACGCTAAATTGATAATCAGGGAACTGTGGCTTCTGCACATCGATTGGGATGGCGAGCTACCCTGTGATATCACCGCATTATGGCAAAGATATTTATCTGAGCTACCGCTAATCTCGCAACTCAAGTTTCCTCGCCATGTAGGTATTGAGGAACATGGTTCTAAAATCTCGCTAATCGCATTTTCGGACGCAAGTGAAAAGGCGTACGGCTGCGTGGTATACCTACATGTTTCTAACGGTAACCAGCCAGCGTCGATCTCGCTTTTGTGTTCCAAGTCCCGCGTCGCATCAGCCAAATCAACAATTACGTTGGCTCGGCTTGAGCTCAATGGCTTAGTGCTTCTCGCCAAGCTATTGCGCTCTGTTTATGAATCGCTATCCGCACGTTGTCAAATTGATAACGTTTTCATATTTTCTGACTCGACAGTCGCTCTGTGTTGGGTAACTTCCTCTCCTCATAAGTTTCATACTTACGTCGCAAACCGCATCTCAGACTTTCAGTCTACCTCGCCATCGCAAAACTTATATCACGTCGCAGGTGTCGAAAACCCTGCCGACTTAGTGTCTCGTGGCCTTTTGCCCTCGCAGATTTTAGATAGTGACCTGTGGTTCCGTGGACCCCCATGGATGTCTTTGCCGCTGGCAGATTGGCCAGTTGAGAGATTCTCCTCTACTCCAAATCAATTGCCCGAGGAAAAAACTTTGTCTCACGTGACTGTGGCAAAGGAGGAGAACCCTTTCATAACTTTAGGATCCAAGTTCTCTTCTTGGCATAAGTTTCTTCGCGCCACGGTTATTGTTCTACGCTTTCTCAAAGTTCTACCGCGCAGCAACGTTATTACTGCTGAGGATTTAGATATTGCAGAAAGTAAAATCATACAGGCTGTTCAGCAAACCTATTTTGCTAATGATATAAAAAATATTCAAAAGAACAAATCTTGTTCAACCGCTTTACGGAAGTTATCCCCATTCATTTCTGATGAAACCGTTCGAGTCGGAGGGCGACTCTCATATTCGAGTCTAGATTTTAATCAAAAACACCCCGCTCTTATGCCTAAAAATGGGCACATCGCTGAACTAATTGTAGATTGGTACCATCGTGAAAATAGTCACGCTGGTCCACAGCTACTTATGTCAATCTTGCGACAAAAATATTGGTTCTTATCCGCTAGGCGCTTAGTGCGCAACCGTATTCATAAATGCGTTCGTTGTTTTAGATTGAACCCTAAACCTACATTTCCCGCTATGTCAGATTTGCCCAGTTGTCGCGTTGAACCTTGTAAGGCTTTCACGCACACAGGTGTCGATTACGCTGGCCCGCTGTATATTACGACGACTAGAAAAAGAGGTGTACGCAGCCAAAAGGCTTATCTCTGTGTCTTTGTGTGCTTAGTCACTAAAGCGGTACACATTGAATTAGCGTCCGATCTCAGCTCCGCTACGTTCTTAGACGCATTCAAACGATTTCTATCGAGACGTGGTCCGTGCAACTTCATATACAGTGACAATGGCACAAACTTTATCGCTTCGCAATCCTTTCTAAAGGAACTATTTGAATTCTTAAAATCTGACGCATATTATCAATCTTTCAACGACGAACTCGCTAAGCATAAGATCACCTGGAAAAGGTCGCCCCCATTAGGAAGCCATTTTGGTGGAATTTGGGAAGCTAACATTAAAAGTATAAAATCGCTTCTCTTCCGTGTAATCGGAAAGCAAATCCTCACTTATGAGGAGATGCTCACGGTGCTTAATCAAGTCGAAGCTGTATTAAACAGTCGACCTTTGTACGTCTTAAGCTCCGACCCTTCGGAGCCAACCGCATTAACACCGTCGCATTTTTTATCAACTAAACCGTTAGCTTTCTTACCCGCTGCTGATGTCAGCGGAGAACGAGCAAGTCTTTTGTCTCGCCATTCTTTAATGGACTCGCTAGTCCAAACGTTTTGGAAGCGATTCAAAGACGAATACCTCCATAATTTGCAAATGCGCGAAAAATGGAATACTGCTAGTAACCCGCTTACTGTAGGCACCGTAGTTCTCATAAACAACGAAAACGCGCCTCCGTTGGCTTGGAAGTTAGGTAAAATTTCTGAAGTCTTCCCTGGGAAAGACGGTAGAATTCGTTGCGTAAGAGTGGAAACTGGTGATAGCTCGTACGTCCGTCCGGCGACAAAGCTGTCGCCTCTGCCTATACAGTAGGGTGACCATATCGCGTAATTTTCTCGGATATTTTATCCGATCCGCTAGTTTTAGTTTTTTATATATTTCCGCTATTATGCCGCTATTATTAATTAGGATTATTTTTAGTCTTGGAACCGCTTTTTTTATATTAACCCGCTACGCTATTTCATATTCCTTTCGTTTTTGAAGGAATCCTTCAAGGAGGGGGAGATGGTGGAAATTGTTATCTACTATTCACTTATTGGTAGGTAAATTAGTTGTAACGAACTAGAAACCTGTCCTATCCCTTTCTCCTTTCCGCATGCACGCAATAAATATGTGCCATCTCGTTTTGATGGCTATTCGCACCATTTTTGCGTCGCGCGAATCCGTGACGCAGTCTTAAGAGATTCGTCCCCGCCGCTGACGTGATCAGTCGCCTCCTGCGCACCCGTAATTTATAACCGCTGTGTCGCACCGCTATCGTGCCGCTGTTGTGCCGCGTCGCGCCGCTATCGTACCGTGTCGCGCTCGCGCCGCACCTACCGAAAGGAAACTGCAAACATCGCTTTGGAGCTGCTGGGAAGACTACCAGGTACGTGCATGTTTCACATCCTTGTGTTCTGCTGTATTCTACTCCTGTCTTTTCCACCTACAGCAGTGATCCTATTGTCATCCGCTAGTTCGTTACTACCTAAACCTAAAATACAGTCCACTACAAATTTCGAAAATATAACAACCCCCGTGAAATATAGAACTCACACCCCTCTATGGTTGAATAAGGTCCTGAACCAACCAATATTTATCACCAATTTGCTGGATGAGGGAATATGATGTTTATTTTTAATTCTTTTATGCGGCAAAAACAAGGAAAGTGAAAAGTGGGTTCTGAATTCTTTTTTTTTTTTTATTGTTCTTTCTTTTTAATCAAAATGGTTTCATTTCATCCACAATAGTAATTCTTATCTCAGTTTCAGCCAACAAGTTTTCCAAGCGAAACGTAGAAAATAAGTTAAAAACACAAAAACACCTTATTTTGTTCGGAAAATTTGTTTGGATATTTTTTTTATTTATGCTTGCTACGTAAGTATTTTTCGTAAATAAGTTCAGTGATTTTATATCTTTAGAAATGTTGAAATATGATTAGACATATAATTTAAGATATATCTATTAGACCAGTTAGCCATTTTGCCATCTTCTGCAATACCACAAAAGAAAACATAAAACCTCACATTTTTTTATTAGCCGGTTCTGGGACGGAGCCTGCTGGGAAAAGGCCACTCGTCATGGTCCCTCGGCAAACGAGGCCAGTCATTTGTAAAAGACATCTTAAGTCTTCTTCTTTTCTACCTATATGGCCTCTGTCTGTCATTTCGACAGTCAATTTTGCTTGTGTCAAGTGAAATATTTGAAATAATATAAGTCAAGTCATTCGTCAAGTCGACTTTCGTTTGTTTTGAAGAGAAAATTGTGGATTTTCTCTTCAAAACCTAAAAAACCAATTTTCACATTCCGAGAAACCACTTTACACACATATATTTCAATGGCTCACACTTTATGTTACGACCTAAGTATTATTGGTTAAAATTTCACCAAAATTAAACAACAATACTCACAATAACACAAAAGAGACTATTAAAATAAAAGTACTAGGTGCTAGAGTTATTTCCAACTGTCATGCTTACATACCTTCTCGTTCACTTTGACAGGCTGTTTGATAATATAAGGGATGCCAGGAACTGGTCCAAATATCGATGGCATCATGGCTGGAGCGAATATCACTTTGACAGATGAACAACAGTCAGTAGAATCTGTTACGTCTTCCTTATGACAGCCCTTGCAGCAGCAGTGGTGGCACTTAGCACTTTGACAGGACTTTTCTTCCCTTTGACAGGTTTTAGTATCACTTTGAGAGGTTGTTACTTTACTTTGAGAGGATGTTACTTCACTTTGAGAGGTTGTTACTACACTTTGAGAGGTTGTTACTACACTTTGAGTGGTTGAAACTTCACTTTGATTGTTTAAACGAGTTTTGGGGACAGCGCTTTCTACATCAACAATACTTTGACAGTTTATTGAATTTTCTCTTCGAATGCTACTAGAGATGTTTTTTTGAAAGGTCTTTTTCATATCAGGTTTATTTTTGAGAAGATTTTCGTTGTTTTCATTGAAAAGTCTAGGTTTTTTCGTGAAATCTTTTGGTATTTCCAAAAGTGGTGTTTTCCGCTTCAAGTCTTTTGGAGTTTCTAAAAGGTAGCATTTATTTTCGGTGTTTTTTGAGAATGGATGCACTAGAAGCGTTTTTCGTTTGTGGTCCGAGGCCCCTGACAGGGCCTCAACTGATGATCTTTTTGCATCCAATTTGACAGCTTTTTAGAGTTTTTATGAAAGTTTACTTACGCTGTTAGTTTGGATTGTATAGTTTTGAATAGGTACACTTTTTATTGTATTGATATATTTTAGATCTGTTTGAGCTTTTTTACACTACCTAAGAAAACGTTTTGTAAAATATACCTATAAGTTTTTGCTCTTTTAAACAATTGATAATTTAATTATTTTTGTGGAGTTTTTCTTATCTTTCTTCAATTTTAAACTCGAAATTAAAGTTACCTACTTCTAGAGTATGTCCGAACCACAACACAAAGTTCAATCACCCCAACCACGTGATATTTGTTTACAAACAAACAAACAAACCAAAAATCAAAATAAATAAAAAAAATCACTTCGAAACCCACATCGACACCTCCCTTAAGCCACTGTCAAAAATACGGTCAATTTTAACGAGCAAATAGCACAAAAAGTCAAAAGAAAAGTTGGAAAATTGCGCGAAAATGTTCAATACGTCCGTCCGTTGTGAAGTTGCGGGCTAAACTGATTTTGGAGGAGGGATAGAGGCGTGGCTGAAGGCGTGGTTATGACACGCCCATCTGCGAAAAAGACTTGTTTCAGATTTATCTGTCTAGACTTCAAGATGGCTGTCTTTTGGTTTTACGGGTTTTACGATGCTGGTTCAATTCAAATGTATAGGTACGTATAAGTTGGATTTGTTAGACCCGTATGCGGATTCACTGCTGAAGCGCTAATCCGAACTCAAGCATAGATTTTTGTACGAAAATTTCTACTCAAATCTATGTTTGGGTAACGATTTCTGTATCGGCATACAGGCCTTAGAGTCTAGGGCCCGTATGCTGAAACAACACAGTCTGGCCTCACCCCATACTGGCCTGTCCCCGATGTTGGATTACCGAATAGTTACTACGTCGTCAACAGCAGACAAAAGTATTACTTATGGGTTTTACATTAACAATCTGTCTTATTCAAAATGACCTTATACATATAAAATGTGTTGAAGTTACAAAGAATTGCTAGTGTGGTGTCGTGTGTCACGAGTCGTTTTATCGGAAGGTGCCAACTCGCGCCCATTCGCAAGTTTGACATTCGCGAGTTGACGAATAAGCCGTTTAAAGCTTAGACCGCACTAGGGCGGAACTGCACTGCAGCGGAGCGTCGCGTCAGTTAGCTTCTATATTCTTTTACCTTGGAAAGAATATAGAAGCTATATGCCGCGACGCTCCGCTCCGCTGAAGTGCAGTTCCGCCCTAGTGCGGTCTAACCTTTACTCTTCAAAATCGCAGACTTTCAAACTTTCTGTTTGGCCATTGCCGTCATACCGCACCGCTCACGTGTTTTTTGTTGCCTTGGTGCATTACCGGTGCCGTGCCTGTAGGTACCGGCGTTGGTGGACAAACCGCGTTAGTCTATTTGCAAATGCATGTCATTGGACGCAGTGTGTTTTCGTCAGCGCGATTTATCATTTGTATCATTTTAGCAGTGACATCTAAACTTTTGCGTTTACAATATTAGTAGGATACCGAGCCTATACCGCGTTCACATGCCGCTGCAGGCATTATAGCCGCGGACTTATTGCCACAGCAATATCGCCTTTATTCTCATTAGAGAGCAAGGGCATGAACTTGGGCCGGGAGCCGGGACAGAGGCATTATCGTGTTCATATTATGCTCGTGCCCACTTGCCTGCCAAAGTCCCTGCCGACTGCGGAATATACCGCGTGCACACTATGCCCATGCCACTGCCGGAATGTATGGCGGCATCAATGCCGCGGACTTATTGCCAAAGCAACATCCTTTATTCTCACTAAGCGGCATTCATGCCGGCAGTGGCATGGGCATAGTGTGCACGCGGTAATTGTGTGAACGCAACAAGAAAACGAATTTTAGGGTCGCTCTACTGACAGGTAGGCAGTTTAATAACTCGAGATAAATCAGATAATCAGATAATCAGTCGCCATGACGGAAACCGGCAGCTTCAATCATAATCATCATCAATGTAACGATATTACGATTGTATGTCAAAAATAAATGTATTTTCTTTCTTTCTTTCTCTCAAATAAAAAGAAAAACTAGGAATGGCATAAAGCCTAAGAAATGAATAGTACATTACTGCAGCGGCCAGCATTAGAGGCGATGATGGACGAACGTGTAAATGTGGGCCGAGTCGAAGACGAGGCACACATACGTAAGTCCATCAATGCCTAGTTGTGGGCAAGTCTTGTATAGTAGGTACTTTTCTCAAATAATGTTCATTTGTTTTTTTTTTCAATAATCAGCTTTCTATTTGAAAGCCTGTTTGAAATTTGAATAAAACCTTTGATAAGTTACCTCCTTGGTTGTCATGTCTCGGAGTAAAAGATCGTTCCATTTTTAAATTACACGACAGACTATATGAGTTTACTATGCAATGCGCTCCAACCATCACTCTTGAGATCACCTGGGACTGTTTAATAAAATACTTTATATTGACAATTGTTTATTGATATTAAACTTATTATAATCCCTTGTTAAATGCAGTGCTTATTATACTTACCTACTTACAATATTAAATAGTGATTCTTAAAAGAATCAAAAAAGCACAATCTCACAATAACATTAATTCATAATCGTCTGTCATTTCAACGCGGCTTATATTCTGTAATTGGTATCAATTCTCTTGTATTTTTATAAACTAATCTAATTTGACGGCACTAAAACTATAGCCATCTTTGTATTTTCAGTTTGAGATGACGGCAACATTTTGAGTGCTGTCAAAGGCGTTGGGGCATTTCACGTCCCGATTTGCATACATTTAGTTAATTTTTAGATTATTTTTATAACTTTTGTTGGTTTTATCATAATCTATTATGCAGTAGCAGTCACGAAAACCCAAAATAAAGACAAAGTCAAAGTCAAAAATCTTTTATTCAATAAAATCTCACTGATCACTTTGAATCGTCATTACGTTTTGTATGATTAGGTATGATTACATTCTTTTTTATTGGATGAGTTGGAGGTATTTCGTCTCAAGCTTGTTTGTTTTCTAAATAATGAGATATTTTATAGTATGCTTTTAAGAAGTCTTCGTTTTATTACGTTTTTGAACTTGCCAATCGACAACTGAGACACATCACTTGGGATTTTGTTAAAGAAGCGTATACATTGCCCTTTGAAAGATTTACTAATTTTTGTGAGCCTAGTGGTTTGAACAGCGAGTTTGTCTTTATTTCTAGTGTTAACATTATGATTATCACTTTTTTTGTTAAATAGATTGAGTAATAAACCCCTGTACGATAAACAACATTGAAAAAGACGCATTTAACCAAGTAAAATGTGTAATAACTAATGATTTCTGATGCTTTATTGCATTGTAAGTGTATTGTAACAAACAAAGTTCCATCATTGCAAGTTTAAAAAAAAGTGGGACTTGGGCTCCATCCAATTTGCCCCAAACCCTTTAGATTAGTTTAAAGAAATGCAACAAGAGAATCCATACCATTGTCACTTGCATGACAATGAAAAGAGATGACATCAGATTTATTTGCAAGCTGCAGTATTAGAGTTCTGAAAATTCATTTTTAATACAGTTGCTCAAAAAAGGCGTATTGCAGGGACGTATAGCGTTCGGGATGTGGGCTATTACACACTCGTGCTTTTTTTTTACCTTTCCCGAACTAGTGCGTTCTCTTTCCCAATTGTCAAAATAATGTCTACTAAAAAAAAAACCAACCATGAAGTTTTTACTAAAAAAAATCATAGAACTTTTTATGATTCATGCAAATACGTATATTTCTAAAAAGAAGCTACTAATTTGTTTCAATATCAGATTTAATGATTTGATTGAATGAGTTAGGTCAGGTTTCATTTCATTTCATCTCATTAAATTTCATTTTCATTTCATATCAATAAAAAAATTCTACTAAAGACTTGGCTGTATGGGCATAGTTCCCTTTGCTTACCAGAATGGGTGAAGAAAAAAAAAATCTCTGCTTATATTCTACGGTTGGCGCCATTTTTCAGAAATTTTCTTTTTATTAAATTGCTTCATTTTTTCGCAACTGTATTAAAAATAGTCGTTCAGTACACGTGCGGAACCATCATTGCAACTTGTTCCGACTGTCAACCCTCGCCTTCGGCTGCGCCTCGGCTCGGGTAGACATTTGTCGGAACTCTTTGCAATGACAGCCTTTCCGCACTTGTAATGAAATATACTATTCTAATTTTAAAAACTACATTCGCATTTTTATTTTAGTAGTTTTTCTTATGTTATTGTGAGTATTGTTGTTTAATTTCGGTGGAATTTTATCCAATAATACTTAGGTCGTAACATAAAGTGTGAGCCATGGAATACACGTGTATAAAGTGGTTTCGTCATATGATGGAATTCGACTCCAAGTTTTGAAGAAGAAATCCACCATTTTCTTTTCAAAACAAACGAAAGTCGACTTGACGAATGACTTGACTTATATTATTTCAAATATTTCACTTGACACTGGCAAAATTGTCTGTCAAAATGACGGACAGAGGCCATAAATAGAGGTCATTGGCTGAAATACTCAAAAGTCATTCAAATTTGAGCGCCACTGAAAATTGCTCTGCCTCTGTTTGACATTACTCATTTGTAAGAGATGGCATTAATTTAAGCGTGACTTAAATTGAGTGGCGTTTGAGTGGCGTTTGAGTATTCGCCCAATTATCGGCGATGTTTCTTAAGATGTCGTAACGCACACCGCGCGGCAGTTCCTTTAGCGATGCGATAGTTCCTGCCGACCCCCTTAAATGTGCCACGTCCGAACACTTCCACGCAAACGCGAACTCGTCTTCCGTCCGCTAGTCTCTCTGGTTTACTGTAAAAGTAATTATTTATTAACAACTAGCCGTCGCCCGCGGCGTTGCTCGCGTTCTAAACCCTTTAGAGTGTGACTTTTCAAAATTCCTTTCTTAGTGCACCCCTACACTATACAAGGTGTAACATAATTACCCTATAGGCCCGAAGGGGGCGTAATCAGACCGACGACCTGAGTGCTTGGACATGTACAAAGGGTAATTGTAATTGAAATTTTCATACAAAAGTACAACTTTTATTATTTTAGAAATATGCGACAACCTTAAGTGTTTGTTTACTATTTGCGTAGACCCTTACACACGCATGCACACGTAGGCACCATCCTACCGCGTCGCACGCACACACTAGCTGTGTTTAGGTACATTTTAAGTAAAAGTTACGAGCTCATTTCATGAATGAAAAACTTAGAAATCTCAAAAGTTGTAGAGCAAACACTGATCGCCATGACCTGTAAAATACCCTCCTTTCGGACTTATAGGATATTTATGTTACACCGTGTATAAGGATACTATCCTCCAAATGTCATACCGCTAGGACTTATAGTTTAGGCTGTGCGTTGATTCTATGTCAGCTTATATATTTAGATTATTTTTTTATAATAAAGCGTTAAGATAAATAAAACCTTAAACTTATAACACCCCTCTTTTGAAAATCCTGGGTTAGTTACCTGAATTTAGCAGTATCGGGTTCCGCTTCCAAGAGTTCTCTGACGGGGGACTTTGGCGCAGCGGCGCTGAACGCCTCTAGCTCGGCGCCCATTAGACGAACGTACGAGCCCCAAACAGCGCCTAACGACATGCCTGCAAAATAACATTTACATCTCTCATATTCGGGAAGTAGGTCCTTATTACCCCCAAATGGGGCTTGTAGGTGACAAATTAGCGCTCTAGGGTAATAATGTAGCTAGAAAAGCCCTAGGGCGGTAAGTAATTTAAACAAAACACTTCACCCTTTCAAAAAGTTCGCGTACATCTAACCATCATACTGGAAATAGACATCATGCATTCAGCCCAATGACAAAAGAGGTCGCTTCGCTATTCGGCCTTGTCTTCGTATGAGTATAATAGTCATCAATTTTAAATATCGAACGGCGAAGCTCAATTTCGTTCTTGAAAAAAAATATTTAAAAAAAAGATGAAAAAAGGCGGGAATAGAAAACTTTTACTTTAAATATTGTTTGTTTTTTTTTTTTTTTATAATTACGTGTTAATTAGGAAAAAAAACATGAGTTAACAAAACCTGTAAATATCTAACACCTGTCCCTAAAATTTGAAAATTATTCTCATTTCACTATAAATTTTAACAAATATTTTTTTTTATTCTTGTAATGCCGGTTTTTTTCTACTTACCTCACAATCGAGATGTAAATCAGAGTAGTTAGCTCGGGTGTAAGGCATCAATTGCATGCCTTACAGCCCTTGGCTACTAATCTACTATTACTTACTTTACATAAATAAATAAATAAATCCTATCCTACTAATATTATAAACGCGAAAGTTTGACAGGATGTTTGTTACTCTTTCAAGAAATAACTACTGATCCGATTTGGATGAAACTTGGAATATATATTGTCCGTGATCTGGATTAACACATAGGCTACTTTTTATCCCGGAAAATCAACGGAATCCAACGGGACGCGAACGAAGTCGCGGGCGGAATCTAGTAAATAAATATTCACGGACATTTAACACAACGCCTTCTAGTCCCAAACTAAGCAATGCTTGTACTATGGAAACTAAATTGCTGATAGACTACTTATATACATTTTTTTGTAAATATATACTTGTTTGTGATACATAGAAACACCCAGACACAGAACAAACATCTATGTTTGCCACACACAAATGTTTGTTCTCGGTGGGGATCGAACCCACGACCCACAGCACGGAAGGCAGAGCTACTACCGACTGAGCCATGACGTCTGTCATGTTACCCTTTTAGGGTTAAGATCCCGTAGGCTCACGGACAATATAATATTCCAAGTTTCATTGAAATCAGATTAGTAGTTCTTGCGTGAAAGAGGAACAAACATACGTACATACATACTTACATCCATACAATTTTTCACGTTTATAATATTATAGTAGGATTGTATAGCTCTATGTTATACATATATTATGGAACTAGCTGATACCCGCGACTTCGTACGCGTGCGAAACTTTCCGCCAAAATATCTGTCAACCAGCATACGATGAACCTCGTAGTAAATGGCTGCTTTTGGTTGAGAGAGAGGTCAAGCTATATCTAAGAATCCGCGTCTTTGATTTCAATAAAATATAGCCTATTTTTCGTTTCAATCCGGAAAAAGAGATTCTGAATGGTGTAAGTTTCGTTGAAATTGGTCCAGCAGTTAAGGCGTGATCCGCGAACAAACAGGCAAACTCGATTTTCGGAATCAGAATCGTTTGTCGAACTGCATATTTAGTTTATTTATCCATCTTTAATTTTAGTTTTTGGCTTTTTTGAAACGAGAAGAGAGATCCCTAATTTTCGTACGCATTCTAAGGAGACTGCTGGCCAAGCGGTCTAACGGATTGGATCGAATCGAGACTAGCTCGTAGTGCGTGGGTTCAAGTCTCGAGCATACCTACTCGTTCACTTTTTGCCCAAACTTTTTTTTTATATTATAATAGATGATTGTTTGGCTCTATGTTATATTATGGAAAATAAACATTATAATGAAAAAATCTAACCTGAGTCTAGGAATATAGCGCCAGCAATAGATTCGAACAGATCTCCCAATGCTTTGGGTACCTCTACATCTTCAGCTTGCTCTAATTCGTCTTCTTGGATCAGGTAATGCTGAAAAAAATAATTTGTAAGTTTATACTTAACTAGCTGTCGCCCGCAGCTTTGCTCGCGTGGTAGCAGCATACGCATTATTTGGTTAAAAACTTTGATCCTAATTTTAAACCCTTTAGAGTGCGACTTTTCAAAATTCCTTTCTTAGTGCACCCCTACACTATATAAGGATACTACCCTGCAAATTTCATACCTCTAGGACTTATAGATTAGGCTGTGCGTAGATTGTCAGTCACCTTCAAAAGAGTTCTATATATTTAGAAACAAGATAGACTAGCTGCACGTCCAGCGGGCCTAAGATGCGCACCGCGAGATATTTGTCATGTCGTTCTGTCAAAATGTAAGCAATTTGTACCAGTTTCGGAACTATTGCATTATCTGTGGTAATATTGTCGCGAAACCGCGCCTTTGAATTTTCAACTTTTGACATTTCTGCATGACTATTATCTCGTCCTCAGAGAGGTACGACGACTAAGAAGTGTCAAAAGTGTACATTATGGCGCGTTTTGTCGACACCATTAGGTACCACAGATAATGCTATAGTTCATAAATTGGTACAAAATGCTTACATTTTGACAGAACGACATGACAAATATCTCGCGGTGCGCATCTTAGGCCCGCTGGCTTCGCATGGGTATTAAACAAAAATTTCTTAGGAGTAAGAAATTTTTCAGGTAATATGTTTTATTTTTTTGAAAATATTGTAAAGCCTTAGGAAAATAAAACAACAGAATTGGGGGCAATCAGTAGAAATACCTCTTCACTAATAGAATGTCCATTCTCCTCCTGAATTTTCACGTACTTTATCAATACTTCGTTCAAACCTGGAGACATGTGACGAAAGTACCTGGAATATTTTTTTTTATTAAATAACACAACGCCTTTTAGTCCCAAACTAAGCAAAGCTTGTACGATGGAAACTAGATGGCTGATAGAATACACACATACATTTTTTTTTGTAAATACATACTTATTATACATAGAAACCCCCAGACATAGAAAAAACATCTATGTTTGCCACACAAATGTTTGTTGTCGGTGGGGATCGAACCCACGACCCACAGCACGCAAGGCAGAGCTATTACCGACTGAGCTGTGACTCTTTGCACATGTAAGTTCGTATAAGTTAGTGGTCAACTCAAGGTGACGTAGTTTTTAGGCCGCCTTAAAGCCTCCGTCGTGGCTTAGCGGCTGATAGAGCCGGGACAGTTTAACGTGCCTTCCGAAGCACGGAAGCTCTCAGAGTCCGTACTCTTGAGTTTTGTTTTGTTGATCGAAACGCATATCGAGAAGCGACTTGCGAGATTATTTTGTATGAAAAACCGATGAGCGCCTCTGGCGGGAGATTCGCATACCATTTTTCTCCATACGTAAATTGCGAGTTTCTCGATTCTCGCTTGTCGCAATCAAACTAACAAAACTCAGATGTAAGATGTCTCAGGGCTCAGATGTAATTGTCACTAGCGGTCGACCATCCGACCAGTGACCGCGCAGAACGTCGCTTAGCTTAGAGAATCGGTAAAGATTGACTAAGCAAGCTACACTACGAGTGCTTCTAGATTAGTATTGGTGCCGCCCGCGACTTCGTTCACGTCCCGTTGGATCCCGTTGATTTTTCGGGATAAAAAGTTGCCTGTGTGTTAATCCAGGCCACGGACAATATTATACTCCAAGTTTCATCCGAATCGGATCAGTAGTTTTCACGTGAAAGAGTAACAAACATCCATACGTACAAACTTTCGCGTTTACAATATACTAGTACTAGTATATTGGTGCAATGCAGTGATGATGATGTATTATACATATAAACCTTCCTCTTGAATCACTCTATCTATTAAAAAAAACTGCATCAAAATCCGTTGTGTAGTTTTAAAGATCTAAGCATACATACATACAGACATTAGGACAGACGCGGGAAGCGACTTTGCTTTATACTATGTAGTGAAAGAGGATTAAGAGAAACTAAAAATTAGTACTTACTTGTGGAAGCCATGCCTCACAGCCAAAGTAGCGAAGATGGTGTTATTGACAAGCGCTGAACGAAGGTCTGTGAGCGCGCCCGGAGAATGCCTTCTAGGATCCTCGTATAGGTGACGGGTTATTAGGTAATCTGTAATTAATATGTAAGGTGCTTACAATCCCTTCTTCTATACTACTAGCTGTCGCCCGCGACTCTTCTCGCGTGGTAGCAGCATACGCATTATTTGTTTAAAGTCTTTGATCCTAATTTTAGTTCTTTTAGAGCGCGACTTTTTAAAATTCCTTTCGTAGTGCACCCCTACACGACATAAGGATACTACCCTCCAAATTTCATACCTCTAGGACTTATAGTTTAGGATGTGCGTTGATTCTATGTCAGCTTCAAAAGAGTTTTATATATTTAGAAGATAAAACTGTAAAAAAGCCAAAAACTAAAATTAAAGATATGGATTAACTAAATGCAGATCTACGTAATAAACGATTCTGATTCCGAAAATCGAGTTTGTCTGTTTGTTTGTTCGCGAATCACGCTTTAACTACTGGACCAATTTCAATGAAACATATACCATTCGAAAGCCCTTTTTCCGGATTGAAACATAGGTTACTGATACAAACTTTTTTGCTCTACGTAGTTGCTTGCTAAGTTGAGATATGTAAAATTGAGTTTTCTTACCTAATATAGCGTCTCCCAGAAACTCCAGCCTTTGATAACAATCGGTCAGCGTGTTTTTGTGATGAGAAGCATGCGTCAGCGCTTGTAGTAGTAACGAACGATCATTGAACCGGTACTGGAGCGTGTCTTCAAGTGCGTCGTAACCTGAGAAATGGATAATATTTTATCGAATAAAATTGTAGATTTAGCAGTAGATAGAGTGATAGATCGATTGATAGATCGATTGATAGATCGATTGATAGATAGAGTGATAGATCGATTGATAGATAAATTGATAGATCGATTGATAGATAAATTGATAGATCGATTGATAGATCGATTGATAGATAGAGTGATAGATCGATTGATAGATAAATTGATAGATCGATTGATAGATCGATTGATAGATAGAGTGATAGATCGATTGATAGATAAATTGATAGATCGATTGATAGATCGATTGATAGATAGAGTGATAGATCGATTGATAGATAAATTGATAGATCGATTGATAGATAGATTGATAGATCGATTGATAGATAGAGTGATAGATCGATTGATAGATAGAGTGATAGATCGATTGATAGATAAATTGATAGATCGATTGATTGATCGATTGATAGATAGAGTGATAGATCGATTGATAGATAAATTGATAGATCGATTGATAGATAGATTGATAGATCGATTGATAGATAGATTGGTAGATAGATTGATAGATAGATTGATAGATAGATTGATAGATAGATTGATAGATCGATTGATAGATAGAGTGATAGATCGATTGATAGATAGATTGATAGATAGATTGATAGATAGATTGATATGTATTAATTGATTGGTCGATTGATTGATAGATAGATTGATATAGGTTAATTGATTGGTAGATTGATAGATTGATTGATTGGTAGATTGATAGATAGATGAATGTATAGGTAGTCAGGTAGAAATTTTTTTTAAAAGTATTCTTGTATGAAGTCGTTTGTGTACTTCGTTGTATTAAGAAATTACCTGACAACATTCTTTCCAACTCCCCTTCGGGATCTTGTATGTATCTAAGCAATGGTGAGGGAGGTGCTTTTAACTCGCCGTACACTATCTGAAAAATACTAGAAACCTATAGTAACACAATAAATAAAAAATAATTATGAAACTGTAAAAATGCCAAAAACTAAAATTAAAGATATGGATAAACTAAAGATGCAGATCTACTAAATAAACGACTCCGATTTCGTAAATGGAGCTTATTTGTTTGTTCGCGGATCACTAGACCAATTTCAACGAAACTTATACCATTCACAAGCCCTTTTTCCGGATTATATTTTATTGAAATCAAAGACGTGGATTCTTAGACACAGCTTGAACTCTCTAAACCAAAAGCAGCCAGTAACACCCATTGTTCTTGGCGGGGATCGAACCCACGACCCACAGCACGGTAATTGGTAGTAAAGGTAATTGGTCCTCGGAGCCCGAGCCAAAGATGGCTCGGCAAGGAAGATCTTCTCTTTTCGGAGGAGGACACATATCCTACCGTGTTCTGCCCATGCCACTGCCGGAATGTATGGCAGCATCAATGCCGCGGACTTATTGCCACAGCAACATCGCCTTTATTCTCACTAAGCGGCATTAATGCCGGCAGTGGCATGGGCATTCGGTATTATACTGATGGGTACATTAAGCCTTCGAAGTTTTTGGGAGACAGTCTTATTACGCGTGGTATGATTCCTACCTGGTACCAGTTTCCATGTTCGTCTCTATAAGGCCGCCTGGCCCCGGCTGGTCCAAAGTGCCCCGAACCCTTGGGCTCTGGCGAAGGTGACTCCAATTCAAATTCATCAGAACTGATGGAATTCGATGATGATGCGTGGAGTTTAGATTGTTCTGAATGTTGCTGAAAAATAATGTTTGAAAAAAGTTGAAAAAAACTAGAAAAATCCACTTCAATCTGATTACCTTACGGTTTCATAGCGCTCGTGTCTTGGCTTGCTTAGTCAATCTTCACCGATTATCTAAGTTAAGCGACGTTCTGCGCGGTCACTATTTGGATGGGTGACCGTTGTGGCATTTACATCTGAGCGCTTCCGTGCTTCGGAGGGCACGTTAAACTGTACCGGCTCTAGCAGTCGTAAAGCCACGACGGAGGCCTTAAGGCGGCCTAAAAACTCCGTCACCAGAGTTGGCCACTAATGCATACGAACTTGCTTGATGATATCAGTGCCTTGATCACGTATAAATGTGACAATTGCAAACGTATCGTAACGCTAGCATATACGAGATACACTGCGCGGTGACACTACAACGGTTGGCAGTCGAGCTGGTATTGACGCGCAATGTAACTCGAATTTTTATTCTGTGGTTACGTACCAGTATAACTTCTTCTTTAGGTTTCGGTAGTGAGATGCGATGGTGTGGTAAAACACTGATTCCCAGCCAAGCCATGAATAGTAGGGCTCCTCTAGGCCCACACTCTAAAAGGTAGGCCCCGATTAGAGCCTCCACGCAATCGGCTATTGATTTATCTGTGGGAATCAAAATTTTTTGTAAATCAAAGGCCATCTCAACAATAAATCACTGGGAATCAAAAAATCTTGTAAATCATAAGGTCTATTAGCATTAAATCAGTGGGAATCAAAAATTGCTTTATGTCATAAAGCCATCTCAACAATAAATCTGTAGGAATCAAAACTTGTTGTAAATCATAAGGCCATATCAACAATAAATCTGTAGGAATCAAACATTGTTTTAAATCTTTAGACCATCTCAACAATAAATCTGTAGGAATCAAAAATTGTTGTAAATCATAAGGCCATATCAACAATAAATCTGTAGTAATCAAAACTTGTTGTAAATCGTAAGACTATTTCAACAATAAATCTGTAGGAATCAAAACTTGTTGTAAATCATAAGGCCATATCAACAATAAATGCGTAGAAATCAAACAATTTGGCACATTTTGCAGATTAATAACAAGAGTAGGAAAAAATACCTGGAATGCTATGTTGGGTGATGAGGTTGTACGGTATGTAGCATCCTGTAGCTTCTTGCATCGCTTTCTTTCCTTCGGTGTCTTGCTCTGCCATCTGTTGATGATGTGTAATATAAAAGACGTAGCTGAACCAATAGGTTCTGGGTTTAATAATTTCAGGTTCCTTGACAAAACAAAAACCCAACAATAACAGTGTGATGTTTTTGAGATAAATAGCAAAATATATACTTTCAACAAGTGTTTTAAAAACACGTAATCCAAGATAACAGTTCGAAGTATCATTTTCCCAAATTCTTTCTACTAATATTACAAAAGCGAATTATTGTAAGGATGTATGGATATACGTATGTATGGATGTTTGTTCCTCTTTCACGCAAAAACTACAGATCCGATTTGAATAAAACTTGGAACATATATTGTCCGTGACTTGGATTAACACATAGGCTACTTTTTATCTCAAAAAATCAACGGGATCCAACGGGACGCGATCAAAGTCGCGGGCGGAAGCTAGTACTAAATATTAAGGTGGCAACTTTCACAGATTTTGAGATAAAAAACGATTTCAAAATACAAAACTGCATATTAAAAAGAGCTACATTCTTAAGTACCAGTTTCTCATGTTGTTCGTGGGGCGATGGCGGTGCTTTATGGCATGGTGGTAGCCAGTTGTCATGGGGTTCGAATTTGGACGCTATCATACGAGCGCCTAGTCTGGCTGAGCGGCCGAGACGATAGAGATTTAGATTCGATACCTGGAAAAAGGATAAAAGTTAAAAAATAATAAATCTAAATCTCACTGATATTACAGATGTCAAAGTTTAGATTTTTGGATGTTTACATGTTTGTGTTTCAATCACGCTGCCACCACTGATCCGATTTGTATGAAACTTGGAATATAATTATATTGTCCGTAACCTGGATCAACCAGCTGGTACAAATATATTTGGCGTTGTATGAAATGTCCAAGGATATATATTATTATAAGTATTTTTATTTTTTTGTATTTTACCTGTTTGCTTCTCATATGACTGAGTTTCCCTTCATGTACAGTTGGATGGGCGCAGTACAAGTAAGCAGTTATAGCGAACTTCAGAAAACTGTCTCCAATCGTCTCCAATCTCTCTAGGTTTATACCGTCATTCGCATTTGACATTGTCAAGGCCTGAAAAAAGAAATAAGATAATGACCACGGTAAGTCTGCAATGTTAGACTGCTTGGTTACACTATACCATGTACAAATTTTATATAAATATTTATTTCATTTGTTTATTCAATACAAGCAAAGTCAATAAATCAAACGGATCCAATGGGACGCGGCCGAAGTCGCCAGAGGAAGCTAGTTAACAATATTTATAAAATACACCTGAAACAGTTAAGCTATCGTCTATATACCTACTGTAACTATTTACATACCTGTAAAATAACACTAGGGCTCGGTCCAGGATGTCCATCCAAGTCAGGCTGATAATCAAAATCAAACTCCTTCCCATTCTGACCCCTACACTCATCGTAATACGGCTTAAATTCCTTTTCATAATTCAGCACCTTCTCGACGTACTTCTCTCTAGAATCGAAGCCGACATTCGCTATTTTCTCATTGACGTAATTTGAAGCATCTATATCAATATCTTTCATGAAAAAGCAGTTTAGTTTTGAAACTTCTTCTTTATTTAGTGATTTTTTTAGTTTCTCTAACAAAACTCTTTTGTTTCTTTCAATACTTTCTATACAGACTTGGCCATCGACAATTTTTATTTCATCGCTTTTGTATGGGAAGATTTCTTGGAACTTTTCGTCGGTGACAGCCATCTTGGAATAGTCTATGTAGTCTTTGGTTTCTGGTAGGATATCACAGAGTTTTTTGTCTTTGGTTATAAGTTGTCCGTTGAGTATTGTTTGTTTGTGGGCTTCTACGGCGCGCTTGAATTTCTCTATGTACTGTAAATAAAATAAAAATACGGGTGATTGAGCATAGGTATGTACAGTCAGCAACATAAGTGAATTAATAAATCTCTTGCAATTAAACTTTATCAATTTTTTACCTATTTTCAACCACTTTCACCTGATTTGCGACTAGTTTCACCCAATTTTCAACAATTTTATTCATTCACGATCATACGCTCCAGAGGATACTTTTCAATTTATTTTTACAAAGTGTTCAACGTATTTCAAACTTTTTCTCACCATTTTAAATCAGTTTCACTCAATTTTCAACAGTCTTCACCCAATTTCCAACCATTTTCAACTATCCTCACCCATTTTTTACCGCCTAAACGTTTCCTGTAGTAAGCAGGCGAAAGCTATCAGCGCAGTCTCCTTTTTTCATTATTTTCACCCAGTTTACAACCACCTTCAACAATCTTTAACTGTTTTCACCCTTTTTTTACCATGTTCACCCAATTCCTAACCATTTTCAACATATTTTCCAACCATTATCATCCAATTTTCAACCATTTGCATCCCATTACCGTGTGATCAGCGTGTCCTGTTGTAAGCAGACGATGGCTTTCAGCGCGATCAATCATTTCATCTGTTGCGTCACGCTGCGGAGAGGGGTTGCTCGTCTGAGGGGGTTCGATGTCCACTGCTTCTGCTTCGTGAGCGGTTTTGTACTCTATACGGACACCTAATGACGCTGGAATACACACAACAACATTTAATACAATGTATTTTTTTAACCAACTTTAAAATCTTCTAAATATAAGCCGACTTAGAATCAATGCACAGCCTAAACTATAAGTCCTAGAGGTATGAAATTTGGAGGATAGTATCCTTATATAGTGCAGGGGTGCACTGAGAAAGGAATTTTGATAAGTCACACTCTAAAGGGTCCAGAACGCGAGCAATGCCGCGGGCGACGGCTAGTAATTTATAAGTTTAAAAAACTGGAAAAACCGACTTCAATTTGGTACGCCTTCATCATCAAATGATGATGATGATGATGGCAGTTCATTGGGACTGTTCTATTGATCGTAAACATCACAAAAACGTCACAGGAAAGCAAAATACGCAGTGTTGTGTGCGGCGTGTTTTTTGGAGTTGCCAAACTAGTGAACTGATTTTGATAAAAAAATTATGGGACCGATTTGGAAGAAAAACACAACCGAATTGAGAACCTCCTCTTCTTTTGAAGTCGGTTAAAAACAAGATGCTCTCAGTTTGGTTGAATTTTTAATGTTTGTTACCTCATAACTCCGTCATTTATGAATCGATTTGAAAAGTTCTATTTTTATCTGAAAGGGTATACTTCCAGATTGGTCCCAAAAAAATCGGCTCACCATTGACCGCTTTACTGCTGCCGAATCCATTTTCATTATCCGTATCAGTGTCTACGTCGAAATCAGAATCGTCAGAGTCAAAATCACTGAAATATAAAAATAAATATTCATTGGCATTTTACACAACGCCCTCTAGTCCTAAACTAAGCAAAGCTTGTACTGTGGGAACTAGATTGCTGATAAAATAATTATATACAGTTTTTTGAACATACTTCTAATACATAATTAGCTCAGTTTGGGACTGGAGGGCCGCTGAGTGGAAATTTCCTAATATTTATTATTATTTATTACATAGTTACACCAAGACATTAACAAACATCTATGCCTGCCACAGACAATTATTGTTGAAGAAACAAACGCCTAATTAATTTTACATCAAATTAAAAACCACACACTGGCGTCTGACGGTCGCCATATTGATTTTTGTCTACTATCTGTCTTTAACGACACTCGCCAGAATTAAAAAAATCTTTAAAAATCAGAGATACTGTGGAACGACACAAAGGAACATAGGAATAAAATACATACATAAATAGGCTGATAAACCCATTACTCTCCCTTTGCGTCGCGCAGTCTGGTAAATAGTTATATTACTTACCTAGACATGTAAGAGCAATCGCTATCAGCCATAGTATAATTTCGCGTTGGATTGTATTCTGGTTTTGGTTTCTGTACCGGTTCGCACCAGTTTACACCACCTGTCAAACAATAAAACAAGTAATAGTACATTGTTCACCGAGAGGAGAAAGTGACCGATTACCGTCGAGGGTGTCGTTTGAAGCCCGAGCCGTAGGCGAGGGCTTTAAAACACCCGAGATCGGGAATCGCACTTTCTCTCGAGTGATACATAGTGCTTTATACTACACCTACGAGAAAAATAAAAAACTAAAACTGAATCCTCAAACAACACACAAATTGAAAATGGCGCCAATGGCGTCTGCAATTTTCACATTTTCTTTTTTCAAATTGTTTATCCTGCCGCCGCAGGGTCGCACTGCCAGCCCGAAACCATCCAACACACAGCTAGTGGCCAGTGTCATTTTGCGAACTTGGAGATAAAAACTCGCTGTAAAAACTTTTTGGCTTTTGATATTTAGGTTACCGGCGCATAGTCTTACCCAAAATTAAAAAAGAAAAACCACGTAAGAAATGGATTTTCATACACTTTTCTCTCCCGCTCAGATGCGTTTTCTCCCCGCATATTTGTTCGATATGCAATGACGTACTTTCTACCGTAAATTTGATAAAGTATCAAGGTACTTTCCAAGCAGGCGTAGTATAAATATAATTATTACAGATCACTTTACTCATATTTGTCTGTCATTTAAGAGCGGCTTTCTTCTTCTTTTATTTCTGGCCTCTGTCCGTCATGTTAACAGTGTCATGTGAATTATTTGGAATAATATTACTTATACCCCAACAATTTATTGATTCCAAGCTTGACAATGTGTAGGACGACCTTTGACTCGGGGAACGAGGACCAATGGAAACTCTCTAACTAGACTCGTGCTTTCGAAAAACGAACAATGTATGAAACGGGGTTCAATATTTGAATCACGTTTCATACAAAACGAGATTTTCAGTGTGTAGTTTTGGTAGAATGGGAGTCCCGCTTCTTCTTACGTAAGAACTACGTATTGTAGGATTTAGTGGGACTTACCATCTATCGCGGGTAGGCAGGCTCGGGCTGTAGGAATATCTTGAGTTTTGTGTTTATTTTCTTATTTTTGTTATTTTGCGCGCACGACCGGTGAAAGTTTTTCGAAGAGTGAATGAATGGAGGGGAACGAATGAAAGGAAAGAACGTAAGGATAAGGATGGGACACGACATTAGGGATGTCCCTTCAATCAAACATAAACTGGCGAATCGGTCATTCGTGAATACTTAACACGTATTACATATTCTTTAGTATTACTTATGCGATCTAGGATAGTTCTCATGTAGCGTACTAGATGGCGCTACATTTGTTAGAGTATAAGGTCAAAGTCTGGGGTGTAACACTTACCATTAGCTGAAGTACAGAATGTTAGATCTGAGGTGTAACACTTACCATTATCTGAAGTAAAGAATGTTAAGTCTGAGGTGTAACACTTACCATTAGCTGAAGTACAGAATGTTAAGTCTGAGGTGTAATACTTACCATTATCTGAAGTACAGAATGTTAAGTCTGAGGTGTAACACTTACCATTAGCTGAAGTACAGAATGTTAAGTCTGAGGTGTAACACTTACCATTAGCTGAAGTACAGAATGTTAAGTCTGAGGTGTAACACTTACCATTAGCTGAAGTACAGAATGTTAAGTCTGAGGTGTAACACTTACCATTAGCTGAAGTACAGAATGTTAAGTCTGAGGTGTAACACTTACCATTAGCTGAAGTACAGAACGTAAGGTTAGGAGGCAGAGGCTCACTCCATTCGTCATAAATATCATCCACATCATCAGGAATTGAAGAAGCCATCTCGTTACTCCACGTACCTATTTCAAAACCCTGTCGCAACACAACATAAATATAAATAAACTAGTTGGTACCCGCGACTACGCTATCGAAACTGCGCTAACCAAAATATCTGTAGCCACCATACGATGAACCTCGTAACAAATGGCTGCTTTTGGTTTAGAGAGTTCAAGCTGTATCTAAGAATCCACGTCTTTGATTTCAATAAAATATAGCCTATGTTTCAATCCGGAAAAAGGGCTTCTGAATGGTTAGTTTCATTGAAATCGGTCCAGTAGTTTAGGCGTGATCCGTGAACAATCAAACAGACAGTTTGTCTGTTTGTTTGTTCTTTACATATTGATACAGCTTGAACTTTCTAACAAAAGCAGCCAATCTAGCTACGAAGTTCATCGTATGCTGGTAACAGATATTTTGGTGGAAAGTTTCGCACGCGTACGTAGTTGCGGGTATCAGCTAGTAAATAATAAATGAATAAATATTCTTGGACATATCACACAACGCCCAAAGTATAGATGTATACTTACAGATTCAGCATCATCTTGGTTCAACTGATCATGCTCTTCCTGTAATATTTCGTTTATTGTTTTTTCTTTACAAACTTCTGTAATATCATCTTCTACGCCGTTTTGTAAAGGATCGTCCACGTCTTCTATAAACCTGCAATCAATAACTTCACTTTAGATATGGCAAATATTTTGTAATTTTTCACTATTTTTACTATTTTGACCATAGCAAGTATTTTGTAATTTCTCACTTTGGACTAAAACATAGGCTTTTCATCCCCGAAAGTCAACAGGATCCAACGAGACGCGAACGAAGTCGCGAGTGAAAGCTGGTGAATAACATAAGTACCTCTTTTCTGTAACTGGTTCGTCTGACACACTGTCGCCATCTTTTTTCTTGTCAGTCTTTTCGGCGTCTGCGTTCAAAACCTACAAAAAGCAAATAAAAATTTTATATCTCTTTGGAAAAACGCGATATCACTGTAACGTAACATCGACTACTTTTTGGTGACCTCTACTACCTTTTGGTAACCTCTACTACCTTTTGGTAACCTCTACTGTCTTTCAATCACCTCTACTACCTTTTGGTAACCTCTACTACCTTTTGGTAACCTCTGGCACTTTTTAGTAACCTCTACTACCTTTCAGTCACCTCTACTACCTTTTTATCTTAGCAACTTTGCTACTTTTTTATCATCTTTACTATCTTTTGGTAACCCTTAATACCTTTTGGTAACCTCTACTACCTTTTGGTAAACTCTGCTACTTTTTGGTCGCCAAACTTTACCTCTGCAGCCTTTGGGTCGCTTACCTCAGCTAAGCACCATCCAAAGTCCAGAGGAGGCCATTGGAATCCAGGCATGGTTGTATCATCTATTTTAGGTATACCCAAGCCAACGTCTATTGCGACCGCGCGACGAATCTCATCCGCTATTAGTAGCGCGTTTATTCTGCAACAAAAATAAGTCAATATTACCAAAATTTTAAACTTTAACTTGATTAACTCCATAGATTCTCACGAGAAATGGTTAATATGAGAAATTGAAGTATGGACTACATTTACTCAAATCTGAATAGTTTAAGATGAACTAAATGTTTCGAACTGAAATTATTGAGATCTCTAATGCAAACGGCTGCACCAATTTTTACCTTACATACCAACAGAACAGTAAACTTTCTTACAAAAAATCCACGCATTAAAATCAGAACTTTTATTTCTAAAAATTGAAGCTTAAACATTCTATAAAAATAACATGTACCGTGAATACCAACCACCAATAAATGTATTTAATGTATGTCACAGTAAAATATAGATCTAGACATATAAAACACATTGTAATTGACATATCTATATAAGACGCATTGTAATTGACATACCTATATAAGACGCATTGTAATTTACATACCTATATAAAACACATTGTAATTGACATACCTATATAAAACAAATTGTAATTGACATACCTATATAAAACAAATTGTAATTGACATACCTATATAAAACACATTGTAATTGACATACCTATATAAAACAAATTGTAATTGACATACCTATATAAAACAAATTGTAATTGACATACCTATATAAAACAAATTGTAATTGACATACCTATATAAAACACATTGTAATTGACATACCTATATAAAACAAATTGTAATTGACATACCTATATAAAACACATTGTAATTGACATACCTATATAAAACAAATTGTAATTGACATACCTATATAAAACACATTGTAATTGACATACCTATATAAAACACATTGTAATTGACATACCTATATAAAACACATTGTAATTGACATACCTATATAAGACGCATTGTAATTGACATACCTATATAAGACGCATTGTAATTGACATACCTATATAAGACGCATTGTAATTGACATACCTATATAAAACACATTGTAATTGACATACCTATATAAGACACATTGTAATTGACATACCTATATAAAACACATTGTAATTGACATACCTATATAAGACGCATTGTAATTGACATACCTATATAAAACACATTGTAATTGACATACCTATATAAAACACATTGTAATTGACATACCTATATAAAACAAATTGTAATTGACATACCTATATAAAACACATTGTAATTGACATACCTATATAAAACACATTGTAATTGACATACCTATATAAAACACATTGTAATTACTAATTAGCCTGCCTTTTGGCTAGATCGTAATATAATGAGGGTATAAGTATTATGTTAATACAAGTACGCTAAATAATAATAAAAAAACATTGTAATTGACATACCTATATAAGACGCATGGCAGTGCGACTGTAGCGAACCATAGCGGCGCAGCAAACGGATGTACAGTACATAGCTCCGGCACTAAGATCTGTTTCTGGTCGAGACGATCGCGTTTAGCGCGCCGCGTGCGCTCTGACGACACAGGTAATGCTACACCTTTCCGATTTACGTATCTGTTGAGTAAATTTTACAAATACAATTTTAAAACCCCCCATCATGAAAACCCCGTTAGGCGTTTTGCACATTAAAAGACACGAACACAAGACAAGAAAAGGGTCTGGGGCCAATTGAATGCAGCCCAGCGGGCCTAAGATGCGCACCGCGAGATATTTGTCATGTCGTTCTGTCAAAATGTAAGCATTTTGTACCAGTTTAGGAACTATTGCATTATCTGTGGTACCTAATGGTGTCGACAAAACGCGCCATAATGTACACTTTTGACAGTTCTTATCTCTGAGGACGAGATAATAGTCATGCCGACATGTCAAAAGTTGAAAATTCAAAGGCGCGGTTTCTCGACAACATTACCACAGATAATGCAATAGTGCCTAAACTGGTACAAAATGCTTACATTTTGACAGAACGACATGACAAATATCTCGCGGTGCGCATCTTAGGCCCGCTGGAAACATAATTTGGCGGTTAGCGTCCGTTCAGGCAGACCGGCTCGGAGAGCATCGGCGCGCATTTTTGATTTCACACAGACCGGATCGTATACGCTTGGAGTTGTTCGGAGCGGAGCCGCCAACTATATTTCACATGGACCGGCTGGATGCGATCTGAAAGCGGATGCGCGAGAAAAAGTACGCGATCGGAGCCGGTCAGCTCCTCATATTATTTCACACCAGGCGCGTTCAAGCATTCTTAATGACAAAAGCAGTGCACATGCAAAAATAAACCTTACTACAAATACTAAAATAGTATATTTCATTACAAGTGCGGAACCGTCATTGCAACTTGTTCCGACTGTCAACCCGTTCCGCGCCAACCGTAGAATATAAGCAGAGATATTTTTTTTCACCCATTCTGGTAGGCAAAGGGAACTATGCCCATACAGCCAAGTCTTCAGTAGAAGTTTTTTTATTGATATGAATAAAAATGAAATTTAATGAGATGAAACCTAATCTAACTCATTCAATCAAATCATTAAATTTGATATTGAAACAAATTAGTAGCTTCTTTTTAGAAATATACGTAGTTGCATGAATCATAAAAACTTCTATGAATTTTTTTAGTAAAAACTTCATGGTTGGTTTTTCTTTTTAATATACATTATTTTGACAGTTGGGAAAGAGAACGCACGAGTTCAGGAAAGGTAAAAAAAAAGCACGAGTGTGTAATAGCCCGCATCCCGGACGCTATACGTCCCTGCAATACGCCACTTTTTGAGCAACTGTATTAAAAACTCTGTTTTCAACGTGATAAGAATCTGCTCTCCTCTCCGAGCCGGTCTATGTGAACGGACCCTTAACATTACGTCTCAGAGACGCAGTCAGGTGCCTCACAGAACACGTCCTCAGTGGATATGCCCTGTGAGGCATTCTGAGTCCATCACTCATAGTAATACTACTCGTACCTTGGAGTTAGTAGGTTCAATCTCGCACTAGTGTGATCTACATCTAATAGTGGTTGCTTTGGCTGCGTTAACTCCACCTAAGAAAGATCAAAGACTTATTTTATTAGCACAATGTTTGTTAACTCAGAACTCCCGTCATTTGTAAACAGATTTCAAAGGATATACTTCCAGATGAGTCCCATGAAAGTTTCATCAAAATCGGTTCAGCCATCAACATCATCATTTGACGATGTAGCAGTAGATTGTCAAATTGCAGTAAACGTATAAATTATTCATCGTAATACTTTGTGAAATTATCTTATCTTACTCATAATAAAATGAGGAGTTTCGAAATGTTTTTAAAACTATTATTAAAATTAACTTTTTAACCTTTCTAGGTAATTACGACAGACGTCATGGCTCAGTCGATAGTACCTCTGCCGTCTGTGCTGTGGGTCGTGGGTTCGATCCCCACCGAGAACAAACATTTGTGTGTGGCAAACATAGATGTTTGTTCTATGTCTGGGTGTTTCTATGTGTTATAAATATGTATTTACAAAATATATATATATATATATATATATATATATATATATATGTCGGAGAATCGAATCTGGCGACACTGCGCGGCATGGCAACAAAACGCGAGCGTGACGTCACAGCTAGTCATGCTTGGATGCGGCCGTTGGAGCGGGCGGGCAGTCTACCTCTAGAGCTCGCACCGAGCGGACGTGTCTGTTTTGTTTGCTAGTCAGATTATTTAAGTCTACCCTGAGTACTTTGGTTACAATAAAGTGTTTACTGATTTATTACGATCGTGATTATTTTGCTCGAGGCTACCCACCATGGCGGAACCCCACGAAAATACGTGCCCTACAAATCTGCCTCCTGCGACATATATGTATTCTATCAGCCATCTAGTTCCCATAGTACAAGCTTTGCTTAGTTTGGGACTAGAGGGCGTAGTGTTAAATGTCCGTAAAAAATAAAAATAAATTACCTTATATTTGGATTGGTAGTAGCTCCGAAAAGTAGCATGTGTCGGCGATGGAAACGCCGAATCAGGGGTTAAATGAGAACATATCTCTGCTACTAGGAAGAACTGAAACACACAAAAGGTTAAATACATATTGGTGTAGTTCGGCTTAGTTTGGCGCAATATAGCACATACATGTCGCCCCAATAGCCCTAAAGAAAAGCTTATACTATAGAAACCAGTGTTTGAGTCACAAATATAAAGAACTAGCTTCCGCCCGCGACTTCGTTCGCGTCCCGTTGGATCCCGTTGATTTTCCGGGATAAAAAGTATCCTATGTTACTTCTAATACCTCCAAGAGTATGTGTACAAAGTTTCATGATGATCGGTTAAGTAGTTTTCGCGTGAAAGCGTAACAAACAAACTTACATTCACATTTATAATATTAGTAGATGCCGCCCGTGACTTCGTTCGCGTCCCGTTGGATCCCGTTGATTTTTCGGGATAAAAAGTAGCCTATGTGTTAATCCAGGTCACGGACAATATATATTCCAAGTTTCATCCAAATCGGATCAGTAGTATTTACGTGAAAGCGTAACAAACATCCCTCCATCCATCCATACTTACAAACTTTCGCGTTTATAATATTAGTAGGAAGTAAGTATTGATCACTTACTGGTTTCCATAGTACTAGTTTTTCTCAGTTTGGTGTTAGATGGCGCTGTGAAAATTTCCAGCAGTACGGCCGAATTTTATTAAACCTACAATATATGTGTTTGATTGACAAACACAGTCAGGACTTGCCCTGCCTACCCTCTAAGTCTCACCTGTGGTTGATCCTGGTTCCTATACCACGGAGTGACCACTGCCTCTTTGTACTGCTCTGCGTCAAACACGAATACCTCGCCGTTTTTTAGCAGTGGATTTTTCAACGGGATACTGTAATAAAAATTATGTTTTAAATCCTACTACTCCCACTAATATTAATAATTCGATTTTTTGATGTTTGTCTTTCAATCACGCTGCAACTGCTGGCCCGATTTGGATGGAGCTTGGAATATATACACGGTGTAACATAATTACCCTATAAGTCCGAAAGGGGGGTATTTTACAGGTCATGGCGAACAGTGTTTGTTCTACGACTTTTGAGATTTCGAAGTTTTTCATTCATAAAATGCACTCATAACTTTTACTTAAAATGTACCTAAACACAGCTAGTGTGTGAGTGCGACGCGATAGGATGGTACCTACGTGTGCCTGCGTGTGTACGGGTTTACGCAAATAGTAAACAAACACTTAGGGTTGTCGCAAATTTCTAAAATAATAGAAGTTGTACTTTTGTATGAAAATTTCCATTACGATTTATTGTCCCTTTGCACATGTCCAAGCACTCAGGTGGTCGGTCTGATTACGCCCCTTTCGGGCTTATAGGGTAATTATGTTATACCTTGTATAGTTCGAAACCTGGATTAATACATAGGCTACTTTCTATCCCGGAAAATCAACAGGATCAAACGGGACGCGGACAAAGACGCGGACGGAAGCTAGTTTTGAATAAAACGAGAAAAAAACTTACTTTCTCACTTAGAGAAGCAAGCAAGCTCGTATGAGTTAGTGGCCAACTCTAGTGACGGAGTTTTTAGGCCGCCTTAAGGCCTCCGCCGTCGCTTAACGACTGCTAGAGCCTTAACAACACTTAGAGACGTCCCTTATCATGACGATAGGTGTCGAAAGTAAAGGTATAATACAAAGGGTCTGGGGCAAATTGGATGGAGCCCAGGTACCACATTTTTATTAAACTTGCAATTATGGAACTTTGTTTGTTAAAATACACTCAGAACGTAGTTTTTAAAAATGTAACAATGTCATTATAAAGCAGCGAGAATCAATAGTTATTAGACATTTTACTTCGAAAAGTGCGTCTTTTTCAATGTTGTTTATCGTATTTACATGTGTTTACGTCAATATAATTACATTATTTTGCGTTTTCTAACTGCTACTGCCTAATAGATTATGATAAAACCAACTAAAGTTATAAATAACAAAAATAATCTAAAAATTAACTAAATGTATGCAAATGGGGGCCTGAAATGCCCTAACGCCTTTACCTGCTATCGTCTTCACTCCCCTTGCGTGGAAAGACAGGCAAGTCAATCAAATTCTGTTGCTCGGTGTGTGCATAGATCTGTTCTAGGAATGCCCAGTCGATGCTAGTTGCCTGAGTACCATCTGGTCTTGTAGCTGAAAAGTAATGTTATTTAAATAAAAATAACTAATTTTGAGATTTATTCACATAGAAAATCACAACTATTTACAGTATTTACAATATTCCAATGGCTCACACTTTATCTTACGACGTAAGTATTATTGGTTAAAATTCCACCAAAATTAAACAACAATACTCACAATAACACAAGAATAGTATATTTCATTACAAGTGCGGAAAGGCTGTCATTGCAAAGAGTTCTGACAAATGTCTACCCGAGCCGAGGCGCAGCCGAAGGCGAGGGTTGACAGTCCGAACAAGTTGCAATGATGGTTCCGCACGTGTACTGAACGACTATTTTTAAATTTAATACAGTTGCGAAAAAATGAAGCAATTTAATAAAATAACAAACAACTAAACTCGCAAAGAGAATTTCTGAAAAATGGCGCCAACCGTAGAATATAAGCAGAGATTTTTTTTTCTTCCATTCTGGTAGGCAAAGGGAACTATGCCCATACAGCCAACTCTTCAGTAGAATTTTTTTATTAATATGAAATGAAAATGAAATTTAATGAGATGAACCTAATCTAACTCATTCAATCAAATCATTAAATTTGATATTGAAACAAATTAGTAGCTTCTTTGTAGAAATATACGTAGTTGCATGAATCATAAAAACTTCTATGAATTTTTTTAGTAAAAACTTCATGGTTGGTTTTTCTTTTTAATAGACATTATTTTGACAGTTGGGAAAGAGAACGCACCAGTTCGGGAAAGGTAAAAGAAAAAGCACGAGTATGTAATAGCCCACATCCCGAACGCTATACGTCCCTGCAACACGCCACTTTTTGAGTAACTGTATTGAAAAAACTATTAAAACAAAAGTGCTATAACATGTTGTTTCAAAAAATATCAAAACTCTCAGTTTATAGTCGATGCTGGTACACTTACTTTTGATAGTAGGTACAATGTAGTAATCATTCCTCGTGGTTCCTTCACTTTCAAGTGTCATTCCACGTCGACGCACTCTTAACACTTCCGTGAACACAAAATGCATGAATCTGTAATAAATATAATGTCATAAACGCTGGGACTTTTACAATTTACTAGCATTCGCCCGCGACTTTGTCCGCGTTCCGTTTGATCCTGTTGATTTTCCGGGATAAAAAGCAGCCTATGTGTCAATCCAAGTTACGAACTATACACATAAGTGTTCTATCAGGAATCTATTTCTCATAGAAAAGGCTTTGTTTACTTTGGGACTAGAGAGCGTTGGAGGAAATGTCTAAGAATATTTATTATTTTCGCCAGAACCGATATTGTTGAGATAACCTATAGTTGTAAAACGATATCGTAAGAAACGACATTGTGACACTATTCAGATAGTATAAGTGTGGCCCATCGTTTCTAAAGATATCGATTCTCAAAATGTTATTTCTAGCGACATTGTTTCTCAAGTTATCGTTTTTCGCATTAACACTATCGTTACACTATCGTTTTTCATAATATCGTTATTATGAAAAACGATAATGTATAGGCGACCAAGAAATTGGTTTACCACTCTAAGGCTGAATATCATTTGCACGTACAAAACATCAAGGGCTATTTTCGCTTGACAGATTAATAACTGCTACGTCAGAATCTGTCATTCCTGTTTATTTAAACTCCTTAGCGAATAATTATGTTACTAGGAGATGTCATCAAAAGTGGTAAACCAATTTCTTGGTCGCCTATACTTACTAGCTACTTATCCTAGCTGAATAGTTAAACAGTTGATTAAAATCTAGCTCTATCACTGTTTGACATACCGTGTTAGTAAGAGACAACAATACAGCTGAAAACACTAGAATAAACAGACGCTGGCAGAACTATGACAACAAGTTGCAAAAGCCATAAACCAAGAAGTTGAGTTGAGGTAAACAAACAGCTGAATAAATGTATGCAACGATTATAAGTGAGAAGTTAAATATTTAGATGTTATGAGAAACGATAATTTAACAAACGCTACTGCGCGAAACGATAACATGAGAAACGATATCGTAAGAAATAACATAATAATATCTACATAATTCATATCCTTAGAAGTGACGTAACCTGAAAACTGACACAGTTGAAATACGGCAACTTTTCTAACGTACCTTCTTACCAGGCGGCCTCTTCTAGGCGACAATCTAACATCCGCATCCGGCACATGTTGCACAGATACTCTCACTTCCCCAGAACGAGTGTACACTGGGAATGCGGGGATTTGAAGACTGTGGACAATATTTACTATACTCGAACTCATTGTACTATGTATTATAAGTATGTATTTACATAAAAATATATATATAAGTATTCTATCAGCAATCTAGTTCCCATATTACAAGCTTTGCTTAGTCTGGGACTAGAGAGCGTTGTGTGATGCGGCAAGAATATTTATTATTTATTTATTTTATTTAATTTAATCCTTGACAGACAGATAGTGTTGCCATTTTTTCATGAAAACATAATAGTAAAGTGAATTAGATGAGCAGCTAATATGACTAATGTGATAATATGACTAATCTAATCAATAACTCTAAAAATAACTTATTTAATCCTAAAAAATTTAGTTATTATTTGTGGCCAATGGTTTTCATTTCTCTGTATGCAAATATTTCTACAGTAAAACACCATAAGTTTTTTCTGTGGCACTTAAACCCAGATGTAATTGCTTTAATCTCGGCGTAGTGCACGCAAAACTCTGGGATGAGCTTGGCTAAGCATCCATATATATGTGTACAATGTAAGTAAACAATTTTTCGCCAAACTACTGAACTGATTTTGATAAAAAATGTATGAGAACGATTTCGAAATATACCCTTTCAGATAAAAAAAAATTTTTTCAAATCGGTTCATAAATGACGGAGTTATGAGGTGAGAAACAAGAAAAATACAATTTAATTAATAACTCTTCTATTCTTTTTCTTTAAGTTGGTTAATAAGGCGTTGTCTACACCTGAGCCCCGAGTCTGTGCATTTTTGACTTTCGACTCGATTATAGCACATGCAAACGCATTCGCAAAGCGAGAAATTTTTTATGAAAACCGGATAAGCGCCTCTAGCTGGAGATTTGGGAACTGTGTAATTTCCAACAAAATTTCTTGCTTTGCGAATGCGTTTGCGTATGCTATACTCGAGTCGAAAGTCAAACAATTGGACAAACTCGGGGCTCTGCTGTTGTTATGCTTACTTGGTAGGTTCTTCCCTTGCCATTAGTATAGCTAGTGCTTGGTTCGCGTGCTGCGGTGAATGCAGTTTGCGACCCCGTGTGTTATACCGTTCTGGCAACGCGCACCACAGCGACGACTCTATTGCATACAACATGTTGCGTTTTGTACCTAGAACAAAATATACCACACTAATTAATAATAATAAACAATAAATAAATATTCACGGACACTTAACAGAACGTCTTCTAGTCCCAAACTAAGCAAAGCTTGTACGATGGGAACTAGATGGCTGATAAAACATACATACATTTTTTTTTGTAAATACATACTTATAATACATAGTAACACCCAGACATAGAACAAACATCTATGTTTGCCACACACAAATGTTTGTTCTCGGTGGGGATCGAACCCACGACCCACAGCACAGAAGACAGAGCTACTACCGACTGAGCCATGACGCCTGTCCACATCCACACATACATCCATACATGTATGTATGGATGAATGTGTGGATGTGGACAGGATGGTATTGATTCTCTTGTTGTATTTTTCTATTCTTCTATTCTAGAATCGATACCAATGTCAAAGTTAAGATGTTGGATGTTTAGATGTTTGTGTTGAAACTGCTGGTCCGATTTGGATGAAACTTGGAATATACATAGTTCGTAACCTGGATTAACACATAGGCTACTTTTTAATCCCGAAAAACAATAGAATCAAACGCGGACGAAGTCGCGGGCTCGAATTCGAGAGTTATAAGCCTCTACAAAAAAGCTTACCAGTATACTTGACACTGTTTTCTTCAGTATTTATTTCTTTATCAATAACTTCAGATTTATCTTCAATTGAGTCTGAGTTTTGTTTATCATCAGTTGAGTCTGAGTTCGGTTGAGGTTCGATCTCAGTATCACTTGTGTCAATAACCGGTTGGCAATCGGTAAACGCGCAGGCAGTCTGTGAAATAAAAAAAAAGATTTTAAAATAATATTTTTTTATACTAAAGTTATACTACCTACTAAACATTTCCTTAAGACCCCTCGACTATGTGTGGTTCGAAATTGGACACCGAATCTATGGTAGATTATCCGAAGCGCTCGTGCCTAGGCTTGCTTAGTCAATCTTCACTGACTATCTAAGTTAAGCGACTTTCTGCACGGTCACTTACTCACGCGTTATTTGGATGGGTGACCGCAAGTGGCATTTACATCTGAGCGCTTCCGTGCTTCGGAGGGCACGTGAAACTGTCGGTCCCGGCTCTAGCAGTCGTTAAGCCACGATGGAGGCCTTAAGGCGGCCTAAAAACTCCGTCACCAGGGTTGGCCACTAACTAATACGAGCTTGCTTGCTTGGTAAATTATCCCATCACATCTCACTCCAAACTTTCGCGTTTATAATATTAGTAGGATGTCAAAGGCAACTACTGGTCCGATTTGGATAAAACTTGAAAAATATGTCCGGAAAATCAACGGGACATCGCATAGCACTTCTAATCCTGCACAGATGAAGTCGCGGGCACCAGCTAGTTTATAATATTAGTAGGTTAGGACTTACCCGTTTGTAGTAATACTGGCGACGTTTAGTGGTACCGGGGCGAGCTGAGTCGTTTTCTGTTAGCAGAGTGTCTTGTATGGGATTGACATTGTCGAGTTCCATCGCTTTGAAGTTTTCTTTACCTGGGAATATCAAACTCTTATTTATTGCTATGAAAATTTGAAAAATAACTTGTATCTAGTGTCGTCTCGTAAATAAAATTATATTCTCTTATTCTTATTTTTTTTTAAAAGACTGCCATATTTCTAATTAGCTTTCGCCTGCGACTGCGTACCCGTCCCGTTTGATCCTGTTGATTTTCTGGGATAAAAAGTAACCTATGTGATAATCCACATAACAAACCATATAAATTTCATGCAAATCGGACCAGCAGCGTGATTGAAACACATATATTTAAACTTTAACATCCCATGTTACTAATATTATAAATGTCAAAGTTTAGAGGTTTGTGTTTCAATGATGGTGTAAACGCTGGGCTGATTTGGATAAAACTTGAATTGGTATAATATATAGCTCGTAACCTGGATTAACACACAGGCTTTTTTTTATCCCAGAAAATCAATACGATCAAACGGGACGCGGACGAAGTTGCGGGCGGAAGCTAGTTTATAACATAAGCGAGATACTTTTAAAAGAATTGTGTATATACCTATAGGCATAAGCTGATGATCCAACTCCCCCGACTTATGTAGTATCCTGCATGCTTGTAAGGCTACCATTCTACGGGCTAGCACTCTCGTTGGCATCGGATGACCCTGGAACCAAACCATTTACTAGTAGATTTAGTTCATATTTAGATAGATTGTTAAATTGACACACAGAAAACACAGAACAGACATCCTATTATCAGAAATCTGCTTATTTTGGGACTAGAGAGCGTTGTGTGTAATATCCAAGAATATTTATTTATTTTATTAATATTTTAAACGCGAAAGTTTGTATAGATGTATCTATGTATGTTCGTTCCTCTTTCACGCAAAAACTACTGATTCGATTTGGATTAAACATGGAATATATATTCTCCGTGACCTGGATTAATACAAAGGCTTTTTTTTATCCCGAAAAATGAACGGGATCCAACGGGATGCGAACGAAGTCGCGAGCGGAAGCTAGTAGAAAATATAACAAACATAAAGGTACCTAAGAGAAACAGAAAAATAGTAATCTAAGTAACAGCTAGGTAACCTAAAGTTACCGGTGGGTTTTAGCTAGTCGCATAGTACTTTGATTGGGAATTTATGTGTTTTAGGGTCTGAGGACCAAAGGATGGTATTCGGTAGTATCACTACATAGTATAAAGCAAAGTCGCTTCCCGCGTCTGTCTTAATGTCTGCATGTATGTATGCTTAGATCTTTAAAACTACACAACGGATTTTGATGCAGTTTTTTTTAATAGATAGAGTAATTTAAGAGAAAGGTTTACATGTATAATACATCATCATCATCACTGCATTGCACCCGTGCGAAGCCGGGGCGTGTCGCTAGTTACTTATGTTCAAACTCCGTGACAACTTCGTTTGCACCATAGGTTTGCACGATGTAGGATAATTCTCATGTAGCTAGCTAGATGGCGCTACACGTGTATGAGTTTATATTTGCATATTCATGTGATGACGCCTGTCATAGCATGACAGGCGTCATGGCTCAGTCGGTAGTAGCCTTCCGTGCTGTGGGTCGTGGGTTCGATTCCCACCGATAACAAACATTTGTGTATGGCAAAACATAGATGTTTGTTCTATGTCTGGGTGTTACTATGTATTATAAGTAGGTATTTACAAAAAAAAAAGTATATATGTATTCTATCAGCCATCTAGTTCCCATAGTACAAGCTTTGCTTAGTTTGGGACTAGAAGGCGTTGTGTGAAATGTCCGTGAATATTTATTTATTTATTATTTCTCGCTTCGTTTTCACTCTATGACCAACTGAGTTATTATGACGAATAACACTCACCACTATATTATATTTGACGGGACAGTTAAGGGGCAGTCTCAGAGTGCATATAAAAGCGTCGCGTGTCTCGTCCGGGATTCGAACCCGCTCGATCCACCATTGAGGCGCCAACCGGGTGAAGGTGTCTGACGGAAGTTTTGCGCAATACCTAGAAAAAAAGTAACGTCAAAGTTTATTAATGTCAATCACGCGGCAACTGCTAGTCCAATTTGAATGAAACATGGAATAAGTGTACATACCTGTATAAAAATAGTTTAAAAGTTTTTTATTCGAGTTTTAAAAATAGAAGGTATTAAAAAAAACATTCCACGTACGGTAAATAGGTACAAGAGGTTATCCTGCACTGTAGATACCAGCGGGCCTAAGATGCGCACCGCGAGATATTTGTCATGTCGTTCTGTCAAAATGTAAGCATTTTGTACCAGTTTAGGAACTATTGCATTATCTGTGGTAATGTTGTCGAGAAACCGCGCCTTTGAATTTTCAACTTTTGACATTTCTGCATGACTATTATCTCGTCCTCAGAGAGGTACGACGACTAACAAGTGTCAAAAGTGTACATTATGGCGCGTTTTGTCGACACCATTAGGTACCACAGATAATGCAATAATATATTAATATAATATAATATTCACGGACATTTAACACAACGCTTTCTAGTCCCAAACTAAGCAAAGCTTGTACTATGGGTACTAGATGGCTGATAGAATACATATATACATTTTTTTGTAAATACATACTTATAATACCTAGTAACACCCAATAGTTCCTAAACTGGTACAAAATGCTTACATTTTGACAGAATGACAAGACAAATATCTCGCGGTGCGCATCTTAGGACCGCTGGAAGTAGGTAGGTACACAGCTTGGCTCACACAATAGAAGGTAGGCACTAACTATAGAAGGTATAGGTCGGTTAGTGCCTACCTTCTTCAGCCATGTGGCTGAACTCCGACTCCCTAGGTTTCCCTATATTTGGGATATAGTTTGTAACCTGGATTGACACATAGGCTAATTTTTATCCCGAAAAAATAACAGGATAAAACGTAGGATAAAAGTCGCGTGCGGAAGCTAGTTTATATATAAATCTTACCTATTTATAAGCGCAATAGCGGAATTCAAGTCGACACTAGCTACACTATCATCACTGTTCGCATTACACATACACTTATCACTATTCTCATTTACACTTTTATCATCACTTTGGTCATCATTTTTGCTATCACTTTTGTCATCATTTTTGCTATCACTTTTGTCATCACTTTTGCTATCACTTATCGTATCACAGTCGTCTGTCAACTTCATATGTTTCAAATCGAGAATATTATATTCACTTATTTCATTTATTGCATCATTTTCACTATCACTGATCGTTCGTTTCATGGAACTTGCTATATCTTTTTTTATTTTGTTTTTTATGCAAATACACGTGTTAGGGGTGTCATTAGGAGAATAGGGTTTGATTATCGGGTTAAATGAGTCTGCGTGGGTTTCTTCGTCTGAGGGTGGTTCGTCTTGTACGCCACAACCACATTTTCGTGTTATTATCTGGGGGAGAAATCAATTTGAGTTTCTTTATGAGAATAACGGCCGAATACTCAAGCGCTATTTATATTAATTTCACGCTTAAATAATTGCCATCTCTTACAAATGAGTAATGTCAAACAGAGGCAGAGCAATTTTAAGTGGTGTTTAAATTTGACGTTTCAGTATTCGGCCCTAAGTTATGGAATAAGCGAATAGCGCACTTTATAATGATAACGTCCGCATATAACAAGGCATTGCCTCACTGAGCACGTCTACTCAGAGTGTACTGCGTCCATCACACTAAGACTCAGAAGTGTGTCTTATAACTGTCTGGGATCATCTATTGAAGATGATTTATAGCGTCAGGAGGCAACCTATGCCTACACTTAACGACACACTGTAGTGCCTGTTACAATGTTTATATGGAGTAGGCTTGTAGCACCTATACCATCCTCTCAGCCTAGTCAGCCATATCCACAGGAAAGACATCGTCAATACGTGCGGAGCTGACTAAGCCAAGGGTTTCCTCACGATGTTCTCCTTCACCGTTATGCTCGTGTTAATGCGCATATAAATATTCCGAAACGAAAAATCCATTGATGCACTCACGACCTTCGGATCGAAAGTCGAGGTGCAATCCCACTCAGCCAACACGCTGTTTAGGACTCTCATGCTAAACCTGCTAACTTCTTCCATTACTTTTTCCTAAAACAAATATGTTTATACCATTCCCCCTCCAAAAAGGTTATTTTATTCACTAAAAACAGTGAATATAAAGCACTTTTACTCACTGTTTTGGTGTTTGAATTTAGAACACACTAATATATTTGACCTCCATCTAATTATTGTTTTTGCAAGGAGGTTGTATAGCATTGGCTATATAAACCTCCAATCTTTTTTTCTCGTAGTCGTGGTATAAGTATAGTATGCAACTCTTGAATAAAACGGATTTATACCGAGGGCCATGAACCACTCACGTCGTTCAGGATTCAGTGACTCAGTCGTTAGAATCCTTCACTTGCTCGTGAATCATTTTATGGCCCTCGCTTTAAATCCGTCTTTTATTCACTAGTTGCATAATATACTATTTTTACCTGATCCAACTCCATATACACAGCGAGGCGATGCATCAGCGTGTCTGTTTGTTCGTTAGCGCTCAGTAGCGCTGCGCCACTTCTAACAGCTCTAGCACGACCCCGGCACAAAACGTACGAGCGGTACCTGTTAGCAAAGCAAGCTCGTATGAGTTAGTGGCCTGCAGGTGATGGAGTTTTTAGGCCGCCTTAAGGCCTCCGTCATAGCTTAACGACTGCTAGAGCCGGGACAGTTTAACGTGCGCTCCGAAGCACGGAAGCGCTCAGATGTAAATGCCACTAACGGTCACCCATCTAAATGGTGACCGCGCAGAACGTCGCTAAGGCGTAGGGTAAAGGCAGACAACCCTCTCGCTCGAACATTTCAACATTTTTGAAGATATAATATAACTAAATGTAATTATGTGAAATTGCAGAGCTTCATGGTTTTTTGGTTAGAAAACTTGTTTGGATCAATGTGATATTTTTACTGAACCTTTGCATTGTTATTCTCTCGACCCTGAAGCTCTGCAATTTCACATAATTACATTTAGTTATATTATATCTTCAAAAATGTTAAAATGTGCGAGCGAGAAGGTTGTCTGACATTACGCATCGCCTTAAATAACAAACAGACATTCCTTCCATTGTCAGGCGTCACAACTCGATTAGTAATAGCTTTGTCTTTTGTGCTGTTGGTTGTGGGTTCGATCCCTAAACAAAACCAACATTATTTGTGTGATTTTTGTATGTAAAAGTACCTTTATTTATGTACGTAGGTAGTTTAGTTGAGTTTTAAATAATCGCATGATGAGTGAACATATATGTTGGTGTATGTGTGATTGTTTAATATGAGAAAAGTCCAAATCTATTCTAGTTAAAAATGTAATTGTATTCGCAGGATACTAGTGATTTTATGAGGACCCAAAATCGTTCTTCCTCATCAGAAATTTATATTATGCAGCAGTGTACATGCAGATAAGCTGATGATTTAAGTACTTACGAAGGCGGGACATCCCATCTTAGAACGAGATTGCACCGTGGCAGGTCAATGCCCTCTTCCAAAGCTGATGTTGTTAGCAGTAGGTTACACTCGTGCATTCTGAACCTAAAACAAGAATACATCCTAGTTAGTCTTCTTCTTCTTTTCTTGTGGCTGTTCGGTGGCTAGGGCTGTCACGAATTTGCCAATGTCAGTGTTTATTGGTGTTTACTTGTTTACAAATCTTTTAACACTAGTAGTTCACCCCGAACTGAGATCTCGTGATGGTCGGAGGTTAATAAAACCCTGTTTGGGTTTTATTAACCTCCGACAGATTTTTATTGACAATTGTTGTAACTTTGCAAATCGCTTCGAAATCGCCGTCTAGCTAAGTACCAGTCTTACTTGAACTACAAAATCATTGAAACTCCAAGAAATGGTAGCTCACGTTATACTGGGTGTGACAATTTTATAATTTTTACAACAACTCAAAAACTATTCGAATCAAATTAAAAACGGTTTTGGAATGTCTAAACAAAACTCTATCATATGACACCCCACTTGATAATTATTGTACGACTTTTTTTTTTACTCCCTTTGGACCCTCATAACTTCACGACCCCTTGACCGATTTACTTTATTTAACAAACCAGTAAAACTTAAGAGTACTATCCGTATACCTACCAAATTCTGTGAAGATCGGATAAGCAGTTCAAAAGATCTCGACGAACAAACATACAAACATACAAAATTTTTGCCCAAGTTGTCACTAAGATCTTCGTTCGCTTTGCTCACTCGAACAAAAAGGCGGAGATCTGAGTAGGTAAGTTAAGAAAAATGACCGGTGAAGAAGGGAGACTTTAATAATCCTAGTCAGTTCAAACACAACACATACTAAACTATAATTTTTGACATATTTTGATTGTAATTTATCAGATTTTTTATTGTACTGAGCCCGTAGTCGGAGTTTTGTTATGTTGTTTTGCGACAAGCGAGAATCGAGAAACTCGCAGTTTCTGTATGGAGAAAAATAGTTTGCGAATCTCCCGCTAGAGGCGCTTATCGGAAATATCTCGCAAGTCGCTTCTCGATATGCGTTTCGATCAACAAAACAAAACTCAGACTACGGACTCAGGGGGCGATTTAAAAGTAGCTGTCATTGTTTGACGTTACCCATTAGTAAGAGATGATTCTAGATTCTAGTTTTTATTCTCTAACGGTACAACATCGCCTTGGCTGGACACTTCGGAAACGATTTTATAGGAAAACTAGATGTTACACGCGACTTCGTACGCGTGCGAAATTTTCCACCAATATATCTGTCAATCGGTATACAATGAACCTCGTAGCAATTGGCTGCTTTTGGTTTAGAGAGTTCAAGCTGTATATAAGAATCCGCGTGTTTGATTTCAATAAAATATAGCCTATGTTTCAATACGGAAAAGGGGTTTCCGAATGGTATAAGTTTCGTTGAAATTGGTCCAGTTAAGGCGTGATCCGCGAACAAACAAACAGACAAACTCGATCTTCGGAATCAAAATCGTTTATTTAGTAAATCTACATACTTAGTTGATCCATATCTTAAATTTTAGTTTTTGGCTTTTTTACAGTAATATAATAGTATATAAACTTACTTTTTGAGCACTTCCTCATGCCTTCGTCCTTGTCTCTGCGATTCTTTTGACTCTGACATCGGTTCAACAGCACAATACTGACTGTTTATGTACGAAATACTAGGACACACTCGCGATATATCCTGAAATATTAGCAAATTATTGTTTTTTAAAGGTGTTTCAGATATATCAAGAAATATAAATAGAAATATCGTTTATTTTTAACCTATTTCAGGCACCAGTCTCTCACAGTACAGGTTCTCTATTAGTTTTCGTGTAAGTTAAACATGGCGTAAATGAGAACCTTTTTTGTGATGAGAAAATAAATGAATTATATTATATTATTATACATATATTTATTTAATATCTTAGTTTTAAGTTTTTTTTACGATATATATAAAAAATAAACATATACTATAAAAAACTTTAAAACTAGAACACCGCCAGCAGCGGGGCAGGGCCCAAGCTACTGGTGGTCAGGGCTACATTATTATTATATTATTATTATTATTATTATTATTATTGGAGAAAAACACATAAGTAAATTAGAGAATTTAAGTTACGTGTTAACAAGCTACGCCTCGTCAAATTCTAACTAAGGGTCAATTTATACTAGCGCAGAGTCGAAGCGATACGAAGCTATCCAAAACTGAACATAACAAATTCAACCTTAACTCCACAGCGTAACGCACACATTACTTCTGAGATTTTAAAAAGACGCGCGCCTTCGCGTGCATTTTTCGGAATTCGCGCGTCTGCGCGTGAACAACGCTGATTAAAATCTCATAAGTAATGTGTGCGTTACGCTGTGGAGTTAAGGTTGAATTTGTTATGTTCAAGACGCTTCGATTCGATTCGCTTGTACTCAGCGCTAGTATAAATTGACCCTAAGTAATCCAATAGGTACTTAATACTAACAAAATGCGTAAAAAACAATAAATCTAACAAGTAGTTGGAAGTGCTCGTCCGGGTTCAGTACTAGCACCTATTTCTATCGCAGTTCACATAGCTAACTCTATCAATACACATAAAAACTTTCACTACACTACAGAGGGTATCTTTATATTGTGTCACTAGCCATCGCCTGCGGCTTTGCTCGCGTACTAACAGCGTACAAACAGTCCTGAATCACGTGTCGAGTCAATTTATTAGAGTAATCTATGTTCCAATTTTCAATGGTCTCCGGGTGCGACTTTTTAAAATTACTTTCTTAGTGCACCCCTACACTATATAAGGATAGTACCCTCCAAATTTCATACCTCTAGACTTATAGTTTAGGCTGTGCGTTGAAGATTTGTGATACACACAGAATAATAAATAAATATTCTTGGATATTACACACAACGCCCTCTAGTCCCAAACTAACCAGAGCTTGTACTATGGAAACTAGATTGCTGATATAATATTTATATACTTTTTTTTGTAAATACATACTTATAATAATACATAGTAACACTTTGTCTCTATGATACATACCACTATACACATGAAGAGTATTTTCGCCATTAGAGGGTGTGTCACAAAAGCAACGCCACAGAGTGCATCGTTATGTGTCATCTGTGATACACGTGGGTTGTTTCTTGGAGGGCGTCTAGCACGGGATCGTCCAGAACGACGAGAAAATAACGACTTTTCTATACGGAGCTGTAAAAATACATTATTATTTTTAAGGGAGTAAAAGATTTAATTTTATTTACAATATACACAATATTTACAATATACACATGAAACAGTTGAGCTATCCACAAACCATTGCAAACAATTTATAGATAGCTCAACTGGTCCAAATCAGTAGCAATCGGAAGCGTGTACAAGACACTGGCTGCATTGCCGCGCTGAATAGCAATGCAATTTTATTTTAATTTCGGGCACTATAGCCATTTATTGCTTTAATTATAATTATAATAGGGACCCGCCCCGGCTTCGCACGGGTGCAATGCAGTGATGATGATTATGTATTATACACATAAACCTGACTCTTGAATCACTTATCTATTTAAAAAAACTGCATCAAAATCCGTTGTGTAGTTTTAAAGATCTAAGCATACATACATGCAGACATTAAGACAGACTCGGGAAGCGACTTTGCTTTATACTATGTAGTGATAATAGGCATTTATTATACTAAAATGATTTTGAGGATACTCTAATTCACAATTCATATTCGCGACAAAGGATTATTGGTATACCTACATCTATTGAAGATGATTTATAGCGTCAGGAGGCGACCTATGCCTACACTTAACGACACACTGTAGTGCCTGGGACAATGTTTAGATGGAGTAGGCTTGTGGTACACCTACATGTACCATATCAACATTGTTCTTTTTAACTTGACAAAAAATTTGGTTTATTTTATTTTAAGAATTGCCAATTAAAGATACACTAAATTACAAGTTTCTCATCGATGAAATGGCAAAATGCTTACTTGCGACATTATTTTATCCTATTTAATATTATAAACGCGAAAGTTTGTAAGAATGAATGGTTGGATGGATGGATGTTTGTTACTCTTTCACGTAAAAACTACCGATCCGATTTGGATGAAATTTGGAATATATGTTGTCCGTGGCCTGGATTAACAGATAGGCTACTTTTTATCCCGAAAAATTCACGGGATCCAACGCGAACGAAGTCGCGGGCGGCACCTAGTTAAACATATAGTAATTATCAGCATTGCTAGATCACAAAGAACTTACATGAGTCTTCAACGCGATTTGATTTTCTTCCTTCTTACAAAAATCATCTAAATCTTTAAGATTCCCTTCTATAACATTCAAGCGATCTTCAATCTTATTCCCAAGCGTCGTAAAGTCGCATTTATCTAGCACATTCAACATTTCACTAGTACTTTTTATACTTTCATCATTTTTAGGCTGAGAGTTGACGCTTTCGCTGTCAAAGTTGTCAAAGTCATTCTTTCGTTCAAACTTAACGTATGTACCATTTTCGATACTCTCTTTTAAGTCAGGTGGGGTGAATTGTTCCAAGATTTCGACCAGTCGTAACAATTTTGGGGTGGAAAATAACTTAATTCGTTCCCAATCATCGTATAAGCTTAGGATATTTTCAGCAAAACATCGTATTTTAACAAAAGTCGTGGTACAAAGTCGAAGAAGTAAGAAATGTCGTTCGTATGGTACTTTTATTTTAAGTTTTTCTAGTTTTATTAGTAAAGAAAACGCTGCTTTGTCAGCTGCGTAAGGACCTGTAATAAAAAAAAATGAATTTCTAATGTCATCACAGTAGAAGTCGACTGCTGGACGTAGGCCTCCCCATTGATAAATGAAATATTTGATCTAAGGCTATGTCCACAGTAGGCAAACTGCCGACTGAGTGAGCCTCAAATTTGTAACGAACTGAAATTTAAGTTAGCTGCAAACTCAGATCAATTTTCGTGCGTCGCAAGCAAACTTTTATGAGTTAGCCGCTTACTGAGACAGTCAGCGCACGTAACGCTGCAAACTGCGTAAAGTGAGCACAAAACAGCAAACTGTGGACACTCCGTTTCAAATATATGGAAGGGCCTACTAAACCGATACGCCGCAAACTCAGTAAGCCACTAACAGTTTGCCTACTGTGGACACAGCCTTAGTGACAACTTGGGCAAAAATGCTTTGTATGTTTGTATGTTTCTTCGACGAGATTTTTTGAACCGCTTAACCGATCTTCACAGAATTTGGTAGGTGTACGGATAGTACTCTTAAGTTTTACTGGTTTGAAAAATGAAGTAAATCGGTCAAGGAGTTATTTTTTACTCCCTTTGGATCCTCATATCTTTACAACCCCTTTCGGGGGTTGTTCGGGGTTGTAAAGATATGTTCGGGGTGTACTACTAGTTATGGACATAACGCCATCTAGTACCAAACTAAGCAAAGCTTGTACACTTTTTTTAAATACATACTTAAAAAAATACAATAGCAACTCCCAGCAGAACAAACATTGTTGTTTGTCATTACATCACACAAATGTTAGTTCTGTATGGGAACCAAACCCACAACGCAGAGGGCAGAGCTATAACAACTGACACACCACTTACCCAACTCTTCTAAAACATATAAAAACTCTCTGATGATTTGTCTCGGTTCGATGGTTGGATTTGGAATATTCTTGAACTCATCATATAACTCCTCTCCATATATTTCAGTAGGATCATGCCTAAAAATACATACAAAACTCATACAAATACATGTGTTCATTTTGATAAGATTTTGGAATATGACAGGAGTATTAAAGAGTAAAATGTGACATGGCAGCGGTTATATTCAAATATTGGATGTCTGTTTTCATTTTCTTTATTAATTATGTTACTATGATAATCTACCTTTATGTCCATTTCCGACATGTTTTGCTTTACTAAAGGCCATGGCGACATCAGCGAGGGTTGAATATTCAAATTGGCCGTCAATATTATGTACGAGTGCATGGGCTGAACCTTTTTTTTTATTAACCTATTTCGTCACACTGATGGGCAAAGGTCTCCCCCAACATCTTCCACTTTTCTCTCTCCCGGGCCTGCTCCCACCAACTCCTATCAAAGACGTCGAGGTCATCCCGCCAACGCTTTACCAACATTTACTTTACTTTCAATGTGGTTTATTAACCAAAATCCTGCTGTGATGATGACACACCTTTTTATTGGCAACACAGTTAGGGTTGAATATTCAAAATGGCCGCCAATGTTATGTATGTGTGCGTGAGCCGACACTTCTTAAAGATAAAAGTAAAACTTACGCAGACTGACGAAACTCTCGAACTAGACTCGTGCTTTCGAAAAACGAACAATGTATGAAACGGGAGTCAAAATTTTAATCACATTTCATGCAAAACGAGATTTTCAGTGTGTAATTTTGGTAGAATGGGAGTCCCGCTTCTTCTTACGTAGAAACTACGTATTACATATTCTTTGAACTTACCTATGATCTTCTAAAAAGTACATAGCATCGCCAACGCATTCCCTCATATAATTATCTAGTTCGATGTATTCCTTAGGTATATCCTTTTCAACGGATTTCCTTCCGTATTCAATGAGAATCTCTTTCGGTTTAGTTGTAGGCCCTGATATTCTGAATGAATAAAAATATTATGTTACTAGCTGATACCAGACTTCGTACGAAACTTTCCACCAAAATATCTGGCAACCAGCATATGATGAACCTCGTAGCAAATAGCTGCTTTTGGTTTAGACAGTTCAAGCTGTATCTAAGAATCTACGTCTTTCAGAGTTTTAGGCTCCTTAAGGCCTCCGTCGTGGCTTAAGGCCTGCTAAAACCGGGACCGACAGTTTAACGTGCCCTCCGAAGCACGGAAGCGCTCAGATGTAAATGCCACTAACGGTCATACAAATAGTGAGCGCGCAGAACGTCGCTTAACTTAGATAATCGGTGAAGATTGACTAAGGAAGCCTAGCCACGAGCGCTTTGAGAAATAACAGTTAAGTTAATATTGAGTTTTTCAAAGACCAACCTTTTGCATCCATCAATATCTTCAGCCAAGTCCATTTTACAGCAAAACTCTTGCTCTAACTGCTCTATTTTATACTCCAATTTTTCATACATATCGAAATCATCCACATTTTCTTGCGCATTCAAATCTTTAAGTGTTTGTATGAGAGGTGGTTTTGTGTCAGTGAGTTTATCGGTGTCAGTACCATTTAAAACTACTAAAGCGTTGTTTTCTGAAGGCAATGGTTCTGTAATATCCTGAAATAAACCAATAAAATTTTCCATGACATTGTATATTTTTTATTTATTATTTGTATTTTTGTAAATTTTTTATCTAGTGAATAATTAAGGAATGTAGAGAGTAGTCTGATCATGCTATATAGTCGTTTGTAATAGAACCTAGTAATGTAGGTAAGTATACATATTACATAGGTTGTCAATTAATTTATGCAGTGCACAGTTTCGAACTTATACGTTTTTAAATTCTATCATTGGCCGAATTGGGTAAAACCAGAGGTCGCTGTCTATCGCTCCGATCTTGATGAGGCTATGCTAAGATTGTTACCTGATTATTAGCGTTATCAGCACTTTCCGTTTGAGCGGTATCGTTTTTAGGAGAGTCAAATAGAGGGTAGGTAATAGCCAGAATTCTTGGCCTGCTGTTCTCGTCCGACTTTTTGTATGTTTGCATTATCTGAAAGTTAGCACTCACGTTACTGCGTGTTTCCATTCAAAACATTCACAACACAATCCTTACAAACAATATCTTCACAAAGTTGTGCATGTTTTAATGTTTTTAGGTGTAAACGTACGCTTAGTAATATTCGATTTACACAAACACAGATTTACTGAACAAGTGTTCATTCATTCATCATGTCAATGGTAGACACTCAAACTTCTTTTTGCCAGAAAATGGCAACTTCGATTGCCGATGACCCTGCAAGATCCACTCATCCATCCGAAGTCCAGTATGTGGACTCACACTGGACTTCGGATGGGTGTGATATGCCCCACTTGGCTAAATTGTTCTTGCAACAACCAACTTAGGTGCGGAGTCTGTTAAGCGACTTCAAGACTGTGTTAAGTATCATGTGTGTGTAACAGCACAGGCACCCATACCCAAACGCAGCAATGCAAACATAACTATGCGACAGGAATAGGTGCTAATACTGAACTCAGATGAACTCTTTACACAGAGACTCTTTACAGAGTTAAAGAGAACACTTTTACGAAATGAGATAATGAATATACATACATATTGCAAGTTTTTGTCTTCGTAGATCATATGACAGCTGTCAATCACCAGAATATTGACTTGACACATTTTGAGAATGCCATCCTCCAAAATATTTCTGAATACTTCTGATGTACACACTAAAACCTGGAAAATAAAAAAAAATGTGTTTATCTGTATTTAAACCCACTTCTGAATGAATGAATTGAATTTTATACATATATATTTTATTTTAGGATGATCTGAATTTATTTTACTTTGTTTTAAAATTGTATATAATACTACAGATAATTGGTAAGACTACCTTGAAAGGATGGTATAGTTGTTAAATGGTTATGCCTTGTTTAAAGGCCCATTGATTATTATAACATTGAACCTAGACTAAAGCAGAATAGAAGAAGACACGCGCAAGACCGGAGACACTGGCATACTATAAAGGAGGCCTATACCCAGCAGTGGATGCATACACGCTAAATAGATAGACAGAATGAAGGGTATTATACCTCCTTAGTTTCCAACTCTTGTCTCCAATCCAGTACTTCATGATACTTCACAGCGTGCGTGATCTTCAGATCAGTGAGTATGCTCAGTTCATAAGTATCAGGTTTCACATTCGCTGATCGACTGATGTGAACTGAGCGCTGTTTACCTTCAGAAAGCAACCTAAAACAGATTTATTTACTTTTTAGTACTTTTAATATTTTAAATAGATTAACTACGCCTCACTACTCTGGAACAAAGAGGTCTTCGTGGGGATTTCATGGAAACATACAAAATTCAGACACACCAATACAATCTGCCGAACATACAAGATATCCTCATAAGAAAGGAAGACAGAGCAACACGTAGCCACCATCTCAAATTAGTTTGTGACACTACCAATACACACGTTGCACATAATACAGGATCCCGCTATACAAAGATTTGGACTGAGCTGGTTAATGGATAAAAACTATTTTATTATCAATTAAATACGTCAATAAATATATTGCAAATGGGTTGTCTAAAAAATTTCAGTCCTGTTGTGTGACGTAGCCATAACAGCAAAAGCTGCTCGACTATAAACTAATAAATAAATAAATTATTTATTCAGACAACTTGGTCCAGTTTGGTTAGTAACATAAGAACACATTAAACTGGGTAAGTAATTTTTAACTAGTAGCCAAAGGACAATTTTGTTTTTCAGCAATAAAAATTAATGTACAAAATATTAAAAGTAGCTCGGGACAGAGAACATGGGGGTCCTTGGGGGAGGTCTTTGCACAGCAGTGGGACGATTTAGGTAAAATAAAAAGGAACTTTATTCTAATCTACAGATCTATGAAGGTTTTGCATCAAAGACTGCTTACTCATGGGCCAAATCTCACCCAAGTAACTATTAGGATAATATAAAATTTCCAAACTTACCCACGTATATTATAGGCCTCCTCGTGAGTTAGTCGCGTGGCTACAAATGCCCCACACTCAGTCACTAAGGTATTACCCGCTGCGGCCGTGGCAGCCAATCTTGCACCACCTTCTGCAGGCGTGAACCGATGCCAGCAGGGCTCCATCTAGATATTTATCTGAAGTTTTGAATGTGTTTTGTTCATATCTTAATCTAAATATATAAAACTCTATTGGAGCTGACTGACAATCAACGCACAGCCTAAACTATAAATCCTAGAGGTATGAAATTCGGAGGGTAGTATCCTTATATAGTGTGGGTGCACGTAGAAAGGAATTTTGAAAAGTCGCACCATAAAGGGTCTAGAATTAGGATCAACGATTTTAACCAAACAATGTGTATGCTGCTAGCAAAGCCGCGGGCGACAGCTAGTTTTGATATAATATCATGATCAACTGCAACTAAGACTTTTCCTACCCATAGACTAATTTCCTACCCATAGACTAATAATTTTATAGTTCATGTTAGAACTAAGTAATATGGTCCGCGTCCACTGCGTCGTAATGGGAGCGTGCGGAGCGAAAAAATTTGTTACTTGGTTTTCTATGATACAGCGTGCATTATGGATCGTCAAATTTGAGCCTACAGAAGTATTGTAATAAATGGTCATCGACACTTCGTACGCTGCGTGCGCTCCGATTGACAATGAGCTCAATGATTCTATAGTGCCTATTCCTTGCAGTCAGAGAGTACGAACCGGCTGGAAGCACGGACAGCTAAGACGAGGAAAACATTGGTTTTAGGTTAGGATAAACATAAACATAAAAGTAGGTACCTACTCACCACGCAAGCTGACAGTGTTCAGCGTTCAGGAATCTGACTTATCACTCTTGAATTTTTCATAGTTCTATGTTTTTATTTCTGTAAACACAATATCTGAAGACGCATAACAACAAAGATCATTACATTTTGCGTAGGTATAACACTCGTCTTGGAACTGTGAGTGTAGAACCACACTATTACTATTTTATTAGCAAGAAAATGTTGTCTTCTATTGTGCCGACAAAAGGATTCGTACTTCAGTTTTGTATCTGATAGAAATACCAAAATTACGCTAAGAAAACAGAAAATCGAAGAAAATCCGCGAAAGATCAATGACCTCTACTGACCTCACTTCACTCGAGTAACTTGACTTTGACAGTAAAGCTGGAAATTTGACAGTTTACTTACAGCGACTGAGCAAATGAGTGTTGCCGTAAACTCAAAAAGCCCGTAATTCAAAAAATATAAAATCCTAAAATATTAGTTGTTGATACTTGTGGACATTTCATGCATCGCCTATCGAAATGAATATTAGCATCGTAATTAGTGTGGTTTGGAACAGTTGCAAAGTTTCACCAAAACAACTGAAATTTTAAAGATGATATCACGACGAATAATAGTAGTCCCAGGGGACTTTTCAAATTCAAATTCGTTTATTGCACTTATGTTGTTTTAAAGATGTTGTAAAAAAGTAGTGTAGCAAACATAAACCCTGTTAGGGCACAGCAATTTGTTGAGGTGTAGGTACATAGGCACTAGGTGGCATATTTAGGTATCTGAGACTTTACCGGTTTGCAGGAACTCTAGAAACATCTCAGCTAAACATAATTACGCTAAGCATAATAACACCTAAGGCCCGTATTCCGAGACAGAAATCGTTACTCAAGCATAGATTTGAGTAGAGATTTTCATACAAAAAACTATGCTTGAGTATGGATCAGTGCTTGACTAAGGCTACGGAATACGGGCATAAATATTGCTTCCTACAGTTCCTACCGTGCTTGTTTTAAGTTTTAAACACCTAGATACATCAACCTAACTAAGATCTAGAATATCTGTTATTTTTTATAAAAAAAAAACGGGGCAGAACCTGTATAAATATTTCAGTTGGTAGGTATACCTACTGTAGGCACTTAGTTATTAATCATTTCATCATATAGGGAACAATGTGGTCCTTGGTCCTATTTTAGTCTTGTGTAGATTCCATTGTTATCGTACCTACTTATGCGTTATCTTGTATCATATTAAGGTAGGCCGACTTTTATTAGTAGCCCTATTGCCTTTAATTGATGTAGGTATAGCTTACACTACACATCTAGTTAAGTACCTACCTATATTAAAAACAGTATACTAGCAGCGTTTTACCTGAAATAAAACGCATATTAAAATACTTACCTCACTGGAAGCTTTATATTGAGAAGGCGTATCCGGTTCCGTCGTATTTCCATTCGTTTTAGTACTTTTTACCCGTGTGTATCCGGTCAAGTGGCGCCACCTGGCGGGTGCGATTCATTTTTGCTTCGTAAAATGAAACACGCCATATTGAATTCATTGGCTTAATTTCACCAGGCAGAGATTAAAGTGAAAGCTTCCAGTGAGGTAAGTATTTTAATATGCGTTTTATTTCAGGTAAAACGCTGCTATTAAATTACTGTACCGTCACTGGAAGCTTTATATTGAGACCTGTTTGTTATCGCCTGGTGTCGCCACTTGTATAATTAGGTAACCTAGCGCCAATGTGACATTTAAATATTATAGCAACAAGTATACAATAATACAATTTAACTCTTAGTAAAAGACTAGTATAGTATTATATAATCTGTGGTAAAAGTGATTTACGAATAAACCAAAATTGAACCTGTAAGTGTAAAATATTCATTTACTATTTTTAATTACTTATGTAATAATAAGCTTAACCATTTTGCTACAATCAAAAATCATAAGTAATGTAATGATCATAATCTTATTTCACACATACATTTGTATATTTTAACCAAGCTTATTTATTGCTTTAAATAATTGTGTTACACCTACTTTCAGATTGACTGCTGCTCATATCTCTCGCCTGTAAAAATGCTGGAACGTATTAGCTGATCGCTAATTTTTTCGGCCAAGATTTCGTCATGAGAACGATTCTCCAACCAACTCTTCCGAGAAACCGCAGATCGAACGCTTCGTGAAGGTGCTGTAATACCTGCTTGTTCAAACAACGTTTTAACCTAGACTGCTATGACAGTGCATGATGTAGGTTTAGCGATACTTCTTACCGTAACAAACAAATTAAATGATTTGGTTGTGCAACGTCTTTCATTTAAAGATTAACAGTTCTTTCAATCCATACTAACGAAGTACTAGTAAAGTATTATAATTATGATCTGTGAGCAAGGTTAAGTTAGGATGATCAGCCTAGCCAGACTGTTTATAACTACCTGCAGTCGGTTTTTGAACGGATTATCGGCCAAAATGTGATACTGCTATTTGATCTAACGCAGTGATAACGATATTTAAGAATAAGTTCAGGTCGTTGATGCGAATTCCTGAGCAAAGTAATACTAGTATAGCAGTGTGACGCGATACTTGAAACAAATTACTACTGTCTACTGTATAGTCCATTAAAAAGCGAAGTTAGTTCACTAATTTCCTAGACCGGTGGCTTGGAAGTTTTCGGATTTCATAGAGCTATTGATTTTAGAGTGTACTTAACCAAAAAATGAGAGCTTAAGAGACTGAAAGTGCTAGCGTTACATAATGTAGATGTAGAGACTACAAATTGATGTAAAAGAATAGTATTGTATGATTACTTGTTAATCAAAAGTAAATCTATTTGTGACCCCGTAGGCATTTTTACGTCAACTTTATTAGATTTACAGCAAGAAATCCAATGATTCCAAGCCACCTCATACGTTTTTAGAGTAGGCTTCCGCCAGGAATTTATAAGCAACGATAACTGTTCCGTGTTCCATGTTGTTATTGCTTCTGACCACCCTATATTTCCACACATCGAGAGTTATGTTGTCAACCAGCGGAGGTGGAAGCCCTGTCGATGCGTTTTTGGAGATTTTTCAGTGTCAATGGTGCTGCCAAAGCTTGAGCTTTGAAGTCGGCTCGCCAAAATACCATTGCCCAACGGGGAACTACTACGAGAAATATTCCCGTTGACTGATTTAGGTGAGCAAAGACTCTGAGGACTAGAAACCGTGGTGGGAACAGCCACGCAAGTTGGTAATTCCATAGAACACTGAACGCGTCGTGAAACAAAGTTTGGCGGTCTCTTTGGTCTCGGGACATAATATAATTGTTGACATACATGTCTTCGGTCTTGTACTTACTATGTTCCTTACTTTGCAAAAACTACGTCCACACAGCCCGGTAGTAGATGCCACTCGATGAGGAGGCGACGATGACGTGCCAGATGGTCTGTAAGATTGATTTAACTTTGAAGGACATATAGAATAGCCAGCATCTCATTCCGGTTGCAGTGTAGACCTTGCTCTTCCTGCGACCAATTGCCCGAGAGGGCATCTGTTGTCAAAAAGTTCGCTGGATGCGGGTATGATAAAAGACAATTCAGTCCACCAAACCAGTAGGTAGGTCATTGTCGACAGATCTGGAAATCTGTTTATGAGCATTATCATTGACGATGGTTGAGTCGTTATCGAGGAACAACAAAGCTGGCAAAATTTATTATTAAATTATTATCTGAAAATCTTTTACGGTTACCTTTGTTTGTTTGAGAACTTGATCAACTTTCTGAAATATTTTTATAGATTTTTCTTTGGGTAGAGATTTTAGGTTGTCACAGGGACTCCAAGTACATATGCCGAGATATATTATGCTCTTTTGTTGAGGACTGATTTCTCGACATTGACTACCCATTTAACGTTTGGACTGCGACCTTGACATGTTCGTGAAGTAAGTCTGCTTTTTGGTATACTATCAGGTAATCTTCGAGATATACAACGATTCTGTCATACCAATTTTATCGCAATGCCTGAGCCACCTAATTTTCTTAGTATAGAAAATATTTTGAGGGCTGAAGTCATTTCTGGCAGCTCTTTGGCAGACATTTCTGCAGACAGACGTGTGAAAAGGACCCAGGTTTATTTTATTTTCGAACAAATGGTATTTGACAAGAGTCTTTTCTTCCACTGTGAGTGGTAGTGCGCTAACTGACCTGCTCGAAAACATTGAGTCATTCATTGTCCTTGTAAGAAGCGCTCGTGGCATAACTTGCTTAGCCAATCTTCACCGATTATCTAAGTTAAACAACGTTCTGTGCGGTCACTATTTGGATGGGTGGCCGTTAGTAGCATTAACATCTGAGCGCTTACGTGCTTCGGAGGGCACGTTAAACTGTCGGTCCCGGCTCTAGAGCAGTCGTTGAGAGACGACGGAGGCCTTAAGGCGGCCTAAAAACTCCGTCACCAGAATTGGCCACTAACTCATACGAGCTTGCTTGCTTATTCATTGTACTTACCTTTCTGGTTTCCTCTCGGAGCATTCGAGCGTCCTCACCTCAGCTGTTTCCACGGTCGGGCCGCGAGCCCTGTTGTGAAATGAATCTCTTCCATGATTGTACATAGTTATACATAGTTCTAGTATTGAACATTGGACAACTGACTCCTGTACTAAAAGTTGTTATGGAAACATCCACCCCGCGAGGCTGGGTTGGGTTGCTTGCTACAACAGAGCATATTATTATACAAAGGGAGACTAGGCTCGTTATTGGTAGGTACATGTTCCACGCGATGGAACTATAGACTTTCGAATCGAAAGCCTTCCGCCCGCGAGGGGCGGCTGTTGGACTGATAACATCCACCCCGCGAGGGTGGGTTGCTACAACCATGCATATGCATTGGGAGACCAGGCTTATGGATGCATGTTCCTCGCGACCGCACTATAGACCATCAAACGCCTTGCCCCCGCGAGGGGCGGCTTTTGCGCTGATAACATCCACCCCGCGAGGGTGTGTTGCTATAATCATGCATATGCATTAGGAGACCAGGCTCATCATGGGTAAACATTTCACGCGATGGAACTATAGACTTTTGATTGAACGCCTTGCCCCCGCGAAGGGCGGCTGTTGCACTGATTAGATTTCTCCTGTGAGAAACCATCAGATTTGAGTGGCTTTGCGGACACCCCCTGCTTTTCCAGGGCAGCGGTGAAAGGCTCTGACTCAAATATGTAAGTGGCAGACAGGGGTAAGTAATCTATTTAGTGACGCTTCCACTAAAAGACTATGCGCATTTCGATACTTTCGGCTCAGTGGCCGCAAACTAATTACAAAAGATCTGATGAAGTATTAGGTATGTTCATCTATAAGCAAATCAACTTTACTTTAAATAAAATAAATAAACTAGATTGTCAAAGTTTACGGTACTTATATATAATTTAATTTAATTAAAATATTTGATTAATTTAATTAGAGCCGTGTGTGCCAGATGACGTAAGGTGTCATACGTTTTACCCCCTTTCGTTTGTTACCAAGTCTATGAAACCTGGAGTATGGTTAAACACCTCAGCGTATCTAACCTCGGACCAAGAGGTACTACCTAAACACTGGACCTCTAGTAGCTTTAGAAACTCTCGGTTCTTCAGCTTTGTCCTACTAAACCGACAATGCATAATTGTAAAAACAAGTTGCAAAGTCATAAACCAAGAAGTTGATGTTGATTTTGACCGTCATCACAGTTCTATCGCTACCACCGTGTAGTGAAACACAGCTTGCTGATTGAACACTAGTTTATTCACATTCGTAGGTAGATGTCATCTACAAACAGTTTTATAACTACCCACCACTAGGTACTACATTACTACAGTTCGTCCGTAGGTAACGATGTGGTCTGTGGTTTTCATAAAGCTTTCCACTAACTTCGGAGTAAATAGAAGCCTCATAAAGACAAGTTGTATTCATATTATCAGAATAGCTGGTAATAAAATTGGTAAAAATGTTTTGTAACTCACCCATATTCTGGACTAGTTTCTGCCAGGCTGGGGCTCACAGCCCATAGATAGGGTAGATAAACATTTATTCAAACTACCATAAAGAAAAAATAGCTGAAAAGGTAAGCTTAAAACTAAAATATTAAAGTACCTAAGAAAATGAGCTCGATGAGCTACTGCTGTAAGGGATAAGATAAGATAAATCTTTATTTGCTGGAGGAGTTGCTGCTGGAGCAGCTTTGAACTCGCTTAGGATCAGCCACAACTTATGGCTTACCAGCCAAAGCGGACTCATACTATCCATTCTAAATAAATAATTAATTTTTTGCACAATAAATTATACCGGATACTAAACTTTTCTAAAATAATAACTTATGTGGGTACATGATCCGAACGGAAAACCGTTAAAAGAATTGATCACGTACAATCATTAAAAATAGAGGGTAGTACTTACAGTTTATTCCTCTTTTGCGTGTCCTTGCAGGGTCATGCTAATCTTAGTTTACTTGCACAGTTTTACTGAACAAAAGTATGGAGAATTTCACTATTTGAAATAATCCTTACTTTATATTATATGATATATAATAATACTAATATAATATTTAAACTATATTTGCAACGGTTGTGGCAGAGAGAGCTCTGGGCACAAGTTGCTTCGACGGAATACAAAACGCCAATGAATTCAATATGGCGTGTTTCATTTTACGAAGCAAAAATGAATCGCACCCGCCAGGTGGCGCCACTTGACCGGATACACACGGGTAAAAAGTACTAAAACGAATGGAAATACGACGGAACCGGATACGCCTTCTCAATATAAAGCTTCCAGTGACGGTACAGTAATTTAATAATAATATTTTTTTTAATAATTCCGTAATTTATTAGCAAGTAGTTAAGTACATTCTTACAATACTCACGATATAAAAAAGTAATTATGTATTAATTAAATAATATCGTTATTAAAAAAATACATTGAAGATACTCTAGCTAGGTACTAAGTAGGTACTTAATAATATAGAATGATGCTGGGTAGGCAAGGCAATGTACACTAAGTACTATAATAGGTGAAGCAGGACTAGCAGGTAATGATAATTACGGCGCATAGTAAGTTCCAGAACGAACAAAAGTGTTGAATAGTTTTCCAGTCTCCGAAGCTATGAAGCGTTGCTTATTGCAATCTGACATAAGCACTTCTGGAGGTCTCAATATAGTTGTGCTATCCAAAATGTCTTCAGGAACAGGCGTTATAGCGTTTCTGATACTTCGCATGTTGAAACCAGGCGTTTCTGATACATTTTTAATACTTTGGATGCTAGAAACCGGTTTTTCTATAGCAGTTTTGATACTTTGGCTGCTAGAAACAGGTTTTTCTATAGCATTTTTGATACTTTGGCTGCTAAAAACAGGTTTTTCTATAGCGGTTTTGATACTTTGCCTGCTAGAAACAGGTTTTTCTATAGCGGTTTTGATACTTTTGATGTTATAAGCGGCCTTAATGTTTTGGCTCTCAAAAACCGCCGTTATAGGACAACTTTTTACACTACTATCATCGATATGTGAGGAACTCGATGGTTCAGCGTCATAAATGAACCCATTAGGTTTCATGATGTTTTGTGGCTGTTTCACACTAGTCGTGCCCACACAATTTTTGACGCTGTTTTGACTGCTAGCAAGTGATGTACACGATGGTCCTGCATCAAGAATAAACTTTATTTTCGTACTTGTGTCTTCCATATCATTATTTCTTGCATTCAAACGTTGCATCATTTGCGGTAGTATCACTGTTTTTTCATACAAACTCGGCCCTGGGGTAAGTTTCGCCTTTTCTGCATCAGATTTCAAGATGCTCCGCTTTTGAAATGTTTTCTCAATCTTCTTAATTGCTTCTAAATATTTCACGTCGTATTTTGTGACGAGCTCTTCTGTAAGTGCTTTCTGGTCTAATTTAGTTTCCGTTTTGATTGTGTAATCTTTACCATGTTCCGAAATCATGGCAGATGGATTCTTTGACTTAGCAGTACTGAAATGGTTATTTTCATTAGCTGGTAGTGTTTTAAAATATTTCACTTCGTTCTTTGTTAAAACTTCATCAAGTATGCCGTTGTAATCCACCTTAGGCATTTTAGAATCTATAGAACTGATAAATTTACGCGGCGTTTCATCGAATCCAAATTTACTCTCATTGGTTTTAGGTGAAATGTTTTTCAGCTGCTGTTTTTCTAAATATTGCTCAAATATTAATTCGTCTATCAAATCTTCATTAAGTTTTATTTCGTCTTCAAGTTCCAGCTCTTTTTCAGGTGCCAACATCTTAGACGCCCCATCTGCGTCAATAATCTCTGCAAATCGCCTGGAGTTAAGCACAGATAAGTTGTCATCAAATTGGTTTGATTCAGTTTGTTCGAATGCGCGTAAATCTTCATAGTTTAACGTTGCTTGTGGCTTGCTGGTTTTTAACTGATAGCTGTGTTCATATTTGTCAAAAAATGATCTAAACTCTGCTTCTTCTAGCTCACTGTGTTGTTTTGAAACAGTGCTGGTTCTACAAAACTCTTCAAGCATTTTCAGTTGATAATCAGCTATTTGCTTATGTTTATCATTATCATGGCTTTTCTGGGGAGTTATATGAACTTGGCTCAGAAAATCAATTAAATTTATATCTGAGCTTGAAGATTTAGGTTTGCCAGTTAGGTTTATGATATTTGTGTTATGTCTTTCATTATTTTCGGTTTCGTAGTTGATTTGACAAGTGTACGAACTGCTTGGTATCATTTTCTGTAATGAAAGCATCCTTGTTAATTACGTTAGTATACTTATTATTTTAGTTAGCGTATGTCCTTAGGCACACTATTGTAGGTATACCTGCCTCAAACAGACCATGCGCCATTTTTGAATAGGGTAGGGTTGCTAGTTTTCATAACCAGATTTGCCCGGTCTACCCAAGGGTGAACCCGGATTATTATCGAACCCCCCGAAACTGCAAACCTGGATCCGATCCTGCTTCATGACTCTATTGCACCTTCCGCCGAGAATAGCCATTCGCAAATCGCTGCTACTAAATCTACTTCTTATGTATAGATAGCTGTTATCGCCGATTACAAGTAGCGGTACCTACTTTTAAAGGTACCACAGAATACTAATGCTATTACAATAAAAGGTAATACATACAACCAAGCTGAACCTGCCTACATTTATATAGGTAGTCTCAGTAAGTAAATAAGTATATAGATAAAATTAAGTACCTTTGTTTAGAGAAGTTCTAAATGTTATTATTTTCGTTTGCAAACACGAGCAGCACAAATAGATAAAAGTTGAACGAAAAAGAAACTGCAGAAGAGAAGTGGGCCGGCACTCGGCATGCCTCGGAAAAAAATGTTGCACCCTTTTGCGCACCGACCGAACACCTATATGATATCCCTTTTGCAAGTCAATCTTTCTAAACACAATCTCATAGAAAAATAATACTCTATAACCAATTTTTTTTTTTATTTTTTTTTTCGCTCCTCGGAGCAGGCTATAGTTTAGAACCATACCGCCTAGTCTTACGTTATATTTTTCTCATAAGTTAGTTTGTTTAGTTGTATGTCTTGCGTAAATATTATTTTTTTATGTAGAAATCATATCAGTTACTCTATAACCAATGAGAGATAATAGCAACTTGGAAGTATGTCAATCTAACACGTCACGTCACAGCCGCCGTCAAGCAAGCCAAGTCGATTTTTTTATCAGTAGCCGGTGTGGCCAACAAGGCTATTTCAAAAATAACCAGCCAGTTTGTTGATGTTTGCAACTGCGTCCACTGATCCGCACCGTACGGACGAGTTTTATAACAAGGCAAACTAAACTCCGTTGCGTGCGATGCGTCCGATGCGTGCGATGCGGGCCTGTGGACGCTAGCCATAAATAGAAGTTCGTGGTAGCCCAGATCATATAATACTATACCGTAAGATGGGGCTATTTGGAACAAATTTTCGACAAAAGTTACAATAACTTCGATTTAGCTAAGGTGACCATACATTTAGTACTTTTAATGGATAAATCCCGTTTAGACCCACATAATCGTTTACCTAAGATACCTCTATCTTCCATAGACATATTTTTTTCTTTTTTTTTATCATGCTGTTCCAAATATCGCTTCATTGGGGCTATTTGGAAATTGGTGGGACGCCATGCTTTATCGCTGAATATAATAAGAAGTTTTGAATTGAGGATAACAGATGATATTTGGAACAGTTACCAGTAAAAATATTCACACTTTTGGCTATTTGAAATTACCGAGTATAATTTTTTTATATTTTTTTAGGATCAAATAAAAATTCAAGATTTTTTTTTCCAGACTTTTCTTTTATTAATAGAAACTATTACAAATAATCAACATTTTAACGAAATTTTCTTTAAATATCTTAGCTTAATGAGGCGTTACCATTTTACTATAATTGTTTCTTTTTAACAATACAATTAAACAACTTTCTCTAAGCAAGTTCTTATGACAACCAGACTTTACTTTCATAGGTTCTTTAATTGACTCTAAAACTATAATATTTACAATTAATAAGACTTGTCAGACTTTTTGTTGCCTTAAATACACTTCGTCAGATTCTTTAACACTGGTTCTAATCAAAAATTAATAATCAACTTTCTTTTAGCAAATATCTATAATAATCAGACTTTACCTTTACGGGTTCTATAATTGACTCTTTTAAACAACAATAATAATTACAACTAATTAAGCTTATCAGTCTTTTTGCTGCCTTAAAAATACACTTCGCCAGATTCATTTACACCGCTTCAAATCAACAATTATTAATCACCTTTCTCTTAGCTCTCCTATCATAATCAGACTTCACTTTTATAGGTTCTCTAATTGACTCATTTTAACAACAATAATAATTACAACTAATTAGACTTATTTCAGACTTTTACTGCCTTAAAAATACACTTCATCAGATTCATTTGCCAGCTTGTACTCCTTCGGCCGTTCACCATTTTGAACAATACTTATTTGTTTTACAATAGACAAGGCAGGCACAACGTCTCGATCAACTTTTTTCGTGACAATAAACTTTAAATCGGGTTTTTTCACAGTGCTTAGAAAGTTTATTGTGTACTTATCCAATTCTTTATTTTCTATTATACCGATATAATACTTCCAGGTTCTTCTCTGATAATATCTGACCAAAACCGTATCATTCTTATCAAACTTCCAGAACTCTTCTTCAATAATGTCTTCAGGCTCAAAGGTATTCATTCCTTCCACAGTTGGAACTGTGGTTTCAGGCGCTACGACAATGGCTGCATCTTCGACTGCGGTATTTTGTTCAACAGTAGGTCTTAAATTTTTATCGTTTTTCTGATTCTGCTCGCTCATGCTTTCATCAATTGCAATATTATTATTCTCTGTAGTATAAAAACTGTTATGTTGCTCTTTGTTTTCCTTTTTGATTGATTTCTTACCTGTCCCTTTACCTTTCCATCGCTTGTCTGTTTGTCTCTCAGGACTTTTAGGGAATGATATGTCTGATAAATCATCACTCATTGCCTCAACAATATCCGAATCAGAATGATCACTCATTTCATCTGATACGCTGGTCGTAGAATCCTTTCTGTATAAATGTTTGTTCTTTCTCTTTGTGTTAAGTTTAACTTCAGCCTCCCACACCCTGCGCAATGCATCTGCATCCTTGTCGATCTCGTTTCGTTTCTCTTTAGGTATGTTCTCATTTTTTGTAGCGGAGGTGCTTGGCTGTGAATCAGTTATACTCGTTAGATCAATGACGTCTGATGAACGCGGTGACTTGACTAAGTTTTCGTCAATGTCACTCATTGTAGTGATATCAGAATCGAAATCATTGTTTTCGGCCATCACCTCTGAGACTTTTTTTTTTCTTTGTTTTTTCTTAGTTTTTTCTTGAATCAAGCCAGTGTTTTCTCTTCGATTAATGTCATTAGCCGTTATACTTTTTCCAGGAGCAACCTCACACCTTTTCCTTCTTTTCGTGCCTTCTGCAGGAGTCGTACCTTCTCTGAGCTCTCTTAACATGTCTACTACAATCCCTGATGTTATAGCTTTCACTTCTTCTGTAGACTTGTTACTCTTATTAGGGAGCCTTGACTTCGGTCGCTCTGGTTTAATGGGATAGAGACCGCATTTCTCAAAGCCAGCTATAATATTTTTGGCACCTACATTCTGCTCTATTAACCTGTTCACTAGCTTTGACAAAAGCTTTGGAAATGCAGTCTTTACCAAAGTCTTGTGTTTTCGTCCTTCCTTCTGCTTCCAATCCGTGAGGATTAGCCTCCAATAATGTTTAAGAGGGGCATAGAATGCCACATCTAGAGGTTGAAGGACGTGAGTCGATTTAGGAGGCAAGCATACAAATGCTATGTCAAGTTCTTCACACGTCTGTAATATTGACTCCGAAAAATGGGACGACAAGTTGTCTCCGATAATGACTTTTCGGCCAAGTGTCTTTTTTGCATAAGGCACAATTATTGTGCGAAACCAGTCTTCAAAGCAAGTCCGATCAAACCATCCGCTTTTCGACCGGTTATATCTGGCTTTCTCAGGACCTCCTTGTATCCAGGAGTCCCACAGATATTCAGCCTTGTAAACTACATAAACTGGCAACATAGTTCCATCTGCAGCTCCGGAAAACATGAGACTTATTGCTGTTTTCGAATTATTGACGACTCGTTCGGGATATTTCGTTCCCCTTCTATAAATATATTTTTTGTTTCCAGGGTCATCTGTAAGGTTCGTCTCGTCATAGTTGATAATGTTCTCGGGACTAACTCCGTCAATTGATTGTATGTATTGTTCAAAAAAGGAATCAATCACATTTTCTGTTAGTTTTGCCCTCTCTGTTGAAATATTTGCTGCAAAGCGGTTTGATATTTTTTTTTTGTGTCGTATTAAAAAATTTTTTGCCCATTCGTAGCCCGGCGTATTATCTTTCAACGAATATACTGTTTTACCTATTTGATTCAGATATTTTTGGGCGAAAATTCGAAGGTCTAATGTATCGAAAGGAAATCCCCATTCACTCAAAATATTCATTTGAGCTATAAAACTTTCTTCTTCTTCGGGCGAAAAGATCGTTGGATGACCAGCTTGTGATTGTGACGCATTCAAACCTCTACATTTTCGTGACAGCGTACTTTTAGGAATGCTATGGATCGTCGCAGCTTCGGTTAAGGATGTTGATCCGGCTTTGATTTCGGCGATAGCTTTTTCCAAGCTTTCTTTACTGTAAGAGGTGTAAGGTTTGTATTGTTTCCCATGTCTATGGTTTCTATATGTCCTCTGGTAAACTCGGACCATGATGGCATTGTCCTGGAAAAGATAAAAAAGCTTGTTACCCTAGCAAAAAAGCAAAGCCAAGGCTTTTTTCCGCAGTTCCCAAATAGCCCCATATGCTGTTCCAAATAGCCCCCGTGACAAAAAACGCTAAAATTAGGTTAGAATATCCAGCATTTACGAATCCAGTTTACTCCCTAAACTCCTGACAATATGTATTATTTGATACAAACTTCAGTTTTTCACTTACTTCGTAAACTTGGGAGCTGCACGGAGGTTGGCGACAGCTCTAAAAACCACGTAAAAAACAACTTTTTTTCAAATGTCGTCTGACACGAAACCCCTCTGGATATAACCTCAAAAAGAATACAAATGGACGTGACATTGATTACAGGGTTGCCAGATAGAAAAAATAGATTTCTACCATTGCTGTGGTAGAAAATATTTCCACTCGAAACTTATAATTATTTTTTTCCAAATAGCCTCAATGATTCCAAATATCCCCGTTCTACGGTACTACTAGTAGTGATACTCTTTACTGAATTAAAAAAAAATAAAACTAAGGTAAGTAAAGATTTCTATACAACCTTTCAACTTCTACCTAAAACTTTTTCAACTTCACAACGTTGTATAGGTCTTAGGGAGCGTCACGTATCCTATTAGTCTGTGGAGCGTCCTCATCAGACACGGCGCGGCGCCGTCGCCGTGCCACGGCACGATGGCGCGCCGCAGCACGGTGCGCCGTCCATTGCCCCTTTCAGACGATATTTCGCTGTTGATGCTCTCGAACGTGGTGGAGCGTGGGCAATGGACGGCGTACCGTTAGCGGCACCATGCTCCGGCGCGCTGCCGTGGCGTGGCACGGCGGCGGCGGCGCCGCGCCATGTCTGATGGGGACGCTCCCTTATGTATTACGATTCCACAGAGAAGAGAAAGGCAGAGCGAAACAGTTAATTCTGTTAGTACTTAGCTAGAGGGTACCTAGGTATCTAACCTACCTACACCTATTTTAAATACAAAGTTACTAGGTAGGTACCTAAGGTCGTAGTTAATTTTTAGGTTAGGGTTAGGTTTGAAACACTATAGGTAGGGTAGGTAGGTATACAAAAAACACATAGGTAGTAGTAGGTAGGCTAGTTTCTTTGGTTTATTTGCTAAGTTTTATTTATTAATAAAAATTAGACTCACCACGAGTACTTACCTAGGTATAGGTACCTAAGTAGGTAGGTACATTACATACATGTAGGTAATAGTAATCTCAAAAGTAAGTAAAATAAGTACTTGCCTAGGTACACTTATGTAGTAACAATAGGTAGGTACCTACCTAAATATTTACAAATTATGATTAGTACCTATTTATTTACTTATACCTACCTAGTCGTTTTACTAGGTATTATTACTAAGTAGTAAGTACTTATTTAGGTAGGTACCTAAATATCTCTCCCTTAACTCTTACCTATACCTACTAGATACAAGATACGTTTATTTGCATAAATAAGTACACAATACACAGGTAGGTAGGTAGGTATAGGTAGGTAACTTACCTACTCTATAAATAACGCTAGTTGGGCCTACCTATCTATCCTAGGAAGCAATATTCGTACCCAGTTTGAATGAATAGGTACGTTATATACAGGGTGTAAAAATATTGCACCATAATGGGCTGGGCACAAGGTAAAAAAAGTAGGGTCCCTTAGTCTGAGTTTTGTTATGTCGATTTGCGACAAGCGAGTATCGAGAAACTCGTCGTTTTCGTACGGAGAAAAATAGTTTGAAAATCTCCCGCTAGAGGCGCTTATCGGATTTTCATACAAAACATCTCGCAAGTCGCTACTCGATATGCGTTTCGATCAACAAAACAAAACTCAGACTACGGGCTCTGCCCAGTCTTATAAAGCTGAGTAAAGCTTTGGTTCCGCGATCGTAACGCACAACGCTGCGTTATGCGTCTCAGCGCAACGTACCGCGTTTGTTCTTCGCCGCTGACGCATACTGCGACGGAACAAGAGACCATACTAGACGTTTTCTATACGATTATGTGTCCGGCGCTTCATGTCGCATACCGCAGCGTTGTGCGTTACGATCGCGAGACCAAAGCTAACGACAAAGCTCAGTAACTACAGACTCTAATCAGACTGGCGAAACTCTCGAACTAGACTCGTGCTTTCGAAAAACAAACAATGTATGAAACGGGGTTCAAAATTTGAATCACGTTTCATACAAAACGAGATTTTCAGTGTGTAATTTTGGTAAATGGGAGTCCTACTTCTTCTTACGTAGGAACTACGTATTACACATTCTTTGATTTTGTAGAAATTACTAAGTAGGCAGATTCTGTTCTGTCTTCAGCTCCAACGCCCAGACATGCTGCGGCCAGCCTGTTCGTCCCTTTCCACGTTTCTCTGCGGAACCCTGAAACAAGCACTAGGGTTATTAGAGAAGTACCTAGAAGGTACACTAATGCAGCTGAAAGTCTACCAACGGTAGCTGTATACCTACCTACATACGAGATAACCTTCTGATATTAAGCAAGTATGAGGGATTTTAGAGCTCATAATAATCTTACAAGATTTATAGGTAGGTAAGTTGACGAAGTTGTGTGCCTGAGGGTAATCGCTATCTCATAAAAACCTGCCAGGTTTAGCCTACCGCAGGTTTTCTGGGGCCTGATTTTTGACTCAGAAAACCTGCCTGGTTATTCGGTTTTCATACTAAATCATGGCTATTCTATGAGTACCTAAATAGTGACATTAGCGCGTTTCAGCGCGTTTTTTGCCGTCTAAAGCTTCTTGTTTTCGTATAGGTATGTGTAGCCACGTCGCTTGACATTATGCTGGGCAGCGAAAGCAGTTCAGAGCTTGCGATACAGGGACTGGTTTATAGGTACCTCACTAATGATAACGATGATGATAATAGGTAACTTGTAAGTTACACCACGTGCATAGAATTAGTATCTACAAGCACCCAGGGAATTGCACAAAAAACTGGTCAAGTGCGTGTCAGACAACGTTCCCCATTGACTACTGTTGTAGAAAAACGAACGAAAGGTTAACGTTAGTTTTTTGTCAGAACTGTCAGTTTTTTGTAAACAAAGGTGAAAAAACAGGTTATTTTTAACCTTAAGTTTTGTTTCATGAACTGTTATTGTAGGTAGATTAGGTACCTACTGAAGAAAAAGCAATAAATACAGATAGGTACTTTACTAGTACCTACTAAGCAACAATAAATAATGTTATGCATCTCTATTATTATAGGCACAGATTTTTTGACCAATTGGTAGAGCCTAGAATCGCAAGGACCAGTACCGGATTAAGTCAGCGCGAGGCCCGTAGCAACTTCTATCAAGGGGCCCTTGGATAGCTTGAGGTTTACCGAAAATTGTGATTTTAAAGTACATTGTCGACTTCAAGGAAAAAGATTGGCAGGTACTCATCGGCGAGCGAAGCGAGCCACGAATTTTTTTGTGTTTTTGTTTTTGAGCAATATAATTTGAAAAAATTGATAGATTTTACATTTTACGGTGAGAAAGCGTTGGTGCGCGGGGCCCCTAAAGGCGCGGGGCCCGTAGCATTTGCTACACCTGCTACGTGGCTAATCCGCCACTGCCAAGAACCAGCCCGCCGATCGTAAGCTCAGGTGGGTTACTCTCGAACACAGTTCCAATCGGGATCCATAGATTTTGTCAGAAGTCATGTAATTTTTCAGTACAAAATGACACGAAATCTGTCCAAATCTGGATCCAATTTGGAACGGCGCGGCGGCGGCGGTGGTCAAGAGTAGCCCTACAGAACTGCTTTTGCTGCCCAGCATAATGTCAAGCGACGCGACGCGACGTGGCTAAAGATATACGAAAACAAGAAGCTTTTGACACGCTAATGTCACTATTAAGTCACAGAATATCTATGATTTAGTATGAAAACAGTTCAGAAAACTTGCGGAAAACGATTTGCCTTCCGTGGTTTTAGGAAGACATCGTTACATTATTGGTAACTCCAAAATAGGTTCAACTGACCAAAATTCTGGAAAAAAAACTTGAGAGGTGTCAAGGGACACCCGGATGGAACGAAGTTCCTTGAAGTGTTGTTTTCTTACAGTAAGTACAAGTACACAGAAGCACCTAAATTAAAACAAAAACTTCCAACAATACCTACATCCATTTGTTTCCTTCCTGCACCAATTTACTCGAATGACGTTGTCAAAGTTTGAAAAAAGTGTCGACCGTTACAACTTTTGGTCTTAATTTTTTCCCTCTAGCCCCCTTTCGCAACGTGCGTTAAGGAACTTCGTTCCAAAAATCTGAAATTCTCACTGGTACGGATTTCTGGAGAATATATCAAAGAAATGAGGAAGTTGTCCCAATGTGCAGTTTCAATTTCATCAGTAGTTTTTTACACATTGTAGAATGTAGATAGGTAGGTAGGTACATTACATACTACTGTATATATTGTTATATTTAAGTAAAAGTGCTAAAGCTAATCGCGCAAGTAAACCACGCCGTTACAAAAGCAAATAAATTTAAAAAAAGTTAAAAATAACCTAAAATTCTGTAAAACGAAGTAAACAGGGGAAGTTGTAAAGTTAATGATAAACAGACAGACACGTGCTGTTTTATTATTAATTTTATTGTAAACATGAAGGTAGAAGATACAAACGGTAACGTGTGCCGGTTTGATTCCCTAGTGCGTCATTTTAGAGATCGAATTCTAATTAATTTATTTTGTGTGGTCCTACTCATGTAGTATTTATTAACTGTGCTCTCGCCAAGTGATTATGTTATTGCTTAATTCAAACTGTTGACTCCCAGCAAAGAATAAGTAATACCTACGTAGTTCCTACGTAAGAAGAAGCGGGACTCCCAATCTACCAAAATTATACACTGAAAATCTCGTTTTGTATGAAACGTGATTCAAATTTTGACACCCGTTTCATACATTGTTCGTTTTTCGAAAGTACGAGTCTAGTTAGAGAGTTTCGCCAGTCTGTACACCTAACTTTGATACTTACCTATACCAAAACAAAACTCTTTCTTTTTTCACCTGCCTACCTACCTAATAGGTATCTGAATAAAAAAACTGCCCAAATTCAGATTTGAGCAGAGTACCTATTCTTTTTCTATGATTAGTAGGTACTTTTAAAAGAAGTAGAAGACTGTTGAATGGGCTAGAAGACTAGACCGTAACTTACAATAGTTGCAATCATTCTAAATTGAGTTGGTAACACCGAATCACCCTCTTCGCAGTCGGCTAGAGATCTGGCTACATTATCGACGATAAAAGCGAAATTTCCAGCGTTTCCTAATGATATTAAAGGGGCGTCTGGTTTGTGCCACGCCGTGGTCCAAAACATCAGCTGAAGGCGTTTTGATATAAAACCGGTTCTATACCGGTTTTATATCATGTGAGTAAGTAGTCTAGTGTAGAGACACCACTCACTCTATGTGAGTAAGTAGTCTAGTGTAGAGACACCAGTAGAACCTCTAGCGGATTCTTCGACTTTCCCAAGAATGAACGTACCTACCTACTAGTCAAAGTAGTCAAGGTGTCACTTATTATTCTTTATTCTGTGGTTTGGTTTGCTTATTTGCTTGTAGGTACGTTTTACTACCTAGATACCTAACTACTGATAAAAAAATGGGCAAGGTGTTGTATCAATTTCAGTTTAACAAAACATGAAAAATGATCGATTAGTCAGTCTTACTATCTGGAATATTTTTGTCCAAACAGTTACATAATCGAACTACTAGTAGGACTGGATGAAATAAACGATTATTTGTATTTTCTGTCAAATCGAAATAAAAATATAACCGACCGACACAAGCCACGCTACTTTGAATTTTTATTCAAATTATTAGACTTCTAAAAACTGAACTGTAGCTTATTTCCTAGAGAAAACTTTCCATCCGCTTCCGCGTCTCTGTAGATTACCTGGGCGTTACCCGCGCCCGCTACAGCTCATAACTTGCGTCCGCTAATATAATTATAGCCGCCACATGGCCCCTAACAGATAGTAATTTATATTATCTGTAAAATAATGTTTATTTTAGATGTATTAACTTTCAGGTGTTTTTAGAAGAGCACGTGCTATAGGTACCTAAGATACATCTTACTCTTCTTCTTCTTTTCTACCTATATGGCCTCTGTCTGAAATATTTGAAATAATATAAGTCAAGTCATTCGTCAAGTCGACTGTCGTTTGTTTTGAAGGGAAAATAGTGGATTTTCTCTTTCTCGTTCTTACTCTAAGGCCCGTATTCCGAGACAGAAATCGTTACTCAAGCATAGATTTGAGTAGAGATTTTCATACAAAAATCTATGCTTGAGTACGGATCAGTGCTTGAGTAAGGCTACGGAATACGGGCCTTAGCAAATAATTCGATTCAGGCTTGACAGTGCGCTAATGTCAAAACTCGTAACATTAGCACAGTCAATTAATTCAATTTGAGAATTAGGATGCAACAAATAATCTGAAACTCACGAATTTCACGACTAAATTTGGCCACTGGCTCATACCATTCTATGTATTACAGATTTAACTAAGTACTTAATCTAAATGTTTTTTCATTTAGATAAAATGAAATGTTAGAATGCATCAATCTCAAGTGCGCAGGCGCACTCACTGGCGCCTACAACGAGAGTTACATTATCTCCACATGGAGGAGAGATTGTGTTCCCTTGTGAACGGTTCAAGTGCTTTCCCGATAGTAATGCATTGATTTTTACACTAGTAGGTTCGGTATGATGGTACCTACCTACTTACCAACTTATAGACTAAAAATTATAAAGGGTCTGGGGCAAATTGGATGGAGCCTAGGTCCCACATTTTTTTTAAACTTGCAATGATGAATTCTTTTTTGTTACTATACACTTACAATGCAGTTTGAAAAAATATATAGCTATGTCTTTATAAAGCAGTGGGAATCATTAGTTATTAGACGTTTTACTTCGAAAAATGCGTCTTTTCAATGTTGTTTATAATATTTACGGGGCTTACGTCAAAATAATTACTTTATCTTGCGTTTTCGTGACTGCTACTGCATAAAAGATTATGAGAAAACCAACAAAAAAAAACAAGAAAAACAATTATAAATAAGAAAATTAATCTAAAAATTAAGTAAATGTGTGCAAATCGGGACCTGAAATGCCCCAACGCCTTTGTAGTAGGTATGCGAAAGTTTGTGAGTATGGATGGATGAATGTTTGTTACTCTTTCACGTAAAAACTACTGATCCGATTTGGATGAAACTTGGAATATATACTGTCCGTGACCTGGAATAACACATAGGCTACTTTTTATCCCGAAAAATTAACGGGATTCAACGGGACGCGAACGAAGTTGCGGGCGGCACCTAGTGTGTTATATTTCAAGTTGTAAACCAAATAATAATAAAAAAACAATTCTTTCTGAAGAAATATTCTCTGCCTACCTGATTGTCAACATTCCTCCGTCGGCTCGGGGTGTGATGGAGATCAGCTCTGAAGCCACCAGCTGGTTCACCATCCGTTTCCAGCACCTTCAGGAGGTAGGAAATATATGACGTGGCTAGGCGGAGCGTTTTTATCTACAACAACAAAAAAACACATTGATCACATCGAATCGCTCGTGGCGAAGCTTGCGAATAGGTACGAGTAGTAAACTAAAATAAATAAATAAATATTCACGGACACTTAACACAACGCCTTCTAGTCCCAAACTAAGCAAAGCTTGTACGATAGAAACTAGATGGCTGATAGAATACATACATACATTTTTTTTTGTAAATACATACTTATAATACATAGAAACACCCAGACACAGAAGAAACATCTATGTTTACAACACACAAATGTTTGTTCTCGGTGGGGATCGAACCCACGACCCACAGCACGGAAGGCAGAGCTACTACAGACTGAGCCATGACGCCTGTCAAAATTGTTAGTATACCCACAAAGTTGTGGTGTTTGAAGCTTTCTATTTGACCCAAGTATCTGACGTAGCTCTGTGCCCCACAAGGTCTCTGATGAGCCTGTATTGTAGGGATAAAGCGATTCGCTTCAGACTATCATCATAATAAAAGCATTATTTAATCACCTTGGAACTAACAAAGTACTTAAAAAACGATAAACTACGATTGAAATAAATAAAAAAATCATATAAACCTTAGTCATTTTAGTGTCGGGCAGGACATGCGGAATCTGCCGCCTCAGGGTACTGAACGCAGTGTTGATGTCTTGCGATCTCTTTCGCACCATCTGAGGGGCGGGAAAATTAGAGTGAGACGGGATTATGATTAACCATGCTATTAAAACGATTTCATACAGAGATTATTAAAACCACTTCCGAAAACTTCGAGTGAACACCTTTTCCTATAGAACCAACAATGTTCCAACAAAAATTTGGGCTTCAATCCGGACTCTTATTAGGCCTTTACATCTATTTGAAGATGATTTTACAGCGTCAGGAGGCAACCTATGCCTACACTTAACGACACACTGTAGGCTTGTGCACCTATACCATCCTCTCAGCCTAGTCAGCCATATCCACAGGAAAGACATCGTCAATACGTGCAGAGCTGACTAAGTAAGCTCGTGTTAATGTGCGTATAAATTTTCCGAAACGAAAAATCCATTGATGCACGGCCGGGATTCGAACCCACGAGTTTCGGATCGAAAGTCGAGGTGCAATCCCACTCGGCAAACACGGCTTACTCGCTGGACCACGGTTTAAACATACCTAAAAAGAAGTTCCGCTAGACCTACATCTATAATAATCATATTATGATGATCTTTCTTGTAATTCATAATCTGGAAATGGTTCCTTGTCGACTTTACTTCCCATTTTTTATGTATGAACTCAAGTAAACCGTGTCCAGCGGGACGTTTTGTTAGGTATTTTTGAGCGTGGTCGTCCGAAACCGTGGCCGTCCGGGATGAAGCCAAAATTTACTATTTCATATACAAATTGCAATACTTTTATGCCTCAGAGTGATGGGCGCAGTGCAATGAATCACTGAGCACGTCCTCCGAGAACAGGCTTAGTGACGCGACGCATCATTATAGGCAGTAGTTTTAGCTAACAATTAAATAGTACTTGGTCTAAATTTATAGAGCATTTGATTTTTTTTCGGTGCCATAGAAAGTTGTTCATAAATCATGAATATATCCAAAGATATAGTGGTCTTAATCATCCTGTATAAACGTAAAGTTCATGTAAAATTCCAGCTTCTAGAAACTAGTACTAGAAAATTCTAGATAGATTTAATAACTGTGTTGTCGGGCCCTTTCACCATGACTAAAGATCTATGATTATTTTATTTACGTAACTATATATACATAAAAACACAGTCGCCATGGCCCAAATCGGCTAGGACACATCATCATCATCATATACATAAATAAAAGTATACAGTGCCCCCAATTCTCTGGTTTCACTTTCGTAAACTAACCTAATATATTATTTCAAAAATTTCACTTAACACTGGCAAAATTTTCTGTCCAAATGACGGAACGAGGCCATATAAGCCATATAAAAGAAGAATAAGAGAACCTCCTTCTTTTTGAAGTTGATTAAAAATAAGTTCGCAGCTTTGGTCTCGCGATCATAACGCACAACGCAGCGGTATGCGGCATGCAACGCCGGACACATAATTGTATGGAAAACGTCTATAGTAGGTGCCAAATAACACCGCAATACAGGTCATTCACCCACCTTCAAAACGATGTCGCAAAATTCAATTTATGAATGGCTAATTCTCTCGCTTCAACCTGTCGCTAAGACGGTCATCGCTCGAATCTCGCAGTACTGTTTGTTTATATTATACCATTCATAAATTGCATTTTGCGACATCGTTTTGAAGGTGGGTGAATGACCTGTATTGCTGTTTTATTCGGAACCTACTATAGTATGGTCTTTTGTTACGTCAGAGGCGAGGAGCAAACGCGGTACTCTGCGTTGTGCGTTACGATCGCGAGACCAAGGCTTTACCTACCAACCGAACCCACAGAATATATATAAGTACCGACACTTACCTTACTCAGCTTAGTGTCAGGGGGCACATTCGGGATGCATTCTCTCAGGTCTGAAAACGCAGTGTTGATGCTTTGTGTTCTTCGTCTTTCCTTCTTGTTGGCAGTGGTGCGTCGTTTGACAACGCGCACGAAGGAGGTCCCTGGCCGGTCGTAACGTAGCGGCAGTGATTGGAGTTCGCAGTCGAGCCCTGACAAAGTTCACACGTATACCGCGTTCACACTCAGCTCATGCCGCTGCCGGCATTATGGCCGCGGACTTATTGCCACAGCAACATCGCCATTACTCTCACTAGAGAGCAAGGGCATGAACTTGGGCCGGGAGCTGGGACAGAGGCATTATCCTGTTCACACTATGCTCGTGTCTACTTCTCTGCCCAAGTCCCTGCCGACTGCGGCATAGTGTGAACGCATCAAGACTCAATTTACCTGGATTTATTCACCTAGGTGATTTAAGTAAATATACTATTTAGTAGGTACTTAGATTGAAATACTCGGTGATTTGAGGAGAATTATTTATTTATTTATTTATTAGTTTATAGACTAGCAGCTTTCGCTGTTATGTCTACGTCACAAAGTGTTGAAATGTCTTTTATCACTTTTTAGTCCCCTTTTTAAGCATTGTTTTATTTAATTTTATTCGTAGCCAGTTGTCGAGTTTATTTTTGAAGACATTTATATGGAGTCAGCAGTACCTAGACTAATTTGTAGATTTGAATGCCCAGGCTAGGCGGCGCGTTGGGTTGTTTGCCATAAGTACCACAATAGCAGCAATATATTTTTTAAACTACCTTGCTATGGTAAAATGGTCTTTACAGTGTGTGGTTACATATGCCTAGGTGCCTACACCACTCCCGATTAATATACTTATCGACATTTCACGCAACGCCCTTATAAGCAAATCTACCAAAGTAGGTAGGTATAATGAGAAATAACCTATGGGAACTAGCTTGCTGAAAGAAAACTTATACTCTTTTTTAAATATGTAAGTACCTCTGCCTACATTACATGTAATCATAGTAACACCCAGACATAGAAAGATAGAACAAACATCTATGTTTGTATGCTGATTTACTGCTCAAACACTGATCCGGACTCAAGCATATTTTCTTTGTATGAAAATCTCTACTCAAATCTATGAATATCAACATAGTATCTCACCTCCACTGTTCTGTACGTATGAATGGTGAACAGAATGATGGTAACCATCGTATGGCTCGTTACCAGCTATCTGCATCTCTTCGTATCCTGATAAAGAACGAAATTTAATTTTACAATAATGAAAAACTCGAAAAGCCACAGATCCGAAACCACTCCTGGTGCGTGGTCGCGCACCGTCCGGTTTCAGAGGAATTTTCTTCCGCGAACACTCAGGTTGTGGAACGATCTTCGAGGCTTTCCCTAGTGACTACAATATGGGGCACTTCAAAAAGAGTGTTTTTAAATTCTTCAAGGGTCGGCAATGTGATACCTCTGGTGTTGCAGGCGTCTATAGCCTACGGTAACCGCTTTCCATCAGGCAGGCCGTACGCTTGTTTGCTTACTTAGTAGTATAAAAATAAATATATGTTTGTAAAATTCGAGTGCTTTGAGATGAACCAAAATGTTTCAGCATCCCTGAGATCCCTGATAAGAGTTGAGAGCTGATGAATATCAGTAGAACTGGAAATGGCTGGACCAATTTTTACCAAACATCGAACCGTCCTCAAACTACGAGGCCACAGACAAACCGACACAACAAGATCTAAAACTTATTACTTAATTTTTTTAATAGAAGTTAAATGTAAGTTCATCATCATCATCCACAGCCCGATTTCACCCACTGCTGAGTAGGTATAGGCGTCTCTTTGCCTCTCTCATTTATTTAATGTATAAGTTATGAATTAACCAAAAGATCAATAGCACTATTTAAAGTTAACTAGGTAGACTAGGAACCTAAGTAGGTAGGTACTAGGTAGGTACGTAGTGTAATAAAATAATCGCATCGTAGTCTTCTTCGAGCAATTTCCACTGTGTGATCAAGTGCGTCTAGTTATTTATTGCCGGTATGTAAAACACAACAGAAAAACAGAAGTTTGTAAATTGAATCAAAGTCTTGGAATAGTAAATATTGCCAAAACAATTTCAATATTTTCTAGTAAAAATTATATCTTGCCTCGACTACAAAAAGACGTCAAGATGTAAAAAAAAGTGATTCTATGGCTCGTACGCCGATTTATTGCTCAAGCACTGATCCGGACTAAAACATGGATTTTTGAATTGAATTGATCTGAAATAATCCGAATTGAGAACCTCCTCTTTTTTTGAAGGGTGTTAAAAACTACTGGGCAGAATGGATGAACGGGACGGAAGAAGTCGCGAGCGAACGCTAGACTAGGCAATAATAATGACGCGCTGCACTACCGAATAATTGCCCGGTTGTCAAAACGATCACAATATTGTCCTAATATCATTGTTTATCTTTCTCGTGAGATTTAGGGGAAACAGTAATTAGATTAGACCCCTTTTAAAAGTTATTTATTTTATCGTCAGATAAAAGTTTCGGTTTGTAATTCATATTATTTGTAATAATGTGATTATTTATCACTCTTTCTAAATAAGTAATTAAATAACAAAAGTAGTAGGGTAGGTACTGAGGCCCATCTGAATAAGGCCCGTATGCTGTTTTACTGCACTGATTCGGAAGTCGTTGCTCAAGCTCAGATTTGAGTAGAGATTTTCATACAAAAATGTATCGGAGCTAGGATCGGCTTGAGTTCGGATCAGTGCTTGAGCATTAGATCAGCATGCGGGCCTTAGTGTCAACTATTGGGCGAATCGGCGTAGGTACATACATAAATACTGCATCGCCGATTTGTATGTTTGTTGGAGTATAACTTTCGAACCACTTATCAGATCTTCATAGAATTTGGTAGGTCTACGGATGGTAAGTATACTCGAATGAGATTGTCTACTCGCTTGAATAAAGAGCAATCTATTTCTTTAATAAGCTTCCTTCATTCGAAAAAAAACGATGATTCTAAGCAACATACCGTAAGTCCTTCCTATGTAATGTGTTGTGTCGTGATATAATTCTTGGCTTTCAAACTCATGTGCTTCTGCGTTTCCTCCCGGCCAGTAAACCCCGCCGTCCATGGGGCTGTCTGAAACAATAAGTAGCGTGTTACGTCGCAGTCTGCGTCAGCGGCGAAGAGCAACTGCGGTACTCTGCGTTAGGCCGCATACCGCAGCGTTGTGCGTTACTATCGCCAAAACGCTGCTTTACTAAGTAGGTAGGTACTGCTTGGTGGCAGAACTAGGTTAATGATGATTATTACCTTGGTGATTTGGCTGACAGTAGAAAGGTGGCTCGTATCTGTCAAAACCTTCATCCGAAGGCGACATACTGCCGTAGCTGGACATCTAGCAATCTGAAAAAAAAAACAAAAGCTTTCGTAGGCTCGACATAAAATAACTCACAAGTAGGTTAGAGTTTGAGTCCAGATATATAAATTTTTGGAAACAATATTAGAACTCGTCTGGGCGAATACTCAAACGCCACTCAATTTAAGTCACGCTTAAATTATTGCCATCTCTTACAAATGAGTAATGTCAAACAGAGGCAGAGCAATTTTAAGTGGCGCTCAAATTTGAATGACTTTTGAGTATTTCAGCCGTCTTGTATTTTAATCGTTTTCAATTCACCCAGGTGACTTAGCCCTGGTGAATTAAGTCGACGCCATCGTTTTTCTTGTGTTATTGTGAGTGGTGCAATTTTAACCAATAATACTTGATATCATAGCATAAAGTGTGAGCCATTGGAATATACAGGGTGTCTCACGGCTATGCCACATGGACGGAAAGTATCTTAAATAATGTAGATAGAACATTTTATTGAAAGAAGACTGTTGTTCAATCCGGAAAATGCGGTTTAGTTTTATTTAGTTTATTTCTGGCTGTCACTATCTGGACCATCCTGGATATTTTATAGAAAAACTTTTCAAGGGTATCAATAAAAACATGAAATTATAATAGGTACCTAAGTATTATTAATAAATACTTACTAGGTATTTAATTATTTTACAGACTATACATTTATATCTCGGTATGATCTCGGCTAATAGAATAATAGGCGACTTGTGCTACATACTGTCAATAATCTAAACATCACAATAAAATTTTAGGTATGAACCCAAAATGTGGTGACCACGTGTCGGCCACGTTGTTTGTACTCGAATGCTGAAACAATCCACAAGCATCGAGACGAGATTCAAGACATTATTTTGATTTATTCTATGGAAATCAATCTCTACATACCTATTTTGGTACAAAACTATCAAACAAAATGTATTCTTGAGTTGTAAATAAATATAGGTACCTAGGTACAGTACGGCCGGAGAATCTAGACCGGCGTTAAGTTCGTTCGGAACGCTGCGCAGTAGTCACTTTTAGGGTCGAATAGGTGGTTTGTCTCGCCTGTACCTGCGCACAATTTCCGAAAGCGCAACTTCAGACCGGTCTAGATCCGCCGGCCGTAGTGTACTTTTTGTTGAGTCACGCTTAAACCTATCAGATAAAGGGTTCGTATTTGTGCGAGTACGAAAAAAAATTCGCCTTCCTACGATATCGTTGACCCGTGCCGACAGACCCTCAAAGTTTTCAAGAAATGGTATTTTTTTGTGATATTGGGAATGATGATGGATAATTAAAATTTTCATCAAATATGCAAATAATGAACAAAATACAACTCAAATTTGTAATTTGACATCTTGTGTAGGTATTTCTACGTCTAACGTCTATACATACAAGTTTTACTTAGTGTTTTTTTAACCAACTTCAAAAAAGGAGGAGGTTCTCAATTCGGTTGTATTTTTTTTATGTTTGTTACCTCAGACATTCGTCATTTATGAACCGATTTGAAAAATTCTTTTTTTATCTGAAAGGGTATTATATTATGCTTCCAGATTGGTCCCATATTTTTTTTATCAAAATCGGTTTAGTAATAGGCAGTCAAATAAGAATAACTGGAAAAAACACGTCAGACGCGTACACGACATTGCATATTTTGTTTTTCTGTGACTTTTCTGTTTACGAGCAATAGAATGTAAGTACCCACGAACAAATCTGACAGTCGCCGCGTTAGCGTATTCGAGTTACATTGCGCGTCACTGCCAGCTCGACTGCCAACCGTTGTAGTGTCACCGCGCAGTGTATCTCGGATACATTGCGTATTTTGCTTTTCTGTGGTGTTTACGATCAATAGAACAGTCTCAATGAACTGCCATCATCATCATCATCATCATCATCATTTGGTGATAAAGGCGTATCAAATTGAAGTCGGGTTTTCCAGTTTTTTAAACTTTAAAATTATCTTATATATAAAATTCTCGTGTCACAATGTTCGTTCCCGTACTCCTCAAAAATCGGTGTAATCCATTTTTATATGACTGTACTTAAAATATCGTAGGCGCGAGTTGGCGAACAAAAAAAATCGGAAGGTGCCAACTCGCGCCTATTCGCAAGTTTGACGTTCGCGAGTTGGCGAATAAGTCCTCCGAAACGGCTTGACCGATTCTCATGAAATTTTGTGGGCATATTGAGTAGGTCTGAGAATCAGCCAACATCTATTTTTCATACCCCTTAGTGTAAGGGTTGCACACGAGCAACGCCGCGGGCGACAGCTAGTTAGTTATAAATAAAGCAACTACTACATAACTTAATAAGTAACTTATCTTTGAGATTGCCTTTTTATTTTAATTTTATTATTATTATTTAGTTACCATGAATTACTTATTTGAAGATCCCTTTGCTAGAGTCGAGATAGAGCTTTTTACGTTCTGTGGTAAAGTTGTCGAGAAACCGCGACTTTGAATTTTCAACTTTTGACATGTCAGCATGACTATTATCTCGTCCTCAGGGAGGTACGACGACTAACAAGTGTCAAAAGTAAACATTATAGCGCGTTTTGTCGACACCATTAGGTACCACAGATAATACAATAGTTCCTAAACTGGTACAAAATGCTTATATTTTGACAGAACGACATGACAAATATCTCGCGGTGCGCATCTTAGGCCCGGTGGTGCGCAGAATCACAGATCATTTATTACTACACGAAAGAAACTGTTTCAAAGCCTTTTATTGAATGTGCTAGATCTTTTAGTAGATTATTAACAATTTTAAGGCCGTTAAATCTTTTGATTACTTTCCACAAAAGAAGCAACATAATCGAATCATACGAAAGTGATCTTCCTTGAAAATATTACCATCTATTTTTACTGAGAATATACATTTTTATTCCGAAAAATTAACGGGAACCAACGGGACGCAAACGAAGTCGTAGGCAGCACGTAGTATAAAATTTCATGGACATTTAAACACTACGCCTTCTAATCCCAAACTAAGCAAAGCTTGTACTATGGGAACCATATAGATTCCTGCCTAATAGAATACTTGTATACCTACATTTTTTTGTAAATACATACTTACTAGGTGCCGCCCGCGACTTTATTCGCGTCCCGTTGGATCCCGTTGATCGGATCAGTACTTTTTACGTGAAAGAAGAACAAACATTCATCCCTCCACCATTCATCCATACTTACAAACTTTCACGTTTATAATATTAGTAGGAGTAGGAAGTAAGGAAGGATAAATAAAATATTCATGGACATTTCACACAACGCCTTCTAGTCCCAAACTAAGCAAAGCTTGTAGGTAGGTAGGTACTATAGGAACCCAGATTCCTGATGGAATACTTGTGTATACATTTTTTTTGTAAATACATACTTAAAAAATACATAGTAACACCCTTAGGGCGTTTGTGCACTTTTATGCAAGGAATTTTACTGTCCAGCAGTCCGATTTTTTACGGTCTGATATGGCACGGCATAAATTTATATACTAGTTTGTGCACTACACGTAATTTTACCGTTCGACATTTTACTTTTCCCCATTCCGGGCCGTTTTTCCGGTCCGAGATGACAGCAATGAAAAACGTGATACGCTTGTGCACTGCTGCGTCCGCAATATTCATGAACAGGCGGGGCGGGCGCGGGAGAGGGGGACGAGTAAAAGACTAAAAATCAGACTGCTCCGGACAGTAAAATTCCTTGCAGTGCACAAACCAATCATCCGATTTTTTTATGCCACACTGCTGGTCCGTAAAAAATCGGACTGCCGGAGAGTAAAATTCCTTGTAGTGCACAAACGCCAGGTAACACCCATATACCTATTATAATTAGGATAGGATTGTACCTTACCTACACCAAAGATTATATAATACTACTACACCTACTTCTGCCTATAGTTAGTTCTGCAGGGCTCCGAAATGACTTTCCGATTATATTAGGTACCTAGGTATCCAGCTCGAATAAAAAACCCAGCTGTTCCTATTGCATTATATGGAAAAGGAACATGAACGTTTTTTATATATGTATTTTATTTGGCACTGACACTGTACCTACTCGTATTCCAAGTTTTCGCGAGTGACCTTAGGTACATTCTGTACCTATATGAATATTAGACTTTTTTACCTTATTTTGATACTTGTAGATTATCAGATAAAATCATCACTTTTTTTATGTTCACTGTTCTTATTTCAAATATTTATACACTTTTTTAATAAAATAAATGTTATTGACTATTCGTTTTTTTTCTTGTTTTGACGGACTGTCGTATGACTGACGTGCATTCTGAGTTCCCGCGAAATGATACTAAAGTGGTCCTTCCCTGATAGTAGGCGTGACTGGAGGAGGAACCAAGTCGGGAGTGGTAGACAGGAATTACTGGTACAACTTTCAACTCTATATCGATAGTACTAAAGTTTATTTAAATACTGATATATTGCAAGCGATTGCAGGAATAGCGATTCCTATTTTCAACTTTATTGTCACTAGGATAAAGTTCATTTTTGGTGTATTACAATGGTTTTAAATTCAGAATACATAGGTAAGTACCCTACCCTACCCCATTCTATTCAAACTTCCAACTTTAAAAAAAAAACATGAACGCATAGATGTATTCTTAACCACAGACTAATTAATTCTTAGCAATAATAAAATATATCTATACAGTTTAGATAATATAAAACCTTTGGGTAGGTAAAGGCACAGGTCATAATATATTACTAAAGGTCTACTATCTGCCTTAATAAACTATTCACAAAAACTTGTTATCATAATTATATGTCGAAATAATATTTCAGAATATCGAAATATTATTTCGATCTGCAAAGTTTTTCCACAAAATTTCTACCTACTTGGTTGTCGTAGCATACCTAATGTGTGAGGCATTGAAATATAAGTGTTTAGTGGTTTCCGTTAGAATTAGTTTCGGTATGAAACATAAAAAATGAAACAAAAATAAAATCATTCATAGGAAAACTAAAATCATACCTAGTCAAAAAATGCCTTTACTCAACCGAAGACTACTTTGAAAAAGAATAATACCCACCTAAAACTAAAGTAATTAAAAATATTACCTTATATACTTACCTAGTCAAATTAGCCATAATAAATTTAAGTACATAATTACCTAGTAAAAAGTACCTACCCTAAGTAAGAACTAGTTAAGTAGTACCTAGATAATGAAAAATGTTTAAAAATTTAGTGCATGCCCAAAGGTATAATATGTACCTACTACCTACCCAAAATTAATGTTATTAATTACCTACCTAAGTTTAAGCGCCAAAAACATTTGCGATTGAAAAGTGCCTCCTACATATAAGACCAAATTGTAACACTTATTTATGCAAATAAACATCTTGTATCTTGTATATTGAAACCTATCGGTATATTCACGGTATAAAATGTGAAGAAAAAAAAGAAAAAAAAAACATGTGTGCATTTACACGTGCTCTTCACTTCTTCACTGCCCCGCTGTTAATTCCGCTAGTTTGCGATCCTGATACCTACTCCGGTTTTGCGTGACAAGACTGATTTACCAGCCCCTCCTGGGGTAGGGCTTACATTGTTCATAGAACCATACCCATTACCTCTAAACAGTCTCTCCTACGCAGCTTCCGGAGGCCGGAGCATTGTCGTCGCCCCAGATTGCCCAAAAAAAAAAAAGTGTCTAAGTATTCTATCAGCAATCTAGTTCCCATAGTAGGTATACAAGCTTTGCTTAGTTTGGGACTAGAAAGCGTTGTGTCAAATGTCCATGAATATGTATTTATGTATGTATGTATGTCATCATCATCATCTCAGCCCGGTTTCACCCACTGCTGGGTATAGGCCTCCTTCATGTTATGCCAGCCTTCTCTGTCTTGTGCTTGCCGCAACCAGGTGTTTCCTGCGACCTTTACGATGTCATCGACCCATCGCGCTTTCGGACGGCCCAGATTCCTTCGGCCTGATTTCGGCCACCATTCCGTCAAGGCTTTACTCCACCGGCCATCACCACGTCTAGCCAGGTGTCCTGCCCAACTCCACTTGAGGTTTACCGCCCTATCACCGACGTCGTATACTTTCGTACGGCGACGGATTTCGGTGTTGCGAACTCGATCTAAGAGTGTTATGCCGAGCATGGCTCGCTCCATGGCCCTTTGTGCAACTCGTACTCGGTGCACAGTCTCCTTAGTGAGCGTCCATGTCTCGGCACCGTATGTCATGGTAGGCAGGATACACTGGTTATAGAGACGGGTTTTCAGGCACAGTGGGATTTTTCTTGATCGGAATACATCTTCTAACTTACCGAATGCTACCCAACCAAGCTGAATTCTTCTGGAGATTTCTTTGTTTGGAAGCTCCTTGCTAAAAGATAGAACATGCCCCAGATACACGTATGAATCAACTATCTCTAACTTCTCGTGTCCAATCTTAATGATTGGATTCGTGAGGCCAGAGATACTTGTCATCACTTTTGTCTTAGACATGTTCATCCTTAAGCCAACTTCCAAGGAGGCATCGAACAGATCTTTAAGCATTTCTTGTAAATCTTCCAGGGAATCGGCAAACAAAACAAGGTCATCCGCAAACCTGAGATGTGACAAGTAGACACCATTGATGTTAATGCCTCTTTGATCCCATAGAAGTGTTTTCATAACATCTTCGAGAACGGCTGTAAAGAGTTTAGGCGAAATGGTGTCTCCCTGCCTCACACCCCTTTTGATGGAAATAGGGCTAGTGAGGTCATGTAATTTAACCTGCATTGTTGCTGCAGCATACAGTTCCCTCAGCACGTCTACATATTGAGCGTCGATCTGGCAACGATGGAGAGAGTTAAACACGGCCCAGTGTTCGACACTGTCGAACGCTTTCTCATAATCGACGAAAGCTAAACACAATGTATGTATGTACCTACTGCCTAATAATAGGTGCCTACTAAAATGAAAACACAAAAAAGTTTAATTTTTTATTTTAAATTAAATGATTACAAGTAGGTATAAGGTAACGCCGTCATGTCGCGGCTATCGACTGCTCATCCCAGGAACGATAAAAAAAATTGAGCTGTAAAATAAAATAACGTTAAAAGTAGGTAAGTATCTACACATACCAAAACACTGTCTTATGTCGAGTGGGCTCTTGAATCCCGAAGTCACGGAGGATCCAGAGTTTACGAGGGGGTGTTGACTAGGATCCGTAGTGACAAAGGGATTCAAGGTCGCCCGAGTCTGGCCGAATCCTCAAACGCCACTTAAATTAAGTTCACGCTTATATTATTGCCATCTCTTACAAATGAGTAATGTCAAACCGAGGCAGATCAATTTTATGTGGTGCTCAAATTTGAGTGACGTTTCAGAATTCCGGCCCAAGACAGCTTTGTCCCCGAGGATAATACTCTACGTTTCACACAAACTGCAAGACAATAAAAAGCGCAAATTGGTAGTGTTGTAGGACGTAGGTTGTTATCCAAAAAAGTTTGAATATGGAACAAACCCAATAGGTACCACAGATTATATAATACTATACTAGATATAGGCAACCGTTTGACCACAATCTCACCTGATGTTAAGCAATGATGAATTGAAGTGAAACTTCTAATGTGACTTCCAACAAGGTTGCGTTAAACGTTTAACGCTCCTGGGGAGACGGAATAGAAAGAGCCAGAGCGAGAGTGAATGCGTGGCACTCGAAGTTTCACTTCTTCCGCGCGGAGGGACTCCATGTACTATTTTTTTTACCCCAATAATCAACTAAAGTAATCATCAGATGATGATATCGGTTCACTGGGATTGTTCTATTGATCGTACGTAAACACCACTGAAAAGTCGCTGGAAAGCAAAATACGCCGTCGTGTACGTGTATCACGTGTTTTTTCCCCTTCGGCCGTCTAGGTAACAGTAGCTTCGTAACCAGTTACGAACTAAACATAATTCGACCTCGTATAATACGTTACGAGAAAACACGTATTTTTCTTTACAGGAAACTAGGTTTTGAATTCGTAACCAGTTACAGCGTAAGAATAATCTTTACTTTGTACCTATCTACATGGACAACGTTCCAGTTATTTTTATTTACATGTCAAGTTCTGAACCGATTTTGATAAAAAAAAATATGGAACCAATCTGGAAGTAACTACTTTTCAGATAAAAAAAAAATTATAAAATTGGTTTATAAATGACGGAGTTCTGAAGTATTAAACATTGAAAAATATACACATACACAGGTATACAACCGTCTTCGGTTAAAAGTCGGGTTAACCCTAATGTTCGTTTGCCATTTTAAATCGTAGCAAACGCATCTTATAAAAACATCTTAGCCATGGGGCTAACATGTTAGTGATGGTAGGTATGGACCTACCTACCCAGACTGGCGAAACTCTCGAACTAGACTCGTGCTTTCGAAAAACGAACAATGTATGAAACGAGGGTCAAAATTTGAATCACGTCTCATACAAAAGGAGATTTTCAGTGAGTAATTTTGGTAGAATGGGAGTCCTACTTCTTCTTACGTAGGAACTAGGTACGTATTTCATATTCTTTGTACCTACCTACAAGTGAGCGACCTTGCTTGCTCGGCTAATACCATGCTACCTCCTACGAAACGAGCGTACATGTAGGTAGGTAGGTACATAAAGTGAAAAAGACCTAGGTACTCCTGGGGCCTTATACTCAGACTACCTACTCTTGATCTAATATTCTGTGCTCTTATTCTTTTAGACTAACGCCCGCATGCTGATTTACTGCTCAAGCTCTGATGGACTCATGGGCGAATACTCAAAAGCCACTCAAACCCCACTCAATTTAATCCCACTTAAATTATTGCCATCTCTTACAAATTAATAATGTCAAAAAGAGGCAGAACAACTTTAAGTGGTGCTCAAATTTGAATTTTGAGTATTTCAGCCTCAAGCATACATTTTCTGTATGAAAAATCTCTACTCAAATCTATGCTTGAGTAACGATTTCTGTTTCGGATTTACTACTGCTCAAACCATAGACAAATAAGTATATCTGTGATCCGGACTCAATCATAGATTTTTGTATGAAAATCTCTACTCAAATTAAAACTTAGCTTATTTATTGACCCCTAAGCCCCGGGCCCATAAATTCATCTCTATTTATTAGCAACATGGTATTTTTAATACTCTTTTTATCTAGCACTTTTTTTTTATGTAAAACCACAAATTGGGTAGAACTTTTTACATCCCCATTTTACATGCTGTTGCGAATAATAATCTGTGTCAGAGAGCTGCTGATTATTAAGAAATAAGAATTATGAAACCTTTATTGTAGAACTGTGTACAGGAGATCTTATCATAAAATAGTTTCAACAGTCTACCCATTCCGGGCGTACAATACTTAATGCTACTATGCTGCTCTATGCTACTATTGCGCTCACTATGCTGGCTGATGCGCCTTACAGAAGCAATAAATCTAGACAACGTTTTGCAATATGTTTGTTTAGCTACTATCCAAAGCTAGTAGTTGGCAGCACTGCTTCTTTTCCCACACAACACACTATCAATCAGAAAATAAAATAAAAACTTGGCAAAAGGGCAATAGGGCAAGCATTCAGTTCCAAGGCCAGAAAAAAAAGCGTTCACCTAATAAAACTCAAAAAAACAAAAAAAACTTGACAAAAACGTGACAAAAACAACACATTGGGGAGTGTTTTCTTGTTTACCTTTGAATTTTATTTGAAAATGACTACCGCAGTGGCAGAGCATTCACCGTGCATATTCTGCAATATCGTGAACAAGCTTGAGAACACAGAAGTTCTTTACGAAGACGAAGATGTAGCCGTATTTCGCGACATAAAACCCGCAAGCCGTTTTCACATTTTGACTGTGCCAAAGAAACATATTGAAGATGTTATAGCGCTAACGTCTGAGGATAGGGAGCTCGGTTAGTTTATTTATACTAGGTACCTACTTACTAACTTTTATGTTTATCGTGAACTAGCTTCCGCCCGCGACTTCGTTCGCATCCCGTTGGATCGCCTTGATTTTCCCGTTTTCCGGTATAAAAAGTAGCCTATGTGTTAGTCCAGGTCACGGACAATATAATATTCCAAGTTTCATTCAAATCGGATCAGTAGTTTTTGCGTGAAAGAGGAACAAACATACATCCATCCGTCCATACATCCTTACAAACTTTTGCAATAATACCTAATAGATTTATTAGGATTTTAAGGAAAATGTAAATAGGTAGGTATTAGGTAAGACTGTGTTATCAGTTGAGATAGCATGTTTGTCTGTAGTTGAGATACCGATTTTAAGTTATTTATTTAATAAGGGTATCTAACAGAGAAAACACATGAAAATACAATTAATAAAACCTCGGATTTCGGTCTAAGAGTTTCTCTAATTCGAGGATACCACAACAAGCGATTAATAAATAATTTAGATAGCGAAACTCAATATTCAACTCTCATTAAAGCATATCCTTTACAAATGGTTGAATATTACGTTCCGCTGTTACAGTTTTGAATAATTTCAGTTACAAAAATGCTGACAGTAGCCAAAGAAATGGTCACCAAAAATAGTTTCGATTGCGACGACACAAGGTTCGGTTACCACTGGCCCCCGTTCCGGAGCGTTAGACACTTACACTTGCACGCCATAGCACCGGACTCAGAAATGGGTATCATTGGAAAAATTATTTTCATGAAGAATTCCTATTGGTTTGTTTCAGTGAGTATGAAGCGCTTGTGGCTAGTCAATCACTGATTATCGAAGTTAAGCAATGTTCGGTGCGGTCACTATTTGGATGGGTGACCGTTACTTAGCATTTACATCTGAGCGCTTTCGTGCGAAAGGCACGTTAAACTGTCGGTCCCGGCTCTAGCTGTCGTTAAGCCACGACGGAGGCCTTAAGGCGGCCTAAAAACTCCGTCACCAAAGTTGACCACTAACTCATACAAGCTTGCATGCTTTGGTGAGTATGTATGGCTCCCGAAGTAATAGAAAACAAAAAATAATTAGGTTGTACCTTTTTAGTATCGTAGTTTGCACTGCACTACTAAAGAATGTGTAATACGTAGTTCCTACGTAAGAAGAAGCGGGACTACCATTCTACCAAAATTACACACTGAAAATTTCGTTTTGTATGAAACGTGATTAAAATTTTGACCCCCGTTTCATACATTGTTAGTTTTTCGAAAGCACGAGTCTAGTTCGAGAGTTTCGCCATTCTGTCTACTATAAAGCTTAGACCGCACTAGGGCGGAACTGCACTGCAGCGGAGCGTCGCGTCAGTTAGCTTCTATATTCTTTTACCTTGGAAAGAATATAGAAGCTATATGCCGCGACGCTCCGCTGAAGTGCAGTTCCGCCCTAGTGCGGTCTAACCTTAACAGTGGCTAAAATGCAATATTCATGGACATTTTACACAACGCCATCTAGTCCCAAACTAAGCAAAGCTTGTAGTATACAGTAATAAAAACTATATTTTCTAGATAAATGAATCATACATAATAAAATTGTGTTTTTGTGCGTACTAATTCACCAGATTTATTTTTTTCAGCCGGAGTATATCTTATCAAGACTATGATAAGAGTAATAATAATTGCAATTTAGTACATACCTACATAATTGTTCTTTTTCTTTTTATTAAAAATTGTTTCACTAAACGGGTTGTGGTGCAACCAACGATCCAACGAAGAAATAATCATTTTATTATTTTATTTATACATTTTATCATTTGTTATTTATTATTTATGGGATTGTTGTTGTATTTATTTATTAAACAAAATTAAATGTTAAATAATGTTAACAATGTTAAATAAATGTTTACTTATCACTTTTCGACTTCTGCCTGTTATTTAATTTTGATTCTACCTTTGATTCTCTCAAAATATAATTATGTATACCATGCCCGGCCATATTCTTGTTTTTTCTTACTGTTAACGCCTACGCTATTTATTATAGCAATCCATCCTGACCGTGCGTGCATAGTGTCTACCTAGATAAAAGTGATGTTAGGTTAACTATCACTTCATTTTTCTCACGCCGCAGCGCCGTGCCACGGCGAATCATTGTTCCCATACCCAAATATTCCAAACTATACCTAGATGCCATAATTCCGATCGGGAGTTTTCCTTGATGTTTCGTTGTGTCCCCCTGTGCACAATCACTTACCTTCATCTCGTTATTGACACTAGAGTAAACAGACACTGGCAGAATTTAGACAACTAGTTGCAAAAGTCAAACAAAGAAGTTGAAGTTATACGTCGATCAAGACTTCCTAACGAATAGGGATGAGGTAGGTAGGTGTAGACTAGTTAGACGTGTAGCAAAAAAAAATTGCTATGATGTCATTGGAAAATCAATAACAGGCAGGATGTATGGCTCACTGATGGTCACGTAGATGACTAAAATGTGTAGTGTAGATGTAATCTATCAATGTAATGAGTAGGTAAAACTATGATGGAAAACGCCAATGGGCCACCTGATGTCAAGTGGTTACAGTGCCAGTACTGCCGCCAGACGTCCTTTATTAAATTAGAGATTATTCAGAGTGTCAACTTTGGTGTTAAAATATCTGAGAATAATTTTCTGCTTACAAATGTTTCTTTGCGGGGCGAGGGCGAACTACTACTTTGATGTAAAACCGATTTGTGAACATCGATGTCTCGTAACATCGGTAATCGTTGATTTGTACTAGTAGTATAGTATTTTAAGATCTGTGTCATAACATTGGTATCTTCGGGTCGTGGTCATCATCAATTCGTCACTCACATCATTTAACGCACTACGCACTCTAGTCTCAAACTAAGCTTGTAGTATGGGAAGGCTTGTACTATGGGAATTAGATTAGTGATGAAATACTTATATAGGTACATTTTTGTAACGTAACGAAACGAATGTTCCCAGTCCCATCCCTATCAATCATAACATAACCTAAAAAATCTCGTTCTATTCCATCATTGTTGTTTATGTTTCCATTTTCAAATTTTGATAATAAATAAGTACAGCATGTCAGACGCGGAACTAGATTCTTCTGAACTGGGAACACAGTCGTACTGGAAGGAAGCCTATGTAAAAGAAATAACTAATTTCGACGAGCATGGAGACACCGGGGATGTTTGGTTCGGAGAAGACAGCGCCGATAGAGTTATCAACTGGATTTGTGAATGTGGAGTGGATAAAAACGCGGCAGTTGTTGATATTGGTAAAATATTTAGCAGTTTCACAGAAGCTATAGAATTAACTTGTAAAGTTTGTGAGCAAAAAGGTGTGTAGGTACGTAATCCCTAAAACAAAGTTTTATAGGTTAGGTACCTACCCTACCGTTATTATTATTTTTTCCAATCAGAACTACATATCCACCAATATTTTATTTCACTTTCCAGGCTGCGGTAATGGCTATACTCTGACAGAGCTTGCTCGGGAAGGCTTTACAAACCTCCTTGGTATCGACTACTGCCAAGAAGCGATCACATTAGCCAAAAAAGTGTCCCAAGAACAGTTTCCAAATATAAAACTTAAGGTATTTTTTATGCTGGCATTAGTAGTAACATTACTAAATTACATTACTTTTTTGAATAATCTGTCACTAATATTACTTCATTAGCCAACCTACACCTGCAACTTTGTGTTTTTCAGACGTGCTTTACAAAAAAATATACCATATTATTCCAAGTTTCATCCAAAGCTGATCAGTAGTTTTTGCATGAAAAAGAAACAAACATACATACATCCTTACAAATGTTCAAACACAAACTGTTTATAACACTAGTAGGATAGCATAAGTAGCTATCTACCAGCAAAAGAATGTTTAGAATCATTTGAGTAATTTGAAACATCCAAATAAAAGTGGTTTTCTTTTTAGGTGTTTGATATAACACAGGACAATATAGAGCAGTTGGGAACATTTGGAGTTGTACATGATAAAGGGACATACGATGCAATCAGTCTTAACCCTGACAATGCAAAGTTACATCGAGAGAAATATATAGAACGGACTATAACACTACTAGACAATAATGGTACGTACGGTACATTACTATTTTAGTTAATATTTCTTATAATAAATAAATATTCACAGACATTTAACACAACGCCTTCTAGTCCCAAACTAAGCAAAGCTTGTGCTATGGGAACTAGATGGCTGATAGAATACATAGGTACATATATTTTTTGTAAATACATGTAATACATAGTAATACTAGATTTCGACCACGAATTCGGCCGCGTCTCATTTGATCTTTCTGATTTCCGGGATACATAGTAGCATATATATAATTAGAATATATACAGTTCGTAACCTAGGTTACGAACTATATATATTCTAAGTTTCATTCAAATTGGACCAGTAGTTGCAGCATGATTGAAACACAAACATTCAAATACTTGGATGAATTTCAAATATCTAATTTTGACAATAATTATAATATTAGTAGGATGGGATGGGATTCATGGTTTATTTATTCCATCCTTAAAAGTATGACAATCTAGTTCCCTTAGTACTTACAAACTTGCTTAGTCTAAGAGTAGAGGGCGCTGTGTGAAATATCCATACATATTTTTTAATTTATTGTAAACATTGCTAAGCGTGAATAAACTCTTTAGCAAAGAGCCCTACTATGACTGGCGAAACTCTCGAACTAGACTCACTCGTGCTTTCGAAAAACGAATAATGTATAAACCGGGGGTCAACATTTAAATCACGTTTCATACAAATCGAGATTTTCAGTGTGTTATTTTGGTAGAATGGGAGTCCCGCTTCGTATAAACTACGTATTACATGGTCTTTGCCTACTGCTACTAAAAATTGTTATTTTTTTCAGGTATATTCGTAATAACATCTTGCAATTGGACAGAGGAAGAGCTTATAAAACATTTTTCAGGAAAACTGAATCTGAAATGTGTTATACCCACGCCACAGTTCCGATTTGGCGGGAAAGTGGGCAGTGTTGTATCATCTGTTGTTTTTATTAAAAATTGACGTTTATATTATGTACTAGTAATGTAGGTTCCATGTTAATTCGTCCAGGGGACCACACGAATAAAGTCTGTCTGACCAAGGCATATTCAAACCTAAGGGGTTTTCGCTGCCGCTGTGGGTAGCGATACATACCGCGCGAATTTCGCTCAGAGCGAAATTTAGAATCTGAGTATTTTGTATGAAGTTCCGCGGCTAGAGCGACCTAAGCGTTATAATATGAGAAGTGCGTAGGACTGCACGGGTTTCGCTTTGGGCGAAACAGAATAGGCCTAGTCGGCAGCACGTTAAAATATAGTAAATAAATAAATAAATATTCACGGACACTTAACACAACGCCTTCTAGTCCCAAACTAAGCAAAGCTTGTACGATGGAAACTAGATGACTGATAGAATACATACATACATTTTTTTTTTGTAAATACATACTTATAATACATAGAAACACCCAGTAGATATTAAAAAACCTGTAGTTGGAAACACCGTCTGCACTTGCTACTGCGAAAATAGTTTTTTATCGCGTGAGATTTTTCGGTGTACAATCAGCAACATAAAGTTGGTTTACAATTTGAGATATACCAACCGTGTTTTGTGGGATTTTAAATATGTATTTATAACTTTTGCAGTTCTGCTGATGTGCATTCATTCAAAAGTAAATTCTAGGTGGTATATTACCTATTTCTAAAAAAAAAATACAAAAAAAGATGTGATTATCGATATATTTAACATCCTTTACACAATAAAATGTACCTTATAAGAACCCATGCAAAAGAGCGCTTTTAAAAAACTACCCTCAACATAAATAAATATTAAATTGCGCCAAAATAGCAAAAGAAAAGGACGACTATACACCATAAAACACCGTTCATACAAATAGCCTTAAGAACTACACCTAAAGTACATACTGTATAATCTGTGTGACTAATAACCGAATACTCAAACGCCACTCAATTTAAGTTGCGCTTAAATTATTGCCATCTCTTACAAATGAGTAAAGTCAAAAAGAGGCAGAGCAATTTTAAGTGGTGCTCAAGTTTGAATGACTTGAGTATTCCAGCTTAAGGCTACAGATATACGTGGACACATTGATTCGGGTCCTAGCACCGCAAGCGAAAACCTAGCACATACAGTAAGAATCGTATCAAGCCTACCCACAATAGAAGCTTGTAAAGAAATGCTATTTTGGCGTTAAAACAATAATCTCACATAAATTATATTTTGTTTTGTGCATACTCTAATTTCAACAACATAAAAAAACTTAGATTATTTTTTTCCAAGAAAAAGTATTATGCAGGTCAAAATTAATGCTAAACTAGAGGGACTATGTTTTGATGTTTAAACTGAGCTGATTTTGTATGGAGACACAGAGCCTAAGCTTCTCAAAGAATCCAGAGGCTCTGGTTTTTCATACAAAATCAGTGCACGTTGTAACGCTATGATGTTGCGTTCACACAATTACCGCGTGCACACTATGCGCATGCCGCTGCCGGCATTTATGCCGCTTAGTGAGAATAAAGGCGATGTTGCTGTGGCAATAAGTCTGCGGTATTAATGCCACAGCAACATCGCCTTTATTCTCACTAAGCGGCATTCATGCCGGCAGTGACATGGGCGTAGTGTGCACGCGGTATATGCCGCAGTTGGCAGGGTAGTGGGCACGAGCATAATATGAACACGATAATGCCTCTGTCCCGGCTCCCGGCCCAAGTTCATGCCCTTGCTCTCTAGTGAGAATAAAGGCGATATTGCTGACAAGTCCGCGGCAATAATGCCGGCAGCGGCATGGGCATAGTGTGAACGCGGTAATACACTGAAAACTCGTACTAGGCCCTAGTAGTAACATAACAATATTACTTAGGCCAAATGTATATCATAGTTATCATAACATTACCATCTTAATAATCTAACTGTTATCTGTATTGATAAATAATGTAAAACTCTAATCACAAAAATGATAGATTAGTGATTAATAATTTCTAAATAGGTTGACTATGTTAAAAGTGATACCACCTAAATATTTTTGTAAATAAATATACCTAATGTGAAGTAAATAGTAGTTTTGACTTATTTTTTATCCTACTTACTAAATATTTAGATATTTCCGTCACCGATCATCTTGAATAATTTACGAATATTTTGAAATTAAATGCTATACAATTACTTTCTTATCGAGTCACACTTACTACCACACTCAGAAAAATCACTATTATTCAATAGTGGACTCTGCCATTACTCGGAGATGGTGGAGGCTGCTACGAAATGGCAATAAATAAAGCGTTGACTATATTCTAATCTCTGAGTGTGCCAGCTAAGTTAAAACTTGCTATAATTTACACAAATCAAATCACGAACGCGATGAATTTTATACAATTTCTAAAAGGAATGTTATAATTGGGTCAAATTAACTTTCAAATGCATTTAGTTTTAAGAATAGAAGTAACAATAATTTAGTATAGACTAGCATCCGTCCGCGACTTCGTTCGCGCCCCGTTGGATCATGATGGTGTTAATCCAGGTCACGGACAAAATTCCAAGTTTCATCCAAATCTGATTAGTAGTTTTTGCGTGAAAGAGTAACAAACATCCATACAAACTTTCGCGTTTATGATATTAGCAGGTTAATAATTGCATTAACCTGCTAATATCATAAACGCGAAAGTTATTGTAGGATTTCATAATGAAGAACCAATGTTCCAAACCAAATCCTGACTAGGTTTTCCTATGTCGTAAATAGGTACAATAGGTGTAATTCTCGAATTAATAATAACTAATGTAGAGGTTCCTCTAAGAATTCAGGAGCTGCGAAAGCGAATGATAGTTGAAAAGGTTTGGTGGACTGTTCTACATCGTTATTAAAATCGGCGGCAAGTGTACATTCAGCAACATTATGTCGATTAACAAATCAAGTTTTTAAAATCCAAGTAAATACAATCGTAGTCGTATTACCATTGAAATGATTATAGTATAGTATAGTTATAGTACTTATTCAAAACAAATAGTTAGTCGAAAGCTTCCAAAATATAGACCATCTGAAATTGTTGTGTTGCTAACTGTACAAGTATCTACCACCATCGTAGGTACCTAGCAAATTTCTTTTTGTTTGAATCAACACTTATAGCCCGGCTTATCAGCAGATCGAAAATAACAAAATGTCAAACATTTTAATTATCTGAAGACTCGAACAGAGTTTTTTTAATAATCGAAAAACTATTTACCAACTAATTTAAGGTATGCAGTTATTTTAATGACAAGTTGACATTCTTGGTATATAGCTCTGCCCTCCTAAGGAGTATGTTCTACATTGCTTTAGGACACTTGAACATTCATGAAAACTTTCCACTGTATACAATAAATAACCAATTTCCGTTATGTGGACGGTGCGCACTGCACATGTCTGCATAGTCGGAATAATACTGTACAAGTGTTGTTATCCAATCCCTTATTATATCTTTACCAATAGGATCTCAGTAGCATGACATTTTATAAACATCTTAATAAGACCCTTAGGATTCAGTAATAAATAAATCACCCGTTGTGTACAAAGATCTCAAACCCTAGTCTAATAACAGCTTATGATACCTACTTTACAAAATGCAGTTTCTCAAAACTGTAGTCTAATTCACAGTATACAAAGTACATCACTACATTGACAAATAGCATGAAAACAAGGTAATAACACACGGCTAAGTCAATGTCTACAGTGGTTTCAAGAACCACTAAGTTTAAGGGCTACATGCGCTCACAATAGCCTCCGTTCTCACTGGTATTCTTATAGATTAGGTACCCCAAGAATACAGCGATACCGGTCATAAGAAGAGTCAGAAACTGAAATATCTTAAGCTTGTGGACCTGGTTATGAAGTATTTCATAGTTATTCTGGAGATTATTCAACGCATTGGCGATATTGTCCGGTTTCTCCGGTATTTTATCAACAATTGTGCCATTTTTAGCCAGCTCCTTTTCCGGGAAGTTGCATTTAAGTCGGTATTCATCAACCTTGCTGCCGGTTGAGTTCTGCCAGACATCAGCAAGCTCTTTTGGTGTCAGATCAGTCTTTGGAATCTGAACCGACATGACAAGGAATCGGTCCTTTGTAACTGTTCGGAGTTGGAAACCGGCTTGCACAACGATGAGTACGATTTGAGTGGCTCCAGCGGCTAAGGTGCCTGAGCTAGGACGCACTCTGAACTTTTCAGGTGATGTTGTACGGATTTTAAAAGAAATTGCACTTTCATCCATGTTGGTTATTGTAAACTGGCCCGACACCTCGTCATTATCCGACTTGAATGTGATAGCATCATTTGGAGTGAGTTGCAGCATTTCGCCGGGAGAATGCTGGTTATCCCCTTGCTCGGCAAAAGTAACTTTCTTTGGAGTGTGTTCGGAAGCATTTTTATTCTCTGGAACAAACTCAAAAACATACTCGTCCTTACCTCCCCAGCACTTTAAAGCCTGCTCCGGTGCTACAATTTCGTTCAGAGTATCTTTGTTAGCGAATTTCATTTTTTCTATTGCTTTCGCTGGTAGTAGTGACTTTACCACCTTGAACGCTGCATTCAAGACCCACGGCATGTTGAATATCACAATGTAGTTCAAGAAGTTTGGGTAGTAATGTTTAAATAGTGTTATTAGGTACTTTATCAGCTCCATATCCATGTTACTAATACCAGCGCCATCCATATCAAAGAACATAGTAATCTTGTTACCATTCTCTTCCCTTTCAAGTCTATCGAACCAGTAAATCATTATTTTTTTAAGATCCTCGTAATTTTTTTGCCCCTTGACGTGCATCTTTGACTTGAGAATCAGCATCAAACTACCGTCTAGATCTCTTCCCCTAGGAAAAAACATTCCTACTTTGATATAGTCCATTCTAACTGTGTTTTCATTGATTTCGTTTGCGCCGATGTCCTTCCTCCAGGTGAGAATGTCCCAAAGCATATCTGAAGCACACTTGGCATCTTTTTCACAGTGAACAAGCACTCGTTTGAGGTATTTATCGTCCTTACACTTTTCAAGGTCCAAAGGGTGAAATAATTCTGACGGATTTGTAGTTGTTTCTTTCAGTCGGGCTTCGAATAAAGAACGCACATCAGCTGGAGTCGCCATAGTTCAAAGCACACACAACACACAGAAAACTCGCGTGCAACTATTTTGTAATATTTTCTAAATGAATTGTTCAGTTTCGGTGGTACCTACCAACTAATTAATCATAGAAAAAAAAATGTTGCACAGAAAAAAAAATGGCGAGCACTATTTCTAATTTCCTACTATTCCTACAAAAATGGCAGACGATTATATGAGTGCGTGAAAAGTAAAAAAAAAGTAGGTTTACTTCGACTTTGCCCAGAATGTACAACCGTGGAATGCACAGCCTGGAAATTGGCTGAACGTTGGATACGTCAAACTATTAGGCTTCGTTTACACTACACGCTATTTAGTCACACTTACATACTCAAGCACAGATTTTTGTTTAAGAATCTCTACTTAAATCTATGCATAAGTTGTAACGATTTCTGTATCAGCCTAAATAACGTGTGGTGTAATAGGTACCTCTTATAATACAAACTTCGAGCATTTCAAAGTGCCTTTAAAATGGTATTGCGTACGAGAAGGAGTAGCATAGGTTGCGAGCAGTTGTGAGGAGCGAAGCGACGAGCATTAGGTTAACATAAAAAAAACGTAATACATAATCAACATCGGGAAGGGAAACTAGCAACGAAGTTAAAAACTTTGGGGTTTTCCTGGATTGTGCAATCCTGGCGGATTAGCGTGTTGTGCATTCCAAGGCTACACAATAACCAGTCCATATCGTTCATAGACGAGTTTCTTCTTTTTTTCCTGCATGCAAAGGTAGGGCTGCCAGCTACATTTTTCAAACATTTACATTACACACCCAGCCCGCAAAAATGTTTGGCCTGTTAGTATTTGTACTACTTTGGTATATACCTACAACATTATACAACATTATAATACATTATAATAATATGTAAAATAATCACTTCATCTATATTTTATGGATCCAACATTCCAATCCAAAGTATGTAGGTACGTAGGGGAAAAAAATCAGAAAAGAAGGATGGACAGACCTCCCTCCAGCTCCGTAGCGGACGGACCGGACGGACAGACAGACGAACAAACAAAACAGACAAGACAAGACAGATGTATTGTATAGGATTATGATTGTATAGGTAGGCTGTGCTGTGGATGTAGGTCGCTCGTTGGACTGGAAAATCCTCTAAATTATTTGTTTGGATTGAAACTAGGTGCATACATAGGTACCTACCTATTCAATTTGTTTCATAACATCAGTGAATCAGTGACAGAGTGATAAACAGACTACTAGTATGTGCATAATACGCTAAATCTAAGTACCTACCTACTACAAAACCAAACTTTGCAAGTGCTAAAATAAAAATAATCAATAAAATACGTTCACCCAGCGAAAAAATATTGCAAAGGAGTGTTCATTTATTCATTTCATTTCGTATTTGGAACTGTTATTTTTCGTAACAGCCAGTTTCAATGTGCTAATAGTGCTAAATTCGTAAAATCACTGTTGCAGGTTTTTTGTTTACATTTTTTTTTAAATTTAAATTATTCAGAAGTTGTGTAAAGTGCTGTTCCACTTATTTTTGGTAAGTACTTCTGTCTATTGATTTTTGTTAGCTTACAAACGTATAAATGCGATGGAATATTAATGTACCTACCTACTTACCTACATTAGTTCATCTTTGAGGCTATTATTTCCTATTTTAATTAGTATACCTACAGCCTTTGGTGTATCTAGGTACATATTATAGGTATAAAGTTTTCATAATCATAGGTTTAAAATGATAGATTAGATACAGAATTATATGTATTTATTTATTAATTCTTACAAGAAGTAGGTGCTATCTCTCGTAAGAATCTGAGTGCTTGAGTGACATCTGATCTATTTTGTAATAATGTAATGGACACTAGCATATTTTATTTTATTTTACTCTATTTTTGTATTCCATATGACATTTATAATATTAGTGGGATGTGGCGAAACAGTAAATTCTCACTCACACCTCACACCGTTGGATTTATAAAAAACTAGCGACCCGCCCCGGCTTCGCACGCGTCGAAAGTAAAAATAAAATAAAAGTAAAAAGTTGCAAAAAGCTTATAATGTCGCCTTTGATTTGAACTCGCGTCGGTCTGACCGCAGTCACATGAACCTTCCTCTTGAATCACTCTATCTATTAAAAAAACTGCATCAAAATCCGTTGTGTAGTTTTAAAGATCTAAGCATACATACAGACAGACGCGGGAAGCGACTTTGCTTTATACTATGTATGAAGTACAAAAAAAAAAATTGAAATTGAAATGTTTAAAAATTTGAAGAAAAAAAAACCGTCTTTAATTTGATACAGCTTTATCACCAGATGATGATGATGATGATGATGATGATAGTTAATTGAGCTTGTTCTATTGATCTTAAACACCATTGAAAGGTCACAGGAAAGCAAAATACACGGTTGTGTATGTAAGTAACAAGTGCAGTAATTCTGAACTCCGAAACTACTAAACCGATTTTGATAAAAAATTTATGGGACTGGTCTGGAAGTACCCTTTCAGATAAAAAAATAATTTTTCAAATCCATTCATAAATGATGGAGTTATGAAGTATAGTTTTTCTGTATCACGTAGGTGGCTTGTTTGTTTGTGTGTTCGCTTTTGACTACACAGACATTACCCATTTTGTAACATTTTTTGTGTCAAAGTAAATAAATTTTCATTTACATTCATTTTTTTTCATTTATACTGAGATGGAAGAAGAGAGGTGTTCGATCAATGTATGTGTATGCACAACTACTAATACAGCTAAACAGCCTTCGTGAGATGGAACCACTATAACAAAATTAAAAAAAAAAGACGAATTGAGAAACTTCTCCTTTTTTGAAGCAGTTGGTCAGTTAAAAAGTTGTCCAGGTTATTGCGAACTTCTTTGATGGGCAAGTTTTTTTTAAAGAACAGTTAAAGTAAAGTTTACTGTACACCGATTAAGTATGCCGTCATAGTAAATAATCAATTAGAATTATATCGAGTAGTAAGTAATCTACAAACTATAAAGATTACAAAATACCTACCTATTTTTAATTAAGTATGGGTTTCTAAAGGCTGATAAGCATGGTGTTATCAATTTAACTGTTAATTATATGTAGGTATTTACTTTTTTATTAGCTTTTTAGGGCTTTATCGTACAAGCTTTGCTTAGTTTGGGACTAGAAGGCGTTGTGTTAAGTGTCCGTGAATATTTATTTATTTATCTAATACTAGCTGTCTGCCCGCGACTTCGTGCGCGGATATAAATAGGTATGATTTTTTGGTGATTTGTTTACATACACCTTGGGATACGTTATTTGAAATTTAGTAACGAACCTTAATTTTTTTGAAAATATATTATAGTGTATGTCACTTGTAGATAATGTAGCTTCTCAACGGTGAAAGAATTTTTCAAATCGGTCCAGTAGTTTGGGAGGCTATTTAATACAAACAAGCAAACAATCAAATCTTTCCTCTTTATAATATTATATATATATATATATATATATCAAATATATAATGTAGTAATAGTATAGACTAGCTGATACTCGCGACTTCGTACACGTGCAATACTTTCTACCAAAATATCTGTCACCAGCATATGATAAACCTCATAGCAATTGCCTGCTTTTGGTTAAGAAATTTCAAGCTGTATCTAATATAGTAAACACATCATGCATTAACTATAGCTAACTATAGCTACAAACATTAGTGAGTTATCTACAGTTTCCTGCGAGCCTAAGATGCGCACCGCGAGATATTTGTCATGTCGTTCTGTCAAAATGTAAGCATTTTGTACCAGTTTAGGAACTATTGCATTATCTGTGGTAATGTTGTCGAGAAACCGCGCCTTTGAATTTTCAACTTTTGACATTTCTGCATGACTATTATCTCGTCCTCAGAGAGGTTCAACGACTAAGAAGTGTCAAAAGTGTACATTATGGCGCGTTTTGTCGACACCATTAGGTACCACAGATAATGCAATAGTTCCTAAACTGGTACAAAATGCTACATTTTGACAGAACGACATGACAAATATCTCGCGGTGCGCATCCTAGGCCCGCTGTACATAATTTGAACTAATTCAGCCATGATTGGATAATTTCCGTGGTGGGTGACCCTGAATTAAGACCTATTTACACCCAATGGCATTTTATTACTCTTTGAAAAGATTAGCAGTCTATGGTAATGGTTTAGAGTGCGAGGTGGAAGAAAATACCTTGAGCTTGTCAGCCTAGCATGCATTGACCATGTGGGCAAAGAATCCTACTAATATTATAAACGCGAAAGTTTGTAAGTATGGATGGATGGATTGATGGATGGATGTTTGTTACTCTTTCACGTAAAAACTACTGATCCGATTTAGATGAAACTTGGAATTTATATTATCCGTGACCTGGGACATCATCATATCATTTATATTATGTGACACATAGGCTACTTTTTATCCCGAAAAGTTAACGGGATCCAACGGGACGCGAACGAAGTGGCGGGTGGTACCTAGTATGTAATAGGTACGTAGTTCCTACGTAAGAAGAAACGGGACTCCCATTCTACCAAAATTTCACACTGAAAATCTTGTTTTGTATGAAACGTGATTCAAATTATGACCCCCGTTTCATACATTGTTCGTTGTCGAAAGCACGAATCTAGTTCGAGAGTTTCGTCAGTTTGCATGTGGGTTACTGTCGACCACAGTTGCAGTCCGGATCCATAGAGGTCGTGTCATTTTTCAGTACAAAATGACACAAAATCTGTCAAAATCCGGATCGAATTTGGAACGGCGGCGGTGGTCGAGAGTAGCCAGTCTGATAAATGCAGTCGTAGGTAAGTGTTATACGCAGTTCGGTGACTGTTAGTATAAAGTAAACTAAACTCATCCAAAAGTTATAAAAAATAGCCTAAAGCATAATTGGCTATCTCAAATTGTTCAACTTATTTATCTTGCTAGTTAGAATCACCGACGAATAACAAGACGTTGTCTTAACGGAGTAAGGTTCAATATCGCTTGCAAGACAAGGTTTTGTTATGAAATCTCTCAGCCTAACATCTATGGAATGGAAGCCAAATGTCAACACATTGATCAACATAGCATGGCATTTGGTACTACTGGTTCTAAACCGCTTTGTTACATTGATATCCAGAGAGTGTCAGACTGGCGAAACTCTCGATATAGACTCGTGCTTTCAAAAAACGAACAATGTCTGAAACGGGAGTCAAAATTTGAATCACGTTTCATACAAAACGAGATTTACAGTGTGTAATTTGGTAGAATGCGAGTCCCGCTTCTTACATAGGGACTACGGTACATAGGTATTCACTTGATAGTGTAGGAGCAGTTTTTAGGAAGCAAGCTTGTTCACATTTTTCTTAAAAAATCTAAATAATAAATGGCATTGTTCTTTCTGGCGATGGAGCTGTAACGTAATCAAATTAAAGTCGGGTTTTCGAGTTTTTATACTTTTACATTATATTATACTATGTGCCGTCCGCGACTTCGTTCGCGTCCCGTTGGATCCCGTTAATTTTTCGGGATAAAAAGAAGCTTATGTGTTAATCCAGGTCACGGACAATATATTATTATATTCCAAGTTTCATCCAAATCGGATCAGTAGTTTTTGCGTGAAAGAGTAACAAACATCCATCCATCCATACTTTTTCGCGTTTATAATATTATTATTAGGGTAGTAGACAAACAGGCATACCTACGCCCCATCTGATAAGCGGTCACCGTCTTGCCTAAAAACACCGACAATAGGTACTAGGAGCATGGTCCGGTCGGTAGGTTGCCTACCCTGAATGACTCTAAGGACATTTTTGAAGCGATTTATGCTTTACTAGCCGTCGCCCGCGGCGTTGCTCGCGTTCTAGACCCTAGAGTATAACTTTTCAAAATTCCTTTCTCAGTGCACCCCTACACTTTAAAAGGATACTAGGTACCCTCTATAGTTCATACCTCTAGGACTTATATATTAGTAAACTGTAATTCCTAGGTATGAAATTTGGAAGGTAAACTCACAGCCCAAACTTTAGGCTGTGCGTTGATTGTCAGTCAGCTTCAAAAGAGTTTTATATATTTAAAAGATGTATACGTAGGCAGGAAAACATTGAAAGGCAGCTCGTTCCACAGCTTGTATGTGTATGGGGAAACGAAACGATCGCGAAAAATATAACCTAAAATATCTTAAGTGGTACCTATAAATCTTGTAAGAGTAATCCTTGGCTCGTCTTCACGTTTTGTCAAGTATAGCAATTCTCTATTGTCTAGAAATGTGCTGAATATTGTTTTCATGCAAATAGTTGGCAGAGCGCCAGACGACGCAAGGTCAATTCAGTAATGTTAATGCAAATTGTTAGCGAAGACGAAGTCGCGCGAAACAGCTAGTAGTTTGTCGTTATCATGATCAGTTATAATTCCTGGTCAAAGTATAAAATGATTTATTTAGTAGAATCACAAAAATCATTTTTTTGGGACGGTATACTTAATTCACCTGGGGTAATTTACCCGGGTGCATTAAGTAATTTTATTTAAATCGTATACAGGGTGACCACTCTCGAAATATTCGGAGGGTTAAACTACCCAGTTACATCAACCACTTTTCCAATGGAGCCATTGTTAGCGCAAATAAAAAATATTCAGTTCCATACATTTTTGCCAAGTATATTTTTATGTGTCAGAGTGAGGAACGCAGTGCAATGCATCGCAGGGCACGTACTCTGTGAATGTACTCAATGTACTCAGTTTTAAAAGCATACTATAAAATATCTGATTATTTAGAAGACAAACAAGCTTGGGACGAACTAGCTCCAACTCATCCAATAAAAAAAAATGTAATCATACCTAATCATACAAAACGTAATGACGATTCAAAGTGATCAGTGAGATTTTATTGAATAAAAGATTTTTGACTTTGACTTTGAGTGCGGCAATGCATCGTTATAGGCAGTGGTTACCACAATCAAGTGGGCCACTGGCTTGTTCCATCACTCAGTTGTAAAAAAAGATATTGCGTTTTGTATCGAACAGCTTTTTAAATCGAAATTTTCGCAATTGAGCATTTTGCTCAAGCATTCACACACAAACAATTCTTACGCTATAGTAGGTAGGTAATCAAAATCTTTTGCCTTACTTATAAAGGATTTGTATAATACGAAGTTAAAACAATATTGTCCAATCTATTAAGTTACGCAGTAGAGCGCTGGTTATTGAACTTAAGCAGTGACCACGAAAAAACCTAACACATAAATGAGACAAGGAAAAACAACATTCTAATATATTCCAAATCGTAAAAATCAATATAGCAACTGCGCTTTATCGGTGTGCTCGTATGCTTACGTTTATCTCAAGTTTGAATCATATTTTTCTACAACTTAATCGAGATTCAAGTCTAAGTTACACGTACTTATTGGTAATCGCTTAAACTTTTGATTTTTTGATGCCACAAAATGTTTTTTGGTTATATTCCTATCAATATTTGTAAAGCTTAACATTATCCAATTGTTCAGTGTGAATGTTGCCTTTGGAATGCAGGACGCAAGGTAGGTAAAGGTAAATGGAGTTAGTCAAGAGTTAGTGCATAAATAAATATAGATATCTGTTTATTTTACTTCTTAGACTGTCTCCAGCAAACTGTTCTACTCATTCCAGTCTTGACATCATTTTCAAGTTTGATACAGACTGATCTTATTACATGATCACTCGTAGACCCGTATAGAGTCCTTTTAATTTTAAAACTAAATTTTAAATTAGTTGTCAGGTGCTGTTAATGTGTTCGGATGCTAGTATTTGGTTTCTGTGATCAAAGTCTTGTTTTCAATGCCTAAAGTTGTTAAAAGTGCTGCCCGAGAAATAATACTTAAGGTCGACTACAGCGACGCGTCTGCGGGACTTCTTTCATGGAAAGGACTCTACTGATTTACTGATCAAGCACTGGACTCAAGCTTATGAATATGGCTACTCAAATCTATGCTTGAAGAAAGCTTGAATACAGAAATGAGCCATTTCTGTATCGGCAATAATCGGCATGCGGGTCTAAAAGTCCTCAACAGTATGAACAACTTTTCTTTTACCTAGCTATCAGTTTTCAAGTTTTATGCAAGGTGTATTATGACCACTCCCGAATATTTCGAGGGTCAAAGTAACAATATGACCCTTTTCGCGAAAAAAATCAGCTATCATACACACAAAATGAAACTTACTTGTCAAAAATGTTCATATTGATTACTTTAACCCCTCGAAGTTTTCGGAAGTGGTCTTGTTAAACCTCTTATAGTGTATAGTCTCGTTTTGATGTGTTCTGTTAGTTTTAAAACTGTTGATATTCAATTGTTTTTGTTGCGTATAACGGATCCTAGTTTTGAAGTTGTTATATTTGAAGTAGGTAAGGTACTTGGCAATGTTTGCGATCTCATTAGATGGTAGTTACTAAGTGGGTCATATAAGTATCAGAAAGTAACGTGCAATAATGTAGTCAGAGCGTTTGCACATTAGCCGATACCACTCAATACCGAAATATTAGTTGCTCGAGTAAAAATATCGTCACTACGATTTGAGGTCGCTACGAGATGTCGCGTCGGCAGTGTGAAATAGTAGATTATTTAACAAGGGGATAAAGCAGTGTCTTCTGTCGCGGGTGACGATTTAAATCGCGAGCGTAATGAAGGACTCGAGGTTTACTCCCGAGCGTAGCGAGGGTGTTAAAAACTTAAATCACGAGCGAAGCGAGCGATTTTCATTCTAGAGGATGAAAGAAATCCAGTACAATTTTCTCTCCCTGTTTTTAACAGATTAAAAATGACTATTGTTATGTTCGCTTTTTGTGGCATAGAATGTCACTTTTTTGAGCAAGTGGTACGAAAACACCAATAAATATACAGGTATAGGTAGGTACTAATGAATTAAGCGCGGGTTTCAATTTCATAACAACTCGGCATGCCCTTCAAAAGACACGTCGTCATCCGTATGTTAGTTTTTATTGTTCGCGTTGCTATAGGTACCTACTGATGAGAAGTATTTACATGGTCATCATCATTGTCAGCATGTGAAGTCAGTTGAAGACTTCACTCACATGCTGACTATACTCTTAGACACACTCTTAGATTATTTATTTAGCTGCTTACTGCACTTACAGTTTCAACCAACGCGCACAGTAAGCCATTTAGATGTGGAATAATGTGCCTCTAATATTATAAAACAATTTGACCTTAGAAGAATCAAAAATGCAACAAAAAATAAGTCTGTCTGTATGTCTGTCTCGCTTTCACGCCAAAACTACTCAACCGATTTGATAGAAATTTGGTACACAGATAGTATAGAGCCTGAGAAAAGACATAGGCTACATTTTAATGCGAAAAAAGGGTTGTAAGGGGTTGAAAGGGGGGGTGAAAGTTCCTTAACCTTTATAATGAAATTTTTTTTAATGTCACATTTGAAATAACTGTCAGTTGTTGGACAGTAAGAGTTTGAATGACAGGACAACGTCTCTGTATTAGAGAGACACCGCAAATAAGCACTTTACCACAGATCATATAATACTAGTACTAATACCTACTTTTCATTTGACGTTTTCATTCAATTAATTAACCGAATGTAGCACATAATAATATATTACGTAAGACAAATTTGTACGCCTTAGCGCAAAACACAGTGCACACTAACAATTTATATGTCACCATTATTCCTAAATACCTGTGTTTAGAAATAAATTATTTTGATTTTTTTCTCTAAGTGTTGCCTAAAACTATTCAAAACTAGTCATCAATATTCGATACGGTTATCTCGTTACCAGTTACATCCGTAAGGTAAATAGATAGATAGATAGATAGATAGTAGCTAGATAGCGATGTTATCGTACACATACGTGATAATAATACCTACTGAAACGTGGTTTATCGTGTTTGGGTTGGTGGGTAACGATGAAACGCATTAGGCACGATACCTATTAGGTAGCGTGCGTAATGCGTTCCATAAGAGATTTATATATTTCACGACCACCCGGTAACAATTCGTATATGCCTGAGGGCCTAGTACGGGTGTGAAACGTTTGAACACCAGATTTACACACCAAAACTCGTACTAGGCCCTCAGGACTCTAGTTCGTCTAGTGCATTCGATGATCGATGCATTCGTGCCAAAGCTACGCTACGAGGTCAAACATAGACAAACAACTTCGTTAAATTCACCTCTTCCTTTTTCACAACTAAAAACCGTGTCGACTTGACGATGATGTCAAAATTGTGAGAAAATCTTTTCTTTTGATCTTTTCCCTAAAAGTAAAGATTATATTGACAGAATCTGATAACACAACTCATTCGTGGTTTAACATCTGCAAAAAAACTTGATCACTGAACATTAAGCGAGCTTAAGTTTTAGTTCTTTTTGAAAGAATAGAATAGAAATTATTTATACACATAATAAAAAACAATAATTAAAGAACAGATGTGTAAAAAAGGTACTCGCTCAGCAGCTAAAGGGGCACCGTGTCTACTTTAGCCCTGGTTTTTAGAAGTCGAGCCGAGAAAATATCTCTACTTAGTGAAAACGATAAAGTGTGATACCCTGCAGTAAGTAACGATAGTTTTAATAAATATAACATAATAATGCATCACTCAAACAATGCCAGACCAGGACAAAGTTGCGATAAAAGTTCAAAACGATAAAAATAATGTATGCATACGTATTGTCGGTGTCAATAATTTTATGTTAGAAAGACCGCGGTAGGTACTATTTAGACATAGTGCGTGACATTACTGCTTGGTAGACTATCAGGCAGTAATATAATGTAGAAAAAAAAGATGTAGTAAAATTTCCTATGCACTATGGGATTTTTTTATTTTTTTAATTTTTTTTAGTGTATCAACACTAAGGCCGAACCGGTAATTTCATTGGAAAAATTTCAGTACCGGTACCGACTCACGAAGCCAGTCTCGGTTCTTTCGTCAAAAACCGATTCAAAAACTCATGCATTTGGCGAAGTTTCATCTTACTTGTTACCAGAACAGTCAGCAGACTGGTCGCTAGACTAATCGGTAGACTGGCTGCTAAACTAGTCGGTAGACTGGTTGCTAAACTAGTCGGCAAACTGGTCGCTAGACAAGTCGGCAGACTGGTCGGTAGACTGGTTGCTAGACTAGTCGGCAGACTGGTCGGTAGACGGGTTGCTAGACTAGTCGGCAGACTGGTTGCTAGACTAGTCGGCAGACTGGTTGGTAGACTGGTTGCTAGACTAGTCGGCAGACTGGTCGGTAGACTGGTTGCTAGAATAGTCGGCAGACTGGTCGGTAGACTGGTTGCTAGACTAGTCGGCAGACTGGTTGCTAGACTAGTCGGCAGACTGGTCCGTAGACTGGTTGCTAGACTAGTCGGCAGACTGGTTGGTAGACTGGTTGCTAGACTAGTCGGCAGACTGGTCGGTGAACTAATTGCTAGACTAGTCGGCAGACTAGCTTGGCAGACTAGTTGGCAGACTGGTTGCTAGACTAGTCGGCAGACTGGTTGCTAGACTAGCCGGCAGACTGGTTGCTGGACTAGTCAGCAAACTGGTCGATAGACTGGTTGCTAAACTAGTCGCTAAACTAGTTGGCAGACTGGTCGCTAGACTAGTCGGCAGACTGGTTGCTAAACTAGTCGCCAGACTAGTTGGCAGACTGGTCTGTAGACTGGTTGCTAGACTAGTCGGCAGACTGGTCAGCAGACTGGTTGCTAGACTAGTCGGCAGACTAGTCGGTAGACTGGTTGCTAGACTAGCCGGCAGACTGGTCGGTAGACTGGTTGCTAGACTAGTCGGCAGACTGGTCGGTGAACTAATTGCTAGAATAGTCGGCAGACTAGCTTGGCAGACTAGTTGGCAGACTGGTTGCTGGACTAGTCAGCAAACTGGTCGATAGACTGGTTGCTAAACTAGTCGCTAGACTAGTTGGCAGACTGGTCGCTAGACTAGTCGGCAGACTGGTTGCTAAACTAGTCGCCAGACTAGTTGGCAGACTGGTCTGTAGACTGGTTGCTAGACTAGTTGGCAGACTGGTCGCTGGACTAGTCGGCAGATTGGTCGCTAGACTGGTTGCTAAACTAGTCGCTGGACTAGTTGGCAGACTGGTCGCTAGACTAGTCGACAGATTGGTCGCTAGACTGGTGGCTAGACTGGTTGCTAAACTAGTCACTAGACTAGTCGGCAGATTGGTCGCTAGACTGGTCGGCAGACTGGTCGCTAGACATGTCGGCAGTATGGTCGCTAGACTAGTTGGCAGACTGGTCGCTAGACTAGTTGGCAGACTGGTTACTAGACTAGTCTGCAGATTGGTCGCTAGACTGGTTGCTAGACTGGTTGCTAGACTAGTCGGCATACTGGTTGCTAGACTAGTCGTTAGACTGGTTGCTAAACTAGTCGCTAGACTAGTTTGCAGACTGGTCGCTAGACTAGTTGCTAGACTAGTCGGCAGACTAGTTGGGGGTATTTTTGAAGGGGAAAGAAAACTTTCCTATTCCTATAGGAAAGTTTTCTTTCCCCTTCAAAAATACCTAAGTAAGAATTAAATAATAATTAAATAATAATAATAATAAATAATTATTATAATTAAGTAAGAAGCACTGCTGTTTTCTTATATCCGGTTTTACTGGTACTAGGCAGCAGTATCACGGGGGATAAACGGGGATGTACGAGTACGATGTTTATTGTAATAAGATTTCGATGTTCGAAACTCAAAAGCCTCAAAACCGAGAATTTCCATTTACGATGATTTTTAACGTCTCATACTTATTTTTCTTTTTTTCAGAAAACGCGACAACGCAACAACACCACCCAAAACCCAATGACGTAAACTAATCAGAAACTATGAAACAGCGCCATCTACCGTGCCACGCGTGAACTACATGCTAAAATGACGCCAACGCCATTTGTTTATTGAGCGAGATGCCGCGTATAAGATATGGATCGCTGGCACGGATCATCGTTATACTATGCCTCTTTTGTCTATGGCTACAGATTATGCTCTCAGCTTCGAGCGGGGGCTTGTATAGAGAAGGTAATTATTGTCTATGGAGATAATTTGTCCAGTTGAGAGGGCGCCACTATGAGTGAAACGTAAGATAGCAACCGACATCGAAGCGAAAAGAGATGGCGTTATTAGTTCATTTTTGCTCAACTGAGATAGTGGCATGAGATCTTAGTTGTTTTATTGCTAAAATATTTACGTGATATTTTAGAATTATTTTGGTAAAGTCAAAGAGACGAAGAACGGTTGTGACTACTGTATTTAGGTCTTTGTTACTTCCGTCGGTCTCCCGTTGATCGAAAATTTTTGAAAATCAATTCCTTTCCTTTACTTTATCTCTTTTAATTTCCAGATAACTTTATTTATAGTCACGAGAAAATTGAACTACAAAACTTATTGCTGAAAGAAACCTATGAGCAAGGTTTTCATTTAATTTTAGTGTCTCCTAACATTCGTGTGTGGTAGATATTTTCGAACTAAGGAGGTATAGTTCTGTGTGTCAACTTGACTACTATTTTAGGTTTTAGTCCATGTTAAGATTACATTCAATTGTTCATGAGTTCAGTGCGTGATCTACAATAGATATGTTGGTAGGACTTGACTGATCAGCCGATACCACAAAGTTTTTCCTCCAAACAACTTGATCTGAGTCGACTATTGGCCAATCTGCTTTTGACTTACTAACGATAGATCACCTACAACATTGTACCTTAAAAAGTACGACGCTTCGTGGCGTTATAATAATCTCTCCCGTATCACGTTTTCAGATATCGGTACCTCCATGTTCAAAACCACAATCTCACCTACTAACATTTTAAAACCAGGTTCTTTTCTTTCTTTTATTTCTGTGTTATCTTTCAATCTCATTTTTATCACCTACGGCTATCAGCTGCACACTTAATGCTGTATCTCTTGTGGTTAAGGCGACTAGGCTGAGAGTTGCTGAAATGCTACAAGCCAACTCCATCTAAATGATGTCCCAGGCATTATTATGTCCTGTAAATAGTGGTATAGAAGAGATTTTGTCGCTGACGCTATAATTGTCTATTGAACAGATGCAAGAATCATTAATCCAGAATTTGCCTGAAGCAAGGTCACGCTTTGCCTTGTCTACCGACCGGCTCAAGCGAGATATAACTTCACTATCACTGAAATTACCTCTTGTAATAACTTCTCTGGTTTGTGGTTTAAACAATTTTTTAATTTGAAGGATTTCTCTTAGCTTCATTTTTTTGAAGTGTAAACTTCTCTAGCACCTGTGTGATTTGAAAGTCGATGAAGCGAAAAAGCGATGAAACGAGAAGAGAGATGCCAAAGCTAATTTTCGTACGCATTTTAAGGAGACTGCTGGCTAAGCGGTCTAACGGATTGGATCGAATCGAGACTAGCTCGTAGTGCGTGGGTTCAAGTATCGGCAAACTTGTTCACTTTTTGCCTTAACTTTTTTAAAGTGAAAACTTCTTTAGCATAGTTGTGATTTCAAAGTCTTTTTGATGGTTTCACTTCTACCACGTGTGAATTGCACACATGTTTTTTTTATTTGAGGGTAGTTTAATGGCTTTTAACGTTATTTTCATTTGAGGGTAGTTTTTTAACGTTATGTTTTATAGTTTTACTTTTCATTGCAGATACTAACCAGGTAGTGGAAAGCACTGACACTAATTTGTACACAGGTTTAGTTTTTTTTTTAATCTTTGTCTTCATTTGTATGTTATCATACTGCCTTTCACAACCCTGAGCCCGTGGTCTGTATTTTGTTTTGTTGATCGAAACGAATATCGAAAACCGACTTCCCAGCTATTTTGTTTTGTGTGAAAACCCGATAAGCGCCTCTAGCGAGAAATTTGCAAACGATTTTGCTCCATACTAAAACTGCGAGCTTCTGGATTCTCACTTTTCGCAAATCAACAAAACAAAATACGGACTACGGGTTCAGGTGGGTTACTCTCGACCACAGTTCCAATCCGGATCCATAGATTTTGACAGAAATCTGTCGAAATCCGGATCCAATTTGGAATGGTAGTGGTCAAGAGTAGGCCTACTGATTCTTTGAGGTGTCCTTATTCTCATTTTGTGTTGTCATACAGTTATTTTCTTGGCCATCATACTATACTATTCATTATTCTGTGATCATATTCATAGTCCAGGTGATTTTGTAAAAAAAATCTATGTTGTGTCTTTGCTATGGTTGTGTATAATTATGTTTTTTAATGTGTTCCAAAGCAAGTTGCCACAACGAGTGGTTATTAAATTCTAGGGCTTCTTCTGTGTATGAGTACCCTGCACAGAAAAATTGAAGATAGTTGACTCACATTTAAGTTCTCAAACACTCAAGTTACAGAAGGTTCACACATGTTATTCAGTGTTTAGGTGCAAATTACAAAACAATTGCAAAGTTTTCTGTCGTGAAAATAGATGGCGTGGATTTCAATCTTCATTTGACAGAAGTGTATTTCGTGAATCTCTTGTCACAGCAAATCCCAGGTCTGCGGAGCTTTTTGACTAGTGTATAAATGTTATTGTGTCAATCGTATCTGTCAAAATGTAATATAACTTGTGTAATGTCTATGTTTTCATCCAAAGGGAATATTCATGGCAGTTGTCTTATAGGCAAACCTAGATGGCGCTGTACTGAATTTTAATTTACCTTCGGTAATTAATTCGTAACAATAAGCCCTTGCTTATTGTTTTTAAATTGATTAATGTACGGGTAAAGTCGAGCCAAAGATGTTGATGATTTATGGCAATTAAAAGCCTGAACAAAAAAATTTGCAATAGTCAACGCTTATTTAGCGCAACAACAACTGTAAATATTAAAAAAGCGCCATCTATCGCCTACAAAGACAAACTGCCTTGACTCAAACCACTTAGCACATATTTTTACCTTTTCAGAAGAGTTGATGAACGCAAATGATACCTCCGAACAAGTATTAGCACTAGTGCCGCCTGAGTTACATAAGTACTTGACTGTCCATCCAAAGAATTCTACAAGTAAGTACAATACCGGGTATAATAAGACCAGCGGGCCTAAGATGCGCACCGCGAGATATTTGTCATGTCGTTCTGTCAAAATGTAAGCATTTTGTACCAGTTTAGAAACTATTGCATTATCTGTGGTACCTAATGGTGTCGACAAAACGCGCCATAATGTACACTTTTGACACTTCTTAGTCGTCGTACCTCTCTGAGGACGAGATAATAGTCATGCAGAAATGTCAAAAGTTGAAAATTTAAAGGCGCTGTTTCTCGACACCATTAGGTACCACAGATAATGCAATAGTTCGTAAACTGGTACAAAATGCTTACATTTTGACAGAACGACATGACAAATATCTCGCGGTGCGCATCTTAGGCCCGCTGGCTAGGCTTGCTTATGGCGGATTCGACCAAACTATATAAACGCAGTTTATGTCTTATAGGTACTGCGAATGAAATCAATAAATACTCTAGTTGATCGAGTGAGCGAAGCGAACGAGATCTTAGTGACAACTTGGGCAAAAATGCTTTGTATGTTTGTATGTTTGTTCGTCGAGATCGTTTGAACCGCTTATCCGATTTTCACAGAATTTGGTAGGTATAGGGATATTACTCTTAATATTACTGGTTAGAAAAAAAAAGTCAATCGGTCAAGGGGTTGGAAAGTTATGAGGTTCCAAAGGGAATAAAAAAAAATAAAGCCGTACCATAATATCAAGTGGGGTGTCATATGATAGGGCTTTGCGTAGACATTCCAAAACCGTTTTTATTTTGATTCTAAGTCTAATAGTTTTTGAGTTGTAAAAATTTTAAAATTGGCAAACCCAGTATAACGTGAGCTACCATTTCTTGGAGTTTCAATGATTTTATAGTTCAAGTAAGACTGGTACTTAGCTAGTCGGCGATTTCGAAGCGATTTGCAAAGTTTATTACAACCATTGGTCAATAAAAATTGTTTGGGTTTTATTAAGGGGGCGTCCATAAATTACGTGAGGTGTTTTTTTAAATTTTCTGCCCCTCCCTCCCCCCCTGGTGAGATGTCGTGAGATTTTATTCAACCCCCTCCCCCATCCCCGAATCTCACGTGAGATTTTTCAAAATGTGAGTTTCTTATGTAAACGCGTTTTTAAAAACGTATTTTTTTTTAAAAACGTATTTTCTTTCGAACAAATTAGTAAATGATCTTAATCGTACTACGATTACGCTTAAGATTAAATCTTAAGCATGTACAATCTGGATTAAATAGACCAAAATAGTATAATTTTTTTTTTGTTTCAATCAGAAAAAAAATTGCGTGATATTTGCCGAGACCCCCCCTCTCCCCAACGTAAGATTAGATGAGATTTGACTCGACCCCCTCCCCCCCTTAAACACCTCACGTAATTTATGGACGCCCCCTAACCTCCGACCATCACGAGATCTCAGTTCGGGGCGAACTACTAGTTAGAAGAAACTTTTTGTTGTACCAAGTCTTATTCCACGAATAACTTGTCTATCCGAGAATAAATCGTTATACTGCCAAAATCTATGGTATAAACAAGTTCTCTGTATCTGTCGAATATTTTAATGGCGGCTGCTACATTTGACAAAACAGCTGTTTGTTTTCATACATAATATTGACAACTTGACACCCGGATAATTTGTGTGCACAGCACATGTATTATTGCGTTGCGCTCTCTAAGCAATTGTATTTCGAATTAAGTTGGTTTTCATACATATAATACTAGTTATTTTTATTGGTTTCTAACCATTTTAGTTATTAGTTCTAACTATCAGTACCTATTGTTATTTCTATAACTATTTTATTATTGTAGGTACATCCGAAACGGATAAACTGTTGGTTCAGTTGTAAGCTTGTAACACCTTTATGTACAATAAACATTATCTTTATCTCTACGAGTATATATTTGTAAAGACATTTTTTTTTTCAGATAACGCAACAGAAAAAATAATCCCAAAAAATCTAACAGATATCCGAAGAGCCATAGATAAGTATAATGACGCGCAGACGATAATCAACGAAGATATTTTTGGTCCGGTCCAGAATGACACTATCATTATTGCTATACAGGTAAGATAAGATAACCAATAGTCTAACCACGCTAAATCTACAATGAAGTAAATGAGCATTTACACAGTTATCGTCAATTACTAAAGTTGCTGATGTAACTGCGTGTTTCGACTAAAACATTCACAATTAAACCTTCACAACACAATCCTTACAAACGATTTGTTTTTACATCAAGAAAATCCTTAAAACAATCTACATAAAATTCAAAATGTCAAACATGCACTAGGTTTGTCGGTGGAAACGCAAATCGATATCTGCACAGGGTTGTGCATGTTTTATTGTGAATGTTTTGCAGTGGAAACGTACGTACAGTACAAAAAACATTTATAAAAAAAAACTCAATAGTCTCAAAAAAGGTTATATTCATGAGGTCACGCTAAAAATTTTGGTTTCGGCATTTTTCGTCTTGCCAGAACCAGGGCGTCGCCTCTTAGGCCTTCTGTGGTGATCTTCTTAGGTATGAGGCCTGACTCGTTGGAGATCAGAAACTTGACCTCTTTCTTTTCTTTTTTCTAGAAATAAATCGAGAAATAAATATTGATAAATATTTAACACAACGCCCTGTAGTCCCAAAGTAAGCAAAGCTTGTACTATGAGAACTAGATTGCTGATAGAATACTTATAAACTTACATTTTTTTTGTAAATATATTTATAATACATAGTAAATAAATAAATAAATAAATATTCACGGACATTCAACACAACGCCTTCTAGTCCCAAACTAAGCAAAGCTTGTACTATGGGAACTAGATGGCTTATAAAATACATACATACATTTTTTTTGTAACTGCAAACTTATAATACATAGAACACTCAGCCATAGAACAAACATCTACGTTTAACATCACATAAATGTTTGTCCTCAGTGGGGATCGAACCCACGATCCACAGCACGGAAGGAAAATCTATTATCCACTGAGACAAGACAATAAGCCTGAGCGTACATTAAACGGTTTATTCGGTCTTAGTGAACGAACGAATGAATGAATGAATGAATGATTTATTTGAACATAGTTACACAGATAACATTTTAGAGTTAGGTCAGGCATATTATAGTACCTCGGTACCTACCAATAGTAATGAATTTGAGAGTGATCTATGATTACTACCTAATTTGACTATAGGAACACATATCATATCATTTAAAGTTAGTTAGTTAAATAAGCTGTGAATGGTACACAGGCACATTACGGTTAATAGTAATTTGCTAAAGATATATGATTCCTTACTAACCAATTATTTACTTGGTTTGTTACTCACGGTATTATCCAACTGTCTTAAATACTCTTAAATTATAGCGATCCGGAAATGACAACTATCATTATCTGGAACTCGCTGATACCCGCGACTTCATACGCGTGCGAAACTTTCCACCAAAAAATCTATCAACCAGCTTACGATGAACCTCTTAGCAAATGGCAGCTTATGGTTTAGAGAGTTCAAGCTGTATCTAAGAATCCACGTCATTGATTTCAATAAAATATAAGGCTATGTTTCAATCCAGAAAAAAGGCTTCTGAATGTTATAGGTTTCATTGAAATTGGTCCAGTAGATAAGGCGTGATCCGCGAACAAACAAACAGACAAACAGACAACCTCGATTTTCGGAATCAGAATCGTTTATTTAGTAGATCTGCATATTTAGTTTATCCATATCTTTAATTTTAGTTTTTGGCATTTTTACAGTTTTATAATAGTATAGATAGATTCCATAAATATACCTTCTGCTTCTTCTTTTTCTTCTCTTCGATGTCCACCTTCCGCGGTGAGGTCGCTCGTCGCTCCACCCATATCATTTGAGCCTCATCAGGGATGCCAGTTTGAAATTTAAATTTTCTCGGAATCTATAACATATTTATGCTATAAATTAGAATATTCATAGACATTTCACGCAACGCCCTCTAGTTCTGCCTAAGCAAAACTTAGTACACAGCAAAGCTTGTACGCTTGTACACACGGCCTTAGATCAGAAAGCCTAGTATGAGTTCTCAATGTAGGTGTGAAATGTCTAGTGTTTCCATACAAACCAGCGCCCACTGGTGTACTGGGCGTTAGACGTTTCACACCAGATTTACACACCAAAACTCGTACTAGGCTTTCAAATCGAAGTGTCGCCGTGTGTACTATAGGAAACTAGAACATTTTGCAAATATATAATATTCGCTATTTAAACTTGTATTGTTATTATCCATTGAAAACGAGAAGAGAAAAAATAGTATTTGACCTGATATTCCGTGCAGACCTCTCTAGGTTTCTTATATCGCGGTATATGAACCTGCGACTTTGGTTTCAATACCCGCGCAATTTTTACACTTGGAAAATCGGGTTTTTGATACCTGGAAAGAAAACTGTATTTAATATACCCAAACGATTATTTTCTACAACAAAATATGATCAGTTTGGGCGTCTACAGAACGGATAAATGTACAATCTCTAGTTAATAGTTACATTGCGTGCGTTGTGTGCGGCTTGTTGCAAAACGGCCGTATCGCTGCGCAGTGTAAATTGAAATGCGGATACTACAATTTCTATTGTTCACAAATATTTTCATACCATACTAAGTCCCAATGGTCTCTGTAGGCTGGAGCAGGCATTAATATTTTCATCCAACGCAGAATATCAGCTCTGAAAACACCCACAGATATATTATAGTCATGATATACCGTCATCTAAACATCAAATCCATCCAAACACTGTCCCAGGCACTGCAGTGTCCCGTTAATTGTAGGCATAGGTTTGCCTCCTGACACTATAAATCATCTTCAATAGATGTAAAGGCCTATTATGATATACCTGCCGAGTGTCATAACTTATGACACTCGGCAGTGATCTTATGACTCATAAGATCCAATTCTATGACTCCAATTCCCAAAACTTAAGAGATTTATGAGCCGTCAATATGAGCAACTTTTCCCAAAGAAATATCAATAATAGCGCGAAAAAACAATTACAGATGGAAATACCTAGTCCAGTTCTTCCTAATGCCCCAACTAGGTCCAGTCCGGGATTTGAACCAAGTACAATGCGGCAGTGGTCTTCTAGGTGGCAGACCTACACTTCGCGTGAACCGAATAAAATCCATCCCGTACTCTTTTCTAACTGCGCTTGTTATTCTCTGTGTAAAGTTATTATATCTTACTGTATTACCGGAATGCTATCTTCTTCTATTTTCTTTTTCACTAACAATCAACGCACAGCCTAATCTATAAGTCCTAGAGATGTGAAATTTGGAGGGTGGTGTCCTTATATAGTGTAGGGGTGTACTAAAAGAGGAATTTTGAAAAGTCGCACCCTAGGTTCTGAAATTAGGCGACAGCGAGTTTCAAATAATTCACTTGACACTGGCAAAATTTTCTGTCGAAATGACTGACAGATGTCATAAATAAAAGAAGAAGAATAAGAAAACTTGCCTGAATATGCTGAAAGTTATGAACATTGATTTCTGGCAATTTCGAAGGATCTTCCAGCATCAGAAGCCTCATTCCATCTATGTGGTTCTCCAGCATACAATCCTAGTAAACAGACATTGAGAATGTGAATGTGTTAAATATATAATTAAAGTGTAAAATAAAAGTTTGAATACTTTAAATAGTTTACAAGTACCCTGTATTGTGGTAGTGAAAGACACGCGTCACACCAATTCGCCACGTCTTCCTCGCTCCAGTTGAAGGCTGGTGGAAACTCTAAAGCTTCCACCACTTCTGCAGCCAGCTCGTACAACGTGGCTGGAGAATGCTGGCATGGGTTTAGCTTTCTGTAAAAGATAAACATGTCAATTGTCAAATCTTTTTGCTACATCCTCACTCGCTTAGCATGCGCGCCTTAGCCAACTGTTTCGACCTTCAAGAGATCACAAGATAATATTTTTCTGTGATTAAAAGCGAGGCGAGATCAGTTCATCGGTAACAAATAGAATATTGATCACATTTATATTTTATGATTCAAATACGAGATTCGTAACGCGTCTGTCAGATTTATTCGTGTTCTGACTTCAATTTATTTCCTTGTTACCCTTCGACCAACAACTTAGCAGCACCTTACCGGACTACCATACTTTCCAAATAATAGTCCCCAAACACACGATTCCTACTAAAAAACAATAAAAAACATAGATCAATGAAAGTCACATAATGAACATGTAAAAACTGTCATAAGTCTCGGCCAACTAGTTATAATGATCGCTCGTATCTACAGCAAAACGAAAAGTTTCTACAAGTATGAGGCTATATAATATGTCGCAGGTAGGAGAACACATATCGACCTAGACGTCGTAGAGTCTATGACGTCTAGGTCGATGTGTCTAGGGGAGTCTCGAACAGTCTAGGACCTAGACTGTTCTAACATTGTGAATTTGCGAAAGGGACATAATGTTTTGGTGTGGTACGCGATGCGCCATAGCCCTAGAGAAATACTATAGCCCTATAGCGCACCATTTTAAACGGTTATTTGCTATGGTCAGTATTATAATGTTCTGAGCTATGGTTATGTTGAATGCAGACTGGCGAAACTCTCGAACTAGACTCGTGCTTTCGAAAAACTAACAATTTATGAAACGGGGGTCAAAATTTGAATCACGTTTCATACAAAACTAGATTTTCAGTGTGTAATTTTGGTAGAATGGGAGTCCCGCTTCTTTTTACGTAGGAACTACGTATTACATATTCTTTGGTTGAATGTCTAACTTGACGTGTGGCTGTGTGTACTAGCGCAAGTATACCTACTTGTCAGGAAAATAGTTTTCCAGAATGTATGATTTTGTACAGTCAGAATCATTGTCAGCTTTGGTCTCGCGATCGTAACGCACAACGCTAATATAAACGCAGCGTACCGCGTTTGCTCTTCGCCGCTGACGCAGACTGCGACGGAACAAGAAACCATACTAGACGTTTTCCATACGATTATACCTACCTCATTGTGCGTTATAGCTGATTTACACTTTGTTAAGTGCAAATGCGAAGTGCTAAGTGGATAGTTAACGTGTTTTTTGGTGTTAAGTTTTAAGTGTATTCAGAACGTTCACACAGTGTTTAGTTGATTCTGCTATTTATTACTCCAGATTGATCCATTCGTGTTGCCGAGCAATTATTGCTCAAAAAATTGCCCGTATACGTATAAGCGCACCAAGTTTGGGCGACGCTCTGAGTGCGGGGTGAGCGCGGGTGTGCGGGGGAAGCGCACCAATACGCACTTTATACTTACTTGGGCTTCTGATACGGTTCTTCCTTGGGATAACAAGTGCACTCAGCGCAAGTATTCTTGTCTGGAGAAGGATAGTATAACACTTTTTCCGGGATGACGATAGAGGGCGCTCGGCGCGGGATGGTAATCTTTTTTGGCGTACGACGCGGCGGTGGTGCCTCTGATTTCTTCTTTTTCTGTGGCAAAGTTATATTGAATCACCTAAGAGTACTAATTCTGACTATGCTAAGAGGATGGTATAGGTGCTACCAGCCTACTCCATCTAAACATTGTCCCAGGCACTACAGTGTGTCGTTAAGTGTACCTACGCATAGGTTGCTTCCTGACGCTGTATAAATCATCTTCAATAGATGTAAAGGCCTACCTAAGAGTACTAATTACACCATATGTCCTGAGTTTCGACACGGTTTAATAGCTCTGACCTTGAATGAATGTAGGGGAAGTGGGAGGGTGCTTTGCACAGCGAAAGAGATACAGGATAAGATAAGATAGTATTTATAGGTGTGTAAATAGGCCATTAGTAGATAGATAGATAAACTCTTTATTGTAAACAAAGAATAAGGAGAAACAATTTAAGCTATTGACAACGGGCGGTCTTATATCGCTAAAAGCGATCTCTTCCAGACAACCTTTAAGTCAAAAGGTCGTCTACTGAAAAGAAAAAAGTAGGGACCCATTTCGTTTGCTAGTTTATTTCTAACAAGTTCTACTTTAGTGTGTAGACTTACCCGAACAAGCCCGAATAAAAATGTTTGTTCTCTACCCCATCTTAATTAGTTGTAATCTTTTTAAAATCGTTGTTTCCCCTACTAAACTAAAAAAACTAAAAACATTAGAAAACTAACCACTTCAATTTCATCTTCGTCCATCATTTTTGAAAATTATCTTGTAAAATATTTACAAAAACACAAAACACGTGTTGCAGTTTACGGGCAAAGAAATGTCAGTTTGACTTTGAAAACTTTTAATTTGACAGCTTACGTATAAACGATCACAGGCCTAATATGCTAAAGTCAGGCCACACGGACAATGGAATAAATGGCCAACCTGAAAAATATTTGTAGGTTAGGTACCATCTTACCTCTTAGCCACTTTCTATTCGTAGTTTTCGCAGTACAGACGGTGCTTTCAATTCAACTACTTATATGTATAGGTTTTCAAATAGATACCTACTTGTCATATTTCAATTTCTACAGACTTAGCGTTAGCGTTTTTAGTGCCGTTGACTTAATTCACCTGAGCTAAATCACCTAGGTGAATTAAGTATGCTATATACTCTAAGGTGACTTGCGGAGAATTAATGGGTAAAAATTCCAAAAATCCCCTTCGCATATAGAAATCGCTCCCTAGCGATAAGACCGCATTGTACGTAATATAATATAATCTGTCTCGCATATTAGTTTGTAAGGTGTACCCGAGGTGTACCTACGTACAATAAAGTATTTTCATTCATTCGGTCATTCATTCATTTAACACGCAGCGTATTTCAAGAATGAGTCAAAAAAAGAAATAACGAAGTGTGATTTTGTCTTCTCTTCTGAAGAAAGAAACGTTCATGCTAAGCGTGTTATTGTAAAATGAACCTTATTCCCATTGTTCTCAGGTACACACGAGACTGACATATCTCCGCCATCTTATAGTTTCCCTCGCGCAGGCGCGGGACATAGACAAGACACTTCTAGTTTTCTCACATGATTATTATGATGAGGAGATCAACTCTCTGGTCAGAAGCATCGACTTTACCAAGGTACGTTCAAATGAGTGATGCGCACAGTGCAGTGCCTGTACCTCACAGGGGACGTTCTCTGTAGACGTGTTCAGTGAGGCAATGGATTTGAGGAGAACACGGTAGGTCCTACCTTGTTCCCCTCGGGGAACACACAACCTACCCAGTAGGATGTGTGTTCTACTACGAAAAGGGAAGATCTTCCGCGCCGAGCGACATTTGGCTCGATGAAAGGTATTCGGTAGTATTACTTACTTATGTTCAAACTCCGTGATAACTTCGTTTGCGCGATCTAGGATAGTTCTCATGTAGCGCACTAGATGGTGCTACACATTTATAGACAAGAAGAGTTCAAAGGGCATTTTGATGAATTGGAATCCTTTAGTTTATAAGTCAGTTTCTTCTTCTTCCGACCAATAGATCCCTCTAGTATCTGATGATGACCAGCAATAATGAAGAGCATGCATTTGGTACTTTTTGGACGAAGCACTCGTGGCTTCACCGATTATCTAAGTTAAGCGACGTTCTGCGCGGTCACTATTTTTATGGATGATCATTTACATCGCTTCCGTACTTTCGAGGGCACGTTTAACTGTCCCGGCTCTAGCAGTCGTTAAGCCATGACGACTGCCTTAATGCGGCCTAAAAACTCCGTCACCAGAGTTGGCCACTAACTCATACGAGCTTGTTTGGTTTGTATTTTCCAGGTGATGCAGATTTTCTTCCCGCATTCAATACAGGTGCATCCACACGAATATCCCGGAATAGATCCTAACGATTGTCCTAGGGACACTAAATTCGAACAGTGAGTTTTTTAAACCTATGTACTATACAGGGCTAATATTTGATCTTCTAAGATACAGTGTATCGGTGTAATAAGCGACCACGAGCCAGAAAGCTTAGGGGGCTATCTCCACGAGCCAGAGAATCGCGATGAACTGTCAAGATATCGCAAATGTTTGTTCTGTGATCGGAATCAATTTTACAACGTGAAGGCAGAGCTATAGAGTCCGGTCACGCTGAGTCTGCAGATATTCGATTAAGGTAGAAGTTGAAACTTAAAATTGGAAACGCATTTGCACTGCGAAAAATTTGACAATCTATGAAAGCTACAATGAGAAGATTCTATGTACAAATCTCTTTGGGGCTACCAATTTATCCCATTGCAGACTTAGCTTGCACTGACTCTACGAACTGAGCTATGCCGCCTGTTTTTACATGAGTATTTTTTTCACAGAGCAGTGAAGTTAAAATGTAATAATGCCCACCATCCAGACTTACATGGTCACTACAGAGAGGCAAAGTACACGCAGACCAAGCATCACTGGTGGTGGAAGGCAAATCGTATCTTCAACCAGCTTAGAGCGACCTCTAGTCATAGCGGTAAGTAATGTCAACTTCTTACAAAAACTAGACAAGTAGGAAGGAACTCAGAATCGCCTTTTTACTTCTGTTAAAAGTTAATCACTGTTTAAATTACTGTTTTAAGATGCAGTAATTAAATTTCAGAGTACACCATGTTATTAGGAATATGGAATAGGGTTCTATCAAGAAATATGCTATTATACCAAGAAATGTCCTAACCTAGAAAGAAATTTCTTATCCTAACATAGAAATACTCATGGACATTTCACACAACGCTCTCTAGTTTCATACTTAGCAACCCTAATATGAATATTTATTATTCTTAAAGATTGGTAAAATTGTGCTCTGGGTATGGAACGGTAAAACTATGCTCAGATAAAGATACTTTTTACCCGACTACGGTGAAGGGAAAAAGAGGATTTATGGTTACCCGTACCCCTATGTACGGGACCATGTAGAGCCTGGCACATGTTTAGATAGAGTAGGCTGATAGCACCTATACCATCCTCTCAGCCTAGTCGACTGGATATATTTTTATTACTATTACTACTATACCATCCTCTTTATAGGAAGGTATAGGTGCTGGGCAAGCCTACTCCATCTAAACATTGTCTCAGGCACTACAGTGTCCCGTTAAGTGTAGGCATAGGTTGCCTCCTGAAGCTGTATAAATCATCTTCAATAGATGTAAAGGCCTATTATTGACCGAGCGAGCGAAGTGAGCGAAGCGTCTCAGTTTCCACATTGGCCAAAAATGCGTTTGTCCGGATGTCTGTCTGTCTGTCTGTTCTCCTTTACAGGTCGCATTTTTCAACCGATCTGGACGAAACTTGGTACACATGTTATATGACTTATTAGAATTTTTTTGTCGTCGGGGATTTTTGATTGGAGGGGTACTTCCCCCAAAAAAAGAGCAAAAAGGGGGCTATTTGATATACTGGATATCTCCACCAAATGAGATCCGATTTCTATTATTCTTTTTTTATTTGAAAGGTAGTAACTATAAGTTGGTCTAATAAAAGTTTGGCGAAGATCTGATAAGGATCTTCAGCATGATGAACAGGATAGCTCATCAAACAATCGATGGTTTTCAATCAAATTTGAGAGAAACACAAAGGACCTCATTCTACACAAGATGATGCAAAAAAAATCAAAAAAATCACAAAACGGAAAATGCACTTGCACATTAAATTCCTCAAAAATTTAGAAAATTAAATAGAAAAAACATCACATCACACACACACACACACACAACATTTTGCATTATAGTTAGTTTTCAATACGTGACAGGCTGCAAGCGTTTCGTCGCTGTTAGAATACTAACTGATAATTATCTTCATGATGTTTTCCTTCACTGAATGAGAGCATCAGCATAATAATAAGCCTTAAATTAGAAATTAATAAAAGTGCACTTAAAGACTTTCAGAAAACACCTTACACGACATTGATGATGTTGATTGATGATGTTGAATATTGGAATATTTAGTATGCTCGCGAGGTCTACAGCTCCCAGAGCCACTAGTTATTACTACTAGCCCATACTGTCCCATTGTTGAGCAAAGGCCTCCCCTCACTTCCGCTAGTCCCTTTCATAGGCGTCCAGCTCGTCTAGCCTACCAGTCTAGTCAACTAGATCTACAGATAAATATAAATTTTCAGGAATGGTTCTCTTCCTAGAAGAAGACCATTACGTTGCCGAAGATTTTCTCCACATACTAACACTTCTCCGCACAACTGCTGATAAAAGTTGTGGTCAATGCGAGATTCTTTCACTGGGAACGTATTTGAAAACTTACCAATACCATGTTAATGGAGATAAGGTAAGGAATAGTCTAAATATTCGATACTAGTAATAAATATCCTAACCTAGAAATAAACGCCCTACTCTAGATATAAAATGTCCTACATTATATACAAATGTCCTATTCTTCCTACTCTTGAAAGAAATGTCCTATCCTGGAAAGGACTGAATGTCCTAGATACATATTAGATAAGTATCATGTCCTATCTTAGAAACAAAATAATGTCCTACTCAAGAAACAAAATATCCCAGATAACAAAAATTATTATTTACGTGGTTTACATGGTTCACGTGTCTATCTGAGATACAAATATCCTATACTAGAAAGACATTTCTTATTTTTATAAACCTACATTTCTAAACCAAGACGACGTTTTAAAACCGAAGTAACATTTTAAAGTAACACTTAGAATATTTAATTACATAATCATCTCATTTAATTAAATAAACACAATAATCAGCTTTCTATGTGCACGCTTCTAAATGTTGCTTCACGAAAATGCTTTGAATATCTAAACTGCACACGAATTTGAACTTTAAATAATACGGAACAGAGGCGCAAACAGCTGACATTGAACTACATACAGCAAGTTAAAGCAGCCAATGAGGAACGAAGGAAACGGAAAGACTACCAATCGTGGAACTTTCAAGTTTTTCCAAACTTGTATGCGAGAACTCAAAAGGTTACTATAGTAGACGATAAAGTTTGACCACGCTATGTCTGCAGCACTTTGAGCTTGAAAACAGATAGTTGGAAACACCGCGAATTATATCACTATATCTATGAAACTGTAAATATTGTTCATTTATTCCACTGCAGATTTAGCGAGGTCAGATCTGTTCAACTCGTTCTCATACCGGGTGTATTAGGACTACTCCCGAAAACTTTAGCGGGTCCTATACCATGAAAAATATTTACAGTGAAACGAGAAAACAACATCAGCTGTCACGAAAAAATTTGACAGTCGCCGCGTACGTATTTGAGTTACATTGCGCGTGAATGCCAGCTCGACTGCCAACCGTTGTAGTGTCACCGCGCAGTGTATCTCGGATACGCTAGCGTTACTATACGTTTGCAATTGTCACATTTATTCGTGATCAAGGCAGTTCTATACATTTTTGCCAAGCAGGTACTGCATTTTCTATGAAACAGATGATTTGTTTTAGACGTTCACATATTTATATTGAAATTATATACCTATAGATTTTGTTTTATAGAAAAAAGTTATATTGAAAGGTAATTTTACCCTGCGAAGTTTTCGAAAGTGGTCTTACTAAGCTCGGTTTTGTCCATAGCATTTTATAAAAGGTAAAAAAGGCTAAGTAGAGCTTTTATTTTTTAGAAGCTTAGAATGAATTCTAAAGTAATTTTTCCTACTTATCCCAATTGAATGCTACAAGTTCTGTACGTAATAATAATAATGCATAATTTTTTCTTGCATTTCCTTACTTTTGTATATATTGTAAAATAACGAGTGAAATTGTTGCATATTTTTGTATCTGACATAATTTTATTTTTGTAAAAAGCATGTCTTCTAGAGTTATGTATAGGAAGTTTTGACATCAGCGCGATTTAACAGCATTGTTAACAAAAGTATTGAATAATGAAAAAAATTGCAACAAGGGTTTTTCTTTTTAACCGAATTCAATAAAGGAGGAAGTTCTCAATTCGGTTGCATTTTTCTTTAGTTTATTAGTTAGTATAAAAAGGTTTTGATATGTTTTATCATATTTTTTATTACGATAGCTTAAATAGTAAGCAATTCACAGGTACTTATCCCTAGTGTGGTGAAAGGTTTAACAAATGCATAAGTCTAACATAAGCTGCTAAATCGCGCTAACAAGTACATAATAAGTGATTTTGTAAATATTTTTTGTATTTAGTTAATTTTATAAAGTACTAGCGACCCGCCCCGGCTTCGCACGGGTGCAATGCAGTGATGATGATGATGTATTATACATATAAACCTTCTTCTTGAATCACTCTATCTATTAAAAAAACCGCTTCAAAATCCGTTGCTACAGACATTAGGACAGACGCGGGAAGCGACTTTTCTTTATACTACCTATGTGGTGACTAAGTAAAATTTTGTTGTAGTTCAAGTAGCTAAAACGTCTGATAACTAATGCTATGTTATCAAGCGGTTGTAAACGTGGTATAAATACGCTAGCATCTAACATTAAGAACGCTGTACTTACGCTTGCTTAAATTGTACATAGATTTATTTATGTTTGAAAGTCTTGTATACTTACTTGCATGAAAATAGATAGTAGCCGGTATGTAAGTTGAATTCTAAGATACTAGTCACAAGGTCGAATAACTATAGTTGTGGCATCATAAAGTCCAACTTTCTGGTCGAACTTTGCTTTCCAATTCAAGGTCATCTTTTTACACGCTTTATTTTTCCTTCAAACAAAAAAATAGGACAAAAACTTGTCTTCTCTTCCGTAGAAAGAAAAGGACAACGTTCTGTCTTCGGAAGAGAATAATATCTGTCTTTTTTGCGTCAAACAAAAGAAAGGAAAGAAGTATTGTAAGTTGTCTTTTCTTCCGTAAAAAGAAACGTGGTCTAGCCAGTGTCATCTTTCAAGCATAATATAATAATTCGTATAATATTCTTTCAAGGCTACTAAATCTTTACTTCCGGCAACTTAAATCAGATTGTAGTGATCATGTATGCAGATATAGGCATGGCTTTAGCATGACTGCACGCTCAGCATGAACGCTCTATACGACGTTTCTTTGTACTTAACAGAAGACGATTCATACTTTTCTAGTTTATTTTGTTTGACCTAAAAGAGACATAGATTTAGTCTAGTCTAATCTAGTCTAATTCTCTATGGCGCTCATGCTAAGATTGCTACATTGAGATCGTTTATACATTTTTCTAATTTTCTTATTAAAAGTGTTATAATTCCTGGAATTACGAGTTGATAGAGATTTCCCGTATCAAGTATTTTTTCATGTGTATTTTATAAATAAATAAATAAATAGGTACTCTTGGACATATCACACAATGTTCTCTAGTCCCAAACTAAGCAAAGCTTGTTCTATGGGAATTAGATTTTTGATGGAACACTTATATAATTTTTTTTGTGTAAATACATACTTATGATACATAGTAACACGCAGACACAGAACAAACATTTATGTTTGCCATACACAAATGTTTGTTCTGGGTAGGGATCGAACCCACGACCCACAGCACGGAAGGCAGAGCTACTACCGACTGAACCATGACGACTGTGTAATATTGTAAATACTGTATAGTTGTAATTATCTTTATCTATTTCAGGTTGAAATAACCCCATGGCATTCAAGCATGCATAACATGGGTTTTGCGTTTAATCGCACAGTTTGGAACAATATAATGGAATTACAGGATCAATTCTGTGCATACGATGATTACAACTGGGATTATTCGCTTCTCCATCTGTCTCAGAATCGGCCGGGACGGGAGAAGTTCAAAGTTATCATGTGTAAGGGGCCTCGGGTGTTTCATATCGGAGAATGGTGAGTACTTGCGGAGAACGCCATCTATGTTCTAGATTTGGTGCCTACTTAGTGATTGGTAGTGGTTAAAGTTGGCAAAAGCGCCATCTACAAAAGCGCCATCTAGATTCTAGACTAATGACATAAAGTTTAGTATAGATAGTACAGAATTATAGATGACTGTAGTGCGCTTTTTCAGTGGACGTATTATCATAATAAATATGTTTTTTCCAGCGGGTTTCATCATAAGAAATCAAACTGCAATGCTTCCACAGTTATAAGCAAAGTACAGAAACTTCTACAGACTGCAAAACCTTACCTTTACCCTAGCAGGTAATTAATTCAAAATTACTATTACTTATAGGCACGGTAGACATCCTTCAGATTTTGTTGTTTGGGTGTTGCTAATGTTGATAGGTATATAAGTCTACTAAATAGTATACTTAATTCACCTAGGTGAAAAGCCTTGGTGAATTAAGTCGACGGCACCGTTTTAACTATTATTTTCATTTTTTTATGTATTTTTAGAGTTACAGCGACCGTCACTGCCGGCGGTGCTAAACATAATAAGAAATTGACTAAAGGAAATGGAGGGTGGGGAGATATAAGGTAAATAACATAGTGTGCAAAAAACCATTTCCGATTTCCTGTCGGTGTTTTTCTTCACCATTTACATTTTATTTTTTCAGAGATCAAGAACTATGTACAAACATGACGAAAGTTGGACGAGAACCTAGAAAGTACCCGTACTATTCATAATAATGCAATAATTCGTAAATTGATTCAGTAAGACATACCTCACTTTATGATAGTTAACTAACAGATGTCAGTAGGTAGAGCAAGATACGTGTTAGAAAGAGTCACATTTTTTTTCATTATAAACGGGGCAGTGTTGGCCAAAGGACAATCTATCTTATATTAAAAAAAAGGTACAGTAATGGCTTAAAATCAATGTTGCTATCTTTATTAGTGTGAAACTAGAGATAGATTGAATATTGGGAAGCTTTCAATTCTTTTTAAAGAATAAAAAAAAAACAAGTAAAGAGTTTTTGACATTTTTTCAATAAAAACATGCTGGCAAATAAGATTCCAAATTTCAAGTCAATAGCTCTAATAGTTTTTGAGATAATACGGTTTGTGACAGACGGACGGATGGACAAAGTCGCACCATAAGGGTTTCGACGGCCAAAAAATCTATAGTTGAGATTGAGACGCGATTGACTAAAATAGCATCGTACAATCTTCATGCAATTTAGAGATTGTTTAGTTAGCTTACAAAAAGTAGAAAACTCCCACAGTAATTCGTAAACGATCAATAACTTTATTTTGATAAAGAAACTATACAGTATTTATTTAACAGTATTTTATTGCACAATTTAATATTGACTATAGAAACGAACAAAATGTAATTTTAAAATTGGTTTTAATGGCATTTTGTTTGAGCCATGGGTTTTTTTTTACCTACAGGGTGCGATAAAACTACTCTAGAAAACTTCGGAGGCGTTTAAGTACCCAATATGAACAACTTTTATAGGGATGTATGAACCAGCTCATATTTTTCCTTAGGCAAAGTTTTCGGGAGCGGTCTCATAACACCGGATATGTGGGTTATAATGTTAATAGAAAAATATCTGACCCATATATAATATAAAGTCACTGTTTAAATATGACTCATAAACGTACATAAAACGTAAGTGCCGTATTCGCGCCATAAGTTACCTGTCAATTGGTAGCAGCCATTTTGACAGTTATCGCAGGTGACATTAATAATTTACAGCTATTACATTTGATTGTCATATTTGGGAGCTGTCAGTCGTTTAAAGGGTGCCTTGTAGATACCTCTTATCTAAAACTGAATGCCCCGCTTTAGTAATCCAAAGTGATACGTATTCCTTTACGTACAAGAATAATTTTGTTATATCCGGCTGTGCGGCAACCCGCAGTAAGCGTGAAGTTTTAGATTAGATGTCCATTTACTGATAACAGAGAAATATAGTTTCGGATCAGCCCTAGCCAAGTTTATTACCGTTACGGAATAGAAACCATCAAAAATGGGAATGGTATTTAATTGTCATTTCCATACATTTTTTAGTGTCTGGGTATTACTATGCATTACAAGTTAAAAAAAGTATACCAGCAATCAAGTTTCCATTGTTCAAGCTTTGCTACGAGTAGTTTTCTGTTCTCTAGCGATTGTACAATGATGGCTTCATTCAGATATGTATGTGTTTGTAGTTTGTACTTGCGTTGAGTATTTATTGATTACCTTTGACAATAAATTAAAATATTAGTGAAAATACAAAGCAAAAATGATCCGTCAAATTGAAACTAGTATTAACCAAAGTCCAGGTTTCCATTTTTTTTACATTTTAATATAGCGCCTTAAGTATTTTGTAATACACTGTTATATTTTATCGAACTTTTACTTTTAAATTCCACTATAGTATTATAAAATGTACTTACCTAGGTACTTGTATTGTGTTGTTAGATTGTTATATTTTTCTGTTGAATTTATGCCAAAATCTCAACACAAAGTTTTGTAATTAAATAGTTTAAAATATAAAATATTTAGATTAACCTTCTTTTATCCATAGTAAAGATCCAATAGTATTTTATTTACTGGATCGAAAATCAGGTACATAATATGACTGCGAGTTCGTAAAGCATTGCTGTTTTACACTCAAGCCATCCAAATGTGAAGGATAGTCCAGCAGTAATGTAACAAAATATGGTCGCGTGTAAGCATAACTTAATACAGTTCTCTGTGAATAAAATGTAATTGCATAGATATATATTTATATTAAGTGTTATTTGTATAGGTTGGCTCTTTTTTATTGGGTTTTAAGGTTTGGACCGATATTGATAAAATTCTACATAAAACGCAAAAATTTCACAGCAGATTTTTGTTTCGTGTTCATACTTTTGGTGGCAAAAAATATGAAAGCTGTTGTTAAAGTATGAACGCATACAAAAGCTAAAGTAGTAAAATAAATAAAAACACGTACAATTTACGTAGGTAAGTTTTCGCACAAATATACCATTTTCTACGCAAAACTGGGCGCAGTAAGTCGTTTAGAAATTTAGAAAGTATGTAATGTACGACGCACTACAGCATCCCGTACATCAGGCATGCAAAATAGCTGATCTTAGATGCTGTATAAATCACTAAGTAATATGACTACCTAATATGCAAATGTTTCTTTTAGCGTGATAAAATCAATAGTATGTGCCTTTCTTATTTTAAGACCTAGGTACAATCTGTTCATTTAAACACAGTCTCAGACCCTTGAGTATAAAAATCTGTTATCTATCAAACTTAAAGTATGTTTCAACACGACATGTTACGAACTTACTATGCACAAAATCCCTAAATAGTGTCTAAAGGCACGATTTTTATTGGAACAAAAAAAACTTGTATTATGGTCAGCTTTCTTTCAAACGTATTGAAACAAGCTTTATAGTTACTCCGAATAGGAAACACTTACTACTTTTTACCGGACTACGTGCAGATAACGAGAGTAATGGTTATGGTACTACTGCAGGTTAGCTAGTATAAAAATAAAACTAGTCATTACGTTGCTTAAAAATCTTGCTTCTACAAGAACACGTCTGAATACGAAAGAAATGAATAAAAATATAGTTGGATAAAAGTAATAAACTTTTCTTTATCATACTTTTCAAAGTGGCCTGGTACCCGTGTAAAAAGATCGCATATCAAATTACTCGAAGTTGATAATTCGTTTACGCGTCGAATACCCTGGCTAGCCAGGGTATTCAAGTCTACAAATTAGTGTACTTAATTCTCCGCAAGTCATCTAAAAGTATTTAAATCTACTAAATAGTGTACTTAATTCACCTAGGTGAATTAGCTCTGGTGAATTAAGTCGACCACAAAATTCTGCAATTTTTGGAAATCGTTTTGGTTCCTATCTATTACTTTTTACGTTTTTTAGGTAATTTTAAAATGCTATGTGGACCTGCATTTCACTAGCTGTACCTACCTACCTAACTTAGATAGATCGGATAGGTGCAACAGCTAATGGCACAGGGAATTCTAAAGCTAAACATTACTCAGAAAGGCAAATAGGCTAAGTATATAATATGGTCAATATTGAGTGTAATCTACAACCGAAAACAAAATGCAATATTTTGAAAAAAATTATAGAGCAGGTTTTTTTTAAAGAAAAAAACGTTATGTTTTCAGGAAGTCAGCAGCTGACTTTTTCTATGGAACAGAATCTTCTTTTCTTTATGTCTCCGCAGTTTTCGGGAGTAGTTTTTCGTAGTTTTATTGTATGTAACATTTTTAAGCAACGAATTATGTATAAGATTTTATAATCCAAAAAATCGACCGAGTGGCATCCAAATGTACTACTACCTACCACTAAAGTGGAATATTGTAATACTTACCAGTATATTAAAGTATGTTTGTTTATACAATAAAGAATTATTAAAAGTAATGTTTTTGATTGGAAACCTTAGATAGGTACCTACCTTGTTTTTAATTTACATTAACGATCTACCACGAGTGGTTAGAAACAATCATGAGATTGTACTGTTTGCAGATGACACTTCACTTGTATTTAAAGTGAAACGACGACAAACTAATTATGACGATGTAAATAATGCAATCTCTAAGGTTGTAAACTGGTTTAATGTAGACAATTTAATCAAATCGTAAGGACAAAAAAAACTGACTGTAACAAAAATTTTGGTTGCCATTTTTAACCCACTTCAAAAAAGGAGGAGTTCGGTTGTATTTTTTTTATGTTTGTTACCTCGGAACTCCCGTCATTTTTACTATAATAAGTCATAACCAGGCGTTAGTATTTTAGTTGATTTCAGTACCTAATGATAGTTGTTAAAAATAAAATATTTTTTATATTCCTATTTAGGTAGTAAAGAAACCAATTTGTAATAAACCAGACTAAAATTTATTATCAAAAATACACTTTTAGGACTTCTTTTTTTAAAACTAAGAAATTCAACTGTCGTAACTTTTTTGTAGTTGACAGTAGTGGCATGACCAGAGGGGTGATCACGAACTAATCTGACAGTCGCCACGTTACGTATAGAGTCCTTTTCATCACAGAGTACATTTTATAAATAAGGAAACTTTTCATGAAAGAAGTCCCGCGGAAATTTCCGGAACTAAATTTTAAAACTAAATTTTGAATTAGTTGTCAGGTGCTGTTATTGTGTTCGGAATTCGGATGCTATTGCGTTTTTATTTGGTTTCTGTGATCAAAGTCTTGTTTTCAATGCCTAAAGCTGTTAAAAGTGCTGACCAAGAAATAATACTTAAGGTCGACTACAGCGACGCGTCTGCGGGACTTCTTTCATGGAAAGGACTCTACCTACTGTATTTGAATCATATTGCGCGTCAACGCCATCTCGACTGCAGAATATTGTAGTGTCACCGCGCAGTGTATCTCGGATACGCTAGCGTTACGATACGTTTGCAATTGTCACAAATATTCGTGATCAAGGCACGGACACTAAAATTATTATGTAAAAGTAAATAAACTAATATCTAACGATGGTTTCATGAATTTCATTACGAACCCAAAGAACAGTTTGCACTGTTGGTTACAATTTGAAGTAGTCTTACCACACTATCTGCAGGGCTAAATATATTGCAAACTTTGATCTATTATTGAAAGCTTTTGTGCTACAATAATTACAACCTCTGTACTACAAAAGTTCCTTTAAAGGTACAAAATACAAAATAAAATACAAAATTAAATCTATTTGCTCATCTCATATATTGCATGCTTAGTGTGGTCAAACTTTACTTGACTATGAGTGGACCACAGAGTTACCCAGGACCATTTGCGCTGGCAGTTTACTTAGGCCTTCACATTTATGATTTATACAGCGTCAGGAGGCAACCTATGCCTACACTTAACGACACACTGTAGTGCCTGTTACAATGTTTAGATGGAGTATACCATCCTCTCAGCCTAGTCAGCCATATTACTACACGTATTGACGCAAAAACAAACTAGACATCTGGCTTCGAACAAATAAATCAGTGCTCAAAAGAATTTACCAAACATAAGAGACTATAATTTCAACAAAATTTTAACACTGTCTGACGTAGATACATCAGCGAAAGCTGCTCGTCTATCAACAAATAAAGAAATAAATATCCACAGGAAAGACATCGTCAATACGTGCGGAGCTGACTAAGCCCAAGGGTTTCCTCATGATGTTTTCCATTAAGCTGGCAGTTAAGTAGATATTATTCCTCAATTTTCTTATGGCCACGTTTCGTAGACATGCCTGCCTCCCATGTTTTGGCAACTGTGCAGTAAAGCTGCATAGCAGCTCTCGCGTCTTCCACGGAGCTGTGCTCACCGTGCTGTATCTCTATACCCAGAATCTCTTTAGCTAGGCGTTTCAATGACGGTGTACTACCTTTTGTTATCTGAAAAAAAGTTACAAGTTTAATATTAGACTAGCTGATACCCCGCGACTCTGTACGCGTGTGAAACTTTCCACCAAAATATCTGTCAACCAGCTTATGATCAACCTTGTATCAAATAGCTGCTTTTGGTTTAGAGAGTTCAAGCTGTATCTAAGAATCCACATCTTTGATTTCAATAAAATATAGCCAGTTTTTTATACAGCCTTTTTCTTCTGGTTTTTGCGGTCAATGAATTCCTTTATACTTACTTTTCTAAATGGTTTATATCTAGAAGTGTCTCTTATATTACGCTTAGCATGAGATAGGAACAGTACACTCAAATCATTCTTCAATGAATGCCCAACAAGTATACGGCCTTTGATCAGCTCGGAAACCTCTTTTTGGACGGTTGAGAACTCTTCACCATTCAAAAGGTCTTCTTTCCTGACTCCGCTAACACTAGTTCTATAGTCTTTAACTTCTTCCCGTGCTTTTACAAACTTATCGTACACACAGTCACCAAATTTATTGACAATAGAGACTCTAGCTAACATGTGATCGTCACCGTTGTAACCGATTCCAACCATCTCACAGTCCATTGCTAAGAATTTTGTTAGTTTATTTTTTTTTTGCTCATTCCCTGTACTAGTGCTATTAGAGTTGTCATTTTGAGCGAGGTTCATGCTTCTAACGTTCTGAACTGCATTTAAAAGATCATCTTTATCTTTCTTTTTTCTTGAGCGGCGGAATGTGCCAGTGTAGTGATCGTTTTTGTCATCTTTTGGTTTCTCAGTCTTCTTCTCCATGAGCAGTGTATTGGATAGTAATTTCTGCCAGTTCGCATCAATAACACCACGAACAGCAACAGTTAGGTTAGATTTCTCATTCGAGTTACGCTTCCGTTTTTTCGATGTTTCTATCATTTTAACATCAATAAGTTGAGAGAGTATAAACTTTAGAATGTATGTAAAACAATAACATGCACTAAAAACGATTTTTAGAATAAATTCAACAAGAATCAAAAGTAAATAGAGCACGTCTCCAATGAAGCCATTTGACATTTTAGAAACTGTCAATTTTGGATCAGACTGTTCAAAATATTTTCAATGTCTCTCAGCTTTGTGTTGTCAATGTCACACGGATTTAACGCACTGTAAGTTTTTCAGCAGTGTTTTATTTATTAATCACTAGATTCAAGAAAAAATCTGCTGATGCTTTGCCTCACCGAGCATGTCCACGGAGTACGTCCCAGGCAAGAGGCAATACAGTGTGCAATGTGACTGTGATGACTCGCTGTGTGCATCAGATAAAAACGAATCACCAATGCAGTGCACAGTGCGTGCAGTGCGTTTTTTTTTTATTTGAGCATAGACAATCACAATCTCGTTACAGACTTTCTGTAGCATTAGTAACGTTCCATAGCTAAGCTACTATGTACGTACCGAGTAATAAAAAAGTTTTACAGGACAGATGAAGGTGGTTTCTCTCTAGTTCTGTAGGTTTCTCAATCACTACATAGGTACATGAACATTTTGATGCAATTATTTTCTAAAGTTTTACATATAACTACATACTATTACTTATTTATGTATGTATGTAGTTTTTTTAAACCATATCTGGTATTTTCAAATGGGTCTAGGTTCCGAACGTTTGTTTACATAGCGGGAAATTCAAATTTCATAAAAGTGACACTTTTGAGCTTTACATTGCTAGGTTTGTTCAATATCCGAAATTTTGGTAATTTGAAAAGAGCAGCAATGTAAATTCTGTTAAGTGACGTGTGCTGTGGAAATGTAAATAAAAATTGTACACAAGCCTCGAAGAAAAATGACAAAAGCCGACTCGGGCTACGTGTTTTCCACAGCGATAATGGTGGGAGAACTAATGAAATGTTGACATCGGCGTGCCGCGTCGTATACTCCAGTTCACACTTTCTAATCGTCGCGAGTGGACTACGAGCGAGCTCTCGTACCTATATTACGAAATGTCGTATGAAAAATTGTTCGATCGCCTCAGCGCTCACGGTCAAGTGCACCTTATCAAATACTGGCCGGAAATAAGTGATAATGAACGGGAGCAATTGGCGGGAGAGATCGCGAAACTCGACTTAGCGGAAGTGAACGAAATATTCCGTCGCGCTAACGAAACCACGCAAGTAATTTTGGAGAAATTAGACAATGATTTGAAGCCTATTCCTCAGACGCACTATGAATCGGTGCCCGGACTTTCTGAGGTAAAAATACAAGATTATGAGTCCATTGGTCTAAAGGAGATTTCCGAAGGTAAAGTTGGTGTTTTACTTCTGGCTGGTGGACAGGCAACCAGGCTTGGCTTTGGACACCCCAAAGGTATGTACGATGTTGGACTACCATCACACAAAACTTTATTCCAAATCCAAGCGGAAAGAATTGTCCGTGTACAACAAATGGCAGCAGAAAAGTACGGAAAAGAAGGCAAAATCACTTGGTACATCATGACTTCGGAACACACTAAAGGTCCGACTGCTGACTACTTTAAAAGCCATTCTTACTTTGGCCTTAACAAAGAAGATGTGGTTTACTTCAACCAGGGAAGGCTACCTTGCTTTGATTTCGAAGGCAAAATTATCTTGGATGAGAAGTATCATCTGTCATCGGCTCCAGATGGCAACGGTGGACTGTACAGAGCTTTGAAGACTCAAGGAATACTCGAGGATATTGCTAAACGTGGGGTCCAACACTTACATGCTCATTCTGTTGATAATATCCTAATTAAGGTAGCTGATCCGGTATTCATTGGATACTGTAAGAGTAAAGACGCTGATTGTGCAGCTAAAGTCGTGCAGAAGTTGTCTCCGAGTGAGGCTGTTGGTGTTGTCTGTCAAGTGAACGGGCACTACAAGGTGGTTGAGTACTCTGAACTGACAGATGAGGCAGCCGAGCGCACGAACCCTGATGGACGTCTAACCTTCTCGGCTGGAAACATCTGTAACCACTACTTCTCATCAGCATTCCTTACAAAAATCTGCAATTTCGAATCTAAACTTAAACTGCACGTCGCTAAAAAGAAGATCCCTTATGTGGATTCTGAAGGAAAACGTCAGAAGCCGAACGAACCGAACGGAATAAAAATGGAAAAGTTCATTTTTGACGTGTTCGAGTTTGCTGAAAACTTCATCTGTTTAGAAGTAGCGAGAGATGTTGAGTTCTCTGCGCTTAAAAATGCTGATTCCGCTAAAAAAGACTGTCCATCAACTGCCCGGGAAGATCTACTGAAACTTCATCGGAAGTATATCAGAGAAGCTGGAGGAGTGATAGCAGATGGTGTCGATGTAGAAATATCTCCTCTGCTGTCGTACGGTGGAGAAAATCTGACTGATCTGGTCAAAGGCGAAGACTTCACCATATCACCATTCCATTTGAAGAGTATGCAGGAATCAACCACCAATGGAGTGAACGGAAAACATTAAATACAAGAATTAAAAATGCTAGAAGTATACTGTATGTCGGTAGCATATTATAAAAAGACTGAAGAAAAAATATTTTAGTCATTGCAATGATAGTTTCAATAAATCCTTCATGAATTTGCAATAATATTTTTAAAATACTAGCAAGAGTTATTGCATTTCTTTTCGTCTATCATTCAGTCTTGGTTTTGCCAAAAAAAAATTTTTTTAAAATTTTTTAAAATCATTTAATTAAAATCAAAGGCATTCAGTTATAAAATAATTGACTGTTTTTAAATAAAATAGTTTAAAAAAAATAGTATAGGTATTGAGTGATTGTAAAAATCATTGAGATTTTTTATTGAAAAGCAATAAGTTATGTATTAAATAATAATAATGCTAGTCTTGTAACAATCTTATAAAAATAAAATAATATAAAAAGTTGATTGCCTGCAAATTATCTGTGTATTTAGTTCTCACAAATTATTATTTTTATGTGTTTTCTTGGTGAAAGAACAGCACATGAACAGTTTAAAAAAATTGTGTAATTTATGATTTTTTACTTGTAAATAGAACTTATATTTTAATGTGTTTAGTATAATTGATAAATTTTAAGCACACTATTTACAGTGCCTCACTATATATTTTGGTACAGCCAACGTTAAAATGACTCTTTCAAAGATGTTAATTTTATAATGGCTAATCATATATTTTCATCAAAGTAAATATTTTTATGCTACTGCTTTCTCAAGCCATAAATTGAAAAAAACTACAAAAAATAGGGTAGTTTTTAATCTCTAAAAAAACTTTTGTTTTGTTCAATCGTGAATTCATTATTATTGTTTTTGATTTGACTATATACCAAGAATTACCTTATACATATATATTTTATGTGCCTACTTATATTACGCAGCTGTCACAATATTCGTAAGGCTCAAAGGCGCGCTAGGTAAGTACGTATAGGTACATATGTATAGAATAAGTTCTTCCAACTTTCAATAAAGCAATCGAATTCTTTATATTTGATTTACACTCTAGTAGTTTATATATAGCATATAGGTATATTTTACTGTTATACATCAGTCATGGGACAAGCCGATAGCCCGCCTGATGTTATAACCAGTGCCTATAATGATGCATTGCCTCACTAAGCAGATCCACTGTGGACCTGCTTTGTGCATTACACTGCGCCCATCACTCTCAGGTGCTGGACACACAGAAAAGACGTAAGACGCAGACGGGGCGCAGACAAATGTCTCAAATGCTTATACAAAATGTATAGAAGCGTCACGACGCCAAAACATACAGAAGAGACGGGGCGCGGGCGCAACTCTTACGTGTGCGCTTGTCCGCGACGCGTCCTCGTCTTACGTTTACGTCTCTTCCGTCTGGCTTGCACCTGACACATGCACCGGCACCCACACCCTTCAAACCGATACACGCGACATCACTGCTTGGCATGTTGGCGGAAATAGGTAGTACATAACACCAACAGCGTAGTAGAAAGATAATTAAAAATTTATTAGAAAATCAGTGATTAGAATCATATTAAATAATGCATAGACTATTAAAAAGCCATTAAAGTTTCTAACTTCAATATAGATTGTTGTTGCTTAACCTGCTATACAAATTGTGACCTTAACGGTTAGTTAATAGAATCCAACGTTAACGTACCATTCGTCCATTCACCGACCTTGTGTGTACAAGTTGTCGGTTTTGCTGGCGATAAAAATCATATCCATTTATTAAGTTTCAACGAAATGAAAGTTTAAAAAAATATAAAAAAGTTTATTTGGCTCAAAAAACTTACGAGTACGTACTTAAACAAACTCAACAATCAAAGATTTCTATCATACCACACAAAAGCAAACCTCTGGTGACGGAATTTTTAGGCCTCCGTCGTGGCTTAATGACTGCTAAAGATGGGACCGACAGTTTAACTTGCCCTCCGAAGCACGGAAAAAACGCTCAAATGTTAATGCCACTAATGGTCACCCATTCAAATAGTGACCAAGCCGAACGGCGCATAGTTATGCAGTGAAGATTGACGAAGTAAGATACCTACGCCACAAACGCTTTATATCCGACACGAAAAAGGATGACACTGCTCACAATTATATTCTAAACCGTATAGGTACCTATTATTATATAATTACTAGCTTCCGCCCGCGACTTCGTTCGCGTCCCGTTGGATCCCGTTGATTTTTCGGGATAAAAAGTATCCTATGTTACTTCTAATACCTACCTCCAAAAATATGTGTATCTAGCATGTATCTAGGTACAAAGTTTCATGATGATCGGTTAAGTAGTTTTCGCGTGAAAGCGTAACAAACTTCATTCACATTTATAATATTAGTATGATACTCTGTGACAGTAGTTTACTTCTAGAGTCCTTTTCATCCAAGAAGTCCCGCAGACGCGGCGCTGTAGTCGACCTTATTTCTCGGGCAGCACTTTTAACAACTTTAGGCATTGAAAACAAGACTTTGATCACAGAAACCAAATAAAAACGCATTAGCATCCGAACACATTAACAGCACCTGACAACTAATTTAAAATTTAGTTTTAAACTTTAGTTCTGGAAATTTCCGCGGGACTTCTTGGATGAAAAGGACTCTAATCACGAACTCTTCAAATGGAAAACAAACATCATTGTGGTATGAAAAGAAAGACTATCTAATGTGTTAGTTGGTGCTAGCTAGAAAGTAGAAACTAACGCTGTCAAGAAACGTTTGTGTTTACAAATTGGTCTTAGCGGCACTTACACATTACCTAGGTACTATTTATCGAAAAATTCTGCATCAGTCATGTACCTACGTAACTAGGCAGTGATAAGGAAAATATGAAAATAACCTATAAAATATGAATAGATCGGCTAAAATTGAGGCTCAATATGTACCAAGTCCCCTACCTACCTACCTAAGTTATAGATTCATAACCAGATAGTTGTTACATTATTGGATATACATATGTAGGTAAGTATTATTAAATGCTTATTTTAATATATCTAATTGTACTTCGTTTTCATAATATAAGTTCCTTAAAAATGAAGTTTACTTTTTTGGTTATAACAAACATATTTCTTATGTTTTCACAATTTTTAACTTACAAGTAAAAAGCACCTACAATTTTTTTTATGTTAAAAATTTTTGGAGTTCAATGATACGTCATCAACTACCGGTGCCGACAGTACCTCCCTACCTCATAAAATTACCTTACTACTACTTACTAATAATAAGAACACTTCTCTTCTTCGCATTTATTCTATTATTTACGATGTCTAAAGTGTATTTGGATAGGTGTATGCCTCTACTCAGCTACATAGTATAGATAGAACTTTCTGTGTAGGTAGGTCTGATTTGAGGTTATGTTCACCTACCTCTGGGACCTAGCCTTGGGGTTATCGTCTTCGTTTTTTTATAACTAGAGACAGAAAAACTAAGATGTTTTTTGTGTAAAAATCATTTCAATATAAACAAAACTTTGGAATGTTAGGATAATACGAGTGGGTAGGTAGGTACTTGTGCATACAATCAAATTAGTGTCAGCGGATGTATGGAATCGTGAAATAAGTAGATAGTCTATGATGCGCAAATGGATGGAGCTTTTTTGAACGAAATACCTACCTAAGTACGTAAGTACCTACCTGTATTGTATAACCACAGAATATAAGTCTAGTCTCGCCTAGTCTAGCGCATCGCATCATAAACTTCACGATTGCCTAGATCCGCCGACCACACTGTAGGTAGTTAGGTCGTACTTTTTACTACACCTATGTCGTAATATTCGCGCAGTTTTCGTAACACAGTGACCAAATTGAAAACCGGTACCTCTGGTTTTATAAGTATAAAAGTAAGTGGTTTGACTGGTTTTGATGATCTTTCGATATGCATAGTTTTTGGTTGATGGTTTTGGATGGCACTGACGGTTTAGTGGTAGGTAGCAAGTGTAGCATCCGGTTATCCCACCTTCCGGTTATAGGGACCGTTTGCAGATCGAAAAAAAAAACACCCTGACCTAAGCGTGACCAACCAAATCTCTGATTTACAAAACTGTAGACTATGGCCGTGCTCACTTTGGACACGAATTTGTTCGTACGTAAACGTACGAGTAATGTTCGTACGAATTGAGTGCTCACACTGAATACGTTTTTCTCCGTCAAATAGTACGACTGCGTGATAAATCCCAACAAGTTCGAACGAATTGTATTCGGACGTCGTCATTCGTGCGTAGTCGTAGGTACGAATCAAATTCGGATGAAATCGTATCCAAAGTGAGCACGGCCTTATATTTACTCGAGCGTCTCAATTTCGAATTGAGCATTAGTAGTATAGTTAGCATACGGGCATAAAATCGTGGGCTCGAGCGAATGTGATTCGTGCATAAAATACGTAGGTACCTGTACACTTATACCTAGGTACCGTAGGTAGGTAGGTACCTACTTAGATTTCTCATAAAATGTGCAAATTGCTAAAAGTTAGCTCACTTCAGTTAGGTTATTTACGAGTACCTACAGCTAGATAATTTAGAAGTGAAAGTATTACCTACATAAGTAATAGGTCAAATTGTCTACGCTGCGCAATACTTGACATTTTGTAACAAAGAATTCGCGGAGTTTATGCCCATCTACAAGGTAGGTAGGTACCTACCTACCTATCGTCTTCAAAGGTTACCACCTGCCTGCACTACCTACCTATTATATGCTATTACCGACGTAAGTAGTAGAGTAGGTAGGTACATACCTACATAGCATAGGTAGGTACCTAGGTATACCTACCTAAGCGACGAGAATCGGTAGGTAGGCTATGGGCTAAAGCCTTATTATGCCAGTGTGGAATATACTGAAGAAAGGGGTCAACGAACGCTAAGAGGTAGGTAGGTTCTTTACCTCAATCTTATGCATACCGTATTCTAAGCACGGCGTTAATGCACAATGTGCGCGGAATAATCATAGTCACTTAGAGTAGGTAGGTAATCCAGAGGTGTTAATTATCAGTTGAATTTTTTTATTAGTTAATGATAAAATGATAAAAAAAATATCAATATTTTTAATGGTTGATTTCATCTGAATAAATATTCGATGAACTCGCTTATATAAATTTATTAATACGCATGAGTGAATGATTGATGATCTATGCTATGATGAGGGGATGAATGAATTTTGAACAATGAACTTTCCTTCATACTTTTTCAGGCTTAGGTCTGTCTTTAAAGGTGTCTATATTAGCTCAATATTGTTTTGAAAATTATCAGTGTTAATAAAAATATTCGATTACCTCCATATTGTTATCAAATAACAGTGATTTTTTTTATTAGTTGTTTATAATGGTTGAAAGAAATATTAAACACCTCTAGTAGGTAAAATATAGCAGGGTATACGGGTACTAACCTATTAGACCTATCCCGAATTCCCGATATTATAATACACCAGCTTTCTTCCGCGTCGAGTTTGATCCTGTTTGTTAATTTTCCGATACAAGAATTAGGTAGTTTATGTGTTAATCCAGTTATCAAACTCTTAATATTCCAAGTTTCATCCAAATTGCATTTCAAACACCCCTACCCTATAATATAAAATGTGTTAGATAGATACTACGAAACTATAGTAGGTGCCAAATAACACCGCAATACAGGTCATTCACCCACCTTCACCACGATGTCGCAAAATTCAATTTATGAATGGCTAATTCTGTCGCTTTCCATACAAACCTGTCGCTAAGACGGTAATCGCTCGAATCTCGTAGTACTGTTTGTTTACCATACATAAATTGAATTTTGCGACATCGAGGTGAAGGTGGGTGAATGACTTGTATTGCGGTGTTATTTGGCACCTACTATACCAACAAGATATGGATGGAAAATAAAAGTGAATGCCAGTTGACCTTGACATTTGCGGAAGCCGCGCCATTGTGATTGTGTGTGACATTTAAAAGTCCGCGAAAATATTTTTGACGGCAGCATGATAGGGAAGTAGCATATCTTTAGAAAAATAAAAATTGAGGAAGCCGCAATTCCGTATGTATGTAGGTGCCCTGATATATTTCTCATAGTATGGAAAAAAATAAAGAAAACCAGATACGAATGTAATCTCCGGGTAGGGTTAGAGATACTTATCAAACCTCTTGGTGATCAGAAGCTGTGTTAGAAGCTCATTGAGGTGGCAGAGGATAGACCGAGGCACATCGGAATGTCAAAGTAGGTAGGTAATATTTTCCTAAGATCTTAAATAGTCCCCCAAAATTAAGTGTTGTAGTAGGTAGGTAGTACGAGTATACTAAATTATTTTGCGTCACGTAGGTTAGGTAGGTATGTAATTTATATTTTTTGTTTTTTTAGAAAGCTATTGCGTCGTTAGATAAGAATTATTTTGCGATTACTTAGGTACCTACCTAGCTATCTGCTAAAGTTAGTTTTAATCTTATCAAACTTCCTTTATAACCCCACCGCTCGTGATTTATTGACAAAAATATACCTAATGTATTTTCATTTTTCATACATTTTCAAGTGTAGGTATAAATAACTCGCGGTAGGTAGATATTATAAACATTAACACCATTAGCGCTGATCAGTGACTATGCTTGCCTGACTGTGATTTTTAATTTTGTGATTTTTTGTGGCTAGGCACTTTTTATTAGACACATAATTTAATATTTGTTTATGTTAACCAGCAGATGGGATAATCACAAAACTTGCAAACACAGCGTGGCGTGTACCTACCTAGCACTTTGGTACACCTACTTAATTGCTGGCTACCTGAAATTCAGCCATGATAGATAGTTTCTCCTAAGTAGGTACATAGTTAATACCGATTTGAAAATCCAGTTAAACTACTAAAGCAGTGGGGGTCTAAACAAAAGTCAAATACGATCAACAAAGAATGCTGTGCATAATTCAAGCTCACTCGACGTGATCAGAGGTCATTTACTTTCAATTTTCGAGGCCAAGCAACCCTTTTCTTATTTAAATGTAGCTGTGGAAACTTTAGGTACCTACCTAAGTAGAAGCGTACTAGCTTTATAACTTAAGTAGAAACCAGCTTCAGAAATTAATTTCCTGCTTCAAACGACATGCCATATAAGTACCTATAGGTATATGTACAGGTCGCATCGCAGGGTATGCGCTAGGTTTCAGCTGTGTAAACCTAGGCAGTTATGCAGTGGGTAGTGTACCTAATCTACCTAGTGTACCTACCAATATTTTTTTTAGGTTGCAGCACCCAATCGTTTTGGTATCGTTTAGGTAGGTACATACTTGCATTTATAGTAGGTATTAGTAGGAAAGAATAAAGTTTGTTATGTGTCGTATTATTGGCATTTTAACTAAAGTAGGTGGGTACCTACTTATCTTAAGATATGGTATCAAATCATTACGTTTTAATCTTATCAAATAGGTAGGTGCCTAGGTACTTATCTAATCTCAATATTAAGTAGGTGCAATGCACATTAAAGCACAATAAATATTTAACCACTCAAAAAAGAAATGTTGCTCAATCCTTTGATTAAACTGGGTTAAAACACTTCAATAAAACTCCGACATCTATCTAAGTATGATATCAGAAAACATAGGTAGGTACCTACCTAGATAAGTACTTACGTTTATTATTAAAAGTACCTACCTACCAAAATATTGGTGTTTTCTGAACTATCTACCTACTCTTCAACTTTTTAAGATTATGATAAGATATGGTATTACGAGAGGTCACTTAAGCGGGCCCAATAATATGGAATAGACTACCCACCTACCTAAGTTGGCGTTATGAAACAGAATCAGATGAATAAACTACCTAGACAGTCAAAATGTATGCACCGTTTCTGGTATGTCAAGGTTAGAAGAGATTGTTCGGTTTGGGTGCTACCTATTACATCGCTTTATTCGCCATAGCTGGAGCTGGGAAAATTGCAGATGGTATCCAAACCACCCCACGAATTTCTTACTAAACACTAGGTAGGTAGGTATTCTAAGGCCCGTGAGTAGGTAAATAGGTTCGGTAGGTATAAAGTAGGTATCGAAGGCCCGTATTCCGAGACAGAAATCGTTACTCAAGCATAGATTTGAGTAGAGATTTTCATACAAAAATCTATGCTTGAGTACGGATCAGTGCTTGAGTAAGGCTACGGAATACGGGCCTAATAATGTTATATTTCTGCTCTAGGATTGACGTGCACCGTTTTTTTAAGCGGCGGGATTGTAAATGTCACTTATGTTACGGTCACACATTTTTTTGAAGATTCATTCAATAATACCTACGTGAAGGATACTCTGCGGTAGGTTTATGGATTTTGGATTTGGATATATTTTACAGATTTAGTTGCTGTGGCACAAGACCTTAGTATTTATTTATTTATTATAAAAGTAACTTAACACATAGGTAACTGTATATATAATAGAAACATAACTGTACCTAGCTACTAGGTAGGTACCTACCTAGTGTACCTACCTACATATACCGTATCTAACATTTTGTAAAATAAGAGTTATACATTGTTGCTCTGAAAAGGTAGACATTCCGAAAAAGTCCTGCGAAAGCAGTGCAGTCTGGGGTCTTTACCTGGATTTCCGTTTGAAAGTTTGAAAAAAGTTTTCAAAGTTTGAAAAAAATCTACAATCGATTGATCTTCTGATCCCACATAAATTAGAAGGCTTACAAGACAGAGCTTGTAATTTTTATTTTGTATGATTATAAATTCTATTTGGTCAAGTGCTGACATCTAGCTGAAATTTAAAAAACTAAACTTACACTATCTAAATAACGATTAGCATTAAATAATTCGGTATATTTTTATAAAACCTGTATAATGATAATTTATATAGATAATAATAATTATTTGATCTAACACGAATGTCGGTACATACGTATTTAGTTCTAAAGTTATAAAAATAGCTCGCAAAGCGTTCAATAAACTCCACAAGACATGCGCCATGGCGCCATCTGGCCTATCTGGCCCTACTGTCAATCTGACACTAGATCCTGCTAATTTAAAATGTAGACTTCCTTGGTTCGATTAGCTGAAGCTTAGCATTCTTTTTAATTTAGTCGCGTTCGATTTTTATTCCTTTTTCTCTCTCTTACGACACGATCTAGCATACTGCTATCTCTTTTTTTGAATAGGTTTCGAAAAACCTAAATGGCGAACAACCCATGACATTTTCGTACCATTTACAAAAATGATATTTTCGAATCATATTTATGAGTTTTGATGTGTTTTAGTGATAAATCCAAGTATATAATGTAAATGTTTCATTTAGTGTCGTTAGAAATTAAGTGCGAAGTGCTTCGTACGTGAAAACTGCAGAAAGACTGCACCTACTCAAGTGAACAAAATTGGTATAAGATAGAAATAAAATCAGTGTGAAAACCTCGGTTTGAGAGCAAAACCTCCGTAAGTTCATAAAGGGCTTTATAAAAACACTATCCCTTTCTCTTCCAAGTGATAAACTGGCAGTGTTATGTGAAAACTCAGTAATTCTGTTTGCCACTTTGAAAAAAAAATATTGTCTTTCCCACAAAAATATAGAACTTAAAAAAATAAATAACCAGTTGCATTCCTCTCTATATAAACACTAGGGTTGTTAAAGAGTATTCTTTTTCTATGCACTACCTAGGGTCTATAGAACACGAAAATGGCTAAATCATTGCATTGTATAAAACTAAAATCCAAAGAGTTCTGAACTGAGTTGTGTTATAAAACTTGACGATGCTGCATAAATGTATTTTCTTGTGGTACTACTGAGGGTGTATAAGAAGAAAATGGTTACAATGAATTCATCGGAGAAGACTGCACAGCGGGCATGTCAACAAGGGCCTTCGAGGTTTGTAATTTTTATAGGTATTTCTGCATTATGAAAGAAATTCCCAAAAACTTTGGCCTGTTAATACCTAGAATACTCCCTAAAAGTATGCAGAGTAATGGCCGAATTCTGAAACATCACTCAAATTTAAACACCACTTAAAATTGCTTTGCCTCTGTTTGACATTAATCATTTGTAGGAGGTGGCAGTAATTTATGCATGAATTTAATATAAGTAGCGTTTTAGTCTTCAACCGTAAGACATTTTTTTTATTTGAGTATCTATTTTTTTTCTGCAAGTGTTTAAATAAATAAAAAATAGTATATTATGCAACTAGTGAATAAAAGACGGATTTAAATCGAGGGCCATAAATGAATCACGAGCAAGTGTGATTCATGATGATTCAAGTGTTAGAATCTTGTATGACGTGAGTGGTTCATGGCCCTTGGTATAAATCCGTTTTATTCAAGAGTTGCATACTATACGATACCATGACTACGAGAAAAAGAAAGATTGGAGGTTGTATAGCCAAATAATTAGATGGAGGTCAAATATATATTAGTGTGTTCTAAATTCAAACACCAAAACGGTGAGTAAAAGTGCTTTTCAGTGAATAACTGTTATCAGTGAATAAAATAACCTTTCTAGAGGAGGAATGGTATAAAAGCACTTACATAATAATATGTCGCCTTATTATAAAAATTATTTTTTCAGGGAAAACTCAAAATGCGTGAAAGATGAAAAAGAAAAAGAAAAGGACAAAGATAAGAAGGACAGCACGAACCTGCCTCCAAATGTTCAGACCCTGATGTCCACCATTCCTTCGCCCGAGGAGTCTCCCAACTACCTCATTTATAAACGGGTAAGTTTTATCAGTTGAAGCCAATCGATTCTCTTGTTGCATTTTTCTAAATGAATCTAATTTAAAGCACTAAAAATGTTACCCTCCCTTTCTCATAAACTGAAATGACTAAGATGGTTAAGCCGTGCTCACTTTGGACACGAATTTGTACGTAAACGTACGAGTATACTGTTCATACGAATTGAGTGCTCACACTGGAATACGTTTTTCTCCGTCAAATAGGCAGTGCACCGGTGATATCGCGTAACTGAACGTACGACTGCGAGATAAATCGCAACAAGTTCGGATTGTATTCGGACGTCGTAAGTAAACGTACGTATACGTACGACTGATCGCATGCAGTGTGAGCGCTCCCATAGTCCTTGGAAGGTCGGGATCATTCGTACGAATATATATTGTCCGTGACCTGGATTAACACATAGGCAACTTTTTATCCCGGAAAATTAACGGGATCCAACGGGACGCGAACGAAGTCGCTGGCTGAAGCTACTTGCAGGCGTCCATCGGCTACGGTAATCACTTACCATCAGGCGGGCAGTACCTATGCTTGTTTGTATTTAAAAAAAACTTCTTTGTTATTGATTACAGATGGAGGCGTTGATCGAGAAAATGCAAAATGAAAACACTGGGGTGCCAGTCAGAACTGTCAAGAGTTTCATGTCAAAAATACCTTCAGTGAGTTCATCCGATTGTATGGTACACTAGCTGATACCCGCGACTTAGTACGCGTGCGAAACTTTCCACCAAAATATCTAACAAGCAACATTCGTATGTTGCTTGTTTGAATCCCGTAGCAAATGGCTGCTTTTGGTTTAGAGAGTTCAAGCTGTATCTAAGAATCCACGTTTTTGATTTCAATAAAATATAGCCTAGTTTCCAATCTGAAAAAAGGGCTTCCGAATGGTATAAGTTTCGTTGAAATTGGTCCAGTAGCTAAGGCGTGATCCGCGAACAAACAAACAGATAAACAGACAAACTAGATTTTCGGAATCAGAATCGTTTATTTAGTAGATCTGCATATTTAGTTTATCAATGTCTTTAATTTTAGTTGAAGGCTGTTTTTACAGTTTTATAATAGTACTAGCCGTCGCCCGCGGCGTTCCTCGCGTTTTACCCTTTAGAGTGTGACTTTTCAAAATTCCTTTCTTAGTGCGCCCCTACACTATATAAAGATACTACCCTCCAAGTGTCATACCTCTAGGACTTATGGTTTAGGCTGTGCGTTGATTCTAAGTCAGCTTCAAAAGAGTTTTGTATATAACTAGCCGTCTCCCGCGGCGTTGCTCGCGTTAGAGTGTGACTTTTCAAAATTCCTTTCTTAGTGCGCCCCTACACTATATAAAGATACTACCCTCCAAATGTCATACCTCTAGGACTACTCTAGTTTAGGCTGTGCGTTGATTCTATGTCAGCTTTAAAAGAGTTTTATATAATATATATTGATAATGATAACTAGTTATATATAATAATAGTATAGATTACAGTACTATTTCTTCTTCCAGGTTTTCACTGGCTCCGATTTGGTAGCGTGGTTGAACCGTCACCTACCATTGGAAGAGCCATGGGAGGCGGCTCACTTAGCGCACCTACTAGCGGCACATGGCTACCTGTTCCCCATAGACGACCATGCACTCACTGTACGGAACGATAGCACTTACTACCGGTATGTTTTAATTTTCTATCTATCTATCTGAGGAGAACACGGTAGAATATGTGTCCTCCTGTGAAAAGGGAAGATTTTCCGCGCCGAGAGACCTATAAATAAATAAATAAAAGTTTTACTGAGGACAGGTACAACTTATAGTTACGTAAGGACTGGCAAAAGTCGTGCAAACGGCGGTCTTATCGTTTAATACGATATCTTCCATACGACCTTTACCAAAATAGTGTGCAAAATGTACATTTGGTATTTTTGCATTTCAGATTCCAAACACCATATTTCTGGCCATCTAACCAATGGGAACCGGAAAACACAGACTATGGTATGTCGTACATTAATTAATTATTTGATCGAGTGAGCGAAGCGAACTAAGATCTTAGTGACAAACTTGGGCAAAAATGCTTTGTATATTTGTTCAACGAGATCTTTTGAACCGCTTAACCAATCTTCACAGAATTTGGGAGGTGTACGGATAGTACTCTTAAGTTTTACTGGTTTGAAAAATGAAGTAAATCAGTCGAGAGGTTGTAAAGATATGAGGGTCCAAAGGGAGTAATAAATGAAGTCATACAAAAATATCAAGTGGGGTGTCATATGATAGCCCTATCATAAATAAATAAATATTCTTGGACATTACACACAACGCTCTCTAGTCCCAAACTAAGCAGAGCTTGTACTATGGAAACTAGATTGCTGATATAATACTTATATACTTTTTTTTTTGTTAATACATACTTATAATACGTAGTAACACCCAGACACAGAACAAACATCAATGTTTGCCACACACAAATGTTTGTTCTCGGTGGGGATCGAACCCATGACCCACAGCACAGAAGGCAGAGCTACTACCGACTGAGCCATGACGCCTGTCCAATCTATTATAATTCTGACGTAACCTGTAAATACGATAGACAACATTGAAAAAGACCCATTTTTCGAAGTAAAATGTCTAATTACTAATGATTCCCGCTGCTTTATGAAGACATTGTTACATTTTTGAAAACTGCATTGTAAGTGTACACTACGGCCGGCGGATCTAGACCGGTCTGAAGTTGCGCTTTCGGATTTTGTGCGCAGGTACAGGCGAGACAAACCACCTATTCGACCCTAAAAGTGACTACTGCGCAGCGTTCCGAACGAGCTTAACGCCGGTCTAGATCCGCCGGCCGTACTGTATAGTAACAAAGTTTCATCATTGCAAGTTTAAAAAAAATGTGGGACCAGCGGGCCTAGGGTAGTCATAAGACACCCCACTTGATATTTTTGTACATTTTTATTTTACTCCCTTTGGACCCTCATATCTTTACAACCCCTTGATCGATCACGAGATCTCAGTTCACGGCGAACTACTAGTTAAAAAAAAAACTTTTACAATTCTTTTTGTCCCTTACAGTGACGTCATCTGCGTAACTATTTTTTTTCAGCGGTGTATCTATGCAAGCGTACAATGCAGAATAAAGCAAGGTTAGAATTAGCGGACTACGAGGCAGAGTCGTTAGCTCGCCTTCAGAAAATGTTTAGTCGCAAATGGGAGTTCATATTTATGCAGGCTGAGGCGCAGAGCAAGGTAAAATATATCTTAAATATACTGGGGTAAGGTTCATTGGTATAAATCATGATATAGGTGCAGAGGAAACTATACATCTGAACCCTTCCGTGTTTTGGAGGGCACGTTAAACTATAGGTCCCGGTTCTAGCAGTCGTTAAACCACGACGGAGGCCTTAAGCCTAAAAACTCTGTCAACAGAGTTACTTACTAACTCATACGAGCTTGCTTGCTATCGATTAGATTAGAAGATAAATTATACCTCGTCTCTAGATCCCACGCTCTACAAAAATACCATGCTTGTAGCGCCATCTAGCGCGCTACATGAGAACTATCCTAGATCGCGCAAACGAAGTTATCACGGAGTTTATTGTAACTAGCGACCCGCCCCGGCTTCGCACGGGTGCAATACTGATACTAAATATACCATAGAAGGTCTTTATATACGGTGTACAAATACTGTAGTACATTATTTTGGTTTATCTCGTAGGGTTCAGCCAGTGTTTGCAATGTAAGCGCAAAAAATGTGTTTATTTACGACATCACATTAGAAACCTCTAAAATTATCAGTGTTTCTCTACTATATTATGCATATATTATACATATAAACCTTCCTCTTGAATCACTCTATCTATTAAAAAAAACCGCATCAAAATCCGGTGCGTAGTTTATAGATCTAAGCATTCATAGGGACTGACAGACACCGGGAAGCGACTTTGTTTTATACTATGTAGTGATACTACCGAATACCATCCATTGGTCCTCGGAGCCCGAGCCAAAGGTCACTCGGCAAGGAAAATCTTCCCTTTTCACAGGAGGACAATTATCCTACTGTGTTCTCCTCATGCTTTACTTCTTTTTTTTCTTTTTTTTATATGAGTAGTAAATAAACAGGCATGGTAAGCGGTCACCGTCGCATAGAAACACCAACAATACTAGGAGCACTATCGATGCGTTGCCTACCCTCAAGGACTTTAAGTTCATTTTCTTGAAGCATTTTCATTTTCCTTGTTGAATAATAGATAGATAGAGATAGAGATAGAGAAATATTTATTTGGCACACAACACAACAACAACACAGTAAAATAATTACACAATAAGAAACAAAACAAAAAAATATTAGCAAATAAGCACGTAAGTAAGTACCTATAGTAGGTGCCAAATAACACCGCAATACAGTTCATTCACCCACCTTCACCACGATGTCACAAAATTCAATTTATGAATGGCTAATTCTGTCGCTTTCCATACAAACCTGTCGCTAAGACGGTATCGCTCGAATCTCGTAGTACTGTTTGTTTACCATACATAAATTGAATTTTGCGACATCGTGGTGAAGGTGGGTGAATGTCTGCGGTGTTATTTGGCACCTACTATAGGATATACGTACACAAAAACAAGAACAATATAAAATACTATTTATATTTCTAGGTGGATAAGAAAAGGGATAAATTGGAGAGGAAAGTATTGGATAGTCAAGAAAGAGCATTCTGGGACGTCCATCGACCAATGGTACGTAGAAAATACTTATACTCTGTAAGGGCCTCGCGAGGCTCTAGAGGTTAATAAATAAACTATGAACTATATAAACTAAAATACTAGCGCTTCTTATTATATGAAAGAGTTGATCCACTGCAAAGGCTATAGACAATTATTGAATTGAATTGAGTTGGTCCAGGGTCAGTACTAGCAGCTACTGAACCCAGTGATGCTCGCATTGCTGTGTTCCAGCTGTAAAAACTGTAAAAAAGCCAAAAACTGAGATTAGAGATATGGATAAACTAAATATAATAATAATAATAATAAGCCTTTACATCTATTGAAGATGATTTATACCAGGGTTCGAAAATATCCGATATTTTATTATAAATATCAAAATATCGGATATTTATGATATATATCAAAGTTTGATATATATCCATTTTTTATGAAAGTCATATTATTATTTTATTGTATTATTTATGTATACTATTTGCCAAAATCGTTTCTGCACTTTGTCAATTTTTTTCTTTGTTAAACTCAAAAAAACCTAACTCTTTCGTAACGAAATTTTACTGACACGACTGACGTCATTAATGCCGGCAGAAGTGTTGCCATTTACGGATTAGAACTTACTATTAGGGAAAATGTTTTACCTCTACTCCAACGCCATCTACATTTGGGAAGTAGAAATACAGTGACAAACGCCAAAAATTACTTATATAATATAAAAAAAAAATATATTTTTCTATTGATATATATCATAAAAAATCACTTGATATATATATCGGATATATATCGGATATATATCGGATATATATCGGATATATATCATGATATATATCCATTGATATATATCCTCGAACCCTGATTTATACAGCGTCAGGAGGCAACCTATGGCTACACTTAACGACACTCTGTAGTGCCTGGGACAGTGTTTATATGGAGTAGGCTTGTAGCACCTATACCATCCTCTCAGCCTAGTCAGTCATATCCACAGGAAAGACATCGTCAATACGTACGGAGCTGACTAAGCCAAGGGTTTCCTCACGATGTTTTCCTTCACCGTTAAACTAAATATGCAGATCTACTAAATAAACTATTCTGATTCCGAGAATGGAGTTTCTGTTTGTTTGTTCGCGGATCACGCCTTAACTACTGGACCCATTTCAATGAAAATTATATTATCCAGAAACACTTTTTATGGATTGAAACATAGACTATATTTTATTGAAATCAAAGATGTAGATTGTAAACCAAAAGCAGCCATTTGCTATCTGTTAGGATTTAGGTTCATCGTATGCTGGTTGACAGATATTTTGTTGGTGGAAAGTTTCGCACGCGTACGAAGTCGCGGGTATCAGCTAGTAAAAATAATAATGTTTACACTCGGCTCATAAACGCCGCGTCTCTTTCACGCTTTATTTTTTTTCAGCCTGGTTGTGTGAACACCACAGAGTTGGATCCAAAGAGGTTATCTAGAATAAATGCGTTGAAAGCCAAGCGGCTCAAGCAATGTCAAGAAATGATTATGCAGCAAAATTTGAAGGTAAATATCTCGCATTATGTACACTCAGTGATAGAAGTAGATTACTTTTTCTGTATACCAAAATGGTGCACTGTTGGCTTCTGACCTTAGAACTTGTACCAATGTGACCAATTTTGGTAAATATTTAGTTATCGAAAGCCTGTGGACTAAATCGATTAAATTTTTTTAACAAAAAATTAACTCATTGCTAATTGGGACCTGAAATGCCCCAGACCTTTTAGCTGTCGTAAAATTATGTGAAAGCAGTTCTAACATTAAGAGTAAGTATTCAGAACGAGGTTGTCACTAAAGAAAGGTTGGTTTTCTAGAACAATCCGATTGTAACAATAACGAACCCACAAGAAAGCGAAGAAGAGATTCAGAAGAAAAACTCAGAAGTACCTATCAAGGAAAACGGTAAGTCTCAAATCCTACTAATAATATAAACGCGAAAGTTTGTAAGGATGGATGGATGTTTGTTACTCTTAAACGTAAAAACTACTGATCCGATTCGGATGAAAATTGGAATATATATTTTCCTTGACCTGCATTAACACATAGGCTATTTTTTATCCCGAAAAGTTTACGGGATCCGACGGGACGCGAACGAAGTCGCGGGCGGCACCTAGTGTATTATAAATGAGTATTTACAAAAAAAAGTATGTACGTATTATATCAGCAATCTAGTTCCCATAGTACAAACTCTGCTTAGTTTGAGACTAGAGGGCGTTGTGTGTAATGTCCATAGATATTGATTTATTTATACTTTGACATTTATAATATAACTCATGGCGTCATGGCTCAGTCGGTAGTAGCTCTGCCTTCCGTGCTGTGGGTCGTGGGTTCGATCCCCACCGAGAACAAACATTTGTGTGTTGTAAACATAGATGTTTGTTCTGTGTCTGGGTGTTTATATGTATTATAAGTATGTATTTACAAAAAAAATGTATGTATGTATTCTATCAGCCATCTAGTTTCCATCGTACAAGCTTTGCTTAGTTTGGGACTAGAAGGCGTTGTGTTAAGTGTCCGTGAATATTTATTATTATTATTATTATTATAACTGGAATGGATTTTCTCAGGTGAAACCTCTCAGCCTGAGATAACAATATCATGTGGTGTCGTACCATGCGAGTCGCAAAGCACAGAGCGCCAGATAGAGGCGGCTCGCAGGCAGCTCTGCCTGCTTAGAGCCACGCTAGAGAAGAGAAGAAACGCGCGCGTCACTAAAGTAACTGATATGTAAGTTATTTTTACCCTTTATCCCACAATTTTAACCTTTATCTGCTGGTTTTTACCCATTTTCAGATTTTTTTTATGTATTTTTATCTGTTTTGGTTGGTTTTATCAGACTTTTACCCATTTTCAGCTCAAATTTACTCGTACCCATCAAATTTACAAGTTACTGTTGGATTTTATCAAATTTATGCCCAATAATAAATAAATAAAATTCGTTTATTGCAGGCACGGTAGGTAACAAAACATTGTACACAGACCCATAATCCACAGATCCATAAGCCAAGCACCGACCAAATTTATTTAAATTTTCGACAAAATTTTTGATAAATTTCACTTACTCAAACTAGTATTTTTCATGTCTCACATGTCTCAGATTTCCAAGTCTTAAAATCACACGATTTTAAGACTTCCATGTCTTAAACCAGGTCTTCAAGTCTTAAAACTTGTATTTAAACCTTGTTTATCGTTATTACAGGTTATTATCTTACTGCGAGCAGTACGCTGAATACGACCCGTTTATAACTCCCCCAGAGTGGCCCAATCCGTGGATATCTGAGACAACCGAAATGTGGGATGTCGAGAAACAATGGTGAGTTTTAGACAAATATATATTTATGGAGAACTAGATGTCGCGTGGTAGCAGCATACGCATTATTTGGTTTAAATCTTTGATCATAATTTTAGACCCTTTAGGGTGCGCCTTTTCAAAATTACTTTCTTATTACACCCCTACACTATATAAGGATACTATCCTCCAAATTTTATACCTCTAGCAGCCGAATACTCAAACGCAACTCAAACCCCACTCAATTTAAGTCCCGCTTAAATTATTGCCATCTCTTACAAATGAGTAATGTCAAACAGAGGCAGAGCAATCTTAAGTGGTGCTCAAATTTGAATGACGTTTGAGTATTCGGCTGTAATGACTTATAGTTTAGGCTGTGCGTTGATTGTCAGTCAGCTTCAAAGAAAAACTCTTCTATTTAGAAGATTTAGATATTACATTATAGGTCAAATTTGAAACCGGGAAATATTAGCTAGGTAGATAAACAAAGTTCAGAATTACATACAAAACGGAGACTGCACTCAGATGTTAGAATACAAATTATTTATTTGCTTATGTATCATAAAATATTTATTTATTGATCTATTTATTATGTTATATTTTTCTAATTTAATTGTTTATGATTGCAGCAAGGATCCGTTACCGCTACGCCGCGTGAGGCGTTGGTCATTCAGTCTAAGAGAGTTACTGCAAGATCCCGCGGGAAAAGAACATTTTGCTAAGTTTCTATCCAAGGAGTTCAGCGGAGAGAATCTCAAGTGAGTGCTAGTTACCACCACGCCAAAGGAGTTAGGGGTAGTTCAATCGCTTCAAACTACTGAAAAACCAGTTTATTGGGGCTATTTGTGAAGGAGTTTGTCCGGGTTAAGGCGTATGTATAAGGCAGACAACCCTCTCGCTCGCACATTTCAACATTTTTGAAGATATAATATAACTAAATGTAATTATGTGAAATTGCAGAGCTTCAGGGTCGAGAGAATAACAATGCAAAGGTTCAGTAAAAATATCACATTGATCCAAACAAGTTTTTCGACAAAAAAACTTATACCAATGCGATAAATTAAAGTGTACATTTTTTTTCGGGACGGATCACTAGTATAATATTTTCACATGAGAATATTTTCTTGTTTCATACTTTTTAGAGCGTGATTTCCAGTGTAGGTTTTAGTTTTGGAACTCGGTTCTCAATACGGTTGTAATTTTTTTTCTTTTAAATGTTTGTTATCTCGGAACTCCGTCATTTATGAACCGATTTGAAAAATACTTTTTTTATCTGAAAGGGTACGCTTCCAGATTGGTCCCATAATTTTTTTATCAAAATCAGTTCAGTAGTTTGGCAGTTAAATAAGAATAACTCGAAAAAACACGTCATTCGCGTACACGACACTGCGTATTTGCTTTCCTGTGACGTTTCTGTGGTGCTTATCAATAAAATAGTCCCAATGAACTTCCATCATCATCATCATCATTATTTAATGATGAAGGTTCAACGTTTCAAATTAAAGTTAGTTCCCATGAATTTCATGACAATTCCCAATGCATCTTATGATCATCAGCATCATCATCATCTGATGGTGAAACCGAAAGGTAGGTCATGAGATGGATGCTCGATAAGTATAAGTTACCGACTTCAAAAGAGGAAAAGGTATCAATTCGGTTGTATATTTTTCAGTAGTTTGTCAGTTGATTAAGAGTACAGGAAAAACACGTCATCCACGTACACGACATTGCGTATTTTGCTTTTCTGTGGTGTTTACGATCAATAGAACAGTCCCAATGAACTGCTATCATCATCATCATCATCATTTGATGATGAATGCGTATCAAATTGAAGTGGGTTTTTCCAGTTTTTTTTAACTTATAAATTATCTTGTAGATTCTGGCTAGCAGTGCAAGAACTGAAGGCGTTGCCAATAGCCCGTGTCACGGCTCGCGCTAAAGAGATCTGGAAGGAGTTTCTAGCGTCGGATGCTCCTTCGCCTATTAATATTGATGCTGCGAGCCGGTAAGTGCTGTTTGACCTTATTACATCTATCATCAATATGTATAAAACTCTTTTGAAGCTGACTGACAATCAACGCACAGCCTAAACTATAAGTCCTAGAGGTATGAAATTTGGAGGGTAGTATCCTTATATAGTGTAGGGGTGCACTAAGAAAGGAATTTTGAAAAGTCACACTTCTAAAAGGGTCTATTTAGAATGCGAGCAACGCCGCGGGCGACGGCTTGTACTATTATAAAACTGTAAAAAAGCCAAAAACTAATATAAAAGATATGGATAAACGAAATATACAGATCTACTAAATAAACGATTCTGAGTTCATCTGTTTGTTTGTTCGCGGATCACGCCTTAACTACTGGACCAATTTCAATGAAACTTATACCAATCAGAAGCCCTTTTTCTGCATTGAATCATAGGCCTTAAGATATAGGAGGCCTTAAGGCGGCCTAGAGTCTTTCTTCATTTCCCTTACATTAGGTAGGTACATACTAGATTAGAATTTAATTGTCTGTTTTGTTGCAGGGAGCTAACTCGTGTCAAAGTTGATTCCGGAGCAGCTGATAGATATTGCTTCGACCAAGCACAGGTAATTAATATTTTGACAGGCGTCATGGCTCAGTCGGTAGTAGCTCTGCCTTCCGTTCTGTGGGTCGTGGGTTCGATCCCCACCGAGAACAAACATTTGTGTGTTGTAAACATAGATGTTTGTTCTGTGTCTGGGTGTTTCTATGTATTATAAGTATGTATTTACAAAAAAAAATGTATGTATGTATTGTATCAGCCATCTAGTTTCCATCGTACAAGCTTTGCTTAGTTTGGGACTAGAAGGCGTTGTGTTAAGTGTCCGTGAATATTTATTTATTTATTATTTTTTTTCTGTCCAAAAGTGTCATCTATTGTCAAGATGTAAAACTGAGTAAAAGTAAAAATCCATACTTAATATTATAAATGCGAAAGTAACTCTGTCTGTCTGTCTGTCTCGCTTTAACGCCAAAAGTACTGAACCGATTTGAATGAAATTTGGTTCACAGATAGTCTACAGCCTGAGAAAGGACATAGGCTACTTTTTAATGCGAAAAAAGTGTTGTAAGGGGTTGAAAGGGGGGGGTGAAAGTTCCTTAACCTTTTCCATAAAAACTTTTTTAATGTCACATTTTAAATAACTGTCAGTTGTTTGACAGTAAGAGTTTGAATGACAGGACAACGTCTGTCGGGTCAGCTAGTTCTCTATATTTGCGAAAAACTTGCTTATTTTTTACTTTACTTCAAAAACTGTATATAAAAGATATATGTGCCTTGATCACGAATAAATGTGACAATCGCCAACCTATCGTAACGCAAGCGTATCCGAAATACACTGCGCGGTGACACTACAACGGTTGGCAGTCGAGCTGGCAGTGACGCGCAGTGTAACTCGAATACGCTAACGCGGCGACTGTCAGATTTGTTCGTGAGGTACTGATCTGATTTGGAACTCAGTTCAACAAACGCATTAATGGCCGGTTTACATTATTCCAGTCCAGCGATCCAGCCAGTGCTGGATTGGATTCGTGGTCCACTTTTGAATCCATTGCGATCAATCCAGTGCAACTGGAATAATCTAGACGGCCTATCCAGTGCCATTGAGAAACTGATCTCTTTTTGAAATCATTGTCACTGTAGTGTTCACGTTTCAACGGCTTCTAAATTACTGGAATAATGTAGACGATAACGAATCCAGTTCAGCACTGGACTGGATCACTGGACTGGAATAATGTAAGCCGGCTTTTAATCCAGTGCGATCAATCCAGTGCAACTGGAATAATGTAGACGGCCTATCCAATGCCATTGAGAAACTGATCTCTTTTGAAATCATTGTCACTGTAGTGTTCACGTTTCAACGGCTTCTAAATTACTGGAATAACGTAGACGATAACGAATCCAGTTCAGCACTGGACTGGATCACTGGACTGGAATAATGTAAACCGGCTTTCTTTTTTGTTAATTTGCAATGATTTTCGAATAGAGTCCTTTTCATGAAAAAAGTCCCGCGGAAATTTCCGGAACTAAAGTTTAAAACTAAATTTTAAATTAGTTGTCAGGTGCTGTTAATGTGTTCGGATGCTAGTGCGTTTTTATTTGGTTTCTGTGATCAAAGTCTTGTTTTCAATGCCTAAAGTTGTTAAAAGTGCTGCCCGAGAAATAATACTTAAGGTCGACTACAGCGACGCGTCTGCGGGACTTCTTTCATGGAAAGGACTTTAGTTTGTAAAGACTGTAGATGTAAAGGCTACTATTACTAAAATTGTTTTATTTTTCAGGCACACGTGTATCATCTGATGAAATCTGACAGCTACTCAAGATACTTACGATCGGAAATGTATAAGGATTATCTAAATGGATCTAAGAAAAAGGTTAGTGACAAACTTACCCCTCGTTTTTTTTATTTTTTAGGTTATCCTACTAATATTACAAAGGGTCTAGGGCAAATTGGATGGAGCCCAGGTCCCACATTTTTTTAAACTTGCAAGGATGAAACTTTGCTTGTTACAATACATTTACAATGCAGTTTAAAAATGTAACAATAAAGCAGCAGGAATCATTAAATATTAGACATTTTACTTCGAAAAAATGCGTCTTTTTTAATATTGTCTATCGTATTTACAGTTTACGTCAGAATTAATACTTTATTTTGCGTTTTCGAGACTGATACTGCATAATAAATTATGATAAAACCAACAGAAGTTATAAATAACAAAATTAATCTAAAAATTAACTAAATGTATGCAAATCGGGACCTGAAATGGCCCAACGCCTTTCAAAGTGTACATATTTGTGTTCATATATTATGTTTATTTTTTCTTTACAGACATCAGTAAAAGGAATTCGTTCAATCGTCTCATTCACCGCTCGGAAGGAAACTACATCAAACTGAATAGTTTTTATCGCGAAGCATTACGGTTGAATTTGCTGTGACAAAGCCTATGCTACAAAGGTTGGTGCATTGTTATTTTTTGGACGTGAATATGATTAACGACGGGGTTTTAATATTAACTATCGGATGTTAGTAGGTTACCATGGCAACGTTGCTATGTGGGAGAGAGACAAAAAATGTGCTATAGGTTTCTACCTTTATTGCCAGTTTCTATATTATCTGATGTTAATTACTATAACCACGTGATCTGAAAGAGCGAACGACGTTTTATACAATGGATATTGCATTGGCGCTCTGAGAATGGAACGATACAATTGTGCTCAGACGCGGGCGTGCACATTTCTTAGTTACACATTACCGGCTTGATCAGCGATCAGTTTGAAGGGTTAGAGTGCCAATCTGTAATGTACGACATACTAACTGACAAGCGTAAAAACATGACATTAAGTATCTAATTTTGGCGGTTTTTGTATGATATTATTGTTTTTTTTTGCTGTAAACGCGTAGATACCAAAGGTCAATGATCTCAGATGACCCTTTAGAAAGTAGGTCATAACGCCCTAAAGTCTGAAAGTTGACCTGAAATTACCTTTGATTAGGAATGACCTAAACCTATTATTTAAAATCTAAGGTCAAGGTCAACTTTCGGAGATATGACCTAACCTAACTTAGAATGCTTAAGGTCGGAAAGGTCACGTTGGGTTTACAAATAAGCGAAAATACTCGTGTGAGCGAAATGGGTGCTCATTCTGCCCAAAGTTTTAGTTCAACATTTTCCACAGGTCGGTTGAGGTCAAAAGTAAAAAAACCTAGGAGATACGACCAACTTTGTTTAGGGTCTCCAGAGGTCAATGACCTTTGGGATTTAGGGTCCTTAAAAGATAGATGACCTCATTTCTAATAAAAAGTCCTACTCGGTGTGGCCAGTGTACCGTGCTTATGTCAAAAATACGTTTCGACTTGACTGCTTCTAGGGCCCATACAAATTTTCTCCATACCCTTCGTGAATACATTCGTGAATATCTCATTTATTCATTAGGAAATAAATAAATAATTTTATTCATAAAGAAATTACATTTTTTAGTCTTATACTGTGCTACCTAAAGTAATAAAAATGTGTATAAAAACTGCATTTATAATATTAGTAGGATACATAAAGAAATTCAAAGATTTTCTTATTAAAAAACTACTCTTTATCAATCTTCGCTTGCTATATCGATGTGTTACCATTGTACAGTCACTATCATAAGAATAAGAGACATAGTTTCAAAAATATTTTTGCTCTTAACTATCCCTGTCTATTTATCTAAAGGTTGTCTGGAAGAGATCGCTTGTAGCGATAAGACCGCCCATTGCGCTTCATAAGATAATAATAGAAGTCGATCTTCATGTCTTTATAATGTCACGCCCTCGTCGCATCCTAATAGGGAAGTCATAAATAAACAAGATGCACCACCATCATCTCCACATTACACCCAGGTTAATTGGTAGATAATGCTAAATAGCATTAAACTCGCCACTGCATAATTTTACCAGATCTGTCATATCATGACTAGCGACCCGCCCCGGCTTCGCACGGGTGCAATGCAGTGATGATGATGATGTATTATACATATAAACCTTCCTCTTGAATCACTCTATCTATTAAAAAAAAACTGCATCAAAATCCGTTGTGTAGTTTTAAAGATCTAAGCATACATACATACATACATAGAGACATTAGGACAGACGCGGGAAGCGACTTTGCTTTATACTACGTAGAGATTCTTATTTTTATTTTTATCTCTTTGCTGTACCTATGCATGTTTCTTTTTATGGCATAAAATAAACATTGTCTATTCTATTCTATATTTTTTACAAGTGCAGTAAATAATTTTCTAATCTAATCTAATCTTGTGGAGACACTTTCTAAGAGAGTGTATAAAATTACGTGGCACGACGATAATATCGCCGCGATTCTCACACTCGTGGAGATGGCCCCTTAGGCCCGTATTCCGTAGCCTTACTCAAGCACTGATCCGTACTCAAGCATAGATTTTTGTATGAAAATCTCTACTCAAATCTATGCTTGAGTAACGATTTCTGTCTCTGAATACGGGCCTTAGTCTCAGACATTGCGTCTGATGAGCACCAAATGAAGTCAAATTCTCTATTGGATTCTTAAAAGTCTTCAAAAAAGGTTTAAAATATTTGTAAAATTCAATTGATGCGGAAAGTTTTATTTTGCATTATTCTTACAAAATAAATGAGTGTCCTAAAGCTTCAGTGTGTAGTCACTGCATCTGAAACTATTGTTTAACCTTTATTTTGCTAATATTAGGGTCTATTTTCCACCAGAGCTAGGCTAAGGTACGTTGCTAAGGATCTGCTTGACATCCACCAATAGGAATCGTTTAATATCCTTCAAAAGGCGGGTTTATCTCATCTTAACCTTTAGTATGCCGGAACGCGGATCCACGCGAGACATAATCCGCCAAATTATGTTTCCAGCGGGCCTAAGATGCGCACCGCGAGATATTTGTCATGTCGTTCTGTCAAAATGTAAGCATTTTGTACCAGTTTAGGAACTATTGCATTATCTGTGGTACCTAATGGTGTCGACAAAACGCGCCATAATGTACACTTTTGACACTTCTTGGTCTTCGTACCTCTCTGAGGACGAGATAATAGTCATGCAGAAATGTCAAAAGTTGAAAATTCAAAGGCGCAGTTTCTCGACAACATTACCGCAGATAATGCAATAGTTCCTAAATTGGTGCAAAATGCTTACATTTTGACAGAATGACATGACAAATATCTCGCGGTGCGCATCTTAGGCCCGCAGATTTATCTTGGGTCTAACAAAAACCGCGTCTGTTTTGGTCTTAACCTCTGTCAAAGCTGTCAGATTTATATGTTACGTAATATGAAAACACCTAGTTAAGTCCAAAACAGACGCGGTTTTTGGCGGTTTTTGTTAGATCCAAGATAAATCTTAAAACATAATTTGGCCGAATAGATTTTCTATTGTGTCTGGAATTCCGGCATACTGGAGGTCAAAAGGCCGGCAGCGCACTAGTATCACCTCTGGTGTTGCAGGTGTCCATGGGCGGCGGTGACTACCTTCCATCAGGTGGCCCGCCTGCTCGTCTGCCAGCTATGGCATAAAAAATATATATATATAAAAAGAATCGATTCCTATTGGTGGATTTCAATTGAAAACACATCTTTAGTATCGTAGCTTCTTAGCTCTAGTGGAAAGCACCCTTATTCAAGCTCTCTAATTTATTATTAAAAAGACTGTGAGCAAAAGTTGACAAAAACTGCCCAAAAATCATTATTTTTAGTTACATTGTAAATATTTAGGCGTCTTTAGAACATAGACAATACCTGTTGTGTAATAATATAGATTAATGTATTTAATTCTCTACTCCATGGTATTAAAAAATGATGCTCTCTGAAACTTCTTGACCAAAATGTATTATTCTAAAAATTTTTTTTTTTATAAACTGTTTATTCACAAAGAAAATAACAACTAATACAGTATTTACAATATTCACAAAATATACATGAAACAGTTGAGCTATCTACAAACCGTTGCAAACGATTTATAGATAGCTCAACTGGTCCAATTAAAAAATACAAGTATATATTATAATTAACACAATTATATCATACCCATATAAGTTCCTAAATGTATCTTGTGCTCTGATAGGAAAATCAAACCCGACATTTTTTTTTAATCAATGCATTCTTTTTTTCAAGACGCGTGTTTTATTTGGTTTTCTTGACCGTACTTATTTTACAAGTAATGAGTATTGTTTTTTAGCTGTTAGTCAGAGAGCATCGCAAAAAAATATTTTTTCTTCATCGTTCATAATGTTTGAAATTCAAATACGATGTATATTAGTTTTAAAAAATTGCAATAAGTATCGTCGAATGTATTAAATAATTAGATTTAGGTGTAGTGTTTATTTTGTAACTCTAAAGTTTAACGAAACTTCACAACTATAAAACAAAAAAAAAGTTCTTACAAAAAAAAAACGTTCAAAGATGTCTAAGGAGGTTAGCCATCTTTAAACAATATTTTGTTTTGTCCAAAATCCAGATGTCAAGATGTCATATTTATTAGAACAATATAATTGAATTGAATTAAATTATATTAATTTATATAATGCATGATTTACCTCGCGGACTCTGAAAAAAAGTACCAAACAAGCTATTATTTTTCGATTTTATCGTCTGTTGCATGAAAAAAATCTTGAAAAATGGTTGTTTAGTTCAAAAAAACTTTAGTATAATATAATTAAATTTTAGAGCTCACAAAATAAGCATAATATAATTTAGTATAAATATAATTCCACCTAATTACTGTGCACAAATATATGTTAATTAGCTACAGATATAGGAAGGGAAATAACTTAGTACTTATTCATAATTTATCCTTCGACTATGTCTACTTTAGCCAAATCATTTAAGACTGTTGTTTTTATTTCTTGTGAAATCGCCCAAAAGTTTTTGTCACAAAATAGTTTTAAAGTATTGTAGAGTACTTAGTGTTGTTGATACATTCGTTACAATTATCATAGCTATTTCTAAATCCTATTAAAATATATTCAACGGCTTTTAGTAACTACATGTGTACTCTGTATACATCACTAGTTTGAGGTTATATGCTAACCCCTATTCATATTCAACTGTCATTTTAGCGCGGATTTAAAAATGCTCTATCATTGTCACTCGCATGACAACGAAAGGAGATGACAACAGATTTAGCAATCATTTTAGTTAGCTCAGCTTTAGAAGACAAATACGTATATACCCCTAAAAGTTTTCTTATGTGTCTCAATATGAATACACGGTGTAACATATAAGTCCGAAATTATTATACATGTCATGGCGAACAGTGTTTGTTCTACGACTTCTGAGATTTCGAAGTTTTTCATGAAATGAGCTCGTAACTTTTACTTAAAAGTGCGACACACAGCATGCGTGTGTCGCAAATTTCTGAAATAATAAAAGTTGTACTTTTGTATGAAAATTTTAATTACGATTTATTGACCATTTGCACATAATATGTCCGAGCACTCAGGTGGTCGGTCTGATTACGCCCCCTTCGGGCTTATAGTAGTGGTTCTGGTCCGGTTTTGGATATTCTTTATTCTCTCTCTCGACTCTTTATTTTTTTTTATTAAATGAACTTTATCTCGTTTTTTCGCTCGTGGCAACATCTCTCAATATATAACTCGTATAATTTAATTTGGTATTTTCAAAGCTATGTACTATGAGGTAATTTCACTAGTAGTTCTATTAGTTAGTAGTATCCAGTTTAAAGGATTCTCAGACGATCAAGCAAGATATTCAAGCAAAAGATTGCTTGGCGAATTTGCTAAGGCCGGCTGCACAGTTATCAAACATGTTGTTGGTGAAAAATTTTAACAGAAAAATTTCTCACGAATCTAAACAATGGTATCGATTCTGTTGTTTCATTTTTCTAAACAGACAGCTCTAAAATTATACCCGTCTTTGCCGTTTCACTTTATGATTATATTTAGAGGGATGGCAAAGTTTTTAGAGCTGTCAAAATCAGGTTATTTTGGAATAATGAGACAACAGAATCGACATCAATGGCTCTTTGATTTATTATATACTTCTGCAGTTTATAGCAGTTCTTTCATACAACAGATTTATTGAGCGTTTTATGTAGTGGACGTTTTAGTAACCAACGCAGCAAAATTGCGTTAATTTTTCAATGTTTTTTTCTTTTCACGTGTTTTGACAGTGTGCGGCCGGCCTAAACTGTCAGTCTTGCTTGATCGCTTATAAAAGCCTTATTACAGTGTCAAACCAAAGTCAGTTTAAATTAAATTATTATAAATTAATTTAAGATACACTATAACAGAGTAAGTTAAGCTTTACATTCTTATACGTTTTGAAAATACTCAATGTAATAAAAAAAGATCTGAGCGCCATTTTGAAACATACCCACCTTATTTTGTTCTACATATCATAGTGCGTTCACACTATGCCCATGCGGCTGCCGGCATTATTGCCGCGAACTTATTGCCACAGCAACATCGCCGTTATTCTCATTAGGTAGCAAGAACATAAACATGGACCGAGAGCTGGGACAGAGGCATGATCGTGTTCACACTATTCTCGTGCCCACTTCCCTGCCCAAGTCCCTTCCGACTGCGGCATAGTGTAAACGGAACATTGGACAGCATGGGAATAAACTTGGGCCGGGAGCCGGGACAAAGGCATGATCGTGTTCACACTATGCTCATGCCCACTTCCCTGCCGACTGCGGCTGAGTGTGAACGCACCATAAAAACGTACAGTCAGCTGTATCAACTGATACTGCGCGTTTAATTACCAAAGTGAATAAAAAATACCGTATTTTGGATGATAATTTATTTTTCGTATTGTCCACTGATTTGAGGGGGGTGCTTATGCTAATCTAAGGTAATCAATTGGAGCAGCTTACTGCACTTTATCAACCAATCACAGGACAGAACGGTTTTGGCAGCAAATTGTTAATTAGTTCCTGTACAGATGTAGTCTTCCTTAGTTTTTAGATTTCGTCTCAAAGAATTAAGATTTAGAATTGCAAACTTTAATTAGAATAAATATGTATTGAAGTACAGTCATTGCAAATACCCAGCATTTAAAAAAAAATGTTACTTTATTGATCTACAATATTTAAGCATAATTTGCGTTTTATAGTCAAAAAAAATTCCTAATCATAATATTTTCTAGAGATTCGTGTTCCCTGTAAAACTTAATATTAGATGCAATAAATGTTAATTATCAATCCATATCTTGAATCGATTGAATAAATATAGAAACCAGAATATCATCCCTTATTCGGAAAACGTCATGTATGCTAATCTTTTTAAACTGTCGTAATGTGTAATAAGTAAGTGTCGTTTTTTTTGTGTCGTTAACAATATCAAAATCTTATCCTACTTCCTATCCTATCGCACTTCTTATCATATCCTACTGCCTATCCTGTCTTACTTCCTATCATATACTATTGTACTTCCTACTTCCTATCCTATCGTACTTCTTATCCTATCCTACTTCCTATCATATCCTATTGTACTTCCTACTTCCTATCCTGTCTTATTTCCTATCATATCCTATTGTACTTCCTACTTCCTATCCTATCGTACTTCTTATCTTATCCTACTTCCTACCCTGTCCTACTTCCTACTTCCTACCCTGTCCTACTTCCTATCACATCCTACTTCCTTTCCTATCTTATCCTACTAATATTATAACTGTCAATAGATGTTTGTGTTTCAATTTAGCTAAAACTACTGGCCCGATTTGGATGAAACTACTTTTTATCCACAAATATCAACAGAATAAGAACAAAAAGTCAAGTGCGAAAGCTATTGTCAAATAAATTGTCATTGTCATTGTCGTAACAAATGACGATTCAAAGTGATCAGTGAGATTTTATTGAATAAAAGCTATTTAACTTTGACTTTGACATTTTGAGGTTATTTTTACAGTTATTGACATAGTGCAATAATTGGGGAGTCAGAACGTCGAAAAGGAATGAATTTAGAGCGAGATATAGAAAGTGTGCTATATATATTCAATCGATATATTCATTCGTATGTGTATAGATTAGTATACCAAAGCATTATTATAAGTAAATAAAAGTATTTTAAAATGTATATTTGTTTTATTCCATTTTAATCGAAGTTCAACTTTTTTGAACCTCTGGTTAGAAATAGAGTTGCAATGAAAGTGAACCCTAAATTTTTTATCTTCTAAATTTTTTAAAGTTCATTTTTGCGTGGCCCATATATATGGGACGGGTATTTTTGCGTATACAAAAGTATCCTTCTAAAAAAAATTCGTTGTACAATACTAATTAAATACCTATCTACCAATACCATAACTGAAAAACCGACTTCTGTCGCACTCAGAGATGTACATGGTAATCAACGCTTAGTCTATACTATACCTCTTACCAATGTCAATGACAAATGACAACATATTTATAGTAGGTGCCAAATAACACCGAAATACAGGTCATTCACCCACCTTCACCACGATGTCGCAAAATTCAATTTATGAATGGCTAATTCTGTCACTTTCCATACAAACCTGTCGCTAAGACGGTAATCGCTCGAATCTCGTAGTACTGTTTGTTTACCATACATAAATTGAATTTTGCGAAATCGAGGTGAAGATGGGTGAATGACCTGTATTGCGGTGTTATTTGGCACCTACTATAGTAGCAATTTAGCTAGCACAGGTTTAGAAGACCAATATGAAATAGATTAACTGAATACAAATAGGTAGCTGCAAAAAAGGCGTTGCGAAATCTTAAAAAAAAACGCTATATTGAGAAGAGAATTTTATTTAGTTTAAAAAACTATAATTCGGTCAAGAGGCAACAATGGTGTTCATAGGTAGGTAGTAGGTATAATTAATAATCGTCAATTTACACAAGTGTTCCAAAACTACGTCTGAATTGTTAACAAAATGTTCTTATTGTTTCCACGTGAACTTTTTGGTACCTACCCGTTGCAATTGCACACGACTTAAATCCTCGTATGAGTTTGGCCAACTCTCTTGACGAAGTTTTTAGCCCGCTTAAGGTCTCCATCGTGACTTAACGACTGCTAGAGCCGGGACAGTTTACCGTGCCCTCCGAAGCAGTTAACGTGCACGGAAGCGCTCATAATATGTACCTAAATGCCACTAACGATCACCCATCCACATAGTGACCGCGCAGAACGTCGCTTAACTTAGATAATCGGTGAAGATTGACTAAGCAAGCCTAGCCACGAACGCTTTTGACGAGATGCCGAAAACGATTAACTGACTGGATCTAAGTTCCTTGGTATCATCATCGTCACAAGTTTTAAGCTTAGACGCTTCCTCTTTTGTTCGACGGAATACGGAAAACAAGACGAAGAAACGAGTAACATCTGATTGTACCTACCTAAGTTCCTTGGTATCATCGTCATCACAAGTTTTAAGCTTAGGCGCCTTTTCTTTCTTTAGACGGAAAACAAGACGAAGAAACAAGTAACATCTGACTGGATCTATGTTCCTTGGTATCATTATCGTCACAAGTTTTAAGCATACGCGCCTTCTCTTTTGTTCGACGGAAAACGGAAAACAAGACGAAGAATCAAGTAACATCTGACTGGACCTAGGTTTCCAGGTATCATCATCGTCAGAAACTTTAAGCAAGTCATAGTCAAATACGTATAACACCGGCTTCAGCAAACATTCATATTTGGCCAGCTGTATTATATTGTCATTTTTATATTATATAAAATGTTACTTGGCGAATTTGGTTCTAGTGGGAAACAGATACTGTCTGGCCACTTAGTGCTATCATGGACGCGCAACGGTGGAGTTTTGTCTTTCTTATTGTAAGTCATTTTATGCAGTTTTTTGACTTTCGTTTATTTTTATGCATTAGGGTTAGAAAGAAAAGCCATGTATATTTAAGGCAAGGCCTAACTCACAAAAAGATATGACGTAGTATAATTTTTTATGCAATAGGGTTAGAAAAAAAAGGGCATGGATATTCAATCCAAGGCCTAACTCAAAGATATGACGTAGTAGTATAAATATTTTTATGCATTTATTTTATCTTATGCGTTAGGGTTAGAAGGGCATTGTATATTTAACCCAAGGCCTAACTCATTAAAAGATATGGACGTAGTATAAATAATTTTATGCATTGCGGTAAGAAAGAAAGACCCTAGATATAACGAGTTTCCCTCTTTGGCTGTTCGATAGTAGAGTTCGAAACTTAAAAAAAAAATATTTATTTTGGTAAATAAGATTAAACCGAAGTGCAATGTACTATTTAAACAAAAAATTTTGTTAATGGTTACAGGTCTTCGTGACGAGAATATCTGCAGAACCGAATCGTAAGTCATTTTTATAAATTTAATTGTCTGTAAAGCTTTGGTCTCGCGATCGTAACGCACAACGCTGCGGTATGCGACATGTGGCGCATACCCAGTAATGCAAAATAATAAAACGAACGCTTTTATAAAAAAAAAAGTAAAATACAATAAATTATTATGAAAACTAGTACTTACACGACAATGATATCACTGAAAGACAGCATGGAGTAAACGACCAAATCCAACTAGGATGACGCTAACTAAATAAGTTTGTTTGTGTACCGATTTTACTTCTACTTTGAAATGTGAAATCCTTCTAGGTAATCATCATAAGGTGCATGTCGTAAAGGAGTATGAAAGTAAACATGAACCAGGTGAGTTACTGGACGGGTGAATATAAGGTGAATGAAAAAAACTTAAATAAAAACAAATAAATCCAAAAGGTGTGAGGTGAATGACTTCCTAATGAACAGTGTTATTGACCTTGAACAATAGAACCACAATAAGGTGATCCCTGCGCCTTAATATTACCATTTTAGCATTGTTTTAATGGTTGTGATACGAAATCAATTTAAAAAGGTGATTTAAACGATTTTTCAGAAAAGGTTGAACTCCACATCGAACCACAGATTCAAATAAACGACGGCATCTATACAGATCTCAACAGTTTCTTTGATAAATATTCAAGTTCACATGACGAAAAAAGTCAGGGTGAAATTAATTTACTCAAACAAATAATTAAACGATATCAAAACGAACACGGCAAACGGAATGAAAGCCAGCGATACCAGAATGAACTACTCAACGGCGAACAGCAACAAAACCAACCTGAAATCGGAGAGGGTAGAGAAAATAGGAATGAACCTATCCGTTTAGGCACAGTGAACTCGACAACCGAACCGAACCAACGACATAACAGATTCCCTCACCGGCGTCAACCATGGACGGGAAGGCACCCGCCCTCTTATGCTCCCGTGGCTCCCCCAGTTCCAGTAATTTTAGTGGAATATCCCGGCAGAGAACCAGAACTGGAAGAACTGGTCATGGAGCCAAGAATAAGCGGAGGTAATTTATTCACTCTTCGGTCATATTCTTACATACAGTCAAGAGCAAAAACATTAAGCTAACATTAATGGTTTCCAAGATTTTCATGTTTTTATAGATAACCTGGACTTTCTGCTCTCAAGTGTGCTTATTCTAATTAGGTAGGTTACGTTAGCTTATTTTTTCTCATGACGTATTGACACAAACATTTTGTTTTGTGTAAAAGAAAACCTACAATATTTCAGATACTTAGTAACCTAATTTGTTTTTTTTTTCAGAATTTTTTCTCTCTGAAGACATGATGTACGCTCTTGGAGCATCAGGTAACTTGAAAGACAAAAACTGCTCATTCTTGCTATCACAAACTTGAAAGAACTAAATCATAGTTATAGATATTTTTGATACAATTGGTTAGTTTACGAAAACAACAACATAATTTATACCAATAACTAATTTCCACGCATTAATTTTCTCTGACGCAATATTATGAAACTACCTAATAAAAATATCAGTTGTCTACGCGTGATCCCACTACTGACCTTGATGTTTGCACCAGATGTTTTAACTAATGATTTATTTATTTTTCAGATCAGAACGAAGGAAGTGACTTCTTGTTCGAATTGACCGGTTTTCGCAGTAAGTATTTTAAATATTTTAGAACCACATCTCAACTTGAACACTACCTACTTAAGATTCTCCCTGTCACTAGTTGTGACTTCTTCATTTTCCTGCCCTTATACCACTAGGTGGGATCGGCACAACATGTTCTTTTATTTATTTTAACAAAAGTTGTAGGGAAGTCAATCCTTTACAATATTGACCATACATACAAGTAGCCAAAAACCAAAGCAAATGAGGTATTTACAAAGGTCGATTTTTGTGACCTTTGACTTTGAGATTTTAATGGTCGCCAACACCCTACCATATGTAGGTTTTGAGACAACTTTTAGGAGGTCAAGATACAAGTTTATGCGAGTTTATAGCTGGGTATCTCAAATTCCGAGATTCTTACCTAATTTTGACTAATTTGACTGGACTATATCATCCATCATATCAGCGTTCACTCCTTTCCGATGCATATCACTAACTTCACAATACATAAGACGACGCACTGTCGCGTCGCAACCATAAGAAATTGTTAATCATATCGATATTAGATCATGTCAGGGCTGGCAAGTGATTGACACGAGATGAAACTATTTAAATAAATTAATAAATATTCACGGACATTTAACACAACGCCTTCTAGTCCCAAACTAAGCAAAGCTTGTACTATGGGTACTAGATGGCTGATAGAATACATATATTTTTTTTTTTTTGTAAATACATACTTATAATACATAGTAACACCCAGACACAGAACAAACATCTATGTTAGCCACACACAAATGTTTGTTCTCGGTGGGGATCGAACCCACGACCCACAGCACGGAAGGCAGAGCTTCTACCGACTGAGCCATGACGCATTTCAAACGTTAGTTAACTTCTGACAGAGGCGATTCTAAGTAAACTCTTAAAGTGTAACGTGATCTGATTCGTTGAAGAAAAACCGCGAGGTACCTACTTACTTGAATAAACATTATAATTCTGATGTTTATTTAAGAAGGTACATTTTAAGTAGTATATTTCAAGAATGGTAGATCAAAACATTACGATTGAATTACCTATAATACCTAATCAATTTGCAAAATTGGTAAAACCACAGATTGATATGCGCAATATTCTGAACAAATACAAAATTACACGTAACTATTAGTTCAGATGCTTTACGAGGTAAAACTATGAGCTACTAATTTTGACAATTGTATAAATAACTTGTACAGTCAGCTGCCTGATGTCAAGAATAAATAGTCAAAAGAAAATAGTATAGGGAGCGAAATCATATTTTTACGGCGAGGGCGCTTTTTTGAACCCAGAGTGAAGTGAAGGATTCTAGAGTAGAATCCCGAACGTAGCGAGGGATTCTTTAGTAGAATCCTGAACGTAGCGAGGGATTCAAAGTACGTCGCCCGAGCCAAAACTATATTTTCCTCCCGAGTGGTACACTCTACTTTTCATTACCCACTATGAGAAAAAAAGGCACATAAGATAGGATAGGATAAGATGAGATAAGAACATTCTTTATTGCACAAAAATGAACTTAAAGCGAAGATATTCCAAATTCAAAAAGTGCGCGGGAACTTTAATTCCGCCGGAATTAACTTTCCCGCGCACTTATTGTTTCTTATAGAAAACACCACCTTTGAGTGCACATAAAGGCCAACCAAGTCGTTCTTTTCGAATAGATGTGATGAAAACAATATTTACGCTCTTGAGTTGACAAATTACAATCTTACTTAGATCTTCGTCATCATCATCAACCTATATCGGTCCACTGCTGGGCGTAGGTCTCTCCCAAGACGCGCCACTGAGCCCGGTCTTCGGCTCTTCTCATCCATTGTTTGCCAGCTACATGTCTCATGTCGTCACTCCACTTAGCCGGAGGGCGTCCTACACTATAAACTTGCCTAAACGCGGTCTCCACTCGATCCACTTAGATCTTACAATCTGACAAATGTCACTAAATTTGAACCGCTCTTAATCTCTGCATATAGTTATTCGCATAAAATGTCTGGATCTGACCTTATTATATTGAAAGAATATTTTGACACGAAAGAAGAAGCACGATTAAAAAGACATACTAAACTGCGCCCATTTCGTTTGATATGTACCTACTTTCTCGCAAATAGATGCCAAATAACACTTACCTACCGCAATATTTTTAAGCCTCTGGTACTTTTAGACAACTTCATACATATAAAACGTCTGACGTGAACTTTGTGGCCATTGTCACGTCATGTCAGAATTTTTCTGTCAGAAGTACTTACCTAATGTGCGGCGGGTGTGAGTGAAATGACTTCTTCTTGCAGACTGTACAAACAATAAAATAGGTATAAACATATTTGTGGTCTAGTGACGTAGACTCCATAAATTAAAAATAGTGGTAAAGCAAGCAAGCTTGTATGGGTTAGTCTCCAACTCTGGTGACGGAGTTCATAGGCCGCCTTAAGGCCTCCGTGGCTTAACGACTGCTAGAGCCGGGACAGTTTAACGTGCCCTCCGAAGCACGGAAGCGCTCAGATGTAAATGCCACTAACGGTCACCATCAAAAATAATTGTTTGTAATTTTCAGAGGAAGAAGAGGCCGTCGCTTACATCAAGAGTTTTACTCATCTTAAAAGTAAGTTCATTTTTACCCAAATACTAAAAATAAGGTAATTTTTTGAGGCACCTACCTACGTCCATTTTTATCCTACGGTGGACGTAGGGTAAAAATTCTTCTTGTTCCATCACTTGACTTTATTTTTTTCAGCACATGAAGAAGTATACAAATTTATAAGGCTTTGCCGAGGGTCAAGAAATTGGCGATTCGTCTTTGATTTTATGGACACTCTTCAAGGAGACACCAGTAAGTATCAAAGAATATGTAATACGTAGTCCCTACGTAAGAAGAAGCGGGACTCCCATTCTACCAAAATTACACACTGAAGAGCTCGTTTTGTGTGAAACGTGATTCAAATTTTGACGCCCGTTTCATACATTGTTCGTTTTTCGAAAGCACAAGTCTAGTTCGAGAGTTTCGACACTCTGGTATAAATAAAAATATTCATGGACTCACACAGCGCCATCTAGACCTAAACCATGGACAAACAATACCAAATTCTAAAAACAGTAGATAGTTTTTTTATGATTTTCAAAAAATAAATTAAGGAAATATCTTGGGTTTCAACGGCTGTTAGGAAAATTCACCGGCGCCATATAGAAATAGAGATGCCATCTGGAAGTAGAGTCATTTTTGGAGATTTTTCCGAGTTACGCTCAAATGTACGCCGATTGTCAGTCTATTTGGTATTGTTTGTCCATGACCTAAAGTAAAGAAATAATATAACTTTTACTTTACCTATAACCATGTTATTTATCTATTCAATAGGCAACACCAACAGCGCACGGGTAACTCCCACTTGTTCTATAGAACTGTTACGTCATAGAACTGTTAAAACTTTTTTCATCTCTAATATCTGGTAACTGCCATTTGGGTAGGGCTAGTTTCAATAGTCCTACCATGGAGCTTCAGAGATAAAAAAGTTTTAAGAACAGTCCTATAGAACAAATGGAAGTTACCCCAGCGCGCGCACACACTCGTAGTATACATTACAATAATCACTTTTGAAAACCTTATAGCATGGCCAAATGTGGGCTCATTCCAGTTTTCCTCTGCGTCAGTCCCCTGCGCGGGGGATTTCTGGAACTTTTGTCCAATAATCCCCTTAGCGACCCCAACGACTGCCGTGTGGCAAGTACAGGCATGTTTTCATAAATAAGTTTAATCGACTTTAAAAAAGGTGGATGTTCTTCATATTTCTTTTATTTTACCTCAGAACTGAATTTTTTTGTCAAATACTTAATTCAACTAAATTGTATTTATTTTTCAGATATCAATTTTTTTTTGGATATTTTGCGGGCATTTACGAATGAACAAGGTAAATTAAGCACTTCTTTATCTATACTATTATATAACTGTAAAAAAAGCCAAAAATTTAAATTATAAATTTAGATAAACTTAAATATGTAGATCTAAACGATTCGCTCGCGACTTCGTTCACGTCTCTTTGGATCCCGTTAATTTTCCGGGATAAAAAGTATCCTATGTTACTTCTAATACCTCCAAGAAAGTGTCCAAAGTTTCATGATGATCGGTTAAGTAATTTTCGCGTGAAAGCGTAACAAACAAACTTACATTCACATTTATAATACATATTAGTATGATAAGTATATAAAAAGTAGATAAATATAAGTATAGATGGTTGTATAATAAACATATTGAAATTTTCAGATATATTCAAAGCGTTCAAGGTATTACGATCACTGACAGGACACGCTGATTTTGATGGTATTTATGAAACCATGCAGAGGATTTCTGGCGAAAAACGTAAGCATCTTAAAAGTCGTATATAGTTAGAAACCCTTTATATTCGGGGGCTTATAGATTTGCTACACTTATACGTCAAGCCCTCTTAAGGCGTATGTAAAAGGCAGACAACCCTCTCACTCGTACATTTCAACATATTTGAAGATATAATATAACTAAATGTAATTATGTGAAATTGCAGAGCTTCAGGGTCGAGAGAATAACAATGCAAAGGTTCAGTAAAAATATCACATTGATCCAAACAAGTTATCCAACCAAAAAACTTATACCAATGCGATAAATTAAAGTGCACATTTTTAGTAGGAAAACTTGTTTGGATCAATGTGATATTTTTACTGAACCTTTGCATTGTTATTCTCTCGACCCTGAAGCTCTGCAATTTCACATAATTACATTTAGTTATATTATATCTTCAAATATGTTGAAATGTGCGAGCGAGAGGGTTGTCTGCCTTATACATACGCCTTAACTTTATGCTTCAGAAAGTTGTGCAGTACAATACCTCACAGAGCACGTCCTTAGTGGATATGGCGATATGTTTGTAATGTAACTTTGTATTTTTTTTGCAGACACACATGAAATCTGTGACTATTTCAAACACAAGACATCTAACCACAGTGATGGTAAGTTGTTCTAGGAGGCGTTGCTCTCCGGTTCGTGGTTGCATTTTTTTTAGTAGGAACTATTTTGTATGGAGCAGCACAGTAATTCTTGTATAGTTTTTTGTCGTGTAAAGAGTTGCTTACAACTCTTGCAGGTCAATTATTGCGCCTTATTTATAGCATTTAATCACCTTATTGCTCTTTAATATACAAGAAAATGGCGTCATATAAATAAATAAATAAATATTGTTGGACATTCTTGGATATTCTTGCACACAACGCCCTCTAGTCCCAAACTAAGCAAAGCTTGTACTATGGGAACTAGACTGCTGATAAGCAAGCAAGCTCGTATGAGTTAGTGGCCAACTCTGGTGACGGAGTTTTTAGGCCGCCTTAAGGCCTCCGTCGTGGTTTAACGACTGCTAGAGCCGGCGCCGACAGTTTAACGTGCCCTCCGAAGCACGGAAGCGCTCAGATGTACCTACCACTAACGGTCACCCATCCAAATAGTGACCTCACACCCTGTACGTATATTTTCCATTTTAGGTATGGCTGGTGTTAAAGAAGCAGTTTCGCAACTGACAGGTGGCCTAGGCCCTGTTGAGTTCATAAATGTGATGCGAGAACTGCAACACGAAGTCGGTAAGTATAAATAGCATCTTGGCTATATAGTCCGTTTTCGGACGAAGCCAAGATGCTATATTTGTTAGCAGAAGTAGGTTTAGTTAGGGGTTATGTTTTGTGTATATAGGTTGTTTTAGTTCATAAGTTAGGTTGTATATAATTATTCTATACTATTATAAAACTGAAAGGCCGGGCTCCCAATATGCCGGTCCGGTAAATCTGCCGGGCCGGTAAAACTGCCGGAAGGGCTAGTGGCTGTGCAATTTATACAGAGCATTATTACATTACATTATATACATATCACGGATATTAACATTATCACGGATCCGCCATTTTTTGTTTCAGCTTCTAAACTTTTGTATTGAAAGTTTAGAAGGCTTGTATTTTTTTAATTAATACTTTTTTTACGGTTTGGGGTGTATACAGACATAGATTATGACGAGAGAATTTGATATAATCCTTAGTTTTGGTTGGTCAACGTCAAACAGTGGAGTGGTTACCCTTCCACGTTTGTATGGAAAGGTGTGCGATTGACAGCGACTTATTTATTATTTTATTTAATACTTTATTGCACAAAATTATAAATTTGTTACAAAGGGTGGACTTAATGCTGAAAGCATTGTCTGCCAGCCAACCCAAACGTGGTGGTGTAGTGAGGAGGTTGGCGTGCGACTTGTTAAACCTTAAGGTCCGTATGCCAATTACTGCCAATACAGAAATCGTTACTTATACATACATTTGAGTACAGATTTCCACACAAAAATCTATGCTTGAGTCATGATCAGTGCTTGAGGAGTGAATCAGCATACAGGCCAACCTAGACCATTGATTTATAATAATACAGATAAACATACACCGGGGTAAAATCACATCTGCGGATTTGCCAAAAACTAGTATCAAAATGTAGGTATTTTTTTTGAATTCTTTGTGAGGATCGAACCCCAAACCTAGGTACAGCGTGGATGGCAGATCTATTACCAACTGAGCTGTTACGTCTGTCTAATATGTTTAAGTTATGTAATAGGTATGTTAATTTTGTTTTTTTTTTTACAGACATGCAAAGTACCCTAAATCTAATGATTTCGTGCACTCGAGTCAATGGTTAGTACGAAATATGTTTTTAAATACTTACTTTTGGTATTAATTTAATTTATTTGAAATTGTGGTCGAGAGTAACTAACTCACGTGTACCTACTTAGAAAAGTTACACTTCATTATTAGGAAGTTCAAAAATTTTCTTTGTTATTTTAGATATCGGGTCGGCGATCAAAGAATTCCTAAGTTTACTGAGAATGCAGAAATTTTCTGAAGGTGTTAAGTTAATAAAGATGGTCACCAAACGAAATCGTAAGTTGAACACCAACCATATTGACCATAGTAGGTACATAAATATTCATGTACACACAACGCCCTCTAGCCCCAAACGAAGTAAAGCTTGTACTATAACTACTTTGCCGGTAGAATATTTTTTTTTGTAAATACATACATATAAGACATACCCAGACATAAATAAATATTCTTGGACGTATCTAGCTATCTAGTCCCAAACTAAGCAAAGCTTGTACTATGGGAACTCGATTCCTGATAGAATACTTATATACATTTTTTTGTAAATACATACTTATAATACATAGTTACACCCAGACATCAATAAATAAATATTCTGAAAACTCGTACTAGGTCCTCTGTAAAGTTTTGTATGAAATGAATATTTTAATTACATATTGGTTACAGAATTAAAATACGCCCTCGAAGATCTATTAGAAGCAACGAACATGGGAAGTAAGTACCTACCTAATACATTTTTCTTTTCTAAGGCCCCCAGGGGACTGTTTAGCCTCTACCCTCTACGACTATGGATGATATGAATGATGAATTAATTAGTATTGACTGCCTCTGACTTGACTATTGACTATAACTTGACTATAACTATGACTTTACTGTTGACTATAACTTGACTATTGACTGTGACTTAACTATTGAATGTAACTTGACTACTTACTATGGCTTGACTATTGAATGTAACTTGACTACTTACTATGGCTTGACTATTGAATGTAACTTGACTACTTACTATGGCTTGACTATTGGCTATGACTTGACTATTGACTAGGTATGTATTGAATAAAAACTAATATTTTTCAATTGCAATAAGTATTTTTTGCTCAAGTAAATTTTAACTTTTATTATTTAAATTTTATTTTAATTTACAGGTTTAAAGTCGATTTTGTTAAGTTTTTACCATACTAGTGGTGAAGAAAATTTGACTGGCGTTTTGACAGTTTATAACAGCGTGTTTGGAACTGACAGTAAGTATTCACGGCGCTACACCTAACTCATCAGTTTTATATTTTTACCCCCGACCGAAAAACGGAAGGGGTGTTACAAGATTGACAGCGTTTTCTGTCTGTTTGCTTGTGCTCTCATAGCTCGTAGATTAAAATGTTATATAAATGTGATTTTCTTGTGATGATTTCTCAAGATCAGATGATGAAGATGTATCAAATTGAAGTCGGTTTTTGCAAGTTTTTAAACTTATAATATAAATGATTAATTTATTTATTTTCTTTCAGATCTTGTAACAGCAATGCACCTTATAAACAAGGTATCAAAACAGAGAGACCCGTTTTACTTCTTGCGCTCACTTCTAGACATTACACAAACTGAGAATATACTAGATGCCGAGAAAGTTGTACTAAGCCTAACCACACAGAATCGTAAGTACCAAATCAACTTCAACTTCTTGGTTTATTGCTTTTGCAACTTGTTGTTACAATTCTGCCAGTGTCTGTTTACTCTAGTGTAACAAACAGTGTTGCCAACCCAAAGAAACTAAAAAAACAACAGCTCATCAATAAAAAAACAGGAAAAAACAGTAGGTAAAGTAAAAAAAAGGCAGATTTCATACTTTTATTTGTTACCAGGACTCACATACATTGTTATTTATAATATTGATCATAACATATTAAAAAACAAAAATCAAAGTAAAATTATTTTTCCATTTTCATCTTGAGTATTTTCAGACTCATTTTTCTTTATAATATCATACCTACACACACATATTTTAGTTATTTTTTTTCCTTTCTGTGTCGAATGAGTAGCAATCTGTTAATAATTGAACGATAACTGAAAAACATTAAAAATTAGGAATAAAACAGAAAACAGGGGTATCAATGTAAAAAAAGAAAATCTACTGTATAAAACAGTAGGGTTGGTAACACTAGTTACAAAAGTAGGTACCTAATCTTCTTCTCTTAAATAATGGCCTCTTGGGCGAATACTCAAAAGCCACTCAAACGCCACTCAATTTAAGTCCCGCTTAAATTATTGCCATCTCTTACAAATGAGTAATGTCAAACAGAGGCAGAGCAATGTGAAGTGGTGCTCAGATTTGAATGACTTTTGAGTATTTCAGCTTAGGTCCGTCATTTCGACAGATAATTTTGCCAGTGTCAAGTGATTTTAAATATTATATAAGTCAAGTCATTCGTCAAGTCGGCTGTCGTTTGTTTTGAAGAGAAAATGGTGGATTTTTTTCTCTTCAAAACCGGAAAACGAATTTTCAAATTCATAGAAACCACTTTACACACATTTATTCCAATGGCTCACACTTTGTGTTACGACCTAAGTATTATTGGTTAAAATTCCACCAAAATTAAACAACAATACTCACAATAACACAAGAAAAACTATTAAAATAAAGGTTTAGGTGTTGTTTCATAAAATGTCAAAACTCGAATCTACCTAATCTATTTCGAACTTGTAATTAGATTCAAAGTTTGTCAGTTCGCTAATGTCAAAACTCGTAATAAAGTTACCACATTCAGTCTGATATTGATGTTACGTGATAGATCCTACTAATATTATAAACGCGAAAGTTTGTAAGTATGGATGGATAGATGGGTGGATGGATGGATGGATGGATGTTTGTTACTCTTTCACGTAAAAACTACTGATCCGATTTGGATGAAACTTGGAATATATACTGTCCGTGACTTGGATTAACGCATAGGCTACTTTTTATCCCGAAAAATTAACGGGATCCAACGGGACGCGAACGAAGTCGCGGGCGGCACCTAGTTGGTAATATGATCTGATTGTTTTGTTATTGTGATTAGTTTACTTTCATGTAAAAGTTGTTACTTACAATGGTATCGATTCGCTTCTTGCATTTTTCTAAACTAACCTAATTTGACGGCGCTAAAAATGTTGCCGTCTCTTTCTTATAAACTGAAACGATAAGGACGGCTATAATTTTAGAGCTGTCAAAATATGTTAGGTTAGAAAAATTCAACAAGCGAATCGATACAATTTTACACATATATAGCGATGCTTAGCCAAGCTCATCCCGGAGTTTTGCGTGCACTACGCCGAGATTAAAGCAATTACATCTGGGTTTCAGTGCCACAAAATAAAACTTATTGTGGTTTTAATCAATAATAAAACTCTTTTGAAGCTGACTGATAATCAACGCACAGCCTAAACTATAAGCCCTGTAGGTATGAAAGGAGGGTAGTATCCTTATATAGTGTAGGGGTGCACTACAAAAGGAATTTTGAAAAGTCACACTATAAAGGGTCTATTTAGAACGCGAGCAACGCCGCGGGCGACGGCTAATTTAGAAATATTTGCACGGAGAAGTCACAACCATTTGCCACAAACTATAACTGAATTTTATATGACGGAACTACTAGTTTTAATCAATTTAATTTTTGCAGTTTCATTTTTTGAGGTTTTGGAAAAAATTCGTCGCGGATCCCGCTACGAGGATATTTCTGATTTCTTCAGGAAACTCCTAATCTATACCGGAACTAGATGTAAGTACCACATCATCAATCATCGATATATGTCATTTTTGTATTAAAAACGATTTCGTAGATTTTTGATTGGTAGCACTTTAGCTTTTAATTATATAAAACTCTTTGAAGCTGACTGACAATCAACGCACAGTCTAAACTATAAGTCCTAGAGGTATGAAATTTGGAGGGTAGTATCCTTATATAGATAGTGTAGGGGTCTAGGGGTGCGCTAAGAAAGGAATTTTGAAAAGTCGCACTCTAAAGGGTCTTAAATTAGGATCAAATGCGTATGGTGCTGCCATGCGAGCAAAGCCGCGGCGGACAGCTAGTAGAGTAAATAAATGTGACAATCGTAAACGTATCGTAACGTAAAGCGGGTATTAGACGGTTCATTATTTCTTTCATCTTCGATGCTTCATCGATGAAGCATCGAAAATGAAAGCAAAAATGAACCGTCTAATACCCGCTTTCATCGGCATCGGTCTTTCATCAGTCATCGTTCATCGAAAATTAACAACAAGTGAAACGAAAAATGCTTCACTTTGTATTCACTGCGTGTAAACAGAAAAATGCGTTCATTTCCGATGCTTCATCGATGAAGCATCGGAAATGAAAGAAGATAGTGAACCGTCTAATACCGCCTTTAGCGTATTCGATGCATGCCGAGTATTGCCGAGTGTGTACGTTTGACGTTTACTACAAAGTCACGTAAACTATAATATTGTATGGAGAGTCATCAGTTTTGTTAACCACCGCTAGAGGCGCTGTACAATCTCTATATAAAAATATAGTTAACGTCAACTTTGACACAACGAACACACTGATATCTAATCGCCAGAGGGCCTAGAATGAGAAATATTTGTTGCACAATTCCCAAATCTCCCGCTAGAGGCGCTTATCCGCGTTTCATATAAAATTTCTCACTGCGAATGCGTTTGCTTGTGCTTTATTCGAGTCGAAAGTCAAAACAAATGCATAGACTCGGGCAGAAATAATTTTAAAATTATTTGTTAGAGTTAATTCCCTACCCTTTTGTAATGTACCTTTTTTTCCAGCTGTGTCAAAAGCCTGGTTGGTCATACAGAAAATAACATTTGTAACTGGTGAGCTTTCTCTCAAATTCTATGTGCGGACAATATCAGTTTATGTTTACAAATCCAAATTGAATTAAGAATTTTCAATACTTATATTTAGAGTAATATACTTTTCACTGGATGGTCCGATGATAGGCTGTAGTTGGGCAGCAGTGGAGAACACTCGCGCAGAACCGGAGAGACTGGCCTATGTACTAAAGAGAAGGCATATACCCAGCAGTGGGTGCATACAGGCTAAATAGATAGATAGATAGATACTTTCCCGTACGTGGAATAATACAAAAATATACTTTATACCATTCCCCCTCAAAAAAGCTTATTTTATTCACTGAAAACAGTGAATAAAAATCACTGTTTTGGTGTTTGAATTTAGAACACACTAATATATTTGACCTCCATCTAATTATTGTTTTTGCGCAAGGAGGTTGCATAGCATTGGCTATACAACCTCCAATCTTTTTTTTTCTCGTTGTCATGGTATAAAGTATAGCATGCAACTCTTGAATAAAACGGATTTATACCGAGGGCCATGAACCACTCATGTCGTTCAGGATTCTAACACTTGAATCACTCGCTACGGTCGTGATTCAGTCGTTAGAATCCTTCACTTGCACGTGATTCATTTATGGCCCTCGCTTTAAATCCGTCTTTTATTCACTAGTTGCATAATATACTATTTCAGATATATTCGAGTTGTTCGATAGAATCGCTCAGTACACCGGCGCCAGTGTGATTGTTTTCATCGAGACAATCCTTCGTATAACCAATACTGCAAATATGAGTGTCGCGACTGAACTAATCTGCAAGCATTCTAAAAATAGAAGTAAGTTTGTTTGTTTGTGTACAGCAAGACGGCAAATAAATGAGTACTTAGTTCCAAACATTTTTTACAATGGACTGCATTGGCGTTATGAAGAGGAACGGATGCGGTCAGATGAAGACATGAGTATCTATGACCTACATATTATAAAAAAATATCTTGGACATTTCACACAACGCCCTCTAGTCCCAAACTAAGCAAAGCTTGTACTATGGGAACTAGATCGCTGATAGAATAATTATACCTATACATTTTTTTGTATAACAACACCTTGACAGCCGTAGATCAACTTATCGCTCGCACGTTTCAACATTTACTTATCTTCTAAATATATAAAACTCTTTTGAAGCTGACTTAGAATCAACGCACAGCCTAAACTATAAGTCCTAGAGGTATGAAATTTGGAAGGTAGTATCCTTATATAGTGTAGGGGTGCACTAAGAAAAGAATTTTAAAAAGTCGCACCCTAAAGGGTCTGAAATTAAGATCAAAGATTTTAACCAAATAATGTGTAGTATGCTGCTACCACGCGAGCAAAGCCGCGGGCGGCGGCCAGTCAAGATCAATCACAGTTTCTTCATGTTTGGGTAAAATTAGTGAGGCCGTTTCCAAGCTATAAGGACATTCATAAGTTCTGAGAAACATTTTTGAGGAATTTCAGACATAATTGCAGTTTGAAACATTGACAAATAAACTGGAGTCCATACTGTAAGTTGTGATGATGGCGAATGAATGAATGAATGAAGGAGACTTTCATGGTCGGGAGTTTTTAGATGAACTACTAGATTTAATGAACCACTCGTGGCTAGGCTTGCTTAGTCAATCTTCACCGATTATCTAAGTTAAGCAACGTTCTGTACGGTCACTATTTGAATGGGTGACCGTTGTGGCATTTTCATCTAAGCGCTTCCGTGCTTCGGAGAGCACGTTAAACTGTCCCGGCTCTAGCAGTCTTAAGCCACGACGGAGGCCTTAAGGTGGCCTTAAAACTCCGTCACCAGAGTTGGCCACTAACTCATACGAGATTGCTTTACTAGTTATAATAAAAATAAGTTATATAAATGAGTTTTTGCTAATACACAACAAAAATCATAATTTGTTTTTATATTTTTCAGGTATCTTCGAAGTTTTTACAATCATGAAAGAGGTCGGTCAAATGGGTGAGTTGTATAATTATTGTTTACCGATTTCAAAAAAGACGAGGTTCCCAATTCGGTTGTATTTTTGTATGTTTTGTTACAGAAATCCGTCATTTATGAACCGATTTGAAAACATCTTTTTTTATCAGAATGGGTCTTTTTTTATCAGAATACTTTCAGATTGATTCCATAAATTTATCAAAATCGATGCAGTAGTTTGGCTTTTAAATCTAATGAATGAATGAATGAATTAATAAATGAAAGAATGAAAATACTTATTGTACGTAGGTACACCCAAAGGGTACACCTTACAAACTAATATGCGAGACAGCTTATATATATACAGTAAATAAGACGTACAATGGGCGGTCTTATCGCTAGGGAGCGATAAGACTAAATCTAAATACTTAACTGGAAGAAATACGTCATCCATGTACACGAAATGGCGTATTTTGCTTTAGATAGATAGATAAAGACTTTATTGTACACAAAGAGAAATTATATAAGTACAGGAAATAACGTAAAACAGACAGTAAGTGGGTGGCCTTATCGCTAAAAGCGATCTCTTCCAGACAACCTTTACTGTGACTTTTATGTGGTGCTTACCTACGTTTACTAAAATAATCATGAACATCATCATCAGATAATGAAGCCGGAAGGTACATAGTCAAGTTGAAGTCCGTTGCCGTAGCTTTTTTAAACCTATAAATTATTATAAAGGCTGGAAGAAATCGCCCTTTAAGCGATAAGACCGCCCATCTATACTATTACAAAACTGTAAGAAAGCCAAAAACTAAAATAAAAGGTATGGATAAACTAAATATACAGATCTACTAAATACACTATTCTGATTCCGAAAATCGGATTTGTTTGTTTATTTGTTTGTTTGTTAGCGGATCACGCCTAAAACACCTGAACCAATTTTAACGAAACTTATCTCATTCGGAAGCCCTTTTTCTGGATTGAAACATAGGCTATATTTTATTGAACGTGAAGCCGTGGATTTTTAGATATACAGCTTGAACTCTCTAAACCAAAAGCAGCCATTTGCTACGAGGTTCATCGTATGCTGGTTGACAGATATTTTGGCGGAAAGTTTCGCACGCGTACGAAGTCGCGGGTATCAGCTAGTTGTACATATGTTTATTTATATTCTTTTGTAATTTTTATTCTTGTTTATTAGTTTTAAGGTGCGCAATAAAGTGTTTTCATTCATTCATTCGTTCATTCGTTCATTGTTTTCTAACCGATATTTACTTCTTTTTTTTGTCTTTTAGATGTTTGTTTGTTCTTGGAGCTTATCATCACTACTTCAAAACGTTTCTGTGAGTACTTACCTATTTTTTTTAAATTGTAAACTTCTTTAGCACCTGTGTGATTTGAAAGTCGATGAAGCGAAAAAGCGAGGAAACGAGAAGAGAGATCCCTAATTTTCGTACGTATTCTAAGGAGACTGCTGGGCTAGCGGTCTAACGGATTGGATCGAATCGAGACTAGCTCGTAGTGCGTGGGTTCAAGTCTCGATCAAACTCGTTCACTTTTTGCAACTTGTTTTGAAGTGAAAACTTCCTTAGCATAGTTGTGATTTGAAAGTCTTTTTGAAGGGTTCACTTTTACCACGTGTAAATTACACACATGTATTTTTTAAATATAGGTCTCAAAAATACTGGAAAAATTTATGTTTTCCAAAATTCAAATGATCTGACAACCTCCAAAGTCATCTAGGATGTCTACCGTCACTGGGTATTACAATACTGATGTTATATACCTGATTTTGTGTTTTTTAGGATGTCTACCGTGACTGGGTGTTCAATAAAATGGTGTTAGGAACCTGTTTTTGTGTTTTTAAGGATGTCTACAGTGACGGTGTGTGTCAAAAAAATTATTTTAGTAACCTAAATTTGTGTTTTTTCAGTGTTTGAAGAAGCTATCACAGTAATTGAAGAATATACCGAAACGACAAGTAAGTATGTCGACTGAGACGCTAGAAGTGCGGCTTTGATTCTCTAACCCGTCTTAGGTGACAATACAATAAATATAAATATAATACACTAGGTGCCGCCCGCGACTTCGTTCGCGTCCCGTTAGATCCCGTTGATTTTTCGGGATAAAAAGTAGCCTATGTGTTAATCTAGGTCACGGACAAAATATATTCCAAGTTTCATCCAAATCGGATCAGTAGTTTTTACATGAAAGAGTAACAAACATCCATCCATCCATACTTACAAACTTTCGCGTTTATATTTTTTATTAGGATGGTGATAGCGAGTTGATCTGATGATGAAGACAGACCTATACTATTGTAAAACTGTAAAAAAGCCAAAATCTAAAATTAAAGATATGAATAAACTAAATACGCAGATCTACTAAATAAACTATTCTGATTCCGAAAATCGAGATTGTCTTTTTTTCTGTTCGCGGATCACGCCATAACTACTGGACCAATTCCAACGAAACTTATACCATTCAGAAGTCCTTTTTCCGGATTGAAACATAGGCTTATATTTTATTGAAATCAATTCTTAGATACAGATTGAACTCTCTAAACTAAGCGCAGCAATTTGTTATGAGGTTCATCGTATGCTGGTTTTTATTCTGGTATTTAAATATAACATTTTAAAATAAAAATTATTTTGATTTCAGATTTCATAGATGCATTGTACGCATTGCAATCAGCTACTGGCCAAACTAGTAAGTACTTCTATTCATATATTGTAAAGAAACTTTTGTTAAGATTTAGGTAAGTCAATGATCTTTTACATAAAAGGTCACTGACCTACTTACTTACCTATATATAATACGAAGATTACTTTTTTTAATTCAAAATATTTAAGTATAACTTTGTGATAAGTTTTGATTCTAATAATTTTTCTATTTGTAGGTAACTATAGCAAATTGAATTTTTCGCATTTTTTCTTAAACGAAATGTTCTTAACCATCTTGTTTCATATTAAAAACAACTTCTTACGCATCCTTGACATAGAAACGTAAAAAGTTACACAAGAAACACGAAATGTACTAAAAATGTATGTTTCCGTCAAAACCGATGGTTAGAAAACGTCTATGTATAAACAAAATGCATTAAACATTTCAATATCTACAGATATCATGCAAGCTGTCCAACATATTAAACAGCACAAGCCAAAAGTCAGCAAAACAACAACAACCACAACAACTCAACCAACAACAACTACTACAGAAGCTACAAAAACAAGAACCACTACAAAAATAATCCCTACAGACAAAACGGTTCGGTTTATGTCCGTTCTGTGATGCTCTGTAGTACAGAGCATCACAGAACGGACATAAACCGACACATGGACAGAAACCAACATATAACTGGACAAGATTGGACCGATGACGTTAACAAAGACAAGAAACAAGCTGTATTCGAAAATACTAATAATCGACATACAACAGACATTCGATATACTGATAAAGACACTGCTGGTAAAATCAATACAGCGAAAAACACTGAGGGACAAGCTACAGAACGTGGTGTGACTACAGAAAAATTAGATAACGATGAAGCTACAACGACAAATGGTTACAACAACGAAGACACTGATAAAACAGTGAAAACAAAAAAATTAGATAACGGTGAAGATACAACGACACATGGTTACAACAACGAAGACGCTGATAAAACAGTGAATATAAAAAAAATAGATAACGATGGAGATACAACGACACAAAGTTACAACAACGAAGACACTGATAAAACAGTGAAAACAAAAAAATTAGATAACGGTGAAGATACAACGACACATGGTTACAACAACAAAGACACTGATAATACAGTGACTACAGAAAAATTAGCCAACGATGAAGCTACAACGACAAATGGTTACAACAACAAAGACACTGATATGACAGTGACTACAGAAAAATTAACCAACGATGAAGCTACAACGACAAATGGTTACAACAACAAAGACACTGATATTACAGTGACTACAGAAGAAATAGTTAACGATGGAGCTACCACGACACATGGTTACAGCAACGAAGACGCTGATAATACAGTGACTACAGAAAAATTAACCAACGATGAAGCTACAACGACAAATGGTTACAACAACAAAGACACTGATATTACAGTGACTACAGAAGAAATAGTTAACGATGGAGCTACCACGACACATGGTTACAACAACAAAGACACTGATAATACAATGACTACAGAAAAATTAACCAACGATGGAGCTACAACGACAAATGGTTACAACAACAAAGACACTGATAATACAATGACTACAGAAAAATTAACCAACGATGAAGCTAACACGACAAATGGTTACAACAACAAAGACACTGATATTACAGTGACTGCAGAAAAAATAGTTAACGATGGAGCTACCACGACACATGGTTACAACAACAAAGACACTGATAATACAGTGACTACAGAAAAATTTGATAATGGTGGAGATACAACGACACATGGTTACAACAACAAAGACACTGATAATACAATGACTACAGAAAAATTAACCAACGATGAAGCTACAACGACAAATGGTTACAACAACAAAGACACTGATATTACAGTGACTACAGAAGAAATAGTTAACGATGGAGCTACCACGACACATGGTTACAGCAACAAAGACGCTGATAATACAGTGACTACAGAAAAATTAGATAACGGTGGAGATACAACGACACATGGTTACAACAATAAAGACACTGATAATACAATGACTACAGAAAAATTAACCAACGATGAAGCTACAACGACAAATGGTTACAACAACAAAGACACTGATATTACAGTGACTACAAATAAAATAGTTAACGATGGAGCTACCACGACACATGGTTACAACAACAAAGACACTGATAATACAGTGACTACAGAAAAAATTGTTAACGATGGAGCTACCACGACACATGGTTACAACAACAAAGACACTGATATTACAGTGACTACAGAAAAATTAGATAACGGTGGAGATACAACGACAAATGGTTACAACAACAAAGACACTGATATTACAGTGACTACAGAAGAAATAGTTAATGATGGAGCTACCACGACACATGGTTACAGCAACAAAGACGCTGGTAATACAGTGACTACAGAAAAATTAACCAACGATGAAGCTACAACGACAAATGGTTACAACAACAAAGACACTGATATTACAGTGACTACAGAAAAAATAGTTAACGATGGAGCTACCACGACACATGGTTACAACAACAAAGACACTGATAATACAATGACTACAGAAAAATTAACCAACGATGAAGCTACAACGACACATGGTTACAACAACAAAGACACTGATAATACAGTGACTACAGAAAAATTAACCAACGATGGAGCTACAACGACAAATGGTTACAACAACAAAGACACTGATAATACAGTGACTACAGAAAAATTAACCAACGATGGAGCTACAACGACAAATGGTTACAACAACAAAGACACTGATAATACAGTGACTACAGAAAAATTAGTTAACGATGAAGCTACAACGACACATGGTTACAACATCGAAGACACTGATAAAACAGTGAATACAAAAAAATTAGATAACGATGGAGATACAACGACACATGGTTACAACAACAAAGACACTGATAATACAGTGACTACAGAAAAAATAGTTAACGATGGAGCTACCACGACACATGGTTACAACAACAAAGACACTGATAATACAATGACTACAGAAAAATTAGATAACGATGGAGATACAACGACACATGGTTACAACAACAAAGACATTGATATTACAGTAACTACAGAAAAATTAACCAACGATGAAGCTACAACGACAAATGGTTACAACAACAAAGACACTGATATTACAGTGACTACAGAAAAAATAGTTAACGATGGAGCTACCACGACACATGGTTACAACAACAAAGACACTGATAATACAATGACTACAGAAAAATTAGATAACGATGGAGATACAACGACACATGGTTACAACAACAAAGACATTGATATTACAGTAACTACAGAAAAATTAACCAACGATGAAGCTACAACGACAAATGGTTACAACAACAAAGACACTGATATTACAGTAACTACAGATAAAATAGTTAACGATGGAGCTACCACGACACATGGTTACAACAACAAAGACACTGATAATACAATGACTACAGAAAAATTAACCAACGATGAAGCTACAACGACAAATGGTTACAACAACAAAGACACTGATATTACAGTGACTACAGAAAAAATAGTTAACGATGGAGATACAACGACACATGGTTACAACAACAAAGACATTGATATTACAGTGACTACAGAAAAATTAGATAACGGTGGAGATACAACGACAAATGGTTACAACAACAAAGACACTGATATTACAGTGACTACAGAAAAAATAGTTAACGATGGAGCTACCACGACACATGGTTACAACAACAAAGACACTGATAATACAATGACTACAGAAAAAATAGTTAACGATGGAGCTACCACGACACATGGTTACAACAACAAAGACACTGATAATACAGTGACTACAGAAAAATTAGATAATGGTGTAGATACAACGACACATGGTTGCAACAACAAAGACACTGATAATACAATGACTACAGAAAAATTAACCAACGATGAAGCTACAACGACAAATGGTTACAACAACAAAGACACTGATATTACAGTGACTACAGAAAAAATAGTTAACGATGGAGCTACCACGACACATGGTTACAACAACAAAGACACTGATAATACAGTGACTACAGAAAAATTAGATAACGGTGGAGATACAACGACACATGGTTGCAACAACAAAGACACTGATAATACAATTACTACAGAAAAATTAACCAACGATGAAGCTACAACGACAAATGGTTACAACAACAAAGACACTGATAATACAATGACTACAGAAAAATTAGATAACGATGGAGATACAACGACACATGGTTACAACAACAAAGACATTGATAATACAGTGACTACAGAAAAATTAACCAACGATGAAGCTTCAACGACACATGGTTACAACAACAAAGACACTGATAATACAGTGACTACAGAAAAATTAACCAACGATGGAGCTACAACGACAAATGGTTACAACAACAAAGACACTGATAATACAGTGACTACAGAAAAATTAGTTAACGATGAAGCTACAACGACACATGGTTACAACATCGAAGACACTGATAAAACAGTGAATACAAAAAAATTAGATAACGATGGAGATACAACGACACATGGTTACAACAACAAAGACACTGATAATACAGTGACTACAGAAAAATTTGCCAACGATGAAGCTACAACGACACATGGTTACAACAACGAAGACACTGATAAAACAGTGAATACAAAAAAATTAGATAACGATGGAGATACAACGACACATGGTTACAACAACAAAAACACTGATAATACAGTGACTACAGAAAAATTAGCCAACGATGAAGCTACAACGACAACTGGTTACAACAACAAAGACACAGATATTACAGTGACTACAGAAAAAATAGTTAACGATGGAGCTACCACGACACATGGTTACAGCAACAAAGACGCTGATAATACAATGACTACAGAAAAATTAACCAACGATGAAGCTACAACGACAAATGGTTACAACAACAAAGACACTGATATTACAGTGACTACAGAAAAAATAGTTAACGATGGAGCTACCACGACACATGATTACAACAACAAAGACACTGATAATACAGTGACTACAGAAAAAATAGTTAACTATGGAGCTACAACGACACATGATTACAACAACAAAGACACTGATAATACAGTGACTACAGAAAAATTAACCAACGATGCAGCTACAACGACACATGGTTACAACAACAAAGACACTAAGAAACGAAAGAACACGGAAAAATTACCCAACGATGGAGCTACAACGAAATGTGATAAGACTTACAAAGACACGAAGACTTTAACAGATAGTACTGATGATTCTACTAAACAAATCTCTACAAAAAAGATTACAACAGAACAAGCTTCTAACAAAGACCAATCAGAGAATGGTCAAAACACTTTGAAACCGGCCAAAGAGGTACACCCATCTCAAACTTATAATAACCATTTATCTGATGGTAATACTACTAACAGTTCGCGTGTTTCAGAAACAACGACTGTTAAAGCAGAGAATTGTGAAGAGTCGACACCGCAAAGTTCAGTTGACTCCAATATTGCGAATGAGGAACGTGAAGAACGAGAAACCAAAGAAAGTACTAGTGGTCTTCAGTCTGATACTCTAGCAAAAACAGAGATAAATACAACTAAAACAAACAAAGAAAACATCACTGACGCTGAAGATAACGATAATTGTGAAAATACTATCGATTCTGATTCCTCAACAGGATTAGTTGAAACAAGTACTGAACGTTTGGCGTTTGCTGATAATAAGCACATCGGCGATAGATATGACACTAAATCTAATATTATTGATCGTACCAAAAGAATAAAAGCAACTATCGATGCATTAAAAGTTATCAACGATATAAAAAATTATGAAGGTTTTGATCAATCGGCAAATAGTGATATTTCCCGAACAGAAAAGCCAACCTTACAAAGCGATTCTCTAATAGCAGATGTTACTCAATCTAATAAAGCAATTGAAACTATGTCTCCTGAGAAAACCACCACGAAACAAACTGCAGATTCAACTGATATTACTACAAATGATTGTTCTCACGATGTCACTACAACTGGAACTGGTAAACAAACTATTAAGAAGATAGACACAGATTATTCAACAGATGTTACTGGTAAAAAAACAACTGATGATGATAAGAAAACAATCGTACAAGGCACTGATTGTGATAAAACAACAACTGGATCAACAACTTTTGATACAACTGGAACTGGTAAACAAACTACTAAGAAAATAGTCACAGATCATTCTAAGGTTGTCAATGATAAAAAAACAACTGATGATGATAAGAAAACAATCGCACAAGCCACTGATTGTGATCAAACAACAACTGGATCAACAACTTTTGATACAACTGGAACTGGTAAACAAACTACTAAGAAGATAGACAAGGATCATTCAACAGATGTCACTGGTAATAAAACAACTGATGATGATGGGAAAACAATCGCACAAGCCACTGATTGTGATCAAACAACAACCGGATCAACAACTTTTGATACAACTGGAACTGATGAACAAACTAGTAAGAAGATAGACAAGGATCATTCAACAGATGTCACTGCTAATAAAACAACTGATGATGATGGGAAAACAATCGTACAAGCCACTGATAATGATCAAACAACAACAGGATCAACAACTTTTGACACAACTGAAACTGGTAAACAAACTACTAAGAAGATAGACACGGATCATTCAAAGGTTGTCAATGATAAAAAAACAACTGATGATGATAAGAAAACAATCGTAGAAGCCACTGATTGTGATAAAACAACAACTGGATCAACAACTTTTGATACAACTGGAACTGGTAAACAAACTACTAAGAAGATAGACAAGGATCATTCAACAGATGTCACTGGTAATAAAACAACTGATGATGATGGGAAAACAATCGTACAAGCCACTGATTGTGATCAAACAACAACTGGATCAACAACTTTTGATACAACTGGAACTGGTAAACAAACTACTAAGAAGATAGACAAGGATCATTCAACAGATGTCACTGCTAATAAAACAACTGATGATGATGGGAAAACAATAGTACAAGCCACTGATTGTGATCAAACAACAACTGGATCAACAACTTTTGACACAACTGAAACTGGTAAACAAACTACTAAGAAGATAGACACGGATCATTCAACAGATGTCACTGCTAATAAAACAACTGATGATGATGGGAAAACAATCGTACAAGCCACTGATAATGATCAAACAACAACAGGATCAACAACTTTTGACAAAGCTATGGATACAGTTCAGAAAATAACCGAATCAATACAAGCTGTTTCTGATCAAGCAACTGCTAAATCAACAGATACTGATCAAGCAACTGAAGATTCTGATTGCGACAAGACACAAGCTACTGGTTACACAGGTCCGCCATTGCTGCCAGGACAAAGGCCAGAAACCACCGTAGCAATGACCACAGCGTCTACCAAAGCAACCACGGACGTAGATGTGGTTGATGGCAAAATCGGTGGCAAGTTAGCGTTGAACCAGGGCAAACGTGGTGAGTACCTTTCAGCTGTAGGAGGTCCACTATATCCAACTGTTTGTTTCGACTAAAACCTTCACAACACGATCTTTACAAACGATTATTTTGTTTTTAAAATCAAGAAAGTTCTTAAAACATTCTGTATATTACCTGGTGATTATCGACACTTTTATTATTATTATTACGAGCCTTCTCTGTCCCACTGCTGGGCAAAGGCCTCCCCCCATCTTTTCCATTCGTTACGGTCTTGTGCTGCACTGGTCCACTCCTGTCGAAATTTGTCAAGCTCATCACGCCATCGTGTTCTGGGTCTGCCACGACGTCTCTGCTCTTGCGGGCGCCACTCTGTGGTCACTTTGGCCCAGAGCTCTTCGTGCATGCGGCAGACATGGCCGGCCCGCTCCCACTTGAGGTTAGCAGCTTTTGTAACCACATCTACAATCTGGGTACGCGCGCGTAGTTCCGAGTTGCGGACTCTATCAAGTAGACGTACTCCTAAAATACTACGCTCCATGGCACGTTGGCAAACCTTGAGCTTGAATCTTTGGATGTTGGTCAGAGACCGGTTTGCGCACCATATGTTAGAACCATATATATATATCGACACTTAAAAAAATTAAATATTGTTTCACGACTTTTGCGAATTTCATGACTTTCAAATGCGCATTGTATGGAAAATATGGAAATACACATTAATACCTAAAATACATATACAAAACGTCAAACATGCACATTGCACAAGGTTTGGCGGTGGAAACGCAAATCGATATCGTCACAGATTTGTGCATGTTTTTTTATTGTGAATGTTTTGTTGCGATTTTTGTCTCAAACACAAAATAGTATTTTTATGTTTTTCTTTAAACATCGGGAGTACATAGTTCGGGACGAACTTTATACATGCCTGTAAACATAACGTGAATATTTTTTTACAGAAATACTGCATGGAATCGAAACAAGCGTGAAATTCAAAGTCCTGATCATTCCCGACAAATCTACTGGTGGAAAGTGCTTCTGTACTTGTGAACCCGAGGCTCCTCCAAAACTGATACCCATCGACTCCTTGCCTAAAGAAATCACTGAAGAATAAATCATAAAAAGATTGTAAAGAGACAATGTTGCGTTCACGCTATTACCGCGTGCACACTATGCCCATGCCGCTGCCGGTATGTATGCCGCAGTCAGCAGGGATTCGGGCATGGAAGTGGGCACGAGCATAGTGTGAACAATGAAATGAAATGAAATGAAATGTATTTATTCGCAAGAAGTATGCTTCTATCCCGGCTTCTATCCCGGCTCCCGACCCAAATTCATGCCCTTGCTCCTTATGAGAATAAAGGCGATGTTATTGTGGCAATAAGTCCGCGGCAATAATGCCGACAGCGGCATGGACATAGTGTGCACGCGGTAAGAGCTTAGCACACCTCATATTGAAAACTGTTATTTCATAGCAACAGCAATTTGTTTTTTTATTTTCTTCATTCATAGTAATAAAGTTTAATGTTAATCTTGTTTTTACTTTGTATCTATAAGTCAGTAAACCTACAACAAAAAGCAGTCCACTTTGCGCGCCAAGAACTTCCGCACCTAAGCTATTCCACTTTTGCGCATCAATCGATTTTTAGCTTGGTGCGCATGTGGAATAGTTTTATTATTAAAAATGCTTCCACTTTGCGCACCAAGGATAAAGTAACACCGAACACCTATAAAATATGTAAAGTAACGTCTAGTGATGGGATACGAACTGTTTTAATAATTTGACAGAACAATAATGTGGAATCTCAACATCACACTTCAGGGGCCTTATTCACTATGACCAATACAAGCGCGTTACGCAGCACGGCAAGACAGCGGCGTGAAATCGCCCTATGCCTATGCCGTATTTCCTATGCCATAAATGTCATTCCTTACGGTGACGTCATACGGTTACGGCAAGGAATCTCCTAAGTCATACAGAATAATGCCCCTGCATAGATAATAGATACATTGGTTACTTGTCAACCTTCTTATCTAAAAGTATATATGCCCGAAGTTTTCTGTGCATAGAGCCGTTTTTCAGTTATTCAAGAAAATATGATTAGTTTTTCGTTCCTGGTTGAGTTAGCTTAGCCGAATGAAGATAACTTGAATTTTTGTTTGTGCCTCCTAGGATTCCCGGTAGTATACGACTTATCATGCTATCCTAATAGATAATATTGGTAAACGTATTAGACAAATGAAGTTCAAATAAAATGCACAGCTTCTGAGACTATAACTTTATTACATGTTAAATAATAAATAGCATAAATAGTTGATAAGCATAAGTTTAGTAAACTCTAGCAATATTTTTGTATAGGTTCCGCCCGCGACTTCGTTCGTTCGTGTAAACTCTAGCAATATTTATGTATAGCTGCCGCCCGCCGCAGGATAAAAAGTAGCCTATGTATTAATCCAGGTCACGGACATCTTGAATCCCTTGTAACCATCTTGAATCTCTTGTAACCATCTTGAATCCCTTGTACACTTGAATCTTGCTTACGAATCCTCATTAGTTAGCAACGCAGCGAATTTATTTTGCACTGCTTGAGGCACGTGATCTGAGCCACTGTCATCATCACTATCATCATCATCATCACCACTTTTTTCGCCTCGCTCGTCAGATTCCACGTCAGAGAGCGCTTGTGAATCTGTGAGCGCTTGCACCCATTTTATGTATTTTATCTCGTCGGAGGCTGCGAATTTGTCTGGAAAAAGAATACAAATATTATTACGAATATTTTTGAGACTAGTACGCGCTGTTTGAAATGAGATATGCTAATGAGATACTTCACTTGGTAGACCACATTTATGTGTACAATTTGAGCAAGCGGAAGCTTGAAAATATTCGAGGGTAATGTCTGAAGTTTGTAATGGAATAAATAGGCATTATAGGCAACCACAAAAAAGGTTTGAATTTGGTACATGGTATTGAATTTGTCTATCTTCTATCTTCTAAATACCAAACATAAGAGACTATAATTTCAACAAAATTTTAACACTGTCTGACGTAGACACATTAGCGAAAGCTGCTCGTCTATAAACAAATAGCAGCGTTTTACCTGAAATAAAACGCATATTAAAATACTTACCTCACTGGAAGCTTTATATTGAGAAGGCATATCCGTTTCCGTCGTATTTCCATTCGTTTTGGTAGTTTTTACCATTGTGTATCCGGTCAAGTGGCGCCACCTGGCGGGTGCGAGTCTTTTTTGCTTCGTAAAATGAAACACGCCATATTGAATTCATTGGCTTAATTTCACCAGGCAGAGATTAAAGTGAAAGCTTCCAGTGAGGTAAGTATTTTAATATGCGTTTTATTTCAGGTAAAACGCTGCTATTAAACTACTGTACCGTCACTGGAAGCTTTATATTGAGACCTGTTTGTTATCGCCTGGTGTCGCCACTTGTATAATTAGGTAACCTAGCGCCAATGTGACATTTAAATATTATAGCAACAAGTATATTACAATAATACAATTTAACTCTTAGTAAAAGACTAGTATAGTATTATATAATCTGTGGCAAAAGTGATTTACGAATCAACCAAAATTGAACCTGTAAGTGTAAAATATACATTTACTATTTTTAATTACTTATGTAATAATAAGCTTAATCATTTTGCTACAATCAAAAATCATAAGTAATGTAATTAATGATCATAATCTTATTTCACACATACATTTGTTTATTTAACCACGCTTATTTATTGCTTTAAATAATTGTGTTACACCTACTGTCAGATTGACTGCTGCTCATATCTCTCGCCTGTAAAAATGCTGGAACGTATTAGCTGATCGCTAATTTTCTCAGCCAAGATTTCGTCAAGAGAACGATTCTCCAACCAACTCATCCGAGAAACCGCAGATCGAACGCTTCGTGAAAGTGCTGTAATACCTGCTTGTTCAAACAACGTTTTAACCTAGACTGCTATGACAGTGCATGATGTAGGTTTAGCGATACTTCTTACTATAACAAACAAATTAAATGATTTGGTTGTGCAACGTCTTTCATTTAATAATTAATAGTTATTTCAATCCATAGTAACGGAGTACTAGTAAAGTATTATATGATCTGTGAACAAGGATAAGTTAGGATGATCAGCCCAGCCAGACTGTCTATAGCTACGTGCAGTCGATTTTTGAATGGAATATCGGCCAAAATGTGATACTTACTGCCATTTGATCTATTTAAGAATAAGTTCAGGTCGTGGATGCGAATTCCTGAGCAAAGTAATACAAGTATAGCAGTGTGACGCGATACTTGAAACAAATTACTACTGTCTACTGTATAGTCCATTAAAAAGCGAAGTTAGTTCACTAATTTCCTAGACCGGTGGCTTGAAAGTTTTCGGATTTCATAGAGCTATTGATTTTAGAGTGTGCTTAACCAAAAAATGAGAGCTTAAGAGACTGAAAGTGCTAGCGTTACATAATGTAGATGTAGAGACTACAAATTGATGTAAAAGAATAGTATTGTATGATTACTTGTTAATCAAAAGTAAATCTATTTGTGACCCCGTAGGCATTTTTACGTCAACTTTATTAGATTTACAGCAAGAAATCCAACGATTCCAAGCCACCTCATATGTTTTTAGAGTAGGCTTCCGCCAGGAATTTTTAAGCAACGATAACTGTTCAGTGTTTCATGTTGTTATTGCTTCTGACCACCCTATATTTCCACACATCGAGAGTTATGTTGTCAACCAGCGGAGGTGGAAGCCCTGTCGATGCGTTTTTGGAGATTTTTCAGTGCCAATGGTGCTGCCAAAGCTTGAGCTTTGAAGTCGGCTCGCCAAAATACCATTGCCCACCGGGGAACTACTACGAGAAATATTCCCGTTGACTGATTTAGGTGAGCAAAGATTCTGAGGACTAGAAACCGTGGTGGGAACAGCCACGCAAGTTGGTAATTCCATAGAACACTGAACGCGTCGTGAAACAAAGTTTGGCGGTCTTTTAGGTCTCGGGACATAATATAATTGTTGACATACATGTCTCCGGTCTTGTACTTACTATGTTCCTTACTTTGCAAACACTACGTCCACACAGGCCGGTAGTAGATGCCACTCGATGAGGAGGCGACGATGACGTGCCAGATGGTCTGCAAGATTGATTTGACTTTGAAGGGCATATAGAATAGCCAGCATCTCATTCCGGTTGCAGTGTAGACCTTGTTCTTCCTGCGACCAATTGCCCGAGAGGGCATCTGTTGTCAAAAAGTTGGCCCGATGCGGGTATGATAAAAGACAATTCAGTCCACCAAACCAGTAGGTAGGTCATTGTCGACAGATCTGGAAATCTGTTCATGAACATTATCATTGACGATGAGTCGTTCTCGAGGAACAACAAAGCTGGCAAAATTTATTATCTGCAAATCTTTTACGCTTACCTTTGTTTGTTTAAGAACTTGATCAACTTTCTGAAATATTTTTATATATTTTTCTTTGGGTAGAGATTTTAGTTTGTCCCAGGGACTCCAAGTACATATGCCGAGATATATTATGCTCTTTTGCTGAGGACTGATTTCTCGACATTGACTACCCATTTAACGTTTGGACTGCGACCTTGACATGTTCGTGAAGTAAGTCTGCTTTTTGGTATACTATCAGGTAATCTTCGAGATATACAACGATTCTGTCATTCCAATTTTATCGCAATGCCTGAGCCACCTAATTTTCTTAGTATAGAAAATATTTTGGGGGCTGAAGTCATTTCTGGCAGCTCTTTGGCAGACATTTCTGCAGACAGACGTGTGAAAAGGACCTAGGTTTATATTTTCGAAAAAATGGTATTTGATAACAGTGTATCTATTCTTCCACTGTGAGTGGTAGTGCGCTAACTGACCTGCTCGAAAACATTGAGTCATTCATTGTCCTTGTAAGAAGCGCTCGTGGCATAACTTGCTTAGCCAATCTTCACCGATTATCTAAGTTAAACAACGTTCTGTGCGGTCACTATTTGGATGGCAGTTAGTAGCATTAACATCTGAGCGCTTACGTGCTTCGGAGGGCACGTTAAACTGTCGGTCCCGGCTCTAGAACAGTCGTTGAGAGACGACGGAGGCCTTAAGGCGGCCTAAAAACTCAGTCACCAGAATTGGCCACTAATTCATACGAGCTTGCTTACTTATTCATTGTACTTACCTTTCTGGTTTCCTCTCGGAGCATTCGAGCGTCCTCACTTCAGCTGTTTCCACGGTCGGGCCGCGAGCCCTGTTGTGAAATGAACCTCTCCCATGATTGTACATAGTTATAGTTCTAGTATTGAACATTGGACAACTGACTCCTGTACTGAAAGTTGTTATGGAAACATCCACCCCGCGAGGGTGGGTTGGGTTGCTTGCTACAACAGAGCATATTATTATACAAAAGGAGACTAGGCTCGTTATTGGTAGGTACATGTTCCACGCGATGGAACTATAGACTTTCAAATCGAACGCCTTCCGCCCGCGAGGGGCGACTGTTGGACTGATAACATCCACCCCGCGAGGGTGGGTTGCTACAACCATGCATATGCAGTGGGAGATCAGGCTTATGGGTGCATGTTCCTCGCGACGGCACTATAGACCATCAAACGCCTTGCCCCCGCGAGGGGCGGCTGTTGCACTGATAACATCCACCCCGCGAGGGTGTGTTGCTATAACCATGCATATGCATTAGGAGACCAGGCTCATCATGGGTAAACATTTCACGCGATGGAACTATAGACTTTTGATTGAACGCCTTGCCCCCGCGAGGGGCGGCTGTTGCACTGATTAGATTTCTCCTGTGAGAAACCATCAGATTTGAGTGGCTTTGCGGACACCCCCTGCTTTTCCAGGGCAGCGGTGAAAGGCTCTGACTCAAATATGTAAGTGGCAGACAGGGGTAATCTATTTAGTGACGCTTCCACTAAAAGACTATGCGCATTTCGATACTTTCGGCTCAGTGGCCGCAAACTAATTACAAAAGATCTGATGAAGTATTAGGTATGTTCATCTATAAGCAAATCAACTTTACTTTAAATAAAATAAATAAACTAGATTGTCAAAGTTTACGGTATATAATTTAATTTAATTAAAATATTCGATTAATTTAATTAGAGCCGTGTGTGCCAGATGACGTAAGGTGTCATACGTTTTACCCCCTTTCGTTTGTTACCAAGTCTATGAAACCTGGAGTATGGTTAAACACCTCAGCGTATCTAACCTCGGACCAAGAGGTACTACCTAAACACTGGACCTCTAGTAGCTTTAGAAACTCTCGGTTCTTCAGCTTTGTCCTACTAAACCGACAATGCATAATTGTAAAAACAAGTTGCAAAGTCATAAACCAAGAAGTTGATGTTGATTTTGAACGTTATCACTAGTGAAACACAGCTTGCTGATTGAACACTAGTTTATTCACATTCGTAGGTAGAGGTAGGTACAAACAGTTTTATAACTACCCACCACTAGGTACTAGATTACTACAGTTCGTCCGTAGGTAACGATGTGGTCTGTGGTTTTCATAAAGCTCTCCACTAACTTCGGAGTAAATAGAAGCCTCATAAAGACAAGTTGTATTCATATTATCAGAATAGCTGGTAATAAAATTGGTAAAAATGTTTTGTAACTCACCCATATTCTGGACTAGTTTCTGCCAGGCTGGTGGCTCACAGCCCATTGATAGGGTAGATAAACATTTATTCAAACCACCATAAAGAAAAAATAGCTGAAAAGATAAGCTTAAAACTAAAATATTAAAGTACCTAAGAAAATGAGCTCGATGAGCTACTGCTGTAAGGGATAAGATAAGATAAATCTTTATTTGCTGGAGGAGTTGCTGCTGGAGCAGCTTTGAACTCGCTTAGGATCAGCCACAACTTGTGGCTTACCAGACAAAGCGGACTCATTCTATCCATTCTAAATAAATAATTAATTTTTTGCACATTTAATTATACCGGATACTAAACTTTTCTAAAATAATAACTTATGTGGGTACATGATCTGAACGGAGAACCGTTAAAAGAATTGATCACGTACAATCATTAAAAATAGAGGGTAGTACTTACAGTTTATTCCTCTTTTGCGTGTCCTTGCAGGGCCATGCTAATCTTAGTTTACTTGCACAGTTTTACTGAACAAAAGTATGGAGAATTTCACTATTTGAAATAATCCTTACTTTATATGATATATACTAATATAATATTTAAACTATTTTTGCAACGGTTGTGGCAGAGAGAGCTCTGGGCACAAGTTGCTTCGACGGAATACAAAACGCCAATGAATTCAATATGGCGTGTTTCATTTTACGAAGCAAAAAAGACTCGCACCCGCCAGGTGGCGCCACTTGACCGGATACACAATGGTAAAAACTACCAAAACGAATGGAAATACGACGGAAACGGATATGCCTTCTCAATATAAAGCTTCCAGTGACGGTACAGTAGTTTAATAAATAAATAAATATATACTCTTTTGAAGCTGACTGACAATCAACGTACAGCCTAAACTATAAATCCTAGACCAGGATACTGAAACGTCACTCAAATTTAAGCACCACCCACTCAAAATTGCTCTGCTTCTGTTTGACATTACTCATTTGTAAGAGATGGCAATAATTAAGCATGAACTTAATTTAAGTGGCGTTTGAGTATTCGGCCACGAGGTATGAATTTTGAATGTAGTATCCTTATATTGTGTAGAGAAACTAAGAAGTGTGTGCACTAAGAAAGGAATTTTGAAGAGTCGCTTAAAGGGTCTAAAATTAAGATCAAAGATTTTAACCAATAAAGCGAATGCTGTTACCACGCGAGCTAAGCCGCGGGCAACGGCTAGTTTTCGTATAATAATAAAAATAAATAAATATTCTTGGATATTACACACAACGCCCTCTAGCCCCAAACTAAGCAGAGCTTGTACTATGGAAACTAGATTGCTGATATAATACTTACATACTTTTTTGTTGTAAATACATACTTATAATACATAGAAACACCCAGACACAGAACAAACATCTATGTTTACAACACACAAATGTTTGTTCTCGGTGGGGATCGAACCCACGACCCACAGCACGGAAGGCAGAGCTACTACCGACTGTGCCATGACGCCTGTCAATAATGTTACCTTTTAGTTCTGTGAATCCGGGAGGTCGCAGCCAAAGACATATTTTGCCGTCTAACGCCATCCTTAGGAGACTGTTCGCTGCACGGTAGGTATCCAATCTGTAACATAATATTTTTAACATTTCAGACCGATTTAGTTCGTGCATTTTAATAAACTAACTAGATCTGCCCGCGACTTCGCCCGCGTGGAATAGTCTTTGGGTAGCATAGGGTAAAACTTTTACAAACTTTGAACGTCATATTTATTTATATCGAATCAACAGCCTAAAAAATAAGTTTTAACCTTCTAACTCTAAAAATTACGATACTTCCATATAACTTTTCACCCCCCCTTTCAACCCCTTACTACCCTCTTTTCGCATTAAAAAGTAGCCTAGAGTCCTTTCCATGAAAGAAGTCCCGCAGACGCGTCGCTGTAGTCGACCTTAAGTATTATTTCTCGGGCAGCACTTTTAACAACTTTAGGCATTGAAAACAAGACTTTGATCACAGAAACCAAACAAAAACGCACTAGCATCCGAACACATTAACAGCACCTGACAACTAATTTAAAATTTAGTTTTAAAGTTTAGTTCCGGAAATTTCCGCGGGACTTCTTTCATGAAAAGGACTCTATGTCCTTCCACAGGCTCTACACTCTGTGTACCAAATTTCATTTAAATCGATTCTATAGTTTTGGCGTGAAAGCGAGACAGACAGAGTTACTTTCGCATTTATAATATTAGTTCTGTTATAAACTAATTTGACAGCTCTAAAATGATAGCCGTCTTTGTCATTTCAGTTTATGAGAAAGAGATGGCGTTGTATGTATGTACCTAATGCCCAAGAACATTTATTATTTATTTATTTTGGCAACAGACAGTCATTAAACTATAAGTAAAAGTAATAATGTTAAGACAAAACAGTGTCCGAGGTTTGATTTATATAGAAATTGCAAATTTTTGGGCTATTTATATTCAGTTGATTGATTATACAACACTAATGTCTGTATGTATGTATGTATGCTTAGATCTTTAAGGCCGGCCACATACACTCGGAATTCCGTTTCGGAATTTCGAAACGGAATTATCAGTTAATACAAATCAAAAAAAAAACCATACGGAAAATTACCTAGTGTGTGTGGTAGGTCCATAGATTTGTGTGGACATTACTGCGTTCGATATTTCGTTTCGAAATTCCGTTTCGGTATTTCTCCGGGTGTATGTGGCCGGCCTAAAACTACACAACGGATTTTGATGCAGTTTTTTTTATAGATAGAGTGATTCAAGAAGGTTTATATGTATAATACATCATCATCATCACTGCATTGCACCCGTGCGAAGCCGGGGCGGTTCGCTAGTTATACATAAACTAGGAGAAACAATATGTACCTGGCAGCTTTAGCGGTGAGATAGCCGCGTTTCTTAGCCCACGCGTCGCATATATCTCGCGGGGACCAAATGTCGTCATTGTCCGGATGTGTCAGGCGAAGCAACTTGGGCAAGTCCAACCTTTCTGCCATGTACCTGGAAAAAAAAAAAAAAATATGTTACATTATACTACAAAATAGTTTATTTCTATGAATAAACTTTTGTATTATTATTGTAATGTTGCGTTCACACTATGCCGCAGTCGGCAGGGACTTGGGCACGAGCATAGTGTGAATACGATAATGCCTCTGTCCCGGCTCCCGGCCCAATTTCATGTCCTTGCTCTCTAATGAGAATAAAGGCGATGTTGTTGTGGCAATAAGTCCGCGGCAATAATGCCGACAGTGGCATGGGCATAGTGTGCACGCGGTATATGCCGCAGTCAGCAGGGACTTGGGCATGGAAGTGGGCACGAGCATAGTGTGAACACGATAATGCCTCTGTCCCGGCTCCCGGCCCAATTTCATGTCCTTGCTCTCTAATGAGAATAAAGGCGATGTTGTTGTGGCAATAAGTCCGCGGCAATAATGCCGACAGTGGCATGGGCATAGTGTGCACGCGGTATATGCCGCAGTCAGCAGGGACTTGGGCATGGAAGTGGGCACGAGCATAGTGTGAACACGATAATGCCTCTGTCCCGGCTCCCGGCCCAATTTCATGTCCTTGCTCTCTAATGAGAATAAAGGCGATGTTACTGTGGCAATAAGTCCGCGGCAATAATGCCGACAGTGGCATGGGCATAGTGTGCACGCGGTATATGCCGCAGTCAGCAGGGACTTGGGCATGGAAGTGGGCACGAGCATAGTGTGAACACGATAATGCCTCTGTCCCGGCTCCCGGCCCAATTTCATGTCCTTGCTCTCTAATGAGAATAAAGGCGATGTTGTTGTGGCAATAAGTCCGCGGCAATAATGCCGACAGTGGCATGGGCATAGTGTGCACGCGGTATATGCCGCAGTCAGCAGGGACTTGGGCATGGAAGTGGGCACGAGCATAGTGTGAACACGATAATGCCTCTGTCCCGGCTCCCGGCCCAATTTCATGTCCTTGCTCTCTAATGAGAATAAAGACGATGTTACTGTGGCAATAAGTCCGCGGCAATAATCCCTTATACCGCGTAGTTTATGGATGAACCCGATCGGAATGACAAAAGAAAAGAAGAAGAAGCCATTTTGGGTATGTACCGACCGACAGACTGTATTTTAGTAAATTCGATAATTAAACATATGGGGGCTAACTTACAAGAAAATATGATATATATGATATATGTATGAAAAGAATATTGTTATTCATAACAATTATATCTATATAAAATCAAGTTGTGTTTTAGTTACACCATGTCAAACTCAAGAGCGGCTGGACCAATTTTTATGATTTTTGTGTTTTTGGGATTGTCTTCGTCCGGAATAGGATAAATATAATATTCATCAGACAGGCGTCATGGCTCAGTCGGTAGTAGCTCTGCCTTCCGTGCTGTGGGTCGTGGGTTCGATCCCCACCGAGAACAAACATTTGTATGTGGGAAACATAGATGTTTGTTCTGTGTTTGGGTGTTACTATGTATTATAAGTATGTATTTACAAAAAAAGAGTATAACTATTATATCAGAAATTTAGTTCCCATAGTACAAGCTCTGCTTAGTTTGGGACTAGAGAGCGTTGTGTGTAATGTCCAAGAATATTTATTTATTTATCAATAAAAAAAATCCGTCTAGGAAATGTTCATACTGTTTCCATATAATTCTTAGTAGTTTTCTCACCTTATAGTTGTGTAGGGCTCTCTTAGCTGCGCGATGGGATAGGAGCCCATCAAAATCTGTATTGGACGTGGCACTTTAGATGGAAACACCAAACCGGGACAATCGCAGAACCGTACCTAAAACCGGAAATATCACTAATTATGGTAAATAGATGGATATATAGAATATTCTTTATTGTACACCACTTATAAGTTAACAAAATAACAAAAAAATACCATAATTATAAATGTTAAAGTTTTGATGTTTGCATATTTGTGTTTCAATCACGCTGCAACTGCCGGTAACAATTTGAATGAAACTTGGAATATACAGGGCGTCCCACACTAATTTCGTGATTATTTGACCCCTCCCCCATCCTTGTCACAGTTGGTTACACTTGTGAGACCCCCCCCTCTAGTGTGACGACACATCATGCAATTTTATTTTAAAATTGTAAAATTGCAGGATATGCACTTTCAAAATTAGTTTTATTTCCATTAAAATTATTTTTTAATACATTTAAATGTGACGTCACAAAACTTACGACCCCTACCCTGTCACATAATGTCACACTTCGTCGACCCTCCCTCTTAACGTGTGACGTAATTAAGCCCCTTAGTTACCTGTGGCGTAGTGTGTGACGTAATTATGACCCCTTAGTTACCTGTGGTGTAGTGTGTGACGTAACTATGACCCCTTAGTTACATGTGGCGTAGTGTGTGACGTAATTATGACCCCTTAGTTACCTGTGGCGTAGCGTGTGACGTAATTATGACCCCTTAGTTACCTGTGGCGTAGTGTGTGACGTAATTATGACCCATTAGTTACCTGTGGCGTAGTGTAAATAGTTTGAAAATGCTTAGTATGTCCTGGCGTTTTGGACACGGAGAGTCGCTTTCGTCCTAGCACTGCGTTCATTAGCGATGACTTCCCCACATTGGGTTGACCGCAACATCCAATCGTTAAAACACCATTCTTGAATCGCTCGTGCGTGTAGTATGACGTATCGGGTTTTTCTATCACAGTTTCAACTGTAAATAAATAAATAAATAAATATAAATAAATAAAAACTTGAGAGGTGTCAAGGGACACCCGGATGGAACGAAATTCCTTGAGGTGTTGTTTTCTTATAATATTTTCTATAAGAACCTTAACGAACCCTAAAAACAAAAACTTCCAACAATACCTACATTCATTGGTTTCGGTTGAGAACGTACAAGCACACGATATTAAAAAAAACTTCCTGCACCAATTTATTCGAATGACGTTGTCAAAGTTTGAAAAAAATGTCGCAACAACTTTTGGTCTTAATTTTTTCCGTCTAGCCCCCTTTCGCAACGCGCAATAAGGAACTTCGTTCCAATACTCTTGGACATTACACACAACGCTTTCTAGTCCCAAACTAAGCAGAGCTTGTACTATGGAAACTAAATTGCTGATTTAATACTTACATACTTTTTTTGTAAATACATACTTATAATACATAGTAACACCCAGACATAGAACAAACATTTATGTTTACAACACACAAATGTTTGTTCTCGATGGGGATCGAACCCACGACCTATAGCACAGAAGGCAGAGCTACTACCGACTGAGCCATGTCGCCTGTAAACACAATAATGGTTATTTCGTTTTTTGTATGTACTATTGATTGTAATCTGTGATGTCTGTTATAAAAAAGAAAACAATTTAAAGGGTCTGGGCCAGTTGGTTGGAACCCAGGTCCCACATTCTCTGTGAACTTGCAATGATGAAACTTTGTCTGTTACAACACACTTACAAATTTCAGTTTTTTTTAATGTAATGTCTGTATAAATCAGACTACTACAATATAATACATTATGATAAAACCAAAAGTTATAAATAACAAAATTAATCCATTTCAGGTCCCGACTTGCATAGATTTAGTTAATTTTTAGATTAATTTTGTTGTATATAACTTCTTTTGGTTTTATCATAATCTATTATGCAGTAGCAGTCACGAAACCGCAAAATAAAGTAATTATTTTGACGTAAACATCTGTAAACACAACAAACAACATTGTAAATACGATAGAAAACATTGAAAAAGACGCATTTTTCGAAGTAAAATGTCTAATTACTAATGATTCCCGCTGCTTTATGAAGACATTGTTACATTTTTGAAAACTGCATTGTAAGTGTATTGTAACAAAGTTTCATCATTGCAAGTTTAAAAAAAATGTGGGACCAGCGGGCCTAAGATGCGCGCCGCGAGATATTTGTCATGTCGTTCTGTCAAAATGTAAGCATTTTGTACTAGTTTAGGAACTATAGCATTATCTGTGGTACCTAATGGTGTCGACAAAACGCGCCATAATGTACACTTTTGACACTTCTTAGTCGTCGTACCTCTCTGAGGACGAGATAATAGTCGTGCAGAAATGTCAAAAGTTGATAATTCAAAGGCGCGGTTTCTCGACAACATTACCACAGATAATGCAATAGTTCCTAAACTGGTACAAAATGCTTACATTTTGACAGAACGACATGACAAATATCTCGCGGTGCGCATCTTAGGCCCGCTGGGCTCCATCCAATTTGCCCCAGACCCTTTCAATTTCAATGGTTACCGGCTACCTACACACAATTTACGAAGAATCGAACTTTTATTTTGATATATTTTTGTGTTCGTAATACCTTGAACTTAGTAAAACTCGAATTCGAAAAACTACTTAAATGAGCCTAAATTAAAATACGGCCTCTTAAGAACTGATTCGAATTTAAGTTAAACAATTCAATTACCTATTTCAATATCGTCATCTTCTCTCTCCATATTCATTTCTTCTCGTATCTTCTCCTCCCAAGGCTCAAGGTCCACCTAAAAATCATATACAAAAAAATCTTGTATGAGTTAGTAGCTAACTTTGGTATGTTTTAGGCCGCCTTAAGGCCTCCTGTGTGGCCGACTGTGACCTCCGAAGCACGCGAGTGCTCAGACGTAAATGACACCAACGCTACACGCTATAGTAGGTGCCAATCCTTACAAACGATTTGTTTTTACAATCAAGAAAATCCTTAAAACAATATACACAAGATTCAAAATGTCGAACATGCACAAGGTTTGTCGGTGGAAACGCAAACCGATATCTGCACAGAGTTGTACATGTTTTATTGTGTAGGTTTTGCAGTGGAAACGTACAGTAAGAGTACTCTGTCCTACCAAATTCTATGAAGATCCGATAAACGTTATCGAAAGTTACCCTAGAATTTCTTTCGCTTCGCTCGCTCGATCGATAGTTACCTCGTGTTGTACGATATCTTTGCATGCGTTGAGTATTTGAGTGGCGCCCTCTACACACATACGTTGTCGACCTTTGCGTCTACGCACTTGTAAACCTGTAATTAAACACATCCCGTCACAATAATAACTTCACTACATTGTATAAAGCAAAGTCGCTTCCCGCGTCTGTCCTAATGTCTGTATGTTTGTATGCTTAGATCTTTAAAACTACACAACGGATTTTGATGCAGTTTTTTTTTAATAGATAGAGTAATTCAAGAGGAAAGTTTACATGTATAATACATCATCATCATCACTGCATTGCACCCGTGCGAAGCCGGGACCTGTCCTATTATAAATGCCAAAGTTTGAATGTTTGGATGCTTGGATGTTTAGATCAGAGGTTCCCAAACTTTTTTTTATCATAGACCACTTTTATTTACTCAGCTGGTTCTGATGGACCCCAACTAAATTTCTGTCATATTCCCAAAACTCGACAAAAATGTGAAGATTAGAGCGAACTATTAAATTTGTCCCCTTGTAAGTCTCGATACGTTATAGTTAGATGTTTGGATGTTTGTGTTTCAATTAAACTGCAACTACTCGTCTGATTTGGATGAAACCTGGAATATATATTGTTCCTGATCTGCGGGCCTAAGATGCGCACCGCGAGATATTTGTCATGTCGTTCTGTCAAAATGTAAGCATTTTGTACCAGTTTAGGAACTATTGCATTATCTGTGGTACCTAATGGTGTCGACAAAACGCGTCATAATGTACACCTTTGACACTTGTTAGTCGTCGTACCTCTCTGAGGACGAGATAATAGTCGTGCAGAAATGCAAAAGTTGAAAATTCAAAGGCGCGGTTTCTCGACAACATTACCACAGATAATACAATAGTTCGTAAACTGGTACAAAATGCTTACATTTTGACAGAACGACATGACAAATATCTCGCGGTGCGCATCCTAGGCCCGCAGGACGCGAACGAAGTCGCGTGCGGTAGCTAGTTAATATTTCTAACCTGCTTTATCGCTAGTAGGTCCTCGTAAGTTGTATCCCGGACAGGAGGTGAAGTACACAACCCTTAGTCCCGGGTACGTTGTCGAGAAGTGTTCCTTCCACGCTAAAACTACTGAAGCTGGCACTAAATCTATCTGTAACAATGATAAATACAATTACAGGCATGTTATATCCTGCTTACTTATAATTGTTGTATAACTTTCAGCTGTTTAAATTATATAAAACACCAGCCGTCGCCCGCGGCGTTGCTCGCGTACTAAATAGACCCTTTAGAGTGTGACTTTTCAAAATTCCTTTCTTAGTGCACCCCTACACTATATAAGGATACTACCCTCCAAATTTCATACCTCTAGGACTTATATTTTAGGCTGTGCGTTGATTGTCAGTCAGCTTATATATATATATATATATATATATATATAAATTGATATATATATATATATATTGATTAAACACAACGCCCTTCAGTCCCAAACTAAGCAGAGCTTGTACTATGGAAACTAGATTGCTGATAAAATAAAACTCAATATATAAATTATATATGTATATACATTTTTATTGTAAATACATACTTATAAAACTTGTGTATACTATTATAAGACTGTACTAAGCCAAAAAGTAAAATGAAAGATATGGATTCGGAAGCCGTTTTTCCGGATTGAAACATAGACTATACTTTATTGAAATCAAAGACGTGGATTCTTAGATACAGATTGAACTCTCTAAATCAACAGCAGCCATTTGCTACGAGGTTCATCTTATGCTGGTTGACAGATATTTTTGTGGAAAGTTTCGCACGCGTACGAAGTCGCGGGTATCAACTAGTAGTAAATAAATACCTTATTCAACACTAATATCATATCTTTGCGTTGATCTTTGACGATGTAGTTATACAGTGAAGGCGGGAACATCATGCCCTGCAAAAGAAAAACTATAAATATATATTCATGGACATAATACATAGGTAAAACCCAGACAAACAAATATCTGTTTACCACACCCAAATGTTTGTTCTCAGTGGGGATCGAACCCACGACCCACAGCACGGAAGACAGTATACCGAGTGAGTTTTGCGCTCGTCACAACACAGCTTATTTCAATAGGGGTTTACAATAATAATTTGATAATAATGATTAAAGTGACAGAATTAGCCATACATAAATTGAATTTTGCGACATCGTTGTGAAGGTGGGTGAATGACCTGTATTGCGGTGTTATTTGACACCTACTTTAGTGGTAGCAAGCCTGCCTTTTTATCCTAAGGTCGTAGGTAACAATACTTACCGCGTATCTAACGTCGACGATCAGCAGTAGAATATCACACATTTCCATAACCCGCCACAGCTGACGCCATGTTTCAAGGTTCAGTTCGAAGTAAGACATGTCTTTGTAGTGAGGAGACGCTTGCAGGCTGTCTATGTAGTTCTGCAAAATAAAAATTACGGGTAACTCCCATTTGTTCTATAGGACTGTTACGTCGTCATAGAACTTAAACTTTTTTATCCCTAATATCTGGTAACTTCCATTTGATATTGAAACGAAAACAAGCCCTAATGGGCTAGTTTCAATAGTCCTACTATGGAACTATAGGGATAAAAAAGGTTTAAGTAACAGTCCTATAAAACAAATGGGAGTTACCCAAAATTACATGTTTCAATCGTTGATGTGCTCGTGGCTAGGATTGCTTACTCAATCTTCACCGATTTATCTAAGAACAGGTGCCGCCCGCGACTTCGTTCACGTCCCGTTGGTTACCGTTAATTTTTCGGCACAAAAAGTAGCCTATGTGTTAATCCAGGTCACGGACAGTATATATTCCAAGTTTCATCCAAATCGGATCAGTAGTTTTTACGTGAAAGCGTAACAAACATCCCTCCATCCATCCATACTTACAAACTTTCGCGTTTATAATATTAGTAGGATAGGAAGTAGGATAAGCGACGTTCTGCGCGGTCACTATTTAGGTGACCGTTAGTGGCATTTATATGTGAGCGCTTCCGTGCTTCGGAGGGCACGTTAAACTGTCGGTCCCGGTTGTATAAAATGTTGTTGAAGTAAGCCACGACGGAGGTCTTAAAGCGGCCTAAAAACTTCGTCACCAGAGTTGGCCACTAACTCATACGAGCGTACGTACCTTGAAGTACCTCTGTTCCTGTGCATCCAACTGGGCAGCGCTCATGGAGAAGTCCCATGGTGGTCGGCAAGGGAACGACAGCTCTGGAGGGAAATGTACTGACGGATCCACTTCTAACTCCTTCTCCAGAACTGGGCATAGTTGCTTACTGTAAATACACACTCTGTATATATCTAGTAGTCAAAAAAATATATGTAAAAAAAAAGTATAAACAATTACCGTTTTTTTCTATAGTACACCTGTAGTTACCGTGACCATCATAGATAGTTTATTAACAATTAATTTCTAGAGAACATACACATTTTATATAGTTACTTTAATAGAGATTCCATTTATTCACATAAAAAATTGATTGATGACAAGAGTAAATTAATACTCTTATCACACAAAACTCTACAGCCCCAAACTAGGCAAAGCTAAAACAAGCCTAAATAAATTGAAAAGTGATAAGGTACTTACAGGGCATCCTCTTTCTTAGCCTTCAGTTCTTCATCACTCTCTCGGTAGAATTTCAGTGCATATCGATTGGAACGGCCCTGGTTTGTCGGTTGGTAGTTAATTGATACCACATCTTCATAAGGCTTGGCTGATGTGGACGCTGTAAATTAAAATTTAGTAATGAGACCAGAAACGTGGACTTTACCGGTTGAGCGCCATCTGTGATCACGTTGTTCAATAGCACTGTAAGAGTTGGCATACGACAATTAGCATCTAAAAAAATCCACCCAAGAAAAAAAAAGATCAGGAACTAAATGTCTCTAGAGGTAAGTAACAAGTAAAATAAGTTAATGGACAATTTAAAATAGTCCAGCAATGTTTTGGGAGCTTTTGTAATTTTGAAACAGTTTAGATTTTATAATAATTTAGATATTTTACACTAAAGGTCAGTAAAAAAAATAAAAAACATAACCCCAGGCAGCCTAGGCACAATCAAATCCATTTGAGATCAAAAATAAAAAAAACTAAAAATCTTAGGCCCATATTCGCATGTAGAGTCCTTTTCATGACAGAAGTCCCGCGGAAATTACCGGAACTAAACTTTAAAACTAAATTTTAAATTAGTTGTCAGGTGCTGTTAATGTGTTCGGATGCTAGTGCGTTTTTATTTGGTTTCTGTGATCAAAGTCTTGTTTTCAATGCCTAAAGTTGTTAAAAGTGCTGCCCGAGAAATAATACGCGCCGCGTCTGCGGGACTTCTTTCATTGAAAGGACTCTACCTACTGCATTGATTCAGAATCAAGCATAGACTGTTTACTGTTTTGTTTGAGAATCTCTATACAAATGTAACACAGTTTTTATAACTAGCTCAAGAGCCTATGGATTCAATATTTTTGTGTTCAAACATTATTATGGTAATATTTTTTTTTTCTTTTACATTACTTTTAAATCTATACTTCAGCAACTCTGAAGTCAGAGTTTTTTTATCAGAATACAAGCCTTAGAAATGATTACTTACTTGGCATTAGGAACACCTTTTGGCTCTTCTTTTCTTGCAACTGCTGTTTTTTTGCCTTCCCACTAAAGGGAGCCTTCCGACGAGCCTGCGGCATTTTTTACAACCCTTACTAGTCCAGAAGAACCTATAAATGTATGAACATTTCATTCCTTTTATGATTTTAAATTTTTCAATGCTTTCTTGGCACACCACAACATGAAGCAGCCTATTACTAAACAGCAATCAGACAATCAGAATAATAATAATTTAGATTATTTTTACAACTTGGTCCAGTTTGGTTAGTAACATAAAAACACTTTTAAAAAGTTAGTAATTTTTAACTAGTAGCGATTTTCTCCTCTGCATGAGGATCCAAACCAAAGGACAGTTATGTTTTTGAGCAACAACATTTAGGATGACTGCACTGCACCAAAGGGCACGTACTACCTTGTAGTTTTCAAATAGAAGAGAAAATGTACATCTATTTGAAGTTCTAACCAATAGGTAGGGCGAATGTCGAGACCTTATGCGATGCGATGGATGACATGAACACGGGTAGGTAAGGTAGGTACATTAAAAAAATACAAAATACCATGCGCGTTTGTTATAATAAAATTTGTATCAGGCTGCCGAAATAAACATAGATAGGTACCTACATAACCTACAGGCTACAATATAGAAATAGGTAGTTACTTACAAAACTTTAGCCTCCTGTAGAACGAATGTAGCGCAATGCAAACGGTTTTATTACAAAGGACGCTATTATCCACTATTATCTATTACCACTAGTAAATACTATATTGTAGGAGATATTTTGGCTTGCCGATGTCGTGACATGGCGTAGAGGACATCTAGACGTTAGGCCAGGACGTTGACGTTGACAGAAACATCGCAGTAGTTTCGTTCTATAGAGTTATACGTTCGAGATTGTTGGTCTGTGGTTCTACACCATCGACATCACGGAGACGAGGGAGTGTTGGTGGTTAGGTCTATGGTTTGACGAGAATCTATGGAAGCGATGGGAGATGGTCGTCTGGTGATTTTTGAGCGCACTTCTGAATTTGGAATTTGATCGTTTTATGTCTATTCGAGTAAAATCAATAAGAATTTAATGCTCGGTGTCTCTTTTTGAGTAATGTCTGATCAAGTTTCCAAAATCAGAAGTGGGATACGAAAGTCCATTGTTCCCCACTTTGTTTGGCTATCTGTTCGGTTAATTTTCTGTTTCATAAAAATGTGCGGTGATGAGCATTGTCAACGAGACTGCTTGACTCCTGCTGCTACTAGTTGGCATCGAGACTGCAAGACACACGATAAGTATGGAGAAGCGAGTCATGGAGAAGATGAGCACCAAGGTCGCGGATCTTGAGGAGTGATTTTCCATGCAAATCGTGTTGTGAATGCTATCCACCCAATTAACACAGTCAGTGGTAAGATCCAACCAATATTCTTATGTTCAAGCATTGATCCTAGTTTGCAAACATTGGTGATCATGCAACGTTTACACAATGCCAGTGACTGGACCCAGTTGTCTTAGTTTCGAACCCAGTCACTGCCAAAACGGCACAAAACTATTGTTTACATGCCCCAGTAACAAGTCAGCGCTGGACTGGGTTACTGTACTGCCATGTTACTGACCTCGTATAAACCTACCTTCAAGCTAAGTATGGAAAGATGTGTCTTTTGGGTTGAGTAAGTCAACTGTGTGACTGGTTTTGGTGTTAAGATTCTTCCGTACCTACCGATTGTACCTACTGTGCATTCAATTATACCTACCTACCTACTAATTTTAATTCATGGAGTGAAAATAAGATCTGCACCGAGTTAAAAACTTAAATTTGAGAACTGTTGCATAGTGTTCAAGCTGATCAAGACTGTATGTACCCTTGCAGTTGACAACTAATTTGTAACTTGTCTTTACAAAATAAAATCATTTGAATTTGACTGACATCTCTCGCTGGGATGTATTGTGTAACCGAGATGGACATAGACCTGATGGCATTAGTGTTCCAGTATCTTCAATGGTGTTATGCATGGAGAGGAGAATGACCTGTTCAACTCATGCAGTTCCCTTTTAGACCTGTCTTTTTTTGTGGTGTACCTACTTACTAGGAATAGCAAGAATGGCCGAATGCGGAGTTTAGTGAAAACGTCGGCTGATCATTACTTATGCATTTTTGTTCTTTGTCAGGAACCAAACTCAATGTGCGATACGGTTGGTGGGATGGTGCAGAACCCCTGTGTCCTGTCTGTACAACTGTTTGCCATGTGTGGAGCGACAGTGCATCACATCTGTGTCGTGTCTGGCTGTGCACCTGCTTCACGCCGTGTAGCGCTAAGACGTAGAGCGTCTGCTTCATGCCTGTCTGCGCTTCTTTCCTTAACCAGGGTCGCGGTTCAAGTTAAGCTTCACGTAGTGCCTCTGACTTGTTCTCTGTTTACCCAAGTTAAGCTTCACGTAGTGCCTCTGACTTGTTCTCTGTTTACTTAAGTTAAGCTTCACGGTGTGCCTCTGACTTGTTCTCTGTTTACTTAAGTTAAGCTTCACGGTGTGCCTCTGACTTGTTCTCTGTTTACTTAAGTTAAGCTTCACGGTGTGCCTCTGACTTGTTCTCTGTTTACCTAAGTTAAGATTCATGTTGTGCCTATAACTTGTTCTCTGTTTACCTAAGTTAAGATTCACGTTGTGCCTATAACTTGTTCTCTGCTTACTGTTTACCTAAGTTAAGCTTCACGTTGTGCCTCTAACTTGTTGTCTGTTTACCTAAGTTATGTTATGCTTCATGTACTGGTATGTGCGCCTCGCGCGCCTGGCATGTGCGCCTCGCGCGCCTGGTATCTGCGCCTCGCGCACCTGGCATGTGCGCCTCGCGCACCTGGCATGTGCGCCTCGCGCAACTGGTATCTGTGCCTCGTGCACCTGGGATGTCTGCCTCGCGCACCTGGTATCTGGCATGTGCGCCTCGCGTACCTGAGATGTGCGCCTCGCGCACCTGGCGTGTGCGCCTCGCGCACCTGGCATGTGCGCTTCGCGCGCCTGGCATGTGCGCCTCGCGCGCCTGGTATCTGCGCCTCATACGCCTGGTATGTGCGTCTCGCGCACCTGGTATCTGGTATGTGCGCCTCGCGCACCTGGTATGTGCGTCTCGCGCACCTGGTATCTGATATGTGCGCCTCGCGCACCTGGTATGTGCGTCTCGCGCACCTGGTATCTGGTATGTGCACCTCGCGCACCTGGTATCTGGTATGTGCACCTCGCGCACCTGGTATGTGTGCCTTGCGCACCTGGTATGTGGTATGTGCGCCTAGCGCACTTGGTATGTGGTATGTGCGTCTCGCGCACCTGGTAAGTGGTATGTGCTCCTCGTGCACCTAGTATGTGCGCCACGCCGCCTTATAGCGTCGTTTCGTCGCGCTGCACTTGCGCGACTTGGTTGCGCATGAGATGCGCGCTTCGCAGCGTCGGTTGTTCGCGCTGCACTTGCGCGACTTTGTTGCGCATGAGATGCGCGCTACACCGCTTCGCAGCGTCGGGTCGTCGCGCTGCACTTGCGCGACTTGATTGCGCATGAGATGTTCGCTACGCCGCTTCGCAGCGTCGGGTTGTCGCGCTGCACTTGCGCGACTTGGTTGCGCATGAGATGCGCGCTACGCCGCTTCGCAGCGTCGGGTCGTCGCGCTGCACTTGCGTGACTTGGTTGCGCATGAGATGCGCGCTACACCGCTTCGCAGCGTCGGGTCGTCGCGCTGCACTTGCGCGACTTGATTGCGCATGAGATGTGCGCTACACCGCTTCGCAGCGTCGGGTCGTCGCGCTGCACTTGCGTGACTTGGTTGCGCATGAGATGCGCGCTACGCCGCTTCGCAGCGTCGGGTCGTCGCGCTGCACTTGCGTGACTTGGTTGCGCATGAGATGCGCGCTACACCGCTTCGCAGCGTCGGGTCGTCGCGCTGCACTTGCGCGACTTGATTGCGCATGAGATGCGCGCTACGCCGCTTCGCAGCGTCGGGTCGACGCGCTGCACTTGCGCGACTTGATTGCGCATGAGATGGGCTCTACGCCGCTTCGCAGCGTCGGGTCGTCGCGCTGCACTTGCGCGACTTGGTTGCGCATGAGATGCGCTCTACGCCGCTTCGCAGCGTCGGGCTGTCGCATCTTTACGCGCCGCACCACAGGGAGAAAACCAGCAGGAAGCAGTGGCTTCCACACGCGAGGACGAGTCTTCACAGCTGGGCGCTGGATGCTGCTGAAGACTGACCAGCAGAAATAAAGGAGTTCGAGGCGAACTCTGTCAGGAGAGGCCGTGTAGGAGATATTTTGGCTTGCCGATGTCGTGACATGGCGTAGAGGACATCTAGACGTTAGGCCAGGACGTTGACGTTGACAGAAACATCGCAGTAGTTTCGTTCTATAGAGTTATACGTTCGAGATTGTTGGTCTGTGGTTCTACACCATCGACATCACGGAGACGAGGGAGTGTTGGTGGTTAGGTCTATGGTTTGACGAGAATCTATGGAAGCGATGGGAGATGGTCGTCTGGTGATTTTTGAGCGCACTTCTGAATTTGGAATTTGATCGTTTTATGTCTATTCGAGTAAAATCAATAAGAATTTAATGCTCGGTGTCTCTTTTTGAGTAATGTCTGATCAAGTTTCCAAAAATATAGTATTTACTAGTCTCTGCTATTACGTTACGGCGTCCAGTCAAAATTAAAACTTTTGCCTACATTGTCTACAATAGATTGTGGAAAAGTGAAAACCAATAACCAAAACAAACAAACAAACAGGTTTTGTTCTTCTTCTATCTAGTCTCTGTCTGGCTGGCCGTCATTTCGACAGATAATGCCAGTGTCAATGTCAAGTGAGTTGAAAAAGGCTGATAGAGGCCGAACCTCGGCTGAGCGATATTCAATTATTAAGTCTGGATATTATAATATTACTTGACAAATATATTCGAATCAGCTAATAGCGGCTAACTAACACTGACAAAATATCAAACAAAATTGAGGTGAAGTGAGGGTTTTGGTCCAGCCTATACCAAAAGCTGGACGTCTCATCTCTCTTATCTAGACTGATACTTGAATATTGCTACAGTGTAGCGTAGTAGAACCATAATACTCATAGGTATTGTGTAGCGGCTACACAATACCTAGTATTATGGTTCTAATTCTAATTAGGTACGAAGAACTACCATAATATCGTGAATACGCCTAATAAACTAATATCTTGATGAATATTGTTCTATAATCTATCCCATCCCATCTCTATTTGTTTGTTTGTTTGCTTTTTTTTCTTGTGGTTTGGTTTGTTTTAGTTCCAAAAATATAACAAAGAATACCAAATTCACTGTAAATTCCAAATAACTGTCTGTTGCTAGGTAAGTTTCTTGCGAATAGTGAAAATATCATAGTATACACACTACAAAAAAGAATCCCACCTTCACAATATCGACAAAACTCGAAAGTGCCATTCCCGTACCACCTCCAAACGGCTCTTTCACAAAGTGCCTACGTGTTGGAGAAAGACACTGCAAAAAGTTTTACAAAAGGCATGATACAGTGATCATCCAGCCGTTACAATGAACAAGAAACCGGCCAGAACCGGCCCCAGGATAAGAATAACGCGACCAGCGCGGATAAAAGCCGACGACGCAGAATCAAAATCGTCCAAATACATTTACACCTGCCAGTATTGTCGCCTCAAGTTCACACAGAACAGCCATTTCTTCCGTCACATGACGTCCAATCACGAGGTTCAGCAGAAAACTGCCACCTTCGAGTGCAATGACTGTCAAATCGTGTTTACCAGAAAGTGCAACCTGGATATGCACTGTCAAACCCATCATCAGCTGAAGAGTAAATCGAAATGCGACAGTTGCGCGATAACTTTCAAATCTCGCTACTGCCTCCGTCGGCATCTCAAACTCAAGCAACAAATGCAGGAGAATGCCTGTCTCAAATGCCAGAAGAAGTTTACAAGTAAAGACGGGTTAACTAAGCATGTGTCGAACAAGCATACATTTAAAAGTGTAATGTTTCCGTGCGATATTTGCTCGTTGAAGTTTAAGGCGAAGGAATCACTGCGCAGTCATTTGAACCGCGTTCATAAGCGCTTATGATTGCCGGACTGACTGTGTAAATCAAGTTAATGTGATTGTGGGAATCAGTGATTGAACATACATTGTGTTTGTACATACTATACCTCTGTTGTAAATTGGTAGATAACTAAATGGCGTCTTAGTTTTTCCCTGTTTATTGATCTACTAATCTTCTCGTATTGTTTTAGTAAAAACACATGGTGTGTTTATTTATAGGTATTAATACTCGTAGTAGCAAATATTATTTATAAAATAACTCTTAAGAAAATCATTATAATTATGTGTGATTCATTGCGTTCAATAATGCTGGTACATCGGAATTTATAAAAAAAAATTACTTGTAAGTGTGATTCATTAATGCTGGTACATCAGAATTTATAAACTTTTTTTTTTGAGTTTCTACAAGTTTTTTTATAAATTAAAGTAAATGAGCTTGTAGCTATGAGAAAAATTTCTATTATTGTTGGTGACTAAACCATTCAATGTATTAAATCTAGAAACAGTTTTTACGAAAGTGAATATTACTAGGTAAACATCACAATTTTATGTGATTTTCTTATATAAATTTAGTACATAAAAACATAATAATTGTATTGTGGTATTGTTAGTACATAAGTACATTAAAAATGTATTTTTTTTCTAGCATATTGTAGGATAATTTATTTTTTGTATAAAAAACTTAGTTGGCACAATCTCTTTATTCAAGTTGGTGCAATATATGCCTTTGTCTCTTGAAAAGTTAGCGATTAACTGGCTTCGGCCATACAATATTAATTATGTTACTATCACACTCCGTAAAAGCTAATCACCCCTTTAGGCCTTCTGCACACTTGACGGAAATTCCGTCGCGGACCTTTCCCGACGGAACATCAATACATTTATTGCATATAAATTACAAATAGCGGGCACACTACTTGGAAGATCGGTCGTCCGTCGCTGACGATCGTATGGTAACTCCCGCGGAAGTTCGGCGACGGAATTTCCGTCAAGTGTGCCGAAGGCCTTAGTCTATTGACATCTCGTATGAGTAATGAGCCGAACTAGATGTTTATATTTACATAAAATCTCTGATTGGGGCGGTCAGCAGTTGGTTAACCATTATGTTAAATAGTTATTGAAATAGAAACATCTTCATCGCTAAATTTCTAACCAATAAAGCTCACAACATTGATCTACACATATTTTTATATGCACTAGTGGTCTGCCGATCGTAAGGTCATGGCGCATCAGTGGGTTTCTCGAAATATAGCTTGTGTTACTCAAGATTTGGTGATGAAGGCGCAAAATAGATGGGAACTTATACAATATAAAATAAGTATTAATTTCGATAGTAAAACTTGAAAATTAGTTGCAATTTTAGTTTGATTTAGTCATTTCATTTGAATAGGTAGGGTTTACCTATTTGTATTCGGTAGAATACAAATCTGAAGTTTTCTAACCTAACTACCTAACAGTGCTAAGAGATAGAAGAAGAATATCTAGGGAGGGATTGGAATCGTGATATTTCAAGTGGTTGCCGATTTCTTTGGATCCGAAGACACGACGTCCATTGCTGTCTCCACCACAGAAGGAAGACAATTACATCCAACGGTGAAGGAGAATCTGATGACACTCATGAAACCTGGTGAGTGTATTTCAAAACACCTTATTTTGGTCAGTAGTAACTAATACCTAGTGTGACTATTGGCTATGAATAAAATTAATGGTTTGTTCTGTGTTTGGGTGTTGCACCTACCTACTAAGCAAAAACCTATATTTTGACATACGTCTTTGAGTGCTGCTGTTGTATCGTGATCTAGATCTAAGTATTTGTAAGTATACCATGTAGGGTAAACTACCCTAATCTTGGCACCCCACCAACTATTGGCACTTCTCTGATTTATCCTATTTACTAAGAAAAAGCCAGACCTCACGATATTGCAACTTATCTAAATTGAATAAAACAATCCTTATTTACAGTAACATAACACCATTTTCGAAGATGGCGTTTATTTTTTTATAACGCGTCTCTTTCGGGGGCTGCCAACAAAAATAAATAAAACAAGACAAAATAAGATATTGCAAAGATTTAATTGAAATGGGTCTCACAATTTATTCAAAAATGTACTATAAATCATTTATATTATAAAGTTATTTCAAATAAAATAGAGTAATTTCAGAAAATTATTTCTTTTTATTGGAACAAAAATGAACACTCGTAAAAATAATAAAATCACAAACATTGGTAACATAATAAAATAAGCTAAAATTAAAAACTTAAATATGTAGGTAAAATGTAATCAAAAATATAAAACAAAACACAAAATCATGGTTAAGTTTAAAAATTAGTTAAAATAATTTTGTTTTGCGATGCGCTGTTATAAAATAATAAAAAAATAAAAATGTACCTACGTTATGCGGTAAAAAAAATAGCAAAGATATAAGTAAAAGATAAATACCTAGGTAGGTACTCACAAAGTAAAAATTGGAAAAATACATTCAAAAATAAGCGTGTAAGATTTACCTAAATAATTATAAAAAAATATGAAAACAATTGCAAAACAATGTTATTATACTTTCTACAGGTGTAAGTAAATATACATAGGAATAAATAAATGGGACAACGATGGTAATTTCACAATCTTTTTGGTATCTATAGGTAGGAACTTGACGAACGTACCTTGGAAGTACGTACTACGTCTACCTTGGAAAAATGATTTTATCCTAATTCCTTGACGTCTACAGAGTTATCTTTCTTCCAAGAACTAACCGAATTATCTTGTCTCTGACTCAGAATATTGAAATTTGAGGTCTCTGCGTGTGTTTCACTCAGTGGGAATGGTAGGTCCACAGGGTAGGTCAGTATAGTATTAATAAATTTTATGATCTGTGCTTAGATCCAGATATTATATAGGTACCATCAAATTGAACTTAAAGGTTATACGGGGTCAGTAACATGGCAGTACAGTAACCCAGTCCAGCGCTGACTTGTTACTGGGTGTAAACAATAGTTTTGTGCCGTTTTGGCAGTGACTGTGCAGGGCTTGTACACAAAACTGCGATGCGACGTCGCATCGTAAAAATCTGCGAGCACGCACGACGCATCGCAAGAACTTGCGAATTGATTCGCAAGTCTTCTTTGTTTCTTTTTCCTGTATCTTCTAATCGGACCGCAAAAAGATGCGTCGTGCGTGCTCGCAGATTTTTACGATGCGACGTCGCATCGCAGTTTTGTGTACAAGCTTTGTGTCCGAAACCAAGATAACTGGGCAATAAGATAAGATTACCAAGATAACTGCATTATTGCTAAAAAATGACACATTCAGAAACTTTAAATTCCCTCCGCGGTGGCACTGCAGCAGTTTTTATGTAAGAAACTGTAAACCTACTCAACATCGTGTCTTTCCCTTGAGGGTCGTTAACTTGAAATCTCCTGCTAAGTGTGACTCTAGTAGGTAAACCTCAAATTAATTCGGAAAGTTCTGTAGTCTGTACAGGTAGTAGGTAGGTACCTAGCTACTAATCAATAGGACGTCCTAGTAACCAGTGACCTTCATACCTACCTAGACTAAGGGCCGAATACTGAAACGTCACTCAAATTTAAACACCGCTTAAAACTGCCCTGCCCATTACTCATTCGTTAAGAGATGGCAATAATTTAAGCATAAACTTAATATAAACAGCGTTTGAGTATTCGGCCGATAGAGAATCTGATTAATATCTGAAAGATGGACCACCCCTGAAAACTAACTACAATACAAACACATTATGAAAGTTTCAAATTCATTTTAATATCTCCACAATACTTCTAAAATAATTCATAGGCATTAAACAAACGGGACTATAACCGGTAGAAAAGCGGAGAGAAACATTTTAAAAACATTAAATTATTCTAGAAAATTGATACAAATTAATTTCATTAAAAACGCCTTTTGGTCCAGTTACAATCAAACTCACCAATAACGTGGACTAAATCGAAATGTGCTTATTTTAAACGAAAGCTTAACAAATTAATCTTAATTATTAAGTTAGGTATTTCTCACTAAAGCTGTCACTAGTTACAAAACACCGGACCCAAGGGCGTTTAAACAGTAGCAAAAAAATCTCCTTTTACAATTAGTCCATGAATTTATCAACAAAATTGATTCTATTCAACAAGAAACAACTGTCTATAAAAATATATAAATCTTTTCAAATTAATTTAAATTATATTAAAATGCCGACTCGGTGTTGCCATGTGACCGGCCAGCTATTTAGAAAAATCTATTTCAAAAATAAATTCAATGCACCGCGGCATTGCTCGGCACGTCCCAAATAAATCTCCCAAAAAGTGAAGAATCATGAAATCACCTGACAAAACGACGGTGCAAGAATTTTTTTTACAAACTTAATATATTGTCTAGCAACGTTACAAGTTATTTAGGTACTATCTCATTATAGATACAATATACTCAACTAGGTAGGTAATGAATTGCGCTACTCTTCGCTATTTTAAAAATTATGTTATAATTTCACTAAGTTTCTAGCACGACTGAGCGCCGAACGCGCTCGTACGAAAAATTTACTAACTCCGGCCCGCCACCGAATCAAATTGTAAAAATCTTATTTTTTTGCGGTATTTTTAGTTTTTATTTACTAGGAAAAGTTCCAACGATTCACTATGTACATGCAAGTGAAGAAGTGCAAAACAAACTCACTCGGAACGACAACGAGGGCAAACATCGACTTTGAATTTTATAATAAAAAACATCAACAATTCAGTACCATATTTCAAATTAGATACAATGTTTAAAAAGTACCTACACGTCAAAAAATGTATCTCAAAGACAAATCGCGCGACACCGCTATGCCCCCCGTTTGTGATGCATTCACGCAGTGATATGCCTGACGACAAAATTACAATCTATAAAATGAAAAATATATACTCGCTTCGCATCGCACACTAACAATATATTAAACAGACAACAACTAGAACACGCCTAGAGGCGTAAAAACAAGATATCGAGCAAAAACAACCTACAAACTAACAAACTAAATGATATTTATAAACAAGTCCCGCAGCGTCGCAACCTAACATACACTTCCAAACTAACTAAAATACTATTCTTCAAACGTCTATAATTCATCTAAATAGGGAAAAACATTCAAAACTTAAATACTGCGAGACTACAGAAAAAAGCCTAACCAGAGAAACCGACAAAAAACAAAAACGGGGAAAATTTAATCCTTCTCCCCAAATTGAACTAAATAAACTCCTCCACTACTTCGTTACTTGACCAGCCATTGGACAACCCTCATAGAATACGATAGTACCCACCCACTGAAGCACCTACAGGTATTCTACGAATATCGATGGCGACGACCTACCACCGCAAGCTTCTAGGCATAGTAGGTATAGTACGAGTACATAAGCAGAACCACTGCTGACAGACAAACCACATATCCCAAACACACCTCGGTCTTATAAAAATCTAACACCAATTGATTAAACGCTGGCTTAAAACAGATCTTCAAGATTCAACTAGCTTTTGAGGTGAAATTTTACCTCAACTGTCCTATAGCAGTTTCACTTTTATTTGGTAGGAAATGGTTTTAGCATGCAACACTTGAAGATCCGTTCGATCGTATGAAACAATAGTTTTGTACATTGAACATCGGCCAAGCGTCCACAGCTACAAGTTGCGCTCAAAGTAAAACATCACGTTCCGAATTATACATCTCTTAGTCGTTTTTTATAAAAATACAAAAATACAAAATGGGACAGTGCGACCACACAACATACTAGCTCACTCACGCGTCCCGCCCTGTTAATCAATCTCAACTAGGAGGTTAGGGGGCACTATTATTTTTACTAATCGAAAAGAATTGAGCAATTTCACACAAAAGAATCTAAAACAAAAACTCACACACACACACCAATCAAAAGGAAATAGAAAAGAAACCGCATAGTACAATAAATTTGTAAAAAACCGTTTCGTTAATTATGTGTTGCCACTAAATTGAAAAACCTACCAAAGAAAATGCACTCAAAACTATGGACATTTAGAAAATAAACTGACCAAACATAGTCATAATAATGTGATAAATGAATATTTCAATGTGCCTAGGTGAAATTATTGTTATTATGTTATCGTAAGTGTATTAACGGGCGTAATATGGTGTATTTTTAAGATATTTTCTATTAGGATTATCAAACTTTTAATTTATTATAAAGACAAAACCACATAATTAGTATTTAGCTATCATGTTGAAACTATTTAGTAGGTATTACATTAAATACTATTAAAGAATCATGTGCTTAATTGTAAGCACGCTGTGGACTTTTCCATCGAATTACACTAGGTATAAATACATAATCTACATACCTACTAAGAAAAATATCATAAATCTCAAATATTTGTCTACAATTGCATAATACTTGACCGTATGTGTAAATTGGTAGAGAAAGTCCTACAACGAGTTTACTCTGCAAAAATTTTTCTACATAATATAATTGTACCTACTTAAACTTTAGAAAATATGTTAATTATTATTGGGATAGAGAACCGTTACTTCAAATAGAAAACGATTTATTACTAACTTTAGTAATGAAACCCCAAAAGAATTATAAATTCCTATATGCTTTGTATGACCGTCTTGTTGCCAACTAAGACAAAATTCGCTATTCACAGCCGGAAATTCTTCACACAAGCTGTAGACTGGAAAAATGCAGTGGAGTGACCGAAAACGTCATGCAGGACCGAAACGCGTGTCAAGTGTTAACTTAAAAAGTGGTCTCAGCGTTGGGACTCACGACTCACCAGAAAATTACAATGCCGAGACGCTTTGACATAATTTATACCTGACACGTCGAGCTCACTCATATAATTGTAGTGTTAAAACCATCCGAGGGAGGAAAGGAAAACACCATACTCACGCCACGACAAGGCACTAACAAGCCTACATCACCGTATTAAATTTTCAAAAAAGATATTGAGACAACACGAAAAAATCTCATCGAAACAATCAAAAAAATTATATCAAAAAATCGCGCAAGTCTTTTTACTACAGTCTATTTTTAAAGTCCGTGGTCTTTCGGGATACGAAGTCTACAGGGCCGAACTTAGTGACCTAAGGAGGGCTTATGAGTTAGCTTACAGTAGATAATTTTGCTAGATTTAAATAATCTCACAGGCTACCGATTTTCACGCTTTAGACATCAATATTTGGACTTTCATTTGAAAAAGATGGTAGTTTTTCAGGCAACCGCCATAATTTTCGGCTTCTTTCGAATTGATGTGTACCTCGCGAGAATTTGGGGTCTATATTGACCCTGGAAGGGTTTCTACCCTTTAAGATTTGACCCCGGTACCCTTAAGTACAAGAAAGGTACTTTTTTTAACCAAATTAAATTATTTATCGATTCGCTTATCGTATTTCTATTGAATCACGCCATCATTGGTCCGTACACAGTCAACAAATAAAAAATAAAGAACATTTTATAAATAACTGAAATAAATTGATAAAAAAAACATGCGATGTTCGAATACTAGACATAGTTTTTATCCGAAATTGCTAAAAAATGTGTATTCACAAGCCATTCGTGAACCACCCAATGCTTTTTACTATATTTATCCTTTATTAGGTATATTTTTAAATACTAGAAAACGTACTAAACTACTATCTATTGCACTATCCCGGCTTTTCCAAAAATATTCTCATATATATTAATATTATAATTTAAACTAAAAAAATAGGAAAAATAACTACAGCCAGATTGGTAACTGTCAAATATTTTGTACTAAAACACTACCACCTCCCAATTTTTTAAAATAAACCGCTACATAGTCGAAATCTACCTACTTATATTTTAAGTCGTGCAAACTCTTCTGACAAAATATCGAAGCTTCGAAAACGGGACAAAATCAGCAACAATATCCAAATGGAGAAAAATCTATTATTTTATGTAAGAAATTCTTTCTAGCTACACAGGTACAGTATTTTTTTTAAGAAATCAGACATTCCACTTATGTCTTATTATTATAAATGAGCGCTCGCCACACGCGGAGTGTCGTGTGAACTTAGCGTTGCTTTATCCTACCTATTGACAAAACAAACGGACAACTAGCTAAGTATTTTTGGGTAAATATTTGCTTAAATCGACATAACGCTGACGCACCAACCTTCTCCCGAAAAACTACCAATTTTGATACTGGCAAGGCTATGTTTTTTTTCGGGAAAAAACCCTTCGTAAATTGCAAATTGTCTTCTAAAACTTTTTAATTTAAAAACGTTCTGGAAGATAATTTACTGCGTTATTCTTGTACTTGAGTTCTATAAATGTTTTCTTAATCTTAAACATTGGATAATGTTGCATTTTAAATTTTACTAATATACGTCGACTCATCGCATTTCGACTAATCGATCATGTCCGTTGTGTTGCCATAAGTTTCAACTTTAGTAGAAACTTTCTACCAAATCTTGTAGAATCTCATCCAATCAACGAGTTACAGAGACTACCCGTTCTAGATTAAACTTTATTAAAAGGGTAGTGAAAAATCTTAGAAACAAGTTAAATATTCTATGAAACTCTGCCTTATTCTATTCGTTAACCGGACAAGGTTCGTTACGGTACTAATCCGACGTGTGATTTGCTAGACAAAGTTGAAACATCCTCAAAATATTTTATAATTTGCGAGAATTGAACTAAGTGGAGTGTTTACTTTGAACTATATTTCAACTTTGCAAACAGCTGCGGTGTGGGAGTGTAGTTATCGTTTCACCGCTGCCGTGAACCGACCGCTTCTGCTACCTACGAACATCCATTAGTATCAATGCGTCGTACTAATACCATCTCTCATCATATTAGCTGTCACTTTGACATTAGCAGAGATGACAGATCACTCTACCATCCGCTCCCCCACTAGCTGTCACTTTGACATTAGCAAAAAGAGATGACCCTACCACCCTCTCCGCAACTAACGGATGCTCGTAGATACAAACTGCGAGTAAGGACCATTAAAGTGGATCGAAGGTGGTAGAATGCCTACTTCACCAAACCTCGTGTGCAAAGTATCGGCGAAACGCAGGATATTGACATCTTCACCGTTTTGCTTCTTGATGTTAACGACCTGAAATGAAAAGGTTTTAAAACTCAATAATACCTTAAGTCATAAGTTGAACTATGATTTAAAACTAGTAGAAACCTAATAAATATGTTTTCCTACGGTTGAGACAGACCTCTGCATTACCCAAAAGCTAGACGTCGTTAAAATTAAAACGTTAGGTACTTAAAATTGTGCTGACTTTCTTATTGGGTAAAAGATGGCAATAATTGTAGTATTCATAAAATCTCAAGTAGCGTTTCAGTATTCGACGCCCAATCGAAAATCTTTACAAATCCCTACAAACCCAACAAACCTCTACAATACAAACCCAGAAAAACCCATACAAACTCCTACAAAACCCCTAAAAACTCCTACCAACACTACAAACCCTACGAGGTTTGTAGGGACAAAACCTTACGAATCCCTACAAACCTCTACAAACCCCGAAAAACCGTTACAAACTCCTACAAAACCCTTACAAATCCCTACAAACTTCTACAAACCCCTTACAAATCCCTACAAACTTCTACAAACCCTGAAAAACCCTTACAGACTCCTACAAACCCATACAAATCCCTACAAACCTTACAAACCCCCTCAAATCCCCTGCAAACTCCTAATAGATGGCCTCATCTGAAAGGTACACTTACCAGCGCGTATGGATCGGTTCACGTCACGCAGTGCACAGTGCTAGTATATAATACAATAGACTAGCACCAGCGGAATGGCACTGCGCGCGGTCGGTCGGCGCCTTCCTTCACGAGCGGCTTGTGGAACTCACGCCCCGGGCGAGAGTGGATCGTCGCCCAGCAGTGCTCACAGTAGTACTGACAAAAAAAATATTTATTTTATTCTATTAAGGCGTATGTAAAAGGCAGACAACCCTCTCACTCGCACATTTCAAAATTTTTGAAGATATAATATAACTAAATGTAATTATGTGAAATTGCAGAGCTTCAGGGTCGAGTGCACTTTAATTTAACGCATCGATATAAGTTTTTTTGTCGGAAAACTTGTTTGGATCAATGTGATATTTTTACTGAACTTTTGCATTGTTATTCTCTCGACCCTGAAGCTCTGCAATTTCACATAATTACATTTAGTTGTATTATATCTTCAAAAATTTTGAAATGTGCGAGCGAGAGGGTCGCCTTAACCGAAGCCACATACAAAAAAAGAGGTTGTAATTTTTTTGAAATTTATTGTGTTGGTTACCTCATAAGTCATAGATTCAAAAATCGATTGTTTCATAGAAAATAAGCCGTTGATAGTTTATTTTCTGGACTACAACTTATTGCTGGGTTACACCAACGTTTTGTAATTAAAAATTCTGAAGCCGTCATAAGTATACTGAGATTGGTCCCGTAAAAATTTCATCAAAATAGGTGCAGTAGTTTGGCTTTTAAATAAAACTAACCGACAAAAATAAGCCATCTACGTAAACGAAATTGTATATTTTTCTTTGATGTCAATATTTAGTGGTGTTTACTGTTTACGGTCACCAGAACATTCGCAATGAACTGCCATCATCATTACCATCATCTAATGATGAATTTAGGTGATCAAATTGAAGTCTCTTTTCCTAGTTTTCTAAACATATAATTTTTTTATAACTAGTAAGCATTTTTACATTGCCCCAAATTGTTTGGTTTAATAGATATGTGCGTGGAAGTGTCAGGTGAATACGTTTAGCTTACTTGTAGGCAAGTGACGTTTGCGCAGAAGAACGGCGCGAACTTGGATCCGCAGCGTGCGCCGGCGCACTCGTCACACATCTGATCGTCCAGCACGTACGGCTTCACCTGACAAAATAATGTCACAATTTAGTAGATTATTACTTCAAAAAATACTTCTTTTGAATGTAGCTAATTGGAATGTGTTGCTAAACAGCTGTAGTCCAAGTTATGATATCATAAGTGATGTTGAAATCGTAGCGCTGTCACTAGGTATTTCTTTTGAATTGATATTAACCTTCCCAGTTAAAAGCCTTAGGTTTAAAGACATTTATTCTCATAAAAACATAAAAGTTCTTTTACAATGTGATAAAAATAGAACCTTGCTCTTCACTAATTAACAATCAATCCATTGGAAAACGACCAATCAACTACCCAGTCAATCTGTCATCCCAAATGACTCGCTACATAACCCATTGAATGTAAAAACTACCCAGCCTGCGAATACCCAGTCTGCCAACTACCCCCTCTGCCAACTACCCTCTCTACCAACTACCCAGTCTGCCAACTACCCCGCTTGCCAGCTATCCCATCTGCCATCTACCCAGTCTGCCAACTACCCGTCTGCCAACTACCCGTCTGCCAACTACCCGTCTGCCAACTACCCGTCTGCCAACAACCCGTCTGCCAACTACCCGTCTGCCAACTACCCGTCTGCCAACTACCCGCCTGCCAACTACACGTCTACCAACTACCCGTCTACCAATTACTCGTCTACTGACTACCCGTCTACTAACTACCCTGTCTGCCAACTACTCTGTCTGCTAACTACCTAGTGCCAACTACCCAGCTTACCAACTAACCAGTCTGCCAACTACTCAGAGCCAACTACCCAGCTTACCAACGAATCAGTCTACCAACTACCCAGTCTGCCAACTACCCAGTCTACCAACTACCCAGTCTACCAACTACCCAGTCTGCCAACTATATTACCCATTCTACCAATTTCCCAACTACCCCAAAGACCAGTACATATACATACCTCGACGCGTTTGTCGATATCGCCGTGCTGTAACTGCACGAATCGCGCTGAGATCGCCGAGATGTAAGACTGCTGATTCGAGAATGCCACACGACCCGCACCCTGGAAACCAACAGACAGATCGATTAACTTATTGACATGACAGGCCTCACAGCATGGCCAGTTTAGTTCTGCCTACCGCGTTGTGGGTTGTAGGTTCGATCCCCACACAGAACCAACATTCGTGTGTTGGCGAACATAGATCTTGATGTAAAATCTCTTAGGAACAATCAAGTCTATTAATATCTCTTACCAATGAGTATGACGAAGACCTCGCTATTTTTAAATAGGTAATACATAATTATGTTTGAGTGACGTATCTGAGTGTGGCAAATAGCCATTCATCTTCATAGTCTATTTAAAATCGAATAAGAAACATGGGGCGTTTTTGACGCATCAACACACATTTGCTGAAGATGAGAAAAAGCAGATGTCCCATCTAATGTTGAGCGGTCACCTCTGCCTATAACAATGCATTGCCTCAATGAGCACGTCCTCTCAGGATGTGTCCTGTGAAACCATCTCACGGCGTTCATCCACCTTTCAAGCCACTTGCTTAGTCAGTCTTCACCGATTATCTAAGTTAAGCCACGTTCTGCGCGGTCACTATTTGGATAAGTGACAGTTACATCTGAGCGCTTTCGTGCTTCGGGCACGTTAACTGTCCCGGCTCTAGCAGTCGTTAAGCCATGACGGAGGCCTTAAGGTGGCCTAAAAACTCCGTCACCAGAGTTGGCTACTAACTCATACCAGCTGTATTTGCTTCGAGCCAGTGGGATGTCAAAGTCAAAGTTAAATTCAAAAAGCTTTTATTCAATAGAATCTCACTGATCACTTTGAATCGTCATTACGTTTTGCATGATTAGGTATGATTACAATTTTTTTTATTGGATTAGTTGGAGCTATTTCGTCTCAAGCTTGTTTGTCTTCTAAATAATCAGATATTTTATAGTATGCTTTTAAAAAAAGTCTTCGTTTTATTACGTTTTTGAACTTGCCAATCGACAACTGAGACACATCACTTGGGATTTTGTTAAAGAAGCGTACACATTGCCATTTGAAAGATTTACTATTTTTTGTGATCCTGCTGGTGGGAACAGCGAGTTTGTCTTTGTTTCTAGTGTTAACATTATGATTATCACTTTTTCTGTTAAATAGATTGGTATTTTTTTGAACATATAAGTTTGCATAAATGTAATCCCCTGCTAAAGCGTAACGCACAACGCTGCGGTGTGCAGTACAACGCAGAGTACCGCGTTTGTTCCTCGCCTCCGACGCAGACCATACCTACTAGACGTTTTCCATACGGTTATGTGTCCCTGAATGTCGCATACCGCTGCGTTGTGCGTTACGATCGCGAGACCAAAGCTTAAAAAGTCGAAAGATAAAATGCAATAGTGTCGTAGTTCTACTCCTCCATACCTTGGGATATTTGAGTTCTGGATCCGTGTCGATGCCAGCATAGCAGACGCCGCCATAAAGCCGGTCCATGATCATCGCAAGCTCCACTTGAAACAGACGGATATCATCAGTAGATGATGGCAATTCTATATCGACTGTGTCTCTAACTGATAGACGAAATCTCAATGTCAGGAAGTTGACAATTATGTCGCCTTAGTTCTGACAAGGCAGAAGGCAGTTCGCAATCATAGGATACTTTGTTGTATCGAGATTCTTAAAAACTTTGTCGTCTAATTCAAAGTGTTTTAATAATTTTTGCTAAGAGTTAGTGAATGACACTCAAAACCTAGACAGATAACACGAATCCCTCGTTTAAACCAAACACAGTTAACTGCTGGACCCCGCCGGCGGGGAAAATTACAATTTTTTTGTAAGAACTGCAGAATAATATCCCGAGCACCTCAGACACTTTACATCAACATGTTTGCCAGCTTTCATAGATGATAACTTGATTTTAGAAGCTTAATTTTTCTGGCTACGAGATCAGGTTTGGCAAGATTTGGTCTATCAGGTGGTGAGACAGGTCTTCTAAGGCTTTGGACTAGGGTGTTTTAGGGTTATTAACAAAGCATAAGAAACCCGGTCAGAGTTCCGTCAAAAAATCAAAGTTTTAGCTTAAAATGGTTGAAATCTACACGTCAAAATTAAATAAGTAAAACTATGCTTAAACAATAATTTTCTCAATAGGTACATAAGTGAATGATAGAGTTATGACAAAGCAGATTTGAACCATCTCATTTTTAGTCAATAGAAATGCGTGGCCAAAAATATGACCATGACAATAATTTGGGGCATTTAAAAAAAGATTTTATAAAACTGCAATCAACACAACTTACCGCTACAGAGTCTGCAAAGTATTTGCCAATTGTAAGCGCCTATCACGCAAAGTGTTGGAGTCCAAGTTCAAAAATACTAAAATTACTCACCAAGTTCTGTGGCTTTCTGGGTGGAAATTTACTGAATTACCTAGCTCAAAGTACACTGATTGTCACATTTTTCAAATGTTCCAACTCAGACTTTATTGGGGCTTCTCATCTGCTGGACTCCTCTTTCCAAGATAATTTTACAGTCTTGATAAAAAGTTGGGGATGCCAGAAATACAACAAGACTTACTTCGTCGCAGTCTTTACAAACCTTGCATTGTCTTCGACCGTGTTTGGTCGGACGTATAGTTAGTTGGACTCACCAGCTTTCAAAGTACGTGGAACCCCTCCAACAAAGACAGTCCTTCTTGGCTTTAGTCCCCGATAAGCTGGAGAACGAAGGAACTCTATAGCAAAAGTCTACTGCGGATGTCAAGTCGGGTTTAGGGATAGCTTACCGGCTTTCAGGGGGCGTGGAACTCCTCCCACGAAGACAGTTTTTCTTGGGTCCAGAGGCATTGATGCGTCGAGGACGAAGTCAGCGTCTGCGAGACGCCAGGGTCTAATCTGGACGGGTTTGTCGCGAATTGTTGGTGAGGACACACAAAGGTATAGTTTATCGTCATCTGTGATGCAGGCTTCCATCAGAGCAGCTACTGAGCTCTCGTCCTGGAAATAACAAGTACAAGTCTAGAGTCTAGATGGAGTACAAGACCGAGGAATCACAAGTCCGCAGTTTCAAAAATGGGTACTCACTTGGAAAAGCAAGAAAGCGTAGCCTTTAGGCGGGAAGTAGCTTTTGCTCTCAGCCTTGTGGGGCCAGTCAACCACCAGCGGGCCGAAGCGACGGAACGAAGAAGTGATTTCATCTGGAATGTGGAAACACCTCAATTATTACCCTGCTTTGGTCTCTATGAACTGAAGTGAAGCCCCCAAAAACGTTCACGTTGGTTGGTGTAAGTAGGTACCCTAAGGTTCTGTGTTACCTATTCTTTTCATTGTATTATTTGTGACCCCTGCCCCTGAATACAAGATGGATACTATCAGTTTGAGGGAATCGAATCGGAAGGCGAATATGCCGATTTTAATATGACTTTTTCTAAGAAAGTTTAATAAAATTAGTGCAGTCGTTTACATGTTTAGCAGTTTGTTTATTCAGCAGATCGGAACCCTAGAGTAACAACACTGAGATTTAGCATTTTTTCCAGATAATGAAGTTGTAAAATTTTGTAATATTCGCTTGTTAGAATTTTGATCCAGTTTTTGTAGACACAACTTACATAACTAGGCTTTATTCATTTTGTTAATCGCATTCAATCGGCGTAGAGTATGCCTAATGAATAAAGTCATTAGGTATGTGTTTGTACGGGGTTACCACGCGACCAATGGTCGACTGATACGCTGATTGATCAAAAGCTTGTATTTTTATCCATTAACTATTGAAAAACGATTAGAATTCCTTCCTACGGTGAAGGTATGCGGTCCTCGGTACGACTATCGATCGTCTGCAAGATCGTGTACCTAGAGAATGCCTAATGTAGAACTGAAGGATTGTCCTCCGCGCTTTCTGAGCTTTTACAATTTTACAGACACAAACCACACTGTCATAAATAATCTACTAATGAAGAGTGGAAGACACGGACGACTGGAATATAGATAAATAGAGAATAGAGGCAAGGGCAACTTTTTCAAGTTTCGGAATGTGCCTAGGGCATGGATGAACATGGTTTTAGTCTTTCCCAGTACAGCCCACGCATTCATAGCCGTTTTAGTGGACCCTTCAGTAAAATAAAAGGTACCTAGTAAAGTTTAAACGCCATGGCCTGTTTGCCATTCATTTCTATCAACCAGCCTCTGTGCATTGAAAATGCTATCGTATCAATGGCTGTCGCAGTGTCGCCGCGTGTCGCGTCAGATTCCCATTGTAATTATCTGGGTCATGACGCGATTAGCCGACTGTCTCCCTCCGGCTTTTGTTCGCGGACTGGTCCTATCTCAAAACGCGTGTTATATTGTTTGTGGGAAACCACCCACTATTTTCGCTTTCCTTACCTACTGGTATAAATTAGGTAAATTGTTATTGGTGATTGTGCCATTTCCGAATAACATACGTAACGAGCTATGAAACGCTTCTTTGGGCGATTTTTCAAGTACAACTAGCAAGGAAACATTTGGCAAGATACTACAGGCACTAGGATTTACTCCTAGGTACTGGAGGTAGGACGTTCTGTAGGACAGCTTCGGCTAGATCCTCAAACAGTTGGTCCGGTCGTCCTGGCTCTAATAACATGACAGCCTGATATCAGAGGCTTTGCAGCGGTTTTTATGCCGGGTTATGTCTGAGTCACTACTCTACTTAATACTCTAGCAAACAAAAAATTATGAGCACTTAGCTCCACAAATATTTTACGAAGTGTTACCTACCGAAATTATTGACAGAACTTTTCCTATGACCGTAGTATATCCTCACTTACCTTCATCAATGTCTGGAGGCAGTCCACCAACGAAGACTTTACGGCTGAACCGCTCGCCGTGCTCCGAGCCAGCAGAGACGGGCGACGAGCGAGCCGGCGAACCGAGTGCACTCACGCACATCGGCAGACCTGGGAACGGAGCCGCTGGATATCAGAATAGACGGGAAAATTTCAACAGCTGCTGGGGGAGGGTGTCAGTCCGTCGGTCAGTTGCTGTTCTGGTGCAAGCGCATTCAAAACAGAAAACTGGTGAAAGCAAGGAGGTTTTAGCAGCTACTTGGCTCTAAGTTATAATCTAGGGAATATGATCTGTGGGCTCATGCCAGTTTTCCCCTGCGTCAGTCCCCTGCGTGGGGGATTTCTGGAACTTTTGTAGTATTATATGATCTGTGTCTAAGGTAACAAGGAACCTGGGAACGGAGGCGCTGGATCAGAATAGATGGGAAACTACGAAGAGTTGCAGGGAGAGTGCTTAGTCCGTCGGTTAGTTGCCGACGGTGCCGTTCTGGTCTGCTGCATAGACGGGAACTCTAGTGCAAGCGCTTCAAGGCACACACCTTCTAAGGTACGATTTACATGGTATTGAAGCCAACAGTGTAGAATAGACTGCTTTACTGCAACGCAAAGCTGGCTTTAGGAGCAATTAGGTGCATGCGTATAGGAAGGAACAAAAATAAAACTCTCAGGAATTTACTTATGAAAGAAAGCCTAAAGAAAGACAGTTAAAAAAAAAATGTAGGTACTTACCTACAGCAAAATAAATACCTATCATGCACTACCTACTTACCTCTTAATCATAACATATCTATATGAAATACCTTTGACTGAAGAATGAAAAGTTCAATCAATTTGCGCATTGGCTCGCTGTCCCTGTACTTTTGCCTCGTAAATAATCCAAAAAGAACCAGGCTAAATTTAAGATTGCCTATACCTATAGATCCGCTGACTATACTGTAGGGTTGTTTGCCTAAGACACGGAGACACCATAATTATCTACTTAATAGTATACCCGATTCCTATATTCTACAAGCATTTGCAAGAAGTCGCTCTTTTTGTTTTGCTTGAGTCCGAATCGTGTTGGAGCAGTCCATGCGAATATGGACCAAAGAGGTCCAATCAAGTTGAAACTGTCAATAGGAAGAACTTGTAGATAGGAACCGGGTTTATAACAAGTGTCAGATCCTCACCAGCAGCGCTAAGCCTGGAGACCACGTCCTGAGCCTGATCAGATCCGAGAGGCGAGCCAGCGCCGGCCGCGCCGCCCGCCACACCAGCGTCCTCCACGCCGGGGAAGAATGGCGACTTGCCTGCAACAATACAGAATTACATTAATACTTATTTACCACAAGTAACTATTCCAGTGCAGCGTACGCCGACTCTACTAGATGTAAGGACCACTCTATTAGACCACTACGGGTCGGTAGGTCCACTGGATGGAGCCTACCGCTGCGTGTGCTCCTGGCGAAGGGGATTTCCTCTAATGGGTAAGTAGAGTATCTAGGTAAATGCTCTAGGATAATACACAAGATTCTTGCAGGTAAAGCAAGAAGAAACGAAGGAAAAGGGGTGGGAACGATAATTGGGTAAGATAAAAAAAAACTATGGTTGGAAACATAGGTAGGTATACGTATCTCATCTAGGTTCATAAATTCAAATAATATTTTTCGTCCCTTCCGCAGCATTAATCTCAGTCTCTCACCAGTCAAAAGATTCACTTAGATCTATTGAACAAAACAAATCGTAGCAAGTCAATGACATTAATGAAATATTAGTCAACTGCTTGGCTGCGGGCCAAATAAGAGAAAATATTTTGCTTGTAGATGACGGTATACCTATCTAAAATATGATTGTAGGAAAACAACGTTACCCTAGTTGCTCTAAGACTAAGTATTATGATACGTACGTACATAATAAGTTCTACAAAACTGCTATTAATAAGCAGGCCGGTAGTTTTCTTTTTCGATAAAACATTCTTTAAGTTACATAAACATACCGACATGAAAACATTGATGACACAACTTATGTTGGTTAGTTATGCCAAGAAGATTCGCAATATAATGTTACGAAATGAGCGATATGCTGCTCTATACTCAAGAGATTACGTACCTACCCACTGCAGCCGCATATGACCAGGCAGGTAATTCTTAGCATAGATCTAGTAAAAGGACAGTTGTTTAAAGAATTGAAAGTTCTGAAACGCTAGAGGCAATTTTTCCATGCTGAAATGAAAAGCATACGCAAATGCGTTGACTCTCCCGATGACTCTACCTAAGTACCCTGACATGTGTTTTGTAGATTTCTATAGGTTTTTTATACCACACTACGCTTGTCGATATCCGAAAACTTTATAAGAAGAGTTTTCCTTGGAGGACAATCGAAAAAAGAATTTTATTCTAAGAAGTTGCACTCGATATTTTTAATTTAGTAAATTATTATTCAAATAATTTCACTATGAGGTAATGTAGCAATGCTATTGACCTACGACCCCGAGGGTCAAAAAGGGTCAAAATGCAGGTCATCGCCACCGCCATCCTGTCGTGTCGGGAGTTGGTTTTATGGCCTCATCCACAGCGCAGGCACACCGAGTGCAAACAAAACAAATGATAAGATACGTTGCTCTGGCTGTTTTCACACTACAACCCGATACCTACACACGATATCGGCAGAGAGCTAATCTCATACATCTGTTAGGCGCACAGTAGAGTTACTCTAGCTAGACCACCGTTCTAATCTGGATGTATAGATTTTTTTGTCAATTTATATCAATATCCACATTCATTTTGGAACGGCAGTAGTGGTCAAGAGTATAGCCCTAAAGATATAGACCTTGGTTTGAGGCTAGACGAATTTTACAGTACCTTCAAAGACTGGTATGTTTTTTAATACAACTATATGATGGAACAAGCCCGTGCCCAACCTCTGCCTGTAATGCATTTTCTCACTGAGCATATCAACTGAGAACGTCCCTTGCGATGCATTGCACTGCGCCCATCACAGACGTCGGGGCCGACACTGATATTTTTCAAACAACTGACAGTCGGATCTTGTAGGTATAGTGTCGGTGGCGAGTGTGCGAGCGCCAATGGTTTCCCAAGAGACATGAATAAGTAGAATATGACTGAAATACACACTATTTACAGTAGGTAGAGTAGTGTAGGAATACCTGCTTATGAATTTAATAGAGTACGTAGACATAGGCAACATCACAGGTGAATAAAGATTAAAAAAACCACTGCTTTTCTAATAAGTACCTAAATGCTGCATGCAGCCCTGCCCCGCCCAGCCTTATTGTGGTTTTTTCAGGACAAAATACTTTAGATAAACAATCCAAGCTCAATGTGCCCCAGACTTGGCTCAAAATGGCTACATCTGACGGTCCGAACATCTTTTCACATCTAGGGGTTTAACACTGTCTATATTGCTAACTACGTACTTTGTATCTCACAATGATTCCAAAAGGGACCGTCTCGGTGCAGTTGGGACTAAACCTTGGAAAAATAAAATAAAAACTGAAAAAATCTGAGAGTGCAGACGATTTTTATAGCAACTGGGAGATTCAAGAGACAAACTTGCGGACTTCAGATAAGTAGCGGGAAATCTGAAAAGGCGTTGGGGCATTTCAGGTCCCGATTTGCATAGATTTAATTAATTTTGTTATTTATAACTTTTGTTGGTTTTATCATAATCTATTATGCAGTAGCAGTCACGAAAATGCAAAATAAAGTAATTATTTTGACGTAAACATCTGTAAATACGATAAACAACATTGAAAAAGACGCATTTTTCGAAGAAAAATGCTAACTAATAATTTTTACTGCTTTATAATGACATTGTTACATTTTTTAAAACTGTATTTGTAATAAGAAAGTTCCCTCAATTGCAAGTTTAAAAAAATATGGGACCTGGGCTCCATTCAATTTGCCCCAGACCCTTTTTTATCGTGTTTAGGTGGTCTGATACAAGACTCAACACCCACGATACAAGAAAACTTAGTAACTTAGAGGACATCTTCAATACCGTGTGTTTGATCGCGGATTCGTACGTCTAAAATTCGCGCAAACTTGAGATGATCGCCTAGTCGCGCTGCGTTAGGACGATGACGCTATAACTATCCACGGAAAACAGCAGAGACGTAGGTTTTCTATGATACCTCTATACCAGACACCTCGTAAGTCCACCACTAGATATTAGGTACGAGTAGATTTTGGCAAAGGTAAAACCACTCAACATCACGTGAGCGAATATTACATCACTATTTTTCTAAAAAAATATTTTCGTTGCATTGAAATATTTAAAACTTCACAAGACATGTCCTCATTGCACTTAGGTAGTTTTTTCGTAAAAAAAAACAAGATGCTGTTAGCATCCTAGAAAGTAGGTATGTTTTAGAGGTACTGGAGTAGGCTTCAAAATCTTCAAATGTCTAAAGAAAGAGCCAACAGCCATAAGTTCCTTCATGTAATCATGGAGTAACCTAAAGCACAAGAATGAACGTGGTGGCAGAGTACGTAGACGAAACCGCATCAAGGCTCCTTCACACTTTTTGTCACCGATTGACAAGTTGACTTAGTGACGATTCGGACCAAATATTTTGGGACAAATTCTCCCAATCGTCACTTTTGATTTTAATAATTTTTGTTGTGACGATTCGGACAACTTTAAAAATAGCTGCATTGTACAGTCAGGTAAACAATTTTTAAGCAAAATGTGATATAGCTATTAAGGTGGTTCGATTTCCATATTAATTTATTTTACCAATTTGGGGGAAATTATATTATTATACCTAACAAGCAATTTTTATTTATTTCTTGAATCATAGAACTTAAAATCAAGATCTATTTTTTTGATGACAGCTGTCAAACTTCAAACGCCCATATCTCGGAAACTACTCACCCTAGAGTTCTCGTTCCAAAACCAAATGAAAGGTGTGATCAAGATCTAAATGTTTGAAGACAGCTGTCAAACTTCAAACGGCTATATCTCGGAAACTACTCACCCTAGAGTTCTCGTTCTAAAATCAAATGAAAGGTGTGATCAAGATCTATTTTTTTGATGACAGCTGTCAAACTTCAAACGGCTATATCTCGGAAACTACTCACCCTAGAGACCTCGTTCCAAAACCAAATGAAAGGTGTGATCAAGATCTATTTTTTGATGACAGTTGTCAAACTTCAAACTGCTATATCTTGGAAACTACTCACCCTAGAGTTCTCGTTTCAGAACTAAATGAAAGGTGTGATCAAGACCTATTTTTTTGATGACAGTTGTCAAACTTCAAACGGCTATATCTCGGAAACTACTCACCCTAGAGATCTCGTTCCAAAACCAAATGAAAGGTGTGATCAAGATCTATTTTTTTGATGGCAGCTGTCAAACTTCAAACGGCTATATCTCAGAAACTACTCACCCTAGAGTTCTCGTTCCAAAACTAAATGAAAGGTGTGATCAAGACCTATTTTTTTGATGACAGCTGTCAAACTTCAAACGGCTATATCTTGGAAACTACTCACCCTAGAGTTCTCGTTTCAGAACTAAATGAAAGGTGTGATCAAGACCTATTTTTTTGATGACAGTTGTCAAACTTCAAACGGCTATATCTCGGAAACTACTCACCCTAGAGTTCTCCTAGAGAAAATTATTGTTTTTTATTTTTACGTGAAGAACAAACCAACAAAAATACTTTCCATACTTCACATCACAGTCATACAATTTAAAAATTTACTAACAAAAACATGCATGAGTTAAGGTTTGAACTCGGTACCGTAGTTGTAGAAATATCACGGAGCTACTGACCAGTCCAATCTTACATGTTACTGGCGAAATTGAGTCATGGTTAGAATACAGTAAGATCCTAGTCTGTGTGCGTGAATAGTCGGTTGCATTATTGTCCGGCACAATCAAAAGTATTTTTTAGACTAAAATGAACCTGAAATATAAGTTGGTTACATAACTAATAATTGTCGGCACATATATTCGGAGGTTAATAAAACCAACAAGTCTCATTCATAGCGTATATTTGGTATACGCTATGAATGAGACATATGCTATATACAAAATAAGTTATGTTTTTTTAAACGATAAATAAATAAAAAAAATAAAATGAAAAATTATTGAATTGTGCATAGAACGCCTTGTTATGTAATAAAATCGAAAAAAGTAAAAAGTTTTAAGATATAAGAAAATCTAACGCGAACTCTAGGGTGAGTAGTTTCCGAGATATGGGCGTTTGAAGTTTGACAGCTGTCATCAAAAAAATTGATCTTGATCACACCTTTCATTTGGTTTTGGAACGAGATCTCTAGGGTGAGGAGTTTCCGAGATATGGGCGTTTGAAGTTTGACAGCTGTCATCAAAAAAATAGATCTTGATCACACCTTTCATTTGGTTTTGGAACGAGATCTCTAAGGTGAGTAGTTTCCGAGATATAGCCGTTTGAAGTTTGACAGCTGTCATCAAAAAAATAGATCTTGATCACACCTTTCATTTGGTTTTGGAACGAGAACTCTAGGGTGAGTAGTTTCCGAGATATGGGCGTTTGAAGTTTGACAGATGTCATCAAAAAAATAGATCTTGATCACACCTTTCATTTGGTTTTGGAACGAGATCTCTAGGGTGAGTAGTTTCCGAGATATGGGCGTTTGAAGTTTGACAGCTGTCATCAAAAAAATAGATCTTGATCACAACTTTCATTTGGTTTTGGAACGAGATCTCTAGGGTGAGTAGTTTCCGAGATATAGCCGTTTGAAGTTTGACAGCTGTCATAAAAAAAATAGATCTTGATCACACCTTTCATTTGGTTTTGGAACGAGAACTCTAGGGTGAGTAGTTTCCGAGATATGGGCGTTTGAAGTTTGACAGCTGTCATCAAAAAAATAGATCTTGATTTTAATTTCTATGATTCAAGAAAGAAATAAAAATTGCTTGTTAGGTATAATAATATAATTTCCCCCAAATTGTTTAAATAAATTAGTATGGAAATCGAACCACCTTAATGTAACCACACGCTCGCAAAGCAATTTAAATAGCTAAATCATATTTTGCTTAACATTTTTTTACCTGACTGTACTCAACGGCTTCCTTAATTTGATGTTCTCCGAATCGTCACAACAAAAATTATTAAAATCAAAAGTGACGATTGGGAGAATTTGTCCCAAAATATTTTGTCCGAATCGTCACTAAGTCGACAAGTTCAGAGTAAAACGAAGGTCGTTTACCCACGCCAGCCTAATCAGGATGGTCACGCATTAAAAGCATTTTATTTGTAGGTACTTATCAAGGTAGGCTCCTAAAACCGCGTCCACACTATGCCCATGCCACTGCCAGCATTATTGCCGCGGACTTATTGCCACAGCAACATTGCCTTTATTCTCATTAGAAAGCAAGGGCATGAACTTGGGTCGGGAGCCGGGACAGAGGCATTATCGTGTTCACACTATGCTCGTGCCCACTTCCCTGCCTAAGTCCCTGCCTAAGTCCCTGCCGACTGGGGCATAGTGTGAACACAACATAATGTTACTCAAGCATAGATTCAAGTAGAGATTCTGATAAAAACTATCACAGTTGGACTGCGGCACTATAGAACCTGATGAAGCATCAAAGAACCACATTGACCCAATGTGATGTGATGATGCATGACAGACAACTGACAGAGCCTGTCAATAGTCCATAAAAAATAACGGGTTTTTTTGAGAATTATTTTTGAGTAAAGTGCTATGGCTTGGCTCTACCATGGGCGCTACTTTTTGCCTTAGGCTACTGTTGGACTGTCTGGATTCTGCCTAACACAAAATCTAGCTAAAATAATCTCTAGGCAGAGGTAACTGAATTTACTCACTCTTTCTATACGGGAACCTTGGGCCTCTGATAAATGGTGTAACCAATGGAATCGTATGCACCGACATAATATAATCACACGCGGATAATCGAAAAACACTTTTTCTTGAAATAAATTTCCGAAGCGGGCTGCGTCTACCGCGTAGGAAAATACGAATGAAAAAATCGACGATCGATTTCGAAATATGATTTTGTTATGTTTTTTAATCGAGTCTGCCATGCCAGGGTACTGTCAGCTCGATATGAAAACTCTTTAGACTATTGTGTACGAAGAAGGTTTATTTCAAAAAGTCACAGTGCAAAATTAGAACATTACGCAATCTTGTAAAAAGTATACTTAGTTTTGGCCTGTAGTAGCCTGACCTCTACATAATTAATTATTTTTATTTTATATTTTTTATTAACCCGTGGCTCCGTACCTAGCATTAGAATTAGTACCAAAATTATCTAAGAATACAAACAAACAACGTAAAGAAACAGCATAAACAATCAGATAAGACAAGTAGGTACTTAAGAGGTACCTAATTAAGCATTTTATTTTGAATCACAATCGCAACGAGACAGTCGTTAGCCGTGGGAAAAATATTTTTCTGTCAAAATCTAAATCCTCATCAACTTTAATAACAGTAGCATCTAAGTAAATACGGCCTTGCTGTAAGGTTCAAAATCGCGTGTTTACTGAACCCAGTAATAATTGGCCCACCTGCCAATGTCATATTGCGGAATACGTGCAAATGTGCCAGCTGTGGCGCAACGCAGAAACAAACATAGAAACAGAATTAACTTACCGTCACTAAAATCATTCAGAATCTAGAAAAAACTCTGACCCTGGTATACTTTTTATTTATTTTTATAGTAAGTAGTATCAATATTTTATTGACTAAAAAGCCAAGGCAAGTTAGACGACAAGCAAGACTGAACAGTAGAAATTCTCTGTTATTGACAAATTAGTGACATTTACTCTAATTATTATTCTAAGTTAAAACATAGATAACTATTGGTCCATCGTAAAAGATTAGGTGTGGTAAAAGACTACAAAGTGTTGACCATGTTACTGGCAAAAAAAAAAGATAAAGATTGGTAGAATAAAAAAACAACAGGAGCCTTAAAAAAAACGTTTTGGCGGCAACTTTTTTTTTAAACAGCCTAGTAACTAATTACAAACTGACAGAATAATATGAATATTTATTAGGTAAATACTACTTGAAGCAGTTATACATAGAACAGATTGGAAGGTACTACATAAGACTTTAGGTAGCAATAGTTCTGCAGCAATTGTTAATAATGCATTGAAGTTATCGATTGTCGCATTATGTTTGGCGTCAGTTGCTATACTGCGCTTGTCTACTCAATGTCCTCATGAAATACAATACTCAATCAATTCTTGTCTGAATTGTCTTTTTCAATAAAGTTTGACGTTTGCATACACAAGGTGTAAAAGAACTACTCCGGAAATCTCCCGGAACGTTTAGTTTAGACAGATTATCAAATGGGTAAAAAAAAAGAACTCCGAGAATAGAGTTTTTTTCTGTATTTTTATTGAATTTCTCAGTGTAGCTCTACTTCGCTACCTACTGGTAGGTAACTATTATAATAATGTAAATTGTCTACAAAGTTTTTTAAGAAAAAAAATCCTAAACAAACCTATATCTACTTATTCCTGAATGTTTGTTAGGTCAAAATAAAGGCTAAATAGAACTATTTATGTAATAAAGTCCCCCGAAAAATATGTGCACACTCCCCTTCGGAAGTCGCAGTCGGCTAAATCGTTTTGAACAGAGGAAACTGTTCATTAGAGTAACCTCGACTATTACGACGTCATAACTACGAGTACCTATGCGTTTCCTACCTAGGTACTAGACAATAAGTACTGTGATGGACCAAGGCCGACTGATACATTTTTCTATTTGGTCATGTCGTATGGTTTGATATATATATAGACAGTTCCACACCCCGTCGTTCGAGGGGTAAAAAATACTCAGCCTATTTTATTTCTTACCTATTTACTAGACAAGTAACTAAGTACTGGTAGTAGACCAAGGCTGCTAGAGATTTTCTTTCCAGTTAGTCATTTTTGGTAGGTAGAGCTGTCGTTGGTAAGTTTTAGAGCAATTTTTTCTAAGGTTTCGGCTACTTACTACGTCATACGTCACACCACGGGGTATATAGATGGGTAATCATATTGGACACACAGGGCTGCATCAAAATTATAGAGCTGATAAGTAATGGAGAATTTAGGGTACGTATTTTGACCGATCCGTACTGTTCTTCTTCTTCTTTTCTACTTATATGGCCTCTGTCCATCATTTCGACAGACATTTTTGCCAGTGTCAAGTGAAATATTTGAAATAATATAAGTCAAGTCGGTTGTCATTTGTTTTGAAGAGAAAATGGTGGATTTTCTCATCAAAATCTGAAAAAAAAGCAAGCATGAGTTTTTTGACAGTTTGACAGGGCTCTACTCAAAAGATTACTATTATAGTAAAGAAATGATAACTCAAGAATCATTTCTTTACTATAATATCAATCTTTTTCAAAACGCGAGTAGAAACAGGCACTCCCAAAAGGTAGCTTAGTCTTTGTTAAAATTAGCCCTATTATGCAGTTTGTCATTTACCAGTTACAGCGGGCAAGCTAATAGTAGATGGCCACACTAAAGCAGTCGTGGTTTATCATTTCTCTATCTTCATTGGCTATCCTGTGGCCGCACTATAGTCCCATGCTGGCATACCATGACAAGATATTGATTTTCGCCGCCCCGCGACCTAGAACTGAGGGCGTCGTCGGCGGCGGCGGGTCACGTATTACTATGTAGGTATATAGGACATTATTTGACCGGGTCGTTAAAATAGGTTAATTGTAGAAAAACTGATTTATCAACATTACAAAATGCGTGTCGAAAAGCCAAGCTTTTCAAGCCTCATTTAATGGGATAGAAAAAATTACATTCAAGCTTTACTATTGACATAGCGATTGGTTTGGTATTTGGTAGGAATCAGAGATTTTTAAACTTTTTTTTCATAAAGCTAAGGCTTTTCTCAGTTGGACTTCTGATAATTTGGTCAGCATATACCTTTGTAACTAACAACAAACAGTGCTGCAGTGCTAGGATATTATAGACCTATACCTAGAGATACTATAAGCATGGTGCATGCGTGCGTCCGTCACTCCAAAGCTGAGGGCCTAGTACCAGTTTTTAGGGTAGATATAGGTACTGTGGGTGTGAAACGTCTGACGCCCAGCACACCAGTAGGCGCTGATTTGTATGGACACACTGAGCGGATTCTTTGAGAAGCTTGGTCTACACCAAGCCACTCGCATGTCGAGCTCACCCACACTATACACTGAAAACTCGCACAAGGCCCTCTGATAACTCTCATGTGCGTGTAATAGCATCGGCACCCATACCCTTCAAACCAGAACACAGCAATGCGAACCTCACTGAGGTAACCACAGCGCGAGCATCATTTCACAGTGACGCCTCAGTGGACATTGTACCTTATGGATGCATCCAGTCGACCTCATTGCCTATGACCTAGTAACAGCGCATCTAACGATCCAACCATTGAGTAAATAAGCACGATCAGAAACTAGAGCAGAGAAATAATGGCTACAGTCAACATACAAAATCCTACGTTTACGAAAAAACGGTTGCCCCCCTGGTTTAAGTTCACCACCATTCTCCTCAATTCTTCGCTACATCCGCCCTTCCTCTGTTGAAATAAGTCAAGAAAAAAGTCCCGTAAATCAGGATTTACCCACTACCTAACCATGTAGGTATTTATCCAATAATAATTTTAACCCTAAACTGTATGCATTTCACATTCCATCATAGGTAATCTACCACACACTAGTAAGTACAAAGTACCTAAATGATTGATAGATTGTTTTTTTTTTTGGACCAATGATGGTTCGCTGACTGACATCACATGTGCGTCGGATCATGCGCATTGCGTTTGTCCTTGAGAATGAATTTTTAAAACAATATGGAGAAAGGAATGGCTTCTTTCTAATTCAGGGTCACGCACTGCGGTCCAAAACGTGGGTTTTCAGATAAAGACGTAACGTGACGATAAAGTGTTGAATGTACCTAGGTAGATATAGTGTCTTGTGACTTCTGCATAGCCAGTCCATAGGTACTCTTATTATTTGGACCCAGTTAGTGTGCTTTTTTAGGTTGTAATAATATTTTGATAGGGACGCTTGTAGCTGCTAAGTATAGTTGGAAAAAGCAAATGGAAGTTGCATCAAAGTTCTGTCATCTTGAATTCTTTTGCAAACGTGAGGTCCGATTTACTATGGAATTCCCTAGCCGTTGTCAGCTATACCTACTATTTTTTTTGTTATCGGGGTAAATCTGCGCACAGACGACTCTATATCATTTTATTGACAGTTTGAATTATATTCTCCTGTTTCTGTTCAGGGTTAAAAGTAGGAATCTATACTACACCTATTTGATTTTCGTTTGTTTTGTTGTAACTTTCAAAGCTGGAAAGTTCTTATCCTCCTTGTTTATTACCTTCGTACAACCTAATAATTTATTCTATTGAATGAACAAGAGGGATTAGATAATGGTGTCGCTCAAACTATGTAGAAAAACATCACGCCATGCAAAGTTGCAGTAGATAATCCACTTTGTTACCGCCTTGGCGCTATTCTAAGAATTTCTAAGGCAATCCAATTTAGTTTATGGGTTACAACTTGTAACTTGAATGCGTTTTACAAGTCGCCTGTGTACTGGGTGTGCATTAGTTAGTGTGCAATTTTAAAAATAATTAGTTCTTTGCCTAAATAGATGATTTACCTATAGGTACAGCGTCAGAAACCATATTTTACGCATGCCCCTATGAACGGCGGAACTCTCGAAATAGACTCGTGCTTTCGAAAAACTAACAATTTATGAAACGGGGGTCAAAATTTGAATCACGTTTCATACAAAACGAGATTTTCAGTGTGTTATTTTGATAGAATGGGAGTCCCGCTTCTTCTTACGTAGGAACTACTCTTTGCTATGAACGGGACGATGCAGTGATAGGATTTTCATGGAGTAGGCTTGTAGCACCTATAGACCTTCCTGTCAGTGTATGGTCGGTATTATCCATAGGAAACACAAGATGTTTTCCTTTATCTTTTACTTTTTGGTCTTTACTTAGGTAGGGAAGTATTTATTGATTTTTTTACCAAAAAGTAAAAAGGAGGAAAGTATTTATTGAATTTTTTTTTGGTAGGTGGTACACTTTTCAAAGATCTTCTTCTTCTTTTATTTGGTGGTGACGTCTATGTCCTCTGTATTGTATCTGACTAATATCTCAGGATGACATGTGCTGAAAAATGAAATTACAGAAAAAGTAAGGTTTTTTTATTGAGAAGTGTCAAAGAATTTATAATTGCGTCATGCTTGAGTCTGAATGTTGTTTTTTGAGCTGTTTGCAGTCTCTCTCTCTCTCTCCACCCATCGTATCTTTTTCTACTGACTTCAACTTCTTGGTTGACTTTTGTAATTTGCTGTTACAATTCTGCCAGTGGTATCGATTCGCTTGTTGCATTTTTCTAAACTATATAACCTAATTTGACAGCACTAAAAATGTTGCCGTCCCTTTCTCATAAACTAAAATGACAAGGACGGCTATAATTTTAGAGCTGTCAAACTAGGTTAGTTTAGAAAAATGCAACAAGCGAATCGATAGCAGTGTCTGTTTACTCTAGTGATCTTTCTGCTGTATAACTCCATAGATTCGTCAACCGAGCATTGTCTAGAGAAAGTTAATTTTCCATTTGATGATTTTTCGATTAAATATTTGCGTAAGATCTTAGCGATGCGAAACTTGCAAGTAAAAGTTACGCAAAAAATATAAAAGAGATTTTAGATATACGTACAGTCAACGTGAAATGATGATAGGATTTTCAGTTTTTATAGTCTTATAAAAAATAGCAGTAACGTCGTATGCCGACTGTATCTAAAATACAGGGCGAAAGAAAACAGTTTTTTGTTGCCAATGTGTACCAGTCTGTGAGATTTTAAGGAAAGAGAGTAAATAAATAACCCACAAAAAAATATGATTAGAAAAAACTCTAAGCAGTCTAACTCATATATTTCGCGTGTATCTAAAATTAAATTTATTGTTATGATTGTTAAAGTTTTTAACAATAATAAAAATATTTTATTTTTAAAAAATTTAAAACTCTTGTTCATTTTTAACTGAAACTTTATCACCCCCACACCACACCTTATCAATGGCGTCACGCGCACGCGCGTTGCCATGACAACCGCAATATGGCCGCCGTTACCATGGCAACCGAACTAGGACATAGCTATGTGACCTTATAGTTCCACGTGACCTATGCGGCTTGCAATGCAGGTACGAATTAAATATTCAACCTAACTGACCCCTTGCTTAAATTGATTGTGTTGAACTAAATTGGTTAGAGTGAAGAGATTTTCTAAAATGTATCCTCGGTTTTTTTTAATGTCAGTGGCATTTACCTACATCGGAGCATCTTCCATTAAAGCAAGCTCTTATGAGTTAGTGGCCAACACTGATGACGGAGTTTTTAGGCCGCCTTAAGGCCTCCGTCATGGCTTAACGACTGCTAGAGCCGGGATTGACAGTTTAACGTGCCCTCCGAGGCACGGAAGCGCTCAGATGTAAATGCCACTAACGGTCACCCATTCAAATAGTGACCGCGCAGAACATCGCTTAACTTAGATAAGCAGTGAAGATCGACTAAGCAAGCTACGCCATGAGCGCTTCTATTGATGTGATTGTTTCGTCCCAGTCAGACGAGATAGCGGAAGTCCGGAACTAGAATAACTCCATGCTTCGGACGGCACGTTAAGTAAGTGAACCTAATATATTCCTTTCGCCAGTCAGGTTTTTCTGAGACATGTCGCTGGCAAACACTGGATGAGAAGAGCCGAAGACCGGGCTCGGTGGCGCGTCTTGGGAGAGACCTACGCCCAGCAGTGGACCGATATAGGTTGATGATGAAGATGATGATGAGTCAGGTTTTTAGATAGATACATAGGTAGATAAATATATTCTTTATTGCACACCAAGAAAAGAAGAAAAACAATAAAAGAGAAATAAGTTTTAAGTATGAGGCATAATGGGCAATTTAGATATATGTAGGTAAAAAAAAACTTAAATAAAAAGTTTAATAAAAACTTACCATAGTATGCCATGTTGCTTCCCAGATGTTCGTTTATCATTTTGTAAATATTTAGCACACAACTGAATTTCAGCAAAACATTATTAGCACTAAATCCCTAATGGATAAATATTAAATACACTTGATGTAGAGAAAAGTGGAAAAGGAAAAATCTCTTAGATTTTTGTTACAAATTGACAAAACAGTTTAGAAAATAAACGAGTCATAATAAAAAAAAAACTGAGATTTTCGTTCCTGCATGCCAAAGGTTTAATCATGCAGGGATGAACCAGTTGGTGCAGCTGACTGTACTTATTAAAACGATTTATTTACAATTATAACTTTACCTACATAGTTTATAGAAAATAGTGTATAATGAGTTGTGTTATTTTTAATTACGCATTTGCCTGCATAATTAAAAATAAAAAAATGGATTTTCTTGCGACATACATACCTACCAATTTTATATTAATGGAGGGTGGCACAACACCCCTAGTTCCCCGCACCAAATCACATCCATACTAATACTAATATTATATGCGAAAGTAACTCTGTCTCTCTGTATGTATGTCTGTCTGTCTCACTTTCACGCCAAAAGTACTGAACCGATTTGAATGAATTTTGGTACACAGATAGTCTAGAGCCTGAGAAAAGACATAGGCTACTTTTGCGAAAAAAGGGTTGTAAGGGGTTGAAAGGGGGGGGGGTGTAAGTTCCTTAACCTTTTCTATAAAAACTTTTTTAATGTCACATTTGAAATCACACTGTCAGTTGTTTGACAGTAAGAGTTTGAATGACAGGACAACGTCTGTCGGGTCAGCTAGTTTTACCACATTTGTACAGCAACTGGGTGCTATAGGACACGAGTTTACACATTTTTGAAACGGTACACATAGCACATTTATTTTAATAGTTTTTCTTGTGTTATCGTGAGTATTGTTGTTTAATTTTGGTGGAATTTTAACCAATAACACTTAGGTCGTAACATAAAGTGTGAGCCATTGGAATAAATATGTCTAAAGTGTTTTATCTAAATGTGAAAATTCGTGTTAGGTTTTGAAGAGAAAATCCACCATTTTCTTTTCAAAACAAACGACAGCCGACTTGACGAATGACTTGACTTGACTTATATTATTAAAATTATATCACTTGACACTGGCAAAATTGTCGGACAGAGGCCATTATTGAAGAGAAGAAGAACTGTTTTTCTCTTCAAAAATGGCCTCTGTCCGTCATTTCGACAGACATATTGCCAATGTCAAGTGATATAATTGTAATAACTGGCGTGGCGACGACATTCTGTGCGGTCACAATTTAGATGGGTGACCGCTATATTTTCATTTGAGCGCTACCGGCCTTCGACTGCCCCGGCTCTAACAGCCGTTAAGCTTCGATGGAGGCCTTAAGTCGGCCTAAAAACTCCGTCACCAGAGTTGGCCACTAATCATACTAACTTACTATTTACTCCTAAAAGGTACCTATGATTTTTTTTTATACGTTTTTATTTTTTTTGTTTTTTTTTGAATTTTTTTTGTACAGGGTCTAAAACGTTTTTTACCAAAACTCCTTGCAAACAAACATATCAAAACCAAGTTACGCTGATTTGAACAATAAATAAACTCATTGGTCGAACAACCTTGACCACGGTATCGATAACATCAGGTACATCACTATTGAGCAACACAACGCGAGGCCAATCGTATTTAGACTGCACTATTTGACAGTTTTTGTTTGGCTGCTCAAGAGCACGTTTAAAGCCTTGATTAAAAAAACAACTCTAAGAGATTTCTTTTATCATAAATTTATTTTGTAAATGGGAGTTTAGGAGTTAAATTGAGTTATAAACAAGTTAAAGTTAAAGGTTAACGCAAGAGGATTTATTTTTATTTGCATTAATTAATTAATCGTATGATTGTGTTCTTATTGTAATGTAAAAACACACAAATAAATAACACAAAAACTCATTGTAAATTAATTAAATTGTTATTAAAATAATTTATATATATTCAACGCTTTATATTTCAGTACCTATATTTAAGTAAAAAAAAAAAAAAACTAAAGTGAAGTCATTCAGCCTAAAGACTATGTAGGTGACAAAATAATTGGAAAATAACATTGATATTATTTAAAAAATATGATCCGATCAAATAAGATTAGTTTTGATAAGAATCCACTATCTGTACTTAGATTTCATTACCTATTCGAATAGCTCTTAACACTAATTAGTAGACATGCCTATTTCACATAATGAGAATAGTGTAGGCAGTATTCTGCCAACAGATTAGGTACTATGGACCAAATGGTAAGGTTACCCATAAAATGGACAATATTAGTGATTATTAATTTTAATGATTAAAGATAAACACACGTGGGAGGCTAATAAATAAAATAAAATAAATAATTAATGCTACCGAATTTTTACATAATTATAAAAAATAATTATTTGCTTAAATCGTGCTATTTTATTATATTTAACATTATTAGTATTTATTAACAAGCAGCCACTAAAACTTTACGTGGGTACTTCATACTCTACCTAAGTTCCCCTTCAAAATTATAAATTTAAAATTTACGGGTGAAGGCACGCTTCATCGAAGTATCTATCTACCTTCACTAGTTTTTCACGCGCTCTTCAGACAGCACTATTAATTTTCATTCTGCACTGAAAGCCTTGAAAACCGTGACAAATTTTCCACTTTTCTTTACCTTTCAGCATTTACAGATTTGAGGTCACTGCACTCCAGAGCACGCACTATGTATTTTTAACAGAAATAGATTCGAACGCACCGCCCACAGCACGAATTTAGAACTTTAAAAAATTTAATTGTCAAACAACGTTCGCGCGATACCTACTCGATCTCACTGAACGCTCGTCCCCTATTCATCTAACCCGGCTAAATTTGAGCAGCAGTCAGATCTTCCAAATAGCTGCTTACAGTTTACCTTCTAAATTCGGCTGCTTAATTCTCTAGGTATAATACAACCGTTTTTAAACAGCACCTGTTCGTTTCGTCTGCTACAGGTTTTGTGTCAACAAAATTCGGTCGAGTTATTTATCTAGTCACACCTTTTAGCCAATTTGCATAGGCATGCATTTCGGTTCGATTTCAGAGGTGTAAGAGGTCAGGATGAGCTGGTTTGTTTGTGTATAGGTAGGTAGTCACGAGATGTAAGTTAGGTTTTAGTCTATGGTTATTTTTAACTACGCTGCGAGCCAAATGTCGAAGTGTCATGGTAGAATAGATTTAGCCACTGGCAGTCCTTTGGTAAATTACGGTATAAAATAGAATAATAATATACATATCTAGCGGTATTGTTATAATAAACCAAAAAATAATTAAGTAACAGTCCCTAGCAATAAATATTTAGTACTTAGTTAAAAACAACAATAATATTCAATTAAAATATATCGTGCAAAAAAAAGCATTACTAAAAATTATATTATTGTTTGAATCATTTATATTTGGAAATTATTTTATTAATTTTAAATTAAAAAAACATATCAATTAAAATAAAAAAAATCTAACAAGTTATTTTAACGCATCCTGTAAGATTTCTTTTTCATCCATATTCATCATAAAGAAATAAAAAGATTATTTTACTGAACTTACTAGCATCATAAAATTTGAATATTTGATAGGTCCACCCTTTAGTAGGTACCTGATTTTTAAGCTGATATTAAATTATAGGAAATACATTTATCTTCTAACTAAAAACTAGGTAAATAAACGATTCTGATTCCGATAATCGAGTTTGTCTGTTTGTTCGCGCAACACGCCTTAACTACTGGATCAATTTCAATGAAACTTATACAATTTAGAAGCCCTTCTTCCGGATTAAAACATAGGCTATATTTTATTGAAACCAAAGACGTGGATTCTGAGATACAGCTTGACCTCTCTAAACTAAAAGCAGCCTTTGCTACGAGGTTCATCGTATGCTGGTGACAGATATTTTGGTGGAAAGTTTCGCACGCGTACGAAGTCGCCGGTATATATGAGATTAAAACCAATAGTTTTTACCCGCCTGCCCAACTAAAAAGGTAGGTAATGTTTTTAACTTAAAACTAGTCTAATACTGCATGTTAAAGCAAAAATCACCACAACAGTAGCTAATTATTTAACAATGCTTCGCCAAGGCCGAATTACGCAACGCCATTGTGCTTTCCAGATATAGAGAGCGTGGAACGGACATCACACGTGCACATATTACAAAATCTTCATGGCGTCATGGCTCAGTCGGTAGTAGCTCTGCCTTCCGTGCTGTCGGTCGTGGGTTCGATCCCCACCGAGAACAAACATTTGTGTGGCAAACATAGATGTTTGTTCTGTGTCTGGGTGTTTCTATGTATTATAAGTATGTATTTACAAAAAAAATGTATGTATGTATTCTATCAGCCATCTAGTTCCCATCGTACAAGCTTTGCTTAGTTTGGGACTAGAAGGCGTTGTGTTATGTGTCCGTGAATATTTATTTATTTTATTTATTTCAAACTAGTGACCCGCCCCGGCTTCGCACGGGTGCAATGCAGTGATGATGATGATGTATTATACATATAAACTTTCTTCTTGAATCACTCTATCTATTAAAAAAACTGCATCAAAATCCGTTGTGTAGTTTTAAAGATCTAAGCATACATACATACAGACATTAGGTCAGACGCGGGAAGCGACTTTGCTTTAAACTATGTAGTGACTAGCTTCCGCTTATGACTTCGTCCGCGTCCCGTTTCATCCTGTTGATTTTCCGGGATAAAAAGTATTACAGGCTATGAATTACGAACTATATGATATTCCAATCCAAGTTTTAATCAAATCGGTCCGGTATTGTTAGTTGCAGCGTGATTGAAAAACAAACACCCAAACATCGCATCTACACATAAGCAAGAGATTATGCCCGCTCTAACTTGTTATAGGATAGAAAACGTCATTACAACTATAAGTTAGTGTCGGGTTAGAGTAGTGATAATGTACAACTGAACGTTAAAATACGTTTATTTTATGTAACAAGAATAACGGCATAAAATTATCAAGAGATTATGTTCACTCTAACTTTTTATAAGATGGACCAAACTTTGACATTTAATTTTATGATATTAGTGGGATGAGATGGGATTTTATTTCACCCAAGGAAAAAAGGATTTTACATCTCTCATATTCGGTAAGTAGGTCCTTATTACCCCCAAATGGGGCTTGTAGGTGACCAATTAGCGCTCTAGGGTAATAATGTAGCTAGAAAAGTAAGGGCCCACTATCCAAATAAGTGGGCTCGATGGGAATTTTTTTTCCCATCCGGCCCACCAGTGGGCCAGCCGCCGGTGGGCTCGATGGGAATAAGCCGATATAACAGACCGATGGATGAATGAACACTTTTCTATGAAGCCACATCTAGTATACTCATCTAAATCTGTGATCGCTTTGCAACGAACGTGTACAGTCAACAGAACAAATCGTGTCAAGTTTAAAAACAATTATGCATTTCACGACTATTCTGACCGTACTGTATTTATTGGTTATCTTACGATTTACCTACATTGTAAATAAAAATAGTCAAACAAGCAACTCTAACCGTAGGTACGTTTCCACTGCAAAACATTCACAATAAAACATGCACAACTCTGTGAAGATATCGGTTTGCGTTTCCACCGCCAAACCTCGTGCATGTTTGACATTTTGAATCTTGTGTATATTGTTTTAAGGATTTTCTTGATTGTAAAAACAAATCTTTTACAAGGATTGTGTTGTGAATGTTTTTAGGCGAAACGCAATAAAAAACAGTAGTAGTATTTTGTAAATATTGTAATTTAAATATTTTATAGTATTGTTACGAGCTGTGGGTTGATTGAACTAAAAGATTGGTTTGACCAAAAAAATACACGTATATTCAGATACTTGGCACAAACTTAGTAGGTACACAACAAAAACACTAGGTCACAACTACAATACTCGATAAAGTTCCAAAACACTTGTACAATCGCACTAAATCACTCTTAGAACTCCGATGTTATCGCTTTCGTAGTCGAAAACAGAACTGTCCAGTCGCCGCTCAAAGCTCCTTTTATATCCGAATAATTACGCGCCAGTCGGTTCTAGCAAGTTCGAAATTTCGCGGGAATGTTCTAGTAATTTCCGGTGCGTGTTTATTCTATGGTTCACAACTTAGTTCTCCTACTACCCAACAGATGGCGTTACTTTATCGATCAATCAAACAATCAATCATCTGGAACACCGACTTGACAGTGACAGCTTGTAAGCGATATTTATTTAGTGTTGCCACTATCAAACAGTATGTGTTGCCACCTGTTCATTCGACACGAGTGACGTCGGCGTAACAGTATGTATTAACTGTATGTTTTAAATAATTACAATGATTTTAATTTAATACTTAAGTTTTTCTCTTGTTTAAAATTATATTTTTGCTTCCTGCAATTTTTCTTAGCTATGCAACTTTGGTTAGGACTAAAACGCACATACGGACTGTTTTTTGTCTACTAGATATTTTTGCTAACTCTACAGAGTTGCTAAAAAGGAAGTGACATTGTATCTATACCTACCTACTTACCAGTAGATACACTACTTATTAGTGACTGTAATAAGTTAGCATGGTTGAGTATCCTAACAAAAAAGCTTCTGTATTCATGACCAAGTTTAAAAAAAAATGTTAATGTTTGACCACTAGTGATGTTTCGGTCAACGGTGTAGTATGTAGTACGATTACTTAGAAGATGCACCAGATTTTTAGTTTTCATTGTACTAAGGCAGATCATATAATACAATAATCGGAAATTGGTCGCATGACTAAAAACCTATATAAAGCGAGTGCGCGTTGACTCGCCCCTCTATTGCATTTCTGACTTCAAGGAGTTCACACCTCTCGAATATTGTTATAATAGGCTGTCACTATGCCCAAATGAATTTAAATTGTATTGCTAATTATTTATCCTGACTGATGTTCTAGTTATGAAACTCAATTCGTAATAATTAAAACATTTTGAAGTTGTTATAACTTTCTTGATCTTTTTTTTAGTGGTTTTAGATAGAAACCGCTTATTTCAGAAGTGGGATGGGACTCAATTCAATAGTCCTATCCTAGCTCTGGCCTAAAGCGTGAATTAACTTTTGAAGTCTACCGTCAAAAGTTTTCTTGTAGAATCATGGTTAGTGGTGAAACTAAGCCTGATAGGAATAGGTAGGAGTACTAATGATCTTTCTAAGTGTTTAGAAAAGTGTGTACCCTCACCGAGTGCTGCGTCATCGGTGCCGATGGCAACGGATGCACCTATGTGCCATTGTGACTGCCAGCCTGATCATCATGTCTACACGCCGCAGTCACACCCGCGAGTCAACCACTGCTCCCAGCAGTGCCAGTGCCGTGTGCAGAGTCCGCGACCTCAGTATCAGTGCCAGCTTGGGATGCTAGCACAACGTGTGAGCCTCTTGAGAGTGCTGTGTCGTCGTTTGACATCACTGAACGTCTCATTGGAACATTGAGAGCGTTAAGCAAGGTTAGATCCAACCATTATTGTGTTTCGATCTTTGATAAAGTTGCGTGATATCGATTCTTTGTGCAAAAAGGTTAAACGAATTGAACGCGCTGGAAGGACAGCGAGTGCTTATCCCGGATAGCTAATTGCCTGAAGGGCTTGTAGTTGGTTTATTTTGAACTTGAGTTTAAACCACTGCTATGTTCACGCAGAATCGATATTGCAAACTTTTTATGAAGCTATGTGTGCCGACAGTTACTGTTATGCCACGTAAGGTAGATAATGCGAAGCTCTTATTTTGCGCAGTATCATTGTCAAAAATCATAGCAAAGAACGATGGTTGTTACTTTTATACGTGGAATAACTGGTGCATAGTTACGTGCCCATACATTTATGTGGTAGCGTTGGCCATCTCCAGCGCTTGTGCAATACACAGATAAGGTTCTTTCTAGTGCTAGTACCTAAAGATATATGTGTACTGTGACCTCAATCTAGTCCCTATGTGTGAAGGTAGATCGAAAAACATCGAAAAGTGGCTATGTTTGTTCTGTTAAATCCAGGTCATGACTTTACTGTCTTTTCTGCGAAATAACGATCTACAAAACGAGTTTTATTTCTTATCAAGAATTGTAGGATGCCTCTACAGATAGTGGCATCGGGACTATGGTTATTCAGTGCCCTTTTAGGGTCTACCTACATACCTACAGACATGTTGATGAACAGTGGACGTGTCTAGCTTTTAATTCTGAATCGGTGCTAAGCAAGCATTTTAGACATTTTCAAGTACCCACACATCATGTTTTGCGAGGTAATTGGTAACAAAAACATTTGTGTGTATGCCTGGGTTACCCTTGACCCCTTGACATTGAGTTAGCGATATTTTCCTGGAGGTCGACATGCTCATCGTCCCTCAAAAAAGTAACATGAGTGTGTAGATGATTACAGGTACAGTCAGATGATCTCTCATCGTGAAGGAGTGCATTTGTTCGTGTGAACAGTGAGCAATGTATGTGTGAACCTCTAGTTCAAGGTATGATCAATAAAATTACGTGTAGTGCTTGTCAACTCATGTGAACCACTTTAGAAATGACTCCTCTTGATGGTGAGGACTGTGCAAGGTTTTTGACTATAGTTCATTGTTGGTACCGTTGCTACAATGGTAAAAGATTGTAAATGCACTCTGAGTTGACAAGTAGAACACTTGTTTGTTACAGCCTGTACAGACTTTCATATAAGTCAAAGGTGATGAATCGTTCGAGATTTGCCAGACAAAGGTGTCATATGCAAATTGCAGTCGTCATACTTATTTATTTTTGGTTGAACTCGAGCGAGTTCTGGTAATAAAATAAAAAATAAGAATAATGTGGAAATGTGTTGTGTCAATTTTATTATTTGTACCTACCCGCAGGATTGACTTTTGTTTCCACTAAGTAAGTTCAAGACCGATGGTTCAGATGCAAATGTCACTAGCAGTCCCCATTCAAATAGTGACTGGGAAGAAAGTTGCTTAACTTTGGTAATCGGTGAAGGTTGGCTTGGCAAGCTACGCCACGAGCATTTCTTCTCCCTTGGTAAAAGTGAGAGTTCTTATGTTTTTAACAGTGTATTTTACAGCTAAATTGAAACTAGCTTACGGACCGCCTGATGGTAAGCGGTTACCTTGGCATTTGGATGCCTGCATCACCAAAGGTGACACACGTGCGCTGCCGACCCTTAAAGGATTTGGAACCACCTGGTTTGGAGGTACCTTGTTGTAGTCACTATAGGGAATACCTCGGCATGTTTATTGTTCCACAACCTGAGTGAGTGTTTGTGGGAGGGAAATTCTCTGAGACTGGACGGTGCGTGACCACCTTGGCTCTAGAGTGTGTGGATGAATTCCCTGAGATTGGCGAGTAGCAGACTACTTGCCAGAACGACAATTCGACAGATTGTCGTATTGTAACAATGTGTGAAATTTCAGAGTTTGAAGAAGCCATGGTCACTGGTAATGTGTTGATGTTAGCTTTGTTTTTAGCTAAGAACGTGTGTGAAGTCTTATTCAGGTTTACTGATTGTTGATGCTGAACTGGTGGTTCATGATCGAGGAATCTTGTCAACTGTTTTTGTTCAAGCTGAACGGTTTTAGTTTAGTGTTCTTTTTGGTGTTTATGTTCCTGCCGGTAAACAGTGACCAAGCTATTTGTGATGTAAGTCTTAGGGCTTTGTTGTGTTGACTTGTTCGAGTGTGTCCTTATTCTAGTTTTGTCCGTTTAGCAAGCGGAAGATGGTTGAAAGATGTGTTCTCTATAAGATAGAGTGAGATGAAATCGGTAGTTCTATTTTCTACCACGTCAGTTTTGTTGGTGGAGCTGTTGCTCAGAATATTATTTGTCATTTATCTACTAGTAGTAGGTAGATAGAAAACAACTCTGTTTGTTTTTAGCAGGTTTTTCACGTCAGTTTTGTTGGTGGAGCTGTCGCTCAAAATATTGTTTGTTATTTGTCTACTGGTAGTAGGTAGATAGAAAACAACTCTGTTTGTTGTTAGCAAGTTTTAGTTGTGTTAAAATAGACAGTGGAAATTGTCCCGCCGAATAGTGTACGAGTATAGTTAGCGCAGATGTAATGATTTTGGTTGTGTATTTGTTTTGACCATTGAACTATCACGAAAGATTAATTTCAGTGTAAACAATGCAAAAGATTGGTTCTTTTGATGAGTTAATACCGTGGTGTTTATTCGTGGTTACCTGTAGCAAGTTGAGTGAGATATCTTGCATTGCCTTTGACACTAGCTTTTCGAAGTGTTCGACGATCGAGCAGTTCTAGCGGTAGTGTATAGCTGAAAAGGTACTGAGCAAAGTTTTGCTGTTCTGTTTTGTAATTTAAATTAAAAGTCGACATTCGGTTTTGTTTAGTGGAGAAGTTATGAATGTCCTAGTTTTTCTATCAATGGTTTTGTATCAGAGAAAAGTATATTTGTTGTCTATGTAGCCTATGTCTCCTGCAAATAATGTAAATAGTGCCTGTATTTAGTCGAGGTAAACATTTTCTGTAGTGAGCAGCTTTATAAGTCAATGCGTGAGTGCATTGCACGGCCACAGTTGGCGCAGTTTAATAATGCAATGGATGGATTAGTGACGCTAGTGTGTGCTTAGACAGAAGCAGTATTTGGTTGTAAAAGTTTTGAATGTCAGGTTAGACCGAGCGAGAATAATTTCAAAGTTTTTACAGACTACCCTGGTAAACATGAAACAGATGCAATAGTTGGTCTCGTTGGATACTTTCGTTGATAGTACCTCAGAATGTTTAGGTACATGATTGAGTTACCTTGATAGTAGTTCTTACTTGCAGTAACGTAAAGTTTGATGGGTGTCAAATACTTACGAGCCAGTGCTTGTTATCTTTGACCGACTGTTACTAACGGAGTAGTAAACATAAGTTGATGTATAGTTGGCTAGTTATTGCAGTCACAGGTGTGATTGATGTACGTAGATATAGCTGGATAGTTTTAAACTGTGTTGTGGACAGTTATGATTCAGTGTTGGTTTTATGTAGCTATGCTATGCTGCAGGGTTCGTGTGAGCTGAGCTTTTGAGTGGAAGTTGTGCAGTTGGAAGTTTTAAACTGATGGTTCTCCATGCGAAGTTATAGTTTGCGTTGCGGTGAACGTCAAACGTATGCACTAAGGCCCCCGGTACAAGGGCTTGTCTCTTGTGATGAAACATCAGTTTCATGATGGCAGATACTGATACAGTTGATTAGCGATTGGTTCAACTGGTGTTGTAGCTGAGCAATGATTGCTTGATAAATGCAGATACTGGTACAGTTGATTTGCGATTAGTTCAACTGGTGTTGCAGCTGAGAAATGGTTGCTTGATAAAGGGAGTGAATCCCTGAGTCGCGGTGTCGCGATTCTTGTTTATAAGTCTTGTGTTGTGTTTTTGTGTTGCAATTTTGTAACCTACTTTGTTCTGACTCGAATCCTTTCATGCTGATGTGTAACTTTGTAATTGAATTTCCAGTTAATTGCCGTGACAAGCAAACTTGGCGCCTCTGTCATTTGAACGCCTTGACATGCTAACTGGGTGCCTCTGTCTTGTGGATTCTGTAGACAAGCTAACTTGGCGCCTCTGTCGTTCGAACGCGGTAGACACGCAAACTGGGCGCCTCTGTCTTGTGGATGGATGTAGATGTCACACGTTGAACGTGAAACACTGTAGTTCAATTCCACTAACAAACTTGTCAGCTAAACGCGGCTGAGCCGTGGCTTTTTATTTGTTTTGGGCTATTTCGATTCAACTTCACGGTAACGTTTCAGCTGAGCTGAAAATCGATCAAGCCGTGGTTGGAACTGAATAGAACTTAACTTGTTGTGAATTGGTGGAACTGAGCTCTTGGTACTATGGTCACTTATCTCTGTGACGATTCAATGTGATCCGTTAGATTTTCCTAAATAGACTCATTTTGATTTTGACATTAGATACAAGTTCAATTGAAAATTGCTTATTTGAGTTATACTCTGGCATGGATTTTTCAACACTTTTCTTGATGAAAATTTGAAGAGAAGTCTATGCTCGAGTTTCGATTCAAGCTTTAGCAACTTTGAAGCATACAAACCTAAGACATGCTAACACGGTGCCTCTGTCTGTTGTTGAAAGATATACAGGTTCTCTGTATATCCTGGTTAGGATAACAGAATGATCTTAACTGTGTGTTTTCTATTTTCAGTTCAAGAAAACACACCCTGCTTGGTTCATCCCAGCTTGTTCTAGGCAACTCTGATGACAGGCGCCTGAATCCATGGCGCCATTACTGCAGTTCGTGCCTCCAGCCTCGCTGACCTGAGCCTGCCTGCGGAGCATCATCATGACTGCACCATCATCGAAGGGAATCTCCTGGAGCTGTACTAGATGAATGTGGTCGAGGTCGACCAGCTGTCAGAATGGCCGAATAATCGGAAATTGGTCGCATGACTAAAAACCTATATAAAGCGAGTGCGCGTTGACTCGCCCCTCTATTGCATTTCTGACTTCAAGGAGTTCACACCTCTCGAATATTGTTATAATAGGCTGTCACTATGCCCAAATGAATTTAAATTGTATTGCTAATTATTTATCCTGACTGATGTTCTAGTTATGAAACTCAATTCGTAATAATTAAAACATTTTGAAGTTGTTATAACTTTCTTGATCTTTTTTTTAGTGGTTTTAGATAGAAACCGCTTATTATACTATACTAACTTAGGTATTACCCTAAATCTTAGGGCATCGATTTTGTTGTTACATTTTCCAAAACTAACCTTTTGACAACCCTAAAATAAGTTTTGAAAATAAAATAATAGATACATGTAAGGTGCATTGGGGTAATTGCGAAAATGGGTATATTCCGAAAATCCATAAAATCTAGTAACATAATGCGATATTTTCCTGTTGGCAACATTGGTCTAGACGCCATCTTGATTGCGGCATCGCCGTGACAGTCCTATATATCCTCGTGCCAACAGGAAAATATCGCATTATGTTACTAGATTTTATGGATATTCGGAATATACCCATTTTCGCAATTACCCCAATGCACCTTACCCAATTTATTAAAGTTTTAAGAAACCTCTCTTTTAAAATACAAGTTCACCCCTATGGCAGAGGCTATTTTTTTTTTTTAATAATTTAAGTAAATTGTTTGTTTATTGATTTGAGAATCAATTGTACCCTGTAGGTTGGTTGGGCGGGCGGGCATGTGCCAAAACGTATTTGGACATGCCGGTGTAAATGAACCCCTAAGGGGATTTCTGGATTTTATTCCCTTTTTCCCCTACCAACAGTCGCTGGGGTCGCTAAGGGGATTATTGGACAAAATTTCCAGAAATCCCCCACGCAGGGTACTCACGCAGGGTAAAACTGGAATGAGTTCCAGACTGGCGAAACTCTCGAACTAGACTTGTGCTTTCGAAAAACGAACAATGTATGAAACGGAGATCAAAATTTTGAATCACGTTTCATACAAAACGAGACTTTCAGTGTGTTATTTTGGTAGAGTCCTTTTCATGACAGAAGTCCCGCGGAAATTTCCGGAACTAAACTTTAAAACTCAATTTTAAATTAGTTGTCAGGTGCTGTTAATGTGTTCGGATGCTAGTGCGTTTTTATTTGGTTTCTGTGATCAAAGTCTTGTTTTCAATGCCTAAAGTTGTTAAAAGTGCTGCCCGAGAAATAATACTTAAGGTCGACTACAGCGCCGCGTCTGCGGGACTTCTTTCATGGAAAGGACTCTAGAATGGGAGTCCCGCTTCTTCTTACGTAGGAACTACGTATTACAGTACGGCCGGCGGATCTAGACCGGCGTTAAGTTCGTTCGGAACGTTCGACCCTATTCCACCTATTCGACCCTAAAAGTGACTACTGCGCAGCAGTAGTCACTTTTAGGGTCGAATAGGTGGTTTGTCTCGCCTGTACCTGCGCACAATTTCCGAAAGCGCAACTTCAGACCGGTCTAGATCCGCCGGCCGTAGTGTACATATTATTTGATGAGCCCCGCCTGATTACTCTAATAACGCTTATCTTACCTTTCATGTGTTCCGATGTGTCCTGCCTCATGATATCTGTCAGATAGTGTTCTAATGACCGCATGTTGTCAAGTCCACTTCGTTCCTGTAACAATCAAACAGACACGTTATCTTTTGTGTTTATATTGAAAAGTAGCTTCAGCCCGAGACATCGTCCGCGTCCCGTTTGATCCTGTTCATTTTTCGGGGTTAGAAGTAGTCTATATGTCAATCCAGGTTACCAACTATATAAATTCCTAGTTTCATCCAAATCGGACTAGTAGTTGCAGCGTGATTGAAACACAAACATCATAACATCCTACTCCTACTAATATTATAAACGCGAAAGTTTGTATGGATGGATGTATGTATGTGTGTATGTTTGTTACTCTTTCACGCCAAAACTACTGATCCGATTTGGATGAAACTTGGAATATATATTGTTCGTGACCTGGAATAACACATAGGATACTTTTTATCCCGTTCCCGGGTAAAAAATGAACATCCAAAAAAAAATATCAGTAAAAACATCATAGCCGTTCATTTGTTAGAAATGGTATAGCAAAACACAACTGACATGGAACAACTGACAGCTTGAATAAAACCTTTAAGGGTACACAACCTGGCCGTAAATAATCAAATTAAGAAAGCAATATTTTCATTCTTATGCTACGTGTACAAAGATGAAATTTTTACAATCGTTTCCAAAACGTGCACCCAGCTAAACTAAAACAATCTAACTCATCAGATTGGAACTTGGAAATGGAATGGAAAAGTTGGAATATATATTGTCCGTGACCTAGATTAACACCTAGGCTACTTTTTATCTTGGAACATCAACGGGATCCAACGGGACTCGAATGAAGGCGGGCGGAAGCTAGTCTAAAATAAACTTTGACCGATAAGTATGGGATTGCTTTTTACCATATAAAAGCTTAAATTTTACTGTTTGAAACGTATATCCAAAGTTATATTGAATTGTCTTGTCGTTAAGTACCCTGGCACAGAGCCTTTGAAGTTATACTTCTAATGCGACTTCCAACAACGTTGCGTTACGCGGTTGACATAGTCTAATACGCTAATACGCTACAAATACTACAATCAAATATAGATGGCAGTGTTCAGCAATTCAGCATTTGACCGCCCGTGTTTTTGAAGTTATACGAGTTCCAACTGACAGCGGGGGGAATAGAAAGAGACTATAATACGCTACAGTCAAAATATAATAGATGGCAGTGTTCATGCAACTTTTTACTTTTTATTTTGAAGTGAAAATTTAGTAAAATTTATTGGTTAAGTACATAAAAATACTAAATTAATTTCACATTAAACACAGAGCGAGAGTGAATGCGTGGCACTCGAAGTATAACTTCTCCCGTGTGTAGAGACCACGCACAGGTTTTTTTTTTTAATAAATTATAATTCGAAAGTTATGAGCCTCGAAAATTACGTATTTCAACGCCAAAGCAAGCAAGCTCGTATGAGTTAGTGCCAAACTCTGGTGAGTTTTAGGTCGCCTTAAGGCCTCCGTCGTGGCTTTACGACTGCTAGAGCCGGGACCGACAGTTGGAAGCGCTCGATCTAAATGTCACTAACGGTCACCCATTCAAATAGTGACCGCGCAGAACATCGTTTAACTTAGAAAATCGGTGAAGATTGACATTAGTCAATCTTCACCGATTATCTATTATAATATTAATATAATATAATATTATAATATCATATTATAATTATCTAGCGCTCGTAGCTAGGCTTGCTTACAAGCCTAGCTACGAGCGCTATTTTAATCGTAAATAACACAAGATATCTGAAACCGGGTATCTTAGTAACTTTATTTTGAATCAATACATACATGCCAGTAGTTATTTCCTCAGAATACTTCCTAAGTATTCGTGAATTTTTAAACGCTCAACGCTTTTTTACGGTAATTAGCACCGGTATCTGTACGGGACTGTTTTATTTGTACTTCGTACTGCCTTTTCGACAGATTTTTGAACACTTTTCAATGAAAATCTTACAAAAAATAAATGCTTCAGTCTTCAGGTTTCAACAGTTTCAACACACCTACAAGTCTAAGAAAGGGCCTTATTTATTACCTTATAAAGTCCAAAATTCTCTAAACCACTAAGGGCCAGAAAAGGGAACACTACAATGGCGCCCGCCATAAGCCCACTGACCTATTTCCACTACGCAGTGTGACGTCACTCCGCATTGCGCCATTACGGTACAGCATCTTCAAGCCAAACTCAATCTTATCACCACGGCACAACGCCTACAATTCCTTGCATTGTGTGTCACAGAATCTGCTAATCGAATAAAGGTCTTGATATCGTGAAATAAGAGTTCAATTTGAATGTGTTGGGGAATAGGGAAGGGAAAATGAAAATTGAATTTTAGAGTCGTCTAAATGGAATATAGATCTTAATACAAGAGAATAAGAACGGAATTTGAATGTTTAGGATGTTTACTTTAAAGTTTGGAAAGAAAAGTGAAAATTGAATCGTAGGGGGTTGGAATAAGGGTCCTATGGATAACTTTATGTGATTATAACAAAGTTCGTGTTATTTTTGTGGTGTACTGCAGTGGGGTTATGGGGTCACTGCAATGCGACCACAGCTGGGTCACGCTTCTTTTTACAAAATGATTTTTTTTACAAATTGTTTTTTTTTTTCTTTAGTTTACGTTTCCGAATTTTTGATTTTGCTACCTAATTTTTGCTCTTCCAACTTAGTACCATAACCACAGAGCGTGTAGTGTACTTGGAAAATAACAAAAAAATATTTAAAAAAATTGTCCATAGATTAATTTTCATACAAAAGACATAAACGCGCTTCACAGTTATTCAAAAATCTTTCTTTATTCTTAGACTGTTAACATGTGTAGGTAAATTCATCAATACATATACCTACTAAAAGAAAACGTAAAGTATTAAGTAATCTAAAAACGTAAATAAACAGGCTTCATAGCTCAGTCGGTAACATCTCTGCCTTCCGTGGGTCGTGGGTTCGATCACTGAGAACAAACATTTGTGTATTGGAAATGTTCGTTCTATGTATATCTGAGTGTTTCTATGTATTTATTATACACAATAAACTTAATAGATAAAAACAGAAAAAGCGGACACGTAAAAGGGCGAGCTTAACCCTAAAAGAGTTTTCTTCCAGCAAACCTTTGAGGCTAGAAAGAGGGTCCTATAGAGGCAGGTTTAAAAATCTAAATATTTCGCACATTACACGCTTTGCTTAGTTTGGGACTAGAGGGCGCTGTCTAAAATGTCCATGAATATAGTTCTAGTACTAGTAAGTATTATATGATCTGTGGTTCTAGTAATTTTGAACTACCAAACCCCCAGAAAGTTCACACGCATAGGTATCTAGTTTTAAAACAGTGAACTGAGAACGGAAAAGGAAATCACTATTTTCCTAATGCGTTTTTGATGACTTTCTAATTTTAACTATTCAGTAAATAAAAGGCTAAATATAAATCAGCTAAGCTGAAGTGGCAGTGGGCGGGCTACGTAAGTCGCAACTTGAGAAGTGGGCGAAAATCGTCACTCCTTGGGTGACGAACGGAAGACGCAAACCGCACCGTCCAAAAAGACATTGGCGGGATGATCTCGCAACAGTGCACAGTGCCTTGACCACAGAGTACTTTTTTATACGCCTTGACCACGAATAAATGTGACAATCGCAAATGTATCGTAACGCTACACTGCACGGTGACACTACAACGGTTGGCAGTCGAGCTGGCATTGACGCACAATATAACTCGCCAGATTTGTTCCTGATAGAGGTACAGATTACGAAGTTGTATGCACCAGCAAGAGTGCTTCTCCGGTACCCTTGCTGTCAGGCGTCATGGCTCAGTCGGTAGTAGCTCTGCCTTCCGTGCTGTGGGTTGTGGGTTCGATCCCCACTGAGGCCAAGCATTTGTGTGTGGCAAACATAGATTTTTGTTCTGTGTCTGGGTGTTACTATGAATCATTATTGTATTAACAAAAAAATATCTATATAAGTATTCTATCAGCAATCTAGCTCCCACAGCAATCTAGCTTTGCTTAGTTTGGGACTAGAGAGAGTTGCGTGATATGTCCAAGAATATTTTTTTTTATTTATTTTATTCTCCACCTGAGCTAAACCCTGGCTCAAGCCCCTCGCGAAGCAAAATCCTAGATCTTGTTGATTGTCCTTTAGTGCCTGCCGAAATAAGGTTAGCAATGTCCTCGCGATGTTTACACGCGTAGATTTTTACCAAAGGCGTTTTTGACTTATAATAAAACGGTAATACCGTCTCCTTTTTGTATAGTCGGTTAAAAACTCCATTGCACATAGGTGGCTACGTAAGTATAGGTTTGGTTTGTAAAACTATACATAGGCCTTCAATCGACAATCTACAAGAGGATCTAGGATTTTGCTTCGGGAGGGGCTTGAACCAGGATTATGGATCGGGAGAGACATGACCTACATAGTTATAAGGTTTTCCCTGACAAGTCCTGGGTCCGGTAACCCTTAGGTAGACGCAAACTGAACAAAACACAATGGAGGGGCGAGCAGTCCCTCTATCGTATTCGATTCGATTGTGCGTCAATGCCAGCTCGACTGCCAACCGTTGTAGTGTCACCGCGCAGTGTATCTCGGATACGCTAGCGTTACTATACGTTGCGATTGTCATATTTAATTTTATTCGTGATCAAGGCACAGTTTTATACAGGAGATCTCTGTCTAGGTAGAACTTGACAGGCATCATAGCTCAGTTGGTTATCTGTCTTCCACGCTGTGGATGCGATCCCCACCAAGACTAAACATTTGTCTGTAAGAAAATAGCAATAATAAGCAATCTAGTTCCCATAGTATTAGCTTTGCTTAGTTTGGGAATTAAGGCGATACATAGGTGAAATGTCCATGAATATTTATTATTATTTCTAAAGTGGCAATACTGACGTAGCAGTAGGCATACAATGACGTAGTACGACATTGGACAGCACAGCCCCAAGAGACCTTGACCTACTCGCTAAGCACTGCAGTGTACTGCAAGGTTTGACTGCAACACAACATGCTGCCAAAAGACTTATTTTGTGTCAAATTTGTCAGATTCAAGACACTTTAGGCAAGTTTCTGCAAAAAAATAGGGTTTTTTTTTAAATCTTCATTTATTATGAGAATTTTATACCTCATCAAATTCTAATTTTTATAAGTACCAAACGCAGCTCAAGCAAACTCGTATGAGTTAGTGGACAACTCTTGACTCTTGACGCAGTTTTTAGGCCGCCTTAAGGCCTCCGTCATGGCTTAACGACTGCTAGAGCCGGGACCGACAGTTTATCGTGTCCTCCGAAGCACGGAGTCGCTCAGATGTAAATGCCACTAAGATGTAGAAACCACTGGTCACCCATCCAAAAAAGGACCGCGCAGAACGGTGCTTAACTTAGATAATCGGTGAAGATTGACTAAGCAAGCTACGCCACGAGCGGTTCACCTATACTTTAGGCCTACCTATCTACCTATTGGTTAAAAAATCAAACGGCCTCTGGTTTGAACAGTTTTATGTTAGGTCACTTTTTACCAGTGTGTAAGTAAACTTATAACGTCTTCCGAAAACAACGGAACCTTCAGATCTCAGAGATCACGTTTCTGTAAAAAAAATAACAATCAATCGTTGTTTTGAGTAGCAAAGCAAAGGTTGAGTAGCATCTTTTATTTTGTAAGGACTTTGATGTTTTTTTAGAGTGAGGCCTTCCACCTTGTATTTGTAGTTGAAACTCTTTTCTATCATCGACCTCTTTACTTTTTTACTAAAGGAAATCTAGCCGAAAATAAAATGAAAAAGAAATATTCCTAAGCTATAGCCACACCAACACCAAAAAACGTATTAAAATGGTTTTGTTTATCTTCAGGCACAGATTATATAATACTATACTAGTACTTCAGGTATTCAAATAGCGTAACCAGTGACGAAGTAGAGTTGAAGGGATCATTTGAAGACATCACAATAATGAATGTTTATAATATTAATTTAAATTAGACTCGAATTTTATAGCAAGCGCTCTAGCGGCATTACGCATCCGTGTGTATTTAGCTTTCCATGATTTCTTTTTCTTTTTAAACATGGCGATTTTTCAGCCAGTAAAATAGCGTCTTCAAAAAAGGTCAAGGTGTGTCATATGGTTCAAGTACCATGCCGGACAATCTCTGTTTGTCTATTTTTCGATTCGACACATAATATCTCTCTCAGATGTAGTAAGAGTACAACGTAAGGTACTGTCATGAATTTATTTTGATGATAGCTTATAGATATATGACTTATACATACCTACTTACTACTCATAAATCAATCAATCAACCTATAGGTACCTGTCAGAAACACACTTGGCAGAGTTATCTATTAGATAAGATATTAGTATACGTAGGGCATGTACATAATAATATAGGTACTAGGAAGTAAAATACTGAGGTTTTGATATTTGTGCGGCTTTTGACAATTTGGTTACGAATCCACCCTCTGAAGACGAATCTTGCGACTCGTAATGTAATAATGAAGAACATGTATTCGCTAAACGTTTGGCGGATATATCAATTCTTCAATCGCTCAAGCGTCTTCAAAAGTTTCTTCCATTTCAGACTAAAATCACTCTCGCTCAAACCCTTATGCTACCTCTCATTGACTATGCTGATGTTTCTTTTCTTGATGCCACGGAGGAGCTTCTCAACAAACTCGAGCGCCTTCAAAACTTGTGCATCCGCTTTATATTCGGATTGCGCAAGTTTGATCACGTATCTGAGTTCAGATCCCAATTAAAGTGGCTACCTATTCGCAGTCGTCGCAATCTCCACGTAATGGCACTTCTCTATAAAATTCTTCACTGTCCACTCTCCCCCATCTACCTGCGTGAGCGCTTTGAATATCTTATTCCTCGAGGTGAGCCCTGTAGATCCTCTATATCCCTTCTTCTTAAAACTCCTCAACACTCTTCCAGTCGCTATAGTAACTCTTTCACCGTATCTGCAGTTAAGCTGTGGAATGCCCTACCCCATAGTATCCGAGCTAGTCCATCGCTAAACATATTTAAGAGCAAAGATAAAGAGCATTATCTATCTCTGTAAATATACTGTATGTATATGTATATGTATTGTATGTATGTATTATTTAATAAGGTATGTATTTTCTTTATGTATTACTCTTAGTATATATATGTAGGTATATGTATTCTATGATTAGTATATGTATTTTAACATAGTTCAGTTAGTATTTTAGTAGATTATAACTTTATGTATGTACACGGACCTACCTCTATAGTCACCTCTCTCTAGCCTCAAAGGTTTGCTGTAAGAAAACTCTTTTTAGGGTTAAGCTCGCCTTTGTACATGTTCTCTATTTCTGTCTTTTATGTGTTATTTTAGTGTACAATAAAGAATTAAAGAATTCTTCATTATTCGTAAGAATTGGTCTGCGACGTGTGATAATGCTGTAATTTCTGACATAAATGTCACTTTACTAGCATAGAAAATAATGATTAGGTATCTTTTAAAAACACTGACATTGGCAAATTCGTCGCAGCTCTAGCCATCGAACAGCCACAAAAAAAGAAGAAGAAGAAGAGTCTACAGCCACAAAAAAGAAGAAGAAGAAGAAGAGCCTCGTTTGTGTGTCATAAATAAATACATTTATACTTGGTGTTTGAATTTAGAACACACTAATATATTTGACCTCCATCTAATTATTGTTTTTGCGCAAGGAGGTTGTATAGCATTGGCTATACAACCTCCAATCTTTCTTTTTCTCGTAGTCATAGTGTAAAGTATAGTATGCGATTCTTGAATAAAACGGATTTATACCGAGGGCCATGAACCACTCACGTCGTTCAGGATTCTAACGCTTGAATCATCATGAATCACTCCTTACGATCGTGATTCAGTCGTTAGAATCCTTCACTTGCTCGTGTTTCCTTTATGGCCCTCGCTTTAAATTCGTCTTTTATTCACTAGTTGCATAATATACTATTCTTTCTTTCTGTTTATTTATTTCAGTAAACGTGGAGATTCTCATGCTAAAGCACGAGTCCGTAATGTATGTCACTCTTTGGTCACTCTAGCCATCAAGCTGTAACTTTTGAATAAATACCTACACAATAGGTACCTACTTTGATTTTGTTTTTTTTTTAATGCTTTATACGGACCTTACAGTCATCTATACAAAAATACTACCTATTACTAGTAGATTGTACTAAAAGTACTTTAGTAAGTAGTGAGGTTTCAATATTCTGAGTATTTCTGAGTAAGTAGGTACCTACACAACCATCTCCCTGATTCATCTCGTTATCTGAAGCTGATAAAGTGATAAGCAGATAAGTCTGTGCTCCTTGCCTATATTTTCAGTTCCTATATATAGACATTTATTTACGAATAGGTAGTTAAAGATACAGTTAGTATCAGAAATAGGTCAGTTTTTCATATTAGTTAGGTACTACTTTTAAGATAGAGTTCTTAGCTATATCTCAAAGTTCTTAATAATAGATGAAAATGATATTTTTTTAATTTGTCTCGTCATCATTTTCTAACAATGTTAATAAGCATCAATCATTATGTAAATTTCTAATTTTTTTTAAAATTTTATGGGTAGAATATAATTCAATCTAATATTTTTATCCTCGATGGGCAAAGCAGCACCTAACATTATAATATTGCGTTCACACTATGCCACAGTCGGCAGGGACTTTGGTAGGGAAGTGGGCACGAGCATAGTGTGAACACGAACATGCCTCTGTGCCTGTGTCCCGTCTCCTGGCCCAAATTCACGCGCTAGCTTCCTAGTGAGAATAAAGGCGATATTCCTGTGGCAATAATGCCGGCAGCGGCATGGGCATAGTGTGAACGCGGTATAAAACCTTTGACACTTTCTAGCTACCTGCCATTTTACTTTATTTCAAAAGCTTAGTTGTTTTAATATGTTGCTAGTTACAAGCAAGCCTGTGTGGCACAGAATTGGAAAAACAATTACGGAAACGGCAAATTTGCAAATTTATCGCGATTGGTTCAACGACTTGTTCCCGATAACAATGTTACAACTTTAGCACGCGGTTATTTTAAGTTTTAGGCTATTTCTAACGCTAACTAAATGTTATAGGTTATTTTTTGCAATAGTTAAAGTCATAGAAATGCCAGGTTTTCCTTAATGTGTTTAGTTTATTCCCGTCAGACTATTATTTATATTAGTTAGACTTCCGGAAATAAGGTTAAAAACTTAAATTTTTATTTTATTTTATTGCGTTCACACTATAAACAAAAAAATACAAAATATATATATAAATATTAAGTTATATTAAAAATATAACTTAAATTTTTTTTGACTTTATTTTCCATTTCCTTATTTTTGACCATCACTGTCCCAGTTGGCTGATAAAAATTGATTTAGCTACTACATTATACCAAAAATATTTTAAAAAATTGTCTAAATCAATCGTTCAGCTTACTTGCCGGCTACTATTAGGCAAAGAATATGTAATACGTAGTTCCTACGTAAGAAGAAGTGGGACTCCCATTCTACCAAAACTACACACTGAAAATCTCGTTTTGTATGAAACGTGATTCAAATTTTGACCCCCGTTTCGAATACATTGTTCGTTTTTCGAAAGCACGAGTCTAGTTCGAGAGTTTCGCCAGTCTGCTATTAGGTAGGTACAGTAACTCCACAAATTTTTTTTTTACATAAAATTAAAAAAAAACACCGCTTTCTGTGTGTTTTTAGTATCTGTGGTTCTGATTGTTTCCCGATATTTCGGCACATTTGCTTAGGCCATAATCCCAGATCGTATGTGGTAGATGCGAACAAATTAACATTTGACAGCAATGATTGCCGGCGCTTATCGCAGACCTGTCGCGTTATACGTAATCAGTGTACCATTATCAGTAACCCAGTTTGTGTGTGATGAAAACAGCATGACCAGGGCCACAGATGGCCCGCCTGATAAAAACACGAGATCATTTGGGATCCGAAACACAAAAATCATGCATTGTATTCGCCGTGTGAAGCTGATTTTCAGTAACAATGCTCATCCTTGTCCTTGTTTGTCTGTTTGTTCTCGGATCACGCCTTAACTACTGGACCAATTTCAATGAAACTTATACCATTGAGATGCTCTTTTTCCGGGTTGAAACATAGGTTATATTTGATTAAAATCAAAGACATGTATTCTTAGATTTATCTAAGAATCGAGCACACTCATTTGCCTAGTGGGCTCGATGGGAATGAATTCTAACTTTTATAGCTTGAACTTTGTAAGCCAATAGCAGCCATTTGCTACGAGGTTCATCGTATGCTGGTGACTGATATTTTGGTGGAAAGATTCGCACACGTACAAAGTCGCGGGTATCAGCTAGTTTGAAATAATATAAGTCAAGTCAAGTCATACGTCGAGTCGGCTGTCGTTTGTTTTGACAGCCGACTCGACTCGCTTGGAAACTAAAGATTTCTATTTCGAATAGTGATTGTGGATACTGGATTGTCAAATTTCTTACGTCACAGATCATATAGTAGGTACTATACTAGTAGCTACGCTAGGTAGGCAGGTCAGTAGGGCTACTATCGACCACCACCTTTCCTGATCCCCGAAGTTGTGCAATTCCCAACAAAATGCTTTGCGAATGCGTTTGGGTGTGCTATGCTCGATTCGAAAGTCAAAACAATTGCACAGACTCGGGGCTCAGATTGGATGCGGATTTTGACAGATTTCGTGTCATTTTGTACTAAACTATGACACGACTTCTGTCAAAATCTATGGATCCAGCGGGCCTAAGATGCGCACCGCGAGATATTTGTCAAAAGTGAAATGTCAAAAGTTGAAAATTCATTGGCGCGTTTATTATCTGTGGTAATGTTGTTTCTCGACAACATTACCACAGATAATAAAATGCTTACATTTTGACAGAACGACATGACAAATATCTCGCGGTGCGCATCTGGCCCGCAGATTGTAACTCTGGTCGGGAGTAACCCACGGTAAGTAACAACTCACCTGTTCCAACAGCCGGTAGGTACCTTCGTGTACTTACCTAACTTATCTGTGGCGTCACAAAAACTCATATCAGCATGGCGTTTATAAGTTAACCTAGATAGTAGAGTTCTTTAACCTTTTTTACCCACGGTGGAAAATAAGGGGTTATTCCCATCGAGCCCGCATACCGGCCCAAAAGTGGGCCAGATGGGAAAAAAAACCTGTGCGTGGTCTCTACGCGCGGGAGAAGTAATACTTCGAGTGCCACGCATTAACTCTCGCTCTGTGTTTAATGTGAAATTAATTTAGTACTTACCTATTTATTTTTATGTACTTAACCAATATGCAGTACTATGGTGGGACGGATGGGAAAAAATCGCAACGAGCCCACTATGCAAATGAGTGGGCTCGATGGGATTTTTTTTGAAGTTATACTTCTAATGCGACTTCCAACAACGTTGCGTTACGAGATAACATACGTCTCTGTCTCTTTCTATTCCTCCCGAATAGAAAGAGACAGATGCTAATACGCTACAAATGCTACAATCAAATATAGATGGCAGTGTTCAGCAATTCAGCATTAGACCGCCCATGTTTTTGAAGATTACTTCCAACAGACAGCGGGGGGAATAGAAAGAGACTATAATACGCTACAATCAAAATATAATAGATGGCAGTGTTCATGCAACTTTTAATTTTGAAGTGAAAATTTAGTACTGCTTATTGGTTAAGTACATAAAAATAAATACTAAACTAATTTCACATTAAACAAAGAGCGAGAGTGAATGCGTGACACTCGAAGTATAACTTCTTCCGCGCGTAGGGACGCCACGCACTGGTTTTTTATTTCTTCTTTCTTACAATAAACTTTGTAAAATGACTCCTCATCTGAAATCAAAACTATTTCAAGCCTTTAGACGTAATTGTCAAGTTTTCAAAACTAGGTACATTTCACCTCGACCGCCATTTAAACCACAGTTTCCATAACAGTTACTACAAACACAATACACCTATAGGTAGAGTAGGTTCAGTATAGACACAGATCATTTAATACTATGTATAGGTATAGCAAATTCAATAGGTAAAGAGTGTACCTAGCTAACTACTGAATACGCAACATTCTATACCCGTCTAGCTCACTCGCGTGATGCTAGACAAAGATGGAAGAAACACGTGCAAACATAAAAATCCTTGAAGTTACTGATAAGATGAAAACTGCGTTTTCATTTCAGTTGTTTACAAAATAGTTTACAGGTGTTTTTCAGTTAAATTACAAGTAAAAACTACTGAAAAACTAAAAAAATTACAACGAATACAGTATTTACAAAATACACATGAAGCAGTTGAGCTACCTACAAACCGTTGCAAACGATTTATAGATAGCTCAACTGGTCCAAATCAGTAGCAATCGGAAGCGTGCCCAAGACACTGGCTGAATTAAAATATATCTAAACGACAGCTCAGTTGGTAAGAGCTCTGCCTTCCGTATTATGGTTCGTGGGTTCGAACCCTACTGAGAACAAACATTTTCGTGTGGCAAATTTACTTAGATGTTAGTTCTATGTCTGGGTGTTACATACCATCCCACTAAAATTATAAACTAACTTCTGCCCGCGACTTCGCTCGCGTCCCGCTACCCTAATAAACTGTTATCCTCACTACCCAAAGCCAAGGTTAGCTGGTAGAGAATGCTATTTTAGCATTAAGTTCGCCTGTATACACTACATTTAAGTTGTGCAATAAAGAATTTTCTATCTATCTATCCCGTTGGATCCCGTTGATTTACCGGGATAAAAAGTAGCCTATGTGTTAATCCAGCGGGCCTAAGATGCGCACAGCGAGATATTTGTCATGTCGTTCTGTCAAAATGTAAGCATTTTGTACCAGTTTAGAAACTATTGCATTATCTGTGGTACCTAATGGTGTCGACAAAACGCGCCATAATGTACACTTTTGACACTTCTTAGTCGTCGTACCTCTCTGAGGACGAGATAATAGTCATGCAGACATGTCAAAAGTCAAGTTGAAAATTCAAAGGCGCGGTTTCTCGACAACATTACCACAGATAATGCAATAGTTCCTGAACTAGTACAAAATGCTTACATTTTGACAGAGCGACATGACAAATATCTCGCAGTGCGCATCTTAGGCCCGCAAATAACGGAAAATATATATTCCAAGTTTCATCCAAATCGGATCAGTAGTTTTTGCGTGAAAGAGGAACAAACATACATCCATACATCGTTACAAACTTTTGCATTATATTTAGGAATAGGATATCAAAGATGATTTAGATATTGGGATGTTTGTGTTTCAATCACGCTGCAACTGCTGGTCTGATTTTTGATGGAACTTGGAATATATATAGTTCGTAACCAGGTAATATATAATATTAATAAGCTAAAATTTATAGATATATGAAATGAATGAATTATATTAAAAGAAATTGTAAATTTGAATTTCATAATATTATAATATGAACTATAATTATGTAAATAGGCAAGGCAAATTATCTAAAATATACCTACCATTTAATTGAAATTAATTTAATGCATGATTTTTTTAGTTAGTAGGCATACTTAATTTTTTTTTTGTCATTCAATGGTTTAATAAAGAGGCTTTAATAATAATAATAATAATTCTTAACCTCCGCTTACAAACTAAGCAAAGCTTATCGAGTTTTCCTATTTAAAAGTAAAAAAATTGCTAAAAATAGAATCCACCACTTGCAAACTCCATGCCTCCCCATTCCGCAGGCCGCGTGACCTACTTTCCCTCCGCAGTGCGGCGCCCTGATTGGCTGAGAGCGGTGTTGCTAGTAAAAAGCAATTAGCAAAGCGAGCTTTTTCGGGAGAAAATTTCCCTTTTGAGGACTTTTAAAACGCGCATCTCGCAAAAATTTAGTGCGGGTAATGTACAAAGGGAGGTTTTATGTTTTATGTTATGTTCTTAGTCAATACAGATTTATTTAATGATTCATATTTTTATGGCAACGCAGAGTGTCTTTGGTCTTGGGCACGCTTCTGTATTTGAAACTGATTTTGATCAGAGTTTTGCCGAGTTACGTTTGACGTTTACTACAAAGTCACTTAAACAATAATTTTGTGTGAAGAATCATCAGTTGTGTAAACTACCCGCTGGGGCGCTGCTCAATCTCTGTACAAATATATAGTTGACGACAAGTTTGTAGTAGGTATACGTAAAATACACACTTGCAAAGCATGCAATTGAGCTATCGTTAGATCGTTTGCATCGGTTTGTAGATAGCTCAACTGATTCATGTGTATTTGGTAAACATTGTAAATACTAAGTATCTAATTAGTCGTAGGTAATTTTGAAGTTATACTTCTAATGCAACTTCCAAGAACGTTGCGTTACGGGATGGCATAGTCTCTGTCTCTATCTATTCCCCCCGAATAGAAAGAGACAGAGGCAAATACGCTACAAATGCTACAATTAAATATTAAATATATTCATTCATGGACACTTAACACAATCAAATATAGATGGCAGTGTTCAGCAATTCAGCATTTGACCGCCCGTGTTTTTGAAGATAAACGACTTCCAACTGACAGCGGGGGGAATGGAAAGAGACTATAATACGCTACAGTCAAAATATAATAGATGGCAGTGTTCATGCAACTTTTTACTTTTTATTTTGAAGTGAAAATTTAGTACTGCATATTGGTTAAGTACATAAAAATAAATACTAAATTAATTTCACATTCAACACAGAGCGAGAGTGAATGCGTGGCACTCGAAGTATAACTTCTTCCGCGCGTAGGGACTACACGCACAGGATTTTTTATTTTTAGTGTTTTGGTTCAGTTTTGAAAAATATAACACAAGTCTCACTCCGGTGTCCATCTGTGACCAACTATAGAAGCTAGAAAGTTGAAGAATACTTTATTACAATAAGCACAACCCTAGGATGAAAATAATACTCTACTGTATACCATTTATTCCAATGTTCCAAAGGGATCCCACTTATTCTAATGCAGACTAAATTGACTATTCACGCTACACCGTGCCGTGCCCCGACCGAGGACGGCCCGGGCACGGTCAAACATTATGGTATACTTTTTGTATGCAGTGATTCATGCTTGACCGTGGCACGGCGTTGAAATGTCGGTGGGTATTGTTTCCCGGCTCCGGCACGGCCCGGCCCCGACACGTTATAACATGAACTATGCGCCCGGGCGCCCGCGCGCCCGCCGTCCAGTCAACGTGAAATCTATATCTACTCTAACTTTTTATAAGATATTAGTGAGGTGAGCACGGTGGACGTGTCCCGGCCGAGGCCCGGCCCGGTCGCGACACGGTGTAGCGTGAATCATCCTTTAGCGTGGTCAGACTCCCACAAACAAACAAAACAACCGTCTAGGGTCAATAACATAACTCGGAATATAGTTATCATCTAGGGTCAATAACATAATATGGAATATAGTTATCAAAGTGTTATCAAATTATTACAAACTGAGATTGAATGATACCATCTTGTTTTATTTACATTTTGATAAGACTTAATAATTGGTGATTCATACGTAGTAATGCATTCGGAAGAAGGAAGGAAGGCAGTGGGCATAGTAAATAGCATCTTGGTTCATCTTGGTCGGACGAAGCCAAGATGCTATATACTATATAGCATCTTGGCTTCCTATATAGTATATAGGTTAGCAGAAGTAGATAAAAAAAGAAAAAAAGAGCTCTCGCCAAGAGGTCTACAAAGTGCTACACGCCTACGGCGGCACGTAGCAAGGTCTACGCCGTAGCACAGACTTTCTTCGTAGCAAAGGTCATTCGTCAAGTCGGTTGTCGTTTGTTTTGACGAATAACTCGAATTTTCCTTTCAAAACTTGAAAATAAATTATTTCACTTACCATTCAAGGATTTCATGTACCTTTAACACTTTTATCCCAATGACTCACATTTTATGTTACGACCTAAGTATTATTGGTTAAAATTCCATCAAAATTAAACAACAATAACACAAAAAAAACTATGAAAATAAAAGTGCTATATAATGTTGTTTCAAAAAATGATAAAACTCGAATTCTATATTCAAGCTAAGTAACAAAGAATATGCAATACGTAGTTCCTACGTAAGAAGAAGCGGGACTTCCATTCTATCAAAATTAAACACTGAAAATCTCGTTTTGTATGAAACATGATTCAAATTTTGACCCCCGTTTCATACATTGTTCGTTTTTCGAAAGCACAAGTCTAGATCGAGTTTTTTTTTTTTGTTTTCGGTGAGGAAACTCATTTACGAGTAGACCGGTCCGGGGCGGACCGGAATTATGTGGGACTCGCCGCCGAAGCAGAATACCCAAACTAAAACCTCACCGGTGTCCCTCTCGCGCCATTCACGCCAAGCCACGGGAACGAAAGCCATCCGCGACTCGACTGGATATCTAAGCTAAGTAACCTCCCGCCAAAGGAAACTTCAACGTCATTAGAATTGAGAACGTCAAAACCAACGGGCGGAAACGTCATATTTGATTTTACAACGCAATGTCGCCAGCTGAAAACTCCCACGAAGAATGCATAATTTTTAATGTTACCATTATGCCGTCCGGCGTGCACGATAACATACCAAACAATGTGGATTGTTTGGTATAAGTACTTTTAGGTATGTGTTTTTTCAAAATACGTAAGAGTTTTGCTGAATTGAACGCTACTGCGTTATAAATGGGATGGTTATTGGTTTGTACATAATGCCAAGGTTATCCCATATAAATATTATTCCTGAGGAATTAATATTTAGGTATCTATACAATTATAAAACTGTAAAGAAGCCAAAATCTAAAATAAAAGATAAAATGAATAAACTAAATATGCAGATCTACTAAATAAACGATTCATTCCGAAAATCGAGTTTGTCTCTTTATCTTTTTGTCGGTTTGTTTGTTCGCGGCTCACGCCTTAACTACAGGACCAATTTCAACAAAACTTTGTTATTCCGAAACCCTTTTTCCGGATTGAAACATAGGCTATATTTTTTATTTAAATCAAAGACGTGGATTCTTAGATACAGCTTGAACTCTCTAAACCAAAAGCAGCCATTTCTTACGAGGTCCATCGTATGCTGGCTGACAGATTTTTTGATGGACAGTTTCGCACGCGTACGAAGTATCAGCTAGTCTCCGTCATAAAGTCAAATGACTAAAATATTCGTAGACGATCAAATCAAAAATAAAGTTGGTAAGTAGAGGCTATTCTAGAGGCGCGTTTAGAGGCTGCGCTAGGTAAATAACTGATTGAAGCTTGCTTGATGGACTATTCAGCATCTGTTTATGAATTCGGTGACTGTAGCCTTGAATGGAGGGGAAGTGAGAGGGTGTTTTGCGCAGCCAAAGAGATACAAAATGTCGACTTCTGCGCATTCAAGGTCAGAGCTATTAAACCGTGTCGGGACTCATATCTGTGTAGTCTTAGTTTAAAAAGTAAATTATTTTTAAGTTTAAAGCTTAGAGACAAAAAATTGAATTGTACAATCACCAACATAAATTGATTTACAATTTACGATAGTCCAACTATGTTTGACTTGCTGACGTTTCGGAGAAAATATTTTGGGACAAATTCTCCCAATTGTCACTTTTGATTTTAATATGTTTGTTACTGACATTTCGGACAAAATCAAATGGAAGCTGTTGAGTACAGTCAGGTAAACAATTTTTAAGCAAAATATGATGCAGCTATTTAAATTAGAATCATGCCTATTTTCTTTGTAACTTTTACATGAATTTAGATAGTCTTTTATACACTTAAACTTATTTATGTGCAAAAATATTGGGTACTTTTAGGACGGAACTTTTTCCGGAAAATTTCTTGTTTTCAGTCATAGTAAAACATTTTTGAAACTTTGTCACATTATTTACATTATGATTTTGCCTGTACCTACATTTCTATATAGAAGTATGAACACTATCTTTATCGTATTATAAGTATTTTTGTCTATTCCGGATTCGTGACCCCAAGATACGACCAACTAAAGTAGGCAACCTAATTATAAAATATTAGTCAGTGGCAAACTCTGGTGACGGAGTTTTTAGGCCGCTTTTAGGCCTCCGTCGTGGCTTAGCGACTGCTAAAACCGGGACCGACAGTTTAACGTGCCCTCCGAAGTGCGGAAGCGCTCAGATATAAATGCCACTAACGATCACCCATCCAAATAGACCGCGGAGAACGTCGCTTAACTTAGATAATCAGTGAAGATTGACTCAGCAAGCAACGACATACAAGTATTTCGTCATCTTGCTGTGTTGTAAAACCTGTTATTTTAACTGACTGTACAATGCAGCTATTTTTAATGGTGTCCGAATCGTCAGTAACAAAAATATTAAAAGTGTCAATTGGGACATTGTGTCCCAAAATATTTTGTCCGAATCGTCAGCAAGTCTTTATTTTAATAGAAATAAAACTACATAGTATTGATTAGTAGGTACCTAATACCTTTGTATTAGGTACCTACTAATCAATACTATGACTTTCAATTTGGATCTTCAATTTGGACTTTTCATTTGGATCAGCTGAACAATCTAATAGCCTAAGTAGGTATAAGTAAGCAGGCCTTTTACATCTAACTAATCCATTAATATTATAAATGTGAAAGTAACTCTGTCTGTCTGTCTGTTTGTCTTGACAGTAAGAGTTTTAATGACAGGACAACGTCCTGTCGGGTCAGCTAGTGTAATATAACTTAAGGCGTATGTAAAAGGCAGACAACCCTCTCGCTCGCACATTTCAACATTTTTGAAGATATAATTTAAGTAAATGTAATTATGTGAAATTGCAGAGCTTCAGGGTCGAGAGAATAACAATGCAAAGGTTCAGTAAAAATATCACATTGATCCAAACAAGTTATCTAACCAAAAAATGTGCACTTTAATTTATCGCATCGGTATAAGTTTTTTGGTCGGAAAACTTGTTTGGATCAATGTGATATTTTTACTGAACCTTTGCATTGTTATTCTCTAAACTGAAGCTCTGTCTCAGTCACTATTTATTTATTTATTGAGGATTGCCAACAAAAGAAACACAAAATAACAAAAGTTTCATCTTACCTAAAGCTTATATCTAGTGTTCTTTCAATTACAGGCAACCACAGCATGCACTGTAATAAAAAAATTGCAACATGTAGACTAAAACTACATCACATAATAATTAAGAAGAATAGAAAAAAAATGTAAATGGATTAACAATAACTAGTGGCTCTGGGAGCTGTAGACCTCGCGAGCATACTAAATATTCCAATATTCAACATCATCAATCAACATCATCAATGTCGTGTAAGGTGTTTTCTGAAAGTCTTTAAGTGCACTTTTATTAATTTCTAATTTAAAGCTTATTATTATGCTGATGCTCTCATTCAGTGAAGGAAAACATCATGAAGATAATTATCAGTTAGTATTCTAACAGCGACAAAACTCTTGCAGCCTGTCACGTATTGAAAACTAACTATAATGCAAAATGTTGTGTGTCTGTGTGTGTGTGTGTGTGAGTGATGTGATGTTTTCGTAAATTTTTGAGGAATGTAATGTGCAAGTGCATTTTCCGTTTTTTGATTTTCTTGATCTTTTTGATTTTTTATGCATCATCTTGTGTAGAATGAGGTCCTTTGTGTTTCTCTCAATTTTGATTGAAAACCATCGATTGTTTGATGAGCTATCCTGTTCATCATGCTGAAGATCCTTATCAGATCTTCGCCAAACTTTTATGAGACCAACTTATAGTTACTACCTTTCAAATAAAAAAAGAATAATCGAAATCGGATCTCATTTGGTGGAGATATCCAGTATATCAAATATCCACCTTTTTGCCCTTTTTTTGGGGGAAGTACCCCTCCAATCAAAAATCCCCGACGACAAAAAAATTCTAATAAGTCATATAACCTGTGTACCAAGTTTCGTCCAGATCGGTTGAAAAATGCGACCTGTAGAGGAGAACAGACAGACAGACAGACAGACAGACATCCGGACAAACGCATTTTTGGCCAATGTGGAAACTGAGACGCTTCGCTCGCTCGGTCAATTAAAATGAAAAGAAAAACATCAAAAATCAATTCAATCACCTAAATGGTTAAAATGACTAAAAATTTAAAGACAAAAATGGCAAGTCACTAAGACAAAGTACACAGATTCACTCATGCACATTGCATGGTGCCTAAGTAAGTATGTACTAAAGTCAAAGAGTTTGTTGCCAATCTGCCTGCAAAGATTTTAACCATCCTCAATAAGGGTTTTAGCCAAAAACAAATATGGAAGAGATTTTAAAACAAGCTAATCTCGAAAGTAGGGCACTGTGTCAAGTGGAGGGCGTTCAAAATGCCTTCACTTTTCGTTGGTTTTTTGGGTAAGAAGTTTTTTTTTGCGTATAGTCTATTTTCGTCAGTGTTACAATCTCAGGGGTATATTCATATTGGTCTTCTAAAGCTGAGCTAACTACTAATGATTGCTAAATCTGTTGTCATCTCTTTTCGTTGTCATACAAGTGACAAGGATAGAGAATTTTTTAAAATGTCAGTTGAATATGAACAATAGAGTGACCTCTGTAATTTTGTAATTTTGTCAATTTCTTTCAAAGAATATGTAATACGTAGTTCCTACGTAAGAAGAAGTGGGACTCCCATTCTACCAAAATTACACACTGAAAATCTCGTTTTGTATGAAACGTGATTCAAATTTTGATCTCCATTCCATACAAAGTTTGTTTTTCGAATGCACAAATCTAGTTTGAGAGTTTCGCCAGTCTGATTTCATTTTACCCATCATCTAAATGCAATTAACAAGTTATAATTTTATGCTCTTTTTGAGGAACCCGACCGTGGTTTTGTGCCCGTTCTAAGCTGGTGGCAAGGACCTGGCACATAGAATTACTTAGATTCTAAAATGATCCTTGTAATTCTACTGTTTTTTTTTTACTTTACCTTGAACGGGTAAAAAATTAATGTATCTAGGTGCTTGTAATATTTTTACTATGCGTCTGAGCACTTTTCGAAAAACTTAAAATTAAAAAATGCACCATCACGTCACAACACATCCGATTTTTTTTAAAACTAAGTTGTAAGTAAACCCGTTTTCATGCTATATCAAAGTGTCAACCTGAAAATCAAACCTAATCGTGGAAAACAGCCACAAACCAAAAAGTTAAAGTTTACAGTTTAAAAAAAAGAAACATTCCAACTCTACCAATGTAGAGGCAACAAAGTACATGTTGGCGTGTTGTAGCGACTATTATTTATTCTGCGGCAGCGACGTGTCTTACTTAAAGTTATGTCAGCTGACAAAGATCAATACAACTGAAATGTTGGTAACCATTCAGTAAGTAGGCTTTACTGAAGTTATTTTAGTTCTTTTATCTAAGTCGTAATTATTGATCAATAAATAATTAGTTAGTATAGATTAAAATTATAAATGAGGCCATAAAACCGAGATTGAGTTTTGAAGCAAAGCACTTTAGTTATACCTACTTTGATGACATTTTTACTATCAGTTACATTATTATTTGTAATATCAGTACTAAAACCTTTTTCAAAGGGCGACACTTTGAAGAGAACCTTGAAAACACGGTTTGATTGAAACACTATTGACTTTCAGGCGTTTTCAGGCGAAACAGCGCACGCCACTGGAGGCTCCGCAAAAACACGAAGGCAAATCGACACGTCACAGCGCTATCGTACTGAATAGTAAGTACATAAAATTCTGCTGTAACACTGTAAAACCATCTGTAAGTTCTACAATTTTGAAGTAGCCTACGAACATTGCAAAAATGGCTGAAGGTTGGAGCCCTTTCAAAAAAAGAATCATTTTTAAACAAAATACGAATTTAAAATTGTGTACAGTGTTGCCACATAAAACTACCAGTATTGTACATTTGCTCACCTGATAGGGCTCGTCAGGCTTCCCAGGGTAGGAGGCACTCCTCCGATAGTCCGGCGGCCGTGGTGGTGCCGGGGCCCTTCGCCACGGGGCGAAGGCCGACGGCTGCGGGGCCTGCGGCGTGGGCCACCTGTACTGCGGAGCCCTGCGGAAGGGCGCTCGGTATTGCCTCTCGTCGTCCGCGCACGGTGCGCCCGGGTACTGAAGCTCGCCCATCGAGCGTGCGCTGCCGACGGAGTCCGGCTAGCTACTGCCGATAACACGTATCGGGTCGATGCGATGCGCGCGCATCCAACACCTACCCCTACTACAGTATTCCGACGATTCCTTAGCCTTTTTGCGGTGTCAATTTTGACAGGTTTTTATATTTTGAATTAGTCTAGCCCCTAAAAGCCTATACACCTCTTATATGACACTTTAAAGCACTCAAGCGTATCATTCTTCCAAGACTCAATCATCAATCTAACCTTTGAAAAATAAGTATCTTAATAAGTTACTGCTTAGGGGTACGTTATCAAGTAGGAACCCGAGCCTCTTAGATAGATTCCTGAAAAACAAAGTTTCGATACCTAAAAGCCTATTCTGCCTATTCTGCGCCAGTCGGTCAAATGTATGCTAAAGGTAGTACAAAAAGTACACCTACATAGTAAGCCACTTAGTTCAGTGCATCAGTGCACTTTTCCTTTCCACCTTATTTCAATTAGTACACTCAAGGTCTGAAATGGTGTGATCACTGAAACTCGCCTGAATCGACTACAATGCCTTAGCTATACGTACCTTCATAGTTTACGTAGGTTGGTATCTGTCACATAATGGATTTGACGTCACACATTTTTATTCTTGTGTTCAATTGGTTTCATAGAAGTGCCTAATGGTAGGTAGGTAGGTAGGTAGGTAGTAATGCATGAAGGTTGTCTTTCAGAATGACATCTTAGTTTCACACAATTTTTTTTCATGTTTTCGAAGTCAAACATTCTGAGTGCTTATAGATGGAGGCAGGATTTGAACCTACACCTATCACCCTGGGAACTTATACTGTACCGGTGGTAATTTGTGACTAAGTTTTCGTTCCGTTACGTTTTCAGAAAATTTGCCAACACCATTTCGTAACGAACGAAATATGTAAAGTTACCTAATCTTGAAACTTTTTTAAATTGCTTGGAGCTCTATTTAAAGTCAATCTGAATCAAATAGGGTAAAAATAACACCCTGTTTTTATATTTTGGCGATAAGTATGGTAATTTCTGCGTGAACACTTTTTTGTAAAAGAAAAATTTCTGCCTTTAGGATTGATAATTAGGATTCATATTTCTGACAGAAAATCATTTTTTCCAGGACTTAGTGTACGATTCGGAGAAAAAAATTGGGAGAAATTCTCCCAAACGTCACTTTTGATTTTAATAATTTTTGTTGTCAGCCAGTAATTACCTACTAGGTAGTGAAATAAAAAAAAAACTTCATAATCTATCACAGATGATTTACGTTACCAGCATTTTGTGATCTCCCACCTTGCATCCCATGGGAACAGTATGTTAGGGGAACAGCCATTTGACCTGAATTTCCATGCGTCCAATACAAGCTGACCTATTTTCATTGCTACATAGTGACGTTTGTTATAAAGCGGTGAATGCAGGCCTTTGCATTTTGCATCTATTTAAGATTATACAGGAGCCTACCCCCTAAAAAATTACAATATTATAAGAACGCTGAAGAAAATTAGGACCGAAGCTGAAAAAATAAGTTTGCGGTTATATTTTTCATGTAAATAAAAAAGGAACAACAGTTGGTCCATGGTTTTCTACCTAAATACTCATGCTTTAACAATTGCATTATCTCAGAGAGCACGTCCACCGAGGACGTGATTTATGTGCCATTTCACTCTCTGTGCTCTTCTTCAGTGTCTGTAGGTAATTACACGATATTCAAAGCCGAACCCATGAAGTCGGAAAAGCAATGCGCCTACGCGAGTACTACGTACCTACGTGTTTATTTAATTTGGGCAGGTATGAAGGTACCTAAGCAATTTTTAACTTCGACAGCAACCTGTAGTATTAGGTACCTAATTCGCAATAAATTGGGGTCGGATTTTGAACTTGGCAACACTATTACCAAAAATCGAATTTCCGGTTGTTCAAGTCGGCTAACTTGATTTTTGGTTTCAAAAAGATTCTACTTTGATTCTAAATAGAGTACCGATACCTACCTACTGAATTTTACTTATGTTGGCAGCATTTCTTCCGCTAAAATATTTACCAATTTGAAGATTCAAAGCCCGCATTAGCTCTTTGCCAAGTTCTCTACCTAGGCAATGCGCAAATATTTTGTCAAGACTGCAGTAGGTGTACCTTCGCAGAAATTAGGTAGGTAGGCGCAGTTACCAGCCCCATTTCAACTCCTATATTTTAAAAGAGAGTCTCTTTTAATCCACTTTTGCCGCACACTGACCGATAACACTGCACTGCGTGCTTGTCGGCCATTTTGAAAAATAAGTTTCAGTTCATGTTCATTCGATCACCACAGGGCTGTCAAATATTTCACCCAGATTTTACCATATCGACCGTGCCTGTGTTTTTCCCATTCAGGTAGGTACCTAAGTATCGTACTAGTATAGTATTATATAATCTGTGGTATCGTAAAGCAGATATTTTTTCGCGCTTTAACTGAGTATGTACTTAGGTTCCATGTTGAAGGTATTGGTGGCCTAAAAACGTTGCTAGAGTTGGCCCCACCACAAGCTACACAGTAGACGCATGGAGTGTTCAATGCGCATCGCTATGTAGGCCATTGCGGGTCTCTACCCGCAGTGATGCAGGTGAAGGTTACCAAACTTTTGGTACGTTTTGATTTATTTTTTGGTGAAAAGTACCAACCTAGCGGAAAAACCGGATTAAGAGCCTTTGTTTACTTCACAGAGCACTTCCGCCAAGGACGTAGGTAGGTAGAGATCAGTGCTATCTCGCAGAAGATAATCCAGATTCCAGTATTTGTCTTGAGAATATTGTAACACTAACTTCCGCCCGTGACTGCGTTCGCGTCGATATAAAGTAGCCTATGTGTTAATCCAGGTCTTGAACAATATACTTATATTCCAAGTTTCATCCAAATCAGTAGTTTTTGCGTGAAAGAGGAACAACCATACATCCATTGGATAGGTAATCCTTACAAACTTTCACGAGGATAGTCGTGATACAGTCTTCTGTATTTGCATCTTGCTTGCACTCGTGGTGGCCCTGTAGTAACGACGACGACGAGACGTTGAAAATTGGAATAAAACCTTTTTCAGCTTTGGCGTTTCATTTTCATTCGGTCAAATAATTCGAGGTTTCAAATAATAATAACAGATGGCGCCAAAGTACCTAAACATTTATCGCTGGCTAGTAGGTATAAGGGTAACTACGGCATTTAGTACTGAGTAAATTACATAGATGCTGCTAAAGACAACCGTCTACTAATGTAGAAAGGTAGGTACCGTAGGCTACCTATCAAAGTCTAAGTTCAAGTTCATAATTACTACTTATCAATATCGTATTATTAAGTAGCTTAGATGTATCATGTATCTCACAACAAGGCAAAGATTAGTTATATGAAATAAACCAGAGACATAGGTAATGTACTAATGGGACCTTGGTAATATTAGCTACCTACCTAGGTACTCGCCTACTTCGGTAAGCACACTAAGCAAGCATCCGCCAGACTTAAGTAGGTGCTAATATTTTAAATAAATAAATATGCCTAGTGTCCTACATATGCAGCTACGTACCTACCTACATAATTGGTTGTAGGTAGTAGGCCTACCCGCCTACCTACCCGTACATACACCTCGCTCCTAGGTACGTAGGTTCACTGTTGTTATGTTGGTAACATGTAGTTACCAAATAGGTATAAAGAAATATCTACCCTTTAATCATGCTCCATCTGTACTATGCCTAATCTTTGCCCTGTTTACCAGCTTTTATCAGCTGTTTAATTTATGGTTCTTGATAGGTAGGATGTTCAGTCTGTTAGGTTTACGCTGAATATTGCGAGTGTCAGTCGTTTTTATTAATAAAAATATAATGAAGAAGTTTGACCCTGTTGGTAAGATTTGCATGGCATTTACCTTGTTGTTTACAAATTAGTAGATACAAAGTAAAAGTATCAAAGACATCAATTCATTTCTGTGATTCACTAATTTAATACCTAAACTATAAATAAACGGAGTTTGTTGACAAGTTTTCGTTAGGTAATTGGAGGGTATAAGTTTGAGAGATTGGATAGCTAATAACGCTAAATTAACTCAAGATCATTTAAATAATTTTTCATTTTCAACCACAGACAAATTAGCCCACAGATTACTAGGATGCTAACGCATTTAGCCTTAGTCGTCTGTGTTTTCAACCAAGCATAGAGACGAGGAGAAAAATGTTGCCAATACGTTTTTCGAAGACTCCCTATCTACGTTATTATTTTTAAACTTTTTGTAAAATACCTAAAGAATTAGGTACATTTTTTTTAAAAAAAACTTTATTCAGATCACCAGCACGTTCGTTACAACCCGCTAAAAGATGAGTGGATGTTGGTATCGCCGCATCGTTGTAAGAGACCTTGGAGCGGGCAGACTGAGCCAGTGGAAGACCAGCCCCCTGACCCAGATAATCCATTGAGGGCTGGGGCTGTTAGATCTAATGGCCAGGTACGTCAACGTGTTATTTTTCTACCATAATACCTAAAAACTTCGATTTAAATACTGGTTTGAAATTGCAAATTGTCGAGATTTTTCCTTCTATTTTCAGCGCAATCCAAACTACACGTCAACGTACGTGTTCCCGAATGACTTTCCAGCGTTACTGGAGCGTGTTCCAGAGCCACCTGTAGCCCAACACCCCTTGTTCCAGATGGGGCCTGCTAAGGGGACTTGCAGGTAAAGATGCTATATAAAATAATATGACTGTAAAAAAACTTAAAACAAACAGGCTAATGGTAATCGTATCGTATTTTGTAATCAATGTCTGATTAATTTGTTTTAGAGTGATGTGCTTCCATCCAGAATCCACGATGACTATTCCACTGATGTCTTTAAAAGAAATCCGAGCAGTTATCGATGAGTAAGAAAAACTTGCCCAGTTTGTGTTGCATAGGTCTAAAATAGGTATCACTGGTATTTTACACCTATGCAACACAACCATATCTTCAGGTTCAGACCGTATAAAGGAGACTTGGTCTTCTTACAGATAAAATTACCTTTGCCTTAATTTCCAGATGGATCAACCAGTTCAAAGAGCTGGGTCGCAAGTACACCTGGGTGCAGATCTTTGAGAACAAAGGTGCGATCATGGGGTGTTCCAATCCTCACCCGCACTGCCAGATATGGGCGGCTAGTTTCCTGCCTAACGAAGCTAAAGTCAAAGACAGGTAATTTTCTTCCATTATTATGTGCAACAGTTTCTGATGGGTTTTCACGGAGCTCAAATCTTCCCTGTTTGAGAAGTGTAGTCTTGGATCTATACGGGTCTATACGTATCTATACGGAGGATAAACAAAGTTGAGTGTAGAAGAGAGAATTCAGATTGAAAATGGATCGCATAAATAGATTAAACCTTTTTTATACTATTTTATTGACTTTTTGCTATGTTGCAGGACTCAAAAGGAATACTACGAAAAATACGGAAAGAACATGCTTCTAGACTATTTGGAAAACGAACTAGAAAAAAAGGTATCTAATTTGTATTTATTTATTTTTTATTCTAAAACTTACCCTAAAGTTAGTAGTTTCTTTATGCTGATGACGGTTACTAATTATTTTGTTTGCTCGTAGGAACGCATAGTCCTCCAAAACAGTACTTGGGTTGCCCTAGTGCCGTACTGGGCTATGTGGCCATATGAGACCATGCTGCTACCTCTGTCAGGCCAGCCACAGCGACTCAGTGATCTCAACGATGAACAGAAGACAGGATTAGCAGATATCATGAAGGGTCTCAACACGAAGTACGATAATCTGTTCAAATGCAGCTTCCCGTATAGCATGGGATTCCACGGTGAGGCACATTACGTAGATGAATAATAGTTCCCCTGGTATTAGATAATTTTTAAGGCATTGTCATTTGTCATTATCTGAGTATCATAATACGAGGTTTTTTTTAAACAAACTTGATGTTGTTCTTGATGGTATCTGGGCACTTATGATAAATATTATTTATTTATCTCAAATTATTTCCAGGCGCACCCACTGGTCCAACCGCTACCCAAAGTGACTCCCCCTACTGGTTACTTCACGCGATCTATCTTCCCCCGTTGCTTCGGTCTGCTACTGTTAAGAAATTCATGGTTGGCTTCGAGCTTCTAGCCCAACCCATGCGAGACCTTACACCGGAACAAGCCGCTGAAAGACTTCGGGAATGCGATCATTTGGTCCATTACAAAAATTCTAAATAATTTTTCTGTTCCTAGCCTTTAATAGGTACATAGGTGTAATAAAATAGTTAAACTACATTATTTGTAGTAACAGTATAATATAATAATAACTCGATTAATATTTGTTTTATTTATTACTTATAATCCAACTACTTAGGCTCCCGTCGGTTGGTTATTGAAAGGTAAAATATCATAGCGAGTGCTCTTAAAAAGATAGTGACGGACAGATGCCATTAATTAAAAGTAGAAGAAAAAGTTATAGGCTGCGCGAGTTACGGTTTCATTCGTAAACTTACTTCAATTTCGGTAAAACTTAAAACAGCTGGAAACATTTTTGTCAATGCTGCCAAACAAACAAACCGAAAAAAAAAATGCGTTCCAGTTCCAAAGTCAATTCTTTATGGTAGTTCTTTTCTTAGCATAGAAATTGGCCTTTGTTTATATAATTGTTTCATTCATTTTCAAAACGGGGTTTTCAGGCTATCTCGCTCTTATCAGTGTTCAAGATCAAATTATTGATGATGCCCTGGAACAAATATAACAAAACAAAATGGCCGAGAAAAGGAATGCAGCTTCCTTCGAGTTGTAAAGATTTTTTAATTTTTGTAATGGAAATACAGTGTAATATCATCAAATTATTAATCGAAAATGAAGGAAATCAATATAAATATCGAGGGTTACAATGTGAATGGGATATGCGTCGGCTGTTTGAACTACAAGCGTAAAATGTTTTACGATAACGATGTGATTGAGTGCTACAAAATCATTGGAAATATCGATGTAAGTGGATTTTTATTGATATTTAGCGCTATAAACATACAAAAGAGACACTAAATATTACATTTAGAGGCATAACTACCGCGCTTTCATTCAGTAACTGACGAAAATAAATTAGTAAACAAGAACAAAACTCCTAGGATCGGCCTTTGTCTATTCATCCTATTTTGATCTTTACACACCTATAAGGACAGTAGCGAAACTGACCTACACTGCGCGGTAAAAGATTGGCTGCGGAACACTGTTGTATGCCGCATTCTACTTCGCTATTGTAGTTACCTACTGAATGTGTAAAATTAACCCTACGTGTCCAATAATAAGAGAAATTACCCACACCATAAGTTAAGTACTTATATGTATGTTACAATTTCCAGGTCCCAGATGGTTTGACAATACAGGTGTGCTGGGAATGCCTTGCCGCTGTGAAAAATATTACCCGATTCAAAACACAAATACTGGCAGCATATGATGTACTAATCAATTACTCTAAAAAGGTACCTTGATACTGCTTCCACACACAATAATAAGCCTTTACATCTATTGAAGATGATTTATACAGTGTCCAGAGGCAACCTATGCCTACACTTAACGGGACAATGTTTAGATGGAGTAGGCTTGCCCAGCACCTATACCATCCTCTCGTTGGGAAGCTACACTATCCCCCGTGACATCGACTATATTATATTTTCAAAAAAATTAGGTATCTTTACTAAACTCCAATAATATAACAGTGTAAAAATGTGACCTAAAAATCGCTAGTTATTTAAAAACCAATTCTTTCAGCATACATTCCTTAACTCTCCAAAGGACTTCACACAACACTCTACCACTCGCCTTACCACCTCATCAGTTTATATAAGAGATAACATCATACCAGAAGTCACTGAAGACTATGAGGAAATCAAACAGGAGACCAAGAATGAAAGTAATGATACGGAGTTCGAAGTAGATAGTAAGTTAACTCATTACATCTCGGTAATAGCTTTGCCTTCTGTGCTGTGGGATGTGGGTTCAATCCCCACTGAGAACAAATATTTTTATGTGGCAGACATTGATGTTTTTGTTCTATATCTGGGTGTTACATTATTACTATTATAAAACTATAAAAAAAAACAAAATCATAAATAAAAGATGGATAAACTATATATGCAGATCTAATAAATAAATAAATTCCTGAAAGATATAACCTAGGAATTTTCAAGAAAAGAGTGAATAGGTGGATTATAGCTAAGCGTGCTCCACCTTAGGCTGCAGCTACACTTACCACCAGGTGTGCTGGCAGCCAAATGCTTAGCTATTGCTCATTAAAAAAAAAAAAAAATGTTTCTGATTCCGAAAATCGATTTTGTCTGTTTGTTCGTTCGCGGATCACGCCTTAACTACTGGACCAATTTCAATGAGACTTATGCCATTCAGGAGCCCTTTTTCCAGATTGAAACATAGGCTATATTTTATTGAAATCAAAGATGTTAATTCTTAGATACAGCTTGAACTCTCTGAACCAAAAGCATCCATTTGCTCAGAGGTTCATTGTATGCTGGTGACATATATTTTGGTGGATATTTTCGCAAGCGTACGTAATCGCGGGTATCAGCTAGTGATTAATACAATTCAAATTACAGGTATAAAAGCTGAAGAAAATGATACACAGCTTTCTGAACCCTCACGAGACTTCCCTTTAGATGACGATTTCATTTTAAATGATGACTTCCACTCACAAGAGAACTTATCATCAGATGAGGATGTCCAACTCTCTCAAATTAAAGAGAAGAAGGAGAAAAAAGATAAAAAGAAGAAGAAAAAAGATAAGGTATTTTGTCTATGTCATACTTATAGACATTTAGTCAACGCCATCTAGTTCAAACATAAACAACGTTTGTAGTATGAAAACTGCGCATGTCCTTTGTGGAAGTCCGTCCATCTCTCTGGAGACGTGTCGTTATAACCAGACTGGCGAAACTCTCGAACTAGACTCTTGCTTTTGAAAAACGAACAATGTATTCATGAAACGGGGGTCAAAATTTGAATCACGTTTCTTAGATAACGAGATTTTCAGTGTGTAATTTTGGTAGAATGGGAGTCCCGCTTCTTCTTACATTACTTCTTACTTCTTCATCGTACAAGCTTTGCTTAGTTTGGGACTAGAAGGCGTTGTGTTAAGTGTCCGTGAATATTTATTTATTATTCTTACGTAGTAACTACGTATTACATGTTCTTTGGTTAAAGCGATGGATAAGACAAAGATTTTCCTAGGCATAACTAAATAATTATTTGTAACTTTTATAACTATGTACTAGCTTTCGCCCGCGATTTCGTTCGCGTCCCGTTGGACCCCGTTGAATTTCCGGGATAAAAGTAGCCTATGTGTTAATGCAAGTCACGGATAATACAATATTCCAAGTTTCATCCAAATCGGATCAGTAGTTTTTGCGTGAAAGAGTAACAAACATCCATACATTCTTAAAAACTTTTCGTTTATAATATTACTAGCTGATACCCGCGACTTCGTTCGCGTCCCGTTGGATCCCGTTAATTTTCCGGGATAAAAAGTATCTTATGTTACTTCTAATACCTCCAAGAACATGACTGTGTACAAAGTTTCATGATGATCGGTCAAGTAGTTTTCGCGTGAAAGCGTAACAAACTTACATTCACATTTTATAACCTTAGTATGATTCCAGTCAAAAAAACCATCAAAAAACCGCAAGCTTAAAAACCTCCCAGAAAGCATAGTACAACTATACACAATGACGGAAGAAGAAATGTGGACAACCCGCGCCAACGACGTCAATAGCGAATCCTTTCAGCGCCTGAGGCATTCATGCGCGGATTGTGGCATAGGTTTCAATTCTCTTAAGCTGAAGGAATATCATGATAACGGGAAACATAAGCGGGTAAGTGCCTTAAGGCGTATGTAAAAGGCAGACAAACCTTTCGCTCGCACATTTCAACATTTTTGAAGATATAATTTAAGTAAATGTAATTATGTGAAATTGCAGAGCTTCAGGGTCGAGAGAATAACAATACAAAGGTTCAGTAAAAATATCACATTGATCCAAACAAGTTTTCTAACCAAAAAACTTATACCAACGCAAATTTTTTGGTTAGAAAACTTGTTTGGATCAATGTGATATTTTTACTGAACCTTTGTATTGTTATTCTCTCGACCCTGAAGCTCTGCAATTTCACATAATTACATTTAGTTATATTATATCTTCAAAAATGTTGAAATGTGCGAGCGAGAGGGTTTTCTGCCTTAACACCTTACATACGCCTTAACAACTCTTTTAAGATTTTTTGTAGTTCTAGACTAAATAACATCTGAATTTTGGGCTCTAACACTCTATTTAGGGCACTCGCACTTTATTTAGGGTACTAGCACTGTAATTCTCGCTGCTGGCATCCCATAGCATCTGCTAGAAACGAACAAGAAGTTATTTTAAATATTCCCATTCATCCCACTTTCCTTTCTTTCTTCTTTCATAAATTATGAAAGAAGAAATCTTTTTATTTGACAGCGTTTGTTGTTACTAGTTACAAATTACTTTGTTTATTTCATAATTTATCGTAACATTGACAAAATGTTTTATACCGCGTTCACACTATGCCCATGCCGCTGCCGGCATTATTGCCGCGGACTTATTGCCACAGCAACATCGCCTTTATTCTCATGAGGGAGCAAGGCATGAACTTGGGCCGGGAGCCGGGACAGAGGCATTATCGTGTTAACACTATGCTCGTGTCCACTTCCCTGCCGACTGCGTGTGAACGCAGCATTATAGCGCTCTGAAGTTCACAACATACAATCCCGGTATTTCGCAAAATACCGGGATTTCATGATGACCATCACATGGCGTATCCATGCTAAGTGTGCGTGATCCTAATTGCAACCTAAAATCATAATTCCGCGTGCACACTATGCCCATGCCACTGCCGGAATATATGGCGGCATCAATGCCGCGGACTTATTGCCACAGCAACATCGCCTTTATTCTCACTAAGCGGCATTCATGCCGGCAGCGGCATGTGCATAGTGTGCACGCGTTATAATAAATGTTTATTTTCAGAAGCCAGGCAAATCACATCAATGTGACGTGTGCAAAGCGTACTTCCTAACAAAGGACAACCTCGCTGTACATCGCGCGTTACACCTCTCCGCCTACAAATGCGTACAATGCGGGCTTACTACTGCTATGAAGAGAATTATGTTGGAACATCCGTGCGCTAAGGGAGACGAACCCGAGTACCCATGTACATACTGTGATAAAGTGTTTAGGTGAGAAATTGTGATGGACGCAGTGCTAGGTAGAAGTTATTATGAAGTTACCATTTGACACTTTTTTTTTTTTTTTTTTTTTCGCTCCTCGGAGCAGGCCATTTGACACAAACTAAAATTGTTTTTTTTTTTTCGCTCCTCGGTGCAGGCTGTAGTTTTCAAACCATACCGCCTGGTCTAACGTTATGTTTTTTCCCATAATAAGTTATGTAGTTTGTTTAATGTGTTTGTCTTGCGTAAATGATAGTGTCTGTTCTCTAGTGTCACAAACAGGATGGAGGGTAGGGAAGAACAAGAATATGGCCGGTAAAAATTTTATGAGAATCAATGAAATATATCATGATAAAATCCGTTATTTTATAGAATATGTGACTAGATGTCACTTTTGTCACATAAGCGGCTCATCTGATTAATGAAAAAGCGGCAGCACTATCTGTCAAGGATTGAAATAAATTATTTGTTAGAGTATAGGCTCGTGCCTACTTCTCAACTCAGTTCTCTGCCTACAGTGCCCACTGCCGCCACATTTAACTGCGGTAAAACCCTACGATGTATGTATGTATGTTTGTTCCTGTTCCACGCAAAAACTACAGATCCGATTTGGATGAAACTTGGAATATATATTGTCCGTGTCCTGGATTATCCCGAAAAATCAACGGGATCTGACATAATATTCGTTTTTATTTTAGTTCCAAGTCCAAGTTATCGTATCACCGCAGTACCGCGTGCCGTGCCGAGCGGCCACAGTGCGATTGCTGCGGAAAAGTGTTCGCTAACAAGATGACACTCAAGTACCATCTCAAGTGAGTCATTTATCTTCATTCACGTGTAGCGCCATCTATCTCGCTACATGAGAACTATCCTAGATCGCACAAACGAAGATAAGGGTCATCTATAAATTACGTCACATGTTAAGGGAGAGGAAGTGTGACATTGTGTGACAAGGTGTGGTGTAGTGGTCCTAAGATTTGTGACGTCACATTTCAGAAGCTTATACTATTCTGAATTATTTATTCTTATCTAAGTGTTAAAATATTATATTCAAAAATTATTTCAATGGAAATAAAAATAATTTCGGAAGTGTTGTTTCAATTTAGTAGATGAGAATTTAATTTTAATTCTAGATGTAAAATTGCATGATACTCGTATGTGACGTCACACTAGAGTTTTCGTCCCACAAATTGTGACCAACACTGACAAGGACGAGGGAGGGGTAAAATAATCACGCAATTAGTGTGATGTAATTTATGGACGACCCCTTATTATCACGTAGTTTGAACATAAGTAATACTACCAAATATCATCCATTGGTCCTCAGACCCCGAGCCAAAGGTCGCTCGGCAAGGAAGATCTACCCTTTTCGTAGAAGGACACACTTCCTACCGTGTTCTTCTCACTGGCTTTAAAAATACAATTTCCAATTGTGTTTCCTTCTCGGCAAGCTCTGCCTTCCGTGCTGTGGGTCGTGGGTTCGATCCCCACTGAGAACAAACCAAACGTTTGTGTGTAGCGTGCATAGATGTTTGCTCTATGTCTGGTTTCTACGTATTAAAAGTATATAGGATGTACAAAAAAAGTATACAGCGTGTATATTATGGTATCATCTTTTTAACATCGACACTGCTTTTCATGGGGTTGAGTGACTGAACCGTAGGTTACGGCAGAAAAACAGTGCAGACCAGAGGGCCTAGTACGAGTTTTCAGTGTATAGTGTGGGTGTGAAACGTCTGACGCCCATCACACCATTGGGCGCTGATTTGTATGGAGACACTGAGCGGATTGTTTGAGAAGCTCGAAATGCGAGTACGGGCTTGGTGTAGACCAAGCTTCTTACAAATAAGCGCCCACTGGTGTGCTGGCCGTCAGACGTTTCACACCAGATTTACACACCAAAACTCGTACTAGGGCCTCTGTCTTCGGATGGCGAAGCATAATGCTGAGCCGTGACCTTTTCGCTGCTATAGCATACTTTTTTTTTTATTATGTACTATTGTTTGTTTAAATTAATATTATATTATGTTATACCAATTTAATTGTAACTGATCTATTGTAATGATTTCAATCTAAAGCGAATAAATGGTTGTCTATGTCTATGTCTATCTACAATGGCGACATTAAATTGACACACGGGTAGAGCTACTTATTAGTATTATTAAAAAAAAAATTAAAGTGTGGTGAGAGGATTGAATAACTAGCGCCGCGAAAAGGCTCCTTTCATTGCAAGATGAAGGGCGTTTGAAAATAGCGCACCCTTCACAGCTGTTTTACTGTGTAGACACGGAAGTACAGTCAGCTGCACTAAAATGTGTAGGATTCGTAACTTTCAAACTTGTCACTGTATTGCAATAGACATTTACAGGATAAAAACTCAAAAATTATGAACACAGTCGATAATTTTACTTATTTATTTAGTATTGGGACCGTCAAAGTCCATAACAATGCTACGGCCCTATATTACGAATTGTACACATTCTAGTGCAGCTATATACTAGTGTACTTTGATTATTTTTTTATGGATACTAATAAGTAGCTCTACCCGTGTGTCAATTTAATGTCGCCATTGTAGATACACGCTGTATAAGTATTGTACCAGCAATCTAGTTGCCATAGTACAAGAATATTTATTTATTTTTAATAATTTCAGATTATTACCATTGAAAAAGGAGGATAAACCTAAGGAGAAGTTATACATACCCTGTAAAGGATGCAGCAAGGTGTTCCAATCTAAGAAAAGTTATAGAGCACATGTGTGAGTATTATAGAAATATAAATTATTTATTTTACGCATAAACACATACAAAGATACAATGAAATAAACATTAAATTACAAAGAAAGATGCGCAAAAAGGGTACTCGCTCAGCAAATGCTAAAGGTACACGGTGGCTCCTTTAGTGCTGGTTTTCAGGAGTGCCTAAAGTGGCGTACAGCCTCTGCGACAAGCGCTCTGTTTTACAAGAAACTTAATCTAATAGCTGTTAGTCGTGGGTTCGAATCCCACTGGGAACAAACAGGCGTTTGGAAAAAATATAGATGTTTGTTTTTTATCGAAACAAAATGTAGGTAAGGTATATAAGTCTTCTATGAGCAATCTAGTTTCCATAGTACAAGCTCTGCTTAGTTTGGGGCTAGAGAGCGTTGTGTGTAATGCCCAAGGATATTTATTTTATGTTTTACAGTGTTATTCACGAAGGGCATTCATACCCGTGTCCGATCTGCGGTAAACTGTTCATGTGGAAGAGAAATCTATCGAGACACACTCGAGCTCATCGCGACAGAGACGCCGGCGCAACGCATCAAGTATACCAACTATAATTTATTTTTGTAAAACTTGTTTGGATCAATGTGATATTTTACTGAACCTTTGCATTGTTATTCTCTCGACCCTGAAGCTCTGCAATTTCACATAATTACGTTTAGTTATATTATATCTTCAAAAATGATGAAATGTGCGAGCGAGAGTGTTGTCTACCTTTTTCATACGCCTTAACTAAATTGTAGAATATTTGTAGTGTCGTGAGTGTAACAAGACGTTTGCGTCACGTGACTGCTACAACAATCACATGAGACTCAGCAAACGACACGCCAGCGAGTCCACCTACGTGTGAGTATCTACAGAGCGGCTTAATGATTTCCCTGCACCAGAAATTAAAAAAAAAAACTTAAACAAAATATATAATTTCATCATCAAAATATATTCAATGCATATTTAGTTTATCTATATCTTTAATTTTAGTTTTTGGCTTTGGACCATATAAAGACGTGGATTCTTAGATACAGCTTGAACTCTCTAAACCAAAAGATGAAATTATATATGAAATTATATTTGATGATGAAAAATATATATGAAAAATATATAATTTCATCATCAAAATATATTCAATGCATATTTAGTTTATCTATATCTTTAATTTTAGTTTTTGGCTTTGGACCATATAAAGACGTAGATTCTTAGATACAGCTTGAACTCTCTAAACCAAATCAGCCACTTGCTACTAGGTTCATCATATGCTGGTTGACAGATATTTTGGTGGAAAGTTTCGCACGCGTACGAAGTCGCGGGTATCAGCTAGTAATAAATATGTATTTGGTTCACAGACACGAATGTAATTACTGCGGCAAGAAATTTCCAACAAAATGGTGCATGGTCGACCACATCGACTGGGATCATCTCAAACGAGTCAAGTATCAATGTAGCTTCTGTTTTAAGGTGAGTTTGGTGGGTTGTGAACCAAAGAGTAGCAGCTCTGCCTTGCGTGCTGTGGGTCGTGGGTTCGATCCCCACACACAATAAACATTTGTGTGTGGTAAACATTGTTTGTTCTGTGTCTGTTACTATGTATAAGTCTCTCTCTCTCTCTCTCTTCACGACTATTGGTCCCACATCGTGGTGCGGTCAGCCTTCCTCACATTCCTCCTCCACTTCGTCCTATCCATGACGTCGTCATCGGAAACATTGCATTCCTTCATGTCGCGGTTTAACTATGTATAATTCTGTATTTATAAAAAGTATACAAGTATTCTGTCAGTAATCTTGTTCCCATAGTACAAGCTTTGCTTAGTTTAAGACTAGAGGGCGTTGTGAGAAATGGCCAAGAATATTTATTTATTATTAGTATATATTTACAAAAAAAAAGATGTATATAATTATTCTATCAGCAATCTAGTTCCTATAGTCAAGCTTAGTTTAGGACTAGGCGCTGTGTGTAATCTCCATGAATATATATTTTTTATTATAGTGAAATCTTGGCTTTGTTTGAGACTAGAATGCCTTGTGTAGAATTTCCATGAATATTTATTTATACCATTCCCCTCTCTAAAAAGCTTATTTTATTCACTGAAAACAGTGAATAAAAAGCACTTTTAGTCACTGTTTTGGTGTTTGAGTTTAGAACACACTAATATATTTGACCTCCATCTAATTATTGTTTTTGAGCAAGGAGATTGTATAGCATTGGCTATACAACCTCCAATCTTTTTTTTTCTCGTAGTCATGGTATAAAGTATAGTATGCAACTCTTGAATAAAACGGATTTATACCGAGGGCCATGAACCACTCACGTCGTTCAGGATTCTAACACTTGAATCACTCGCTACAGTCGTGATTCAGTCATCATGAATCATTCCCTACGGTCGTGATTCAGTCGTTAGAATCCTTGACTTGCTCGTGATTCATTTTTGGCCCTCGTTTAAATCCGTCTTTTATTCACTAGTTGCATAATTTACTATTATTTTGCAGCCGTTCAAAACAGCAAAGATAATGGTTGCTCACGTGAACAATATACACGGCGGGAGACGCCGCGAGCCTGAAGGAGCACATCTATGCGAGGTCTGCGGGAAGTCTTATAAGGTACACTCAGCAACACAAGTTGAACACTTCAGAACTTTTCAATGCAAAAGTGAGTAGGTCTTCTAGTCTAGACTCTTTCATCGTCAGTTAATGTGAAAAGCTCGTGAGGCTTGCTTAGTCAACTAGTGATAATGAGATTATTTTAGCCCGGCTTCAAATTCGAACACGTGACGGCAGTAGTTTGTCCACCGCGCCGGCGCCGATATCGGTGGCTCAGTGGTCAAACAAAACCGGCGAACGGCGCGGTGTCTGCAGTGTGTGGACAAGTTCAAACGTGTTTTGTATTGCCCTGGCAGTGCCGGGACATCGGCCCGTCACAATCCCGGCCCGATTTCTAGCTAATTTTATTATAAGTTTCTTTTTAAGCCCTTTTTCCGTACAATTCCCAATGAGGAACGCTCTATGCCGACGTTTTGGAGGTGGGCGTTGATAGTTACGACACAGTTTATAACTATTGTAGCTATCGTCGTTCTCTATTTTGGTTCTTGTCTTCATTGTATTTTTGTTCCAAATAAACATTTTTGATTTTTTGATTTTTGAGCGTCACGCCGATTTACTCATATGTTCGGCGGACGGGATGACGGCGCCTGGATGCCGGCGTGCAGTGAGGGGTAAATTGAAAACCAGCGCTGGATGTCTAGCATCCAGTTTATGCTGAATTTACCCCTTTTGCCCTCTTCGAAGTTACTGTTAACTATAACCTTGTACAGGCAATAAATGTTTTTTGTATCTGTATTTAGACATCATAGTACATGTATGTACCGTTAGTTCGGCGCCGGCATCTCATTATCGGTGCCGTGCCGGTGCCGGCGTTGGTGGACAAACGGCGAACGGCGTAGCAATATCCTTTGCATTTCAGACAGTGAAGCGGCTAAAATCCCACGTATGGGCGATGCACACGCAACGGTCCACAGCAAAAAGCTACAAATGCTCGCTTTGCGCGGCTTCCTTCACCTGGCAAACCAGCATCTACAAGCATATGAAGATGATGCATTCCAACAAACGAGCTAAGGTAATGTCGTCCAACGGATACACAAAATCTTCCAACGGATACACAAAATCTTTCAACAGGTACACTGGATACACAAAATCTTCCAACGGATACCTACACAAAATCTTCCAAGGAGTATACGTGTAGGTACCTAGTAATCCAGCGAAAAGTATAAGGGGTACTAATATTGTAAACGCAAAAGTTTGTAAGAATGTATGGATGGATGTTTGTTACTCTTTCATGCAAAAACTACTCATCATTTGGATGAAACTTAATAAATAATTTCCGTGAACTGGATTAACACATGGGACGCGGACGAAATCGCGGGCGGAAGCTAGTGGTTGATATTAGGTAGTATTACCTACCACAATATTATTTTATGTTTTGTATGTATTAACTCCGTGATAACTTAGTTTGCGCGATCTAGGATAGTTCTCATGTAGTGTTCTAGATGGCGTTACCCACATATTTTTTATTCATTTATTTATTCCGTTACAGACAACTCGAGCGCCGGTGCCAACAAAAGCAGATTCCTACGACCTACAGTACTACGCGCACACACTACCGTCCTTGCCACAGAATATCAATTGAAAATGCAACACGCTTTTACATATTTCTAATTTTTATATGTATTATGTTATCCTACACCTAAAGAAAATCACAAGGTCACATGGATCGTCTAAAACACATACCCAGTTATTCCTCGAGTAGAAAACTCAGTGGCATAGTATTTGTTAACGCATCACCAGGAATTTCGCGGGGTCGAATCCCGCCGCATAATTTTTAGAATATTATTGAAATATTTGTTTGACGACTTTACACACTAATCAGTAAACACTAGGGGCACCTAATTCCCGCCTATTTTTTTATTAAGAACTAGCTGAGCCCGCAGACTTCGTCCTGCTCCAATTTTCATTTTCAACAACTTTCATAAATATTTATTCACCTTTTAAACCTTCTCTGGACTTCCACAAATAATTCAAGACCAAAATTAGCCAAATCGGTCCAGTCGATCTCGAGTTTTAGCGAGACTAACGAACAGTAATTCATTTTTATATATAGGAGAAGAATAATACCCGAATATTGAAACAAAACTTGGATTAATTAGTCTCCTACTTAGGTAAGGTACGAAAGAGGTGGTACTAATTTTGAAGATGTTTCAATATTTGGGTGTTAGTGTTGGAACAAGCCGTTGGCCCACCCTAGGTAATACTTACGTGAATAAATCTATCAATCGCTTAGGTAGGTACTTGGAAGAATGATAAACATAATTCCTTGGGTAGGTACCTATTTATCTTTGGATTTAATATTGGGTTGGCCTTGGTTGTATCGCCTACATTTTGATATAACTAACTTTAGGTCCCAAAGCTTTATCAATTCTTTTGCACCTGTAAAAATTATTATTTTTACTTAGGTATATTATTTTTAGTAAAAATTATGTGTACCTACTTTTGTTAGATTATTAAAAACATCACCTATTAATTTTATCTATTATTCTAGGTAAAAATGAAATGCCATAACCATAGTATTATTTTTTTAGTAATAAGTTTTATACACCAATACATGTACTGAATATAAAAATAATGAATTTAAAAATGTGTATCCTTTCATCTTCTATCTAAATATATAAAACTGTTTTGAAGCTGACTGACAATCAACGCACAGCTTACAAGTCCTAGAGGTATGAAATATGGAGGGTAGCATCCTTATATAGTGTAGGGGTGCACTAAGAGAGGAATTTTGAAAATTCGTACCCTAAAGGGTCCTAAAATTAGGATCAAAGATTTTAACGAAATAATGCGTACGCTGCTACCACACCATGCGAGCAATGCCGCGGGCGACAGCTAGTTTAAAAAATTATTAGCCTATTAGCTTTTTTTTGTACGATTCATGTTAGATTCCCATCTAAGAAGAATCAACTAGATTCAATGTATAGTTTTACAAAAACTTACTGTGGTATGTACACATTATTTAGTATTATAAATATTGTATTACCTGCTCAATCCCGATTAGGTACAGTACAGTCAGTGGATCTTGGCAATATTGATTTTAGGTATTACTGATGCATGAACACTTGGCTCTATTGCACATCGTAACAAATAATGATTGCTCAGATGTGCAGACCATATTACAACTAAATGTACCAAATAAGCATCCAATATAAATGTTGCGGAACACAAATGTAGTTACTAACGGAAGACACACAACCACTTTTTTAAAGTCAAAATCAAACCACAAAAATCCTTAGCCAAGACAGAATTTATTACTAGATAACCTAATTAAGCTACTTTTTATTTTTGTTCTGATTCGGCCTTTGATTCTGATTTCCTCCGCCGCCACGGCCAAGCGGTGCCGGTCGTCCACGACTTCCAAAAGCTCCGCGACCGCCTCCACGACCAGACCTCATATTCTGACCTCCTCTGCCTTTTGAGACCTCATTCCTACCTCTGGCTTTTACTTGGGTCTCTTCTTTAACCATATCGATAACTTCGTCTGGTATCCGGAGGTATTTGATAGTGCTGCCTCGGATGTAGCATTCCGGCATTCGCCAGAACTTGTCTCCATCCCGCGAAGTGCAAATCACCTCGCGCAAGTTTATATTCATCCAGTTGTCGCAACTAACGAGGTGACCGTTGTATGTTTCGCCATTCTTCAGCTCTACGAGCATTGGATGGTTCTGGGCTGTTCTTAGTAAGGAAAGCGGTAGCATTTTTACTAATTTATTCAGAAGTGGACAAGAAATATTTAGTTTCTTTGAAAAATCGCTTGCAAAAATGTTTATTTATCTAATTAGTGTTGCCAGCACGGGAATCCAAAAAACGTCAAAGCACCGAACATCCGTCAAAGGCAAGGTCGCCACTTCGTTGCTGGTTTTTGAGTGCAAAGGCCGATTATATAAAAATTCAAGAAACTTCCCTTCCATTTGCTCAAAATGATTATCACATTCAAGCACTCAAAAAAAAGGACCTACCAACATTTCATTTTCTCAAAGAGCAGGTTGGCCATACATACCTAAAGGAGTAGGTACATACTTTAAACTCTAGGTCACAAGCACAAAACCAAAATAATTCTGACGCTAAATGTTGCCTACGGGCCGACACTATCAAAGACCACCGCCAAGCGCCACCACCACCTCGCCGCCCCACCGCCGCCGCCGCCGCCGCCGCCAGCCGATAATCAGCCTCCCAGAGTCCGATCCGGCAACACTGATATTGATTGTTGGTTGGTTTGATTGCTTGTCGGTTGAGTGCATAGACTACAGACGCTAACACAGAAACAAGGTACTACACAGACGGTGAGGTACTACCTAGTCTATTGCACAGAGTACATTTTTGTCTATGGGTGATGGTATGCGAAATAAAACATTGTGGTAGGTCTGAAACGTTGTATTAGTGCTATAGATAGTAGAGGTATAAGGAGAATCATTTTATACCCTCCATAATTAGTGCATAGCATAAACATGTATTGATGTAGTAGCATTCTGTATCGAGGTCAGGCTTATGCTTTTATTTTAGTCTTATGATATTTTTTTGGCATAAGTCATCGTCATGGAAACCTTTTAGCTGTAAAATGTGTGAAAATTTGATATCACCAATCCGTAATTCACTGATGAAATCGTAAAAGTTTGACTGTAAAAAAATCATTTTGGACCATCAGTCGGAGTCATTTTTGGTATAACAAGGACTAGTGAGATTTTCTTTCAGACCAGACTATAGAAACTTTAGAAATAATTTTTCTCATATCTGTATTGTATACTAATTTGATCAGTCCTTTTGTTCAGGATATAAAAAGGGTACTTGATTGTCACATAAACAGATAATTTGATAATCTATTGATTCATTTTCAATGACGACTTGTTCATTACATATTCTTATTCATCGAATAACACAGAGAACGATCAAAAATATTCCAAAGACTTGCAAGTAGCGATTTCTTTCAGTGAAAATTAAGTTCCGCAGAGATATGAATTGCAGAATGGATTCAATTTATTACTCTGAACTATAAAAATCCCAACACCCCGTGTCGATATTAAACAGTAGCAGGTAAAACCAAGACATCCTATAGTAATTGCAACGAAATTTTATTTTAGACCTATTTATGCGTAATGTTTAACATCATTTTGCACTTTGAGTGATATCCAAAAAAATTTTTGCTTGATGGCTTTTAGGGTCAACCGTTTTCCTAATTTTTTTTTCGCGATTTTAACGCCTTCATGCGTTTTGTCAAGTTAATGGTTGAAGAATTGACTTTTTAGATCCTAGTCTATTGTTAGCATACCCACGCACTTTGCGTTTAAAGCATTCAGCAAAACAAAATACACAATTTTTTAGATACAGTATTTATTCACTCATTCGAAAATTTTATAACAAGATAATGCATAAATGTAATTTAAGTATTAAAAGCTTGTCCATCTACTAATATCTTTTTTTCTGGTTTTGCCGATGTCTATTGAATTAATTTCCAGATCCAGGCCAACATTTTTTTAGGCTACAATAGTAACCTGGTGGACATCCGCTGTTATCTGTACACGCCTGAAATAAAAATAATGAACATTAGTTACATTCAGTAGAAAACTCTATTTAATATATGCGGGAAGTTGTATGAAATTTTTATTTATTTTATCAGAGAATCAGGTAAATTTTATTCACGTTAACTTCAAGAATGTTGCGACTAAATAGTAAATGGTAAAGCAGCACCCTAACGTCTAACGATTACAATACGAAATAAATAATAGTTTATAAAAACTAAAAAACACGCTTATATAAAATTCAACTAAAAAATAGAAAATAGATTTTAATAAATTTAAATTGAAAATAGTGTAAAAAAATATGTATTTTATTATAGAAAAAGCGTGGGGTGCATGGTGTCAATAGTTATATATATTTTTCTGACAAATATGAGTAGAAGAATTATTATTTTAATAATATTTTAAAAAGCATCCCACGCTTTTTTACAATAAAACTTTTTTTTTACACTATTTTCAATTTAAATTTATTAAAATTTAATTTCTATATTTTAGTTGGGTTTTATGTAAAGCGTGTTTTTTTATTTTTTTGAAACTACTATTTATTTTTCATTTTTTAGTAAATTTTTTATAAAAGCGTATTTTTTAGTTTTTAAAACGATTAATTACTTTAACATTTATTCCTGCCTTATATACTATAGATAAAAATGATATAAATTGACAAAAATATTATTTTGCAAATTGAATAATGAAATAATCATATTAAATTAGTGTATTGTCATCAGTCCTCGATAAATCTACAAAGTTTGAATGAAATCTGGCCGTTTAAAGTGGGTCAAAATCGCGTCTAAAGGAGTCGGTTACAAAAAACATACAAACATACATACAAACAAACATAAAAGAGAAGCTAATATAAAGTGTGTAATAAAAAAAAGGTTGAACTTACATGAACGAATTCTAGAAAAACTACTAATATAACACCAAGAATAATGACTGTTGCTTTCATGTCTGCTCTTTTTTAGAAAATCACAATTTTTTTTTCAACTTTAACTGATGACTGTCTTTCAGTGCAGTTGGTTTATATGGCTGATTAGGGCTCAAGAGTGGGGATACACGAAAAGGACATATATCATTATTTGTTTTTGTAGCCTTGGGTTCACTTATGATGAAAATTTTAAGCATAATCGACAATACTAATAACAATAACAACGTCAACAACAATGTGAATGGTCAACCAGGTGGTAATGTGATTTTATTACGTACCGGTTCCTGTACCTTATTCACCCTATGGACCATACTATCCTCCGACTTATGGATACTATCCGTATCCCTCGCAATCTTCTTTGCCGTCTCCAGGAGCACCTGGTAGGCGCGACCAGTGTTCAGATTCTGGATCCGGATCCTGCAGTGACTCTGGCTCTGGGAACTCAAAATCTTCTGAAGACACGATTTTAACAGGACAAGGAGCAATTAATCATAATACCATACAAGGACAAGGATCAGGAGCAATCACTTCAAGCTTCGGAAATGGGTACCCCTCAGGGTCCCACGGCAACAAACCACCATATTGGGAGTGACTTAAAGGAATCAAACGTCATATTAATGAATAGTTTACTTACTGTTCCATAGATGAAATTTTTTCTCTTCATTAGCTTACCAACTTTTTAGTATATAAGTCATTATTCGTTTTTGATACAGTAGTTCGGATTATCCTTCACGTAAACATTAGAACCTAGGAATTACTGCTTAACAATGTTTTGAATCAATACAATAAACGTAATACACAGTATAAAGTTTTGTTTCTGTTTTTCATTCTCACAACATAAAAATCGGGTATTATCATATTCTTTCATCGGAACAATCGGAAGAACCATTTACAAAATATCGACACTGCTGATATCTTTTCGTATTAAAAAACTCCAATAGGACTCCATCAAAAGCAAGAAAAGCCTATTAGAAACAAATTCCCGGGGAAAAATGATTTAGCCTTATCATATACAGTTATATACAGACCTATATACAATTATATACAACCATGTAAAGACTTATATGTAATTAGGCCTAATTACACTTGACTTATATAAGTCTAGATATAATTATATTTTATAGAACTTTGTAAAATTTGATCTAACAGATCTGGCTTATATAAGTACATATATATACTATATAAAGCTAGATTACCACTCACTCACTCACTGACATGCCCGATGAGGCAGAAGGAGTGGAGACACACTAGAATGATGTTCTACGAAAATGTGTAGTAGCACCGAAGGAGTAGAAAAAAATTATAGCGGTTTTCGAAATCCAAGATGGCGCCGGTGTTGATTTGCGCGTTCGCAAACTATGACAGATAGAGGGCGCGTAAGCGGTTCATCCGACTGATAGTAGGCTACGATTGAAGAAATTTGTAAAAAAAAAAAAAAAACAAGATGGCGGCCTCGCAATTTGGATTTGAATTTTTCGACTTTTTAGGGTTCACTTTGGCGAATTACTTTGTTCTACGAAACTTGCAAGTTGGCAACACCGAGTATGCACAACGATAGCCCATATCCTTGAGATTACAGAAAAATTATGACTTTTCAAAAATCCAAGATGGCGGAGGCTGTGGCGGCCATTTTAAAATGGTGATGGTTTTTGCTAAATTTTCGAATCCATTTTTAGAGTAGATGGCAACATTCTAGGGGGTTGAGTTGTACGGAGCGGTTGTGTGTTTCGTTGAGGAGTGTTGCTTGGTTTAAAAATTTTCCCCATTTTTAGGGTAATTTCCGAGATTTTCCCCAAAAACATGAAATGTAGAAATAATGACATTTTTAATAGAGACTTGGACTGCATAGGAGCGTTGGCCTCCCCCGAATGACATTTGACCATTTTTGTAACTTTTAGTTGGCAACCCCGAGAGACTTGCAACTTTTTAGTTTTTGGGTGTTTCTGACTTTGGCGAATTAATTTGTTCTACGAAACTCAAAAACTGGCAACACTAATTATGCAGAACGATAGCCTATATCCTTGAGATTTCAGAAAAATTATGACTTTTCAAAAATCCAAGATGGCGGACGGCGTGGCGGCCATTTTGTAAAAAGTTTGCAATTTTCGAAAAATTTGCGATTTTCAAACCGGAATATCGGGTAGTTGGCAACCCCCTTCCTGGACGAGTTGTATGGACCGGTTGTGCAGGTGGTAGAGGAGTGTTGCCTGGTAGAAAATTTTTCCCCATTTTTAGGGTAGTTTCCCAGATTTGGCTCGGGAACGTGAAAAGTAGAAATAACGATATTTTGAATCAAAATTTCAACTAGCTGGCAAGATTGGGTCCACCCAAATGACATTTGATCATTTCTATTCCCTGCAGCTGGCAACCCCGCATGCTATAGGAGTTTGAATTTTTCAGTCAGACCCGACTTTGGCGAATTACTTTGTTCTACCAAGTTTAAGGTACGACCACTGTTCTTTAACTGACAGGTAGCTTGTATCCTGTATATTTCAGAAAAATTATGACATTTCAGAAATTCAAAATGGCCGCCGTGTCATTTCCGGTTTTCAAAACCTCAACCGATTGACTTTGTTCCAACGGGGTATCCGAAGGAGATTGAGAGATTTGAATGGATAATTACTCTGTTTTTAATTTTTGATGCATTTTTACTGCATTTAAAAGTGGGCATTCCAAGATGGCGGCCATGTAATTTTTTTTTGCGAAACCTTAACCGATTGACTTCGTTCCAACGGGGTATCCGAATGAGTATGAGGGGTTTGAGTGGAAATTTGTACTGTTTATAACTTTTGATGCAATTTTACTGCAATTAGAGCTTTGTTTTCCAAGATGGCGGCCATGTAGATTTTAATAGCGAAACATTAATCGATTGAGTTCGTTCCAACGGGGTATCCGAATTAGATTGAAGTGTGTGAATGAAAGTTTGCACATATTTTCAATTTTAATGCATTTTTACTGCAATTAGGGGTTGGTATTCCAATATAGCGGCAGTGTTGATTTTTATTGCGAAACTTTAACCGATTGTCTTCGTTCCAACGGGGTGTTCTAATGAAATTGAGGGGTCTGAATGGAATTTTGTAATGTTTTTAATTTTTGATGCATTTTTACTGCAATTAAGGGTTGGCATTCCAAGATAGTGGCTATGTAGATCTTTTTTCGAAACCTCAACCTATTGTCTTCGTTCCAACGGGGTGTTCGAATGAGATTGAGAGGTTTCAATGGAAGTTTACTCATTTTTTTAATTTTGATGCATTTTTACTGCAATTAAGTGTTGGGATTTCAAGATGGCGGCCATATAGATTTTAATAGTGAAACATTAACCAATTTACTTCATTCCAACGAGGTGTTCGAATGAGATTGAGGGGTTTAAATGAAAGTTTACACATAATTTCAATTTTTAAGCATTTTTACTGCTTTTAGGGGTTGGGATTTCAAGATGGCGGCCTTATAGATTTTAACAGTGAAATATTAACAGATTTACTTCGTTCCAACGGGGTGTTCGAATAAAATTGAAGGGTTAATGGAATTTTGTACTGTTTTTAACTTTTGATGCAATTTTACTGCAATTAGGGGTTGGCATTCCAAGTTGGCGGCTATGTAGATCTTTTTTTCAAACCTCAACCGATTGTCTTCGTTCCAATGGGGTGTCCGAATGAGATTGAGGGGTTTGAATGGACGTTTACACATTTTTTCAATTTTGATGCAAGTTTACTACAATTAAGAGTTGGGATACCAAGATGGCGGCCATGTCAATTCTATTAGCGATACATTAACCGATTTACTTCATTCCAAAGGGGTATCCGAATGAGATTGAGGTGTTGGAACGGAAGTTTGCACATTTTTTCAATTTTGATGCATTTTTACTGCAATTAGGGGTTAGCATTCCAAGATGGTGGCTATGTAGATTTTAATAGCGAAATATTAACAAATTTACTTCGTTCCAACGGGGTGTTCAAATGAAATTGAGGGGGTTGAATGGAATTTTGTACTGTTTTTATTTTTTGATGCATCTTTACTGCAATTAAGGGTTGGCATTCCAAGATAGTGGCTATGTAGATCTTTTTTCGAAACCTCAACCGATTGTCTTCGTTCCAACGGCGTGTCCAATTTTGATTGAGGACTTTGAATGGAATTTACAACTATTTTTCAATAAAAACGCGAGCTGCTTGCAGCTCGCGCGCCACGCAACCACTAGTATAATTATATAATTGTTATATAGCTTTAGAGTACTGCGCATTAGAATAACAGCCGATCTGTGATGAATCATTATGTAACGTTCCTTATTGTTATGAGTACCAAAGTATAGCGTAAATGAATAATAGAAGAATATCTACTGGAGCCACGTGACGATATTTGTTTATTCGAATCATGGTTACGTCATACAACATGACATTTAATTAACCTTGCCTTTAAAATACGATAAAACTTCTAGAAATAAAATCGTTGCGTTGTTTCTAATTATTGTCACTACCTACTTGCCAATTGCAAGCTGCCAAGTTCTTATATACCTTCTGTTCTATACTAAAAAAAAATCGGTTAGTTTGGTTGTTAAAATTTATGAGCGTAATCGAATGACAATGAATTGTGTAATTTTTTTCCGTGGGTACTTCAATTTATTAAAAAAAAACAAGGCTCTGAATAACAATCGAAGTTTCTAGAAAATGTTTTGTTATTTGGAATAGTCGAAATCCTATCTCTCCTCCCAATCGATACTAGTGAGGGCGCCACAAATACCTACTTTCCGCGCTGATGGCGGACGTTCACTGCTAATTGATGATGCAATCGCTTTTTATGACTCAGAATGTAACGATGTCTTGACTTTCGGTAAATTTTATTCCAATTTTCATAGAAATACTGTACCAAACAAATAATGCGTGCCCCAAAATATTTTTTAGATTGTATTAATAACTACACTAAATGCCACTTTATCGCTTACGGGCGAAAACATATACCATATATGCCAACGCTAATCAGTTGTATGCGAGTTTCGAAATTTTTAGGGCCCCTCGAATTTATCGTTTGCACCACATTCGTCTGTGGTTTGCACACATCCTGCTGTTAGTAATAGAACTGGTCACAAAGTTTCATAAGAGATGGTGCAATACGTAAAACAGAGACAGAAAAGTTTATGCTTATGGTCCTAGCATGACACTGTAACGCAGTCAGTCAGAAACGGAAGTAACAAAATTCAAAATGGCGGTATTTGTTTATTGCCGGGTCAGTAGGCGGCAACGCGACGGTTGAATGAAAATTTTCCTACATAAATCTAAGTACTTGTTTTCCGTGTTGTTTACGAATTTTTGATTGTGATATCTGCTCTCAAACTTTTCTGCCTGTGCACAATGTCTATAGAACTAAGAAGAAAGTGTGCGAAATATCATATCACTGCAACGACGACGATCCAAATCTGCGTTTCCACAGATTTCTTTTACCCGGTAAACATAGCGCATTGAAGTAAGTGCAAAATATTACACTAAACCTATAATGATCATATCCCATAGTATAGTAAAATAAGATCCAAGTATTTCAATAGGTTATGATCTATGCTACATACTTAAACAAATTTTTGTATGTAACCTACCTACCTAGTTTATGTACCTATAAAAGGTGGAAGAAGTTATGTACCTACCTAGTATTGAGAGTTTATACCTACTATGTACTGAGTGTCAGTAGCATTTCAGTAGATTAGTTAATAGATTAGTCACAGTTTATTGTCTATGTACACAATCCCATCTTCAATGTATTCATTCATCAATTCCAGGACACCACGGGTATTGGCTGAATATTGCTATCCAGCTGCGAACTGGTCTACAGAGAAATCTCTTAAAAGCTTACACCAACAACATAAGATGTTATGCTTCTAGGAAACGATTGAATAACTTTGCCATCCCAATTGGAGCCGAAGGTATAATGTTAAAACTACGCCAGGAACAATGTGCCACTTCAAGTGACATATCCTCAAATATCTTAGAGGCAAACCATCAAGTAAGTTAATTCTCATTGTATATAAATGTATTAAAAGAAAAAAAGGTACTTACTGAAATATCATGAACTTGTTACCCTTCTGGGCCAATAATAAAATAATTGATCGGGTGAGCGAAGCGAACGAGATCTTAGTGACAACTTGGACAAAAATGCTTTGCATGTTTGTATGTTTGTTCGTCGAGATCTTTTGAACTGCTTATCCGATCTTCACAGAATGTGGTAGGTATACGGATAGTACTCTTAAGTTTTACTAGTTTGCTAGATGAAGTAAATCGGTCAAGGGGTCGTGAAGTTATGAGTTTTATTTTGATATTAGGTCTAATAGTTTTTGAGTTGTTGAGCGTGAGCTACCATTTCTTGGAGTTTCAATGATTTTGTAGTTCAAGTAAGACTGGTACTTAGCTAAACCACGATTTCGAAGGCCAAAAATATTTTTTTTTTTGTTTTATTAACCTCCGACCATCACGAGATCTCAGTTCGGGGCGAACTACTTGTGGTGGTGTCTACATAGAATGAACATCTCCATCACTCCCCCCCCCCCAGTTTACATAAGGGTTAGTTACATAAGTCTTTATCTCTATTAGTGAATGACTATTTATCTTATCTTAACTCTGGGCATAGGTACCTATATACCTCTCTCTATCCTTGTGTCCATGTGCGAGTGAAGTCAACCAGCAGCCACTAGTAATCTATGTGCTTTATCATGTTGTAATTTTTCAGCCAATTGCTAAAAGCCAAAGTGAAGAAACAATACTAGATGTTACGACAACTCAACCATGCTTTGTTCCTGATTCTACTGATTCCAAGGTATAGCAACAAATAATAAATAAAAATAAAATCTGTTACTCAATGGTCTCTTGTGTTAGACAAAAAATTTACCTGACACCTATTTCATATTTTTTAATACCCTTTTCAGGCACACACTACGGAAAAGATTGTACCTGTTCAAGATTCAACTTCAAATGATCTACCAAGTGCTGTTGTTCTGAATGTTTGTAGTTTTGTTGATGGTACAAGTAGACAGACAGACCGTCACATAAGTACTTCATAACTAATGAGTCCATAGAAGGTTACTAAAGTACTGGATATAGATAGTGTTTATGCAGTAAAGCTTGATGTGAAGCTAAAGTTATCTTTTACTTGGCAAAACTATCCTTGAAGATAGAGTAAAATAACACGAGAGAAATTGCACGGGAATCCACTAGTTTTTTACCTACATAAAAGCATAAGTCTGGGGGATCAGTAGAAACTGATAATGGTCGGTTAAATGTAGTAAGAGTCATCTTGTTTTAAATAGCATTCTTATTTTTACTCCAATTTGTGTGTTTTAATCAATGCATTTTACTATTTTCAGGTACCTGCAAAGGCTGCGAAAGGAATTTTAAGGGAGCTGGATTTGAGTAGATCTGCAGACTTGACCCCTAAAAAACGCAAACTTTACAGAAGATGTAGAAAAAACTTAAGTGAAATAATAAGGCTTAGAAAAAAAATTAAGAAACAACGTTGTTCTGTTTTACAAAGATTAATTTTAAATGAAAATATTCAAAGTTTAATGGACAAAAACATAACTGGGTCATTGGCCTTATTGTTGCAAAGTCAACTAAAAAATACTTCGAGAAAGCTGACTGGGCGTAGATGGAGTACAGAGGATAAAGTTATGGCTTTAAGCATTTATAAAAGATCGACTGCATGCTACAGATTGCTGAGGCAGAAAAATAGACAATTCACTGAAGAAGCGTCAAAAAGGGCAATGAAACGTAAAATAAATATTCTTCAAAACATTTAAAAACACATTGTCTCATTTTAGTTTAGCATCGTGAACAGCGAACTTTGGGTATGTACCTATGTAATATAGTTTGATATTAAATGAAATAGAACAATTTTAATTACTTATTTCTTGAATTTTCGCTGTTTTCGCGCTAGATATTATATGGCAAGTACAATTTTAAAATTCGCGCCAAACGCTAGTTCTTTGGTCAAAAGATATGGCGCTAGTGTGCTCTCGTGTTGGCATTTTTTCTCTATGGACTGTTGCTTCTTTCCGTAAGGTTATATCTGTTCTGTAGGTGATAAGTTCAAGGACAATTTATTACTAGAGATGGGACGGCACACATCGTTATTTTATTAAATAAATAGAATGAAACAATAAAACACAAGTTTAACGCCAACAAGGATATAATTCTTTATTTTTTTATTATTCAAAACTTATAAACATATATGTAGGTATTTATTTTATGGTTGGTTCCTTTCGTTGTGTATTTTACGTCTAGCTCGACTTATAATAGAGCAGAATGTCTACCCCAATATGCAGAGTGTGTTTAGTCGGCAATCGTAGAATGAATCCTCTTGAAAACATAGAACTTCGTAAAACATTGAAAAAACTGAACGGAACAGAGGTGAGTCGTACGTACTGCTTGTACCTATTTTAGAATATGTGGTTATTGAGCTCCTAAAGCTGTTGAAGGTACTACTACTCTCTTGTTTTTTTTACAGTTGAACACACAACTCGAAGCAGACATGATGTGCTACATCTGTTACAGTATTCTTCAGAGATGCCATGCATTCTCTGAAATGGTGCAAAGGTCTGATCTTATTCTTACGGATCTCATCCATAAAGGGTTTCAGGTAAGTGATCTGTGTTGTGCTGTTATTTTTTTCATCTCGAAGAGTATCAGCCAGTTCGTTTCCTGTGAAAACTAGATTAAGGTCTCTTATCTGTACTCAAGCATAGATTTTTGTATTAGAAAATCTAGTCAAATCTATGCTTGAGTAACAATATCTGTATCGGCATATAGGCCTTAGTATCCACCCTCAATATCAATATTTATGTTTCCATTTTTTTTTTATACTTAGGTACACTATTTTTTACTTGTATTCTTTAATACTCCACTGGGTTAAATCCTATGAAAGGTAATTTGATTATTTTCCATTTCAGGCCGCACAAGAGACACTTATCATGTTAAACGTTGACACTATATCGACAATACCCAACTTGTCACACAGCACAGTCAAGTACATGTCAATAGATGACTCTGATAGTACCGGAGATCATATAAATATTAAGCAAGAGATATGCGATGAAGAATCAAATAAAATTGAAGAAATGGATGTGTTTAGTAATATTGACAGTCAAAAACTATTAAACGATACTAAATCCTTTAATGACACAGAAATCATCAAATTGGAAGACACTGATATACTCAATGTTATTGATAGTGAAGAATTAATGAATGACGATAAACCTTTTAAATTAGATGATAGTGTCACATCAACATTGATGGCAGATTTAATATACTGTGATGTTCACACGCAAGTCAATTCTGCAGAAAAACCGTGTACCTGTCATATATGCAATATGTCGTTCAAAAATAAATATAACTTTCAATCACATATTATGCTTAAACACACAAAAAAAGCATTCACTTGCAAAGAGTGTCACAAAACATTCACACAATATGAATATCTAAACTTGCATATGAGGATTCACACAGGAAATAAACCGTCATGTGAATTGTGCAATAAATCCTTTTGTAATAAATATGCATTGCAAAAACACAGAAGAACTCACACCGGAGAAACTTATTCTTGTAAGATATGCCCTAAGACTTTTACTGAAAACAGCAGTTTTATAAAACACATGAAGACTCATATCGAAAAGAGATTCGCTTGCGACGAGTGCAGTAAAAAATTTTCGCAGAGAAACAGCTTAATTAAACACAAGTTAACGCATTCTGGTGAAACACCTGTAGAGCAGAGTAGTTATATTTGCCGGATATGTAATGAGACATTCACTCGGCAAACCGATTTGCGAATACACATGAAATGTCATACTGAGACAAAGCCGTATGCCTGCAACAAGTGCAGTATAAAATTCGACAAAAAAAGTAATTTAAAAATTCATATGAAAAATCATATAGAAAAAAAACAGTACATGTGCGATCAATGCCATAAAATGTTCAACCGAAACATCAATTTGAAGTATCACATGAAAACCCACACAACCGAAAAGCTATATGTTTGTAACCAATGCAGCAAAGCCTTCTCCCTACCTTTATACTTACAAAGGCACTTGCTAACCCATGTCAAAGGAAAGGCTTACACATGTAATGAATGTAGCAAAACATACACAGTCAAAAACAGCTTGCGAAAACACATAAAATCCCACTCCAAAAAATTGTTTACACACACATGCGACCGATGCGCAAAGGTATTCACTGATAACAGCAGCCTGCAAAGACACATGCTGATACACACCGGAGAGAAATCATTTGCCTGCGATCAGTGCGACAAAGTCTTCGCACGGAAATTCCAACTAAAGGAGCACACAAGAGTTCACACCGGAGAAAGACCATACGCATGCAATTTGTGCAATAAAACATTCACCCAGAGTAGTTCACTCGGCTTTCACAAAAGGATTCACACGGGACAACGACCGTACATCTGTGATGTGTGTGATAAGACTTTCACAGATAAATACAGTTTGCAAAAACATATGAGAATACATACTGGGGAGAAGCCATATGCATGTGATCGGTGCTCTCAATCGTTTACATATAACAGCAGTTTGCACGATCATATGAGAAGATTTCATACCGGGGAAAAGGTTTCTTGTGATAGATGTTACAAAACGTTCAGTAGAACCAGTCATTTAAAACGTCATATGAAAATACATCTAAGAGAGAAACAGTCATTTATTAGCTTGTAGTAGCTGTATTAGTCTAAACTAATTATTATAATAAATAAAGTCTACCCACCTAACAGAACCTAAATAAATACCTACACAAGTTCATACCTACATCTGTAAAACTGAGCACTTATAATAAAGAGGGCTATCCACGGGCTATCACACTACATGGTAGTGTGTACTTCACCCCTTGCAGTGTTGCCCGCAATTTCGCCAATGTCACGTTTTATTGGTGGTGGTGAGAAGTAATGTTGATTCTTTTTCTATCTTTTGGCTGTTCGGTGGTTCGGTGGCTAGGGCTGTCACGAATTTGCTAATGTCAGTGTTTATTGAGATGGCAATAATTTAAGCGGGACTAAATTGAGTGGGGCTTGAGTGGCTTTTGAGTATTCGCCCCACAGACGAAGGATGAATGGACGGAGTGAAATCTTTGATAGCGTGTCAGTTTTATGTTGGTGTGAGTTTCTAAATTTACATTAGTGTGCGTGAGTAGGGAAGAGATACTATTACGAAATATATCGATAAAAAATGGTCGCATACTCGTACTAATCTCGAAACACACTTACCCACACATGGCTCGCTATTACTGTAATTTAAAAATAAGACTGAAACAGGGTTTTAAGTTACAGAACCTAAATAATAGCTCTTTACTCTTTGTATTCAATGACTTAAATCCTGTTTCATCCACAGGTTTCTTATTTCTGGACATTTCGGAAACCTAAAACAAAATATTTTATTAGTAACTAATAAATAGGATATTTCTCTATGGGAGAAACCCGTACCCTGCAGTGGGACGCATAAAACGGTTGACGCGACGCGAAATGTCAATTAATGATAAAAACTGCCATTTTAGGGTACCGGCGTAGGTAAATAGGATTTTATTATAGGTAACACAAACAAGGGTTAAATATAAACAAATGATACAACAACATGGTTGTAAATATCGATAAAATCTTAAGGACGCTGCAGGCACATCACTAGCCGGGAGGCGTAAAACAATGTATTTATTTATCATGAATTAAAGCTTTAAATCCACAGTTAACTACGACTATTTGGTAATTATATGATGCCAGGGACGTATATATTTCATGTAAAATACATGTATCACTTTAAAACTTCATAAATTCAGATATTTTTGCCAAAAAAACTTACGTGTGAAATGATAATTCTGGGTCTTTTAGTCCACCTTTGGTTGTTCTTGATGGACAGAACACAGCACAACACGACATATTTCTTTATACTAATTAATATTCGTTTGTAATGACAATCTTTTTGAATTATTTTAGCCTTTTTACTTACACCGGTAGCAATGGTGTACTTCGTGTCCATGTTGTGACCGACTAGTCGGTCACAACATGGACACTAAGTACACCGACAGCGCGGAGTTGCCAAACTTCCTATAGCTTTCTCTTTTACTCAACGTGATTATCATAATAATAGATAAGGAAACAAGGCAATGCGTTGACATAACGGGCGGGCTGGCAACGTCTCTTTATGGCTCCGTCCATTCATCCTTCGTCTGTGATTCGCCCATTAGCCTCGTAATGTCATCACTATCAGTCTATTGTTGCAGCTAACTCAGCGAAGAAGCAAGTCGCTAAATCAATCATAGAAAAAAAATTACGAGGGCTACTAAAATAAAAAAAAACAGACATGACACACATGACATGACGTGTATCTATCATTATTTGGGATGGCAACACTTCTGGTACCAACGCGTTTCGGTTTGCTTGCTCGCTCGCTCGCGTGCTTGCATGCTTTCTTATCTTTTTCATTTTCGGTTTTCTGAGATAAAATAAAGCGGAGTTACATTTTGTTTTTGAATCTAGTTTACTATCTAATTTACCTATTAAATACCTAGTTGGTATAAAGTGTTTCTTGCTCGTTATTTCTAGTCAAGGAAATAACAGAAAATGTCTACCCCAGTGTGCAGAGTATGCTTGGTCAGCGAACGTAAAATGAATAGCATTGATGACATAGAACTATACAAGATATTTGAGTTACTAAAAGGATCTGAGGTAAGTGACTTACCTCCGAATTTATAGACAAGAACACAATCAGAGGTTGGCGCGACTATGCGGCAGTGGGTAGGGTGGGTAGTGGGTATGGGCCTAATCTAAACACGTTAACCCTTAATTTATCTGTTAGGTCCCAGGGACTCCTTGCAAAGTTTCATCTTAGCATAAAAAGTTAAATTCCGAGGTTTTATTTTCGCGCGTCCCAATACCTTCCTGAAATAGTGCAACGGACGCGGGGTGAAGAGGACGTGCTCTTGCGCCGCCTGTATTGGTGAGTAATTGCATTCATGGAGTCCGTTGGACTCCATGGGGGTATTTGTGTGACGAATATGTGACTTTATCATTGTGTTGTTTTGTCGTATACTCAGTGTTTTTTCCTGTTCTAGACTACAAAGTGGCTTCTAACAGACACTCAATAAATGTACTTCAAGAAAATTGTGAGGCTATCATTCTTGACTGGCTCAGAGCCGATGGCGAAGACTCCAACGACGAAGTACCACAACAACGGGGACCACAACCCGAATTAGCGCCAAACAAACTGTTATCAGATTTAGAAGAGGACTTCTGATCATGATTCGGAGTCATATATGTTCTAGCCGCCTAAAAAGGGAGACTTATGTCATAGTTGCTTATAGGCGGTATGCTTAGCACGCACTAAGAAAATATGTGTGCGATGTGTAGCTAAAGACAAAGAGTAAGCGCTGCACGTTTCTTTTTTTGTTGGAACATGTGCAATTAATAATTTAATTATTAAAAATAGATGATATATCAATGTTATTTGTAAAAAAAAAATTCAAAATCCTTTATGGTTGTTTTAGTTAGTAGCCAGAAGTTGGCACCCATTTTTGTTTTCAATTTTTTAGTTCATTCGTATTTTTAATTGTTCTCAAGATTGTTACATTACTGACTGAAATGTGATATAAAAACCTATTACACTAATGTTGTTAGGTACAATAAACCACTTTAAAGTACACATTTTGCTTTAATTTCAAACAAAATTAATGATTTTTGTAGGGAATAAAATAATAATCCGCACTAAACGCTTTGCGTCTACATTTATTATGTGGACAGCCAAAGAGTGGAACTCGTTGCCGGCGTCTGTTATATTGTATAAAAAAAAAAAAAAAAAAAAGGGAGTCCCATGGTCTACGAGGTAAATTAAGTGATTTAAGTTCACCGGGTTAACTAAGGGTTAATGCCTCTGTCCTGGCTCGTGCCCATGTTCATGCCCCTGCTCCAAGGCGATGTTGCTGTGGCAATAAGTCCGGAATTAAACGCGGCATTCATGCCGGCAGCAACATGAGCTGAGTGTGAACGCGGTATCAGTCTGCCGCGCCCGCACCATTTCAGCCGGAAATCGCCTCTATGGAGCCGAGACATCGTTTAAGAATTTTATTACTTTGTTACAGAACTAAAATACAACTAGATTTACCTACGATCTAAAGATTTTAGTTTTAACTTATTTCAATCAAAGTTCAATACTAATTAAACAGAAATAAAACATTCAATGGTATTGATACTCGTGTGGCATTTTCTAAACTAACTTAATTTGACAGCACTAAAACTATTATATAGCCATCTTTGTCAGTTTCATGAGAAAGGGATGGTAATATTTTAATAGATTTAAAAAGTTTAATGGTTTATAAAAATGCAACGAGAGAATCGGTGCCAATAGCTATTTATTTACTCTTCAGCCCGTGAGCATTTCAGTCAATCAGAAATTTTACATCGCACTTCTACACATACTTCACATCCCTACCAGTTCCTTGCCATCTTTTTCTACCTTGGCTTATCACATGCTCATGATGTTTCAGTCAGACACAGAACATGGAGCTGATATGATATGCTACATCTGTTACTCCTATCTGAAGAGATGCTATACATTTTCCCAAATGGTGCAAAGGTCTGATGTCATTCTGAAGACCCTCTGCGATGAAGGGTTTGAGGTATGTATGTAGTTAATCTGACCACACTAAGTCTGCAACGAAATAAATGGGGCATGCTAAAAAGATTTGTATGTGCGTAGTGACAATAGTAACTTTGAAGGTAAATAGGCTGTCAAATCACACTTCCAAGTATTGGTTCTCAAACTATGCCATATTTGAGGCACTGTAGACTTAGCGTGGTCTGACTGTAGGTTTGCTTAATAAAGTCTCACACCCCCAAGACTCCATACAATTGGTTATTTGGTTCGGTATCGAAATAAAAAGGTGGTTTTTAAAATATACTCCGCTACTTAAGAGATTCCGGTACTACTGTTGGCACTAGCGGCCCCACTCTAGGTGCTAACCCCTTCCCCACCCCTCCAAAAGCTCAGTCTACCGAATGGTGGGCCAGGATTGAAATCAAGGGTGGAAATTCTGGAAGCCCACCAAACTGTAATCCTGAATCTGCCACTGACTGTTGTACCTGCAAAGAAACAAAATTGTATGAATGAATCACAACTCTACAATGTTATCATTTTACTGAGATAATTTAGGAGTAACATTATAATACAACATTTACCAAAATATATACATATAAATTTTTGGTGGAAAGTTTCTTTCTACCAAAATATCTGTCACGAGCATAATATGATGAACCTCGTAGCGAATGGCTGTTTTTGGTTTAAAAAGTTCAAGCTGTGTCTGAAAATCCACGTATTTAATTTCAAAAAAGAAATATAGCCTATGTTTCGAGAAAAAAGTCTTCTGAATGGTATAAGTTTCATTGAAATTGGTCCAGTGAGCCTAAGTTAAGGCGTGATTCGCGAACAAAGAAACAGACAGTCGATTTTCGGAATCAGAATAGTTTATTTATTAGATCTGCATAATTTAGTTTATCCATATCTATTATTTTAGATTTTGGTTTTTTAGTTTTATAATAATAAATTTAGTACCTATGATGGTTTATTCCATTTTTCCCATATCGAATCGACTTGTAAAGTTTTGTAAAGTTCTCCGTTAAAATCACTTAAATTGAGTTAACGTGGAAAACTAACTCTAAACTTTTTTTAGGCAACACAAGAATCACTGTCATTGACGAACATTGACGTAATAGTGACATTACCAATCTTGTCAGTGAGCACAGTCACGTACCTGTCAACTGATAACTATGATTACACAGATACAGTAGGTTCTGTAAAAGAAGAAACTATGGCCGATGCGTCTGATGTCGAACAAACGATGGAAATAGAAATAGATAATGACGAGCTGAATTATACAGAAAATGAAGAAATGTCAACTGAAAATGAACATAATGAAGAAGATTTTAAAGGAAGATACGGGGTAAATGACATTAAGAACATATTGAATGATAATAAGATTAAATTAGAAAGCAGTTACGCATCTGAAGAAAGCAACGACTCAATATGTTATGATGATGCACGCGATAATAAAGCACATCAGAAAATTGAGAAACATGTGCTAAATCACACAAATAAAAGATTTACTTGCAAAAACTGCAATAAAAAATTCGCAACACGTAAATCTTTGAATGCACACATGACAGTTCACATCGAAGAAAACATTACCACTAAATCTTTAAAAGATGAATCTGATTTGCGTAAAACTGAAGCAACAATCCACAAAAACTTAAAGCTTTCTGACGAGCCAAAGACATATGCATATGCATGCAGCCAATGTGACAAAAGATACCATTTTAAACGTAACTTGGACTGTCACATGCAAACGCACACCGATAGAATGAACGAACATACTTGCAACAAATGCGGTAAACATTTCGCTAGTAAAGATAGCTTGCAGTGCCACTTGCGTACAACTCACTCGGAAAACAGGCCGTTTCCGTGCGCTGTGTGTTCTAAAGCATTCAAATTAGGAAAACAATTAAAAGAACATTTTAGAATCCACACCGGAGAGAAACCATTTGCTTGCGATTTGTGCAATAAAAAATTCACCCAAAGCAGCTCCCTCCGCCATCATAAATTTATTCACAGCCGTCATAAGTTATACGTCTGCGACTTGTGTGGTAAACCACTAACAAGCAAATATAATTTGAAACTTCACATGCTGGCTCATAAAGATGTAAAAGCGTACGCCTGCGATCAATGTGACAAAACATTCAATGTTCAAAAAAATCTAAAAAGACATATGGAAACGCATAGCGCTAAAGTGTACGAACATACCTGCGATATGTGCGGTAAAGTGTTCTCCAGTAAAGAAAATATGCGTTACCATATGCGTATGACTCACACTGACTTAAAACCATTTATGTGTCTGCACTGCGACAAAGGATTTAAGCGGAAAGTACAACTGAATGAACATATTAGGATACACACCAAAGAAAAACCGTATGCCTGCGATGTATGTGGTATGGAATTTACACAAAAGAGCTCCTGCAATACTCATAAAAGAATTCACACCAACCAAAAGCCTTACACATGTGACGTATGCGATGCAAGGTTCAGACATTTAGGAGCTTTGAAAGTTCATATAAGAACTCATACCGGAGAAAGACCATATGTTTGTGATGAGTGCGATCAAAAGTTTTCAGTTAGAGATCAATTACGTCTTCATATGATAAAATTACACGGTAAAGAGCTAAAATTACACGGTAAAGAGCTCACTGCTAATAAAGATAAAAAAACATGTGATAAATGCTCTAAATTGTTCTCATCAAACAAAACGTTGCGGGCCCACACAAGAAGATTCCACGATGAAACCGGGGAAAAGTACTCATGTGCCAAATGCTCTAGGACTTTTTCATTGAAAAGTGATTTGAAAAGACATACCAAAGAGCATAACAAACCAGGAGTTATTGTAAAATTTATAGATACACAGTTATTGTAAAATTATAGCCCTAGACTTAAAAAAAACTGGTAACATTTACCCATGCATTTACTGGAGTTTTGACAGAATGTTAGAACGTCAAAGTGGAGGTAGCATTGACAATTAGAGTTACATACTGGATATAGTGTGTTTTTTTTTAAAGCTTAGCTACTTTGAATAGTTAAAAAAGGTCTTGGGGCATCTCAGGTCCCACGATTTGCATACATTTAGTAAATTTTTAGATTAATTATGTTATTTATAACTTTTGTTGGTTTTATCATAATCTTATAATGCAGTAGCAGTCACGAAAACGTAAAATAAAGTAATTATTTTGACGTAATCACCTGTATATACGACAAACAACATTAAAAAAGACGAATTTTCGAAGTAAAATGTCTAATAACTAATGATTCCCACTGCTTTATAATGAAATTGTATCATTTTTAAAAACTGCATCATGCAAGTGTGTTGTAACAAAGTTTCATCATTGCAAGTTTAAAAAAAATGTGGGACCTGGGCTTCATCCAATTTGCCCCAGACCCTATGAGGAAGGTATCAATTAGTTTTAAGCTTGATTGTTATATATTGCGGGGGTGTGAGTGTCGCTTTACCGTAGTATTAAGCTAACATCTTAGCTATACTTTTGCAGAAATAGGTTAAGTTATAGTTTATGTTTATAGACATAAGCCAAAAGAACTTTAATCCCTAGGTTTTGTTTACAGATGTATAATATGATAGGGTAATAATGTCATCGGTTCGTTTTTTTTTTATTAATAATAAATACTCTATGCATCTCAAACTTCGTTAAGAATAACTATTTATGTACATAGACAATACCGTGATACTCACGGTTATGCTCAGTCTTTCATTCATTATGATTCCTTTAAGTCAGAGTTTGAGATGATAGTGTATATCTATTTAGCTAGTAAGACACTACTGTCCAGAAATACTTAATTTCTTAGATGCAACTGCGCTGGGCTAGATAAAATCCCAAAACGCAACGATAGCGCGTGCTAATTTTACCTATGGCGCCATCTAATTTGGTTTGTGGTAAACAATGCAATAAAGCAAGCTCGTATGAGTTAGTGGCCAACTCAGGTGACGGAGTTTGTAGGCCGCCTTAAAACTTTCGTCATGGATTAACGACTGCTAGAGATGGGACCGACAGTTCAACGTGCCCTCCGAAGTACGGAAGCGCTCAGATGTAAATGCCACTAACGGTCATTCATCCAAATAGTGACCACGCAGAACGTCGCTTTACTTAGATAATCGGTTAAAATTTACTAAGCAAGCTACGACACGAGCGATTTCTATATAATCTTACTTCCTATATCCTAAATAATTGTATAAATAACTCGACTGATAAATGTACTAAAACTAACTATGAACATTTTTTTAGGCAACACAAGAGTCACTGTCATTGACAAAAATCGACACAGTAGTGACATCGACAATCTTGTCAGTGAGCGCGGTCACGTATATGTCAACAGATGACTGTGACAATACAGCTGGTTCTGTAAAACAAGAACTGACTAATGGCAATGATTCAATTGAAGTAGAAGTAGAAATGGATGCCACAAATTGTATTGACAGTGACGAAATATCAATTGACGATGAACCTATCAATGAAAATGAGATTGTCACATCAAGGGAAGTAACTGACCCAATACATTTTTGTATCGATGGAAATATTAAAGAAGAAAAACGTCAAGGAACGAATACGGCGAATGGCACTAATGAAATATTGGATGATAAGCAGTCTAAATTAATAACCGGTGGCACATCTAAGGAAACCACAGAAGCAGATGAACGCGACAAAACAGAACTGAAAATTGAAAAATTATATCCTTGCCATATATGCCATATGTCATTTACACTTAGAAACTTGCAAAAGCATATGAACGAGCACAAATTTAAAGGATTTGCTTGCAGAGTGTGCTATGAGACATTCACAACATATAACTCTTTTAATGCACACATGACAGTTCACGTCGAAGATAACCTGAGTGACCCAAAGACATACGAATGCGCCCCATGTGACAAAATATTCAGTACTAAACAGAACTGGCAGAAACACCTCAGAACACACGCTGCTAAAACGTACGAACACCCTTGTGACACATGCGGTAAAGTATTCTCTTGTAAAGAATATCTGCAGTACCACTTGAAAATAACTCACTCTGATGAGAGACCGTTTCATTGCAATGTGTGCGATAAAGCATTCAAATTAAAAAAATACCTAAGAGAACACACGAGGATTCACACTGGGGAGAAGCCACATGCTTGCGACGTGTGCGATAAAATATTTGCACAAAAAAGTGCCCTTAATACTCATAAAATAGTACACTCCACCCAAAGGCCACACATCTGTGACGAGTGCGGTAAGAGCTTTAAAGCTAAAAACTCTTTGCAAACACACATGCTCACTCACGCCGACGTAAAGGAATATTCATGTAACCAATGTGACAAAGTATTCCTTGCTAGAAGTTCTTTCTACAGGCACATTCAAGGTCACTTGTATAACCCGAGAGAATCCAATTGCAGCATATGCAGCAAACATTTTGCTAGTAAGGATAGCCTTCGGATCCACATGCTCTCCGTTCACACAGAAGAGAGGCCATATCCGTGCAATGTATGTGAACAAACATTTAAATTGAAAAGACGGTTAAAAGATCATATGAGGACTCACGATGGAACAAAACCATATAGTTGTGATCAATGCAATAAAAAGTTCAGCCACTACGGCACCTTGCACAAACACAAAAAAATTCACACTGACGAAAAGTTATATATATGTGATGTGTGCGGTAAAGCGTTTAGATTTAAATCCGCTTTAACAGTACACTCTTCTGTACATGCTAAGAAAAAAAAAGCGTATGAATGTAACGAATGTGGCAGATCATTTAACATAGAACACAACTTGGAAAAACACATTAAAAAACACGCCGCTGAAATATACGAACACACCTGCGAAATATGTGGCAAAACGTTCTCCAATATCCGTAAACTGCGGATCCACTCGCGCACGGTTCACGCTGAAGTAACTTCATTCGAGTGTCCACATTGTGACGAATCATTTAATCGAAAAAACGATCTGAACAATCATATTGAGACACACATCACAGAAAAAACATATTCTTGCGACGAGTGTGATATGTCCCAAGAGGGCTCTTGCGAAAATCACAAAACAATTCACACTTACCAGTCTTACGTCTGTGACATGTGTGATTTAACGTTTAGAGATAAACAAGCGTTTAGAATCCATATCAAAAGTCATACAGGAAAAAAAACTTATGCCTGTGATAAGTGCGATCAATCCTGTAATACAATCCAACTTTTGCGTTTGCATGAGGAACAATTCCACGCTGAAGATGAGGAAAACGAATGTGATAACCGCACAGAAATAACCCACGAAAAACCATACGAATGTGAAATATGCGGGAAATCGTTCTCACTGAACAAATCATTGCGTATGCATATTAGTAGATTCCATGATGATGATAGAAACAAGTTCTCGTGTGACCAATGCCCTAAGGCTTTCTCACTGCTAAGCGATTTGAAAAGACATATAAAAACACATGAGAAAACAGCAGTTATTGTAAAACTTTTAGGTAAAAATAGCGACTTTGACGCGTGTTTTTGAAGAAACGCACTCACTGAGATGCACAAAGTTTAGATTAGAATCTGATTGTGTGTTTCGACTAAAAACATTCACAATAAAACCTTCACACATTTTTTTATTTTTCAATCAAGAAAGTCTTTAATACCATCTGCACAAGATTCAAAATGTCAAACATGCACAAGGCTTGGCGGTGGAAACGCAAATCGATACGTTCATGGAGTTGTGCATGTTATATTGTGAATGTTTTGCGGTGGAAACGTAAGGTAATAAAACGTGTCTCAAGCAAGATTATGTAATAGGTTAGGTATCTTAAAATATTGTACGTACTTTTATCTGTTTTTCTTGGCCTCTGTCAGTCATGTCGACGGACAATTTTGCTATTTGTGAACGTCACTCGTCAAAATGGCGGGGTATTTTGACGTTCACACACTACTAAGTGTAGAAAATATAGAAATACTAGAAATTAGTTTTATTGTAAAGGTACCAATAATTAGTGTTGATCGCCGCCATCTTGCGGGTTAACTTTTCAACAGCGTTGAATTAGGTATTAATTAATAATATCGTACCTTTCCTAACAATAATTGTAATCGCTAACTTGCTTACTTTTACTTAATAATTTAATTTATAAGTTTTATTGATATGTTCGTTTAGGTGTGATCGCAAACAGGCCACCGACCACAGCCACCGGTGGCTTGCAATAGCCACTTTGTTGGAATTTAGCCAATGGCCGCTACTGGCTACACGAGTCTCAACAAAAGCATGAAAAAGGTAAATAAAGTGGTTGTCGCAGCCCACCAGTAGTAATCGGTTGCCCGTTTACGCTCAACTTAAGATTTCACTAGTTAGACTGTTGCTTTATGTTTAGGTACTTATGTAAAATAAATTATACTTTAGTGAATTCAAATAGTATTTTATTCAGCACTAGCCGTCTCCCGCGGCGTTGCTCGCGTTAGAGTGTGACTTTTCAAAATTCCTTTCTTAGTGCACCCCTACACTATATGAGGATACTACTCTCCAAATTTCATACCTCTAGACTTATAGTTTAGGCTGTGCGCTGATTCTATGTCAGCTTCAAAAGAGTTTTATTTATATATTGATGATTTATACATTCCTTTATGTTAGTACCTTTTAAGTAGGTAGTCCCTACTGTACTTAAGAAACAGGTAGGAGCAGGACAACTAGGAGACGTACCCCTGATAAACAGAAATGGAAGAGTCCGCTAAGCTAGTACCAACCAACATTCGCCAGAATGCCTCTAAAGACTCTATTAAGTCCAATAAATAACGCTCAGAACTTAGATAATCGGGAAGATTAACTAAGCAAGCTACGCCACGTGCGCTTCATTCTTGCGTTCACACTGAGCTGCACTTAATCCAGATCACAGATACAGAACAAAAATATATGTTAGCCAACGCACAAATGTTCGTTCTTGGTAGAGATCGAACCCGCAACCCACAGCACAGCACGGAAAGTACTAATAGAGACTAAGCTTTGGTCTCGCGATCGTAACGCACAACGCAGCGGTTTGTAACATGCAGTGCCGGAGACATAATTGTAAGGTAAACGTCAAGTATGGTCTCTTGTTCCGTCGCAGTCTGCGTCAGCGGCGAAGAGCAAACGCGGTACGCTGCGTTGTGCGGTACGATCGCCGAAACGCTGCTTGAGCAATGACGCGCGTCTAAATTGTAGGTACTTTACTAATCAACTACTAATATCGAAGTTGTTGATGAAACTGTTAACACGATTATTTGGAACCAAGCGTTCTGATTAGCAGAATAATTAATAAGTAGGTATAAATAGAGCGGAGAAGTGAACCTAAGCTTCACACCAAGGAGACGGGACCATGAAAGTTGTGGCGGGTGAGTTTATTTTCATAATTTCACATTTACTTAACTTTAACCTTAGTTATATAAAACAAGATTTTTAAAAAAAATTCTAAGGAACTGCAAACTTTGTTATAAAACGAAGTTTTTCTTGAAATACTGTACCCATGGTACGAAATACCTAAAGACCTAAAACTCCTATAATACACTGTTTAAACCCTCTCACTATTTGTTTCTACTTTTGACAGAAGTTGAGAAAAAACCCATTCATTCATTCATTCAGTCATTTCAAATAAACCCCTTCAAGAAATCTAACATGGCGATGTTAGATTTCTTGAAGGGGTTTATTTGAAATGACTGAATGAATGAATGAATGGGTTTTTTCTCAACTTCTGTCAAAAGTAGAAACAAATAGTGAGAGGGTTTAAACAGTGTATTATAGGAGTTTTAGGTCTTTAACGAAAGTTCCGAAAAAATGCTTTGCTCGTATACCTACCGCCGTAGGTATACGAGCAAAGCATTTTTTCGGAACTTTCGTTTGGACGTATGAAATGTATGAATGAATGGAATGAGTAAACCTACAGCGTAAGGGCCAGTTTTGACCCATGTCATGTACGAACAGGACATAATAGTATATACCTACATGTATAGTAGGACATGTTTTGAGGTTATATTGCCTACCTAACCTATGTGTAACGAAATGGCTATATGAAAAAAAGAAGAAGCCATCTTGGAGGTGACACCTCTGACCATAGTACGATTAGATTTTTAAAGAGAGAATATTCGATAATAGGGCTAACTTTCAAGGAAATAAATAAATAAATGAAATTAGGTAAGAACATTTTTTTCATAACACTATGTACCTACTAATTTTATTAACCTTTTGAATTTTTTCGATTTCAGCTATCTTGCTTGTTCTGTCACAAGTATCCCTCCGGTCGTGTCGCACGCGTCATTCCATCTCGCTCTTGCAAGATGGCGGCTCTTCTGAAGTCACCCTTGTCGCTCCTCATAAGGTAACTAACTTCATAACTGCATGTTATTTTCAATACTTAAATTTTATGTAAATCATTTCCCATCGCTTAGTGATGGAATTATTATCATTATGCCACAAATACTGTGCCCAAGTCTAATGTGAGCCCAGAGTCCAGAGTAAAATTTAATTTTATAAGTCTTATTTCAGCCCATTGAAATCCACGGACATAAATCTCCTTCGTAGATTTCCAGAAAAAACGATCTTGGTTCTTTATCCAACAGCGATCTTGATAATATCGTTAATCCATCGGGTGTTATATTATATTTATATATTGGTAAATAAAGGTGTTTGATCTTATAGGTTCCGACAATCGCCCAGCTGATTCCGATCCTAGAAGGACTGGACCCTCCAGAAACGAAAATAAGCAAACTAAAAAAATTGATACCAATCTACGACGAGCTCAACAGATGGAGGTTAAACAACAAAAAACGATTGGTCGAAATAATCCCCCTGAAAAAGAAAGTCAAGCCTCTAGCGTTCATATTACCAGGAAGCAGATCTTACGTTAATAAATTGAAGACAACAGATGGTTCTGATGAAGATTCTGATCAGGCAACGGTAGAATCTAGTAGCAGAGAAGCGACACGCAAAAACACTAAACATCAACCACAAACCGAAAAGCATACACACAAAAGGAACGGACACACATATACAAACAAACACAAATCACATAGTTCACAACATTCGCACACACACAAAACTGATACCTCAGCCAGCCATACAGCATCGGAAGAGAACAAAAGTGAAAATAGCGCCACTGAACACAATCTCTCACGTGAAAATGTCCAAGAACTCCCTGAAGATGTTAATGGTTCAGATTCCAGCGAATCTAGTTATGGTTCAAAAGAATCCGACTCTAATGAATCTGAATCAGAGTCAAATGAATCAGGATCTAGTGTTCCAGAGTCAAATGAATCTAACTCTGGTTTAAACCCCGATTTAGAGATTAGTGAAATTGATACTTCAAAATCAAATGAGGTCGATTCAAATTACAAGTCCAATGAAGCCATCATAGATTCAGACCCTAATGAAACAGCTTTAGAATCAATCCTATCTTACATCGATCTAGACTCTAGTAAATCTGACTTGGAAACAAATACTGAGTCTAGTGAATCTAGCGTTACTATTGATTCAAGTAAATCAGAATTTAATGATGAATCAAGTAAAATGGACTATGATTCAGATTTTAATGAATCATTCTTAATGTCTAGTGACTACAATTCAAATTCCAAATCTGACTCTGAGTCCAGTGTGGAAAATTCAGAGTCAGTTGCACCTGACGCAGTATTATCCAGTGAATCTTACTCGGAATCAGATTCAAACTCTGAGTTAAATAATTCTTTTTCTCAATCAGAATCTGCCGAGTCTGAAATATCTGATTCGGAGTCCAGTCAATCCGTCTCAGAGAGCATAGAAGGCACGACGAATGTGATTACAAAAATTGACGATACTGCTGACTCCAGCAAGGCAGAAGAATCACAAGTTGGTACTAGGCGCTTAAATAAACACCACGAAAATGACGATGAGGATGAATCAATAAACACTACGCTCTTGGACAATCAATCAGACAAAAAATATGATTATTTCTTTAATTTTGATGTTGATAATGCAATAGATGAGCCAGCGGACACAACGCAAATGGTCGATAAATTCCACGGTGACTACCATGACGTAAAAGAGTTTGAAATGGAAAACACAAACATCGTTAAACAAAACCACGAAATTGGTGGTGAATCTAATGATAACGGTCAATCAAATGAAATAAATGAGCCTATAGTAGCAATAAGCCATGTGACTCACCAAATAAATGATGAGTCTAATAAAGATGGTAATGACGATGCGCCTAAAGACGCTCATGATTCAAAAGCAGCTGTACCCATAAACATTACACATGCCACTAAAAAACACGACGAAACTACAACGCACATAAACAAACAACATCACAAAAATTACAATCAAGAGCTTGAAGAATCCACTAAACTAATACCCATGAAGCCTCATGAACACAAACACCACGGATATGATGATACAGTAGTTGCATCAAAACTCATTGCAAATCATCAAAACTATGATTCTGAAGAGAAAAATGAACCACGAGATGACGCAAAGCCCATACACAATAAACATCACGGAAAACACATTACCAATCATCAAAATTATAATTATGAGGAAACTAATGAATCAGTAGATGGCATAAAGCCCATAGACAACATAAATGACGGGGATCATGATCAATACCAATCTGTAGTACTTAGCAAACACAACGAAAATTATAATGATTTATCTAATGAAGCAGGCGATGTTCTAGCCGCAACGCGGATGGCCAATATACACCATGAAAGTATTGACAATAATTATTATAATGATGACGAGTCCAAACTGGATGATTTTACTGATTATAGTAGTGATGATGATCAACTTACTGAGGACAACGAATTTTATGATGATACAGAATCAAATAAAGCAGCTGAGGCTAATGAAACAAATGATTCGGTAGCCGCTATGAAAATTAATGGCAGACATCCCGAAATCGATCATGAAGTAGCTTCCATTACTCAAACTGCCAAGACACATCACGAAGTTAATAATAATGAACCTAAGAATGATAAGAAATTAAATGATTATGGGTCTATTGATGATGAGCTTTTGGAAACAGATGGTTCTGTTGCAGCGACTAATCACAATGTCAAAAAACATCAGGAAGATGGTGACAACGAATCTAACAAAAATGACAAAGCTGGTGCTAATGGATTTGATGTTTCTAATTATGTAAATGAATCTAAAAATGAGTCTGACACTGATTACAAGACTAATGACGAATCTTATACAGACAATGAGCTTGGAGATAAAGAAATTCTTACAAGAAATGAATTGGTAGCCGCTTCTAAACATATCACTAAAAACTATGATGATAGTGAGTCAGATCACTTGTCCAGACAAATTATCAATAACTATGATGACATTGAAACTAAAAATGATCGGTATTATGAAAATGAATCTAATGAAAAGCACATAAAAAGTTCCAATCACGTTCAAAACCCACACAAAATAGATGAGCCTATATTTACTAGACGTATGACGACTGGACATGACGTTAAGTTGAACTCCCAGTCAGAATTATGCAATATACTACGCGGAGGCAGTTTGCCTAAAAAAGGTGCTAAACGAGAAAAGAAAAAATACATTCTTTCTTTTATATTCAACCGATAACGTCTAGTAAGCACTCCTGGGGCCTTATTCACTATGACCAATACAAGCGCGTTACGCAGCACGACAAGACAGCGGCGTGAAATCGCCCTTTGCCTATGCCGTATTTCCTATGCCATAAATGTCATTCCTTACGGTGACGTCATACGGCTACGGCAAGGAATCTCCTAAGTCATACAGAATAATGCCCCTGTACCTCTATCACGAACAAATCTGACAGTCGCCGCGTTAGCGTATTCCAGTTATATTGCGCGTCAATGTCAACTCGACTGCCAACCGTTGTAGTGTCCACGCGCAGTGTATCTCGGATACGCTAGCGTTACGATACGTTTGCAATTGCCACATTTATTCGTGATCAAGGCACTGAAGTCGTTTTAGCTCATGCCGAGTGTGTACGTTTGAAAAAGCCACGTAAACTATAATAAAATTTTGTGTGGAGAATCATCAGTTTTGTTAACTATCCGCTAGAGGCGCTGCTCAATCTCTATGCAAAAATATAGTTTACGTCAACTTTGTAGTATCGTGCAGATGTGGAGTTTTCTAAGCCCGCAATGAAAAATAATCCCGTAGCTAAACAATATGAAATACCCATAGATAAGTACCTCTTTGGACTATGTAATTATTTAGATCTCGTATCTTCTAAACATAGTAGTTTAATGTGACATGGCACGAAAAATGGTTGAATCGATATAATTCTACCTACCTAATGATCACTAAGGTTTAGGTAGGTATTTAGATTAGTAACAATGCATTATAAAAACACAAAAAAATGAATAAATAACTTACGAATGTAATACCTATTCGTTTTATTTAACTATTCCTTCTTAAAATTATAAAACACTAGGTGCCGCCCGCGACTTCGTTCGCGTCCCGTTGGATCCCGTTAATTTTTCGTGATAAAAAGTAGCCTATGTGTTAATCCAGGTCACGGACAATTTATACTCCAAGTTTCATCCAAATCGGATCAGTAGTTTTTACGTGAAAGAGTAACAAACATCCCACCAAAAACATTCTGTAAAAAACTAGCCAACTCGAGGGAAACCACTAATAAACCTAGTCAAGACATTAAATCAGTGCGATTTAGTGAGCAAGTTGGTAACAAAAGTCAAAATAATGTCTTATTTTATTTCAATTTATTATTTTCTACAAGCTACTAAACTTATAAAACTGAATTCCTACTGTATGGTGCATTTAAAGGTTTTCTCTGCCCATAGATATCTGAAACAATGAAAAAACTATTGAAAATGAAATTTTTTGAAACTAGTTAACTTGTTAATCGATATTTAATATAATTATAACAAGTTAAGGTAGATACTAAAGTTTCAAATTGTGGTTGACTGTACTTCTTCTTTATTTACTTATTTATTAAAAGGAACACCAACAGTGTGTATACAGTAACATTCCCTAATATTATTATCTAAGCGGTCCAGTATTGGTACGCACACCAAATACAGGTGAACACAACATTCAATATAGTGCAACCATTATGAAACTTAAAATTACTAATAATTATCTATTACTTATTGAAAACTAATACTGAGATCTATAGTTTAGGCAATACTAAGCTAATTATTTAGGTAGATAACAAAAAATATATATAATATTTAAAAACAAACAAAACACGGACACTTAACATAGCGCCTTCTAGTCCCAAAGTAAGTAAAGGTTGTACGATGGGAACTAGATGAAATACATATTTATAATACATAGAAACACCCAGACACAGAACAAACATCTATGTTTGCCACACAAATGTTTGTTCTCGGTGGGGATCGAACCCACGACCCACAGCACGGAAGGCAGAGCTACTACCGACTCCGCTACTACTAGGCGACGAGACATGACGCCTGTCAAATATATATGTAGGTAACCTATGTAGTTCCTACCTACTTATTTCTACCTAGGTTCATCTAACTAGCCTACCTACAATGACTTACATACTACATAAATAATTAACTTACGTGTACCTACTTAATCCTACCTACTTTTGGATCTTTATTATTTACATCTATTTAGTATATTATTATTATTTCATCTATTTAGCTAAAACATTATACATTCAAGTAGTTTATTTACAATAAATTCACACACCATGCAATAATACATTTCATATTCCATATTTACATTTTCACTACAAAATAATTATATTTTATCTATGTACTTGCGCGTACGATATTTTGTCGATATTTGTAATAAATTTATCTTCTTGATTGTACTAATATATATTAACTAATACTAATATAATATATTACCTCTTGCCCTTATCCCACTAGGTGGGGTCGGCACATGTTCTTTTCTTCCATTATCCTCTATCAGCCGTCATCTCCGTGTTCACTCCTCTCCTATGCATATCATCTTTTACACAATCCATCAATATTTTCTTCGGCCTACCTCTTCCTCTATATCCATCCACATTCATACTTAGCACTCGCCTCGTTACATGACTGTCTTCCCTCGGCATGACATGCCTTAAAACTCAGCAGAGTTGGTCACTAACTCATGAACTTACCTCAAACAAGCGTGGTTACGCGTTGTTTATGATCCAGTTAGCGTGGTATGATACACGTACATATCCACCCGGATACCCAGAGGTACAACCCGCAGTTGAGTAGAAGTTAATAATGCCGATCTGAAACAATATTGAAATATTAATCAAAATCAAAAAATGTTTATTTGGAACAAAAAATGCAATGAAAACAATAATAAAAATAAAGAACGATGATAGCTACAATAGTTATAAACTGTGACGTAACTATCAACGCCCACCTCTAAAACGCCACTAATATTACTCGTATGTAGGTATCTATTTTTATTAACCCTCGACCGTAAACTGGCAAGGGTGTTATGAGTTTGACGGCGTTGTATATCTAAGGCCTGATGCTCACTATATGAGATGTTACACTGGTAGAAACGACGTCAAAAATTCAATTCAATATGGATGGAACGAGTTTTCGGCCGACGTATGACGTCATTAGAGTAAAATGTCTGCCGAAGCACAGATCATATAAATACTATACTGCCGAAGCGAGCAAAATGACCCTGCCCTCGTAGGTACGGTAGGAGCCCTACTTTCAAACTTGAAAGTAGGGCTCCTATTTGAATGTGGCTTTTTTTGTAACAAAGCTGATTTATCTGGGTTGGTTCTTAGCAATGTTCGATAAAATTGGTGGAGTAGTTTTTAAGTTATGAGGATATCCATCAGCGGCTATAAAAACCAGTTTTAAGGAATTTCAAGCATAAGTTTTTACAACACTGAGTCGTAGAAAATGGTTCAAGAATACCGCAAAACTATATATTTGATAATCATATTACCCAAGAAACAGTAAGGCAATACTAAAAAAAAAATTTCTTATTTCACAAAAAAATAAAAATGTTCAAATTTTTCTTAACAACTCACCAGTACATCGTTCCCGGCGCTAGAGTACAGTATCAGGGGACCCCCAGAGTCTCCCCCACAAGGGTTCCTTCCCCCAGCCCCGCTGGTGCAGACAATGGCTGCGTTCACAACGTTGCCGTAATACGTCTGACAGACGTCGTTGGACAGAACTGTCACGAACACGTCTCGGAGACTCGCCGCGTCGGTTATCGGATCCGCTGGAATGAAATAAAAGTTCAAATATTCGGTAACCTCTGCCGGCGGGCGGTTGCTTGTTTTTTTTCAAATTCAAATTCAAATCGTTTATTGCACTTATGTTGTTATAAAGATGTTGTACAAAGGTAGTGTATCAAACATAAATCCTGTTAGGGCACAGCAATTTGTTGAGGTGTAGGTACATAGGCACTAGGTGGCATATTTAGGTATCTGAGATACAAGATACAATTTGCATAAATAATTTGCACACTAAGTATAAAAAACCTGTCGTATTATAATAGTACCATATTCTTGGACATACCACATAACGCTCTCTAGTCCCAAACTATGCGAAGCTTGTATAGTACAAGCTTCGCATAGTTGGGAACTAGATTGCTCTGCTGATAGAATACTATACATGTATAGTATACATATGTATGTATATGTGAGACATTGGAATAAATGTGTGTAAAGTGGTTTCTTATATGTTAAAATTCGTTCCAAAATCGACCATCTTGACTTCAAAACAAACGACAGCCGACTTGTCGAATGACTTGGCTTCTTCTTCTTCTTCGGCTGCTTTTCCACCAGAGATGTGCGAGGATGCGTAGCGAGGGATGTGTTTGATGTCCACCAATAGGGATCGTTTAATATGAAAACAATCGATCTATATTGGTGGATATCAAACACATCTCTCGCTACGCATCCTCGCACATCTCTGGTGGAAAAGCAGCCTTATACCTATATGGCCTCTGTCCGTCATTTCGACAGACAATTTTGCCAGTGTCAAGTGATGAATTTGAAAGTCAATTCAATTCAATTCTTGTCTATGGCCTTTGCAGTGTTGCTCGCAATTTCGCCAATGTCACGTTTCGTTAGACCTTAGCACGATGGAAGATGACCGGTGGTGAGAAATAATGTTCGGTGGAGAATTTGGATCCAAGTAAAATTATAAGAAAAATCAACCAACAAAACACAATTCTAGCTAAAAATACAAAATTTGAAAGTCATTCGTCTACTTGACTATTATTTCAAATAGCTCACTTGACACTGGCATAATATTAATTGTCTGTCAAAATCTCGAGTCTGTGGTTTAAACCTAAGGTGTGTCATCGGCTTGTTTCATCATTTAGTTGCATAGAAAAAAGTTACTTACAGTCAGAAGTGCGTCCAAAGCCGATAGCCTCAGCGCTGAAGCCGACATAGGTCGCGGAGCTGGTGGCGATCGATATAGGCTTCACTGATGCTGTAATTAGACCCATACTAATATTATAAATGCGAAAGTAACTCTGTCTGTCTTGCTTTCACGCCAAAACTACTGAACCGATTTGAATGAAATTTGATACGCAGATAGTCTAAAGCCTGAGAAAGGACATAGGCTACTTTTTAACGCGAAAAAAGGGCTGTAAGGGGTTGAAGAGGAAGGGGGGGGGGTGTGAAAGTTCCATAAAAACTGTTTTTAATGTCACATTTGAATAAATAACTGTCAGTTGTTTGACAGTAAGAGTTTGAATGACAGGACAAAGTCTGTCGGGTCAGCTAGAAGAGTCATTTTCATGAAAGAAGTCCCGCGGAAATTTCCGGAACTAAATTTTAAATTAGTTGTCAGGTGCTGTTAATGTGTTCGGATGCTAGTGCGTTTATATTTGGTTTCTGTGATCAAAGTCTTGTTTTCAATGCCTAAAGTTGTTAAAAGTGCTGCCCGAGAAATAATACTTAAGGTCGACTACAGCGCCGCGTCTGCGGGACTTCTTTCATGGAAAGGACTCTAATTTATAACTTGACTAGATGCAGCTTCATCATCAGATGACAATGATGATGGTAGTTCATTAGGATTGTCCTAATGATCGTAAACACCATTGAAAAGTCACAGGGCAAAATACGCAGTCGTGTTGTCGTTTACGTGGATAACGTGTTTCCAATTGGTATTTGACGTTAGAGTGCCGATGATCTAGTAAACATAGATGCACAATATACTTACATGAGAAAGATACATAAGGTATGACCAACAGTGCGATGTCGTTTGTCCTGATGCCGGGCGTGTATAGCGCGTGTGCGATCACTGAACTAGCGTACACACGGATACCGCCCGAGAATAAACGAACCGAGCCGAGAACCACCTGGAATTAAAAGTAATCAGATAATTCACGACGGAAGTCTGTGATCTGTGCCTTGACCACGAATAAATGTGTCGTCTAATTTCAAACGCCGCCACATCCAGTTTTTAGAAAAATAAATATTTTTACTCTATGGTATAGCCTGTCTTGACCTGTATATGCCCACTACATCTCTTACTAGCAAACTGCACCAGATCTCTACTAAAATAGCAAATGAAAACGACAATTTTTTTCAAACCCCGCTACATCCACGACGGAACTTTTTCAAATGCCGCCATATCCGTACCGACCAATCAGAGCAGAGAATCATCGCAAAACTGTCATGGCGATAATGGCGTCTTCTCTAACTTTGTCACAGGTTGTGTGGTGTTTTCTGTGTGTGATTTTCAATTGTTTTCTCATTAAATAATGACCTAAATACATAAAATTTTTGTTCTACCAGTCATTTTAGAACATCCTGTACAGATGACGTCACAGTTTAAAGTTAGTAACAAAAGCAGTTAGATCCAGTACCTTAATTATCAAAAGGCGCCAGATCTTGAACTTAATATCAAAACCTGCCATATCCTATTTTTCGTGACGAAAATTGTCTTATTTTGCTATTTAGATGTATGAATATGTTATAATATTATATATTTATTTAATATTTAAATGTCATATAATTTTATGCAATTAATTTCATTAAGCTAGCAATAACGACACAAAACTTAACATTTCTGTAAAATTGACCTATATGGATGTGGCGGTGTTTGAAATTAGACGACACAAATGTGACAATCGCCAACGTATCGTAACACTAGCGTATCCGAGATACACTGCGCGGTGACACTACGACGGTTGGCAGTCGAGCTGACATTGACGCACAATATAACTCGAATAAGCTAACACGGCAACTGTCAGATTCGTTCGCGATAGAGGTACTCGAGGTTAAGCTCGTGTTAATGCGCATATAAATTTTCCGAAACGAAAAATCAATTGATGCACGGCCGGGATTCGATCACACGACCGACCTTTGGATCGAAAGTCGACGTGCAATCACACTCGGCCAACACAGCTTATAAAATGGACAGTAACAGCCATTAAAATAGGTAGTGTACAGGGAAATTTGAATGTAATTATATCAACTTACCAGCATAGAGTAAGCAGTGTCTACACCGTCATGCCAGCAATGCGCTGCCGTCACCACGCGGGTCGCAGTTAGCAGCGACGAACCACACACCGATGTTTGACCTGTTTGAAGGGTTATTATCAACCCGCCCTGGAACACAGATAAATTAGTCAAATGAAAAAAAATTATACAACTAATAAATACAGATTCTGTTTTAGCATTTTTCTAAACTAACCTAATTTGACAGCACTAAAAATGTTGGCGTCCCTTTCTCATAAACTGAAAAGACGGCTATGAAGCAACAGAATCGGGGGTAGAGCATGTTTAGGTGGTGTTTTATTTGAGAAGCGTCAAAAACTAATTAATACGTAGGGACTTAAATCAATAGGTATTCAAACATATTTAAAACGAGCTGTGGCATGTGGCTTTGCTCGCTAAATAAGTACTGCATATTGGATAGTACATAAAAATAAATACTAAAAAAATACCAGCTAGTTTAGTAGATTAAAAATGGGTCTTAAAAACTCACAAAGAAGGGATGCTCGCCAACATAGGAGGCAAGTCCCCCAGCTATCCTCGAAACGGGAGAATCTTCCACACTCTTGACCCTTGCTGCTTCAGGGACACCCACTGACGCATGGTACTGATCCTCTACTTCCAGGATTTCAGGAGTTAGGTTTGAGGGGATAGCTTCGGGGGGTGATTGGAACTCTTGGGGGATGTCTGCGGATCCTGAAAAATCAAGAAACACATAGCATTACCTACGCACATAAAAGAAATATATTTTTGAAATAGAAAAAACTACACACTATTGGATTCGAACCCACGACCTTAGCGAGGTTTTCCCACTAGGTATCAAACTTTAGTAGTTACATGGACTAAAAATTACAAATTTTTGTTTGTGGTAGAGGTAATTATATTATATTTAGTATAAACACAGAATATTAGCACAAGTAACAAAGCATACAACTTTAACGGTCTTATTCCAGAACCGGGACTAAAGAAAGTCAAGGTTTAAACCTTGACGTTGACGTTCAAACCTTGGCGTTTAAACCTTGACTTTCTTTAGTCTTCGTTCTGGAATAAGACCGTAGGTAATATCTAATTGTCTTATGCTCATTTTATTATTAAGTATCAACATGAATCTATATCTATATAGAATCTATATCTATATTTTTTTTTTTTTCATTTATTGTTTTAAAAATACATAATAACTTATTTTGTACTATAGCACTAAGGAAACCACAAGGTTTATAGGAATAATGCTACATGAGTCTTAGCGTTGATAGCCATTAGGTAGGTATAGCAACTAGGTTAGATAGGTATGGGTAGGTAGCTGTAAGTAGGATCTAGCAAAGTGCATTCCAATTTCTTAGGTAGGTAGCTAGTTTTAGTTACAAATTTATTCACTTGCTAGTTAGTTAGGTAATTAAGTAGGTAGATTGATTTGTTTTTTTAAATAGTAGGTATTATTGGTATTTTTCAATATTAGCTAGAAAGTAGGATTTTAATTTATGAATATATTTTATTTATATATAGAATCTATCTTACAAAAAGTAATTACCTGAAGCTGGATCAGCTAGGTTCGGACTGGCGACCTCAGGGTCTGCAGACGCTAGCACCACAGCCGCTAATAGTACTAGCACCTTCATAATGAATATCACACAAACTGAATTGTACGAACACGGTGCATAGGTATTTATATACAATTATACAGTGTGTTACTCACCTATTGCTAATGCACTTAAGGGCTCTTGAGTCTTGGTAATATACAGGGTGTTGTTTCTGATTTTTGATTGTCTAAATGATATTGAGTCAAGTTAAAGTCACTAAGCGCTTTGCGCCTACATTTATTATGCGGACAGCCAAGTGGAAGAAGTTTCATTTGTATTTTGTAAATATTGTAAATACTGTATTAGTTGTAATTTTCTTTGTGAATATAATCTATACGATATCTATATTTATAGATCTACTAGCGACCCACCCCGGCTTCCGGGTGCAATGCAGTGATGATGATGATGTATTATACATATAAACCTTCCTCTTGAATTACTATATCTATTAAAAAAACTGCATCAAAATCCGTTGTGTAGTTTTAAAGATCTAAGCATACATAAATTCAAATTCAAATCGTTTATTGCGCTTATGTTGTTAAAAAGATGTTGTACAAAAGATAGTGTGGGTATCGAACATAAACCCTGTTAGGGCACAGCAATTTGTTCAGGTGTAGATAGGCACTAGGTGGCATATTTATGTATCTAGTTTTAAATATTTTAACTTTCATCTAGAAACTCGTGCAATGAATAAAAACAGTTTTTTATTAAATACTTTTTTAACATATTTTTGAATTTTATTTGTACATTCTCGTTTTTGATGTTATTTGTCATACATAAAGACAGACGCGGGAAGCGACTTTGCTTTATACTATGTAGTGATATTTACCTATACGAGACTGAATTTCAAGCTGCAATATACAATGCACAGGCGCCAAAGATAATCTAATAGATTTCTTAGTAATAGGTAACCACTGAAGCACTTCAGTCATTGTCTAACTACCTAGGTCTAGCTACCTATAGGACAAACGTTCAAAACCTACCAATAACTATAGATAATTGAAGTGGATATACTTCAGTAATGATTAACTTATCTTCTAAATATATAAAACTACCACCTTCCGCCCGCGACTTCGTTCGCGTCCTGATGGATCCCGTTGATTTTCCCGGATAAAAGATACATAGATAGATAATACTTTATTGTACACAAGGATTAAGTACATATAAATCTTAAAACTAAGTATAGTATAATGGGCGGTTTTATCGCTGAAAGCGATTTCTTCCAGGCAAAAAGTAGCCTATGTGTTAATCCGGGTCACGGACAATATATATTCCAAGTTTCATTCAAATCGGATCAGTAGTTTTTGCGTGAAAGAGGAACAAACATCCATATATCCTTACAAACTTTCGCGTTTATAATATTAGTAGGATTGACTATTTTTATACAACTAAATGATGGAACAAGCCCATGACAAGTAGTAACCATTGCCTCATTGAGCACATCCACTGACGACGTGCCCTGTGATACATTGCTCTGTGCCTATAATTCTGTGACAAGCTTGTAGGTACCTACTATGCTAACAAAATTACTGATATTTAAATATATCACCCAGACAGTGACACAGAAGAAACATTTATATTCATCGCATGTTTGTTCTCAGTGGAAATCGAACACACTACCCACAGCACAGAAGGCAGAGCTATACCGACTGAGCTTTGAGGTATATAAATAAATTCAAGTATATATGTACATATCTACCAGCAATCTTTTTCCCATAGTTCAAGCTTTGCTTAGTTTGGGACTAGAGGGTGTTATGTTCAAGAATATTCATTTTAATGACACGTGTCATGGCTCGTCGGTAGTAGCTCTGCCTTCTGTGCTGTGGGTCGTGGGTTCGATCCCCACCGAGAACAAACATTTGTGTGTTGTAAACATAGATGTTTGTTCTGTGTCTGGGTGTTACTATGTATTTACAAAAAAAGAAGTATATAAGTATTATATCAGCAATCTAGTTTCCATAGTTCAAGCTTTGCTTAGTTTGGGACTAGAGGGCGTTGTGTGTAATGCCCAAGAAAAAATGAGATAGGATCCAAGTGCTAAAGTTAGTAAAGCTAAAACAAAACTAAAAGTAAACAATATATGTATAGGTATATTTAATAAATAACTTTTAAGTGTTACATACTTGTTATTTCTTATCTATGATTCGTCAGTCAAACATACTTAAGGTTGAACAAGTCGCTGTCAGTCGCCCACTTTTCCATACAAACGTGGAAGGGTAACCACTCCACTGTTTGACGTTGACCAACCAAAACTAAGGATTATATCAATTTATCTTAAAAAATACAAGCTTATAATACTTTCTATACGAAAGTTTAGAAGCTTGTATTTTTTAAATGAATAGTTTATTTACGGTTTGGGGTGTAAACAGACATAGATTATGACGAGATAAATTGATATAATCCTTAGTTTTGTATGGTCAGCGTCAAACAGTGGAGTAGTTACCCATCCACGTTTGTATGGAAAACTGTGCGACTGACTGCGACTTGTTCAACCTTAAACTAGGGACTTCACATTTTCTATGCTGCTAATACCGGCGCCCTTATCGCCATGTGACCATAATAAATAAATATTCGCGGTTTTGGTCCCAAATTAAGCAAAGCTTGTACTATGGAAATTAGATGGATGGCTGATAGAATACATACATACATTTTTTTATTGTAAATATATACTTATAATACATAGAAACAGATAATGGTAATGAAGTTCTAAAACTTCGGACATCATTTTAACAACTTTAGCATTAGAGTTCGAAGCCCGCTTTCTAGGTCACGCTCCTACGTCGGCAGTTGTCTGGAAGAAAAAATATATCGAATTGTGCAGAATTTTCTTGAGAAAAAAACAGTTAAATTTCTCATTGCCTACGGATCTGTTAGTTTATTTTATTTTTGTAACCGGAAATCCGACAGCACGTAACGTATAGAAACCAAAATGTAAACAGTCATCATCATCATCATCATCTCAGCCCAGTATCACCCACTAGAACCGGGACGGGTATAGGCCGCCTGTGTCTTGTGCGTGCCGCAACCAACCAATGTAAACAGTATGTATAATTAAATTTTTTATCAATAAATGATTAGTTTTTACCTGAACGAGAGGTAGTACGGTGTTGTGCGACCGAAGATGTGAATCCAACGATTTTTTACTCTGAAAATTGTAAAATTGAAATTGAATTTTGCGACATCGTGGTGAAGGTGGGTGAATGACCTGTATTGCGGTGTTATTTGGCACCTACTATAGTAATAATAATACGCCTTTACATCTATTAAAGATGATTTATACAGCGTCAGGAGGCAACCTATGCCTACACTTAACGACACACTGTAGTGCCTGGGACAATGTTTATATGGAGTAGGCTTGTAGCACCTATACCATCCTCTCAGCCTAGTCAGCCTAGAAAGACAAGGTCAATACGTACGGAGCTGAGTAAGCCAAGGGTTTCCTCACGATGTTCTCCTTCACCGTTAAGCTCGTTTCAATCCGAAGGTCGTGGGTTCGAATCCCGGCCGTGCATCAATGGATTTTTCGTTTCGAAAAATGTATATGCGCATTAACACGAGCTACTATAGTAGATACCTTGTAAGTATGCCCACAGCGATGGCAGACATGATTCCGTAATGCCTTCGCACCGCGATGTACCAGCCTTACGTGAGAGCGAAGCGCGCCACGCGACGGACATGCCTGTAACAGAAACTACTTTTAAAATATCTCATCATCATCACCATCATCAACCTATATCGGTCCACTGCTGGACGTAGGTCTCTCAAGACGCGCCACTGAGCCTGGTCTTCAGCTCGTCTCATCCAGTGTTTGCGCTACATGTCTCAGATCGTCTGGAAGAAATCGGTCCCTAGCGATAAGACCGCCCATTGTACGTAATGTATTATAATGTAATCTGTCTCGCATATTAGTTTGTAAGGTGTACCTACGTACAATAAAGTATTTTCATTCATTCATTCATTCATTCATTCATTCATCGTCGCCCCACCTAGCCGGAGGGCGTCCTACACTACGCTTGCCTAAACGCGGTCTCCACTCGAGTATTAGTTTGCTCCAGCAATTGTCAGTTCTGCGGCAAACATGGCCGGCCCACTGCCACTTCAGCTTGCTAATCCTTTGAGCTATGTCGACCACCTTGGTGGCTTGAAACTACTTTTAAAATATCTAAAGCTAAACATAAACCAGTTTTATTAATCGAATAAGTATAAAAAAATTATAAATAAATATTCATGGACAATAATTAACATTTCAGACAACGCCATCTAGTCCCAAACTAAGCAAATCTTGTACTTTGGGAACTAAATTGGTGATATAACACTTTTACACTTTTTTTTAGTAAATACATACATACTTAAAAACCTTATAATTATTATGTATGACATATTAACACCGAACAAACATCTATATTCGACTCAAACAATTGTTTGTTTTGGGTGGGAATCGAACCCACAGCGCGATAGGCATAGCTAGACAATCAAAAATATAAAACATAGGTACTTACAAAGGTACAATCTTGCGCTGTACATTTGATAGGCGCCAACTTTAAATGTACTGCTAAGTTGTGTTCTTCCAATCTCTTAGCTTTTACAAACCGCTTGTCGCAGAGTTGACATACGTGTCTGAAATATAATAAAATAAACATAAAGTTGCCAAAATCTTTATTTTCTGTGGATATCGAACCCGCAAGCCACAGCACGGAAGACAGACCTAAACCGACTGAGCTGTGACGCCTGTTTTTTGTATTTCCACTCGTCCCACCAGTAGGACGTAACCCAGTAGGACGTAACCCAGTAGGACGTAACCCAGTAGGACGTAATTCAGTAGGATGCATCCCAGTAGGACGAAACCCAGTAGGACGCATCCTAGTAGGACGAAGCCCAGTAGGACGAAGCTCAGTAGGACGAAACCCAGTAGGACGAAGCCCAGTAGGACGAAACCCAGTAGAATGAGCGGGAATTAACGCGCCTGTTTACTTACTTGATATCTGCGGGGTCGATATGTTTAAGATTGTACTTCATATGCTGGTAGTAAGATGTTTGATTCTTAAAACTGACATCACACTGTAAAAACAAAAACACAAGCGGGCTTACCACGGTTTCAGATTTATCTTAGATCTAACAAAAACCACGTGTGTTTTGGACTTAGTTCCCTGTCAATAAGTTGTCAGATTTATTGTAACATATAAATCTGACAACTTATTGACAGGACAAAACACACGCGGTTTTTGGCGGTTTTTGCTAGATCCAAGATAAATCTGGAAACATAGTTTGGGGGGAATATGTTTTAGTATATACTAGGTGCCGCCCGCGACTTCGTTCGCGTCCGGTTGGATCCCGTTGATTTTGTAACATTTTAGTAGTACATTAAAAAAGCAAGCTCGTAAGAGTCAGTAACCAACTCTGGTGACAGAGTTTTTAGGCCGCCTTAAGGCTTCCGTCGTGGTTTAACGACTGCTAGAACCGGGACGAAACTAATGGACCGATTTGAAAAATTCTTTCACTGTTGGGAAGCTACACTATCCCCAGGTGACATAGGCTATATTATATTTTCAAAAAAATAAGGGATCCTTACTTAGAACTCCAATAATGTAACCCAAGGTGTAAAAAATGCGCTAAAAAATTCTTTACGAAAGAAATTTTTGTTAAAATACCCGTGCGAAGCTGGGACGTGCCGCTAGTATCTACTAACTTTGTGACAGTACAGGTGTTGGTGTTCCTTGTGAGTTATTTCATGTATTTCCTTCTGCTTCTTGAACATGAATCGTTTGTCGCATACCGCACATGCGTGCTCTTTCTCACCTCTATGCACACTGAAAAGTAAATGATGTAACTTATGTTTCAGCGACGTCTCTGAATGTGGCAGTTAGAAACAATTCAGTAACACACCATCCAGTAACACACAATCCAGTAACACACACTTAAGTAACACACAATTCATTAACACACAATCCAGTAACATTACGCATCTGTCTCTATAATTTAATGTTTATATCATTTTATCTTTGTACGTGTTTTTGCGTAAAATAAATAATTTATATTTCTGTAACACACAATTCCGTAACACACAATTCAATAACACACTTTAAAAGTAGCACTTTTGTAAAATGAGTTTAAAGAAGTGCTGTCGTCACACCGTTGCTCGCATTGCTGTGTTCCGTATAGGAAGTCGTATGACTTAGTACAAACTCTGGTAACGGAGTTTTTAGGCCGCCTTAAGGCCTCCGTCGTGGCTTAACGACTGCTAGAGCTGGGACCGACAGTTAACGTGCTCTCACAGGAAGCCACTAATGGCATTAACGGTCACCCATCCAAATAGAGACAGCGCACACAAGGTCAATTTAATAATGAAATTGCAGGGTAAATAAATAATATAAGCAACTAGCCGTCGCCCGCGACTTTGCTCGCGTGGTATCAACATACAGTTTGGATTTTTTTTTAAATCCTGAATCCTGTTGCTAGTCGATTTATTTGAGGAATCTATGTACCAATTATCAAGGGTCTTCCGGTGCGACTTTTCAAAATTCCTTTCTGCGCCCCTACACTATATAAGGATACTACCAAATGTCATACCTCTAGGGCTTATAGTTTAGGCTGTGCGTTGATTCTAAGTCAGCTTCAAAAGAGTTTTATATAACTAGAAAGAAGATTAGATATGTACTTACAAGGCATGAGTCCTCAATGAACTCTTATCTCTAAAACTCTTCCCGCACAGCGTGCACTCAGGCCGAGACGAGTGACTTTTGATATGCATTCTTAGCGCACCCAGGGAACTGTAACAAATAAATATTATATATATGTACACCTATTAATATTATAAACGCGAAAGTATGCGAGGATGTACGTATGTACGTATGTTTGTTCCTCTTTCACGCAAAAACTACTGATGCGATTTGGATGAAACTTGGAATATATACTGTCCGTGACCTGGATTAACACATAGGCTACTGACGCGAACAAAGTCGCGGGCGGAAGCCAATGTATATTTTTCATGACAACGTTAAACAGTTACAACAATTTAAAAACCCCCATGATAATCTAATTATAGTTACATTCTGTAACAGGAGTACTAACTTGTCAGTGTGCGCACAGTGCGGACACCTGTGTGTCGCGGGTGTCGTGTTGTGCATTCGTGCACTGTGGTCGGCCGCCACACTCGCCTGAGAGTAACGTGATCCGCAGTATAGACATACCCATCTGTAACATAAACAAACGATTATAGTAGGTGCCAAATAACACCGCAATACAGGTCATTCACCCACATTCACCACAATGTCGCAAAATTCCATTTATGAATGGCTAATTCTGTCGCTTTCCATACAAACCTGTCGCTAAGACGGTAATCGCTGGAATCTCGTAGTACTGTTTGTTTACCATACATAAATTGAATTTTGCGACAACGAGGTGAAGGTGGGTGAATGACCTGTATTGCGAGGTTATTTGGCACCTACTATAATAATATATTTATGAACATCAACGCCATCTAGTCCTAAACTAAGCAAAACTTGTAGGGATTCAGAGATTACCCGCATTCCACGCATCACTGAACCCGTAATTCTCATCTTTCAACCCGCATTTCCTGACTTAAACGAACCTAGCCCGATGTCTTCGTCTGTGTGACGCAAGTGCAGCGCTAGTTTTGCATCGAATAGTGCAAATATCGCACACCTCAGTACCCGCATCCTGAAAAAAATTTTTTTTAATGACTGAATGACTTTTTTTTCGTTATTCTTATTTATAAGCCAAAATCCTGAACCGATTTTTATAGGATCAATTTGCAAGTATATTCCTTCAGATAAAAAATATTTTTTTAAATCGGTTCATAAATAACAGAGTTCTACATTTAAAAAAAATACAACAGAATTGAGATCCTCCTCCTTTTTAGAAGTCGGTAAAAAATATGAAGATTCCCCCTGTCACTATTTGTATTTGTATTGTATTGTATTTATTTATTTAACTTTAATAAAAACGGCTTGCGCCAATTACATAATCAATTATTTATTTGCGCCTATCAAAATGAGATACCACTATTTTAAATGGTTATTAACATTTGACATAAGTTGAGAGGCGATTTTAAGCAAACTCAATCTTGGAAATGCACTTACAGGACTATGCTTCCTGTTATGCTGAAGTAGTTTGTGTATGTGGTTGTACCCGACACAGCAAGACACACATCTGTGTGCGTGACGCGTGAATTGTACACTTTCTAGCATTTTACGCCGTTCTTCTTCTACCTGTAAATACAATAAACTGTCTTTTGAATATGAGTTTATTTGGTAAGGACGAGATTATTAAATATAATAAATGAATAAATATATTCATAGACCATTACACACAACGTTTCCTAGTACCAAACTAAGCAAAGCTTGTACTATGGGAACTAGATTGCTGGTAGAAAATCCTACTAATATTATAAACGCGAAAGTTTTAAGTATGGATGGATGGATGTTTGTTACTCTTTCACGTTTTTACGTGAAAGAGTAACAAACATCCATAGTAGTTTTTACTACTGATCCGATTTGGATGAAACTTGGAATATATATTGTCCGTGACCTGGATTAACGCATAGGCTACTTTTTATCCGGAAAAATCAACGGGATCCAACGGGACGCGAACGAATTCTCGGGCGGCACCTAGTAAATGAATAAAAATATTCATAGACATTACACACAACGCCATCTAGTCCCAAACTAAGCAAAGCTTGTACAATGGGAACTTGTAGATTGCTGATAGAATACTTACTTTTTTGTACTTACTTAGGCCCGTATGCTAATTTGCTGCTCAAACACTGATCCGGACTCAAGCATAATATATTTTTGTATGAAAATCTCTACTCAAATCTTTGCTTGAGTAATGATTTCTTTATCAGCATACGGGCGAGACAATCGCTTGCTTATTGCTGTTTTTTATTTATTTAGGTAAGCCAACAATTTGTGCACAGCACTATCTTAACTTAGAACTAGTGGTCTTAAAGCTGACAGGCGTCATGGCTCAGTCGGTAGTAGCTCTGCCTTCCGTGCTGTGGGTCGTGGGTTCGATTCCCACCGAGAACAAACATTTGTGTGGCAAACATAGATGTTTGTTTTGTGTCTGGGTGTTTCTATGTATTATAAGTATGTATTTACAAAAAAAAATGTATGTATGTATTCTATCAGCCATCTAGTTTCCATCGTACAAGCTTTGCTTAGTTTGGGACTAGAAGGCGTTCTGTTAAGTGTCCGTGAATATTTATTTATTTATTTATTAAAGCTAGGTGCACAAACCTTTTACAGCCGAACACAACATGCATTAGATACATAATAACTGTGAGTGAAAACTAAGGGTAACAGAATGACTTATATGAGAAATTATAGACACAAAATTAACTAATTAGTAACCAGAGCCAACCTACTTCCAATAAAAACGTGGCATAGTTTTATTATGAGCCATCTATAAATATGTTAATGATCAGAGGTTGATGTAAATAAACATAATTAAATGTTATTTGTAGTATTATTACTATCGCGAGTCACGCGCGTTTTTAGAAAAATAATGACATTTTTAAAAGTTCCACAGATATTGCTTTCAGCGATAAGGCCGCTCATTGTCCTATTTTTAAGTGTTTTCTGCGGTGAACATAAAATTGTCCCCTGCCGGCAGTCGCCGTGGTAGCTAACGGGATTTTTGGACAAAAGTTCCAAAAATCCCCTACGCAGGGGACTTAGTCAGGGGAAAATTGGAATGAGCCAAAAAAGTTATTTATCTATCTAAAAGTTTATTTAACAATTACCTCTTCCCAAGTCAACATAACTAATGCGATATGTCCACTGTCAATATTGAGATCTTTAAGTTTCTTGGCGACGCGCGGGTCATTGACAACTCCTGAAAGCTGTTCTTTACTCTTCCGCTTCTTACAATCTGAAATGATAATTTACGCTCGTCTAAGGCCGTGCTCACTTTGGACACGAATTTGTTCGTACGTAAACGTACGAGTAATGTTCTTACAAATTGAGTGCTCACACTGAATACGTTTTTCTCCGTCAAATAGGCAGTGCACCGGTGATATCGCGTAACTGAACGTACGACTGCGTGATAAATCCCAACAAGTTCGGATTGTATTCGGACGTCGTAAGTGAACGTACGTATACGTACGACTGATCGCATGCAGTGTGAGCGCTCCCATAGTCCTTGGAAGGTCGGGATCATTCGTGCGTAACCGTACGAATCAAATTCGGATGAAATCGTATCCAAAGTCAGCACGGCCTTACTCATTCTTATGATAATCCTATCCTACTAATATTATAAACGAGAAAGTTTGTAACGATGTATGTATGGGCTAATTCTACTCATCCCTGTTCACAATCCCCGTCACGAGTGTTACGAGTTCGCATCGGCGTCAACTGGGATTAGTGGTACTTAAAAGTTCATTAATCCCCGTTACATTAATGTAAGTTCATCTTTCACGCAAAAACTACTTACTGATCCGATTTAGATGAAACTTGGAATATATATTGTCCGTGACCTGGATTAACACATAGGCTACTTTTTATCCCGGAAAATCAAGGGATCCTACGCGAACGAAGTCGCGGGCGGAAGCTAGTGAAAAATAATTGATTTTGAATGGCCACGAACTATGGAAGGCGACACAAGAATATTTACTCACCAGTCTTGCCGTTACTGCGGTTTTGTTTATCTTTGTATTTCTTTGACTTTACTGTCAACGGTTCGTCATCTGAATCCGAAAATACCGGCTCAGTACTATCTGGTTCAGTCTGCAGACAAAATTAGTTGGTATAAGTAACTGTTCTCTGCACTGCCAGTGTGGGTAGAACAAACATTTGTATGGTAATAATAATTAAATCATTTGGATGTTTTAAGAGTAGAGTGAATAGGTATCGTCTAGGTAACCGTGCTACCTCGTTGACCACATCATCGCTTAACATCGGGTGAGATAGTGGTCAAACAGTAACTTTGTATAAAATGATAAACTAAAAAGATATTTCGTACTTCCAAAAAGATATCAATCTCCTGGAAAGCGTGGAGAGGAAGGCCACCAAGATTCCACACGTTCTTCGTCGTAAGTCTTATGATGAGAGACTAATCGTGCTACGCCTCACTGCTCTGGAAGAAAGACGTCTTCGTGGGGACTTCATTGAAACTTACAAAATTCTGACACACCAATACAATCTGCCGAACATACAAGATATCCTGATAAGAGAGGAAGACAGAGCAACACGTGGCCACCATCTCAAATTGGTTCGTGATACTACCAATACACACGTTGCACATGACTTTTTCAGCAACAGAGTGGTCCACAACTGGAACATGGCTCCGAAGGGTCATCGGTATTGTAACTGGTCATTGCCCTCTGAACAAACACCTGTTTACCTTGGGTGTTACAGACAGCCCCCTGTGCAGGGGGTGCCTCAACGCAGACGAGACGGCCTCGCACGTGCTCCTGGAGTGTGACAGTGTGGCGCCTCAACGAGCACACTACCTCGGTACACCGGGGCCCCTCGGGAAGCCTGCACCAGCATTAGCGAGCTGCTGGCCTTCCTGGAGGATATCGGGTGGCTGGACTGACTGCCGCCACCTATCACGCAAAAAGGGCCCACCTGTGGCCTAGTTGCGGAAACAAGTCCGCCGAACAAGTAACAAGTAAGTAAGTAACTGGAACATGCTGCCCAGCTGGAACATGCTGCCCAGCTGGAATATGCTGCCCAGCTGGAACATGCTGCCCAGCTGGAACATGCTGCCCAGCTGGAACATGCTGCCCGAGGACGTTGTTACTGCTGACTCCATAAATGCCTTAAAACGAATAAATAAAACAGTGCTTCAAAAAGAGTGACTAAAATAGTGATAAAAGACATTTCAACACTGTGTGACGTCGACATAACAGCGAAAGCTGCTCGTCTATAAACTAATAAATAAATAAATAAATAAATATTCCTAGACTACTTGAAAATTACCTTCAAATCATGGTCATCATTACCATCTTCCACTTTCACAAAAGCTAACGGCTCTTTACTAATTTCAACTTTCTGATCATCTTTTGCTTTCTGTTCAAGTGGACATATATAATTAGTTTTTTGATCAAAATTATCTTCATTTTTGATCACATCAAAATCATGTGTACGTAACGTATTAAGACTCTCATTCTCAATGGTATCTTTGAAGTGTATGACAACATTGTTTAAATTTTTATTTTGGGATTCAATCATACTGTCTATATGAATGTTTCTTGAACTCAATTTTGAAAGTGTTTTAGGTTTCTTCTGGTGAAGCTGAAAGTTAAATATTATTTTATTAGTCTGGTAATTATTATTTACTTTGTGGGTTTGTTTGCTTCGCTTAGTTTGGGTCTAGAAGGAGTTGTGTGATATGTACTTATAGTCAATTAATTATTATTTCATTATGTAAACACAAAACTTTTTAGGATTTTCTTATTATAGATTAAGAAATAGAACAAAAGACATCATAGCTCATATTGAAAGGTTGCTACTCTAACAATTGCATCACCACGTGGAGCACGTCTACTGAGGATGTGCCCTGTGTATATCTAGGTCTATGTTTATCAATTAAATACTTGTGAAACTTCGGCCTGCCTCCATGTTGCTATACCTTACACAGAGTCCATGAGATACTTACACCTAAAATCTATTTAAATGTACCTCTCTAAGACATACATACAGGTGTAAATTGCTAGTTTAGTGTCGTATAAAAATATCAAGATTTCCTCACCATATAACCAAACAAATAGGTGTATGCAAGTTTAACTTGTTTTTTGAAACATATCGCACGATTCAGCAATGCCAGGCATTCATAACACAAGGATATACGCTGTATGTGGTCCTGAAAAATAAATCAAGTTATTGTTTAGACAAACAGTTAACCAGTTCATCTTGCTAAGTTCTTAAGGCCCCAGCGGAAGCCCAGCACAGGTTGTAAAACCTGCACATGCTGAGATGGGGTCTTTATGCAACATTGCTAATACGTAGTTCCTACGGAAAAAGACAAAAAAAATCTCGTTTTGTATGAAACGGGATTCAAATTTTGACCCCCGTTTCATACATTGTTCGTTTTTCGAAAGCATGAGTCTAGTTCGAGAGTTTCGCCAGTCTGCATGTTTTAGTTGATCGTGTAATAATGTAAAATCTTGTGGGTTTCGTTTAGCAATAGTAAAATCACAAAAATACTCACAAACAAATCAAGAAGTCCACAGTATGTTTGTTTACATTCTTCATTCAGGGGATTTAGTTTTCTATCGACACTCAAACAGCCCATACAGATATCGGGTACAATATTCATTGTGAATTTATATCAAATGCAATCTATTAGTTAAAGATTGTAGTTTTTACGAAAAGTGCTTACTATTATTTTTGTTTTCAAAACAAAAACATCGGACATCCTAGTAACCTGTGACAAAATAAAGCTTTTAAAAAAAACCTGCTATTTACACGTAAAAATTGATTGAACAAAGATCTACTACATACAGGTGGAGAAGCAAAGACATGAAGGCATAGAAAAAAAAACTCTTATGGAGGTTTTATTTATCTGTGGATCAATCAAATATTTGTGTTTGTTTGATATTCTTTTTCCTATGGTTGATGTTTGTTTGTTTTGTTTTTGTGCACTTTTTGTGTAATTTCAGAATTCGGAATTTCGGTTTTGTAAAGAAAGTGAGAAGTTGAGATAAACCTTGAAATAATCTATCTAATCTCTCTAAAGGTGTCTTGTCTACATCCATGAAGCAGCTGTGATTGCTGTGAAATGTAAAATATAAACTGTAAACCATGGAAATGGAAGGCATGTGTACTGGCTGTCTCTCCACAGGCCGAACTCTGTACTTCATTGGCGAAACTGGTTACTATAATCTTTATACGCAAATTCTGAATGAAATACCGGTAAGTTCTTCTTCTAAACTAAACTAGACTTGCTCTCAAAAGAAATTCAAGCTTCCAGAATTTTACCATGCGTCAAGTTTGACCATGATATACATTTTTGGAATGCGGCTCTTGCCCTTGCTTCTAAACATAATCTCAAATTGAATCATGTGATTCAAGGGACTAGAAAGTACCACATAACAACAAAGATCCTTATCACAAGAGTTTTGTCAGGATTCCGTACTTGTAACATCACTTTTTCTGTACACAATCATATTTTATTCTCTCTTTACCGTGTTCCTTTAACATCAATGTTCATAAACTGGAGTCTGTACTCCCAAGATTTGACTACACCAGCAATAATGAAGAGGATCTTTCAAGATGTTCATGGTTATGTTGTGGGCTTTAAATTAACTTGTTTCTTCTATCTAATCTAATTCTAATCCGCTGTGGTGGAATGAGATCTTCACTGATGTCCTGCGTTGGGGTTTATTGTGGTTTGGTCCCCTGCTGACCTCACCCCAGCCACAGGACAACTACTTAAAGTAACGGAGAAGGACTTTAGGTTAATGGCAGCTATGTTCCAGCATCGCCGATGGTGTTGTGTAACAACAACACCAATACCTACTATACTTAACTGTAATAATATTCACAACAGATATACGACCTATCTCAAGTATGCGTGCGAGTGTGCTGGGAATGCCGCGCGCGGCTCCGCACTATGCAGCGGTTCAAGCTACAGGTGCAGCGGAACTACTGCGATCTCATGAACGTAAGTGTACTTATAATAACCGTTTATTTTGTGATCTAATAAATAAAAAAAAAGGGCAATATAATATTAAAAACTCGAAAGTCATTAGGTATTCCTTTGACTATGTTTTGGTTCCTTTTATTTATTTATTATTTATATCATATGTCTTAGTTTAGTCCACCTACTTATATTTTACTTGTGTTGCAAATAAATTATTTTTCTTTTTTATTTCTAAAACTTTCAGCACATTCCGCCCCAAGCAGTGTCTGGTCTTTCAAGTCACTCGCTGTACCACCTCTCGTACTCGGATGTGAAGGGAGAGGTATGGGTTAAATGTGAAGACCAGCTGGTACAAAGTGAGCCGCAGCCTTTCGCGTCCGTACTCAGTTTGGCATGGGAGGGGCCCGATGAGAATATTAAAGTGAGTTAATGGTAATGACTTACAAAAATTTGAAATTGCCAATAATAAAAATCGACATCATCAGAGCTTATGATCATAGCTTAGCTTCATCAAATCTGAACACTCAAAAATTAACCAAACGTTTCAAACTCTAATTATGCCTGATAATCTTTAAAACTGTTTTTAAAAGCTGATGAATATTCTCACGCTTTGATATCCGCGAGGTATTTTGAATAGATACTAAGAGATCTAATAAAATTCCTACCGCGCCAGGGGTAAAGTCGTGACTTTGTTTTATCATTTTTATTTCTAAGTTCTAGTTAGAAGGGTACATATTATATTAAATTATTATAACTTTTTTAAATCGTGCTGCATAATATTATTACTAGTATAGTATTATACTATGGTCTGTGATATTACCGTGTTTTCAGCCACTCGCAAAGAAGAAAAAGCCGAAAATATTGATAAAAATACCTCAGAACTACAATTCAAAGAAATTGCCAAAAACTACGAAGAAAAAACGCAAAAAAAAATCTATTGACAAGAAGTTAGTTACTAAAAATGATCTTATCGAAGTAAATATAAAAAATACTGAAAATATTGATAATAATATTGATGACTACATTGATGATAGTAGAGATGTTAATGAAGATAATATTGATGATAATATAGAAGGCAGTATTGAAGATAATACCGATAAGAGTAATGTACATGAAAATAAAACGGAAAAGAAAAATACAGAAGAAAAAAATGATAGTTTGTTAAAGACAAAAGAAGAGGTCCAAGCAATACCTAAGGAAACTCTTCCAAAAGTAAGTTGTATTATAGCATAGATAATAAACAAGGGTATACTGCCTCACTCGATACTACTTATACATATGTTAAAACATAATAATAATCAATGACTAAATGCAGATACTACACAGTCATACTCAGAAACGTTATACTAAAGGAGTCTCCCATTAATCACACAAGGCTTGAAAGACTGGGGAAGGAGATTATGAAAAAATAACGATATGAGGGGTTTAGTGAGATACCACATGTATTTATGTTTTTAAACCGAATAATCTGCAAAATATTAAAGATTTTACTTTGTACACTTTGTAGCATAAAATCAATGTGATTTTGGAGGAGGGGGGTTATTCCACTCTCCAGCGGGGAGGGTGAGCCTAAAAAGTTGCTTACAAAACATCACGTGATTAATAAACGAACCCGTATTGAGAACTTTCTATCTGTAAAATCTCTTCTACCCAGTTTTACAATAAACAATTCTTACTTTCAGCCGGTTAAAACAAACGTTGTGAAGTTAAAGCGACCGCGAGATAAGACGCCTTTGCCTGCAAGACCTCAATGCCAAGAATGCGGGAAGGTGTTTAGCTCCAAGAAAACATATCGGTACCATCTTAAGTGAGTATACATCTCATGGTCAATTAATACTAGCGCAGAGTCGAAGCGTAACGAAGTGTCAATCCGAAACATAAGGCTTATGTATAAGCCAGACAACCCTCTCGCTCGCACATTTCAACATTTTTGAAGATACAATGTAACTAAATGTAATTATGTGAAATTGCAGAGCTTCAGGGTCGAGAGAATAACAGTGCACAGGTTCAGTAAAAATATCACATTGATCCAAACAAGTTTTCCGACAAAAAACTTATACCAATGCGATAAATTAAAATGCTCATTTTTTGGTTAGAAAACTTGTTTGGATCAATGTGATATTTTTACTGAACCTGTGCACTGTTATTCTCTCGACCCTGAAGCTCTGCAATTTCACATAATTACATTAAGTTACATTATATCTTCAAAAATGTTGAAATGTGCGAGCGAGAGGGTTGTCTGCCTTTTACATACGCCTTAACATAGCAAAACATAGCCAATTCAACGCGCTCAGACGCGCCCAACTTCAAGAGATTTCGCGCGTTTGAGTGCATCTTTTTTTTATCTAAGAAGGAATATGTGCATTATGGTGTAGAGATAAGGGTGAATTTGCTATGTTAAGTTTCTTCGACGCGCTTCGACTCTGCAGTAAAATTGACCCTTAGCCCTCGAGTGGTAGCGAATGAACTTGAGCTTCAGAGGGCTTAGTTCGAGTTTTGGTGTGTAAACTTGGTCTAAAACGTCGGACGCGCAGCACACCAGTGTGCGCTGATTTGTATGGAGACTTTGAGCGGATTCTTTGAGAAGCTTGGTCTAAACCAAGCCTGTACTTGCATGTCAAGCTTCTCAAAAAATCCGCTCAGTGTATCCATACAAATCAGCGCACACTGGTTTTATTAGACATATTTATTACTAGCTGATACCGGCGACTTCGTACGCGTGCGAAACTTTCCACCAAAATATCTGTCAACCACTCGTGTCAAAGATGGCTTTCAGTTAAGAGAGGTCAAGCTGTATCTAAGAATCCACGTCTTTCATTTCAATAAAATATAGCCTATGTTTCACTCCGGAAAAAGTGCTTCTGAATGGTATAAGTTTCATTGAAATTGGCCCAGTAGTTTTGGCGTGATCCGCGAACAAACAAAGAGATAAACAGACAAACTCGATTTTCGGAATCAGAATCGTTCATTTAGTAGATCTGCATATTTCGTTTATCCATATCTTTAATTTTAGTTTTTGGCTTTTTTACAGTTTTATAATAGTATAGATTATCATCATCTCCTTGCCCTTTTCCCACTTTATGTGGGGTCGGCACAACATGTGTTATAATAAGAATATAATTAGATGACATCTTTATTAAAGTCTTAAACATCTTTGCCATTGTGTTTCATGTGTATTTTGTAAATATTGTGAATATTGTAAATACTATATTAGTTTTAATCTACATATAGTCCCAAATATGATAATAATAAAATTTAGTATTCAAGTAATTACCGACCTATATATTACAATGTCAGATGGTAAAAATAGTATACATTATATTCTTAGTTTATTAGACAATTATATGATAATTGTTTGCAGTGTGCTACATAAGGGACAGAATCAGTATCCGTGTCCTCGGTGTGGGAAGGTCTACCAATGGAAATCGAATTTAGGACGACATATGCGCAGTCACAGAGTAAGTACAGTTTCAGAAGAAAGTCATCTAACTTGGTTTTATCACTTTTTAACCCTAAACGAAAATTCAAGGGTGTTATAAGTTTGGCGGCTGTTAGTCGATGGCCTCGTGAAGAAGTAGGGGTCCGATTGATTATAAAGAGGAAAGATTTGATTGTTTGTTTGTTTATATGTTTGTGATGATGAAGAGGGCCTAGGGCAATTCGAGAGTTTTTTTTAAAATGGGCTTATTTTTCAGGCAGTCGATGACGGTGAACTACATTGTTCGTTGTGCGACAAATCATTCGCGTCTGTCGCTACCTACAGACAACATTTACGCTTATCACGGCGACATGTCGCCGAAACTGATTTCAGGTAAATACATTGTCATATTTATAACTAGAATCCCATAGGTACCCAATACCCATATACCCATATTATTAGTGCAATTTTTTCTTTTTCTGTTCATTTATTTTGATTGTTTTGAATATGGACAGGCGTCATAGCTCAGTTGGTTGTAGCTCTGCCTTCCGTGCTGTGGGCCGTGGGTTCGATTCCCAACCAGAACAAACATTTGCGTGGTGCAAACATAGATGTTTGTTCTGTGTCTGGGTGTTACTATGTATTATAAGTATGTATTTACAAAAAAAAAATATATATGTATTCTATCAGCCATCTAGTTCCCATAGTACAAGCTCTGCTTAGTTTGGGACTAGAAGGCGTGGTGTTAAATGTCTGTGAATATTATTATTATTTATTATGTACTGTTTATTTCCTTTAGGGTAATTATGTTACCTTGTACCTGTGGTTATTATCACCTTGTATATTTTACAGTTATGCATGTGATGAGTGCGGCAAGCGATTTGTGAACAAAACACGTCTGCGAGACCATGTCGACTGGGATCATCTGAACCGAATCAAGTTTCGATGCCAACTCTGTGATAAGGTACACAATGGTATCGATTCGCTTGTTGCATTTTTCTAAACTAACCTAATTTGACAGCTCTAAAATTATAGCCGTCCTTGTCATTTTAGTTTATGAGAAAGGGACGGCAACATTTTAGTGCTGTCAAATTAGGTTAGTTTAGAAAAATGCAACAAGCGAATCTTTACCATTGAGATATTTACCAATATAGGAGTAAATGGCTCAGTCGGTAATAGCTCTGCCTTCCGAGTTGTGGACCGTGGGTTTGATCCCCACCGAGCGCAAACATTTGTGTGTGGCAAACATAGATGTTTGTTCTATATCTGGGTGTTACTATGTATCATAAGTACGTATTTACAAAAAAAATGTATAAGTATTCTATCAGCAATCTAGTACCCATAGTAGAAACTTTGCTTAGTTTGGGCCTAGAGAGCGTTGATATGTCCAAAGAATACTTTTTTGTTAACTCATACTGTCCCACTGCTGGGCAAAGGTCTCCCCCATATCCCTCCAGTTCTTACGATGACCGACTGCCTCGAAGAAAGTTACTGTGGAATGTGTCGAGGTCGTCACGCCAGCGCTTCTTCGGTCTGTTTATTATTTTAAATAAAAACAGATAAACTTGTATTCAACGGTAAAGACGCTTTGATATAAAGTCTGTATGTCGATAGAGATATCGTTACTTACGTTTGTTTTTTGAATAAAATATAGTAGGTGCCAAATAACACCGCAATACAGGTCATTCACCCACCTTCACCACGATGTCGCAAAATTCAATTTATGAATGGCTAATTCTGTCGCTTTCCATACAAAACCTGTCGCTAAGACGGTAATCGCTCGAATCTCGTAGTACTGTTTGTTTATCATACATAAATTGAATTTTGCGACATCGATGTGAAGGTATGAATGACCTGTATTGAGGTGTTATTTGGCACCTACTATAGAATGTTTTTTTTTGTTATCTTACCGAGGTTAATAATAATAATACGCCTTTACATCTATTGAAGATGATTTACAGCGTCAGGAGGCAACCTATGCCTACACTTAACGGGACACTGTAGTGCCTGGGACAATGTTTAGATGGAGTTTACAGAGGTTATGTATTACAAATACAAAATTAAATAGTAAAATTATTTTGCAGCCGTTTAAATGCCACACGTCGTTATACGTACACAAACAGAATGTACACGTTGGGAAAGAGAAGAAAGACAATCTGTGCCACGTCTGCGGGAAGTCGTATCAGGTTAGTAACATTTACCTTTAGTAGGTACACACGGCGACACATTGAAATAGACTGGGCCTCTACTGTGAATAATAATTACCGAAGATTCGTAGTGACATTTGTGCTACACTGCGCAGTAACGCTGTGACTTCGAAAGAGCCTGGACGCATCGCTTGAGGTGACCGCGCAGTGTAACGCAAACGTCACTACCGAATCTTCGGAAATCAATATTCGCAGTAGAGGCCCTGGTTGGACTTTGAACTACATTAGAAGTTGAATATTGTGAATCGTACGAGAGGAAAGGTATGTGCTTTGTATAGTGTATGCGCGGCGAGCGCCTGCACCTATTGCTCACCTTTTCCAACGATTATCTGCGTAGTATATAGCGTAGTTAATGTAGTTATGGCTATGTTGGATGTCTGAACTGATGTGTAGCCGTGTGCACAATAATTCGTACAACATAATATATAAATAAATATTTATTTATAGTAAAACCGACAGCACATAACATAGATTAGGTACAAAAATAGAAACAGTAGGCCAATTTAAAAAAAATAAAAAATATTAAAGGTTTTCACGAGTAGAAAAGAAATAGATACAGAAAAAATGTGAACAAAACATACAACAATAAGGTAGTATAAGAGCAGAAAGATTAGAAAGTAAAAACATTTTGACAAATAGTATAGAAAGCGACAGGCGTCATGGCTCAGTCGGTAGTAGCTCTGCCTTCTGTGCTGTGGGTCGTGGGTTCGATCCCCACCGAGAACAAACATTTGTGTGTGGTAAACATAGATGTTTGTTCTGTGTCTGCGTGTTACTATGTATTATAAGTATGTATTTACAAAAAAAAAGTATATAAGTATTATATCAGCAATCTAGTTCCCATAGTGCAAGCTCTGCTTAGTTTGGGACTAGAGAGCGTTGTGTGTAATGTCCAAGAATATTTATTTATTTATTTATAAGGAAAAAAATTAGTGTTAGGTCTAGTATGAGCCTCATTATTGCGAAAAAAAGCCTACTAAGCCGCTGCCTCACGGATTCTTCGATATGTATCAGCAATCTAGTTCCCATAGCCTGTGTTTAGAGTGGGACTAGACGCGTGTTAAATGTCCATGAATATTTATTTATTTTATTTTATTTCAGAACGCAGCTAAGTTGAAATATCACATAACAGCGATGCATTCCGGCGAGACTCCGTACCGGTGCGCGGCTTGCGACGCCGCCTTCGGATGGTACTCCTCTCTCTACCGACACATGAGGGAGGTCCATCATAAAGTACGTATTATACATTATTTAAGATACTTTCCAAATGGAGGGAAAGTATCATAAATAACGTTGATAGAACATTTTACTGAAAGAAGACTTTATTTTCATTTTAAAAACAATTTAAACTGCATTCATAGAATTTTGAATAATCGCCTGTCTGAACCGGGAATCGAACCCACTAAATTGTAAAACGAAACAACCGTTATTTTTGCATTTGGTCATTTTGAAACCTTGAATATAATAAAAAGGAAAAAACTTTTATTTTGTATTTTGGTGTAAGCCGAAACTTGGTAGAGCAACATTTTACTGATTATCTTTTCATTTCATCCACGCCTTCCAAAACTCTCTTTCACTTATGAAGTGAGCTTAGCGGTGTCTTTGCACTGGCTCCAGTCTAATCTGATTTCTCCTTATATTTCAGTTGAAAGGCGTTCCCAAGAAGGCAAAGAAACTAAAACAGCCGAGAAACTCGCCTCCAATGCCCGCACCGCACTATGCTGCCCTTTAGTGGATATAAACCGTGTGTTTTTATAACATAACAGACTGCTCTAATTGTTAATATGTGGCAGAAAATAAAATTCATTGGTTTGGTATAAGTGTTTGTATGCAAAAAAGTAGTTTTCCCTTCATCAAACATCACTTCTTATCGAAAAATCGGTATATATATATATTTGTACCCATACAAAAGTTTCGACTGATAGTTCAAAAACTGGTGCAAAATGCTTACACTTTGACAGAACGACATGACAAATATCTCGCGTGCGGATCCTAGGCCCGCTGGCCTTTTTCGACTACGGCGACTTTGGTATCGATTCGGTTGTTGCCTTTTTCTAAACTAACCTAATTTGACAGCTCTAAAATTATAGCCGCCCTTATCGTTTCAGTTTATGAGAAAGGGACGGCAACATATTTAGTGCTGTCAAATTAGGTTAGTTTAGAAAAACGCAACAAGCGAATCGATACCATTGTTGCTGTTGTTGTTGCTTGATGCTAATAGGTTCCTCAGTGTAATGGTTAGCGAGCTAGGAGCGGTTTTTGATTTATAATAAAAGCCTTATAAGTCGCGAATAAAGCCTTTTTTTGGAAAACAAGAGCAGGCACAAATTTCTAAATATAAATACCTTTATACTGACCAAGTTTCATGATTGTGCGCCCAGTAGTTTCGGAGATAGCAATACGTTACACCAGCAAAAACTGAAATAACTCTGAAGCCCTAGGAGGCACTAATTCAGGAATTGGGGCACTAATTGGCACATATTCTAGCCCCCTTTTAAGCTAACATTCATTCCGCTAGAAAATCGACCCAGCAAAAAGTGAATTTCTTGAATAACTCAAAAACGGCTATAGGCACTAATTTAAAACTTGGGGCACAATTACAGGGCAGTAGGCTCTAATTATCTGCATTTTTAGAATTTTCAGATTCAACACTTTTTTGCTGGAGTAACGCACACTATGATGGGCTCGGGTGACTTGAATAGACAATTTTGCTACGCCGTTGTTTTAGTAAAACAGTATAGTATTATATAACCTGTGGTAAAACTGATTACTTACCTACCTAGGAACATTGAACAGACTAGTAGTCAATAATTAAAAGATAAAGTTATATTTTTCCATAATTTATTTCTTAAAACTCTAAATACCACAATTTATTATCTATAACACATATAATAATATTAATTAATTTCCAAAACTTAAACCAAATAGAAATTTCGCGAGCATAAACGAAATTAGGTCTTTTTTTATAACGCAAAATTTAGAATTTTGAACGCCACTCTTACGAGTTATAAACGATTTGTGTTAGATTAGTCCAAACTCATATTTTAAAACTTTTTTAGGGAATGTTTTGAATAAAATCTTTATAGAGATTCTTTTTTACCCGATTATGCGGAGCCAAAGGAGAGTTAAATTTAATTCTATTGGAACTACTAGAATGTTAATAAGTGTGAACACTAATCTTACCAACCGTTTTATACAAAATCTCATAATACATAGTTTTTAAAATCTAAAAATGCAACGCGTTTATACTAAAAGTACCGTAAATAATAATATTCTATTTACAAACTTATGAATTGCTAGTAAGCGTATATTATGCCTAATTGCACCAACCTTATACCTAGATAATTTTAGAGGCCTCAAAACTACCCTCAAGTTAGGCGTAATTGTACCCTTAAGTTTGAGGTAATTTTGACCTAAAGTTATAGGTAATTTTACCCTAAAGTTTTGGGTAATTTTTGAGTTTGTAGCCTAAACTGTTAAAAAGTTGATGCAAACTGGCATTCGAGTCTGAATAAACTCTAAAATTAGGTATGGTATAACTTTAACAGAGAATATACCGGGTGTACCTATATGAACACGTTTTCCCAATAGACGCACAGGTTCTATTCGTGTGAGCACGAATAAAATTGTTCCATACGTTTTTACCGACATTTTTATCGCGCTAACAGACTGTTCTATAGGAAAAAGATAAGTAGTACCTTTAATTTTTGTCTAGAATAGTGCAAGGTTATCAAAAGAGTCCAAGCAAGCCAAGTTTGCAGCACTTAGAATATGAAAAACAGAAAGCAGAATTTCAAAACGTAATGTGGAATAAACCGTCAGTAGGTACAAGAAAAGTGATTTGACAACCTTGTTTTCTATGTAGAAATATAAATTTTGAGGTTGCCCAGTTATTTCATTGCAAACTTGGCTTCGTATATGAAATATTTTTTTTTTTAGTATATGAAATATTTTGATAAGAATTTTATGGCATTATGAGGACACTCAAAATGCTATAAAATTACGTATTTTAAGTCCCTCAAGGCTTGAGTAACTTTGTAGCGAGCAGAAAACCAGAAATATTACATTTGTACATTAAAAATAAAGAATAAAAACCTTAAAAACATAATTTTAAACTCTTAAGTCAAGCGTAACTCAATATTGCTCTATCTTTTACTACCTTGTTAGAAAAACCGAGATAAAACATTAATCTAAGGAATTTTACTTTCTATGTACAAATCTTAGAAAAATAAATATTTTTTGGAATATTCTGGCACTTAGGCTGGGGGTTTTAAAGCTTATTGTCCTTTTCAGGTTCTTTTTTATGGTCTTTTTTGAACACCATTACGACCTTACCGTGAAGCGAAATGGATTAAAGTGACAATTTGTATAATCTTACCAATATCGAAATAGTTTAAACTGAAATAGAGGATAGTTACTAGCGACTGGTTTAATATCTCAACAACTTTAAAAGCATTTCAGATTTGATTTCACTAATATTGTAAAAATGGCGCTGGGGCCCATAACCATTTTTATGTCCATTACCATTTCGGTTTAAGGTAAGGATTTAACCGTTGGTGTAAGAACCAGTGTGATGATAAGTTGAGATTTCTGCACAAAAATAAACGTTTTTTAAGATATTTTTTGCAAAAACTAAACATTCAAATATATTTTAGAAATATCCACATAAAAGTTACTTAAAATAACTTAAGTCATACTTAAACTTAATTATTGCAGGTCATACGAACATGGCAACTTAAATCTAAAGGTGGGAAATAGAATTTCTACTTAATTTTATGTTTTTTGTACTAATAACTTAATTTTAATATGGCATTTTGTTATTTACAATATAATTTGAATATTTACAATAAATGCGCAATTTCTATCTTCCGTCAGATCAAGTTGGCAACGTTATGCGGGGCCAGAAAGGGTATGGGGCAAATTGGATGGAGCCGAGGTCCCACATTTTTTTAAAAACTTTTAATGATGGAACTTTGTTGCATACACTTAAAACGCAGTTTTAAAAAAATGTAACAATTTCATTATAACAGCAGGGATCATTAGTTATTACACATTTTACTTCGAAGTTGTTTATCGTATTAACAGGTGTTTACGTCAAAATAATTACTTTCTTTTGCGTTTTCGTAACTGCTACTGCAAATAGATTATGATAAAACCAAGAAAAGTTATAAATAACAAAATTAATCTAGAAATTAACTAAATGTATGCAAATCGGGACCTGAAGTGCCCCAACGCCTTTGGATGGGTGACCGGACCGCTAGTGTGACCGACTGTTCGCTGATTTTACAAATAGTTTTATGGGGTAATGAAAACTTTAAAAAGGATCATACAAAAAAAGGTAGGAACGCCTTAGTTTCTTGCCCATTCTCCTAAGCTCTGGTCACGAGGAACTAGCACCCAGAATCACTTAGTAAGAAGATTCTAGTGACTTTTCTGTTGACTTTGCCATGAGGGGTGCTAGAGTATGTATAGTATACAGGGTCGTCACATCAGCAATCGGTTTCGTCCTTGTAGAGAGCGGTGCCGACGCAGCAGATGCTAGAATAGAAGGAAAAAAGTTATAAAATTACTAGAAATTCTTTAGTAATCAACTTCTTTCAATACATTAAAAAAAAACTGTTTCTGATGTCTCGATGTAACCTTGGAATAGTTACACCGTATTTTGACTTTTGCATTTGCACCAAAATATCTGTCAACCAGCAAACGATGAACCTCGTAGCAAATGGCTGCGCTTGGTTTAGAGAGTTCAAGCTGTATCTAAGAATCGTGAATCGAAAGACGTGTCTTTGATTTCAATAAAACATAGTCTATGTTTCAATCCGGAAAAAGGGTTTCCGAATGGTATAATGTTCATTGATATTGATCCAGTAGTTTAGGCGTGATCCGCGAACAAACGCAAAGACAAACAGACAAACTTGATTTTCGGAATCACATGTTTATTTTATATCCACATATCTTTTAGTTTTAGGCTTTTTTACAGTTTTATAATAGTATAGACAAGGTAGATATGTGACGTCATTGTTCCTTTTGCTATGACGGAAAATAAAGACATATTTAAACTGTTACGCAGTCGTGTTTTAATCTTACCTTGTGTTTTGTGTGGGAATCGAACCTACAGCGTAAAAGGTTCCTATAACGAGGCCTGTGATAATAAAAATCTATAAAATTACCTTATGTTGTGGGTCCGACATGGGAGTGTACCCCCCAGGGGTACAAAGCGAGGGGTACCCTCTATGGAAAGCTCTGTACCCCCCGTGTAGGAGGTACATTTCGGGGTACGCCAGTGAGGGGTAATGTGCTCGGTGATGAGAGCGGTCGAACGAACGAAGGGCTCGTGATCTGCAGGCAAACAAGATAATTAATTTTAAAACCATTTTACTGTATGATCTTTGTTACAAAGAAAGCGCTCGTGGCTAGCCTTGCTTAGTCAAACTTCACCGATTATCTAAGGTAAGCGACGTTCTGCGCGGTCACTTTTTGGATGGGTGACATTACATCTGTGCGCTTCCGTGCTTCGGAGGGCACGTTAAACTGTCGGTAACGGCTCTAGCAGTCGTTAAGCCACGACGGAGGCCTTAAGGTCCTACAAGTCGCCCACTTTTCCATACAAACGTGGAAGGGTAACTACTCCACTGTTTGACGTTGACCAACCAAAACTAAGGATTATATCAATTTATCTCGTCATAATCTACGTCTGTATACACCCCAAACCATAAAAAAAGTATTCATTTTGAAAATACAAGCCTTCTAAACTTAGAAACTTAAAAGTTTAGAAGCTTGTATTTTTACTTACTACTAAGAAATTTAAGTGCTGAAGTTGCAGTGCAACTTATAACACCACGTGATTTTAAACAATTTCAGTTGTCCAAAACAAAAAAGTGTACATTTATTATCTTTATTGTACACTAAAATAAAAGAAAACAGTACAGAGATATAACGAAAAACAAATATGAAGCGATGGGCGGTCTTATCGCTATATGCGATCTCTCCCAGACAACCTTGGATGAACAGTAACGTTAGATTAGATAAGAACGATGAGGCGCACATAAAAATAAACACCTATAAAATAAAAATCATGTATATAAAATGTTTACTTACAATTTAGGTCCCCGTTCGATAGAGAATTCGCAATGAAAAATGAGTACTTTCTTTCCATTAGGCTTTTCAACTAAAGTCTGGATCTGTTCGGTGGTGAACAGGTTAACAGCTGACTGGATGTGGCCACCATCGAATTCATACGGGTATCGACAGTCTATTACCTGAAGGAGAAACAATATTTATCAATATATATTAAACTTTTTTGAAGCTGACTGACAATCAACGCACAGCCGAATAGTGGCTCCCTTAGAGGAGTGGGCCTGCCTTACACCTATACCAACCTCATCGCCTAGTTAGCCTTGTACACGAGAAAGACAAGGTCAATACGTGCGGAGCTGGCTAAGCCTCGGTTTTTTTGTTCTATTTGTCTTTAAAAAAACGGTGTAAATGGGCCTTTAAGGGGATTTCTGGAAATTTTATCCAACTTTCCGCTGCCGGCAGTAGCCGTGGCAGCTAAGGGGGTTTTCGGACAAAAGTTCCAGAAATCCCCTACGTAGGGGATTTAGTCAGGGGATTTCCGGAATGAGCCCCTAAAACATAAGTCTCATAGGTATGAAATTTGGAGGGTAGTATCCTTATATAGTGTATGGGTGCACTAAGAAAGGAATTTTGAAAAGTCACACTAAAGGGTCTATTTAGAACGCGTACAACGCCGCGGGCGACGGCTAGTACTATTATTAAGCTTTAAAAAAGCCAAAAAATAAAACTAAAGATATGGATAAACTAAATATGCAGATCTACTAAATAAACTATTCTGATTCCGAAAATCTAGTGTATCTGTTTGTTTGTTCGCGGATCACGCTTTAACTACTAGACCAATTTCAATGAAACTTATACCATTCGGAACCTCTTTTCTTGGATTGAAACACAGGCTATACTTTATCGAAATCAAAGACGTGGATTCTTAGATACAGCTTGAACTCTTTAAACCAAAAGCAGCCATTTGCTACGAGGTTCATCGTATGCTGGTGACAGATATTTTTGTGGAAAGTTTCGCACGCGTACGAAGTCGCGGGTAACAACTAGTTATAAAGTTAATCTAACAAAGACTACCCTAACTCTATACACTAAAGATCCTCTTATAAGTATAGACTATAGGTACCGACAATTTATTTATTTATTTATTAGTTTAGCAGCTTTCGCTGTTATGTCTATGTCAAACAGTTTTGAAATGTCTTATAAATATTCACGGACATTTATCACAACGCCTTCTAGCCCCAAACTAAGCAAGGCTTGTACTATAGGAACTAGATTGCTGATAGAATACATATATACATATTTTTTTTGTAAATACATACTTATAATACATAGTAACATAAAATACCTAGTAACACCCAGCCAGCTGTCGTAGCCAGTTGTCGAGTTTATTTACCTGGTATTCGGGCACAGTATCCTGGTATTGTCCTGTCAGTAGTGCAGCGAGGGTTTCAGAGGAGATACTCTTGAGATCCTCATGATCACCTCCCGTGAGGGGCAGTGCAAACCCGCTCGAGTAGTCACCTATTAGATCTGAGTTCTCTGATGCTGGAAGAGGTGTTTATTATTAAGAAAACTTGAACACATAGTTAAATCCTACTAACATTATAAACGCGAAAGTTTGTAAGTTGCGATGGATGGATGGATGTTTGTTACTCTTTCACGCAAAAACTACTAATCCGATTTGGATGAAACTTAGAATATATATTGTCCGTGACCTGGATTAACACATAGGCTACTTTTTATACCAGAAAATCAACGGGATCCAACGGGCGCGAACAAAGTCGCAGGCGCAAGCAGGTATTTTTGATACATAAATATTCTTGGATATTTCACACAACGCTCTCTAGGCCCAAACAAGCATAGCTTGTACTATGGGAACTAGATTGCTCATAGAATACTTATATAATATTATTTTTTTGTAAATACATACTTAGGTATGATACATAGGTAGTAACAAACAGACACAGAATAAACATCTATGTTTGCCACACACAAATGTATGTATATAATATCTGTTTTCTGTGAGGATCGAACCCGAGCCACAGCTCAGAAGAGAGAGCTATACCAATTGTACATTGAATACTTACATCGGGCTAAAGCAGATTTGATAGACGCGTTATTTTCCGAAAACGCCCTTTGCAGCACTGGCCTCTGTATCCTCTCCATAGGACTCCCGCAGTTAGACTTCCGTCTCTTATTACAATTCTCTATCTCCACTTCTCTCTTTCTCTTTTCCTCACTCGAACTCTCTTTTGTGACTTCTGGGTGAAAGCTCAAACTCCGAACTAAAGTTGGTCGCTTCAGAAAATTCCTGTCTGTTAGAATGATCTGTCCGGAGAGTAATTCGTTGAAGTTTGCAATTTTTGGGCTGTTAGACTCCTCCATTTCTAAAAATGGCTCATCTAGTTCTGATATGAATCCACTTTCCATCGAAGTAGTGGATTCAGAAGTATATATCCTTGATAGTTTGCTTGGTGATGAGCTCATAGAGCCAATGCTGGAGTCACTTCGGTGTCTCAAGGACGTTTTTGTTGGAGTTTCGTTGAACTTAAGGGACTTTTTGACAGCTTTTTTGACAGCTGGTGACGTGAACTCGAAGTCTTCATCGTCGAAGTTAAGCATTCTCGTCGCGGGTCTATTGAAAGAAGTTGACGGTTCACTTTCAGCTAATGGAGCACCAAATTCAAAGTTTCTCGAGGATATCTTACGTGACGTGGACCTCCCCTGTGATATAACATTCGGGCTGTCGGTCGAGATTATCTCGTATTTTGTGCAGTGCTCGAACGATTCGTTCTCAAATTCGACTTCTAAGTCATGTAGCGATTCTAAGTCGTCGATATCTTGTGTCGGTTCGGGGACATGGTCGTAAGATTTTGTTGGAAGTGCATCGGTGAAATCCAGCTGGCAATATAAAAATACAGATTTTAGTTTTTAGGTAAGTCCTAACTTCAGGTCTGTAAGGCTCGTATGGTGCAAGTTTTCTTAAGACGAAGGGATACTTAAGGATAATTTTTTTGACCACTGTAACTGTCTGAGAAAAACTGCAGCATAAAGCCTCAAAGATATTATAAAGAATCGCATTATCGATAGTTTTCGGACCTCGTATCTTTGACCGCTACTTTAACAAATCCATTATCTACTTGACTAGATATGTAAGGTACCTAGCAACTACTAGGTATGTTTAGGGTGCCTATAGTTTCGTGAGCTAAATAAAGGTACCTACCTTGTATAAGACAAACCAAAGGCCCATGCAATAGAGAGAAGAGAGAAAATGGTTACCTTAGATGAGGACCAGTTTTCAGCTCTCTCCCTGTTCGCCTGGAATCTCTCTCCGAAAGAGAAGTCTCTCGCAGTCTCCTCCAGATCGAACTGATAACTCTGCTCACTGTAATTCTCTTTCTGTAAACTCTCCTCGCTGTAACTTTCATTCTCTTTGCTGTAACTATCTTTTTTGAAACTATCCTGGCTGTAACTCTCCTTTTGAAAATTCTCATTGTTGTAATTCTCTTTATCATCATTGTAACTTTCGTTAAAACCAACGGAGAAACTGTCATTTTTATTCTCCATTTTAAATCTTGTTCGATCCTCAAATATCTTAGTAATCTTAGAGCTCCGTTTGAGTCTGCTTGTCAACGGAGAATGAGAAGCTATGATTGGAGAATTTAGTAACGGAGAAGCCAAGGAAGTCAGTGGAGAGATGATCATAGGACTCTTGATATTTAACGGATTGAGATTCAATGGAGACTTGAAAGGAGAATTCAAATTGGTGTTTACAGGGGAAGTCATTGGACTTTTATGTCGACCAATCAACGGAGAGCTTGGTTTAATATTCTGTATTTCTCCTAGTATCCTGCGTTTTGATGGTGTGGCTTTTGGTGAGTGGGATGGAGATGTAAAGTCCAATGAGTGCGGGTTCATCTTAACTTTATAGTTGTTTGAGAATGCAGTCTCCTGTTTCCGTTTCGTTGCGTTGTTTCCAGAGTTAATTTTGAAGTTTTCTGTTATTAATCTGGAACAATTGAAATTGACAATTAGTAAGCTGGTAAGAGTGCTGTGGGTCGTGGGTTCGATCCCCACCAATAACAAACATTTTGTGTGTGGCCAACATAGATGTTTGTTCTGTGTCTGGGTGTTACTATGTATTATAAGTATGTATTTATAAAAAAAGTATATAAGTATTATATCAGCAATCTAGTTCCCATAGTACAAGCTTAGCTTAGTTTGGGACTAGAAAGCCTTGTGTTAAATGTCCATGAATGAATATTTATTAAAAAAGAGGTGTTTTAGTATCAGTAGGCATTTTTATGAAAAAGTTTGCATGGGAACTTCTGCCACCATATTTCTTCTGCAAAGCACTGATGCTTTTGCATGTAGATATTGCATTTTATATAGAACAGCTGATTTCTTTTGTGTTCACAATATTAGCCTGGTTCCTTACACGGACTAAAATAAAATGGAATATTTCTACAGAGTAAGTAAGCCAGTAAGGATTACTTCGTTTTCCTAAACCCTGTGATTATGCTAAGAATTAAAAATATTGTACCTATAGAGATCATGCTATTTTTTTATGTTGTTTTATATTATACAATATAACACAGCTTTTTAACAGTAATTAATTTAATCTACCTCCTACAAATACTTATCTAAGTGCCTATCATGTGTAATTTTCAAAGAATTATGTAAACAGCTGATTGAAGTTCAATAAACAGCTAATCAGCTGATCACTATCCCTTCATGATCATAGTAGAGACAAATAGAGATTATTTTAATGCTTGGCAGAAAATTCACACACTGTTTTATACATAGGTGCAACATGATTTTATGAATTGAATCAAATATTTAGCATTTTTGATAACAAAAAGACACTAATGAATAAAAGTTATAGAAGGGTTATAAAATCACACCAACACCAAAAAGGTATTACTAACTGTTCCACGAAAGTAATAAGGTCTGATTCCGATTAAACCCTTCAGTTATTGATAAAAATAACAATGCTACAACCCTATCAAAGGGGTTGACATGACAAAAAGTTTATCATCCCCCAGGGAAGACATTACCGATTGATTCCCGTAAATATATTGAATAACTGGTTTATATTACCTTTTCACCCTTCCTGAGGCTCAGTAAAACACATTTTGACCTTTTTCTCGACCTACGAAGTCGACAAAGGTGTGCGAACAAAAAAACTTTCAAAGTTCTGTAACACGTATATTTCCCATGCGAATGCCGAAATTCATTAGCCGCTGGGTTAAAACATCATATCGTAAGTAAAACTCACTTTTATTTGATAAACAGAACGAAAATAAGGTAGGAAAATTAACTAAAATGAATCACACATTCCACTGATTTTGGCGGTTCGCGCCATTCTAGGTTATGTCGAACTGTCAAATTTGCGAGCCAAGTTGCGCCGTCGTCGGCCGCTGTCAGCTGACTGGACTGACTGAACGAAAGAAACGAGAACCTACTACGAACGATTCTCGATCTCGAACTAGCATCGTTTCGACTTCGTAACAATAGTTTTTTTTTCGTGTCTCGGATGTGAGTTTTTGTTGTGTCCAGTGCAGTAGGTAAGTTCTTTTTTTGGTTAAATCTATTAAAGTTTTTATGTACCATAGGTAGGTAGGTATACTCTCGCTTTATGTAGAATCAGCTAAAGGTTTGCTACCTACTTGGAGAATTTTTGTGGGTTTGACTTTGATTCGGCAAGTGTAATCTGATGTTTTTGAAAACAGGTTGCCGAAGAATTAACAATATTATATAGGTACATACCGAATATCTGTAGTAGGTAGGTATATATTATTGCATATAGGTTCATTGCACGATATGTAAATGTTATCTTCTTAATACAGATGAAGATTCAATTCTAAAGACACCAATGCATATTTGCATACGAATGTAATAAATACACTCACTTCCCATTCAATCATTGACTATGTGCATAAATACAATAGACAAACACTTTTAAATCTATATGTGGTTCGAATTTCAAACCAAACAGACGTCTGAAAATAGCGATAACGGTTCCTTATCATTTTTATAACGGTCGGTTGTTTGACGTAATCAATCAGCAGTATTTTTCGTTTTTATGATTTTTCAAGAGGTTATAGAGGCTCTTCGATTTTTTTTCATTTCAAATAGCTGTATTACGTTTGCGTTACGTTACGAGGGATCTAAGAAACTAGAAAATGAAACTAAAAACGTGTTTTTTTTCATATTTGCATTTATCGGATATACCGTTAAAGTACAGCTTCTTTAAAACATTTTCGGATCCTCTCATGCATACCTATTGAATACCTACCCTCCGTTGCACAATGCAGCTTATCAGTAAGGGTGACTTTTTTCGCCATCTTAACGGTAAGTCCAAAGCAGACATTATTTGTTTGCGGAAGAAAGGCAGTTTCTGCGAGAATTGGGGTGAAAATTTGTCAAAATTTGGCGTAGATTTTGATATATTCCCAATAGCATAATTAAATTTTATGCATTGTTTTGCTATATAATTAAATATGAGATAGTCTAAAACAGAATGCACGTAATATATTTGTTTCTTTCTTGTTTTGTACAGACACTAATATATAATTCTGTGGTAGGTATCAGATACGCTAAAATAACAACACACCTAACTTACCTATTACAATAAAGTACCTGTTACGTCAAAATCTGTGTTTTATCACTAACGGCTACGGATATAATGACAACAATCCAGTATGACACCAAGATTTAAAGTTTTCGCTTGATTAAGAACTCTGAGGCTTATGAAATACGATTGAATCTTACATGTTAATACAGCAGAAGGTATTTACAAGTAAGTTGAAGTCTTAAATGTAATGTAGTAAGGTTTAATTTATTATAGCTAGTTACCCTTTCCGTTGGCGATCGGTGCATCGTTTATTGTTGTATTGTGAAGTGCAGTGAGCATTGTAAAAGCTAGTTTTAAGACCGTTTAGACGTTACCAACGTTTTTTTTTCAGAAGGGGTTTATTTTGAATTTAATTTCTTGTTCGCCTTTTGGGAATTTTAAATTGTAAATTACTGGAGAAGACCTTTTTCGAGTAGCTTCTACATAAAGATTAAAGCTGTCAGTTCTGTAAATTGCCTTAGAACTGTCTATCCTAAAATAAGCAATAGGTAGCACGTACACATAAACAATTGTATTTACTAACCATTAACCATGAACACTCCTACTGTGAATCTATAAATAGTGAATCAAAGAAAATATCAAAAACTGCACCCTTAAATTTTTGGTTTACTTTACTTACCTAGTTATGACTAATTTATAATCACGTCGATGAATAACGGTATTAAACTAACTTATCACAAACAAATTTGAATAAAAGTATGAATGGACTAGTGCAGTTAGCGAGAATTAAGTAAATAAATAAATTACATTAGCATTATTAAGTTCGCCTGTATAAACTACTTTTTAGGTTGTGCCATAATAGTGAATATAGATAATATTATATGTATCTAAATAAACAAATTAATTTCTGTTTTGCAGACATATTGGCAGCTTCCTGCAAATCTAGGCCTGTCAGAATCAGAATAAAGCGGAAAGTATTACTCACACAAGTGTTTGTGCAGTGTGGAGAGTACTGGAGATTTTACCCACGATAGGGCATTAGGCAGAGCTGTGAGAATGAGGCTTGTCAAAGAAGCTGGCTGTCTACAAGCCACCATAACGAAATCAGTATGTATGTGTACTGTGTCCTGAAAACGGTTAAACATCTGTCGTCTATATTTACGCTCCAAGGACATTCAAGATATCGGCTCAAACGCACCATACCTTGCATATCCTGTTTGGTGATCATGTGGTGTATTTCGTGGTATTGGTTTGTTTTTTGTTGGCATTCCAAATAACGTCTCACGGTCGCCGTAATGCGTAATCCTAGCAGACGATATCGCGGTCTTAAGAATTTAAGAAGTTAATAATATTAAAATAAATAAATTATAGGTACATAAAAGATAGGTAACGGTAATAATAAGAGTTATTCTAGTTTCTAGTTACCGGTATCTCGTCTTTCCTGTCATATTATTTTATTGATGAACAAATAATTTGTAACCGTATGTAGATGTAAAATTTAAGTTTCTATAGTGTCTGTTTTTGTTGGCATTCCAAATAACGTCTCACGGTCGCCGTAATGCGTAATCCTAGCAGACGATATCGCGGTCGTAAGAACTTAAGAAGTTAATATTATAATAAATAAATTATAGGTACATAAAAGATAGGTAACGGTAATAATATGAGTTGTTCTAGTTTCTAGTTACCGGTATCTCGTCCCACTGGGGCGAAACAATATAATAATATAATAACGCCTTTCCTGTCATATTATTTTATTAATGAACAAATAATTAGTAACCGTATATAAATGTAATGTAAAATTTCAGTTTCTATAGTGTCTGTTTTGTACTCAAAGACTTTTTCAACTGAACATGTGTTCAGCTGAATGTCTATGTCTAGTCTTAAGTTTTTCTAGATTCTAGTCATGATTTTTATTCACCTATAAACAGCCTGTTTTCATTAATTCCAATTTCCAAGTATATTTATTGTTTGGTGTGAATCGCAGAAAACTAGTTTTTTTATATTTGCGATCTGCAGTCATCTTGAACAATTGGGTTTCTGACCCAGAAATTTGTGTAAAGCCAAATCATTCCCCGTAAAAAACGAGTAGTAATGAAAACACGTGGGAATAATTTACAAGTACATAGTCCTAATAAGGGTACATTGAGTCTTTTTTTTTTACAATAAAGCTTATCAGTAGTTTAACATCTGGCAAAACAGTAAGTTTTGTTTTTGTATTACCCAAAACTACTGTAGTAAATGTACATTTTATGTTATGGCCTCTTAGAATTTTGAAAAGACCGTCCGAAAATTATCTACCTTTGTTCAATGGTTCAAACTGTAGTAGGTGCCAAATAACACCGCAATACAGGTCATTGACCCACCTTCACCACGATGTCGCAAAATTCAATTTATGACTGGCTAATTCTGTCGCTTCCATACAAACCTGTCGCTAAGACGGTAATCGCTCGAATCTCGTAGTACTGTTTGTTTACCATACATAAATTGAATTTTGCGACATCGTGGTGAAGGTGGGTGAATGACCTGTATTGCGGTGTTATTTGGCACCTACTATAAGAAAGTATGTTTTCAATATTCAATTTAAGCCGACACGAAGGAAGCGCTTCTGAGTTAACCTTCCAGATGCAGATGCATCCAACGAAACCAATCAAATCACGTTACGATCGATAAATCTCATCAAAAAAGCACTAAAATAAAAGTAATTTAATCCATATTCCACACCCCAATCGCAGAACCAGTAGTAGTAACTACTTATAAAAGTTTCACTCTTCAAGAGCTTTTTTTTTAACTGCCATTTTCCGAGGCCTAGGGAAATTTGCTTTTTATTGTAACTCATAAAAATCCGCAACATTTTAAGAGATTATTATTGTTATCACATGAAAACAGCATGACAAAAATATGTAGGTACGCTAGGTAGAAGCTTGTTTGGTACGTTAGGTACCTATATACTATAGGTACCTAACGAAAGGTACCTTAAAACAAGAAATCAGCACAATAGGCTAATTAAGCTCAATAAAGAGAATTTGATTCGGGACTTGAATTCTATTCATAATGAATCATGAATCAAGGCGATAAGTCTCATTTAACATTGCAAGGTGCATGCAGTGACCCAAGCATGCCCCATGCAACGACCTACCCTAACGCTCCGTCTAACGTAACGTATTTATCGATTGAAAACCGTTGCGGGCGCTGGAGCGGCACTAGCTAGACGTTTTCTTTTTTTTTCCGGAAGTGTTGATTTTCACCGAGGAATAACCGTTTTCCCAGACATAAAAAACATAACTGTTGGTCCTTTAATTAAAAAAAACAAACACCTTCGAAGAAATTAAAAATGGAAACATAAGCGTAATAAGTTTTACATAATTATTAAAAGAAAATTAAGTATTTTTGAGTACCTTCCCCACTCACTTACAAGCTTTTGTAATATTTTTTTTTATTCCAAATGCGTTTTCTTAATGTTAATCAAATAAAAGCATTTTGTTGAAAACCGTTTGCCCCTCCGAAAATATTCAATGTAAATGATATAGAACAGAAACCCAGAAACCATACAAATGAGTTTACTTTTTAAATTCACACTTGCATATGGCACGCGACATGGCATTGTAACCGTCGTCCTTACACCCACACACACGACGTTTCTAATATTAAACTCTATTCATAGCACTATAAAGTTCAATTCGACGTTGGATTTAAGAATAGTCGCGTGCCTTTACGGTTAGGGGAGTACTTGACAATAATTGAAAATGGAATAGGATGTGTTTATTAAAAAATAGTTACAGTTTTTTTGCCACTTTGGAGGTTTTATGCTCAATTGATTTACTAGTAGGCACAACATTAAAAATATAACTGACAAGATTTTTTTTCAGCTTTTTGGTCTATCCTTAGTAAGAAATTACATATTTAAAAATAGGAAATAATACCAAAGTATGAAGAGAACTTACTTAATAATTTGGATACTCTTTTAATACTTATATGGAAATGTAATATTTTTATTTTATGATTTATTGTAATAGAAGATGCATTAGAACTACTAGATTAACCAATCTAATGCTGAATAATTTTTGCAATACTCTAAAATAATTGTCACAATTTCAGCAACAATAAAATGACAGATAACTGTCAAAATTAATACAGTTTTCGTAACGGAACAGTAGCTCCGCCGTTACGCGTTACGCAAACAATAGTGCGACACGGGAGCTTTGGGTCAAAGGTAAGAAATGTAACTTTGGTCGCGTGCGAGGGAGGAACATCTGCCACGACAATGTGATTGCAGCAAGTGCAATCTTCGCAGCTGCCTTCCCTTGCAGCTGTACACGTAATTGGGTCGGGGCTGTACCATTCTACCTTCGCCACCTTGAAGCAACGGTAATCATCAGCCCTTCAGTAAATTCAGCAATTTTTTGCAATGACCTCTAAAAGCAGATGGTAGGGGATAGATAAGATTAAGAAATGATTTGTTAGGTTTTTATAGCGTGATAAAATTGGTTTTTAATTTATTGGTTCGATCGTTTTAGTAATTTATATTGCGTTGTTGAAGTTTTCGTGGTAGGAATAAGAATTAATTAAGTAGTTCGCTGATAAAGAGTCAACAAACGATGTCCCAAACACATAAAAACCACAAAAAGTTTTTATTATGATTATATCTTAGTTGTTCTCATTGAATCGTTAAATAAGCAAAACAAATTAGACACTGGTATCGATTCGCTTATTGCATTTTTCTAAACTAACCTAATTTGACAGAACTAAAAATGTTGCCGTCCCTTTCTCATAAACTGAAACGATAAGGACGGCTATAATTTTAGAGCTGTTAAATTAGGTTAGTTTAGAAAAAGGCAACAACCGAATCGATACCAATGTGCCTTTTTTGAGCTTCTAAATCTTCTAATAATCTTTTTTTTTTTTTTTTTTTAATTAACCTATGTCGTCCCACTGCTGGGCAAAGGTCTCCCCCAAAGACTTCCAATGTTCTCTGTCCCAAGCTTCCTCCCACCATCCTCTTTCGAAGGCGTCTTGTTCGTCGCGCCAACGCTTCCTTGGCCGACCCCGATATCGCACACCGTCAGGGACCCAAGGTGTGGAGATGTTCGCCCACCTATCGGAAGGCATCCGGCTGACTTAAAAAATAATCTTAATCTTATAATCTTTTAAATTATATAAAACTTTTTTGAAGCTGACTGACAAGTGACAATCAACGCACAGCCTAAACTATAAGTCTGAAATTTGGAGTGTTTTATCCCTTTATAGTGTAGGGGTGCCTTTATAGTGTAGGGGAATGGAGGAGGCCTTTGCTAAAAAGGGCAAACAGATAACAGTGTCGATGTCGTAGTATAGTATTAGTTTTAAGTTACATGTACCTAGTTATCTGAAATAAAGGCCAAATAAAAAAAAAAAGTGTAGGGGTGCACTAAGAAAGGAACTTTGAAAAGTCACTCTCTAGAGGGGGTCTAGAACGCAAGCAACGCCGCGGGCGACGGCTAGTATTTTTATAACGCTCAAAAGACACTTTGCGAGTTTTTGTGCAATAAAACACATGTTCTATTATATGAGGATGAATAAAGCGATGAAAGTGAGATACCTATTCATGATCTGTCTGAGCACGTGCGCTTCCGTATCCGGTGGCCGTGATTGCGGTACTCGTATATACAACGAGGGTTTAAAAACAAACTGATAAAAAAATTAGATCGCATTTAAAGAGAGCTATAACAAAACAACACCATATTTCATTCACTTTATAATGCTACGGACCAAGTCGCTCTTTTCGAATAGGTGTGATGAAAAATACATAAACTGTTTGATTTGTAAGTTAGATTGGATTCAAGCTTTGGCAAGTATTGAATATTTGAAGTTTGTTTTTTCCCTACTGGGTCCTACTGAGCAATCTCAACATGGTGTACAGTGCGCGCGAGTTGACACCTTCCGATTTTACTGGTGTACGCAGCGGTATGCAGCATGCAGTGCCGGACACATAATCGTAACGTCTAGAATGGTCTCTTGCTCCGTCGTCTGCGTCTGCGTCACCGGCAAAGAGCAAACGCGGTACTCTGCGTTGAGCCGCATACCGCAGCGTTATGCGTTACGATCGCGGAAACGCTTTACATGTGCCTTTTATCTGTTCCAAAAATAATCTTATTACTTACTTATTATAGGTACATACCTACTATCTTGTACTGACTGAGACGACTGAGTCACGGTAGACATTCTCTTAAACCTCTTGCAGCTCAATGAATTATTGCAGTTTCGTGTCAAGTTAACAAATATTTCCTTTCCTTCAGAAACAGCAAACCGCATCCTTAATGTAACCGCAAGGATTCTCTTACATCTGTTTCCACCATCCTTGAATTTCTTACTTCATCATGAATATAAAAAATACCCAGGTATCTACCTAAGATGTTACTTCTCAGGTTTTGTACTGACGACCACTGTCACATGACCTCCTAAGAATGCGACAGGTCTCCCTAAAATGGTACTCCCCAACTTTTGCACTGACGACCATTACGATATGACCCAGCCGTATAAACGCGACAGGTCTGCTTAAGATGGTCTTCTCAACGTTTGAACTAAGAACCACTGTGACAAGGCCTAGGGTAATCAAAGGGGACTCAATCGAAGCTTGAATCCGGCATCGCTGCCCACATCTTCCGGCGCGCGTACTAACTGTAATATAATCTGTGTATGTAATGATATGAATGAGTGCAGTTCATTCATGGCAGGATATTATGCAGGAATGCATTTACTATGGCTAAGATCGTGACATTTTTATGTTAATAGGTATTCTTAGTACAGAATTACCTAATGTAAGTACAATAGGTACATGGACTAAGTTGTCAGTTCATTGTGTGCGTGTGCCATTTTTAGAGATGGTAGCCCACACAAATAGCGTAGACGTATGGTACTACCTACTGAACTTAATAATTAGTCCAACGACTAAGTAAACTAATATTTCAGTAAGCAGCGCCATATGGCAGAGTGCCGAACCGGGGAGGGCGACGCAGGAGGTCTTCACTACACTACGAGTAGGTAGGTAGGTACACATTGTTATTTAGTTTACTTACAAAGAATATCTATAGACTTACGCGTACATCAAAGAATATTTAGGTAATAGGTAGGTTAGGGCTAGTTTATATTATGATCTAAGGTTTGGTTAGCTTTACAGCGTTCGTACAAAAAAGCGGGAAAGAAATCTTGTCTATGGTATGGAATGGACCTAATAATGTACAAAAATGGAAAAAGAAAATAAATGTTATGGTTATATTCTATTCGCCTGTTTTTGCGTTTTGACAGTTAAAAATAACGTAACGCCAAGAAACCAACTCTTTCAGTTGTTTAGGTACTAGCATAAAATTATCTGTGATTGGTGTCTCCTAAAATCATAGAGTAAGGGAAAAAAGAATAGAGATGACATACCTACGAAAAAAACGTGCATACCTAATCTGAGTCTGGCATAAAGATGGAGGCTTGCCGTAGAGCTGCGCGCACTATTATCGATATCGATAGTTGAATTGCACGGTGTTTACAGAATTTAAAAAATTCGCATATGAGTTTCTTTTAGATTTCTTCATAAAGGCTTCTACGAGTAGTACACACACACAGTGCCGCCGGCTTAGGTTGCCGCGTGCGGCTCAAGGTTACTTAGCTTATTGATTGAGTTTCATGCGGACTGCCAGTTTTTGCGGCTTGTGCCGGGGCATATGTGTAGGAGCCTTAGTAGAGTATCACTATTACTGATCAGCATACCACGCATTCATAATTACCAATGGAAATAATAAATAAATAACTGCTACTACAGATTTTTTCTGGTTTGTCGGACTATACCTACTTATTCTTTATTAATCTATCTTCTATTATTTTTCTATATAATATATCAAAATGAATCCTATTTCGTTGTCACTCAATAGCTCGAGAATGGCTGGACCAATTTGGATAATTCTTTCTTTTTTATGTTTTCTAAAAGTTCGTAGATGGTTCTTGCATTTAAAAAAAACTATGGTGGTACGTAGTGCGCCCGTGTCAACTTGTTACTAATATTATAATACTTAAGTGTAAAGGGAAATTACTCAGGTATAATTATTTATGAACTACTTGGCACGATCATTCATAATAAAACGAAAATTATCATTTCAAACAGGTTTAATAAAAACTGTAAAAGCCGTTCCGGTTATAATCAAGTTCTAAAAATGCCTTTTACAAGTAAAATAATTATGTTCACAATAATCAAATATAACCGTCGATCCCAGTCATAATCAAGTTCGAAAAATATTTAAAGTTCGGTTAAAACATGTCTCTTCAAAATGCAGGGAACAAATGAAAATATGTTTCGTTGATCTATTTAAGTTTTCCAACCCAATTACATCCAGCCACTGTTCTTTTTTTTTTAGATGTCGGCAATCTAAAATAATAAAAAAGAAATCCGAGTTTAATTATATTCACCTGTCGATAAGTTATCGATATCGATAAAAATGAAAATGCCGTACTACCGAAATTCTATTTACAAGGGAGAATTATTTTCTTATAAAATCACATAATATTAATGGTAAAACAGTAAATGATTACAGAAAAGCAAGAATATCATTTTAAACATTCCCACTAATAGCAAAATCTTTCAAAATAATAAGAAAAACAAGATATTTTGAATGAATTCGGTAACTTGCCTGTGCAACGTTTTATTGGGATGTTTTTTATGGTGTTTCATGCGGCAACCTAACACACTGCACCTAACCATAATAAATGCAGTATTCTGCAAGTTCTAGCACTACTAACAAGCACAATTTTCGCGTAGAACACTAAATTTTCTTGAGAACACTGAAAAAAACAAGTCGCTATGACAACTGATGTACTTGATGTTGGCTGTGCTAAAACATGGCGACCGGCCGCAGGGAGAACTGTTCATAGAGATGTATAATGCCTGGTCCATAGATTCCTAGGTTCATGCCTAAAATATACCGTACGCCTGAGCCTGAGCCTGAGGTCTCGACCTCAGGCTTGCGAGTTTGTTGTTTTTAAACTGTCAAGCCCATTTTAATAAAATACTTACTCCAAATATAAAACGCTAAGTTTTAGAATATAGAGATCCATTTCTAAGGGCCCACTAATCAGTAATTACGAACAACGGCCCGAAACTGTAATCTTCCCATAAATCACCCATAATCTGCCTCAGATGAAACGCAAAAAAAACTGTCAAACGCGCCGCCATTTTGTAAAATGGCCGGAACGCGAACACTTGTCTTGTGGGTTTTAAAGTTTTTGTGGATTACAGGATCATAGATGCTTTCTTTGGAGCCATTAGGGGCATTTTATACCCGCACCCGGAGATAGGATTATGAATCTTTTGCCACAGTTTGGCATAGATTATTTTTATTCTTTTTACCAAAATTTGCTCACAGGTCCCATCGAAATAGGTGGGATAAACATTCTACCCAAAGGGAGTCCTCACCTAACCCAAAGCCCGCACAGACTAAATGAAGTAGGTACTTCTATCATAAAGGTAGGGGCATAAAGAGGTTTTATTCTGACGGACCTACAGAAAGCTTAAAACTTCGTCGGGTCGATAAAATAATAGTTCAAACTTTAAAAGTAAACAAATCGAAATCAAAGTATTGCAACAGGCGGGTGGCCCACTTACCACTGCGGTCCAATTTCATCTATTAAGGCCAAGGACTTTGTATTGTAACGGACATTTTGAGATTAGATTGGGAGAGGTCGGTTGCCAAAAGATCAGCATCCATACTAAATAAAAGTGATAAGAGGCTTATAGGGTCGTATGCTAAATAAAATATAATGCAAAAATATCTATGCCTTAGTCCCGAATGTTGATAAAAAAATCGTTACTCAAGCATAGATTTGAGTACAGTTTTTCATACACAAATCTATGCTTGAGTCCGGATCAGTTCTTGGGCAGTAAATCAGCAAGTAAACAAAGTTTGACCATTACCCGTACCTTAAATTCTAATCTTAGCTGTTGGAACAGTATTTAAAAACTGAACTGTTTAGACAGACGTCATGAGGTGACGTGAAAATGTTGTGTGAAAATTTTCTCTGCTATGAAGAATAAATTCTAATTCCTGATCCTAGTTTTTTCGATCCTTCCGTCCATAATCCATCAGGTTATGGGCCCAGCACGCTCCAGGACGCTCCAGGACGCCCCAGAATCACCCAGAAAAAAAAATTCGGCAAGATTATTAATTTTTTCAAAAATTACACTATTTGTAAAAATATTTCATTGCTGAACGGGTTATAGTGTGGTGGATCGTCATGGCAAGTAGTTCGACGGCAGGATCAATACCGGTCGATAAGCTGAAAGGTATAAACGACTATAATACTTGGAAATTCCTTATGCAAATGTACCTGAGGCATGAGGATATGTTTGACTGCATATCCTCGGAAGATGCATGTAAGGACGAGAAGAAGCGGCAGAAGGCTTTAGCAAAGATCTGCTTGTCGGTGAGTGTGGAGGTGCTTCCGCATGTACGCAACGCTTCTTCTGCATTTGAGGCATGGAATAACTTGCAACGAGCTTATGAGGACCGGGGCTTAAGCAGACGACTTGGATTGCTACGATCGTTTTTCGGGCTTAAGCTTAAGGAGATGGAAAGCATGGAGAAATACATTACCAGAATCACAGAACTAGCACAACAACTGCGAGAAATCGACTCACCATTGGATGACGAGTTTATAGCTGTAATCATGTTGAGTGGGCTCACAAATGATTATGATCCGCTTATCATGGCGCTGGAGAACTCAAATATGAAGTTGACTTCGGACCTAGTGAAGTCAAAGTTGCTCCAAGAGACGCAGAGGCGAGAGGACAAGTTTGAGGCACCGGAGGCATCGGCTTTGTTAGTTAAAAAGGCGGTGAGATGTTTCAAGTGTAAGAAACTTGGTCACTACAAGAAGGATTGTCCGACCAACACCAGCAGCAAGGCGAAGGACACCAGCACCAAGGTGAAGGATTCCACCAAGGAGGCAATGCTGACAGCGCTTGCGGTGAACGTCAAAGACAATTGGTGGTATATTGACTCTGGAGCTACGAATCATATGTGTAATAGGAAAGACATAATGAGTGAGTGCGTTTCGGTTCAACCGGTGGACGTACATGTTGCCAACGGGGCAAAGTTAGTAACGGCCGGTCTAGGGAGTGTGTTAGTTAAGTTAAAGAACTGTGAAAAGTTGATTAGTAACGTTTACTATGTACCTAATTTAAGTACTAACCTTTTGTCAGTAAGTGAGTTGACTAGGAAGGGTTTTACGGTTAAATTTGATAGTAAACAATGTAAAATCATGCGTACTGGTAATGGGATAGTAGCAACAGCGTCATACAACAATGGGGTCTATCAACTAGACACTGTTGGGGAGTCAGGGATTGCCATGAGTTCTAGGGTGAAGCCTGAGACCTGTGAGGAGTCGCAGGAGGTACGCAGTGGAAGACGTGCTGCGGACAAGGTGACACAGGAAGTTTGGCATAAGAGGTTAGGTCACCTCAACTCCAGAAGTATGAACCTTATGAAGAATGGGATGGTTTCAGGTATGCATTTTGATGAAAATAATTACAAAAATTGTGTGGCCTGTATAGAGGGAAAACAGACTAGGTTACCCTTTCCCAAGAAATCTGGTAGTAGGTCTAAGGTGATTTTAGGCCTGGTGCACACGGATGTATGTGGTCCGTTGCAGACACCATCACTCGGTGGTGCAAGGTATTTTGTCACATTCATTGATGATTTTTCTAGGAAAACGTGGGTTTATTTTCTGAAAACTAAAGATGAGGTCTTCAATAAATTTAAGAGCTTCAAGGTGCTAGTTGAAAATGAAACTGATAGAAAAATTAAATGTTTGAGGAGTGACAATGGAACTGAATATGTTAATCGTGCATTTCAGAACTTTTTACAAGCCAGCGGAATCCGACACCAGACTACGGTACCGCGATGCAGTTCCCAGAATGGGGTAGCGGAGAGAGCCAACCGGACGATAATGGAGAAGGCTCGGTGCATGCTCCAAGATGCAGGCTTGGATAAGAAGTTCTGGGCGGAAGCCGTGAATGCAGCTGTCTACCTGAAGAACCGCTCGCCTACTAAGGCGGTAATGGGCGTCGTTCCAGAGGAGAAGTGGTCTTCGAGAAAGGTAGATGTCAGACATATTCGGGTTTTTGGGTGCGTTGCTTATGCTTTGGAGGAAAACCGAAAAAAACTAGACTCCAAGAGCAGGAAATGCATATTCGTGGGTTATTTTGAGGACAGTAAAGGTTACAGACTGTTAGATCCATCATGTCCTAAGAAATGCATCAAAGCAAGACATGTTACTTTCTTGGAAAATGTATTTGTTAAGGGAGGTACACATGAGGATAACAAAGACATTTCAGTCGATATTTACGAAGGTCCAACCGATTCAAATAGTTCTGAGAGTAGGTTGGTAGAGTCTACTTCTGCTTCACCAGAATCTCCTGAGAGGATACACTCGTCTGACACAGAGAGTGATGAAACAAGGGTAGAGGAGGCAGACAACTCGTCGGATCCAACTTATGTTCCAGGTTCTTCAGAGGAGGAGTCATCTGAAGAAAAGTCGTCATCAGAGCTGGAGTTTGAAGATGTACACGAATACGCGCAACTGGCTGGGTTAACAGCTGTAAAATGTTGAGAGTAATGCGGCATTTGCAAGGTACGGTAGAGTATAGTCTCGCGTTTGAGAAAGGTGACATGCGGATTACTGGCTACGCGGATGCGGACTGGGCTGCAAATGAAATAGATCGGCGTTCCTATACCGGGTATGTGTTTCATATTGGTAACTCATTGGTTTCGTGGGAAAGTCGTAAGCAGAGAACTGTGGCTCTCTCCAGTGCTGAAGCAGAATACATGGCAATCTCTGATTCGTGTAAAGAGGCAGTGTTTCTACGTACGTTTTTACTTGAATGCATGAATTTAACTTGTGAAATAACTCTGTGGAATGACAGTCAGTCAGCACAGAAATTGTGTGTAAATTCTATTTGTCACGCAAGGACCAAACACATTGATATCAGGCATCATTTCATAAGGCAGTTGGTTAGTGAAAAGATTGTACGCATAGGCTATGTACCTACTGATGAAATGATAGCAGATGTGTTGACTAAATCATTAGCTAGGGAAAAACATGTCAAGTTTATTTCAGTGTTTTTAAAGTGTATACCTAGATAATGTTTAGTAAATGGTGTTGTTTTGTTTTTATATAAAATTTAATTATTATATAGGAACAGAGAGGTTTTTTTTTGTAAGTGCTTGTTTATGTTTATAAATCGTATGTAAATGAAAGTACTTATGTAATGTTATGTAGAAGCTGAGGTAACTAGCTTTAATACATGTATATAGGTAACCTAGGCAGGACAATAGGTATTTTGTTGCCTAGGAATATTAACTGTTACGGTTAAGTTTTAGGTCTATTATTAGTTAATAATTAATCATTATTAATTAAGGGGTAGTGTTGGAACAGTATTTAAAAACTGAACTGTTTAGACAGACGTCATGAGGTGACGTGAAAATGTTGTGTGAAAATTTTCTCTGCTATGAAGAATAAATTCTAATTCCTGATCCTAGTTTTTTCGATCCTTCCGTCCATAATCCATCATTAGCCAACCAAGATAGTCGAAATGAAGACTAAAACACACTGAAGTAGTCAAGTATTATCAAGATAGGTTTCGAAATGGAATTAAGATCCGATAGAAACTAGAGGTAAGGGTAGGTTCAGAGCCCGTAGTCTGAATTTTGTTATGTTGATTTGCAACAAGCTAGAATCGAGAAATTAGCAGTTTTTGTATGGAGAAAAACAGTTTGCAAATCTCTCGCTAGAGTTGCTTATCGGATTTTCATATAAAATATGTCGCAAGTTGCTTCTCGATATGCGTTTCGATCAACAAAACCAAACAAAACTAAACAAAACTTAGACTACGGGCTCTGTTCAACTTGATGTACTAACCTACAGGTTCACCTAGTAATTATTTATTTATTCTACTTTACCTAACACATATTTGCCGTTCTTGAAGTAAAGCTGAGCCTGTGCATACTATTTTTAGTTTTCCTGCAGTTTTATCTAAAAGATGGTTCTACATTGAACTAATAAATTCTATAAGAGCCTAAATAATAATGAACTGAAGGCGTTAACCTCATGCCCTTGGAATTTGGGACGGATTATAAAGAGTTAGGTGCACGTGTTTGGAGCACTCATTTGAATTTTGAACGAGCGTCCTGTCAACTATCAAACCAGACAGAATAGACTGAATAGATTACAGCATAAGAAACTCTCGAACTAAACTAGAACTGTCAAAAAACTAACGAGATGTATGAAAATCTCTCTTCTTTTCTTGTGGCTGTTCGGTGGCTAGGGCTGACACGAATTTGCCAATGTCAGTGTTTATTAGCGTTTACTGGTTTACTAATCTTTTAAGAAAAGGCGGAGATCTGAGTAGGGAGATGTATGAAACAGAGGGGCATAACTAACTGACTTTACTCTCAATATTGGCACAATAATATTGACACTTTGGCCCTCCATCCCGTTTGTGATACTAGACTAAACAGACACTGGCAGAATTATAACAACAAGTTACAAAATAAATAAATAAATAAATATTCACGGACACTTAACACAACGCCTTCTAGTCCCAAACTAAGCAAAGCTTGTACGATGGAAACTAGATGGCTGATAGAATACATACATAATTTTTTTTTTGTAAATACATACTTATAATACATAGAAACACCCAGACACAGAACAAACATCTATGTTTACAACACACAAATGTTTGTTCTCAAAAGCCATAAATCAAGAAGTTAAAGTTGACACTTTGACAGTGTCATCATCATTGACAGCCCGACTGTAGCCTCTGTTGGGTGTAGCCAATTTTATAAAAAAAATAGCCACCTACATTACCTACCTAGGTACAAGTCCCGGTGAAAGAAGAGGGGCGTTTTACACAGCCAAACATATTCAGACTTCTGCACAAGGTCAGCGCTACTAAACCGTGCCGGTACCTATATATATATTGTGCCTACACTTCCTACCCATTACCATTAGATACAGGTTAGTGATTGGCCTTCTCTCTAGTAAATCTTTGAATTCCCTTACATTTTGATTTGGTAGTTTTCTTTTCCCTAGCGATTGTAGAATCCACGAACTAGACTAGTTGTATTTCTGATTATTATTTTCTACAAGCCTCTAACTAATGACTAAAGCCACATTAAATAAGCTCTTTCGTTTTCCCAATTAGTGCTATTAACTGCAAACCATCTGCCGCAATGTTCTCATGCAGGGCCATAGCGCGCGAAAACCGTTACAGATGACGTAAGATGAACGTTGTGTTGTGGTTCAAATTTAGAACAGAGATTGTGTTGTTTTATGAATAGCTATTGTTTTTTTGTCAATTGAGGTGATAGCACATCGTCAAATTATAGTACTTCCACGAAGCCTTGGATTCATAAACAATGTAGAGACTCCTCTAGAGGCCGATTCAGGTGCTGCGCTAGGCGAATTCTGGTTGAACAGTTGACTGACTTTTTAGCCTTAGACAATACCACTGAAATAACTTAGCAGGACTTTTACCAAAAGAAAAAAAATGAAATAAAACTATGTATTTGCTTACCAAATTCAGAATATGAATCTTTCACTTTGAATAAACCTCGTCCCCATTAACCAAACATAGAGCAGGCATAATCAAAGAATATACTTACTGTAAGGTGACGTTCAGGGTTTTTTATATTTAAATTTGAGCCTCATAGGATTGAAACAACTTACAAAGGAAGATATAACAATGAAAATAAACAAATATTTAGATAAATTCACGTTGACAAAACAAAAATAACCTCGAAACAGAGATAAATTGATTTGACAACGTGAGGTCATCTTTGCTGAGGATAATGCAAAATTCCGTTACATTATCGATTTTTTTTAATTTATTATTATGTACAACTGCGGCCTTCCGCTTATCGCGTCCGTTGGTATGTTTAATAATGATGAGGATAACAAATGAGAAACCTACATCATATAATAAAACTATAGAATTACTAGCTGGTCTACGCAGGATTAGAAGTGCTATTTGTTATGCGAAATTTTCTAGGCGTTCCTGAAGAGTTCACGTACCGTTGATTTTCCGAAATGAAAAGTAGCCTATGTGTTAATCCAGGGTCACGGACAATATATATTTCAAGTTTCATCCAAATCGGGTCAGTAGTTTTTGCATGAAAGAATAACAAACATCCATACATCAATACACACTTTCGCGTTTATAATATTAGTAGGATAGGATTTATAATTATTCGCGTAACGAGGCGCGTATCACACAGGGTATGTTTAAAAAAAATAAAGACGAAGACATCAAAAAAAATGTGCATGTTTTTTATTGGCAGTAAAAAAAAATCTCAACCAATTATTTTATCATTCAAATATAATCCCTTCTTCGCGCACTGATGAAAGGGATTAAAAGTTAAAACAAGTATTTTTTCTTCTATTGTTTACGTACGCCCTACTTATGCAAAGGTTTGCACTACCTGTCTAAAATAATAACTATGCGAGCCCTTTCATAGACAGTAGTTTTGTTTAAAAGAGTCTATTGTTAGAATTTGCAAGTTGGGTAGGTTGACCCGTGACGCTTGATAACAATGACATATATAATAAACTGGTTTTTTTTTAAGATTTTTTATGATGCCCACAAATGTCAAAAAAAAAAAAAAATTTAAATTAAACAAAAAAGACATGGCCTTAAAAAAAATAGTGTGTAGAGTCCCTCCGCGCGGAAGAAGTTATACATTAAGCACAGAGCGAGAGTGAATGCGTGGCATTCACTCTCGCTCTGTGTTTAATGTGAAATTAATTTAGTATTTATTTTTATATACTTAACCAATATGCAGTACTTATTTAGTTAGAAAAGGTTCTAGGCTCATGTTGCCTAAATCAGAACTAGATGGCGCTGCTAAGTTTGGTCGGATCCTAGAACGCGCTATCGAAGTGTTTTGCGTTTTGTGGGGGTCTCGGTATGTGATCAATCTCGCTCTGTCTCTTTCTATTCCCCCTACCCAGGAGCGTTAAACGCTTGGAAGTCGCATTAGAAGTATAACTTCAAAAAGCTAGTGTGCTCAGATTGATCAGTTTTTGGGCGATTTTCAATATCAAAAAATCTATGCTTACTGAAAGTGCACTTTGATGTAATGTGTGTGACAGAAGCAAGTAATGTAAATATGTGCAAGGGATTCTATCGAATTCTTTCGAGCTGTCAAACAATATAAATTTTTAAGCTGAACTGAAGAATTTTGAATTTCCCATGACAACGAAACATGCCCTAGCCGCCGCCGGGGTCACGACCCCGACAACTTCCCGTGCGAATCTGGATCATCTGTTTGTCTATTGTTATTTTTTTTTTAATTCTCAAGCTTCCGGATGGCAACGGTACATACATACATGCTACATATCTTATACAGCCGGGTGCAAAAATTTGGGGGTGAATTGTTATAATTTGAGACATTGCGTTCCCATAAGATGTACAGTACATTGTAGGTATTGTTGGTTTGGGTTTGAGATATACTGTGGCAGATGTCCAAAAGTGACCGGAAAATCGATTGGCATTTGCGAGGGTTCGATATTGACATGTTATCAATAGGTTGAACTGTTATTTATAAGATGCTATTTGTAAATTAGTCTACACAATACAATTATCCCACTAGGTGGGGTCGGCACAACATGTTTTTTTCTTCCATTCTCCTCTATCATTCGTCATCTCAGTGTTCACTCCTCTCCTATGCATATCATCTTTTACACAATCCATCCATCTTTTCTTGGGCCTACCTCTTCCTCTATATCCATCCACATTCATACTTAGCACTCTCCTCGTTACATGACTCTCTTCCCTCCGCATGACATGCCCATACCACGCTAACCTGTTGCTCCTCATTTTCTCTGTCACAGGTGCCACTTTCAGACTTCCTCTAAAAAAAACCAAAATCCAAAATTAAACCTCCTCTCAAAATTAAACTAGTTCGTCGTATTAAAAAATAAAATACTTCGTAAATAGCTAAATGAATACTTTTTGTTACTTTTCCACTCTGGAATATCACTACATAACAAAATTATCAATTTTGGTTATGGGCCCAGAGCGATAAATATTTTTAAATTATATTTTTCCATACAACATATTTACTGGGTAAACTAAGGAATATATCAATTTATCTCGTCATAATCTATGTCTGTTTACATCCCAAACCGTAAAAAAAGTATTCATTAAAAAAATACAAGCTAAAAATGGAAAAACTATAAGCACAAAGATGGTTATGGGCCCAGCTAGAAGATAAATTACTTCCAAACTTAAGCCGAGATTCCCGAGGCTGTATGAGATGGTAATAAACTTGCAGTAAGAATGAGAAAGACAGGACGCAAACAGAGATAACCCTTTGTCGCGTGGCGGTATGCTGTACAGTCGCGAAGAGAAGCTGTAGTAAGACTTTCACACACCAGAGGTTTATATTGTACCAGTGTACAATATAAACAAATGTCCAATCCAAAAAAGATCTAAGGTATAATAAACAGAGTGTGAAAGTTGAGTTTTATCTTTTTTTATAATTCCTATCTTCTAAATAAAGAGTCTATCAGCTAGGGATGTTCAGTTATGTCAATACAAATTAAATTAGCAAGTTTTAACCATAAAATAGACATTCAACGAATAACAAAATATGCACCTAATATTCAAAATAAATTCAAATACGTAAATTTCAACATTTTTATGATAAAATCGCTCAAAAAATAAAACTCTGACTCACAACTCAAAGATACATACATAGATATATGAATAATTTAATTCATATTGACGGATAAAATGTATCGTACGTAACGTACACATTATAAAAAAATACATAAATTTGGTAAACTATTCAATAAAACCTTACCTAATTATACATCTTTTTTTTAGTACCTAGTATCAACACAAAGAATAATTTGCTAATAAACCAATGTATTTTCCATAATTTTATAATTTTACTTCTATTGAAGTTATACTTCTAATGCGACTTCCAACAAGGTTGCGTTAAACGGGAAGCGTCAAATGAGAGTGATCACATACGGAGAACCCCACAAAACGCAAAACACTTCGATAGCCCGTTCTAGGATCCGACCAAACTTAGCAGCGCCATCTAGTTCTAATTTAGGCAACATGAGCATAGAACCTTTTCTAACTAAATAAGTACTGCATATTGGTTAAGTACATAAAAATAAATACTAAATTAATTTCACATTAAACACAGAGCGAGAGTGAATGCGTGGCGGAGAGACTCCATGCACAATTTTTTTATTTTCTTGTAGTTTTCTGGTAAGCACTTGTTCATTCGCCGACACAAGGACCACATTATTGTCCACATCCTGCCGATAGCACAACACTCGGTGTCGGTTACATAGGTAGTGACTGTAGCTACACTGTGTCGGGTCGACGCTCGAGCATTCCATTGTTTGCTCTACATTTCTAATGAATACTATTAGCGAGGAAACCATCCAATATCAAGAAGGGCGGACGATTTTGCATAAGATTCTAACAAAGAGTAATTATCTAAAATCTCAAGTAATTTATTATTGTTTTTTTAACAATAACGCAAAAGCTAAAATCAATGTCAAACAGCATCTATTTGACATCAAAAAGACCATTTGAGGTAAGTAATAAATTCTTTGTTACCAAGGCCTGAGCCATACCAAAAGTCATCTCTTTGACACCAAAAAGCCTATTTGAGGTAAATAGTCAATTATTTATTACAAAAAGAACCCACTATATCGTAAGCTCCAGCATGCTATCAGCGGAAAATAGACATAAACTGTCAATTTTTCTACATATAAAATAGAAAAACTAAGTCTGTATGATTCATCATATCTTTGTCAGAATAAACCTTGCTCAAAGGGCTACGTATGCAGCTCATAAAAGAGTTAACGCATGACTGTATTGCACAAGACAATTACCAATTAGAACAACGTATTATTGCGTCACAGGACAGGACTCACAGGAAGAATTCATTTGACATGACACTGTTGACATAGTACGTATTCCTGGTTATGTAACGTATAATGCACTGATTGAATTTTTAAAAAATACTAGTTTCTTTCTACCCAAAACACAACAGAAAGAATTATTTTGTAGTTGTCTGACATTTTCACACAACGCCAAAAAACAGCAATTTTGAATTTAAGAGAGGTTATAAGCAAATAAATATAGCGAGAGGCAGAACAAAATAGGAGAGAATAAAATCTAAATATATAAAACGCTTTTGAAGCTGACTGACAATCAACGCACAGCCTAAGCTATAAGTCCTAGAAGTACGAAATTTGGAGGGTAGTATCCTTATATAATGTAGGGGTGCAGTAATAAAAGATTTTTGAAAAGTCACACCATAAAGGGTCTAAAATTAGGATCAAAGATTTTCACCAAATAATGCGTATGCTGCTACCACGCGAGCAGAGTCGCGGGCGACAGCTAGTAATTATATAAAAATTGAAGACAGCGGTAAAACAGCTGAAAACCAGAAAAACACAATAAGCATTGCTCAGTGGATGACTTTTTTACGCACCTGTTACATTTAATTTAATGAATGTAAAGTCAAACCTTTTACTTTCCTATTCCATAAAAAAACTGAACATTCCCTTTTCATCATGCCTGTACTTCATTCTAAATTCAAAAGGTAACGTCTTCGCTTACATCATTATGCCTCCAATCTCAGGAATGGAAAACAAAATCAGTAAAAAAAAACTTGCTCTATGGAACAGGTCTAACGGCCGTTGTTTTTGTTTCACTCAACCATCTCTTTCTTGTAATGAGCGATTGTGGAAATTCTATGCGTTTTCCCAGCACATACAAAGACTAGTAATACTAAAGTTAGTATTCATGTTTAATTTTAGACATTTTTTGCTTGATATCTTAGGTCCGTATTAGCATTTAAAAAATATATAAGTATTCTATCAACAATCTAGTTCCCATAGTACAAGCTTTGCTTAGTTTGAGACTAGAGAGCGTTGTGTAATGTCCACGAATATTTTATTTATTTATTTTATTTATTTACTTGCTGCTCAAGTATAAACCTGGACCGAACGGAATCAAGCATAGGGATCTTTTGACAGTGTTGTATGAGAATCTTGACTCAAATCTGTGTTTGAGTCACGCTAAGTCTGAGGCCGGTATGCCGATACAATGTTTTGGTATTGGCTTAGCGGGCCTAAGACTTAGCGTTACTCAAGCATAGATTTGAGTAAAGATTCTCATTTTTGTATGAAACTCTAGAAAATTTCTGTATGAAACTCTATGAGAATCTTGACTCAAATCTGTGTTTGAGTCACGCTAAGTCTGAGGCCGGTATGCCGATACAATGTTTTGGTATTGGCTTAGCGGGCCTAAGACTTAGCGTTACTCAAGCATAGATTTGAGTAAAGATTCTCATTTTTGTATGAAACTCTAGAGAATTTCTGTATGAAACTCTAGAGAGTTTCATACAGAAATCTATGCTTGAGTCCGGATCAGAACTTGAGCAGTAAATCAGCATACGGGCCTAAGTTCTTTAATCAGAATATTATCTAAGGCGTTATGTCAATGTCGCATGATGATGAGGTATATCTATATTACGAAATGTTTAACTTAACAAAAGTACCGCTAATCTCCATAAAAGACATTTACCACACTCCTTCTAAAACGCAAGATAAATAACCAAAGTTCAAAACTAACATTACAACATGGCCGTTTGTTGACGTGCTCACTTGTGAAAAAAAAAGTAAACATGCCCTTTCTATTTACAAATTATGAATCTGTGTCCCGTTCGGAATTCTCTATGGTACAACTAGTGTAGTACTGTGGCTTGGATTGCAAGTAGTGCAGTAGCGTATCTCATAATAATGCACACAATAATATTCCTGTACTGTACATAGTAAGTACGTAGGTACCTAAATACTTTTTAACCGACTTTAAAAAAGGAGGAGGTTCTCAATTCGGTTGATTTTTTTTTATGTTTGTTACCTCATAAATCCCTCATTTATGAACCAGAAATCCTGATTTTTTTTATCAAAATCGGTTCGGTAGTTTGGGAGTTTAATAGAAAAAACTGGAAAAAACACGTCATCCACGTACACGACATCGCGTATTTTGTTTTCCTGTGACTTTTCAATGGTGTTTATGATCAATAGAACAAGCTCAATAAACTATTATCATCATCATCATCTGATGGTGAAGCTGTATCAAATGAAGTATGAAGTTGAAGTCGGTTTTTTCAAGTTTTTAAACTTATAAATTATTTGCTTTTTTGTTGACTCATAATATCTCGAGGTAGGCATTTTCTCAACACACATTACAACACACAGACGAGACACGGAGATGAATTTGAATATTCGATTCGGGAATGCAGGTGGGCTGTTCGAAACAGGTTTACTTTTATTAGATTTCGTCTAGTCAGCATTTTGAATTTAGAAATGTTAATGTGTAGGCGTTCAATGATCCCAGGGTGTGGTCAAAACGGGTCAAGGAGGCCCAAATAGTTTAATTATTTTTAAACGCGCCGTGCTGAGATTTAGTGATGAGAGTGTACCAGAGCCCCGAGTCTGTGCATTTGTTTTGACTCTCGACTCGGGTATAGCACACGCAAATGCATTCGCAAAGCGAGAAATTTTGTTGGGAATTGCATAATTCCCAAATCTCCCGCTAGAGGCGCTTGTCCGGTTTTAATACAAAATTTCAGTCCGTAGTCTGCTACGCGCTCTGATTATCAAATCTTGGAAAAACCCGTTCTTTGTTGGTTTTACTTGAGCTAAAAAGTAACCTAAGAAAATATGTTGGTTTAGCAATTTATTTCGTACCTATACTTTCGGAGGGTCAAGGATCAATTCACCCCCCACGTAATAAAAAGCAAGAGCTAAACTACCTAACTAAGAGTAAAATAAATATAAACTATTAAAAAAAACCTAATAAACCTAGTGACTGACTACAAGTATAGGTCACTTAAAAAGTGTGTTTTAAAATTCTTCAAGGGCCACGGTAACAGTTTCCCATCAGGCCGGCCGTACGTTGGTTTGTCTACTTCTTATATAAAATTCTCGTGTCACAATGTTCGTTCCCGTACTCCTCCGAAACGGCTTGACCGATTCTCATGAAATTTTGTGGGCATATTGAGTAGGTCTGAGAATCGGCCAACATCTATTTTTCATAACCCTTAGTGATAAGGGAGCAAAGCCGCGGGCGACAGCTAGTTGTTGTATAATATTTTTTTTAATCTAATTTTATTTTATCATAGTTAAATAAAAGAACGTTCAGTTTTAAAACCGCTTAACTCATTCTAAAGTAGTCTAGACCAGATTGAAGATGATAAAAAATCATTAAGAGTTGCCCAATAAAAACTCAGAAACTAGTTAATAATTGATTTCAGAAATGAAATCACATTAATTTTAGTCATTTTTAACCTAGCAAATAGGTACACCGTTCTTATCTGTTGGGTATTTTCCGACCCATTGAACCGTAGGCCGGTTTCAGAGCCCTGAAAACGGGCTTAGGGTCACTACGCCCAGTGGGGGAGATTTTTTGAGCTGTTTTCATACGAAATCATTGGTATTCTGTGATGTGACTAAATAGTGACATTAGAGCGTTTCAGCGCGTTTTTTGCCGTCAAAAGCTTCTTGTTTTTGTATATCTGTGGCTACATCGCTTGACATTATGCTGGGCAGCGAAAGCAATTCCGAGCTTGCGATATGGGGGTAGTTGTTAGTTGGTAGATAATGCGAAATAGCATTAAGCTTGCCTCTGGACGGGTTTTTAATAATAAAATTGTCTATAAAGAATTCATGACTTGCTGACGTTTTGGACAAAATATTAATCTAATCTAATCTAGGGTCATCAAAGATCCAACATTTTATATTTAGAAAGATGACAACACTATCATAGAGGATCAACTTTTCATTGTTGTGACGTCATTTCCTATTACCTCACCGTAAAGGACATTATTTAAATTTATTCTGTGAGATTTGAATAAGTCAGTATTGAAATTCTGTAGACAGAGGGACTACCTAGTAACAGTATGTTATAGATGCTATTTAGAATTTTTGTTGACAAAGCTGAGAGGATGATACTGTGCTGGGCAAGCCTTCGCCATCTTAATAATCTTAATAGCTCTACCTTCCGTGCTTGTGGGTCGTGGGTTCGTCCAAGAACAAACATTTGTGTGTGGCCAGTGGCCAACATGGCTGGTTCTATATCTGGGTGTTACTATGTACTATAAGTATGTATTTACAAAGAAAAAAAGAAGTAAGTATTCAAAAAATTTAAAGTATGATAGTATTCTATCAGCCATGTAGCTCCCATAGTACAAGCTTTGCTTAGTTTGGGACTAACGGGCGTCGTGTGAAATGTCCAGGGATATTTATTTATTTTATTTATTACTAGCAGCGCCTCGCGGTTTCACCCGCGTAATTCCCGTTCCCGTGGGAATTCCGGGATAAAATATAGCCTATGTTCATCAGGGATAATGTAGGATTCTAATGGTAAAAGAATTTTTTTAATCGGTCCAGTAGTTTCGGAGCCTATTCAATTCATACAAACAAACAAACAAACAAAAAATCAAACCTTTCCTCTTTATAATATTTGTATAGATGTATAGATGTATAGATGTATAGATGTATAGATTGTATAGATAGAGATACCTCCTTAAAAATGACCCCTGATGCTATAAACAATTTTTTTAATTTTTCAGGAGAACATTATGCATGCCTTTCGGTTTACATTACACTTCTTGTCGATACCATATACATTATTCGTCCATTTCAAATTTTCAATACCAACTTATTGCTTGTAGGTAGAGTTTCGTAAGTAGAGGTTTGCCGGAAGAAAACTCTTATTAGGGTTAAAGCTCGCCTTTGTACATATCTTTAGTTTTAACTTTGTTTGCTCATATTCTTCAGTGTACAATAAAGAATTGAAGAATTTTGTAGGTAGAGAAAGCTATAAGAGTTGCCTTAATTCCGACACTCAAATTCACATTCCAATTATTTATTCCGTACATTCTATTCGTAGTACCTTTCTGTTACCAGTTAGAAAACAAAAAGTCCACGAAATTCGAGCGATAAAAATGAACGTCAAGCACGTGATTCGGCCGTTATTTTTTATCCTTGTCTAGTACCTCTCTATCGCTCGAATACTCACATTCGACAGGCACGTATGTTATGATAGAAAACTAGTGATAAGACTGGCTTTTTTCGTGGTTTTCACATAAACCTTCGGGGCTAACTCTCGAATTCTAATACCGCGTTCACACTATGCCCATGCCGCTGTCAGCGTTATTGCCGTGGACTTATTGAAACAGCAACATCGCCTTTATTCTCAATAGGAAGCTAGGTCATGAATTTGGGCCGGAAGCCGGGGCAGAGGCATGTTCGTGTTCACACTATGCTCGTGCCCACTTCCCTGCCCAAGTTCCTACCGACTGCGGCATAGTGTGAACGCAATATAACGATGTTGGTAGAGGCTCCTCCAGAGGCAAATTCAGGCGCTGCGTTAGGCTAATAGCTGGTTGAATTAAAACGGTTTGGCGTTCTGATGAGCTTCCATTTATGAATCCGAAGGCGAGTCAACTACCATACCTGCTTACTTAATTTTAAGCAAATATTTTTTTCTTAATTAAAATATCGGCTCATCCTATTATAGGACACTGATGTAATTTTCTAGGTAACAGGTTATTTGGAATTTATATAGAATAATACTTAATAAAATTATACGTAAAAGCATAGGGTCTTAGAAGACCCCGGGGTAAATTTTTCTACAAAATATTGAAAATCCCATCAAGTTGTCCCCACCAGTGGGGATTATGTTCGACGAAAAGTTTATTCAACCTAAATACTTCAAGGTCGCCGGAAATGAAAGACAACCGGAAATAAACAAGTATGTCACTGGGTGACAGTTTACAATGAACGTATAACAATCATGATAGGGCCTTTGTACACTGGCCGATACGACACCTGTATGCCCTTGGTTTAATAGCTATCAGCGAAAGTAAACGGGAATCTTCTTTTTCTATCCTATAAGTATCTTTTTCGCTGCGAAAAGCACCATCCCACTTCCCCTCCATAGGTCCTAGGCCCGTATGCTGATTTGTTGCTCAAGCACTGATCCGTACTGAAGCATAGATTTTTGTATGAAAATCTCTACTCAAATCTATGCTTGAGTAAAGATTTCAGCATAAGGGCCTTAGCCGTGGCGAGTACTTGTACCTACCAGATTATTTTAAAGTATGGTAGGTATTTATTTTATTATCCCGTTTCCTGACAATATACTATTATAGAATATTATTTATGATGTATGACATAATCATAGCATAGAGGAAACCAAAACAACTTAGCCTTGAAAACAACGGTGTGCTCAATTCGACTTATTTAATAACATTACCTATATTTAATGTCCAAAAATAAACTGTAAATTTCATTTTCTATTGTTTTATACTTAGGTATTTATTATTTAATTTTTGTACAGGAAAATCCACTTTTAGTCCACTGTCTGAATAATTTTTTACTTTCCTGTAAAAAAATATTTGGGCTGGATTGGGATTTCTGTCAAAATGGCTCCAGATTGAAATGGTCGCGGCCATTTCGCGGTGGGCATTTACTTGATCCGTATATTTTCCTTCATAAAAAAACTACAGCGCTCATAAACTAAGGGCATGGGTCAAAATTTGCCCCTAACGGTTTCCTCTCTAACGCTGTCTTTGCATACAATCAAGACAATTTTATACAGCTCCAAGGTCCACTCTTTATATTTTTATGTACATGCAATGCTACACTGGCTGTTGTGTCTAGGTTTTTACTCGAAAATCGAGACTCGCAGCCGGAGATTTTTCAATGACGTGGATTCAGGCTCTAAGGCCCGTATGCTAATTTAATTCTCAAGCACTGATCCGGACTCAATCATAGAATTTTGTATGAAAATCTACACTCAAATCTATGCTTGAGCACGCTTGAGTAAAGATTTCTGTATCCGCATACGGGCCTTAATCTGGAGTTACTCAAGCATCGATTTGAGTAGAGATTTTCATACAAAATTCTATGCTTGAGTCCGGATCAGTGCTTGAGCAGTAAATGCGAGTACAAACCTCAGAATACTAAGTACAGTCCTACATAATCTGTATTCCGAGCACATCACACAAGTACTTACGTAAGTAGCAACGAGTGTAATTTCCCGATCGCTACCAAAGGATATCATTATTTTTTTTTAAACCACACAAGGATTGTCTGTGGTCGTTCTTTTTCTCGTGAACTATTCCCATTAGTGGTGGCGAGTAAAAAATACTGGTTAGTTTGTTCTCATGACTTCTAATAGTGATAGAAAAAATCTGGTATTGATGCTTTTAGTTTTGCTTTCAAAGGTATCATGTAGCTGTCAACGTGTGGCAAAGGGTTAATCGACCTTATGTCATTTCATAGACAAATTTCATTTTTATAAAAATAAATTCGACGCAAAAAAAAAATTCACAAAAACGTAAGTTACTAAAATAAAATAAATATTCATGGACATTTTTACACTTCGCTCTATAGTCCCAAACTAAGCAAAGCCTGTAGGCACTATGCTTGTATTATCCTGAACTTTTAAGAAAATCAAAAGCTCAAAAAAATTGTCCGTCTTTTATTTCCAAAACAGTTTTTTTAATACAAAAGAGAATCTTTTGCAACCGCAAACTTCTTATTTATGAAAATATCGCGTGTCGATTCCAATTTCGAACGTTTACGCTTTTGTTCATAAACCAAAGAGTTCGATTCTGTTCGGTCACTGTTCGGTCCATTAGCAACTCATTCTGTTTTAGGCTGTTTTCACACTGCCATCGATACGATATTCATTGATCTAGTAGGCTTTCACCCCGTTTTGGGACTTTGGCACCGACAAGCATAATTTTGTTCAAGCCTCGGACATGTCATGTAGGTACTAGCACATACGTACTACTCCGGTATTAGATAAGTGATAAATACTTTCATAGATACGTGGAAGTCCTCAGAGGGCCTAGTACGAGTTTTCAGTGTATAATGTGGGTGTGAACCGTCTGACGCCCAGCACACCATTGGGCGCTGATTTGTATGGAGACACTGAGCGGATTCTTTGAGAAGCTCGAAATGCGAGTACGGGCTTGGTGTAGACCAAGCTTCTCAAAGAATCCGCTCAGTGTCTCCATACAAATCAGCGCCCAATGGTGTGCTGGGCGTCAGACGTTTCACACCAATTTACACACCAAAACTCGTACTAGGGCCTCAGGTTACATTTTTATTGTGGTATGGTTTCGTCCAACTACCCTACCCCCAGGGGTAGGGTAGGGGGTATGGTGGGTCCGAAGTGGTGTCGTCGGTATATTTGGTCGTCTACAAACATCCTATGCAAGTATTTCTATTTTCGTAATGCAAGTTGAACAAAAACCACAAAAATATTGCCCGAAGGTTGTAGTTACGTCCAAAATCGATATTATATGCAAAAAACTTTATTCAATTATGAACTTTAAATGTAACGCCTAGAGATAGTTTTTGTGTTGAATGTCGCAAATAAAAGGCAGGTGGTATCAAACCCCAATCAAAAGCTAACCATTCATTCTGGGACCCCTACTAATGGTTTATTTCGTTGATTCAAAGTCCGCGATATTTATTGTTCTACAGATAGCCGAGATATATAATAAGATAATATTAACTTTTTACGGTAAATATTTTTGACCCACAATCGTTTACAATGCGATTTTTTTAAATGAGTCTTAGAAATGAACGTAGGTACGAGTAAGTAGTTTTTTTTACAAACAGCTAAAGAGCACCTCTGAAAGTGGTAAACAATAAGAAAATAGAGTTCATCGTATTTTTAAAATAGTTTTTGTAATTTTCTGAGATATATTAATTTTTAATGTTGTCCAAATCGTCACAACAAAAATTATTAAAATCAAATGTGACAATTGGGATAATTGGGACAATCCGAATCGTCACCAAGTCATTATTTTACCACGCGGCGTCAATACGCGATACTACGAGTCAAGACCACGATAATGACGATGTGGTCCAAGTAAACCTCGTGGCAGTAATCGACTAGCTTTAGTATTCAAGAAATCACCATAATACATAGGATTTTTTTAAAGTCGGCACTCCCCCCTCTGGCTCGCACATTTAAATATTTTTAAAGATATAATAAAGGTAACTAAATGTCTTATGTGAAATTGCAGAGCTTCAGGGTGGAGAGAATAAGTTTTCTAACAAAAAAATGTGCACTTTAATTTATCGCATTGGTATAAGTTTTTTGGTTGGAAAACTTGTTTAGATCAATGTGATATTTTTACTGAACCTTTGCATTGTTATTCTCTCGACCCTGAAGCTCTGCAATTTCACATAATTACATTTAGTTATATTATATCTTCAAAAATGTTGAAATGTGCGAGCGAGAGGGTTGTCTACCTTTTACATACGCCTTATGTCATAAAGAAGGAGGAGTACGATTTTTTATTGTCTATGGCATGAAAAGTATAATTATTATGAATAACTTCGTTAGCGTCACTCTACCCTCTGCAGAGGGTGCGTGCATCTGTTGAGTTGAACGACCCCTAGGGTGCGGGGATGTATTGGGTTGTATCGATCTGCGCGCCCGCAAGCATTTCCCAGTTTTATTGTAGTTACTGGTGTAATGTAGAATATAGAGCGCTCCGGAGGGCATACAAAGTATACAAACGTAATATTTACCAAGATCACTTTCGTTTTTTTTTTAATTTATTTATTTATAGGAAAACCGACAGCACATAACCTAGATTAGGTTCAAAAATGGAAACAGTAGGCCAATTAAAGGTTTTCACGAGTAGAAAAGAAATAGATACAGAAAAAATGTGAACAAAACATAAAACAATAAGGTAGGTAGTAACATAAAAGCAGAAAGATAAGAAAGTAAAAACATTTTGACAAAGAGTACAGAAAGGAAAAAGGTTTTAGTGTTAGGTAAGTGTCTAGTAAGAGCCTTATTATTGCGAGAAAAAGTCGCTACTCAGCCGCCGCGCCGCCTCACGGATTCCACACTGGAGCAAAACAGCATTGCAAGTACCGTTCTTGTCGATTGCATAATTTGACATTTAGAATCGTCAAAATTCGATAAAAATGGTTTTATCGACAGTTGCAAATTCGTTAAATATTAACGAATTGGCAATGGTGTACGTTTACTATGTTTTGATTCTGACAAACGAAAGTGAATAACAGTGATATTGACAGTAAACTTGTAAATCATGGCAGCAGTGAACGAACGATTTCGATAAACTCTGACCTTATTTTTGGGAGTACGGATCTTTTGTCGATAAGAGATCCGTACTCGCATGGAGCGATACGATTCGATACGTTTATCGACTTTAGCGATCGACTACTAAGCGATCGATAAGAACGGTACTTGCACTGCAGATCCAGATCAATTTGCTTTGATAGTTTATTGAAATTATCGCTAACACTTTGTGTTAACCTATACTGTCCTTCTGTAACTGCTGGGCAAAGGTCTCCCCCATATCCCTCCCACCGGCTGCCTCGAACAAGGCTCTGTGGAATGTGTCGAGGTCGTCATGCCAGCGCTTCTTCGGATTTAATAATATTTGAACATAATGTTTCATTCAGATTAGTATAGTATTTTATGTTCCTAGCCATATTTAGATACATAGATAGATTACATCTTTGTTGTACTTACACCAAAATAAAAGAAAAAAAATACAAAGGAATATGAAACAAATATGAAACAAATAGGACAAACAAATATGAAGCACAATGGGCGGTCTTATCGCTATATAAGCGATCTCTAAGTCATCTGTAAGTCATATTTTGTATTAAAATACATATAGCTATGAATACTACAATAAAATAAAATGTTTTGATCTTGTTTGGGTCATTTCTCGCTCCTTGAACTCAAAGACTTCCAATGCTCTCTATCCCGAACTTCCTTTCGAAGGCGCCAAGTTCGTCTCGCCAACGCTTTCTCGACCGACCCCGAAACCGCCGAAGCCCACCTTCAGGGCCCACATGAATAGGAAGACCTATTTTATTTTTAAGTCTATTTATATTAGTATAATTTAGTAGTTTTAAATGCAAACCAACTATTATTATGCTATCATACGCCAAAGTTGCGTAAAATTCTAAATAATAAATAAATAGTATAAGTACCTATGTACAGTAATTTTATACCACACAATATTTGAGGTGGTCTCGATACGGGCGCATTGTGGACCATAGACCACAGACTATTAAACACCCTCGTCTATACTCTATCTACAGCATTGTCCATGGTTTTTTTGTGGGTCGGACTAGTTTTTAATCGTGCGTGTCATCAGTAAAAAAAAGCAGGCAAACTCGTATGAGTTAGTGGCCAACTCTGGTGACGGAATTTTTAGGCAGACCTAAAGCCTCCGTCATGGCTTAAGGACTGCTAGAGCCGGGACCGACAGCTTAACGTGCACTCGGAAGCACGGAAGCGCTCAGATGTAAATGCCACTAGCGGTCACCCACCCATATAGTGACAGCGCAGAACGTCGCTTAACTTAACGTTGCCATCAGTTATATCACTTATACTACCTACCTACTTTTAGCGGTATCTTTATTTGTCTGTAAGAGTATTAGACTAATAATTGTTGATTACCTTTCAATTTACGTCGCTGAGTGCGACCATTAACTTGATTATTTGACCGAGGTGTAGACAGACACTCTCACTTTCTTTTTCATGTTCTTGTTTCGTCAAAATAGTCAAATATACAAATATACTATTATGTCAATAGTTGGTCAAATTACCTAATTTTAAGTAAAAGCCAAATACATCCAACCAAGCACGGTGAGTCGAAACGAAGGACCACAATTTTAATTTGTTAGGACGCTAAAGTATGCATAATAAGAGAATAAAGGCTTTGCACATACTACAAAACATTATCTTTAAGATATTTTCCTTGTGTCTTATATTTTTCTTATTATGTCGTTATGACATCCAGTCGCTCGATTGTTTATATGAGACCATACATGATTATTACATGATATTTTTTCTTATGTCGGATAAGATACGCGCTATACAAAATGCTTCTTGTCTTGTGTTCGTGTATTATAATGGGCAAAAGGCCTGACCCTTCTTAGGTGTCTAGTAGTACGTTTTTGTAACGTTTGTAACGTAAACGCAACGTGTCAATCTTGGACGTTAACGGCACGTCACGGTCCTGGCTTTGCAGTTACGGGGGTGTTCTACACATCCTAGTTTACCTACTGAATGATAAGTAGTAGAATCGACACCTACACCGGTTGCTACACCCTGTGACTGACGTGACCAGACAGGCGAAACTCTCGAACTAGACTCGTGCATTCGAAAAACGAACAATATATGAAACAGGGGTCAAAATTTGAATCACGTTTCATACAAAGCGATATTTTCAGTGTGTAATTTTGGTAGAATGGGAGTCCCGGTTCTTCTTACGTAGAAACTACGTACCTATTACATATTCTTTAGTTACACCACTAACCACTAAGATAGACACGGGGCGGGTACTCCAATGAACTTCTATACTTAAAAATCTTAAAATAAGTATTTACATAAAAATACTCTTTAATCTGTACTAATATTATAAAGAGGAAGGATTTGATTGTTGTTTGTTTGTTTGCATTGAATAGGCTCCGAAAGTACTGAACTGATTAGAAAAATTCTTTCACTGTTGGGAAGCTACACCATTCCCGGTGACATAGGCTATATTATATTTTCAAAGAAATTAGGGATCCTTACGATAACTCCAATAATGTAACCCAAGGTGTAAAAAAAATCCTAAAATATTCTTTACATCGCGTGCGCTGCGAAAACTTTTGATGATAGAATAAAATAATGTACTACAACTTTGCAGAACACATAATTATTTACAAAAAGTGTCGCGACCGCATATTATTATGTCTAACTATTATAGTTATGCCACAATTTGTATTTTTTTAATTTAAAAATTTAATTGAAATGCCGCCGCTAGAAAAGGCTCTTTATTTGTATCTTGGTATTAATCCTTATCAAAATAAATTCCTTCATATTCAAGACTGCTTCAATACCTTCAATACCTGACAGGCGTCATGGCACAGTCGGTAGTAGCTCTGCCTTCTGTGCTGTGGGTCGTGGGTTCGATCCCCACCGAGAACAAACATTTGTGTGTGGCAAACATAGATGTTTGTTCTGTGTCTGGGTGTTACTATGTATTATAAGTATGTATATACAAATAAAAAGTATATAAGTATTATATCAGCAATCTAGTTTCCATAGTACAAGCTCTGCTTAGTTTGGGACTAGGGGGTGTTGTGTGTAATGTCCAAGAATATTTATTTATTTATTTTATAAAACTTTTTGAATTATTCAATTCGGACATTCCATTTGAAAGATATCACAAGTTTAATAATATTATAAACAGAAAAGATTTAATTTTTTGTTTGCATTTAATAGGCTCCAACTACTGGACCGATTTGAAAAATTCTTACACCGTCGCGTCGTTGGGCAGCTACACTATCCCCGGTGTGTAGCTTCCCAACGGTGTAATAATTTATTATCGGACAATTATCTTAACTAAAACCCATGGTGTAAAAAAACTTACCTAAAAAATTCCTTACCTAACAAATTTTTGTTAAATACCCGTGCGAAGCCGGGGCAAGCCACTAGTAACTTATAAATAAAAAGAAAAATAAGGAGTGTCATTTTGAATTGTAAAAAAAACAAATTTAAATCGGGGCCAGTATCGGAACTATGAGACCACAGATAAACACAATCACTCCTGCAGTCGTCCTTATGAAAAAAATCGTTGTTCATTTCATTCGGGGGTTCAAAATATCACCAGATGGTAGGTACATAAAAATGAGGCCGCTAGATTAGACGATAAGCGGATGACTACGTACATATACAATTATACATACATAGTATATAGTAGGTAAGGTAAGTTAGATAGGTACGTACCTCGTCGTCCTTACTTCACGCGTCAGTGGTCAAGGGGGTATAGTTGACCACAGAAAAAAAATGCAACCTCTTTGGTTCTTTACGAAGTTGTGGTGACTATTGCGAGTGTAGTATAGTAGAAATTAACAGAATAATCACCACTTTACATTCACTATATAGTACTAGATAGCTGCAGGAGGTACTCGTAGTCAGAATAAGGTAGAAGGTAGACAATTATTTAGGCTAGCATGATGATATTTTTATGTGCCTTTTCAGAAATTGTATCTTCAAATATTGCACCTCGCGAGGCTCTAGCTAGAGGTTAATATACAACTCAAAAGATCATTATGATAGGTATTTAATTTACCTACTCTCTTGGTTTGAAGAAAAGTATCCACTATTTTGCCTTCAAAACAAATGACAGCCGACTTGACGCATGACTTGACTTGATTTATATTATTTCAAATCACTTGACACTGGCAAAATTGTCTGTCGAAATGACGACAGCCAAAGGCCATAAATAAAAGAAGAAAAAAGCATGAAAAACTTAAGCGCACAAAAGTAGGCACTTACAAAGTTATTGTGCTGGGTCAAGAGGAGACTGCGTTCGAAACACATCTACCAAAAGATAATTGTAATAATTAACATTGTGAAATGTACAGCGATACGAATGTGAATGAGCGCAGCCTATGATAATGACAAGTTTATCAATATGACCCACTTTATGTCGGCGCTTTTATTAATTTTAATTGGCTATTTCTCGCGATAACGGGCGCTCTATAACTGCACGCAGACTCTACAGTACTCTACACTTTTTGTTTAGCAGCTTTTCTTTCTGGGTCTCTAATGTTGCGTTCACAGCATACCGCAGTCGGCAGGGCCTTGGGCAGGGAAGTGGGCACGAGCATAGTGCGAACACGATCCAGCCTTCTGTCCCGGCTCCCCGCCCAAGTTCAAGCCCTTGCTCTCAAATGAGAATAAAGGCGATGTTGCTGTGGCAATAAGTCCGCGGCAATAATGCCGGCAGGGCAGCAGCATGGGCATAGTGTGAATGTGAACACGGTTTAACCTACGTAAGCTTGCAAGCAAGCAAGCTCGCATGAGTCAGTGGCCAAATCTGGTGACGGAGTTTTTAGGCTGGCTTAAGGCCTTCGTCATGGCTTAACGACTGCTAGAGCTGGGACCGACAGTGTAACGTGCCCTCCGAAGCACGGAAGCGCTCAGGTGTAAATGTCACTAACGGTCACCCATCCAAATAGTGACCGCACAGAACGTCGCATCTCTACTCAAATATGCTTGAGTAACGATTTCTATCGCCATACCTAAGAAAACCTATGATTTATCTGAAAATCTCGTTTGTTCTGTTAACCCATAGACTAGGTTGTAGAGGCACTGTGCCATAGACTGCTCCATTTCCCTTTCACTCGAACGAAATGAAAAACTTTCGCGCTATTTTCTTCGCCATAGACTAAGCAGAGGTCAACGTCCTCCTCACGGCAACTTGCCCAAATTCAAGGCTGCCGTGGCTGGTGACGTAAGTACCTACCTACCTAACGAGTGCTTTTTTAGTGAGTAACTTTTTGCAAGTAAGTAGGTACCTATCTAACTGATTTTTTTGAACGGAAAAGTTTCTCCGTAATAATTCTGAATGTGTTCATTGTTTTGTAAGGATCTTTAGCTCCCAAATTATGGAACAGGATTCTAGGTACCTACCGAGCTATAGGTACCGACGTAGAATAGGTAGGTAGGTACAACTCTATTTATCTGTATATAGTGTACCTACCTATACCTACATATTAGGCACCTACCGGCAAGTGGTAGTATTGTATAGGTATGTAATACCTACCTAGCAGAGGTGCTAGATTTAACAGCTGTTATAACTGAAGTCTAACCTCATGGACGGCGACCACCATTGAGCTCTCCTGAACACTACCTACTTGACAGTCAGCAGTCGGGTTTTTTTTTATTATGTCATGCTAGGTATATTTTGAACACCCCGAACGAGGCGTTTAGAATTTTCAAGGTTTTCCAATTGGAACTTACCCAGAGCACTGGCAGTTGTTCTCACAGTTCTTGCTGCTTTCCCCCCACATTTTGGCACTCAAATGACACTATCAGAAGAATCTTCACAAGTCCATGTTTATCTCAATCAGCTGATTTGTCTAAAAAATTCGCTACACAACGCTCACACTACAGCGGTCGACCGGCAACTGACTGAATGAATGAATGATTACGATTAGACAGCGGCGCGCGCTTATTCCCCTAATGTTGCCCCCTTGCTTTCTGGATAGCGGGACTTCGAAAAGTACCATTTTGGTAGTTTATTGTCACTTAAATTATTTTAGTAAATACCTAGGTACCTACAAGTCCTACAACAGTACATCAACTTACAGTAAGTACAACTACTGTGTACCTCCTATGTTGTAAGTACCTATACATACCTCCCAAATATCAATGGGATTGCACGACTCTACACACGATAGCTACCTAGGTTAGGTAGGACAGGACCATAATTGCTCGATCAAAACAAAAGTAACCAACACGGGGTGTAAGCGTTTAGATAGATAGATAGATAGATCGTTTATTTGACATACACACAGAAAAATACAGAACTGACGTAGAAAATAAAGCAAACATAAAGATACCTACAAGAAACAAACAAAATAATAGTTAAGCAACAGCTATAGGTAACCTAACGTAACAAGTGGGTACTAGCTATAGGTTTAGGTAAGTAAGTACCAAGGTAAGGTAGTAGGTAAGGTACCTACATAAACTTACCTAGGTATAGGTACCTAGGTGTAGGTAGATGCCTATGCCTACTATGATATCTCCGTCGATTGGTTTTACTTACAAACCGTCACGTCGTAAAAATCAACGTTGTCGTCTAAATCGTCATTGATATTCGGGCCGTGCAGTGCAGTCACACAAAGTTTTGGAATTATTAGTAGGTATACTTGCTTACCTACCTACATTCTTTCTTACTAGAAAATGGGAAATTATTCCAACCACAACAAACACTCAGTCAAATCTGGTTGAGTTTCATTCGTTTACCGTTTATTCTATAGGAGTAGGAAGATATAGATAAATAAGACTAACGCTGGAATACTGAAAAGTCATTCAAATTTGAGCACCACTTAAAATTGCTCTGCCTCTGTTTGACATTACTCATAATTTTTATGTAAGAGATGGCAATAATTTAAGCGTGAACTTAAATTAAGTGGGGTTTGAGTGGCGTTTGAGTAGGTATTCGACCATAAGTCGTGTATAGTAGGTGCCAAATAACACCACAATACAGGTCATTCACCCACCTTCCCCACGATGTCGCAAAATGCAATTTATGAATGGCTAATTCTGTCGCTTTCCATACAAACCTGTCGCTAAGACGGTAATCGCTCGAATTTCGTAGTACTGTTTGTTTACCATACATACCTATATTTAATTTTGCGACATCGAGGTGAAGGTAGGTGAATGACCTGTATTGCGGTGTTATTTGGCACCTGCTATAGGTAAGGTAGGTACCTTACCTAGGTACCGTAAAACGAGGCGACTTTCAAATTACGGGGCGTCTTTGATGATAACAAAACGGAAGACGGGTCCTAGAAATATCGGTATTCGTATTCGGTTTTGTTATCATCAAAGACGCCCCGTAATTTGAAAGTCGCCTCGTTTTACGGTACAATATATTTATATACCGAATAATTGAAGAAATAAATGACAGGCCGTAGAATGTATGACATGTAATGATTAATGTACCTGTGACATAAAACTACAAAAACCGACTTCCATTTGATACGGCTTGACGATAATTCCTCTTCAGCATCAGATGATGATGATGATAATGCGATTTCAGCAAATGATTTCCTAAACTTTTCAGTAGAGGTAAGTTCGTACAATGGCTTACCTACTTATCCAATAAAATCACTGGATGGCGATGACGTTATAATAAAATCAATGCGTTATTGGCAGGATTATCAGAGTTATATCAAGCCCACGTAAAGATCATAAAACTTCATGGTGCCTCATGTTTGTTTTTCGAGACCTCACAGTGTCGCACTGGACAATGCTGCTCCCCAGCCCACCCAGAAGCCTTTGCATATAATGTAATATGTGGTGATGTGATTTCTTCTTCTTTTCCACCTATATGGCCTCTGTCCGTCATTTCCTATACATTGTGAAGTGTCACTTTTTACCCATGCCAAACGGGACGCTGCTATAGTGCCCAAGTGCCTGGAATATTAAATAGAGGACAGGTTTTCTGAACTGCTTTCATACGAAATCATAGGTATTTTGTGATTAAATAGTGACATTATCGCGTTTCAGCGCGTTGTTTGCCGTCAAAACCCTCTTGTTTTCCTATAACTGTAGGTAACCACGTCGCTTGACATTATGCTGGGCAGCGAAAGCAGTTCCGAGTTTGCGATATGGGGGCTGCACCACTATCCTCTCCTCTCAGCCTAGTGGTCCTACTCGGACCTATACAAAGAAAAGACAAGGTCTATAAGCGTGGAACTGACTAAGCCGCGGATTTCCTCACGATGTTTTCCTTCATCGTTTGAGAGCACTGGCAATTGCGCACATAGTTTTTTCAAATAGAAAAATCCATTGGTGCATCACCGGATTTGAACCAACGACCTGAGGATCGGAAGCCGGGGTTGCTACTACTAGACCACACCGCGGTAGGTAACATAAATTAATGGATTGTAGTATGTAACATGCAGTAATTTGTTCAAAGAATAAAATGAAGACTTGATAAATTATTTGCTGCAACGACAACAAAAAAAAACAATTAGAGAAAAATCAATCAATCAATAAGGAGTAATCAAATAAAAAAAAAAATCAAAAGGTTCAGCACTTTAATTTTGATGAGCACTTTGATGTTTTTTTCTATTTCAGCTCATTTCATACCATACCGTAACCTACCATACCAATTACCATACCTAAGTTATCACTAAATAGGTACATTTAGTTAGGAAGTTAGGTACTAGAACATTATTATCAGATTTTAGTGCCTACCTACATACCCAAAACCTGAAGCCTAAAATACGTTGAACCGGAAATAGCAAGATTGGCTTGCTCATCCGTCATCCAGTGGACAGTGCTGTGTAATGTCTTGTCGTGTCTCACTCACTCAACTCAAGGTTGCTTGTAAGATTACGTGCTTACGTTAGGTAGGTATGAATTCATTTTAAATTCTAAGGCCCGTATTCCGAGACAGAAATCGTTACTCAAGCATAGATTTGAGTAGAGATTTTCATACAAAAATCTATGCTTGAGTACGGATCAGTGCTTGAGTAAGGCTACGGAATACGGGAGTCAAAGTAATAAGCTTGTTGCGCCCACGCGGACACCAAGTTAAAGATCTTAGAACAGTCACTAGCACCAGATTTGTTCAAAAACTATGGATTAGGTAATCGGTACATCCGGTAGGTACCTAGATGGTGTAGTTAGGTATTAGGTACTAAGTAAAATCATTACACAAACCTATATATAGGTATGTGCCTAGAGCTATCCCCATCATAAAGCTTTTACCACTAATCTAAGTACCTACATGGGTACTTACTTGCATTCCAATTTCCAAGAAAGACGTAATAGGATGATAATCTTTGCCGTGTCCCATTGAAAAAAAGTCATCAGACAAGTGACGTGTAAACAAAAAACCTTTCAAGTAAAAAGCCACCTTTACTACAAGCAAATAGAGTGTATTTGACAGTGCATAGAAGTTGACAGGATGCAAAAGCGCGCGAAACCAAAGGCCGTCGGTTACGGTACCGTTCCGCAGGCGGGCGTTAACTTTCAAATCTGGAATGTGTGGTTCCAGAGACTCCCGCCAAAGACGTGAAAGACGGCTACAAATCACTTTCTAGCACGCAACACTTTGTCTCAAACCTTATTCCAGCGAAGTAAGAGTTATTTTGGCATCATTCACTTGCTGTAGGTGTAGAGATAAGTTTGTTACAATGACATGTATATATGAATACATTTTATTTGTTTTTTTTTTATAGTTTCTTTCTAAGTATCTCGGAGTTTTTGAGACTTACTAAATAGTTAGGCTCCTAAGTGATCTAGTACATATACCTAAGTATTTAGATAATTAGGTAAGTACCTACCTACCTTAGTCAAGTAATAACAGGTAGGTAAGGTGATATACTATAACGGATAAATTACCTACCTATATGTCAGTGAAACATTTGATCAAGTAAGTAAGTAGGTAGGTACAGGTACTTAACTACTTACCTCATTTTTGTGTCACCTCTAAGTGCACGATCGGACGCGAACCCACGACGTTCAGGGTTCTGAAGGAATTGTAACTTGGTTTCACTACTTACCACCACATTACTACTCCGCCAGTAGGTAGGTAGGTACACTAGGTGGTACCTTACCTACTAGGGCCACAATACAAATAGGGCTTGCAATTATTCGGAATTTGGATATTCGAATATTCTGTAATTTTCGGGTACCTACATAACCTATTCGAATAATCGACTGCAAGCTGTATAACCTACAACTCTCAAAATATCGATTGTATGCACTATGGCTATTACCTACTCTCAGAACATGACAATGTCTTTCTATTTTGGTTAGGTTGGCCGGAAGGAAACCTACGAGTGAATTCTGTAAACGTCATATTCTTTGACATCTACATCTTTGACTAGGTAAAGTAGGTATAATAATACCAGGAAAAATAATTGTTTTGATACTAGGTCGAGTAGTTTTCTTTTTCTTTTTACCTGCCAGTGAATATAGAAACTAACAAGATCCTTTCCTAGCCAACCTGTCTCATTCTTTTATAATCTGTCCTCAATTACATCATATGTTTTACTTCAAACGAATCCATACCTTATGATTAAATGTTATGACATAAATTTGCAAATCAGGACAAGTTATCAGTAAGTCCATTTCCCGCGCTTTTTCATGAGGTCATTGTCGGTCAAGAAACAGGTATTTCGTTTATTAACTTTGAATTTTGTACCGTATATATTAGTAACTAAGGTTGATGTTGGCTTATTTGGAACAAGTTCTCACGATCGACATTATTGTTATGCAGCAAAAAAGTCGTATGATGTTTGACGTAGAGTTTTGTATGTTATGTAGTTGGAATACAGTCCACTTTTGTTTGCGTATTAGGTTTGACATTCGCGAGGTTTTGAACTATGGAGGTTGCTAAGTGCTCTATGGCCGTTAAGCTTACTTTTTAGGATATCTTTAGCTCTGGATACACTGATCATCATTTTATCAGCCTATATAGATGGACTAAAATACTATTCTGTACCTACTAAAAATCTACTGCTGGACAATGACCATATAACTACCTAGGTACCTACCTAACTAACTTCTACATCCCGTCTTTTGTCATCCGTCATTTTGCACATTTGATCACGTGGTTGTGAATGTGTGATCTTTTAATGTTTATCATTATTATCATTCCTAATGAATCCTGAGATGCCGGGATGAGCCACGGTGGTAGGTAAATCACTATTCAAAATATTTGATCACATATGAACCTACATTATGAATTTTGTTTCATATTACCTAGGTGTTGTAGTAATGTCAATGTCAAATATTTAGATCTGTCAAACTATAGAAGAAGACGACGTCAGATAGAACTAAGTCATGTCGTAGTAGATTGTACAAACACCTCGTAATCACTACATACCTAGTAGGTATAAAGCAAAGTCGTTTCCCGCGTCTGTCCTAATGTCTGTATGTATGTATGCTTAGATCTTTAAAGCTACACAACGGATTTTGATGCAGTTTTTTTAATAGATAAGAGTGATTCAAGAGGAAGGTTTATATGTATAATACATCATCATCATCACTGCATTGCACCCGTGCGAAGCCGGGGCGGGTCGCTAGTAATAAATGTATAGAAGTCGATCTTCATGTCTTTTTAATGTCACGCCCTCGTCGCATCCTAATAGGAAAGTCATAAATAAACACTAGGTAAGGTACCATGGACTAGCTCTAGCGTGGTCGTTTCAGAGTCCCTTGTCAAGCACCGAGGCTGGCCACCGCACAGGCGTGGTTTTAGGTAGGGGTTCGGTGAATGTCACCCACACTACACTACTTGCCGCATCCCTCAAATGCGGTATTGGTGTCAGTGAGCAGATTTCCCCACGTTAACAAAAAAAAAACAAATTACCTACCATGGAATAACCATTACTCCATTTTATTACGAAGGTTGTAGTAACCTAACCTACCTATAGCTACTATACGTGAACTTACTGGTAATAGAATTTTGCAATAGAATTTTGAAGCGTTCGTGGCGTAGCTTACTTTGCCAATCTTAACCGATAATCTAAATTAAGCAACGTTCTGTGCGGTCACTATTTGGATGGGTGACCGTTAGTGGCATTTACATCTAAGCACTTCCGTGCTTCGGAGGGCACGTTAAATCGGTCCTGGCTCTAGCAGTCGTTAAGCCACGACGGAGGCTCTAAGGTGGCCTAAAAACTCCGTTATCAGAGCTGACCACTCATACGCTCATACGAGCTCGCTTGGCTTGCTTCTATAGAATTTTGCAAATAGAATAGGCCACAGATGAAATGCCAATAAATTATTCCGTCTCTATCGATACCTAACCAAAACTACTGGCCTCCGGAACTACCTGCTTCATCGGAAGAAAAAACTGTCAAGTGTGCGTCGTCGCCTGGATGCTGAAGGATTCCGTACGTGCCTACAGTTTTCTGTTCATAAAATCCCACAAAATGCGATAGGCATAATCACAGATTTTATACCTAATCTATATAACGTAGACATTAGACTCGCGTAAACCTAGGTACCTTACCTACTTACTCATTATGCAGGCTCACGGCGGCGGCGGCGGCGCGGGCGGCGGCGACGGCCAAGCGAAACTTTTTTTTGTTGTCTGTGGATTAATCTGCTTATCTAACTAGATGACTTACCATATTCAGGGATGCGGCAAGGTAAGATAGTGTGAGGATGATGAACACTCGTCGACTCAGCAGGTCAAGGGGCTCCGGGTCTTCTGAAGATTAACGCCCTGGTGCCCACCTCCCAGGAATGCCATCCGTTGACACGTCTTTGCTAATGAAGCTAGGTACCTACCTATTTACGAAAGACCAGCGCCCAGCCAGACCAAAAAGGTGCAAAAGGCGAAGGCAAGCATTACCTTGTTATTAGCACCAGAAAGTCTGAACAAACACTTTCCTTGGGAATTACAAACAAACCCTCTAGACTCCAACTCGCAAATATAACTAAGTACAAGAAACGAAACAAGACGTGACTACGGTTCTAAAAGGAGGATGCGTATTCTAAAAAGTAGAGACGTAGAGAGTTATTGGTTTCCTTCATAGATGTAGTAGGTACCTACCTAAGCTAACCTAAAATTAAATTAGTTACCTAGGTAGGTATCTATACGTGGGTAGTGATTCATTCATAGCATCTTTGGCCTCCTCAAGGCTCCTTCCTTCGTATGATAAAACAATAGGTAGGTACCTACAACTTATTTGGAGTCGCGACTTAAGCATAACACCTAGTTAGGTCCCTGTACCTACTTAATCTTTGAGTCGCGCTTTAGTTGTGAGTATTTTGGTTTTATTAGAGATATGAGAATACCTCAAACGCAACTCAAACCCCACTCAAGTCCCGCTTAAATTATTGCCATCTCTTACAAATGAGTAATGTCAAACAGAGCCAGAGCAATCTTAAGTGGTGCTCAAATTTGAATGACGTTTGAGTATTCGGCTGTGAATCTTTTTTGATCAGTGAGAATTTGCGGAACTCCAAAAGCCAGCGGTACCAAGCCGCTCTCTTTCTTAGAAGGGGCAGGAATGCTAACCTGTTTCGTCGGCGAAAAAAGGCCAAGAAAAAAATATGGCCGCCTGCTCAGCTGATTGTAGACGTATTGAGGCGCCCCCGTACCATGCGACACATTCCAACAACTTTTATTTTGATAGGTATCGATGTTTCCATCAGACTGGCGAAACTCTCGAACTAGACTTGTGCTTTCGAAAAACTAACAATGTATGAAACGGGCGTAAAAATTTGAATCACGTTTCATACAAAACGAAATTTTCGTCCCGCTTCTTCTTACGTAGGAACTACGTAGGTATTAGGTACCTACCTACATATTATTCTTTGGTTTCCATCTTCGGTAAAGCTTGTGTTGCTCTATCAAATTCAAAACTAAAACGAATGTTTTATCTTCAGTTTTTTCTTTCTCCATCCTTTCTCCTAGAATCTATTAGAATGTAGGTAATCATAATATAGGCACTAATAGGTAGGTAGGTATGTTATTTCCATCAAAAGGCCGCCTGGAAGAGATCGCTTTCAGCGATAAGGCCGCCCATAGTACCTTAAATTGTTTCTCCTTGTGTCTCGTGTCTTTGAGTAAGCATAATCAAAGAGTTTATCTATCGTTTTATATTCAGCGAGCGACCGACCGCATTTACCTACTCACTTGAAATTTAAAAATTCAATTTGCTAATAGATTTATGGTTGTGGGTTAAAGAATGTAATACGTAATTCCTACGTAAGAAAAAGCAGGACTCCCATTCTACCAAAATTACACACTGAAAATCTTGTTTTGTATGAAACACGTTTCAAATTTTGACACCCGTTTCATACATTGTTCGATTTTTGAAAGCACGAGTCTAGTTCGAGAGTTTCGCCAGTCTGTTGTGGGTCTGCATCTTCTCTTCACCACTTTACCCTATCGACGGAGGCCTTAAGGCGGCCTAAAATCTCTGTCACCTGAGTTGACTCATACGAGCTTGCTTAGGTGCTTTACCTACTAGCATCTACCGTTTCATTATTCTCGGTTTCGTATATGAAACGATCATCCTAAATAGAGATTGATTTCGACGCGCACTTCTTGCAATCGGTGCAGCTTTCGAGTTTCGCCAGGCGCCTAGTTGTTTTGAGTTACCCCGACTGAAAAACGGAAGGGCTATTATAAGTTTGACGGCGCTGTGTGGCTGTGCCTTCGTAGCTGTGAAAGTAGAGTGCGGTTTTTTGATTTTTGAAGAAAACTAGTTGTATGGAATCTTAGGCAGGTATGTTCGTTTCAATGAATTCAGATTTGATGTCCATACTCCCGAAGTTTGATGATGAAAATGGTCTAACGAGATTTTTATGATCGGGATTGGAGGGTTTAAAATAAAGTTGCAGCCAAGAAGTCCAACCAAAACGATATCAAATATCGCGTTGTACATTAGTACAGGCACCCGGCCAGACTTGTTTTGCCACTCAGCTGACTGGCGCCGAATCAGCCAAACAATAGCCCAAAAGAACTCTTTGATTTGACTATGACAATGCTCTGTCCCCAAACAATGTATTTTTACTGGCGTTTTGGAGCAATAACTATGAACTTATTGTGCGCGATATTTCATTGAAATTAAGTACACCCTATTTTTATCACGTGCTGATCAGCTGTTTTTGGCGCGAACAGTCGCCATCTTGGTCCGTTTCTTAACAGGATTTTTGATGGTACGACCAATTGATAATTGGGTAGGTACGGCATAAAACCACAGTAGGATACCTTACCTACCTAGGTAGGTACTTAAGGCACAGATCATATAATACTATACTAGCCTAAGGTTATGTGCTAGAACCAGGAAATATAAAAAGCACTATTAAATGAGGTATTAAAATGTAGGCACGTGTTTACAAAATATTATTTATTTACCTATTACCCATGAAATTACAAATAAAAATTATTCTAAAGTAGTTATAATAACTAGGTACCTAAACCGAACCTACTTATGTAGGTAGTTACACAGAATTATTTTGTTTTTTATTTTTCGCACCTCGTGGTCGTCAGTGGTTGCATTCGTGCCCGAAAATCATAGCATAGGTACTAACTGCATTTGCTATAGGTACAAAAGTGGATATAGGCATAGTTCTATTCATGTTCAATTAGTAGAACTAGTGGATTTGTAGCGCCATCTATCTCGCTACATGAAAACTATCGTATGCCTCTCAAAACGAAGATAACACGGAGTAATACTACCGAATACCATCCCTTGGTCCTCGGACCCCGAGCCAAAGGTCACTCGGCAAGGAAGATTTTCCCTTTTCATAGGAGGACACATATCCAACCGTGTTCTCCTCAGATTTATAGAAAACGCACTTAGTACCTAATTAGGTATTTCGCTACATCTTACAGCACAGTCGTATTAGTTACTACAACTTGGTGTAAACAAAAAATTTAGGTACACATTTCGAACAGTGGGAACGCTCGATACATTGACGAAATTGTTCATGTTCCGGCAGTGGAAACCCACAAGCAACTATAACCTCTTTTTGATAAAAGTACCTTCCCACCTAGAGTGCTCGCACCACTGAAGTCTTACGGCAAAAGTGGGAACTAAATAAGGGATGGTCGACGCGGCGTTGCTTTTTCTGCGAAAGCAGCGCCGCGTCTATCGGACTTCAGTGGTGGCGCGGACTCTAGTCCCTCAAAATACAGATAAAATCGAAACATGATAGTACCAGAGTCCGTAGTCTGAGTTTTGGTATGTTGATTTACGATAAGCTAGAATCGAGAAACTCGCAGTTTCTGTATGGAGAAAAATAGTTTGCAAATCTCCCTCTAGAGGCGCGTATCAGATTTTCATAAATTATATCCCGTGCGTTTCGATCAATAAAACAAAACTCAGACTACGGGCTCCGTGCAAATCCCGGGAGGCCCGCTAGCTAGTATCAATTAACTTAAAACTACACTATAGGTACATTAGGTTAGGTAGCATACTTACACTTAGCTATACCTACATTACATTACATACTTACATTTATAGACAAATATTTTTTATTTCCTTTTTTTTTCATGATCAGCTTAATTCCTAAAAAGGCTCCTAAATACCAATTTTTTAAGAATTTGGCTTTCTTCCAGTATGAATTTTCATGTGTCTAGTCAAATAATGGTTTTGAGTAAATGTTTTGTTACATGTGTGGCAGGAAAATATTTTTCTTTCAGTGTGAGTTAGCATGTGCCTACTCAAAATATGTTTATATTTAAATGCTTTGTCACATGTGTTGCAGGAATATGGTTTTGCTTCAGAGTGAACACGCATGTGTGATCTCAATTTACTATTAGATCTAAATGATAGAGGACATTCTTTGCAGGAATATGGTTTTTGTCCAGTGTGAGTGTACATGTGTATACTCAAACCATGTTTAAATCTAAATGATTTGTTACATGTGTTGCAGAAGTATGGTTTGAAGTGTGGTTTCTTTCCACAGTGAGTTTCTATGTGTGAAGCCATATGATGTTTATATCTAAACATTTTCTTACATATGTCGCAAGAGTACGGGGTTTCTCCAGTGTGAATTAGCATGTGTCTAGCCAAAACATGTTTATGTCTATATGTTTTATCACATATGTTGCAAGAGTATGGCGTATTAAGAGAGTATTCTTCAGTATGAATTTGCATATGTTTCGTCAAAGTGCCTTTTCCTGTAAAACTTTTAGCACATTTGTCGCACGAAAATGGCTTTCCTTTCCGAGTGTGAATGAGCATGTGTTTAGCCAAATACTTTTTAATAGTGAATGTTTTGTAACATGTGGTGCAGGAAAATGGTTTTTCTGCACAGTGAGTTTTTATGTTGTGTGTAGCCAAATATTGTTTATTATTAAATGTTTTGTTACATCTGTTGCAGGAGTATGGTTTCTTTCCACAGTGAGTTTCTATGTGTGCAGCCATAACATGCCTACGTCTAAATGTTTTCTTACATCTGTCGCAAGAGTATGGCTTTTCTCCTGTGTGAACTAGCATGTGTTTACCCAAATAATATTTATATTTAAATGTTCTATCACATGTATTGCAAGAGTATTGCATTAATTCTTCAGAGTGAAAAATCCGGTTATGTTTTTTCAAATATTGTTTATCTAAAAAACTTTTATCACATTTGTCGCATGTATATGGCTTTCCTTTTCGAGTGTGAATGAGCATATGTCTAACCAAATTCCCTTTAATATTAAATGTTTGATAACATGTGTAGCAAGAATACGGTCTGTCTACAGTGTGACTTTGCATATGCGCAGTTAACATACTTTTATAAGTAAATGTTTTATCACATATAGTGCAAGGATGTGATTTTTTACCAGAGTGTAATTTGATATGTTTTACCAAATTATATTTAGAGGAGGTATTATAGTGGCACAAATCACAATAAAAAATATACGATTGTGTTTTGTTTTCGTGACCATTCTCTAGATTACTAACGGTATCAGTAATCGCGCCGTTCATAATTTCTATATCTTTGTTAGGGGTCAATGTCTTGATTTCTTCATAGTTTTCATCAGTTTCATCTGCTATTTCTTCTTTCACTTTAGGTTCCTCTTTAACTGTTACATGAGTACTTGTTGCGTTTGTATAACCGTTCATAGACATGGTCTGTATAGGGGTTACTGATAAGGTTTCGTTTGCTGCCATAGACCTCATTGCGATCGCATTCTGCGTCATCTGAAAAAATAATGCAAATTGTTAGGTATCTTTGATATCGAATAGCATACAGACACCACCTATTAGCACTTAAAAAAACTTTGTTTTATTTTTGTGTCAATGTCAAATATTCATGAATAACTAATAATAATCCTTAATAATTATTTCAAATTTTTCGCTCCATAATCTTCTGAGATATTGGAGACAAGAGCATTTTCCATTGTAAGTCAAAAACTAGCAAAAAAAGAAAATTGTCTTTCAATGTACAAAATTGTACAATGCATGCCCTTTTCTATGATACCCCACTTGAGTTTGTCGCCCCCTTTTTTCAATCCTTCCCTGTTTTTTACAGTTTTGTAATAACTATGTTAGTTAGGGATTTCGCTTAGATTTTTGTGTAAAGTTTAGATATTCTTTTATAACATATCATCATCCACAGTCCGAATTCACCCACTGTTGGGTATAGGCCTCTCTCTGTCTGTGCCACTCCTCACGGTCCTGTGCTGATCTCATCCATGTCCTGCCCGCGATGTTCACAACATTATCAACAACAGAAACTCGCCACGACACACTGGTCAGCGCAACGTTTTAAGGCTAAACCCTCTTTGTATAACATATAATGATTTCAAAATGTACATTTACCTTGACGCCATTGTGCAACATTTCTTGCAGAATCGTGTTAGATTTGCGAGCCATCACAGAGAATGTATGGCACCTCTGCAGCCACCTATGGCAAACATAGCACAATGTGCTCGGCATACTGTCTTCTGTTTCTGTGCAGAGCTGCAATAAGGAAGGAAACTTTTTCAGTCAGAGCCGATTTCTACTGTCATACCATACCCCAACTCCACGAGTGAGTGAATTGAGATAATACCTCACAGAGTGTGAACTTAATTTAGGAATAAAATTCTGTTATTTTTTTCTCTACCTACCTTTAATTTTAAGTTCACATGTACCTACCTTAATTTTAAGTTCATATGACTTTCTTTGCATTGTACTATTTTTTACTGACTTCAAAAAAGGACGAAGATAATAAATATCATCTATTTCTAAACAAACTATCGCTGCGCGGCCGCCCATTGTAGATTGGACAGTGTAGGAAAGTGATGCTTATTGAAATAGCAATGTATAAAACTGTGGCATAAAAAGTTCGATATCTCAGTTAGGTGGAAGGAAGTAGATAGAAATGAAGGACAAATGCTTGTATGCTGACTAAATACTCAGAAAGCATGGAACGTTCGTTTTATGTAGTACCTACAAAGTTGACTCTATTCGAATGAATAAGTGAAGATAGGACATGTAGGGGTTGGAGTATAGCAAAGGGTGTGCAGTACTAGGTAAAAAAGACTCTGCCGAAATTTCGATAAAAAAAGACTCTGCCGAAATTTCGATAAAAAAGGACTTAGAAAAATTTTGAATTTTTTTTTTTTTATTATGTATAAGCCTCCTTTCCTCAGGTGGCCTAGCGTGGCCTAGGGTGGCCTAGCGTGGCCTAGGGTGGCCTAGGGAGGCCTAGGGTGATCGAATAGCCTCAGGTGACCTAGAGAGGCCTAGGGTGACCTAGGGAGGCCTAGGGTGATCGAATAGTCTCAGGTGACCTAGGGAGGCCTAGGGTGATCTAGGGAGGCCTAGAGTGATCTAGTTAGGCGTAGGGTGATCGAATAGCCTCAGGTGACCTAGGGAGGCCTAGGGTGACCTAGGGAGGCCTAGGGTGATCGAATAGCCTCAGGTGACCTAGGGATGCCTAGGGTGATCTAGGGAGGCCTAGGGTGATCTAGGGAGGCCTAGAGTGATCTAGGGAGGCCTAGAGTGATCTAGTTAGGCGTAGGGTGATCGAATAGCCTCAGGTGACCTAGGGAGGCCTAGGGTGACCTAGGGAGGCCTAGGGTGACCTAGGGAGGCCTAGGGTGATCGAATAGCCTCAGGTGACCTAGGGATTCCTAGGGTGATCTAGGGAGGCCTAGGGTGATCGAATAGCCTCAGGTGACCTAGCGTGACCTAGGGAGGCCTAGGGAGGCCTAGGGTGATCGAATAGCCTCAGGTGACCTAGGGAGGCCTAGGGTGACCTAGGGAGACCTAGGGTGACCTAGGGAGGCCTAGGGTGACCTAGGAGGCTTAGGGTGATCGAATAGCCTCAGGTGACCTAGAGAGGCCTAGGGTGACCTAGGCAAACCTAGAGTGATCGAATAGCCTCAGGTGACCTAGGGAGGCCTAGGGTGACCTAGGGAGGCCTAGGGTGATCGAATAGCCTCAGGTGACCTAGGGATGCCTAGGGTGATCTAGGGAGGCCTAGGGTGATCTAGGGAGGCCTAGAGTGATCTAGTTAGGCGTAGGGTGATCGAATAGCCTCAGGTGACCTAGGGAGGCCTAGGGTGACCTAGGGAGGCCTAGGGTGACCTAGGGAGGCCTAGGGTGATCGAATAGCCTCAGGTGACCTAGGGATTCCTAGGGTGATCTAGGGAGGCCTAGGGTGATCGAATAGCCTCAGGTGACCTAGCGTGACCTAGGGAGGCCTAGGGAGGCCTAGGGTGATCGAATAGCCTCAGGTGACCTAGGGAGGCCTAGGGTGACCTAGGGAGACCTAGGGTGACCTAGGGAGGCCTAGGGTGACCTAGGAGGCTTAGGGTGATCGAATAGCCTCAGGTGACCTAGAGAGGCCTAGGGTGACCTAGGCAAACCTAGAGTGATCGAATAGCCTCAGGTGACCTAGATTGACCTAGGGAGGCCTAGGTTAGGTTAGGTTAGTATAAAAAATGCGAGCGAAGCGAGCCCATCCACCGCTTAGTTTCCGTTATTAGCCCCTAGTTCTGTTATGGTTGACTTCAGAGGTCAATGACCTTAACGAAAGATACCCCTCCTTACACCCCCTACCGGATGTAATCATAAAAAGGGGTGCCTAAACATACATAATTTTCTTGTTCAAAATTCTTCTATGTCTTTTTTTATCGAAATTTCGGCAGAGTTTTTTTTTCCGTTATTAGCCCGTAGTTCTGTTATGGTTGACTTCAGAGGTCAATGACCTTAACAAAAGATATCCCTCTATAAACCCCCTACAGGATGCAATCATAAAAAGGGGTGCTTATACATACATAATTTTTTTCTTCAAAATTTTTCTAAGTCTTTTTACTACTGCACACCCTTTGCTGTACTCTGACCCATGTAGGTGCTACTCTTGACCACCACCGATCCAAACTAGATTCAGACTGGCAAAAATTGTTAATTTTATAGTAAATTTTCCCCTGCCAGCAGTTGCTAAGGGGATTATTGGACTAAAGTTCCAGAAATCCCCTACGCAGGGGACTCACGCAGGGGAAAACTGGAATGAGCAAAAAAATAACACGAATTCAGCAGATTGGAACATCACCCACCACGGCTCATGGGTCCTGCATAGAATATATAGGTACATAGTGTTCGAGTAACTTAGAACATAACCACTCTTGTTATCGACTTACCTTGGCTTCAGTAAGATTTTCGTACATCTCCAGAAGACCGACATGCTTAACGTTCAGCATCCTGATATTGCCGGCTAGACATACTCTACACACAGGAGCCATTGATTGCAATAATCACAGAACACTATTACTCTGTAATAATAAATTTGTTGTAATACTGTGCTGTGCTAAGCCTGATGATTTGATTAAAACAAAACACTGTAAAACACGGAGGGAGAGTGACACGGACAGTCACCACAGAACATTACTACTCTAACGAGACGGGACGGACGGACTATTATTAGGGATGTTAAAATAATCGAACTTTATTGAAATCGATTTTTTTATTGTCGATTTTTATTTAATATTAATTGATTTTTAATAAATCGATTCTATAAATTACATGTTTAAATCCATTTTGAGAAACAGCTCGTCTAAGGCCCGTATTCCGTAGTCTTGCTCAAGCACTGATTCGTACTCATGCATAGATTTTTGTATGAAAATCTCTACTCAAATCTATGCTTGAGTAACGATTTCTGTCTCGGAATACGGACCTTAAAGCGATGGATGAAAAAATCTTGCAAAATAGGACCGGACATTTGTGTATTTGGTTTCCTAATTCGTGTGCGTTACTCCAGCAAAAATGTGTTGAATCTGAAAATTCTAAAAATGCAGATAATTAGAGCCTACTGCCCTGTAATTGTGCCCCAAGTCTTAAATTAGTGCCTATAGCCGTTTTTTAGTTATTCAAGAAATTAACTTTTTTCTGGGGTAACGTTTTTTGCTGGGTCGATTTTCGTTCCTGGTTGAGCTAGCGGAATGAATGTTAGCTTAAAAGGGTCTTAAAAGCTAGAATTTGTGCCAATTAGTGCCCCAATTCCTGAATTTGTGCCTCCTAGAGCTTCAGAGTTATTTCAGTTTTTGCTGGAGTAACGTTTTGCTATCTCCGAAACTACAGGGCCCCGATTGCGCTAAATTTACACGGTCGACCTTGAGAGACGTAACGTGCAAGTAACGGTACGTCCAAACTACGTAGCGTTCTAATTTTTCCGGAAATCAGTATTGCGTTAGCTCAATATACGTTTATCATGCTTTTACGCTGCTGGTTCGTTGCCGTGGTCCACCGTTCGTTCAGCCGTTAAATATGTACGTCTTCTTCTTTAGAATTTCGCAAAACCGGTCAATCGATTCATCATTTTGCAGTGTCCAACCCTAGTTTTGACGGCTGACAGTGACAATAGTAAGAAAATTTTGAATGTGTACATAGAACATAATGCGTATTCTGTGGTAATGTATGTTTTTGTCTCAATTTTGTAAACAAACAATTTCATGAAACTCTTTCTATTTCTACATAATTTTAGGAGGTGGTATGTAAAACTTTATAATGTCCTATTAGAACAAGAAAAGAAAGAGCCTGTGTAACGTTATTACCTACATATTTCTAACAATATAAATTGTTTTGTGAAATGCTACCCATCTAACAAATTGTTTTTCTCTACAGGAATGAAACTACCACTAAATAGTTAAATACTCTTGTGTCAGTGCAAATTTGGTGCTATAAGTTATCTACCGTACATGCTAAATAGAAATAGCTAGCAAGAAATAGCACCCAACATCCTAACCTGACTGATGGAAATAAATGCCTACGCAAAAACAATGTTGGAAGGTGTACCTCTCCCCGTCTCCTGATGAGACAGGACAAACTAGACTATGATGATGTAAGTATACAAAGCATCTACCTACCTATATTTTCTAGTAGTTAGGCACTAGAACATTTCAATGTTTTTTTGCAAATCTTTTGGGTGCAAAAACAGTTTTTAATTTCCTATTTTCTACAGACAAATCAATCCCATTTTATATTAGTAATAACATAGAGTTATTATGAATGAAATGTAGCTAGGTACATCAAATTCATATTCAAGAAAACTTACCTATATTATTTTGTTTCAGTATTTGCATACCACCATCGGCTATACAAGTGATGTGACTAGTAGGTACTTACACAAACTTTTCTAGTTTTTTCATATTTTTGTTAACCGCCTAGTAAAGTAAGCTTAGCTATAGTTTTTATAACTGAATAAAATAACATTGATTATTATTTAATACTTTATTTCAAGAGTTTTAGTCTTACTACCCCGGTCACATTGTAGGTATGTATTGCTAGTATATTAGCTCACAGTGGTAGCTTGCTTTGCAAAATGGATGGGCATCACTTTATACTCTGCAGTACCTAAGTGTAATTCACAACCTCAAGCATGTTAGGTTACGGGTCTAAGATGGGTGTTTTCAATCTGCATCCAAAGAAGCTGAAATAAATAAAATTCATTTATCATGAACTTACATAATAAAATTATAGTAGGATATACTTGTAATATAATATCGATATGTAGCCCTTCAGAAATATCATACCATGAGGTATGGGTATAGTTAGTTTTGAACTGATCAGTGAATAGCTTAATACAATTTTAGAACAGCGTAAGTTGTAAAGATAGGTAACTGATTAGTAGTAAGGAAGTATTTAATATTAATAATTCTGTAAGTACCTGGATGGCTATAACTTCTTCAAGGTTTTCTTCACTCTTCTATGAATTGATTCATCTCATCATGAGCTCACCTAAAACGATTGGCACTGCTTTATTCCTATTGGATGTAGGTCTGTATACTTCGGCATCTCAAGCTTGTTATTGCCCGTCGACATGAATGTCTTAGATAAACATTACAAGACCTGAAATAAAGAAAAGTTTAATTAGCAGGAAAAACTTACACAACATTAAGCTTATAACCTATTTACCCATAGTTTATTGTAGAATGATAGATGGATAGTTCTATAAAATAGTTTTTAGATGAAGGTGGGTAAGTATCTATAGGATTCCCTCTCATCATGCTGTAATGGGAAAGTAAGTAGGCAAGTAGGTACCTAAGTAAACTCAAGGTAGATGTAAAATCTCAGAAATTGTAGTTATTTATGTACCTAGATAGGTACTTTAGACCTATCTATCTACTGTCTACTTGTGGAGTATGGAGTGGAACCAAACGGTAAATCATCTAGTCATCTAGCCTAGAGTGAGAGATTTGCTGAGTCCACAGATGAGAAATTTTCCTAAACACAACATTCTTACCTTTGTAGCGTTGTTTGAAGTAAGTATCAACGTATTATGTGATGTGGTACGATTGGTGGCAAGTGATGAGTAAACTTTGTAAACATTTGATGAGGCAAGTAGTCCAAAAGGGTCCATTATAGTGTAGGTATCTTTTCGACAAATTGCTGATCACTCCGCACTTTAGATAGATGTATCTTGCATTCTTGGCTTGGACAACGCATCCAATTCATTTGCCCTCACTAGTAAATCCTTACAAGTGCACTTTTAAATTATTTTCAAGGAATTTCAGTCACAAATAATTCTAAAACACTGTAACGTAGCAACAACGTTCACAAAAAGTACCTCCCGATGTAATTTTTCAAGCACGCTAATCAAACGTTATTCCGACATGTTTAGAGTAGAAGCAACGAGCGTCTGACGGATCAATTACGGTCATAAAATTAAGGCAATACGATATCTGTGAAAATCGGCCATAACGAAGCAGTAACGGAAGCGGCTGAGCAGTTACAACTTAGCGCGATTGAGGCCCTGGGCGCACAATCATGAAACTTGGTCAGTATAAAGGTATTTATATTTAGAAATTTGTGCCTGCTCTTGTTTTCCAAAAAAATGCTTCATTCGCGACTTACAAGGCTTTTATTATAAATCTAAAACCGCTCCTAGCTCGCTAACCATTACACTGAGGAACCTATTGAAAGTGTCATTCTGTACCTCTTGTTACGCTGCAACTGCTGACAAAGTTTCATATATCTATTTTCAGTGGTTTACGAGAAATAACGATTTTAAAATTGTCCAGACATGTCATTACTTTGACCTCGAAATACACCCATTTCCTCTAAAGCTGTCGTTCTGATTCTTTGCTAGGAATTAGAGCCTATATTGAAATATATGCACACGAAATTTCAGCTTAACCCATGCTATAATTATAAAGATATCGATAAATAATCCACAAGAATCATTTTGTAACCTATATTGGTGGTTAACCGGCTAAATTCAAATGACTGTTAAAAAGCGAACGTCCGATACATGGCGCCAACATTCTTAAATTTATACTATAGCATTATTGGTTTCTGTATAGTCTTGTGCAAAAGTGTATCGGCGCTGCTATACCGAACATTATTTGGATTAAAAAAAAAGCTTTTATAATATTAAAAAAAAACTAGTTAGCTAAAAAACTACTTTAGACTACGATGACATCGTAGTAAAAATGTTTGCTAATGTGTTTGCTAACATTGTTAGCAAACCACATTAGCAAACATTTTTTCTCCGGATGCTAAAATCTACGGGGTAGGGTGATCGTGATTTAGTCTATAAAAAAGTAAGTGAGAAATGAATTATTTTGATGCGGTACTAGTTACTATTACACTTACATTTTGCGTAACAGATTATCTAAAAGTTAGTACAAGCTTTCCGGGGTGCTTCTAGTGACACAGATTCAAGTATAGTCACAATTGACCAAGTAGAATGTTTAACTTTTTACTTTAAAGATTTAATACTTACCTACCTACTTACTGCATTGCATAGTGTAAACTACCTGATGGAGTCTGAAGCTGTTTAATGTAGGATAAGTTACCTAGGTAGGTAGGCTTACCTATAGGATACTAGCTACTTGATACTTGGTAGCTACCTAGGTACCAAGAAGTCACAAACTGTTCACCAGAACTCATTGAATGTCGGTGGTGTGCAGTACCTACCTACTGGTGTCACGTGTGGCTCGAATCAGATGTACATACCTACATACATAGGTAACTTTTAGGTAGGTAGCCTACGTACCTACTAAAAAGCTTAGGCATAAGTACCTTGCTTACCTATTTATCTAGGTAGCTGGCTTTAAAAATACTTTTTCAACTTATATAGGTTAGGTACCTACTTATATATCTTACCTAGGTACCCAACATAATTAAAAATTAAAAATTCAAAATTCAAATCGTTTATTGCACTTATGTTGTTATAAAGATGTTGTACAAAAGTAGTGTAGCAAACATAAACCCTGTTAGGGCACAGCAATTTGTTGAGGTGTAAGTACATAGGCACTAGGTGGCATATTTAGGTATCTGAGATACAAGATACAATTTGCAAAAATAATTGTTACAAATTAGTCTTAACTGTAGGAGGCATTTTACAACTTATATATCTTTTACAGGTATCATAAAATTAGTGTCAACTATTGGACGTGTCTACTTTGTACATCTGAAAAAAGTTAAACAATAAATAGTAAATAGTTTTCAGGCATAAGTAATTGCAGTTTGAAGCATTTAGCTCATCTCAAAGTTTTAAAATTAGATAAAGTGGAGTCCATACTCTTAGGTCTGACGTTGACCAGCAATTAAGTATAAAAATGATCTAAGGAGACTCAAGATTGGGTTTTATTTATCGGGAACTTTATGAAATCTCAGTTCTAGACGAACTACTAGTGAACGTTTTTCGTATCTCGCAACCCAACTCCTAGTAGGTACATAGAAGCAAAAAAAATCTGAATTCATTTTGTTTGTATCTGTACCAACTATTACTAAAATACAACACTGTCGACTGCAAGAGGTAGGCGCCATGTATCGGACTTTCGCTTTTTAACAGTCATTTGAATTTAGCCGGTTAACCACCAATATAGGTTACAAAATGATTCTTGTGGATTATTTATCGATATCTTTATAATTATAGCATGGATTAAGCTGAAATTTCGTGTGCATATATTTCAATATAGGCTCTAATTCCTAGCAAAGAATCAGAACGACAGCTTTAGAGGAAATGGGTGTATTTCGAGGTCAAAGTAATGACATGTCTGGACAATTTTAAAATCGTTATTTCTCGTAAACCACTGAAAATAGATATATGAAACTTTGTCAGCAGTTGCAGCGTAACAAGAGGTACAGAATGACACTTTCAATAGGTTCCTCAGTGTAATGGTTAGCGAGCTAGGAGCGGTTTTAGATTTATAATAAAAGCCTTGTAAGTCGCGAATGAAGCATTTTTTTGGAAAACAAGAGCAGGCACAAATTTCTAAATATAAATACCTTTATACTGACCAAGTTTCATGATTGTGCGCCCAGGGCCCCGATTGCGCTAAATTTACACGGTCGACCGTGAGAGACGTAACGTGCAAGTAACGGTACGTCCAAACTACGTAGCGTTCTAATTTTTCCGGAAATCAGTATTGCGTTAGCTCAATATACGTTTATCATGCTTTTACGCTGCTGGTTCGTTGCCGTGGTCCACCGTTCGTTCAGCCGTTAAATATGTACGTCTTCTTCTTTAGAATTTCGCAAAACCGGTCAATCGATTCATCATTTTGCAGTGTCCAACCCTAGTTTTGATGGCTGACAGTGACAATAGTAAGAAAATGTCGAATGTGTACATAGAACATAATGCGTATTCCTTGGTAATGTATGTTTTTGTCTCGATTTTGTAAACAAACAATTTCATGAAACTCTTTCTATTTCTACATAATTTTAGGAGGTGGTTTGTAAAACTTGATAATGTCCTATTAGAACAAGAAAAGAAAGAGCCCGTGTAACGTTATTACCTACATATTTATAACAATATAAATTGTTTTGTGAAATGCTACCCATCTAACAAATTGTTTTTCTCTACAGGAATGTAACTACCACTAAATAGTTAAATACTCTTGTGTCAGTGCAAATTTGGTGCTATAGGTTATATACCGTACATGCTAAATAGAAATAGCTAGCAAGAAATAGCACCCAACATCCTAACCTGACTGATGGAAATAAATACCTACGCAAAAACAATGTTGGAAGGTGTACCTCTCCCCGTCTCCTGCTGAGACAGGACAAACTAGACTATGACGATGTAAGTATACAAAGCATCTACCTACCTATATTTCCTAGTAGTTAGGCACTAGAACATTTCAATGTTTTTTTGCAAATCTTTTGGGTGCAAAAACAGTTTCAGACAAATCAATCCCATTTTATATTAGTAATAACATAGAGTTATTATGAATGAAATGTAGCTAGGTACATCAAATTCATATTCAAGAAAACTTACCTATATTATTTTGTTTCAGTATTTGCATACCACCATCGGCTATACAAGTGATGTGACTAGTAGGTACTTACACAAACTTTGCTAGTTTTTTCATATTTTTGTTAACCGCTTAGTAAAGTAAGCTTAGCTATAGGTTTTATAACTGAATAAAATAACATTGATTATTATTTTACTTTATTTCAAGAATTTTAGTCTTACTACCCCGGTCACATTGTAGGTATGTATTGCTAGTATATTAGCTCACAGTGGTAGCTTGCTTTGCAAAATGGATGGGCATCACTTTATACTCTGTAGTACCTAAGTGTAATTCACAACCTCAAGCATGTTAGGTTACGGGTCTAAGATGGGTGTCTTCAATCTGCATCCAAAGAAGCTGAAATAAATAAAATTCATTTATCATGAACTTACATAATAAAATTATAGTAGGATATACTTGTAATATAATATGGAATATGTAGCCCTTCAGAAATATCATACCATGAGGTATGGGTATAGTTAGTTTTGAACTGATCGGTGAATAGCTTAATACAATTTTAGAACAGCGTAAGTTGTAAAGATAGGTAACTGATCAGTAGTAAGGAAGTATTTAATATTAATAATTCTGTAAGTACCTGGATGTCTATAACTTCTTCAAGGTTTTCTTCACTCTTCTATGAATTGATTCATCTCATCATGAGCTCACCTAAAACGATTGGCACTGCTTTATTCCTATTGGATGTAGGTCTGTATACTTCTGCATCTCAAGCTTGTTAAAGACCTGAAATAAAGAAAAGTTTAATTAGCAGGAAAAACTTACACAACATTAAGCTTATAACCTATTTACCCATAGTTTATTGTAGAATGATAGATGGATAGTTCTATAAAATAGTTTTTAGATGAAGGTGGGTAAGTATCTATAGGATTCCCTCTCATCATGCTGTAATGGGAAAGTCAGTAGGCAAGTAGGTACCTAAGTAAACTCAAGGTTACCTATGTAGATGTAAAATCTCAGAAATTGTAGTTATTTATGTACCTAGATAGGTACTTTAGACCTATCTATCTACTGTCTACTTGTGGAGTATGGAGTGGAACCAAACGGTAAATCATCTAGTCATCTAGCCTAGAGTGAGAGTTTTGCTGAGTCCACAGATGAGAAATTTTCCTAAACACAACATTCTTACCTTTGTAGCGTTGTTTGAAGGAAGTATCAACATATTATGTGATGTGGTACGATTGGTGGCAAGTGATGAGTAAACTTTCTAAACATTTGATGAGGCAAGTAGTCCAAAAGGGTCCATTATAGTGTAGGTATCTTTTCGACAAATTGCTGATCACTCCGCACTTTAGATAGATGTATCTTGCATTCTTGGCTTGGACAACGCATCCAATTCATTTGCCCTCACTAGTAAATCCTTACAAGTGCACTTTTAAATTATTTTCAAGGAATTTCAGTCACAAATAATTCTAAAACACTGTAACGTAGTAACAACGTTCACAAAAAGTACCTCCCGATGTACTTTTTCAAGCACGCTAATCAAACGTTATTCCGACATGTTTAGAGTAGAAGCAACGAGCGTCTGACGGATCAATTACGGTCAGAAAATTAAGGCGATACGATATCTGTGAAAATCGGCCATAACGAAGCAGTAACAGAAGCGGCTGAGCAGTTGCAACTTAGCGCGATTGAGGCCCAGTAGTTTCGGAGATAGCAAAACGTTACTCCAGCAAAAACTGAAATAACTCTGAAGCTCTAGGAGGCACAAATTCAGGAATTGGGGCACTAATTGGCACAAATTCTAGCTTTTAAGACCCTTTTAAGCTAACATTCATTCCGCTAGCTCAACCAGGAACGAAAATCGACCCAGCAAAAAACGTTACCCCAGAAAAAAGTTAATTTCTTGAATAACTTAAAAACGGCTATAGGCACTAATTTAAAGCTTGGGGCACAATTACAGGCCAGTAGGCTCTAATTATCTGCATTTTTAGAATTTTCAGATTCAACACTTTTTTGCTGGAGTAACGCACACTCCTAATTCCTTACCTTGAAATTTTAAAGGAACATCGCCTTTGATTTTTAGTTTTAAATTGGTACTAATTTTTTTTATTCGTATAATTTTATTAGATTTTTAATCTGGTAAATTGTTAATATGAATCTCTTAGGTTTATTATTGGAATACGAAAAGCATGTACTTTTAAATTATACATAAAAATCGATTTTTTTTTTTGAATAGAGAGAAACAGATTTTTATTTCATCGAATCTTTTCCATAATCTCACATCCCTACTATTTATAAGAATATCGGCGAACCTTATTCTTACCTACAAACATAGATTTCTAAATCCATGCCTACAAAAGTACAAAAAGGCTGTATTGTGACATTTGTGACACATTCAACTTTTTTCGTTATAACTGTCAAAACTGACATTTCGTATTTCGAGGAGTTCACGACCCGTTTGATTGGGGCTCACACCCCTACTGTCAGAAACTTCTTTATAATGCTATCGTTCGAAGCCATTTAGATTATGGATCTTTTCTTTTAGACCCAAGTACAAAATTAGCTTTGGGGATTCTGGATAGGGTTCAGTCCAGATGCCTCAGAATAATCATTGGTGCAATGAAATCTTCTCCAATCAACGCCATGCAGGTGGAATGTGTTGAACCTCCACTCTCCCTCAGAAGACAGTATCTTTCAGACAGATTCTTTTTCAAACTTGTCCAAAATTCTCATCATCCTCTTCTCCAAATCCTAAATGATTTATTTCTCTTATTAGAGCCCCAAATTGATGATAATCAGGACTCAATACCTTGCCTAATTCGTAGTTTTAGAAAATACTCTCACCTTCCTTACCCCGTTATGCAAACCCAATCATTCCCTCTTTTTTCCATCCCGTATGAAGCCTTAGTTTTCGAACCCAATGTATTGCTAGATTTTGGTATTCATAAATGTTCTACCAATGCAAAAAATGAATTTAATTATCTTATGGAAAATAAATACAGTGGATGGCGTCCTTTCTATACAGATGCCTCCAAGCTTAACGACTCGAGTCCCGTAGGCTCAGCAGTATGGATTCCATCTTCTAAAATAATTTTAAATTTCAAATGCCCTACCGTCACTTCTGTGTTTACAGGAGAAGCAATAGCTATACTTGAAAGTATATTGTTTATTCAGGCACATAATTTAAATAACTCTATTATTTTCTCAGACTCTAAAAGTGCCCTTCAGTCTATACTTTCTAATCCTTTCCGATCTAAGTCTAATTTTCCTATCATTCTAAAAATTCGAGAATCGTTATTCCGATGTCAAGAACTAGGATTAAATATTGTACTGGCATGGATTCCTGGTCATTCCGGAATTCCCGGTAATGAAACAGTAGATTCGTGTGCAAAGCAGGCTATTCATACAGGTTCTCATGACCATATTAAAATTTATGCTCATGATCTATGTGTTGTCCCTAAGTCCCATTTGACCACATCATGGTCACGGATGTGGGTATCGTCCAGGAACTTGAAAGGCAAACATTACGGTTCTATTCAACCAGAAATTCCATCTAGACCATGGTTTTTTAAGTTTCGTTTGGCTAATAAAATAACAACATCAACCATTTGTCGACTTCGCTTAGGTCATGTTTGCACACCAGTCTTTTTAGCTAAAATAAGGATCAGGGACCACTCCCTATGTGAATGTGGTTTAGATGAGGGAAGTGTTGACCACATTTTATTCTCCTGCCCAAGGCTGCGGCTATCTTTGTATGATGTCACTCCTCTCGAAATCCCACGTCCTTTTTCATCTAAACTCCTGTTATCTCTTGTATTCTCTCCTTTTATTAAAATATTATGTAAATTTATAACTACCAATAAAATAAAATTGTAAATAGCTTATATACCTATAAATATAAATATTATGTATGTATTTAGATAGGTGCCTACTATTATTACCTACTTAATTATTTATATGCCGTAGTGCCGTACATATCTATTTTGACAAATCAACTCTTTAGAGTCTCCCTTCTTCACCGGTCATTTTTCTTAACCAACCTACTCAGATCTCCGCCTTTTGTTAAAAGATTAGTAAACCAGTAAACGCCAATAAACACTGACATTGGCAAATTCGTGGCAGCCCTAGCCACCGAACAGCCACAAGAAAAGAAGAAGAAGAAGACCCGTTTGATTGGATTAATGATTTAATTTCAATTTATTCAGAAATAAAAGAAAATAACATAACAGAACCTTTTTCGTGGCGTTATTCTACATAACATTAACCTAAGAAAGATCTTCAAGAGAAAGGTTTGACGATGTATGTTCGGGTATATTCAGTGGTATCGACTCTGTTGCATTTTTCTAACTTTTGACCTTACTTTGAGAGCTCTAAAATTATAGCAGTCGTTTCAGTTTATGATAAACAGACGGCAACTATTAGTGATGTCAAATTAATACTAAAAACATGGTATTCCAACTTAATTTCTAAATAATACTGTACAGACAGAGGTAATACCTTATGATAAACACGCCCTGTCTTATTCTACAACGAAGAAAGTCAAGGTTTTAATCGGCGTACCTATAAATCATGGACTAATCCAAACGTTATTACAGAACGAAGTTTATCTATTGATACAGCAGCATCTATGGTACTAAAGATAAACCTAATTTATCTTTGACACTAAAACAACAACGAAGTCATCTATTAATTATTTTTTGCTAGGTTTTGACTTAGAATGGAAAACGTCCTAAATTAATGACCTTGTCTCCAATATTTCAGAAGTTTATGGAGCAAAAAATTTTGAATAATTATTAAGAATTATTATTAGTTATTCAAGAATATTTGACATTGTCCTAAAAATGACAAATATTCTTGTCTGTATGCTATTCGATTTAAAAGATACCTAACAATTTGTATTACTTTTTCGATGACGCAGAATGCAGTCTATGGCAGCAAACGAAACCTTATCGGTAACCCTTATACAGACATGAAATTACAAATAAAAATTATTCAAAAGTAGATAACTACTAACCTAATTACACTAATAAGGGCCGGTTTTTTTTTGCACCTTTCGGTCGTCATTGGTCGCGTTAGTGCCCCAACGATTGCCCGAAAACCATAGCATAGGTACTAACTGCATTTTCTATACCTATAAAAGTATAGGCATAAAATGTAATGGCAGAGTTCAATAATAATTAGAACTAGTGGATTTGTAGCGCCATCTATCTCGCTACATAAGAACTATCCTAGATCGCGCAAAACTAAGTTAGCACGGAGTTTGAACATAGGTAATACTACCGAATACCATCCCTTGGTCCTCGGACCCCGAACCAAAGGTCGCTCGGCGCAGAAGATCTTCTCAGATTTATAGAAAACGCAATTAGTACCTAATTAGGTATTTCGCTACATAATACAGCACAGTCGTATTAGTTGTGTAACTTGGTGTGAACAAAAAATTTAGGTACCTACACATTTAGAACAATGGGAACGCTCGATACTTTGAAGAAATTGTTCATGTTTTGCTGTAGATGTTCCGGCAGTGGAAACCCACAACTATAACCTCTTTTTGTTAAGTACCTTCCTACCTAGTCAATCAAAATACAAATAAAATCGAAACATGCCGTAGTCTGAGTTTTGTTATGTTGATTTGCGACAAGCGCGAATCGAGAAACTCGCAGTTTATGTATCGAGTAAAATAGTTTGCAAATCTCCCGCTAGAGGCGCGTATCAGATTTTCATAAATTATATCCCGTGCGTTTCGATCAATAAAACAAAACTCAGACTACGGGCTCTGTGCAAATCCCGGAAAATTAGGAGCTAATATAAAATAACTTAAAACTAAACTACACTAGGTAATAGGTACATTAGGCACTATTACTTACACTTAGGTATGTATGTATATCATTATGTACCTACCTACTTTTATAGACAAATATTTTTTTGTTAAGATACTTTTGTTTTATCGTGATTATCGTTATTCCTAAAAAGGCTCCTAAATACCAATTTTTTTGGAATTTGGCTTTCTTCGAGTATGAATTTGCATGTGTTTAGTCAAATTATCGTTTCGATTAAATGTTTTGTTACATGTGTTGCAGGAAAATGGTTTTTCTTCAGTGTGAACACACATATTGTGTAATCTCAATTTACTTTTAGATCCAAATGCTAAAGGACATTCTTTGCAGAAATATTTTTGTCCAGTGTGAGTTTGCATGTGTATAGTCATAACATGTTTATATCTAAACTTTTTATTGCATATGTTGCATGAGTATGGGGTTTCTCCTGTGTGGATTAGCACGTGTCTATCCAAAACATGCTTATATTTATATGTTTTATCACATGTATTGCAAGAGTATTGCATTAATTCTTCAGTGTGATTTTTCTGATTATGTTTATTCAAATTATGTTTTTCCATAAAACTTTTATCACATTTGTCGCACGAAAATGGCTTTCCTTTCCGAGTGTGAATGAGCATGTGTTTAGCCAAATACTTTTTAATAGTGAATGTTTTGTAACATGTGGTGCAGTAGTATGGTTTCTTTCCACAGTGAGTTTCTATGTGTGCAGCCATAACATGCTTAAATCTAAATGTTTTCTTACATCTGTTGCAAGAGTATGGCTTTCCTCCAGTGTGAACTAGCATGTGTTTACCCAAATAATATTTACATTTATATGTTTTATCACATATATTGCAAGAGTATTGCATTAATTCTTCAGTGTGAAGTTGCTGGATATGTTTCTTCAAATTTTGTTTTTCTGTAAAACTTTTATCACATTTGTTGCATGTATATGGCTTTCCTTTTCGAGTGTGAATGAGCATATGTCTAACCAAATTCCCTTCAATATTAAATGTTTTATAACATGTGTCGCAAGAATACGGTCTGTCTACAGTGTGACTTTGCATATGCGCAGTTAACTTACTTTTATAAGTAAATGTTTTATCACATCTAGTGCAAGGATGTGATTTTTTACCAGAGTGTAATTTGATATGTTTTACCAAATTATATTTAGAGGAGGTATTATAGTGGCACAAATCACAATAAAAAATATACGATTGTGTTTTGTTTTCGTGACCATTCTCTAGATTACTAACGGTATCAGTAATCGCGCCGTTCATAATTTCTATATCTTTGTAAGGGGTCAATGTCTTGATTTCCTCATAGTTTTCATCAGTTTCATCAGGTTCATCTGCTATTTCTTCTTTCACTTTAGGTTCCTCTTTAACTGTTACATGAGTACTTGTTGCGTTTGTATAACCGTTCATAGACATGGTCTGTATAGGGGTTACTGATAAGGTTTCGTTTGCTGCCATAGACCTCATTGCGATCGCATTCTGCGTCATCTGAAAAAATAATGCAAATTGTTAGGTATCTTTGATATCGAATAGCATACAGACACCACCTATTAGCACTTAAAAAAACTTTGTTTTATTTTTGTGTCAATGTCAAATATTCATGAATAACGAATAATAATTCTTAATAATTATTTCAAATTTTTCGCTCCATAATCTTCTGAGATATTAAAGACAAGAGCATTTTCCATTGTAAGTCAAAAACTAGCAAAAAAAGAAAATTGTCTTTCAATGTACAAAATTGTACAATGCATGCCCTTTTCTATGATACCCCACTTGAGTTTGTCGCCCCTTTTTTTCAATCCTTCCCTGTTTTTTACAGTTTTCTAATAACTATGTTAGTTAGGGACTTCGCTTAGATTTTTGTGTAAAGTTTAGATATTCTTCTATAACATATCATCATCCACAGTCCGAATTCACCCACTGCTGGGTATAGGCCTCTCTCTGTCTGTGCCACTCCTCACGGTCCTGTGCTGATCTTATCTATGTCCTGCCCGCGATGTTCACAGCATTATCAACAACAGCAACTCGCCACGACACACTGGTCAGTGCAACGTTTTAAGGCTAAAAACTCTTTGTATAACATATAATTATTTCAAAATGTACATTTACCTTGACGCCATTGTGCAACATTTCTTGCAGAATCATGTTAGATTTGCGAGCCATCACAGAGAATGTATGGCACCTCTGCAGCCACCTATGGCAAACATAGCACAATGTGCTCGGCATACTGTCTTCTGTTTCTGTGCAGAGCTGCAATAAGGAAGGAAACTTTTTCAGTCAGAGCCGATTTCTACTGTCATACCATACCCCAACTCCACGAGTGAGTGAATTGAGATAATACCTCACAGAGTGTTTAGGAATAAAATTCTGTTATTTTTTTCTCTACCTACCTTTAATTTTAAGTTCACATGTACCTACCTTAATTTTAAGTTCATATGACTTTCTTTGCATTGTACTATTTTTTACTGACTTCAAAAAAGGACGAAGATAATAAATATCATCTATTTCTAAACAAACTATCGCTGCGCGGCCGCCCATTGTAGATTGGACAGTGTAGGAAAGTGATGCTTATTGAAATAGCAATGTATAAAACTGTGGCATAAAAAGCTCGATATCTCAGCTAGGTGGAAGGAAGTAGATAGAAATGAAGGACAAATGCTTCTATGCTGACTAAATACTCAGAAAGCATGGTATGTTCGTTTTATGTAGTACCTACAAAGTTGACTCTATTCAAATGAATAAGTGAAGATAGGACATGTAGGTGCTACTCTTGACCACCACCGATCCAAACTAGATTCAGACTGGCAAAAATTGTTTAATTTTATAGTAAATTTTCCCCTGCCAGCAGTTGCTAAGGGGATTATTGGACTAAAGTTCCAGAAATCCCCTACCCCTGCGTAGGGGATTTCTGGACTCACGCAGGGGAAAACTGGAATGAGCAAAAAAATAACACGAATTCAGCAGATTGGAACATCACCCACCACGGCTCATGGGTCCTGCATAGAATATATAGGTACATAGTGTTCGAGTAACTTAGAACATAACCACTCTTGTTATCGACTTACCTTGGCTTCAGTAAGATTTTCGTACATCTCCAGAAGACCGACCTGCTTAACGTTCAGCATCCTTATATTGCCGGCTAGACATACTCTACACACAGGAGCCATTGATTGCAATAATCACAGAACACTATTACTCTGTAATAATAAATTTGTTGTAATACTGTGCTGTTCTAAGCCTGATGATTTGATTATAACAAAACACTGTAAAACACGGAGGGAGAGTGACACGGACAGTCACGGACGGACGCCGGACGGACTATTTTTAGGGATGTTAAAATAATCGAATTTTATTAAAATCGATTTTTTTATTGTCGATTTTTATTTTAATATTAATCGATTTTTTATAAATCGATTATATAAATTACATGCTTAAATCCATTTTGCGAAAAAGCTCGTCTAAGGCCCGTATTCCGTAGCCTTGCTCAAGCACTGATTCGTACTCAAGCATAGATTTTTGTATGAAAATCTCTACTCAAATCTATGCTTTAGTAACGATTTCTGTCTCGGAATACGGACCTTAAAGCGATGGATGAAAAAATCTTGCAAAATAGGACCGGACATTTGTGTATTTGGTTTCCTAATTCGTGTGCGTTACTCCAGCAAAAATGTGTTGAATATAAAAATTCTAAAAATGCAGATAATAGAGCCTACTGCCCTGTAATTGTGCCCCAAGGTTTAAATTAGTGCCTATAGCCGTTTTTGAGTTATTCAAGAAATTAACGGGTAACGTTTTTTGCTAGGTCGATTTAACGATTCGTAGTCGATTCGTAGCGGGAGATTTGCAAACTATTTTACTCGATACATAAACTGCGAGTTTCTCGATTCGCGCTTGTCGCAAATCAACATAACAAAACTCAGACTACGGCATGTTTCGATTTTATTTGTATTTTGATTGACTAGGTAGGAAGGTACTTAACAAAAAGAGGTTATAGTTGTGGGTTTCCACTGCCGGAACATCTACAGCAAAACATGAACAATTTCTTCAAAGTATCGAGCGTTCCCATTGTTCGAAATGTGTAGGTACCTAAATTTTTTGTTCACACCAAGTTACACAACTAATACGACTGTGCTGTATTATGTAGCGAAATACCTAATTAGGTACTAATTGCGTTTTCTATAAATCTGAGAAGATCTTCTGCGCCGAGCGACCTTTGGTTCGGGGTCCGAGGACCAAGGGATGGTATTCGGTAGTATTACCTATGTTCAAACTCCGTGCTAACTTAGTTTTGCGCGATCTAGGATAGTTCTTATGTAGCGAGATAGATGGCGCTACAAATCCACTAGTTCTAATTATTATTGAACTCTGCCATTACATTTTATGCCTAATACCTAGTTATGCCTATACTTTTATAGGTATAGAAAATGCAGTTAGTACCTATGCTATGGTTTTCGGCCAATAACGCGACCAATGACGACCGCAAGGTGCAAAAAAAAAAAACAGTATGGGCCGGTTTTTTGATCCCTAGTTAACTCAACGAATAGTCAAATTTGGAAAATTTGACTATTCGTTGAGTTAACTAGGGATCAAAAAACCGGCCCTTATTAGTGTAATTAGGTTAGTAGTTATCTACTTTTGAATAATTTTTATTTGTAATTTCATGTCTGTATAAGGGTTACCGATAAGGTTTCGTTTGCTGCCATAGACTGCATTCTGCGTCATCTGAAAAAATAATACAAATTACCGATGCCTCGTGCGCCGCACGCAGGAGCAGGACGCAGGCACCAGGTTGTACACGCAGGTTGCGTCGCGGTCGCCGTGCGTACACACAGTATCGGTGTGCTCACCCACACGCGCTCCGAATGCGCTATCGCACACTTCTTTGCTACCGTGACGTCACACGGCACGCGGATGCGGCGCGCGGGACCAGGTAGGTGCACGCACGCACACTGCGTTGAGTATTGGATGGGTTGGATGTGTGTGTGACTCACTCTGGCGGAGCGGAGCGGGAGTGCTCACGACGACCTCCTAGCTGGCTATGCACTCCTATTTTTTTGCATTGATTTTTTTAATGTAAAAACAATTTTAATTCAAGATAAAAGAGTATTACGGTTCAGTATTATACACGACTGATCACCTCAGGGGTCCGGGAGGAAGGGGAGAAACTGAAATAACTCTGAAGCTCTAGGAGGCACTAATTCAGGAATTGGGGCACTAATTGGCACAAATTCTAGCTTTTAAGACCCTTTTAATTCATTCCGCTAGCTCAACCAGGAACGAAAATCGACCCAGCAAAAAAAGTTACCCCAGCAAAAAGTTAATTTCTTGAATAACTAAAAAACGGCTATAGGCACTAATTTAAAGCTTGGGGCACAATTACAGGCCAGTAGGCTCTAATTATCTGCATTTTTAGAATTTTCAGATTCAACACTTTTTTGCTGGAGTAACGCACACTCCTAATTCCTTACCTTGAAATATTAAAGGAACATCGCCTTTCATTTTTATTTTTAAATTGGTAATTTTTTTTATTCGTATAATTTTATTAGATTTTTAATCTGGTAAATTGTTAATATGAATCTCTTAGGTTTATTATTGGAATACGAAAAGCATGTACTTTTAAATTATACATAAAAATCGATATTTTTTTTTTAATTAGAGAAACAGATTTTTATTTCATCGAATCTTTTCCATTAATCTCACATCCCTACTATTTATAAGAATATCGGCGAACCTTATTCTTACCTACAAACATAGATTTCTAAATCTATGCCTACAAAAGTACAAAAAGGCTGTATTGTGACACATTCAACTTTTTTCGTTATAACTGTCAAAACTGACATTTCATATTTCGAGGAGTTCACGACCCGTTTGATTGGATTAATGATTTAAGGTTAGACCGCACTAGGGCGGAACTGCACTGCAGCGGAGCGTAATTAATTTAATTTCAATTTATTCAGAAATAAAAGAAAATAACATAACAGAACCTTTTTCGTGGCGTTATTCTACATAACATTAACCTAAGAAAGATCTTCAAGAGAAAGGTTTGACGTGGTAAAGTTTATTCCAATTATATTTATGTATGTTCGGGTATATTCAGTGGTATCGACTCTGTTGCATTTTTCTAACTAACTTTTGACCTTAATTTGAGAGCTCTAAAATTTTAGCCGGCAACTATTAGTGATGTCAAATTAATACTAAAAACATGGTATTCCAACTTAATTTCTAAATAATACTGTACAGACAGAGGTAATACCTTATGATAAACACGCCCTGTCTTATTCTACAACGAAGAAAGTCAAGGTTTTAATCGGCGTATAAACCATGGACTAATCCAAACGTTATTACAGAACGAAGTTTATCTATTGATACAGCAGCATCTATGGTACTAAAGATAAACCTAATTTATCTTTGACACTAAACCAACAACGAAGTCATCTATTAAGTATTTTTTGCTAGGTTTTGACTTAGAATGGAAAACGTCCTAAATTAATGACCTTGTCTCCAATATTTCAGAAGTTTATGGAGCAAAAAATTTTAAATAATTATTAAGAATTATTATTAGTTATTCAAGAATATTTGACATTGTCCCAAAAATGACAAATATTCTTGTCTGTATGCTATTCGATTTAAAAGATGCCTAACAATTTGTATTATTTTTTCAGATGACGCAGAATGCAGTCTATGGCAGCAAACGAAACCTTATCGGTAACCCTTATACAGACATGAAATTACAAATAAAAATTATTCAAAAGTAGATAACTACTAACCTAATTACACTAATAAGGGCCGGTTTTTTGAACTAGGGATCAAAAAACCGGCCCATACTGTTTTTTTTTTGCACCTTGCGGTCGTCATTGGTCGCGTTATTGGCCGAAAACCATAGCATAGGTACTAACTGCATTTTCTATACCTATAAAAGTATAGGCATAACTAGGTATTAGGCATAAAATGTAATGGCAGAGTTCAATAATAATTAGAACTAGTGGATTTGTAGCGCCATCTATCTCGCTACATAAGAACTATCCTAGATCGCGCAAAACTAAGTTAGCACGGAGTTTGAACATAGGTAATACTACCGAATACCATCCCTTGGTCCTCGGACCCCGAACCAAAGGTCGCTCGGCGCAGAAGATCTTCTCAGATTTATAGAAAACGCAATTAGTACCTAATTAGGTATTTCGCTACATAATACAGCACAGTCGTATTAGTTGTGTAACTTGGTGTGAACAAAAAATTTAGGTACCTACACATTTCGAACAATGGGAACGCTCGATACTTTGAAGAAATTGTTCATGTTTTGCTGTAGATGTTCCGGCAGTGGAAACCCACAACTATAACCTCTTTTTGTTAAGTACCTTCCTACCTAGTCAATCAAAATACAAATAAAATCGAAACATGCCGTAGTCTGAGTTTTGTTATGTTGATTTGCGACAAGCGCGAATCGAGAAACTCGCAGTTTATGTATCGAGTAAAATAGTTTGCAAATCTCCCGCTAGAGGCGCGTATCAGATTTTCATAAATTATATCCCGTGCGTTTCGATCAATAAAACAAAACTCAGACTACGGGCTCTGTGCAAATCCCGGAAAATTAGGAGCTAATATAAAATAACTTAAAACTAAACTACACTAGGTAATAGGTACATTAGGCACTATTACTTACACTTAGGTATGTATGTATATCATTATGTACCTACCTACTTTTATAGACAAATATTTTTTTGTTAAGATACTTTTGTTTTATCGTGATCATCGTTATTCCTAAAAAGGCTCCTAAATACCAATTTTTTTGGAATTTGGCTTTCTTCGAGTATGAATTTGCATGTGTTTAGTCAAATTATCGTTTCGATTAAATGTTTTGTTACATGTGTTGCAGGAAAATGGTTTTTCTTCAGTGTGAACACACATATTGTGTAATCTCAATTTACTTTTAGATCCAAATGCTAAAGGACATTCTTTGCAGAAATATTTATGTCCAGTGTGAGTTTGCATGTGTATAGTCATAACATGTTTATATCTAAACTTTTTATTACATATGTTGCATGAGTATGGGGTTTCTCCTGTGTGGATTAGCACGTGTCTATCCAAAACATGCTTATATTTATATGTTTTATCACATGTATTGCAAGAGTATTGCATTAATTCTTCAGTGTGATTTTTCTGATTATGTTTATTCAAATTATGTTTTTCCATAAAACTTTTATCACATTTGTCGCACGAAAATGGCTTTCCTTTCCGAGTGTGAATGAGCATGTGTTTAGCCAAATACTTTTTAATAGTGAATGTTTTGGAACATGTGGTGCAGGAAAATGGTTTTTCTGCACAGAGAGTTTTTATGTGTGTAGCCAAATGATGTTTATCATTATATGTTTTGTTACATCTGTTGCAGGAGTATGGTTTCTTTCCACAGTGAGTTTCTATGTGTGCAGTCATAACATGTTTAAATCTAAATGTTTTCTTACATCTGTTGCAAGAGTATGGCTTTCCTCCAGTGTGAACTAGCATGTGTTTACCCAAATAATATTTACATTTATATGTTTTATCACATATATTGCAAGAGTATTGCATTAATTCTTCAGTGTGAAGTTGCTGGATATGTTTCTTCAAATTTTGTTTTTCTGTAAAACTTTTATCACATTTCTCGCATGTATATGGCTTTCCTTTTCGAGTGTGAATGAGCATATGTCTAACCAAATTCCCTTCAATATTAAATGTTTTATAACATGTGTCGCAAGAATACGGTCTGTCTACAGTGTGACTTTGCATATGCGCAGTTAACTTACTTTTATAAGTAAATGTTTTATCACATATAGTGCAAGGATGTGATTTTTTACCAGAGTGTAATTTGATATGTTTCACCAAATTATATTTAGAGGAGGTATTATAGTGGCACAAATCACAATAAAAAATATACGATTGTGTTTTGTTTTCGTGACCATTCTCTAGATTACTAACGGTATCAGTAATCGCGCCGTTCATAATTTCTATATCTTTGTTAGGGGTCAATGTCTTGATTTCCTCATAGTTTTCATCAGTTTCATCTGCTATTTCTTCTTTCACTTTAGGTTCCTCTTTAACTGTTACATGAGTACTTGTTGCGTTTGTATAACCGTTCATAGACATGGTCTGTGTAGGGGTTACTGATAAGGTTTCGTTTGCTGCCATAGACCTCATTGCGATCGCATTCTGCGTCATCTGAAAAATAATGCAAATTGTTAGGTATCTTTGATATCGAATAGCATACAGACACCACCTATTAGCACTTAAAAAAACTTTGTTTTATTTTTGTGTCAATGTCAAATATTCATGAATAACTAATAATAATTCTTAATAATTATTTCAAATTTTTCGCTCCATAATCTTCTGAGATATTGGAGACAAGAGCATTTTCCATTGTAAGTCAAAAACTAGCAAAAAAAGAAAATTGTCTTTCAATGTACAAAATTGTACAATGCATGCCCTTTTCTATGATACCCCACTTGAGTTTGTCGCCCTCTTTTTTCAATCCCTCCCTGTTTTTTACAGTTTTGTAATAACTATGTTAGTTAGGGACTTCGCTTAGATTTTTGTGTAAAGTTTAGATATTCTTCTATAACATATCATCATCCACAGTCCGAATTCACCCACTGCTGGGTATAGGCCTCTCTCTGTCTGTGCCACTCCTCACGGTCCTGTGCTGATCTTATCTATGTCCTGCCCGCGATGTTCACAGCATTATCAACAACAGCAACTCGCCACGACACACTGGTCAGTGCAACGTTTTAAGGCTAAATCCTCTTTGTATAACATATAATTATTTCAAAATGTACATTTACCTTGACGCCATTGTGCAACATTTCTTGCAGAATCATGTTAGATTTGCGAGCCATCACAGAGAATGTATGGCACCTCTGCAGCCACCTATGGCAAACATAGCACAATGTGCTCGGCATACTGTCTTCTGTTTCTGTGCAGAGCTGCAATAAGGAAGGAAACTTTTTCAGTCAGAGCCGATTTCTACTGTCATACCATACCCCAACTCCACGAGTGAGTGAATTGAGATAATACCTCACAGAGTGTTTAGGAATAAAATTCTGTTATTTTTTTCTCTACCTACCTTTAATTTTAAGTTCACATGTACCTACCTTAATTTTAAGTTCATATGACTTTCTTTGCATTGTACTATTTTTTACTGACTTCAAAAAAGGACGAAGATAATAAATATCATCTATTTCTAAACAAACTATCGCTGCGCGGCCGCCCATTGTAGATTGGACAGTGTAGGAAAGTGATGCTTATTGAAATAGCAATGTATAAAACTGTGGCATAAAAAGCTCGATATCTCAGCTAGGTGGAAGGAAGTAGATAGAAATGAAGGACAAATGCTTCTATGCTGACTAAATACTCAGAAAGCATGGTATGTTCGTTTTATGTAGTACCTACAAAGTTGACTCTATTCGAATGAATAAGTGAAGATAGGACATGTAGGTGCTACTCTTGACCACCACCGATCCAAACTAGATTCAGACTGGCAAAAATTGTTTAATTTTATAGTAAATTTTCCCCTGCCAGCAGTTGCTAAGGGGATTATTGGACTAAAGTTCCAGAAATCCCCTACCCCTGCGTAGGGGATTTCTGGACTCACGCAGGGGAAAACTGGAATGAGCAAAAAAATAACACGAATTCAGCAGATTGGAACATCACCCACCACGGCTCATGGGTCCTGTATAGAATATATAGGTACATAGTGTTCGAGTAACTTAGAACATAACCACTCTTGTTATCGACTTACCTTGGCTTCAGTAAGATTTTCGTACATCTCCAGAAGACCGACCTGCTTAACGTTCAGCATCCTTATATTGCCGGCTAGACATACTCTACACACAGGAGCCATTGATTGCAATAATCACAGAACACTATTACTCTGTAATAATAAATTTGTTGTAATACTGTGCTGTGCTAAGCCTGATGATTTGATTATAACAAAACACTGTAAAACACGGAGGGAGAGTGACACAGACAGTCACGGACAGACGCCGGACGGACTATTTTTAGGGATGTTAAAATAAAATAATCGAATTTTATTAAAATCGATTTTTTTATTGTCGATTTTTATTTTAATATTAATCGATTTTTAATAAATCGATTATATAAATTACATGCTTAAATCCATTTTGCGAAAAAGCTCGTCTAAGGCCCGTATTCCGTAGCCTTGCTCAAGCACTGATTCGTACTCAAGCATAGATTTTTGTATGAAAATCTCTACTCAAATCTATGCTTTAGTAACGATTTCTGTCTCGGAATACGGACCTTAAAGCGATGGATGAAAAAATCTTGCAAAATAGGACCGGACATTTGTGTATTTGGTTTCCTAATTCGTGTGCGTTACTCCAGCAAAAATGTGTTGAATATAAAAATTCTAAAAATGCAGATAATAGAGCCTACTGCCCTGTAATTGTGCCCCAAGGTTTAAATTAGTGCCTATAGCCGTTTTTGAGTTATTCAAGAAATTAACGGGTAACGTTTTTTGCTAGGTCGATTTAACGATTCGTAGTCGATTCGTAGCGGGAGATTTGCAAACTATTTTACTCGATACATAAACTGCGAGTTTCTCGATTCGCGCTTGTCGCAAATCAACATAACAAAACTCAGACTACGGCATGTTTCGATTTTATTTGTATTTTGATTGACTAGGTAGGAAGGTACTTAACAAAAAGAGGTTATAGTTGTGGGTTTCCACTGCCGGAACATCTACAGCAAAACATGAACAATTTCTTCAAAGTATCGAGCGTTCCCATTGTTCGAAATGTGTAGGTACCTAAATTTTTTGTTCACACCAAGTTACACAACTAATACGACTGTGCTGTATTATGTAGCGAAATACCTAATTAGGTACTGTCGTGGGTAGTTAAGATTGTCATGCGGGTAACGTGAAATAAACAGTTGTTGCTTAGCACTCGAGGTGTTTCATTCAATCACAACATGGTGACAGCGGTTTTTTAAGTATTTAGCGTAAAAAGTGTCTAAAATCAATCGAAATAGTAACTAAAGGACATAGATAGTGTTGTGCGATATAAAAATTGTTAGTGAAAGGATAATAAGTGCACTATATCGTCGTTGCAATGGAGCACGCACGACCGCCATCAGAATTAAATATGGATGCCGCTGGTGGGCCGGTAGGCCGGGCCGATGCTTGGAAAAAATGGAAGCAACAATTCCTCTTGTTTGTCAAGGCTTCAGGAGTACACACGGAGCCCTCGAGTGTTCAAGCGAGTTTATTGGTGAATCTGATTGGCCCGGATGGTTTTGATGTATATCAAACTATTACATTCGCGAAGGAGGAAGAACGTGACGATGTAAATGTGTTGATGAAAAAATTTGATAGTCTTTTTGGTACCAAATCCAACGTAACACTCATGCGATATAAGTTTTTTACACGCAACCAAGAGGACGGTGAGTCTATTCAACAGTATGTCACGGCACTTCGACTTCTGAGTAAAAAGTGCGAGTTTTCGACATTGGAGGAGGATCTTATCAAAGATCGGATAGTGTGTGGCATCCGTCAGCCCACGGTCAGGGACCGTTTACTGAGGTGCGAGGATCTTAACCTGGACAAGGCGATGAAGATATGTCAGGCCGTGGAGGCGTCACGGGAAAGTGAGCTTCAAATGGCTAGTTCGAGCGGTGTCGAAGGGACCCCACACGTTGACAGTGTTGCCTTTCGAGCGCGTACTCGAGAGGCGCGCGCCTTGACGCCGCGCACGCCGCAGGGGCCGGGGGCCGGCGGCATGCGCGGGCGCGGGCGCAGCACGGCGGCGCACGGCGGCGGTGGCGGCGCCACCCGCACGCCCCCCTTCCGACCTCGCTCAGCGCATGCGGGTGCACCGTGTGCGGACTGCAGCTCCGCGCGCTGCGTTGGCGGAGACGAGTGCCCAGCGCGCCGGGTCAGCTGTTTCGCGTGCGGTAATCGAGGACATTTCGCACGCAATTGTAAGTCAAATCATTCTTATAATAACGGTGGCCGTAACAGAGTCAATCGTGTATACGAAGTTGAATGTGATGATGGTGAATATTACAGTGAGTCGGAGGATGATACATTTTATATTTCGACTATCGGAATCGAGGACAGGAAAAATGGGTCGGAGGACTGGTATCAGGAACTCTCGTGTGGGAGCGGGACGGAAAATTTTAAGCTCGATACTGGGGCCGATTATAACATAATATCTTATCGTAGATTCTGTGAATTAGGTTTTAATGAAGATTCTATTGTTAAAAAAAAGATACCATTGTTATCGTACACCCATGATGTTATTCCGATAAAAGGCATTTGTATTCTACCCTGGTTGTATAAAAATATTGTATACAAGCTGAAGTTTGCAATAGCGGACATGGAATGTAGCAGTGTGTTGGGACAGAAATCGTGCGAATTTTTAGGCCTAGTAAAACGAGTAAGGTCCGTCGAAATATCAAACTATGATGATTTATTTAGGGGATTAGGATGTTTACCCGGGAAATATCATATTGTCATAGATCGGTCTGTTCCACCTGTTATATGCGCATCGCGTAAAATTCCCCATGGATTACGCGACAGGTTAGGACAAGAACTAGGCAAAATGGAACAGTTAGGAGTAATTAGGAAGGTTACTCATCCCACACAGTGGGTTCATCCGCTAGTGTTAGTCGCTAAAAAGAATAACGGTATTCGCATATGCTTAGATCCGCGGGAACTGAATCGAGCGGTACAACGTGCACATTTTCAGCTTCCGACAGTATCCGAACTGGCGTCACGGTTGCACGGAGCGTGTTATTTTTCTGTCTTGGACGCTAATTCCGGATTTTGGACTGTGTCATTAGATGATGAGAGTGCCGATCTTTGCACATTCAGTACACCTTTTGGCAGGTACCAATTTATGAGACTCCCATTCGGAATTAACTGTGCCTCAGAAGTATTTCATGGGAAGCTACGTCAGCTGTTGGAAGGCCTAGAAGGGGTAGAAAATTATATTGATGACGTAATAGTGTGGGGTGAGACAAAGCAAGAACACGATAAACGGTTAAAGGCATTATTAGACAGAGCAAGGGAAATAAACTTAAAATTTAATAAAGAAAAATGTAAAATCGGGGTCCAGGAAGTTAAGTACCTAGGGCATGTATTTGACGCAAAAGGTATGAGGCCAGATAAAGAAAAAATTAGGGCAATTACAGAGTTACCACCACCAAAAGACAGGAAAGAGGTGGAGAGGTTCTTAGGCGCGGTTAATTATTTATCTAAATTTATTCCGCATTACTCAGAGATCGCTATTCCTCTGACTAGCCTATTAAGAAAAGGTAGTGAATGGCGCTGGGAGTCGAGTAAGAGTGCCGCGTTTGACCGGCTCAAGGAGGCAGTGACAGGTGCAGGCGTGCTGGCACTGTACGACTCGACGCGGCCCGTGGTTCTGTCTGTGGACGCGTCGCGCGACGCGCTGGGCGCCGTGCTCCTGCAGGGCGGACGCCCTGTTGAGTACGCCTCACGTACACTCACGGACGCACAGAAAAGATACGCGCAGGTAGAAAAAGAGATGTTGGCCATCGTATTCGCGTGTGAGCGATTCCACCAGTATGTTTACGGGCAGAAGGGGGTCGTCGTGGAATCTGACCACAAACCTTTAGAGAGCATCTTTAAAAAGCCACTGATGTCTGTCCCAGCGCGCTTGCAACGCATGCTATTAAGAATTCAAGGATACGATTTAATCGTTACATACGTGCCGGGTAAATATATGTATATTGCTGACATGCTATCTCGTGCCGCGCTTCCCGATTTATACAGTGAGGAGGTTCATACTAATGTTATATACCAAGTGCAAATGATGATAGGAAATGTACCGATGTCAAATGATAAGCTGACTTTAATAAAGAAAGAAACCAAACATGATAGTGAATTACAATTGTTATTAAAGTATATAAGTTCCGGATGGCCTGATAATTATGACGAGTGCACGGAGGTGCAAATATGAAACGCTAATTTGCTTAAAACTGAATTTATTATTTAATAATTATAATTATAAAGTGTCGTCAACGGTCGATGGGTGACCGAAGAGTGCATTGGCCGGGAGGTTGCGATGCGGCCGCGCTGTCCAAAACGGGGTCACATCCGTTTTGCTGCGTTGGCACTTCATTCCGGGCCGTTTCCAATATTTGTAATAATTGATTTTACACGATTCAGCGTTCTTGTAGGTAGGTAGGTAGGTAGGTAGGTAACACCTCCCCCCTTACTTCGGCAACTATCTTAAAGGTTTTTTGTGAGAGTTGCTGAAATGTTAGTAGGGTCAACTATGATGGTATGGGGATTTCTTTTTGCCTTTTCTGGGATCTCGGCATACATTTCTGGTAATGGGGTGGTTATTTGTTGGTTTATTGGATGTTTCCGGTTTGCTTGAATCCGTCGGTAAAGGAGTACAGCGACGAGTGCGGTGGCACTTAGGAGGAGGGCAGTGTAGACTGGGATCGTGGTGTGATATAGACTATTATTTGAAATTTCTTCCAAAGCGGGGGAAGCTTGCAAAGATATCTTCTCATTGATGTCGTGCAAGTCTTTGAGGTTAATGGAGTTTAAAGTGATAGAGAGATCGTTGCCAAGTCGTCGATCATCGGGTGTAGATAATATATCCAACATTTTTAATGGGTATCCTTTTATGCGGTCATCAGAGTTGAATATGGTAAAGTGGGGCGTTTTGAGATAGCAGTTTAGGGGAATGGTGGCTAAGTAACTTCCTTGGAGGGTCTTATACTGCTCCTGTCCACAAGATGTCTTGACCTTGGTTTGGTTCGGAAGGCTTAGAGTATAGTGCTTATCGTCAAGCTGTTCCATGGATTCTCTCGTGAGGGTAACAGAGGTATGTTTGCAGAATTGGTTCAGTTCCTGTTTGATGATGAGCTGGTGGATGCAGTCCGGATTATCTCGAATATTATAATTGGATTTTTTCTCGCAAAGATACCATGATTCCACCTTGGGACATTCTGTCTCCATGTAAATAGAGTCATCTCCAGAGATTGCTATGTAAGGTAGGGTAGGTATAAGGATTTGATTAACTTTGTTGGGAACAATGGATAATTTATATAGATCATAGGACAAGGGAAAAGCAATTGGCACTTTATATACTAAAACTATCTGATAATCAATATAAAAATAGCCTAACTTAATTATATCGTAGAAGTATCTATAATCTATGTTAAGGATTTCGTTCTTAGAATACAAAATCCTTAGCTTACTTAACATCATCTTTATTCCTGCTATATTTAATATTGAATGAGGAGCACCCGATATTCTTATAAAAGCTATGGTATTTTCTAGCTTTAAGAGTTCTTCCGATAATCTATCGATATTATCACCTAATATCATAAGATGCTGCGCGAGATGGGCATATTTGACTAAGTCATTATCGTTGGTGCTTTCACTAGCCATGATAAGATTAAGGACTTTTTCTATTTTATCTTGATTAAGTGTAATGTTACTTAATATTTCTGAGTTTTTTGATGACCATTCTCTGTCTAAACTTATGTGGTTTTTAATTTCTAGTTCTAATTTATTATCATTACTGTTAAGGGTTTGGATGGCATTGTTGAATTTTATAGCGTCTGTATAATCTAAGTTACCCGAGATACTTTTTATTACTGAACCTAGTCCGTCAATAAGACCTCTTTTTGCGCGACTGGGCTCAAACGACTGAAACTGGTCTGAAATTCGGTCCAGCTTATCGCTGAGGTAAGTAATGTGGGGTTCGTAAAGAGATGCAGTTTTATTGTCTAACTGGGGTTTAAGCTGAAATATCTGGGATTTTACAAGTTCAATTCGGGAAATGATGTCATTTAAATTAACACAATTTAGGAAGGAATGATAGTGGGATACGACCTTAGCTGCGCCTAATTTGAACGGGAGTAAGCCTGGGCCATCTCGTAGCGAATCAATCATTACATCTTGTCCTTGAGTCAGCCGTAGCAGTAACGATAGTAGTATCCTGTAACAAAACAGGGTCCTTAGAATTTCGCTTTAGGCGAGATTTTGCGACCGGACCGCGTTTTTTCTTTGTATAGATATGAATAGGTAAGTCAGCAAGCACGGTATCTTGTGTGTAACGCGGTGCTAGTTTCTGTCGGTTTGCCATAGGGTTCCGTACAAATACTTGTTGGTCAGGGTGGTATACTTTTTCACATTCACGGTTTTTATTTCTATTGTCAGTCAGTTGAGTCCTATCATTTAATGACGTCTCGTTAATTACGTCATATACCCGAGTCATCCGAGTCTTATGTTCGAGTAAGTATTGTTGTAATAAGTGCTCAGTTGTATTAATGTCAAGTGGGTCACGTGGATCAAAATGTCCAGTAATAAGGTCTATAGGTCGGCATTTCGTGAAACTGTGTATCGAACTATTATAGGCCAAAATTGCATAGGGCATAAGATTAGGAGCTAGTTCATGTTTCTCCTTAAGTTTTAAGATCCTAAGGTGTTCCAGGATTGTTGAATGAAAACGTTCTACCATGCCGTTATCATTAGGAGTGTATGCCAGGATTTTATGGTGTTGTATTTTGTGAAGACGAGTAAATTCAGAGAATAGTGCATTCGTAAATTCGGGTCCTTGGTCAGTCACTATAGTCAAAGGAACACCATGATGGGTAAAAAATGTTAGAAGAGCTTGGATGACGCTAGGGGCAGTTCCATCTTTCAAGTGATAAGCTTGAGCGTATTTAGAGAACGCATCAACTAGCGTAAGGAATTTTTCATTTTGGGCCGTAAAAAGATCAAGGTGAATGATTTCAAAAGGTTTAGTAGGTGGTGGTACAATGGAAAACCTTTGTTGAATAGGATTGCGATCGTATTTAGCCTGACCGCAAATACTGCACTCATTGATGTACTTTGAGATGGTTTCCTTCATCTTGGGCCAGTAATATCTACGCGACAGAGCTAAGAAACTTTCTGTAATACCACGGTGGTTAGTTTTACCCTCGTGATAACCTTTAATAATTTCTTGTTGTCGTATATAATCCTTAACGTTTTCCAATTCAATTTTGGTTAACACTAAATTCATGGCTGAACTTTTGAATGAATTTTGAATTATAGGTATTATTTTATACATAGCCAGAGTGGGACTTATGATTATTCCTGTCTTTACTTTAGGGTTCACATGTTCTTTTATTGCATGAATTACGTCATCTTCTAAGTTCGATTCAGAGAGTTGTATAGTCGTTTTAGTATGCGTCTCAAATGGTTTGGTTACAGTCGGTCGTTTTTTGATGTCGCCTACCAGCACGAAACTTATTTGTCGGTTAAATCTGTTAAGAGGGTCGTCTGAGATAGGTATTTCTAGAATTGGGTTTTCGGTACTTGTATGAGCCGTTAAAGTAGTAGATCTAGAATCTAAGAGAGGTTTTTCAGTACCTGAAGGGTTTACCGCCGTGGAACTAGCATCTTCGTTATTTATCTCGATGCGAGATAAGGCATCAGCGTTAATGTTATATTTGCCTTGCTTATAAATTGGTTCGAAGTTATATTCACTTAGTTTTAATCTCCAACGCGTTAGCCTTGAGCTGGGTTCCTTAATATTCATAACCCATTGAAGCGGTTTATGATCAGTTATAACCTTAAACTTTCTACCAAATAAGTAGGGTCGGAAGTATTTCGTTCCCCAAACTATAGCCAAAAGCTCCTTTTCGATGGTGCTATAGTTGATCTCACTAGAGTTTAAAGTCCTGGAAGCATAAGCTATAGGTCTTTCACTTCCTGCATGTCCTTGGGATAGTATGGCACCAATAGCAAAGTTGGATGCGTCCGTAGTCAGAATAAAGTCCTTGTGAAAGTCAGGGTATTGTAAAATAGGGTCGTTGGTCAGTAATGTTTTACACTTTTCGAAACAGTCTATGTAATTGATGTCACTAAGTATTATTTTAGAGCCTTTCTTTAAACATTGAGTCATTGGTTTTGTTATTTTAGCAAAGTCAGGAATAAACTTCCGATAATAACCTAGTAATCCGAGAAATCGTTTTATTTCAGTTGCAGTTTTTGGAATAGGAAATTTTTCTATGGCTGCTATCTTGTCAGGGTTTGGTTTAATACCGTCCTTACTAATGATATGTCCGAGATAAGCTGTCTCTAGTTTTAAAAATTCCGACTTATCCATTTGGATCTTAAAGTTGGATGATCGGAGTCGATCGAAAACCTTTTCCAAGTTCACCATATGTTCTTGTAACGAGACACTGAAAACTATTATGTCATCTAGGTATACTAAGCATATTACGTTCTGAAGGCCTCTTAGTACGTTATCCATCACACGTTGGAACGTGGATGGTGAGTTTTTCAAACCCATAGGCATACGAAGAAACTCCAGGTGTCCGTGTTCTACGCTAAAAGCAGTCTTTGGAATGTCTTCAGGGCTCATTTCTACTTGGTAAAAACCACTAGCAAGATCCAAAGTGGTAAAGTAGTGACAGTTGCCTAGTTTGTCAAGTACGTCTGCGATGTTGGGAATAGGGTACTTGTCATCTATAGTCTTTTCATTCAGCTTTCTGAAATCTACAACTAAACGCCATTTGGTCTTTCCAGAAGCGTCTACTTTCTTGGGAACAACCCAGATTGGCGAGTTCCAAGCTGACTGTGAAGGGCGAATAATACCTTGTTCTAGCATTTTAGAGATCTGATCTTGAACCTCTTGTCTGTGTATGAATGGATACCTATAACTCTTAGTGTAAACTGGTACTTCATCTTTGGTACGTATGCTATGCTTAATCTGATTTGTAAAAGTTAATGGTTCACCATCTATATAAAAAACATCGGCATACCGAGTACAAAGAATTTCTAAATTAGTTCGTTCTTCTACATTTAAGTGATCGGTGCGTAAGCGCGATAGTACTTCGTTAGCACGATCCGATAGCGGCTCAGTGCGCGTGCACTCAGTATTGAAAAGTTCGCCACACACGGGGCGATCCATTGAAAATACTAAGTCGTGACGCGTCGGGTTTGTTACTTCTATAATACCACGACTATTTTTAACCGTAGTAACACAGTCGCCTATTGTGCAATTCGATAGTGATTGCTCTGGGATGAAGGCTTCACCATCCTGAAAGTTTATCGGGACTCTAACTAATTTAGATGAATTGGCCGGTATAATGTCCTCATATAGGTTACAGTTACGTGAGTCATACATGAGTAGTGGGTTAGTCGCGTGTCGCGTTACTAGGATCTTATTTTTCAAGTCAATATTGGATTCCCATTTTTCAAGTAATTCGAGACCAATTAGTCCGTCAAAGTAATTATGAAATTTATAAACCGATAAAGTCATAGTATCGCGTTCATTGAATTCTGAGAAACACGGTATGGTCACAGAGTAATTACACCTAGTGGTGGCGTGAATATTCGTCACTTCTATAGGTTCATACCTGTGAGGAACGTCAGGATAAAAATACTGTACTGCCTTGGGACTAATAAAAGATAGGTTAGCACCGGTATCTATAAGGAATTTAAGAGGGGGATCTGAAATTTGTATGTACGGTAACTGTCGTTGAGTCTGTAGGTTTAGTTCTATTTTAACTTGACGGATTTCGTGTCTTTCTGAAAATCCTCGTTCTCAGTAGTAGGTTGAACCTGAACCTCTTCAACACAGTAACTATCTGAGTACTGAGGTTGTTCATACCCGTACTGTTGATACTCAGGGAGCTGAAACTCACAGTGGTCGTGGTATTGGTCGTAGCACTCAGTCGGATAGTCGTAATAGTATGTTGGTTGGTCATAATAGTCATTAAAATTAGATTCCCGTGTCTTGAAATAATTTGAAGGTGGTGGGTTACCAAACCTACTCCAATCATGGGGTTGACGTGGAGCTGGGTGACTTATTCCACTCATAGGCTGAGGGCCTGTCGATTCATTACGGGGAGCTAATTTAAATACGTTGCTACGTGGTCGGTAATTTGGTGGGGTCGCACCAAACATCTGCTGTGTCCTGGTCGGTCCTTTGAATATTGGTACAGTCCTAGGTTGAGGCTGTGCAGTCATCTGTCGCGATGGTCCAGGCATATTAAATGGACGTGGAGGCTGCAAGGGCAAGCCAAAAGGTCGCGGGGGCGGCATAGCGGCAGAGGACGATGTGAGACCATAGTTGTACCTAAGTGGACTAACCTGCATGGGTGCCTTCCTTTCGGGAAGATACTCGTTGCGCTGCTGTAGATACAAGGTGTTAACCTCCTCGTGCACAAATTCTAAAGCCTTTTCTATAGTATCAGGCCGCATGCAACGAATTCGAGATCCCAACGGGTCGCGTAGACCGCGAAGATAGGATTGCAATGTTAACTTTTTATATAAAGAGCGTTTAGACTCAATAGTAGTCGAAACCGTTTCATGCAGACTGATGTAGGTCATTATAGTGCTAAAAAGATTTTGACACTTTTCATAAAATTCTTGCGGGGTCGATTGGCCTTGGCTCAGTAGAGCGAGATCATTATACAATGATGTTTCGTCTCGTTGATCGGCAAAATTATTTATTAACGCGGTACGAATGCCATCCCAGTTCTCTGGGATACCGTTGGAGTTTATGAGACGGGCTGCCGGACCGGTCACTTTATTTAGAATACCATTTATTAAGGCGATATTTACCAAGGCGTTAGCTGGATCATCTTTGACATACTGTTTTACCAGTTGATCGCACAGTTGAATAAATCGGGTTAAAACGTTCGCGTTCCCGTCGAACTCTGGGACTAAGCGGAGCGCTTTAAAAATTATGTCTACGTCTACGGTCATTTTCTCCTCTAAATTAATTTCTCTATTTGCGTCTTGCAAAGAATTTCTACGACTACTACTATTACTATCTAACCTAGTCCGAGTTTGCTTTGGATGGAAAATTTTGGAAAATTATGGAAATCTTAAGGAATAAAAGGAAGCAACTCTAGATAGAAACTAAAGTACTCACATGCGCATTCTGCTTTTAGTATTTGCTTGATCTATTTTTGGATCACCTCCGTAGTCTCGCCGTAGGTTCCTTTATATTGTTTCTTGATATCCTTCGCCTGCGCCAATTATGACGAGTGCACGGAGGTGCAAATATGAAACGCTAATTTGCTTAAAACTGAATTTATTATTTAATAATTATAATTATAAAGTGTCGTCAACGGTCGATGGGTGACCGAAGAGTGCATTGGCCGGGAGGTTGCGATGCGGCCGCGCTGTCCAAAACGGGGTCACATCCGTTTTGCTGCGTTGGCACTTCATTCCGGGCCGTTTCCAATATTTGTAATAATTGATTTTACACGATTCAGCGTTCTTGTAGGTAGGTAGGTAGGTAGGTAGGTAACATGATCATAAGCATAATGTTTGCAATGAAGTAAAGTTTTATTGGTCCATCAAAGACGAATTACTTGTCGTAGATGACGTCATCTTTAGAGATAACCTAGTGTTAATTCCTAAAAAAGCGAGAGCCGATATGCTAAAAATTATTCACGAAGGCCATTTAGGTATAGATCGATGCAAGCGCCGCGCCAGACAGGTCATGTTTTGGCCAAGTATGTCACGTGACATAGAACTGTTTGTAAAAAGATGTCACACGTGTCAGGAGCACTCAAACGCACCCACTAAAGAACCCATGCTACCGATCGAAATTCCCGAGCTACCTTGGAACAAAATCGGTTCAGATATTTTTGAATTTAAAAAACAGCACTACCTGATTTTGGTTGATTACTATTCCAACTTCGTGGAGGTGTGCAAACTAAATAGTTTAACGTCAAACGCCGTAATACAAAACATGAAAAATATATTCTCAAGGTACGGTATACCCAGTGTATTGATCAGCGATAACGGAACTCAATATTCAAGTCGGGAATATAAACATTTTGCCAGAGTAGTCAAATGGTAAAAGTGAACGTGCGGTACAAACGGTCAAAAACCTCTTAAAAAAATCTGTACAAACTAACGGAGATTTTAACTTGGCGCTACTGAATTATAGAAACACACCAAGGGATGGTTTGAGTTCTCCAGCACAGCTCTTGATGGGTCGAAGGTTACGGTGTCAATTACCCGTACATGCGAACATTTTAAAACCACAACCCATCGACCCATCAGAACACTTGGCAATGGTAAATAAACAAAGCAATGTTAAAATGTACTATGATCAGCGTTGTAAAACTTTACCTTCCCTAACTGAAGGTGATTCTGTTATCTGTTTAGATGGGAAGGAAAGAACTAGAGGAAAAGTTGTGGGTCATGCAAATACTCCTCGGTCATACATTGTGCGGACTAGTGCAGGTGGAAGGTACAGACGCAACCGTCGTCATCTTATCAAGTGTGAACCTGATTCCAAATCACCAAACACTAGTGTGAGCAATGATGAGGAGTTTAGTGACGCTACCGAAGATGTAGGTACAAAAAACATTGAAACGAACGATACTGATAACGCGGACCCAGTACATGCAGTACCTACATCATCGCCGCTCGCTCGCAAAGCTAAAAAAGTAGCTGCGCAACGCATTGCCCAAAACTCAAGGTAGGGCAATAGGTAGTGTTTATAATAATTTTATAAGCACCTAATTTTTTTTTATACTTACTATAAAATTTTATTATAAGTTAGAGTGTTAGGTTTTATTGTTATAGGTATCTAAATCCACATAAATAAGTAAAATGTTAACTTATAACAAAAAGTGTAAGTTTACTTCTTTTTACGGCAGGATAAAGAGGTAGGATTAGGAATGTATGCAGGTACAGAGCAAATATTGTTCTTGCCAACCTATTATATACTTGTAGGGGGACATTACCTACCTACCGTTCTATAAACCTATGTGTAAGTGCCGAAGTATACTTAGATACATTCTGTTTGGTCATAATTAAATAAGTAGGTACCTAAGCTTTAGTATTTACTTTATTCATTGTTTGGGGGGAGATGTCGTGGGTAGTTAAGATTGTCATGCGGGTAACGTGAAATAAACAGTTGTTGCTTAGCACTCGAGGTGTTTCATTCAATCACAACAGGTACTAATTGCGTTTTCTATAAATCTGAGAAGATCTTCTGCGCCGAGCGACCTTTGGTTCGGGGTCCGAGGACCAAGGGATGGTATTCGGTAGTATTACCTATGTTCAAACTCCGTGCTAACTTAGTTTTGCGCGATCTAGGATAGTTCTTATGTAGCGAGATAGATGGCGCTACAAATCCACTAGTTCTAATTATTATTGAACTCTGCCATTACATTTTATGCCTAATACCTAGTTATGCCTATACTTTTATAGGTATAGAAAATGCAGTTAGTACCTATGCTATGGTTTTCGGCCAATAACGCGACCAATGACGACCGCAAGGTGCAAAAAAAAAAACAGTATGGGCCGGTTTTTTGATCCCTAGTTAACTCAACGAATAGTCAAATTTGGAAAATTTGACTATTCGTTGAGTTAACTAGGGATCAAAAAACCGGCCCTTATTAGTGTAATTAGGTTAGTAGTTATCTACTTTTGAATAATTTTTATTTGTAATTTCATGTCTGTATAAGGGTTACCGATAAGGTTTCGTTTGCTGCCATAGACTGCATTCTGCGTCATCTGAAAAAATAATACAAATTGTTAGGCATCTTTTAAATCGAATAGCATACAGACAAGAATATTTGTCATTTTTGGGACAATGTCAAATATTCTTGAATAACTAATAATAATTCTTAATAATTATTTAAAATTTTTTGCTCCATAAACTTCTGAAATATTGGAGACAAGGTCATTAATTTAGGACGTTTTCCATTCTAAGTCAAAACCTAGCAAAAAATACTTAATAGATGATTTCGTTGTTGGTTTAGTGTCAAAGATAAATTAGGTTTATCTTTAGTACCATAGATGCTGCTGTATCAATAGATAAACTTCGTTCTGTAATAACGTTTGGATTAGTCCATGGTTTATACGCCGATTAAAACCTTGACTTTCTTCGTTGTAGAATAAGACAGGGCGTGTTTATCATAAGGTATTACCTCTGTCTGTACAGTATTATTTAGAAATTAAGTTGGAATACCATGTTTTTAGTATTAATTTGACATCACTAATAGTTGCCGGCTAAAATTTTAGAGCTCTCAAATTAAGGTCAAAAGTTAGTTAGAAAAATGCAACAGAGTCGATACCACTGAATATACCCGAACATACATAAACATAATTGGAATAAACTTTACCACGTCAAACCTTTCTCTTGAAGATCTTTCTTAGGTTAATGTTATGTAGAATAACGCCACGAAAAAGGTTCTGTTATGTTATTTTCTTTTATTTCTGAATAAATTGAAATTAAATTAATTACGCTCCGCTGCAGTGCAGTTCCGCCCTAGTGCGGTCTAACCTTAAATCATTAATCCAATCAAACGGGTCGTGAACTCCTCGAAATACGAAATGTCAGTTTTGACAGTTATAACGAAAAAAGTTGAATGTGTCACAATACAGCTTTTTTGTACTTTTGTAGGCATGGATTTAGAAATCTATGTTTGTAGGTAAGAATAAGGTTCGCCGATATTCTTATAAATAGTAGGGATGTGAGATTAATGGAAAAGATTCGATGAAATAAAAATCTGTTTCTCTATAGTCAAAAAAAAATATCGATTTTTATGTATAATTTAAAAGTACATGCTTTTCGTATTCCAATAATAAACCTAAGAGATTCATATTAACAATTTACCAGATTAAAAATCTAATAAAATTATACGAATAAAAAAAATTACCAATTTAAAAATAAAAATGAAAGGCGATGTTCCTTTAATATTTCAAGGTAAGGAATTAGGAGTGTGCGTTACTCCAGCAAAAAAGTGTTGAATCTGAAAATTCTAAAAATGCAGATAATTAGAGCCTACTGGCCTGTAATTGTTCCCCAAGCTTTAAATTAGTGCCTATAGCCGTTTTTTAGTTATTCAAGAAATTAACTTTTTGCTGGGGTAACTTTTTTTGCTGGGTCGATTTTCGTTCCTGGTTGAGCTAGCGGAATGAATTAAAAGGGTCTTAAAAGCTAGAATTTGTGCCAATTAGTGCCCCAATTCCTGAATTAGTGCCTCCTAGAGCTTCAGAGTTATTTCAGTTTCTCCCCTTCCTCCCGGACCCCTGAGGTGATCAGTCGTGTATAATACTGAACCGTAATACTCTTTTATCTTGAATTAAAATTGTTTTTACATTAAAAAAATCAATGCAAAAAAATAGGAGTGCATAGCCAGCTAGGAGGTCGTCGTGAGCACTCCCGCTCCGCTCCGCCAGAGTGAGTCAGACACACATCCAACCCATCCAATACTCAACGCAGTGTGCGTGCGTGCACCTACCTGCTCCCGCGCGCCGCATCCGCGTGCCGTGTGACGTCACGGTAGCAAAGAAGTGTGCGATAGCGCATTCGGAGCGCGTGTGGGTGAGCACACCGATACTGTGTGTACGCACGGCGACCGCGACGCAACCTGCGTGTACAACCTGGTGCCTGCGTCCTGCTCCTGCGTGCGGCGCACGAGGCATCGGTAATTTGTATTATTTTTTCAGATGACGCAGAATGCAGTCTATGGCAGCAAACGAAACCTTATCGGTAACCCTTATACAGACATGAAATTACAAATAAAAATTATTCAAAAGTAGATAACTACTAACCTAATTACACTAATAAGGGCCGGTTTTTTGATCCCTAGTTAACTCAACGAATAGTCAAATTTTCCAAATTTGACTATTCGTTGAGTTAACTAGGGATCAAAAAACCGGCCCATACTGTTTTTTTTTTTGCACCTTGCGGTCGTCATTGGTCGCGTTATTGGCCGAAAACCATAGCATAGGTACTAACTGCATTTTCTATACCTATAAAAGTATAGGCATAACTAGGTATTAGGCATAAAATGTAATGGCAGAGTTCAATAATAATTAGAACTAGTGGATTTGTAGCGCCATCTATCTCGCTACATAAGAACTATCCTAGATCGCGCAAAACTAAGTTAGCACGGAGTTTGAACATAGGTAATACTACCGAATACCATCCCTTGGTCCTCGGACCCCGAACCAAAGGTCGCTCGGCGCAGAAGATCTTTTCAGATTTATAGAAAACGCAATTAGTACCTAATTAGGTATTTCGCTACATAATACAGCACAGTCGTATTAGTTGTGTAACTTGGTGTGAACAAAAAATTTAGGTACCTACACATTTCGAACAATGGGAACGCTCGATACTTTGAAGAAATTGTTCATGTTTTGCTGTAGATGTTCCGGCAGTGGAAACCCACAACTATAACCTCTTTTTGTTAAGTACCTTCCTACCTAGTCAATCAAAATACAAATAAAATCGAAACATGCCGTAGTCTGAGTTTTGTTATGTTGATTTGCGACAAGCGCGAATCGAGAAACTCGCAGTTTATGTATCGAGTAAAATAGTTTGCAAATCTCCCGCTAGAGGCGCGTATCAGATTTTCATAAATTATATCCCGTGCGTTTCGATCAATAAAACAAAACTCAGACTACGGGCTCTGTGCAAATCCCGGAAAATTAGGAGCTAATATAAAATAACTTAAAACTAAACTACACTAGGTAATAGGTACATTAGGCACTATTACTTACACTTAGGTATGTATGTATATCATTATGTACCTACCTACTTTTATAGACAAATATTTTTTTGATACTTTTGTTTTATCATGATCATCGTTATTCCTAAAAAGGCTCCTAAATACCAATTTTTTTGGAATTTGGCTTTCTTCGAGTATGAATTTGCATGTGTTTAGTCAAATTATCGTTTCGATTAAATGTTTTGTTACATGTGTTGCAGGAAAATGGTTTTTCTTCAGTGTGAACACACATATTGTGTAATCTCAATTTACTTTTAGATCCAAATGCTAAAGGACATTCTTTGCAGAAATATTTTTGTCCAGTGTGAGTTTGCATGTGTATAGTCATAACATGTTTATATCTAAACTTTTTATTGCATATGTTGCATGAGTATGGGGTTTCTCCTGTGTGGATTAGCACGTGTCTATCCAAAACATGCTTATATTTATATGTTTTATCACATGTATTGCAAGAGTATTGCATTAATTCTTCAGTGTGATTTTTCTGATTATGTTTATTCAAATTATGTTTTTCCATAAAACTTTTATCACATTTGTCGCACGAAAATGGCTTTCCTTTCCGAGTGTGAATGAGCATGTGTTTAGCCAAATACTTTTTAATAGTGAATGTTTTGTAACATGTGGTGCAGTAGTATGGTTTCTTTCCACAGTGAGTTTCTATGTGTGCAGCCATAACATGCTTAAATCTAAATGTTTTCTTACATCTGTTGCAAGAGTATGGCTTTCCTCCAGTGTGAACTAGCATGTGTTTACCCAAATAATATTTACATTTATATGTTTTATCACATATATTGCAAGAGTATTGCATTAATTCTTCAGTGTGAAGTTGCTGGATATGTTTCTTCAAATTTTGTTTTTCTGTAAAACTTTTATCACATTTGTTGCATGTATATGGCTTTCCTTTTCGAGTGTGAATGAGCATATGTCTAACCAAATTCCCTTCAATATTAAATGTTTTATAACATGTGTCGCAAGAATACGGTCTGTCTACAGTGTGACTTTGCATATGCGCAGTTAACTTACTTTTATAAGTAAATGTTTTATCACATCTAGTGCAAGGATGTGATTTTTTACCAGAGTGTAATTTGATATGTTTTACCAAATTATATTTAGAGGAGGTATTATAGTGGCACAAATCACAATAAAAAATATACGATTGTGTTTTGTTTTCGTGACCATTCTCTAGATTACTAACGGTATCAGTAATCGCGCCGTTCATAATTTCTATATCTTTGTAAGGGGTCAATGTCTTGATTTCCTCATAGTTTTCATCAGTTTCATCAGGTTCATCTGCTATTTCTTCTTTCACTTTAGGTTCCTCTTTAACTGTTACATGAGTACTTGTTGCGTTTGTATAACCGTTCATAGACATGGTCTGTATAGGGGTTACTGATAAGGTTTCGTTTGCTGCAATAGACCTCATTGCGATCGCATTCTGCGTCATCTGAAAAAATAATGCAAATTGTTAGGTATCTTTGATATCGAATAGCATACAGACACTACCTATTAGCACTTAAAAAAACTTTGTTTTATTTTTGTGTCAATGTCAAATATTCATGAATAACTAATAATAATTCTTAATAATTATTTCAAATTTTTCGCTCCATAATCTTCTGAGATATTGGAGACAAGAGCATTTTCCATTGTAAGTCAAAAACTAGCAAAAAAAGAAAATTGTCTTTCAATGTACAAAATTGTACAATGCATGCCCTTTTCTATGATACCCCACTTGAGTTTGTCGCCCTCTTTTTTCAATCCCTCCCTGTTTTTTACAGTTTTGTAATAACTATGTTAGTTAGGGACTTCGCTTAGATTTTTGTGTAAAGTTTAGATATTCTTCTATAACATATCATCATCCACAGTCCGAATTCACCCACTGCTGGGTATAGGCCTCTCTCTGTCTGTGCCACTCCTCACGGTCCTGTGCTGATCTCATCCATGTCCTGCCCGCGATGTTCACAACATTATCAACAACAGAAACTCGCCACGACACACTGGTCTGCGCAACGTTTTAAGGCTAAACCCTCTTTGTATAACATATAATGATTTCAAAATGTACATTTACCTTGACGCCATTGTGCAACATTTTTTGCAGAATCGTGTTAGATTTGCGAGCCATCACAGAGAATGTATGGCACCTCTGCAGCCACCTATGGCAAACATAGCACAATGTGCTCGGCATACTGTCTTCTGTTTCTGTGCAGAGCTGCAATAAGGAAGGAAACTTTTTCAGTCAGAGCCAATTTCTACTGTCATACCCCATCTCCTCAAGCGAGTGAATGGTGAAATTACCACACTGAGTGCGAACTTAATTTAGGAATAAGATTCTGTTTTCTTTTCTCTACTTTTAATAAAATTTTAAGTTTGCATGTCTTTCTTTGCGTGATAAATAATAATGAATAGGTATGACAATTATCTCACTCATGGAGATAGCCTCATATAAAGTATCTACAGTACCTAAGTGCCTAATGATATAGAAAGTGTTATAAATTATGGCTGGGCAGGATAAATGTGATTTAATCATATCCTATCTTAAAGCTTCACCACCACTATGATTTCATATAGAATTATTTTAGGATTAGAAGACAAAATGCTTGTTGCTGACAAAATACTCAAGTCAGAATGCTATGTTCGTTTTATGTATAATAAAGTTGACTATATTCGAATGAATAATTGAAGATAGGACCTGAAGGTGCTACTCTTGACCACCACCATTCGAAACTACATCCAGACTGGCAAAAATTGTGTAATTTTATCTTAAAAAATAACACGACTTCACCATGTTTGAACTGAAACTGTGGTCGCGAGTAATATACCCATCACTACGGCTCATGGGTCCAAGCTGCAAAGAATATTGTATATATAGTCTTCGAGTAGTTTATCTACGCATTCGAGTAACATAAAACATAATCACTCTTGATATCGACTTACCTTGGCTTCAGTAAGATTCTCGTACATCTCCTAAAGATCGACTTGCCTAACGTTCAGCATCCTGATATTGCCGGCTAGACATACTCTACACACAGGAGCCATTGATTGTAATAATCACAGAACACTATTACTCTGTAATAATTGTGATACTGTGCTAAACTGATTTGAATAAAACACTGAGGCGCCGGAGTCGGAGATCGGAGACAAAGATCGGACGGAGAGCAAAGCAGAAAGTTCAGCGGAGAGTGACACGGACGCGGACGCGCACTCTTGAAAAAGAGAAAGAGAATTCTCTTTTTATGACGCGCACGGAAAGACCAAGAACGGACTAAGGTTAGACCGCACTAGGGCGGAACTGCACTGCAGCGGAGCGTCGCGTCAGATAGCTTCTATATTCTTTCCAAGGTAAAAGAATATAGAAGCTAACTGACGCGACGCTCCGCTGCAGTGCAGTTCCGCCCTAGTGCGGTCTAAGCTTTAAGAAGAATATCAGCGAACCTTATTCTTACCTACAAAAGTACAAAAAAAGGCTGTATTGTGGAACATTCTAATTTGACGTTTTAACTAAAAAAAATGTATGTATTTTTGGAAACTTGATCAGACATTACTCAAAAAGAGACACCGAGCATTAAATTCTTATTGATTTTACTCGAATAGACATAAAACGATCAAATTCCAAATTCAGAAGTGCGCTCAAAAATCACCAGACGACCATCTCCCCTCGCTTCCATAGATTCTCGTCAAACCATAGACCTAACCACCAACACTCCCTCGTCTCCGTGATGTCGATGGTGTAGAACCACAGACCAACAATCTCGAACGTATAACTCTATAGAACGAAACTACTGCGATGTTTCTGTCAACGTCAACGTCCTGGCCTAACGTCTAGATGTCCTCTACGCCATGTCACGACATCGGCAAGCCAAAATATCTCCTACACGGCCTCTCCTGACAGAGTTCGCCTCGAACTCCTTTATTTCTGCTGGTCAGTCTTCAGCAGCATCCAGCGCCCAGCTGTGAAGACTCGTCCTCGCGTGTGGAAGCCACTGCTTCCTGCTGGTTTTCTCCCTGTGGTGCGGCGCGTAAAGATGCGACAGCCCGACGCTGCGAAGCGGCGTAGAGCGCATCTCATGCGCAACCAAGTCGCGCAAGTGCAGCGCGAATACCCGACGCTGCGTAGCGGCGTAGCGCGCATCTCATGCGCAACCAAGTCACGCAAGTGCAACGCGACGAGCCGACGCTGCGAAGCGGCGTAGCGCGCATCTCATGCGCAACCAAGTCGCGCAAATGCAGTGCGAACAACCGACGCTGCGAAGCGGCGTAGCGCGCATCTCATGCGCAACCAAGTCGCGCAAGTGCAGCACGATGACCCGACGCTGCGAAGCGGCGTAGCGCGCATCTCATGCGCAACCAAGTCGCGCAAGTGCAGCGCGACGACCCGACGCTGCGAAGCGGCGTAGAGCCCATCTCATGCGCAATCAAGTCGCGCAAGTGCAGCGCGTCGACCCGACGCTGCGAAGCGGCGTAGCGCGCATCTCATGCGCAATCAAGTCGCGCAAGTGCAGCGCGACGACCCGACGCTGCGAAGCGGTGTAGCGCGCATCTCATGCGCAACCAAGTCACGCAAGTGCAGCGCGACGACCCGACGCTGCGAAGCGGCGTAGCGCGCATCTCATGCGCAACCAAGTCACGCAAGTGCAGCGCGACGACCCGACGCTGCGAAGCGGTGTAGCGCACATCTCATGCGCAATCAAGTCGCGCAAGTGCAGCGCGACGACCCGACGCTGCGAAGCGGTGTAGCGCGCATCTCATGCGCAACCAAGTCACGCAAGTGCAGCGCGACGACCCGACGCTGCGAAGCGGCGTAGCGCGCATCTCATGCGCAACCAAGTCGCGCAAGTGCAGCGCGACAACCCGACGCTGCGAAGCGGCGTAGCGAACATCTCATGCGCAATCAAGTCGCGCAAGTGCAGCGCGACGACCCGACGCTGCGAAGCGGTGTAGCGCGCATCTCATGCGCAACAAAGTCGCGCAAGTGCAGCGCGAACAACCGACGCTGCGAAGCGCGCATCTCATGCGCAACCAAGTCGCGCAAGTGCAGCGCGACGAAACGACGCTATAAGGCGGCGTGGCGCACATACTAGGTGCACGAGGAGCACATACCACTTACCAGGTGCGCGAGACGCACATACCACATACCAAGTGCGCTAGGCGCACATACCACATACCAGGTGCGCAAGGCACACATACCAGGTGCGCGAGGTGCACATACCAGATACCAGGTGCGCGAGGTGCACATACCAGATACCAGGTGCGCGAGACGCACATACCAGGTGCGCGAGGCGCACATATCAGATACCAGGTGCGCGAGACGCACATACCAGGTGCGCGAGGCGCACATACCAGATACCAGGTGCGCGAGACGCACATACCAGGCGTATGAGGCGCAGATACCAGGCGCGCGAGGCGCACATGCCAGGCGCGCGAAGCGCACATGCCAGGTGCGCGAGGCGCACACGCCAGGTGCGCGAGGCGCACATCTCAGGTACGCGAGGCGCACATGCCAGATACCAGGTGCGCGAGGCAGACATCCCAGGTGCACGAGGCACAGATACCAGTTGCGCGAGGCGCACATGCCAGGTGCGCGAGGCGCACATGCCAGGTGCGCGAGGCGCAGATACCAGGCGCGCGAGGCGCACATGCCAGGCGCGCGAGGCGCACATACCAGTACATGAAGCATAACATAACTTAGGTAAACAGACAACAAGTTAGAGGCACAACGTGAAGCTTAACTTAGGTAAACAGTAAGCAGAGAACAAGTTATAGGCACAACGTGAATCTTAACTTAGGTAAACAGAGAACAAGTTATAGGCACAACATGAATCTTAACTTAGGTAAACAGAGAACAAGTCAGAGGCACACCGTGAAGCTTAACTTAAGTAAACAGAGAACAAGTCAGAGGCACACCGTGAAGCTTAACTTAAGTAAACAGAGAACAAGTCAGAGGCACACCGTGAAGCTTAACTTAAGTAAACAGAGAACAAGTCAGAGGCACTACGTGAAGCTTAACTTGGGTAAACAGAGAACAAGTCAGAGGCACTACGTGAAGCTTAACTTGAACCGCGACCCTGGTTAAGGAAAGAAGCGCAGACAGGCATGAAGCAGACGCTCTACGTCTTAGCGCTACACGGCGTGAAGCAGGTGCACAGCCAGACACGACACAGATGTGATGCACTGTCGCTCCACACATGGCAAACAGTTGTACAGACAGGACACAGGGGTTCTGCACCATCCCACCAACCGTATCGCACATTGAGTTTGGTTCCTGACAAAGAACAAAAATGCATAAGTACTGATCAGCCGACGTTTTCACTAAACTCCGCATTCGGCCATTCTTGCTATTCCTAGTAAGTAGGTACACCACAAAAAAAGACAGGTCTAAAAGGGAACTGCATGAGTTTAACAGGTCATTCTCCTCTCCATGCATAACACCATTGAAGATACTGGAACACTAATGCCATCAGGTCTATGTCCATCTCGGTTACACAATACATCCCAGCGAGAGATGTCAGTCAAATTCAAATGATTTTATTTTGTAAAGACAAGTTACAAATTAGTTGTCAACTGCAAGGGTACATACAGTCTTGATCAGCTTGAACACTATGCAACAGTTCTCAAATTTAAGTTTTTAACTCGGTGCAGATCTTATTTTCACTCCATGAATTAAAATTAGTAGGTAGGTAGGTATAATTGAATGCACAGTAGGTACAATCGGTAGGTACGGAAGAATCTTAACACCAAAACCAGTCACACAGTTGACTTACTCAACCCAAAAGACACATCTTTCCATACTTAGCTTGAAGGTAGGTTTATACGAGGTCAGTAACATGGCAGTACAGTAACCCAGTCCAGCGCTGACTTGTTACTGGGGCATGTAAACAATAGTTTTGTGCCGTTTTGGCAGTGACTGGGTTCGAAACTAAGACAACTGGGTCCAGTCACTGGCATTGTGTAAACGTTGCATGATCACCAATGTTTGCAAACTAGGATCAATGCTTGAACATAAGAATATTGGTTGGATCTTACCACTGACTGTGTTAATTGGGTGGATAGCATTCACAACACGATTTGCATGGAAAATCACTCCTCAAGATCCGCGACCTTGGTGCTCATCTTCTCCATGACTCGCTTCTCCATACTTATCGTGTGTCTTGCAGTCTCGATGCCAACTAGTAGCAGCAGGAGTCAAGCAGTCTCGTTGACAATGCTCATCACCGCACATTTTTATGAAACAGAAAATTAACCGAACAGATAGCCAAACAAAGTGGGGAACAATGGACTTTCGTATCCCACTTCTGATTTTGGAAACTTGATCAGACATTACTCAAAAAGAGACACCGAGCATTAAATTCTTATTGATTTTACTCGAATAGACATAAAACGATCAAATTCCAAATTCAGAAGTGCGCTCAAAAATCACCAGACGACCATCTCCCCTCGCTTCCATAGATTCTCGTCAAACCATAGACCTAACCACCAACACTCCCTCGTCTCCGTGATGTCGATGGTGTAGAACCACAGACCAACAATCTCGAACGTATAACTCTATAGAACGAAACTACTGCGATGTTTCTGTCAACGTCAACGTCCTGGCCTAACGTCTAGATGTCCTCTACGCCATGTCACGACATCGGCAAGCCAAAATATCTCCTACAGTATGTATTCTATCAGCCATCTAGTTTCCATCGTACAAGCTTTGCTTAGTTTGGGACTAGAAGGCGTTGTGTTAAATGTGTTAAATGTCCGTGAACTGTCAAAACTGACATTTCATACAGTCAAGTCAAAAAGCACACCGGTTTGTGAGTTTGCAAGTTGTTGAAGTTGAGTTTGGTCATAAGTTTGGTAGATTCGAGGTGTTGACGACCCGTTTGATTGGAAGAATGATAAACACGCCATGTTCACGCACACAACACAAAACAACACAATAATCTTAAAATAACTTGGTTTGTGATTCAGAGCTATTAAGATTCATCCAGTTATTGTCAACAGTGCCCTCTATCTCATATTTCACTAAAGGGTAATTACTACATAGTACCTGTATTCCACGCCAGATCGTGACAGTAATACTTTAATAATTTTCAGATTTTGTGTTCAAAATAAAACAAAATTTTCAATCGCACATTTTATTTATATTTTTATGATTTAACTAATTTATAAAACTTACAAACACTCATCCAAAAGAAATAAATAAACACCCGATTCTTTTCTTAAAAAATAATATAAATTAACTATATAGGTATCAAGATTTAGATTAAATATGATAATTGACCCCTATTCTGTTGTTGCATTGTTCTAAATTAAACTAATTTGACAATACTAAAATTGTGTGCAGAAAGTGATTTATTTTAGCGCTTTTAAATTAGTTTGATTTAGGAAAGTGAAACAACAGCTCCCAATATCAACGAGATGAGGTAATTTGAAACGCATCCGAAATATTTTTTATTTTCATAAAAACAGGATGCGTTCCAAATGCTAAACTACCCGACATTTTACATTCCGATTTCTAAGATGGCGTCATACCTAGAAAATGGCGCCAGTGAGCAAAATTGTAGTCCTAAATCAAATCTGTTTATATTTTGACATGGCGGCATCATCTTCAACTTGACTTACTATAGGCAGGTACCTATTAAAGGCCAACTATATTGATATGGTTGGTCTTATACGACCTGACGCCATTTTAATTCTGGATACAAAATTCTCCCTCTTTCTTTTTCTTCTGATTTCCTTCTCTCATGAAACCTCATGAGAGAAACCACTCTAGACTACATAGTGGCATAACACGTAGGTACTGGTACCTACTTAGAGCCAGACCTTAGCTATTTTGCGTGCTCTCCTAAACCTCTTAAACTGACAAGCTCACTGGTTAAAATTACGACTAGATTCTATAATTTGCAATTCATTTTAAGCCTTTTTAATTTTGTCACCAAACTCTTTCCCGTATTCTTCTAAATTGTCACTTATGCTGGTCGCTACTGATATTTCTGTTACCGATTCGTTTTTATCGTCGGATTTTTGTTCGAAGAATACAGCGACATCGTTTTCGTCTAGCTCGTGGACGGGTTTGATGTTATCTAGTTCTGGTGGAGCAACGACGACAGAATGTCTTATAGAGTGTTCGCCCTTCAAATCACAATCAGGGATGTCTCCTCTGTGGTTATGTATCTCGCTGTGTATCACTTTGACATCTTTGTTGGAGCCTTGGATCTCCTGGTCTTTCTTGTCTTTCGTCCTGTCTATGGGTTCGTATCCAGCGGGAAGAGTTAGCCCTTCAAAGTTGGCTGAACTTATCGATGGAGGTTGCTGGTAATTGAAACCGCTTTGCACGTTCACGTTTTGTCCTTGAGGGAAGGGTCTGCTTGGTTGCGAGTTCTGGGCGAATTGCCCGTTTGTATGGACTGTCTGAACAATTTGACCTTGCTGTCCCTTCCGGGTATCGCCAGGCTGTTCGATAGCCTGTAGAATGCTCTGCAGTAGGCCTTCTGAAAGCAGTTGGTCGTGAGGTATAGTCGGGTTCTCTTTCCCGTTCGACGACTGGATCTGGAAGGAGTATGTCCCTTGATTGCCTTTCACAGCATTGTTCACCTGGCTGTAACTATTCGATTGAATGTTCTGACTCGTCGACACAATCTTCTGCTGTATTTTCTTTGCCTCCTCGTTCAAGCTCTTAATCTTTTCTGATGTCTTGAAGATCTGATCTGAGACGTACTGCAGCTTATCATCTTTATAGTTTTGCTTATTGGAGTCTCTCAACGACTTTCCCTTTAGCTTATCGTATTTGTATTCGCTGGGCGCTATCGATTGGATGAGTGTATGGGATGCAGTGGATAAATCTTTTGAGTTGTAAGACACAGATTCGCTTCCTGGTGAGGGAGTGTTGAAGCTGTTCTGTTGGGAGATGAGATTCTTGGCTAGAGACGATCCTAACGAGCTTAAACTTGCTACGTACTTCGAAGCAAGATCTGCAGGGATCTTCTCGCCTGAGCGAGCTGCCTTCAGAATAGCTTCGTGGTACGGACAGTGTTTGAGTATGGCCGCGGCGTCTAGACTAGAAAGATTCGCCAGAAGGCTGCTATCGATAGTAGCTCCATCGATAGTAGCCGTGACGGTGTTGGTATTCGATCCTGAGGCTGTATGGTCGCCTACAGTCAGCAGCGGTACTGAATATGAATCGATTGGAGAGCCATAAGAAATGCTGGGAGTGTTTTGGAAGTTTAGCGGACTACCTGCGTGAGGTAGACTGTACAAACTCGAGGGTTCGATGGATAGAGATACAGAGTGTCCAGGACTGAATGAGTTACCCTCTTTGATATCTCTGATAGGAGGTGGAAGGTACGTAGGGCCCTGGGTCAGATGGTCGATACCGTGATGATCTTTCCCGTGTGTAGTTTGCCCCACATGTTCGATAAGACCTTCGGGTACAGGCTCCCTAAACTTGATGGGCCGTCGTGGAGTGTGACCTCCTGTGTGGATGGAATGGCCGCCTCCAGAGAAAGATCCGTAGGGAATCGGCAAGTTAGATGGAGGTGGTTTTGGAGGTGCTCCGTATTGACTTCCAGGAGGTACGCCGTAGATTCCTGAAGGTGGGATTAGACCTTTAGCGCCTTGCTGTCTCAAAGAACCGGGATAGGGGCCGCCTGATAGAGATTCTAGCGGCGGAGCTCCGTACGTATCGTGAGGTCTTCCAGACGGAATGCTTGATTGTATAAGAGCCAGGTCTCCTTGAGGGTCGTGATCGGTGTAATGCGCCTCGAACACCGCCTTCGACTGATCGATTTGGTTCGTATCTCCTCCTACGATGGAGTTCAGATCAACGCTGGATAAAGCATCTTGATGCACGCTGGAGTATCCGGAAGTAATCTGTGCTCCTGAGAACTGGTTACTTTGATCAAATTGATGGTTATGGTTTTGGTTCTCAAAGTGGTGGTTGTGATTCTCGAACTGCTGATTCTGCTGATGGTGATTTCCAAGTTGATTCTGGCCAGAGAACTGCTGGTTTTCGATCGATTGCTCCTGCACGTTGATAAACTGGTGGTGTTCCTCGTGCGGAGGTGATTGGTCGAGGTTAATGTGGATTTCTTGAACCGGCGGGGGTGGCGGTGGTCCGTACTGATCCTCAACGTGTTCTACATGCCCTTGGGGTTGTGATACTCCAGGAATTGGCTTCCAGCCATCATATAAAACATGCGGTGGGGTTGGCGGAGCGGGGATACCAGGATGGGGCGGTCTGGGGTTCGGATCCGGTTGTGGTGGACCGTAATGTACATTCGAGACTTCTTGGACCTCTACATGTTCAACACCAGCTCCTAACACCTGTCCTGGAGGGCCGTACGAGTCACTTGGAATCGGGAAGTTAGGCTTCAAATCCACCGGCAAAGTAACTAAAGGAGTTCCATAGATTGGAGCGGGTAGACCCAGATCTAAGGAGTTGTGGCCGCTGATCCCTCCAATGTTTTGCGTCAGGGTTACAGATGAGAAATCTTGCACGCTCTGAATGGGGACATTTATCGGTGCTCCGTAAGTTATCTTCGGAGGACCGTATACGGGTTTTGGCGGACCATAGATAGGCTTTGGAACCCCATAGACCGGTTTCGGGGCCAGAAACTTTGGGGGTTTGAATGGAGCTCCGTAAATTGCTTTAGGTGGACTTTGTTTTGGTGGGCCATAAGACTTTTTGGGTACGTAGCTGTACTTCGGTGGTCCGTATGATAGTTTGGGGGGTCCGTAAGACTGCTTAGGAGGTCCGTAGGATTGCTTTGGGGGGCCGTAGTGTTTAGGAGGGCCGTAGGTTGGCCTGGGTTTGTGAACTGGAGGTGGGGGGCCTTCGTAGCTTTGACTGGGAAACACAACAGGGGCGGGGGGGCCGTAGGCTCCAGGGGGCGTTTCTTGGAACGTCGTTTGTAGTTCTGGAGGTCCGTATACCGCGTGGCCTGGGAGTTGAATTTCTGAAACTGAAAATATACTATTTTAGGATTCTAAATACTCGACTCCAGTCTTAATAAGAGATATTATAAAAATCTTTGCTTTTAGGCGGAATGATTGATCTTTCAGCTGCCTACCTGTCTGATCAGTTTTCATGCAGATCAAAGTCAAATCAAACAGATATTCATTTTACACAAAGAAAACAAAATAATATCAAAAGACAAACATTACACAGCCGTTACATCACTTTTGATTCTTGGATCCTCAAACCTTCGCTTACTCAATCGGTTAAAGTAAGACATGTATGTACCTAAGGTAAGACTGTGAACCCACCTTGACTAATACCAGCCAGTGCTGATACATCTCCTGGAGGTCCATACGCATCTGAAGGAAGAGGCTCGCCGTAAGAGTTGAGGAGACCAGCATCTCTCTTCTGAGCTTGAGCACCTGAAGGAATACATCACGTGTTATTATGATGTTCAATTTTAAATCTTGGTTGCAATTAAGTTCTGCCTTCCGTGGTCGTGGGTTCGATCCCCACCGAGAACAAACATTTGTGTGTGGCAAACATAGATGTTTGTTCTGCGTCTGGGTGTTATTATGTATGTTATGTATGTATTTACAAAAAAATGTATGTATGTATTCTATCAACCATCTAATAGTTCCCATAGTACAAGCTTTGCTTAGTTTGGGACTAGAAAGCATTGTGTTAGTTACCAAATGTCCGTGAATATTTATTGATCGAGTGAGCGAAGCGAACGAGATCTTAGTGACAACTTGAACCAAAATGCTTTGTATGTTTGTATATTAGTTCTTCGAGATCTTTTGAACCGCTTATCCGATCTTCACAGAATTTAGTAGGTACACGGATAGTACTCTTAAGTTTTACTGGTTTGATAAATGAAGTAAATCGGTCAAGGGGTCGTGAAGTTATGAGGGTCCAAAGGGAGTAAAAAAAAAGACATTTCGAAACGGTTTTTATTTTGATTCTGGTCTAATAGTTTTTGAGTTTTTGTAAAAATTATAAAATTGGAATACCCAGTATAACGTGAGCTAACGTTCCTTGGAGTTTCAATGATTTTGTAGTTTAAGTAAGACAGGTACTTAGCTAGACCGCGATTTCGATGCGATTTGCAAAGTTTATTGCAACCATTGGTCAATAAAAATTGTTTGGGTTTTATTAGCCTCCGACCATCACGAGATCTCAGTTCGGGGCGAACTACTAGTATAGATTGTTACATAAAAAAAAACTGCATTGTAATTGTATTGTAACAAACAAAGTTCTTGCTTGCTTGCTACTCATTACTCTTTGCTCGTATATACATAGGTACACATAACTAGTTGTACGCACATGTTTTTACGTTTCAACCAAGCTCTAAACTGTTATTTATTTATTTAATACTTTATTACACAAAATGTACCTACCTATTTCGTTTAATTTTTTTCTAATTTTTTTTCTGGTTGTATACCTAAAGTGTTTTGTGTGAAAAAAAAATAAAAAAAAAAGCGTTGAGCCCTCTCCCATCTGCCAGTGCTTGATTACCTGAGTTTGTGGCCTCAGCTTGTAGATCCTGCTCGCTGTCCGTGCTGACCAGCCCTGCTGGCGTGTCCTGTGCTGCCGCCAGCGTCAGCACCAAACACAGGCCGAGCTGGGAAAGCACATGTTACAACCTATTAGAATAAATACTTTTTTTTCGAACATAAACAATCTGCATCAGTCATATTTTTTTATAAACTAAGCTAGGTAAGTACCGGGTAAAACGAGGTGTATAGGGATCCAGGGGTGAGTAAATAAATATTTATGTTTAACATGCTGCCCAGCTGGAACATGCTGCCCAGCTGGAGCATGCTGCCCAGCTGGAGCATGCTGCCCAGCTGAAACATGCTGCCCAGCTGGAACATGCTGCCCAGCTGGAACATGCTGCCCATCTGGAACATGCTGCCCAGCTGGAACATGCTGCCCAGCTGGAACATGCTGCCCAGCTGGAACATGATGCCCATCTGGAACATGCTGCCCAGCTGGAACATGCTGCCCAGCTGGAACATGCTGCCCAGCTGGAACATGCTCCATAAATGCCTTCAAAAATAAACTCGACAACTGGCTACGAATAAATAATAGATATAATTAATAAAAAAGTGATATAATTTATAAGTTTAAAAAACTGGAAAAACCGACTTCAATTTGATACGCATTCATCATCAAATGATGATGATGATAATGATGATGAAAGTTCATTGGGACTATTTTATTGATCGTAAGCACCACAGAAACGTCACAGGAAAGCAAATACGCAGTGTCGTGTAAGTGTATGACGGGTTTTTTCGAGTTATTCTTATTTAACTGCCAAACTACTATTATTGATAAAAAATTTATGGGACCAATCTGAAAGCATATCCTTTCAGATAAAAAAAGAATTTTTCAAATCGGTTCATAAATGACGGAATTCTGATGTATCAAACATAAAAAAAATACAACCGAATTGAGAACCTCCTCCTTTTTTGAAGTCGGTTAAAAAGACATTTCAACACTGTGTGACGTAGACATATCAGCGAAAGCTGCTCGTCTATAAACTAATAAATAAATAAAAATAAAACAATAAAGACATACCTAAGTACCTATATATAATGTTTTATTAAAACCTATAAAATTTTTATTTTTACATGTTTACCTAGGTACCTACCTACTTAGGTACCTACCTTGGTACCTATCTAATTGGGCAAGTGACAACCCTTGACACTTTTTCCCTATTGCTTTGTATGTGGTCCCAATTGACCCCTACCAGCGTTTGGCGCGATGGCCTACATTTTAAACAATCATGCGGCTTATTCATATTTTAGGTTCCTTCTGTACTTTATCATAAATTACTAGTTTTAACTCAAGTTTTTACATAATAAACTATAGGTACAAGTTTAATTAAAATAACCGGAAAAATTGTTATTTAAAATTCAGTTTCGTCCCTATTGACCCCGTTTTACGGTATACTATGGACTTACCTAGCTAAGTTTATCAAAAATATGATGCAGACCTGAAATATGAAATATTAGCTGTCGCCCGCGGCTTTGCTCGCGTGGTAGCAGCATACGCATTATTTGGTTAAAATCTTTGATCCAAATTTAAGACCCTTTAGAGTGAGACTTTTCAAAATTCCTTTCTTAGTGCAACGCTACACTATACCTTCTAAGTAGTATCCTTTACTATATACCATTCAAATTTCATACCTCTAGGGCTCGAATACTCAAACATCATTCAAATTTGAGCACCACTTAAGATTGCTCTGCCTCTGTTTGACTTTACTCATTTGTAAGAGATGGCAATAATTTAAGCGGGACTTAAATTGAGTGGCGTATGAGTATTCGGCTGTAGGACTTATAGTGTAGGCTGTGCGTTGATTGTCAGTCAGCTTCATAAGAGTTTTATATATTTAGAAGAAGAAGATGACCATTCGTCATCGGAGAAACTTAGCATCAGATCAGATGAAAGAAAAGACGAATGATGGCAACGACGCTAAGTTATAGGTATGTCTGTAGGTAATTAGTCTTACCCTTCAATCGGAACTTGGCAATCATCATTACATCAGGTACAAGCTATAGTCAGACAACACTAAGTTTGCAGCGCTTAAAACATGTCAGAATTTGAAGAGGTTAGGGAGGTAGTTGGAAGCATCCGCTATACTGCGAAAACAATTTCACAACCTTACAAAAACGTAACAAGCCAAAATTATACTTTCTTCAACTCTTTGAAGTTGCCGATTTATTTCAATGCAGACTTAGCTTGGTCGGACTATATAAAAGTAACTTAATTGAACCGGAAAAGGAAACCAATAGAAATACTGACATCCGTCACCCAATTCCTACTTCCATTTTCAAAGGAAAAACTGTGAGAACGTTTATAATAACACGATGTTCTATTTCGTAATCATAGCCTACGATTTTACAAAAAGGTGGAACTAATAATGATGAGAATATCGATTGAATTTTTATAACAAAGCGTTAGTCAACACGTGTTTTATACAGTAGAATATTGTTGCGTTCACACTATGCCGCAGTCGGCAGGGACTTGGGCAGGCAAGTGGGCACGAGCATAGTGCGAACACAATAATGCCTCTGTCCCGTCTCCCGGCCCAAATAAATGCCCTTGCTCCCTAATGAGAAATACCTAATAGCGCGATCACACTATGCCGAAGTGGGCAGGGACTTGGGCAGGCAAGTGGGCACGAGCATAGTGCGAACACAATAATGCCTCTGTCCCGTCTCCCGGCCCAAATTCATGCCCTTGCTCCCTAATGAGAAATACCTAATAGCGCGATCACACTATGCCGAAGTGGGCAGGGACTTGAGCAGGGAAGTGGGCAGGGAAGTTGTGCGAATACGAACATGCCGCTATCCCGTCTCCCTGCCCAAGTTCATGCCCTAACTCCTTATTGAGAATAAAGGCGATGTTGCTGTGGCAACCATTCCGGAATTAATCGCGGCATTCATGCCGGCAGCGGCATGGGCATAGTGTGATCGCGCTATAAGGCGATGTTGCTGTGGCAATAAGTCCGCGGCAATAATGCCGGCATGGGCATAGTGTGAACGCGTTATTAATAATAATAATAATAAGTTTATTTTTGGAAAAGAAACAAGGCACAAATTAGTAGAAAACGATAACATCCGCAGAAGTTTATTATAACCATTGCCTTACCGCCAAGTAATGGACCAATCTTCAAATTCTTTATTTCTCATAATTTGTCTAGATAGATCCATATTTTGTTAATTCACGTTGCATGGGAGCCTCCTCAACAAGTCAACAGATGGACAGATGGATCAATGTGTTATTTTTACTGAACCTTTGCATTGTTATGCTCTCGACCCTGAAGCTCTGCAATTTCACATAATTACATTTAGTTATATTATATCTTCAAAAATGTTGAAATGTGCGAGCGAGAGGGTTCTGCCTTTTACATATACACCTTAGCGTCAGCAGATGCGTCCGCCTCGAATCCGTTTGTTGTCGGTGTTTTTTGGCACGCATCAAAGCGGGTTTCGGCGCGAACATAGAACATAGAATAGACTTCGACCTACAGACGTGTGGACAGCTCGTGGAAATTCGTCAGCGGATGCATCTGTGTCCGCGGACGCGTCTGTTGACGTGTAGAGGAGGCTTTAGACCCTGTCCAGATGAGGCGTTTTACGCGCGAGTTCACACACGCGTTCTCGAGATACTAGCTACCTAAACATATCGCGTCCAGCCAGACAGAACATGCCGCGCGTTTCCGGATGGTATGGATGTTTGTTACTATTACAAGCAAAAACTACGGATCCGATTTGGATGAAACTTGAAATATAAATTGTCCATGACCTGGATTAACAAATAGGCTAGGCTACTTTTTGTCCTGGAAAATCAATGAGATCCAACGGGACGCTAACGAAGGCGCGGGTGGAAGCTAGTCATCTACATATATTTGGCTCATTCCAGTTTTCCCTTGAAGCAAGAGCCCTTTGTTATGAACCTGTGACCCACTCTCAAGAAGTCACGGCCAGCTCCAAGTAGCATCAGTCTGCTTTCCATCCGTAATTGAGTAAATAACCGGTTCAAACCAGTTAAGAAAGTAATATGTCAGCGTTTGCGCAACTCTTTGGCGTCACAGCTTACTTAGTATTGGCTACTGCGTTGTAGCACGTTGTAGGATGTTGTAGGTTCAAACCCTACGCGGAATAATGGGTAATGGCAGCTATAGGTTTCCAGAAAGAGCGAGATTGGGCCATCTTTATCAACTTCCAGCTGTCCTATTTTACATACAATTTGCTCCATCGGATAGGGGCCACCGCCAGTTCTATTTTATGTGCATGTTCCTAACTTCTAGTGGGCAATAGTTGTCTCAAAAAACCAAAAGCGGAACTGTTTTCATACTAAATCATAGGTATTCTGTGACTAAATAGTGACATTAGCACGTTTCAGCGCGTTTTTTGCCGTCAAAAGCTTCTTGTTTTCGTATATCTGAGGCCACATCGCTTGACGTTATGCTGGGCAGCGAAAGCAGGGCCTCTACTCTGAATAATCACTAACGAAGATTCGGTAGCGTCGTTTCTGTTACACTGCGCAATGACGCTGTCACTTCGCAAGAGCCCACGTCATCGTTCGAGATGACCGCGCAGTGTAACACAAACGTCACTACCGAATCTTCGTTAGTCATCCCAGTTCAGAACTCACGATACGGGGGCTGTTCTGTGTTCCCAGAGGTTTCCAGAATACCTACTCGTCAATGTTGGAATGTCATAAAAGCCACAAGATTGATATTTTGTGACTTTGCCAACTAAACCTTTCTCTTAGCTGTTATTTACTAGATTTTATTCATCCCTTCTGTGGATTTTACTAAAGAATGACCCTCCTGATGACCAGCTTATTTAGCGGTCTAACTGCCAAGTATAATGGTATCACTACATAGTATAAAGCAAAGTCGCTTCCCGTGTCTGTCCTATTGTCTGTATGTAGGTAGGTATGCTTAAATCTTTAAAACTAGGCAACGGATTTTGAAGCGGTTTTTTTAATAGATAGAGTGATTCAAGAGGAAGGTTTATATGTATCATATGTATGTTTATATATATCATCATCATCCTCATCATCATCACTGCATTGCACCCGTGTGAAGCCGGGGCGGGTCGCTAGTTGAAAATAAAAAAACTTTAGTAATTAGGTATACCATTTTTATTTTACAATATGAAAACTATAACATTTTTAAATTGATAAGCTAAAACGCTAGTGACGCTAGTAAAAACACCTACTTATTTCAGTTTTGAATTATTTGGGAAATGCTACTTTTTTAAGGTTATAAAAACTACGAAAATAGCTAGGTAAGTACCTAATATAGTAATCTAGTTCTCCGACACGTCTATTGTACCTACTCGTGGGAACGTAAGAGTTTTTCTGCGATTAAACTTTTTACTTGAGCTCAGAATTATATTTACTTAGCAGGTAGGTAGTAAGTACCTGTGTAGGTACTAATTGACCTGAAGCATAATATTTTCTTTTTAAAGACTTCCCGCATACCGGCCACTTTCCAGTCATTAAGGTAAGGATGCAGGCCTGCGCATTTGCAGCATCCTTACCACGAAGCGCAATGGTAATGGCCGTTCAAAAACTTTGATCGTAATTTTTACAACCCAAATCATTTAATAATCATTATACTTTCTTATATAAACTAAAATAGAAGATAAGTAGTTAATGATTGATTGGTTTTTACTTTTTACTTATCCAGTTAAAATCTTCGTTCACCAATATTGTAAGAAAGACAAGCAGAGATTTTGATTTCCATTACTAAGTAGGTAGGTACTACGTTTCGTTCGGGATTAGACCACAGATCGGTCGCTGTGTTTGCCAAAATTGCTATTTCAAACTTACCACCCTCCATCGAAGCAACTGTAACAAACAAGACAAATTAGATTAATAAAATTAACTATAAACAAAGTCTAAGTTTACCTATGCATTCAGCCCCCTTATCATAAGCTCTGAACTGCTTTCGCTGCCCAGCATAATGTCAAGTGACGTGGCTACAGATATACGAAAACAAGAAGCTTATGACGGAAAAAACACGCTGAAACGCGCTAATGTCACAATTTAGTCACAGAATACTAAGAATGAAAACAGTTCGGAGATGACGATTGCCCCCCAAGCTTCTATTCAATCCAAAAAATATCTAACAAAGGTTTGTACCTGTGTATATTAAAACGTCGTGTTCAAAATCAAAATCATGAAAGAAAGTCACGTTTTCACACTTTAATTTACCTAAACGACGATAAAATATTTATTTTTAAAACAATACCTGTGTAAGTAATTATTTTAAAATAATATATTATTTTATTACGCATGCATTGCATTTAAAAACTAATTCAATTCAATTCTTGTAGGAATGGGCTTTGCAGTGTTGCCCGCGGTTACGCCAATGTCACGTTTTGTTAAACATTAGCACGATGGAGAATGACCGATGGTGAGAAGTAATGTTCGGTGGACTATTTGGAGCCAAACTAAATTATGAGAAAAATCAACAAATACAACACAATTCTAACTAAAAATACAAAAGAGAAACACAAAAATGAGGCATCTACCAAAGAATATGTAATACGTAGTTGCTACGTGAGAAGAAGCGGGACTCCCATTCTACCAAAATTACACACTGAAAATCTCGTTTTGTATGAAACGCGATTCAAATTTTGACCCCCAGTTCATACATTGTTCGATTTTCAAAAGCGCGAGTCTAGATCGAGAGTTTCGCCAGTCCGGAATCTACTAGAAACATACAAATAACAAAGTAATATAAAGCTACCTACAGTGTCAAAGTTTTATATTAAAAACTAATATTACATTAAAAGAATATTACTCCTACAGTGACTTACGAAAGAAAAATGAAAAGGTCAAAGTTACCTCTGGTTTGTGACGTCACAACCGGTTAGTGAAAGCAACTGTCAGGTGTGAAGTACCAACGTACTTGAATAACAGTCGCACTCAGAGGCGTACATTAAGAGATAATGAACACTAACGCCCGAATACTGAAACTTCACTCAAAACACCACTTACAAATGCCCTGCCTTAACGTATTAAATAAATATTCACGGACATTTAACACAACGCCTTCTAGTCCTAAACTAAGCAAAGAACTATGGGAACTAGATGGCTGATAGAATACATAATTATATACATTTTTTTAAATAGATACTTATAATACATAGTAACATCAGACATAGAACAAACATCTATGTTTGCCACAATCAAATGTTTGTTCTCGGTGGGGATCGAACCCACGACCCACAGTACGGAAGGCAGAGGTACTACCAATTGAGCCATGACGACTGTCATTAATAAAAGATGGCGATAATTTAAGCATGAAATTAACCAAAGTTATATTCGCGTTTCAGTATTCGGGCGTTAGACTATTGACGTCTCTTATCAATGAGTAATGAAGAACAAAGACACCGGTAAGTTTAAATAGCACTTATGCTTTAGTGAAGCCCTCAGAGTGCGGCAGTAACTCAATGAAATGAGAGGCTGAAACGGCTTTATACACATCATAGTAAGGTCGATGAACTGCGACTGAGAGGATGGTAAAAACACGAAGTAACTATACTTATATAATCTGTGGTGAATATTACTCAGATGATGACTGCTAACAGCCGGATCGGCGGCTGTAGAGTAGGTACGATTACGTACCATTTCAATGCAATAGGCAGATATAGTTGTTAGAAGTTCCTAAGTAATGTACCTATGTACGCGTTAGAAAGAGCCTTAAGTAGGTACAGCCCCCGTTATACGAAAACAAGAAGCTTTTGACGGCAAAAAACGCGCTGAAACGCGCTAATCATTAGCGCGTTTGTGACACGGCTAATGTCACTATTTAGTCACAGAATACCAATGATTTAGTAAGAAAACCGTTCCGAAAACCCGCCAGGCATAAACCTGGCAGGTTTTTATGAGATAACGGCCCCCAGTGTACCTAGTACATTATTTGAAGAAAAATACACCAAGTAAAGTTCTCGTTGGCGAGGTTTCAATGTACTGAGTCGTTGACAATCGTACCTAGGCTGTCGACGGAGATTTCTAAATAGTCCTAGGAAAAAACCCGGAGATAGACATTTGAATGGCTTATTCCACTAATCTCCGTTGACAATCCCCGTCAACGGGGATTAGTGAACTGTTGTTCATTATTCCCCGTTGGCGTCGATGCGAACTTGTAATGGGGATTAGTGAATTAAAAAGTTAATTAATCCCCATTACGTTAAAAATAAAATACTAATACCTTTAAGAATTCTCTTTTTAATTTTTTAAGGTAAAGTCTCGCTTATTGATAATATTGGGAATGGGAATGTTCGTTGACTTGACAATGATTTTTAAGTGAATTTCTATTCATCATTGGTTTCTCAAGCTCATAACACATCAAATCAATACAGCACAGCTTCCAAGCTTTCTCAAGATGAAGACGAAAGTTACTCGTGTAACCGGTCAAAGAATACATTAAGACTTTTATAACGGACAGATACGAAAAGCTTTAAAAATGTTTGGTAAAATAATGACGTTTACAATCAAAGATTTTACCATTACCATTATACTTAGCGGTCAGACCGCACAGGGATCAATTATCCATATCATGACAAATTCAATGACTTTCAATGTACCGTGTAGTTCAAAATTATTATTAATTTTATGACGTTTAGGTACAATGTTGATTGATTGCTAAGTGATTTGGATATTGCGTTCTTCCGGGCCTTTACTCTGAATAATGACTTACGAAGACTTAGAATTTATCATTTTAAAAATTTATGTCTTCATTCACCCACTATGCTTTGTGGTAAGAACGCTGCGTCTGCGTCGCGTCCCGAGTTGCGTCTATGAAACCGCAACTGCGCCTGCAGCCTTAGTTATAGATTCGAAGACTTAAAGACCTTGAAACTTTCTTATAGTTTGTAATATAAAACCTAGCTACGACAGGCTTAGAACGTCTCATCAAGACAGGCGAAACTCTCGAACTATATACTCGTGCTTTCGAAAAACTAACAATATATGAAACGGGGGTCAAAATTTGAATCACGTTTCATACAAAACAAGATTTTCAGTGTGTAATTTTGGTAGAATGGGAGTCCCGCTTCTTCTTACGTGTGAAGTAACTACGTAGGTACCTATTAGGTAGGTACATATTCTTTGGTCTCATCTACGAGCTAGTCTATGCCGGGTCATCTGCCTACTTTCTCCGTGCGCTTTCTCAGTATTCGGTGTATGGAATGCCGGTTTGAAATATTTACGTAATCATTGACAGGTATTTTGGAATTTGTGTGAAATTCTTACATGTGGGTGTTACTTTACGTAAAAATACACCGAATTTGTAAATGGAGTGGATATTATTATTAGTGTTTGATTCAAGAAAGTTTTTTCAGTAGGTACTACCTACCTAGGTAAGGTACCTTCCAGCACCATACCTACTATACGATAAAAAGTACCTACCTATTTAATGAAAAAAAAAAGTAGTTTTGAGTAGGAAGGTTCTTCTGTATGTACCTAGGTATACCAACGTGGTATCTACCAACCTGTCTCCCTAAAAAAAATATCCCTAAAATCCCCAAAACTCCAAAAATCCCTAAGAACCTCTACGCACTTCTACAAACTCCCACAAACCCTTGGCTCATTTTTGATAACTACACAAATAAAAATGATAGGTAGTAAGGTAATATCCGGACAAAAAACAAACATCTAGGTAGTTCACTACAAAAAATGTAGGCAGCAATCAAACCCACAACCTACAGCACAAAAAGCAGAGACTTAGTGACGAAGCATCTACCAACTAAGCTGTAAAGGTCAATCTGACCTTGACACTAACCTATTGTTAACCAATTGGTTAAAATTATATCATTATCAAGGTCACCAAAGCCCGTAGTCTGAGTTTTGTTATGATTTGCGAAAAAGCGAGAATCGAGAAATTAGCAGTTTTTGTATGGAGAATAATAGTTTGCAAATCTCCCGCTAGAGGCGCTAATCGGATTTCCATACAAAATATCTCGCAAGTTGCTTCTCGATATGCGTTTTGATCAACAAAACAAAACTCAGACTACGGGCTCTCCGAAAAACACACGTGCGTCGCATTGTAAACGTCACTTTACCTAGTTTGTGAAGCACGTAATTGTAACGAACGTAATCACAATGTAACATTCAAGTCGATCAAGGTCAATGTTCAAAGGCCAATCTTTTACATACCAATTCGTGTTACACAATGTTTGGCTAATTCCAGTTTGTAACCAATTGTACAATGTAAGTACATAATAATCCAATTGTATAATGTTTGGCTAATTCCAGTTTACCCTGCGTGAGTCCTCTGCGTGGGGGATTTCTGGCACTTTTGTCCAATAATCCCTGTGGCGACTAGCCACCAGTCGGTAAATCGAGCTGACGCGATAGTTTTGTGTCCCGCGTCGCCAGTAGTCTCTCCCCGCTCGCACATTGTAAACATGTAGCTTCGTTGGTGAATAAATAAGTAATTATGTGGAACACTGAACTTTATCATTGCCTCCCGAAGAAATAGTATGAAGATTAGAAGATCCCCACATTCATATATACATTTACCCCACAATCCCTTTAGCGACCAATTAAAATAATTCCAGAAATCTCATTATGGATTCATTTACACCGTTTTCTCTTTTTTTTTTTTTTTTTTTTTTTTTTTTTAATTTTCATTACATACAACTATTCAAGTGAACATTATAGATGTTGTACCCTATAAACCACAGAAGGTTCTTCAAGTGTTGTATTTAGTTAGGCACAACATTTTTTGAAAATTGACTTTTCGACAATTTTTTTTTCAAAAAGTTGTACCACTGCCGCTGTAAAAGACATTCATAATAAAATCTTCACAACACAGTCCTTGCAAACGATTGGTTTTTACAATCAAGAAAATCCTTAAAACCATTTGCACAAGATTCAAATTGTCAAACATGCACAAGGTTTGGCGGTGGAAACGCAAATTGATATCTTCGCAGAGTTGTGCATGTTTTACTGTGAATGCTTTTGCAGTAGAAACGTACGGTAAAAAGCCAGTTTTTTTACAAGTATATTTATACCTACGAATCCAACCGCAGCTAGATATTTTAATTAAGTTTTATCTGCCATTCATTTAGGTATAGGTACCTACCTGCTTTCATGTTGTAAAAACACCAATTAAAATTTACGACATGAAACTTGTAGAGCATATAAAATGGTAAATTTATGTGCAAACTACATTTAAAAATAAACCTGGCATCTTTACCGCAAAGCTCAAACGTAATACTAGAATTCAAACATTTTGGACGTAACTTTTACAACCAAGTGAAAGGATGCTATCTCCCTTGGCGTGGTTTTTATAGAAAATAAAGCATTTAAACGTTCAAATCAATATAATCTTTCAAGAATACCACTTTTCTCGACTAAACATCTGTTACGCGCCATCAATACCCTTCGTACATCTTCTTCTTCTTGTTTTATCATTTGCTATAGACTATATAACTGCCACACACGGCATGGGTTAGCCTGACAATATTTAGTAAGCTTTCACAAGTAATGCAAAAAATTTCATTCTGAAATAAGTGATACTAAGGCCCGTATTCCGTAGCCTTACTCAAGCACAGATCCGTACTCAAGCATAGATTTTTGTATGAAAATCTCTACTCAAATCTATGCTTGAGTGACGATTTCTGTCTCGGAATACGGGCCGTGTTATAACTTTTGAACACTTACCCCCCCTTACTTACTTTTTTTTTTTTTTTTTTTTTATACAATATAGGCATCCGTTTGACCACAATCCCACCTGATGTTAAGCAATGATGTGGTCTACGATGTAGCACGGTTACCTAGAAGATACCTATTCACTCTACTCTTGAAAACTTCCAAATTATAGTCATTCGGGAACACAGACGCCGGCAACGAGTTCCACTCTTTGGCTGTCCGCATAATAAATGTAGACGCAAAGCGTTTACTTACGATCGCTGCATAACTTTATTCAGCTGTTTAAATTATTGCTGTCACCAACTAACAGGTAATGTCAAACAGTGACAGAGCTAGACTTTGATTCAACTGTTTAACTATTTGTCTGTCGTAAGTAAGGCCCAGCAATATTACAAAAATGTTAACTAAATGTTACTTTTCTATGATTATTTCAGGTTTATTGACTCCTAAAGTCTGGTAGATGTACAAAATTTCAGGTTTATGGGTTCCTGAAGTCTATATATATTTATATACATTTCTATATATAGACTTCAGACTATTCAGTACGTATATATATATATATATAGACTTTTCAGTCTATATAGTAGACGTACAAATTGTACTTTTTATTCTGTGTACAGTGACGTGAACCAACAAATTCTAGAAGTATCGCCCATTTTGGAATATAGGTAAATAAAAGAATTAGTTACTTTATCAGCCGTGCACGCATAGCTGAAGCATGCCATGACTAATGGCTCGACCTTATGAAAGTATTATGATCCAATTTTGGTTTATTTTTGTACTACACACAAACATAGTACCTAACTACTTGTGTGCCTGTTTAAGGCGTATGTAAACGGCAGACAACCCTCTCGCTCGCACATTTCAACATTTTTGAAGATATAATATAACTAAATGTAATTATGTGAAATTGCAGAGTTTCAGACTCGAGAGAATAACAATGCAAAGGTTCAGTAAAAATATCACATTGATCCAAAAAATTTTTTTGTGATACTTAGTTTCACAACGGGGTAAGACATGCGGGTTTGAGTTCACAGAAATGAAAGAAAAATTAAATGAATAGGACACATAATTTTAATTGGACACATAATCTTAGTTGCCGATTGAAAAAAAGCTTACTTAAGTATTTTAGTCACAAGCTTGGGACGAACTAGCTCCAACTCATCCAATAAAAAAAAATTTAATCATACCTAATCATACAAAACGTAATGACGATTCAAAGTGATCAGTGAGATTTTATTGAATAAAAGATTTTTGACTTTCACTGTTATTTTACCGAATCGGTTAAGTTTTTTTGTGCGCACTTTTTAAGAAGGTATATATTATAGGTACATATAATATTTCACATGTTGTTATTATAAATTAACACTTTAACGATATACACACTTATACATACACTTTCCAAGTCAAAACTGACAAAGTCATCCTATTTGAAAACAAGTAGTGCAGCGATGCGATAAGAACAATAGGTGTAAGAAGACAGGTATATGTGTAAAAGAGACGGCTTCTAAAATTTAAAAATAAAACAAGTAGTGCCGCGATGCGATAAGAACAATAGGTGTAAGAAGACAGGTATATGTGTAAAAGAGACGGCTTCTAAAATTTACCTGACTGATTTATGAAAAGGGTTAAATTTGATAATCACGTTGGTTTTATGTATAATATTGTTTAAGTGATATTGTATCGTAAAAACAACAAATTTACTTTATGAAATATTACTACAATTATCATACAATCACATCATCACATCAAATCTGTAAAAACTTTTCCTCTTTCTATAGCTTTTCATTTTACTATGTGACTGTACTTTCGGCACTTGTCTTGACTCGACGTTAAGGGAATGAAAGCGAGGAAGAACTAATTATTCAACATTGAGGTAATAAAAATGTGGTGACTCTCACCGCTCGACGTAGAGGGAATCGACGTAAAGGGAACAATTCGTATTATCAGCCTGGCGTAACTCTGGAACTAGATCCGTACTTTCGAAAAACTAAACTTGTATAAAATGGAGGTCATTGCACTGTGTTTCATACAAAACGAGATTTTCAGTGTGTAATTTGAAGTGTCACATATTCTTTGGATTAAAAACCTTAAACTAAAAAAATTGAGAACTGCCTCATTTTGGAAGTGGTTAAACCGGTAGGTAATTGACCCCGCTGCAATCTCTACATCCGTCTAGATCTAACGAGTTGTTATGTAAATAGTAGCCACTTTCGATCACTTTCTAAACATATTTCAATGTTTCGATACACATTAAATACATGGTGTATTATTTATTGTGCACGATATAGGCGTGTCGACTATTTTGAAGTACAGTCAAGAACATTCTGTTACATAACTCGATTAACAAATTGAGCTGCCACCATATCGCAAGCTCTGAACTGCTTTCGCTGCCCAGCATAATGTCAAGCGACGTGGCTACAGATATACGAAATAGAAGCTTTTGACCGCACAAAAAACGCGCTGAAACGCGCTAATGTCACTATTTAGTCACAGAATACTTATGATTTAATATGAAAACAATTCAGAAAACCTGCCAGGTTTAAACGTGGTAGGTTTTTATGAGACAATAATTGCCACCCTGGTTTTTAGCATCCAAGTAAATGCAGTCGTAAAAATGTTTTTTTTTTATTTCGCTCCTTGAAGCAGGCTATAGTTTTAAAACCATACCGCCTAGTCTTACGTTATGTTTTTTCCCATAGTAAGTTCGTTTGTTTATGTGTTTGTCTTGCGTAAATCAAGTCAAGTCTTCGTCAAGTCGGCTGTCGTTTGTTTTAAAGAGAAAATGGTGGATTTTCCCTCCAAAACCGGAATCGAATTTTCTCATTCGGAAAAACCACTTTACACACATTTATTCCAATGGCTCACACTTTAAGTTATAAACTAAGTATTATTGGTTAAAATTCCACCAAAATTAAACAACAATACTCACAATTAACACAAGAAAAACTGTTAAAATAAAAATGCTATGTGTTGTTCCAAAAAATGTCAAAATTAGAATCCTTCGCAAAAATGTTATATAGAATAGTTTTTTTTTGTTAACTTATACTGTCCCACTGCTGGGCAAAGGTCTCCCCCATATCCCTCCAGCTTTTACGATCACCGGCTGCATCCCACCAGGTTCTGTGGAATGTGTCGAGATAGAATAGAATAAAAAAGAAATTATTTATTTTACGCAAAAACACATAGGTACCTACAAAGATACAATTTTAGACAGTTCTATCATCGAAATTTGTATAAAGATCTACATCGTCTTGCAAAAGATACAAAACAAATAGGTAAAGCTCACAAAGCTAATATCGTTAAAATGGCAATCAAAGTTTTTAATTTCCATTACCATTATACTTGGTGGTAAGGCGGCAGATCGTTATAAACTTTGACATTCGAAATAAAGAACAATGGGACAATTGGTCCCAAAATGTTCAACATAAAAAACGTTTTAGTTGACTTACTTAGAAGTGGGTTAAAAATAGCTGGTGAGAAATGAAACAATTGTTATTACTTTTAGCTTGTGGTGCGAAAAATTCACTTTGTGACGATTCGGATTGTCCCAATTGTCACATTTGATTTTAATAATTTTTGTTGTGACGATTCGGACAACATTAAAAATAGCTGCATTGTACAGTCAGGTAAACAATTTTTAAGCAAAATATGATATAGCTTTTTAAATTGCTTTGCGAGCGTGTGGTGACATTAAGGTGGTTCGATTTCCATATTAATTTAATTTGGGGTAAATTATATTGGTACGAAACAGCACTTAGGTAGGTCTATTAAAAAATCCTTGGAAAGATTTGAAACAATAAAATGAGACTACCAGCTTAGATAAAGAATTCTACAAACCCAGTGCAACATTCTACAAGTAATTTGTCCGGACGTGCAATTGTATTGTTTGTTTTATCCCACGACGCCATTGTTATCGCCAGAATATAGGATTGAGAAATTATAACGATTAGAATGTAACAAGTTCATGTACAGACTACAGGCACTGAGTTATAAAAATATCTCTACTATATAAAAATAAGTCGAGTTTTCCTTCCTGACGCTATAACTCCAGAACGCACGAACCGATTTCCACGGTTTTGCATTCGTTGGAAAGGTCTCGGGCTCCGTGAGGTTTATAGCAAAGAAAATTCAGGAAAAATTTCAACAGAAAAGCGGGAAAATGGAATTTTGAAAAGTCACACCCTAACGCGAGCAACGCCGCGGGAGACGGCTAGTATGTTATATATAAATATGAATTATAAATATAAGTTTAAAAACCTGAAAAACCGACGTCAATTTGATACGCCTTCATCATGATGATGATGATGATTGTTTTATTGATCGTAAACACCACAGAAAAGTCACAGGAAAGCAAAACACGCAGTGTCGTACATGAATGAAGTGTTTTTTTCAGTTATTCTAAGTACTGCTGGACCAATTTTGATAAAAATATTATGGGATCAATCTGGAAGATTCCCTTTCAGATAATGTTTTTTTTTCCATTCGGTTCATGAATGACAGAGTTATGATGAGGTAACAATCATAAAAAAAATACAAGCGAGTTAAGAGCCTCCTCCTTTTTTAAAAGTCATAGGTCAAATAAGTACCACTATAGTAGGTGCCAAATAACACCGCAATACAGGTCATTCACCCACCTTCACCTCGATGTCGCAAAATTCAATTTATGTATGGTAAACAAACAATACTACGAGATTCAAGCGATTACCGCATCAGCGACAGGTTTGTATGGTAAGTGACCGAATTAGCCATTCATAAATTGAATTTTGCGACATCGTGGTGAAGGTGGGTGAATGACCTGCGGGCCTACATTATCTGCCACATTCAAAGACATCACTTAAACATAATAAACACATATACCGTAACGAAGTATAATTTTCCATGGACTTTTCGTCTCGTCTCGGCACGCAGCGTTTCGGAAGGCCGAAGCCGGTGAAATTACACGTGACATCTTTGCGCAATGTCATACAAGATGGCATGACGTCACTATTACGTAAGCCTTTCAGTTCGAAAGCTTTAATTTGCCAAGAACCTGTCGTTGGCTTTTTAAGGTTTCCATATATAATCGCCAAGCGATAATAATAATAATAATACGCCTTTACATCTATTCGAGATGATTTATACAGTGTCAGGAGGCAATCTATGCGTACACTTAACGACACACTGTAGTGCCTGGGACAGTGTTTATATGGAGTAGGCTTGTAGCACCTATACCATCCTCTCAGCCTAGTCAGCCGTATCCACAGGAAAGACATCGTCAATATGTACGGAGCTGACTAAGCCAAGGGTTTCCTCACGATGTTTTCCTTCACCGTTAAGCTCGTGTTAATGCGTATATAAGTTTTCCTAACGAAAAATCCATTGATGCACGGCCGCGATTCGAACCTACGACCTTCGGATCGAAAGTCGAGGTGATATCACCCTACAAATAAATAAAAAAAAACTTTGACAAGGAACTTACAATAAAAAAACCAAGCTTGTATGAGTCATCAAAGAGACTATAATACGCTACAATCAAAATATAATAGATGGCAGTGTTCATGCAACTTTAAACTTTTTATTTTGAAGTGAAAATTTAGTACTGCATATTGGTTAAGTACATAAAAATAAATACTAAATTAATTTCACATTAAACACAGAGCGAGAGTGAATGCGTGGCACTCGAAGTATAACTTCTCCCGCGCGTAGGGACTGCACGCACAGGGTTTTTTTTCTATCTTAGATTCATTATTGCACACAGAAAAATATGAACAAACAAGTTAAAACTAAAGATATGTACAAAGGCGAGCTTAACCCTAATAAGAGTTTTCTTCCAGCAAACCTTCGAGGCATAGGAGAGGATTAAAATAAAGAGGTAGTATTGTGTACTATGAAACTATTAGGATTACCTATTATCAATGTAAGATTAAACTTGCAAACTAATATAAACTACATAAACATTACATATAAATATATGTACCATACTAAAGTATATACTAACCTGACATAATATATATATACATATACACATATATATATATATATATACCTACCTATATATAAATATATACTTATAATATACTAATCATTTACAAAGACAGATAGTGCTCTTTTACTCTGGTTTTGAAGATGTTAAGTGAGTTCTTTCTTTCTTTCTCTATTAAGTAACGACACGGGCTAACTTCACGACTACTCGTACCTACGTAATATAAAATGAATAACATGTAGGTTATTTCAAACAGACATTGAAAAACCAACATACTTATTACATAACCTACTAATAAACTGTCATAAATATTAATTTCTATGTAAATAATGGTATGTAAAGAGAAGAGAAAGTTTAAAGTATTTGGAACTAATTACTAGCGGATGTCTGTCCGTCTGTCGCTAAATGTGTATGCGCATTTTAAAATACTTAACCCGTCGTCTGCGTAAAGCCTTGGTCTCGATCGTAACGCACAACGCTGCGGTGTGCAGCACAACGCAGAGTACCGCGTTTGCTCCTCCCCGCTGACGCAGACTGCGACGTAACAAAAGACCATACTAGATGTATTCCATATAATTATGTGTCCGGAGCTGCTTGCTGCATACTGCTGCGTTGTGCGTTATGATCGCGAGACCAAGGGGGGTTATCCGAAACTTTTAGTTTTTTTAACAACTGTATCTCTACTGAAGAGCAAAAGTTGAATGAAAAATAAATATATTATTAAAATTGAACATATATCCTAGAGCTTTGTAAAGATAGAAACGTGAATAATAATAATTTTCTCGATAAAAAAAAATCGTAAAGATGACACTAAATCGATATTTCAAACGGTTCATACTACGATGTTTCTTCTTGAAATCATGTCAAAGTTATATCAAAAGATAGGGCTTATTATTTACTAGGGAACTGTAATTTTTTTTTATTAGAACTTAGTTATTATTCATCTCTGTGAAAGAAAACTAACTTCTTGGATAACCTCGCCTTAACACGGACCTGCAGTCTTACGGCGAAGCGTAATTAATACCTAGTAGTGAAAATTTAAATGTTAACATTTAAACAAAATTTATCCTACCTATCTCATATTTCATTTTTAAATGATTTGGGTAAAATAAACTGTAACATTATGACCAGTCTTTGAACTCCAGTAGGTACCATTATACTTGGCGGTCAGATTGCTGTTGTTTTACTACGAAGCGTAATGGAAATCAAAAGGTTTAGCAGTTCTTTACCGTGTTGCCGGGTAGACATTTTCCGATATAAGTTATACATAATGTTGGTAGGTAATCTACTTTTAGCTTTAGTACAGCAAAATAGTAGACTAAAGTCTAAATCATTTTCCTGTACTAAAGTTAAACTTTAGTCTAAACTTTAGACGAATAATCTAAACTTTAATAGAATAATTTTATTTCTTTTATGCTTAATAATTGCTCAAGCACGATCCGGACTCAGATTAGCTGAGTGCAGATTCTGACATAAATCGAGACTAAAGTCACGTTTTTATTTCGAAAACAACAAAATTTCTACTCAAGCGTTTCCTTAGAAAAATACAGATGGAATCTATGCTCAAGCACAGATTTTGATGCTTGAGTATCGTTTCAAACTTGGCTTAAATATTCGACTCAAGCAACGTTCCGGAATCAAAGCTCGTCTCAAGTGGGTAGGTAATTAATGAATTTGCTTTACTTATCTGTATATTATTAGTAAACCCATTTTTTGTTCGTTTCTAACCAATGATTGAATATTGAGAATGGCTGTATAATAATCAATAATTCTAGACGCATCAGAATGATAGCTAAATTGAAGACGCATCAGAATAATAGTAAAATCCCCCTAATCGCTATAGAATGCCGAACTTTCGCATTTTATTTGATTCCGATCTAAATACATATTACATAAAATTTTAATATTCATTAGGTTTTAACATTCGATTTCTAAATGTATTTAGTTTCCATTGATTGAAAGCTGTTCCACTTACGCAGTTGGAAGATCTTTTAAATATTCAAGATATGCCTACTTTTTAAATGTTTTAGTAAAGTGATAAATACCATACCTATACTTACCTAGGTGGTCCATCTAAATAAATAAATATTCTTTGATATTGGACATACAACGCCCTCTAGTCCCAAACTAAGCAGAGCTTGTATTATGGGAACTAGATTGCTGATAAAAAAAAAATGGAAATAGATTAGATACGATTTAGGTTCACTAAATGGTATCGATCGATTCTCTTGTTGCATTTTTCTAAACTAACCTAATTTGACAGCTCTAAAAATGTTGCCGTACCTTTCTCAGAAACTAAAACGACAAAGAACGCTATTATTTTAGAGGTGTCAAACTATGTTATAGTAGGTGCCAAATAACACCGCAATATAGGTCATTCACCCACCTTCACCTCGATGTCGCAAAATTCAATTTATTTATGGTAAACAAACAGATTCAACGAGATTCTACGAGATTCAAGCGATTACCGTCTTAGCGACAGGTTTGTATGGAAAGCGACAGAATTAGCCATTCATAAATTGAATTTGGCGACATCGTGGTGAAGGTGACTGAATGACCTGTATTGCGGTGTTATTTGGCACCTACTATAGCGCATTTCAGCGCGTTTTTTTTTTCGCTTCTGGTTTTCGTATATCTGTAGCCACGTCGCTTGACATTATGCTGGGCAGCGAAAGAAACTTCAGAGCTTACGATATGGGGGCTGAAGACAAATGAAATTGAAAAAAACCTTCTAAGAATACGAGGGAAAGTAGGTAAATGGGTAGAGCCAGGTGTATTTAAACTAAGTAAATACTTACAAAGAAACTGACTAGCATGGTAATACATTGCTACCCTGAATACCTAAGTCCAAGGCTCTTAACATCAGAAACCCGCGAGAAATAGTCTCTAGGGATGATAAAAATCGTCATCGAGAGAGATTGCACATCAGCGTTCAGCGGCATATAACATTTTTTTTGTGACAAATATTACTCATAACAAGTAAATTGGTATACCTATTTATTCACAAAGAAAATTACAACTAATGCAGTAGGTAACTGTTTACAGAGCTCAACTGTTTCACGAGTATTTTGTAAATATTGTGAATATTGTAAATAGTAAATTGACCATTTCTGAAATAGAACCATATCTCGGGGAAATGACATTTCCGGTGTTTGTCGGTGACAAGTGTTTTTTTTTTCGCTCCTCGGAGCAGGCTATTGTTTTAAAACCATACCGCCTAGTCTAACGCTATGTTTTTTTCCCATAATAAGTTAGTTTAGTTTGTTTGTTTGTGTTTGTCTTGCGTAAATCTTGTCGGTGACAAGTAGGTAGGTTTTTTATAAGTCTTTTAAATCATTCTTCTTCTTCTTTTAAATAATTGCCTCTGTCCGTCATTTCGAAAGACAATTTTGCCAGTGAGGATGTTTAGTGACAGCTTACACATATTACTCAGCCAATGAGATGTGGATGTGAGATTATCTGAAGAACAATAATAATTCGTAGTGGTAATGTCGTTCGTATAATAGAAACAGAGCATTTTCGTTTTTGTATTCTATGACAGTTGTCGAATGTTTTTGAGCATACATAGGTAACTCTAATTACAATATTCAGTAGGTACTAGGTATACCTATTTATTATGGTCTAATATGGTACAGTCAGTGTAGTTGGTATATTTTCAGGTTTCCATAAACTACAGCAACATGTAGGTAGGTGCACTAATACCTACATAAAATACTGAAAACGTTGCTCTACCAATATTACACCTAGGTACATCATGACAGATACGGAGTAGACAGACGCACGTCCAAACCGAACATTTGGCACAGTCTCATTTTAGTTTCTTTAAGCTTTTTCAAAGCTCATAAAAGTTAAAAAAAATCTTACCATTTTCAGTAGAAAAAATATCCAATCACCGAAAATCAGGCACCAAACACTCCCTTTGTTCTCAATTTAGTAAAAAAAAACACCTGTCACTGTCACTTGCCGCGGGAAACTTTCAGGAACTGTCAATGTGACAGTTCATTTTTTTTCTGCGTCCAAAGCTTGGGAGAGTCGTAACGACACTGATGCGCCGAGATGTGGTGGCAAGAAAGTGGGGTTTTGGCCCCATATGACTGTGTGTAGTGAGTTTACTGCCTTCTCTCGAGATCGCACACAAATACCTACTTTCTCTTATTGTGGTAAGGTCGGTTTTCGTAGTTAAATGACAAAGTTTGTTTTCATTGACTCTATGGGTGGTAGAGATACCATGATTACCTAAATTAGCCAAAATAAAATGTATCTACCTAGTATTCCACTGCTTTTAATTATTTTCAGGTATAAATAAGTAGGTATTTAATAACTAAGTCATTACTATTTTTTATTATTTATTGTGCACTTTTTTATTGTTTTGTTTTTTTTTTTCTTTTTTAATTTATATTATCGAAGTAATTTTTTCTCTTTGGTCTCGTATAATAATCGTCAATAACATCTATCTAAATTGATTTTCGTGTTATGTAAGAATGAGGCATTCAGCATGTCGAACCAGCACGCGACTTTGCACGAAAGATTAACATTTCATCCAATTCGTTTCGCTTTTTAGAATGAAATAATACTACCTTATACTTTTTGAGAAAGATACCTACCTCTTTTTTGTAATAAACCGTTAATTTTTTTTAATATGTACTTACAAAAATATTATTAAGTAAAAGCTTAATTTTCAAGTAGGTAAACAATTATTGAGACAAAAAAATAGCAACACTTGGTAAGTAATATCTACATTCTACACAATAATGTACCTACTAGTATGTATGGTTATGATAATTTCGTATGGCGCAGAAAATCTTCAATTATCGCAACTTGTGGTTCAATTAGTCAAGCCAGACACCTACATACAATAATCAACTCTACATACAAGATGTAGAGACTAATTTGGTCCGAATGCTATAGCCATAAACAGGATTTTTGTTTTTTAATTTTCTCTTTTATTCGTCGCGGAGATGTCAAGGTGTGTTCCGGATGTGGTCAACTAATGGGGAAATGGACCTTTTGTAAGACACGGCATGTAAAGGGTCTTCTTTTGAGAAGATCTACACATATCAAATGAATTGAACGCCCTAGCTAGCCACCACTAGAAAAGTTGAGCTTTTGCTTTCGTTATAACTGAAACAGCTTTTAAGGAAAAGCATTGTAACGAAAAAGCTCTTAGAACAGCTTGCTTTTCAAAAATATATTTATTTTCTCTCCCGTATAGTAAAATACGAAAGTTTAAATGATTTTTATAAAAGCTTCGATTCATACAGTTGTAGCGCGTTGAAGTCTTTTGTATGGAAAAATAGAAATTTTCAGATTCTATTTTTTTTTATTTTTTTTTATTACCATGCTGTTCTGGTATTCGAAAGAGCTAAAAATAAACTGTGTGTGTGGTTATAAGATGATGGAGAGCACATTTTTTTTATTTCGAGCCGTAAGCACAATTCAAAAAGTAAGTTTTCTTTCTATTGGTAATCTTGTTTCCACAAATGAAATAATAATAAATGTTATTCAAACTATTTTTATCTATTTGGTTAAAGTATTGTTTTATATCTCATTAAGTAAAAGACAAATTAATTAAAACGAATTTTAAAATGTTCAAATACCGCGACTAGAAATCATGCTAAAAATTCTTATCAGTTTACAAAGAGTAAAGAAAACCCACACTCCCGTAAACTTCCGGAAGCATAATTAAACTACCCATCAATTCATAACAATATTTTCAAACCTATCAGTGGCAGCGCGGAAAAAAATACCTGTTCCTAAAAATGTATGAGAAAATCTTATTTTTTTTTTGCGTTGAGACTAATAGTTCCGTAGAAAAAGTGTTCATACTAATGATCCCAAGTTCTCGCCGAAGTATAGCCGGTACAAGGTAGGTATAATAAAGTTAGGTTCATACTCACTACACACTAGCCAGTAGACGTTGGGTTATAGCCTTATTGCTCTAGGATAAAACTATCTACCCAATAATATTTGCATAACCAAACTATTTCGTGCGAAAGTGATTTCCGAACGTGTTTTAATATTTTGAATTTAGAATGGGCGTTCTATTGGTCGATGCAATACCAGTTCCATATTTCAATCTGATTTCTCTTTATTTGTTTTGTTAGTATTAGTTCCTACGTAAGAAGAAGCGGGACTCCCATTTTACCAAAATTACACACTGAAAATCTCGTTTGTGTGAAACGTGATTCAATTTTGACCTCCGTTCCATACATTGTTCGTTTTTCGAAAGCACGAGTCTAGTTCGAGAGCTTCGCCTGTCTGGTTTTGTTTTTAGCCATAATTCTGGCATGTCGTCGTAATATAAGTGCATGTATTTACAGTTGTAGTATTTTGGCGTATCACTACGATTCTTTGGTCCTTTCAAGGTAACAAACAATTGACAACATATACATACATATGTTATGCATCTCTTGATACCTAATAGTTCATTTCAAGATATTACTTAGTTCGTACAAAATTAACTTACTATGAGTGCGGCATTGAGTCACCATTCAACTAAAGAAAGATTTTAAAAGCTTTAGTTCTTTTTCTTTGTACAAGTAAAAACAGCCATGATTTCCGTTTCCGGTGGTTTCCAAAAAGTTACTTGAAAAAAGAAACTCGTAAAGTTCCGGAAAGTTAAGAGTCGTGTAACTTTACGGAAAAACACTGCGTTTATTTTTTTAATTAATACTGAAAATAAGAAAATCGTAAAAGCATGATTCTGCCAAATATTAAAAAGAAAATAGAAACTTGAATGGTTCCGGAAAGTTATGAGTCGTGTAACTTTACGGAAACTCTGCGTTTATTTTTTAAATGAATAATCAATGTAAGAGAATCGTAAAGGCATGATGTCATTCCGCCAAATATTAAAAACGAAGAAAGCTCATCGCGTGTGTATCCGTATTCTACCGCTTTCCAATAATAGGTATTTAATTTATGTAGCCTACATTTTACATAGATATTTGTTTGATAAAAGATTAGATATTATCATGATGGAGACTGTCTCAGAGAGAGGCAGTGCGATGCCTCACAGAGTTTGTCCTCTGTGGATATTGCTCTGTATTTTTTTTTTCATAAAAAATACTTCAATCCATTATTAATCTAAAAATACTTCTGTCAAATACTTAGGTATAGATTAACTAGCTTCCGCCCGCGACTTCGTTGGATTCCGTTGATTTTCCAGAATAAAAAGTAGCCTCTGTGTTAATCCAGGTCACGGACAATATATATTCCAAATCGGATCAGTAGTTTTTGCGTGAAAGAAGAACAAACATGCATCCATACATCCTTACAAACTTTCGCATTTATAATATTATAAAACGAAATAGGATAGGATATACTTCCCTAGTATAATAAAGCCTGGAAAAAATCGCATTGCGCGATAAGGCCGCCCATTTGTACTTTACCATCTCAGAACATTAAAACCTCTTTATCGTTTAATACATACCTTTACCTATAATAATGTTAGTCTAACATTATTCTTGTAGGTACAATTGTGTTAAAATTCCACCAAAATAAAACAACAATACTCACAATAACGCAATAAAAACGATTTAAAAAAAAAAGTGCTACAGGTATGTTGTTTAAAAAAATGTCAAAACTCGAATCCCGTTTTCTCTTTATTCGCATAATATTGACTTTGGCATCATGAGCGTGCGTTGTTACGTCATCGTTGCGTCAATTTTGAGACAATATGCCGTGCCCTAGAAACGGTGAAACGCATGCGGTCATCCAATCTTCTTACATTTATGTCTCTGAGGCCCAATACTGATAAAGAAGCGTTATTCAAGCTGAGGTAGATTTGAGTAGAGATTTTCTTGCAAAAATCTATGCTCGAGTCCGGATCTGTGCTTGAGTAGTCCATCAGCTTGCATAATTTTTTACATAAATTATAATGAAAAAAGTTCCAAAAATGAGTTTGCCCCCGCCCCTTCTCCGAAGTTGAACATAAAAAAAATTGCATTTTTTTTTAAAATAATTATGTGAATGCCTGAACTTTAAAAATAAAGCAAAGTTTCTAACTTGCATAGTTTTTGAAAGAGGTAAAAAAAAAAGATAGGTATACAGTTTTGGCTCGGATTGGATGCCTCGGTGGGCGAGCCCATTCACACTTGACCGGACCTGGTAACATCTGGCTTCTAAAGAATAACGAAGCTTTACTTAGAAAACACCTCAGCTAGCTACCAAATGCATCACATTAAGTAGCTCTCCGATTATATGATCTGCCCCCGTATAGCAAGCTCTGAACTGCGTTCGCTGCCCAGCATAATGTCAAGTGACGTGGCTATACGAAAACAGGAAGCTTTTGAAAGCAAATAACGCGCTGAGACGCGCTAAATGTCACTATTTAGTCACAGAATACCAATGATTTAGTATGAAAATAGTTCAGAGAACCTGCCAGGCAGAAAACCTGGCAGATTTTCATAAGACAACGTACCCCCACTGTGCCGACGATATCGTATCGGCTGCAATGTGAAAATCGCTAATTAAAAACTGATCCAAAAACTGACAGCACTACCAAAATACCACATGAAATGGACATATTACGACGCTGCTTTCACTGCGTGGTACAAGGCCGCAGGGCGCGGTCAGGTCGACACTTTCACTTAGTGAGAAACTGCTGGGGTGACCGTGTTTGTGGATGCTGCAGGATAGTTCTTTTGAGTGCTTAGTTGGCCAAGATTACATGCTCAAAAATAACTCAGACTCCAATGTGACTCAAGCATAGAGTTTTATTCTTCAATTATGACCTCTGTCCGTCATTTCGACAGACCATTTTGCCAGTGTCAATATTTTATTATTGATCCAGTGAGCGAAGCGAACGAGATCTTAGTGACAACTTGGACAAAAATGCTTTGTATGCGCTAAAACGCTTATCCGATCTTCACAGAATTTGGTAGGTATACGGATAGTACTCTTAAATTTTACTGGTTTGTTAAATGAAGTAAATTGGTCAAGGGGTCGTGAAGTTAGGAGGGTCCAAAGGAAGTAAATAAAAAAAATATCAAGTGGGGTGTCATATGATAGAGTTTTGTTTAGACATTCCAAAACCGTTTTTATTTTGACTCTAGGTCTAATATTTTTAGAGTTGTTGTAAAAAATATAAAATTGGCAAACCCAGTATAACGTGAGCTACCATTTTGTGGAGTTTCAATGATTTTGTAGTTCAAGTAAGACTGGTACCTTCGACCATCACGAGATCTCAGTTCGGGGCGAACTACTAATTATTTGAAATAATATCAATCAAATCAAGACATTGGTCAAGTCGGCTGTCGTTTGTTTTGAAGGCAAAAACGTGGATTTTCCCTTCAAAACTTGAAAACGAATTTCAACATTGTGGGAAACCACTTTACAGACAGTTTATTCCAATGGCTCATACTCACACTTTATCATTAGTTAAAATTCTACCATAATAAAAAACCAATACTTACTTACAATAACAGAAGAAAAACTATTAAAATAATAAATGCTAATTAGTGTTGTTTCAACAAATGTCAAAACTCGAAGCCATATCAACGTTTATTTGAGTTTCAATGATGACTTGGACTGTTAGACAATCTTGTACCTACAGCATACGAGCTTATACACATGCAAGGACTTTATGTTCACTTCAGTACCGTTGTAGTGTCACCGCGCAGTGTGTCTCGGATACGCTAGCGTTACGATACGTGTGCGACTGTCACATTTATTCGTCATCAATTCACAGATTTTACTCTAACAAAGATGACGTCAAAATGACATCGAAAACGCAGACTTTTCAGATATAATCTGTTTTTTTTTTTCGAGGACAGTCCGAATCCTTCAAAACTGACGGACACCACCCGTTAGTTTTCGAGTTACGCAACTCCTCGGTCAGTGTAAGCCGAGGAATGCGCCGGAAGGCGGAACACATCCGTCCATCTGCGTAACGGTGTGAGCTAACAATCTACGATGTATATAATCTTCTGGGGCCAAAAAGCCTTTAGCACTTCTCTTTTAATTACATGGATATCATCAAACGTTATTCACTTTTTCAGACTCGTAGACCGTGGGTTACTCTCGACCACAGTTCCAATCCGGATTCACCGAATTTGACAGAAGTCGTGTCATTTTTCAGTACAAAATGACACGAGATCTGTCAAAATCCGGATCCAATTTGGAACGGCGGTGGTCAAAAGTAGCCTGGTATTCTGTCTGACAAAGAAATAGCTAAAATTGATTTTATACAAAACTGTCAAATAATAGTACATTATGATATGAGTGCGGTAAGTTGAAAATTACAGCCTAGGCGATATTGCCAGCCCGAGCCGTAGGCGAGGGCTACAAGAAAGCAGAGGCTGTAATTTTTAAAGCGCACGTATGTCATGCGACGTTTTATAACACATTTGCGAGGAAATAAATAAAACTCGTTATAAAAGTAAATGTAACTTATTAATTTTATAAAAGTAAAAAGCACGGGAATAATTATTACTTGATCACAAATTAGCGATGCGCGCGCATCAGCGCTATAAAAACTCTTTGCTAAGATTTAAAAAAGGTTCGTTCGTTTTAGACGGAGTATCTTGATAAACCGTACGTTTTACCTTACTTTCTTATACGAATAAATCACTTGTTAAAGTAGTTACAACATTTTTAACAATTTGTAAAAGAATAAAATGCTTATTTTTTATCTCCTAAAGTCAATTTTATTCATAAAATGTTGACCACTTTACTGACATAAAAACTCTTTGCTAAGATTTAAAAAAGGTTCCGTTCGTTTTAGTGGGAGCATCTTGATAAACCGTACGTTTTACATTACCATAACGCACGAGTGCGTAATGACATACATCACGATACTGAAATTGGTGAAATAAGAGACCCTTTACGAGCAAATGTGTTATAAAATGAGTTATGAGATGGTTTGAGTCCGGATTGCTTGAGCAGCTAATGAAAATACGGACGGATCAGATTTAAAAACTTGTTAAAAGTTTTAGTATTGGAACATTGTTAGAACATCAATGGTCAAAAAGATCAAATGTGGCTAATTTTCACGTTCAAGCACGTGAAAACTTTTTTTGATAGTGTGAATGTAAATAGTAGGTACCTACCTATGCCGATAACCGTTAGGTAGGTAGATACTCATATACCTATAGGTATTTTAGTGTAGAATATTATACAAATATCTATGCTTTATTCCGGATCAGTAGATACTTATTGAGCAGTAAATGAGCATACGGGCCTAAATAGTTTCACTAGCAAGCAAGCTCGTATGAGTTAGTGGCCAAATCTGGTGACGAAGTTTTTAGGCCGCCTGAAGGCCTCCGTCGTGGCTTAACGACTGCTAGAGCCGGGACCGACGTGTCCTCCGAAGCACGGAAGCGCGGAAATGTAAATGCCACTAACGGTCACCCATACAAATAGTGACCGCGCAGAACGTCGCTTAACTTAGATAATCAGTGAAGATTGACTAAGGGCAGTAAGCTCAAAAGCAGTTTAAACTATGGGTTTCGTTAACTACGATTACATTTGATCGATGGATTAATCTACTGTCAAGTCGCGTGTCAAAGTGCCACCCATGGTTGATTAACTACCATTGATCTTATGAAATAATCGGAGACTGGAGATTAAACTCTATCTCGTAGTTTAAACCACTATTGATCTTACGGCCCTAAGCAAGCCTAGCCACGAGCGCTTCAGTAGTTTCATTAATATTCTAAATCCTTACCTAGCTCTCTAAAAATAATGCTCTACCTACATGACGTCTTGTCTCTTGCTTCAAGATGTAACCTAGGTAATATTGAGTAAAGAACTGACAGAATAAGCAATACCGCATTTCGTGCGAAAACACCCATCGCTGCACGCACGTCGGTGAAAAGTCTGCTAAGCTAAAATGAGATTGGATGGGACACATCAGCCGAATGCATGAGGACAGGTGGGCAACAGTCGTCACACAATGGGTGCCTGCAAATGGACGACGAAACCGAGGCAGACCGAAGAAGCGCTGGCGTGACGACCTCGACACATTCCATAGAGCCTGGTGGGAGGCAGCCGGTGATCGTAAAAACTGGAGGGATATGGAGGAGACCTTTGCCCAGCAGTAGGACAGTATAGGTTAACAAAGTAGGTAGAGTAGATAGGTAACGTAGGGACCTTTAAATTAGGTCAGTGCTTTTTATATACCTACCCACCTACCCTGATATAGATTGACTAGCCCACAAGCAATGGAGCGAACAGAAGAAGACAATAAATATGTAGAGTCGAATTTATAGGTAAACACTAAATTATAAGATTAAAAACTTGAAAAACCGACTTTAATTTGATACGTCTTCATCATAAGATGATGATGATGATGATGATAGTATATAGATGGTAGTTTATTGGGTTCGTTCTATTGATCATAAACACCATTGAAAGGTCACAGGAAAGCAAAATACGCAATGTCGTGTACGTGGATGACGTGTTTTTCCAGTTATTTCTATTGAAATCCCAAACTACTGAACTAATTTTGATAGAATTTTTCAAATCGGTTTATAATTCACGGAGTTATGAGGTAACAAACATAAAAAAACAGAATTGAGAACCTCCTCGTTATTTGAAGTCGGTTAATCAGACGAACCCTACAATGTTTACGTACGCGCGGGTGAAGTGGAATGCAACATATTTTTTGACAAAACTGTTATTTTAAGAGGATAACTTTTTTAATTTTTGTAGTTGTACTTCTAATGCGACTTCCAACAACGTTGCGTTATACGGGAGGACATAGTATCTGTCTCTTGCTATTCCTTCGAATAGAAAGAGACAGAGACTAATACTTACGCTACAAAAGCTACAATCAAATAATAGATGGCAGTGTTCAGCATTTTTTGAAGTTATACGACTTCCAACTGATAGCGTCAAACAAAAGAAAAAGAAACAGCCGTAAATTCAATCATCAGGAGCAGAGCTCTGTTGGCAGAACAGTGATACCGTCGGACTGCGGTAGACTTTTTGCAACTTTTTACTTTTTATTTTGAAGTGAAAATTTAGTACTGCATATTGGTTAAGTACATAAAAATAAATACTAAATTAATTTCACATTAAACACAGAGCGAGAGTGAATGCGACACTCGAAGTACCTACCTATAACTTCTTCCGCGCGTAGGGACTCCACGCACTGGTTTTTTTTTTAATCCTCCATTTGTAATGCTTCGCGCATACTTGAATGAAATAGCTAATGAGAATTACGGTCTTTTCATTAGAAGAGCAATTTCTTCTATACAACCTTTATGAGGAAAAAAATAATAATTAGTTTTTTGTTTGTTTAGAACTATAAACCCGACTCTATAGATTCAACTTGTAGCATGCGCGGGTGCGCACCCTGCCACCCTTCATTAGCACCGCGGTCTGAGTCACAAGCGGAGCGGGTGGCGGTTCTAGAAATGACACACAAGAGCGGTAAAACATGCAATTTAGGTAAAGTATGCGAACGAAAATATGTCGCAGTCCTAGGCAGGCTAGCCAGACTACACCGCTTCCTCACTTGCAAGCCTAGCTGTGTCGTTTTACTATGTAGAATGATGAAGTTTAGTTACTTATTTGTCTTTTTTTTTACGTTTATTCGGATCTTGAAATGTTTGAGCGTTGAATTATTGTGTGTGTATTAATTTCAACGGGGAAAGATGAAATTATATTAAACATTTTCACGTTACAAACAACAATACAATAAATCTGGTACAGTCATACAATGACCCCGATTCTTTTGTATCACTTTCGTAAACTAACCTAATTTGACAGCACTAAATCTGTTGCTATCCCTTATGAACTGAAACAACAAAGATAACTATCATTGTAGTGCTGTCAAATTAGTTTAATTTAGAAAATGCAACAACAGAATCGGCAGCAATATATACAAAGAGACTTAAAACACTCCGCTAACCGTTCCGCTCATGACCCAGCCCTCAGCCCGCTCCATCCATGCGTGTGACAGGATCATAGCGGACACGCTCAGTTCGACACTGTGATCCAACCCGAACTGTACTTATCAAAATATCTGGATTCATGGAACTGAAGTGAAAAGGTAAGAAGACGAAGCATCTACCCACATAAAACCGCACCTTTTAGGTAGTTAGTAAGACTAACATTTGTAATTGTTAGTCTATAGTCAGTGGCGAGCCCCAACTAAACTCTTTGAAATCGTTTATTCCGTATTCGTCGTGTTCCGAATTCGACTACTCCAGATTCGTCGCAGATTCGTCGTACTCCAGATTCGTCGTAAAACTTATAGTCGGTCAAGAAAGTGGTGTTTTAGCGATGCCCGGCTGGCTACTAAGTTCTCAGGGGGTTCGGATAAAATATAAATGCTCACAGACACACACAATTGACGGACTATACTTATGTATGACATGCTACAGTGTAGTGGTTTTAAAATATCTACCTACTTCATTAGCATAGCCATCCGGTAGCTACGCCACTGTCTATGGTAGTAGGTCTAAGTGCCAAGCCAAATGGTCTGCTGAGTGACGATGTTAAACGCTCTGATGGTATGACCCTTGTTCCTTGGGAGTTGGGAAGCAAAGAATACGTAGTTCCTACGTAAGAAGAAGCGGGACTCCCATTCTACCAAAATTACACACTGAAAATATCGTTTTGTATGAAACGTGATTCAAATTTTGACCCCCGTTTCATACATTATTCGTTTTTCGAAAGCGCGAGTCTAGTTCGAGAGTTTCGCCAGTCTGCCTTGTTCCTTGGGAGTTGGGAAGGCCTTTGGTGTGGGACGCGCCCTTGCTCCTTCACATCTACCTAGGAAAACCGAGGATATCCGTTTCTTTTTTTTAATATTCCTAATTCTCGTTCTTTTTTTGTCAATGCGAGTAAGTGTCAGTCGGTTTTGGCTTTTATTCTAATTTTAACTAAGATTCCATTCTAGCAGGATTTTACTCTGAAAATATTAATCAAAACCATACTAAATCTATGATCAAAACAAACTACCTATAGTAATTTGTATTTTGACCTTTGCTAAAATGCTCCGCCATTGACGGATGCATTTCTATCAAAATAACTTTTGGCTTCGCTACTGCTTACAAGATGGCGCTGCCCAAATTACAGTAATCATAATTCTCGCTTTTTTCTGGGATTATCAAAAAGTACAATGTATAAGATATGATGTAATGTATAAGATAGGATACATCTACATAAATTATCAACAGAGAGTGCTATACCTACTAAACTTTGGCTATTCTTTCATATCTGCAGTTTTTAGTTTACAATGCAAAAGTCAGACCGCACTGATGAGCCTGAAGAATCCGAAAGAAGCCGACCGTCTTCGCGGAGGAACTCCGTCTCTCTTCCCCGCAAGAACAGCCTGAAGAAGGAAAAAGACAAGAGATCTCCTCTCAGCACCCCAACTCATTCAGCACATTCCACTCCAAAGAGATCTGCGCGACCAAGCCCGGACTTTATGGTGACGGGTAAACAAATTTTGAAAAGGTACCTAAGAATTTCATTTTGCTGTTTTTTGATAAACGCAAGCGCTTGAATTGATTGTAAACCCACTTACTACGATGACACGCACATATGCACGTCATTATTGTAAAATTTTTGCTACCGAAAGTACTTACCTAATTAGGTACCTACCTAATGAGCTGACTTGACTTACCTTACTTATTATTTCAAAGATTTCACTTTACACTGGCAAAATTGTTTGACGAAATGATAGACAGAGGCCATAAATAAAAGAAGTAGAGTGAGAAGTTTATTTGGCAGTCTTTAAAAAATATGCAGCCCTGTTTTGGTGCGCTGTTATGTTCCCATCGAATAATAAAGTATCTTATTCAGCAGAGCCGACCGAACAAACTCTCTCACTGGCACCTACAGACGTCAAACCTCTGTCACAGCCACCGTCTCGCTGCCTCGCGCGCGGCGGATATCCGAGCAAATCAACGAGAGCCAAGCGAGCCACGAGCCTTTTATTGATGACGATCTGTCGCTAGATCTTTCACAGGTGAGCGAAGTGCAGTTGAATACAAATTGGCGATTTAATAGATGGCTACCCATCTATATCAGAATACCTCCAATACCTACGTATTCTGATGTAGGTCATTATACCTAGTAACTACCTAACTGATTAATTCATTAAGTTTAAGACCGAAAAGTTAATAACTCCTAGCCCAAACCACGAGTCCGAAATGTTAGGATTAGGTAACGGCTTCTGAATGAGTGTGCACAAAAAGGGTACATGTACCTATAGCTAATGCAGTTAAAAGAGTGAAATCCACTGACTTACCTAACAACGCACTACGATATACAGAAAGACAACCGAACGGTAAATTCATCTATTCTTTCAGGTATCAGATTTTGAAGATGGAATCATAAAGTACGGTAAGCAGCCTCTAGCCACCTCCACGCCAAAGCCGAGCGAAGCGAGCCACAGATCACCTTCGTGCGAAGTAAGCCAAAAGTCAGCACCCGTGCGGCCTGGTCAAAAGCCACGTAGTGCTTCACTTCAACACATACAACAACGAGTAGAGAGAAGGTAGCGGAACGTAAACACCCAAACACAAAACATTACATTTTCTGAACCTTGGAAATTCGTTCTTTATCAAAACTGCATGTTTCAGAAAAATCTCCTACAGTTTAGCTCTTAATCTAGTCCTCAGTAACAAGCTAGTATTTAAGCAAATACTATTTTTATTTCAAGAACAACAACCCAGCAGTCGGTAGATTCTTCGAGAAGAAGCCAGCAGTCAATAGATTCGACGAAGCCAAGCCGAGACAGCACGTTGTCTTACAGCCGAGACAGCTTGTACAAGACCTCTTCATCAGCCAGCCCTTACAGGTTAGTGACATATAGATACCTCCCATATCTTTCCAGCTCAGTATCCGTAGTCGGCGCCTAATTTCCGTGGTCCGTGTTACTACCACTAAACCAGTGCCACATCATTAACACTTGTAGTAAGTATTACATTGCTTGTCTCTGGTGTTACCTACAATGTAAAATATTGTTTCAGGTACAACACTGACTATTCATCTGTATCCCCGGAATACTCACAGTCTTCTGCGGAACTGTCACCACACGTTGAGCCCAGCCCTATACTCTCCAGGTGCGTTACAAAATGAAGCTCTTATCAAACCGAAACACTATTTTATTTTCTAAAACTGAAACCGACAATATTTTGCTGATTATTTCATTTACTCACTGGAAAGACAACTGAACTGAGTAGGTGTACCCAGTAGTTGGGTAGGTCTATACATAGATAGATACCGATACTTCATAAAAGAAAGCATCTCTTTTACTAAAAACTCCCCCTCACTCCACTAGCCGCTATGGTGGCTCTTTCACAGTCTTCTCTGTCAAGTTGTGGAATTCTCTCCCTCATGATATTCGTGCTAGTCCTTCGCTCAGCGTATTCAAGCGTAAAGTCAAAGAACACTTTCTTTTCTTGTAATTTTATAGTACCTTATTGTATGTATGTAGGTATGTTTATTTTATGCATGTAGGTATGTTTATTTTATGTATGTAGGTATGTTTATTTTATGTATGTAGGTTCAGTATAATATAGTTGTGCTAGGTATATATGTAGGTTTATTTATTTATTGGTATGTAGGTTCATTTGTTAGTAGGTTTATATTATTTATTTGCTATTCTTTTATCTATATGTGTTGTACACGTACCCACTTTCATTTTCCCATCTCTCACATCCTAAGGTTTGCTGGAAGAGAACTCTTTTTAGGGTTAAGCTCGCCTTTATGTACATGTTTTAAGTTTAAGTTTTAAGTTAAGTATCTCTGTGTACAATAAAGAATAAAGAATAAAGAATAAAGAAAGTCAACTGAGTTTGAAAAGTAAAAGCGGTCACTCAATTAAACTCAAACCATCGACTGAGTTGATACCATTATAGGTACCTACTGTAATTGACAATATGTATTGTCATTTTCAGTTGCACACACAGCTGGGCCGAACGCACCATGGAAGGCGGCGAGTGGAGCAGTTTCTGGGCGAACTACAACAACTGCCCGCTCCCGCTGTCACGTCCACTGAGTTACGACCAGTGTCCAACGCCTTACCGCGAACACTTGGATGGCTCTGATTTTGGTGTGTGTTAGTAGAATGTAGTGTGGTGAATTTCGTTAACGGTAGTCTGTAGTAATTTGGTGCATTTCCTTAGTAGCCTGTGGTGTTTTTGTGCATTTGGTTAGTATTCTGCTAGAGTTTTGTTGCATTTTGTAATAAGACTGTATCGTTTGCTGCTTTTTGTGTGTCATTTCCAGTTATCACCATCTTCCCTATCCGCAGACGTGAGAACTGAGGAATCTTTTTCAGAATTCGTCCCAATTATCACCAGTGATGTTCCCACTGCACTGATGCTTTCAGAGCAATAAATAAAGTCTCTCGTTTGATTACAGAGCCTGAAAGGTCCCGAACACGCTCACCAGAAGGCATCAAACACATCAGCAACATAATCCGCAGCGAGGGCCTCCGGCTGTCGCCCCGCGACGCGCAACGCGTCATCCATTGCGCGCATTTGTTAGGAAGCGTTCTTTCCCGAGCAGTAGATGCACGAGCACGTACCCCCACATCTCGACCAAACGACAAACGAACCCTTACCCTTGACCTCAAAGAAACAAGTGCACCTGTCAAAACAAGCGAGACAGTGACAACTCAAACTGACATTTCGCTGCCAAACACAAAAAGCGCGCCAAGGATTTTTGAGAATATTCTCCGTCAGCTATCCAAAAGCTCTATCGATGAGCCGGATGCTGAGAAAGTTCCAACAGAAAAGCCAAAAGAAGAGGGTGAAAATGAAAATCTACGTCCCTCTGAATAGCTGTATGTGCATTTATTGAACGCTTGGTTGCCAAAGAGAATTATTTATTTGTCTTCAATGAGAATGTATTAGACGTTTAAGAATTACCAAATCTACATATTTAAATAAAATTTATTTCCTAAGACAGGTTGTTTTATTTACCAACATCTTTGCTACATTAAAAAACAAAATAACAATAAAATTTTTGTCAAACAGGTAGACAAGTGGTCAATATGTCAGTCAAGTGGTCAAGTGGAACCAACCGAATCGTCGCCATCTCGCTATCATTTCATTTACAGGGGGATACTGGTAACCACTAACGCCATCTGTCGGTACTTCCACGTAAATTACTAGCAAAGCGGAACATGATAATAAAATGTTGGAATACAGACTTTTTATTAGATGTCTGTGACAACATTGGAATAGACGTTACTACTCGACAAAAGATGGCGTTGACTCCTTGACCAGAAGTAACCTATTCTTATTCTGTGGGCCTGACTGCCAGACGGATGAATGAAATGAAGTTTATTTTTTTAATTTCATTCATTCTCACTGTGATGTGATTCGAACTTTGACATTTTTTGAAACAACACATATCATTTTTATTGGTTTTTCTTGTGTTATTGTGAGTATGTATTGTTGTAAAATTTTGGTGGAATTTTAACCAATAATACTTAGGTCGTAACATAAAGTGTGGGCCATGGGAATACATTAATGTGTGTAAAGTGGTTTTTTTGAAATCCACTTTACACACTTTTGTTTTTCTGAATGTGAAAATTCGATTCAGGTTTTGGAGGGAAAATCCACCATTTTCTCTTCAAAACAAACGACAGCCGACTTGACTTGAACTAACATAAAGGAAAAAACAACGTTAGACTAGGCGGTATGGTTATAACTATAACTATAATAACTATAGCCTGCACCGAGGAGCGAAAAAAAGAAAAAAAAATTGGTTTGTTTACTTTCGTTTCTAACTTCGATTTTTTTATGTTTTGAGTTCTAAACGTGCTTGAAATAAACTGCGTGCGTGTAAATAAATAGTAGAGATATAGTTGCATTGCAGAATCAGAAAGGTATGTATAAATCACTATCCATCCAAAGACTAGGAAACTATAGTTACGAACAGAACAAAAAACAAGTCTCTAAAACCTCTCGAGTGGAGTATCTTGACTACTAAAGATAGTCAAGATACTCCACTCAGCGAAGTATTCAGAAAACTTGCTCTATATAATGCACATACCTTTATGTAGGTACCTTACCTATTATAGTTGCCAAAGAATTTGTAATAGGTACCTACGTAGTTCCTACGTAAGAAGAAGCGGGACTCCCATTCTACCAAAATTACACACTGAAAATCATCATTTTGTATGAAACGTGATTCAAATTTTGACCTCCGTTTCATACATTATAGTTCGAGAGTTTCGCCAGTCTGATAACTGCAAGCCGCGGCTCGTAGCGTAGTGTACCTACATCTTATTTTATATGTATCTATAGCTAAACAATTAATTAGGTACTACTTATTACTGTGCCAAATAAACATTTCATTTCATTTTCAAAGACGCAAATTTTCAGAAAACCTAAGTTGCTCTAAATAATATACATAGGTACCATTACCTTGGGTACTTACCTAACTGAACTGAAGGAATACGTGATAAAGGGTAGGTCACTACTATTTATTTCTTTTATATATTTAATAAGGGTATCCAACAGGGAAAACACATGAAAATACTATTTATAAAACTAAGGACTTAGGTCTAAGTATTTCTCTAATTATAGGATACCACAACATGCAATAAATTAATACTCAACTAAGCTACCTACATAAAAAAGTTACTTGACCCTAAAAAATATAGGTAGTAGGTATCTATACCTATGTCATTTCTTTCCCATCAGCATGGAAATAGCGGAGAGTGACCTATTGTTCATCGATGTGGACGCATCTACTCCCGCTGTCAAGCAAGAACAGGAAGATATACCTGGGTGAGGGAAAAGTCCCAGCACGAGTGGTTCTAATAAAATTTGCTATTACCAAGGCTGGTTTAAAGCTGTTATATGGAATAGAAGAGTACTGTAGTATAATGCTTGCAAGCCCACCTTTTGATCCTAAGGATCATTACAAATTTTGTTATTTGCCTATAAGCTTGGTTTGAAACTGAACATTTTTCAACAGAATTTTTTTTAAGTCAAAATTCTTTGAATATTATCTTCTGGCAAAATAGATAATTTCTTATCTTTTCTATTATAAAAAACTGTACAAAAGCCAAAAACTAAAATTAAAGATATGGATAAATTATGCAAATCTACTAAATAAACGATTCCCATTCAGAAAATCCAGTTTGATTGTTCGCGGATCACACCTTAACTACTGGATCAATATCAATAAAACTTATATCATTCGGAAGCCCTTTTTCCGGATTGAAACAAAGGCTATATTTTATAGAATCAAAAACGTGGATTCTAACATACAGCTTGACCTCCCTACACCAAAAGCAGCCTTTGGCACGAAGTTCATCGTATGCTGGTGACAGTACAAAGTCGCGGGTATCAGCTAGTCCGTTATATTATATTAAATGAAGTTAGATTGTAGGTAGCTACTTCTTATCAGGGCGCAAAAAAAAACACATTTCAGCTCTGTGTGATGTAGATATAACAGCGAAAACTGCTCATCTATAAACTGATAAATAAATAAAACTCAGATTATAGTAAAAATATTATTTGCAGACACGAGTCCTCTCCAGAAATTGCACTCTCCTCAATACCAAGTCTCAAGACAGAAGACTCTATTGCACCTGAAACAAAATCTACCAAAAAGTATGTACCTAACTATAGTGACACAAAGCAATGTTTGCAACAGCATTATTGGGCAACCTCATAAAGATTTGCTTGTCGTAAATATTCAGAAAACGAAAAAATCTAAGAATATGTAATATGTAGTTCCTACGTAAGAAGAAGCGGGACTCCCATTCTACCAAAATTACACATTGAAAATGTCGTTTTGTATGAAACGTGATTCGAATTTTGACCTCCGTTTCATACATTGTTCGTTTTTCAAAAGCACGAGTCTAGTTCGAGAGTTTCGCCAGTCTGAAAAAGACTTAGGTAGTAAAAGGACAAGCCTCCATAGCTAGAAAAAAATAAAAAAAATTGACAAATTGTTTTCGCGGTACTGCCGACGGTGGTGTTGTCAACTATAGGTTTTTTACGGTTCAAAATAGCACACGCTCAGCCTTGGCCTTAGTTACGATTATATTTTTATCTTGTAGGTAGGTACTTAGATCAAGATAGATCAATCTTTAGTTTTTTCAACGTATAGTAAGTGCCAAATAACACCGCAATACAAGTCATTCACCCACCTTCAAAACGATGTCGCAAAATTCAATTTATGAATGGTAAACAAACAGTACTGCGAGATTCGAGCGATCACCGTCTTAGCGACAGGTTTGTATGGAAAGCGACAGAATTAGCCATTCATAAATTGAATTTTGCGACATCGTTTTGAAGGTGGGTGAATAACCTGTATTGCGGTGTTATTTGGCACCTACTATAGAATCATCGTTTCTTTGTATATAACGCATTTCTATTTTCGTACATCGTGAAGTTTTACGAACGTTCGACTCAACATAGCTAGTGCACACAATTTTTTTAATCAAAACAATGGATTCTTTGACAAAGGTGTGTAATTTTTTAAGTTCAATAAAATATTTCTTTTTGTTGAAAAAATTGATGTTTCAAATCAAGCTTCTATATACTTAACAATTTAAAATTAAAATTAAAAAAAAAATCTCATAACTCTTCCGACATTACCAAACCGACGAATAATGCTGTTATTTTTATGTTTCAGATGCTACAAGGTACAAAATAAAGTGCCCAGTTCAGCTCAGCTAGCATATTTAGTAGAAAGAATGAAGAAAAATCCTGTTATAGCTAGAGGGTGTCTAAGGTACTATGACGTCACAAGTGTCACAACTCAGTTGGTATAGAGTCCTTTTAATATTATAAACGCGAAAGTTTCCGAGGATGTATGTATGGGTGTATGTAAGTTTAGTGTATAGTATTATATAATCTGTGGTTTAGTCTACCTACTTATGCTACATTTTACTTGTGTTGCAAATAAATTATTTTTCTATTTCTATTTCTTAAGGCGTATGTATGTATGGATATAAGAATGGTTCCTCTTTAGCACAAAAACTTCTGATCCGATTTGGATGAAACTTGGAATATATATTGTCCGTGACTTGGATTAATACATAGGCTACTTTTTATCCCGCAAAATCAACGGGACGCGAAGGAAATCGCGGGCGGAAGCTAGTAAAATTTACTTTGACTATCAGTAGTTAGCGTGAGCAACAAAAACGCGCTGAACAGGATTTTTGTCCAAAAATCCCCCTATGGGTTCATTTACAGCGTTAACTCCGTCCGTTCCGTAGAGGATTTCTGGACTTTTTGTCCAATGAAAATATATTTAATACACGTTTCAATAGGTAGTTTGCACGTTCCATGCAAACTACTTATTGAAATGACATAAGTAGGTAGTTATACTCTGGACTTTTTGTGCCGGAAGCCACGGGAGACGCTAAGAGGATTTTTGGACAAATGGTCCAGATTGAGCCCTTCTGTGGCTGTGCGTTTTTTAACAGGTTTTTTGATAAGCTAAGAGGATAACGCTAGATGGCAAACCTATGCTAGAAACACTATTGAAAAATATTCATGGACATATCACACAACGCCTTTTAGTCCCAAACTAAGTAAAGGTTGCCAATTAGTATGAGAAATTCCTTCTCATTTGTATGTATTAAAACGCAATTATTGTTTACTTTGAAGGTCCGCTCCTGACCGGCAGAGGGCGCGCATGTTTTGGGAACACATTTGCTTACGATTAAACAAGATACCGGGAACTACGAAAACTTCAAACCAGTGGATGAAGGTAAACCATAAATGTAATTAGGTAACTATTTTTATTGACAATTTCGCCTAAAACATCATGAACAATAAAAAAAATTAAAAAAATGCAATGAAAATTCTGCTACCCACAGTTTTGACGAAGAAGATCTAGGTACATGCTATATTTTCATTGTTTACTAAGTCATGACAGAGGCCTTAAGGCGGCCTAAAAACTCCGCCACCAGAGTTGGCCACTAACTCATACGAGCTTGCTTGCTAGTGTTAACTTTTTTTCCAGTTTTGGACAGATAAGAAGAAGTTTGTCAAAAAGAAAGCGGCACATAGATCAAAACTATCTGATATTGAAGAAAAAATATACTATTTGGGTGGAGGCATTACATATCGAGTAAGTTTACAGACAGCAGACACGATAGAAATTACCATATTCAATCTACGTTTAGTATTCTCTTACTAAAGATAGATTAATAACAAACAATATCATAGAAAAAAATACTATAACATACAATAACATTGATCTAGCAACATTGAAGCGCTTGTGTCTTGATTAGTCAATCTTCAGCGATTGCCTATGTAAAGCGACGTTCATCGCGGTCACTATTTGGATGGGTGACCGTTAGTGGCATAAATTTACATCTGAGCGCATCCGTGCTTCGGAGGGCACGTTAAACTGTCGGTCCCGGCTCTAGCAGTCGTTAAGCCATGACGGAGGCCTTGAGGCGGCCTAAAAACTCCATCACCAGAGTGGACCACTAACTCATACGAGCTTGCTTGCTAGCGACATTGTTTATTTGTCAGAAAATGTAGGTATGGCTTTTTCTTACACGTAAACACGTTCCATGCAAACTACCTATTGAAATCACATGAATAAATAAATATTCACGGACATTTAACACAACGCCTTCTAGTCCCAAACTAAGCAAAGCTTGTACTATGGAAACTAGATGGCTGATAGAATACATATATACATTTTTTTTTGTAAATACATACTTATAATACATAGAACACCCAGACACAGAAATGTTTATTCTCGGTGGGGATCGAACCCACGACCCACAGCACGGAAGGTAGAGCTACTACCGACTGAGCCATGACATAGGTAGTTAATTATTAGTAGTACATATTAGTAACATTAGTTGTAGCACAGATTATATAATACTATATGTTGTAGTTAATTGTTAATTTATAGAATTAAAAACCATTAGAAATCGGCTTTTATTCTGCAAGTTTGCTCATATCTGAACAAGACGAAGAAGACTTGACGCTATTTTACATTTAGGCTTAGAGCTCTAAGCATTTAGGACATTTTTTTTTAAAGAATTTATGTCAATTCCTTAAAAATAAGTCCGGGTCGGGTGCTGTTTTTGACAGCTCTCTGATTTAAAAAAGTCTCTAACCTTTGGTATGCCAGAACGCAGATCTATGCGAAACAATAAATTCTCTATTGTGTCTGGAATTCAGGCATACAGTAGGTTAAAAGACTTGAGTAAGCTTGAAGCATACGAGAAACTTAAAAAAACCTTGTCTTTTTTCAGAATATAAAAAGAAAAACGGAGCCACCTAAAGTAGAGGCGGAAACTGACAATTCTAACGTATCCGAACTAGATATATCAGACGATGAATTCTCACAAAACTTAAAGGATAATGTTCAAGTGAGTAAAATAACTGTTTTTTATTGTTTTTCTTGAAGATTCAGAATTCTTCACAATTTTGTATATAAATAAAGTAGGTATAGTAGGTGCCAAATAACACCGCAATACAGGTCATTCACCCACCTTCACCACGATGTCGCAAAATTCAATTTATGAATGGCTAATTCTGTCGCTCTCCATACAAACCTGTCTCTAAGACGGTAATCGCTCGAATCTCGTTAGTACTGTTTGTTTACCATACATAAATTGAATTTTGCGACATCGTGGTGAAGGTGGGTGAATGACCTGTATTGCGATGTTATTTGGCCCCCACTATAGGTATTTATTTAAAAAAACCTATGCTGCAATGTCAATGTTTTTTTATGAAAATATCATTATAAATCCTGTTACTAACTATGCTCAAACAAACTAAGAATCAAGGGTATTAAATTACTCGGTGTAATCTCACTGCCTGGACAATGGACATACCTATAGGACTTTTTTTTATTCATGGAACATAGATATTTTTGACAACGGTCCGAAACTAAGCAAAGTTTGTACTATGGGGAACCTCGCTGATAGATTTTTCTTTTTTTTTTCAGTCTCTCGGTTTGACATCGCCCACAACCGATCTCAATAAAACCACAAGTAAGTAATTTAAACTTACAATTACATTCGTTCAATGTAATTTATTGTCTGTATCTTTTATTAAATCATTCACTCCCTTGTAATAAACGTCAAATTCAGTGCACGCAGTTCTTTCTATAAAAATAACTAGGTACCTATGTAGAATATGCACATAAATAGGTAAGTAGAAATAAATTATAGATGGCTTTAAAAATAAACTTTTATTGTTTCAGACTCAAAATGTCAAAACCACGCGCAACAAAATCAAAACTTGAAATTCGAAAGAATACTTAAAGTAGAGGAACACCGATTGGCTATGGAACAATCCAACGCACAACTAATGCGGACCATTCTAGAGCAATCTGCGGAGAGGGAACGAACTATACTAGACGCTGTCAAAAGCCTGAGTGAGCGGTTGAATGAACCAAATGAACGGGAAGCCATGATGGCGGGAGCGTTGAAAACTTTAGGGGAAGGACTTTTAGCTCTTAGTAAAGTGATAAAAAATAATAAATGAATTACATAATCATTAAAAAAAATTAATAGGTGGTTTTAATTCTTCTTTCCGCTTGAACAAATATTTTACATTATGACAACACATGATTTATTCAGGACAACATGATTTATTCAGGATTGAAATGTCCAAGAATATGTATATATGTTTTAGGAAGTTCTCGCACCACAAGAAGAAGAAGGCCCGTTCAGAGAACCGGTTCAAATGCAACACTTGTGACTACATTACCTACCACCGAGCACTGTTCCAAGAACACATTAACAGACACGAGGGTAGGTAATAATATGTATATTATTTGTATACAGGGTTGTTGTAATGGTTAGTAGGTTAATAAAAAAAGAAAAAACGTGATGGTCAAAATCTGTAGGTACCTAACTAGTTGTCGCCCGCAGCTTTGCGCGCGTGGTAGCAGCATACGCAATATTTGATTAAAATCTTTGATCCTAATTTTAGACCCTTTAAGTGAGACTTTTCAAAATTCCTTTCTTAGTGCACCCCTACACTATATAAGGATACTACCCTCCAAATTTCATATCTCTAGGACTTATAGTTTAGGCTGTGCGTTGATTATCAGTCAGCTTCAAAAGAGTTATACCTATATAATATATTTAGAAAGATAGATTAGATGATTATTTAGGATCGTCCTGTATACCTATTAGTAGTCGCCAGACAGAAACTAAACATATTTTATTTATTTTTCAGGTATAAAACCATATAAATGCGAGCTATGCCCATACTCGAGCGTCTCAAAAAAGTACGCCAAACAACACCAGGATAAGCACAAAACGTGTCCATGCGGTTACCTCAGTCGTAACGCGCCGGAGTTGAGGCGGCACATGGCTAAGTGCGGTAACAAAGCGCCTATTGAAGCGGTTGCACAGAAATGTCCGTCTTGTAAGAGAGAGTATGTCGACGAAAAGGCTTTGACTAAGCACAGGTGGGAATTAGAACCTACTACTACTAGTACCTATAGGATTCGTAATATATAGAAAGATCTTCACCGAGCTGGTTAATGGATAAATAGTATATTATGCAACTGGTGAATAAAAGACGGATTTAAAGCGAGGGCCATAAATGAATCACGAGCAAGTGAAGGATTCTAACGACTGAATCACGAGCGTAGCGAGTGATTAAAGTGTTAGAATCCTTAACGACGTGAGTGGTTCATGGCCCTCGGTATAAATCCGTTTTATTCAAGAGTTGCATACTATACTTTATACCATGGCTACGAGAAAAAGAAAGATTGGAGGTTGTATAGCCAACGCTACACGACCTCCAAATATAACAATGATTAGATGGAGGTCAAATATGTTAGTGTGTTCTAAATTCAAACACCAAAACAGTGAGTAAAAGCTTTTTATTCACTGTTTTCAGTGAATAAAATAACCTTTTTAGAGGGGGAATGGTATAAAAGTATTTTATATCAAACTAGCTAACCCGACAGACGATGTCCTGTCTGACGGGTAATGTCAGTCAACCGTCTCACTCGCACATTTCAACATTTTTGAAGATGTAATATAACTAAATGTAATTATGTGAAATCGCAGAGCGTCAGGGTCGAGAAAATAACAATGCAAAGTTTTCAAGTTTTCATTTTATCGTTACATAGTTTCTGATTGAAAAAGTATCTTCTACTTCTACAATCATTGACTAAAATGATATATTTTGTCCATAGATTAAATCGGCACACATGTTCGCTATGCCCCCTACAATTTTGTGCTATCGTTACTCTAAAAATACACATGTTCAAGGCACACAACATTCCGGACCAATCCATCAAGAAACACAGGTACCTATTATAATTTTTGTGTAATAAATAAAATCTTGGATGAATTAATAATTCGTCCAAGGATAAAAGCGATGGAACAAGCAGACACGAGTGAATTGTATTCAATACGATGTTTGTGCGTTGTTTAGGTTCCAATGCGCGACGTGCTCGTGGACCTCAAGTTTGCAACAGAAGATACTACTCCATCTCATACATCACCCACAAGAAGTAGATTCGGATATCGTCGACGTTGAAGTACTAAGGCGCTGTGGTATATTACCGTTAAAGTAAGAAGTAATGTGCTATTTCATCACAAAAGTAAAAAGTAGTTCGCCATTTTACTACCAAAGTAAAAAGTAGTGCGCTATTTTACTACCAAAGTAAGAAGTAGTGCGCCATTTTACTATCAAAGTAAGAAGTAATGCGCCATTTTACTACCAACGTAAAAAGTAATGCGCCGTTTTACTGACCGAGTAAGAAGTAATGCGCTATTTTTACGCTAGAGCAGTATTCTATCACTAATGTAGGGATCTGTGCACCATTATACTATCAAATTAAGGAACATTGCGCTATTTTATTGATTCGATGCCCTATTGAAGTAGAAAGTCATAAAGTAACATGCCTATTTGCCATCAAAGTAGGAAGTAATTGGCCATTTTACTACCAAAGTAAAAAGTAATGCGCCATTTTTATTAATTTTTATTTATTATAAAGTGTCCATTTTTAGAATTTTCCTTTACAAGATAAGTTCCTTTATAATCTTTCTTTATGCTCAAGTTTAGGTAACGAGTACCTACCTACCTATAACTTTTTATTTATGTAACGATAGCATTTTATTACAATCGTAAAATCAAAATGGTGAAAGTATTATTTGTAATAGTTTTAGCATATTTGGAATATACCAGCGCGTATATTATTCACATAAACCTTCCAAAATTAAATGTAACTGATGCGAATATGACATCACATTTACAATATGCGCATATTAGAAAAATATGTGTTAATAGGTATACTATATGTAAATCAAATAATACTAAGATATGCGGAGTGAGGAGAGTTAGCGATGATTTTGAATATAAAAACTTTGAGAACTCTTGTTTTCTGTTTTTGAGTAATATGTGCGATTATCCTGGAAAAGGTAAGACATCTTTTTATCCTATTCTTTTGTTGTAACGCTTGACAAACACTATAGGATATGTGTCCTCCTACGAAAAGGGAAGATCTTCCGCGCCAAGCGACCTATGGCTCGGGGTCCGAGGACCAATGGATGGTATTCGGTAGTATTACGTTCAAACTCCCGTGATAACTTCGTTTGCACGATCTAGGATAGTTCTCATGTAGCGAGATAGATGGTGCTACAAGCTTACTTGAAACACATAGCAAGGATAATAGTCCAGTGGTGCCTTCGTCACTGTTATTCAACTTAATGTTGATTACAATAGCATTTAGTCGGTAAAAAAAAAGTCAGAACTAATCCGATTATCGTTTTTAGCACCAAAAAATTGCCGGAATTCTTATTAGGGTTAAGTTTGCCCTTTATACCCGCATGTTATCTATTTCTGTCTTGTTTTGTATACCTTCAAGCAATTACGTAAGAACCTCTGACCACATTTCAGAGTATTCAATAGCTGAAAGCGGACCTTGTGCCGACTTTCTTAAGACGCGACGTATGTACGTGTATTCTGGGGTAGGAGTCAGTCCTACCACTGCAAAAACCACGGCAGAGCAGGAAAACTCCACGCAAAACGGTTGGTACATTGTAAAATAGATAGCTAGTAAGGTCTTTATATTTAATTTTGCTTGTAAAATCTATTGAATATTGACGGATAGTAAGAGTCAGTATGCTGAGCCAGGGTGAACAAACCAACTTCAATAGGGTGTTACTGTGCCTTCGTGGATCAAATAACTTCACTATGGTGTTACTGTGCCTTCGTGAATCAAATAACTACAATAGGGTGTTACTGTTCCTTCGTGAATCAAATAACTTCAATGGGGTGTTACTGTGCCTTCGTCAATCAAATAACTTCAATAGAGTGTTACTGTGCCTTCGTGAATCAAATAACATCAATAGGGTGTTACTGTTCCTTCGTGAATCAAATAACATCAATAGGGTGTTACTGTGCCTTCGTGAACCAACTTAATAGGAAAAAACTCTACGATCAAGGTATAGGTAGGTAGGTACCTACTTGTTATACTAAATTCGACGTTCCCGCTAGTCTTTAGAGTAGGTAGTCCGAATGAGTAGAAACATTGTCCATTATACTCACATATAGAGAAAGTAGGTACTTGTCAATACAACAGGTATGGTTTACCATCCAGTTTGAAACATCACATTGCAGTCTTCAACCAAAAAGTATTTATCTCATCAAAATAGCTCGATTTTCTGGTAGCACATTATTACACCACCACGTTCGAGTTGGCTGGCAGACAATTCTTTCAGCAAGTCCACCCTTAAGAAATTTATAATTTGGTGCAATAAAGTAGATAAATAACCCAAAATTACTAAAAAATTATAGCGGCGCTGCGTCACCGTGAACCCACTACCTTCAGCACACTCTACGATATAGATACAGCGTTCGACTACCATACTTGTCCACTAAGCTGTCCTGACGTATACGCGCCGGTCTGTGTGAGTGCGAACCGAGGGCGTGGCAAGTACTTCAAGTTCTGGACGTTTGTAAACCACTGCTCTGGTGATTTGTACTACTGCAAGCATTGGGAAGGTAAGATCATTCTATATTCGTTACTAGCTGTCGCCCGCGGCTTTGCTCGCGTGAGCAGCATACCTACGCATTTGATCCTAATTTTAGACCCTTTAGGGCGCACCCTAAAGGGTCTAAAGTCGCAACTTTTGAAGATTCTTTTCTTAGTGCACCCCTACACTATGTAATGATACTACCCTCCAAATTTCATATCTCTAGGACTTATAGTTTAGGCTGTGCGTTGATTCTCCTTCAGTCACATTCAAAACAATTTTATATAATTAGAGAAACGGCTGTGAATCTTGCTACGAAAATTAAATTTCAATGACGGCATTCTGAATGTTTGTTAGGTACGATAGTGCTATTTCTACTAGCATAATAATAAGTACTAGCTGATACCCGCGACTTCGTACGCCTGCGAAACTTTCCACCACAATATCTGTCAACCAGCTTATGATGAACCTCGTAACAAATGGCTGCTTTTGGTTTAGAGAGTTCAAGCTGTATCTAAGATTTCACGTCATTGATTTTAATAGAATATAGCCTATGTTTCAAAACGGAAAAAGGGCTTCTGAATGCTTAGTTTAGTTTCATTGAAATTGGCGCAGTACCTAGTTTAGGCGAACCGCGAACAGACAAACTCGATTTTCGGAATCAGAATCGTTTATTTAGTACATCTGCATAATTAGATTAAGTATCCATTTTAGTTTTTGGCTTTTTTACAATTTTATACCAAATAGTATAGAAGTATAGTATTATATAATCTGTGGTATAGATAAGCTGCCCGAGATCAAAAAGTAAAAAATATTAGTAATAGATAACTTTAAGTCGTCTTTTAACTAACAATCACCAGTTTCGTTTAATTAGTTCTAGAATAGACCAAAACTAACGGTTTTGGTCAATGACATTGTCTCTTAGAAATAACAAGTTTTTACCGCCTAGGTAAAATAAAACGTGATACGATACATAATAACAACCATATAGTAGGTACAACAGAATGGGGATTCTTAATTATTACTTAAAAATAACAAGTTTTCTGTATGTACTTCTTTCAATAAAAAAATGATCTAGTTAATATGAATAAGAGGATGAAGAAGATGATGATGATGCACAGTCATCAGACTGGTTGAGCCAGTCCTCCCACTGGTCCTCAAACAGTTTGTAAACTTTCATAGCGGCACGTGCATCTCTTACGGAGCTGTGTGCGCCGTCCTGTATCTTCATCCCAGCGTATTGCCACGCTAGGTTTTTGAGAGATGGCGTACCACGTTCCTGAAATAATACCAGAGCTCAATTCTGAATTTCTGGTTTCAGCTTCGATCCTGTATCTGAACTAATTTTTGTAGTGAATATGTAATTTGTATTATAATGGCAAAAATCAACTGAAAAGGGTGATGCAGTAGAAGGATTGCTCATACCATTCTCTATTTGGCTTTATCTATAGACATGATCCATCTATGAACATCGGCAGGTCTGGCAGCTTACGTGTTTTGAAGGGCACGTTAAACTGTCGGTCCCGGCTCTAGCAGTCGTAAAGCAACGATGGACCCCTTGAGGCGGCCTAAAAACTCCGTCAGCAGTTTTCCACTATCTCATACGAGCTTGCTTTTTTGTTGATTAAAACAAAATTTGTAGACCATACAAACAAATGAACAAGAAGTGCTCAGATGTAAATGCCACTAAGGGCGTTTGTGCACTACAAGGAATTTTACTGTCCGGCAGTCCGATTTTTTACGGACCAGTGTGGCATAAAAAAACGGATGATTGGCTTGTGCACTGCAAGGAATTTTGCTGTCCGGGGCAGTCCGATTTTTAGTCTTTACTTGCCCCCCTCTCCCGCGCCCGCCCCGCCTGTTCATGAATATCGCGGACGCAGCAGTGCACAAGCGTATACACGTTTTTTATTGCTGTCATCTCGGACCGGAAAAACGGCCCGGCATGGGGAAAAGTAAAATGTCGGACGGTATTACGTGTAGTGCTCAAACTAGTAGGTTTATAAATTTATGGCGTGCCATATCGGACCGTAAAAAATCGAGTAAAAAAACTTGTATCTTAAAAATTTATGAATGGTAAACAAACAGTACTACAAGATTCGAGCGATTACCGTTTTAGCGACAGGTTTGTATGGAAAGCGACAGAATTAGCCATTCATAACTTGAATTTTGCGACATCGTTTTGAAGGTGGGTGAATGACCTGTATTGCGGTGTTATTTGGCACCCATCCGAGTATTGACCGCGCAGTACGTCACTTAACTTATAATAATCAGTGAAGATTGACTAAGCAAGCTACGTCATGAGCGCTTCAAAGTTGCTGTGTGTATGACGACAAGTCACTGTGTTTGCGCGGTCTATTGTTGCGTTCACACTATGCCGCAGTCGGCACGGAAGTGGGCACGACTTCCCTGACATAGTGTGAACGCTCCCGGCGCAAGTTCATGCCCTCCCTAATGAGAATAAAGGCGATGTTGCTGTGGCAATAATGCCGGCAGCGGCATGGGCATAGTAATAAAAAAACTTCTACATATACACACCGTTTGAAAAGGCGGATAGTAAGCAGTGTCCCGCACGTTGTATTCCGGGTGACATAGCCCCAGTACTTTCAGATCTTTTTCCACAGCATGCCCGACTAAGATGCGCCCTCTTAAGCACGAAGCCACATACTTTTTTACATCTAAAATAGGCGTCCCTTTCAACAAATGGTGAGGCTCAATGCCACTTACTGGGGTTCTATAATCCGTAACCTGAAATATTAAAACCAGGGTTTAATTTTTTATTGACTACATTGGTAAATAAATTTAATAATTTATAACTTAAAAAAACTGGAAAAACTGGACTTCAATTTGATACGCCTTCATCGTCAAATGATGATGATGATGATAGCAGTTCATTGAGACTGTTCTATTGATCGTAAGCACCACAGAAACGTCACAGGAAAGTAAAATACCCAGTGTCGTGTACGTTTATGACGTGTTTTTTCCAGTTATTCTTATTTAATTACCAAACTACTGAATCGATATTAATAAAAAAATTATGGGATTCATCTGGAAGCATATTTCAGATAAAAAAAAGAATTTTTCAAATTGGTTCATAAATGATGGAGTTCTGAGATAACAAACATAAGAAAATATAAAAATACAACCAAATTGACAACCTCCTCCTTTTTTGAAGATGGTTAAAGATACAAACCAGGCTGAAAGTGATAAAGGAAGTAATGTAAAGGCATAATGTGTCTACCTACCTACAAAGATATCAAGTAAAATTGAATTTTGCGACATCGTGGGTGAATGACCTGTATTGCGGTGTTTTTTGGCACCGACTATAGTTAGTTGACTAGTAGTTTGGTAATCTAAGCTAGACAAGTTATAGTGTAGAGGAATATTTTAATTTATAAAGTGATTAACTTAATTGTTTTATTTAATTATTAATTTATTATTATTACGATTATGTAGGTATTTACCTACCTACCTACTTAAAAGTTTGTTTTTAAATGTTTGCAAACTAGGTATGTATTTTAATTTAATTTATATTTATTAACTTCTGTAATTTTGGACCTATAATTATGAATAAACTTGATTCTGATTCAAGTATACCTACCTACTATTTATAGAATGCCAAATTACATAACTTACCTACGTACAATACAAAGAGCACATCCATACATTGCGGACAGAGTATACACTTGTTTCTTCTACAGATACCTACGAAGGTACCTATTCAGATTAGCCCAGCCAGTCGTACCTACATAAATATCAAGGTAAGTAGGTACCTACCTAGTAAATTTAAAAATGTACTATCTAGATACCTCGTAGGTATGTAGTAGGTAGGTACCTACCTAACTAGTTAACTTTTTACCGGTGGAGTCTTCCTACATTACATCGGTATGAATAGATAATCTAGTACCTACCCACCTATATTAGGTAGGATGTGTAGGTAGGTAGGTGCAACTAAAATAGGGTAACTCCCATTTCCATTTTGTTCTATAGGACTGTTTTTAAAACTTTTTTATCCCTGTAGTTCCATGTTAGGACTATTGAAACTAGCAAATTAGGGCTAGTTTTCATTTCAATAGTCCTCCCAAATGGAAGTTACCAGATAAGTATTCAGGATAAAAAAAGTTTTAACAGTTCTAGACGTATCAGTTCTATAGAACAAATGGGAGTTACCCCTAAAATAGCCAGGTAGGTACCTATATAACAACAATAAAAGTCTTACTTTTTTCGTCGGCAGTACGTAGGTATCATAAACACAACGATAATACTCGTTCACGATGGATACCCTAGCAGCCATGCTGATGCAGCCTCGAGGGCCGGCACCAACCATCTCGCAGTCCAAAGCCAATGCCTCAGTCCAAGGATTCATTGTTTAGAGCACAAAATAATGAAATTTAAAATTGCGTCTGCGCAAAACAAAAGTTCAATATTCAGATATCAATTTCAAGTATTTTCAAGTAAAAGTGCTGCCAACTGTTTTTTTTAATAGTTGAATAAAATGGGACGAATCTAACTATGTAAACGAACCTACCGGAATATTTAGGTACCTAGGTACTTTGCGTGAGTGCGTGCCAAATTCAAAACTATAAATTACATGAAAAGTTAAGATTGGTTTATCTAATTCAAAGTTGTAAAGGTAAAGTTTTATTATTAATATACATACATATGAAGAAAAACAGTATAAATTATTCATATTGGTCTTCTAAAGCTCAGTTTGCTAAGCTGGCTGCTAAATCTGATGTCATCCCTTTTCTTAGGTAAGTACTACATTACATTTACTAAGGTCAAATCTATCTAGTGTTACGTAGCTGGAAGCCCTGGGTAGTTGACAGATTCGGATACATTTGTCGGTGTAAAAAATATAGATGTATTTTTATGTGTTTTGAGTTTTGAGGTACCTATAGACATATACATAAATACGTACATTTTAAAATAATGTAGGTCTCCTTTCGGCCATTTATGTTATTCGTAAACACAAGTTTATTTATATGAAAATAATTGTGTCGACTCACTTTAGGTATGTATCCGAACAGATAAAAATAATAATCAAAGTGGGGAAAAACCGCCCAAAAACATGGGGCTTGGCCATTTTCCAAGTCTTTTTTGGTTTTCTGAATATTTTTGACAGTGGCTTGGTGGCTATTTTGGAATGTTGCTAGGTAGGGTTGCATAGGCTACGTAGGTACGCTACGACTGGCATGTATTTATATTTACCGACTTCATACATGGATGAACCATGACGCTAAGGTTTAAATAAGTTGAAAAAAAAGTTGGCGAAAAATCAACGCGGCCTCATTTTAACTGTGTTGCTCGTTGTGGTTGGTTATTTAGTTCAAAACCCTCTTTCTTTCAGATTTTTCACCACCCGATGGCGAAGAAAACATAGATAGCTCCCCACTGGCTTGGTCTTACTGTGGAGCTCACAGGTACGTCTAGCAGATTTTTAAGTCTAGGTAAGTTTCGCATTTAACAAGTTTCCAGAAAATAACAGGTAACCTACATAAATGTTTTTTATAGGTATTTGCAACTCTCTCGCTTTGCCGAGGTCACGTCGTCCATGGGCCATTACGGATGGCTGCAGGGAGATTTCCAGTTCACGCACATAATGGCTGCTGATGAAAGGAAACCGGGATTTGGATAAAGTACCTACACCTTTGTTCAATTCACATTCTTAGATTTCGGTCCATTTCATAAACTACCGGATGTGACTACAATTTAGTTCTGCTACTGCATATAGATGGCATTGAAATGTAACTATCAAAGAAGCACTGCAGGTTCAATAGTATATTGTACAGTCAACATCAAAACTTATCCAACTTGTAATACACTTTTTCTAAAGTGAAAGTTCGAGAAAGCTAGAACCAAAATAAGTAGGTAGGTACCTACCTACCTATAAATGCGTAAATATATAAGAATCTAGGTAGGTACGTAAACAAGGACCTACCTATGTAAGTAAATACTAATTAGGTAGGTAGGTACATCTAAGTAACTAGGATAAATATATCCTTGATAGGTATTATTATGTACCACCTACTTTCCTTTATATTATTGTGCCGTGCGTGACTCAAGGTTAGATAGGTAGGCTTTAGTAGGTAGGTAGGTACTAAAGCATTATGTAAAGTTACCTATGTAAAAAACCATGTTACTTTAATTATTAGTTGGTGTCGAAATGATAAGAAAAATTGAAAATATGTTCCGAGTTTGTAGTATTTAAACGTACTGTTCGATTTTGATAGAAATGCGAATTAAAAAACCGCGCACACGCGGTCATGATGTGGCGACCTACGGTTATTTTATTGCGTGAGTACCTACCTTATTTACTACATAAACCTATCTACATTTTAACTATATACACTCTAGGTACATAGTTTCGTTTATTTGACTTTATCTACTTATCTAGATTTCTATCTTCGTAAACTATAATTTTCGGAGATTCGGTGAATGTAGGAGGCCTAGGTAAATAAGTTCTGGAAACTTATAGAGAGGCCTAAATCTAGCGATGCTAGAATATTGTTGGCTAGGGAAAGCTGGTCGATGCAGAAGGTTAAAAATAATTCTGGAAATCTATGGGGAGGCTTAAGTCCAGCAGTGAGCTGATTATGATAATGACTACATAATAATATATACTATTCGATCTATTTAGTGTGTTGAATCTCGCCAGTAGGTGTTCTTCGCACTTTTATTAATTCAAGGCTTAAAAAGTCCACTACCAAAATTTGAAACAGGATCTTTAGCCCAACTAAATGTTTCTTATATAAACAATAATTAGGTAGGTATTCTAGAAGTGTTTCTATGACCAACCAACCACCGTAACATACCTACCTACCTACTAAAGGAATAAGTTTAATAACCATTGATTTTTCAGCTTTATTTCTTATCGGTTATGCAGATGTCAAAGGTAATATCATATGCCAACTCAATGAACCATGTCTCAGAACTGCTAATTCTGATAAACCAACACCCAATCAACATGACGAAAGACAAGTCCTGTCTTCACAAGATGCCGGTTTAGACAATGACCGACACAATCAAGAAATAACCAAACAGGATTTACACAGCGGTAACGTAAAAGACATTGATGAAGATTCTAGAAAAAATAGTAATACTGAGGAGGAGGATAAACAGAAAATTTTTAGCGATGAGATTCTAGCCGTAAGGCATAAACGATCAAGTCCTACTCTTCTGAGAATGTTCAAAACACTATTCATTAAACCTTCTACTACGACCACTGAAGACAATGTGGCTACAAGAACAAACTTGCTTAATCCTCGTCAAAATTCCATCCCAACCGATTACATAGACAACGGGACAATATCTGAGTTTCAGGATCTGCTTGGTCAAATGAACGAAACACTTAAAAAATTGGACGAAAAATTATCACACTATGACTTACAAGAGAACAACGAACGCGGGACAATAACAATCAAAATTCCGATTTCTCTCGACTATACTTTACGACGTAGATTGAAAAGAGAGATATCTGAAAATACCTATAATGGTACTACTAAACTTGATAATGATACTCTGACAGAACACACAGAACTGTATGGTAACAGAACATTCATCCACAACGTCGACAGTGTTACTAAAGAGACAAATACGACAAACTTCACGAAGCACTCTAGTAAGCGTACTAACGATGTGATATTAAAAATCTACTCTGCTCTAAAAAATGTTCAAAACCAATTATCAGCAATCAAATTTATTAAAGATTCCGTATCTTCTGATGAAAGATATAAAGTTGGATACATAGTCGCGAGTTTAGATAACCTAGAACTTACTTTAGAGAAGTTGCTCACGCGAATACATACAAGAAATCGAGTCGATGCGCGAAAGTTTTTGGGTAACGTCGAACTATCGAAGCAGATTGTATCGAATTTGATGGAATATTTAAGAATGTATTAATTGCCAACTACGAATAAAAGCAAATTTTAATGTAAGTTCTGTAATCTGTAATCAAAATTACCTACTAATGTAAGTGTTTTTAAACATAAGGCAGTATCTAGCCTTTTTCACTTACTAACTATATATTTATTGAATAAACACAGCTAAGAGAAGGAGAAAACTACGAAGCATGATTCACAACATGTTGTGACTAGAAGTTATTTAAATTATATCTACAAAAAGCGCTTTATAACTGTGAAATAAAGTACGTAGGGGTTGTGCTAACATTGTAAGTATCTACGTACATTATTATGAATTAATTATTATTTCATAATATGTGATCTTGTAAAACGGTATCACATTATTACATAAAAAAAAACATGTGAGCAATTCACACGTGGTAGAAGTGAAACTTGCCTAAATCAGAACTAGATGGCGCTGCTAAGTTTGGTCGGATCCTAGAACGCGCTATCGAAGTGTTTTGCGTTTTGTGGGGGTCGAACTGTCGCTTTTTCGTTTCGTCGACTTTCAAATCACAACGATGCTAAAGAAGTTTTCACTTCAAAAAAAATATAAATTAATATCATCATGATTCCTGCGGGCCTAGGATGCGCACCGCGAGATATTTGTCATGTCGTTCTGTCAAAATGTATGCATTTTGTACCAGCTTAGGAACTATTGCATTATCTGTGGTACCTAATGGTGTCGACAAAACGCGCCATAATGTACACTTTTGACACTTGTTAGTCGTCGTACCTCTCTGAGGACGAGATAATAGTCATGCAGAAATGTCAAAAGTTTAAAATTCAAAGGCGCGGTTTCTCGACAACATTACCACAGATAATGCAATAGTTCCTAAGCTGGTACAAAATGCTTACATTTTGACAGAACGACATGACAAATATCTCGCGGTGCGCATCTTAGGCCTGCTGGAATACTTGTAAGAGTTACGCGACTTTCCAAAAAGGTAGTTTTTTTACAATGAATTTACCCAAAGATTATTTTAATGACTTTTCTTTATCATGGACTCGCCTATAATGGTTTGTCAAATGGCCTTTGATATTAAATGGCCTATTGCATTTAGTGCAGGAATATGGTCTGTCACCGGTGTGAATTCTCATGTGCCTTGTCAGAGTAACTTTTTCAGAGAATGCTTTACAACAACTTTTGCAAGAAAATGGACGTTCCCCAGTGTGAGTTACAATGTGCCGTTTTAAATTACACTTTTCAGTGAACGCCTTATCGCATATTTTGCATGCGTATGGCCTCTCGCCCGAGTAAATGCGCATGTGTCCTTTTAAATGTCCCTTTAACGTGAATGTTTTGTCACAGTTACGGCAAGAAAATGGACGTTCTCCGGTGTGCACTCGTAAGTGTGCAGTCAATTTGCTATTTTCGGGGAACGCCTTACCACAGACGTGGCAGAAATAAGGCATTTCTTCGTTGTGGACACGCATGCTGTGAGTTATCAACTGCGCGTTGACCTTAAGCCTCGGAAGACCCTTATGGGCCCAGCCATTTTTCGATAAATATTTGAATTCAAGCACCACTAGCACCATCCATTGTATTCCACTGTCTGTGGGTTGAAATAAGCTACCCACAAAACTCATTTGTCGGCAGACATAAAACAGTAAACAACAAAAAATGACGAGTGTAATCCGACACCGCTCGGGTACCTGAGACGGGCGGCCCGACCGTATCCAAGGTCAAGTGGATTGTTTACATTGTAACGTTTTGTTTTTGAGTGTCGAGTGTTGCGTCGAGTGATTTATTGCGTCATTCTCTGGTGAACAAACAAGGTTGTTTATAGTAAGAGGTCTTTGATTTTGAATATTTTTTTTGGAAAATCATTTTCCGGAAAATGGCGGAAAATTCGCAATATTTGAAAATTTGCATTTGGAACTACGTAATTCCAAATATTATAAAGACGATAGATACCTAGGTTGTTTATTCTAAATCCTAGAGCATAGATCATTAGAAACAAAAACAAGGTATTTATAAAATCTATGGTCGGAAAAGCGTCCGAAAAAATGGAGAGGCCCATATGGGCCTTGCGAGGCTTTAGAGGACAGCGTATCAGCATTGTTATTCAGCGCGGCAATGCAGCCAGTGTCTTGGGCACGCTTCCGATTGGTACTGATTTGGACCAGTTGAGCGATCTATAAATCGCTTGCAACGGTTTGTGGATAGCTCAACTGTTTAATGTTTATTTTGTAAATACTGTATTTAGTTATAATTTTCTTTGTACACTGTACTTATATTATTTCGATTCAATATGATCTGATGTAGTAGGGAGATCAACTGCACATTTTGGATTTTTACTTTCGTCCACTGTTTCTTTGTCTGCTTCCTTTTTTTTGTGAATTCGAACATGATGCTTTGTCAAATTATGTTTATAGCTGAACGTTTTATCACATATTTGACAAAAATATGGTTTTTCTCCAGTGTGAATACGTAGATGTCTTGTCAAAGTTATTTTTTCAGTGAATGTTTTGGAGCAGGTGCTGCAGGAATAGGGCTTTACCCCAGTGTGTAGTAACAAGTGCCTGCGTAGATTACAGTTTTCAGCAAATGTCTTGTCACATAAACTACAGGCATATGGTCGTTCTCCGGTGTGTATCCGCATGTGTGCTATTAAATGACCTTTGACGGTAAACGCTTTGTCACACGTGTTACAGGCATACGGTCGTTCTCCGGTGTGAACACGCATATGCCGTCTCAAGTTACATTTATCAAAGAAGTTCTTCTTGCATACTTTACAGAAAAAGTTTGTATCCTCAGTGTGGGTTTGCATATGAGATACCAAAAGTTCCTTTTCATGGAACACATCGCTGCATTTTTTACATGAATATTGCTTAGTACTAGTGTGAACCTGCATGTGTCTGGTTAAACTACTTTTCTCAGTGTACATCTTCTTACAAACATTGCAGGAAAATGGTTTTTCTTCGTTGTATAACTTCATATGGCTCACCAAGTTGTATTTGCTGTCAATATTATCAGACGAGGAGCTCGGTTGCATGTTATTGAAATCACTAATACTACTATAGTTTTCTGGATACTGTTCTGTTACATCATAGTTTTCTTGGACTACAATTTCATCTACTTCTTCTAACTTAATGTGAACTTCTATAGTTTGAGTTGCGTCATCAATCACAACTGGTGGTTCCTCCTTTACTGTTATCGGAGGGCTTCTCTCATATTGGTAGTTATTTCCAGAAGTGCACCTTGTGGGGTCTCCAGTTAAATTCTGTATTGTTTCTAGAGGTAGCATTGTGACTGTAAGATGTGTTATCTGTAAAAATAAATCTGTTAGTCTTACAGTGTATAAAATTATTAATATCATGTTTAAGCTTGCACATGGTCTATTGTTATAGTACATAACATACATTACTATGTGCAAGCTATGTACTTCAGTTTATCAGTACAAGGTTACAATGCCCCAGGCTCCCCTACCTCAGTGCCATTCTGAATCAGATAGTGAAGGATTCTATTGGATTTCTGAGCCATATCAGAAAATCTTTGAAACTTCTGCAGCTGTCTGTGACATGCATAACATAATTTTCTTGGCATCCCCTCAGTCTTGAGCTGAAAAAAAGGACAGTAGGTAACATTGGAATATTTTAAAGACATTCAGTTTTTAGTAAGTAAAATAAAAATATTGTGAGATGAGACTTGAAGTAGATAGGTAGGTACAGACCTTGTAGCTGGAAAATTTTTCATATAACTCAAGATACATGTCTTTAACGTTCAGCATGCCCATGTTGCCGGCTAGACATATTCTGCAGACCGGATTCATGGTAGGTAGGTACTACCAAAATATTAGGTGAAACAAGACTACGGCGACGGCGGGCGGCGCGGTGCGGCTACGCTCACAGAATTAATTTACTACACTCTAAAGCCTCGAGTGCCCCATACCGAATTAGGGGTACCTACAAATCCTACAATATCCACCTATGAACACAAACAAACTCGGCCAGAGAGAGAGTACCATCAACAAAGAGAGGGAATTTCTTGCAAAATTTTGCAAATTTCTTGCAGAAGGAAAAAAGGACGTCAGCGAGCGGGAGGGAACGGTCAACGGACCGTGATTAGGTTTGTTTGTCTATGGTTTTGTTCAGTTCTCTTTTTCATGTACAGACGAATGAGTCAATCAAGACCACAGAAAAGAAATACTCTTAACTCTTCAGTATTTTTTCTCTGTGTAACAAGATTCAAGTTATTCACAGACTGCTCCGAGGGGCGAAAAAAAAACAAAAAAAAAAACTTAGAAATACAAACAAAGTAGGTATAGTATAGTAGGTGCCAAATAGCACCGCAATACATCATTCACCCACCTTCAAAACGATGTCGCAAAATTCATTTTATGAATGGCTAATTCTGTCGCTTTCCATCCATACAAACCTGTCGCTAAGACGGTAATCGCTCGAATCTCGCAGTACTATTTGTTTACCATTCATAAATTGAATTTTGCGATATCGTTTTGCAGGTGGATGAATGACCTGTATTGCGGTATTATTTGGCACCTACTATAGTAATCTCCTTCCTTTTTTGGGATTAAATGTTGGTGAAATGGCCATTATTATACATTTCCAAAGAAACGTAAGGTAACTGCAAGCTTACGCAATAAGCAGCAGTCACTGAAGTAATGCCCACAGCTGTGTGCCGAGCGTGCCTTGGCGGGGCTGCCGGTGGCCTTAGGCTGATAACTATTGACGATGAACTGGAGTTATACGAAAGGCTAACGAATACGAAGGTATATGTCTGGTTATTTAATTTTATAGGAGTGGTTAGGATTCCAGAGTGGTTAGGATTCCCAAAAAAAGGAGAAGTGCTTGCTGGAGTTCCCATCCTACATACCTGACTCCTTACACGAAACCTGCTCATCACAGATCAAAAAAGAACATTAAAAAAAAAAAAAATTATGAGTTACCTGTACAGCTGGGTAAGAAAACACACTGGGCACTACAGGGTACCGTACATCAGGGCATGGTGATTGAAAGTAATAGGTACTGAAAAAATTGAGGACTACTACAACAGCAACTTCAGTTCAAATTCTGCCAGAGTACTGTAATTTGTGGACAAAATAGCATATTTTCACTAAAAACTATGATCGTTTTTGTTTCAGCTCAGTACAGAAAGAATATGTAACACACTTTGCTACATCTGCTATTCACACCTTCAGAGGTTCCGTAAATTTTCTGATATGGCATGCAAAGCCGAGACATACTTAAAAGTTCTGCAAATTAATACGGAGGTAGGTATTTATCAGCATTCAACAAAATATATTTACATACAACTATTATTAGTAAAACAAGCTGATAAATTAATGGCCCATCTGATCTTAAGTGGTGACCACTACCTGTTTACATATAATAGGAAGACATACCTGCTACCGCTTACCTTACATACCACTTAACCCGTCAAAGAACGCAAACCGGTTTTTGGACCGCACAAAACGCCCCGGGGCGTTTCCGCCGGTTGACGGGTTAACATAGATGTTTGTATCTAGATTCATATTATGCATACAACACAGATTTCTGATTACAGGGAAGTGAAATCACGTTGACTAATTTGCTAAAACTTGCAAAGATACCAGCATCCAAACTTTCAGTGATGACTCTGAAGCCAATAATAATGGGTGGGCATAAAGAAAGTAAACCAATTGCTACAAAAAAAGTTTCCGAGGAAAAAACTCATTTAGTCACAGATAAAGTTAAAATAGAGTCTACTAGTAAAGAAGTCATTAAAATAAATAAAGAACCAACTTTCATACTTAAGGAATTAGTAAAAAAAAGGACCACTAAAGAAATAGTTAAAACTGAATTAAATGCTAAGGAATTAATTGATAATGAAATTGTTAATTCAATTAAAAACAATAATTTGATAACTGAAGCGGAATTTATTGCGGAATTGCATAAAAATAAAATTGATGTAACAATTGATAACTTACAAGAATCCAAATTGAATAACATTGAGAGCAGTTCAGTAAATGGTCTTATATTCGAAGATGACATGAATGTTGAAGAATATGTTGTTGTCAATGCTTCTGAATCATTGTGCTATGAATGTGACATATGCAATAAAACATTTACAACACACAAAGAACTATCAGCTCATTTGCTTACCCACAAAATAAATGAAAACCCTACAATTGAGGACGCTCTTAAAGGAACACCAAGAAATACCTGCCCGATATGCAAAAAAACATTTACCTTCTCAGCGAGTTTAATCCCACACTTAAAAACCCACATCGGCGAGAAGCCGTACATATGTGACGTCTGTGGTAGATCATGTCGGAAGAAACACAACTTACAAGAACATATGAAAATTCACACTGGAGAAAAAGTATTCTGCAAGATTTGTAATAAAGGTTTCACTCAGACGAGTAGTTTAGGAAAACATATGTATATACATAACGGATTAACTCCGTACTGCTGTCATATTTGTGGGCGGTCTTTTAAGCAGAACAGTCATATGTATGTTCATATCAGACATGCGCATGAAGGTTACAAATCACATCGCTGTGATATATGCAATAAGATGTTATCGGGGAAGCGTTCTTGGCGGCAGCACATGGACACTCACAATCCAGAGAAAGCCTACTCATGTGACAAATGCCTCATCAAATTTGCGACTGCTTACTCCCTGCAAAGGCATAAAAAGAAATACTGTAGAAAAGGTGGATAATTAAACTAGGTATATAGGAGGAAAAACATACTCGACTCATCTGTGTTTCCGAATGACTATAATTTGGAAGTTTTCAAGAGTAGAGTGAATAGGTATTTTCTAGGTAACCGTCCTACATCGTCGGGCACGTCGTTGCTTAACATCCGGTGAGATTGAGGTCAAAACTGGCTACCTACGAATAAATAAAACAGTTCTTAAAAAATTACATTTCAACACTATGTGACGTAGACATAACAGCAAAAGCTGCTCGTCTATAAACTAACAAATATATAATTTTTATATGTAAAATGTAATATTTTAAAAGCAAAACTACTAAAAAATTTATCGTAAATAATTCCGTCAAGTACTGCACTATAGTATGTAGGTACTTAGGTAACACATCATAAAATGTTTCAACATGAACAGCATTGAGTTTACAATTTATTTATTATTTTGTAAGTATTTTTTTTATTTATACAACTAACGGTCGAATACTCAAACGTTACTTATATTAAGTTCACGCTTAAACTATTGCCATCTCTTACAAATGAGTAATGTCAAATCACAAGCAATTTTAAGTGGTGTTTAAATTTGAGTGACGTTTCAGTATTCGGCTCTTAAGTTATATGTATAGAACAAGCCGATAGCCCACTTCGTGTACCACTGCCTATAACGATGAATTGCCTCACTGAGGACAACCATGGAGAACGTGCCCTGTGATGCATTGCACTATGCACTATACGGTGTACAGCAATCCTGCGGTGGTACTTCTAAAGACAAGCACTTTCACAAGAAGTTCTACTATAACGCTTTTAGAAGCGCTCGTGGCGTAGCTTGCTTAGCCAATCTTCACTGATTATCTAAGTTAAGCAACGTTCTGTGCGGTCACTATTATGGATGGGTGACCGTTAGTGGCATTTACATGAGCGCTTCCGTGCTTCGGAGGGCACGTTAAACTGGTCCCGGCTCTAGCAGTCGTTAAGCCACGACGGAGGCCTTAAAGCGGCCTAAAAACTCCGTCACCAGAGTTGGCCACTGACTCATACGAGCTTGCTTGCTTACGCTTTTAGAACTATCTATATCTTAGCGATGCATAGTAGGCATATAACTAGTAAGGTAGGTAGTTATGTAAGTACAGGTGGTATAGGTACAGTGCCCGATTAAGTCAGCGGGGTGCCCGTAGCAATTTCTATCAAGGGGCCCTTGGATAGCTTGAGCTTTACCGAAAATTGTAATTTTACAGTACATTGTTGTTTTCAAGCTAAAAGGTAAATACGTACTCATCGGCGAGCGAAGCGAGCCACGAAATTTTGTGCTTTTGAGCAATATGATTTCAAAAAGTTGATAGATTTTACGTTTTACGGTCAGAAAGCGTTGGTGCGTGGGGCCCCCTAATGCGCGGGGCCCGGAGCATTTGCTACACCTACTACGAGGCTAATCCGCCACCGGTGGTATAAGTTACCTACAGGTCTTGGAAGAAAGCCAAAACTAGGTTTTTTCTACTAGCTACAAAATATGCTTCAAACTAAGTCTGACTTTGTATCGATAAGGTAGAGAGGTATGAAATCTGGAGGGTAGTATCCTTATATAGTGTAGGGGTGCACTAAGAAAGGAATTTTGAAAAGTCGCACCCTATAGGGTCTAAAATTAGGAACAAAGATTTTGTACGCGAGCAAAGCCGCGGTCGATAGCTAGTGTTTTATAAAAAAATTGTTTGTCTAAATTTTGCAGTGTCTACTACCGCCGGTGTTAACATAAAAATCGATGGAAGCATAGACTTGGGGCCAAAATGGAGCTACGAATTAAAACCGGTGTTACGCACCGGAGATGCGGAATCTATCAAAACAAAACACAGACCCATTGCGCCTACGCCTCATATGCCTGAAGTGGTTTCATATATGATGGAAAAATATGTTCCCAAAAACGAAGCCGACGATTACATGGATCATTTGCTCATAGAAGGAATAGCTAGCACTAATAAAAAAATAGCCAGGAATATAGCACCATACAATCTTATGAATGAAGTACAGAAAATAAATAAATTACAAAATGAAGCCCACAAAAGTACTCTTCACAAGAAAGTTACTAAAGCAGTCGATGCAAAGGATAATACATTTGTTCGCTCTCGCAAAGTTAAGGACGATTTGCAAATCACAGAATTTACCAAACATATATATAAGCAATCGCTTAAAGTTTTCGACGCTATAAAAGAAAAGACAACAGACGAAAACATAAAGAAGGAAGTAGACTTATTGGCGCAGAATTACGAAGAGAAATTCGGAGAGTTTGTTAGAAAAACCCAAAACCAAAACATTAAAACAAGATTAGGGCGACAGAGAGTCATAATAAACACATTGGAGACATCCAACTTGATTCTTAAGCGATTGGTCAACTATTTAGTAGGAATGGATAAAGATGTCCTAAGAAGCGAAATAACAGCGAATGTATATAAAAATGAAGTTAACAAGAAAATGGAAATCGAAAAATCTCATATTTGTAAGAAATTCGGAATTTGCCGAACCCACGATGGTTTCACCGTCTTTACAATCGAACTTATTAAAATAATCTTATTATGCAACGAAACACAGATAAAACAACTATCAGATGCGTTCACAGAAGTTATGAAATACACTGATTTCAGCCACGTAATGGATATGAGCACCGAAAAGCATTTTGTAAAGGGAATGTCAGACATAGAAACATACGATGTAGCCTTACTTAGAGCTATTCTAAGCATCGTTAAAAACGTTTTGGTTAATAAAAATAAACCGATCGAAGTAGTCGGCGATTTCGATAAGAGAGTTAATAAAACTGTAGGAGCGTTAGAAATAGTAGATGCGTTAGAGAATGCTTTACCACCGAATGAGAAAAACCGTCTTGAATGGGAAGATATAAAGAATAGTGTCACGGAATGGAGGGATGGTAAACGCACAGATATTATGGAGATCACACAGGCATACGTTGATCATCTGCAAAGGGGGATGGATAGTTTCAATTCGGAGACTGCGAAGAATTTCGAGAGAAATCTCAATTTGATTTTGGGGTTTTTGTGAATTATATAGGACGAAAATTAGTATGATAATTGATAAAATCCCAAGCGGTAGTGCCTAATAAAAAAAAAAAAAAAAAAAAAAAAAATCTTGGACATTACACACAACGCCCTATAGTCCCAAACTAAGCAGAGCTTGTACTATGGAAAGTAGATTGCTGATAAAATACTTATATACTTTTTTTTTTGTAAATACAAACTTATAATACATAGTAACACCCAGACACAGAACAAACATCTATGTTTGCCACACAAATGTTTGTTCTCGGTGGGGATCGAACCCACGACCCACGGCACGGAAGGCAGAGCTACTACCGACTGAGCCATGACGCATAAAGGAAATAGTCTTGCTTTGTTGACACTAGGTACACGGAGTATTCTTTTTGTGTTGTGGATATCAAACATTTTGAATACCGTTCCACAAGACACACTCATATGTAATACTATACTAGCCCGTACCTACATACATTTTTCTAAACCAACCTAATTTGAAAGCGCTAAAATTGTAGCCGCCTTTGTCGTTTTAGTGTGTGAGAAGAGACTGCAACATTTATAGTGTTGTCAAATTAGGCAAAATGCAACGGAATTGGGAGAAACTCAAAGCCTTGGTCTCGCGATCGTAACGCACAAGGCTACTGTACGCAGCTCAACGCAGAGTACCGCGTTTGCTCCTCGCCGCTTTCGCAGACTGCGACGTAACAAAAAACCATACTAGATGTTTTCCATATAATTTTGTGTCCGGCGCTGCTTGCTGCATACCGCTGCGTCGCGGCGGACTCGTGGTCACACCGTTTTGCTACACCAGTGTGACTACGAGTAATTTCATTTACTCGTGGTTACACTGCGTTGTGCGTTACGATCGCGAGACCAAGGCTTAACTCTGTTGGTAGGTAAATTTCTTCCAAAATCCGGAATCACGCAAGACGGTCTACTTGGACTTATCCCTTTAACTTTCACTCGTGACGTGAATCTTTGAAGTATCTACTAATTCTTATTTTCTTCGCATCCAGTATTTATGTATTACCTTTGATTATGTTCCAACTTTACCTACGACTACAAAATAAATACTTGTGATGTGTTTGTAAAGATGCCTGTTTATTATTAAAAATACTATCTATTTACAATAGCCTTAAATATTTAAAACTAGGTATATAATAATAAAACGTAATGTTACAACTTAATATAATACTAATGTTATAACTTAACATAACATCCACCATACTGACGAGTTGATAATGGCTACGAATAAATAAAACATGGGACAGTAACAATAATAATAGTTCAAAAATTACACCAAGAAAAAATAACCCTAGGAAAGCGGAGATTACAAACTAAGGCCCTTTGCACATTATAAGATATATTTCTTGTGTCTTATGAGAAAAACACTCAATCGCTTGATTGTATATAAGTATGAGACCGTACATATTACTGCGTGTTTTGACTAATAACATTTACAACACAGTCCTTACAAACAATTTGTTTTTACAATCAAGAAAATCCTTAAAACCATTAGCACAAGATTCAAAATGCACAATTGCACAAGGTTTGGCGGTAGAAACGCAAATCTTCGTCCTTATGATAGTGGGCCATAGATTCGCGAATAGTCACGTGACCCGCACTCGACCAATGGCAGACACCAAAATGTAGCTCATGCTGATATCGACCTAGTGTCATAGACACAGCGTTTATTTTTATTTACAGTTGTAAGAGTACTATTTGGCATTCTATGGTCTGGCGTCAATAGTTTGAACGCTGCTTGCATGTTTTATTTATCCCTAGTTTTTTTTTTAAATAAAATGAAACGATAAATACAGTTGTAGCGATTCTGCTGTCATATTTTTAATTTTGCAGCACTAAAATTATTATCGTCCCTTTATCATGAACTAGCGCTCGTGGCTAGGCTGCATAGTCAATCTTCACCGATTATCGAAGTTAAGCGATGTTCTGCGCGGTCACTATTTGGATGGGTGACCGTTAGTGGCATTTACATCTGAGCCCTTCCGCGCTTCGGAGAGCACGTTAAACTAGACCGGTTCTAGCAGTCGTTAAGTAACGAACGGTCACGAAGTCACGACAGAGGCCTTAAGGCGGCCTAAAACTCGTACGAGCTTGCTTTGATTAGATGACTCCAACAACAGTTTCGACACCATTGAGAGTGTGATGTGTCAATTTTTAAATGTGTATACAATAGTGTCGATTGTGTGCATTTATCTAAACTAACAAAATTCGAATAGTTCGAATAAAATTCGAATAAAAAAATGCAATAGAATCGACACAAATCTCCTCTCTACATGCCTAATACCGTGTTCACACTCAGCTCATGCCGCTGCCGGCATTAATTCCGGACTTATTGCCACAGCAACATCGCCTTTATTTTTATTAGAGAGAACTTGGACTTGGGCCGGGAGTCGTGACAGAGGCATTATCGCGTTTATACTATGCTCATGCCTACTTCTTTGCCGACTGTGGCTGAGTCTGAACGTGGGAAGATTATAATAACTGATGATTCTCCATAAAAAAAATATGATTCGCGTGAACTTTGTAGTATACTTTGAAGAAACCCTTGGCTTAGTCAGCTCCGCACGTATTGACGGCTGACTAGGCTGAGAGGATGGTATAGGTGCTACAAGCCTACTCCATATAAACACTGTTCCAGGCACTACAGTGTGTCGTTAGGTAAATACGCGACGCAACGCAACGCAACGCACTAATGGGGCCTCACTCTTAAGTGTAGGCATAGGTTGCCTCCTGACACTGTATACATCATTTTCAATAGATGTAAAACATGTACATACAGGTACATTTTAGTCTTACCAGAATCTCTTTTCAACTTGTTTAGGATTCTACACAAACCGAGATGGAACTTATTTTCAAAAGTGATTATATTAAATAATTTATTCTTATAATTTTGATGGACAAAAGTTGAGAGACGATTTTAGGGAATCCCTGTCAAAGTTCGATACACGCAAAAAAGGAAATTGCATCTACTATAGTAGGTGCCAAATAACACCGCAATACAGGTCATTCACCCACCTTCACCACGATGTCGCAAAATTCTATTTATGAATGGCTAATTCTGTCGCTTTCCATACAAACATGTCGCTAAGACGGTAATCGCTCGAATCTCGTAGTACCATACATAAATTGAATTTTGCGACATCGTGGTGAAGGTGGGTGAATGACCTGTATTGCGGTGTTATTTGGCACCTACAGATGCTGTATTTTTGTGAAAATTGACGATTGTCTGTCGAAATGACGGACAGATGACAGATATTGGTAGAAATGAAGAAGCAGAAGAACCTCATAGATAAGTAGATTGTATCAAATATCAAAATTAAACTCATCGTCCGATATACTATCTAATTCTAACGATTTTAAGTCATTGTCTTGTTTTTTAAGTAAGTTATCTATGAGAAAGTCTTTTGTTCGTTGATCATTTTGTTTCGGATCGTTCTCATTTGTTATCAAATCAGTTTTCTGATCATTTTCGATAAAACCTTCATGGGCTTTTTGATTGATCGATTCCTGATGATTTTGTCTGAATTTTTGATCACAACCGATCAAACTTTGATCATTATCGTTTGTTTTCTGATCGTTTTCACCGATTTGAGCGTCAAGTTCCGCCATTAGTTTCCTATCGTCTTCATTTAAATCGTTCACGTTGAATTTGTCTTGTTTTTCTGTTGGAATCTCATTACCAATGCTGTTAAGACTGATCGTATCAGTGCTACCATCACTTTTCGGATGATTTTCATCATTGTACGAAGTGTGATCATCATTAACGTTGCTCAAATCTTCGGTTTTGGTCAAAGTTTGGTTAAAATCAAAATTTTGATTTTCATTAAGAATTTTATTGGTAATCTCATCAATTTTAGAAAGGTTTTCTTCAATTTCTGTTGCGTTTTCAGAATCTTTCGCATTTTCATGATTTATAACATCATTGTCATTATCAGTTACGTCATTTTGTTCGTCATTATCCATTTTATTATCATTGTTATCAGAATTACTGTTAAGTAGTTCATTACTAACATGATTAGACAATTGGTTTTTGCTATCTACTAAAATTGATAATTGGGTATCGTTTTTTGAACAATTTTCGGTTCCTTGTGGTTCCTCTAAGTTACTTGTTTGATTATTATCATCGACATTAGTTTCATTGCCTTCATGATCTTGCGTGTTTATTTCATCAATTTGACAGCTGTCAATATTTGAATTCTCTGTATTACCATCGGGAATTTCTTCATCTTTTGATAAACTATTTTCTTCTATTGTTTTTGAATCTTTCTCTCTAACACTTTCCTTATCATTTTCAGTAGTAAGATTAGCTTCTTTCTCAAAATCATCTGGAATATTACTATTTTCTAGGTTTTCAAGTGTTTCAGCCTCGCAATCCCTTTTTTCAAGTGTATTATTTGGCTTTTCTGAAATACTATCTAGTTTCTCTAGCGTGTCAGATTTTTCAGGTGTTTTGTTATGATTTTCTGATGTACAATCCACTTTTTCTGATGTATCATCCACTTTTTCTGATGTATCATCCAGTTTTTCTGTTATACCATCCAGTTTTTTAGCCGTACTGTCCAGTTCCATAGGTGTATTATCTTTTATCTCATTTACTGATGTACAATCCAGTTTTTCTGATGTATCAACCAATTTTTCAGCCGTACTGTCCAGTTCCATAGGTGTATTATCCTTTATCTCAGTTGTATCATCATGTTTCTTATTTGTATCATCAGCTTTTTCAGCTGTATCATCATGTTTCTCATCTGTATCATCATGTTTCTCATCTGTATCATCATTTCTCTCAGCTATGTCATCATGTTTCACAGCTGTGTCAGATTTATCAACTGTATCATCACTTATTTTATTATCCTCAACTTTTCTCACTCCATTTTCGTCAAGAATACTGTCATCACAGCTGGTTTGACCGTCATCTTTTAACACAGTTTTATCTTTTTTACAATCTCTACTTTGTTCTTTTGCATTTTTTGTAGTAACTACATCTTTATCGAGTATACTATCTGAATCGCAGCTAGTCTGTGCCTCGTCGTTGCTCAAAGTATCGATAATATTATCGATTCTCCTGCCCATACCGAAATCATTGGACGATTCAAACGTTTCATCGTCGACTTTGCGCTTTTGCGGTGATTTACCAATCAATTTTTTGAATATAATACTATTTAAGGATATAGTACTGAGTGTGCTGACTTGTTTTTGGCTGCTGTCACTAACGTCACTGCCAGAGTCCCAGTGGGCATTGGAATCGCCGAATTCTTCTTTGACATCCTGGTTTATGGACACCATGTGAGGCAAAGTCTTTGTTGTAGGTTCCGATTTGACTTTTATGTGTGAAAGGTACGGGTAGTCGCATTTGCTGTCCAATCCATAGGCCTGTAAAAGAAACAAGTATTTTATATTATATCCGCGTGTAGAGTCCCTAGCTAACGGTGAAGGAAAACATCGTGAGGAAACTCTTGGCTTACTCAGCTCCGTACGTATTGACGATGTCTTTCCTGTGGATACGGCTGACTAGGCTGAGAGGATGGTATACGTGCTACAAGCCTACTCCATATAAACACTGTCCCAGGCACTACAGTGTGTCGTTAAGTGTAGGCATAGGTTGCCTCCTGACACTATAAATTATCTTCAATAGATGTAAAGGCCTAATAATGTAAAGTCCCTAGACAAACCTCCATAGGATTCAGAAGAATGATTTCTGGTCACTCCGGCCAGTGTATTGTTAGGCAGAGGTAATAATAACATCTCGTGAGCCATATCGGGCCTTATGCTCAGTTTGGCGGGACTTTTAATGTAAGGCCCCGTATGCTGATAAATAAATCGTTGCTCAAGCATAGATTTGAGTAGAGATTTTCATACAAAAATTTATGCTCGAGTCCGAATCAGTGCTTAGGCAGTAGATAAGCATACGGGCCTAATAGTGATGACAGATGACGGACGGATGACGTCATATCTCGGTCGAAAACAGAGTTTTCGACGTCATCGCTATCAGAGTAAAATCTCTGCCAAAGTGAGCTTAGGCCCCTTGTTTTTACGTAAAAATGTCGTATAAATGATTTTTAGTTTGTTATTACTTACACGAGGGATTTTAGACGTGTCGACATGTCCCTTTGTTTTGAGTAAAGAGTCACATTTCGCGACTCTCACTTGCATCGGCAACAGCCGCGCTTGGACCTCGGGATCTATTGTTATATCACCTACAAATTTAATGAGTTATGTTACATAGATATTTTAGCACACAAAGTATATACATAGATATATTCTTTACTAGGTGCCGCCTGCGACTTCGTTCGCGTCCCGTTGGATCCCGTTGATTTTTCGGGATAAAAAGTAGCGTATGTGTTAATCCAAGTCACGGACAATATTATATTCCAAGTTTCATCCAAATCGGATCAGTAGTTTTTACGTGAAAGAGTAACAAACATGCATCCATCCATCCATACTTACAAACTTTCGCGTTTATAATATTAGTAGGATTCCACACCAAGAAATGAAGAAAAACAATAAAAGATAAATAAGTTTTAAGTGTGAGGTACAATGGGCGGTCTTATCGCTATAAGCGATCTCTTCCAGACAACTTTTGGATGGACAGAAGCATTTCGATGACGTAAGAACGGGGCGCACATAAAAATAAATATTTACATAAAAAGGTTAAAAAAATAAGACAGCTCTATCCTTTTCAGTGGGAATCGAACCTGCTACCTACAGCGCAGAAAGCAGACTTTCTTCTTCTTTTTTCTTGTGGCTATTCGGTCCATGAATTATACTAATTTGTAAGTGTGATGAATGAATATGTACTGTTTGAAATAAAAAAAATACTAACCTTTCTTTTTGTGTGTACAAGTACTTTCATGTTTCACTAGATTCTTGAGAAGGGCATAGCTGCGATTGCATTTTTTGCAATTACCTGTAGTGACATACAAACGAATGAATGAATGATTCGTTTTATACAAATAAATCGAATCGGTCTATCAAGCCAAGTCATACGAGCTTGCTTTAATGTAAAGCATTAGTCTTCAAATTGGTTCAGGTGGACCCCCAACGGTCCACGGGAGACTCGAAAGAGGATTTTCTTGTAACGTTGGGGTTTAAAAAAAATGGGGGTTCACATTTTTTTTTTTTATATTTACGGACATTCAACACAACGCCTTCTAGTCCCAAACTAAGCAAAGCTTGTACTATGGGAACTGGATGGCTGATAGAATACATACATAATTTTTTTTTAAATACATACATACTTATAATACATATAACACCCAGACACAGAACAAACATCTATGTTTACAACACACAAATGTTTGTTCTCGGTGGGGATCGAACCCACGACTCACAGCACGGATGGCAGAGCTACTACCGACTGAGCCATGACGCCTGTCAAAATTCGTAAGCGGTGCTCCACGAAAATGTATAATACTTTCGATAGTGAAGAACTAAAATGTTGGCTTGATTCACCTATCACTACATAGTATAAAGCAAAGTCGCTTCCCGCGTCTGTCCTAATGTCTGTATGTATGTATGCTTAGATCTTTAAAACTACACAACGGATTTTGATGCAGTTTTTTTAATAGATAGAGTGATTCAAGAGGAAGGTTTATATGTATAATACATCATCATCATCACTGCATTGCACCCGTGCGAAGCCGGGGCGGGTCGCTAGTTACTAATAAAAACTTGCATATTCCATATTCAGTACAACGTGTCGAGACTTACAGAGGGACGAAATACGACTTGTGGTGTGTGAGCTTGTCAGACCACCGGAACCAGCAAAATTTTAGAAGTGGTCTATGAGATATAAAAGTTTGGGAACCTCTGATGTAATAGTACATTTTTCACCGAGAGGAGAAAGTGACCGATTACCGTCGAGAGATCGGGAATCGCACTTTCTCTCGAGTGATACATAGTGCTTTATACTACACCTACGAGGAAAATAAAAAAATAAAACTGAATCCTCAAACAACACACAAATTGAAAATGGCGCCAATGGCGTCTGCAATTTTCACATGTTCTTTTTTTCAAATTGTTTATCCTGCCGCCGCAGGGTCGCACTGCCAGCCCGACACCATCCAACACACAGCTAGTGGCCAGTGTCATTTTGCGAACTTGGAGATAAAAACTCACTGTAAACACTTTTTGGCTTTTGATATTTAGGTTACCGGCGCATAGTCTTACCTAAAATTAAAAAAGAAAAACCACGTAAGAAATGGATTTTCATACACTTTTCTCTCCCGCTCAGATGCGTTTTCTCCCCGCATATTTGTTCGATATGCAATGACGTACTTTCTACCGTAAATTTGATAAAGTATCAAGGTACTTTCCAAGCAGGTGTAGTATAAAGTATTTTTCTTACCACCAGGACGTCCATCCTCGCCAAGACAGCGATGTTCCTCCATCAACCTATTGGTCGGGAAGGTGCGCCAACACTCCCAACACTTAACATCTGGCACCTCGTACACTGACAGGCAGAGAGCGTTGCCGAAGTGTCTGTTCAAAACAACATATATTAGTTTACTAGCTGATACCTACGTACATACGCGTGCGAAACTTTCCACCAAAATATCTGTCACCAGATCCCCGAGTCTGTGCATTTGTTTTGACTCGAGTATAGTACACGCAAACGCATTCGCAAAGCAAGAAATTTTGTTGGGAATTGCACAATTCTCAAATCTAAAACTAGAGGCGCTTATCCGGTTTTGCGAATTTGTTTGCGTGTGCTATACTCGAGTCGAAAGTCAAAATAAATGCTCAGACTCGGGATCTGTGCCCGTAGTCTGAGTTTTGTTATGTTAATTTGCGACAAGCGAGAATCGAGAAACTCGCAGTTTTTGTATGGAGAAAAATAGTTTGCAAATCTCCCTCTAGAGGCGCTTATCGGATTTTCATACAAAATATCTCGCAAGTAGCTTCTCGATATGCGTTTCGATTAAAAAACCCAGACCACGGGCTCAACATACAATGAACCTCGTAGCCAACCTCGTTCAAAATCTCGACTAGAGCATGAAGCTCTGAGATTTAGTGTCCGGTCTATGTCGACATTCTGTGAATTTATATCTTCTACTAGCCGTCTCCCGCAGCGTTGCTCGCGTTAGAGTATGACTTTTCAAAATTTCTTTCTTAGTGCGCCCCTACACTATCTAAGGATACTACCCTCCAAATTTCATACCTCTAGGACTTAGTTTAGGCTGTGCGTTGATTCTATGTCAGCTTCAAAAGAGTTTTATATATATTGATGTTGAAATCAAACAGCTTCTAGTTTCAGAAATTGTTTGATATTACCTTTTGCCAAATACTCACTCGTCATAAGATTGTTGCAACTTGAAGTATCCATAACATCGTGTACATTTGTAAGGTATATTGTGGTTTCTGTGATTCCTGTGATGTGAGTTAGCCTCGTCCACTGATGAGAACCACAGCTCGCATGCATTGCACGCGTGTCTGGAATATGTCAATTCAAATTATACCTGCTGGTTGACCGAGCTTTGCTCGCAATTTTTTAGTATTTATTTTTATGTACATATCCAATATGCAGTACTTATTTAGTTAGAAAAGGTTCTATGGTGTCATCTATTAACGATTAGAAGTATAACTTCAAAAAATAGTATTATTATTCGCTAATAGATGTCGGGAAGAGTCACATTTCTCTATTTAAGTGTTTACTTGAAAACATGAATAAAATGATATTTTCTGAAAATGAGTCCTAGCTAGATCGATTTATCGCCTGTATACTAAATTTTATGAAAATCGTTGGAGCCGTTTCAGAGATTCAGAGATAAATTTATATACAAGAATTGCTCGTTTAAAGGTATTATATAAGTGGGTGTTACTATTTATTATAAGTATTTACAAAAAAAAAAAATATATGCATTCTATCAGCCATCTAGTTCCCATAGTACAAGCTTTGCTTAGTTTGGGACGGTCCGTGAATATTTATTTATTTATTTTATTAAGTGTTTGCACAACATTGGTGATTCGCACCGTGTGATAAAGAAAAATCATGGACATTTCACACAACGCCCTCTAGTCCTCAAACTTGTGTACTATTAGAACTAGACTGCTGATAGAAATAACGCATGATTAACATAATTAACTAGCTTTCGCCCGCGACTTCGTTCGCGTCCCGTTCGATTCCGTTGATTTTCCCCGATAAAAACTAGCCTATGTGTTAATCCAGGTCACGGACAATATATATTTCAAGTTTCATCTAAATCGGATCATAGTTTTTACGTGGAAGAGTAACAAACAAAAATACATTGTACATCTTTACAAAGTTTTGCGTATATATATAAGTAGGACTTACCTGGGGCTTGTAAAAGTCGGTGCATGCTTAATATTATTGTGTTTCATTGAACCATGGGCAGTCTTCAAATAAATTTTGCATATTTCACAGTAAGGCGGGTCCGATTTAAAAGGCGTTTCTTTAGAGGGCTTTGCTTTAGAGGGTACTGGTTTAGAGGGCGTAGGTGCAGGCGTCGGTTTAGCAGGTGAGACTTTAGCAGGCAGTGGTTTAGAAGGTAATGCTTTAGGGGTCGTTTTAGAAGTTGGTGCTGGGGTAGGTTTTAGGTCCTTTTTCGGGGCTGATTTTGCAGGAGTTTTAGGTATTAGCTTAGGTACTGGGATCTCTTTAGATTCTTTTTGGACGTTTTTAGATGACATCGGTCCAGGTTTTACTTTTATGGGCTCAACGAGGATTCTGAAAAAAAAAAGCAGATTTTATGTAATTCTCATGTTTCGCTTTCAATACACAGATAATTTTATTCACAAAGAAAATTACAACTAATACAGCTAATTTGGACCAGTTGAGCTATCTATAAATCGTTTGCAACGGTTTTTAGATAGCTCAACTGTTTCATATTTTGTAAACATTGTAAATACAGATAATTAAATATTGTATTTGATATATAATGCATTTGATAGAACGCCATCTACATAGTTGCAAACTAAGCAAAACACCATATTGCGGCATAGAATATTTATATAAATTTTTGTAAATACATACATACCAATAATACCTAGACACAGAACAAACATTTATGTTTTCTATCACACAAATATTTGTTCTCAGTGGGAATCGATCCCACGACCCACAGCGCAACTCAGCGGTCGGTATATTGCGGAAAGCTGAGCTGTGAGGTAAATAGCATTTATAAGTAGGTAACTTACTTGGCTTTCTTGTTTGGTGGTTGTGTCTCGATTTTCGTCTCTTTTTCTCTAGGCCGTTTCAATTTTGACTTTTCAACTGCTAACGATTCTTCATTCTAAAAATATAGATTAGCAAAATTTTAAGCAAATAAATATTCTTGAAAGTAGTTTCATCCAAACTTTTCCGAACAGAAGAATATTTTTTTGTGTTTATAATGTACTTTCTTTCTTTCTTTTCGTTTGGAAAATAACTTGTTTGGATCAAAATTATATTTAATTTTATGCTGAACCTTGTGTCGACAACATTGTTGTTTCCGATTTTTCATAAATAATTTTAGTGATTTTATATCTTCAGAAATATTGAAAATTGCGAGCGAGAAGTACTTTGACGCTTGTGTGGGTCATCTGCCATTGCTTTTCATAAATAAATGTTTTTTTTAATACAATATAGGTAACCGTTTGACCACAATATCACCGGATGATGTTATGCGATGATGTGGTCGACGATATAGCACGGTTACCTAAAAGATACCGATACACTCTAGTCTTGAAAATTTCCAAAAATGTTTATAAGGTAAATGTAACATTATGTCACCTTTTTAAGCACATTCCTCAATGAGTTTTGAAGTGGCTGTAGTTTTGTAGTCTCTATAAGCTGAAACAAAACGGTATCTTTACTAAAGAAAGATTACGTTTTACCCAAGCCTTTAAAAACGGGAAGCTCTACTGTCCACAATCTTTCTTAGAGACAAGTTTTTCAAGGATCAATGTTTAGTACACCTATACTTTACCTGTAGTATAACATTCACCTGGGGTGTAACATTTACCTGAGGTGTAACATTCACCTGTGGTGTAACATTCACCTGTGATGTGATGTAACATTTACCTGGGGTGTAACATTTACCTGTGGTGTAACATTTACCTGGGGTGTAACATTCACCTGTGGTGTAACATTCACCTGTGACGTAACATTTACCTGGGGTGTAACATTTACCTATGGTGTAACATTTACCTGTGTTGTAACATTCAGTTCTGCGTTCTGCCTTGTGGTACGTTTAGGACTCGGACTAGGGCTCCTTGCAATGTGTCGAACTCGGGATACAACCGACCATTGAGGCTCTTCAAATGACTCCTGGAAACAAACCATTGCATCTAACCAAGATGAATTATTGATAGAGGGAGTGGAGCGAGCCAAGAAAATAGTGCTTATTTGATGTTGTTTTTGGGAACATCGCGAGATGCCAGTACCGGGCAAACTACTAGTAATAACGTAATAGGTACTTTTATAATGAACTAGCGACCCGCCCCGGCTTCGCACGGGTGCAATGCAGTGATGATGATGATGTATCTATACTAATATTATAAAGAGGAAAGGTTTGATTTTTTGTTTGTTTGTTTGTTTGTATGAATTGAATAGGCTCCGAAACTACTGGACCGATTAAAAAAATTCTTTTACCATTAGAATCCTACATTATCCCTGATGAACATAGGCTATATTTTATCCCGGAATTCCCACGGGAACGGGAATTACGCGGGTGAAACCGCGAGGCGCTGCTAGTTATACATATAAACCTTACTCTTGAATCACTCTATCTATTAAAAAAACTGCATCTAAATCCGTTTTGTAGTTTTAAAGATCTAAGCATACATACATACAGACATTAGGACAGACGCGGGAAGCGACTTTGCTTTATACTATGTAGTGACGGGAGACTATTGATTGATCTCAACAGGGATCAATGCTTAGACCAATATACTTTACCTACGGTGTAACATTCAGATCTGCGTTCTAGCTTGTAGTATGTTTAGTGCTAGGACATTTTAAGAAGGTACAAATTCATCAGATTGCAATGCTTAGACCACCACCAGAGAATCGAATACTATACCGGTAGTGTAACATTTACCTGTGGTGAAACATTCGGTTCTGCGTTCTGTCTTGTAGTACGTCTAGGATTGGGACTAGGGCTCCTTACAATGCGTCGACCCCGGGATATGACCGACCAGCGAGGCTCTTCAGATGACTCCCGGGATTCCCGAGCGCGGGGCTTCGCTTCGGGCTTCGGTGACGGACGAGAGGGCTCCTTCTGAAAATTTCAGCCTGCTATGAACTCTGGGGCTAACGTTTTCGAGTCGAATGCTAATCAGTACATCCTCGGGAGCCATCCATAAGGTAATTCAATTGTTATACACAGAAATAACCGATGAATCATCCGCTGATTCCATTGCTTTTTGTCACAAAAAATAAGATAGATTACAATGATTATTCAATACCTTAGCTCTAACATCAGGCTCCTTAGTTTTTCCCTTCTGTCGCTTTATCGCGGGCTCTTCGGGCGCGTTGGTGTTGACTGCTTCTTTCTTGTTGATTTCGATGTCTGTCTGTGAAGAGTAAACCAAATAATACAAGATATTATTACGTAAAAGTGCGAGACTACGTAAACCACGTAAATCAGTACACTTCCTGTAAATTTATAGATGTAAGAGACGTGTACGCGGGGTATCGCGCGGAGTAAGAACATCAGGTGCTTTGTGACGAAGATTCAGTGTGTGTAGTCAAACAAAATAACCCGCCCCATGCAAACTTCGTAAGGTGTGGTCTCATTTTAATGGTTTACTTATAGTGACAACTTTACAGAGCGTCAGCGTTTTTCATGCCCTCTATGAAGAGAACGCTGCAGTGCATAGGACATGGTTTTAGACAGAGTAGGCTTCCCCAGCACCTATAGCATACTCTCAGCCTAGTTAGATGCATCCACAGAAAGACAAATCAATGTTGTGTGATACTGGCACTCATAATATTCAGAGAAAATATTGTCTGAATCAGTTCAGATTTTTTGACTTGTATTTCAATTTCAACTTGAGTATATTGTCAGCAGACGAGCCTTACAATAGGAATAGGAACTTGTTAGGTTACCTTAGTTTTGACTTCAATGGGCTCATTTTTAATTATTTTTTTCTTTTTCTTGGTTTGTTCCGCGTCAGAGTCATTGAAAACGTGCTCTGTCACCCCTAGGATACAGTTTTCACTGTCAATCTGTCAAATAAATAACCTGAATTTTTTTCCTCATGCATGCAAATGAAGGTTTGTGCTCTATACTGTCATAATATCTGTGACCAAACTGAATGGTGAAGCAGACATACCCCATGCACGAAAGGTCCGATGACATTGTTAGATGTGTCAAGTAATGCAGTTGCATAGAACATATAAGATGTAGGTATTATCGGCAGAAACAGGTAACCAATAACATCAGACATCTGCCAGCTTTATGAGTTTCTTTCATAAGAAAAAAAGATTGCATGGAGGGTTCTAAACCTTTCACGAAATCTATAGTTGAAAGCTTTGTTCAGCTTTAGACATCAACAAGCTGCTAAAATGATGAAGAAAATATTGTTGAATTTCACACACCATCTAACCCACAAACTAAACTTGGTTCTTTTATTTTATCAACTGAGCACTTGATCCAGCTGAAATACTTTTCTCTTTTCGACTATTCGTTCCACATGGTGATGTAGTCAGCCTACCTTACACTTCTCCTCCACTTCGCCCTATCCATGACGTCTTCGGAAACATTGCTTACCTTCATATCACGTTTGAAAATGTATGAAAGTTCCTTCTTTTTAGTTAGAGAATGTATGTAAACTGTTATCCTCACTACCCAAAGGTTAGCTGGTAGAGAATGCTATTTTAGCATTAAGTTCCCCTGTATACACTACTTTTAAGTTGTGCAATAAAGAATTTTCTATCTATCTATCTATCTATGTTTAAAGCTGACATACTTCTAAGTTAATAAACTACTCACCGAGTCTCGAGTTATGGTCTGCAATGGAAGCCCTAATCTCAGCCGGGTCCGCCTATTATTCTGCTTGCACATATCCAAAAACTCGTAAAACTCATTCACTTTGTCCACGCATAGCTCACAAATGAGAGGGGGCATTCTATCAGTGTGGTGGACCTGAAATGGCAAAAATACTTAAATAATCCCATATTCTGATAAAGAAATAGTTCCTCAAGCATAGATTCAAGTCTATTTTCATACAAGAATCCATGCATTAGTCCAGATCAGCTTGAGCAGTAAATGGAAATTAGACCATAATGTTTGGATCACAAACATTTTGTACTAATGTATTTTGTCTATTTTTATGTGTTGTAGTACGCAAGAGTACGGTAGGATTATACTTAAATGTGAAATTGGAACTATTACCTCAATTTGGACGCATTCTTTTATTTTTTGCTTCAATTCAATACCATCTCCTTCCAGGTCAACAACACTTTGAATTATTGGCATTTTGTACCCGGCACCGGCCCCACACAGCCGACAGGCTCTGTAAATATCGTAAATAGTCTGCTTTTCATGTTTAGGGTTGAGTACTCGTTCCATCGTTGATGTAACATTTAGTTTTCGTCTAAAACAATCGTGACAATTTGCCGCTTTTCCAATTTGTCTGCGCCATGAATGTTTTTTTTTTTTTTCGCTCCTCGGAGCAGACTGTAGTTTAGAACCATACCGCCTATTCTTACGTTATGTTTTTCTCTTAGGTTAGTTTGTCTTACGTAAATGATTTTTTTTTATTTTAATTTTTATGATAAAATAAAAGTAATGGAAAAAGCTGCTAGCTCACCTGATGTTAAGTGAATTTCTGCCTGATAAGTCGTTATTGTGAAGAGAAATTCCGTAGCCTTACTCAAGCACTGATCCGTACTCAAGCATAGATTTTTGTATGAAAAACTCTACTCAAATCTATGCTTGAGTAACGATTTCTGTCTCGGAATACGGGCCCTAGACAAACGAACTCATAGAAAAAACATAACTTTAGACTAGGCAGTATGTATGGTTTTAAAACTATAGCCTGCTCCGAGGAGCGAAAAAAAAAACGAATAATAACAGAATAAAACTACAAGAGCGAATGACTAAAAAATGAACAAAAAAAAAAATACTGATAAACATAGACCAATTCGTATAAATAGGTAGGTTTCAAAGAGTAGGTTTTTCCTAATGATAATGTATATAATAGGGTGACCATAACCATAGGATAAGCGACAAAACACTAGTTTGAATATTACTCTGTGATTGGGATCGATTAATCGAGATTCTAATAGTACATCTACGGCACATCACTATCGAAAAAAAGGAAAGGAAGGAAAAAAAAAGTTATTTTAGTCTATGCATGCTATGCTTTACGCGCAAGTGGCGGCGTGTGTTTTCTTCGTGTATTTTGGGAGGAAAAGTGCTAGTGATTACTATTTCTGTGCGTTCTGTGAAGATTTCAAGTATACGGATATTTTCCAACGATATCGGTGAGTTGTTGTTTGCAAATTACTCTTTTTCTGGATGTTTCTTGCATTTTGCAACAACCGACCTAGTTTTGGTGGCTCTAACCGCTTGGCAATTCAAACTAAAAAATATTTTCATGTTGCTTTACCCCCTCAGTCTGATCAAAATTAAAAACGTTATTTGTTGCAAAACGACTGCCAAAACCATAACTTTTGAAATGTATGTAAATAAACGTACATAACCTCATTTGTTTGCTCTCTCCAATTCGGTCGGTATAAACGTCATTCGGATGAAAATAAAAATCCAAAATTGGTTGTGAAATTTGTCTCCAACTGCGCAAAATACACGCTGATTTCTTACTGTGAGTGATACTAATCTGCTAAACAAGGTTTTTAGTACCACAAATCTATTACTATACTAGGCCCTACATAGTTCAGATTATTGCCTAAATTTTTTTCTCTATGTCAGTCTCATGCTGCTTCAGACTTTTATTACTTGTATTCTGGATGGTGAATAAAGACTGGCTTGTATGCTCTAAAAATGCTCAGACTCAGATCCATGACTCAAGCATAAATATTTTGACACTACTTAGGTAAAATTGGTTAAAAAAGTGAATGTAAATGCAACAGACATCCTAACCAACCATGTTGTAATTATTATTTACTAGCTGTCGCCCGCGGCTTTGCTCGCGTGATCCTTTTTAGACCCTTTTCAAAATTATTTTCTTAGTGCACCCCTACACTATACTAGTAGTTCGCCCCGAACTGAGATCTTGTGATGGTCGGAGGTTAATAAAACCCAAACAATTTTTATTGACCAATGGTTGCAATAAACTTTGCAAATCGCATCGAAATCGCCGTCTAGCTAAGTACCAGTCTTACTTGAACTACAAAATCATTGAAACTCCAAAAAATGGTAGCTCACGTTATACTGGGTTTTCCAATTTTATAATTTTTACAACAACTCAAAAACTATTAGACCTAGAATGAAAATAAAAACTGTTTTGGAATGTCTAAATAAAACCCTATCATATGACACCCCACTTGATATTATTGTACGACTTTTTTTTTATTCCCTTTGGACCCTCATAACTTCACGACCCCTTGACCGATTTACTTCATTTAACAAACCAGTAAAACTTAAGAGTACTATCTGTAAAACTTAAGAGTAAAACTTAAGAGTCTATACCTACCAAATTCTGTGCAGATCAGATAAGCGGTTCAAAAGATCTCAACGAATAAACATACAAACATACAAAGCATTTTTGTCCAAGTTGTCACTAAGATCTCGTTCACTTCGCTCACTCGATCAATCATATCATAATGAATGCCCTGTCAGTCACATTAAAAAGAACATTATATCACCCTGGTTACGTACTATGGAGTTGGGTATGGGTAATCTTCCTCTAGGTCTTTAGGTATTTGTTTCCCACCTAACAGTTTTCACATTTTATTGTTATTTACCTTTACCTTTTACCTAACACATCATTGAACTAGATGGGTTATGAAACTTAAGAAAAGGAGAAGTGCTCGCTGGAGCTCCCATCCTACATGCCTGACTCCTTACACAAAACCTGCTCATAGTCTGAAGACTGATCGCAGATCAAAATCAAACAAAAAAAAACCCTCACCTACACTTTGTTGGGTAACTACCATTTGTTCTATAGGTTACGTCATAGAACTGTTAAAACTTATTTTATCCCTAATATCTGGTAACTTCCATTTGGGTAGGACTATTGAAACGAAAACTAGCCCTAATGGTCTAGTTTCAATGGTCCTACCATGGAACTACAGGGATAAAAAAGTTTTCGTAACAGTCCTATAGAACAAATGGGAGTTACCCCACTTTGTTTGGTTGTTTGAAGATAATTTTGTAATTACTGTAACTGTTTCTCAATAATTTCTTCTGAGAAATAATTAAAATCTTAAAGTAGAATGTAGGTATGTTTTACTTCAATTTGGTACTAAATGAGTCATAGGTTGTCCTTGAAGTATGTAGCAATGCAATGTTTTGTAAATATTGAGCAATATTATGTAAACATTGTGCAATAATTTACAAATTATATTAACCTGTCCAATCCCGCTGGAATTTTTTTTCTGGGTTTGGACAGGTTAAGTACCCCGTCTGTTTAACCCCTCACCCCCCACACAGCGACTGCTGTGGGGGTGTGAGGGGTTAAACAGGGGTTACTCTGTAATTTTATCTACTTCTTATCGACTGATAAGAAGTAGATAAAATTACAGAGTAACCAATCTAAGTCTGCAGTTAAAGAAATGGGCAACACAAAACTGATTTTTACATGGTATCATCTTACCCAACATTTGTGGTACATAGGTATATCAAATTGTTTACGCAGTATAGTCATTTCAACTGTAGATTTTCAAATTCTGTTTTTGTTGTGCTGACTGCATAGTCAACCTCTACTGATTTAGCTGAACCCGCCTATATCAGATCAATCTTAAGGCAAGTTTATACGGGGTCAGTAACATCCCACTACAGTAACCCAGTCCAGCACTGACTTGTTACTGGGTGCATATAAACAATAGTTTTGTGCCGTTTTGGCAGTGACTGGGTCCGAAACCAAGATAATTGGGTCCAGTCACTGGCATTGTGTAAACCTTGCATTAATCATATGTTAATCAAATTCAATAGTAATTTTGTTTTTGTTTCAGGTAACACCATGTTGGTTCTCTGACAAAAATCAAGAAACACAGGATATCATCAATATTTAAAAGGACCCCAATCACACTTCAAAATGTTCCAGAAACCTGCCTTCGGAGCTAACACTTCTGGATTTGGTAAGCTGATACAAAATTTTAAATTTTTTTTCCTTTTCTCAATGAGGAAAACTAGGTAATAATCAAAAAAGACATTTGATAAAAAAATAAAATCTCGTCATTCCCCCACTTTCCTAGTCACAACACTAGTTGCGAAATACTTTCACGTAACACCGTTTTAAACCTTCACTCACGGTTTTACAGTTCATTTTGCAATGTGAATCCATGAGTGACGCTCGTCGTATGTGTATATCTATACCTATACAGTGCAGTGTCTATCTATATGCCTTGGGTTTTAATCGCGTGCTAGCGAACAGGACAATCGATCTAAAAATTGCAAAAGTGAATTCGTATTATAAAAAGTTTATCTAAGTTTTTTGTGTATCTGATATACTTGGCAGTGTGTCGTGACTTCGTCAGCTGTGTTTTTGACAGTGGTTGGTCCTGTGTACTATTTGGACTTATTTTACCTGGGTTTATGAACTAAACAACCAATCAGAGATAATAAAAACAACACACAAATATAAACAACCAAAAGATAGTGGGAGTTTGAATAAAACAACAGAAAGATGTCACATTTCGGAACTCTAACCACGTTCGACCACAACAAACACTCATGGAGCACTTACAAAAGCCGCATATCACAATATTTCATCGCAAACGAAATAAAACCAACAGAAGAAACAGCGGAAAAGCGGCGCGCCATTCTACTTTCCTCACTTGCCGACGGAACGTTTAAATTGGCTTCCGACTTGGCCTACCCTAAGAGCATCCAAGAAATCCCCTACGATGACATACTGAAAGTCCTCGACGATCACTTCACGCCAAAACGACACGGTTTCTCCGACCGGCATAAGTTTTACTCAGCAGTTCAGAATTCAAACGAGTCGTTCCACGACTGGGCGTTGAGGCTTCGAGGGCTATCGAAGAAGTGCGGTTTTAAAAACGTTGAAGAGGCGTTACGTGATCGCTTTCTTATGGGCTCGGTGCAGGGTCCAGCGCGGGATAAACTCTTCGAGCAGGATATCGATAAGCTGACGCTAGTAGAAGCGATTGAGCTGGCTGATAGTGTAAGATCCTCTCGTGATGCCAGCGCGTCGAATACTTGGAAGAACTTTAACTTTGGAGTACCAGGTCAATGACTTTCTACACTATTATAATACTTAGTAACTAAACTACATGTTTACCTAAATGGTATAATTATACTGTCACATGAGTTGACCACAGGGCATAAGATACAAATTGCCTAGAGCCCGTAGTCTTTGTTTTGTTGATCGAAACGCATATCGAGACACGATTTGTGAGATATGTTTGTATCAAAACCCGATATGCGCCTGTAGCGAGAGGATCACAAAGATTGTTTCTGCTCAAAGGATGGCTCTGCTACCATCTGTAACGTCACACACGTTACAGAACGTTACACGTGTGGCTGCGTCCACAATTCACCGTTATTAAGATTGAATAAAAGTTCTTTCTCTAATGATGTGTTTCACTTCTCCTATCGCAAACCTTAGTCAAATCTACGGGCTTAGTCAGAGTTTTATTTTGTTGATTCGTGAAATGTTTTTCGCATGTTTTGGTATGGAGTAAAATAGTTATCGACTCACTAAGGTATCTAACTATTTTCTCCATACGAATGTAGCGAATCACTTTTCGCGGGTAAAAACTAGCTTTGGCTTTAAAATCGCGGTGTGATTTACGTGGGATCTTACAAGACCTAAATTCAAGGAAAATGAAACGAATACTAGTTTAACTTGATATTATGACGAGCTATTAAGATCGAGTAGCGGGTGTTTGGGTTTGGCCGGCTGTGGCGCAGGGGTTCGATTCCCATGGCGTGATAAATATTTGCTGACAAAATTATCTTGGTAGGTACACAATAAATACCCAATACTTTTTGCCCAGTAGACAATATAAGTACAGAAGTGAGTTTTCGTAAGGAATCTCGCGGCTTAGTCAGCTCCGCGCGTGTTGGCCTTTTATTTTCTGTGGATAAGGCCGACTAGGCTGAGATGATGATATAGGCAAGCCTACTCCATCTAAAAATTACCCAGACACTGCAGCCGTTCATCGGGGCATGGGTAAAAAGTGGGCGCTGACGCTGTATAAACCATCTACGTAAGATGTAAAGGTGCTGTATTCAATAAGGCGATTTTTCTATTGGTTATTCAGTCTGCTTTGTCTCCAGCCTCACTAAGCACTTTCACTGAGGACGTGCCCTGTGAGGCATCGCACTATGTCCATCACTGTGCGACGGCAGAGGTAGGTACGGTGGTAGTACTTGCCTGTACGCGATCTCTTTCACTGTAAGCTCTTCTACTGCTGTTTAGTTTAGGAAATAAATAAGTACCACTAACGCTATTCATGCAAAAACTAAAAGTAGACGACCTATTTTAAGAATAATTTATAAGTTTAAAAAAACTAGAAAAACCGACTTCAATTTGATACGCATTCGTCATCAAATATGACGATGATGATGATGGTGATAGCAGTTCATTGGGACTATTCTGTTGATCGTAAGCACCACATAAACGTCACAGGAAAGCAAATACGCAGTGACGTGTAAGTGAATGGCGTGTTTTTTCGAGTTAATTCTTATTTAACTGCCAAACTACTGAACTGATTTTGATAAAAAATTTATGGGACTAATCTGAACGCATACCCTTTCAGATAAAAAAAGAGTTTTATACTACACCTGCTTGGAAAGTACCTTGATACTTTATCAAATTTACGGTAGAAAGTACGTCATTGCATATCGAACAAATATGCGGGGACAAAACGCATCTGAGCGGGAGAGAAAAGTGTATGAAAATCCATTTCTTACGTGGTTTTTCTTTTTTAATTTTGGGTAAGACTATGCTCCGGTAACCTAAATATCAAAAGCCAAAAAGTTTTTACAGTGAGTTTTTATCTCCAAGTTCGCAAAATGACACTGGCCACTAGCTGTGTGTTGGATGGTGTCGGGCTGGCAGTGCGGCCCTGCGGCGGCAGGATAAACAATTTGAAAAAAGAACATGTGAAAATTGCAGACGCTATTGGCGCCATTTTCAATTTGTGTGTTGTTTGAGGATTCAGTTTTAGTTTTTTATTTTCCTCGTAGGTGTAGTATAAAGCACTATGTATCACTCGAGAGAAAGTGCGATTCCCGATCTCGGGTGTTTTAAAGCCCTCGCCCACGGCTCGGGCTTCAAACGACACCCTCGACGGTAATCGGTCCCTTTCTCCTCTCGGTGAACAATGTACTATTTCAAATCGGTTCAGTAATGACATGTACCGTGAACTAACAAAATATGGATCTTGAAGTCTGAGAAATAAATGAATTTGAATAAATGACGCAGTTCTGAGGTATCAAACATAAAAAAAATACAACCGAATTGAGAACCTCCCTTATTTGAAGTCGTTTAAAAATCTTACATCAACTACTACAGTAGCTCGAAATGATCCTTCTAATTTTACTGAGTGAATACCGTCTTTGTTTGAAAGAGCCCTGTTGGCCGAGTGGGACTGCACCTCGACTTTCGATCCGAAGGTCGTGGGTTTAAATTCCGGCCGTGCATCAATGGATTTTTCGCTTCGGAAAATTTATATATTATAGAAATAGTAATAGAAAGTTTTTATTTTGTTATTTTACAGAGGTATTACAAAATTAAATCTTAGAACTATACTTAAAAATAACAAAAATGGCCACCACTCAGCATGGTGCCAGGGCAGGATATGTTAGTACCCTGCCTAGGCGCTGGTTTTCAGTGGCATTTAGTTTTTATTAACACGAGCTTAACGGTGAAGGAAAACATCGTGAGGAAACCTTTGGCTTAGTCAGCTCCGCACGTATTGACCTTGTCTTTCCTGTGGATATGGCCTAAGTACTGACTCTTTGTTGCAGGCATGCAGTCAACATTCGGAAGTCCGGCTGCGGCGACGACCTCTCCGTTCGGTGGATTCAAGCCGGCCGCGGCGGGGAGTACCTTCGGAGCGCCGCCGGCTTTTGGAGCTAGCACGTCTGCCCAACCGGCTACTGGAGGTAAAAACGTGTTTCTATTTTAACTTGCTGTAATTTTCATGACACTAACATAAATATATTTTTCTCAAACATGCTTGGAAATTAAAGCATTATTTTGAAAACCTTCTTCGAGATAAATCCAAAATGCAGTACTGGCCAAATACATGCGAGCAGCGGCCAGATAAAAATGTATGAAAATCTATTGCTGGCGTGTAATTTAACAATGGAACGATCTTTTATTCAATAACATGGCAACCAAAGAGGTAACTTATCACTTTCGAAGAGGCTTTCAAATAGAAAGCTGATTATTGAAAAAAAAACAAATAAACACTGTAACTTCGTTGTTCGTTATTGGTTTTAAAAAGCAATTGTATTTTCAACTAAAAAGTTTTGCCTAGGTACTTACTTAGTTTTAATTTATTTGAGAAAGCACCGCGCATTATTTGAGAAAAGTACATACAAGCCTTGGCCACAACTAGGCAATGATGGGCTCACGTATGTGTGCCTCGTCTTCGACTCGGCCCACATTTACACGTTCTTCCCTCATTGCCTCGGTTGCGGGCCGCTGCAGTAATGTACTAATTATTATTAAGAGCCTGTAGTCCCTCCCCTGCCTGTCCCACTGCAGGGTAAAGGCTTCCTTTCCTTCTCACAGCACGTCTTTAAAACGAATCAAAAAGGCCTAGTTGGTACCCAGGTGCTCCTGCCCAGAGGTGGAGTAGGCTATATCTTATTGAAATAAAAGACGTGGATTCTTAGATACAGCTTGAACTCTCTAAACCAAACGCAGCCATTTGCTACGATGTTCATCGTAAGCTGGTTCACAGATATTTTGGTGGAAAGTTTCGCACGCGTACGAAGCCGCGGGTTTCAGCTAGTAACTTCATCGGTGATTGCTTTACAGGTTTATTCGGCGCTACAAATACATCAAGTGGTTTGTTCGGTGCGACCACAACGCCTGCTGCAGCGCCCGGCTTCGGCGCCACTACCGGCGGATTCGGGTTCGGAGCTAACGCGACCACAGGCGGGGGGCTGTTCAATAACAGCGGCACGGGGGGCCTGTTTCAGCCGCAGCAGAGCAATGCAGGCTTTGGGGCTAAGCCAGCAGGTTAGTTACACTAGAATAGAATATAAATTATTTGTTTACCCAAAAACTGGCGTATTGAAGAGGAGGCCTATTAATACCCAGCAGTGGGTGCATACATGCTAAATAGATAGATAGACCCAAAAACACAATAAAACAAACATTACTACATAGTATAAAACAAAGTCGCTTCCCGCTATCTGTCTGTCTGTCCCTATGTATGATTAGATCTTTAAAACTACGCAACGGATTTTGATGCGGTTTTTTTTAATAGATAGACTGATTCAAGAGAAAGGTTTGTATGTATAATACATGCATAATATAGTAGAGAAATACTGATAATTTTAAAGGTTTTTAATGTGATGTCGTAAATAAACATATTTTTGCGCTTACATTGCAAACGCTGGCTAAACCCTACGAGATAGATCAAAATAATGTACTACAGTATTGTACACCTTAAAAGGGTCTACAAAAAACTATCAGCATTGCATACGTGTGAAGCCGGGGCGGGTCGCTAGTTAAATTATAAAGAACAGATGCGTAAAAAAAGGTAATCGCTCAGCAAATGCGTGCATTAGGTGCGATGCTATTTTTACGGATTTAATTTTTTTGCTCAAATTAGATTCATGATACTTTATTTTTACCCGGTTTCGATGTTGATATCAAATTGTTTTCAACCAGGTTTCGGCTTCGGCGGTACCACAGCTCAGAACAACACTAGCGGTGGATTATTCGGCAACACCCAGCCAGCCGGAACCGGGTTATTCGGGCAACAGACCAACACTATGGGCGGTGGTGGCCTATTTACTAATAATGCAGGTAAATAAAAAAGTACTACAAATCTAGTTTCTTCCTATCCTCTATTTAATCATCAAAAGCGTCTAAGGTGAAATGGATGGAGCCCAGGTCCCGATTTTTTTTAACTTGCAATTTTGGTACTTTATTTGCTACAATACACTTAAAATGCAGTTTTTTAAAATGTAACAATGTCATTTTAAAGCAGCGGGAATCATTAGATATTAGACATTTTACTTCGAAGCGCTCGTGTCGTAGCTTGCTTAGCCAATCTTCACTGATTATCTAAGTTAAGCAACGTTCTGCGCGGTCACTATTTGGCTGGGTGACCGTTAGTGGCATTTACATCTGAGCGCTTCCGTGCTTCGGAGGGCACGTTAAACTGTCGGTCCCGGCTCTAGCAGTCGTTAAGCCACGACGGAGGCCTTAAGGCGGCCTACAATCTCCGTCACCAGAGTTGGCCACTAACTCATACGAGCTTGCTTGCTGCTTACTTCGAAAAATGCGTCGTTTTTTCAATGTTGTTTATCGTATTTACAGGTGTTTACGTCAGAATAATTACTTTATTTTGCGTTTTCGTGACTGCTACTGCATAATAGTTATAAATAATAAAATTTTAACTAAATGTATGCAAATCGGGACCTAAAATGCCCCAACGCCTTTTCCCCGCGACAAAACCTAGAGTCTAACTAGACTTTAGTCGATAGTTTTGATGATTTTTGAAACTTGTCCAAACATCCCATGTTTTTTTGGTATTATAAAAACTACATATAGGTACTGTTCCAGGTGGATTCGGAGGTCAACAGCAGGCGACCGGCACGGCGCACGTTAAGTACAGTCCACTGGTCGGCACTGATTCCATTGTGAAGGGTGGCTCGTCGCAGACTATCAATATTAAACACCATTGTATTACTTGCATGAAGGTACGTTCAGTATTTGGAAGAAAAAGTAGATGATTTTGTAAGGTTAGGTTAGGTCTATATTTTTAATGGGAATTTAGTGATAATGTATGAGGTGATGTTGACTTTATTTTGACTATAACATATATAATAAAATTATGTATGTGTGTGCAATGACCAATCAATAAAATAAACAAATAATGTACATATATAACTATAATAAATAAATTAATAATTATTATTGTTTCCGATTTCTCTTAAATTTCTATCAATTATTTTAATTATTTTAATTATTTTAATTGGTATTTAACCGTTTTAACCTTTTAAATTATATAAAACTCTTTGGAAGCTGACTGACAATCAACGCACAGCCTAAACTATATGTCCTAGAGGTATCAAATTTCGACGGTGGTATCCTTATATAGTGTAGGGGTGCACTAAGAAAGGAATTTTGCAAAGTCGCACCCTGAAGGGTCTAAAATTAGGATCAAAGATTGTATGCTGCTACCACGCGAGCAAAGACGCGGGCGACAGCTAGTTAAATAAATAAAATGTTTGTTTAACAGGAATATGAAGGCAAGTCGTTAGAAGAGTTGCGTTTGGAGGATTACACTGCGGGGAACAAAGGTGCAGCGGCCGGTGTGTTTGGATTCCAGCAACAGGAGAATAAACCACTTTTTGGCGCTACTAGTAAGTACCATAGTTATAGATAACTAGCTACATCTATACTATTATAAAACTGTAAAAAAACCAATAAATAAAATTAAAGAGATGGATAGATTAAATCTGCAGATCTACTAAATAAACGATTCTGTTTTCGATAATCGAGTTGGTCTGTTTGCTTGTCGCGGATCACGCCTAAACTACTGACAAATTTCAATGAAACCCTTTTTCAGAAGCCCTTTTTCCGGATTGAAACATCCTACTAATATTATAAACGCGTAAGTATGGATGGATGTTTGTTACTCTTTCACGTAAAAACTACTGATCCGATTTGGTTGAAACTTGGAATATACATTGTTGTCCGTGACCTGGATTAACACATAGGCTACTTTTATCCCGAAAAATCAATGGGATTTAACGGGATGCGAACGAAATCGCTGGCGGCACCTAGTAGGCTATATTTTATTGAAATCAAAGACGTGGATTCTTAGATAAAGCTTGACCTCTCTAAACCAAAAGCAGCTTTTGACACGAGGCTTCATCGTATGCTGAAAGATATTTTTTTATAAAGGTTCGCAGTATTAAATATTATTATTTTTTGATAGATACATTCGGACAGCCGGCTACTACGAGTGCGCCGAGCGTTTTTGGTGGCGGTGCCCTAAATACCGGCGGATTTGGACAAACTAGTAAGTTATATTATAATTGACGCTAAACATATTGAAAGAAAGATATGAACATCTTGTTAAGAAAACTCATTTTATTGTGTGTCAACGATCAGCTTACTTTTTATTGAACAGGGGCCGGCAGAGATTTTAGTAGAATAGGGAGGACGACATATCTCGAACGAAAAAGAGTTTTTATGTAGTTTATGCAATGATTTCTGATATTTCCTTAGTTGGTCAACTGTGTAACCTAAGACCAACGAAGTTAGTTAGGTGTTACTATGTATTATAAGTATGTATCGATCAAAAAAAGTATATAAGTATTCTATCAGCAACCTAGTTCCCATAGTATAAGTGTTCACGCGCAACTCGCTCCCGTTCGATCATTCGCTCACGACTGGAAGAACGGACCCATTCAGCCTTGCGACGGCGATCACAACGCACGTCAATTACCTATTATTCGATACAATATCAATTTCACATATTTGTAAAACCTAAGCCTCATTATACTTACTTACACCTCAAGAACTCTTCTCCTTTCTCTCACCAACCTCGATACCCAACAATAAGCGTTAGAAGGCGTTGTGTTACATGTCCATGAATATTTTTTATAGAGTATTTTGATCCCTATAAGACGATGAATAAGAGATGGATGTTTGCGTGTGAGTTGGCAGTTATACGTAAAAAACGTTGTTTTAGGAAAAAAATATGAACGTTGTATAAGGGTGAGTAATTTAGTTCCGTTTTCAGGCGCATTCTCGTTCGGTGGCGCCACTCAACCCAACACAAACACCACGGGCTTGTTCGGCGCACAGAAACCTGCGTTTGGTGCTGCTAACACTACTGGTATGTACACCGTAAGCACTGTAATAAATCCGTGCCATCCTCCGTTCCCAGAGGGCCTAGTACGAGTTCTGGTGTGAAAATCAGTAGGCCAAGGATACGCACGCGAGGTATTTGTCATGTCGTTCTGTCAAAATGTAAGCATTTTGCACCAGTTTAGGTACTATAATTTTATTTCTGCGTGACTATTATCTCGTCCTCAGAGAGGTACGACGACTAACAAGTGTCAAAAGTGTACGTACAATAAGAAGGCGCGTTTTCTCGACAACATTACCACAAATAATGCAATTGGTCAGAAACTGGTGCAAAATGCTTACATTTGACAGAACGACATGACAAATATCTCGCGTGCGCATGCTATGCCTGCTGGTGTAAAACGTCTGACGGCCAACACACCAGTGTGCGCTGATTTGTATGAAGACTGAGCGGATTCTTTGCTTGAAATACGAGTATGGGCTGGGCGTAGACCAAGCTTCTCAAACAATCCGCTCGATAAATAATTCCCTGCAGGGTTCAATCCCCAGAGCATACTTCACTTCTACGGTGAATAGATAATTGTTTTATTTACAGGGACTGGTCTATTTGGTGCGCCTGCGTCGACTCAAGCCTCTACGTTCGGCACTAATACTTCCACATTCGGATTCGGATCTAACTTACAAAACCAGGTAACGAACAATCTACTGGGTGTACTAATATTATAAACGTGAAAGTTTGTAAGAATGGATGGATGTTTGTTCCTCTTTCACGCAAAAACGACTGATACGATTTGTATGAAACTTGGAATATATATTTTCCGTGACATGGATAAACACATAAGTGGGATAAGACCATATCGGTCTTATTCCAGAACGGGAACTAAAAAAAGTCAAGGTTTAAACCGTGACGTTGACGTTCAAACCTTGACATTTAAACCATGACTTTATTTTGTCTTCGTTCTGGAATAACCGAACGGCTACTTTTTATCCCGGAAAATCAACGAAATCCGAACGAAGGCACGAATTTCAGTTACTGGGTGTTTAAAATTAACTTGATAAATAGTTGTATCTACAGTAAATAGTTTTTAAATTCGGTTTATTTATGTACAGAGTACGGGAGGATTATTCGGCGCTAAGCCAGCTACAACGGGGTTCGGAGCTGCGACCAGTACCGGGTTCGGTTTCGGCGGCGGCGGCGGCCTATTCGGAGCGAAGCCCACGCAATCACAGGCTCCTACTTTCGGAGCACCGCAGCCAGGTATGAAGTTCAAAAATTCTGAATCCTACTAATATTATAAACCCAAAAGTTTGTAAGGATGGATTGTTACTCTTTCACGCAAAAACTACTGATCCGATTTGAATGAAACCCATATAATATGTATAAATAAATAACAAGATTATTTATAGATGACCCGGAATGTTTGCTCTCGAGTAAAGTTGCAATTGTATTTCAGGTGTAGGTTCTATGGCGGGCGGTTTCGGTACAAACACATCGACAACAGGAGGTTTGTTCGGAGGTAACACCGCTTTCGGGAAACCAGCCACTTCACAACCTAGCTTCGGATTTGGCGCCGCTCAACCTACTCTCGGTAAGTCTTTGATTTCAATAAAATATAGAGCCTATGTTTCAATCCGGAAAAAGGCCTTCTGAATGGTATAAGTTTCATTGAAATTGATCCTGTAGTTTAGGCGTGATCCGCGAACAAACGAACAGATAAACAGACAAACTCGATTTTCCGAATAAGAATCGTTTATTTAGTAGATCTGCATATTTGGTTTATCCATATCTCCTATTTTAGATTTTGGCTGTTTTACAGTTTTATAATAGAATAGATATATCCACAGGATTGAACACAGGTCTCGGTGCGAACGCTTTCGGTCAGAACAAGCCAGCGGTTCAAGGTTTCGGTGCTTTGGGAGGAAGCATGTTTCCACAGCAACCGGCCAATACCTTCAGAACAGGTCAGTCTATACGCATACTACTTATAGCCGAACCTAGTATTCAACCTGCCTTGCCACCAGAGCTAAGCTCGCCGTTTTCTCATGGTCCTACTATTTTGTCCTACTAGTAGGACCACGAGGGAAACCAGAGCCCCGAGTCTGTGCATTTGTTTTGACTTTCGACTCGAGTATAGCACACGCAAACGCATTCGCAAAGCGAGACATTTTGTTTGAAAACCGGATAAGCGCCTCTAGCGGGAGATTTGGGATTGTGCAATTCCCTACAAAATTTCTCGCTGTGTACATATAAGTATTATATCAGCAATCTAGTTCCCATAGTACAAGCTTTTCTTAGTTTGGGACTAGAGAGCGTTGTGTAATATGTCTAAGAGTATTTATTTATGTTTTTACGTTGCTAAGGATATGTTTGAAATCCATCAATAGGAATCGTTTGTTTTCATATTGAACGATTCCTATTGTTGGATGTCAAACACATCTCTAGCAACGTAGTTTAGCTTAGCCCTGGTAAAAAAGCACCTAATTACTCTTTTCACTCGTCCAGCGGGCCAAGGATGTGCACGCGAGATATTTGTCATGTCGTTCTGTCAATATGTAAGCATTTTACACCAGTATAGTAACTATTGCATTATCTGTGGTAATGTTGTCCAGAAACCGCGTCTTTGAATCTTCAACTTTTGACATTTCTGCGTGACTATTATCTCGTCCTCAGAGAGGTACGACGAGTAAAAAAGTGTCAAAAGTGTACAATAAGAAGGCGCGTTTTGTCGACAACATTACCACAGATAATGCAATAGTTCCTAAACTGGTGCAAAATGCTTACATTTTGACAGAACGACATGACAAATATCTCGCGGTGCGCATTCTAGGCCTGCTGGAAGGCTAGGATACGCACGCGAGATATTTGTCTACTCGCTCTGTCAAAATGAAGGCATTTTGTAGGTTTTTTTAACTATTACATTCTGTGGTAGTGCGCCTTTGAATCTTCAACTTTGGACAGTTCTGCGTGACTGTTATCTCGTCCTCAGAGAGGTACGACGAGTAATAGTCACGCAGAACTGTCAAAAGTTGATAATTAGAAGGCGGGTTTTATCGACAACATTACCACAGATAATACAATAATACAGATAATATAGCAAAGAAAAATATGTACCTGATGTAAGGCAAAGTAATTGATTGTTTGAATATTGGAAGACGCTGAGAGGCCATAACTCCAAGCTAATGAGCTAAAAGTTTGAGTATTGTGCTCGTATGCTGAAGCAATGCTCAAGTCTCATAGAGTTTTAAACTGTCATAATCTAAGCTTGAATCTCGATTCATACATGAGCTGCTCAACATACGAGCCTAAATAGTATTATTATTCTTTCAGTGGTAACCGCGACCGGTTTTAAGTTCATCTCGGATAGTCATATTACTCTCCCAAGTGGCTTTAAAATAACCCAATGCAGTAACTGTTTGGAGGAATTAAAAAAAAGCGTCCTGTGTTCCGTCTGTATGGGTCGATCAGAGTTACATTGCAACGATGGTACCGAAATTCAGAATCGCCCAGTAGTAGAGAACCATCAATGTACATGGAAATGTTCTTCTTGTAAAAATACAGAAAACTTACCAGTTAACCCCTCAAAGACAGATGTAGAGGCAGTACTTACTGAACCGAAAATTAACCCTTCGAAAACAGATATGGACGCAGTACTAACCGAGCTGAAGAATATATCCCTTCAACTCGCAATTTTGCCTAAACTTGAAGCATCTATCGAAGAAATAAAAGAAGAAATATCTACACTTAAAACGATCAAACCAGAACTAACAGATATTAAATCTACTAACGAAATTATTGAGCTAAAACTCGACGCGTTGTCAGATAAGATCTTGGATATAGAGAAAGATGTTAAAACTCTGAAAAAAACTGAAAACAAAAACGAAAACAATGATGTTGATTATTTGCGACTGCGTATAGAAAAACTGGAGACTCAAAATGAATTGACAAAAATTGAACTGAAGGAAAATCGGCACATACCGCGTTTTAATTTTACTGGAAAATCAGCTGATACCTCCTAGCGAGTTTACTTAGGAAGAGAAAGTACTTTCGAGGATTGCTTACATGAAACTCGAATAAATCACCACAGATAAACAAATTACAAGTTATTTACTCAATAATAACACTCGTACATTTACTCAATACTACATACTGGTTGAAATAAGATCACTTCAACTACAATTCCTATGGAACCAACTTTAGACCGTGCGAAAGAAAATCAGCTCTACTTAGCAATGCAATACCTACATGTCAGAAATGTATGGCTTAGTTAGGGCCTACGCAGGCCGGGACGGTATGGCAAGGGATTAAATTTTTTACCAATGGACAGATAAAAAATACCAAATTTGTGTCGTATTTCTATAACAATACGTTTGGTTGTCCATTGGTAAAAATTTAAATCCCTTGCCATGCCGTCCCAGTCTGCGTAGGCCTGTAGCTGATTATTTCTTAACTCTCACACTTTTGGTTCCATGGGAAAGAAACTTTATCCCTGCAAAGTTTTGGGGAGTTGTGGTAGAATACAATACTCAGGCCCGTATTTACTGCTCATACAGATCCACACCTAATGCTTGACCTGTTTCTTTATCGGCATACGGGAATTTTTCTGGATAATACCTACTTTCTATGCTAACAAGAGACTTGTGATTTTATATGTTTGTTACATTTTGGTTCGGAGTAGAATCATTGAAACTAATGAACCTGATTCTAAACATTTTTCACTAATAGGTTATTTTTTTATTATATAAAATCTGGTAAAGACGCTGACAGCCGTCAAGCAAGTTCTCGCCAGCCATTTCAACGTTTCTGAAGATACAAAATCACTGAATTTATTTATGTATAACATTGCGCAAGGTTCACACAGGCACACAACACTTGCGATTTTTCATAAATCATTGAAATTTTATATCTTCAGAAATGTTGAAATGTGCGAGCCTGAAGTTGTGTGTACGCTGGTCAGCGTATCGTATGGTCGACTCAAACGAAACTCAAACCCCACTCAATTTAAGTTCCGCTTTTGCCATCTCATACAAACGAGTAATGTCAAACAATTTTAAGTGGTGCTCAAATTTGAATGACTGTTGAGTATTCCAGCGTTAATTAGCTTAGTTAAGTTATATCTGAGTGCCATATAGATAGATTAAAATATCTTGTGATTAAAATTAGTTTTCAGTACAGGGATGTCACTGAAAATATTTACTGCATTCCGTACAGTCTGGCCAAGCTAAGACTGCAAAAAAGGAGCAGTACATTTCGTAAATATAAGCTGTCAAATCAGTTTACAGTATAGACGACGGTACTGCCAACTCAAATTCTGCAATAGTTTAAGCTGCAGTCTTAGCTTGGTCAGACTATGCAATTTGAGTTAGAGCACTTTGTTTTTTTAATTACATAAAGTTTATGGTTTCTTTGTTAATTTTTTATGAGAAAAAGTTAATGCAAATGGTCCAATGTTAAACAGTTACTTATAACGAACGATGTTATGTTCAACTAAAGATTTATTTTAAATATTATACGTTTGTTATTTTTGAATTATCTAAAATTATCTATAATGGAAGCTTGTTATTGGCTCCATTAAAATATGTATCTTGAATTTATAGCCTAAAATATAAAAATGTACGTAGATTAAGCTTTCTTTTAACCAATAAAAATAATCAACTTAATAATTATTTTATTGATTAGGCGAAGCAAAATAATAAACAAACGCTTATATACACCACTGTAGCTATACTTCAGATCTTAGGGTATTTAAAAAGTACAGTCAGCAACGTAAGTTATTAACAAAGCGAGTTTTTAAAATTATAATCGCTAAATGTTACGTTGAGTTCTTACTGAGTTTCATTAACAAGACTGCGCGTATCGCAAGACTATTATTATTCTTATCGTTATTTTCTAGACCCTGAAGGAATATAATTCAGTTAGGTTAACAGTATGTGCTATCAAGATTTCTGGTAAGTATTTGAGTATTAATTGGTTAACATCGACATTCTCTAGTTATTATTTTCAGTTCAAAAACGTAATAAAACGAAGACTTCTTATAAAAGCATATTATAAAATATCTGATTATTTAGAAGATGATAGATAAGATAACTAAGATATAAACTGGCTTACATATGAATAAGAAATATTTTTTAGTTACGATACTAGGTACCTACATACTAGAACAGAAACAAATACACACTAATTGAATACTAACTATATTAGAAACTATGTACTACATAATAATTAAACTAGACTAACAAACTACATCGACATTCTTTAGGTGTTTTATTGATGAACATAGCGAGATCTAAATTTTGATGATGAACATCGCGAGATCTTGGTTAGCGAACTAACCTTTGCGATGTATTCCAGGGCTAGACAGCGGTCTGGGCGGCGGCATCTTCGGAAATAACTCAACACTCGGCGGCTCTTCGCTCGGATTGGGGCTTAACAACAGTGCTATGGCTAAGTAAGTCGCAAAACTTTATGACCGGTCATCTACCTTATTAGTATGGCCAAGTAAGTCGCGCCAAACTTTATGGCCGGTCAACTGCCTTATTAGTATGGCCAAGTAAGTTGCGCCAAACTTAATGGCCGGTAAGAAAAAAATATCTAAAATCGTCTTCAAAGACTTTGGTTCGTAATTTATACAACATTAAACCCAGATTCAATGAATGAAGTGCGTAGAAGTTTTTCTAGCTTCTGGTCTCGAAGAACGAATAGCTAATTTTAAACTATATTGCGTGTTTTGTATTATGAACAGTTTATCCGGTGCGTCGGCGGCCGGCAATGTACATGAGCAGATCTTGGCGCTCGCAGCACGACCGTACGGAGACTCACCGCTTTTCAAAGATCTACCTGATTCATGTAAGTATATATACAAGGTTAGTTTTGTTATATTAGTGGGATATTCTGTCCCAGGCACTACAGTGTCCCGTTAAGTGTAGGCATAAGTTGCCTCCTGACGCTGTATATATCACGAGGCACACATACATGAGTCCCTCATTGCCTAGTTGTGGCCAAGGCTTGTATAGTACTTTTCTCAAATAATGCGCGGAAATTAAAACCAAGTACCTAGGCAAAACTTTTTAGTTGAAAACACAATTACTTTTCAAAACCAATAACGAACAACGAAGTTACAGTGTTCATTTGTTTTTTTTTTCAATAATCAGCTTTCTATTTGAAAACCTGTTCGAAATTTGAATAAAACCTTTGATAAGTTACCTCCTTGGTGGCCATGTTATGGAGTAAAAGATCGTTCCATTGTTAAATAACACGACAGGATTTTATCTGGCCGCTAAATACAACAGTAATGGATTTTCATACATTTTTATCTGGCCGCTGCTCGCATGTGTTTGGCCAGTACTGCATCTTCGATTTATCTCGAAGAAGGTTGTCAAAATAATGCTTTAATTTCCAAGCATGTTTGAGAAAAGGCCTATTATTATTCTGTTCACAGCGACAACAGCAGAGGACGTGTTGAAGCCGACGAATCCGAACGCTCAAGCAGCAATAATGGCTCGGTCTAACAGCGCGTACCGCGTGACGTCACCACCAGCTATACGCCTCTCATTACGGCCCAGGACTTCAACACAAGACAAGGTAATCTAAGCGCTCGTGGCCTAGGCTTACTTACTTAATCTTCACCGATTATCTAAGTTATGCGACGTTCTGTGCGGTCTTTATTACGGCCCAGGACTTCTAAGCAGGACAAGGACTCGTGACGTAGCTTGCTTAGATCTTTACCGGTTATCTAAGTTATGCGACGTTCTGTGCGGTCTTTATTACGGCCCAGGACTTCTAAGCAGGACAAGGTACTCGTGACGTAGCTTGCTTAGATCTTTACCGGTTATCTAAGTTATGCGACGTTCTGTGCGGTCATTTATACGGCAGGTGACCGTTAGTGGCATTTATATCTGAGTGATTCCTGTAAGGGCACGTTAAACTGTCGGTCCCGGCTCTAGCAGTCGTTAAGCTATTATAAAACTGTAAAAAAGCCAAAAAATAAAATTAAAGGTATGGATAAACTAAATATGCAGATCTACTAAATAAACAATTCTGATTCCGAAAATAGAGTTTGTCTGTTTAACTGTTTGTTTGTTCGCGGATCACGCCTAAACTACTGGACCAATTTCAACGAAACTTATACCATTCGGAAACCCTTTTTCCGGATTGAAACATTTGAAACATAGGCTATATTTTATTTAAATCAAAGACGTTGATTCTTAGATACAGCTTGAACTCTCTAAACCAAAAACAGCCATTTGTTACGAGCTTCATCGTAAGCTGGTTGACAGATATTTTAGCGGAAAGTTTAATAATAAAACCGGTCTTGTTATCAAAACAAATACCTTTTAATTTTGTTCCAGAAATCCCTATTCGACGGGCTAGAGGAATCTGACTCGAGTTTGGAAGATAAGTTGAGTTTAAAGCCGAGTCGTAAGAGACTCGTGCTGCGTCCCAACCAGAGGAACGACAGTAACAATGACTCTGTTGATAACCACACCGGAGTTTCATTTAGGTATGTAATTAGTCCCGACATATGCCGGAATACTCAAATGCCACTTTTAAGTTCACGCTTAAATTATTGCCATCTCTTACAAATGAGTAATGTCAAACAGAGGCAGAGCAATTTTAAGTGGTGCTTAAACTTCAGTGACGTTTCAGTATTCCGGTAATAATTTTGTTAACCAATGGAAGAAGCATCTGCCCACCTGTTTGGTCCACAACCTCTTACAATAGTAACGCACCTTTTTTTTTACATATGCAGCTTTTTTTTATAACTAAATGATGGAAACGATGAATTGGGTATCCGCTAGTTCCCTTATACGTCACTATTTTGTAATTACTAAAAAAAAACGTATGCACAGTGTCTGAAACTGATCACATTTAGGTAGCAAAAACTCAATAAATTTAATAAAAAATATATCCCAAAAAAATTATAATAATTAGTTATTCGTTATCCGTACGTGCCTACTACTGAGTCTACTGACCCAAGTCCCATTCATAATTCTGTCTCGCTCCGAACGCGTCGCTTGCGCATTTCACGCAATACTAACTAAATTGTGAAGGATTTTGATTAAAAACAAACCTCGATGACTTGGTAGAAGTTAAATATTAAAAAATCTTGACAGCGCCAATAGTATTAGTAGCCTCTGCTGCTACTGGTAATTGTTTGGTAATTACAAAATGGTGATGTTTATTTGGGAATGCGTTCAATCACAAGTCTTGTTCTGCTAACTTGTTGATTGGCCATCCAAGTTGCAGACGCCATGTAAAGTCCCACCTCAAAACTTTGGTCAAAAAAAGCATGCCTATAAATTTTAAACAGAATTCAAAATAGGATGTTCTGAATTCGGTTGTATTTATTTAGATCACAAGAAGAACCACCGCTAGAAACGAACGGTAATGTGGCGAACAATGAAAAGGCGTCGGAGAATCGCCCCAACGACGCCGAGAGGGTTAAGAAGATCATAGATTTCCCGAATAACAATAGTAAGTGGCATTTAAAAAAAATATATAGTGTCTTTTTGTGAATGTGTGTGCTTATTGTTCAGAAAGAGGGGCTTGGATTGAATTCCGGTTTTTAACCGGTTTTAGCTGATTATTTTGTATGATGGTCCAATGATATTGTGTAGTTGGGCAGCAGTGGAGAACTCGCGCAGGACCGGAGAGACTGTGGGTGTATACAGGCTTAATAGATAGATAGATTTTGTATGGGTCTTAGCCATGTTTCATAAAAACCGGTACATTACATTCATCTCTTTTTGTGCTAACTTTAAAAAAATGGTCAATAAACGTTATTTGAATTAAAATCTCAAAGCATTTGTCAAAGTATACAAGGTCCTATACTAACTATCTATGATGAAATCGTCTATTGAGTTTTCAACGTCTGTTTTAAGTTTTTCTATAATTTTCTTTTCTATACTGAAGATATCACAACGAATTGTGTACATAAGGTTTTGAAAAGACGCCATAATAGGAGTTCTTGTAATCCTTCCTACTAATAATATTATAAACGCAAAAGCTTGTATGTATGTATGTTTGTTCCTCTTTCACGCAAAAACTACTGTACCGATTTGGATGAAACTTACAATATATATTGTTCGTGACCTGGATTAACACATGGGCTACTTTTTATCCTGGAAAATCAACGGGATTCAACGGGACGTGAACTCTTCAGAAACGCCTATAAGACTTCGCATTGCAAATTGCACTTCTAACCCTGCGCAGACAAAGTCGCTGGCACCAGCTAGTAAATTGATAAAAGTATTGGTTTCACAGGTGAAGCGACGGTCGATACGCAAAGCTGGCTCGGAGCTTCTAAACTGCCTTGGAGTGAGAAAGAGCAAGCTATAGAACCCACACCTCGACTATATCCCAACTTAGGTTGGTACCTACCTCATAATAAACAACAAAGACGGGTATTGAGCTACGCCATGGAAAAAAAACACCAAGCAAGCAAGCTGGTATTAGTGGCTAACACTGGTGACGGAGTTTTTAGACCGCCTTAAGGCCTCCGTCGTGGCTTTTTAGCAAAAAAATAGGCAACTTTCAAATATGACGTTGTTACGCTTGTCAGTAGAAAGATGTATGTATGTTTGTTACTCTTTCACGCAAAAACTACCGATCCGATTTGGATGAAATTTGGAATATATCTTGTCCGTGATCTGGATTCAAACATAGGCTACTGTTTATCCCGGAAAATCATCGGGATCCAACGCAACGCGAGTAAAGTCGTGTAGCTAGTAATGTACAAAAACTCTGAAGAAACACATTATTCATATAATTACGAAGAAAACTTTATTTTTCTCAAACATGCTTGGAAATTAAAGCATTATTTTGACAACCTTCTTCGAGATAAATCGAAGATGCAGTACTGGCCACACACATGCGAGCAGCGGCCAGATAAAAATGTATGAAAATCCATTACTGTCGTGTTTAGCGGCCAGATAAATTACATACAAAACTCATTACTGTCGTGTTATTTAAAAATGGAACGATCTTTTACTCCATAACATGGCAACGAAGGAGGTAACTTATTTATTCAAATTTCGAACAGGCTTTCATATAGACAGCTGATTATTGAAAAAAAAAATGAACACTGTAACTTCGTTGTTCGTTAATGGTTTTGAAAAGTAATTGTATTTTCAACTAAAAAGTTTTGCCTAGGTACTTAGTTTTAATTTCCGCACATTATTTGAGAAAAGTACTATACAAGCCTTGGCCACAACTAGGCAATGAGGGACTCACGTATTTTACACGTACTTCCCTCATTGCCTCTGTTGCGGGCCGCTGCAGTAATGTACTATTATGTTACAGATATCGACAAATCGGGGCATCAAATTGACGATTCCGAAAGACGCTCTAGTTGGTATGTACCCAGTAGACTACGATACTGTCACAAAGAGATTTATTTATTTATTTATTTTAAATACATACATTAGGTACCTTGGCAGACCATCAGCCAGATGGGTGGATGATATCGATACAGGGGAAGACCCTGGATGCAAAAAGCCCAAAACAGACACGAGTGGCGTTTATGTGAGGAGGCTTATGCCCAGCAGTGGGCTACTACAAGCTGCCTATGATGATGATGATGATGATGATGAATGTAGCATATACCACCCTGTATAACAAAAACATCTTCCTAAGGGGATTTCTTTAATTTTATTCCAGTATTTCCCTGCCGGCAGCCGCTGGAGGCGCTAAGGGGATTATTGGACAAAAGTTCCAGAAATACCCCACGCAGGAGACTCACGCAGGGGAAAACTGGAATGAGCCTCTGCCCTGTATAATATAATGTTCTTTTACAGGCTAACAACTAAAACACTGCGCAAACCTCTCGCCGTGAATCTCGATTTGGCTGAGAACTCTGTGCGTGAGCTCGGAGTGCGCTCTGCTATCATCTCTCCCGCTAAAGACAAGGAAAATGATGATGTTTTGTCCGGTAAGTTATATACATAGAATCAATGTAAATAAGCCATTTCACTAGGGTGACCATAAACCATTAAAATGAAGTGTCAAGTGAGATATTTGAAATAGTATCAGTCAAGTCATTCGTCGAGTCGGCTGTCGTTTGTTTCGAAGGCAAAATGGTGGATTTTCCTTCAAAACTTTGATATTTTTTTAGGGAAACCAACACACATTTATTCTAATGGCTCAATGGTGTAAAGTGGTTTCTCTGAATGTGAAAATCCACCATTTTGCCTTCGAAACAAACGACAGCCGACTTAACGAAGACTTGACTTGACTTATATTATTTAAAATTCATCACTTGACACTGGCAAAATTGTCTGTCGAAAGTATAGAAGAAGAAGAAGAAGAAGAAGAAGAAACTTTATAGAAATCCTAATGTATTCTTATCCCTTCCTATCCTAGGTATAACAAAACTAGCAACTTCACTGTCATTCTGTCGTCACCGGTGGGGTGACCATGCGTCTTGCTCTACCTGTGAGAAAATATCCCATCAAATCAGCGGGATATATGGTTACTATCATATACTATCTATCCTTTCCTATAGGTCTTATACGGTCTTATTACAGAATGGGGACTAAAGAAAGTTACGGTTTAAACGTCAAGGTTTATACCCGGGCGAATTAAGCGGTGTAGCGGGGGAAGTATCGAGTTCCGAGCCAGGGCCTTTACTGTAAATAATGATTACCGAAGATTCGGTAGTGACGTTTGCGTTACACTGCGCAGTAACGCTGTGACTTCGTAATTTTCAATGTAGGGCCGCAGCATTGTTATGGACTTTGACGGTCCCAATACTAAATAAATAAGTAAAATTATCAACTGTGTTCATAATCTTTTAGTTTTATCCTGTAAATGTCTATTGCAATACGGTGACACTAGTTTGAAAGTTACGAATCGTACACATTTTGGTGCAGCTGACTGTACTTTAATTATTTTTTTATGAATACTAATAAGTAGCTCTACCCGTGTGTTAATTTATTGTCGCCATTGTAGAAACATGCTGTATAAGGATACAAACCTCCAAATTGTATACTTCTAAGACTTATAGCTTAAGCTGTGCGTTGATTGTCAGTCAGCTTCAAAAGAGTTTTATATATTTACATTATATTTTAAACTTTATACTTGTTAAACAGTATCTGAAGAGGAAAATGTGGCGCCACGTGACCTAACGCCGCATCCCACGGGAATAAAATGTACGCGACCTGGATACTACACTATACCATCCCTGGACGAGATGACGAGTAAGTTCCAACCTTATTTCAATACGCATAAGGTGCAGGTCTAGCATAACACGTTACGAGACAAAGATGCAAGGTAGATTGACCTCTATTGCTACAAATATAAGATCTGTATCGTCTGAAAGGGAATAATTGTACGCGCCCTGATACATCATACCTGCGGGCCTAAGATGCGCACCGCGAGATATTTGTCATGTCCGTTCTGTCAAAATGTAAGCATTTTGTACGAGTTGAGGAACTATTGCATTATCTGTGGTACCTAATGGTGTCGACAAAACGCGCCATAATGTACACTTTTGACACTTGTTAGTCGTCGTACCTCTCTGAGGACGAGATAATAGTCATGCAGAAATGTCAAAAGTTGAAAATTCAAAGGCGCGGTTTCTCGACAACATCACCACAGATAATGCAATAGTTCCTAAACTGGTACAAAATGCTTACATTTTGACAGAACGACATGACAAATATCTCGCGGTGCGCATCTTAGGCCCGCAGGACGAGTTGAGTAGTAACTTTAACACAAATGTTTATTCTCTGTGGAAGTCGAACCCATGACCCACAGTGCGGAAGGCAGAGCTATAACGCCTGTCAAATTAACTTATAAAAGAAGAGAACGCACCTAGATTTATTGATTAACTGTAACAACTATTTTTTAACTAAAACAATATATTTTGTCTAGGTTACATGCGTTCTGACGGTTCGTGTGTGGTGCCTCACCTAACAATCGGACGTACTAACTACGGCAATGTGCACTATGACTCGGAAATGGATGTCGCTGGACTAGATATTGATTCCCTTGGTAAGTAATTCTGAAACTCTTTATTGTATAGGTAGCGTCATTTAAAAAGAACGCTGACGGTAAACATGTTTTGAATTATATTTAAGGATAATTCTATATAATATATTTTTCTATATATTATATAGAAGCTAGGCTTGCTTAGCCAATCTTCACTGATTATCTAAGTTAAGCAACGTTCTGTGCGGTCACTATTTGGATGCTGCTGGTATTGCTACCGATTATTGTACAGACTTGATATGCGCTGGTCAAACAAAATAAATGGTGCAAAGTGGTCACTGACTGGTACCCACGAAATGGCAAGACGATTTCAAACTCACAGCCAGCCCTAATTGGTGGAGAGTTTGGTTCTTTAGAAATTGTTTATATTTCTTTCCATAAAAACCTTATTTGTACTGCTACAAATATTTGACAACAAAAATAGCAGGTTTTATAACCGTATTTATATTTGTTCTGCAGTTCACTTCCTAAACAAAGAAGTAATAGTATACCCAGAGGATGCAGACAAACCTCCGATAGGAGAGAGACTAAATCGGCGTGCCATAGTCACTCTGGACCGCGTGTGGCCGCGGGATAAGACTGAGAGACGACCCATTAACGAACCAGACAGGTAAGATCCATTAGCCGCGTACTGACTAAGCGAGCAGCCTCGCGAGGCTGCCGCGCGAGGCAAATGCTAGGGCAGCCAGTAAGTGAACTCGGGCGAGAGTGCTCGGCCCGAATAGAGTGTTGTCGGTTTTTGTCGCTGCTCAGAAGCGCCTCAATATGTTTGCCGCGCGCAATCAAGACGCTTGTATTTTGCCTCGCTCGTTCGTTGCTCGCTCGCACCATGGATAAAGAACAGTGTCTTAAATTAATACAATTGTACGCTACAACGCACGGCCTTGCCGCGCGCGGCAGCCTCGGTAACAATCACACAGTCGAGATTGCCTCACGCGGCAAATGTACCGCGGCAAACGCTCGAGGCTGCCTCGCGAGGCCGCTCGCTTAGTGAGTACGCTATTGACGAACAGGTAAAGCCCAGTAACAAACTGTCACGTCATATTCGTTGATGAACTGACTAGTACATTCCAATGCCGAACAAATAAACAGTGCCCTTGATCACGAATAAATGTGACAATCGCAAACGTATCGTAACGCTAGCGTATTCGAGATACACTGCGCGGTGACACTACAGCAGTTGGCAGTCGATCTGGCATTGACGCGCAATATAACTCGAATACGTAAACGCGGTGACTGTTAGATTTGTTCGTGATACGAGGTACAGTTGAGGTATACAAACCGTTGTAAACGATTTACAGATTGTTGAAGATGGATTACGAGGGCAAGTTACGTCGCGTGTGCGACAAACACGATACCAAATTCATTGAATATCGACCTCAGACTGGCAGTTGGGTGTTCAGAGTAAGTTTTAGAAGTCAAAGTCAAAAGTCTTTTATTCAATAAAATCTCACTGATCACTTTGAATCGTCATTACGTTTTGTTGTATTTCAGCCTAAGTATGATTACATTTTTTTTTATTGGATGAGTTGGAGCTAGTTCGTCCCAAGCTTGTTTGTCTTCTAAATAATCAGATATTTTATAGTATGCTTTTAAAAGAAGTCTCTGTTTTATTACGTTTTTGAACTTGCCAATCGACAACTGAGACACATCACTTGGGATTTTGTTAAAGAAGCGTACACATTGCCCTTTGAAAGATTTACTAATTTTTGTGAGCCTAGTGGTGGGAACAGCGAGTTTGTCTTTATTTCTAGTGTTAACATTATGATTATCACTTTTTTTGTTGAATAGATTGATATTTTTTTGAACATACAATAAGTTTTCATAGATGTACTGGCAAGGTACTGTCATTATATTTATAGAGCCAACTAATGAACGATTTCTATATTCTTCTTGGACATTTTCCACAAAGCTCTCTAGTTTCAAACTAAGCAAGGCTTGTACTATGGGAACTAGATGCAGAGGGCGTTGTGTGAAATGTCTATGAATATTTATTTATTATTTGTTTGTTTGTAGGTGGAGCATTTCAGTAAATACGGACTCACAGATTCTGATGAAGAAGACGATCCGACCCCTGAAGTCTTGAAGAGGCAACTTGTCAACCAAACTCTGCAGAAGAACGCCGCTCCTACCAGTAAGTACATAATAACCGCAGTGCAATGTATTACAAGGCACGTCCGCACTGGCCGTGATCTGTGAGCCAAAGTATCATTAAAGACAGTGTTTATTTATTTATTAAAAGGAACACCAACAGTGTGTATACAGTAACATTCCCTAATATTATTATCTAAGCGGTCCAGTATTGGTACGCACACCAAATACAGGTGAACACAACATTCAATATAGTGCAACCATTATGAAACTTAAAATTACTAATACTTATCTATTACCTATTGAAAACTAATATTGAGATCTATAGTTTAGGCAATACTTAAACGAATTATTTAATTAGATAACAAAATATATATATATATAATACTAGCTGTCGCCCGCGGCTTTGCTCGCGTGCAACCCTTATCACTAAGGGGTATGAAAAATAGATGTTGGCCGATTCTCAGACCTACTCAATATGCCCACAAAATTTCATGAGAATCGGTCAAGCCGTTTCGGAGGAGTACGGGAACGAACATTGTGACACGAGAATTTTATATATAAGATATATTTATATAAACCAAAGCATCTCAAGTACTTAGACAAACATTAAATAAAATATAAAGATTACAACAGAATTAATAACAGTGTTAATTATGGGGAAGGAAAGGGGTTCTCCGTAAAAATAAAATTGAAAAATGTAGTCTATTTTTCTGCCAAGGGAGGAGGTTTGCATCGTGTACAGACAATGATTAAACCATCAAATTCAATTCGTCATTAATGATGTTAATGATTAATGACTGAACCAACTCTGAAAATGTATACCTGTGTTTATCTTGTTTTTTTTTTAATCTTTGTGTGAGAAAAAATGCACGTAATAAGAACGATATGCCGATGACACACCTGATTTTAAGTAATAAGTTAACAACAGGTGTGTCATCGGCTTAACCCACTTGTATAAAAAAAATTAAAAAAAATTGTTTCTACAAGTTTATTGATGTTCTCTTGTTTCATTTTTCTAAACAAACCAAAGACCGCGCTAAAATATTGCCAACTCTTTTACATAAACTAGTTTCATAAACTAGCCATCTAGTTTCCATCGTACAAGCTTTGCTTAGTTTGGGACTAGAAGGCGTTGTGTTAAGTGTCCGTGAATATTAATTTATTTAATTTAATTTATAATTTATAAACTGAAACGACAAAGATGGCTATAATTTGAGCGCTGTGAAATTAAGTTTAAAAAAATGCAACAACAGAATCAACACCATAGTAAAGATTTTGTTCCAGTAAGTAAGCCGTTGGTAGGCTCATCGGCCGGACTGGGCGGCCTTGGGTTGTCTGGAGGAGGCCTCATCTCGTCAGAAGACTCCATATTCGCAATGCAACAGAGCTCTATCAACTTACTGAGCGGAGCTTCTAAAGGTAACTGTCAAGTTAAATACTATCTCTTTTGTCACGGAACTATAAAATCCTAATTATAGTTTTTTTGCACATATTTAATTGGGAAAACAAACAGTACAATCTAACTAGGATATAGTTAGATTTAGTTTTTAATTAAAATTATTTTTTTGCTGAGAAGCGTCAAACAACTTCTGATAATGAATTGAAATGAAGAATTGAAGAATAGAATTGAGAATGAATTTAATTAAATTTCCGATTGGTACTGATTTGTACCAGTTGAGCTATCTATAAATCGTTTGCAACGGTTTGTGGATAGCTCAACAACATGAAACATGTATTTTGTAAATATTGTGAATTTTGTAAATACTGTATTAGTTGTAATTTTCTTTGTAAATAAATCGTGATAAATATACTTAATTAAAATGATATTTATATTGAACCTTGTCCAATGTTATTGCACACAACATTGTCGTTTGCTATTTTTGATATTTCCTTTCAGTGGTTTAATATCTTCAGAAATGTTAAAATGTTTGATCGAGAAGTTGTTTAACGCTTGTCAGCCCCTTAACGTTCAAATTTGATTGTTATTTTCAGCTTTTGAAATGGACACGACAGAAGAGAACACAGAAGCTCCCAGTCTTTACCAAGATCACAGAGGTACACATATTAAATAGGAGTTTTATGAGCTTCAGCAAAGATTGATTAAAAAAAAAAGAACAACCAATCCACATAAAACGAACACTTAACCAACACTTAATATTGAACTCGAGAAATTAACACAGAGTGACATGACTACAATACGGAGCAAAAATATAAAGTTCCTAGGAAATACTAGACGTCCGTCTTGGTCGAAATCCAAACGCTAAGTGGTCGCGCGCTGCCTTAGGCGGCATACCCACCAGAGATGTGCAAGGCAGATAGAATCGATCACGTCACGTATCGAATAAAATGATACTATTGGTGGATTTTTCGAAAAAAATAATAATTAATAATGTGTAACTTATTGTTTTAGCGTTCGGCGTAAAGAGTCCGACAAGCGAATTGGCGAGACTGGAGAATAGACAGAGCGCACATGTACAACTAATGAAGGCGTCTTTATACGCAGACGCAGGTAAATTAATTAATAAATACTGGTGATCATTTCACAGAGCGACATCTAGCTCCAAACTAAGCAAAGCTGGTACTATGGGTGGCAGATTTCTGATAGAATATTTATACACATTTTGTTATGTAAATACACACTTACAAATCTTACAATACATATAGTAGGTGCCAAATAACACCGCAATACAGGTCCTTCACCCACCTTCACCACCCATTTTGCAAAATTCAATTTATGAATGGCTAATTCTGTCGCTTTCCATACAAACATGTCGCTAAGACAGTAATCGCTCGAATCACGTTAGTACTGTTTGTTTAACATACATAAATTGAATTTTGTGACATCGTGGTGAAGGTGGGCGAATGACCTGTATTGCAGTGTTATTTGGCACCGACTATAGTAACATCCAGGCGTAGAACAAACATCTATGTTTGCTACACACAAATGTTTGTTCTCAGTGGGGATCGAACCCAAAACCCACAGCACGGAAGGCAGAGCTAATACCAACTGAGCTGTAATGTGAAGCCTTTTTTATTCTACTGACTTGAAATAGTATATTTCATTACAAGTGCGGAACGGCTGTCATTGCAAAGAGTTCCGACAAATGGGTACAGTCGGTTGACAGTCGGAACAAGTTGCAATGACGGTTCCGCACGTGTACTGAACGACTATTTTTAATACAGTTGCGAAAAAATGAAGCAATTTAATAGAAAGAAAATTTCTGAAAAATATCGCCAACCGTAGAATATAAGCAGAGATTTTTTTTTCTTTACCCATTCTGGTGTAGGCAAAGGGAACTATGCCCATACAGCCAAGTCTTCAGTAGAATTCTTTTATTGATTGAAATGAAAATGAAATTTAATGAGATAAAATGAAATGAAACCTAACCTAACTCATTCAATCAAATCATTAAATCTGATATTGAAACAAATTAGTAGCTTCTTTTTAGAAATATGTATACGTATTTGCATGAATCATAAAAACATCTAAGAATTTTTTTAGTAAAAACTTCATGGTTGGTTTTTCTTTTTAATAGATTGAGCAACTGTATTAAAAAGAATATTAATTTTGTTTGGAAACTTGCAGATATAGAAGACGATATATCTATTTCGACTGGCGATCAACTAGTACCTATGTCCACAACAATGTCAACAATTGAAGCCAGGCCGGTTATACCTCGAGTGCTAGAACACGAACCTATAGAAATCATTGCACCACTGCTCACTGAAGGTAACTATGCTATAGAAGACGGAAGTGTGTAATTAAATTTATGTTTATACTATTATAAAACTGTAAAAAAGTCAAAAACTAAAATTAAAGATATGGATAATCGAAATATGCAGATCTAGTAAATTAACAATTCTGATTCCGAAAATCGAGTTTGTCTGTTTATCTGTTTGTTTTTTCTGCGGATAACGCCTAAACTACTGGACCAATTTCAATGAAACTTATACCATTCTGAAGCCTTTTTTCCGGATTGAAACATAGGCTATATTTTATTGAAATGAAAGACGTGGATTCTTAGATACAACTTGACCTCTCTAAACCAAAAGCCGCCTTTGGCACGAGGTTCATCGTATGCTGGTTGGCAGATATTTTGGTGGAAAGTTTCGCACGCGTACGAAGTCGCGGGTATCAGCTAGTCTACAATAATAATAATAAATATTCGCTTTGAATCTGCTCTAGTATGGAGTGACCCTAATGGTGGATACACACGTACGTACTTGCTCGATGAACATGTTTCATCCGAGCATGGCTATCTACAAATATGCTCGACCCTGCGGATACACATCGAACGTTTGTCTTGTGACTTGCATGGTCACACGTTCGCACTTGCTCCAGATCGACCAAAATCATCGAGAATGGACGTACGTGTGTACCTACCATAAGTCTGAAGCGCTCGTGGCTTGGCTTGCTTAGTCAATCCTTACCGATTGTCTACGTTAAGCAACGTTCTGTGCGGTCACTATTTGGATGGGTGACCGTTATGCATTTACAGCTGAGCGCTTCCGTGCTTCGGAGGGCACGTTAAACTGTCGGTCCCGGCTCTAGCAGTCGTTATGCCATGACGGAGGCCTTAAGGCGGCCTAAAAATTCCATCAACAAATTTGGCCACTAACTCATACGAGCGTGCATGCATAAGTCTGCATTGGAATGGACAACCCAAAAAAATTTAGATGATATCTTTACGTACTGTTAATGTATTGTTGCAGAAGTACAAATGAAACCGTTGATGGTGGAACCTCACACCATTGTTCTGAAGTACCACAGGAAGATACCTCCCTTCAAGAACACCATCGCTGGTAACTACCGTAACATTTAATAGAATTCAACATATTGATACTTATTGTCGCTTTCAGAGATGTACGTTCAAAAAAAAACTTGATAGGTGTCAAGGGACACGCGGATGGAACGAAGTTCCTTGAGGTGTTGTTTTCATATAATATTTTTTTAAGAACCTTAACGAACCCTAAAAACAAACACTTCCAACAATATAATAGAGTCCTTTTCATGAAAGAAGTCCCGCGGAAATTTCCGGAACTAAAGTTTAAAACTAAATTTTAAATTAGTTGTCAGGTGCTGTTATTGTGTTCGGATGCTAGTGCGTTTTTATTTGGTTTCTGTGATCAAAGTCTTGTTTTCAATGCCTAAAGTTGTTAAAAGTGCTGCCCGAGAAATAATACTTAAGGTCGACTACAGCGACGCGTCTGCGGGACTTCTTTCATGGAAAGGACTCTACCTACATTCATTTGTTTCGGTTGAGAACGTATAGGCACACGACATTAAAAAAGACTTCCTGCACCCATTTATTCGAATGACGTTGTCAAAGTTTGAAAAAAGTGTCGCGACATCTTTTGGTCTTAATTTTTTCCGTCTAGCCCCCTTTCGCAACCCGCGATAAGGAACTTCGTTCCAAAAATAAAATATGCTTGGACATTTCACACAACGTCCTCTAGTCCCAAACTAAGCAAAGCTTGTACTATGAAAACCACATTTCTGATACATTTACTTATTATACATTTTTATTGTAAATACATAGTAACACCCAGACACAACAAACATCTATGTTTGCATCACACAAATGTTTATTCTTGTTGAGGATCGAACCCACAACCTACAAGCATGGAAGGCAGAGCTGTTACCAACTGAGCTGTGTTACCTGTCAAATATAAATTTACGAAGATGAGTTTATTCACAAAGAAAATTACAACTAATACAGTATTTACAATATTCACAATATTAACAAAATACACATGAAACAGTTGAGCTATCTACAAACCGTTGCAAACGATTTATAGATAGCTCAACTGGTCCAAATCAGTTCCAATCGGAAGCGTGTCCAAGACACTGGCTGCATTGAGTAAATTAAAATAGTATGTTATGCAACTAGTGAATAAAAGACGGATTTAAAGCGAGGGCCATAAATGAATCACGAGCAAGTGAAGGATTCTAACGACTGAATCACGAGCGTAGCGAGTTATTCAAGTGTTAGAATCCTGAACGACGTAAGTGGTTCATGGCCCTCGGTATAAATCCGTTTTATTCAAGAGTTGCTTATTATACTTTGTACCATGATTATGAGAAAAAGTAAGATTGGAGGTTGTATAGCCTCCAATCTTTGCGCAAAAACAATAATTAGATGGAGGTCAAATATATTAGTGTGTTCTAAATTCAAACACCAAAACAGTGACTAAAAGTGCTCTTTATTCACTGTTTTCAGTGAATAAAATAAGCTTTTTAGAGGGGGAATAATGTATTATTGTGTTGCTAGGTCGTCTAGACGCGGCGTGTATAGCGGACATGTCAATATCGCGCGCGCGGCATTCGCGGGTCGGCTTCGGACCTAAAGATGCACTGGTGTATGCTACTACATTCGACAGCCTTGCGGATTTACCTAAGAGTAAGTCATTTATAGTGAACTAGATGTCGCCCGCGACTTCGTCCGCGTCCCGTTTGATCCTGTGGAATTTTCTGGATAAAAAGTAGCCTATGTGTTAATCCAGCTTACAAAATATATATATTTCAAGTTTCATCCAAATCCGATCAGTAGTTGCAGCGTGATTGAGACACAAACATCTGAACTCAGACATTTATAATATAAGTGGGACCAAATTAAAAAAAAAACACGTTATTGCTCATTAATGCAACTAAAAAAAATCATCAATTCTCAATTCAGTTGTATGTTTCTTTTAATTTAAACTTTTTTTTTATGTTTGTTTCCTCAAAACTCCTTAATTTATAAACTGATTCTTATTTTATTTAAACCCTTTCGATAAAATAAGAATTTTTAATACTTCTAGATTGGTCCCATAGAAGTTTCTTCAAAATCGATACAGTAGTTTCAGTTTTAAATAAGAATAAAAAAATATGTCATCCATGTACAAGACATTGCGTGTTTTGCTTTCCTGTGCATTTTCAATAGTGTTTACGATCAATAGAGCAATCCCAAAGAACTGCCATCATTATCATCATCTGACGATGCCGGAACATAATCAAACTGAAGTCTGTTTTCCGAATTTTTGAACTAAATTATTTTGTTCTAGATACGAATCTAAGTGAGCTTTCAAAGTACATGACAGGTAGAACAGACGACGATTGGTCGGAGCCTATTGTCACCAGACTGGCGTTGTCACAGCCTGACAGTCATTTTAATGTACAGGTAAGATACTATTTTTCACTTTTCCATAACATAGGGGGCGTCCATTAATTACGTGAGGTGTTCTAGGGAGGGAGGGGATCAAGCTAAATCTTTCCAAATATCACTTATGGGGGAGGGGGGGTCTTGGCAAATATCACGTAATTATTTTTCTCGCAGAAAACAATGTAATTATTTTTTTCAATAATCCAATACCTTTACAGCCAAAATAGAAGTTTTGAAGAATCTCGCGTATGATTAGGGGCGGGGGAAAATCTTACGATATCTCACCAAGGGAGGAGGGGGTGTCGAAAAATTCTCAAAAATGCCTCTCGTAATTAATGGACGCCCCCTTACCTACTCTGATTTCCGTCTTTTGTTGAAAGATTATTAGATAGATAGATAGATAGTTTATTTGATATACACACAGAAAATACAGAACGGACATAGAAAATATAGGAAACATAAAGATACGTACAAGAAACAAATAAATAGTAATAACTAAGCAACCGCTATAGGTAACCTAACATAACAAGTGGGCACTAAATAAATTATAAAAAAATAAACGTCAACAATAAACACTGACATTGGTAAACTCGTGGCGGCCCTAGCCACCGAACAGCCATTTGTGGCAGCCCTAGCCACCGAACAGCCATTTGTGGCAGCCCTAGCCACCGAACAGCCATTTGTGGTAGCCCTAGCCACCGAACAGCCATTTGTGGCAGCCCTAGCCACCGAACAGCCATTTGTGGCAGCCCTGGCCACCAAACAGCCACGAGAAAAAGAAGAAGATACTACAATTTGCGTAATTCGAGTTCTGTCACTTTTGGACACACCATTAGCACATTTATTTTACGAACGAAACAAACGATAGTTTTCTTGTGTTATTGTGAGTACTGTTGTATAATTTTAGTGGAATTTTAACCAATAATACTCAGGTCGTAACATAAACAGAGCCATAGGAATAAACGTGTGTAAAGTGGTTTCCCTGAATGTTGAAATTCGCTTTCAAGTTTTGAAGGGAAAATCCACCATTTTGCCTTCGAAACAAACGACAGCCCACTTGACGAATGACTTGACTTGACTGATAATAGTTAAAATATTTCACATGACACTGGCAAATATTGTCTGTCGAAATGACTGACAGAGGGCCGAATACTGAGCGTCACTCAAATTTAAACACCACTCAAAATTGCTCTGCCTCTGTTTGACATTACTCATTTGTAAGAGATGACAATAATTTAAGCATGAACTGAATATAAGTAGCGTTTGTATATTCGACCAATAGGCCATGAATAAAAGAAGAAGTACAACTAGCATCCGTTAGTAGTAAAATAACCCACCATTATTTTTTCATCATTAACAGGAAGTGCTATCCCGGCAACTGGGAATCCTCCTGGAGCACTCAACATTCGCGGAATCAGATTGCGAGTGTCCCCGACTGCAGCTATCGATAAACTCAAGGGAGCGCTACGCGGCGCTACACGCACTCGTACGAGACGCTGAGAATACCAGGGGATTGACGCAACCAGTGAGTATCTTAGTAAGCAAGCAAGCTCGTATGAGTTAAGCCGCGTATCGACTGCGCGCACCTGGCGCGCGCTTCATGTTTTTTTTTTTATACTACTAAGTAGGCAAACAGCGGTTACCGTAGCCTATGGACGCCTACAACACCCAGAGGTGCCACACGCGCGTTGCCGACCCTTGAAGAATTTTAAAACACCCTTTTTGAAGTGACCCATATTGTAGTCACTAGGGAAAGCCTCGATAGGAAGATCGTTCCACAACCTGAGTGTTCGCGGGAGGAAATTCCTCTGAAACCGGACGGTGCGCGACCACCCTGGCTCTAGGGTGTGTGGATGAATTCCCTGTCGTTGGCGAGCAGTGCGATGAAAATGACCGCGCCGAGAGTGCGTTCCGCGGAACGCGCTCCAAATATTTAGATGATCTCAACTGAGCGCGCGTGGCGCGCGTGGCAACTGTTCCAGTGCTCGTTTGTTCAACATGCAGGCCAGTCGTGTACGAGCAGCAGTCTCTCCAAGCGTCTTCTCTGAGCTGTTTATTATGATAAAAAGAACTTTTGCTATTCCACAGCAGTTCTTTTGTACCATAAAGTTGAATTAATTTACAACAACTCTGATTATCCATCGCTCGGAACGCAACGAACACACAAATTCAAAAACTTCCGTCTGAACTGACGCGCGCGCCACAGCTGAGCTTTCTTCGATGCGCGGTAAAAAACCGCCGGCCGGTGGAACGGCTCGTTCGACGTTCGTGCGTTCCAACGAACACATTGGCGCGCGTTCCAAATCGGTATCCAATGTTCGTCCTCTTGGAGCGCGTAGTCGATACGCGGCTTTAGGCTGTGTCCACAGTAAATAAATAAATATCTTTGGACATTATTATTTATTTTATTATTTTTAAAAGAATAGATACCCAACACTGGTTTACACAACACAAATCGACGTACATTTAAAAGGAAATAAAACAAGGTGCTCCCATAATTACAGGGTACCACAGCATGCACTAAAGAACAAGCAACTTATACAATAACATAAAGTAGGAAGAGTAGATAGATAGATAGATAATACTTTATTGTACACAAGGATTAAGTACATAAAAATCTTAAAACTAAGTATAGTACAATGGGCGGCCTTACCGCTGAAAGCGATTTCTTCCAGGCAACCGTAGCATGGAAAGTAACGAGCGGAGCGGTAACGGAAGGCGGTGCACAATGTAACGCAAAAAAAAACTGTCAAAAGAATGTACCTACACAATAAAAATATACTACATAAAACTTACATAAATAAAAATAAAATAAACTAATACATACTTTAATAGCAGCGTTTTACCTGAAATAAAACGCATATTAAAATACTTACCTCACTGGAAGCTTTATATTGAGAAGGCGTATCCGGTTCCGTCGTATTTCCATTCGTTTTAGTACTTTTTACCCGTGTGTATCCGGTCAAGTGGCGCCACCTGGCGGGTGCGATTCATTTGTGCTTCGTAAAATGAAACACGCCATATTGAATTCATTGGCTTAATTTCACCAGGCAGAGATTAAAGTGAAAGCTTCCAGTGAGGTAAGTATTTTAATATGCGTTTTATTTCAGGTAAAACGCTGCTATTAAACTACTGTACCGTCACTGGAAGCTTTATATTGAGACCTGTTTGTTATCGCCTGGTGTCGCCACTTGTATAATTAGGTAACCTAGCGCCAATGTGACAATTAAATATTATAGCAACAAGTATACAATAATACAATCTAGCTCTTAGTAAAAGACTAGTATAGTATTATATAATCTGTGGTAAAAGTGATTTACGAATAAACCAAAATTGAACCTGTAAGTGTAAAATATTCATTTACTATTTTTAATTACTTATGTAATAATAAGCTTAATCATTTTGCTACAATCAAAAATCATAAGTAATGTAATGATCATAATCTTATTTCACACATACATTTGTATATTTTAACCAAGCTTATTTATTGCTTTAAATAATTGTGTTACACCTACTTTCAGATTGACTGCTGCTCATATCTCTCGCCTGTAAAAATGCTGGAACGTATTAGCTGATCGCTAATTTTCTCGGCCAAGATTTCGTCAAGAGAACGATTCTCCAACCAACTCTTCCGAGAAACCGCAGATCGAACGCTTCGTGAAGGTGCTGTAATACCTGCTTGTTCAAACAACGTTTTAACCTAGACTGCTATGACAGTGCATGATGTAGGTTTAGCGATACTTCTTACCGTAACAAACAAATTAAATGATTTGGTTGTGCAACGTCTTTCATTTAAAGATTAACAGTTCTTTCAATCCATACTAACGGAGTACTAGTAAAGTATTATAATTATGATCTGTGAGCAAGGTTAAGTTAGGATGATCAGCCTAGCCAGACTGTCTATAACTACCTGCAGTCGGTTTTTGAACGGATTATCGGCCAAAATGTGATACTGCTATTTGATCGAACGCAGTGATAACGATATTTAAGAATAAGTTCAGGTCGTGGATGCGAATTCCTGAGCAAAGTAATACTAGTATAGCAGTGTGACGCGATACTTGAAACAAATTACTACTGTCTACTGTATAGTCCATTAAAAAGCAAAGTTAGTTCACTAATTTCCTAGACCGGTGGCTTGGAAGTTTTCGGATTTCATAGAGCTATTGATTTTAGAGTGTACTTAACCAAAAAATGAGAGCTTAAGAGACTGAAAGTGCTAGCGTTACATAATGTAGATGTAGAGACTACAAATTGATGTAAAAGAATAGTATAGTATGATTACTTGTTAATCAAAAGTAAATCTATTTGTGACCCCGTAGGCATTTTTACGTCAACTTTATTAGATTTACAGCAAGAAATCCAATGATTCCAAGCCACCTCATATGTTTTTAGAGTAGGCTTCCGCCAGGAATTTATAAGGAACGATAACTGTTCAGTGTTCCATGTTGTTATTGCTTCTGACCACCCTATATTTCCACACATCGAGAGTTATGTTGTCAACCAGCGGAGGTGGAAGCCCTGTCGATACGTCGATGGAGATTTTTCAGTGTCAATGGTGCTGCCAAAGCTTGAGCTTTGAAGTCGGCTCGCCAAAATACCATTGCCCACCGGGGACGACTACGAGAAATATTCCCGTTGACTGATTTAGGTGAGCAAAGACTCTGAGGACTAGAAACCGTGGTGGGAACAGCCACGCAAGTTGGTAATTCCATAGAACACTGAACGCGTCGTGAAACAAAGTTTGGCGGTCTCTTAGGTCTCGGGACATAATATAATTGTTGACATACATGTCTTCGGTCTTGTACTTACTATGTTCCTTACTTTGCAAAAACTACGTCCACACAGGCCGGTAGTAGATGCCACTCGATGAGGAAGCGACGATGACGTGCCAGATGGTCTGCAAGATTGATTTGACTTTGAAGGGCATATATAATAGCCAGCATCTCATTCCGGTTGCAGTGTAGACCTTGCTCTTCCTGCGACCAATTGCCCGAGAGGGCATCTGTTGTCAAAAAGTTCGCTGGTATGATAAAAGACAATTCAGTCCACCAAACCAGTAGGTAGGTCATTGTCGACAGATCTGGAAATCTGTTCATGAGCATTATCATTGACGATGGTTGAGTCGTTATCGAGGAACAACAAAGCTGGCAAAATTTATTATTAAATTATTATCTGAAAATCTTTTACGGTTACCTTTGTTTGTTTGAAAACTTGATCAACTTTCTGAAATATTTTTATAGATTTTTCTTTGGGTAGAGATTTTAGGTTGTCACAGGGACTCCAAGTACATATGTCGAGATATATTATGCTCTTTTGTTGAGGACTGATTTCTCGACATTGACTACCCATTTAACGTTTGGACTGCGACCTTGACATGTTCGTGAAGTAAGTCTGCTTTTTGGTATACTATCAGGTAATCTTCGAGATATACAACGATTCTGTCATACCAATTTTATCGCAATGCCTGAGCCACCTAATTTTCTTAGTATAGAAAATATTTTGAGGGCTGAAGTCATTTCTGGCAGCTCTTTGGCTGACATTTCTGCAGACAGACGTGTTAAAAGGACCCAGGTTTATTTTATTTTCGAACAAATGGTATTTGACAAGAGTATTTTCTTCCACTGTGAGTGGTAGTGCGCTAACTGACCTACTCGAAAACATTGAGTCATTCATTGTCCTTGTAAGAAGCGCTCGTGGCATAACTTGCTTAGCCAATCTTCACCGATTATCTAAGTTAAACAAAGTTCTGTGCGGTCACTATTTGGATGGGTGGCCGTTAGTAGCATTAACATCTGAGCGCTTACGTGCTTCGGAGGGCACGTTAAACTGTCGGTCCCGGCTCTAGAGCAGTCGTTGAGAGACGACGGAGGCCTTAAGGCGGCCTAAAAACTCCGTCACCAGAATTGGCCACTAACTCATACGAGCTTGCTTGCTTATTCATTGTACTTACCTTTCTGGTTTCCTCTCGGAGCATTCGAGCGTCCTCACCTCAGCTGTTTCCACGGTCGGGCCGCGAGCCCTGTTGTGAAATGAATCTCTTTCATGATTGTACCTAGTTATACATAGTTCTAGTATTGAACATTGGACAACTGACTCCTGTACTGAAAGTTGTTATGGAAACATCCACCCCGCGAGGGTGGGTTGGGTTGCTTGCTACAACAGAGCATATTATTATACAAAGGGAGACTAGGCTCGTTATTGGTAGGTACATGTGCCACGCGATGGAACTATAGACTTTCGAATCGAAAGCCTTCCGCCCGCGAGGGGCGGCTGTTGGACTGATAACATCCACCCCGCGAGGGTGGGTTGCTACAACCATGCATATGCATTGGGAGACCAGGCTTATGGATGCATGTTCCTCGCGACGGCACTATAGACCATCAAACGCCTTGCCCCCGCGAGGGGCGGCTTTTGCGCTGATAACATCCACCCCGCGAGGGTGTGTTGCTATAATCATGCATATGCATTAGGAGACCAGGCTCATCATGGGTAAACATTTCACGCGATGGAACTATAGACTTTTGATTGAACGCCTTGCCCCCGCGAAGGGCGGCTGTTGCACTGATTAGATTTCTCCTGTGAGAAACCATCAGATTTGAGTGGCTTTGCGGACACCCCCTGCTTTTCCAGGGCAGCGGTGAAAGGCTCTGACTCAAATATGTAAGTGGCAGATAGGGGTAAGTAATCTATTTAGTGACGCTTCCACTAAAAGACTATGCGCATTTCGATACTTTCGGCTCAGTGGCCGCAAACTAATTACAAAAGATCTGATGAAGTATTAGGTATGTTCATCTATAAGCAAATCAACTTTACTTTAAATAAAATAAATAAACTAGATTGTCAAAGTTTACGGTACCTATATAATTTAATTTAATTAAAATATTTGATTAATTTAATTAGAGCCGTGTGTGCCAGATGACGTAAGGTGTCATACGTTTTACCCCCTTTCGTTTGTTACCAAGTCTATGAAACCTGGAGTATGGTTAAACACCTCAGCGTATCTAACCTCGGACCAAGAGGTACTACCTAAACACTGGACCTCTAGTAGCTTTAGAAACTCTCGGTTCTTCAGCTTTGTCCTACTAAACCGACAATGCATAATTGTAAAAACAAGTTGCAAAGTCATAAACCAAGAAGTTGATGTTGATTTTGACCGTCATCACAGTTCTATCGCTACCACCGTGTAGTGAAACACAGCTTGCTGATTGAACACTAGTTTATTCACATTCGTAGGTAGATGTCATCTACAAACAGTTTTATAACTACTCACCACTAGGTACTACATTACTACAGTTCGTCCGTAGGTAACGATGTGGTCTGTGGTTTTCATAAAGCTTTCCACTAACTTCGGAGTAAATAGAAGCCTCATAAAGACAAGTTGTATTCATATTATCAGAATAGCTGGTAATAAAATTGGTAAAAATGTTTTGTAACTCACCCATATTCTGGACTAGTTTCTGCCAGGCTGGGGCTCACAGCCCATAGATAGGGTAGATAAACATTTATTCAAACTACCATAAAGAAAAAATAGCTGAAAAGGTAAGCTTAAAACTAAAATATTAAAGTATCTAAGAAAATGAGCTCGATGAGCTACTGCTGTAAGGGATAAGATAAGATAAATCTTTATTTGCTGGAGGAGTTGCTGCTGGAGCAGCTTTGAACTCGCTTAGGATCAGCCACAACTTATGGCTTACCAGCCAAAGCGGACTCATACTATCCATTCTAAATAAATAATTAATTTTTTGCACAATAAATTATACCGGATACTTAACTTTTCTAAAATAATAACTTATGTGGGTTCATGATCCGAACGGAAAACCGTTAAAAGAATTGATCACGTACAATCATTAAAAATAGAGGGTAGTACTTACAGTTTATTCCTCTTTTGCGTGTCCTTGCAGGGCCATGCTAATCTTAGTTTACTTGCACAGTTTTACTGAACAAAAGTATGGAGAATTTCACTATTTGAAATAATCCTTACTTTATATGATATATAATAATACTAATATAATATTTAAACTATATTTGCAACGGTTGTGGCAGAGAGAGCTCTGGGCACAAGTTGCTTCGACGGAATACAAAACGCCAATGAATTCAATATGGCGTGTTTCATTTTACGAAGCACAAATGAATCGCACCCGCCAGGTGGCGCCACTTGACCGGATACACACGGGTAAAAAGTACTAAAACGAATGGAAATACGACGGAACCGGATACGCCTTCTCAATATAAAGCTTCCAGTGACGGTACAGTAGTTTAATATTAAATACAATGCTAAGTAAAATAGGAGTAAGTTAGATAATACTGTCTAAGGTTATTTTTAAAAGTTTGGAGTGATGACGATTTCTTGATGTCCACTGGCAGAGCATTCCACAGGCGCACAGCTTGTACCGTGAATGACTTGCCGTAAAATGAACTGCTATGCACTGGTGTCTTGAGGGCAAGATTGTCTGATGAGACCTTAGAGAAAAAGTGTTGGAATCATGGAGAAATTCGAACCTTTCCTTAAGATAGTTGGGATAGAGCGGATTGAACAGAATAGAAAACGAACAGAATTGAATAGAACAGAACAGAATAGAGTATTAGAGTATTGGTTCACAAAAACAAAAGTAAGACATTACACACAACACCCTCTAGTCCCAAACTAAGCAGAGCTTAGTAGGCGAACTGTTAGCGGCCGACTGAGCACCAAAAGCAGTAAAACAAAAAACTAAAGTGAGCACAAAACTAGCAAACTGTGGACACTCCATTTCAAATATATGGAAGGGCGTACTAAACCGATACGCCGCAAACTCAGTCGGCCGCTAACTATTTGCCTACTGTGGACACAGCCTTAGTGGCCAACTCTGGTGACGGAGTTTTTAGGCCGACTTAAGGCCACCGTCATGGCTTAGCAACTGCTAGAGCCGGGACAGTGTAACGTGCCCTCCGAAGCACGGAAGCGCTCAGATGTAAATGCCACTAACGGTCACCCATCCAAATAGTGACCGCGCAGAACGTTGCTTAACTCGATAGCTACGAGCGCTTCGAGTATCTTAGTAGTTACCTCTAATAAATACAATACAATCCTATCCTACTTAATATGGTGTGCACTTTAATTTATCGCATTGGTACACGTTTTTTGGTCGGAAAACTTGTTTGGATCAATGTGATATTTTTACTGAACCTTTGCATTGTTATTCTCTCGACCCTGAAGCTCTGCAATTTCACATAATTACATTTAGTTATATTATATCTTCAAAAATGTTGAAATGTGCGAGCGAGAAGGTTGTCTGCCTTTACCCTACGCCTTAAACTCTGGTGAAAAAGCATTCTAAAACCTAATATTTGGTTACAGTTTGGAGTGAGCGGCGCCTATTGCTTCGAAGTGTGGAAACTATGCGACGCGCTCTGGGGTGCTGATCTCGAGAATGATGGTAAGTGATCATCCACCAGCTGGTTGACTGAGCTTTCCTCGGTATTTTTTTAGTATTTATTTTTATGTAATAACCAATATGCAGTACTTATTTAGTTAAAAAAGGTTCTATGCTCATTTGATTTCAAGTAATTTCAGCAGTGACATCTATCTTTGTCACGAACAAAACATGAGCGGTCAAATGCTAAACACTGCCATCTACTAACGATAAGAAGTATAACTTCAAAAAATAGTATTATTATTCGCCAATAGATGTCGGGAAGAGTCACATTTTTCTGTTTAAGTGTTTACTTGAAAACACGAATAAAACTACATTTTCTGAAAATGAGTCCTCTGTATACTAAATTTTATGAAAATTGTTTAGAGCCGTTTCCGAGATTCAGAGATAAATATACAAGAATTGCTAGTTTAAAGGTATTAGATAGATAAATTTGTTTATTATTATGACAGGTATACCGGGTACCGACAACCAGTCCATAGTGAACCGTCACAGGAGATTTCTGTCATGGCTGACGGCGGCCGTCGCTGACGTCACTGACGAGGAACTCTCAAGAACAACGGAAGGAGAGAAAGAAGATGGTAAGTGGTAAAAGAGTGATTCTGTTGGTGTTCTTTTCTAAACTTATTTGACAGCACTAAAATGATAGTTGTCTTTGTCGTTTCAGTTCATGAGAAAGGGAAGGCAACTTTTAATTTTATTATTTTAGAATATCCTACTAATATTATAAACGCGAAAGTTTTTAAGGATGTATGGATGGGTAGATGGATGTATGTTTGTTCCTCTTTCACGCAAAAACTACTGATCCGATTTGAAACTTGGAATATATATTTTCCGCGCCCTGGATTTACACAAACTTTTTACCACGGAAAATCAACGGGATCCAACGGGACGCAAACTCTTCAGAAACGCCTAGAAAATTTCTCATAGCAAATTGCACTTCTAATCCTGCGTTGACGAAGTCGCGGGCACCAGCTAGTCTGGAATACGTGAAGATATGGTTTCAGGAGGTATGTAATTGTGTTGTTGTATTTCAGAGAACGACGGTCACAGCGCTAGGATCTGGACGCTGTTACTCGGCGGTCGCGTGTTGGAAGCGTGTCGCGTCGCCAGGGAGAACGGAGATTTGAACATGGCTACACTCATCGCACAGGCTTCTGGTAACATTAATATTTGTACTCTAGTACCTCGTCGAGTTATGAATATGAGTGTGGCTGGGTACGCAAGTAGAGGAAGGCCGAAGAAGTGGTTGGATTATATGAAAAAGGATATGAATGTGAGAGGAGTAGATTCAGAGTTGACGAATCAAGTTGGTCGGCACAACATGTTTTCTTCTTCCACTCACTCCTATCGTGAGTGGAAGAAGAAAACATGTTGTGCCGACCCCACAAGCTCTTAATTTGAATGCAATTTATTTTATTACCAATATATAAAACTCTTTTGAAGCTGACTGACAATCAACGCACAGCCTAAACTATAAGTCCTAGAGGTATGAAATTTGGAGGGTAGTATCCTTATATAGTGTAGGGATACACTAAGAAAGGAATTTCGAAAAGTCGCACTCTAAGAGGGTCTAGAACGTGAGCAAAGCCGCGGGCGACGGCTAGTTACCAAGACGTTTTTAAGCCAAGTTAGATTTGTATGGGTTTTTAGGGGTTCTAGGGTTTGTATTTTTTACTTTTTTACTACAATTTCCGCTAATTCGATTATATTTGTAGGTGACCCATCCTTCCGGTCGCTGATAGCGCGTCAATTGACTCTCTGGCGAGAATGCGGCGCTGACACTCTCATTTCAACATACAAACTAGCAACACTACAACTGCTTACTGGCTCGGCTCCGGCGCCGCAGCTATGTGACGCCGATTGGCGACAAGCATTGTGTGCCACTGCTAGGTAAGAAAATACTATAACTAGTAGTTCAAACAGAAAAAAAAGAAAGAAAGAAAACCATTTATTCAAACCACTTAAATAACATGAAAAAATAAAAAAGAAGATCTTTAATTAATACATACCTAAGGTGATCTGTACACAAAAAAACAATTGTCGGTAAATTTTTGAGTACTTTATATGTCTATTCCGTGTTTTTGTGAAGGGTCCGACAGGGTTTAGTACTATATATAATTGAATTTTGCGACATCGTGGTGAAGGTGGGTAAATGACCCTTATTGCGGTGTTATTTGGCACCTACTATAGCACTTATTTCTTTCATTGCATAGTGATGCTCGTTTGCACGCCCTCAGTGCGTTGTGATGTAGCAGAGATGGGTACCTACGTTGGTAGTACTGCCTCGGACGAACTCTTTTACAAAAAGCCCTATTTCTACTAACGCATAATGATGGCTAAACTTCATTCGTTTCTTATCGTTTACCTATTTTTCAATTTCAAAAATCTAAGTAAATAAATAATTAAACATTCATGGACATTTAAGATAAGATAAGATAACGTTTATTCAGCCACCACAATAAAAAAAGTGAAAACAAGAAATAAAGGTAAAAACTAAAATAACAAACTATAAATATATCTTATATCTAGACGAAACCATATAGAATAAATAACACAATGCCTTCTTGTCCTAAACTGGGAACTAGATTGCTGATAGAATACTGATATTTTTTTTTAATACAGTTGCTCAAAAAGTGGCGTATTGCAGGGACGGATAGCGTTCGGGATGTGGGCTATTACACACTCGTGCTTTTTTTTTACCTTTCCCGAACTCGTGCGTTCTCTATCCCAACTGTCAAAATAATGTCTATTAAAAAGAAAAACCAACCATGAAGTTTTTACTAAAAAAAATCATAGAAGTTTTTATGATTCATGCAAATGCGTATATTTCTAAAAAGAAGCTACTAATTTGTTTCAATATCAGATTTAATAACTTGATTGAATGAGTTAGGTTAGGTTTCATTACATTTCATCTCATTAAATTTTATTTTCATTTCATATCAATAAAAAAATTCTACTGAAGACTTGGCTGTATGGGCATAGTTCCCTTTGCCTACCAGAATGAGTGAAGAAAAAAAAAATATCTGCTTATATTCTACGGTTGGCGCCATTTTTCAGAAATTTTCTTTTTATTAAATTGCTTCATTTTTTCGCAACTGTATTAAAAATAGTCGTTCAGTACACGTGCGGTACCGTCATTGGAACTTGTTCCGACTGTCAACATTAGACATTTGTCGGGACTCTTTGCAATGACAGCCTTTCCGCACTTGTAATGAAATATACTATTTTGTAAATACATATTTGTAATACATAGACACATACTAATTTCCACAATTGTTCCAGATATCTGTGCGCGCAAGTACCGTCGCTAGAACAAGTGGTGCGTCGCTACGAGGCGCAGTTCACTGCAGACGAGGTTGTGGACCTGACTGTACTGCCTGCTGATGAGATGGGCATGACGCATCCTCTACCGCCGTATGCCAACCGCACGGACAACGTATACGATGTATGTATTGTACTGTCACCTTACTCACCACTTGCCTCGGCTACTGAGGAAAACTTGAAGTTACTTTTTATCGTGCAAATTGAAGCGCTCATTGCGTAGCTTGCTTAGCCAATCTTCACAGATTATATAAGTGAAGTAACGTTCTGTGCGGTCACTATTTGGATGGTTAGTGGCATTTACATCTGAGCGCTTCCGTGCTTCGGAGGGCACGTTAAACTGTCGGTCCCGGCTCTAGCAGTCGTTAAGCCACGACGGAGGCCTTAAGGCGGCCTAAAAACTCCGTCACCAGAGTTGGCCACTAACTCATACGAGCTTGATTTGATCGTGCAAATTACACGTCATATAAATACATAATTTTTATACCCTAGGTATAAATATAGGTATTACAAAATTATTCAAATAAATTAATAAAATTAAATTGTATCTAAAAATCAAATAAACTAAAATTGTATATAATAATAATAATTTAATGATTTTATCACTTACAATCATTTAAGTTGTTGATCAACTTGGAATGAAGGAGGAAGAAAACTAAAAGGTAATTTTTATCCCGGAAAATCAACGGGATCCAACGGGACGTGAACGAAGTCGCTGACGGAAGGCAGTTTATCATTTAATATTTTATTTATATTTCAGACCGGTAACAAGGTTCGAGTGCAAGATCTCCGGTACGAGTTGATTCGGGCGCGCGCGTTCAATACCAGACCGAGACTACGACCCGCACAGTATACTCCTGATCCACTGGACTACAGCCTTTGGTAACCAGACTGGCGAAACTCTCGAGCTAGACTCGTGCTTTCGAAAAACGAACAATGCATAATACGGGGGGTCAAAATTTGAATCACGTTTCATACAAAACGGGATTTTCAGTGTGTAATTTTGGTAGAATGGGAGTCCCGCTTCTAACTAGACTCGTGCTTTCGAAAAACGAATAATGCATAATACGGGGGTCAAAATTTGAATCACGTTTCATACAAAACGAGATTTTCAGTGTGTAATTTTGGTAGAATGGGAGTCCCGCTTTTAACTAGACTCGTGCTTTCGAAAAACGAATAATGCATAATACGGGGGTCAAAATTTGAATCACGTTTCATACAAAACGAGATTTTCAGTGTGTAATTTTGGTAGAATGGGAGTCCCGCTTCTAACTAGACTCGTGCTTTCGAAAAACGAACAATGCATAATACGGGGGTCAAAATTTGAATCACGTTTCATACAAAACGAGATTTTCAGTGTGTAATTTTGGTAGAATGGGAGTCCCGCTTCTTACGTAGGAACTACGTATTACATATTCTTTGTTGGTAACTATAACTATAATGGTAGAACTAGCGAAGTATGTAAGCATTCCTTACACCTATATGTAAATGTAGCTAAGTACCTATGGTTAGTCGCAAAACTCAAAAAGGTCCAAATAATTTATAAGTTTAAAAACTTGATAAACCGACTTAAATTTGATGGTAGTTCATTGAGCTTGTTCTATTGAACATAAACACCATTGAAAAGTCACAGGAAAGAAAAATACGCCGGTTTTGATAATTTTTTTATAAGACCAATCTACAGACAAAAAATAGTAGATTGTAATACAAGGGTGCGAAATCATATTTTTACGGCGAGGGTGCTTTTTTGAATCTAGAGTGATGTGAAGGATTCTAGAGTAGAATCCCGAGCTTAGCGAGGGATTATTTAGTAGAATCCTGAACGTAGCGAGGGATTCAAAGTACGTCGCCCGAGCCAAAAATATATTTGGCTCCCGAGTGGTACACTCTACTTTTCATCACCCACTATGAGAAAAAAAAGGCACATAAGATAAGATAAGATAAGAACATTCTTTATTGCACAAAAATGAAGTACATAGGCGAACTTAAAGCGAAGATATTCCAAATTCAAAAAGTGCGCGGGAAAGTTAATTCCGGCGCACTTATTTAATAAGTGGTGCGCCGGAATTAACTTTCCCGCGCACTTATTGTTTCTTATATAAAACACCACCTTTGGGTGCATATAAAGGCGAACCAGTCGTTCTTTTCGAATAGATGTGATGAAAATAAATTTACAAATCGGTTCATAAATGACAAAGTTCTGAGGTAACAAAAAATTGAGATCCTCTTTCGGAGTCAGAATCCAAAAAAAATATAGGTACGGTCTTTTGAAGTTATAACTAAAACATACCTACGTTTTGTTACAGTTTCGCTCTCGGCGTATGGTTCGGAGATTTGTCATCTGAATGCGCGGCGGGCGCGGCGCGACAACTAGAAGCTAGCGGCGCCTGGCACAGAGCTGTGCAAGCATTGTGCTATCTACCACACGACTCACAGTGAGTTTATTTCATTTACTAGCTGATACCCGCGACTTCGTACGCGTGCGGAATTTTCCACCAAAATATCTGTCAACCAGCATACGATGAACCTCGCTGCTTTTGGTTTAGGGAGGTCAAGCTATATCTAAGAATCCACGGCTTTCATTTTAATAGAATATAGTTTATGATTCAATCCGAAAAAAGGGTTTCTGAATGGTATAAGTTTCATTGAAATTGGTCCAGTAGTTTAGGCGTGATCCGCGAACAAACAAACAGATAAACAGAAAAACTCGATTTTCGGAATCAGGATTATTTATTTAGTAGATCTGTATATATAGTTTACTCATATCTTGAATTTTAGTTTTAGGCTTTTCTACAGTTTTATAATAGTATAGATTATTCTGAGTTAGACTACAAGTGTTAAGAATGTTATTTAATCCAACAGACGAGGCCATCTAATCCGCGGCGTATTATCGCGCAACGCACCAGCGCAAGCTGACACGCCCGAGTTAGTGAGCCGCCTTCAACTGCTCAAGAGACTGAGGGTCCCTGATAAATGGTTGCTGCTATCACAGGCTCATAGAGCTAAATATGAGGTATGTACTGTGATAAACAGTGAAAGCTGACCCCTGTGTGCTAGAGAGGTGTTCTTGAGACTAAAGCTCAAGAAGACATGGTTACTGCTTATAGAGATATGTAACGTGTCATCCAGTATAAGTTGCCCCTTCTGAGTTAGTGAACCGCCTTCAACTGTTCAAGACACTGAAGATCCCGGATAAATGGTTATGCCGGCCGGTACACATTTTATCCTTACCTCTCAGTGATAACTCAGTGCAATGCCTCACAGAGAGCGTCTTCGGTGTACGACGTGTACGTACTAGGGTGTCCAAAACCGGTTTTGAATTTGCGGTTTTGAGGGCCCAAAACCGGAAACCGGTGCTAGCCCCGGTTTTTAGTATCTACGACTTTGAACGAGAAAACAATACCTATTCTTAACAAAATCCTAAGTGGACTAAATTAATTGTTTAATTAACATGAACTTAAAATATATATAAAGCTTAGATAACTGAGATCAAATCAACAATATTATACTTTTAACATACAAACTATCAATCATCATCTTAAGATACTAAACACAACCAAAAGTTCTTAGTTTCTATAGTATAATTCAATAACTGGAAAACCGGATTCAACTCCGGTTTTGTCTCTCAAGCCCGGTTTTGAAAAATCGTAGTTTTTGAGTCCGGTTTTCAGGAAAACCGGAAACCGCGTTTGGACGCCCTAGTACGTACCCTAAATCCATCACGACAGAGGAAGCCAAGTCATATAGCGACACAGCAATAGTTGCTAGGATTGAACGCGAACCAACTCTTTACCTAAAAGCTGTACTTACTATGCAAAGATTACTTATTGTATATTTTGTTTCCATTGCAGCGTTTGCCGCGCGTCGAAGCGACACATCTAGTGGCCGCGGAGCAATGGAACGCGGCACATAAAGTTCTTATCGAAGAGCTACTACCCGAAGCAGTTTTAGCAGGTAATTGGTATAATGTGTGAAAATGTTTGAAGGAATAGGCCTATACTATAGGTAAACTACGTATATCTGTACACTTTCTGCAAATTGACAGGGGTTTGTCAAACAAAATCACCCTCCCATCAAAACCACCTCTATCCAAAGTGGTCTCATATAAATAGTTCACTTACAGCCACACTCAGAAAGCTTCATTAAATTAGTCCTAATGAGCGTTTAACTAATTAGCATTAAATCTGTTAATTAACGGTACATCCCAGAGACATAATTTAAGGGTTCATTAACTAATGACACTTTTAGGTATCCGTAGGGCGGAGCATCGTCGATTCTCGGTCGATTCACTCTATCGATTGCTAATTATCTGTAGCAAACTTACTTCTAACTGTCAATGTCAAGTCAAATATTTTCATAAAGTCAATGTCAAATAACTTTCAGAAGGTATTCGTTTTCTTCAATTGATGTTGTTGTTAGTAAAGTTCGCCGAACAAATAATCAAATTTTGTGTTTTTGTGAATTATTTGATCATAAATAACATCATGGTAAGTACCTATCGCTACAAAAATTTTAACTGGGGTGGTACAACTTTTACTGTGTTCAAATGACTTCCATTTACATTTCTGTTTAGGATCTACAATCAAAACTACCTAAAACACCACGCAAAAGAGTACCAAATTTCACCGCCGATGAAAAGGCTTTATTGGCTCAAATAATCAAAAAGCGATCGATAGTGGAGTCCAAATTAACGGACGGCAAGTCGATCGCTAAGAAACAAGCAGCGTGGGATTTAATAACACAAGAGTTTAATTGCAACGCCAATGTACACAAGGTAGGATATTCCACAGGTGTTGATGAATTGAATATATGTATACAGTTATAAGGACCTACAAATGAGTTTGATAATACCTACACCTTATTTTTCTGTTTATTCTAGCGCGAGACCATCGTTTTGAAAAGGGCATGGGATAATATGAAAGCGTTCACACGAAAAGCTCGTGCTGAAGAAAGAGGAAATTTGTTAAGAACCGGAGGTGGACCTCATGCACCTCTCACACCCCCTCAACATGGAGGCTTAATGAGCATGGTCGAAGAGGTGGGTATCATATATTACAAACTAGCAGCGCCTCGCGGTTTCACCCGCGTAATTCCCGTTCCCGTGGGAATTCCGGGATAAAATATAGCCTATGTTCATCAGGGATAATGTAGGATTCTAATGGTAAAAGAATTTTTTTAATCGGTCCAGTATTTTCGGAGCCTATTCAATTCATACAAACAAACAAACAAAAAATCAAACCTTTCCTCTTTATAATATTTGTATAGACAAATTTTATTTTATTTTTTTAGGCTGCACCTGCTATCATCTGTGAAATAGAAAATGGATTTGATAGTGATGGTGCCATATTAGATGCGATTGACAACAATCAAGAACCAAATATTGTGATTGATGATAATAGCAATAAACAAACTTCCGTATTGATTGACACCATAGGTATGTAAAAAGAATGATAATCACCCATTACTTATAATCAAAATGTTTATAAGTAATGTACCTATTTTGTTTCAGATATTTTGGACACAAATGAAAAGTTTGATTCCGAAGAATCCACAAATTTTGAAGACCAGGATGTTTTTGGGACTAACAGCCCTCAAATTGTAGATGCACCAAAAAGCTCAGGTATTGAACAATAATTTATCTTGTATAGTTCGAAATTATTTTATTAGCTTACATGCCTACTTATTTTTTTATTTAATTGTACAGGAAAAAATTCTGCACCAGTGATCAAAGCCACAGAAATAGTACGTAGACCAACAGACTATGTTCGTCGAGAGGCTGTAATACGAATTAAACATTTAGAAAATAAGAAAAAGATGGAAATGCTTATATTGAGAACACAGGTACTTATCTATGAATTTCAATAACCTTTCACCGGAATTAACTTGTTACTTATTAATACTTACTCTTTTGTTACAGTTGGAAGTTGAAGAAATAAAAAAAAAAGCAGCATTATTAGAACTAGAGAGAAATAAGATGCTATTAGAAAAGGCTAAAATAGAATTGGAAAAAGTTAAGAAATCTAATCATGAAAAATAAATTCTGTTAAATGTAGTATGGTATAATAGGTAGTTTCAAATAAAAGTATGATTAATTTATGCACATATTTTTATTATTATTAGGAGAAAAACCTTTCAACCAAAGATTGTCGCACCATAAAACCATTGCTATTAGGGTTTATACTTATCGGTGCAACATCGCCAACATCATTAGGAATATCCATGTCATTCCAGTTCAGTGGCCCCAAGTCGTCTACCAATAATGCTACATTATGCAGTGTTGCACATGCACATATAACAGACACAACTGTATCCACCTTGATACCCATTCCCACTTGAAGACAAGGAAATCTTCTTTTCCAAACACCAAAACACCTTTCCACAGTATTTCTAGTTTTAATTTGACTCTTGTTGTAGTTTTCTTGTGGAGTTGAATTAGGTGATAAAAATGGTGTTAGAAGCACATTGCTAACTGCATACCCGCTGTCCCCTAAAATAACTCCTTTTAATACTCCAGTATTAAGCCTTTGCTTAATAGCACTGCTGTTGTAAATAAAACTATCATGTGTGCTGCCAGGCCAGCGGGCTACTAAATCATAAAATTCCAAGTTTGGCCCTGTGACTGCCTGGACATTGATAGAAAACCACCCTTTTCTATTTCTGAATACTTCTGAAGTTATTCCTCCGGGGCTTCTTATTTTTATGTGGGTACAATCAATACACCCAATCACTCCAGGAAAATGAGCAAGTTCATAAAATTTTTGCCTGCAACAGAAACACAATAACAATGTCAAATAGGTAGGTACCATTTATGCAATAGGATACAAAGGATCACTGTGAAACGACTTACAAGTAAAGAATCTAGGTGCTAGTTTCTTTAATCTATGTAGCTATGGCTTCATGAGAATTAATTTAGTTATTACCTACTTACAACATGTAGGTAGGTACCTACCTACTTCATTTAAAATATGTCTTACTTCGTTGTATGAATTTCTTCCACACTAGACGGGAATTTGACAAAATCTTTCATTTTGCTTGCTATCACTCTAGAAACTTTAGCAACAATTCGTGAAACCGACTGCTGGCAAATATTCATAACATCTCCACCCATTTTCTGTAAAAGAAACGGTTAGGTAGGTACATTAGGTAGGTAGGTATACTTACATAAAATATCACTGTAACTACTTACCTATCAATATTACAAAATATCTAGGTAGGTAGGTGCAATACAATGCAGTGTAGTGTATTCTTCAGGATAGGATCCACTAACCTGAAAACTGCCTGTAGCGAAGTAGCGCAATGTTAGCAGTAACATTGTTTCCGGAGCAAATGGTAATCCTCTTTTTGTCGAATTGCTTAGGTCTGATGCCAGCATAGGCAATATAACGTTTTTTATAGATTCAGGTGAAAATCTATAACGTGAATGGAATTCTTGAACCGAGTATTTTGAAAAGGGATCAGAATAATCACGTAAATACCGTCTTGGTCCCACTTGTCTATACCTTCTGGCATGGTCTATAAACTCAATAAAGTCTAGCAGATCAGACATTTTTGTACTTTACACACTGATTATTAATCCTTACACACAACACAACGAAACGCGAATCACTACAATAAAGATATAACCTCAAACGAAATGTCAAAATCAGTCATTAAATAGTTAAGTGATGGTTTTGCTGTACTTAACTTTAATCGCCATTAAGGGGCGCTAATGAACCGTTAACTGACTCTGAGAGTGATGTTTTTCAAATCTACACTAAGGAACGACTTAAGTAGCCATTAACCAACTCTGAGTGTGGCTGTTAGGCTGGAATACTGAAACGTCACTCAAATTTAAGCACCACATGAAATTATTCTGCCTCTGTTTGACATTACTGATTTGTAAGAGATGGCAATAATTTAAGCGTTAACTTAATTTAAGTGGCGTTTGAGTATTTAGAGGCCTTCTTTTCAATTTTGTAACATTCGATTTGTGAGAAATGATATTAAAATTATTTTTGTGACTAGGTGGCGTTGCGTGAAATGTCCATAAATATTTATTAATATTTTCAGATGATCTACAAAGCATAGCGCCATTGCTGGAAAAGATGAGCGAAGCTGCGGGCAGGCGCGAGCTTAGCGGATGGGAAAAAGGCGGCGCAGCGTTATATTACTATCTACATGTTTGTGACGAAGTATGTTACATTCCAAAATCTTCTAATGTTCGTACGAGAAGGTTGTTCGACTTTCCTTTCGTATCTCAAAACGATATCTATTAAATTAGTATTTATGTGTTCTATCATCAATCTAGTTCCCATAGTACAAGCTTTGCCTTATTTGGGAATGGAGGGCGTTGTGTGCGTTGTGTGAAATGTCCGAGAATAATAATTCATATATTTAATTTGATTACCAACAGATCCGCAAGCTAGTGTCCACGTCTGAGAACCAAACCCAGGACCGCAGCGCAGTGAATCAACGGCTCGAGGCTTTACGGCCTTCGGTTGCCGCCGCGTGCAAGGCGCTGGGACAACTTGAACCTAAGTATGTACAAGTATATTCAAAAGCCGATTTAGATAGATAGAAAACTCTCTATTGTACACCACTTTCACGGAAATCCTACTAAAAGTTGCACTGGTCCACTGGTGGGCCAGATGGGAAAAAAATCCCAGCGAGCCCACTCATTTGCATAGTGGGCTCGATGGGAATTTTTTTTCCATCCGGCCCACCAGTGGGCCAACCGGTGGGCTCGATGGGAATAATCGATGGATGGATGGATGGATGTTTGTTTGTTACTCTTTCACGCAAAAACTACTGATCCAATTTGGATGAAACTTGAAATATATATATTGTCCGTGACCTGGATTAACCTATGTGTTAATCCCTCCTTTTTATTCCGGAAAATAAACGGGATCCAACGGGACGCGAACGAAGTTGCGGGTGGAAGCTATAGAAGGTACCAAATAACACCGCAGTACAGGTCGTTCACCCACCTTCACCACGATTTCGCAAAATTCAATTTATGTATGGCTAATTCTGTCGCTTTCCATACAAACCTGGCGCTAAGACGGTATCGCTCGAATCTCGTTAGTACTGTTTGTTTACCATACATAAATTGAATTTTGCGACATGGTGGTGAAGGTGGGTGAATGACCTGTATTGCGGTGTATTGCGGCACCTACTATAGCTGTAACATTTCGTAATTGTATTGCAGGAGTGGTCGTCACGCGGCCGCGCGTGCTGAAATGGGCGCTCGTTTGGTACAACTAGCGGTATCATGCGACGAGCCGGCGCCGCGACTTGCCGCCTTGCTGTACGCGCTGCGTCTACCGCCCGACTGCACCGCTCACGCACATCATAAGGTAAACTATATGGGTAACTCCCATTTGTTCTATAGGACTGTTACGTAATAGTATATTTCATTACAAGTGCGGAACGGCTGTCATTGCAAAGAGTTCCGACAAATGTCTACCCGAGCCGAGGCGCAACTGAAGGCGAGGGTTGACAGTCGGAACAAATAGCAATGACAGTTCCGCTCGTGTACTGAACGACTATTTTTAATACAGTTGCGAAAAAATGAAGCAATTTAATAAAATATTTTGTGCAACAAACAACTAAAGTCGCAAAGAAAACTTCTGAAAAATGGCGCTGACCATAGAATATAAGCAGAGTTTTTTATTTCTTCACCCATTCTGGTAGGCGAAGAGAACTATGCCCATACAGCCAAGTCTTCAGTAGATTTTTTTTATTGATATGAAATGAAAATGAAATTTAATGAGATGAAATGAAATAAAAATTAACCTAACTCATTCAATCAAATCATTAAATCTGATATTGAAACAAATTAGTAGCTTCTTTTTAGAAATATACGTAGTTGCATGAATCATAAAACTTCTATGATTTTTTTAAGTAAAAACTTCATGGTTGGTTTTTCTTTTTAATAGACATTATTTTGACAGTTGGGAAGGAGAACGCACGAGTGCGGGAAAGGTAAAAAAAAAGTACGAGTATGTAATAGCCCACATCCCGAACGCTATACGTCCCTGCAATATGCCACTTTTTAAGCAACTGTATTAAAAAACTTTTTTATCCCTGTAGTTCCATGTTAGGACTATTGAAACTAGACCATTAGGGCTAGTTTTCGTTTCAATAATCCTACCCAAATAGAAGTTACCAGATATTAGGGATAAAAAAGTTTTAACAGTTCTATGACGTAGCAGTACTATAGAACAAATGGGAGTTACCTAACTATATCTGTGGTTTTTTTTTTAAGTTAAATCTTCTTTAGCGTCGTTGTGATTTGGAATTCGATGAAACGAAAACGGTAACGATTACAGATGAACTACTAGTTACTATTACACTTGCATTTTGCGAAAACAAAAGAGCGCAGACAAAAAGAGGCATAGCCGTAATTTCAACCATCGCAGCAGTGCTACTTTTGGCCGAACCGTGACACGTTGGACTACGGTCAGACCGACAACGGGAGCAAGTTCAAATCCAATGCGACATTATAAACTTTTTTATTTTGAGGTGAAACTTAATACTGCATATTGGTTAAGTATTCTTTGAAGGTTTCACTTCTACCACGTGTGAATTTCACACATGTTTTTTTTATGCGCTGTAGTTAAGCATATGGATGCCAGCACACCTGGCGGTAAGTGTAGCTGCAGCCTAAGGTGGAGCACGCTTAGCTATAATCCACCTATTCACTCTTCTCTTGAAAATTCCTAGGTTATATTCCTATAAGTTTTGAAGTACATTTGAAAAGGAAATACTATCTTACTTATGCCGTAATACTGAAACGTCATTCAAATTTAAGCACCACTTAAAATTGCTCTGCCTCTGTGTTTACGAAAAAAAATTATATAAGTCTTCTATCAGCAATATAGAAAGAAAGAAAGGAAGAAAATACATTTATTTCGGACGCACTATACATACAATATAGTTCCCATAGCTTTACTCCGTTTATATTTATTATTATTAATATTATTTGTCCGCAGATAACAACAGATCTAGCAGAGCAAGCGTCGGAACTATGCATCGAATCTGCAAACGAATCGCCTGGACCATCGCACCGCCGAGCCACGGCAGCCGTACTCATTTAGACATATTTATACTAGGCTGGAAAATAAAGATTATTTACTAGGCGGAAAATATCAATATCCTATTAATATTATAAACGCGAAAGTGACGATGTATTTATGTTTGTTCCTCTTTCACGCAAAAACTGATCCGATTTGGATGAAACTTTGAATATATATTGTCCATAACCTGACACATAGGCTACTGTTATCCCGAAAATCAACGGGATCCAATGGGACGCGAACGAAGTCGCAGCCGGAAGCTAGTTATATTCTATTTTATAGTTATGGCTCTGAGCCATGAGTCATTTGATATAATAACGAGACAATCTGATATCATTCTTAACTTTGAATATACGCTTTCAAACATTGCAGTAATCATCATATGATAATTAATAACAATAAATAAGCTCGTATGAGTTAGTGGCCAACTCTGGTGCCGGAGTTTTTAGGCCGCCTTAAGGCCTGCGTCGTGGCTTAACGACTGCTAGAGCCGGGACGGACAGTTTAACGTGCCCTCCGAAGCACGGAAGCGCTCAGATGTAAATGCCACTAACGGTCACCCATCCAAATAGTGACCGCACAGAACGTTGCTTAACTTAGATAATCAGTTAAGATTGGCTAAGCAAGGTACCTATTTACATTACAGCACATAATATTTTGTATAGGAAAAAAGCGTAAAGAGCAACTTTAATTCCTGGTTTTACTTTTTATAGTCTGACTAAGCTAAGTATGCAATGAAATAAAAAAAATGTACGTGGTATGTTTCGTAGAAACTGGTCAAATCATTTTCACGATACAAACGGTTTTGTGTTCCCAACAGGTTTTCAGATTCTACCATATTGTAAGCGCTGCAAACTTGGCGTGGTCGGGCTCTATAGTAGGTGCCAAATAACACCGCAATACACCTGTATTGCGGTAAATGGGTGAATGACCTCATTCACCCACCTTCAAAACGATGTCGCAAAATTCAATTTATGAATGATAAACAAACAGTACTACGAGATTCGAGCGATTACCGTCTTAGCGACAGGTTTGTATGGAAAGCGACGGAATTAGCCATTCATAAATTGAATTTTGCGACATCGTTTTGAAGGTGGGTGAATGAACTGTATTGCGGTGTTATTTGGCACCTACTATAGCATCTGTTATGTTGCGTTCACACTATGCCGCAGTCGGCAGGGACTTCGGCAGGGAAGTGGGCACGAGCATAGTGTGATCCCGGCTCCCGGCCCAAGTTCATGCTCTTGCTCCGTTGCTCCCTAATGAGAATAAAGGTGATGTTGCTGTGGCAATAAGTCCGCGGCAATAATGCCGGCAGCGGCATGGGCATAGTGTGGACGCGGTATTAGATGTGCTATGAAATGTAGGCGGTGATAATCTATTTTAAGTTGTAAACTGTAGTTCGTTAGACTAGAAGTTGTAATTAAGTTGTCAATTTTGTGTTATTTTTCATACATTCTTTAGTTTTTACTGTTAGGTCTGCTAATGCTAAACATAGATGTTTGTGTATGTAGGTAGGATGTATGTATACAGGGTTGGATTTCTTAGTAAAAAATAATCTTTGTACTTTTACCATAACTTCGTGCTGAGTAGTTGAATGAAATTCGTTCTAAATTTTCTAAAAAGTTGATGATCAAAATCTATGTGAAAATCGAAATTTTTGCAATATTATTTCTATAGGCAATATATTTTTGTGAGTCTAATTCCTGACTTGTGTATAATTGAAATACGTTTAGCTTAAATAATTTTATTAGCAAATTCCAGTGTATAATAAAAGTGAGCTGGTAAAATCACATTTAATAACTAATCATCAGGTAACTAACGCCCGAATACTGAAACACTACTAGACTAAGTTCATGCTTAAAATGCTGCGTATTCTAGTGACTGCCGTCGATTTTTGGTTATATATTATTGTATTTAGAATGTAAATCCGTTTTTGGCTATCTACTAATTAATATTCACCATTATTCTTAAGAGCTGTGCATTTTCTTAAACAATAATATAAAATAAATAAATAATTGCTATCTCTTACTAATGAGCAAGGTAAAAAAGGCAGGGCTATTCTGTGGTTTCAGTACTCGGGCGTAAGGGTTTTGTAAATTGAAAATCTTTTAAAATTGACATAAAGTAGAAACCTACAATAATTACAAAATATATAAAGGTGCATTGGGGTAATTGCGAAAATGGGTATATTCCGAAAATCCATAAAATCTAGTAACATAATGCGATATTATCCTGCTGGCAACATTGGTCTAGACGCCATCTTGATTGGCATCGCCGTGACAGTCCTATATATCCTCGTGCCAACAAGAAAATATCGCATTAAACTACTGTACCGTCACTGGAAGCTTTATATTGAGAAGGCGTATCCGGTTCCGTCGTATTTCCATTCGTTTTAGTACTTTTTACCCATGTGTATCCGGTCAAGTGGCGCCACCTGGCGGGTGCGATTCATTTTTGCTTCGTAAAATGAAACACGCCATATTGAATTCATTGGCGTTTTGTATTCCGTCGAAGCAACTTGTGCCCAGAGCTCTCTCTGCCACAACCGTTGCAAATATAGTTAAATATTATATTAGTATTATTATATATCATATAAAGTAAGGATTATTTCAAATAGTGAAATTCTCCATACTTTTGTTCAGTAAAACTGTGCAAGTTGATTGTACGTGATCAATTCTGTTAACGGTTTTCCGTTCGGATCATGTACCCACATAAGTTATTATTATAGAAAAGCCACTCAAATCTGATGGTTCCTCACAGGAGAAATCTAATCAGTGCAACAGCCGCCCTTCGCGGGGGCAAGGCGTTCAATCAAAAGTCTATAGTTCCATCGCGTGAAATGTTTACCCATGATGAGCCTGGTCTCCTAATGCATATGCATGATTATAGCAACACACCCTCGCGGGGTGGATGTTATCAGCGCAAAAGCCGCCCCTCGCGGGGGCAAGGCGTTTGATGGTCTATAGTGCCGTCGCGAGGAACATGCATCCATAAGCCTGGTCTCCCAATGCATATGCATGGTTGTAGCAACCCACCCTCGCGGGGTGGATGTTATCAGTCCAAGAGCCGCCCCTCGCGGGCGGAAGGCTTTCGATTCGAAAGTCTATAGTTCCATCGCGTGGAACATGTACCTACCAATAACGAGCCTAGTCTCCCTTTGTATAATAATATGCTCTGTTGTAGCAAGCAACCCAACCCACCCTCGCGGGGTGGATGTTTCCATAACAACTTTCAGTACAGGAGTCAGTTGTCCAATGTTCAATACTAGAACTATGTATAACTATGTACAATCATGGAAGAGATTCATTTCACAACAGGGCTCGCGGCCCGACCGTGGAAACAGCTGAGGTGAGGACGCTCGAATGCTCCGAGAGGAAACCAGAAAGGTAAGTACAATGAATAAGCAAGCAAGCTCGTATGAGTTAGTGGCCAATTCTGGTCACGGAGTTTTTAGGCCGCCTTAAGGCCTCCGTCGTCTCTCAACGACTGCTCTAGAGCCGGGACCGACAGTTTAACGTGCCCTCCGAAGCACGTAAGCGCTCAGATGTTAATGCTACTAACGGCCACCCATTCAAATAGTGACCGCACAGAACGTTGTTTAACTTAGATAATCGGTGAAGATTGGCTAAGCAAGTTATGCCACGAGCGCTTCTTACAAGGACAATGAATGACTCAATGTTTTCGAGCAGGTCAGTTAGCGCACTACCACTCACAGTGGAAGAAAAGACTCTTGTCAAATACCATTTGTTCGAAAATAAAATAAACCTGGGTCCTTTTCACACATCTGTCTGCAGAAATGTCTGCCAAAGAGATGCCAGAAATGACTTCAGCCCTTAAAATATTTTCTATACTAAGAAAATTAGGTGGCTCAGGCATTGCGATAAAATTGGTATGACAGAATCGTTGTATATCTCGAAGATTACCTGATAGTATACCAAAAAGCAGACTTACTTTACGAACATGTCAAGGTCGCAGTCCAAACGTTAAATGGGTAGTCAATGTCGAGAAATCAGTCCTCAACAAAAGAGCATAATATATCTCGGCATATGTACCTGGAGTCCCTGTGACGACAACCTAAAATCTCTACCCAAAGAAAAATCTATAAAAATATTTCAGAAAGTTGATCAAGTTCTCAAACAAACAAAGGTAACCGTAAAAGATTTTCAGATAATAATTTAATAATAAATTTTGCCAGCTTTGTTGTTCCTCGATAACGACTCAACCATCGTCAATGATAATGCTCATGAACAGATTTCCAGATCTGTCGACAATGACCTACCTACTGGTTTGGTGGACTGAATTGTCTTTTATCATACCCGCATCCAGCGAACTTTTTGACAACAGATGCCCTCTCGAGCAATTGGTCGCAGGAAGAGCAAGGTCTACACTGCAACCGGAATGAGATGCTGGCTATTCTATATGCCCTTCAAAGTCAAATCAATCTTGCAGACCATCTGGCACGTCATCGTCGCCTCCTCATCGAGTGGCATCTACTACCGGCCTGTGTGGACGTAGTTTTTGCAAAGTAAGGAACATAGTAAGTACAAGACCGAAGACATGTATGTCAACAATTATATTATGTCCCGAGACCTAAGAGACCGCCAAACTTTGTTTCACGACGCGTTCAGTGTTCTATGGAATTACCAACTTGCGTGGCTGTTCCCACCACGGTTTCTAGTCCTCAGAGTCTTTGCTCACCTAAATCAGTCAACGGGAATATTTCTCGTAGTCGTCCCCGGTGGGCAATGGTATTTCGGCGAGCCGACTTCAAAGCTCAAGCTTTGGCAGCACCATTGACACTGAAAAATCTCCATTGACGTATCGACAGGGCTTCCACCTCCGCTGGTTGACAACATAACTCTCGATGTGTGGAAATATAGGGTGGTCAGAAGCAATAACAACATGGAACACTGAACAGTTATCGTTGCTTATAAATTCCTGGCGGAAGCCTACTCTAAAAACATATGAGGTGGCTTGGAATCATTGGATTTCTTGCTGTAAATCTAATAAAGTTGACGTAAAAATGCCTACGGGGTCACAAATAGATTTACTTTTGATTAACAAGTAATCATACAATACTATTCTTTTACATCAATTTGTAGTCTCTACATCTACATTATGTAACGCTAGCACTTTCAGTCTCTTAAGCTCTCATTTTTTGGTTAAGTACACTCTAAAATCAATAGCTCTATGAAATCCGAAAACTTCCAAGCCACCGGTCTAGGAAATTAGTGAACTAACTTCGCTTTTTAATGGACTATACAGTAGACAGTAGTAATAGTATCGCGTCACACTGCTATACTAGTATTACTTTGCTCAGGAATTCGCATCCACGACCTGAACTTATTCTTAAATATCGTTATCACTGCGTTAGATCAAATAGCAGTATCACATTTTGGCCGATAATCCGTTCAAAAACCGACTGCAGGTAGTTATAGACAGTCTGGCTAGGCTGATCATCCTAACTTAACCTTGCTCACAGATCATAATTATAATACTTTACTAGTACTCCGTTAGTATGGATTGAAAGAACTGTTAATCTTTAAATGAAAGACGTTGCACAACCAAATCATTTAATTTGTTTGTTACGGTAAGAAGTATCGCTAAACCTACATCATGCACTGTCATAGCAGTCTAGGTTAAAACGTTGTTTGAACAAGCAGGTATTACAGCACCTTCACGAAGCGTTCGATCTGCGGTTTCTCGGAAGAGTTGGTTGGAGAATCGTTCTCTTGACGAAATCTTGGCCGAGAAAATTAGCGATCAGCTAATACTTTCCAGCATTTTTACAGGCGACAGATATGAGCAGCAGTCAATCTGAAAGTAGGTGTAAGTGTAACACAATTATTTAAAGCAATAAATAAGCTTGGTTAAAATATACAAATGTATGTGAGAAATAAGATTATGATCATTACATTACTTATGATTTTTGATTGTAGCAAAATGATTAAGCTTATTATTACATAAGTAATTAAAAATAGTAAATGAATATTTTACACTTACAGGTTCAATTTTGGTTTATTCGTAAATCACTTTTACCACAGATTATATAATACTATACTAGTCTTTTACTAAGAGTTAAATTGTATTATTGTATACTTGTTGCTATAATATTTAAATGTCACATTGGCGCTAGGTTACCTAATTATACAAGTGGCGACACCAGGCGATAACAAACAGGTCTCAATATAAAGCTTCCAGTGACGGTACAGTAGTTTAATAGCAGCGTTTTACCTGAAATAAAACGCATATTAAAATACTTACCTCACTGGAAGCTTTCACTTTAATCTCTGCCTGGTGAAATTAAGCCAATGAATTCAATATGGCGTGTTTCATTTTACGAAGCAAAAATGAATCGCACCCGCCAGGTGGCGCCACTTGACCGGATACACATGGGTAAAAAGTACTAAAACGAATGGAAATACGACGGAACCGGATACGCCTTCTCAATATAAAGCTTCCAGTGAGGTAAGTATTTTAATATGCGTTTTATTTCAGGTAAAACGCTGCTATTAAGTTACTAGATTTTATGGATTTTCTGAATATACCCATTTTCGCAATTAACCCAATGCACCTTATTAATAATAAAAAAATAGTTCTTTACAAAATGAACGAATACTGAAATGATTAAAATGTTTAGGATGTTTTGTAGTAGAATCTTTTTAGGCCGAAAACTTTTTATTCAACAAAAAAAAAGTGTCGGTAGTTTTATTTTTGTTTAATTTTGGCGTCGCACGTTTTGTTGCCATTTTTCATTGTTTACAGGAGTTAGGTGTGAAGATTTAAACGCGCGTTATGTTGGCAACACTGCCACAGATAATGCAATAATTCCCGAAATAGTGCAAAATGCCTTCAGTTTTAGAAATAGCTACTTTTATAGTTTTAAGTTCCATGCATTATGTTAGTAGTTTCAATGTTTGATCTATTATTTTTTAAGTAGGTAACAATTTGTCAAATATAATTATTTTTTTCAATAATTTTTTTTTTACTAATCCACTAGCCTAAGAAGTCTCTAATTAAAAAAATCCCATGTGGCGTGGTTCTTCTGTAAAAGGTATTCTACCTAAGTATGATCACGCTAAGTCCTTTCTTGGACATTACATTACACACAACGCTATCTAGTTCCAAACTAAGCAGAGCTTGTACTATGGAAACTAGATTGCTGATATAATACTTATATACTTTTTTTTGTAAATACATACTTATAATACATAGCAACACCCAGACACAGAACAAACATCTATGTTTACAACACACAAATGTTTGTTCTCGGTGGGGATCGAACCCACGACCCACAGCACAGAAGGCAGAGCTACTACCGACTGAGCCATGACGCCTGTCAAGTCTGTAAATACATAAATAAATTGGTAACTCCAATAAGGTTTGTATATGTGTCATCTTGTCTCAGTATCTTTCGTTATCGTTTTCAAATTATTTGCGCAGGGCAAACGGTGATACCAATAAGTTTTTAAATTTCATCATGTGTGTTGCAGACTTAGCATGGTCTTACTCTACTTGGTTATACCAATAACTAAAATTGGTTTGTTAACCGCTTATCAGATCGTTATTCCCTAACAATTATAGGGCCAATTACGACCCAGGTAAAAGCAGTTAGTTAGTCATACCTAGTTGGATAGGAATATGGATATAGCATTGTTAATTTATTTTCTAAATATCTTTAGTTTTGTGTATTGTGGATACCCCCCGGTAAGTACCAAATTTTTTTTTTGTTTATAAGTATTGGAACAAGCAGATGGCCCACTTGATGTTAAGCGGTAACCTCTGCCTATAATAATGCTGATCTATGGATGTTTGTTACTGTTTCACGCAAAAACTACTAATCCGGTTTGGATGACACTTGGAATATAATATTGTCCGTGACCTGGGCCGCTACTGTAAGTTTTATTATTGGAAAAAGAAACTAGGCACAAGTTAGTAGAAAAACGATAACATCCGCAGAAGTTTAAAAAAAAAACTGTCGCGAATATTGTGAAAAATGACTTACGAAGATTTGGTAGCGTCGTTTCTGTTACACTGCGCAATGACACTGTCACTTCGCAAGAGCGCACGTCATCGTTCGAGACGACCGCGCAGTGTAACAGAAACGACGCTACCGAATCTTCGTAAGTCGGTTTTCACAGTAGAGGCCCTGGATTAACACATAGGCTACTTTTTATCCTGAAAAATCAACGGGATCCAACGGGACGCGAACTCTTCAGAAACGCCTACATTCATTCAAGTCATTGTGATTTCGCATAGCAAATTGCACTTCTAATTCTGTACAGACAAAGTCGCGGGCACCAGCTAGTATTTCATACTTAAAAGGAGAGTGTCAACACTGAATATTATCATCTTATGGAAACAATAAAAATATTTTGTATTTCAGACAGGAGATGAAGTTCAAGCAGGTAGTGTTCTCCTGCCAGCCTCCAGAAGAGGGCGCTATCTCGCTAACATAGTGAGACGGCAGGCTGTGGTGAGTATTATCAAGTCCACAGCACGATATTCAAAACGTCCAAACATGCACAAGGTTTGGCGGTGGAAACGCAAATCGATATCTTCACAGAGTTGTGCATGTTTTATTGTGAATGTATTGCAGTGGAAACGTACCGTTAAGTTAGTATTGCCTACTCCACCGACATAGATTTACTTTTTTCTTATTTTACAGGATGGCACGGGTATTAAATTCAACAAAGATGCTGACAGGGTAAAGCTGTTTTGAATTTCTTTTCTGTTAAAGGTTTTTGACTCTAGACACCGTGCTAGGTGGGTCGACTGGGGCTAGTAACGATTTCTTTATCAGCATACGCGCCTTACTGACCCGTTTTACGAAACACTTATACCCTACGCTTGCTTGTAAGAAACTTGTAACAAATACTTACGACGGCCTAGTACGAGTTTTGGTGTGTAAATCTGGTGTAAAACGTCTGACGCCCAGCACACCGTGGGCGCTGATTTTTATGGAGACCCTGAGCGGATTCGTCGAGAAGCTAGGTACCAAGCCCGTACTCGCATGTCGAGCTTCTCAAAGAATCCGCTCAGTGTCTCCATACACATGAGCGCCCACTGGTGTGCTGGGCGTCAGACGTTTCACACCCACACTATAGATACACTGAAAACTCGTACTAGGCCCTCTGTATCATTTTCTTATCAAATAAATCTTGATCAATCTATTAGCTTGCTTGATTGACTCTTTTCGAACTTTATAACAGTAGCTGTGGAATTACAGATGAACGCCGAAGCTAAGAAGAAAGTAGACGTACTATCAGAAGAACTACTCCCGTATATCATAGCAGAACAGGAGAGGAGAACCACATTATACAAACGTGTTATGACAGCTATACAGAACGGAGAGAAGGGGGTAACTGTTGCTGAGATCAGAAATAAGCCTCCTCTTATTATACGGAAAGGTACTTCAAACCCTATCTGATGACACCTCACTGCATAATATGACACCCTATTTCATATGACATCACAATTCACATGACACCCCATTGCATAGTTACGACACCTTATTTTATACCGCACCCTATTTTTACATGACACACCATGTCATATGAAACCCCATTTCATATGATACCCCATTTCATATGATACCCCATTTCATATCAAACCTCATTTCAAATGACACCCTATTCCATATGACACCCATTTCGTACGACATCCTATTTCATATGACATCTTATTTCATACGACACTAAATTTTATGTCTCCCCATTTCATAATATGACGCTCCATATGAAATGACAGCTATACAGAAAGTCGCCCAAAGGGGGTTACTCTAACATTGTACTGAGCTGTAGCTGAGATTAAGAAGTTACTCAAAACTCTTTCGTATGAAACCACGCTTCATAATATGACACCCCATTTCATGATACTCTGTTTCATGTGGCACCCTATTCCATACAACACCCATTTCGAATGGCATCCTATTTCATATGACACCCTATTTCTAGGTCTAATGTACCGCTGCCCTAAGAACCGCGCGCCGAAGGAGCCCGATGGTTCAGGCGTGATCATGTGCGAAGATGAGATAGAGCCAACACCCGTCATGTACGACTCCTGTCTCTCTGCGGAGGATAAGGAGCTTTATGTAGCTGAGAATAAGTACTTCTTTTGCAACAGTAAGTAAATGGTTTTGGTGTTAAGTCCGGGTCTGCCCAAAAGTTGACAAAGATTTGTCAAGAAAAGCCCGAGTGAGGTATCTTTAGAAGCGTCTTAAGGCCATGAGACGTCACATTAAATTAAATATGGCGTCCTCTAGAGGCCATAAAGACATGAACTCAAAATTGTTTTGCAAACCAAAAGACTTCATTAGGAAGTCTTCTGGTTTGAAACCCAACACGGCATCATCAAAAAAAAATTTTGCGTTCATGTCTTTATGGCCTCTCGTTTTAAAAATATGTATTCCCAAAGATAATTTAAATAAACAGTAAGTTCAAGTAAAACCCGATTAGGTACTGAATATCACGCTCTAAAATGTATGAAACAAGGAAATATTTTTATCTTAGATTTTATTTTTTAAACTTACGTTCTTTTTGCATTCCATAAGTGCTTTCCTAGGTATAGATTATAAAATATTCTCATATCCTTAGAATTCATAATTTCTCAGGGCACAAAGTAGAAGGGCCCGATCTACCCCGCAATGGGAGCACAGTGATTGGCTGCGCGCCGCTTGAGAGGACATCCCTTAACTACACCTCACAGAAATGTACCCTCGAGGACACTGACGATGTGGTGGTGCACTACCGATACTATCCAGATAGGGTATGGATAGATTATGGATTACTTAGCTTCTGACCGCGACTTAATTCGCGCCGCGGCATCCTTATAATGGCTAGCGTCCACAGGCCCGCATCGCACGCATCGGACGCATTGCACGCAACGGATTTTAGTTTGCCTTGAAGGCAAACTAAAATCCGTTGCGTGCAATGCGTCCGATGCGTGCGATGCGGGCCTGTGGACGCTTGCCTTAAATCATAACACGGCATCATTTTGAAGCATAACAATTTACGTCGTATTTCTATATACGTTTGAATGTACATTGGTAAAAATTTATATCCTTTAGCAAAGGGTTTCCTCACGATGTTTTCCTTCACTATTTGATAACTATAAACATAGTAGGTATTAGTGATACAAAAATACATTTTCTTATCCTATCTCAATTAAAATTTGACTATCATATTGAAGCGCTCGTAGCTAGGCTTGCTTAGCCAATCTTCACCGATATCTAAGTTAAGCAACGTTCTGTGCGGTCACTATTTGGATGGGTGACCGCTAGTGGTATTTACATCTGAGCGCTTCCGTGCTTCGGAGGGCACGTTAAACTGTCGGTCCCGGCTCTAGCATTCGTTAAGCCACGACGAGGCCTTCATTCGGCCTAAAAACTCCAGAATTGGCCACTAGCTCATACGATTTACTTACTACCATATTGACAGACGTACAAATTCGTGACGGAGCTAGACCCAGACAGAGAGGTGTGTGACCACTGGAACCCGTGTCAGATCGGATACATCTACAGTCTGCCGGCTCCCGACCAGGCTGTGCTGGCGAATGAATTGTGGCGTGAGTATTAGATAACTGAAACAGCACCTTTATCGCGAAGTATAAACCAAAAGTCGCCTTTGGCACGAGGTTCATCGTATGCTGGTTGACAGATATTTTTTTGGGAGAAAATTTCGCACTCGTAGAAGTCACGGGTATCAGCTAGTGTAGTAATAGAGTTATCGTTTTGGGCCTACTGTTAAGGTAACATCTATGTGAATAAAACAATTTGAATTTGAATAAATAAATAGTAATGGAGTTCAAAACTTTGGACATCAATTTAACAACTTTAGGTTTACCCAAATCATCTAAAACTAAAATATAGGTAGACATTGTAGACTAGCTTCCACCCGCGACTTCGTCTCGTTGGATCCCGTTGAATTGCCAGTATAAAAAGTAGCCTATGTGTTAATCCAGGTCACGGACAATATATATTCCAAGTTTCATCCGAATCGGATCAGTAGTTTTTACATAAAAGAGTAACAAACATCCATCCATCCATCCATCCATCCATACTTACAAACTTTCGCGTTTATAATATTAGTAGGACTAGCTTCCGCCCGCGACTTCGTCCCGTTGGATGCGTTACATTTCTGGTATAAAAAGTAACAGTATAGTGTTAATATAGATCATGAACAATTTATATTCCAAGTTTCATTCAAATCGGATCAGTATTTTTGGCGTGAAAAAGGAACAAATTTTTTTAGCTTTGGCAATTTGTAAATTTAGTTCATATCTGTATTTTGGGTGCTATACAGCAAATAAATAAATGTCTAACAAAAAAAGTACATAATAATTTGCCAAAAACACAGGGACGGTATTCGATTGTTCCCTTGAATTGCTCACGTGAAGTCACGCACGTATCCATGATGTTACATGCGAGATTATGTTTTACAGAGTTAATAAATATTGTTAAATTCATTTTGATCATAATTTATTATGTTTTCAGATGATTATGGTAAGCATTTTCTAATTATTATAAACCCCAATAGATTTGGTTAATAAATCGAAATTCAGATATTAATTATGTTTTTTTACAGTGGAACGTAAGTTAACTCTTTTGTTTTAAATTTGAACATTTAATTGATTGTAGGTCGTTTTTTTAAATTATATATTTTTTTCTATTTCGTCCCACTGCTGGGTAGTATTACCTACATATTCTTTGCTGCTGGGAAAAGGTCTCCTCCAACGTCTTTTACTTTACCCTCTCACTTTTCGCTTATTAATATTATTATTTTATTATTAAACTGATTAATTGATTGCAACTACGAAATTTCAGGACCAACTGGTAAGGAAAATAATAATTATGAATTATTTGAATGAAAATCCCTAAAATAGAAAAATAGGTAACATGGCATATACATATTATTATAATGACTAATATTTATTTAATTTTGTTTTCGCAGAATATGAGAGTAAGTATTTATAAATATTATCTACCTACTGTTAATAGGTATATACCTACCTACTAGGTACCTAACATATTATGCGAAGGTACTAAAACTAACCTAAACCTAAGGGTAGTTTTAAACCTAAATCGTGTAATAAATAAATTGTTTAATGTCGTTTTATTTTTTTATTTGTAGAAGACGGTAAGTTTGACATGTACCTACATTACATACGTATCTCTACTAATGATACTCGAATTACTAGTTCCTAAGTAAGTACTCGTAGTAACATACTTAATTCAAATCTTGTAATTTTTACAGAAATTGTGCCTGGTAAGTGTTTATTTTAAACGATACTATTAATTAAATTATCAGGATTATTTTCAAAATTGAACTATTTATTTAATTAATAATGTAATTACAGCTATTCCTGGTAAATATTTGTTTCTATTGAAGTTTTATTAGTTATCCCTAAGTTATTCATGTTTTTTTTTCATCATCATCATTTCAGTCCGTTTGCACCCACTGCTGAGTATATAGGCCTCCTTATTACGCCATTCTTTCCGGTCCCTTGCGAGTCTTGTCCAGTGATTCCCAGCTCGTTGTATGATGTCATTTGACCATCGGGTGGGATGCCAGCCTTTTGGTCTACGAAGCCGACCAAGATCTTGTTTTATTTAGTTGTTATAAATTAAATTATTTTTTAAGGGTGAACTTAAATCCCTCGCTACTCTCAGGACTCGTCTTAAATCCCTCGCTTCGCTCGTGATTTAAGTTTTTAACACCCTCACTACGCTCGGGAGTAAACTTCGAGTCCTTCGTTACGCTCGCGATTTAAATCGTCACCCGCGACAGAAGACACTGCTTTATCCTCTTGTATAATAATTATGCTATTATTTTATCAGAGGACAGTTCTGAGGAGGCCGCAGTGGTAGGTGAGGATTACACAACCAATCTGCGTAAAATACTGATACCGAACGGGTTCACCTACCACGGAATTGGACGCTGGGACACGAAAACCAACTCCAGGGTAAGGAGTTCATTAGAGATGGGATATTTGTAGTTTAACCACAGAATATTAGTACACGTACAGAAGGCCGACTCCGTGAAGCAGGTCACTTATATAGATGCTCTTGTTCAGACGCAATAAAGTAGAATTTAACTCGCACAGCACTGGATGCCATAATTTCTATTTCTCAGTAGAAATTTACAATTCACTTATTGAGAAACAGTTATAAGTAACTGTAGGCAGTACCTAATAACAAAATTATCTTCGAACAGCCAAACAATCTGTAGTAGGTAAAGGTAAGTAGAATAACAATAGAAGTCGTTGCAAGCTACCCGCAAAAATTTGGTACATTTCTGTGTGCAAAGTCGTATGGCGTGCCACAGTGCAAGCAATGGAGAAAAGTTGTTTAATTATTTCAGTAGCGTATTTACCTATACTGAGTGACTTTAGTTTATTTACCTATACTGAGTGACTTTAGTTTATTTACCGATACTGAGTGACTTTAGTTTATTTACCTATACTGAGTGACTTTAGTTTATTTACCGATACTGAGTGACTTTAGTTTATTTACCTATACTGAGTGACTTTAGTTTATTTACCTATACTGAGTGACTTTAGTTTATTTACCTATACTGAGTGACTTTAGTTTATTTACCGATACTGAGTGACTTTAGTTTATTTACCTATACTGAGTGACTTTAGTTTATTTACCTATACTGAGTGACTTTAGTTTATTTACCTATACTGAGTGACTTTAGTTTATTTACCTATACTGAGTGACTTTAGTTTATTTACCTATACTGAGTGACTTTAGTGAGTTTAGTTATAGTGACTTTAGCATTAACCTACCTATATAATTTTCCTTATGAAATGAATTATTTTACAGATTCGTTTGACCGTTGGGCCTGATGACCGTATTGTGGTAAGTGCTTACAAGTACCAATTTATCAATAAGACAAGCACCTTCTGAAACTATTCAATAACTGTTCTATTATTGTGTTGTAAGTATAGATACTATTCAAAATGATCATTTTAATATTTTTTTTAGGCATCGAGTGCGGTAAGTTTTACCTAGGTACTAAAACAATAGAGATACCATACTGTGTAACCTACCTAGGTACCATAATATAATAACTTAGGATTTTAGATAAAAAAAAATGGTCTGGTCTGCTATGGTATTCACCAGAAGATGAGACTCCCTTGCTCTTCCCGTACGAGAACAGTAAGGGAGTCACGACACGAGAGAGAGAGAGAGAGAGAGAGAGAGAGAGAGAGAGAGTAGGGTTATAATATATGTTTATACTATTGTGTAAAGTAACTTTATAAAATTAATTAGTTCTTTCAATTTTTTTACATTTTCCTGTCTAAAGCCCTATTTACTGCTCGATGTCGTGTCATTTTGTACGGAAAAATGACAGGACTTCTGTCAAAATGTATGGATCCGGATTGGAACTGTGATCAAGAGTACCACCTGAGCTTAGATCCCAAAATTGAGCCGCTCTTCAGCAGATGATTTGTTTCATAGTGACTTTAGCATTGACATTTCTAGGACAATCTAGTAGTGAAGCACAAGGTATCGGGTCGATGGTTGAGCATATCGATCAAATTCAGTCCGTTCAGGAATAGCGACGCCGCAAACTATTACGTGAGGTTTGCTGAGATTGGCACAGAGAAGTACAATTATATGGATAATGTCCTTGTCTTAGGTGAGTACCATCCTTAGTGAGGTAAAAGCGCTCGTGGCGTAGCTTGCTTAGCCAATCTTCACTGATTATCTAAGTTAAGCGACGTTCTGCGCGGTCACTATTTGGATGGGTGACCGCTGGTGGCATTTACATCTGACCGCTTCCGTGCTTCGGAGGGCACGTTAAACTGTCGGTCCCGGCTCTAGCATTCGTTAAACCATGACGGAGGCCTTAAGGCGGCCTAAAAACTCCGTAACCAGAGTTGGCCACTAACTCGTACGAGCTTGCTTGCTTACCATGCTTAGTTAGGTACCTCTAATGCAGTAGTGTAAATACACTTACCTAGTTTTATTTTAGTAATCTGAGATTGTACACAATCACTTCTAGAAAAGGAAGAAAACACACGTCAGACTAGACATCCAATATAATCCATAACTATACCTACTATAAGTGATCAGTGATATTTTATTGAATAAAAGCTTTTTGAGTTTCACTTTATAATCCAACTAGCTGTCGCCCGCGGCTTTGCTCGCCTGGTAGCAGCATACGCATTATTTGGTTAGAATCTTTGACGACTATTCAAAATTCTTTTCTTAGTGTACCCCTACAGTATATAAGGATACTACGCTCAAAATTTTATACCTCTAGACTTATAGTTTAGGCTGTGCGTTGATTGTCAGTCAGCTTCAAAAGAGATTTACATATTTAGATGAAAATTTCTACTCAAATCTATATGAGCAACGATTTCTGTATCTGCATGCGGGCCTAAAAGTCCAAAGTCCAGTCAGTCTAGGTTGATCTGTCGCCGTGTGTGCACATCTATTTTAAACCAAGACTCTGTAATAATAAGGACCTTTTTCAAACAAGGAATTTCGCTCATCCAGACGTTTTAAAATCTAAACTAAACGAACCTAACCCTTTGCAGTAATAAAGACAACTATTTTTGTTTCTAATTCTTTAGATGAGGCCAAGACGATGCTAAAAGCAGAATTGATAGACCACTTGCCCGGTCAGATCATGAACAAAACTATTATCCACATGTCCTGCAGCCAATGCAAGCTGCTCGGTGTAATGTTGCGCGCTGAAGACGGCAGTGTGATCAACTTGGACACCTCTAAATACGAAATGAAGAGTTTCTTGGATCAGTGAGTCTGAGTCGCCATTTTGTGATTCTAGCAAGGTCTTGCAATTTTGTGTTCACGTGAGCAACGTATGGGAATGCATTTCATTGAACAAAGTTTTCTTTTTCAGGTCCGGAATGGAGTTTGTATTTCTTTTATTTGCATCTTTCTTTTTCATAGTGGAACACTTTCAAATAAATAAATAAAAAATAATGTAGGCCAAAAAGTTTTAAATTAACTTAGGTAGGTACTCCTAACTACTGCTTGGCAACCAGATATTTGAGAGGACCTATTCTATCGTACCAAGTTATGCAGTCGTCGTCGAATCTAGCTACATCTTTCTATTTTTTCGTATGTTTTTATTAATATTTTTTTTTATTCTTTATTACTTTCATTATGTTTTAGAAAGAAATACATCGAACTCGATCTAGCAGAAACAACTGCGCAGGACTTTGGTGATTACTACGCTATCATCCAGAACGAAGATGGCAGTGAGGAGAAAGTGAAGTTACTTAGCCTACAAAGTGAGTTTTTCTTTTTCTAAGTTTAAAATATACTTAAAAATACGTCGTAGGTATGTGCTGAAATGTATATTGAGCAATTATGTAACAACAGGTACATAATTAAGGTTTATAAATAACGTCGCATAATTTAAATCTTTTTTTATCTTTAGCTCCAGGTAAGTGGCGTTTTTATTTTATTTTATGGGTATCTAAAATGGCCAAATTTCACTATTATGTAGGTACCTACTATATTTACTTGCTAAGGTAGGTACTTTCTTACGACATTAAAAGTAATATTTTGTAATTACAGCGTCTGGTATGTTTTTTAGCAAAATATGTTATTTTAGAACTTTGTACCTATTCTGTTGAGACTGTAGGTAACTTAATTTTATAATTAATTTTATAATTATTTTTTATAGGTTCTAACGGTATGTATAAAATTACCTATAGGTATACTTAAACTATACTATACATAAACGTACGACGTCCGGCAGCGAGATGGGAAGACGACATCGTCAAAATCGCAGGCCGTAAATGGGAGAGACTAGCTCAGGTGGGTTACTCTCAACTACAGTTCCAATCCCGATTCACGGAATTTGACAGATCTCGTGTCATTTTGTACGAAAAATCACACAATTTCTGTCAAAATGTATGGATCCGGATTGGAACTGTGTTCGAGAGTAACCCACCAGCGGGCCTAAGATGCGCACCGCGAGATATTTGTCATGTCGTTCTGTCAAAACTTAAGCATTTTGTACCAGTTTAGGAACTATTGCATTATCTGTGGTAATGTTGTCGAGAAACCGCGCCTTTGAATTTTCAACTTTTGACATTTCTGCATGACTATTATCTCGTCTTCAGAGAGGTACGACGACTAAGAAGTGTCAAAAGTGTACAATAAGGCGCGTTTTGTCGACAACATTAGGTACCACAGATAATGCAACAGTTCCTAAACTGGTACAAAATGCTTACATTTTGACAGAACGACATGACAAATATCTCGCGGTGCGCATCTTAGGCCCGCAGGTCTGCAGTGAATGGCACAAACTTGGGGAGGCCTATGCCCAGCTGTGGGTAAAGGCGGGCTGTGGATGGTGATGATAATACTTAAACTATTTTTGCAAACCTTGAATACCTACTAAAGAACAATCATGCAAGTAATACAAATGTTTAGTTTTATTAATAAATAACATAATTTTCAGCTGAAGGTAAGAACAAACAAACCAAAAAAAAATCTTTCACACAATCCTTCCCACTAATTGATCGAGTGAGCGAAACGTACGAAGATCTTAGTGACAACTTGGGCAAAAATGCTTTGTATGTTTGTTCTTCGAGATCTTTTGAACCGCTTATCCGATCTTCACAGAATTTGGTAGGTATACGGATAGTACTCTTTACTGGTTTGTTAAATGAAGTAAATCGGTCAAGGGGTCGTGAAGTTATGAGGGTCCAAAGGGAGTAAAAAAAAAAGTCGTACAATAATATCAAGTGGGGTGTCATATGATAGAGTTTTGTTTAGACATTCCAAAACCGTTTTTATTTTGATTCTAGGTTTAATAGTTTTTGAGTTGTTGTATAAATTATAAAATTGGCAACCCAGTATAACGTGAGCTACCATTTCTTGGAGTTTCAATGATTTTGTAGTTCAAGTAAGGCTGGTACTTAGCTAGACGGCGATTTCGAAGCGTTTTTCAAAGTTTATTACAATCATTGTCAATAAAAATTGTTTGGGTTTTATTAACTCCGACCATCACGAGATCTCAGTTCGGGGCGAACTACTAGTTATAAGATAGACCAATATATTGACGTATATTATATTAGGCCCGTATGCCGATACAGAAATCGTTACTCAAGCATAGATTTCAGTAGAGATTTTCATACAAAAATCTATGCTTGAGTCCGGATCAGTGCATAAGCAGCAAATCAGCATACGCCACAATTTCCTTTACCTTATATTTTAATTAACTTGTAATTTTACATTCATTTCTATCTATGTGAATAAATAAAATGTATACCTACTCTTTAGGTATAAAGGTTGAGCGACTAGAGGCGTCAGTGGAACCGGACAGTCAGTTCGAAGGTACCGTGCACTACGACTGCGAGAGCTGTGAGCTGACAGACATCGTCTGTAATGGCGAGTCGGTGCTAAACAATGGCCGGGTCACCATTATCCCGGGCTCCAAGCAGGTCATCTTCAGCTTTCCGAGGTACGTTTATCTTTTTGCACGCTTTATATTAGCTTCACTTGGTTGTTTGTTTGTAACCGACTCCTTTGGGCGCGATTTTGACACACTTTAAACGGCCAGATTTCATTCAAACTTTGTAGATTTATCAAGAACCGATGACACTACACTAATTTGATAAGATTATTCCAATTTTGTCAATTTATATAATTTTCATCTATAAGGCAGAAATTGATGTTAAAACTAATTTCCAACCATATTATAGTTTGGTTTTTTATACAAAGCATGTTTTTTAGTTTTTTTGAACTATTAATATAGGCTGATTATGATGATGATGAACTTTCTAATTGTTTTATTGTTTAGTTTTCAGGATGAATATGTCTGTGTGTATATCGGCATTTTCAAAGATGGCGAGAAAAATATGAAAAAAGAATTGGCTATTATTGAAAGTAAGTCACTTAAAAATCGCCTGTTTTTTTTTTATAAGTAGGTGCCTACCTATAAGTGTTAATTGGGACATTGTGTCCCAAAATATTTGGTACAAATCGTCGGCAAGTCCTATAAAGATGCCACTTTTCTAAAACAGAAGAATACTGTAACTACTAAAATAAGTAGGTACATTAGTATCTACTGACAATATAGGCACCTAGACATGACAATATAGACTAGTTTTTATAATAATTATAATTATATTTTCAGATGCGGGTGAGTACCAAACTAACCTACCTACGTACTACTTATAAAATTTAGTTTCCTTGATTTGAGAATAAATATGAAATTAATATGAAAACGTAATTTTTAGCGACTGGTAAGTCCAAACTGAAATGAAACTACTTTCTCTAGAATAAGAATAAGACCAGATGACATGGACCTTTTACTGGAATTCTAGATAAATTGCGCATATTCCTGGTATTGGTTCAAAGGGTATGGGGCATATTGGATTCAAAGCAGTTTTCAAAAATGTAACAATGTCATTATAAAGCAGCGGGAAACATTCGTTATTAGACATTTTACTTCGAAAAATGCATCTTTTGCAATTTTGTTTATCGTATTTACAGGTGTTTACGTCAAAATAATTACTTACTTTATTTTGCGTTTTCGTGATTGCTACCTATTAGAAACCAACAAAAGTTATAAATAACAAAATTAATCTAAAAATTAACTAAATGTATGCAAATCGGGACCTGAAATGCCCCAACGCCATTCAATTACCTTCAATTACCTTCAGACGTGAAACTTCAAGAGAAGCCAGCGCATGTCCCGGCGCCTGCGGAGGGCGAACAGTTTGAAAAAAAAATACCGTTTGAATGCGAAGGAGATTGCTCGGTTGATAAGGTGATCAAATCTTTCTTCTTCTAAATATAATATAAAGCTCTTTTGAAGCTGACTGACAATCAATGCACAACCTAAACTATCCTATTTCCTACTATCCTACTAATATTATAAACGCGAAAGTTTGTGAGTATGGGTGGATGTTTGTTACTCTTTCACGTAAAAACTACTGATCCGATTTGAATGTAACTTGGAATATATATTGTCCGTGACCTGGATTAACACATAGGCTACTTTTTATCCCGAAAAATTAACGGGATCCAACGGGACGCGAACGAAGTCGCGGGCGGCACCTATTTATAGTAGGTAAGTCCTAAAGGTATGAAATTTGGAGGGTATATTTATATGTAGTGTAGGGGTGCAATAAGAAAGAAATTTTAAAAAGTCACACTTTAAAGGGTCTAAAATTAGGATCAAAGATTTTAACCAAATAATACGTCTAAGCTGCTACCAAGCCAGGCCAGATGTGATGTGACAAGTTGAGTTTTTTCAAACTTGAGTTACCAACAAAATATGCGCTGGAATTAGGTAGTCACTTGTGTAATTCACGTGAGTGACCCGAGGAAACCATTCCTATACTAAGGGCTTGTACACAAAACTGCGATGCGACGCGATGCGAATTAGCGACGCAGAAAATTGCGACACGAGTTTCTGCGATGCGATTTCGTGCGGCAAGGCGTCTCCCTTCCGCGATTAGGGTGACCATTCCAATAAATATAAATCTCTAAATGATATCAGCTGTTTCATACATATTTTGTTATCTTTAGTTCCATTCATCATTCAAGTAGAGTTGGAGAGTTTCGCCGTGATCATTATTAGTTTCGAGTTTTGATTATTCTCCGTTATCTGCAATTCCATATCTAGGTAGTTCCACTAAGTACGTAATTATTCTGAAAATCCAAGTTCTTATTTCTTTTTTCAGATTACAGTGAATGGAGTGAAAATAGATCAAAAACCTGCTTCTAGAAGATTCTTTGATGTCAAGACCGCTCGTCGGAGTCCGTTCTTCGAGGTAACTTGTACCATACCTACCTTCTAAGTTAGCTTACATAGCCAGCCTTTCAGTCCGAATCAGTAGGGATATTCTTGACGGCTCATTCCAATTTTCCCGTGATTAAGTCCCCTGCGTAGGGGATTTCTGGAACTTTTGTCCAAAAATCCCCTTAGCTACCAGGGCGACTGCCGGCAGGGGAAAATTGACGTCACGGCTCAGTCGGTAGTGTAGCTCTGCCTTACGTGCTGTGGGTCGTGTGTTCGATCCGCATCGTGACCAAACATTTGTGTGGCAAACATAGATGTTCGTTCTGTGTCTGGGTGTTTTTATAAATATGTATTTACAAAAAAAAAATTATGTATGTATTCTATCAGCCATCTAGTTTCCATCGTACAAGCTTTGCTTAGTTTGGGACTAGAAGGCGTTGTGTTAAGTGTCCGTGAGTTTTTATTTATTTATTTAATTAATTGATATCCGCAGGTGGTAGAATTTTTCCTTATCATCCGGTACCCATTCTTCAGTATGATATACGCGGGGATCTTCCTCGCCACCTTCAACACACCGCGAGGACCTCTCACCAAAATTGTGTTAGAAATCGAGTAAGTACCAATGGTATCGAATCGATAGAGAATCGATACTATCGATTCTCTTGTTGCATTCTTTTATACTAACCTAATTTGAAGCGTGGGGTGCATTGTGTTGTAGGGACATGTAGGTAGGTATGAATGTGAATTGTGTATGTCAGCGATTTAGAGTGCATGAGAAAGGTATGAACGAGCGGTCGTCAGTTACTGCGCACGGGCGATCGGTGCGGTTGTTGGTATTTAGCAAGAGGGGAAAGTAAATAAAACCTGATTCATAAAAGTGTGTTTTCAAAAGTAACTCCCAATCCCCACAGTGTCAATAGTTATAAATATTTTATTGACAGATATGAGTAGATCGAATTATCATTTCGATAATATCATATAAAGCACTCCACGCTTTTTATTAGATAAATACATTTTTTATTTTATTTTTTTCCGATTAAACCCTGTAAATAAATAAAAAAATAATCTTGCTTTCACTATTATTAATTCATATTTATTAAAAAATTGTACACTATTCTTAGGTAATTTAAATTTATTAAAATTTATTTTCTACTTTTTAGTTTGGTTTTCTTTAAAAAGCGTGTTTTTTAACTATTATTTATTTTAATCTCCTTTTGATACATTGTTCGTTCTTCGAAAGCACGAGTGTAGTTCGAGAGTTTCGCCAGTCTGTCAAGGTCAATACTAATGCTTAGTCTTTATTACAGGTCTCCAGGTAAAATTTATTTTTTCTTCATTCTCCCTATTTAAAAATTTAACAGTTATTCATGGAAAATTGCGTGACTTATCACCGAGGCTCAGTATACCAACATTCTGTGCAATGAGGATGTCTGTCAGGCACAGACAGTCTGAGACTGGTTCTAGTACGAGTTTAGCTCTGCTCAGTCTCATGTTCCTCATGCACCGCAACTTACTCTTCAGTAGGTAAAACGTAACAGTAATGCGAGCATCACTGTGAGCCAGAACTAGGTGCTAAGTAGTACCTAGTACTTACAGCTAGTGAAAACCCGGACCAATACTTTCTTAGAAACCAACATAGGTAGTCCCGTAGGGTTTCGAAACCCTTACGCCGTTTGTCCACTAACGTCGGTTCTGGCACGGCACGGGTGCACTAGGAAGGCAATAAAAAACACGTGAACGGTGCGGTGTGTGACGGCCGCGCCGTTCGCGTGTTTTTTATTGCCCTGATAGTGCATTATCGGTCCCGTACTTGCTGGAAAAAAGCCTGGTGCGACTACGTCTGTCCGTCCATCTGTCACAAAACGTATTAGCTCAGAAACTATTAGATCTATTGACTCATAGTATGATCTTATTTTTGTCTGTAGGTATTGAATGACTAACTTTTTACGACTATCATATTATCCTGTACCCACAATAAGTATGAATGCAATAAAGAACTTAAACTTTTAACTAATTTTATCTATTCTATCACATATAAAGCTGGATGTGCACATTGTGCACCTGATACTCAGCTATCAAACGAGGATACAACGCAATACGATGACGAAACCCAACCCCCGGACCAGCCTTTAGTCTCCGATGGCTCTGCGGATGCTACTAATGTTCCAGGACAGGCGGGACCGGGCGGATCCCTTATAGTAATAAATGTGAACCCTAACGGCGCCGTAGTATCATCACCCGCATTACCAAATGACAATGCAGAACTAAGTACAACACTAGCAGACAACCCTGTAGACAGTACTACAGATTCTGACGCCAGTTCCACAGTACCTGAATCTACTTTAGAATCTGATGGTAGTTCTACTGAGGGTGCATCAGAAGATGCTGAGACGGCTACAGATGCGTCAGCGGAGAGTGCGAGTGAGACGACTATTGCGGCAGAGTGAATAAAGAAAAAACACATGGATTTATTACAGTTCCTTAGTCTATGGCTCGATTTAGCAAGGAGATTTTTAATTTAATAAACCAGTAAGATTTGTAACAGATTTTTATTGAGCTTCTCTAAGTTCGTATACTCATCTACCTAGGTAAGTACCTAGTTCTATTAGTTTCATTTTATTGCACAAAAATTATTTTGATATCTCACTAGACAATTCGTATAGGTAAGTTCATGCTGTACCTACCTAGGTAATACCTACCACATAATATTATAAACGAATACATAGAAAGAATAAAATGGGAACAAAGAGAATAAACAATAGGACTTGAGGATAGGAGTTGTTTTGGCCCGCAAAGTGGAATGCCTCGATGACTGCCTCTAGTCTATGGACTGGCGATAATGCTTAAAATTGGTCTTTGAGTTGAAGGCTTCAGCAGGCTCATATTAATTATGGTGGGTAGGTATGCCACTATGCATAGGCACGTGACAGCTGACGCCTCAAGTTTTACGTCTCCGTTCCTCTCCGTCGCCATTAGGTAGGTAGGTAAGGTACTAATGGAAAGTAGACTGCTTAGTGCTCTATCGCTAAACAAGTAAGTAAGTAGGTACCTAACATCTTTGAAGTACCGTTAGTCAACTTACCACCTTCCTACTTTATGTACCTACCTACCTAAGTATTGTATCTATGATGTAGTATTGTATGACTCTCTTGTAAAATTTTTTTTCGTACCACTTGCTCAATGCCACAAAAAGCGAACATAACAATTTTGAGTTTGTATACAAAGCATTATACATCTTTTTGAAAAAGGAATACGCATTTATTATGAAGGCCGTATGAGCTTGATGCCTTTGCTTTTCCGACAAAAAAATATTAGTCTAGGAAAATGCCGCGTTTTTGTTTTCTTCAAATACATAAACGTTAAGTTTATTTTAATTTATTTTTATAAATAAGTTAATGTTCTAAAATGCTATCTCATATTATTATTGTGTTAATTTTTTCGCAAATGGTACAAAAAGTAGAGTATTTTCCTCGGTGATAAAGCTGTCTTAGTCTTGGGTGAACTTAAATCCCTCGCTACTCTCAGGACTCGTCTTAAATCCCTCGCTTCGCTCGTGATTTAAGTTTTTAACACCCTCGCTACGCTCGGGAGTAAACTTCGAGTCCTTCGTTACGCTCGCGATTTAAATCGTCACCCGCGACAGAAGACACTGCTTTATCCCCTTGTTAAATAATCTACAATTTTTTTTGTTATTGTCTTCGCGACGTTGAATTTTTCTAAATAATTTGACAGGTCTAAAATTATAGCCGTCTTTATCGTTCCATTGTAGGTATGAGAAAGGGCCGGCATCATTTTGAGTCAAATTAGGTTAGTTTAGAAAAAAACAACAAGGGAATCGGTATGTAGTAGGTATGTACCTACCAATGTCGTATTTATATTTTATACGGAAGGATAGCCAACACGGGTTTACACTATACAGTTCAAGTGTCGCTTTTACAAAGAATTTCGACAGTGTTCCCATAATTATATAGAGGGCACCACAGCGTGCGCAAAAGAACAAAGAACAAATTTATACTAAGATGATAGAATAAAACTAATGAATAAGTACCTAGGTACCACTAATCTTAACATAGTGTAGGTCAGGTTAGTACTAGGTCATAAGATGAATAAGTTTTTATTTATTTCATGTATGGTGCATGGATTTGAACCTACACCCACGTTCAAATACGTTTAGATTTTTGTTATCCATTTATCTACTGCTTCATTTTGTTTCGTACAAAGGCCAGGGCAAAGAAAGTTACAATACAGGGTGTTGTAAGATCACCCCTGAAAACTTTCGCACAACACTATTGATACGCCCTGAAGTTTCCGGGAGTGGCCTTGTTACACCCGGCATAATGTTCATTGTATTTCAATGATCCCATGAGTGCATTAGTAGAGAAAAACGAACAATGTATGAAACGGGGGTCAAAATTTGAATCACGTTTCATACAAAACGAGATTTTCAGTGTGTAATTTTGGTAGAATGGAGTCCCGCTTCTTAGAACTACCTACGTATTAGGTACATATTCTTTGTCCTCTTTAGGTACCTATATATTTTTTGTTTTTATTTCTGACGACGCGACTTGACGCCTAAAGGTCAAGAGAAATGAGGTTGCAAATATACCTACGGCAAATGTAAGTGAATAACTCCCGCATACCAGCTTTCGCCATTAGCGACAGTATACCAATTCGCATCTCTCTGTAACTGTACACTTTAGTCAAGCAAATACCTCGCGGTCCGGTGCACGTAGAATGTTGGCTGAGTATCGTGATTTTGTTTACCACAAATAAACGAAGTCAAATTAAACGGCACTGGCCGAAAACAAAATCGATTGTGAAATTATTTTGAAAAAAAAAAAACAAATTAGTGATGTGGAAGTAGTCGATGAATTAATCGATAGTTTAGTGTTTTTGTTTATTTTGGTCGATTTGCTGCGGTGAGTGACTTTCTATTATTTTTTTATTGGAACTTTAGCAATGATCGTGCATGTCTGTCGTAAGATGATCTTTTGTTTTGAACAGAAATTTTGCTGTGACAGAATAACGGTAGGCACCTAAATAGGTTTGGTAAGTACAACCTAGTAAGTATTAGATACAAAGTGGAAAAAGATTAATCACAAGGTATAAACGAACGCGAAATTTTATTAAAAAAAAGTAATACCTACCCACAAACATGAAATTCTCCTTAGATACTCTTCATCATTGCTGGTGAAGACCGGCACATCCTTAGTAGATCTTTAGACCTTGGGCTATGAACTCCGGTTCATGAAATGTCAATACAGAGCTGATGAATAGCCTCCTAACTTGGAAATCGATCTACGAATTTTTACCAAACATAGCTAAGAAATAAGAACCATCCCAGATAAATCATCCTTACAAAAAACACATTCAAATTGAAGCCCTAAATAAGCACTTTCAGAGCCTACGAGGGCACAGACAAAGATGACTGGGAACTAGCAACTAGGTACTCATTTCTTATAGGTTGTGAAAAGACCTTTCCAATACTTCCCAGCATCGAGTAGGATGCTACATTCTCGATGGCTACCTTTTCTATTCTACTAAAAAGTCGTTCACACGCATACTACGCGACTACTACTACGATATGTAGTGATACCTATACCTACTAGGTATGCGAACTCAGCCGTGATAAATCAATTAAGTTACCTAGTCCGTAAAAAACCCGAAATGATTGTCTGTTGAAATTAACACACGACCAATTGCGAAGTTCAGGAAAAGCCTAGATTTCTTTTAACTTTCATCACATCAACAAGTCGTGATAGGTACCAAACTTCTTAGTGATTACCTATACCACCACATAAGATACAATGTTCCGACACTATTTTTGTGCCGTCATCATCTCACCCATCGCTGAAAGCTAAACATTCTAGAGCGGTAGGTTTGACACTGGGAATTGTAGGGGTACGTAGGTACTTGTAGGTTAGGTACGAATACCTACCTTGAAGTACTTCCAACGTCCATAAAGGCACACTATGACGACGAATCTGAATTTCAAATCGGCTGAGTAGTCTCATTATTATTCGACCTGTAATAGTTTCTATAAGCTTTGAATTAAATACCTACATAGGTACATTATAAATAAATAATTAAGTGACTAAATCGATTGATGTAATAGGTACCTAAGTACCTACTAGTAGGTAAGAAGGCAGGTACAAATAAATAAATGTTACAGTTACAGAATGTTGCTACCTACTTATAGTATTAGTGTTTTACCATAGTAGCTTCCAACTAAGTTCCAACTACCTACCTAAAGTAGGTTAGGTAACTGTGGCTGTACCAACCCCTACAGTTGAATCTCATTCAAGAGGCCGTTCACCCCGGATATAACATTATAAGTACCTAACCTACCTATGTAAACACTCCTACATGCGTAGATGTGCAGTTAGTAGAGCGAAAAGTCCTGCCAATCGGAATGAGACATCTCTGTAAGATCTCCCAGGCTCAAATTGCACGCCACATTTTGTAAAATGTAAAAAAACCTACCCAACCTAATCAAACTCCCACAAATGAGATGCTTCTAAATCGATGGCTCAAGAAACATAAAATAAATAATATTTTGAAGTTATACTTCTAATGCGACTTCCAACAGCGTTGCGTTATACGGGAGGACATAAGTCTCTGTCTGTTTCTATTCCCCCGAATAGAAATAGACAGAGACTAATACGCTATAAATGCTACAATCAAAATATAGATGGCAGTGTTGCGCATTTTTTTGAAGTTATACGACTTCCAACTGACAGCGTCAAACAAAAGAAAAAGAAACATAGCCGTAATTTCAACCATCAGGAGCGAGCTCTGTTGGCGGAACTCGTATCCCGTTGTCGGTCTAACCGCAGTCCGTCGGACGAGTTCAAATTCGAACCGACAATATAGACTTTTTGCAACTTTTTATTTTGAAGTGAAAATTTAGTAGGTTCTGCATAACATTAAACACAGAGCGAGAGTGAATGCGTGGCACTCGAAGTATAACTTCTTCCGCGAGTATAGGGACTGCACGCACTGGTGTTTTTTTAAATATCTCGCTCGTTACGTTACAGTTTTCGCTTTCGGTATTCGATACACCTTGTATTGTATTGAGTACAGTCGTGCTACTGTCAAAAATAAGCGCCTTGACTCGGTCAATTAGTACCTACTTTCTTATTCTTTTAAAGTAGGTATTAAGTAGGTACCTATTGTCGGTACCACAACAGTTGATTTCAGTTTTCTAAGAACCCTTATCCCTTCAAAACCTAACCGTAGCTACCGTCCTACCGTGGGAAGAAAAACACTCCGTTATGATTATGACAAGGGATTATAATCTCTACCAGATCGTTATAAGGTCTACTTACTCCGTAATTGAATTTATAGCCAACCACTGTGAAATATGCTGTTACTGTTCATAATAAGGCGAAATTGTAGGTAAATTGTTCAAAATGATGAGCTTCAGGTTGTTAGATAAGTGCTTTACTTACCAAGGTAGCTATTATGATGTTTTAGTAACTAGATAGGTACCTAAGTGGTAGGTACCTAAGTACCTAGGTAGATCTTTAACCAGAAAATAGTAAGTACAAAAACAGGGGTACAGGTTGTAAATGACCGAAGACGTATAACTACCACAACAAAGGCAAAGCTTCCTAACGGAAAGATTTTACGTTAGTAGCAAAAGTTACCATTCGTAGGACGGCGGCGGCGTTAGGGCGCGCTGGAATTTTGAAACTGTTTACTTTTACCTATTTCTAGGTGCATGCATATTTGATAGATAAATTTAAACAGTGAATTAGAAAACAAAAACTTTAATTTTCAGACTTGGAATACACCAAAAATAAAATGTTTCAATACGAGTGCGAGAAACGACCACATTCGTCTTCGAGCGACACCCGCGCCATGATGACAACCGAGCGCGCCCGAGCTTACCCGAGCGAAAACCTATGTTACCCGAGCGCGAGCCGAGTGCAACCGAGCGCTGAACGTGCACGCCGACCTCTGCCGCCGCGTCCGATCGTATGCGATCGCATGCCTACCAAGACTACCGTAAGTATACCAAATATTGATGTTTTTGTGTTCGCTGGAAAACATCGACTATCGATACTAGCTACCATGATCAACATCATCTCTACATCTGTAAAATTTTGACGGAGGTCAAAATTTTGAGTTAAATTTTGACGGAGGTCAAAATTTGAATCACGTTTCATACAAAACGAGATTTTCAGTGTGTAATTTTGGTAGAATGCATAGATAAAGAATACTCTTGTAGAATGGGAGTCCTACTTCTTCTTACGTAGGAACTACACGTATTATATATATACCTATTCTTTGGTTCCGCCATGCATGTTTATTTTTTGATTATAAATTAAATGCCATATTATGAGTTATGTAGTTATACGGTTTTTACCTAACACCGTTGAGTATATTAGGTAGGTAGTTTATGTCATCATCGTACATAGAAAGGTAACTAGTCAGGAAGTGACTGCCTACGATTAGTTGGTGCAATCTCGCAGGCAGGGAGGGAAACGGTGATAATTACCCACGGTGGCAGTCATTGCAGCTTGTCCATCGGACTATGAACTCGAGTGCTGTGCTATTATAGGTAGATAATGCTATTAAAGGCAACCGCCTAAGATCAAGAACGCCATAAATAAGTTGAATAGTAACGTTGGTAGGTACGTATACTAGGTACCTACGTAATCTTTATGATGTAGGATATGACGCCATTTTGTTTTGCTTGGCAGACTTTAAAACAGCTCAGATTACTAGGTACCTGTTATTCTGAAGGCAAAAGTTAAGCCGCGGCACAGAATAAATAATACATTACTTCAAAGCCACGGTCTTCGTTACATTCTTAGAAAAACATCCGAAACCTTCGTGTGAGGTGAGACCCAGTCGACCCGTTAGCAGACTGGCGAAACTCTCGAACTTGACTTGTCGAAAAACGAACAATGTATGAAGCGGGGGGCGGGGGTCAAAATTTGAATCACGTTTCATACAAAACGAGAATTTCAGTGTGTAGGCAAATAATTTTGGTAGAATGGGAGTCCCGCTTCTTCTTACGTAGGAATTACGTAATTACGTATTACATACTATATGATCTGTGACTGTACTAACTATTATTACAGTCACAGAACATATAGATAAAACTATAGGTACAGTACAGGGTGTAGGCCGACCACTCATGAAAACTTAAAGTATCGTTTACACTCAGCTCACGCCGCTGCCGGTATTATTGCCGCGATTAATTCCGGACCTATTGCCACACCAACATCGCCTTTATTGACCGAGCGAGCGAAGCGTCTCAGTTTCCACATTGGCCAAAAATGCGTTTGTCCGGATGTCTGTCTGTCTGTTCTCCTCTACAGGTCGCATTTTTCAACCGATCTGGACGAAACTTGGTACACAGGTTATATGACTTATTAGATTTTTTTTGTCGTCGGGGATTTTTGATTGGAGGGGTACTTCCCCTAAAAAAAGGGCAAAAAGGGGGCTATTTGATATACTGGATATCTCCACCAAATGAGATCTGATTTCGATTATTTTTTTTTTATTTGAAAGGTAGTAACTATAAGTTGGTCTCATAAAAGTTTGGCGAAGATCTGATAAGGATCTTCAGCATGATGAACAGGATAGCTCATAAAACAATCGATGGTTTTCAATCAAATTTGAGAGAAACACAAAGGACCTCATTCTACACAAGATGATGCAAAAAAAATCAAAAAGATCAAAAAAATCACAAAACGGAAAATGCACTTGCACATTACATTCCTCAAAAATTTACAAAATTAAATAGAAAAAACATCACATCACACACACACACACACAACATTTTGCATAATAGTTAGTTTTCAATACGTGACAGGCTGCAAGCGTTTCGTCGCTGTTAGAATACTAACTGATAATTATCTTCATGATGTTTTCCTTCACTGAATGAGAGCATCAGCATAATAATAAGCCTTAAATTAGAAATTAATAAAAGTGCACTTAAAGACTTTCAGAAAACACCTTACACGACATTGATGATGTTGAATATTGGAATATTTAGTATGCTCGCGAGTACTACAGCTCCCAGAGCCACTAGTTATTATTAGGGAGCCAGGGCATGAACATGGGCAGGAACAGAGGCATTATAGTGCAAGACAGAGAATTTTGTTGTCATACTTTTTCGTTAATTACATAAGTGTTTCAAACAAGTCGCGTTCATATTGAACGCAATTTTTTTTTATCTTCATTTAGTACCTAGGTTTACTGGAAATTGTTTAAATAATGAAAAACTATTCAATATTATTCCAGGTACCCCTAAAAGTGTGGATAATAGCAGTGGCGTCGTGTTTCGCGGTCTGCGCCGTGCTGGTGCTCGCTACCGTCGCCATCACCAAGTGGGGCGCTGAGGAGCGCTACTCAACCAGAGAACTCTTCACGGAACATGCTGTAGGTTTTTCGTATCCTATTTTTCCGCGTTCACACTATGCCCATGCCGCGGACTTATTGCCACAGCATCAGCAGCCTTTATTCTCACTAAGGAGCCAGGGCATGAACTTGGGACGGGAGCCAAGACAGAGGCATGATCGTGGTCGCACTATGCTCGTGCCCACTTCTCTGCCCAAGTCCCTGCCGACTGCGGCATAGTGTGCACGCAACATTTTACTACTCAAAGGCACTAGTCTGTTGGAATATTTAGTAAAGAAGAGAATATCACTGTTGGTTACCACATTATACCCAAATGATAAAATAATTATATGCTGGCTTCATGACCTGTATGTGTACCTAAGCGCACTACAGCGTCTTGGAATTAATTAGTGAAGAAAACGAGAATGTCACTTTTGGTCACCAAATTATATCCATAACTGTGTCGAGGTTTGAGAAACTATTGGAGCACACAGGAAAGATCTTTAATATTTATATTTTTCAGGCACCGGTTTATGCAAAGTATCCTCCACCAGAGCCAACCGAAGAACCGTCATCAGAAGAAATTGACAACGATATCGCAAACATTGCAATATTAGAAAAACTATCCTTATTCAAAAACATGGTCGCGAACAGGGAAAGGAAAGACTTACTAACAAAGCCACAAATACATCCTCTCCACGACGTAACCCACCATCCCGAGAGAAAAATAGAGAAGAAAGACAAAGCTACATTACCTGACAGTATAAAATACTCCGATCTAACATCGGTTCCTTTGAACGAGGCCAACAAAAAGATAATCAACGAATTCAACAACAAACTCCCAGAATTTAGGCCTATACTGTCCAAAGTACCCGAAATAACACCCGAAAACTTCATCAGCAATCTGAACAATAAGGACTACGAAGAGTACTATAATGATGAAAATCTATACGACGATTACATGCAGAGTAACACCATGACCAGTTACCTTATAGAAAAAGTTCAAGAACTTCACGATTGGATAACTAAGGATCCAGATTTTGACAGAGCTAATACTACAAAAGCCAGCACAAAGACTGAGTTCAGTCATCTTTTACGAGCTTTGAACGACAGCTTAGTTGAAGGGAATGTTACAATAGTTATGAACAAGTTGAGAGATATATACTTTGGAGATAACTTCACTAGTAGCAGTAGTGGTAGGAAAGTTATTCTGTCCAACAGCACAGATTTGCTTTCGTTTGGGATTTTGACGCTGGATATAATGCTGCTGCATAATATACAGATGATGGCTTGGGAAAGTCAGGTAAATATTTGTTTACTACAGACTACATAAGATCCTCTTATCATTAAGACTCTTATCATGTACATAATGTATATACATATTACATAAAATACCTATCTCCTTACTTGTTATTATCAGGGTATTTTATGGCAATTACGTCATTGCACAATATAGATCTTTGTCCGAATGTGGGGGGTTCTATACCGTCCGGAATCGCAAGAAATTCCGGAATTTTCATGAAATATTAGAAATTTACTCCGGACTTTAGATATTTTGAGTAATATCTAAGAGTATCCTAATGCTTTCAATGATGTTTTAATTAGTTTTTTTTATAACTCAGGAGGCAGCAAGGACGAAAATGCTAAAAGATCCCGATGTGTTTGCTTTCAACGCGCTTTTCATGGACCCCGGTAAAGTTGGAGCGAAGCAAGCGGAGGTCCTAAACAACGTGATAACGTACGTTTTTTTTTACTAACGATACGGACTTTACCGGATGAATACTATTTCTGATAAGAAGGAAGGACGTCAAGTGCGCGTCAAAACGTTGTGTGTTGATTTGTTTAGAATTTGTCGAGGTGCTTACGGGTGAGCTTATGGGTTTGTTTTTCAGAAAACGTCAAAATCTACGACAAGATACAGAGGACTTCGATATAGGCAAGAATCTATTCGAGAATGTATTGGAAGTGGGCATGAGTGCAGCTCGCGCCGCCATTAATCTTGGAAGAGCTTATAAGAACGCAAGGTTAGTGTCATTTACGTGGATGTATCTTCGTAATGTTGCGTTCACACTATGCCGCAGTCGGAAGGGACTTTAGTGGGCACGAGCATAGTGTGAACACGATAATGCATCTGTCCCGGCTCCCGGTCCAAGTTCATGCCCGTGCTCTTTAGTGAGAATAAATTCCGCGGCAATAATGCCGGCAGCGGCATGGGCATAGTGTGAGCGCGGTATTACAACTGTTGCTTGACCATAATAAATAAAATAAAAATTGAGGGTAAATATCCTAACTATAAAAAAATTAATGGTCAATATGTACGAGTATAGAACCTAATTGAAGGGCGCTAGGTATTTTTTTATTTTGTACGTATGTCACGAAAATAACCTATTAGACACAGCAAAAATTTAAGCATTATTTGTTATTTGTTACAGAAATATCCTAACCCAACTATCTACAACCCGAGAGCCAGTTAACATTCAAAACCAAATCTCGCGGCACATAGACGACAACTCACACGCACTGAACCACCTGCAGACGTCATTCAGTGACATTGACAGTACACCTGTCACTGTCAACGTGACGTATACTGAGCTGGATTGTGTGTGGCTTTTGTACTGCCGCAATCTTGTTGCGACCGCGAGTTTGAATCCACCGTTCGGGACTATGGCAAGGATCAATGGGTAAGAAATAAGAAACCAACAGCTGTATTCGTACATTTCGTACTTGAGGAGAACACGGTAGGATGTTTTTCCCGACCTTTGGCTCGGGGTCTGAGGACCAATGGATGGTATTTAGTAGTATTACTTAATTATGTTTAAACTCCGTGATAACTTCGTTTGTGCGACCTACGATAGTTCTCATGTAGCGAGCTAGATGGCGCTACATATTTTATACTCTTTTTAAACACAGTGTGAACGTGGTATTAGATTAGCCTCATGCCCACTTCCCTGCCGAGTGCAGCCGAGTGTAAACGCGACATTACATTTAGCCTCTTATTGCAGGATGGCACTTCGCATGTTATCGGGCGAGCTGGCAGCCGACCGAGCTCTCGACACGATGATGTACGAAGTACTCACGGGTTGGACCGACCTCAAATGCAACGACATGTTCCCTAGGTAAAATAATTTTCACTACCTACTTACATAAACAATATTTCCTTTGTGAATAAATTCCGTTTTATTCAAAAAAACATATACATTGTTTGGATCATTGGATCAGTTAAGCCGATTCTTTTGACTAGAATAGACCGTTTGCAACGGTTCGCATATACCTAGTTTACTTTTATATTTATTTTTAATAAGCGTGTGTTTATTTATTTTACTTTAATTAAACCGATGTGTAGCGCTAGGTTGCCAATCCATCTTGTAAGATTTTTCCATTTTTTCCTGGCAGACCGCTTTCTGATAGGGTTCGGTTGCGTGACGGATGACGACTTAAAAATGAAATAAAAAAAAAAAGTATTACTGACAGGCGTCATGGCTCAGTCGGTAGTAGCTCTGCCTCCCGTGCTGTGGGTCGTGGGTTCGATCCCCACCGAGAACAAACATTTGTGTGTTGTAAACATAGATGTTTGTTCTGTGTCTGGGAATTTCTATGTATTATATGTATGTATTTACAAAAAAAAATGTATGTATGTATTCTATCAGCCATCTAGTTTCCATCGTACAAGCTTTGCTTAGTTTGGGACTAGAAGGCGTTGTGTTAAGTGTCCGTGAATATTTATTTATTTAAAATATTAAAAAACTTATTTGGATGATTGCAGATGCAGTAAAGCGAACGCAGCTGCGGTGGTCATGAATACTATTTTGCAGCCCGTGAAGAAACCATCCTCTAATAGAGGTCGATGAACCTGCAACTCTGTGCCCATACGTTTGCATACGTAGCATCTTACATCAAACAGACAATAATTAAGAAAAAGTTCTTAACTATCTAAGATTCTGTTTATTCTTGTGATTCAACAATGATGTCGATTTTCTTGTTACATTTTTCTAAACTAACATAATTTGATAAAAAAATGTTGCCGTCCTTTTCTCATAAACTGAAACAGAGACTATAATTTTAGCGATATCAAATTAGGTTAGTTTAAAAGAAAAAAACAAAATCAAAAACAAAATCTACACCAATGTTTGTTCTAATTTGATAAAGATAAATGTACAGTTTATACATAAGTAGAGAGAAAGGTGAAGGTTTTAAATGATTGTATCACTAGCGAAATGAATGATTATTTAAAAAAGTATTATTCCTATCGCTCTTGATTCAATTAATTTCTGCTCTTAGTTTAAGCCCTTTTTTTCGTAAAACAATATTGCTTATTGTTTTTTGAATGTACAATTTTAAACCCAATCTGATCAACCTAGTGACAATAAGTTATAATACGTTTTAATTAGTTAATAAGTAAAATACTCTATAAATAAGGACAATGCTCAAGATGAATGTGACAGTTTGTAAGAAGGTACCTACCTAAATGTTACCTTTCAAAATATTAGATGGCGTATTAGTACATATGTTTTATCTCAACAAAGTAAGTAAATAGTTTGACGTGTATTTCTTTTTTCCAATAAATTGTATGATTACCTACATAAAATGAGTATCGGGTATACTGGTTACTGTTCACCTGAACAATAAATCACTGAACTGAACCGAGCATGACCAAATGAATTACATAGTATACATAAATACATGTATTACAGACTGATATTTGAAATAAATAAATAAGATATTATAAATTGACTTGGTTTAATTATTTTAGGTACTTACCCATAGAAGTAGGTAATGTAAATGCACACGACACGTTCTAATAGCAGCCCTAGATAATTGTCAACAAAATTGTATGTCGAAATGACGGACAGAGGCCATATTATAGGTATAGTAGAACATACAAATAGGTAGGTATACTGGTATACGTAATAAATTATCCTATACCTACTTAGGTACAATAGCTACATAGTAATAGGTTGTCAATAATAACTTATGTATGTAGGTAAATATAAAATACGCCCTTGCATCGGATACAATCAAGATGATAAGAGGATTACCGTTGTGTAAAAATATGAGAAGCATCCTCAATTTTTTATAATTTCACTTGACAACTTGATCAAATAGTTCAAACAACTTTTAAAACGCTTATAAACAAGTTTCTGTACATTTTAAGTGTCGCTGATATTGTGACAGTTATTACCTAACTTTAAAGGCTGAATTACACCGGGGCAACAACGTGCGACAGTGCCGCATGCTACATATTGTGACATGCGGCACCTTGTGGCATGCTACAAATAGAAAGCATTTGCGGCATTAGTCACATGCGGCAGCCTATTTTACGCCGAGGTAACATCGTTAATTATCAGTCTGCCACATGACGCAAGGTGTTTCCATGTCGCACGGTTCTTGCCACAATGTGCGACATTTTTTATTTTGTAGCATGCGGCCTTGTGGCAAGCCGCAATGCTGCACAGTGTTGCCCCGGTGTAATTCAGCCTTAATAAATAACTAATTCTAAAAACAGTCTTCTTTCTTGAGGTACAAATAAAACACCCGTTTTTAAGTCACACATTTTAGTCAATATACTTATACCTAAAAACATTATAAAAAATGTTTTAGTATCTATAGTTATAACGGAAAATAAAGTTTTTAATACCCCAAAAATTATACTGGAAGGGTACATAGAATTAGGACAGATATTGGTGTAGATTCCATTAGTGCATTTTTCTAAACTAATTTGACAGCTCTAAAATTATGGCCGTCTCTGTCGTTTCAGTTTATGAGAAAGGGACGGCAACATTTTTACTGCTGTCAAATTAGGTTAGAAAAATGCAACAAAAATCGGTACCATTGGAGCAGTGGTCCATATACCGAGTGTGATAAGACCACATTAGAAAATTTCGAAGGTTTAAACAGAGTTAGCGCGGTGTTAACCTACCAAGTATTCGGGAGTATCGGGAGTGGTCTTATTAGGTACACCATGTATAAAATAATTGAGCATGATTTCATTAATGCATTTAACTTTGTCAATATTGTAATTTTGATTGTATTTATTAGTTTTGGGATATTAAAAAACTTTTACAGAATATTTTATAATTAGTGAAGTTGATGATAACTTCGAAAATAAAATCATTGCTTCATATTAACAGCTTGTTATACATAGGTTTATACTTTTTGTGACAACTGAATGAATGTATATACCTACAAGTAAGACCATTCTCAAAAACTTCGGGGAGATAAAGCCCCAGGAAATGTTGTTCATAATGTTACTTTAACCCCTCGATGTTTCCAAGAGTGGTCTTATCTCACACAGTGTCGAGTCTAGAAACGGCACGCACCGTGACAGACACCCAGCATCGTGGGACCAGACAGACACACAGCACCGTGGGACGAGACACACAGCACCGTGGGACCAGACACACAGCACCGTGGGACCAGACACAGAACCGTGGTACCAGATACACAGCACCGTGGGACCAGACACACAAGAGCCGTGGGACCAGACACACAGAGCCGTGGGGCCAGACACACAGAGCCGTGGCACCAGACACACAGAACCGTGGGATCAGACACACAGCACCGTGGGACCAGACAAACAGCACCGTGGGACTAGACAAACAGCACCGTGGGACGAGACACACAGCACCGTGGGACCAGACACGCAGCACCGTGGGACCAGACACAGAACCGTGGTACAAGATACACAGCACCGTGGGACCAGACACACAAGAGCCGTGGGACCAGACACACATAGCCGTGGGGCCAGACACACAGAGCCGTGGGGCCAGACACACAGAGCCGTGGCACCAGACACAAGAGCCGTGGGACCAGACACACAGAGCCGTGGGATCAGAAACACAGCACAGTGGGACTTGGACTTTGCTTTTTAATGGACCCTGTAATATATTTATGTCACAGAAAAATTGAGACCCACAAACATCCATTGTAACTATCCAAAATGTATATTATAAAACCCTATGTTAACTATAGTGAGACCTTGACTGCCGCACTCAGAGACGGACATTAGAAGATAATGCTTAGTTAGTCTATTAACAAGAGATGTCAATCAACTAAGCATTGATCAATGAGTACCTAGGTAATAATATGAAGTTTAAGCGTCATCTCTGAGTGTGGAGGTGAATTGAATTCATTTTGTAAACATTACATGTATACAAAATGAAATCTACACAGACTTTGGGACAAAGACGATATGATTGGACCATACCCCTGAGCATTGTCATATAACTCGAACAACGGTGCAGCTACTAATTTGTAGTTCTTAGGTACAGCAAATAATGCTCGGTCTTGGAGTTGTACTAGAAAAAGCCGTTTGTGCTCCTTTGGTTTGGTGATGTGAGGGGGAATGTATGGGTATTGTGGTGGCTCGAAGTTAGGACGCCACCAATTGCCTGCAATAAAAAAGTTATTTTTTTCTATCTATCTATTCGAAAGAAAAAAAAAAAAAAAAAAAAAAAAAAAAAAAAAAAAAAAAAAAAAAAAAAAAAAAAACCAGCTATGCCGAGGCTGCTGCTCAAAGCAGTATACCGGTAGCGGTGGTGAGGACCGACAATCTGCAGGTCACAGAGGAACAGGCCACTTTGGTGAAGAGATACCTCGAAAAGCGCATTTTCGAGGATATCAAAAATCCAGAAGCCAAGTCCTCCCCACACTTCACGGGAAGGCCCGTTGTAGCCTCCGGAGCGCTGAAGTTGTGGTGTGAGGATGAGGCGTCGCTGAAGTGGCTTAGACAGGTCATCGAACAGCTGCCAACGACCACATGCGTGAAGCTGCGTGTTATCCTCCAAAGTGAGCTGACGAAGAAGATCCGTGCCACCATCTTCATACCAGACTGCACGAACACAATCGAGGACACCAGCTTGGTCTTGACCTACATGAACACATGGGCACAGGTAGACACATGGATGGTTTACCGCCACCAAATGTTGAAAGACGACATCCTCTTCGTATCAGTGGGGATACCGGAGAACGTGGTGCCCGAAATCTTAAAAAGAGGACGGAAGCTGGCATACAACCTGGGTAGCGTGTATGTGAAGTTCGCCAAGTCTGACGCCACGCAGGACGACCCGCAACCCAAGGCCGATACACAGACCAGGATGGATGAAGACCCGCAACCTGGCCCCAGCACAGCTCCTACCCCGGTCATCGTCGACGCGGCAATCGCAGAGCAGGCTGCGCCAGCACACTCATCTCCCAAACCGTCGTGCTCAAGACTGATGGAGGAGATAGATATGGTGCTAACGGGGGAGTCGGAGTTAGAGGACTCGGGAGACGAGGGACACCAAGATGGTGGTGACCCAAACTCCCACTCCTTATAACATCCTCCAATGCAACCTCCAGCACAGCCTCACTGCAACGGCTAACCTACGCAGAGTGCTGGGGGCATCAGACAAGACCATAGCCTTGATCCAGGAGCCGTGGATCCGGGCGGGACGTGTGTGTGGTCTGAGCAATATGGACGGTAAGTTACTGTACGACAATACATGTACTAACAACATACGCGCGTGCATCTATGTACCACGTAACCTCACAGCAGTGCCCCTCAACGAGTTCTGTTTCAGAGACTTGGCAACAGTCAGAATCCAGAGCACTATCGGGGAGGAGACAGTAGACATGACACTGGCGTCGGCCTACATGCCGGCCGACGAAGCCATCCCTCCGAAGGATGTCATGGATCTGGTAAGATACTGCGAATTACACAACTCTAAGCTTATTATTTCAGCAGACACAAACGCGCACCACCCCATATGGGGCATGCCGAAATCAAACAGTAGAGGTGACGACTTAGTTAACTTTCTTTTCACCACTACGCTAACAATAGCCAATATAGGTGCGGAACCTACTTTCGTGACGAAGCGATGCCGCACCATAATCGATCTAACAATGGCAACGGGTAACTGTTCTGATACGGTCCGAAATTGGAGAGTATCAGATGAATCTTCTTGCTCCGACCATAGGTGGATTCGATACGAGCTAATCCTTAACAAATTAACACCAACACCCTCTCGCAATCCCAAACGTACCAATAAGGTAGCATTCACGGAATCTCTGCACCGGCACCTTGGCGAGATGACAGAGGGACTACACATGACAAACACGGAGGAAATAAACAAGGTAGTAGAACACGTAACGGTAAGTCTGACCAAAAGTTTCGAGGAAGCCTGCCCTCTCACTAGCGTCAGAGAAGGAGATCCGACCTTACGTGGCTGGTCACACAAACTGGAAAGGCTTAAACACAAAGTACGTAAATTTTTCAACAGGGCCATGAACACCTACGTCGACACCGATTGGAATGCATACAAAAAGGCACAAGCCGAGTACAAAAAATGCATACGCCAAAACGGTCGTCGTAGGTGGACGGGTTTTTGCACAAACATCGAGTCAAACACAACAGCAAACAGAATCAGGAAAATCCTCGCAGCCGAACCTAAACGTGAGATAGGTTCCCTGAAGAAACCAGACAACACTTACACCAGGACAGTGGCAGAAACTCACGAACTCCTACTCCAAACACATTTCCCAGGATGCCTCATCGTAGATGAGAACGAGTGGCGAGACAATAGTGCAGCTACACCATCTAATGCAGATTGGTCGACTGCTAGCGAGGTCGTCACTACGGACAAGGTAAACTGGGCTATAAATACTTTTAACCAATACAAGTCGCCAGGCATAGACAATGTGTTCCCTGGCCTCCTACAGTGGGGCGCATCACTTGTCTGTGGGATACTCACAAGCATCTTTAGAGCGTGTCTGGCTTACCGATACATACCACTCAGGTGGAGAGAGGTTAGGGTTCTTTTCATACCAAAACCAGGGAAAAGCGACTACACCGAACCAAAATCATATAGGCCAATCAGTCTAACATCTTTCCTTCTAAAAACTTTAGAAAGGCTGTGTGATAGGCATATACGGGACACAAAACTAATGCAAACACCCCTACACCCACAACAGCACGCGTACAGCTCGGGTAAATCAACCGAATCAGCTCTGCACGTAATTGTCAGTAGGTTAGAACAAGACATAGCAAATAAAACACTTTGCCTTGCAGCCTTCATAGACATCGAGGGCGCTTTCGACAAGACAAACTTTAGCAGTATTCATGTAGCCCTACAGAAACATGGAGTAGAAGAAACATTGGTGGATTGGATTATTAGCATGCTACGACTGAGAGCCGTTAGGGTTGACTTGGAAGGCCAAACAAGAGGAATAGTGGCAAGGGGTTGCCCACAAGGTGGCGTCCTGTCACCCCTTCTGTGGAACCTGGTTGCAAATGATCTGATCACCAAACTAAATAATCAACGATTTTTTACAGTGGGATACGCGGACGACCTTGCTATACTGGTATCGGGCCATTTCGCGAGCGTGGCCTGCAACATCATGAACAATGCCCTTAGGGTAGTGGAAAAATGGTGCACTGACTTTGGGCTTAACGTAAATCCTTCAAAAACAGAACTCGTTATGTTCACGAACAAACGAAATCTGGGGGCGTATCAACTTCCCTTCCTGTTCGACACACAATTACATCTGTCCGATGAAGTGAAATACCTTGGTCTAACAATGGACAGCAAACTAAACTGGGCAAAACATTTAGACAATAAAATAAAGAAGGCAACTATCTCATTCTGGCAATGCCGTAAAATGGTAGGTAGGACATGGGGCCTAAGCCCAAAGATAACCCTATGGCTTTACAAAACTGTTATCAGACCTTCCCTAACATATGGTGCCCTAGTTTGGTGGCCAAAAACCAAGCAGAGCACCATTAAAGGCAAGCTACAAAAATTTCAAAGGCTAGCTTGCGTGGCTACAACAGGCTGCATGAGAACGGCTCCCACAGCTGCACTGGAAGCACTAATGGGACTGACGCCGCTGCATCTTTATGTACAACAAGAGGCAGCCGCGGCTGCTTACAGATTGTGGGCTCTAAAGCTGTGGGAGCAAGACACTCGCGCCACTCACACTAACATACTAAATGACTATGCAATCGGTAACCCACTCATACTATCAATTTATGACAGGATACCGAAAAAATACACGTACGGTAAGGGCTTCACCATACAACTGCATGAGGAGCCAAGTGACAGCTCAAACATACATGAAGTACGTATATACACAGACGGCTCCAAAACTAAAACAGGCACGGGGGCAGGTACTTTCTCTGACGACCTCAACATCCACAAGGTATCAGCTCTGGGCCTACACAACTCCATCTTCCAAGCGGAGTGCGTTGGTATAATCCAGGCCGCCAACGCAGTACTGAAACGAAAGGTAACTGACTACAACATCAGAATCCTGTCGGACAGTGCTGCGGTACTACAATCCCTAAACAGGTATGAGCACACCTCAGGGTTAACCTTGCAGTGCCACCAACTATTGGAAGAAGTAAGTAAGTCAAACAAAGTTACTCTCCAGTGGATAAAGGGACACAGTGCATCCAGAGGCAATGACGAGGCTGATGCTTTGGCTAGGAGAGGTTCGGAAATGCAGCCAGCAGGACCAGAGCCTATGATCCCTCTACCATTCAGTCAAGTCCGGTCCTGGATCCGACAACGTACGACACAGTTACACCAGGATTACTGGGCAAGTACACAAGATTGCAGGCAGTCGAAGGAAGCTTTCCCGGCGTTAAACCCGAGCTACTCCCGTAAACTCCTCAACCTGAAACGTGACAGGCTCCGAAGGGTCATCGGTATTGTAACTGGTCATTGCCCTCTGAACAAACACCTGTTTACCTTGGGTGTTACAGACAGCCCCCTGTGCAGGGGGTGCCTCAACGCAGACGAGACGGCCTCGCACGTGCTCCTGGAGTGCGACAGTGTGGCGCCTCAACGAGCACACTACCTCGGTACACCGGGGACCCCTCGGGAAGCCTGCACCAGCATTAGCGAGCTGCTGGCCTTCCTGGAGGATATCGGGTGGCTGGAGTGACTGCCGCCACATATCACGCAAAAAGGGCCCACCTGTGGCCTAGTTGCGGAAACAAGTCCGCCGAACAAGTAACAAGTAACAAGTATCTATCTATTCAGCCTGTATGCACCCACTGCTGGGTATAGGCCTCCTAGCAGGCGTTAAGCCACGACGGAGGCCTAAAGGCGGCCTAAAAACTGCCGTCACCAAAGTTGGCCACTAGCTCATACGAGCTTGCTTGCTTGATACCATTATATAACCAAGTTACACTGGTCACAAACAGTGGTGAGCCTATAAGCCAAGTTCACTCGGTACTGTCTGATTGGTTACTCCGTGACACTATATTTTGCTTACCTATTGTATCTTCAATGAGCCATTCTTGTTTGACTCCATCTTGTCTGCCGAGGGTTTCTGTCAATAGCCTTTTTAGACCTTCGATTTCATCCTGATAACAAATATTCAAAATGGAGACAAGAAACATGCAAGGTCACTTGATACGGCCCAGCCTTCTGTGCACATACCATATATATATCATATATATCTATTCTGTGCATTTGACTAAGGACAACACTGATCAAGAGTTAAGAAAAATTATCCAAAAAAGTGAAGCATCAAATATTCAGTTTTTCTAGATCGGATCACACATGGTTTTTTTAAATAGCTATAAAATAGCTTTGGACCAATGTTCCCGAGTGGACTGTATCTATTGACGGTTCCGAGATCAGCTGATGGTATGCCGACAATGGTGGTGGTAATAAAAACGCGAGGTTACTAAACACAATATCAAAGATCCGGGTCAGGTAGGCTCAAGCAGAGCGACAACGTAACTATTACGTTCACACTATGCCCATACCGCTGCCGGAATGTATGGCGGCATCAATGCAGCGGACTTATTGCCACAGCAACATCGCCTTTATTGTCACTGAGCGGCATTCATGCCGGCAGTGGCATGGGCATAGTGCGCACGCGGTATAACACCCGTGGCGTGCATTAGCTATCATATAGCTGTATTGCTTTACCTCGCCGGGGTTCAGCTCACCGCCAGGCAGCTTGAAGAAGGCAGTTCCAAGCTGTAGCAGCAGCACATGAGGAAGGCCATGTTCGTGTACGAGGAGCACTCCTTCCACTGATCTGAAAGTACACCACACAGGAGCTTCAGTATCAATAATAGTGAGACAGTTCAAACTGATTTATTGAAATAATATGGCGAGATGATTCATACAGTGATTGTAGTGATTTTATCATTTGTATATTGATTCGGCTCGTATGCTGCAAGTTGCTAAGTATAACTTCAAAAAATCTGTCTTATTCTCGAATTTCAATTTAGCCCTAAACTATCATAATATTGGCTAAAACAAACTGAGAGTTCTTACCTTTTCCTATAAATTCCATGCTAAACAGGAGGTAATTACCAGGAGGTGGACATAATGTCAACCCCCTGGTAATTACTATTCAAAACACGGTGCTGGGGGAAACGGGTATGATACTACGTTTTCAGTTCAGTTAGGCCCCGAACAGGATTGAGCAGTTCCTACTTTATGTAACCTCACCTTCTCATTCCAATTTTGGTGAACTCTTCCCTCATTCTCTGAAACCTAGCCGGAACCGACGCATCCTTCTCAAACAGCGGTTCCTTAGTACCGAACGTGTAATTCGTCAGCGGGTACAGGTTTATCGACCTATTCAAGGTGAGATTAGACCCGCTTTGGCTCATCTGATGCTGCATGCCGGGACGAGGTACCCAAGGTTTGTTTCCAGGCGGACCCTGAACTGCAGCCATTGTGTGGGCTCACAAATTCACACAAATACCACTTTGTAGAGATCTTTCAAAGAATAAAACTGAATTATCACGTTTGAAAATAAAATTCAACAGGACGCCAAACAATTAGCAGCGCGGTCATTGAATTTTGCGCAGCTAAAGGTTAGACCGCACTAGGGCGGAACTGCACTGCAGCGGAGCGGCGGCGGCGCGGTGCGTCATTTTCAATGTAGTTCGGTATAAAGCTTAGACCGCACTAGGACGGAACTGCACTGCAGCGGAGCGTCGCGTCAGTTAGCTTCTATATTCTTTTACCTTGGAAAGAATATAGAAGCTATATGCCGCGACGCTCCGCTGAAGTGCAGTTCCGCCCTAGTGCGGTCTAACCTTAACGCACTAGAACTGCAGCAGCGCGGCATTTTATCTCTCAGCAATCCTCCGTAGACCTAGACACGTGTTAGGTGACCCGGATGACAAGATCACTGCCGCTAATGCGGTGCTGATCGACTCATCAAACCCGACCTCAAACACACACCATACAAACCGGCCCCACCGGTGGGGTCGGAGAAATCTCCCGTAGCCGCCCCCTCTGGGCGGGCCTCTCCGATCATTTCCCTCCCAATCTGGCAACAGCCCAAGCCGAGGTCCGTACCTAAGTGGTGCCCTTGCGTTTGTTGCCAACAAAACCATTTGATATGGTCGAGAGCCCTCAGCACTCACCAGTAGTCCGGTAACGCTGTCAGCAATCGTCAGTCGATTACAACAGCATTTTAGTCCATTCGAAAAAAAAATAAAAAAAAAAAATTATCTCTCAGTCGGTTGGCAACCACTGAACGCGATGGATGAAATTGGTGTGAACGGTATATATATATAAACGAAGAGGGACCTGACTTACCTATCACATTCCGCTAAAGCTAGGGCTAAAATTTGGAATGTACTTTCTTTACATGGCATAGGCACCCGCTAAGACGGGATTTTAACAAATTTAACCCCTGACTGGGTCAAACTGGGCCTAAACGTTAGTATGCAAAATCGTATTCCTTGAAGTTATAAATACCAAAATTGGCATGTACCTATATTCATCAAACTAAATAAATAAGAACTGTATTAAAAAAACTAGCTCTACACTAATTCGCTGTGCTATTAGTTGTTAAAGTTTGTATGGAAAAATTGGTTTGTTTCAAGCTTAGGTATTAGGTACCTAGCATGTCCTTACAAAATAATAAAATACCTACGAAAGGTGTAGGTAGGAAGGGGGATAGCGTACCTAGGTAAAAAATACCAGCCTCTGAAGCCACATTTAAAGAAGTAGCTAAGTGGGTAGGTATGTAAGTAGGTAGTAGGTACCTACTTAAGATCTCGCTATAAAGTCAACGGGAAGCATAGTTTATGTGTTGCTTTATTACTGAGTACCTACCAGGGCAAAGCCGCGGGCGCTACAGCTAGTATAATATATGGATGCCTCGCAAGTGTCGCGGACGAGCCGCTTACTATAACGCACTAAGCGGCAGCGGAACTGCGCGTCGCGAGCGCGTCAACTTTGCCAAGTAGCCCAACTCTATCGCGACGCTCCGCTGCAGTGCAGTTCCGTTGCCGCTTAGTGCGGTATGGCTAGTACATTTACTTGGAAAGAATATTGAAGCTAACTGTCGCGACGCTCCGCTGCAGTGCAGTTCCGCCCTAGTGCGGTCTAACCTTAAAAAATAAATATTCATTCTCATTCATTCACTCAGTAGTGACGTGCTGCTGCGTGCCGTAACATCAGATACAGTACAGTATCAGGGCTACTATTTGTACGATTTAAATCTTATTCGTACGATTTTTTGCTCGATTTTTGCAATTACGATCGATATATCGAAATCGAGGTGAGATGAAGTTGAAATTGATGTGAGATGAAGTTGAAATTGATGTTAGATTAAGTTGAACCTATTGAGGTTATAAAAGTTGAAATTGAAATGAGATGAAGTTTAAATTGAGGTGAGCTATCTCACTCAACTCTATAGTTGACTGAACTGGAGGCTTACCATGAGCTATTAAAGCGATTCAGTTCAAGACCTAAACTGGATTGTTTCACAATTTCGTACCATGACATCATTTAGACGCGCAGTTTAGGTTACCGCCAAAACAAAACCTACATTGAATCGCAAACCATGATTTCGTTCATTCAATTCGTACCATGACGTTTTTTCACGACCTAGACTGGTTTGCTTATCTGTCAAAATCTGCGATTCAATAAAAGTTACTATATTCGTACCTAAACAGAATTGTTTTGATTGTTTTTTGACTTTTTTGTGTAAAAAGCTTGTGAAAATATAAATTCAGTGAATCTAAAGTTTCTCAGGGGGAATTGGTGCTCAATACTAATAATAAAGGAGTGCTATTTTGTGATAATCTTTGATCTAAATTTGTAATGTTTAGATGTCGGACGAATTACTTTTTTTCGAGTTTTTTGAGTGCGACAATGAAGATAGATCTTCACAAAGAGTGCAAAGACTTCGTAGAAGGCAAAAAATTCGTGAACAAGCTGATCCCTTAGTGCATTTGGACGATACGGAGTTCCTAAAAAGATACCGCCTTTCGAAACACCTAGTCAAGGACCTATGTGAAGAACTGAGAGGAAGATTTAAAACTCCTAAGAAATCCACTGATTTGTCAGTGGAAATGAAGGTAAGAAGATGCTCGAAGTGAAAATTTAGGCAATTTAACTCTCTAGCTTACCTAACCTAAAAGTTATGAAAATTACTGCCTCACCTATCTCTCAAAAAATGTAGTAGGCATCAACACAAAACATATGACAAACACCAGCATTTTCACCATTATGTTACAACTATTAGGACATGGAGGTGTACAAATAATATTAGTACCTATTTAATTTTAGGTTTTGACTGCGCTGTCGTTTTATGCAACAGGGTCCTACCAAAGACCCGTTGGAGACATCAGTGCACATTCTATAGCGCAGCAAACAGTGTCATCAGTTATAGCCGAAGTAACGGCTTGCATTGATTCACCTGAGATGAGGAGAAAATATATACATTTTCCACAAAACTTGGATGAAAGAAATATGATTCGAGAAAGGTCAGTATTTTGCCTACTAGTATTTGCCTGCGACCCCGCCTTCATATGACCCCACTTACTCTTACTTAGTTTAAAACTTATCCTGAGATAGAACTCTAGTTTCAAGTGTTAACAGAATGGGCTTTGCCTTTTACAGAGATGTAGCTTATAATAATTTGATTTGATTTTGTATTATGAGTATTTTTAGACGATCATGCATGGCTTTTGTTCTAGCTATTCATCAGACAGATGCTTGCCACTATGTAATTGTATTTTTTTTGTATATATTGTAATTTTTTTAATATGTTTTTTTAGGTTTTACCAAAAGTTTAAGTTTCCGGGAGTACTGGGGTGCATAGATTGTACACATATTGCCATAGTGAGGCCGGTAAATAATGAGGAAAGATATTACTGCAGAAAACACTATCATTCATTAAACGTACAATTGGTAAGACCATCAAAGTAGCAAGAGTGTACTGCTGGAGCTTGAGTCCTCTCCATACATAAGAAGTTTGCTCCTATTTTGGATATTATATCATCAAACTCCATGAAATTTTGTAAACATGTTCTCGCAAACCACGGGGCCTAGGTATTAATCTCAAGATTGTCTACAAAATTTAAATGACTTGAATAAATTAGTATCCAAATAATGGAGCAGTTTTCGGTTTGTATGGAGTGGGCTAGCTATAGTCTCTTACAAAACGGTTCAAGCAAGTATAAGATTGTTATTTTACTCACTGTATTTTTGTATTTCAGATTTGTGATGCGGATATGCAAATTACTAGTGTGGATGCTAGCTTTGGTGGAGCTACACATGATTCATTTATTTGGAATGCACACCCACTACGATCACACTTGGAAAATCTCAATGAATCTACATGGTTACTTGGTAAGTTTATAAGTTACAATCATAAGTTAGTGATCCTGCATCAGAGTTAATATATTTATATTTTACTTATAAGTTCAAAAAAATTGTACATTGAAACAAAACACATTTAAATAATTCTAACATGTTTAATTAAAAAAATACTTATTATCTTTATCACTTAAACATAGTTTTACAAAAAAACATTACCTACATTAAAATACACACTGATAACATACATACATGCCTCTTTTTTCCTGAAAGGAAAAGGCAGAGCCTCAAGCCTGTTTACCCAACTGAGGAGGGTATTGTGTTTATTTCACTGTGAAAATATAGACATGACAAGTAATATATTAAATGTTTACATTTTGCAGGAGACTCGGGATATCCATTGAGAAAATTCTTGATGACTCCAATTACTAATGCAGTTCCTGGCACACCGGAGAGCCACTACACGGATGTTCATGTGAGGACAAGGAATATAGTTGAAAGGACAATTGGACTTCTCAAAGCACGTTTTCGTTGTCTTTTAGTACACAGGGTGTTACACTATAAACCAGAGGTGGCTGCTTCTATTACAAATGCTTGTGTGATTTTGCACAACATTTGTAATAGAGCCAATATTCCTGTGCTTGATTTGATCGATGAAGATATGCTTCAAGAAGTTCAATTACAGCAAGCTAGGACTGATGCCGATACTGCAGGTGTCAGTAGTAATATGCAGGCTCTTCAACAAGGTTTGGCCATCAGGAATAACATCATTCGCCGCCTCTGGGAGTCTCGATAAACCTTTAAAAATAAATTATTTTTTATTATTTTAGAGTATGTAGAAGTAGGTAATGATATAAATATATAAATAAATATATAACATGTAACTAACCTTCTCAACATTTCTTTCATTTCTTTAACTGCATCAGTCAGCTCTCTTAGAGTTGAGCTGTTCCTCTCATCAATATCAGCTCGTCGCTGGGATATCTCCACGAGAGCGCGACGAGCTGCTTCCGCCGTCATAGGTCGCTCGCGCCGGGGTCTGCGACGGCGACGTGGCGATACCTCAGGCGGGGGAGTGTTGATACGTGGAGGTGTTCCATGGACAGGTGAAGGTGTCGTTGGGAGATGCGGAGGAGTCACCCTCAACAATGGCCCAGGCTGATCACGATCCATCAATGACCCTTGCGGAGGAGTCACCCTCAACAATGGCCAAGGCTGATCACGATCCATCAATGACCCTTGCGGAGGAGTCACCCTCAACAATGGCCAAGGCTGATCATGATCCATCAATGACCCTTGCTGAGGAGTCGCCCTCCACGACGGCCCAGGCTGATCATCATGATTCGTCAGTGAGCCTTGCTGAGGAATCGCCCTCCACGACGGCCCAGGCTGATCATGATCCCATGCTGACCTAGGCTGATCACTTGTTGCACCAGACGAGTAAACCGGATGCATACTACTCTCCACTGGAGTGCACCTCTCTGTTTGTGTTGCCTGAAAATATAATTTTATTTCCTTATTACTAAGTAATGTCCCTAATATTGGTATCAATGGCATTACTATTGTCTGATCAAGAATAACAATAATAAGAATAATAATTACTGTGTAACGTTATAAGAATAAAACTTACATCCTCAAATGGTTCCACTCTTGCTCCAGGCAAACCAAAACCAAAGTTTTCCCCCAAAATCTGGAGGAATTTCTTTTCGATTTCTTCCAATGGTTTGACTGTTGATGGACCCCCTCCAGTCTGCTCATTGGAAATTCGTTGAGCAGCAACTAACTTTTTCAGTTTTGATTTATAATCATTCCAATACTATAAATAAGAAAATATAATATATTTTAAAGCTAAAGATTTGGTTGACTGGTAGGTACGTCTAATGGTTTAAACAAAATTTTAAATAGGTACCTATTCTATTAGTCTAGGATGGTTATTAAACTTACTTTACTCCATCCTTTCGCATCTTTCATTGCACCGTCCCCTTGAGAATTCAAGGCGACAGCTACTTGGTCCCACATTCTGCGAGCAAATTCTCGGGCTTGGGAAGTTTTATTATAGCCCAAAGCAATATCTCTTCTTTTATTTAAAATCTCCCAAAGTGCCTCGAGTTGGTTGTAGCTGACTCTACGACGCGAGGGTTCACTGCATTAGAAAAAAAACACTTGAAATACTTCACAAACCCAGGTAGGTAGGTACCTACTGTAAGAAACGCTTGAGGAATATGTATGATACTCAGATTCATGTTTCATAAGCATGTAACATTTACGTAGGTACGTGTTACAATTTATTAGTGGAATTACTCAAAATAGATAGCTACATAACACAATATTACTCACGTCATTATAAAAGTTTCCAATCAACGAAATAAAATTACACAGTAAAACTTTTAGGAACTCGCGTAAGCAAAATCGAATATACCGCGGTATAGGTGATGACAGATAGATTCGTTCCGAAACATGTAGTAAACTATGTGTGTTCAAAATTCTACAAATCATCTTTATTTGGTACAAATTAGGTGCCGTTGCCCAAAAATGTGTCTAACATATATTTTCTAAAACAAAGTACTTGTTTCAGATACATCATTTTGCCTATAGAAATAAAATCAAGTAAAAACATAATAACCGTAACTTTCCGTAAAATTATATGATTTCATTTCTGAACGAAGCTTCAAATGCCGTCGCGTGGTAAAAACAGACCAGAGACAAAATGTCATTCGTTCAACGACTCAAATACGATCGAGTACTTTAGAGGTGATGGTACGAAAAAAATGCGATTCAGTTTAGGAACCTAAACTGAACTGCATCGGAATTGAGTCGCTAACTAATAGGTGATGGTAGGCCTCCTGAACCTAAACTTAACCTGAACTGATCCTAAACTGAACCTGAATTGAACCGATCCTGAACTGAACCTGAACTGAACCTGAACTGAACCTGAACTGAACCTGAACTGAACCTGAACTGAACCTGAACTGAACCTGAACTGAACCTGAACTGAACCTGAACTGAACCTGAACTGAACCTGAACCGAACCTGAACTGAACCTGAAATGAACCTGAAATGAACCTGAACTGAACCTGAACTGAACCGAACCTGAACCGAACCTGAACCTAACCTGGACCAAACCTGAACCGAAACTGAACTGAACCTGAACTGAACCTGAAATGAACCTGAACTGAACCTGAACTGAACCTGAACTGAACCTGAACCGAACCTAAACTGAACCTTAACTGAACCTGAACTGAACCGGAACCGAACCTGAACTGAACCTGAACCGAACCTGAACCGAACCTGAACCGAACCTGAACCGAAACTGAACCGAAACTGAACTTGAAATGAACCTGAACTGAACCTGAACTGAACCTGAACTGAACCTGAACTGACACTTAACTGAACCTGAACTGAACCTGAACCGAACCTGAACCGAACCTGAACCGAACCTGAACCGAAACTGAACCGAAACTGAACTGAATCTGAACCGAACCTGAACCGAAACTGAACCGAACCTGAACCGAAACTGAACTGAACCTTAACCGAACCTGAACCGAACCTGAACCGAAACTGAACTGAACCTGAACTGAACCTGAACCGAACCTGAACCGAACCTGAACTGAACCTGAACTGAACCTGAACTGAACCTGAACTGAACCGGAACCGAACCTGAACTGAACCTGAACCGAACCTGAACCGAACCTGAACCGAACCTGAACCGAAACTGAACCGAAACTGAACTGAATCTGAACCGAACCTGAACCGAAACTGAACCGAACCTGAACCGAAACTGAACTGAACCTTAACCGAACCTGAACCGAACCTGAACCGAAACTGAACTGAACCTGAACTGAACCTGAACCGAACCTGAACCGAACCTGAACTGAACCTGAACTGAACCTGAACCGAACCTGGACCGAACCTGAACCGAACCTGAACCGCACCTGAACTAAACCTGAACTGAACCTGAACTGAACCTGAACCGAACCTAAGCTGAACCTGAACCGAACCTGAACGGAACCGAACCTGAACCGAACCTAACCGAACCTGAACTGAACCGAACCTGAACTGAACCTGAACCGCACCTGAACTGAACCTGAACTGAACCTGAACCGAAACTGAACTGAACCTGAACTGAACCTGAACCGAACCTGAACCGAACCTGAACTGAACCTGAACTGAACCTGAACCGAACCTGGACCGAACCTGAACCGAACCTGAACCGCACCTGAACTAAACCTGAACTGAACCTGAACTGAACCTGAACCGAACCTAAGCTGAACCTGAACCGAACCTGAACGGAACCGAACCTGAACCGAACCTAACCGAACCTGAACTGAACCGAACCTGAACTGAACCTGAACCGCACCTGAACTGAACCTGAACTGAACCTGAACCGAACCTGAACTGAACCGATCCTGAACCGAACCTGAACTGAACCTGAACTGACTGTACTTTAATTTTTTTTTTAAGAATACTAAATAGCTCTACACGTGTGTCAATTAATTTTTTTTCAATAAAAAAAAATTGTCAATTTTTTTTAAAATTTTTTGTAATGTCGCTGAATACATACATTATTTATTATTATACATTATTTATTTACCCTATTGGGTGACTAGATAAAATAGGCCCTGACTTTGAATTATCAAATAAATCAAGTTTTTATAATCATTTTTAATTACAAAAGCCAAAAACTACGAAGCCGCGGGTATCAGCTATACCAAATAACAACACATCATCGACATCGTGGTGAAGGGTAAATGACATGTATTGCAGTGTTTTTAGGGCTGCCAAAAAAAAAAACCGATTCAGCGATTCAGTTTAGGAACCTAAACTGAACTGCATCGGAATTGAGTCGCTAACTAATAGGTGATGGTAGGCCTCCTGAACCTAAACTTAACCTGAACTGATCCTAAACTGAACCTGAATTGAACCGATCCTGAACTGAACCTGAACTGAACCTGAACTGAACCTGAACTGAACCTGAACTGAACCTGAACTGAACCTGAACTGAACCTGAACTGAACCTGAACTGAACCTGAACTGAACCTGAACCGAACCTGAACTGAACCTGAAATGAACCTGAAATGAACCTGAACTGAACCTGAACTGAACCGAACCTGAACCGAACCTGAACCTAACCTGGACCAAACCTGAACCGAAACTGAACTGAACCTGAACTGAACCTGAAATGAACCTGAACTGAACCTGAACTGAACCTGAACTGAACCTGAACTGACACTTAACTGAACCTGAACTGAACCTGAACTGAACCTGAACCGAAACTTAACTGAACCTGAACTGAACCTGAACTGAACCTGAACCGAAACTTAACTGAACCTGAACTGAACCTGAACTGAACCTGAACCGAACCTAAACTGAACCTTAACTGAACCTGAACTGAACCTGAACTGAACCTGAACTGAACCTGAACCGAACCTGGACCGAACCTAAACCGAACCTGAACCGCACCTGAACTGAACCTGAACTGAACCTGAACCGAACCTGAACCGAAAAACTGAACCTGAACTGAACCTGAACTGAACCGGAACCGAACCTGAACTGAACCTGAACCGAACCTGAACCGAACCTGAACCGAACCTGAACCGAAACTGAACCGAAACTGAACTGAATCTGAACCGAACCTGAACCGAAACTGAACCGAACCTGAACCGAAACTGAACTGAACCTTAACCGAACCTGAACCGAACCTGAACCGAAACTGAACTGAACCTGAACTGAACCTGAACCGAACCTGAACCGAACCTGAACTGAACCTGAACTGAACCTGAACCGAACCTGGACCGAACCTGAACCGAACCTGAACCGCACCTGAACTAAACCTGAACTGAACCTGAACTGAACCTGAACCGAACCTAAGCTGAACCTGAACCGAACCTGAACGGAACCGAACCTGAACCGAACCTAACCGAACCTGAACTGAACCGAACCTGAACTGAACCTGAACCGCACCTGAACTGAACCTGAACTGAACCTGAACCGAACCTGAACTGAACCGATCCTGAACCGAACCTGAACTGAACCTGAACTGACTGTACTTTAATTTTTTTTTTAAGAATACTAAATAGCTCTACACGTGTGTCAATTAATTTTTTTTCAATAAAAAAAAATTGTCAATTTTTTTTTAAATTTTTTGTAATGTCGCTGAATACATACATTATTTATTATTATACATTATTTATTTACCCTATTGGGTGACTAGATAAAATAGGCCCTGACTTTGAATTATCAAATAAATCAAGTTTTTATAATCATTTTTAATTACAAAAGCCAAAAACTACGAAGCCGCGGGTATCAGCTATACCAAATAACAACACATCATCGACATCGTGGTGAAGGGTAAATGACATGTATTGCAGTGTTTTTAGGGCTGCCAAAAAAAAAAACCTGTTGATACTGTACAGGGCTGCCTTTACAGTATCAACAGGATTTATTTCGAACTACGGAATATGACAATAGACGACTAGGCGGTATGGTTTTAAAACCCGAAATATGCGGTATGTTTGCCTGATCCGAGGAAAGAGAAAAAAAATTTAAAAAAAATGACCTATTTGTTTGTTTTGTTATTCGAATTTTGACATTTTTTGAAACAACACATAGCATTTTTATTTTAACAGTTTTTCTTGTGTTAATTGTGAGTATTGTTGTTTAATTTTGGTGGAATTTTAACCAATAATACTTAGTTCATAACTTAAAGTGTGAGCCATGGGAATAAGTGTGTTAAGTAGTTTTTCGGAATGTGAAAATTCGATTCCGGTTTTGGAGGGAAAATCCACCATTTTCTCTTTAAAACAAACGACAGCCGACTTGACGAAGACTTGACTTGATTTATCATTTACGCAAGACAAACACAAACAAACGAACTTACTATGGGAAAAAACATAACGTAAGACTAGGCGGTATGGTTTTAAAACTATAGCCTGCTTCAAGGAGAAAATAAAAAAAATAAAAAAATATTGTTTGTTTTGTTGTTTCTTGTTTCTTTCCTTTCTTGAAGTTTCTTGCTTTGCTTCATAATAAAGTACAGCATAGTAAAAAGAAATTCTGATTGTAGAATTGTAAATCTATTGTATTAAAGAATGCTCAACAAGAGCTTTCTTGTTTCGTGGCTTCGATACATATAGTTTCGTCTAATTTATCTAGAAATTTTCTGCAGTAACATAGAAATGTCTCAGCAGCTAGAATTACTATCAGAAAACCCATCCCAATGGACTGCTGTAAAATATGTAACACCTGAAATACAGAGAAAAGAGATAAAACCATTCGTTGTTTGTAAGTTTTGTTTTCAATCTTTTCAATTTTCAGACTGGCGAAATTCTCGAACTATAGTAGGTGCCAAATAACACCGCAATACAGGTCATTCACCCACCTTCACCACGATGTCGCAAAATTCAATTTATGAATGGCTAATTCTGTCGCTTTTCATACGAACCTGTCGCTAAGACGGTAATCGCTCGAATCTCGTAGTACTGGTTGTTTACCATTCATAAATTGAATTTTGCGACATCGTGGTGAAGTTGGGTGAATGACCTGTATTGCGGTGTTATTAGGCACCAACTATAGACTCGTGCTTTTGTACAACAATGTACGGGGGTCAAAATTTGAAACACGTTTATACAAAACGAGATTTTCAAGGGTGTGCAGTGCTAGGTAAAAAAGACTGCCGAAATTTTGATAAAAAAGGACTTAGAAAATTTTTTATAATGTCGAAAATTTACATTCACTCTAGGTCACCTGAGGCATTTATTGCCTCAGGTGACCTAGAGTGATCGAATAGCCTCAGGTGACAGGTGAATACTGAAACTCCTATTAAAAATTACTGTATTACATGTAGGCTAGCTATTTTTCATTCCCAAATACCTATTTACACCCTAAACGCCTACAATACGCCCCCTCGGGTAGATAAACTTATCTACTGATAATTCGATTACCCACTTCCAGTGGCCCTCAAAGAGTTGGAAGGTAACCCTGACAGCAGAACATCTAGTCTTATGAACGCAGACAAGTTTGCAGCTGTCAGAGCGGTCGTGAGACACATGGCTCGTCTGCGGTCAGCCAGCAAAGTGGAGTGGGGACCCGAGGATGTTAGCATCTTTTTAGAAGGACTAAGGTAAGTAGCTTTTTTTATAGGTTATAAACTGGCCTTTAAAGATGGTACAAGATGTAGGTAGGCCCTAGGGCATCATTTATGGAATGTGCTTGTCCAGTACATACCAAACCAACCCTGTAGAACAGCTAAGTTAACTCAATCCATCCTAATAACTGTCCCAATTTCCTATAGGGCCATCTAGCACCAAACTGAGCCAAACTTGTACTCAGTACTCAGATAACATAAACAAAACCAGATTCATAAAAAAGAAGTTTTTTAATACACATGTAGAAAGCTGAGTCAGCTGAGTTGAGCCGAGTCAGTCAGATTCCAAAATAAGAACACTTTTTTTTTTTAACTTTTTTTTTTTTTTTAACCGAGCTCAAAAAAGGAGGAGGTTTTCAATTCAGTTGTGTTTTTTTTTTTATGTTTGTTACCTTAGAACTCCGTCATTTATAAACAGATTAGAACAAATCTTTTTTTATCTGAAAGGGTATGCATCCAGATTGGTCCCATAAAATTGTTATCAAAATCATTTCAGTAGTTTGTCAGTTGATTAAGTGTAACTGGAAAAAACACGCCATCCAAGTACACGACATTGCGTATTTTGCTTTTCTGTGGTGTTTACGATCAATAGAACAGTCCCAATGAACTGCTATCATCATCATCATCATCATCATTTGATGATAAATGTGTATCAAATTGAAGTCTGTTTTTCCAGTTTTTTAAACTTATAAATTATGATCTTTCAGGTTTTCTCCAGACTGCACAGCGGAGTTAACCTCGTTGCTGTGCACGGAAAAGATTTATGAGAACATGCCGACACACTTGAGGGTTAAACCAGGGATTGTCAGCTTAGCATGGAAAATTGATATATCTTTGGCGTAAGTGAAATTGTGTCATAAAATTTAAACTAATTTCTAAAGAAGATATAATATGTCAGACAGCATTAAACTAAGCCCAAACTAAGCAAAGCTTGTATATATAATCATTCCTAAAGCGTGCAAAAGAAATAAAAATTGCAGTTTTTTGAAAATTTCATTTTTTAGTGAAAATACACGAAACTATAAAAAACTAACTTCCATTGATTTTCCGGGATAAAAAGTAGCCTGTATGTGTTAATCCACGTCACCGACAATATATATTCCAAGTTTCATCCAAATTGGATTAATCGTTTTTGCGTGAAAGAGTAACAAACATCCATACAAACTTTCGCGACTATAATATTATTAGAATTAGGATAGGATGACCGATGTTAAAACAACCATTATTTTTTTCAGTCAAGCAAACATCAAAGCAGAAAATGCGTTACCAGATCGAAGTAAGGAGATCCTCCGTCGAGACACCCACATAGTTCTATCCTTATCACTAACAGATGGTCGTAATCTAACTTACCGTCTGTCCATTCAAAAGTTCCACGAACTAAGGTTTGTTGTGGCCGGAGCGTTGAAGAATATAATTGTGTTGGAACGAAGAAAATGTATGAGAAAAGACTGACATTGGTTTAATAAGGGCTAAGGTTTTGCCCTAACTGCAACACTCAGAGACATCCTAAGCAAGCAAGCTCGCATGAGTAAGTAGCCAACTCTGGTGACGGAGTTTTTAGGCCGCCTTAAGGCCTCCGTCGTGGCTTAACGACTGCTAGAGCCAAGAACGTTTAACGTGCCCTCCAAAGCACGGAAGCGCTCAGATGTAAATGCCACTAGCGGTTACCCATCCAAATAGTGACCGCGCAGAACATCGCTTAACTTAGATAATCGGTGAAGATTGACTAAGCAAGTCTAGCCACGAGCGCTTCGAGAGACCTCACTTAAAGGTGTTGTTAGGCCGGGTTCCCACTACGCCGGACCGGTAAAGCTGCCGGGCCGGTAAAACTGCCGGAAGGGCTAGTGGCTGAGGTATAATTTATATAGAGCTATTCACATTATCCCGGATCCGGCATTTTTGCCGGTCCGGCGTAGTGGGAACCCGAACATAGACTACAGAGCCTCGAGTCTGTCCATTTGTTTTGACTTTGACTCGATTATAGCACACGCAAACCCATTCGCAAAGCGAGAAATTTTGTATGAAACCCGGATAAGCGAGAGATTTGGGCTATACTTGAGTAGAAAGTCAAAACAAATGCACAGACTCGGAACTCTGAGTGATTTGTTTAACGTATGTCTGTGAGTATGGCAGTAAGTAACCTAACAAACCCGTTACGTAACTTGCTACAGTGGCAGCAATTCTGTTGTTTAGTTTTGTAGTGTGTTCGATCCCTGCCAAGAACAAAAATTTGTGTAAAGTCAAACAGACGTTTGTACTGTCTGGGTGTTACATTTATAAAAACAAATGAACATATTTATCAGCAATCTAGTTCCTATATTACAAACTTCGCTTAGTATGTGACTTGAGGGTGTTGTGTGAAAATTGTGAAATGTCCATAAATATTTATTTATTTTATCCTCCTTTCTCACGTCCGTCCCAATGTCCAAACTCCTAAATTAGCCTAAAAAATTTATTTGCACTCAGAATACAGACGGTTTGTGCACTAGGAACCTGTTAACACTCAAATAATAGTACATTATGATATGAGTGCGGTAAGTTGAAAATTACAGCCGAGGCGATATTGCCAGCCCGAGCCGTAGGCGAGGGCTACAAGAAAGCAGAGGCTGTAATTTTCAAAGCGCACGTATGTCATACGACCTTTTATAACACATTTGCGAGGAAATAAATAAAACTCGGACTTTCTTCAAAGAATAAATCTTTATTCACTTGTTGAAGCAGTTACAAAAATTTGAACAATTTGTAAAAGAATTAAATGCTTATTTTTTATCGTAGAGGGCGGCGCGCGCCCCCCGCCCGCGCGGATCATCTTGATAAACCGTGCGTTTTACATTACCATAACGCACGAGTGCGTAATGACATACATCACGATACTGAAATTGCTGAAATAAGAGACCCTTTACGAGCAAATGTGTTATAAAAGAAATTATAAACGATATTGTGTCTGAAGTAAATAGTATTGTTATATCATTAAATAAGAGAGCTATTTTTGAAATAAAACCAATAATGCAATTCAGTTGTTTTATTACGATATTTTACGCACAAGTACAAAACTAGCAATTCTATCATTCTAGCAATAAAGTCGTTGCTTACATTTCGAGACAGAAAACATAATTTTTCAACATTGTTTCATAGCTTTTCATAGAAAACGTAGGAAAAAAGCGTCATGGGTGTGTTCCATTTGCCAGGAAGCGATGAGCCATCAGCTTTTTTTGTTTTTCTCACTGAAAAAGAAATAAAACCTGAGAAATTCGAGGTAGACCGTAAACGCTTTAAACTAATACTAAGCACTTTATACTAAGCTAGTTTTTGGTGTTCATTCGCTTGTTGCATTTTTTTAAACTAATCTAATTTGACAGCTTTAAAATTATAGCCGTCTTTGGCGTTCTAGTTCATGAGAAAGGGATGGCAACATTTTTATTGCTGTCAAATTAGATTAGTTTAGAAAAATGCAAGAAACGAATCGTTAACAGTATTAACACAAGTAAAGTGAAAGGTACCTACTTATTTTTACTTTACTTATTTGTATGTGCTACTAAATGTGTGATGTAGACATAACAGCGAAAGCTGCTGGTCTATTAAACTAATAAATAAATTTACTTACAATAAATATTATAAACGCGAAAGTTTGTAAGGATGTATGTATGGATGTTTGTTAATCTTTCACGTAAAAACTACTGATCCGATTTGGATGAAACTTTGAATATATATTGATCGTGACTACTTAGGCTACTTTTTATCCCGGAAAATCAACGTGATCCAACGTGACGCGAACTCTTCAGAAACGCCTAGAAGATTTCGCATAGCAAATTGCACTTCTAATCCTGTGCAAACGAATCACGGGCACCAGCTAGTAGGTAATATACTACACTAGTAGTAGTAGTAGTAGCACACTCACGTATGTCTCTTAGTGTGAGTCCGCCACACATGTGAGCGCAATCCCTCTCGACTGCTGTATCGCCGGCGGCACAGTGAGCACGCGTGTGAGCGCGCTGCGCCGTGAGCGCTGGCGCAGTGAGCCGCTAGTGAGCCCGCTGTCAGGCACTGCGCACTACATTCACTGCATTCGAATCTGACACGGAAACTCCAATGAGAAACGAAGGTCCGTATGCCGATACAGAAATCGTTACTCAAGCATAGATTTGAGTAGAGATTTTCATACAAAAATCTATGCTTGAAACCGGACAGTGCTTGAACGGTAAATCAGCATACGGGCTGTTGAACACAGCGCCATCTGTGCTTCAACGGCTGTATTAAATAGGTAAGTCAATAAATAAATCTTTCACTTCGATAGTTTATAAAACGGTTCTAGTGCTATAATGACATTAGATTACTAAGATTACTAGTTAGTTTTGACAGCTGCCACTGTGGGGCGCTGTTCCTACCTATAAAAGGCGCCCTGTGTTATCGGTTCGCTCTCTTTTTCAGGCGGTTATACTGACCAGTACCTACCTACTAATTTTAAACCTAATAATAAATATACGCTTTGTTTCATAGCCGAGTCTGGATTCCTTCCCCATACATTAGACACGGGCTTAAGAACTAGAATACTACTTATGTTATAGCACGTTACAGGGAAAAAAACTAGTTTTCACGATGCGCAAATCTGTGGAGTGGCACTTGGCAGTGTTTATGACAAAATGTGACGGAGATTCGATAGCAGCATTTATGAGAGAAGGTGATAAAAATCTTAGTAGTGTCTTCGTTACAGTTGTACTTGTATGAAAAATCAACTAATAATTATCTTACTTGAATGAGGACGGATCTCGATGATATTTCCCTTTCTTAAAATGCAGTTTCAAACTTTCCTGAAAATAAAAACATAAATTAGGTACTATCAAATTTTTATTCTCTAAATTATTTGGTGAACGATTACGTAATCTATCTTTATAACACATTTGCTCGTAAAGGGTCTCTTATTTCACCAATTTCAGTATCGTGATGTATGTCATTACGCACTCGTGCGTTATGGTAATGTAAAACGCACGGTTTATCAAGATGCTCCGCGCGGGCGGGGGGCGCGCGCCGCGCTCTACGATAAAAAATAAGCATTTAATTCATTTACAAATTGTTCAAATAATGTAACTGCTTCAACAAGTGAATAAAGATTTATTCTATGAAGAAAGTCCGAGTTTTATTTATTTCCTCGCAAATGTGTTATAAAACGTCGTATGACATACGTGCGCTTTGAAAATTACAGCCTCTGCTTTCTTGTAGCCCTCGCCTACGGCTCGGGTGGGCAATATCGCCTCGGCTGTAATTTTCAACTTACCGCACTCATATCATAACTATTATCGTCAGGCCATTTTGGAGTAACGTTAAAATTACTAAAGTCGTTAAACAAAAGTTATTCGCCAGTGGAATCACCCCATTCGGGCTTATTCTAACACCAGCTTCCGCCCGCGACTTCGTCCGCGTCCAGTTCGTCTGTAAATTTTTCGGTATAAAAAGTAGCCTATACGTCAATCCAAATTACGAACTATAATTATATTCGAAGTAACAGCTACATGGACTAGCAGTTGTAGCGCGATTGCAACACAAACATCTAAACATTCACATTTATAATAGTGGTAGGATATAGTATAAGGAGAACTGAATGAGGCCTACCCAAGAGGGGTCCTAATTAATTTAAATTTTTATTTCTTATTTTATTTATTTTTATGAGGAAATCAAAACTTACGCTAGAATTAAATTGCGAGTCACACTCCACGCAGTAGTATTCCCTTCTCTCGTGGACCTCTGTCACGTGACGCCGCAGCAGCGACTGGTACACAAAAGTAACGTCGCATTGTGTACAACGATATTTCGACGATTTGTTGTGTCTTCTAGAAGAAAAAAGTTAGGCAGGTCTTTAATATGTAGGTACCGAACAACTAGGTATAATTTTTGAACCTCTTACGGCCGAATACTCAAACGCCACTTATTAAGTTCACGCTTAAATTATTGCCATCTCTTACAATTGAGTAGGTAATGTCAAACAGAAGCAGAGCAATTTCAAGTGGTGCTTAAATTTCAGTGACGTTTCAGTTTTCCGGCCTTATATGAACATTAATACAATACAAATTATTTTAAATGTCCCGATTATGATTCATTAAGAGTTTTAATAATTCTTCCTTATTGTACATAAAAATATATAAATAAACAGGGAACTTAAAGATAGGTCATGTACAAAAGTCAGCTTACCTTAAAGAGAGTTCTCTATAGTAGCTACTAAATAACACGGCAATACAGGTCATTCACCCACCTTCACCACGATGTCGCAAAATTCAATTTATGTATGGTAAACATCCAGTACTACGAGATTCGAGCGATTACCGTCTTAGCGACAGGTTCGTATGAAAAGCGACAGAATTAGCCATACATAAATTGAATTTTGCGACATCGTGGTGAAGGTGGGTGAATGGCCTGTATTGCCGTGTTATTTGGCACCTACTATACCAGCAAACATTAATAATAGCGGGGCATTCATTATCAGACCTTATATACTTACACAGTGTGTACTCTGAGTGTGTTCATATTTTTAAATAGTTTCCCGCACTGCTCGCACGCGTGACGTTCTGTTTTTTCATGATTCTTCACATGACGCTGCATCACTGTACGCTTGCTGTAAGCACAATACAAGTTCACAAACATTTATGTGGCAAACATAAATGTTTGTTCTGTGTCTGGGTGTTACTATATGTATTATAAGTATGTATTTACAAAAAAAATGTATATAAGTATTATATCAGAGGGCCTAGTACGAGTTTTCAGTGTATGGTGTGGGTGTGAAACGTCTGACGCCCAGCACACCAGTCGGCATTTGTATGGTGACACTGAGCGGATTCTTTGAGAGGCTCGACATGCGAGTACGGGCTTGGTGCAGACCAAGCTTCTCAAAAAATCCGCTCAGTGTCTCCATACAAATCAGCGCCCACTGGTGTGCTAGGCGTCAGACGTTTCACACCAGATTTACACACCAAAACTCGTACTAGGCCCTCAGCAATCTAGTTCCCATAGTACAAGCTCTGCTTAGTTTGGGAATAGAGGGTGTTGTGTGTAATGTCCAAAGATATTTATATTTATACTTATATAAAATTTTTAAAACATCCTATCATCATCATCACCCACTGCTGGGTATAGGCCTCTCTCTGTCATTCCTCACGGTCCTGTGCTAATCTCATCCAGCAGGCCTAGGATGCGCAAGCGAGATATTTGTCATGTCGTTCTGTCATAATGTAAGCATTTTGCACTAGTTTATGTACGCATTTTGCACCAGCGCGTTTTGTCGACAACATTACCACAGATAATGCAATAGTTCGGAAACTGGTGCAAAATGCTTACATTTTGACAGAACGACATGACAAATATCTCGCTTGCGCGTCCTAGGCCCGCTGGTCTGCCTTTGCATAAATTACATACAATGCTGTACTGAGTCTCCCTTCTTCACCGGTCATTTTTCTTAACCTACCTACTCAGATCTCCGCCTTTTGTTAAAAGATTAGTAAACTAGTAAACGCCAATAAACACTGACATTGGCAAATTCGTGGCAGCCACCGAACAGCCACAAGAAAAGAAGAAGAAACTACATACAAAACTCTTTTTTGGCCGAGATATGATATGACCTCTTCCATAGAGGCCTCCCTTTTGGTACCACTCCTTACGATCCCGTGCCAGTCTCATCCAATTTTTGTCCATTATGATAGAGATATCGTCTGCCCATTTTGCTGCAGGACGACAGACATTTCTGTAACGGGTTCTTAGACCCTATCCTCACACAAACATTTACACACACACGCAAACAACACACCGAGGCGCTCTCCTCTATAACCAAGCTCTTACGAGACTGGCGTACCGGAGAGCCCTCCTCGACACACAGAACAGAAACACACCCTCACACCACACACCCTAACGCACTTAACCACTCTCACATATTTACCCACACACCCTGCTTATTATTATACTGTAACATTCTATGGATATGGAAGAGCGGGTCCTTCCAATAGTAGGGGAGCCCAAGCGGGGATTTCGGGATTTACCAAAGTGCGACAGATTAATATACAGGGGGATACCTTGTACCCGGTTAAGTACCTCCACAAAACATGAGGCCCATAAGGCCGCCCGTGAAGGATACAGGATCAGATTAGTAAAAAAAAAATTGACCATCAGAAATTCTCGAGCGCGTCAGATTAAGGTAGGGTGAATTAATTACATCCTAAAAAGTGTATATTCCACTAATCTGACAATTTGAGAGTGACGTAAAAAAAGGGGAGGGCAACAAAGTTGTAAAAAAAACCGTCATCTCGACATTCTCGAGCGTAGCAAAATTTTTTTTATTTTGAAGGAAATAATTCAAGAATAATGAGAAATATATAATCTGACGATTTCCGCAAGCCGAAATAACAGAAATTCGTCGATAAAGTTAAATGCGTGCAGTTGCGTGATGCCTACATTTCCTTCTCCGCGTTTCTATTCCTCTCTCACTCTTTCCTTATCTATTACTCTCTCACTCCGTCCCCACTCTGGTTTCTGTTGCCATGACGCCATCACAGCTGATCATAAAGACTCGTGGCATACTGTTTAGGGTCCGGTTATTGTACAACCATGGAATGTACAGCCTGTGAAAACACAGCCGTGGAAAGCGCAGTCAGGAATGCACGACCGTGGAATTCATGTATAAAATACATGAATTCCACGGTCGTGCTTTCCTGACACGTGCTGAGTTTGTACAGCCCGATTTTGCACAGCCCGGTAAAACACAACCATGGAATTCATGTATAAAAAAAAAAAAAAATACATCAATTCCATGGTCGTGCATTCCCGACACGTGTAGGGAATTCACGAATTACTTCCTGAGCTTTTCAATTAATTAAGTTCAATGATTTAAAAAAATAAAAAAAAAAAATTTTTTGAAAGTGGTTTTTTTGGAATAACTTTTAACCGGCTTTATCGATCAACTTCAAAAACTAATCCGCCTTTGAGCTTGAAAAACCACGTCGATCGCCACCAAGCTGGTCAAAAGCGGTTGATTCGTTCGAGAGATATCGTGAATGAAAGAAACCCGAAAAAGTGTTTTTTTCGGGATTACTCCGAAATTTGTGGTTCGATCAATTAAAATTGCAAAATTACTTATGAGGATGATAAAACTGCGTCGAATGCGGCCAACCGCGTGAAAATCGGTTGATCCATTCAAAAGTTATTACGGTTTGAAAATTCCAAAAATAGTGTTCTATGAAACTTCTATCAGACTTTCGAGCTGGGAGAGCTCAAATGCATAGAAATATTATTTCTTTGAACTCAGCGAGCTCAAAATATCACATAAATTATATTTTGAGCTCAAAAATGTCATAAGTACAATTTTAAGAGCCCAGGAATGGAATTAGCGGGAAGTTGCAGGGATGGCCTTTAAGGTGAACCGTTTTTCTAATTTTTTTTTGTCAGATCAGGCCAATCCCTCTAGATAATCGTCAGATTATGAGACAGTACGTTTAGAACATAAAGATGAACCATATATATCTTAATCTGACGCGCTTGAGTATTTCAAAATGGCGAATTTTATTTGCACATTATGAAAATGGCCGCGAGTTTGCGTCCCATCGAAATCATCAGATTAGTGAATGAGAGCTTTTTTTTGGTGCACTTAACACTCCCTTAGAAAATCTGACGCGCTCGATAAAAATTTTTTTTTTTTCATTTTCAACCCTTAAATACAACCACCCGCATCATGCAAACGATCAGATTAACATGCGTACATTATTAAAAATACGTAGGGCATTGATGCTATCAATATCTGACGCGCTCGAGGATGTCCATGCAACAGTTTTTTTTACATATTTAAAAATCTATAGCCGCTTCCCCCACCGATGTAAAGGTATATATCATATAACATTTTTTTCTTCATATCATCTAAGCTTTGCATCCCAATAGGTCTCTAGGACGCTCGAGTAAATCCCCATTTAGCCTCGTGGGCTCCCCTACTACAACACAAGTATTTTTTACTTACAGGAAGGTCCCAACCTTGTTAAAATTGTTTGTACATCTTGTTACAGAAATAAAGATATTTTGATTTTTGATTTTTTGATTTGATCCTACTTCATACTAATATTACTAACACGAAAGTTTATATGGATGTTTGTTACTCTTTCACGCAACTTTACTGATCCGAATGGATGAATTGGGAATATATATTGTCAGTGATTGGCCACTTTTTATCTGGGAAAATCAACGGGAAAGTGGATTCATCCTGGACGGCCTCCGGGACTCGAACAAAGTCGCGAGCGGAAGCTAGTCAATTATAATAAAAAAAGGCAATACATACGTGGTTTGAAACGTGCATGAATCACACGAGTATGTCGCGGCTCCTATTGTATGCGAGATATAGAAGTGCTCTAATAGATGCTGACGACAGATTCTCACTATGCTGCATAGCTTACATTTGTACCTGAAAAAAATCATTTAAATAATTTATAAGTTTAAAAAACTGGAAAAACCGACTTCAATTTGATAGGCATTTATCATCAAATGATGATGATGATAGCAGTTCATTGGGACTATTCTATTGATCGTAAACACCACAGAAAAGCAAAATACGCAATGTCGTGTAAGTGAATGACGTGTTTTTTCGAGTTATTCTTATTTAACTGCCAAACTACTGAATTGATTTTGATAATTTTTTTATGGGACTAATCTGGAAGCATACCCTTTCAGATAAAAAAAGAATTTTTCAAATCGGTTTATAAATGACGGAGTTCTGAGGTAACAAACATAAAAAAAAATACAACCGAATCGGGAACCTCCTCCTTTTTTGAAGTCGGTTAAAAAAGTACCTATATACAGAACCGATTAGTAGTTCAATAGTTCGCCCCGAGCCCGAGATCTCGCGATCTTCCCAAAAAAAGCAAGTAAAACACATGTTTTATCACAAAAATGTTTGTCAAGTGTGAGCTTCGAACCTACACCGCGAAAAGCAGAGCCAACTGTGTTGACGTAAACTATAATTTTCTATGAAGAATAGTCAGTTTTGTAAACTACCCGCTAGGGGCGCTGATCAATCTCTATACAAAAATATAGCTTACGTGTACTTTCTAGTATAGGTACGTAGAATGTACACACTAAGGACGCTGGTGTGTGACTTACCTAGTAGTGTGCGATTTAATGTGTCCTCGTAGTGAGACCGCACTGCGGCAGTATTGATAACATATATTGCAATGAAACGAGCCGTATTTCTAGAAAAAATATAATTCATTTAATTTAGAAGTATTCTTTATTTCCTCTCAACATAGAGTCCCGAAAACTTCCGAACGGTACCCATCTATAATAACAACTATTCCGTTTCTATTTTCACTTTGATTTTTTTTTAATTTTCACTTTTACTTTCATTGCTTACATGTCCTTACATAATAATAGGTAATGTTTAAAAATATAAGATTAAAGTAGAATAAAAATTAAATTTACCTTATTGTGCTTCTCCATATGAGTTCTAAGAACATCTTGGAAATTAAATCCTTTGATGCATTTATCACATTTAAACGGATAACTCATGTAAAGTTCAGTTTTTGATCTCTCCGCCATTTCTTCTAGAACCTACGGCAAATCAAAGTTAGACTTCATAAAAAAAAAAAAAAATATTCTTGGACATTTCACACAACGCCCTCTAGTCTCAAACTAAGCCGAGCTTGTATTATGGGACCTAGGTTGCTGATAGAATACTTATATATATTTTTTTGTAAATACATACTTATTTTACATATTAACACCCATATATTATGTACATAGTAATCATCAGAAACACTTTATACACATCCACTGAGCAGTCATGTGCCTGCTATAATTGCACCTACTATGGAAACAGTATTGCTGATAGAATACATATATAACTTTTCGTACCACTTGCTCAAAAAAGTGACATTCTATGCCACAAAAAGCGAACATAACAAAAGTCATTTTTAATCTGTTAAAAACAGGGAGAGAAAATTGTACTGAATTTCTTTGATCCTCTAGGGGGAGAAAGTGATTTAAATTTGGAATACAATTTATACTGAACTACATCTGTGTTTACACCATTGAGTTTGTATACAAAGCATTATACATCTTTTTGAAAAAGGAATACGCGTTTATTATGCAGGCCGTGAGCTTGATGCCTTTGCTTTTCCGACAAAAAAATATTCTTCAAATACATAAACGTTAAGTTTATTTTAATTTATTTTTATAAATAAGTTAATGTTCTAAAATGCTATCTCATATTATTATTGTGTTAATTTTTTCGCAAATGGTACGAAAAGTAGACTATTTTCCTCGATGATAAAGCTGTCTTAGTCTTGGGTGAACTTAAATCCCTCGCTATACTCAGGACTCGTGTTAAATCCCTCGCTTCGCTCGTGATTTAAGTTTTTAACACCCTCGCTACGCTCGGGAGTAAACTTCGAGTCCTTCGTTACGCTCGCGATTTAAATCGTCACCCGCGACAGAAGACACTGCTTTATCCCCTTGTATAATAATCTACTATTTTTGTAATACATACTTTTAGTATATTATTATGTATAATAACAAACAGACAAAACAAACTAGTTTCAGTGGCAGTTCCTTGGAACTCAACTATTTACAAACCTGATTTCTAGTTAGTTTAATAACTTCATATTCATCGGTCTCTTGTACCATTCTTGAACTAAAACCTTCCTTAACGTTTTTTTTAGATTTCTTAGGTATGATTTGATCGATTACTGGTTTTATATCTTCTTCTACCTGAAATATTTAATTGTTATATTTTTATAAACATAGTTAAGAAGTATGTTAACCACAATATTTACAAAATTATTTCTAAAAACGTTAGTTATACTGCTTGCAAAGTTTACAGCGGTACGGGTGGGTCTAATCTAATTTCGTTGTGGGGGAATAAGATCTGCACTGACGTCCCGCGTTGGGGTGTATTGTGCATTGTCCCCCTGCTGACCTGTACGGGTGGGTGGTCGCCTGGATACTCAAACACTACATAGATTAAGTTCATGCTTAATTTATTGCCATCTCTAATTACCAATGAGCAAGGTTAAAGAGAGGCAGGACAATTTTAAGCGGTGTTTAACTATGAGTGACGTTTCAGTATTTGGCCCTTAGTTTGATAAAACTGTCAAATTTTGACATTGATTTTTCGTCTAAAATCTTAAATGCACCTGCTGTACCGGCCTATTCTGATAAAGAACATGCAAAAATTTGAGTAGAGATTTTCATACTAAAGGTAGCCTTTCGAAGCGAGCGTCTATAGCGTCAGTGGCGCCGCGACAGAGCGACAGATCGATGTTCTATGCAAATGTATGAAATTCTAGGGATCGTCATTCGAGCGCAGCGACACTGACGCGGAGTGCCGCGGTGACCGCGTTGTCATACGCCCGCGTCAGTCGCTCGGCCGCGCTTGCAGTGTCACTGTATTTTTTCGACATTTATTTCCTCAAAAGATTTACAAAAATCACTTAGAGAGAAAATACAAGTTATAACTAAAAAATTATTACGTCGATTAGCGTAGACATAAGGTAGGTAGTTGAGAAGGCAAGTGTTAGGCAACGCGACAGTGCAAGCGCACGATGAGTAGGATTGTTGGTACCTACCCTCAAAAATGTATTATACTACAAGTTGTGACAGAGACTAGGGATGGGGTAAGAAGTTAAAATTATGTTAAAGTTTAGTTAAAAAACGCAGGATCCTTCAAGATATGGTACCTACTTTAGCAGCTTTTTGAAGGTATAAAGTGATTTTGCATTTTTAATAGTTGGAAGTTTTTTGTAGTGTTGTGCACCATCAAACATGATAGTTCTCTTTCCATAGTTAGTTCTAGGGGTTTTTAGACAGATGTTACCTGCCTGTCGAGTTATGCGTTTGTGGTATTGATTTTTTTTCGTAAAAGTTATTTGCGAATGGATATTGCGGGTTAAAATTTTCCTAACTAGCAAACAAGTGTTATATCTATGCATTTGAGCGAGGTTCATCAGTTTCGTGTCGTTGTAAATGGTTATAGTCGGAGTGAGATAGTCAAATTTAAATAAAGTTTTAATAAGTCTATTTTGTGTAGTTTGTAACTTTTGCAAATTGCTTTTAGCCGCAGATCCCCAGACCTCAATGAAATAATCTATATGGGACTTGATCAGTGAATTATAGATGGTAAACCGCACAGGTCTCGGTAAGCACTTGACCATCCCTCGAAGTGCACCCCTTATAGATGATAACTTTAGTCGCAATTTTTCAATGTGTGGTTTCCAGGTTAGATTCGAATCGAGAGTCAGACCAAGATATTTCTCTTCTTTTACTTTATTTATTATTTCTCCGTTTAAAGTAAGTGGATCATGGTTGCCAATTTTTTTATTCCTAGCGCAAAAAATTATGTAGTTAGTTTTAGAAGTGTTGATTGTGAGAAGGTTGGATTGGAACCAGGTGTTCAGTACGTCTAGATCTTGCTGCGCTTGTTTAATCAGTAAGTCAACTGAGGAGCCAGAATAAAACAAACTGGTATCGTCTGCGTACAATGTAACGTCTCCATTCAAACCTATTTCGTGGATGTCATTAATATAAATGAGAAACAGCGGGCCCAAAATCGAGCCTTGAGCGACACCACATGTAATTGGCTGGCGAGCGCTGGTGTGCTCATCGATTTTGACAAGTTGATGTCTGTTGGTGAGATATGACTGAAAAATTTGGTGTGCTTTGCTTTCCAAACCAATGCTATGTAATTTCATCAAAAGTACTTCATGGCTAATGGTATCGAAGGCTTTTTTTAAGTCAATAAAAACCCCCAGCGTTATCTTTTTGATGTAAGAAATTGATCTAGCCGGCAATATAATGCCTTTTCAAAAACTTTAGAAACTATTGGTAATACAGATATTGGTCGGTAATTATTAGGATCCGATTTTGATATTTATTGTTTTATGATAAGACTGCTTATAGATCAATCCGGTCGAGGCAGCGCGCGGCGAAAGTGTGAACCGACTGTGCGTCTGTTGTGGGTATCCAAAGTCACCAAAGCGTCACTGTCGCAGCTCTAGTGACGCGGCGTTTGTGACGCTATAGACGCTGCGTATGTGACGCTTAGTTCGAAAGACTACCTTAAACTGTAAAAAAACAAGTGCTTGAATTTAGATCAGTGCTTGGGCAGTATTTATGTGAATATTGTATGTTACTTTCTTCTCACCATATCTATTTCTCTTTTCCTCTTTTTAGCCCTCTCACTCCGTTTCAGTGATAGCAATGATTCATCATCATTTATTTCAGTATCATAATCTTGCAAATCTTCTGAAGAATTGTATAAAGATGAGTTGTTCAGAGATAGATTTTCTATGATAATTTTTTCTTGTAGATTTTCCGTATCATTCCCTTTTGTGATTTCATACTCATTGTTAAACTGGTCTTCTTGGACGGGTGAACCTATAGAACTTTTAACTTCTCTGTCAGTCTGTGGGGAATCGTCTATTGGTGGGTTGTTCACGGGTGATTCAGCTAGGTTTTCACGTAGATCATAATTTACCATTGCGAATGAGTGGACATCTGTTATTGTCCTCTCCAGGTTTTGACATAATATCAATTTCTGAGGAATGAGAGATATTACTCATACTAGTTCTTCATATGTTTTAGAAAATGTTACATAGACTATTCTGCTGAAGAAAACTTCGGTATGACGGTAAAAAATGCCACCTACATAACTCTCATTTTTTGTAGGCATACTCTTGCCTACAACTCTACACTCATACATACTCTTGTACTTAGAAACACCACTCAACATAGCTTAAGCTTTTCACTATTTGTCTAATCTAAATCGTTTTATTTAATCAAAAAATATGGCACAATTTTTAACAGTGACTAACTTTAGACCGAAGTGGAGAGGCATAGTTTATTACACAGAACTATACTAATAGTGCAAAACAAAGTAATAAGCTTGTTGGCGTTTCTAAGTAGAGAAAATAAATAAATAAATATTCACAGACACTTAACACAACGCCTTCTAGTCCCAAACTAAGCAAAGCTTGTACGATAGAGAAGTTAGAAAAAATAATAACATCTAGATATTAGAAAACAATTACATACCCCAGACATTGGAATTTAAGAGATACAGATGTAATTATACTTTACCGTATCAACAGTGTCCGATAACATTGCCCTAGCAGACTGACACTGCTGCTTAAACTTGAAGAACTTGTGTAACTGCCAGTGGCAGATATTACAGATCTCTATCTCTTCTGTTTCCATCTCTGTCTCCTGTAATATTATTAAAGTGTGAGCACTTGTCAAACTTTGGTAAAATAATTATTTTGGTTGATGAGGGTAGATATTTCTTAAAATAATAATGATGGTTGATGAGAATAGATATTATTAATAAATAGATATTATTTAAAATAATAAACTTGGTTGATGATGTTTGTTAAAATAATAATGTTGGTTGATGCGGGTAGATGTATTTTTTCAATCGTTTTCAACACCTATTTTGTTATACATTACATAGCTCTTTAAGCATATCTAGGGAAGTATGATAGATAGATATATAACACTTTATTGTACACAAGAATAATGTTTTAGAGACTAACTTATTTTTAAAACGATAAAGTACAATGGGCGGCCTTTTCGCTGAAAGCAATTTAATGGTGTTTTTTAAGGACTTAATACACCAAGTATAGCAAGTACATTATCAGGGATCCAGGTACAACGCAACCGCTAAATAAAATAGAACATGCAAAAGACCACATACCATTTCCACAATTTTCTTGTATTCATCTTTTAGCTCAAAACTGATCGAATACAACCGATTAGTAGCTGTAAGGCAAGTTGAGCAAGTGTACTTGCATTTATCCATTGTTTCATTCATATTTTATTACATTTTATATGACCATTGACCATGCATTCAATTTATTCAACCAAAACACGGTGAAAAATTATCAAACCTAAACAACAAAATGTAAACAAACAAACTACTAGACTAACCACAGACTGTAAAGTGAGCACTTTAATAGAGAGATGTTCGGTGACTATACTATGCTATGACCACGAAGACATCATAGACAAAAGACCACCAAGGATGTGTTCTATTTATGTTGCCAGCTAAAGCAAGTACATAAGTAGCAAAGTCGCCATTTACTATGCCATCTATAGACTTTTCTAGCGTTGGACAAGATCTCTATTCCGTTCCTTTGAGTGAGTGAGAGTAACGTCGGCCTCTTGTTGTTAATTTAGTCTGTGAAATACTGTGAATTATAAATAAAACGCCAAATCAAACAAAAGCAAAATAAGCCGTGAACTACGTCGATTCTAGGATTCTAGAAATATGAGAAAATGAATAGCCGAACTGCCGAAGCTGACTGTGCTAATTTATTGTGCTCTCAATAACACCACAATAAAATATAAAACATTACTACCTATCGTCTTATCTTAGTACAACCATCTCCGCTAAATCAGTGATGTAAAATGACGGAACCATTCCTACTGCAGTTTATTGATAAAGTTTATAAAAACTGTCTTGATTACTGCGTTATCTGCTTGCGAACTAGCAACGAAAGAAAGCTGGAGAAGCCAAATCATCTGAAGAAGTTTATCCAAAATGTATCGAACCTTGACCAACAGTGTTTTAAGTTCAACCAATCAGTGAGTAGCACTCTTGTTATTGTTGTTTTATAGCTTGTCTTATGTCTCCTATAATAATTATTGTAACACTTGGCATGCCTCTATTTTGTTATTGTAATATTCTATGATTCGGTGTAGGTATATGATGTTGGGGACTCAAATAATAAATATAAATAAATACAGATAAATCCATTTCTCAAACGGTAAAGCAAGGTCATATGAGTTAGTGGCCAACTCTGGTGTCGGGAGTTTTTAGGCCGCCTTCAGGCCTCCGTCGTGGCTTAACGACTGCCAGAGCCGGGACTGACAGTTTAGCTTGCTGATGTTAAGCAGTATGACTAATACTTAAACCTAATTATACAATCAGCAATCAGCACGTCATGTTCTAATCGGCCCGCTTGTCAAATTATATAATCTGTGCATCGAAAAGGGAGTATTCCCAACCCTGTTTAAGAAAGCCATCGTGACACCCGTATTTAAGGGAGATGACAAACACCTAATTACTAACTACAGACCAATATCAGTGCTCCATGTTTTGTCAAAAATACTGGAGAAATTATTGAACAACAGGCTTATCGACTTCCTAGAAACAAATAAAACACTATCAGATCAACAATTTGGTTTTAGGTCTGGAAGATCAACCGAACAGGCGGTTTTGAACCTCTGTAATAAGGTTGTCGAGGCATTGGATGATCGAGAAAAATGTCTAGGCATTTTTCTTGACCTCGCCAAGGCCTTTGATCTGGTATCCATCCCCAGGCTAGTAAATAAACTAGAGCGCATTGGCATTAGGGATACCTGCTTGGTTATTTTTAGGGACTTTCTAAGTAACAGAACACAAAAGGTCAAAATTGGTCATTATTTTAGCAAGAGCACTAACATATCTTACGGAGTTCCACAAGGAAGTATACTTGGACCAAGTCTCTTTCTGATATACATCAACAGTCTTTGTAGTATGAATATTGAAAATGCTAAAATATTTACATATGCCGATGATACTGCCATTGTGTTTCCAGGAGAGACTTGGTCAAAGGTTTATGCCTCAGCAGAAAAAGGATTAAGTAAAGTTATGACATGGTTAGGTGACAACTTACTGACATTAAATATTGGTAAAACTAAACATCTCCCTTTTATTATTCGTGGAACAATTCCAACCACTCCTGACCTTATCATTAAAGCACACACGTGTAGAGATCCTTTAAACTGCTGTTGCGACCTTATAGGAAAGGTAAATGAAATAAAATATCTAGGTGTAATTTTAGACGAACGACTAAGTTGGTCACCCCAAATCCAGCAAATAACCTCTAGAGTCAGGAAACTCATATGGACTTTAAAGAAATTGCGACACATTATGAACCCCCCCCCCCCCCCCCCCCCCTATTAAAAATATTATACAAGACTCTCTGTCAATCTGTCATAACTTATTGCATCACAGTCTGGGGTGGTGCTTACAAGAGTCATCTAATAGGTCTAGAAAGATCTCAGAGATCAGTACTGAAAGTACTCTTATTTAAGCCATATGGTTAATCGACCATAGAGTTGTACAAAGAAAGCGAAGTGCTTTCAGTACGGCAGCTGTACCTACACAACATTGTCATGTATGTCTACTCTCGTACACCTTTTACGACATCCACAAATAAACGCCGGCAGGATAAAATCTGCAAAACAATAAAGTTTAGAACCAGATTTACTAACACAACACTGTTTTATGGCGTCGTATCTCTACAATAAGATAAACAAAAACCTCTATGTTCACCCTCTCAATAAAATAAACTGTAAAATGAAATTAAGAATCTGGGTACCTACTGACTTTGGACTACCTCGAATCAGAAGCACTATTGAAAATTGATCGCTAAATACTACACAATCTAATGTAATCAACTCGACTTTGGCCAACTCTGCATGCATACAATTTAACACAAGCCCTTTGGCTTGTTAAGTAATTGTGTAAATTTCAATTTAACAGTAAAGCACTGTGTATAATGTGATACAATGTATGAACATTGTATCACATTATACACACATTATAAAACTTATTATTAAAACACTTATTTTACTATATAAATTAAAAAATGCACACACACACCCTCTCACATTCACAATTACTTTGACACTCTTAAACAATCACCCTTACATATTTAATCCATAATACACTCACTCAGCCTCACACACATACATAGGTGGGTTTTTCCTGTGATACCCACCCTCTTAAAAAACTGGCGTGGATCAGGAAACCTACCTACATATTATGTAAGTTTAGTTTAGTTTATTATGTTATTTAATAGTTTGTTTGTAGTATAAGAGGGGTGGGCACTGAGTATCGGGAAACAGAATTTCTGGTCCGATGCTCAGGGTTCCCCATAGTGTTTATGAATGGCTACACATTCTGCGTAATGTGTAGTCTTTAGTGCATAAGCGCTCAGTTCCTCACTTTACTTGAATAAATTATTATTATTATATATTATTAAATTATGATTTCAGCATCAATTAGTTTGTTTCGTGTGTGAGCGTCAAGCGGCCGCTGCGTTGCGGTTTCTTACCGCACTGAGTCTGGCGAGGCAAGCACATGTCGCAGTAGAACAACTGATTGACTTACCTGACTTGCAGTTACAGTTCCATGCCAGCTATCTGCAGTACCTACTGGTAAATAAAAGCAAGCTCGTATGTGTCAGTGCCCAACTTCTGGTGGTGGAGTTTTTAGGTGTCCTTAAGGCTTCTGTCATGGCTTAACGACTGCTAGAGCTAGGACCGACAGTTTAAGATGCTCTCCGAAGCACTCTAATGTAAATGCCACTAACGGTGACCCATCCAAATAATGACCGCACAGCGCATCCCATAACGGAGATAAATCATTGAAGATTGATTAAGCAAGCAACGCCATGAGCGCTTTAATAATGAAATAGGCTAGCTCTCTCACTCCAGCACCAATGAGTTATAATGATATATAGCAAATTTTTTATAAATTATGTTTATGTAATGTTTCTAAATTTGACTATTATCGTGGAGCTGTTAGGCTTACCTATGCTGTAAGAAGGCATTCCTTTGCCAAACACATCCACTAAAACAATGCCTTGTAATGTGCACTTGGCTCATGCCCCTGCCGGCTTTATTGCCGCGATTAATTCCTGCCACAGCAACATCGCCTTTATTGTTATCAGCAAGGGCACGAACATGGGCACGAGCCGGGACAGAGGTATGATGATGGTAGGACTTTGCTCATGCCTACTTCCCTGCCCACTGCCGCCTAATTGATCTAGTGAGCGAAGCGAACGAGATCTTAGTGACAACTTGGACAAAAATGCTTTGTATGTTTGTTCTTCGAGATCTTTTAAACCGCTCATCCGATCTTCATAAAATTTGGTAGGTATATGGATAGTACTCTTAAGTTTTACTGGTTTGTTAAATGAAGTAAATCGGTCAAGGGGTCGTGAAGTAATGACGGTCCAAAGGGGATAAAAAAAAATCGTACAATAATATCAAGTGGGGTGTTATATGATAGGGTTTTTTATAGACATTCCAAAACCATTTTTATTTGGATTCTAAGTCTAATAGTTTTTGAGTTGTTGTAAAAATTATAAAATTGGCAAATCCAGTATAACGTGAGCTACCATTTCTTGGAGTTTCAATAATTTTGTAGTTCAAGTAAGACTGGTAAGTTCAAGTAAGCTAGACGGCGATTTCGGAGCTAAACGCAAAGTTTATTACAACCATTGGTCAATAAAAATTGTTTACGTTTTATTAACCTCCGACCATCACGAGATCTCAGTTCGGGGCGAACTACTAGTCTAAATGCAACAATAGGTGTTAACTCTCTTATCTGTGTAATAGAACCAACACTAGGTACCCTTCTTCTTCTTTTCTTGTGGCTGTTCGGTGGCTAGGGCTGCCACGAATTTGCCAATGTCAGTGTTTATTGGCGTTTACTGATTTACTAATCATTTAACAAAAGGCGGAGATCTAAGTAGGTAGGTTAAGAAAAATGACCGGTGAAGAAGGGACTCTAAAAAGTAGATAGATAGATAGATATATTCTTTATTGCACACCAAGAAAAGAAGAACAATAAAAGAGAAATAAGTTTTAAGTACGAGGTACAATGGGCGGTTTTATCGCTATAAGCGATCTCTTCCAGACAACCTTTGGATGGACAGAAGCATTTCGATTAGGTAAGAACGGGGCGCACATAAAAATAACCTGGAATATACATAATACATAAATATAATTTAACCTAAACACATACAAAAACTAATATGGATCAATACATATACCTACACATTTACACACATAAAAATGGTTTAATAGGTCAAGTAAATCAGCAACACGTTCATTTTAGACTAACCCTCAACCGGACGCTTGTAACATGGGCGCGCCAGAGAGTATGTTGAATTTGGAGTCAAAGCTGTGGAATCATCGTTTGCAAACCCAACTCTTGCAGACAGAGGTTCTAGTGGTTTCCACGCCTAGCGCCGGCGACTGCCTGCCTGAACTACCCGCCGAAGTACCCACTTCTGTAAGTTGATATATTCCACAAATCCCTACTTAGAAATCCGTACGTCCCCGAAATCCCGATAACTTGTTTTTTCGATTTCCCTACCACTAGGGATTTCAGTTTTTTTTTCAGATAATATTCCCTTCCCTATGTTTACACCGTGGCATGCTACGATATGAACTTTACTGTCATTGGCCCTGATCCTCTGGCGCCGTCAAATTAGGTTACGAAAATCAAAAACTTCAATTTCTTGGCTTTTGCGGCTACGAAAATTAAACAATAGAATCGTAGGCACTATGTATATAATTCTGAGTTTAATTTGTTTCAGGAATGTGCTGAGATTTCTAAACCTGGCGAATCAAGTGATTTGTATGTGATACCTGATCGTATTCCAACAACGGAAGCCGAACAAAATATAATTGCATTAAATCAGTAAGTATCTTATCTAATTTCCCCACTCAGAGATGTCACTAAAACATTAATCACGTGATGTTTTTTTTAGCATTTGAACTCCCCTCCTACGTATACGTGGTTTACGAAGTTTAAGACTAACCCCCCTCCCACCCCTTAAAAATTTTAGTTCTAGATATCGTTCGTTGGCAACAGCGAGTCAAGTTCATACACTACACGCCGCTTTTCGGTTTACAAAGCGCGAGTTTGACGAAAAAATAAATACACGTGATATCTTACTACACCCCCCCCCTCCCCCTTGTGATATTTCCCTTGCTAAAACCTCTTCCTACACTTTAGTAGGTAAGGACTCCTTACCTACTTGTCTCTTTTGAGCGCCAATGGTCGAGTAACAAGACCACTGGATCGGAAGGCGGTACTATAGTAGGTGCCAAATAACACCGCAATACAGGTCATTCACCCACCTTCACAACGATGTCGCAAAATTCAATTTATGTATGGTAAACTAACAGTACTACGAGATTCGAGCGATTACCGTCTTAGCGACAGGTTTGTATGGAAAGCGACAGAATTAGCCATTCATAAATTGAATTTTGCGACATCGTGGTGAAGGTGGGTGAATGACCTGTATTGCTGTGTAGTTTGCCTGTTTTGTCTAGTCGTAATCAGAAGTAGAACCACAAATATTGACTATTTTTTGAAACTAATAAAGTAAATTATTTTCTTTACAGGACAGAACAAGATATAAAAGTAGAGTCAATATTAATATTTGATGACGATGACCCTCTATCTACAGATAGTGGACCCCCAGTTAATTCAGTGACCCCTAGATTAGGAACAATAGGCCCATTGAAAGGCAAAGCAGTCTGTGGAATAGAAGTAGTACCCCAAAGAGTAACAGCATCGGGTAGGTCAGAATTGGTACCATCTAGAAGCAAAGCAATACCTAGATTGGAAAAAAAACCTAGCATAAGTGTAACACCTATAATACCCCCTAAACCAAAAGTTGTAGAAAATACGCGAAAAATAAACAATACGAAAGAAGCCATAGTTCCGATAGCGAAGCAAGTAGAAAAACAAACTCAAGCGCTACCTATTTTACCATCTACCAGTTTCATTTTACACCCTATAGTTTTTAACAGTGGAATGCTGACTGTCCCATCTCTTACTGCAAACATTATGGAAGGAAAACTGGTAACTTCAGGAAGTAACACTTTGACGTTCGAAACGCCGGAGCTTGCGTTTCAGAACAATGGCAACATAGAATTTCTCATTGATCCCCTCGAAGTTACCAGCATTTTGAAGAACCTCTCCCATCAAGATACTGCAAAGTTTTATATCTTCAAGCCATTGGAGCCCGAGGCAGAGATCTGCGACAACTCGACTAATACAGCAACCGGTGATAAAGCAGATAAGGCCCCTTCAATTTGCACTGTAAGTGAACCCCGTTCCTTAGAAAATAACGATAAAAAACTGCCAAAGAATGGGGCCATCCGAGTACGGGAAAGTGGGGCGAAACCGGCGGATGGAAAGACTAAGATATGCGGTGATCAAATCAACTGGGAGGACAAAATACCTATGGATGTGATATCTTTTGTGGTGAGTTCAATAATTTTAAGTTCGAGTAGATTCAAGTTGATTTTTGATACCTTTTTTTTTACTGAGAATGAAACTCTGAGCAAACTGGCTGGTTACAAGTTCCGTTAGTCAATTCTGGATCAAAGGTCTTCTCTTTTATCGCCCAAAACTTAGTTAAATAGATAGAAATAATATAAAAAGATTCTGTGATATTTCACTCATTTATTTTTACAGGATGATCACGAAAGTATATGCAAAAGACCAAGGAGTTCAGAACCGCCCCCACCACTCGGAATTTCCAATGTCACGTCGTTAAGCCATGAAGAAGTGATAGATCTGTGCTAGCACAAAAACCGGCCAAGTGCGAGTTGGACTCGCGCACGAAGGGTCCCATATCTATAATTTAAAATGAATAATATAACTAAATATTCTGTGAATATTTCAAGCGTCTGCCTGAGGGCCTAGTACGAGTTTTCAGTGTATAGTGTGGTGTGTGGAACGTCTGCCGCCCTGCACACCAGTGGGCGCTGGTTGCCGTTATCAATAACGAAAAATCACGTTTTTGAAGTGAAAACTTCTTTAGCATCGTTGTGATTTGAAAGTCGATGAAACGAAAAATCGACAATTCGACCCCCACAAAACACTTCGATAGCGCGTTCTAGGATTCGACCAAACTTAGCAGCGCCATCTAGTTCTGATTTAAGCAAAATGAGCATAGAACCTTTTCTAACTAAATAAGTACTGCATATTGGTTAAGTACATAAAAATAAATATTAAATTAATTTCACATTAAACACAGAGCGAGAATGAATGCGTGGCACTCGAAGTGTAACTTCTTCCGCGCGGAGGGTTTCTACGCACTAGTTTTTTTTGAAGGTTCCACTTCTTCCACGTGTTAATTGCACACATGTTTTTTTTTTGTTATATGGGCTCTCTTAAATATTTATTTTATTTTGTTTTTTTGTATTTGTTGTTACAGCGGCAACAGTAATACGCCATCCGTGAAAATTTCAACTATCTATCACCGTTCATGAGGTACAGCCATTGGAATAAATGTGCGTTATGTGGTTGCCCTGAATGTTGAAATTCGCCTCCCAAGTTTTGAAGGGTTTCCACCATTTTGTCTACAAAACAAACGACAGCCGACTGCCTCTGTCCGTCTTCGACAGACAATTTCGCCAGTGTCGTTTGTTTCGAAATGGCGCATTTTTCCTTCAAACCTTAGAGGCGAATTTTACCATTCACGGAAACCACTGTAGGTAGGTTAAAAAGGCTGAACTCCCGTTATTGTTATTAGTTTGGCCTTCAGTGGAACTTTTAATCGTTATAATTATGATTTTATAATATAATTGTTAAACTTTTAGTTATCTTAAAATAAAACTTGTTGATAATAGAAAAATAGTAAGTACTAGCCGTCGCCCGCGGCGTTGCTCGCGTTTTAGATCCTTTTCCTTTCATAGTGCACCCCGAACTACCCTCCAAATTGCATACCTCTAGGACTTATAGTTTAGGCTGTGCGTTGATTGTCAGTCAGCTTCAAAAGAGTTTCATATATTTAGACAAACTGTAGCTGCCATTCAAATACGCAGCAAAAAATTCTGATCACGAGATTATCTCCAGGCGCGGTAGATATCCTCTCAGATTTCTTGGAAGATCTCTCAGACCGTGTTTTAACCCTAAGGTTGGATTATAAATTTCAAAATACACAGTGGTAGATTTTTCTTAATTTGACAGCACTAGTTATAACTTTGTTGCTTCAATTTATGCGAAAGGGACAGCAAGTTTGTTGACAAATTATGTTAGTTTAGGAAACTGAAACAACAGAATTGGCACTAAAATCACTAAATCTGTGCATTTGAAGCTACAAGTGCATAATGTAAATGTACGTACACGGTTTCGCCTATACGCGGGCCGTACGGCGCGGAAAGTTTTTTGCGATTTCTGACATTTCTAGTACTCAAACCTCAGTCTGTCCGATAGAGACTTTTGATCATGAGAAACAGGATCGATTGGCATCAAAAAAAGTTTTGGTGCTGTGATGTTCTAGGAACAGGTGCAGCAGCCAAGTGTTGTTGCTCGTTTAGCGCCACCCCGGGGATACGTGTAGGGTTATGGTATTAATCGATTAATAAAATAATTTACAAATTATTGTTAAAGGTTCTACCAAATGAAAGAATAAAAATATACTTTCATTAAGAGATGAGTTTATTTACAATTTTCATGTTTTTTTTTTATAAGTAAATATTCGTAACTTTTACACTCAGCGACGTATGTTAAAAGTTAATGAACATGATGAACAGATACACCACTAATTTAATGTAATGCTTTTTTATATAAATAAATAATTATTCATCAAATTATGTTTAAGTAACGTCTCCGTGTGTGGCAGGTGACATACATTTTGTCATAATTTAATCTGATATGAACCTTCCGCCGCCGTGTACATTTTAGACGATTTTTGTACGAGTCTGATCCACTACTAAGCAAAGACTACTCAATGTTGATAAATAATGTTCTATGTAACTTTAGTTTTTAGAACACTGTATGATATCTTTTCTCCTACGAAAAGGGAAGATCTTCCACGCCGAGCGACCTTTGGCTCTGGCTCCGTGGACCAATGGATAGTATTCGGTAGTATTACATAAGTTCAAACTCCGTGATAACTCAGTTTGCGCGATCTAGGATAGTTCTCATGTAGCGAGCTAGATGGCGCTAAATTTCTTATTCGAGTTTAAATGTGTTTTTCCCAGTGTGTATTCGCATATGCTTGGTTAGACTGCTTCTTTCGGTAAAGGCCTTTTCACACCTGTTGCATACAAATGGCTTCTCGCCCGTATGGATTCTTAAATGTGATTTCAAGTCGCTTGATCCAGTAAATGCTTTACTGCATCTGTCACACGCAAATGGTTTCTCGCCGGTGTGGATCCTTGTATGTCTGGTTAAGTTCTGTTTAACAGCAAATGTCTTATCACATATAGTACATGAATACGGCTTCTCCCCGGTGTGGATTCTCATGTGCGATCTCAAATCGCCCATGCTAGCAAGTGTTTTGCTGCATCTATCACAAGCGTAGGGTCTCTCACCGGTGTGGACCCTCATATGTCTGTTTAGGTGTTGTTTCATGCTGAACGTTTTACTGCAAACGTTACAGGCATACGGTTTTTCCCCGGTGTGTATTCGCATGTGTGTTTTTAAATCGCTCAGCCTAATAAATGCTTTGCTGCACCGATCGCAGGAATATGGCTTCTCCCCGGTATGAATTCGAGTGTGTACTATCAAAGTGCCTTCTTCGGAGAAGCTTTTGTCACACCTAGTGCAGGTATATGGTCTTTCCCCGGTGTGTGTTCGGATGTGTCTTGTTAAATTGTGTTTCATGCTAAAAGTTTTGCTGCAATTGCTGCAGGCATACGGTTTCTCTCCGGTGTGCATTCTCATATGGGTTTTAAGATCACTATCTCTTAGGAATGTTTTATTGCATCTGCTGCATGAGTATGGTTTTATTCCCGTGTGAATTCTTAAGTGTCTAATCAAACAAGCTTTATCGGAGAATGTTTTGTTACACTGGTTACAAGTGAATGGTTTTTCTACTGCACAACTTCTAATCCGTTTTGGTAATTTCACTTTTTTGATAAATGTTTTTCCCTCCTTCGCTTTTTTATGAGATCTAGTTTTCTTTGATAATTTACATTTGCAATTCAACATTTCGACACAACTTTTGCAGGAATATGAAATTTGTCCGTTGTGTACCCTCATATGTGTCACTAGCTTATGTTGCGTGTCGAATTGTCCACTACAAAGGTGACAGTAGTAATTACTATCCATTTCAGTATTTTGGTCAGTTGAATCTTGGAAGATGTCACGAATTTGAACCTCGGCAAAATTACTTGCTTCAGTTAGTTCTTCAACAGTGAGTTTTTCTGTTTTGACGGCTATATCTTCATTTTTAACATCATCTTGATAACAATCAATATTTAAAAAGTCGTCAAAATCGTTTACATACATGGAGTTAACAGGAGATACGGACAAGTTGTGTGCTGTGCCGAGAGTCGAAGGTACTGTAAGGTTCATCTAGAAACAATGAAACGTTATAATTAGAAAATATGCCAGCAACTGCATACTACAATGTCTTTCATAAGCACAGTAGACTTCAATCCATATTGGCATTTACTGCTAAAGCTATAGACTTTTTTAATTTTTTGTACTACTTGTGATCCTTATACCTACTCCCTTTCATCCTCTCAGTCCAGTAGGTATCACCCACTGCTGGGTATAGGCCTCCTTCATGTTATGCCAGCCTCCTCTGCCTTGTGTGTCTCTCAACCAGATATTTCCCAGCGACTCAGTCAACCCAGATACCTTCAGCCTGATTTCGACCACCATTCCGTCAAGGTTTGACTCCACCGGCCATCACATAGGTACTCGCTTTAGCATCCTTTAAATCTAGATCCTTGAAGATTTAAGCAGGAGATTTTTAAAGTAGGCTAGAAGGTGTTGTGTGAAATGTCTATGAATATTTATTACCTCTATTCCATCATGAAATAAATCTTTCAGGATTTTTTCTGATCGGCGTGTCATGTCTGAGAATCGTCGACATCTCTGCAGCTGCGAGAAACAAATGTAGCAGATCTCCCGTTTAACATCTCCTGTGATCTGATGAAATTAGAACATAGGTAGGTAGTAGTGAATATATTGCTCAGAATTTAATGATACAAAACAAAGGAAGATTAATACTATCTGGGCCAGCATATCAGCATTGCTATTCACAGCTTAGACACGCTTCTGATTGCTACTGATTTGGACCAGTTGAGCGATCTATAAATTGTTTGCAACGGTTTGTAGATAGCACAACTGTTTCATGTGTATTTTTATTTTGTAAATAGTAAATACTGTATTAGTTGAGGCCGATAGAGGAGAGTGGAAGACAAAGACATGTTGCACCGACCCCACTTAGCATGGGACAAAGGTAGGAAGATGATGATGAAATAGGTAGGTACTGTATTAGTTCTAATAATCTGTGATTGTGAATAAATTTAGTAGATAGGTAGTACAGTTTGAAAATAGAACACAGACTTACCTCAGAATTGGCTAACTTTTCATAGATTTCAAGAAGCTGAACGCTTTCGATAAAATGCATTTTTACCCCAGTGGCTAAACATGCTCTACACCAAGTGTTTCTGGTCTCCATTTCTTGGCTTTCTGTCTTTGCTTGACCAAGTTGTTTCTTGTGTATCGCGCTGGGATTATTCTGAGTTATCTCAGATATCGCGCAGTGTTACATCTTTGATTTCTTGGTTGTTGCGGATAGTATTAGTCTTTGGCTGTTGCACACACCTCGGAGGCTCGGAAGAATAAAACAATCCTTTGGCACCACCGCACAAGACAATAAATCACAGAACACTTCTAAAATATCCCACACACACAATATTTTTGCATTGCCACCGCTCTCGACTGTTCTTTTCTAGAGACAGCAGCATCAGCAGCATGCAAATTGTTGCGTGAACTAAAACCACAGACATAAAAATTTGTTCTTTTTTCTTTTAGTAAAATGCACCAACAAAATCGGGCCCAGTACAATCCCTACCACAAGTGCTTTAAAATAACTCGAGTTTGAAAGGGGCTCACTCGACTCGTCGAGTCCATCACTATGAATGAGTTAGCGTGGTTATCACTGGTTATACCGCCATAAGACGGCTGATCGTACAGTATTGATTTGACTCTAGATTTACAAAAACAACCTCTCAAATCGTTCGGCCCGCCATTAAAAAACCATTATAGAGGGTAGCATCACGGTTTTATTCACTGAATTTGAACAATTTGTACTTGACTCCAATCACGTAGGACCTATCGATGATATCACATGTGTTCAGAAAGTCTTCTTTACTTCGGTATTTGTAGAAACAAGTTTCTGATTTCCATTTAGAGCTGAACTTTGGATCAGAAAAGAAGGGTTCTGGTGTCTGAATGTCTAGCGGCTCTTGAGGTATTGGTAGAACTAACCTGAAAGTCAGATAAACCTATGAGACTGGATGAATTGATTTATTGCAAACACAGTTGTGACCACATTTTTTCTTTTCTTTTTTTGCCAAGCTGTACCTACCTACCAAGGTTCTATATAGGTTTCCGTCTATCTAAGGGCTAACTAGTCTAGTTAAAACTCATCAAAAATACCGTATGTCAGTGGCCCCTTAGACTACCGACATGATCAATCTAGGAAAATATTTTGATTCGACGGCTTTAAATTTTTGTAAAATGAACTTGTTAGAGGCTCACCTGGTAGCGTGAAGGAACATGCGATGCGGCGCGATGTCCGTTGCACGGCTGTAGGTATAGTCTCCGAGCACAGTGTGCCCTACCGCCGCGCAATGTACGCGCAACTGGTGTCTACGACCTGGGGATTTAACAACCCTTTGCACATTAAACATGATTGAGGTGATTGTTTTGAGGCGCAACGTTTGAGACACCCTAAGTAAATTATTAGGTTTGTCCGTATTCTGCCCCACGACCTTAGGATCAGCAGACAGAGTTGTTACTGCTAGACCATCGTTGCTCTCTATTCATCCAAGGATCATTTATAATCAATTTATACCTACTACTACTAAGTCGGTGATTCTAACCCCCGAATTGATAAAAAGGTTGATGCTGTACAGCCCGCCAAACGCTTTGAACCAGCATTCGTCTATCGCATCACCTAAATCGGCTTTTAGCCTCTAAATCGTTAATAAATTCGAAGTGCCAGTCCCATAGAAACTTTGAAGGTGGGTATAGCCTACCCTAACTCACACAGGTATCTATATCGTATAGGTATACATGTGTTATGTCTCAAACATCATAGCTGTGTAAATCGTGGTTCTTATGTAAGGCTTTAACATCACAGTGTCTATCGTCTTTACCTGTGATAGGTTTCAACAGAACAACAGTGACGGGATCAGTCTCGTAGAAGCCAGTCTCTAGGACCAAAGTGCGCGTGTGTGCGCTCCGTGACTGAGTGCAGGAGTGCAGTGACGCACTCGAAGTCAGTGCTGACATACGATGGCATGAATCAGCGGTTGTCGGATCCACGCCTGCTTTCAAAAAGTCAATTAAACAAAAACCCTAAAAATCACCATCTTTGAAGTCTCTTTAGATCTTCTTCACCATTGTTGGTCATCATCAAATAAACAGGCAGACACACAACCCTCATCAAAAAATATCGTTAAAACTTTTAGTTTAGGTAGGAGGAAAATTGGAGAACCTCATGGATCCCCTGCATTCTAATGTAACAATGTTGACATTGGTGCCAGCCCAGCCTTGATGCTTTCGTCAAATTTGAATGAATGCTTCTGAGATAACACAATAGCAACCCTAACCACAAAAAAAAACTAGTAGCAAAAAGCAGCAGAGAAAGTAGAAAATGTGATGTTTTGTAATGGGCATCTTCAAGATCTACTAAGCTAGTTGATAAGGTTATTCCACTCGTAACTCACCAACTTCAAACTCAATATCCCCCAGTTCAAAGTCGACATGGCCTCTCACGATTGCCAGATAGTATTTCCGCGTGTGGCGATGTTCGAAAAGCTTGCCAGCGCGCGCGGCAGCTGTTTTATTCCGTGCTATGCACAACACACCGCTCGTGGAGAAGTCGAGCCGTTGCACGAAGTGGATTGGATTTGCGGATGATGATAGGTGCGAGTCTGGTGACGCTATGTGGTACGTTACTGTGTTCTGTAAACAACAAGATATCCTACTAGTATAAACGGTACCTACATTTATCGATATAAAATATTTAAATTCAATTTAAGTAGCCATAAATATCTTCAACTTCATTCCTAATCCCCAAAAACTTGGGTCGGGGCCTCGGGGGGTAAGGTAGGTACACTTCTATTTAAGTAGTAGTAATCCCATTGTATTTTAGTGCTTACTACACCACACGTTATTTAATTACGCTAACGAAATTAGGTTGAATCAAATCGAGAAATCACATTTGCGATCCGAACAATCCGATAACTTCAAATTCGATTTTGTTCGAGTCAAATAACTCGAATTCGAAAATTCTCAACTTGTCACTTGTCTGACGGTCTGCACTTTTGTATGGAACAGCCGAAACAGCTGTGAAACAGCTGTGCCAAAAGCGGTAAAAAGAGTGAGCGAGAGAGAATAGAAAAAAACATAGCCAAAAAAATTAAAGATCTCGGTCGGAAGGGAATGCAGGTTTATGTACCGATATACGTACCTACCTATTAGCATATAAACCAAATGAACATTTTAAAGAACTTAGAAAAGGTACCTTTTCATTTTCGTTGTCTGAATTGATATACATATCGTATGGCTTATTCACAACCAAGTAATTTTCACTCTCGTATAACTTTTCAACGCCCATTTTGTTTGTTGACATATTTTTTATGGCTGCGTTCAGTGCTTTAATCTTCATAGACATGATGACCACTGTGCTGAATGCTGAAGGCTGCTTCAAAAAATATTTTTTACTAAAAACTTGAAGAGAGAAATACCCGGGGGCAAAATTGCAACAAGAGCGAATAGGTCAAGGTTTGGATAGCACAATCGAAATTTACATAGATCTAAATTATCTAGTAATGGCATTTTGCCCTACGGACACCGTGATATTTTATTTTTATTACATTTCAGTTTACAAAAGATCAATAAACACAATTTTGTGACAGATACGGAAAAAAAATTCAAACAAAAGAACATGCCATAAACCAAGAAGTTGGTGGCAGACCTAGCCACCGAAAAGTCAAGAAAAAAGAAGAAGAAGAAGAAATTCTTTTCTTGGGGTGACACAAAGTCACAAATAAACAAGCCTGAGTCTGGGGTTCACGCATTTTATACATTTTTCATTCAGTTTCTTTCTATTAGCTTCAAAATGAAACGAATCAAACGACATAAAATTAAAACAGAGCAGCCGGAGAGCTCGTATTCGCGCGAGCATGAAGAACATGACCTGGCGTTCTACATACACGACAGAGTCGAACTAATGCATCAGGTAAGCAAAGATAAAAGTTAGACCTTACTACCTATGTTTGATTTGAAAGTAGAATAAGTACGTATACTTACTACAAACTGGGCATGGGACACAGAATGTGATGTTAGACCGTGCCTTCTTGTAAAGAGTATTTTTTTCTGTGACCGTGCTGTTTAAAGCTTAGACCGCACTAGGGCGGAACTGCACTGCAGCGGAGCGTCGCGTCAGTTAGCTTCTATATTCTTTTACCTTGGAAAGAATATTGAAGCTATCTGACGCGACGCTCCGCTGAAGTGCAGTTCCGCCCTAGTGCGGTCTAACCTTTAGTCTACCATCCCTGGGGGCAAAGTGACTCTCGACCACTGGATCTAGACCAATGATTCTGAAAGAAATTGTAACATTTTTAGTAGAAAATGACACAATTTCTGTCAAAATCCAGATCCACTTTGGAACTGTGGTGGTCAAGAGCCCTACTGACCCTATTTCTTTTATTTTCTACTTTATTATGGTTATTTAGCATCATGTAAATTTTAAGGCAATTTGGGGTCAATCTTAATAAAATAAATAAATATTCTTGGACAGCACACAACACCATATCTAGTCTCAACTCAAACTAAGCATAGATTGACAAATGTGACTCATCATCATCATCACAGCCCGGTATCACCCACTGCTGGGTATATGCCTCCTTCATATTATGCCAGCCTTCTCTGTCTTGTGCGTGCCGCAACCAGGTGTTTCCTGCGACCTTTACGATGTCATCGACCCATCGCACATGTGACTATCATAGCTTTAATTTGACTTGCAGGTGTTTTCCGTTCTTAAATACAAGGAACTAAGAGCAATGGCACCTGAGTGTGTCAGGAACCTCGCAGTTGGAGATCTACAGGAGCTTTGTACAGAGGAGGTATCTATATCACAAATATTGATTGATACATAAAAATCAAAATGGCCTATAATATAATTAGTTACTAATCATGGTTCCAGTAACACAGATAATAGGTACCCACACTAGGTAAAAAACCTGTATTATGGCATACGTATCCTTCCGTCAGTTAACACGTTCCCTGCCAACTACGAAAATATACGTAGTAGCATATCTAGGATCCAGCACCAGCTACGATTTTATTCGTATATGTTTAGTTGAGGCTACCTACAAAATTAAAAGCGTTGGCAGTGTAAACAGGACGGGAATCGATTAGTTGGCATTGGAAATAACAGTTTGAAAATAAAATGAGAGCTCTACCATATATTTTTTTTTCATGGCAACAAAAAAATTACTTATATACTCGGGATGATTATTTTGTATAGATGGCAATTGGTATAGATTTGTTTTAGTACGAATATATTCGTATGGCAGGGAACGAGTTAAGGCTTAGAACCTCTGATTTTTTTCAAACTCACCCACCAATTGTTCATATTGATGGATAGGTAATAACCCCCCCCCCCGAAGATACCATATTTTTTTTCATGTCAAACAAAAAAAATACGTATATACTCGGGATGATCATTTTGTATGGATGGCAATTGGTATAGATTTGTTTTACTACGAATATATTCCTATGGCAGGGAACGAGTTAAGGTTTAGAACCTCTGTTTTTTTTCAAGCTCACCCACCAATGGTTCATATTGATGGATAGGTACTAACCCCCCCCCCCCCCCGAAGTTTTCGACATTGTTTTTAATACAGCTGGAAATTATTGTTTCCAGCTGTTAGGAATCAGCTCAAAGCGGTTGCTAGCCACCCTGGACGGTGCCGAGCCTCCCTCAGACACAGAGTCATCAAGTGGTTCAAACAGCCCCCACTTGTTGGAGACCATATCACTTGATAGCATCTCATCCGATGAAGAGATTCTTAGCCAGAGCAGTAAGAAGAAAAAGGTATTAATCACCCAAATTAAAGAGGTGTCGTAAGTTTAAGGCCTAACTGTTGCACACAGTGTTATAATAATATAATAATAGGCCTTTACATCTATTCAAGATGATTTATACAGCGTCAGGAGGCAACCTATGCCTACACTTAACGACACACTGTAGTGCCTGGGACAATGTTTATATGGAGAGGGTTGTAGCACCTATACCATCCTCTCAGCCTAGTCAGCCATATCCACAGGAAAGACATCGTCAATACGTGCGGAGCTGACTAAGCCAAGGGTTTCCTCACGATGTTTTCCTTCACCGTTAAGGTCGTGTTAATGCGCATATAAATTTTCGTAACGAAAAATCTATTGATGCACGGCCGGGATTCGAACCCTTCGGATCGAAAGTCGAGGTGCAATCCCACTCGGCCAAAACGGCTTCTCATAATAACATATTGAAAGATAATCAATGCTCCTATTGATGATTAGCATAATTCTGATGAAGAGACCAAGCTTCACGGTGAAGGAAAATCTCGAAACCGCGGCTTAGTCAGCTCCGTACGTATTGACCTTGTCTTTCCTGTGGATATGGCTGACTAGGCTGAGAGGATGGTATAGGTGCTGCAAGCCTACTCCATCTAAACACTGTTCCAGGCACTACAGTGTGTCGTTAAGTGTAGGCATAGGTTGCCTCCTGACGCTGTATAAATCATCTTAAATAGATGTAAAGGCCTTTTGTTCTGATGAAGAGAATCAATAGATTTTTAAGTTTGAGGCTTTTTATGTTTCGTAAAAATATCAAAAAATTTTACAGCACAAGCGTCACTCTAAGACGAAATCCAAGAAGCGTGAGAAGCAGAAAAACAAGGACCCAGACGAAAGTACCGAAGTTTCGAAGGCTTCTCGTGCGGGCCTCACTGTTCTAGAGCTTTTGGAGTTGCAAGCAAGGGCGCGCGCTATACGGGCTCAGTTGCAGAACGAACAGGTCAAAAGTAAGTACTCTTAGGCCTGTATGCTGTTAAGAAAATCGTTACTCAAGCATAGATTTGATTAGAGATTATCGTCCAAAAATTATGCTTAAGTTTGGGTCCTTGCTTGAGTAGTAAATCATCCAATTATATAAAACTCGCTTCAAGCTGACTGACAATCAACGCACAGCCTAAACTGTCCTAGAGGTATGAAATTTGGAGAGTGGTATCCTTATATAGTGTAGGCGTGCGCTAAGAAAGTAATTTTGAAAAGTCGCACCCTAAAGAGTCGAAAATTAGGATCAAAGATTTTAACCAAATAATGCGTATACCACGCGAGCAAAGCCGCGGGCGACAGCTAGTAACTCATAAAATATGTTTAAACAAGCAAGCAAGCTCGTATGAGCTAGTGGCCAACTCTGGTGACGGAGTTTTTAGGCCGCCTTAAGGCCTCCGTCGTGGCTTAATGACTGCTAGAGCTGGGACCGACAGTTTAACGTGCCGTCCGAAGTACGGAAGCGCTCAGATGTATGTCAGTCAGATGCCACTAACGGTCACCCATCCAAATAGTGACCGCACAGAACGTTGCTTAGATAATCGGTGAAGATTGGCTAAGCAAGCCCTAGCCACAAGCGCTTCCTTGCTACGCGCGCTTATGTTTAAACAAAACCAGTATATAATAACCGTTTCGCAGAGCAATCGGAGACGGCTGAAGTCAGAGCCAGCAGTGATGACGAAGTGGAAATTAAAGAAGAAGAGCCAGATGTCGTTGAAATCAGCAGCGGAGATGAAAAACCTGATCTAGCTACATTGACATTAGCAGGTGCTTATTTAATTAATCATTTAATACACGACAGACATCACAGGACGGTCGGTATACCTTCCAAGCGGTGATGCATAGTGATGCTCGCATTGCTGTGATCTGGTTTGAAGGGTATGGGAGCCGGTACTACTACAGGCATAATTTTAAAATATGCCTCTGAGTCATGGCAGATAACATGAGCCATGGCCCCGGCTGACCTCACCTCAGCCAGCACAACTATTTAAAGTAACAGAGAAGGACTTTAGGAATTCGATATCATGCAAAGATAAGCATGGTATCGAATTTTCTCGTCTCCCAAATTGAAGCATTCTGAACCAAAAATCTGCGATTAGGCTTACCTTGAGAACCTACCTAATAAAACGTTTCTGTTTAATTGAACCTGAATGTATTGCTTACAGCTCAAAAGCCAGCAAAGCCGAAAGAGGTCCAAAATACAGAGCCTAACAAAGCAAAGGAGCCTTCAGAACCGAAAGAATCAACAAAATCAAAACCAAAAGAAGCATCAAAATCCAAAGAACCATCAAAAGAACCCCAGCTAAAGGAAACTAATAACTCTGACACAGAAACCCCAGAAAAAAACACCGTCACACGAAGAGTCAGTGATCTCATAATCACAGTCCCTCAAGCTAAGACCGCAAGAAAAATAAAACTCAACAGAAACAAGGTCACAGTCACCGTACCTAATGCCATAGACAACGCAGAAACCAGGATCGTTATAAACAAGCCTGAAGTAACCGATGCAGATAAGAAGAAAAAATCAAAGAAAAAGAAGAAAAAAAATGTAGACAAAGAAGGTAGCGATCACGATGAGATCACATTACAGCTGTCAGATTCCGAAAAAATGGATCTACTAGAAGACTTAAATGAGAAGAACTATGAAAAGTTTTCAAGCTCTGATAGTGAGAGTAGCTCAGAATCTGAAGAGGATGCTGTATCGACAATGGAAGCTAATGATAAAGATAAACCTAACAATGTTTCTGACGAAGAAATTGGAGAGGAACCAAACAAAACAAAAAAACTAGATAAAGATCAAAATTCTGAAGAAAATACGCTTTCAGTGGTGTCCGAATCGGCAGATAAAACTAATGTTGAATCTCAAGATGTAGGAAACGTTGAATGTGAAAATCTTGAAAGTCAAAATAATTTGGAACCAATTACTAATCCAAGTGTACAATCAGTTGTATTACAGATAGAAACAGAACGCTGTGACAAAGAAAAAAACATTAGTATTGAACGCTCAGATGAAAATGAAAGTATAGATGAATGTATAACTAAAGATTCTACAAATGAAACATTAAATGAGACACAAGAGATTGCTGAAAGTTGCATTGATCAAGAAAAAGAAGTTGTCGAAAGCAATAACGTTAATGGAAAAGAAATTGCTGAAACTAATTTTAAAGGAGAACCTTCGCCACCCGAGGTGTTGGACAGTGTGGAAAGAAACAATATAGAAGAAATACAAATAGCTATCGAAGATGCACCAAATATCGAAACGCAAACAGAAACACAAGAGCTAAACAAAGCAGTGGCTCAAGAATCAGAAAGTGAATCAATTAAAGAAAAAAATCTTTCAGAAGGCGAATTGTCCGACAGACTGAGTTCAGAAGTAGAGGCAACGGATGTACAACCCGAAGTTGTCTGCATATCAGACGAAGAAAAACAATCAAGTAGCAAAAAAAAGAAGAAAAAAGAAAAAAAATCTAAAAAGGCAAAGAAATCTAAGAAGCAGGATTTTCGTGAGGGCTGCGATCAAAACTTTTACAAGGAAGCAGATAAGCTCCCACCAGTCGTTTATGAGCAAACACCCCTTGATGACACAGATAATGATGACGTATACGAAATACTAGAGCTTTCTGATGATTCGTCATGCTACGAAGTCGAAGGAACTGTGCTTTCTAAAGAGCCAACAGCTGACGAAATACAAGCTCTTTCCGCAAGAATCGACGAGATAAATCAAGACGTGATAGAACAAAAAGAACAAACGAATGAAGAATCCGAACAAGAAACAATTATGTCCTGGAAAGACAGATACCTAGACAGCAAGAAAGTAAAGAAAGTACTCTCTACAGCAAACATACTCAATGCACTCAGAAAGAAGAATAAAGAACTTAAGCGGAGAATAGAAGAAGCTAAAAAAGATAAAAGGATTGTTGAAGAAACGGAGACAGTCGTCGATAAAGTTCTAGAAGAAGGTTCGATAGAACATTACCAAACACTGCCAGTTGGAGCTCAATACGAGGGTACTGCACAGGTGGAAGACACGCCCATAGAAGAAAGAAGAGACGCAGAAAAGGTGACGAAAGAAATGAAGAAAGATGCTAAGCAGCTGCTCAAAATATACCGGAAGTTATTGAATAACAAGAAAATAAAAAAGTGGGAAAAGAAAAAGAAGAGGAAGATGAGAAAAAAAAATGGCGGTGATGGACAAGAAACTGATAATGTAGTGGATGTATAGTACATTGTTCACCGAGAGGAGAAAGTGACCGACTACCGTCGAGGGTGTCGTTTGAACTGTCGCACTGCCAGCCCGACACCATCCAACACACAGCTAGTGGCCAGTGTCATTTTGCGAACTTGGAGATAAAAACTCACTGTAAAAACTTTTTGGCTTTTGATATTTAGGTTACCGGCGCATAGTCTTACCCAAAATTAAAAAGGAAAAACCACGTAAGAAATGGATTTTCATACACTTTTCTCTCCCGCTCAGATGCGTTTTCTCCCCGCATATTTGTTCGATATGCAATGACGTACTTTCTACCGTAAATTTGATAAAGTATCAAGGTACTTTCCAAGCAGGTGTAGTATAAAATTAGTTTTTGTAAAGGTGCGCTATTTGTGTGATAATACTAAGTATGTAAGCATAAAACCATAAGTTTATAATAAAAAAACAATATGTATGTACATATGTGTGATTATTTATTACTAAACTACACAACTTATAACAAACTTATACCATTACCTACCATTTACAATTTAAGGCATATTACGAAAAATCTTAAAAAACTAAATGAGAGAACATGCTAAACGAACACAACTATACTTCAACAGTAACAAAATAATGTGATTCTTTCCAAAAAACGTAGAAAAAACTAACAACAAAAAAGACTTGGCAAAAGGACAGGCCTCCAGCGCAGCACAAATAAAAAAAAATGCTGTCATAGATTCTATGTTTTTGACTGACAGCATTTTTTTTTTATCTATGAAAAACCGAACATAGATGTTCGGTGGTCAAAAAAGTGTCAAAACCGTGGTCAAAACAAAACAAACTGGTGAGGTGCTCGCGACTGCGGTTATTTATTTTATTATCAATATATCACTAACAAAACGTACCTATGCTGTGTCCATTCAGAATATGTTTTGGTAATGTGTTATATGGTCTCGAATCTAGATTGTGCCGAGCTGCCACCAAAACTCAGTGGATAAGAGCATAACACATGAGCACCAAAGACACTAATATTATGCCTAATCAAAAAGTACTGGATACTGTCTTTAATGGGCAGACAAATGAGTGTAACTCTACAGCCTCTCACCACACTGGCTCTGTCAACTTGGAGACTAAAGCTGACAAGACTATATTCGTTGGAGAAACCCTACCGAGATGGGCCATTGAAAGGTTAGAAGCATCAGAATAAGCATAAATAAAAAAGTAAAACCCCATAGATTATTTTCATCATTACTCAAAGTACCTACAAATTACTGGTCATGGTCTTTATTTTTAATTCTATTTATTTCGCCTAACCTTTTCTTTTTAAATTTAGGGGTTTCCTTTGAGAAGATAAATTTGATGACCGGACTTGCCTTACAGGCATTGCATAAATTTATTGTAAAAACTAACATGTTTTGTGCTTGTTTTTAGATATAGCCGTCAAATCCTGCTTCCAGATATAGGCGTCATAGGTCAGCAGAAGATATGTGCTGCAAGGGTGTTGATAGTGGGCGCTGGAGGCCTAGGGTGTCCTGCGGGGGCCTATTTAGCTGGAGCGGGAGTTGGTCAGTGCCATTTGTTATATTTAACCCACCATTACACATTTACATGATTTACTTACCTAATTTGCTATTTGAATGAACTTACAAATTAAAAAATGATTTTTCACAGATCATATTCGATAATACCATTGGTCACATACATTATAATTCTAGTGATTGGGTCCCACAAGGTAGGCGCCGTCGTGGTAGATCCCGAGAAGATGGCTGGACGATCTCGATAGCCATAAAAGTGACTGGCCGACTGTGGCCAAAGATCGACTGTGGAAGAAAGTAGGGAGGCCTTTGCCCTGCAGTGGGATGATACAAGCTAAAATAAATAAAATATAATACTATACTAGAAATTAATTAAACTATGATTAATTGTTTTATTACAGGGGAAATTGGTATAGTTGACTATGACACAGTAGACCTAACCAACATACACAGACAGTTTCTACATGGAGAGAAAGACCAGTTTATTAGTAAAGCTGAATCAGCTGCCAGCAGTTTACGAAGGTAATATCATATTCAAATTATCCTACTAATATTATGAATGTAGGACGTCCTGCAGCGAGATGGATAGTTGATATCTGCAAAATCGCAGGCAGTAAATGGGAGAAACTAGCTCAGGACCGCAGTGAATGTCACAAACTTGAGGAGGCCTATGCCCAGCAGTGGGTAAAGTCTAGCAGTGGAAGATGATGATGAATAATATAAACGCGAAAGTTTGTAAGGATGGATGTTTGTTACTCTTTCACGCAAACACTACTGATCCGATTGGGATAAAACTTGGAATATATATTGTCCATGACCTGGATTAACACATACGCTACTTTTATCCCGGAAAATCAACGGGATTGAATGAAGTCGTAGGCGGAAGCTAGTAATATAAGTAACTAGCTTCCGACCGCGACATCCTTATTATTAATATTTTATATGTATATTAGTAGGTTTAATTAATTACAATTTACACTTATTATTTTTTTTCAGTTTAAACTCAAGAATCAAAGTGACTCCTTACAATATGCAGTTGACTTCACATAACGCTGTGCAAATCGCGTCGCAATACGATCTTGTACTCGACTGTACTGATAATGTACCAACTCGGTACCTACTCAATGATTTATGTGTTTTATCTAAGGTAATACGAACTAACTGTTTAAGGGCCGAATACTGAAACGTCACTAAAATTTAAACACCACATAAAATTGCTCTGCCTCTGTTTGACATTACTCATTTGTAAGAGATGGCAATAATATAAGCGTGAACTTAATATAAGTAGTGTTTGAATATTTGGCCTTAACCCCTGAATGAAAAAATAGCATTGTTATAAGTTTTCAGACTCAATGTGGCTTTTTTTTTAACTAAAAAACTGCAGAAAATTAGATGCTAGTAGTGGACCAACTTGCACACAAAACGCCATGCTACTATAATATGCCACTACGCTAGAACAATTAAGTATTCTGTGCTATAGTAGGTGCCAAATAACTCCGCAATACAGGTCATTCACCCACCTTCACCACGATGTCGCAAAATTCAATTTATGAATGACTAATTCTGTCGCTTTCCATACAAACCTGTCGCTAAGACGGTAATCGCTCGAATCTCGTAGTACTGTTTGTTTACCATACATCAATTGAATTTTGCGACATCGAGGTGAAGGTGGGTGAATGACCTGTATTGCGGTGTTATTTGGCACCTACAATACTATGCACTACTAAATATAGTTTTGTTCACAGTTGCCACTAATATCTGGGAGCGCTTTGAAAATGGAAGGTCAACTTACAATCTACGGGTTTAGAGAGAAAAATACTAGTGAAAAGGTAAATATTTTTAAACAATTACATGGATCATAGCCAGAGAGAGATCACACTGGAAAATGCTGGAGGAGGCCTTTTACCAAAAGGCGCACTGAACTGAGAGATATTTTATAACAAAACCAAATCAAAAGGCTTTAACAAATAACATGGATCACAAAAGTGATGGGTTTAACTGTCTATGTAAGAGTATATGTATATGTGAGATGTTCATCTGTTTCCTCATAGCTCCTAAGCGACTCAACAGATTATGACCCCACCATAAAAAAATATCATATGTGAGGTTAGGTATATCCAGATTTTTTGAAGCAAATTAGACATTGCGTATTAATAATCATTTACTCTGTCGATTGACATGCGTTTCATCACTGGCCGCCAAAACATGATTTCTTCAAAATGGCGGACTAGTAATGGCGCGCGGTATGCGAGGCTCTATACAAAAATAATAATAATAATAATAACGTTTATTTTCTTACACAAAAGGTTCAGTACATAATACAAGTATAGAATATAATGATACAAGTATAGAATAAATTAGTTGCATATGGCATAAGTATTTGTTGAAATCTGTTGAAATTACGGACAAAGGCCATAGATAACAGAAAGCTCTTTAGGAACTAGATTGGTGATAGACTCTAACTAAATATAACTAAATGTAATTATGTGAAATTGCAGACCTTCAGGGTCGAGAGAATAACAATGCAAAGATTCAGTAAAAATATCACATTGATCCAAACAAGTTTTCCGACCAAAAAACTTATATATTTTCAAAAATGTTGAAATGTGCGAGAGAGAGGGTTGTCTGCCTTATACATACGCCTTCAGCCGGTTGTATTGTTCTAGGAGGCGTACATTGGTCCGTGTTATCGTTGCGTGTTTCCGTCGCCGCCTCCCGCCGCGGCAGTGGGTAGTTGTTCCTCTCAAGGTGTCGCGCCGCCCTTGCCCGGCACTATAGGTAGTATTTAGTAGTTTTTCTTATACCGCGTGCACACTATGCCCATGCCGCTGCCGGCATGCATGCCGCTTCACAACATAGTATAAAGGAAAGTCGCTTCCCGCGTCTGTCCTAATGTCTGTATGTATGCTTCAATCTTTAAAACTACGCAACGGATTTTGAAGCGGTTTTTTTAATAGATAGAGTGATTCAAGAGAAAGGTTTACATCATCATCATCATCACTGCATTACACCCGTGCGAAGCCGGGGCGGGTCGCTAGTAGTGAGAATAAAGGCGAAGTTGCTGTGGCAATAAGTCCGCGGCATTAATGCCACAGCAACATCGCCTTTATTCTCACTAAGCGGCATACATGCCGGCAGCGGCATGGACATAGTGTGCACGCGGTATAAGCTTTGGTCTCGCGATCGCAACGCACATCGTAGCGGTAAGCAGCATGCAGCGCCGGACACATAATTGTATGGAAAACGTCTAGTATGGTCTCTTGTTACGTCGCAGTCTGCGTCAGCGGTGAGGAACAAACGCGGTACTCTGCGTTGAGCCGCATACCGCAGCGTTGTGCGTTACGATCGCCGAAACGCTGCTTACTGACCCACCTCTGTCGCAAGTGAGAAAAATCTAAAATATATTTATCTTCTAATGAAAAAGTCTAACTGGTATGGTATTACTAGGTTGTGTGTAATATCATTGAAAGTATTGATTTGTACAATTTACAATTTAAGGCATTTTTTATTCTATGACATCGTTTTTGACTTGGATGAAAAATAGAAGAAAAAAAATTCATTTTTATCACCTATTTGTTTGTGGTGCTTAACAGTTCGTTCCGAATTTAAAAAAAAATAATGGAATTTTATCTCCGCAGTTTGTGAAGCAAAAATTTTAAATAATATGAAATAGAAATATATCAACATTTTAGAGGAAAAATAAAATAAAATCTCCAAAGCATAGGTTTTGAAAAAAATAAAACTTTTTCGGAAGCCTTGGTGGCGGAGTCCATTCGCACATGACCGGTCTTGTTTTTTTTTCAGGATCATTGCAAGCATTAGAAGCTATAAAGTACATAGTCGGTCATCCGCATACAAAACTATTAGTTGGTAGAATGCTACTATTTGATGGAGATGACATGACGTTCAGAACAGGTATAATATGACTATAATTTGGAAGTTTTCAAGAGTAGAGTGAATAGGTATCTTCTAGGTAACCGTGCTACATCGTAGACCACATCATTGCTTAACATCAGGTGAGATTGTGGTCAAACGGTTGCCTATATTGTATTAAAAAAAAAAAAAAAAAAAGGTATGCTACTAACATTTTACGAGGTGTAACAGAACCACTCTCGAAAACATGGGGGGGTTAAAGTACTTAGTAAGTACTTTTATACCATTCCTCCTCTAAAAAGCTTATTAAGCACTTCTACTCACTGTTTTGGTATTTGAATTTAGAACAGGCTAATATATTTAACCTCCATCTAATTATTGTTTTTGCGCAAGGAGGTTGTATAGCATTGGCTACACAACCTCCAATCTTTCTTTTTCTCGTAGTCATGGTGTAAAGTATAGTATGCAACTCTTGAATAAAACGGATTTATACCGAGGGCCATGAACCACTCACGTCGTTCAGGATTCTAACACTTGAATATCACTCCCTACGGTCGTGATTCTGTCGTTAGAATCCTTCACTTGTTCGTGATTCATTTATGGCCCTCGCTTTAAATCCGTCTTTTATTCACTACTTGCATAATATATTATTTCTTATGGAACCAATGGTGTGAGTGTGAATAAAAATAGAAATAAAAACTATAGAAAATGCAATATCTACTCCGCAAAAAATGTATATTTTTTATATTGAAGGGCTCTTTAATCAACTTTTTTGTTTGGATTCTTTTAATGTACCCTGTATAATGCTACAAATATGGTACATATTAGGTAATATCTATACAAATAAAAAAAAATGTAATAGCGCCATCTTCTTCAACTGTCAAGATAGAAAACTTTAGTATTTTTTTTATACATACAAACCCAGACATAGAACAAACATATGTTTGCCATCACGCGTTCTGTGTGGGGATCGTATCCACACTGCGGATGCCTCTCTAACATTATCTTATACTTTCCAGTGAGACTTCGCCCCCGAAATCCTAATTGCGCCGTGTGTTCTGAATCTCCAACTATTACCCAGCTGATAGACTACGAATTATTTTGCCAAGCAGAGGCCAAAGAAAAGGTAATATTTACACAATGACATACTTTTGACATTCACAGGCGTGGAAGCTCAGTAGCTATATTTCTGCCTACCGGCCTGTAGGTCGTGGGTTCGATCCCTCCCAGAACAAAAATTCGTGTGTTGCAAACATAGATGTTAGTTCTCTCTGGGTGTTACTTATATGTATTTTTATTGCAAAAAGACACATAAGATACATAGTAACACCCAGACACAATAAATGTCTGTTTGCCACACATAAATGTTTGTTCTCGTTTGGGGTCGAACCCACAACCACAGAAGGCAAAGCTACTATAGTAGGTGCCAAATAACACCGCAATACAGGTCATTCACCCACCTGCACCACGTTGTCGCAAAATTCAATTTATGTATGGTAAACAAACAATACTACGAGATTAGAGCGATACCGTCTTAGCGACAGGTTTGTATGGAAAGCGACAGAATTAGCCATTCATTAGACATCGTGGTGAAGGTGGGTGAATGACCTGTATTGCGGTGTTATTTGGCACCTAATATACCGACTGAGCCATCACGCCGCCGCGCGCCGCCATGACGCCTGTCAACAATGATGCTCGCATTGCTGTGCTCTGATTTGAAGGGTGCCGGTACTATTAAGCCCTTCTCCCATTACGATACGCACCGGCGATTCAAGTATCCTGCAAGTCTCGGAGACTAGTCGCCGCCAAGTATCTCACATACATTTGAATGCAGGATATATGTAGCGTAGTGTGCGAGCCTGCATTCATATGTATGCGAGATACTTGGCGGCGACTAGTCTCCGAGACTTGCAGGATACTTGAATCGCCTGTGCGTATCGTAATGGGAGAAGGGCTTTACACGCACATGAGACTAATAGTACATTATGATATGAGTGCGGTAAGTTGAAAATTACAGCCGAGGCGATATTGCCAGCCCGAGCCGTAGGCGAGGGCTACAAGAAAGCAGAGGCTGTAATTTTCAAAGCGCACGTATGTCATACGACGTTTTATAACACATTTGCGAGGAAATAAATAAACTTGTTGAAGCAGTTACAAAAATTTGAACAATTTGTAAAAGAATTAAATGCTTATTTTTTATCGTAGAGCGCGGCGCGCGCCCACCTCCGTTCGTTTTAGTGGGAGCATCTTGATAAATCGTACGTTTTACATTACCATAACGCACGAGTGCGTAATGACATACATCACGATACTGAAATTGGTGAAATAAGAAACCCTTTACGAGCAAATGTGTTATAAACTCCTTTATGTGTCTGTAGAAATAAATATTCTTAGGCTTTACACACAACGCCCTCTAGTCCCAAACTAAGTAAAGCTTGTACTATGGGAACTAGATTGCTGATAGAATACTTATATACATTTTTTTCGTAAATACATACCTTTATAAGTAACACGTAATACTAATGGACGTAATGGCTATACATCAGGCGGGCCATCTTGTTGCATCACTATTTCTGAAGATTTTTTTTTTTAATTGATTGTAAATTCAGTTCTATTCAGGGCATTCCATGGTAGGTACCTACCATACTACTTAAAAAATCTGGTATTCTTACAAGGTCCAGTAGATCCTAGAAATGTTATGCAGCCTGTCCCTAGAGAAGTTTCAGGGAGGCTAGAAATGGGAAGATAGGGTACTGTACCTACTATGTATGTCTAAGTTCTGTGTTCACATCTATTTATTAATTATGGACGTTGTGCAATGCCTCACAGAGCACGTAACGGTAACCGACTGCTTTTTCTGTCACTAATTTGTACGAAAAATATGCCAAGCTGACAAAAGAAACTTAAAAAAATGCTGTGATTGTTTACTTTGTGTGTGAAAAACTCAAAATTGCGAATGTTGAACTAAAGGGTGAGTCTACCAAATACATATTTTACAATTCGTCTTTATTAATAAATTTAAATTTATAACATTCGCGGTATTGAACATAATTTACATCTCCCAAATAATTTGGGAGACGAAGTAGTCCATATTATGGGTACACAACACCTATGTTACCCATAGTATAGGTTTTTATCATCATCATCATCGTAGGCAGCTTGTAGTAACCCACCTCCCTCAAACGCCACTCGTGTCTATTTTGGACTTTTTGTATCCAGGCCTTCCCCTGTACGGCAACGATATCATTCAATTTAAGTTATGGGTTTTTATAGTCTGTTTATATTTAAATAACAGAATACTCTTTACAGATTAGACAAGACTCCCTAAAATCAGAGCTCCGTAAACGTGAGAAATACAAACGCATGTCAGGAAAAAGCTACTACGGGTTCCGAACAGATAGTTCCCACAAATGGATCCAAGATGTACCTAAATCCGAACGTAAACTCGGCCCCCCATGTAAATCGACATGCACCAAGGGATCTCTGAAAAAATGCTCAATTTTCGACGAATCTATACGCAATGATATATTTATAAAATTCTGGAATGATCTCGACTGGAAAGGGAAGAAGAAATATGTAAGGAGTTTGGTGGATTCTGTCCCCGTGAAGCGTCGACGGGTTAAATTAAAAGGTGTTGTGTCTAGAAAAGGGGGGTCGAAGTTATACCACCTGATGTTCAAGGGTGACAGATTACCTGTTTGTAGGGTTATGTTTTTGAACACGCTAGGGGTTAAGGAAGCTATGGTGAGGTAAGAAATTGTTTCTTAATTTATTTTTAACCCTTGATCTAATAAATTTAAGTGTTCTCAGTAATAGAAAAATAAATATTCTTGGACATATCACACAGCGCTCTCTAGTCACAAACTAAGCAAAGCTTGTACTATGGGAATTAGATTGCTGATAGAATAGAATACCTATTGATCGAGTGAGCGAAGCTAACGAGATCTTAGTGACAACTTGGACAAAAATGCTTTGTATGTTTGTATGTTTGTTCGTCGAGATCTTTTGAACCGCTTATCCGATCTTCTCAGAATTTGGTAGGTATACGGATAGTACTCTTAAGTTTTACTGGTTTGTTAAATGAAGTAAATCGGTCAAGGGGTCGTAAGTTTATTGCAACCATTGGTCAATAAAAATTGTTTGGGTTTTATTAACCTCGGACCATCACGAGATCTCAGTTCGGGGCGAACTACTAGCACACATTTTTTGTAAATAGTACATACTGATACATAGTAACACCCAAACACAATAAACATCTATGTTTGCAACACACACATGTCTTATATATCTGTATAATGGATTTTAAATATAAAATTAAATTGTACGCATTTTCAGATGCTGGCTTGTGAACGAAGATAGACCAAAATTATCAAAAAAACCCATAAAAGCAATCAACGTAGATTCCTACATCGACGGACTTCCCAAACTACCCCCAAAATGCCAGTACTGTCTCAACAGCGGTACAAAAATCCAGTACATTCACTTGGAAAATATTAAAAACTTATTTCAATTATACAATAAATACACCCAAGATATGAAATTGCAGAATTTATCTCCAGCGTCGAGGAAAACCTTCTCAAAAGTAGTTAGTTCGAAGAATATTAGGATTTTTAAAGCTAAGAGCGACTCTGACGTTTGTGATGTGGTGAAGGAACATAATACATTGCCTAGTTTAAGTTATAGTGAAAATGTATATTATTATGATGAGAATCAATGGTGACTCAATACGAATATTGTTAAAAAACTGGTTTTATTATATTTTTATGAAGTGAACAGATTTTTTATTTTACATTTACATACCTACATAATATATTATGAAGGTCCCTAACCGTCAAGATCATAGGTCTATCGAGGGCGTGCTCTGTGTGACGTGGCACTACGTTCATAACACTTGATACTAAAATACTACTACCTACTTATAAATTATTTCAAAGGACTTGGACCTACAAATCCTACCACCCGAGCATAGAATATCAGCAGCGCAGCTCGCTTCGCTCCTAAACTCTGAACAGCGCCATCTATTGGTGGATGTGCGCAGTGAGGAAGAGTTCAACATGTGTCGTATAGATGGCAGCACTAACTATCCCATTGAAACGCTCTATGGAGAGAAATTGGAACTACTTTTGGATGAAATACGGAAGAATGCGAACTTTGGTATGTTTTTAACTTTCGACTTGAAAACCGAAGTTGTTATAAGTTTACGGCCTGTGTGTCTGTTTGTGGGATTGTAGCTAATATTATAAAGAGAGACGATTTGATTGTTTGTTTGTTTGTATATTTGCATTGAATAGGCTTCGAAATTAGTGGACCGATTTGAAAAATTCTTTCACCGTTGGGAAGCTACACTATTTCTGAGTGACATAGGCTATATTATATTTTAAAAAAGTAGGGATCTTTACGAAAACTTCAATAATGTAACCCAAGCAAGGTGTAAAAAAATACCATTAAAAAATAAAATTATAATCAAATACCCATGCGATGCCGGGACGGACCGCTTGTGTTAAATAACTTCATACTTATTTATTTATTTTAATTAGTTTTCAATCTATTTAGGTATTGAATTTGTTTCAGTAACATTCATCTGTCGACGCGGGAACGATTCACAAGTGGCTGCAAAGAAAGTTCTAGACGCAATAGAATTAGATCACCATTCTAAACTGAAAGATCTTTCTGGGGGCTTACATGCGTGGTCAAACATTGTGGATGATCAGTTTCCCATCTACTAATAATGTGTACATATACAGAAGCGCTCGTGGCGTAGCTTGATTAGCCAATCTTCACTGATTATCTATGTTAAGCAACGTTCTGTGCGGTCACTATTTGGATGGGTGACCGTTAGTGGCATTTACATCTGAGCGCTTCCGTGCTTCGGAGGGCACGTTAAACTGTCGGTCCCGGCTCTAGCAGTCGTTAAGGTTGAACAAGTCGCCCACCTTTCCATACAAACGTGGAAGGGTAACACGTTTTTCAAGGGGCTAGTTATTAAAAAATATGAGTCTAAAAGTGTTCAAATTCGGTTCTGCTGATTTAATACAATTCATTTATTTAATAATGAGTGCATATGGGATACGGAAAAACTACAAGAATCCACATGAGATACCACAAAACACAATGGGAAAAAACAACGAGACTAGGCGGAATGATTTCAAAACTATAGCCTTCTCCGAGAAGCGAAAAAAAAATTGGTTACAGACAGAATTAAATTACGCGGGAATGCGTATACAATAATTTCCTAAGCAATTCTTGCATTCAACTGGTTACATACACCAAGGAGAGTTTTGAAGCAAAACTTGTATACCAGATCAAAAATGTTACGAGTTGTTTAGACCATGCAATTAATTTATTGTATTCAACTATTGCACTGGCACGAGCAAGAAAATGGTATCGTGTAATTCAGCCTTTACTCTGAGTAAACTTTTATGTGATATGTGGTTTCCTCTCCCTACACACTAGTAAAGCGTGAAATTTGCTGTGTGAAAACCTGCAGAGAGTACCTCGGTACGGAATAAAAAAAACAGTGCGTGGAGTCCCTACGCGCGGGAGAAGTTATACTTCGAGTGCCACGCATTCACTCTCGTGTTTAATGTGAAATTAATTTAGTAATTTATTTTTATGTACTTAACCAATATGCAGTACTAAATTTTCACTTCAAAATAAAAACTAAAAGATTTCAAAAAAATTATAATGTCGGTTTGGATTAGAACGAGGTTCATCGTATGCTGGTTGACAGATTCCATAGGTATTACGGGGGAATATCCTCATTTTTCTTTAATGGTACTAAGGATACAAAGTTGTGTCACTTGTACCATCAATAGTACAAATCAATGGTACTACTGACACTAAGGCATATTTTGGTGGTAAGTTTCGCACGCGTACGGAGTCGCGGGTATCAGCTAGTTGAGAATATGAGCCTTATCACCATTGATGATTACTAACTACACAAAAAACCTTATCTCTCTAATTTCACACTAAATTATGACTAGGTACAGAATACTTGTTTCATCCATACATATTTGAAATTTTGAAGATGAGACGCGTTTTTCCATTTTTTCTACTTGTTCGTAAGTACTTTGTATGAAGCACTTATTTATATAATATCCTATCATAAGCAATATAAATGTAGGTACCTACTATACACGGTGTAACATAATTACCCTACAAGTCCGAAGGGGGGGTATTTTACAGGTCATGGCGAACAGTGTTTGTTCTGCGACTTTTGAGACCTACGTGTGCATGTGTGTGTACGGGTTTACGCAAATAGTAATAAAACAATTAGGGTTGTCGCAAATTTCTAAAATGATAAAAGTTGTACTTTTGTATGAAAATTTCAACTACGATTTATTGACCCTTTGCACATTGTCATGCCCAAGCACTCAGGGGGTCGGTCTGATTACGCCGCCTTTAGGCTTATAGGTTAATTATGTTACACCTTGTATATACCTACCTTCGTATAAATAAGTAGGTAGGTATTCTATCAGCAATCTAGGTACTTCCCGTTGTACAAGCTTTGCTTAGTTTGGGAGTAGAGGGGGTTGTGTGAAATGTCCAAGGATATTTTTTATTATTACTATTATACATTATATATAATTATTATGATTATATTGTAAACTGGAACCCATACTGTCCCACTGCTGGGCAAAGGTCTCCGTCTCCCCCAGATCCCTCAAGTTCTTACGATCACCGGCTGCCTCCCACCAGGCTCTGTGGAATGTGTAGAGGTCGTCACGCCAGCGATTAACCCATATAATGCCCGGGATAACATTTTCGACCCAAAATTTCTTGTCTGGCTCTGTTAACTCCTACATCAAAATAAAAACTAATTTAAATAAATAAATTTTATTTTCAGTTTTCCTCCTAAACTTTAGCTTGATAGAAGCCCGCCATTTAAAATCAAAGTCTCTGGTTGGAAGTGATGCTACTAATCTGGGTTACCATATACAAACTAAAAAAGATACTGGCAAGAAGTATATGAAAAAAAACAAAACGAACAAAAATTTGAGTAGGGAGGATAATTTTGAAAAAGAAATGAAAAAGATCGTGAATTTAGATGAATCAGATTCATCCGATGAGTTCCCGGTTTTGAGGAATGATGGAAGGATTGGAAACCAGGACGGCTTAATTTATGATTTAGATGTTGAGAATAAGTTGAAAGTTAAATGGGGGTAGATTCATAATGGTACCGATTCTGTTGTTGCATTTTCCTAAACTTTGACAGCGCTAAAATTATAGCCGTTTTTGTCGTTTCAGTTTATAAGAAAAGGACGTTAACATTTTAGTAGGTACTGTCAAATTAAGTAAGTATAGAAAAATGCAACAACAGAATTGACACCAATATACATATATATGTGGCATGTCCGAACGGACAGATTATTTTGTGATGTTGTCACACTAAGGGTTTGGCCTTAGGTTGGCAACATGCGCCACTTCCGTAATTCCGGTCGGCCATTGTCTGGCACACACAACGCTACCGACACGGTATTTTTTCCTGTGCATTTTTTATGTGCTAAATAATTCTCCAATAAACTGTGAAACTTGTTCCGGCGTTTGAATTATCGGAGAAAGCCTCGTGCGAGGCTGTGCTCCAAATATATATATATATATATATATATATATATATATATATATATATATATATATATAAAACCGTAAAAAAAAGTATTCATTTAAAAAATACAAGCTTCTAAACTTTCGTAGAAAGTATTTTTAGCGTGTATTTTTTAAATGAATACTTTTTTTTACGGTTTGGGCTGTATACAGACATAGATTATGACGAGATAAATTGATATAATCCTTAGTTTTGGTTGGTCAACGTCAAACAGTGGAGTAGTTACCCTTCCACGTTTGTATGGAAAGGTGGGCGACTTGTTCAACCTTAAGCCACGACGGAGGCCAATCAAAAATGTTTATAGATGTCGGTATATCATGTAAGTTAAAAATAAGTACATATCGGTATCGATTCTGTTGTTGCATTTTTCTAAACCTAACTAATTTGACAGCACTAAAAATTTTGCCGTCCCTTTCTCATACACTGAAATGACAAGGACGGCTATAAGTTAAAAGCTGTCAAATTAGATTAGTTTAGAAAAATGCAACAAGCGAATCGATACCAATAAAGGTACACTTAGTAAAGTCAGATTAATAAATCTTTTGTTTGAAATATATTTTTATTGCTTATTTTGTATTCGATTTTCGGCATAGGTATATATATATATATATATATATATATATATATATATATATATATATTTGGAGCACAGCCTCGCACGAGGCTTTCTCCGATAATTCAAACGCCGGAACAAGTTTCACAGTTTATTGGAGAATTATTTAGCACATAAAAAATGCACAGGAAAAAATACCGTGTCGGTAGCGTTGTGTGTGCCAGACAATGGCCGACCGGAATTACGGAAGTGGCGCATGTTGCCAACCTAAGGCCAAACCCTTAGTGTGACAACATCACAAAATAATCTGTCCGTTCGGACATGCCACATATATATGTATATTGGTGTCAATTCTGTTGTTGCATTTTTCTATACTTACTTAATTTGACAGTACCTACTAAAATGTTAACGTCCTTTTCTTATAAACTGAAACGACAAAAACGGCTATAATTTTAGCGCTGTCAAAGTTTAGGAAAATGCAACAACAGAATCGGTACCATTATGAATCTACCCCCATTTAACTTTCAACTTATTCTCAACATCTAAATCATAAATTAAGCCGTCCTGGTTTCCAATCCTTCCATCATTCCTCAAAACCGGGAACTCATCGGATGAATCTGATTCATCTAAATTCACGATCTTTTTCATTTCTTTTTCAAAATTATCCTCCCTACTCAAATTTTTGTTCGTTTTGTTTTTTTTCATATACTTCTTGCCAGTATCTTTTTTAGTTTGTATATGGTAACCCAGATTAGTAGCATCACTTCCAACCAGAGACTTTGATTTTAAATGGCGGGCTTCTATCAAGCTAAAGTTTAGGAGGAAAACTGAAAATAAAATTTATTTATTTAAATTAGTTTTTATTTTGATGTAGGAGTTAACAGAGCCAGACAAGAAATTTTGGGTCGAAAATGTTATCCCGGGCATTATATGGGTTAATCGCTGGCGTGACGACCTCTACACATTCCACAGAGCCTGGTGGGAGGCAGCCGGTGATCGTAAGAACTTGAGGGATCTGGGGGAGACGGAGACCTTTGCCCAGCAGTGGGACAGTATGGGTTCCAGTTTACAATATAATCATAATAATTATATATAATGTATAATAGTAATAATAAAAAATATCCTTGGACATTTCACACAACCCCCTCTACTCCCAAACTAAGCAAAGCTTGTACAACGGGAAGTACCTAGATTGCTGATAGAATACCTACCTACTTATTTATACGAAGGTAGGTATATACAAGGTGTAACATAATTAACCTATAAGCCTAAAGGCGGCGTAATCAGACCGACCCCCTGAGTGCTTGGGCATGACAATGTGCAAAGGGTCAATAAATCGTAGTTGAAATTTTCATACAAAAGTACAACTTTTATCATTTTAGAAATTTGCGACAACCCTAATTGTTTTATTACTATTTGCGTAAACCCGTACACACACATGCACACGTAGGTCTCAAAAGTCGCAGAACAAACACTGTTCGCCATGACCTGTAAAATACCCCCCCTTCGGACTTGTAGGGTAATTATGTTACACCGTGTATAGTAGGTACCTACATTTATATTGCTTATGATAGGATATTATATAAATAAGTGCTTCATACAAAGTACTTACGAACAAGTAGAAAAAATGGAAAAACGCGTCTCATCTTCAAAATTTCAAATATGTATGGATGAAACAAGTATTCTGTACCTAGTCATAATTTAGTGTGAAATTAGAGAGATAAGGTTTTTTGTGTAGTTAGTAATCATCAATGGTGATAAGGCTCATATTCTCAACTAGCTGATACCCGCGACTCCGTACGCGTGCGAAACTTACCACCAAAATATGCCTTAGTGTCAGTAGTACCATTGATTTGTACTATTGATGGTACAAGTGACACAACTTTGTATCCTTAGTACCATTAAAGAAAAATGAGGATATTCCCCCGTAATACCTATGGAATCTGTCAACCAGCATACGATGAACCTCGTTCTAATCCAAACCGACATTATAATTTTTTTGAAATCTTTTAGTTTTTATTTTGAAGTGAAAATTTAGTACTGCATATTGGTTAAGTACATAAAAATAAATTACTAAATTAATTTCACATTAAACACGAGAGTGAATGCGTGGCACTCGAAGTATAACTTCTCCCGCGCGTAGGGACTCCACGCACTGTTTTTTTTATTCCGTACCGAGGTACTCTCTGCAGGTTTTCACACAGCAAATTTCACGCTTTACTAGTGTGTAGGGAGAGGAAACCACATATCACATAAAAGTTTACTCAGAGTAAAGGCTGAATTACACGATACCATTTTCTTGCTCGTGCCAGTGCAATAGTTGAATACAATAAATTAATTGCATGGTCTAAACAACTCGTAACATTTTTGATCTGGTATACAAGTTTTGCTTCAAAACTCTCCTTGGTGTATGTAACCAGTTGAATGCAAGAATTGCTTAGGAAATTATTGTATACGCATTCCCGCGTAATTTAATTCTGTCTGTAACCAATTTTTTTTTCGCTTCTCGGAGAAGGCTATAGTTTTGAAATCATTCCGCCTAGTCTCGTTGTTTTTTCCCATTGTGTTTTGTGGTATCTCATGTGGATTCTTGTAGTTTTTCCGTATCCCATATGCACTCATTATTAAATAAATGAATTGTATTAAATCAGCAGAACCGAATTTGAACACTTTTAGACTCATATTTTTTAATAACTAGCCCCTTGAAAAACGTGCAACAATTGCATGAATTTCTGCCAGCGCAAATACGTGCAATTCTTGAAGCAACTCGCCAAAAAATGGTACACGCCTGTGTTTTGACAAGTCAAAACTTGTAAGCAATAATCTCCATGACATAATTGTATTGGTGTAAACAAAAGCCATATGCAATTATTGACAGTCAAGAATTGTATTCAATAATTGCATGCAACTTTTTTAAATATATCCGCGTGTAAACAGTTGCTTACAATTCTTGAAAGTCAATTCTTGCGCTTCAACTATTGCATACAATTATTGCACTGGCACGTACAAGAAAATGGTATGATATAATTGATGTTCAAGAATTGTAAGCAACTGTTTACACGCGGATACCTATAGCTAGTATAGTATTATATAATCTGTGCCTATAGTAAACAAAGTTGAATGTTCTGTGGTTGAATGCAATTGAGCGCGATCACGGAACGCTATGATTGGCGGACGCGCGGCGAAAATTGCCTAACAAAAAGTTCCGCTGGGCTGGACCGCTATTATAAAAAATGTACTGTTGGAAAGGAAATGCTAGGCGCCTAAAAATACAATTTAGGTAGATATTTTTGTTTACAACTCATCACACTTCATAATAAAATCCCCTACCATCCAGTACTTACCTATTTGTATTAGTAGGTACCTCGGCCTTGTATGTATGAAATAAACTATCTCTTAATCTTATTTCACAAGTTCATTACTCGACCTTTTGTCCTTATCAATGCTGATTCAAGGTTCATGAGTGCTTCCAGAAATTTAGCTATTGACAAGAGGAAGCCTGACACTTGTCTTATCATCTGTTTTGCGTGCGTGCGATACCTACTTTCCACCAAAATATCTGTCAACCAGCATACGATGAACCTCGAGCCAAAGGCTGCTTTTGGTTTAGAGAGGTCAAGCTGTATCTCAGAATCCACGTCTTTAATTTCGATATAATTTATAAGTTAAAAAAACTGGAAAACCCGACTTCAATTTGATACGCCTTCATCATCAAATGATGATGATGATGATGGCAGTTCATTGATACTGTTCTATTGATCGTCGACCACAGAAAAGCAAAACTCGCAATGTCGTGTACGTGGATGACGTGTTTTTCCAGTAACTCTTATTTATCTGCCAAATCACTGAAAAGAAATATAACCAAATTGAGAACCTCCTCCTTTTTGGAAGTGGGTTAACTTATAACAAGAATCCATCTCATGATCATTTCACTAAACCCAAACGCCGCTTGATAAATGCCGGTTGGTGAACTACGGACTGCCGGTGCCTACCTTCCGGTTTAACCATCAGATGATGATGATGCATTGGGAATTGTCGCTTTGCGAATGCTTTTGCATATGCTATAAGTCAAAACAAATGCACAGACTCGGGGCTCTGTGCCTATATCACGAATAACTCACAATAGACGATAAAATTACATGGAAAAAGCATATTGAAGCTCTAACCAAACGAGTCAGGAAGTTTATTTATTTATTCAAATATCTTAGAGAAGTAGCAGACTTGAAGCTAGTAATTAACATTTATAACGCCCTCTGCAAATCAATTCTTACATACTGCAACACTGCCTGGGGTGGCGCATGTAGTACTCATATGTTGCAACTGGAGCGTGCACAACGAGCAATGCTAAAGGTAGCCACGTACAAGCCATATCGGTTTCCAACGGTTGACCTTTTTAAGGAATGTGAAGTCCTCACCGTACGACAGCTATATATACTAAATGTTATTTTGCATCAACATAAAAGCGTCAACGTACACAACAACATAGCAGTAGGTAGACGAAGAAAGGATAAAGTTGTTCTAATTCCGAAATGTAGTACCGCATCAGCACAGCGTCAACTTTTCCATTTAGCGCCGTTTCTTTACAACAGAGCAAACAAATATATACTAGACTTAGCTTACTTAAATATTAGAGACTGTAAAAATGTAGTGATAAAATGGCTGATGTCAAAAAATTATAAAGAAACAGAGGACTTCCTAAAAATAATAAAATAGAATAGAACTGCATATTAAATTAAAAATATTTATGTACACAGCTCACACATCCTTGTTTACACACCAAGCATACCAATTCAATTTCAAGTCATCCCGGCAGCACTCACATCCCCGACTTACATCTTTACACAACGATCACGCCGCTATTATGCTAAACCTAATTTTATAATCGGTAACCCTTCATAATTAATTTAAGTATTCTTGATATTGTTTAGAGATGCATGAAATTATTATTGAATACTTATTACGCTGTTGTGTTTGCTATTTAATGAATTCTGTATTGTATTCTATAATGATTCTTTTTTTCTTAACTTCTTTTCTTTATAATGTAAAATGATCAAGATACATAATGGCGTAACTGTAATTCCTTGGAAGATTCGCAAAACCTACAACACAAGTCTTACGACTTAGTGTAGGTTTTGTATTAAAATATATAGATATATCAAGCCGTTAACTTTAAGACACCTATATTGTATACATGTAATATAAGAGTGTGCTTTTAATGAAATAAATAAATTATCTTATCTTAATTATCTTATAAATGTGACAATCGCCAACCTATCGTAATGCAAGCGTATCCGAGATACACTGCGCGGTGACACTACAACGGTTGGCAGTTGAGTTAGCAGTGATTCGCAATGTAACTTGAATACGCTAACGCGGCGACGGTCAGATTTGTTCGTGGGTACTTACGTTCTATTGATCGTAAACGTCACAGAAAAGTCACAAGAAAGCCAAATATGCAATGTCGTGTACGTGTAAGTCGTGTTTTTTCCAGTTATTCTTATTTAACTGCTTAATTACTGAACTGATTATGCTAAAAAATTTATGGGACCAACCTGGAAGCATACCCTTTCAGATAGAAAAAGATTTTTTCAAATCGGTTCATAAATGACGGAGTTCTGAGGTAACAAACATAAAAAAGGCGTGATCCGCGAACAAACAAACAGTCAAACTCGATTTTTGAAATCAGAATAGTTTATTTAGTAGAAGTGCATAATTAGTTTTCCCATATTATCTTTAATTTTAGTTACAGTTTTATAATAGTATAGATAGATAGACTAACTGATACCCGCGACTTCGTACGCGTGCGTAACTTTCCACCACCCAAATATCCAAATATCTGTGAACCTATATGATGAACCTCGTTCCAAAAGCTGCTTTTGGTTTAGAGAGTTCAAGCTGTAGGTATCCAAGAATCCAAGTCTTTAGTTTCAATAAAATAGAGCCTATGTTTCAATCTGGAAGATGAGCTTCTGATTGGTATAAGTTTCATTAAAATTGGTCCAGTAGTTACGGCGTGATTCGCGAACAAACAAACAAATAAACAAACAACGACACCAATATGACAAGCACCACCAGACAGGCGTCATGGCTCAGTCGGTAGGTAATAGCTCTGCCTTCCGTGCTGTGGGTCGTGGGTTCGATCCCCACCGAGAACAAACATTAATTTGTGTGTTGTAAACATAGATGTTTGTTCTGTGTCTGCAGGGTGTTCTACGTAAATTATGTATTTACAAAAAAAATGTATGTATGTATTCTATCAGCCATCTAGTTCCCATAGTACAAGCTTTGCTTAGTTTGGGACTAGAAGGAGTTGTGTTGAATGTCCGTAAATATTTATATGAAAAATAATATATATATATATATTATATATATATATATGCGCGCCATCTTGGATTTCAAAATGGATGACATATTCATAATCAGCGTCCCAAAATTACTCGAAAACGACAACCATTTCGCTTTTTTGAAAAAATAAATAAATGCTCCATCATGGATTTCAAAAGGGATGACATTTTCGTAGTCAGCGTCCCAAAATTATTCGAAAACGACACCCATGTCATTTTTTTTTTGTAAATGTGCGCCATCTTGGATTTGAAAATGGGTGACATTTTTGTACCTAATCAGCGTCCCAAAATTACTCGAAAACGATACCCATATCAAAGTTTTAGCCTTTACATCGGTTAAGGTACATACAAATATTACAAAATTTTAAAAAAACTTCCAACAATACGTACCTACCTACATTGATTGCGGTTTAGAACACGCAAGGACAAATAAAAAAAAAAATATCCATGAAAGTTAAAGAAGATAAATATGAGCACCATCATCATCATCATCATCATCATCGACCATCATCGGTTAAAGTAAACACAATCACCTAAATAAAAAAAAAATCCAACAATTTTCAGTTATCAAACAAAACACAGAGGTTATGCGCCATTCGAAGGTTATCGAACAAAGTTATATAAAGTCGACGGCGGCTATAGATATTATCAGTCATAGTTTTTTTTTACAATGTCGACACTACTGGTGATTCTATTCGTCGTAAGTGCGAAGATGGGGTTGTGCGTGTACGCCACACCGATGCCCGGTGAATCAGGGACGATAATTGACACGTTAGGAAAAATTTACAACAAGATTGAAGAGTTCAACGGACCGACGAGTGCGTGCTTTGAAATGTACGAACACAGCGAGTACCGAGGCAAGAAGACTACAATTTGTGGATCAGTCAGAAAATGTATCAATCTACCATCCGATGTTAGCACTTCTGTGAGCTCGATCAAGTTCGTCAACGGCGGTCGCTTCTTTGCAGTAAATAAATTACGTGTGTACAAATTTGAAGATTGTGAAACCTACCCCGATTCAGACGGTTTCGCTTCAGACGGAACCACGAGTGTGGTGTGGAATGATGGTTATTATAATTGCGACGGTTACAATTTGTTCAGCGATAGCTGCGCTAAATCCTTCAACGACAATATCAATTCTATTCGCTTCTACTAAATAAATAACAAATGATAATGATGATACGACAGCAGCATGTCGTCCCTCGTAATTACTATTTTATTTTGGACATTATCGTCGCTTCACTTTTGTTCGGCATCACCACATTCGATACCACAACCACACCAACCCCGGTTATGTAGGGGGAGTCACTGTTCGTTACCATAGAGAAAATTAAATTTATGGTACATTCAAGCGGGCGGTGGACACAATAGTGATGATTATTGTGATAAAGTTGATAATGCATGTTTTAATGGATTACACACACGAATAGCCTGTGATTTTCAACGCGGCACCTATGTGATCGATTTGGATACTACATTCGGGACTAAATGTAGAAGTCCATGCACGTGGAAAATAAACTCGTTCACATGCTATGATGATGTTAGCAATGAACAAATGCCATGTATTCCACCACCAGATGCGAGAGAAGCACTAAAGAAACTGGCATCCGGCCCATTCAAAACTGGGGAATACTTATACGATATCGGATATGTCTCCCGTGAAATGTGTACCTAGAGCCAAAACACTGCTCGAGATATCGAAAGAGGAATATTTATCTCCACCGAACGCCACCATTAAACCCTACTAATTATACTCTCTAATAAACAATATCACGATCGTAATGATTATATTACCGTGAATGTAATATAATCATTACGATCGTAATCGATTGTGATTGGAAATTGGTTTCGTATTACCTACCTACGAAACCAAATTTCCCATTACATAATTTTGGCGGTGTTGATATTCACAATCCGATCATCAGCTACACCATGTATCCGTACCTATACGGACACGACGAAAAGGATTATTAGATACATTTTTTCCACTCATGGTGAAGGCTTTGATCACAAAGAAGAGTAGGTACACCTACAACGCACGACATTTACGATCCGAAGTTAGCCACATTGAGTGATTATGGAAATAACATGATGCCAGAACTGCATTCGGATTATATGGCTATGTTGCTACCGCATAGATTCAACGGTGCTTCTGAATTATACAACGTATACCCCGGAGTGTCGGATGTGATGAATTTATGGGGTACTAGACCTTTAGATCCACTATACACAGATATGTCAAGATATTTTAAATATCAACCGCACGGTACCTACCATATCATATACTTACGGCAGTATTGACGATTTCAAAACGTCACCCAAACCGAAAAGCATCGGACTACAGCGTAGCATTTTTCAATGGAGGTACCAACAACAGAGGTGTACCGTTGCGAGCGCACGAGAAAAATGCGTCGGATGATATCGACGTGAGCAACAGCGTCGGTGTATGTTGTACCATGCCGATCATCACAACGACAACGCTTACAATGTAGGTATATGCCGGACAAAGGGTGATCGCTATTCTTTTTTATTTTTATTGTAGTGTTCGAATTACGGTGCTGTTTTATCATTATTACTAGGTCGATCAGTGTCAGAAATCATATAGGTACCTATGATCATCATCATCAAGTCAATATTGTTACATTTAGCATGTACCTACTGACTTGTCAACCTACTTAGCATAGAGTTCTAGGAATGTAAGTATTTAACTAGCGTTCTTAAAAATAAAGATCTGGATTTATTTGGAGGAAGTTTTAATAAAATTACCTACTAGGGTAGTAGAATAAATTAAATATGGTTCTAAATTAAACTCCTATTTTGTAATCTATTTCCTCATTATTGTAAATTATCCTGTTTGCTAGTTTTGTTTTCTTACTATTCTCAAAATCATGTTTTTTTTTTTCATAAAATTACCTACTACTTAGGATAACAGAACAAAGCAAGAGATGATTCCAATTTAAATTCATATTTTGCAATCTATCTTTCTTTAATATTAGGTTTAGGCTAGTTCTGCTTTCCTGGTACTTTTCTCAAAATTATCTCATCTGAGAAGGGGTATGTATGCTGTATTGTGTTTTGAGTAGGTACTTACTACATAACATAACAACTATCGCTAGTATAATTTACATCTATAATAATCATATCATGATCTGGTTTTGAAATTAATAATCTTGAAATGGTTCCTTGTCGACGGTACTTCCCATTTTTTATGTATGAACATAAGTAAACCGTGTCCAGCGTGACTTTTTGATAGGTATATAAAGAGCGTGGTCGTCTGGGATGAAGCCGCGGTGCGCGGTTTCGGTTCGATACTCAGCTTACAACCGATTTCGAATCTCAGACAAAGAAGGAATGTAAAGCAACGGAATACACGACCCTTTACACAATACTTCTAAGCGACCAGCTATTGCGTCTTTTCGGATAAATTCCTATAATTCATTCTGATAAGACGTGTACCTACACAGTTTTACCAAATATAGATGGCCTATTTTTATTTTTTCATACATCGGTTTTGGTCCCAAATGTTTTGCCAGGCTGGGGTAAACCGTGAGAACCTTAAAATATTTTCTATTAACCGACCCGTACATTATATAAAATATCCTAAATAAAATGACTACCTATTATGTAATACTAATTAACGATCTACTAGCTATCTATAAACCTCGGCCTGCCTTCATATTGCTATACCCTAAGCAGGGTCCATGAGACATATCTATTTACATCCACCACCAATGTAAAATTTACCTAAACCATGTGAAAGCAATAAATATATTGAGTATTGAGTATTGAGATCGCGTCCGCCTTACATCATTTTCGATGCCTTGCATGAGGGCAAGGGCCATTTGCCTAGGAATTCGGAATAAAGTTCTGAAACTTTCTTCCGAAAGCTCCATAGGATTATTGACGTCCTTCAAACGACATCTATAATCACTTGGCTGCTGTGGTTAGCCCTTTGCTCCTTTTCCAAAATCATTAAAAGACCAAAATCCATTTTAGTTGAGCACACCGACCTTTACTGAGATCTACTTGTTACTTGTTCGGCGGACTGGTTTCCGCAACTAGGCCACAGGTGGGCCCTTTTAGCGTGATAGGTGGCGGCAGTCACTCCAGCCACCCGATATCCTCCAGGAAGGCCAGCAGCTCGCTAATGCTGGTGCAGGCTTCCCGAGGGGTCCCCGGTGTACCGAGGTAATGTGCTCGTTGAGGCGCCACGCTGTCACACTCCAGGAGCACGTGCGAGGCCGTCTCGTCTGCGTTGAGGCACCCCCTGCACAGGGGGCTGTCTGTAATACCCAAGATAAAGAGGTGTTTGTTCAAAGAGCAATGACCAGTTACATTACCGATGACCCTTCGGAGCCTGTCAATATTCAGGTTGAGGAGTTTACGGGAGTAGCTCGGGTTTAACGCCGGGAAAGCTTCCTTCGACTGCCTGCAATCTTGTATACTTGCCCAGTAATCCTGGTGTAACTGTGTCGTACGTTGTCGGATCCAGGACCGGACTTGACTGAATGGTAGAGGGATCCTAGGCTCTGGTCCTGCTGGCTGCATTTCCGAACCTCTCCTAGCCAAAGCATCAGCCTCGTCATTGCCTCTGGATGCACTGTGTCCCTTTATCCACTGGAGAGTAACTTTGTTTGACTTACTTTACTGAGACCATTTTCAAAGTCGATAAAACAATCGCTACCTAAATCATCAAAATAGACGATTTCAAATGTCATTCAAAAGTTCCATGCTAGGGTTATCGGTAAATTCGTTAAAATTTTACGAATTTGTCTACCGATCAATTAAGTTGGTTAACTACTTGTAACTGTCGATAACACATTTTTTTTACGAATTTTGACGATTCTAAATGTCAAATTAAGCGATTGACAAGAACGGTACTTGATTGCACTGCTATTTAGTTTATCCATTATCTTAAATTTTAGTTTTTGATTTTTTTACAGTTTTATATTAGTAGGTATAGGTAACTACTTTAGACTTACCTAAGCGGAAAGAGTTGACAATTTCATTTAAAAAAAAACCTATAAAAGCTGATTTACATGTAGAGCTATTACCAGTCTGGCGAAACTCTAGAACTAGACTCGTGCTTTTGAAAAACGAACAATGTATGAAACGGGGGTCAAAATTTGAATCACGTTTCATACAAAGCGAGATTTTCAGTGTGTAATTTTGGTAGAATGGGAGTCTCGCTTGTTCTTACGTAGAAATTACGTATTAGATTATTTGCTACTTAGCTACCTACTTACTGTGCCTAGCTTACCTCAGCGTCAACATTGTAAGTTCACTATTTCAGAGGTTAGGAACTGCAGTGACTCTAGTAATATTCTGTGACTGTAGGTAGGTTATATTACTGTAGGTTCCTACCAAAAACATTCACAATACAATCCTTACAATCAAGAAAATCCTTAAAACCATCTGCACAAGATTCCAAATGTCAAACATGCACAAGGTTTGGTGGTGGAAACTCAGCTCACACCGAGACTCACTGAGTTGTGCAATTGTGCATGTTTCATTGTAAGTAAATGTTTTTAGTGGAAACCTACAGTTACGGGTAAGTAGGTATAGTAGGTATTATAGGATCAATTCCGAAATTGTATTTTTTTTCGCGCGCACATTTTTTCCACAGAAAAAGTTTATTAAACTGATGCTTACTAAAAACACCGAAGTATTTGGGAGTGGCTTTATTGCACCCTGAATTCGCAAAAAAATAAAAAGGGCCTATTAGAGTGTTTACCTACCTACAAATCACCATTACAAACAGTTTTTTTTAAACCATTGCATTCTCAACCATATTCCTTACATATAAAGATCAAAACCAGCGTTTCGGTAATTTCGGACCATCACCAAAACTGCAATTTTTTGGCTAAACTATTTTGAACTTTATTGTCATAGAGATAGTGTTGATGGATTGTGAAATGATGGTTAAATTTTGTCAAGCAATTTTGAACTTTATTTGTATAGAGTAAGAGTTGATACATTGTTGAGGGATGGTCGGATAATTTGGTTAGGTTAGGCCAAAGTCCATTTCGTTTAGCACCTGTGATTGGCCCCATTTCCTAAATGCGCGCGCATTGGGATGACCCTAGTGAGATCTTTTATTTGTATAGTATACATTGCGGGCTTTTAAACATAAAGTTAATGTCAATACATACATAGGTATCAAATATTTATTGAATTACGTAATTTTTGCGAGCAATGGGTTAAAAAAATATAAGTAAAACAACCTAAAACGTAAAAAGTATTTACTGAAAGTCTTCTTTGCATACATTTAACGCTTAGGTATTTAGCCGAATTTTGTACAAATTTATAGTCACAGATCATAAATCACTGTATAGGTTTATGCCACTTGGTCAATTGGGGTAGGTAAGGTACTCACCCTGTGGGTGGACGCTTTGACCGCTCATAATCGAGCTCTCTTGCGGAAGCCGCAAAGGATTATGGCGATCAGAGCTATGCGGGGATACCGCACAGTGTCGCATGGAGCTGCGTGTGTTATAGCAGGATTTATGCCATGGGAAAAGGAAGCTAAAGTATTAGCCGATGTATACTGGCACAAAGAAGAGAAGCAGGCAGAAGGATGCCGCTTGGCTCCTCAAGAGATACTCCATGCAAGGGAGCTAGCGAGGGAAGCGGCTATGAGCCAATGGATTGAAGAGCTGGAATCTGCACCATATGGTCGGTGGACAATTGATGCCATAAGCCCCGTGTTGAGAGAGTGGGTAACCCGTGAGCACGGTGTTCTCACTTTTAGATTGGTGCAGGTGCTGTCTGGGCACGGATGTTTCGGCCGGTACCTGCATCGAGTCGCAAGAAGAGAAGTTAGCATGGCATGCCAGCATTGCGGTGCTCTCGAGGATACGGCACAGCATACCCTACAAGTATGCAGTGCCTGGGCACCACAGCGCCAGTCGCTGGAAGCAGAAGTGGGACAGGACCTTTGTCTTGCAAGTGTGGTTAAAGCCATGCTCAGCAGTGAAAGAGCCTGGGAAGCCATGGTGTCCTTTTGCGAGGAAGTGATCTTGCTGAAAGAGACAGCGGAACGAGCCAGAGAGGATGATCCTCAAGCGGATCCGCTCCGCCGGCGAAGAGCTGGAAGAAGGCGGCGAGAGTTCAACCGCCAACTTCTCTCCCACGAAAGCCTTAATTTGGGTGCGAGGAGCCCCAGTACGCCGAGAGATGTCATGCCTGGACATCTCCTTTCCCCTAATAGGGATCACAGAAGGGTCTGCCTAAGGCGGACTATCACTGACAGGGCCGCGGTCGAATCCAACCGGGACCCCGTGACCTTGTCAAGTGCTGGTGTGGAGTTAAACGTGTCGTCTGATGACGAGTGGTTTGACGACGCACTAGCGCTGAGGTGATTGAGGGAAGATCGATGGGTTTTTAGTCGGTAGGGCGCCACTAGCTAATGTCTCATTAGCATTAGTTAGTGAGTGAGGAGTCCGACATACCCCTTCGGCTCTCCTCGGGTCGAAAGGGAAGCGTAATGCATTTTCCCATCGTAAAAAAAAAAAAAAAAAAAAAGGTAAGGTACTCAGAAAAACATTCACCAAGCGAAACGGCTTTGACTCAAAACAAGACAAATAGACAATCAAATAAAAAAAATGCTATACCTAGTCACGTTAGAGCTAGGCAAAGCAGACTAAATATAAAAGTAGTTTCCTTCTAGGTACCTACTCTTTCCTAAAAGATAGAATACCGCTTAACCGCAATCTCACTTGACGAAAAAAAAATTGAAAGAAAAATTTTACGATTGTTTTCCATGTCGAGCAAGCAATGTACACAGCACAGGGAAGAACTAACGCAAATCAAAACAACCCCTTGGGTCGTAAAATGAGATTCTACCCTCAGTCTGATCCGTGCCGTTGCTTTGAACCCCTTGGGAAGATCAGTGTTTTAGAATGTAGTGTTTACAATCTAAGGTCGTCTTGCAAACCTGAGTTCTTGGAATAAATAATTTGTGTTCGTTAATCTAAAGGGTAAATCACTTTAATTGGTAGGTATAGGTAGGTAATTACTCAACTAAAGAAAGCAAATCGTGAACTAATTGAAAATACGTATGGTAACGACAACGTTTTTGTTCATTCCCGCTCGTCCCACCGGGTTTCGTCCCACTGATGGGCCGAATAGGCAGTTATTTTAAAGTCTTCCCACTCGTTCCACTAGATTGTCTATGTAAGGTAAGAAACGCAAAACTACAGATTCATAAAATTATAGAAATCCAAAATGCTAGTTCATTCATGCAAGACTTTAGCTGAAATGAAAAATGTTTTACTCCCAAAATTACTGAAACGCAAAATGAAGAAATTTTCAAATGACTGAAACAATACAATTAGTATTTGAAAGTCAGTGCTAGTATTTTAGAATATAGGGTAAACTACCCTAATCTTGGCACCCCCACCAATTGTTGGCACTTCTCTGATTTATCCTATTTACTAAGAAAAAACTTGAGACGTGTCAAGGGACACCCGGATGGAACGAAGTTCCTTGAGGTGTTGTTTTCTTACAGTAAGTACACAGAAGCACCTAAATTAAAACAAAAACTTCCAACGATACCTACATTCATTGGTTTCCTTCCTGCACCAATTTATTCGAATGACGTTGTCAAAGTTTGAAAAAAGTGTCGTTACAACTTTTGGTGTTATTTTTTTCCGTCTAGTCCCCTTTCGCAACGCGCGATAAGGAACTTCGTTCCAAAAGCCAGACTTCACGATGTTTATTATTATGTTAAGTTGTTGTTTATATAAGAACATCGTGAGGTCTGGCTTTTCCTTGGTAAATAGGATAAATCAGAGAAGTGCCAACAATTGGTGGGGGTGCCAAGATTAGGGTAGTTTACCCTACCTACCTAATAGCGAACGTGTAGGTATCATAAATGTCGTCCATGCATCCAAACATTCCTCAACCCGTATTCTAAACTTTTATACCTAGACATAGACAATCATTTATTCGCTTTAGATAGATACCTAGGTCCTAAATAACTATAAAAGTTTGTAAATTCGTTCTGTATTAAAATCTCTGTGTATGACAATATCCCTTATAAAATGTAAGTAAGTAGGTATCTAGGTAGGTAGTTATAGTTAGGTACCTACAATAAGTAAAGTTCTGTCTGCGAAAATGCCTGAAAAATTAGCAACATCGGCCGAAAAACGTCACTTAAATTAAGTTCACGCTTAAATTATTGCCATCTCTTACAAATGAGTAATGTCAAACAGAGGCAGAGCTATTTTAAGTGGTGCTAAAATTTCGGCCTAAGTTAGGTATCTGTTTTTTTTATCTTTTCTAAAATGAAGGGTGTTTTAAAACTCCTCAAGGGTCGGCAACGCGCGTGTGGCACCTCTGGGTGTTGCAGGCGTCCATATCCGCTTCCAATCAGGCGGGCCGTACGTTTGTTTGTCTTCTTTATTATAAAAAAATTGTTTAAATTAGAGACTTCGTTCTATTTTTTGTATAAATTTCAGATATTCTATAACATACAAATTACATTTCAATTTTTTTCGCTCCATAAACTTCTGAGATAGGGGATTTGTACCCTACGGTATCAAAACAACAAACTAAAAACAAACCCCAATGCCCACAGATAAGGGTAGGTTACCTATAAAAGTAGGTACCTATTGCACCCTTACAATTCAACCCTAATGACGTCACCGGCAATCTGACAAAGGGTGGGCACCTTGCGGCAATCAGGGATCGGCCAATTCATTTGTTGGTTGCGTGATTTGTGCTGAGACATTGTTTGTAGATCAATTTGGTTCTTGATAGCCTTGGTTGGCTTTAGGTTATGGCAATCAGGCAGACTCGTATACGAGGGTTTCAGAACCCCCAAGGGTTTCAGAAGCATAGAGGTCTTATTACACAATAAGACCTCTGTGCGTACCCATTAGGAAAAAGTTTTCGAGAGTGGTAACTACACTCGGTAACTACTTAAATAATACTTAAATTCATGGTTCTCGTAGTTTGAAACTGTGCTCGAATCGACATAGCTTTTCATAAAAATCTCTACTGAAATCTATGCTTGAGTCCCGCGTACTTTGTGCGAATAGATACATGTCATCGTTTACGAATTCGAAGGTGTCTAAGCACTGACTTACGCCCAAAGAATATGTAATACATAGTTCCTATATACGTAAGAAGAAGCGGGACTCCCATTCTACCAAAATTACACACTGAAAATCTCGTTTTATATAAAACGTGATTCAAATTTTGACCCTCGTTTCATACATTGTTCGTTTTTCGAAAGCACGAGTCTAGTTCGAGAGTTTCGCCAGTCTGCATAAAAGCTCTACCGAAAACCTACAAGATTACAAAATATTATGCTGAAAAAATGAAAATATCAGTGAAAGAAACCAAAAATATATTGGTATGGAAAGCTGGACTGCAAAGCTTTGAAATAAGAACTCTGTGGTGAAAAAGAAAATGAACTTTTGAGCCATAAAGTCATACGTCTTGTGTTTTATTTTCGCGAATTTTTTTTTAACGGAACATGGCGAATGTGGGCAAAGTGCTGGCGACTATCAAAGCTGTGATCACGAGGCTGGTGTTCGCATGTCATGGTATCATCGCTATATGGCAGGTAAGAATACTACTTACCTAAGTCTACCTGTTTTGTTTTATATCATAAAAATATGTTTCGGTGCTATTTATGTACAATAAAGGGCTTTCATACATTCATTATTTCTAATATTTTTTTTTGTTTCGTTAATCTTGAGTAAAAATGCTTCATTTCACTTTTTTTTTCAGTTTACCTACTAATGATAAGTAAAAATGCAACTCGATTATGAATCAATACTTAGGTATGCAATAATCTCAGTTGCTTTCAAAACAACTGAAAATATTGACTGTTCTATAGTAACATAAAATCATAGACATGAAAAATAGACAATACACGCATCACAGCTCAGTCGATATTAGCTCTGCATTCCGTGTGGGTCGTGGGTTCGATGCCCACTGAGAACAAACATTTGTGTATCGCAAACTTAGCTGCTGTATGCTGCTGTAGCCTTTAATACCTAAGGCGAACCCAAAGATTGATGGTATATCTTATAAAAAGTTAGAGTAGTGTCTTGATTAACATACGTTTAAACAGAACATAATGTCTATACTCTAACTTTTTATAAGATAGGGGTCAATATTATTCGAAATGTAAGACGACTGAAATCTATGTTCCAGGTGACTCTTTTCAAAGACGGTATCGAGTACTGGTACCTGGCATCGCCAATTCTGCTGCTGATCTTCGAAGGCGTCTTCACGCTCACCATCAAGGAAAACCAGGAGTGGAAATGGTAAGAGTTTTTACAATTTAACCCCCTATTTATAAAAAGTTAGAGTCCTGATTACGTATGGTAAACCAGGCATAATGTCTACTCCAATATTTTATAATATACATAGAACCTATGAATCCACCCTAAAACATATAAATAAACTCATCTAAAAATCATGTATGAACTTGGATAAAACGAAAATTATGATAAACGATCGTATTACCCCAGAGCCGATCTCTGTCGCCGGAATGCCTCTTGAAGTTGTGCAGGAGTATGTCTACCTCGGGCAGACCCTGCGTTTGGGTAGGCACAACTTTGAGAAAGAGCTAAACCGGCGAATCCAGCTAGGCTGGGCAGCGTTTGGGAAACTCCGACAGGTCTTCTCGTCACCCATACCTCAATGTCTGAAGACGAAAGTCTTCAACCAATGCGTCCTACCTGTCATGACCTATGCTGCCGAAACGTGGACACTGACAGTAGGTTTGGTCCACAAGCTGAAAGTCGCTCAGCGAGCTATGGAGAGGGCTATGCTCGGAATTTCTCTGAAGGATAGAATCCGGAACGAGGTTATCCGACAGAGAACCAAGGTAGTCGACATAGCTCAGAGGATAAGTAAGCTGAAGTGGCAGTGGGCCGGCCATGTTTGCCGCAGAACTGACAATCGTTGGAGCAAACTAATACTCGAGTGGAGACCGCGTTTAGGCAAGCGTAGTTTAGGACGACCTCCGGCTAGGTGGGGTGACGATCTGAAACATGTAGCTGGCAAACACTGGATGAGAAGAGCCGAAGACCGGGCGCGTCTTGGGAGAGACCTACGTCCAGCAGTGGACCGATATAGGTTGATGATGATGATGACTATGAAAAATCATATCTCAAGAACTACAGCGTCCCGTTCATCGAAGCCTGGGTACCTTAATAAGTGGCTCTTCACGCTGTATTATCATCATTAACATCGGCCTTTGCGTCTCTTGCAGACGATTTATAAATTACTTATTATGATTATGATACTTATATAAAATCATCTAGATTAGAAGCAAACCCCCTGAAATTTTCGGTACCTACATCCTGTTTAGTTTGAGTCATTCAACCATCCAATGGCGTGGAAGTAGTACCTACTAATGGTTCTTCCGTTTCCGGCTGTCATGTCACCGCTCCCCGTCGCGCCCTCTTTAGAGTGGATTATTTAATTACATTTCTAACGTGATTTCTTCCGGAGGCCGAGACACGTATTCTGATAAAACTCAAGCATACATTTGAGCATAGAAAAAAAAACTCATTTGAAGTTTGTACAGGACAAAACTGTCAAAACATTCTATGCTTCAATCCGAATCAGAGGGTTGATCACGAACAAATCTGACAGTCACCGCGTTACGTAACCGTACCTATTCAAACCATATTGCGCGTCAACGACAGCTCGAACGGTACCGAACGTTGTAGCGTCAATCTTATGGTAGAGTTACGATACTTTTTTACGATTGTCACATTTATTCATGCTCAAGGCTCAACATGCTTAGTGTGTTCGTTTTACGTAATTATACTACGAAGTTCACGTAAACTATATTTTTTGTATTTTTGCTTGAAAGAGCAGTACCTAAATAAATGCGAATATGGACTCTACATTTATCGACACTCAAGCATCGGTTTGGAGTCAAAGCTTAACTTAGATCAATGTATTAATCCAGACCAATAAAAGCTACCTCATTACGAAATATCCCAGGCAACTTTGAAATATTATAACGTTTTTTTATCAGTAGAAGAGTTTGTCATACATTAGGTACATTTTGTATAAAAATAACTCAAATTTAGGCTTAAGTACGTACCTATCTTTCTAACATTTTCTTTATCAGAAGGCCTAGTACGAGTTTTGGTGTGTAAATCTGGTGTGACACATCTGACGCCCAGCACACCAGTGTGCGCTGATTTGTATGGAGACACTGAGCGGATTCTTTGAGAAGATTGGTACACCAAGCCCGTACTCGCATGTCGAACTTCTCAAAGAATCCGCTCAGCGCCTCCATACAAATCAGCGCCCACTGGTGTGCTAGGCGTCAGAAGTTTCACACCCACACTATACACCGAAAACTTGTACTAGGCCCTCTGTACAGTACATAAGTATATGAGACGTTGTGGTTTTTCTCACGATGTTCTCATTCATCTACCTCGTTCGTTGCCCTCTATAGATAGGTAGGCTAGGCAGGTGCCTACTAAGTAGATAAACTTCGCAGTATTAGCACCCCTCTCGTGCCCTTCAATCTGATGGCCTCTGAATGGGCACCCCTTTGGCATTGACCTCCAGCATCGAGGGTGTGACATTAGCTTGTTTTGTGAAGGGGTAGTCGACTATGACGATCGTTACCTACCTATAAGGCTATAACCTATCTGTACCTACTACTAGGAAATATTTGAAAAAATGTGGCTCAATTCTGACACAAGCATTGATTTTTTTGACTCCTGCTCGAATCACGTTTTAGTTTTAGTCTGATCTGAGTACAGTTTTTAATGAAAATCAGTCACGTTTTAGTCTGAGTAAAGTGGAGCATTTTTGAAGAGCGTTATGTTACACCATGATGATAATTTTATTTATAAAACTGTTATTGAATAATCCAAGCAAGAAAAATAACTACCTATTATTGCGTTTACTCTAGAATAATATGTTTACAGCTGAACACACCTAGTCAGGGCCACGTGGATCACTTTCCATTGAACCAGTACCTTGATGAATTGAATTGAATTAAATTGTGTACCTAGGTGTCTTAGTATGATTGAACGATCATGCTACACGCGGTGTGGCTGGAAATAAACGCTGAAACAGGGCCTCTACTCTGAAGATTCGGTATTTGTGTTACACTCAGCAGTGACGCTGTTAATTAGCGAGAGCCCACTGCATCACATGAAACGGCCGCGGACTGTAACACAAGCGTAACTACCGAATCTTGGTTAATCATTATTAAGAGTAGAAGCTCAGAATCATTCTCTTGGGCCACGCACTGGCTTAGTTCACCACCGAAATCTATAAACACTATAGGTATTGTTTGGCTTTTTAAGACGTTCAAGAAGTCAATGTGCAAGAAGTCTGTTAAAATGAGGCTTTCCTACGCAGGTTCTGTCCATCCGTGTTTATCTACCTCGGTCTTGTGGTTCCGGCCATCTGGCTGTTGGAACTGCACAAGGTAGACCTTAGGCTGCAGAAGAAGATGACCAACATCACTTACGTTGAGGTATGCTCACAATATATTTTTGCGTGAAAAAAAGGAACAAGCAGTTGTAGCGCCATCTATCTCGCTACATAAGAACTAACATGAGAAAAATCCTAGATCGCGCAAACGAAGTTATCACGGAGTTTGAACATAAGTAATACTACCGAATACCATCCATCGGTCCTCGGACCCCGAGCCAAGATCACGAACAAATCTGACATTTGACGCGTTACGTAAACCTAACGTGTGCTTCCAAACGTTGTAGTGTTAGCGCACAGTGTATTTCGGATACGCTAGTGTTAGGATACGTTTACGACTGTGTCACATTTATTCGTGATCAAGGTACTGATGATTTAGCAATTACCTCTGAATTAACCTGTAAGTCAATGCACCTAACTAAGACGTAAATGTGTTAAGTCTTACGCGTGTGTTAATAGCGCCGGTACCCATACCCTTCAAACAAAGCAATGCGAGCATCACTGCTTTGCAGAAATTTCCCGAGTGTGAATAGTCCTTGATATTGAATTGATGGGTTTACGAATCCACGAAGTTTTTGATAGTGATCTTATTATTTATTTTTATCAGACGGAAATTCCACTGCCGGGCGCCACGAAGATCCCGACAGACATGTGGGTGACGCTGATAGAACAGTTTTTGATGCTGACTCTCATTGTGGGCCGCTGGCTTCTGCCCAAGGGTGATCTGACGAGGGACCAGCTTAGTCAACTTCTGCTTGTTTATATTGGTACGTACATCTTAGTCTTATAAAGCATCTTTGACTCCCCCTAAATGATTTTAAGTTGAGTCTTGACACGATTTTTCTGCAGCGTTGAATATAAAAATACAAATACGTGACTTTGCAGTCAACGTAAAACAAACACACTTGGCATGCAGCATGCAAAAAACTACTAAGCAAAAAGTTACTTCTGTAAATGATAGGTAAATGGGTGGCTCATTTATTCTATTGCAAACTTAGCGTGGTCAGGTGGTATTTATATTTTATTGCTAGAATGTGTTGTATGTTTGTTTTGTTTATGTCTACACTCTTTCCAATAGGCACAGCAGCAGACATAATAGAATTCTTCGACTCCTTCAAAGACGAGAAGGTTGCCACCGAAAAGGTTCTAGTGCTCCTAACCCTTGCGATCTGGTCGTGGTCGCTAGTACAATTCACCGTAGTTCTCACAGCAACCAAGAGCCGGAAGTCAAGAGGGGCGGCAAATAGGTCTGACATGTACGTACTCGCACGCTGTCACGCGCCTCGCCACGCTCAGACGCCCACAAAAACCTACTGCTGAAATGGGCCTTATTGCATGCTTTGCTAAATGTTTGCTTAGCTTAAATTGTACTTGTGTTTTATAAGATAAAGTTTGGATATATATAACCTAACCTACCTAAATTACATATACATTGCATACTCGCACGTTCACATGCCCCGCCCTGGGGGCCACAAACGAAACTACTACTGAATTGGGCCTTATTTGTATGCTAAATTTGCTAAGCTTATCTACATTTTGTTATTACATAATAAGTTTAATAACATTAATGTTGGAGGTCAGGTTTGCCATGTACGTATACGTTGTATGTACTCGCATGCTTATACCCGCATCATCATCACCATGATGTTGTCCAAAGAAACTACTGCTGAAATGAGCCTTATATAAACTAAAATTGTATAGGTATCTACCTATTTGGTTAGATTATTAGTTATTTTTTGTTGTTGTTATGCAAGTTTGGATTCTTTTCTTTGCATGCTTATCTAAGCTTCATTTTTTAAAAATTCATTCTTAAGTCTCCTCTGTTTCTTTCTTCTAGATAGCATAAAGTTAGAAGAATAAGTCTAATATGCATGTAATTTCACGCTAACACGCGCTTTGCCACATTCAGTCGCCCACAAAACTACTGCTGAAATGGGCCTTTTTGCATGCTAAGCTACAGGCTAACTTAAACTGCACATACCTATCTAGGTAGTAACATTTTGATGTGCTAAGATATTTAGGCATGTAGTACTCAGACGCTAACATGCCCAGCCTACAAAAACTACTGCTAAAATAGGGTTAGACTCGTATCCTGAAACATTGTCAAATGTCAAAGTCTGAGTTGAGATTTTGACAGACTTTCAATGAAAAATGTGTGCCTTAAAAACCTATGCTCGATTCACACTTGAGTGTTTTGGCTGCCAATACGGGCATTAAGGCCGTTTCCACACAGAAAACTCACTATTATAACATACTCCCTAAGTGACTCAAGCATAAAAGTACAGATTTTAATATAGAACTCTCAAAAAAACGCTTGAGTCTCGATTCAGACTTAAATATTGTATCAGCATACATACTGGTTTTTACAGGGTCAGTAACTGACTTCGATTTCGAGACAAGTCAGCGCTGACCCGAAAAATACCCAATGTAAACTGATTTGAAGTCAGTACAGCGGCGGGATGTCAGCGCTACCACGACTACTGACTCCATGTAAACGAATGAAGTCAGTGTCGGCGGCAGTTTCGGCGCCGATACTGACTTGCGCACTGACCCTGTAAAAACGTGCCTTACGAGCCATACTATGTCCATGCTCGACACTGTAAAAACGATACCAGCCGATGATTTCCCAGGAACAATAGAGCATGTTGTTGCTCCATCGAAGTATGTGCGATCATGATGAACATAGCTCTGCAGGACGCGCCGTTCTTAGCCTTCAGATTACTCATCATCTGCCATTACAAGATCATCAACTATATGAACATCTTCTTCACTTGTAAGAACACTTTGGTGAGTTATTTCACAGCCTGTAAGGAACGTATTACTTACTTATGTAGTACGTAAAAAAACTAAGTAGATATAAATATTTCTTACAGTAGATAATGAACGATTTCTTAACAAAATATGGATCTAGACATCACGAACAAATCTGACAGTCACCGCGTTAACGTATTCGAGTTATATTGCGCGTCAATGCCAGCTCGACAGCCAACCGTTGTAGTGTCACCGCGCAGTTTATCTCTATACGCTAGCGTTACTATACGTGTGCGATTGTCACATTTATAGTTACGAACTAAATATTCCAAGTTTCATCCAAATCCGACCAAGAGTTGCAGCGTGATTGAAACACAAACATCTAAACTTGGATATTTATAATATTAGTGGGATTAACTTATTTCTGTATGTTTTCTAGGTAATACTTTTACAAATATATCGTCTGTATGTCCTTCATCTTGAGACCACAGATGAAAATACAGGCGGGTCTTTTTATATGAAGAACAAAAACAAACATAAACACGAGAGGTCCGAGAGGAGGGAGCGAGACAAAGAAGGCAAGCATTCGTAAGTGTTCACTTCTTACCCGAAAAAATCTTTATTTTTTTTAGCTGAATAGGAAAAACAAGTTTAGAGTCCTTTCCGTGAAAGAAGTCCCGCAGACGCGGCGCTGTAGTCGACCTTAAGTATTATTTCTCGGGCAGCACTTTTAACAACTTTAGGCATTGAAAACAAGACTTTGATCACAGAAACCAAACAAAAACGCACTAGCATCCGAACACATTAACAGCACCTGACAACTAATTTAAAATTTAGTTTTAAAGTTTAGTTCCGGAAATTTCCGCGGGACTTCTGTCATGAAAAGGACTCTACTAAAAATTAAAAACACGCGAATCTGAAGAATTCCCTGGATTCTCACTCTCCTCAGATCTAGGTTCTAAATAAACGATTCTGATTCGAAAAATTGAGTTTGTCTGTTTGTTTGTTCTCGGATCACGGATTAACTACTGGACCAATTTCAACGAAACTTATACAATTCAGAAGCCCTTTTTCCAGATTGAAACATAGGCTATATTTTATTGAAATGAAAGACGTGGATTCTTAGATACAGCTTGAACTCTCTCTCTCAACCAAACAGCCATTTGCTACTGCATTTGCTGAGGAGTGATCGTATGCTGGTTACAAATATTTTAGTGGAGGTTTCGCGGGTATCAATTATTTATATTTTTATAAATAGCTGGACAGACTGGCGAAACTCTCGAACTAGACTTGTGCTTTCGAAAAACGAACAATGTATGAAACGGGGGTTAAAATTTGAATCACGTTTCATACAAAACGAGATTTTCAGTGTGTAATTTTGGTAGAATGGGGGTCCCGCTTCTTCTTACGTAGGAACTACGTATAAAATCTACGTACATACGTATATCTTTGACCTATAAAACATTTTTTATTATTTTTTACAGGAAACACAAGCATAGAAAACATAGGAAGGAGAGGAAACATGAAACTCGTGAAACATCCATCTCAGTTATCAGCGACCCTCGTAGAAATGACAGGGATGGAGGAAGAATAAGGTAAACTACTTACTTAGCTCACTATTTTACAATATAGTAGGTGCCAAATAACACCGCAACACAGGTCATTCACCCACCTTCACCACTATGTCGCAAAGTTTAATTTATGTATGGTTAACAAACAGTATCTACTGCGAGATTCGAGCGATACCGTCTTAGCGACAGGTTTGTATGGAAAGCGACAGAATTAACCATTCATAAATTGAATATTGCGACATCGTGGTGAAGGTGGGTGAAATAGTAGTTGAAGTACCATTGGTCTAGTTGGGATAAGCCCTCCTTCCGATGTGTAAGTCGCGAGATCAAATCTGTTTTTAAAAATCGTAACCCTAACTTTTTACTAATATTATACTAATATTATAAGTGCGAAAGTAACGCTGTCTGTCTGTCTCGCTTGCACGCTAAAACTACTGAACCGATTTAAATTCAATTTGATACACAGATAGTCTAGAGCCTGAGAAAGGACATAGGCTACTTTTTAATGCGAAAAAAGGAGTTGTAAGGGGTTGATAGTTATATGGAAGTATCGTCATTTTTAGTGCTAGAAGCTTGAAACTTATTTTTAGACTGTTGATTCGATATAAACTAGTAGTTCGCTCCGAACTGAGATCTCGTGATGGTCGGAGGTTAATAAAACCCAAACAATTTTTATTGACAATGGTTGCAATAAACTTTGCAAATCGCATCGAAATCGCCTTCTAGCTAAGTACCAGTCTTACTTGAACTACAAAATCATTGAAACTCCAAGAAATGTTAGCTCACGTTATACTGGATTTTCCAATTTTATAATTTTTACAACAGCTCAAAAACTATTAGACCTAGAATCAAAATAAAAACGGTTTTGGAATGTCTAAACAAACCCCTATCATATGACACCCCACTTGATATTTTTGTACGACTTTTTTTTTGTACTCCCTTTTGACCCTCATAACTTCACGACCCCTTGACCGATTTACTACATTTAACAAACCAGTAAAACTTAAGAGTACTATCCGTATACCTACTAAATTCTGTGCAGATCGGATAAGCGATTCAAAAGATCTCGAAGAACAAACATACAAAGCATTTTTGTCCAAGTTGTCACTAAGATCTCGTTCGCTTCGCTCACTCGATCAATTATAAATACAAAAGTAACGCTGTCTGTCTGTCTCGCTTGCACGCTAAAACTACTGAACCGATTTAAATTCAATTTGATACACGATTCAATTTTTTTTTTTTAGATAGTCTAGAGCCTGAGAAAGGACATAGGCTACTTTTTAATGCCAAAAAAGGAGTTGTAAGGGGTTGAAAGGGAGGAATGAAAAGTTATATGGAAGTATCGTCATTTTTAGAGCTAGAAGCTTGTAACTTATTTTTTAGGCTGTTGATTCGATATAAATAAATATGACATTCAAAGTTTGTAAAAGTTTTACCCTATGCTACACAAAGAAGCTTATCTATTTGTTTAATTTATTTTTCTCATGTCTCACCTCGTTTTTTTCATTCCAGAGCAATAATTTTGACGAATTCCGACGATATAAAAGAATTGGAACTGTCAAAGCTATTCAAGGATCAATTGACTACCGAAAATGAGCGGAAAAAGGGGTAAGTTTAGTTTTTATTATAATGAGTTAAGGAATAAGCACATGGCCCATGTGATGTAACAATGAATTGCTTTATTGAGCACGTCCAATGAGGACGGGTTTACTATGCGGTATCGCAGTGCGTCCATAACTTTTTTCGCGCTCACACTAAAATATGCTTTTGTAGAAAAAGTTGTCTATATTGATACTTATAAGGTACTTTTAACCCCGCAAAGTTTCGAAAGTTCGATTTGAGAGCCGAGCCCGTAGTCTGAGTTTTGTTTTGTTGATCGAAACGCATCTCGAGAAGCGACTTGAGCGAGATATTTTGTATGAGAATCCGATAAGTGTCTCTACCGGGAGATTATACAAGCTATTTTCCTCCGAAAACTGCGATGTTTCTCGATGGGAAAAAAGAATCTCGAAAAAAAAGAATCTCGCTTGTCGCAATACACCATAAAAAAACTTAGACTACGAGCTCAGTAGCTCTATCACGAACTAGCTATCGTAACGTAACGCTAGCGTATCGGATTCGATAGCAAATTGTATGAGATTTTGCACAGCGCCTCTATCGTACGTAAAATGAACTAAATTTAGCATCACGAACGATTTTACTAGACTAATGTAAAATAAACGTAATGTTTGTTTGATCTTTACTCAACAGAAAGAAGAAGAAGCAGAAATCGGAGTCATCTCAAGAATCTCTGAATAACATTCAGCACACGACGGACGATTCCGGTATCTGACATCACCGCGTGGGCCGCGAGAGCCCAGAACGGAACCGGCATAAAGACAAGCGTAGTCGAAAACGGCGCGAAACGAGCAGTGACAGCTCGAGTTGAATGTCACTGTCATCTGTCACTTTTTGACATGTCTCTGTGCCTTTTTTCTCTGTGCCTTGTGGCAGCTATGGCTCACTGACACTGTTGACTGGTGTCACAGCTCAGTTGGTGTAGCTCTGACTTCTGCGCTACGGGTTGTGGGTTGGATCCCCACACAGAATAAACATGTCATGTGCATTGTGCAATGATCGTAATCATAGATGTTTGTTCTGTTAGGGTGTTTTTATGTATTATAAGTAGGTAAGTATGTATTTGTTACTAAAAGCTATAAATATGCTAAGTAGCTAGTAGATAAATAATTACCGGTCAGTATTAACTATACATTGTATTATGATCTGTGACATTTACTTTGGATCCAACCGATTGCTATTCGCACCAAAAGTTGTTGTGTATAAACCATTTACTAAGTCCTATACACTAGGTACTTAATTATATTAAAGAAATAAATTATAATTATTCTTTTTTAAGGAAAGCGTCAATAACATGGATTATTAGGTACGTAATACTTAAGTGCTAATCTGTAAGAGTAAGGCTCAAATACTCAAAAGTCATTCAAATTTGAGCACCACTTAAAATTGCTCTGCCTCTGTTTGACATTACTCATTTGTAAGAGATGGCAATAATTTAAGCGGGACTTAAATTGAGTGGGGTTTGAGTGGCGTTTGAGTATTCGCCCATAAGTGATTTGACTTTGTTCCTTAGCATTAATAATTCAGTAGCACCTACTAACTACCTAACAGTTATTATTCTTCATTTCCGTTAATTGTAACATACTTAATGTAAACCAATTGTAAACGTGCTAGATTGACATACCTATGCACCTATACCTACCTACCTAATAAAAATTTATGTATTTTTAAAAATAGTAGGTATAGGTAGATATGCGTTATGCCAATCCTCATCTTCGGCGTCATTTCTATCCTCAGGTATCCCCATCGCTTACTGTATCTATACATTATAAAACTGTAAAAAAGCCAAAAACTAAAATTAAAGATATGGATAAACTAAATATGCAGATCTACTAAATAAACGATTCTGATTCCGAAAATCGAGTTTGTCTGTTTAACCCTTTTGTTTGTTCGCGGATCACGCGTTAACTACTGGACCAATTTCAATGAAACTTATACCATTCGGAAGCCCTTTTTCCGGATTGAAACATAGGCTATATTTTATTGAAATCAAAGACGTGGATTCTGAGATACAGCTTGACCTCTCTAAACCAAAAGCAGTCTTTGGCACGAGGTTCATCGTATGCTGGTTGACAGATATTTTGGTGGAAAGTTTTGCACGCGTACGAAGTCGCGGGTATCAGCTAGTTATACATAAAACTGCTTCAGATGACTTTTTGTGGGTAGTATATTACTATTTATATCCATTTTTTGCTTGATCAGGTGGGTACCTAGTAGGTGGACCTATACCTACTAGGTATTTAGTTAAGTTACATTAGCTATGTTCCGCAATATGTTTCCTACCTACATATAAATTTGTTACTATTTGAGAAAGTGTAGGTAGGCGTGAACGAGCTTGGAATAATAAATTTACTTTTTATCTTTCTTTGACATTGACATTATTATCATTACTTTTTTCGTACATAAATAAAGTACCTACCTACCTATAATTTATTTATTTTTGAAGGAAGTATACCTACTTACCTACTTATGTAAGTAGGTAGGTTAGGTACTATTAAGCTTGTGACATTTTCTTTAAATTAGAATGAAATTTTGTACTTTTTACCTAGATACTCGAAATTTGTTGCATACTTACCTACTATTTTAGTAAAGTATGGTAGATTTGACTGTTAAAACTCTGTCTTATTAACCCATACTCGTTTAAGAAACTTCTACAAACCCTACGAAGCCCAGCCCTACAAAAAAATATTACTAATAAGCTCTGGTATAAAAGCACCCATAAGCAAACAATATTTAATACGTAGTTTTTACTACATAAGAAGAAGCGGGACTCCCATTCTACCAAAATTATACACTGAAAATCTCGTTTTGTATGAAACGTGATTCAAATTTTGACCCCCGTTTCATACATTGTTCGTTTTTCGAAAGCACGAGTCTAGTTCGAGGGTTTCGCCCTAAAGAGGTGGTAAGGTAGTGTGGCCGCATTTGACGAACACGACGGACACGTAACGAAGTTGCTATGGCGGCGGGTTAGCATTTTAAATTACAATAATTCCCGGCTGCAATTTTTTTGCTGCAACCTTTAAGGTGGGTCACAGGTAGTCTAAATCCAAAATGGCGACGAAATTCCGCCGGTGCGTTAGCCGCCATCTTGAATTCAAGGGGTATTTGCTTAATATTTGCTTATCTCGGTCATTTTCAACTTTTCAACAAAAATGGTGAGGAAAGTTGTAAATGTGAATCTCTACAATTTATTTGTTGCAAGTTTTTTCGTACGATCGATATTTTTCGAGTTAAACGCGAAAAAAGTGGTAAAGAATAATTATCAAATTATCTCGATTATTACCTATTAACTTTATATTTATGACATAAATGTACATGAAAAAAGTTGTAACAATGTATTTCACCTCATGATTTACAGTTTACCTGTTAATCCCTTGTTTTATGATGTTTAGCCGTTAAGCTGTGTCTGGGTCATTAAGATAGGTACCGTAAAACGAGGCGACTTTCAAATTACGGGGCGTTTTTGATGATAACAAAACCGAATACGAATACCGATATTTCTAGGACCCGTCTTCCGTTTTGTTATCATCAAAGACGCCCAATAATTTGAAAGTCGCCTCGTTTTACGGTACTCGACATTATTATTATTGTTTAAAAATTTACTGCGAAGCTTAACTAGTGGCGGATTTACAGTGTTGGCCGCTCTAGGCCTCACGCCATGTGCCGCCCCTTTCTCAGCACCCATCATAATAGGCTAGGTACTTAATGAATACTCAGTGGCGGATTAAGTCAGCGCGGGGCCCGTAGCAACTTCTTTCAAGGGGCCCTTGGATTGCTTTAGGTTATAAAGTTTATGGTACTTAATAAAACAAATCTGGTAGAAACTAACTTTTCTAGATTTAATTAACCGACTTCAAGAAAAGGAGGATTGAGGGATCTTATACTCCGATCAAGCTTAGAAGGCAAGAAAATGTTAAAAAATTGTCCATGTCTAGGCACCGTAGGTATGCTATAGTGGCAGGACAGCCATAACACAAAGATATTTTTTTAACTTTGGTTTGACATCATTTACTACTGATGTTGGCTGTACCTACCTACAGTAGGCACCTACTCTTCAACTCACAGGTATGTAAATAACGCATTTAATAATTTAGTTGTCGGGAACAACAATTTGTACAATTATACATATACACGGTGTAACATAAATACCCTATAAGTCCGAAGGTGGGGTTTTTTACAGATCATGGCGAACAGTGTTTGTTCTACGACTTTTGAGATTTCGAAGTTTTTCATACATTAAATGAGCTCGTAACTTTTACTTAAAATGTACCTACACACAGCTAGCGTGTTCGTGAGCCGCGGTAGGAGGGTACCTACGTTTGCATGCGTGTGTATGGGTTTACGCAAATAGTAAACAAACACTCAGGGTTGTCGCAAATTTCTAGAACAATAAAAGTTGTACTTTTGTGTGAAAATTTCAATTACGATTTATTGACCCTTTGCACACGTCCAAGCAGGTCAGGTGGTCGGTCTGATTACGCCCCCTTCGGGCTTATAGGGTAATTATGTTACACCTTGTATAAAGACGTTGTTCAACAATTCTGTATTTGTACAAATGTAAAAAAAGCGGCAAACTACCTACTAAGTAGGCAGGTAGTAACTAGCAAGTATAAAATAAGAACCCGAAGGTGAGAATTCACAGTTTGACCACAGTACCATAGCAGCGCCATCATGAAGTTCGCCATCTTGACACTTTCTGCCCTTGTGAGTATCTTACTTTACCTATCTTGAAAACGAGCCTCATATTAGCTCCTAAACGAGGGCTCTTCCCGGCTATGTTTTGCAAGCTAAAACTAAGGGGCGCTAGGCGGAAGAGGGGGTTTTAAAATGGCAGACAGAAAAGACGTAAGACGCAGACGGGATGCAGACATAATATGTCTCTTCCGCGTTCCTTTCATACAAAATGTATGTAGAATCGTCGCGACGCAAAACATACAGGGGCCTTATTCACTATGACCAATACAAGCGCGTTACGCAGCACGACAAGACAGCGGCGTGAAATCGCCCTATGCCTATGCCGTATTTCCTATGCCATAAATGTCATTCCTTACGGTGACGTCATACGGTTACGGCAAGGAATCTCCTAAGTCATACAGAATAATCTTACCTACTCTTACTTAAGTTTTACTGGTTTGTTAAATGAAGTAAATCGGTTAAGGGGTCGTGAAGTTATAAGGGTCCAAAGGGAGTAAAAAAAAAGTCGTCAATAATATCAAGTGGGGTGTCATTGGATAGGGTTTTATTTAGACATTCCAAAACAGTTTTTATTTTGATTCTAGGTCTAATAGTTTTTTCATTATAAAATTGGAAAACCCAATATAACGTGAGCTAACATTTCTTGGAATTTCAATGATTTAAAAGATCTCGTCAAACAAACATAAAAAGCATTTTTGTTCAAGTTGTCAGTAAGATCTCGTTCGCTTCGCTCACTCGATCAAAAAGGAATTGATCCGTCAACAAAAATAATTGTTGGCTATTCCAAGACAATATTTAGATACATAATTTACCAATATATTTACCGATATATTCCAGAAATGCCCACCAAGAAATCCCTACCAGTGGACCTAGTAACTTAGACAATTTCCATTTCCTTCAATAAACAAAAAAATATTGTTGATTTTTTGTCTGTCAGTTAAGGCTAACTCTGGTGACGGAGTTTTGGCCTCCGTTGTGTCTGCGACTGAGCAATTAGCACCGGTTTATGGGAATGTTTTAGCGTCAAACTACACTAGAAGGCAAGACGTCGCGTCGTGTAGCATAGGAAGAGATAAGAAAGATTTTTTTTAGAGCCGGATTACGTCACAATACAAAGCATATTGTGACGTAATCCGGCTAAAATATAAAATATAAAATTGGACGGCATATATAGGGCTTTGTTTAGCCATTCTAAAACCGTTTTTATTTTTATTCTAGCTTAAATAGTTTTTAAAACTTTTCTTCAATTATAAAACTTTTCGAATCGTATCATATCTTGTAATATTTTAGAAACGGTGGCTCGTAAGAAAAAAAGTATTGAAACATTTAAAGAGAATTTTATGATCTACTATCAAAGACTATTTAAGTTGGAATAAAAATAAAAACGGTTTTAGAATGGCTAAACAAAGCCCTATTTATGCCGTCCAATTTTATGTTTTAGCCGGATAAGGTCACAATATTATGCTTTATGTTGTGACGTAATCCGGCTCTAAAAAAAGCCAGATTTTCTAAAAAAATATTTCTTTTCTCTCCCTAACTACACGACGCGACGTCTTGTCCTCAAGTGTGCGCCAACGCTTATTTGTAGGTACGTGTAGGCATACCTGGGCATTAACTCGTTAATCCGTTAGTCGTTAATTAATGAAGTTAACATTTTGATTAACGGATTAACTTTTAAGTTAACTTTTAAAAATGTTAACGGACACTTCCAATAATATGCAGAAGTCCGTTAATCGTTAATCCAATGCCAATAAATAGTTACCGCATGGCACCACGGCGCGGAGCGAAAAACGGATTCAGACAAGCATGAAACGACAAGTGCCGGGGGCTCGTGGCAGCGAGTGAAACAAAAACAAAACTAGATATATTTTGCCGGCGCGTGCGAGTGAGAAAGAAAACTGCGAAGAGATTTGTTTCGTTTGACCATTTCTTTACTTATCGCCGGTGCTTAGATAGAGTGACGAGTGTTTTGTTTGTTTGTTGTTATTATAAATTACTGCCAGTGATCATTTGCGTGTTGATAATTGATAACGAGCCTCGCTTTCAGACGAGAACTTCAACATGTTAATGTTCATGAAGGGGAATATGCACCCTATGCCCGACGATTAAATTACACATTTGAATTATAAAAGTATTTTGTTTTATTCCTAACCTGTTAACTTCCAGAACCTAAACTAACAGGTTTTATAAGTTCACTAGCGCAACGATATAAAGATGCAATTTTGCGCATATTAACGGATTAACGATTAACGTTAACTTGCGTTAATTCTTCCGAAATGTAACGCTTTAACGTTTAACGAAGCTAACTTTTTTTTTAGCAGATTAAGGATTAACGAAGTTAACTATTTGATTAACTGTGCCCAGCTATGCCTATAGGTAGGTACCTACCTACTTCTCCTACCAACTGCTCATTACTGAGTCTAGCCCACATTGGGAGAAATAGGACACAAATTGACCGCGCTATAAGTTGAAGAGCGTGAAAAGTGTAATACCTAATTCATACCGCGTTTACACTCTGCCCATGCCGCTGCCGGCGTTATTGCCGCGATGAATTCCGGAATTATTGCCACAGCAACATCGCCTTTATTTTTATTACGGAGCAAGGCATGGGCTGCGTGTGCACGCACCATAAACGCGCCATTAATATCAAAATTATGTTTACACAGATGGCTACACACTCAAACGCGGTACCAAATGACTTGGCTTTACTTAGTAAGTAGAAATAATTACCTACTACATATCCACAGCCTTTAGTTTGAGTTTTATTTTGTTGATTTTCGAAACTCAGTGGTACCTACCACCTACTTATATTCATATCATATTGGTCTTCTAACTAGTTGGTCTTCTAAAGCTGAGCTAACTAAAATGATTGATAGAGTATTTTTTAAAGTCGCGCTAAAATGACACCCGAATATCCCTAAAAAAGGATAAGTTATTGTATGGACAAACATCGTTTGCAAAACTCCCGCTAGAGGCGCTTATCGGATTTTCATACAAAATATCGTTTCGATCAACAAAACAAAACTCAGACTACTTACGGACTGGAGGCACGCGCTAGGTAGGTTCCTTGCTTGCATACCTACTTACTGTCACGACAGCTACCTACTACACGATACCACAGTTTATCTATGATCCTGTGACGATACCGACATGTCAGTCGGCTGCGAGAGCAAGGACGAATTAACACACGTGTTAATTCGCCCTTGTGCTAGACTAGAGCAAACCCTGATTTTGGCTGGGTAGACCAGCCATGATTATAATTTTGTCAACATTACCTACCAATTTTGCGTTTTTGTAAATATAATACAACTTTGATAATTCATAGGTATCCATAATGTGAAGTCAAATTGTGGGCCTTTTTATCCATAAACAGAACGCTGCACTTTACTTATACCTACCTAGTAGGTACTTAGTGCCTGGGATATTTTTTGAGGTCAAATTGAGGGAAGACCTCAGTGCTCTTAACTTGATCAAATACCTACATAAGCCTAAAGGCTTTCTCTGTTCTTCTCTGTGTTTCAGTACTAGGTACCTAGGTAGCTACTAATCACATTCATAACCAGCTACGAAAAGTCCTTTGTTCACAAAATACATAGATAGGTACTTATGAATGGTTCAGTTGAGAGGTGGCTAAGTGTAATGATCAACGTTCGTCGTAAGTAAGGAGGTTAGTAGGTAAATAGGTAGGTACTTGTTTAAAAGACGTAAGATATATTTATTTATTAATACTAACATATTGACTTTGACATTTCAGAAGCAATAGGAAAGACTTTCTTATCAACTGGGCGTACTTTTGATCGTTCAATGGTGGCGGCTTCTACCGGTCAACATCTTGGCAGGGGCAGTTATACTAGTAGGTATAGAAAGAATTAGTTCACTAAGACATTAGGTACAGTACAACCTTATGAATTTCTCGATTAAAATTGACGAGAAAAAGGATAAAACAGTGGAAACCAAACCACAATGTAGGTACCTAACCTACCTGTGCTGAGTAAGTATTATACATATGATCTGTGTCACAATTCATCGAGAATGTAGCTGTATGTATAGGTAGGTACCCTTTACTCTGAGTCAGAAGTCATGCCTGTAAAATTGCACACCCATTCGTACCCGGAACTTAGCAACGCGAGACCGACGCAAGTTCAAATCCAAGGCGATATTGTGGACTTTTTGCAACTTTTTACTTTTTATTTTGAAGTGAAAATTTAGAACTGCATATTGGTTAAGTACATAAAAATAAATACCTACTTAAGTAATTTAACATCAAACACAGAGCGAGAGTGAATGCATGGCACTCGAAGTATAACTTCTTCCGCGCGTAGGGACTCCACGCACTGGTTTTTTTGTTTGTATTTCTTACTATACCTACCTACATATTTAAAACCATGTTCTTTTTATTTTTTTACAGTTGACAATTCAAATAGCACTGGACTTGTCGCTGCTCGAAGTAAGTATATTTACCCCCACATTTTTTAGTTTTTTGACTCCTTGATTGACCTTTGATGTTGACCTTGACCTTGAGTTATTGGAGATAAAAAAGAAAATGTTGTTTCACATTTATTCAAGTCCTTTCCATCCAAAGGTTGCCTGAAAGAGATCGCTGTTTAGCGATAAGGCCGCCCATTGTACATTTAATGCAACCTGTATTGCATAATAATACGTTTCGGTTTTATTATGTACTAGCAGCGCCTCGCGGTTTCACCCGCGTAATTCCCGTTCCCGTGGGAATTCCGGGATAAAATATAGCCTATGTTCATCAGGGATAATGTAGGATTCTAATGGTAAAAGAATTTTTTTAATCGGTCCAGTAGTTTCGGAGCCTATTCAATTCATACAAACAAACAAACAAACAAAAAATCAAACCTTTCCTCTTTATAATATTTGTATAGATGTATAGACAACTAGCTGTGGCCCGCAGCTTTGCTCGCGTGGTAGCAGCATAAGACCGTGCTCACTTTGGACACGAATTTATTCGTACGTAAACGTACGAGTAATGTTTGTACGAATTGAGTGCTCACACTGAAAACGTTTTTCTCCGTCAAATAGTAGGTACGACTGCGTGATAAATCCCAACCAGTTCGAATTGTATTCGGACGTCGTAAGTAAACGTACGTACGACTGATCGCATGCAGTGTGAGCGCTCCCATAGTTCTTGGAAGGTCGGGATCATTCGTGCGTAGTCGCACGAATCAAATTCGGATGAAATCGTATCCAAGAGCACGGCCTTAATCTTTGATCTTGATTTTAGCCCTTTAGGGTGCGACTTTTCAAAGTTCCTTTCTTAGTGCACCCCTACACTATATATAATGATACTACCCTCCAAATTTCATACTTCTAGGAGTTATTGTTTAGAGTCCTTTTCATGACAGAAGTCCCGCGGAAATTTCCGGAACTAAACTTTAAAACTAAATTTTAAATTAGTTGTCAGGTGCTGTTAATGTGTTCGGATGCTAGTGCGTTTTTATTTGGTTTCTGTGATCAAAGTCTTGTTTTCAATGCCTAAAGTTGTTAAAAGTGCTGCCCGAGAAATAATACTTAAGGTCGACTACAGCGCCGCGTCTGCGGGACTTCTTTCATGGAAAGGACTCTAGGCTGTGCGTTGATTATCAGTCAGTTTTAAAAGAGCCTGCCTAATTATGGTGTTTGTGATTACAGATGAAGTGATCAACGGTTATTTTAAATTGGGAAAGACTATAGATGAAATTGTAGTAAAAGCTACAGGGCTGGACAATAACAACGGCACTGACAGTGCACTGTGTAAGTTGAAGTTGTTTCACATAGTAACATTGAGCGTTTGCAAACTGTATGATGCTCTCGTATTATTGTTATGTGGCGGGCGATGTTAGTTGCTCAAACGCAATATTATCGGTGTTGGCGCAGACACGATGTGGTAGCGTTTAGTAGTGGGACAAGCCGATGGCCCATACTGCCTATAGGTATGGGGCCGTTCAAGTATTATGTAAGCACTATCTTTGTTTTGCTTATTTTGGATGACATGAGGGGTAGGAGAGTCTAGATGATGATTACGTCATCGGTAGTTATTTCCTTTTTACTCGAATGGCAACCCTCACATTGTCTATGCTTGACGCATTTCCGAAAAAAATGTTAGGCTATTGTATATCCTAAATCTATTTTATTTTTTTTAATTATAATTAATATAATATTTAAAAGAAAAACATTTATAATTGAAAAATGTTTACGTTAGCATGGGGGGAGGGAGTAAGAGCTTTGCTTACTTTTGCTGACAAGGGGGATGTGGGGGTAAATAATTGTAATAAATCTGCTAACTTAATATTTGAACGGCCCCTATAACAATACATTGCCTCACTGAGCACGTCCTCTAAGTGTCCTGTCGCGACTTCTGACTGACACTCTGATGGCCAAGTACAAGTTTACAGTGTAACACCGCGTTCACACTATGCCCATGCCGATGCCGGCATTATTGCCGCGGATTTATTGCCACAGCAACATCGCCTATACCTACCTACAATATACTAACCCTACCAATAACCTATGTTACAGATGAGAACGATAATTCTGGACTATCCGCTATTGTTGGTAAGTATTAGTTTTCTTATAACTCTAGCTTTCCTAGACAATGCAATTTCGTGACCATCGCTAGTTTTATTTATACAATTAGGTAGGTAGGTAGATACTCCAGTGAGCAGGCAAGTAACCTATAGTAAATAAATCGTTTATTTTCTCTCTACAAAACAAGGTAGAACAAACAGAGGCAGATAGGTAAACTTAAGTAGGTACGTATTAGGAGACAGTAGGTAAGGACATGCTATTGATTTTTCTTCACATCTATTCAAAAAGAACAACTTGGTTCGCCTTTATGTGCACCCAAAGGTGGTGTTTTCTATAAGAAACAATAAGTGCGCAAGTTAATTCCGACGCACTTATTAAATAAGTGCGCCGCAATTTACTTTGCCGCTCTTTGAATTTGGAACATCTTAGTGTTCAGCGCCAAAGAAATTGAACGAATAGAAAACATAAGAAATAAGTAGTTTTCATTATAGATACTATTTATTTTCATTTTAGTTGTTACTATATTATGTTTTATTAAATAATAATATTACAATAAAACGAGAGCGCAATATGAGGCGCCTTTTATTTTCTCATAGTTGGTGATGAAAAGTAGAGTGTACCACTCGGGCGCAAAATATATTTTTGGCTCGGGCTCTCGCTACGTTCAGGATTCTACTAAAGAATCCCTCGCTACGCTCGGGATTCTACTCTAGAATCCTTCACTACGCTCTGGATTCAAAAAATCGCCCTCGCCGTAAAAATATAATTTTGCTCCCTTATGATACAATCTACTATTCCCGCGCACTTTTTGAATTTGGAATATCTTCGCTTTAAGTTCGCCTATGTACTTCATTTTTGTGCAATAAAGAATGTTCTTATCTTATCTTATCTTATGTGCCTTTTTTTCTCATAGTAGGTGATAAAAAGTAGAGTAAAATAATAACTCGGGAGCAAAATATATTTTTGGCTCGGGCGACGTACTTTGAATCCCTCGCTACGTTCAGGATTCTACTAAAGAATCCCTCGCTAAGCTCGAGATTCTACTCTAGAATCCTTCACTTCACTCTGGATTCAAAAAAGCGCCCTCGCCGTAAAAATATGATTTCGCTCCCTTATAATACAATCTACTATTAAGTGAACCTGTTTTGTGAGAGACTGGTGCCCGAAATAGGTTTGTTAAACCTGTGCCACAGGAGACCAGTACCCCACTCCGCTGATTACTTGGATCAGATAACAATTATCTGTCTGAGACAAGTACCTATATGGGTACTTATATTTACTAAACTAGTGGTAATATCCCGAGTACTCACTACTCAGAGCAGAGTCTGTGCATTTGTTTTGACTTTCGGTTCGAGTATTGAACACACAAACGCATTCGCATAGCGAGAAATTCCCAAATCTCCCGCGAGAGGCGCTTATCCGGTTTTCATACAAAATGTCTCGCTTTGCGAATGCGTTTGCGTGTGCTATACTCGAACCGAAAGTCAAAACAAATGTAGACTCGGGGCTCAGTGTTTTACCACTATCGATGATGCGGTCGATGATAGCACGTTTACCTAGATGAAATGTATTCTCTCGTGTTGTCAAATATTATTTCGAGTGGTAAATAATACATTGGTACCTTGCCTAGGTAGGTACCTGTATGTAGGTAGTATTATTTACTTACCAATATTATCCTAATATACCCACTGCAACTGTTTCAGCTGCCCTGGGTGAGACCGTCAACGCCACAGTCGACACTGTTGCTCAAGTTCTGGGCACTCCGGAAGGAAACACCACCGCTTGCCAGCCAACTACTTTAGCAAATTGAACAAATAACGTGTTGCCATAATATGCCACGGCAAGCCACTGCAAGCCACTGCTGTAAGCTGAGCCCGTGAGCCCGTAGTCTTAGTTTTGTTATGTTGATTTGCGGCAAGCTAGAATCGAGAAACTCGCAGTTTTTGTATTTATTTACCAGCAGTATAATATACAGAACTAAACATTTTTAAATATTATGTAAGTGGTCTAGTAGGTACCTACTGGTACACAAAGAAAAATAGTTTTCAAATCTCCCGCTAGACGCGCTTATCGGCATAAAGGCCCATTTAGATGGAGAGAGTTTCTCGCCTCGAAGATACGATTATCGAAGGAATATAAACTCAAAATTCACTAAACTCGAATGACAAATCTCGCACTGAAAACGATTCGAACTGATTTGTACGATACTCGTATGAACTTGAAAATATGTCACACGAGATCGTGTTTACACAAGTCGAGATTCTCATAAGCAAGAATCTGCTTACTATACTTTCGTCGTGTAAACAAACATAGGCAATTATCGCCTAGCGATAAGTCATAAGCGAGTCTCGTATGACATAATCGTAGGCGAGATTTTAGTTCTTGCCTGTATGTAAACATTTTAATACGATTGTGTCATGGCGATTATTGCTTGCGATAGTTGCGTATAGTTTCTCGTAGCAAACGTACGAGAAACTCTCTCCATCTAAATGGGCCTTAAAAAATATCTCGCAAGTCGCTTCTCGGTATGCGTTTTGATCAACAAAACCAAACTCAGACTGAGTTTTGTTTTGTTGACCTACTCTATAATATTATATTAGGTTACCTACCTAGGTAAACTATATTTCTTTCTTGTTATTGGAAAGATAGTTAGCCGACTTCTAGCACGGCTGTTAAAGTATCTATTTTTAGTAGATTAGTTAAGAACCTACCTACTAACACTCTTTATGATAAAAATAATGTATCTAGGTAGGTACCTACCTAATGACTTACATAGGTAGTACGTAAGAACTTTATTTTCTTACTAGCAGCGCCTCGCGGTTTCACCCGCGTAATTCCCGTTCCCGTGGGAATTCCGGGATAAAATATAGCCTATGTTCATCAGGGATAATGTAGGATTCTAATGGTAAAAGAATTTTTTTAATCGGTCCAGTAGTTTCGGAGCCTATTCAATTCATACAAACAAACAAACAAACAAAAAATCAAACCTTTCCTCTTTATAATATTATATTATTATATATATAGTATATAGTATAGATATAAAGCATCTTTGTCAACATAGATAGATACTAGGTATACCGTAAAACGAGGCGACTTTCAAATTACGGGGCGTCTTTGATGATAACAAAACCGAATACGAATACCGATATTTCTAGGACCCGTCTTCCGTTTTGTTATCATCAAAGACGCCCCGTAATTTGAAAGTCGCCTCGTTTTACGGTACCTACTTAATTGTTTCTACTGTCTGTAACTAGCGACCTACATTGTAAGTATTTCCTACTTCTCCGCTTCTTCTAAAGCTCGGGCTTGTGTTAAATATACAAATGTGTTTGTCTCGTTTCTTTTTATCAAACTGTATAATAAAATACCACTAGAAGTGAGAAATTTAGGTGATGTACAATTTAAAACATTTATAAAGAATGAGCTAATCCAAAAAAGTTATTATAAAATTAATGAAGCAATGACAGACAAAACTATATTTGTGAAAGAATGTATTTAGTGTTGTTCTTATTATTACTATGTAACCAATTCATTTACCCTAGAGTCTAGGGTAAATAAATTAGTCTAGGGCCTAGACGATGCTTTTGCTGACCACTTATTTCTTTATTTGTACTCTTGACGATGCTTTTGCTGACTGGAGTTTATATCTTTTGTTGGCAACATTTTTTCTTTTTTTACTTCTTGACTTTTAGCTTGTTTGTTTTGCGTTTGTGTACCTTTTTATTGAAATGTATAGGTACCTATTTACTGTGCTATGACTACTCTAAGAACATTGTAAAATGTCGAAAGAAGAATAAATGAATTGAATTGAAAAAGATTCTCAATTCGGTTCTTTTTTTTTTGTTTGTTACCTCAGAACTCGTCATTTTATGAACCGATATGAAAAAAACAATTAAACAAACTTAGGTACCTACTTAGGATACCTACCTACTTACTTCCAGATTGGTCCCATAAAATAATTTTGTTGTTACCGATTTTGCGATTTTTTAAAAAATTTAGGCAGTCACCTAAGTAAGAATAACTCGAAAAACACGTCATCCATGTACACGCCGTATTTAGCTTTTCTGTGACTTTTCAATGGTGTGTTTTACAATAGAACAATCCCAATGAACTACCATCATCATCATGAGCATCATCATCTAATGATGAAGCTGTATCATTTATCTAGCATATCGCTCTGGTGGTGAGTATTGTAAGTAAAGTCTCCTAGTATACCTAAGTATTATCTACCGCTGCTAACTTGAAGCGCTCGCGGCGGCGTGACTTGCTGACGATTCGGACAAAATATTTTGGGACACAATGTCCCAATTGACACTTTTGATTTTAATATTTTTGTTACTGACGATTCGGACACCATCAAATTAGGGAAGCTGTTGAGTACAGTCAGGAAAAAAGTTTTTTAAGCAAAATAGACTGTACTTTGCTTAGCCAATCTTCACCGATTATCTAAGTTACGCATCGTCCTATGCGGTCACTATATGGATGGGTGACCGTTAGTGGCATTTACATCTGAGCGCTTCCGTGCTTCGGAGGTCCCGGCTCTAGCAGTCGTTAAGCCATGACGGAAGCTTTAGGGCTTATAAACTCCGTCACCAGAGTTGGCCACTAACTCATACGAGCTTGCTTGCTGCTAACATAATGCTCTTCATCTTTTTAGTAACCGGCTTTCAAAGTAGGCTCATTGCTTAACCAAATAAATAATAGTTTTAAATAGAATACAACAACAAAACTAATCATTATGGTATATGTTTAATTATCAGTAGGCACCTATTTGCTCATGTCAAATTATCTACTATCATAGGTTTAAATGCTAAGGTACAGTCAACGAAATTAGTAATTGATGATCGCATAGCGTCAAACACTCGATACAAGCTTTTGACTTGACTGATATTCAAACTAGCTTCCACCTTTTTCCGGGATAAAAAGTAGCAATTATTTTAACTGTCAATGTCTAAAGTCAGTCAAAAAGCGCTTAGATCTGTCATTATGACAGAAGGACAGTGTGACGTCTCGAGCACTACGCGGGAACATGTAGAAAGAGTGTATGGTGTTGTGATTATTGTATTTCACATGGTTTACAGTTATTATGTTATTAAACACAGGTAAAGTGGATTAGAATAAGAATAATTTATTAATACAAAACTTAAATAATAACAACAAGATAGTGTAGGTAGATACTACTAGGTACTTAATTAGATATAATATAATATAAGTCAAAAGATGTATTATTTAAACTTTGTGGGTAGGTATACAAATAGTTGTAGAACCCATCCTTTCCGTGCTAGTTAGAAACTGTGTTACGGCAAAGGTGAGATTCTCGTCCTATGTGAATACGGGATTATGTGAGGAGTCTTATTTACAATCTACAGGAGAAACTTCTTATACTATGTGTAATCCAGGTCAGGGACAATATTATTCTAAGTTTGATCCCAATCGGATCCGCAGTTTTTGCGGGAAAGAGGAACAAACATAAATCCATAGAAAGAATCCATACGTATCATCCTTAAAAAGTTTCGCATTGTCTGTCGAAATATGGACAGAGGTCATAAATAGAAGAAGAAGAAATAAAAGTATATGCTAGCATTCTTGGATCCACGTTCCATGATATCTTTTTCATATGACCCGGAATTAGGAAGTGATTTTCACTGTATTTTCATTTATTTTTTAGCACACTTGTAAACTCTAACTACTAACCTGAAAAGTAAGGCCGGGTTTCCACTACGCCGGACAGGCAAAAACCGGCATTTTTGCCGATCCGGCGTAGTGGGAACCCGGCCTAATGATAAGAGATCCTTGTGCAGAAGGCTTTTTGTGATGCTGATTGTACTAGAGAAGTATAAAATGGAAACCCAGTTTATAGCTAGGCATCTAGTTGATCGACCAGCATCATGAAATTCTTCAACTTTTTATTAATTTCCGCCATTGTGAGTATTACACCTACCTACTTATTTCATTATCATCATAAATAAGGCAGCTTGTTATCATAGGTTCTTGCGTAACGACCCAAACTGGAAAGCAAAGCGAGGGACGGCCTCCCACCATATAAGTACCTATAAATGGTGAAAAAGGAATTGTCCCATCAAAAAAAAAATTGTTCGCAGTTCCAAGACAATATTTAGGCACTTATTTATTTTGGCCTCCGTCGTGTCAAGCCCACTTTAGGATACAAATTGACCGCGCTATAAGTTGAGAGCGTGAAAAGTGTAAACCCCTTCTCCCATTGCGATACGCACAGGCGATTCAAGTATCCTGCAAGTCTCGGAGACTAGTCGCCGCCAAGTATCTCACATACATTTGAATGCAGGATACCTACCAGTAGCGTAGTGTGCGAGCCTGCATTCAAATGTATGTGAGATACTTGGCGGCGACTAGTCTCCGAACTTTGCAGGATACTTGAATCGCCTGTGCGTATCGTAATGGGAGAAGGGGTTAGGGGTTAATACTTAATTAATACCGCGTTTACACTCTGCCCATGCCGCTGCCGGCGTTATTGCCGCGATGAATTCCGGAATTATTGCCACAGCAACTACGCCTTTATTTTTATTAGGGAGCAAGACATGGGCTGCGTGTTCACTCACCTTAAACGTGCCATTAGAGGTTTGCTAAGGTATAAATATCAAATTATGATTACACAGATGGCTACACACACAAACGCGGCACCCAATGACTCGGATCTACTTGGTAAGTAGAAATAGTTAACTACATCTACACAGCCCTTAGTCTGAGCTAGTATAGTATTATATAAGGACAGGCGTCATGGCTCAGTCGGTAGTAGCCCTGCCTTCCGTGCTGTGGGTCGTGGGTTCGATCCCCACCGAGAATAAACGTTTGTGTGTGGCAAACATAGATGTTTGTTCTATGTCTGGGTGTTTCTATGTATTATAAGTATGTATTTACAAAAAAAAAAAAAAAAAAAAAAAAATTATATATGTATTCTATCAGCCGTCTAGTACCCATAGTACAAGCTTTGCTTAGTTTGGGACTAGAAGGCGTTGTGTTAAATGTCCGTGAATATTTATTTATTTATAAGCTGTAGTCTAAGTTTTATTTTGTTGATTTTCGAAACTCAGTGATACCTACCACCTGTCCATATTCATATATATTGGTTTTCTAGAGCTAACTAAAATGATTGCTAAATCTGTTGTCATCTATTTTCGTTGTCATGCAAGTAACTAATAAATATGTAGATGATAGAGTATTTTTAAAGCCGCGCTTAAATGACAGCCGAATATGATTATAGGGGTAAGTTATTGTATGGACGAAAATCTTTTGCAAAACTCCCGCTAGAGGCGCTTATCAGGTTTTCATACAAAATATCGTTTCAATCAACAAAACAAAACTCAGACTACTTACGGGCTGGAGGCACGCGCTGGGGTCTTTGCTTGCATACCTACTTACTGTCACGACAGCTACCTACTACACGATACCACAGTTTATCTATGATCCTGTGACGATACCGACATACCGACATGTCGCAACAATGTCGCCGTAGCCGAAACCGGCCAGGAAGACATCAATCAATCAATCACCGACATGTCAGTCGGCTGCGAGAGCAAGACGAATTAACACACGTGTTAATTCGCCCTTGTGCTAGACTAGAGCAAACCCTGATTTTGGCTGGGTAGACCAGCCATGATTATAATTTTGTCAACATTACCTACCAATTTTGCGTTTTTGTAAATATAATATAATATCCATCTACTATATCTATATAGGTAGTAGTACCTACATGTTCTTAAAATTTTACATGCTTGCTTTTGCTACAACTTTGATAATTCATAGGTAGGTATCCATATTGTGAAGTCAAATTGTGGGCCTTTTTATCCATAAACAGAACGCTGCACTTTACTTATACCTACCTAGTAGGTAGGGATATTGCCTGGGATATTTTTTGAGGTCAAATTGAGGGAAGACCTCAGTGCTCTTATCTTGATCAAATACCTAAGACATGTCCTTTAAATAAGCCCTAAAGGCTTTCTTTGTTTTTATTCCAAGGTTTGTTAGCATTCTTTGAAGTAATTTTGTGTTGACATATTTTTTCAGTATTAGGTAGTAGGTACTAGGTACCTATTTTTGATTTAAAAGACAAACTATACCTACTTACTAAAATAATTTTGATAAAACTTCTGTGGGACCAACCTGAAATTATCCTAATCGGTGGTTCTATTCTGAGGTAACAAACCTACAAAACCATGAAAACAGCCAAATTCAGAACCTTCTCCCATATTAAGTGCCTACTGTACCTAGCTACTAATCGTTGTGCCTCCTTCATCCACATTCTTATCCAGCTACGAAAAGGCCTTTGTTCACAAAATACATAGATACCTAATAAATAGGTAAATACTTGTCTAAGACGTAATTAAATTATTTATTAATATTAACATATTGACTTTAACATTTCAGAAGCAATAGGAATGGCTTTCTTAGCAGTTGGGCGTACTCTTGATCGTGTAGTGGTGGCGATGTCTACCGGTCAAGATCTTGACAGGGGCAGTTATACTAGTAAGTATAGAAAGTAGGTAGGTAATTAGTTCAGGTACAGTACAACCTTATGAATTTCTCGATAAAAATTGAGGAGAAAAAGGATAAAACAGTGGAAACCAAACCACAATGTAGGTACCTAACCTACATGTGCTGAGTAAGTATTATAATGATCTATGTCACCATTATTTCTCCATAGCGACTCACTTTTCGCAAATCAACAAAATAAAACTCGTACTCGGGCTACTCGGGTCACATATTTTTTTTTAAACTTGCATAGTGAAACGGGTCGAAATTTGGTATTTTACTATTAAATATTCTCTCTTCACTCATTTTTATGATTGCTCCTACCTACAATAGATTTGATAAAATCAACAAATACATGAATAACAAAAACTTAACGCCTTTACCTATTAACATAGATAGGCACATTTAATTACTTACCTACGTTCTTTCTACACGTCGTAAAATAGATAATAATTGTAATTATTAAGTTTATTTGCTGACTGTAGGTACCTAGGTAGGTAACCTACGTCAGCAAAATAAGTAGATTTACAAATTAAGTGTTAATAATCCAAGTAAAGAAAGAACTGTAGAAAAACAAAGAAAAACTAAAGAAAGAGTTACCTATATCATCGGCATTTCCTAGTATAAAGTACAATGTAGACCTGTAAAGGGTAGGTACCTACCTTAGCTCTTGCAAAAGTTACAAAAGAAAGCCAAAAGCTCCCAAAACGTAATTCGACAATCTTAAAATGGTTTTTCTTTGTATTTTTTACTAATTAATATCATGTTCTTTTTATTTTTTTTACAGTTGACAATACAAACAGCACTGGAATTGTCGCTGCTCTAAGTAAGATTTTGTTCTATTCCATATTTATAATAACAAGCGGTTCTTAAGAGTTTTTTGACCTTTCATGTTGACCTTGACTACTAGTATAGTATTAAGTGATCTGTGCCTTGAGTTATTCGAGATAAATTGCCTGAAAGAGATCGCTGTTTAGCGATAAGGCCGCCCATTGTACATTTAATGCAACCTGTATTGCGTAATAATATATTTCGGTGTTTTTATGTACAACTAGCTGTCGCTCGCAGCTTTGCTCGCGTGGTAGCAGCATACGCATTATTTGGTTAAAATCTTTGATCCTAATTTTAGACCCTAGGTTGCGGCTTTTCAAAATTCCTTTCTTAGTGCACCCCTACACTATATATATGATACTACCCTCCAGATTTCATACCTCTAATACCGCGTGCACACTATGCCCATGCCGCTGCCAGAATGTATGGCGGCATCAATGCCACGGAGTTATTGTCACAGCAACATCACCTTTATTCTCACTAAGCGGCATAGTGTGCACTCGGCATATGAGATTGTTTAGGCTGTGCGTTGATTATCAGTCAGTTTTAAAAGAGCCTGCCTAATTATGGTGTTTGTGATTACAGATAATGTGACCAACAGTTATTTGAAATTGGGAAAGACTATAGATGAAATTGTGGTAAAAGCTACAGGGCTGGACAATAATAACGGCACTGGCAGTGCACTGTGTAAGTTGAAGTTGTTTCACATAGTAACATTGAGCGTTTGCAAACTGTATGATACTACCTCGTAATTGACACTCTGATGTCCTAGTACAAGTTTACAGTGTAAAACTGTGTTTCTGTGGCAATAAGCCCGCGGCAATAATGCCGGCAGCGACGTGGGCATAGTGTGAACGCGATATTATAAAAAGTTGGAGTAGAATTTCTGTGCTTGTAGAGTCCTTTCCATGAAAGAAGTCCCGCAGACGCGTCGCTGTAGTCGACCTTAAGTATTATTTCTCTGGCAGCACTTTTAACAACTTTAGGCATTGAAAACAAGACTTTGATCACAGAAACCAAATAAAAACGCACTAGCATCCGAACACATTAACAGCACCTGACAACTAATTTAAAATTTAGTTTTAAAATTTAGTTCCAGAAATTTCCGCGGGACTTCTTTCATGAAAAGGACTCTAGGTAACAACTTCGCTTCTTCTTCTTTTATAACACTTTTCATATCTAAGAAATTATACAGACGTACTATTCAAATATCTAGGTAGGTTAAATACAATATACCTACAATATACTAACCCTACCAATTACCTATGTTACAGATGAGAACGATAATTCTGGACTACCCGCTATTGTTGGTAAGTATTAGTTTTCTTTTATATTTAGCTTTCCTAGACATAGACAATGCAATTTCGTGACCATCGCTAGTTTTATTTACACAATTATGAAGGTACTCCAGTGAGCAGGCAAGTAACCTGTAGTGTTTACTGTATCTATTCAGTATTTCAGTAGATGCGTTACCCTGTCTCACGTGCACGAGTGGTTAGGTAACTGTCAGTGTCAAGTTCCCGACCTGTCTATGTCACCCGTACGTAAATTATTCAAATTCAAATTATATATAGATATATCACTAGATATACAATAATATACATGTGTATTTAGAAAAATTACATGTTTTTGATACAAAGTCAAATAGTACTAGTTTTTAATGAATATAATACAGATATATTGTTACCAGAGTAAATTCTATAAGACGAAATAGAAAAACTGTATGAGACTGCCCCACTTTCCCCTACTCACTACGTGTTTTACCACTATCGATGATGCGGTCGGTGATAGTACGTTTACCTAGATGAAATGTATTCTCTCGTTGTGTTGTCAAATATTATTTCGAGTGGTAAATAATATATTGGTACCTTGCCTACCTGTAACTGGTAGTATTATTTACTTACCAATATTATCCTAATATACCAACCTACTGCAACTGTTTCAGCTGCCCTGGGTGAGACCGTCAAAGCCACAGACTGCGCTGTTGCTCAAGTTCTGGGCACTCCGGAAAGAAACACCACCGCTTGCCAGCCAACTACTTTAGCAAATTCAACAACTAACGTGTAATGTTGCCATAATATGGCACGGCAAGCCCGTGAGCCCGTAGTCTGAGTTTTGTTGCGACATTCTAGAATCGAGAAACTCGCAGTTTTGTTGACCGAAACGGATATCGTTATGCGACTTGCGAGATATTTGTATGTAAATTCGATAAGCGTCTCTAGCGGGAGATTTGCAAAATATTATTCTCCATACAAAAACTGCGAGTTTCTCTATTCTCACGTCTTGTCGCAAATCAACATAATAAAATTCAGAATACGGGCTCAGAGCCCGTAGTTTACCTACTCTATAATATTATCTATGTAGGTAGGTACCTAGATACCTAGGTAAACTTTATTTCTTTTTTGTTAATGGAAAGATGTTAGCCGCCCTAACACAGGTAATACCTAGCACGGCTGCTAAAGTATCTATTTTTAGTAGGAGATAGTAGTTGAGAACTTACCTACCTACTAACACTGTTCTATCTAATGATAAAAATATTGTAGGTTGGTACCTACCTACCTAATGAGTTACCTAGTACGTAAGAACTTTATTTTCAAACATAAAGCAGCCTTGTCAAAATAGGTAGGTACTACTTACCTAGGTAGTTTAGTTCATTGTTTCTACTGTCTGTAACTACCTAGCGACCTACATTGTAAGTATTTCCTACTTCTAAAATAAACATACATACCTACCTAACTTTTAATTTACTTATGAATGAATGAATGAAAATACTTTATTGTACGTAGGTACACCTTACAAACTAATAAAATTTACAAAATTAGCGTAGGTCTCTGTAGGAGATTAGAGAAGGGAGAACTAAACCTTCAGGTCCGTATTCCGAGACAGAAATCGTTACTCAAGCATAGATTTGAGTAGAGATTTTCATACAAAAATCTATGCTTACGGATCAGTGCTTGAGTAAGGCTACGGAATACGGGCCTTAGAGTGTATATTGCCATCTTATACACCGCGTGCAGCCCATGCCTATGCCGCTGCCGGAATGACTGCCGCGATCAATTCCGGAATGATTGCCACAGCAACATCGCCTTTATTCTCAATAAGGAGCTAGGGCATGAACTTCCCAGTCGCCGCTCAAAGCTCCTAAACCCGAATAATTACGCGCCAGTCGGTTCTAGCAACTTCGAAATTTCGCGGGAATGTTCGAGTCGTTTCCGTGCCTGTTCACTCTGTGGTTCACAAAGTAGTTCTGCTACTACCCAACAAATGGCGTTACTTTATCGACCAAGCAATCAATCATCTATGTACCTATATCAGTGACAGCTTGCAACTGATTTATGTTTAATGTTTCCACTACCAAACAGTGGGTATCAACACTAGGTATCAACACCCGGTGTGTTGATAGGTACCTACCTGTTTCATTCGACACCTGTGACGTCAGCGTAACAATAGTATACCAACCAGCAGGGCTAGCATGGGCCGGGGACAAATTGTCTCCGGGAAAGGATAAATACCATTTCCCCGTTGTCAGTTTTATCCACCCTCCGAGCATGGCCTCGCCTGTGGAAAGCTTTATCCACGGGGAATAGCGAGGGGAATAGCGTTTCGACGGTTCTCTACGTCTGTGTTGCCATTACTAGAAAATAAACAATACTGACGAGATATTGACGCATCAACCTTCAATATTTTGATCAGTATATTAAATCTATGGTAATAGTTCGTTCTTTTTGCGACTATTTGCGGTCTGTTCTGGCAAACCATGGTCTTGCCCGGTACCTCTCTGGTAACTACCATCTGCCATTAGGCGTATAGATGCAAGGATCTATACATAATAGAAAAACAATTGTAGGTAGGTTATCGTGGTTAGTAATTCTATGTAGCATAAGGTTCTCACAGAATGTAGCAAAGTAGGTACAGCGTAATATTTTTAAAATAACTTTGATATGCACCGGCAAACCATCTCGTGAATTTTGAGGCTGCAAGGCATCCTTCAGCTCCTCGCACAGATATACCGCCATTTCTTTGTGGACGCGAAAAAGTCGGCGAAATTCGGTATCTGGCAAGTCGTGTGGTGGATAGGTTCTTCAAATAAAACGCCGTGTTTTCACCATATCCACAATTATATTCGGTTCGTCGTTTATAGCTTACTAGGTGAAGACTATTTAAATAAATACATTTTCGTGTGATTTTACGTGTCCATTTCTATTCTATGAGATCTCGTTGAGCAGAGCCATCTGACATTAGGGAGTACTGTCAACGTCAAATACAAAAGGGGTTGCTAACTTCAAACTACAAATACCTAAATAATATAATGTTGCCACATTGGCTGTCAAAGTATCCACGACATCCTCCCCACACAATATCCAAGTACACAATAACATAGAATTAAACAACATTTCAAAATAATAAATCTACAATTACATATAGATCTACGGGGCCGGTTAAATTATTACAATGCAAATTATTCAATTAAAAATGTCAAATCAATACAATAAAAATAGGCTATCAAATTATAGGTATATCACAATAGTGCTCTACAGTCAATAAGTTTACATAATAATATGTAGGTATCAGTCTTATATGAATAAAATTGTGTGAATAACACACTGTCACTATTGTTCTTATTCTCATTGTACTATTTATACACTGCAAAAAATATACTAAACCTTATTTATGCATGTCATGTAAAGAACTAGGTAAAGAATTAAAAATATAAGTCACCTACTAACTATTGTTCATCATAAAATATGCTCAGGTACTCCTGTTCATTAAAATTATCACAATTTATTGTTACAAAATCTTACATACTTGCTCATTGCTCAAATTACAAGATGATAAGACACAAATATAAAACTCTAAGCAACTGGTGAAATACTTCTATGGTCTACCATGTATAATGGGCGCAGAAGGCGGTTAAACATAATCAAGGTCTGAAAAATCAAACACTGCATCTGTACCGAAATGTGTTACCTTCGTCTAAAGTAGCTCTCTACCAGCCAGCTCGTACCATTGTTCCCGCCATCCTCCCCACCACAAGTTCGAGTAGGCGGAGGACCGGCGGCGGCGGTTGCAGCCTCTTCTTCCCTACAATCTACTTCTGAAAATAACTAAAACACAATTTCTATAAAATGACGTTCATACGACTTCCTCGAGTTATAATGATCATAAAAATGCCAGTGAACAGTGTTTCGAATTCTCTTCAAATCGGGAACTTTCTAGTGTGTACTCTCTCTTATCCTTCTTACAGATGACACAGCTCTTCACCTTATGAGACCTCTTATGGTCTGATTCAGAAATCATTTCTGAATCTAAACAATAAGATTTGCGTCTATGCAGATCGAGTTTCTCGTGTCTCCGTCGTATGGGTCGTTGTTCAACTATTTTATTCCTTCTAGACATCAGAATTGGATTTACGAAACTTTCCTTTACATGTCCTCCTGGTATACATATCTTCTCGTGTTTTCTCGCTCGTATGATACCTTCGTCATCCAAACTTGTGCTCAAATTAGTTGGTACATTCTCTACACCTCTTTTTGTAACCTTCTCATTGATATCATCTTTCTTCCATTTTTCTAAGATTTTATCATAAAATTCTTGGTTACCTGTCAACTTCTTTTTCTTTGTAGTTGACTTCAGCCTCTTAGATGCAACTTCGTCATTTGTGTTGAGCTTCGGACATCCCTCCTTCATTGGCAGTGAAACTTTATAGCGACCTTGTGCATTCACTGAAATGTTATTGTTATACACCATTAATGTTTCTGTTTCAGCTATGTTTTCTATCTGCTTTTCATATGGGTCTTTTACTCCTGATAACTCCACACTCCACAAATCGTCAAGATTTGTTTTCGAAAAGCATGAAACACTTGTTGTGTTGACTGAATTTTTTATTGATATTGGGCCTTGTAATGTCCATCCTAAATTGGTGTTAACAGCCATCAGGTTGTTATCTAAATGAACCAATTCATCCGAAATAATGGACCCAAGGTAATCTGACCCAATAAGGAGACCAATTTCAGTGTCTGCAAATTCTAAATCACTGATCTTAATATTTAAGTCTCTCAACTTCTCGATTGTCTTCACATTCTTAAGTTTTGGTAGGCGCCCACAAATATTAGCCTGCTGTAATGCATTGATTTTAATACTAAAAGTGTCTTCCAAATTGCTCACCCTTAAATCAAAACATTTGTATACCTTCGCAGGCTGCTCAACACCTCCAAATAACATGTGACCAATCTTTTCTGTGCCAGTCGGCTGCAGTCCCAATTGCTTGACAACTGCAGCTTTCACGTATGACCTCTGTGAACCGCTGTCCAATAATGCCCGCACCTTCTTATTCTCCCCTTCATAGGTGACATTCACAATCAGCGTCTGTAATAGAGTCATAGTGTTATTTCTGGCACAGTGTAGTACATTCTCCGATGTCCTACTCTCCGTGCTCTTATTATGTATCTCTGGACATAAAATAATATGATGACGTTTCTCACATGATAAACATTTGACAAAGATTTTACATTTATTAGCCATGTGCCCCTTTCTAAGACATATGTAGCAACAACCTTTCCTTTTAATTGCCTCCTTCTTCTCATCCAAAGACATCTTGCTGGCTCTTGTACATTCAAAGGTATTATGACCGCTCTTGTCACAAAAACAACAACTACTACTACTTTTATCAAAGGAAACATTCTTACCATCGCTGGGCTCTGAATTTGAAACCAATGCTGCCGCTGTGGGTACCTGCGGTATACTGGATATTGACTCTCTGTAAAAAATGGGGTTAGATGCAGTGGTGTTAAAATCAGACCTTGCCAACTTGATTCTTTCCTCGGTTTCTACTTCAGATTTTAGGAAAGTAAGTAAATCTGCCAGTTGATTAGTTGACTTACTAGAGTTTGCTCTATTCCAGGCCAGTAATAAATTTTCTGGAATGGCAGACTCAACCAGAGGATAAAGGATAGTCTCATACTTTTGTTTCACAATGCCTAATGATTCTAATGATAGCAAATAAGTTGACAATTTGTCATATAAAGTTCTCACAGATACCTGATTCTTATTATGGTTGAGGACCAGACTTAGCAACTGCCTAACATATACTTGTATGAGAAGATCTTCCCGTCCAAACCTCGCCTGTAGCTGCTCGATGGCCTTGCTGTAGTTGTCTGCCGAGGGGGGGAAACTTTCAACCAAGGTACTTGCGTTGCTGCCCTCCTTCATTGCTTGTATTAGGTACTGGAACTTATCTTCATTGGTCATCTCTGCATCATTGTGGATCTTGCTAAATTGGCCCCAAAATCCTAGCCAATTTTTCAGGTCATCATCAAACTTCTTGAACTCTATTCGTGGCAGCTTGTAATGTCTTGCTTTCGCATCCTGCGCCGTCTTTAGTGATCCCGAAGCCTGATTCGATGAGACGCCTGCCTGAGTCCGTCTTCTAATTACGCACCACTTGTGTTGGTATTCTTCTGCTTTGTCCATCTCTGCAGCATATTCCTTTTCCTTGAAGTCTTCTGCTTGCAATAAACGATCTTGAATTCCTTTATCTAACTGTTGTAATCGTACTGCTTTTTCTTGTAGGTAGTCGGCTTCAATGCTGGCATGTGAGACGTCACCTCTTAGTAAGTGTTCTTCCACTGATGTTACACTTCTCGTGAATAGTCTTCTAACCTGTTCCCGTTCTCGGGTCTCCTTTAATGCCGTAACGGCTTCCATGATGTGTGATCAAGTGTATTTCAGAAAAAAATTACAACTTTGCAACCTGAGCAAGGATATGCAAGTCATTCACACACCGCCATTGCCGGACAAACCGAGTCGGTTGAAACTATAAACGGTATTTTCCCACGGTCGCCATTATGTGGTGGATAGGTTCTTCAAATAAAACGCCGTGTTTTCACCATATCCACAATTATATTCGGTTCGTCGTTTATAGCTTACTAGGTGAAGACTATTTAAATAAATACATTTTCGTGTGATTTTACGTGTCCATTTCTATTCTATGAGATCTCGTTGAGCAGAGCCATCTGACATTAGGGAGTACTGTCAACGTCAAATACAAAAGGGGTTGCTAACTTCAAACTACAAATACCTAAATAATATAATGTTGCCACATTGGCTGTCAAAGTATCCACGACAAGTCGAACGGATTACTTGCATCCCTTATAACCCTCCTGTATTTTCCGTTCATTTTTATCAATGAATTTTAATGATGAAAAAATATGATCGAGACATTTTGTAAGCAAAGGAGAATTACTTTTATACCCACCTTCGAGATAGATGATAGTTATTCCCTGTCAAGTGTCAATCGAAGATTATTTTATCCACTCTTTCCCTAGTCCATGCTATGAAGCGGGAGTAGCGGGATATAATGTCCACGAAAAACGTCAAGTGGAAACATTTTATCCCTTTTCCCTGTTGCCATGCTATGTAAGGTGGAGAAGAGAATTATTTCCACCGACAAGTAGATAAAAACGGTGGAAAGACAATTTGTCCCCGGCCCATGCTAGCCCTGCAGGATAGGTATTTACCCACCTACATTCTACGTCATCATATTTATCAGCCTGGGGCCTTATTCACTATGACCAATACAAGCGCGTTACGCAGCACGACAGCGGCGTGAAATCGCCCTATGCCTATGCCATAAATGTCATTCCTTACGGTGACGTCATACGGTTACGGCAAGGAATCTCCTAAGTCATACAGAATAATGCCCCTGCAGGGCTAGCATGGGCCGGGGACAAATTGTCTCCGGGAAAGGATAAATACCCTTTCCCCGTTGTCAGTTTTATCCACCCTCCGAGCATGGCCTCGCCTGTGGAAAGCTTTATCCACGGGGAATAGCGAGGGGAATAGCGTTTCGACGGTTCTCTACGTCTGTGTTGCCATTACTAGAAAATAAACAATACTGACGAGATATTGACGCATCAACCTTCAATATTTTGATCAGTATATTAAATCTATGGTAATAGTTCGTTCTTTTTGCGACTATTTGCGGTCTGTTCTGGCAAACCATGGTCTTGCCCGGTACCTCTCTGGTAACTACCATCTGCCATTAGGCGTATAGATGCAAGGATCTATACATAATAGGAAACAATTGTAGGTAGGTTAGTAATTGTTAGTAATTCTATGTAGCATAAGGTTTTCACAGAATGTAGCAAAGTAGGTACAGCGTAATATTTTTAAAATGACCTTGATATGCACCGGCAAACCATCTCGTGAATTTTGAGGCTGCAAGGCATCCTTCAGCTCCTCGCACAGATATACCGCCATTTCTTTGTGGACGCGAAAAAGTCGGCGAAATTCGGTATCTGGCAAGTGGAACGGAATACTTGCATCCCTTATAACCCTCCTGTGTATTTTCCGTTCATTTTTATCAATGAATTGAGACGTAATGATGAAAAAATATGATCGAGACATTTTGTAAGCAAAGGAGAAATACTTTTATACCCACCTTCGAGATAGATGATAGTTATTCCCTGTCAAATGTCAATCGAAGAGTATTTTATCCACTCTTTCCCTAGTCCATGCTATGAAGCGGGAGTAGCGGGATATAATGTCCACGAAAAACGTCAAGTGGAAACATTTTATCCCTTTTCCCTGTTGCCATGCTATGTAAGGTGGAGAAGAGAATTATTTCCACCGACAAGTAGATAAAAACGGTGGAAAGACAATTTGTCCCCGGCCCATGCTAGCCCTGCTGGTCCACTGATGGAATGCGCTGGAATTGGCAGAGATTTTATCTTAACAATGTCATCGGTTGGCCTCACTGGTTTTCCGGTTCGTGGTCGCTATTAAAGAACCTTTATTCACTAGTGGATTTATTATCCAGAAGGTATTATTGTACCTGTCCTAAAACAAAACAACAGAATTAAAAAATAGTTCATTTATTAAAATTGTAAAATGATCTTGTCAATTACCTAGTACATCAGAAAATGATTTCTTAGATACACATAACATTAACAAAATATACATACTATCTCCGACAGCCCAACGTATTACCTACAGGTTGTTAGAAGATTACTCCTGAAAACTGAAAGATTCCTTAAAACATATTTTTAATGAAACTCACAAAACTTCGGTTGAATTTGCCATCGTAACTTGATTGTTAGGTTAGCTACGGCAGCCTATGTAGATGCATGCACTTTCAGACTTCTGGAGTATTCTATCCTTTTATTATGTACCTATCTACCTACAGTCAATATTGGTACCTATTGGACTGTCGTTTATGTCAGGAAAACCAACAGCCAACAAACCTGTGAACAAGAAACATACCTATTTAAAATTCACGATGCTATTTTGAATGCTACAGTTTGGTTTGAGACTTCAAGAGTGGATCGATTTGGGTGCGACTTTGTACTAAGGATATTGTTGTAATAGTTTTGTTTGTTGAGAACATTCGTAACCAGGAAAACATATTCCTACGTTACTTTTAGTCGGGTACCACGCAAAGCTCAGGACTTGTGTTAAATACAAATGTGTTTGTCTTGTTTCTTTTTATTTATTGACGGCTAAATAGCTAACTACAGTATCTCATCACCAAGGACATGTCTTGTGTGGATCAACCATTCTGAAGCCTTGGTATCGCGATCGTAACGTACAACGCAGCGGTATGCAGCATGCAGCGCCGGACACATAATCGTATGGAAAACGTCTAGTGTGGTCTTTCGTTATGTCGCAGTCTGCGTCAGTGGCGAGGAGCAAACGCGGTACTCTGCGCTGTGCGTTACGATCGCGAGACCAAGGATTGAGACGTGCCTTCAATAACACCGGCACGTCCGGCACCCATACCCAGAACACAGCAATGCGAGCATCACATTGCGGTGACAGTGATAGAAATTACCTATGATACTTAAATATAAATAAGTACTCACATTTACTCAATACCGGATGCGTCCAAATGAACATTAACATAACTGGCCCCCATGCTCTCTCGGTGACGCGGCGAGACAACGTGGCGTTTGGCATTCTCCCCAACCTCCACATCAGACTCGCACACGCCGCACTTGAGCTTCCCAAACTCGTAATAAACATACTTATTCCTAGCCAACATAGTTATATTGTGTTTCAGTTCTAAGTAGAAACGGAAGACGGATTCTGTGTTAGGTTTGATCACGAAATGCTGCGCGAACACCAAGTGCGTCAGCAGCGAACGAATGGAATTGAACACGCATTTGCAGGAGGTACAGGTGAAAGACGCGCCTTCGCTGTGCAGGATATAGTTTCCTTTCATGTAGACGCTGATTATATCACCCTTATTCTCCTGGACCTTAGCTTCGGCCACGGCTGTCTGGTGTTCGAACGAAGACAGGACATGCTTGACGCACAATTTAACGTCGGGGAATGTTTCATCGCAAAACTCGCACTTGATGCTGTTACCGACAACGATTCTATTCATGGTAAGTAGCTCGTCGCAACGGTGATTCGCGTCCGGGTAAAGCGCGGAGCGAATCAGCTTGGAAATGCTTTCGAAGTGGCCCTCACTCTCGAAGTGATCCACGATCGCTGCGTACGAAGGCAAGGCCACGTAATCAGGGCAGACGGCACAAACGTAAAGATTGCCAAAACTGGCGAAGTATTCAGCCGGACGACAATGATTCTTGTAAAGCATGCACAATTTCCGAGGCGCTGCATTACGAAGATGCTTCTTCTGCCGAATGTGGTTGAAGAGCACTTGTCGAGGCCCTTTCAAAGTGATGTCGCAGCAAGTGCAGTAGTTTCCCACTTTCCCCGAAGGCTTGATAAAGTTCTCCGTGATGATGTGGTCGTTTCGGTTCTGCGGCTTGCTGGAGCTAGCAAGGAATTTAGACCAGCTGAGGTCCTTCGGGCCCCAGTCTTCGGGGATTCCGTTGTCGTTCCTCCTAGCCTTCATGAAGAATTCGTCCGATAACCGAGCTAGATGCTTCTCATCTAAGATGTGCAGAATTATCTGCTCCACGCTTTCCGCGTCAACGTTACAAAGCTTGCAATGCCACCCGTTTTTGTGAGTCACAACCTCGTGCTTATGGAGAAACTGTTCGTTTACTTTCTTGATAGTTTCAATGGAAGGATCCTTATGCAGCGCGAAGGGAACGTGGGGATCCGATTGCAGGATGCAGGAAAGGTTGTGGGTGTGCGTATCGCTAAACACGTGGTTAAGAACACTATCGTAATGGAATCTCAAGGTATAATACTCGCAAGCGATGCAGAAGAAAGCTAGCTTCCCGGTGCGGTCATCGACCAGCGTCAGGAGCTTATGGTCCGTAAGTAACTTGAGGATAAGGTTCTCAATAGGTCCGTAGTAGCGAAACTTCTTCACTTGTTTAGGCTTTTCCGGCGTCTGATCGCTTTCGTCGTTTTCTATATTCTTGTTGGCATCCGTTGCGAAGTTTTGGTACACATTATCGCGAATGCTCATAATTATAGGAGCGACGGAGCTCGTCTGGGTACTGAAATCTATGTTCGCGACGTCCTGGCTCAAGATACTGAGCACTTCCGTGTAGAACTTGACAGCGGAGCCGATAGTAGCTTCCGACTTGTCAGGCAAGTGTTTCAGTAACGCAGAATTAAGTTTGGAATACGTATTCCTGTCGAGTTTTTCCGTCGGCTTGATGAGATGAGAGACATCGATGCTGTGGGTTTCACCGCACGCCATAGACGAAAGCCTTCGAGACATGTTCGGAAGAAGAATAGGCTCCGATACATCGATGCTCTCACGCTTCATTTTAGGCTTAGGCTGATGGATCTCGAGATCAAAATGCTTCTGAAGCGACTCCATCAATGGTTCCTCATCGTTCAGCTCGATCTCGACATTGCAATCAGTGCAGATATGCACCTGTTTCGCGTCTTCAGCGGTTAGCAACTCTGCTTTCAGCAGATCAGGCACCTCGCTGATCTGAAGACTGTTGAACCTCTGCCGTTGCAAGTTGCTCTTCTTCGCCGTCGTGAATATATACTCCACCTCGACGCTCTCCCGTTTCTGGGTGAAAATCTTCTTGTGCGTCGCATCGAGGCTACTCAAATACTTATGTAAAGCGGGATTGCTTTCAGTCAATGGGTGTGTGATGACGTAGCGAAAGTGCTTCGCCAGTCTTTTCACGTCTTCTAGCTTCCGAAAGGAAAGTACAGTCAGGTCCGCGACTCCTGTGGTGATTTCGTCAACCGTGTCTGTCATTTTGTAGTAAATAAAATAATGTGTGATCGAGACTGCGTCCTGGTCAGGCCAAGATATCGAGTCCCCTCTGTAGCCCACAAGAGCTTATAGAGTTATGAGTTGGTGCAAAATTTTGGTGCCCGTACGATGATAGCCAAAACTGTTTTTTGTGAAATGAAAATAAATGCCTCCAAAAAAGAATTTGTCAATTTTGGAATAAAAAATAATATGATTGTGGGGAATATCACGGCATTTCAAAATCTGAAACAAGAAAAAATAAAATCAGTTTTTTTTTTATTCTATTTTAGTGTTCCAGTTCACTTAGATTTTAATCAGTAGTTCATATTTTTTTATAAGCTAATTTATAACTTAGGAATTCAATCAATAGAGTAAGTGCTACCTAGTAAGAAGTACCTACATACTTAGTAAGTAAGTATGCATACAAACTTAGTCAGGCAGGACAGACTAAGACATAAAAGGAAGTTACATGGATAAGGAAAAAACCTATTAATATGATAGATAATTGAACGTACTACACTATTAAATTATGATTTACCCTACAATTATCCTTTACAAACTTGCTTACAGCTTTGTCTGAGTTTCTCAAACTAATATTTTATTTATCATTTTAAGTTTATAAAATTGTATTTATATGTATTTGGTTAGAAATCCATAAAGAGTATCATTATTTACATGCTGAAAACCATTTTTTTTAATCAAAATGAAACATAGCACTGCTTAGTTCCGTTAGGCCCAGAACACACGGTGAAACGAAACTGCAACTAAACCCTTTCGAAATTATTGATTTGAAACCAGTTTCAACCATTTTCCACACACGCTGCAACCACAACCATTTCGGTTTTCGTTGAGAAAAGACGTCTGCATAATGAGTTCTTCAAGTGACGAAGAAATTGTGGTTATGTAAATGAATGAAACGCAACGCGAATTTCTTGCACGCCGGTTTCAATGCGACTGATTTGCAACGCGTTTCAAACCGGTTTCAAACTGGGCGCGTCATGTGTGGTCTCTCAACGGAATCTATGGCAGAAACTTAAATGCAACTCAAAAGCAACTAATAGTTGCAGTCTCGTCATTTTTGCGTTTCACCGTGTGTTCTGGGCATTATAGGACGTTGTATGAAATGTCCAAGGATATTTTATTTATTCGTAAGACTGGGCAGACTGGCGAAACTATCGAACTAGACTCGTGCTTTTCGAAAAACGAATAATGTATGAATCGGGGGTCAAAATTTGAATCACGTTTCATACAAAACGAGATCTTCATCTTACGTAGAAACTACGTACATATTCTTTGAGACTGGGTACAACCCAGTCCTAAGACTCACAGGAATCAGTCTTGCAGGCTTGCAAGTCTGATTCCTGAAATTAAAAAAAAGTATTTGTGAGACAAGCCTCAATTTTTTTTTTTATTTCTTAGTAAAAATCTTTCGAAAGTCTATGCAGTATGCATTGGTCATGGTCATGAGTTAAACATATTTATAAAACATAATCTTTGTGACTAGTTATAATATGTGTGTTACACATCATAAGCCAAGTAAATGTGATTATTTGATAAAAATACTACCCAAACTTTTTTATTTTAACCAAGATAAAAATAACATTTAACTCTAGGCAAAATAAGATTGAAATAAACCTAACTGATAGTAGGCATTCAAATGACTCTTCTAAAGTTCAATAAACTGACACGTTATTGACAATTTTAAAAGTAGTTTGTGACTGTAGTAGTTCATTTTACGAATGTTAATAAATAATAGATTTTTATTAAAATCGATTATTTTTTTCTTATAATCGATTTTTTAGGGTCGATTTTTATTTTAATATTAATCGATTTTTAATAAATCGATTATTTAAATTACATGTTTAAATCCATTTTGAGAAACAGCTCGTTTAGAAGCGATGGATGAAAAAATCTTGCAAAATAGGACTGAACATTTGTGTATTTGGTTTCCTAATTCCTTACCTTGAAATTTTAAAGGAACATTGCTTTTGATTTTTAGTTTTGAATTGGTTATTTTTTTATTAGTATAATTTTATTTGATTTTAATCTGTTAAATTGTTAATATGAATCTCTTAGGTTTATTATTGGAATATGAAAAGCATGTACTTTTAAATAATACAAAAAAATAGTTTTTTTGCAAAAAGCGATTTATTTTTGAATAAAGAAAAATCGATTTTTATTTAATCGATTTTTTTTCCATTAATCTTACATCCCTAGTTCATTTACCCCCAAATTATTGACCTAAACTATAGTAGGTGCCAAATAACACTGCAATACAGGTCATTCACCCACCTTCACCACGATGTTGCAAAATTCAATTTATGTATGGTAAACAAACAGTACTACGAGATTCGAGCGATACCGTCTTAGCGACAGGTTTGTATGGAAAGCGACAGAATTAGCCATTCATAAATTGAATTTTGCGACATCGTGGTGAAGGTGAGCGAATGACCTGTATTGCGGTGTTATTTGGCACCTACTATATACAAATTTGGGGTCAGGCAGTCCGACAAGCTGTATCCACCAGCATACACCTAGGCCAGGCCTAAATCCACCTCTAGACTAGAAACTTGAGTTACATTACAATTACTATTAAACCAATTGAATACAGCTAATGTACAATTATACCATCATCATTTTCTTACCCTTGTCCCACGCTAAGTGGGGTCGGTACAACATGTCTTCGTCTTCCACTCTCCTCTATCAGTCGTCATCTCGGTGTTCACTCCTTTCTTACTTATATCTTCTTTCACACAGTCCATCCATCTTTTCTTAGGCCTACCTCTACTTCTACATCCGTCCACATTCATGTCTAGCACTTTTCTCGTAATATGGCTTTCTTCTCTCTGCATGACATGTCCATACCACACTAACCTATTACTCCTCAACTTGTCCGTTATTGGCGCTACTTTCAAACTTCCTCTTATATTCACAATATATGAAACCTATATCATAAGAACTTGTTACTATATTTCCAGCTATTTATGCTTTCTAGGTATGCTAGAAATATGGTTACAACTTCTTATGATATAGGTTTCATAATATTTCAAACACATTGGCATGCAAATGCATTATGATACTCTAAGCTAACCGATTTAAATAGTATCTCCGGGGAAGTAATGGAGGTGTATTAAAATTCATAACTAAATAATGCATGAGCGACATTTTATGATATCAGAGTACATAGGTAAGTACTGAGACAAATAGGAAAAACTAAATTACAATGTAATTTGTTGCCCTTTGCAGGAAGATAGTTTTTCCTTAGGTAGCCTACCAGTATATATATAGGTACCTAAAAACAAAAAATATGATTTTGTACGATATAATTGCTTTTCCACGATCAAATTAGCTCTGCTATTATTTAGAAAGATTGATAGTAATAATAAAAATAAAAGAAAACATGAAAAACCTAATGTTTCCACGAAAGTTTGTGGTTATGAATGATGAAGCAAGAATTTTTGGTAAACATGTTTTGATTGTTTTTGTAAAGAGAATAGTGATAAATGGATAACAATTTACCTGGTAGAGTTGATTTTGTGCATGGCAGCGTAACCGCCTTAGTTTTTATTTGGTACGGGCATTTGGAGATGGTGACATGACAGACAATATATGACATTTCTTTGCTTCGGGCGTGATTTTTTCGTTTTAATAGGGTTGCCGTAATTCAAATACTTCCCTAATTTTGTGGATGTTTAAATGCGCTTTGGCGTTTTGGCATAGCACTCAAGCATAGATTTCTTGCAGAAAATTTGAAGTCTGTGCTTTTCACTGAGTTTTGCAGTTTCTTAGGCCTTGGTTTAGTTTGATGTTGAGAAAATGTATTTAACTTCTAGCTGCATACCCTAATACCTATATAGTTATTCATTAGAGTATGTACCTGTACAGAAGTAGGTAGGTATGTACATACATAATCCGTTTTTTCCTCATGATATGTTATGTGTATGAAATACACACATGTAAATAACATTTAAAATGTTGCACTCTATTTATAAAAAAATACCCTACCTAATGTCACGTAACAGGCTTTTCATCTGTAATCTGTGGTTCATAGCGACTGATGGTGACGATTTTTTACTTTGGCACCTGTGCTTGATTGACTGACAGAAGTTCTGCTGTAATAAAATAGATGGCGGTATAACAAGCACGTTCTACAATCTACCAAGACACGGGATGGGAAGATTTCACGTTTATTGTGTATAGTATCCTACCTACCTACCATACAAAACTTTAAGGTCATAGAAAATAGTATGTACCTACAACTATTTTGTATGTATTAAACAAGTATAAAATGTGTGGAAGTATGTATGCCTGTAGAGTACTTAACCTACTAAACTATTTCTATTCGGTTAATCTATGCAGTTAGGTAATTATATAGGCATTCTATAAGTGACCTATGGTCGAATACTCAAACGCCACTCAAACCCCACTCAATTTTATTGTCATCTCTTACAAATGAGTAATGTCAAACAGAGGCAGAGCAATTTTAACTGGTGCTCAAATTTGAATGTCTTTTGAGTATTCCATCCTACCTTAACCCCTACGTTCACCCATCACCCGAGCTAAAATATATAGGTTACCTACCTACATGCTTCTCTAAGTGAATAAAACATTGAAAAACGTCAGTTTAACTTTATTTTATTAATAGATAAAACCTTAGCGTATTAGAAATTTCAAAATGATTATACCTACCTATATTATATATACCTATTATAATGAATTAGCTCCATCCATACATATGTACATAATATTCATTGAATCTAGAGGTACATAAACATAACTAGGTCCTACATGATAAATCATAAAATAACGTTTACACTAACTGCCACACTCATAAAGATAATCAACGCTTAATCTATTGACATCTCCCAAAAGGCAGACGTCATGGCTCAGTCGGTAGTAGCTCTGCTTTCCGTGCTGTGGGTCGTGGGTTCGATCCCCACCGAGAACAAACGTTTGTGTTGTAAGCATAGATGTTTGTTCTGTGTCTGGGTGTTTCTATGTATTATAAGTATGTATTTACAAAAAAATATGTATATGTATGTATTCTATCAGCCATCTAGTTCCCATCGTACAAGCTTTGCTTAGTTTGGGACTAGAAGGCGTTGTGTTAAGTGTCCGTGAATATATATTATATATTAAAAAAGTAATGAATAATGAATGCCAGAGACACCATTATGTTCAAGCACATAGGTATAATATAATACTTAAGTTTATTTATAAGGTATAAGTTTAAATGGTGTCTGTGTCCAGCAGTAAGAACGATACATAAACCATTATGATCTCTTAGAATAGGTACATTTAACACCAATGTTACAAAACTTACATTCAGCGAATAAATCATTTCATTTTTTTCTTTACACTGATAACTTTTTTTTAATATGAATAACTCATAAAACAAGCAGATGGCCGACGCCTCTGCGTATAACGATGCATTGTCTGACTACGCCGTCTGAGGACGATCACTGTGAGGCATCGCACTATGTCCATACCAAAGAATATATTAGGTAGGTACGTAGTTCCCACGTAAGAAGCGGGAATCCCATTCTACCAAAATTACACACTGAAAATCTCGTTTTGTATGAAACGTGATTCAAATTTTGACCCCCGTTTCATACATTGTTCGTTTTTCGAAAGCACAAGTCTAGCTCGAGAGTTTCGCCAGTCTCATCCATACTGTCCATAACTGTGTATCAGAATTTGTATCAGCTCATTCAGTGTTCTTGGATTGTTTGACTTTAGGCTTTCTCTTTCTCGGCATTGGCGGCTCTTCGAGCTTATTCATTGCTTGAGCTAGCATACCCTGAAAGTCTTTAACAACTGGCTTATAATGTTTATTCTTCAGTGGTTCCATGATCTTTTTCAGAGGAGTATCTCCTAAAAGGTGGGCTAGAGGGTTGGCTGTTACTAATCTCTTACCCCCCGCAAGGTTAATGTACTCGGACTTCGGTGGTTCATCTTTCTCCTCGTTTATATCGTCAGCATCGACTTTTATTATCTTGAAGTACGGCGCTTGATTGTCCATAGTAGCGACGTGGATCTTGGACCCTTTAGGCATTTTCGGGATGACTATTTTAGTTGGGACTACTTTCGAAAACTCCTCTGTGCCTTCGAGAGAAATCTCGTGAGCAACTTCCATGTTGTTGCCATCATTATCGTAATCTTGGAAGCTCTCAACGTAGTTATGGTCCTGATAATCGGGCAAAATGGATTCGTTGTCAATGAGCTTTACGCTAACGTTTGTTTTCACATAGTGCTCATGTTTAAATCTCTCAGGCATTTTGAGAGAAATAGGTAGGAGCATTGGCTCTTCTTTGAATTTTGTCAGTTTGATCATTGGTTTTATCTTGTAGCCAGTACAAGGGGTTATGCTAATTAAGCCAGCTCTTGCTTTCCCCAGTGCTTCATTGACGTCAGGTGTGAAGTTCTCTAGGAAGTTTTTTACTGATATGGTCTCATCTACAGCCTTTATTGTTGCTGGAACCTCTGACTTATCCATTTCAACTTTTTTCAAGGATATTGTGAATTTCTCAGGTTTTTTCGATGGGATATTTTCATCGATTGGTACATCATCTAGCTTCTTTTTCTGGAGTATATTCTTCAAAGTCTCTGTCAATTTAGAGCTAGCATGCTCCTTGTTAATGTGTTTGGTGAGATCATCTTTTGAGTGAAACTTTTGCAAGCACTTTACGCACTCAACCTCTGGATTTTTGTTGTGAAGACTCATGTGGTTTTGGTAGTTTTGGTAGGTGTAGCAATTTTTGTTGCAAACTTCACAGGAGAACAAATTTTTTGACCCAAAGTTTTTCTTCCACGCTTGAGGTCTTTTCATCTTCTTCTTAATAGCACGCTTTCTTACCTCTAACAGTGGCTCTTCGTCTGATGAGTAAATAAGAACCGGCTCCGTGTTAGCTAAATTCTTAGATAGTTTACTCTTTCTTTGTTTTGCTTTCAGCTTTCTTTTTACTGGTTTCTTATCTTCCTCAGTTTCTGCCTCAGTAGCATCAGTGTTGGACTCTTTCTGTGTTCCATCATCACTATCCAAATAATACATCTCATGGGGCACAACACATTCTGGTGTGAAAGGTTTATCTGATTTCCTTGCAGTGAAGAACACATGGTATTTATCATTGAATTCGACAAAGCCCACACTCTGATGATCTAGCTTGATATGAAGTGTGAAGGATTTCCGCACCCGAAACTTTTTATTGCAAATTTTACATGTGTAAGGCTGAAGGTCCTTATGCCTCGTGAAGAAATGAGCAAAGAGCTTCTGCGGGTGCTTAAAGATGACATCACACTCGACACATTTATATTTGTACAGGTGGAAGTTGGGTTTGTGGACGCGAACAATGTGTTTTTTCAAGGGAAGCTGTCCATAGAACTCTTTTAAACAGAAGGTGCATCGTATAACATTCATATCTAAGGGATGCTCCTGTCTCTGATGTGAGGAGAGCTCATCAATAGATTCACAAACCGTACCACAATCTGCACATCTAAAAGCCTTGCAATTTTTTTTGTGTGTTTTGAATAACTTTACATGGACTTCTATACCACAATCAGTACAAGCTGTAACTTTGTCTTCTTTGTACTCGTAAGCACCTAAGCACTTTTTAGTAGATTTTAAATGTCTTGCTAGTTGTTTTTTTTGCATAAACAGCCCTGAGCATAGATCACACACATACCCTTGGCATTTCTTCTCTTCAACATGCTTCATATGAGCCTCCAAAGAGGGAGATTGAAAATGGCATGAGCAAATAATTTTTTTTCTGCTAGAATTATGTAGAAACTCCACCACTTTAAAATTAAGAATGGCCGTCAGAAACGGCAAACATTTTATAAAGCATCCATCTTTCTCATTGTCGTGTTGTTTACGTTCATGCTCTTCTAAAACTAAATGTTTATGGAATTTGACATTACACTGGGAACAGGAATACCAGTTGTTTCGCTCAAAATGTTTCCTTTCATGGATAATAAGTCTACCCCCATCTAAGAAAGCTTTAGTACAGTAGCGGCAGCACCTTAGATCCATCAGGTGGGTATCCCGAATGTGAGCTGCATAATCCAAAATGTTTGTGTATGTACTGTTACAGAACTGGCAATTCTTGCGGCTCAACACACTGTGCATATGCTTGACGTGAAGATCTAGATCCTCCGCATCCAGGAACTCTGCGTAACAAGTCGCGCATGTCGTGTCAGGCATAAGCAACGTCATTTCATGGAAATCGTCTATATATGGGTCTTCAGACTTCATGTTTAGCGTCTGGTTTTAGCCTCAAGATAATTATACCGTCTTTACATAAACAGAAGAATATTATTCTTCTGTTTTTATACGTAGAAAGTGTTGTCTGCTAGGTACTCTTTGCTCGCTTTTATGTTACCTTCCTACTATGTGGAGATACGTTTGGAAGAGCAGCGGCAGCTGCAACGGTGCGAGATTCTTCAAAATGTTTTATCTTGACGAGGAGACGACGTTCTTTACCACATGTTTACTGTTTATCACTATGATGATTGCCTTCGTTACGAGGAGGAACGATACCAATCATTTACCTATTATTGATTTGATTTATTTTGGTTACCTATTATTTTTGTTGTATGTAGTACAATACGGGTGCCGTCATTTCACAACCATGGAAAACACAACCCCGGAATGTACAGTCAGGAATTGACGTATAATTTGGCAGCCAATTCCATGGTTGTGCAATCTCGGGACGTGTTTTCCAGGCCGTACAATGTTTTGCACAGGGTGGGAATAGGGTCCGGTTATTGTACAACCATGGAATGTACAGCCTGTGAAAACACAGCCGTGGAAAGCGCAGTTAGGAATGCACGACCGTGGAATTCATGTATAAAATACATGAATTCCACGGTCGTGCTTTCCTGACACGTGCTGAGTTTGTACAGCCCGATTTTGCACAGCCCGGTAAAACACAACCATGGAATTCATGTATTAAAAAAAAACAAAAAAATACATCAATTCCATGGTCGTGCATTCCCGACACGTGTAGGGAATTCACGCCCGTGGAAAGCACAACCATGGAATTGATGTACTTGCTCCTGATTGGTCGATTTATTCTATGCTTTGTTCAGATGTAACTACAGAGTAAAAATGGTACTAGTGTGAATTTAGTGATTAGTAAAGCACAGGCTATCAAAGGTATTAAACAGATTAGAAATATAACGATTGAAAAGCATAGAGAAAAACAACAAAGTTTATTTTTTATCAGATTTTATGGATGGGCTCGCTTCGCTCGCATTTTTTTATAAACAAACCTAACCTAACCTACCTACCGATTGCGAAGTTGACTATATATACACACTAATAAAAAATATAGGTACCTACCTAAGTAAAAATGAAATATTTTGTTCTGTTTACGTTCCCTTTTAATCGTTCAATCGTTCACATAGTCAGGCAAGTAAGTGTAAACAAAGCATAGGTGATGACGTATTTTGGCATCCAATTCCCAGGTTGTACATTCCGTGGATGTGCATTCCCGACACGTGCTGAGCTTTCACAGCCATGGAAAACACAACCAAGGAATGTACAGCCCTGGAATTCGATGCCATTTGGCAGCCAATTCCATGGCTGTGTATTCCCACCCTGTGCACAACATTGTACGGCCTGGAAAACACGTCCCGAGATTGCACAACCATGGAATTGGCTGCCATAATATACATCAATTCCTGACTGTACATTCCGGGGTTGTGTTTTCCATGGTTGTGAAATGACGGCACCCGTGGGAATACACAGCCATGGAATTGGCTGCCAAATGGCATCGAATTCCGGGGCTGTACTTTCCTTGGTTGTGTTTTCCATGGCTGTGAAAGCTCAGCACGTGTAGGGAATGCCCATCCACGGAATGTACAACCTGGGAATTGGATGCCAAAATACGTCATCACCTATGCTTTGTTTACACTTACTTGCCTGACTATGTGAACGATTGAACGATTGAAAGGGAACGTAAACAGAACAAAATATTTCATTTTTACTTAGTACTATATATACACACTAATAAAAAATATAGGTACCTACACCTATATTTTTTATTAGTGTGTATAGGTATATAGTCAACTTCGCAATCGGTAGGTAGGTTTGTTTATAAAAAATGCGAGCGAAGCGAGCCCATCCATAAAATCTGCTAAAAAAATAAACTGAAGTTCTTTTTTTTTTACGAAAGATCGACTTTCACAAATGAGTAGGTTAGGTTAGGTTTGTTTATGAAGGGGTGCTAGGTCGGGTAACCTCCAAGAGGTCTGCGCTGTTACTTGTCCCCTGGGATTCGTCCTGGGGGAACGGTAGCAGTCGCGGATTGGTGCACCCTGGTAAACACCGCTAATAACTTCTCACTCGTGGGATCTTGTTAGCGGTGGCCAATAACTCGACACGGTGGGCCTCTCCGCGTGTCCCTCTGAGTAGCAGAGGGCACAGTGTGATGAGGCAGGGTAGACTTCGGTCTACCCAGGTGGGTCCGGGCCCCCTTGTTTGGTGGCCCGGACGACCTTCTGGGACCTGGTCCCAGAAGGGGGCGGCGAAGCGCGCGCGGGGGGACGCGGAACTCTCCTGCGCCGCTTCGTGGGGGACGAGCGGTCCCATAGAAGGCGGCGAAGCGCGCGCGGGAGGACGCGGAACACTCCTGCGCCGCTTCGTGGGGGGGCCTTGGGCCCCCGAGCGGGGAAGAGGGCGCGGGACGACGCGGAACTGTCCCGCGCCGCTCTGACGCATGGTGGCGAATGGCGGGGCCGACATGGAGCCCCGGCCCCGCATTGCACACATTCGCCACCTTTGCGGGCGGACGGGAACGGCCGAGTCGCTTGCCGTTCCCAGGCCCCACCCTGAAGGGGAGGGGCGTGCGGGCCCCGCTGTAATGGCGGGCTTCGTCGGGGAGGGACTGGATGTAAAGGCTCTGCCGGTTTCCCAGTCCCCCCCACTAAGACGACGCAGGAGCGCCGCTGGGTTTTTAGTGGGTATACCGGCCTTGGGGAGGCCGGGGAGTCCCACATACCCCCCTTGTCACTCTCCAGTGGAGGGGGGATGCGTCATTTGCATTTTCCCAGCGCAAAAAAAAAAAAAAAAAAAAAAAAAAAAAAAAAAAAAAAAAAAGGTTTGTTTATGAAAAATGCGAGCGAAGCGAGCCCATCCATAAAATTGGCAAAAAAATAAAATCTTCATTTTTGACCGAACGCTAAGTTGACTGATTGCGAAGTTGACCATAAATAAGCCGTACTTTACTAATCACTAAATTCACACTAGTACCATTTTTACTCTGTAGTTACATCTGCACGAAGCATAGAATGAATCGACCAATCAGGAGCAAGTACATCAATTCCATGGTTGTGCTTTCCACGGGCGTGAATTCCCTACACGTGTCGGGAATGCACGACCATGGAATTGATGTATTTTTTAGTTTTTTTTTTATACATGAATTCCATGGTTGTGTTTTACCGGGCTGTGCAAAATCGGGCCGTACAAACTCAGCACGTGGGTCCGGTTATTGTACAACCATGGAATGTACAGCCTGTGAAAACACAACCGTGGAAAGCGCAGTCAGGAATGCACGACCGTGGAATTCATGTATAAAATACATGAATTCCACGGTCGTGCTTTCCTGACACGTGCTGAGTTTGTACGGCCCGATTTTGCACAGCCCGGTAAAACACAACCATGGAATTCATGTATAAAAAAAAAAACTAAAAAATACATCAATTCCATGGTCGTGCATTCCCGACACGTGTAGGGAATTCACGCCCGTGGAAAGCACAACCATGGAATTGATGTACTTGCTCCTGATTGGTCGATTCATTCGGGTCCGGTTATTGTACAACCATGGAATGTACAGCCTGTGAAAACACAACCGTGGAAAGCGCAGTCAGGAATGCACGACCGTGGAATTCATGTATAAAATACATGAATTCCACGGTCGTGCTTTCCTGACACGTGCTGAGTTTGTACGGCCCGATTTTGCACAGCCCGGTAAAACACAACCATGGAATTCATGTATAAAAAAAAAAAACTAAAAAATACATCAATTCCATGGTCGTGCATTCCCGACACGTGTAGGGAATTCACGCCCGTGGAAAGCACAACCATGGAATTGATGTACTTGCTCCTGATTGGTCGATTCATTCTATGCTTCGTTCAGATGTAACTACAGAGTAAAAATGGTACTAGTGTGAATTTAGTGATTAGTAAAGTACGGCTTATTTATAGTCAACTTCGCAATCAGTCAACTTAGCGTTCGGTCAAAAATGAAGATTTTATTTTTTTGCCAATTTTATGGATGGGCTCGCTTCGCTCGCATTTTTCATAAACAAACCTAACCTAACCTATTCATTTGTGAAAGTCGATCTTTCGTAAAAAAAAAGAACTTCAGTTTATTTTTTTAGCAGATTTTATGGATGGGCTCGCTTCGCTCGCATTTTTTATAAACAAACCTAACCTAACCTACCTACCGATTGCGAAGTTGACTATATATACACACTAATAAAAAATATAGGTACCTACCTAAGTAAAAATGAAATATTTTGTTCTGTTTACGTTCCCTTTCAATCGTTCAATCGTTCACATAGTCAGGCAAGTAAGTGTAAACAAAGCATAGGTGATGACGTATTTTGGCATCCAATTCCCAGGTTGTACATTCCGTGGATGGGCATTCCCGACACGTGCTGAGCTTTCACAGCCATGGAAAACACAACCAAGGAAAGTACAGCCCCGGAATTCGATGCCATTTGGCAGCCAATTCCATGGCTGTGTATTCCCACCCTGTGCAAAACATTGTACGGCCTGGAAAACACGTCCCGAGATTGCACAACCATGGAATTGGCTGCCAAATTATACGTCAATTCCTGACTGTACATTCCGGGGTTGTGTTTTCCATGGTTGTGAAATGACGGCACCCGATTCATTCTATGCTTCGTTCAGATGTAACTACAGAGTAAAAATGGTACTAGTGTGAATTTAGTGATTAGTAAAGTACGGCTTATTTATGGTCAACTTCGCAATCAGTCAACTTAGCGTTCGGTCAAAAATGAAGATTTTATTTTTTTGCCAATTTTATGGATGGGCTCGCTTCGCTCGCATTTTTCATAAACAAACCTTTTTTTTTTTTTTTTTTTTTTTTTGCGCTGGGAAAATGCAAATGACGCATCCCCCCTCCACTGGAGAGTGACAAGGGGGGTATGTGGGACTCCCCGGCCTCGGCCCCAAGGCCGGTATACCCACTAAAAACCCAGCGGCGCTCCTGCGTCGTCTTAGTGGGGGGGACTGGGAAACCGGCAGAGCCTTTACATCCAGTCCCTCCCCGACGAAGCCCGCCATTACAGCGGGGCCCGCACGCCCCTCCCCTGCAGGGTGGGGCCTGGGAACGGCAAGCGACTCGGCCGTTCCCGTCCGCCCGCAAAGGTGGCGAATGTGTGCAATGCGGGGCCGGGGCTCCATGTCGGCCCCGCCATTCGCCACCATGCGTCAGAGCGGCGCGGGACAGTTCCGCGTCGTCCCGCGCCCTCTTCCCCGCTCGGGGGCCCAAGGCCCCCCCACGAAGCGGCGCAGGAGTGTTCCGCGTCCTCCCGCGCGCGCTTCGCCGCCTTCTATGGGACCGCTCGTCCCCCACGAAGCGGCGCAGGAGAGTTCCGCGTCCCCCCGCGCGCGCTTCGCCGCCCCCTTCTGGGACCAGGTCCCAGAAGGTCGTCCGGGCCACCAAACAAGGGGGCCCGGACCCACCTGGGTAGACCGAAGTCTACCCTGCCTCACCACACTGTGCCCTCTGCTACTCAGAGGGACACGCGGAGAGGCCCACCGTGTCGAGTTATTGGCCACCGCTAACAAGATCCCACGAGTGAGAAATTATTAGCGGTGTTTACCAGGGTGCACCAATCCGCGACTGCTACCGTTCCCCCAGGACGGATCCCAGGGGACAAGTAACAGCGCAGACCTCTTGGAGGTTACCCGACCTAGCACCCCTTCATAAACAAACCTTTTTTTTTTTTTTTTTTTTTTTTTTTTTTTTTTTTTTTTTTGCGCTGGGAAAATGCAAATGACGCATCCCCCCTCCACTGGAGAGTGACAAGGGGGGTATGTGGGACTCCCCGGCCTCCCCAAGGCCGGTATACCCACTAAAAACCCAGCGGCGCTCCTGCGTCGTCTTAGTGGGGGGGACTGGGAAACCGGCAGAGCCTTTACATCCAGTCCCTCCCCGACGAAGCCCGCCATTACAGCGGGGCCCGCACGCCCCTCCCCTGCAGGGTGGGGCCTGGGAACGGCAAGCGACTCGGCCGTTCCCGTCCGCCCGCAAAGGTGGCGAATGTGTGCAATGCGGGGCCGGGGCTCCATGTCGGCCCCGCCATTCGCCACCATGCGTCAGAGCGGCGCGGGACAGTTCCACGTCGTCCCGCGCGCTCTTCCCCGCTCGGCGGCCCAAGGCCCCCCCACGAAGCGGCGCAGGAGTGTTCCGCGTCCTCCCGCGCGCGCTTCGCCGCCTTCTATGGGACCGCTCGTCCCCCACGAAGCGGCGCAGGAGAGTTCCGCGTCCCCCCGCGCGCGCTTCGCCGCCCCCTTCTGGGACCAGGTCCCAGAAGGTCGTCCGGGCCACCAAACAAGGGGGCCCGGACCCACCTGGGTAGACCGAAGTCTACCCTGCCTCATCACACTGTGCCCTCTGCTACTCAGAGGGACACGCGGAGAGGCCCACCGTGTCGAGTTATTGGCCACCGCTAACAAGATCCCACGAGTGAGAAGTTATTAGCGGTGTTTACCAGGGTGCACCAATCCGCGACTGCTACCGTTCCCCCAGGACGAATCCCAGGGGACAAGTAACAGCGCAGACCTCTTGGAGGTTACCCGACCTAGCACCCCTTCATAAACAAACCTAACCTAACCTACTCATTTGTGAAAGTCGATCTTTCGTAAAAAAAAAGAACTTCAGTTTATTTTTTTAGCAGATTTTATGGATGGGCTCGCTTCGCTCGCATTTTTTATAAACAAACATAACCTAACCTACCTACCGATTGCGAAGTTGACTATATATACACACTAATAAAAAATATAGGTACCTACCTAAGTAAAAATGAAATATTTTGTTCTGTTTACGTTCCCTTTCAATCGTTCAATCGTTCACATAGTCAGGCAAGTAAGTGTAAACAAAGCATAGGTGATGACGTATTTTGGCATCCAATTCCCAGGTTGTACATTCCGTGGATGGGCATTCCCGACACGTGCTGAGCTTTCACAGCCATGGAAAACACAACCAAGGAAAGTACAGCCCCGGAATTCGATGCCATTTGGCAGCCAATTCCATGGCTGTGTATTCCCACCCTGTGCAAAACATTGTACGGCCTGGAAAACACGTCCCGAGATTGCACAACCATGGAATTGGCTGCCAAATTATACGTCAATTCCTGACTGTACATTCCGGGGTTGTGTTTTCCATGGTTGTGAAATGACGGCACCCGGTAGTAGCAGGTAGTAGTAGGGATATTCGATATACATCGATATTTACAATGCGATACATCGAATCGATCCGATGTTTTGAAATGCTTTCGATATACTCGATGTATCGATGTTTTTTCAGTTTTTAGTAGAAAAACATCGAATCGATTATAACCAATTAATTTCATAAAAACTCAAGTTTGACCACTAAAATGTTACCAAAATTTTTTTTCCTATTTGTTTATTAAAAGAAAAGTTTATTATTCAATAGTGCACTGACAATATATAGTGTCGTTGCGGCCATCGTGTAGTAAAAAATTATGTTGGCAGCACTGCACACGAGTCAGTGATTAAAAAAACCTGTTTATGTCGTGTCGGCCGGCGAGCTTCTAGATCACCATCACCCCCATTTTCCAGCGTAGGTATATGAATCGGATTCACACAGTTGTTATTTCTTAAAACTAAAACGTCTTCTTTATGAAATTCTCATTCAAGTTAAACCGCAAATCATGCAAATCACAGAGGACATAAAGGACAGCAAAATCATAGTAATGGTTCCGTTTTTTACCCTTTGGGTACGAAACCTTAAAAAAGTACTCGATGTTTACAAAATATCGATGTTTTCACCCGATACATCGAATGACATCGATGTACGGTTCTGATGTATCGAATCGAAAAAAACATCGATGTTTTTTCAAAGTGGACACCCCTAGGTAGTAGGTAAACACACGTAAGTAAAGTAAACCCAGAACCAGAACCAGAACCAGGGGGGGGACAGTTTCAAAGACCGGTCAAGTGGAAAATGATATAGCGCCATCTATTTTTTGCATCCGAAGTTTTTAGTTAATATTTGTCGCGATAGATGTCAGCACAAATAAACTCTATGGTCTCGTTGATGAAGAGTCTCCTTGATATTCGATGCTCTATGGAAGAAACATGGTGGAAACTATCGCAAATTTTCCCAACGGTTCTTTGCTTTGATTGAGTTGCGTTGCGTTTTCCTGGAGTTTATTGTGTTTTTGTGTTGTTTTGTGTTATAAGTTGCGTTCTGGTGCTCCCCATTTGCGTCGAGATACTCCGCATGTACGTCGAGGTGCTCCGCAACTAGTGATTTGCACATTATCTTCGAAAAGACGCTTTTTTTTCTCTGCGAAAGGACGCTTGTTTTCTGTGCGAAAGGACGCTTATATTACTTGCGAAAGTACGCTGTTTTGTGTAAATTTGTGCATTATCTGCGTGCCAGTACCAGGTGGTTACAAAATTTACGATGCCGCAGCTATGTGCCTTTGGGTGCAAACCCACTGGTAAGTTATTTTTTGTACTTCAGTAGGTTTTTGTAGGTAGGCAGGCACTTACCTACTAGCTAGCTATGAGGATAGAGGTATCTGATAAATAATCTGAATAATAATACTACCTCACAATAATAAATGATCTATCATCACTCATTACTTCATCAGAAACTTGAGTGACTACCGGTTTATGCTGATAGCCACTCGAGATACTGGTAGAAACTTTTTACCTACTATGGTTAATTGGCTCAATATTCTGATTTTAGGTGTTCCTGTGCATCGATTCCACAATTATGAAAAATTTCCTGAGCGCTTTAAGTTATGGGTTACTCTTTGTGGAGGAAAACTAGATGCAGCATCTGACTATGAATGCTATCAGAAGAAAATAGTTTGTGACAAGCATTTCACAGACAAAGATCGCAATCGAAATAAACGACTCAATGCTTTAGCAGTACCTTCACTCTTTCTATCTGGTAAGAGTTACTTTTTTGTTATTATTTCATCGAAACTAACAAAATGATAGGTCACGGTTTTGCCAGTTTTATAGTTTTTACTACAACTCAAAACCTATTTCACCTAGAATAAAAATAAAAACTGTGTTTGAATGTCTAAATATGATATGACACCCCACTTGATATTTTTGTTCGACTTTATTTTTTTTTACTCCCTTTGAAGCCTTTTAACTTTACAACCTTTTGACTGATTTACTTCATTTACAGGCATAACAGCATGTGAGGACCTGACTTCAAATGTAATGGAGTCATCTTTGCTACATCAACTTCCCATGATAAGTATGTACTTACCTACCTACTTATACTATGTTTTTTATTCCTCTTTTTTTGTCAGTGTCCTTGTGGTTAAGCTCAGTCCTGCCTCCGTCCTAGTCAGTAATATTTTTCACTATATGTATAAAAATCTTTTAGTAGTAGACCCCTATTTGTGAATTAACTGAGGCCAACCAATAAAACCAACCAATTTCTGTCCTCAAGCAGAGTAATGATCGCATTGCTGAGTGAAATGTATTACTGTCAGAGCAATTACAAGCAAATGAGACTTAACACTTTTACGTCTTAGAATGATGAACGCAATGCAGTGCCCTGCTGGGTACATTATGAGTGGATGAGCTTGGCTGGTTAATGAATTGTTAGGTAATACAAGCAGATAAATGCTTGTTCTTCCTTCTTCTTCTTCTAACTTAAGAGCTCAGCTCTTGTCGGTGTAATTATGCAGTTCTCGCCATTTGTTCCTTTCCAGTGCAGTTTCCTTGACGTCCTTATACGACATGACAGCGATCTTTTCCTTCAGCTGGCTCGTATAGCTTTTACGCGGTCTTCCCCTTCCTCTCTTTCCTTCTACCTTTCCTTCAATGATATTTTTAATCAAACTGTCATGTCGTATGAGGTGTCCTATCATTTTTCCTCTCCGGTTTTCAATAACCCTCATAAGGGCTCTTTCCTCATTTAGCCTACTCAGTACTTCCACGTTAGTAACTTTCTCCGTCCAGCTTATCTTTTCCATTCTCCTCCAGCACCACATCTCAAATGCTTCCAGATACTCTCTGTCTTTTTGAGTCATTGTCCATGTCTCACACCCATATAGGGCTATACTCCAAACGTATGTTTTAATAAATTTTTTCTTAACTGTTTTTGACATTTTTGTTCTTCCACAAAAGTTAAAAAAAACTTCTGCAACAGAACAATATTATGTCAATGACTCAAATTTATTATATTACAGGTACACCAGCAAGTGGAGAACTATTGAATACTACTGAAATAGCTGATAGAAGCAGTCAGACTTTGCTTCATCAACATTCTACGACAGGTAACATACAATACACATAATATTACTCTAAAATAAATTTAAAATGGTTTCCCCTTAAATATAGTAGAAAAGTTAGCTTGTGTAAGAGTCTCGAGAGGCACTACCACTAATGCGCAACGCTTATATTGTTTTGTTTGGTTTGAAGGATACCAGTGCATTTATAATTTTCAAAGAGGGAGGTGCCCAAAATGCTGGTCTGATCTGGTGTCCATTTGTTCCAATATCCAATAGTAATATATCCATCTTACAGAGAAAGTAACTATGAAATTGATGTACATAATGTATATTGACAAAAAAGTTTAATGAATTTATTTTATCATTTCAGAGCTTACTTCTCAAGCAGATGTTCGTGTGCTTGATGAGCACAACTATACCGCTGCTAGCAGACAGAACCTACTTGTGCATAAACGTAAGTGTTATTTTACTTTTTATACCGACTATGTGGAGCAATTTATTGATTGTTTGTTTGTCTGCATTGAATAGGCTCTGAAACTACAGGACAGATTTAAAAAATTCTTTCACCGTTGGAAAGCCACACTATCCCCGAGTGACATAGGCTATATTATATTATTAAAAAAAATTAGGGATCCTAACTAAAGCTGGGTTTTCACAGTCAGAGTTGGCTCGGACCGAGTGCACTCCGATGTCTACTTGAACGCTATTCGTATCGTGTCGGTATCAGACCGCGAGATCTAAGTTCGGGACGAACTACTTAAAGTATGAGGTAATAACTAAGCACTAATCATTATTTTTTCTGTTGTAGGCACTGGACCAAGTTTCAACTGCGCCCAACTCAGCAAGATGCGCACCCAAATAAAGTGCTTACGGAGTCAAGTTTGCCGCTTAAGAAAAAATCAAACTTTCAAAGCCAGCTTGGCCAATGCCCAAAAATTGACCAATAGTTTAGCTTTTCAACAAGTTGTGAGCAGAATGTCAAAACCATCGCAGTTGTTTGTAAATATGCAAATACAGGCGTCGAAAAGACCAAAAGGCAGGCGCTTCACAATTGAAGAAAAAGTATTGGCATTGTCCTTATATAAAAAAAGCCCAAAATGCTATGCGCTTTTGCATAAGTATTTTACTTTGCCCTCAGCAAAAGCAATGAAACGGCTTTTAGGAAAAATAAAATTACATCCTGGAATTAATCCAATAATTTTCGAGAAAATTAAGAATTCCATTGCTGAAAAAGATACCATGGATAAACTATGCAGTTTAGCGTTCGACGAAATGTCTCTTACTACGCAAATCAACTACAATGCTCAAAAAGACACTTTAGAAGGATTTGCCTCAAACAACGAAAGCAAATTTGCTGACCATGCGCTGGTATTTATGGTTAAAGGAATCAAACAAAATTTTAAACAACCAATTGCCTATTACTTTACCAGTTGTTTAAATAAATTTGAGTTGAAGAAACTAGTAAAAACAGTCATTCGCCACGCACAGGATTCTGGCCTAATCATAATAAACACTGTATGTGACCAGAGCACTGTAAATGTTAGTGCTATAAATGAACTTGTAGAAGAAAAAAAAGCAAAGTATCTGCGTCTGGGAAAAGAGTGGCGGTATGATTGTTTTTCCGTTAGGGGCCGCACTATCATTCCTCTGTTTGATACTCCGCATTTAATTAAAGGTATAAGAAATAATTTAATTACGAAAGATTTAATGTACACAACCAACAATAAAGAAAAAACTGTTAAGTGGGAGTACTTTCAAAGAGTCTATGATGCCGACAAATCATATGGGGAACTCAAGCTTCTTCATAAGATAACAGAGGAGCATATTAATCCAGAAAAAATTAATAAAATGCGAGTGAAGACTGCAACACAGTTATTTAGCCACAGTGTTGCAGTGGTCACTGAGCACTTGACTGCCAGAGGAGATCTTCCAGAGGAATGTCGGCAATTGGTTGACATAACTGTCCTGCTAAATAATTTGTTTGACTCCTTAAACGTGTGCACTTTGCACATACCAGATGGCAAAGTTTACAAGGGAGCTGTGAAAAAAAACTCACCTCACCACAAACTATGGAATGAAAGTAAAAAAGTTTTAAAAACCACAAAATTTATACAGAAAAAGATCTCCGGTAACAAAATCCGATTAATGGAAACTACTGTACCATCAATAAAAAATTTAATAAAAATCATTGAGGGAATGGAAGCAATTTGGCAAGTGTTAAGTAAAAAGTTTGGTCTGGATGCAATGCTGACAAGGAACTTTAATCAAGATCCCGTTGAAAATTTTTTTGGAAATATCAGGAGCTATGGAGTCCGAAACAATGCCCCTAACACAATATCATTTGAGGGTGCATTTAAAGCATTGCTTTTAAATAATTATAGCGCGCCTCATTCTAGTAGAGCAAATTGTGAAGAGGATGGTAGTAACTGCTTACAAAATCTGGATTTTTTTCTAAGAGAAGACATACCTAATGAAACTTCTGATATTTCTGAAAAAAGTATTCATTATAATGAAGATATATGTGTAGATTTAAGTTTAACTCAAGAAGATGCAGGCCAAAGAAATTATGTTTGCGGATGGGTCTTGACCAAGTGTTTAAAAAATGTTTGTAAATCTTGCCAGCAATGCCGACAGACTTTACTATGTAATAATAGCACTACCAGAACTAACGCATTTATAAGAGCAAAAGAATATTGCAACAAAAACTGGCTATGCTATCCTAGCCAAGATGCTGAAAATTGCTTCCGCGATGTACAAAACGTATGCAAATCATTTTTGAAACAAAATGTACCTAAAAAAGAAGTGAAGAAAACCATAATAATATATTGCGATTTATTTGTTGACTACCCTTTTAAATGCGTCACACATAAAGATTTACTTAAAGAATACTTTTTAAAATGTACAATTAATGTTATTGTATACAGTTGGTGCAGAACCGTAAATCGGATTTTGTCTGGAAAAATAAAGTATGAAGGCGAAGAGGATATTAAAAAGAGCGCTGCCGATTACTATAATAAGCACAAACATTATAAAAATAGAAAATAAATTAATGTATTTAAAAACGTGAATTTTATTGACACTGCTGTTTTCAAAAAAAATTGACATTGTGTGCTTTTGTTGTTTCTTTTAATTTTCATAATGTGATTGCTTGCTTTACAACATATTAGCACACTAGAACCAAGTAGGTAGGAAAATTATGGTATCGTTTCTCTTGTTGTATTTTTCTAAACTAAACTAATTTGACAGCTCTAAAATTATAGCAGTCTTTTCCGTTCCAGTTTATGACAAAGGGACGACGGCAACATTTTTAGTGCTGTCGAATAATGCTAGTTTAGAAAAATGCAACAAGAGAATATATATTATCAATAATTACTGGTAGGCACCTAATAGAGTAAAAGTAGGTAAGTACCTACCTAGCTAGCTATACGTAGGCTGGTAAGTTTTCGGATGCAAAATGTAGATGGCGCTTCAAAACGAATTGGCAAAAAACGGCGCAAGAGGGCTCTGTTTCCCCTATTACTTATTATACTCTTTGACCAGAACACAGAACACCTATAAAGACCAGCCTTATTTCTACTTTTAAAATGGCGGACACATAATGTTGCGTTTTAGGTAGAGTCCTTTCCATGAAAGAAGTCCCGCAGACGCGTCGCTGTAGTCGACCAAGTATTATTTCTCGGGCAGCACTTTTAACAACTTTAGGCATTGAAAACAAGACTTTGATCACAGAAACCAAATAAAAACGCACTAGCATCCGAACACATTAACAGCACCTGACAACTAATTTAAAATTTAGTTTTAAAATTTAGTTCCGGAAAGGTGATGTCCCAGCAGGCCTATTGGCTATCTCGGTGGATAGCCTGATCTGGTTTTTTATTATTTATAAATTCCGACCGGAATGAAATATATATATTTCGAAAGAGGATTAAAAATGTAGCTTGTGTTATAGATTTTTCTATACCCCCGTTTTTGAAAAAAACTACTTTTTGTATTAAGGATTAAAAGTTATTGTTCAGCGTTGCCACGCGTTTATTTATGGTGGATTAAGATAATTTCACCATTGGCACGATGAACGATAGGACATTAACGAAAATAAGCTAATTATTTGATAATTTCGACGTCATTAACTAATAATTTTATACTTCTATAGTTTTCAGCTGGCAGCACTAATAATAGTATATTGTAACAAATAGGGAGGACTTTGCAAATAGACTTAGCACCCGGACTAAAATTAAAAAAAAAACTGTCAGTCTACGAATCTACGTGTCTACTGCCAACTAAACTGCTGCCATGCCAACAGCGTTGCCAGATGTACCGCTTTTCCGCTTTTTGCCCTGTCTTTTTGGCAAAGAATCCGCCTTCCGTTTTTAACCTACACGATCCGCTTTTTTCGAATCGACAACAACCCCTTTTTGGCGAGTACCTACAATAAAACGCACTTCGAGCTTCCCCCTTTTTGGCGGGTACCTACAATAAAACGCACTTCGAGCTTCTATAGCTGTTTTCATTTTGATATATTAACGTGCCATCTCTTTTGCATGCATTGCATGTTTTTTTGCTGTCAGATTATTTCTTGGCAATTCGAGCCGCGAGCGAGCGAGAGAGTTGGTTCTCGGTTGGTTCTTGGTTGCCGGGGTTCTTGTAGACTTCTCTGCCTGTCCTAACATTTTCCAAGGAATTTGCTTTCAATTAAAATTTGTCCATCGAGTAAAACGTTATGAAGTAACAAACCTAAAAAAAAACAGACGAATTGAGAACATCCTTTTTTAAAAGTTGGTTTAAGAGGCCTATTACAAAGAAACCGTGATTTTACCTATGTTTGGCGTTCTGAACCTGAGAAACTGTAACTCTTCGACAATTTCAACTTGTTGTATAATGAAGAACAGCTTTAAAAATAGTACATAGCGGCCTCGCTTTTCCCGATTTTGTCTTATATACTTATTTACAGCCAATATTCCGAAGCATGTTTTTGAAAAAAACTCGCGCGGGCACTTTTTCAAGCTCTTAGACTGCACAACTGTACAAAGCAGAGAAAATGAAAAGTATACAATAATATGTCTTAAATACTGGTTAATTACATAGCGGCCTTGGAATTCAGAACAATGTCTTGGAAATCCATAAAAAACACCAATTCCAAAACCATAAAACTCCTAAAAACGTTCAGATTTAACTGTGAATATCTCCATAGTAAATTCATATTGGTGAATGAAATTTATACCAAAATAAACAGTACTTCATTACGAACAAGACTGCATACTTTATTTTTCTTAGAAAATATAATAAAACTTAAAATAAACGATATTAAAATGGTATAAAATGAGACGCGTCGGCCCGCTCAAACTTAGTAGCGCTTCAGCGCTCGTGGAGGTCGGACCTATGTCAATTTTCGCGCCCAACGATCGATCGTAATCTTGTATGAAACGCATAGTATGACTACACTGACTAACTAGTTTTGATCATGGACAACATACGACATGACATGTAGTAGCGACATGTTGTACAACTCAATGATGGAACAAACCGATGACTCACCTGATGTTAAGTGGTAACCACTGCCTATAACGATGCATCACGTCACGTCCAATGAGGACGTGCTCTGTGATGCATTGTTATGGTTTGACATGTACTATGTTATTAGACTAATTTGTCACATACATGGTTGCATATTTATTCATGTATATAATATGTTTATATATGTTTATGTATTCGTACATACGTGTATATAATTATGCGTGTATATTTACTTTTTTGATGACAGCTGTCAAACTTCAAACGGCTATATCTCGAAAACTACTCACTCTAGAGTTCTCGTTCCAAAACTAAATGAAAGGTGTGATCAAGATCTAACTTTTTGATGACAGCTGTCAAACTTCAAACGGCTATATCTCGGAAACTACTCACCCTAGAGTTCTCGTTCCAAAACCAAATGAAAGGTGTGATCAAGATCTAACTTTTTGATGACAGCTGTCAAACTTCAAACGGCTATATCTCGGAAACTACTGGCCCTAGAGTTCTCGTTCCAAAACCAAATGAAAGGTGTGATCAAGATCTACATTTTGGATGACAGCTGTCAAACTTCAAACGGCTATATCTCGGAAACTACTCATCCTAGAGTTCTCGTTCCAAAACCAAATGACAGGTCTGATCAAGATCTACATTTTGGATGACAGCTGTCAAACTTCAAACGGCTATATCTCGGAAACTACTCATCTTAGAGTTCTCGTTCCAAAACTAAATGAAAGGTGTGATCAAGATCTAACTTTTTGATGACAGCTGTAAAATTTTAAACGGCTATATCTCGGAAAATACTCATCCTAGAGTTTTCGTTCCAAAACTAAATGAAAGGTGTGATCAAGATCTAACTTTTTGATGACAGCTGTCAAACTTCAAACGGCTATATCTCGGAAACTACTCATCCTAGAGTTCTCGTTCCAAAACCACACGACAGGTCTGATCAAGATCTACATTTTGGATGACAGCTGTCAAACTTCAAACGGCTATATCTCGGAAACTACTCATCCTAGAGTTCTCGTTCCAAAACTAAATGAAAGGTGTGATCAAGATCTAACTTTTTGATGACAGCTGTCAAACTTCAAACGGCTATATCTCGGAAACTACTCATCCTAGAGTTCTCGTTCCAAAACCACACGACAGGTCTGATCAAGATCTACATTTTGGATGACAGCTGTCAAACTTCAAACGGCTATATCTCGGAAACTACTCATCCTAGAGTTCTCGTTTCAAAACCAAATGAAAGGTGTGATCAAAATCTATATTTTTGATAAACGTTTAAAGTTTGACAGCTGTCATCAGAAATGTAGATCTTGATCACACCTTTCATATAGTTTTGGAACGAGAACTCTAGGGTGAGTAGTTTCCAAGATATAGCCGTTTGAAGTTTGACAGCTGTCATCCAAAATGTAGGTCTTGATCACACCTTTCATTTAATTTTGTAACGAGAACTCTAGGGTGAGTAGTTTCCGAGATATAGCCGTTTGAAGTTTGACAGCTGTCATCAAAAATGTAGGTCTTGATCACACCTTTCATTTGATTTTGGAACGAGAACTCTAGGGTGAGTAGTTTCCGAGATATAGCCGTTTGAAGTTTGACAGCTGTCATCAAAAATGTAGATTTTGATCACACCTTTCATTTGGTTTTGGAACGAGAACTCTAGAGTGAATACTTTCTGAGATATAGCCGTTTGATGTTTGACACTGAAAAATGAACGGGATCCAACGGGACGCGAACGAAGACGTGGGCGGAAGCTAGTATATTCATACACGAAATATACGTATACACGCATATATAGACCTAAATACGAATACATACAAGTATACGAGTATATACATGGATAAAAATGCATGTATGTATTTGACAAACTAATACTCAAATATTCAAACGCCACTCAAACCCCACTCAATTTAAGTCCCGCTTAAATTATTGCCATCTCTTACAAATGAGTAATGTCAAACAGAGGCAGAGCAATTTTAAGTGGTGCTAAAATTTTAATGACTTTTGAGTATTTCAGCCCTTGAGTATTCCAGCCTGAGTGTAATAATATTGGTGACATTTATTTAATTTGATGACTCTAACTACCTAATCTTCAAGTACCAAGATTAGTTAGGTATAATGTAAAAAATCAAGCGTAAAGCGACGTTCAATGTGCGCCCTCTGTTTGCTGCAGGGTGAAGACTCTGGTATCGAAATTTGACAGATGTCGAGCTCTGACGTATTGTAATATGGGTCTTAAAGTCGATGTAGTAAATGGTAAAACAAGAAATTCCGCTTTTGGGTTAATATCCGCGTTTTTGAAATTAATGAAATTGACATTTGCCTTTTGGCAGATACAAAAAACAATGACATTTGCCATTCTGACGGATTTTTCGTTTAGGGATGCCAACGGAAATTATAAAAATATGAGAGTTAAAATAATTAATTTAAAAAAAACGGGGGTGCAAAAGTTATATATTTTTATGGATTCAGGTTTTATATTCTTAGTATTATATGTACATAATAGTTTGGTACCGGTCGGAATTTGTCACGAATAAAAAACCAACCTCCATATAAAATCAGGACAAGTCATTTCCGCGGGACTTCTTTCATGAACTCTATATGTATGTTTGACACATTTGTGTCAAAAAGTCGTCAACCATTCGGTACCACATTCTCCTCAAAAGTACCGGTACCTACTTTTGAGTACTGTTGAAGCAGTTGAGGAAATGGTACCGACCGGTAATGCATGCCCGTATCGCTGCGCTGTTACCGATAAGGAATAAAAGACGCTAGTATTTTGAAATTGCTTTTATTTGTAATTAATTGTAGGTAGGTCGGTAGGTTAGGTATGACAGGTACCTACTTGATTAATTTATAATATGCTTGGAAGAATGAGACACACTGTTGCTTTTTGGAGCCCCGGCTCTGCTGATGTAAAACTGTGATCGATCTCGTTGGATTGTTTACCATGTAGGCACCTTATCATCTAATTACTATGTAGATAAGTATACCAACTACCAACCTAGCTACGTAAAGAAACTTATCTACTACAACTACCTACCTAGGTATAAATAAAGAATAATTACATTATGTAAAAATGTACTTAGGTGAACTATGAACTAGGTAGGTATCTACCTATTATTATTTTCGAAGCTTATTTTCTAATGTTCGTCGGTATTTCGATTGTCGGATTTTGTTCATCAACTAATTCCGAGTCTCTTTATGTTTGGACTCAAAGTGTGAACTTTGTTTGGAGTGATGCGAATTAGAGGATTCCGAGGTCACGATTTGTTCCGAATCCCCATCCTTCGTTACACAGCGTGCTTGGTGATGTGCTTGATTGTCACTGGCTTGACTTTGATTTACCACGGCAGTCTCGGTTTGACTCCCATCGCTGTTCGTTTGTTTTGCGTAGTGAGAATTTGCTGCCTGACTATTAGTACTACTGCTTGCTGCCGATGCAACTGATTCGACAGACTTACCATCGTTTTGAGTGGACGTAATTTTTTTGGAACTACAACTAGCCTGTTTGTGTTCGTACTGACTGCTATGTTGTTCTGATGTAACTGTTTTGCAAGTTTGATGATGGCAATTGGTCTTGCCGTGTTTTTTACAAACTGGAGTAGGTTTCGCGGTAGTCTCAGAAGCTTCAGACTTATGATCCGTAGAATCTTTGCCATCTTCACTGGTAACTTCAGTATTAGTTTCAGATGTTTTAGAATGTCCCTCAGTTCTGGCTGTGCTCTCATTAACCACAGTTTCATTATCACTGCTGGTAGTTACACCGTCACCGCTTGATTTATCGTTATTATCAGGCGAGGAAGAACGATTTTCAGTTATCTTCTTGCTTCGGGACTCAGAACTAGTATTTTCACTGTTGTAGCTAGAGTCTTTATTTGTGACGATTTTGCAGCTTTTATGACCACAGTTAGGTTTGCCATGTTTGTGGCAAATCGGAGAAGGCGTCGTATTACTACCACAGGCAGCAGGTTTTGAACTACTCGTAGAATCTTTGCCGGTAACGTCAGTTGTGGATCCAATTGTTTTAGAATCGCCGTCAGTATTATCTGTATCAGTTTTACCACCACTACCGGAAACCACATCACTACCACTTGTAGTAGGAGCTATGTTATCGTTATTATCAGGTGAGGAAGAACAACTTTTAGTTGTCTTGCTTCTTCGGTACTGATTATTAGTCTGTTGGCTTTTGCAGTCGCGAAACTCCTTAGTAGTAACGCTTTTGCAGGTTTTATGACCGCAGTTGGGCTTGCCATGTCTTTTGCAAATTGGAGTAGGCCTGACTTTGCTCTCAGAGTTATTAATCTCTGAATTACCAGAAGAATCTTCATTACCTCCACCAGTAACGTCGGTTGGTTTAGAATATCCGTCAGTATTATCTGTGTCAGTGTTACCACTACCGGTAGTCACATCGTCATCAATCGGATGTTCTACATTAGTCCCAGAATCGTTAGTCTTAGTGTTGCCAGTAGAATCTTTACCGGTAACGTCAGTTGTGGAACCATTTTTTTCAGAATCGCCATCAGTATTGTCTGTATCAGTTTTACCACCACCACCGGAAATCACATCACCACCACTTGTAGTAGGAGCTATGTTATCGTTATTATGAAGTGAGGAAGAACAACTTTTAGTTGTCTTGCTTCTTCGGTACTGATTATTAGTCTGTTGGCTTTTGCAGTCGTGAAACTCCTTAGTAGTAACGCTTTTGCAGGTTTTATGACCGCAGTTGGGCTTGCCATGTCTTTTGCAAATTGGAGTAGGCCTGACTTTGCTCTCAGAGTTATTAATCTCTGAATTACCAGAAGAATCTTCATTACCTCCACCAGTAACGTCGGTTGGTTTAGAATATCCGTCAGTATTATCTGTGTCAGTGTTACCACTACCGGTAGTCACATCGTCATCAATCGGATGTTCTACATTAGTCCCAGAATCGTTAGTCTTAGTGTTGCCAGTAGAATCTTTACCGGTAACGTCAGTTGTGGAACCATTTTTTTCAGAATCGCCATCAGTATTGTCTGTATCAGTTTTACCACCACCACCGGAAATCACATCACCACCACTTGTAGTAGGAGCTATGTTATCGTTATTATGAAGTGAGGAAGAACAACTTTTAGTTGTCTTGCTTCTTCGGTACTGATTATTAGTCTGTTGGCTTTTGCAGTCGCGAAACTCCTTAGTAGTAACGCTTTTGCAGGTTTTATGACCGCAGTTGGGCTTGCCATGTCTTTTGCAAATTGGAGTAGGCCTGACTTTTCTCTCAGAGTCATCAGTCTCTGAATAATCAGTAGAATATTCGTTATGCTCACCAGAAGCTTCAGTTGTAGTGTAAGATGTTTTAGAATCATCGTGATCAACCACAGTTCCATCACCACTAGTGCTGATCACATCGTCAACACTTGTATTATCATTACTGGCAGTAGTGGTTTTATCAATATTGCTGCTTGTGTCGCGTGTTACACCATTCGTTACTTTGTCATCAATAACTGAAGTAGTATCATCACTTTGCTCGTTTATCACTTTTTCACCACCAGTATTACCGTTGTTATCCGAAGTACTTTTTGTAATACTTTTCACAGTTTCTCTGTAAGAATCTATTGAATCGTTTCTATCGTATTCGTTTTCATCTCTTCTTTCATACGTTGTATGATGTTTATGGCCATCTTCATCATAGATTTCATCATCTGCATATGTATTTTCTACATTTTTTGTTTTAACAACACTACTTGTTTTATCTACTTTGCTTTTATCTGTGACGACGCTTTTATCTAAAGTGCTCTTATTGCCTTCATCATCGACTACATCAGATGAAGGAAAACTGTCAGTGGTGGTCTCTTTATCAGAGTCAACCACTTCACCATTGGTACTGCTGCTATATTCATCACCATCAAGAGTATGATAGGTTAAACTGTCAGACTGTTTATTAAAATCTGTGTCTGTTACTGTTTTACCTTCAGTAGTGCCAGAGTTGGTTGTTTCATAGTATTTGGCAGCTTCACTGTACTTGTTATCATTATCTTGTTTATTGTAGTCGTCCTCATCATTTTCGTAAGATTTACCACTTTCAAAGAACTTTTTATACTTGGTGTATTGGTTGTGATGATGGTGTTTTTCATGATCACAAGCATGATGATGATTACTATAGTGACGAATATGATCATCATTATCTTTACCGTAACGGTGACCATGTTTGTTATTATCACCGTAGTCGCCCTCATCATTTCCGTAACTGCTATCACTATCATAATATTTGGTGTTGCTATTATGATTATGTTTGTTATTATGACGAACATGATTATGTCTGTTGTGGTTACGAATATAATGATGGGTATCGTGGTTATATCCATCTTGTTTGTTACCATTGCTATAACTATAGTCGTCCTCATCAGTTTCGTAACTACTTTCACTGTCATCATAGTTTCGGTTGTGACGATTACTATGACGACGAACGCGATGATGACGTTGATCACCGTAGTCATTCTCATCATTTTCGTAATTCTTATCACTGTCATAATATTTATCACTAGTGTGTCTGTTATGATGACTTCTATGATGTTTTTTGTGACGAGTATGATGATCATCTCTGCTATGGCTATCTACATCTCTGTTACCCTTGTTATTGCCGTGGTTGTAACCATCACGTTCATAACTATCACCGCCATCGTGCTTTCGGTTGTGTCTGTTGTAATGACAAGCGTGATGTTTATTTTTACCGTACTTGGTCCCGCAGTGTCGACAGCGCCTGTGTCCACGATTTTTTATATTGTGATCGTTCGTATTATCATGTTCATGTTGGTTCTTCCTGCCTCTTTTGCCATGATCTCTGATATGAGTGTGCCTTGAACTTCCAGAGTGGGACGCGTGCCTTTTCTTTTTGGAATGGTTACTACTTGATGATTTTTTAGTAATCGAGTGCTCAGACCCCCCATCTTTTGATGTAGATCTCTCAGAATGGCTTCTGTGATTTTTTTCATCAGAGCTGTTTGTTTCTGTGCTCCTATGAGATCTTTGAGAAGAACAGCTAGTACGACCCCCATGGTGGTCACCATGTTTGCCAGATTTTTTATGGCCAGAATGTCCAGTATGCCTTTCATGGTGACTACTATGTTCATCACTTCGTCCCTTGTGACATTTTCCTCCATGACAAGATTTTTTATGGGAAGTACCTGCCCCCTTGTGATTTCCAGCTCCGTGACTTCCACTATCGTGACTTCCGCTATTGTGACTTCCGCCATTGTGGCTTCCAATGTCGTGATTTTTGCCACCGTGACTTCCACTTCCATGACTTCCACCATCGTGACTTCCACCACCGTGACTTCTGCCTCCATGACTTCCACCCCCATGGCTGCAAGATTTCTTAGTATTTCCGCTGTGGCAGCTTTCTCCATGACAAGACTTGGTATGGGTAGTACTTCCACCCCTGTGACACGACTCATGGGTACTTCTCCCACTATGGCAGCTACTTCCATGACAAGATGATTTTGCAGTGGAAGTATTCTTTTCCTTGTGACAGTTTCCACCAGAGTGACAACTCTTTCCACCATGTTTGGTTCCGCCATTACTTTCCGCTGTAAATAAAAGAATAAGAATCATTTATTGTACCTAAAACTGTGCAAAAAGAGATGTTATAAAAATAGAAGGTTTAAACAGTTTACACATGCCGGGCGTACAATACTTTTACTTACTTAGGTATATTAGGTAGTAGGTAAAAAAGTAGATCAAGAATTGTACAGAGTGGGGTTGAAAAGTCTAGTTCATATTTCATTTGAAAATAAACCGATAGCCTATCGGTTTATTTTCAAATGTAAAAAATTAACCGGTTCCGAGCCTTGCCGATAGGTACACTGATGGTACACTGCCTTATTTATTATCACTCTGTCGCGGGCGGCAGACTGGCGAACCCACAGACGAAACTCTCGAACTAGACTCGTGCTTTTCGAAAAACGAACAATGTATGATAGGGGGAGATAAAATTTGAATCACGTTTCATACAAAACGAGATTTTCAGTGTATAATTTTGGTTGAATGAGAGTCCCGCTTCTTCTTACGTAGGAACTACGTACGTAATAAGTACATATTCTTTGGCGGGTGGGGCGTAGAGGCCGCGAGTCTAATCGTCAGTGTGATGATAAAGGCTCTTACCCAAATAATAAAGTAAAATAAATGTAAGTATACGACGAATAAAACAGCAAGAAAATACTTACGCCGAGGTAGTGCCGACACAGCCACTACGACCTAAAAATCAATGATTTCCATTAAATTGTTTGCTGGTTGCAGGTAGGTACCTAATTCATAGCTTAATCTAAGTAAGACAAAGTTATGCTACAATTAAATAGGTTTTTTTTTCATAAATTACTTAAATCATAGGGTAGGTAGGTATTTTAGAACTCTATTAGTATTTTATACTGAGGTTTCACCCCAGGCACGGTAGACATCACATCTAATAGATGCACGTACCTACATATCTAGGCACTATGTCTAAGGGGCAGACAGAGGTACGTACCTCTGTCTTAAATAATAAAAAATAAAACGTAGGTAATCAATCCAGTGTAACGAAGAGGCGCACTACAAATTCCCTTGGATATCCTATCTGCTATCGCGAAGTTTCTTGGGGAATGAGCAGGGGTAGTTAGAGACACGTCTTAAACTTACCGCAAAAATGACAAGCACCGTACGAAACTTCATGGTGTTGGTAGTACCAAGATGATACTATGTTCCTTGGTATAAAACCTTAACTTTTTATACTTTTTTCAAACAATGAATTTTTACAAACAGCTCTATGCAACTGTGCAAATATTTTTATTATGAAAATGAAAATACAACTTACTTAGTTATTATTTATTTATTTGATATGCAAATGGGTAAATAAGCGATGAAAAGCATAATATCACTTAATTATCTACGCCCTATAGTTACAGTTACCTACGTCCGTCATTGGTAGGTTATCCTTACTAATATTATAAATGCGAAAGTAACTCTGTCTTTCTCGCTGCCTTGTTCGCTTTATGACAAGCTTTCATACCAAAACTACTGAACCGATTTGAATGAAATTTGGTACCTACACAGATAGTCTAGAGCCTGAGAAAGGACATAGGCTACTTTTTAATGCATAAAAGGGTTGTAAGGTGTTGAAAGGGGGGGATGAAAGTTGTATGTAAGTATCGTCATTTTTAGAGCTAGAAGCTTGAAACTTATTTTTAAGCTGTTGATTCGATATAAAATCAAGGTTTGTAAAAGCTATGCTACTCAAAGAACTATTCCATACGGACGAAGTCGCGGGAACCAACTAGTATAAGTACCTAATATACCTAGTAGGAGGGACCTACTATAATAGTTCCCAATATTCAATCTATATCTGGTTTGCGTTACTAAAGGTATTATCGTATTAACAAAATAACTAATGTGCCATCTTAACTGGCTTCATCATAGATGATGATGATGGCTGCCGGTTCTATTGATCGTAAACATTACCACAGATTATAGACATTACCAACACTGAAAAGTTATACGAAAGCAAAATGCACAATGTCGTCGTGTGTTTTTTCCAGTTATTCCTATTTACCTACAAGCCAAACGAGGTACCTAATAAACAGATTTTGAAGAAATTTTTATGGGACTAATCTGGGAGTATATCCTTTCTGTGATCGTTTCAGATAAAAAAAAAACCTGTGCGTGCAGTCCCTACGCGCGGGAGAAGTTATACTTCGAGTGCCACACATTCACTCTAGTATTTATTTTTATGTATTTAGCCAATATGCAGTAGGTACTAAATTTTCACTTCAAAATAACAAGTAAAAAGTTGCATGAACACTGCCATCTATTATATTTTGATTGTAGCGTATTAGTCTCTTTCTATTCGCCCCGCTGTCAGTTGGAAGTAATTTTCAAAAACACGGGCGGTCAAATGCTGAATTGCTGAACACTGCCATCTATATTTGATTGTAGCATTTGTAGCGTATTAGCCTCTGTCTCTTTCTATTCGGGGGGAATAGAAAGAGACAGAGACTATGTCATCCCGTAACGCAACGTTGTTGGAAGTCGCATTAGAAGTATAACTTCAAAAAAATAAAACTACATATATTAGGTATACTTATATACCTATATTTTATGAACGATGCATCACAATAATAATATACCTACTTATATAAATTTACACCATCAGACTATGTCATAATCGGTTAATAACTCTGTTTTAGCTATTGGACGTTTTAACTCAAACATTTTTTTTAATTAGAGTTTAATGAAAGTATGCAGTAAACGTTTAATAACTAAGACAGAGCTATCAAGCGATTATAAATGAGGTATTTACATCTTCAGAAACTTAAAATAAATAATAATTTGAAATAAGTTAAATTCTTTTTGAATACAACGTACAATCACATATAATAAAAAAAAATTAAGTAATAAATTGATATTTTATAGTACCTAGCTATAGTTGCCATCAAGTTACTGTTAATAAATAAATAAATATTGGTTCCTATACAGGGTGAAACACAGAACACTCAAGAAACACCGAGAGGGAAGTACCTACCCATTAATGTCAACAACTTTGTCTATGAAGCCAACACAATATTATGTATACTTAAAAAACTCAATATAAATAAGGTATTTAAGTTTCTGCAAACACATCTTTAATTTTTTTCTGCATTTCTTTTTCTGTTTCCGTGTGAACCAAAAAATATGTAATACGTAGTTCCTTCGTAAGAAAAAGCGGGACCCCCATTCTACCAAAATTACACACTGAAAATTTCGTTTTGTATGAAACGTGACTCAAATTACGATCCCCGTTTCATACATTGTTCGTTTTTCGAAAGTCTAGTTCGAGAGTTTCGCCAGTCTGAATGTGATTTTTCATAAAAAGTATTTTACCTCCCAAAGTTCTCGAATGTTCTTTTACATCCTGTACAAAAACACAAAATATCCGAAGTGAAATGACTGACATTTTTTGAATATCCCAATAGTTACGAGTGGTATTCGAACCTACAACCTTTCTCTTGATAAATTAATTCTACTTGAAATTCCACTTGACGAAGGCTGCTTCTCCACTAGAGCTAAGATAACTGCGTGTTTCGACTCAAAACATTCACAACACAATCCTTACAAACGATTTGTTTTTACAATCAAGAAAATCCTTAAAACAATGTGCACAAGATTGAAAATGTCAAACATGCACAAGGTTTGGCGGTGGAAACGCAAATCGATATCTTCACAGAGTTGTGCATGTTTTGCAGTGGAAACGGTAAGCTACGTTGGATGTATGTAGCGAACGAAAGGATGTGTTTCAAATCTACCAATGGGGATAGTTTGTTTTCATATTAAACGATTCCTATTGGTGTATCCACCAATAGGAATCCTTTAATATGAAAACAAACACAAGCATAACAACGTATCATAGCTCTGATGTAAAACCACTCTAAGGTCCAGTTTCACCAAAGTCTTGCTAACAGAGTGCTACGTAATCGGGCGTCAAAATGTCAAGCGACTAAAAGAAAATAGAAAACTCTCATCGAATCTGCCATTGACTGTACAATTTCTGCCTTAGAGCGAAACTGTCCTAAGGCAACGAAAGAAAATAGAAAACTCTTATCGAATCTGCCATTGACTGTACAATTTCTGCCTTAGAGCGAATCTGTCCTAAGGCAACGAAAGAAAATAGAAAACTCATATCGAATCTGCCATTGACTGTACAATTTCTGCCTTAGAGCGAATCTGTCCTAAGGCAACGAAAGAAAATAGAAAACTCATATCGAATCTGCCATTGACTGTACACTTTCTGCCTTAGAGCGAATCTGTCCTAAAGCAACGAAAGAAAATAGAAAACTCTTATCGAATCTGCCATTGACTGTACAATTTCTGCCTTAGAGCGAATCTGTCCTAAGGCAACGAAAGAAAATAGAAAACTCATATCGAATCTGCCATTGACTGTACACTTTCTGCCTTAGAGCGAATCTGTCCTAAGGCAACGAAAGAAAATAGAAAACTCGTATCGAATCTGCCATTGACTGTACAATTTCTGCCTTAGAGCGAACCTGTCCTAAGGCTAATCTGCCATAAAGCGAATCTGTCATAAAGCGAACAAGGCATTAAAACGACGTTCAACGCTGTTTAAATATAACGCAAGCAGATGTATTTTTGTTTAGCTGGTTTATATGGTGGCCGTCAGATCAGCGATTAGATTTAACAGTCTGTCAATTAACAAGCTGTTAGTTTAACTAACAGAGCATGGTGAAACCGGCCCTAAAGGTAATGTTACATCTGTTTAACAACAGGCAATTTTGTGGCAAGCAACATGTTGAAAGCTGTTGCGTACGACAATGCGTTGCTTCAACAAATTTCGGACAAGCGTAAATGCACCTTGAGCTGTGGGTTCACAAGCAACATCTTTCAACAAGTCTTATTTTGTGGAACGGTCGATGTTGCTTTGTTTACTGTTGCTTTTAACATGTTGCTTGTACGACAATCCGTTGCTTCAACAGAATGTTGAATAAGCGTAAACGTACCTTAATATGTCCATTCCCAGTTTCAATTTTAAAATGCATATAACCAAATAGACAACATAATATATTGTCTATTATCTATACATACAAACATACATATGACATAACATACATAACATATGATTGTATGTATATGTATGTATGGCTTTGACGAAGGCCGCTTTCTAACCTTTACCGATGATTGAATATTGGGTTAGAAATATTGATAGACGAAACCGACTCGACTATTCGGATATTAAATGAAAATTGTGTGATTTTTTTAGTAACACTCTAATACAAATATAAGAAAAGATTGTATATTATAAGTATCTAATATTAAAGAGATCCACATAAATCACTACAGACATCAAACTTAAGAACTAGAGTCCGACCACGCCAAGTTTGCAGTAGAATATGTTAGAATTTTCAATCTTATGCCAACCGCAACTGGATCTGACAACATAATTATGCCAACGAACATTATTATGTAGATAATACTTATACTTACCAACTTAATATGCAAGCGTGCGCGATCTCATCTGATGTTAAGATAGATTCCCTTTACGGGGCTGCCTATTTATTGCAAACTTAGCTTGGTCACACTATATGTAATTATAATGGTTATGCATGAGCTCACATTTAACTTAAAACTATATCTGTTTTGGTATTAAGAGTTATTAAAACTGGTAGGCATTTTACGTAAGAAAATATTTAAGACGCTAGGGCCGAATACTGAAACGTCACTCAAATTTAAACACCACTTCAAATTGCTCTGCCTGTTTGACATTACCCATTTGTAAGAGATGGCAATAAAAGCATGAACTTATTATAAGTAGCGTTTGAGTATTCGGCCGTAAATTAAATATTTTTAGGGAAATTGATAAAAAACATTTTTATGAAGTATTTATTTTTTACATTGGTATTGTGCTTTGCTTTGAACAAACAAAAATAATATGAAAATGTCCAGCCATTCAGTAGAAAAGTCGATTAAAACACATCAAGTTTTAATTATTTAAGCAAGCAAGCTCGTATGAGTTAGTTGCCAACTCTGGTGACGGAGTTTTTAGGCCGCCTTAAGGCCTCCGTCGTGGCTTAACGACTGCTAGAGCCGGGACCGACAGTTTAACGTGCCGTCGGAAACACAAAAGCGCTCAGATGTAAACACCACTAACGGTCACCAATCCAAATAGTGACCGCGCAGAACTTCGCATAACTTAGATAACTTAGCCAATCTTAACCGATAATCTAAGTAAGCAACTTTCTGTGCGGTCACTATTTGGATGGGTGACAGCTAGTGGCATTTACATTTGAGCGCTTTCATGCTTCCGAGGGCACGTTAAACTGTCGGTCCCGGCTCTAGCAGTCGTTAAGCCACGACGGAGGCCTTAAGGCGGCCTAAAAACTCCGTCACCAGAGTTGGCAACTAACTCATACGAGCTTGCTTGCTTGCTTACTAGAATTCTGTTCCATTCTAGCCTAGTTGACATTATCTCTGTAGATAATAAGAAAAGTCGTTCAGGAATGTCGTATTTATGTTTCGATTAGTTTTCTATTATCAACTTGGCCAAGATTTGCTTTATATTTTATAGTAATTAATTATTCATACATTTATAATGCAATGTTTGCATATAGATTCTAACCACGCCAAGTTTGCAGCAATTAGAATATGACATAATTTGAATACTTTCAATGGAATACTAAGCTGTCTGTAAAGTGGCAGAATTTGAACACATTTAAGGGTGTTCAAATTCTATCGTTTGCAACGTAAAAACGATATGACACTATGTCTACGAAACATATGTAAAGGTAATACACCACGCAATCATTTTGATAAGCGATAAGACCGCTGTTTGCAGGACTTTCCTGCCTTACGTAACTGTAAGTTGTACCTGTCCTTAATAAAGTTTTTATTTTGAAGTTGCCCATTTAATTGCAAACTTAGCTTGGTCTGACTATATCTACTTACAACTAGTATTCCGATTATAGTCAGTCCTGCCGTTTTGGCTCCATAAATCCAATCTTTCTATTACCTTCAGCTTTTCAAACTAACATTCAATACAATATATAATACAATGCTACATAGGTCGTATGCTGAAATAATTTTACATAGCAGAATGGTTAATAAATAAATAATAATAATAATAAATAAATATTCTTGGACACACAACGCTTTCTAGTCCCAAACTAAGCAAAGCTTGTACTATGGGAACTAGATTGCTGATAGAATACTTATATACATTTTTTTTTGTAAATACACACTTATTTTACACAATACATAGTAACACCCAGACATAGAACAAACATCTATGTTTGCCACACACAAATGTTTGTTCTCGGTGAGTTCTTTTTACTTTTATTGGTTAAAATATCATAATCGTGTAAGATTTGTGTGTGAGATTTTTCAGCATACGAGCATCTAATACACATTTAAACATTTTGTAACATAATGGCATATCGGTGTCGATTCTGTTGGTGCATTTTTTTAGAGTAACCTAATTTAACAGCGCCAAAATTGTAGCTGTCTTTGTTATTTCAGATTATGCGAAAGGGTAAAAATTTGATGCTGTCAAATTAGATTAGAAAATTCTTTATTGCACTATTCAAAATCGTACAGAGGCGAGTTTTATGCTATTTAGCATTTTCTACCAACGATCCTGGGTGTAGTGTGGATTGTTACTTTAGAAAATTGCAATAGAATCGACCCCATTATCTAAAATAAGTTTAAAATGTAAATATCCGCGAGTGGCGTGTGTTTGTCGCTATACTGAATTCACCGAATTTTAATGTCTTTAGTGACTCAAAAGATATTTTGACGTAAGCGTCATCAAAATACACGCCTTTTAATCGATAGAGCGCCAAGTAACATACATCGGCTGACAAACATTACCCTCCCTTTGCGTCGCGCAGTCGGGTAATCAGCCGACTGATAAAGTGTCCTCAAAAATTTATAATTTTGTGAACGAAATCTCTTGTTTTTGCGTACAATGAGATTTGATAATAGTATTTTTGGGTGATTCATATAAATTAACTAGCAGAAAATACACATATATATAAGAACGTGTATAAGAAAAATAAGCTTGACTTGACCCAGGCAAGATTTGAATATGTCTAAGACCGTGCTCACTTTGGATACGATTTCATCCGAATTTGATTCGTACGACTACGCACGAATGATCCCGACCTTCCAAGGACTATGGGAGCGCTCACACTGCATGCGATCAGTCGTACGTATACGTACGTTTAGTTACGACGTCCGAATACAATCCGAACTTGGGATTAATCACGCAGTCGTAATATTTGACGGAGAAAAACGTATTCAGTGTGAGCACTCGATTCGTACGAACAGTACTCGTACGTTTACGTACCAACAAATTCGTGTCCAAAGTGAGCACGGCCTAACAGACCAAGATAGGTTACCATGGCAACATTGTTTATTTTTCAAAATATGTGTATACATGGAGATTTCAAACGCCCTCTAGTCCCAAACTAAGCAAAGCTGTCCTATGAGAACTAGATTGCTGATAACATACTTCTTGCAAATAAATACTTACACATAGTAAGTAACATTCAGATATAAAACAAAGATCTATGTTTGCCACACACAAATGTTTGCAATCAGTGGGGGTCGAACCCGCGTCCCACAGCTCAGGAGGCAGAACTAATCTTCTAAATATATAAAACTCTTTTGAAGCTGACTGACAATCAACGCACAGCCTAAACTAAGTCCTAGAGGTATGAAATTTGGAGGGTAGTATCCTTATACAAGGTGTAACATAATTATAATTGCCCTATAAGCCCGAAGGTGGCGTAATTAGACCGACCACCTGAGTGCTTGGACGTGTGCAACGGGTCAATAAATCATTGAAATTTTTACACAAAAGTACAACTTTTATTATTTTAGAAATTTGCGACAACCCTGAGTGTTTGTATACACTTGTACACACGCACGCACACGTAGGTACCATCCTAAGGAGTCGCACGCACACGCTTGCTGTGTGTAGGTACATTTTAAGTAAAAGTTACGAGCTCATATCATGAATAAAAAACTTCGAAATCTCAAAAGTCGTAGAACAAACACTGTTCGCCATGACCTGTAAAATACCCCCTTTTCGGACTTATAGGGTATTTATGTTACACCGTGTATAGTGTAGGGGTGCACTAAGAAAGGAATTTTGAAAAGTCGCACCCTAAAGGGTCTAAAATTAGGATCAAAGATTTTAACCAAATAATGCGTATGCTGCTGCCACGCGTGCAAAGCCGTGGGCGACAGCTAGTACTGTAATGGCCGATGACACTTAACAACGTTACTATGGTAATCTACTGACTAGTTCAATATAAACCGACTATAGTAGGTGCCAAATAACACCGCATTACAGGTCATTCACCCACCTTCACCTCGATGTCGCAAAATTCAATTCATGTATGGTAAACAAACAGTACTACGAGATTCGAGCGATTACCGTCTTAGCGACAGGTTTGTATGGAAAGCGACAGAATTAGCCATTCATAAATTTAATTTTGCGACATCGTGGTGAAGGTGAGTGAATGACCTGTATTGCGGTGTTATTTGGCACCTCCTATAGCAGCTTTTGTGTGGAGAAAAATAGTTTGCAAATCTCCCGCTAGATGCGCTTATCGGGTTTTCATATTAAATATCTCGCGTCAAAGGATTATTGTTGTTTTTATGATACACAGAAACTTAGATTAAATAATAAATACTTGTAGTCAGCATCAAAAGTTACTTTTAAGTTAATTTTTATAATCGTTTACTTAATAATTAACTATAATAATAATTAATGAAGCTGACGGTACATAATAGCAGATTTTTTAACTATCTTAAGAATGTGTACGTGTACTTAGTACATACAAAAGAAATATATATAAAACTTAAATTAACTAGGACAAAACTAACTAAGACTTTTAGAGGTGCGCGTATACACTCCCCTAGTAATAAAAATACGCAGCAAACGCCCTCAGTGGACGTGCGCTGTTAGACATTGCGTAACCATCAAATAAGGTGGGCCATCGGGTTTTACCAGCTTTCTCACACAAAAATTAACTACAAAATTATTTAAATTTTTCGTTCGAAATTCAATGAGCTAAATGCGTAGCTGCAATTATTTTTCAAATAATTTTGACTACGAAATCTGAAAACCAACCAAAAAAAAAAACCATTTTAACCCTTCAATCGGCAGTTTCGCTAAATATAACCTGAACCTCCGGTCTCAATTCCCTGAACCGTTTAACCCCTGCCGCGGTGACAGAAGTCCCAGTAAAATCAACCCTCTCCAAGAAAGGTGCCGCTGTGGCTAAATGCACCAAACTCGCGTCTGTCACGTGCCTAAAACCTGTCACGGACAGGAATCTTAAGCTCGACCTGTCCGGACGTGCATTACCATCGCCGCCTACCCCTCCAATATGAATATAGTTTATATTCTCGCCAATCGCGCGACCAAAACGGCGAATCGACGAGTCCGAGATCAAAGCGGAATGGTCTAGACGGGTGGGACTTCCGGGGAACAATACCCCGCGAGGCAAAACCCCTGGCGCGTCCGGATCTGCCACGTTTATGTACTCTTCTATAACTATAGGGCGTCGGTATTGACGAAATTGGTATACGCGGGGAGTTTCGTTCTGAGTTGCATTGGCTGGATTAGGATTGGCCGGATTATTCACAGCGGCGGGTTCGTTAGCATTCGTAGCGGCGGGTTCTTTAGCGTTCCCAGCGGCGGATTCTTTAGCTTTCCCAGCGGCGGGTTCGTTAGCTTTCTCAGCGGCGGGTTCGTTAGCTGTCCCAGCGGCTGGTTCGTTAGCATTCCCAGCAGCGGGTTCTACGGGTTCTGGCTCTTTTTTCAGTGGGTTGTCGTTCTCGCAATCAGAACACACGTCGCCATTCGCTTCGTCATCGGAATCATCGCTGCTTTCGGGTTCCCGAGCTCGACGATTCATTTCGTTTATGGTTATTTCGAATACACGTCTCGGGTGACGCATCGATTCGTAAAACTCTCTGAATCGCTGCTCGTCTGATAATTCTTCGGTTTCTGGTTCTGCGCACGGACGCTTTGCGGGAGGGCTATCGTTATCAGCACCACGCTTTCTCGACGGTCCAGCTGACCCCGATCTATTACACGTGTGATGCGGCTTAGGTCCATCGGGACGCTTTTTACGGGACTTTTTAGACTTATCAGATTCATCAGATTTACGGGAACTTTTGGGCTTGTCAGGAGATCCATCAGAGTCCTTTGATTTACTGGACTTTATTGAGTTATCAGGGGAACCATCCGAATATTTTGAGTCACGCGACTTCTTGGCTTGGTCTGACGGTCCGTCCTCTGAATTACGGGGTGTTTTAGGTTTATCAGGCGATCCATCGGAATCTTTTGATTTACGGGATTTCTTAGGTCCGTCAGACGGTCCATCGAACTCCTTTAATTTACGAGACTTTTTGCGTTCGCCAGACGGTCCACGGGACTCCTTGCCTTCGCCAGAAGGTTTATCGGACCTTTTTCGCTTTTTCTTTAGCTTATCGGACTCCTTCGATCTATGAGACTTAGATTTTATATTAGAACCCGATGGGCCAGCAGGAACTAATGGCACAGCAAAAACTGAGGGGCCATCAGAACTGGATGGGCCAGCCACAGCTGATGGGCCAGCTACAAATGATGGGCCGCCAGAACTTGATGGGCCAGCTGAACCCAATTCACCAGCCACAAATGATTGGCTACCAGAACTTGATGGCCTAGCTGAAACCGATGGATCAACTACAAATGGTTGGCTGCCAGAACTAGATGGCCTAGCTGAAACCGATGGGCCGACAGGAGTTGATGGCCCAGATGAACCCGATGGGCTAGCCACAAATGATTGACTGCTAGAACTTGATGGCCCGGCTAAACCCGATGGGCCAGTCACGAATGATTGGTCAGCAGAAATCGGTGGTTCAACAGAACCGAATGAGTGAGCAGATACTTTACCAGAAATCAAAGGGCCAGCACTAGAACCCGTTAGGACGGAAAAACTTAACAGGTTAGCAGAACCTAATGGAAAAGCAACACATGATGCTTCACCAGAACCTGATGGGCTAGCAGAACCCGATGGGCCATTAGAACCTGATGGGCAAATTAAACCTGAAGGTTCTGCACCAGAGCCTGATGGGCTAGGAATATCTGATGTCTTAGCACAACTTGTACCTCCATCAGAACTCGATAGACCGGTAGGTGAATCTGATGAGCCAGAAACACTAATTGATTCATTACGATCCAATGGGTCATTGGAATAACAAGGAATACTCAATGCTTTACCAGAAGTCGATGGAGCAACGGTAGAAGCTGATGAGCCTTCACCGAAACGCGATGGGCCAGCAACAGAATTCGATGGGCTAATAGTAGAACTCGATGGGCCAGCACCTGAACCAGAGGTTTCTTCATCACAATTTGCTGAGCCAGCCACCTTGAATGCTTCACTAGAATCTGATGGGCCAGCAGAGCCCAATGCTGCACAGGATCCTGATAAGTCAGGAACAGAACTTGTTAGCTTATTAGAACCTAATGGGACCGCAGCAGAAACCAAAGGGCTTTCACCAGAACCCGATGGGCTATCAGCAAAACATGATGGGCCCGCAGCAGAGCATGGTGGACCATTAGAACCCAATGAGGCGGGAAAAATAGATAGGCCAGCGGTAGAACCTTTGGGGCTGGCAGAACCCGATGGACCAACACTAGAACTTGATGGGGCGGCAGAACTCGATGGGCCAGCGCTAGAACCTGATGGGCCCTCATTAGAACCCGATGGGCCAGCACCCGAACCTGATGGGCCAGCAGCACCCGATGGACCAGCACCAAAACCGGATGGGACGGCGACGTCGTTAAGGCCCGGTGGTCTTGTTCTCCAAGGTCCACAGGAGCACGTTATTTCTCCGATACCCGATGGGCCAGCTTGTCCATCATTATTGCCTGAAAAATATTTACATTTTAATATCAAAATATTGTACGGAAGTAACACAACCGTACGTTACTACTTTAACCTTCCCAAGTTATCTGGACTTAGTACATTTTTTTATAGATAGATAGATATATAGGTTATATAATGTAGACAACAGTTTGACCACAATCTCACCTGATTGTATTTGATTTTAGTATTTACCTGTTCTACCCAGCCTGCCGCGTCCGGGCATCAACTCATCATCATCATCAGGGCGGCGAATGAAGAGGGAGTAACCAGCCGGCGGGTGACCGTGTGTCGGTCGCATCATGAAGCGACGGTATGACTCCCTGTAACAAACATAGTATTCTTAAAAAAAAATGTAAATTTTATAATCTATCCATACTATTATAAAACTGTAAATTGGCCAACAACTAAAATTAAAGATATTTTCACTACATAGTATAAAGCAGTCGCTTCCCGCGTCTGTCCTAATGTCTGTATGTATGTATGCTTAGATCTTTAAAACTACACAACAGATTTTGATGCAGTTTTTTTTTAATAGATAAGTGATTCAAGAGGATGGTTTATATGTATAATACATCATCATCATCACTGCATTGCACCCGTGCGAAGCCGGGGCGGGTCGCTAGTACTATTATAAAACTGTAAAGTAGCGAAAAACTAAAATTAAAGATATGGATAAACGAAATATGCAGATCTACTAAATAAACGATTTTGATTCCAAAAATCGAGTTTGTCTGTTTATCTGTTTGTTTGTTTGTTCGCGGATCACGCCTAAACTACTGGACCAATTTCAATGAAACTTATACCATTCGGATGCCCTTTTTCCGGATTAAAACATAGGCTATATTTTATTGAAATCAAAGAGGTGGATTCTTAGATACAGCTTGACCTCTCTAAACCAAAAGCCGCCTTTGGCACGAAGTTCAACAAATGCTGGTTGACAGATATTTTTTGGTGGAAAGTTACGCACGTGTACGTAAGTCGGATATCAGCTAGTCATAAAAAAGTTTAGTAATAAGTTTTGCGTAGATTTTATATCTTCGGAAATGTGGTCAGCCTCATTAAATCGCAACACGGTTTGTAGATAGCTCAACTGTTTCATGTGTATTTTGTAAATACTGTGAATTATTGTAAATACTAAGGAGAACACGGTAGGATATGTGTCCTTCTAGGAAAAGGGAAGATCTTCCTTAGCGCGCGATCTTTGGCTTAGAGGACCAATGGATGGTATTCGATAGTATTACTTATGTTCAAACCCCGTGATAACTTCGTTTGCGCGATCTAGGATAGTTCTCATGTAGCGAGCTAGATGGCGCTACAATACTGTATTAGTTGTAATTTTCTTTGTGAACGTTTTCACAACCCCAGCGTAAAGAAAGAAGAGACACAGGCGTCTGCTTCGCAGAGTAAAAAGAGCTTTCGCACGTTGTTATTCGGTGTATATTCGCTTCGGACAATATAGCTAATTACTAGTCTTAAACCAAGACCCGTTATCGCGTATGCTGTTTTGCTGCTCAAGCACTGGATTTGGACTCAAGCATAGATTTTTGTATGAAAATCTCTACTCAAATCTATGATAGAGTAACGATTACTTCATAAAATAATACATATCCTTGGACATTTTACACAACGCCTTCTCGTCCCAAAGTAAGCAAAGCTTACTATGGTACCTAGATTGCTGATAAAATAATATACATTTTTTAGGTACATTCATACATTTTATAGAACACCAGACATAGAAACATCTATGTTTACCGCACACAAATGTTTATTGTGTGTGGGGATCGAACCCACGACACACAGAACGGAAGGCAGAGCTACTACCGACTGAGCTGAGGGCCTAGTACGAGTTTTCAGTGTATAGTATGGGTGGGAAACGTCTGACGCCCAGCACACCAGTAGGCGCTGATTTGTATGGAGACACTGAGTGGATTCTTTGAGAAGCTTGGTCTACACCAAGCCCGTACTCGCATGTCGAGCTTCTCAAAGAATCCGCTCAGTGTCTCCATCCAAATCATCGCTCACTGGTGTTCTGGGCGTCAGACGTTTTACACCAGATTTACACACCAAAACCCGTACTACGCCCTCAGGCCTAATAAAACCTACTGCAACACGCACATATGAGACTTAACATCCTTATATCTCACAGAACACAGTGTGATGCCTGACAAGGCATGTTCTCAGTGGACTTGCTCATTGAGGCAATTTCCATCGGAGCCCCGAGTCTGTGGACTCGTTTTGACTTTCGACTCCAGTATAGCACACGCAAATGCATTCGCAAAGCGAGTAATTTGAACAATTCTCAAATCTCCCGCTAGAGGCGCTTATCCAGGTTTCATACAAAATTTCTCGCTTTGCGAATGCGTTTGCGTGTGCTATAGGCGAGTCAAAAGTCAAAACAAATGCACAGATTTGGGGCTCAGTAGGGCTACTCCCGACCACCGCCGTCCCAAATTGGAACCGGATTTTGACGACATCCGGATTGGAACTATGGTCGGGGGTAACCCACCAGGTTATCCTTGTTTCATCACTTATTCCCATAGAAAAAATATAATTTATCTATCTTATCTTAAGTGAACGCTACGATCCATACCTTATAATCCAGCGGTGGACGGATCGTGACGTAGGCGTTAACGGTCTGACTCCTCGTAACAATTGTCCGACGTACGCCGAAGTCAACCGAATGAACCTATCCCACGACATCCGTCTGATGTACCTACGCCAAACGAATTGCAAACTCGTCACGTTGTAGGCACGAGCAAGGCGAGTGTCTGTGTCAGCGTCATTTGTAATAATCTACTATGTATCTCAATCTATCAACAACTAAAAAAACTAAAAAAAAAACTCTAAACCAGGAGCAGCCTTTGGCACGAGGTTCATCGTATACTGGTTGACAGATATTTTGGTGGAAAGTTTCGCACGCGTGTACGAAGTCGCGGGTATCAACTAGTATTATATAATATATAATATTTTATATAAAATGGTGGATTTTCCTTCAAACCTTAGAAACTAATTCATTAAAAGAAACACCTTTACACGCATTTATTTTAATGGCTCACACTTTATGCTACGACCACAAGGTATTGTTATGTAAGTAGTTAAAATTCCACAAAAAATCAACTACAAACTACTCACAATAACACAAGAATTTTTTTTTTTCAAAAAAGTGCTAATGTTGCTTCCAAAAATGACAGAACTCGAGTCTTGTCAACTCTTTCCGTCACTTGTCACGCAAGTAACAGTGACAGAGCATTTTAAGGCCGCATTCCATGCGCATGAGTTAAAAACTCATTTCATCTAAAAACATAATTTCCGCTGAAAACATGTAACAAATAAATAGTACAACTGACCACAAAACACAAACGAACAACTGTCATTTTTGACAGCGCTCACGGTGATATTATTTTAGGGCATGGTCGGCGTAAACGCAAGATGGCGCATGTCATGACGTCATCTATGACGTTTCACAGATCATCGCTAACGCGCTTACGTTAATTCGGTACGGGTTTAAGAACGCTCAAATCGATTATAGCGCAATTCGGAATGCGGCCTACAAGCTGCGCTAAAATGACAAAACTAATCTACTATGTACTCTCTACTATAGTAATTGAACATTCCATCTTCTATAATATAAAAAAAAATTGTTACAAATAATAAATCATTACAGACTATAGTAGGTGCCAAATAACACCGCAATACAGGTCATTCACCCACCTTCGAAACGATATCGCAAAATTCAATTTATGAATGGTAAACAAACAGTACTACGAGATTCGAGCGATTACCGTCTTAGCGACAGGTTTGTATGGAAAGCGACAGAATTAGCCATTCATAAATTGAATTTTGCGACATCGTTTTGAAGGTGGGTGAATGACCTGTATTGCGGTGTTATTTGGCACCTACTATACACGCGTATACTCTTGTACAAGCCTTGTAAGTTCAAAATAGCCCCGTGTCCTTCTTTACGCTAAGGTTGCCACAACTTTAACCGCATGTGGCGCGTATTACGTTGTATAACGAAATATTGTGTTATTTATACGTGTCACTGAAGATTTCCACTATAAACATTCACAATAAAACATGCGCAACTCTGTGAAGATATCGATTTGCGTTTCCACCACCAAACATTTTGCATGTTTGACATTTTGAATCTTGTGAAGATGGTTATAAGGATTCTTTTGATTGCAAAAACAAATCGATTGTAAGGATTGTGTTGTGAAAGTCTTATTGTTGGTATAGCTCTACCTTCCGTGCTGTGGGCCGCGGTCTCAATCCCCACAGAGAACAAACATTTATAGAAATATAAATTATTTATTTTACGCAAAAACACATACAAAGATACAATGAAATAAACATTAAATTAGAGCGTAAAAGAGGTACTCGCTCAGCAAATGCTAAAGGTGCACGGTGGTTCCTTTAGCGCTGGTTTTCAGGAGTGCCTAGAAATAGTGTTTACAAATATGTATAGATGTTTGTTCTATCTGGGTGTTATTATGTATTAAAAGTAATAGTTACATAAAAAAAGTATATACGTAAGTATTTTATTAGCAGTCTTGTTCCCATTATACAAGCTTTGCTAAATTTGGGACTAGAGGGCGTTGTGTGAAATGTCCATGAATATTTATTTATTTAGTTAATGAATACTGCAAATTAGGCTACCTTAACCTTTCCATACTTCTTGCCACACTCATGGCCGAATACTCAAACGCCACTTAAATTAAGTTCACACTTAAATTATTGCCATCCCTTACAAATGAGTAATGTCAAACCGAGATTATTTTTAAATTGTACAAAAATTGACCTAACTAAGTGTTCTCTATAAGATCCTATGGTTTAAATAAATGAAATGAAATTGAAATTGAGAGGCAGAGCAATTAAGTGGCGCTTAAATTTGAGTGACGTTTAAGTATTCCGGCCTCGGAGACGTCATTTAAATAGAACTTAATGATACTAACGTCGATACGTTAGTGCAAACGAGTTGACGTTTCAAGGCATGAGTTTTTGTAAACTCGTAACTATAAAAGCGCTCGAGGCTAGGCTTGCTTAGTCAATCTTCACCGATTATCTAAGTTAAGCATCGTTCTGCGCGGTCATAATTTAGATGGGTGACCGTTAGCGGCATTTACATCTGAGCTCTTCCGTGCTTCGGAGGGCACGTTAAACCGTCTCGGCTCTAGCAGTTGTTAAGTCACGACGGAGGCCTTAAAGCGGCTTAAAAACTCGGTCAACAGAGTTGACCCACTCATACGAGACTGCTTGCTTTTAATAACCCTACAACGCGATCATTCTACGTTTTTCAATACAGTTGTGAGAAAAGAGATAAATAAAATATTCAAAAGAAAATAAAAATATAAACGCACAGCATAGTCGCCATGAGTATAATTTTATATCTTAAAAGTTATGAATCAAGTATAACTGCACTCTATGTATACTGGGTAATAGGACTACTGCCGATAATATTAAGGAATCAAAATACACATCAATATAAACAACAAAACTGTACAAAAAGTACAACGAAAACAGTGTGAGCGAAAAAAAACAACTGTCCATACATTTTTAACCAACTTCATAAAATGGAGGTTATCAATTCGGTTGTATTTGATGTTTGTTACCTAAGAACTTTGTCATTTATAAACCGACTAGCCGTCTCCCGCGGCGTTGCTCGCGTTAGAGTGTGACTTTTCAAAATTCCTTTCTTAGTGCACAATTACGAATTGTACACATTCTAGTGCAGCTGACTGTACTTCAATTATTTTTTTATGAATACTAATAAGTAGCACTACCCGTGTGGTAATTTAATGTCGCCATTGTAGATACATTCTGTATATTTAGAAGATAGATAGAAGATTCCCAAACACGTATTTTCTTTTCTAACTTTATTTTGGTGCTACACTGTGATATTTTTTTACATATTAATGAGTATTTTAACCCCCCGAAGTTTTTGGCAGTGTCCTTTTACCTTGTATAAAGGTATTATAAAGGTATCTATTATTTCACATACCTGTATTGAGCCGGGTTAGCAAGTTGTACGTTACTATTATGCCCCGATAGAAACTGGTGGTACACTTGAGAATATTCCGTGGGAGATACTGGCTCAGCCACCATTCTCTCCAAAAGTATACATCTGTGAAGAATACACGTTTATTCTGCAATCAGCTTTTAGAGGCCACAAACTTAAATAAAATTAAGATAAGATAAATGATTTATTAAGATAAATCATCTATCTTATCTTACCTTTATATAAGTCTATAACTACCTACTGTATACACCCGTATGTTTGCGACCAATAAATAGTTATGATAAATCTTTAATGATAAGTCTTATCTTACCTGTATGTTTGGGACATATCTTATTATTACGTGTATGTTTGGAACAAATAAAGATTAATCATAAATATTTATTTGTCTCCAACATACAGGTATATACAGTAGGTAGGTACAAGTAGGTACGTATAACAATAAACATCTATAGTTACAGGTAATTAGGTAAAGAACAAGAAATATGAGGGCCCTAATATAAAATGACACTGTCACGCAAGAACAAACATTTATGTGTGGCAAACATAGATGTTTGTTCTGTGTCTGGGTGTTACTATGTATTATAAGTATGTATTTACAAAAAAAAAGCATCTAAGTATTATATCAGCAATCTAGTTCCCATAGTACAAGCTTTGCTTAGTTTGGGACTAGAAAGCGTTGTGTATGTCCATGAATATTTATTTATTTATTATGCACTTTACTAATAGATAGATGTTGCCTGTTCGGCGGTCGAATCTCAACTACCCCTACTCCTCACTGCACGATCGCGTCGCTTACGAGTCAAATTACTGTCTGTATTCTACAATTTGGCTCCGAAACTACTGGACCGATTAAAAAAAATCCTGATGAACATAGGCTATATTTTATCCCGGAATTCCCACGGGAACGGGAATTACGCGGGTGAAACCGCGAGGCGCTGCTAGTAAGTAAATATTTTCTCGCATTCAGCGTTAGTTCGATTTGTGCCTTGATCACGAATAAATGTGACAATCGTAAACGTATCGTAATGCTAGGGTATCATACACTGCGCGGTGACGCTACAACGGTTGGCAGTCGAGCTGGCATTGGCGCGCAATATGATTCGAAAATTAGATTAGTTACTGTTAGATTTGTTCGCGATCATTCCACTGTTATTTTTGGGACCAAACATAACCATCTCAGATCAACCAGCTTTCTTACAAACTGCATTCAAATCGGATCCCTACTTTCAGAACTACAAGGTCACAGATAAATTGCCAACGCTGTCAATCTTATAACACTCCTTCCGTTTTTCTGTCAGAGGGTAATAGGGATAACTTACGCAGTAGGATCATCACAGTTGCTGTAGTACATAGATCTGTTTCCCCGTACATCTTCCTCGTCTCTAATCCAATCGGCTTCCGATATCCTCGGCGATACGAAGTAATCCGGCTCCTGAAATATTAATCATTATTAACGACCAATTTTCAACTCCGGGATTGCTACCGGTACTGAAATTACTTATTTTCGGTAAGTAGGGTAAACTACCCAAATCTTGGCACCCACCAATTATTGGCACTTCTCTGATTTATCCTATTTGCTAAGAAAAAGCCAGACCTCACGATGTTGTTAATATAAACAACAACTTAACATAATAATAAACATCCTGGCTTTTTCTTAGTAAATAGGTTAAATCAGAGAAGTGCCAATAATTGGCGGGGTGCCAAGATTAGGGTAGTTTACCCTACTTACCGATATTTTTTCATTCCGTTATATGACTAACGTTTCTTTTTGAGAACCGTATTTTTGTTCAAATTACCGTTATTTCGTGTCGTAGGCATAATGCGACGTTGCCACATGTATACTAAAGTACGCCGCCGCCGCCGACTATCTTCGATGTCCGCATTCTATTCTCTCTCTCACTTACTCTCTTGTAAGTTTAAATATACCGATACTATCTTCCGCCCGCGACTTCGTTCGCGTCCCGTTGGATAAAAAGTAGCTTATGTGTTAATCCAGGTCACGGACAATATATGTTCCAAGTTTCATCCAAATCGGATCAGTAGTTTTTACGTTTAAGAGTAACAAACATCCATCCATCCATCCTTACAAACTTTCGCGTTTATAATATTAGTAGGATCATACTCCGGAGAAACGTTATAAATGAAGAAGCGATACTTTAGTACCGGTAGTACGGTACTAAGGAAAGAATCGGTAGAATCGGCTCTATAAAGAATCACTATAACTTTTACCGGTTCTAAAAATGTATCGCTACCTCGGCGATGGTAGCGGTAATCCAAGCCCTTAAAATAACGCAACAACATCGACACCAGCGTCGTTCACCATTTCGTGGAGGTAGTAGCAAGCAAGCTCGTATGAGCTCTTGGCCAACTCTGGTGACGGAGTTTTTAGGCCGCCATAAGGCCCCCGTCGTGGCTTAACGACTACTAGAGCCGGGACCGACAGTTTAACGTGCCCTCCGAAGCACGGAAGCGCTCAGATGTAAATGCCACTAACGGTCACCCATCCAAATAGTGACCGCACAGAACGCTCCTTAACTTAGATTATCGGTTAAGATTGGCTAAGTAAGCAACGCCAGGATGGTAGCGGTAATCCAAGCCCTTAAAATAACGCAATAACAAAATCGACACCAATACCAGCGTCATTCATCATTTCGTGGAGGTAGTAGCGCCAAGGGTTAGGTGTACTGATACTGACCTTTTCTTCCCATTCTTCTAACTCCTTATAAGGTGGCAGTGGATCCTGGAACAAATATCATTATATATAAAACTCTTTTGAAGCTGACTGACAATCAACGCACAGCCTAAACTATAACTAGAGGTATGAAATTTGGAGGCTAGTAACCTTATATTTTTTTTTATTTTTTGTTTTAAAAATACATAATAACTTATTTTGTACTATAGCACTAAGGAAACCACAAGGTTTATAGGAATAATGCTACATGAGTCTTAGCGTCGATAGCCATTAGGTAGGTATAGCAACTAGGTTAGATAGGTATGGGTAGGTAGCTGTAAGTAGGATCTAGCAAAGTGCATTCCAATTTCTTAGGTAGCTAGGTTTAGTTACAAATTTATTTACTTGCTAGTTAGTTAGGTAATTAAGTAGGTAGATTGATTTGTTTTTTTAAATAGTAGGTATTATTGGTATTTTCCAATATTAGCTAGAAAGTAGGATTTTAATTTATGTTTTTGTTTAATGTTCTTAGGCGTAATACTATTAATAAGATCAGTAGGTACGTTGTTTATTAACCGAGGAACTAAATAACTAGCTGTCCTCTCGCCGCATGCATTTCGTGCGCTCGGCATGCACAACCGGTTCTGTGCAACTTTCCGTGTGTATACAAGGTGCGTAACTTCTTGTTTGAGTGTTTCATTGAAAAAATATAGTGAAAGGAATTTCGAAAAGTCACACTCAAAAGGCTCTAGAACGCGAGCAACGCCGCGGGAGACGGCTAGTTATTTATACTATCGGTTCATCCTGACTTCGCATTAACAAAAATTTAAAATGTATTAGATCAATATTTTACACGATCTTTAACATTGTTTATTTTTTCTTCAAAATAATGCACATTATTTTTATTTACATTTACAATCATAATATTAACATTAGTTACCTGTGTGAAAGACAAGATGGATGGACTGTGTGAAAGATATGAGTAAGAAAAGAGTGAACACCGAGACGACGGCTGATAGAGGAGAGTGGAAGACGAAGACATGTTGTACCGACCCCACTTAGCATGGGACAAGGGTAGGAAGATGATGATGATGACGAATCATAATATTAACATTAGTTACCTGTGTGTAATGTGCGTGATCAGTAGGCCGCACGGGGTCGGGTGCGGGCGCTAGTAACAACTCCTCCAGTACACCGAGCCAGCCCACTGCCGATACTTCGGAATCGCCTACGGGAGAGCCGCGAAGATCTAGAAACTGAAATATAACTTATATAAATATACAAAATAACAAAATATTTGATGTCGATATTTGATTTTTTTAATATTTGATGGGTTTAATACAAAATATTTGATTTGGATTCTGCTATTTACCACCTTCTAAATGTAACTAAAAGTAGTCACTAAGAATGGGAGACTATAAGGCTTGATATCCCTAGAAAAGGTCACTAAGAAGAGAACACTATAAGGCTTGATGTTTCTAGGAAATTTCACTAAGAATAAGAAGAGGAGACCATAAGGAAATGTCACTAAGAAGGGATGACTATAAGGCTTGACGTCACTAGAAAAGGTCACTAAGAAGGGTTGACTATAAGGCTTGATGTTGCTAGAAAAGGTCACTGAGAAAAGGAGACAATAAGGCTTGATGTTGCTAGAAAAGGTCACTGAGAAAAGGAGACAATAAGGCTTGATGTTTCTAGGAAATGACACTAAGAAAAGACGACAATAAGGCTTGATATTGCTAGAAAAGGTCACTTAGAAGATGAGACTATAAGGCTTAATGTTTCTAGGAAATGACACTAAGAAAAGACGACAATAAGGCTTGATATCGGTAGAAAAGGTCACTTAGAAGATGAGACTATAAGGCTTAATGTTTCTAGGAAATTTCACTAACAATAAGAAGAGGAGACCATAAGCCAATGTCACTAAGAAGGGATGACTATAAGGCTTGATGTCGCCTGTCAGTATACTATAAAGCCGCCAGTAATTTACATCAAGCCGTCAGTCTTACCTTCAGTTCTTTAAATCCATATCTGGTAGCGAGCGAGGCGTACGCCACAAACTCTGCTAACTTATAACACTCCCGCATCGACAGTGAACGCAGTTTAGGTATTTTGCTTAGCGGGAGCATGCAGGCCGGTTCTATCCAGTTGCAGTAAGATACGTCTAGTTCCTGAAATATAAATAAATACATTATATCGTAATAGCTGATATCCGCGACTACGTACGCGTGCGAAACTTTCCACCAAAATATCTGTCACCAGCATACGATGAACCTCGTAGCAAATAACTGCTTTTGGTTCAGAAAGTTCAAGCTGTATCTAAGAATCCACGCAAGTCTTTGATTTCAATAAAATATAGCCTATGTTTCAATCTGGGAAAAGGGCTTCTGAATGGTGTAAGTTTCATTTAAATTGGTCCAGTAGTAGACCGGACTAATAATAACTTATAACACCATTGTTTTCTATCGGCGGTTAAAAGATCCTGTTAAAGGTACCGGCACGGTTTAATAGCGCTGACCTTGAATGCAGATATCGAACTTTGTATGTGTTTGTTGCGAAACACCCCTCCTTTCGCCGACCGCTATTAAACCGTGACGGACGTGTACATACCTCCAAATCAACAAGATGATCTTGTATCTTGAATAGAAATGACCTCGCTTCTAAGTTGAAGCATTTTGTACCGCGAAGGGAGAGTTTCTTCAATGATTTCGGAAACATGCCTATGTTAGTCTGAAATAAGGAGAAAAACAAAAATGTTATAATAGTTTATTATGCAACTAGTGAATAAAAGACGGATTTAAAGCGAGGGCCATAAAAGAATCACGAGCAAGTGAAGGATTCTAACGACTTAATCACGACCATAGGGAGTGATTCATGATGATTGATTCAAGTGTTAGAATCCTGAACGACGTGAGTGGTTCATGGCCCTCGGTATAAATGCGCTTTATTCAAGAGTTGCATACTATACTTTATACTATGACTACGAGAAAAATAAAGATTGGAGGTTGTATAGCCAATGCTATACAACCTCCTTGCGCAAAAACAATAATTAGATGGAGGTCAAATATATTAGTGTGTTCTAAATTCAAACACCAAAGCAGTGAGTAAAAGTGCTTTTTATTCACTGTTTTCAGTGAATAAAAAATATTGAATTTTGCGACATCGTGGTGAAAGTGGGTGAATGACCTGTATTGCGGTGTTATTTGGCACCTACTATAGTTGTAATTTTCTTTGTGAATTAGGTTAATTCTCCTTACAAAAAAAAAATTAGACTGTACTATGTGAAAACAATAATTGAGTATACTCACAGTTCTGCAGTCAATAACGCAGTAGTCGAGCTCCAAAGTGGTGAGATTGGGGCATCGCAGTGAAATCTCACGCAGAGCCGTGTGCGTGAGCGTTAGTTGTGGGCCGGGGCAGCTACTGGGCGCTGATACTGGATTACCACCGTATCTGACAACACTAAAAAAAACAATTTACCGGCGAGCTACGTCGCAAAATCATTTTTCATTAATTTCATATTACCAAAAATGATAAATGAAATCTTGATGTGATTTTTATATTGTACTAGCCGTCGCCCGCGGCGTTGCTCGCGTTCGCGTTCACTCGCGTTGCCCTATAGAGTACGACTTTTCAAAATGCCTTTCTTAGTGCACCCCTACACTATATAAGGATACTACCTTCCAAATTTCATACCTCTAGAACTTATGGTTTAGGCTGTGCGTTGATTATCAGTCAGCTTCAAAAGAGTTTTATTATATATTGATGATGATTGATGATCTGTTTTCCTTCGCCGTAAGTACATCGCGAGGAAACCCTTGGCTTGGTCAGCTCCGCACGTATTGACCTTGTCTTTCCTGTGGATATGGCTGACTAGGCTGAGAGGATGGTATAGGTGCTGCAAGCCTACTCCATCTAAACATTGTCCCAGACACTACAGTGTGTCGTTAAGTGTAGGCATAGGTTGCCTCCTGACGCTGTATAAATCAGCTTCAATAGATGTAAAGGCCTATTATTTATTTGATAATCTGTAACTTGACGATATAATTTACCTGGGTATAGTCTGCGTGAGTCGGTAGATACGAGGGCCACCACACAAGTATCTCTCCTCTGACCCCATAGCTGATATTGAAGAACCGTTCTCATCCGTTGATTCTCTGGTATTGTATGAATTCATGTAGCCAAGGCACCTGTAAACCACATTATATGGTGGTTAACCAAACTGCTGTCTTACTGCGAAGCCCAATATCCTTTGATTCGCGGACCGCGACTCGCGAATAATCCGCGAATCTGTCATATGACCTTCGCGGTTGATTCGCGGTTCGCGAATCCGCGCATTCCGCGTGGTAAATGATTGATGATTGCCTTTAATTTTACTACTATAAGTATGTATTATTATACCTCTTTGAAATCTGCTTGAAATATTCTAACTAACTGAATAATAATTATTACTTGGTTATTAATTTTCACTTCGCTACCCCAAGTCAAAGATGAAAAAAAATGGATGGATTCCCGTTTTATGTGCAAAAACCCCTAAATTTTAAAAATTAACGATTTTTTTATTAAATAAATGGCTTATTAACATCGATAAAGCCCCATGTTAAGTTAAATTCAACAAAAACCAAACTCCCATACAATTTTTACAAAAAAACCTTGTCTGTCGATCGGCCAGGAGCTGGCCGGTGTCAAATTTCACACGTTTGCGCATCGGCCAGGAGCTGGCCGATGCGCAGACGGTATAACCGTCTCGGTTTTTGAACGAAATTAATGCCCTTAGTCTATTGCTACACTGCCATAGACTTGTAAAACGCTTCGTTCAAAAACAGAGGCGTGTAGCAAATGTGTACAAATAACAACCCCGAAAGAAAAAAGTTCACAAATTCATTTTATTTGAGCGCGCATTCTCGGGCGGTGGGGTGTTTTTTTCGGTCGTTTTTGCTTGTGTTTTTTGGTGTAAAAAGTAATTGTGAGTGTTATTGGTGCTGTAATAACGATGAACACGTAAGTTTTTAATGTTTTTACATTTCTTGGTTGCGGTTTGGATAAAGTTTTCATTCAAAATTTTGCTAATTTCATCAGCCACCTAGTTTTTTTTTGCGAAGTACTCTAACAAAATCCCTTTGTTTTGACCTAAAATCTAACTATTCACACAAAAAAACCAGTGGAATAGATCAACAAAACATATTTTGATATTTTCTAAGTGTTAAATTGTTAGAATGTAATTAGATTTCTTTAAAATAGTGAAATAAATACTAGCATCTGCGCATCGGCCAGGAGCTGGCCGATGCGCACGGCCAGCGAAAAATAATTAATTTCTAAATGTTATTGTATGGTAATAGGTGATTATTTTATCACGAATATATTGTAAATATATTATATACTAATGTTTTTGTATAACTCACTGAACCTACTTAGTACTACATTACATACCTACATTCAAAGTGTGTATTGGGAGGTGATTTTCAAGAGGTCTGGTATTTATTTCACACATCGTAAATATTATGCTTGGGATGCGAGAAACTTTGTTTACAACAGTTTTTATGAACTACTCTTGTGACTCAAACCATTAAATAGGCCACTCGACCTTCGTCAAGTTTGTAAACAATCTTAGAAGTTGATACTCGTCACAGCTGTGCGCCGTTATCGGACCCTTTTTTTTTGTGATGGTTTTTTTTTGTAAAAATTGTATGGGAGTTTGGTTTTTGTTGAATTTAACTTAACATGGGGCTTTATCGATGTTAATAAGCCATTTATTTAAATAAAAAAATCGTAAATTTTTAAAATTTAGGGGTTTTTGCACATAAAACGGGAATCCATCCATTTTTTTTCATCTTTGACTTGGGGTAGCGAAGTGAAAATTAATAACCAAGTAATAATTATTATTCAGTTAGTTAGAATATTTCAAGCAGATTTCAAAGAGGTATAATAATACGTACTTATAGTAGTAAAATTAAAGGCAATCATCAATCATTTACCACGCGGAATGCGCGGATTCGCGAACCGCGAATCAACCGCGAAGGTCATATGACAGATTCGCGGATTATTCGCGAGTCGCGGTCCGCGAATCAAAGGATAAGTGAGTGTAGGTGAGTATAAGTGAGTGTAGGTGAGTATAAGTGAGCGTAGGTGAGTATAAGTGAGTGTAGGTGAGTATAAGTGAGTATATGTGAGTATTAGTGTATGTGGCACTCACCCATCGGCCTGGTCTGCATATCCTCGCAGTTTCAAAGTGTGCGTATGAGCTCCTAAAGCTCGCTGTATTAGCCATCGCATCCGTTGACGGCCGAGCGGAATTTGCCGAGCGTCAACTGAACTCCATAATGACCGGTCAAGTACTAACGCACCTAGCCGGGAACATGTACTGCAACGAACATAATTAACAACTTCATTTGTGTAGAGGTTACGTAGAAAACTGTAAAAAAAATTAATGGCGCTAAACTTTAGGATTTGATAGGCGGCAAGAATACTTACAACCCCAAAGACTTGAGATCGTGAGGCGAGCAGGTACGCAAGATAAGGAGAAGCACGTCATCGGACAAATCCAAGAGTCCAGCTGTTCCGGTGTACTCTTCAGCTGGTTTGGGCATATCTAAAACCAAATACAAATAATTTTATAGGGGTGTACTAATTTGAGACTTAAGGGCATATTTTCATAGCATGAATTTTTTTTACCTTTGTTTATTTAGGGATATTGATCATCCTATGATTCTAATTACGGCATACTTCACACTCTGTCATGGTAGTACAAAATACAGTAGAATTCATATACAACGACATCATATACAAGTTAGGTTTCATAGTTATGTACTGAGAATATATAACCGTTTAGTGCGACTCCGTTTTAAACGACCAACTGCTTATAGCGACCATTAATTATGATAATACGTCCGGTTAAAACGACGCACTATGTTTTGTTTACACAACCTACCAATATTTCGGCGCCCCAACTTCACCGATCAAAAGCTTATCAAAAACAAACTCAAATAACAGACTTTCTACGTTAGTTAGGAACAGAGTTGTTCATGTAGTGCGTGTGTATGGAATTTATCTCTTTGTATTGCAGTACTTTATGTACCTTTGTTTGTAAGTGGAATGTGTAAGAACTATTATTTAAGTATGTGATTATACATCCTACAAAATGTTTTATTTACCTAAATAGGAAAATCAAACTTTCGCAATTATAATACGTCTTACATATTTATTCGTAAGTTAAGAACATCGCCGGTCCCTTGAAGGTCGTTATATCCGGATTCTACTGTAGTATGAAATGCATTTAATTATTATCTCCATCTTCTTTAGATGGTAATTCAATTTGACATGTGACCAGTAAGATTTTTTATAATTACATAATAGTAATAGAGTCCTGTCCATGAAAGAAGTCCCGCAGACGCGTCGCTGTAGTCGACCTTAAGTATTATTTCTCGGGCAGCACTTTTAACAACTTTAGGCATTGAAAACAAGACTTTGATCACAGAAACCAAATAAAAACGCACTAGCATCCGAACACATTAACAGCACCTGACAACTAATTTAAAATTTAGTTTTAAAGTTTAGTTCCGGAAATTTCCGCGGGACTTCTTTCATGAAAAGGACTCTACTAGGTGATATCCCCAACTTTGAATGTGTGAAACTTTCAAACAAAATATCTGTCACCACCATACGATGAACCTCATGGCAAATGGCTGCTTTTGGTTTAGAGGGTTCAAGCTGTATCTCAGAATCCACATATTTGATTTCAATAAAATATAGCCTGTTTTATTCCGGAAAAAAAGCTTCCGAATGGTATAAGTTTTATTGAAATTGGTCCAGTAGTTAAGGCGTGATTTGCGAACACTCATCACACTTGAGTCCCAATCAGTGTATTACCGTGATTTTCCACCAAAAAACATTCACAATAAACATTTACAATGAGTTCCATACAAACTATCTGTTTTGTTTGGCAAAAGACATTGTATGAATTGCATGTAATGATCTAAAGATTGGTTATACTTTGCATTTCCACCACAGTAAAACCTATTTCACAATCCTTACAAGATTGTGTATTTTATATCAATCTTGTAAGGATTGTGAAATTATATCCTGCTAAATCAGTAAACATCAACAACTTGTAAGTGTTGCGAGAATTGAACACACAATATATACAAGAAATCCTTACAAACAATTTGCACAAGATTCTGATAGTAAGCCAAACATGCACAAGGGTTGATGGTGGAAACGCAATTCGATATATTCACAGAGTTGTGCATGTTATATGTGTTGTGTAGACATTTCTTTGGTGAAAACCAATACTTAGAAATATATGTGAATTCATATGGACCTGGGCATGCAAAGTAGAGATTTGTATTGTTTTGGTAAAACGCAAGTTCTACTTTATAGAACATAGTATCTTCATTTTATTGTATGTACAGCCAGTAGGCAGTTACAGAAGAAACCAGTGTGGTAAATGAAAATACATGCATTACACACTTACCAGTTGAAATAATAAATGAAATTAGAGACACAAATTAGTAAAATTTTAAATAAACAGAACCAACCATCCTGAATGTATCCACTATCATTCAATTCTTTATTCGCCTCATCTTCATGATTTGCGGAACCCATTTTTTAAGTGTCACCGCCAATCACCGCTTTGGGTGCACTACTGCACACAGAATGACTCGCAATTTCTACATGAATACTACGAATGGACACTCACTGCACCGAGTCAACCGACAGCACAAAGAAACACGCACGAATATGCCGAATAACAAACAAAAGATGCCCAAAACGATTTGGATAACTTCCAAAACCATACGATGCGAACGAACGATGCCGATGTACGATGTTACCTACGCCCAGTGTCTCCATATAAAAATAAAGGATTACCGTGTTGCCAGGGTGAAAATACGGTGTTTTACGGTGTGTCAGTTAAAAATTTACCGTAATTACCGTGTCATGTTTAAGTGTATGGTAAAATTGGTAAATAAGTAGATAAAATCAAATAAGGGAATTTAAAAGCAATAATTAAATTACAATCAAAATTTAATTTTTAATAGGTACCTACTTATTATTAATTGTTACATGTTTCTGATGTTTCTAATTTTTTGTAATGAATTTAAACCTACTTACTTATAAAAAACTAGTTCCTTAATCCGAATCTAAGACGACAATTTCTTTTTCGTAAGCATTCATTTTGCTGATCATTTCTTTAGTGGGCATGAAATCAACACAGGTTTTTCCTCTTCTTTTTATCGACTGTTGGGCGAAAAGATTTCAAATGCGAAAAGTTATTCATCACCTTATTACGGTAGAATTACGACACGGTAATGCACGTTTACCGTTGACCGTAGATTATGTCAGATTACGGTGCATCTACGGTAATTACCGTGTATATGGAGACACTGCCTACGCCCGCCGCAACGCACCGCCACAGACAAATAATTAGAGCTGCCAGCCGGCCGGGTTTTGTTTTCGTCAAAAGTCACCAATACTAAGGCCCGTATTCCAAGACAGAAATCGTTACTCAAGCATATAGCGAGAGAGAGTAAAGTTTTTCATACAAAAATCTATGCTTGAGTACGGATCAGTGCTAGAGTAAGGCTACGGAATACGGGCCTAAGTGAACTCTCGCTTAACCATCGTTCGAGGATCCACGGTTTATTTTGGCAGAAAAAAAATAAAGTCAGTTAAAGTACCTACATAGGTACATTTTCGTAATTTGTGTTTTCTGTAGTTCTACTTTAACAGTTTACCCTAAGTAACCTGTCGTAAGAGAGCCAAAAAAAATAAGCGATAGGCTACCGTTCGTCAGTTTTTGTGCCACTTCCATCCGCTTTGACTTGGCAACACTGTTTTCGAAGAACGTTCTCAAAACAGACTTAGCTAAAAGACAAGCCTCCAGCGCCTGACTGAATCAATAGTAAAAAAAGTCGTTCTTGTTGTTTTTCGTCTTGTGGTCTACTCTACGCCACATTGTAAATTATCTATTTACAAATAAACGATGGCTAAATCAATCCGAAGTAAATGGAAGCGAAAATGCAGAAACGTGAAGCGAGAACGCTACGCAGTGAAAGAACTGGCCAGATTGAAAAAGATGTTGGGTGTAAAAGACGAAGAAAAGAAAGATGTTGAGGTTATGGAGTCAGACCAAGTCATATTCTTAGATGCTGGTGCTTTGAAAAAGGGTAAAAATAAAAAGAAAACCCGCCCCGAGCCGGAGACGGCAGACAATGAAGAGGAAGATGTGGAAATGAGTTCAGACGATGAAAAAGTTGAGGTGGACGGTGATGATGGGAAGAAAAGAATATTTAGCACAAAAACATTGAAGGATCAAAATGGGCAGTACCCCGTCTGGTTGCACAAAAGGAAAATCGCGAAAATAAACAAAATAGGCAAGAAAAAGACAAAGAAACGCTCTAAAAAGAGGAAACGCACCTGACTTATTACAACCATATTACTCTAACTCCATGTGTATTTCATAAGTAATAATGCTACTTCTGATTGTCCTATAATAGATAATCATTACAACATAAACCATTGCAACACATAGCAAGTCAATAAATAAAAAACAAATCTATTACAAACATTTTTTTATTTTAAACAAATTGTATGTAAGTTCGATTGAAGTTTGGCTGTGGGTGATGAACTAAATAAGAACACTTAGAAATATGTAATGAATCGATATGGAGTTCATAAATGGATACAGCATTGACTTGATATGTACAGTCAGCAGGCAACATATGTTAACTTCAACTTCTTGGTTTATGGCTTTAGCTGCTTGATGGCACAATTCATAAGTTAGGTCAAGAAGCTCCAAAAACTTACTTTGCCAATCATACATAGTCAGCGCCTCATATAGAAGGCCATATTATGAAAAAAAAATACATTGAAAATAAAAAAGTATTTTTGTGCAAAAGTCCCGAACCAAGCACAGCTTGTAGGTCCTATGAGAAATTATTTATTTTTGCTGGCTGTACTTAGATGTTATGTTAGATTGTCACATAAGCATAGATTTGATTAGAGGTTTTCATGTAAAAATCTATGTTTGCGTTTGAATAAGTGCATAAGCAGTAAATCTGCATACAACCCTATAAATCAGAAAGGTTTAATTGTAACTTTTGTAAGTAAGTGCTCGAGCCTCAGCCCGTTCTAGCTCTTGGAGATGAATTCCAGATTGCACATGTGTGTGTAACTTCACATTCTCAACAACCACATTGCATATTGTACAGTAGGTGCTCTCATTGGTCAGCTGCAATATAAATTAGGTAAGTAGGTACTTAAAAATCCTCTTCAATTGAGAGTTAAAAAAAAATTTGGGTCTCTTATCTACCCCGTTTTATTAACATTGTTGTAGTGATGTACCTACCTACTTATACGTTACATACTCTCTGCTCTGCTAGGTAGGTAGGTACTTATCTCCTACCCAACACGCAGAACACCTAGTATAGTAGGTACCTACCTACCTACCTAGTCGGTCGTTCGTATGGGTTAGTGGCCAACTTTGGTGACGGAGTTTTTAGGGCGCCATAAGGCCTCCGTCATGGCTTAAATACTAGAGCCGGGACCGACAGTTTTAACGTTCCCTCCGAAGCACGGACGCGCTCAGATGTAAACGCCACTAACGGTCACCCATCCAAATACACCGCGCAGAACGTCGCTTAACATTGATAAATCGGTGGAAGATTGACTAAGCCACGAGCGCCATCCAAGTAGGTAGGTACCGACCTACCACTATAAATAATTTGATACGAATCTCTTGATAGAAAAGACGAACCTTTCTGATGAGATTGTGAGAGAATTCATCAACATGTGGGTATTTTTCCAGGGTTTTACCGTGATTTACGGAGCGAATGTGGTTATCCTTAGCGGCTTGCTTCAGCTCGAGAAGCGTCCCGCAAAACACGCATTTGTAAAAGCCTCCAGCCGAAAGTATTCCGTTATAAGAATCCTTGGTTATCACCATCTTTCTTTCACCTTTCAGCGTTATTAAAACGTAGTCCATAACAAAGGGTAAGGACTCATGAGGATTTTCTAGACCTAGTACGGTTTTAGGCTGTCTTAGCACAGGCTGAGCCATCTTTTCTAAAACAATATTTGAAGAGAGCAAAGGTAGGTAAGTTCACGGCACTGAACACTCAAGTCAGTCAGAGTACGAATCTTTGTACCTTCGAACTTCGAAGCTAAACAACGTTACGAAAGGCAAATTTTGAGGGTAGTATAAAAATAGCCGATTCAAAACTTATCCATTCGCCGCCGCCGCCGCCGCCGCAAACCGCACCTATGTTTTGTTTTTAATACCGCGTGCACACTAGGAGAAATAAAGGCGATGTTGTTGTGGCAATAAGTCCGGAATTAATGCCGCCAGCGGCATCCAAGAGTATATAACGCTACGCTAAAGCAGCATGGGCATAGGTGTAGTGTGCACGCGGTATAATGTATGCAGTAGGTAATATCTCTTGTTAAAAGAGTATTCTCTTTCTATGATCTGTACATAATAACAATTGAAAGTAGGTACATACGAGAAAGCTAGCAAGGTTTCGCTGGGATTCGCAGCGCACTCGTGAGCAAAATACTGTGTCAAAATACAACACCGAGACCGACAAGACAAAACATAATTCTCTTTGCAAATAAATAGTAAGTAGGACTTGGCAAAAAGACAAGTTTCCATTCAAACGCTGTCAGAACCAAATTAAAAAAAACTAAAATAACCACCACCACCACTGAAAACTGAAAAAGCTGGAAGTGGCTGAAAGCACAGAAGAGTACCTACATTTTATAAATAAGGCTGAAAGAAAGAAAAGAGTTTATTTGAATATGGCTTGAAATCAAAATATTGTTCCGCCCACCAGAGCACCGCACATAACTCCAGTCACATAAAAAAAATACTCAAGAAAGAAAAGAGAAAAGAACTTCCAGTACCTAGTCTTTATGTGGAGCAATCTGTTCTGCAACTGTGCCGTGGTGGAGAATTCCAGAGAATTCGTTGAAAAGGAAGACCCTGGAAATGCCTTGCCTATTTAGAAATAAATACGGAAAATACGTTTTATAATGTAGAGGAGTTTGTTAGCTTGCTTTCTTGTATGCATTTACTCCATTGGTGTTATTTTGAAGCGAAGAAACATGCCGATTCCCACTGTGTGCAGGCTGTGTGTGGTTGGCGAAGTAAAAATGCTGAGCATTGGAGAGGAACTTCAGGAAACATACGAAAGACTGACCAACACTAAGGTACCTACTACTTTATGAAACTTGCAGACTTGGAATATCTAGATCGGACGATTATTTGCGACCAGATTGAGTAAATAGGTACCTATCAAAAGTTTATCTTTTTTATTTTAAATTTCAGATTGCAAATGATAGAATGCCTAGAAAAGTTTGTTATCTTTGTTATTCTCTACTGTTGAAGTGCCGGAAGTTCTCTGAAATGGCTCTTAAATCAGAACAACTGCTCAGACAACAATTTGAAAGTGGAAATGATAATGTAAGTACCTACATAAGCAAGCAAGCTTGTATGAGTTAGTGACCAACTCTGGTGACAGAGTTTTTAGACTATCTTAAGGCCTCCATCGTGGCTTAACTGCACCAAACATGTTAACTAATGGATGCCCATAAATCTGTGCCCTTAGGGCCGTAAGATCAATAGTGGTTTAAACCATGAAGTAGAGTTTAACCTCCAGTCTCCAATTATTTCATAAGATCAATGGTAGTTAATCGACCATCTGTAGCTTAAACTGACAGAGATGACAGTAGATTAATACATTAATCAAATGTAATCGTAGTTAACGAAACCTATTGTTTAAACTGCTTTTGATCTTACGGCCCTTAGGGACATTACTAATCAAAATTCGTAAGTTATAAAAACGTTCTGGGCTTAGTCCAAAATTGGGTCAAAATAGGAAAAAAAAAATGACTAAATCTATATCTTTTCAGATAGAACACAGCACACATCCATGTTATTTTCTAAACTTAGGAGTAGTAGAAAATTTATCAGTGACTGTAACACAATCCCAGTTCACAGAGGACTATACTAGCGAAGTTTTATCAGAAAACTATTCTAAAAACTATGTATGTTACAAGGAAAATACTCCAATTTCTATTAAGATAGAAGTGAAACGAGAATGTACGGATGAAGTTGAAAAACCAGTCAAAACTGAGATGATTCTAGTTGACAACTATGATTTAGACAGCTCGCAATACTCAGACCAGTCAGTAAGCAACGATAAGAAAGAGAGAAATTGCAAAAAGTGCAATAAAAAGTTTCCGACTAAGAATCAAATGCGAGCACATTTGAAAACACACTCCACCCAGAAACCTTTTGTATGCTGGAAGTGCGAAAAGTCATTTTACATGTCCCATAATTTGAAAAAACACATCCAATTCTGCTCTGGTCAGTCCAGTAAATCTAGCATGACCTGCTCCACTTGTAAACAAACCTTCACGAACATGATTAGCCTAAAGAAACACATGAAAACGCACTCCGAAGAAAGGCCATACATCTGTGACCGATGCAGCAATAAGTTTAAAACTAGAACACATTTAAAGGTCCACATGAGAATACACGGAGGGGAGAGACCGTTTCCCTGCGAGGTTTGCGGCAAAGCGTTCACGCAAATATCAAACTTGAAGACTCATATTAGAATCCACGAAGGCACTAAACCGTTTGCCTGTGAAATCTGCGGTAAAGCCTTCCTTACAAACGGTACATTGAAATCACACATGCGATGCCATACGGGAGAACGGCCATTCGCTTGTACCACATGTGGCATGACTTTTGGCTTCAAATGCAGTTTAAACCAGCATATAAAACGGCTTCACACTGAAGTTAAAGCGTACCCATGCAGCAAATGCCACTTATCTTTTAACCACGAGGTTGGTTTAACAGCCCATTTGCGAGGCCATTATGCTGATCGAGCATATCCTTGTGATAAATGCAGTAAAGCATTCACATCTGCTCGTAACTTGAAGGGACACAACATGCAGGTGCATTCAGGAGAACGGCCACACGGCTGTAGCAAGTGTGGAACTGCATATAAGAGGCCGGAACATTTGAGACAGCACATGAGATCTTCTAAATGCAAGGCAGTCACCGCTTCGTTGGCATCTAAATGATCAGTCTGTAATACCCTGGACAATCCCTAAGCGAATTACTAAGTAACGCGTGTGCGTAAAGTGAGTAGAATTTTATTATTTAATAGAGAGTAAATAAATGTTGCTTGTTAAAAATTGTTGCTCAAAATTGTTGCAAACCCTTCATTACAACCTGCCCAACTTTCACGACATTCTTATCAGAAAGGATGAGCTAAGACCCTCACGTGGTCACCAACTGAAGTTGAACCGTGACCCCTCCGTCTCCCTTGCCGCTTATCACTTCTTCAGCAATAGAGTGGTTCACAATTGGAACGTGCTATCAGATGACGTCGTTACTGCTACTTCCGTCAATGCATTCAAAAACAAACTAGACATCTGGCTTCGAACAAATAAATCAGTGCTCAAAAGAATTTACCAAACTTAAGAGACTATAATTTCAACAAAATTTTAACACTGTCTGACGTAGACACATCAGCGAAAGCTGCTCGTCTATAAACAAACAAATAAATAAAAAAAAAAAACCCTATGTAGATTGTTTCAAACTCAACTTCTGTCTGTTCACCCGCAATTTTTATTTGAGATAAGTACATAGGTACTTTAGCGTTATTACGTATTCTGTGCTACAATGAGGGAAGCCTAAAGGCAGGTTCATAAAGCTCGAGTTGAGGCACATACAAAACAAAATAGGTACCTATTTGTAATTCGGGTACTCTTACTAATATTACGTGATTTGGGGCGAAAACGAAATAAAAAAAATGTTCCCGTAAACTGAGTTTGTTGATGGGGCGAATGGAAAGAGAGCATCCAACGGGAATGATTTATAATAATATTGGTAAATGAAATAGTTTACTTTTTATCTCATATACCTACCTACACAAGCTCACATGCTATTTCCAAAGTTTTTGGCCTAAGTATACGTACAGTGTACACCACTATTTTGTATTACAAATAAAAACCGTATTCTCAGTGTCTGTTACTCACATTTATGTGTCTGTTACTCAAAAACTTAAAATTATTAATTAAAAGCATAATAAATAATAATTAGTTACTCGTTATCCGAACGTGCCTACTACTGAGTCTACTGACTCAAGTATCATCCATAATTTTCTGTCACGATCCGAACGCGTCGCTTGCGCATTTCACGCAATACCAACTAAATTGTGCAGGATTTTGGTTAAAAACAAACCTCGATGACTTGGTAGAAGTTAAATATTAAAAAATCTTGACAGCGCCAATAGTATTAGTAGCCTCTGCTGGAACTGTCCTTAATTTTTTTTTGGTAATTACAAAATGGTGGTTTATTATATGACTTATTTGTACGTGTTTATATACTTATCTCTAGTTTTGTGCCGCGCTACATTATCATGGTATTCATCATAATCTGGAGAAGATATAAATGTGTACAACTTTCCCTTTTCTCTACGAATGATTCGTTTCGTATCGATGGGCTGTTTTGCTTGGTCTTCAACCATAATACCAAGGTTTTTAGTTCTATGGTGTTCACTTGAGTCATCGCTGAACGCTCTATTTATTCCTACTTCAACAATTTCTTTGGATGAATAATTTTTATTGTCTTCATGTGATTCTTCGTGTTGGTCAGTATGCGTATTTTTTATGTTTTCAGATGAATCTAAGGTATCATCTTTCGTTTTTGTGGTTTGAGATGTCGATGTTTTTTTAAAGTTGCTATATTTATTGTTGTCTTCTGTTGTGACTTCTGTAGTTCTATCCTCATCAGAATCCACTTGACCTGATCTTTTCTTAGTTACCTTTTTATTGATGATGGCAGTTTTTTCTTTTGATGAATAATTGTCATCAGACGTGATAGAATGTTTCTTGTTAATACTTTCATCGACACTCTTCATTTTTATATTTGTGCGCTCGTTTCTTTCGACATTGGCCGTCTTTTCTTTACTTGAATGCTTAAATTGTTCTGTACTGTGATCACTAAATATGTTATCTCTGTGGTGATCTGGAAGTTCTTTTTGGTTTCTGACTTCTTTGTTTTTTTTAAGTTCTTTAGTGATATGCTTGTAATTTAAATATAGTTCCTGAGAAGAAACATCGTGTTTCAAGAACTTTGTGTTTACTTTACCAAACTTCCCAGAATTTTCTTTAGTTTTCTTTCCTTCTCTTAGTACGGAATCTACGCGAGCGTGTGTTGATTTTCCTCTATTAGTTTTTTTTGTATTTCTTGGTTTATTTGATTGGTAATTGTGCCGCAATGTAACATTGCTATTTTCTACTGTTTTTATTTTTCTAGCAGCTCTTTCTGCTATGACGTCCGCTAGTTCGCTGAATTTATCCGACGACATTAGCTGGATTATGAACTCATCGATTTGGTAGTGACTTGAAGATGGGGCATTCTGAATTTGTTGAATGTGAAATGAGCCTGTAAACACACTGAAATCAATTCAGTAGGTACCTATCAAGGTACCAAATTTTAACTTACCACGTACAATAAAATGATAAAAATATATTTTCACATGAAATGTTTAAATAGTGGCAGGGAATACAAATTTTCTTAGATATTAAGTAAAAAACGTACTAAGGTAGGTAAAAGTAAAAAACTTACAAAATAAAACGTACGAATATATCGATATAAAAACCATAATGATTGTTTGTTGGGAGTTTTTGTTAGATATGTGTAATAATGTAAATTGTACACGTTCGCTTCTGTCTAATGCATTTTTGTATTTTACAGTATTTTTACTGCGTTACCAACTTTTATGAGTGGGTATTTTATTACAATCTAAAAAAACATGAAACGTGAGTACCTACCTTTATTTAATACTTACACAATGTATTCTTTGCGTTTCGTAAATAGGTAGGTATAGGATACCTATTCGCCCCACTTACGGGACAAACGTTGGGGATGCTTGCTTGCTAGCATGAGAAGAGAGTTGAAAAAATAGTATCTAGAGCACACCTTTGCGACGTTTTCTAAGCAAGCTTATTAGTAGACTAGCCCGCGGCCTTGCTCGCGCGGTAGCAGAATACACATTATTTGGTTAAAATCTTTGATCCTTACTTTATACCCTTTAGGGTGGGACTTTTCAAAATTCCTTTCTTAGTTCACCCCTGCACTATTTATGGATACTACCCTCGATATTTCATACCTCTAGGACTTATAGTTTAGTCGGTGCGTTGATCGTCAGTCAGCTTCAAAAGAGTTTTTTAGAAGAAAGAATATACCTATTAGGTACCAAACCAGCTTATCTTTTAATCTATTATTAGGGGAAAAAAACAACTTTTTTCTAGATTGATGTCTATATTTTTATTACGTTTCTATTTACCTACTACTAGGTATCTACATTTTAAACGTTAGTATAAGTTGTAACTCGTCCTATCCAAGTTCTTATTCGTATATTTTGTATATTGGTTTATTTGCTCTTGCCTTGCATTTAATGCAACATTTCTATACAATTAGATACATACAAAATATTACTACCTATGTATCATAAATAAAAATAATGTAGCTATGTATTTACAAAAAAAAATTATCTATATAAGTATTTTATCAGCAATCTATTTCCAATACAAGCTTTGCTTATTTTGGGACTAGAGAGCGTTGTGTAATATGATCAAGAATATTTATTTATTTATGTACCTGGTAGTGACTACTGAGGGCCTAGTGCGAGTTTTGGTGTGTAAATCTGGTGTGAAACGTCTGACGGCCAGCACACTGTGGTCGCTGATTTGTATGGAGACACTGAGCGAATTTTTTGAAAAGCTTTGTCTACACCAAGCCCGTACTAGCATGTCGAGCTTCTCAAACAATCCGCTCAGTGTATCCATACAAATCAGCGCCTACTGGTATGCTGGGCTTCAAGACATTTCACGCACACACTATATACTGAAAACTCGTACTAGATTTAATACATAATTTGATTTTCCTTTTACAATTTGCTCTGTGTCTGAAGCAGTTTCGCCGCCTCTCTATACCCCGTCTCCATAGCTCCGTGAACGGTTGAGAAATGAGTAGGGTTAGTTGCTTCACCGGCGAACAAAACGCGCGGTACTCCCGCCGCGTCTAACAGCGGCTGGCTCAGGTCTACTCTGGCTGCAGGGTAGTGCGGGGTCAGTGTGTTGTCGTACGAGTAAGATCCTCGGGTGAATGGGTTTGAGTACCACGATGATCTGGAACGGATGGTAGTGGTGTCGATTTTGTTGCATTTCTCTAAACTAACCTAATTTAACAGCTCTGAAATTATAGCCGTCTGACAGGGCGGGAACATTTTTAATGCTGTCTTATGGCTAGCGTCCACAGGCACGCATCGCACGCATCGGACGCATCGCACGCAACGGATTTTAGTTTGCCTTGTATAAAAACTCGTCCGTACGGTGCGGATCAGTGGACGCAGTTCTATGAGTTTTTATACAAGGCAAACTAAAATCCGATGCGTCCAATGCGTGCGATGCGGGCCTGTGGACGCTTGCCTTTACCGTAGGTTGCAAAACATTCACAATAAAACATGCACAACTCTGTGAAGATATCGATTTGCGTTTCCACCGTCCAACCTTGTGCATGTTTGACATTTTGAATCTTGTGAACATTGTTTTAGGATTTTCTTGATTGTAAAAACAAATCTTTTGTGAGGATTGTGTTGTGAATTTTTTTATTCGAAACACGCAGTTAGTTTAGAAAAATGCAACAAGAGAATAGAAAACCAGTGTTAACTTTTGTGATGGTTAAAAGTAACCTATGAGTTAATTCTGTCGCGGACACTATATTCCCAGTTTCATCCAAATCGGATCAGTAGTTTTTGCGTGAGAGAGAAACTAACAAATATACATACATCCTTACAAACTTTCGCGTTTATAATATTAGTACAGATGTAGCGTGCTAGATGGCGCTACTGGTACATTACCTAATCATTTCTAAAGGCTCGGGTACATTAGCTCCCATAAACTTTCGGATCACCCCCATAACTTTACTCTTCACCACATCATCAGGGAGTGTTTCCACCTGAAACATTAAATTACAATATTTGAATTTACACAATGCCTGCAGATGGGCGAAGCCGGGGCAGACCGTAGAAGCGTTGGTGTGACGACCTCGACACATTCCACCGTAAGAACTGGAGAGATATGGGGAGACCTTTGCCCAGCAGTGGAATAGTATCACTACATAGTATAAAGCAAAGTCGCTTCCCGCGTCTGTCCTAATGTCTGTATGTATGTATGCTTAGATCTTTAAAACTACACAACGGATTTTGATGCAGTTTTTTTTTAATAGATAGAGTGATTCAATAGGAAGGTTTATATGTATAATACATCATCATCATCATCACTGCATTGCACCCGTGCGAAACCGGGGCGGGTCGCTTTAGTGGGTTAATAAAAAAAATGAATTTAAAAACAAAGTTAATATTACAAAATTTTAAAACACCGGCCTTGATATACTGCACATCCTCATCACAATATACTGGTCAAGACCTCGGAGTATGGACTACACTTTGTCAAATTAAAATACTAGTAGTTCGCCCCGAACTGAGATCTCGCGATGTTTCCGATAAATTACACCCAATCATGAAAATCTCCTTATATCCTCTTCATTTGCTGGTCATCATCAGACCTTAAGAGTATGGACTCCAGTTGATCTAATTTATTTTTTTATGAGCAATAGCTAAGCATTTGGCTGCCAGCACACTTGGCGGTAAGTGTAGCTGCAGCCTAAGGTGGAGCACGCTTAGCTATAATACATCTATTCACTCATTTCTTGAAAATTTCTAGGTTATATCTTTCAGGAAATACTGATGATGGCAGAGAGTTATTTAAAACTTTGAGATAAACTAAATGTTTCAAACTGCAAATATACCTGAAATTCCGCAAAATTGGATTTCACAGCTGATGAATATTCTCATAAACTTGTTAACGGCTTCACTAATTCTCACCAAACATGGGTAAAAACCATCCAAGATAAATCATCTTTCTTACGAACGCCGTCCAACTTATAACACCCTTTTCGCTTTCGGTTGGGGGTTAAAACAATCATGCACAATTCTATGTACAGTCAGCGACAATAAGATGTACAAATCAACATTTTCAAAAATTAAAAGTTACCTATGTCTTAATTTTCCAAGCGAGAGCTTCACATAAAATACGTAGTAAGTTGACTAGTTACATTAAAACTCATCTGGATACATGAATAAATGTTCATGACATTTCATACGCCTTCTAGTCCCAACCTAAACAAAGCTTGTACTATGGGAACTAGATTGCTGATAGAATACTTATATATTTGTTTTGTAAATACATGTTTTCAGCATTAAGTCCACCATTTGTACCAAATTTATATTTATTTTATTTTTGGGTGTTTCAACGTATTATAAGTATGTATTTACAAAAAAAAAATATATGTATTCCATCAGCCATCTAGTTCCCATAGTACAAGCTTTGCTTAGTTTGGGACTAGGAGGCGTTGTGTTAAATGTCCGTGAATATTTATTTATTTATTTATAATAATTTTGTGCAATAAAGCATTAAATAAAATAAAACATAATAAATAATAATAATACATAATACTTATCATACATAGTTATAATACTAGTACATAACATTTTCATGCAATGGAAACATATATTTTGTATTATTTTACACAGGTACATCTTATTATCGTTGACTGTACATTATGGTTATTTCACATTCAGTGATCACAATGCAGTGTATCAATCAATAATGAAGCATTTATCGTTTAACCCACTGAGTGCGGCTGTAAGTGTCTACCGTGCCTAGGGATTACCTAGTATAGATATTAATTTACCAGCTTAGCCCCATCCCCACTGGTCCAAATAGTTAACACTTTGTCATGAGACAAAGGACTACTGGATCCAAAAATCTGTGTGGTCCATTCGTCTTCAGGAGCCACTGACTTCCGATCTTCAGTTTTCCATATAAACCCATAGAAGCTAGGATGCTTCGGCCAAAACGCTTCGGCGAAGCGCATTTCGATTTTATCAACAACTCCTATGGATATCACTTCAATGGCTCTGAGTTTTTCTTGAGGTAATGGTGGTGAGAATAATGCGGAGTGTCTGAAAAATTATATTTTAGAAATGAGGATGGTTTTGATGCTTTTTATACCCAACTATCGAAACGCTCATGGCGTAGCTTGCTTAGACAATCCCCACCGATTATCTCAGTTACTTATTATTTTATTAGCCTCTGTTGCAACTGTCCTTAATTTTTTTTTGTAATTACAAAATGGTGGTATATAAAAGAACACCTGCGGGCCTAAGATGCGCACCGCGAGATATTTGTCATGTCGTTCTGTCAAAATGTACCAGTTTCTGAACTATTGCATTATCTGTGGTCATGTTGTCGAGAAACCGCGCCTTTGAATTTTCAACTTTTGACATTTCTGCATGACTATTATCTCGTCTTCAGAGAGGTACGACGACTTAGAAGTGTCAAAAGTGTAGATTATGGCGCGTTTTGTCGACACCACAGATAATGCAACAGTTCCTAAACTGATACAAAATGCTTACATTTTGACAGAACGACATGACAAATATCTCGCGGTGCGCATCTTAGGCCCGCTGATCAGAAGTGCTCGTGGCGTAGCTTGCTTAGTAAATTTTCATCGATTATCTAAGTGAAGCGACCTTCTGCGCGGTCACTATTTAGATGGATCACCGTTAGTGGCATTTATATCTGAGCGCTTCCGTGCTAAAGAGGGCACGTTAAACATTCGGTCCCGGCTCTAGCAGTCGTTAAGCTATGACGGAGGCCTTAAGGCGGCCTAAAAACTCCGTCAACAGAGTCGGCCACTAACTCATACGAGCATGCTTGCTCCAACTATCGGATTTCAGTAGATAGATTGTCATAGCGTTGGTACAATCAGCAAAATAAGTTGATGAACCGTTTTAAGCTTTGGTCTCGCGATCGTAACGCACAACGCAGAGTACCGCGTTTGCTCCTCGCCGCTGACGCAGACTGCGACGTAACAAAAGACCACACTAGACGTTTTCCATACGAGTGTATCCGGCGCTGCATGCTGCGAGACCAAAGCTTAAGATGGTTCTATTTCTGACTATTTGTTTTGTTACTTTAGCACGAGTTTCCATGAACAAATTATGCAAAAACCAACTGTTTCGAGCAAGACAAAATGTGTGTGTAGGTAACATGCGTTTAGTTAGCCCTCTGACCTACTCAAGCATATTTTCATGACATTATGATATGAATTGTGCGATACACTTTTATGAAATTATGTTACCCAGTAGTGTAGGGTACCTACTCTTATCTGTGGCCCCAAAAGCCACACTTTCACACCACCCAAATCACTGCTTGTGCAGCAAATCAGCATACGGGTCTAAATATAAACACTTTCGAAACATACTTGCGAAAAAAACACTAACACACTTTCACGCTACCTAACACACCCTTACACGATTGGAACACCCTTTCACGCTACCTAACACACTTACACGATTGGAACACACTCACGCTACCTAACACACTCTTACACGATTGGAACACACTTTCACGCTACCTAACACACTTACACGATTGGAACACACTATCACGCTACCTAACACACTCTTACTCGATTGGAACACACTATCACGCTACCTAACACACTCTTACTCGATTGGAACACACTTTTACGCTACCTAACACACCCTTACATGATTGGAACACCCTTTCACGCTACCTAACACACAATTACACGATTGGAACACACTTACACGCTACCTAACACACAATTAGACGATTGGAACACACTTACACGCTGCCTAACACACAATTACACGATTGGAACACACTTTCACGCTACCTAACACACAATTATATGAATGGAACACACTTTTACGCGTTCTAAATACATTTTCCCGCCACTCGTCACACTTTTCTAACCATGACTTCATAACCACCGCCCAAATCCCATGCAATCCACCCTTTTGTAAAAAATGCCATGCCACGTATACACTTTTGTAATACTGACCAACTTAGCATTGTCTCCGTTAAGCCAGAAGGTGCCGCAAGTAGGACAGGCCATTGGCACAGACATGCCTTCGCTTACAAGCCAGCTGTCAGTTTCTGGCAACGCCATTTTGTCAGCTGTTTTCCAAATGAACAGACAAGCTGAGCTATCGCACGGTTGAGATGGAAACCGAAATGTGACTTTATCGACAACGCCGAAGGATACAAACTCGACTGCACGGTGCTTGTATGCTGGGAGAGGTGGGCTGAAGAGGGTTGGATGTCTGTAAATACGTTTATATTTTTAGGACGGGTTATATTAACTCGATTAGTGCTATAGGTATGTAATGTAACTATTCGAATAATCCGTCTTGGCTTTTGACAAGTTTATGACACTGACAGCCGTCATAACTTCTCGCACGCGCATCTCAGCATTTGTATGTAAAATCACTGAAATTATTTATGAAAAATCACAAACAACTATGTTGTGTGCAATATGTGCAAAATGTTGTGTACCATTAGGTAGACTATAATGCACAATTTCTACATTTAAGACATAATCTATAGCATATATTCTTGCAAATAAACATAAATCTTAACTGAATAACATTGCACTAATTTTGATCCCATCTAGTTTTCTGACCGAAATGTCAAAAATAAGTTAAAATCACTAAAAACAGTAGACGGATATTTTATTTGACGGATAGCGTGAGTAAACCCATCCTTTAGTGAGATAACAAATTATCCAGAGGGCGTAGTACGAGTTTTGGTGTGTAAATCTGGTGTGAAACGTCTGACGCCCAGCACACCAGAGGGCGCTGATTTGTATGGAGACACTGAGCTGATTTTTTGAGAAGCTTGGTATACACCAAGCCTGTACTCGCATGTCGAGCTTCTCAAACAATCCGCTCAGTGTCTCCATACAAATCAGCACCCTCTGGTGTGCAGGGCGTCAGACGTTTCACGCCCACACTATACACTCAAAACTCGTACTAGGCCCTCTGTAGATGTCTACTGATATCGAAGTCAAAATACATAGAGAAGTAGGTTAATAAAGGTAACAAACCGAACTAAAAAATAGCTTGCTGCTTTTGTACGTACAAAGAATAAATAAATACATGTATGTCTATGGTAGGGCACAGGAAAAAATTGGGAGACATTTTGTTCACTTTGAAACAGTAGACTTTTGCAAATTGTTTTTCCATGGAAACAGTTATATATCTATCTATCTATCTATCTATCATCAATATATATAAAACTCTTTTGAAGCTGACTTAGAATCAAGGCACAGCCTAAACCATAAGTCCTTCAGGTATGAAATTTGGAAGGTATTCCTTATGTTGAGTCCTTTTCATGACAGAAGTCCCACGGAAATTTCCGGAACTAAACTTTAAAACTAAATTTTAAATTAGTTGTCAGGTGCTGTTAATGTGTTCGGATGCTAGTGCGTTTTTATTGGGTTTCTGTGATCAAAGTCTTGTTTTCAATGTCTAAAGTTGTTAAAAGTGCTGCCCGAGAAATAATACTTAAGGTCGACTACAGCGACGCGTCTGCGGGACTTCTTTCATGGAAAGGACTCTAGTGTAGGGGTGCACTAAGAAAGGAATTTTGAAAAGTCACACTCTAAAGTGTCTAGAGCGCGAGCAAACGCCGTGGGCGACGGCTAGTACTAATATAAAACTGTAAAAAATTCAAAATCTAAAACTAAAGATATGGATAAACTAAATATGCAGATTTACTAATTAACGATTCTGATTCCAAACATCGAGTTTGTCTGTTTGTTTGTTCGCGGATCACGCCTAAACTACTGGACCAATTTCAATGAAACTTATACCATTCAGAAACCCTTTTCCCGGATTTAAACATATATTTTATTGAAATGAAAGACGTGGATTCTTAGATACAGCTTGAACTCTCTAAACCAAAAGCAGCCATTTGCTACGAGGGAGGTTCATCGTAAGCTGGTTGACAGATATTTTGGTGGAAAGTTTCGCACGCGTACGAAGTCGCGGGTATCAGGCTGTTTGATAAATAAATGGGTAGGTACTTTAAATAATAAATACCAGGCGATACTCACCTTTCTTTAAGTACACCGACCGACACCGTTATTATCACACTCTGCGCTCTATATGTTGTGCCATCCTAAAAAAACAACAAAAATTTAAGGCGTATGTAAAAGGCAGACAAACCTCTCGCTCGCACATGTCAAAATTTTTGAAGATATAATATATCTAAATGTAATTATGGAAATTGCAGAGCTTCAGGGTCGAGAGAATAACAATGCAAAGGTTCAGTAAAAATATCACATTGATCCAAACAAGTTTTCTAACCAAAAAATGTGCACTTTAATTTATCGCATTGGTATAAGTTTTTAGGTCGGAAAACTTGTTTGGATCAATGTGATATTTTTACTGAACCTTTGCATTGATACTCTCTCGTCCCTGAAGCTCTGCAATTTCCATAATTACATTTAGATATATCTTCAAAAATGTTGAAATGTGCGAGCGAAAGGGTTGTCTGCCTTTTACATAGGTACGCCTTAAGGACATTTCACACAACGCCCTCTAGTCCCAAACTAAGCAAAGCTTCAAATTGTATGCATTAGTACAATTACTGTTTTGTATGTAGTACTTACTATTCCTGCACTAATAATAAAATAAAAATATTCTTGGACATATCACACAACGCTTTCTAGTCCCAAACTAAGCAAAGCTTGTACTATAGGAACTAGATTGCTGATAGAATACTTACTATATTTTTTTTTTGTAAATACATACTTATGATACATAGTAACACCCAGACATAGAACAAAAATCTATGTTTGCCACACACAAATGTTTGTTTGGGTATCGAACCCACGACTCGCAGCACGGAAGGCAGAGCTACTACCGGCTGAGCCATGACGCCTCTCTATCACAACGATTTTTATAACATCCCAAATGTTAAATTAAACGGGTTCGAAACTAACCTAACTAACTAAGCAAGCTCGTATGAGTTAGTGGCCAATTCTGTCGACGGAGTTTTTAGGCCGCCTTAAGGCCTCCGTCGTGGCTTAACGACTGCTAGAGCCGGGAGCGACAGTTTAACGTGCCCTCCGAAGCACGGGAGCGCTCAGATGTAAATGCCACTACCGGTCACCCATCCAAATAGTGACCGCACAGAACGTTGCTTATAAAATCATTGAAACTCCAAGAAATGGTAGCCGTTATACTGGGTTCAATTTTATAATATTTACAACAACTCAAAAACTATTAGACCTAGAATCAAAATAAAAACGGTTTTGGAATGTCTACGCAAAGCCCTATCATATGACACCCCACTTGATATTTTGGTACGATTTTAATTTTTTTTTACTCCCTTTAGAACCTCATAACTTTCCAACCCCTTGACCGATTTACTTAATTTTCAAACCAGTAAAACTTAAGATAATATCCGTATACCTACCAAATTCTGTGAAGATCGGATGAGCGGTTCAAAAGATCTCCACGAACAAACATACAAACATACAAAGCATTTTAGTCCAAGTTGTCACTAAGATCTCGTTCGCTTCGCTCACTCGATCAATAATCGGTGAAGATTGACTAAGCAAGCTACGCCACGAGCGCTTCACTAACCTAACTAATGAAGAGGTACCTACATGAATGAACTTACTTTAGTAGTGACCTCGACAGGGCCAGTGGTTTGTTTAGGCCACTTCACCTGTACAACCTCCGTGTTCAACTTCAGAGTCAGTGAAGGCAGGCCCGGCCCGTTGTTGTATTGTTTCTGAAATTGCAAATTATAGTATTACCAAAGACAATTATTTTATTTGGTTGTGACGTCATTACCAATCAATACCGCTGGCGGTAATCTATTGTACAGTATTATATGATCTGTGTCTATCCTACTAATATTATAAACGCGAAAGTTTGTAAGATGGATGGATGTTTGTTACTCTTTCACGTAAAAACTACTGATCCGATTTGGATGAAACTTGGAATATATATTGTCCGTGACCTGGATTAACACATAGGCTACTTTTTATCCCGAAAAATCAACGGGATCTAACGGGACGCGAACTTAATAATACGAAAGTTTGTGAGGATGTTTGTTACTCTTTCAAGCAAAAACTACTGATCCGATTTGGATGAAACTTGGAATATAAATTCTCCGTGACCTGGATTAACACATAGGCTACTTTTTATCCCGGAAAATCAACGGGATCCAACGGGACGCGAACTTAATAATACGAAAGTTTGTGAGGATGTTTGTTACTCTTTCAAGCAAAAACTACTGATCCGATTTGGATGAAACTTGGAATATAAATTCTCCGTGACCTGGATTAACACATAGGCTACTTTTTATCCCGGAAAATCAACGGGATCCAACGGGACGCGAACTTAATAATACGAAAGTTTGTGAGGATGTTTGTTACTCTTTCAAGCAAAAACTACTGATCCGATTTGGATGAAACTTGGAATATAAATTGTCCGTGACCTGGATTAACACATAGGCTACTTTTTATCCCGGAAAATCAACGGGATCCAACGGGACGCGAACTAAGTTGCGGGCGGAAGCTAGTCTATACTAGTATAGTATTATATGATCTGTTAGCTATTATAAAACTGTAAAATACCCAAAAACTAAAATTAAATATACAGATCTATTATATAAACGATTCAGAATGTGAAAAACGAGTTTATCTGTTTGTCTGTGCGGATCACGCCTTAACTACTGGACCAATATCAACGAATCATTCGGAAGCTCTTTTTACGGATTAAAACGCTATATTTTATTGAAATCAAAGACGTGGATTCTTAGATACAGCTTGAACTCTCTGAACCAACCGTTACTTACTTATGATACATGACTACATAGTATAAAGCAAAGTCGCTTCCCGCGTCTGTCCTAATGTCTGTATGTATGTATGCTTAGATCTTTAAAACTACACAACGGATTTTGATGCAGTTTTATATAGATAGAGTGATTCAAGAGGAAGGTTTATATGTATAAAACATCATCATCATCACTGCATTGCACCCGTGCGAAGCCGGGGCGGGTCGCTAATCTAGTATTAAAATGTCTTACCAGTAATATTTCAAATAGTGTTTTATATCCGTGTGTGTGCCAACTCATGTGCTGATCCCCGCCCAACTCCTCGTAAGGCGAAGGGGTGATAACATCATACCAGCTGTTAGTGGCCTCGTAGTTATTTATCACTTGATCTATGAAATGGTAGAAGTTTTCCATGAAATCTGTATCGTTGTGGAGTTCGGGGTATTTTGTTTTTATGTATTCGTCAACTCTGGAATAGAAAGAACAACATAGAAGATACGCAGAAGACGATTATAAACGTACTGGCCTCCGCTCGCGACTTCGTTCGCGTGCCGTTGGATCCCGTTGATTTTTTGGGATAAAAAGTAGCCTATGTGTTAATCCAGGTCACGGACAATGTATATTCCAAGTTTCATTCAAATCGGATCAGTAGTTTTTGCGTGAAAGAGTAACAAACATCCACCCATCCATCCATACTTACAAACTTTCGCGTTTATAATATTAGTAAGATTTTTCTGTGCCTGTATTGTATTGTGTTAAAGCAGAAATAAATCTATGTCTATGAACGGGAAGTTATTTTGAAATCTTCCCATTCGTCCCCACCAGTGGGACGAATGAACGAGTTTTTAGAATCGCATGCACTGTACCCTCTAGCTAGACTCACCTCTTACTTATATATTGACCCAAAGGCTGGGGTTCTGAAGGCGGCTCATCAGCTACACCGAGACAAAACATCAGAAGATCATTCACAATCGTGAAGTTCGCCTCGCTTCCGTCTGAGCGGAAAGCCTGAAAAGAGATTATAGGGCTTGTACACAAAACTGCGATGCGACGTCGCATCGTACCTAAAAATCTGCGAGCACGCACGACGCATCGCAAGATTCTTTGTTTCTTGTTCCTGTATCTCAGCTATAATCCACTCTTTTCGTATATCACTCTTTTCTTGAAAATTCCTTAGTTTTCTATTTATTTTGTCAGCGATGTAGGTCAATATGAAATGAATATTAATTGAGTTCTGTTTCACGTAAAATGCATTCTTTTTAAAATTAAAATTTATCATCTCCCAAAACTTGCCGAAGTTGTCAGGCACTGCAGCCGTTCATAGGGGGATAGGTATAATGTGGTTCCTGACACTGACCCTAGTGATCCTGCATAAATCAATCAATCAGATGCAAAAGGTCTGTTTGCATTTGGTGTGAACAACTCGCAGCGAGGAGACGCGAACGAAGTCGCGGGCGGTAGCTAGTTTTCTAATATTAGTGTGATGTTACCTTAAATGCAAGGTCCTGAGTCATCACCGGCACATTGTTCTGAAGAGCCAGGTCGTAAACTTTGCTGTTTTCAGTGCCATGGATCCTGAAAAAAAAAACTGAATAAAACCTCAAAAAATTGTCACGTAATAAAACAAAGGTGAAAAAAAAGCACCAAAAAGTATGTCATGTCATGTATGAGCTTATACTATACAGGTTAGAAGTGGGCAACTTAGCGCAAATCGCACGGGAAGTTTTAGTCAACTCTGGAACTATAGTAGGTGCCAAATAACACCACAATACAGATCATTCACCCACCTTCACCACGAGGTCGCAAAATTCAATTTATGAATGGCTAATTCTGTCGCTTTCCATACAAACCTGTCGCTAAGACGGTAATCGCTCGAATCTCGCAGTACTGTTTGTTTACCATTCATAAATTGAATTTTGCGACATCGTTTTGAAGGTGGGTGAATGACCTGTATTGCGGTGTTATTTGGCACCTACTAATGTTCGAGAGTTTCGCGAATGGGAGTCCCGCTTCTTCTTACGTAGTAACTACGTACTACATATTCTTTGGTTTTAGTTACTGACCATTCAGCTCCCAACTCCACGATCCCGTCTCCGAAAGGCACAGTGCATACCCTCCCCCCGACTCGGTTCTGAGCCTCCAGCGCTAGCACTTGCTTGCCGGCCTGCGCCAGGCTCGCGGCCGCCGTGGTGCCTGCTGGACCCATGCCCACCACAATAACATCGTATTCTGTACTCATTGGCGAGCTGGAATAGATTTTTATTTTATTGACAAGCGTCATCGCTCACTCTCAGTCGGTAGTCGGTCTGCCTTCCGTGCTGAGGGTCGTGGGTTTGATCTGAGAGTGGAGGTTCGCCTTCTCCTATGTACCTAACCTAACTAACATATCCAGGTAAGTATATCTATGGTACCTACCTACCGAAGTACCAGTACCAACCTAGAGGCAAGAGGGCTCAAATTAAGGTCACAAAGACCTTAATTTGTGAAGGTGTTAACTGCAGATTAGCAAAAGGTACCTACTACCTAGTACTAAATAAGTTAGTATTAGTACCTGGCGTACCTGCTGGTAGTATACCTACCTACGTATCTACTAGGTAGGTAGATAAAACTCAAACTAATAAATAGGTACCTACTATGTGCTACTAAAGGTATAGGTAGGTAGCAAGAAAGTGAGGTTATATATTTTAGCTTGCAGGGCAAACTCAATTATTTTTTATAACTCAATATTTTTTTTACTAGTTTTTTTTATAAGATTCGTGTTCATTTCATTGGTTTAGTTAGATTATGTAAAGTAGGTAGCCTACCTACATTGTGTTTACAACCAGACCAAACTATTTTTGGATACAGATGCGTAGTAACAGCGTAAAATATTTACCTTTTTGAGCAGGAAGGAACACACGACTGTGATACAGATTCACGTATCATTCTTTGATAATCTCAAGTAGGTACCTACCTACCTACTCTCACAAAGGCAGTACCTACCTATCTATCGCATGGAAAATCGTCACCTGTAAAATTGTAATCAAAGCGGAAACTCGAGAAGAAAATCTTCAGCAAAATAAAGTGGTTGTGGTGTGGACTGAAGAAAAATAAAAACAAAACCATACAACACGTACATCAGTCAATGTCAGATTATAAAAAATGACAATGTCAAGCAGTAGCGCTTTCAAGTAACCAAGAAGTTGAAGTTGAAGGTACCATCAACCATCTCTCTACCTTTCTTTGGAAGAATGTACATATTTCTGTTCTTCATTCAACCAAGAAATTAAAATTAAAAATAAAATTCTTCAAGGGTCGGCAACGCGCGTTTGGCACCTCTGGTTTTGCAGGCGTCCATAGCACAGACGAAATAGGCTACGGTATCTGCTTCCCATAAGGCGGGCTTGTTAGAGTCCTTTCCATGAAAGAAGTCCCGCAGACGCGGCGCTGTAGTCGACCCTAAGTATTATTTCTCGGGCAGCACTTTTAACAACTTTAGGCATTGAAAACAAGACTTTGATCACAGAAACCAAATAAAAACGCACTAGCATCCGAACACATTAACAGCGCCTGACAAGTTTAGTTCCGGAAATTTCCGCGGGACTTCTTTCATGAAAATGACTCTACTTGCTTGTCTCCATTGTTGTAAAAAAAAAAGTTGAAATAACAGACTTTTCTGGTAGATTTTAAAATGCCACCAGAAAAAATGCCGCGACAGTTTGAATTAGTCCGCCAAACCGTTTTTTGTAGGAAAGCCACCATTTGCTAATACATGTCATATATACTGCGTGCACACTATGCCCATGCCGCTTAGTGAAAATAAAGGCGATGTTGCTGTGGCAATAAGTCCGCGGCATTGATGCCGCCATACATTCCGGTAGCGGCATGGGCATGGTGTGCACGCGGTAATAGGTAGGTACATAAAATACCTCACTTACGAGCTACGTCTCTGTTTGAAATTACCGGAAGATACTGAAGTACTCTGTTCGTATCTAGGGCGCAACTAGTTACGAGTAGGTGCCTAATTGCGACCCTGAAGGGGATTAGATTAATCGGTTTGACCGTAATGTCCTATTTACTAGTAGGTTATATAAGCGACTATCGTCATTATGGCCTATATAAATAAGATACCTTACTCGATCAAACCTTGATCCCTAGCATACTCGTACTCGTACCTTGAGTAGGTACCTAATACGAGTATACTTGACCGTGTTTATTATTGTGTGTTTTATTACTTACATACCTAAAAATTGGATCATTCTGGAGGTCTGTGAGAACAGCCTAAAGAATTTCTAGGGATTTTTTCACCATAGAGGCTTATTTAACACCTTTGTGTGGGTGGTGGATGTGACTCTATTAAATTTATTAAATTATATTTTAATTGATTCTCATAAAATTTTACCGACCATAATCATAATCTTCTCAACCCTCCATCCCCTTTGAGACACTAGAGTAAACAGAAACTGGCAGAATTGTATTAACAAGTTACAAAAGCCATAAACCAAGAAGTTGAAGTTAAATTATTGATCGAGTGAGCGAAGCGAACGAGATCTTAGTGACAACTTGGACAAAAATGCTTTGTATGTTTGTTCGTCGAGATCTTTTGAACCGCTTATCCGATCTTCACAGAATTTGGTAGGTATACGGATAGTACTCTTAAGTTTTACTGGTTTGTTAAATGAAGTAAATCGGTCAAGGGGTCGTGAAGTTATAAGGGTCCAAAGGGAGTAAAAAAAAGTCGTACAATAATATCAAGTGGGGTGTCATATGATAGGGTTTTGTTTAGACATTCCAAAACCGTTTTTATTTTGATTCTAGGTCTAATAGTTTTTAACTTGTAAAAATTATAAAATTGGCAAACCCAGTATAACGTGAGCTACCAGTTTTTGGAGTTTCAATGATTTTGTAGTTCAAGTAAGACTGGTACTTAGCTAGACGGCGATTTCGAAGCGATTTGCAAAGTTTATTACCACCATTGTCAATAAAAATTGTTTGGGTTTTATTAACCTCCGACCATCACGACATCTCAGTTCGGGGCGAACTACTAGTTAGTAGGTAGTAATTAATTTTTTGGTAGGTACGCTTCGGTTTGAGTCTGATGTGTAAACATTTGTAAAATAACATTTCTGACTTACCCGGCGACAACCCCAATCGCGCAAATGACCACTGCTGCCCACATCATGTTTGTTAACTGACATAAAGGTTCATAGGTACCGCTTATTATACCGACGTCAATACAGAGTCTGACCACGCTATGTTTGCAACGCACTATAACGAATTTTGAAAATCTATAGTAGCCTGTTTGTCCACCAACGCCGCCGGCACCGGCACGGCACCGATAATGCACTACCAGGGCAATAAAAAACACGCGAACGGCGCAGTGTGGACGTGGTTTGTATTGCCCTGGTAGAGCATTATCGGTGCCGTGCCGGTGTTGGTGGACAAACGGCGCTAGAAGCAGTGTACGGCAGGGGTAGGTACGTTGCTTTTAAAAAAAACGATTTGACTAGGTACCTTAAAATATCTACCGTACCTAACGACCCACGTTCTGAGACTAAGGTAAGATTATACCATGTGCGTTTATTCTATTGCAGACTCAGCGTGTCCATACTCTGGCAATTCTTGTTTTTTAAGGGTTATCACGAAGAGTTCGTCTAATATTCAACAACGCGATAGCAACACGATAGTTATCTCCTAGGTGGAAGATCAACATTGTTACACATGTACCTAATACAATAAATACCTAGGCTTAGGTACAATACAAAGCATTAACTTGCTTACTTATAATCGTTGCATAACTTTATTTAGCTGATTAAATTATTGCTCTTTAATGTTCCGTTCACACTATGCCGCAGTGGGCAGGGAAGTGTGCACGAGCAATGTGTAAACACGATAATGCCTCTGTCCCGGCTCCCGTTCCAAGTTCATGTCCTAGCTCCTTAGTGAGAATAAAGGCGATGTTGCTATGGCAATAAGTCCGCGGCATTAATGCCGGCAGCGGCATGGGCATAGTGCGATGGATGTGCGGAGTGACAAGGATGGATAAAATTAAGAATGAGTATATTAGAGGAAGTCTGAAAGTGGCACCAGTGATAGAGAAAATGAGGAGCAACAGGTTAGCGTGGTATGGGCATGTCATGCGGAGGGAAGAGAGTCATGTAACGAGGAGAGTGCTAAGTATGAATGTGGATGGATATAGAGGAAGAGGTAGGCCCAAGAAAAGATGGATGGATTGTGTAAAAGATGATATGCATAGGAGAGGAGTGAACACTGAGATGACGAATGATAGAGGAGAATGGAAGAAAGGAACATGTTGTGCCGACCCCACCAAGTGGGATAAGGGCAGGAAGAAGAAGAGCGGCATGGGCATAGTGTGCATGCGGTATAAGAAGGTATAAAAAAAACTAATTTCCTTACTTATATTTTTTTAATTTTACGCTAGTGAAGACTATTAATAAACCATTTTTACACATTTGTACATAATCATAACCATTTGATCTTCTCAAAATATATAAAACTCTTTTGAAGCTGACTGACAATCAACGCACAGCCTAAACTAAGTCCTAGAGGTATGAAATTTGGAGGATAGTATCCTTAGATAGTGTAGGGGTGCACTAAGAAAGGAATTTTGAAAAGTCACACTCTAAAGGGTCTAGAACGCGAGCAACGCCGCGGGCGACGGCTAGTTTATAATTTGAAAATTGCACGCCAAGTTATAAGCAAAATATATTGATACTCTATTTATTGGCTGACATCTTTTCAACATGTATACAATAAATATTCTTTGACTTAGATAATATATCTTGTCTGATTCAGTGCACCCTCACGCTTGCCTACAAATTAAATTGTACAAAAACCATCTAATACCGCGTGCACACTATGCCCATGCCGCTGCCGGCATTAATTCCGGACTTATTGCCACAGCAACATCGCCTTTATTCTCACTAGGGAGTAAAGGCATGAACTTGGGCCGGGAGCCGGGACAGAGGCATGTTCGTGTCCCGGCTCCCGGCCCAAGTTCATGCCCTTAGCTCGTTAGTGAGAATAAAGGCGATGTTGCTGTGGTGATAAGTCCGCGGCATTAATGCCGGCATGGGCATAGTGTGCACGCGGTATAACTTATAGTAAACTATCAACAAGTCGGAGGCTGCCAGGTAACGGTAGCCATCTTCCGATTTATTTCTTGCAGAACTAAAGCACATCGCGCGAGCTGTGCGGGAAGTAACACGGGTGCTGGCTCCCGGGACCGGCCTGGGGAAGGGAGTCGTGGCCGAGCTGCGCGACGTAATGCTCGTCTTCTGCGGGCGCGGGCACCCGCTGTCAAATAAAGTTATGTAAAATACAACTCGATTGGGTAAAGATTTTATACTACCCTGTTTTAATCAGACAGATTTTGAATTTAAACATACACCACTATTTTGTAATTACCAAAAAATACGGGCAGTTGCAGCAGAGGCTACTAATGCTATTGGCACTGTCAAGATTTTTTATTATTTAACTCTCACCAAGTTATCGAGGTTTGTTTTTAACCAAAATCGTCCACAATTTAGTTAGTAAGCGCGAAATGCGCAAGCGGCGTGTTCGGAGAGAGACGGAAAATTATGAATGAGATTTGGGTCAGCTACCACGCGCGCAAATCCGCGGGCGACAGCTAGTACTAATAAACATTGGAACTTACCACTTTCTTTCTCCTTATTCTTATATTCTTCTTCGGCAGTGCCTAGTGTATCTCGTTTCTTAGGAGACTGAAACCAAAAAAGGCTAATAAGTAATCTTTTTTAACTTTTTTCCACACATTTGAAGTAAAAATATCAGCGCATTATGAGGACAATTATTATTATAATTGTCCTCTTATTGCAATTAAGGGGTGATATTGCTAAGAAATAAGTTTAGACTCGACCTCACAACCATACTTTGGTTATTTGTTATTGTCAACATTACTACCAAAGCATGATTTGTAGGTCGAATCCAGGATTATTCGAGGTAATGAAATTAACTGAGAATACTTAAACTTATAATATAGCCTATTATTAAGAACAATGTGGGTACTGTTCCTACATTATTACAATACTCGTTATATTGTGCATCAATGCCAGCTCGACTGCCAACCGTTGTAGTGTCACCGCGCAGTGTATGTTGGATATGCTGGCGTCACAATATGTTTGCGGTTGTCACATTTAATCGTGATCAAGGTACTGATATACCAAGTAAGTTCATTACATCCAAGAATGTTTATTATTGTTTACCCGTCGTTTGATCTGCTTCTGGTAATGCTGTGCATCATAGAACTGCGGCTGTGACCGTCGAACTCGTCCCGTTCGCCGCTTAATATCCTCCACCACCGCTGGAAGTGAATCAGCCGCTCGGCGCGCTGCGAAGAATGTGTGGCCGCATTTACAAGACTTTGAAGCTACTGCTACCTGTAAAATGATGGAATGAGTTGAATAGTACCTTCTTTGATCAATATTTTTGACTTGTGTTCAAAGTTTGACGACGACGTTGTCTGTCTGTTTGTCTGTAGCTGTATTTTAGGGCTCCGATTTGAGTGGGGTCTTTTTGTAAGAGCTGATAGGTACCTATTTTATCTGAGATTTTTGTTCTGGGATGGTTGATGTCCGAGGGAGTGTGCAATATTAGAGGGTGTATTATTAGTACGAACACAAGGCATTAGACTATAATATTGTGGCTGCCCGATCTGGTATTTGGTGGATTGGCTTAATTACCTGCATTTCACATTTTGGGCAGCTTTTCGCAATCATTTTATTTCTGCCCATTCTTGTAGTTTAGTTACGAAGTACTACGGTTGGTTGGTTTAATCATAGATAGGCTACCTACGATGATTTATTTGTGTTTTTACAAATAAAACAAGATAGGAGCTTTTCACGAAAAACGGCAAATATGGCAAAAAATTTCAAAAAATAAAAATTTTTATTTCACAATCAAAACACAGCACGTTTTTTTTTTTTTTTCGCTCCTCGGAGCAGGCTATAGTTTAGAACCATACCGCCTAGTCTTACGTTATGTTTTTCTCATAAGTTACCACATCACAATAAAAAAAAGAGCAAAATCCTTCGTCGCTGGTAAAATCCTAGCCCGACTTTATGCTCAATCCGTCACACGCGTCACACGTCACATGTCCGTCATTATTGAATGAATGACGGACCAAAGGCAGGTCATGTCATAATAAAAGAAGAAGACACTTATGTTTCGACACTGGCAGAATTGTGACAACTAGCCACAAAAGCAAAAGCCACAAACCCACAAACCAAGAAGTTGAAGTTGAAGTTTGTTTGTTGTGATTTTGTCTGGTTTCAGAATAATACAATTTATCTTTTACACGTATTTTATATTCTAAACGTCCACATAAAGTTTATGTACCAGACATCGAATGATCAAGTTAACAAAACAGTATTTGAAATGAGAAACAGACCGCGCAATAGTATCAAAATAGAAGGTCTAACCCTAGACCTCACCAGCAGCTTGAATAAGTTCTTCCTGTGCGAGTGTGGTAGAAAATACGAGAGCAAAGTGGTATTGGCGAGGCACGCTGCGAGCTGCGACGGCAAGCCAGTTACCCATTTCTGCCACTGGTGTAACCTTACCTTCAAAAACCGTGGAAATCTGGTTCTTCATGCCAAGTTTATACATGGTGATGACAGGTGCGATTAATTAATTAATTATTAATTATTTAATTCCTACTATACAAGGTGTAATAAGATCACTTCCGAAAACTTCGGGGAGTAAAGTTCCCGTCACTTCTCGTCAATATGACCAATTCTATAAAACTTTGAGCGCTCATAAAAAAAAACAAATCAGCTGTTGTGCAATACTTGCTTGACAAAAAAACAGCCTCTTAAGATTTCGGAAGTGGTGTTTTACACCTGGTAGTGTCCAATAAAACAACTCGCAGCATTGTTTTTTTTTATTTTAAGTCTTGTTTAGTTGATGCATTGTTTTTATTGAATGTGCGGCCTATTGAATAAGTGATATAACTTTTATTCACATTAAAATGGTAGGGATCTATCAAAAAAATTTGATCCCAATATTATAATAGGTATACATAACCTACCATACTTGCAAACATTTTTTTTTGGTCAGTGTTGACCTATCATAAATTTGGAGCAAAAATCTGTTATTCTATAAAGCAATGCTCTATTTTATGAAATACCTAATATTTCAGTCATAAAACGAAATATAACATCATTCATCAGTTCCAAAATAAGAAGTTAGGGCAGACAGGTTGGCACTGAAACATAGTATTGATTGAAACTGAGTTCAATATGGCTACCTCAGACTTTGTTGAAGTCTAGAAGTCTAGCATACTCTAATCATCTAAAACCTAATCAAAATAGTTAATTAAAAACAGGTTTTCTATTGATATTGTTATTAAAACTGAATATTTTTTATTCAGTTTGTTATCAAAGCTGAATTTTAACTTCAGTTGTGTTGTTCTAGAATATTAGATAACTCTAGTGTTATTTTTCAAACCAATAATAAACAAAAACAGTTAAATATTATAGAATATTATATTGTGAAATACAGACTGGCCAATTATCGTTATCACTTTTGTTAGTAATAAAAATCAACAGCTAAATTGAAAATACCAATATTTTTTGAGTGCAATAACAAGAATAATTATTATGGACCCCCCAAATACAACTCGGGTGTATAAAAGGTAAATATTTTAACTTCCTAGCTATGAATATTGTTGAATGTAATTTTTTTTACAATTAGTAAAAGTAATGGAACGAACCTTTGCCTATAACAATGCATTACCCCACAAATCAAGTTCATTGAAGAAGTGCCCTGTGAGCCAATACATTGTTTATTTGTGTGCATCATTCTGAGACATACAAATGAGACTTAAGCCTGTATGCCGATACAGAAATCGATGCGCAAGCATAGTTTTGAGTATAGATTTTCACACAACAATCGTTGTTTGAGTCCCAGATCAGTGCTTCAGCAGGTAATCAGCATATAGGCTTTAGGTATGTATGACTGAAAAATAACTAGGTATGTGAAGACAGAGACTGTCGCTAACACACACTCACGTTCCTCGGTTGAAATGCCCAACAGACTGTACGGTTTTAGTCAATAGAGTCCATGATGGGTTCCTCGCGATAAATTGCTAGAGAGTTTGAGCTAGCAACCCTAACTTCTAATTCTCACTAACACAATCAGAGACATAACACATTTTTACATAAAATATAGATAGATAGTTAACAGTTTATTGTACACAAGAACAATGTTTTAGAGACTAACTTATATAAGACGAGTACAGGCCTTATTGCTGAAAGCGATTTCTTCCAGGCAACCTTAGCATGGATAAAAGCGAACAGTAACAAATGGAGAGCGGTATAAAAGATAATTGTTAAAAGATAGCTTAGTCTAGTGATATCTCTTACCAATTCGAAGCTTTATACTAAGTTTATTTTTATTTCAGCTACAAAGTAATTGAACAGCAGAAAACAAAAAACACAAGAACATTCAAATGTAACGTGTGCGATGCCAAATACCCTGCCATGTGGAAACTGAAATACCACATACGAGGTACCCACTTCAACCTCTTTGCTGGCTTCCCCAACTTCGAGTCGATAAAAGTTAACCAAGTATGGTTTGAAAAAGTTCTAAACACAACCTATCTTGTCGAGATCCACAAAAAAGGTCCCAACACATTAGTTATGAAACCGTTGGCTCCGGGCACAACTGTCAAACTTACCGACAGGCAGTTAGACAAGGTGGATTTACACAGTGTATACCCAACGGGACGTAGAATGAACTCGGATGTTATATGTAAGATATGTAAGAAGTTCTTCAGAAGCAGAGATTTAAAGAAGCATATCCAAGAAGCACATCAAAAAGACTTCGCGAAGCATACGTGTAATAATTGTAATATGACGTTTAAAAGGTCTTATATTTATTTGAAGCATGTCTGTTATAAGAGTGACGGTAGGCTTAAGAAACGCGATGTGAAGGGTGTGACGCAGTTTAGGAAAAGGGGAATTACTATAGCTAATGTCTCAAGTTTGCAATTAGTTGAGGTAGATTAGAAATATAACAATAAAAGCACTCTGGAAAACTTCAATATGATCAACTATTTAACCAACTTCAAAAAAAGGGGGTCTCACTTCGGTTATTATTTTTAAAAAAATATGTGGGGGAGTTCAAAAACTGGTGCAAAATGCTTACATTTTGACAGAACGACATGACAAATATCTCGCGTGCGCATCCTAGGCCTGCTGGTCATGTTTAAGTTTTAAATGTGATGATGATAATGGATATTGTATACAGTTTTGTATTTGGGTGAAATATTTATTTATTTTTAAGTCCACAATTTTATTATCATAAAAATTTTTTTAGAAAGTAAGTAATTTGTAAATATGGATATTTATGAATAAACACTAATTTTTTTTTATATAAAAGATTATTCTCAAAGAAAATTAGAACTAATACAGTATTTACAATATTCACAATATTTACAAAATACACATGAAACAGTTGAGCTATCCACAAAACACTAAATTAAAAACGCATCACAAGACACAAACATGCCAATAGCGTAAGTTATCATTTTATAATTCGGAGCCACACTCGGAGACATACTCTAAAAATCAAACATCTTTTACATGCAACCAATTATACTAATGAGTAACATCACTACCTAATTGTCTTAAAATTTTGTAAATATTGTACCTAAATACTGTAATAATGTCTCTGAGTGCGGCAGTAATATCTCTAAGTTGTAATTTCGGCAGTAATATCTCTAGCACTTGTATGGCAATGAAAAGAGATCGTCAATTTATTGGGCTAACAGAGCTCTCAACAACTTTGTGAAACATTTTACAAGAGTAGTTTTTTCATTTTGATATGTTGATATTTTAAAGGTATATGGTTGTATTTTTTCTGTTGATAATTACTTTAATCTCTAGATTTAAGTCTTATAATATTTATTTTTCGGTGTAATTTGGTATAGGTATTTTAGTTTGGCGTTAAGTTGTGATAATGTAATCTCCTCACTACACCACCACGTTTGGGTTGGCTGGCAGACAATGCTTTTAGCATTAAGTCCACCCTTTGTAATAAATTTATAATTTTGTGCAATAAAGTATTAAAAATAAGTAAATACCTAAAATGATAAATTATCTATGTAAAATACTGACAATTAGGTAAGATAAAATGACTGTAGGTAGGTGACACCTACAGTGCTAGATTACGGATAAGCAGCTTCTAAAGTTAGATTAGGTATACGCAATAGGTAGGTAGGTACCTAAGATTTTTACTGTATTTATACTGGGTATATAAATACAGTAAAATATATAAATACAAGTACATGGCACCTAGAGATCCTACAACAAATATCCATGTTCATCACACTTTCTATCCTTGGTGGGATTCAAACCTACAACCTATAGCGCAGGTGTACGTAGCTAAAGTACCAACTAGGCTTTGAGTCATAAACCATGTAGGTACATACAATGTCTATCAGAAATTATTGAGATTATCTAATGCTGTTTTAGTAGAATAAATAATGGTTTTATCGAATTTGAATTCATTGGATTGTTTTATTTTTAGGTACGAGTAGGATATGAGAAATAAGAAAATGACATGCCCTATAATGTTACCGTACCTATCTACTTTACGTAGGTACTAACTATAAGTGGGTAGGTAGGTAGGTGCCTAGGTACATAGTAGGTATGGATGAAACGAATAAATTATTGTTTGCAAAAACATTGACGGTGTTATCATTTTCCGCGTAATTTAATTAGGTACCACCTAACCTCCAAAGGTAGGTGTAAAATATCAATTTGCAACGCTTAGAGGGTGTCATTACAGCCTAGCCTATAAAGTCAGAAATACAGGCTGTAACTAAAATTTATAGGCATCAAATTTGGAAATGTGTGGGAAACAAGGACGATTAGCGGAAAGAACTGTGCAAGTTTAAAGGCTTGTCAAGTAGGTATACCTACCAATATTTGAACAAAGTTGACCTAACGGCAGGACATGAGTTTTGACATTTTTTGAAACGACACATAGCACTTTTATTTTAATAGTTTTTCTTGTGTTATTGTGAGTATTGTTGTTTAATTTTGGTGGAATTTTAACCAATAATACTTAGGTCGTAACATAAAGTGTGAGCCATTGGAATAAATGTGTGTAAAGTGGTTTTTCTGAATGTGAAAATTCGTGTTAGGTTTTGAAGAGAAAATCCACCATTTTCTTTTCAAAACAAACGACAGCCGTCTTGACGAATGACTTGACTTGACTTATAATATTGACATTGGCAAAATTGCCTGTCAAAATGACGGGCAGAGGCCACTAATGAAGAGAAGAAGAAGACCGAACGGCAGTCACGCACCTTCAAATAATTTGGATCGAGCCAAGCATGATCTTGATTTGAAGGTGTTTGTGGGCCAGAAATTAGGCTTTAGCCCCGCGGTCGTCAAACTGCGGCCCGTGGCCGTTATTTGTGCGGCCCGCGACAAAGTAAAATATTTCAATGATCAACTAGGTACATACCTACACTAGCTGCGCCCTGCGGTTTTACCCGTGTAGTTCCCGTTCCCGTGAGAATACCATGATATAAAGTATCATATGTGTTAGTCCAGGTTATAAACTATCTGTGTGCCAAATTTCATCCAAATCCCTTCAGTAGTTTTTGCGTGAAAGAGTAACAAACATCCATCCATCCATTGGTGGATTAGCCACGTAGCAGGTGTAGCAAATGCTACGGGCCCCGCGCATTAACGCTTTCTGACCGTAAAACGTAAAATCTAAAATTTTTTTCTAATCATATTGCTCAAAAACACAAAAAAAATCACGGCTCGCTTCGCTCGCCGATGACTACGTATTTCTTCTTTTACTTAAAGACAACACTGTACTGTAAAATCACAATTTTTGGTAAAGCTCAAGCTATCCAAGGGCCCCTTAATAGAAGTTGCTACGGGCCCCGCGCTGACTTGATCAAGCACTGCATCCATCCATACTTACAAACTTTCGCGTTTATATAGTAAGTAGGATGTCAACCAAAAATCAGATTTTGCGTTCGAAACCGATAATCCGACGAAATCAACCGTCAAATGACATATATTTTCAAGCGTTAAAGTCATTGTTATCGTTAAAAGGTGTTGCACCCTAAGTGTGGAAACGCTCTTGGAGCACCTTCACATAGGTACCTACTCTGCGGCCCGGCGCTGGCACTCACATAGCCATGTGTGGCCCTTGGCCAGTAAAGTGTGACGACCGCTGCTTTAGCCTATTAGATTATTATATAGTGATCGGAATCAATGAAAAACTGATATTTTAAACTGCGTTATATACATTTTATTTCATATGCGTGGCGTATCGATCTTGACAAGGTTGGTTGTACAGAACATGCAACATTTCTTTGTCTCCGTCGCTCAGTGATGTTCGATGGCCCATCGCCAGCGTGCGTTGCCAAAGGTGATCCTGTAATACAATGCTACGTCACACTCACTTAAGGCACCCACACACGTTCCAATTTGGATCAAGCCCGGGCTTGATCCTAATTTGATCCCACTTTTCGATCAAGAAAATACTTATCGCTGATTTAGGTAGTAAATATTATGTTTAGTAAGGGTCAGTACTTCGAATTATACTGAACCGTTTGTACATACCTACCTATTTTGATTTCTTCTGTAAATATGCATAAAATGCTAATCTGCGATGACCGGTTCTGTTCATCACTCGTGCCTGTATAGCACCTATACTATTATTGTTATTCTGTAGCATCATGAGTGTGCCTTAAATTATGAGGAACAACTTTATAGGAAAAGGTGGGTAGGTACCTGTGCGGGTTCGAAGGTGGTTTCCCCATGGCTGCAGTCCTTGCACATGTAGTTAGCGGGCGCATGCGTGATACTCTCGAAGTCGTAGTTGTAACTGGAGTCCTGGAGCCACGCTGATGACGGAGTCTTTTCAACGTAGTGCTCTTTACCTGATAAGGTAGTGTAAACTTAATGAAGTGGGTTTTTCGTGGCCATGTTTTGACAGTGATATGAAAATGGGTGTTTTAATACCTAGGCAGCGCCCACTCACTGTCAAGTAATTTGATCATGCCTGGGTTTGATCCAATGTGCTTGAAGGTGTATGGGTTTTTGTCTATCCAGATCTTACCTCCCAGTACATAGGTAACCTCAAATAAATCGGACCAAGCCCAGGCACGATCAGTTTTATTGGAGTGAATGTGTCCGCTATAAGTTTTATGGAAGTAGTACCAGTAGTACCTTTCTGCACGTTTTTCCAGTTAACATTAACGTAGTAGTCTCTATCGTAGCGGTTAGACTGCATAGGAACACCAAGAGCACGCATCAGCAGTGTGAGGGTATGCGCGGTGTGTCCCGGGGCGCCGACTATCATTGATTCTAGCGAAAGTGTCTAAAAATATGCGAAAGAATAAATAAAACAAATTAAATACGTAGAATAAAATATAGTTAATAAATGGCGACACTTTTAGGCTAGGTACACACGTGACAGAATTCTGGAGGAATTCTGCGCGCGTCATGTATCTCTTTTTGTGTAGGTATGTTTTGTACAAAAAGTCTTTTGCTTTAGGTATACCTAGGTAGGTAGTGTTACTATATGTAACTATCTAACAGTACCTAGTCAGTACCAGAAGGTAGATTACCATAGCAACGCTGTTAGTTGACTACAGAATAGCAATAATTAAGTAGGTACCTAGGTCCTACATACCATGATCGAATTCTTGAACCAAAGAGGCTGGCTACCAGTGTGCCTAGGTACCTACTTATCTATCATCTAAGCTATGTATATCGCAAAGTTTTTTGATAATTTGTAACCTGATTCCCCTCTACAAAGCCTAGCTGTGGTGCCTCAGCTCCGGTCGAAGCCAGCCAGAGCAGACTTCTCGCGTGAAGGATACCGTCATCTGGTATCTCTTGGAACACGATGCAGGAAGCCAGCTCCAGGGTCGTCATTGCTATCTGCAGCTGTTTGTATAGCTCCGAGGATTCTGACAGAAAAAAAGGCACGGTAAGTATTAGGTACAGTACAGCTTAATAGCTGAATACCGACTTTCTGTACTAGGTACTCACGAAGTTGCCTCTCAACGCCATACATAACCACGCCAAGTGGCCAAAGCTTATCACTGTAGTAATTCTGATTCGGCAAAGACATTCTCACGCCGTCAACGGCATCGTACCTTCTGCAAATGAATTCAGATAAGCTACTACTTAACTCAGGGGTTCTTTCGACACCATAGTACTGTCAAGGAACCTCCTCCATACGGACAGATCTAAATATCATGTGATTTTACATACCTTACCTATAGGTAAGGTATGTAAATTCACATGATATTGAGATATGTAAGATAGTGTTGCTATGCCCTGTTAGGTAAGGTATACCTTACCTTAACAGGGCACAGCAACACTCCAGAGTAGAAAATGTCCTAGTAGGACACTAACTATTTTTAACTACTTGGGGTTTAATTATAATCGCTAGTAGTTATGCTACTAACTAGAAAAAATACTACTTATACTAGTATTTAACTAGAAAACCACTCGAAAGATGTCTTGCCTGGCTGGCTGAGTTTGCCGATGCAGTGGTGATAGATCTCCACACTCGTTGTGGTAGTGAGCGTTTATGAAGTTACGATTTACTGGGCTGAGGAGGGAAGAGCTGGTGTCTTCTGCCTGGATAACAGTAAAGTCTTATTGGGTTGAACCTTTTTCTATTGAAATCCCGGACGTAAATAAATAAATAACAGTGGATGAGTGTATGTGCTAGAAAGCCAGAGAGTACGCGTTTTGGAGGCAAAGGTTTTCTTTTCGTAAAAGAAAAGTAAGTGTTAGTGAAAGGAAGGTGAAAACCGCTGCAGAAGTTTTCTGAAACTTCTGCTTAGGATCTATAACTGTGTAAATTGGCTAGGTATAAGTTGGTTGGCTCTCCTTACCTGCTCTTGAAATTTCCTGACCAAATCGTGGCTATTTACTATCATAGCTGCAAGAAAACAGAAAAATATTGTTGTTGGTGACGGTAAAGATGGATAGGTTGTGTGAAAGACGATATACCTAAGTTTGGAAAGTAATGATGTTATGGGATAAGGACAAACAATAACTCATAGTTTCTGATACTCTGAGTTATCAATGCAGTCGTAGAACGAATGTTACCTATGTGACAGTTGGCTATGTATGTATGTACTATGTACTTATGATTTTGTGGGAATAATAGTCTTACTTCCAGTTTGCTCAATGCTGGCTCGCAGCATGTCCACCACAATTCTGGCTACTTCTTTAGTGTTGATGCATTTGTAACCGATCGGCATGTCCTGTGAGTAAACGGACAGTAGGCAAGTAAGCAGGCTAATAGCTTCTACTGTGATATTATTAGCTTCTACCGTTCAGATGTATCACTGCTACTAATAGGCGGAGCCCTGGTAGCATAAGTGATGAAATAACCAAGACGAAAAGTTTAAATTCGCAGCCGAATAAAAAAAAACGAACGAATGATATACCTACTTACTCTGATATCTCACTTACACTGCAAGCTAAATATTAGTGTGTGGGATATGATTTTCGATGGAGTAGGTAGGTAGGCTTGCTCCAAACGTACAATGCACACAGCCTAGTTTGTCTTATTTACAGGAATGCTACAGACTAGATAATTTTATTATCTTCGTGTTACCTAATTGCTATGAAAAACTCACAACAACGCTCCCCGTGTAGTTGTAGAAGTCTGGAGGGCAAGTCTTCCTTTTATCAGGGTTGTTGATGTACAAAATCTTGTTCTCGACCGTCGCAGCATAGTTTGGAGGCGTGTCAAAGAACTTAATGCATACTTCCTTTTGTATATCAGAAAGCACGCCAGTTATGATGTCTTGTGAATGAATATCTGTGGAAAGTTACCTAATTAGTTTGATGACATAAGTATAAGCTTCGTATCAATTAGGATTGCACCGACTTTGGCCGCCTACATATTATGTTTCTAAACTGATCCAAGTCCATCCAAAAAAGTTATGTAAACGGCACATGTAAACTTGCTTTGGGATAGATCTCAGCGCAAGTAGATCGCGCGTGGAATTCCGCCGCAATTTTTGCGCTAGTCTGTCCACACCTTTATTTATCTTTTTCTATCAAAAAGAAATACTCACCATAATCTTTTTTACTGATCGCGTAGTGCACTATGCCTTTAGGCCACAAACAAAAACCCTCCTCTAAATACACCAGAAAATACAATAAATAACACAGCATTTAGAACTCTAGCGTATCAAATAGTATTAGGTAGGATCCAACCAATAATCTTCTTACTAATACAAAGGCAATAGATTTGCTGGGTAAATCCACAGGTAAAACCAATTCAAGGCGTCTCACAATTTTTATTGCACATAATTTTTATGGAGCGAGAAATTACATTTTGTGTGTAAAACGCGAATATGTAGGTATATTTTTTTATTTAAGAGAGTATACCTACCTAGGTATTTTCATTATGCCCTATGTATGTAGGTTGAAAAGGGTAAAAAATTGAGCTAAAAAGGTGGTGGGTAGTACCTACCAAACTTTTTCGGTTCAATTTTATGCAATGAAATCTAGGTAATAACCTTAGGTAGGTACAATCAAATGATTAGCTGCGTGCGTGTTAGATAATGCAATGTAATATCCAAGGTAGGTAGACCAATCTTTACAGCCTGTTAACACCTCAATTGCAACATGAATATTTACAATCTTAACAATATCCAAGTCTATGAAAACTGAAATAGCCAAATATGGCACAATGGTTTTATTTATTAATGGGTCTACTTTTGGCTACGCAGACTGGCGGCGGCGGCGATGCGATGGACCAATGAATGTCTGAGCTACGGATATCTACCAAGAAATGTGCAATGTGTAGGTATGTTCTTTACTACCAGTAGGTACCAGGCAGCCTTGCTAAGGTCGATACGTTTCGTGAAATAAAATAATGCATCCAACAAACACCTTTTATTCGTCATTTTAAAGACAAGACTTCGTCTTCATCACAATTAATGGACAAGGGGCCTACATATCGGAACCATGCACTTCCAAAAAATTTGTTAAGCCTTCAAATATGAACAGTTTTTCCCACACGTCTTCCAATAAATTGGATCAAGCTTCGCTATGATCAAAGCGTTTGAACGTGTATGGCCGCCATTAATGTGCTAAGACCTATTAAAAGAAAGTAGGGGCAGAAAGCCATTGGTTTTATTTTATGAAGGGGTTGGCTAGGGTGTGTCCATTTTGATCTGCGCATTTATCGTCTGCAAACACGCGCAGATTGGGTCCACTGTAGTGCGAGCATGGAATTATTTCGTTCCTGTAAAAAAATTACATAGATGAATATTTTTTGACATTCTTTTTAAAACTGTCAATAAAATTGAAATAATAAAACAAATTCTTTGATCTTTGTTAGAAACCTCTTATCAAATCTTTGATAAGATGTATCAAGAGTTTTAAGATTACCGTCTGCCATCAAAACTTGCTCGCTAAGTTTATGGAGTGAACAATTTAAAATAATTATCCTACTAATATTATAAACGCGAAAGTTTGTAAGGGTGTAGAGTAACAAATATCCTTACATACATACATACAGTATGTATGTATGGATATTTGTTACTCTTTCACGCAAAAATGATCCGGTTTGGATGAAACTTGGAATATATAATATTGTCCGTGACCTGGATTAACACATAGACTAGATACTTTTTATTCCGAAAAATCAACGGGATCCAACGGGACGCGAACGAAGTCGCGGGCGGCCTCTAGTGTATTATAAAGGTTTGCCTAAACTTTACACGAAAAATAAAGCGAAGTTTCAGATATACAGTTTTGGTTCGAATCCGAAGCCTCGGTAGGCGAGTCCATTCGCACAGGGACCGGACTTGTTAACTTCTCCAGTCATTATTAAAAACGGTGTGCAAAAGTGGCAACTAAAACTATAGATTTTATTATTCAGTTTGGGGATGGGTATACGTTAGAGGTAGGGCAATGAATAACTGACGTCGTCTGAACCTAATATTCAACCTTCGGTAAAGGTTAGGTAGCGGTCTGCTTAGTTAGGGAAACCCAAAAGATAGATTGAATATTTCAATATTGAGAAAAGTCATAAGACTCACCCAGGTCCTGGTAGTAGGAATGGGTTAGGCTGGATCCTGGTAACGCTATCTCCATGATTACACATGAGGAAGGACGCTGACATCTTGCGGATCTCGAGGAGTTGCTCTGTAACAATATTACATTAGTTTTTGATAGAACAAGCTTGTCTTACTGGACGCCTCTGTTTACAACAATGCAACAACTAAATAAAGATCTGTTTCACATATTGGTTCGGAATCTTAAAAATGGTTATCTGATACTTCAGTGAGGTGGCAGAATTCTTAGACAGAGATGTAGCTGGCAAATATACCTATTGTCTTGTATGCTACAGAAGCAAAAGGGTATAGATCATTGCAAGGTAGCTAAGTTGGTATTCTAGGTACCAGAACCTTCGGCGAAAAAACCTTAATGGGAATAGTGTTTGGTTTTCAATCATCTCACCATGGCTAAAGGCCTGAGGATGGTCAGGATGCTCGTACCAGAACCGGTCAGATCTGCGCCAGCGCTGCAGCTGGTCAACCATCAGGCACGCGAGGATGGGAGGCACCATGGGACCCTCACTTTGCTCAGTCGTCATCCCCACCATTAATTCTATATCTTCTACTGATTCGTAGTGAAGGGACAACGCGTCCACTTGCTGAAAAAATTCTCTTACTAATAGTATTGGTCAAGGGGGTAATGAATTGATGTTAGAGCAGTCAGAAGGCACTCACCTCATTGGACATCCATTGCCTTAAGTCGTGGAAGGTCTTCGCAGGTGGTAGATTGCAATGGATTCTGTACTGGTTGTAAGATGGGAAGGCTAGCAGTCTGCCTTTCATGATATCATCAGATAACACATCGGAGACCAACTGAAGCCGGCCTAGGATACGTTCGCCGAGCTAATCGAGAATAATAGATAAGTTTGTCTTATGGTGAATTGGTGATGCTCAATATTCAATCTATAAGTATAATATTGGCTTTTGCATGGCTTTGACGCTGATTGATAACGTTACTAAAAAGAGCGGTTTGAAAGTTATGCCCTAAAGTTAACTCTAAAGATTGCTAATTACCGTCTACCTCTGCGTCCCTGCCGCAAGGGCAGACGGCAATAATTATTATGGTTTCTCCCCAAGCGGGGCTTTTGCGGTTGTGAGGTTTTTACTCTTTTCTGCGTTATGATATGCGGTACTCCTAATGTCCTGTAGTGTAACATAGGTAGGGCAATTAGGTAGATCAGTAAATATACATAACACAGCTAGGTAGGTTAGAAATAAGATAGAAATAAACTAGATTTAATAAAAAAAGATTTAAAGGAACGTGCCGTCAGCTAATCAGAAGGCTAGAAAATAGCGACGCCGTTCTCCGTAAGGTATTGCCTCCGGCAACGGACATTAGCAGGTGACCTCTTAGATTTTGAGCGACGACTCGTGCTTCTGCAGAGAACCCTCTCAGAGCAGTCCCACGCCCCCTGACGCCCCCCTCACCTGACGCTTGACAACCGGTGGCCTGGAGCGAGCCCCCCTAGTGGGAGTGTCGCCCCCCCGGAGTGTCGCGTCGGTGCCGAGGCGTCGCATCGCTGACGGAACGAGAGCCTCTATCCCGTCCCGTCCGTCGTGTGCGTCACTACCTGGTGTTTTTTTGAAAACACCCAAGGCAGTGACAACCGTCCCATCCCAGCCCATCCCCTGTATCCGCTGGTGGATTGGCGAGCCGGTGCCTGGCATAGGCTTGCCGTACCAGCGGTCTTCCCCGCCATCCTTAGCCCTCCCCTCCATCTACCCCCATACACCCATCCCCCGCCAACCCGACCATGTCGGATGGCGGTCAGGACCCCCCCCGCAAACCCCCGGACCGCAAGCGTGTCCCGCTTCTGGACCGTGCCATCACGCGTAGGGACCTCTTCAACCCTGAGAACACGGTTGTTTTGGCTCCCGGCGCGCTGAGGAACCGTCCGCAGCCACCCATCGCAGCCATCGAGGCTGCCCCGCCCGTCCCCCAGGCCGAGGGGCTCCGCGACTGTGGATTTGATGATCCGCGGCGCGACGAACCCGGCCGGCCAGGACGGAAGGGCGTCAGGCCGCGGCCGGTAGACTCCTCACCAGAGGACGTCCCGGCCGCGCACGACGACAAGAGGCAGAAGGTTCTGTCTTCGCCTCCGCTAGTCGCCACCCCAAGCACCTCCCGGACCGCACTGGTCCACCTCCCTCAGCCGGCCTCACCCTCGCCGACTCCATCGCCTCCGGAGGAACGTCTGGCGCTACCCGGACCATCCGGGTACCAGTCGGACGCCCACCCAGAAACCAGCGGTGAGTCAAGCGAGCCACGAGAAGACAACGACGAGGAAGAGGAGAGGTACTCTGGCGCGGACTCGACGCAGTACGTTGAGCCCGAGTCAATGGTGCCCCTCGACCTCCCTCTGGGCACCCCTCCGACTCCGACACCACGCGCCGCAGCTGCCTACGCTGCCCACCTGGCGCAGTTTGACAGCCCCTCGAGGACTCCAGCCAGTCCACCGACTCCCACGCCGCGCACCTCAACGGTAGCGCGAATGGTGAGTCCACTCCAGTCCCTGCCCCAAGCCCCGGAACCTGCGCGAGACGAGCGTCTCCCTCCTCCGCAGACGACCTCCATGCAGTACGCTGCAGTTGCAGCTACTGCCTCCCCCCCGCGACCTCCCACCGCAGCCAGCCAACCGGCAGCTGCCGTGCCTCCAGCCACCAAGGGCTACCCGCCCATTGTAGTGGAATGCTTGCCCAACTGGACAACGCATTTCGCTGCAATCCGCGGGAAGCTCGGCTTCGCCCCGAACGCGCGCCCCTTGGGAAAGGGTGTGCGCTTCATCCCCCGCTCCATCGAGGAGTACCGGATTGTCCAGCGCCACCTAGTGGATGCTATGGCAGCCGATCCAGCGATCAGCTGGTTCTGCTACAGCATCCAAGCCGACCTGCCCACGAAGGTCGCTATCCGCGGGCTTCCTGCGGATACCGACCCTGAGGAGATCAAGGCGGCTCTGTCGGCTCTGGACTTTCCGGTGCTCTTCGTGAAGCACATTTCCCTGAAGCAAGGCAGGGCAGGCTGCTTGTTTCACGCCCAGCTAACTCACATGACCCAGGAGGAGCTGGCACGGCTGTACCGGGTCAGTGAGCTACTCTCCATGCCGGGAGTAGTGATAGAGCACTGGCGTGGCGCCTCTAACAGGGTGCCCCAGTGCCATCGCTGCCAGGCATTCGGCCACGCGTCCGGGAACTGCCACCGTCCCCTTCGCTGCGTGCGCTGTGGAGGCCTACATTTCGCTGCGGACTGTCCGCGCGAAAGAACGGCGAAACCCACCTGCGCGAACTGCGAAGGGGACCACACCGCGAACGACCGTCGCTGCCCCGTCTTCAGGCGCGAGGCGCGCAAGAGGGGAATCGTGGCAACCGCCCCCCCGCCCCCTGCGCGCCCGCCTACCGGCACGACGGCACCTCGCACGGACCAACCTACAAGAATCGAACCCGCAACCTTTGGTCCTGCACGACTGCGGGCGACATCGCCCCCCGCTCGCCCTGATGGGCGATCCCAAGGCCCCAGCAGATCAGCACCGGAGGCCCCAGCAACGGGTCTGTACGCCGCTGCCAACCAGCCTACCGAACGAGGACAGCCCGTCCCAGGTAAGCGCCGGACACGTAGGGGAGGACGTGGGAGGAAGAGACCAGTGGCATCCTCCACGCCCTTGCCTAACGAAGAGCTGCCTCTTCCCCCAGTAGCCGAGCCTGTGGTCACGCGCTCGGAACCTGCTCCGGCCTACCGTTTGCCGACCCCGGCACTAGCGGTGGCCAGAGCTAGCGTCGACCAACAGGCCCCGCCCACTTTTGTACCCCACCCCGCACCAACACCCGCAACGGTGCTGCGGGCAACTGCGACCCCCTGGGTTCCTTTGCCCCAGAGAGTGCAGACCAGCCGTCCCCGACTTGTCCCGCAGACCATCCCCCTCATAGGCACCACCGACTACCCCTCTGCTGCATCGCCGGCCGAGGAGAACGCGACAGGACCCGCCGGGAACCCTTTGGAGTCTATCCTCAGGGTCCTGACGGAGTTCCTCGTCACCATCGCTGCCGGAGGCAACCTCCAGGAGGCGGCGATGCGAGCACTGGCCTCGCTAGGTAGGACCCACAATGGGTAGTACGCCCTGTCTGCGTGTCCTTTACTGGAATCCCGGAGGGGTTAGGCTCCAGGCCCAGCCCCTCCGCCTCCTCGCCCAGTCGCAGGATATTCACACAATCCTCCTGGGCGAAACCAAATTAGCCCCCCATTCTTCTTTCAAGGTGCCCAATTACTTTGTGTATAGACGGGACGAATTGTCCCCCGCCACCGGGCATGCCTTCCGAGGCACTGCTGCCTTGGTCCGTCGCGATGTCATACACGAGGAAATTGAGCACCTCCCCTTTGACGAGCTGAGAACTACGGGTGTCCTGGTGAGCGCGGCAGGAGTCGAGCTAAAACTCTTCGCCGGCTATCGCCCTCCAGGCCCCCGTTATTCCCCTCAGGATATCTCAGCAATCTTTGACTCCCCCACCCCCACCCTCCTAGCCGCGGACCTCAACGCGAAACACCCTGACTGGGGGTCCCGGGTTATCAACCCAGTGGGCCGCCAGCTGCAACAGGATGCGGAGGCCATGGATATCACAGTACTAGGACCTGACTCACCGACTCACATACCGACGAACAACCGACACTCAGCAGACGTACTTGACATACTTCTGACCAAGAACATCCCCTACCCTGTCCAGGTCGAAGTCCTCTACGACATGGACACAAATCACCTTCCCCTCTTAATCACGCTGGCCTTGTCAGCGGTTTGTACTATCCCAAGACCCCAAAACAGGAAAACCGATTGGGAGGCCTTCGCTCGCGCCCTCACTGACTTAGAGGTGGGTCGCCTGAGCTCCCCGGAGGAGGTTGAGCAGGAGGCGACCAGGCTCACAGCCAGATTGCAGGAGGCGAGGGAGGCAGCGTCCCAACCGATCCCCCAGTGCCGCCGGAACGCACGCGAAGAGCTACCGACTGACCTAAAACGACGACTTTCGACCAAAAGACGACTAAGACGCGACTGGGCGCGCTCGCGCTGCCCCCGTCTGAAGACGCAACTTGACCGACTGACTGCAGAGGTCTCGGAGGCCGTACGAGCTTGGCGTGGGGAGACCTGGGAGACTACCATCGACCGGGCCTCCGAACACGACACCAACTTGTACGCGCTAAACCGGGCCCTCACACGCACCCCCATCCCTACATATCCTCTCCTTGACAGGAACGGGGTGAGGCGCTTCAACCCCATCGATCGCGCCGAGATCCTCGCGACGCACCTGGAGGAACAGTTTTCGCCACACCCCGTAGACAATGACGCCCCACGAGACATACTGGACCACCACGCCCACGTCGAAGAGTCGGTAAGTGAGTTCCTGTCGCGCCCGACCCCGCCCCTCGATGGGGGGTATTTTATATCCCCTATGGAGGTGCGGAAGGCCGTCCTCCGCCTACACGGGCGGAAGGCGCCAGGCTGCGACGGAATCACGAACATGGCTCTGAGACACTTACCGCGCCGAGGTATAGCTGCGCTCGCGCGGCTATTCAACGGCATCCTCCGGACTAACCATTTCCCCGACCATTGGAAGACTGGTAAGGTAATCGTCCTCCCCAAGCCGGGAAAGGACCGACGTCTTCCTGCGAGCTACAGACCGATTACCTTACTACCGACTATCGCCAAACTCTTCGAGCGACTTCTCCTCTCCCGGATCTACCCCAGCATCGTGCCAAGACCGGAGCAGTTCGGGTTCCGAAGCCAGCACAGCACAACGCTGCAACTTGCGCGAGTGCTCCATTTGCTGGCTGAGGCACTGAACCGCAACCATAGCACTGCTGCGGTGTTCCTGGATGTGGAGAAGGCGTTTGACCGGGTTTGGCACACTGGACTGATTTTTAAACTCTCCCAGACCGACCTACCCCCCGCCCTCACGCATCTTGTGGCCTCGTTCCTCCGGGGGCGGAGCTTCTTCGTTTCAGTGGAACGAACAAACTCCGCCCCCAGACCAGCGGTTGCCGGAGTTCCGCAGGGAAGCTGTCTGTCGCCGGCACTATACGCGCACTACACGAACGATATCCCGACCCTGGAGGGACACCTTCTCCCCGGGGAACGGGACGTCGTTCTTGCGCTGTTTGCCGACGATAGCGCTTACTTCGCGTCCTCCCGCAGCCCTACGATAGCCGCAGGACGCATGCAGCGCCTCCTAGACCTTCTCCCCTCCTGGCTGGACAAATGGCGCATTGCCGTCAACGTCGGTAAGACCGCGGCCCTGCTTGTCTCACGCCGTCGCTCCCATCCCTGTAAGCTCCAGCTCAGGGGACAGGACATTGAGTGGCAGTCTTGCGCCAGGTACCTCGGTGTGGATATCGACCGGTCGTTGAGAATGCACCCTCAAGTAGACCGCGCCCTTCAACAGGCGCGGGCTGCCAGGGCCCAGCTCCGACCGGTCTTGATTTCCCGACTTCCGCTGAGGACCAAGGTGCGAGTCTACAAGACTTACGTCCGTTCCCGACTGACTTACGCAGCTCCTGCGTGGTACGCACTCCTCTCCCATACCAACAAAGTAGCGCTCCAGAGGGTTCAGAACGTTGCACTCCGTATGTGTGTAGGCGCGGGCAGATACGTCCGTAACGATGTTATTGCCCGCGACACGGGTACGGAGAGCATCGAGAGCTTCGTGAAGTTGTCGGCCCGTCGAATGTTCGACAAGGCCGACAACGGTCACCACGCCCACCTGAACAATCTGGCGCCGCTACATACACGCCCCCCTGACTTTGACCAACCGTGGAGACCCCTCCCCCGAGACCTCTTGGAGGCGACTGACTAATGTTCACGACGCCGACACGACATTCCCAGATTTCCCATCCTTCCCATGACCAACCCTACACGAACGGGAGAGAGGTGGAATTGCGCCCTAAGGCTGCAATATCGCACTCTTCCGTTCGTCCACCTTTTAATTTCTCTTGTAATTTCACTTGCCTCCTTCTCACTATTTTCGTTTCTAAATTCAACTTCCAGCTAAACTCTTTTTCCGTTGTTCATGCTTTTAATATTGTTTGTATATAGTAGTGTAATTGTTATTTTATTTGTTATTTTCTTTTCCTTTTTGATTTTTGTATTGTATATATTTTGTTCATCATGTGTATTAGTATTAAGTATGTATAATAAGATATGTATATATAAAATAAAGTACAAAAAAAAAAAAAAAAAAAATACAAAAAAAAAAAAAAAAATATATATATGCAATTGTAAAAAAAAAAAAAATATACATTGAAAAAAAAAAACATAACAAAAGAAAAAAAAAAATATATAACAAAAAAAAAATTAAAAAAAAAAAATATATATATACAGGCAGGCTGCCTGTTTCACGCTCAGCTAGCTCACATGACCCAGGAGGAGCTGGCACGGCTGTACCGGGTCAGTGAGCTACTCTCCATGCCGGGAGTAGTGATAGAGCACTGGCGTGGCGCCTCTAACAGGGTGCCCCAGTGCCATCGCTGCCAGGCATTCGGCCACGCGTCCGGGAACTGCCACCGTCCCCTTCGCTGCGTGCGCTGTGGAGGCCTACATTTCGCTGCGGACTGTCCGCGCGAAAGAACGGCGAAACCCACCTGCGCGAACTGCGAAGGGGACCACACCGCGAACGACCGTCGCTGCCCCGTCTTCAGGCGCGAGGCGCGCAAGAGGGGAATCGTGGCAACCGCCCCCCCGCCCCCTGCGCGCCCTCCTACCGGCACGACGGCACCTCGCACGGACCAACCTGCAAGAATCGAACCCGCAACCTTTGGTCCTGCACGACTGCGGGCGACATCGCCCCCCGCACGCCCTGATGGGCGATCCCAAGGCCCCAGCAGACCAGCACCGGAGGCCCCAGCAACGGGTCTGTACGCCGCTGCCAACCAGCCCACCGAACGAGGACAGACCGTCCCAGGTAAGCGCCGGACACGTAGGGGAGGACGTGGGAGGAAGAGACCAGTGGCATCCTCCACGCCCTTGCCTAACGAAGAGCTGCCTCTTCCCCCTGTAGCCGAGCCTGTGGTCACGCGCTCGGAACCTGCTCCGGCCTACCGTTTGCCGACCCCGGCACTAGCGGTGGCCAGAGCTAGAGTCGACCAACAGGCCCCGCCCACTTTTGTACCCCACCCCGCACCAACACCCGCAACGGTGCTGCGGGCAACTGCGACCCCCTGGGTTCCCTTGCCCCAGAGAGTGCAGACCAGCCGTCCCCGACTTGTCCCGCAGACCATCCCCCTCATAGGCACCACCGACTACCCCTCTGCTGCATCGCCGGCCGAGGAGAACGCGACAGGACCCGCCGGGAACCCTTTGGAGTCTATCCTCAGGGTCCTGACGGAGTTCCTCGTCACCATCGCTGCCGGAGGCAACCTCCAGGAGGCGGCGATGCGAGCACTGGTCTCGCTAGGTAGGACCCACAATGGGTAGTACGCCCTGTCTGCGTGTCCTTTACTGGAATCCCGGAGGGGTTAGGCTCCAGGCCCAGCCCCTCCGCCTCCTCGCCCAGTCGCAGGATATTCACATAATCCTCCTGGGCGAAACCAAATTAGCCCCCCATTCTTCTTTCAAGGTGCCCAATTACTTTGTGTATAGACGGGACGAATTGTCCCCCGCCACCGGGCATGCCTTCCGAGGCACTGCTGCCTTGGTCCGTCGCGATGTCATACACGAGGAAATTGAGCACCTCCCCTTTGACGAGCTGAGAACTACGGGTGTCCTGGTGAGCGCGGCAGGAGTCGAGCTAAAACTCTTCGCCGGCTATCGCCCTCCAGGCCCCCGTTATTCCCCTCAGGATATCTCAGCAATCTTTGACTCCCCCACCCCCACCCTCCTAGCCGCGGACCTCAACGCGAAACACCCTGACTGGGGGTCCCGGGTTATCAACCCAGTGGGCCGCCAGCTGCAACAGGATGCGGAGGCCATGGATATCACAGTACTAGGACCTGACTCACCGACTCACATACCGACGAACAACCGACACTCAGCAGACGTACTTGACATACTTCTGACCAAGAACATCCCCTACCCTGTCCAGGTCGAAGTCCTCTACGACATGGACACAAATCACCTTCCCCTCTTAATTACGCTGGCCTTGTCAGCGGTTTGCACAATCCCAAGACCCCAAAACAGGAAAACCGATTGGGAGGCCTTCGCTCGCGCCCTCACTGACTTAGAGGTGGGTCGCCTGAGCTCCCCGGAGGAGGTTGAGCAGGAGGCGACCAGGCTCACAGCCAGATTGCAGGAGGCGAGGGAGGCAGCGTCCCAACCGATCCCCCAGTGCCGCCGGAACGCACGCGAAGAGCTACCGACTGACCTAAAACGACGACTTTCGACCAAAAGACGACTAAGACGCGACTGGGCGCGCTCGCGCTGCCCCCGTCTGAAGACGCAACTTGACCGACTGACTGCGGAGGTCTCGGAGGCCGTACGAGTTTGGCGTGGGGAAACCTGGGAGACTACCATCGACCGGGCCTCCGAACACGACACCAACTTGTACGCGCTAAACCGGGCCCTCACACGCACCCCCATCCCTACATATCCTCTCCTTGACAGGAACGGGGTGAGGCGCTTCAACCCCATCGATCGCGCCGAGATCCTCGCGACGCACCTGGAGGAACAGTTTTCGCCACACCCCGTAGACAATGACGCCCCACGAGACATACTGGACCACCACGCCCACGTCGAAGAGTCGGTAAGTGAGTTCCTGTCGCGCCCGACCCCGCCCCTCGATGGGGGGTATTTTATATCCCCTATGGAGGTGCGGAAGGCCGTCCTCCGCCTACACGGGCGGAAGGCGCCAGGCTGCGACGGAATCACGAACATGGCTCTGAGACACTTACCGCGCCGAGGTATAGCTGCGCTCGCGCGGCTATTCAACGGCATCCTCCGGACTAACCATTTCCCCGACCATTGGAAGACCGGTAAGGTAATCGTCCTCCCCAAGCCGGGAAAGGACCGACGTCTTCCTGCGAGCTACAGACCGATTACCTTACTACCGACTATCGCCAAACTCTTCGAGCGACTTCTCCTCTCCCGGATCTACCCCAGCATCGTGCCAAGACCGGAGCAGTTCGGGTTCCGAAGCCAGCACAGCACAACGCTGCAACTTGCGCGAGTGCTCCATTTGCTGGCTGAGGCACTGAACCGCAACCATAGCACTGCTGCGGTGTTCCTGGATGTGGAGAAGGCGTTTGACCGGGTTTGGCACACTGGACTGATTTTTAAACTCTCCCAGACCGACCTACCCCCCGCCCTCACGCATCTTGTGGCCTCGTTCCTCCGGGGGCGGAGCTTCTTCGTTTCAGTGGAACGAACAAACTCCGCCCCCAGACCAGCGGTTGCCGGAGTTCCGCAGGGAAGCTGTCTGTCGCCGGCACTATACGCGCACTACACGAACGATATCCCGACCCTGGAGGGACACCTTCTCCCCGGGGAACGGGACGTCGTTCTTGCGCTGTTTGCCGACGATAGCGCTTACTTCGCGTCCTCCCGCAGCCCTACGATAGCCGCAGGACGCATGCAGCGCCTCCTAGACCTTCTCCCCTCCTGGCTGGACAAATGGCGCATTGCCGTCAACGTCGGTAAGACCGCGGCCCTACTTGTCTCACGCCGTCGCTCCCATCCCTGTAAGCTCCAGCTCAGGGGACAGGACATTGAGTGGCAGTCTTGCGCCAGGTACCTCGGTGTGGATATCGACCGGTCGTTGAGAATGCACCCTCAAGTAGACCGCGCCCTTCAACAGGCGCGGGCTGCCAGGGCCCAGCTCCGGCCGGTCTTGATTTCCCGACTTCCGCTGAGGACCAAGGTGCGAGTCTACAAGACTTACGTCCGTTCCCGACTGACTTACGCAGCTCCTGCGTGGTACGCACTCCTCTCCCATACCAACAAAGTAGCGCTCCAGAGGGTTCAGAACGTTGCACTCCGTATGTGTGTAGGCGCGGGCAGATACGTCCGTAACGATGTTATTGCCCGCGACACAGGTACGGAGAGCATCGAGAGCTTCGTGAAGTTGTCGGCCCGTCGAATGTTCGACAAGGCCGACAACGGTCACCACGCCCACCTGAACAATCTGGCGCCGCTACATACACGCCCCCCTGACTTTGACCAACCGTGGAGACCCCTCCCCCGAGACCTCTTGGAGGCGACTGACTAATGTTCACGACGCCGACACGACATTCCCAGATTTCCCATCCTTCCCATGACCAACCCTACACGAACGGGAGAGAGGTGGAATTGCGCCCTAAGGCTGCAATATCGCACTCTTCCGTTCGTCCACCTTTTAATTTCTCTTGTAATTTCACTTGCCTCCTTCTCACTATTTTCGTTTCTAAATTCAACTTCCAGCTAAACTCTTTTTCCGTTGTTCATGCTTTTAATATTGTTTGTATATAGTAGTGTAATTGTTATTTTATTTGTTATTTTCTTTTTCTTTTTGATTTTTGTATTGTATATATTTTGTTCATCATGTGTATTAGTATTAAGTATGTATAATAAGATATGTATATATAAAAAAAAAAAGTACAAAAAAAAAAAAAAAAAAAAAATACAAAAAAAAAAAAAAAAATTATATATGCAATTGTAAAAAAAAAATATACATTGAAAAAAAAACATAAAAGAAAAAAAAAAATAATAATAATAATAATAATAATAATAAAAAAATATATACATATTTAAAAAAAAAAAAAAAAAATATAAAAAAAAAATAAGCATAGAACCTAGTTTTAAGAGGAGCACCGCCAATCCAGGCGAAGCCCCAGGACCCAGGGGTAGTTACCCCTGGCGCAGATAACCAGGGTAGAGATAGTCATCGAGGCCCTAACCTTCTCCCAACCGGGAGTAAGAAGACCCGTCGTCGTCGTCTTAGATTTTGTATAAAAGTAGGACATTTTTTCAAATAAATGCAGTTACAAATTCGCAGTCATCTTTTAATCATCTGTCCTACTAGAAGCTCCAGCACCCCAATAGTCCTAACCTAGTTTTTGTTTGATCTTTGTGGGGATCGAACCCACGGTATAAGCTGTACATACCAAGAGAACTGTGATGCGCATCTACTTATATGTTTGTCAACTAACGTCAGGATCGATGACGTTGTCCACGGCGGCGGTGGCTTGTCGGAAAGCGCCCTGCGTGATCGCCGCCAGCGTGTTGTTGATCGCCAGAGCTCCCGTACGTAACGTTAAGTCCACTACTGCTTTCTCGTCGTACAGTACTCCTTTTTTGTTATAGTAACTGTACGGAAACGAATTCAAAAATATTTTTACACTCACTAACCCTCAAATTCATAACAAACAAGGAACCTTATTTAGAAGCGAATTCAGGCAATGCGCTAGGCGAATGATGGTTGATTGCGGACTGTTTAGTCTGTTAACTAGATAGTGACATAGAGAGTGAATGACGTTATATCCCAAAAACAATTCGATGATCGTTCGGCAGATCATAGGACTAAGATAGTCCGTTGGTCCACATATTATTCTTTTGAGGGTCTACTGGACTTTATGCTATGTTATGCTTTAACACGTCTTCTCAAAGGAAACTGGTAAAGTCGTTAAAAACTCACTTAAGCCGGCCGTCCTGTACGGTGTGGAACCAGCGCGTGGTAGTCACATACTCGATGCTGACGCTGGGCTCCAAGTTTTGGTCGTAGTCATCCACATGGCCAGTTGTGTTAAATATCACATGGTTTTTTAATAGGTAATCACGATCTAGAATAAGTTATTACTAATTGGTGAATTAGGCACAGTAGACATCTTCAAAATAATAATCATTTAGGTTAAAATCTGGTTGATAAAAGATCTGATCTTTAAAATGAATAAAACAATCTTTACCAATTATCTGTGGAAGGAATTCGTAGTACAATAGTTGGATGTAGAACGCGATGTTGATTTCCTTGGCCATGATGTGCAGCTTATCGTCGTCCCAGCATGGATTGAGAGCTTGCAACTCTCGCGCGATCGTGTTGTGTTGACGGTAGAACCATATGAACGGTATATTGGTGCCGAGCAAAACATTTGAGCTGCCAGGTGATGCTGGGAAACATATACTACAGTAGGTACTGGGAAACTCTTAGAAAGTTAACATTGTACCTAACTTTTTTTACGCATACCATAACTATATTATCTACGATAATTAATTGTTTGATAACGGAATAGATGAATATGAAAGACCTTTTGTAAACCAAATAATGTTCGCGCATCACAAATGGCTAACGTTTGCCAATATGCACCGTAAGTAGGTACTTCGTAGTGTTCCATTCCATCACTTACGAACGTCATGGCATCTGGTTTCTCTCGGCGGCTCGTTGTTGATACAGATATCATTGGACCGACTTGGTGGCCACTCTTCGCCGTTCACCATCTGTCATTCACAGAAAAGTTTTTGACTGAGCAAAAAATACGAGAAAAAGTACAGAAAAAGTACAAAGTACAGTATTTCAACCTGAATAGCTACACGAGTCAAAATGTTAATCTGCATTTCAGCTACTTGTTAACATACTGTAAACTAAAGCAATTTAGCAATGTGAGAAATAAACATGGTAATATGCTAGATCTGGTGTTGAGTAATCTGCGTGACGGGTGTGTGAGTGTGTGTGGTGATGTGGATCCTGTGGTAAAGGAGGATGGGCATCATCCTGCGCTTCGTGTGGGCCTAAAGATACCACGGCCGCAGCCGCCAGCGGCGGCGGCAACGCGGCGCGCGCCCCCGCCAGCTCGCGGAGGTAAGCAATGGAATTTCCGTAAGGCTGACCTTCATTCTCTATACGCTGCTATTGTATCCTTAGATTGGGAGGAAGTAGTGTGTTGCTCTGAAGTAAATAGTGCTGTAGAATTGTTCTACGATAAATTAAGTAGCTGTTTGAATGATCATGTCCCGTATAAAAATGTAATTCGCCCAAATAAGCAATTTAAATACCCGGTGTGGTTTACGTCTAAAATTATCGGTTCGGCGCGATGCACGCTCGGAAACGGACGTGTGTCGCTCTAGTGCTGCATTGAATTTTATAATTCGCGAAACGCGCGGCGCTCGCCGCTGCCCGGTACCATCACGATGAGCTCCAAGCAGCTTATTGTCAACGAACTGCTGGCGTTTATACAAAATGCCATCGACACAATGGACGAGGTCAGCATCATGCAGATCTGCAAATCCAACTTCAAGGAAGAGGAAATTTGTACTGGCAAGGCGCTGATCTTCCAATCGCTCGGCAAAACTGCCTCGATGCCGTCGCGCCGCAGAGACGGAGGGGAACGTAGTATCCAGGATATTATCACCCTGTTGAAAGAGACCGATCCTGACGACGTGCCGGATTTCGTCGCGAAGGAGCTGCATAAGCTCCCACCGGTGGGATTCGACCACGTTGACGTCACCAGGCTGCTGAAGGACATCACATTCCTCAAGACGAGCTTGGCCGAGGTACATACAAAGTTAGAGGCTTCGGATAACACCATCAGCGGCCTACGTGCTGAAATATTGTTGCTATGCAATAATAATTCAGTAAGTCGGTCACCCGTGGCCTCTATCGATGTATGCAGCGGTGCGCAAAGTGCATCGGTGTGCAGGCCTGACTCAGCGATCCATTCGTGTGCGTCATCGGCCGCCGCTGGCAAGGCATCCCCGCGCCCCGCCCGACCTGCCCGTCCCATCGTGGATAAGCCCGCACGTGTCACGTTGACCTCCCCACGTGATACCTATGCAACTGCACTGGCTACCCAGCCCGCAGCCCCTCCACCAACCAAGGGAGGTGCGCCTTCAACAAAGAAGGAAGTTAACAAGGATGCTTTTATCACTGTGGAAAGGAAGAAGAGGAGGAAGCATCCTTGTAAGAACCAGTGCGGAACCGCACCGAATAGTCAGAATCTTCTGTTGCGCTCCGAGATTCCGACGACGCAGCTGTATGTGTCACGCGTCCACCACGCCGTCGAGGCTGAGGATGTGACGAAGTATCTGCTGGAGAAGACCGGAGCCAAGCTGAGGGTCGAGCGGTTGGAGTCCCGCCACAAGACGAGTTTCAACTCTTTTGTAGTGCGGGTGCCAACCGAATATCTATCGACCTACATGGAACAAGCTCTCTGGCCGAAGGGTGTCGCGTTTCGTCGCTTCCGAGGACGGATACTCGACACCGCGAAATCGCGTCCCACGTCGCAGCGCAATGATTACGTGGCCAATAAATAAATAAGTGTTTTTATATTGTATGTATGTTAGTCTCTAAGGTATATATTGATATGGGTCCTAGAATAAGCTTTTACACCTTGTACTTATCTTAAGTTGCCCGAAATAAAGTTTTATTATTATTTATTATTATTATTAATAGTTTAAAAAATAAGTATTTTCATTTAAAAAAATTTAAGGAAAGCGGTAGTGATTTTAACCACGAAATGTTTAGATTCTATAGGTGTCAGTCTAAACAACTCATAGATATGACGTATAATGATTACATACGTCGCACCGAAAACAGCATCAGCCAAGACCCAAAAAGTTTCTGGAAATTTGTGAAAGAGCAGCAGACATCCATACAGTCGTGTGACGAATTCGAATATGATGGGAAACTCGTGACAGGAGCGGATGCTGCAAATGCCTTCGCAACATATTTTAAATCTGTTTTTCTTACTGATGAGCCACTGTTGTCTACTGATGCCGCTGAGCAGGCTTCTTCTAGTCAATTTTGCTCGTCATACATTTCACTTGATTATGTTAGCACAGGTGACATACTTACCTCTGTTAAACGTTTAAAGGCCCACTCTTCAGCTGGACCCGATCAGATTCCTTCCTACATAATTAAAGACTGTGTTCAGGCATTTAAAAAACCACTCCATCATGTTTTTAATTTGGCTCTAAAAACAGCAACATATCCGGCTGCTTGGAAAATATCTCGAGTGACACCTATTCCCAAGAGTGGGCCTAGATCGAAGATCGAGAACTACAGGCCTATAGCCGTTCTATCAGCCTTCGGGAAAGTATTTGAATCAATTTTGAATAGGCACATCACTAGGCAAATCCGTCCATATCTAAGCATACATCAACATGGTTTCCTGGCAGGCAAGTCCACTACGACAAACCTAATAAACTTTGTAGATTACGCTACGTCAGAGATGGATGAGTGCGGACAAGTAGATGTAGCCTATTTCGATTTTCAAAAAGCATTTGATCGCGTACATAATGACGTGCTATTAAAAAAATTTTCCGCCATAGGTTTCTCACCTATTCTTTTAAAATTCTTCGCTGATTATTTCTATAATCGAATCCAGTATGTTCAACTTTCAGGTTTCAAATCTGACCCATATTTAACGTTATCTGGAGTTAGCCAAGGCAGTACGCTCGGCCCAACTCAGTTCTTGATAATGATTAACGACCTCCCGGATGTTGTCAGGACGGCTAAATGTCTGATGTTTGCCGACGATCTGAAACTGTTCTTGGGAATAGAGAGCCTCGCAGATAACGCGGCGCTTCAGCGGGATATCGACAGTGTCGTTGCATGGAGCGAGCGTAACTACCTAAAGTTTAACGCATCAAAATGCAAGACAATGTCATTTACTCGTCGCCGCTCGCCTCACGCGCATGCATACGGCATAGCCGGTGTCCCGCTAGAACGCGTCACCCAAATAAGAGACTTGGGTCTGATGCTTGATAGCGAGCTCACTTTCAACGCTCATATCACAGATGCATGTTGCCGTGCGTACAAGTCTTTGGGATTTGTTATGAGACAAACGGCGCGGTTCAACAGAAGAAGCACTATTCTCACATTGTATTATGCCTTTGTACGATCCAAATTAGAATATAATTCTGTGGTGTGGGACCCTCACGAAGAAAAATATAATCTTATGTTAGAAAAGGTTCAGAAGAAGTTTGGTAGGTATTTATATAAAAAGCGTTTTGGATACTATCCATATCTTTATCCGTCTCTCTTTATCGCTGGTATGGTGGGTATGAATACGCTGGAACTCAGACGCAAATGTGCTCTCATGACACACTACTTTTTACTCTTACGGGATAAAATAGACAACCCCCTTGCTTTGTCCAAGTGTACTCTGTACGTTCCCGACCGGTACGTTCGAGCGGCACGCATGCGGCGTCTGTTCGCGCCCCCCACCTCCCGCACTCACACAGCTCGGTATGCGCCGACGCCCCACGCACTCACACTTCTGAATATGCTCATTACTCAGACACCTCAAGTGGATATATTCCATACAAATTTAAGGCAATTCGTTAGGCTTTGTATATGTTTTTTAAGCATCTAAATGCTCTAATGGCTCATAAAACGTTTTGGTCTTAGACTGTAAGTTTTATTTAAGCAACTGTGTAATAAATAAATAAATAAATAAATAAATAACAGTGTGATCCAACTGGCCAAGGCATATGGCAAAGCACGGTAACGACAGGAAAGAGAACTGTGAGTCGTCCAGCGGCGATGTAGTTGTAGCACTAAGGCAACTGGACATAACCAGTTGGTGAAGTCAGGCTTCGGAAGATGATGATGAAGTAAAGATGTCTCCAGTTACCTCAGCGGGCATTCTGCCTCCCTCGCCGAGGCGTCCTTTGGCCGCGCCACTTGCTTCGTCCCCATACACGTTTGACAGGTCCAGCATAGGTGCTGCAATATTGATCTGAAATAGTTTCATTATCACCTTCAGCCCCTTCCTTCAATTATTCCAGATTGTACCTACATACCCAGTAAGTACTGAACTACAAACTAATTGAAACTCTAGGAAGAAAACCTCATGTGTAAAAAAAAGATAGGTAATCAGGTATAAACAATGATCTTTTATGTAAAAAACCTGGCTGTACCTAAGTAGCTAGAAACGGATTCAAACTTAACGGTTTTCAACATAAATAGGTAGGTACCTAGGTAGCTTACTTTGTCCAGAAAAACATGATGGTAGTAGGTAGGTAGGAAGTTTCCTATTAATTTATTTTTAATGATTTTGATATTTTCCAACAGTAATTGCATAACACTCTGAGATCTACCAAACTTTGATCGAATAAGCGATGGGAAAGTTATGTTATTTATCAAATAAATTTTTTATGCCGATTTGCCCAAGTCACAGATTATATTATACTAAGTTAACTACATTTTATTGTTCGCGTTCATCGCTCGATCAATAACTATTATCGTCTGCCATCATGAACTGTTTGGTGGCAGACGATAACATCTATATAGTCTTGTGTATTGCAATAATAACATGAGTACTAATAGAGCAATACATTAGGTAGGTGGGTATATTGGGACTGCTGCCGCCGAGAACTACTAGTGGTGTGGCTTGGCTTTGAGAAGTATTCTTAGTCGACAAGAATTAAAGAGTATACTCACTCTCTCTAAAGGTAGGTCGGGGTCACTCACGCAGCCCAGACTTTGGTAACTGATCGGCGTAGTTAAGTTGAGGCAGCGTACATTGGTGGGGCGCAAGTGAAGATCGTCATCAGGTACCATGATGGGGGCGCAATCGGGACTTAGACCTCGATTTGGCACGCAGCAATCCATGATTGTAAAGGCGTAGTTAAATGTATCGTGGACTGTCGTTATGTCAGCTGAAAATAAACCAAACTACTTACCTACCTACCTAGATATTGTATTATGTAGGTACCTACACATTTTTTTTTATTTATGTTATTCCATGCGAGAAGCAAAGAAACACGTTAGAATTAGCAATGAGCTAATTTTAGTCAGAAAGCCAAGCCGTATAAAAAGCATAACGTCCGAATACCACCACAAGCATGATATTACAGACACTTCCTGACCGGCCACCTCACCGCCAAGTATAATGGCAATGGAAATCAAAAACTGTCTGTACAAATTTTTACAATCTTATAAAAATTAGAAATGAATTTAAAACAATGTAGATTTCAAAAATATTGTAAAGGCAAGCAAAGGTTTTGATGTCCAGTTTATCCAATTATGCATAGTATAGTGGTGAGTTATAAGTTAAAACCGACCTGTGCTTAAGAGGGCAAAGTAGATGACCATATTCGTTTGTTTGCAACCAGCCATACGGCCGTCTGACATGATTGCAACACGTATCGTACGCACTGGTGGCAGCTCTCGCCCCGACACGGACCGCACAGACTGACCTGTTAGTAGGTACATGGATTACGTTACGGATCTTGTTAGCAACACGTCTGTCATACACTTTTCTTTGAACATTATACAGTAGTTCCATGAAAATTACAGCTCAGAATCGTCAATAATGCCATTATGTTAGAAGCCGTCATTGTATTGTACCTACCAGTATGTTGTACTCCGTACTCCTATCTGCCCAGGTACCTACATTGTAAAATCTGAATAACTGACGACAGGGGTATTGCTGATGAAGTGAAAACAAGCTGAAAAATATCGAGCCTGGGACTGTATTACGTAGAAACTATTCGTTGACTCCTTCGTTCGTCATACTACCATTTCTAACAGCCGCGGGCAGCACCCTTCTGTAAGGGGTGGAAGATGTCCCTCTCGAGGGATAGCGCAGGTTGTTGCAGCTGTGGTCTGAGCGCCTGGGCTCATTGGGGTTACATGGTGCTACTTCGATCGCGCACCATCTGTACACAACAATACTGATTAACTCCTCGCTTCTGCGGTCTGTACGCCAAAATGTAATGATCATCATCATAGGTGTCCTGCAGAAATCCGTTACTACCCCTTGGTAATGCTATTAATGTTTGGTAATGTAATGTAAAGTTATTGAACTCAATTACCATTATACTAGGCGATAAGGGTGCGGATTGGTGACGCGCTTACCTACTTTCCACGCCCAATGAAAGAAACTTGTCTTGGTAGGTACTTACGGTACTAGACCCACATTTTCCAGTTCCTTAAACCGTTTTCTAGATATCTTTAATCCAGTGTAAGTGTCATAGGGCTCGCCATACACAAACAGCACAAAAAACGATAAAATTACCATACGCATCACGATTACCGCCATATTTTGACACTAGATGTTACTATTGTCAAAAATTTCTATCCGCACTGTGGTACTACTAGGACGTAGTTCTAGGTAATGTTTATTACTGTTGAGTTCTATGACTGCCTACATTATCCATGAGATATTTATTTATTTATTTATTCAATAGGCAACGCCAACAGCGCACATAGTTTACAATACAATAATCACTTATGAAAACCTTATACTATAAAATGTGTGCCAATTAAAGACATGCACAGCATTTGCAATAATATTATAATGACTACAACAGACAACAGCAAAAAAGAAGCTTAAATAAGGTATTTACAATTAAATAAAAACTAAATGAATACAAGAAACAACCAAAAAAAAAACAACTTCTAAAAATAAAAATAAATAATAAAACTAACAAAAACTAGGTATAGGTAACTAGATTACATTTTCTTAGTCGTCGGACTGGGGATTTTGGATAGGTATTTAAAAAATATTTGTATAGTTTACTCTTATATATCGAAAGTGAGTCGCCAATATAATAATAGATATTCTAACATAATGGATCAAGCAACAAGTACTTAGGTACAAACTAAAGATTAGATTTGCTTAAGTAATAAGTACCTATCTACTAGGTATTTAAAGAGTCATAATAGTTATTTATAACCTTGTAACACGCTAGTTAAATTACAGGGTAGGTAGGCCTACACGCATTTAGCGGCCAAACAGCAGCCAGCGCGGACAAGGAGGGATCGACGCAGTCAATCAAACAATTCTTGTCTAATGTAAAAACCCATAAGTTATACTTTTGTCTGCTGTAGTACCTACCATCCATTGACGACGTAGTAACTATTCGGTAATCAACATCGGGGACAGGCCAGGGGTCAGGCCAGCGTAACCCTGCAGTTTAGAGTAGACAAGTGTCAATGTTGTGACAGATTACGTATCGCAAAAAAAAATGCAGGACAAAGTGAAAAGCCGGGGTTTTGTAAAGAATACATGTACTTTAAGATCTCTTTTTTACACAGTTTTACAATAAATGATTCTTATTCTTATTCTATGTACCTACCTATAGTGGTTCTGTTGCACCATTTTCGCTTGGAACTCTAAAAACAACTGGCTAGGAGTTCGTATAATAATTAGTACATCCTAATGTAGATCTATAGCTAATAAACTACAAGTTGGATGGACCTACCTAGGCGTGTCCACCGATTTCATTTATGTACCTATACCTACGTGGTATTTCGCACCACTTTTGTAATACCGCGTTCACACTGTGCCCATGCCGCTGCCGGCATTGAGTTTGATGCGTATTGTCAAAACTGCTTTTCGTCATTAACCATATTGCCGCGGACCTATTGCAGCAACATCGCCTTTATTCTCATTAGAGAGCAAGGGCATGAACTTGGGCCGGGACCGTTCACACTAAGCCCGTGCCCACTTCCCTGCCCAAGTCCTGGCGACTGCGACATAGTGTGAACGCAACATAAGGTAGGCAGGGTCTAAGGCATTAATTTTTGTAAAACAAATTTATTGTAACATAAAACCTATAATACGGAGTCCGAACCTTAGTCCGAACGGATTGTTTATTTTGTGGGTTGTCATACCGTAAGAGTAGGCTCATGTTGGCAACATTCACCGCTTCCGTTTTCCATCAGCCATCTTGACTTAAAGATCTCTTTAAAAATCTATAACTTTGGTTACGTAATAGGTATGTAATGTATCTTTACAATATTAGTAAAATCTACTATGTTTTAACTTACCATAATACATTGTAGATTTCATTTAGCTTATTATGATTCAACCAGCCACTAATAAAACGATGTTATATCAGTTTTAAATGATTAGGGCTCAGGTTTTGGGTCATGCTATAGCATAGCGTATATTATATAGCATAGCGTATATTATGTCATGCCATAGCATAGCGTATATTATATAGCGTATATTACATAGCGTATACCTACGTGACCTACGTAATGGTGAAGATTGTAAAAATTATATCCATAGTTTTTGAACTCTAAACTTGAAACTATGAAAAAATTATCTATGTAGATCATAATATTCGTATTGGTTTCTAGGTAAATGTAAGGACACCATAGTAGGATTAGTAGGTGCCTAATGGCAAAGAACGACTAAGTAAAGCAGTGTAGGTAAGTGTATTGAATATTGATATCTTGTGTCTGCCTAGTGCCTTAGTCAGCTCCGCACGTAGTCACTGGCGAAACTCTCGAACTACACTCGTGCTGTCGAAAAACGAACAATGTATGAAACGGGGGTCAAAATTTAAATCACGTTTCATACAAAACGAGATTTTCAGTGTGTAATTTTGGTAGAATGGGAGTCCCGCTTCTTCTTACGTAGGAACTACGTATTTACATATTCTTTGGGTATAGGTGCTGAGCAAGCCTACTCCATCTAAACATTGTCTTAGGCACTAAAGTGTCCCGAGGTTGCCTCCTGACGCTGTATACATTATTTTCAATAGATGTAAGAGACCTAGTGCCTCATCAAATCGAGAGCTAGATTTATATCTTGAAAGGGATCACTCAGTTCTTTCGGATCTTTTGGTTTCTCTTCCATAAGCCGCTTCAAATCATTCCGCATCTGCTCTTTCACCGCGCTAACCTTAGATGGGTCCACACCTGGTACCTCAGATTCCTCCAAAAACTTATCGAGATCAAATGCTTTGGTTTTCTTGGGTTCTGGACTGATATTGTATTTCTGCATAAGGCCATCTATGTCCTTGTCATTGCCAATGGCATTATCAACATTTCTTCGTAAGTTAGCTAGGATATTTTTTTTTTCTTTAGGGACAATGATATTTTCATGTTGGTTAACATCATCTGATGTTTTGTCTTCTTGTATATCAATCTTAGTAATTTCTTCAGTATCTTTGTTGAAATTTGTATCTATTTGATTATCGTCGTCTGTATTTATCGTTTCATTAGAAATACTTTGCATTATTACATTATTTTCAGTTTCGAGTTGGGTTACACTTTCTTCGAAATCTGTTGTACTGGATTTTGTACTTGGTTTTGTACTTAGTGTTGTACTTGATCTTGTACTTGATTTTGAACTTGGTTTTGTACTTGATTTTGTACTTGGTTCTGTACTTGATTTTGTACTTGATTTTGTACTTGGTTTTGTACTTGATTTTGTACTTGGTCTTGTACTTGATTTTGTACTTGGTCTTGTACTTGATTTTGTACTTGGTCTTGTACTTGATTTTGTACTTGATTTTGTACTTGGTCTTGTACTTGATTTTGTACTTGATTTTGTACTTGGTTTTGTATTGTATTTTGTACTGGGTTTTGTACTGGAAATAGTAATACTTGCACGTGTACTACTGGTAGTATCACGTGCAGTATTCAATACCGTTCTGACATTCCAGTAATCCAATGGCTCATATACTGTCACTTTCATTTTATCAGTTATCAATTTCGTTGTTTCAATTTTACCCTTCACTTCTTCCATTTCTTTCTCTAAATTGTTTATTCTTTTCAATACATTGCGTTTTAATTCGGCCTGAGTGGAAGTGTCATTTATATTTGCGTTGTTCATTGATCGTCTATTGATAGCATAACTTTCAATAGAGATACCTTCTTCGGGAGTGGTTGCTTCAGGTACATGCTTTTGGAATTTCTTGTAAGTTGTTGGTCTATATTTTAGCTGTGTTGTGTGGTGCCATGAACGATGCTTTATTGGTTTTCTTTCACTGAAAAATCAAAGTTTTATAACAGAAAACCTGAGAAATAATCAATAAATATCGAAAAGTAAAATAAACAAAACAAATTGTGATAAGAGTCCTTATTCTCACTAAAACTAGAAGATTAACATGAAGAATTAAGTTAGACGAGGGCCTGGCAGGTTTTGAACTGTTTTCTACCTCAATCATAGGTATTCTGTGACTAAATAGTGACATTAGCCCGTTTCAGCGTTGTTTTGCCGTCAAAAGCTTCTTGTTTTCGTATATCTGTAGCCATGTCGCTTGACATTATGCTGGGCAACTCAGAGCTTACGATATGGGTGCAGTCTTGCATGTATTGTATACCTTGATTTTACCTGTTGGATTCAAGACTACTTCTTTGATTCGAACCATCCTCTGCTGACGACAAAACTGGTCTTCTTACATCGATGACTGTATCCGACTCTGCTATAACTCTAGGTTTTTCCAAATTCGCTCTAAAATTAACTTTTTGAATCTTTGATGCTCTTAATTTGTAAGCTTTCTCATCATTTCGTGTTATCTTTTTCTCCCATAACGTATAAATTCTAGATTTTTGCGTAGTAGATTCTATTTTAAGTTGCTTTTGAGCATCAAATGTTATTTCTTCCGGGTATAAAGTTAGGAACGAATATGTTTTTTTTTTGGGATGCCTAAATTTTTGTGATGATACATAATTTTCTTTTGAGTTGCTTTGAGCATCTTCATATTTTTTCGTTCTTTGTTTAGGATAATGGTGACTTATTTTATCTTCAATGTCCAATGCTTCAGAAGAGAAACTTTCCTTTGAGTCTGACCATTTGAGTTCTATTTGATGTGAATTTAATTCTTTTTCTATGTCATATGTTTTGTCATCATTTTCACTATTAAAATACACATCTTTATCATCTATAAGTTTGTTATGTCTTGGTTTCTCAATGTGGTGTTTAGTCTTTATTTTTTCTTCACTTTCTGACATTTCCGGAGATGCACTTCTTTCTGTGTCATATGGTTTCAATTTGACACTACTCGTAGTTATTTTATTCTCGAAGTCTTCAGTACGAGCATAATACTGGTTGTATTTATTTGTATCGACATTCTTATTCTTGTATCTAACAGTCCACACTCTATTTTCAACGCGATCTGGGAACTTGACGCTCCTCCAACTAGTTTCCAGTTTTATTTTCAAATCTCTTCTAGCGTTTGGATTTAGTGCTGAATAATGGTCAAATATTACCGATTTTAAGCCATCTCGCACCATTTTAACCAGGTTCAGATTGGCTCGCTTAGATTTACTACTGTATGTCTGTAGATTGTTGAGGAGAGTTTTGAGTTTTTTGCTAGATTCTTGTCCGTAAATAGAGTTTACATAATCAAGAAATTCAGCTTGTTTTCTACTAAATTTAGAGTCTTCTATAACATTGATAGCATCATTCAAAATTTTCCTGAGATTACTAGCTGGTTTATCTTTAATATCATCCAACTTATTCGCCACAAACCTTCTTACCTTTTGATTTTCGACTAACTCATAAAACTTACAGCCTCTGTAGTGATACTTTCTTATTTCATCATCCAATACCGCAAAAAGGTCTTCAAGATCATCATCATCGTACGTTTTGAGCGTGTCTATGGCAGATTTAATGAATTCAGTAAATTTTATGCTTCTGTTTTTAGTGTCGAACCGTCGAGCGGGTCTGTTAGTAGCCATAAAAGTTTTGATTTTATCTATAAACTGTTGTACATTGTCTAGGAGTTTAGCGTCAGCGCCTTTGTCCTTACTGTTGAATTCCAAAACGGTTTCTAACGCTAGATTCACGCTCTTTGATTTAATTGCAGCTATATGTGCTGAAATAATAAAATAATTAAACTATTCTGTAGGTCACGCGAAGTCTAGGAGCAAACGGATGTGTTTACATTGATTGATCACTTACCTACAAGTTTCAGAAAAATCAAGTAATGGAATACTTCCATGTCCTAAATTCGAAGGATTGATTTCTTTACTGTTAACAATATTTCCGAGAACATAAAATGCGTTATAAAACTCATACCTACCTACCTAAAACCTATATTTATACTACCTAAACCCAGGTACCAATGTCTGAAATAAAATAAGATTATAAAAAATCTGAGCAAGCTAAACGTAAATATAAAGAGCTACCTACCTGCATTGCATCACGAACATGTTACGAATATGATTTTGATTTTGTGTCTATTTATCGTGGAAGCATTTGCATATCACAGTAAGTTTTTAATTGCACTAGATACTTAATTAGTATTAGATCTTTTGCACATGAACACAAGACAAGAAATTTTTTGTATGGCCCGTGTCTTATCCGACATAAGTTATTTTTTTTATGTGCTGTACCTATGCATTTGGCTGCCAGCACACCTCATGGTAAGTGTAGCTGCAGCCTAAGGTGGAGCACAACCGTATCTTAGTAATATCGCATAGTAATATCTTGTAATAATGTAGGTACGGTCTCATATAAACAATCAAGCGACTGAGTGTCTTATCGACATTTCTCAGAAGACACAAGAAAAATATCTTAGAATGTCCAAACGGCCTTAAGATTGTACATAATACTGCGAGGCTTCGGCATGGCTGTAGCACTAGTAGCACTAGTAGCCAATACTTTTTCAGAGCACCCACTACACAGAAGACTAGGTAGCTACGACTCTTACGAATGGAACCCCGGTACCGACGTCATTACCCTACCAGAATACAACGTCACGCAGTTCTGGTGGGACAAAGCCACCAGTGCCCCTTTCAACTTACAAGAGTAAGAAACAAAAGCACTACACTAGTTGTCATTTAGATAGGTACTCATATAATAGTGGGGACTTCATACTATGCCGCAGTCGGCAGGGACTTGAGCAGGGAAGTGGGCACAAGCATAGTGTGAACACGATAATGCCTCTGTCCCGGCTCCCGGCCCAAATTCATGCCCTTACTCCCTAATGAGAATAAAGGCGATGTTGCTGTGACATTAAGCCCGCGGCAATGGCATCCGCCAGCGGCATGGGCATAGTGTGAACGCGGTATTACGGCCAAATAAGCGACCTGCCCCTCTCATAGTGGTTCCATGATTTCGGTTTTGGAAAGGGCGTGACCCAGCTAAGGGTCTTCCTTGGCAAATCTCACAAGTGAAACTGGTAATGGAGTTCAAAACTCTGAACATCATAGCATTACGGTACCTACTACTTCTGTGACATTACCCAAACCATAAACTAAGGGATAGTTACCTTACTTCCGTATCAAGTTAGGTACCTAAACACATCACACTGTAGATTTCAAAATTGTAAAAAATTATGTCCAAAGTTTTGAACTCAATTACCTACCATTATCTTCGCGATAAGAATCCCCGGAGTTTTGGGCTCCCTAGGTGCCTAGAGGCTATAATAATATATGGGAGCTATATAAAGCTCTAAAATGGCCCCAGTCTAATCTCAGTCCCGAAATGAACAATAAATGCAAATATTTGCGATAAGACCCAAAGAATGCAATACCTACGTAGTTCCTACGTAAGAAGAAGCGGGACTTCCTATCAAAACTACAAACTGAAAAAAAAAAATCGTTTTGAACGTGATTTAATTTTTTTTTGACCCCCGTTTCATAGGTACATTGTTCGTTTTTCGAAAGCACGAGTGTAGTTCGAGAGCTGTTTATGCTGTCTTGCATATTAGTTTGTAAGGTGTACAGACAGACCTACGTACAATAAGGTAGGTACCTACAATATAGTATATTTCATTACAAGTGCGGAAAGGCTGTCATTGCAAAGAGTTCCGACAAATGTCTACCCGAGCCGAGACGCAGCCGAAGGCGAGGGTTGACAGGCGGAACAAAATAAAATTTCTGAAAAATGGCGCCAACCGTAGAATATAAGCAGAGATTTTTTATTCTTCACCCATTCTGGTAGGCAAAGGGAACTATGCCCATACAGCCAAGTCTTCAGTAGAATTTTTTTATTGATATGAAATGAAAATAAAATTTAATGACATGAAATGAAATGAAACCTCTAACTCATTCAATCAAATCATTAATCTGATATTGAAACAAATGAGTAGCTTCTTTTTAGAAATATACGTATTTGCATGAATCATAAAAACTTCTATGAATTTTTTTAGTAAAAACTTCATGGTTGGTTTTTCTTTTTAATAGACATTATTTTGACAGTTGGGAAAGAAAACGCACGAGTTCGGGAAAGGTAAAAAAAAAGCACGAGTGTGTAATAGCCCACATCCCGAACGCTATACGTCCCTGCAATACGCCACTTTTTAGCAACTGTTTTCTATTCTCCAGAAAAAACAAGAACGCACTCCGTACTGAAACTGCCGAGTTTAGTCCTGTGGGCAACATGTCTTTGACGCAGCAGCAATTGGAGCATCTTACTAAGAGTATCGATGATCTTCCTTATATTGTAAATCCTAGCTTTCTATCATCATCTACTGCTAAATATTTTAGCCTCACTAACATCTGAGGTGGTTAACATGCTCTATCAGCACATTTTTGAGTTATTATGGCCGAATACTCAATAACAGCCATCAAATGTCAGAGGCAGAGCAATTTTAAATGGTGCTTAAATTTGAGTGACGTTTCAGTATTCCGGCTTTAGTGAGCCGTGAGACAGCATAAGAAGATGTGATGGAACTGACATCGTCCTACGAACGCAAAGTCCCAAAAGCAAAAAAACAAAAAAGAACGTGTCTCCAATGATTTTTGGGCCTTCTCCATTCAACCGACTATGATACTGTCTGAACCGGTGCGGTGTTTCATTGTAATATTTTTGCAGGTAGAATTTCAGAGTCGTCTCGTGTTTAACGAGAGCAAGCCTGAACTTCAGGCCTTAGTGCAGAAGTGGCTGGTGCAACTTGTCAACAAAACTAAGGTTCTATATTTACTAGTATCATCATCATCATAGTTATCATCATCACTGACTAATGTCAGAGCCATATCGCTGCGACCAAGGAGTATAGTTATGTTTTCCAACCCCCTACGGCCCCCCTTCCGCCCGCGGGCAAAACCGAAAAGCGTCAATCTCTTGAATCTGAACATCCATTCACATTCAGTTCAGACGGCTTCTTTCGTCGATAGCATTGTAGGTAGGTACCCAAAATTAAATAGGGTAGAGTAGGTAGGTACCTATCTAACCTATACTACCTACCTATTTACTTGAGTAGTTAGTAACCTACCTAAAAGTGTTAGTAATTAACTTCCCCATACCTACATGACCTCCTACCAGTCACATAAGGTCAAAGTAGGTAAGGATATAGGTACAAGTATGTATTTACAAAAAAAATGTATTATATATGTATTCTATCAGCCATCTAGTTCCCATAGTACAAGCTTTGCTTAGTTTGGGACTAGAAGGCGTTGTGTTAAATGTCTGTGAATATTTATTATTTTATTTATTAATTATTAACATGACGAGTTTCTTCTTGAAGGGGGATAAAAACTTCACAATCACAATGAATGAGTTGCTCGCGGTTAAGCAGCCAAGGCTACATTACGAAGATGAAGATTACAAACATGACGCTAACGATTATGGAGGAGGTATACCTACCTTAACCTAAGTACCTACCTAGAATAACAGAATTTGTCGATTCTGCTTTTTTTTCCAAAATGATGGAACCCCCACCCATCTGATGTTAAGTAACCACTCAAACCACTGCCTATAATATTAACCTATCTTTATAGCTACGATACGTTACGTTCCAGTACCTAGTCTGAAGGATGGCCAATCACATCATCGTCATCGGATTGGTTGTTTGAATTAGTACTTTAAATGGAGCGTCATATTAACACTCCATCCAATCCAACGATCAATCCGATGACGATTTCTGTGATGGTCCGTGTCGGAGGATTGTCTCTTTGACAAATAAGCCAGTACTGGGTAGGTACCCACCTAGGTAGTAGCACGTAGTAGATAGGTACACTTAGGTATAATGTACCTACCTACCTACCAATAATTGTATTTTTAGTGGACAAAAGTTTTCGAAACATACTAAGGGATTCACCAAACGGCGGAGCCCCACCGAATTACCAAATGCCACCTGGGTATCGAGGAGAACCACCAAGGCCAGAATACAACGAAGAATACGGAGGTGTTCCACCACAATATCAGAGACCAAATGATAAACCAGGGCACGAGGGATTCCAAATACCACCCGGGTTCAGTGGCAGAGGACCGCCAGGGCTGCTGAACGAAGGCAATTCCGGGTACAGCGAACTAGTACCACCACCTGGATCACCTGTAGGGCTTATTAAAGGTCCACCTCCTCCAGGCTTTTATGATCCGTTTTCAGAAGCAAGAACTTCGGATAACAGACCAAAATTTAATGACCCGGATCGAAATTATCCACGAGGTCCATTCCGCTCAGAGATTCCGTCGGGTTATCCAGGTCCTCCAGAAGGTCCAAATCCTCAGAGGCCACCAGGATTTAACTATTTTAAAAGTTCTGCCTATCCACCTGCTTTTCAAGATTTTATGCAGGCTACTCAGGGTTACCCATCTGGTTTTCCAATGGTTCCACCGGGTTCTGAGAGATTTTCACCCGGTTCGCAAGTATTTTCACCTGGTTCGCCGGATGGTTTACCCGATTCTCCAGTTTTCCCTGGTTTCCAAGGGGTTCCATCAGATCTACAAAGATCTCCACTAGGTTCGTTCAGATATTAAGTTTACATTTTGTTTTAATGCATTGCCATGACGTACCTAGGTACCTACCTACCTAACCTAACTTACTGTACACCTACTTTCAGAACAAAATCACGGGAATGGAAAGCCAAATCTTGAATCCATAGTACAAAATCCTAGTATGCAGAAACACAGCAATCCAGGTCAGATAGGTACCGGCCTAGGTACTTACTTCATAACAAACTAGCCCAAATCTATATCATAAGCCATGACGGCGGCCTAAAAACTCCGTCACCAGAGTTGGTCACTAACTCATACGAGCTTGCTTGCTTACCCCAAATCTTAAGATCTTACTAAATTAACCCATATTCTGAGCCCTCTAAGTACCTAGGTCCCTAAAATTTCCATTAAAATTATAATTATATTTTCCATTGAAATATCCTCATTCTTTGGAAATAAGAAGTGTCTCTATCTAGCGACGAGTAGCGATACATCCGACTCTTCATCCGACAAAAAGGGTTGGGCCGCCGCCATTTTAGCCAGCGCCATCTAGTGATGAGTTGCTAGTAGCATTTCGTAATTAAATAGTTAATAAAGGCAAAACCGCACTAACACTAACTAGAGAGGTTTTGCACAATAAAAACCGGTGAGTTTGTTTTACTGAATGTAGGGGAGTAACGGGTGTAATCGATTTATCTTTATCCTAAAAATATAATAATTTTATGTCACAAAGAAAATTACAACTAATACAGTATTTACAATATTCACAATATTTACAAAATACCCATAAAACTGTTGAGCTATCTACAATCCTAAAAATGTAGGTATTGTATTATAGGTAGGAAATACGTAGGTATTAAAATTTTTAAATTTAAAATTGATACGCGCGCGAAATGAAAACCTAAGTACCTACCTACATACGTACGTTGAAAGCTCTTCTTAAATCAACTGAAGAAATTTTAGTTAGAAAGCAAGCCAAACGCTGACGTACTTTTGTGTAGGTATCTAGTAGGAGAAGATAGAAATAGAAAATAATTATGTATTTTGTTATTCTTACAAAATACACAATATTATAAAAAATGAATCTTAAAAAAAAAACAAAAAGGTATTAGGTACATTTATATGTAGATATAAATATGTGTGTCATGTAGGTATGTCTAAAAAATTGGTAAATAATAGGTCGTCAGATGTTGGAGTTCCCGACCAGCACACCAGAGACATTCATCACATCACTACCCGGAGCTGATCAGATTGGTGGACAAAATGCGCTAGATTACCACGACATGATGAATTCTCCCAATCCTGTTGATTTATTGGACCTTGGCAATACGCCGTCCACGATGAGCGGCTTAGCTATCAGCTTGGCAGAGTATAGTAAGTTATAGGACAGCAAAAAGCGCCTACTAGGTAACACATTTAATTATTAATATTGGCTACGGCTGAACAATCAATCTTTAGATAGCTCAACCAATCTTAATACGTACACTTACTTATTTCAGGCATAACGACCACCACTCCAACGCCACCACTGGTAGAAGCTATGAAATTGAATATGACGAAGAATATCGATAATGGCTATTTCAACACCTTTACTCTCAAGCTGCTGGAGATGCTTATAGCCAAGAAGGCAGATATTGCTTCGAGACTGTTTGTAGCTACTGATATGAATCTCGACGAGTAATCATATATTTGCTATTAATTGACAGGCGTCATGGCTCAGTCGGTAGTAGCTCTGCCTTTCATGTTGTGGGTCGTGGGTTCAATCCCCACCGACAACAAACATTTGTGTGTTGTAAACATAGATGTTTGTTCTGTGTCTGGGTGTTTCTATGTATTATAAGTATGTATTTACAAAAAAAAAACTATGTATGTATTCTATCAGCCATCTTGTTTCCATCGTACAAGCTTTGCTTAGTTTGGGACTAGAAGGCGTTGTGTTAAGTGTCCGTGAATATTTATTTTTATTTTATTTATTTTTAATTAATGATCAACAGCTTAGTAACTGGACACCATGTATTTCCAGGACAAACGATTTTGAACCATCTCCACAAAATAGTCAGTCAATCGTATCTTTCCGTTGCCTGGCTCGCCATAAATAACTTAAGAATAATGATATTGTAAGCTTGATTATAGCACTGCAAGACCCTCTCTAAATTAAATATTTTCAGACCAATTTTAAGCCTTCTCAAACCTACTGACTTCCAATGTGTCCACCGGCACCTTAAAACTTGTCTTTATGGCTTGTAATCTCACAACTATTGTTCATCATTATCATCAACCTATATCAGTCTAGCTGGACGTAGACGACCCCCAAGACGATCCGCTGAGACCAGTCTTCGGCTTTGTTCATCCAGTGTTTGCCAGCTACATTTCGCAGATCGTCGCCCCACCTCCCCGGAGGGTGGCGTTTTACGCAATGCTTGCCTAAACCCGGTCTCCACTTAAGTATTCGTTTGCTCTGACGATTTGGGTTCTACGGCAAACATACCGGCCCACCCACTGCTATTTCAGATTGCTAACCCTCTGAGCTACGTCGACTAGTTTAGCTCCTTGTCGGATAACCTCGCTTCGGATTCTATTCTTTAAAGAAGAGGTTCTTTAAAGTTTAAAGAAACTCTCAGCATAGCTCTCTCCTTAGCTCGATTCGTGACTTTTAGCTTGAGGACCGACCCTACTGTCAGTGTCCACGTTTCGGCAGCACGGATCATAATAGTAGGGTCGCATTGGTTTAACACTTGTCTTCAGGCTTTGGGGGATGGACGACGACTTGACTAAGTTTCTCAGCCCAGCCGAATTCTTAATACCATTCTATTATCATTATTATCATTCTAAATTAAAAATTGTTGAATATAGACATAGACATAGACAGGCATTTATTTGCTTATAAAGTAACACACAAAATACACCTACAGAACTAAACTAACAACACTACGAAGAAACAAAAATTACACAGAATAAAAATGAGATGAGTGGATTGAGTAGGTAGGTAGCTAGGTAAGCTGGCAAGTGGCAATATAATAATAGAGCCATTTTTTTCCTAGCGTGAAACACACGATGTTTTCAGGATGGACAAGGAAGGTTTACTGCATGTTCTTGGTACTCCGTTCCATCAGAGATTACGGCTAGCAGGCCAGGTGCTAGCAGCTATGAGTCCAGAAACTGTTCAGTGTAAGTCATTAATTACCCTTGGCAGTTGGCTTGAAACTTACCCAACCCCTCTAATTAGCAACGATTTAGATTTCTAGACTTGTATTTATATTCCACTTTCCATCTTTACTTTAGCTAATGTTTTCAAGGTGACATTTTTTTTAGATCAAGCCCAATCATTGCGCGAGGTAATAGAGGCGAGATCCGAACGGCTTAATTACGATTTGAACTTCATACTCAACTCACTGGACTCTTTGTATCTAATGCCAGAGGGAGAAGCGCTGTTTGCTTCGCTCGTCGCATTTGAAGAATTTCCGGATAGTAAACCACCTACCCATACGGCTTTTATGGTTCGCATTTTTAGTACAAAACCTACTTATTTTAGTAATTGCATAAGGTTACTTACGGTCTATTTACTATGATTTGTAAACGTCCTTAGGTACTCAGGTGTTTTTTGCAATTTAGTACCTACTGACCTAACGATCAATTCTGATAATAGCAGCGTTTTACCTGAAATAAAACGCATATTAAAATACTTACCTCACTGGAAGCTTTATATTGAGAAGGCGTATCCGGTTCCGTCGTATTTCCATTCGTTTTAGTACTTTTTACCCGTGTGTATCCGGTCAAGTGGCGCCACCTGGCGGGTGCGATTCATTTTTGCTTCGTAAAATGAAACACGCCATATTGAATTCATTGGCTTAATTTCACCAGACAGAGATTAAAGTGAAAGCTTCCAGTGAGGTAAGTATTTTAATATGCGTTTTATTTCAGGTAAAACGCTGCTATTAAACTACTGTACCGTCACTGGAAGCTTTATATTGAGACCTGTTTGTTATCGCCTGGTGTCGCCACTTGTATAATTAGGTAACCTAGCGCCAATGTGACATTTAAATATTATAGCAACAAGTATACAATAATACAATTTAACTCTTAGTAAAAGACTAGTATAGTATTATATAATCTGTGGTAAAAGTGATTTACGAATCAACCAAAATTGAACCTGTAAGTGTAAAATATTCATTTACTATTTTTAATTACTTATGTAATAATAAGCTTAATCATTTTGCTACAATCAAAAATCATAAGTAATGTAATGATCATAATCTTATTTCACACATACATTTGTTTATTTAACCAAGCTTATTTATTTCTTTAAATAATTGTGTTACACCTTCTTTCAGATTGACTGCTGCTCATATCTCTCGCCTGTAAAAATGCTGGAACGTATTAGCTGATCGCTAATTTTCTCGGCCAAGATTTCGTCAAGAGAACGATTCTCCAACCAACTCTTCCGAGAAACCGCAGATCGAACGCTTCGTGAAGGAGCTGTAATACCTGCTTGTTCAAACAACGTTTTAACCTAGACTGCTATGACAGTGCATGATGTAGGTTTAGCGATACTTCTTACCGTAACAAACAAATTAAATGATTTGGTTGTGCAACGTCTTTCATTTAAAGATTAATAGTTCTTTCAATCCATACTAACGGAGTACTAGTAAAGTATTATAATTATGATCTGTGAACAAGGTTAAGTTAGGATGATCAGCCTAGCCAGACTGTCTATAACTACCTGCAGTCGGTTTTTGAACGGATTATCGGCCAAAATGTGATACTGCTATTAGATCTAACGCAGTGATAGCGATATTTAAGAATAAGTTCAGGTCGTGGATGCGAATTCCTGAGCAAAGTAATACTAGTATAGCAGTGTGACGCGATACTTGAAACAAATTACTACTGTCTACTGTATAGTCCATTAAAAAGCGAAGTTAGTTCACTAATTTCCTAAACCGGTGGCTTGGAAGTTTTCGGATTTCATAGAGCTATTGATTTTGGAGTGTACTTAACCAAAAAATGAGAGCTTAAGAGACTGAAAGTGCTAGCGTTACATAATGTAGATGTAGAGACTACAAATTGATGTAAAAGAATAGTATTGTATGATTACTTGTTAATCAAAAGTAAATCTATTTGTGACCCCGTAGGCATTTTTACGTCAACTTTATTAGATTTACAGCAAGAAATCCAATGATTCCAAGCCACCTCATATGTTTTTAGAGTAGGCTTCCGCCAGGAATTTTTAAGCAACGATAACTGTTCAGTGTTCCTTGTTGTTATTGCTTCTGACCACCCTATATTTCCACACATCGAGAGTTATGTTGTCAACCAGCGGAGATGGAAGCCCTGTCGATGCGTCGATGCGTCGATGGAGATTTTTCAGTGTCAATGGTGCTGCCAAAGCTTGAGCTTTGAAGTCGGCTCGCCAAAATACCATTGCCCACCGGGGAACGACTACGAGAAATATTCCCGTTGACTGATTTAGGTGAGCAAAGACTCTGAGGACTAGAAACCGTGGTGGGAACAGCCACGCAAGTTGGTAATTCCATAGAACACTGAACGCGTCGTGAAACAAAGTTTGGCGGTCTCTTAGGTCTCGGGACATAATATAATTGTTGACATACATGTCTTCGGTCTTGTACTTACTATGTTCCTTACTTTGCAAAAACTACGTCCACACAGGCCGGTAGTAGATGCCACGATGAGGAGGCGACGATGACGTGCCAGGTGGTCTGCAAGATTGATTTGACTTTGAAGGGCATATAGAATAGCCAGCATCTCATTCCGGTTGCAGTGTAGACCTTGCTCTTCCTGCGACCAATTGCCCGAGAGGGCATCTGTTGTCAAAAAGTTCGCTGGATGCGGGTATGATAAAAGACAATTCAGTCCACCAAACCAGTAGGTAGGTCATTGTCGACAGATCAGGAAATCTGTTCATGAGCATTATCATTGACGATGGTTGAGTCGTTATCGAGGAACAACAAAGCTGGCAAAATTTATTATTAAATTATTATCTGAAAATATTTTACGGTTACCTTAGTTTGTTTGAGAACTTGATCAACTTTCTGAAATATTTTTATAGATTTTTCTTTGGGTATTAGGTTGTCCCAGGGACTCCAAGTACATATGCCGAGATATATTATGCTCTTTTGTTGAGGACTGATTTCTCGACATTGACTACCCATTTAACGTTTGGACTGCGACCTTGACATGTTCGTGAAGTAAGTCTGCTTTTTGGTATACTATCAGGTAATCTTCGAGATATACAACGATTCTGTCATACCAATTTTATCGCAATGCCTGAGCCACCTAATTTTCTTAGTATAGAAAATATTTGGAGGGCTGAAGTCATTTCTGGCAGCTCTTTGGCAGACATTTCTGCAGACAGACGTGTGAAAAGGACCCAGGTTTATATTTTCGAACAAATGGTATTTGATAAGAGTCTTTTCTTCCACTGTGAGTGGTAGTGCGCTAACTGATCTGCTCGAAAACATTGAGTCATTCATTGTCCTTGTAAGAAGCGCTCGTGGCATAACTTGCTTAGCCAATCTTCACCGATTATCTAAGTTAAACCACGTTCTGTGCGGTCACTATTTGGATGGGTGGCCGTTAGTAGCATTAACATCTGAGCGCTTACGTGCTTCGGAGGGCACGTTAAACTGTCGGTCGCGGCTCTAGAGCAGTCGTTGAGAGACGACGGAGGCCTTAAGGCGGCCTAAAAACTCCCGTCACCAGAATTGGCCACTAACTCATACGAGCTTGCTTGCTTATTCATTGTACTTACCTTTCTGGTTTCCTCTCGGAGCATTCGAGCGTCCTCACCTCAGCTGTTTCCACGGTCGGGCCGCGAGCCCTGTTGTGAAATGATTCTCTTCCATGATTGTACATAGTTATACATAGTTCTAGTATTGAACATTGGACAACTGACTCCTGTACTGAAAGTTGTTATGGAAACATCCACCCCGCGAGGGTGGGTTGGGTTGCTTGCTACAACAGAGCATATTATTATACAAAGGGAGACTAGGCTCGTTATTGGTAGGTACATGTTCCACGCGATGGAACTATAGACTTTCGAATCGAACGCCTTCCGCCCGCGAGGGGCGGCTGTTGGACTGATAACATCCATCCCGCGAGGGTGGGTTGCTACAACCATGCATATGCATTGGGAGACCAGGCTTATGGATGCATGTTCCTCGCGACGGCACTATAGACCATCAAACGCCTTGCCCCCGCGAGGGGCGGCTTTTGCGCTGATAACATCCACCCCGCGAGGGTGTGTTGCTATAATCATGCATATGCATTAGGAGACCAGGCTTATCATGGGTAAACATTTCACGCGATGGAACTATAGACTTTTGATTGAACGCCTTGCCCCCGCGAAGGGCGGCTGTTGCACTGATTAGATTTCTCCTGTGAGAAACCATCAGATTTGAGTGGCTTTGCGGACACCCCCTGCTTTTCCAGTGCAGCGGTGAAAGGCTCTGACTCAAATATGTAAGTGGCAGACAGGGGTAATCTATTTAGTGACGCTTCCACTAAAAGACTATGCGCATTTCGATACTTTCGGCTCAGTGGCCGCAAACTAATTACAAAAGATCTGATGAAGTATTAGGTATGTTCATCTATAATCAAATCAACTATAGAATAAATAAACTAGATTGTCAAAGTTTACGGTACCTATATAATTTAATTTAATTAAAATATTTGATTAATTTAATTAGAGCCGTGTGTGCCAGATGACGTAAGGTGTCATACGTTTTACCCCCTTTCGTTTGTTACCAAGTCTATGAAACCTGGAGTATGGTTAAACACCTCAGCGTATCTAACCTCGGACCAAGAGGTACTACCTAAACACTGGACCTCTAGTAGCTTTAGAAACTCTCGGTTCTTCAGCTTTGTCCTACTAAACCGACAATGCATAATTGTAAAAACAAGTTGCAAAGTCATAAACCAAGAAGTTGATGTTGATTTTGACCGTCATCACAGTTCTATCGCTACCACCGTGTAGTGAAACACAGCTTGCTGATTGAACACTAATTTATTCACATTCGTAGGTAGAGGTCATCTACAAACAGTTTTATAACTACCCACCACTAGGTACTACATTACTACAGTTCGTCCGTAGGTAACGATGTGGTTTGTGGTTTTCATAAAGCTCTCCACTAACTTCAGAGTAAATAGAAGCCACATAAAGACAAGTTGTATTCATATTATCAGAATAGCTGGTAATAAAATTGGTAAAAATGTTTTGTAACTCACCCATATTCTGAACTAGTTTCTGCCAGGCTGGTGGCTCACAGCCCATAGATAGGGTAGATAAACATTTATTCAAACTACCATAAAGAAAAAATAGCTGAAAAGGTAAGCTTAAAACTAAAATATTAAAGTACCTAAGAAAATGAGCTCGATGAGCTACTGCTGTAAGGGATAAGATAAGATAAATCTTTATTTGCTGGAGGAGTTGCTGCTGGAGCAGCTTTGAAGCTCGCTTAGGATCAGCCACAACTTATGGCTTACCAGCCAAAGCGGACTCATACTATCCATTCTAAATAAATAATTAATTTTTTGCACAATAAATTATACCGGATACTAAACTTTTCTAAAATAATAACTTATGTGGGTACATGATCCGAACGGAAAACCGTTAAAAGAATTGATCACGTACAATCATTAAAAATAGAGGGTAGTACTTACAGTTTATTCCTCTTTTGCGTGTCCTTGCAGGGCCATGCTAATCTTAGTTTACTTGCACAGTTTTACTGAACAAAAGTATGGAGAATTTCACTATTTGAAATAATCCTTACTTTATATGATATATAATAATACTAATATAATATTTAAACTATTTTTGCAACGGTTGTGGCAGAGAGAGCTCTGGGCACAAGTTGCTTCGACGGAATACAAAACGCCAATGAATTCAATATGGCGTGTTTCATTTTACGAAGCAAAAATGAATCGCACCCGCCAGGTGGCGCCACTTGACCGGATACACACGGGTAAAAAGTACTAAAACGAATGGAAATACGACGGAACCGGATACGCCTTCTCAATATAAAGCTTCCAGTGACGGTACAGTAGTTTAATAATAACTACCCATACTTCTAACAAGCTACCCACCAATACTGTAGGTACTGGACAGAAGTATGCGTCTCATGGTTCAGAGTTTTGCAGCTTTATCGCCAAGAGCCTACCTTTTATAATAATGGAAATCAAAAATTTTGGCTCTGAATCAAAATCTTTTTTTATAGTATCAGTGAAATTTAGTGTTTTTAACATGATAAGTTAAAACTAGCCGCTGGTAACTATCCTTTATCCTAGTACCAAATGATTTGGGTAGTGCTAAGGTTGTAAAAATATTGTCCAAAGTTTTTGAACTGCATTACCATTTCACTTGTCAATGAGGCTGGAGGGCACTGCAATAATTCGTATTTACTGAAACCCCTTTAGCAGTACCATCCATACAGTCCTGTAGGACTAACCTCGGCCTACTAAACCACGTTTCGTGAATAATAAGTAACAGCTATAAGTAGCTAATTATTCCAGGTCTATGAGTATTAACAGATTATGTAGCTTTCTTGAACTACGGAATTACAGGTGATGAAGACCATGCTGTCAGCTGTCTTAGCCCCGTGTTATCGATTGAAAGGAACTGAACGTCTTTCCGTAGTACTCAATAAGATCAATGTCTTTATAGAGAATAGCCCTTTATCAGCAGATGTTATCAGAAGAAGTTATTCTAACGAGTATATGAATAACCAAGGCCGTGAAAGCATAAAAGACAAAGATTTTAAGGCTAAAACTAAAAAAAAAGAAAGAAAGCGGTTAAAAAACATACTACTTAAAGAAAAGTTGAATCCGATTGCAAGAGATACCAGTAAGGTTGATAGAAAAAGTGACTTCAAAAAGGATGCTCAAGTTGGATTTATTAAGAAGAGTAGAAACAAGTCCAAAGGGTTGACTATTGAAACTGGTACGCATAAACTCTAGCTAGTATGCATATAAACATTTCTCTTGAATCACTCTATCTATTAAAAATAAAATCCGCTGCGTAGTTTTTAAGATCTAAGCAGACATACAGACAGCGACATAAAACAAAGACAAGCGACTTTGTTTTATGCTATGTAGGTAGTGATACAAAACAATTATACAATGTAAACATAGATAATTTACTTTGATCTCTTTTTCTTACAGATCGAGATTTCACGATGATAAAACATAAATATAAAATGTCTGATTTTAAGAAACATGTTAAACGTAAAATAAAAAATCACTTGAAAAACAAACATCATGCTCTATATGAAAACTATCGAAATAAACATAAAAAAGCCAAGGCACTAGCTAAAAAGCAAGAACATGACCCTAAAACAAGTAATTATAACTATGAAAAACTCCAACGAAACAAGAAACTGCACGAAGATGTAAAAACTGGTACAATTGTTAAACTAGGAAATACAACCAGTCCACTTAAAAAACGATTCGACGTCGTTGATATTTTTGTTGATAGACAAAATATTAATGAATCTGAAAAAAATAAGAAACACGAAAGCGTTATAAAAGCAGACAAAAATGTCAAATCAAAATATTTATCTAAACTTAACCCAAAGAATAAAACAATTAAAGGTTTTGAAGATTCTAATTCTAATGAAAAGAACTTGAAAGTCAATCTCCAAGATACGCTGAGACATGGCAATAGAAAGTTTATAGAAAGAAGAAACTTCAAAAGATACAGAAAGAGGTTGTTTGAACTGTCAAGTTACAGTGATGAAGAAGGCGTTTTAAAGAATAATATTTACAAAGTGTTTGGGTATACCCAGGGCCGTTTATAATAAAGAAGATTCATGACAGAGTTTCACATGTAGGTAGGTTTATAAGATCTTGATTAAAAAAAAATGTGTTTTTGTTAATGTGAGACTCCCCTACTACTCTAGCAAAATGTTGCATATTTATTGACGTATGTACCTATTTACCTACCTACCTACCCTACTTACGGTTTGACTTACAGTAGGTAGGTATCTAACTACTTATTTTATAGGTTTACTAGCAGTCTGTTAAAAAAATCATTATACCTACTAAGGAAAATAAAAGTGATCGCTAATCGCTTAGCGATAAAATCCTTAAAATCACACATACCAAATACATAAATAAAAAGTTTACAGCGCGTATGTACTTCTTACATTTTCATAAAGTTTTCGAAAGTTTATCGATTTTCTCAAAATATAAAGACGGACCCAGGATATAGATGTTCGGTGGACGGACCCCTCTAGAGTTTGAATGAATGAGTAGTGAAGAACTGACTGAAGAACGAAAGAATGAATTTTGACACGCCTTGCCATCCTTCTAGGGATGTGAGATTAATGAAAAAAAATCGATTATATAAAAATAGATTTTTCTTTATCCAAAATTAATCGATTTTTCTTTATCCAATATTAAATTATTTTTGAAAAATCGATTTTAATAAAAATAAATCGATTTTTGCAAAGAAATCTATTTTTTTTGTATTATTTAAAAGTACATGCTTTTCATATTCCAATAATAAACCTAAAAGATTTATATTAACAATTTATCAGATTAAAATAAAATAAAATTATACGAATAAAAAAATAACCAATTCAAAACTAAAAATCAAAGGAAACCAAATACACAAATGTTCAGTCCTATTTTGCAAGATTTTTTCATCCATCGCTTCTAAACGAGCTGTTTCTCAAAATGGATTTAAACATGTAATTTAAATAATCGATTTATTAAAAATCGATTAATATTAAAATAAAAATTGACACAGAAAAATCGATTATAAGAAAAAAAAACGATTTTAATAACAATCGATTATTTTTAACATCCCTACTTTCTTCATTCGCTGTTCACTCACCTTCACCTTTGTCGAATTTTGAGAAAAAGCGTCTGAATTTCTTGTTTTCTATAGTTTTCAGAGTTATTTTGCACATTTTGAGTAAAGATTTTGTGAGAATAAATAAGTTTCTATCTGGACCATTGCATTACAGTAATTGCCTGCGGAAAACTGAAGATTATCAGGTAAAAGACGACGCTTTGTGAATGTTATCGTCCGGCCCAAAATGAATTATCTCGAAAACATACTGACGATTTGTTTAGCAAATTAGAATGCTTGTCTATTTGCCGTAGAGTCACAGCAATCCTCAGCATGCTGTATATTTATTTAGTGTTTCTTGTTTACTGCTGGACAGGTACGTTAAAGCAAGGTAGGTACCTACCTACTTACGCGGATTTGATGAATCGAAGCATTGTTTTGTTATGACTCATTGTCATTGAGCTTTGCGTGAAAGAAAGTTACGTGTGAATTTCTAACAATTTGCCATAATTCAGATCACAGTACATTGTTGTTTCAAAAAATGACAAAATTCGTTGAAGTTTATAGGTATGAAATCACTTTTTTTTTACTTTTGAAGAGTTTTATGGTTCAAAATAAATTGGTCATATATTTCATTGATTCTCATACAATTTTTACTGGCCATATTCTTATTCTTCCCTACCCTCCATCCCGTTTGTGACACTAGAGTAAACAGAAAATGGCAGAATTCTAACAACAAGTGTAAAGACCAATCTTCTGGGACGTCACATATGTTCATATGTCACATATGGTCATATGTTCTGCTCAGTAAATTAAACTTCTGTCTTCGTTTATGTACAATCTCTATTCAAAATAACAATTAAAATACAAATACAATGCCTTTCCAAAATCTATCTCATCGTCAACTACTCAATACTTCATCTTCTTATTTTTAAGAGTTACTACTGTCATGCAGGTGACAGTTGACATTTATCACAGCGTCATGTACACATACATTATTAATCTTGAAGGCAGGTTTTTATACAAGTTACAAAAACCGTAAACCAAGAAGTTGAAGTTACCTTTGAAGAAGTTCTTAATAAGATTTATACTTATTCCAGCTTGCAATGGCTCTGACAGAGACGTACAGCCAGACGGGCACCCTGACCTTAAAATGGGACCCTCGCAATCTGGAGATCCGCACCATGTCAGTAGAGCGGACCTTGGAGCCACTAGTGCTGCAAGTCACCACCCTCGTCAACACCAAGGATCGGGATGCTAAGAAGAAGCGGCGTTAGTGCACTTTAATTCGTTTTTAGGGTTCTGATCCAGTAGGGTTTGACATCTCTGAGATGCTAAGCAGAAGATTGACATTAGGGGCTTGTACACAAAACTGCGATGCGACGTCGCATCGTATAAATCTGCGAGCACGCACGACGCCCTACGACCCAAAACACATTCACCAAATGGTAGTTTTACCCCAAAACATGTGGTTATACACATGTTATACACAAATAATAAATAAATAAATATCCTTGGAAATTACACACAATTGCTGATATAATACATATATATATATTTCTTTTTTTCTAAATACATATTTATGATACATAGTAACACCCAGACACAGAACAAACATCTATGTTTGCCACACACAAATGTTTGTTCACGGTGGGGATCATACCCACGACCCACAGCATGAAAGGCAGAGCTACTACCGACTGAGCGAAATATAACCAACATTACTTTAAATATGGTTTCAGCGGGCAAGTCGAAGCGAGCCAGTGCTTTAGTGGCTACAGTGGAGAGAGCTACTGAGATCTTCATTGAGAGAGGACAGAGTATTGCTATCGAGAACCCTGAGATCACGCAGCAGATGCTCACGGCTGTTGAAGATGTTAGGAAAGCTGGTAAGTGGTAGCAAAAGTGAGCTTGAGAAGGCAACACCTTTGGGGATGATGCAACATTACTGTCATCAACCCAAAGTCCTCCTCTGTTACTGTAAGGAGTTGGGCTGGATAGGGTGAGGTCAGCAGGGGGACAATGCACAATACACCCCAACGCTGGACGTCAGTGCAGATCTCATTCCTCACGACGAATTAAGACAGAGCATTCACTAGCAAGTTTCAACTTTTGTAAACTGAGGCCTGCAGGCCTAGGATGCGCACGCGAGATATTTGTCATGTCGTTCTGTCAAAATGTAAGCATTTTGCACCAGTTTTTAACTTTTGCATTATCTGTGGTAATGTTGTCGACAAAACGCGCCTTGTTATTGTACACTTTTGACAATTCTTAGTCGTCGTACCTCTCTGAGGACGAGATACTAGTCATGCAGAAATGTCAAAAGTTGAAGATTCAAAGGCGCGGTTTGTCGACAACATTAGCACAGATAATGCAATAGTTACTAAACTGGTGCAAAATGCTTACATTTTGACAGAAAGACATGACAAATATCTCGCGTGCGCATCCTAGGCCTGCTGGTGTGCTCTTCACTTTAGGAGAGAAGCTACATGTACGTAAACTGCCCTGACTCCGAACTCAACAGATCCAAGATAATGTAGCGTTCACACTTGGCTCATGCCGCTGCCCGCATTATTGCCACGATGAAGTCTGGAATTATTGCCACAACAATATCGCCTGTATTATTTATAAGGGAGCAAGGGCATGAACATAGTTACGAGCAGAGATAGAGGAATTATCGTGTTTAAATTACGCTCGTGCCCTGCCTTCTGCCACCATATTTAAACGTATAAAGGTTACGCGATAGAAAGGAAAGAGATGCATACATATAGGAAAAAAAGGAAGCGATGTTAAAAAAAAATTGTACTCTATTGCGTTTTAGCGCTTTCTTTACATACTATTTTTGGTTCTGTGACAGAGGTAACCATGTTTCATCTGTTTGATTTGGTTTTTAAATCAAAGTGTTTGATCAATCAATGTGTTCCAATGTGATCAAATCGATGTGTTGTTATTCACAGGCGCAGCGATGAGCGTAGCGGCTCGCGAGTTTTCTGAAGAGCCATGTGCGTCATCCGTTCGCGGCGGCATGGTAACAACTATTAATTTTGCTGTTGTAATAGAAATAGCATATTTCGCGGCAAAAAATATAGTTCTAAATTCCTTCCATGTTGCATCTTGAATAAGTCTCACTAAACTGAGGCATGTTTGCTGATTCACTGCTCGAGCACAGTTACGGACTCGAGCATATATTTTTGTATGAATAGTAGAGATATTTACTCAAATATATGCTTAAGTAACGATATTTGTATCAGCATTAGATTAAAACAAACTATACTAGTTTGTATTTTCAGGTTCGCTGCGCGCGCGCACTGTTGAGCGCTGTGACTCGACTGTTGATTCTGGCTGATATGGTGGACGTGCACCTTTTGATCTCCAACCTGACTACGGTATCTACTTTACTATTATTATTAACATTAAGGCGGCCTAATCCGTCACCAGAGTGGGCAAAGCAGGCTGGCTTATTAACATTTTCATCACAGACATAGAACAATGCTTGCCACAGACAAATGTTTGTTCACAGTGGGCATCAACCCCCTTACTTAACTTTATTCAGCTGTTTAAATTATTGCTGTCACCTACTAACAGGTAATGTCAAACAGTGACAGAGCTAGACTTTGATTCAACTGTTTGACTATTCGTCTGTCATTATGTAAGGCCCCAAAAGCGCAGTTGAGCCATGCATGCCATATGTTGAGCCCCGTATTCATGGTAAACATTTGTTTAGCAAGAATTGTGCAACATTGGAAACTTTGTTTAAATCAATATAGGTTGTCCACACGCCAGTCTTCGTTTAAATGTTGCCCGAGGAAGTAGTGTTGTTGTGTTCTCTGTATCTGATGTTTATAAACTGTTGCAAACACGTTCACACACGTCAACATTTGTTGCTAAACTGATGTTTACGCTTGTCGGGCGAGAGCTTGTCAACATGCCGATATCAACTCTGCAACATGCTGACAGCAACTCCGCAACGAGTTGATTCAACTTTGTTGATAAACAAATGTTTACCATGAATACGGGGATTAAATATCTTCGATGACAATCAAGCTGATCACAGATCGGATCGAACGGGATCGAACCCACACGGCTATTACCGAGCTGTGACGCCTGTCAACTTCCCAATTCCTATATTTACTTTCCAATAAATATCAATTGACACCCAACCCGCTCGAACATGTCGTTCTACGCTCCAATGCTCTTGTTAAAAATTAGATGCTACTATTCTTAGTAGTTTTAGTTTTTAGTTAGATTAGTTTAGATATTAAGTAAAGGTCGTCTGGAAGAAATCGTATTAAACGATAATTGACCGCCGTTTGCAGGACTTTTGCCAGTCCTTACGTAACTGTAAGTTGTACCTGTCCTTAATAAAGCTTTAATTTATTTTATTTTGACAGGCGTCATGGCTCAGTCGGTAGTAGCTCTGCCTTCCGTGCTGTGGGTGTTACTATGTATTATAATGTATGTATTTACAAAAAAAAATGTATATAAGTATTATATCAGCAATCTAGTTCCCATAGTACAAGCTCTGCTTAGTTTGGGACTAGGGGGTGTTGTGTGTAATGTCCAAAGATATTTATTATTATTTATACCATTCCCCCTCTAAAAAGATTATTTTATTCACTGAAAACAGTGAATAAAAAGCACTTTTACTCACTGTTTTGGTGTTTGAATTTAGAACACACTAATATATTTGACCTCCATCTAATTATTGTTTTTGCGCAAGGAGGTTGTATAGCATTGGCTACACAATCTCCAATCTTTCTTTTACTCGTAGTCATGGTATAAAGTATAGTATGCAACTCTAGAATAAAACGGATTTATACCGAGGGCCATGTTCAGGATTCATTTATGGCCCTCGCTTTAAATCCGTCTTTTATTCACTAGTTGCATAATATACTATTAATTATATTTATTATTTTAATTCTCTGGCCAGGTGGAGACAGATCTGGAGAAGCTAAAGGCGGCATCCTCTCAAGCCGAGCTCGCAGAATGCGCGGCGGCATTAGGCCGGTCAGCCGGCGCGCTCGGCGCTTGTGCTGCAAAACGACAACAGGAGTTACGCTCACCGGCGGCAAGGGACAGACTAGCCGCCGCCAGGGCTATGCTGAAGAAGCATTCCACTATGCTGCTTACTGCCTCCAAGGTACGGAAGTTGTAAAAAAGTGGGGAAGTGTAAAAAAAAACAATTCAAGCTCTGACAGAAATATTTATTCACAAAGAAAATTACAACTAATACAGTACATATTACAATAATTACAAAATACACAAACAGTTGTAACAGTTGAGCTGTCTGTCATTCATAGTAGAACACAATTCGGCGCTATAGCGGAGCGTCAACTTAGCGTTCTGACGCGGCGTAAGTACACGTTCCTTTGACAACACTATTGTTGTCAGCGTCGCGATCTTCGATATCACACTGAAGTAGGCAAATCGCTAGCAGTCTTTGGAAAATTTATTCGCTATTACACACAAACCAAATTCGGCGTTATAGCGCGGCGACAACTTAGCGCTCTGACACTTCGTAAGTACGCGTCCTGTTTGGCGAAGCGTTTACGAAGTTTTTTTATACTATTGTCAACAGGTGTACGTTCGTCACCCAGAGCTGGCGGCCGCGAAGGCGAACCGCGACTACGTACTGCGCGCCGTCTGCGCTGCCGTCGATACCATATCCAGTGTCGCACACGGACGTGACCCGCAACCTACTGGTAATATACCCATTACATATTAAATAAATAAATATAAATATTCACGGACATTTAACACAATGCCTTCTAGTCCCGTACTAAGCAAAGCTTGTACTATGGGAACTAGATGGCTGATAGAATACATATATACATTTTTTTTGTATATACATACTTATTATACCTACATAGTAACACCCAGACACAGAACAAACATCTATGTTTGCTACACACTAATGTTTGTTCTCGGTGGGGATCGAACTCACGACCCACAGCACGGAAGGCAGATCTACTACCGACTGAGCCATGACTTTGTAGTACACCCGAGGGCCTAGTACGAGTTTTGGTGTGTAAATCTGGCGTGAAACGTTTGACGCCCAGCACACCAGTGGGCGCTGATTTGTATGGAGACACTGAGCGGATTCTTTGAGAAGCTTGGTCTACACCAAACCCGTACTCGCATGTCGAGCTTCTCAAACAATCCGCTCAATGTCTCCATACAAATCAGCGCCCTCTGGTGTGCTGGGCGTCAGACGTTTCACACCCACACTATACACTGAAAACTCGTACTAAGCCCTCAGACTATCCCTTACACACTGTAGTATACACATGTGTGGTGATCACGAACATATCACACAGTCGTCACGTTACGTAAATATAGCGTATTCGAATCATATTGCGCGTCAACGCAAACTCGACTGCTAAACATTGTAGCGTCACCGCGCAGTGTATCTCGGATACATTAGCATTACGATACGTTTACGATTGAAACATTTATTCGGTTTATTCCAAATTTTTAGACTGACTAATCTGTGTATCCAAAATGTTCGATTAGTTAGTCTTCAGTTTGGAATATTTTTGTCCAAACAGTTAGATAATCGAACTACTGGTAGGACTGGATGGAATAAACCATTTATTCGTGGTCAAGGCACTATCTACAACTAAAAATTAAACATACAGGAAATTTTATAGTATAACTCTATGATATACAATGGACGGCCTTATCGCTAAACAGCGATCTCTACCGGACAAACTTCAATGGAATGGGTTATGTTGAATTCAACCTGGGATATTTTCTGCTGATAGTGTGAATATAGACTAGTAGAACAAGCCATTTTAGACTTACAATCAATTATATGAAGCTGTGTATTGTAACTAAAGGAATTCTTTTAATAATTTACAGGAAACCGGCCCGTTGAAGGCCCTGGCGAGTTAGCTCAAGCACTTGATGATTTTGATGTAAGTAAACACTATGTATTAGTACCAGGAATGTAAGGTTCCACCGGGTACGTGTATGAGGGCATTACACGTCATCAGGATGGTCGAATGTAAGGTTTACTGAATTTCTCATACAAAGGACATAAACAAACTATCGTGATGGCTGTGAGGCGGCGGCGGTGGAACGAGGGAGGGCTGGTATTCGGAACCCGACAGGGGAACGGAACACTCGTCATTCGATTTTGAGAGCGTTTAAAGATTGGGTTTTGAATTAAGTCTAAGTGGGCCTCTACTGTGAATAATGATTACCGATATTTGACATTTACTTATTTAACCATTTCGTTATATTACATAACATTGGCATGTCAATTTGATACAATTTGGCAAGTACCTAGGTAATTCTTATTCTAACATAAAAATCATGTAACACATAGGCTACATTTTATCCCAGAAAATCAACGGAATGCAACGGGACACGAACGAAGTCGCGGGCGGAGGCCAGTAAAAAATTAAAACTTTAAAACAACCTAAGTGCAACAAACGATTTGAATTTGAATCATGTACCGTCCTTTTTGCCTTGCTGTCGTTAACAAATGTTTTTTACTCTTTCACGCAAAAACTACTGATCCGATTTGGATGAAACTTAGAATATATATTGTGCGTGATCTGGATTAACACATAGGATACTTTTTATCCCGTTCCCGAGGAAAAGATGAACATCCAAAAAAAATTATCAGTAAAAACATCAGTCCAGCCGTTCATTTGTTAGAAATGGTATAGCAAAACACAACTGACATAGAACAACTGACAGCTTGAATAAAACCTTTTTATGTTGGTGGGTACACAACCTGGCCGTAAATAATCAAATTATGAAAACAATATTTTTTTACATGCGATCCGATTTGGATGAAACTTGGAATATATATTGTCCGTGACCTGGATTAACACATAGACTAGGTACTTTTATCCCGAAAAATCAATGGGATCCAACGGGACGCGAACGAAGTCTCGGGCGGCCTCTAGTAGTGTGTATAATATTAATAATAGTAGTGTTTAATATTAGTAGGATCAAACGCTTCTTGTTGTTATTACAGGAGCGTATGGTAATGGAGCCGCTGGCATACTCTGAGTTACGCACTCGTCCGTCTCTTGAAGAACGACTGGAATCCATCATATCTGGTGCAGCACTTATGGCAGATAGCTCTTGTACTAGGTAAGTTGTAGGTACTTTTAGGGATTTTTTTCTCTTGCTACCTTTGTTTCTTAGTAGTGTTTATTTTCTCTTTTTACCTTTGTTTCTTTGTAGTGTTTGTTTTTCTACCTTTGTTTCTTAGTAGTTTTGTTTTTTTCAATTTCTACCTTTGTTTGTTTGTAGTGTTGAAGATAGTGTAATGTTATGCTATAAGAACAGTAATATTGTTACAGAGACGAACGTCGCGAGCGCATTGTAGCGGAATGTAACGCAGTACGTCAAGCATTACAGGACCTCTTACATGAGTATATGAACAACGTAAGTGAATAATATATTAAGAACGAATACTTACCTACTATTGGTGTAGATTCTGTTGTTGCATTTTTGTCGCTTCAGTTTATGATGTACTAGCTTCCGCCCGCGACTTCGTTAGCGATTATTTTTGAAGTTATACTTCTAATGCGACTTCCGACAATGTTGCGTTATACGGGAGGACATAGTCTCTGTTTCTATTCCCCCCGAATAGAAAGAGACAGAGACTAATACGCTACAAATGCTACAATCAAATAATAGATGGCAGTGTTCAGCATTTTTTTGAAGTTATACGACTTCAAACTGACAGCGTCAAACAAAAGAAAAAGAAACATAGCCGTAATTTAAACTATCAGGAGCAGATCTCTGTTGGCGGAACAGTGATACCGTCGGACTGCGGTCAGACCGACAACGGGGTACGAGTTTAAATCCAAACCGACATTATAGACTTTTTGCAACTTTTTATTTTGAAGTAAAATTTAGTACTGCATATTGGTTAAGTACATAAAAATAAATACTAAATTAATTTCCAATTAAACACAGAGCGAGAGTGAATGCGTGGCACTCGAAGTATAACTTCTTCCGCGCGGAGGGACTCCACGCACAGTTTTTTTTTTATTTCAGACCGGCAAGTGTGAGCAATCAGCTGGCTTGGAGCGTGCCATTGAGAACATGTGTCGTAAGACTCGCGATTTGCGTCGCCAACTACGCAAGGCCGTCGTTGACCACGTTTCTGATAGGTAATTCGTTCATTTTATTTTATTTTTAATTTAAATCTATCTATCTATTTAGCCTATGTTCACCCACTGCTGGGTTTAGGCGTCCTCTTTGTCACGCCATTCTTTCCGATCCTGCGCCAATCGAATCCAGTGTGCTCTTGCCACTTTCACAATGTCATCCGCTCACCTGGCTGGTGGTCTGCCTCGTGACCTTTGAATCACGCTAAAATTAATTTAAATAAATAAAAAAATCAATGTCCCTCTGCTTTATTCTTAGTAATGACCGGTCGGTCGTTAGTAGAGTTAGTGGTGACGGAGTTTTTAGGCCGCCTTAAGGTCTCCGTCATCGCTTATTGAGTACAATGGGCGACCTTATCGCTAAAAGTGGTCTTGCCCAGGTAAGTTTATTGCCGTTGTCAGGATACTAACTGTATGAATTTGTTACAGTTTCCTGGAGACGAATGTACCACTCTTGGTTCTGATGGAAGCCGCGAGGAACGGCAATGAGAAGGAGGTCGAGCAATATGCACTCGTATTCACTGAACACGCCCATAAACTTGTCGAGGTAAGTCGTGATTATAGAAAATATCAGGCATCACAACTCAGTCCGTAATAAATAAATAAATATTCAGGGATATTTCACACAACACCCTCTAGTCCCAAACTAAGCAAAGGCTTATTCCACTAATCCCCGTTGACAACCCTCGTAACCAGTACGCATCGGCCTCAACAGGGATTTATGAACTAAAAAGTCCACTAATTCCCGTTGCGTTAAAGATAAATACTAACCTATAAGAATCCTGTTTTTACCTTTTTATAAGGTAAGGACTAGCTTATTGATTATTTTTATAATCAAATTAAATTTCCTAGGCAACAATTAATAAACTTTTTTAAATGAAATACGACTACGTATTACTTTTGTTTCTTCAATAAAATCACAGAGCTATAAAAGAAAACATTAGTCCTATAAAATAAAATACAGATACTTATGTAATCACATTTCTTTATTTTACATTTCTTGATACCGACAATCGCAGTTGGTTACAGTTATTAATTAAAAAGGTAACATAAAATATAATATTCCTATACCTAATAAAATCACAGATTGCTACGATTATTATGAATAAAAAATTTAGCATCACAAACAAAACATTCCTTTACCTAATAAAATTTAACTTTGTTGTAAATAGGTGGCGAGTCTCGTATGTTCAATGTCTAACAACGAAGATGGCGTCAAGATGGTGAGACATGCAGCTGATCATATCGAGTCGCTGTGTCCGCAGGTAAATAATATTATTGTACTCAATGTGAACCTTGTACACTACGGCCGGCGGATCTCTAGACCGGTCTGAAGTTGGGCTTTCGGAAATTGTGCGCAGGTACAGGCGAGACAAACCACCTATTCGACCCTAAAAGTGACTACTGCGCAGCGTTCCGAACGAACTTAACGCCGGTCTAGATCCGCCGGCCGTACTGTACATATATGTATCAATAACGTACCTCGGTAGGCAAACATTTATTCACAAAGAATAAATAAATATTTACAGACACTTAACACACAACGCCTTCTAGCCCCAAACTAAGCAAACCTTGTACGATGGAAACTATATAGTAGGTGCCAAATAACACCGCAATACAGGTCATTCACCCACCTTCACCACAATGTCGCAAAATTCAATTTATGAATGGCTAATTCTGCCGCTTTCCATACAAACCTGTCGCTAAGACGGTATCTCTCGAATCTCGTAGTACTGTTTGTTTACCATACATAAATTGAATTTTGCGACATCTTGATGAAGGTGGGTGAATGACCTGTATTGCGGTGTTATTTGGCACCTACTATAACTAATACAGTATTTACAATATTAACAAAATACATATGAAACAGTTGAGCTATCTACAAACCGTTGCAAACGATTTGTAGATAGCTCAACTGGTCCAAATCAGTAGCAATCGGAAGCGTGTCCAAGACACTGGCTGCATTGCCGCGCTGAATAGCAATGCTGATACGCTGGCCTAGATAATCACCAGCACTCGGGTCACGCGTCGCTTCGACTAAACGCCCGGAAAGAATCTGAAAACCCGGAGGGACTCGGTATCCCTTGTATATTGTGTTCATTATCTTTGACCCCTCATTGAAGACCCCCATTGACCTTACAAAATTGCTGGTCATCATCAGATTAGATTATGGACTCATTTGTCAAAACTGAATGCTTTAGGATCTAAAGCATTCAGTTCATCTAAAGTTTGTATGAAACAAATGTTTGAAACTTCAAAATGTCCGCTTCCTCCTCGTGCTCCTACTAAATACTCCTACTGATAGGAGCACCGAGACACCCATGTCTTTATGCTCCTACTGAACATAAAAACTATGAGGAATAATGTAATATTTTAAATTTAATTCCTCCTGTTCCTATCACATAACATATTGAACAGTCAACCACAAAATACTTTTTAAGCAACTAATACACAAATAATAACTACTCTTATGATATGATGTCCCTTCAAAACTACAGCGCTGTTTCTAAACAATCTTTGATATTTTACTGAATAAATACTATCATAACTTGGAAATGAATTGACTGTAATAATTCTTACAACTTGGAAAGGACTGTATCGTTTTCTTCCAAACATAGACCATGTTTGGAACTTAAGTTAAATTTTAACAAAAAATAATATTAAGAACTTTAACTTTGTAACTCCAAAGTATACTTTGGAAAAAGTAATCAAATTAACTTAATGTGATAAAAATCGTTGTTTCTAGGTGATAAACTCAGCCAGAGTACTATGCTCTCGTCCTCGTTCTCGAGTTGCTGGCGAGAATGCGTTTGCATTTTCCCGCGCCTGGGAGCACGCTGTGAGGTTACTGAGCGACGCTGTAGATGATATCACTACTATTGACGATTTTCTGGCTGTGTCGGGTAAGAAAATGAAAAAATACTTCCAAACAATGCAAAAAAAAAGACGAACCCGCAACTCATAAGCGCAGTACAAATTGCGTAAGATCACGCTGTGAAGTTACTTAGCTACGCTGTAGATGACATCACTACTATTGACGATTTTCTGGCTGTGATGGGTAAGAAAATGAAAAAATATAAAAAATACAGGATAACAAAATACGCAATGTCTTTCACGTGCACGGTAGTAATTCTTATTTAAAAGCCGAATTACTGAACCGATTTTGATAAAAATATTATGGTACCAATCTGAAAGAACTTATATCATTTCAATATCAAAATATTCAATAAAAATTGATCGTGGGGATCGAGCGCGCAAACTATAAGCGCAATACTACTGCGTGATCCTACGCAATGTTTACCATTGCGTAGGATCGTTCTCGAGTTGCTGGCGAGAATGCGTTTGCATTTTCCCGCGCCTGGGAGCACGCAGTGAGGTTACTTAGCGACGCTGTAGATGATATCACTACTATTGACGATTTTCTGGCTGTGTCGGGTAAGAAAATGAAAAAAAAATACAAAGAAAAACTAAAAGTGGCTGCGATCGAGCCCAAAACCTATAAACGCTGTATGTAGAAATTGCGTAGGATCACGTATTGAAGTTACTGAGCGACGCTGTAGATAATATCACTATTTTGACGATTTTCTGGCTGTGTCTGGTAAAAAAAAGACAACACAAAGATAAAAAGTTGTTAGTAGGGATCGAACCCAGAATTTACAGCGCAAAATCTAGCCCCCTTTCTTACGATCGCTGCATAACTTTATTCAGCAGTTAAAATTATTGCTGTCACCTACTAACAGGTAATGTCAAACAGTGACAGAGCTAGACTTTGATTCAACTGTTTAACTATTCGTCTGTCATAAGTAAGGTCCTAGATCATTGACGTCACATGACTAAACCGACATTTGCCCACAGAGAACCATATTCTGGAGGACGTGAACAAATGCGTGGTGGCTCTGCAAGAAGGGGATCCAGACTCGTTGGAAAGAACCGCTGGAGCTATTAGAGGCAGGAGTGCCAGGTAATCAACATTATAACCAGACCTTTGCATCTAATCTTGGTGTTACTATTGTAGAATTTCTTGGGTTGGCTGTAGTAAAATAACCCGGCTGTTCACTGTATATAGATTTATTGAGCAAATTAGAAAAGTTTTACAATTTTACGACGCGACATACGTCCGCACCGTTCGCAGGCTTGGAGGAGAGGAAGAGAGCGCGGCAGTATTGCCGTACATTAATTTAAAATTACCATAGATGCCTATGAGCACAGATAATTAAATTAATATTTATGTCTTTGACAACTATCTATCTTCTAGATCTTCTTCTTAGATATTATTAAATATGTTATATATATTTTATCTTTTGAAGCTGACTGACAATCAACGCACAGACTAAACTATAAGTCGTAGAGGTATGAAATTTGGAGGGTAGCATCCTTGCATAGTGTAGGGGTGCACTAAGAAAGGAATTATGAAAAGTCGCACCCTAAGGTTTAAAACTAGGATCAAAGATTTTAACCAAATAATGCGTATTACCATGCGAGCAAAGCCGCGGTCGACAGCTAGTACTGTTATAAAACTGTAAAAAAGCCAAAAACTAAAATCAGAGATATGGATAAAATAAATATGCAGATCTACTAAATAAACGATTCTGATTCTAAAAATCGAGTTTGTATGTTTTTTTCGCGGATCACGCCTTAACTACTGAACCAATATCAATGAAACTTATACCTTAGACGTAAGTCCTTTTTCCGGATTGAAACATAGGCTATATTTTATTGAAATCAAAGACGTGGATTCTTAGATACAGCTTGAACTCTCTAAACTAAAAGCAGCCATTTGCTACGAGGTTCATCGTATGCTGGTTAACAGATATTATGGTGGAAAGTTTCGCACGCGTACATAGTCTCGGGTATCAGCTAGTTTATAATATTAGTAGGATAGGAATTTTTGCTCTGATGTTTGTATATTTAGTACCATCCTGTATAACCGTGTATTGTTTGTGTACAGGGTGTGCTCAGTGGTGACTCAAGAGATGGATAACTACGAGCCTTGTATTTACACTAAGCGCGTTTTGGAAGCCGTCACAGTTCTACGTGATCAGGGTAAGTAATATTAACAACTAGCGACCCGCCCCGGCTTCGCACGGGTCGGGTCGCTAGTTGATGATGATGATGTATTATACATATAAACCTTCCTCTTAAATCGCAATATCTATTAAAAAAACTGCATCAAAATCAGTTGTGTAGTTTTAAAGATCTAAGCATACATACCTACATACAGACATTAGGACATTTAGGACGGACGCGGGAAGCGACTTTGCTTTATTCTATGTAGTGATGAATGAATGAATGAAACTCATAAAAAGTTCACTAATCCCCGTCAACGGGTATTAGTGAACTTTTTTAAAGGGTCATCCTGATGATGGTATAAGGAGATTTGGAAGGATGAAGTTATTAAGTTTTTGACAAAATTAAACCATTTATATGTGTAAATTATTTATTGACCTCCTATCACAGTATAGTTGAGTATTGAGTATTTTCTAAAACTAAAAGGCACATTGTGGTAAATTCACATTTATAGATTTAAGCAACTTTACTTATTTTCAGTAATTTACGAATTTTAAGTAAGTTTACTTGTTTTTAGTAAATTAAAGTAATTTATCGTGGATAAGTTTACTTATTTTAAGTAACTTCCCAAATAGCATACATGAATACTCCTTTTACAAGTGTACAACAAGTAAGTTTACTCAAATGAATAGTTACACAGTGTTCTATCTCTTGCATTGACAAGCAGATTCAAATCGATAATAAAAGACAAACCACGGTTTAACTATACCAAGCTTACATCGAGTTTAACACCGGTTGTAGTTTATTCGTGCCAAGTAAACTATTCGAACAAACTAAAAGACCTAAGTTTACTTCTTAGTAGTAAGTTTACGGTGTACTAAGTAAATTACTAGACGTTACTAAACTTATTTTTAAAATCTTCTAAATTTACTTGTTTTAAGTACCTATGTTTAGTTGTTTTAAGTAAGTTTACTGTTTGTAAGTTAACGTTTTCTCCGGTGCGGCGGGATGAGTACGGATGTACTCGAGTGAGCGTAAAATGGCCTCCGGAATCGGCGGCGGGGTCGGGATGTGTGAACCCTGGAATATACAATACGTCATAAATATACAATTTCCATTTCAATTTTTTTTAAACGATCTATGTTAGTTTGTACTGTGAAAACTAGGTAACTTGTAAAATAAATTAGTGCTCTTGGACATTTCACACAATGCCCTCTAGTCCCAAAATAAGCAAACCTTGTACTATGAGAACTAGATTGCATCCCACTTAATCCTACTAATATTATAAACGCGAAAGTTTGTAAGTATGGATGGATGGAGGTTTGTTACTCTTTCACGTAAAAACTACTGATCCGATTTGGATGAAACTTGGAATATATATTGTCTGTGACCTGGATTAACAAATAGGCTACTTTTTATCCCGAAAAATTAACGGGATCCAACGGGACGCGAACAAAGTCATAGAATACTTACCCATGGGTAAGTATTCAAAAAAAAAATCCAAAATAAGTGCACTTATTTTGGAATTTTTTGTAAGGAATTTTGAAATGTCGCGCAGTAAAAGGTCTAAAATTAGGATCAAAGATTTTAACCAAATAATGCGTATGTTGCTACTACGCGTGCAATGCCGCGGGCGACGGTTAGTTCTAACATGTTATACCTCTGAACTTGTTGTCGCGTATATCGAACAAATAACACTATGTAACGTAGACAGCTCCTCGTCTATAAACTAATAAATAAATATTGTCGTTGAAACATGGCACCCATACTGTCCCATACCATCACTGCTTGACGGCAGAAGCTGATACGGTAGTAACACTTCGTGGAACGAGCTCTTTCACAAGAAGCTCAACTAGTGAAATGCTGTATGTACCTGTGGATGGTATCCATTCTCGTCAGCTGTGTATTGGAAGGAGACTGGTACTCCTTCGGGATCTACCCACGAGGCGCTGCCTTGAGACACTTGGAATGAGTCCTCCTGTAAATAAAAATATATATAAATAAATATTCACGGACACTTAACACAACGCCTTCTAGTCCTAAACTAAGCAAAGCTTGTACGATGGGAACTAGATGACTGATAGAATACATACATACAATTTTATTTTTGTAAATACATACTTATAATACATAGAAACACCCAGACACAGAACAAACATCTATGTTTGCCACACAAATGTTTGTTCTCGGTGGGGATCGAACCCACGACCCACAGCACGGAAGGCAGATCTACTACCGACTGAGCCATGACGCCTGTCAAAATATATATAAACAAAGTGATCCAAATAGTGACGTCCAAAGAAAAAAATATTTCCCTAACCCCCCGGGAGTATTTGAAAATACCGAATATACCTATGTTCGTTCCTCGATATTATGTATTTTTAACCAACTCCAAAAAAAGGAGGAGGTTCTCAATTCGGTTGTATTTTCCTACTTTTCTGTGGTGTTTACGATCAAGTCCCAATGAACTGATATCATTATCATCATCATTTGATGACGAAGGCGTATCAAATTGAAGTCGGTTTTTTCCAGTTTTTAATCTTATAAATTATATTGGAGTTTTTAACGGAAGGGGTAAAGAAAGCAGTCGACGGTGTAGCACATATGCCTAGAAAAAACCTATTCACTCTCGTGAAAACATTTCAATTTGGAAACACAGATGCCTTCCGGATTCCTTTTCAAAAGCTCAAATGTTTCATGTGTATTTTGTAAATACTGTATTAGTTGTAATTTTCTTTGTGAATATATTACTCTTTTTTATTAATATAAATAGTTCTTCTTATTAAATAAATAAATAAATATTTTTGTACATTACACACAACGCTCTCTAGTCCCAAACGAAGCAAAGCTTGTATGTACTATGGGAACTAGATCGCTGATAGAATACTTACTTACATACATTTTTCTGTAAATACATACTTATAATACATAGTAAGAATAGCAACACCCAGACATAGAACAAACAATTATGTTGTTAATGAAATTTCGAAGAAAATCTAAAATCAAGTATTTGTATATATAATTGGGGTGCTTTGCCTGGTTTAAGGATAAAACTTACAGAATTAGGGTTGGTGATGTCCCCACTAGCTTTGCTCCTAATCCCGTTGTCTGTTTCAAAGTCCCACTCATAGGCGCCATCCGGTGATATATCCAAGCTTTGTTTTATTATCTGGGGTTGCGCTGGATTTGATTTGGCCAGAATGTGGGATACATCGGCACACGCGTACGCCACGCAAACAGATAGAATTATGAATTTCTGTGGATGAAAAAATAAAACGTTATAAGACAAGTTAATTTTACAAAAAAATTTACATCTCTTTAGTTCCTCTTTATCAAATTGATAAACTAATTATTTCAAACTGTAATTATGCGTGAGATTCCTCAAAACTTTTTTTCAGAGCTGATGAATATTCCTTAAAATTCTCTTTTGAAACTGACTGACAATCAACGCACAGCCTAAACTATAAGTCCTAGAGGTATGAAATTTGGAGGTTAGTATCCTTATATAGTGTAGGGGTGCACTAAGGAAGGAATGTTAAAAAGTCACACTCGACAAAGTGTTTAGAACGCGAGCAACACCGCGGGCGACGGCTAGTACCTACAGTATAGTATAATAATAAACTTGTAGGTTCTTAACTACCTAACCTACTCAAACAAAATTTGCGGGATATATGGTCGTCTGGAAGAAATCCCCTGCGCGATAAGAGCGCTAAATGTAACGGTTACTTATATGCCGAGTACAGGTTGTAACGATTTTCTTTACTTAGTCCGCAATAAAAAACATATTTATTAATAATAAAAATATTTTAATAGATTTCAACTTATTATTCGACCTTAGCATAATAACCGCATAATCTTTAAAAAGTATTTCGAAATGTGTACCTAAATGGGTAGTCTTAATAAACAGGCCTTTGCATTTATACTCGAACTTCTAATTTATTGCACACTTCAATTCAGAATAGAAAAATCCATTGGTATACAACCGGATTCTAAGCCACGACTGATTTGTGCGACCGGATTTTTATCTATGACTCATTTGAACGACCGGATTTTAATCTACGACTGATTTGTACGGCCGGATTTTAATCCACGACTGATTCGTACGACCGGATTTGAATACACGACTGATTCGTACGACCGGATTTGAATACACGACTGATTTAAAATCTGGGGTATATTCATATTGGTAAGCTGAGCTAACTCAAATGATTGCTAAATCTGTTGTCTGTCTTTTCGTTGTCATGCAAGTGACAATGTTAGAGCATTTTTTAAAGCCGCGCTGAAATGACATTTGCATGTGAATAAAGGGGTAAGACTGAAACAATGCATTACCCCACAGAGCACGCTCAATGGAAAATTATTTGACGACTAGGTGCCGCCCGAGACTTCGTTCGCGTCCCGTTGGATCCCGTTGATTTTTCGGGATAAAAAGTAGCCTATGTGTTAATCCAGGTCACGGACAACATATATTCCAAGTTTCATCCAAATCGGATCAGTAGTTTTTACGTGAAAGAGTAACGAACATCCATCCATCCATCCATCCATCCATACTTACAAACTTTCGCGTTTATAATATTTGACAATTATTTGTCTAATCTACATCTTCATAGATTCACTATGTCACTGGTATGCCGGTACAACCTTAACCCTAAGGTCATACATGACCTTTTCTAACTTGTTTTGTTAGTAACAGCTTTTGAACTTTGACCTAATATTTATTTATTTATTTATTTATTTGTTTATAGACGAGCAGCTTTCGCTGATGTGTCTACGTCAGACAGTGTTAAAATTTTGTTGAAATTATAGTCTCTTATGTTTGGTAAATTCTTTTGAGCACTGATTTATTTGTTCGAAGCCAGATGTCTAGTTTGTTTTTGAATGCATTGACGGAAGTAACAGTAATATACTTCGGGATATCTTTATGCAAAGTTTATGAGTCCTGCGCTTCTGTGCTTCGGAGAGCACGTTAAACTGTCGGTCTCGTCTCTAGCAGTCGTTAAGCCATGACGGAGGCCTTAAGGCGGCCTAAAAACTCCGTCACCAGAGTTGGCCACAGGCTCATACGAGGTTGATTGCTTTATACATAAAATAAAATAGATATTTTTATGCGCACTCACCATTGTTAGTTCCGTTCTGAGCACAACTGGTACCGGTCGGACGGACCGCAGTCTTTTATAGCTTCGGAAGATGCGCCGGCAAGGTCGCGACGCTAAAGTTTAGCGGTTCAACTTAAACCCAAAAATATCCTCATTTTGTGGTAGCCGTTTTTGAGTTAGCTGTTTTATTGTAGCCCCAGGCATTACAGTTCGTAGGGGCATAAGTAAAATCACCGTTTATAGAGGGAAAGTTAGTCTATGAAACTGTATCCATCGAATCAGAGCTAGTTGGATTTGTTCCATTTATCCCAACTGGCTATCCCCATCAGTTGGGGGGATCCATGCAATTGCAAAAAGTGCATGTATTCCATAAAATTTTAGCAACTCTTTCCAACATATCTGAAGTACACATTTGCAGAACAAACATTCTTAATACTTAATCAATCTTACTAAACTAAAAAACTAAATCAGCTGAGCCATCTCAATGTACCATATTGACAGGCGTCACAGATCACTCGGTAATCGCTAGGAACATAATGCCTTCCGTGCTGTGGGTCGTAAACTCGTGAGTTTGATCTCCACTGAAGACATTTGTGTGGAAAAAAAAGATTTTGTCTTATGTCTGGGTTGTACTATGTACCTATTATAAATTTGTGTTAACAAGGTATTCTATCAGCAATCTAGTCCCCATATTACAGAGGCGTTGCGCGAAATTACCATGTTTTTTTTTTTTTTTTTTTTATATATTTTACTCTAATAAACTCTGAACTGAAGTACCACGTGAGTTAAGCAAAAGCTACTAGGATATCATAAAGAGGTCATGGTGCCCACGCATCGCTAAACAATACCTTTGCGACGAAATATTTTATTAGTCGTCGGATTTGGTGAAATTATGAAATGGCCAAATGCCTTTGTCTGTGGATGTAATCGCTTACATACGCAGCGCATCTATTAGGAAATATTGTGATTTGGGAAATATGATAACAGTTAGTTGGGTCTTTTGACTAGAGATTTTACTAGCGTGGTACGTATGCCGATTCACTGCGCAAGCACTGACTCGAACTGAAGCATAGATTTTTGTATATATTAGATTTTTGTATCGGTATACGGCCCTAAAATTATGAATTTGGTGGTAAATTCAGGAGTTTTATGGTCAGTAAATACGATCTTTTGTTTATAGTTTAACGAGTTGCTTCACAATGTTTTTATTTACAACGACAAGTCTCTAGAAAGGTTACAGTAATATTGTGTACCGCGTTGATCATTAAAATTGTGAAATTTCTACATGAATGGCTTATTTATCATACAGGGTACGTCAGGTCATAGATTGTCTAAAGTGCACAGAGTTGACAGTTTTATTACTGGCTGTCAATAACTTACCTACAATATGACCTAAGGTCGTGCGTGGGACTTTTAAGAAACTTTTAAGAAGGGATAAGAATAAAAAAAATTAAATTACCTTCCATTTATGGCCTCTGTCTGTCATTTTGATAGACAATTTTGGCAATATCAAGTGAATTTGAGGAGAACACGGTAGGATGTGTGTACTCCTACGAGAAGACCTTTGTCTCGGGGTCCGAGGACCAATGGATGGTATTCGGTAGTCTTATTTATGTTCAAACTCCGTGAAAACTTCGTTAGATGCGAGCTAGATGGCGCTACAAATTGTTTAAAATATCGAACGACAGACGGAAGACAAAATATCGTAAATTCCTTTTCATTTATCGATAAAACTGTCTGATTTTTTTTTCAGTAGAAACTATACAATAGAAGCTTTGGCTGTGAGAAAATGTCGCTTACCACAGCTTTGTTTATTATTTCATAAAATTTGACGATAATTCTAAACAATCTAGTTTTGTTTTTTCAAAACCAAATGATGGTTTTGTTCTTGTATCTTCAAGATAGCGCGTAGGTCAGTCTGTAAGAGACCGCTGATTAGCGATAAGACCGCCCGTTGTGCTATACATTTAAGTTTTGTTTTTCATTATATTGTAAGCCCTAGGTTAAGATGTGCAATAAAGTATTTTTTATCTATCTATCTATCTACGACCCTAACTACTCTTTGACAGCGTAAAGATGTGTTCTGGCATCGTACAATTAATCACATAATGTTGAAACCTGTTGATGCAGACGCGACAAGTCTGGATTGCGTAACTTTTTAACAATAAAGTTCGTTGTCAATTTTACACTTTAGTAATACATGGTTTATGACATGACCAAAGAACCACCTTCTTTAAAGTCTATTAAAACCACAGGGATTTGTGTGTATGTATGTATGTATATTCCACTAATAGATAGATAGATAAATAGATAACACTTTATTGTACATAAGAACAATGTTTTAGAGACTAACTTATAATAATAATATAAGGTACAATGGGCGGCCTTATCGCTGAGAGCGATTTCTTACAGGCAACCTTAGCAATTAGCATGTATAAAAGCGAACAGTAATAAATGGAGGGCGGTGCTCAAAGTGTAAAAATCTTTGCGTAATACATAATAAAATCCTATCCTACTAATATTATAAACGCGAAAGTTTGTAAGATGGATGGATGGATGGATGTTTGTTACTCTTTCACGTAAAAACTACGGATCCGATTTGGATGAAACTTGGAATATTATATTGTCCGTGACCTGGATTAACACATTGGCTACTTTTTATCCCAGAAAATGAACAGGATGAAGCAGACGCGGACGAAATCGAGGGCGGCACCTAGTACTACATAATATTATATCAAAGTTTAGATATTTGGATGTTTGTGTTTCACCAAATCCGATTTGGATAAAACTTGGTAGTTAGTAACCAGGATTAACACATTGGCTACTTTTTATCCCAGAAAATCAACAGGATGAAGCACACGCGGACAAAATCAAGGGCGGAGACTAGTGCATGATATAAAAAAAATTAAATAATTATTAGGGACGTCTTGGAACTCAAGCCTATTTTAATAGATTATCATTCATATTGTCAAAAAACCCACGTTTGAGTCAGTGGCGTAGCGTGCCTTGGCGGGGCCCCGTATAAAAATTTATTTGTTGGCCCTTATGAAGGGTAAAGATTTGTCACAAAAGAAAAAAAATGTTTGCATAAAATTAAAAGAAATATTTATTCATCATAACTATCTGTCTGTCACTTTTTCAAAATTTTTACAAACAATTCAAATTAAATATACGCTCTCCTTGCCTTTTTTTCGGCAAACTGATTTATTAAATCATTTATAGCTGATGATGACTTTAGTTTTGCTGAAGTTTCTGCCTTTATGGACAATAGTGACATTGGGACAATTTGGGAAGTTTTTTACTTACGCACTTCGGGGCCCCCTTGGCCCGGGGGCCCCGTATAATTGATACGGCAGATACGGCGGTAGCTACGCCCCTGGTTTGAGTCACGCTTGATTTAGAAGATTTTTTTATCAATAGAGTAGGTTAAGCTAATATTATTCCTAAACCCGGAATGTCCGTGTTCTGCGTACAAAGTACCGGTGCAGTAGTATTAGGTACCTATTTGTACAGTAGGTACTTCAAATCAGATGTAGTATACACGCATAGGTCAAGGTTAACTCGTGTGCCCCATAGAGTTAAACAATGTAGAGGCGGCTTCAATAAATCCCATCCCACTAATGTTATAAACTAGCTACCGCCCGCGACTTCGTTCGCGTCCCGTTGGATCAAGTTGATTTTCCTCGATAAAAAGTAGCATATGTGTTAATCTAGGTCACGGATAATATATATTTCAAGTTTCATCCAAATTGGATCAGTAGTTTTTGCGTGAAAGAGAAAAAACATGCATACCTACACACTTGTTGAATTTGTGCATAGTATTATGTCAAAGCTTAGATATTTGGATGTTTGTGTTTCAATCACGCTGAAATAAGTGGTCCTATTTTGATGAAACTTGAAATATACTTCGTAACCTGGATTAACAAATAGTCCACTTTCTATCCCAGAAAATCAACAGGATCAAACGGGACGCGGGCGAAGTCGCGGGCGAAAACTTATCGTAAAATAACGGTACAATATCGACAGTAACATTGAATGGACGTTGTCAAATGTAACTTTTATTATTTATTTATGTGTTATTACCAGGTTATTTTTATGTGCGCCCCGTTCTTACCTAGTCGAACTGCTTCTGTCCATCCAAAGGTTGTCTGGAAGAGATCGCTTATAGCGATAAGACCGCCCATTGTACCTCATACTTAAAACTTTTTTCTCTTTTTTTTGTTTTTCTTCTTTTCTTGGTGTGCAATAAAGAATATATCTATCTATCTTTTGTACTGGAATCTGACAACCCCTAAAATATTGCTAATTCCCATGAGATGTGATAGTACCTAATAGATACCCACGTATACTCTGTGCCTTTAATTCCCGTTTACGAGACATGTTTTTATTCGCACTGTATACTGAATATTTCGTCTGCCCGCTCTATAAGTTTTTCATTCTATCTCCCATAAGCCGTAGATCAAGGCGCGCCATATATCAAGTGACCCACGACACGCTCTCCAAACTGGTTTAGGTGTAACGATTATGTAGGTATTTCTTTATTATGTGTTATGTTATGATGCGTTATGAGTGTTAATGTCATATGTATGGTCAATAAACTGTGATGACAATATTGTTAAAATAATATGATAAGGCCTTTACATCTATTGAAGATGATGTATACAGCGTCAGGAGGCAACCTATGCCTACACTTAACGACACACTGTAGTGTCTGGGACAATGTTTAGATGGAGTATGCTTGTAGCACCTCTCTGGCGTGGTCGTTTCGAGGTCCCAGAGTCCCTTGTCAAGCATCGAGGCCGGCCACTGGGGTGGTTTTAGTGGGTCGGTGAGTGTCACCATCCCCACACTACCTTGCCGCATCCCTCAAATGCGGTATTGGTGTCTGTGTGCAGATTTCCCCCCGTTAACAAAAAAAGGCTTGTAGCACCTATACCATCCTCTCAGCCTAGTCAGCCATATCCACAAGAAAGACATCGTCAATACGTTCAGAGCTGACTAAGCCTCCCACGCCTAAGCCTTTCCTCACGATGTTTTCCTTCACCGCTGTCGTGTTAATGCGCATAAAAATTTTCCGAACGAAAAATCCATTGACGCACGGCCGGGACTCGAACGCACGATCTTCGGATCGAAAGTCGAGGTGCAATCCCAATCGGCCGACACGGCTTAGTATTAAGATGCTATGATAGGAGCTGCTAATTTTATCAAGCAAGCACCGACCCAGACTGAAGCATCGATTTTTGTATAAAAATCGGTACTGAAATCTATAATTGAGTAACGATTTTTGTATCGGCATTAGTCATTATACGGATAGGTCATTTCGGGTATGCGTCGTTCCGTTTTTAGGTCCAAATGCTTATTTGTCAATGTGGGAATATTTGAGAAATTTCGTTGATTGGTCATTATGCGTCAGAACCGTCTATAAGGTTCAGAAATGGTCTTACACCTGATAGAAATTTGGTATGCAAAAAATGCATATAAATTTATAGTTCACAAACGCAACGCAACGCCTAAATTTATTCAATTAAAACGAATTCTAAATGACATTTGATTCGTCTCATCTAAAACACAACAGGTGTTCACTTTATGCAGATGTGTTTTAGTATATACGAATATTCATGTATAAAAACAGGTATTTTTACAAAATAAAGATTAAACATTTTTTACAATATTCACAATATTTACAAAATACGCATGAAACAGTTTAAAGCTATCTACAAACCGTTGCAAACAATTTATAGATAGCTCAATTATTTGATGCAGGTATCACATGAAAAAAACCGCGGGCAGAGGCTATCAATAACATAGGTTCGTAATAACTTCTGTGAACTTTTTGATTAGCGGAATCCTGCTGCAAAGGTCACACCGCAAAGTTAAAACTTGACCCATAATATTTTTGCCTCATTTTTTTGTACAATTTATAAATTGACCTATTAGTTTTTGTAACTTTATTGTTAGCCGGCTAGTTTCAATAGTTCAACGATGCTAAATCTTCTGGTTTTTTATGTGATCGCTAACGGAAGGAAAATATCGTGAAGAATCGTGTGACTAACGGCCGAATACTCAAACGCTACTTATATTAAGTTCATGCTTAAATTATTGTCATGTCTTACAAATGAGTAATGTCAAACAGAGGCAGAGCAAGTGTTTAAAGAGTGACGTTTCAGGATTAGGCTATTAGTCAGCTTTGCATGTGACGTTTTTTGTAAGGTAGAGATAGGTGCTGAATATGTACTACATCTAAATATGTCACAGGCACTACAGCGTCCATTAAATAGGGGGTTGAGTGAATAACTAACCTTGGTTACGATTTAAATGTATTCAATCGTAAAAATATAATGCTGAGTTTGACGTTTACTACAAAGTTCACGTTTTTAAACTATAAATCGTGGACAGGCGACAGGCGACAATCGACAGGCGTCATAGTTCAGTCGGTAGTAGATCTCCCTTCCGTGCTGTGGGTCGTGGGTTCGATCCCCACCGAGAACAAACATTTGTGTGTAGCAAACATAAATGTTTGTTCTGTGTCTGGGTGTTACTATGTATTATATGTATGTATTTACAAAAAAAAACAAGTGTATAAATAATTATGTCACAATCTAGTTTCCATAGTGCAAGCTCTGCTTAGTTTGGGACTAGAGGGCGTTGTGTGTAATGTCCAAGAATATTTATTTATTTATTTTTATTTATAAATCATCAGTTTTGTAAGCTACCCGCTAGGGGCGCTGCTCAATCTCTTAACAAAAATATATAGTTTACGTCAACTTTGTAGTATACGTAAAACGAACACTCTTAGCATGTAACTGTTAGTAACAAGAAAGAAAGACAATTTTTTTATTGCCCACATTTATGACAGGTACCTACATTAAGGTAGGTAGGTACTTAGGTATAGCCTGAAAATAATGTGTAGAACTTAGGTAAACAATAAAAATAAGTAAAAGCAAACAATGGATAATTATAATATCTAATGTATCATTAAATTACTAATTTAAACAAAAAAGTTGGTACAAATAGTTTAGGAGCTTCTCAAAGAACCTACAAATAGTTTAGGTTCTCAAACAAATAGTGGTAACGCGCTTCTAGTAACAAAAAAATACATTTTTACCAACGAATAAAAATAAACTAGGAATTCCTAATTAAATAATGAGTTGATGAATGATTATTCAAGGCCTGTTCAATATTTATGTTTACTCTTGCGCAGTTAACATTGAACTGGGTGACATAAGTTCACTATGTATATTCATTTTCAACCTTTATGTATACTATGTAGGTACATATTGTACACAAATATTTAATATTGGTGTCGTTTCTGTTGTTCCACTGTTCTAAACCAACCTAACTGGACAGCGCTTTTTTGAAAACGCCTTCAAATCATATTTTATAATCCAATGCTTTTCTGTTGCGAGGATACACTTTTAAAATCCACCAATGTTTCGTTTATTTTCATACTAAACGATTCCTATTATATATAGAATTACTTTGTTCTCTAGTGCACATCTTTTGAGGAGGAGGAGCGTTACCTTGCCGTAACACAGTTTTTAACTAGAAGGAAACGATCCAAAACCAATCTGTTGCTGCTTCTACTATAAAATTTAGACTCAGAAAAACGTAGTTTATATATATGTAATAGTTAAGTGAGTGGCTCTGTTATTTTTGGAAATAAACATTATCTTATTTTATCTTATATCTTAGCTTAGCTCTGGTGGAAAAACACTCATACGAAAAGGCATGTTCTGCCGTCCGACATTCGAGGTTTCCAATGTCTTCGATGACCAATGATATGTCGCAGGGTATTTCTGGAATAACCCGCAATAATATGTTATATTATTATACCTACTTTTATCCTTGGATTTCTAGAATACTGTAGGGCTACTCTTGACCACCTCCGTTCCAATCTGGATTCGGATTAGCTTAGTTTGGGACTAGAGAGTGTTGTGTAATATGTCCAAGAATATTTATTTATTTGACAAAAAATATATTTTGTACTAAAAAATTACAAGATTTATGACAAAATCTATGGACCCAGTTTGAATCGGTGGTCGAGAGTAACCCTACTGATTAAAAATAAATATCATTGATCTAACCATAAATGTTAACAATTCCAGTGATGTCAAAGTTCGCGGTGCGCGTGGACGCCGCGGTTTCCGCTCTCGGCGGCGGCGCGGGCGGCGCGCTCGATGAGAACGATTTCATAGACGCCTCTAGACTTGTTTACGACGCTGTCAGGGAGATCCGACGCGCTGTTCTCATGAACCGGGTAAGCTTACTTCAATCATTCCAACTACTGGTCCGATTTGGCTTGAACTTGGAAGATATATAGTTCGTAACCTGCGATTCTAGGATGCGCACGTGGCATATTTGTCGACTCGTTCTGTCAAAATGAAGGCATTTTGCACCATTCTTTGAACTATTGCATTATCTGTGGTAATGCTGTAGACAAAATGCGCCTTTGAATCTTCAACTTTTGACACTTATGCGTGACTATTATCTCGTCCTCAGAGAGGTACGAAGAGTAATAGTCACGCAGAAGTATCAAAAGTTGATAATAAGACGGCGCGTTTTATCGATAAAATTACCACAGATAATAAAATATTTCAAAAATTGTGCAAAATGCCTTCACTTTGATAGAACGAGTCGACAAATATATCTCGCGTGCTCATCCTAGCCCGGCTGGATCGACACATAGGTTATCCCAGAATATTAACTTGGTCAATCCCCTCTCAAACCAAACTCCTAGTTCCACCACTGCTGGTTTTTAGTTTCCTGAGCGAAGAACGAATGAATGAATGTACTGAATGAAAATCAATTTTAACATAACATAGGAAGATATATTCTGAGTGGTGACGAACCCATTTTCGAAGGTTTATGATGATATTTACCTTGTCCTTAAACATGCTATTAATTTAATGAACTAGTAATAAATCTAATTATGTTTATGATGACGAATAATGAACTAAGTATGAATAAATATGGTCTAATTATTTAATTAAATCTACGGGTTTATCTGAATTGACTGAGTGTCTCTCTTTCAAAAGGCTGTGTCATAATTATCTCTAATATATTGAAAATAAAGGATAATTTGGTATTTAGTATTGGTATCGCAGCGGGTCAAATGTGCCTAAACAGGACAAAGATAGATAAAACTTGCGAGCCTACTTGACTTTAAAAGTATCAATGAGCTAACATACCTACCGTAAATTCAACCTGAGTGTATATTCAATTTTAAAAGTAAATTCAACTTGAATGCATATAATATATATAATCAACCCGAGTGAATATTCAACCTAAGTGCATATTCAATCTGTGTGTATATTCAACCTGGATATATATGAAGCCAGAGTGCATATTCAGCTTGAAACGTAGCTTCATAATTGTAGGACGAGGAGGAACTTGATCCTGAAGACGTTGAACTCGACGAGCACTACACCTTGGAGACTCGCAGCAAATGTGAGCTCGCATCTAACACACACTGTATAAAGTCAAACGTGCCTCAATGCTTGTAAGCTGAAAATTTAAATTTTCAGACTCGTATGCTCACAAAATAATTAAGTATATCTTTACGACTCAGAGTTATTAACGCAGCCGGTTACCTCACAGAAAACGTCCTCAAACATATTATTATATATTGTTATAGGCAAGGGTAACCACTTAACATCAAATGGACAATCTGCTTGTTTCATTACTTTACATAACATTACATAAAAAAGTCTAAATTAAGTAATGGAGAATTATTTGATATATCAAATCATTCTCCATTACTTAAATTTGGGCTGGCTGGGGTGGGGTTATCGGGAAAATGCACAATACACTCCAACGCTCAGTGCAGTAGAGCTACTCTTGACCACCCCCGTTCCAAACTAGATCCAGATTTTGACAGAAATGGTGTCATTTTGTGCTGAAAAATGACGGAATTTCTGTCAAAGTCTATGGATCCAGTTTGAAACGGTTGTGGTCTAGAATAACCCTAATGATTTTATTCCTCCAACTTGGATTACAATTAAATTATTTATTGAGTCTTAAGTTTCTTTTGAGCATACGAGCTTTGAATTGCAGCGTTAGTGACTTTTGACTTTACCCAGCTGTAAAAATGTGTAGGTGTTATGTGTGCTTATGCATTGGTTAACGTATGTTTGTGTGTCTGGTGTGTATGTGTGCTTTTGTGATTGTTTACGTCATTCGCTAGGTCATTGTCTTTAACATGGGTGTTGCATGCCATTTCTCATTTTTGTGTTGTCATTTTTATGTAGACTCATCTAGGGATATAAGTTTTTTATAGACTCTTATGAGAAACGTAAACGTCAAATTTGACAGGTTCTGACGGACCTGTCAAATTGACATTCCATTAAAAGATCAACAAGTATTTACACGTAGATAATTGTTGATGAAAAACATAATTCAATCTGTCCCTAGCTAAGTCTACTACTACTCATACCATGTGACTGATTAAAGAGAATTTTGTAAAATGAATTTCTTACGCTCGAATCATAAACGATATAGACGCCCCTTTAGAGGTGGATTTAGACGCTGCGCTTGGCGGACTTGTCAGCCTCTATGAATTCGGTGGTTAATTTTTTGGGTGCTATCGCTAATACTTAAAAAAAAACTCTCAATTTTACATGAATACTATAGTAGGTGCCAAATAACACCGCAATACATGTCATTCACCCACCTTTACCACGATGTCGCAAAATTCAATTTATGTATGATAAACAAACAGTACTACGAGATTCGAGCGATACAGTCTTAGCGACAGGTTTGTATGGAAAGCGACAGAATTAGCCATTCATAAATTAAATTTTGCGACATCGTGGTGAAGGTGGGTGAATGACCTGTATTGCGGTGTTATTTGGCACCTACTATACCTATTATAGCTTTAAAATTAAAATTGTATTGCAAAATTCTCTCAAAGTCAATCTGGGATATTCAGTATCTTGAAGCGACGATCGTCATATACTAGCTTACTACGTTGTGCATCGCGTTCATTGGTAAATTTTATTTAGCAAAAACTCATGTCTGACATGTTATGTTAAAGGGTTACCTGAGGACTTAGTACGAGATTTGGTGTGTAAATCTGGTGAAAACGTCTGACGCCCAGCTTACCAGTGTACGCTGATTTGTATGGAGACACTGAGCGGATTCTTTGAGAAGCTTGAAATGCTAGTACGCGATTAGTGTAGACCAAGCTTTATTCTTTATTCTTTACTGTGCACTAAGTTAGCACATAAACAGAAGACAGAAATAGATAACATGTACAAAGGCGAGCTTGACCCTAAAAAAAGTTTTCTTACTAAAAAGAGTTACAAACTTCTCAAAGAATCCGCTCGGTGTCTCCATACAAATCAGCGCACACCGGTAAGCTAGGCGTCAAACGTTTTACACCAGATTCAAACACCAAAACTAGTACTAGGCCTTCAAAATCTGTACCAAAGTGAGCATAAGGCCCATGCTTTTTGACACAAGGCAGAGGTAACCGTTTGACATCAAACGAACCATATGATTGTACCATCACTCTTTATAAACAATACATAAAACATCAACATAGTGATTGTTACGGGTGAGTTAGCTAGATTTGGTTACGATTCGTCGCTTCATGGTAGCACGGTGTATACCGGTAGTGAGGCATGTCGTATGGCTTATAGAGTAGCGACGACCTCGACACAGACACCGAGTTCGAACCGGTCGAGGACATGACCATGGAGACTAGGAGCCGATGTGAGTATACACAACACACACACACTGAAGGATTTCTCTTCTATAACCAGACTCTCATGAAACTGGCGTACCAGGAGAACCCTACGTACATACGCACCCTTCAGTTCACAACATTTCATACATGGTACAAACAAACACATACAGGATGTCATGAAATCGACTTTTCCCAAAATGAATATATACTTACATTTTATTTTATTTAAAACCTACAATTTAATTAAACTAATTATGCATTTGATGACTATTTCCAAATTAGACTATATGCCAAAATTACTATTTCTTATGATGACTACAATCTCAAAATTTCTCACTTCAAGACAACTGTTCTAAAATCATAACCCTCCCTTTGCTTCGCCGTAGTCGGGTACTCTACCCGCTCACAAAACAACTATGATCCTCAATACACAAAATCCAAAATAGATCTTTACATATTAAATTATGGAAATAACTTTGGCTAACACAGAATGAACTTATTCACAAAGAAAATTACAACTAATACAGTATTTACAATATTTACAAAACACATCTAACCGTTGAGCTATCTACAAACCGTTGCAAATGATTTATAGATAGCTCAACTGGTTAAAATCAGTAGCAATCGGAAGCGTGTCCAAGACACTGGTTGCATTGCCGCGCTGAATAGCAATACTGATACGCTGGCCCATATAACTACCAGCCTTCGGGTCACGAGACGCCCTTTGGCTCATAAAGTACAGCTTTCTGTGTTTTAATAACTGCTTTTGCGTGTCTATAACCTGCATGTTTCGGGTTTATAAAGGTGTACGTGCACTATAGCTTGTTTCATGTTACAGCGAGCGCTCACACCGGCGAGCATGGAGTTGACGAGTACCCTGACATTAGCGGCATTACCAACGCTAGGGTAAGTGACAGCTGTCAGATAACCTGTCAAATCTTCTTAAATATATAAAACTCTTTTGAAGCTGACTGACAGTCAACGCACAGCCTAAACTTAAAGGTAGGTTTATACGGGGTCAGTAAAATGGCAGTACAGTAACCCAGTCCAGCGCTGACTTGTTACTGGGTGCATGTAAACAATAGTTTTGTGCCGTTTTGGCAGTGACTGGGTCCGAAACCAAGATAACTGGGTCCAGTCACTGGCATTGTGTAAACCTTGCAATAAGTCCTAGAGGTATGAAATTTGGAGGATAGTATCCTTATTTAGTGTAGGGGTGCACTAAGAAAGGAATTTTGCATTACCACAGATAATGCATTAGTTACTTATTAGTTACCGGCTGAGCCATGACGCCTGTCATACACGCCGGTAGTAGCTCTGCCTTCCGTGCTGTGGGTCGTGGGTTCGATCCCCACCGAGAAAAAACATTTGTGTGTGGCAAACATAAATGTTTGTTCGGTGTCCGGGTGTTACTATGTATTATAAGTATGTATTTACAACAAAAAAAAATGTGTATTCTGTCAGCCATCTAGTTCCCATAGTACAAGCTTTGCTTAGGTTGGGACTAGAAGGCGTTGTGTGATATGTCCGTGAATATTTATTTATTTTATTTACTGGTGCAAAATGCTTACATTTTGACAGAACGACATCACAAATATCTCGCTTGCGCATCCTAAGCCTGCTGGTCTATATTTATTCATCAACTGAATATATTTTAATCTAGGAAGCGATGCGTAAAATGACTGAAGAAGACAAACGCAAGATTCTCCAGCAAGTGGAGTTGTTCCGCCGTGAGAAGATGACCTTCGACGTAGAGGTAGCCAAGTGGGATGACGCAGGGAACGACATCATCATGCTGGCCAAACACATGTGCATGATAATGCTGGAAATGACTGACTTTACTCGGTGAGTGCGAGATTTCAAATAATATTCATGCTCTTTTTTAAGCGTTCATCGATCTTTTCTAGTATTTTTGTAAATTTGCTAGCGTTGTTTTTATCCTTTCTAGCTATTTTTTTAGCTATTCTAGTGTTTTTTTTAACTTGTCTAGTATTTTTTACCTGTTCTAGTATTTTTTTCCCACCTTTTCTATTTTTTTTTTTACCTTTTTTTAGTATTTTTTAACCTTACCCAACGTGAATTGATCTTTTCAAGCGTTTGTTAAGATAAAAGATAAGATAAGATAAATCTTTATTTGTCTTCAACATGCAGGCAAGTATATACAATACAGTAAGGAGGTATAAGTACATAACGAAAACAGCGATAGTGTACTTACTAGATTATATATTGTAGATAGTATACAACAACAAATGTGGGGGCAAATTGGACCCTGTCTCAGCATAAAGTTTTTTTTCATATTATGAAGTATTATTGTATTCCAGAGGACGTGGCCCGCTCAAGACCACAATGGACGTGATCAATGCTGCCAAGAAGATCTCCGAGGCAGGCACTAAACTTGACAAACTCACCAGAGAGATCGCTGAACAGGTAAACTAAACAACAGTACCTCTATCACGAACAAATGTGACAGTCGACTGCCAACCGTTGTAGTGCCACCGCGCAGTGTATCACGGATACGCTAGCGTTACGATACGTGTGCGATTGTCACATTTATTCGTGATCAAGACACAGGTGTCATATCTCAGTCGGTAGTAGCCCTGCCTTCCGTGCTGTGGATCGTGGGTTCGATCCCCACTAAGAACAAACATTTGTGTGTGGCAAACATAGATGTTTGTTCTGTGTCGACGTGATACTATGTATTGTAATAAAGATATATTATTCACATATTTATTTAATATCTTTATTTAAAAGTCTTTTTACAAAATATATAGAAAATAAACATAATATAATAAAAAAACTTAAAAACTAGAAAAATAAAATTATTATAATTATAATTAAGTACTTATGTATTTTAAATTAAATGTTAAGGAACGTTTCGGTTTGTCGCGAAATAAAAAACTACTATTTTTAATATTTTGTGTGTTTCCTTTAATATGAATTTTTAGTTTTGCACTATTGCAACATTCCTGAATCATTTGTCAACAATGTATTTTAGCTGGTTGCCTTTAATCAAACTATTGTATTCCAGTGCCCAGAATCTTCAACCAAACAGGACCTCCTGGCGTACTTGCAGCGTATCGCGTTGTACTGCCATCAGATACAGATCACCAGCAAAGTAAAGGCTGACGTACAGAACATATCCGGAGAACTTATTGTTAGCGGGGTAAGTAAACTTACTAGAGTTACTAGCAGGGTAAGTATACTTACCAGTGGGGTAAGTATACTTACCAGCGGGGTAAGTATACTTATCGGTGGGGTAAGTATACTTACTAGCGAAGTAAGTAAACGTACCAATGGGGTAAGTAAACTTACCAGTGGGGTACGTATACATACCAGTGGGGTAAGTAAACTTACTAGCGGTGTATGTATACTTACCAGTGGGGTATACTTACTAGCAGGGTAAGGTGGGGCAAATTGAGTTACCGGTAGGGTAAGTTACCGTACCAGTACCATACATCACTATTGAGGTAAGTGAACTTACAGAGGAAGTAAAATGTTGTATTAGTGGGGTAAATTAAAGTTCCGAACGGGATCTCTAGCGTACCTTCAGCGTATTAAACTGCTAGTCAATGTTTTAACGCTATCTAGTTCCCACAATACAGGCTTTGCTTAGTTTGGGACTAGAAGGCGCTGTGTTAAATGTCCGTGAATTATTATTTTTATTTATTTCAGTTGGACAGTGCTACCTCGCTGATCCAGGCGGCTAAGAATCTGATGAATGCTGTTGTACTTACCGTGAAGGCGTCCTACGTAGCCTCTACTAAGTACACTCGCCAAGGAACTATTGCTGTAAGTATGTCACAGCTCAGGCGGTATACCTGTCTTTCGTATCGTGGGTTCGATCCCCATTGAGAACAAACATTTGTGTGTGGCAAACATAGAGGTTTGTTCCGTGTCTGAGTTTAACTATTTAAATATAAGTATTTTATCAGCAATGAAATGCCTAGTGCAGGGATGGCGAAACTTTACGTATCAACGTGCCATTTTTCAAAAGAAATTTTTAGTGAGGTCATAGACGTGCCATCAAATAATTTTGACTTTGTTATTATTGGGAAAATAATAATAAATACATAGGTACATACTATCAACTCAAAACTCACAAAAAATTCAAGTCAAATTAGTGTGACTTCTGTTGTTTCAGATTAGATGACAAACAATTATGTTAGGGTTGTAAGATGTTACTTTTATCTCGTGTTCGCTCGTCATTTATTTATTATTTATTAAGCCTTTATTAACTGAACTTAAAATTAAATCTTAAATTACATTACTTAGTGCACATCAGTTTCCCTTTTCATTCAGTACGTCTGTTTGACGTAAAGGCCTCCTCCAGCTTTTTCCATTCTTGTCTGTCTTGCGCTAGTCTTGTCCATAGTGGACCTGCAGTATTTTTGATGTCGTCTACCCATCTTTTTGTTGGTCTTCCTCTCTTCCGCTTTTGGTCTTGTGTCATTGTCCATTCTGATACTGCTTTAGTCCACTTATCGCTCGTCATATAATACGTAATTAATTCACACTTTTTTCGTAGTGCGTAATGAATTTTGTGACCAGTGACGTGCCCAAAATATTATGTCGTATGACATTAAGGGCACGCGTGCCATTGGTTCACCATCCCTGGCCTAGTGTATACAATATATATGTACCTTTACATGTACTAAAGTTCACGTAATATATTTTGTATGGAGATTTGAGCAGCGCGCTTTACGGGAAGAATACGTAAGTGATGATTATCCATAAAGAATATAGCTTACGTGAACTTTTAATATGCACATAAAACTCCCGAATACTCAATCGCTACTAGATTACGTTCATGCTTAAATTATTGCCATGTTACCAATGAGTAATGTCAGAGGCAAGGCAATTTTAAGTGGTGTTTATATTTCATATTGTTTTTAGTTTGAGAGGTGGCGTTGTGTTTTATGCCCAATACCCATATTTTTCTTCCAGTCTCCGATAGTGGTGTGGCGTATGAAAGCGCCGGAGAAGAAGCCGTTAATCCGCCCGGAGAAACCGGAGGAGGTTCGCGCTAAAGTACGTCGCGGCAGTCAGAAGCTACAGCCGAGCCCTGTCAGGGCACTGGCAGAGTTCCAGAGCCCGGCACCACATGTTTAAGGTATTGGTGACTTCATTTTTAAGGTATTGGTGACCCCATGTTTAAGGTATTGGTGACCACATGTTTAGGGTATTGGTGACCCCATGTTTAAGGTATTGGTGACCACATGTTTAAGGTATTGGTGACCACATGTTTAGGGTATTGGTGACCCCATGTTTAAGGTATTGGTGACCACATGTTTAGGGTATTGGTGACCCCATGTTTAAGGTATTGGTGACCACATGTTTAAGGTATTGGTGACCACATGTTTAGGGTATTGGTGACCCCATGTTTAAGGTATTGGTGACCACATGTTTAGGGTATTGGTGACCCCATGTTTAAGGTATTGGTGACCACATGTTTAGGGTATTGGTGACCCCATGTTTAAGGTATTGGTGACCCCATGTTTAAGGTATTGGTGACCACATGTTTAGGGTATTGGTGACCCCATGTTTAAGGTATTGGTGACCACATGTTTAAGGTATTGGTGACCACATGTTTAGGGTATTGGTGACCCCATGTTTAAGGTATTGGTGACCACATGTTTAGGGTATTGGTGACCCCATGTTTAAGGTATTGGTGACCACATGTTTAAGGTATTGGTGACCACATGTTTAGGGTATTGGTGACCCCATGTTTAAGGTATTGGTGACCACATGTTTAGGGTATTGGTGACACCATGTTTAAGGTATTGGTGACCACATGTTTAAGGTATTGGTGACCACATGTTTAGGGTATTGGTGACCCCATGTTTAAGGTATTGGTGACCACATGTTTAAGGTATTGGTGACCACATGTTTAGGGTATTGGTGACCCCATGTTTAAGGTATTGGTGACCACATGTTTAGGGTATTGGTGACCCCATGTTTAAGGTATTGGTGACCCCATGTTTAAGGTATTGGTGACCACATGTTTAGGGTATTGGTGACCCCATGTTTAAGGTATTGGTGACCACATGTTTAAGGTATTGGTGACCACATGTTTAGGGTATTGGTGACCCCATGTTTAAGGTATTGGTGACCACATGTTTAAGGTATTGGTGACCACATGTTTAGGGTATTGGTGACCCCATGTTTAAGGTATTGGTGACCACATGTTTAGGGTATTGGTGACCCCATGTTTAAGGTATTGGTGACCCCATGTTTAAGGTATTGGTGACCACATGTTTAAGGTATTGGTGACCACATGTTTAGGGTATTGGTGACCCCATGTTTAAGGTATTGGTGACCACATGTTTAGGGTATTGGTGACCCCATGTTTAAGGTATTGGTGACCACATGTTTAAGGTATTGGTGACCACATGTTTAGGGTATTGGTGACCCCATGTTTAAGGTATTGGTGACCACATGTTTAGGGTATTGGTGACCCCATGTTTAAGGTATTGGTGACCACATGTTTAAGGTATTGGTGACCACATGTTTAGGGTATTGGTGACCCCATGTTTAAGGTATTGGTGACCACATGTTTAGGGTATTGGTGACCCCATGTTTAAGGTATTGGTGACCACATGTTTAGGGTATTGGTGACCCCATGTTTAAGGTATTGGTGACCACATGTTTAGGGTATTGGTGACCCCATGTTTAAGGTATTGGTGACCACATGTTTAAGGTATTGGTGACCACATGTTTAGGGTATTGGTGACCCCATGTTTAAGGTATTGGTGACCCCATGTTTAATGTATTGATGACCCCATGTTTAATGTATTGATGACCCCATGTTTAAGGTATTTGTGACCCATGAGGTCACAAGCCAGGTATAACTGTCTTGGTGACCAAGACAGAAAGGTTGTAAATGGAAAAATGGTGGTACAGACTATAAATTGTAAAATAATTAACCCCGACAACAATGTTGACTGAAACATAACCCCTTAGAGCAAGAGTGGTGACCCCATATAAATATGACCTTGACCCATACTTTCTTGGGTAGACCCCGACTAAGAATAGTCACTTCAAATTTTCAGTAGTTTTCAGTAGATTTTTTTAATGGCCCTCTAACAATACTGGCCTATATACTGAAGTTTTTCAAAGTGAATTAATTAATATTTATTTAGGTTAATTTAAATATATTTCTTTTTCAGGTGCCGAAGATCATCAAAAGACAGTATTTATTATATTTAACCACATTTAATATTCGTAGAATAGGGACCGATAGAAAAGTACTTATTTATAGGTAAACTATTTAAATGAGACCCACTCCCTGATATATTGACAAGCAGACTGAATTCCCTGCGTACGTCTCTCACCCCTGTACATTTACAATTATAGTATTAATTTACAATTATATTATTAATTATTTACAATTATAGTGTAAATTATAGTATAAGTAAACCATGTAACATCCTTGTTACTATAAGCCTTAGGCAGTGCTCACTTTGGACACGAATTTGTTGGTACGTAAACGTACGAGTACTATTCGTACGAATCGAGTGCTCACACTGAATACGTTTTTCTCCGTCAAATAGTACGACTGCGTGATAAATCCGAACAAGTTGGGATTGTATTCGGACGTCGTAAGTAAACGTACGTATACGTACGACTGATCGCATGCAGTGTGAGCGCTCCCATAGTCCTTGGAAGGTCGGTATCATTCGTGCGTAGTCGTACGAATCAAATTCGGATGAAATCGTATCCAAAGTGAGCACGACCTTATAGTAACAAGGATGTTACATGGTTTACTTAGTAGGTAACTGTGGACTTACGTGGTTTACCTATATAGTAGGTGCCAAATAACACCGCAATACGGGTCATTCACCCACCTTCACCACGATGTCGCAAAATTCAATGTATCAATGTATGGTAAACAAACAGTACTACGAGATTCGAGCGATACCGTCTTAGCGACAGGTTTGTATGGTAAGCGACAGAATTAGCCATTCATAAATTGAATTTTGCGACATCGTGGTGAAGGTGGGCGAATGATCTGTATTGCGGTGTTATTTGGCACCTACTATAGTAACTTTAGTTTTAGTAATAAGTAAACGCCGTCGAACTTATAATACCGCTTCTTTTTTTGGTCGTTGGATAACATATATCAAAAAAATACCACCGAATTGAGAACCTCCTCCTTTTTTGAAGGCGGTAAAAAACCTATGGTGGGAATCCTGTACTTAGTTTGATCGGTCCCTTACAGCCGCACTCATAGACGTCACTGAGTATTACTTAAAGTTGGTGGTGTCACGACATTACTAACTTAAGAGATGTCAATATACTGAGTGCTGATTATCTTTTAACGCACGTCTCTGAGTTCGACTGTTTGCTTAGTGGAGTTGTGATTTTTTCAAAATTATAATCGAAATTGTAGCTCATAGGTTATTTTAGTTTCTAAGTATAATGAGTTCAATATTTTAATTTTAAGATATTCAGAAAATGTAATGGAAAAACATTATTAATTAAACATTATAACATTTATTCACAAAGAAAATTACACCTAATACAGTATTCACAATATTTACGAAATACACATGAAACAGTTGAGCTATCTACAAACCATGCAAACGATTTATAGATATAGTAGGTGCCAAATAACACGGCAATACAGGTCATTCACCCACCTTCACCACGATGTCGCAAAATTCAATTTATGTATGGTAAACAAACAGTTCTACGAGATTCGAGCGATACCGTCTTAGCGACAGGTTTGTATGGAAAGCGACAGAATTAGCCATACATAAATTGAATTTTGCGACATCGTGGTCAAGGTGGGTGAATGACCTGTATTGCCGTGTTATTTAGCACCTACTATAGCTCAACTGGTCCAAATCAGTAGCAATCGGAAGCGTGTCCAAGACACTGGCTGCATTGCCGCGCTGAATAGCAATGCTGATACGCTGGCCTAGATAATCACCAGCACTCGGGTTTAAGATATTTATTGTCAATCTGACAACTGAAGGTTTAAGTTCAGAGCAACGTTGTTTAATTTGTTACATGTAAAAAATAATGTTGCTATTATCACTACCGTAAAGCAAAACCAGCGGGCCTAAGATGCGCACGCGAGATATTTGTCATGTCGTTCTGTCAAAATGTAAGCATTTTGTACTAGTTTAGTAACTATTGCATTATCTGTGGTAATGGTGTCGACAAAACGCGCCATAATGTACACTTTTGACACTTGTTAGTCGTCGTACCTCTCTGAGGACGAGATAATAGTCATGCAGAAATGTCAAAAGTTGAAAATTCAAAGGCGCGGTTTCTCGACAACATTACCACAGATAATGCAATAGTTCAGGAACTGGGTGCAAATTGCTTACATCGATTTTTATTGAGAATTGTCAAAAAAAGATCTTGAGTATCGATTCAGATTGAGCATGGTTTTAGCATTCAAGCCCTTATATTCAAGATTCAAGATAATCTATAAATCTCACAAAATGGCATCAAATAATTTACCATGGTTTTTCGGAAATCAAAAAATACTACAGAAAAATACGGTACTTTACTATGAATAATATAAAACATAAAAAAATGTTTTTTATCAAACCGAAAAACTAAAAAATACAAATTATAAAGATTAATTGCTATTAAATATTGTTTAAAATTTATTTACTAATAAATTGATTCCAAGCGAACATCGAATGGATTTTAGCAAATAAGAATATTAAAAATCAATTTTATAATATTTATGCCGTTTGTAACGAGGCAGCCAAATTGTAGTATTGATGTAGAAATAGCTAACTGCTTGATAACTTTGTATTAGTTATCGGAGGCTTATCAAGCAATAGCATGCTGACTTTTGCATCCACCAGAGTTAAGCTCTGTTGCTGTATGTTTGAAATACACAAATGGGAATCATTTAAAATTAAAATGAACGATCCCTGTTCGTAGATTTCAAACATATGTTTAACAACGTAGCAAAGTCAAAGTCAAAGTCAAAAATCTTTTATTCAATAAAATCTCACTGATCACTTTGAATCGTCATTACGTTTTGTATGATTAGGTATGATTACATATTTTTTTTATTGGATGAGTTGGAGCTAGTTCGTCCCAAGCTTGTTTGTCTTCTAAATAATCACATATTTTATAGTATGCTTTTAAAAGAAGTCTCTGTTTTATTACGTTTTTGAACTTGCCAATCGACAACTGAGACACATCACTTGGGATTTTGTTAAAGAAGCGTACACATTGCCCTTTGAAAGATTTACTAATTTTTGTGAGCCTAGTGGTGGGAACAGCGAGTTTGTCTTTATTTCTAGTGTTAACATTATGATTATCACTTTTTTTTTTTTTTGACTTTGACATTGATCTTACGGCCCTAAGGAGAATAAAGGCGATGTTGCCGTGGCTTTAAGTCCGCGGCAATAATGCCGGCAGCGGCATGGGCATAGTGTGAACGCGGTATATGGATATGTTTGTATGGTGGAAAAGCACCCATGAACTATTTGAAGAACAAGAAAATAAGATATAATAAAGCTTTGTAAAGAAACAATTAGTATCATTCACAGTAGTCTATAAGCATTTGATAACTAAAACGATTTTATCAAGCGATTTTAGTTTTTGTATACTTACCTATTTAGAATATTTTAGTATTTACAGATGGCGTTAGAATAGTATTTTTTATTCAGGAAAAGTTATTTGAAAAAGAACCCACCTGATTTTAAGCAGTTATCTGTACTTACCATGGTTATATTAGTTACTAGCTGTGCCCGCGACTTCCGCGTGGAATAGTGGCTTTGGGTAGCATTTTTAATTACTTCCATACAACTTTTCATCCTCCCTTTTCAACCCTTTTTTCGCATTAAATTGTCCTTTCTCACTCTAGGCTCTAGACTATCTGTGTAGCAAATTTTATTTAAATCGGTTCAGTAGTTTTGTCGTGAAAGCGCGACAGACAGATTTATTTTCGCATTTATAATATAAAAAGAAGTAAGGATAAGGATTAGAAAATGATATTTTGTGTTATTTAAATACGATGCTAGCGCCACCTGTACTTTGCTTTGCGTTTTAAAATATTATGTACAGTCGATGAGAAAAATTGTACAAAATTCTATCAAAAATACTAAACTCGAGTTAGATCTGCTAACTTGCACCATACTTGTAATCTACATCGTTTGATAGAAAATTCAACAAATGCACTGATTAGATTTTTTTGCCGTAAATAATAGTAGATTATTAGTAGATTACATCGGGCCTTATGTCAAGTGGGCTCTTGAATCCCGATGTCACGGGGATCCTAGTTTTTCGGTTGGATTTCCATGACATGTAATCGGGCGTTGTCGTGCAGCAAATGTGAAAATAAATATTCGTAGACATTTCACACAATGTCCTCTAGTCCCACACTAAGCAAAGCTTGTACTATGAGAACTAGATTGCTGTTAGAATACAAAATCTATCATTGTTTTCAAATGGTTAAATGCTGCGATTTATGCCATCGACTGTACAGTAAATAGTTTGATATAAATGTTTTGGATTAAATACTCAAATATTGCCTAAATATACCCAACGTTTATATTATTAAGGTGCGTTTCCATGCTTGCCAAGGCTTGACAAGCATCCACAACGCACAGGCGTCCATAAATCTCGCTTGGCATTTGGAAGTCGTTTACACGCTTGTGAATGCGTCAGTGTGCTACGTACACATCCAAGCATGGCGGACACCTTTATGGTTAACGTCTTTGGGGTTCCAGATACACGTTTCGATCTGGTAATATTCCAAAAACGATAAACTCTCTTCGTTCGACCAGCCACTAATTTTGAAGTCATAACTAGAGGTGCGTTCGTCGCGAGATCACAGCGGCTACTAGCGTCCACAAGCTCACGCAAGGCAAGCCAAACGCCCTCTTTATACGCTTGTGCTTATGGACGCTGGTCAAGCCTTGCCAAGCATGGAAACGCACCATTATATTTACCTATACAGGGTGTAAGAGACCACTACCGAAAACTTTTGAGAGTTAACAACCTACGTCCTATACACGACCAATTTGCACTGCTTTTTGTTGTCTTGCAGTTTCTGTGAAAAGTAGAGTATTATCCTCGGGGACAAAGCTGTCTCAGTCCCGGCGACATTGAATCCCTCTGTCACTACGGAAGTATCTTATATCTAGTTAACTATTAATTTGGAAACAATAGTGCGGGCGCGAAGTATGCTGTTCTATACAAAACGCAATATTTCCGTGTCGAAAATGCGTGAACAGTTTTTTTTCCGTTACAGCATGCTTAGTGTCTTCGTTTTACGTATACTACAAAGTTCACGTAAACCATATTTTTGTATAAAGATTGAGCAGCGGGTAGTTTACAAAACGGATGATTCTCCATACAAAATTATAGTTTACCTACATGACTTTGTAGTAAACGTCAAATGTATACAATAAGGAACCCTTTGGAGTTTTCATGAGTGGTCTTTTTGTACCCTCTTTAATACAGTAGAATAAGTACTTAACATAGTATTTCAGAACTTTGCTATTTATTAGCTTACGAGTATGATAAGATTTAGTTGTAAGTATGTGTCTGAATATTCATAGAAAAACTTCAAAATACTGAAAAGTTTAGTTTTTCATGAGGCAAAGTGATGGAATAATCATCTGATAATAAGCGATTACCTCCGCTTATAAAAATGCATTACCTTACAGTACACGTCCGCTGAGGACATGATCTGTGGCGTGTTCATAGATTAATTCATAGCTATAACTATCGCCATCCCTTACCACAGTGACCGAGCGAGTGTGTGGTGTTTCAAGAATCACATTTCAGTATTCGGACGACACATTTTTGAACAATAAATTATCGATTTGTAGCCAATTCTTACGCAAAGTGAAGTAACTTCTCATAAAAATAATCGAGCCACTTCTAAAGTTGTGTTTTGATTACAAAGTTGAACTACTAGAAAACGCATAAAGCATTTTTCAATGAGGAATTGCTTTGCTTTGAAATAATATACCAGTATTACATACAAAATTAAATGTCTATTCAAATTTTCGTCAAACAAAACTAAAAATGCAGGGGAGGCAATATTTTTTTAAAAAGATGTAGGGTATATTTCACTCATTTTATATAATATAGGCAAGTTACCTAACTTCTTGTTGATACTTCTTGTTTCAAAATAACTGTTTTCTCGCTTCCTACCACTAATGCCACTTCAACAGATTAGTTGGACGATCCATGGATGTTTGTATCCATTTTTGTTTGTTTGTTTTTTCTTTGGGAAGATCTATACAATATGTAGATTGACTAACAAACCTGTGGAGTAGAACGTAATGGCTTTCATTCCATTCCTCCTCATATCGGACACATACTAGTTTAATTAGAATAAACTCGTGATTTATTTATTTCTTACGTATCCACATTTTATACCCGGCAGCTACTTTATGTAATTGCATTTTCCAATTTTTTACGAAATATTTAGAATACCTAGGTGTTTGTAGTCTTTATTAAATAAAATTATATTATCCCAAAATATTCGTATCATTTTTCCTACGTACTCAAACTTAGGTTTATTCCATCCAGTCCTACCAGTAGTTCGATTATCTGTTTGGACAAAAATATTCCGAATTGTTAGACTAATCGAACATTTTGGATACACACAGAGTTTACAGTAAAAATGTTGTAGGTAGAGTCCTTTCCATGAAAGAAGTCCCGCAGACGCGGCGCTGTAGACGACCTTAAGTATTATTTCTCGGGCAGCACTTTTATCAACTTTAGGCATTGAAAACAAGACTTTGATCACAGAAACCAAATAAAAACGCACTAGCATCCGAACACATTAACAGCACCTGACAACTAATTTAAAATTTAGTTCAGGAAATTTCCGCGGGACTTCTTTCATGAAAAGGACTAGTATTTTTCAATAAATACATTCTGTAGGACAATGAGGGGAAGACGTTAAGCGTAATTGAATTCGCACACAACGATTTCTTCCAGACGACCAGTTACTAACCTAGGCACATAGATTCAGGGACTTCCAAAGCAAGGAACTAGTTCACCGCGAGGTCGCGGCTTCATGCAGTCGGTCTAAACTGCTTGAAGCAGTCCGTTGTACGGCCGCCCTAAATTCTATAGGCTTATTAATATATTTTTTTAAGTAATACGCATTATTTTCTACAAAATTATTTTATTCTCCATCAGAAATGACGCTCTTAAAAATAAAAATATCAATCAAAAACTGTATGTACACTACTAAATAAAATAATTGATTGTGCACTGATAGCTTATTGTTATAAGCAGAGGATAACCGCTTAACATTAGTTGGTCTATCTGCTTGTCACATCTTATAGAAAAAATATTAACAAGTGTCTCTTACATACTACTCGTAGGTACATGGAACTGAAACGTAGGTACATTTACATTCCTACTCTGTACGTATGAGTGCGTAAATCGGTTTTGTTTTTAGCCTAACCTATATCATGCCTACTTGTAAAGGCACCGTTCATTCTAGGCAAACCGTTTGCACAAATCTATGCTTACGAGATTAAAGCATAGATTTTTATTTACATACACAGTGACATAATAGGCTTAAATGCAGCTTGAGTATCTAAACTTCAATGTATCATTGAATAAGGCACATGGGCTTCTCAAAGTGACAGAGGTTTCTCAACGTTAGTGACTCGCTTTGCTCGCCTCTTGCGTCAATCGGCTCGCTTAGCTCACCACTCATTTCAATTGTACATGTTGGTAATTATTAGGGATAGCTTGCTGCGCTCTCCGCGTTTTAAAAATTAGTCTCTAGCTAGTCTAATCGTTACTTGAGCTCACTTGTACGTTTTGTAACTTATCGTTGGCAAAATATATATCAATCTTCGGCGCTTGTTTTCCAACGCTAGGCTGGTATTCTTCAACTAGGACTTTCTCCAATTTGAACTCTTTCTCATGATGCTTCCTCATGTGAATATGGAGTGATAGAATCCTGAATTGGAAGGAGCACATTTTGCATTCTATGTACTCTTTCGGATCTAACGGCACGTGTTTTGAAATATGCTTGTAGCAAGAACTTTGGTTTAAGAAGTAAACATTGCATTGGCTACATTTGTATAGTTTTATGCCATCGCTAACAGACGCGGTGGGTTTCTTCTGCGTAAGCTTAACTTCTGCAGCATGGGACTTTCTGTGAACCTCCTGTACAGTAATTATTTTCGTATTCCGACTATGATGCTTACATAGATGACTTACTAATATATCCGTTGGGAAAAGTAGTCCACATTTACTGCATTTCTCTTTGGATATGTTTTTAGAACTATCACAGGTTTCTGTGTGTTTTTCTACGGATTTCAACGAAGTGTAGTGTAGTCCACAATCACATTTGTATAGTTTAGCGGTTTTATTGTCCGTTTGTTCCGTATCATTGCTTTCAATGCTAAGTAAGGTTCGCGTAGAACTATTTAAAGTTGTACGCCCTTTCAATTTAGTAGGATTCTTACTACTTTTAGTATCTAGTGTCTCGAAACTGTTAACTGAGGAACAGTGCGATGAATTGGGGCTTTCTGATTCAATTTCAGAATCTTCTGGACTAGTCAGTTCTTTTTTAACTCTTATAGAATTCACCTTTTTACCACGCTTGTTTGTTCTTTTTGAATCCGTTTTGCGTCTATAACCATACGTAGGTTTGTCGACGCCTTCGGGCGTCGGTTCGAATAAAATAACTTTTATGTTTTTGGCCCTAAACTCCGGACATCTGTTATGCCTCGCGGCGTGAACTGACTTTTGCCTGAATGAAAAGTTCTGTTTGCATATCTTGCAGAACACGATGTGGTGGTCGGGTGCGCAAATATGAAAGTCCTGATTGTATCTGACATGGACGCATACAGTACATTCCTTACACCTGTACAGTACAAACTGTGCACTTTTCTCGGTTGTTTTATTCTTTGCTTTAAACTCTGGTTTTTTTATGACAGCTTTTGCTTTACATTTATATTTGTTCAACGCCTGCGCGTTCAAAGCCTGCTTAGTGCCATCAGGTTTCACGAAATGTACAATTCTGAATTCCTCCTGTTTAATTCCCTTCATATGTAGTTGATTGTGAAAGTCTAGCGTGGCGGCCGAGTCGAACGCGACTTCGCAATCTTTACAGAAATGTGAGGAGACCTTGCATTTTGCTCTGACGTGATTCAGTATATCATTGTTATCGTAGGAGACATGACAGTTGCTGCAGCAGTACACGGTGAACTCTGGGAGGCCGTCTTTGATTAGTTTCATTTTCAGACTCCTCTCGCTCCCGAAGACGCTTCGGTCTATGATCTGGCGGATGTCCTTTTCTGGGAGAGTCTCGAACATTTGGAACCACGCTTCGTCCAGCAAGTTTTCGGGTGCGTACTTTAATATTTTAAAATCCTTGTAGACTAGAGGCATTCGAGAATGGAGCGCACTGTGTTTCGACCAGCAGCTCTCCTCAAATTTGAGGTTGCAAATGTAGCATTTGATGGTATTAGGATGCGGTTCTTTTTTCAGATGCGACTGGCTGTGTTCCACCGCTTTGTTGTAGAGATCTGTGACCAAATCGCATTTTCCGCAGATGAATAGAATGTTCCACATCGCGTTTAGAGATTCGTACTTCATTATCAGCTCGGGAATTATTTTAGGGCGGCTTTTGACGGCTTTAGGTGGAGCAGAAAATACTCGATGGATCTGCAAATGGACCTCCAACGCTGAGTTTTCGAATTTATCTCCGCAGACTTCACAATTTTCGTAATCTTCTCCGCAAATATGGTTTCGAATGCTGTTGCGATGCAGAAAGTGTATTTGACACTTGTTGCAGCACGGGTACTTCGGGATCGGGGGAGTGATACGCTTCAGGGTCGCGAAGTCGTAGAATTCAAAGTTATTGATAGTCAATTTCTTTATGGTGTGCAGCTTTTCGTGGCCCAAGCGAGTCTTAGCGAACACCCGCAAACCACAATACTGACAATTTGAGAAAGTGTACCTCCTGCTTTTGACGCATTTCTTACTTAAATGCAATTTGTTGGATTTAGCAGTTCGTAGGCTTCTTCTAGATAGAAAACTCTTGCAGTGTTTGCAGAAGTATAGTTTCAGTTTTTCGCGCTCGAATCGCAGTTTGTTTACAGTTTTCGTTGTCTCTGCCCTTCCCGGTTCAGTTTTTATCGTAATTTTTGGTTCTTGTTTTATCTTTTTAGCTCCTAGCGGATTTGTTTTCGCTATATTTTTAGATGTTTTCTTAGTTTTAGCATCTTTAGCATCGGCATAATCGATTAGTATGAAATCTTTCTTTTTAAGTTTCATAACGTCGTGTTTTCTGGTGTGTTCTGCTAGTTTATGGCTTGGAAATAGAATGTCACATATTTTGCATTTCGCGGTTGTTATTTTCCCGCATTTGGCGAGATGTCTCTTCAACATGATGTATTCAAAGTACACGTTGCACTTTACGCATTTGCATAGCGCTCTTTCGTACGTGTTTTTGGTGAGTTTGTATATTTTGATTTTATTGCTGAGCTCGTGTTGTTTCTTGTGGCTGTTTTCGTCAACTTTGCGTAGTTTTTTCTTGCAAGTTGGGCACGACCAAATAGTTCTGGTGTATATAGCTTTTTCATTACACTTGTTACCCGAGAAATGAGCTTGTCCAGCGAGGGCGGTCGTAAAATGTATTTCACATTTGGAGCATTGAAAGAGGGCTGAGGTTGGTATTAGTTGGAAAGATTCCTTTTCCATTTTAGCCTTACTATTATCGTCTTCGTAAGTAAGTTTGTCTTTGGAGTTGTTTGGATTTGCTCTTTTACTCGGCAGTTTTTTGAGCAATTCGTTGATTGGAGTTTCCGGATGGGCTACTCTATGTCCGCGCGCTAGACTGTACGAATCAAATATATCACTGCATATCAAACACTTGTACCTACATTGTTTTGTATTATCTTCCTTCGGTTCCTTCTTTACTTCTACCGTCTTAACTTTAGACGTTGGTTTATTTGTAATGTTTTCTATAGTCAAACAACGTTTCAACTTGTTTGGATCACGTTTCAAGTTTAACATTTTCCGAAGTATAGGATTATCGCGACTTTTCTTAGCTTTTAAGTACTTTCTTGGCTGCTCTATTTTAATATGTATTTCATTATGATTGACCAAGTCATTTTGATTTTGAAACGTTAAGTCACAGATGTTGCATGTATATTGTTTAGCGGGCAGTAGTTTATACAAATGCTTAATAAGTGTTGTATGATCTTTAAAAGTCACATTACAATGGTTACAGTATGTAGAGTTAGATATATCATTACCTATGTCATTTTTATTTGCAGTACTCTTCTTAGCAACGTTTACGGAGCTTAAAGCTGTGCTTTTGACCGCTCTGTTGGAGTTGATTGGAGCAAGTAGTGAGTGAGCCGTCATACGATGAGCGTCTAAGGCATTCGGAGTAGTAAAAAGTGTCTTGCAATCGCTACAATAACTTTGACTATGATTAAGATGTACACTCCAATCATCTAACAATACCACTAAATAGGATTTTTTGTTGATTATATTTAAGTTACCCTGTGTGTTTGGACTAGGTTTGGATCCTAAAATAATCTTATTTTTAAAATGGTAGATATCCTCCGGCGGTAGTTCATCATTATTGTATGTTTCTTCTAGTAATGTTTCATCAAAGTCGTTGGACATTTCTGGTTCATACTCTATTTCTTCTTTTACACTTATTTGATGATAGTCTACCGCCTCCTCATTTGAATATTTCGAATCTTCATCAATATTGGGATTTAGCATATCTCTATCCAATTCCTTTTCTATAGATTCGTGAATTTTACTGAATTCTTGTGTCTCTTCAATACTTTCATCGTTTTCCTCACGAGTTTCTTCAATAATTCCATCATTTTTTTCAGGAGTTTCTTCTATAAACCTTTCATCGTTTTCTGCTACTTCTTCAATGAATCCATCATTGTTCTCAGGACTCTGAACAGTTAATGCATCATTACTTTCGGGACTTTCTTCAACAAATCTATTAAAATTTTCTGATACTTCTTCAATGAACCTATTATCTTTTTCTAGTACTTTTTTAATAAATCCATCCTCATTTGTTAAACCTTCAATGAATCCAGTATTGTTTTCTTTAACTTTTTCAAATAAATTATCTTTGTCCAGGACTGGCCCAATGAATCCAGCATCTGTTCCTAAGATTTCCTCGATGAAGTCATTGCTATATTCTGGTAGTTCTTGAAATTGATCCATATTCTTTGGGGCATTTTGCATCAATTGATGCATGTTATTGAAAGCATCTTCAAATAATCCAACAGCATTTGAGGTATTTTCAATAAATACAACACCATTTGTACCCTGGTCCTCATCATCAGATATTTGATGAATGTTTCCACTTAACTCTGATATTGGATTATTGCACTCAAGATCTTCACTTGTTTTTGGGATCTCTTCAAAATCTACATCCACAAATTCAGCTGTTTTTTTTTTGTTTTCCTTAATTTTAGCAGAATTTCGCAGTTCATCGTTTTCATCTTCTGAAATTACTTGTACATCATTAACTTCATGTTCTTCATCATTTTTTTCTTCTAGTTGAGAATCAATCACTACCGCTGGCACATCATCAGGTTCACTATCAGATATTTCATGAGTTTCTCTATCATTTTTATCAATAATTCCTGAATCTCCTGAATTATTATCTGTAAAATGCTCTTCATCATTGTCACACTCCTGAGCTGCTTTTGATAAATCATCTTCTGTGATATCTTCTAAATCATTGTCAGCATACTCCAGTCGCTCTTCAAGTAGGTTTTCTACTTCTAAATTTGTTGGCTCATCGAGGAAAGAAGCTGCAATAAGACCAAATATGTACTTTTCAATATTAACCTTCTGGGAGTCAGTTGGATGACTCGCTGCCACACCCAGAGACAACACACAAAATAAGTATTACTTATTCTACTTTAAAATATTATCAACCTGATAGTTTTTATGTATGGATGTATGGATGTTTGTAAAATACTGAGCCAATTTAGATGAACTATATGTTAATCCAGGTCACAGACAATATATATTCCAAATATATTGTCTGTGACCTGGATTAACATATAGACTACTTTTTATCTCGGAAAACTAACGGGATCCAACGGGACGAAGGTAGTAATATATATTTTTGTTGTCTCTGAAGTGTGGCAGTCAGTGCAGTTCTGTTTGGTATATAAAAATTACCACTTTGTCTAGAAATTGCATTTTAAATGCCTGTCTTCTATGGACTTATACATAAGTATATACATGTGTCGTAATAGGTTCCTCAAAATAATGCCTGACTTCTCAGCTCAGTTTAAAGCTTTATCTACTGCTCTGTAGGTTGTGGGTTCGATACCCAGACAATTCACATAATTATAACAGTTATGGCCGAATACTCAAACGCCACTCAATTTAAGTTCCGCTTAAATTATTGCCATCTCTTACAAATGAGTAATGTCAAATAGAGGCAGAGCAATTTTAAGTGGTGCTCAAACAATGACTTTGAGTATTTCAGCCTTAGATCTAAAAATGCCATTAATGCCGATAGCTTGTCAATAATCATTACCTTCTGCTCCCGAAGATTGTAAATGGATCTGTATTTTGGAGAGGTCGGGAAACAGAGCTTTCACCTGAGGATGTTCCAGGATATCATGCTCCTCTATATCAATTTCATCATCCATTTCCACGATTAGCTGGAATGGAAATGAAAAACATTATGGTGACATACTTTGTGATGCTTTTCATCTATACTCCGTTCGCAGAGACAAGCTAATACAAATGAACAGGATAGAGCGCGCGCTCTCTTGCACTATTGTATGAAAATGAACAGGATAGAGCCTTGATAGAGCGCGCGCTTTCTTGCACTATTGTATGAAAATGAACAGGATAGAGCCTTGATAGAGCGCGCGCTTTCTTGCACTATTGTATGAAAATGAACAGGATAGAGCCTTGATAGAGCGCGCGCTTTCTTGCACTATTGTATGAAAATGAACAGGATAGAGCCTTAATAGAGCGCGCGCTTTCTTGCACTATTGTATGAAAATGAACAGGATAGAGCCTTGATAGAGCGCGCGCTTTCTTGCACTATTGTATGAAAATGAACAGGATAGAGCCTTGATAGAGCGCGCGCTTTCTTGCACTATTGTATGAAAATGAACAGGATAGAGCCTTGATAGAGCGCGCGCTTTCTTGCACTATTGTATGAAAATGAACAGGATGGGACGATTTCCCTATTAGCTTGTATCCGCGAATGGAGTATAGTTACAAGCGCTTGTGGTTAAGGCTTGCTTAGTCAATCTTCACCGATTATCTTAGTTAAGCAATGTTTTGGGCGGTCACTATTAAGATGGGTGATGGTTAGTGGAACTTACATCGCTACCGCTCTTTGGAGGGCACCGTTAACAGTCGGTACCAGCTCTAGCAGCCGGTAAGCCATGACGGAGGCAACCTAGAAGCTCTATCACCAGAGTTCGCCACTAACTCATACGAGCTTGCTTGCTTTACCTAGTTACAGATCCAAGCATGTGAGAAACAGATCATAGGACTCAAGAAGACTCGCATGTTTGATGACCTAGATAGAAGACCAAAGGTATTCTTGGAATTGTAATGGGTAAAACCAAAATGGTTTTGTATGCGATTCGCTAGCAGTTTACGGATTGTCTTCCCCTTAAGTAGGTAGGTATGAACAAGTAAAAAATTGATGATGGAAAAAAAACTTTATTGCAAAGGTAGGCTGTCTTGGAAATTCATTTGGTAGGTAACAGTATAGGTATTTGGTTGAATTATGCACAGCATTGCATGTTTTGAAGGTAAATAATTTAGCATTGCGAAAGCCAAGCTCTGCATTACAACATTTTTGAAATAGGTAAGTATGTACCTAATTCGTTGGGACGTAATTATTAGAACTTCCTTCTTTCTTGGCAAAACCAGTAATAGTAGGTAATCGTTTTGGATCAACACTGCTGATACTGATAGTTGAACATGCTACAACCTACTTGTTGCTGGTTGAGTGTTGTTTGTGATACCTACCCACGACGACACTGGGAATCCTACCAGAACGAGGACAGAAGTATTACAAACATACCTATTTTGTAAACCACAGAAATCGTGAAGGTTTACCAAGATGGCATTACAAAACAAAATAACGCACTCTACTTCGTACGAAACTCACGAGTATACTGAAGCTATAGACTAACTAAGCTAACTCATATCAAAGCCGTGAAAAGAAATAAAATAAACTTGTAGGTACGACCCCGATTAAAACGAAAAATATAGAGAAAAAAAATGAATAAAATGAAACGAAACGAAGACTAGAATGAAATAGAATCACAAGAAAGAAGTATGCACAGAAAATAAATATCACAGGTAAAAAATACCTTGGCTGGTCTTATTTTTAAGACCTAAATGTTTTTTTAACACAGACTGGTCTATCAAATTTAGGTTTTTGACGCCCCGCTAAAAACAATTATGCTGGCTGATGTTATTTTTACGAAACACACTATCAACAAACGAAATAGTAAACATTGAAATCAAATCTGTGGATTGTCAACAGCGCCATCTGTCGGTGAGTAGCTGATCTTATCGGGATTATTTCAGTTCACTCTTGCTCTTTATCATCCTACTCGTGATCCTACCTATCCTAATAATCTATCTGCCTGTGCTCTTATTCATTCAAAAACTGTTCTCATGAACCAAACAGTCTAATAAGTAATAGTCATGAACTCTGGTTTAGCAGTTGTTTACTTCGTTTACTTACAAAAAATCAATAAGCAAGAGTAGCAAATTATTAAATCGCTCCTAAGTTTTGAGCTACAAACAAGCGCTAGCTGTAAAAAGCTGGCACAGATATGTCTACTACTGTCTGCCGAGTCTGTCTTGGCAGTGGAGTGCGGATGCTTCGAATCGAAGATCTTTGTCTCCTGGATATATACGAAAAGCTTTCCAACACAAAGGTAAACAAATTGATCTGTGCAACTAATCTTAGCATCTTCCAAAGTACCTATACAGGTTTCATGCAAACATTCCATTCTGGTCTTGTCATAGAAGTTTCACGCCGGTCTGAAAATAGCTGCAAAATATATTTTTTTAAAACTTCTTTGCACCTATAGTCACTACCTACCTTGTTTGTTCTGTGTGTGGCTTTTGTATTTAATATATATTAAAAGTACTTCGATTGTTTTTACTAGACAAATGTATACATAAATCAGCAATCTAGTAGGTACCAGTGGTACCTTAAAGGGTGTTGTTTGAAATAAGTATCTATAAATATTTATTTATTGTTTCAAAAATAGTGTTTTTATTAAAAGTGTTTTAACAATTATTTCAGCTAACGGGTGATGGGTGGCCACATACCCTATGCTATGTGTGTGCCGCTCAGCTGCAGCGATCTGCCAAGTTTGCTGCAGAGGCAAGCAGAGCTGAGAAATTCCTTAAAGACCTAGTGCAGAGTAAAATGGAGGTATGTATTATGAAATAAGTCAGTTTTTTAGGAATATTTATTTATTTATTTCGTTAATACTTTATTGCACAAAATTATAAATTTGTTACAAAGGGTGGACTTAATGCTGAAAGCATTGTCTGCCAGCCAACCCAAATGTGTGGTGTAATGAGGAGGTCCTATAATATCAGACCTATAGGTGCACCTACCAGTAATGATCTACCAATAACAATTTCTCTTAATTTCCAGGTGACCCATGAGACAGTTGCTTCACTAAATATAGGAATCTCACAGAGCTTGTCCTTCCACACCTTAAAATCTACCTCATTCAATGGCTACTCTATAGACCCCAGCTTTGAGATGATGAATGAAGTGGTTGTGAAACAAGAAAAAAGTCCAATTGCATCTCCTAAACATGAAAGCTCATATGAAATTGATTTACCAGCAGAAATAAAAAAAATTAACAGCTGTGATGTATGCCAAAAACATTGTATGACAAAGCAAGAATTGATTACCCATTTGAAAACCCATGATATAAAAAGTAAAACAAGAGATGCAGTATGTAAAATTTGCAATAAAGACTTCTCTAACCCTAAATCACTCAAACAACATGAAACTATACACACTGGTGCTAAACCTTTTGTCTGCAAAGAATGTAGTACAGCATTCAGACTCAAACAAAGCTTACAACACCATGAAATAATTCAACATTCTGGAGAAAAGAGATTTACTTGTGACGTATGCAATAAATCCTTCTTTTTCAAAAAAGGATTGGCTGTGCACAAACAATCTCCAAAATGTCACAGTCGCTCATACAAACCCTACACTTGTAGAAGATGTGACAGCACTTTTAAGGAACTCAATGAACTTAGAGAACATAGACGAACCCATATTGGGGAACGTCAGTATGGCTGCAATAAATGTGATATGACATTCACTCAAAACAGTTATCTAAGGAGCCATAGCAAACATGTACACTCCACAGCGGCTCCATACTCCTGCCATAAATGCAGCAAGAAGTACAAAAGATTCAACTCATTGGAAATACACATGAAAAGTCATACTAAAGAACAAATGCTTGAGTGCAAAATATGTGGTTTAAACTTTTTACACATTGCTTCATTAAGGAGACATACGCGGCGGCATGAAGGAGGGCTAAAAAAGTCCTCTTCTGATGAGTACCCATACTGCTGTGACCGATGTAGCAAGAAGTTTAAGTGCAGGGGGCATTTAAAAGCTCATTTCCGAACCCACACGGGCGAAAAGCCCTTCACTTGTGAAACATGCGGTAAACGATTCAACCAACCTGGAAGCCTGCGTTTGCACTTGAAAATACACTTCGGGGAGAAGTCATTCTCTTGTGAAATATGTGGAAAAACTTTCCTCCTTAAATGTAATTTAAAATACCACCTTCAAGTTCACATGGAAGTTAAACCCTACTCATGTGATAGATGTGAAATGAAGTTTAGTTTTAAATGCGCCATGGTGCAGCATATTAAACGAATTCACACCGAAGTTAAAGCGTTCGCATGTAAACAATGCGGTAAATCATATGATTTGGAATCAGATCTAGCGAAGCATCTATCACGTCACGCGGCAGAACGTATCTACTCGTGCGAAATATGCCTTAAGAAATACAAAACAGTTGACAGGTTAAAGCGACATACAAAAACCCATTCAACGGAGACGCCCTATGCTTGCGATAGATGTAATAAAGCTTTTAAGTTAGTGAGGTACTTGCAACAACATAAGAAAACTGCAGCATGTCGCGCGATATCAGCCAGTACTGCCACAGTTGAGCAGAGTATTTAAATTCAGCAAATCTCTTAGTAGACCTTTCAGGCCTATTTCGACCAAGTCCAAATATCAATAAATTTCTGTCCTTGTTTTTGACAAGTTAAAGAGTAGACGGATAGTATTTTAACTGACGAATTGTTTCTCTCGTTTCTTTCACTCAACCTGCTGTGCTATAAGTTATTGGTTCGATCCCCACAAAAACAACAGATGTGTTATAAACATACATATTTATCCTGTGTTTACTAGTATGCACCTAGTTAGTTATTTACTTTGTACCTACTGTGAAAGAATAATAATGTAATGTGAATAGTAGAAAGTAGCATTATTGTGTTATTATGTACTTAATGAAAATTGATAGAATATATAATTAGGTACAATCTCAGAAAAAATATACTTGCTGTTTTATCTGGTGGATGTTATTTTAACAAACCTATAGTCTCGAGTAGTTTTCTGTGGATTGTAAACGGCGCCATCTATCAGTGAGTAGGAATTTTAAATGAAATATCTTATCTCTGTTCACTCACTGCTCGCTCCCTACTTTAAGTAGGTAGCTATACCTATAGTTCCATGGTACCTACACCACCGAACATCTAACCTACACTACCTAGTACCTATTCATTTTTAGTCAAATTCACAGAATAAAAATCTCGTATGAAGAGGTCAAACAATTTATTCACTAAGGCCCGTATTCCGTAGCCTTACTCAAGCACTAATCCGTACTCAAGCATTTAATTTTGGAAAATACTCTAAATACAGTAAAATGTTGAACATAATTTAGAAATAACTCACAATAAAACTAAAGTAATGCAATTTAAATCATATAATAGCCCTACCCTAAAATTAAACATAGATTTTCAAAATAATCCATTAGAGACAGTTCAAACATTTAATTTACTTGGCTTAAATATTGACACGCACCTAAACTGGAAGACTCACATTGATCACATAAAAACAAAGCTTTCAAAATTTATATACGCTCTATTTCAGTTAAAATATAGTACAAACACAGAAACTGCACTGTCAGCATATTACGCATATGCTTACTCTTGGCTCAGATATGGAGTAATGCTATGTGGAAATAGTGTTAATGTAAATGAGTTATTCATCATGCTAAAAAAATGTGTAAAAATCCTAGCCCAAATGAATAACACTCAAAGCTGTAGACCCTATTTTATTAAATTTAATCTCTTGACACTTCCATCGATTTATATCATAGATGTATGCATATTTGTTTACAAAAATAAAAGTAGTTTTCTTAAAAATAGTGAAACACACAACGTAAACACCCGCCACAAGAACAAACTCTATCTACCATATTCTAGAATAAAAATGTTAAATAAAAGCCCGTATAACATGGCAGTCAAAATCTTTAATAACCTACCGTATGACATAAAAAATGAAACAAAAATAAAATCACTCATAGGAAAACTAAAATCATACCTAGTCAAAAAATGCCTTTACTCAACCGAAGACTACTTTGAAAAAGAATAATACCCACCTAAAACTAAAGTTATTAAAAATATTAACTTATATACTTACCTAGTCAAATTAGCCATAATAAATTTAAGTACATAATTAACTAGTAAAAAGTACCTACCCTAAGTAAGAACTAGTTAAGTAGTAGATAATGAAAAATGTTTAAAAATTTAGTGCATGCCCAAAGGTATGTACCTACTTATTAATTACCTACCTAAGTTTAAGCGCCCAAAACATTTGCGATACCTGGAAAAGGTGAATAAGTTGAAAAGTGCCTCCTACATATAAGACCAAATTGGAACACTTATTTATGCAAATAAACATCTTGTATCTTGATAGATTTTTGTATGAAAATCTCTACTTAAATCTATGCTTGAGTAACGATTTCTGTCTCGGAATAGGCCCGTATTCCGTAGACTTACTCAAGCACTGATCCGTACTCAAGCATAGATTTTTGTATGAAAATCCCTACTCAAATCTTCTCACTACACCACCACGTTAGGGTTGGCTGGCAGACAATGCTTTCAGCATTAAGTCCACCCTTTGTAACAAATTCATAATTTTGTGCAAAAATGTATTAAATAAATAAATAAATCTATGCTTGAGTAACGATTTCTGTCTCGGAATACGGGCCTAAATATCACTTTGTGAAATTTTTTTTGCTATGCTTTGGGATCACTTTTACGTAGGAATAAGAAATAAGGAAATTGTTAGGTTGGTACTGGTATCACAGATTAGAAAGGATGTTGTCATGTTATCATAGATATCACTGATATAAGCGACCAGCGGGCAGCGTGTGCTTTTTACTGTTTCTTACTAAAAACCATTATGCAAGAGCAGGGAGTGGCGAATACCATGATCGTATTTTATAGGGACCCATCCTAGCGTGTTTTGCTACAAACAAGCGCTAGCTATAAAAAACTGGAATAGATATGTCTACTCCTGTCTGCAGAGTCTGCCTTGGCAGTGGAATGCGGATGCTTCCAATCGAAGACCTTTGTCTTCTAGAGCTATACGAAAAGCTTTCCAACACCAAGGTAAACAAAATTATCTGTGTACTTATCTAATCTAAGCACCTTACCTACAGAAGTATACAGGCTTCATACAAAGATACAACCAGTAATATCCTAGAAGTCCACTGTAGGTAGGTAGCCTACAAGTTTCGCGACCTGACAGTGACAACTAGGTAAGTAGGTACGCAGGTACCTACCTAAAATAAAATATTTTTTACATAATTGGCTCTGCTATTCATGCTGCGTTGTGGCAAACATAGGCACAACATTATTCTGTGTCTGGGTGTTATACCTACTGTTTAAATCCCAGTGTTCCCGTATACAACTAAAGTAAGTGTAGGGACTAGAGAATGTTGCGGGAAGTAGGTATCCAAGAATATTAATCTAAGATTCGATAAAACAAATTATTTCAGCTAACTGGTGATGGATCGCCACATACCCTATGCTTTGTATGTGCCGCTCAGCTGCAGCGATCTGCCAAGTTTGCTGCCAAAGCATGCAGAGCTGAAAAATTCCTTAAAGACCTAGTGCAGAGTCAAATGGAGGTATGTATTATGAAATAGCGGTGTGGTCGAAGCCTGGAATAGGCTGCCAGAGACTATAATTAGTGCTCCAACAGTTAACACATTTAAAAACAGACTAGATAAACCAAGTGCACAGACAATATTAAGTGATATACACGTATCAGCTTTAAGCTGCCTGTGTATAAATAAATAATAATAAAAAATACGTCAGTTTCTAGGGATATCAGACATTCCTTCAGATATCTTAATAGATTAGATATGCACGTGTCCTTGCATGCAGGAATGTGGATCGCAACATCTTTCAGAATATCTAAGATTTGAGAAATATTAAAACTTACCAAATTGATCTAAACCCAAGAAAATATTGAGAACCTATCCACCTACCAGTAATGATCTACCAATAAAAATTTCTCTTAATTTCCAGGTGACTCGTGAGACAGTTGCTTCACTAAATATAGGAATCTCACAGAACTTGTCCTTCCACACCCTAAAATCCACCTCATATGATGGCTACTCTATAGACTTCATCTTTGAGATGATGAATGAAGTAGTTGTGAAACAAGAAAAAAGTCCAATTGCATCTCCTAAACATGAAGAAATTGATTTAACTGTAGGAATAAAAAAAAATTACATCTGTGATGTATGCAAAAAACATTGTTTAACAAAGCGAGAATTGATTACCCATTTGAAAACTCATGATATAAAAAGTAAAAAAAGAACTGCACTATGTAAAGTTTGCAATAAAGAATTCTCTAACGCCAAATCACTCAAACAACATGAAAGTATTCACACTGGTGCTAAACCTTTTGTCTGCAAGGAATGTGGTACAGCATTTAGACTCAAACAAACCTTACATCACCACGAAATAATTCAACATTCTGGAGAAAAGAGATTTACTTGTGATATCTGCAATAAATCCTTCTTTCTTAAAAATGGATTGGCTAAGCACAAACAATCCCTAAAATGTCACAGTCGCTCATACAAACCCTACACTTGTAGAACATGTCACAGCACTTTTAAGGAACTCAGTGAACTAAGAGAACATAGACAAACCCATATTGGGGAACATCGGTATGGCTGCAATAAGTGTGGCAAGACATTCACTCAAGATAGTTACCTAAGGAGCCATATCAAACATGTACACTCCACAGCGGCTCCATACTCCTGCCATAAATGCAGCAAGAAGTACAAAAGATTCAAGTCATTGGAAATTCACATGAAGATTCATACAAAAGAACCATTGCTTGAGTGCAAAATATGTGGTATAAAGTTTTTACACATTGCATCATTAAAGAGACATACGCGGCGGCATGAAGGAGGGCTAAAAAAGTCCTCTTCTGATGAGTACCCATACTGCTGTGACCGATGTAGCAAGAAGTTTAAGTGCAAGGATTATTTAAAAATTCATTTCCGAACCCACACAGGCGAAAAGCCCTTTGCTTGTGAAACATGCGGTAAACGATTCAACACAAGTGGAAGCCTGGGTTTGCACATGAAAATACACACAGATGAGAAGTCATGTTGTTGTGAAATATGTGGGAAGAGCTTTAGTCGTATATCTATTTTACGATACCACCGTCAAGTACACTTGGAGGTTAAACCTTACTCGTGTGATAGATGTGAAATGAAGTTCAGTTTTAAATACGCCATGGAGCAGCATATTAAACGAATGCACACGGAAGTTAAACCGTTCGCGTGTAACCAATGCGGTAAATCATATGATTTGGAATCACAACTAGAGAGGCATCTATCACTTCACACGGTAGAACACATCTACTCGTGCGAAATATGCCATAAGAAATACAAAACAAGTGACGCATTAAAACGACATATCGAAACCCATTCAACGGAGACGCCCTATGCTTGCGGTAGATGTAATAAAGCTTTTAAGTTAAAGAATTACTTGAAAGTACATATTAAGGGGTCCGCAACTTGTCGCGCGATATCGACGAATACTGCCACAGTTGAGCAGAGTTAAGCCCTTCTCCCGTTACGATACGCACAGGCGATTCAAGTATCCTGCAAGTTTCGGAAACTAGTCGCCGCCAAGTATCTCACATACATTTGAATGCAGGATACCAGTAGCGTAGTGTGCAGGCCTGCATTCAAATGTATGTGAGATACTTGGCGGCGACTAGTCTCCGAGACTTGCAGGATACTTGAATCGCCTGTGCGTATCGTAATGGGAGAAGGGCTTAGATTCCGCAAGTTTCTTTGTCAAGCCTTTTAATCCCCGCCCAAGAAAGGAAGAGGTGTTAAATAAGTTTGTTTGACGGCGTCGATGTGCGTCTGTTTGTCTATCGCCTCGTAGCTCTGAAAGTAAGGCTCCAATTTGAATGCGGCACCAAGGAGAACAGTAGGAACTAGTTTTAAGAGTGGAATACTTCAAATTCAAATCGTTTATTGAGCTTATGTTGTTAAAAAGATGTTGTACAAAAGATATTGTAGGTACCAAACATAAACCCTGTTAGGGCACAGCAATTTGTTCAGGTGTAGATAGGCACTAGGTGGCATATTTATGTATCTAGTTTTAAATATTTTAATAACTTTCATCTAGAAACTCGCGTAATGAATAAAAACAGTTTTTTATTAAATACTTTTTTGAATTTTATTTGTACATTCTCGTTTTTGATGTCATTTGGGATGTTATAATCGATTTTTACACACATTGCATAGGGTTGTTGTATACTTATTGTTAAAATACTAACAAGTACACAGGCGTTTGCATCTATACTATTATAAAACTGTAAAAAAGCCAAAAACTAATATTAAAGATATGGATTAACTAAATATGCAGATCTACTAAACAAACGATTCTGATTCCAAAAATCGAGTTTGTCTGTTTATCTGTTTGTTTGTTCGCGGATCACGCCTTAACTACTGGACCAATTTCAATGAAACTTATAACCATTCGGAAGTAATTTTTCCGGATTGAAACATACGCTATATTTTGTTGAAATGAAAGACGTGGATTCTTAGATACAGCTTGAACTCTCTAAACCAAGAGCTGCCATTTGCTACGAGGTTCATCATATGCTGGTCGACAGGTATTACGGTGGAAAGTTTCGCACGAGTACGAAGTCGCGGGTATCAGCTAGTGTTATTAGAATTATAATAAATTGAACCGATTTGATGCATTTTAGTTTTTAGGTATCCTCTAACAATAAATAAAAAAAATTACGAATTAAGCGTAAAAATCGAATTTTTTTGGTGTTTATATTTTTATGAAATGCGCTTACATAATTATTCATATAAATATTATAAACATTGCAATAATATGATTTAGCTAACTATGTATGTAATATCCTTATTGATATTAAGTAAACACTTGTCCCCTAGGTAGGACCTATAATGAATCAGTCATTGATATACACTTTATACATAGTTATGATTAGATCCTATATCTACCAGCAGGATTGACCAGCACACTACTTTAGGTTTTTTTTTACAGAATATCTCTACAATACTATGAGCGCTTCCGTGCTTCGGAGGGCACGTTAAAATGTCGGTCCCGGCTCTAGCAGTCGTTAAGCCACGACGGAGGCCCTAAGGTGGCCCAAAAACTCCGTCACCAGAGTTGGCCACTATATTTTAATGCTTTTAGACTACTCAATAACGACTACTAAGGTACGATTTCTTCAGTATTTGAAAGTTATCAATATTTGAGAATATAGTTATGTCAAACTGTTATTATTCTGATTTAAGTTTTTCCCCAGCGTGAACTGCCATGTGACTTATCAAATGAACATTCTGAATGAAAGTTTTGTTACAGATCTTGCAGGCATAGGGCTTCTCACCAGTATGTATTCTCAAATGTCTAGTCAAATGGCTTTTTTGATTGAATGTCTTGTCACAACTAGTACACGAGTGTGGTTTTTCCCCAGTATGAATTCGCATGTGACTGGTCAAATGTCCTTTTTGAATAAATGTTTTATCACAGCTACTACACGGGTACGGTTTAGCTCCTGTGTGGGTTCGCATATGCCTAGTATAATTATTTTTGTGAGTGAATGTCTTATCACATCTGTTGCAACCATACGGTTTTTCTCCGGTATGAATTCTAATATGATTAGTCAATTCGAATCTTTTCATGAATGTTTTATCACATCTTGTGCAAAAATATGGTTTTTCTTCCGTGTGAATTCGTATTTTATGTATAGCTAAATGATTTTTATGAGTGAAGGCTTCGTCGCATTTTTTGCAGGCATACGGTTTCTCGCCCGTGTGTACCCGCATGTGACTTGTCCAATGACATTTCTGAATGAACGTCTTCTCACATCGGTTGCAGGAATATGGTTTCTCCCCGGTATGAACCTTCAGGTGTCTTGTCAGATGACTTTTTAATGTAAATGGTTTGTCACAATGGTGGCAGATGAACGGTTTCTCTCCGGTGTGTGTTCGCATGTGACTTGTTAAGTTACTTGTCCAATGGAATGTCTTATTGCATATGTCGCAAGAGAATTGTTTAACTCCTGTGTGGATTCGCATGTGCCTCGACAGGAGGCCTTTTTGAATGAAGGTTTTACTACAGACATTGCAAGAAAATGGTTTCTCCCCGGTATGGATTCTCATGTGGTTTACCAGATTACTTGTCCATAGGAAGGTTCTATCACATCTGCTGCAAGCATATGGTTTTACTGCGGTGTGTATTCGCATGTGCCGTGCCAAAACGTCTTTGTGAGTGAATTTTTTGTTGCATCTACTGCACGAATATGACTTTTCTTGGTGCAATTTCATATGTTCCGCCAAGTTACTTTCTAAGTAAAACGATTTCTGACAGATATCACAATTGTAAACCGAATCATTGATATCGCTCTCAATGTTGTCAGTTTCATCTTGATTCAATTCCTGTTTGATTTCTACATCGATAAACAGAGGTTCTGATTTGCACTTTTCCACATCAACTTCAGGCTGATCTTGTTCTTCTAATCTTTCCTCTTTAACCTGCACAAATATCATTTCTGCTTGAACTGAAGTACTGGGATCTATTGAATCATCTATGATAGTTGAGGTCATTGTTGCAGATGCCGTTAAAGTTGGTGTTACATTCAAGGATTCCATAGGCACTGTATTTTTTGATATCTGAAAGAACCAAAATTCCTAATGTTGTATCTATAGTGAAGGTACTTGTCAAACCTGGGTTAGAATAATGTTTGCTAAGAACTTGTTTCCTACATCTAAGTGTCTGTTTACTGTAGTGAGCTACAAAGCTCAAAAACCTATTTAGATAACAAGATAAATCTTAATTTGTCCCCAAGTGTATAAGTAGTTTTTTGTTATCTTTTTGTGGCTATGATATCACTGCAGCCTGAAAGGCCTATTTTGATGGGCAGGCAAGTTTATGTATATACAGTAGGTAGGTATATAAGGAAAAACATTGATAGTTATAGGTACTTAATTAGGTAGGTAGGAAAACAACAATAAATATGGGGGCAAATTGGCCCGGTTTCAGCATAATGGTATAGTGTGGTCCTGGTTTTTGGACTACTTATGGAAATAATGCAGTGCATACCTCAGTGCCATTATGCAACAGATCCTTTAGGATTTTGTTGGACTTGCGAGCCATCTCAGAGAATGAATGACACCTCTGCAGCTGCCGGTGACAGATGTAGCACACTGTGCTCGGCATACCATCTGTTTCATTCAGCTATAAGTGAGAAAAACTTTTTTTATCAATACATAGGTACAACATATTATCTAGGTTATATGAGAGGCATTGATAACTTCTTACGACTAAAGAGGACGTGCCATAAGAGGCATTGCGCCCATTGCTCCACACGTAATTTTTTAGTATTAACTTAAAGTAGGTACAGCCAAAGTGGCAACAAGTTTCTCACCTCAGTGCTTGTGAGTTTTCCATAGATCTCCAGATGGAGTGTGCTAAAGTTCAATAACCTGATGTCGCTGGCCAGACAAACTCTGCAGATGGCCATGGTGGCGATTTGCATGGATGGAGCTACGTGTACTGAATAACATTGATGAACTAACAGACTTTAGGTCAATTTAGTTTTTTCTCAGCGCTATTGTGAAAACGATGATAGAGGAGAATTAAAAAACAAGAGGCGACATTCTTTCACACACACAATAATTTCTAATACACAAAAAAAAATACGCTAAACCAAAACCACATAGAAAAAAAAGACTCTTTACAAAACCACCTCTAAATACTCTCGTTCGTTCATAAAAAAAAATACTCTTCAAGAGCTCTTCCTTGATGCATTTCGGTACGTTTTTCTGTGACGTTTTTCCTATTTCTAGGTGGTAAAAAATACAGTTCATTCATGATTGAATGGTTTTGCAAACAAAATAGTAAAACAGCTACTCGACGCTAGATGGTACGGACAAAAGGTTTGACCTAGGATATAGATGTTCGGTGGGTTTGACTAGCCACTGCCGCTGTCTGATCCACGTAGTGTTTATATCCTCTATCCTGTTGTTGTTCGACGGAGGCGAGACGTAGCGTAGCTATGAGCCAAGCGAGCCGCCTATCATTTTAGCTATGAGCATATCGTTGGATCGTTGGACTAAGATGTTCTGTGAATTCATGAGCTGCGGTAGGTACGCTAGACGAGCCGAGCACGAGCGGAGCGCAAGCCGAGCCGCTCGCTCGCAGTGTCAAGTGTGGACGTGCAACGAGCCGCGTCCACGAGCGCATGTGAGCGCTACGCATATTCCTTTGTGTTCGTCAAAAAACCGACAACGGACGGAGCACTAGCCGAACGCTAGAAGCGCGCTCGTTCGAGGCTCGTAAGCCGGTCCACACTACACGAATTTCGGCTCCGCTCGTGCTCGGCTCGTCTAGCGTATACGCAGCTATAGTAGGTGCCAAATAACACCGCAATACAGGTCATTCACCCACCTTCACCACGATGTCGCAAAATTCAATTTATGAATGGCTAATTCTGTCGCTTTCCATACAAACCTGTCGCTAAAACGGTAATCGCTCGAATCTCGTAGTACTGTTTGTTTACCATACATAAATTGAATTTTGCGACATCGAGGTGAAGGTGGGCGAATGACCTGTATTGCGGTGCTATTTGGCACCTACTATATGAGCTTCTGGGACTCCAACCCGGAATCGGTTTAGGATGAAAGTAGTAGTAAGCTTATTTTATACAATCGATTCATCTTCAAACTAAATTCTGTCTACTGCCGGGCCTCTCCCAAGACGCTCCACTGAGCCCAGTCCGGTCTGATCCTATGTTTGCCATGCCAGCTACATTTCACAGATCGTCGCCCCCTTGAGTAGTTACTCAAGGGGGCGACGTTACCTAGTTAGGTAAAGAAAAAGACAGGTTATATTTCCACCTATGTTTAATTTATTTACAGTTTAAATACTACATAATAATTCTGCTCGATCTAGCGTTTGTGTGGAAGAAAAAACAATTGGTAATTTTTTTAAATGAATTCCGCTTGGTCTTATAAGTATGTATCTAACTAGACTAGACTATAACTACATAATGCAAATGAGATATTTTTCAGATCAAAATAGCTTATCTTCTAAATTATAATTTAAAACTAGCATACCTACTAGATAATACAATAAATGAATAAATCAGTTCATATGGAAATATACCTTTTAAAATAAAAAACATAGTGTTAATCCATCATATCAATTGATATTAAAGAGTAAAAAAAAATCTCGAATGGCGGGCTTATCGTTAAGAGCAGTATCTACCAGGCATTACAGTGCAGAAATAAATCTAATGTAAAAGGAACTTTGAACTTAGGTTGGTACTTTTAAATTTTCTTAATACCATAACATGCCACAGTACCTAACCTAACTACTTCTACCCACTTAGAGCAAAGCAGAGTGGTTACTTTTTAATCATCAAATTATTAACTCTGTCCTATAGAAAGTCGAAATTTGCACAGCTTATTCATTGTTCTTGGAAAGTTTTTTTTTACATTTTATAGTGCCTTCTTTGACGACGCTCATGTAGGAATGAGGCCAGTAATGGAACAAAACGGTCTCAAATGATCTCATTTAAGAGTATACACTGGCAATACAGGTTCCAATAAGAACCATAAGTATTGCCCTGTGCTTTTAGACTAGAACCTGGCAAATAAATTTTTAGGACATTTAAATATCAATAATTTATGTAAATTTACCATTGAGTATTTTACTTACAGGAATTTTTGATATGCCGCCGTAGAACGGTTCGTGTCGCGAACCTATTGCTACACTTTAAGCACGAATAGGGCTTAATACCGGCGTGAGCATTCATATGGTTTCTCAAATGTCCACGCGCTGTGAACCTAGCATTACATATATCGCAGGAAAACCTCTTTATACCTTCGTGGAAGTTTCTAATATGTGCTGTGAGTTGACCGCTTTGTTTATACCCTTTCCCACACAAATGACAAGCGTACAGTTCCCCTGTGTGTAGACGCATATGTTTCCCTAAGCTGCCTGTTTGCGTGAAAGCCATTCCGCAGATCTCACACGAAGCTACTTTCTCCCCGGTGTGAACCCGCATGTGACCTTTAAGAATTGTTTTAGTTCGGAATGTTTGGTTGCAGATCTCACACGGGTAAGGCCGTTCCCCTGTGTGAGATCTCATGTGGATTATTAGATGGGAGTTCGATGTGAGCTGTTTCTTGCAAACTTGGCAGGTTGGCCGGACTCGGGGGCGAGATGGTTGACTTGGAGCTGGTTCTTTAACGACAGGTTTTTCATCGTGCGTCTGCATGTGTTTTGTTAATGTACTGTTGAATGTGAATTTCATATCACATTTTGTGCAAGCGTATGGTTTCTCTCCTGTGTGAACTCTGGAATGCTCCTTTAAAGTGCTTTCGTCTGGGAATTTCTTTTCGCATCGCTCACACGAATAAGGCTTCTCTTGCTCGTGTGTGTGCATGTGACGTTTTAGATTCCCCGCGTGATTGAAAGCCGCATCACATTTGCTGCACGCGTAAGGTTTGACTCCAGAATGAATCCTCATATGTTTTGTCAAACTGCTCTGCACAGCGAAGGTCATATCACAGTTATTGCAGACAAAGGGCTTCACCCCTGTATGGATGCGGACGTGTCGGGTCAAAGCACTTTTGTAAGCGAAAGTTTTGTTACAGCGGTTGCAAACGAATGGGTTTTCTCTTGTATGGATTTGCATGTGCTTGTTTAAGTGATCTGGGTGGGTAAAGGCAGCATTGCAACTGTTAAAGCTACAAAAAAACGGTTTTTCGGAGTGCATTCTTATATGACTAGTCAGATATGGCTTTTTCCTGAACGTCCTGCTACATATATGGCAGGCAAATGGTCGTTCCCCGGTATGTATACTCATGTGTCCTTTCAAACTGCTTGTGTTTGAGAACAGCTTGTTACATTTCTTGCAGTAAGTGTCATAGTTATGGATCCTGAGATGTGCGAGTAGTTGTCGTTTAGTAATGAACTTTATTTGACATTCGTCGCAGTTGTAGTACAATTCTGTGCTATTTGTGTTGGTGAAAACTTCTTTCTTTATACTTTCTTGGTCGAAGTCTTCGTTCACGGAGTTCCGTTCTGTTTTGGTGCAATCTTCGTGGCTTGACTCCTGCTTGACTGCCACTTCAGAGAACATGTGCGCGGAGCCTTCTGTTGCATACCCGTCATAGGAAACACTCTCTAATGTGTTATGTGTCAAGGGTAATGTTACTTCTAACTTTAGTGAAACTATGGCGTCGCGTGTTACCTGAAATAGATTAGGAACATTGTAATTTTTAGTTTTTATATTTCAAGTCTTTTCCTTGTCTGTTGATAACCAGCATAGACTGGCCTTTACCAGGATGCTTCCTAAGCTGTTTATTATTTTATTATTAAAGTTAGATAAAATACTCTTTCTCACTATCACTACTATTACCTACCTCAAGTACCTATCTCGAAGTTTGAAACGTGATGTCTTGTGACGAACAGAATCATTGGGTTCTATGTTGGCTCAAACTCTGGTTTTGGAATAAATAATAGTAGGATACTATTATACTATTTATTATAGCGCGAAAGTTTGTAAGAATGTATAAATAAATAAAAATAAATATTCACGGACACTTAACACAACGCCTTCTAGTCCCAAACTAAGCAAAGCTTGTACGATGGGAACTAGATGGCTGATAGAATACATACATACATAATTTTTTTGTAAATACATATTTATAATACATAGAAACACCCAGACACAGAACAAACATCTATGTTTGCCACACAAATGTTTGTTCTCGGTGGGGATCGAACCCACGACCTACAGCACGGAAGGCAGAGCTACTACCGACTGAGCCATCACGCCAGCCTGTGTCCTGTATGGACGTTTGTTACTCTTTCACGCTAAACTCCTTATCCAATTTGGATGAAACTTGGAACATATATTATATGTGTCCTGGATAAACACATAGGCTACTTTTTATCCTGGAAAATCAAGGGGATCTAATGGTACGCGAAGGAAGTCGCAAGCGAAAGCTAGTCTTTAATGTAATACTCATAACCCTCTTGGTCCGCGTGGGGAAGAACATTGCGTTGTTCAGTGGTTCTATCTCACGAAGGCGGTTTAGCTGTATTTATAGTTGTGCGTGCACAATATGCACAATAAATTATTTATTTAATTATAGGAAACCTGACAGCACATAACATAGATTATGTACCTACAAAAATGGAAACAGTAGGCCAATAAAAGGTTTTCACAAGTAGAAAAGAAATAGATCTATATCTTTTCTACTTGTGAAAACCTTTTACACAGAATATACAGAAAAAATGTGACAAAAAACATAAAAGCAATAAAGCAAAAAGTATAAAAGCAGAAAGATAAGAAAGTAAAAGCATTTTGACAAAGAGTATGGAAAGGAAAAACGTTTAGTGTCAGGTCTAGTAATAGCACCGAACATCTATATCCTAGCGGAAAGAAGCCCAACACCATATGTCAGAAGTGGTTACGGTCTACGTTCACTCACCTCAGTTTTAGGGGGATTTTGTTAGAGAGCGCTAGTGCGGGAATGGCGGGAATTTGAATCCCTAGCCTAGCCCCTAGGTAGGTATTTTGTTTCCTAAGAATTTTTAAAGAACTACAAAATTTATTTCTTATTTCTGACCAGTTTGAATAACCGAGTACATAAATATGTAGATAGTTCATCTGCAAAGCCTACTGAAACTGAAACAGAGGAAAAATAAAAACAGAAAATTAACAATTTTAAACAACTTTTATATTTTAAAATAATACTAGAGTTAGATATATTAAGTTATGATAAATTAGAGATAAACTGAAATCATTCTAACTTATGTATACCTATTACAGAATCACTACAGAATCCTATTACAAATCACTAAGATCCTCTGCTATGCCTCAAAGGTTTGCTGGAAGAAAACTCTTATTACGGTTTAGCTCGCCTTTGTACATATATTTAGTTTTAACATGTTTGTTCATATTTTTTCTGCGTGCAATAATGAATTTAAGAAAGATTTTTATAACATCCCAAAACCTTCATACCTACGATATTCATCAAAGAGAAGGTCGCGGGTTAGAATCCCACTCAATTCATTAAACAAATATTTTATCTAGAACATATAGGTTCCTAGTTAACAGTTTAGTAATATTACCTATATTATTAATATACAGCTTTCATAGAAAGTGTTTTAATCGCTTAAGTAGCAATATCCCATATTGCTACATAAAGCTAAGCGTACCGACTACAATTTATATGCATAACGGCATAATATTTAATAATTACCTTTGTTTCTAACTTACTAGGGTTTACATTGACTATATCGCTAACTTCTACATAAATACCTGCAACTGGCAACTTGGTCTGCAATCGTGTCTTAGAAATATTGAGATTACAACATTTCTTTATGATATTTGATACTTTTGGGATTTTGGGATGCAATTTACACTTTTTATACAGCTCGTCATACATGTCTATGACAATACTATGTAAAACGGCATTTGCTCAAAATATTAGTAATAGATAAATTAGTTTAAACCATAATTTAACTAGATTAAATTACTAACATCACATCAATCATAAGAACAAACATTTGTAAATAGCAAACAGCAAACAAGTTTTATAACCAACAAATTTGCACTTTAATTTATCGTATTGGTACAAGTTTTTAGGTCGGAAAACTTGTTTGGATCAATGTGATAGTTTTACTGAACCTTTGCATTGTTATTCTCTCGACCCTGAAGGTCTGCAATTTCACATAATTACATTTAGTTATATTATATCTTCAAAAATGTTGAAATGTGCGAGCGTGCCTTATACATACGCCTTAATATGCTGTTTACAATGCTTAATATGTGTTGCAAAATGTTAATTTTTCTTTTCAATCTTGCACGAGACGAGACGCTTCGTCCGAAAACATTCTGTTTTTCTTACACAATATCTATTGATGCATATATAAAACACACGTTATTATCGTACTAATTACTTCTGAGCAGTGTACTTCACATTTTTGGATGAACGTAAAATTAATATTTTCCTTTAAAATATTAAGTATAATTTTTTTACATTTGGTTTGTGCGCATAATTTTCTAAATAGGTATATATTATCGAAGCACATGCCTCAATACATTTCGTTAAATCGTTGCTTGCATAGGTATGTCAACCTCTTTTTTTCATCGTACTCTTTGTTTGATACGAACAAGTGTAAAGAATTGCAGTTCTCCGTTGCAAGAGATTGTAGGCACTGAATGCAAGACGTATTTATTCTTTTTATAGTATATCCGCAAAAGTAGGCACAAGCTTGTTCTTCGCTATCTTTGATATCCGGATCATGCGTCTCAGTATTGCACTCAGCGAATATTGCAATATTTTGTCTTTCTTCTTCACCTAATATTTCATACTCCGTATCGTTTTGGACAGATGTTTTGTGAGTAAGGAAGTGGTTCAAGTTGCTCATGATTTGAATCTGATCGTCCTCACAGTGATCCATAAAAATGATCCATACAAACGTTGTTCCCCCTCACCCCTCCTTACCATTTCCACTGTAAAAAAAGGGGTCATGTTAACATCGCTCAGTGAAAAAATATTCTAAACGTTGCGTCCCGTTAAAGAAAACGACGGAATATTTTTTCATTGAGCGGTGTTCACATGACCCGTTTTCATTGACCTAAACTAACCTAACCTACTCATTTGGGAAAGTAGAACTTACCCAAAAAAAAAACCTAACCTTTGTGTTTGACTGTTTTTTGTGTCTCCGGAAAACCTGCTATTTTTTCATACTACTTTTTGCAATGACAGCGACGATCCTACAAAACTACAAACGATTAAAATCGCATTAGTAAGTAGAGTTCTTGTTGAAAGAGCTCAATCAGGGAAGTACCTACCTACTACCACAGAGTAAGTACGATCTCAATGCACTTACTCTATAGCGGCCACACTGGCCTTTCATAAAGAGTTGCCAGTTTACAGTAAATTTTAGTTCCTTGATAATTAATTTCTACTCTTTTCGATCGGACTGTACTTGCCTTCATACACACATACATAATATCTACATACGTATAGGTAAGTAAAGTTTTACGAGTAACAAAATGTTAAATCTAGCAGCAAGGTAGGTACCTACTTAGGTAACTACTCAGTAAAATTATAGTAAGTAGGTAGGGATTTACAGATATTGAAGCGCGCGGCACCACAGTAGGAATTTCTTGTGGTGCTAAAGCATCTTCAGGAATGGCAAAACGAAAGAGCTTCCTCGCCGAATAGTCTTGGAAGGCTTTTCTTGGAAAATGATCTTCGCACAGCATTTTGTGACTAGAATATAGGCTGCTCTGAAGTTCCTTGCTAGGCCGGCTCCACTTGAGTACAAAAATCGAGCCCAGGATTCACTTCTGAAAATATTATGATTTCACTTAGCTCAGCACATTGCATTGCATTGAGTTTAATGATTCTTACTCATCAATAGATTGTAATTAACTAATTTACGTAGGTCGTCAAAGAACAAAATTTTTTTGATGCTAATTATATAAGCATTGGCGTACTTACCGGTAAATATTCAAGCATCCAGGCTTTGTAAACCGATAGAACTTTATAGTTTCGTGGGTCGCTGCAGATTTTCCACATTTCACGCAACTCTTTCATGTTTATTAATAATATTTTAGTTTTTCTCGTACAACCAAACGATAAACAACATAAACAATGGCCGACACCGGTGTAATGTAAATTTGAAAGAAATCAACATCATTTGATCTTTCGCCTACTTTCTTTACTAAAGATTGAACTGGGCTACCCGTCATAGACAAGTGTTTCCGCCCGCAGGAGTTCTGTTGAACACCCCTGAGTAATAGCCTCACTTTTTCGAAAAAAGTTGCTACTCAGTAAATGCAAATACATCAATCAAACTCCTCTTCTCTTTCTATCTCAGTATGTCTGAACTAGCGAACCGCCCCGGCTTCGCACGGGTGCAATGCAGTGATGATGATGATGTATTACATATAAACTGTCCTCTTTACTTATTTATTTATTTATTTATTATTTATCTTGAATCACTCTATCTATTAAAAAAAAACTGCATCAAAATCTGTTGTGTAGTTTTAAAGATCTAAGCATACATACATACAGACATTAGGACAGACGCGGGAAGCGACTTTGCTTTATACTATGTAGTGATACACAAACTCACACAAACATAACCAAACCCCCTTCATGAGATAGAAACACTATACCTTATGATGGTTCATAAGCAGATTGTTGAAGGATATCTCTGCCTGTTGTGCCATGTCCGCGAACCGGCGGCACCGGGCGAGCTGCGCAGTACATATGTGGCAGAATGTTTGAGGTCGTCCATCTCTGGCGTTAAGCTGAAACAATTGCATCAAAGTTGATAGCCCTAATTGTGAAGTCTCATTTTCGATATATAAGAGTAAACTATACAAATATTTTTTAAATACCCAAAATCCCCAGTCCGATGACTAAGTAAAAAAGTACTTACCTAAATGTACCTACTTTGTTTTTTGTTAGATTTATTTTTAGAAGTTGTCTTTTTTTTGTGTTGTCTTTTATTCATTTAGTTTTTATTTAATTGTAAATATTTAATTTAAGCTTCCTTTTGCTGTTGTCTATTGTAGTCATTATAATATTATTGCAAATGCTGTGCATGCCTGTAATTGACACACATTTAATAGAATAAGGTTTTCAAAAGTGATCATTGTATTGTTAACTACGTGAGCTGTTGGTGTTGCCTATTGAATAAATAAATAAATAAATAAGTCTGTGGAGTTATGGAGGATGTGTGTTTGAGGGAGTGTGCTCGGAGTATGAGAGATAATCTGGCTGCAATATGTAACATTAAATGACTTGACATGAGCCTGTTTCCTAGTGTGCTGGCTTCTCAGACATCTGAGACAGCTATCATGCTGTACCCAGTGGTGGATTTGGAGTCTTGGCCGCTCTAGGTCCCACGCTATGTGCCTATATGTTAATCCACGTCACGGACAATATATATTCCAAGTTTCATCCAAATCGGATCGCTTGTAAAAATTTCATCTTTGTACACGTAGCTTATGAATGAAAATATTGTTTTCTTAATTTTGATTATTTAGGTTGTGTACCCACCAACATAAGAAGGTTTTATTTAAGCTGTCAGTTGTGTTTTGCTATACCATTTCTAACAAATGAATGGCTGGACTGATATTTTTACTGATAAACTTTTTTGGATGTTCATCTTTTCCCCGGGAACGGGATAAAAAGTATCCTATGTGTTAATCCAGGCCATGGACAATATATATTCTAAGTTTCATCCAAATCGGATCAGTAGTTTTTGCGTGAAAGAGTAACAAATATACATCCATCCATCCATCATTACAAACTTTCGCATTTATAATATTAGTAGGATTCAATTGTTTTTAACTATATGTAGGTAAATCATTAATATCATCATTATAGCACTGTTGTAAAATGTATTGTATTTGATTTCAATCATTTTATCTCTCACCCTAGTTTATTGTATAATTTCAACCATTGTTTTATTTTCTTCTAAAATACTTTTTACATTCCCTAATGTTATATTTATTTTATAGCTAAACCTGTATTAGTTGTGGTTGCCTTTAGTGGATAAACACGAGCCTAAAATGTTCTGTTCGAGTTAAGTTTTGAGTTGTGTATATCTTTGGCAATCCTAATAAATAAATAAAGCATTGTTTGTTCTGCATCTGGTTGTTTCTAAGTAGGTATATATGAAGTATAGAGCTGTCAAAGAAATGAATCCATACCTTCGCATTGGTAAGTTTCTCATACAACGCGACGAGCTGATCATTCTCTAGAATATCTAATCTGCCGCTGCCGAGGCACGCTCTACACACGGCCTCGGCTGACGTACTTGTGCTCCACATCCAAATTGAGAATTTGTGAACAATCTGACGATGGCTGTGAAAAGTTGGTTGTTCTGTGCACAAGGTTATCGCAATCCTTTTACGATTACATCCTCGAGTTCAACTCCGTAGGTATTTAAATATGGTTTGGATGGAAGAAATAAAACAATCCAAAAACCACCGCCCGCCCAGCTACCTGCTACCGGGCAAGCAAGAACAAGCTGGTTCTGTTCATCACAGAATTCACAGATTACCAGGATGTGGCTATGACGGACGGCTATTTTTATTTACACTAAATTGTACGAATGGGTTGGATTGAGTGTAATCAAATCAAGCAACCACGGTCAGTGTTACCAACGCTACTGTTTGAAAAGTTTGCTGTTTCCACATTGATGCCCCTGTTTTCTGTTGCAATCCCTATTTTACTAGCGTTCAGCTCAGCTAATAACCAATTCCTACTCATTTGAAGCCACAGAACAGCACATGAAGAAATTTAACAAAAAAATGTACCTACAATACATTGTACCATTGTACCTATGAGTTTACAAAGGAAAATGAAAGTGAATGTGGAAAATAATTTAACTTTGATTTTTGTTATGTTGCAATCAATTATAATACATAAAACACGTAAGTATACGAGTCCTGGTAACTAAGAAAAGTAGGTGATTGTTTTAATTTGATTAATTATGAAGAAAGTATGAAATCTGGCTTTTTTTCTATCAGTGAGCTGTTGTTTTTTAGTTTGTTGGGACTGGCAACACTGCCCACGGTTGCCACCCACAGACCATTTTTTTAAAGGCCCTATCAATAACTTGGCCAAGTGCGAGTAGAACTTGAAGCCCAAGGTTTCTGTAGATTTGTAAGTAAAACAACGATGGCATATTCACATTTTACTTAGAAAACACTGGTTTATTAATGCGTAGGTTTAGGACCTACGACAATCTACCTATGATTATGTCTAAGCCGTGCCAGAGCTCGATGAATCCTGAATGGCCATGCATTTAGATAATTTCATGTGATGTTGCAAATGCGTGAGTCGTTTGTACGTCTTCCCGCATTGGCAGGCATGAGGCCTCGCAGTAGAATGAACTGAAATGTCATGCTCTTTTAGATGTAAAGCTCTTATGAACGATTTATTACATTTGTGACACGTGTGCGGTCTTTCGGCTGTGTGAAGACGCATGTGTTTCATCAAACGGCTTTCCTGATCGAAAGACATGGCACACCTGCTGCAGGTATAAAACTTCATTTCAGTGTGCAGTCGTTTGTGCTTCTTCAGAGTTGTGTGATGACTGAAAGTCATATCACATTGGTTGCATGCGTAAGGTCTCTCCCCAGTGTGCTTTCGGACGTGTGATGTGAGAAGGAGACGCAGTCGGAATGTTTTGCCACATGTTTCACACGCAAATGGTTTAGCCCCAGTGTGGGTACTTTTGTGAACTTTCAACTGTGAATTTTGTATGAACGTTTTGCCGCAAACTTCGCAGGCAAAGGGTTTCTCTCCTGTGTGAGTTCGCATATGCGCCTCAAGCGCGCCTTTTAACTTAAAGCTTTTGCTGCATCTGTCGCAGACGTACGCTTTGATATGACTCCTCATGTGTCTGTTAAAATGACCTTGATAGTTGAACGTTTTGCTACACAACTTGCAGGCTAAAAGTCTTTCGCTCTCGTGGTTTTTGCAATGAAGTTTATAATATGCTAACCTAGTGAATTTTTGATTGCATTTATCGCAACGTAAATAAAAATCGTCCTTAGCTTTGTTTGTTTTTTTTATCATATTGTCCCTCTTCGGCGAGTATTCTTTTTTCAAGCTGACTTTATCCACTTCAATCAACTTTTCTTCTTTTTCAGTGTTTTCTTCTTTCACGGTTACTTGTTCTTCTTTTATAGTTATAGGATGACTGTCATATATTATTTTGTTATAATGCTTGTTATTAATTAGTATATTATCCGTAGAAAAATGGCGTACTGCAGTAATTGACAAACAGTGTTTTGTTGCTCTCAGGTCTAAGGCAGCAACGGTATTTTGGGTTATCTGAAAACCAATCAAATTCAATAAACTATTTTATTTACGCACGTACCTACATCTATCATTTATCACTCTTAGACTACTTTTATCACTTTTAGATGTTGAAGTGCCTGCCATAATGGAAATAAGTTAGCATAGGTAGGTAACGTACCTACGTTAGCATAGGTAGGTAAGTACTTTTCCAAACGGGCCAAGAGCGCTATTCCCACCTAAGACATACTTCCTACAGGTGTGTATGATAACTAGCTATTGCCTTAGGTTAGTGTCTTAAGTACTTATCTACTTACCTCACTGCCCACACGCAGTAAATCTCGAAGTACCCAGTCAGATCTGAGCACCAGGTCGGAAAATCTTTGGCATTTCTCCAGCTGCGCGAAACAAATATAACAAAGTTTGCTAGACCTCCCATCTCCTGTGTTCAGCTGAACTCCAGTAAGCTTTTCAAATGTTTCAAGAAGATTTGTGTCCTCAACCGACTGTATTTTGAGGTTATCACTGTCGGCGAGGCACACTCGGCACATAAAATCAGTAGACATTCTAGGTAGTAAGAAAATAGTTGGTACTGGTACTGTATTTGAAGGAATCACTCCAGTACCTGCAAGAAAGGGACTTAATACTAAATTAATTTAAAAAAAAAAACATTTTCGTCATTACATTCTAAAATATCAGTGCTGACTTTCATTGGCGTTATAGGGACAATGTTTACCCATTGAGGCATACATATAGGCTTAGGCATCAATCACCTAGGTTATCTTCACCAGTAATTAACATATAATTTTAAAATAAATACCTAATTAATTACTTACCTAGGTGTAATATAATATTTTATCCTCAAGCGGCGCGAATGGAACAATTAGGTAGGTATGTAGTTTCAAAATCTAAAAAACACGCTTGCGTTGGCACGCTTAATCTATTAGATAGCCTCGTCGAAACAAATCATATGAACCCAACCTGAGGGTTTTTCTAGTAGCCACTAGCCACTGGAGAGTTCCACTATCCGCCTCCGGGCTTCATCGCTAGTGGCTAGACCCGCTACCCATGTCACTAAGTCTATTGAATTCGTCAAAACAAATCATAATAATGAGCCAAAATTCGAGGAGTTTTACCTTGGTAACTACCTACTTTGAATGTCTTCGGCTGGAATACTGAAACGTCATTCAAATATGAGCACCACTTAAAATTGCTCTGCCTCTGTTTGACATTACTCATTTGTAAGAGATGGCAATAATTTAAGCGTCAACTTAAATTGAGTGGCGTTTGAGTATTCAACCATTCGTCTTTTAAGTTACACTTATTTACAACTTTCGTTAAAAAGAATTGTCACGGAACCCTAAATTACCCAACCAGATTTAGTCGCACTGACTGGAGTTTCGTTATTTTCTTTATGGAACGTTACCTACCAACGGACCTTTTACTAGTACTAAGATAGTTGCATATTGTTTTCGAACACGCTTCCACATCACATCACAAAACGACCACAAGTACAGTACCTATTAAAATTTGTGTTTGTAATAGCGAGCGAGCGAGTCAGAGAGAGTCACACAGCGAGTTTACACGAAGGGACCGTTTTCGGTTTTCGCGTCGGTCGATCCTTGTCAGTTTTTGAATGAATGAATGAAAAGTTGTACCTTACTACTTCAACTTTCGGAAACCATTTTCTACGCTGGAAGGGACTAGGTACATCAAAGACTACCTAGCATCCAAGCAAGGCTTACCTAAAAATCGGCCAAGTGCGAGTAAAACTTGCAGTAAATGGGTTTCTTTTTAAGTTAGTGAATCAAACAACAATGGTTCAAGAATATAAACCTACATTTTACCTGTAAATAACTAATTTATAACTGCTTCCAGTTGCTTAACTAGATTCCGTAACAGTGGTTGGTGAATCCTGGCAGGCTACGCACTTAGATGTTCTTTTGTGTTGTTTTAAATTTTTGAAACTCTTGTATGTTTTACCGCACTGACAGGCATGAGGCCTCGCGGTAGAATGAACTGAATTATTATGTTCTCTAAGATGTAGGGCTTTCAAGAAAGATTTATTGCATTTGGGACACGTGTGCGGCCTTTCGGCTGTGTGGAGACGCATGTGTTGCGTCAAACGGCTTTCCTGATCGAAAGACATGGCACATCTGCTGCAAGTAAATAACTTCATTTCAGTGTGCAGTCGTTTGTGCTTCTTTAGAGTTGTGTGATGACCGAAAGTCATTACACATTGGTTGCATGCGTAAGGTCTCTCACCAGTATGCTTCCGTAAGTGTGATGTGAGTAAGAAGCGCAATCGGAACGTTTTGCCGCACGTTTCACATGCAAATGGCTTTGCCCCAGTGTGGGTACTTTTGTGAACTTTCAACTGTGATTTCAGTTTGAACGTTTTGCCGCAAACTTCGCAGGCAAAGGGTTTCTCTCCTGTGTGAATTCGCATATGCGCCTCAAGCGCGCCTTTTAACTTGAAGCTTTTGCTGCATCTGTCGCAGACATATGCTTTGATATGACTTCTCATGTGTCTGTTAAAAAGACCTTGATAGTTGAACGTTTTGCTACACAACTTGCAGGCAAAAGGTCGTTCACTCTCGTGGTTTCTGCAATGAAGTTTATAATATGCTAACTTCGTGAATGTTTTGTTGCATTTACCGCAACGTAAATTTGAATCTTCCTTAGCATTGTTTGGTTTTTTAGTACCATAGTTCCCATTCGGCGAGTATTCTTTTTTTAAACTGATCCTATCCTCTTCAATCGAAGTTTCTTCTGTTGCTATGATTTCTTCTTTTACGGTTATTTGTTCTTCTTTTATAGTTATAGGATGACTGTCAGAAATAATTTTATGGTAATGCTTATTATTAATTGATGTATTATCCGTGGAAAAATGGTGTACTGCAGTAATTGAGAAACAGTGTTGTGTTGCTCTCAGGCCTAAGGCAGCAGCGGTATTGTGCGTTATCTGAAAATCAATCAAATTTGAATACATAATGATTCTATTTGGATACCTACAGTTTTTACCTAAATCAATCGGCCATTGCAATTTGGACGAAATCTTTTTAAAAATATTACTGACTAATGGTGTGTAAAGAAGGTAGGTATTGTTTTATAAATAACCAATTACCTCAGTACCAACACGCAGTAAATCTCGAAGTACCCAGTCAGATCTGATCGCCAAGTCGGAAAATCTTCGGCATTTCTCCAGCTGCGCAAAGCAAACGTAACATAGTTTGCTAGATCTCCCATCTCCTGTGTTCAGTTGAACTCCAGTAAGTTTTTCAAAAGTCTCAAGAAGATTTGTGCTTTCAACCGAGTGTATTTTGAGGTTATCACTGCCGGCGAGACACACTCGGCATACAAAAGCAGTAGACATCCTTATTATAATGCTGTATGCGTAGGATTCACTCTACAGTAGGTAGGTAGGTACTTACGATATTACATTTATCTAAAACACATGTTATTGAGCCTAGGTAGGTACATTCTAAATTAATACGTATTACCGCTGAGTTTAATTTACGTAGGTAGGTACCTATATGTTTACTTACCTAACCTACCTACCATAGTATGTAATATTATTATTTTTAGTATTCGAGTGTTTTAATGAAAACACAATTTTTTGGTGAATAAGATGGGTAACGATTTTTTTTAATTCGATTTTCTCTCTTATATCTACATTCTACATTACCTACAGAGGTAATCATTAAATTAATTACTCAAACACAAGCCTACACACGTACCTACCTACGCACGGAACCCTAAAATATCTTATACGTAGGTACCTACCTACCTACATAAGGACTAATGTAGGTAGATGCCTATCTAACTGCACTAGATATCGTTTATGGAATTTATAAGCAAATTACACGCATTATAATACCACATAGATCAACATTATATTTTATAGTAAGTATTAAAAATGAGATCTAAAAAATGGAGTTGAAGACACCTGTCCACAACAACTACAATAACAACCACAGATGCAGATTACTAGCGCGCAAGAAGCGCCTAAAACCAAAGACTAGTATAGTATTATATAATCTGTGCCACAGATAACAAACAACACAGAACGTTCCTTTCCATCATTTCCATGCACAAAACACACTGGCCTTAATCTATCGAAACCAGTGCTGCCAACTCATAAGTAGTTTATCTAATACCGCGTGACCGCGTGCACACTATGCCCATGCCGCTTAGTGAGAATAAAGGCGATGTTGCTGTGGCAATAAATCCACGGCATTAATGCCGCCCTAAATTCCGGCAGCTTCATCGGCAGCGTAGTGTGCAAGCGGTGCATCTTGCAATAAAATGTTGCTAGATAGAAGTAAAGTAGATATCTAGATCTAGGTATCTTACTAACTTGGAAACGGACCTCATTTATGATTATTTTTCATTAAAAAATGTCATCTCGTATGTGTAAAAAGTTGCTAAAAATATGCTGACTAGTTAGGAAAAGTTGCAGTTGCTCTTGTCTGACATCGAAAAACAGCTAGATTCAGCAAAGTTGGCATAATTAAATTCTTTCTTTATAGGATCGGAACTTGATCATTCTTCTTAAAATGCTACGGCCAGACATGAAGGCGAAGATTCGTGTTCCCGTTGTCTCGATAAAAGCTCGTGTTCGATCCATGACGAAGTGCTTGGCCACATCAAATAAATTTTCGCGCTAAGCGATAGTTTGTGTGGCCCCAGCAGGAACGGACACACGAGCGTCTTCGTTTCGTTCGTTCGTCAGTCGATTAGATATGTGATTTATATTTATTTGGCCGAGTGAATGAATGTAAACAATTTGGTTTTGCTACTTGTCACTAGATGGCGCTGTTGGTATCCACCAAGAAGCCATGTAATTTTGGTTTGGCGAGGCTATCTGAGTAAACAATTTTTGCCATTAGGTTCTGATCCAGGCCAGGATCCAGGCCAGGATATGATGTAGGTAGGTACGTAGTGTATCTACCTACCCAATAAATAGATGTAAATCTCCAATAAATGACTATAAGAAGTTTACAGTACTTTTTATTTACATTAAAACTGTGAACCAAGGCTCGGTATGGCTCGTGGAGCTTTGCACTTAGAACTGATGTGTAGCCTGAGATGATCGGCTCTCTTATACCTATTACCGCACGCTAGGCAAGCATGCGGCCTCTCTGTAGAATGAACTTGCATGTGACCTTTCAAATGGCGGACTTCAATGAAGGTTTTACTGCAAATATCACATGTATAAGGCCTTTCCGCTGTGTGAACGCGCATGTGACCCGCTAATGTGCTTTCAAGAGCGAACGAGAGGGAACATCGAGTGCAAGCAAACGGCTTTGCTTCGATATGGACCTTTCGTAAATGCTGACGGAGAGTGCTTTGGTGGCCGAAGGCTTTGCCACATTTCTCGCAGCCGTACGGCCGTTCGCCTGTGTGGGAGCGCATGTGCTCCGTTAAGTTGAACCGAGCGAGGAACGCTTTGCCACATACTTCGCAGGAATGCGGTTTTTCCCCTGTATGGGTACCGAGATGAGCTTTTAGATGGTTCCGCAGCGTAAAGGTCCTGCCACAGACTTCACATGCAAAAGGTTTCTCTCCCGTGTGAATCCTGAAGTGCATTTTCAAGTGGTGCTTGTACCAGAACTTGGCGCTGCACCTGTCGCAAGAGAACGACTTCTGTGATGAATGAGCAATATTTAAGTGCTTGCATAGATCACTTCTGCTACTGAAGGTTTCAGGACAGAGTGAGCATGGCACCATTTCATTCTCTAGGAAGCATATCTTCAAGTGTTGGCGCTGGTTCTGTTTTGTTGTAAATGTTTTATTACATTTATCACATGTGTATGGCTTGTCTTTAGAATGTGTTGTAATGTGATCACTTAGATCAATGTCACAATCAAATATTTTTGTGCAATACTGGCAAGGGTATGTTGGTGCAAGGGGCTTCACTTCTGTGCAGGTCAGCATGTGTTGTTTCATGCCTTGTTTTCTGGCAAAAGATTTCTTACAACCATCACAGATAAACGGTTTCTCTCCACTGTGGACCACTTTGTGAGATTTTAAGAGTGGTTTTGTGGAAAAACGTTTGTTGCAAACATCACATTTAAAAGACTGATTGTCAGAAATTGAGGCTTCACCCTTGATGTGATCCTTAATACAAGTTTTCATATGTCGCTCCATAGTCTGTTTTCTTGAGAATGATTTGTTGCAATTTTTACAACCATGAGGTTTCTCTTTGGAATGAGATATTAAGTGTGACCTGAGCAGATATATTGTTGCAAACTTTTTTGTGCAAAGATCACAGCTTAAAGATGATTTTTCTTCCGTTGCTTCAACAATTTCCACTTTAATCTCTACTTCACCATTATTACACATTATATTCTCTGATTTTACTGATTCTTCAGAATTTGTTTCTAGTTTAATTTTTTCCATTTTAAATGGTAATTGACTATCATTTATGTAGGTATAGCTGTTGACTTGTCTGTTTCGAGCTGTGTTTGGCCTTAGGTATCCATGGATTGAGTAATCATCACCCATAGACACAAGCTGAGCAGGGGTTTCCGATAAGGAATGTATAGTTTCCAAGCATGACATAGGTATGGAGTTGCGCGTTACCTACAAACAAAGCGTCATTATTTTTAAGAGGTTAAAGGTAATTTACTACTTACACTTTGTTTTAGAGTTTGAGGTCATATAGGTACAGACTGAATTCAGCTCACCAGTTATTTTATTAAGTAGGTACTCATGTTGCTAATAATATTATGTTATTAGTTATGGTACACACCTTTTCTAAACCACTGCTAAATAGGTCCAAAAGAATGTTTTCTGACTTATGTGCCTTTTCTGAGAACTTTTCGAATCTCCTTAGCTGAGAGTAGCAGAAGGAGCAAACCATCTTAGGCATTCTATCATCGGTACTAAGCTGAAATAAAACATACGTTTTTATTTACAAATGTTATTTTTAAATGTAAGCTAGACTCATTTATGCTCATTTATTGCTCAAGCACTGATCCGGACTCAGATTACCTAGGTAAATAAAAATATCCTTGGAAATTTTAACGTCACTCAGGCAAAGTTTGTACTATGGAAACTAGATTGCTGATAGGTAGGTACATTAGGTAGGCACACTACTTTGAAGTTCTGAAAAAGTGATCTACTTCTGAATCTGATAACAATAAAGCAAGTAGGTACCTTGGTTCCTGTGAGTTTTTGGTGTAGCTCTCGAAGTTGAGTGTCTGTGAAGCTATGACCTGTCAAATGTACACCGTTAAGGCACACACGGCACACGGATTCTGTCGACATTCTTTTAGTAGCACAGATTCTTGGACGAACTAGCACAGATAACTATGCTAGCTAGGTGGGTTCTCGCTTCCCTATATTAGGTTAGGTAAGTAGTGTTTGCAAAATAGGTGCAAAACACGAAAATGGTTATTATTTCGATTCACGTCAAACAAAACCCGTTTTTGTTTTTAGGATCAAAACAAAATGTTACCTACAATGCACCAAGAATACATACACCATAAACAGTGTGTTAATTCGTCCTTGACTTGACCATACAAAATAGAAAAAAATACTCGTATACATAATGACAGCTACGAACATTGAACTACATAGAGAGAGAGATGCGAAACTAATGAATGAACGTAAACATTCTCAATGTTTGGGTTTGTTTTGCTACTTGTCACTAGATGACGCTGTAATGCCTAGTTTACACATTGTTATGTATCAAGCGCGAGTGACAAGTGCAGTGCAAGTGTTATGCGTTAAGTAAAGTCCGCGTGTAAACGCATACGCTGTATAACAAGTGCAAGTGTGAAGTGAAGTGATTAGAAGCCGTGTATTTTTACTGTTAAAGTAGCTTCCCCCGCATACCCGCGCTCTCCCCGCAGTCGCAGCGTCGCCCAAACTTGATGCGCTTAATCGTATACGGGCAATTTTTTGAGCAATACTTGCTCCATTGCTCGGCAACACGAATGGTTATTGATTCGTGTGTTTTAGAAGGGAAATAGATGATAAATTCAAAACACAGATGCTTATATACATTATGTATTTTACAGTAAGTTTTATTTACATATTTTAAATTAAGAACACATGCCTGGTATGGCGCGTGCAGCCTTGCACTTAGATCTGATGTGTAGCCTGAGATCAACGAGTCTCTTATACCTATTACCGCACGCCAGACAAGCATGCGGCCTCTCTGTAGAATGAACTTGCATGTGACCTTTCAAATAGCGGACATCAAAGAAGGTTTTACTGCAAATATCACATGTATATGGCCTTTCCGCTGTGTGAACGCGCATGTGAACCGCTAATGCGCTTTCAACAGCGAACGAGAGCGGACATCTTGCGCAGACAAATGGTTTTACTTGAATATGGACTTTACGCAAATGTTGACGGAGAGTGCATTTATGGCCAAAGGCTTTGCCACATTTATCGCAGGCGAACGGCCGTTCGCCTGTATGGGAGCGCATGTGCTCCATCAAGCAGAACCGAGCGAGGAAAGCTTTGCCACAAACTTCACAGGAATGCGGTTTTTCCCCAGTGTGAGTACCAAAATGGGTTTTCAGATGGCTCCGCAGCGTAAAAGTCCTGCCGCAGACTTCACATGCAAAAGGTTTCTCTCCCGTGTGAGTCCTGAAGTGCATTTTCAAGTGGTTCTTGGACCAGAACTTGGCGCTGCACCTGTCGCAAGAGAACGGCTTCTGTGATGAATGTGCAATATTTAAGTGCTTGCATAGATCACTTCTGCTACTGAAGGTTTCAGGACAGAGTGAGCATGGCACCGTTTCATTCTCCAGGAAGCATATCTTCAAGTGCTGGCGCAGGATCGGTCTTGTTGTGAATGTTTTATTACATTTATCGCATGTGTATGGCCTGTCTTTAGAATGTGTTGTAATGTGATCACTTAGATCAATGTCACAATCAAATATTTTTGTGCAATACTGGCAAGGGTATGTTGGTGCAAGGGGCTTCACTTCTGTGCAGGTCAGCATGTGTTGTTTCATGCCTTGTTTTCTGGCAAAAGATTTCTTACAACCATCACAGACAAACGGTTTCTCTCCACTATGGACGACTTTGTGAGATTTTAAGAGGGCTTTTGTGGAAAAACTTTTGTTGCAATTATCACATTTAAAAGACTGATTGTCAGAAACTGAGGCTTCACCCTTGATGTGATCCTTAATACAAATTTTCATATGTCGCACCATGGTCTGCTTTCTTGAGAATGATTTGTTGCAATTTTTACAAGCATGAGGTCTCTCGTTGGAATGAGATATTAAGTGTGACCTGAGCAGATATATCGTTGCAAACTTCTTTGTGCAAAGATCACAGCTCAAAGATGATTCCTCTTCCGTTGCTTCAACAATTTCCACTTTAATCTCTACTTTACCATCGTTACACATTATATTCTCTGATTTTATTGATTCTTCAGAATTTGTTTCTATTTTAATTTTTTCCTTTTTCAATGGTAATTGATTATTATCATTTATATAGGTATAGCTGTTGACTTGTCTGTTTTGAGCTGTGTTTGGTGTTAGGTATCCATGGATCGAGTAATCATCACCCATAGACACAAGCTGAGCAGGGGTTTCCGATAAAGTATGTGTAGTTTCCAGGCACGACATAGGTATGGAGTCGCGCGTTACCTACAAACAAATAAAAAGTATCATGATTTTTTAAGAGGTTAAAGGTAATTTACTGTCTTAAACCATGTTTTTGAGTTTGAGGTCATAGGTATAGGTACAGACTGAATTCAGCTCACAAGTTATTGTAATGTTATGGTTTAGTTATGGTCCATACCTTTTCTACACCACTGCTAAATAGGTCCAAAAGAATGTTTTCCGACTTTAGAGCCATTTCTGAGAACTTTCCAAACCTCCTTAGCTGAGAATAGCAGAAGGAGCAAACCATCTTAGGCATTCTATCATCGGTGTTAAGCTGAAATAAAAGGAGAACATAAGAATAGAAACCAAGAACGCCAAGAAAGAACATAGAATAAATGAATGAATGAAAACGCTTTATTGTACATAAATAACACCGAAACAATAATTTTCATAAGATATAAAACCAAACAGGTTGCATTAAATGTACAATGGGCACAGGTACAAGAACATAGAGTCTCTTAGTAGGTACGTACAAAAATAGCAGGCTAACTGTTTGTGATATCACTTAGATCACATAGGTATGATAAAACCTAACAGTATTAGAATAATATACGACTATAATAAAGAAGTATACAACGTCCGTGATAGCGCGGAATAAACGGATAAACCTCAAGTGTAGTTGGGCAGGACACCGGCTAGATGTGGTGATGGCTGGTGGAGTAACGTGTTGAAGGAATGGTGGCCGAAATCAGGCAGAAAGAATCTAGATCGTCCGAAAGCACGATGGGTCGAGCACATCGTAAAGGTTGCGAGACACACAAGACAGAGGAGGCTGGCATAACGTGAATGAGACCTATACCCAGTAGTAGGTGATACCGGGCTGAGATTATGATGATCATATACCACTGTTACAAAAATGGACTAGAACCAGTACTCTAAGTACACACCAACGATAAGCGATATGTTTCTCTCTATGTGAACTTCCTGTTCTTTAAGAAACAAAAATAATACCACATGATGATGATGATGATTAGAATAGAACACATTGTAGTACCTTGGTTCCTGTGAGTTTTTCGTATAGCTCTCGAAGTTGAGTGTATCCTTTTTCAAAGCTATGACCTGCCATCATCACATCGCGGATAAGACACACACGGCACACGGATTCTGTCGACATTCTTCAGTGAGTTCTCGCTTCCTTAGAAGAGTATTTTTTTCTGTACTTCCATTTAGATTTAGATAGTACTTTTGTGAGAAACAATGTTTCACTTCACTCACATCACAATACAAACCTTACTATTTGCTAACTATGGGTTTCCTTCACAAATTAGTAAGGATGCTAACGTATGTTTCCGTATTTATTTCAAAATCTTCTTGTGTTCAATCAAATCTCGCAACACACAAAATATTGAAAACCATTAGGTACATTTTACATTTCCATTGATTTTTTTATTTTTTTTCGCTCCTCTGAGCAGGCTATAGTTTTAAAACCATACCGCCTAGTCCACCGAACATCTATATCCGCTAGGATATAGATGTATATCCTGGCCTAGTCTAGTCTATATCCGCTAGGATATAGATGTATATCCTGGCCTAGTCTAACGTTATGTTTTTTCCCTTTGTGTTTGTTAGTTTGTTTATGTGTTTGTCTTGCGTAAATGATAAGTCAAGTCAAGTCTTCGTCAAGTTGGCTGTCGTTTGTTTTGAAGAGAAAATAGTGGATTTTCCCTCCAAAACCTGAATCAAATTTGCACATTAAGAAAAACCACTTTACACACATTTATTCCAATGGCTCACACTTTATGTTACGACCAAGAAAAACTATTAAAATCGCAACACGTTGATTCAACTTTGTTGCTAAACAAATGTTTACCATGAATACGGAGCTTAAAGTGGTTTTTCTGAATGGGAAAACTCGATTCCGGTTTTGGAGGGAAAATCCAACATTTTCTCTTCAAAACAAACGTCAGCCGACTTGACGAAGACTTCACTTGACTTATCATTTACGCAAGACAAACACATAATCAAACTAACAAACACTTAAGGTTAGACCGCACTAGGGCGGAACTGCACTGCAGCGGAGCGACGCGCGACGCGACGTTTTCAATGTAGTTCGGTATAACGCACTAGAACTGCAGCAGCGCGGCATTTTATCTCTCAGTCCGTCGGCAACCACTGAACGCGATGGATGAAATTGGTGTGAACGGGTTATATATATAAAAGAAGAGGGACCTGACTTACCTATCACATTCCAGTCCAGACCGCTAAAGCTAGGGCTAAAATTTGGAGTACCTATATTCATCAAACTAAATAAATAACAACTGAATTTAAAAAACTAGCTCAACACTAATTCGCTGTGCTATTAGTTGTTAAAGTTTGTATGGAAAAATTGGTTTGTTTCAATCTTAGGTAGGTACCTAGCATGTCCTTACAAAAAAATAAACGACAGGTGTAGGTAGGAAGGAAGATAGCGTACCTAGGTAAAAAATACCAGTCTCTGAAGCCACATTTAAAGAAGTAGCTAAGTGGGTAGGTAGGTAAGTAGGTAGTAGGTACCTACTTAAGATCTCGCTATAAAGTCAACGGGAAGCATAGTTTATGTGTTGCTTTATTACTGAGTACCTACCACGCGGGCAAAGCCGCGGGCGCTACAGCTAGTATAATATAGATTATAGATGGATGCCTCGCAAGTGTCGCGGACGCGCCGCTTACTATAACGCACTAAGTGGCAGCGGAGTTGCGCGACGCGAGCGCGTCAACTTTGCCTAGTTGCCCAACTCTGTCACGATGCTCCGCTGCAGTGCAGTTCCGTTGCCGCGTAGTGCGGTATGGTTAGTACATTTACTTGGAAAGAATATTGAAGCTAAAAGTCGCGTCGCTCCGCTGCAGTGCAGTTCCGCCCTAGTGCGGTCTAACCTTTAGCAAAAAAAAAAACATAACAAGGCGGTATGGTTTTAAAACTATAGCCTGCTCCGAGGAGCGAAATAAAAAATCTATTGTTCGATTGTTCGTGATCGAGGCCTCTGGCTCCTTCCTATAGATGTTCGGTGCTCCTTCCCTTCCTATTTTTTTTATAGCGATTCTGACGTGTGATTGATTGATTCTGATTCTTGCTGATTCTGCATAGAAAATAGTACATTACAGCAGCGGCCTGCAACAGAGGCAAAGAGGGAAGAACGTGGGAAGACGAGGCACACATACGTGAGTCCCTCATTGCCTCTGTTGCAGGCCGCTGCTGTAATGTACTATTTTCTCAAATAATGCGCGGAAATTATAACTAAGTACCTAGGCAAAACTTTTTAGTTGAAAATACAATAACTTTTCAAAACTAATAACGAACAACGAAGTTACAGTGTTCATTTGTTTTTTTTTCAATAATCAGCTTTCTATTTGAAAGCCTGTTCGAAATTTGAATAAAACCTTTGATAAGTTACATCCTTGGTTGCCATGAAAATGGAGTAAAAGATCGTTCCATTTTTAAATAACACGACAGTAATGAGTTTTCAGAGTTTTGTATAGGTATGTAATTTATCTGGCCGACAGTAATGGACTTTCATACATTTTTATCCGGCTGCTGCTCGCATGTGTTTGGCCAGTCAGTACCTACTGCATTTTCGATTTATCTCGAAGAAGGTTGTCAAAATAATGCTCTAATTTTCAAGCATGTTTGAGAAAAAGTAATTTTCTGATTTTCCATTTATTTTTCTATGGTGCCGTGCCAATAGTGCTAGACTGATAGAGCCATCTAAACTTTGTCCTTGCCTTATGACTATCATCTGTTTTATCGAATAGGTACGTAGGTAAACGGAAAAACAAGGGAATAATGTCTACTGCAGTCTGCAGAGTGTGTCTCGCTAGCGGCAATATCAGAATGCATAACATTGAAGACATCCAGTTACTAGAGATTTACGAAAATCTTACTAAAAACAAGGTAAGCATAGGTACCTACCTACCTTACTTTTTCCACGGGTAGGTACACAGTACACGTTACAAGGCTCTTGGCTTAGGTGTACTTATCTAAGTAATCTTTTGTTACAGTATAATGCTAAAGACGGAATGCCCAACACAATATGCTATGTCTGTTTCTCTCAGCTGCAGAAGTATTTCAGATTCTCAGTCAATGCTCATCGATCGGAGAAGATCCTTCGAGAACTCTTGCATAGTGGAATGGAGGTAATTGAGGAAAAGTATGATGTGCACATTTCACAATATGATTACACTATTGCATTTGTAGGATTTTGCCACTGACCATTCTCCTTCATGCGAAATTGCGGGTGCTACTGCTAAGGCCATTCAGTCAAGAATTAAATTGAAGCCTGTAGGTATATTATTTTACTTTCATAAAGTTCCAACTACGGACGATTGACATAAAAAAAAGATTACCTATTATGATGTTTGTAGCAATTTTTTGCTTGTTTTACAGGTGACACACAATAGTATCATAGCTCTGAACTTGAACATAAGACAAAACTTGACTGCAACTGCTACACGGTATGTCTGCATCAGTAACTCCGCTGATATCACAGGGCATATGCCTTCAGTGAGCAATAGTCAAGAGTTTAACTATGATTGGATGTATACCTTTGTAACAGTCAAAGACGAGCGTGTGACTGTAAAAGAAGAGAATACACCAAAGGAAGATTTATTTGAACTTGACGACAACATAACTAAAGTTGAATATTGTATAAAAAAAGGGACGAACAATGAGCTTAAACCTAATAATATAAATCTATGTTGTGATCAATGTAGCAAAGAGTTCAAAAACCAGAAGTACTTAAAAGCTCATATGAGGAGCCACACAGAAGGCAAAACATTTGCATGCTCGCATTGTACCAAAACATTCTACCGCAAAGCAAACTTAAACAAACACATACAAAATCATTCACAAGAAAAATCATATGTATGTGATAGATGCAGTAAGAGTTTCAAGCAGAGAAGTCATTTGAAAGTCCACATGCGAATTCACACCGGGGAAAAGCTATACGCCTGCGAAATATGTGGCAAAACCTTTAATCAAATCGCAAACTTAAACAAGCATATGGGAATTCACACGGGGGTCAAGCCGTTTTCCTGCGATGTATGTGGCAAAACGTTTTTACAACGTGCACAAGTCAAAGCTCATATGCGGAGTCACACTGGAGAGAAACCGTACGCGTGTGACAGATGTGACATGGCGTTTAGTCACGCTTCTCCGCTCAGAAAACATATGCGACTCCACACTGAAGCTAAACAATATGTTTGCAATCAATGTTACGTCTCGTTCAGTCTAGAATCAAGTTTAGTTGAACACATACGCATCCACACAGCAGAACGACCCTACGCTTGTGATAAATGCAGCAAAACATTCACAGACCCTCGGAACTTGAAAAGACATGACATGCAAGTACATTCTGAGGAAAGACTGCATGTTTGTGGACGTTGTTCTAAAACTTTTAAAAGGCCACAGCATTTAAAGAAACATATTTCATCTTCTCATTGTAGAGCTAAGGAATGTAATGGAATGGTGTTTGGCTGAAAGAGGACTCTAACAGCCGAATACTCAAACGTCATTCAAATTTGAGCACCACTTAAGATTGCTCTGCCTCTGTTTGTCATTACTCATTTGTAAGAGATTGCAATAATTTAAGCGGGACTTAAATTGAGTGGGGTTTGAGTTGCGTTTGAGTATTCGGCTGTTAGACAGTCAATTATCAATGTCTGCGTCACACAGTATTGAAATGTCTTTTTGTTTAGTCACTTTTTTTATGCACTGTATATACTTATAGATTTGTAGCCAGTTGTTGAGTTTGTTTTTGAAGGCATATACGGAGTCATTACCTACTATAGAAGAATAATGGAACAAAATCCTGTAGGCAGCCTGACAATGATGGATACGTGCAGATGATAAAAAATTATATAAATAAGTACCTAAATATAATATTGTGTATATTTTAATTATGTGACTTTGTGGACCCTCGATTACTTGGAGCATAGACTAATAAATAAGCTTGGAGGACGCTAGCGCATAGTAGGTACCTACATAATTATTAGTAACTTAGTAACGGCTACAGCGTAGTCTGTCAAATGAAAGTAGGCCCTGAAAAATCGGGGCAAATTAAAAAATATTAGCGTGTTGTAGCATGTATAATCAGAATCTCAAAGACAAATTTTCTAGCTCTATGTTTATAATAATAACCAAGTTTATGTTATACCAAATGTTAATGAATGGGCTAATATTTTTTAATTTGCCGCCAATTGTTTTTTTTTTTTTTTTTTTTTTTTTTCGCTCCTCGGAGCAGGCTATAGTTTAGAATCATACCGCCTAGTCTTACGTTATGTTTTTCTCATAAGTTAGTTTGTTTAGTTGTATGTCTTGCGTAAATATTGCCGCCGATTGTTCAGGGTCAACTTTCATTTTGACCGACATATTTTTTATTTTTATTTTTTATTTTGTTCTGGCACTGGAGGTTTATTATTTTGCCAAGTCTTTTTTGGAACATGTTAAACCACAGACGAAGTATCACAATTGTGTACTTCGTCTGTGGTATACACACTTTTGGTGTCGTGACGTGGGTGCCGTCATTTCACAACCATGGAAAACACAACTCCGGAATGTACAGTCAGGAGTTGATGTATAATTTGGCAGCCAATTCCATGGTTGTGCAATCTCGGGACGTGTTTTCCAGGCCGTACAATGTTTTGCACAGGGTGGGAATACACAGCCATGGAATTGGCTGCCAAATGGCATCGAATTCCAGGGCTGTACTTTCCTTGGTTGTGTTTTCCATGGCTGTGAAAGCTCAGCACGTGTCGGGAATGCCCATCCACGGAATGTACAACCTGGGAATTGGATGCCAAAATACGTCATCACCTATGCTTTGTTTACACTTACTTGCCTGACTATGTGAACGATTGAACGATTGAAAGGGAACGTAAACAGAAAAAAATATATAATTTTTACCTAGGTAGGTACCTATATTTTTTGTTTACTGCTATTTAAGGGAATTATTTGTGAAAGTCGATCATTCTTAAAAAAATAAGAACTTCAGTTGGTTTTTTAGCAGATTTTATGGATGGGCTCGCTTCGCTCGCATATTTTTATAAACAAACCTAACCTACCTACCGATTGCGAAGTTGACTATATATACACACTAATAAAAAAAAAGTTATGATTTATGATTTTTCTGTTAAATAAGTGTAAGTGTAAACAAAGCATAGATGATGACGTATTTTGGCATCCAATTCCCAGGTTGTACATTCCGTGGATGGGCATTCCCGACACGTGCTGAGCTTTCACAGCCATGGAAAACACAACCAAGGAATGTACAGCCCTGGAATTCGATGCCATTTGGCAGCCAATTCCATGGCTGTGTATTCCCACCCTGTGCACAACATTGTACGGCCTGGAAAACACGTCCCGAGATTGCACAACCATGGAATTGGCTGCCAAAATATACATCAATTCCTGACTGTACATTCCGGGGTTGTGTTTTCCATGGTTGTGAAATGACGGCACCCGTATTCCTCTATGATGTACGTATAAATAAGATGAGTTTTCATAAAACTTAGGAAAATTAGATCAATTTTATTTTCTATTAGTCAAAATGAAAAATGGCTTTCCCTAAAATCGATGGATATGTTGTTACTGAAAAATTAGGCTCTGGTAGTTATTCTACCGTGTTTAAGGCCTACACAAAGGTATGTAAACTTGTAAACAAAGGAGATAATAGTTTTCTAAAAAAATTCAGGTATACATAAGTTTACTGTATCATCATTGGAAGTAATCTGACTATTACATCTTCTCACGAGATTTCGTTTCAAAATTACGAAATCGCGTGAGAAGATGAGAGATCTTTTTTTCGGATGAGTTGTACATAAGTAGGTACAACTATTTTTTTGCTATTATTTTATGAAGACATAGTTTAGCAGCACAGGATAGTTTAACTATCGGCCGAATACTCCAGCGCTACTTAGGTAGGTATATTAAATTTAAGCTTGAATTATTGCCATCTCTTACAAATGAGTAATGTCAAACAGAGGCAAAGCAATTTTAATTGGTGTTTAAATTTGAGTGACGTTTTAGTATTCTGGTCTATAGCAGCTAAATACATAAACATTTATGACTTAGGTGGGAGCCCGTATGACAGTAGCCATAAAGTGTGTTGACAAGGCACGGATCAAGAACTCCGGGGCTGCGGTGGACAACCTCATCACCGAGATCAGACTGCTGAAGACACTCACACACCCCCACATCGTACAAATGCACAATTTCACGTGGGATGACCGGTACTTAACCCAATCTGAAATGTAGATTCTTGGTATTTCAAAATTACAAGACCTCTTTACAGCCGCTACACAATCACTTATATCTTTTACAATAATATGACAAGGATCATGTACAGCAGCTAAAGTACAATGTTATAAACAAAGCCAAGTGTTCCATATTGTGTTCTAAATCGTGAATAAATATATATGATAATAATTGCTTTGGCGATATCTTGGTGTGAGCACCACTTGTTCCATTGTTTAGTTGTAATACAAAATAAAGATTTCAAAGGACAGGAGACAGTATTTTTTTTTATTATGATTGTCTGTAGTTCAGATACTTAAGGCCATCTAGCTCCAAACTAAGCAAAGCTTGTACTATGGAAAGCTCCATTAGAATAATGTACATTTCTTTTCAGAAATATTTATATAATAATGGAGTACTGTTGCGGAGGCGACCTATCGAAATATATCAGAAGATATGGCAGAGTGCCGGAAACCCAGGTACTTATAACATACTGCCACACCCAGAGACATCACTTATTCTTAAAATTAGTGAAGTGTTCATTATAGAAATAAAATATATTTATTTAGTTATTGTTATATACCTAATAGCTTCCGCCCGCGACTTCGTTCGCCTCCCGTTGGATCCCGTTGATTTTCCGGGATACAAAGTAGCTTATGTTACTTCTAATACCTCGAAGAATATGTGTTCAAAGTTTCATGATGATCGGTTAAATCGTTTTAGCGTGAAAGCGTAACAAACAAACTTACATTAACATTTATAATATTAGTATGATAGGTACACAATAATATAAAATTGAAAGTTAAAATTAAATTAAAATAATAAAAATGGCCACCACTCAGCATGGTGCCAGGGCAGGATATGTGAATACCCTGCCTGCCCAGGCGCTGGTTTTCAGTGGCGCCAGTAGCGTGCATGTAAAAAAAAAGTTTTCCGACCAAAACACTTGTACCAAAGCGATAAATTAAAGAACACATTTTTTGGTTAGAAAACTTGCTTGGATCAATGTGATATTTTTACTGAACCTTTGCATTGTTATTCTCCCGACCCTGAAGCTCTGCAATTTCACATAATTACATTTAGTTAAATTATATCTTCAAAAATGTTGAAATGTGCGAGCGAGAAGGTTGTCTGGCTTTACCCTTCGACTTAAGATCTTTTGTACAATATGAAAGCAATAAAGAACTTTTCACACTTGCTGCTCGACAACGTCCGATTACATGTCATGTTAACCCAACCGAAAGCAAGTCATTATTTGTCGCCTTTTTTCATACGTAGTAACTGCTATGTATTCTGTGACCTACAGGCATGTAGTATTGTCATTATATGCCATGAGAGATGTAATGAGATTTGAATTTGGAACGTCAAAATCTACGTCCTACATATACACACGACCGATTTGCACTGGTTTTTGTTGTCTTGCAGTCTGTGTGAAAAGTAGAGTATTATCCTCGGGGACAAAGCTGTCTTTAGTCTCGGGCGACCTTGAATCCCTCTGTCACTACAGATCCTAGGTTATCCTCCGTGACTTCGGGATTCAAAGGCCCACTCGACGTCAAGACAGTGCTTAGTCCCCTAAGTTAATAATCTACTATGAACTTGATTTCAATAGAATATGCATTGTTTAAAGTAATGTTAAGTGACATCTGAGTGTGATAGTAAGTCTATAATGTTTTTTTTTTCATAATAATATAATTTTATTGTATTCTGTCAGGTGCGATATTTTCTGCAGCAGCTCGCGTCAGCGCTCAAATTCCTGAGAGAAAAAGGTAATACGATTTCAGTCTCTTTTTCTGTCCAACAAAAGAAACAGACAAAGCTTGATTGGTTTTCTCTTCCGTAGAAAGAAACCGTGTCTAGGACACTCATACAAGTATCTGAAACAAATAGTGTTTTCTCAAACATGCTTGGAAATAAATACATTATTTTGACAACCTGCTTCGAGATAAATCGAAAATGCAGTACTGGCCAAATACATGCGAGCAGCGGCCGGCAATAAATGTATGAAAATCTATTGCCGGCGTGTTTAGCGGCCAAATAAATTACATACAAAACTCATATCTGTCGTGTAATTTAAAAATAGAACGATCTTTTACTCCATAGTCTGGTAACCAAGGGGGTAACTTATCAGTTTTATTCAAATTTCGAACAGGTTTTCAAATAGAAAGCTGATTATTGAAAAAAAAAACAAATGAACACTGTAACTTCGTTGTTCTTTAATGGTTTTGAAAAGTAATCGTATTTTGAACTAAAAAGTTTTGCCTAGGTACCTACTTAGTTTTAATTTCCGCGCATTATTTGAGAAAAGTACTATACAAGCCTTGGCCACAACTAGGCAATGATGGACTCACGTATGTGTGCCTCGTCTTCGACTCGGCCCACATTTACACGTACTTCCCTCATTGCCTCTGTTGCGGGCCGCTGCAGTAATGTACTATTATTTTGTAACTGCTAAAGTGTTTTTATATGGATTCCCATACCTATATAACTTAAACAAGGTAGCTACTTTAGGTAGTAGAGGTACTCATAAATGCAGTTACATTATATTGGCGAGCTCAGGAAGCAATTTCATCAATGCAAGTACTTAAATAACCCAAATTCTTGAGATCTTAATTGTTTTCTAGGTGTAGTGCATATGGATCTCAAACCACACAATCTGCTCCTTCACAAGGATCACACTGGAAAGTATATACTCAAAGTTGCTGATTTTGGGTAAGCTATCCTGCGGGCCTAAGATGCGCGCCGCGAGATATTTGTCATGTCGTTCTGTCAAAATGTAAGCATTTTGTACCAGTTTATGAACTATTGCATTATCTGTGGTAATGTTGTCGAGAAACCGCGCCTTTGAATTTTCAACTTTTGACATTTCTGCATGACTATTATCTCGTCCTCAGAGAGGTACGACGACTAAGAAGTGTCAAAAGTGTACATTAGTAGATGAAGATGGGAACTAGATAGAAACTTGTAATATATATTGTCCGTGACCTGGATTAACACATAGGCTACTTTTTATCCCGGAAAATCAACGGGATCCAACGGGATGCGAGCGAAGTCGCGGGCGGAAGCTTGTAATATGTAAGTTACAAGCGACCCGCCCCGGCTTCGCACGGGTGCAATGCAGTGATGATGATGATGTATTATATATATAAACCTTCCTCTTGAATCACTCTATCTATTTGAAAAAAACTGCATCAAAATCCGCGACGAGACGCGGGAAGCGACTTTGCTTTATACTATGTAGTGATTTTAAGAGTTAGCCTATTTCAATTCAGACTGAATTTATTGCACTAAAAAATTCATGAGATTGCATGGACATTTCAAACAACGCCCTCTCGTCCCAAACTAAGCAGAGCTTGTACTATGGGAACTAGATTGCTGATATAATACTTATATTTCTTTTTTGTAAACACATACATATAATACATAGTGTAAGGAATACGTTATTGCACGTACATATTTCTAATTTAAATTATCAAAAACCTACCTATTTGCCTACCTATTCTATAAATAAAGATTTCGACATAAATTGTTAAAAGTTTCAGTGTTTTGTCCCTGGCAGTACGCTCTGCCTGTTCTACCTTTACTGTAGTTCGTTCTTTTGTTTTCGAACTCAACCAACGTTCTTCAAACGGCGCCCGCGCATTCCATGCCCGCAGCACACATAAACATAGAACAGAGAATCACTAAGAAATAAGTTTAAGGAAATAAATATAATTACAGTACCTTGCCAGTACATCTATGAAAACTTATTGTATGTTCAAAAAAATATCAATCTATTCAACAAAAAAAGTGATAATCATAATGTTAACACTAGAAATAAGGACAAACTCGCTGTTCCCACCACTAGGCTTACAAAAATTAGTAAATCTTTCAAAGGGCAATGTGTACGCTTCTTTAACAAAATCCCAAGTGATGTGTCTCAGTTGTCGATTGGCAAGTTCAAAAACGTTATAAAACGGAGACTTATTTTAAAAGCATACTATAAAATATCTGATTATTTAGAAGACAAACAAGCTTGGGACGAACTAGCTCCAACTCATCCAATAAAAAAAAGTTGTAATCATACAAAACGTAATTCAAAGTAATCAGTGAGATTTGATTGAATAAAAAATTTTTGACTTTGACTGTTTGCCACACGCTAAAGTTTGTTCTTGCTGGGAATCGAACCCACGACCCACAGCACGGAAGGCGGAGCTACTACCGACTGAGCCATGACGCATGTTTTGTTTTTGTTTTGTATTATAAAATAAATATCTTAGGACATTTTTACACACAACACCCTCTAGTCCCAAACCAAGCAGAGCTTGTACTATGGGAACTAGATTGCTGATATAATACTTATATACATTTTTTTTGTAAATATAAATACATACTGGCAGGCGTCATGGCTCAGTCGGTAGTAGCTCTGCCTTCCGTGCTGAGGGTCGTGCGTTCGATCCCCACCGAGAACAAACATTTGTGTGGCAAACATAGATGTTTGTTCTATGTCTGGGTGTTTCTATGTATTATAAGTATGTATTTACAAAAAAAAATGTATGTATGTATTCTATCAGCTATCTAGTTCCCATCGAACAAGCTTTGCTTAGTTTGGGATAAGAAGGCGTTGTGTTAAGTGTCCGTGAATATTTATTTATTTATACTTATAATACATAGTAACATGTATTTATTTATTTTCAGTTATGTACTGAACACCTGACAAAAATAAATGCTTTCTTTTAGGTTTGCTCAGCACATGACATCAGAATGGTCTTCCAGTGTAAGAGGGTCACCACTGTACATGGCGCCTGAAATGTTGGCCGGGGAATACGGGCCTAGCGTTGACCTTTGGAGTGTAGGTATGACCGTATACTCGTGTATATCTCGTGACGTGGAACTGGCTTCCGTGTCATTCTCTCCGAAGAAATTTGTCATTGAGTGGAACTATCCTGCACTTTGTACTATCACCTAGCTAGTCTATACTAGTACTAACTAGCTGTCGCCCGCGGCTTTGCTCGCGAGGTATTAGCATACGCATTATTTGGTTAAAATGTTTGATCCTAATTTTGTATCCTTAGGGTGCGATTTTTCAATATTCCTTTCTTAGTGCACCCCTACACTATATAAGGATACTACCCTCCACATTTCATACCTATAAGACTTATAGTTTAGGCTGTGCATTGATTGTCAGTCAGCTTCAAAAGAGTTTTATATATTTAGAAGATTATAAAGAAGAAAGATTGAAAAACATCTTTCACCGTTGGAAAGCTACACTATCCGGGGGTGACATATATACAATGTATATATGTATATTATACATATATACAACACAAGTAAATATTTGTTTTTCCTTATATTTGCAGGAGTAATAATGTATGAATGTCTGTTTGGTCGCGCGCCTTATTCATCAAACACTTTCAAGGAATTAGTCGAGAAGATACAGCGACAAGCGCCTATAGAGGTAAATATATTTACAGCCGCACTCATAAACGATATTTCACATACCTAATTATTAAAAAAAAACAAGTGTGCTCATGACACATCTGCACATTTTTACCGTTCCAATTTCACAATACAACATCCATATTATTAAACGTCATTTCAATGTAATCAAAGTTTAAATATTTTTTTTAATGTTTAGATCCCACCAAATTCGTCGATAACCCCTGGCTGCTCAGATTTGTTAACCCGTTTGTTGCAACACGAGCCGAGTCGCAGGATAACGTATGAGGACTTCTTTGAACACGAATACCTCGACTTGGAGCATATACCTTCCAGAGATAACTATGAAAAGGTACAAATTATTTGTATGCATTTCTTGTACTTAACTACAGTGTTGTATTTAGACAACTTCTAAAACTTTAGAGAGGATAAATAGATAAAGCAAGCAAGCTCGTATGAGGTAGTGGCCAACTCTGGTGACGGTTTTTAGGCCGCTTTAAGGCCTCCGTCGTGGGTTAACGACTGCTAGAGCCGGGAGCGACAGTTTAACGTGCCCTCCGAAGCACGGTAGCGCTCAGATGTAAATGCCACTAACGGTCATCCAAATAGTGAAAATAAATATGTAGATAGAATAGTACATTATGATATGAGTGCGGTAAGTTGAAAATTACAGCCGAGGCGATAACGCACGAGTGCGTAATGACGTACATTACGATACTGAAATTGGTGAAATAAGAGACCCTTTACGAGCAAATGTGTTATAAAATACTTTATTGCATACCTTAATCTAGGGACTAAAGTAACATAAAAACAAAACTTAATATACAATGGGCGGTCTAATCGCTAATCGGCTATCTCTAGCAGACCACCAGAAAGGGACTCTCCATGGTAACTTTTCTTTTGTAATCAGACTTGAATCAAAATTTTCTGTTTCATACAAAATGTTCTATATCTACTTGGAAGAAATGTATGAAACAGCTTTTTTTTGTTCGGGTTAATACTGATGGTTATATTTTATAGGAAACTAGCGACCCGCCCCGGCTTCGCACGGGTGCAATGCAGTGATGATGATGATGTATTATACATATAAACCTTCCTCTTGAATCACTCTATCTATTTAAAGAAAACTGCATCAAAATCCGTTGTGTAGTTTTAAAGATCTAAGCATACATACATACAGACATTAGGACAGACGCGGGAAGCGACTTTGCTATAAACTACGTCAACCGCGTGATGTTTCCGGAAGAGGTTTTATTACACTTTATATTATATACATGTATGTATGTATTATTGTATGTATTTATATTTTGAGGTTTTATATATATTCATTCCAAATAATTCTATAACTATATTATTTCCAGGCAGTAACTCTAATAAAGCAAGCTATAGAACTCGACAGTAGAAATCAACTATCAGCCGCACTCAGCGCCTACACGGCGAGTTTACGGCTGTTAGTTCCGTGTGCCATCGCTGAAAGAGATGCTGTACGGCGCGCCGCACTCAGCGACAAACTTACTAGGTGTGTAACACGCTCACTATGTAAGTGAAACGCTCACTAGATATGTGACACGCTCTAGGCATGTGATACACTCACTAAGTTCCTTCTTACTGACACTCACATACTAGATATGCTGTATTTTCAACTATCGAAGTCAGCAGATTACAATAGCAACGTTGTTGCGTATCAGTTAGGCAAGGCCGGCCTTAAAATATGTTGATAGGAACATATGTGACATTCACTAGCTATGTGACGTACTCACTAGCCATGTGACACGCTCACCAAATGTACACCGTATTTTACAAAAAAAAGAAGTAAATTCTTTTTTTCAGGCTGATAACATTGTTCATCATACAGTAAAATGTTTGTTCTGTGTGGGAATTGAACCCACAGCGCGCTAGGCAGAGATATAACCAACGCCTGTCAATCGTTAACATTGAAGTTATTTATGTTTTAGGTATATGGAGCGAGCTGAAGAAATAAAGCAATACTTGAAGGGACCGCCGCAACCCGCGTCAGTGCCGACGCAGATGAAACCGGAATACAGTGACAGCGGTCAGTGCATACATGCCTTTATTTACAGACTGAAACTGACTGACCCACTAAAAACAAATCAATCTACGAACTTTACATCTTTTTATATCTCGTATTAGAAGTGCAATTTGCTATGCGAAATCTTCTAAGCGTTTCTGAAGAGTTCGTGTCCCGTTGGATACCGTTGCTTTTCCGGGATAAAAAGTAGCTTATATGTTAATCTAGATCGCGGACAATATATTCCATGTTTCATCCAAATCTGATTAGTGAAAGTTTTTGCGTGAAAGAGTAACAAACATCCCTACATACATCCTTATAAACTTTCGCGATTATAATATTATAGTAAAGTAATAGTAATTGAATTGATAGTTGCCCGACTGGATTGGAACCCACATTCTTAGGACTGGAAGGACCTTCCAGTCCTAAGAATGTGGGTTCAAATCTACCATTAGAACACCGATGTTCTCAAGTACTAACTAATGCACGCTGATGTAACACTAATTTGTTTTTCAGGGCAATCCACATCAGTTTGTGAACAGAGCCCTAATCAGACTGAGCGAAGAAAAAGTATTGAATCCGAACCTACACCTAATTCAGTAAGTCAAAATCCCAAACAAACATTTTCAATAAAAAATTGAAAGAAAGAGTGTTTGACGAACGAGCGTCGCTGCGTCTGGAGCGTTATTTTTCAATTTAAACATACCCTGCGTTATTTTTATATTGTTTATTTATTTTTCCTATAACTTTTAGGTAGCCCCTACATCGAGTGAACATGTACCAGTTTCCAATGTTCGCTCAAGGTTCGGTTTGAAACGGTTATTCGGCCGACAAACGTCGCTGCCGTTCTTGGACTCCAAGGATTCTAGTATTGTAAGTATTTCACAATCAAGCTACAATATAAAACGAATATACTAAAGCAAATTCAAATATTCAAGTTTTATAGGTTTACATTACTACAAGTAGTTTTACATCCACAATTGCAGGCTGTACGATTAAGTGGACTGTATAAAACTAAACGATAAAATTAAAATGCAAATACGAAAACGATACGACAAACCACAAACTAGATCCTGAAAAACCAGTAACCTATGGATACAGGGTGCAATGAAAGTGTCCCACGTACCTCGATATCCTGGAGGGCTCTCCTGAAGCGCCTGCCACACGTTTGGGTAGGCAGGTCCGTCCGATCGTCCAGATACTGACTAGCTAGCTTTCTCCTTCGAAATCTTCAGGGTTCCGCAACCGCTACGTTCAACACTGGCTAGGGCTCCTACGTAGGCTCACTTAACTACACACTATCTGAATGCACAGGAAGGCTAACGAGGATGCTAGTTTTGTGGTAATACTCGACACGACAACGATATATTTTCGACAAGAGTCTCAATATGATACTGGTTTTAGATAGAAACGTTAATTACGAAATATTTCCGTTACAGTTTTTTTTTTATGTGAATGAACCCTGTATTTGACCAATAGGGGTTCAGTGACCTGCGTGACCTATATTAGGTGACAAGACAGAATGACGCGCGAATGCGTCAACGTGATAATGACAGGTGTCAAAACTGAACATTCCGACCACCAAAATACACAGTATTTTCACCAGGTAATAACGAAATAATGGATGAAAACAACACGAAAAATTTAGGTTCAATTAACGAGAAACAAAAAAATACGAAAAACAAATAACAATAATAATATTAATTTATTATAATGAGTATACCTCCTTATTATATTCAACGATAAAATTACAAAAAGGGGGTTTAAGCCTGACATCCGCTCTGACGTAGGGAAAACATCATGAGTATGCGGAGTTCAACGATAGGCCGTTTAAAGTAACCCGTAGCGATACGAAATGTAACGACTTTACAGCTATTGGAATGAACTGTTAAGTCGCCGGAGTCCGAACTAAGAAGGGACAACCGCTTCATACTATGCCGAACTTCGATTTTTATCAGCAACAGTGTAGTGGAATTTTCGTACAGCAGGCGCTGCAAACCCACGACATGAGCAAGATGAGTTTTCGTTGACTTAACATGAGTCTCAGCTAAGCCCGAGAAATGTGGACTGCCTGAGGTGTTGAGCACGAACTCTTCTTGCTTAGTCTGCGTTGCCTGGTACATCGATTTTTCGACCAATTTGCTGGTTCCCGCGAAGGTTTTACCTCGATCGGACACCAACCGAAAACGACAGTGGCCGCTGCGGGCCATGGAACGCCTGAAACATACCAGGTACGCCTCGGACCTAAGCTCTAGAACGAGCTTCAAAAGTACTGCTTTAATAGCAGTGCCTACGAGAAAACGTACGTATCCTCTATACGCACGTACACTGCGACCACGTTTGAGAGATACGTTAAACGAGCCAGCGTAATCAAATGAAGCAAACGAAAATGGCTTCATCTGATTGATACAATGAAGAGGTAGTTCTCCTATTCGAGGAGGAACTATAAGCCGCGGGTTTACTCGAAAGCGTTTTACACGCAACGACAACTTTCTTCGAGTTAACCGTTTTGGCGACACGACACGACAATGTCGGGTAAGCGGATCCTGCAGCAACTGCAATCCCGAGTGCACGAACTTGCGATGGCACTCTTCCCTGATCACCGAAGCTACACGATGGGTTCGAAGCAACCGCAAATGATGCTTGTGATCGTAGCCGAGCTGGCTGTGGGAAGAGTGACCGACCACCCTCAATAGACCACCTGTGTCCACAGGACGGCACAATTTTTGGCAACCCTGCGAAAGCGAAAGTGAAAGTGGAGCGTTCTTGGTGGTAGCACAAAGTACAGGTGCGGATGCGACTTCCTGATCATGGTTCACAAGAACGCTTGTTACGTTGTTAACGTAGGACAAACCACCGATCAATCGATTGTGTGTGGTTGAATGTGCCAGGACGTTGACCATCCGCTCATACGAGGAGAACCGATTTGAGATACCATCGACAAGGGCGGCAATATTAGCCATAGATATATTCAAAATCTTCGGTTCTTCCAGCGTAGATCCATTGCTCAAGTCCGGAGGAAGCAACAGCCTTGTTGGACCCGACCACCATGCTGCACACGAGACCAAATTAGTTGACAGCAATCCGTGATTACAAAACGCGCTTTTTGCATCCGTGGTGCGAGCAACATCGAAAACCGTCCGAATTGACGGCGTTGCAGAACCAGGACGCAAAATCCCATGATGTGGGTTATAAATGTTATAATTAAAATGACCAACATTCGATAAAAACGGAACGACCTCTTTTCTGTGGCCGATCTGCGAGTAGTCGGTCCCGAATTTACCATATTCGACCCTAAAGTGAGGGTGCGCTAGAGCAAATTCTTTAGCGCTCGACAATAGTGGCTTGCTCTGAGAATCACTAACCGTTAGAGGAACCCTTAGCCTACCTTGAGGAGTTCGACGACAAGTAGGTCCTGAGTTATTTTTACAGGCCCACTCCTCTTTGGACAGTGCTACAGGTTTGGGCGGGTCGACAATTTCCAAGTCCCAAAACCTCTTGGATGAGTTATCTCGAGCCAAGCTTCGACACGAAACGAGAAGACGAGAAGAATCAGCAGCAACCATGCAATCCCCCACAAGTATCCACCCGAAAGTAGTTGGGATAGCAACAGGTTGACCATAACTACCTTTAATTATACCAGGCAGCAAGGCTGAGGTGAAACTATTGACACTGACAAACATGTCAACCGGTGCTGGTTTGCTGAAACCAGGGTCAGCGAGATCTAACCCCTGTATATGATGCCACAACGAAAAATCAATTTTCTCGGCTGGCATATCCGAGCAAATGTTTGGAAGCACTAAAGCCTCCAGCGACAGTTTGTTTGAGGAGTACCCACTTGTGCGAACTATCTCACAGTGGACCGATCCAAGTACATCAGCTGAAACTTGACCTATCCTATTCAACGACTGGGTACAATAATTAATTTTTAATCCTAAGCGCTGTGCACATTCTTTAGTAATGAAGTTACATGTACTAGCACTATCAATCAGGATGCGTACCTGATCAAATTTATTTAATTTATTTTTTACTAAAACTATAGCCGTTGAAAACAACACTTCTGAGTGCGGGTCATAAGAGGTCAATGCTATCTGAGACGATGAAGGCTGTGATTCTGGTACGACTTCTAGTACAACTTGATTCACATGTAGCAATGTATGGTGATTAACATTGCACTTATTACACTTTGTTTTGGACATACATGTTTGAACTGAGTGAAAACCTAAACACAGAGTACACAAGTTCATCTTGTTTACTAATTTAAACCTATCAGTAGCCGACTGCTTCAAGAAACTTGAACAACTTTCAATTGCATGCCCTACCTCTAAACAAATGACACATTCCTCTTTTGGAGCCACGACAAACGATAATTTGTTACTGTTTACAACCGGCTTTTGGACCGGCTGTTTACGTAACCGGCTCATGATACTGCGCACTTTTTTGTCGAAGTCAATAGTGTGAGAGAATACTGCTTTTTGATCAAAAACAGACACCTTACACATTAATCTTTTTTGTGCTGTGTGAAACAAATTAATTATTGGCAAAACATCATTTTCACACACGCCGGTAAGATCCGATGCATCCAACAACTCGACCTGCAATTTAGCATCATCGCGCGTGATTCTGTCTTGATCACCTAGCAAGGCATACTCATACCCATCACCCTTTTTCGAGTCTAGAAGAGACATCGTAAACAAAAATTAGAGTTTCATTCACAAAATAAAGCAAATAAACAAACAAGCGAATACATAGACTATTTTCACGAAATGAATGAACAAAACAGACTATAATGTTTACTATTTTTACGTAAGGAGTGAACGAAATGAATGATTGGTTTGTTAGCGTCTATACAACCATCAATTACACTGACAGTTACGAAACGAAAATAAAAACTGATCAATAAAACTGACTGACAGCTAACACACCATCAATCAACCGATAGCGATAAAAAAACACAAAATAGAATAGTGTCAAACGAAATATTTTTGAACGAAACTTTACAGTTATGCCTACCCTACGTTTTTATTAAATTTCCGAAACGACAAATTGAAATACAATAAAACGACACGCAAGTATGTAGGTATTCTGCAAAATGTTCCGTAAGTAATTAAACGAACTAAAAAACGATTACAAAGTTTTAAATGGATTAATTAAATGTATAGCAATGGACAAATAGCACCGTAGGTCACCTTGGTAATGTTATGAGTGATCCACGGACCAAATGTCCTTAGGTTAACTTTACAAATAAATCAGCCTAATATGAACCGAAATGTCCATAAGTTACTACAACAATTAAATCCAGTTTCTATGGACCAAAATGTCCATAGGTTGCTATATCAATTAGATACGGCTCGAATGACCAAAATGTACGATTAAGTGGACTGTATAAAACTAAACGATAAAATTAAAATGCAAATACGAAAACGATACGACAAACCACAAACTAGATCCTGAAAAACCAGTAACCTATGGATACAGGGTGCAATGAAAGTGTCCCACGTACCTCGATATCCTGGAGGGCTCTCCTGAAGCGCCTGCCACACGTTTGGGTAGGCAGGTCCGTCCGATCGTCCAGATACTGACTAGCTAGCTTTCTCCTTCGAAATCTTCAGGGTTCCGCAACCGCTACGTTCAACACTGGCTAGGGCTCCTACGTAGGCTCACTTAACTACACACTATCTGAATGCACAGGAAGGCTAACGAGGATGCTAGTTTTGTGGTAATACTCGACACGACAACGATATATTTTCGACAAGAGTCTCAATATGATACTGGTTTTAGATAGAAACGTTAATTACGAAATATTTCCGTTACAGCTTTTTTTATGTGAATGAACCCTGTATTTTAACCAATAGGGGTTCAGTGACCTGCGTGACCTATATTAGGTGACAAGACAGAATGACGCGCGAATGCGTCAACGTGATAATGACAGGTGTCAAAACTGAACACAGGCGTTATCTTGATGTCATCGGAGAGATTCATCCATGAACCTAGGAATCTATGGACCAGGCATTATACATCTCTATGAACAGTTCTCCCTGCGGCCGGTCGCCATGTTTTAGCACAGCCAACATCAAGTACATCAGTTGTCATAGCGACTTGTTTTTTTCAGTGTTCTCAAGAAAATTTAGTGTTCTACGCGAAAATTGTGCTTGTTAGTAGTGCTAGAACTTGCAGAATACTGCATTTATTATGGGTAGGTGCAGTGTGTTAGGTTGCCGCATGAAACACCATAAAAAACATCCCATTATAACGTTGCACAGGCAAGTTACCGAATTCATTCAAAATATCTTGTTTTTCCTATTATTTTGAAAGATTTTGCTATTAGTGGGAATGTTTAAAATGATATTCTTGCTTTTCTGTAATCATTTACTGTTTTACCATTAATATTATGTGATTTTATAAGAAAATAATTCTCCCTTGTAAATAGAGTTTTGGTAGTACGGCATTTTCATTTTTATCGATATCGATAACTTAGCGACAGGTGAATATAATTAAACTCGGATTTCTTTTTTATTATTTTAGATTGCCGACATCTAAAAAAAAAGAACAGTGGCTGGATGTAATTGGGTTGGAAAACTTAAATAGATCAACGAAACATATTTTCATTTGTTCCCTGCATTTTGAAGAGACATGTTTTAACCGAACTTTAAATGTAACAAGACTGCGCGATGATGGTGACTGGGATCGACGGTTTGATGAACCCTTATATTTGATTATTGTGAACATAATTATTTTACTTGTAAAAGGCATTTTTAGAACTTGATTATAACCGGAACGGCTTTTACAGTTTTTATTAAACCTGTTTGAAATGATAATTTTCGTTTTATTAGGAATGATCGTGCCAAGTAGTTCATAAATAATTATACCTGAGTAATTTCCCTTTACACTTAAGTATTATAATATTAGTAACAAGTTGACACGGGTGCACTACGTACCACCATAGTTTTTTTTAAATGCAAGAACCATCTACGAACTTTTAGAAAACATAAAAAAAAAGAATTATCCAAATTGGTCCAGCCATTCTCGAGCTATTGAGTGACAACGAAATAGGATTCATTTTGATATATTATATAGAAAAATAATACACTCGAGAGCATAGAAATCGCACATAGAGGCATTTTCCTACATTTTAATTTCGACCCTTATTTTTTTTTTAAATTAATGTGATGTTGCAAATATAACTTAAATTAAATTGAAGTACACACTGTTAGCTTCCTAAAAACACAAAATGTCTAGCCTTGACCTTCGAAATCATAACAGTGGCAACTAAACAATAGAATGGCCTAAATTAGCTCGTTTCAGGTAGCGCGGTTTGTGGGACTTTGAGCAGGTATAAAACGGTAAGGGATGATTGAAATGACATCATTTGCATACCAACTCCCAGTCAGAAAGGTCCTTTAACGAATACGTCATCTCTCTAAACAAGAAAATGGATACCACACCAGAAGCAGCGTCTCAAGTGGTTGCACTTATCGAAGCTGGACAGAACCAAAGTCAAGTGGCTCGTCAATTAAATTTGAGCAGATATGCTGTTGGACGTGTATACCAGCGATATCAGCAAACTGGTGGCTATACCAGGCGACCAGGAACAGGCCGAAAACGTGCGACAACACAGCGCGATGACCGTTTCCTTGTGAATACATCACTACGAAATCGCCGGTTGAATGCAGTTCAACTCGGACAGCAGCTCCAGGAAGTTAGAGAAGTGGAAGTCAGTCGGTGGACTGTTAGAAGAAGACTAGCCGAAGGAGGTCTGACAGCGCACAGACCAGCAACTGGCCCAAAATTGACCCCAGCGCACAGACAAGCACGCCTTCAGTTTGCTCGAAATCACGTTAATTGGACTATGGATCAATGGCAGGCAGTCCTCTTCTCCGACGAGTGCAGGATGTGCCTTCATGGTAACGACGGACGAGGTAGAGTCTACCGAAGATCCGGTGAGCGTTTTGCTCAATGTTGCATCTCCGAACGGGTCGCATACGGCGGTGGTTCGTGTATGTTCTGGGGAGGCATTTCTCTGGAAGCGAAAACCGAACTTGTCTTCATCACAGGGCCCGATACCGACCGTCGATCGGGTGGATTGACTTCCCAACGTTACGTCGAGGAGATCCTGGAAGAACATGTTGTGCCCTTTTCTGGATTTATCGGCGAAAACTTCGTTTTGATGCAGGATAACGCTAGACCACACACCGCTGCTATAGTACGCCAGTACTTGGAGGAGGTTGAAGTACTCGTTATGGCGTGGCCTGCTCGAAGCCCAGATCTCAATCCCATTGAGCACTTATGGGACGAACTAAAGAAACGAGTAAGATCCAGAAACGCAGCGCCTACGAGTCTCAGAGAGCTCCAAACCTCGATCAAGGAAGAATGGGACAGCATACCGCAGGATTTCGTCAAAAAATTGATTTCTTCAATGAAACACCGAATGGAAGCTGTTATTCAGGCTAGGGGAGGCAATACCTCGTATTAATAAATCGATGCATTCACAAATTTATTGTTTTTTTAACCTTTTATACCTGCTCAAAGTCCCACAAACCGCGCTACCTGAAACGAGCTAATTTAGGCCATTCTATTGTTTAGTTGCCACTGTTATGATTTCGAAGGTCAAGGCTAGACATTTTGTGTTTTTAGGAAGCTAACAGTGTGTACTTCAATTTAATTTAAGTTATATTTGCAACATCACATTAATTAAAAAAAAAAATAAGGGTCGAAATTAAAATGTAGGAAAATGCCTCTATGTGCGATTTCTATGCTCTCGAGTGTAGAAGATAGATTAATAAAGAATAAGTAGGTATAGTCCGACAAACCAGAAAAAATCTGTAGTAGCAGTTATTTATTTATTATTTCCATTGGTAATTATGAATGCGTGGTATGCTGATCAGTAATAGTGATACTCTACTAAGGCTCCTACACATATGCCCCGGCACAAGCCGCAAAAACTGGCAGTCCGCATGAAACTCAATCAATAAGCTAAGTAACCTTGAGCCGCACGCGGCAACCTAAGCCGGCGGCACTGTGTGTGTGTACTACTCGTAGAAGCCTTTATGAAGAAATCTAAAAGAAACTCATATGCGATTTTTTTAAATTCTGTAAACACCGTGCAATTCAACTATCGATATCGATAATAGTGCGCGCAGCTCTACGGCAAGCCACCATCTTTGTGCCAGACTCAGATTAGGTATGCACGTTTTTTTCGTAGGTATGTCATCTCTACTCTTTTTTCCCTTACTCTATGGATTCATCAGTAGAATATTTTTGTTTCAGTCAAACGAATCGGCGGACGACAAGACACAGAAAGTTGACAACGACACCTGCCGAATTACTTGAGCAAGTAAAAACCAAAAGTTATACGAATTCCTACAAGTATGATTATTTAGGTACGTGAAATACTCATAATACTTACCAAATTTTACAACTTGCCATGGAATTGTTAGCGTTTTTATTGGGTCGACCGTTATTCGATAGAAAATATCGAATAACAATCGACCAAATATTCAACCCTAGGTAATAAGCTCATTTCGTCAAAAAATGTATGGCTTTGACGTAGCTATATTGTTACGGTAATTTATGAGATGGGATCCAAAACCAGAGATATTATATTGAGAATGGGCAGAAGTGAATTTGTCGCATGCCTAGCGTACGTGTACTTAGTGAGTGCTTGACATTCCTAGTGAGTGTGTCGCATACTTAGTGAGTAAAATTGGAATGCTCGTTATTGTATTCATTCAATTGTTTGATCTCAAATTCATAAAATTTATTTATGTAAAATATGGATTCAAATATCTTTGTTGTATTAGCGTAAGTTATTATTTCATTTTAGCATTTGTTATTCTGTTGCATAGCAGTTATGGAAGTCACACCTAAAAGGTAATTTTTAGAATTTATTATTTTTTAAGTACAAAGATTAATTTTAATTCGATAAAGACAGTGAATGTGCCTTTTGTTTTCTTAAAAGTATACGTAATTTGTAATAAATTTTGTTTTTGTAAAACTTGTTTTGTTGCATACACCCAGTAGTTTATTTAAATTCTGCTAATACAAAGGTTTCAAGTAGGTTGGTAGTAAAGTTCATTAATTCTATTCTACTAATATTATAAACGCAAAAACTACTGATCCGATTTGGATGAAGCTTGGAATATATATTGTCCGTGACGATTAACACACGATAATCTCGACAGAAAGATATATCTACCTAGTTCATATGAATATTTCCTAAGGTTTCCAAGGTTATATTTTCTACTTTCCTATTTTGAAAAAACTGTCTGGTATTCCCTATAAAAGGGATAAATAAAAAATACTTTTGAATTCATTATCATTTATTAAAAAGAAGCACATCTACTTACAATGGACTTCGATCATTAAAACTAACGGACGAACCACACCATTATTTCATTATTGGATAACGTGGAGTCAGTTATCGGAGGTTTTTATAACTATAGCAATTATTTTAGCTTAGATTCCTTTATTTTTAGAGCTATTGAAATCAATGACATTTTAGTTACAATATAGCTATCATTTCACTAATAAAACAACACCAATTTTGGCACCTTTGAAGTCACCAAATTGCTTAAAATATTCATGAATATTCAGTATCTAGTGCGCAATTTTACCGTTCCAATAATGCCATTACTTATTTTTTTTTATGTATTAAATAATAGGGTAAACTACCCCAATCTTGGCACCCCCACACCACCAATTGTTGGCACTTCTCTGATTTATCCTATTTACTAAGAAAAAGCTAGATCTCACGATGTTTATTATTATGTTAAGTTGTTGTTTATATAACAAAATCGTGAGGTCTGGCTTTTTCTTAGTAAATAGGATAAATCAGAGAAGTGCCAACAATTCGTGGGGGTGCCAAGATTAGGGTAGTTTACCCTAGTAGTAAATTTCGTTTAGAATCTTTGTCGTGAGAAATACGATCATACACACATTGATACATATCTACAATTCATTTAGCGTTATGTTAGAAGAACTTATTTTTTTTTCTAATTTTTATAAAAACCAAAAGTTAACATTTTAGAAAAAATACGATAATACCCACATAATATACTAACTATAATACCAAATCGTAATCACTTATGCCCGTTTATACTCGACGAGCATCCGTTAGTAGCACAAAAAAGAGTTAGTCTAACAGACTGTAACATCCAATGAAATAGATTACCCGACCGACAACGATTGGTTGGATTACAACGGATGCTCGTTGGTGAATTCCGGCTATAGCATACAATAACTGTTGTATTATTAAAAATCTTGGTAATTTTGATTTGACACAAATACAATATTAACTATGCTTAATTTAGGCTAAACCACATTAGTGGTGATTCTGTTGTTTCATTTTCCTAATGTGATTTGACATCTCAGAAAAAGTTGATATCCCTTTCAAAAATAAATGTAAGTCGACAAAGACAGCTTTAATGTAATCTTAGTTTAAAAAATGCAACAGCAGAATCGACACCATTATCTAGGTATAAATTCTATGGTATGTGCATATTTTTCTAGAAAAAGGTGAAACCACTGTAAGTAATATTTTCCATACATTTATTGTATGTCTTCGTACATTTATACAAATTCGTACATTCATAATACAAATTGGTACACTTAGTATAGGAATTCGTACATTTTCCATACAATTTAGTACACGTGCGATACAAACTGGTCCACGTTTCATCGCTGGTACATCTAGTAGGCGAATTCGTCCTCTCCGTTCTCGTCTTCCGGATTGTACTTTGTATCGTCCTCCGGTTCTTGCTTGATCTGCACGTCGAGCGCCGGGATCGTAAACTCCGGGTAATCTGAAATGGGAATAAAGTATTGGAATATCTGTCAGTGCTGTGTGATTCGTTCCACAAAGCCCGTCAAACAGCTTCAGCCAGCACTCGCGTGACACAGCGCCTGAACCCGCCTTTAGAGAAGCAGAGACATCGAAAATTCGAGGGTAAGAGTCTCACTCTTAAATTTTGTTGGGAATTGCACAATTCCCAAATCTCCCGCTAGAGGCGCTTATCAGGGTTTCATACAAAATATCTCGCTTTGCGAATGCGTTTGCGTGTACTATAATCCAGTCAAATGTCAAAACAAATGCACAGACTCGGGGCTCTGAACGACATGCTACACGTGAAACGGTCCGTTAAAATGACATGCGACGACGAAACGGTGTAAGGTAAGGTTGCGTTGCGACATCGCAGCGCTCGTGTGGCACTCACTGTGCGTTGAAATCATTGCGTTGCGACGACAACGCCCGTGTGGCATCACCAACGCTCGTACCAACGTTGGTTGGTTAATTTCGTGAGGCGTCCACACGATGGCCATACCTGCCATACCAGCCATATCAGCCATACCAGTCCTATCCCGTCAGAGCTAACGTAAAGATGTCTAATACAAACGTTGGGACCAATGCTTTTCTATACCTTGTATTGTACGAGTGGCGTAGGGGAAAACTGAATTTTGATAAAGTTTAATATGAAACTCACCGTCTTTAGGCTCCTGTTTAACCTTGATCTGTTCGGGTTTGATCTTGTGCTCCTTGCGCTCTTTGTCGCGACGACTGCGTTTGCGCGACCGCGAGCGCGACCTGTCCGCGCGACGCCGACGCGACCGCGACCCGGACCGACGACGACGCGACCTGTTCAAATTAAAAAATTACGTAGATTGTCGTCAAATACGACCAAGTTATACACGGTGTAACATAATCCTTACTAATATTATAAATGCGAAAGTAACTCTGTCTGTCTGTCTGTCTCGCTTTCACGCCAAAACTACTGAACCGATTTAAATGAAATTTGGTACACAGATAGTCTAGAGCCTGAGAAAGGACATAGGCTACTTTTTAATGCGAAAAGAGGGTTGTAAAGGGGTTGAAAGGGGGGGGGGGGGATGAAAAGTTGTATGGAAGTAATTAAAAATGCTACCCAAAAGACACTTTTCCACGCGGACGAAGTCGCGGGAACACTTAGCTACCCTATAAGTCCGAAAGGGGGGTATTTTACAGGTCATGGAGAACAATGATCGTTCTACAACTTTTGAGTTAAGTGTTCGGTCTGATTATGCCCCCTTTGGGCTTATAGGGTAATTATGTTACACCGTGTAGATATCATCGTATTTAACAACAATCTACGTAATTTTTTTACAGAAATCAAAGTTATAGGTATTCTATTTTTCTTAACTAATCTAATTTGACAGCTCTAAAATTATAGCCGTCTTCGTCGTTTCAGTTTAAGAGAAATGGACGGTAACATTTTTAGTGCTGTCAAATTAGGTTGGTTGTAACAACTATCGATACTATTGTTACACAAAACAAAGAAATCTGTACTCTAGATCTGCTGTGATGCTCTCTTTCGCAAACACCTGTCTCCCTATGTCATCTCTCTCACCCATGTGTTCAATACAACTCAGTAGTGTAACATTCACTCCTAAGGTCTCAGTACTAACTCACTTGAAGCTCGTGACTAGGCTTGCTTAGTCAATTTTCACTGTCTAAGTTAAGTGACGTTCTGCGTGGTCACTATTTGGATGGGTGACCATTAGTGGCATTTACATCTGAGCGCTTCCGTGCTTCGGAGGGCACGTTAAACTGTAGATCCCGGCTCTAGCAGTCGTTAAGCCACGACGGAGGCCTTAGGGCGACCTAGAAACTCCGTCACAAGAGTTGGCCACTCACTCATACGAGCTTGCTTGCTAGTACTAACCTGTCTGTTTCAGTATCATCTGTTCTATCAGCTCTCTTCTCGTCTCTGTCCGGGCCTCTCTCTCCTCGCTTCTCGTCTCTGTCAGTTCTCTTGTCGTCTCTCTCTCTCTTGTGTTCGGTGCGTCGTTCGCGGCGCGCTCGGGATCCGCTGCGGCGGCGAACTGAACGCGAACGGCTGCGGCGACGCGGTGCTGGAACAACGTAACAAATTGATATTTTATATGCACTATGAATTACGAAACTCAAGAGGAGCTGGGCAGGACGCTTGACAAAATTTGGTGAAGGCAGGTGGAGTAAGGCCTTGACAGTGGCCTAGGCCCTAGGGAAAACAAGAGAGGCCTTCGCACACCAACAGCCAGATGGGTGGATGATATCGTTGCCGTACAGGGGAAGGCCTGGGTGCAAAATGCCCGAAATAGACACGAGTGGCGTTTGAGAGAGGAGGCGTATGCCCAGCAGTGGGTTTGTACATGCTGCCAATGACCCCACACTGGTGATCAGCACTTGTAATTGACTAGTTATAAACATTTTGTTTTGTATTGCATATGGAGACAAAATGAATCAAAAAGACAAAAATTTCAAAATGGGTACAATAATAGTCACAAAGCACAAAAGAGGACAAAAAGTCACAAAAGAGAATCAAAATGATTACAAAAGAGATTAAAAATGCCATGTAAGTTACCTCGATCAGCATGGCCCCTCTCGTCCCTGTCTCGCTGCTCGAGGCGGTACCTCTCCCGCTCTCGTTCGTTGTCCTCTCGTCCCGAATGCTTGATGTTGACATCGTTGCCTCCGCGACGGGTGCCCCCCAATCCGCCACCTACACCATACAGTTTATTTTAATACTGTCAAGTCAATTTTACAATTAAAAAACTTCCGTTCCTTAAAAACTCTATTTGTTGGTCATTTTTCTAAACTAATTTGACAGCAATAAAATGATAGCTAGTCATTCGATAAATCCTTTCAGTTCATTAGAAAACTGGCAGAATTGTAACAAGTTACATAAGCCATAAACCAAGAAATTGAAGTTGGGATGTCATCTATTTTTGTGCCTTCAAATTAGGTTAGTTTAGAAATATGAAACCACAGAATCGGGGGCACTATCTATGCCTCACACTTATAACCTTATTTTATTCAATTCATGATATCTTATTAACATCGAAATTTAATAAGATAATGTTCGTCTTAACAACATTTTCTAATATAAAGAAAATATAGGTAGGATAATTTGGACATACCCAGTCGTCTCGGCAGCCATCCCTTGACAGTGCGAGCTCGTTCAACATCCACCAAAACCCGTTTGCCATCAATCTTCTTACCATCGGCGTGCTTGTACGCAGCTGAAAGTATTTATACATCATTCAATACTAATCACTGTAAATGCTTTCTATCAGCCCTCTAATTGCGCTATACCAATACCTATGGATATGGTTGTGTAACCTTTCATAGCCTAACGCCTGAATATTGAAACGCTACGTGGATTCAGTTCATGCTTAAATGATTGCCATCTCTTATAAGGTAATTTTACCTTACTAATAAGAGATGGAAAAATTGTCCTGCCTCTATTTGGAGGGCAATTTTAAGTTGTGTTTGAGTGGCGTGTCTGTATTTGGGCGTAATTCTAACATTATTTAATTTGACCCACCCATGACCAAATTGACCAATTCGACGGCTAATATAAAAGGGTACCAAAATGTGAAAATAGCAATTTCGAGGTTAAATCCTTAGTCATAGAAATAGCGCAATTAGAAGCCATGTAGGTATACACTTTGCCTACAATATAATATATAGAAAATCACTTTGAATTAATAGCCACTGGTATCGATCTGTTGCTGCATTTTTCTAAACTAATTTGACAGTTCTAAAATTAAACCGTCTCTGTCGTTTCAGTGTTTAGGCTTTGTCAAATAGAACGCGCACTTACGCCGCGAACGCATTTATGATTGCTGTCAAATTAGGTTAGCTCAGGAAAATGCAACAACAGAATCGACACCATTCTTTATATTCAATCTATCTCTGATTTTGCCTTACTAGCAAAATATTCCACCCTTGGTAACAGTTCGGTAACGATCTACGAAGCTATGGTATGGTAAGGCAGAAAAAGAAATAGATTTCATATTAGGAATGGATAATACAGGTAGATTATAGTAGCAACATTGCTTAGTCTTAGCTAAGGTAGATTCTAGGGCTAATTTTTGTGGTAAAGACCTAAGGTGTTACTTTAAAATTTTCGGAACTCTAAATCAAGATTCAATAATCGATTTTTTTAGATTTATTAGTGAAAACTTGCAAAATTCGAGTCTCGATTTAGACTTCAGACTTGAAACATACAAACCTATAACACTCTGACACTAGTTAATTTAGTTATTAAATTCACAAATTTTCAATATATTTCTTTCAATAACTTTAGATTTATACAATATTAGAATTTTTATGTCATTTCAGCACGAACAAATAAGCTTTACGTAAATCTAACGTATTCGAGTCACACTGCGCGTCAACGCCAGCTCGTATGCCGATCGTTATAGTGTCACTGCGCAGTGTATCACGGATATACTATCGTTACTAAACGTTCACGATTGTCACATTTATTCGTGATTGGCTTACATGATACGATTTACAATATTTTCAATAAAATAGTATTACTTATCTACATACATAGTAGTACATGAGCGCCCTAGACGTTCGTCTCATTTGTTTGACAGAGCAAAATATCTATGATTATGTAAATTTATTTTATTCTTCTGTAGACATATTGCTCTCTAGAGTGCTCATATGCTCAAGACCTATTAATACTGTATACAGGCATAAACTTAATAATTATGTTGATCTTAAATTACAATAATTGAAGAATACTCGGATGCACGTAAAAATACTTCAAATTCTGTTAAAATAAATAGTGTACTTTTGAAATACTTTAATTTCTTTCAAAGATGTTTTAATTTTAATCCTTTTAATCCTGCTTTTTGGTAGAATTGTTTAAAAACTAGAGATTTTTTTTCTTTTACGAAAATATCAGAGTACGAATTTGAAGTATTTTTTTCCAAACCTGTATGTAATAAAGACAACACAAATAGTAATCAAAGTATACCCACTTTTGATACCTACCAACCAAGCCGTCAGACGCCGTTATTACGTGTATTGAAGAAATATGTTTGTAAATAAACTGATAATACCCACCGTGGTTTGTACCTACCGCAAGACCATTTACTTACTTTTATTTTTTTATCCGGACCAAGGCGAAATAACCGAAAGTTACCTGTGCGCGTATTACTTACTTCCATTCGCGCATTGCTTACTTTTAACCAATAAATAAACACAGATTTTCAACTACATTTTTTTCTTGATTGAACAACCGACTTCAAAAAATGTTACAATTAAATCAAATTTCAAAAATCCCCCGTTTAGTCCCTACAAACACAACTTACCTACGATCAAACCTAGTGTGACACCTCGATATAAATTTTGTCAAAGGAGGGTGGGTAGTTCTAATTTGAAGTCGGTTTTTTTTTAATTGTATGTTGGCGTCTTACCACATACAAACCTAGTCAAACGTAGCCTTTCTGGTCAGTAGGGGTCTTTACGGCTGGTTCTGCGGTGTAAAATAGAAAAAATTCTTATTAATTCAATACAAGCATTTTACCTTTGAAACCTTCTCGGAGGTCTGCGGAATAGCCCCCCCTTTTAAAAAGAGACGGCGACAATTCTCTACTCCCAATATCGCTAGAGACCAACCAAAACATCTGTGAATCAAAGGACTTCGCGTAGCATGAGCGCCTAGATAACGTTCCTCACTACCTAATCTAAATAAGATGATTCATACAACGTCAGGAGCCCCATTTTACCCATGTTCTTATGAAAAGAATGTTGCAGTGCCTGTGACTAAAAATATTTAAGATGGAGTATCTCTACCAAGGAGAAGTCAAATCATACCACGTCCATTTTGTTGTGTCCGTTAAAGAGACCGAAATAGTTTAAGTCTACTCTTTCCTAGACAACCAGTTGTTTAAGCGCTCACGGTAAGCCTGCTGTAGTTGAATATGTGTGCAGTTTGAATGAGATAGAATGCAGTATTTGTCACTTCACAGATAAGTTGGTTGATCTCTACATCCTGCAAAACCATTCGACATTGGACTAAATCCGTTCTAAATTAGTCGAGATAATGTCGAACGCGCTCGAATAGTGTGTTAACATACATTTTAAGGTTCATAAAGATAGGAAAAGGACACTCCAAGAAGGTCACAATTCGAATACTGAATGTTTTTGATATTTTATTGGATAAAATTATACAAAGAGTTAATCGTGTGGTTCACATGTATTGCATCCAAGGACCAAATTGTTATCAACTTTTTCAGCTAAAAAAATGTCTTGCGTTTATCGCAGCAGACTTCTTTTTAAATATCCCATATTTATGGAATTTTTATATAAAGATTTGCAAAATTTCATACAAGAGGCTCCTAAATCAAAGAACCTTTAGCTACAAGACTGTAATATGTCCAGATTATTACTGTATTTAACTATCTTAAACTCACTAGTTGAGTAACAATTTGGCCCCCTTACAGTAAGCAGAATGTTCACAGTTCATACTCACAATGCATGTCCCGTTCGTGTTCGTACTCAATAAAGGCATATCCACGGGGTTTTTCACTTTCTTTGTTGAATACCATGTTAATCTGAAAAACAAAGAAAAAAATTACTACCAATAGCATTTCTTTTGGTATGTTGCGTTCACACTATGCCGCAGGCGGCAGGGACTTAGGCAGAGAAGTGGGCACGAGCATAATGTGAACACGATAATTCATGCCCTTGCTCTCTAATGAGAATAAACGGGATGTTGCTGTGGCAATAAGTCCGCGGCAATAATGCCGGCAGCGGCATGAACATAGTGTGAATGCGGTATATAGTTGCAAGCTCATTTCCATTGCTAGAATACAAACTCTTTAGTTTCCTCACCTTTTTAATAGGTCCATATCCTTCAAACTCTCTTCTAAGCTTAGATTCCGATGTGTCATAGTTCTGTAAAACAAAACATATTAGTTAGGTCTTATGTAAGCCAATCCTAAGCTAATAAGTACAAAATTGCAATTGCTGTGATGTTTACTTACAACTCTTGCCACAAATAGTGTCTTGAACGGATCGGCAGTGGCTTGAGGGTTTGCGGAGGGGTCCCAAAGGGCTATCTCCTGTTCCAGTTTGTATGCAGTCTGCTCGGCACGCTCTCGTCGCCGTCGCTCCAAACGCTCCTCGCGGGTTTCCACACGCGTCGGTGGTGGCGTGTCAGAAGGGTGCTAGATAAATAGAGCCACCACTTTATCCCTAGGGTCGGTAAATATCCTCCCATATATTTTGGTACCTACTCAAGACTTGTAGATGTCTATGGGGAGTAGCCACAGGCACGTCTTAACTACATTTGCGGTTTAGAACTCGCACATTGGTAATACCTACTTCCCTGGTCCCACTCTGTCATAGAGTACCAAAAGTGTAAAATCGCTAGTTAAACTCACCCTCTTCACCATTGATGCTCATCATCAAACCCTAGAGAAATCTAATTTTTCAAATAAAAAGGCTCTGATGTGAACCAAATTATGTTCAATGATGTTATTAGTCTGAAGACGAGCTGCTTTTTGTTGACACATCATAAATTAGACTTTAGACTCAAGTTATTATCACACAACAGTAATAAGCAGGGTAGATAATTTAGGACTTTTTTCAATACCCCAATTTTAATGTTTTGGCGATTGGTCGACTGCTGCTTCTGGTTAATAGAAACGGTAGAGGGGCTTATGGGTTGGAGTATAGCAAAGGGTGTGCAGTACTAGGTAAAAAAGACTCTGCCGAAATTTCGATAAAAAAGGACTTAGAAAAATTTTGAAGATTTTTTTTTTATTATGTATAAGCCTCCTTTCCTCAGGTGGCCTAGCGTGGCCTAGGGTGGCCTAGCGTGGCCTAGGGTGGCCTAGGGAGGCCTAGGGTGATCGAATAGCCTCAGGTGACCTAGAGAGGCCTAGGGTGACCTAGGGAGGCCTAGGGTGATCGAATAGTCCCAGGTGACCTAGGGAGGCCTAGGGTGATCTAGGGAGGCCTAGGGTGATCTAGTTAGGCGTAGGGTGATCGAATAGCCTCAGGTGACCTAGGGAGGCCTAGGGTGACCTAGGGAGGCCTAGGGTGATCGAATAGCCTCAGGTGACCTAGCGTGACCTAGGGAGGCCTAGGGTGATCGAATAGCCTCAGGTGACCTAGGGAGGCCTAGGGTGATCTAGGGAGGCCTAGGGTGATCGAATAGCCTCAGGTGACCTAGCGTGACCTAGGGAGGCCTAGGGTGATCGAATAGCCTCAGGTGACCTAGGGAGGCCTAGGGTGACCTAGGGAGACCTAGGGTGACCTAGGGAGGCCTAGGGTGACCTAGGAGGCTTAGGGTGATCGAATAGCCTCAGGTGACCTAGAGAGGCCTAGGGTGACCTAGGCAAACCTAGAGTGATCAAATAGCCTCAGGTGACCTAGATTGACCTAGGGAGGCCTAGGTTAGGTTAGGTTAGTATAAAAAATGCGAGCGAAGCGAGCCCATCCATCGCTTAGTTTCCGTTATTAGCCCCTAGTTCTGTTATGGTTGACTTCAGAGGTCAATGACCTTAACGAAAGATACCCCTCCTTACACCCCCTACCGGATGCAATCATAAAAAGGGGTGCCTAAACATACATAATTTTTTTGTTCAAAATTCTTCTATGTCTTTTTTTATCGAAATTTCGGCAGAGTTTTTTTTACCGTTATTAGCCCGTAGTTCTGTTATGGTTGACTTCAGAGGTCAATGACCTTAACAAAAGATATCCCTCTATAAACCCCCTACAGGATGCAATCATAAAAAGGGGTGCTTATACATACATAATTTTTTTCTTCAAAATTTTTCTAAGTCTTTTTACTACTGCACACCCTTTGCTGTACTCTGACCGGCTTATGGCCGTAGCTACACTTACAATCAGGGGTACTGGCCACCAAAGGCTTAGATATAGATAAATTCTAACCTCAAAAACATGTAGAAAAGCGCTAACTCCATCATAGCCTTTCTGTTTTTTTTCATGCGGGAGCTTCGCTGCTGGCGGCAGGTAGGGCACAGGGTCCCGCGCTGCGAACAACGCCAACAAATTCGGTGGCAAAAACTGCGTCATTGCAATGGGCCACGCAAATCACTTTTTGTATATTACAACATTTTCACCGCACAGTTCTCAATGTGTCCTAAATAAAATATTATTTTGAAACAGCTGGTATAATACCAGTATTTTTTTTCTGCTGTCCTATTGATCAGGAAAAATAATTCACAGAGAAAAAACAACGCTTCCCGGTGGAAAAGAGAAAACGGCGGCCATATTCGCCATATTTTATCAGATTTTTTTTTTCCAAAATCCAAATCTAAATGTTCCCAACAGCATAAACATATTTTCTACCATTTGTATAAAATGGTAGAAAATAGCCATCGTTCCATAGTTCACTGTCCTATCCAGAGGAAAAGGAGTTTTACCGAATCAGTCTTCTAAAAACTAATTATCGAACTCTAATATGAAAATAAGGTATGCCTAGCAACTAATCTGAAAAGTATCTTTGCTTGTTGGCCCTTAAATACCTATATACCTAAGTAGGTACCTATGTTTAAATAATATAATATAATGTCGCATGTTGAATAGGTAGGTAACATTTAATTTGACTGCATTATACCTACTATGACAAAAAAACCACATAAACTTCACCTCATAAAACCTTGCTGTTTCATAACAGATATAATTATAAAAACCAATAGGAGTATGAAGAATACCGTCGCACCTATTATCCATATGATGTGGAAGTTACGCCCGAGGCACGTGTTCTGTCCGTAAATTCCGTTCGCTGTATTCACTCTGAAGGCATCTTGGTAAGCTGGACTCCGTTGAGATTTTGTCTTATCCATGGCTCTTCAAAAATTACAAAATACCTTTAGTAGAGCTATTCTGTTAAAATATCAATTTCTCATCTTGTGTGCCCTCATCTGTGGTTGTAAGATCGTGTATTGAAATCAATAGAGTTAGGTTAGGTACCCACGGTCTAGTGTAGTATTAAATAATCTGTGCCACGGTTGAATAAATTCATTCAGAACTCAAATAATTAGGCACTTAACTAAGTTTAATAGATATCTCGATACTTTTAATACAGAGTGTGATATTGTTCTACTCTGAATTCTAGTAAGGAGATGTCAGTGATTTACCTAGATTTCTTTAAGACTTTTAGGTTTTAACCCAGAATTCTGATCCGTTTTCAAAAAGGCAATGATCACCACAAGTACTGTGATAAGCGTGCCTGTAACGCCGATGATGGCAAGCCAACAAAGAGTGTTCTTGCCGATGATGTTCCGGGAACTAACGTTCCTCAGTGGCCGTTGTGTGAGAAGAGACCGATCTTGCACGTTTGGTTGCATTGGAACTGCAAATACATACATACTCACAACTGCGTTACCCATTTTGGCCCATTAATCTCAAAAAATATTGGAAGACTGCAAAATAAAAATGATTTTAGGTACATAGCTGTCTATAAGCATGAACTATGTTTATATGTATTATGTATGAACTTACTAAATTAACTACTATATTGGTAGGTATGTCTGTAAAATCGGGCAGCACTGGTTAGCGCGCCATTTTCAATTTTTTATGTTTTAGGATTATTCTGTTAGAAACGATAATTTGCGATGTCTTAATGAACTATACGTATAAACAATGAAGTACCTAGCTAAGTACATATACGATGATACCTAATAGGTAGGTAGGTACCTACTGCGTTTTACACAATCCAATCTCTACGCTAAGCAATTTACTAATTTAGGTACCTTTTCTATTCTTTGCCGATTATCTAGGAAAAATAAAGAGAAAGATGAACCTACTCACACTATACGACTTTATTGAAAGCATTTCCCATTTCTCTGATGAATATTCTGTAAGATATTTATTTTTACAATTATAAATTTTGGGTTATTTTAGAAAGTCTTTCAAATGACACCAAATCACCGAACCACCGAACACTTATCACCAAATCATAGAAAAGAGTGAGTGAGTATTACGCACCGACGAAGGATGTATTACGGGTTTCCACTGCTACATACAACCTCCCCAGCAAAATATTAGGTACGTGTCACGTATTACGTGTTGACCAAATACTTTGGCAGCACTTTAACATCAAAGTGTGACTAACAGCCGAATACTCAAACGTCATTCAAATTTGAGCACCACTTAAGATTGCTCTGCCTCTGTTTGACATTACTCATTTGTAAGAGATGGCAATAAATTAAGTGGGACTTAAATTGAGTGGGGTTTGAGTTGCGTTTGAGTATTCGGCTGTTAGATTTTTAAATAAACAGCAAGATAGGCGCTGCTGCTGCAGCTTAAAGAATATGAGGGTAAATGTTCTGAAAGTACCTAAGAAACGATGCAATAATGAACTATTTGGGTGAGAAAACACTGCAAAGAAGCTTTCCGAGTGGAGGTGACGAATCCACATAGAGAGTCAACGAATTTGAGGAAGAACGCAGACTCGATCTTGATAGAAAGCGAGTTGAACTCAAAGTCAGACCACCTCTTGTCCCAAATCAGAGAAATCAGAGGCCCAAGTCACAGTAGAGCGCATCAAAACAAAGCCCTGCTTATTTCGAGTTAAATATGCGTGAGTGGGAAATGTGGGAAGGGAATGCGGTTCGATACAATCAATGACATGACTGTACAATATTGCAACATCAGTTGCGGCAGTGGAAACCCGCAGTAAAGAAGAAGAAGGTTGTTTTGAAGAATAAAAAAAAAAGTATCTGTTTTTGTTATTTTCATATTTTCATTATTTTAATTTGTTGTTGGATCTTATCGTAGGTACCATAACGTGCAATATTGAATTTATCGTGAACTAAAGTTAAAAATGTCCACGTCTATATGCAGAGTGTGTTTGTCCGGCAGTTTTAGAATGTATTACATTGAAAATATTGAACTTCAAAATATTTTCGAAAAACTTACAAGTATCAAGGTAACTATAGTTATAAAATCATTATTAGAAAACTATAATAGGCATGCAGCAGGTGACTAAGCGGCTGGGAATTAAGTTTGGGTTCGATTCCTCCACCCAAAATTATCCAGACCAGTAAAAAATTTGTACTGGGTAGATATATCTATTTTATTGGTACACGTAGGTACACGTAGTCGTATAAGTATGTATCATGGCACCCCTAGTATCTGCATGAATCATGAGTCCCTGGACACGTTGTCCTATAAATAAATAGATACAACCTCTATGGTGAACTGACAGTGAGGTCTTTTTTTCTTTATAAGTTTTCAGGTTTGTTGAGTTGACTAAAACTTGTTTGAATCAGAATAAAATAAATAAATAAATATCCTTGGACATTACACACAATACTCTAGTCCCAAACTAAGCAGATCTTGTACTATAGGAATCATTCATTAATTTATTTATTCATTTAAATGTTTATTTAGTTTATATTAATTTGTAGGTTTAATTTTACATTGATAATAGGTACTCCTAATATTTTCTTAGTACACAATACCACCTCTTTATTTTAATCCTCTCCTAAGCCTCAAAGGTTTGCTGGAAGAAAACTCTTATTAGGGTTAAGCTCGCCTTTGTACATATCCTTAGTTTTAACTTGTTTGTTCATATTTTTCTGTGTGCAATAAATAATTAAAAATTTAAGAATTAAATCATAAGGCCTCAAACGCACTAGCGACAAACCGCGGAGGTGGCCAACCGCGCGGTTAACCCCAAGTGCGTTTGAGGCCTTAGGATCAATTAAGATTGTCTTGGTCATTCAAGATGACAGTTGCTATTTAGTAGACATTGCGTTTGAAACATTTTATGTTAATTAAGCCTGTAACATTTTCAGGATTGTTGTACAAATAGGAACAATACTTTCTCAAATTGTTTTTATTACGCCATGTTCCATAGAACAAATGGACCTACCGCACCCAGCACATCAAGCCACTTTCACTTCTAAACATGTGAATCATATGTTCTTCTAAGCCCTGGTTGCAAGGAACTAGCACCTAGTTACCAAGCAAGCAAGCTTGTATGAGTTAGAGGCCAACTCTGGTGACGAAGGTTGTAGACTGCCTTAAGGCCTTCGTCATGGCTCAACAGCTGCTAGAGCCAGGGCCGACAGTTAAACGTGCCCTCCGAAGCACAAAAACGACAGATGTAAGGCTGGGTTCCCATTATCCCGGATCCGGCATTTTTGCCGGTCCGGCGTAGTGGGAACCCGGCCTAAGAGTTACCCATCCAAATAGTGGGCGCGGAAAGTCGCCTTAGATAATCGGTGAAGATTGACTATGCAAGCTACGCCACGAGCGCTTCTCGAGAGTCACCTAGTATATATAATTAACAATTATTAAGTAGGTACATACTTCCTAAAAAGACATTTCAACACTGTGTGATGTAGACAACAGCGGAAGCTGCTCGTCTATAAACTAATAAATTAATTAATTCTTTTTCTAAATTACCATAATACTTTCTTTCAGCCGAGTGCCTCCAGAGGCATTGAGTACATGTGCTTCCTGTGCTACGCTCAACTACAGCGATGTTGTCGGTTCGCGGCGACCGCGCGGCGCTCCGCCCTCTTCCTGACTGATGTCTTCGACAAGGGCTTCCAGGTAATCTGCCCGCAATAGTCATAACAGCTGCTAGTGCAGGCTGTGGTTGCTGGTAACTGGCAGAACACTAGATATAAGGAACTTATACGAAACTTTTGTTACCTGATCTGCCCGCTTCCTTCCACTTGCTAATTCTAAAATTATCGCCTTGAGGCTTTGTGGTCTGCGACGAGATGTCGCAGTTTCTTTAACGCTGCCTATCCGTGTTGGATTTGTTGACCTCTGTCGAAGTTGAACCTAACTGAATCGTAATTTATTACATGTGACGTACCCTTGTAGTGCAATGTGCTATGATAAACATTTTATCTTCCAGGCGACACGAGAAACGCTAGCAATATTGAAAGTAGAGCCCATTCAACCACTTTCTATAAGCAGCCCGAACACAATGCACGTGATAAATATGGAACACTCTGACTGCGCGCCTGTCAAGGAAGAACTGACCATTAAGATGGAATCCTCTGATGACCAGGATGCTGATGAAAAGCCAGTCAAAGTGGAAGCCTTCTTCAGTGACACAGAGGAAGGTCACAGCTGTGATATATGCAGCAAAACCTTCAATTCGACTGGAAAACTGGTTTCACATTATCGACGTATCCACTCTTGTAAACCAACAAGGAAGAAGAAATCTGAAAAACCGTTGATTTGCGAAATTTGCAATAAGACCTTCACCTTTAAATACAACTATGAAAGGCATAAACGAGTTCACGCGTTAGGAGAGAAACCGTACACCTGTGATATATGTAGCAAAACATTCTCCCGGAACAGTAACTTGAAGCAACACCGACTAATTCATTCTGTGGAGAAGCCTACATGTCCACAATGCAATGTCACGTTCACATACAAAAGACTCTTGAGAGAGCACATGAGAATCCACGCTGGAAAGCCTTGTTTCTCATGCACTCAATGTGACAAAACGTTCACCCAAAGCATATACTTAGAAGAACACAGCAAAGTGCACACGGGTGAGAGGCCATATGCTTGCTCTCAGTGCGACAAAGCATTCCCTTACAAGAAGCTTCTTAAGGCCCACAGTAGAATCCACGGTGTCAAATCCTATGCCTGTGATCAGTGTGACAAGGCTTTCCCAATGAAAATTCGATTGATACGGCATATGGTGATGCATTCGGAGGAGAAACCGTATACATGTGATCGTTGTGCCAAGGCGTTCACCACTTCCAGCAATCTGCAGCAGCACATGATCACTCATACAGGGGAAAGGCCTTATTCATGTGATAGGTATGTATTGTCCAGAACTATTTCTGTCTTCATTATGTCCTTACCAACCTTGTACAAATCTACACACGCTTTATTACACCTCAACCCTCAACAAAGGAGACTAGTAAAAGTAGGTAGGTCACCACAGTATTCTTTCTCAGAATATAATTTTTCTTCTAACTCCTCCAAACAATATTATACTTAGAACACTCCTCCTTTTTTCGGGACACACTAAAGACCACTAAAGTGCCTTTAGTGTGTGTCTGCCGGTCGGTCTGGACATTATAACCTAGAAACTAGCATTAAAAGTATTTGGAGATTTTGCTGTTACGGTGGATTCAAACGATGCATAATCAGATTTTATCATTATCTAGCTACCCGCGACTTCGTACGCTTGCGAAACTTTCCACCAAAATATCTGTTCAATCCGGAAAAAGGGCTTCCGAATGGTATAAGTTTCATTGAAATTGGTCCAGTAGTTGAGGCGTGATCCGCGAACAAACAAACAGACAAACTCGATTTTCGGAATCAGAATCGTTTATTTAGTACATCTGCATATTTAATTTATCCATATGGTTAATTTTAATTTTTGGCTTTTTAACAGTTTTATAATAGTCATTCATTACAGGTGTGACAAGACATTCGCTCGCAAGCAAGAAGTAAAAATGCATTACCGAGTGCACACCGGGGAAAAACCATATGCCTGCTCTGTTTGCAACAAACGCTTCTCACAACGAAGCACCTTGAATGTTCACAAAAGAATCCACACGGGCGAAAGACCCTATGCATGTGAAATCTGCGGAAAAACATTCGGAGACAAATATACCTTTAGAAAACATATGGTTTTGCATTCCGGGGCTCGACCATTTGTATGCCAACAGTGTGGTAACGCTTATAGCTCCAACAGTAGTTTGTACGTGCATCGACGCACACATAGGCCACCTACACACACAGCGCCGTGCCATGTGTGTTGTAAGACGTTCACTAATAATAGTCATCTTAAAAGGCATTTGAGAAATGTGCATAGGGAGCATCCAAATAATGGAGAGCGAAGCGAGCCGCCTTTGTGAATCAGTTACCATGGACACTTACCAACTACGGTAAATTCAAGGTACATAAGAAATAGAGAGTGAAGCGAGCCGCCGCCGCCGGTGTGAATCAGTATTCCTGAGTGACCTTCATCTTTATCTTAGGAAACATAGGGAGTCAAAACCAACTAATGCAGAGCGAAGCGAGCCATCCATATGTAAGTCTAACTAATGTTACCTCAAGAGACAGACATGATTTTCACCAACAACAGGAATCTTAAAAGGTATAATGATCAACCAGCTAATGGAGAGCGAAGCCAGCCGTCTTTGCGTTATCAGTATTCCTAAAATAACAAGTTATTTAAAGAGATATGGAATAGGACAATGTGAAGCGAGCCAAGTTCAATCAGGCTCCCTGAATACTTACTATAAATCACCTCAAGATACATGCAGAATGTGTAAAAAAAAGCGAAGCGAGCCGCTCATTTAAGCTTATTCAGACCAACGTTATCCCAAGACACATCGAATGGGACAATGAGGAGCGAAGCGAGCCGTGTGTCGTATAGAAAGTTTTTCAATATAATTTACCTGCAGTCGTATTACAAGTTTACTTTATTGCTCTGCAGTGAAACAATTTCCATAGCTACTGGCTGATACCAACTAAATCATAAACGGCAAAAGGGTCCCATGTCATAATGTTTAAAAATCATATTACCAAGACGCTGTCGCCTATAAAAGATGAGATCAAAATAGGTTGTTACAAAGCAGTTCTGTTGATCATGCTAAAAGAATTCATACTTCAATTATGAAAAAATCGTTATTCCTATTAAATAAAATAGTATTAAATAAGAAAACAATATTTATGTAATGAATTGTCCTACGTATGATGAATAAGATTATAATAAAAACGCATAGTATATTATGAGTTTTATTCTTTACAAGATACATTAAATAGAGTTTTATTTGCTTAAGAAATACAAGTTGGTCTTCTAAATAAATTAGAGACTTAAGAAATATATTATTATTGAAAGATTCATAATTTTTGATATTTTCTATGAGTATTTTGATTTTTATAGGTACATGCCGAGGGTTAACCATTTAATCCAGCCGATTGTGATATCATAAGACTGGCATCCGAAAGGTTAAACTTAGTCTACTTATATTAATAGCAAGAGATAGAACATTATTTAAAACTTACTTTACTAGTTAATACTAAATTCATAGGTTTTGCTTAATTAGGTACAGTCAACAACGAAATAATCTGCACGCACGATTTAGTTGTTGAAAAATACATCATTGCCAAAAGTGCCAGAAATTTGTCAAGTATTGGTCAAAATGCGTATTAGTCATGGCTCAGCAGGCGTTTTACTCCTTTGGCGTATGCGTCATTTTACGTATTGGCATTTAGCTTAATCATATTATTATGTCATCATAATGCGAATTGGTCATTCTGAGAATTGGACATTTCGCATTTATGTGTTTGGTCAATATGAGAATTCTGAATTATTGGTCATTATGCGTCAGAACCATCTTTTTCATAATTTCGATTGTACCTATTCATAATCGATTTAGGTATGTTTCTGTCTGTACCTAGTTGACGTATTCAGTTGTTATTATAACTACGTAGGTATCAAAACATCTAAAAAAAATCCAGAGTCTAAAACGGAACAATTTAAAAATTTGTTATGTCCATATGTGACGTTTAAATTAATGATATTTGCTATGATATTTTGTAGCTGACTGTACCTACCCACTACCTAGTACTACCTACATGATCCACAAGTTAAAGCCAAGTTAGAAAATTGACAAAATTTAGTTTCGATGCCACAGATAGTTGAACATTGTATTAGGCCGTTAGGTGATATTTTTCCTGATTTGTAATTATTTTGTACTAAGTTTTACGACTGCATAGACTATAAAGCTTTGGTCTCGCAATCGTAACGCACAACGCAGCGGTATGCAACATGCAGCGCCGGACACAATTGTATGGAAAACGTCTCTTGTTACGTCGCAGTCTACGTCAGCGGCGAGGAGCAAACACGGTACTCTGCGTTGAGTTGCACACCGCAGCGTTGTGCGTTACTATTGCCGAAACGAGAACGTATTTGTTTTAAAATATGTATTTACAAAAAATCTATTTCTCATAGTACAAGCTCTGCTTAGTTTAGGACTAAAGAGCGTTGTGTGAAATTTCCAAGGACATTTCTTTTTTAAATTTAATTTGTTGATCGACTTGTGATACTGACCGTACCTAGGTTCGGTCTCAATACCTATTGAAAATAGTTTTTTTTAATTAGTCTAACTGTTCCCACCGTACACTACAGATATTAAATTCAAAAAGTATTTTTATTAGTATTTTAGTAAAATTGCATATTAATTTGTAAATTACTTATTTAGGTTTAATTATTGTAGTTCTTAAAAGTAGGTGTAAGTTTTATTTAGTTCCTAGAAGTAAAAATACTGAATAGGTAAAGTAGTAATTCTAGCAGAGTTTTTAAAAAGAAGCCTTATGTCTATGTGATAAAGTTTATTTTCACTGCATCGGTTAGTTCTTGTGTTGTATTCGATGTACTGACTCTTCTTTTATCTGTAAGTAATCAATTAACATGTTATTTTATTACCTAAGATTTATAAATATTCATCATCATCCTAGGCAGCTAGTGGCCCACTGCTGGGCATAAGACTCCTTCCTCAAACGCTTGTGTCTATTTTGGGCCAGGCCCAGGCCTTCCCTGTACGGCAAGATTTGTTCCACTAAGTTCAACTATAAGTTCAACCAGCAACTAATTGCAAAAAAAAACCCAGTTATTTCTACTTTGATATTTTTTTGTAAAAGTTGAATTTTCTGGACAACAATGATAACGATATCATCCACCCTTTTGGCTGTTAGTCTATAAATATTAACCGACTTAAAAAGGAGGAGGTTCGCAGTTAGGTTGTATTTTTCATTTTGTTTTACATAAAACTCCGTCATTGATAACTAGATTTTTTTCCATGCACAATTCAGAATCGTCCATGCAATTACCTACTCATCTATTACCTACTTACTTGGATATTCGCCTAAACAAAGTCAAATTCAAGCTTCAGATTCATGTGTGACTCAAGCATTTGAGTACCTAGAGATTTTTTATAGAAAAACTGTCAAAAAATACTATTTCGATTCCTAATCTAGGGCTTAAGTATTTTGTCGTGTCCAAAGGTATTGCACGTGTTAAGTTTTAGCGAGTGACAGAGACAAGGCAGTTGTGAGCCGCCTTGATAGGAACACTATTACCACTACCTACTGCTACTCTACTTCTATCTACTACCCTGAATACTAAGAACTTACGCAAGCGAAAACTCTAGCTGGAACCGGCGGAGGTATTCTCTTATCCAAAGTTGTGCTCGAAACCGTTGATATAGTACTTGCTACGTTTGTATCATCTCTTATTCGTGTACTTCCAACGTTTGTACTAAGTTTTGTACTATCTACATTTGTGGCTTCTAATGTTTTATCCATCTTTGTACTAACTCGAGTTTTTAATGGAATACCCATTCGTGTATTCATCTTTTTATCCACTCGGGTGCAATCTACATTCGTATTATCTAAGTTTGTTCCAATGAATGTACTTGTAACTTTTGTACGGTCCATCTTTGTACTATCTACGTTTGTTTTAACTCGAGTACTGTTTCCTTTTGTACCTATCCGTGTACTATCCATAGTTGTTATGCCAGCACTTGCCACTTGTCCATTATGAATATTATGAGTACTATCTAAATTTGTACCCATGCCTGTACTATCTACGTTCGTTCTGACCACTTTTGTACTTTTCATCGTTGTACCCAATTGAGTACTCGTAACATTGGAACCCACACACGTACTAGTCATGTTTGTATCCATGTATGTTCTTGCCGTTTTTTTGCTCTCTACTTTTGTACCCACTTTCGCACAATCCCCCTTTGTACTCCTCACCGAGTTTTTTATATTCACTAGCGGTAGTTCGGTACTTGATACAGTATTTTGGGTATCCGTTCCAATGTTTTTTATATTTGATACAGTGCTTTGGATACTCGATCCAATGTATTGTGTACTTGATACAGGTTCTTGGATACTTGATACAGTTTCTTGGGTATTGGATACGGATTCTTGGACACTTGATACAATATCTTGGATAGTCGATACAGTTTCTTGGGTACGAGTAGTGAGATCATCTTGTGAAAGAGCGGAAGGAAGATCAACGGCGGTCGAACACGAAGGCAACACTGAATCGTTTCTGAAATCAGAAAATAGTAGTGTACCAACCAGTACAAAGTGTACTATACCTAGTACATAGAACAAATATTCGTAGTATAGTAAAGTCACAGATTATATAATACTGGTATAGTATAGTAGTATACTTGAGTGAGAGTGCGTGAGGGTCACATGGTAGTATCAAGAATGTGCAATGAATGAGTGCCAACTCGTCCGGGGCCATGTTTTTACCAGTATTGGCTTTATCAGTAAAGTGTATCCGTATTTAAAATATACTAGTAAAGGGTGTACCTGTGTGCGTGTGTGGAGGGTCACAGAATAGTATCGAGCGTGTGCAGAGAGCGCAAGGCGGCGGGGTCACGTGCGCACCACCGCGCTAACTCGTCAGGGGTCACTACGCCATCCGCATTTATATCCATCAGCTGAAATAATAGATGTTAGACTAACATAGAGGATTGGAACATAGTCATATGTCGGACGTAGTCAAAGTTATACGGCCAAAATTAGATTCACGTCGAATATTGGGGCATAGTCATGCGTCGGACATAGTCAAAGTCATGCGACAGATTTTAGACTCGCATTGGAGCATAGTCATTATTCATGCGTCGGATATAGTCAAAGTCATGCGGCAGACGTTAGAACTCACATTTGATATTCGGGCATAGTCATGCGTCGGACATAGTCAAAGTCATGCGGCATATGACTCACATTGAATATTCTGTCGACGTGCTCTTTAGCGGCCGCTGGGTTAGCAGGAGGTACGGCGGCGCGACCCAGCAGCTCATATATCGCCTGCACCACCTGTAACAGTTCATTCGATCATTCATTCATCTCCGTCACTCATTCGCTTAATAGGTTGACGTCGGTCGAGCTTATACCTCCGAATAAAAATAAACCTATATAGTAGTTCTATGAGGCACTGTGACACTGAATAGATAGGTACAGCGGGATTTATTTCGAACAAAGGGGGGCGCAACAGAAATGTCAGCAATCGACGCCAACACATGAGGAATATAAGTGTCAGATAGTTGGCGGAAGTGGGGGGGCCTTTGCCCAACAATGGGACAGGACTAGACCAGTAGTAGGTAGTAGTTGCACACCTGTTGCATCTCCTTCCTAGAGATGCGTCCGTCTCCGTCTGTATCGTAGAGCGCGAACACCCACGCCAGCTTCTCTTGCACGGAGCCGCGCGCTACACGGGACAGTATCTCCAGAAACTCCTGAAATATGACAGTAGGTACATTATTCCATCCCACTAATATTAAGACATTGCTGACGCCCGCGGCATTGCTCGCGTGGTAGCACCATACGCATTATTTGGTCAAAATCTTTGATCCTAATTTTAGACCCTTTAGGGTGCGAATTTTCAAAATTTCTTTCTTAGTGCACCCCTACACTATACACCGTGTACCTATCTACAATGGCGACATTAAATTGACACACGGGTAGAGCTACTTATTAGTATTCATAGAAAAATAATTAAAGTACAGTCAGCTGCACTAAATTGTGTACGATTACACATTTTAGGAAACTCCAAATTTCATACCTCTAGAATTTATAGTTGTGCGTTGATTATCAGTCAGCTTCTAAAGAGTTTTATATATTTAAGAAGATAGAAGAAGAAGAGGTAAGTACGCTCGACCGACGACGTCAAGCGAAGTCCACACTCTTTGGTACCTAACGCAGAGATTCGTATCGAGTCTGAATGTTATTGTTATTAGGTTTCAGTAAAACTAACTTGTATAGCATATTCTATGTAGGTATATCTACACAATCGTGCATTGAGCAGTTTGTGCATTTACCAAATGACCGTGTACCTACATCGCTTAATGTCTGCCTGTATTGTCCAAACTACAAAATTAAAGAGAAACTGCCAAAAATCTTCAAAGCCAGCCAATAAAGAAAGCAATTTATTTTTCAATTGTCTCTGAAACTACACAAGTTTAGACGTAAATAACTTACCTACGTAATACAAAGGCAGTTTTATTATTAAGACTTGGCGCGAGTACCGACTGACTGAATAGGGTTTAAAGTTCTTGAAAAAAATTAAGAATGGGTTAACATAACTAGCCCAGCTTACTCAGGGTCAAATATTATGCACGCCTACCCATGGTCAAATATAATGTCCATTAAAATAACGCATTGTTTTGCAAAAGTTAATCACAAAGAAAATTACAACTAATACAGTATTTACAAAATACACATGAAACAGTTGAGCTATCTACAAACCGTTGCAAACGATTTATAGGTAGCCCAACTGGTCCAAATGGTGAGTTTGCAAAAGTAGTTAGCTGTAGCATCAAGGAGCTAAGTATCTGTTTGTTCCATTACTTTTTCTCATGACGAAATCTCACCTCGAAATTGATCTTGCCGCTCTGCTTGTGTTTGATGGTATTAAACACGAAGTGTGCGTACTGAGATGCGTCTGAAACAGCAATTACGAAATCGTATTGAACTGGTGAAAGAATTATATGTAAGGTCACAGATCATATAATACGTAATACGTAAGGTGCACCGTTGATTCTAACACGTAAGTACAGTCAGCGATATAAGTCGATTAACATAAAGTTTTTTTGAGAAAACTGGCGTTCATAACAAGTTTTTTTAGCTCAGGTTGGATTCTGGCTGATAGCAATTTTGGGTCCGTTTCAAAGTCGATTCCTTCTCCAGTTTTGCGGTATGAGTACCTACTTAGAAACGCTATAATGTTATTCCGGTTCTAAATTCTGTAATAGTAGTCATGTACTGAGAAAACCTACCTCCAAGAGGGAAAAACTGCGAGAAGATGTGTTTAAAAGCCTCCTCGTCTACCACGCCCGAAGGACACTCCTGAAAACAAAATGGCGCTGGTTCATATATAAGGTTAGTTAGTGGGGCATTCGGGGGATTCATACTTCCCTACTACGCATTTCAAACTTAGATTTAAAGAGTAAAATTCAGACTAGGTACCGGCTCTCTTAGGATTACCAAACATCTACGGCACAAGCACTACGCCGTAGCAAACTCTACAACGTAGCAAGCACTACGCAGAAAATTTATAACTAGGTCCTATCCTAACCCTCAAACTTTTAAAGGATGTAAGTAGAGAATCCTCTAGACGCGGATTCAGGCACTAGATGAATGCTAGTTGGAACGGTTTGGCGTACTAACTATTGAGCCTCTGTGTTATTCGGGGGTTAGACATATCCTGAAATTATACACCTCTTTTAACTAGGGCACCAGTGCGGTCGGCGAAGTTAGTGATACGCAAAGACAAGGTAGATTAAAACAAACTTCAGGATGGTCTAGATCCGCCGACCATATACCTGTTTGAACCCGCGGTACATGAGTTTGATCTCGTGCGTTGTGAACCGCGTGCTCTGGGCGAGCGCGCTCAGCGGCTCCGGCCGGTGCCGCGTCGGCGCCGCGCCTATCTCCTCTCCATCCTCTTCTGCAACAAACGGAAGAGCATCAAGCACCAAGCACCAAGCAATAAACACTGTCCTGCACAGAACATGTGACACTAACATAATACAAAGAAAAAGAAGTTCAATGCTGGTTCTTTTTTTTTCGACGTAGACATGACAGTTGCTGGGTTAGTTTCATAATCCCGTGTAATAATACTTTGCAGGCCGATACAGGCATGTTTTAAATTTAAACGAAGGAAACTGGCTCATCAGCTGTTTTGAAGTGAGCCTCGTCATGTTATCGAATAAGTCCTACCTACTTAATCACCTAAGATGCCTATAGATCTTAAAGATTGAATTAAAAATTATTTACCACACACAACACGAAAATAGAGAAACAAAAGTAAAACATCCCTAACACTTCTAAAAGCTGTCCAAAGGCGAACTTTATTCTCTGCTGGCGTAGGTTCTTTTTACCTCAAAAACAGTAGATACGTATTCAAAAACCTCTGTGCCGTCAAAAGAGGGTAATTAAAGCTTCAACTCCGCCCTCCTACATTGCACTGACGCAGAATCACTCAATCACTGAGTTATTAGTTCCATGACGAATGCGACTGACAAAAAGGCAGAGATAAAAGAAGATGAAGGCTTTGATCGACACGTATTTGTATTTCTGCTCATTGCAAAAAAGTTGTGCTTAAAGTTGATTTACTTTCGAACTAGAACAGTGGCTAGTTTAGTAGCGAGTGTTTACAAGGTAAGGTTCGGTAGTCCAGTCACTCCAGTCTGGTCCAGCCAGTAGAGTACCTACCTACTAGTAAAGTGCTAAGCTTTTTTCACTAAGCTATTTTTCTCTTCAAAATGCCGTCTCTTTTTTCGCGATATGACTAAAATGAAACAGACTCGAGGCTCCGGAGCCAATTTATACTCTCATAAGTAAAAAAAAAAGAATTGTTTGCCAAACGACACGCAGTTGAAAGGGCTCAAATATCAGAAGTACAGGAAGTCACAACAGGAGTTACACTGCGCAGTAACGCGGCACAGTTTCGCAGTCGAATTATCGTTTCCACGCAGTCGACTACCACTACCACTCGTAAACGAATTTACCTATAAAAGCGCAAATGCACTTTAAATGTAAATTTTCCCCTGCCGGCAGATGTAGGGGTCGTTAAGGGGATTATTGGACAAAAGTTCCAGAAATCCCCCACGCAAGGGAAACTGGAATGAGCCTATGTTTCAACTGACTCTACCAACCACTTACCTCGCCACTGCACTTATCATTGTGTAAATACTTCCCAAACCAATGTATCTAACTATCTTATCTACCCTTGTTTTGTCTATGGCAGTACTAGCCCGTGCCCGCGGCCAAAGATGTTTTCTAAAGAAGGGTCGTGTATACACGTTCTAAGTGGTTCCTCTTTTTTGTCTCAGAAAAGTTTCGTTCTTTTCAAAAGGAATGGCAAAGAGAGCGTAAAATGAAATACTGCATTACAGCAACAGAGAAATATACTTACCTATAGTAGGTGCCAAATAACACCGCAATACAAGTCATTCACCCACCTTCACCACGATGTCGCAAAATTCAATTTATGTAAGTATGGTAAGGTAAACAAACAGTACCTACTACGAGATTCGAGCGATACCGTCTTAGCGACAGGTTTGTATGGTAAGCGACAGAATTAGCCATTCATAAATTGAATTTTGCGACATCGTGGTGAAGGTGGGTGAATAACCTGTATTGCGGTGTTATTTGGCACCTACTATAGCTGCCACACTCAGACAATATATCTAGAATATAATCGTATGGCAGGGAACGAGTTAAATACTGTATCAGTACAGTAGTAACTTTCTTCGTGAATAAATAAATATAAAGATAAAATTTGATCACAAACTTTACAGAGTCAGATTCATAATCATAACACTAAGGTGAAATACCTACTTGATTAAAAAAAAAAGCGTTGATGATCTTTTTCGTACCACTTGCTCAAAAAAGTGACATTCTATGCCACAAAAAGCGAACATAACAATAGTCATTTTTAATCTGTTAAAAACAGGGAGAGAAAATTGTACTGGATTTCTTTCATCCTCTAGGGGGAGAAAGTGATTTAAATTTGGAATACAATTTATACTGAACTACATCTGTGTTTACACCATTGAGTTTGTATACAAAGCATTATACATCTTTTTGAAAAAGGAATACGCATTTATTATGCAGGCCGTATGAGCTTGATGCCTTTGCTTTTCCGACAAAAAAATATTAGTCTAGGAAAATGCCGCGTTTTGGTTTTCTTCAAATACATAAACGTTAAGTTTATTTTAATTTATTTTTATAAATAAGTAATGTTCTAAAATGCTATCTCATATTATTATTGTGTTAATTTTTTCGCAAATGGTACGAAAAGTAGAGTATTTTCCTCGGTGATAAAGCTGTCTTAGTCTTGGGTGAACTTAAATCCCTCGCTACTCTCAGGACTCGTCTTAAATCCCTCGCTTCGCTCGTGATTTAAGTTTTTAACACCCTCGCTACGCTCGGGAGTAAACTTCGAGTCCTTCGTTACGCTCGCGATTTAAATCGTCACCCGCGACAGAAGACACTGCTTTATCCCCTTGTATAATAATCTACTATTCACGTATGTGTCTGAGTTAGTCAGTATTCAGTCAGATTCTCCAGAGACAGGCTCGTACAGTCTTGATAATCAAGCCTAAATTTTGTCTCTTCTTCTTCCTGCCCTTATCCCACTAGGTGGGGTCGGCACAACATGTTCTTTTCTTCCATTCTCTTCTATCTTCCGTCATCTCAGTGTTTTTATTTTTTATCTATATCTATATCTATATCTATATCTATCTATCTATCTATATCTATACATCTATACATCTATACAAATATTATAAAGAGGAAAGGTTTGATTTTTTGTTTGTTTGTTTGTTTGTATGAATTGAATAGGCTCCGAAACTACTGGACCGATTAAAAAAATTATTTTACCATTAGAATCCTACATTATCCCTGATGAACATAGGCTATATTTTATCCCGGAATTCCCACGGGAACGGGAATTACGCGGGTGAAACCGCGAGGCGCTGCTAGTACAAAATAAAGAGGAAAGGTTTGATTTTTTGTTTGTTTGTTTGTTTGTATGAATTGAATAGGCTCCGAAACTACTGGACCGATTAAAAAAATTCTTTTACCATTAGAATCCTACATTATCCCTGATGAACATAGGCTATATTTTATCCCGGAATTCCCACGGGAACGGGAATTACGCGGGTGAAACCGCGAGGCGCTGCTAGTTTTTCTATACATCTATACATCTATACATCTATACAAATATTATAAAGAGGAAAGGTTTGATTTTTTGTTTGTTTGTTTGTTTGTATGAATTGAATAGGCTCCGAAACTACTGGACCGATTAAAAAAATTCTTTTACCATTAGAATCCTACATTATCCCTGATGAACATAGGCTATATTTTATCCCGGAATTCCCACGGGAACGGGAATTACGCGGGTGAAACCGCGAGGCGCTGCTAGTATTTTATTAAAATAGGACGCCCAACACGGGTTTACACTTATTTAACAAACACTAATTAGTCTAATGGTTACTTAATTATTGTTCCCATAATTATAAGGCGCCACAGCGTGCAAGGAGAAATAAACAACAACTTACCACTAATAAACAAAGAAATTACCAAAATCAAAGAAAAAAAAACCCTTAAGCAAACCAAAAGATACAATTAAATCAGCAAACAAAAAAAACCAATAAACCAACATAAATCAATAGTCAAACATAAAGTCAAACAAAGAGATACAATTAGTAAAAAAAGAAGTTACTAAACAAAATAGGGACTACGAGTAAGTACAACATACATAGTGTAATATTAGGTAACAGGTAGGTAGGAAAATATAATATAGTTGCAATAACCAACTAGAACGCCAATACAAGATTATTCGGGCAAATAGTTCAGTAATTTAATACACTGTCGTTACGTTAAGCCAAGTTTCGGTAAGCAGTGTCACATCAAAGTCCTGTAGCAAAATATTCTGCTAGAATGTTACCGTTGAGACCGCGAGTATTTTCGTAATCAATATTGATATTCATCACTTTGTAATATAGAAGAGAAACTGAGATTAATAAGATGGCTAAAGGAGTGTAATATAATACTTAATATAATTCTCTAAGCTTTTCGGCGTTATCTATAACGATGCGATCCGAGTCCTCTGACTTTTTTATGAAAATGCGCCCATTTCGGACCCACACAAATCTGAATCCAAGTTCCTTGGCCCGGGCACGTGCTGCTGCGTGAAGCGATTTGTTTTCAGCCGAGAGATGTTCCACGACGTAAATCGGCTGAGCCTTGTTAGTAGGGGCTCCTAGGTGGCTTGTGTTCAGCCGGTCCTGGGGGTGACTTCTGTTGAACTGGAACGCGGCAGCAAGGAACTCATCGCGTACCCGTGGAATATTGAACTTGACCAGGATAGATCTTGGACGAATGCTGTCAGGGTCCTTCTTGGCAATTCTAGTGCAGTGAGAAATGTCAGCGTCCTTTACCGTGCTCTTGATTACTTTACTTATGTCAAGGAACGTATTTACCTATTACGTATTAAGATTTATTTTCTGGGACACACTGTATCTCAATGTTATTAGAACGCACGTGTTGTTCTATAATATTTAAGCGCTTGGTCAAGTTTTGCACTGTCTCTTGCAGTATGGCGTTTGATTTATCGAGTGTTCACTCCTCTCCTATGCATATCATCTTTTACACAACCCATCCCTCTTCTCTTGGGCCTACCTCTTCCTCTATATCCATCCACATTCATTGACTCAAGCCTAGATTTTGTATTAGTTTTTATTGAGAAGTGCCAAACGCAATGCGAATTTTACCAAATTACCAAATAACCTCTGAAGAGGGTGATGAGGGTTCACTCGGTTCACACTGACAATGACATAATTTCCTTTTAATAGCAAACAAAGTTTAAGCGAAGACGGTTATTGGAGGGCCTAATGAAACGAGTAAACAGTCGTAAGTGTACACATAAGTGTCGGGATAAAGAACACCCAACCGTCACAATAACATGCATAGTTGAAGCTCTAAGGCCGGAATACTGAAATGTCACTCAAATTTAAGCTTGCTCAATTGCTCTGCCTCTGCTTGACATTACTTATTTGTAAGAGATGCCAATAATTTAAGCGTGAACTTAATTTAAGTGGCGTTTGAGTATTCGGCCATAAGTATTATGAAATAATACTCAGTTAATTGTGACGCAAGGATTGTGCTCAAGCATGTTGAGTCTAGTTTTAGTCAGGCTTGAGCATAAATAAAAAAAATTATCGGTCGTCGGTCGTTCGTATGAGTTAGTGGCCAACTCTGGTGACCGAGTTTTTAGGCCACCTTAAGACCTCCGTCATGGCGGCGTAGAGCCGGGACGGACAGTTTAACGTGCCCTCCGAAGCACGGAAGCGCTCAGATGTAAATGCCAGTAACGGTCACCCATCCAAATAGTTTTCATGTCTGGGTGTAGAACAAAAATAAACTCTATGTAAGCTTGGAATAATTACACCGTGTTTTGTTTTTTTAATTATAGGTAGGTATGTTACAAGCATTCCACTTTTGCGCACCAAAAAGATGAGCACCAAGAACTTCCGCACCTACGCTATTCCACTTTTGCGCACAATTATGATAATCAAGGCGTTGACAGTAACACACCTATTTAGACCAATAACCGGCTGAAACCAGACCGCAATATTACACCTAGTATAACAAAGAACTACATTACTACAATAATCCCTTGTGCTTGCGGGAGCAGTGTTATTACTGTGAAGTGTTTTAGTTCACTGTAAATAAGTTGAAATAACATTTCAAACAATGTTTGACTCAAATGTCTGTTAGTAAGTACCTAATAATACTGTATTTTAATTACGAATGCTTCAATAGCTGCTAACTCAGGGGATCTGCAGTCTAACCGCTAATTGGTACTGCGGTTAAAAAACATTGGTGATTATTAAATTTACTTACAATTTAATTTAATAATCACCTATTTTTTTAGTAATGTTTATAATTTAATTTCATAGATAATTATCAGAACAACATAATTTGCATGCCAATGTGTTTTGTGAAATATGTGGAACCTACTAAACATATCATAAGAAGTTGCAACCATATTTCTGTTAATTTTCCTTTCATTTTAATACGACCACCTCATTTACCCGAATAATTTTAAATTGAAATCAGTATTTGGCGGCTGGTACGTAATAAGTGCCTACTTATTGAGTTAAAAACAGTACATTTTACTAATATTGTAAAAATAGCAAGAAAATTGATTTCCATCACATTGGCAGACCGCTAAACATGAAAACCGATTCGAAGGCTAGTTAAAGAATACATTATGTATTCTTTCTTTGTGGAAAGTGTGTTGGGGAGTAAACGAGGGCTTGTAGATGGGTCCCCCGCTAATCATCATTTCCTTTGACGTTGAGATAAAAGAAAATGTCGCTTTGTAAAGATTTTTTAAAATCATTTTGTTTGACCGCCGCCGTCGCGGTGGAAGCCATGATAAGCATACTGTCAGAGCCCTGAGTTTCATTTGTATTTACGATGTGAGTCGAAATTTTTGTTTGAAGAATAATAAGTAGTTTGAATAAGCGAAAATTATGTTTGTTATATTCCAGAATGCTCAATTCTGAGTCTATTTGCGGCATGTACACCTACCCCTGCCTTTTCGGGGTTTAAAAGTCAAACATTGCTTTTAGTATTCCCTTTGCGTTACAAACTCATAAATATGTTAGCATCCACTAGTGGGTTTAATTGATTCCGTCATAAAGATCTTATCATCGTTTGGATGTTTGACAGCACTCAACCGGCTCCGCTATTCCTTTGACACCATTTTGACGTTGATTTGAAAGGAGCCAGCGGGCCTAAGATGCGCACCGCGAGATATTTGTCATGTCGTTCTGTCAAAATGTAAGCATTTTGTACCAGTTTGGGAACTATTGCATTATCTGTGGTAATGTTGTCGAGAAACCGCGCCTTTGAATTTTCAACTTTTGACATTTCTGCATGACTATTATCTCGTCCTCAGAGAGGTACGACGACTAAGAAGTGCCAAAAGTATACAATAAGGCGTGTTTTGTCGACACCATTAGGTACCGGCCCGGTCAAACAACTGTCAAACCTTCAAAACTTAATAAATGGTTGCTTGATATTCGAGTTTTGTCATTATTTGAAACAACATATTATAAAGCACTTTATTTTAATAATTTTTCTTGTGTTATTGTGAGTGTTGTTGTTTAATTTTGGTGGAATTTTAACTAATAATACTTAGGGCGTAACATAAAGTGTGACCCATTGGAATAAATGTGAGTAAAGTAGTTTCTCTGAATGTGAAAATTCGTTTCAGGTTTTGAAGATCTACGATTTTCTCATCAAAACAAACGAAAACAAAAGTTCTGTCAAAATGTAAGCATTTTGTACCAGTTTAGGAACTATTGCATTATCTGTGGTACCTAATAGTGTCGACAAATTAAAACGCGCCATAAGGTACACTTTTGCCACTTCTTAGTCGTCGTACCTCTCTGAGGACGAGATAATAGTCATGTAGAAATGTCAAAAGTTGAAAATTCAAAGGCGCGGTTTCTCGGCAACATTACCACAGATAATGCAATAGTTCCTAGACTGGTACAAAATGCTTACATTTTGACAGAACGACATGACAAATATATCGCGGTGCGCATCTTAGGCCCGCAGGACAGCGTTCTCGTTGCGTACTCGGTCTATGGTCGAGACTCGAGCACAGATTTTTGATAGTTTTCATAACGTTAAAAATATCGTTCCCTGAACTCATTCGCTTCCCCAAACTTTGCAGCAAATGAGCCGATAGCACTCCTTCAGTCGCGGGTTAAACCACGTCTTGTCAAGTTAAATACATTCCATGTTTGCAATAAAGGAAATTGTGGCTCAGAAAACGTCTTCAGAGTCTACTTATCGTTTATTGAGCGTCGTAAAGTAGATCGTCCCTAGGCGCGGCCGCTCCTAACATTTTATGTGGTGCCTGCCATGGGAGATACTAATACAATAATAGAATACTTTACCGTTGAGTAGTTGAGAGGTACTAATGACACAAGATATAAATTATTTTAACTTATAAATTAAGTTAAATAACTGAATTAAACTTAAATTAAAATAAAGATTATTTCATTACGAACACGGTGGTATGAGGTTGCATGGATGCGAAAAATTAGTCCTCGAGGTTTAAAAAGTGAAATATTTAATTAATCATATTCTGGACTGAAATTTTTTAGACAACCCATTTGCAATATATTTATTGACATGTTTAATTGATAATAAAATAGTTTTCATCCATTAACCAGCTTGGTCCAAACTTTGTATAGCGGGTTTTAGGGTATAATCCATGCATTAAAGGATGATCCGTCTCTAAGTAAAGGTGGCTTACATTAGAGGCTCATCTCGGAAATTACTTACAAGGAATTTTTTATGCATTTTTTGGGGTAACGTCTATATCGCACAATAAACTTATGGTCTATCTATTATAAAAAAAGTTATAGAGTATACATTATGACTGGTTTACCATACGTAATTAGGACATAATATCTACTCTAACTTTTTATCTTATATATAAAATTCTCGTGTCACAATGTTCGTTCCTGTACTCCTCCGAAACGGCTTGACCGATTCTCATGAAATTATGTGGGCATTGAGTAGGTCTGAGAATCGGCCAACATCTATTTTTCATACCCCTTAGTGATAAGGGTTGCACGCGAGCAAAGCCGCGGGCGACAGCTAGTAAAATATAAGGGGTTAGACTTTTTCTTAGTGAAAATGAAAAAGAAAAATAAATACCAAAAACCAAGTCGTACGTTGGTTGGAAGTGTTTGTTCTGTACCAGTTTTAAAAATATTTATTTTTCTTTTAATAACAAACTAGCTGTTACTCGGAGTTTCATCTCCCAATGTTACCCCATTGGGAGATGAAAATTGATGGTGAATGATAGATAGATAGATAGTTTATTTGACATACACACAGAAAAATACAGAACGGACATAGAAAATATAGCAAACATAAAGATACCTACAAGAAACAAACAAAATAATAGTTAAGTAACAGCTATAGGTAACCTAACGTAACAAGTGGGTAATATAGCTAGTCTCGTTCCGCGCTGTATGCAGCCAAATCGGTCCCGACTCAACTTATTGCTGTCTGACAGGGCAGGTGGTTCCATCCTGCTAAACAGCGCTGGTTTTCAGGCAGGGCCAAAAAATAGGGTGACGTCACAATTCTAATGATTGGTAAATGCTGATCACTGCGTGATACAAATTTTTCAACATCTTCGCAGCCGTACCGAACTAATCATGGTTCTACTCGTGTAAGTCAAGACACTGATTCTTATTATATCTAGGACCAGTGGCTTAGTCTGTGTGCTTGGACGAATAAACACTCGTCTCAGGCTGTGCGTTATCTCTCAGCCAGGACTTTGATTCTTATTTATTGATATATTCCAGAAAGCCCCACTAAGAAATCCCTACCAGAAGAGATTTACATTTTTTTCCGGCTAAAAAAAATATATCTGTTTTTTTTTCCGAAATCCCCACTATAAGTATGTGGTCCCTATTAAAAGCCTTTATCCATTGAAATTGGCTGAGTTTAAACTTCTCTACCAAAGTTAAGTTTTAGTAGTTCTTGCATAAACAATGACTTAGATAGGTACACAAATTAACTTACCCATTGCTGCTACTTTGCTGCTGGTGCCGGTTCAAACCCGTACAGGTCACAGTGGTCACTGGTCACTATTAAAGTATCACTTCTTCAAAACTTTTTTGTAAGAGGAGGTTGCAATCATATTATACCTAGATGTCTACCGTGACTACCTACATACACTCTTTAGTTGCTTTAGTTAAGTAACTTTTAGCTAGTGGAAATTACGCCTCGAAACGAAAAAGCAGGCCTTTGCACCTAACATCTAGATTAGATGCAAAGGCCTGCTTTTGCGCCTGCTTTTGCATTTATAATACCGCGTGCAGACTATGCCCACGCCGCTGCCGGAATGATTTCCGCGATTAATTCCGGAATGATTGCCACAGCAACATCGCCTTTATTCTCACTAAGGAGCTAGGGCATGAACTTGGCGATGTTGCTGTGGCAATAAGTCCGGAATTAATCGCGGCATTCATCCCGGCAGCGGCATGGGCATTGTGTGAAACGCGGTAAAGAATAACGGCGATTTTGCTGTGGCAATAAGTCCGGAATTAATCGCGGCATTCATGCCGGCAGCGGCATGACATAGTCGGCACGCGCTATAAAGTGTTAGAAGCCACTTTGTGCCCATGCCCCGATGAACTGGACGCTGTAGTAGTACCTGGGACATGATTTTAAATGGAGTAGGTTGGTAGAACCTATACTGTCCTCTCAGCCTAATCGGCCTTATCCACAAGAAAGACAAGGTCAATACGTGCGGAGCTGACTAAGCCGTGGGTTTCCTCACGATGTTTTCCCTCACCGTTTGAGAGCACTGCATTGCCGACTGGCAGAGCACGCACATGAATTTTTCGAATCGAAAAATCTATTGAAACCCGACCATTTTTGTACCCACGAACTTAGGATCGGAAAGTGGGGTGCTCTGAACGAAAAAGTCATAAGTACAGTTTGACAGTTTTCTATTTTCAAGCGTTTGAAAAATGCAAACAAAAGGTGTTAACTAAATGAAAAAATAGTATATTATGCAACTAGTGAATAAAAGACGGATTTAAAGCGAGGGCCATAAATGAATCACGAGCAAGTGAAGGATTCTAATGACTGAATCACGACCATAGGAAGTGATTCATGATGATTGCATCACGAGCGTAGCGAGTGATTCAAGTGTTAGAATTCTGAACGACGTGAGTGGTTCATGGCCTTCGGTATAAATTCATTTTATTCAAGAGTTGCATACTATCCTTTGTACCATGACTACGAGAAAAAGGCAGATTGGAGGTTGTATAGCCAATGCTATACAACCTCCTTGCGCAAAAACAATAATTAGATGGAGGTCAAATATATTAGTGTGTTCTAAATTCCAACACCAAAACATTGAGTAAAAGTGCTTTTTATTCACTGTTTTCAATGAATAAAACTAGCTTTTTAGAGGGGGAATGGTATAAAAAGTATTTATTTGTAAAACCACACGGAAGGACTGAAACGTGTTACAGAGACAGTAAAAAAAATACTGCGCATATAAAACAAAAGAAAAAAAAGGTGGATGTTAAAAGAGGTTGCCGTGTTTTAGGCTTTTAGGTGTTGATGAAAAGCATACAAACTGTTTGACTCCAATTTCTAAAGAGTGATAGAACTACGTGGTTGGACGGATACTTGAATGGCTACAGAAATGTAGAGTTGTGGCGTCGGAGTTTTGAAATCTTTGAGAATATTCCGTTTTCATTATTTTTATTTAGCTGTACGCCAAACTACCCTCGAACACTCGAAAAACTAATACGATTTAAGTATGAAAAAGTAAAATTGGAATGCGTTTCATACAAACTAAAGATTTTGTAAAACGATTTATTGATAGAATGGAATTCTTGCTTTCTGTGACGTTTCAATAGATATTCGTCAGAATACTGAAACGTCGCTCTTTTGTTTCAGAGCCCTTATCACGTGGTTTTTCTTTGTTCTACGGCGTAGAGTTTGCTACGGCATGTGCTACGGCGTAGCTCTCATGGCGTAGCGTTTGATGTTTGAGTGTTGCGGATCTAATCGCAGTTTCTTAGTTTCTTTCATGGAGAAAACACTATATGGTATAAGTTGTTCATCTACACATTTATGGGCGCATTATTCCCCGAATTTTTGGGGAGAAGGCTCTGTCTAGATTTTTTCTGGGTTCTTATAATAATGTTATTTAAGTAGGTCATGTGCGAGAGCGTGTACAAAACTGTATTTTTATAAGTAATGCGCGTTTTTATCCAAACGAAAAATTCTGGCGGCAATGTGCGTAATTTCGGGGATTTTAATAAATAATGTGTATTTTACACACGCGAAATAATCCTAGCTAACAAATTGAAACAGTTAATTTAATTTATCTATTGTTAGGAATCAGAAGCGGTTCCAAATAAAAAAAAACATAAGAAGTAGTATTTGAGGTAAAAACACATAACTTTAACAGCTGACAAACAGCTAACTTCCATAAATCACATTAATGCTCATAGAAATCAGGATACGGCACTAAAAAATGACGAGAAATCATCAGTTTACACAAATAACCTCACAGTTTACATTTAACTAACAAAACAGCGTTGACTAGTTAAACAATCTAACTAACTTCGTAACTGATCATCGTTACCGACCAATCAGTTAGTCTCGCACAATAATTAGCAACCTTAGAGCGCTATAAAGACATGTGCATCGGACGAAAGTCCGATCAAGACTGCCCGGTCGCGCCGCGCGCATCGCCTTATAAAGGAGTGCGTAAACAAGTGACGTCACATAATCCAGGCTTCTTCGAGGGGCTTCCAACACTATATTTTTCTTGTGTAGGTTTTCATTTTGATCATAGTTTTTAATTTTAATTCTGTTCACAGGTAGGTAATATTGCGCTATGTAATGGAGGAAACTTTACTGGTTTATATATTAGCGCACATAGTTTTCAATTCAAAAGTGTATTGTACTGTTATATAAAAATTAAAAAAACTCCTGGCCCTGAAAATCTCCAAAGAAGCTCATCATTACTGCAGCCCTTAGTGCTGCTCTGGATCCTTTAGTACTGGTCATCGTCAGGCCCTCGACTCCGAGTCTAACGCATGCGTGTAAATATGCGCCGGCAACCATACCCTTCGAGCCGGAACACAGTATCAGTATAGCAATGGCAGTATCACTTTGCAGAAATAAAGCAAGCAAGTCATATGAGTTAGTGACCAACTCTGGTGACGGAGTATTTAGGCCGCCTTAAGGCATTCGTCATGGCTTAACGGCTGGGAAAGTTAAACGTGCCCTCCGAATCACTGAAGCGCTCAGATGTAAATGCCACTAATGGTCATCCCTCCAAATAGTGACCACGCTAAATGTCGCTTAACTTAGATAATCGGTGAAGATTGACTAAGCATAGCCACGAGCGCTTCGAAATAACAGAAATAGGTACGATGGCAGCACTTCCCCGGACGAAGTCAAAGTCATCATCATCATCATCACCCACAGCCTGACTTCACCCACTACTGGATATAGGCCTCTCTTTTTATGTCCACTCCTTACGACCCCGTGCCAAAGTCAAAATAATAGTGATTAGGTATGTATATGTCGGAACATCATCGAAGAAGTACTGTTTAATTTTAGTTTAGCGCCATCTATGGGCTGTTGATTAATCATGGGAACGTCAAGTGTTACGTCACTTGGGTGAAGTCGATACAAGGTGTCCTTGGCGGGTATCATTCGTTCGTTCATTCGGAACGGAGCGAATGATAATTCCTGATACGTCATTGGTTCGTTTGTTCTGAACGGAACGAATGATATTTCTTGGTAAGTGAGATTCGTTCATTCGGAATGATACGAACGAACGAATGAGAATGGAGAGAGAACTCATTCACGGTCGGGTACTTTTCCGCGGATCTTGGAACAAGACGGTTGTACAAGACACTGTATCGAAATCGCCGCGCTCCCTTATTCCAATCTAAGAATATCAGTGTAAACATATTATATCTTCTTAAAACAATCATTGTGAACGTGAAATAAACCTCTGATCTACACTAAGAGCCTTGGATATTGATCTTTCACCATGTCCGATCCTCATGACAACGTGCTCCTGAATCAAGGTTCGTCATCAGAAGTGGGATGCAACCCAGATGACCCACGTGAACAATCAACTGAAAAATCGCGAAATCAGGAGGTACGCAGTGATGCCGACGTTAATGATGAAAAATGGCGAATGTTGTTGGATCAGCAAAATCAACATTTTCTCGAGTTGATAAAAGCAATGAAAACCCCTGCGCCGCCGGCTAGTACAGTTCGTTTTCCTGATTTCGACCCTCTAAAATGTGAAATCGACGCTCGAGCATGGATAACGACTGCGGACATGTGTGTGACCAATGAACATTGCCAAGGACCGTCTCTTATGATTGCTTTGAGCCATGCACTCAAGGGTGAAGCTTCAACCTGGTTGTCATCCATATCGTTCCCTGGCATGACCTGGACAAATTTCAAGGAACTTTTTACAGCAAGATACGACTGTCCTGAAACTGCAGCTTCCTTTCTTATTGGCTTAAGTGCCAAGAAACCAAAAGATAACGAATGCTTAGCTGCTTATGCTGCGACTCTCATGGCATCGGTAATGTCAAGATGGAATTCGTTAACCGTGGAGCAGATAGCAATTGCAACCGTTTTGGCACATGTGGCAACCATTGAGCCACGTGTACAGAGATTGTCAATTACAACTGACATCAAGACCCGTAATGATATGCAAAGAGAGCTGAAGGCTGTTTCATTCCTTAAGAGGAATGCGCTACCGCGAAATGAACGTGATGAACCTGATATGAAAAAAAGCCGACCTAACGGATCTACAACCACCCCTAAATGCTACAACTGTGGAAAACTTGGTCACAAAAATTTCCAATGTCGGGCCAGCGTGAGGAACCAAGAAAACCAGCTCAAAACCACTGGTAACCAGAGATCGAGTATCCAGTCTACAGGAAGAGGAGAAAGGATCACCTGCTTCCACTGCCGTCAACAGGGCCACTATGCGTCGGATTGCCCGGAACGAAAAAGCAAGGACAACGACGGTGCTGGACTTGGGCTCACCAAAGAGAAGCGAGTGGACCTGTGCGTTGTGAACGCACCAGCTGGATCTCTGCGACACTTTGGTGAGATGTTTTCTTTTCATTATGATTCGGGTGCAGAATGTTCTCTTGTAAAAGAAAGTGTTGCTTGTAAATTTAATGGTAAGCGAATTTATGATAATGTGACTATGACGGGGATTGGACAGGCGTCTATAGTTTCAACTTCACAGATCTTGACAACCGTAGAAATTGATGATATTACTCTAGAGATTCTTTTCCATGTTGTACCAGATTTTTGTTTGCGATACAACATCATGATTGGACGTGAAGTTTTAGCCATAGGTTTCACTGTCCGCATGTCAGCAGATAAGTTGAGCTTTGAGAAGGCCCAAGTAATTGAATTATGTAATGTAGATGATGACAGTAGCATTGACTTTGACCTGATTGACACCGACGTTTCCTCTGAATACAGACACAAGTTGGTAGAAACATTAAAACCCTTCAAACATAGTTTCATTACTGGTGTTCCTGCTTCCCCTGCTGACACAGAACCGATGACTATACGTTTGAAAGATGCACACAAGACTGTTAATCGACGTCCTTATAGAATGACCCCAAACGAGCGACAGGTAGTCAGGAATAAGATCGACGAACTGCTCAAGGCAAACATCATTAGGGCTAGTTCCTCACCCTTTGCCTCTCCCATACTTTTAGTAAAAAAAAAGGACGGAACCGACAGAATGTGCGTTGACTACCGTGAATTAAATGATAACACAATTGCCGATCGGTTTCCTCTTCCACTTATCTCCGATCAAATAGCTAGGTTGCATGGAGGTCATTTTTTTACGATTTTGGATTTAGCGTCCGGTTTTCACCAGATTCCGATCGAGCCAGAGTCGATTGAACGTACAGCATTCGTAACAACTGATGGGCAATTTGAGTATTTAACTATGCCATTTGGGCTCAAAAACTCTCCATCAGTTTTTCAACGTGCTCTCTTAAACGCTTTGGGTGATCTTGTTAACACTTATGTTGTCGTTTACATGGATGACGTGCTAATCGTAGCAAGCAATGTAAATGAAGCTCTAGAGCGGCTCTCGGTGGTACTTAAAGTTCTCTCTGAAAAGGGCTTCTCGCTTAACTACAAAAAGTGTTCTTTTTTAAAGAAAAAGGTAGAGTATCTGGGGTTCGAAGTTAGCAATGGTCAAATTCGTCCTAACCCACGAAAGGTTGTGGCGCTAACTGCTTTGCCGCCACCCAACACAGTGACCCAGCTTCGTCAGCTAATTGGTCTAGCATCGTATTTTCGTCAATTTGTGCCGAAATTTTCCCAGATTATGGCTCCACTGTATGCACTAACATCTGGCAATGGTAAAATAAACTGGGAACCACGACACGAAACCATCAGACAGCAGATTATTTCTACTCTCACCAGTGAACCAGTACTTATGATATACGACCCTAATTTAGAAACAGAACTGCATACTGATGCAAGCTCTATCGGGTATGGTGCAGTACTGGTACAGCAAAAAGAAGGTAAATCTCATGCAGTCGCTTACTTTAGCAAACGAACTACAGCTGCAGAATCCAAGTACCACTCGTACGAGCTGGAAACTCTCGCGGTAGTTAATGCGGTCAAGCATTTTCGCCAATACTTACATGGTCGTAAGTTTCTTGTTGTTACGGACTGCAGCTCGCTCCAATCGACGCGTAAAAAGTCTGATTTAACGCCACGTGTACACAGATGGTGGGCGTTTCTACAAGGATTTGACTTCGACATTATACACCGCTCTGGTAAACAAATGTGTCACGCTGATTTCTTTTCAAGGAACCCTTTGCCGGATGACCTTGTATGTAATCCAATCAAGAAAGTTGAGTCCAAGCTAATTAACCTGGCTGAAATCACTGACAACTGGTTACTGGCGGAGCAGCAGAAAGATGCAGAGCTTTCAAAATTGTGTTCTGAACTAAAAGAGGGTACGCTTCCTGGAGATATCACTAAAACATATGAGATACGTTCAGGTGTATTATATCGGAAGATACAAAGACACGGTAGGACTCGATGTTTGCCGATGGTGCCACGATCATTCCGCTGGTCCATAATAAATAACGTACATGAAGGTTTGTTACACTTAGGGTGGGAAAAGACGTTGGAAAAGGTGTTTGAGCTATATTGGTTCGAAAATATGTCAAAATATGTGAGACGATTTGTCGAGAATTGCGTGACGTGCACGATCTCCAAATCTCATTCCGGTAAGGTCCAGGCAGAAATGCACTCCATTCCCAAGATAGCAATCCCATGGCACACGGTGCACATTGACGCAACGGGTAAACTTAGCGGCAAAAACGACAAGAAGGAGTACATATTTGTTCTCATTGACGCTTTCACTAAGTATGTATTACTTCACCATACCTTGCACATCGACACAGTTAGCAGCATTAAAGCTCTTAATGCTAGTGTGGCACTATTTGGTGCACCACATCGTGTGATTGCTGATCAAGGCCGCTGTTTTGCCAGCAAAGAATTCAAAGACTTTTGCGAGACTGTTAATATAAGGTTACATTTGATAGCAACAGGTAGCTCAAGAGCTAATGGTCAAGTGGAACGAGTTATGAGCACCTTAAAAAATATGCTATCTGCCATTGAGACTAGTAAACGGTCATGGCAGGACGCTTTGCCTGATGTTCAGCTGGCTATGAATTGCACCATGAATAGGGTTACAAAAGCTAGTCCACTGGAATTACTTATTGGTAAAGTAGCTAGACCTTTGGACATTTTGCTTGCTGGAAATGAGGAACCCGAAATCGATCTAGAACAGGTAAGAACGCAAGCTGTGGAGAATATGGTGAAAAGTTCTGCATATGATAAGGTACGTTTTGATTCCACAAAAGCCAAACTGAGACCATTTGTGGTAGGTGATTTTGTTTTATTACAAAATGAACAGCGAAATCAAACTAAGCTGGACCCTAAGTATAGAGGTCCTTTCAGGGTAACAGAAATACTGGAAGGAAATCGTTATGTTCTGAAAGCCATTAACTCTAATCGTACTTATAAGTACGCACATGACCGACTTCGTAAGATGCCAGATAATGACGACCTAGACAACAATAACTTGACAGAGACCAATGTTGATGAAGACGTTGAACAAGAAAGCTAAGGAACCATTAAATTAGTTTTAATAAGAACCCTATAGTTGCCAAACAAAACTCTTAATTGCTTTTGATTCTCTTCAATTCTAATTAAATTCTTGCCGGAGAGAGGCAATACTTCGCTGATTTTGTTGAATTGTGGTAGGTACTGGATGGAGGTACCATACCACGTGTGCGTATACGGAAGCTAGATAGAGGCTATCCAAGAGTTGCTGGAGCTGAGAGCAACTGAACTTATGTGATTTTATACATGCGGATGTTTAGTTAATTGTTGAAACGTATTTTGAGTTTTGTTTGACAATCTGAAGATTATAATATTATACACCAAGTTTGTGTTGTTTTAAATTGTTAGCATTATCTTTTTAAGTTCAGTTCCGATGTATAAATTCGAATGCCCATTGATTGTTTACTTCCTGAAACAAATTATGTACCTATGCTGTCATAGTATTTATGGCCAGGAAGGCCGAGTGTGAAACATTACTTTTTCGACCTTTTCCTTTTTCTCAGGTCCGTCACACGAGGACGTGTGAGATTGTCATGATGGCCGTGTCGGAACATCATCGAAGAAGTACTGTTTAATTTTAGTTTAGCGCCATCTATGGGCTGTTGATTAATCATGGGAACGTCAAGTGTTACGTCACTTGGGTGAAGTCGATACAAGGTGTCCTTGGCGGGTATCATTCGTTCGTTCATTCGGAACGGAGCGAATGATAATTCCTGATACGTCATTGGTTCGTTTGTTCTGAACGGAACGAATGATATTTCTTGGTAAGTGAGATTCGTTCATTCGGAATGATACGAACGAACGAATGAGAATGGAGAGAGAACTCATTCACGGTCGGGTACTTTTCCGCGGATCTTGGAACAAGACGGTTGTACAAGACACTGTATCGAAATCGCCGCGCTCCCTTATTCCAATCTAAGAATATCAGTGTAAACATATTATATCTTCTTAAAACAATCATTGTGAACGTGAAATAAACCTCTGATCTACACTAAGAGCCTTGGATATTGATCTTTCACCATGTCCGATCCTCATGACAACGTGCTCCTGAATCAAGGTTCGTCATATATATTTTATTATTGAATGAGTTGCTAGTTCGTCCCAAGCTTGTTTGTTTTCTAAACTCAATCACAAAGAGTCCCCAGTGCTTCAGTGTTTCGCAAACAGTTGAACTGCATATATTCCAGTGGTGCCAGCAAGCATGCCGCGTCTTTGTAATGGTAATGCATCGGTTATGGGCTCACATTAATAAAACATGGCGTCGACAGTCGCGATACCACGAGATACTGATACCACACACAATATATTACTACTATCTTCATGCTTAGTGTGTACGTTTTACGTTTACTGCAAAATCACGTATACTATTATATTTTCCCTAAACGATGAAATTAGTTGCCATGTTATAAGTACGTATTTACAAAAAAAAAAAAATCTATGTATGTATTCTATCAGCCATCTAGTTCCCATCGTACAAGCTTTGCTTAGTTTGGGACTAGAAGGCGTTGTGTGAAGTGTCCGTGAATATTTATTTATTTAAATATTTATGTTTTTTTTTTGTAAGGATTGAGTCGCTTAGCGACTATGTCAGCCCTGTTATAACTTACAATGAAATTTCTATCTACGAGTTAACAATATCATATACTAGTGTAATGTTATCCATGATGAAACAGACCTAACAGTTTAGTCCACTGCTCCACTGCTCACCATCTGTATTATGAATGACATTAATTCATCAAAAAGTAATGTAAAGGGAAAATTGTCAATTTTGTCCTAAAACAAATGACAACTTCACTTGACAAAATGGACTGACAAAATGACGGAAAGAGGTCATAAATAAATAAGGAGCAGATTATTATAGTTTTCTATTTTCTAGTGGCGGTTAACTTGGCTAGGGAGCCCGTTCCTCGCGATATTGCACAGACGTTTAAAACAATATTAATAATATTCCCGAAAGGCTTTCAAAGAAGCGAATTTAGTATTTATAAAGTTATTTTAGTAATAAAACCGGCATTTTGTTCCCTAACTCCAAGTTCTTGGTAGTATTTTATTGTCCCTATGCTGAAGATTAGCTGTTGCCTGCGACTTTGTGTCACTTTAACTCAAAATATAAAAGTTTGGTTAGTTGTGTATAGTATTACATAATCTGTGGTTGTGTGGACCTTGTATACCTTTGTCAGATACTAAAAATAACATCAACCATTTACTTATACTTGAGACTTGAAAAAACTGTTTATATAGAACATAAAGTACTACTTAGGTATAATACTTAATCGCTAGCAAATAAAACTCATATGAATTAAATTACTGCAAGCTCATCGACATCACGCAGCATTAGTTAGATAACTTTTCTTCATATTTGAGAAGAGCCAATTTAAAATACCACAGATTATATTATAGTACTATACACATGACTCATAGGCAGCATTTACACACTCATAAGTACTAGAGTTACACTTTAGTGACGCTGTACCAATATCACGGTTGTTGGTCTTCCACAAAATAAATAAACAACTCCTTAATTCACCTCTGTACTTATGATTGTGTATTTTTACATACAAACAGACCGTTTATTTGTATATGAATAAGTACAACAATTTTTTGTGTTATTTGTTTTCAAATAGGTCGGTCCCGGGGGAGGACCTTTCGGGGTTTTTCTTGATCAAACGGCGGGCAAAAGTTTTTAGGAGCAGTTGAATATTTCTGTGTTTGGGACAAAGTTTGGCAATTTGTTTTGCGCTCTTTTTAAGAAAGACAAAGACTTGCCTTGCTGCTGGTAGAGTCTGACTATCCTAAGTCTGCAGTGGAACCACGTAAAGATTTGAACACACCTATCCTACTAATATTATAAACGCGAAAGTTTGTAAGGATGGATGGATGTATGTTTGTTACTCTTATACGTAAAAACTACTGATCCGATTTGGATGAAACTCGGAATATATATTGTCCGTGACCTGGATTAACACATGGGCTACTTTTTATTCCGAAAAATCAACGGGATCCAACAGGACGTGAACTTAATAATACAATAGTTTGTGAGGATGTTTGGTACTCTTTCAAGCAAAAACTACGGATCCGATTTGGATGAAACTTAGAATATATATTGTCCGTGACCTGGATTAACACATAGGCTACTTTTTATCCCGGAAAATTAACGGGATCCAACGGAACGCGAACGAAGTCACGGGCGGAAGCTAGTCAGTAATATTCGTAAATCATTTTCGCAGTACAGATAGTGCTTCAAATTTTGTCATGTTTTTAGTGCTACATATAATTTTGCGCCATACTGTAAAGTAGTTAACTTGGCCTACCCAGTGTCTTGTCTTGTGTATGAGCATGTTTGAAGCATTAGGCTGGCTACCTGTCTAAACTAAGCTTTAGTGTTTAGTCTGTGGAAGATGATGATGATAAATTTTAATAGAAATAGTAATGTTAAATACCTATGTTAACTTGTAATTCATTATGAGAATAGCAATGTTTGTACTAAGTACTATATTTGCATAGAAATTTTAATAATGTAAGTAGTGCTATTAAAATTTCAATTAAAATATTTAACAAATCCAGCTCTTTGGTTGAAATCACAGCATTCGTCGAAAATGCCAACATTTATACGTAAAATACAGTACCACCGCTAAGTAGACGGTCGACTTACGGCTGAAGCTTTTTCCGCAAAATGGAGGCTGTCAAATAACGTAGGTAGGCGTCGTACTTTGTAGAGTCCTTTATCCACAAATAAAACACAAATTATTATTATTGCAGGGATGGCTTTTGCTATGCGGCCTTTCACCACCACCGCCTGTCAGCCAGTGTTGCCAGCCACACACTCCCCTCTGGTAGGGATTTCTTGGTGGGCATTTCTGGAATATATCATCTGTGTTGTGAATTTCTGTGGTAGTTTCCTCGCAAACCCAATTGCACTATTTTGAAGTATGCTTAGCATAGTTTAATTTAACATGATTCAATTTGATCCATTCATGACCCATCCGATGTCATCATAGAGGATGGAAAGTGACGTAAACGGGTACCGAAATGTCAAATTAGTAACCATTTGATGCGATTTTCATAGCCTTTGAAATACCTATACCACAGATCATACCATCCTCTCCGCCTATATAGTCGGCCTTATCCACATAAAACAGAGGCGAGGCGTATCGATGGGTCGGTACATGAAAGATATTACGGTCGTTTTAAGTCGGTAGCAGTCTCTCAGAAGCACAGCGAGCATATTTTATACGCAATTTTGAGTCGAGAGCCATTACCCCGGCGATTCATGCATAAAATCAAAGAGTTTCGTTCAAAAACCCAACTTTGACGCGCGCTCCTTCGCGATATCATTACCATTTTATGAGCAAAATATCAATGGATCTGAGATTTTGTATAGAAAAGGTAGATAGAGTGGAGAAGAAAATTTGCAGTCCTTTTGAAGCAACACGTTCCTGGAACCTGTTTTTAGACGAACACTGTCCAAGCAGACTGTTTGCAGTAGAGCTTTTCGTGAAAGAGTTCGTCGGAGTTCAATACTAGCACAATTAATAATAACAAAACTTTATTTCGGGTAACTTAAGAAAAGTACAAGATGATAAAGGTTATTCTACGACCCATATCAATATATACCTTAGAGACTAACATACCTACAATATTAAAAACTTATTTATTTATTTGCCACGTAAACAGTGCGCTGCGACGTGGGACGCCATTTCGCGGTGTCGAGTATTACTGCCAAAAAGTGATGCTCTCAGCGATGAGGCCGCCTACTGCATTACCCATATTTTTTTCAACTTTATGAGCAAAATATATTTAACTGTACTGTTATTGTGGTGAACAATAAAGAGTCTAAATGGGTATTAATCTTTTTGCTAGGTGAATAATCAAAACTTAGCGCTAAGTTATTACTAGTAGTTCGCCCCGAACTAAGATCTCGTGGTCGGTCAAGTGGTTGTAGAGATACGAGGGTCCAAACGGAATAAAAAAAAATGTCGTTCAAAAATACCACATATAGGGTGTCATAATATATGATAGGGCTTTGCGTAGACATTCCAAAACCAGTTTAATTTTTATTCTAGGTGAAATAGTGTAATGACAGTTTTTACAAGAATGCCAAAACTATTTCACCTAGAATAAAAATTAAACTGTCCAACCTTTTCAAACCATTAAAAGTTAAGAGTACTATGTATCATCCGTATACCAACCAAATTCTGTGAAGATCGGATAAGCGGTTCAAAAGATCTCGACATACAAACATGCAAAGCATTTTTGACCAAATTGTCACTAAAATCTTCGTTTGCTTTGCTCACTCGATCAATAAAGTTACTGAACAGTTAAAACCACGTCGTTTATACATTTATCGAAAGTTTTAAGGTTCCTGTTGTGTCCTGACGTCTGAGAGGGGATTCACTGCAGTGCTACTCACTACTAAGGGTCGTACGCGGTAGATTGGTTCCTTACACTTTTCTTGAAGCTGTGCCTTGAAACTGAGACGCTATGGTTGACACTAAGTTTCTGATAACCATCATCGTTATCATTACTATCTTCGGCCAGTCTGAATGAATGTCAACCGTGCCTATAGTCAGGAGTAATATGGATTTCCTCTTCTGTCAACTACAATTTTTCTCTACTTTCGCAGTTCCACTCATGAAAGCTTTTGTCTGAATATTATCTTTGAATATATTTCAAACTTCTAAAAATTTTTGGTAGAATGCAGTGTATTCATCAAAGGAATGTTCGTCGAAAAACCGGAGTGTCACTCGCAGCCGCCATTTGTAAAAATGTGTAAAATATTGTAATTTATATGGCGCGTATGTGACTAACGACACTTGACGGGTTGAAACATTTAAAAACCAGTTTTATATGAAAAGAACAATAAAAATTTACATAACATTTTATTTTTCCAAAACCGGCTGTCGAACGAAACTAGTTTTTTTTTTTGAGATTATTTGGATGGAGTTATTTTAATACCAACACACAGAACAATTTCAGGTTGCATAGGTAATTTTAGATGTGATAAATAAATACTGGACAGGGTAGCACTTTAAGTAATTTTTCTTGACCCCCCTTGACCTTGACTTGAGTCTTGACCCTGAAATCACGAACTTCTGAAGTCGTACACCACTACGCCGAAACAGCTAACTTGTATTGACCTCAGAATATCAATAATCGCTTTTCTCGTCGTATTTATTTGTTCATTCGTAAAATGAAACAGCGGCTCTCAAGCGGACGAAATATGATTAGTGCGATACATTTTATACGCTCTACCGAAGTAAACTGGCTCCCGTCTGGGATTTTACAGAACCAATAGGTATTTACACGAATTAGTTTTGCAATGATTCGGAAAAAAAAACATTTTCTTCCTTTCATATATGCTAACTCAGCAGAATATTGATATTTGGTATATATAATCTGAGCATCTTCGTAAATATATTTTCTTTTTAACCGACTTCAAAAGAGGAGGAGGTTCTCAATTCGGTTACCTATATTTATTTTCAGTAGTTTGGCAGTTAAATAAGAGTAACTGGAAAAAATACTTCATCCACGTACACGATATTGCGTATTTTGCCTTTTTGTGGTGTTTATGATCAATAGAACAGGCGTATCAAATTGAAGTCGGTTTTTCCAGTTTTTTTTTTAACTTGTAAATTATATAGATACCTACCTACTTACTTATAATTTATATTTTTACATCACAGCGCGGAAGGCAGAGTATAACGACATGCCGACATCTGTGACACAGTCGTCGAAAACGCTCGCCGTGGATGTCCGTTTATTTCTATTTCGAACTTTTAGCTCAATAAAACCTACCTACTTAGTCTGCGGCTATCATCATCACTTATTTTTAGGCACGAAGCTATTTTGTCCAATGAAAATCAATACTACCTACAGTTTCGTACAAAAGTAGTATTTATTACCAATGTTAATTGTTCTGTGTATGCGAGGTATTGTTCTTTCCTAGCAACATGTTCTGTTCACGAAGGATGCGGTAGAACAAATAAGGCGGAATGATTGGGATTTCGGTATCTGTGGTTTATTCATATCCAGGTTCGCAATTTCACTTTCGTCAGTAGCGGAATTCCAAAAGTTGTCTGGAATAAATCGCTCTTTAAGTGATAAGACCGGCCCTTGTACAACATGTTTTTAGTACATTACTGCAGCGGCCCGCAACAGAGGCAATGAGAAGACGAGGCACACATACGTGAGTCCCTCATTGCCTAGTTGTGGCCAAGGCTTCTATAGTACTTTTCTCAAATAATAAAACTTTTTAGTTGAAAATACAACTACTTTTCAAAACCAATAACGAACAACGAAGTTACAGTGTTCATTTGCTTTTTTTTTCAATAATCAGCTTTCTATTTGAAAGCCTGTTCGAAATTTGAACAAAACCTTTGATAACCTCCTTGGTTGCCATGTTATGGAGTAAAATATCGTTCCATTTTTAAATAACACGACAGTAATGAGTTTTGTATGTAATTTATATGGCCGCTAAACACTCCGGCAATGGATCTTCATACATTTATTGCCGGCCGCTGCTCGCATGTGTTTGGCCAGTACTGCATTTTCGATTTATCTCAAACAAGGTTGTCAAACAAAATAATGCTTTAATTTCCTAGCATGTTTGAGAAAAGCACCTAACTCATATTTTATTCAGTAAAACCATAAGGTATTATGTTTTTTTTTAATTGTCGTAGCCGGCGGTCTGTGACTATTAGAGCAGTATTTGATCAATGAGAATAAATCACAGAGATACTTTAAAACCGACTTTTATAAACGTATTACTTAGCAGTAGGTAAAATCAAGCAAAAATACGACATGGATTTCAGCATCCAAAGTGACAATTGGGAGAATTTGTCCCAAAATATTTTCTCCGAAACGTCAGCAAGGCAAAAACTACCGACGGCCGATTGAATTTGCAGAAGGATTGGCGTATGGTATAGGTAGGTGCCGGACAGTGCAAAGAATATGTAATACGTAGTTCCTACGTAAGAAGAAGCGGGACTCCCATTCTACCCCAATTACACACTGAAAATCTCGTTTTGTATGAAACGTGATTAAAGTTTTGACCTCCGTTTCATACATTGTTCGTTCTTCGAAAGCACGAGTCTAGTTCGAGAGTTCCGCCAGTGGACAAGCCTACTCCATAAAAACATGCCCGAGGGTCCACAGCGTCTCATAAATACAGGCGTGACGTGGATCAAAGAGCGTTTGACGCTGATAAATCACATATAAGGTATCAATGTAAAATGGGATACTTTTTTTGTACTGCGGTAAGTATGGGGTTTGACCTTTTAGAACGTTGAAAATTAATAATATATTTTTTTTACGTTCCGAAATCAAAAATAAGAACATTTTAATTCACTTTCGTCAGACAGAACTCTGGAACTAGACTCGTGCTTTCGAAAAACTAAAAATGTATGAAACCGAGATCAAAATTTGAACTTTCATACAAAACGAGATTTTCAGTGTGTAATTTTGGTAGAATGGTAGTCCTGCTTTTTTTTAGGTATGAAGTAGACAGGACTGACGAATGCGGAAGATTTCAACTAACACTACTTACCAGTACAATGATACCTATTCATATTCTAAAGTCAAATAACTATTGATATTATTGACTCGTTTAATTTAAAATTTAATGAACCTACTTTGTGCTTTTTCGTAAGCTAATCAACTACATAATTATACAACCTATTTGAACCTATCAACCTCATTGTTTTTTTTTTTCGAACTAACCTTGCAACCTCCTTTTACTTTTGTTTTTAATGGAACAGGTGGTTGTTGACTGAGGGCTGGGATGTCCTCTCGCGTGTCGCGCGCGCTGTTCGGGTAAGAACTGACGCCGAATGGTCTGAGCGGTCTATTAGTGCGGGCACGCGCGTGCGTGCTTACTAAAATAGAGATGGGATAAAATACTAGTGCTTTGATCTCGAATAAATGTGACAATCGCAAACGTATCGCAACGCTAGCGTATCCGAGATACACTGCACGGTGACACTACAACGGTTAGCAGTCGAGTTGGCATTGACGCGCAATGTAACTCGAATACGCTAATGCGGCGACTGTCAGATTTTTTCGTGATAAAGGTACAGCTTTTCTAGCCAATTTGACATCAATCGCTAGAGAATATAGAAAACCTCAGCATTTTGAGCATAGTCACGTGACTTACACACAGGACTGACCGCACATTCCAAAGGTCAGCAAACAAGGCATATATCGTAAACTTTACTAGGTACCTATATATTTTTTTCCAAAATATTGCTAAAATATTTTTATTGATGCAGGCGCAAACATATGAGTTTGACTTACTTAAAACTTAAAACCCGCGATATTAAATTCTGATTATTGTTATTTTTTTTTAGTGACACGACAAATCGATTGATGTAAGAATCATCAAAATCGGCCCACGAGTGCCAAAAAGCTACAAACACACTACAAAAGCTGATAAAACTTTTACGTACATCCCTGTACGTCGTCGGGTAAAAAGTTTACATACTTCCTTACTCTATGTTCCCATCACTAGCTTTCATTTCAAATTTCGAACGCGTTCTATCACGTCACATTTAAAATTCTTACCTAAGCCTGGCATAATAAGGTTGTATTTCCTTTAAACTAATTTATTGTGACAAATGATCTTTCTCTATTGTAAAACAACTGAAGTCACACTAAATTATAGCAAATTTAAGCTTTATACCATTGTAATAGAGTTAAAAATTGAGTGAAATAAAATTAACGTGTGCGAATTTTAATTGGAATTATTATAACTGTGAATTTAGTGGTCAAAGAAGCTGACTTTACTTTTCAACCCTAACTGTAACTTATTACTTTAGCATTAAAGTTTAATTTTTGTTGTATCATTTAGAATAGATACATTGAATCCGCGGGAAGAAAATAAAACAAGTAGAGAACTTAGTTATGTATTCTAATTTAGAAATATTTGTAATACAAGTACATATTTTAGCGTTCTTTCAGTTACTTTTATTTACGCTTGGTAACCGGATTCAAGGGGCGACTGATGGGCCAGATGGGAAAAAAATCCCATCGAGCCTCCATTTTTTCCCATCTGACCCACCGGTGGGCCAGCCGGTGGGTTCGATGGGAATAACCCGTTTTTGTTTTAAACTTTCAGTATGTAAGTTTACTTATTTTTTTTTTGTTTGCTAAAAGATTAAAATACAGTATTCAGCCTTGAAAACAACGAGACAAAAGTAGAATTACAATCGATACAGCATTCTACAAATCTCGTAGACATTCGTAGCACGTAGCGCTACGCCGTAGCTCCGTAGCGCCTCATTGCACTAATGTCACCGCCGGCGAATGTACAACAATTTCGTAGAAACTTTAAAATTGGTTCAATGTAATTTCGTTCCTAAAATAATTAAAATAATTGTGTACCTTACAGCTGGTTAATACATGTCTTTGTTTACAATAAAATATAGCCTATGTTTCAATCCGGAAAAAGGGCTTCTGAGTGGTATAAGTTTCATTGAAATCGGCCCAGTAGTTAAGGCGTGATCCGCGAAAAAACAAACAGACAAACTCGATTTTCGGAATCAGAATCGTTTATTTAGTAGATCTGCATAGATATTTCGTTTAGCTATATCTTTGATTTTAGTTTTTGACTTACAGTTTTACAATAGTATAATCACTACATAGTATAAAGCAAAGTCGCTTCCCGCGTCTGTCCTAATGTCTGTATGTATGTATGCTTAGCTCTTTAAAACTACACAACGGATTTTGATGCAGTTTTTTTTAAATAGATAGAGTGATTCAAGGGGAAGGTTTATATGTATAATACATCATCATCATCACTGCATTGCACCCGTGTGAAGCCGGGGCGGGTCGCTAGTGACGAACAAAGACCACCGATGTAAGTAATACTTAGTGTTCAAGTGACGTCTCTGAGTGTGGCAGTTAGTTATTTTAGGCGGAAATCGGAGCAGCCATTTCCATGTTCTAATAATATTTATGAAGTAATGGTATTCGCCAAATGTTTGAGGAGTTTCTATTGTATTCCACTGGATCACGGTCGACGCCATTGTTACAATAAGCTATGGGGCCCTTGTTTACATGGGAAATATCTTTTGTCCAAATAATTGCTTTAAAATCATACTTTACAACATACGTAACGGATAATAATAAATATTCTTGTACATTACACACAACGCTCTCTAGTCCCAAACTAAGCAGAGCTTGTATTATGGGAACTAGATTACTGATAGAATACATTTTTTTTCTAAATCTATCTCTTTAAACGATCAATTCTTGTATATATTGTAAGCTACAACAGTAATAAACAGAGCTTTAGTGTATTAATCATAGTATTTTCCATAATAATTCGTATTTCCACATGCACACTTATTTTTCATTGTTTTCGACTGACACGTCTCGCTGCCCTCGCTCGTCGTGTCATCCATGGTATTCCCTTTTCAAACACCGCCGGTCAGCGCGAACCAATACTCTTTATAGCTCAAAGAGGTTGGTTCTACGCTGCACTGCTAACAATATCGGAAACGGCTCTATAAGCGATTTTTATGAAATTTAGTATACAGGGGATTTCGGGAGCGATAAATCGATCTAGCTAGGACTCGTTTTCAGAAAATGTCGTTTTATTCGTGTTTTCAAGTAAACACTTAAATGTGACTCTTCCCGACATCTATTGGCGAATAATAATACTATAAATAATTTTATTTTTAATACTATAAATTATAAATTATTAGCGTATTTTCCAGGCTTTGATGCTGACATTTATTTATTTATTTATTTAATACTTTATTGCACAAAATTATAAATTTGTTACAAGGGGTGGACTTAATGCTGAAAGCATTGTCTGCCAGCCAACCCAAATGTGTAGTGAGGAGGTTGGCGTTTAGATCCCGTGTCGGAGGTCGTCCGTGATGATGTGAAGGAACCGATTCTAGAACAAAGAGCCTTTGTACCGCTTCCCAAACGAGCCATAACTTTAAATGCGTGCTGATTGGCTGTTTCCACACTAACAACGACACGATATCGTTGAAGTATAGTACCACAGAAGAAGACATTTACATTTACAATTTATTTTGCGTTTTCGTGACTGCTACTGCATAATAGATTATGATAAAACAGAAGTTACAAATAACAAAATCTAAAAATTAACTAGATAAATGTATGTAAATCGGGACCTGAAATGCCCCAACGCCTTTTTGTAAAACCTTAGTTTTATTGTATTAATTAAATTTATAAGTATTTATTCTTAGTGCCTACTTAGAAAACGTAAGTTTTTGGAACGAAGTTCCTTATTGCGCGTTGCGAAAGGGGGGACCAAAAGTTGTCGCGACACTTTTTTCAAACTTTGACAACGTCATTCGAATAAATTGGTGCAATAAGTTGCAATAAGTTTTTTTTAATATCGTGTGCCTGTACGTTCTCAACCGAAACAAATGAATGTAGGTATTGTTAGAAGTTTTTGTTTTTAGGGTTCGTTAAGGTTCTTATAGAAAATATTATAAGAAAACAACACCTCAAGGAACATCGTTCCATCCGGGTGTCCCTTGACACCTCTCAAGTTTTTTTTTCCAACTAGAAACATAATAAAATGCGATTTTGAATTGCTTTTACAAATCGTAAATTCCCTTTCACGGCCATAATTTCCGATTGAAAACCCATCGTTTTCGAACTTAGTTCTGAAAATCTTTAAAAATACGAGCCAATGATCAGAAGCCTGACTTATTCGTTTCATGAATATACAGGGTGTACCTAAAATACTGTTGAAAACTGATATATTCCAGAAATCCCTACCTACTAAGAAATCCCAGTGGTGATTGAAAACCTAGGGCCGGTTTCACCATGCTCTGTTAGTTAAACTAACAGCTTGTTAGCCATTTAACGGACTGTTAAGGTCGTTTTGAGTTTCACCATGCCCTAACCAAGGATTATCTTCATTAACAGACGTTGAATCTAATCGCTGATCTGACGGCCACCATATAAACCAGCTAAACAAAAATACATCTGCTTGCGTTTTATTTAAACTGCGTTGAACGTCGTTTTAATTTAGTCGCTTGACATTATCATTCACACAACGGTTGATTTAGTAATTTTTTGTCAATTTTGTTTCGTGGGACGTAAGATACTTAACAATACCACAGATTATATAATACTATACTAGTACTATATAACATTCTATTATTTAGACAATACTATAACATTCTTGTTCATTTTGACGCCCGAGTACGTAACACTCTGTTAGCAAGACTTTGATGAAACTGGGCCTTATGTAGTCCAGAACCTCTAAACTGATTCTTATTTGATTATTGATTATAAAAATTAAGTTCCAAGTTCAAAAACGACTTATATAACCCGACTACTGTAATATCACGCTCATAAAAGTATGAAACAAGAAAATATTCTCATCTATAAAGACAACATCGCTGGGATAATAATAATTAGAGGATAGTTTTGTTAGGATAGGTGGCATAGTACCACGGCTATCCTCTGTATACATACGTCAATCTATTTGTCTATGGCTGGAATACTCAAAAGTCATTCAAATTTGAGCAACATTTCAATTGCTCTGCCTCTGTTTGACATTACTCATTTGTAAGAGATGGCAATCATTTAAGCGGAACTTAAATTGAGTGGGGTTTGAGTGGCGTTTGAGTATTCGGCTATGTATCTTTTTCTTCTTTTATTTGTGGCCTCGGTCCGTCATTTCGACAGACAATTTTGCTAGTGTCAAATGAATTGTTTGAAATACCCTGAAATACCAGTCAAGTCGAGTCAAAGAGTTGTGACAACTTGTGAGTGTCACAAAACAAAAGACATGACAGTTTACCAAATTCAATATGGCGGCTATTCGGGACTATTTTATAAAAATTAACTTATTACACCCTATAGTTTAGTTCTAAGATTATCAACATACCGAACACAAGTTATGTCCCGCTGAGCTGAGGCATGCATTTATCGATGTGCTAGCAAAATGGAAAATGACTGAAAATTGAATATTTTACTGGATATAGCGACCACCATGATGCAATGGCTGAGTTGTGAGATGCTGGCACGGATGAAAATATTTGGGTATACCTAAACACCGATTAGCTATTTCATATTTTTATTTTTATATTTTAAAAAACCCAACACAGATTTGCGCAGAACAAATCAAAGGAAATAAAACAAGATGCTCCCATAATTATAGGATAGGGTATTATGTTAGATTATAATAATATGCTTATACATTTACGACAGTATTGATGCCGATATGAGACCGATACGGTAAATAATGCGATTGGTTTGTCAGTGGATGCTGGGTGTTATACCTAGCATAGAGAAATATTATATAAAATCACTCCATAGTATAAAGCAAAGTCGCTTCCCGCGTCTGTCCTAATGTCTGTATGTATGTATGCTTAGGTTTTTAAAACTACACAACGGATTTTGATGCAGTTTTTTTAATAGATAGAGTGATTCGAGAGGAAGGTTTATATGTATAATACATCATCATCATCATCATCACTGCATTGCACCCGTGCGAAGCCGGGGCGGGTCGCTAGTAAAAAATAAAATGAATGAACAAGAAGTCGAAGCGTTCGATGGCCGTCCAACCGATGGACCGACGACGATGGATGGATGGAGAAGGTCCAAAATCGATCTTTCTGGAAATCTATGGGTGTTGTCTAGCAGTGGACTGCTACACGCTGATAATGATGACCCTGTATTGAATAGAATAGAAAATAAAGTTTGATATATTGGCCGAGGTATTGGCAATGAAATTCAATATTCTGTAAGCCTCCCAGGCTGACGGAAAATGATTGATTGTACGTACAGCCAATTCGTCAGAGTTAGGTAAACTAAGATATTGTGTGTAAACAGGCCTTTGTACATCATCATCATCATCATCATCATCACCCAGAATCCGACTTCACACACAGCTGGCTACAAAAGTACCTCTTTCGCACTTGCTGCTCGACAACATCCAAATGTCATGCAAACCTAACGGAAAATAAGTCATTATCTCCCATTATTTTTTGTTTAGCGCAGAATTATATTTTTCATCGCTGTTTGGTGGCTATTCGATTACTTCAGTAATCTGTCGGGCGTTGTCAATAATATAGTAGGTATCGGATCGATTTCTCATTGAATATGACATTTGATACGTCCAACGGGCCTAAGATGCGCACCGCGAGATATTTGTCATGTCGTTCACTTCTTAGTCGTCGTACCTCTCTGAGGACGAGATAATAGTCATGCAGAAATGTCAAAAGTTGAAGATTCAAAGGCGCGGTTGCTCGACAACAGTACCACATATAATGCAATAGTTCCTAAACTGGTACAAAATGCTTAGGTACATTTTGACAGAACGACATGACAAATATCTCGCGGTGCGCATCTTAGGCCCGCAAGGTAGTTTATGAGCATTCTTGTAAAAAAGCCAGAATAGTGAAACTCAACTTGGATTGTTATTCCCATATCTGGTAAAATATAAAGGTGCAGGGCACTTTTCTGTGGTGTTTACTATCAATGGAATAATTTCAATAAACTGCCATCATCATCTGATGATGATATGATGCTGTAAGGTAATCAAATTGTATAAACTATTATTTTGTTATTTAATTTTATTGTTGAAATTCTGCGCTAGTCTACAATAAACATCCAAGCGTCTGAACTTTGATATTTATAATAATATTAAGAGGTATCTATCTAGTGTCTGGAAATGCTTAAAAACCTAGAAGGATAGATCTGTCAATCTACCGGTTCAAAAGTTATGTTCAGTCAAACATAACATCGTTTCGTCTACCTATATCATTTGATGTGAGCAGCTCGCTTCGCTCGATAAATCGACCTTCGAGGTACAACCTACTGAGATTAGTAGAGATTATGAAATCAATCACAAAAGTCATAAACCAAAAGGTTAAAGTTGAATGAAAATAAGATAAAACACAGATTCGGCGCTCTGAGGTCAACAATAGGACGTATATTGTATCGAGTGTAAAAACGAGTGTATACCTACAATCAGAAAGTGGCGCTAAATATTACAGCGGACATAAGTCGTCGTGATCGTGACACTGTGACAGCTGTCATTGCGCTGAGCGCTCGAGATTGTGAATTCTTTATTTATTTTGTTTACGGCTAAATCCTGCCTGCAGCTTTGCTCAATATGAGTGCGAATGTACCTATTTATAAAGGCTTTTGGCGACTAGGAATAATGACTAGGTATAAAAATGACGAATTTATAAAATTAATTTGCCGAAGTCTATTTATGCCGAGATATAAAAATGACGATATTTACAAATGTCAATATGTAAAAATTTTATATATGATAGTCCTAAGTCGCCAAAAGCTTTTTTCTGTCAGTGGTGATTCGTCTTTACAACTTGTTGGGCTAACTTATGCCTGTTGTGGAGTGTTTAACAACATTTTGCCGGTTTACGAGAGACTGCTTTCCGGCTAAATCGTGGGTCCGGATGTAACCGGATTATGTACAAATTACAACCGGATTAGTGCGGATAATGAAGTTAATGTTGTGTAACTAGGTAATAAATTAGTTTCATTAATTTTTAATTAAGTGATTATCATGAATAGCTTTGCGGCTTGCATAGACAGTTTGAAAATGTTGTATTTCGAAATTGTTATTCATCTCACAATTTGTGAAAGTATTTGGGGAAATTATACATCGAAGTTTTATCTAGAATTACGTGTTTTAAAAACGCGATTGGTAAAAAAATTTTCTTATAATTACATACCTGACATATTTTTTTTGAAAATAAATTTTTCGATTGTTTGTTTAAGTTAATTAAGTTAAGTAAGGTACCTAGGTAAAAACAATTTTGGCATGTAAAAACGTTGCGCTCTATACTTACCTTACTATTCACTCAAGATATTACCTGCTCTGATGGGTCAAATGGCAAACTCAACTGCGTCTACGTCTACGGGAATCTACGGGACCAACCTTGAGGTGACACACATCCTTGATATTTTTCGATACGAAAATGCTACCACTATCCTTTCTCATAAAACGGCATAGCATTTGGGCGGCATGTACAATACATTATTTTGTCGAAATGAGATGTATTTTCGCGGCTTGGATATTGTCAGTCTAACTGACACGTGTCGTAAATACCAAAAACCCATAACACCGCGCCTCGAAAGAGGTGTTAGTAAATCAGTTGTCACGCCTAAGATAAAATAAGATAATAAGATGTTATAAAGAAGAAAAAAACTACAGTTGAAAGCTGAAGATAATAAACGAACGGCGATGCCCCGCCTTTTGAGGACTTTGAGGTATTCCCGCAAGAGGCAACGCACTGATAATATGCTCAGTATAGTCGATGCAGCTGGGCGACGGTGACCACTTTCCATCAGGCATTCTGCCTGTTTATCTAATTACATTAAAAAGCAGTGTGCACTAGGTACCTAAGTAAGGTAGGTACTAAGATATAAAAGGGATTATCTTGCCACATGCCTACGTGCCCGGGAAAGCCAGCTAGTATGCTCTTTGAATCGATACTCCATGTTTCAAGATAAGTAATTTCTGTGGACTTAGTCTACCTTGCTTTACCCTATTTCTAAAGCTTCCGTTTTCACCGTTTCAATTCAATAAGAATTGAGAGTGTTTGCCCGCGGCCTCGTGCCTCACTAATGAGAAACCGACTGGGTTTAGAGGAAAAGTTCACAAAGTGCTTCAAATTAATACTATGCTGTGCGAGCAATCTGCTTCTGCCTTTTGGGGGGCAATCGTTGTCTCATAAAACCTGCCAGATTTAAGCCTGGCAGGGTTTTCTGAACTGTTTTCATACTAAATCATAGGTATTCTGTGAGTAAATAGTGACATTAGCGCTTTTTTTGCCGTCAAAAGCTTCTTGTTTTCGTATATCTGTAGCCACATCGCTTGACATTCGCTGCATGCTGGACAGCGAAAGCAGTTCAGAGCTTACGATGGTGTACTGTTCAAGCCTGAATCCTATAGTATAATTTTATATTATAGTATAAGTTTTGTCTACTATTTAGCCACCTAGCGGCTAATATTGTTTGTGTTTGTATTGGAAGCCATCACCTAATTCATTTAAGATCCTTTGTACAATATGAAAGCAATAAAGAACTTGAACTTGAGATCAAAAAATCTATGCTGGAGTACTAGTATAGTATTATATAATCTGTGGCTGGAGTTACTTTATGCCTCACAGGCAAGCGAATATATTAGCACCGGCGACGTCCGACAGGCATACATACCTACCCCTAAAGTAAAAACCATGCACACCATACGGAAAACAGCTGCTTGGGTGCCCCTGATGAGTTTTTTTTACAATTGCAAATTGTAAAGCCTTTCGTCTTTAGGTTAGGTACCTACCTAACTATACATAAAGTTGGTCAAACGGATACTTGCCGAAGTTTTGGGGATTACAAACTAAGTCGAAGTTTTGGAAACCAAGATAAGACGATGTGCAACAGATTTGAAAGGCTTAAGTAAGAATGACTAACTGTTTGATATCATCTTGTTAGGAAGGTACAAGTTATCAGAGTTGTTTTAGGTGACCACGGCTATCGTCTAACCATCACTATGTCACACAGAAGCGTTCGGGCTAGGTTTGCTAAGTCAATCTTCACCGACTATCTAAGTTAAGCGACGTTCTGCGCGGTCAATATTTAGATAATTGACCGCTAGTGGCATTTACATCTGAGCGCTTCCGTGCTTCGGAGGGCACGTTAAACTGTCGGTCCCGGACAGAGCGCGTGTCGCAGAGGCTGTACGCCACTTCACTCCAGGCACTCCTGAAAACCAGCGCTAAAGGAGCCACCGTGCACCTTTATCATTTGCTGAGCGAGTACCCTTTTTACGCATCTTTCTTTATAATTTAATGTTTATTTCATTGTATCTTTGTGTGTGTTTTTGCGTAAAATAAATAATTTCTATTTCTATTTCTATTTCTTTTGGTGCGCAAAAGTGAAATGCTTCGAAAAAATAGCTTTGTATCGTTTACTTACACACATTTTTTTTTACATTTATTTATTTAATTATTTGAGTTCGGTCATAAGAACGAGGGCAAACGATTTGATGCCTTCAGCCAGCTGTATGCGTAACACACAACTTAAAAATTGGGTAAACCGGTAAACCAGTTCGTTCGAACTCACCCAGGACCTATTAGATTACCTACATAAGTACATATAGTCATATAGTAAGTACATACAGTCTAACTTAAGGCAGTAGAATAAATACCTTATGTATTTTTATTCTACTGCCTTAAGTTAGACTGTGCCCCAGGGTTAGACAATACTGAGTTCCACAATGCAATTATCCTGAAAAATAGCATCATATTACATACGATTGTTGTAATTATGTTAGCCTAGCGCCAAGTTAGACTGAATTAATGTGCGCTTCAGAGGTGTATGTTCAGTTTCCGCATCTGGACAAAAATATTATATTACATTTGCTTCGTTTGAAATAGGTACAAGTTTTTATGATCTGTGGCACGGCATTGCGCATTAAACCCAAAACCTAAAAGAAGACCTAGGTTGATGAGAGTTACAAGGCACCGCTGCGCCACTCAAAATTAGTCTTTATGGACTTATGAACACTACCTAACGGATTTGAAGGGGAGACTAGAGGCTCATGGTCCCCCAGAAGCTACAGGTCTACTGAAGAATACTTAGACCAAGATATTATTATGTCAGAGTAGGTATACCCCTCCATATCCGAAACTTTCTGTCATGCTGGGGCCGTTTTCGCATAAAAACTCAAAGCGTGAATAGAGATTTGAGTGGAGAATTTCATAGAAAACTGCGAAAAAAATCTATGATAGTCTACTTTAGCATAATTGTGTCCAATCTGCAACCACATAGCTAACGTTAATAGTGTAACTATAGTGAGTTTGTTTAGAAGTCCCACGGCTGACGAATATTACGTGGGTAGTTAAATAAATAAGTAGTTGTGTACAAAGCGAATATCTATTATCAAAAGATTCACAAATAGCTAGTACATTAGGACCGAGGGCCTCGTCTCCACGTTTCATCATTTATTCAGAGAAACGCTTTCAAAGGATTTGTAAGGCGGACTATTAGTAAATTATTTTTGGAATCATAGCCAGCTGGATATAACTATATAAAATTACTGTGTGACTGACTGACTGGAAATCAGTCCACGATTTCATAATTTAGTATTTATTAACCCCGACCAAAATAGGAAAGGCTACCGATTGTTTTTCGCCCAATTCGGGATTTTGGAACTTTTTGAGTGAAAAAAGCGGGATTCTCTCTTCGAAAGCGGGACATAGTAAAAAAACGCTTATAATCAGAAGTTTTTCAATATTTATCTTTTTATTTGAGTTCAAATTATGTTTACGTGACAATAGATAGGAAAAATAGCCATAGAAAATGTATTTTAATAAAAATATGTTATTTTAAATCAGATTTACCCTATCGTTAAATAACTGAGTCTTATTCGTCTTCTGAATAAAAAAAAACGCTGCACGCATGAAAAGCAGGACTGAGCCTGCCCCGCGCGGGACCTTTAATTTTGATTTAAAAATCGGGACGTCTTGCCAAAATCGGGACGTCTGGCAACGCTGCTACCTATACCTGTTTGAAGGCGTTGTATCTGTGTGTTTGTTTGTGGCATCGTAGCTCCGAAAGCCGATTTAGATGTGGTTTTTTTCATAAGAAAGCTGGTGGATGTACCATAGCTACGTCTGGTGAAAATTGGTGCAGTCGTTCCCAAGTTATGAGGGTATTGACACATAGCCCGTATACTAGAGAGCTCATCTGCATAGGACTACAAAACATGAAATTCATGGTTATAATTCCTAGGTACCTATTTTTGCTGTAAGATCCTCCTTGCTTTTATATCTGTCGTGTAAGTAATTAAACCCATGTTAAGCCAGGCGGGTCACCTATACAAACAAAACACGTGCGGTACTTAGTATATAATAACCTTTAGCTAAAGAAGTTTGTTCTGTGATAAATGGAGGCTCGCTAATGTACGGGTCGGGACATGGTATAAAGTAAGTAGCAGGGGAACTATGATATTGATTTTACCTCTTACTTCGTTCACATTTTATTTTGTCTGAGGTTAGAAACAAAAACAGTTGAAGAAAACGAATAATCGAGTGGAAACCCCGATTCGGATAAGCGTAGGTAAGCTTGTTCTAAGATCTACTCCTACAACAAACTGAGGGCCTGCTGTGGACAAGATAATGCCTAGTAGCAATGGATGGAACCTACAGGGAATGTCAATACGCTGTTAAAAACCGACAGTAGAAAGGGCTCAGATAAATCAGAAATGTAAGCTTCTCTGGCAAGTACGAGATTTTTGCAAATACCTACTACGACCGGAAGACGCGCAGTAGCGCATGGCGCAACGGGATCGAACCCACACTAGCGCGGAAGACAGAGCCGCAGAGCTAAGTATGATCATCGTTCGTCTATGGTATGATGCCCCGAGTCTGTGCATTTGTTTTGACTTTCGACTCGAGTACGAGTATTAGCACACGTAAACGCATTCGCAAAGCAAGAAATTTTGTATGAATACCGGATAAGCGCCTCTAGCGGGAGATTTGGGAATAGTGAAATTCCCAACAAAATTTCTAGCTTTGCAAATGCGTTTGCGTGTGCTCGAGTCGAAAGTCAAAACAAATGCACAGACTCCGGGCTCTGTAACGCTTGTGGTAGTTGAAGTACTGTTATTAAATGTACTATGGTGCGCCGCGCCGTGAGTGAAATATGATCGAAGTTGTACTGACGTACGTTAGGCAATAATTAATTATTGCAGAAGTCTCCCAGCCGACTTCCTACAGTCAAGATTAATAAAATAATCATCGAAACCGCTTACTAAATAATAGATTTAAGATGAAGATAAATTATCCCATTTGTAGCGTTTGCACACTGCTCGACAGCGACCCGATCCCGATGTAACACTACATCGAACAGCAGCCTATCACACTCTCTAATCATCTTTGTGTCGTATCGTAGATAGTTGGTAGAACAAGAGAAGTTGGCAGTGTAAAACAACTATAGTTGGAATAACTTTCCCATAACGCCAAGCGGTAGGAGCACACTGGATTATATTATATTGGCGCAGGACCGGAAAGAATGGCGTGACAAAGACGAGGCCTATACCCAGCAGTGGGTGAGCATAGGCTGGGCCCCGATTGCGCTAAATTTACACGGTCGACCGTGAGAGACGTAACGTGCAAGTAACGGTACGTCCAAACTACGTAGCGTTCTAATTTTTCCGGAAATCAGTATTGCGTTAGCTCAATATACGTTTATCATGCTTTTACGCTGCTGGTTCGTTGCCGTGGTCCACCGTTCGTTCAGCCGTTAAATATGTACGTCTTCTTCTTTAGAATTTCGCAAAACCGGTCAATCGATTCATCATTTTGCAGTGTCCAACCCTAGTTTTGACGGCTGACAGTGACAATAGTAAGAAAATTTTGAATGTGTACATAGAACATAATGCGTATTCTGTGGTAATGTATGTTTTTGTCTCAATTTTGTAAACAAACAATTTCATGAAACTCTTTCTATTTCTACATAATTTTAGGAGGTGGTATGTAAAACTTTATAATGTCCTATTAGAACAAGAAAAGAAAGAGCCTGTGTAACGTTATTACCTACATATTTCTAACAATATAAATTGTTTTGTGAAATGTTACCCATCTAACAAATTGTTTTTCTCTACAGGAATGAAACTACCACTAAATAGTTAAATACTCTTGTGTCAGTGCAAATTTGGTGCTATAAGTTATCTACCGTACATGCTAAATAGAAATAGCTAGCAAGAAATAGCACCCAACATCCTAACCTGACTGATGGAAATAAATACCTACGCAAAAACAATGTTGGAAGGTGTACCTCTCCCCGTCTCCTGCTGAGACAGGACAAACTAGACTATGATGATGTAAGTATACAAAGCATCTACCTACCTATATTTTCTAGTAGTTAGGCACTAGAACATTTCAATGTTTTTTTGCAAATCTTTTGGGTGCAAAAACAGTTTTTAATTTCCTATTTTCTACAGACAAATCAATCCCATTTTATATTAGTAATAACATAGAGTTATTATGAATGAAATGTAGCTAGGTACATCAAATTCATATTCAAGAAAACTTACCTATATTATTTTGTTTCAGTATTTGCATACCACCATCGGCTATACAAGTGATGTGACTAGTAGGTACTTACACAAACTTTGCTAGTTTTTTCATATTTTTGTTAACCGCCTAGTAAAGTAAGCTTAGCTATAGTTTTTATAACTGAATAAAATAACATTGATTATTATTTAATACTTTATTTCAAGAGTTTTAGTCTTACTACCCCGGTCACATTGTAGGTATGTATTGCTAGTATATTAGCTCACAGTGGTAGCTTGCTTTGCAAAATGGATGGGCATCACTTTATACTCTGTAGTACCTAAGTGTAATTCACAACCTCAAGCATATTAGGTTACGGGTCTAAGATGGGTGTTTTCAATCTGCATCCAAAGAAGCTGAAATAAATAAAATTCATTTATCATGAACTTACATAATAAAATTATAGTAGGATATACTTGTAATATAATATCGATATGTAGCCCTTCAGAAATATCATACCATGAGGTATGGGTATAGTTAGTTTTGAACTGATCAGTGAATAGCTTAATACAATTTTAGAACAGCGTAAGTTGTAAAGATAGGTAACTGATTAGTAGTAAGGAAGTATTTAATATTAATAATTCTGTAAGTACCTGGATGGCTATAACTTCTTCAACGTTTTCTTCACTCTTCTATGAATTGATTCATCTCATCATGAGCTCACCTAAAACGATTGGCACTGCTTTATTCCTATTGGATGTAGGTCTGTATACTTCGGCATCTCAAGCTTGTTATTGCCCGTCGACATGAATGTCTTAGATAAACATTACAAGACCTGAAATAAAGAAAAGTTTAATTAGCAGGAAAAACTTACACAACATTAAGCTTATAACCTATTTACCCATAGTTTATTGTAGAATGATAGATGGATAGTTCTATAAAATAGTTTTTAGATGAAGGTGGGTAAGTATCTATAGGATTCCCTCTCATCATGCTGTAATGGGAAAGTAAGTAGGCAAGTAGGTACCTAAGTAAACTCAAGGTAGATGTAAAATCTCAGAAATTGTAGTTATTTATGTACCTAGATAGGTACTTTAGACCTATCTATCTACTGTCTACTTGTGGAGTATGGAGTGGAACCAAACGGTAAATCATCTAGTCATCTAGCCTAGAGTGAGAGTTTTGCTGAGTCCACAGATGAGAAATTTTCCTAAACACAACATTCTTACCTTTGTAGCGTTGTTTGAAGTAAGTATTAACGTATTATGTGATGTGGTACGATTGGTGGCAAGTGATGAGTAAACTTTGTAAACATTTGATGAGGCAAGTAGTCCAAAAGGGTCCATTATAGTGTAGGTATCTTTTCGACAAATTGCTGATCACTCCGCACTTTAGATAGATGTATCTTGCATTCTTGGCTTGGACAACGCATCCAATTCATTTGCCCTCACTAGTAAATCCTTACAAGTGCACTTTTAAATTATTTTCAAGGAATTTCAGTCACAAATAATTCTAAAACACTGTAACGTAGCAACAACGTTCACAAAAAGTACCTCCCGATGTACTTTTTCAAGCACGCTAATCAAACGTTATTCCGACATGTTTAGAGTAGAAGCAACGAGCGTCTGACGGATCAATTACGGTCAGAAAATTAAGGCAATACGATATCTGTGAAAATCGGCCATAACGAAGCAGTAACGGAAGCGGCTGAGCAGTTACAACTTAGCGCGATTGAGGCCCTGATCAGATAGATAGAACGCCAAGCGTGGAGCGGAAAGATGGGTGGTAAGGTGCTGATTTCCTCAAGATGTTTTCCTTCATCGTTTGAGAGCACATACATTTTCTTTCTACCTCTACAAATTTGTAGAAGTAGAAAGAAAATGATATGAGAAAGTATGTTACTCTATATACCATAACAAGATTTTCCTCTCATTTCCACAGTAATTAATTTAATTTAACAAGTTCGTCGCAGCTGCAAGTGATTTTCACATTTTAATTAATTATTTTACTTAGCAAAATGTTATTTCGAGAGAGGGGTCTCGGAGGGTTAGGTCGGGTTAGGGTACGCAGACGTTTACAGCGATACATATGCGATGAATGATGTGTTATTTTATTGGAAAATACAAGATTTGTAGGTAGTAGGTAGGTACCTCTTACTATGCGTTTCCACCTAAAAACATTCACAATAAAGCATTCAAAATTCTGTAATGATATCGATTTGCGTTTTCACCCCCAAACCTTGTGCATGTTTGACATATTTTTGAATCTTGTGCTGATTGTTTTATGGGTTTTCTTGATTGTAAAAACAAATCGTTTGTAAGGAAGGATTGTGTTGTGAAGGTTTTACTGTGAATGTTTTTAGTGAAAACACACAGTTCTTACGTTCGTAGTGTACGTAGGTATACATATCTACCTAAAATCAGCATTATATCAGCCTGTACAAGCCCACAGCTGGGCATAGGCCTTCTCCGTAGATTTCTAGAAATAATGATTCTTAGCCATCTCCGCCGATTTCAATGTCGTCAATCGAACGGGTTACGCTCGTCTTCCAGGTCGTGGTAGGTATTCAATAAACAATTATAATTAATTGTAATTGTAGGCCAGTATCTATAAATAGGTAGTAAACGCGAAAAAACTGTCAAACATAGATTTAAGTATATTATATATTTAAAAATTTAAGTATAGATTTAAGATTTTCAAGAATTAGGATTTTTCCTCCAGCATACGAAAACTTTTAGACGAAATCGCCTACTCTTTTCAAGCGCCACCTAGTTTGATCATTAGGCACTAATTTACTAGCGACATCTATAACCCATCATTCAGTTTGTAATACGTAACCTAGTTCAGAACATGAAACATAGATGACGCTGAACTAAAACCTCTTTCGCAAAACCAAAGATAGATGGCGGTGACGCACCATATTAGGCAAGTTGGTTTTATAAATGAGTTCTTTGCTTCTACCTACCTGGTTGTGGGTTCAATCTTCTCTGAAGGTAGTCCATGACCTTTTCGGTGAAGCCACGTTGCTTTTTGACCGCTTTTTCTTCTGCATTCTGCAACAATACCAGAATTGATTAGACTTGCCTTTACCGTACTGGGCCCAGCTACCTAAGTAGTCTACCTAAGTTTAGTAGGTAGGTTCCTATCTTACCTGAAGTACGTAAATACTTAGGTACAGACTACCTACTAACTTACATACATAATATGTGCCTAATTATCTTTCTTCACACGTGCTACGCGCCTTAAATAATACAGTTAGCAATCTCCTGCGCGACAATTTGCTGCGAACTACTAACGCCGGCATCTATTATAGTTAGCTTCTGCACGCAACTTGACTTGGATATTAATTGGTGTTAACTAAGCACTAAGGTAAGAAAGTGCTTAGCTACTTACAAACAACTGAATCTTGCCTATACTGTTCGCTGCTTGGCGGCGGAAATAGGACTATGAGTAGGATGAGCTATAGATATGTAGGTAGGGTAAGGGTATACTACATGGTAGGTACCTAGTTTGCGTTTGGGATCCATCAAGACTATTCTAGACTTAAGCATTCTTCTTCTATCACTATTCTAGAACGTTATCGTGGTGATTTCAACCAGTTCGTGTTGCTTGGGTTTTAAGCACCATATAACCTAAATGCGTAAACAATATTTCAGGCACTAAATTTCAGGCAATCGGCGCGGCCGGTATCAACTGTCGACCATAAATCGGGCGTACAGATTTATCGGCGCAGTGCGACTGCAGCGTGCTTTTACGCAGTTTGTCCCTCAGGGCCCATTAAAATGGCAGTATACCTACAATTGCAATCAAAAATGTATTATTCCCAATGCCAATGAGAAGTTATATACACTATACAGCCAGTATAGCGCCATTTGCTATGCGAAATCTTCTAGGCGTTTCTGAAGAGTTCGCGTCCCGTTGGATCCCGTTGATTTTTCGGGACAAAAAGTATAGCCTATATGTTAATCCAGGTCACGGACAATATATATTCCAGGTTTTTGCGTGAAAGAGGAACAAACATAGAGAACATCCTTACAAACTTTCGCGTTTGCAATATTAGTAGGATTCTGTGCTTTCGGTTTCAAGAAATTCTTAATTCCGTTGAAGGCACAACGCCTACAGCAAGTCCTTGAAAAACCATTAATCATAGTTATTCCAAGTCATGTACTCGACACGGGGTCAATCGAACCATTAGTTCGGTTATTCCTACTTACGAGAAAGTAAGTAGGTACGCGTGCGTTTTACGACCTGACAGGAACAGGACCAAGCAAGAGGGAAAAAGTATCCATTCGTTTTTATAACGGGAAGTTCTCTTTTTTTAACCGACTACTGCAAAGCAAAAAGGAGGGTTATAACTTTGATGGGTAGGTACATAGGTAACTAGGTAGGTACCTAATGTGGGTAAGTAAATATGTATGTTCATCGATCTTATCCGGGACTTCTCCAGATGTAGGTACCTGGTCTACCTATTTTTCAACCCATCACAAAACCACTACCTTAGTTATTATAATTTTATAACCTTTTAAAATTGGAGTATTGCCAGCAAAGTGGAACGCATCTGGTTGAAATAATATTAAAGTTTGCAAGTTAGGGAGGGCAACTTTACCAACGCCAACCAAAAAAAACACTAGAGGGGACTTCCTGAAAAATGTAGTGGTGATAAAAAGGACAAAGACGGTGCATCGTTAAACTTATAACACCACTCCATTTTTAGCTCCGCAAGCAGGGCACAGATTACCTAGAGACCTACCATGCGGTTTTTTGTATAAAATTAGTTGATTTCAGATGGTCTCTATTCTTAGCTACCTACCTATGTTTGCCATGTTTGGTGAAAATCAGTGCAGCCATTTCCAGGCTATGATTATATTTATCAGCTCAAATATCTCCTAATTAAAACGGGGAATGATGAATGAAGCGAAATGTTTTTCGGTATCCAAACAATAAAACATTGTGTTTTAAATAAGTGGGTGAGGTTTATTTCTTTCCATACGATTGTTACATTTTATTTAATTAAAAACTCCAGCTGTACCCTGTATCTGTCATCTGTTTATCATGATTATGATTAGAATTTGCGGTTGTAAAACCCGGGTAGGTAGGTATTCTGTTTTCACACGTTTTGCGCAGAAATACCTACATTGTTGGTTTTCATAGTCCCTTTGCGGCGCAAGTTTTAGAGGTAGATGGCGCTGTTGACCCGATTCGTGATCTAGGGACCAATATGAGAGTAGGTAGGTACCTATTGGTCGCCTAGCGCGGTGGAGTCTGACCACGTTAAGTATACAATGGATGACCAACCCAGAAAGTTTTGGGTATATTTTTCAGTAGGTACCGTGGTCGTGTTGACAAATTGCTTTCACCTACGGTAGTTGAGGTAGGTAAAGTTAGGTTAGGTTTATAAGTTGCAACAAAAACACTACAATTCTCCTAGGACCAAACAGTAAATAGACCACCAGCCTTATTTATTCAAAACTGATTGATACATTTTATCAGACGCTACAGAAGCTTCTATATTTTGTCTCAAACGCGAAATTCAAGGCTCTTATACAGAGTGGCGCTGCAATAGAGAAATAATGTCAAATAGATAGCCTTTAATATACCATATAAAACTGTGAATCTTAGATTAATAAATAAATAAACTAGTGGCTCTGGGAGCTGTAGACCTCGCGAGCATACTAAATATTCCAATATTCAACATCATCAATGTCGTGTAAGGTGTTTTCTGAAAGTCTTTAAGTGCACTTTTATTAATTTCTAATTTAAGGCTTATTATTATGCTGATGCTCTCATGAAGGAAAACATCATGAAGATAATTATCAGTTAGTATTCTAACAGCGACGAAACGCTTGCATCCTGTCACGTATTGAAAACTAACTATAATGCAAAATGTTGTGTGTGTGTGTGTGTGTGTATGATGTGATGTTTTTTCTATTTAATTTTGTAAATTTTTGAGGAATGTAATGTGCAAGTGCATTTTCCGTTTTGTGATTTTTTTAATCTTTTTGATTTTTTTTGCATCATCTTGTGTAGAATGAGGTCCTTTGTGTTTCTCTCAAATTTGATTGAAAACCATCGATTGTTTGATGAGCTATCCTGTTCATCATGCTGATCCTTATCAGATCTTCGCCAAACTTTTATGAGACCAACTTATAGTTACTACCTTTCAAATAAAAAAAGAATAATCGAAATCGGATCTCATTTGGTGGAGATATCCAGTATATCAAATAGCCCCCTTTTTGCCCTTTTTTTGGGGGAAGTACCCCTCCAATCAAAAATCCCCGACGACAAAATAATTCTAATAAGTCATATAACCTGTGTACCAAGTTTCGTCCAGATCGGTTGAAAAATGCGACCTGTAGAGGAGAACAGACAGACAGACAGACAGACAGACATCCGGACAAACGCATTTTTGGCCAATGTGGAAACTGAGACGCTTCGCTCGCTTCGCTCGCTCGGTCAATAAAAAATAAAAAACTTCTTCGACGATCAACACCGACATGAGAATAATAATAATAAGTTTATTTTTGGAAAAGAAACAAGGCACAAGTTAGTAGAAAACGATAACATCCGCAGAAGTTTAAAAAACTGTGTCGCGAATATTAACGCCCTCCTCCAGTTTACAATATCCAAAGCAAAAACAGGTAGGTATAACTAGGTTGACTTTAAATTTAAACAATTATGACAATAGTAGATAAAATAAACTAAGTGTAAGTGTAGGTATGTGGAGGTACGAGATATGGGTTTGAGGGTGGGTGGATGTGTATGAGTGAAGAATTGGGTTGGGTGTAATGTGTGTGTAGACAGACAAGATGTTTTAATACTTATTGCAAAATACAGGCAGGTACTGGTTTTTACTTAGATATCTTTATGAGATACTCTGTGTCTTCATAAGAAAGAGATAAGGCTAGAACGTTGCGGTTACGTTACGAAATTAGTTGAAGTTGAAATGCGTTTCGACTTGGTTCCAACAGTGCGTGTAAAACCACACTATCAGACTTTCTGCTGTTTTGAAGTTCTCAATTATTATTTCAGTTTTATTTGTGAGTGTGCAAGCGGTGTTCATACTTTCTGTATGAGTCTGAGATCCAGCTCAGACTGTTTATTCCACGAAGGTTTATCCTATTTCTATGGCTCAGACTAAAGCATAGATTATTTTGACGTTTTATGTACCACAGATTTTACAATTCATAATTTGTGCTTGAATCAGTTCCTAGAGTTGTGCGTACATCTGTGAGTCGAAAAGAGTACCCAAGTATAGTAGGTAGGTAGGTATTTATCAAACATCTTTATGGTTGGCCTCTTAGTCAGCGCAGTAGTAACATTTGTGGGTGTGTGTTAGAGTCCTTTCCATGAAAGAAGTCCCGCAGACGACGCGGCGCTGTAGTCGACCTTAAGTATTATTTCTCGGGCAGCACTTTTAACAACTTTAAGCATTGAAAACAAGACTTTGATCACAGAAACCAAATAAAAACGCACTAGCATCCGAACACATTAACAGCACCTGACAACTAATTTAAAATTTAGTTTTAAAATTTAGTTCCGGAAATTTCCGCGGGACTTCTTTCATGAAAAGGACTCCACACTGCGCGGCCGTCTCGTGCGATGACGCGGACTCTTGCGAAGTGACAGCGTCACAGCGCAGTGTCACACAAACGTCACTTCTGAGTAAAAGGCTCGTGTAGTCAAGAGTTGATGATGCTGACGTGCTCCGAGAGGTAATGCATTATAGGCAAAGGTTACTTCTGCTGGACCATCATTCCATACGTAGAAAAAAGAAACTCTTTTACCTTTTGGCTTCCTCACTCAAGGGTCTCGGGTGCTTAACTTAAGAATTCTAAACTTCTGACTTTCTGAAGTTCTAACTTTTAGCACTACATAGGTAGTTAAAAACAGGCAGCTTCTACCTATAACCACCTAAAATTAAGAATGAAAATGAACTTACATCTTTTATCCGGCTTATTCCCATCGAGCCCACCGGCGCGGCGGCCGGCCCACTGGTGGGCTAGATGGGAAAAAAAAGTGGACTTAGAATCAAATCATGTTTTATCCTATGCATCTAAACTAAAGTCATTATGGACCAAAACTTTGCACCTTGACCTTATCGTTACATTTTTTTTTCATAGATAATAATGACGATAAGGCGGCCGGCCCACTGGTGGGCTAGATGGGAAAAAAAAGTGGACTTAGAATCAAATCATATTTTATACTATGCATCTAAACTAAAGTCATTATGGACCAAAACTTTGCACCTTGACCTTATCGTTACATTTTTTTTTCATAGATAATAATGACGATAAGTGACTACTTTTGGGTGTTACACTGACTTGTTCTCGAGGCGGTGATGTCCGCGGCTTGCTCTGCGGGTTCTGCTTAGGGTTTCCCTGCTTCTGGCCAGCCATTACTCCATACATTATCACACAACTTTGTATCTAAGGCCCGTATGCTAATTTACTGTTCAAGCACTGATCCGGACTGAAGCATAGATTGTATGCAAATCTCTACTCAAATCTATGCTTGAGTAATGATTTGTGTATCAGCATATGGGATTAACTCTTCAATATTTATTTTTTCTTATGGTGTGAATTCTCGATTTACACTTCTATATGCACGCTAATTATACAAAAAGTATATTACTTATGTAGTTTTTGCTTTTTTATTTGTACAATGTTTATGAAATGCCAGTTAAATATATTAACCCAGAATGCTGTAAGATAGGTAAAAGTTGAACATTATGTAGATTTAACCCTGGTGTACCTAATCATACGATGCTGGGTCGGGTCAACTAATTTCAGAAATAATCCAACTCGATTAACAAAATTAATAATTTATTGATTAAAAATACTTAATAACTTTTACACTAAAGTATCAAGACTGTTGTGAAAACTTTGATAAAGTCATCTCATATTATCAGAGGTAATCCAGAAATCCCCACTGCTACGTCGCGTCGTAGACATGCTACGTCGTAGCAATGGGGAATTCGAAAAAAAAAAACTGGAATCCCCACTGGTAGGTATTTTTTAGTGGGGATTTCTGGAATGTATCAAAAATTATTATGATACTATTATAGTACCTATTAAGTTACTTACCTAATAGTTATAGATTTAAAATTTGAAAAATAAAATGGACAACCTATTTTAATGTACTCAGTTAGGTAAGTATAAACTAAATACGGTACCTACAACACTGAAAACACTAAATTAATTTAGGAGCCTAAGCAAGGTAGTATTCGGTAGTAAGTACCTATCAAACCTCAAAAAAAAGCAATGAAACTTTCTTGACTATTATTCTATGGTCGAACGGTAGGTTCCCGCCAGAACTAGTCTCGTGTTTTCGATAAACGAACAATGTATGAAACGGGGGTCAAAATTAGAATCACATTTCATACAAAACGAGATTTTCAGTGTGTAATTTTGGTAAAATGTGAGTCCCGCTTCTTACGTAGGAACTACGTATAACATATTCTTTGGTTCTCGCGCTCCGCAATGACGCTACCGACCGACGCGCGTCTTTAAACACACTGCTGCGTACAAGTGGTACAATGCAGCATCCTTCCAACAAACTTCGCAATACGCCCATTACACTTCATCCACGCAAAATCCAACCTTATTCCACTGACACAAGAACTTTTACGAATACTCGGGGGTTACACGCACTAAAATTGTGAGCTAATATAAACTTTGCGTATACATAGTAAGTACCTAATAAGGGTACATATTTATCTGTTTGTTGTAAGGAGCGGGACATATTTTATTTCATACAGGAGAGAACTTACCTGTACGTACCAGTACCTGTCTACTTACTAACAGTAAACAGTACGTTTACATATTTTACTAGCTGTCGCGTGGCTTTGCTCGCGTGGTAGCAGCATACGCATTATTTGGTTAAAATCTTTGACCCTATTTTTAGACCCTTTAGGGTGCGTCTTTTCAAAACTCCTTTCTTAGTGCACTCCTACACTATATAAGGATACTACTAAAACTCTTGAAGCTGACTGATAATCAACGCACAACCTAAACTATAAGTCCTAGAGGTATGAAATTTTGAGGGTAGTATCCTTATATAGGGTTTCACACAAAACTGCGATGCGACGTCGCATCGTAAAAATCTGCGAGGACGCACGACGCATCTTTTTGCGATGCGATTTCGAGATACAGGAAAAATAAATAAAGAAGACTGGCGAATCAATTCGCAAGTTCTTGCGATGCGTCGTGCGTGCTCGCAGATTTTTACGATGCGACGTCGCATCGCAGTTTTGTGTAAAACCCTATATAAGGATACTACCCTGTTTCTTAGTGCACCCCTACACTATGGGGAAATGAATTTTGAAAAGTCACACTCCAAAGGGTCTAGAACGCGAGCAACGCCGCGGGCGACGGCTAGTGTCCTAATACGAGAGGTAGACGAGATACCGAAACTAGAATAACTCAAGCTGTCTATCTTCGCTTCGCTCGCTCGATCATTAGAGAACATTTCTTTGTGTCTGTTTCTCCTCCTCTGACGTATTACACTCCCTGAGTTCGTCTAACGTGATTAGCAGTGGGTTCGAGTCCCGGCCCTGGTCGTTGCATCGATGCAGCTCAAACCGCGGCGTAGATTCCAAAGCTGCCCGACCCACTACTATAATGTTGGGGTAACCCATTCTGAAAACAAAAATAGTTCTAAATAACAATGATAGGAGTCACAGCTCAGTTGGTATGAGGTCTGCCTTCCGTGATGTGGGTCGTGGGTTCGATCCCCACTAAGAATAAACATTTGTGTGTGGTAAACATAGATGCTTGTTCTATGTCTGGGTGTTACTATGTATAAGTATGTATAATCATCGATACAATTTTGTATGAAGCGCTCGTGGCTAGGCTTGCTTAGTCAATCTTCACTGACTATCTGAGTTAAGCGACGCTCTGCGCGGTCACTATTTGGATGGGTGACCGTTAGTGGCATTTACGTCTGAGCGCTTTCGTGCTTCGGGCACGTGAAACTGTCGCTCCCGGCTCTAGCAGTCGTTAAGCCATGACGGAGGCCTTGAGGCGGCCTAAAACTCCGTCACCAGAGTTGTCCAACTTAGATAATCAGTGAAGGTTGACTTAGCAAGCCTAGCCACGAGCGCTTCCATCAAACATTGGATCAATATGATATTTTAATTGACTTTGACGTTACCCCTACAAGTGGAAATGGTGGATTGTTACCTATCGGCTTGCATCAGTCGTTTCCCGATAGACATGTGATGTCTGTCGTCAGTGATGACGTCACGTCCCGCGTCCGTTACGGCGTCGTACACGAGACGCAATTGTCGTTCACAACCCGACCACTCCTTTGAGCCCTCCTGGTGGAATAACAATAATAATAAGCCATTTATTCCCAAATTAGACTTAAATAACATGTACGTAAATTGATATTGAATTTTCATATTGATGTATGCACATATTTTCTAGAAAATCATAATTGGTAAATAAGGAATGAGTATATAAGAGGAAGTTTGAAAGTAGCGCCAATAACGGACAAGTTGAGGAGTAATAGGTTAGCGTGGTATGGACATGTCATGCGGAGGAAAGAAAGCCATATTACGAGAAGAGTGCTAGACATGAATGTGGACGGATGTAGAAGTAGAGGTAGGCCTAAGAAAAGATGGATGGACTGTGTGAAAGAAGATATAAGTAAGAAAGGAGTGAACACCGAGATGACGACTGATAGAGGAGAGTGGAAGACGAAGACATGTTGTACCGACCCCACTTAGCGTGGGACAAGGGTAGGAAAATGATGATTATATTATAATGTGATTAAATGCATGCAAAATTTATATTGATTGTTTTAATTTGGGCACCCATTTTTGGGTGAACGCCTCCAGCGGGCCTAAGATGCGCACCGCGAGATATTTGTCATGTCGTTCTGTCAAAATCAGCCATCTAGTTTCCATAGTAAGTACAAGCTTTGCTTAGTTTGGGACTAGAAGGCGTTGTGTTAAGTGTCCGTAAATATTTATTATTATTTATTTATTAAAATGTAAGCATTTTGTACCAGTTTAGGAACTATTGCATTATCTGTGGTAATGTTGTCGAGAAACCGCGCCTTTGAATTTTCAACTTTTGACATTTCTGCGTGACTATTATCTCGTCCTCAGAGAGGTACGACGACTAACAAGTGTCAAAAGTGTACATTATGGCGCGTTTTGTCGACACCATTAGGTACCACAGATAATGCAATAGTTCCTAAACTGGTACTAAATGCTTACATTTTGACAGAACGACATGACAAATATCTCGCGGCGCGCATCTTAGTCCCGCTGGTGGAATAAACCATTCATTATTAACCAACTTCAAAAATGAAGGAGGTTCTCAATTCGGATATATGTTTTTTTTGTTTATTTTAAACTCCGTCGTTTATAACTACTTCCAGATTGGTCCAATATTTTTTTTATCAAATCGCTTCAGTAATAATGTTTTGAAAAAACACGTCATTCACGGCATTCGGTATTTTGCTTTTCTGTGACTTTTCAGTGTGTTTATGATCAATCACAATGACCTGCTATTATCATCATCATCATTTGATGATGAAGCCGAATCAAATTAAAGTCGGTTTTTCACAGGAAAGACATGCGGAGCTGAGTAAGCCGCGGGTTTCCTCATAATATTTTGCGACGCCCGGATTTAAACCAATGACCTTAGAATCATCAATTTAATAAGAGAGTCCGCGAAGAGTCGCTGTGACCCCGCTTTACAGGCTTTTTGTCCTAGTGTGGGGAACAGAGTCCCTAAACGGTACTACTTACTTGTTACCATTAAAACTAAACCTTAATGTGCTTATAATTGTACCAGCAACAGTTTTTCGCTAATAAAGACATTTTTACTTTACTTTTTTACTTTACTTTATCATGTTAAGTTCATCATTAGCATGATAATGAGTGTCTAGAGAGATTTTTAGAGAGATTAAAGGATAGTTTTGTATATATACCTTAGGTCCTATAATAATTGTATGGTAAGGCGCGATGTGTGTTGGCCACCGCAACGCTGTATCACTACATATCGCCTCTATACTCGCACCAAACAACCTACAAATACATTTATTTATATATACTAGCTGATACCCGCGAAACTTTCCACCAAAATATCTGTCAACCAGCATACGATGAACCTCGTAGCAAACGGCTACTTTTGATTTAGAGAGTTCAACCTGTAAGCCTGTAACTAAGAATCCACGTCTTTGATTTAAATAAGGTATAGCCTATGTTTCAATCCGGAAAAAGGGCTTCTGAATGGTATAAGTTTCATTGAAATTGGTCCAGTTGTTATGGCGTGATCCGCGAACAAACAAACAGACAAACTGTATTTTCGGAATCAGAATCATTTATCTAATAGATCTGCATATTTCGTTCACCCATATATTTTATTTTAGACTGGTCGTCGCCCGCGGCGTTGCTCGCGTTGCTTACCCTTTAGAGTGTGACTTTTCAAAATTCCTTTCTTGGTGCACCCCTACACTATGCAAGGATACTACCCTCTAAATTTCATACCTCTAGGACTTATATTTTAGGCTGTGCGTTGATTGTCAGTCAGCTTCAAAAGAGTTTTATATATTTAGACTAGTTTAGAAGATAGATACATAGATTGAACATTTATACAGGGGTCAACGAGCCACAGGTTAAGAAACACTGGCTAGGACAGTCTAGGTTGGTCTGTCGCCGTGTGTACATCTCTCTGCGGCTGAGGTGATGTTACCTTGTGATTCCGATGCCATAGCAGGTCATTATCAATGGTCGAGTGGATCCGTCGGTCGCGACGTACGAGGCTCCCAGAGGCTCTGAGTATTTGCTGCCCAGAACAAATGTATGGCCTACCTGGACAAGCAAGCAAGATCATATGAGTAAGTGGTCATGGTGACGGAGTTTTTAGGCTGCTAGAGCCGAGACCAACAGTTCAACGTGCCCTCCGAAGGACGGAAACGCTCAGAAATGCCACTAACGGTCACCCATTTAAATAGTGAGCGCAGTACGTCACTGAAATTAGATAATAATCGGTGAAAATTGGGGATATTGAACACCATATTGAAGGTGAGTGTGGTGACAATTCCAATTGGGAATGAGCTGTCACAGGTCAGTCGATATCGGTATAGCCTTACGTCTTGTGGGTCGTGCGTGGGTTCGAATCCCACTGAGAACTAATGAACTTATATTTTGTATGTGTTAAACATAGATGTTTGTTCTAAGTCTAGATGTTACTATGTATTATAAGTATTTATTTACAAGAAAAATAACTCATAGTACAAGTTTTGCTTACTTAAAAAGTCTCACTGTACAAGTTAAGCTTAGTTTGGGGCTAAATGGTGTTGTATGAAATATAAAAATAAATTAGTACCTCCACACTAGCAGTCAGTTTGAGGCGCTGGTTACATTTCGCACAGCTATCTGTCTCGCTTACACCCGCGTTTATTGGCGTAGCGTGTGAGCAGGATGAACATATAAGTAGCGAGTCCTCTCCGCCAGGGGCGCATAGTTGCCATTCGTGGGATTCTGTACCGCCCATTTCACCACCCGGGGCTGGCACTAAAAATATTGAAGGTAGTTTTCAAAACTAGAACAAAATAAGGTGGGTGCTATAATAAGGGTTAGCCAGGGTAAGTACTTACTTACCCTATTAGCCTCCTTACTTACTCCTTACTTACCTTAGATGTAATAATATCTGGGTATTAGAAACTAGCTTTCGACCGCGACTTTGTCCGCGTCCCGTTGGACCATGTTGATTTTTCAAGATAAAAAGTAGCCAAATCTGCCAAACCAGACCAGCAGTTTCAGCGTGATTGGTACACGAACATTTAAACTTTGACATCCTATTAATATTATAAACGCGAAAGTATGTATTATGTTTGTTACTCTTTCACGCAAAAACGACTGATCCGATTTGGATGAAACTTGGAATATATAATTGTCCGTGACCTGGATTAACATATAAGCTACTTTTTATCGCGGAAAGTCATCTGGTCTAATAAGACGCGCACAAAGTCGCGGGCAGAAGCAGTTTATACTAGTAATTCGCCCGGAAATGAGATCTCGTGATGTTCCTAATGACATTATTCCTGAAATTTCTAAAATTGGTTTTCAGAGCTGATGAATACCTAGATAAAAAATGAAAATGAAAAAAAATAAAGATGATGCAAACCTCTATGAACGGGCAGCTGTAGTTTATTAAACAGGTGTCTGTACGCTTCGGTAACTTTTTGGTAAGTACGTTGTGCGCACTTCTCAGAAGCGTGCGTTCCGTACGCGTCGAGCATCACGAACTCACGCGCGCGTAGCAAGCCGTGCTTCGGACGCGCTTCGTCACGGTACTTGCTACTGATCTAAAGAAAGAAAGATTTTACAAGAGAATAATCAGATAGCTTATTCCAGTTTTCCCCAGCGCGGGGGATTTTTGGAACTTTTGTTCAATAATCCTTCAGCCGCGACTGCCGGCAGGGGAAACATGGAAATCCAGAAATCCTTTTAAGTCTTCATTTACACCGTTTTGATGTCCCATGATGAACTCTTTATGGAATTATTTTATATATTTAAAAAATGCTCCAAGACTACACCGACCGATGTTGTTGTCATAATATTAGATCTATATTTTTTATTTTTATTCTTATGCTGAACTCGTGTATGATTCTTTTTATGACACAAAATAAACGTTTTCTATTCTATTCTATTCTATATTCTATACCTGATATAGTATTATGGGTAGATGTTTGTAGGACAATGGACCCACATCTGCCAACAAGTCAGCAATGCCTTCTTCGTGAGTCTGAAAACAAAAACATAAATAATAATAAACATTTTTGAACATATTATCACACAACACTCTAGTCCCAAACTAAGTAAGTTAACTATGGAAACTAGATTGCTGATATATTAAATACATTTTTTTTTTTGTAAATACCTACTAATCCATTGTAAGACCCAGACATAGAACAAACATGTTTGCCACAGCTACATAAAAATGTGGATGACACCTACAGGCTGATAATGATAATGAAGTATTCATTGGAACACTTACAGGAGCCAAGAGGTACTTCTTTCCGTGCCGGTCATTGACTGTCATGAATTCCGCAGAGTTATTGAATCGGCCGCTGCGTTCCCAAAGGCTTGCCGCACAGAGCGATGGAAGAGAGACTTGTTGACCACCGACTTGGTCTATGGCTGTGCGGGCGAGGGCCTCTAGCTTGTTCAGCGCACGTCTCGCAAGCGGCATGAGGGCTAGAAGACCAGAAGAAGTAGGGCGCACCAGCCCGCATTCAACTAGAAGCTGGGAACAGGAAATATAAACGAAATTCATAAAAAAAAAAGTAGTAGACAAAATTTATTTATTTATTTTATACTCTAACCCACAAAATTATAAATTTGTTACAAAGGGTGATTGTCAAAATGTAATTGACAAGTTAACTAAAATGTAAATTAGGCTTGCACAGCAGGGAATTTCCATATATTGTAGGTACAGAAGAAGACAGTTGCTTTGAATTTTTTTTTAATGGACGTAGGTTCTGACCCAGAGGACTTGCTCTGTGAGGTAATTGTTACAGGCAGAGGCAACTGCTTTATCAGGTAAGGCATCAGCTTGTTCCATTACTTTTTTTATACCGACTCAACTGTGTTGACGGTACAAACTGGACCCAGTCTTAGGGTATTAGGCAGGTACACTATTTCTGTGGTATACATGTGGTTTAAGATACTTTATGCTCAAAAAACCAAAAAACCTAAATGAGAACCATACAGACTTAGAGTAAAGTAAGTAGACCTACAAAGTACACACATAGACTAACCTTACTTATGGACTTAAAAATTGTAAGTACCTACCTAACGTACTGTATTTATTATCAACAGTAAAGTATCTTGTAGATACATAGGTAACGTAAAAACGGTAAAAAATACTTACCTTTTGGCTTTTGCAGGTTATATCCGTACTTTTTATTTTGGCATTTTTCGGTATCGATATAATAGGCTGGAACACTTGGGATAAGCGTTTCATTGTTCTACAAATAACAATAAGCTTACTGTTCAATGTGGAATATAAATTGAAGCGGGGAAAAATAAATCACTTACATAGGTTTTGTTTGTTTTGATAATCGAACGAACGAAAAAATGAACGTGGAACGAACGCACGCAATAAAATATTGAATGAGTGAGCTGAGCTATTGCATGTACACACTACATGCATGCATGAAGACCGAAGACGGGGCACCGAACATGATACGGGGTGAGGGGTGGTGAAGTGAGTGAGATGGGAAATAAAGCATGCTACGCTGCAGCCATCTCTGAACCTTAGCATTTTGTAAATACCTACATACCTATTTATTCAAATCGTCTAGAACTGGGTGGTTTAGACATACCCAATACCCATGAGCTTTTCTCTATCTAGTAGGTAGCGAACGCTGCTGCTCCATTTATTTTTTTGGTCCAGAATTGTGATTATATATTTTAGTCTGCTTTTCTATGCTTATTGCTCATTCATTTCATTCGTTCGTTCTCGTTCTATAAAAAAGCGCGTCGTGTCCGTGGTGTCGCACCAAGAAAATGTAGAAATAAAATCAAAATAGCGATTTCTATTGTTCTTCCTGTGCACAGTGATCATTGCCCCACACGCTATGGTGTCCGTGGACAATTTCTTTGTGTTTGGTGGCGGGCGCTGGCGCGGGGTGGACACTGGTTCAGGGCGGGTGGAGGGCTGGGGCCGCGCTAAGTTCGTGGTGTCTCGCGGCGGCAGGCTCCATGCTGTGCGCTCGAGGCCGGTGCTGGCAGCGCTGCGAGCGCTGGCTGAGGAAAGGCCATCCGCCGCGCGCGCTGGTCTGCCGCTCGAGTACAAGTAGGTTTTGTTTACGTTTGATGTTTTCCCGCTCATTTTCTTTTTACAACTCGGTAGTAAGTATCTACTTATTGTTTTGTTATTGTCATTAGAACATCCTGCAAGGAATGCTAACAACAGATATCACAGGGCGCTCGAAGCCTACCCAGGGTGCATAATGATGTATCAGGAAAAACCATAATAACTCTTCAAAGTGAAATCCGACACGATAGTTAGTCAGATTCCCATTAGAAAAAAAACATACAACCCTGGCAGAATTGTTTTATTCTTAATGGGGATGGAACCCCACAACCCACAGCACGAAATGCAGAACTGCTACCGACTGAGCTGTGACACCTGGTATAATATAAATATGTATTTCCTTCAGGTACTTGCCAGCAGTCAGCAAGGAACAAGTCAAGGGAGGCTGTGAGCACTGCAAGTGCTGCCATCTAACCCGGTAAACTCACACACCTACCTATTCACCCTATATTCATTAATTTTTCCTTGTACCTATGCACATCATCATCGGTTACACATAATCAATGTACCTACTTTTACATCAAAATTCAGATAGGTATAACTGATATAACCATAATGTAATTAATGTTCCTATATCTTAGGTTCAGCAAGATAAACTGAAAATTTTTTGGCTCCATATAGTTGTTTAGCTCCTAAAATAAAAAAGAATAATAAATATTCATCGCATGGAACTCTTAGTCACTGATACTTGACCCGACATGGTTTAAAAGCTCTGGCCTTGAATGGGAGGAAAGTGAGAGGGTGCTTTGCACAGGGAAAAAGAATTAAGATAGAATTAGATACTCACCTCCACTTTCACCGAGAGCTATTAAACTATGTCAGGGCCTATATATACCCATGACACAGAGACATGTGTAAGGGTGCACAATGCAAAATAAGTTGCATTGAGTCACATGACCCAAAAGGATTTTTTCACACTTGTGTATTAATCTGTGATCCAACTAGAATGATTTCTCTTCTGTAGGTTTTTACTACATAAAATTTCATCCAACATTCATTTTAATTATTACAGAAATAGTAATTCCAAGACCACAGAAAATAAGCCAACCATAGCCATACAGTGCAAGAAGGATGCTGTCACACCAACCATACCCGTCCAGACCAGACCACTTGACCTGCCTCGAGTTCCCAGTAAGAGGAAAAGAAGCAGCACAAGTACTGATGACCTATCTCCTGTTCACAAAGTAACGACGTCGGCTACTGTCCACAGTTACAAAAAACCTAAACCAAAACGGCGAAGAGAGTCCACAACAGAGTCCACAAACTCGCACGAAAGTGCCAAAAGCTGTAAAGAATCAAGTTCAGGTGACAAATGTGAGCAAAGCGACAAAGTATGTTTAAAGCGAAAACGTCAAACTTCTTCCAGTTCTGAAGGCAGTCTGAAAACCCCTCTGAAAAGTCGGGTTCGCAGTTTAAAATTACGAAAACCCGGTCCGTTGAATCGTAAACGAGGCGCAAGAGAGTCTCCGGTACCGAAATCAAATAAAACATCAGATGAAATTGGTAAGAACAAAGTGTCGAAGTATCTTCAGCCCAAAGCAAAAAAGATGAGGAAGAGAAGTTCTTCAGGCGAGGGTGTCAGGCAAACAACTCGGCAAGGCGTGAGCATTGTCCTATCATCAAACGATTCCGACTTTGATGTTGATAAGAGGGAGCTCATGACACGGCGACGACCCAAGTCTTCCATAGAAGTGCCACTCAACATCGTTGACAAAAAAAACGTCGAATCTTCGAGCGATGAAGCGCCTAAGGGAAAAAGTGGCTCTAAACGTACTGTGGAACGGTCTAACAAAAGTAAGAATAGTAAAAAAGTTGTTGCAAAGTCTTTCACAGAACCAATTGTAAAAAAAAATGTAGATGCAAAGGAAAAATCTCCCATAGAGCCAACTAAACGTAAGATAGGGCCAAAAAGTGCTATAGAAACGGCAAAAGTGCTTGAGGACTGTCGTGTGGTTGTAGAAAGATCTTCTGTTGAAGGGATACACAGGACAGACCCTAAAAGATCTGTAAAACCAGTCGAAACTAAGCAAAATCCAGTTGAAAACCAAAGCGAGAGTAGGTCCCAAGACAGAAAATACCCAGAAACATCTAAAGAACTGATTATCGATGAGCAGGATGTTGATATTCTACGGAAATTTCTAGAAAAATATTACTCAGATGAGGAACTGTTACGGTTCGACACAGATGACGAATACAAAAAGATGCATTTCTATCAGATTAATCCGTTGGTTAGCATTAAGCGGTGTCCGCGGATTGCAAGAATGATCCGCGAAGATAGCCAAGGCAGTCAAATCACTCTCAAGGACTTTGCGTCTAAGCTCGGTCTGAGATCTATATCAGAAGCTTCCGCCAAAACTAAGAGGTATAAAACTAGAAAACGGGTGGAGCAAAGCTACATAGTCGAAACAGATTTTGATAAAGATAAAGAAAACTTCAACCAACTGAGTCAGACTAAGAATGCAGTTAAAGAGAAGGCTTTAAAGGAATCTGTGAATAAAGATCTGGTTAAAGAACAAAAAATAGAGAACAATCGAGGGACAAACAAGATAGTGGAAGTGTTTGATTTGAGTAGTGATGAAGGCAAACAGAAAAAGAAAATGCTACCGGAAATCAAAAACCCACGATTTAGGAAAATGAAAAGTGCTTTTCCAAAACGGTAAGATGCTCACTTCAGTATACTTTAGTGTTACTGTTGCTATTACAGATAAAAGTTATTATGCAAATGAGTTCAGCACTAACAGACTAGTCATATATTATAAATACTTTATTTGCTAATAAAGATAAAGATCTTAGGAACTACTAGCTGATACCCGCGACTTCGTACGCGTGCGAAACTTTCCACAAAAATATCTGTCACCAGCATAAGATGAACCTCGTAGTAAATGGCTGCTTTTGGTTCAGAGAGTTCAAGTTGTATCTAAGAATGCATGTCTTTGATTTCAATAAAATATAGCCTGTTTCCTATGTTCTTACCTTTAACAACAAAGGGGTCATTGGCTGTGTATCGGTAACCGTTTAGTTCTGCCAAACTAGGTTAAATAAGACTTTGTTTAATTCAATTTGAGGAGAACATGGTAGGATAGGTGTCCTCCTACGAAAAGGGAAGATCTTCCACGGTATTCGGTAGTATTACATATGTTCAAACTCCGTGATAACTTCGTTTGCGCGATCTAGGATATTACTCATGTTACTTCTTATGTAGCGAGATAGATGGCGCTACAAATTCATGTTTGTTTTTCTTATATTCATAACTAGCAGCGCCTCGCGGTTTCACCCGCGTAATTCCCGTTCCCGTGGGAATTCCGGGATAAAATATAGCCTATGTTCATCAGGGATAATGTAGGATTCTAATGGTAAAAGAATTTTTTTAATCGGTCCAGTAGTTTCGGAGCCTATTCAATTCATACAAACAAACAAACAAACAAAAAATCAAACCTTTCCTCTTTATAATATTTGTATAGATTCACAGTATCTTTTGTGTTAGCGGGGTTCTGAACGAGTATTCTAATCTGGAGGACCACGCGATAGTGACGTGGGTGTCCGTTGGAGGGCGCGCTAGCTGCGTCAACGGCAACCGCATCTGGATGGAACTCCAAGACCACTTCCATAGTATCACTGGACACGGTACTTATAACACGGGTGAATTAACTGTGCACTTCCCTGGAATGCGATCCCACGCCACCGCCACGGTGACGTCACAGTGCGAGGTGCACAGTTAATTCGCCCGTGTTGTATACTTAGTGATTAGATGAAGCTTGATGGTTGTACCCTTTTACATTTACAACGGCTTTTGGAAGAATTTTATGCAAAATGGCGTTGTTAAATAGACGCATTTTTTTGAACGTGTTTCGTCCAACTGCTGGCACCGATGGTCTAAGTTAAGCGACGTTCTGCGCGGTCACTATTTGGATGGGTCACTGTGGCATTTACATCTGAGCGCTTCCGTGCTTCGTGCACGTTAAACTGTCGGTCCCGGCTCTAGCAGTTGTTAAGCCATTACGCCTTTAGGCCTTAAGGCGGCCTAAAAACTCCGTCAACAGAGTTGACCACTAACTCCTACAAGCTTGCTTGGTTACATTAAAATTCGAATATAAATATATAAAACTCTTTTGAAGCTGACTTAGAATCAACGCAAAGCCTAAACTATAAGTCATATTATATATATGAAATTTGGAGGGTAGTATTCTTATATAGTGTAGGGGTGCACTAAGAAAGGAATTTTGAAAAGTCACACTCTAAAGGGTCTAGAGCGCCACGGGCGACGGTTAGTAGAGTATAAAATTATTGTGTGTGCAGGTCGCACGTGGCATTCTCTTCGTAACCGGTACCTGCGTTACATTCTGCCGCGGCTCGACGCGTTGTCACTGCCGCCGGCGCAGCAGAGCCGTCTGCGCGCTGCAGCAGCCGCCGGTCAGTACTGTCTGTGTTTAGAATAGAGCGGGTACACATTGGGCGTTTTCAAACGCGCGCTTTGAGAACCAGGAGTTCTATTGATGTATTGAAGTGTACACATGCAAGCGCGCGCTACAGGTCAAGCGTGCGTCAAACGCGCGTTCACATATTTTCGTACGAACGCGCGTTGCGCGGGCGTCAGCTGCGCGCTTCGAGATACATGAGCCGCCATCTTGTTGTACATTTGATCGCGCGCTTTCGTGTAGAGTAGACGCACGTTGAAAATGGAGACTGAACATTTTGATGCTGATTTCTTTCTAACTGACGCTCGCTGCTGAGCGCGATGTGTGTACGCTATCAACGCGCGATCTGGCTAAGGATGCAGCCAGCCTAACTCCTCCCAGAAGCACAGAAGTTTCCTGGGGGCTTTGCAGGCTTGGAGGAGTGACCTAGGGGTACTTAGGATTTCGTGTTGTTGAGTTGTTACTGTGTGTGTCATGCAAAAGGTAATTTTAGAAGACTCTTGTTACTACCAGTCTCGTAAGAGGCTGGGTATCATAGGAGGGTTTCATATGCAAATGAAGGTAATTACCTCGGAACACATCGGGAAGCCAGTATCAGCAAGCTAGTTGCCTTCTTGGAGAACATCGAGTAAATAAAAACAGCCACCTATCACGCAAGAAAGGCCCATCGGTGGCCTAGTTGCGGAACTATTTTCTATTGGTTTCAAATTGAAACACAAAATCTTAAAACTTTAAATCCGCATAACTTAAATTTACTCGGCGACGCAATTTTTAATGTTCACGGCAGTTTCAACCTAACTTGATGCTACTGAATCGCACAAACACGAAATACACGAGGAATGGTATAAAACACCGTTATATGAATAGGTACCTAAAGGTCTGTGAGTCAAAAAATAAATTGATTTATACCATTCCCCCTCTAAAAAGCTTATTTTATTGACTTGTTTTCGTGTTTGAATTTAGAACACTAATATATTTAACCTCCATCTAATTATTGTTTTTGCAATAATTGTATAGCATTGGCTATACAACCTCCAATCTTTCTTTTTCTCCTAGTCATGGTATAGTATGCAACTCGTGAATAAAACGGATTTATATCGAGGGCCATGAATCACTCGCGTCATTCAGGATTCTAACACTTGAATCAGTCGTTAGAATCCTTCACTTGCTCGTGATTCATCCAGGGCCCTCGCTTTAAATCCGTCTTTTATTCCCTAGTTGCATAATATACTATTATTGTATGTAATATAGGTGAGATGAAGTCCCGGCGTGCAGAGCCGCGTCGTAACTCGATGTTCAAGCTCCCCCCCCGAGGCGCTTCCTCGCGCCGCCCCAAACCACCCGACACACCCGCGGGGGATAACCAGAATATTATCTTACAACACACAGGTATCTATTCTATTAGCAATCACGCTCACATAACTTAGTTTGGAACTAGATTGTGTTTTTTATAGATAAAAATATTTATTCGTAGATATTTAACACAACGCTCTCTATACTCCAATCGCGGAGACAAGCTAATAGGGAAATCGTCTCGTCCTGTTCATTTTCATACAATAGTGCAAGAGAGCGCGCGCTCTAGTAGCTTGTCTCCGCGAACGGAGTATAGGTCCAAATTCTCAGCAGTCAGTTTATTTTCACTTGTGGATAGTTCGTCACATCTACTTTAACAGCCGTTTATAACTTGCAGGCAAGTCTCCCCCCAACTCTCGTTCCCGCTTCTCCCCGCGATACTCTGACGTCATCCGTCAGTTCACTCGCTCACATCAGGTGCACTCGAGCGACAGATCCGGCTCGAAGGACTCTCAAACTAACTCTAAACAACAAAAACTTTCGCCCGACGGAGAAACGAGCAAGCCGGACAAATCAAAAAGAAAATCGCTTAGTTTGTCTCCGCGGAAGACGCCTAGTCTGTCTACTGAGCATAAATCTAGGCATAACTCGCCTATTCTGACTAATGGGCGAAACACCAGGCGCAAATCTAGTTCTAGTGAATTAGAATTGCAAAGTCCTGAGACTAGTGATACAGAGAATTCAAGTGCGTTCAATGAATCTAGAAAGAGTCACTCGTCAAATCATTATTCGAAACGCAGAGCCATAAGTACAGATACTTCAAGCGATTCAAGTGCACCGAAGTCGTCAAATACACGCAAGTCTAATAGACACAGGTCGCCCAGTGGGGAAAATCAGCGTAAGTCTAATGGACACAGGTCGCCCAGGGGGGAAAATCAGCGTAAGTCTAATAGACACAGGTTGCCCAGTGGGGAAAATCAGCGTAAGTCTAATAGACACAGGTCGCCCAGTGGGGAAAATCAGCGTAAGTCTAATAGACACAGGTCGCCCAGTGGGGAAAATCGGCGTAAGTCTAATAGACACAGGTCGCCCAGTGGGGAAAACCAGCGCAAGTCTAATAGACACAGGTCGCCCAGTGGGGAAAATCGGCGTAAGTCTAATAGACACAGGTCGCCCAGTGGGGAAAATCAGCGTAAGTCTAATAGACACAGGTCGCCCAGTGGGGAAAATAGGCGTAAGTCTAACAGGCACAAATCACCGAGTGAGTCGAAATCTCCCAGCAGGTCTAATAAATCGTACAAGTCTAGAGAAAAATCACCAAGTGACTCAAATATACACAAACTACCAGAGTCAAATCAACGCAAGTCAAATAGACACAAATCCCCAGAGCAGATCAAACGGCAATCAATACGGGAAGACAAAAAGACTATCGACTCACAGAATAAGAATCATAGTCACAGCTCCCCGACAAGACTTTTGAGAAGTAAGTCTCCGGTCAAACCTCGGACACGGAAACTTTTTAATCCAAGAGCCTTGTTATAATAAGTTCTTTGACCTCTAAAGCCTCGCGAGGCCCATATGGGCCTCTCAATTTTTTCGGACGCTTTTCCGACGCTTTTCCGACCATAGATTTTATAAATACCTTGTTTTTGTTTCTAATGATCTATGCTCTAGGATTTAGAATAAACAACCTATCTATCGTCTTTATAATATTTGGAATTACGTAGTTCCAAATGCAAATTTTCAAATATTGCGAATTTTCCGCCATTTTCCGGAAAATGATTTTCCAACAAAAAAATATTCAAAATCAAAGACCTCTTACTATAAACAACCTTGTTTGTTCAACAAGGTTGTCTACAATTTAAGCGGAACCTAAATTGAGTGGGGTTTGAGTGGCGTTTGAGTATTCGGCCAAAAGACAGCTATAATTTTAGTGCTGTCTTTAGTTTAGAAAAATGAACAACAGAATCGACGCCAAAGTATAACTTTGAGTTTCTATTTTTTTATATACAAGCCTAGGGTTTGCCTTGGTCTACATATCACCAAGATTTGATCTAGCTAACGGATCCGCTGTATTATTAAAAATTTTCATTGTGAATAAAATAAAAATAGGAATAGATTAGGATCTACTATTCGGTTCCCTAATAGTATTAATTCTATTGTTGCATAAACAAAATTTGAAAGGAAAAATTATAGCAATCTTTGCTGTTTCAGTTTATGAGAACGATACGGCAACATGTGTCAGTGCTGTCAAATTAGGTTAGTTTAGAAAAATGCAACAACAGAATCGGTACCACTGTCAACTATTTTAATATATTTTAATCTGTATGTACTGTTTTAAAGAATTCCTTTGTTTTTTTTTATAAAATGATTAGGTAATAAGTTGTTGTATACCTATTATTGTTCTTATTCTATCCTAATCAAAATGTGAGACTTGAAATGACTGTCCTATTTGTTAATATTTAGTTTAGGCACGGAATAGATATTCTACTTGTTTAGGATAACATCATACTTCAAAGATTTATATAATTAAAGATGTTGATTCAAAGATTTGCTATCGTGTTTGTATTTTTTACTACAAACATCTACCATAAATTTATTATATTTTTATAAATATTTTATTATTTTAATTAAATTAAATTTTAGTTTCTGCCTTTACAGTTTTATAAAAGTACTAGCTGATACCCGCGACTTCGTACGCGTGCAAAACTTTCCACCAAAATATCTGTCAACCAGCATACGATGAACCTCGTGCCAAAGGCGGCTTTTGGTTTAGAGAGGTCAAGTCAAGCTGTATCTATCCACGTCTTTCATTTCAATAAAATATTGCCTATGTTTCAATCAGGAAAAAGTACTTCCGAATGGTATAGTTTTCATTGAAATTGGTTCAGTAGTTTGGGCGTGATCCGCGAACAAACAAACAGACAAACAACTCGATTTTTGAAATCAGAATCGTTTATTTAGTAGAACTGCATTTTTAGTTTTACATATCTTTAATTTTAGTTATTGGCTTTTTTACAGTTTTTATAATAGTATAGATAGATTTCCAATCTTTTCTTAAATGGGCTAACTATGTTAGGGATATAATTAGAGCAATAAAAAAATTGTAGGTAGTAAATAAAAAAAACGAATATTGTCCAAAATAATTTGTTTTCGTTTGGTTTTACAGTTCGACGTAGACATATCACTGTGTCGACGACACTTACTTACAACTATACACAGTACATACACCCACTTGACCATTGCAAATATCTACTTGATGCGGAACACAGAGCAGTCAATAACCAATAGGTTTAGACTTATTTACATACCTATTTATATCTATGCTAAGAAACAAGAGTGGGGCACTCCAAGATAAATAACTATTTCTACAATATCCCAAAAATAAGCCACACAAAGGGTCAAATTGGATGGTGCCCAGCGGGCCTAAGATGCGCAATGCGAGATATTGTCATGACAAATATCTCGCGGCGCGCATCTTAGGCCCGCTGGTCCCACATTTTTTTGAACTTGCAATGATGTAACTTTGTTACAATACATTTACAATGCAGTTTGTAACAATGACATTTTAAAGCAGCGGGAATTTTTCAAAGTAAAATGTCTGATAACTAATTATCAGACATTTTACTTCGAAAAATTCGTCGTTTTCCATGTTGTTTACGTCATAATAATTACTTTATTTTGCGTTTTCGTGACTGCTACTGCCTTTATTATGATAAAACCAACAGAAGTTATAAATAACAAAATTAATCTAAACATTAACTGAATGTATGCAAATCGAGACCTAAAATGCCCCAACGCCTTTATTTATTGAATTGGGTAACAGAAAGTGACCAAACAACAAAGTCTTGTTGAGTCACGAAATAGTGTTTTACCCATTAGGTCACAAATTCGTAAACATCTTAAGAATTAAAGTCCAAAACATTCCAAATTTGTTCTTTTACTGTTTATAATAATATCATGTAATTGCACAACTTACAATTACAAAAAATATCTTAAAATAATACATATTACTTACAGTAAAGTGAAATTAAATACCATATAATCAATCAAAATGAAAATTAATTTGAATTACCTCTACTAAAATTCAAGAAAAGATCATTGGTAAATATTTTTTTTGATAAAATTGTTATGATTGGTATTTTATTTTCAATTATTAACTGCAACAGTTTTAGCCAAATTAGAATTGGAGGGTAAGTTGGTTAGTTAGAATTGGAGGGTAGTTGGCTAACCATCGAATTCATAGACCTTGGCTCCTCTAGACGGAGATTTAGACGCTGCGCTAGGCAAGTGCTCGTTGTGGCAGACTGTCCAGCCTGTTTATAAATTCGGAGGAAGTGTTTTATAAAACTCAGAAATGTGCATAAGTACAACATACTAAACATATAACATTGATATTTACAATTTCATTTATACAAAGATAGATAATTAGTTTATCAGTCTTACTAACATTTAATTGATCACAAATATTATAGAAAATACAAGTTCAGTTATACTATGTGGATTTGAAAACTTGCATCTAAATTATGATGACCGCACACATTCCAATAAAAGTGATCATTGGGTTTGATGACAGGGTCAAGGGCAAAGTTGTATGAAACCCAGTTCCCACCTTTTTTGAACTTGCAATAATGGAACTTTATTTGTAGTTTTTGGGATAGTAATAAGTCCATAAAAGGCAAAGGGCATGATTAGGTTATACATTCAAGTTCGACAAATAACCGGGTCTCAAGGTATATCGTATTTATAATGCCAAAGATTTTTATGATTTCTAATTGCAAAAATAGATTTTTATAGAATCAACAATTAACCAAAAAATTGCAAAAGTAGTCAATCGTGATATTAAATGCGTGCACGTTCAACGCCTTAATTCGAAGGTGTGTGGGCGCCCTTACTTTTAACAGCGCTGTCAAAGCTCAATTTCAATTTCTGTTGGTACAAGTGGTTTATTTTATGTCACAATACTAATATTAGAAAGTTTCTAAAGTTATTTGGTCTATGGGGAAAAAACACTACATAGTGTTGGACGCAGTGCAATGCCTCGCTGAATACATCCTCGATGTACTTTGAGTTATGCATTGTTGGCAGAGGTAACTAATTAACATTAGGTGGGCTATTTACCATCATATTATTATAAAAATTCGAGTTATGTTCAGTGGATTATGGCTGGTTTTTACAGGGTCAGTAACTGACTTCGATTTCGAGACAAGTCAGCGCTGACCCGAAACATACCCAATGTAAACTGATTTGAAGTCAGTACAGCGGCGGGAATTCAGCGCTACCACGACTACTGACTCCATGTAAACGAATGAAGTCAGTTTCGGCGGCAGTTTCGGCGCCGATACTGACTTGCGCACTGACCCTGTAAAAACCTGCCTTTACGGCTGAAGCGATGACGGGTGGCAAGCTTCAGTCCCGCAACAAGCCACGTGCTTTGGCAGTGAGTTTGCGCACTCTTCCGCGTGATGATATTGACACTGCACTAGGAGGAGCTGGAGTAGAACTACTTGCTGTAAACAAAAAAACATATTTGACGATATTTTCATACAGAATGTTTTTTGTAAGACATAATAATTTGATATACTGAGGTAAGTGGGTACATAAATGTTTCCTCACTTTTACTAAATAATACTTTAAAAAAATTGCATTAGGTAAGTATTGTACGCCCGGCATGGGTAAACTGTTGAAACGCTCTATCTTTAAGATCTCTTTTTACACAGTTTTACAATAAATGATTCTTATTCTTATTCCATACTCAAAGATCAAGGGGTTTACTTACAATCGCATCTCAACTTAAACAAGATTCTTTCTATCGTTATTTGTCACTTTCTAAACAAAATGTCTCGTCTTGGGAGAGATCTATGTCCAGCAGCGGACCGATATAGGTTGATGATGATAATGATGAAACAAACTGAGATGTTACTGTTTTAAACCACGATTAACTTTTATTGAACAATACAAGACAGAAGTTGAGAAGCGATTCTAAGTAATACTGTAAAAGAATTTCGATTTTCTCACAGAGTTGTGTTAGAAAATATTCTCATTATGTACATACCACTGGCGTGCCCGTTCGCGTTTCCATTATAGTAACTGTGATCAGGCGTTGTATTATCTGGTGGATTCTGTAAACAACAACATATAGCAAGTCGTAATAATCACGCCTTTGTAATTTATTTATTTAATAGGCAACGCCAACAGCGCACATAATTTACATTACAATAATCACTTTTGAAAACCTTACTTATTTAAATGTGTGCCAATTACAGGCATGCACAGCATTTGCAATCATATTATAATGACTATTACAGACAATAGCAAAAATGAAGTAATACAGCGTCAGTGGTCACTTGTTACCCACGCCCCGATGTAGGAACAGTGAGTGGGTATATTGTCAAATTATGGTCATAAACCGTGACTACACGTAGTTGTCACGTAACTATTGTCTTATGACGGTAGTGTGACAGTATAACGGTTCCAGTGATTCCATCGATCGGTACTGGGAAGGCCAACACAAAATGTTGAAAAAAGTATATAAGTGATCTGAAAGTCGCTAAACTCTGGTTTAAATCTGTTAAAACCTAGACAGTAGGTACTTTTGTGCTGTCTTGCTGCCTTACCGCGAAACTCGATGGCAATGGAATTCAAAACTGTTTGTAATTTTTAAAATTTTAGCACTAGGTACTCAAAACATTTCAAACTGAAATAGAGGATAGTTATCAGCAGCTGGGACCTATAAATAAATATTCATTCATGGACATTTCTCACAACACCCTCTAGTCCCAAACTAAGCAAAGCTTGTAATATGGGAACTAGATTACTGATAGAATACTCATACTTTTTTTTATAAATACATACTTATAATCATTTTAAAAACATTGTAGAACTTTATCAATGAAACCTTTTGTAAAAATGTCGCAAGTGGGTTACCAGATTGTGCTTACAAATGAGTGGATACATACCGCGTGGTGCGTGTGCGTATGCGTTTTCCGTGGTGTGCGTTTGCTGATGGCGGATGTCGAGTCTGAACTCTCCTCGTTGTAACGACGCGGGCGACGAGCGCGCAGCGATACACTCTATAACATTATACAATTATTTTAGTATAGTATTTTGAGAAATATCCACCCTTCTACTAGTGGATCCAGAAAGGCTAGGAGACTCAAACCGCCCCCAAGCTTCGGGTCTATTCAAGAATGGGCTTCCACTAACGAACTTGTCAGCAAAATGCAGCGAATCTGCAGTTTTTACCGTACCATAGTTTTTGTCTACTTTTAGGTAATTCAATTCAACAGTGACGTTTCATCTAAGCGGTTTAACAATTGTTGGTACTGAATTGAACGTCGAGTTAGGCCCCAGGACTTGTCAGGGAACACCCTAATCCCACCAGCTTGGCCTGCTAAGACCTGGCGCGGGCTCTACCCCGCCTGCGAATAAGCTGACTCTACGTATAATCGCCTAACAACTTAATATCTTAGGCCCTCCGCTCATGGAGCTTCTCAAAAATGACGGAACTAATCAGTAATTACAATTACAAACCACGTAAAAACTGTACCTCTCACACGACGACACTCACCTCCTTCACAAATTGAATATTTAATGTTTGCTCGTTCATTTTTATCACAAAAAACAAAGAAACTCGGGAAACCAGTAGCGTGGAGACCGGTACGACGCGTCGCGCGTTATCGGTTGCTAACGCGTTACTGACCAGTTAGTAACTAGTCGCGTCGTGTGCGAACCTCCATAGAACATGTATGGGCTGTGACGCTCAGGCAGTAATTTAAGTTTGTGACTAGTTCTTTTTGAGTAGCTCCATGTGCGAAGGGCCTAAATGTCGCAATTTGAAGTAAAGAGAAAAATTCTGCACATTTCTTTGATAAAAATCATTGAATTTATAAGTCATACGTCTGTTCTGCGTAAGTGACAAGAATTGTTCCCCTTCGGGATATCATTCTAGTCGTAGGACACTCAGTATAAGGTAGTGTTCTCACCCGGCTATGTCCATTATGTCGCCTAGAAGGGTTTGAAGGACCCGCTTCACCGATGCCCGGGGGTCGTTGTCTGAAACATTACGTATTTCCTCACACACTATACCTACTAATGTCAAACACACTGCAAATCTATATAATTACTAGTCTATATAATTATAAAACTGTAAAAAAGCCAAAAACTAAAATGAAAGATATGGATAAACTATATGCAGATCTACTAAATAAACGATTCTGATTTCGAAAATCGTGTTTGTCTGTTTATCTGTTACTACTGGACCAATTTCAATGAAACCTATATTATTCAGAAGCCCTTTTTCCGGATTGAAACATAGGCTATATTTTATTGATATCAAAGACGTCGATTCTTAGATACAGCTTGAACTCTCTAAACCAAAAGCTGCCAATTGCTACGAGGTTCATCGCATACTGGTTGACAGATATTTTGGTGGAAAGTTTCGCACGCGTACGAAGTCGCGGGTATCAGCTAGTACATAATATACTGTATCATGACTATTCTGATCAAGTTTATTTGAATGATACTTGTTTAAACGTCGCGAATTCCTAGTTAACTAAGTTGAAGCGCTCGAGGCTAGGCTTGCTTAGTCAATCTTCACCGATTATCTAAGTTAAGCAACATTCTGCCCGGTCACTATATGGATGGGTGACCGATAGTGGCAATTACACTGAGCGTTTCCGTGCTTCGGAAGGCACGTTAAATTGTCGGTCCCAGCTGTATCAGTCAATAAGCCATGACGGAGGCCTTAAGGCGGCCTTAAAACTCCGTCACAAGAGTTGGCCACTAACTCATACGAGCCTACTTACTTACTAGTTCACCCGCTAGGGACGCTTTTCGTGGCTTCATAGAGCAAATCTTTCAATTTTTACCGCCCCCACTTTCGACCCCCACGACCCCCTTACTGGAAGTTACCTGTAGAGATGTAGCGGTGCGTCGTCATCGGTAGAGTACCGCGGGTGGTAGGAGCGGTCCGACTCGTACCGCCCCCCTTCACCGCCCCCCGGCTCACCGCCCCCAGGGCCACCGTCCCCGCCGCCTCCTGATGATGATGATGAGCTTCCGTCTTCGAACGTCTCGCGCATTCTGTACGACAAAAAACATACGTTCGGATAGGTGTCACCAAAATATGAGTATACTAGCTTCCGCCCGCGACTTTGTTCGCGTACCCTTGATTTTCGGGATAAAAAGTAGCCTATGTGTTAAGGTCACGGACAATATATTATATTGTCCATGTAGTTTTTGCGTGAGAGAGTAACAAACATCCAAACTTTCGCGTTTATATTATTAGTAGGATCAATGAATGTAAATTGACCCTCCTGACTCCAAAGTAGTTACATACCTTTTATGTCGTGTCCTTCGTCTTCTTGTGTGCGTGGAGTACCCGCCGCTGTCGGAGGTGCTTCGCCGAGCGCGCTTACGGACCACTGGCTTTTCATCCTACAAACACCAATAGTATCTGTACTGTCAAAAATGTCAAAGGCTCAAGAAATAACCGCCGTTTTCTCGTGGCCCTACTATTTTGTCCTACTAGTAGGACCACGAGGGAGACCAGTTTATCTTCGTCCTACTATAAAAGAAAAATAAAAATACTACCACCCGTAGATAGATAGATAGAAATCACTTTATTGCATACCACACATGTATAAAACAATTACAAATAATTATATTCAATCTAGTATAGACAACTACTTTGTTTTGTTCAATGACTACGAGCTTTAGTTCTAAAATCCAACTAGCATTTAGTTATGGCCATATTGGAATTTCTTTAGTAAGATAAGGCTCGTATTGTAGTAATAAATTCTTCATTATTATTCGCTCGTTACTCTAAACCGCCCGCTTTTTAACACCTCCAACATGCAGCTCTCCCTTAATTAGTCTAGCTATCGCTACTTACAACATCACGTACCTCCCCTAAAAGCCCTAATGGTCACTGCCCTTTATTTTTTCTTAAATTCTTTATTGCACACAGAAAAGTATAAGCAAACAAGCTTAAACTAAAGAGAAATGTACAAAGGCGACCCTAATAAGAGATTTCTTCCAGCAAACCTTTGAGGCATAGGAGAGGATAAAAATAAAGAGGTAGTATTGTGTAATGAGAAAATATTAGGAGTACCTATTTATCAATGTAAAATCAAACAAATTAATATAAACTACATATACAATACACATATTTATCACACACATCAGTCACCAGCCTCAGAATTGCCAAAATAAAAAAAAATTACGACCCCCCCTTAAACACCCTAATATACGACCCCCCAATGTATATTTACCTGTAGTTGTGAGTGCACATCGCTGTTATCCGTGTACGTAAGATGTACATCATCCAACAGTTCCTCTTCAAGCACCTCTATGTTAGTGCACGCGGATGAGCCCCACTCCGAGCCGGAATTCGCTGCGCCCTCCGGTGCGGTGTGGCCGTGGCTGGTGGAGGGGACGGGCTCAGCGCTGGCGCTGCTGCTTTTACTTTTCTTGCCTATACCTTTGCCTGGAGAGGATACAAAATAAGAAGATAAGAGAACACCGGTCATTTTTTTAACCTACGGCCGGGTTCCCACAACGCCGGACCGGCAAAAATGCCGGATCCGGGATAATGTGAATAGTTCTATATAAATTGTACAGCCACTAGCCCTTCCGGCAGTTTTACCGGTCCGGCGTAGTGGGAACCCGGCCTACATACTCAGATTAGTAAACCAGTAAACGCCAATAATAAAATAAAAAATCTAAAACCCCGTTTTATTTTAATGGAGAGATAAATAAAGTTATTTTATTTCAGGCACAGACAAAAAATATAGCAAAATATCAAAAATAAAACAAAACATTTAAAGTTATGATTTAAATTTAACACTAGTTAAAGAGTTACCCCCTATCTTATAAAAAGTTAGAGAAGACACAATGTCCTGATTACGTATGGTAAACAAGATCTAATGTCTACTCTAACTTTTTATGACATAGACTGTACGACTTGCATACAGGATCCGTTTCAAGTGGGAGTGAGGATAGGAATCCGATATCAAAAACACAGAGGCACAATCATAGATTTATTGCCTGGACTGCTTGTTGGAGTACATACAGTTTGGTTCAGTTCAAAAAACTAATTATCTCTATTTCTACCGATTGCAGACCGCGCGTTTTCGTCAGCGCGATCTACAATCGGTACAATTTTTGGGGCGCCATCTAGTTTTGTTTTCGGAACCTTTTTATAGTTGAACATTCCGCCCACCAAGGACAAATGAACATAATTTGTCCTTTGATTAGTTAAACCGCCCACCCTGAGAGCTATGATTACAATTTAAGATTAATAACAAGACTTAGATCTAAATTGTTCCGGATAGTAATTGTTAGTGTCTTTACCACTTTCTCTTAAAATTAACACTTCACTGACACTTTACGACTAAGATTTAGTTTACAGGTAGAACACACAATTTAGATGTGGGTCTTTTTATAAGATTGTTATTTTTTGTGCGAAGAGATACAACCCTAGTCAGATTATCAGGCCCTGGATGTTTGGTAACCACACGGCCCAGCAACCATCGAGCTGGTGGCAGATCTGCCTCTTTGATAAGTACTAGGTCTCCAACGTTCGGCTCTGGAGTCTGAGTTGACCATTTGTAACGGTGCACTAACGTTGTTAAGTATTCTTGTGACCACCGTCGCCAAAACGTTTGCATCATACGTTGCGTTAGTTGCCATCTACGTAAGCTACCGATGTTTGATGATTCAAAGTTGTAATCTGGGACCGTTAGTAAAGATTCCCCCACTAGGAAATGTCCAGGAGTTAAAGCATCGTATCCCTCTGATTCGGTATCTGCCCGTGATAATGGTCGTGAATTTAAACACGCCTCGATCTGCCCCAGAACAGTTGATAACTCCTCATACGTTAAAGTTGTTTCTCCAATCACCCTTTTTAGGTGAAATTTTACCGCTTTCACTCCAGCCTCCCACAACCCCCCAAAGTTAGGTGAAAGAGGAGGTATAAAGTGCCATGTTGTGCCTAAAGTGGCCAAGCTGTGTGCCACGTCTTTCGCTATCGCAGATTTTTCTGCAGAGAACATGCATACTAGTTCTTTTGAAGCGCCCACAAAGTTAGTTCCGTTATCGCTCCAGATATCTGTGCAAGGTCCCCTGCGAGAAATGAATCTCTTGAATGCCGCAAGAAATCCTTGAGTGGTTAGGTCACTAACCACTTCGATGTGAACGGCCTTTGTTGCCATACAGACAAACAGGCAGATATAGCCTTTGTATGCATGTTGCCCACGACCCTTGGATGTCCTTATGTTGATTGGACCAGCATAATCCACTCCACTACACTTGAATGGTCTCGTTGGCGTAACTCTGGCAGTTGGTAATTGTCCCATCAGTTGTGTTGATGAGACCGCGTTATACCGAGTGCACTTGACACACTTTCGGACACAAGCTTTTACCAGATCTTTAGCGCCAAGAACCCAGAATTTAGATCTCAAAAAAGTCAACATGAGCTGAGCACCCCCGTGGAGTGTTTTCGCATGTGCGTCAGCCACCATCAAATTAGTCAATACTGACCTCTTTGGGATCAAAATAGGATGCTTCTGGTCTTCAGATAAAGATGATCTATCCAATCGGCCGCCTACTCTTAATATTTGGTTACCATCTAAGAATGGATTTAATGATTTTAATGGACCCTTGAGCTTCGTTGGTTTTCCATTATCCCTGTCTTCCAATCCTGATAACTCTTCGCTGAAATATTTCTTCTGACATTCTCTTATAGTAACTTCTGTTGCTTCTCTTAATTCTTTTGCTGATAAAAACCCATTTTCCCTGTTTTCTTTTTGTGTTAAAAATCTTCTACAGTACGCTATGACCCTAATCATCTTACTCATGCTAGAAAACCGTTCCCAGAATCCTTCTTCGAATGTTACCAAATGAACCTTGGTTTCTTCTATGCTGGTCTCTTCGTTTGGTAATCTGTGGTAAATGACGTTACTCTCATGCAGAATATCTGGACCCTTGAACCATAGCACGTTTCCAATAAGCTCTGTTGGTTTCAAGCCTCGTGATGCGCAATCCGCTGGGTTTTGTTTGGATCTGATATGAGACCATTGCTGGGAGTCGATTGTTGTTAAGATTTCCGAGACTCTGTTGGCCACAAACGTTTGCCAGCGACTTGGGTGACTATTGAGCCAGGCTAACACGATCGTTGAATCAGTCCACGCGTGAAGGTGTTCCAGATCGATTTTCATCACTTCCGCTACTTCTACCAACAACCTTGTTACCAAAACCGCTCCACATAGCTCCAGTCTTGGTATCGACACTTGTTTTATTGGTGCAACCTTTGTTTTCGCTGTGACCAAGTTTACGTGGATCTGCCCTTGCTCATCAACCACACGCATATAGACCACTGCAGCATATGCTATCTTTGACGCGTCGGAAAACCCATGCAGCTCAACCAGCCTATTCTTCTCAGATGTTTGGATCCAACGTGGTATGTGCAACAGGGATAAATTTGGTAAGTCGTTTCGGTGAGCTAGCCACTCTTCTAAAATTTTGCTTGGTACTGTTTCATCCCAATCCGTTCCTGAAATCCAAAGCTTTTGGATGATAGCTTTTGCAACAATCACACTAGGTGCAACCCATCCTAGTGGATCAAACAATCGCGCAATATCTGATATAATTTTTCTTTTTGTTACAGGTTCTTTTAACTCCGTCAGCGTCACCGTGTACTGAAATGCATCTATCGTCCGATTCCAGGTAAGCCCTAATAGTTTCACTACCTCGTCTTCTTTTAGTTGTAATCCTTTTTCCTCTCCAATACCTTCCCCATTTTGCTTTATCTCTTTCAACACCTCTTCGCTGTTACTTGTCCACTTCTGTAGTTCAAAACCTCCCTTAAGTAGTAACCCGTTCATTTCCTTGTAAATTTGTACCGCTGTTTGTACAGTTTCACAGCCTGTGAGTAGATCGTCCATATAAAAATCGCTTTTTACTTTTGCAGCTGCAGCTGGATAGTCTGCTCCTTCGTCATGAGCCACCTGCTGAAGTACTTTGACTGCCAAATATGGTGCTGATGCCGTGCCAAACGTTATTCTCAACAAACGAAGTTCTTCTGCTTTTGCCGCTGCTTGATCGTCTTTCCACAGGATGCGCTGAAAGTCTACATCTCTTGCTGCTACCTTTACCTGCCTATACATCTTAACAATGTCGGCTGACAAGCAAATGCGATGCCGTCTCCAGTTGATTAGAAGGTGTCGGAGCTCCGGTTGTAAGGTAGGTCCCACCATTAGCAGATCGTTTAGTGACACACCGTTCTCTCCCTTACAGGACGCGTCGAAGACAATGCGGAGCTTTGTGGTGTCTTTATCATTTCTGATGACCGCAAAATGCGCCAAGTAAGTTGCGTTAGCGGTTCTAGCTTCGTTCTCGGGTATCTTCTCCATATGACCAAGTTGTAAGTATTCGTCAATAACTTCTTTGTATTTAACTTTCATTTCATTGTCTTTGCTCAGCTTTGCTAATAGTAGATTTAACCTTTTTTGTGCTATCCTTTTTGTGTTTTCTGCTTTCAGATCCAGTTCTTCAGATTTAAACGGCAGTCGTACTATGTACCGTCCCTCTTCATCTCTGATAGTTGTGTTTGCGAAGAACTTCTCACATTGCTTTTCTTCTTCGGTAAGTTTCAAATTGCTGTTAATTTTAGGATCAGCTTCTAATTCCCAAAATCGCTTAAGTTGTGTATCTTCCACGCAAGTATGCATAGCTACTAGTTTATCTTTCTCCTCGTTATTCTCTTGATCTGACACTATCCCTGATAGAATCCACCCAAGTGTGGTATTCTGTGCTAAAAGTGTCCCCTTTGGATTTTTCTTTATTCCCTCCTGTACTACCTGACCGTAGACCGCAGCACCGAGCAACAAGTCTATTTTGTTCGGTACATCATATTTGGGGTCAGCTAGTGGAATGTTGCCTAAAATCCAATCCGCCGCAACCACCTTCTTGCTCGGAAGAAGTGTAGTTATAGATTTCAACACATAGACGTTAAGATTTAGACTAACATTTTGATTATAGATAGATTTGATTGTTATGTTAACCATTGAGTTAGAAGAAGCACTCGTGCATCCTCCTACCCCAGAGATCACTCCCCGTACTGGAATCCTTTTCAGACCCAAATACTGAGCGGTTGCTTCGGTGACAAAGGATGCTTGTGACCCTTGGTCCAACAACGCCCTGATGATACGAGTGTCTCCGTTGCTAGATTGTGCTCTTACGAGAGCCGTTGCTAATAGGACCTGGCTGCTAGGAGCCATTCCTCCCGATGCGAAACAAACTACTGGAGCAGCTGTTTCCCCTGATACATTTCCCGTGTTTGGCCCTTCCCCTTCTGTTTGAGTTGGTGAATCGTTAAGATGTAGATACGTATGATGCCTACGTCGGCACTTGCGGCATGTCATCACGCTTCGACATTGCGCGGCCCTGTGGTTGTCGCCTAGACAGTTGAAACACACATTTTGTTTTTCGACAAAATCCCGTCGGGCCTGTACCTCTGCGCTCAAAAAGGTTTTACAATGAGCCAATTTATGTGACTCTTGACAAAATTTACATGACAAATTATTGTTTGATTCCTCAGATACATGAAATGATTTTTGTGGATGTTGTGGCTTAGATTTGTTGCTGTTCGATCCTGAGTCTACGAACTCCAACGCGCGAAATCGGTTTATTAAAAAGTCTTCAAATGATTTCCACGTAGGAAGCTCCGTTGTGCTAGCGCTTTTTAACTCCCACTGCTTTCGAGACTCATGATCCAACTTCAGCGATATTGTATAGACAATGATAGTGTCCCATCCAGATACATCCACCCCTAGACTAGATAGTCCTCCCAAACATTCAGACGTGGTGTCGAGTAATTCCCTAATGGCCCTAGAAGATTCAACAGTCGAGGTTGGTTGAGTGAGCAGTCTTTTGAGAATGGTGTTGCACAAGTAGCGCTTATTATTGTACCTTGCTTCTAGCATGTCCCAACATCGCTGATAATTATCTGATGTTAAACTGATATGCCTAACTAGTTGCTCTGCTTCACCGCTCAATAAACCTTTCAGATACTGCATTTTCTGCACATCTTCCATATCTGAATCATGGACTAGAGACACGAACAGGCCCCGAAATGCAATCCATTCGTTATACGTTCCAGAAAACTTTGGGATAATGATTTTTGGGAGCTTTGCATTACTTCCCTTTTGAGCGTTAGTGTTACCAGAGTTGCATTCCATGATCCGCTTCGGTTCCCTAAACTTTGACAAGACCTGCTTTAAATCGCACTTATATTCGACATAGGTTTCCTCAGTTGCACTGTATACATCTTTTTCTATATATGAAGAAGCCTTAAGCTCGGTTGGTTTACATGATTTTAAAATTTCGGTATGATTTTTTACGAAATCCTTCCAGGATTCTTCTAGCGCTTGCAGCCTTGACTCTGCGTAATCTTTAGTTAGACGCTCTTTTGGTGACTTTTTAAAGTTAGTTTTAGCTTTGGTTATGCGCTCACTAGAATTTTCCTGAAGGAATAGTAATGATTCCATTGTTTAATCTTTGCCAAAATACAATTTAATTTTTAGAAAATCGAAATTAAGATGTATGAATTTTACAAAAATCCAAAATTTTCTAAGTGTTTGAGAATTTAAATAATGAAATTGAAATTTGGGCATAGGTTCCCCGTCTGAACGTTTTTCTTAAAATTATTCTAAGTCTAAAGTAAGCAAATTCACAATTTTAAAGTTATTTTAGCTAAGCAAATAGAGTTCAAAATGGCTTTACGTTAAATTCACTAGATAAAAATAAAAGTTCAATTTTTATATCACCAAATTGCTGTTGATCCTTCCTTGGAACTGCTGCTGCCCGATGATTGATTCCTCCGCTGCTGGCCGCGTACCAAGCTACCCTGAGCTGGTCTGTTGCTGGCCACCCTTCCTCCGGCTGTTGAACCACTAGCCTCCTCCTGGGCTAAGTGATTGCTGATCGTGAGCTAATTTTTGTTTGAATTAGTTCCCCTTGTTGCCGCTGTGACGTCACAGGCTCAAACTTGAAACCCCACCAATAGATACGCTCGTTCGATGAGTCACACAACTCGCGTCGCGGTCGCGTGCGACTAAACTCGATCGAACCCGACTCGAAGGACCAGAATGTACGACTTGCATACAGGATCCGTTTCAAGTGGGAGTGAGGATAGGAATCCGATATCAAAAACACAGAGGCACAATCATAGATTTATTGCCTGGACTGCTTGTTGGAGTACATACAGTTTGGTTCAGTTCAAAAAACTAATTATCTCTATTTCTACCGATTGCAGACCGCGCGTTTTCGTCAGCGCGATCTACAATCGGTACAATTTTTGGGGCGCCATCTAGTTTTGTTTTCGGAACCTTTTTATAGTTGAACATAGACCATTAAACACTAGTTAAAGTTTGGTGATTATTTTTTGACGCATTGACTCAATATGCCAATTTCACAACCCCTCATATTCTTGGAATTTTACATACAAAACACATTTGTGTTGACCACAAAAAGGTCAACCATGCTTCGACCCCCCATGACCCCCACTATTCCCTCACCTTTACTATGCCTGTGTAGCGGCACGTCGCTATCCCAGGAGTCGTCGCCGTGCCTCGGCCCCCCATTACCCTCATGACCCCCCTCATGGCCCCCCGGCTCAGCGCGAGGTACTCGTGCCCTGAGTCCGTGAACTCGGCGTGAAGTAGTAGCGAGGGGTTCAGAATCTGATTCTGACGAGTCTGCATCACCGTTCATTATTTTTACTGGAACAAAGAACCATAGAATGGAAACCGAGTATTTTGTGTCAATATATCTATCTATCCTTACTAATATTATAAATGCGAATGTAACTCTGTCTGTCTGTCGCGCTTTCACGCCAAAACTTCTAAACCGATGTAATGAAATTTGGTATACAGATAATCTAGAGCCTGAGAAAGGACATAGGCTACTTTTTAAAGCGAAAAAAGAGTTGGACGGGGTTGAAAGGAGGGATAAAAAGTTGACGTGACCTCTCAAAACCGAAAGCAGCCGTCTGGTACGAGGTTCATCGTATGCTGGTGACAGATATTTTGGTGGAAAGTTTCGCACACGTAACGTGTATCAGATAGTTATAAATGAAAATGAAAAGTATTTAGAATGTATGTCAAAGTTAGGTATGATAGACACAGTATGACATAAATGAAAAAAATATAGGAAAAAATCACCATTTCTTTGTCTCCGCGGTCTGTGAGACCGTCTAGGTCGATCCCGTTCCGTCCTTCGTTCCGGTCTCCTATCCGGTCTCCGTTCCGGTCTTCTATCGGGCCTTCGATCCGTTCTTCTATCTGTTCTTGAAAACCGTTCTACACAGAGTGCTTCAAATAATGCCGATAGTCGAACTGTCATTGAGAATATCTGAAAGTTTACACGTTATTGTAATGTTTGAATTTATAAAAGTAAACCCACCACTGTTTGCGGACTGAGAAGTCAAAAAAAATAAAAAATAAGGGAGGTATTGAAGACGCACGTTTGACGTGAGACCGGCGGAGCGGCGCTTAAAGAAGACCATTGTGACATCATCAAAATAGGTCTCTGAGACGTGGAGTCTGTAAATTGCGAGATTTCAGACGTGGATTCTGTGAGATGTAAGGTCTCTGAGACGTAGTGTCTGTAAAGGTGAGTCTGTGTTACATAAAGCTTTTGAGATACTGGGAGGTCTGTGGGGTCTGTGAGACACTTACCCGACTGCGCTTGTTGGTGTTGTAGAGTCGACTGTTGCTGAAGACGAGTCTCATATCGGTACAGAATTGCTCTGCGCTGGTATATTCCCTTCTTGCTAATCGCTGTGCCACTGTTCCTAGGTCCATTGGATTTGTTACTACTATGTGGTAATCTGAGTATAGAAATTGATTATTATTGATTGGGTTTGAGTAGAAAATAGCTCTTGTGTGCTAAATATAAAATATAAAATGTGTGCTAAATAACAAATTCGGTCCACTTTTGGTAACATTTTACAATAATGATTGACCACATAATTTTCATATTTTTTAATGTAAATACGCGTAATTCTTAAAAGTCGTAGAACTAAGTAACCCCTTCATTCATATTCAACTGTCATTTTAGCGCTGCTTTAAAAAATGCTCTATCATTGTCACTTGCATGACAACGACAAGAGATGACAACAGATATAGCAATAATTTTAGTTAGTTCAGTTTTAGAAGACCAATATGAATATACCCTAGTGTCTAACCTGGGGCCTGTTCCTGAGACACAGGACTGCGGAAGGGCTCTGCGTCTCCGGATGACATCACTTCCATGAGGATGCCTTCGCATGCCGTCACCCATTCCGTGTTGTCCCGACCGCGGCGACGACGAGACTGAAACATACGCACTTTTATTAAAAACTAGCTGGTGCCCGCGACTTCGTCTGCGCAGGATTAGGAGTTTGCAATTTGGTGTGCGAAATCTTCGCGTTTTTCTGAAGAGTTCGCGTCCGGTTGGATCCCATTGTCTTTTCAAGATACAATGTAGCCTATGTGTTAATCCAGGTCACGGACAATATATATTCTAAGTTTCATCTAAATCGGATAAGTAGTTTTTACGTGAAAGAGTAACAAACATCCATCCATACTTACAAACTTTCGCGTTTATAATATTAGTAGGAATAAGTAGGATTAGTAGGATAAGTTCAGCTTACTGAAAATCCCCAGACCAAAGCTCCCAAATCGAAATTCTGGGTCAAACCCCCCAAAACCGATCCTGGTTCCGTAATGTCTATATAGTAAGGAGTAGTCGGTGGCAAGGGGTAGTGAGTAGGTACCTTGGTATGTCTGTGTTGCGAGGCTAAGGGCTCATCGTCAGACGAGCGGTACGCGGCTGATAGCTCGTGGTACTTAGACATAACATCTGCGTCTCGCCATCGACTGCAAAAACAACATCTATTAACTCGTATGTCTTTCCCGCGGGGCTAGGATGCGCGAGCGAGATATTGTCTTCTCGTCCTGTCAAAATGAAGGCATTTTGCACCAGTTTTGAAACAAGTTTTCTAACCAAAAAATTTGCATTGGTATAAGTTTTGGTATAAGTTTAATTTATCGCATTGGTATAAGTTTTTTGGTCAGAAAACTTGTTCGGATCAATGTGATATTTTTACTGAACCTTTGCATTGTTATTCTCTCGAACCTAAAGCTCTGCAATTTCACATAATTACATTTATATTATATCTTCAAAAATGTTGAAATGTGCGAGCGAGAGGGTTGTCTGCCTTATACATACGCCTTAATACAAAAAAGTACATAATATTACCTGATAATGTGTAGTAGTAGATCAGTGAGTAGCCTTGCTTGTCGTACGATGGCTGCGTGCGGGTCGTTGAATCGTTCCGCGTTACTCGCCAGGTAACGTACATCGAACTGCGCCGCCGCGGTGCGACGGTAGAACTAAACATACAAACACAGCTCAGTTTGTGGATCGTGAGTTCGATTACCACTGAGAACAAACATTTTAGACAGGCGTCACGGCTCAGTCGGTGGTAGCTCTGCCTTCCGTGCTGAGGGTCGTGGGTTCGATCCCCACCGAGAACAAACATTTGTGTGTGGCAAACATAGATGTTTGTTCTGTGCCTGGGTGTTACTATGTATTATAAGTATGAATTACAAAAAAAAGTATTTAAGTATTCTATCAGCAATTTAGTTTCCATAGTACAAGCTCTGCTTAGTTTGGGACTAGAGAGCGTTGTGTGTAATGTACAAGAATATTTATTTATTTATTTATTTTATTTAATGTGTAAATGACATGATGTTTTCCATCACCGACCGGTGTTGGTTCTCACCAGGTTGTCGAAGCGCGCTCTGATGGTGGCCAGATCGACCGGGTAGGGTACTATCCGCGCATACGTCGGGTACTGCTGGAGATCCACTGGAGCCAGGAATGGCTCAGCAACTGATAACGTCATCACCTGCAAACAACACCTAGACTAAACAAGAATTCATTTGTAAAAAAATAGAATGATAACCGCAATAGAATGATAACCGCTCCATGCAGTTTCCCCGCGCGCGGGATCTAACGGGACGCGAACGAAGTCGTGGGCGGAAGCTAGTAATATGACATACCTGTCCTATATGTTGTGCGATGGCCCGGCAGGCGGCGCCTCTGTCGCCACGTGGCGGCCACTCGTCCGGCTCCGCCTTGTACAGCACGGCCTCCAACTCGTGAGGCAGCACTGGCACCGCACCGCCCGCTGAACTCGGCAACCTATACATAAACACAATGTTGGTGGGTTACTCTCGAACACAGTTCCAAACCGGATCCATAGATTTTTACAGAAGTCCTGACGACATCTGACGAGATCTGTCAAATTCCGTGAATCCGGATTGGAACTGTGGTCGAGAGTAACCCATTTGTTCAAAACACAATGCTGTTCATTCTGTTTAAGCATTTCTATAAACTCCCGTGTGTTCCCGAATTACTATAATTTGGAAGTTTTCAAGAGTAGAGTGAATAGGTATCTTCTAGGTAACCATGTGTGCTACATCGTCGACCACATCATTGCTTAACATCAGGTGAGATTGTGGTCAAACGGTTGCCTATCTATATATATAAAAATGTTATGTTGGTTTGTGTACGCTTCAAAAACTCAAAAAGTTCTGCACTGATCGAGCTGAAATTTTAACATGATATTTTTTTTATCTATTTTTTGCACAGCGCAGCGTGGCAGGGTAAATACCCGTAGGAAGCCGGGGCGACCCGCTAGTATTGTATAAAAAATATTAAAAAAAACCAAATTCTAATTCGTCGTGGGGGAATAAGATCTGCACTGACGTCCCGCGTTGGGGTGTATTGTGCATTGTCCCCCTGCTGACCTCACCCCGACCAGCACAACTCCTTAAAGTAACGGAGTAGGACTTTGGGTTGATGACAGTAATGTTCCAGCATCCCCGATGATGTTGTGAATGCAATAGTTCCTAAACTGGTACAAAATGCTTACATTTTGACAGAACAACATGACAAATATCTCGCGTGCGCATCCTAGGCCTGCTACAGTCCCATTTTGGATCTATCTATACTAATATTATAAAGAGGAAAGATTTGATTGTTTTTTGCATTGAATAGTCCCGAAACTACCGGACCGATTTGAAAAATTCTTTCACCATTGGGAAGCTACACTATTCCTGTGTGACATAACCTATATTATATTTTCAAAAAGATTAGGGATCCATACTAAAACTCCAATAATTGTAACCCTTCAACTTTCTAAACCAAAAGCCGCCTTTGGCACGAGGTTCATCGTATGCTGGTTGACAGATTTTTTGGTGGAAACGTTCGCACGCGTACGAAGACGCGGGTATCAGCTAGTGTATTTATAAAAATAACAAAATAAATATTTTCTATTTCTATTTCTACTAACCTTTCCGGATCAATAGGCTCCAGATCCCAAGGGCTAAGGCGTTCCACTTCTCCGTTGTCCCACTGCACCCTCAGTGATAGGAAGTGCGAGGCGGCCTCCTGCGCCCAGGCGAGCGGCGCGGGGGCGGCCGCGGGGGAGGCCGCGGGGGCGGGGGCGGGGGGGGACACGCGCTCCAGCACTATACCCGTCCACCACGAATCATCTATCATGCAACGGAATCTGTAACGGTACGGTCAACTATAGATAGATAGATAGACTGTAGACATGTGTAAGTAATGCTATTGATACATTACGCGTAATAGTACCCGACCGCGTACTGTAGCATCACACATCACACTATACATGACTCATGACTCCCACCCACCGCGAGCTGCGCGCTGTTCTGTGTTCGGTCGGATAGCTCTATCTCTATGCTCTATTCGCGCAAGTGAGAGAAAGCTAGTTCAATCGCACGCGCTCTCGCCGCTTGATTGAATTTTGATTTAGAACCGTATTGTAGACATAATAAGGTTGATTTTTTTTAACATCACATTAGAACTCGCTATCTCATGTAATGATTATCAACAGCTATTGCACCCGACAAAAACGCACAAGTGATAGTGATAGTGCGTCTGACGCAGTCATCTCAGGTGATGTTTAAGGTGATGTAATAGTGTGATATCACTCGGTGCGAAAGGTAATGCTATAATCACATTACTTTTCAAAGCACTGTTTTGCGCATGTCTAATAGACTAGCTTTATCCTACTTCCTACTTCACTACATAGTATAAAGCAAAGTCGCTTCCCACGTCGGTCCTAATGTCTCTATGTATGTATGCTTAGATCTTTAAAACTACACAACGGATTTTGATGCAGCTTTTTTTAATAGATAGAGTGATTCAAGAGGAAGGTTTATATGTATAATACATCATCATCATCATCATCACTGCATTGCACCCGTGCGCAGCCGGGGCGGGTCGCTAGTCTATTATAAATAAATAAATATTCACGAACATTTAATTATGCAACGGAATCTGTAAGGGAAAGATTAACTATAGATAGATAGATATCTCTTTATTGTTCACAGGAATCATCTATCATGCAACGGAATCTGTAAGGGTAAGGTCAACTATTAGATAGAGAGATAACTCTTTATTGTCACAGGAAACATTTATCATGCAACGGAATCTGTAATGGTAAAGTCAACTATAGCATAACTGTGACCTTGAAGTGCTCGTGGCTAGGCTTGCTCAGTCAATCTTCACCGATTATCTAAGTCAAGCGACGTTCTGCGCGGTCACTATTTGGACGGGTGACCGTTAGTGGCATTTACATCGGAGCACTTCCGTGCTTCGGAGGGCACGTTAAACTGTCGGTCCCGGCTCTAGCAGTCGTTAAGACTACCATCCAAATTTCATACCTATAGGACTTATAGTTTAGGCTGTGCGTTGATTCTAAGTCAGCTTCAAAAGAGTTTTATATATATTGACTAGTATATATTGATGATTTTACCTGTCTCCTTGACTCCACCTTCTCCTGGTAGCAGCATCAAACTGTTGCCTTAGCACGAGGAAGTCGATGACGTCAGGCATGTCGTGGTACCGCACCGTGAACGAACGGGATCTTCCTTCTCCCTCGCACGCGAGCCGGACGCACGCGATCCGGGGCGGTTTTATAACATACTTGATGCCGACTACTTTTACTAACTCGCATTCCTGCGGAATGTTTAAATGATGTCAAATCCCAAAAATTATACCTACGGCCTTAGAGCCTGTGCACAAGACGTTTTTTTAAACGCACAGACAACGCGCGTGTCTCGAACACGCGTTTACTGCGCTGTAAACGCGCGTTTTTATACGTAGCATAGGTACAAGACTGCGCTTGAACCACGTCTGAATTGCGTTAACGCGCGTCATCTGCAAGGCTTCTGCGGGCCTTCTGCGTTTAAAAAACGCCGCCGCGTGCACAGGCCCTTAGGGAGTCTTTTCCACTGTAAGGTCAAAGTAAGGAATAAGTAAATACTCACATAAACTTGTGTGCGCTCCCACGGTTTGTCTCTCGGATTTATTTTGTAGAGATCTTTCTCAGCAACCGCTTCGAAGTACCTTTGGTGGCCCTAACACATAAATACAATGAGAAAAAGGGATATGAGATTTACGTCGAAGATTTTAACATTTTTGAAGGAAGATATTCTGCGATCTTGTAAATTATTACATTATTGCCAAAAATGTACGAAGTCACAGATTTTTTCGCACTCACACTAAACATTTTTTTTAGGGAGTAGTCCTAACCATTTGGCACTGGTAACGCTATCGCTCTATTTATTTATTTCTTTATAGAAAAACCGAACAGCACATAACATAGATTAGGTACAAAAATGGAAACAGTAGGCCAATTAAAGGTTTTCACGAGTAGAAAATAAATAGATACATACAAAATGTGAACAAAACATAAAAACAATAAGGTAGTAAGAGCAGAATGATAAGAAAGTAAAAACGTTTTGACAAAGAGTATAGAAAGGAAAAAGGTTTAGTGTTAGGTCTAGTAAGAGCCTCATTATGAAACACACTCACCACTCTGAAGTACAAGCAATGGTCTCCCATCTGTGGGTGGTAGGGCGCCTTGCGCGGCGCCACGCTGGTGACCCACTCACCCGGCCGGTACGCCTCCGGCAATGTATCCACCACGGGAGAGCCGCCGCCTGTACTCGCTTCTGCCACTAACCTGACCAAATATATTAGTTAACAAATCAATTATACAAATTCAAAAGCCGCGTTGACACGATCAGAGTCCGCTCGGACCGAGTGCACTCCGATTTTTACTTGGACGCTGCTCTGCGCGGTCACTACTACGATGGGTGAGTGTTAGTGGCATTTATATCTGAAGGCTTCTGTGCTTCGGAGGGCACGTTAAACTGTCGGTCCCGGCTCTAGCAGTCGTAATACCACGTTTACACTGTGCCCATGCCGCTGCCGGAATTATTGCCACAGAAACATCGCCTTTATTCTCACTAGGGAACAAGGGCATGAACTTGGGCCTAGAGCCGGGACAGAGGCATTATCGTGTTAACACTATGCTCGTGCACTTCCCTGCCGACTGCGGCATAGTGTGAACACAACATTAAGCCGTGACGGAGGCCCTAAGGTGAACTAAAAACTCGTTCAACAGAGTTGGCCAGTAAGTCATACGAGCTTGCTTGGTTACCTGTCGGGGGGCGCTGGGGGCGCTGGAGGGGCGCGCACGGCGGCGCGCGGGGGGGAGTAGCGCTGCGGGCGGCGCCGCGACCGCGCCGGGGGGGCGCCAGCCTCCCAGTCAGAGTACTGAGACGATGACGAACTGCAAACAAACATTGTGACAGGCGTCATGGCTCAGTCGGTAGTAGCTCTGCCTTCCGTGCTGTGGGTCGTGGGTTCGATCCCCACCGAGAACAAACATTTGTGTGTTGTACGCATAGATGTTTGTTCTGTGTCTGGGTGTTTCTATGTATTATAAGTATGTATTTACAAAAAAAAAAAAAAAAAGTATGTTTGTATTCTATCAGCCATCTAGTTTCCATAGTACAAGCTTTGCTTAGTTTGGAACTAGAAGGCGCTGCGTTAAGTGTCCGTGAATATTTATTTTATTTATTTATTGTATACTACATCCTCAGCACGAATAAATATATAATTAAATCTCCTCACTAGCAGTACGACCTATCTGAAAGTAGCATCAGTGACGGAGAAAATGAGAAGCGACAGGTTAGCATGGTATGGGCATATTGGGCATGTCATGCGGAGGAAAGACTCCGTTTGGTGACTCCGTTTGGGCTTTTCGAATTCTTATACATGTCTTTTGGGTTGAGCCGCGCACCCTGGACGATTCTTTCAGCGTTCGATTTACGAGGTCCAATTTTATCAAGTGACAGAAGAGTCTATATCAGTACACCTTCACCTGTCAAATTTAAACTACAACTTATTTTTATTTGCTCACATTTGCAACAATCACTGTATATTATTATTATGTTATTTAAAATTAATTTTAACTATTCATTGTTATGATTTTTACTTATAGCGAATAAATGATTGTCTATGTCTACGTCAACTGCAAACGATTTTCTCCATACAAAAATGCAAATCTACAGATTGCAGATCACTTAATTATAATAAGCTGTGTTTCTATGTAAAAAAAAATGACTTACCTAGACGGCTCGGTGAGATCTAGTGATGAATGCGAGGAATGCGTCGAGTGATCCGACCTCGCCGACGCGGACGCGGACAGACGGACGGACGAATCAGACGAGTCACTGCACGGCTCTGATTCCGGAGGCTCGTCCACTCGTGCTATCTGTCAGTTATAATTCAACTATTATTACCAATACAATCCCGGGACAATCCCGGCACTATCCCGGGATCCCGAGATTAACTGTAGACAATACCGAAATCCCGGGTTTAGAAAAATCGACCAGGATCGAATCCTCTAGTAGTGTATGATAGAAAGTTCTCTTGGTACGCCGCCGCCAGTCTCTTGAGAGTCTGTTTATAGAGAACTCTCAAGGGTGTGTATACTACCGATAGTCCCTAGTCTAAGAGTCTGGTTATCTCAGTAGCAATGTATGTGAGTTAGGGTGTGAGGGTGTGTGGAGGTGAGTGTGTGGAGAGTGTTTGGGTGTATACCGTGGTGTGTCGTCGTGGCGGGCGCGGTGCGCGAGCGCGGCGTGCGCGTGGCGTGACGTCAGGCGGCGCCGTGTTTATCATCAAAGGACGTCGTCGCATTTCACGACGGTACCACGACTGCTCCATTGTGTTTAACTCTGCGCTGGAAAGGGTATACACGTTTTGTGATGTCAATAAACAAGTACATACATTCTTAGATATTTTTTTTAAACTAGCCGCGGTGTTGCTCGCGTTTTAGAACCTTTAGAGTGTGACTTTTCAAAATTCCTATCCTAGTGCACCCCTACACTATATAAGGATATTACCCTCCAAATTTCATACCTCTAGGACCTATGGTTTAGGCTGTGCGTTGATTATCAGTCAGCCTCAAAAGAGTTTTATATATTTAGAAGAAAGATATAGGCAACAGAATGGTTGCCAAGGGATGCCTGTAGACCAAGAGGCAGACCACTCGCCCGATTGTCAAATGACATCATAGGAATCACTGGACAAGACTCGCAAAGGACCGAAAAGAATAGCGTAATAAAGAGGAGGCCTATACTCAGCAGTCATGATAGGCAACTGTTTGACCACAATCTCACTTGACGATGATTCTTGATTAAACCAAGATTTGGCGTAGTTTAAGCCGTCTACGTAAATATTTTCATGCAGATCAGAGTAGTAGTTGAAAATGTCTATAGACAACATAGACCTATAGGCGCCCATCTAGAAACACCACGATTTTACATTCAAGTTTTACATATTATGTTAAAACACTAACTTGCATGGAATAGTTTTCTCTCCATTTCCTAGCCAACATTTTCTAAGCCCTAGTTCATTCATCCCCCGAAAAACAACATCACTACAAAATACTGTACCCTTTTTGACCTAAAGTCGGATTTAATTAACCCCACATACCTGGTCTCCTCAATCTGCTCTCTATGTTTGTCAGCTAGAGGGGGTACCATGGCTCGTGTGTGGGTAGGTAACAGAGGCTCCCCCCTCTGCCACGAGCCAGCTGTGTGTCTGACCCCTTCGTTTCGCCAAATGCCCCTGGTTTCTAAGCCCCCCCAGCCATTTTCACCTGGGATTAAATAGCGTATTCTAGAATGGTAATGGTACTCGTAAAAAATTTACTACTATATCCTGACTTGTACTGATTTGGACCAGTGGAGCTATCTATAAATCATTTGCTACGGTTTATAGATAGCTCAACTGTTTCATGTGTATTTTGGAAATATTGTAAATAGTGTAAAAAATTCTGTGGTACAGCGGGGCTAGGATGCGCACGCGAGATATTTGTCTACTAGTTCTGTCTAAAATGGAAGCATTTTGCACCAGTTGTTGAACTATTGCATTACCTGTGGTAGTCTTGGTCGATAAAATGCAGAAATGTCAAAAGTTGATTCAAAGCCGCGTTTCGATAACATTATCACAGATAATGCAATAGTTCAAAAACTTGTGCTATATCTCGCGTGCGCATCCTAGCCCCGCTGGTCAAAGTTCTAGTACAAATGTTTCAAAGTACAAGTGTGTCTTACTTAGCACAATTGTTTTATAGTACAGTTGTGTAGTTTTTTATTTATTTATTTATTCAATAAGGGTATCCAACAAGTGGCACCTGTTATTGAAAAAGTGAGGAGTGGTAGATTAGCATGGTATGGACCCGTAATGAGGAATGAAAGTCATAATACGAAAAAAATTATGAATATGAGTGTGTGGCTGGGTATGCAAGTAGAGGAAGACCGAAGAAGAAGTGGTTGGATTGTGTGAAAGAGGATATGGATGTGATTCAGAGTTGACGAATGATAGGAGTGAGTGGAAGAAGAAAACATGTTGTGCCGACCCCACCTAACGTGGGATAAGGGCAGGGAAATGATGATGATCCAACAGAGAAGACACATGAAAATACAAGGTCTAAGGGTTTCTCTAATCATAGGATATCACAACATGCAAGTTAGTACAAGTCTCACCTGGGGGCGACCGTTCAGCCGCTAAGACCTGGATCATGATATCGATCCTGTTCCTCGCGGCGTCAGTGTGCGGGATCAGTTGGCTGAGCGTGAGGTTCTCCCTCCCGGGCACCAGGCGCTGGAAGGCGGGGGGGTGGGGGGCCCCCTCCACGTCCACCAAGAACGGGGGGGGCATCAAGTGGGGGGGCGTTTCAGTTTGTTCGTCTAGAGCACCGCCTAGCGCGTCGCGAACTGAAATGAATTTGAAACTGCCACTGTCATCCATATTACAATACTAGCCGATACCCGCGACTTCGTACGCGTGCGAAACTTTTCACAAAAATATCGTTACCTACCAGCATACGATGAACCTCGTAGCAAATGCCTGCTTTTGGTTTAGAGAGTTCAAACTGTATGAAAAAACAGTTTGAACTCTTGTGTTTCATTTCAATAAAATATATGCTATGTTTCCGGAAAAGGGGCTTCCGAATGGTATAAGTTTCGTTGAAATTGGTCCAGTAGTTAAGGCGTGATCCGCGAACAAACAAACAGATAAACAGACACTCGATTTTCAGAATCAGAATCGTTTATTTAATAGATCTGCAGTTTATCCAGATCTTTAATTTTAGTTTTTGGCTTTTTTACGGTTTTATAATAATATATTAGAATAAAATCTTAGTCAAACTGAGCATAAAGCCCCTAAACCCGGCCCAGAACAACTCCTCAACCAAAAATCTCTATGGTAAGGGCACGCAATCGGCTACGTCCCGACCAGACGACGCTGTAGCTAGTAAGAAATAGAACTTAACATAAAGGTGCAGACTATGCCCTGCAGTGACACTCACCTAGAGGTCGATAGTCAGTGTGGTAGAACAGTTCAGTTGGCAATGTCTTCAGCAACCGATGTCCTTGTCCTAAGCCTAACAATAACAGATGTCCGTGACTGTCAGAGGCTGCTAAAGCGGCACCATTAGCCGACCATTTTGCGTCGAAAATGGCGCCGTCACCCTGGAAAAAGTGAAACTTGGTAAATACCCTGAAAATATGGAGAGTAAGGTGCGTATTTCGAAACAGAAATCGTTACTCATGCATATATTTGAGTAGAGATTTTGATACAAACATCTATGCTTGAGTCCGAATCAGCGCTTGAGCAGTAAATTAGCATACTGGCCTTAAGAGGTTAAGTATGCGTAAGACATTTATTGTAAATTGAAGTCTTAAGAAAACTAATTAACTTAAAACTAATTTGAAGCAAGATAACTTTTTAATAAACTTTTTGTAATGGCATTTTGCGGTTTTGCTGTGAAGTAGAGTTGGATTCGTCCTGCGGGCCTAGGATGCGCACGCAAAATGCTTACATTTTGACAGAACGACATGACAAATATCTTGCGTGCGCATCCTAGGCCCACTGATTACGTGACAAGACAAATCAAACCATTGAATTTATTTTTACTTTTATTAGCAAATGAGTTTACTCCTATTTTCAAAGACGAGTGTTGTCCGGGTAGATCTGTCCGTCGGACAGTACAATTCGGACACGTTACCTTCCCGGAAATGTAGTCTTGGTACGTTGAATGTCACCCATTTTACCGTATCAGTGAATACATGGGATGTTCATTTTCATAGTTGCACACATGATTTTTACGTTAGAATAAGAATTACTGAATTACCTACTTGCCAATTGTATCAAATTGACATGCCAATGTTATGTACGAGGGGAGGTCCAAAAGTCCGCGGAACGGGGGGGAGGGGATGCAGGTAGCTATCTTTGTTTGGTATGTCGCTAATCGGTTACTCATTAGGGTATAAACAAGTTTATTTTTAGCCCTTTCACACCACTCGTTTACGAGATATCGCCCTGTTAACAAGTCAATCCGGAAAAAAACTGCAACTATGGAGCAAATTGAGTTTCGTGCCGTTATAAAGTTCCTTACCAAGCAAGGAAAACCTCCGAAAACCATAATGAATGAGATGGGAGCCGTTTATGGTGATCAGTGCCATAGTAAAACCATGATTTACAAGTGGAATGGTCTTTTTAAACAAGGCAGAGAGTCGATTGAAGATGACTCTCGCCCAGGACGGCCGGCTGAGGTCACCACACCGGATATCGTTGAAAAAATAGAAAAATTAATATTGGAAGATGCTCGTCTGAAGAAAAAACAGCTTTCTGCAATAGTAGGAGTATCAGATACAACCATTTTGAGGATCCTACACGATCATCTTGGCATGTCAAAAGTCAGTGCAAGATGGGTGCCAAGAATGCTCACGCCGCTTCACAAGCAACAAAGAATTGAAGCGTCAAAGCACTTTTTGGAGCTGTGTAGCGAAGAATCTACCCCTGTTTTGGAGCGGATTGTTACCGGGGATGAAACTTGGGTTCATCATTTTGAACCTGAGTCCAAACAAGAGTCGATGCAGTGGCATAAAAAGGGCACACCACCCCCTAAGAAGTTTAAGGTGTCGGAGTCGGCCGGAAAGATTATGGCTACAATTTTTTGGGATTGTGAAGGAATCCTGTTGATCGACTACAAGAAAAAGGGTGTCAACATTACCGGAGAATATTACGCAAAATTATTGGAGCAATTGAAGGAAGCCATCAAAGAAAAAAGGCGGGGTAAACTGTCAAGCGGTGTGTTGCTTTTGCAAGACAACGCACCAGTTCACAAGAGCAAAGTTGCGATGGCTGCTCTAGACCGGTGCGGCTTTGAATCACTTGTCCACCCATCCTACAGCCCGGACCTTGCCCCTAGCGATTATTATTTATTTCCAAATTTAAAAAAGGAACTCAGGGGAAAAAAGTTTCAAGACGATGAAGAAGTTAAGGCGGCAATTTTGACTCATTTTGAGGGCAAGGAGAAAAAATATTTTTTTGATGGTATTCATAAGCTAATTTCAAGATCTGAAAAATGTATTAAGCTCAAAGGTAATTATATTGAAAAGGAAAAATAGTTTCATTGTTTCATTTTATTTCCAAATCCTCTATTCCGCGGACTTTTGGACCTCCCCTCGTATATAACGAAATAGTTAAATAAATAAATATCTAATATGTAGCTACCTGTCCAGGGATGTGGTTATGGTACGTAGCTATTGGGTCGGCGTTAGGGGCGTGCCACACGAATAGTTGTCCGTCGTGTCCGGCGGATAGTAGTACACCGGACAGGAAGGGATGCGCTTCTAGCACATATGCTTCATCGCGGTGCCCAAGTAGTGTGCTCACTTGGGTACACGTACGAGAACACCATACCTAGAGAAAAACTAAATGATTACGATACATAGATTACATACATGATTACATAATACTAGCTGGTACCCATGACTACGTACGCGTGCGAATCTTTCCACCAAAATATCTGTCACCACCAGAAGCGCTTGTGGCTAGCTCAGTCAATCTTCACCGATCATCTATGTTAAACGACGTTGTGCGCGGTCAGAATTTGGATGGGTGATCGCTAGTGGAATTTACATCTGAGTGCTTCCGTGCTTCGGAGGGCACGTGACAGAGGCCTTAAGGCGGCCTAAAAACTCCGTCACCAGAGTTGGCCACTAACTCATACGAGCTTGCTTGCTTACCAACATTGCACTATTGCATTTTTACGGCACCATTGATTTTTATTTCGCGTTCACCTTGTTAGTTCCTTAGAAAAAAAAATACTTTGACGCCTAGACAAAGTAACATAGTAACATACCCGTATAGTAACATAGTATCATACCCGTATAGTAACATAGTAACATACCCGTATAGTGCAGTCAGAGACGGCTGTTATGACGTATGCGTCGCTGCAGTCCCAACAAACCATCGTCACCTGAAATAACAGAAATAGACGCATAGATTTTCATATCTATTACCGCGTTCACACTATGCCTATGCCGCTGCCGGCATTATTGCCGCGGACTTATAGCCACAGCAACATCGCCTTTATTCTCACTAGGGAGCTAGGGCGTGAACTTGAGCCGGGAGCCGGGACAGAGACATGATCGTCATCACACTATGCTCGTGCGCACTTCCCTGCCCAAGTCACGTTCACACTATGCCGCAGTCTTAGTTGGGCTTGGGCAGGGAAGTGTGCAGGATAATAGTGTGAACGCGATAATGCCTCTGTATGGCATGGGCATAGTGTGACGCGGTATTACGTACAAAGTCTTCGCAGTTTGTAAATGTTACCTTGAGTCGTTTCCCGTCCTTGGGCTGTCCGGTCGGTAGCAGCAATGAATGTCGCCACTGCGTCGCGTGTAACGTCCATATAGCTGCACTACCGTCCTGTACATACCAACACAGGGAGTGTCAGGGCCAAGGTGTCATCCACATATTACGTCACACTCATCATCATCATCATTATTATCTCCTTGCTCTTCTCCCATTTTATGTGGGGTCGTCACAACATGACGTGTTCTTCTTCCATGCTCTTCTATCAGTCGTCATCTCAGTTGTCACTCCTTTCTTACCCATGTCATTCTTCACGCCATCCATCCATCTTTTCTTTACATGACATTCATTTCTCCGCATAACATGACCATACCATGCTAACCTGCTGCTCATCATCTTTTCATTCTTTAGCGCCACTTTCATACTTCCTCTGATATACTAATTCCTGATTTTATCCAATCTTGTCACCCCACACATCCATTTCAACATTCGCATCTCTGTCGCATGTACTCTTCTTTCATACGTCACACTAATTTCGTGATTTTTGACCCAATGGTATGTACATACCTTACTTCCCGACACGAATCTAAGTCCACGATGCGCCCAAGCGATACTATCGACTGCGTCACCGTGTACCGCTGTCTCTAAGATCTGTAAATGAGGCGCATACTCCATCAAACGCGCAATGTATAAAACTCTTTTGCATTGCACTCTTTTGCGCATATTTTTTTTAGTACATAAAACTCTTTTGAAACTGACTGACTATCAACGCACAGCTTAAACTATAAGTCTTAGAGGTATGTGTAGAGTAGAGGTGCACGAAAAAAGGAATTTTTAAATGTCTCTAAAGGGTCTAGAACACGAGCAACGCCGCGGGCGACGGCTAGTTATATAAGTATAAGAGTCACTCACCCGGCGAGGTCCGCTGGGTTCATGCACCGCATATAGCCTAACGTGTTGGTCCGCGCTGCCGGCCGCGAGGAATGCGCCCCCACGGGACCACGCAGCACATATCATGTGGCACGCGCCCGGACGCATGCGCTCCACGTACTGTACCGGCTGCAAACATATTGTACATAAAAGGTGATTGTTGAAATATAGAAAATTATTACAGTAATATCTATACTATTATAAAACTGTAAAAAAGCCAAAAACTAAAATTAAAGATAAGGATAAACTAAATACACGATAAGGATAAACTAAAAACACATATCTACTAAATAAACGATTCTGATTCCGAAAATCGAGTTTGTATGTTTATCTGTTTGTTTGTTCGCGGATCACGCCTTAACTACTGGACCAATTTCAATGAAACTTATACCATTCAGAAGCCCTTTTCCGGATTGAAAGATAGGCTATATTTTATTGAAATTAAAGACGTGGATTCTTAGACACAGCTTGACCTCTCTAAACTAAAAGCCGCCTTTGACACGAGGTTCATCGTATGCTGGTTGGCAGATATTTTTTGGTGGAAAGTTACGCACGCGTACGAAGTTGCGGGTATCAGCTAGTATTATTATAGAAAATCAACGGGATCCAACGGGACGCGAACGAAGTCGCGAGCGGAAGCTAGTGTAAGAATGGAATGGTAAGTACATATTATCATTTACCTGAGATAGGAACTGTCCGTCAGGTGAGCACGTCCAGAAAGCGACGGATCCGTCCGTAGAGGTGGAGGCTAGCCAGCGCACGTCCGGTCGCGCCGGCGGCGCCCATTGCACTGACGTTATTGTACCTTGAATATAACATACATCAACTACTACATATAGAAGAGGTGTATCAATTGATATACTATTAATTTACGTAGAACTTTGATAGTTTTGAAATGGATCAAATAGTGAAAGTTGATGTCACAGCATGACTTTACAAAACTCGGCCTTATTAATTCTGAGTCAGCTTCTATGTGAACAAATCTGGGCGTCCACGTACCTGTTTGTGCACATACCTGCTTATGCACTTACCTGGTTTGTGCATGTACCTGTTTGTGCACGTTCCTGCTCAGACACATATCGGCTTAGACACGTACCTGCATGTGCATGCAGCACAGCCCTGGGTGCGGCTGTGCGTAACGCCCACACCCTGACCAGTCTCTCGACAGAGCCACAGGCCAACAGTTCTCCATCGCACGATACACTGGCGTCAGTTATTTCAGCGCCGGCGCCACGCAATGTACCGACAAGGCGACCGTCACACGCTGACCACACCTGCCACACAAATACACAAGTTAACCAACTTTAATTTTTAATTATTTTTATTATCTTAAAACATTAAATTAAGTAAATTTAATTCGTAAACGGCCTAAATGGGCAAATACAAAATACGTACAATAGCAGCAACAGCATGAAAAGTTGCGCCAAAAGGCCACATACACTTTGAATTCTCTTAAACTATAAATAAATAAATCATTTATCTATGTCCGTATTTCCATACCTTAACCAGTAGATCATCAGCTCCGGTGATAACATAACGTCCGCTGGGCTCGAACACGAGACAATACACAGCGGAGAGATGGCCGAGTGTCCGGCGCTGCAGCTGCAGGCCGGCCAGCATGCGAGGGGGGAACAGACCCTGCCCCCCCGGTGCCGACACACCGCCCCCCGAGCCCCCCGGGGGGCGGAGGCCGAGCTCGCGACGGACCAGGCGACGGACTGTCACAAAAACACACATTATTGTTTACCGTAGAGTTAGTATAGATATATTTTTCCCATATTAACTGAAAAACTGTTAAATAAATAAATATTCTTGAACGCCCATAGAATAAGCAAAGCTTGTACTATGGGAACTAGATTGCTGATAGAATACTTATAATGTATGTATAATTTCTTTTTTTACTAACAATACAAATAATAAAAATAACATGGACTAAAAATAAAAAATTGTATTGTTAATCCATGGTAATACCCAGACACAGAACCAACATGTATGTTTGCCACACAGAAATGTTTGTTCTAGGTGGGGATCGAACCCATGACCCACAGCTCGGACGGCTACTAACGACTGAGCCATGACAGTCTATGGTCTTGATTCAAATTCAACATTTTCTCTAGAAACTTTACAACTGTTAATGCACCTAGTGGTTGCAAGTAAAGTCGACGAATATTACCGATAGAATGTTCTTCTTTGAAGAAGGCATGTTGTGGCTTGTTCGCGACGAGCGTCTCACTGAGCAACGAGAGCCGAGCGGCGAGCCGCGGCGAATGCTCGCGCTCGGCAAGGCGCAACGCGCGCGAACAAACGTTCGCGAGCCGCTGCCATGGCATGTCCCCGTATGTAGTTGACTGTTAGCAACAAAAGCAGAAAAATATTTCCCAAAGGATTTTACATACATACTCATAATAGTACATTACTGCAGCGGCCAGCATAAGAGGCAATGAGGGAAGTAATACGTGAGTCCATCATTGCCTAGTTGTGGCCAAGGCTTGTATAGTACTTTTCTTTGTAAATACAATTACTTTTCAAAACCAATAACGAACAACGAAGTTACTATTGTTTTTTTTCATTAATCAGCTTTCTATTTGAAAGCCTGTTCGAAATTTGAATAAAACCTTTGATAAGTTACCTCCTTGGTTGCCATGTTAGTCCGTGCTCACTTTGGATACGATTTCATAAGAATTTGATTCGTACGACTACGCACGAATGATACCGACCTTCCAAGGACTATGGGAGCGCTCACACTGCATGCGATCAGTCGTACGTATACGTACGTTTACTTACGACGACTTACTTACAATCCGAACTTGTTGGGATTTATCACGCAGTCGTACTATTTGACGGAGAAAAACGTATTTAGTGTGAGCACTCAATACATACGAACATTACTCGTACGTTTACGTACGGACAAATTCGTGTCCAAAGTGAGCACGGCCTTTTGGAGTAAAAGATCGTTCCATTTTTAAATAACACGGCGGTAATGAGTCTTGTATGTAATTTATATGGCCGCTAAACACGCCGGCAATGGATTTTCATACATTTATTGCCGGCCGCTGCTCGCATGTCGTTGGCCAGTACTGCATTTTCGATTTATCTCGAAGAAGGTTGTCAAAATAATGCTTTAATTTCCAAGCATGTTTGAGAAAATAACTTTTAATTAATTATTTTTTTACTACTCGATGGTCTCGATGTATATAGGGATAGGTATTATTGTAAAGTTATTTAATAAATGAAAGAAAACTAAAACTAAAATTGATGACAAAAATCTTTGTTTAGGTAGGTAGACTAGGTACCTGCATACTTTATTTATATTAATTTATTTATTCAAGCTATAGAGTTATTTTTAGACCAAATCGTGACATTTTAAACATGGCGCGTGATCGACGTGACTCGCGTTTCGTCGACCTTCGGCGTGTATGTTGCCGCTTTCGGCCAATCACAGCGCGCTACGATTAAACGTCGGCCGAACGAACGAGACGGAGCATTTTAGTCAACAGCTCTACCATACGATAGAGCAAGATGGAATGACATCTAATGAAGAAACTACTCTGCTATTCTCTGTATGACCTAATCATAAAATTCATTATTTACATGAAAACTTATGAATTTTCACATAAACACAACAAAAATATTTTTCACGGCTTTCCACCACATATTTACGATCATTTCTGTGTAAAACTCATTTTATGTAATTTTGTACTTTTTTCAGAAAATATACATGTTTCCTCGCTATTCTCGCGCAAAAATGTAATGAAACATGATTTTCAGTGCTAAATGCCTGTAAAAGCTCACCAATTCATCGTATGACTGCGCGTGCTGCTCGCCCTCCCAGTCGAGGCGTCGGGGTAGCACCTGCGACAAAACCAAACTTTACAAAACTTTTCAGCTAAGTTTCAGCAGTTTGACAGCCGCATCCACGTGCGTTTAGTATCAAAACAACAATATCCTCAAACCCGGCTAGGAAAAGCTCCTAACTTACCTCGACGGTCTCTAGCTCTCTCAGCAGAGTCTGTAACAGAAAACATCTTTGTTACTCTCCGAAGCTAGAGATAAATATTATTTGAATGTATTCCGAGCATATTTACCTGTGCAGTCTCTTTCAGCGGACCGCCGGAGAGAAATTTCGCTATCAGAAAGTAGAGCTCTGAAATCGGGAAAGCTACCATTACACGACCTCGTACTTCGACATTGCTATTAAACTACTGTACCGTCACTGGAAGCTTTATATTGAGAAGGCGTATCCGGTTCCGTCGTATTTCCATTCGTTTTAGTACTTTTTACCCGTGTGTATCCGGTCAAGTGGCGCCACCTGGCGGGTGCGAGGCATTTTTGCTTCGTAAAATGAAACACGCCATATTGAATTCATTGGCGTTTTGTATTCCGTCGAAGCAACTTGTGCCCAGAGCTCTCTCTGCCACAACCGTTGCAAATATAGTTTAAATATTATATTAGTATTATTATATATCATATAAAGTAAGGATTATTTCAAATAGTGAAATTCTCCATACTTTTGTTCAGTAAAACTGTGCAAGTAAACTAAGATTAGCATGGCCCTGCAAGGACACGCAAAAGAGAAATAAACTGTAAGTACTACCCTCTATTTTTAATGATTGTACGTGATCAATTCTTTTAACGGTTTTCCGTTCGGATCATGTACCCACATAAGTTATTATTTTAGAATAGTTTAGTATCCGGTATAATTTATTGTGCAAAAAATTAATTATTTATTTAGAATGGATAGTATTAGTCCGCTTTGGCTGGTAAGCCATAAGTTGTGGCTGATCCTAAGCGAGTTCAAAGCTGCTCCAGCAGCAACTCCTCCAGCAAATAAAGATTTATCTTATCTTATCCCTTACAGCAGTAGCTCATCGAGCTCATTTTCTTAGGTACTTTAATATTTTAGTTTTAAGCTTACCTTTTCAGCTATTTTTTCTTTATGGTAGTTTGAATAAATGTTTATCTACCCTATCTATGGGCTGTGAGCCCCAGCCTGGCAGAAACTAGTCCAGAATATGGGTGAGTTACAAAACATTTTTACCAATTTTATTACCAGCTATTCTGATAATATGAATACAACTTGTCTTTATGAGGCTTCTATTTACTCCGAAGTTAGTGGAAAGCTTTATGAAAACCACAGACCACATCGTTGCCTACGGACGATCTGTAGTAATGTAGTACCTAGTGGTGGGTAGTTATAAAACTGTTTGTAGATGACATCTACCTACGAATGTGAATAAACTAGTGTTCAATCAGCAAGCTGTGTTTCACTACACGGTGGTAGCGATAGAACTGTGATGACGGTCAAAATCAACATCAACTTCTTGGTTTATGACTTTGCAACTTGTTTTTACCTACAATTATGCATTGTCGGTTTAGTAGGACAAAGCTGAAGAACCGAGAGTTTCTAAAGCTACTAGAGGTCCAGTGTTTAGGTAGTACCTCTTGGTCCGAGGTTAGATACGCTGAGGTATTTAACCATACTCCAGGTTTCATAGACTTAGTAACAAACGAAAGGGGGTAAAACGTATGACACCTTACGTCATCTGGCACACACGGCTCTAATTAAATTAATCAAATATTTTAATTAAATTAAATTATATAGGTACCGTAAACTTTGACAATCTAGTTTATTTATTTTATTTAAAGTAAAGTTGATTTGCTTATAGATGAACATACCTAATACTTCATCAGATCTTTTGTAATTAGTTTGCGGCCACTGACCCGAAAGTATCGAAATGCGCATAGTCTTTTAGTGGAAGCGTCACTAAATAGATTACTTACTCCTGTCTGCCACTTACATATTTGAGTCAGAGCCTATCACCGCTGCCCTGGAAAAGCAGGGGGTGTCCGCAAAGCCACTCAAATCTGATGGTTTCTCACAGGAGAAATCTAATCAGTGCAACAGCCGCCCTTCGCGGGGGCAAGGCGTTCAATCAAAAGTCTATAGTTCCATCGCGTGAAATGTTTACCCATGATGAGCCTGGTCTCCTAATGCATATGCATGATTATAGCAACACACCCTCGCGGGGTGGATGTTATCAGCGCAAAAGCCGCCCCTCGCGGGGGCAAGGCGTTTGATGGTCTATAGTGCCGTCGCGAGGAACATGCATCCATAAGTCTGGTCTCCCAATGCATATGCATGGTTGTAGCAACCCACCCTCGCGGGGTGGATGTTATCAGTCCAACAGCCGCCCCTCGCGGGCGGAAGGCTTTCGATTCGAAAGTCTATAGTTCCATCGCGTGGAACATGTACCTACCAATAACGAGCCTAGTCTCCCTTTGTATAATAATATGCTCTGTTGTAGCAAGCAACCCAACCCACCCTCGCGGGGTGGATGTTTCCATAACAACTTTCAGTACAGGAGTCAGTTGTCCAATGTTCAATACTAGAACTATGTATAACTATGTACAATCATGGAAGAGATTCATTTCACAACAGGGCTCGCGGCCCGACCGTGGAAACAGCTGAGGTGAGGACGCTCGAATGCTCCGAGAGGAAACCAGAAAGGTAAGTACAATGAATAAGCAAGCAAGCTCGTATGAGTTAGTGGCCAATTCTGGTGACGGAGTTTTTAGGCCGCCTTAAGGCCTCCGTCGTCTCTCAACGACTGCTCTAGAGCCGGGACCGACAGTTTAACGTGCCCTCCGAAGCACGTAAGCGCTCAGATGTTAATGCTACTAACGGCCACCCATTCAAATAGTGACCGCACAGAACGTTGTTTAACTTAGATAATCGGTGAAGATTGGCTAAGCAAGTTATGCCACGAGCGCTTCTTACAAGGACAATGAATGACTCAATGTTTTCGAGCAGGTCAGTTAGCGCACTACCACTCACAGTGGAAGAAAAGACTCTTGTCAAATACCATTTGTTCGAAAATAAAATAAACCTGGGTCCTTTTCACACGTCTGTCTGCAGAAATGTCTGCCAAAGAGCTGCCAGAAATGACTTCAGCCCTCAAAATATTTTCTATACTAAGAAAATTAGGTGGCTCAGGCATTGCGATAAAATTGGTATGACAGAATCGTTGTATATCTCGAAGATTACCTGATAGTATACCAAAAAGCAGACTTACTTCACGAACATGTCAAGGTCGCAGTCCAAACGTTAAATGGGTAGTCAATGTCGAGAAATCAGTCCTCAACAAAAGAGCATAATATATCTCGGCATATGTACTTGGAGTCCCTGTGACAACCTAAAATCTCTACCCAAAGAAAAATCTATAAAAATATTTCAGAAAGTTGATCAAGTTCTCAAACAAACAAAGGTAACCGTAAAAGATTTTCAGATAATAATTTAATAATAAATTTTGCCAGCTTTGTTGTTCCTCGATAACGACTCAACCATCGTCAATGATAATGCTCATGAACAGATTTCCAGATCTGTCGACAATGACCTACCTACTGGTTTGGTGGACTGAATTGTCTTTGTTCATACCCGCATCCAGCGAACTTTTTGACAACAGATGCCCTCTCGGGCAATTGGTCGCAGGAAGAGCAAGGTCTACACTGCAACCGGAATGAGATGCTGGCTATTCTATATGCCCTTCAAAGTCAAATCAATCTTGCAGACCATCTGGCACGTCATCGTCGCCTCCTCATCGAGTGGCATCTACTACCGGCCTGTGTGGACGTAGTTTTTGCAAAGTAAGGAACATAGTAAGTACAAGACCGAAGACATGTATGTCAACAATTATATTATGTCCCGAGATCTAAGAGACCGCCAAACTTTGTTTCACGACGCGTTCAGTGTTCTATGGAATTACCAACTTGCGTGGCTGTTCCCACCACGGTTTCTAGTCCTCAGAGTCTTTGCTCACCTAAATCAGCCAACGGGAATATTTCTCGTAGTAGTCCCCGGTGGGCAATGGTATTTTGGCGAGCCGACTTCAAAGCTCAAGCTTTGGCAGCACCATTGACACTGAAAAATCTCCATCGACGTATCGACAGGGCTTCCACCTCCGCTGGTTGACAACATAACTCTCGATGTGTGGAAATATAGGGTGGTCAGAAGCAATAACAACATGGAACACTGAACAGTTATCGTTGCTTATAAATTCCTGGCGGAAGCCTACTCTAAAAACATATGAGGTGGCTTGGAATCATTGGATTTCTTGCTGTAAATCTAATAAAGTTGATGTGAAAATGCCTACGGGGTCACAAATAGATTTACTTTTGATTAACAAGTAATCATACAATACTATTATTTTACATCAATTTGTAGTCTCTACATCTACATTATGTAACGCTAGCACTTTCAGTCTCTTAAGCTCTCATTTTTTGGTTAAGTACACTCTAAAATCAATAGCTCTATGAAATCCGAAAACTTCCAAGCCACCGGTCTAGGAAATTAGTGAACTAACTTCGCTTTTTAATGGACTATACAGTAGACAGTAGTAATTTGTTTCAAGTATCGCGTCACACTGCTATACTAGTATTACTTTGCTCAGGAATTCGCATCCACGACCTGAACTTATTCTTAAATATCGTTATCACTGCGTTAGATCAAATAGCAGTATCACATTTTGGCCGATAATCCGTTCAAAACCCGACTGCAGGTAGTTATAGACAGTCTGGCTAGGCTGATCATCCTAACTTAACCTTGCTCACAGATCATAATTATAATACTTTACTAGTACTCCGTTAGTATGGATTGAAAGAACTGTTAATCTTTAAATGAAAGACGTTGCACAACCAAATCATTTAATTTGTTTGTTACGGTAAGAAGTATCGCTAAACCTACATCATGCACTGTCATAGCAGTCTAGGTTAAAACGTTGTTTGAACAAGCAGGTATTACAGCACCTTCACGAAGCGTTTGATCTGCGGTTTCTCGGAAGAGTTGGTTGGAGAATCGTTCTCTTGACGAAATCTTGGCCGAGAAAATTAGCGATCAGCTAATACGTTCCAGCATTTTTACAGGCGAGAGATATGAGCAGCAGTCAATCTGAAAGTAGGTGTAACACAATTATTTAAAGCAATAAATAAGCTTGGTTAAAATATACAAATGTATGTGTGAAATAAGATTATGATCATTACATTACTTATGATTTTTGATTGTAGCAAAATGATTAAGCTTATTATTACATAAGTAATTAAAAATAGTAAATGAATATTTTACACTTACAGGTTCAATTTTGGTTTATTCGTAAATCACTTTTACCACAGATTATATAATACTATACTAGTATTTTACTAAGAGTTAAATTGTATTATTGTATACTTGTTGCTATAATATTTAGATGTCACATTGGCGCTAGGTTACCTAATTATACAAGTGGCGACACCAGGCGATAACAAACAGGTCTCAATATAAAGCTTCCAGTGACGGTACAGTAGTTTAATAGCAGCGTTTTACCTGAAATAAAACGCATATTAAAATACTTACCTCACTGGAAGCTTTCACTTTAATCTCTGCCTGGTGAAATTAAGCCAATGAATTCAATATGGCGTGTTTCATTTTACGAAGCAAAAATGCCTCGCACCCGCCAGGTGGCGCCACTTGACCGGATACACACGGGTAAAAAGTACTAAAACGAATGGAAATACGACGGAACCGGATACGCCTTCTCAATATAAAGCTTCCAGTGAGGTAAGTATTTTAATATGCGTTTTATTTCAGGTAAAACGCTGCTATTTTCAAGCTAAAATTTCTAAGCGCTCGGCTTACCCGGAACGACGTTGTGGGGCTCAAAAGATTCCTCCATCGTCCTAGATTTTATCCCAGGCCTATAAACTGCACTTACACATCACAATCACTGTAAAATCTCACAAAACATTTCACTTTACATTGTTGTCGAACAGAAACGCAACGCAACCTCCTGCAATAATAGCAAAATGGCGTCTGATTTGACGATAAAACAGTTTCATAAATTTTGTTCGGGTTGGAAAGGTGTCGGTAAAGCTGTAGAAATTCTAGCAGTTTAGTTTAATCTTTTTTTAACAGATGTCACTACGCTACACTAAAATTCCATGCAAAAAACACTGAATATTGCTAGCAAACAAAAAATGCGTCAGATTGCGTCGAACGTCAATGTCAAATTGATTGAAACAAATCACAATGAAACATTGAAACCTGTCAACGTCAAACAAAATAATATAATGGAAGGATGGTACATAGGTAATGTGCGGGCGTTTTTCGAAAATAATGTTTTTTCTTGTAAATAAGCCATGAACCTTTGTACAAATAGCTATTCGATGCATAATACAAACACTTCGTGTCAAATCAAAATCGCTGACTTTGCAGTACGTGTCAGAAAAGTAGTGTTTTCTGTGTTAGTACTGTTCTGATGAGTGAGGGTCCAAGATTACCCTCCGGAAGGTCTCTACAGGATCATAAACTATCTGTCATGCTGTCTTCGTGAGTTACTTATTGTAATTCACCAATAACACGTAAGTAATGCGATTTCGAGGTAGTTTCTGCTTGATGACACTTTTGGGTCAACTGTCCTATGTTTTGATGAAGTAATATTGATTAGCAGCTAATTATAAACCCTGCCCCTTAATAGACGTCACGCCACGAGTTCAGTAAACAGGGCAGAAATAATTTCAAACATAGTACCAACTCTACCTTTATATGTATATTTACATACCTATTTACCTACTGGTGATAAGTGGACCAGCATTTTAAGACACAAGTAAGTTTAGTTAGTTTTATGTATAGCTTACAATTACAATATAGTAGGTATCATTATAATAATGTGTATTATCAGTGAAAAACTTTGAAAGGCCTCAAATACCTACACAGAAAAAAAAAGAACAAATTGTTCTGATGACCAGGGGCTTGGTTGAAACCATCTCCTCAAACTCCATAGGTCATCCTGAATACATAGCTCATTGTTAGTGGAAACTATATTCAATTTCAATTTATTTCAAGGTGTTATTCTATAGACTAGCAAAAAACATTATAAAATAATCAAGGCTTTACCTACTGATAGGTATTTCATATTATACTAATATTATAAAATATGTGAATGTAAGTTTGTTTGTTACGCTTTCACGCCAAAACTACAGAACCGATCATCATGAAACTTTGTACACATATTCTTGGTGGTATTAGAAGTAACATAGGATACTTTTTATCCCGGAAAATCAACGGGATCCAACGGGATGCGAACGAAGTCGCGGGCGGAAGCTAGTAAGCAAATAAATGTTTCATGAATGTGTTCACATCTACAGAATGTCAGGAGCTGCAGCGGGGGGCCCGCCCCTTGAAGGGGCCACAGCTCTCGGTGGGCTCGGAGGCTCACTGGAGGACAAGGTAATTGTTCAAGTAATTGAACACTCATATGGCTGACTAAGTTGAGAGGATGGTATAGATGTTGGGCAAGAGTACATCTAAACATTGTCCCAGGCACTAGTGTCCCGTTAAGTGTAGGCATAGGTTGCCTCCTGACGTTGTATAAATAATCTTCAATAGATGTAAAAGACTAAGGTCCAGTTTCACCAAAGCCTTGCTAACAGAGTGTTACGTAATCGGGCGTCAAAATGTCAAGCGACTAAATTAAAACGACGTTCAACGCAGTTTAAATAAAACGCAAGCAGATGTATTTTTGTTTAGCTGGTTTATATGGTGGCCGTCAGATCAGCGATTACATTTAACAGTCTGTTAATTAACAAGCTGTTAGTTTAACTAACAGAGCATGGTGAAACCGGCCCTAAGTATAACTTCATTATTCCAGGACTGTGAGTTGCTCTGCCCCGTCTGTTTCGAGCTGATAGAGGAGGCCTATGTGTCCCGCTGCGGCCACTCATTCTGTTTCGCCTGCATCGCTAAATCTGTGGAGCTACATCGACGCTGTCCCAAATGTGGAGCAGCGCTACCTTCCAATGAACACATCTTTCCTAATTTTTTACTAAATGAGCTGGTAAGAAAACAAATATAAGTATACGAAGACTTCATTTTTGCTGTAGTGAGGTAAATAACTTTTTTTAGGAAAAAGTACAAGTTAGAGTATAGTAAGTCATAGGTGAGCAACTTTGGTGACGGAGTTTTTAGGCCGTCTCAAAACCTCTCTCATGGCTTACGACTGCTATAGCCGGGACCGACAGTTTTACTTCTGAAATCCATGCGAATAGTGACCGCGCAGACTGTCGCATAACTTAGTAGGCCCAAACATAAATTTTTGTATGAAAATCTGTAATGAAATCGAGACTTGAGGAACGATTTCAGTATCGGCATACGGGCCGACAATTTGGTTGATGTATCTTTCCAAACTAACCTAAGATAGCATGTTCCCGATAGCACGAAAATTGTTACTTGCTCATAAACTGACAGCTATAATTATAATGCTGTTAAATAAGTTTAGTTTTGAGTAATGCAACAGCAGAATCTTGTAATGCTAGCCTATTGTAATCCTACAGGTAGCCAAGCGTCGCTTACGGCAAGCGAGACCGGCGGCGCCGACATCTAGCAACGATGCGTCAGCATTACGCGCTTTACTTGCAACCTCGTCACGACATCTTGCCTTACCAGAGGTACCTATCATTATTTTGAACAGTGTCAAATACCCAATAGTCCGTGCCAACGAAGTACCCAATTTTTACTGAGAAAGGAAGGGTGTGGTAGAAGTCTGTGGTTGTAGGCTTTCGAAAGTGGTGTGTACTATTTATTGTTCCGTAGTAGCCCTATTTCGCATTATTTAATTAACCTCAGTGCAAACTGGCTACTATAGAAAGTTATGCTTTTCTTTTGCCTTTCTATTTTTATAGTTTTTGTTTCAAATATACTTTCTTTTGTCTATCTTCTTCTTTAAATATATAAAACTCTTTTGAAGCTGATTGACAACCAACGCACAGCCTAAACTATAAGTCCTAGAGGTATGAAATTTGGAGGGTAGTATCCTTATATAGTATACTAAGAAAGGAATTTTGAAACGTTACACGCTAAAGGGTCTAGAACGCGAGCAACGCCGCGGGCGACGGCTAGTAATTCCTATAAAAATGTCTATTTTCCCTCCGGACTTCATCATATAAAATTATTTTGTATCTTCCTAGGTGGAGTCAATGTTAGAGCTTCTAACTCGTCGCAAACGTCTGTTAGAAGCAGAATGCGCTGCGGCCCACCATCGCCTACTATACGAGTTCCTATCACACTTACACCGCGCCCGAAGCCAGCAGCTACAACATGTGCAGAGAGAAACGCAACTTGTCAGGAAGGTAATACAGACACGTAGCTCGTCATGAAGGTAACACTTAGACATGTAACTCGTCATGAAGGTAACACTTGCACACGTAACTCGTCATGAAAGTAACACTTGCACACGTAACTTGTCATGAAGGTAACACACTCGTAACTCGTCATAAAGGTAACACACACTTAACTTGTCATGAAGGTAACACACACTTAACTTGTCATGAAGGTAACACACACGTAACTCGTCATAAAGGTAACACACACTTAACTTGTCATGAAGGTAACACACACTTAACTTGTCATGAAGGTAACACACACTTAACTTGTCATGAAGGTAACACACACTTAACCTGTCATGAAGGTAACAGACACGTAACTTGTCATGAAGGTAATTTACACACGTCAGTCTTCATGAAGATAACCACTTACACACGTAACTCGTCATGAAGGTAACACTTGCACACATAACTCGTCATAAAGGGAACCCTTGACACACAACGCGTCACGAAGAGTATCCCCCTACAACATATTCTTTTTTTCAGGATATGGAGCACGTTGCCAGTATACTGAAAGATCTACGTAACGGTGCAGCGGGTCTCGCGCGACTCGACACCGAGGGGGGGGAGACACAGGGGGGAGGGGTAGGGGGGGATGATGTAGAAGGCGACGCAGTCAGCGCACTCAAGAGGGAGATAGCTGATCTCGCTGATAGTGTCGGCGATGCAGCCGCTAATGTTGATGGTGAGTTAGTAGAAAAGGGGGTAGGAAAAAAAGGGTGCAAAGGGAAATGGGGTGCAAAAAGAAAGGGGGGTCGGGTAAAGAAGGGAGGAAAGGGGGTAATGAAGAAAAAGGGGGTTAAAAGAAGGAGAAAAGCCCGCGTTCGCGTCTTGATGGATCCCGTTGGTTTTTAGGTATAAAAAGTAGCCTATGTGTTAATACACGTCACGGACAATATATATTCCAAGTTTCATCCAATTCGGATCAGTAGTTTTTGTGTGAAAGAGGAACCAACATCCATCTATATATACAAACTTTCCGGTTTATAATATTAGTAGGATAGGATCTTAGCTGTTTATGTATTTTTTTCACATAACTAACTTACTAAAAGTTTTATCATAATAAAGTGTTGGTTTGTTATTCAGGTGGTACAGGCTCGGAGGAGAGTTTCGCGGGCGGCGGAGATGCGCTTGCCGCAAGATGGCGGCGACTCACACAACATTTCGATGACTTTGTACAAGTAAGCATATTCTAACTAAGCCCGTAGTGACTAATAAATAAATAAAAATATTCTTGGACTAGCTGATACCCGCGACTTCGTACGCGTGCGAAACTTTCCACCAAAATATCTGTCAACCAGCTTGCGATGAACCTCGCAGCAAATGGCTGCTTTTGGTTTAGAGAGTTCAAACTGTATCTAAGAATTCACGTCTTTCATTTCAATAAAATATAGCCTATGTTTCAATCCGGAAAAAGGGCTTCTGAATAGTATAAGTTTAATTGAAATTGGTCGTAGTTTAGGCGTGATCCGCGAACAAACAAACAGACAAACTCGAAACTTGTTTTACCGACTGAGCCATGACGCCTGTCGAATTTTAATCATTATTTATTATAGTGCCTTCTGGTAAGATCGGCGAAGTAGTAAGTCCGGATACTAAGCAATTCGGCGATATTTTTAAATGATGGCAACATCGCTTTACGCGCCATTTTGCTATACAGGGGCATAGCAAATAGGCGCGCAAGGCGATGTTGCCATCATTTAAAAATATCGCCGAATTGCTTAGTTACGTGATTTATCCGGACTTACTACTACGCCGATCTTACTAGAAGGCACCTTATATTTTATATTATTATTTTAGTGTTACTTTGCCCACCGCGGAGACGAGCTATACTTCCCCGGGTCGTCGCCTCCGGACGCGGGTGGCGGGCCGCTGGCTTCCCACCCGTCATCATTCGCCTCACTCGACTCAGACGCCGTGCCTCAAGCTAACGACTCTAGAGCCAACACTGCACTCGGTGAGTCTACTGTTCATAGTGACGGGTGGCGGGCCGCTGGCTTCCCACCCGTCATCATTCGCCTCACTCGACTCAGACGCCGTGCCTCAAGCTAACGACTCTAGAGCCAACACTGCACTCGGTGAGTCTACTGTTCATAGTGACGGGTGGCGGGCCGCTGGCTTCCCACCCGTCATCATTCGCCTCACTCGACTCAGACGCCGTGCCTCAAGCTAACGACTCTAGAGCCAACACTGCACTCGGTGAGTCTACTGTTCATAGTGACGGGTGGCGGGCCGCTGGCTTCCCACCCGTCATCATTCGCCTCACTCGACTCAGACGCCGTGCCTCAAGCTAACGACTCTAGAGCCAACACTGCACTCGGTGAGTCTACTGTTCATAGTGACGGGTGGCGGGCCGCTGGCTTCCCACCCGTCATCATTCGCCTCACTCGACTCAGACGCCGTGCCTCAAGCTAACGACTCTAGAGCCAACACTGCACTCGGTGAGTCTACTGTTCATAGTGACGGGTGGCGGGCCGCTGGCTTCCCACCCGTCATCTTTCGCCTCACTCGACTCAGACGCCGTGCCTCAAGCTAACGACTCTAGAGCCAACACTGCACTCGGTGAGTCTACTGTTCATAGTGACGGGTGGCGGGCCGCTGGCTTCCCACCCGTCATCATTCGCCTCACTCGACTCAGACGCCGTGCCCCAAGCTAACGACTCTAGAGCCAACACTGCACTCGGTGAGTCTACTGTTCATAGTGACGGGTGGCGGGCCGCTGGCTTCCCACCCGTCATCTTTCGCCTCACTCGACTCAGACGCCGTGCCCCAAGCTAACGACTCTAGAAACAACACTGCACTCGGTGAGTCTACTGTTCATAGTGACGGGTGGCGGGCCGCTGGCTTCCCACCCGTCATCTTTCGCCTCACTCGACTCAGACGCCGTGCCCCAAGCTAACGACTCTAGAAACAACACTGCACTCGGTGAGTCTACTGTTCATAGTGACGGGTGGCGGGCCGCTGGCTTCCCACCCGTCATCATTCGCCTCACTCGACTCAGACGCCGTGCCTCAAGCTAACGACTCTAGAGCCAACACTGCACTCGGTGAGTCTACTGTTCATAGTGACGGGTGGCGGGCCGCTGGCTTCCCACCCGTCATCTTTCGCCTCACTCGACTCAGACGCCGTGCCCCAAGCTAACGACTCTAGAGCCAACACTGCACTCGGTGAGTCTACTGTTCATAGTGACGGGTGGCGGGCCGCTGGCTTCCCACCCGTCATCTTTCGCCTCACTCGACTCAGACGCCGTGCCCCAAGCTAACGACTCTAGAAACAACACTGCACTCGGTGAGTCTACTGTTCATAGTGACGGGTGGCGGGCCGCTGGCTTCCCACCCGTCATCATTCGCCTCACTCGACTCAGACGCCGTGCCTCAAGCTAACGACTCTAGAGCCAACACTGCACTCGGTGAGTCTACTGTTCATAGTGACGGGTGGCGGGCCGCTGGCTTCCCACCCGTCATCTTTCGCCTCACTCGACTCAGACGCCGTGCCCCAAGCTAACGACTCTAGAGCCAACACTGCACTCGGTGAGTCTACTGTTCATAGTGACGGGTGGCGGGCCGCTGGCTTCCCACCCGTCATCTTTCGCCTCACTCGACTCAGACGCCGTGCCCCAAGCTAACGACTCTAGAAACAACACTGCACTCGGTGAGTCTACTGTTCATAGTGACGGGTGGCGGGCCGCTGGCTTCCCACTCGTCATCTTTCGCCTCATTTTTGTTTAACACTGGCAAACGAAACGCTCAGTTGGAAACACATTTTAATAAGAATTAAACCATACCTTATCTACATGGTAATAAAGTACATAGGTATTTGCATGTCGGTCTCCGATGAAGTATGTGACACGAACTCAAAATTATGAACACCTTGTAATTTGACCATACTTCTTGCGAATAAAAACATTTCATTTTTCATTTCAAATTTGCAACTACTCATTTCTAATTTTCATTTCAAATCTAGTCTGTATTTCTATATACGTAAGGTTCAAATTCCCAAGCAGTCATCAAATCAAAGCGCTCCCCCAACTCCAGAAGTACTACGAAAAATGTAAACAGAACTACACTCTATTTTGCATATAAATAAGGTTCAAAACTCCAGGTGGAGATCAGCGAGCTCCCGACGACTTTCCCCGAGAGGACACGAGCGCCGCCGAAACACACACGCGCTCCGCGCACACACACACGCGAGGACTCGACGCGTTTAGAGACGATCTCGTTGCTTTTACGCGATACAGGTATATATGTATGTAGGAATAAGGTTCATTATTTGTTTTGGATACATAGTAAACAAAAAACTATTATTCAGATATTTGTAGGTACTTTTACGAAAACTATGATAGTTCATAGTTCCTGGGTGTCACTAATTGGTTCAAGGTACCATGTAACAAAGTGAGGGTCGAACTGTTCCAAATGGGGGGTCATTCGTGGAAAGCATTATCTAAGTCACTCTAAGTTAAGCGACGTTCTGCATGGTCACTATTTGGATGGGTGACCGTTAGTGGCACGTCTAAGCGCTTTTGGGCTTGGGAGGGCACGTTAAACTGTCGGTCCTGACTCTAGCAGTCGTTAAGCCACGACGGAGGCCTTAAGGCGGCCTAAAAACTCCGTCAACAGAGTTGGCCACTAACTCATACAAGCTTGCTTGCATTCTTTTTGAAAACCTATAGGCGAGGCCTCACTCATTAATATGTCTCAAGTGTACAGTTTAGTTATAATTATATCTCCTCTCCATCTTATAAGATAGTAGAGGAAATCGCGTCCCACGTCGCAGCGCAATGATAACGTGGCAAATAAATAAATAAGTTTTTTTTCGTACCACTTGCTCAAAAAAGTGACATTCTATGCCACAAAAAGCGAACATAACAATAGTCATTTTTAATCTGTTAAAAACAGGGAGAGAAAATTGTACTGGATTTCTTTCATCCTCTAGGGGAAGAAAGTGATTTAAATTTGGAATACAATTTATACTGAACTACATCTGTGTTTACACCATTGAGTTGTGTAATGCGTATTCCTTTTTCAAATCTTTTTGAAAAAGGAATACGCATTTATTATGCAGCCCGTATGAGCTTGATGCCTTTGCTTTTCCGACAAAAAAATATTAGTCTAGGAAAATGCCGCGTTTTTGTTTTCTTCAAATACATAAACGTTAAGTTTATTTTAATTTATTTTTATAAATAAGTTAATGTTCTAAAATGCTATCTCATATTATTATTGTGTTAATTTTTTCGCAAATGGTACGAAAAGTAGAGTATTTTCCTCGGTGATAAAGCTGTCTTAGTCTTGGGTGAACTTAAATCTCTCGCTACTCTCAGGACTCGTCTTAAATCCCTCGCTTCGCTCGTGATTTAAGTTTTTAACACCCTCGCTACGCTCGGGAGTAAACTTCGAGTCCTTCGTTACGCTCGCGATTTAAATCGTCACCCGCGACAGAAGACACTGCTTTATCCCCTTGTATAATAATCTACTATTTACATTGAATGTATTTTAGTCTCTAAGGTATATATTGATATGGGTCCTAGAATAAGCTTTTACATCTTGTACTTTCCTTAAGTTGCCCGAAATAAAGTTTTTATATGTTATTGTGTATCTCTAAAGATAAGATAAAGATAAATTTATTTTTCAAGGTATAACGGTACAATATCTTACTATCAATAAACTTGATAATGATGATGATGATCTTGTATTTTGCAGAGCTCTTCGTCCACTAGCGACGCTATCGTACTGCAGCGACGCCATTAACTACTCCACCATAGTGTCCACCATCGAGTTCGATAAGGACGAACAACTATTTGCCATCGCAGGAGTTACCAAACGGATCAAGGTACGTGTGGCAATATGGGGGTCATCAAATTGCTACAAATGGGAGGTCATCAAGTTATAACAAATTAGGTAGGAGTCATCTAATTGTAACAAATTAGGGGTAATTAAATTGTTACAAATTAGGGGTCATTAAATTGTTACAAATTAGGAGTCATCAAATTGTAATAAATTATGTGTCATCAAGTTATAACAAATTAGGGACCATCAAATTGTTACAAATTAGGCGTCATGAAATTGTTCAAATTAGGGGGCATCAAGTTATAACAAATTGGGTTCATCGAATTGTTACAAATTATTTATTTATTTAATTTGTTTATAGACGAGCAGCTTTCGCTGATGTGTCTAAGTCAGTGTTAAAATTTTGTTGAAATTATAGTCTCTTATGTTTGGTAAATTCTTTTGAGCACTGATTTATTTGTTCAAAGCCAAATGTCTAGTTTGTTTTTGAATGCATTGACGGAAGTAGCAGTATAAATTAGGGGTCATCAAGTTAATTAATAGTTAATTAATCCGTGTATTGTAGGTGTTCGAATGGGAATCAGTAGTACGTGACGCGGTGGACGTGCACTACCCGTGCGCGGAGATGCAATGCGCGCACAAGATCTCCTGCATCTCATGGAACGCATACCATAAGCACGTCCTCGCATCTTCTGACTACGAAGGAACTGTGTCGGTATGGGACGCGGCGACGGGACAACGCACCAGAGCACTTATGGTAACATAACTCATACGAACATGACACATAGTAACATGGCTCACGGTAACATGACTCACAGTAACATAACTCATACGATCATGGCTCATAGTAACAGGCTCACAGTAATATAACTTATACTGACGTGGCTCACAGTAACATAACTCATAGTAACATGGCTCACAGTAACATAACTTATAGTAACATCACTCAGAGTAACATAACTGATACATGACTCATAGTAACATGGCTTACAGTAACATAACTCATAGTAACATCACTCAGAGTAACATAACTGATGCATGGCTCACAGTAACAGGCTCATAGTAACATAGTAAAAGTAGTCATAGTAACATCACACTAAGAGCGCTTGTAGACGTCCGTTTTTTTTCGCTGGATACCGGACCGTGTTTTTTGCCAGATTCGCGGTGGTGTATGATTTCTGATGAATGTGTGTACACGCGCCGGACATCGGTCTGGCCAACAATTATAGGATAGCCGTTTTTGACGGTCCGTTATCCGGTGAAAAAAACGGACGTCTACAAGCGCTCTAACGTGACTCATATCAATATAACACACAGTAACATGATTTACTTGTATTTATTGTAGGAGCACGACAAGCGATGTTGGTCGGTACATTTCAACCGCGCTGATGTGCGCCTGTTAGCGTCGGGCTCCGACGACGCTCGCGTCAAGCTGTGGTCGCTCAACGCGGAACGCTCGGTCGCGACACTCGAGGCTAAGGTAACTTAGTATTATAAAGAACTAGCTTCCGTCCGCGACTTCGTTCGCATCCCTTTAGATCCCGTTGATTTTCCGGGATAAAAAGTAACCTATGTGTTAATCCAGGTCACAGACAAGTTTCAACCAAATTATCAACAAACAAACATTCGATGCATCCCTTACAAACGTTCGCGTTTATAATATTAGTAGGATTTGAAGGGTAGTTTGTGGTTTTGTTTCTTGTAGGTATTTCAAAAGTTGTTTCACTAATGTACAAAAGCTAAGCTCTTCTAAGCTTTTTTATTCCTGAGTGTCATCTATACTATCATAAAACTGTAAAAAAAGCCAAAAACTAAAATTCAAATGGATAAATAAAATATGCAGATCTACTAAATAAACGATTCTGATTCCGAAAATCGAGTTTGTCTGTTTGTCTGTTCGTTTGTTTGCGAATCGCGCCTAAACTACTGTGTTGGATATCTCAGGTGGTAGAAATAAAAAGAGAAGTGGACTGTTAAATAGGTGTACTGGTACAAAAAGAAACAATAAAGAGATGCGTGCTAGTTCGGTCGAGCCGCGCTCCGCGGTTTGTAAGGTTCGCTGTCCGGCTGCAGCGGCGGCGAGCTAGGCGATGCTTTGTCTCGGACATACTGGAACAATTTCAATGAAACTTATACCATTCGGAAGCCCTTTTTCCGGATTGAAACATGGGCTATATTTTATTGAAATTAAAGACGTGGATTCTTAGATACAGCTTGACCTCTCTAAACCAAAAGCAGCCTTTGACACGAGGTTCATCGTATGCTGGTTGACAGATATTTTTAGTGGAAAGTTTCGCACGCGTACGAAGTCGCGGGTATCAGCTAGTAGGAATATATATTTCTACTTCTACAGTAACTTCCAAAACAGATTTGTAAGACTTTAACCTAACAGTTCATTAAAAACTCGTATATTTCTAGTTCAATGTGTGCTGCGTTCGTTTCAACCCTCGTTCGTCGTGTCACCTAGCGTTTGGTTCGGCCGACCACTGCGTGCATTATTACGATTTACGTGCACCACGGCGGCCTTTAGCGGTGTTACGTGACCACCGCAAGGCAGTTTCCTATGTCAAGTTCTTAGACGCTAGCACCCTCGTCTCCGCATCTACTGACTCACAGCTCAAGGTAACACTGACTCACAGCTCAAGGTAACACTGATTCACAGCTCAAGGTAACACTGACTTACAGCTCAAGGTAACACTGACTCACAGCTTAAGGTAACACTGACTCACAGCTCAAGGTAACACTGATTCACAGCTCAAGGTAACACTGACTTACAGCTCAAGGTAACACTGACTCACAGCTTAAGGTAACACTGACTCACAGCTCAAGGTAACACTGAGACACAGCTCAAGGTAACACTGACTTACAAGCTCAAGGTAACACTGACTTACAGCTCAAGTTAACATTGACTCACAGCTGAAGGTAACACTGACTCACAGCTCAAGGTAGCACTGAGACACAGCTTAAGGTAACACTGATTTACAGCTCAAGGTAACACTGACTCACAGCTGAAGGTAACACTGACTCACAGCTCAAGGTAGCACTGAGACACAGCTTAAGGTAACACTGATTTACAGCTCAAGGTAACACTGACTTACAGCTTAAGGCAACACTGACTCACAGCTCAAGGTAACACTAACTTACAGCTTAAGGTAACACTGAGACACAGCTCAAGGTAACACTGACTTACAGCTCAAGGTAACACTGACTCACAGCTCAAGTTAACACTGACTCACAGCTCAAGGTAACACTGACTCACAGCTCAAGTTAACACTGACTCACAGCTCAAGGGAACACTGAGACATAGCTCAAAGTAACACTGACTGACAGCTAAAAGACACATGACTCTTATGACTCACAGCTCAATGTAACACTGACTCACAGCTCAAGGTAACACTGACTGATTTATTTAATACCCAACTTACTATGTTTTCTGTGTATTTCCAGCTTTGGCGTGTGGATTCCCCCCGCTGCGTACGTTCGTTCACGGGACACGCGAACGAGAAAAACTTCGTCGGTCTCGCAACCAACGGCGCTTACATAGCCTGTGGTTCTGAGAATAATGCACTGTACGTGTATTACGCAGGGCTAGCCAGGCCCTTACTGCATTACCGGTTCGATGGAGCGCCACCCTTCCTACCGCCCGCCCCACCAGGTATGTGTTAAACCTCCCTTTAGATGATATCTCTGTGTTACTTCATCGGGCATAATAATGTAACCAGCTGGTTGACCAAGCTTTGCTCGGTATTTTTTTAGTATATTTTTATGTACATAACCAATATGCAGTACTTGCAATTGCTGAACACTGCCATCTATTAACGATTAGAAGTATAACTTCAAAAAATAGTATTATTATTAATAGATGTCGGGAAGAGTCACATTTTTTTGTTTAAGTGTTTACGAATAAAACGACAGTTTCTGAAAATGAGTCCTAGCTAGGCCCCCGAAATCCCCTGTATACTAAATTTTATGAAAATCGTTGGAGCCGTTTCCGAGATTCAGATTATTTTATATAGGATATAGGTACATATATACAAGAATTGCTCGTTTAAAGGTATTGTAATGTATGAGCGCTTCCGGGCTTCAGAGGGCACGTTAAACTGTCTGTCCCGACTTTAAGTCGTTAAGCCATCACGGAGGCCTTAAGGCTACGTCACCAGCAGTGCAAGTACCGTTCCTATCGATTGCTTAGTTGTCGATCGCTAAAGTCGATAAACGTATCGAATCGTATCGTTCCATGCGAGTACGGATCTCTTGTCGACAAAAGATCCGTACTCCCAAAAATAAGGTCAGAGTTTATCGAAATCATTCGTTCACTGCTGCCATGATTTACTAGTTTACTGTCAATATCACTGTTAATCACTTTCGTTTGTCAGAATCAAAACATAGTAAACATACACCATTGGCAATTCGTTAAAATTTAACGAATTTGTCTACCGATCGACAAAGTGGGTAACGTACCCGCATCTGTCGATAAAACCATTTTTATCGAATTTTGACGATTCTAAATGTCAAGTTATGCGATCGACAAGAACGGTACTTGCACTACAGAACCACTAACTCATACGAGCTTGCTTGCTACTCTGTATTGTTCCAGGAGGCAGTACGAACCCGCCGACGGGCGAGCGTCGCGAAGACGAGCCCTCAGAGTTTGTGTCCGCCGTGTGCTGGCGGAAGTCGGCACACGCGCCTGCCTTACTCGCTGCCAATAGTCAGGGGACTATTAAAGTGTTGGAACTGGTCTAAACCGGTCCATGCAGTGATTGTGATCCAGTCAATGATGATGTGTATTCCAGTGGAGATATGAATACTTAGGCCTTTACATCTATTGAAGATGATTTATATAGCGTCAGAAGGCAACCTATGCCTACACTTAACAGGACACTGTAGTGCCTGGGACAAATGTTTAGATGGAGTAGGCTTGCCCAGCACCTATTATATCAATAATAGCCAAGGTATTGGCGCTATTTTCAACAGTAGTCCAGATTGTGTCAGTTCTGTCAGTGGAGATGAGGGAATACTTGGTTTAACAAGGGCATGTGATCCACGCAGATAATAAAGTGAGGACAGGAAAAATCTTAAAAGTTATCCAATTAGTTGATATTAGGTACTCTGAACAGTGATTCAAAGAGTGATTCAGACCTATGAATAATGAATAAACCACCAATAGTGTATTATATTATAATAGTATCCAATCTGTGGAAATAAAACTGATATAATAAGTGAATAGAAAATATTGAAATTATTTCAAAAACAATTTCTCATGTGTTTTAGATTTTTGATGTGATAAAGACTACACAAATCAAATATGATCTAAAGAGTGAAAGTGAACAAGTGGTTATTGATTAAAGTGATCTAAGGTGTGATCCAAATGTGGTAATTAAGAATGTTGTGATCCAAAATGTGACAAACTATGGAATACGAGTAATAGTGATTTAAGTGAACAGCGAATAGTTATTAGTGATGAAGTTGGTCTGAGTGGTGATCCAGTCAGTGATCCAGCCAGTGATCCAAGAAGTGGCCAGGGAATTAAGAGTAATATAGTGGTTAAAATTCAAGAAGAAACTAATTAAAGTGATCCAATGATGTATAATTTATGAAATATGGACGACTATGACATGTACAGTTTAACATAGGCCTTTACATCTATTGAAAATGATTTATACAGCGTCAGGAGGCAACCTATGCCTACACTTAACGACACACTGTAGTGTCTGGGACAGTGTTTAGATGGAGTAGGCTTGTAACACCTATACCATCCTCTCATCCTAGTCAGCCATATCCACAGGAAAGACATAGTCAATACGTGCAGAGCTGACTAAGCCAAGGGTTTCTTCACGATGTTTTCCTTTACTATTAAAGCATATAACTTTTCCGAAACGAAAAATACATTGATGCACGGTCGGCATTCGAATCTACGATCTTCGGATCTAAAGTCATATGGTCTTATTCCAGAACGAAGACTAAAGAAAGTCAAGGTTTAAACGTCAATGTCAATATTTTTAAACCTTGACTTTCTTTAGTCCCCGTTCTGGAATAAGACCGGAAGAGTGTGGAACCACTTTAAATAAATACTTCTCAATCAGCAAAAAAGCTGTTAACTAACAGATGATGCAGCTATAGACAGAGATCTCTTGGCGTCTTAGAGGTAGAGAGAGGTATGTCCAGCATTGCATTATGCAATTATAAAATACATTCGTATGAATGTGAAAACGAAAAATATAGAAATGTAAATGAAAAAGTGTAATAATTATATTCTAATTCTCTTTTTGGCATTGGTTGAACTACTAAAAAATATTGACAATACTAATCATTATCGATAAAGCTAGAAATATTACAAAGTAACTGGTGCCCGCGACTTCGTCAAGGCATGATGAGAAGTGAAATTTGCTATGCGAAATCTTCTAGGCGTTTTCGAAGAGTTCGAGTTGATTTTCCGTGATAAAAAGTAGCCTATGTGTTAATCCAAGACACGGACAATATTTATATTCCAAGTTTCATCCAAATCGGATCAGCAGTTTTTGAATGTATACATTCTTACAAACTTTCGCGTTTATAATATTAGTAGGATTCGCCGACACAGGATGCATCAATTCATTCAATATAATGGTCAATATTATCACACATTGATAATATTGACAATTATATTGAATTAATTCTGTCAATATTATTGGTAGTCCAACCCATGCTAATTTATGTAAATCTGTGTCTATAGTGTTCAATAGTTATTCTCTGGTAGGATTATTTGATGTTAATTCTTAAAGTAGATCTTAACTAAGAGCTTCCATTCTATTGTCTTATAATAGTCAAATCTCTATTCTTATGATTGAAATGTCTGAAAATGAAGAAAGATTGAAATGTTTAATGAACTTAAATGTCAACAGTAATACTTATCTATTAGTCTCAAAACTACTTTATTTATAGTCTCATTATAAGGACTTGTTAGTTATCAGAAGCTTATTTGAGTACATGAGCATTTTACTGTACATAAACACTCAAACCTAGACAAAATTACTAAAACGTCTGATAACTAACATGGATTTATTTAACGATTTTGATTAAAGGTGCATAAAATAATATGTTATGTGTCAACCATATCAACAGCAAGTACAATTTTATAGGTTTATTAATAAACTCAGGTAAATAAATAGAATAGTGGTATATCTTTTAAAAAGTTAGAGTACCTATGTCATGTTTATAATACATAATCAGGACTTATTTATGTCTACTCTAACTTTTTATAAGTATGTCTTTAACTTCAATATTTACGCTCAAATTGTAGCATTATAGATATCTAACCTGTTTGTCTGTTCCTGTATGAAGTGCCAAAATGTCTGCCTTTTTCACAACCGCTCAGTATCTTATCAATAATTTAGGCCTTTACATCTATTGAAGATGATTTATACAGCGTCAGAAGGCAACCTAAGCCTACACTTAACGGGACACTGTAGTGTCTGGGACAATTTTTAGATGGTGTAGGCTTGTAGCACCTATACCATCCCCTCAGCCTAGCGGTTGTGAAATTTGCGTAGCGTAATCCGTCTATGTGATAGTGAATTTCTTCTAATAAATATACTTGGGGTGATTTTGATTCAACGGGAATACATCAAATCACCTTGTACATTTCAGCTAAACATATTTTTGGGCAAGTTCTTCTCAAATATAGGTTAGATAGATTAGACAATTTGTTTTGTAAATAGGTAAAGAATATGTACTTATTTGGTCATCAAATGATTTTATTTTATACACGTTTACGGAACTTGCTTCTATTTTAAATGAATTTAAAGTAAAATTGGACTGAATTGTAATTAAAAACTACTTTTCTTGATCTTATTACTAATAAATAATATATTCGTGCAGCTAATTGTATTGTGAAATGTAAAACATAGACCACAGAGTGCTGTTTATTTACACTACGCGCTAAAGCTTTGGTTTCGCGATCGTAACGCACTACGCTGCGGTATGCGGCTCAACGCAGCGTCCGCGTTTGCTCTTCGTCGCTGACGCATGCTGCGACAGAACAAGAGACCATTCTGTAGGTGTATTTTGTGTGTTACTTTATAAGCAAATAAATGCCTGTCTATGTCTAGAGTCCTTTCCATGAAAGAAGTCCCGCAGACGCGTCGCTGTAGTCGACCTTATGTATTATTTCTCGGGCAGCACTTTTATTAACAACTTTAGGCATTGAAAACAAAACTTTGATCACAGGAACCAAATAAAAACGCACCACTAGCATCCGAACACAATAACAGCACCTGACAACTAATTTAAAATTTAGTTTAGTTTTAAAATTTAGTTCCGGAAATTTCCGTGGGACTTCTTTCATGAAAAGGACTCTATGTCCATTCTAGACGTTTTCCATACGATGATGTGTCCGGCATCGCATTTCGCATACCGCAGCGTTGTGCGTTACAATCGCGAGACCAAAAGCTTTACACGGCAGCGCTCCATGTACGAGTGGTGCTAACCGCGCAGTGTAACCTGCTACTTAACTCGCCAATGTACCTACTACACCTTATACCGCGTGCACACTATACCCATGCCGCTGAGAATAAAGGCGATGTTGCTGTGGCATTAAGTCCGCGGCATTGATGCCGCCATACATTCCGGCAGTGGCATGGGCATAGTGTGCACGCGGTATTACGGTTAATAAGAATGACCTGGCTAAAAACTATACAGCAGAATAGACATAATACCGCGCAGTTGATTAGTAGGTCCCTAGGTAAGTAAGTATCTAGGTCAGCCTTACTCAACCTGCGGCCCGCGGGCCGCATGCGGCCCGCCAGCCTTTTCTATGCGGCCCTAGCCTTTTCTGCAGCCTGAAGATACTACAATATTTTAACACTACAACATTTACTTACAATATTTTTAGATTACACATTTGACAATAGTATTTTCTGATAACGACACAAAAATGATTCAAGAAATGTTGTTCAACGTAAGAAATATAGGTTTGTACATTATTTTCCTAAATACCTACTCATGTTGTTGTCTCGCGCTACGTGAGCGAGTGCAAACGACAACACGGCGGCACAGAATACCCATACTTACAGCAGACGGGCGGCGGCGGCGAGCCACCCGCCGCCCGCACACGCCCGCCGCGGGCATGTGCAGGGGGGGGGGGGTACGGAGGAGTGTTGTCGCCCGCGCAACGCAAAGCACATAAAAATCAGTCATTTACCGAGCGCTTGCATTGCACACGTGCCGCGTTTTTTAAATTGACAGTCGATAGTGAGTTTCTTTTACTAGTGCCGAGAATTCGTAACCATTACAATGGCTGGCGTGTCCTCAAAATCAAAACGTAAAATTTCTGACGAAAATAGATTATTTCAAGACAATTGGGAGGAAGAATATTTTATTGCTCCTAACAAACACAGTTCAAGTACTTGTTTGATATGTCGAGAAAGTGTGATATTAAAAAAATATAATATTATGAGACATTATAATACAAAACACAAGATGTTTAGCGATAGTTTTCCAGTCGGCTCTGCATTGCGAAAAGAAAAGCTACGCGTCTTGAAAAAGTCGTTACATCAGCAGCAAAATACTATGTCAGTTTCAATGTCACAAGATGTAGCAGTGACGAGAGCGTCCTACGAAATTTGTTATTTACTAGGAAAACATATGAAACCATTTACTGACGCTGAGATTGTGAAGGAGTGTTTTATAAATGCTTCAAATATATTATTTGAAAAGTTTAGCAACAAACCACAGATAATATCACAAATCAGGAAACTACAGCTCTCAGATTCCACCTGCGTTAGGCGAATTGAAGATATTTCGAAACATATTTTTGATCATGTCATAGACGACTTGAAGAATTGTAAAAATTTTAGTTTAGCATTTGATTCGAGCACTGATGTTTCATCAACATCACAATGTTCTCTGTTTGTAAGGTACTGTACTGAAGATTATACGGTTCGTGAAGATTTTCTCAAATTTTTGCCAATGAAAGGACATACCAGAGGAAGTGATTACATTGATATTATTTGTACTTTTTTGGAGGAAAATGGCATTGATATTAAGAGATTGGTATGTATATGCACGGATGGCTGCCCGTCTATGACAGGAAATAACGTTGGGTTTATTTCTCTTTTGCAAAGGAAATATGACATAAATATCTTATCATTTCACTGCATCATACACCAAGAAAATCTTTCGGCGCGTACCACCATACCGGAAGTTGACGACGTGATGAAAACCGTTATTAACATCGTTAATTTTATAAGAGCACGAGAACTTAACCATAGGAAATTCAAGAGTTTGTTGGAAGAATTAGGAAGTGAGTATGGCGATGTACTTTTACATACCGGAGTACGATGGCTGAGTAGAACAAAAGTTTTAGAACGGTTTTACGCTCTACGGCACGAAATAATTTTGTTTCTACAACAAAATAATAAAGTTTACAGCGAACTTGAGCGAGATAGTTGGTGGTGTCTTCTAGCATTTCTTTGCGATATAACAGAGAAACTTGGTGAGCTTAATCGTCGTTTACAAGGTGAACATAAAATTATTTCACAGTTGGCGAGTAAAGTATTTGCTTTCGAAGACAAGCTGAAGATGTACATCGAAGAAATTAATATTCAAAAACTACATAACTTTCCAACATTGATAAAAGCTCAACAAAATGGAATTGATGTGTCCCCAGAAAACTATGCTACTATTTCTAATTACTTAGTTTCCCTGAGCAACGAATTTCAAGAAAGATTTAAGGATTTGCGAAAAATAAAAAAATGTCTTCTATTATTGGAAAATCCCTGGCACTTAGAAGTAGCCACTACTTCACAACTTGCGGCATTGGGATTTGATGTTGCAAAGTTATCGGATGAACTAATTGATTTTAAAAATGATACAAATCTGGAGGCGATTTTTAAAGAAAACAGAGACGTAAACAAATATGAAGAATTCTGGAAATTAGTACCGGATAACTACAAAACGCTCAAAAATTGCGCACACTTGCTCCTCACCTTGTTTGCGTCAACTTACCTGTGCGAATCCTCATATTCAAAAATGAAATATGCGAAAAATGTTTATAGATCCCGACTAACTGATTCGCACCTGGACGACGTATTGAGAGTAGCATGTAGTAATTATGTGCCAGATTTATCAGAAATTGTTATTAGTTTGCGTCAATGTCAATCATCACATTAATTTTTAAATAAATGGTTTATTTTTACAGTTGTGTTTTATTGTATTTTTTATACAACTTTATTTTTATGTAACTCTAATAAATAACGCAAAGCCTGAAAGTAGTTTGTTCAGTTCAGTTTGATTATTGCGGCCCACAAGGTCTAGCAGTAGCGACTATGTGGCCCAGGGGGAAAAAAGGTTGAGTAAGGCTGATCTAGGTGATAGTATTGTGATGTGCGCTTGATGTGAAAATTCAATAAAATGCAACCTCAATAAATGTGATCCCTAAATGTGAGGACGTTTTTTATTTGTAGTTGGTACCACCGGTACAGGTACACCTACCTAGGTGTATTATAAGTCTCACCCGACACGGTTTAATAGCTCTAACTTTAAATGGAGGGGAAGTCCGCATTCCAGATCCAGAAACATTGCCGGAAAGAGAATGCAAATTGCCGGGACCTAGGTGAGTGGGTAGGAAGTCCCCACATTGCGGCTTTTGCAATGTTGCCCGCAATTTTAAAATCCCGCCGAAAAACTACTGATTCTCATCTGTATCGCACACGTCATTAAAGACTCAGCAGTCAATGTCACGTCACCTTATTTTACGTCACACGTCATATCATAAAAAAAACAACTCCATTCGTTCAATCTAGTTCAAAATAAATAATAAGTTAATTTTTCTGGCTGATATTCACTTAGAATTCTATTTTTCATCATAAATACCAAAGCCTAGCTCACAGGTAAGTAATTTCCATTGTTTTCTATACGCTTATAGGTATGAATCTATTTGTTATGGCCTATTTATGTGGGAGGATGTGGTGCAATAATCATGTTTTGTGCAATCATGTTTTTCCCTTTTTGTTCAAGGTCTCCTGATAAGATGGATCCTTTGGGGCCACAGGAGGCGACGATGCAATCTCCCAGCATTTTTAGTTACATTTTCTATCCTATTACATTTGGTAAGACTTTATATAAAGACATCCAAACTACATGTTTTTAACTACTGCATAAATTTTTTAATAAAAAAAAAATGAATCTTGGTTTGATCCACAGTAAAACCATATCTGCAACAATTGCTCTGGTATAGATTAGATACAAAAGCTTTTTTATTTTACATATGCGGTCTATAACTTCCAGCCCTGCAGTTCCTAGCGGCATATGGCTGGTATCTCGTAGGAGCTGGCATTGGGTCTGGCTACCTGTACAACCGACTTCGTCCGAGGTACATCAAATGGAAGGAGGCTAGGGAAGATGCAGAATACCATAAAGGTTTGTTACAAAAGCTATTTTTCTGGATTGAAACAGGCTATATTTTTTTGAAGTTAAACACGTGGATTGTTAGATACAGCTTGAAATGTCTAAACCAAAAGCTGCCATTTGCTATGAGGTTCATCGTACGCTGATAGATATTTTGGTAGAAAGTTTCGCATGCGTACTAAGTCGCGGATATCAGCTAGTGTTTATCTATAAGTGTACTCCTATTCTTTGAGAAATTAAATTCTTTAACCTCAAACTATCTCTGTGTCACCTACAGATCCTGATAAGGCACTAGCTCGCATGGAAGCAATCCAACGAGCTCGAGAACAGCAGCAACAGATGTTACTGCTAGCCTCACAACGGGCACTTGAACAACAGAAAGAGGTAATTTATTTATTTTTCTACACCTATAATCCTACTAATATTATAAATGTGAATGTAAGTTTGTTACGCTTTCACGTGAAAACTACTTAACCGATCATCATGAAACTTTGTACATATATTCTTGGACGTATTAGAAGTAACATAGGATACTTTTTATCCCGGAAAATTAACGGGATCCAATACGACGCGAACGAAGTCGCGGGCGGAATCTAGTATAAAATGAAACTTACAGCTCAGTTGGTATTGTCTGGTGTTTGTTTCCAGCGTGAGGAACAGAAACGTGCAGAGACAGCAGAACGACTGAGGAAGTACGGGCCAGCAGCTGGCGGTCAGCGTTTAGGGTCTACTGATGACGGTAAGCACCAGTTCATTTATATGAAGATCAACATCTTGAGTAAGCTAGGCAAGCCTACTCTCTAAAATTCCCAAGCATTGTATATGATTTTATATTGTAGCAACACAGGTTGCATACCTACGGACGAACGCAGTTTGCGATTCAGCAAAATGTAGGCAAAATATATATATAGAGTTAATGTTGAGTCGTTAGAAATAAGCCTACCTACATGTTCAAATGACATCATAGAACTGGCTGGGAATCACTGGACAAGACTCGCAAGGGACCGAAAAGAATGGCGTAATAAAGAGGAGGACTGAAATGATGATGAAATGTTCAAGACTACCTATGTTTTTTCATAGGCTTCCCAGAATGTAATTCATAGGCATAAAAATATTATAGTGTCAACTTCGACTTCTTGGTTTATGGCTTTGAAACTTAACTGAATTATAGTGTCAACAAGATTTTACCCTTCTAACACAAAAACTAGGTAGCTAAACTGCAAAAATTTGGCCCATTAATAGTATATTCGGATGTGTGTAATACTTTTTTCCTGTTCTAAGGCTTTGGCTTAAACTAACACCTAGGATTCACATTCTATAGTGATCTTTAAACTGGATAAATACGTAGTAATAGGACCTAGTCTGTATTGACCTTTACACTGAATAAATAATAGATTTTTCTTTCATTAATTGCAGGCTACCTGCCTCTCTCTGGAGGGGCGTCGACGTCATCTTACCGCCCCCCTAAGAAGTCCAAGTGCGGGGGAGGAGGGTGCGGTCGGTAGATACTTCGGGGGTCTAATGTCTGGGGTTCAAACGCCTGGGGCTAGCCCCCAGCGGGCCTAAGATGCGCACGCGAGATATTTGTCATGTCGTTCTGTCAAAATGTAAGCATTTTGTACCAGTTTAGGAACTATTGCATTATCTGTGGTAATGGTGTCGACAAAACGCGCCATAATGTACACTTTTGACACTTCTTAGTCGTCGTACCTCTCTGAGGACGAGATAATAGTCATGCAGAAATGTCAAAAGTTGAAAATTCAAAGGCGCGGTTTCTCGACAACATTACCACAGATAATGCAATAGTTCCTAAACTGGTGCAAAATGCTTACATTTTGACAGAACGACATGACAAATATCTCGCGGTGCGCATCTTAGGCCCGCAGGCCCAGGAAGGGGGTCTAAACAAGATAGTCATTTTCTGTTAGCATTCATGTATGCTAAAAGATAAAATTGTATGAAAAAGACAAAAAATGCTCAATTAGTGGTACCTAATGTTATTTTCATACAATTTTATATCATCCTTGGTATGAGTGAATGTTAACAGAAAATATGTTCTCTGAAAGAATCTGGGGGTCAAATATCTAGGGTTCAAACAGTCAATATAAACGCGGTGTTTTTGTTTTAACTATTTGTGGAATATGGATCTTGATCTTCTGTAAATCTTTTTTTTATTAAAATAAAATAGACAAATATTTACCTAATATGTTAACAGACTCACAAGAAAAGTACTTATTTGCAACCAAGTTGTTTTACCGGTTGTACTAAGAAAATAACTTTGTGAAATATAATTACTTACTAAAAAAATATATATTACTAAAATTAAAAATACAGTTTTATTATTAAAATATAATTTTAGTTCAAAAATATCTTACAAAGACCTTGTTGCCAGCACATCAAAATCTCACTAAATTAAGTTCATTGAAACATATCATCATTATTCTTAAATAAATAATATTAAATACTATGTACTAGACATCACAATACTTTCTTAGTTCCAAACTAAGTAAAACTTATAATAATCGAACTGAGATTACTGACAGAATACTTATACATTTACTTTTGTATGCTTACCTACATTATGTAATTCTCTTATTGTAATACACAACCAAATATTTACATTCATCACATAATTTGCTCTGTCTGAGATCAAACCCATAACCTAAAGCAGAAGGCAGCTCTATTAGTCTGCCCTAGCAATGAATGGCCATCCCAAAAATATAAATAAATAAATAAATAAATATTCACGGACACTTAACACAACGCCTTCTAGTCCCAAACTAAGCAAAGCTTGTACGATGGAAACTAGATGGCTGATAGAATACATACATACATTTTTTTTTGTAAATACATACTTATAATACATAGAAACACCCAGACACAGAACAAACATCTATGTTTGCCACACACAAATGTTTGTTCTCGGTGGGGATCGAACCCACGACCCACAGCACGGAAGGCAGAGCTACTACCGACTGAGCCATGACGCCTGTCAAAAAGATTCCAAATGGGACAACTTACTTTGACAATAGGTTACAAATCCTTCCGGACACAAGGCACAACTACTATGCCCAGCTGATTGTGCCGTGAGTACAATAGTTTTCGCATACAGACGTTTTTTCAGTGTAGACTATGGGCGAATACTCAAACGCCACTCAATTTAAGTCCCGCTTAAATTATTGCCATCTCTTACAAATGAGTAATGTCAAACAGAGGCAGAAAAACTTTAAGTGGTGCTCAAATTTGAATGACTTTTGAGTATTTCAGCCTTAGCGTGGTAGTAAGACTGAGCTACTGACCTGTTAGGTCAGGGATGAGCAGTCAGTATTAAACATTTCTTTAACATGTTACTCATAGAGAAATCTTTTGTTATTCGTTTCTTGAGTTAATATGCTCCGTGCTCTGGTACTGTCTAAGTAAGTCAACAAGTTGTGCCTGTGACTCCGCCATTCTCTCTAAGCATCCTAGAATAGATTTGTTGGTGGCTGCCATTCCGACCACGGCGTTCGCCAATCGCTCTTCCGAAGCTATTCGTCTTTCTTCCAAGGAATACAACCAAGAAGGTACATTGTCTTCTTCATCTAAAAAAATAAAACAGGTTATTGGCCCGTAAAGAAATCGTTATCAATCATCAATATAACATAAAACTCTTTTGAAGCTGACTGAGAATCAACGCACAGCCTAAACTATAAGTCCTAGAGGTATCAAATTTGGAAGCTAGTATCCTTATATATCCTTTGCTTAGCTGGTGGAATCGGGTTCAACGAAGCTATGTTTTATGTATTGAAAGATTCATGCTAAGGGTGCTTTTCCACCAGAACTAAGCTATGTAGCGAAAGATGTGTTTTGTATCCACCAATAGGTATAGTTTATTTTTAAATCTTATCTTTGCTTAGCTGGTGGAATCGGGTTCAACGAAGCTATGTTTTATGTATTGAAAGATGCGTGCTAAGGGTGCTTTTCTGTATTTTATATCCACCGATAGGGACCGTTTATTTTTATAGCTTAGTTTCGCTTAGCTTAGATGGAAAGCAATATAGCACATCTCTGGAGGAAAACCAGCCTTACTGCCGAACTTAGAGATGTTACTTATTCTAGGGTGGTTCTTATCTATATAATACTATTTATATCACCAAACAGTGATGCTCGCATTGCTGTGGGAGCGAAGTACGCCAAGCCTGGTATTACTAAACTGAGATAACTTTTAAAAATTAGTTAAATTCAATATCTATACACTCACCTGATCGATGTCTCTGTCTTGGAAAGGGATATTCATAACAAGAGTTTTTCGTTTCGGATGGTACTGAAAATGAAATAGAAATAATATGACTAGATCTATTTACTATTTAGTATGTACATTTATGTATGGCAAACAGATATTTGTTCTATGTCTGGGTGTAGGTATAAGTATTTACAAAAAAATATTACATCAGCAATCTAGTTCGTATTTAGCTTTGCGTGGCGCGGTTTACATAATAAAATTAAATAGTAGTCATGTTACCATGCCGTGGCGCGGTAGTTGGCTGTGACGCGGTAGTTAGCAATGGCGCTTCCATATCATCGCTGTCACTATTTTGCTCCCGCGCGTCTGAAACATTACATTTACTCAACATATTACCTTGCCTATTTTTTTTAACTTTTTTCGCGAGGAGTTATCTAGTGTACAATTAAGACAATTCTAAAATGATCCTAGTGATTTTACTGAGTAAAAAAATATTGACTTAGCAGAACAGCGAATTAAGGGTGTATTCCACCAGAGCTGAGCTACTAAAAATGTGTTTGAAATCCACCAATAGGAATCGTTTATTTTCATATTAAACTATAATTTATGTTAAAAATTTATGTCAATGTAAAATTACTAATTAGCCTGCCTTTTGTCTAGATCGTAATCAAAAAATCCAAAATCAAATAATGTTTATTGAAAACTATAAATTAGTAATATAATGAGGCTATAAGTATTATATATATTAAACTATTCCTATTAGTGGATTTTCCATGCCATAGAAGTATGGAGAGAAGGTCCATACTTCTATGGCATGGATGTATGGAGATGCTAGGATAACGCAGAAAAGATAGGAAAAAAGCAACCACACTGAGGAAAATAACAAAGTTGGATGTCAGAGTATGTAAAGATAAAAACATTGAAATGGAGATGGACGGGGCACATGCTCCGAGAAAAGGGCGTAAAATGAACCGGGTACCTAACCAACTGGACCCCTGGAAGCTAACCAACTGGAAGTAGGAACCAAAAGAAAGCGTGGCAGACAACTCAAAAGATGGTCAAATGACATAAAACAAATTGCAGGCCCGCTTTGGAAGAACTGCTCGAGACCGACAACAGTGGAGAGAACTGGAGGAGGCCTATGTGTCAAAAGGACACGCTGTTGCAAAACAACAGTAGCAAGGGCTCAGAAATCAGAAAATTGGTGGATTTCAAACACATCCTAACAACGTAGCTTAGCATATCACTGGTGGAAAAGCACCCTAATAATGTACTTTTTTTTTTTAATTTTATTCTGGCTCTGGAGGCTTGCCTTTTTGCCAAGTCTTTTTTGGTCGTCTTATGTAGACATAAGACGACTACGCAGTAGACAGTAGGCAATCCCCACGCAGTGAATGCCAGTCCTACGATTTTTACTTACTTGCCTCCGAAATTGTGCTAAGGAATTCATTTTTCACGGCAACACCGTTTATTAGTTCCAGTGGATCTGAAAATGCACTTTATTCAGTAAAATCATAAGATTACTTTGGAATGCCTTCTATGTCAAAAATTTGACTAATAATGTCAAATAGCAAGACGAACTGCCACGAAACTTAAAATCAAGTCAGATTGCCATTCTTCTACCAAACTTTTCTCATACATCATTTAAATGAGGAGGAACAGGCAAACCTAAATCCAAAAGATGGAGCGGTTCTGGTATAACAATGACACGACAATTCGCCTTAGTCCTAAAGCCATCAAACGAGATAAATAATTTATTTGTTTATAGACGAGCAGCTTTCGCTGATGTGTCTACGTCAGACAGTGTTAAAATTTTGTTGAAATTATAGTCTCTTATGTTTGGTAAATTCTTTTGAGCACTGATTTATTTGTTCGAAGCCAGATGTCTAGTTTGTTTTTGAATGCATTGACGGAAGTAGCAGTAACGACGTCATCTGATAGCACGTTCCAATTGTGAACGACTCTATTGCTGAAGAAGTGAAATAAGTAGCGTCTTCATTACCTTCTATTGTATCCAGTATTCTGTTTCTTGATGTTGTGTTTTGCTGTGTTTGAGCGGGCTCATGATGCTGTAACAAATTCATATTTTATTGTCTGCCTGCGCCGGGGGGCCTCAAAGATGCTGTGGCGACTAGTCACAAGTAGGTAAATCGGGCTGACGCGATAGTTTTGTGTCCCGCGTCGCCAGTCGTCTCTCCCCGCTCGCACAGTATAAACATGTAGCTTCGTTGGTGAATAAATAAGTAATTATGTGGAACACTGAACTTTATTATTGCCTCCCGAAGAAATAGTATGGAGATTAGAAGATCTCCACATCACATCACTTGATTACCCCACAATGCTATTAAACATAAGTATTACTAAAAATTGTCTTTATCTTTTAGTGTATGTCTCTAGAGTGGAACCGATATAGGTTTAGTCAACTTGCTTGACAAATCGAATTATTATTTCTTGTGTAATGTACAAGAACATTTACTTATTATTATTAATTTTTTTAATAAATTTTTTTACAATTTATACATAGATTATAATGAATCAAGTTTCTGTCTTAGAGTCTGACCGTGTTAAGTCTGCAGCTCAGAAAACCAATAAACAGATATATAGCTAATTCAAAATAAAAAAAAACTTTATTGAGGATTTTAAGTAACCCCTACTTATTTTTAGCCAGTAAGAGTTATGATGTAGTAATTTTTTTAGAGCCATGGATTCTTACTTTTGTTCTTTTCACAGTTTCTCCGAGCAGTACATCCACAATTCTTAGCTCGAGGTGAGACAGCGGGATCAGTTTGGATCCATCTCCATTGCTGCTTGCTCCATTCCGACGGTAGTCAGCTGCTTTCGATCTTGTTCGGCATTTTAGTATATTCCAGTACTGAGAAAAGTTCAAAAATAAGGCAGGTATAAATAAAATTTATTACAATTTATTACTTCATGAAACTATTAATACTGGCCCTTGAGTTATTTTACAGTAAGTATTTGATTGTTATCTGGTAGACCTGTGTTTCTTAACCTGTGGTTTATGGATCCCTGGGTGTCCGGGAGTATGTATATGGGGGTCCGCTGTCTTATCTATGGACATGTTCTTGTACACATAAAAAACAAATAGAGAAAAAGACTACTATTGGAATCCGATTTGAGATTATAATTTAGTAAAAACATCAACCCAAATATTACTAATTCAGTTGCAAAAATGCTGCACCAACCTTCACATTTACCTACAGTATTTTTATTTTTTATAAAAATGTAATTTTTTCAGTACTAAAATATATCATCCTATGGTGTCTATGTATCAAGAGCAGTCAAGAGGTGTTTTCTTGACTATTCCAATGTAATCTGTAAACACTAGTACTTACTCGCTTCCATTTTTGAGTGTGTTTTTTAACGCCTCCTGGCACAGAGTTCATTCTCCTGGCGAACTCTTCCCAGGCGCGGGCAGTTTCTCTAGAACTGAAGGGCCCAGATTTGTTGTTCAAAGCGATGTCTCTGTTGTCTTCGGCAAATTCAACCATTATTTCCATCTGCCGGTCTGTTACTTGTCTCGAAGGCGCCATTATTTTGTAGATTCGTTTCTGAAAATTAGTAAGTTGGACTATGAATGGACTAGAGGTGAAAAGGAGGTTGCCTATATTCTCAGATGTTAGATAGGTATTATATAAATATTGGCCTCGATTCCTGTGTCACCAAATTAACTACTTATCTAGTTAAGTAGGTAGGTAGGTATGCAGGGTACCTATGCATCGAATTATTAGGCCACCCCTAAGTTGGTAAGGTATACCTACAAAATACAGAAAAGTCTGAAGCACAGATTACTAGGATGCTAGAGCATGTCTGAAGTTTCGTATTGCGGGAGCAATAACAGCAGACAGGTTAAAGGTAGCAAAACCAAAGCAGAAGCAGTTTGTTTCATGTAGGTACCTACCTACATTTGTTTACAAAACCCACAAAACAAACTTTATGTAGAGATGAAGTAGATATAACCACAGAACACAACACACCTCGAATCACTCGAATCAGGACCAAACCTGTGGACCAAACCAACCAAAGCCGATGGAAAGAAGCAACATGGATCGAGCACGAAGCACCGAATCTTGCAGGGGTGCCGTCATTTCACAACCATGGAAAACACAACCCCGGAATGTACAGTCAGGAATTGACGTATAATTTGGCAGCCAATTCCATGGTTGTGCAATCTCGGGACGTGTTTTCCAGGCCGTACAATGTTTTGCACAGGGTGGGAATACACAGCCATGGAATTGGCTGCCAAATGGCATCGAATTCCGGGGCTGTACTTTCCTTGGTTGTGTTTTCCATGGCTGTGAAAGCTCAGCACGTGTCGGGAATGCCCATCCACGGAATGTACAACCTGGGAATTGGATGCCAAAATACGTCATCACCTATGCTTTGTTTACACTTACTTGCCTGACTATGTGAACGATTGAACGATTGAAAGGGAACGTAAACAGAACAAAATATTTCATTTTTACTTAGGTAGGTACCTATATTTTTTATTAGTGTGTATATATAGTCAACTTCGCAATCGTTAGGTAGGTTAGGTTAGGTTTGTTTATAAAAAATGCGAGCGAAGCGAGCCCATCCATAAAATCTGCTAAAAAAATAAACTGAAGTTCTTTTTTTTTACGAAAGATCGACTTTCACAAATGAGTAGGTTAGGTTAGGTTAGGTTTGTTTATGAAAAATGCGAGCGAAGCGAGCCCATCCATAAAATTGGCAAAAAAATAAAATCTTCATATTTGACCGAACGCTAAGTTGACTGATTGCGAAGTTGACCATAAATAAGCCGTACTTTACTAATCACTAAATTCACACTAGTACCATTTTTACTCTTTAGTTACATCTGAACGAAGCATATAATGAATCGACCAATCAGGAGCAAGTACATCAATTCCATGGTTGTGCTTTCCACGGGCGTGAATTCCCTACACGTGTCGGGAATGCACGACCATGGAATTGATGTATTTTTTAGTTTTTTTTTTTATACATGAATTCCATGGTTGTGTTTTACCGGGCTGTGCAAAATCGGGCCGTACAAACTCAGCACGTGTCAGGAAAGCACGACCGTGGAATTCATGTATTTTATACATGAATTCCACGGTCGTGCATTCCTGACTGCGCTTTCCACGGTTGTGTTTTCACAGGCTGTACATTCCATGGTTGTACAATAACCGGACCCATCTTGCAGTGCCGTTGGTTGATGTAATGATATACGTCAGAATAATCACAAGCTGGGATAATGTCAAAGTCAAAATGACGTCGAAAACTTATGACTTGACTAAATCAAGAAGTTGAAGTTAAATCAAGAAGTTGACTTGACAAATATTATTTCAAATACTAGCTATAGTAGATGCCAAATAACACCGCAATACAGGTCATTCCACCTTAAAACGATGTCGCAAAATTCAATTTATGAATGGTAAACAAACAGTACTCCGAGATTAAGGCGATTACCGTCTGCGACAGGTTGGATGGAAAGCGACAGAATTAGCCATTCATAAATTGAATTTTGCGACATCGTTTTGAAGGTGGGTGAATGACCTGTATTGCGGTGCTATTTGGCACCTACTATAGTGCCTGCGACTTCGTCAGGCATTTCTGAAGAGTTCTAGTCCCGTTGATTTTAAAAAATAGCCTATAATCCAGGTCACGGCTAATATAATATAATCCAAGTTTTATCCAAATCGGATCTGGTGGGTTACTCTCGACCACAGTTCCAACCTAACCGGATTTACGGAATTTGACAGATCTCGTGTCATTTTGTACTGAAAAATGACAGGACTTCTGTCAAAATCTATGGATCCGGATTGGAACTGTGTTCGAGAGTAACCCACCAAATAGTTTTTGCGTAAAATAGGAACAAACATCAGAGGTACATACATACCTACATCCATACATAGGTACTTACAAACTTTCACGTTTTAAATATTAGTAGGACAGGATTTCACTTGACACTGACAAAATTGTCTGTCGAAATGACAGTCACAGGCCATTTAAAAAAGAAAAAGAAGAGTTTTCGGTCAAGACAATGACGTCGTCGTCGTCCGCGCATAGAACTAGTCTAATTAGTTTTGAACTGAGATCTCGCGATTTTCCCAAGAATAAAATACTGTGGTTAATTTGACAACGTGGCCATGAAAGTCTCCTTAGATTCTTTTCATAATTGCTGGTCATCATAAGAGTATGGACTCCAGTTCATCTGAAAACTGCGAAATTAACTAAATGTTTCAAACTGCAATTCCTCAAAACTGGTGATAAATATCCTTAGCTACCTAGGTACACTACATACAACTTAGAGACGGCTCTACCAATTTTCACCAAACATGGATAAGAAACATCCAAGATGTGATTCAATATAGGTAGGTAGGTACGTACCTTTCTTACAAAAAGACGAATGTGGGCGCAAACTCTTGATGATGATGACACAAAATACGTACCGGAACCTAGGATATAGCAAGACTTTTAAATTACCTACATACACCTGGGAATCACTAGAAAGTGTGCGGTATTACAATAGGAGAACTACAATCTTGGTAGGTAGGTACTACCTACCTAAATAAATTCTATTCAATCCTTAAATCAGAACCATTTTTTTTATTTGTTAGAAATTGTATCTCTAGCGAAAAAGAGTAAACGTAACTTAGCTCCTGTGAACTCCGCAGAAGCTAAATTACGTTTACGATTCAGTCAAGTGAAATAGAGAAACTCTCTCTCACTCACCCACTCGGTTGAGTGAGTGAGCGATGCCCCAACAAAACATATTCTGATTAGAGATTTTGATTTATCTTTATGGTGCAGGAATAGGTAGGTGGTAGCCGGTAGGTAATAGTAGGTACTGTGTGCAAGCTAAGTATTCTTATTTAACCTCATTTATCATTTATCTCCATAACTTAAATGCATGTTTTTTTAATGTTTGTTATTTATGTTAAATGACCAAATAATTTAACGAAAAAAATATCCACGGTAAACATCGCAGCGTCAACTAATGATGAGGCATAAAAAATATCAAGGTTTTTTTGTATGATGGTGTTTTGATTGCGCAGAATGGAGATCATTTAAATTATGAAGGAAACGCTTTGTAATAAAATGTTATTTATTAGTATTTAACTTAAAAAAACATCGTCTACACAAATCTGGTGTCAACTATCTTACTTCTCGTCTGCTTTTCCAAGTAGGTAGGTAGGGTAGGTTAGGTACTTATCTACCCATCTATTTGTTACAGTATCTAAGTCTAGGTAGGTATTTCTGACTTTTATTTAGCGTTACTTACCTACCTATATGTATATTCTACAGTTGATTTTAGGTAGGTACCTATTTAATTGATTAGTTTTAGACTAAATAATAATAATTAGTTAGGATGAAACTCACGAACTACCTAGTAGGTACCTATATACATACCTGTACCTATCTAGGTACCTGTCAAAGTTGCTGAGTTCTTCAAAATGATAATCAGTCATTACGGATTCTAGCGAGCTCCAGTACGGATTTGTTCGTGATGTGGATGCTCTACTAAGTACCTACATACCTACCTACTAACTACCCATCTGTAGGGATTACCTTACTAGGAAGTAGGAAGGTACCTTTTAGCTTTCGTTGGTTTTTGTCTCATAATAAACGCTAAAAGCCTCTTCAAGACAAAAGCTTCTTCTTTACACAGAATAGAGGTCAAAACAAATAGAAATAAAGAACATGAACTCAGTAAAATATAACCGCATTGTCTATGCCTGGGCCGCGCCGACAGTGGCTTACTAGCGGTGGACCGCGACACCGAACCGAAGCCCTACAAAACCAGAGCAGTGCGAGGGGGCTCAGCACAAAACCCTTACCAACCGTTGTCTCCTTCACTCTCGCTTTGAATGAAAGGGACGCAGAGCTCGAGTTGACAAAAAGCGGTGCGAAAAAGCCTGGGCGTGACGTCACGGGGAGCGGGAGGGGCACCGTGGCCGGCAGTCTTCGGCCGGCTGCCGCACCGTCCGTACGGTACACAATGCACGCGCGGTGAAATAAAAAAAATACGCGATGCTGTTCGAGAATCCTAACGCGAAACTGTTCCCGGGGTTCAACATCCCTCCGCCCGTCAGGTTAAGGTGAGCGTCCTCCCTCCCCTACACCCGTCCTGCAATATAGTGCTTTGAAATCCAAAAGTGCGAGTGATACAGTAATTTTTAACCGAAGCCATAAAAAATGCCTATAAAGTGTACGACGACGGAGGCGAGCAAGCGACAGTGCGTCTGTCTGTAACGCTTGGGCAAAGAAACGTCAATACAAGACCACTTACTTACTATCTTTTAGCCATTACTGCCCCGAGAGTCCTGAGCGGCTCTAAACGTCAAAACCTGAATGAAGTTCACGATTCTGAGAGATATTTCAGAGCTCTGCTTGCAGCAAGCCAGGAGATGCAAGAAAAGCAAAACACTGCATTCCACACTTTGCAGCGATAACAATCGATCGGGCCGTGAAGAGGTTAAGTTCGGCACACTCCTCAATCCTCACCATGAGTACTTATTGCTTACACACGTTTTTGTGAAAACATTCGCTCGTAACGAATCGATTCACGACTATGACCCCAGATTGCAATTCTCTCATGGTTCAACTCGAGTCAAGGTCTTTCAAAACATGAAAATTATGGGCATAATAAGTGTCGGTCGAGTTATTTTTAGTATGCGAGCCATCGATCAATCGCTCTATTGGAATTAGAAGCTGGATATTGACGGGACATTTATAAATAAGATTGACTATCGACAGCTTGTGGAAGCGAGACGGACGACTGCCATCGTAAACAAAGCCACAGCTAAGGCTTCCTGTTGCTCGGAGTCTGCACATTCCACTTGAGCCAAGAATCTTACGTTTCCAAGTCTCATTTTATGTTGTGGTCTTAAATGGCACTACCTATTACCTATATCAATGAGAGTTACACTGTTTTATAGCGCTTGCCGTTTCGACGCCATGATCAAATGTTGTTTCTTATTGAAACCGCCGGGAAACAGATTGTGATATATCAGCTGTTAAAAGTAAAAAGTTAGTTATTAGTAGTTATAAAATCTAAACACAGTAACACTTGAAGCAAAAGTTATTGATATTTTAGAGAAAGGTTCCATAGTTATTGTGTAGTGAATTTAACAGTTACAAAAACGGGGAGCAATAAAAAACTGTATTTGTAATTGATATCAATTTGTATGTAAAATCTGTTAGAAATGAAGCGTCAGTACAACGAAATCTGCCCGAACCACGCATTGGAGTAGAATTTAAGTGGCAGCGACGTTATTGATTAAATTCGAAGTAAACTACACCATTGCGAACGCACGCACAAATGTGTTGCACAATACTGAGAAACTGTAACATGATTGACATGATTGTGTCAATTTATATCACTGTTTCATACAATATTTACTGAGAGTGTCACTCATTATCAAAATTTACAATAATCTTGCACTAGACAAGTTGTACTGAGGGACACGGTCTGATCGGTCGTGGTCCAGTAATTTTTTCTATTCAAAGGATTTGAAGTTTGTATTCGCGTAACACCAGTCCTTTCGTAATAAAAGGAAGACATCATGAAAACCACTTATAAAGCTACTACTAAGTTAGCAGCATGTATTGTAATTGAAACAGGACTTTTGTTTGTGTGAAAATCAAGTAAATATTGAACGCTATATATATATTTTGAATTTTCATTGAACTATACTTACCTAATTTATGTGCATCTTCGGTATTCTCAAAGAAATTAAGTTATTTGGAGAACTAACTGGACTACCAAGCACAGGGATTACATTCGTATACCCATTATCAGTTGGATATTGCTTCATATCGGTTTTGTGTTATGGATTCATACAATATTCACTGGTGATTGAATCCTGAGCTTCGAAAGAAATCAAACATTTATTTGGCTTATAACATTACTTTCCCAGTGATTTAATTTGATACATACTCTTGTATCACTCTTCAATTATTTTCATTGTGTAGCTCAATTATTTTCATTGTGTGCATCAATATAGATGCACTATAAAGTTTATTCCTATTAGATAGAACTCCTCTCAGCAAAGAAACTTCTGAAGGAATATTCTTCATGAAAACGTGGTTTAAAATTCCTTCAAAATATGTAGAATCATGCAAAAAACACGTCTTTGTTTCCAATAAGATATCAGGTTGGCAAAAAAGCTATTGGAATATAAGATTTTGTTTCACCCAAATTCCACATAATTCCTGATATCACGGAACCTGTATCAGGATAACAGAAGAATCCAATTTGTGAAATAACTATTTAGTATTCGATAGCTGCCCCTCGCACTTTCGACCTTGTCGGACCCCATTTCACCCTCATACAAGAAATATTGAAAACCCCTTTTTATTAGGACTGTGTCCGGCCATTGTCACGTTGTTGGGGTTCATAGTTTTGTGCAGAGCAGTAATGACTGTTAGTCATTTATGCTCACATCAAGTACAGTATATTCTACTTTAGGACAACCTTTGAAATTTTGTGCTTACCTTTCTGTTTATTTTAGTTTTTATTTCTTCTTTTGTGCCTTTATTTTCTGCCCTTATGATGATGATGATGATGTCTTCCTGGCCGGTTTCGGCTACGGCGACATTGTTGCTGCTTGATGCCTATGATGGGCTCTAAGGTGACTTGAATAGCCAATTTTGGCTTTAAAGATTCTTGCACACAATGTGCATGTAAGAGCGCCGTTAACGTAGTTATAGTTAATGTTTGAAGGCGGTTTAGCTTTTAGTTGGTCGCGTTTAATATCTAGATCGCGCCTTCGTTCATCTTCAAAGGTGTAGACATTTCGCTTCACGAGACTTCTCCATTCAGGCCGATTTTCTGCCAGTGACTCCCAACAAGAGGGATCTATTGAGCACCTTTTCATATTCCTCTTCTGTGCGTCTTTATATCGAAGGAGTTGGCCGCCAATTTTCCGCTTGCCATCCTGAAGCTCAGAGAAGAAGGTGCGCTTTGCCACCCTCTCATTGGACATTCGTGATAGGTGCCCGCACCACCTAAGCTGACGGCGCATAAGATATGCTTCCATTCCGCAGACATTAGCTCGTCGTAGTACATCAGTGTTTCTAACACGATCCGACCAATGTATGTTCATAATGTCTCGAAGACATTTGAGATGGAACCTATCGAGGGTTCTTATGTGTCTGCGGTACAGGCACCATGTTTCTGAGGAGTATAGGATGTTTGGTAAAACAATCGCCATGTACACCGTGATTTTTGTGCTAAGCTTGATGTTATGAGAACGAAAAACTTTGACTCGAAGTTTCCCAAAAGCAGCGGAAGCAGCGCCGATACGATGGTTTATTTCAGAGTCCAGATCGGCCTTTGATGTGAGATTGCTACCCAAATACTTAAATTTGTCCACTTGCTTTAGAGCCTTATCGCCAAGAAGCAGATTCGGCGGAGCATGATTGACTGCATCCATTACCATGACTTCAGTTTTACTAACACTGATCTTAAGACCGAATCTACAACACGTAGCGTCAAGCTTATCCATCAAACTTTGTAGACCCTCAGGTGTCTCGGCTACAAAGCACAGGTCGTCGGCGTACATTATCTCTGTAACCATATCATACGAGACTTTAGTTAGGGCTTTAAGCCTGGCTAAATTGAAAACACCACCGTCTGTGCGAAAACGTATTCGAATGCCCTCCGTATTATCATTTAGTGCTTCCCTAACAACAACAGAGAAATATAAAGCAAATAAAGTTGGTGCAAGCACACAACCTTGCTTAACACCACAGGTGACGGCAAAGTATTCTGATTGGTGTCCATTTGCAGAGACGCAGCAGGACATGTTGTCATGGAGTAGCCTGATAATTCTTATGAATTTTTCGGTACAACCAAGTTTGCCAAGAACCATCCAAAGAGCATCTCGAGGAACACTATCAAAAGCTTTCTCTAAGTCTACGAAACATAGATACAAAGATTTGCCCTGTTTTCTGCTCTTCTCTTGTATCTGACGCAGTGAAAATATTGCTTCACAGGTTCCGCGGTTTGGCCGAAACCCGAATTGGGTTTCAGGTAGTATGTTCTCGGACAGCTCCATAAGACGAGCAAGGAGTACTTTTGCAAAGATCTTGCTAGGGGTAGATAAAAGTGAAATGCCCCTATATGAGTTACAATCTGCGCGGTTCCCTTTGTTCTTATATAGGGCACAGATACGGGATATAACAAATTGAGAAGGGACTTGTTCATCCTCCCACATACGCACGAAAAACTGATGTATGGTTTTGTGCAGATTTTCCCCTCCATACTTAAACAGCTCTCCAGGTAAGTTGTCGACACCAACTGCCTTTTTGTTTTTCTGGGCCTTTACAGCATTGACCACTTCCTCTAGAGTTGGAGGCAGATCCAGATCACTTGCACGTGGTTGTTCCGGAAGTGATCCTATAAAGTTTAGATCAGCTGATCGATCTACATTGAGCAATTGGTTAAAATGTTCAGCCCAACGCTTCAAAACATCTCCGTTGTTGGTAATAAGCGAACCGTCTACAGACCTAAGAGGTACATTTCCCTGATACGGAGTCCCTATCAATTTCCGTACTTCACCGAAAAATGCTCCAAGCTGGTTTGTATCCGCGAGCCATTGAATGTGCTTAGCTTTATTAAGCCACCATTCGTCCTTTGTTGCTCTTGTCAGCTTTCTTAGATTTATAGAACTTTGCTTTATCTGAGCCACCGCGTTACTATCTGAAGAGTGGTTCCGGAGAAGCGCGCGATGTTTTGATATGGCTTCAGTAAGTATGTTGTCATTTTCATCAAACCAATCCTCATGGATTCGTGGTTTCAAGCCAAGGACCGTCTTGGCTGTATCAAAGACTCGAGTGGACAAATCTTGCCATCCCTCTTCTAAACTAACTTTTTCGAGGAGTTCGATATCCGGTGTTACGCTCTCTAGAGCTTCCGCAAACTGCAATTGCACGTCTTTACTCTCAAGTCTTTGCAGATTGAGGTTAATTGGCTTGGTTCTAGTAGGTCTTATAGGAGGACGAAGGCGTAGGCTCAGTTTAGTGATCACTAATCTGTGATCTGTCCAGCAATTTGCACCGCGCATTACACGTGTCACAGTTACTTGTGATAGGTCTTGCTGTCTCACTATTGCGTAGTCAATTAAGTGCCAGTGTTTCGAACGCGGGTGCATCCATGTTGTTTTGTATTTCATGGGAAGTCTAAACATGGTGTTGGTGATAGCTAAATTAAATTGTGAGCACAAGCTAAGTAGGAGTTGACCATTGGTGTTCATAGCACCAACCCCATGTCTTCCAAGTACACTAGGCCAAGCTTCAAAGTCTCGGCCGACTCGCGCGTTAAAGTCGCCTAGTAACAAGATCTTCTCACTAGGTCGGACTTTAGTCAAGGTTTGTGTCAGCTCTTCATAGAATTTATCCTTTACGTCATCAGTTTTGTCAAGCGTTGGAGCGTAGGCGCTAATGATGTTCAGGTGATTATCATCATCCAATCTAAGGCGCAAACAGATAACTCTATCCGATATGCCAACGGGTCGTTCTTCAAGCTTGGAAACAATTTTGTTTTTAATAGCAAATCCTACCCCTGATCTTCGAGGCTCAGAAATTGCTGTACCTTTCCAGAAAAACGTATAGCCCCCACCTTGTTCAACTAACTCTCCTTCTTCAGCCAGGTGGGTTTCGCTGAGCGCAGCGATGTCCACATCATAGCGTCCGAGTTCACGAGCTACAATTGCAGTTTTCCGTTCGGGGCACATATTGCCAGCACGGTCGAGGAGTGTACGTACGTTCCAGGCACCAAAAGTCATATTCAAGTTATTTTTGTACATATATTTACATGGTTTGTTGTTGTTTTTATTGTTCTTATTTCGACCACGAGTTAATGGATGCGTAGGCAGCCGCGGTTACTACCTCCCATGTGTTTTGGGGTAAACATTTTTTTGGGACACCTTTTCTAGCCCCCTCCCCGGCTGAGCGGGGGAAGCAGTGTCTCTCTAAATAGAGCTGCTTCGTCACAAAGTGTGCTGCCGAGCTTGCACTGTTACCCCTGTGCAGTGCAAAAGCGACCACTCTCCCTTTGCCGCCTCCGTGCAGATATCAGACAAACCCCAGCCGGCATCATGGCCGGAGCTCTCCACTTCTACCCATCGCCGCAGGTCTTGGTTGTTAACTCGGTATCCAGTAAGCAGAAACATGTCAGATACGCAGGATATATTAAAGTGCATAAGCGGGCGCGCAAACGCAGATGCACTCTCTCGTCCGACCCCCCTGGCCCCAATGGAACGGAAAACCGCTACGATCGGAGGGAGGCTGGATGCAGTGTCTAGCCGACGATAACTATATGGCTCCTATCGCCGCCTTTCAGGCCTTTCACAATGCCTAGCTACCTCGCCACCGTTGGTGGATTGCCTAGAGGCCGAGACAGACTGCACTAAGCGGGAAGCATCCGCTAAGACCTAAGTGTCGAAACACTCAGGCCCCCCCCACCAGGTTTAGCCCACGAGCCGACGTGGTTTCCCGGGGTGTGGCCGCTGCATGCAGGACAGCTACTTGGAGCCACTGGTGAGAGATTGTGAACTACAACGATTTTAACAAATCATCCTACCACCTGTAATAGGTCGGCTGGTAGGATAGAACGCTGATAATCCACGACACCCCAAAATCTGCCCTTATAAACGAGGTATAAAAACATCTCATTATTTCGTTTGGGCTTCAATTGTAAAACAGTCCATATTGTTTGTCTCAGTATCGTATAATGAAATGTAGGTATATTTACTTCCCTAAGTAGCTTAGCTACTTTTAAATTGGCATTATTTACTATCTTTCAGCTAAAATTGTTGCATATCCGAATGGTACAAAAGCATTTAGGTATTTATAGGAACTAATTTCAACCAACAATGTATTTAACTTTGGCGGACATTGACTTTCAGTCAATGCCCAGCTGTTAAACGACAGTTGCTATTCCACACCTCGAGTAAGTTGCATAAGCGCAGTATGTGGCCTGAATGTGACGACGCAGTCAGAGTGAATCACTCGGCCTTCATTCCTTGTAAACGAATAGCATGTTCAAGAATAAGGATACATCAGAACGATCAAATGATTCTATGAATTAGTAGCGAAAAAATATGAGGATAGCTAAAGCTACTCTGATCGGTGTTATAAAGAGAAGACCTAATATTCACCATGTGGAGCTTGCTAAATTGATGATGATGATTATAAAACCAAGATATTTTGGATTTCTAATAATGGAAAACACTAAGCAATCTAATAATGAAAGATCACACTGTTATAAATTAATTGTTCTTAAAAACCTTAACCACAGAATAGGTATAATATAGGCCACCCAGCAGTGGACCAATGCATTGACAGAATCTGGAAACGGAAAAAAGAAACCTGATGCGGGCTGAATTTTAGAATAAAAGACATTCAAAATATGTAATTTACATAAGAATCGCTCAGGCAGGATAAATACAAAATCGTTTAGAGGCTTAACTAAAAAGTCAATAACAAAGTTATTATTTTTCCGAAGTTCGGCATCGAATTATGAAACATAAATGAAGACTATAATTTATTTTATGTTGTCAAATGTTATATTTAGCAACCATTACATTGGCAGACAGTATCAATTATGACTAGTTAAGTTACCGCGACTTTGTCTTAGTAGTCTTAAACCTTCTAAGAAGGAACTGAATTTAGATAAGTAAAAGCTCGTAAAAGTAAAATCTTATAAGATAGAATTTCCAAAGTTTCTTTCTTATGTTCGCCTCGTGCTTCTAGAAACAGTTTGATTCAATAGTGCTTAGGTTTTAAAACAGATTCATATTTCTTAACAAATGTTGTAAATATGAGTGCCTATCAGCTTAGCAAGCTTTGGAAGTGCAAATGTTATGCTCATTCCAAGCCAAATAAAATAAAACCTTCACAAACAGATGTGCGGCGGCCCGAGATCGTTAACTTATGGTAATGATGACGTGACGACCTGACAACTGCCAACTGCTGAGACTACCTGCAATTGCAGAGGTTTTGCGCAAAACATGATTTTTGCGGTTGACAATGCAACTTGTTTAAATGGAGCAGCAACCATGAAATAGACTCACGATGTCACGACTGAATTCTTCATGAAGTACTTGCCTAACTTTAGAACAGATACCTAATATAGATTTTACGGGTTTCCTAACCCCCGAATTCATAAACAGGGACTGAATAGTCCGTTCCAAGCCTTTTTAAACAGGATTCGCCCTGAGCAGCGCTTGTATCTACCTCTACAGGAGCTTCTACATCGTTTATAAATTCGAGAGTAAGTTTCAGAACTCCTTCTTTGAACCACTTCGTGAACTCCTTCGGAACTCGGAAAAGGCTCTTTGAAGAACATGTTTTAAAAGGTTAAAGGCACGTCCAAACAATTTGATTGGCATAATGCCCAATTTTTGGATTGGTTGTTCGAAAAATTGTTGGAAAGCAAGCCCATTGCCGCTATTAAGATACAAATAAGCGAAGAAGTCAGTTCTGAAACTACAGATTTTATGAAAAATATAAACAAAACGATACAAACTAAATAAACAGTTCCACACGTATTATCCATGTCTTTCCTGTGGATAAGTAAGGTTGACTAATAGGCTGAGAGGATGGCATAGGGCGGGCCTCTCCATCTATACGGATTACACAAAATATGACACAGTAAGCCCAGCATAGCGGTAGTGAGAAAAGCCATCTAGATAGTATACCACCTAATAGTTTCTGATTCTATAGAATTAGATACATACCGAGCTTAGTTCCCGTAAAAGACTAATCAAGTTTTTGATGTTCGAATGGAGCATTTCTAATTGGCTTCTAAATTAAAATCCCGGAAAACCTTTGAGGGAAGCCTACGAACATCCAACGACTGGCAACGAATGGCTATTATTAGTGAATACAGGTGATTCTGTAGAAAAGTGTGCATCTAACGTAAAGTTTTTAGATAGGTTATAATGAATGTGCAAATAAATGTGGAGCTATGTATAAAGTATAAGTAAGTAGGTACCTACGTCAGGTATACCTACTTTTATTAGAATCAGCGTTAGAAAGTGTTGCTACGGTTGAACGCAGACGAAAAACCGCTTCCGAGTTAGTAACAAAACGTAAATCGATTCCAGCGAAAGTATAATCGATCATTGTTTGACGAGCTCAAACTGTGCTGTGGCTGTGGCGCAATGAGCAATAGTCAGAAATGTGAGAGCGTGTTCGATTCCGCAGCGGGACTAATGTAATATGATATACTCCAGACTTAATTATAGATTTTTTGTCAGTTGTATAATCTCTACTTAAACGAATCTAATTTAAATTTGAGATTTTTTACAATACAAGCCTCAGCTAATCAAGATTGAGCCTCAAGCATCGATTTTTGTCAATTTTCTAAGTGTCGAAAAATTTATTAATTCATTTGAACAATCTTGTGACTATTACTGAATGGAACTTATGAATATAGAAACTGGAATCAGGTATGTGTTATTCTACGTTTTGAAACATGAGACTAATCATTAATACCATCGTATCGTATCAAGATGATGACGAATGAGACTCCACTGGATTCCAACAACATAACAATTAAATTCATAGCTACCTACCAAGATGTACCTACAAGCCACAATTAATAAGTAGAGCTACCATCTTGTAAGTTTGTCTTGTGTTCAATAAATCCATTATAGGTAGTTTGTACACTGTCATAACCGATTTGCATTTTGCAATATCGTTTAAAATTGTAACCAATTTAAAGTCCTAATTTTGGTTTTGAGTGATTTTATTTTTTTCGTTCAGTTTGGGTGAGTGAGAGAGAGAGAGAGAGAAATGGAACTTTCTCTTTTTCACTAAAAACCTGAGTTCTGTCTCTTGTGAGTAAGAGTGAGTCATGAATTTCTCTCTTACCCAATTAGCCTTAGTCATCTTAGTCAAGACTAAGTAGGTAGGTAGGTTGTACCTAGGTACAGTTTTTTAAGTTTAGGTACAGTTTTTGCCCGTTAGATAAAAAAAATAGTAGGTAGTAGTTGTAACCGTTCTTCATTCCTCAGAAAGCTGGTAGTCAGGTTACATTAATGAAGGCATTGGTCGGGTTCCAAGCGTCTGAGCAGCTAGTCGTCAACCATTTTGTAAATCAATGCAATAGTCCTACCACTACGGACACTCGACTCACAAGAGGGTAAATTACCAAGCACGCTTCACTACATAGTATAAAGCAAAGTCGCTTTCCGCGTCTGTCCTAATGTCTGTATGTATGCTTAAATCTTTAAAACTACACAACGGATTTTGAAGCGGTTTTTTTTAATAGATAGAGTGATTCAAGAGGAAGGTTTATATACAATACATCATCATCACTGCTTTGCACCCGTGCGAAGCCGGGGCGGGTCGCTAGTATATTATAGTTAGACAATCCGTTAAATCCAAACCTACGATGTAGTCAGGTAGGCAGGGATGCCTGACTACATCGTAGGGTTCCTCTACAGTCTACATGCAGTTCGACTGTTTAGGATGTGCGGGTAAGAAGTACTAAGAACCGAATGTTTGTTCTTTCTTCTAGCATAAACTTGGCGAGGAACCATCAATGGTCATAGCATAGTAATCATTTGCATTTTAAGTCACTTGAGAGGTAGGTATTCTATTCACTATAGGTAGGTACTAGTCAAGCCAGCTCAGAACCTACCCCTAAACTAAACAGAGCTAAAGAGATGTGATTGACGTGACATGACACAGTCAAACGTTTTTTTAGCAAAACAAAGCTTTATCTCCATTGTTTGTGTTGTGATGCTGTGCGCAGCGACCACGGAACACTAATATCCTAACGCAGCGACAAAGTTCACTAGCACCAGTCGGACGCACTACCCTATTCAATTTGATAAACTAGGTAGGTACCTAGTATAGTATTCTTATAGTATTCTTCTTTAGAGGGTTCGGCGTATGACGTACAAAATTTGTACGTCATAAGAATACTATACTAGGTACCGTACAAAATTTGTACGTCATACGCCGAACCCTCTAATAGCTATAAGAATACTATACTAGGTACCTACCTAGTTTATCAATACAATGTCAATATGTGGCATCAAGAACATCTAATTTTATTGTAACGTCCATGAATTCTAGTTTGATAGAAAGAGGTCGGTAACTTCGAGTTTCAATGGTAAGGTGAGGGCGCGGGGCGCGCTCCCTTGTCAGCTGCCGCGTTGCCGCTCTGACGCATGGAGCGGCAACGTGTCTCGCTCGGGTTACACTGTTGTTGTGGTCAGACACGAAACTGCGTATGATTTCGCAGGTGGAAAAAAACTTGATGAATAAAATTTATAAGGCTTTATTTTACTCAAACTTCGATATCACCTTTGACTTGACCTAACTTTGGGAAAACGTGATACATTTTATTAAAGTAAGGTAAATAACAGAGCCGATTCACACACTCACAAGACGGGAAATAAGTAGCGAGTGGTAGAGTTACACTGCGCGGCTGCGATACGGTGCGGCGGCGGCATCAGCAACCAACCAACCAGCGGCCTTTTTGAGGTTATTTTACTAGATTTTTTCAATTTTGAATTTTCAAATTATTCAATGTAAGTACCTTGATATTCAAATATAACTAAACACGAATTAATACAAGACCAAGTAAAAATGTCGAATGTACTTCTGGTACCTAGTCTCAGGTTCGTACTTCTGTCCGAAAATGGCTCCAAAGCTGAGCCCGTACCCTACCTAGGTGCTCTGAGCTTGTTTTGTTAAAATTTGCGAAATGTTTTCATTTTACCAAACGATTTTTGTCCTTGTAAGTACAAAAATTGCGACCTACTTTTCATAAATATCAACAAAAAAACCCAGACTACGGGCTTTGTTCTACCTCCACCAGCCGTAAGTTTGTAGAAATGTAGATTGTGTAGGTAGGTAACTAGTTATGTACCTAGTACCTACCTACCGCTAAAAAATACAGTGACATTTTTAAATGAAACATTGTGTTTCGTCCCAGCAGCAGTAGGATGAGAGCCGGTACTTAGTAGTTAGTACGAAACGGTAATATAATAACCCAACGAACAACCATCAAACAACAGCGTTTTTGGACAAGACTGTATCTACGTACCTACCTACTTTACATAACTACTTAGCTAGCGACGACGCGACTTCGTCGGCGACGGCAGCGGTTAGTTGCAGAGCGCTGCTGCTGTGTTACCGCGTAGTGTAAACTACCACTTACTATCGAAGTGTAAATCGGATCTAAGAGTTACCGACCAAAGCCAACCTCTACTGTCTGGCAAGCGTGGCTCTGTTTACTTTAAATTTATAAACACGGCCGGTTTAAACGTAAACAAATGGTGGAATTTTTATTATATTAACTTCTTTAATGAACTTGTGAATGGTGGCTATGGTGGTCACCAGTTACTGAGTAGCAGGAATGCAATAACTGATCACACACGCAGTCGTCGGAGGTAAATCACACGTTTCGAGCAATAGGTAACGATGGTCACAGCCAGGCGAAACTCTCGAACTAGACTCGTGCTTTCGAAAAACGAACACTGTATGCGTAAGAAGAAGCGGGACTCACATTCTACCAAAATTACACACTGAAAATCTCGTTTTGTATGGAACGTGATTCAAATTTTGACCCCCGTTTCATACATTGTTCGTTTTTCGAAAGCACGAGTCTAGTTCGAGAGTTTCGCCAGTCTGTAATGAGCGTAGCCGCTTACCGCGAAGTGTAACTCTATAACTACTACTTGCAACTTGTAGTACCTAGGTAAGTGTATAATTTTACTCATGAGTGTACAAGTTTGGATTACGAATGAGTGTCAATATTCTGAGCGTATGAGCTGCCTAACTCAGTTGGTTATTTCCGTATGTTTAGAAATAACATGTCAAATCATGAAACTATCATAGGTAGGTAGGTGTAATATCCTGTCCGCCATCTTGGATTGAGTTAGTTGATTGCAAAGTTATTAATTAGTTAGATCAAAGAAACCAAGTGGCCCATCCTTGGGAGCGCCAGAAATACAGGCTGCAGTCACACCGAAACGAATGAGTCAAAGCAAAATAAAATGGATTTGCAAAGACCTTCTACATACTTAATATAACCATTGGATGATCGAGACACGTACAATGATAATATTATATTGTCATTTGTCGAATTCTATTTCGAATTACTTTTGGAGTACCCGAATGGTGTACCTATGTTCATTTGTTATATCATAATAACAAATGAACATACATAATTCGGGTACGTAATAACTAGTAGTTCGCCCCGAACTGAGAACCCAAACAATTTTTATTGACCAATGGTTGTAATAAAATTTGCAAATTTTGTCAAAATAAAAACGGTTTCGGAATTTCTAAACAAAACCGTATCATATGACACCCCACTTGATATTATTGTATGTATATTATTGTGTGTATGTCAAATAAACGATCTATCTATCTATCTATCTATCTATTGTAAGACTTTTTTTTTACTCCCTTTGGACCCTCATATCTTCACGGCCCCTTGACCGATTTACTTCATTTAACAAACCAGTAAAACTTAAGAGTACTATCCGTATACCTACCAAATTCTGTGAAGATCGAATAAGCGGTTCAAAAGACTTCAACGAACAAACATACAAACGTACGAAAACATACAAACATACAAAGCATTTTTGTCTAAGTTGTCACTTAAATCTCGTTCGCTTCGCTCACTCGATCAATAAACGAAAGTGTTGCGAGAATTTAGTTTTTAGCTCACCCTGTTGATAGTTAAATATGTTTAATACTTTGATAGTTTATACCCAGTAAAAACCTATCTACCTAGGTATCTTTTGATATTGTACGTTACTTCGCTTAGGTACGTTGGAAGTTGAAATCGTAAGCTGAAACATACAGTTGACCTCAAAATCCAGGGTGTTGATTACACCCTTTGAGAGAGCAAGAAACTCATCAGGCAACCTTTCTTCCCGCTGGATCTTTGATTAAAAACTGTAACAAAGAAAGCAGGAAAACTTCCGACGTGCATACCTACCCAATCATAGTTTTCACGCGTACCTACCAATACTAACGCCTACTTACCGAACCTACTTTTGTCGCCACATAATAACCGACGATGACACTTTTAGCATTTTCATTGTAGGATTTAAGCGTGGTGTACCTTCTCTTCTTCTTTTATTTATGGCCTCTGCCTGTCATTTCGACAGACAATTTTGCTATAACATGCTATACAGTTTTGCTAGGGCATGTGAAATTTGGCTTCTGTCCGTCATATTGACAGATGTACCTAACCTATTTTACAAAGTGACAAATCTAATAACAAATTCAATTTTCGCATCATATTACCTACATACGGAACGGTGTAAATTCAGCCGCTGTCTGACGGTGTAAGTAGGTCACGGACGCAATATTAATGGTTTTATTAGTTTCTTGAGATACTCTTGCATCCAAGAAATCAAATAGCTATTAAAAAGTAAGCTATAAAATTCTATTTATTACGGATTTTACTAAAACAATCTCGATTTTATTTGTACCTTACCTACCCCAACCTCTAAGTAGGTAGGTACTTTACTTACCTACCTTTTTCGGATAAATATCCCTAGAATATTCAATAGTATACTATTAGGTATGTTACTCAAAATAAAAATCTTCTATCGGGACGAGACTCGAGATCAGAGCCCGTAAGTCTGAGTTTTGTTACGTTGATTTGCGACAAGCGAGAATCGAGAAACTCGCAGTTTTTGTGTGGAGAAAAATAGTTTGCGAATCTCCCGCTAGAGACGCTTATCGGATTTTCATACAAAATATCTCTCAAGTCGCTTCTCGATATGCGTTTCGATCAACAAAACAAAACTCAGCAGGATCAAAATCGGGACGACGACGACGACGACGAAGCGACGACATGAACGATCCTTATTGTTGGATTTCAAACACATCCTTAGCAACGGTATCTTACGCTAGGATATAGATGTTCGGTGGTATCTTACATTATCTCTGGTAGAAATAGAAAAGCATCATAGGTAAGGATGTACCTATTTTCCCGAGGTTTTTCAGTCAGAATTTTGACTGCTGTGTGATTTGACGTTTACCAACATTATTATTTTTCTGTCTGAAGTCAATTATTTCACAAGCGTTGGTTATTAGCTGTCGTCTGGAAGACATTGGAGGTTTCGTAACGGCTTCGTGGCCTTCCTGAAAGGGTTTAAATTAGCTACTGACCTCTGAAACCGACCTTGTTGATGCTTCACCTGCTTACTACACCCTGGTAGACATATCCGCAGCTTGAAGGTAAAGTGGCCATAAATCGAATTTTGAAAAAATAAGGTTAGGCTGAATTCTGAATTCTAAATCCTATGTTTAGTAAATCCAGGGATTACAATTCTTAACAAGATGGAGTAAGAAGGCTTATCCAGTAGGTACGTCCTATTCTTTGCCTAAGTGTTATTATTATTATTATTATTTTATACACAGGCAGCTTAAAGCTGATACGTGTATATCACTTAATATTGTCTGTGCACTTGGTTTATCTAGTCTGTTTTTAAATGTGTTAACCGTTGGAGCACTAATTATAGTAAACGTGGATTATATCTACTAGGTAACTTATCTATTCAGATATCAATAAGCATATTCCATGTAAACCTTATCCCAGGCACTACAGTGTCTCGCATAGGTTGCCTCCTGCCTGACGCTGTAGTATAAATCATCTACAATAGATGTAAAGGCTAAGTATTTTTAAATGTTTTTGACGTTGATACCTAGTAGGTACCTATAGGTAGAATAGTCGTAGCGTGCGCCAGACTGGCTAAACCAGCGGTCGTCACACTTTACTGGCCAAGGGCCACACATGACAGTGTGAGTGCCAGCGCCGGGCCGCAGAGTATGTGAAGGCGCTCCAAGAGCGTTTCCACACTTAGGGTGCAACACCTTAATTTTAAAGATAACAATGATTTTAACGCTTGAAAATGTATGTGTTATATTATAAACGCGAAAGTTTGTAAGTATGGATGGATGGATGAATGAATGTTTGTTACTCTTTCACGCAAAAACTACTAAGCGGATTTGGATGAAATTTGGCACACAGATAGTTTATAACCTGGATTAACACATAGGATACTTTATATCATGGTATTTCCACGAAAACGGGAACTACACGGATGAAACCGCGGGGACCATTGTAATATTTAACTTTGTCGCGGGCCGCACAAATAACGGCCACGGGCCGCAGTTTGACGACCACGGGGCTAAAGTCTCTAATTAGCTAGACTCGTGCTTTTGAAAAACGAACAATTGTATGAAACGGGGGTCAAAATTTATCACGTTTCATACAAAACGAGATTTTCAGTGTGTAATTTTGGTAGAATGTTAGTCCCGCTTCTTCTTACGAAGAACTACGTAATACATATTCTTTGGTGTGCGCTGCCATAAACATCCTCAGAGTGAAAACGATAAATTAACGCAGGTAGAGCACTATATAACGACCAATAAACTTCCACACCTCATTGAAAGTTTAATTACACTATCATTCGAATGCGAATTCTTACACACATGCCGTCTGCCTGGAGTTCCATTTTATTAAATTCCTTTCCCGCGTCTTTATGTCAAGTGTCATGTCAACGCTCCTGTCAGTGTCACTTACAATAATGAGATCTCAGTGAATACAGATTGCGATAGAAGCCTTACCTTGTATTTTCTCGTTATGCTAATTTGTAATAAACAAAAAAGGTTTTTTAATGAAATACGGTGTTACTATTGGCTTCACAATTTTTTTTAATTACTTTTGGTTCCCCAAGTTATCAGACTACGGTTGACAAAATAAAAATATCCTGTAAGCATTACTAGATTGATTTGAAACTGTTTTGAATCTGTACCTACCTACCTACCATAGAAAATTAGGTAGGTAGTGGGTAAACAGAGTAAGAATCTTTTCAAATTAGCCAAGTTTTAGAGTGTAGAGGAAATTAAGTGGATTTAAAATTGTTAAGTAACTTATGAAGCTGACCGGGAAAAGGTAGGTAGTACCTAATCAATGCATCGGTTATTTCAAGCCAACAATAATGATTGCGTTGACTTGAGTTAAGTCACTCGACTGTGAAGGAGCCTTGTTTAGTTGTGAAATCGTTGACTTTTGATTTGACCAATTTCACAATACTCGATTCTGATTTACAGTTCCGAGTTGGTGCAATAATTTACAGTCAAAACCCCTTAGCACTTCTAACTAAGTCTCGCTTGTATAGACGAGACGTCAGGTATGAAGTATGTCTGAATACGTATTGAAGGCATGCTTTGATAAAGTCTTAGGGATGTCAAGCTACTTTCGATATTTAATTTAAGCATACAAAAGTAAAATTGTAATGGAGCTGTTACTTTAATAGCTTAACACATTAAATTCTAATACAGTTTTCACCTTAATTGTCCATTTCACAGTAAATAAGCGTTCATATAAATTTAGTTTTATTGTAACAAACAATAAAATAAATTGTCTGTTTTCACTTTCAATCTCTGTAATGAAAGACAGAAATGTAGATGGTTATGTTGTACAGTCAGATGCATTTAAGTACTAAAACATATTACGTATTTAGGTAAGTATACCGTATAACTATCATTCATGAAGTAAGCAAACCGCGAGTCTTTTAAAATTATTACTGCTGTCGTACGTGTATTTTACACAGCTGGAAAATAAAAATACTAAAGTACATCTAGCTAGCTCAATTTATCATTTAATTCCGAAGTTTGAAAAGTTATCTTGTCAAACATTTCGTATTTATTTGAATTTTTTGTCAAAAGTCCTGACAATATGGAAAAATATGAGGTAAAACTAATTAGTTATCCAAGTAATTACAATTGTTAATGTTTGATTTTGATTATATAATTAGTAGTACTTATCGGTCCCAGGCACTACAGCGTCCGTTCATCAGGGCGCGGATAAAAAATCATCTAGATTAGATGCAAAGGCCTGTTTATTATTAAGTACCTAGTGTACCTATAACTTACCTAACAATTCAATTAAATTGTGAATCAAATTAAGTAACTACGCTGACCGTATTACCAACGTTAATTTATTTACGTCTGACATTTCGACGAAAGCAAGAGTTTTAAAATATTCCCACAGATGGATTCGGGTTTTGTTAATGAAAGTGTTGGTCACAGTTTGTGGTTCTCGTGATTCGTGAAATATTAGTCCAAACCACGCACGCATGTACCTATTTATACCGTAAAAATTCATTAACTAAGATGCATACCAAAAACTGCGTAATAAACGGGACTTCCATTCTCCAAAAACTATTTGGTATGAAAGTCACTGTATCATTTCATTTTCTTTAGCTTTTTCATAAATCGTTGCGTTCGATTGAACTTTTTTTTAAGAGTTTCTTTAGGCTGATTTTGCACGGTTAAGGCACCGAATTACCCAACTGTAGTTTCATTGTAGGTACAAAAAACTAGAGAGTTACCTAACTACAATGAAATTAATTCTTTTTATTTCGTTTCAGGTAAGCAAACTGGAAAGTGCAGTGAAGGATGGCTCCTCACCAAATGGAACAAATTGTAAAGATAAAGGAAAGTCAGAAGACGGAAAAGTCATCTAATCCTTCTTCCTAGTAATCTTTGGGAGGAGTCCATTGGGTTGTTGATAAAGAAACAAATTCTCAGTTCTAGATGGAACATGACATATTGTGTTCCTTGGAACATGTAAACCTATTCTATCTCCCTAGGAATGGCAACTAATACATTTAGCTGCTTTTAAAAGTCCCGTAAAAGCCACGAGTACAAGTGTTTATTGTGTCTAATAGTGCCTATCCTTAAATATTTACAATAGGTACCTAAAATAGTCTTGTTTAGATACAAATGGATTGGTTTATTGATCTCATTCACTTGATAAGGAGAATTTAATTTTTCCTGGCCTATCTTTTATACCTGCCTAATAGAAACAGAAAACAATAGTAAGTAGGTAAACAAACAATAAAATAGACAATCATTAATTTAAGTGACGGATTCACACGTCGTGTCGCTAGAACAATGGTATAAGAAAAAATACCGCAAAAACTAGTGCGGTAACGTCAGAGGTATGTACTTAACTTACTAAGTAAGGTCAGAGTGCCTAGTTTGATTACAAAGGCTGATTTATATTAGCGTGTGTTTTTAAGTCTACATGGTGAGGAACTATTCTCTTCTACGTATATCCATCTAGACAATCTTAATTTCTTTAGTGAATTTACATTATTTTGCTGCATAGTTTTAGGTCATACTATATTTTTACTGTTTTATGATGCAATAATTATACGACGAAAACGTTTAATAATTCAAGTTATAAAATATAACTGTCAAAAAATCGTAAATGTTTTATGAAGTTAAATGATACCATGGCATTCTTACTATTTTGTGTGTTGCACACACACAAAATACTTCAACAGGCAAGATTCTTGTTACCTGCAATAAAAACCACTTCACGTGTAAATAAGAGGTCAGTGAGACTCATTTTCTTGCGCTAAATATCCATAGTTTAAAAAAAATCCTTCATTGATAAGCCCTGTTCAAAGTTTGATTTATTCAGTTAAATTATACTATATAAATCATTTTCTAAAGATTCAGTCTAGTCTACAGGTAGGTAAGTAAGTACCCAAACAAAAGTTACTCTAGCACATCTAACCCAAAAAGGTTTTGGTTTGGCATCTGACTACCCTTTACGCATGTTGAGGGCAACGAAGAAGAGGGATGAAAGGAGAGTGCATACTACTGAGATGCGAATGTTAAGATGGATGTGTGGGAAGTGGTGCCTGTTATTGAAAAGGTGAGGATTAGTATGGCATGGACACGTAATGAGGAGGTATGAATGAAGGTCATATTACGAAAAGAGTTATGAATATGAGTGTGGCTGGAAGAATAGATAGAAGAGTAGATTCAGGTGGACGAATGATGGGAGTGGGTGGAAGAAGAAAATATGTTGTGCCGATCCCTCGAGGGATAATGGCAGGGAAATGATGAAGGTATATTGAGGAATATTGAGTACATAAATAGACCTACTTACTGTCTTTGTCTTTATCTACCACAGCTATAAAGAGATAGTGAAACGAGCCTAGCACTCAAGGTCAGAGAACAGAGGTTAGGTACTGCTTAACAGCCAACAAGGGTTTAATTTTGATAAAAGGCCAGTTCCGGTGAAAAAACACGCATCGAGGTTGCCTCTTTTTGTCCAAGGAAAACGTGTGCGACCAGGTGACAGTGACACTGACATTAATTCCAGCTTAAAGTATTGCATAAATATTCAATGATATTACTTTTGCAATGAAGAAAAGGTGCGACCATGAAAACCGTGATAATCATACCATACCATAAGTCAGCGTAGATGTTAAAGTGAAAATACATGTAAAGTCCTTGATAAAAAACCTCCTCAATGCAGATGAGTTAGTTGAGTTTTTTACTTGGTTCAACCTTTTTTTTGGGTAACCTAAATTGTGCAAAGTTGCTGCTGGTGATCTGGACAAAATAATTAATTTAGAACAGGGACGAACAGTTTTACCGACACTGTGTGATCAACTGAACACACCCACAAGCTTAGTCCAGACAATAACCACAGATTCGCAGCGCAGCCTCCGTGGTCCAGCGCGGGCGCTGCTCAGCCGCATTCGGCATTGAACCTCGCGGTCAATGACCCGCGGACCGGTCGGCACTATTCCTAACTCTGTGGCCTCTTTGTACTGCTCTGCTAGTGTTTTGTTTTGTTTGTATGTGATCATGCGTGTACCTAAGCAATACTTTGGTTTAAGCCTATAAAAGGCCACGATAATAATAAGCGTCTTATTCTCCGCCGTTTAATTTGTCACTGCACTAGCATCAATACAAAAACTACCAGTGATACCTACTGAGACCATAATCCTTATTTAAAAACTGCGACCATCATTTAAATTAATCCTTATTTGATAAATACAGAAAAATTACGCAGCTAAAAGTAAATATATTATGTACTTCTAAAAGTGTTTTATAACTTGTGGGGAAATATTCAACATAGATTTTACGACTGCAATGATGTTACCCAGTTTAAAACCTCTTGAGATATAGATCTACGGTCTGGTTTTAGAGTCGTGAGTAATGCGTGGCTTATACCGGTTAGAACGGATCCACCGATAACACTACACGCTACAGTGACAGGCGGAAGACGTCTGACATAACTTTTGGCATGATTCGAATTTCAAACATGACGTGACTGGAAATATGAAGTATTTAGGTTAGGGATTTGTTTAATTTTCATTACGTTATGTTCGAAAGAATCAACTAGCCGAAATCAATATATCGTTTCAAAAACTAGATTAATCTAAGCTATTCCCACTACATAAGCCCTATAAGAATTAAGGAATGATTCAACGACTATAATAATCACTAGGCAAGGTAGACAAGCCTCAAACCCCACTAGTTTTGACGATTTGAGAATTTCTAAAGGCGGCATTCAAAGTCATATTTGTACTCATACTCATACTCATACAAAAGCCCACGGCATGACCAATCAGTGTTCAAATCAATAGAGTTTCTAATTTTTCACAGTGAATAAAAAAATTTATGCTCGAGCCTTCGGACTTTATTGTTTCTGCATACTATGCGCCATAATGAGGTACCATACCAATACGAAAACACACTGTATGTCTCCGGTGGGTGACCATGTACCGTGTCAGCGGCCGGTCACGGTGGTCGGCGAACCGTGGAGAATGCAAGTTGAGGCTATGCATTCAGTTAGCCTATCTAGCGCCTGCATGTGGTTTTCGTCGTACATTACCACTTTTTTGTTACGAAATAAGCATTTATATTTCAGCTTAGAACTTTACACGATCTTATAAAAGGGTAAAGCCTACCCCGACTCCCGAAGCACGTCCAAATATAGCTCTAGAAATATAGTCACATAGGTATTGTACTAGTTACCTGACCTGACAGACCTTTGACCTCTGTAACGTCCCGCTGCGGGTCAATTTACAACATTACCTAGCACTTTTATTTTAATAGTTTTATTGTGTATGTTCATTAAATAAATTTCATAGGTATTTCAATTTCATATGTGTTATTGTGAGTATTGTTATTTAAATTTGGTGAAATTTCAACCAATAATATTTAGGTCGCGTACCCACATTACCCACTAGCATAAAGTATGAGCCATTGGAATAAATGTGTGTAAAAAGGTTTCTCTAAATGTTAAAATTCGTCTTCAGGTTTTGAAGGGGAATATCCACCATTTTGCCTTGCAAATAAAAATACCGTAGTCTGAAAAAAAAAGAATCTATGATTGCCTATGGTGTCTGACGCGGCAAATTGAAAGATTGACCTCTGCCCTATGTAATCAAGGGAATAGGGTAGTGCTACCTACAACCGTTAGTGGGTTCAGAGTTTATTGGGGATGTAGTTTTACGGGAAATTGATAAATTGAACGAAGAAAAGGAATTCTTAGTGCTGTCAAATTAAGTTAATTTAGAAAAATGCAACAAGAAAATCAATTGTCAGATCCCGCCTTTTTACACTTTTTACTTTTTTTGCACAAACAGTGCGACGCCAACAAAAAATAAATAAAAAATCAATACTATTGGCTACTTTAGCAGATAGAGGGATGTTGGATGCACAATGCTACATGAAATAGAAAGTGTATCGTGTTTATGAGCTACTTGTAACATACACAACACACGCTATACCTACCTACTTCCTGAACTGAGGGGAATGAAGGAAACTGAAACTGGTCAGTCGTCGTCACGGTATGACTGGCTAAGTAAAGTTTGCAAAATATTTTAATGAATAATATTAGGACCCGCATTTTGATCATTATCATCAGCATAATCAGGGGTATGAAATTTGAAACCTAAAATGCTACTTACAATGGTATACTTAGATAGTTTTTTTTAATGTCATATTGTAGCTTTTTTTCCTAATAGGTAACCTGGTTCATTGATGGTGTATCTAACTATAATCCGCTGCTAGAATACTAACTGGTTTCTTCATGATGATTTCCTTCACCGAGCCTGCACACGTGAATAGACAAAGTCATTGGTGCACGACCGGATTCAAACCTCCGCAACCCGACCTTTACCTTGAACGCAGCCAACGACTCATGTACAATACAGTACAGACAATAATAAAACATAACTCATACAACTAACATGCGCGAAAAAGCCTATACAACACTACTTATTTTCATTCTTACTGGGCTCGTAATCTGAGTTTTATTTTATTGATTTGTGAAAATTGAGTCTCGAATTTTGTATTGAAAAAAGTAGTTTTCGTACCAACGAACGTAGAATGAAACATTCAATTAAAATTGTTCAGCTAGTTTTGACATCACAGACAAAACTACCTGAACATATCTGGACTTTTAAAAAAAAGTCAAAACTAGAGTCCTGAATAATCTTCTTCTTTTTTTTTTGTTAGCGTCCTTGTGGCTTTTCGATGGCTAGGGCTGCCACGAATTGCCAATGTCATTATTGACGTTTACTTATTTACTCATCTTTTAACAAAACGCGGAGATCTGAGTAGTTAAGTTAAGAAGGGAGACTCCTAAGTTATCCCTGTCTTAATTTCAACTTCAACTTCTTGGTTTATGGCTTTTGCCACTTGTTTTTCTTCTTCTCTTCAATAATGGCCTCTGTCCGTCATTTCGACAGACCATTTTGCCAATGTCAAGTGATGAATTTGAAATAATATAAGTCAAGTAAAGTCTTCGTCAAGTCGGCTGTCGTTTGTTTTAAAAAGAAAATGGTGGATTTTCTCTTCAAAACCCAACACGAATTTTCACATTCAGAAAAACCACTTTACACACATTTATTCCAATGGCTCACACGTTATGTTACAACCTAAGTATTATTCTTTAAAATTCCACCAAAATTAAACAACAATACTCACAATAACACAAGAAAAACTATTAAAATAAAAGTGCTGTGTCGTTTCAAAAAATGTCAAAACTCGTGTCCCAAGTAGTCCCAACTTGTTGTTACAATTATTGGGACAAAAATCACGTTGACATCCATAGTACCTACACGTCAGAGTGACAACGGAAGCTCTGACGCGCAGAAGTGAGCAGAAGGTAGGTATGGTTGCTTCCGGTGAGACCGGGAGAGATGGCCCACTTGCAAACAGTATGCCTGTTAGAAAGCGGAGAGTGGACCAACTGTGACTCATTTTGTAGGCGGCAGCGGAAAAGATAAACTCTTGACCACGGTCGACGTTCCAGATCCGGATTTTGACAGATTTCGTGTCATTTTGTACTGAAAAATGACACGACTTCTATCAAAATCTATGGATCCGGATTGGAACTGTGTTCGAGAGTAATCCACCCGGTAGGTAGTGTTAGAGTGAAATTACCTGATACTGTAGATTATCTTGATATCCTTTTAGCGTCAAACTACATCAGAAGACAAGACGTCGTCGCGTCGTGTACCTAGTTAAGGAGAGAAAATAAAATAATTTTTTAATCTTTTTTTAAGAGCTTTTTCGTTACAGTATTAAATTAAATTAATTAATTGTCAAAACATACCATATCCTCCATTTATTCTTGTGTCCGCCATGTTGTCTCCTCCCTTCACCATAGATAAAGTAAACTCTCCATAAATAGTGATGTCTTGCTTAAGTATACTAGTGTTGCACGTAACGTTTTTAAAAATCGGCTTATATTCGGTATCTACTTAGGTACATGGTACTGCAGCTGCTGTCGTGTATAGTGCGTGCTCTAAAAAATTATGTGAAATCTAAATTATTATTCTTATAAAAAAAAAATTGGCCAGGTATGAGTTCAACTATGATTCAACTGATACGAGTAGGGTTCCATGGCTTAGTTATATAAACTGAAAAAGAAGTAGGTAGGTACTTAGAGTGTATTTGTAATATTCCGTATCGGTATCTATTACTTGAGCTATTAAGGTGTAATTTTTCCCACAGGGTGTTTTGAGACTGAAGAGTCTCAAAATCGCCTTGATTTTAAAATTTCTAAATCAAGGGGATAATGAGACAAAAAGTCCCATAATCCCCTTGAAAGGGACGACTCAAAGAGGATTGTGAGACTAACCCATAAATTATGATAAAAATCGCTACAGCTTGTAACACAGAACTGAAATTCAACAACTTTTCCTGGCCGTCTAAAACCTGAACCTAGAACTAGACGCGAAGGTCACGGACACATTAAAAAAAGCAGTGATATTGCAAACGTAGACCTTACCCTTTTTGTATACTAACCTAATTTGACAGCTGTCAAATTATAGCCGTCTTTGTCGTTTCAGTTTATGAAAAAGGGACGGCAACATTTTAGTGCTGTCATATTAGGTTAGTTTAGAAAATGCAACAGAAGAATCGATATGTAGGTAAGGTACCAAAGTCGTTTTATCCGATTCTCCAGTATAATGTAGGTAGATCAGTTTTTTTTGTGGGTTGCCAATAAAAGTTCCACAAAATAACAAAAATTTCATATGAATACTCTTAAATCTAACTTTTCGTCCATGTATCTACTACTCAGTACTCACAGAGGGATGCAGTATCTGGGATAGTACCTTTATGCTGCCCTCAGCTCGCTCTATGAGTTCCCATTAAAACTATGCCTACTTCACCCATCACTCGGGCCCTCGATAGATGGCGCTGATGAACTGATTGCGCCGCTCCGGCACAGAATAATAATTATTAGCACTTCCGGCCGTCGGAAGCTGCCTCTTCACCATCTTCTAAAAAAGTTGAATAGTTTATTTTTACCGACAGTAAGGTGTATCCTGTCGAAGACTTGACTAAATTTTCTCTTTGGTAGGTACTTAGACAAAGTGGCCGTAATAATTAATTGTGGTTGCAGAACATTTTTTACCTGCTAAATATTCCCTCTTAATATATTTATTCCTTTTACCGCTACTCGCGAGAATAACTTGGTGGGGATAAAAGGAATAACAAAAATTGGCTTTAAAACCATCTATTTTATGGAGTTATTTTAAAAATTAGGTGAAAATGATTAATTGATGGATGGTCGTAAAAATAATTTATACTTTTTTGTTGCAAGTATGAACTGATCAAAGATAAGTTAAGATAAACAGTAATGCAATAATTTATAGAAAAACTTTGTTTGCATAAAATCTAAAAGCGTGGAGTTTATTTATGATTTTGTAAATAGAATTTTGCTTGCGCTGTCAGTCTTGGAATCGATGGCGCGTAATATAAGAAATATTTTTATTCAGCGTTATTCATTTACACGCATAAATATCAGAGCGCTGAGAGTGAAAAAAATAACTATAGATTGCAGACATGTGTGACTATGAACCAATAGAAGTTAAAACGCTAGGAATAATTTTTTTTTAGATCTGATGAATGTAGGTATCAGGAAAGTCACGTACGTACATAATTTTGTACGTAGGCATTAGCACAGATTATATAATACTATACATTAGTATGAATTATGACAGTCAATTACGGTATTTACGGTACTATTCTACCCAAATTATCTTAAACCTTCAAATATAATCTTCACTTTTTGTTTGATCAGATGAAACAACCATCACAAAAAAATCACGTAGACAAAAGTATTGAGAAACTAAGAAACTTGCGTTAGCAAAACTCATTGCAAACGTTATTTAGTAGTAAAAAATAAACCTAAACCGATTTCTATTCAAAAATCGGTCTAAAAACTTTGCTTACGCTTCTCCACTAACTCGCTCTTTCTAAATATTCTACTCTAGACATAGACGTGGGTACTTCATTTAGAAATAGAATACCGCACGTGTCATGCATCTCTTTCCTTTTTACCGCTATCGTTTCAAGCCGAAAGGGATAGGTATAGTATTCTATTTAGAGTTTTTGAACTTTGTGATTTATGGAATGAAACACATGCTCTTAGGATTATATTTTGACACTTTGAATTAATTACGTACTACTAATGTTACTATTAATTTATAATCTCGATGACGTACGAAAAAGCTAATAAAAAACGATGTATGAATATTTTTTTATCAATAAACGTAGGTTGGTTGACTTTGTAGGTTTGTTGCAACATTTTTGATAGAAATTTTGTAGCACTACTAACTTACCTACTAATGTGTTTTTTTAATATTTTGTTCTGGTGGTGAAGGCTTTTCCTTTGCCAAGTCTTTTTTGGTTTGATATTAAGGGGTCAATGTTGCCCATCTCAATTGTTTCTCAAGTAGTTCCTTTAGCTTATTTTTGTTGTGACTGAAAAAATATGGGCTATTTTAGCTATGGCCTATTTTACCAATGACTTCCACCGCATCTTTGTAAAGATCCACACATCTAATACTAGTTCGAGTTCTATTTCCGTCTACAAAAAGCTCTTAAAATCTAAGCGCTGCATTCGATGCCTCGCCGCTTCTATTGTAGGCATTGTCGCAAATGTCACAGCACTCAGAGAGAGTGCCCTCTGCGAGCTTAGTCTTTGGCGTATCGATGGCTTTTGCGTACTTGTGGAACGCTACCGCAGATATTACCTAGTAGACGTTTGCTTGTAAAAAAAAAAGCTCGTATGAGTTAGTGGCCAACTCTGGTGATGGAGTTTTTAGGCCACCTTAAGGCCTCTGTCGTGGTTTAGCGACTGCTAGAGCGGGGACCGATAGTTTAACGTGCCCTCCGAAGCACCGAAGCGCTCTGGCATTTACATTTGTAAGTAGTATTTTATTGTTGTAGATCTATAAAAAGTCGTCCATACTTATTTGAAATATTCTTTAATTCTTTATTGTACACTAAAATAACACATAAAAGACAGAAATAGATAACATGTACAAAGGCGAGCTTAACTCTAAAAAGAGTTTTCTTACAGCAAACCTTTGAGGGTAGAGAGATGAGACTATAGAGGTAGGTCCGTGTACATACATAAAGTTATAATCTACTAAAATACTAACTGAACTATGTTAAAATATATATACTAACCATAGAATACATATACCTACATATATATACTAAGAATAATACATAAAGAAAATACATATACATACAGTATCTTTACAGATAATGCTCTTTAACTTTGCTCTTAAATATGTTTAGCGATGGACTAGCTCGGATACTATGGGGTAGAGCATTTCACAGCTTAACTGCGTTAAGAAATCTATTTTTGATACAGTTATCTATATATCAGTGACTTTGTATCTTTTACCTACCATATGTAAATTCCAGAGGAATAATTTAATAAGCGCAATTCGTTTGGTATACTTATAGTTATTATTATAGCGCGGCTTGGCTCGAGTTCCACTAATCTATAAACTATATCCGTCCGTCCGTCCGTCCTCACTACGAGTTACAGCAGTGGCTAGGGCTGCCACTCTGTAACTATTTAAAGGTTAGATAATTGTTGGTTAAAAATATCCTACCCTGGTTGGTATAAATAACCCAACCCAATGGTAGGTAAAGACTGTTTTAACTAAATAAAACCAGTGCGTGGAGTCCCTACGCGCGGAAGAAGTTATACTTTGAGTGCCTCGCATTCACTCTCGCTCTGTGTTTAGTTTAATGTGAAATTAATTTAGTATTTATTTTTATGTACTTGATTGATTGATTGATTGATGTTATGTACTTAACCAATATGCAGTTCAAAATTTTCACTTCAAAATAAAAAGTAAAAAGTTGCAAAAGTCTATAATGTCGGTTTGGATTTGAACTTGCTCCCGGTGTCGGTCTGACCGCAGTCCAACGGTATCACTGTTCGGCCAAGAGTAGCTCTGCTGCTGATGGTTGAAATTACAGCTGTGTCTCTTTTACTTTTTTTTAACGCTGTCAGTTAGAAGTCGTGTAACTTCAAAAAACGCTGAACAGTGCCATCTATGAGTTAGGGGTAGAGACAGAGACTATGTCTTCCCGTATAACGCCTGCCAGTTGGAAGTCGCATTAGAAGTATACTTCAATATGCCAGCCTCCATATTGTAGTTTGTCTAGTTTCCGGCGGTGGTTGAAGCAGTAACTTTCATTTAAAAATTAATTCAAACCTCCAAAGTAATCAAAATATTATGTACCTATTTGCATAGATATAGGTATTATTTTCTAAACTGGTCTAGGCCACGGTTAGAATCAGATAGATACATTCTTTATTGCACACCAAGAAAAGAAGAAAAACAATAAAAGAGAAATAAGTTTCAAGTATGAGATACAGTAAGCGGTGTTATCGCTATAAGCGATCTCTTCGTTTTTAATTCTAAGAAGAGTTTTTCAAACCAACGCTACTTGAGTCACAGAGGCCACTTCATGTCATCATCATCATCATTTCAGCCCGTTTGCACCCACTGCTGAGTATAGGCCTCCTCTCTATTACGCCATTCTTTCCGGTCCCTTGCGATTCTTGTCCAGTGATTCCCAGCCAGTTCTACGATGTCATTTGACCATCGGGCGGGTGGTCTTCCTTCATGTAAAACTTCATGTAAAATTCCACTTCATGTAAAATAACAAATTAAATCTTTGTAGAAAGTCGTTTTGGACAACCCTAAGAGCAATCCGTACCTAGATAAAATTTGATTTACTCTACGTACATTACCTAATTGCACTATATACATACTATTAGTGGATTATGTATTATGTTATGTATATTTTAAATCTAGAGTCTTTATTTTTACTGAGATGTCCCCGCCGACTTAGTTTAGGTATGTATGTATATCTTGGTATTACTTGTAGACTTTGTAAATAAACAATCGATGATCTCCGTAGTGACACAACGACTTTAACATACGAATACGAAGAGCAGGTTCGATTCTTGCTACAAGAATTCTACGCGCTTCTAAAACTCTTGACTTAGTCTGTCGGATTGTCAGTAGTTTTAACGGTGGTAGGTATATTTACAGGTCAGTGCGGGCTGTCAACAAAAACCTAATTACTTTAACTGAGTACCTAATTATTGGCTTCTTAGATTAGTAATATTTTTGATTATTTTACTGCACTAATGTTGCCAACACTGAGTAGTGCCACCCCTAATTTACAGTTGTTACTTCAAATTTGACATTGACGTCAGCAGATTAATAATTGACTACACTACGCGTGTTTATTTTATTATATTACAGTTTTACTATATTCAAAGGGTGCCAAAATATAATGATTGGACGTGCCTCTATCTTTAAGACATCGTCAAGAATATGCATAAATGACAGAATAGATTACAAAAAAATGATTGACCTGGTTTCATTGAAGACTTCTTGAGAAAGTGACTTTGATAGGTATTATGGTATTACGCATCTCTTTTGGGTGGGAAATGGGAATGTAAGTCCGGCTGGAATAAAACTTGTAATTTATTTTTTTCCTTTTTTCCCTACCGCCTCAGTGGGGATAACGGGAATGCCTGAAATGGAACGTTGTGCGAAAAACCATTGCTACGACAGAAAACTGTATTTCATAACGAGCACTATGCATATTCTAAGCTATTTACCATTATAATCCTTCTTACTCCGGTAGGTAAAGGTATACTTACCAGACGCATGTTGGTGACGTAGGTGCTCATGTATGTATAGGTAGGTAGGTACACTGTGGGGCCATCTGCGGCTGAATTTGACAAATGACCGCCTCCCTAACGATGTGGTCCTCCAGTGGCTCTTTCACCACCGACACGACACCTACACGGTATGGACTGAAAGATAACCTCACACATGCTTTTACACAGTGTCGATACTACCGATATTTTTGCCACTGACATGTCGTTATCGTGTCGTGGTGTAGACCAGTGTGCAACCGGATATTCCAGTCACGTTATGACTCTCCTGACGCTTGGAGTTGTTGACGTTTATTTTGACGTTCATAAACATTTCGTAAATACGTAAATATAAAAACATAGCTTTTCGAGTTCCGATTTCGTATCATTTTGTACTGAAAAATGACACGACTTCTGTCAAAATCCGGTTGCAATTTGGAACGGCGGCGGCGCGGCGGCGGAGGCGGCGGCCGTAGTCGGGAGTAGCTCTACAGGCATGCCTGCAGTGCGTTCTGGGGCAGCACTGGTTTTAGGCGCATGTGTTTGGCAGTGACAAGTACAAAAGTAAACAGTGCGACGCCAACAACAAATGCAAAAAATAAGTATTACCTATTTTATTCCCATAGACTTGAACTGAATCTCTATATATTTTGTTATATTTATAGGTAGTTATTTTGTTATCTATCTTGTTCACGTAGCTCCGGGTGGATAAAAATTGAGTAAATATCTAGAAATACGGGTGTAAGTAAGCCTAAGTTAGTGCCGAGCCGAGGCCGTAAGGAGTTATTTACTACCTATTGGGAAAACTTGGGGCTGGCATGCCGCCAGGGGCGCTGTTGTAGTACCACAGCTCATGTACAACAACTGGGTAAAACGCATGCTGTAATAAGTTAGGAAATTTTCATTGATGTGCTGCAGCGACATGAATAATATTTTTTATTATTTTTGTTACAGAAAAACGAATAAAGAAAAAAATACATTTTAATAAGGGGCTTTGTTATCCGCCTTAAATGTAGACTTTTAATGACAAAAAAAATCCCGTTATCCCCACCAGTGGGCCGGACTGGAATGGGGATAACGGGATTTTTTTTGTGTTTATATTAAAAGTCTACATTTAAGGCGGATTACGAAGCCCGTTATTAAAATGTATTTTATAAAAATAAAATGATCGAAATGACTGAGCTATCTTACGTTCACTATGCCCGGGACTGTTAATTTTCGCGGCAAATTAAGAATTCAATTTGGAGGTAGTCATTTGTTTTTAAGGTTAGTGTTAAGTGGCATGTTTTCTCTGCGCCATAGGAGTTTAGCACCTAGGTATATGTTTTAACATAGAAAAATTTGACATTCTAGAGGGTATATTATATTGGTCTAAGTTGAGCTAACTAAAATGATTGCTAAAACTGTTGTCATCTCTTTTCGTTGTCAAGCAAGTGACAATGATAGAGCTTTTTTAAAGCCACACAGAAGTTTAATGAGGGCTTTGTAGAAGGGATCTAAAGGCCGCAAAAATCCAGCGGGCCTTAGCCGAGACAACACTGTATTAGTATACCATATTTACTAAGAGAATACCCCCTGGTGCAAACAAGTAAGGCACAAGTGGCGCCCCTTTGGTAATTAATAGCGGCGCAACTCGTAACTATTTCAATATAATTTAGTTAGTGCAACGTGCCGTCGCGTCATGCACTCGAGAATATAATTTATTTGGGAATAAACTTGCAGTTTTTACTAGTTTTCATTATTGTTACTTTGTTAAGTACTTATGGTACGTACACCTACTAACTAGGTAGGTACAAGGTGCGATGTAACGTATTGTGAATTCATAAGGTAGGTAGGTACTTGAAAGTAAATATAGTCTATTTGCTGTACCTACCTAACTAGAAACCTTAGGCTGGGTTCCCACTACGCCGGACCAGCAAATCTGCCGGGCCAGTAAAACTGCCGGAAGGGCTAGTGGTTGTACAATTTATTGATCGAGTGAACGAAGCGAACGAGATCTTAGTGACAACTTGGGCAAAAATGCTTTGTATGTTTGTATATTTGTTCTTCGAGATCTTTAATTTGAACCGCTTATCCGATCTACACAGTATTTGGTAGCTATACGGATAGTACTCTTAAGTTTTACTGGTTTGTTTAATGAAGTATAAATCGATCAAGGTCGTGAAGTTATGAGGGTCCTAAGAGAGTACAAAAAAAAAAGTCATACACAAATATCAATTGATAGGGTTTTGATTAGACATTCCAAAATCTTTTTATTTTGATTCTAGGTCTAATAGTTTTTGAGTTGTAAAAAATATAAAATTTGAAAACTCAGTAGGTATTACGTGAGCTAACATTTCTTGGAGTTTTTTTGTAGTTCAAGTAAGACTGGTACTTAGCTAGACGGTGATTTCGATGCGATTTGCAAAGTTTATTGCAACCATTGGTCAATAAAAATTGTTTGGGTTTTATTAACCTCTGACCATCACGAGATCTCAGTTCGGGGCGAACTAACTAGTATAGAGCTATTCACGTGATCCCGGATCCGGGCTCGGCAAAAATTCCACTAAAATTCTACTTTTCCGGTATACTGTGAACTCTCTGTCCGGTGTCCGGTTCCCGGCAGAGTTGCCGGTCCGGCGTAGTGGGAACCCGGCCTTAGTTTGCACGCATTGTCGATACTTATTTCTGAACAAAAAAATCGTCAGACTTGAAGATACCTACTTACAGCTCCGACCAAGTACCAACCCTATCACTTGTGATCTACATCTCATGCCCAAAAACCATGTTAAAAGGTAGGTAAGGTGCATTGGGGTAATTGCGAAAATGGGTATATTCCGAAAATCCATAAAATCTAGTAACATAATGCAATATTTTCCTTTTGGCACGAGGATATATAGGACTGTCACGGCGATGCCAATCAAGATGGCGTCTAGACCAATGTTGCCAACAGAAAAATATCGCATTATGTTACTAGATTTTATGGATTTTCGGAATATACCCATTTTCGCAATTACCCCAATGCACCTTAGGGAACGTACCCATACTACGTGACCCGTTTAGGGGGGGGAGCGGAGTCTTTAAAATACTACGGTCAGTCACAGGAGCGGGGGGGTGGCTCAGGTTTTTGTCACGTAGTCGATTTTAATGAGAGAAATCTCGTATTTTTTCGACCTATATTCGAATATAGCGCGGTGTTTAGCGCTTTGTAAACTCACAGTTGGTGGCGCTGACGCACATATGCCGAGCGTCAGCTGATTGAAAACAGACACTGTTTGTCAGTCAGTTTGTAGTTCAGTGAAGTTGTCAAGCAAGTCGACAAAAGTTCGTACTGACACAAAAATGTCGTTGTACGAACGGCTGTACAAAGCTTTTATTAAATGTTATAAAGATTCCTTGTCAATGCAAGCAATCCAAAAGAAAACAAACGAATTTTGGGTACCATTAAGAGATGAACACAAAAAAATCCAAAAGAGCTAGAGCGCCTTACTTTGTTAAAAGTCGAAGAACTCTATCAGATTGGAACTAAAACAAATGCTCGTCTTCTCAATTATTTCGTTAAGGTGGGTATTCTAAGTGTATTTTGTCAAATGCTTCAAACAGTTCATTTTTTTGCATGTTAAAAATCATAATTATGAATTACTACGTGAAAACTAAAGGGGGAGGGGGGGTCTTGGCATATACTACGAGTGGTCACCGATGGGAGGGAGGGGTCGAAAAATCTTAAAAAATAGGTCACGTAGTATGGGTATGTTCCCTTACATGTTTTAGAAAAAAATACTGAAAGGTTACATAAATAAAGTGTGTCATTTGGTTTGACATAAAAACCGGAGTTAAATTGGGCCCTAAGGAGGCCTAGAGGCTAAATTTACTAGAACGTACTCGTACGAATGTTTACCATTATTTTTACAATTCAAACCAAGCTTGATAATGGAAATCTTATCGATTTTAATTAATATTCAACAGCCAGGAAAATTAATTTTGAAATTATATACCTGCCTACGCATTTCCCTTATCGATGTGACCCATTTATAAATACCTACTGGAAATGACGACATCCGTACTTCTATGTGCCTATTTATATTCTGGTTTGAAGCTTTCGCAGTAGTAGAGCTTCTTATGAAAGAGCTCGTCCTGGGAAGTTCTACTTATAATAAACTAGGTGCCGCCCGCGACTTCGTTCGCGTCCCGTTGGATCCCGTTGATTTTTCGGGATAAAAAGTAGCCTATGTGTTAATCCAGGTCACGAACTATATATATTCCAAGTTTCATCCAAATCGGATCAGTAGTTTTTGCGTGAAAGAGTTACAAACATCCATCCATCCATCCATCCATCCATCCATCCATCCATCCATCCTTACAAACTTTCGCGTTTATAATATTAGTAAAGTAAAAGGATTAGGACAGTCAAGCAAAAAAAAAATCGTGTTATAATTTTTGAAAAAAGTATGTCTGTCGAAATGACGGACAGAGGCCGTGTAGAAGAGAAGAAGAAGAGGAAATTAAACTTAGCAATTAACACAGCAAATTTAGTTTGTAGCCATAAATCAACTGATTGTCTAATTTGTGATAATAATTCAAAATGTAATAGCGCCATGTAAATCGACCCTGAATCATAAATCTCGAAGCTGGCCATTGTCCTGAAATATTTCCACCGATGTCCTAACAGCCATTGAACGAAGACAAAAGGAAGCTATTAATTAGTGAGGCTGTGATCTACAGCATGGGGACCGAACTCCCGAACACCTTATTTCATTATTGACAATGCCGTAGGTACACCTCCCCTCGACTTATTATCCGACTTCAAAAAAGGAGGAGGCTCTCATTCGGTTGTTTCGTTTTAAATGTTTCTTACCTCAAAACTTCGTTATTTATGAACCAATGTGAAAAAATCTTTTTTTATCTGAAAGGGTATACTTCCCGATTGATACCATATTATTTTATTTTAAAATCGGTTGAGTAGTTTGGCAGTTAAAAAAGATGAAAAAAACACGTACACGACATTGCGTGTTTTGCTTTCCTGTGACTTTTCTGCGGTGTCTGCTTTAATTAGTAAGCGTATATATCACAAGGTCTACCACCTTGTGATATATACGGTCTGGGGACAGAACACCTTTTCATTATAGACAGTTGTAGGTGCTTCCTGAAAACAGCCCCCAGATTGATTTTGCACGGCAGGTAACTTCCCTTTGACATTACCAACATTTCCAATTGGCATATCACAGATTTTGTATGCACTGGAAAATGACCGCTCAACATGATGGGCCACATTCGTGTTTCATAACTTTTCCTCGTAAGCTTTTTTTTTATACAGCTAAAGATGGAACAAGCCGATGTCCACATGATGTTAAGTGATAACTACTACTGCGTAGCACTCAGTCGGCCGCTCACAGTTTGCCTACTGTGGACACAGCCTAAAAGATACGGTGGTAAGTTGTGACAGGCGTCACAGCTCAGTTGGTAATGATTACATTTAAAAATTGAAATACCTTTCTTTATCTTCACTGTTCACTTCGTATATGATCTGTGACTTCGTCAACGCAGGATTATAAGTGCGATTTGCTATGCGAAATCTTCTAGGCTAGGCGTTTCTGAGCCCCGGGTCTATGCATTTGTATAGACTTTCGACTCGATTAATAGCACACGCAAACGCATTCGCAAAGCGAGAAATTTTGTATGAAAACCGGATAAGCGCCTCTACCAGGAGATTTGGGAATTGTGCAATTCCCAACAAAATGTCTCGCTTTGCGAATGCGTTTGCGTGTACCTACTATACTCGAGTCGGAAGTCAAAACAAATGCACTGACTCGTGGCTCCGAAGAGCTCGCGTCCCGTTGATTTTCCGGGATAAGAAGTGGCATATTTTTGTTAATCCAGGTCACAAACAAAGTATAAGTATTCCAAGTTTCATCCAAATCAGATTAATAGTTATTGCGTGAAAGAGGGACAAACATACATACATCCATCCATACATCCTTACAATCTTTTGCGTTATCATACCATGCAAAACTGAACATCCCATCTATCATCACGGCACGCTTTGAAAAGGGGAGACAGACAAAAGCATACCACCAAATTGTTTTAGGCACATACTTACCTCCTCCTATTGAAATGAGGTTAGTTAGGAATGCATTTAAATCAAATTAATTTCTGATTGAAAATTATGATATTGAATAGATGTTGGAACAAGTGGGATTTTTAGATTATTATTTTAACAGGTAGCCTGGGCCAAAAATAGACCAGCTCCTTTACTTAGGTAGGTACTATAATATCGTAATTAGCATGGTCTGGACACGTAATGAGGAGGGACGATATTCATGTTACGAAAAGAGTTATGAATATGAGTGTGGCTGGGTATGGATACACAAGTAGAGGAAGGCCGAAGAAAGTTAGATTGTGTGAAAGAGGATATGAATGTTAGAGGTGTAGATTCAGAATTGACGAATGGTAGGAGTGAGTGGAAGAAGATAACATGTTGTGCCACCTAGCGTGGGATAAGGGCAGGGAAATGATATATAATATCGCAAAATACGGAAGGCTGTACTAAAAGATGACATCGTAAAGGCTCTGCTAAAAATAGTATTATATGATCTGTGGCTAAAGTAACCCATAATACAACCAAATTTCGGTGTCACATGAATGGATCCACGATCCGATTGCTCCGTAATGTTCGTGTATCGTAAAAATCAGGTGCAAGTAAGACACGCGCGCTAGAAGTTCCGTGTTGCCACATACATACTGACATTACCAACTTTCCTGCATAAGCCACTTGGCAATTTTTTTTCTAAATGGAGAAATGGAACACGGACGCTTTTAAGCGGAACTCTAAAAAGTGGTGACCCAGGCTCGGCGGAACCCTAAAATGTTGTCACCCAGGGCTGTGATAAGACGGCGGTATGTCGTATATTAGGAGGTACAATGGTGGCACGGAATTTACGAGTGATCCAATTTGCAATCGAGACTTCTCGTATTGAGATGCGGTAATAGAATTTCCCCCCCGAATTAGAACTCGCTCGTAAATTGTTGTTGACTAGCTGAAGCCGCGTGGTTCCTTCACCAATAACATGAGAAATGTGAAGAGATTTGTATTACATTGCGTGGTAACGACGTTACGACTGTGGAGCTTTATTGCATTGCCGCGCAGTGTAACGCAAAGTAGAGCAGTCGGCAGTCGAGAGTTTTTCGTTTTATTTTCATGTCGTTTTGACGTTTTATGTTCATGTCAACGTCAAAGTCGGAAGTAACGCGCGTGAATATAGTTTTCGGATGAAATACCAAGAAATGGCAACCCTGAGTCTTTGACACTGGCAAAAAATGCACCTGAACAAAAAAACTGGCGCCGGGAAATATCAATTTGTTTTTTAAATTGATAGGGCTGCCAAGTGGTATCAGTTTTCTTCGGAAATTCGAATATTGCTCTGTAAATAAATACCAGGTATTTTGCACTGGTCCAAAACGTTTGAATATTTGGAAATTTCCAAATCACGAAAGCTCGGAGAGAAATTTGTTTGATGTCGAAAAATTCTTTTTTTATTCAACGCAAAGAGCGGCGATTTTTTTAATTATTTAACTAGGTTGCGCCCTCGACTGTCGCTGGAGTGTTTTGTTTCATCCGTATAATTTTATGTTTCCTCTGTTTTATGAGTTGGTGATACTGTTTTCAATTTAAAACGAATAACAGATGCTAAACCAACGTTTTATCTACTTGCCTATGTATTTTTGGATTGAAAACACAGGTCCGAATGAAAAATATCATGATAACTTCCCTATTGAAAATCTAAAAGGCGCATGTTCGATGCTTTTGCGTTTCTATTTCCACAATTAGAAACTATGTGTTACTTACTATGTGTTCGAAATAGTTCGAATGTAGTAGACCTACCTACTAAATTTGGTTTATTAGAAAAAATATATGACTTAGCTGGCAGATACCTATTCTACTTGATGTTTTGGGATTAGATACCTCTTCCTCACTCCCTCAAAAGTACATTTTTACTCGTTTTAAACAGCCATAACAGCGAAACTGAAATAGTTTGTTTATTACCTAAACCAAAGAGTCAGAACGAAATGCCGTGTCTAATGTCCACCGCTACTCCGAGGCAGCCCGTCGCACGCACTAATTGCCCTGCCCTGCATACTCTGCATAGGTATAATTATTAATGGGCTACATCCATTAATCTCGGAACACCTGCTCCGCACGTCACTGTCACTGATGGAACGGTCGCCCGTCTGCACTTCTGCACAGAATATGGCCTCTTGCATTTAATCAAGATGGTTCATACAGCATCAAGCATTTTTGTATGCCCTGATGAACGGGACGCTGTACTTAGCGTATATTTTTATTATGACTGAGCGATAAAAAAAAAGAAAATAAATTGTTGTGCAAGTCATCTTGTCTTCGTTTCACTTTTAAACTGACGTTTTCTCAATAGGATCATTTTTAGAAAACACTATGTTTTCGTAGATTTGATCGAGTTTGAACACTAGCAGATCTAGAAGGGGCTAAGGAGCTCAAGCCTTTTTTAAAAGCTGCTGTCCTACTCAAGGATTGGTCAGGATTTGTAAGGGCAAACGCTAATAACTCGTTCAAGCCTCTCCGAAACCGAAATCCGTGAAATGTTTCCGCCATTGGGTTCGAATCCACAACAGCGCTAGTGGTTTGGCCACCACAGCGTTAGTGAAATAAACATCTGCATTGACATGATCAAATTAAAATTCGATTCGCTAGCTAGTTATGACATCGCACATCGATCACCGTAGGTACCGATGCAGAATGCTTGGCATCGCGGTGTGATTGACGAGGACGCACTGCTAATCGATGCGTTTTCAATCAAGTTTCAATCGTTCTCAATTACTCATTACATTATTGGCGATACTTAGTTATTATTTACATTGGGAAAATAATAAATACCGGTGGAAGGCTTTCCTAGCTTCATTGGTGTTCGAGCGCTGATATTTTACAGACAACCTGGCAGCAGTACGGACTTTATGAAGTTAATTAAGTCTCTCTTCCCTTTTTCCACTCTTGGTGATCTAACGCTGTGAAAGGTCCTGCTCTGTGGCGAGGTCTTAAATTTTGTGGGATTCACTCTGTGGTCCTCTTTGCCCATGAGTTGTCAAGCACGCGGCACATGTCCAACCCAGTTACACTATAGACTGGAAACTTCTTGATCAAGTCTGTATCTAAATTCGAGCATAGATTTTTTGACATAATATTTTCTTTCTCAAATATCTACTTAGTACCTATACCTACTAGCTAGCTTCTGTGCCTGGCTCCATCGTTTGATGTCTCAAATGCGACGGCGGCGATGCACGTTTGTTGTTTTATGTCCCGGACATATCTGTCACGCGCATTGACGGCTGAAGGCGATCGTCAGCTATGCAAACATTTATTGGCGATCTAACATATATCTGAGGCCCTAGTACGAGTTTTGGTGTGTAAATCTGGTGTGAAACGTCTGACGCCCAACACACTAGTGGGCGCTTATTTGTATGGAGACACTGAGCGGATTCTTTGAGAAGCTTGGTCTACACCAAGCCCGTACTCGCATTTCGAGCTTCTCAAAGAATCCGCTCAGTGTCTCCATACAAATCAGCGCCCACTGGTGTGCTGGGCGTCAGACGTTTCACACCCACACTATACACTGAAAACTCGTACTAGCCCCTCTGGACTATGTGGCAAGATGATCAGTTACTATGAGACAAATATCTAGGTTAAATGTTATGTCTTGTCCCTGACCTTTTTAAACCCTTTATAAATAGTCATTCAAACCATAGAAACCAAGACAAGCATGCACAACCTCGACCCGTCTCCTGATTATGTAACACCCGATATGTACGCGACAAATCTGCAATTGCCGAGAAGAAATCATTGCTGCCACTAGCCACAAAAGCGTAGTTTGATAGCAATAACTGAACTCAGTTAAGCAACTAAAAGGCAACTAAGGCTTTTTAAGCAACTGCTTAAAACGCCTCATTTTAGTCTGTCGCGTTTGCGATTGTCGCAGGTTCCGTAACCTGGAAGAACAAATGCACATGAGCTACCGCTATCGCCGCGGGAAACGAACCCGCACATCTAGTAGTTCAGCGATAGTAGAGTATGAGCTATCAATTTCCATTCCGCTGAGCTCATGTGCACAGCTCACCCGATTAATGCAGTTCGTTGTTCGAACACGCGAGAGATAGCAGCACCGGCGGTTGCTAGCCTTTTAGGCACTGATGAGCTTTTAGTAATAAGCTTATTTACTTAGCGGTGATTTCGGAGTGTTTCTAACCTAGCGGTGACTTCGGAGTTTCCAACCAGTCATAGCAAGTCGAGATTTTGATGAGCCGTTTTTTCCGATAGAAGTCAATATAGAAGATAGATTATAGAATAGAAGATAGTGGCTTGAATTTAATAAAGAACTGAGACAAGCATAGTAGATTTGAGTAGAGATTCTCATACAAAACTCTTAGAAAATCAGTCAGTACTTGTACCGGACCAACCCAATTAATTTTTTAGGTACCATTACAAATATTAAGTCTTTTACAATGGTTACCTACCACCTTTATATTTTATATAACTTTGTGCCTACTTATCATAAATTTTTTTTGATTCTAGTAAAAGTTCAAAACCTAACATTACATTTCGAACTTTCGAAATATTATACGAATCTTCGAAATTCCATTCGCCATCCCTAATCAGAATGCGTTCTAAGTTTAAAATTTTAAAATGTAGAGTTGTCTACGTGTAGTAATAAAACTCTCGAACTAGAATCGTGCTTTCGATGTATAAAATGGGGGTCAAAATTTGAATCACGTTTCATACAAAACGAGATTTTCAGTGTGTAATTGTGGTAGAATGGGAGTCCCGCTTCTTCTTACGTAGGAACTACGTATCACATTATTATTCTTTAAGTATTATAATGATCTGTAACAACATTCACAACATTAAATTAATACTAGAGCATCCATTACAGTCTAAATATACTTCGGGTCGCGGGTTCGACTCGCTGAGTGACAGTTTGGCAGTACACACCGCGTTATAGCAGGTAAAAGGTAGGCAGGTACTCCGTTATCTCTGTCTACATATAGATAGCTATAAAGATACATACCAATACTTAGCACCCATCAATATGAAAAACTTCTTAAAAATGTTCCATATCAAATGCAATAGGTTAGGTTGGCAAACATGGCTACTAGGCTACCTAGGGAGAAATGTAAAATATGGGAGTGACTAGGTCGTAGCGGTGGAGATTACTGGAAAAAAACATAAATCCCCACTGGTAGGGATTTTTTGGTGGGGATTTCTGGAATATATATAGATCTTATGCCAATTTCTGTATTTATTTATTGAGGATTGCCAACAAAATAACAAAGGCTTCATCTTACGTAGTTAGGTACATATGCACTGTAACATCAATTTTACAATAACTAGGTAGACAAAATTATATCACAGAACAAGTCAAGAAAAAATTAGATAAGTGACTGATTTGGAGCAGTTGAGCTATCTATAAATCGTTTGCAACGGTTTGTAGATAGCTCAACTGTTTCATGTGTATTTTGTAAATATTGTGAATATTGTAAATACTAGTTGTAATTTTCTTTGTGAATAAATTTAATAAAAGACTTAACACTTGACATCGATAAGTGGATACGTATACCAATATTCACAAAAAAATTACGAATAATATGCACATAAATTCACCCAATACAGTTTACAATACTTAAAAAATACTTTTACCCTGGTGATACGTTTACCTCACCACGGTAGATAAACTGGGTTATTCCCATCTGGCCAACCGGTGGGCCAGATGGGAATAACCCAGTTTAAAATCCCATCGAGCCCACTCATTTGCATAGTGGGCTATGTTGGGTTTTTTTTTTCCATCTGGCTCACCAGTAGGCCCGTGCAATTATACTAGGTAGGTAACTTATACACTCGTGATTCCAAAACTGTTTCAAATTGCTATAACTTTATCCAGGTAAGTACTCGTATTTCAGTTTATTGCAAAACTTGTTTTAACATTTTACAAAAAAGTTTTTGGTAAACTGGCACGCGTCCAATACTTAGTTTTGTGTATTCTGCCAAATATGACTGCAATATCTAGTTGTGGAGACATGTTTGCATCACGAAAACGGATTTCGGACCCTCTTCATAGTATGATACTGGCTGCCTTTACTGTATAAATATTTTATCCGAGTAAATATCTACCTACTACTACTGTAAGCGTCAAACGTCACTTCAAATTATTTCAAGTGGCCAGTACTTGGCGTATCAGTTAAGTATAGTATTTATTAATTGTGATAATTCACTTCCTGGGCCCTATTACCACGCCTCCACTCCATGGTATTTCAAGTTTGTTTAGTTGTACTATTCATGGTACTAGCGATACATCAATATTTATGATGGTACTACTGATCCTAAATAATTGTCACTAGTACCATTAATGGTACTAAAGATACAAAGTTGTGTCACTTTTACCATCAATGGTACAAATCAATGGTACTACTGACACTACGGCATTAGAAGACACGTTATGAACAGTTATGGTAGTTATGAAATGAAATGGAATAATTTATAAGTCAAAAAAACTGGAAAAACCGACTTCAATTTGATACGCATTCATCATTAAATGATGATGATGATGATGGAAGTTCATTGGGACTATTTTATTGATCGTAAGCACCACAGAATCGTCACAGGAAAGCAAATACGCAGTGTTGTGTAAGTGAATGACGTGTTTTTTTCGTGTTATTCTTATTTAACTGCCAAACTACTGAACTGATTTTGATAAAAAATTTATGGGACCAATCTGGAAGCATACACTTTCAGATAAAAAAAGATTTTTTCAAATCGGTTAATAAATGACGGAGTTCTGAGGTAACAAACATAAAAACAAATAAAAAAAATACAACCGAATTGAGAACCTCCTCCTTTTTTGAAGTTGGTTAAAAACTATTTTAAATGCAAGATAGTCCACGTACTAATCTTAAAGTCATCCATATTCAATAATGCTTCGCCGAGAACGCAAGTGCCCTTCAAAGCAAAGACTCAGCAAGTACCCGACAAAGAGTAGGTAGGTACTTACGCAGAGAGGACACTTCTGAAGTATACTTACAGCTTCAGATGAGCTGGCTTGAGACGCATCTACAAATACTACCCAGTTCTATAAAAAAAGGGCATTAAAAAAAATTATAAACACCTAAAAAGAAGTAAATAGTTAATTTTTAGTTACAAGGTTACTTACTAAGGATGTAGGGTTACTTAGTTGAGTGGTATGATTTGAAGTAGGTTAGTCCTAGAGAAAGTGCTTGAAATATAAGTATTTCAAGCACTTAAGGTACAGTAAATTTTTCTGTATAATATGTCTCGCATATTAGTTTGTAAGGTGTACCTACGTACAATAAAGTATTTTCAATCATTCATTTATACATTCATTCTTTTTATTTTTATTTTGAAGTACATTTACAATTTTTAAAGTTTGTCAAAAACACAGAACTATGTTCCAAGTACCCGCAACCACAAAACCGCCATTTTGTTTTATAGGTAAGTACTTACCTAACCCTTGATCGCGCCAAGTCCGTGTCGAGACAATGGATTATGTTAAGAGGTCCCTTCCCTTACCCTCAAGTCTCCAACCGACTGCGCAAAGTGTGATACGATCACCATTGAAAATTCAGTTGATTTTTGCTACCAGCGAATCGAATTGTGGATCCCATTGACAAAAAAGTCAATTGGGACAATTTGTCCCAAAATATTTTGTCCGAGACGTCAGCAAGTCACTTTTTCGTGTCTTTTTATCTACCTTGGGTAACATCCATCTCAAACAGAAATTTTGAATTCGCCACATACGTGAATACAGTAAAATACTGTTTTCTTCAAAAAAATACTGTTTATTCTACTATATTTTTTACTTATAAGGGCTCTTTGTGATAGAGTTCGTCCAGGGAAGTACTGATACCGTTCATACCGTGTCTATCCTTGCCACCAAGCCATGGATTGCTAGAATATGCGGAGAAAACGCGATGGAAAAAGCTGATGGCACCAACTAAACGGTTGCTCAGATAGGCCACCTGGTTTCCCCATAGTTGTTTCTCATAAAAAAAAACCATGACCTACAAGTGACTAAACTATACGAAATCATGATTACAAATTACTAGATTGTACGAGCATCACAGTCTTACACAATACACAACAAAACGTGCAAATGAAGCACAATTCGATTCCTTGATACTGAATAGGTACTTGTCGATGAAATTCAGCAAAAAAGACAAGAGTTTTAGAAAATAAAAGGAACAAAGAGGCGACAGAAGGTTCTTGACTTAAATAATGCACCCTTCAGTGATTTTCATCGTCACTAAGTTACCTACAGTGTACATCAGAAATTTATCATTTTTCATTTCATAGTTTGTTAGGTTAGGTGTGAAAATCATAAGTATACTCATAACATTCTCTTCCACAACATTCTATGGCAACATCTCTTCATTACTAACTATTTATGATGTGGCTGACTATATAGGCTGAGAGGATGGTATAGGTGCTACAAGCCTACTCCATATAAACATTGTTCCAGGCACTGCACTGTCCTGCATAGGTTGCTTCCTGAGTCCTGACACTGTATAAATAATCCTACTAATATTATAAACGCCAAAGTTTGTAAGTATGGATGGATGGATGGATGGATGTTTGTTACTCTTTCACGTAAAAACTGATCCGATTTGGATAAAACTTGAAATATATATTTTCCGTGACCTGGATTAACACATAGGCTACTTTTTATCCCGGAAAATTAACGAGATCCAACGGGACGCGAACGAAGTCGCGGGCGGCACCTGGTCTTTAATAGATTTAAAAAACCTAAGATAAGATGATGAACAGAATTGAGTTGACGATAACTTGTAATATTTTGTTTCAAATCATAGGTTAGGTAAGTAAACGTGCCTACGTAGGTACGCAGGCACGTTTACGTATTTACACCGCGTAGGCCGAGTTCAACCAATTCTGAATAACGCTATTCGATATTCAGATAAAATACTAGGTACTTCTACGTCAAAAACATGCACAAGATCTAAGAATATCGTTATTCCGAGTTAGTCAAACCCGGCCTAAGCGTATCCAAATGGTTTCCCAATTAAAAGGTATTTTCTTTCCACAAAAGTAATTAAACAATTGCTAATTGGACAAAGCACAGAGCATACACATTAATTGCTTCACTTTTTTCAATTCTTCACTTTTTTCATTTTTACAACTTACAATACAGGGTGTAAAAAGACCACAAGCGCAAACTTCAGGGGATTCATACCGGAGGGAAAATTTGCTAAACTCCCAAAATTTGTTTTGAGTGGTCTTATTATACTTTGTATAAATTCGTGCTGAGTAAAGGCCCAATTAAACGATCAAGCACAGTGCACCAGCCGGCTGAGACAGGCAGAATGATTATATGTTAAGTTACGGGATGACTGGACGATTAGTTATGGCCATAACGCACATTAGTTCACACGAGTAATGTGTTTAGCGTGCAAATAATGTTTGCTATTGATCTGTGCTCACTATGCAAATGAGTGGGATCGATGGATTTTTTTTTCCCACCTGGCCCATCAGTTGGCCGGCCGGTGGACTCGATGAGAATAACCCATAAGGTGCATTGGGGTAATTGCGAAAATGGGTATATTCCGAAAATCTATAAAATCAAGTAACATAATGCGACATTTTCCTGTTGGCACGAGGATATATAGGACTGTCACGGCGATGCCAAGATGGCGTCTAGACCAATGTTGCCAACAGGAAAATATCGCATTATGTTACTAGATTTTATGGATTTTCGGAATATACCCATTTTCGCAATTACCCCAATGCACCTTACCTACTTCTTTATTTACAAAGAAAATGAGTACCTACTTAGTACAGTATTTACAAAATACATTAGCTCAACTGGTCCAAATGATCGGAAGCGTGCCCAAGCCCTGCATTGCCGCGCTGAACAGCAATGCTGATACGCTGGCCCAAAAACTTAATTCAATACATAGGAGTGTTATAAGTTTGAAGTCTTATCTGTCTGACATAACATGTCGTATCATGTATGAATGAATGAATGCATGAATGAATGAAAACACTTTATTGTACACCTTGAAACTAATAAACAAGAATAAAAAATGTTAATAGAAATATAGCTAAACCATTATGCACAATGGGCGAGAGCGATTTCTTCGAGACGTGTAGTGACGTGTAGTTAAAGGCAATCCGCAAACGGAACGATGGAATTTTTCAAGGTTTCTTTTTGTCAAATTAATCTCGTTACACCCTGTACAGTACATAGTGTACAATATGTACATCATTGCTTCTTAGAGAGCCCCAGGGCTGTTGGTAAGTCGGTTGAAACTGGGCCAAGCTGGTGTCGGTGTCGGATGACAGTATTAAGTTACTATTGTCTCAATACCTTTGTGTTGGACAATACAAACGGACTGAGACGAGTTCCGCATGTGATTATAATGGCTAGCGTCCACAGGCCCGCATCGCACGCATCGGACGCATCGGACGCAACGTATTTCAGTTTGCCTTGTATAAAAACTCGTCCGTACGGTGCGGATCAGTGGACGCAGTTGTATGAGTTTTATACAAGGCAAACTAAAATCCGTTGCGTGCGATGCGTCCGATGCGTGCGATGCGGGCCTGTGGACGCTTGCCTTAAGGCTGCACGTGCACTTGGCGGTTAAACAAGCGGCCAGTAACCAGGCCAAGGCCACTATACAAATGAGTGGGCTCGATGAGATTTTTTTACCATCTGCCATTTTTTCGGCCGGTGGCCTCGATGGGAATAACCCTTTTCTTTTGGCAGGTAATTTTCTGACGAAATGTTGTGGCAAACTCACCAAGCATATCTCACTTGACACGGGCAATATTGTCTGTCGAAATGATAGACAGAGGCTATAAATAGAAGAAGAAAGGTAGCAATATGATTATGAACTTTGTGATAGCCACAAGAGCGCCTGCAGCCTAAGGTTGGGAAACAGAAACAACAGAATCGGGGGCAGTGTTAACGTTGAAAGGCGCCGATATCGTGTAGTATGTCGTACCGGTAGTATGTAAAGAGACAATGCCAATGGCGTCTTTATAGTCCATTCCAGTGCACGACAAGGCTTATAGTGACGTCATAACTCAGCTACGCCGTAGCGCGTGTCTACGCATCTGCTACGTACATGCGGTGCTTGCGTAGAGTTATGACGCGTAGCACTCGTAGCTCGTAGGCGCGTAGGCTGGTAGTGTAAGCGCTTGACTTCACTCGCGTAGAGGAAGGTTTTGATTCCGTAAAGATAAAATTTCAATGTGGTATGGATAAACATAGGGCTAATATTTTATTTACTCTTGTACAAATGTACTTACGTACCTAATTTAGATTAGGTATAGGTAAAGGTATAGATAGGTAGGTAACGGACCTACTCTTACCTACTTTTTTATTCGCTCTCTGATCTATAATACTATCATATTACCTAGATGACCTATTGCCATCGTCATTATAATAAACCTACTACTGATTCTACATAATATTGATTATGCCCCACAGCGAGTGAGTCAAGACATGTTATTTTGTATGCATAGTAACATATAGCATCACATCTTAAAGGTCTTCAGAGAGTTACAGCGAAGCGTAGAATCACCCTTCTGGGACATGACGAAGTTCAATATCAATAAATCGAAATTTACCGATGCAAATATATTTGACTGGCATAAAACAAACAGATACACTTAAGTGATATATTCCAGAAATGCCCACCATGAAATCTCTACCAGTGGTGATTTATGTTTTTTTTCCAGAAATCCCCACTGCTACGTCGTAACCATGCTACGACGTAGCAGTGGGCATTTCTGGTTTTTTTTTCCCAATATACAAAATGAACAGGAAATAACAGACAGACAACTGAAAAAAAATCAGAAATCCCCTACGCAGGGGATTGAGTCAGGGGATTTCTGGAATGAGCCATTGTAACGACAATCTTGGTACTTGTACTAACACTATTAGCTACTACTACATTGAAAAATTCCTAAAAATCTAACTTTTTTCCTTTTTAAAGTATTCCATTTTGTTTTAATTTCACTAATAATGTACAGAAGACAAGAATGATAAGTGGACTGATCAAGAACATAACCATAATAGTGGTATTTTATTTAGTCAAAACAAAATCGAAATTTTCATCAAAAAAATATTTTGATCAAGTAACGATTACATATTAGGTATATTTTACAATGAATAGATAGGTATGAAAAATTCATACCCACCTGTATATTCAGTATGTAGGCGGCACAGGTACATAGGTATAGGTATATCGTTTTAATAGAAGCCTTACTCAATTACGGCTGAAGCCTTACAAGGCCCACCTACAAGTCAGGAAGCATTTTTTACGAGAAAATGATTGTAAAATAATTCGCTTTTGACCAGCGTTCCCCTTAGCCTATATTCGTATTCATTTATTTCTAACCATAAGAGCTTATAGGGAACACTTTAGTTGCGCCAATTTTTGTACTCCAAAAGTTAATTGAAAGTAGTAAAATACATGGTAATATGCATGACCTCACAGCGCACTTCCTCACTATACGTATAAGCTTCTGCAAAAAAAAGACTGGCGAAACTCTCGATCTAGACTCGTGCTGTCGAAAAACGAACAATGCAGGGGCCTTATTCACTATGACCAATACAAGCGCGTTACGCAGTACGACAAGACAGCGGCGTGAAATCGCCCTTTGCCTATGCCGTATTTCCTATGCCATAAATGTCACTCCTTACGGTGACGTCATACGGTTACGGCAAGGAATCTCCTAAATCATACAGAATAATGCCCCAGGTATGAAACGGGGGTCAAAATTAGAATCACGTTCCATACAAAACGAGATTTTCAGTGTGTAATTTTGGTAGAATGCGAGTCCCGCTTCCTCTTACGTAGGAACTACGTATTACACAGTCTTTGCAAAATATGCCAATCTGTAGTTTTTTTTTTGTTTCTTGACGTCGCACTAATCTGCAGTTTCAGTTTTCTGTTTTTTTTTTATTATTTTATTTTGTTCTGGCACTGGAGGCTTGTCCTTTTGCCAAGTCTTTTTTGTTTTTACTTTTTGTTGTCTCAGTTTTCTGTCACAGACAAAAATTGCCATAGTACATTCGCAAAAACTCCCCATCCATGTTAAGTCAAGTGCATCGAGTCTATCAATTTGTGCAAAACATCATCCACAGAGGTCGGTCCGTCACTGTCACGGCCAGGCTTGGGGGTCTAAAGGACTCGGCGTTTTTGTCGTATTAACCCGAACAGTTCACTTCACGTATGAGTTATGATCTTTCGGGGCAGATTTTAACCTATTATTTTTTTGTGGTACTTCCATAAGCAAGTCTTAATTTATTTTCACGTTTTTATACATCTTACAACAGCCGTCCCGTTCATAGAGACATAGGTCCAAACCAAGGAATATGAAATAGGTACGTAGTTCCTACGTAAGAAGAAGCGGGACTCCCATTCTACCAAAATTACACACTGAAAATCTCGTTTTGTATGAAACGTGATTCAAATTTTAACCCCTGTTTCATACATTGTTCGTTTTTCGAAAGCACGAGTCTAGTTCGAGAGTTTCGCCAGTCCGGTCCAAACTAAGGGTTATTCCCATCGAGCCCACCGGCGGCCGGCCCCACTGGTGGGTCGGATGGGAAAAAAAAACCATCGAGACCACCATGCAAATGAGTGGGCTCAATAACCCTATATATTTTTTCTTTCAAAAATAGTTTTGCGCCGTCTGATTCGATTTGCCTGTGACTAGTCATGTACAATCTTTTCGACTTACTCATCCTATCTCGCATTAGGTACTTCCAACTTATGTAACCGTACTCTAGAAGTCCAAAATACAAGCTTAACGCTTAGTTTGGCCTTCGCTGGAAATCCTACGTAATAATTATTTAATTAATGTTGATACCTGTTTAATAATTTATGTGTTTCTGGTAAATAAACAATTTATTATTATTATTATTTATTATTATTATTAATTTTAAAAGGTCTAGGGATGTTTTTTACAATTTTAGCGTTTTGGTTTTTTGTTTACAAAAGTATGATTGTCGCAATGATAACAGTAGATCGATACTTAGATGAATGAATTAATGAATGAAATATTTATTTGACTTAAAATAAACGGACAGAACTGGTGGGTTACTGTCGAACACAGTTCCAATCCGGATCCATAGGTTTTGACAGAAATTCTGTCATTTTTCAGTACAAAATGACACGAGATCTGTCAAATTCCGTGAATCCGGATTGGAACTGTAGTCGAGAGTAACCCACCAGGAGTAATTTAGATCAAATGCATACAGCCCTCACTAGCTTATTCCACAAGTTTTTCTAAATAATTTTTTATTAGATCTTTCTCTAATGTTAGTTATGTACTTTCCTAGTTACCTCTGGTTATGATTACCATAGCAACAAGGCTGTTACTTCAATAGTATCCAGCTATTGATCACGAAAATTAAAATTACGAACTCTGCATTGCGAAAAATAGACATTCTCACGCATATTAATTTAATAACACATATAAACTTATGATTCACATGTCACCTTTCACTACCTTACCTATTTGGATTGCTGATTCGATTACATGCACATGATACTTAGGTCTTAAGGTGATGGACTCTGTATTGCCTCTGCCTCACGGACACCATCTCAACTGACTTATTCTGTGCCTTGATCACAAATAAATGTGTCAATCGCTAACGTATCGTAACGCTAACGTATCCGAGATACACTGCGCGGTGACACTACAACGGTTGGCAGTCGAGCTGGTGTAATAAAACTCGAATACGTTAACGCGGCGACTGTCAGATTGGTTCGTGATAGAGGTACTGTAAGGCAATACCTATTACCATCTTACCTACATTGGTATAGCCAGAGGTATTTAATATTAGTAGTATTTATTTATTAGAAAAGTAACTTAACAGATTACATCTAAAGCGTTACTTTACACATATTTACAAGTAAGATAAAACTAATTTAACACAGAATAATTCTAATACAAACAAATATAAAACAGACTAAGGGTAACCATAGCCAGGTGCATCAAGTGGGTCATGAAATTTTTTCATGACTTTTTTTACAAAACTCTGTATCTATCTACAGTACCCACAACCACGTATAGGTAGGTTGTTTCCAACAAAGTCAGCCGACTAAGTTTTCACTTATGGCAGTCGGCAGCCAAATGACCCACATCCAAGTTTGTCTGCGTTGCCAGGCCCGTTTTAGAAGTCTGTCGACTGCTCTCATACCTACATCTGTATTTATGTTATAATATGTATGTAACAAAAGCTGTTTGGCTTTTCCTTCCTCTAAAGAAAATAAATCAAACTTTTCATGTATTTGGATAATGTAGAATTTCCCCAAAAATTGGCAAATTGATTATACGTTGACAACACTTTACACCTAAACTCAAGCATAGATAGTTTTTTTTTTTGCAATGCTCACTTGTCTTATGTATGGCTGGTGTACCTGTCTGTTTAGCCTGTGTGTTTAGCAAGTCAAGTCTCGAGTTTTTTAACCAAATTGGTTCAGAAATCTAGCTTAATATTGACTGGAAATAGGCCGAAGCTAAGGACATCAGAACGGAAGTCGATAAAGTTCGTAAGTAAACATAGAGAGTAAAATAACACATCGAAGTTCAGAATAAAAGTAATGGCGGGATCTGTAACCGGAAGTAAACAGATCCCGCCATTTTTATGTTGCCATGTAAATAAAACAAAGATGGCGAATTTCCCAATCCTACTTTGTGATCTGCAAGTTTACTAGAAGTTATTCAGGTAAAATAAACTTGACATTACGTACAATTCGGTGCGAAGTAGGTACTTCACATTTTTATTTTATTGATAATGATCTAGTTTTTTGTGGAATAATACCAGCTAAATGTACTTATCAAGTGACTTACTAATTCCTATGTTTTGGCTATTATAGTCATAATTTTCCGATTAGTTAACGCACCAGACAACAGATGGCGCTGTCATTAACAAACAATTTTCGCTCCTCGAGACAAAACTCTTGTCTTGAAGTTTTTTGGGTACTTTACTATGTAAGAAAATTGCTTTTGACTAAGTAATTTACATAAAATAAGCTAAATTTAATTATTCAGCCTGTTTTGCTGAGCAAGTTGCCACAGTCGCTACTTGCAAGTTGCAACGCCTAAAATTTGAAAGAAGGATCGCCAAGTCCCATGGCTTTTGAGGCCCAATTTTTGACAGCTAGATACTAATTTAAAATGTTACCTAATTGCTTAGTACTAGGAAGTTATGAATCACGCGATATCTATAGGTAGACTAAATTCACGATGTTTTTATTGGATCAACCATCGAAGCTCAACGTGAAAATATTTAAGTTGTGTTTCACTCGGTAAAAACCCGTTATCTAAATCACAAATCCTTTGCTATTTTATTTAAGCCTTAATATTGTGCTTCTTCAGTTCCGTTCGTAATAGATCAATAATTGGCTTCGTTCGGAGATATCGTGGCATGGCGTGTGGAACAAAACTCCTTGGCGATGCTAATTCGACTACTAACTTACCTACTTGGTTTACCTTCAATCCGTTATCTTTTTAAAACTACCTGCCTTTCCACTGATTCGTGCATGCCCGAAAATATTCAATAGGCAGCTTATTGTACAAAATACACACAAGCATTTATTTGACATTATGTGGTCATTCCATATCAGTGGCCGCATTTAGGTAATGAGATATCACGATTTATAGCCCGATATCCTGGACGAAGCAGGAAGTGCATGTTTTGGGAGTGTGCAGTCAAAACACAATAGTTCAAATTCAATATTGTTCAGTAAAGTCACTGGTTAACTATAGGAAATGGAGAAGCATAATGGTGTATATCTCGATGTTTTTTTTAGTTCTTTAGTTTTCAGAAGACCTTTAAAACTCTGTAAATACAGCCACTTATCTAGTCTGTGCTTCGTAGCTCGTAAAAGTGAGAGAAAAGAAAGATTCCCCCAAACGAATCGCCATTTTATTACTTGGTTATTTGGGTAAGATCGCCGCCTCTGTGTCTGCGGGTATTGATTCTATCTCCATAACTTCATGTTTTCCTGGTAGGTACCTACTGGGGATCAACACCGATACTGCCTCGCACTAGTTCCATATATTAGTTTTCTCAAACATACTTGGAAATTAGAGCATTAATTATTTTGACAACCTTCTGCGAGATAAATCGAAAGTGCAGTACTGGCCAAATACATGCGAGCAGCGGCCGGATAAAAATCAATTTCTGTCGTGTTTAGCCGCCAAATAAATAACATACAAATCTCATATTCATATTTCTGTCGTGTAATTTTAAAATGGAACGATCTTTTACTCCATAACATGTCAACCAAGGAGGTAACTTATCAAAGGTTTTATTCAAATTTTGAATAGGCTTTCAAATAGAAAGCTGATTATTGAAAAAAAAAACAAAATGTACACTGTACTGTAACTTCGTTGTTCGTCATTGATTTTGAAAAGTAATTGTATTTTCAGCTAAAGAGTTTTGCCTAAGTATAGGTACTTGGTTTTAATTTCCTATAATATAGGTACTTAGTTTTGTTTGAGAAAAGTACTATACAAGCCTTGGCCACATTCTAGGCAATGATGGACTTACGTATGTGTGCCTCGTCTTCGACTAGGCCCACATTTGCACGTTCGTCCCTCATTGCCTCTGTTGCGGGTCGCTGCAGTAATATAGATAGGTACTATTGTTGACAGGTGGATGCAAAGTAGATACTTAAAGTACTTATGTTGCTGTTGGTGGTTTATTTTAGCTCTAAAATCCAGGTTGAATGAACCTATTTTACCGCTGAAGCGATCGTGGCGTAGCTTGTTTAGTCAATCTTCACCGATTATCTAAGTTAAGCGATGTTCTGCGCGGTCACTATTTGGATGGGTGACCGTTTGTAACTGTTGGTTTTTATCATAACGCAAAATAAAGTAATTATTTTGACGTAAACACCTATAAATACGATATAAACAACATTGAAAAAGACGCATTTTTCAAAGTAAAATGTCTAATGATTTCTGCTGCTTTATATTGACAATAAAAATAGTTTTTAAAAATCACATTTTTAAAAACTGCATTGTAACAAACAAAGTTTGAAAAACATGTGGGACCTGGGCTCCATCCAATTCGCCCCGGACCCTTTGCACCTACAAAATTATTGTTCTGTGCTTATCTGAACAGCTAAGCCAGATTCTAACCGACTCTAAAGTGTTAATAAAACACAGGAAAACCCGCGTTCCACGATCGGAAGGGACTAACAACGTTACACAGTTAATTGTTTTTAAAATCGTTTTGGACCGTTTTAAACCAGTTGCCTTTATGTAAATCAGATAACGAACTTTATAACAACCAACGCCAAAGGCGTAACATTATTTTACCTAAGTACAATGGCACTGGAACACTGTAAAAGTATACTACCTTACTTAGGGGTAGATTTTAACGATGTGTTGCCCATAAATTATTTTAAAAATAACACAGACGACGCTCTCTAATGTCACTGTCAGTTCGTTTTGACAGCACGTTTTGGCGTGAATTCCTTTTTTCGTTTTTCACGGCAAGGGTAATTTCGTGATCCTAATCGCCAACCATTACCTGCACATGTCGTTTTATGCGAAAAATATTCTAATTCGATGGCCACCCCGTCCACTTGTAATAAATCATGCTAAGATTTTGGGCGTAAAATAAAGGTTCATGCACGCATACTGACGCATAGGTATAGTTAATTTTTAACACCTGACGCGTCCCTGTGGTACACCTTCCGGGCTCGAAGCAGAAGCTGTAAAACTTGTGAAACAAATAGGTAGCATTTCAGTCGGAAGTCCGGGCCATCGTCACAGAATAGGTACAATAATACTCTAGCGTTCAAAACAAGGATGAAAACTGAGTCAGACGCTTCAGCCCTAAGTTATATCTATTGGTACCTAACCTACTAAAGCAATTTTACAGTATTTTAGGAAAAAAACTTACGGTTGGTATCTCTAGAGTGCTAGCAAACACCTTATTGCCTGGCTACGTTCATTCCTGTTCGTTCCACTGGATTTCATCCCACTGGCGCGGTGGCGGGACAAATGGGAATGCAAAAATAGGTGTACCTATTAATTTATTTCTGTTCGTCCCACTGAACATGTTGATGGGACGAACGAGAAATTATTTTGAACACTTCCCAATCATCCTACCAGTGGGACGAACGAGAATGAACGCCTGGCAAGGATTTATTTTAGATGAACTAACCCAGCAAAATAAGCCTTTCCTGATAATGACTATGATATTCTAGTGCAAATGAAATGGCTAAAAGTCGTACGTGCAAACTACCCTAGTGATAACCACCATCATTCCCATGCACCAGCAGCGTGCAGAGTCACGCGCTCTCGTAAACCGTCTGCTTCCTATCATGTTCCCATCGCTATTATATCCTGTATCCAAACATAGTAATCACTATCGAGATACCTTCCTCATACCGCGTTCAAACTCAGCTTATGCCGCTGCACTGCCGCGGCATTAGGTACATTACCTCAGATTATATATTTATAGGTAAGGTAACTATCACGGTAGATAGGTAGATTAGGTGCACGTTAGGTGCCTAATTAAAGTCTTGCAATAAAATCGCAGACGTCCGGAGGTTGTCTCACAAACAAAACGCCGCCGCTGCCACCCCAACCCACCACCCTTCAAAGGGGAGAAATCAATAAAGTTCTATCAAGCTCACCGTTTGCGTTTTGCGCCATCTAACAGAAACTGTTTGTACTAGGTGCTTGGAAATTTGATGCGTTTTGTTTGAATTCAAAGACAGATGGCGTTACTTTACTTTCAATAAAAAAAACTTCAGTGAAAACGTCTTTATTTTATTCTTCATACGTCTTTATTTTATTATAATGGATGTTTTTACTTTGTTTCAGGTAAAATACTACAAAAATCAAGAAGTTTGAAACGGGTAGTAAATGGTAAACCATGGCGCCTATCTGCAGATAAGTTTGAATTACATTTTATTTTCGAATTCAACGGAATTATCACTAGAGAAATCTTTATCAAAGTGACCCACATTACTAATATTAATAAATAAAACAGTCCACGCATTATAACTTTGTTGGTACGTTTAGTGCTTCATAAATCATACCATTAAATCGTCCTTTACTACCGAAACAGGCTCGTTTCGAAAAGCCATTATGGGAATCGTAAATAATACCTAGCATTCAGGAACTTTCCTTTAATTTATTTTGTAAACTTTGCTGGATCACTTTATTAAACAAAATCTCTTCACTTATTTTTAAATGCACGATAGGTTTAACGGGTAGAACCAAGTAGAATGCCATGCAGCGCTGTGCCATGCCACTTGGTACGGTTAATATTTTTAAAACGATACCACTGTAGAACGTAACTTGATTACGCTTCAGAAGACCGGAACCAGTGACTTGAGTCAAATGAGTAATTGTATCATTAACGCTTTATCAGTACTTTCCGCGCTATTAAGCCGGATATCAAACGCAGCGTTCGTTCAATGGCTGGGGTTGGGTTATGATGTATGATTTACTGAGCTGTCATATTCGCGGGCGACCATAAAATGCAGGGATCGGCGGCAATGCCGGCTTTATGGTGGAAACTGCTGAGATGATAATCTTTTGTCTCTTGTATTCGGATGAAGGGAGTGTGAATAATGGATGGTTTGACTGTTGTGAAAGTGCTTTCTTTTCAACTTTACACCGTCTATCTAATGCTTTAGAAACAGGTTTGACTTAGTTGGTATGTACCACCTAATACACTACCTACACTACCTACCTACCTACATTAGAACTGACTGACTACCATACATATACCTACTCAAGTAGTCGGTGTTAAGTTCTTGACCCTAAAATAGATTATCCATCCGCCGATGCTGCGTAGGGAAAGAAAAAATACTTACCGTAGATTTTAGTTTCCCCGGAGTCTATCAATAGCGCCACGGTTCCACTATTTTCAATAAAAAAAAATTGAATGTAACGACGTCCAATCAACCCAGACGACAAATAATATAAATTTCTCTACCAGCTCAGCATGAACTCGGCAAAAACGGAAAAAATACAATCGCTTACGTCATGCTTGGAAAATATCACCACAATCTAGCGATTTTCAATCTTACTACCATTAGTTTAAAGAATGGTCTGGGAGTTTTCCTAATGAAGTGAAGCTGAAAAAAGCTACGTTAGGGGACAAAAAGTAGTGAAACTTAGTAATGAGCCGGGAACTGATGTGTCCTCTGTCAGACTATTTAGGTTAGGGTTTTTTTGTTCAAAGGTTCTGCCTACTCATGCTAATGGTATTAGTCTTTTTAATCCTGAACTTTTGTGGCCTATTTGGCGAGACTTTATTGCCTATTTGATGCAAGGTTAGTCTCATTAATTATTCATAAAAGAATTTTATGCGCTTCTAAAATCTACTTCGATGATCCCTGTCTGCGTTGGGCGATTATTATGCTGTTTCGCAGGTTGGTGTTCAGTTCAACATTATCAGAACACTCATATTCCATATTCAACATATTAGCAAACATAAACACCTATCTATCTAAGAAGGTACATAACGAAGTAAAACAGAAAAGCAAAAGCTCACAATATGTTATATTCTTTAATAGGCGTAAAAAGAAGCAAAGTTAATATAATTTTTTTTAATGCCAGTTCTGGATCAAGGATTGATCCTATGAAATATGTCAGTAACATATTTCATATCTATAAAAACTTTAGAAACCTTGGTACTGTTTTTGAAATATTAACCTCATAAGGTTTCTCCGAACCTACATATTACAATAAAACAAATTGCTATACCCTTCATTATCACTGTTGTTTGTAACGTAACAAAAAATACAGTAATTTTCTCCCTCGTCTGTAGACACAGACAGATAGCTCCCGCAAAGCTTTTAGCAATGTAGGCTAACGGCAGGATACAGCTTAAATTGAAAATGTGAGCGTTTTGCATTTGCTCTAGCTTGTTAGCTTCAAAATTGAAGATGATTTAAAAAATAATCCTAGGTGGCCAATTAGGCTATCAGTGTGATTTGTGAGGATGGTTGGACATATCTTACTACTATACCTATTCTATTTGGGGGTGGGCAGAAGAACAATGCTACTCGGTGCAGGTATTCCTATATTTTAACTCTGAGGATAAACCATCTTGGGATGTAAATTCCTACATGACATATAATGGGCTGGTTTCATTATTATAACATTATCATATAACATCAACTTATGCCAGATATAATCCTCCCCATAGATAATAACGACTTTAAACTACTTTAAACGACTTTCTGCCGGAGTAAAAATCATTTTTAGGTTTTTAATGAAATCTTACACCATCGTGAGTAACATGGCGAAACCAAGAGCCAAAACTCTTAGCAAACTATTGATTTTAGTAGCCCCAAAACTCGTTCCTTCAAATCACCCCAGGCTGTCTTTCTCTACAGCGGGCTTTTTATGTGTAATGATAATAAGTAACAGTATTAGAAAACATGGGAGAGCTTATTAAGTAAATTGCAAAACATCAATTTATTTGTGTATTTTGTAAATATTGTAGGTACCTACTACATAATTCGTAATTTTCTTTATGAAATTTTATATGGGCTAATATTCTAAAACAATAATTTATCAGGGACATAGCCTATTACATGCTTGAATTAATTTTTTTAAGGTAAAATAGCTGTCTTTTAACCTTAGTTACAAATATCGAATTAAGCGATGGATAGACCACCATTGCTTACCGGACCTTAGCGTTTCATGAAAAAAAAAAAACCAAAATCCTTTCCAAAATCTTAGCTAGTTGATGACTAGTTGAAATCCTAAATAACAACATGGAATACCTTACACCTAATGATTATAAAATTAAAACAAAGAATGCCAAAACTAATAATATTATATTAGGTAAAAACACCAGCTTAATCAAAAAGCACTGTAATTAGAACTAGTTATACCTACCTACTAAACACGATTACAAAACACAAATGACAAAAAATCTTTAAAGGTTGCTTTAATAATAGAATGGGGTAGATACCTAACCGGAAAAATTATTTCCAATTTCAAGGGTTCGATCGAGGTCATGACCCCGCTCGTGCTAAATAAATATTAAGCTGTCCTCTAATATCAATTGCATCAATAATTCTACTAGAAACGAACCCCCAATTGCAACTAACTAACTATGTAAGTATTAGGATTTTTTTGTATATTTATATAGAACTTTAGGATTAAAAGTAGTAGTTTTGACTAAACACAAGCACCACTCAAAATAAAATCAATTTAACGTATAGAACAAAAAGGCACGCTAACTATAACTAAATAAGACCCAAATCCCCCCAACAAACGAGATTACACCCCCAGAATTTTATTCGCGATCATAACCCCCGGAGAAAATGGCTGTGCGAGTCAGATGCAGCCAAAGATGGCGCGCGCATGCGTCATCTGCCGCTCGATACATGCACCCTTCGGATAAACGTGCTATTAATCACCCAGTTTTTTAAAACTTTAGGAGCTATTCACTGATACAACCAACACTATCACAACACTGAGCAATGTCTTCCGCAGCTGCACGAGGTTCCTCGGCCGCTCCAAGACTTCTAACTGGTGAACCTGTGAATAAACACACTTTAGCACACTGAAATACAGGTTACTATTCTTCTGGTGCTGGAGCTGATGATGGCGGAAAGCAACGCTGCAACCGGCTTGTCCGGACGCAGCAGTAGAAAGTGAACGTACTGCTGTGACAGGACAATATGGTCGCAGCGCGCGAGGCTTGTGGCGGGCGTCAGGCGTGTGAGGCCGCGTGGCAGCTCCACCGCGCCCCAAGACCCGCGCAGGCGCGCTGCTCAGGGAGATGGGGGCGTACACACCCTCAGTGAACACCCTCAATCACCTATCGATTTTCCAACACAAAAATATAATTCATTACTATTGCATCCTTACTGTTTAGAGATGAATACTCTGCATGTGGGTTTGTTCATTGCCCAAGGTATCCAAAGATCCTGGTTTGAAAACAATAAAGTGTTTGAAGAGTAACCACAAAAATCCACATGCGAACACCTTGTTTTACTTTAAATATTACTTCGTCGGTTACCTACTCTAAAATACGCCGCTCTTGCTATCAAACGATTAGTAAGATAGGTATTTGTAGAGTTTTAATCTGACGCCGAAGCTACTGCCAAAATACTGATAGTAGCGTTCGACTTCTTAAAAGTGATCCATTACAAACCTGTCAAATCTTCTTGAATAAAGTTCCCCACTTGCAGGTGGCAAGGGTACGCTACTTTGGAATTTAGTGCACTAAAACACTTGTATGTATTTCAGAATCCTGAGTACGTTATAATATTTTGGAGCAATTCAACTCACAAGTTAAGGGATTTTGGGCCTCAAAAACGCTGAGAGTAGATTAGATTAGAAAATTCTTTATTCTTTACAGTATATAAAACTATGTACAGAGAAAATAAAGGGATTAAGAAATCATAGTGTTACATTCGTCTGATTCAAGGAAAAACACGATACTGCAGCAATCTTACAAATCCTTCCAACCTGTAAAGAATTCAGAAACAATTTTGCAAGTATTTTTCAAAAGCGTTCTGTATGGGTGTTCCATCACTTGAGGCAAGCAAAGAACATGCAACGAGCAACATCTGAAACCACAAATCACTTAGTTCCCACACGTGGAAGGAAAACTTCGCGCGAAATTTACGGCAGTGCTTTTTACGCTCAAATTAAAAGCCAGAAAATTTTAGTATAGAATTTTATTTCATTTTAGCGTTCGTTTTATGTCATCTCGCATACCGCGAGGATATAATGTCCATGGAAATGCTTTCGGAATTATTTATAACGGTTTGTGGATGCTACAATGTTCGCTGGAATTTTTCTGTTGTAATAATACTGAGCTGGGCGTATTTAAAATTACCAACTGTGTATGACCTAAAAATAAGATAAAACAGTGGGTGGAGTAGAATACCTAAAAGATTCATACGGGATTTTCTACAGATATACCTACGTTCTGTGGTAGATATTGATAGGTAAATTATTTAGCAACATACAGAAGACTTTAATGACCAATATGAAATTTTTTACGTTGTATTATGTGCCTCGCAAGTACTCGCAACACAGCTAACAAAAAATATAGTTATAGCTATAGCCAGCCCAAGTATTTATTGCAAAACACACAAGAAACAGACACAAATCATGTTGTACAGTCTAGCCAGTAAAAAATTCAAGGAAAAATCGATGGAGTTCCATTAACTCGATAACATGGCACTGACGCCCAATGACCCCATCCAAAGTTGAACTTGAATGTCTTTTGGTAATAGTACCTAACCTAAAGCTAATGAAACAGCTCAGTCAGCAAACCGTTAGAATGTTTGGCAGGTGAATCAGATTCAAAGAATCAGCTTAATTGGAAACTATTTGGCTAAATTAGAGGAGACTGTGATCTACTGCAGCCTAGGTACTTATTTTTAGAAAAAACTGCCACATAAACTTTTTTGTGCTTAAAATATCTGTACCTAAAGTATAAAAACGTCTATTTTCACAAATACCCATCCGGACGTAACGACAAAAGTTACGATCGGCACGAACGTTAACAAATAGCCTGTTTTCAACTTTGATCCCGAAATGGAATTAACAAAACAACCCGTCAGGCCACTGCTGGGCTTTCAATTGTGGTAAATAAAAGTGTTCTTTTTGTGGAAACTACTTTCCATTTTTAATTCCGCCGTTGAAGATGGTTGGTGAAACGAAACCAGTGATTGAAGTCTGGAAAAGTCCCTGAATTTTAGTATTAACTCGCCTAAATTCTATAGATTTACAAAACTACTACTGTGAATCGAAGAAACCCATTTGGAATTTGCAAAATTATGTGCCAACCACCACATAAGTACCCTAGCGATCCGTACACAATTCAACTCGAAATGTTGGGCCTATTGTCATGTGGAATAGTGGAACGCAGACCCAGGATTATGTGTGGGAGATAAATTACCAGCGACCACCGTGATTTACGAGCATGGCAGGGAGATTCTCAAGAATAAAAATTGTTAGGTACCCTCCGAAGCGCATCCATCACGTAACTTTGCAGGATTTTCTGTGGGTTTGTAGTAATTTTTACATTAATCTTGCAGGAAAATTAACGTTCGCATTTTAGTTAGAAGAGTTTGACCGAGTTTTGTAATTTATTAAGTAAGTGGGTTCTACAGATGCTAACTAGAAGATTTGCTGAAAAGCTGGCGATATGTCTCGGGAAATTAGATAGGTGAGCTATGTAAAAAAAACAATGTTTTCAAAGAAATATGCAAGTTTCCGATGAATATGAAATACTTAAACTGCAAAAAAATATTCGATAATCTTGTCAAACTAATATATTAACCTAGGTATAATTTTTTTTAAAATATTGGATAGATTTCATTTCATTTCATTTAAGTTAACAACTCGTACAAACACCAGGAGCCTAAGAGAGAGTCGGTTATACAAATACTCGCATCGCATGTGTGGTAGGAATGCTCTCTAAGAAAAGCGCAAGGAGTGTTAGGAAAGTGTTTTACTTATAAGAAAGATATGGAATTTTGAGATAAAGTGCGCAACTTGGAGGGAGATTTCTGTGGGGCAGCTGGCTGGCGCCAGTATAAGCTCATTTTCAACAAAATAAGAGCTTTTCCGGCGCCGCGCCACCATGCTATACCCAAGTTTTTTTATTAGATAATACTGAGATACATGCATGATACGTAGGAATTGGAAAACTTTATATAATGCAAGACAGGTGTAAGCTAGGCATAAAAGTCTATTGAATGGCATACAATTTTCACGCCCAAGTTTGCAATTTATTTGTTTTACATAATACCACAGATTATATAATACTATACTAGTAATAATACTGAAAGTATCTCCGTTTATAATAAGTGATAGCTGGTAACAGACATTAAATAAGTATGTGTGCGTAGGTAACAATAATATACATAAATGATGTAAAAAAATTATGTATCTTGCATAAGTAGGTACTTTACCTATCTACTTACTTACAGACCGTTCACCGGTGTCTCCTGCCTTCTATGTTGGCACTAAGAAGGCAGGGGACATCACGGTGAACGACCTGTACTCATGAGGTTTTAGTCATTAAACTTACCAATTTATTTAAAAAGTACCAGTAGGTACATAATACATTATGAAAACCAACTATAAAACTATCGCTGTTCCCTTATTTTATTGTATGATGAAAATAAGGTTCAATGCACTTATCTTCGCAACAAAAAGAAAATTAAAAGCGTTTCGGATGTTCGTCAACGACACATCAACCCGCAACCGTACAAGAACGAACAGTACAATTTATTTTCTATCGTCGCGATCTCACAATGTCATTTATTTGACAATGACAACTGCAATTATTTGAATTGAATGCAACAAAACAAACCAAACCAAAACAACCGGCCTTATTCCGACTTCTTCTATTTTTTCTTTTTCGAGTGTTTTTCAATGTTTTCCTTTGAACATTACTTCGTTATAGATTTATTTCAGGATGATGATTGCCTACTTTAAAATGTAAATATCTACCAGTTTATTATACCTAGTGAATGCCTAGACAGTCAGTCATCAATCTTCAAAATAAGCGCCAGAACCGTTCCACTATTGTGCTAAAGTTTGACTTGTATAATCTTTCTGTGCCTATCTACAGTTCTTTTGTATTTACTCGAAGTTATTTGAAAGACTACCTACACCCATTTTCTACAGTCAGCAGGTGTGCTTTACCATTACCACAGAGTTTTCCACCAAAACCTATCCAACCTCATCGGATCGTTATGTTTTGTTTTTCAGGCTGAAGTTTGAAAACCGAAAGACGCCCGATTGTAAATTTTTTTTACCGCGTCTCGCGGTTCTCCTCATACTTTTCCTGTGTTTTCTCACGCGAAATAAATTGAAAACTGATAAAACTGGGCTGAAAACTCAACTTGCCTCTAATTCAAGTCGCTAAACATAATTTTCGTCTTCAACTTTCATGCTGGCTTTCCCTCGCCAGCACTAAACAGCGAACCTAAACATTCAAGCCTTCTAAACTTACTAAAACTCATCATAATACCTACCCAACAACCTGAAAAAAAGCACTGAAAGGCTTGTAGTGTGTTGGTTGTCGCTGAAAATTCAATATTACCAAATCTACCATTTTCATACCACCCCTGTACCCGTTGAAACCTTAGGCGCCAAGAACACTAAAGCAGCTTGATCAGCTGAAACAGCCTTTGGAAGTTTCCAAGTGTAGTGACAATGATGGGATTGTATTCCAGTGGAGCGCTGGGCGGCGTAGAGGTGATGGAAGGAGATCTGTCGGCCGTGCTGAGCGCGCAGGCGCACGCACACGCACACGCACACCAGCAAATGCAGCAGCAGATCACTATCAGTAAGTTATTTATCCTCATAAGCATTGTGGAGGCTTCTGTTTTCCAGGATAAAAAGTAGCCTATGACGTGTTAATCCAGGTCACAGATAATTTATATTCCAAGTTTCATCCAAATCGAATCAGTCGTTTTTGTGTGAAAGAGTAACAAACATACAACATACAAACTTTCACGTTTATAATATTACAAGCTTCCGCCCGCGACTTCGTTCGCGTCCCGTTCGATCCCGTTGATTTTTCGGGATAAAAAGTAGCCTATGTGTTAATCCAGGTCACGACAACCAATATATATTCCAAGTTTCATCCAAATCGATCAGTAGTTTTTACGTGAAAGAGTAACAAACATCCATCCATCTATCTATCCATCCATCCACACTTACAAACTTTCGCGTTTATAATATTAGTAGAAGTAGGATATCAGTTAGAGCAGCCCTCCGGGAACAATATGAATAGAAGCAACACTAAATCTTACCCTGGTACTAAATCCTGAATACTGAAACACTAAATCCTGCCCTGGCACCATGCTGAGTAACGGCCATTTTTGTTATTTATATCACTTTAATTATAAATTTAAGATTTAATTTTATAATAGGTACATTACCTTTAAAATAACAAAATAAATACATTTTATTCTATTCTATCTATCAAATCTATATATTTTCTCCGTGCAGAAACGTCTCCATCATCAGGGCGGAGCACCCCAGTCCCAGCAACCACAGTCCCAGCCTCAACATCCCCTTCGCCTTCCAAACTGTTTGTGGGCGGTCTCAGCTGGCAGACAAGTTCGGAGAAGCTACGGGAGTACTTTGCAATGTTCGGAGCTGTTGCTGACGTGCTTATCATGAAGGATCCTGTCACACAGGTGAGGGGGTTAACGGTGTGGTGGGGTGGAATGCTATAGTTTTTTTATGATAAAAAAGAACGCAACAAGCAGAATAAAGCAAGAAACACTACATAGTATAAATCAAAGTCGCTTCCCGCGTCTGTCCTAATGTCTGCATGTATGCTTAAATCTTTAAAACTACTCAATGGATTTTGAAGCAGTTTTTTTAATAGATAGAGTGATTCAAGAGGAAGGTTTATGTGTATACATATAATACATCATCATCATCACTGCATTGCACCCGTGCGAAGCCGGGGCGGGTCGCTAGTAGTTTAATAATTTTTATTAGTTATAAGTCAAGAATTTTAAAATAATTCTTGGAAACTTTATCAAGAACTTTGCTTGACATGTTGTCATGATCATGAAAAGGTTCTTGAAAATAAGTTAAACTAGGTATCAGCATGTAGTCTATGCAGATAGGTACCTATTTTAGTTAAAAACTAGAAGACAATATTAGTTCAAGTTCTATATTGCTTTCATATTGTACAATGGAGCATTAAGGCGTATGTAAAAGGCAGACAACCCTCTCGCTCGCACATTTCAACATTTTTAAAGATATAATATAATATAACTAAATGTAATTATGTGAAATTGTAGAGCTTCAGGGTCGAGAGAATAACAATGCAAAGGTTCAGTAAAAATATCACATTGATCCAAACAAGTTTTCCGACCAAAAAATTATACCAATGCGATAAATTAAAGTGCACATTTTTTGGTTACAAAACTTGTTTGGATCAATGTGATATTTTTACTGAACCTTTGCATCGTTATTCTCTCGACCCTGAAGCTCTGTAATTTCACATAATTACATTTAGTTATATTATTATATCTTCAAAACTATTGAAATGTGCGAGTGAGAGGGTTGTCTGCCTTTTACATAAACTTTAAATAAATTAGTTGATACCTTCCAATATGAACCCTGATAGGGCACAAACAATATTATGTAACTATGCACAGTTTTTGAAAAGTCTAACTGTAAATTCTAAGTTTCTCTATAGATACATAACTTTACCTATTTATTTATTTATGAAAAACTGCATTCCACCCTACATTGTAATATATTTGGGTAGTTTATTATTATGATAACAATTTATTGGTTAGCAAAATGTAGTAACTAGCTCCATCTATTGACAAGTCATAACAATAACTGAGAAATAGGCCAAGATTCAAACCCTACTTAAAAATTTTAACACATGGAGCTGGTTGTTACCACTTTATGCTAAACCAATTTTAAGCAAACTTCAAAATATTTTAACAATAATTTTTTTGAAGACAGTGTTTAGGCAGTTTCAGAAGATGCAGTACTCTGCCGGTCAGTTATTTACTCTTGTTAGGTTTGGTCTTATAGTTTGTAGGTGTGTGTTCAGTGTAAAGGCCATTGTCGACTAAAACGCTAATAGTTTAGAAGACTGTGGCCTAAATGTAAGCCATAGACAACATTTTTTTTATTAAAGTTTCTTTAGAAAGTTTAAAAAACTATTTAGAGCAGTCTGTGCAATTCCTCGCAGTCACGGAGGACATTCTCAGTTGATATTTCATAAAAAAGTAAAAAATACTCTTATTTTGTGTCAGAAATAGTAGGTTGTATATTAGAGTCTGATATCACCCTGTTTTACATTATATGAATATTCAAGCTAGTGTTTCTAGGCTTGACCCATTTTCAGTATGTAATTTAGCCTCTTTTGTCACATTTTTACTTGTACACTCGAAAGCAATAAATTCGGCCCCATTACTGCAGGTATGTTCGATAAAGTACTCAGACCCTCATATCTGATGATGACCAGTACAATCATGAAGAGAGTTATGAGTTTTCACTTAATTCATTATCTACAACTAGCTTTTGCCCGCGATTTCGTTCGCGTCCCGATTGATTGGATCTCGTTGATTTTCATTGATTTTCCGGGATAAAAAAATAGCCTATGTGTTAATCCAGGTCACGGACATACATTCTAAGTTTCATCCAAATCGGATTAGTAGTTTTTGCGTGAAAGAGGAATAAACAAACATACACACATCCATACATCCTTACAAACTTTCGAGTTTATAATATTAATAATAATAATAACAGTTTATTCAGAACAATGTACAGTGTGCACTAGGTACAAGATTAAAACGAAGAGACTGCAAAAGTTATAAAAACTGAGTAGCAGCCTCAACGCCCAACTCCAACGAACCAATGATTTATTTGTTCAGATACAGAGAGAAAAAAAATAAAAAACTAGAAAAATTTGAAATTTAAAGAAATATAAAACCATAAACTAAAAAAAAAAAGAAAAAAAAAAATAGGATAGGATAAAAATAGGATGTTGTCTATGGAACACAGTACTGTTCACACTATAGTTTGGGCTATGGTTGGCGTAAAGTGTCCACTAATTTAACTACCATTCAAACCTATAGTCCAGAACTCGCATGCTAGACTGACTAACACCTCTTACTAAGTAGTAGGCTTCGAATCTAAGCATGCTTTCTCATTTTGCTGTAGCCGTTTTACGTAAAAAGCGTTTACAGAGTGGGTACCTTCTGGTTATGTATTTCACAACACCTTTGCGACACATTTGTTTATTTATTAGGTAACCAATCTTTTTGTTTTACTATCGAGAGGAATGGTAATCTGACAACCACGCTGACGACGACGTCCACAGCACACAGCAGCAGCAATAATCTAATTACGTTTTTCGCGTAGTAGGTATATAAGTAACCAAAGAGCGTAACCATAATAGAGATATTATAAAACTATCTGATACTTGAGACTTCGTACGCGTGCGAAACTTTCCACCATCTTACGACATCTTACATCTTACCAGCTTACGATGAACCTCGTAGCAAATGCCTGCCTTAGTTGAGAGAGTTCAAGCTGTATTAAAAAATCCACGTCTTTCATTTCAATAAAATATAGCCTATGTCTCAATCCGGAAAAAAGTCTTCTGAATGGTATAAGTTTCATTGAAATTGGTCCTGTAGTTTAGGCGTGATCCGCGAACAAACAAACAGACAAACTCGATTTTTGGAATCAGAATCGTTTATTTAGTAGAACTGCATTATTTAGTTTATCCATATCTTCTATTTTAGTTTTTAGCAGTTTTATAATAGTATAGAACATACTGTTTCGTCCCAGTAGGATAATACCGGTAGTCCGAAACTAGAATAACTCATGAAAACATGCAGACTTAAACTTCAACCGCTCTGTATTGACTTACCGAAACGTATTTGGTTGGAATCTCTTGACAGGACACACGATCTTTGCTTCCTTGATCGCTCTACGAACACTTCTATGCATAAAATGTCAACAGCAAAATGGGAACGCTTGCTCCACAGTTTTGGAGCTTACGTTGAGCGATTTGTACAGGGTGTAACGAAAGTGGTGAAACCTTCTGTCTGTACACTCGAGAGCAAAAATTCCGATTCATCTATAAAAACATGAATATCTTGGAAACCATGACTGCTAGGCTTTGTGAAATAATGCTATTAAACAATTACTTGAATTAACGAATATCAAACCGTTAATGTAAATCACACTGAGCCCGTAGTCTGAATTTTGTTTTGTTGATCAAAACGCATATCGAGAAGCGACTTGCGAGATATTTTGTATGAAAATCCCAGAAGCGCCTCTAGCGGGATTTGCAAACTATTTTTCTCCATACAAAAACTGCTAGTTTCTCGATTCTCGCTCGTCGCAAACCAACATAAAACTCAGACTACGGGATCTGTACTGTACAAACGCAATAAAATTTATTTCACTAAGTTAGCATTCATGGTTTCCACGACATTCAAGTTCCTTTAGATGACCCGAAATGTCTGCTCCCAACTGTATTTTCACTAGCTCTCAAACTACCCTGTACCAACGTTTTTAAGTAAGACTAGGTTATGTTTTAGGTATAGACAGATCTATTACTTCATTCAGTGTTGCCCTACATCTTTGGTATACTTATAAAACTCCTCTCTTTTAGTAGATATAGTCGAACGTAGCTTGGATAGCTAGAAAATATAGACAAGAAGCGCAACACAGATATTTCTACTAACATACCGTGTTCAATAGTTCAGTTTGGCAAAGTGATGACACAAGCAGATGGCTCACATGATGCTAAGCGGTAACCTCTGCCTATAAGGCCGCGTCCCAATCAGACACGGCGGCGGCGCGCTGGAGCACGGTGTCGCAAACGGTGCGCCGTCCATTGCCCCTTTCAGTCGATATTTCGCTGTTGATGCGCTCGATTGTGCTGGAGCGTGGATATGGATCGCGAAAGAATTATTCTCTTGTTGTTACTAAGACGACGAATGAAAAGAAACAGAAACCGAGGAAATATTAGTCGAAATATCGACTGAAAGGGGCAATGGACGGCGCACCGTTTGTGTCACCGTGCTTCGGCGCGTCGGTGTGCCGTGTCTGATGCATCCATCAGTTTGAGAGATGTAATTTACTAATTATGTTTCACTAGCTGGTGCCCGCGATTTCGTCTGCGCAGGATTAGAAGTGCAATTTTCTATGCGAAATTTTCTAGACGTGTCTGAAAAGTTCGCGTCCCGTTGGATCCCGTTGATTTTCCGGCATACAAAGTAGTTTCCGTCATCAGAGTTGGCCACTAACTCATACGAGCTTGGTTGCTTGCTTATACCGGACTATTGAATAATAGGGTGTAATCGTATTCAAAAACCGCGCTGTGTTAGGGAGACTCATTCCGTCTCATAACGTTACCGGATTTATCTTGGATTTATCGAAAAACCCTCTCTAACTCGTGTTAACTAGGGTTTTTCATATTATGAAACATGTTTAGCACCTTCACCGAGGTCTTACTATAGACTTACGCTAAATCAACCCCACCCCACGTTTAACTCGGGTCTAACTTCACATTTGTCATATTATTTTACATTATTTAGTACGCACTGTTTTTTCGACAATATATTCGGCATTGACATTTACATTGACAAAATTATTGACCGTAGGTACCTTACCTACCTATCCCTTGTTTTGCCGCTAATTTCTTTTTTGACTTCATTTACTGTCAGTTTTGTGTGAATAATTCACAAAAGAACGGGTTTAGAAAAACTTTGTTAAAACAGTATTTCATAATCACGTCTCCGTTTTAACTCTAGCCTAACTTTACGCCGGGTATAAACCCTCGATAAATCCAAGATAAATCCGATAACGTAATGAGACCGATTGTACCTAGTGTAACAAGACTGCTCTGAAATGTACTGCATCTTCAGTTTTTGTGAGTAGTTTTTTACACCGTGTATTTATGAGCTCCCTCACTGCGTGGCTTAGAATACGACTCTTAGCTATCACAATAGAGTAGGTATAACTTATTGATTAGAAGAGATATAACGCTCTCACAGAAGGTAGTTCTCACACTATAGGTAACCTCTTTGCTATAGACAGTGCTAATATTAGTCTTCGGTACTTTTGTATAGAAGGTTGACGAGTGTGACTATTTTGAGATTTTTTTTATGATTTTTTGCGTACGTGTCCTTCTCAATCGAGTTATCTTGCATCTCATTGGCTAATGTAAGTGATACTATTAGGTACAGCCAGCAATAGAGGTTGATTTCTCTCTCAGAATTTAAAAATAGGTACCTTGTTATTGTCTCTGGTTTTCTACTTTTATGTATTCATTATATTTTGCATCGTTTAAGTTAGATTAATTTTTTTTTGCATCATGCGATGCGATGTCGACTTCTAGTCACAAGTAGTCAAAACAGTCACTTTTCAAATTGTCAAAATAGTCACATTTCTCACAGTAACCACAAAACTACGCATGGTATTCCCTCAGTACTGTAGGTCTAAGTAGGGGTGATAGTAAATAAAACCTAATTTAGTTATAATTGAACTAATCTTATTGTTGTTTGAATTTTAATGTTTTCATTGAAACTAATGTCGGGTTGGTTGTTACTTTGCATTGGAAAATGTACTTTTGAATCCCTGTTTGATTTAAATATAGGTGATAAAATTATGCGCCAAATATTTGGAAGTATATTGAGTTGTTTATACCCTTTTCCATACATAATAAAATGACGTAACAGGTCAAGATTAAATACTATAAAAGCGCAAAGGTATTTCCTGAAATGACCGAGCCAGGCATAACTTTAATCGTAGCAGACCAAGTAATTCTTGAATCACCAAAGTAAAAACAACCAACCCAGATATTATATAACCCCACTTTCTACGATGCTCAAATCAGCCGCGCGCAGAGATCGCGCGGCTTCGGCTTCATAACATTCCAGGAAGCCGCTTCAGTGGACAAGGTCCTCGCTGTTCCGGTCCACACTTTGGATGGAAAGCGCATCGACCCCAAACACGCTACGCCGAAATCAGCCCCCCGCCCAGCGAAGACCAAGAAAATCTTCGTCGGCGGCGTCGGACAAGACACTTCAGCCGAAGAAGTCCGAGCCTACTTCTCTCAATTCGGCCTTGTAGAAGACGCAGTGATGCTGATGGATCAACAGACGAAACGCCACCGCGGATTCGGGTTTGTCACTTTTCATTCTGAGGAGGCTGTCGAACGCGTCTGTGATATACACTTTCACACGATCAAGAATAAAAAGGTCGAGTGTAAGCGCGCTCAGCCTAAAGAAGCCGTCGCGGCGGCTCCTTTAGCGCTCGGGAAGAGATTAGTTCTCCGACCGGGGAGAGGACTTATGTATGCGACCAGTGGGGTAGGCGCCGTGCCTACAGTAGGAGCTCACGCTTATAGATATGCGCCGTACGCTCTTCCCGGAGCTCAGGCTACCACTTTAGTAGCGCCGCAACCGCCCGCACCGGCACCAGCGATGCCGCAATTCGGGGCGGCGTATTCTTTAGCCGGAGTAGACATGTCTTCCTTCCAAGGAGTGGACTGGGGCGCAATGTACGGCCTCCCTATGGCTTACATCTAAGCTGCGAAGCACCCACCGAGAGGTTCCCCTTTTGTTTTCTCGTATGAGTTCCTAATTCTTAAGTCTTGCCGCGCCAGGCCGCGTACTACGTAGATGGACGTCGCGCCGCGCGCATCAAAGATGACGCATTTTTAAAAGAGTCTTTTTTAATTTAAAAGTTAGATGAGGTGACCCGGCGCTCGGATGTATGCTTTTTGGGTTACTAGAGAATTTTAAGGTTGTAAGCATGTTTGGTATGAGCATCACCTCGATATTAAGAAGATCTCAAATAATTTAGTTGCGTAAAAACACTAATTTTTTTCCCTTTTATTTTTCTTGGATTTCGTAATTAGTACGTAGATGATAGTGCACGTTTTGGCAATACGATATTAATTATTATTACATAGTATTATTATACATTTTATATAACGACTGTATGAATCTCATTGCAGCTATGTATTATTTTATATTATAAGCGTACATTTAATATTATATTTCGCGGCCTATGTGACGTCGTGTGACTCTAATTTTAAATTCATTTTATGGTACGACGATTTTAGTAATTAACAAGGAAGTTGAAGCTAAAAAAAATCATTCCAGTATTGAAGTAGTGCCATTGATTTAATAAAATTGTGCCAAACAAAGTATTAATTGCTCTATTATTTTAGTAGTTTTTACACGTCCAGAGTATCTAGAATCAGTATTTAGTTTGGCTATAAGAGCTTTCCTAAAAATAGTTCCTTACAAAGTCTTTCCTAAGCGATATTTCTAAAAACGTCATACAATTTTATGATGTCACTTACAATCTTACTCTCCATAACGTCACTAACATGACGCACCTGTTAGATCTGCGTACTAAGAAACCGTAACTTATGGCAGTACTAAAATATTCACTCTCATTTGGCTTCCGAGAACGTCACTGAACGCGTCACATGACGTAACAAAACGTCACACGACGTCACCGGCGTCACAGCTCACAATACTCGTATCATACATATCCTAAGCGGAAAAGCAATCTCATTTCACATATTATTGTATGTATGACATTGTAGTTTTAGATGCCCTGGTGGTGGTGATTTTTGAAACTTGGGACTTAAACTGATTTTAATTACCTTAGTTTATTCTAAAAATACAGCAACAAAAAAAATGGGGAAGAAATGTAGCTTAATGTTAAAAAAAAGTAAATTTTGACGTTTGACGTTGTCACTGTCATCACTTCTGCCAAATAAGTTGGCTGTTTGGTCTTTTTGAGTGTAGTTTAGCTTGTCTTGAAATAGTTTTGAATTGCTTTTGTAGATAGTACCAGTGATCTAAAAAAACTTATTCCTATTTATTTTCTACAGATATTTCCATTTAAAATAGCCATTTTGTGTCGCATCAAATTACATCATAATGAAAATATTTCACTTTTTAAGTAGTACATAGTCTTTGGATTCATTACTCGATCGAAAGTACAAACATAATTATCTATTGTTTTTGAACGAACCATTGTCAAATTAGACAGTACGATACGATGGAATGAATAAGCTTTGAAGCTCAGTAGCGCCATCTATCTGTCACTTTGTTAGCTTTCTGTAAAAGGTACGGCAGCTTCAAAAATCGCCATAATCTTGGGCTTAGCAAATATTAATTAATATTAACCTAGTTTAGGAAGGAATGCGACTAACACCCCAGTGTTTTTGACAATAAGCTAAGTATGGAGCCGCTGTAGACTTGTAGTCTGTCTTTGCTGGGAACATATTTTTTTTTATATTTCGTAAAGGACTCGTTCATAAAACGGGATTCAAAAATGTATTTTTCGAATTTAAATCGAGATACTATGGATTCTTACATACTTCCTATAACATTAATATTTATTATAATGGCTTAAATGTACACTACAGCCAGTGGCAGCGTGTACTTATTTTTTATTTGTAATAAGATATTTTAAATCCAGATAAAGTGGCTTCGACTCTTATAAAAGCTTCAAAATAAATAATAATATTAAATATCAGGTACATAAATGCACGAATTAAATAAAAGTATAATCAAATAATATGTATCGTCGACCACATCATCGCTTAACGTCTGGTGAGATAGTGGTCAAACGGTCAAACCTATATTGTATAATAAAAAGTATAATATTCCTTTATTAAATTTGACAGTTGTCGTGCTAAAACAAATATTTTAGGTATAAAAAAATGGGGCTCAATTATTTTCAGCCAGGTAGAAATTAGAGAACTTTTTGAAATTTTATTAAATATCCTATTCGAATAACACTCAATGTAATATTATAAGTGTATTATATTAAAAAGTACTTAATTTATATAACCTAAAATTTAGTGTAATATCGTTCTGAAGCAATATTTTATAATAACCCTGTGATTAGAGAGTATTATTAAAAGACAATTAAGGTTGTGTTCGTGCAATTCCTAGAATTAAGACGGTCTTTCTAGGACGTAGTCCTTAAATCTTCAGTATTATAAAATTAAACTATTACCTAACCTTTAACAGTTTTGGCAAATAAATTTACGAAAAGAGGAGGAACAGTACCTTATTTATTTAGACTGAATATTTGATTTTTTGTACTTACTTGCGTACTTATTCCTAGCAAAGACAGACATAGCGTAGTACAGCTGCTGAATGCATGTGGTAGCTTTGTCGGCTACATTCCCCTGCCAGCCGGCACTCGATGTAACCTTGGCGTGTGGAGACAATACAATTTACCCCTTTTCCACCCTTTCAAAATAAACCCTTGTCCTCTTTGCCCCTGATTAGGAACTACCAGAAAGTAACTATCCTCTTTTTCACACATTTACGACACATAGAATTATTTTATAGCAAGTTTCAATAATTTTAGCCACCATTTCAGTTTGTTCCTTACCCCAAAAAGGGTGTTTTTCCTTCTTTCCACACGTCATGGCTACTTTATTGCTAAAATGTAATAAACACCTAATTATGGTAGCAGTATTTTTAGCCTAAGGTAGGATTAGAACCTTCCTGAGATTAACTGCGGCCGCCGCAAGTTGCTTAGCATGACACGGTTCTTTCAACTGCCGTAAACATCCCTTTCCAAATACAATATTCGTTTGCTCCGATTTCACATCATTCAGATTCTATTTTAAGTTGGGATCCATATTTGAATTCCACGTCAATTACCATAGAAAAGCTTGTCATAATAATGTTGGTTTTTCTCTTTGGCTTGTTTATAATGGCGTAATTTGCAAAAGCAATTTTGAGCATGATATGGCATTAGATAATGCTGTCGTGCTGTTGCCCTTGAATGATAGAAGATAGCGCAGCAATTTGCGACGGCCGCTCGCACAGAAGTCGACTACACCTTTGTACATTAGCATTTCCTTGACAGTATTATAACGATTGACTATTATTGTGATTTGTTTCGCCACCCCGCTTAACGACTTGCCAAAATTTAACCACGCCTTGGGGTGGCGTTAATGTACTTAATTAGTTTTTTTCTTATTAATTGTAGTGTTTGAAGTCTTTTGGATTTCTATGCGTCCCTTTTCCACCCTTGTATTAGTTACGTTTGGTAACTTGGTTTTTTACCGGCGTCTGTTGCTAGGCGCTTCGCAAATGTAGTTTTACCCCATTTTAGAAGATGGGTTTACTCTTGTGCGGATTTTTAGCATCGTATTGTGATAATTTAGTAACTGTATACACGACATCAAAATTTCCTTAATATTAGTAAGGTCTTTGGTCTCTGTATCATCAGTGCATCATCGGGTGGGGGTCATCATACGTAGCGTATGTCAGTGTGATTGACGCTTATAGTTGACAAAACGACATTTGCGAAGACCTTATAGCTTTTATTTTTTGGCAACGGACGCCGGTTGTAGGTTAGTAGTAGTATGTACTTAGAGTTTGCCCGTTGTAATGGAGCACTTAGACGTACTCGATGTGTCATTACATGAATATTAGAATAAACGTGTGTTTTATTTAGCTCCCGGAGCGCGGGTAGTTGTGGGTTTTGGTTCATCACTCATTTTCCTTGAATAGATTGCACGTCGGTAGTTACTTGTGTGTTGTAGGCCCCGTGTTGGGCGCCAACGGTGGGTGGTGAGATCTCGGTAAGTGCGACGATGGCATGGACAATTGTACATTACGGTATTTACAGTAGATATGTGCGCGACTAACTCGATCTCTCGGACGTAAGGCATGGTTGGCATGGACTTTGATACGTAAATTATACTTCTTCCATAATCACTGTCAATTTCTAAGGCGGTACGCCACACGTTGGTTGTGATACGTGCTAAGCGATATTCCTTTTAGGAACGTGAATATAACTAAAAGGAATATTTAACGTAGACACGTAGTTTATACCTAGTAGTGACGCTTCGCTTGAGGCCTACGGTCTTCCGAATGAGAGATTCATTTGCCAAAATACAGGCCAATAAAAAGTTAGCCAAACATTCATTTGCTCAAATTGTAAGTCGCAGCTTAAAACTGTCTTGCGATTTTGTGAGTAAGAAATAGCTCAGGCCTAACCAAACAATGTAGGTATTATATGGGGAGTGATGTTCTAATAAGAATGTGATTTCAGGGACTATGGCCCGTATGCTGATTTACTGCTCAAGCTGATCCGGTCTCAGGCATAGATTTTTGTATGAAAATCTCTACTTAAATGTATGCTTGAGTTACGATTTCTGTATCAGCCTACGGGTCTAGCTGACAGTCCCTAGTAATGTGATCAGTAGAATCTGGTGAATATTTAATCTTAATCAGTGTTGTTCTTTCTATAACTGTCGCTGATGTATCTAAAGCAATCAACGAGTGATAGATTCGGATGATCTCTTACGGCCCTACTTTTAGTTTGCCTAGACCACGGGATGTCGCTAGAAGGGCGATGTGTGGGATCCCGAGAAAGTATTAATGGTGTGTCAGATGCTGCGACGCAAAGTTTTGCCAAACAAGCAACTTTACGCAAACTGTAGCATAAGGATGTGACAATAATTCAGTGGACAAGCCAGCTAAGAAGCTAATTACTTCGTTGTCAGGCGAAACATTCCTTTCTAGTCAGTTTTTAGGTTAACATTGAAAGTAATCAATTTGGCGAGAAACACATAGTCTAATCTTGCTCAATACTTGTTGCCTAGCTGTAGTTGTATCGATAAGCTTGATGCAGTAGTGATGTGCCATACACAGTACACTTGGTACGCCATAGCACGCGTCAGCGTCGAGACGCCTCGCTTCCGCTCATCCAGGACACCTGGATCAAAAGTTTCACACCATTCTAATATGTATTCATAAGTTAATATACATTAATATACAATTTTTGGAATAAAATATAATGGTTAAACAAAACTATAAAGTTACGTTGTGTGTTTTAAATGTATGGCGATGCTAGAGTAGTGATGTAGTGTAGTAATTTTGAAGTTTTACATAAACTATAATAACGTATGATTAACCAAAAGCAATAACATTAATAATAATGATTACTTACAGCACGCGCGCGCTGCGGCTGGGATGTCGTTGGGAGGGTATGATGAATTTGAATTCCGAACTCTCACAATGGGAATGTCACAAACAATGTCATTGTCATTTTAACAGTTCGACTGACGCTCGATGTCTCACTCCCTTTTATGTATTGTTAAAAACACTTTGCTAGGATTAATGATTGGCACAGCAGCGCGCGCTACATGTTAGAATCTAATATACACACATTGCATACAATATTGGATATATTACAATATTTTTGTATTATAGGTATCGGTGTAATCTGTAGTGAGTTGGTAATTTGTATTTTAAAATTTAACGCGATCACATGAATGATATTGTGATTCACTTAGTCTTGTTTATAATCATTCAGGGCGTATAATACGTCTATGCTTAAGGCGTGCGGCCAATTTTCGTATTATAATTTGTTTTATTTGACTGACAGGCGACTATGACATCTCTGCAGCTTTATAACCTCATCTCATGAACCTACCCAACTGCTTTAGAATCAAGTGAAGTTTTATGAAAATATTTGCAAGGTGACACTGGCGAAGTTGGCTTTCCACCAGATGCCATTAGACAAGAATTGAATTAGAAAATATGCAACGCCTCACCAAGAAAACAGGTTATGCAGTAGAATGATGCATCAATATTGTAAGTACATACCTACTTTGTTTTGGTAAAGTCGCCTGTCACTGTCATAAAAAAAATATTTAAATATCCGTTCTTGAAATTTGGCGGCACTTTAGGTAAATGAGTTTTACGAACATGAATCTATGAATTTTCGCGAATATTTTTTTAACATTCCTCTTTACGTATAAAACTGTTGCATTTTATTTATTTATTAGTAGTTTAAAAATAGATACATAGACAATTAGATATGGGCTGTTTTCATTATTGACACCATAATGCTAGTATTTATTGTGCAAAAGTGTATTTTGTTGGGAGGTGCCCGTAGATAGGGTTTGGGTTTGTAGATTTAGCTGTAATTTTGACAGATAACGAGGTCCTGGAACCAATAGGCATCGTATTTATTTCTTGTTCTGTACCTAATATTTTTGTAGATAAAACGTTGAATGAAGTAAGCTTTGCAGAGGAGAGTAATTGAATGTTTTGTATAAAAGCGTAAAAATTCATGTTTGTAGTTATTTGTACAAGAAACAACGCCTTTTTTGCTGAGAATTGAAACGATATTATTAAGATATCTAATCATAAATAATGTGTTTTCATTAATAGTCCTTTTATTAAATAGTACTCAAAAAGGGCGTTAAGTACTTTTCCGATAGTTTTGGGCTAACTAGCGCCCTCTAGCTAGTGGGAACAGTAGACTGGCCGCGCGCCTCCTTCAACGCATTACAGAATATCTATGGTTCATCTTCACTTAGAAAGAGTCTTAGAAAAAATAAAAAATTGGTGACACACATTCGTTTTTCATTTATTGCTTATTCGTACCTTTTTAGTGATAGAGATTGTGTAGTATAGTCGAAGCTTCGGCCCCACGTTGGGGCGCCAACTTTTGGTAGTGAAAAGTGAAGGTGTAGATTAATTTGTAGGTGAAAGTTGTTGGAAGTAGATGCATGACGCCGTTTGGAGCTGAGTAGCGGCGCTGCATGAGAGCGGTGTCGACGGAGTTCCCGGACCTCGAAGATCGAAGAACCCTCATTGGTCAACGGTGAGACAATACTAATATCTTATAGTGCCACCATTGCAAAATTATTCCGTATTTATACTGTTTAAAAGTGAAAATAATTCAATCATGCATGAAAAAATTGGTTAAGTCAGTCAACTCACTCAATGATATCAGTATTGTCTTCAGTGCTGTTAACTTCTCTGCTTAGATTTTGACTACCCATTCAGTAAAGTGCATCCCAGTAAATAGTGTAGTAGTTATAGTTTCGGGTGTGGGTGCTGGGTTTTGTTCATGTAGGTACCTACTGTAGCTTAGTTACAAAATGCTAAGACTGGTATTGACTACTTGGGACATTTTGATTATGCATCTAGTATTTGATCCGATGCAGGAGACTAGACATTTTGCTGTGGAATTGTAAGCGGATCATATTAAAAACATAGGGAAGATTTAATAAAAAAATACTCGTAACGATTCTATTACAACATGTCTAATCTCCAAGGTTTGGTTCTTTTCTTGATGGCCAGTATCTGGTCCTCATTCAGTTGTTAGTTTTTATAACTACGTAGGTGCCGTATGTATTTAAGAATTTTAAAATGTGATAACTCGTTGGAGCTTTGGAATATTTTTTTCGATCTTGTGTAGTTGATTGAGTGTAGTTTATCGTAGTTTGGATAGTCGAAATAATTATAAAGCATATCATCAGAGAGACCCACTGACAGAGACACAATCGTATTGTGCCTTACGATTCGTTTTTTTTTATTAAAAAAAATAATATAGCTTTGTTTTTTGTAGAAATGATAGACGAGTAGAAAACGGACCAAAGATCAATTAATTGGAGAATGAAAAGAAAATATTTTTTGTAACAATTTTAATTTCCCTGTTGAGATCGAGAAACGTTTTATTGTAGTACCTAAACTAACATTGTAGTGCAACTTAGTATGAAAAATGTAATATTGAGACTAACATGGAATAACATTTTGTAGAAGTACAAATTACTAAGTAATGTGGTATTTTGTAATGCATTTGACATTATTGTCTTCCTTTATAGACTGACTAGTCACCCATGTATTTAGGTACTTGAAATCCCGTTACACTGGGATGCACTAGATTCTGTAGTAGAAAAAAATGTAAGGGCACTTTTTGGATCAACCGCAATCTATTTACTGTCTATGGCTATTTTTAAACAAAAAAAAAACTTTTATTAGAATAAGTATAAAATTTTCTCACAATAAAACATAATGAAGATCTTTAAAAGTGCTCCTTTAAAAAGACATTGTAGTTTCAAAGTGTTCAGTAGATGTATACCCCAGTACAATGAGTACAAGAGTGCCTGTGTGTGACAATATCATGTACCTATCACACTTATTTCAACTTTTACCCGGTCACATTCGGATATGGCAAAATGTTTTGTAACCCCTATAACCTTGACAGTAATTTAGGTGAACTTTGTGGTACTTTACTTAACTAAGCTAAACTGGTATTTTTGAGATTAATAATCATCTTAGCTAGAATAGAATTTCTGGAACTTTTTAGTTGGTAGCACAGATATTTTGAAGGATTCAAGTTTCAGGGCATTTTGTAACTTGGCTTTTTAGAGTAGGTATTCTAGGTATATATGCTTTGGATATGAAGGTAGGTTAACATTTGCTATATCCGAATCAAAACTTTTGTTAAATTTACAAGTCAATATTAGTGACCCAAAGTTAGTTTTATAGTCTAGTCGATATTTTATTTATTGTAACTCCTATTTTTATTCTAAAGGAGTTTTGCAGTGATTGTTGTTTTTAAACATTTGTAAATAATTAGTGTAAGGGCGTTGTTATGTATCGTGTATTTTATAAACATAATGTAATATTTATTTCGGGGTGACTTTAGCGTTCTTTAGACTTTCTTAACTCTTCTCTATTTGGTATTTGGAATCTTCCTTCGATTTGAACGTAGAAATTTTATCTTGGACGCTAGTGAACTAAATAATTGGTTGGTGCCTGTAATTATCGTAGGGCTAGTTATTAACCTAGCCAAGATTCATTTTAGTTAGTATTACCCATCGACGATTTCAAATATACAGATAAGAATCCGCCATTTTGATCAACAATAGCTAGCTATTATCTTAAAATAATAAGTAGATACCTATAGCAATTCTAAGTGACCAGGATCAGGGCAAAAAATAGTTAACACCAATTCTTTATTATTTTAAGCTTCCTTTGCATTATGTTTACTACCTACCTACTTAGTTCTTGGTAAAACAACCCTCATTTTATAGTAATCAATTGATTAATTTCGTAATTTTTGAAGTAATTTTTTAAATTTAACTTAGGCTTCAGTAAATTATTTAGTTCACTAGTAATCTCACCTTAGCGATAAAGAATTACTATGAAAACGAAAGTGCCCCACGAATTTGTATAGTAAATAAGCTCGCATATAAACAATATAAAATATTACAATATTCCATATTTACATCATTTATTTAGTCGTAGTTTTGTGATTTGTATAATAATTGGAATGTATAGATTTTTTACTAAAGTATTACACTATTGACGTTGATACACGTAATATTTACATGGCCATTGGTAGTAATAGTCTACCCTGTAATTTACAAAATACAAAATTCTTGTAAGTACCTAAGTATTTAATCCTTCATTTCTTTAGTAGCTACTTGGAATTGAAAGACAAATCACCTTAGACGGAACTAGGTACCACGTATGTAATATTTTCCTAAAAGTTTTATTCGTCTATTAGATTTTATCCCAACCAAAAGTAGTCGTCAAACTATGGTAGGCAACTTTTTCTAAGTACCTACCTATATACTTGTATGTATATTATTGAAGTTTTCAGCTTTGCTATTACAGGTATGCACACGCACACCCCATTTATAAGTAGGAATGATTTTAAATTTTATTTAAGTACGTACGTACCAACTAGAAAAGTGCTAGATATTTTTTTAGTTCGTAGGCAATCAAAAACAACAACGAAAAAGGCTTCAACTAGGAAGTTTTGTATGTAATGGCCATGTAAATTCATTATTTTCTTATGGCAATCTAACTAGTCATCAGTAGTGTTAATGTGAACGCAAATTACATAGGTTCCTACTTGAAGGTACCTATTCAGAGATTTCATCTCGCATTTTTCACCTACAATCTAGATACGTTCGGTTTCCGAACGCAATTGCCGAGTGGCGCCAACGGATGCTGCGGTTTGAAATTTGAAATACATATTTGAAACGGTTTTATCAATAAATGGTTTACACTTAGCAACTTGTTTTTATTTGATTTCTTCCCCTAGTCTTAGGTTGTATTGTGTGGTTAGAATTATAAGAAGCGAGAGAGCGTTTAGGTAGGTTACCTTCAGTCCAAGTAGTTCAACTATTTTTTTAAGTTGAGAAATTAGAGGAAAACCGAACTGGTTCTACCTATAGATTTTTGAACTAACCAACTTACTAGACAATAAACAATTCGGTTTTACAAAGGGTCGCTCAACCACCGACGCGGGTGTTGAGTTAATATCACATATTTTTGAAAATTGGGAACAGTCACATGACGCCTTAGGCATTTTTTGTGACCTATCTAAGGCGTTTGATTGTGTGCACCATGAAACGTTAGTCAGGAAACTAAACCACTATGGTGTGAAAGGGATTGCTCTTGAACTTCTTAATTCTTACTTAAGTAACAGAATTCAAAGAGTTGATGTTAACGGAAAACGTTCTCCGGGGTCAGTGGTAAAAATGGGTGTACCACAAGGATCAATACTAGGACCGTTCTTGTTTTTAATTTACATTAACGATCTACCACGAGTGGTTAGAAACGATCATGAGATTGTACTGTTTGCAGATGATACTTCACTTGTATTTAAAGTGAAACGACGACAAACTAATTATGACGATGTAAATAATGCAATCTCTAAGGTTGTAAACTGGTTTAATGTAAACAATTTATTACTAAACGAAAAGAAAACTAAATGTATTCGGTTTATTCTACCAAACGTCAGACAAATAAATGCCAATGTAAAAATCAAAGAAGATAATATAGATCTCGTGGACACCACAGTATTTTTAGGCATAACTCTAGATAATAAACTTCAATGGGGCCCACACATAGATAAATTGTCGAAGAGACTTAGTTCTGCAGCATATGCAGTCAAGAAGATCCGCTTCCTTACAGATGTGGAAACCGCAAGACTAGTCTATTTCAGCTACTTTCATAGCATTATGTCGTACGGCATTTTGTTGTGGGGGAGTGCTGCAGACATAAACACCATATTTGTGTTGCAGAAGAGGGCTATTCGTGCAATTTATAACATGGGTCCCAGAGAATCACTAAGAAATAAGTTTAAGGAAATAAATATAATGACAGTACCTTGCCAGTACATCTATGAAAACTTATTGTATGTTCAAAAAAATATCAATCTATTCAACAAAAAAAGTGATAATCATAATGTTAACACTAGCAATAAAGACAAACTCGCTGTTCCCACCACTAGGCTCACAAAAATTAGTAAATCTTTCAAAGGGCAATGTGTACGCTTCTTTAACAAAATCCCAAGTGATGTGTCTCAGTTGTCGATTGGCAAGTTCAAAAACGTAATAAAACAGAGACTTCTTTTAAAAGCATACTATAAAATATCTGATTATTTAGAAGACAAACAAGCTTGGGACGAACTAGCTCCAACTCATCCAATAAAAAAAAATATGTAATCATACCTAATCAATCATACAAAACGTAATGACGATTCAAAGTGATCAGTGAGATTTTATTGAATAAAAGATTTTTGACTTTGACTTGACTTTGAGATGAACATATTAGAGCAGACGTCTAGGTACCTACCTATCTATGGTTTTGAGACTTGTGAAGAGAGCGAGAGGAATAATGCTGCTGCGAGAATAGTTCGCGAGAGTGCCATAGTGGCTTACTATAATATAGAAGACCCTAACAAAAAGAATTTCAAAATCAAATTCCCATTTGTTCTGTGAACAAAAGTAATGGAAAAAAGAAACTAATAACCGTAAAGACATCACTAGGGAAGTGTTAGTATTATATAATATGATCTGTGGTAGTGTCGAACAGAATAGTGATGGTGTTTGCCCACTATTCCGTTCGACACTACCCACGTACACGTACCTACGTCTTTATTTTGATTACGCGCACGGTTTACGGATTTCCCGCGCGTTTCTTCCTTACTGACTTTGACAGTTCACAACTTTGCACGATTCACCAGTGCTGCCAACCGTACAAATTCCATGCCACAAGCAGGGTCATAACATAAACGTGACCGGAAACTGGAAACTGCCTGTCTGTTTTCATAGGCACAATAAACTTTGGGGACATACCTATTTTATGCGCTAGCATCTGTTTTCACAGGAGACTATTTAAAGAATTTTCAGATCTAACACTTTTTTGCTGGAGTAACGCACATTAGGTAAGTAAGTCTGTAAATGCTGGCTCTTGGTTCCATAATATAGGTAGTTGCTAATAAAAAGAAGTAGGAGTTCTGCTCGAATACTCAAACGCCAGTTAAATCTCGTAATCATCTAAAAGCTACTTAAATATAAGCATCCCTCAAATTTAAATGGTATACAGAAACGCCACTCAAGCAATTCGAAACCATGATTAGCCAAGCAGCCCTCAAATGTTTACATCATGGCAACATTCTGCTCAAAAATTGTGCATCAGCACGTTCTCAGTTACAAAATAATTTAATTTACGTCTCGTATTCGTTTTACGCAGTTTTGTTTGAACAAATATTTTCTAAAATTATTAATCAGTTGAAATATAACAGCGTATAATTAATAATAAGTTCAAATATAACAGCGTGATGTAGGTTCGGATTAAATTACGATTGAAATTATGTTTTTATTTAAATAAATATCAAAAGAAGACGTCTTATGAAAAGAAAATTTCTTGAGATAATCGTCGTAGATTGGAACATTTGGAACGTCAAACTTGACATTTTACGCGCGATTATTCAACAAGATCTGTATTAGCATTTATTATGTAACTAGCTGACCCCGCAGACTTCCTACTGCCTCAATTTTAATTTTCAAACCTTATAAACCTTCTCTGGACTTCCACAAATAATTCAAGACCAAAATTAGCCAAATCGGTCCACCCGTTCTCAAGTTTTAGCGAGAATAACCAACAGCAATTCATTTTTATATTTATGAAGATTGATTCACGATGGAGGAGAAGAAGAAACGTGGATGCAACTATACCCCTGCAGAGAAAGATATCCTCTTGGAGCTGATAAAGAAGTAAGTGGTACCTACATAAACAATAAATGCTGTACTTTATACTTATTTAACCGCAAGATCCTGGTAGGTACATGTAAGTTTGTTAGTATAGGTACAATACATGGCTATAACATAGGTAATCGTACATCGCACAGGGGTGGCCAGGGCAACCGTTGTCTGTATCAAGCACTGAAACTTGTGACCACTTACCATTTGAAAGGCTCAGAATAAATACATGATTTATGTCTATGTACAAGTACTTTTTTCCTATGTTTATACATACTCAGCTGAACATTTCACAGATCCTAAGCTTAATTCCAAACTGTTTCATGTTTTAAATAATATGCTACATATTTCAGATATCAATATATAAATTGAAAATAAAGAAGCTGCCACCTAATACTTTTGTTGAAGCGAGAGCCTTGGGATAGAGTGTGCCAACTGAATAATGCTGTCGCTGTAAGCGGCTGCAGGACATGGATACAACTCCGGCACCTCTATGAACATGAATAAAGAAATCGAAACTACAGAAACTGTAATCTAAATTGCATTGAAATAAAAATATTTTTAAGTGGAAAAATGTGTATTTATTAAATTGGTCCTCACAGTAAAGCTTTGATTTGCCTCAAGTCCTATAGGTTGTTGTACTGTAGGATTCTCCTCAACATAGGGTCCGAAAGTGAAGACATGGACGATAGAGACATTTTTATCCACTTTTTATCACTATTTGAAAAGTTTCTATAGATTTAACTTGATTTGAGGGACCTCGCGACCACTCTTAGATCTAAGGGCTGCTCAAATCAGTTTGACAGTTGATTTGACAGATAAATAACGTTGAGTAGCGTTCCTGTATACGAATTTTACACTGAGTGGTGTTTGAGCAGGACTTATTTTGAGAAGCTCTTATATTTAACAGATACTCAAAAAAGACGTTTGGGTATACGAAATTAAAGTTTAGGAGCTGCTCAAACGTTTAAGCAGCTCTCAAATATTTGAGAAGCGTTTGAGTATTCGACCGCTAGAGTGGAGCCTAGTTTTGCAGTGTCAGCAGTGTGTACATTCAAGAAGGCGCACAGAATAGGTAGATGTAATAGTACACTATGATATGAGTGCGGTAAGTTGAAAATTAATAGCGATATTGCCAGCCCGAGCCGCAGGCGAGGGCTACAAGAAAGCAGAGGCTGTAATTTTCAAAGCGCACGTATGTCATACGACGTTTTATAACACATTTGCGAGGAAATAAATCTTTATTCACTTGTTGAAGCAGTTAGAAAAATTTGAACAATTTGTAAAAGAATTAAATGCTTATTTTGTTATCGTAGAGCACGGCGCGCGCCCCCCGCCCGCGCCACCCCCCGTTCGTTTTAGTGGGAGCATCTTGATAAACCGTACGTTTTACATTACCATAACGCACGAGTGCGTAATGACATACATCACGATACTGAAATTGGTGAAATAAGAGACCCTTTACGAGCAAATCTGTTATAAAATATAAAGTAGGTACCTACTAAGGTACATTATGTAAATATGAAACATTTATTCTTTAGGTGCTTTGAATGATTAGGTAGGTACTAACTAACACTGTTCATAAACTTTGTGAATTAGCGACTAGGGGACAGTTTGCATTTAGGGCCACACAACGCTTTCAATCCACGGCACGTAGCTAGGTATCCGCGTGTACACCGAGCTCGTCTGTTTGCTTTTACACGACAACCCAAACGCAGTGAAGCCGACGGCGTAGTTCATGCATTTTAATTCTCCAGGGATGTAGATTGGGCGTCCGCTACTTCCCTGGGGATATAGAATTGGTGTGAGTACCTATGGTAGGAAGGTAATGTAACTTACGACTAAAGGAATAAGTCTTTAAATTACCCTTGGCAGTCAGGTTCATCAGAGCCCCGAGTCTGTGCATTTCTTTTGACATTTCTTTTCACGCGCAAAAGAATTCGCAAAGTGAGAAATTTTGTATGAAAACCGGATAATCGTTTCTAGCAGGAGATTTGGGAATTGTGCAATTCTCAACAAAATGTCTTGCTTTTGCGTGTGCTATAAGTCAAAACAAATGCACAGATCCGGGGCTCAGTAGGTACCTACCTACCTACATCAAAACTGCTTCCTTACAAAATGAAATGGGTACCTACCTAGGTAGGGTAGATACTACCAACCTAATGCATTTTACACACGTGATGGAGCAGCTTATTTTTGTTAAATAGATACAAAATAGAGCCTAAGTAGGTACTTAAGTAATCCTACCCGGCATGTTTCTTCGGCTTCGTTGAACCCTTTATAGCAAGCTTGAATGTCGTAGTTAATCCCATCCACTAGGTGTCTGTGAGGACCAAATTGTTCTGAGCACTCCTTGTCATCTAGCTTCTCAATTTTCACCTGAAAAGAAAATTGACTAATATTGTCAAAGTTTTATTACCTAGGTCACCCTAAGTCAATCGTGGTAAAGTTTGGTACCTACCTACCTAGGTAAATCCAGGCCAGGCATAGGTATGCCATGCTAAAAATAACGGTAGGTATATACAATATAGCTAATAGGTACCTACTTACAGGCATTTGCAACTAGTCTAGTCAATATTATTGGATAGGTACAGCGAGGAGCCAGTTTTTAGATATTTATACCTAGAGAGTAGGCTTGCCAAGCGTATTTAATGTATACCATACCATCATCTCAGGATAGTCGCCCAGAACCCGTAGTACGAGTTTTGTTGTTCGAAACGCATATCGAGAAGCGACTTGCTAGATATTTTGTATGAAAATCCGATAAGCGCCTCTAGCGGGAGATTTGCAAATTATTTTTCGCTATAAAAAAACTGCGAGTTTCTCGTTTCTCGCTTATCGCAAACCAACTTATCAAAACTCAGACTAGCGGCTCTGGCCATATCCACAGGAAAGACAAGGTCAATACGTGCGGAGCTTTGCTTCACCGTTTAAAAGTATTGATATAGGTACCTATTGCGTCTGAAGTAGAAGCTAAAGGATAAGGCATTTTACCTTGCGATTGTCGCCTGTTCCTACTCCCCACACGTCTGCTTCAACTGTCTCCGGGATCGAAGACTGTTCAGAGAGGCACATGGGTAGCACGTTCACGCCGAATTTTATCCTGTGTACATGATCAAGATGAGTCTAATGACATTGCTGCAGTAAGTACCTAGGTCTTAGTAGGTACCTTTATAGGCTTCTACAAGCTGATATGATGGTGATGTGTCAATAGATGTTTGTTCTATTCTATGTCTGGGTGTTACTACATAGGTAGGTATACCTATTTATGGTGCCTTCTGGTAAGATCGGCGTAGTAGTAAGTCTAGTTTTGCTATGCCGCTGTATAGCAAAATGGCGCGTAAGGCGATGTTGCCATCATTTAAAAATATCACCGAATTGCTTAGTATCCGGACTTACTACTTCGCCGATCTTACCGAAGGCACTATAATGAATACTTACTCTGTCTCGGTCTCCAGAAGACCAATATCGTTATACTTATTCGGTGAGCGCCATTTCGGGTGTGTGATGGTACGTTTGACTTTGTACACTTGCCAACTAGCGGGTGCTTCCGTCTTTTGGTCTGCCAATCGCTTGTCTACGCCTACAGCCACGTACGTCACCGGACCAGCTCTGGAGAAGGCAGAACGAGTACATAAGCTGAAGCGGCATTAAACAGAGCTAAGACGGAGGAAAATTTAAAAGTTCAATAGTTAGTTACATCTTCTTCTTCTAACTTAAGAGCTCAGCTCTTGTCGGTGTAATTTAATTACACAATTCTCGCCATTTGTCCCTTTCCAGTGCAGCTTCCTTGACGTCCTTATACGACATGACAGCGATCTTTTCTTTCAGCTGGCTCGTATAGCTTTTACGCGGTCTTCCCCTTCCTCTCTTTCCTTCTACCTTTCCTTCAATGATGCTGTCATGTCGTATGAGGTGTCCCATCATTTTTCCTCTCCGGTTTTCAATAACCCTCATAAGAGCTTTTTCTCATAAGACTTCTGTCATGAAAAGGACTCTACTTCCACGTTAGTAATTTTCTCCGTATTTATATATTAATTACATACACGAAGAAAAATGTAAAATTTCAATAGTTACATAGTGTTTTGTAGGCAATGCGCTGTGCTGACTATAAACCGCTCGCTGATGATAAAGCCGTGACAGGACCAGCTCGGCGGCTCTGTCACGTTGTTAACGTTCCCGAGTATTGCCTGCGGACAGACGTTTGTCATCTACTGCGTGTTTCGACTAAAAACATTCACAATAATCCTTACAAACGTTTTTGTTTTTACAATCAAGAAAATCAAAATGATTCAAGATGAAAAATGATTCAAAATATCAAAACATGCACAAGGTTTGGCGGTGGAAACGCAAATCGATATTTTCACAGAGTTTTGCATGCTTTATTGAGAATGTTTTTTTTTGGGAACGTACTACCTACAGAAAAAGATCAGAAATTTAACTAAGGTTAAATAGGTGTAGTTTACACTCTGTTGTCGGGCGCTCATGCTAAGCTCTTACAAGATTAGGAAAGTCGATCTTTTTCGTTGTAAAACGCGCGCCCTTTTCCACGTCGACCTCAATTCGATGACACTTCTTCTCCTCATCGTAGACCTTCTTCGGGGTATCTATCTTGCCGTCCTTGCAGGAGTAAGGCAGGTTGGCTGCGTATTCCACACATTCTACAGAAAAGAGGACCCCTTTAGTTTTAAAACCAGGTGGTGCTATTTTTACTAAATAATATTTTGATTTATAAGGCTAAGGTAAGCCTAAGGTTTATGGAATTCGGTGAATGCATAGAACTCAATAACACATTTTTTTTGAAATCCATACGAGAGGCATATTCTATCCAGCAGTGGACTTCCACTGGCTAATAATGATGATGACGGCAGCATACGATACGAGACTAAATATCCAGCATCACTATAATAGCGGTTGCTACAACAGCTGAGCCCCGAGTCTGTGCATTTATTTAGACTTTCGACTCGAGTATAGCACACGCAAACGCATTCGCAAACCAAGAAATTTTGTATGAAACCCGGTTAAGCGAGAGAGATTTGGGAATTGTGCAATTCCCAACAAAATTTCTCGCTTTGCGAATACTTTTGCGTGTGCTATACTCGAGTCGAAAGTCGAAACAAATGCACAGACTCGGGGCTCTGCACTAGCACCGGGTATACCCAAGGGTGGACCAAGATTTAACAAGGAAAACCTAACTCTGATGTAGGTAAGCTTGGAATAATAGTTACACCGTGTTTTGTCTCTTTCGGTCGAATTTGATCTGCTTATCAATGCAAAAAACCAAACACGATCTATAGCCATTCCAACTCCAACTAAGTACATTATACATCATCTTCTACGGTTACATCGTTTTTTGTTTTTTGATTCAAATTCGACCGAAACCCTATATTATAATGATCTGTGATATAGGTCAAGACAATGAGACAGAATATGTGAGTGGTGACTTGATCTTACTGTCATAAGATTTTCGGACACCTCCAGTCTTCCACACTATGCCGTCCAATGTAACCTCTCCCTTACTGCAAACAGAGAATCTATACTATTATAAAACTGTAAAAAAGCCAAAAACTAAAATTAAAGATATGGATAAACTAAATATGCAGATCTAGGTAAAATAAACGATTGATTCCGAAAATCGAGTTTGTCTGTTTATCTGTTTGTTTGTTCGCGGATCACGCCTAAACTAGTGGACCAATTTCAATGAAACTTATACCATTCGGAAGCTCTTTTTCCGGATTGAAACATATGCTATATTTTATTGAAATGAAAGACGTGAATTCTTAGATACAGCTTGACCTCTCTAAACCAAAAGCCGCCTTTGGCAAGAGGTTCATCGTATGCTGGTTAACAGATATTTTGGTGGAAAGTATCGCACGCGTAAGAAGTCGCGGGTATCAGCTAGTCATCTTTATAAAATATAGTCATTAGTGGCCTTGTACCTATATCCTGATAAATTTACGTTTGCAAAACTTGTTTGGATTAAAATCATAGGTATTATGCAGAGCTACTATTACACATATATTATAGGTATTACACACAACATTGTTTGCGATTTAAAAAAAAACTTCAATGATTTTACTTAGGTCGTCAAAAATGCTCAAATGTCTTAGAGAAGAGAAGTACTTAGAGAAGTTTTTACTCACCTACCACCACATCGATATGTACCTACTACAGCTCATGCTGTTTCATTAGTAGACGGTATTGGTATATTTAAACTGTACCTACCTAACCTAGGTAACTCTATTCTCGTTTATTATCTTGTAGTGGTAGGCTCGGCAGGTAGTTACCTACTATATTTAAGATCTATTGTAGGTACCTACAATATGAATGCAAATGAACTTGTACTTGACTACAGGATAATAATACAAGAATATACCACCTATAGGTACTTAAGTACCTACCAGAGCCCCGAGTCTGTGCATTTGTTTTGACTTTCGACTCGATTAAAGTACACGCAAACGCATTCGCAAAGCGAGAAATTTTGTATGAAACCCGGATAAGCGCCTCTAGCGGAAGATTTGAGAATTGTGTAATTCCTAACAAAGTCCTTACAAAATAAAAGATTTAAAAAAAATCTTGCTTTGCGAATGCTTTTACGTGTGCTATACTCGAGTCGAAAGTCAAAACAAATGCACAGACTCGGGACTCCGGTGACTTACCTAGCGTCGTTGATAACACAGTCGGTGCAACACAATATCAAATTCTTGCCATCCCTCGAGCATACTGTCACCTGATTGAACATATAAAAAAGTTGATAAACAAGTAAACACGTCAAGCAGCGTTTCGGCGATCGTAACGCACAACGCTACGGTATGCGGCTCAACGCAGAGTACCGCGTTTACTCCTCGCCGCTGACGCAGACTGCGACGGAACAAAAGACAATACTAAAGACGTTTTCCGTGCGTGTCCGGCGCTGAATGTTGTGCGTTACGATCGCGAGACCAGCTTAGGCACCGTGAAGTGAAGTAGGTATGTACCTACTACCAGCAACCAGCAAGGGTGCTGGTATTAACGCGAAGTGAAATGGTAGGCTAGTTATTGGTGTTCAAACCACTTTAACATTACACTAGCGGATCCAGGGAGAGGGGCTCAAGCTCCCCCAAAAACTCCAGGTCTATACCAGGGTGGACCAGGATTTTTCAAACCCCCGTAGTCCTGGATCCATCAGTGGTAGTCGTAGTAGCTGTCTTAGCCGCAGTGAGTCTTACATCTGCATTGTCCTGTGATTGTGCCAGAATACTGTAACTAGGGCAGGAATCTGACAGTCTGCACGTCCCCGGGACCCCACGGTCGACGCATGCCGCACCTGCAGGACAAATTGAAAAAGTCAGGCACCTAGATTAGTACCTCTATTAGGTAATGGTAGGTAAGGGCTCTCTGTATTTTTTTTGGAAATTCTGGTAAACAAGTACCTACCTAGGTAAATCGTATACCTTTATTTTTTACATGAGGAAATCCATCATGGATACCTGTTGCTTGTTAGAGCAGTAAGTTTTGTCAGAGCGAGTGCGCGTTAGTATTCTTCCGCGACCTAGGTGTACCTAACCTACTGTTCATCTGAAGATGTCCGGCTGTAAAAGCCTCTCTTACTAAAACAATATAAAAAAATAGGTGTTGATTCTTTAGCATTTTTCCAAACTAAACTTATTTGACAGCTCTAAAATTATAGCTGTCTTTTGTCGTGTCAGTTTTTGTAGGTAAAGGCCACAAAAGGCTAAAGTATCTATCTTCAGTTTTGGATAGAACTAGCCTTAGTTCTATCCAAAACTGAAGATAGCTTCCTCGTTCGTCTAGCAGTGATCAATAAAATCGATGCTGACTCGAAGCATTAAAATTTACGGATTTCGTTAATCCGATTGGTAGCTGTACTGATTTGGACCAGTCTATCTATAAATCGTTTGCAACGGTTTACAGATAGCTCAACTATTTCATGTGTATTTTGTAAATATCGTAAATACTGTATTAGTTGTAATTTTCTTTGTATAAAATTCTAATAAACAAAAAATCTTACCTTCGTGCAGATCAAGCGCGTGCGCATAGACGAGGAAAACCGTCCCAACGATCAGAAGGCGAGACATCACACGGAGCCTGACTTACTAGTAATGACCGGTAAAGTGGTTTACAGCTGATAAAATAGTGGTGACTACTAAGACCTGTTTACTATTGATGTGATCAACAACCAGTAGGAATATAGGTAGGTACCTATTTAGCCTACCTATATTTAATAGGTACGGTCTACATACCTTCGCTTTGGATTTAGCTTTGGAAGTTTAAAAGGTGAAGTTACAAAACAACCTTACCTTTTTTTTTGTTTCTATTCTTTTGTTCATTTAGTTTTATATTTTAATACTTAAATCTTACATATTTTTTTACTGTTTGTCTGTAATCAATATATTTTGACAGGCGTCATGGCTCAGTCGGTAGTAGCTCTGCCTTCCGTGCTGTTGGTCGTGGGTTCGATCCCCACCGAGAACAAACATTTGTGTGTTGTAAATATAGATGTTTGTTCTGTGTCTGGGTGTTACTATGTATTATAAGTATGTATTTACAAAATCTATCTAGTTTCCATAGTACAAGCTCTGCTTAGTTTGGGACTAGAATGCGTTGTGTTAAATGTCCGTTAATATTTATTTATATTTATTATATATATTACTAGGTGTCGGCCGCGACTTCGTTCGCGTCCAGTTGGATCATCCCGTTAATTTATCGAGATAAAAAGTAGCCTATCTGTTAATCCAGGTCACGGACATTATATAATTCCAAGTTTCATCCAAATCGGATCAGTAGTTTTACGTGAAAGAGTAACAAACATCCATACTTACAAACTTTCGCGTATAATATACCTACCTATTAGTAGGATTACAAATGCTGTGCATGCCTGTAGGTAGGTAGGTAGATCGTACATACTACACATTGTGATTTTTGTAATGTTCACCGTTGTTGGCATAAATAAATAAAGAAACACTGTGAAATCTTATCAGGTTTGTCTCAGTACCTAGTTGTCATGTAGGTATTATAAAGCTTGTAAGCATAGAAAACAAGAACTTATAAAACAAGGAAAACGAAGCAAAATAATAGGTAGGTACCTACCTAACCTACCTACCTACCAACATGTTTGCAGTAACGGGCGCGGTGACCAACTAAAATCTTTTACCTATAACTAGGATCTCGATGATTTTCCGGGATAAAAAGTAGCCTATGTATTAATCCAGGTCACGGACAATATATATTCCAAGTTTCATACAAATCGGATCAGTAGGTACTTTTGGAGCCAATTCGTTACAAACATAATTACATACAAATCTTTCCTCTTTATAATATTAGTATGTATCTAGTATAGTATTATATAATCTGTGCTATATAGATTGGACGCGAAGTGCGCGTGTGGGCTAATCACCGGTTAATGCCGCAAACATTTTGTGACACGACAAAATGGCCGATTAAATGGCCTGTGAACAAGATATCGCGATACTTCGTCTTTGGTGAATAAGCGGAGCGTTTTAGTTTCCTGTAAAGAAAAATAGGTACGTGTTTTCTCGTAATATCATACGAGGACGAATTATGTTTAGTTCGTAACTGGTTACGGAGCTACGGTTTTGCAGACGGCCGAAGGGTTACCACTTAGGTACCTACCTACCTACTGGCACTTTTGCTACGAAAGGTCATCGTAATGACCGAGTAGATTAATATAGGTAGGTAATGTAGATACCTACTACTCCAAGGAGGCCCGTTAAAATAAGCTACCTACGTTAAAATATAGGTAGATACCTACTACTCAAATATTTTCAGCTAGCATTAAAAAATAAATCAAAAGGAGGGCTTAGAGTAGGTAAGGGAGGAAAGAGGGTAAAAAATGAAAGAGGAGGACATGTCCTTTTTTGGGATAGCATCTGGCAACCCTAGGTGTACCTAAACCTAGATGACCTACCTACTTAGAACCCGGAATTAAAAAAATTAGGTACGTAGTCCTAGTTTTTTTTAATTCCAAATAATTCCAATGTACCTACTTTACTTACCTATAACCACAGATCATATAATACTATACATATAACCTACCGACCTAACCAATTTAACCCGCGGTCGCTTATGTCTCTAACCACTGAGTCTTGTAGGTATAGGTGCCCATGGAGCGATTGGTTTTGCAAATAATTTATCAATGTTCACTACATAAAATATTATTCGCTGAACTCTGACAAAGATTAAATTAGTGAGATATTAAGCCTGAAGGCGCACTTACGGCCATGGCCACCGCACCTAGACCGGACTAGCAAAAACAATTCCCAAATCTTCCGCTAGAGGCGCTTATCCGGTTCTCATATAAAATTTCTTGCTTTGCGAATGCGTTTCGGTGTGCCATATTCGAGCTGAAAATCAAAACAAATGCATAGATTCGGGGCTCAGACAAATGACCGCCGCTAATAGAGATTATTCTATCGTTTGTTCCTTTGGACCGTCAGTGCATTTTGGCATAGTATCTTTAGGACCCGGCGGGGATTTTAGGAGGATCCTTACAAAATTTACAGAGCTTAACTTATTGTTAAGTTCTGAGATGCTATGATTTTTTTAGCAGGCGTTCTCTTGAAACCGCATTCATATTCATACTTACCTAGGTACCTACATTACCTACTGACCTATAGTATGGTAGGTAGGTAGGTACTAGGTACTAAGTATTATGATCTGTGGTAGTAAAGTAATTTATAACACATTTGCTCGTAAAGGGTCTCTTATTTCACCAATTTCAGTATCGTAATGTATGTCATTACGCACCCGTGCGTTATGGTAATGTAAAACGTACGGTTTATCAAGATGCTCCCACTAAAACGAACGGAACCTTTTTTAAATCTTAGCAAAGAGTTTTTATGTCAGTAAAGTGGTCAACATTTTATGAATAAAATTGACTTTGGGAGATAAAAAATAAGCATTTAATTCTTTTACAAATTGTTAAAATTTTGCTAACTACTTTAACAAGTGATTTATTCGTATTAGAAAGTAAGGTAAAACGTACGGTTTATCAAGATACTCCGTCTAAAACGAACGAACCTTTTTTAAATCTTAGCAAAGAGATGCGCGCGCATCGCTAATTTGTGATCAAGTAAAAATTATTCCCACGCTTTTTACTTTTATAAAATTAATAAGTTTATTTTACTTTTAAACAACTTTTATAACGAGTTTTATTTATTTCCTCGCAAATGTGTTATAAAACGTCGCATGACATACGTGCGCTTTGAAAATTACAGCCTTGCTTATCGCCTCGGCTGTAATTTTCAACTTACCGCACTCATATCATAATGTACTATTATGACTTGACTTACCCTACCGTACCACTGGGTGTGTGGGTATGGGTACCTAGGTAGGTAGGTCTACCTACCTACACCAACCTACCTATCCTACTCTAAAATTTTCCGAAACTCTAACTAGCTACCTACCTTACCAAACAACGTAGGTAGTAAATTACAACAGACATACCTAGTTGTACCGAATATTGTGATGTTAATCTCACAGAAGGCAGATTTCATCATTTTATCGTTAAAATCATTAGCCTCCTTCATAAAGTCGAGTAAAGCAAGCGTGTTCCCACAGTGCCACAGATTACTAAACAATAGATAACCAACCACAGAGTAACAATTTTATGCAGCTAACTAGCTTAATGTGTATTATTGAGACCCAAGTCAAGACTTGTTTTGAAGAAAAAAGCTAAACATGTTTTTCGGAGTATTCGTGGTTTCGCAGAAAAATAGTTTTCGACTCGCTTCCGTTTCGATGCGCAATGCAGCTTTTTCTAACAACTGCCAACTTCACGATTGCCAAAATCAGAAAAATCCGACAATCTTTACTTTATTTACTGTGCATACAATAGCATAAAAAAATATCGCTTATTTTTCGAAAATCTACGCGACGACGTCGACGACGAGACGACGACGACGCCGACGATGCGACGCCGCCATTCGGTGGCGATTGTGCATAGAGACAGGGTCGATATCTATACCAACACTTCACACGATACTTACCGTCTATAAACTATTACCACCTGAGGCCGTAGTCTGAGTTTTGTTTTGTTGATCGTAACGCATATCGAGAAGCGACTCGCAAGATATTTTGTATGAAAGAAAATCCGAAAAGCGCCTCCAGCGGGAGATTTGCAAACTATTTTCTGCATACAAAAACTGCGAGTTTCTCGATTCTCGCTTGTCGCAAATCAACATAACAAAACAAAGGCTCTGTTACCGACATGGCTCGAAAAAAAAATCGTGTTGGCGGTGACATATTGTTAAAGTGGTTGAAGTCTAGTAGGTAGGTACATGACATGTGTACCTGCCTGTATGACATTAACTCATAGCTCTGCTTGCTTTCGAATCTACACCAAGCAAGACACATTTCGCTGATATTACTTAGCTTGGTAGTACAGTCCGCGCGTGTTCGTGACACACATTATTCATTAGTTACTTTACTTGTCTGTGATGGCTGATTAGTTTAGTGATGGAGTTTACAGATGACTGGTTAAAGATGGCCGGATTTTCGTAGCTACGAAGTTGGCTGACACATCGTTTTTTTTTAGTCACGACGCGACGACGGCGACACAAGACTCGGACTCAGCTGCGAAACGTCAGCGAGTCATCGATATAGCTAAACTAAAGCAGTTCATGGTATGTTGTGGTTCTCCACATGAAGATGGCTTCATGATCCATGCACTTACTGGACTGTCCGTCTTGTCCTAGCTACAGCAGAACTATACAGTGGTCAAGCAACGTATTTATCATGACTATGGTCAAGAGTAACCTGATTCATTATTTCTAAAATCATCCAAATCCATTACATTTTATGTCGGTCAAATATTTTTCGGATTAATGTGCATCGTATTGAGAGTTGGGTGTGAGTAGACAACTGATCTGACTCCCAACAGAAAAAACTCCGTCTTTTTTATGTCGATTCGGTAGGTTACAGCAGACATCCTTAGTTGCAATACAGCGCGTGGTAGGTACCTACGTAGTGCACAATCACACGCATGCTAAGGCTTTTACACACGATACTATTAGAACGGTCAAGTAGCAATCAATGTGATAATCTTAAATCATTCTGTGTAAGTTATTAAAAATTTAGTTGGCACCATTAATTGGTGTGATAAAAGAAGTTTTTTTTTCGCATTTTGCTTAGCCTTTGTTGAGATAAGCTAGTTTCATTTACAAAAACGTTTTACTGAGGTTATGGTTTGATAGAAATCACATGTGTGAATCTTATTTCGGCCGGTCCGATCTAGGCGTCGTCGTTACGAGTTACGATTACGAGTTACGGTAAAGTTAGGTAGGTACCTCCAATCCACTTGTGTTTGAATGAGGTGCTTACATGCAGCAACTCCCACAATTTGCGGTCACTTGCCTAATACAAGATCAACGACTCCAATGTAACCGGTCAGTCAAAGCCAAACAAATCACTTCAACTATTCTGACCTACTGTCCTTGTCTGAGGAGACCATTGCATGTTAAACTTAACTCTTTTCTCATTCTTACCGGCCAGTCGCCTCTGGTCGAACGGTGTAACAGCGCGTGTTCGAAATTCAAATAAAACTAAAAAGTTATCGTTCGCCGCGCTTTCGATTAACAAAGGAGGCTGATTGAAAAAGGTTGACATCAACACAATTTTCATGTAAGTTGTTTTTCTTTTATTTACGTAAAGCTGTAGAAAGTATTCGCTGTGTTTTTTGTCTTGGTTCTCTCAGTACCTAGCGTAAATAACTGCAACGCAGTATCAAAATGGGTTTGGGTTGTTTTGCAATTAGCAATGTATTTAATGTACTTACGCTAACGTGAGTAAATGTACAATACAACGCAGCGTATTCAATGTACGTTAACGTGTAGGTACAAAATGGTTAATAAAACTTGCATCATAGATAATGTGTGGGAGTTTTGCACATAAATAATTTTAATTTCTGAGAACAATCGCCGTCGAAATGATGGATCGTCTTTGCTTGATAAATTTTTATTTACCTAATACTTAGGTATGTAGGTACCTTACCTACTTACCTCTCATAAAGAGACGCTCAAACTCAAGGTTTCAGTAACCACTTAGCATTAAACTTTTTGTATACTTGTAGATGTACCAATAAAAAAACATTAGGTAGGTAAAGTACCTTTATAACACATTTGCTCGTAAAGGGTCTCTTATTTCACCAATTTCAGTATCGTAATGTATGTCATTACGCACTCGTGCGTTATGGTAATGTAAAACGTACGGTTTATCAAGATGCTCCCACTAAAACGAACGGAACCTTTTTTAAATCTTAGCAAAGAGTTTTTATGTCAGTAAAGTGGTCAACATTTTATGAATAAAATTGACTTTGGGAGATAAAAAATAAGCATTTTAATTCTTTTACAAATTGTTCAAATTTTTCTAACTGCTTCAACAAGTGAATAAAGATTTATTCTTTGAAGAAAGTCCGAGTTTTATTTATTTCCTCGCAAATGTGTTATAAAACGTCGCATGACATACGTGCGCTTTGAAAATTACAGCCTCTGCTTTCTTGTAATATCGCCTCGGCTGTAATTTTCAACTTACCGCACTCATATCATAATGTACTATTAATTACATAGGCCAAACCTCATTACCACGAAGCGATAGACTCCAAACAGTCAAACAAGTAAACGACGTGTTGTCCTCATTCAGCTCTTACTTGTAATTATCTCTACCTCTATGCTGAACATAATAATATTGTACTAAAGTAGATCAAGTAGAGTTCCTACTTTAGCAAAAAATTACTAAGTAAATAAGTAATTATTTCAAACTATGGTCAATTTATTGCTGGCATTTTTAGGTGGCAAATGGCAATCGAGAACTATGGCTCAAAAGACGTCATGATTAATTAACAAAGTTTACACCTTGTGATAATTTTAATGTAAAAAAAAGGTAATGAAACGAGTTTTTCTGTTGCAGAAGGTACGGACTCGATTTCTTTATACTGGTCTCTTCTGTACTGTAAGGGACCAAACGCTAAAAATATTTGACATGATGAATATGGTGATTTTCCCTCGAATCTTTACGCTACTAGGTACCTAAAATATATAATTTGAGTAGAGATTTTTTTTTTCCTAAATAAACCCTTGCTTGAGTCAGTGCTGGAGCAGTAAATAAGAATACTAACCTTAGCATGGTGGAATTCTGTCTACCTATGAATACAAGATACTATTAGGTATATGAAGTTGCGAGATCGCAAGTGTTATCTTCACTATTCTGAAAGCACTGGCATTGTGCATATACTTTTTCCATATCTTGAACTTAGATTAAGTAGTCTTCGGTCATTACCCCAAGTCAATCAATCCGACCGCCTTATCCCGACCCCTGGTTAAGATTAAATCGTTCTGAACCGGAGGTCAAGGCTCCTGTGTGATTCACTTTTAGCATCCGTCAATCTTGAGCTACCGTTTAGAGTAAATTGTTTAGCAAGATAGTCAACACTTTGTGGTCGGTCCTTTGACCTAGGATCTTGTAATAATAATTAAGCTGTTCTATTTTTAAAATTGACACAGAGCTAATATTTACCTTTCTTATTTAAGATCATTCATAGGTACCGTAAAACGAGGCGACTTTCAAATTACGGGGCGTCTTTGATGATAACAAAACGGAAGACGGGTCCTAGAAATATCGGTATTCGTATTCGGTTTTGTTATCATCAAAGACGCCCCCCGTAATTTGAAAGTCGCCTCGTTTTACGGTACCTACCTACTTAAAAATGTAGGGAAACTGACTTCGATTTGATGATAATGGCAGTTCATTGGGAGGGTGAACAGTCTGCCAAACTGTTCCAACCAGCATTCCTCACAGCGCCTAAATTTGCCTCTGCGGGAGTTTGTAGGTACATCGCTTATGAATTCGAGGGGTAATGTGTCCCGCAAATGTGGCCTTGGGCATGAAAACCTTGATATTATTAACCTAATAGGTCACATACCTAACCTACTCAGTGGACAGACGTGCTCTATGAAAATTCCTTATCTGCATTAAAATAATATCGTATCGTTTTCGTTTACGTCAATTTTGAGCATTTGTTTCCGAGTCAATAGTTTTTTCTTGGGCACGGGGTCAGTGTACACAGATTACGCTGATGTCAGTACGGGGTCATCGTGTCAAGAAATATGATATCGTATCAGTGTGGAGTTACGCTTTGTAAGAACAGTATTCTACTTGTAGCATTTACCACAAAAATAATTATAAATTAATGGTTAGAGTTGTTTTGAACGTTTTGAAAAGGGTAAGCAATTGTTTTCTTTAACACCTTAGGCCTTTACATCTATTGAAAATGATTTATACAGCGTCAGTAGGCAACCTATGCTTACACTTAACGGGTGCCTGAGACAATGTTTTAGATGGAGTAGGCTTGCCCAGCACCTATACCATCCTTTCAGCCTAGTCAGCGATTTCTTTATGAACTTGTATTGGTAGGTACCTACCTAATTACCTATATTTTGAACACCCCCCAACTCTACAGTTTTGGAAAGTAGGGTAGGTACCTTACCCTACCATTTGCAACAATTGCAACTGTCATTCCCAAAATAATAATCTGTGCCCAAAATTCCTAGTCATGTCTTCCATTTTCGGTACCTACCTACCTAGTATTTTTTTACAACGTGTATTTTGCTAACCAACTTTATTTATTTCAATGACTGTACTTTATACCACGATATTCTTAGCCAAGACAAGACAAGTGGGTAATGTAGGGCACATCCATTTATGTATGAATAGGTAGGTACTTAATTGAGCTAAGTATCTAGAGTGTCTTATAGTATCCTACTTGAAAAACTTTATGGTATAAGTGTGAGGGGTTTAGTATATGACTGGTTCAATTCATACCTAAAAAATAGAAAGCAATATGTTGAAATTGAATACTATAATAGCAACACAGGATATATAACTAAAGTGAAGTCAACCCAAACTGATATGATTAAATCCATTCCACAAGGCAGTGTGTTAGGATGCATATTATTTTTAATATATATAAACGATTTGCCAAAAATTATAGATTGTTCATGTACTTTATTTGCCGACGATATTTCAATAGTAATTCCCAGCAAATCTGGTATAGACTTAAACGATAATCTCGAAATCAACCTGTCCAAAATAATGAGCTGGCTTAATGACCACAACCTTCTACTAAATTTTAAAAAGACAAAAATTATACAATTTCACCCGTATCAAAAAAAACCCCTCAGCATTAATTTCTCATTTAATAACATCATTCTGGAATGCATTAATACTTACCCACTTTTAGGAATTCACATAGACTCACACATCAATTGGAAAACCCATATTAAAAATATTTCAGCCAAGCTGTCTAGATTCACATACGCTTTATATCAATTAAAAAAAACTACAGATATAAAAACTGCTACCTGCGCCTACTATGCTTATGCACATGCGTGGCTCCAATACGGCATTGTTCTGTGGGGAAATAGTACCGACATTTCGAAACTGTTTGTTCTACAAAAGAGATGTTTGAGAATAATATATAATTTAGATGGAATGATAAGCTGTAAACCCTATTTCATAAAGTACAACATTCTAACCCTCACTTGTATTTATATCTTAGAAACATGCATATTTGTCAAAAAGAACATGAACCTTTTTGAACAATATAAACGCCCACAAAACTTAAGACAGCAAAATAGATTAGCTATTCCCTCCTCAAATCTACAACTCTTCCACACCGGTCCATATTCAATGTCAGTAAACATTTATAATAACATCCCTACTGATATAAAAAATGAAGAAAACCTCAATCGATATAAAACTCTCTTAAAAAAGTTTCTCATCCAAAACTGTTTCTACTCACTGCAAGAATTCCTTGCAGAGAGTAGAAATAATACCCAATAGGCCATATTTATGAGTAATTTCTAATATAATATTATAAAAAGTACAATATTAAATTATTATATAGGTAAGATAAACTTAGACATACAAAATATTAAGTATTAAGTTTTATGATACCTGTAAAAGATATATAAGTTGTAAAATGCCTCCTACAGTTAAGACTAATTTGTAACAATTCTTTTTGCAAATTGTATCTTGTATCTCAGATACCTAAATATGCCACCTAGTGCCTATGTACCTACACCTCAACAAATTGCTGTGCCCTAACAGGGTTTATGTTTGCTACACTACTTTTGTACAACATCTTTATAACAACATAAGTGCAATAAACGATTTGAATTTGAATTTGAATTTGAATTTATGATATCTCTGTCATCTTAGGTACTAGGAAAATTACCTAGGTAAGTCACTGTCCAGAAAGTAATGAATCAATCCCGGAAAACTGAATAAAAACTTAGTATAAGTCGGTAGGTAGGCCTTTGTAGTAGGGGCACTAGGGACCTAACCTACCTAGGAACCTAGTTCTAGCACAGAATATTAATATTAGCAGCTACATACAAGCTAGTCCTAGGTAGGTAGTAAATTGTATAGGTAGAGTACCTATCTTGACAGACCTGACCCTATTGTAAGAGTTTCCTAAAAATGGTTTTTCCTGCAGACACCACAAGGCAACAATAGCATTGCGGTAGAGAAACCTGTGGTAGGTACCTTTATGTTAGGTAGGTAGGTAGGTACACGTTTGTACTTTCACATGTCGTGCGTAACTAACTATACCAACCTGCCCTCGTATTGTAAGTTTGTTGTAAGCTCTGAATTGCTTTCGCTGCCCGCATAATGTCAAGCGACGTGGCTACAGTTAGACGAAAACAAGAAGCTTTTGACGGCAAAGAAACGCGCTGAAACGCGCTAATGTCACTATTTAGTCAAACCTATGATTTAGTATGAAAACAGTTCACGATTTCCCCCTGTATGTAACATAAATATGTAGGTAATGTTGGTATGAATGAGATGAGAGGTTAAGCGGGTAGGTACTAGGTAATGGTGCAGAATACTAGGTATGGGTCATTTTGTCTGACAACCTCGTCTACTTAGTGGTGTGTTGATCAATTGAGAGGCAGCGGGAGCGGACGCGAGTTTATGATAATAATATGTATTATAGAGAAGAGGTAGGAACCTAACAAAATATAGTGTTTTCACAAAACCTCCATCTTGACGTGTCCTGTGTGTGTAACACCAGCTGTGTGGCATTGCACTGCGTCAGCCACTGAGATGTAAAGGTGACAACTAAAGTGGTTATACTACTGGTGTCTAACAGTGTGCATTATTGATTGGCGCCAAAAAATACGGTGGTAGTCACTAAAGAACTACGTTTTAGAGGACCTAGTCAAGGTAGTCAAAGCCAGTCGAAAGTAAAAACTAGTTAATTGATCGAGTGAGCGAAGCGAACGAAGATCTTAGCGACAACTTGGGCAAAAATGCTTTGTATGTTTGTTCGTCGAGATCTTTTGAACCGCTTAGCCGATCTTCAAAGAATTTGGTAGGTATAATACAATTAAGTTTTACTAGTTTGAAAAATAACGTAAATCGGTCAAGGGGTTAGAAAGTTATGAGGTTCCAAAGGAGGAAAAAAAAAAGTCGTACCAAAATATCAAGTGGGGTGTCATATATGATAGAGCTTTGCTTAGACATTCTATCATATGACACCCCATGTGATATTTTTGTACGACTTTATTTATTTTTTTACTCCCTTTGGAACCTCGTATCTTTACAACCTCTTGACCGATCACGAGATCTCAGTTCGAGGCGAACTACTAGTAGGTTCTAGTTTCTAGTAGATCAAAATCACTACATGACATAGAGAGCAGTCACCGCTCTGCTCCCCGTTCCGCGTATGACTACACCACCAGTCTTTTAGATTTCACTTCAGTTTCTAGCTGTTCTGACAGCAATATATGTAGGCAACTTTGAATATGTTTGTTGTACAATTTCACGCAAAATCGTCACAAAGATCCTACTTAGCACTTTCTAAAAAATAAATGTTGCTTTGTTAAGTACCTAAGAAGTGCTAACCTATATAGGCACGTTATTTATAGGTATTTATTTACTTAGCTACTCAGGATTTCCGACTTTCACGAGTGCCTACATCAAAATAAAATATATCAAAGATATTTGTGAAAATTAGCTGCCATTTTTTCCAAGATGGCGCACCGCCGCCGCCTCCGCACCGGTTCCGTAGGTTTTCTTTTGTGACTGCAGCATAAAACCTATTTTTACCTGACTACAAAAATGAGGGTTATTCAGACCGAGAATACACCATGTTTCGCGTAGAAAACCACAACATTGGAAACATTTCACGAAGATGGGGGTTCACTACTGGATTATAGGTGATCTTAGAACAACATTATGATTTCAGAACAAAATGAAGTTCTTGCTGGTGGTATGCTTGGTGACGCTGTTCTGTGGAGCCATTGCGAAGAATAAGAAACCTGATGACAAGGTACGTACCTACTGCTTTTTTGAATTTTTGACCAATCTGCATTTTCCTTAGCTTTTCCCAGCAGTGGTATTTTCTTTTAGTTTTCATATTGTCACCCCGCCCGTAACCGGCGCGGCGGAAGGCCTGCGATTTTATCTCCGCCATCTTGTATAAAAAATGGTAACCTACAGTTTTGAGTTTTTGACACTAGGTAGGTAACTTATTCTTTCGTTTCCAGGTTAAAATCGCGGTATACTATGAGTCGCTGTGCCCGGACAGCAAGCGGTTCATAACCCAGCAGTTAGCGCCGGTTTGGAGGGACTTTCGGGGAGCCGTCAAGGTCAAGATGGTGCCGTACGGGAAGAGCACGGTCAGTGACTTTTGAATTCATAAAGTTTGAAAGAGATCGTTCTGCCTACCTACCACCAATTTCTGTCGCCATTCGACACAGTGATACCTACTCAGTGAGCATTGCTCACTGCTCACAATATGACGTAGGTAGACTAGATAGGTAGGTACATATGCTGTGTTCCAATTTGAAGGGTGCCGCTTTACAGACAAAATTATGTCTCACTTAGTGGTAATAATAGACACAAGAATAATTTGATGCCACACAGCAGGACACGTCGCATCGTCGTAAGTAGACGTAGGTACTATGCTAAATGTGAAGTTGTAGGTACACCTAGTGTAATATACTATACTTACCTACCTCTACCTACCTACCTACCTTATTGTAGAAACTGACCTTGACCACCTAAACTTTGACAGCACCATGTGGCATCTCTAAATTGGGACCTTAGCCTTTAATCTGTGCATTTGACATAGTAATTGTCCTCATGTTACACTTGACCCTTAACCTTATGACTAATGCTTGTTTTCAGCACGACAAGGTGAACGGTAAATGGCAGTTCATCTGTCATCATGGTCCCGATGAGTGCTACGGTAACAAGGTACCTACCTAATCTTAAATAATCATAGTACCTACCATAGAAGCACTTACCTGTAAGGGCTATAAGCCTCCCCCATAGATTTTTAGGAAGACCAATTATTATTTTGAAGCGCTCCTGGCTAGGCTTGCTTAGCCAATCTTCACCGATTATCTAAGTTAAGCAACGTTCTGTGCGGTCACTATTTGGATGGGTGACCGTTTGTGGCATTTACATCTGAGTGCTTCGGAGGGCACGTTAAACTGTCGGTCCCGGCTCTAGCAGTCGTTAAGCCACGACGGAGGACTTAAGGCGGCCTAAAAATTCCGTCACCAGAGTTGGCCACTAGCTCATTCGAGCTTGCTTGCTTATTTTGGGGCCTCGTCTTCCACTTGCTTCCCGCCCAGGATTACGGCTTGGAGGGTCTGCCAGCGACTAAGCGAGTGTTTTCTGGCAATTTGGAGCGTATGCTCAAAGTTCGACCTACGCTGTTGTGGTTTGCATGCCCCTTCTATCTATTATTCTATATTCCGTGGCTTTCCCTCTCAAATCCGGTATTGGACAGACCCTGACCTTATTAAATTCTCTTCTTACCCTCTAATGCAAAAGGCTCAAATTTAGTACCTACGTAATATTTCAGATCCAGTCGTGCATCCTGAAGGACAATAAACTCCAGGACACGGATAAGATGGACCTCGTCATCTGCCTCATGGGACAGGCCAACCCCGACAAGTCTTTGGATACGGTGAGTGACCTTGTACTAATTGAATCAGCCAATAAGAATTTAGTAGTGTCACGGGGAAGTAAAGTTTCCGTTCACTCTATTAGTAGTGCCAGTATTATTATGATCTGTGGTAGTGCCAAGCGGTAGTGCCTAAGAAAAATAAAGGATATTTTACCTACTCAGTTTAATTTTCTTTGTAACACCAGACTTTGAATTTATCTTTGAAGTTCTGACGACTTTCCAGTTAATTTTTGGGAAATTATAGGTACCTAGTTATAGCCTTATGTAGGTTAGTAATATCTAGTATAGTATTATATGATTTGTGGTAATATGTAGGTACGTGGTATAGTGTAATTTTTCTAAGCCAACCTAATTTGACAGCACTAAAAATGTTGCCTTCCCTTTGTTATAAACTATAACGACACAGACAGTCAAATTACATTGACAGGCGTCATGGCTCAGTCGGTACGGTAGTAGTGCCTATGTACCTACACCTCAACAAATTGCTGTGCCCTAACAGGGTTTATGTTTGCTACACTACTTTTGTACAACATCTTTATAACAACATAAGTGCAATAAACGATTTGAATTTGAATTTAGTAGTTCTGCCTTCCGTGCTGTGAGTCGTGGGTTCGATCCCCACCGAGAATAAACATTTATGTGTGACAAATATAGATGTTTGTTCGGTGTCTGGGTGTTACTATATGTACCTACCATATGTATTTATAAAAAGAAAAGTTTTTGTATTCTATCAGCAATTTAGTTCCCATAGTACAAGCTCTGCTTAGTTTGGGACTAGAGAGCGTTGTGTGATGTCCAATTTTATACAAAATATAAATAAATAAATATTAGGTAAAGTTAAATTAGGTACTTACCTAGTTTAGAAAAATACACCAACAGAATCGACACCAATAGGTACCTACCTACTTCTAATCATGTTATCTTCCAGTGCCTTACCCAAGTGAACAAGCTGTACGAATCTGACAAGCTGAAGCGTTGCGCGGCCGCCGAGCAAGGAGACAACTTACTTGCCGCGTACGGCGATAAGAGCGACCGTGTACAGAGGCCGCTGGCGTTTGTACCCACCATAGTTATCAATGAGGTACGACATCAATCATTACTCATCATCAATCCTTAGCAGTCGATAAGCAAGCTCGTATGAGCTAGTGGCCAACTCTGGTGACGGAGTTTTTAGGCTGCCTTAGGGCCTCCGTCGTGGCTTAACGACTGCTAGAGCCGGGACCGACAGTTTAACGTGCCCTCCGAAGCACGGAAGCGCTCAGATGTAAATGCCACTAACGGTCACCCATCCAAATAGTGACCGCGCAGTACGTCGCTTAACTTAGAGATTATCGGTTATGGCGAAGGGTATAGCCAGACAACCTTCTCGCTCGCACATTTCAACATTTTTGAAGATATAATATAGCTTAATGTAATTATGTGAAATTGCAGAGCTTCAGGGTCGATAGAATAACAATGCAAAGGTTCAGTAAAAATAACACATTGATCCAAACAAGTTTTCTAAATAAAAAATGTGCACTTTAATTTATCGCATTGGTACAAGTTTTTTGGTCGGAAAACTTGTTCCTTAGTTTTGGTTGGTCAACGTCAAACAGTGGAGTAGTTACCCTTCCACGTTTGTATGGAAAGGTTCAAATTGTTACCACCGGTAAAAAGTTTCCGTTATTTACAGAAATATGACCAAGCAGTACAAGACGAAGCATTTGTCAACCTAAAGGACGTGGTCTGCCGCGCCGCTATCAACAAACCTGCTAACTGCTAGACTTCCACGCTATGGCCTTCGGCACACTTGACGGAAATTCCGTCGCCGAACTTCCGCGGGAGTCAATCCGGTACCATACGATCGTCCGCGACGGACGATCTTCCGCGTAGTGTGCCCACAATTTATAATTTATATGCACTACTAGGTGTGCCCGCGACTTCGTCCGCGTGGAATAGTGTCTTTGGGTAGCATAGCTTTTACAAACCTTGATTTTATACCGAATCAACAGCTTAAAAATAAGTTTCAAGCTTCTAGCTCAATGACGATACTTACATACAACTTTCATCCCCCCCCCCCTTTAAACCCCTTCCAACACTTTTTTCGCATTAAAAAGTAGCCTATGTCCTTTTTCAGGCTCTAGACTATCTGTGTACCAAATTTCGTTTAAATCGGTTCGGTAGTTTTGGCGTGAAAGCGCGACAGACAGACAGAGTTACTTTCGCATCTATACAAATATTATAAAGAGGAAAGGTTTGATTTTTTGTTTGTTTGTTTGTTTGTATGAATTGAATAGGCTCCGAAACTACTGGACCGATTAAAAAAATTCTTTTACCATTAGAATCCTACATTATCCCTGATGAACATAGGCTATATTTTATCCCGGAATTCCCACGGGAACGGGAATTACGCGGGTGAAACCGCGAGGCGCTGCTAGTTTATAATATTAGTAAGGATAACATGACATGTATTGACGTCGGGAAAGGTCCACGACGAAATTTCCGTCAAGTGTGCAGGAGCCCTACATCTAGATCAGCGGAGTTAGGGCGAGATATTTGTCTACTCGTTCTGTCAAAATTAAAGAATTTTCCATTTTGTGGATCTGCACAATACCTAGATCTAACTGGAATTAATCTAACCACGCTAATTCTGCATTACTTAAGGCAGAATTTAAAAACCTAACGCTCCTTAAATTAAGTTCATGCTTAAATTATTGCAATCTCTTACAAATGAGTAATGTGAAACAGAGGCAGAGCAATTTTAAGTGGTGTTTAAATTTTAGTGACTTTTCAGTATTCGGCACTAAGTGTAAGTAGTTAAAAACTTCATCCGTACTGTGAAAAGTATTAACAAACACGAAAGTTACTATTTTTGGGGTTGCCCTGTCCATTCAATTGCAGTCTTAGCGTGGTCAAACTCTAGTTACTTTTTGGTCTGCCACTATACAATACACCTATCTTATCAGTCGCACTCAGAGTCATACGTTAAAAGATAAGCGTAATATGACGAATAGACACACCGCTAACTTTGAGTATTACTTATGTAAGTTACATTTCTGAGTGTTATCGGAGGTTTATAAGGCAGCTAATATTAATCTATGATATATATAAGTACAATAACTAATGCACGTACATACTCATAACGAATTTAATTCTGACAATATTTTAAGATTTATAGTGTTCTACGAATAAAAATATTTTTTTAAATAAATATTTAGTACTTATTATTGTTTCCTTTAAAACTCCCTCTGCCTATCCTCAAAATAGTTTTATGTCCCGCTTCGAGAATAGAACCCGCACTAAAAAACAGAAACTTTCACAAATAAATCTATATTTACAAATCTTCATAATTTTAGTAGATTACTAATTATATTATTATTTTACAAAAATCGACTACTAACGTAGTATAAACTAAACTTAATAGTAAAATGGCTAAGGTTAGGTGCACTACAAGGAATTTTACTGTCCGGTAGTCCGATTTGTTACGGACCAGTGTGGCATAAAAAAACGGATGATTGACTTGTGCACTGCAAGGAACTTTACTGTCCGGCATGCGGCAGTCCGATTTTTAGTCTTTACTCGCCCCCCTCTCCCGCGCCCGCCCCGCCTGAATATCATCATGAATATCATGAATATCGCGGACGCAGCAGTGCACAAGCGTATACACGTTTTTCATTGCTGTCATCTCGGACCGGAATGGGGAAAAGTAAAATGTCGGACGGTAAAATGACGTATAGTGCACAAACTAGTATATAAATTTATGAAGTGCCCTAACGGGCCGTAAAAAATCCGACTGCCGGACAGTAAAATTCCTTGTAGTGCACGCCCTTATGGTACAGAACATGCTGAAACTGGATTGCAGTAAAAAAAATATTCTAATCATGATCTTTATATTTTTGATATTATTTTTTTGCTAGTTGAAACTTTGGTCTCGCGATCGTAATACCGCGTGCACACTACGCCCATGCCGCTGCCGGAATGTATGGCGCATCAATGCCGCGGACTTATTGCCACCGCAACATCGCCTTTATTCTCACTAAGCGGCATACATGCCGGCAGCGGCATGGGCATAGTGTGCACGCGGTATAACGCACCACGCAGCGGTATGCAGCATGCAGCGTCGGACACATAATCGTTCTAATTCTAATTCGTCGTGGGGGAATAAGATCTGCACTGACGTCCCGCGTTGGGGTGTATTGTGCATTGTCCCCCTGCTGACCTCACCCCAACCAGCCCAACTCCTTGAAGTAACGGAGTAGGACTTTGGGTTGATGACAGTAATGTTCCAGCATCCCCGATGGTGTTGTGGATGCCGAGGAGTGAGACCCGATCAGCTCCTGCAGTCCCGTTTTGGATCTGGCTTCAGCTGTGGCAGAGCAATGTAGCAAGACATGCTCTACTGTTTCTTTTTCCTGTACATAATCGTATGGACAACGTCTTTTGTTCCGTCGCAGTCTGCGTCAGCGGCGAAAAGCCAACGCGGTACTCTGCGTTGAGCCGCACACCGCAGCGTTGTGCGTTACGATCGCCGAAGCGCTGCTTGAGAGAGTAATAACATAAGAAGCAAATGATTCCCGCTGCATTATTATGACAGACAGGCGTCATGGCTCAGTCGGTAGTAGCTCTGCCTTCCGTGCTGTGGGTCGTGGGTTCGATCCCCACCGAGAACAAACATTTGTGTGTGGCAAACATAGATGTTTGTTCTGTGTCTGGGTGTTACTATGTATTATAATAAGTATGTATTTACAAAAAAAATGTATGTATGTATTCTATCAGTTATCTAGTTCCCATCGTACAAGCTTTGCTTAGTTTGGGACTAGAAGACATTGTGTTAAGTGTCCGTGAATATTTATTTATATTTATTTATTTTTACATTTTTTTAAACTGCATTGGAAGTAACAAACAAAGTTCCATCATTGCAAAATGTGGGACCAGCGGGCCTAAGATGCGCACCGCGAGATATTTGTCATGTCGTTCTGTCAAAATGTAAGCATTTTGTACCAGCTTAGGAACTATTGCATTATCTGTGGTAATGTTGTCGAGAAACCGCGCCTTTGAATTTTCAACTTTTGACATTTCTGCATGACTATTATCTCGTCCTCAGAGAGGTACGACGACTAACAAGTGTCAAAAGTGTACATTATGGCGCGTTTTGTCGACAACATTAGGTACCACAGTTTTAACTGTGGTACCTAATGTTGTCAAAATGTAAGCATTTTGTACCAGTTTATATTTGCTAATTAATTTTATTGCTAATGCAATAGTTCCTAAACTGGTACAAAATGCTTACATTTTGACAGAACGACATGACAAATATCTCGCGGTGCGCATCTTAGGCCCACTGGGCTCCATTTAATTTGCCCCAGACCCTTTAGAGTGACGTTTCAGTATTCGGGCGTCAGGTATGAATATTTAAAATGACTTTATGACAGCACGAAAAATAACCTACAATACTATACAAACAAGATTTTTTATATTATTCAAAACCGTTATTAGAAGTAAGGTGAACAATTTTCTGATTTGAAATTCCACGCCCGCGGCTTTGCTCGCGTCTCTAGCCAGCCAGGTCACGAAATATACCTATTTATTCGACAACTTTCATCCAAATCGGTCGAGCCGTAGTTGTTACGACACAACGTACATTTCACTTACTTTTCTATACGTCACTCATGTATATTAATTGTGTTAGCTGTCAGCTGTTTATAGCTTACTTTTGTTATTTTTAGTCATCTCTATAAACATCTGATAACTAACAATTGCTAATCGGGCGGTTCAATTTTCCATTTTATAATATTAGTAATTCTGTTTGTACAGAGTTTAGACTTTTAACATTGTAAAACCCCGATTTTGAATAGATTTTGGAAGAAATATACACGTTGTAACATAATTACCCTATAAGTTCGAAAGTTTTTTTTTTTTTATTATGCCATAGCTGGCAGACGAGCAGGCGGGCCACCTGATGGAAAGTGGTCACCGCCGCCCATGAACACCTTCTCTCTTGAACCTTCTCTTCTCTCTTCTTTCTGATTCTTGAGATTTAGAAGTTTTTCATTCATGAAATGAGCTCGTAACTTTTATTTAAAATGTACCTACACACAGCTAGCGTGTGCGTGCGGCGCGGTAGGATGGTACCTACGTGTGCATGCGTGTGTACGGGTTTACGCAAATAGTAAACAAACATTTAGGGTGGTCACAAATTTCCAAAATAATAAAAGTTGTAATTTTGTGTGAAAATTTCAATGACTATTGACCCTTTGCACATGTCCAAGCACTTAGGTGGTCGGTCTGATTACGGCCCCCCTGGGCTTATAGGGTAATTATGTTACACCTTGTATAAATATATTAGCGTTGAAAAAGAAACTGTTTCTTTTTTATATAGTAAGTAGGTAAGAGGATGTACACACGGCGACAGATCAACCTATAGTAGGTGCCAAATTACACCGCAATACAGGTCATTCACCCACCGTCACCACGATGTCGCAAAATTCAATTTATGAATGGCTAATTCTGTCGCTTTCCATACAAACCTGTCGCTAAGACGGTAATCGCTCGAATCTCGTAGTACTGTTTGTTTACCATACATAAATTGAATTTTGCGACATCGAGGTGAAGGTGGGTGAATGACCTGTATTGCTGTGTTTTTTGGCACCTACTATAGACTGTTTGGACTTTGAACAATTAGATTCAACGATTCTCTGCATTGTTTAGAACGTAGTTATGGTCTAGCATAAAGTGTAGCCGTATGTAATAGGTACCTAGGTACAGAATCAAAGTACCTACCTATACTTATAGGTTGTTTAAAAAAACTTAGGCCCATACATCTATTGAAGATGATTTATACAGCGTCAGAAGGCAACCTATGCCTACACTTAACGGGACACTGTAGTGCCTGGGACGTATAGTATAATGATTTGTCAGTAGTGTAAACAACTACTGAACTGTAAAATTTTTAGTATACCATCAGTATTTAGCCAGTAATACTATAGTTTTAATTCATGGTAAGGGAATAAGGCCGTGCTCACTTTTGATACGATTTCATCCGAATTTGATTCGTACGACTACGCACGAATGATACCGACCTTCCAAGGACTATGGGAGCGCTCACACTGCATGCGATCAGTCGTACGTATTCGTACGTTTACTTACGACGTCCGAATACAATCCCAACTTGTTGGGATTTATCACGCAGTCGTAACTATTTGACGGAGAAAAACGTATTCAGTTTGAGCACTCACGTACGTTTACGTACGAAAAAATTCGTGTCCAAAGTGAGCACGGTCTAAGATCTGAACTGACGTCCCACGTTGGGTAATATTGTGCACTGTCCCCTTGCTGACCTCCAAGCCAGCTTAACTATTTAAAGTAACAGAGAAGAACTTTATTTTGTTGGCAGCAATGTTCTAACACCCCGATTTATTTATTTAAGATACAGTTTAGGCTTACAGTACCTACCGGACCAAAGCGCCTAAATCTTAAAGAGCAACCGATGGTGTTGTGTCCATGCAACCGGTAATTCTCGGTATCGAAATTACCGGGAATTAACGGTACTTTCGGGTCCAGTACCGGCCGAAAATTACCGGTACTGAGGATGGTACTGCATACCCTAATTGTGACACAAGTTGTATATTCGTCTGAATTTACCGAGCTACCCTTTATGCTTATGCACAGTATTTCTATGTATTTTCAGCGTGCGTTTACTGCCTGATGTATACCCACACACACCGCACAAAAACTTTTCACACATTTCACTGCACGTGTTCTGATGCTCTAGTAGCGCTTTTTTCGAGTCCAATTCAAGTCCACACGCACCACAATTGTACATATTCGGATCAAAATCGTGAGTTTTAAGATGATACATCAAACTCATGTTATACTTTGACCGGTAACTACACAACGGGCACTTAAACCTTTTATCGTTCAAATGTTTCTTTTGATGTCGATGGAGTTGGGACTTACTAGACGTAGTGAAACCACATTCTTTGCATATTTGAAACACTTTTGTTGGTTGACTTTGATTTTGATCGTCTGTCCGATGGCTTCTGACATGTTTCTGGTGGGCGGAGTCAGTTGGACTGACGTGTTGACAACGAGTGCAGTAAAAGTCTGTCCCTCCAACAAGAATATCTTTTATATTTTCCGGTTTCTTCTTGCGTTTTTTCGCTTTTTTCTCGCGTTTAATGAGTTTTTGTAATGGTAGATCGTCTTCGTCCGTCTCATCGGAGACTGAGAGTGTGTCTATGTGGGGTTCTTGCAGTATGACATCATCTTCATCGCTGGAGGTGAGCAATGAAATGGGGTCCACTGGTTTCACCGATTTAACTGTTTTCTTTGCAATTCTGTAATGATAAAAATGAAATTAGTAGGTTTTATTTTGAAACCATGTAAGTAAGTAGGTACTTATATAAAATTATGGTAACAATGATATCTTAAACTATTCTAGAGGATCTTGACAAGGTAAAGTCAGGCAAACCTAAGTCTGCAATGAAATAAATGGGCAACACCAAAAAAATTTTAAAAACGGTTGTTGTGTCATAAAACTCTTAATTGAGATCACGCGCCGGAAAGTGTAACGTAGGAAATTAGGATTCCCGCAAAAAATAATAAAATATTTTTCCTTGTAAATATTTTTAGACATATCACACAACGCTCTCTAGTACAAGCTTGGCTTAGTTTGGGTCTCTACCCAAACTAAGCCAAGCTTGTACTATGGGAACTAGACTGCTGATAGAATACTTATAAATATACATTTTTACTTTCTTTAAATACTTTAAAATTTTCTAATACTTGTAAGTTTTGCATCAAGCAAGATCATATTTTGGTCATCCATTAGCTGATGTTGTTAGATGCAAAACCGCAACATTTAGGCTGTGTCCACAGTAGGCAAACTGTGAGCGGCCGACTGAGTGAGCCGCAAATTTGTGGCGAACTGAAATTTGAGTTAGCTGCAAACTCTGATCAATTTTCGTGCGTCGCAAGCAAACTGTTATGAGTTAACCGCTTACTGAGACAGTCGGCGCACGTAACGCTGCAAACTGCGTAAAGTGAACACCAAACAGCAAACTGTGGACACTCCGTTTCAAATATATGGAAGGGCGTACTAAACCGATACGCCGCAAACTCAGTAAGCCGCTAACAGTTTGCCTACTGTGGACACAGCCTAATTTCTTACTAAACTTATTTAGAGTCCTTTCCATGAAAGAAGTCCCGCAGACGCGGCGCTGTAGTCGACCCTAAGTATTATTTCTCGGTAAAATTTAGTTTTAAAATTTAGTTCCGGAAATTTCCGCGGGACTTCTTTCATGAAAAGGACTCTATCATCTATTTATGTCAAGCACCATCAGTATTCCATCAAGCCCCTTCAGTTTTTCATTACCCACAACCAGCAACAAGAGCGGTCAGTTTTTTCATCATGCAGCTTTTTTTGTTACTCACGTGACTTCCCCAACGACCACATCATCATCATCGTCGTCATCGTCATCCAGGTCGATCTGTTCGCAGCACGCTTCGTCTTCGGCACGAGCTTGCAGCATGAGGGTTGGATCGATGTCGCATTGCACGCTCTCCACCACCATCAGGCAATCATTTTGCTGTTCCGGTGGACCATCTGCGTTGTCTGGAAGAAAATATATAATAATAAGACATTTATTTGACAAACTAGCTGATACCCGCGACTTCGTACGCGTGCTAAACCAAAATATCTGTCAATCAGCATATGATGAACCTCGTGCCAAAGGATTCTTTTGGCTGTATCTAAGAATCCACGTCTTTGATTTCAATCATACATAGCCTATGTTTTAATCCGGAAAAAAGGCTTTTATCAAGTCAAAAAAGTTTCATTGAAATTGATCCAGTAGCTAAGGCGTGATTCGCAAACAAACAAACAAACAGACAAACTCGATTTTCGGAATCAGAATCATTTATTTAGTAGATCTGCATGTTTAATTTTAGTTTTTGGCTTTTTTGCAGTTTTTAATAGTACAGAAGATAAGGTAGAGTAGGTACAAAGAGAATACACTAAAAAGAAAAGGTAAAGAGTAGTAGAGATAGTACAGTAACATGTAGAGATAACAGATGAGCAATAATAATAATAATAATAACATATAAAACGGAAAAAAAAGATTGAATAAAATTCATGCCAAATAACACCGCAATACAAATCATTCACCCACCTTCACCACGATGACGCAAAATTCAATATATGAATGGTTAATTACTTATATGTATGAACGCTTTCCATACAAACCTGTCGATAAGACGGTAATCGCTCGAATCTCGTAGTACTGTTTGTTTACCATACATAAGTTGAATTTTGCGACATCGTGGTGAAGGTGGATGAATGAACTGTATTGCGGTGTTATTTGGCACCTACTATATAGCTATAACGAAACAATTACAGGCGTCATGGCTCAGTCGGTAGTAGCTCTGCCTTCCGTGCTGTGGGTCGTGGGATGACAAACATAGATGTTTGTTCTGTGTCTGGGTGTTACTATGCATTGTAAGTACATATGTATTTAAAAAAAAAGTATATAAGTATTATATCAGCAATCTAGTTTTCATAGTACAAGCTCTGCTTAGTTTGGGACTAGAGAGCGTTGTGTGTAATGTCCAAGAATATTTATTATTTATTATTTAATTACGACACTAAAATGAAGGGTGGAACCCCTGAGATACTGTTATTCTTTAGTGAACTAGGGCCGGGAGCCGGGACAGAGGCATGATCGGGTTCACACTATGCTCATACCAACTTCTCTGCCGACTGCGACTGAGTGTCACTGAAGCGCTCGTGGCGTAGCTTACTTAGTCAATCTTAACCGATAATATAAACTAAGCAACGTTCTGTGCGGTCACTATTTGGATGGGTGACCGTTTAGTGGCGTTTACATCTGAGCGCTTCCGTGCTTCGGAGGGCACGTTAAACTGGCGGTCCCGGCTCTAGCAGTCGTTATGCCACGACAGAGGCCTTAAGGCGGCCTAAAAACTCCGTCACCAGAGTTGGCCACTAGCTCATACGAGCTTGCTTGCTTGCGACTGAGTGTGCACTGTGCACGCACCATAATGATTGGATTCTTACCTTGTCCGACAGACAGTTCGATGAAGACAGGGATGTGTGGTTCAACAGTTAACTCTTCGACAGCGTCATTGGGTTCAATGACATCTTCTATGGGCTCTATGGTGTCCGTCATTGCAGCTACCTGGAATTTATTTTATTTTATTTTTTCAAAGAATGGGTACCCAACACAGGTTTACACAAAACCAATCAAAGTAAATTTAAATAAAAAATAAATATTTACTATTATAAAACTGTAAAAAAATTTAAACATATGCTATATTTTATTGAAATGATAGACGTGGATTCTTAGACACAGCTAAACCTTTCTAAACCAAAAGACGCCTTGGGCACGAGGTTCATTGTATACTGGTTGACAGATATTTTGGTGGAAAGTTTCGCACGGGTACGAAGTCGCGGGTATCAGCTAGTAAATGATAAATAAATACTCTTGGACATTTTCACACAACGCCCTCTAGTACCAAATTAAGCAAACCTTGTACTATGGTTATTGTACTTGTACGTCCGAAAGCGCGATGGGTCGATGATATCGTAAAGGTCGCAGGAAACACCTGGTTGCGGTACGCACAAGACAGAGAAGGCTGGCATAACATGAAGGAGGCCTATACCCAGCAGTGGGTGATACCGGGCTGAGATGATGATGATGATGATGTACTATGGAAACTAGATTGCTGATAGAATACTGATTTCTTAGGTGGGTAATTTTTTAGGTCATTTTTTTGCACCTTGGGTTACATTGTTCGAGTTTAAGTAAGGATTCCTATTTTTTTTTAAATATATTATATTCTATTTCACCCGGGGATAGTGTAGCTTCCCAACGGTGAAAGAATTTTTCAAATCGGTCCAGTAGTTTCGGAGACTGTTCAATGCAAACCAATAATCTATCTTCTTTATAATTATTAGTATAGAAATACCTGTCTTTCTGTCTTCATGTTTGCGATCTGATAGTTAGGTAGATGCTCTTCGAGATCTTCTAATATTGGAGGAGGGGGGAGGTCACTGGAAATAAAAAAAGATAAAAATACACACTCAGCACACTCAAATTCAATATCTCTTGATACTATCAGGATCTGTCTGGTGCTGACAAATTCGTTGATTCGCTGAATTATAATTTGTGGCATATTTTAATTGTAACTTGTCAGATTTTGATGGTATAAAAAGATAGTCAATCAGAGGCTATTTGTATTGACGTGCAAGAGTAGAAAGTAAGTAGAAATCAGGCAATTTCCTTACTTTCCTCTTGATATTTACAGGTCGCGGGTAAAAAAATCAACTTTCATATTTCTTCGCAAGTTAAATGTCAATTAATTTAATTATCTATCCATTGGTGTAAACCGAATATATAAATAACATCAGCTTTAAAAGGAAATTAAGATTTATTTTTGTTTTAGTGATGTTTTCTTTGATTTGTGAACTATTGTAAACACGTTTATTAAACACTAGTTGTCGCCCGCGGCTTTGTTGGCGTACGCATTATTTGGTTAAAGTCTTTGATCCTAAGTTTAGACCCTTTAGGGTGCGACTCTTCAAAATTCCTTTCTTAGTGCACCCCTCCACTATATAAGGATACTACCCTCCAAATTTCATACTTCTAGGGCTTATAGTTTAGGCTGTGCGTTGATTCTCAGTCAGCTTCAAAAGAGTTTTATATATATTGATGATTGATAACGATTTATTTACGGGCCAATAACCTGTTTTATTGTTTTTAGATGAAGAAGACAATGTACCTTCTTGGTTGTATTCCTTGGAAGAAAGACGAATAGCTTCGGAAGAGCGATTGGCGAACGCCGTGGTCGGAATGGCATGTTATATATTTAGAAGATTTGAAATAGGCAATTTGAAGATAAAACTATACAGTATAATGTAGACTTTTCAGTTACTTTCTACTTGCTCTAGTAATCGAGGCTATAGCATCTTTACATAGGGAAAAATAGCTTGGTTTGGAGAAAACCGCCTTAAGTAGGTACTTAAGGCGGTTTTCTCCAAACCAAGCAAGTAGAAAGTAACTGAAAAGTCTACATTACAACAGGTACCTACCTGTTAATACTATCACTGTTGCTATCTTCACTCACGTGTCCATTGGCCGGTTTCGGTCTCATCGGCACCCATTTTTTTTTCACTTTTTTATTCAACACTTTATCTGCGTGTCTCTTCTTACTAACTTTTTTAGTATTATTCTGTCCGTTATCATTATTCTTTTCAGTATCATTATTCTTTTCATTATCATTATTCTTTTCATTATCATTATTTGTTTCTTTTTCATTATGTCCGTTTTCTCTGCTGTAAAGAGAAAGAAAACTCATTTAGGAAAATATTTTCAATATCCTAAGAAGAGTAGGTGTTTTTTTTTTAATTTCTAAGTTTTGGACTTAAAGTTAAATTAAAAAATAAAAGTATAATCTACCTAAAACATAACACAAATGTATGATGGATGAAATATATGAACATAGATGTTTGTTCTGTATATACAACTACCTACGAGTTTACAAAAATAATTAAGCAAGTATATAGGTACTATTATATATAATCTGGTTTCCATAGTACAAGTAGTTCGGGGCTAGATGGCGCTGTCAGAAAGAAGGACTAAAATGTATTACCTGGGACTATGTTTTTCACCATCACTTGGTACTTTTTCATTTACATTATCATTATCGTTATTTACATTTCCGTTATGGTTATCGTTATTAGATTCGGTGCTGTTCTGGGACTCTTCAGTGTTACTTTCTGCAGCTAAGGGGTCTTTAAGCGGATTTGGAGTTTTTCCCTGAAAAAGAAAGACGGGATTTAGTTGTGTGTTCCTAAATGGCAAGATATGGCCAAAGGTGTATTTACCTCAACCAAAAGTGTTATTACCTCCCCAAAAGTGTCATTACCTCCTCAAAAATGTCATTACGTGCCCCAAAAGTGTTTTATTACCTCCCTAAAAGTGTAATTTCCTAATCCAAAAGTGTCATTACCTATCCAAAAATGTCATAACCTGCCCCAAAAGTGTTATTACCTCCCCAAAAGTGTAATTACCTGCTCCAAAAGTGTCGTTACCTTTCCAAAAATGTCATAACCTGTCCCAAAAGTGTTATTACCTCCCCAAAAGTGTAATTACTTGTCCCAAAAGTGTCATTACCTTTCCAAAAATGTCATAATCTGCCCCAAAAGTGTCATTACCTCCCCAAAAGTATCATTACCTCACCAAAAGTGACATTACGTCACCAAAAGTGACTGTACCTCCCCAATTAGTATCTTTATCTCTCCAAAAAGTGTCTAAACCTCCCCAAAACGGTTTCACAACTCACCCCAGACAAACACAGTGTGGGCATTGCCTTCCCCCTTAGTCGCACCCTGCCCCGCACATGCGCGTACTCATGCGGCGCGAAGTGACGCGAGCACAGCCGCGCGCCCGACCACTTGTCGCATCCGATCGCGTCTAGCCATCGCTTGCGGAGTAACCGACTTGTTGGAAAGCTGTAATACAATAAAATTTTGTCTAAATAATCCACCAGGTATACTAAACACATTCGCAAACACTTTAAAGGGTTAGTTAGTAACAATCCTACTAATATTATAAACGCGAAAGTTTGTATGGATGGATGGATGTACGAAGTCGCGGGCGGCACCTAGTAAAAAATATGTTCTATTTATCCAAAACTGCACAAGCAATGAGCGTTTCCATACATTAAAACTACTACTATTAATAAGCAAGTAAGCTCGTATGAGTTAGTTACCAACTCTGCTGACGGAGTTTTTAGGCCGCCTTAAGGCCTCCGTCATGGCTTAACGACTGCTAGAGCCTGGACCAACCGTTTAACGTTCCGAAGCACGGAAGCGCTCAGATGTAAATGCCAATAACGGTCGCTTAACTTAGATAAACGGTGAAGATTGACTGAGCAAGTTACGCCACGAGCGCTTCTATCAGGGTTAGGGTAAGGGTAAGGGCAAGGGTAAGTGTAAGGATTATCAGGGTAAGGGTTAGGTATCTTATCAGGCTCCTTGTTCTATCAATAATTGCCATATATCAATAATTAAAAAAAAAAAGAACAAGCTATAGTAGGGGCCAAATAACACCGCAATACAGGTCATTCACCCACCTTCACCACGATGTCGCAAAATTCAATTTATGTATGGTAAACAGACAGTACTAACGAGATTCGAGGGATTACCGTCTTAGCGACCGGTTTGTATGGTAAGCGACAGAATTAGCCATTCATAAATTGAATTTTGCGACATCGTGGTGAAGGTGGGTGAATGGCCTGTATTGCGGTGTTATTTGGCACCTACTATAGCTCATACGAGCTTGCTTGCTTATTTTGGGACCTCGTCTTCCACTGGCTTCCCGCCCAGAATTACTGCTTGCTTTTCTAGCAATTTGGAGCGTATGCTCAAAGTTCGACCTACGCTGTTGTGGTTTGCATGCCCCTTCTATCTATTATTCTGTATTCCGTGGTTTTCCCTCTCAAATCCGGTATTGAACAGATCCCAGTGTGGATAGTTTTAGGTACTTACTCGAAATAGACGACATCTTTGTCTGATGAAGGATCACATCCTTCAATACAACATTTATCCATGGTTTATAGTTCTGATAAACTATACATAACACTGAAATAAACAAAGTTAAATAAATAAATAAATATTCACGGACACAACGCCTTCTAGTCCCAAACTAAGCAAAGCTTGTACTATAGAAACTAGATGGCAGATAGAATACATACATACATTTTTTTTTTGTAAATACATACTTATAATACATAGAAGAAACACCCAGACACAGAACAAACATCTATGTTTACAACACAAATGTTTGTTCTCGGTGGGGATCGAACCCACGACCCACAGCACGGAAGGCAGAGCTACTTCCGACTGAGCCATGACGCCTGTCAGTTACATTTGTGTTAAGTACTATCACTACATAGTATAAAGCAAAGTCGCTTCCCGCGTCTGTCCTAATGTCTGTATGTATGCTTAAATCTTTAAAACTACACAACGGATTTTAATGCAGTTTTTTTTAATAGATAGAGTGATTCAAGAGGAAGGTTTATATGTATAATACATCATCATCATCACTGCATTGCACCCGTGCGAAGCCGGCGCGGGTCGCTAGTCTATACATCTATACATCTATACAAATATTATAAAGAGGAAAGGTTTGATTTTTTGTTTGTTTGTTTGTTTGTATGAATTGAATAGGCTCCGAAACTACTGGACCGATTAAAAAAATTCTTTTACCATTAGAATCCTACATTATCCCTGATGAACATAGGCTATATTTTATCCCGGAATTCCCACGGGAACGGGAATTACGCGGGTGAAACCGCGAGGCGCTGCTAGTAATATTATAAACGCAAAAGTTTGTATATATGTATGTTTGTTACTCTTTCACGCAAAAACTACTGATCCGATTTGGATGAAACTTGGAATATATATTGTCTGTGACATGGATTAACACATGGGCTACTTTTTTATCCCGGAAAATCAACGGGATCCAACGGGATGAGAACGAAGTCGTGTGCGAAGCTAGTGTATTATAAATATGTATTTAGAAAAAAATATTTAAGTATATAGGGTGTTACTATGTATTATTTTATTTTTATTTTTTTAATTTATTTATTTATAGACGAGCAGCTTTCGCTGATGTGTCTACGTCAGTGTTAAAATTTTGTTGCAATTATAGTCTCTTATGTTTGGTAAATTCTTTTGAGCACTGATTTATTTGTTCGAAGCCAGATGTCTAGTTTGTTTTTCAATGCATTTTAAGTATAAAAGCAAGTTCGTATGAGCTAGTGGCCAACTCTGGTGACGGAGTTTTTAGGCTGCCTTAGGGCCTCCGTCGTGGCTTAACGACTGCTAGAGCCAGGACTGACAGTTTGACATGCCCTCCGAAGCACGGAATTAAGTATGTGTATTCATTTTAAGTATATGTAAGTATTATTAGTATGTATTTACAAAGAAAAGCAAATTCTATCAGCAAACTAGTTCCCATAGTACAAGTTCTGCTTAGTTTGGGACTAGAGAGTGTTGTGTTAAATGTCCATAAATATTATTTATTATTTTTATATTAGCCGGTGCATTACGCATACATGAGACTTCACAGTGGAATACCACACTGGACTTGGCAAAGGTAACGACTTAACATCAGGCGGGCCATCTGCATGTTCCCTGCGATATTACACAGTACTTTGTAAAATTAAAAAAACAATTAATACCTATCCCACAGTTGGGACTAGTCTTTAAAGTGGGGAAAACTTACTACGTATGTATGTTTGTATGAGTTAGAGGCCAACTTTAGTGATGGAGTTTTTAGGCCGCCTTAAGGCCTCTGTCATGGGTTAACGACTGCTAGAGCCGGGACCGACAGTTTAACGTGCCCTCCGAAGCATGGAAGCGCTCAGATGTAAATGAAACTAACAGACTTAAAACTTACTAGAAAACGGAGTTAAAATTAGAAATTCAATATTTCAACATTGACTTTTAAAACTATTAGAACTAGCTCAAAACTTTTATTTTGGGCGGCAACTTATCTCAGTCTGTACATACACTTGTCTAAGCAACCTTAGTTGATTACCTAATCATAGTCAAAAAGTATAATTTCACAAGGGTTTTAATTAATTTTTTAAATTATTAATCCCAAAAATATATTTTCAAAAATAATTTCAAAATTCGTATATCCGAAATGTATCCTAGTGTGAACGTGCACAATCCAATAACTGGTAGCGGCCTATTCTGGAAACTCGATATCGGAATCACAGCGATATAGTACATAGACCTTATTCTCATACACATAAGGGTCATTTTGCGTTATCAACAAAACCGATCTAGCGATACAAAAACGAGGCAATTTCGAGAATCAGGACGCGAAATAATTAATTCAACACGATAGAAAATCGATTATTTGCACAAAAATAAAGTTAGAAAATAGCTTTCCAATGTTTGTAAACAATGTTACAATGTTTTTGCCCGCGAAAACACCGCTAGGAAGGTTAGATACAACTAAATATTATTCATAAACTTACCTAAGTTTTTACGAAATAGAGCCTATTTCGACCACTGAGAACACGTTAGGATTGAAACTCATACACTACTTTCACACATATTTTGCGTAATAACGTAAATAATACGCTAAAATCTAATAAAACATGCAAGGACGAAAATATTTGGTTTGCTTGATTTTTTTCCTTTGCTAGTTTTTTTGTGACACTCTATAATTTTTGACAGACGAGATAGCTTCTGATATTGCCAGCTAAAAATACAAAATAACGTTGGATGCAGTCTTATTTCCTCTGGAACCGAATACCTACCTACCTTGTAAAATACTAAACTTATTAGCAGATCTGGAAAGCAATCTCGTCCAGTCTCATTACGAAATTAGATTTATCGGAAAACCGTCTATAAATCGTGTTTTGGGCTAAATTACGGATTTTCATAATACGTAACAGGGATTTAGCATCTTCACCGAGGTCATACTCAATTTCAATTTCAATTTATTCAATTTATTCATTCATAATAAAATACCATTACGGATTACTCCAAGGCGTACTAGTCTAGTTTCGAACTCGTTTCATAGTGAGACCGATTTAAATAATTAAAATGAAAATATTTTAAAAATTTATTAAATACTAAAATGTCAGCTGTTTTTTTCGAGTCAGTTCATAAGAAATAGATAGGTTTATTTAAGCAAAATTAAACAACAGAAAGGGCACGTATACGTACATCTAAAACACCACCACGTTTGGGTTGGCTGGCAGACAATGCTTTCAGCATTAAGTCCACCCTTTGTAACAAATTTATAATTTTGTGCAATAAAGTATTAAATAAAATAAAACTACGGCCAGATCTATCGATATGACAAGATGCCTAGCTTGGCAACATTGCAGCGTAGTGTTGTAGTTGACCTGCAGCATGCCTGCAGCAGACTAAATAACTATGTGGTGGTTTAGTCGATTATCTTTTTTATAGGTGTTGTTGGATTTTTCTAAAATAACATATCGACTATCTTTGTCATTTCTAGTCGTAGTCAAATGTTTTATTATAGTCGACGCATCGACTAGATTATACAATGAAGATTTGTTTGGTTCATTCTTTGCTCTTTCTAAACTGACTGTCATTTTTGTCTGTTTGTCAGTGTCACTGTCGAACAAGTTGAACAGAACAACAAAAAAGCAGAGAGAACAAACAAACAGCTGTTATTTTTGTGTTCATTTCATTACAAAAAATAAAAAGTCATAGGTAAATTAGGTAATTCTAAAGTACAAAATTAATTTGTGGCACTATACGTTCTTACTACTTACTATAAATTATCATGGCCACGAGTGCGTTAGAATATGTGAATCGATTGATCTCAAATTAGGGATGGCCTAGCTCACGAGCTGCGGCACTTAGGTGAGTAGTATCATCCACATAGTATAACACTTATATCCTGTACTAGGTGCCGCCCGCGACTTCGTTCGCGTCCCATTGGATCCGGTTAATTTTTCGGGATAAAAAGTAGCCTATGTGTTAATCCAGGTCACGGACAATAATATATTCCAAGTTTCATCCAAATCGGATCAGTAGTTTTTACGTGAAAGAGTAACAAACATCCATACTCACAAACCTTCGCGTTTATTAGGTAGGATAAACAATTCTATTATCTATGTAAGCAAGCTCGTAAAACCTACTGTAGGTAATAGGTACTTAGGTAAGGTTACCTACCTATGAGCTGAGCCTAGGGGTAGATTGGTAGGTACCTACAGCCATAGTACTTATACATAGATACCTGTTTACCTGTTACATAACTGTTTATTGTAGGTACCTACTATATATACGTACCTACCTAGAAAATGTTATTTTTATCAAAATTAAATTTAGTACCTTCATGGTGGGACCAAGGTGAAGGTAAACCAATCCATCATTCACTTTTGAATTTGAACGAACCATTTCACGCGTTACGCTTTATAAGCACCAAAAACCGTTCATTACTGAAAGTTTACGTTAGCATGTAGTAGGTACGTTTAGTACAATTAGCGGCTGTATTGTTTCAGACTATTTCCTGCTATTTCCCGCCAGTAGGTATTGAGCTGAGCGCGCGACAACTACAAATTATTTACTTACCAAAATGCCATTGCTAGCAGTTTTCGACTTTGATCGAACTATAGTTCTCGATGATTCGGATGCGACAATAATTCATAGATTGAGGGAGAAGCAGCCACCACCGGAATGGGAGGCCAGCAACCATGACTGGACACCTTATATGAGTGATGTGAGTATTAATTTTTTAACGAATACTCTCCTGTTATTTTAATCATCTGTTTTGTTTAATTTTATTGTAGTGTAGAACGCCTTGTCAGCGTAAAAATCTTAGAAAATAGCCAGAAGGCATTATTTCTTTTTGAATAATAACGATGAACCTAATATATGCGGGGGTGAAACGAGCATTTTACTAACGTATAGGAGTTAAATTTTCCTGTCGTTGTAGTTTCCTGTGGCTTTGATGCTTGGGTTTTTGTTATTAAGGCGCTTAATTATTTTTTTTTGGTTCAGTTAGCTGCTTAGTAAGCAGAAAGCCAAGCCCTGCATGTAACTGATATGGATAGTTCTTTTCTTTATATTATGATTACTTGGGATTCCCTCTGGCAGTGTCGGTACTCTATTACCTACCTAATTTACAAGTTTTTTTTTCTAGACCTAGCCTTCCAAGCATATTATTATGTATGTAAAACTATTGCGATCCCTTATATATTTCTGTCACGTAAAGTTCTTTCAAGCTTCGTCGTGAGGAACTGACATAATATTATTATAATAATATTCCCCTATTTCAGGCGTTTCAAAGTGATCCTGTGAATGCATTGTACTCTTTAACCTTTTGATTTCAGACAAGCTTTCCTTATCTTTATCCTAGCACATATTGCGTTGTTTGATGATCGTGGAATGATACCTATCGTAGATAACGCACGAGTAGCCTCCAGGCTCGTTAATACCTAATAGCTACTAATGTACACTGATAAGAGTTATTGCAAAACGTCATTGTGTAAGGAAATAACCATAACATCACCATAAAACACCACCATCATCATCATCATCATCTTCCCTTGTCATACAACATGTCTTCGTCTTCCACTCTCCTCTATCAGCCGCCATCTCGGTGTTCACTCCTTTCTTACTCATATCTTCTTTCACACAGTCCATCCATCTTTTCTTTGGCCTACCTCTACTTCTACATCCGTGCACATTCATAAAACACCACCATCGATTTATAGAATATAGTGATCGGTGTGGAAGTTAAATTTAACAAAGCTGGTAGGTTAGGTAGGTAAGGTACGTAAGAGAATGGACAAACAATATAAATTTGTATTGTTTGTCCATGGTAATTGGTTCGCAGAAGGCAAGAGTAGGGTGATTGGAAAACTTAATGGACCGTCAATATTGAAAAGATCTTGGAATGTGAATGAAGAAAGTCCGTTCCTTCTAGAAACTCACATCCAGCTGGATTTATTCACACTCATTTGATGATGAATAATAGCACAAGAGGACGATGACTTGTCTTTACCATCGTCACAGTCGCAAGACAATGAAATTACCGTCGTGATTTTCAATTTACACCTCACGAATGTCATTTTCGTTAAGTTTGTTGTGATTCAAGTTAATTTGTGCAAGTTAGGTAGGCAGTGCGAAAAGGTTACAATCACGGAATAGTAGATCTACCTACTTTGTAGATTAATAACATCGAGCTGGCAGAATTACCTACCATCTTTTCTGAAAAAACTACACCTACTATAGCTTACGAATTAAGTGTCAGTTTCTCGCGACTAGGTTTTCCAGATGTAAATTAGATAAAAGAGGCCCCAAATGGGTCTAAAAAGGAGGATTTTCTGTAAAAAAGGAGGACATTATACCTATTACCGTAGTAACTTTTTTGAAAAAAACGTTATTCCTTCAGGTTTTCGAGCACGCGTTTTCAGCTGGCCTCAAACAGGAGGACATCCTGGCCGCAATAGCTTCTATGCGCCCCACACCCGGGATTCAGGAGCTGATGTCAACGCTGGCGGCTAATGGATGGGATATCGTCGTGCTGACGGACGCAAATACCGTGTTTGTGTGGCATTGGCTGAAGGTGCATGGACTAGAGGTTCGTTGATTTAACAGACAGATAAATGTATCTAATGGAGATCTCGTTTAGGAAAGCGTAGTATAGGACTTTGTAGGAAGCCCTTCGGCACTGTGAGGTGAATGCAGCGAAAGCTCTGGATGATACCGGGCTCAATAGTGCGTCTCGAGTTGGGAGACACCTACGAATACGTTTGACAGTGGACCAATATATTTAGGATGATGATGAAACAAAACTCTATTTCCTGACTATGACTCAAGCTAAATAAATATTTTTAGTTTGAGTTTTTGCCAACTTTATACGTTGCTTTTGCAGATTCATAAAATCCATCATTCCTCAGTAAAATGTACGATGTTGGTTAACTACTACATTCACATTAAACTATACCTTAAATATGATATAGTAGGTGTAGTTATGTTTATGGCATTACATGGGACTTACATCCCATGTGATTTGATGTATGAAAACTAAAAATAATAATAGATGTGATATTTACATAACGTATTGTCTTCGTGGTACCAATACCAATCAACAGTGCTATATCTATTCAAAGGGTTCCACACGTGGTTACACGTCTTATCATGATTATACGAGCCTGTAGAAGTCATTATCTTTACTCCTAGAGAATGTTTCAAAACAAAAACCAAATATAAGAATCATCATGGCGTCATATAAAAACAAAGAGATGCTAATTGACTCACTCACTCCTATAACAAGCTAGTCTAATTAGATTTAGAATAGGGTGATACTACGCCTTTCAAAGTGAAGTCATGACGTGTGTGACTATGTTTCTACGAACGAACAAGTCAATAAATTATTTTAGCTAACTTTAACTTGGTCTTGCATAATTTAGATACTTATGTAGCTTCAAAATGTGGTCAGAAGTAACCGCTTAATTGTGTCTCCGTTCAAATATGTACAAATTTAATGTGTAGTGTAGGTGTACTATTATTTTATTCTACGAGCATACATAGTTTAAATCTCCATTAAATATGATCGTGTCATATTGCTAGATACGGTGAGGTGATGACAGATATAGTAAAGAGACCACTGTATGGATATGGATATGGATGCCAAGATGCGGCTGTAAAAAGTGAACGAATGAGTGAACGGGAGCGAGTTGCACTTGAACACGCGGGAGGAGTTTGCGCCGGATCATTAGATGGCACAAATTTAAAGCCTATACCCAGCAGTGTTAAGCTACGCCTGTGATAATGTCGATAATTTTGATATTTCCAGGAGCACATAGCAGCAGTGATCACAAACCGCGCTTTCTGGCAAAACGGCCGGTTACTAATAGAACCGTGCATGCACCAGTCTGTGTGTCCACACTGTCCCAGTAACTTGTGCAAGTCTTTAGCACTCGCGCAGTGGACTGCAAAACGTCCGTACGAGAGAGTTATCTATGTGGGAGACGGAAGAAATGATTTCTGTCCGGCTACCAACATGCCAGCTTCTGTAAGTTACCTACTAATTTAGTATCGAAACTTGTGCAAATCGCTAGAGCAGTGGACTGAGATTCAGTCTTATGAAAAAGTTTTTTAGGTAGGTTCACATGAGGGATGCTAGGAATGTTTTCTGTCCGATCTAGCTTCTGCAACTATCCTATTGCCCTTTAAAAATGGAACACAGCAATGCGAGCATCACCGCTTGGCACACGAAATAGATGGTTGTACTACCCCGGGGCACTTTCACGCCCTAAAACTTGCTTGAGCAAAGTTGCAGCATTCGTTCGAGCAAAAGACATGCAATAAATTTGAATCCTTATAAGCTAGGTGATCTGACAGTCAACTGGGTTCCTTAGCACTTGTATAAGTCGTGTTAGGTAGGTAGGTACTACTTAAGTAGGTGCCTACCTACCTGCCGCTAACCAATCCTAAAAATGCCTGGAATAATATAACATGCACATATCAAGATTTTATGATTCAGGTAAGTGCCTACCTAGGTATAGAAGTATGATTTGAAGGCTAACCCCACGTCATTAATTTAATGTTACATGTGAACTAGCTAATTTCCTAATTTTAGAGTCACCTTGACTTTTAACTAGAAATTGTTTGAACCACACGTTTAAATTCTATGAAAAAGTCTAAAAATAGCAGAGAAAATGAAATCAAACTACCTAGGTATCATTCACTCAACTGCTCAATCATTCACTCACTTGCATAACTCTTTCCTCCTATCTTGTTAGTATGGTACAACACTACCTTTACCCGCGGATTATCATTTCTAATTTTGTTTCTGAACTACAAAAGATAGGTAGTAGATTACCTACCTACCTGTAGGTAGTAAGGTACCTACGTACAGTCAGCAACATAGATAAGTTGACTTTTTTCTGCCCGATATCGGAAATTTTTGTAGGAGATTTCAAATATTTATTGCAAAATATCGTACCTAGGTAACCTACCTACATACTAATCTTTAGACATTTGTCCCCAGGCTACAGTGTTTCCGCGCAAAAACTACCCCATGCACGAGCTCATAAAAAAATCTCTCTGTTCCCCGAAGCCAAAAATTTCAGCTAAAGTGGTCCCGTGGGAAGACGCTTATCGGATACTAGAAGAAATATTCCCAGGAGTTGTCATACCTATGTAGAGAAGAAATATAAATAAAACGATGTCGTCTTTTGGGAGTTAATTTTAAGTTCAATCGGATTAGAAAAATAAATTAAAATGTAATGGGAAATAAAATGGGAATGTTAATCATGTAGAGTCCAACTACGCCAAGTTTGCAGCGCTTACCTAGAATATAGTGGATTTTTTTAACTAACACCAAGATACTAGAAAACACAGATTAGTCAACCCATATCTTGTTTACGACGACAGTATGATTGATTAACTTTTTGGGGTCACCCATTTATTTCATTGCAAACGTAACTTGGTCAGACTACCTACTTATAGATATAGCTACTGTGAAAGATCCGATTTAATTTACTATTATGTTGTTGTCTATTTATTACATTGCAGACTTAACGTGGTCGGACTACAAGTAGCTAATAGTCTTGTCACATCTTTTGAATTGCAAATTCTTAAGTTGAATGCACGTCCTCATGAACGTCCATAAGTCTATAGGTAATGTATTTATGTTCTGTCCGTGAAGAAATACAAGGGATTGTGTTAGGTTAAGTACCTATAGGTACATAATGTAATTGAATTAAATTCAGTAGGTATTTACTATCTCTACATAAATAAAAAGTGATAAATCATTCCGATGTTTTATTCTACATCCTATATTATAGCTTACTACCTAGAGTCCTTTCCATGAAAGAAGTCCCGCAGACGCGGCGCTGTAGTCGACCTTAAGTATTAGTTCTCGGGCAGCACTTTTAACAACTTTAGGCATTGAAAACAAGACTTTGATCACAGAAACCAAATAAAAACGCACTAGCATCCGAACACAATAACAGCACCTGACAACTAACTTAAAATTTAGTTTTAAAATTTAGTTCCGGAAATTTCCGCGGGACTTCTTTCATGAAAAGGACTCTACATAGTAATCTGTGACTCTGTGTCTAGATCACGAATAAATTTGACAATTGCAAACGTATCGTAACCCTAGCGTATCAGAGATACAGCGCGCCGCGCGGTGACACTACGACGGTTGGCAGTCGAGCTGGCATTGACGCGCAACACAACTCGAAAACGTTATCGCGGCGACTGTCAGATTTGTTCGTTAAAGAGGTACTTATTACAAAGACCATTTCGAAACGTTCGACTACATAAACGTGAAAGAAAAAACGTGGACGGGCACCCTCTTGAAAGTGTTCTTCAGTAAGTGAAGTGGGCCTCCTGTACTTGTACTATTATTTTATCTCCATTTATAAATTACGTCACACGTTAAGGGGGTGGGAGGGGGTCGACGAAATGTGACATCGTGTGACAAGGGGGGTAGGGGTCCTAAGTTTCGTAACGACACCTTTCAAAATGTTATACTATTCAAAATAATTGAAATTGAAATAGAACATTTCGGAAGTCCTGTTTTAATTTAATAATTTCTAGATGTAAAACTGCCAGATATGTAACGTCGCACTAGGGAGGGACGTCACACACAAATGTGACCAAATGTGACAAGGACGGGGGAGGGGTCAAAAAATCACAAAAATAGTGTGAAAAATAGTGTGTGAGGGTGTGTGTGTGTGTATGTGTGTGTAATTTGTGGATGACCCTATAACAATCAAAATCCGATAATAGATTAAATTAATTTATTGAAATAAATAAGTATTATTTACAAATGTACCAAGAGGGGTTAACAAATTTATTTACATTAGTAAATAACTAAGTTCATCTAGAAATCTGCAACTTGGTAACAAAATCAAAATTATAAACAACAAAATATATAAGCGAGTAAAAATATTGTACTAGTTATTGCTTTGGGTACATAGTGATTATGTAAAAAAGTATACATATATATTAATGGTACAGACAACATCATGGTTTCAAAGTGAAGTTTCAAAAATATTTTATGACTGAAATGAAAACTAGCTAACTACTTTTCATTTTCTTTTTCATGTTAAAAACTCTTTTCATAACTTCTGGGTAAAATAAATGCATTGAAAACGAACATTTTCTTTAAAAACCGGATAAAATCATAACTCTCCTTTTTTGCTTCGGGTAAAAAATGACTATTTTTGCTTGGCCGGTATAATTATGATGAAAAGTAATGTTATGATACAACATACAATTTAAAAATTCTACAAAAAAAATATCAACTTTGAATGCTGACTGTACCTCACCTACCTACTAAAGAAATCTATTGTTGCGTTCACACTATACCGCAGTCGGCAAGGAAGTAGGCACGAGCATAGTGTGAACACGATAATGCCTTTGTCCCGGCTCCCGGTCCATGCCTTTGCTTTCTAATGAGAATAAAGGCGATGTTGCTGTGGCAATAATGCCGGCAGCGGCATGGGCATAGTGTGAACGCGGTATAAGATTTTGAATATAATCCTATGCTAGTGATATTCTGATTCTTTATGTTATTTAAATCCTGAGAAGATTAGATATTCAGAATGACCATAATAAGTAGATTCAGAAAATACAAAATGGAGTTCAATATCTGTTTTCTAAAAGATTAATAATTTAATTTATTATTATTACAGTACACGCCTCATTATTAAATAAGTATTATTGGTTGAAAAATAAAGACTATCTACATAGTACACCTATGTAGATGCCTTTAAGATAAGTATGCATACAAAAGTCTTGCTGTAATACCATTTCATTTATCATACATTTTGATCACTCAAATCTACCTCAGAAAATTCTCTCAGTGGATCCGAAACAATATCAGACTTAGAACTCTGTTCTGCAGAGTCGCTTTTAACTTGACCCGAATCGTCCAAAATCTCGCTCATAAAGTCTTTCTCATTTTGAATACTGAGAGGTTCAACGTTTTGTATACCTAAAGGATGAATTTCTTGTGTACCTAAAGGATTCGCGTCATTTATACTGAGATCAACCCCATGCATATTAGAAGTTTCAATACCGTGTATATTAGAAGGATCAACCTCGTGTATATTAGAGGGTTCAACTCTTTGTATATTGGCGATTTCATCCTGTATATTGGAGGGTTCAACCGCATAAATATTGAGAGGATCAACTTTATTTACACTCAGAGATTCAACGCCTATACTCAAAGATTCAACCCCGTGTATATTAGAGGATTCAACCCCTTGTATATTAGAGGATTCAACTCCAAGTATACTAAGAGGGTCCTCACTAACTTCAACCCAGTTCTCAGAGTTCTTCGACTGATCTACTTCGGAATCCTCACTGCAAATCTCCAACTCATCCAAATCCTTTTCAGTTTCTGTGGGAGTCATCGAACGGCATTTTGAAGGTGAAAGATTTTGAACCGCTGCTTTTGACACAGTTTTGAAGAGGTCCGCGACGTTTGCATCGTTTGATAGTCTTAATGCGTGTTCCCACGCTAAATGTGATTGTGTTAGTCGATTTACTTGACTGTGAGCTAATTCTAAGAGTACTGATTTGACTTCCGCCCGAGTTTTTGGTAGCCAGTCGGTTAGTTCGGCGCGTAATGCCTCAGACGCTTGTTGTAGCCTGCGGATAAAGATCGTGTTAAAAATACATAATAGATAGATTGTTTTATATCTTTATTGTACACCCAAATAAAAGAAAAAAAGATAGAGAAATAACGAAAAACAAATATGAATCACAATGGGCGGTCTTATCGCTTTAAGCGATCTCTTCCAGACAATCTTTATACATATATTTCAATAAAATTAGAAATAAATATCTGTGTTGTGGATTTTTTTATGTGATTGATTTCTAAGAGCCGTATTGGCACAAACACTCAAGACTAAAGCGTGACTCATGCATTTGAGTATAGATTTTTATAGAAAACTGTCTCACTTGAGTCTCCATTCCTGATTCGATTACTTGTAGTGTAGACTCAAGAATAACAGAACTTACTCAAAATTAGTTATAATATAAAAGAGGTAATTTGACTCACTTGTTATGCATTTCTCCCGTTGTGCTTGCACCAGCCACGTAAGCAGCTGAAATAAACAAACTCAATTTAGTACAAGAACTGTCTGTCGCAGAGAGGATAGTAAATCTTAATTCCTAAGAGATCTGTGTTACAAGTTGGTGCCGTGACCAGCGGGCCTAGCATGCGCACGCGAGATATTTGTCATGTCGTTCTGTCAAAATGTAAGCATTTTGAACCAGTTTTTGAAATTTTGGATTATCTGTGGTAATGTTGTCGACAAAACGCGCCTTCTCATTATACACTTTTGTTTGACATTTCTTAGTCGTCGTACCTCTCTGAGGACGAGATAATAGTCACGCAGAAATGTCAAAAGTTGAAGATTCAAATTCGCGGTTTCTGGACAACATTACCACAGATTAGTTCCTAAACTAGTGCAAAATGCTTACATTTTGACTGAACGACATGACAAATATCTCGCGTGCGCATCCTAGGCCCACAGGATATATAATACTAGCTTCCGCCCGCGACTTCGTTCGCGTCCCATTGGATCCCGTTAATTTTCCGGAATAAAGAGTATCCTATGTTACTTCTAATACCTCCAAGAATATGTGTACAAAGTTTCATGATGATCGGTTAAGTAGTTTTCGCGTGAAAGCGTAACAAACAAACTTACATTCACATTTATAATATTAGTATGATACCCAACTCACCGTGCAATGCATCTCTCTGACGTATCTTGTCTAGTTGAGCAGCAGTGTACCCGGCCAGTAGAGGCAGTATGGCGCGGTGCCTCGCGGGTGCCCGAGGCGGCGCGTGAGGCACGGCCGAGGCAAGCGCGGCCGCGGCACGCGCCGTGCTGCCGCGCGCTTGAGATGACCACACGTCGCATGTGCGCTTCATACTAAGTAACAAATACATTCATGTTATTCTATTTCTTTTTGTGATTTTATTTAATTTTGTATGTATAGAAAGAATAAATACATAATTTTTATAAGTTTAAAAAACTGGGAAAAACGACTTTAATTTGATACGCCTTCATCATCAAATGATGATGATGATAGCAGTTCATTGGGACTGTTCTATTGATCGTAAACACCACAGAAAAGCAATGTCGTGTGCGTGGATGACGTGTTTTTTCCAGTTACATTTATTTAACAGTACTGATAAAAATACAACCGAATTGAGAGCCTCCTCCTTTTTTGAAGTCGGTTAAAAATAATAGTATTGCGTGTTATGGTAGCAAATAAACGTGTCTATTTATCTGTACTACTGTCAAAAAAAACTAAAACTTCGATAAAGTAATAAAAAATCTTTTAAAAATTGTGTGTAAGAGTTTGTAAATAAATATGTATTCAATAAAATATCTTCAATATATGTTACTCTTTATAAGTACATCCTAATTACTGTGAGATCAAAATAAGAGGCCAATAGAAAAAGGCGGGATCAGCTAGCTAACTGCTTGCAAACGAAACTGTTTCCAAAGTGGTAAGGTGGATATTTTGGCGATAGTACTGTGGGACCCGCACACGCTTGGCCTGATCGACCGCAGCGCGCGTGTGACTGACGGTTCCGCTTTTTTTTTTCTTTTTTCGAACGGATTAAAATGCTGACTACTGGTGAGTGCTGAATGCTCTCGACCATATCATTAGGTTTTGTTGGCAACAAACGCAAGGGCACCGCTCTTGCGCCGAAATATTTATGTTAGTGCTATCTCGCTCTCACACGTAGGTTTGTCACTTACTTGCATTCTCGATGCAGTGGGCCATGCGAGAGATTTCATTGGCTATTGTAACAATTTTGATTGTTTGAACTTAGCTAGTATGATAGTTAAATATTGTAATATTAGTAGGGAATTTTTGTGAATAAAATCCAGTTTTAGTGAGTTATCGGTCTTTTATTCTAAAGCCAAATAGGAAACCCTTAGGTAGGAAACAGTAGCGCAGGGACAGTCAGCTCAGTACTAGGCAGGAGATTTAGTGTGCGTTACTCCAGCAAAAAAGTGTTGAATCTGAAAATTCTAAAAATGCAGATAATTAGTGCCTACTGCCCTGTAATTGTGCCCCAAGTTTTAAATTTGTGCCTATAGCCGTTTCGGAGTTATTCAAGAAATTCACTTTTTGCTGGGGTAACGTTTTTTGCTGGGTCGATTTTCGTTCCTGGTTGAGCTAGACGAATGAATGTTAGCTTAAAAGGGGGCTAGAATTTGTGCCAATTAGTGCCCCAATTCCTGAATTTGTGCCTCCTAGGGCTTCGGAGTTATTTCAGTTTTTGCTGGAGTAACGTTTTGCTATCTCCGAAACTACTGGGCGCACAATCATGAAACTTAGTCAGTATAAAGGTATTTATATTTAGAAATTTGTGCCTGCTCTTGTTTTCCAAAAAAAGGCTTCATTCGCGACTTATAAGGCTTTTATTAAAAATCTAAAACCGCTCCTAGCTCGCTTACCATTACACTGAGGAACCTATTGAAAGTGTCATTCTGTACCTCTTATTACGCTGCAACTGCTGACGAAGTTTCATATATCTACTTTCAGTAGTTTACGAGAAATAACGATTTTAAAACTGTCCAGAAATGTCATTACTTTAACCCTGAAATACACCCATTTCCTCTAAAGCTGTCATACTGATTCTTTGCTAGGAATTAGTGCCTATATTCAAATATATGCACACGAAATTTCAGCTTAATCCATGCTATAATTATAAAGATATCGCTAAGTAACCTACAAGAATCATCTTGTAACCTATATTGGTGGTTAACCGGCTAAATTCAAATGACTGTTAAAAAGCGAACGTCCGATACATGGCGCCTACCTCTTGCAGTTGAAGGTATTGTATTTTAGTAATAGTTGGTACAGATACAAACAAAATGAATTCAGAGTTTTTTTGCTTCTATGAACTAGGAGTTGGGTTGCCAGATACGAAGAACGTTCACTAGTAATTCGCCCCGATACTTTGTGTTCTTTTCAGTGTCAAACCACATATTCTTTATTTGAATAAGGAGTTCTACATAAAAAGTATCCATTACAAAGAAGTTCATAGGAAAATGCTATAAACCTTGTTTGGACAAACAAATACTTATACCCTATACTTATGCCATGCCTGGCATGGCGCTTTGCATCACCGGACAATTTTTCTTTTATATTGTGTCGATATAATCTGTGTTATTGAAGACAACACAAAAGTGCACGCACGTCGATTTCACCTCTAAATAATTTTTATTTCTTTGTATCCTGTAACAACAGTAAAGTAATATTTTATCAAAAGAAGCTTCCATTGAAGAGGCGACCCATCATCAACAAATCTCATTTTTGGAATACATTCGAGTAACTATTTTAAGGCGGGATTGGTCCGTAGTTGTGGCACTTTTGAGGAGGTGAAGCAGAGAAACGACGGCAGACGGTGCGCGGGGCCCGCACCTTTCCCCGCGCTTACCCTTACTCACTGCTACAGCTCATACGAAACCAGCTTGACCATCTCATAATACCTAGGTAGCTAATACCTAGGTACCCACTTCCTATTTACCGATAAATAAGGGGATCCACTTCTCTACTAGTAAAAATTGTAGCTATATATATATATATAAACTAATTAAGTACCTAAAAAAGATCAAAAATGCCTACTTCTAAATATTATACTGACATACACTCACAAACTTTCGCAATTACGTTTAATATTAATAGAGCCATATTAAAACATAAAACTACTTCAGAAAAAACTAACAATTAAAAATTTTACTAATTGTAATTTTCCTACCTACTTTTTACATTGGGTTAAGTAAATGCGTGACCAATAGTTAATAAAAAACCAGTTTAAAAAACCGGTTTTATCTATGTGTCCGGTGTCCGGTGTGATCTAAAATAAAACCAATTCAGTTTCGTAACCGAAAAAAAACATATCTAAGCAGACACTTTTGTACAAGACTATACAGAAACCAATAATGCTATGGTATAAATTTAAGAATGTAGGTGCCATGTATCGGACGGTCGCTTTTTAACAGTCATTTGAATTTAGCCGGTTAACCACCAATATAGGTTACAAGATGATTCTTGTAGGTTATTTAGCGATATCTTTATAATTATAGCATGGATTAAGCTGAAATTTCGTGTGCATATATTTGAATATAGGCACTAATTCCTAGCAAAGAATCAGTATGACAGCTTTAGAGGAAATGGGTGTATTTCAGGGTTAAAGTAATGACATTTCTGGACAGTTTTAAAATCGTTATTTCTCGTAAACTACTAAAAGCAGATATATGAAACTTCGTCAGCAGTTGCAGCGTAATAAGAGGTACAGAATGACACTTTTAATAGGTTCCTCAGTGTAATGGTTAGCGAGCTAGGAGCGGTTTTAGATTTTTAATAAAAGCCTTATAAGTCGCGAATGAAGCCTTTTTTTGGAAAACAAGAGCAGGCACAAATTTCTAAATATAAATACCTTTATACTGACTAAGTTTCATGATTGTGCGCCCAGTAGTTTCGGAGATAGCAAAACGTTACTCCAGCAAAAACTGAAATAACTCCGAAGCCCTAGGAGGCACAAATTCAGGAATTGGGGCACTAATTGGCACAAATTCTAGCCCCCTTTTAAGCTAACATTCATTCGTCTAGCTCAACCAGGAACGAAAATCGACCCAGCAAAAAACGTTACCCCAGCAAAAAGTGAATTTCTTGAATAACTCCGAAACGGCTATAGGCACAAATTTAAAACTTGGGGCACAATTACAGGGCAGTAGGCACTAATTATCTGCATTTTTAGAATTTTCAGATTCAACACTTTTTTGCTGGAGTAACGCACACGGAGATTTAGGCGTATCGCATAACCACACGTAGATTTCTCTACGTTGTACCACCACGTAGCTTGCCTACATCGCACCACCGCCAGAAGCCAGCTTCTCATCGTCGCATAATCACTACAGTACGTATATTCAATAGACAGTCTAAACCTAAGTAACTATAAAATCAGTTTTAACACTGTACTTGATAATCTCGTCGTGTAATGCGGCGGTGCCGCGATGCAGGCGAGTTGATAATGTACAGAGAGTGGTTAACTTCTGCTGAAGAGACGTCAAGTACTCCGCGTGAGATGACCACTCGGGATCTTTCACTCTGAAACAATAAAAATTTTTTAAAATACTTTCATGGTGGATACACATGTACGTGTTTCATCCGAGCCCCGAGTCTGTGCATTTGTTTTGACTTTCGACTCGAGTATAGCACATGTAAACGCATTCGCAAAGCGAGAAATTTTGTATGAAAACCGGATAAGCGCCTCTAGCGGGAGATTGTATTACAAAATGTATACTCGAGTCGAAAGTCGACCACATCATTGCTTAACATCAGGTGAGATTGTGGTCAAACGGTTGCCTATATTGTAAAAAAAAAAAAAAAAGTCAAAACAAATGCACAGACTCGGGGCTCTGAGCATGGCTATCTACAAATATGCTCGACCCTGCGTATACACATCGAACATTTGTCTTGAGACTTGCATGGTCACACGTTCGCACTTGCTCGAGACCGACTAAAATCATCGAGCAGGTATGTACGTGTGTATCCACCATTAGACTCATCATAGAGAGTTGTTTAAAGCGCTTGTGGCGTAGCTTACTTAGAATCTAAGTTAAGCAACGTTCTGTGCAGTCACTATTTGTGTTAGTTAGTCACTGTTTCTGTTAGTGGCATTTACATCTGAGCGCTTCCGTGCTTCGGAGGGCACGTTAAACTGTCGATCCCGCCTCTAGCAGTCGTTAAGCCACGACGGAGGCCTTAAGGCGGCCTAAAAACTGCGTCACCAGAGTTGGCCACTACCTCATACGAACTTGCTTTACTAAGCCTGCTAATGATAATGATGATATACCTGGCGCCGTTAGTTGGTTTGTTATCAGTACTTCCGTATAACGCACCGCTCAGGCCCCACAGATTCATTGCACTATTCTCGCTTTTAAACACCTGCGAATATATAAATTTTTTAAAAACAATAATATAAAGGGGTTAAAGTAATATCACAAAAAAATATAGTATTCCTACTACTAATATTATAAACGCGAAAGTTTGTAATTATGGATGGATGTTTGTTACTCTTTCACGTAAAAACTACTGATCCGATTTGGATGAAACTTTGAATACATATTGTCCATGACCTGGATTAACACATAGGCTACTTTTTATCCCGAAAAAATAACGGCATCCAACGGGATGCGAACGAAGTCGCGGGCAGCACCTAGTATATAATAAAGTAATATACTTATAACTAATATGAACAACTTTTTCGAAATCAAAAGTAAGTTAGAAGTCTTTTGTCCATACAAATGGCCCTGTAATGGGTACCTATAGGTAAAATGTATGGAGCAATGAAAATAAATATTAAAAAAGTGAATTATTGTAGGTACCTTGTCTAACTCATCATCGGGTGTTGTTAGAAATAATCTGAAGTCCTCGCTGTGTGTGAATATGGGGTGTTTGGCTATGCGATCTGAAGGAAATTAAATTCATGAATTTATAATATTTTTTTAGCTGTTGTCGAGCTGTTTGTTTTATAAATTACTTAGAAAGTTGTGTAATATTGTATAGTTATCTAGAGAGTTGTGTAGTATAGTGCGGTTACCTAGAAAGCTGTGTAGTATAGTGTGGTTACATAGAAAATTGTGTAGTATTGGATGGTAACTTAAAATGTTGTGCTTTGCGGTAGTATTGGATAGTTACCTAGAAAGTTGTGTAGTATTGTATAGTTACCTACAAAGTTGTGTAGTATTGTATAGTTACCTAGAAAGTTGTGTACTATTGTATAGTTATCTAGAAAGTTGTGCAGTATTTTAACATTACCTAAAAAGTTGTGTACTATTGTATAGTTACCTAGAAAGTTGTGTAGTATAGTGCGGTCACCTAGAAAGTTGTGTAGTATTGTATAGTGACTTATAAAGTTGTGTTGTATTACTGTATAGTTACCTAGAAAAGCGTGCAAAGCCATAGTTCTAATGGCCACGAACGAGGCTGAGTACCGATCCAGCTGTTGCCTAGCTGTGTGTAGCGGTGGTAGCGCAGGCGGGGCCAGCCATGGCTGAGAGGATGATAGGCGCTTGTGTAGCAACTGAAATATACATGTTGTTTTAGTTTTAGTAGTAGATCTTCGAAGTAATCGCAACGTTCGGTTCTGTCAAAAAAAGCGAGTTGTTTATGTCCGAGATAAACTGCGCGGTGATGGCATCACTTGAAGATGCAAGGTGCTATTCAGAGACACGTCCAAACATGACAAAATGCTTTATTCACTGTGAATTTTTGAAATGAATATTATAGCAACTTGAAAGTAACCACAATTAATTTTTGAGCCCGGATAAAAATATTGAAAATGCAAAAAGTCAGGTTCCACCGAGATTTGAACTCGGATCGCAGGATTCAGAGTCCTGAGTGCTAACCGTTACACCATGGAACCGATACTAACGCACGCGAAATTAGCGTACTGTCTCATGATGGTGACCGAAATAACATTCTAATTTTGTACAAGATTGTGGATTTTTATCTTTGTACTAATGAAACTCTCATAGTGACCTTTTCGAAGCTCCGATATCTTATTGATATAACAAATGCTATGTATTCAAAGTTAACGATATCTGGAGTAGCTGTTTTTGTGAAAGAACTTTTTGGTAAATATTGATGCAGCCATTTCCAAGTTGCGCATATTCCAAACCTCAATTTTGAAGAGATCTTAGTTGATGTTATAATTTTTGAAATCAGTAACTTTTCTTTTTCTTATTATAGATAAGCAAGCAAGCTCGTATGCTAGTGGCCAACTCTGGTGACGGAGTTTTTAGGCCGCCTTGAGGCCTCCGTCGTGGCTTAACGACTGCTAGAGCCGGCACCGACAGTTTAACGTGCCTCCGAAGCACGGAAGCGCTCAGATGTAAATGCCACTAACGGTCACCCATCCAAATAGTGACCGCACAGAATGTTGCTTAACTTAGATAATCGGTGAAGATTGGCTAAGCAAGCTACGCCACGAGCGCTTCTTAATATAGATAAATACCTTGAAATGGTTGTATCTTCGTCTAACAGCGGGCGGGCAGGGCCACCGAGCGCATACACACCGCACGCGATATGTCACAAAAGTTTCTAGTGTTGACAGCTGTTTCATTGGCGCGTCTACCTGGATGATAATACATTTTTAGAACCTCCTCTTTTTTAAAGACGTTAAATTTATTCACAAAGAAATCCACAACTAATACAGCATTTTTAGATAACTTAAGAGTATAAGGATACTGAATTTAAAAAGCCAGACCACAAATGGGCTATCAAGATAGATAATTATTCTTTATTGTACACACGGAATAGGTACATATAAATTTTAAAACCTTTGTACAGTACAACTAGCTGATACCCGCGACTTCGTACGCGTGAGAAACTTTCCACAAAACTATCTGTCAAGCAGCATACGAAGAACCTCGTAGCAAATGGCTGCTTTTGGTTTAGAAAGTTCAAGCTGTATCTAAGAATCCACGTCTATGATTTCAATAAAATATAGTCTATGTTTCAATCCGGAAAAAGGGGCTTCTGAATGGTATAAATTTCATTGAAATTCGTCAAGGCGTGATCAGCGAACAAACAAACAAACAAACTCGATTTTCGAAATCAGAATTGTACAAGTGACTTTCGCAGCAACTTGTGGCTGTGGTCAGCGGCCCCTTTGCTGTCAGGTATGTGAAGCTTCAGAATTTAAATATAATCTTTTTTGTGTTTAGTTTAGGTAGGTGTAATGTAACAAATACATGGATATAATTTTCCTTGTCTAAAAATGAAACAAGTTGTTTTGATAAATAATACAATTTGTCATGACTGACGTCATGGCTCAGTCGGTATTAGCTCTGCCTTCCGTGCTGTGGGTGAAGGGTTTGATCCCCACCGAGAACAAACATTTGTGTGTGGCCGACATACATTTTTGTTCTATTTCTGGGTGTTACTGTATCATAAGTATGTATTTACAAAAAATATTTATATAAATATTCTATCAGCAATCTAGCAATCTAGTCAATCTAGCGAGGCCGACGCCCGTCGGGGAGCCAGGGTGTGACGCAGTTGGCGACCTGTCAGGAGGCATCCGGCTTACGTGCCCCAACCAGCCCCATTTAAGCCTAGCAACCTTCTCTCCCACATCGGCAACTTTTGTTTGCAAGTGAAACCTCTTCAGTAGTAATAGATTCCATACCTTGATAGCAATATCATATCCTGGCTCCATCATCAGCGGAACACCCTCTCTGCCATCATCGGTGACACTTGGCGCTTCCGTATCTTCTGTATCTGCATCGTTCAGATCTAGCATTGCTGAACTGTTCTCACTAGCCATTGTACTGTAAAATATAAAGTAGTTGAGTTCTCAAACAGTATAGTGGTCTGCCACAGTTACTTTAGGCCTCAGCTAACCTGGGTTTGTAATAAGTGGTGGTTGTCTTGCTCTGAGAACCGAGCGTCCACCTCTTTTGTCTAAACTCTTTTGTCACCCCTGTTCCCTCGTTTGTTAGAGTAAAATCATAACAAAGATAAAAGCATAATGAATTACAAAAAAGGGGCGTTATGTCTACCTATCTAACAGTGCTAAGTTAATGTGTGCTGCGTATTAGCAGAAAGGTAGCCGATACTGCCGATATCACTGTTATCGCCTATTACAAACCCAAATACGGGTTGAAATGTCGATGCCCTACATCAGCGAAATTGGATCAATAAAAACTGCAAGGTAAACAAAAGTAAGATTACTATGCAGGTATTATTGCTGTGTGCGGAATTGAAACGACAAACGTTTACTTACAGGTATTACCGGTTAAATCGACGATTTCTAGATATTTTCAGACAAAAACAATAAAAATCCCAACCAACCGAACCAAATCCAATTTTCCTTTTTCCAGATATCCGTTCCGTTCCGTCCCTTGAAGAAAAGGGGATGACCGAGCAGCATTCATTCATTCGATAATTGCTCGTGAAATGGAACGTAAAGTTATTTCTCGTTTACAAAATCGATACAAATCCCTGTCACGCTTAGTAGATCCAGTTGATTTAGTCGATTATTTGAAGCAAGCACTAGCTTTGAATGAATGACAGAATGAATGATGTAACGTCAAGTCACGCGTACGTCAAATGACGTCAATAAATCATTTTTCTTTCTTTTTGTTTTGGTTCCGTGTATTGGTGTCTCTAAAAAGCTGAAAACTCATGGTTTTTACTAATTTCAATTACTCAACGCGTGCAAATCTCGCTAGAAAGCGGATATCCGTATGTTTTTCACCCAAAAGTATATGTAAACCACCAAAATTGCTGCGAAAATGCAAAGCGTGAGCGCTCCTCGTGAGCCCACGCAACCCGTCATGAGCACAAGCTCTACAATCCTCAGCATGAGGGAAAAAGAGAAATACATTGAAGATTTCGACTTCCCCTTCTGCGATGAGTCTTCCAAGTACGAGAAAGTCGCTAAAATCGGACAGGGAACCTTCGGAGAAGTGTTCAAAGCTCGTGCCAGAAACAGCAGCAAAAAGTTTGTTGCCATGAAGAAAGTTCTCATGGACAACGAAAAGGAAGGCTTCCCTATCACGGCACTGCGAGAAATAAAGATCCTACAGCTTCTAAAACACGAGAACGTCGTGAATCTAATTGAAATCTGCCGAACTAAGGCGACTTTGCACAATAAATATCGGTCCACGTTTTACTTAGTCTTTGACTTCTGCGAGCACGATTTGGCTGGTCTACTATCAAATGTGAACGTCAAATTCAGCTTGGGGGAGATCAAGAAGGTCATGCAACAGTTACTCAATGGCCTATACTACATACACAGTAATAAAATCCTACACCGAGACATGAAGGCTGCAAATGTGCTGATAACTAAGAATGGGATACTAAAACTGGCTGATTTCGGTCTGGCGAGGGCGTTTAGTGTCGCTAAGGCTGGACAAGTGAATAAATATACTAACAGAGTGGTGACTTTGTGGTATCGACCACCGGAGCTTTTGTTAGGTGAGTTAACTACTGAGAAAGTAGTGTTCTATACCTGAATTGAGATATAAAGATATAATATAAATATTCTTGGAAATATCACACCATACTCTAGTCCGGTACTAAGCAAAGCTTGTACTATGGGAACTAGATTGCTGATAGAATAGTAATTGGACAGGCGTCATGGCTCAGTCAGTAATAGCTCTGCCTTCCGTGCTGTGGGTCGTAGGTTCGATCCCCACCGAGAACAAACATTTGTGTGGCAAACATAGATGTTTGTTCTGTGTCTGGGTGTTTCTATGTATTATAAATATTTATTTACAAAAAAAATATGTATGTATTCTATCAGCCATCTAGTTCCCATAGTACAAGCTTTGGTTAGTTTGGGACTAGAAGGCGTTGTGTTAAATGTCCGTAAAAAATAAAATTACCGCATGCGCACTAGCGCCACTGAAAACCAGCGCCTGGGCAGAGTATTGACATATCCTGCCCTGGCACCATGCTGAGTGGTGGCCATTTTTGTTATTTTAATTTAATTTTTAATATTATAGTGTTGTGCAAAAAATAACAAAATAAATATTTTCTTTTTCTATTTAAATACATATTTTTTATAAATACTTAAAATACATGCATAGTAACACTGAAAAAACATCTGTTTTAACAGAGAGGAAAAGGCCCATGCTAATGGTTAACCCCATAAGTTCCTAATGTAATATTTCAGGTGATCGTAACTACGGGCCTCCTGTGGACATGTGGGGAGCTGGTTGCATCATGGCTGAGATGTGGACACGGTCTCCAATCATGCAGGTAAGATCCTAAGATCTCCTAAGATCCTAAGATTTGTCAGAGCATCCATCCTATCTTTCTTGAATACAGTTCATGCAGCCCAAGGATTAGGTACCGAGTTTGCCAATAGGGAGCGTCGTGTATAAATATTTATTGTTGACTAGATACCGCCCGCGACTTCGTCTGCCTCCCGCTCGTTCTTTCTGCCCTACAGATCCTGTTGATTGATTTACTTGGATGGTAATCCAGGTTTTGCATAAAATCTAGGTTTTGAACGATAATTATTCTAATAGTGGGCATACACGCTACGAGAAATCGTTTCGACCAGACAGGGGCCTTATTCACTATGACCAATACAAGCGCGTTACGCAGCACGACAAGACAGCGGCGTGAAATCGCCTTATGCCTATGCCGTATTTCCTATGCCATAAATGTCATTTCTTACGGTGACGTCATACGGTTACGGCAAGGAATCTCCTAAGTCATACAGAATAATGCCCCTGTACAGTTCGAACGGTACCGATAAATCGCTACATGTATGTTATAAAACTGTACAGTTTTTAGAACAAACATGTAGCGATTTATCGTTTCGTCTAAATCGGTCAACTTGCCTTGACTTAGGAACAAACATCCGAATATCGTAACTTTCTCATTTGTAATAAAAATAAGATAAGATTAATAAAAGAAAAAAGAACACCTAAAAGACATACCTTGCCAAACCGTGTGGTCGAAGCCTGGAATAGGCTGCCAGAGACAATAATTAGTGCTCCAACAGTTAACACATTAAAAAACAGGCTAGATAAACCAAATGCACAGAATAATAAGTGATATACACGTATCAGCTTTAAGCTGCCTGTGTATAAAATAATAATAATAATCAATATCATCACATAGTATAAAGCAAAGTCGCTTCCCGCGTCTGTCCTAATGTCTGTATGTATGTATGCTTAGATCTTTAAAACTACACAACGGATTTTGAAGCAGTTTTTTTTTAATAGATAGTGATTCAAGAGGATGGTTTATATGTATAATACATCATCATCATCACTGCATTGCACCCGTGCGAAGCCGGAGTGGGTCGATAGTAATTAATATAAATATGAAGACTATTTATCAACTTCCCAGGGTCCAACAGAACAACAGCAGTTAATCCTAATCTCACAGCTGTGTGGTTCGTGCACGCCTGATGTGTGGCCGGGGGTTGAAAACCTAGATCTTTACAATAAGATGGAATTGCCTAAGGGGCAGAAACGGAAGGTTAAGGTAAATAAACTGGAATATTTGCATGAAAATAAATAAATAAATAAACATTTAACACAACGCCTTCTAGTCCCAAACTAAACAAAGCTTGTAGGCTACTACTGACTGAGCCATGATGTCGGAAAAATTTTGCTATTTGCGATCTAAAGTCCAATTCTTCTTCTTCGTTACACTATTGGCAGAGAGGTTGTGGTCGTTATGAATTACTGATTGTTAGGGGGCGTCCATTAATTACGTGAGGTGTTCTAGGGGGGGATGTGATCAAGCTAAATCTTTTCAAATCTCACTTAGGGGGGAGGGGGGGGGGCTCTTGGCAAATATCACGTAATTATTTTTCTCGCAGAAAACGGTATGAAAAATTATTTCTAGAATAAAATATGGCCAAATCTGAGACAAAGTATTTGTTGTATTTTTTTTTTCAATAATCCAACTCGTTTACAGCGAAAATAGAAGTCTTGAAGAATCTCGGGTGGGGGGAGGGAGTTGAGGAAAATCTTACGATATCTCACCAAGGGGCGGGGTGGGGGGGTCGAAAAATTCTCAAAAATGCCTCACGTAGGTAATGGACGCCCCCTTAGTGGCTGTGGCTCGGCTCGCGATATCTCGCCATATATTATAAGTAAAATGTCTAATAACTAATGATTCCCGCTGCTTTAAAATGACATTGTTACACTTTTTTTAACTGCATTGTATGTGTAGTTTAGCAAAGTACCATCATTGCAAGTTTTAAAAGAATGTTAGGCTGGCTCTAGCCAATTTATAGATAGATAGATAGATAGATACATTTATTCAAAACCACCACAAAAACAAAGTAAAAGATATAACAGCATAAAAAGCAAACGTAAATCTAAAATAAATTGGTACATAAAGAAAAAAATGCAAACTAATTGTAAATACCAGAAATAAGTTATATGCTCTGTGTGGTGGTGAAATTGCTCCAGACCCGTTTTTTTTTCTAGGAGCGGCTGAAGCCCTACGTTAAAGATCCATACGGTTGTGATCTACTAGATAAGTTGCTTCAACTGGACCCAGCTAAAAGGTATCTATTGTTGATACTAGTGCCGTCTTTCTTGGTTTATTTTTCTAAACTAATCTAATTTGACAGCACTAAAATTATGGTCATCTATGTCGTTTTAGTTCTTAACTCTATGATATAGGCTGTCATATTGCTAAACAGCTTTTTCTACCAGACCTATTCATCCTACTAATCCTATTAATATTATAAACGCGAAAATTTGTGACTATGGATGTTTGTTACTCTTTCACGTAAAAACTACTGATCCGATTTGGATGAAACTTGGAATATATATTGTCCGTGACCTGGATTAACACATAGGCTACTTTTTATCCCGCAAAATCAACGGGACGCGAACGAAGTCGCAGGCGGTATCTATTATTACATAATCTTAAATCTGTGTACTCATGTCAGCTACTGAATAAATGTATAAATTATCATACATTTATAGATACGACGCAGACACAGCACTCAACCATGACTTCTTCTGGACGGATCCGATGCCGTGCGAGCTAGCCAACATGCTCGCTCAGCACACGCAGAGTATGTTTGAATATCTGGCTCCACCGAGACGACCGGGCCATCTGAGACACCATCATCACGTACCAGGCCCTCAGGCTAAACCAGCACAGCCCCAGGATTCCACTTACCAGGATAGAGTGTTCTAGAACGATGTGAAATAATAATGGAGATTGAAAAGTGCTGTGGAATAATTTTAAGACCATATTTAATAGTAGAGCTTGTTGGGGGTTTCACTGGGTTCAATACTGGCACCTATATCTTTGATGCATTATCATCATGTGCTCGGCTTTATTTAGGGATATTGTTTTAGAAGTACCTAAAAGTACTAAATACAGTCACTATAGTGGAAGAATATTGAAAAGTGTTGTAGAATAAGAGTTCAAAGAACCACACTTATTGCAAAAGAGTTCCTCATGGATCAATACTAGCACCCATTTCTTTTTTACAATGTGCTCTTAGGCAATCTGATAGAGCTAAAAAGTGCTTCTAAATATCCATGTCAGTATTTTATTTGAAGAACACATACATACACTGTTCCATTGGTAGGTTTTGGATGCAATAAAAGAATTAATGAAATGACTTTACTATAAATTAGGTAGCTTAGTTTAGTAGTTAATACATAATGTTTGTAAAAAAAAATGTTAATACATAATTGTTGTTTTCTATACAAGACTGCTCTAATAGCTCTTGCAATTATACAAGGTGTAACATAATTACCCTATAAGCCCGAAGGGGGCGTAATCAGACCGACCATCTGAGTGTTTGGACATGTGCAAAGGGTCAATAGTCATTGAAATTTTCACACAAAAGTACAACTTTTATTATTTTAGAAATTTGTGACAACAATAAGTGTTTGTTTACTATTTGCGTAAACCCATACACACGCATGCACACGTAGGTACCATCCTACCGCGTCGCACGCACACGCTAGCTGTGTGTAGGTACATTTTAAGTAAAAGTTACGAGTTCATTTCCTGAATGAAAAACTTGGGAATCTCAAAAGTCGTAGAACAAACACTGTTCGCCATGACCTGTAGAATACCCCACCTTCGGACTTATAGGGTATTTATGTCACACCGTGTATATTAGTACTATCTAAGGTTGACAACTAATAAATATGTACAGAAAATATTTCTTTTCTTATTTTGTGACCCAATGATCTACTATAAAATCATTGTTGTGACCTATCTGCAGAAGATAAGAGCTACGATGCTAGATGCTACCTACTACTATGGACAAACTCTACTACCGATACCATTGGGCTTGAATAGCCTAAGAGATTGGGGTGTGTTTATAGTAGGTATGAAGCACACCCATTGGTTGGATAAGCAATGAGGAAGATTACTTTCTATTGTTACGATTGAACCTCAGGGGACTAAATAATAAATAATCCCTCAGTCATGGGCAAATTTTTTATTACACAAGCATAGGAGAGGTTAACTAATCGAACAACGAATGAAAAGGTTTAATAGAGTACTTCATCTACTGCTCGATAAAGGTATAGGCACAAGGTACAACACTAAAATAAGTTACGTTTGGTTATAATTTGACATGACATTGACATATTCACATTCTGAGAAAAAGGAAAAGGAATTTTGGACATAACCTCAATATTGTTGCATTATTTTACAAATCTGGTTAATATTTCGCTAAAAATTCTGCGATGGCGTCTCTGAAAGTGTATTCAGTGGGCCGAATGGCTAGATTCGTCACGGATTCATCCTTCAGGACTCTTCGTTCAAATATGTGCAGGTTAGTTGCGCAACTTTTTGATGTAACCTCAACGGTTTATTTACTTCTATTTTGGCCTGAAAATAGTATGAAAACATTATTTACAAGCTCAATAAATCACTGTGCACCTGTTAGAACACTATAATTCACTGTATAACCCAGTATAAGCATAGCAAAATGGAAGTGTAAGTACTATCAAGATTTAGCTAAACATACAGTAAAACTCTTTTTTACTGGTTCCTTCTTACCTACCTATAGTATAAACTATTCCTCATTCAACCTGCCAGAGCCTGGCACTACCTAAAAACAATTATAATTACACTATTATTAGGAAAAGATAACATTTCTTTTTCTAATCAATATTGCATCATTCTCTGCCTGTATCAATTTATCATTGGTCTGACTGACTTGTCCATAGAAGTTCAATCCGAGGCTACAGCACAGAAGAGAAGCCAGTTGAGCCTGAGCCAGAGAAACCAGCTTCCATCGAGGAGTGCCACAAGCAGATCGACACACTCACCAGTGAGCTAAACTCACTCAAAACTCAAGTGAAGGACTATGAAGTGAGTATTATTTAACACTAGCTTCCGCCCGCGACTTAGTTCGAGTCCCATTGGATCCCATTGATTTTCCGGGATAAAATGTAGTCTATGTGTTAATCCAGGTCACAGAATTCGTAATATAATTTCAGGATAAATACAAGCGAGCACTAGCCGATGGCGAGAACGTACGGCGTCGCATGATGAAGCAGGTCGAAGACGCCAAATCATTTGCTATCCAGAGCTTTTGCAAGGACCTTTTAGATGTAAGTAAAAATTACTTGTCTTAAAGCTAATGGCATTCAATTCTATAAGAAGTATCTAAATGTATAGACTAAATACCACAGAACTATAATTGATTGCCTTGCTGGGAGCAGTTGGGATACTTCCCAACCAATCCCACATGGGCTCTTAACTTGAAGCATCTAATCAGCCTATGCTTTACCCACTGCTTGTTTATCTATTTCAATCATGTAATAGTCTATCCTTATTTATCTTCAGTGTTTATTAGTGTAGTGATCGCTAAAATTGTCCAAAGGTTGCGGACACATTGGGCGCGGCGGCGGAAAGCGCACCGGAAGGCGACGCGGGTGGCCCCGCGCTAAGAGCACTCGCCGATGGCGTTAAACTTACCCGAGCACAACTCAACCAGGTAAAACTGTACATTATTATCATCTCCTTACCTTATCTATTTCGTAAGCTGCATAGTAATGCTAGCATTGCTCTGTTCGGGTTCAAAGGGTGCTATTACAGACTCCTAAGATTCATCCTTACGTGTCACAGTGATGACAGTAGTGTGATTCATTGTTATAGGCTTATTGCATCTGCTTGTTCCCCCACTTACTCTCATAAAAAAACTCGTTTAAGTGTTAGGTCATGTGTGAATGGTAAAGTCTCTTCCTTAACTTGGTAGTTCATCTTTTTTTAAACCATACAATTTTCACTATAACCCATCTTAATTTCATTCAACCCACAGTGTACATTACTAATCATAAATTCTTATGTATTGCAGGTGTTCAACCGACACGGATTAGTGGCGGTATCGCCGTTACGTGAAAAATTCGATCCTAACCTACATGAAGCATTATTTCAACAGGTATATAAATATCAGTTCTCAATTATTAACCTATTATTTAAATGGAGCGAACCCAGTTGGATGCAATTGGGAAAATAAATTCCCAACCACTCCCACTTAGGTTCGTAAGTCTGAATCACGACTGACGACATGGACTTTTAGTAAAAATCTTCCATCTTCTCAATAATCGGTCATTTTTGCGAACCACCATTATTTATAATTATATTTTTCAATAATAACTTGTTTCAGGAGGTAGAAGGTGCAGAATCAGGCACGGTAGTCGCCGTCAGTAAAACCGGCTACAAACTCCGAGAGCGGTGCGTCCGACCCGCGTTAGTCGGTGTCGCCAAGTGATCGCAACTTAAACACTGTGGGGTTCACTCTGACCTGTCTAACTCAAGATGACATTCTACAATCGCTAGGGAATAGAAAACTGCAATAATGTATGAGAATAGTCACGCGATTTTATTGACTCTTACAGCCATTTCCAATATTCAATTTTATAGAGAATCCTAGCGATTGATGAATGTCAACTTGGTCAAAAAGGGCTGATATTATTTCAAACGATGGGTTCTTTTTGACCTACTTTGACTTTTACGATACTTTTAACTTTGTGATGAGTTTTAACATAAAAACACTGCATCAGTTCGTATGCTTAAAAAAACTGAAGCGTGGCTCAAGAATAAGTTTCTTGACACTCTGTAATAAAAAACGGTAAGAAAAATTATGCTCGAGTCTCGATTCAGGCCTGAGCATTGTTTTAGCATACGAGCCTAGTTTTCTGGCATCGATGGCCTTGTGAAAAAGCATTTATTTTATCGATTAGTAGCTTGTGTAAGTGTTGTATGATTTGGTGATATAATACGGTACTCATAAGTTCTTTCATAGAAAACTTAGGCTCAGATGCCAAAAAGACAAAGATGACAACTGAGACCTACAGCATAATGGGCTTAAAACTCTTAAACCGTGTGTGGGATGGTGTAAGTGATTATTGTAAATGAGTGTTTTACATCATCATCATAATAATTATCAGCATTATTTTCCAGCATAGCTATCTATTTATAGGTTACTTACACTTTTTTCAGTTTGGATGTAGTTGGGAAACCGATTCCCAACAGATCCCTCCTAGGTTCTAAAGATTTCTAAGATAACCCAACGCGAAAATAAGATGTGATTTTTAAAAAATACCCACAGATTATGTCGAGTAGACCTCACAGATAATCCAAAGACTTTGATGTAGATTATCATAATAAATTGTACACAATGGTTTAGTGACCAGTGATTCAGAATCGTTGAGAAAATAAAGTTTTTCGCTGCACACGTGGTGGCGGCCACTCGCTACACCATGCGAAACTATAAAAAGTGGCTGTCGCACAGACCACCGGTAGCTGTGGTCGATGGCCCGTTTGTGTTCAGCCGCTTAGCCTTAGTGCTTTTATTTTAGTAAAAAACAAAGGTTGCAATGCATACTACATAAATGTTTTATTTTCGAGAAAAAAATTGCCTTTGTGTACAAGATATAATTATAATTATTATTTTATCAGAATGTGCTACATAAGTCATATCAGCATTTTATTTAATTTTATGCTCTTTGAAGTTTAAAAGCGCGTAAATCACATTAGCGGTCACCCACCGCGCCTGAACGTTGCGCAAAAATGAATTCCATATTTTTGTATGTCATGTGAGTGTGTATGGTGGTAGGTACATATTTGTTGAATATAGATGATTTTTATTGTTATTCCATGTTTTCTTTATTTACTTACCTAATAATTTGTTAGATAAAAAAGTGAATTACCAACTGAACTGTGACCTACTTTCTTGTCAACAGTGTAGTGTCACTGGAAATGTACTTTTACCCGTAGCACTGCCAGTAGTGTCACGAGAAAGCAAAATTTATTTTCCTTCTACAAGTAATGCCTAAGAAAATAAAGGGTTTTACAACATGCTAGCGGGGCGTCCCGACTTCGCACGGGTATTTAACAAAAACTTCTCATTTTTTACACCTAGGGTTGCGTTCTTGGAGTAAGGAACTCTAATTTTTTTGATAATATAATATGGCCTATGTCTCCCGGGGATAGTGCAGCTTGCCCAACGGTGAAATAATTTTTCACATCGGTCCATTAGTTTCGGAGCCTATTCAATGCAAACAATCAAATCTTTCCTCTTTATAATATTAGTATAGACACAGATTATATAATACTATACTATAGATAACATATAGGTATAGATAACAAGATACCTACTAACTTTTATATCTCTTTCTATTTATTGCTTGCAATCTACAAAACCAAAAACAGGTAAATTAAACACCAGTGTAGCTCGCTCAAGCCCCTATATTATTATTTATTGTAACATATAATTATACTAGTACATCTAAAATCCCTCCTGATAATGTTTAGATTCGAGTCTCGCTTGTAACAGCTCGAGTTGACGTCTTGCTTCGCACATCGGGAAGTTGTTTAGTTCGTAGTATTGCGGTGCTATCTTGAGGAGCCATTCAGCTGTAATAGAAAAGTGGGGTTAAAATAATTTATAAGTTTAAAAAACTGCAAAAACCGATCAATTTGATACCAATGATGATAGTTCCTTGGGACTGTTCTTTTGATCGTAAACACCACAGAAAAGCAAAATACGAAATGTCGAGTACGTGGATGAGAGGTTTTTTCGAGTTATTCTTATTTAACTGCCAAACTACTGAACTGATTTTGACCAATCTGGAAGCATAACCTTTAAGATAAAAAAATAATTTTTCAAATCGGTTTATAATAACGGAGTTCTGAGGTAACAAATTAAAAAAAAAAATACAACCGAATTGAGAACCTCCATCTTTTTTCAAGCTGGTTAAATACAGAACTATGTAATACTACCTAAATCATCTTCAATAGATGTAAAAGCCTTACCGTACGTTTCCAACGCATAACATTCACAATAAAACATGCACATGCACAACTCTGTGAAGATATCGATTTGCGTTTCCACCGCCAAACCTTGTGCGTGTTTGACATTTTGAATCTTGTGCAGATTGTTTTAAGGATTTTTTTGATTGTAAAAACAAATCGTTTGTAAGAGTTGTGTTGTAAAGGCTTTATTGTGAATGTTTTTAGTCGAAACACGCAGTAATGTACTACTTTTACTCACGTTTGATGTCCGTAACAGTCCGGATATAATTCTTAGTGGTGAGTACAAACTCGTTGTATATGACCCAGTCGGGCTTGTGGTCAAGGCAAGTGGACGGATGGAGTTGTACCACCTGATTGTCCTTCACTGTAAGGTAGTGGCCGGTGCGTTCTAAGTGAGCCACCTGAAATTTCAAGAAATACTTTCATGATAGGAAAAAATTATGTACCTAATTGCCGAAATTGCTTGTCCTATGAGAATTAGATTTTTGATAGAATACTTTATACTTTGAGAAGCGCTCGTGGCCTAGCTTACTAAGCCAATCTTAACTGATAATCTAAGTGAAGCAACATTCTATGGGGTTACTATTTGGATGGGTGACCGTTAGTGGCATTTACACCTGAGCGCTTCCGTGTTTCGGAGGGCACGTTAAACTGGCGGTCCCGGCTCTAGCAGTCGTTAAGCCACGACGGAGGCCTTAAGGCCTAAAAACTCCGTCACCAGAGTTGGCCACTAGCTCATACGAGCTTGCTTGCTATTTACCTATACTTTTTTTCGTAAATACACACTCGTGACATGAAAACAGTTATCTATATGCAAAGTTTGCAAAATAGTTCAACTGTTTTATGTGTATTGTGCAATGCAAACCATTGAAAATGATTTCAAGATAGCTCAACGGATTCAAATCAGTATGGTCAGTATCAGTATTGGGAACTTGCCCAAGTAACTGGCTGATCTGATCCTATCCTAACATTATAAACGCGAAAAATTGTAAGGATGCATAGATGTTTGTTACTCTTTCACGCAAAAACTACTGATCCGATTTGGATGAAACTTGGAATATATATTGTCTGTAACCTGGATTAACACATAGGTTACTCTTTATCCCGGAAAATCAACGTGACGCGAACTCTTCGGAAACCCCTAGATTTCCCATAGCAAATTGCACTTCTGGCTTCGAACAAATAAATCAGTGCTCAAAAGAATTTACCAAACATAAGAGACTATAATTTCAACAAAATTTTAACACTGTCTGACGTAGACACATCAGCGAAAGCTGCTCGTCTATAAACAAATAAATAAATAAATAAATAAATAATCCGGCATTGACGAAATCGCGGGCACCAGCTAGTAATACATAAGTGTAACTTATGTCTTTGAGTATGTCATTAGTACTTACTTGCATAAAGAATCCGTTGACAAGTGCTTTCCGTATATTAATGTAGTAGTCTTTGCTTGTGAACTCTGTGCTTGTCCTCTTCAAGTTAAATCTGAAGGAAGAAAAATCATTTACATTAAAATACACTAAAACCAAAAACAGAATCATTAGAATATTACACGAGTTCCGAGTGACTAGACCAGTGGCTTGATCACGAATAAATGTGACAATCGCAAATGTATCGTAACGCTAGCGTATCCGAGATACACTGCGCGGTGACACTACAACGGTTGGCAGTCGAGCTGGAATTGACGCGCAATATAACTCGAATACGTTAACGCGGCGAGTGCCAGATTTTATAGTGATAGAGGTACAGAAGAACGGGTAAGAAACTTACTGTTTAGATCCATATATTTTTTATGATTCTTCTTTTAAATAAACTGTTATATGTTACAGTTTGATACCACTTCAACTTAGTAAGGCTTAGCTTCTAGAAATGTATCATCATAACAGCCTATAGACGTCCACCGCTGGACATATACCTCCCTGTGTAAACAGGCACTTAGAATCACCTAGTTTATAAAATGATCTTTGTGATTTTCCTCAGTGCAGGCACTAACAATAGCACTATACCAAAATCCTACTAATATTATAAGCGCGAAAGTTTGTAAGAATGTATGGATGTTTGTTACTCTTTCACGCAAAAACTACTGATCCGATTTGGATGAAACTTGGAATATATAATCTTCAGTGACCTGGATTAACACATAGGCTACTTTTTATGGCGGAAAATCAACAGGATCCAACGGGACGCGAACGAAGTCGCGGGCGGAAGCGAGTTAGAAATAAAAGACTTGACTTTGGTCGTTCTGCTTTCAGATGTCATAGTGTTACCTGTCCATGATTCTGCTGAGTTGTTGACGCACGTTGTCGCCGGATTTGAGAGATCTGTAGTTAATGAAGTTGTCGAAGCACCAGTGGGGGTCCTCCATGTCTGACAAAATAAATAACAAAAACCCCTGATAAGATAAATCCTACTAATATTATAAACGCGAAAGTTTGTGAGTATGGATGGATCTTTGTTACTCTTCCACGTAAAAACTACTGATCCGATTTAGATGAAACTTGGAATATATATTGTCCGTGACCTGGATTAACACATAGGCTACTTTTTATCCCGAAAAATTAACGGGAACCAACGGGACGCGAACGAAGTCGCGGGGGGCACCTAGTAAATAAATAAATACTCATGGACTTTTAAGGTGGTTGCTTCAACATCCAGTCCATACATTTTTGATTACATCTTTACGCTAAACACAGACACTTTTTCTTTAAAACTTATCATTTTATCACTTCTCTACAATGAAATGTGTCCGCGACCGACCATTTTGGGCAATAACTTACATTATTTAGTGAGAAAAACAATTATGAAATCCTGGAAAAATTTGACACTTCTTTAGTAGTGTGCGTGACTTTTGACGCAGATGGCTGCGCGCCATCTAGCGTCATATAGTCATACAATCTTAGAATTCAGAAAGCGTTGGTGACGACGCTACGCGACGCTAGATGGCGAGCAGACAATCTTATAATTCGAACGATAAATACGAGCGACGTTGCCTCTCTTCGTAACCTTGACCACATGCGATATGTTGTGCGACGTTGCCACTTCGTTCAAAATACATTCTTCGGTAATAATTCATTTTCGGTTGCGCGTAAAACTCACTATGGTTTTCGCGCGGATTTTCTTGCGTATTATATTTTGTATGCTATGCATTTTCATTGATTCAAATTGCCATATTTCTCCAGGTAGGTAGGTATATATTTGATTCATAGTAATCACTACATAGTATAAAATGAAGTCGCTATTTTTGTCCGTCTGTTTGTCTGTATGCTTAAATCTTTAAAATTACGCAACGGATTTTGATGCGGTTTTTTGTAATAGGTAGAGTGATTCAAGAGGAAGGTTTTTATGTATAATAACATCTATTAAATAATGGAGAAATACTGTTATTTTCAGGGTTTCTAATGTCGTAAATTCTTACTGATTTTTTTTCGAATTTTGCACCCGTGCGAAGCCGGGGCGGGTCGCTAGTAGACTATATTGTATTTTATCGTAGGTATAGTAATTATGATTACTGTACCTACGAGCCCGTGATTCAACAATAAATAAAATTATTATAAATCGGTAAACTACCAAAGTAGATAGGTATAGGTAGTCACAAAACTAAACTTGCAAACATTTGCAAAATATGGTTTAGCCGGCTACGTTACGACACCTTTTACGAATTTTACAGACAGACACACATTATTATAGTTTGTTTTATTTTGTACATACATAGTAAGTAGGTACCTACCTAATTTCACGTCGAATAATTTGTTATGGTGCGTTCAGAAACCAATTTAATTCAGTTACTTACAATATGTTTTTTTTCTGTTCCGTGTTTTTTATGTAAACAAGGCTTTCTAATCAGATTTGTTTTTCTTATTCGTCGACCAATTCTACCAGGAATACAATAGGTATCATTGAAATATAAAGATAAGTAAAATTTTACTGTTACATTTTATCTTTCTAGATCTTTTATTTCGAACGCAACCCAATTCATTTTGAGAATTGATTGAAGAAAGATCCTGTCATTGTAATCAATTGCGATCTCTTTCTTTCAAGACAAGACATGGTTGTGAATTACGAACATTTAGATTAGATTATTATTAGATTTAGATTGCGTCTACAATGTCTGGTAGAACAAACAAGTTAGCGTACAAACGACACGCTTATTCGGGGCCGCGAAAATGTTTCAAGCGAGTTCGCGGTGGCCTAAGACATAATCATGGTGAAGAGAGGTAAGTAAACATGTTTATTACAACTAATGCTGTATCCGGCTTCTTCAATAAACACGTCCAAGTTTGGATGTAGGGATTTCGCGCTATTTCACGACGACACGACTTCTTATTTTTAGGTACCTACTTGCCTCCATTTTCTGTTGAGAAAAGTTTCATTTTTACTTTATATTTCAGCCGTTTGAAAGCTTGGCGTTCTGAAGAAATGAAGAAGCCAGTAAATGAAGAAATCGTCATAGATAACTCTATAACCCTGTACGTATCAAATAACCATGATTTATTGTAGGTACCTACTTGTTGCTCGAACACTAGATAGAGTCAAAAGAACACTACCTAGATGTATGTAGGGTCAGTGGGTCGTCTTAGGGGCGGAGGTAGCTCGGACGAAAATCTTTTGTAGAAAGAAATTATTGCTCTAGTCGAAAACCATGAGTTCATGTAAAAAACCCGCAAAATATTGAGAAAGGCGAAAATAGGTTTAGGATTATAATAATATGCTTACTTTTATTATGATCATCACAATTTAATTTTTTACTTTCAGTACCCAGAATATACAACCAAGAACATATGTCCGTCCAAAACCGAAAATCAGCCTAGAGGCTACCTACAGTGCCCCGAGTACTAGCACAGTGACAGCTGAACCTGTGGCCAATTAACCTTCACAGATTAATTGGCCGCGAGCTGATCCTGAAACTGAATCTTTTCAATTGATTGTGGAAGCTGGTCCAAATGAAGGTTTATCTGGGATATCTGGGTATCGCATAGTGGACATGAAGCATGTAATAGAGTGGGCATTTCTTCTGGAAAGACATCGAAATATGTGTGAATCTTCACAAATTGAATTTGTTAGTGAAAGACTTGATGGATTTCGAAGTGAATTAATTTTCAAGTGCAGTATGTGTGATAAAGCATGGAGGCATTGGACGGAGAGCAGTAATAAAATAAATACTGCATTTGTGTGGTCAACTGTGACTTCTGGTAGCTACTACACTAAATTATAAATAAATTAAATAGTTTACGCCAAAAAACATAACTTTTATTTTTACAACAATCGTACATTATTTAGCGAGTTACGAACAGTAAGTCGAGGGTTGGAATCCAGACAGGCCGCATTACTTTGTGTAATTTATTTCATCACCATTGCTCTCAAAACGGCGAAGGAAAACATCATGAGGAAACCGGCATGTCTTAGAACCAAAAATTCGAAGACGTGACATTTACCAACCCGCACTACCAACCCTCATAGAGAGGGGGCTGTGTCCCAGCAGTGGGAAAATTATGATGATATACCGTAGCAGGTGGCGTGTAGTTCTGCCAACCCAATCTACCCATAAAAAAAATTAAAGACTTGTTTCTTTCTTCATTAACGCCATCTAGTGTCGAGGACTTGTTTTTTTTCATTCACGCCATCTAGTGTCGAGTTTTGTAGGTACTCACTTACGTCTGTGTGTGTAAACGACGCTATATTGAATGGCAGATGTTAAAATGGAGCTTTATGTCGAATTTAGTGGATTTTGTAGCAATGATATGATCCAATTCGATAGAGCGTAATGTCCGATAACCGCGAGCTCTACTTTTACGACTTAATAATTTTCCAATTACACAAAAACTCAATTAAACTAAAAATCTTGAGTTTAACGCCATCTCTCGGGAAAATGGCTGGGAACAGCCTGTATGTTTCACCTTAACACAACGCCTTCTAGTCCCAATATAAGCAAAGCTTGTACTATGGGAACTAAATGGCTGATAGAATACATATATAGTTTTTTTTTGTAAATACATACTTGTAATACATAGTAACACCCACAGATCACTTTATCATCGTGGTCATGAATGGAGTATGAACTCCAGTTTGTCAAATCTGAATAATTTGCAATGAACCAAATCTTACAAACTGCAGTTATGCCTGTGATCCTTAAAACCTGGATTTGCTGGTGATATACTCATAAATTTGAAACGGCAGCACTAGTTATTACCAAACTTTACCTAAAGAACCTTCCCAGACCTTTCTAAGGGTTCTTATTCTTACAAAAAAACCGCATTCAATCATATCTCTAATTTCGGTGCTATCAGGCCACAAACACCCAATTTCAGTCGGGGTTCAAAATTCATCAGACTTTATTTTTTTTTATTAGAAAATTTTCTCTTCATTTGTTTTATCAAGTTGGTAAAAGTTATACAAGGTTTACACAATGCCAGTGACTGGACCCAGTTATCTTGGTTTTGGACCCAGTCACTGCCAAAACTATTACATGCACCCAGTAACAAGTCAGCGCTGGACTGGGTTACTGTACTACCATGTTACTGACCCCATATAAACCGCCCTTAAAGTAAAATAATTCTGCTAACAACTAGTTTGTAATAGCTTACTCTGTTTAAACGCGTGGTATACATTGAGCAGCGTTAGATGGTCGCCGTCGATGTGCGCAAATCTCATTTTAGCCTCGTCTGCCGCCTTGCGCGCCTCGTTAGGCCTCACGAAGCATTGCGGTACTGAAATATAGAAAAAAAAACCTTAGTAACGGTCAAATTGATGATTTAAATAATTGTTTGCATGGCTTAGGGGTTTGCAACATGATCCACAAACCACAGCACTTACAATTACCAAAAAATATTTCAAGATACAAGATGTTTATTTTATTTAAGGACAGTTGCAGCAGAGGCTATCTAAACAATAGTTTTGTGCCGTTTTGGCACTGACTGGGTCCGAAACCAAGATAACTGGGTCCAGTCACTGGCATTGTGTAAACCTTGCATAAAATATTCAAAAATCTTGACAAATAGCAAATAGCCTCTGCTGCAACTGTCCAAATAGCCTCTGCTGCAACTGTCCAGTAACCCAGTTCAGCGCTGACTTGTTACTGGGTGCATCTAAACTTTAGATGCACCCAGTAACAAGTCAGCGCTGAACTGGGTTACTGTACTGCAATGTTACTGACCCCGTATAAACCAGGCATAACTTTCACCATGTTATCAATGTCGTCAAAAGAAGAAAGACTGAAGCTACCAAATGAAATGAAATCTAGTTCTTACAAATAGTTCTTACTAAACAAATGGTTAGAATTAGATTCCATTTCATTTTGTTGAGTTAGGGTCGATTCACACATATCAGTGAAGTCACACCTTTTATACATTGAGAGCACGGTGTCGTCACTTCAGTCGTGGTCAGTGACGACACAGTGCGCTCAATGTATGAAAGCTGTGCCGGAACTGTGACTTCACTGATATGTGTGAATCGACCCTTAAGGGCTCCATTACTGTCTGTTGAGGGTCTTTTTTTTATACTACTAAGTAGACAAACAAGCGTACGGCCCGCCTGATACCTGGGAAGTGGTTACCGTAGCCTATGGACGCCTGCAACACCAGAGGTATCACATGCGCGTTACCGACCCTAGAAGAATTTTAAAACACCCTTTTTGAAGTGCCCCATATTGTAGTCACTAGGGAAAGCCTCTACAGGAAGATCGTTCCACAACCTGAGTGTTCGCGGTCTAGCTGTAGGATCTGGGATGTTACCTGACAGCATGGCTGTGATGGATAGGATCTCGTTGGAACAGTTGTGGTTACAGCTGGCAATCAGCATCTTCGCGAGTTGAGGGTCCAGGGGAAACTCCGCCATTACCGCTCCCAAGTCCGTGAGGTTACCGTCGTCATCTGAAATATCATGAAAACCATTATTTTATCTATTTACTAGCCGTTGCTCGCGTTCTAGACACTTTTGAGTGTGACTTTACAAAAATCCTTTCTTAGTGCACCCCTACACTATATAAGGATACTACCCTCCAAATTTCATACCTCTAGGACCTAAAGTTTAGGCTGTGCGTTGATTATCAGTTATTAGTTTATAGTCGAGCAGCTTTCGCTGTTATGTCTATGTCAGTGTTGAAATGTCTCTTATCACTTTTTTAGTCACTTTATTTAAGCACTGTTTTATTTATTTGTAGCCAGTTGTCGAGTTTATTTTTGAAGGCATTATATAATTAAACTTACCCAAAGCAGCCAGGTAGTTGAGCAGTTCCAATGCCCTCATAAGTGTCTCCGGAGCCGGGGGGTCCATGAAGTCAAAATGTACCAGATCGTCGATTCCCAACTTTTTCAACTGCAAAACTACAGACCCTAAGTTCGATCTGCAATTGGGGGGAATAGTGCGCGTCGCATTAGAACAATGCCACTATTGTACTCCACATTCATAATCACTAATTATACTTTTATTTTTACACTAGGTGCCGCCCGCGACATCGTTCGCGTCCCGTTGGATCCCGTTAGTTTTCCGGGATAAAAAGTAGCCTATGTGTTAATCCAGGTCACGGACAATATATATTCCAAGTTTCATCCAAATCGGATCAGTAGTTTTTATGTGAAAGAGTAACAAACATCCATCCATCCATTCATCCATACTTACACACTTTAGTGTTTATAGTATTATAGGATCCTACTTATATTTAGATACTAGCTCAACCCGCGACTTTGAACGCATGCGAAACTTTCCACCAAAATATGTTAACCAGCTTACGGATTTCAATGAAAAAGAATATATAAGTTTTGTACCTAGGATTAACCCATAGGCTTTGCAAGTAGACGGGTTTAATTCATCGGGAAGTCATTCTGAATACAAAAGTCATGTTTAGCAATGAAATTGTCATCTTTCTAGCCTAGTCGGCCTTATCCACAAGAAAGACACAGTCAATATGTCAATACGGGTTTCCTCAAGATATTTCATGTACTGTATGTTACTTAGCACAAGTTATAAGCATAAAATAATAAAGATTCATACAAAACCGTATAGTTCACCTCAGAATCTCTGGATATGTGTTGTCTTGCATCTCATCCTTGTAAGCCTTCTCTGTATACAATCTGAAACATTTGCCCGGTCTGGTCCTACCAGCTCGCCCTGCCCTTTGTTGAGCAGATGCTTTACTTATTGGAGAGACAAGTAGAGACTCAACTCTTATACGAGGATTGTACACCTTCTGTTTTGAGAAACCAGGGTCTATGACAAACACTACTCCGTCAATAGTCAGTGATGTTTCCGCTATATTCGTTGATACTACAACTTTACGACCGATACCTCCGTTAGGTCTGTTTGGGGGAGCAGGCTCAAAGATTCTCTGTTGTAAGTTTGGTGGGAGAGTTGAGAATAGTGGAATGCATTTAAGTTCACCCACATCGGGGCCAAGGTTATCGATCTCTCGTTTGATTCTCTTGCATGCATCTTCTATCTCCTCCTGTCCAGTTAAGAAGAGAAGTATGTCGCCAGCAATTTCCTCGCATATGTGGATCTGTATGACAGTACGTATAGCTGCTTCTAAATAGTCTCGCTCCGGTTGTGGTGTGTAGAATATCTCAACAGGATGGGTTCGTCCCGGGACGTTCATCAACGGAGCATTGTCAAAATACTGCTGGAACTTTCCAGCGTCTAAAGTAGCAGACATGATAACTAGTTTCAAATCTGAGCGCTGTTTTATAACCTCTTTTAGAACACCCATAAGGATATCCGTGGCTAGAGTCCTCTCGTGAGCTTCATCGAGTAGTATCACTCGGTATTGTTCTAACATGGGGTCAGACATGGCTTCTCGTAACAGCATACCGTCTGTCATGTATTTTAGAACTGTTTGGGGGCCAGAGCAGTCTTCAAAACGGATGCTATAACCAACTTGCTGACCTAGTGCTACATCCATTTCTTCAGCCACTCTTTGAGCAACCGACATAGCTGCTACTCGCCTTGGCTGTGTGCAAGCCACACCTGTTGATTTTCCTGCTGTAGTGGCAGAGAATTCGACAGACCATTGGGGTATTTGAGTGGTTTTCCCCGAACCCGTTTCTCCGACGAGCACCACACATTGATGCTGATTTAGGAGTCTCATGAAGTCAGCTTTGTATTCCCAAACTGGGAGGCCGAGACGACGCCGTAAGAGCTCATGATAACGCTGCGAATGCGGGAGACCTGGAATAAACGAAATAATACTGAAAAATTAAGGATACTCACTGTGGTCCTCATGCTGTAGTGGGTCTTAAAAGGCGTGTTTTTAAGAACAATCATGACAAAGGCACATTTTGCACCCATGCACATGCCAGTTCGAAAGTGTTGACCATACCTATACAGTGGATTTTTCAACTGCTGAGCAGGTACTCCGTGGCCAAAAGTTTGTACGACTCCTTTGATTGTGTACTTATAAATCTGTATCTATTTCTTTTCTACTTGTGAAAACCTTTAATTGGCCTACTGTTTCCATTTTTGTACCTAATCTATGTTATGTGCTGTCGGTTTTCCTATAAATAAATAAATATAAAACTTACCAGTGTAAGGGTTGATGCCAGGTGTGCTGGTGGCAGTAGGCGGATGCCCCGTGCCAACAGAGCCAGAGTCTGAAGACTCTCCTGTGATACCAGCCTTGGCCAGAGCTGCAGCCTTCTCCTCTCTGTTGGAGAATTCATTTGCATGTGTTACTTTGTTTTTATTTTTTTTCAATATTGCTAAGGGCAACGACACCAAATGTACTTTACATAATCTAATTCTAATTCGTCGTGGGGGAATAAGATCTGCACTGATGTCCCGCGTTGGGGTGTATTGTGCATTGTCCCCCTGCTGACCTCACCCCAACCAGCCCAACTCCTTGAAGTAACGGAGAAGGACTTTGGGTTGATGACAGCAATGTTCCAGCATCCCCGATGGTGTTGTGGATGCCAAGGAGTGAGACCCGATCAGCTCCTGCAGTCCCGTTTTGGATCTGGCTTCGGCTGTGGCAGAGCAATGTAGCAAGACATGCTCTACTGTTTCTTTTTCCTGAAGACAGCCACGACAGAGGTCACTGTCTGTCGCTCTGATCTTGAGGACATGGTAGTTCAGATCACAGTGGCCTTTACATAATGTGTAAAATAGGTTTTACAGTTTATAATAATTATGTTCACTATGTTAACCAAGATTGGTTTACAATATAATTCCAGTTTTGGTCAGTCCGATCAACCAGTTTCTACTACACCTGATTGATCAATCAGCCTTGGATCAACAATGATTCATTTAATGATCAACTGTTAATCAATTAGACCGGAATACTTAAACGTCACTCAAATTTAAGCACCACTTAAAATTGCTCTGCCTCTGTTTAACATTACTCATTTGTAAGAGATGGCAATAATTTAAGCTTGAACTTAATTTAAGTGGTGTTTGAGTATTTGGCCGTTAGTGTGCTAAGATGTTATGACTGTCTACATTCTGCAGGGCTATTTTAAAATCGTCGGGAACGGGTCGGATCCGAAACGAAATTATGTGTCGGAACCGATAGATATCCGACGGATCGTAAAATGCTATTTTGAAACCAGTTTCGGGAGGTGCGTCGGAACCTCGGTTTCGTTCCGACGCGGAAACAGAGATTGATTGTGTACGGAGACTGCTTTGAAATGGTAGGTTATGGTAGAAAGCTTTATTATGTGAAATATGAAGTGATTCTGCGTTTTATGAATCAAAACGTCTCGCTTTCAACTATTTCTTATTCAAAATTGTTATATTTTATTATTGTTGTTATTTTCAACCACACACAATATCTACAGTTTTTTTATTATAATAAATGCACAAATGATTAAGTTTAAACTTTAAACTAGCTTCGTAAATACGATTTTGTGGTTGAAGTTTGAAGTTGAAGCTTGCGCGCGCTGTTTGAAGAGTCCGCAGATTGTTCGTTTCCAAAATAAGTTGAAGAAATAAATTGAGAAATAACATCAAAATGGTAAGTAAAGTATTCATTTGTAAAATTAAACCACTGACTTTTTAGTACACTTGGAAAGCCAAATCATGTTTTTTAGGTGCCTAGATACTTTCCAGTAGGTACGATGTATATAAGTACCTATATATACTTCACCGATTCTAGGCAGATTTATCGAATTTTTTTGGTCAGGATAATGACCCCTTATCTCGTCAATCAACCTTAGAGCTACTGTAGGTGTAAAACGATACACAGACGCAAAGTTTGGGTTGTTGAAGGGGTCCGACAAATCCCGTAGTGAGTTATGATTTATTAGCGTTGCCTTCCTTTGCAAACTGCTATCATTTCGTCGAGCTCTTCTAACAAGAATGTGTTCCATCTATTTTACAACAAAATATGGTCTGAAACCTAATGTTTACTAACAAACAAAGATGTTAAACATAGAATGATAACATTGGCAGAAAATCATCCCGATTGATCACTTACTCTCGTTTTTATCAAGGATAAAATAGTAGGTGTATGGTTGCTTGGTCAATGGAAATAAAATATAATATAGGTATTGACACAAAAGTTAAACGAAACACCGGACAATTCTCTGGCGGAATCGTTTCCGACACCAAATAGCTGTCGGTAACTCGGCTCTCTCGGATCGGAATCTTTAAGTCAAAGTTTTCGAATCCTATAATTTAGAATAGCATTTTCCGTCGGAAGTGTCCGCTACCGAATCCAATCGAATCCGAAGGCTTTCCCGATGAATTAAAATAACCCTGCTGATCACCCCATAGTTTGGACGGGTTGAACTGCTAGTGAAATCTGGGCTTAGCAGTTTGCAAGTTATGCTCTAACAAACATACCCAAGTTGATACTAAGTATGGGCTTCACAAATAATTATAGGAGTAGGAATTGTACTATAGATTTGAGTAAAGTCAGAAGATTTTGTGAATGTATCCATCCTGTAGGTTCATACTGAATAGATAGATACAACCATACCTAATCTACAACATGAATGTATTCAATTCATAAATAATTTGAACTGTCATTTCAATTTGGTACAATGGATGGAGGCTCAAAGGTTTGTTTTCATCAAAACAAAATCGAAATAACTTTTGCAAGCTTTCTGATAGATCTAAAGAAGTTAAATTTAATTATTTTTAGCATCGTTGAAGACAAATACACTATCAAAAGTTAGTAGGAGCGAAAAACAAATAAAATAATTTTGAAGCATGGTAAACTTTGATAAGCCCAATTCAGGGGAGTACGAAGACAAATCTTACCTTTTCTTCTTGATAAATGGATCCACAACCTCAATTCGCCGTTTAGACATTATTTATTACACTAAAATCACAGTAACACGGCGGAAAATCTATAATTTTCTAGCACTTTAGTTGCAGAAAACTATCTCAAACAAAATGGCCGACGCCCGGACGCCAGTACTGCCAACTCTTATAAATCCGAGTCGCTAGACAATGGTCAGAGTATTTTTTTTAGGACGCTAGACTACTCGCTATACTCAAATGTCAAAAACTGCTATAGTAGGTGCCAAATAACACCGCAATACAGGTCATTCACCCACCTTCACCACGATGTCGCAAAATTCAATTTATGAATGGTAAACAAACAGTACTAACGAGGTTCGAGCGATACCGTCTTAGCGACTGGTTTGTATGGAAAGCAACAGAATTAGCCATACATAAATTAAATTATGCGACATCGTGGTGAAGGTGGGTTAATGATCTGTATTGCGGTGTTATTTGGCACCTACTATAGAAAGTCGCTCGTGCTAACGACTAATAAAAAGTGACATTGCCGAAATTGTGGGCAACACTGCAAGGCCATGGACGACCGGTCAAGAACATTGGGCGCCGCCGCGCCGCCATGACCGTACCCATTTCTACACATTGCTGTTTCGGTTTGAAGGGTGTTAGGGTGAGACAACAGCTTTATGTCCGAGAGTGATGGGAGCAGTGCAATGCAACACAGATCACGTCTTCAGTGGATGTGCTCAGTAAGGCAATGCATCGTTACAGGCAGTGGTACCTTAACATCAGGTGGGCCATCGGCTTGTTCCATCATTAAGGTAAGTAGTTGTATAAAAAAAACCTGCTTTTGTAAGTCGTTTACTCAAAGTTCAGACAGTTCAAATTGATTCGTTAAAAACTGTATAGGTACCTACCTACCTAACCAGGTACATAAACACGCTGATACTGATACGATTGATAATGACTAACATCTGGTCAGTACTTAGTAAAATAAAATACTTTATTGCATAGATTTTAACGATCATCCTACAGCTCTTATTTCAGTTAGGCCACACAATGCTCTCAATCCAGGGCCGATAATGCGACACTCGCGTATAAATGGCGGGAATGCCTGCCACGCCACACTTTTTGCCAAAGGACGTCACTCCGATCACGATGTACATGCAAGATATATTACGGCTTTTTACATGCAGTGGTCCTCCGCTGTCACCCTGCAACAAAATACATCATTATTGTTGCGTTATATTCCGCGTGCACACAATGCCCATGCCGCTGCCAGCATGTATGCCGCTTAGTGAGAATAAAGGCGATGTTGCTGTGGCAATAAGTCCGCGGCATTGATGCAGCCATACATCCCAGCAGGGGCATGGGCATAGTGTGCACGCGGTATTACACTCAGCTGCAGTAAGCATAGGGTTCCCAGATCAAAATATCAAAAATCAGGAGAAAATTCCCGACATTTGATGAAAATTCCGGATCTTCTTGTCAATTTCCTATTAGGTAATGTCGTTATGCATAAAAATAAATCAATAAATAATTTGGATTTTTTCATTTTTTATTTGACTCATCACATAATTGTAGGAATTCCGGACGCTTTAAGATTACCTTCACATTCCGGACAAATACCTATATTTCCGGACTTGTCCGGAAAATTTCGGACGTTTAAAGGTAGAAACCCTAAGTGAGCAGGGAACTGGGCAGGGAAGTAGGCCTAAGGCTAATCAAAACACGATCATGCCTCTGTCCCGGCTCGTGCCCATGTTCATGCCCCTGCTCCCTAATAAGGACAAAGGCGATGTTGCTGTGGCAATAAGTCCGGAAAGCGGCATTGACTCCGAGTAAGCTAGGCACGCTAATGGCCAGTATGCAAGTTCCCATTTTCCCAGCGACATACCGTGCAAGTATCCTGTGACTTAGTTCTATCTCCGTAGCAGATCTGCGTGCTCTCCTGGTACCCTTCCAGCATGTTGCGTGAACTCTCGTATTCTTGAGAGCACTCGCTTGTGTTGAACTTTGTTACTATAACCTGGACATAAAATATTGCAAAAGAAAAGAAATTTTAACAGAGAATCATCAATCAAGTTCTAGGTTGTCTTGTGGACAAGTTCGTACCACCCTACCTACTACATATATATACATATTTCTGTCGCAAAGCAGTGATAAGTGATACAATCAATCAAGCCTTCGTCTACAGCTCTTCCGCTACACGTGGTATGTGTAAGAACTGGCCCTTACCTGCACTACGTCAACTCGCAGGGACAATGATCCCAGCGGGTCTCGGGACAGTGATGCTCGCATAACTGTTACTGTGTTCCGGTTTGATGGACGCAGAGGGCAAGAGGGCCTAGGTAATGCATTGTCTACGCTGAGGTGCTAATCTATCAGTTCTTTCACCCATCTCAGCCTTCGTAACCTTTGTTATTAGTATCAGCCACTGTATGTCTGTATGTTTGATCATCACCCGCGTCGACCATTGCATGCGTTTGTTCGTACTAATCTATCTGCCATATGTCCGTCGCTTGTCCATTATAGAACGTCATCATAGTAAAGTTTGTTCGTCTACGGTCAAATATACGTACCTTACCTAGCTACCTTGGTTATTCCAGAATATGTTCTACCTACCAATCTATACCTATTAGATTTTATCCTAGTGTAGTACCTATGTATGTCACGGGTTTCTTTACCTTCTGCAGTATGTCAGAGTTGGCCTGTCGGTTGACATCGGTGGTGCCCCAGCCAGTTGCAGAAGCGCGGTTGTCGTCAACCGGCTCCCCAGTGTGAAGACACGCGGGGACTGTTGTGTGGTCTAGCTTCACGCTGGAATAGACGAAACACTAAAGTCTTGGTCATGCTAGGTAATGAGGGATATTCACAGAGTACAACTTCCATGCCGGGTACTACCACAGAATATTAGTACAAGTACCTAATAACTTCCTGTCGAACCCTGTAGTTGCCAATTTGATACTTCTCACGTGACGTCACCTAAGAATATTTGGGTCTAGTCTAGGAACATTTAGCTCTTTCCATGCCGACCACTCACTTTTCCAGCTACAGAAGGTACTTAGAGCATTGGAGTGTCATCTGGGTTATCAAAAACGTCCATGCTGTCTAATACTTAGGTAGGCACCTGCTGACTCCTTGTTCAGCTCCAGTAGACCCTCATTGATGTCACAGATTGGTGTATTATGTATACTATGCTATTTAGGTGTCATGCTAGTTCTACTTTCTCAGTAAGTTCTATGCCAACTAGGTACCTAGGTAGGTATGCACTATAGGCACCAAAGAATAAGTAACACTAGCCATTCGACCAAAATTACACACAAAAAATCTCGTTTTGTATGAAACGCAGTTCAAATATCTGACCTCCGTTTCATACATTGTTCGTTTTTCGAAAGTAGGTACATCATCATCAATATAATATAAAACTCTTTTGAAGCTGACATATAATCAACGCACAGCCTAAACTATAAGTCCTAGAGGTCTGAAAATTTGAGGGTAGTATCCTTGTATAGTGTAGGGGCGCACTAAGAAAGGAATTTTGAAAAGTTACACTCTAACGCGAGCAACGCCGCGGGAGACGGCTAGTGGACAATAAAATTGTTTGTCCATGATACGAATCTAGTTTGAGAGTTTAGACCAGAACACTATTAATCTCACGCGGTCTTATTCCAGAACGGGGACTAAAGAAAGTCAAGGTTTAAACCTTGACGTTGATGTTCAAACCTTGACGTTTAAACCTTGACTTTCTTTAGTCCCCGTTCTGGAATAAGGCCGAATAGGTTTAGACACTCACTTCCTATCTAGCTCTAGTAGTGCGATGTCATGATACTTGCCGGGTGATTGGTACTTGTCATGCGTGATAATGCGCTTGATGCCGAAGCGATTCTTCGGAGACTCTTGGCTTCGTTGTAGAACTCCGATAAGGGCGTGGCTTACGCGGTTGTTTCTGAAAGGTTACTTCATAATTATTGGTGTTTGTTCGTACCTAAGCTCAAAAAATACTCAAACTCAGTTTTTGACAGATAAATAGTGCAGTGCCCGTAGTCTGCGTTTTATCTTGTCTCCGAAAAGCGAGAATCGAGAAACTCGTTTGCATATATCACACAAGTCACTTTTTCGTCTTGCTTTCATTTCAAGATGTTCAAAACTCAGACTCGAGCTTCAGAGGATCCATCTGCTTAGACAATAAATTACCTACCTATGATTCGTTCAAGATTACCTACCTCACATGACATGCGACGAAACCTGCCACAGTTTTTCTGGGGTAGTATAGTATATTAGGTAGTATACTACCACCACAAAGCAAAAAAAACATGTGTGCAATTCACACGTGGTAGAAGTGAAATCTTAAAAAGAACCAGTGCGTTGAGTCCCTCCACGCGGGACAAGTTATACTTCGAGTGCCACGCATGAGAGTGAATGCGTTTAATGTGAAATTAATTTAGTATTTATTTTTATCTACATAACCAATATGCAGACTTAACAGTTAAGACCAAATTGTAACACTTATTTATGCAAATAAACATCTTTTATCTTGCATAAGCAGTACTTATTTAGTTAGAAAAGGTTCTATGCTGATTTTGCTTAAATCAGAACTAGATGGCGCTGCTAAGTTTGGTCGGATCCTAGAACGCGCTATCAAAGTGTTTTGCGTTTTGTGGGGGTCGAACTGTCGCTTTTTCGTTTCATCGACTTTAAAATCACAACGATGCTAAAGAAGTTTTCACTTCAAAAATTTAAACTATTGGATTTGCTTGCCTCAAGTCTGAAGTACAGTGTCCGGCTGTCAGTATGAACTTCTCGCTGATGAGGGCTCCTCCACACTTCCATTCTATATCAATTGGTGAATTGCTGTAACCCAGCAAGACCTGCAAACGAATATCATTATACTTTCATAAAAAAAAATTTTAATAAACCACGCGATACCTTTGCGTATGGCGTGTTCTCGCAAAGCACGTCCTCGACGAAGAAGTAGATAGTGCAATACACATTGTGACGAAATTAACTCCTAAAAACCTTTATCGTGAGGAAACCCTTGGCTTAGTATATGCGCTCCGCACGTATTGCCGATGTCTTTCCTGTGGATATGGCTGACTAGGCTGAGAGGATGGTATAGGTGCTACAAGCCTACTCCATCTAAACATTGTCCCAGACACTACAGTGTCCCGTTAAGTGTAGACATAGGTTGCCCCCTGACGCTGTATAAATCATCTTCAATAGATGTAAAGGCCTATTGTTTGTTTGTAGGGAACTCAAAACTTCAACTTCAACTTCTTGGTTTGTGGTTTCAGTGGCTAGTTGTCACAATTAGGGAACTCTTGTTACCATGCCAATGAGTGTTTCGTGCCATGCAAGGTGTGGCGGCTAGCCACAAGTCGTTAAGCCGGGCTGACGCGATAGTTTTGTGTCCCGCGTTACCAGTCGTCTCGTCTCTCGCCGCTCGCACAGTATAAACATGTAGCTTCGTTGGTGAAATAAATATGTAATTATGCGGAACACTGAACTTTATCATTACATCCCGAAGAATTAGTATGAAGATAAGAAGGCTCCTCGACATCATAAATATTACCTAGGTACCCCTAAATTGGTGACCCTGACGCAGCGTTGCCAGACGTCCCGATTTTGGCGGGACGTCCCGATTTTTAAATCAGAATTAAATGTCCCGCGAGGGACAGAGCCTGTCCCTCTTTTCGAGGATAACTCGACCATGCGTGCAGCGTGTTTTTTTTTATTCAGAAGACGATTATGACTCGGTTTTTAACGAGAGGGTAAATCTGATTTAAAATATCATATTTATATTAAAATACATTATCTATTGTCACGTAAACATAATTTGAACTCAAATAAAAAGATAAATATTAAATAACTTCTGATTAAATGCGTTTTTTTACTATGTCCCGCTTTCGAAGAGAGAAAAAAACCTGGCAACGCTGCCCTGCCTGACGTGATAACTTTTACTTTATTATAGAACACATAACTACCTATAGAGGTAACTTTTTTATGTTTTTCCTCATTTTCACTCATGAGTAAACTTACCATGTGAGGAAACTCCATGCTGGCAGCATTTTTTCCTCCAATGACGAGCTCGTCGGCGTTATGGTGGCAATAGTTTGCATGGCTGAAATCGCCGGTCAATGCCGCAGTTTTCTCACACGGAAACACATACTTTTCTTGATATTCTATACATTCTATGTAAATAGGAACAACAGATTAGTTAGATTGAGATAGATAGATATACATTTATTCCAAACCACCACAAATTTAACAAAGTAAAAGAAATAACAGCATTAAAAGTAAACTTAAATCTACAATAATAAGGACCTAAAGAAAAAAAAAGCAAACTAATTGTTTATACAGAAATAAGTTATGCTCTGTGTGGTGGTAAGATTGCTTAGTTTGGGACTAGAGGGCGTGTGACATGTCCAAGGATATTGAGATTTCACGGCCAACTATTTTACCCCCACATAGGTGTACGAAGAACTTATTCCATAGATTCCCTGCTTGTTCCCCCCGCGAAAGAGATTTCTGGACTTTCTGTCCAAAAATACCCTTCCTATGTCATGCGTCTGCCGTCAGGGGATTTTTGGACACCATGTCCAAAAATCTCCTGTATATCTTCGGAAAGTACTCGTAGTTAAGTACTCACTGTCCCAGGCTTTTTGCCCATTCGGTAGCGACGTAGTTTTCAATGGTATAGGCTCGCAGACATCCCGCGAACGGCTGCCAATGTCTACGTATTCGTACTCTTTAGGCGTGTACTCTTTTATTGCTGCTGTTAATGACCTTTAAAAAAAAATTGAGCGCTATCTAGCACCAATGGCAGCGTTTGAAGTTTTGAACAATTGGCACTAGTGGGTATGGTACCTAAATAAGTTTGTTAGCAGTAGGGATCGAATTCATAAACTAGAAAGTACAAGTTAATTTTACTAAAATTACACTTAGTTATGAACTTCCGGCGTCCCTGAAAGTCCTGGTCATCAGAACCTGGAGTATGGACTCCACTTTTTATCAAATTCGAATGCTTTGACCATATTCTTGTTTACCAAGGTAATAAGCAGATCGGGGGTTGAAAGGCATGATCTGTTTGTTCTGTTAGAGAACAGAAGTACCTACATTCATCCAAGTTGATCTTCGTTCGCTATAGTAGCTATCATCGTTCTTTATTTTTGTTATTATTTATTTGTATTTTTGTTCCAAATAAATATTTTTGATTTTTTTTTTGCTTTTCTCACTCGATCCTATGCTTTTCAGCTAAAAATACTTAAGTAGGTATGTACATAATTACCATTATTACATAGCGCGGAAACATGAAAATCAACAAACGTAGGTAGGTATCTGTCTGGGTGAAGCTAAGTAAGTAGGTATAAAACAAATGCAATTTTTGGAAATCTCACCGTTCGGTTGTAGTGAGCCCATTTTCCTTATTTATTCTACAGCATACTATAGCTTCGTTATTATCAATTCCACAAGTCTGTAATAAATATAATTTGCTGTTTATTTATTTTAGGTAGGCTAACATATACTTCATTGGTTTGTCACCGTTAGTCATTAAGTAATTAGGTTATTAAATAAATAAACATAAGAGGATAAACCTCATTATGTTTTCATACAGTATGTTATGTAAGTATAAATACGTTGATAAATTGATTTGATATAACCTTTCGTAAGCATCGTTTTCCTTGAACTTACTTCGAGTTATTTTAGTTTCGGACTACCGGTATCTCCTCCCACTGGGACGAAACAATAAATTCAAATTTTATGAATATTTCTGTTATGGTTTCGTCGTCCAAAATTTGTTTCAATACAAACATGAAGAAATACTGTCAGTTTGTACGACCTTACAATGTTCACTTTCCTACTTTAAAACTGTCGAGGGAACTTCGGAAATGATCAACTTACAGGGGGTGGTTGTGATTTTCTTTGTTTGATAGCTTCGAGTGCAGACGGACAATGCCTTAGGTTCTTGCAAACACCTGGTGCACCGTCTACATCGCAGTTATCCCCTGGAAGTAGAGAAATATTTACACATTTATTTATAGTTGCAAGTTGCAACTGAACAAAGGGTCTGGGGAAAATTGGATGCAGCCCAGGTCCCACATTTTTTTAAACTTGCTATGATGCGCTTACGATGCAGTTTTTGAAAATGTAACAAAGCTATTATAATGCAGCGGGAATCATTACTTATTAGACATTTTACTTCGAAAAATGCATCTTTTTCAATATTGTTAACGAGTCGTCAAAGGAAAGTTTTTATGTTGGTATTAGGTGGTGTTTTCGTCAAAATAATTATACTTTATTTGGCGTTTGCATGACTGCTACTGCATAATTAATTATGATTAAACCCACAGAAGTTATTAACAAAATTAATCTAAAAATTTACTAAATGCATGCAAATCGAGACCTGAAACGCCCCAACGCCTTTATACAGACCGGATTGTGCGTTACTCCAGCAAAAACGTGTTTAATCTGGTTTTTTATTTAAATCCAGTCATTTACAGCCTAGACTCCTGTAAATATGCCCGAAGTTTCAAATTTGTGCCTATAGCCGTGTTTCAGTTATTCAAGAAATTGCTAGGGTAACGTTTTATGCTGGGTCGATTTTCGTTCCGTTGAGCTCAAAAACGGGTTCAAAGTGTTCGAAATTAGGACTTGAAGATCATTATGATTGCGTTCCTTCGACCTCGTAGGGTACCAATCAGGATACGGCCCCGAGTCTGTGCATTTGTTTTGAAAAGTCAAAATTTCTCGAGTCGAAAGGTCGAAACCGACTCGAGAAATTTTGTTGGGAATTGCACAATTCTCAAATCTCCCGTTAGAGGCGCTTATCCAATTTTCATATAAAATTTCTCGCTTTGCGAATGCGTTTGCGTATATATACTCGAGTCGAAAGTCAAAACAAATGCACAGACTCGGGGCTCAGAACCTTATGGTGCTACTTTGTCCGTCCGTCTTGTCGTAATTGAATAATGAGTTGATCAAGACTGATTTTCACTACCCACACATAGGTTATACTAATAGATGGTAATGGTACATATAAGGAATTGTAATGCAGGCAGTTCATAATAGGTAGTAAACGATTGCACTACAACGTCCGGTATATATCTAGCTAATGTATTTACCTACCATCTATGTACCTACATTGTGACACCGTGTCGTCGGTAGGATAAGAATATCTATGATGTTCAAAAGGTTAAATAGAGGGGGTAAACATTTCAAACTGGTACCTACCACCAAATTGAGTTGAATATTTTGTCAATTTTAGAACATTTTGTATATTTTTCTTACTTAGGTACCTTCTCTTGCACACAAAACCGATTAATAAAAGGAATTCTATGTTTGACATAGAATTCTTTTTGTTTTTCGATCGGGTTATGAAATCAAAATAAAATTCGTAGTTTTGTAGGTATGTGGAAGCCAAACCACTAAATCGATTTTGGTGAAACTTTCCGCACTCAAGCATAGATTTTTGTATGAAAATCTCTACTCAAATCTATGCTTGAGTAACGATTTCTGTCTCGGAATACGGACCCTACTGTTCAAGCACTGATCCGGACTCAATTTTTGTCCGGAATCTCTACTCAAATCTATGCTTGAGGTATAGTATTATATGATCTGTGGCTTGAGTAACGATGGTATTGGCATTTGGTATGCGAGCCTTGAGTCAACTATGAATTATGGGCGAATCGGCGTTGTATGTTTGGTAGGTAGGTAGGTATGTATGTTTCTTAGAGGCTCTAACAAATGTACATAAAAAAGCACAATGGCGTTTCCATACATTAAGTTAATTTATAGATTTTTTTTATTTATTTATAACTTTTGTTGGTTTTATCAGTAGCAGTCACGAAAACGCAACATAAAGTAGGTAAGTACCTACTTATTATGACGTAAACTCCTGTAAATACGATAAAAAAACATTGAAAAAGACGCATTTTTCGAAGTAAAATGTCTCATAACTAATGATTCCCGCTGCTTTATAATGACATTGTTACATTTTAAAATAGTACATTATGATATGAGTGCGGTAAGTTGAAAATTACAGCCGAGGCGATATTGCCAGCCCGAGCCGTAGGCGAGGGCTACAAGAAAGCAGAGGCTGTAATTTTCAAAGCGCACGTATGTCATACGACGTTTTATAACACATTTGCGAGGAAATAAATAAAATTACTGGACGACATTTTAAAATAAAAACACAAAAAAAATACAAATAAATACAGCGAAAAGAAAAAGCGCGGGAATAATTTTTACTTGATCACAAATTAGCGAGGCGCGCGCATCAGCGCTATAAAAACTCTTTGCTTAGATTTAAAAAAGGTTCGTTCGTTTTAGACGGAGTATCTTGATAAACCGTACGTTTTACCATACTTTCTCATACAAATAAATCACTTGTTAAAGTAGTTAGAAAATTTTTAACAATTTGTAAAAGAATTAAATGCTTATTTTTTATCTCCCAACGTCAATTTTATTCATAAAATGTTGACCATTTCACTGACATAAAAACTCTTTGCTAAGATTTAAAAAAGGTTCCGTTCGTTTTAGTGGGAGCATCTTGATAAACCGTACGTTTTACATTACCATAACGCACGAGTGCGTAATGAATGACATACATTACGATACTGAAATTGGTGAAATAAGAGACCCTTTACGAGCAAATGTGTTATAAAACTGCATTATAAGTGTATTGTAACAAACAAAGTTCCATAATAGCAAGTTTAAAAAAAATGGGACCTGGGCTCCATCCAATTTACCCCAGACCCTTTCTAACCGCTAACATATCTGATCTTCATGTAGGTTTATATATTTATGTAGGTAGATTATTGTTAGGTATATATATACATATATTGGTTCTTATTACCTTCATACGCGCCCTCTGCAGTAATAACAACGAAAGCAAAAAACAAAACAAACCGCATTTTTGCAATTCTGTCACCACAATTTGAAATTCGAGCTGTTTGACATAGGTAGGTAATATTTGCAAACCACAAAAGTGTATTATATACCTACATATGTTTCGTTAAAAATAACTATGTTTTTATTTATTTCATCTCTAACTAAATGGCCAGTGATCTATCGGACGACACTCAGCCGACTGAATACTAAGTAGGTAGGTAAGTACCGTGAATTAATTGCATCCTTGTTTAGTTATTAAATCTACTTCTAAAAAAAATACTAAGTCGCATAATTTTATTGCTAGGTAGGTATTTGAATCTTGATAAATAGACTGACATTATACAACCTCAAGTATTTTGTTACAAGTATTGGTGCAAGAACCATGAAGCTAGAGTCAATAGTTTCTGAGAAATAAGAATAAGATTTTCCCTAAATGCTAGATTGAGAGATCCTGTTTTTTGGCTAAAAATCCCGTATTACAAATTTTTGTATTTGTTAGAATTGATAAATTCTAACAAATTTTTAGCATTTTCCTGCCTAATTTTGATCTTGATCCGAGTACAGGATCCCTCAGTTCTGACGCAGATGTACCTATGCTAGTAGGTAGGTTATCGATATGTAGCCTGTCGTTGGGTTTTTCCTGTTTTTATCTTTGTTAAAAAATGATTTACGTGTTCACCTTTGTAAGCGTTTGTCTCATATTGTTTATCTACTTACCTACTGGTTGTAGGTAATGTAAATGTAAACAAAACCATTTTTCCAATGATTGAAAATGTCATTTAGTCATCGCATGTTGATAATGTAATTTAGTCATCGCATTTTTCAAATGTCATTTAGTCATCGCATGTTGATAATGTAATTTAGTCATCGCATTTTTCAAATGTCATTTAGTCATCGCATGTTGATAATGTAATTTAGTCATCGCATTTTTCAAATGTCATTTAGTCATCGCATGTTGATAATGTAATTTAGTCATCGCATTTTTCAAATGTCATTTAGTCATCGCATGTTGAAAACGTCATTTAGTCATCGCATGTTGATAATGTGATTTAGTCATCGCATGTTGTAAATGTCATTTAGTCATCGCAGGTTGAAATGTCATTTAGTCATCGCATGTTAATGAAAAAGTCATTTAGCCGTGAAGCTATTTTGCTTCAATTTGTAGCGCTAGTAAACTCTTTTTTCACCTTCTTACTCCTGATGATCATACCTACCATCCAACATCCTACAGTCCTACTATCGTTTAACAATATATTTAATAATTAATGATTTTAATTTAATAGTAGTTTTTAATTTATATGATGAGGATTATATTATGTTAAAAAGAATATTATTACTATTATTTATAAGATTAATAGGTACAGTACATTATGTATGATAAATTACATAAGTGCCTATGACGTGTGCTGTGAAGCAAAAACCCAAGTTGGTTTATCCATTTAGATTAAAGATTTAGAAGGAAATACGTAAAAAGTATACCTATCTATAGCAACCATTTTTTCTTGTTTTTTTGTGCAAAATAGGTCATATTATTAGGTATTTTGTTGCAACCTACATAATCTACCTAGGTACCTCTACCTAGTTTCTCTAGGTAGTAATTAGAGGCTCATTCCATTTTTCCCCTGCGTCAGTCTCCGCGTGAGGGATTTTTGGAACTTTTGTCCAATAATCCCCTAAGCGACCCCAGCAACTGCCGGCAGGGGAAAACTGGAATAAAATTCCAGAAATCCCCTTACTGGTACTATAGGTAGGTAGGTACCAAAATAAAATCAACAAAATAATTATAAAATATACTTATTACATTTTGTATTTTTTCATTCTACAAGTAGGTACTGTAGGAAGGTACATACCTGATTGAAATGTAGGTATGAAATTTTCTTTTAAAAACTAAAATATTATCAGTATTTAGGTATCTACGAAGCATCTTAAGCCAATGAGGAAAAGACTCAAAATAATTGTTGTCCGCTAAACCTGCTTGCAGAACGACTTTAATCATCGCCCCCAGTCATGAGGTCATGAGCAGAGCAGAGCATCTCGCACACAACACAAACAGTCGTCAGTTATCACAGCACTGGCCACTCGTATCCAATTTTTAACTTGACTTCAGTTTTGGCAGTGAAAAAGAAATGTTCTATTCTTGAATTTGTTTTGCAAAAAATAAAATGATGCTCGTTTTGTTGTTTGTTTTTGCTGTGCTAAGTGCAGATGGCGCTCAATATGAAGGTGAGTGTTGGCATTTTTCTTCCTTATTTATGTGGTAGGTAGCTAGGGTAGTTCTTATACTTACCTACGTAGGTATACCGGGTGTCCCAAGAAATACTGTCAAGCAGTGGTCCAGAGATGCATCGACCATTGGGCTACCCTCATTGTACCTACTTACTCTACGATTTATTTGTGCGTTGATAAATTTTTTTGTGTTTTCTGGGTATTCTGGGCAATAAGCATCCTGTTTGTATACTTTGTATACGCGAGGTTATAGGTAGGTAGGTACAAAGGTTATAAAAAACAGAATTATCGTGAAACTGGTAAACGTATAGTTTAGTGTCGTTATGTAGGTAGTAGGTACCTACCTACTTTTCTTGCGGTCCAGTAATCAAAAGAGCGGTTATCACATGCTAACAGTAGGTACCTATATTTATTTTAGTTCGAGTTTATTACTAACAGCACTTAAGTAGATAATTATAAAAATACGTAGTGCACCGTGTTTTGTCTTTTGTATTGCCAAACAAACTCAAATTCTATCGATCACTTTTATTCCCTAGTGATTAAAATGCTAGTTTATTCCCTTGTTACTTAAACACAGATCTTTGCGAGTAGATGTGAAAAAAAAGTATAACTACTTACTTACATATGCTGCTCAACGCTTAATATTATGCACAAAATGCAATAGTTTTTAACCTACATAGGACTTCCTAGTAAACTTTTTCAAACATTGGCTTTATTTTACAGGAGATCGTTGCGATGCCAACGGCGTCAGTGGCGTGTGCAGAAACTATCGCAACTGTCCTTCAGCTATTGAAGACCATAAGAATGGGAAACCACGACCACCCGTACGTAGAAACTACAATTTCAGTTAGAATACGTCCACTAGGTACGGAATATTTGTCTATTTTTTTCGGACGGGCTGGCCTATAAATGCTGCTGTCGTCTGACAATTGAAGAAAAAAATAATAGTAATTTGCTAACATACCTACTCACCATTTTATTGACCCTTTACACATGTCCAAGCACTCAAGTGGTCGGTCTGATTACGCCCCCTTTGGGTTTATAGGGTAATTTCTTTTTCTTTATTTTTCGAACGGACTAAAATGCTGTTGTAATCGTCTGACGATTGCTGACAGCGTTACCGGACTACTGGTGAGTGCTGAAGGCCCTCGACCATATCAAATGGTTTGTTGGCAACAAACGCAAGGGCACCACTCAGGTACGGACCTCGGCTTGGGCTGTTGCCAGATTGGGAGGGAAATGATCGAAGAGGCAATATAGGGTAATTATGTTACACCTTGTATATATATTATATACCCTACCCTGCCTCATTTACCTTACCCGTTAGCAAGAGATGACCAATAATTTAAGCATGAAATTAATCTAAGTTAGAGTTTCACGAAGTATTGGAGCTTTAGTTAGTTTTCATTTGATAAACTTTGCAGAAACTCGCCGTTAATTTTCTATTGTAGATTTTTTTATGTAAGTAGTTGACAAACTTGCTTACGGCCCACCTGATTATCGCAGTACTGGATGCAAGTTTTTCGTTTGGTCCAGCTAAGGGTTTGTCCTGCCTGCCTTACAAATTCTTTTGTACATTCAGAGCTTTTGGGCCTTGAGCGTCCTAGCCCTCCCAGTATCCGCTAGTAGCTAGAGGGGTACATAAAACATGGGATATTATGAGTGTTTAATTCATAATATGACTGATTAATCTGAGTAACTTGGAGAACTAGTTTTGAATCATCACTCAAAGTTTCATTGGTATAGGTAGAGTATACATTGACTTCTGCGGGTTACTACTAAAATTCAGAGGCATTTCAGAGGTAAGTTTGTGATTTTTTTCTATCGAGATAATTTCTAGGAATCGTGTTTTCACAGCTCAGGTTACACGATATATATCCTCAACTTTACTATATATTTTTTTCAAAATTATTGATTTAATACTTTTATTGATATTCAGGAACAAACGTACGAGTTTTACCTCCTAAGCGCTCTTAATTGAGCATAGCAAATCTCAGCCAAGTTATACCACAGAATACTGTTTTACCAACAATTTATAGCTAAATCGGTAGGTAGCGAGTCTTATAGAGTGAAGACCGAAAACTTCAGTTTTCTGCGAACTTGTTTTGTCAAATCGACATGACTCAAACTACGAACTTGGATACAGCACTCAGGGATAAAGATGTGGAGCGGAAAACCAATATAGTTTTTTTTTTCAGACATGCGGCTTTGTCGGCCAAGATGTGATAGTGTGTTGCAGAAATTCAACCCCAGTACAGAATCCTGTCCTTACTACAACCAGGTTAGTAGATACCTAGGTGTTGGTAGGTAGATGTATACCATGTACGTTGAATCAGTCAACAGGTTGTTTCTTCCACAGCTTTTACACCATTTTATGTAGTAAAACAATACATACCAACAGAACACAAGATTATACATTGGCCTCATATTCATAATATGACCATATTCTAGATTATGAGTTATTCTAGTTTCGAACTACTGTCGTCCCATTAGGACGAAACTACAACTTCAATTTTATTATCTCGCTCGAGTCGACCCCGAAATCGTGCTTTGATAGTAATTTTGACAATTGAAACATACCAAAGCAAGATTTTCGAGGCAAAGATTATTCGAGGTACAAACAGAACATGGCCCTAAAGCCCTTATTAACACCTCAGACCAGCAGTGACGACCACCACCGAGTACATGCCTGAAGAGTACGTGTACGAGGATTTGACTGACAAGAAGGGCTCTGGTGGCTGCGAACCGATACCGCCCATCATGACCGCCAATCGCACTGGCCAGAAGGCATGGGACAGTAAGTTTGCTTAAAATCCGGACTAAAAAATTGACAATGCGCGTGGTGGACCGAATTTTTGTAAAACTAACTAAAGCCATTACATTATCGTGTCGGGGCGTGTCGTGAGCGTGACGCGCTTTTTGTATATCGAATTGGAATAATATTACTAAAGCGCAGCGCGTCCGGACGCACTATATAACTAGTAAAGGAACAAAACTAATACATTTATGGTTTTCGCATGTTATCAATTCGCTGGTCTATTCTTACTTTTGTTAATGTCTTTTCTCAAACATGTTTAGAAATTAAAGCATTATTTTGACAACCTTCTTCGAGATAAATCTAAAATGCAGTACTGACCAAATACATGCGAGCAGCGGCCAGATAAAAATGTATGAAAATCCATTGCTGGCGTTTTTTTGCGGCCAAATAAATTAGGTACATACAAAACTCATATCTGTCGTGTAATTTAAAAATGGAACGATTTTTTACTCCATAACATGGCAACCAAGGAGGTAACTTATCAAAGGTTTTATTTAAATTTCGAACAGGCTTTCAAATAGAAAGCTGATTATTGAAAAAAAAACAAATTAACACTAACTTCGTTGTTCGTTATTGGTTTTGAACAGTAATTGTATTTTCAACTAAAAATTTATGCCTAGGTACTTAGTTTTAATTTCCGCGTATTATTTGAGAAAAGTACTATACAAGCCTTGGCCACAACTAGGCAATGATGGACTTACGTATGTGTGCCTCGACTTTGACTCGGCCCACATTTACACGTTCTTCCCTCATTGCCTCTGTTGCGGGCCGCTGCAGTAATGTACTATTTCCACCTTCTGTTTTACCTATAGATCTAGCTACATCAGGCACTTTGTATTTTAAGAATGCATCGAGTACCAAGAAAAGTACGTGTTTCCATGCGAGAAAGGCGTGGCTCTATCGGGGGATCTGGGCCGCGTCAACCGATGCCATCACAACGCAGATGAACTCATCATAGGAGGCTCGGCTGCTGCGCTGTACGAGTTCCCGCATATGGTGAGAAACTTCTTTATTTCCTACGTCCCTGTTCTTACTATTTTTCCTTATTTTTTTCGCATGGTGAGACGAGGACAAATTTTTTCGGCTTATTCCAGACACCCCAGCGCGTTCCCCCTGCGAAGGGCATTTCTGGACTTTTTGTCCGAAAATCCCCTAATGTGCTTATACCATCAGGCAGGCCGTAACGTTTGCTTGCACATTTCTTTTTACCAAGACATTCATGTGTTACCCAGGTATTGCTGGGTTACGAAAACGATAGGAAGACGATAGATTGGGAGTGCGGTGGCGCTCTCATCAGCGAGAAGTTTGTGCTGACTGCTGGACATTGCATATCCAATAAATTGTGAGTATCAAAATCAAAGTCATCGTTAACTAGATACCTAGATAGATAGAAAATTCTTTATTGCATAACTTAAAATTAGTGTAGGTATTCTTACGGGCGAACTGCTAAAATATCATTCTCTACGAGCTAACCTTTGGGTAGTGGGGATAATTTATAATATTATTGCAAATGCTGTGCATGCCTGTAATTGGCACACATTTTATAGAATAAGGTTTTCATAAGTGATTATTGTAATGTAAACTGTGTGCGCTGTTGGCGTTGCCTATTGAATAAATAAATAAATAAATAAATTACTCACGACTTCGGACGGATTTTGAATTGTGAAATAGATAATCTTGTCATTTTCATTGAGGTTTTGATTTTGACTCGGTTTCCTTTTTTTTATCCTATTTCTTTATTTTAGATCAAATGACGTAAGCCACGCTCTGATCGGAATTTTGAAGCGAAGTGATGAAAACGCCAGCAACCGGTACCGCATCAAACGCATCGTCAAGCATGAGAAGTACCAGTCTCCTGTCAGGTACCACGACATCGCACTGTTGGAGCTCGATAGAAAGTAAGTACCCGCCGTGGAAGATAAACGGTATTTTAAAGTGTAGACCATTGGTTCACAAACTGGTCCAGGTGAATTCTCACCCAGGGGTCCACGGGAGACTCGACGAGGGTCTACGTTCGCGTGACAAAAAGAGGGGGTTCACCGGAACCAGCAAAATTTTTAAAGTGGTCTACCTATGAGAAAAAGACTAAAGTTATAACTGAAGCGACTCATACAAACGATCGCATACTTATCAACTCGTAATACCGATCAATATGTTATTTGTAGCGTTCCACTGAGTCATACCACAGTACCAGCATGTCTTCACACTCCTAATGACAATGTGGACGAGAGCAGAGCATCTGCTACGGGATGGGGAGCCACTGTCTACAACATGCGGGACTCTAACGCAGATATATTGCAGAAGGTGAATTTTCATTCTACGTTCTAGGACCTAGCACTGAGTCGAAGTTTTGTTTTGTTAATAGTACCTAGGTAGCTAAGCCGGACTAAGCCCCTCTAGCGGGAAGTATGCAAAAGATTTTTCTTATTGATCTGAGTTCTTTATCACAATACGAGGCACATCTAAAAGAATACCTTTTAACATTTCAGGTTGTCCTACTGAAGTTTCCACATGCCGAATGCTCCTCACAGTTCGAATCTAACCGCAATCTGTTGCTTGGAGTGGACCAGAACACGCAGATTTGCTACGGAGACAGGACCTTGTCTAAGGACGCCTGCCAGGTTAGTTTCCACATGCCCGGGTGGAATAGAACTCTAGAAAACTTCGGGGGCGGAGTAGTAAGTTACCCCTCGATATGAACGAAGACGGGAGGAAGAGTACCTACTTGAATCATTATTGAGTCTGAATTTTTTGTGCGGTTTTATTTTGGTTGATCAAATTGAATATCGAGAAGCGACTCAAGAGATATTTTGTATGAAAATTGAAAACTCGATGAGCGCTTCTAGCGAAAGATTCTCGCTTGTCGCAAATCAACATAACAAAACTCAGACCACGGGCTCTGCACGCTTATCGCAAAGTTCATAAATTTGGATTTTAGTTTTTTTTATGATAAAAGTAATGGAACAAGCTGATGGCTCACCTGATCTTAAGTTGTAGCTTCTGCCTATAACAATGCATTACCTTACAGAGCATGTCCAATGAGGACGTATAATAAAATGATACGTTTTTTGCATCCCAGGGTCCATGGAAAAATGTAACGACGATTTTAAGTAGGTAGCTAATTTTATAGTCCAGGGCTCCATAGGGAATTGCTTTGACTCCTATTCTCTTTCTTTTCAGGGAGATAGTGGCGGTCCCCTCCAAGTGAAGAACAAAAAAATAGTCTGCATGTACACATTGGTGGGTGTAACGTCATTCGGCCAGGGGTGCGGGTTCGTCGGCGTTCCCGGCATCTACACAAAAATATCGGCCTACTTGCCGTGGATTGAGAGTATTGTTTGGCCAAATTGAAGTAAATTACTCCTTAGATCAGAATAGTTATAGTTTTAAAGCTTAGAATATTTAACTTTTAAGGTAACATTTTGAGAAAATAAAGCTTTTTGTACCTACTTACCTATCATGTTTTGTTTTATTTTCATGCTTAAACCCAGCGCTTATAGATAAAATATTACTATCTCTTCTCTACAAAATTCGAGGCCCTATGTGACCTCATAAATAAAACGCTGAAAGGTTCCCTGTAATGTCGCACGCCAACCTCCTCACTACACCACCACGTTTGGGTTGGCTGGCGGACAATGCTTTCAGCATTAAGTCCACCCTTTGTAACAAATTTATAATTTTGTGCAATAAAGTATTAAATAAAATAAAATAAATAAAGGTTTGCCCAGCATTTCTTAACCCAAAAGTCATAAAGAGAAATTCGAAGAGGCCAAAAGGGGATCTATAGACCGTGATCTGTCGGACGACACTCAGTCGACTCAATACCTAGGTAGATACTGAGGCTTAATGTCAAGTAGGTATCTCCTAAGCTTCTTAAGCCAATGAGGAAAATACAATAGTATATTATGCAATTAGTAAATAAAGGACCCACAGACGAATCATGACCATTCATGATGTGTTATAACCCTGAGCGACGCAAATGATTCATGGCCCTCGATATGAATCCGTTTTATTCAAGAGTTGCATACTATACTTTATACCATGACTACGAGAAAAGAAAGATTTAAAGCAAAAATAGACATTTAAACAAGATTTTCAGTAGGTATGTAATTTTGTTAGAATGGTAATCCCGCTTCTTCTAGGAATACATACGTAGATATTACAAACAGTCGTCAGTTATTATCACACAGTGCCCGGTCATGGGGTTATCAGCAGTTCATCTCGCACACAGCCTCGTTTCCAATTTTTAACTTGACTTCAATTTTGGCAGTCAAAAGGAAATGTTCTATTCCTGAATTTGTTTTGCAAAAAATAAATGATGCTCGTTTTGTTGTTTGTTTTTGCTGTGCTAAGTGCAGATGGCGCTCAATATGAAAGTAAGTGTTGGCATTTTAACCGACTTCAAAAAAGGAGGAGGTTCTCAAATTTTTTTTTTTGTTAATGTTTGTTACCTCAGAACTCCGTCATTTATGAACCGATTTGAAAAATTCTTTTTTTATCTGAACGGGTATGCTTCCAGATTGGTCCCATAAATTTTTTATCAAAATCAGTTCAGTAGTTTGGCAGTTAAATAAGAATAACTCGAAAAAACACGTCATTCACTTACACGACACTGCGTATTTGCTTTCCTGTGACGTTTCTGTGGTGCTTACGATCAATAGAACAGTCCCAATGAACTGCTATCATCATCATCATCATCATTTGATGATGAATGCGTATCAAATTGAAGTCGGTTTTTCCAGTTTTTTAAACTTATAAATTATTCTTCCTTATTTTATGTGGTAGACCGTAGGTTATATTTACATACTATAAGACTTAAGTTATTATGTTTCCTATACGTTTAGGTTTTCGCTGTAGTGTGCAATAAAGTAAGTATTTCCTGTCTATATGGGTGTCCCAAGAAATACTGTCAAGCAGTGGTCCAGATATGCATCGCGCCTTGGGCTACTCGAACCCCCATTGTATGCTCTACGATTTTTTAACGTAGTTTGCAAGTTATGATTTCGTTTGACCTTTTTATTTATTTTCATTTTTAAATTCTATTAATCACTTTTTTATGCTAGTGATTAAAATGCTAGTTTAGTCCCTGTTTACTTAAACATACGTAGTTACTGAGGTCTTCATAGATATGAAAAAAATGTACATGAGTGTTGCTCAATGATTTTATGCACAAAATGCAATAATTAACCTACGTAGGACTACATAACCAAGTAGGTAAATTTTTCAAACATTGGCTTTATTTTACAGGAGATCGTTGCGATGCCAACGGCGTCAGTGGCGTGTGCAGAAACTATCGCAAATGTCCTTCAGCTATTGAAGACCATAAGAATGGGAAACCACGACCACCCGTACGTAGAAACTTTGACAGGCGTCACGGCTCAGTCGGTAGTAGCTCTGCCTTCCGTGCTGTGGGTCGTGGGTTCGATTCCCACCGAGAACAAACATTTGTGTGGCAAACATAGATGTTTGTTCTGCGTCTGGGTGATACTATAATATGTATTATTATGTATTTACAAAAAAAATGTACAATAAGTATTATCTCAGGAACTATTAGAGCGATTGACTTGAAATTTGGAATAGTTATAGATCTTATTTGTCAGAATGTACCTCTAGTCTAGAACGTAGGTACCTACTTTATTTTAAATTTTCATTTTCAAAATGTCAAAAATACCTACACGAGGTAAAAATTTCAAACTAATGTTACCACCGGATTGAGTTAAATCATTTGAAAGGTAGATTTGAAGACAATTTTTCTATTATGCATCTATATATCTATCTATACTGTAAAAATCTAAAAACTATAGTTAAAGATACGGATGAACTAAATATGCAGAACTACTAAATAAACGATTCTGATTCTGAAAATCGAGTTTGTCTGTTCGTCTGTTTGTTTGTTCGTGGATCACGCCTTAACTACTAGACCAATTTCCACGGAACGTATACCGTTCAGAAGCCCTTTTTCCAAATTGAAACATAGGCTATATTTTATTGAAATCAAAGATGTGGATTCTTAGATACAGCTTGAACTCTCTAAACCAAAAGCAGCCTTTGGCACGATGTTCATAGTATACTGGTTGACAGATATTTTGGTGGAAAGTTTTGCATGCGTACGAAGTCGCGGGTATCAGATAGTTTTTGACTTATGATGAAAAACGTCCTAAAAATGACCTTGCCACCCCCCTATCTCCAAAAGTTTTAGAGTGACAGATTTGAAATAATTAACCGTTATAGAAGAGTTACTGAACTTGACACGAAAAATAAAACGAAGTCCCTGTATAACACACTTTTTTCAAAACGGGCCAAAATAGGGAGACTACCAACACAAATGGGGTATCATTAACACGTTCCCTGTCTAGGTGCCGCCAATGTGGGGCCATGAAGCATTTTTTCAGGAGTCCGTGCTTCCACTATTGGTTCACAACTTCAATGGCCCACACATAGTGGAACCACACTTAGACGTATGAAGTTGTCAAATCATTTTGTATGGGGACAGGGAACGTGTTAATAAAGGGCTTGCTTTGTACATTCTAAGACGGTTTTAATGTTTTTTGCTATCATGCATAGTTTTTGACTTATAATGTAAAAAGTCCTAAACATTACCATAATATCTCCGAAGTTTATACAGTGAAAAATTTGAAATAATAATGTGTTATAAAAGAATGCCTACAAACCTGAAGACGAAACAAAGGGAAATTTCCAAGTTGCATAATTTTTGAAAAAAAAAGTAAATAGACTGACTTTTGATTCTAATCGGAAGCCTCGGTGGGCGAGTCCATTCGCACTTGACCGGAATTGTTTTTCAGACATACGGCTTTGACAACCAAGATGTGAAAGTGTACTGCAGAAATTCAGCCCCAGTACAGAATCCGGTTCTTACTACAACCATAAGGTTTGTACATACCTACCTAGGTGTTGGTAGGTAGGTAGGTATGTCGGCGTTGTCGAATCAGTCAACATCAACAGGTTGTTTCCTCCATAGCTCTTACAGCTTTTGCTTTGTATTAATTATATTAATAATTAAAACAATACATACCAACAGAACACAAGATTATACATTATAGCCTCATATTCATATGACCATATTTTAGTTATTATCTCGTTCGAGGCGACCCCGAAATTTTTGAGATAGAGTCGATGCGAAGATAATTCAACGTACAAACAGAACATGGCCCTAAAGCCCTTGCTAACACCACAGACCAGCAGTGACAACCACCACCGAGTACATGTCTCAGGAGTACGAGGATTTGTGGGACAAGCAGTGCAAACCGATACCGCCCATCATGACCGCCAATCGCACTGGCCAGAAGGCATGGGACAGTAAGTTTGTTTAAAATCCGGACTAATAAATTGACAATGCGCGTGGTGAACCGAATTTTTGAAAAACGAACTAAAGCAGGAATTACTTTATTGTGTCGGGGCGTGTCGTGAGCGTGACGCGTCATAATTATATCGAACTAGGTGTGCCCGCGACTTCGTCCGCGTGGAAAAGTGTCTTTTGGGTAGCATTTTTAATTACTTCCATACAACTTTTCATCCCCCCCTTTCAACCCCTTACAAACCTTTTTTCGCACAAAAAAGTAGCCTATGTCTTTTCTCAGGCTCTAGACTAACTGTGTACCAAATTTCATTCAAATCGGTTCAGTAGTTTTGGCGTGAAAGCGAGACAGACAGTTTTGGCGTGAAAGCGAGACATTCGCATTTATAATATAAGTAAGGATAGTAAGGATTAGAATTATATAACAAAAGCGCAGCGCGTCCGGACGCACTACCGATATAAAGCAAAAAAAAATTAATATACATTATGGTTTTCGCTGGTTATCAATTTGATAGTCTATTCTTACTTTTGTTCATGTATTTCCACCTTCCGCTTTATCTAGATCTAGCTACATCAGGCACTTTGTATTTTCAGAATGCATCGAGTATCAAGAAAAATACGTGTTTCCATGCGAGAAATCTCTATCGGGGGATCTGGGCCGCGTCAATCGATGCCATCACAACGCAGATGAACTCATCCTAGGAGGCTCGGATGCTGCGTTGTACGAGTTCCCGCATATGGTGAGAAACTTCTTTATTTCCTACGTCCCTGTTCATACTATTTTTCCTTCTTTTTTTTCACATAGTGAGACGAGGATCAATTTTTTCGGCTTATTCCATGAACCCCCTGCGCGTTCCCCCTGCTGAGGGCATTTCGGGACTTTTTGTCCAAAAATCCCTTTAATGTCCTTCCTTATACCATAAAGCTGGCCCCGTAACGTTTGCTGGCACATTTCTTTTTACCAAGACATTCATGTATGTTACCCAGGTATTGCTGGGTTACGAAGACGACAGGAAGACGATAGATTGGGAGTGCGGTGGCGCTCTCATCAGCGAGAACTTTGTGCTGACTGCTGGACATTGCATAACTAATAAATTGTGAGTATCAAAGTCAAAGTCATCGTTAACTAGATAGGTACCTAGATAGAAAGAAATGTCTTTATTGCATAATTTAAAAGTAGTGTAGTGCAGTTATACCTACAGGCTAACTGCTAAATAGCATTCTCTACGAGCTAACCTTTGGGTCCTCATCCTCCTTGCGTCGATATCCTCAGGGTTGAGGGTCGTGACCTTTATGTAAGACCTTGTTTTGGATGATGTTCTTCCAGTAAGATCTGTCTGCTGCAGAACGGATGGCATCACACACGGAAGAATCCAGTGCTGAGCAAACCTGATCGCTTCAACGCATCGGGCTTCGTCCTCGCGACCTTTTTCCCTCGACCTTGCCAGTGACTACCACGTTTTCCAAGTTATCACCTCCTTTCCTGGCAAGATGACCAAAAAACTCAAAGATTCTACGAAGACATTCGGTAGAAAGTTTGGATTTGATGTTGAGCTCCTTTAAAATTGATACGTTGGTGCGATGTACCGTCCATGAAATTTTGAGCATTTTTCGTCAGCACCACATTTCAAATGCGTCTATGCGTGATCGATCAGCTTTCTTAAGCGTCCAAGTCTCTGCCCCGTATTGGAAGATGGAGAATACTAAGGTGGTCACTAACTTGCGTTTTGTTCTGACTGATATTTTTCTATCAGCCCAGATTTTATGCAGCTGAGACATGGCACTCTTGGCCATACCGATCCGTCTCCGCACGTCTGTCTCGCATGACCCATTGTTTGTAATAGTAGAGTCCAGTAGTGCAAGTACCGTTCTTGTCGATCGCATAATTTGACATTTAGAATGGTCAAAATTCGATAAAAATGGTTTTATCGACAGTTGCCAACTTAGACGATCGCTAGACAAATTTGTTAAATTTTAACGAATTGGCAATGGTGTATGTTTACTATGTTTTGATTCTGACAAACGAAAGTGATTAAAAGTGATATTGACAGTAAACTAGTAAATCATGGCAGCAGTGAACGAATGATTTCGATAAACTCTGACCTTATTTTTTGGAGTACGGATCTTTTGTCGACAAGAGATCCGTACTCCCATGGAACGATACGATTCGATAAGTTTATCGACTTTAGCGATCAACAACTAAGCGATCGATAAGAACGGTACTTGCACTGCAAGTAAGTAAAGGTGTCAACTATCTCCAGGTTAAGCGCGCCAGTGAGCTCCTAATTACCAGTTCGGTCTACACCATAACTTTGGTTTTAGACTTATTTATGGACAGTCCAAGTTCGCCGTTGATGCTCTCCATCCTACTTAATAAGGTTACCATCTCTGCTTTACTTGCTGAAAATAGAGTGGTGTCGTCGGCATAGCGTAGATTAGAAATGTTAGAACCACCAATTGTGATTCCACCGTTCCAGTTTTCGAGAGTTTTCCGCATTATGAACTCGCCATAAATATTAAATAGGATAGGTGATAATATGCAGCCCTGTCTTACTCCTTTCTTAAATTTGAACGGTTCAGACAGGGTTTTATTTACCCTGACCACCCCCTGACTGTTAAGCTATAGAGTCTGCAGCAAAGACACAAGATGTTCTGGGACTCCAAGATCTGTCAAAACTGACCATAAACAGCTCCAGGTAACACAGTCAAAAGCCTTGCTATCTATGAAACACACTATGACCGGGATGTTGTATTCATAAAACTTTTCTATAAGCTGCCTCATGTTCAGAATTTGCTCCCTCGTACCTTTCCCTTTGACAAACCCCGCCTGTTCCCGAGGAATTTGCCAATCCAGATAGTAACGAATGCGGCTATTTAAAATGTATAATAGGATTGCAGTGGGATATCAGTGCCAAGGTACGGTGGTTGTCGCATTTTGTAGTGGAGCCTTTTTTGTGCAGTGGCAGTATAGTTGACTCTGTCCAGTCCTTGGGCCAGTCGCCATGCTGCCAAATGTGGTTACAGATGGTGTGTAGAACATCAATACCCTTTCCACCCAGGCACTTGATCACTTCGGCGGTTACTGATCCGGACCTGGCACCTTTTTATTTTTAAGTTGTTTTATGGCTTTAATGACTTCCGCCCAAAGAATCAAAGGTTCCTGCTCAAAAGATTGCCAATTCACAGCTGCATGGCGGGTTAGCAATGGGAAGGGAATGGCTGTAAAGTTTTTCGCAGTACTCACGCGATCTTCTTGCTATAAGCCTCCAGATCGTGGATTGGGGCACCATTTGTGTATTCAATAACCCAAGATTTGGGCTTGAATTTCCCGGAAAGAAGGCGTACTTTGAGTTTCGATTTCATTGCAACCTTTGGGTAGTGGGGATAATTTATTACTAGATGATTTAAGTGCCAGCTCCGACGACTTCGGACGGTTTTTGAATTGTGAAATAGGTAATCTTATCATTTTCATTGAGCTTTTGATTTTGACTCCGTTTCTTTTTTTTATCCCATTTCTTTATTTTAGATTAAATAACGTAAGCCACGCTCTGATCGGAATTTTGAAGCGAAGTGATGAAAACGCCAGCAACCGGTACCGCATCAAACGCATTGTCAAGCATGAAAAGTACCAGTCTCCTGTCAGGTACCACGACATCGCACTGTTGGAGTTGGATAGAAAGTAAGTACCCGGCGCGGCGTGGAGTTTTGTAAGAAGTTCAGTCACTGTTAGGTACATGTAAAACTTTGCATAATGTTAGTGGCATCGTGGTTGGAACTCAGCCGCAACGCAAATTTCCATATTTAGATCTAATCTTCACATTTTTCGATCCTAGATTTGAAAGTTGTCTACTTATGAGAAAAAAAAACTGGGAACTTCTGGCAAAGTTATAACTGATTCAAATGACGTGACTTATAAATACAGACTATCACATACATATCAACTCGTAATACCCATCAATATGTTATTTGTAGAGTTCCACTGAGCCATACTATAGTACCAGCATGTCTTCCCACTCCTAATGACTATCTGGACGAGAGCAGAGCATCTGCTACGGGATGGGGAGCCACTGGCTACAACATGCCGGACTCTAACCCAAATATATTGCAGAAGGTGACTTTTCATTCTACGTTCTAAGACATTGTCTTTTTTTTATATATATAATTTAGGCAACCGTTTACCACAATCTCACCTGATGTTAAGCAATGATGTGGTCGACGATGTAGCACGGTTACCTAGAAGATATACCTTAAGAACTGAGTCGGAGTCTTGTTTTTTTAATAGTAGGACCTAAAGTATTTTCAAAAACTAGCTACTTTCGAGATATTTTGTATGAAATCGGACTAAGCCCGTGTAGCGGGAAGTTTGAAAACATTTTTTCTCCATACAAAACTGCGAGTTTCTCGATTTTCGGAGATAAATAAAATAAAACTCAGACTACGGACTCTGATCAGATTCAGACAAATAGTACCTATATTTCGAGGTCACGTATCCCCGAAGCTCCAATTTAAAAATTCTCCGGACTCAAGCATAGGTTTTTTCACAGTTTTGTATGAGAATAATTGTTCGTATGAACTCATATGCTTGGTCTGATCTGAGTTTTTTATCAATAGCCACATCTAAAATATTTTTTTTAACGTTTTAGGTTGTCCTACTCAAGTTTCCACATGCCGAATGCTCCTCGAAGTACGAATCTAACCGCAATCTGTTGCTCGGAGTGGACCCGAACACGCAGATTTGCTACGGAGACAGAATCTTGTCTAAGGACGCCTGCCAGGTTAGTTTCCACATGCCTGGGTGGAATAGAACTCTAGAAAACTCCGGGGGGCTGAGTTGTAAGTACCTACCCCTCGATATGAACGAAGACGGGAGAAAGAGTACCTACTATTGAATCATGGTTGACTCTGAGTTTTTTGTGATGCGAATATAGTCTGAGTTTTATTTTGTTTTATCGAAACCAATATCGAGAAGCGTCGTACTAAAAATAAAACCCTAAATTTGGCAAATCTCATCAATACCGCCATTTAGCAAAGTACCAGTCTTACTTGAACTACAAAACTATTAAAAGTCTAAGAAATGGTAGCTCGCGTTATACTGGTTTTGCCAACTGTATAATTTTTACAATAACTCAAGGACTATTAAACCTAGAATAAAAATAAAAACGTTTCGAAATCTCTAAACAAAACCCTATCATATGACACCCCACTTAATATTTTGGTACGACTTTTTTTTACTCCCTTTGGAACCTCATAACTGTACAACCCCTTGACCGAATTACTTCATTTTACCAACCAGTAAAACTTAAAAGTACTATCCGTATACCTACCAAATTCTGTGAAGATCGGATTAGCAGTTCAAAAGATCTCAAAGAACAAACATACAGAGCATTTTTGTCCAAGTTGTCAAATGTTATGTTTTCTGCATGCCAGGGTCCATGGAAAAATGTAACGACGATTTTAAGTAGCCAGTTTTATATTCCAGGGCTCCATAGGGAATTGCTTTGACTCCTATTCTCTTTCTCTTCAGGGAGATAGTGGCGGCCCCCTCCAAGTAAAGAACAATAAAATAGTCTGCATGTACACATTGGTGGGTGTAACGTCATTCGGCCAGGGGTGCGGGTTCGTCGACGTTCCCGGCATCTACACGAAAATATCGACCTACTTACCGTGGATTGAGAGTATTGTTTGGCCAAATTGAAGTAAATTACACCTTAGATCAGAATAGTAGAGGTAAGTTGGGACAATGCTCCTTATTGGAACAACTCCGACGATGGTTTTATTGTCACATATATAATATCTTGGTGTTCTTATTTTTGGACTAGCGGTCGCCCGCGGCTTTGCCTGCGTAGTAGCAGCATACGCATTATTGACTGTGAACTGAATTGCGACTTTTCAGAATTTCAGAATTTCTTAGTGCACCCCTACACTATATAAGGATATAACCCTCCAAATTTCATACCTCTAGGACTTATAGTTTAGACTGTCAGCTTTAAAAGAGTTTCATATATTTAGAAGATTTTTAAGTTGTTGGAAAAGCATCCTTACATCTGAGACTGAGTCATCGTATTTCACTGAAACAATGGTAAGTAAAATCTTATTAAGCTATTACCTTTGTCAAAGGACCGGTACTTTACACAGCGGCACCTTTTCTCAGAGGCTGGTTTAAACCCTCGGCATATACCTCGTCTAGGTATGTTTATGTCTTCAATGTGTTCCAACAACCGAAACTTTAAAAAAACATTCACAATAAAACCTTCACAACACAATCCTTACAAATTATTTGTTTTATTGGGCTAGCGTTTCCACCAAAGAATCTGTGATGGTTGCATGTAAAGATCTCACGATTTATTGTGCTTTGCGTTTCCACCACAACATGTTTCACAATCCATACACAATCGTGTATTTTTTGTTATCCAAATAGATCGGTAAACGACTACAGGGTGTGCAGGGTGTCAGACGCTTTACACCCACACTATATTATACACTGAAAACTCGTACTAGGCCCACCCTTAGGAAATTCTAGAACAGTGCCATCTAGTTTTTTTGATTAGAACTAACCTATTTTGATACCTACAATAAAATTATAAGTCTGCTGTGCGCTGGTAGCCAAATGGGTTGTATTTGTTTCAGTTATTATCTAATAGAGGTCGCCATAATTTTTTTGTCGGTAGTTCGTCAAATGCATTTTGTCATCGTCAAATGCAATACATTTTTATTTGAACTTTGATAGCCCTTACTACAGAATCTAGTGAGTTAGCTAGCGCCCCTGCTAGTCACTAGGTAGTGTAGGAGGTGTAGTACCTAGGTACCTAGGTATCTACCTTCACACCCCATTTGTATGAGAGTATCGCATTCGTGGGAGTAATTTTAAGGTTTTGGTGATTTAAGTAAGCGTTACCGCAGATCATAATAAAGGTATAGTACCTACCCTACGCTACGATACATAAACCCCACTACTTTTGTATGGTATTATTATTATGATCTGTAAGTAGGCACTTAAAACGTTAGGTAGATACTAGCTAGAGGTATATCTTACCTACCTAACCTACCTAATCTCATCCAAATGTTGAATTCGCTGATTGCTGCATAACTTTAGCAATGCATTGTTATATGTAGGTGTGTCAACTGCTTGTTCCATCATCTCGAAGCGCTCGTCTACTTGGATGGGTGACCGTTAGTGGCAATTACTCTATGGCTTCCGTGCTTCGGAGGGCACATTAAACTTTTGTTCCCGGCTTTAATAGACGCTAAGCCATGACGGTGGCCTTAAGGCGGCCTAAAAACTACGTCACCAGAGTTGGCCACCAAGCAAGCTCGTATGAGTTAAGGCTGAATTACACGATACCATTTTCTTGCACGTGCCAGTGCAATAGTTGAATACAATAAATTAATTGCATGGTCTAAACAACTCGTAACATTTTTGATCTGGTATACAAGTTTTGCTTCAAAACTTTCCTTGGTGGTGGTCAATAATTGTATTCAACTTTGTTTAATATATCCGCGTGTAAACAGTTGCTTACAATTCTTGAACGTCAATTCTTGCGCTTCAACTATTGCATTCAATTATTGCAGTGGTACGTACAAGAGAATGGTATCGTGTAATTCAGCCTTTAGGTTAGGTTACCAGAGTTGTGCGGATCAGTGGACGCAGTTGTATGAGTTTTTATAACATTTTTTACGTTATTTAGCGAAGCGCTCGTGGCGTAGCTTACTTAGCAAATCTTAACTGATAATCTAAGTTAAGCAGCGTTCTGTGCGGTCACTAATTGGATGGGTGACCGTTAGTGGCATTTACATCTGAGCGCTTCCGTGCTTCGGAGGGCACGTTAAACTGTCGCTCCCGGCTCTAGCAGTCGTTAAGCCACGACGAAGGCCTTAAGGCGGCCTAAAAACTCTCCCTCACCAGAGTTGGCCACTAACTCATACGAGCTTGCTTGCTTTACGTTATTTATCTGCAAAAAATGTAAAAAACGCCACGAAAAACCAGCTATTGCCACAGATAGCCCAATAAATCCCCGTTATGTGTCATGGTGCTGACATTGACGTATCATGAAAGCCGTGGGAAAAACTGGAAATGCAGGAAAAATGGGGAAATAAATAAATCAGCTAAGTTGACTGTTGACGCACTGCGGACTTCCTCTTGGTCAAGAAATACAATAAAAATATAATTTAAAAAAAAAAACTAAAACCATTGATGTGGTAGTCAGAGGCACGTTAGAAAATAGGTAAGTAGGTACCTAGTAGTTTGATCTTCTAAAAAACCACTCAAAATCAAGTGGGCCATCTGAGTAGCATCTAAGGCTGCTTTTTCATGATGATCCAAAAAAAAAATTTTACGTACAGAATGATTCAAATAAAAAAATTCTAATCTAATTTTAATAATTACACTAAGTATAATATTCCTTACAAGGGTAACTCCCTGGATCTGTAATAATTTGTATCCATTTTTAACCGACTTCAAAAAAGGAGGAGGTTCACAATTCGGTTTTTTTTTATGTTTGTTACCTAAGAACTCCGTCATTTATGAACCGATTTGAAAAATTCTTTTTTTATCTGAAAGGGTATGCTTCCAGATTGGTCCCATAATTTTTTTATCAAAATCAGTTCAGTAGTTTGGCAGTTAAATAAGAATAACTCGAAAAAACACGTCATTCACGTACACGACACTGCGTATTTGCTTTCCTGTGACGTTTCTGTGGTGCTTACGATCAATAAAATAGTCCCAATGAACTTTCATCATCATCATCATCATTATTTAATGATGAAGGTTCAACGTTTCAAATTGAAGTCAGTTCCCATGAATTTCATGACAATTCCCAATGCATCTTATGATCATCAGCATCATCATCATCTGATCGTGAAACCGGAAGGTAGGTCATGAGATGGATTCTCGATAAGTATAAGTTACCGACTTCAAAAAAGAAAAAGGTATCAATTCGGTTGTATATTTTTCAGTAGTTTGGTAACTGGAAAAAACACGTCATCCACGTACACGACATTGCGTATTTTGCTTAATTTTCTGTGGTGTTTACGATCAATAGAACAGTCCCAATGAACTGCTATCATCATCATCATCATTTGATGATAAATGCGTATCAAATTGAAGTCGGTTTTTCCAGTTTTTTAAACTTATAAATTATAACTAGTACTCTGGACATAGCTTAGGTAGGTATAAATTAAAATAACTAAAAAATCAAGTAATAGGTAGGGGTACCCTACCTATTAGTTGATTTTTAGTTATTACTACATGCCTAACTTTATGGGTAAGTATAGGTGGGTATGTAGACTTGAATTTCAATTAAGGTGTACGTACTCTTCATAATAAAATGAAAGGCCGTCTGCTGGTCAAAATTTCAAGTCCCTCTTTCTGTCTCCCTCTAGCACACGTATATGTTGGTGTGCGTGAGCGCCCTTTGTTGTAATATGAGACCCTGTGAAAGCATGCCCGGTTGTGTGCGTGTACAGGTATTATGTTTTGGAGCGCCAGCGCTAATAATTACCCGAAGTTTAGGGAGTTTTATGGTTTTTTTTAATAAGGGATTTTGTATCATTTTTTATTGGTCGTTTTTTATACAGTTTTTTAATTCTTCTTCCTATGTTATTATCATTGTAGATTTCAATAAATCTTTGCAGAAGTCTTCCAAGTTATTCCTGCCAATGTTTTTCGATCGGTCTTGGTGGCAATTTCTCACTATCTACAGCAATCCACTTAGTACTGTACTAACAATATGACACCGGTCTACTGCTTTTTTTCATTTTGCATATTACGCATAAAAGGAAAGGTAAGTAGGTATAGAGATCAATCGGTATTTATTTATGTACGTACGTAACTAAACTACCTACCTACTTACCTAGTACTTAGAAGTCAAAGTCAAAGTCAAAAAGCAAAAAGCTTTTACTCAATAAAATCTCACTCACTGATCACTTTGAATCGTCATTACGTTTTGTATGATTAGGTAGGTATGATTAAATTTTTTTTATTGAATGAGTTGGAGCTCGTTCGTCCCAAGCTTGTTTGTCTTCTAAATAATCAGATATTTTATAGTAGGTATGCTTTTAAAAGAAGTCTTAAGTCTTCGTTTTATTACGTTTTTGAACTTGAGGTTGTAAAGTTATATCAGGGTGAAAAAAGAATTTTCAGAGATTCGAAGCGAACTAACTAGGTAGGTAAAATAGGATATACTTGTTTATTATTTGTAAAGAAGTTATAAGAAAAATCAATTTAATTTAATATTCATTTACCTACCTATCTACTCAAAGAACAGAAAAAAACTACACAAGTTAAAAAATACCACTGCACAGTAAAACAGAACGCTTACTCGGGTAAAAAGTCACGGCAGAACTTTATTGAAGAGCTGGCAACACAGAGGACAACGACTGGGTCCCACAAAAATTCCTCTCTAGTTCGTGACCACCCCTCGCCTGGTGTTGACGTGTTCCGCCACCCTCGCGATTCGCTTGTGTTTTCCCAGTGATTTGAAGCGTTTGCTGTAATTTCAGTTTTGTGTTGTGAATTATTTGTACTGGTGCTATACAAAGTTCTTGTGCTGTTTGTGAGGTGAGTAAATATTAATTCTTCTAAATAGGTAGCTTTATTGAAATATATGAGTTTTGGTTTAGTCAATAGTTACCTACTTTGCCTTTCGCCTGTCGGTTTTCTCGGGTTTTATTGAATTGCCAAGTTGGATATTACCAGTGAAAATAATTATGCTTTTTTTATATTATGTAGGTATGTGTTTATTAGGTCTTTATGTAGGTACCTACTAGTAAACAGAGGTTTTTGTTTAATTACATGCAGACACTTAGGTACCTACTTATGTACGTAACCTACCTACCTATTATTATTATTATAATTACCTTATACCTACTACCTACCTTAGGTAGGTACCTACCTTACCTAACTAGGTACCTAAAAATATACCTATTGAAACAGCCTACTGAATAGGTATACCTACCTACTGAACTTAGTTGGTTAATAATGTGGTGCACCAAAATCTCTCAGGTAAGTAATGTGCTTAACATTAAATGGAGCATCCTGTATTTCGACAATTTTTTTTATATTTAAAAAGAAGAATACTAGGCTTTGTGTATGTAGATACGTAGGTAGGTAGGCCTAAATTGCCTTGATTTTTAGTCAGTGTTATTGAAAATCAGGATGAATGAGTTTTCTATCGATTTTTTTTTATAATTTATCGATCAAAATTCAAAAAATACGGATTCTATCTTTGTATACATAGGGTATAGTATTATATAGTCTGTGGTATAGGTAATTAGGTACATACCTACTTGTAAAGCAAAAAAAAAATCAGACAAAAAAAAATTGCGTGCCTGCAAATAGGTAGGTAGTGCCTGAGTTTGGATTCTTGAGCACCACTATCAAGAATAATCTGAAGAGACCCGCATGTATTCAAAGGGATTTAAATTGGTCTTAAAGGGACCCAATACCTACTAGGTAATACGAACACCAGACCAGAGACATGGGCTCGGAGCCCTTAGTTTTGTTTTGTTGATCGAAACGCATATATCGAGAAGCGACTTGCAAGATATTTTGTATGTAAATCCGCTTCTAGCGGAGATTTGCAAACTATTTTTCACCATACAAAAACTGCGAGTTTCTCGCTTGTCGCAAATAATAAATAAATAAATATTCTTGGACATTACACAACGCTCTCTAGTCCCAAACTAAGCAGAGCTTGTACTATGGAAACTAGATTGCTGATATAATACTTATATACTTTTTTTTACAATACATAGTAACACCCACCCAGACATAGAACAAACATCTATGTTTGCCAACACAAATGTTTGTTCTCGGTGGGGATCGAACCCACGACCCACAGCACGGAAGGCAGAGCTACTACCGACTGAGCCATGACGCCTGTCTAAAATAACAAAACTCAGACTACGGGCTCAGATTCCGGCTGCACCAATAAGATATCTAGTTTTCGTTTTATTCTAAACTAAGGCCTCTTTACATAGGTACGAGTATGTATTTGGTCCAGAAAAACTCGTACCTAGGTAATTTCAATGGATAAAGAAAAGATTTTAATAGGGACCACATACTTAGTGGGGATTTCTGGAAATAAAAGTTCCATAAATCCCCACTGCTACATTGCAGACAGTGGGGATTTCTGAAAAAACAAAACTGAAATCCCCACTGGTAGGGATTTTTTAGTGGGGATTACTGGAATATAGGTATCGTAATGTAGTGGTACCAAGTGGTTACATGCAGTGCTTAGAATAAGGCAAAATATAAAATTGTTCAAGTATACAAATTCCAAAGCGATCACATTTAAAACGGAATTCTTAGAAATAATCGGATTATACCTACACGGTGTAAAAAGACTACTGAGTTTACTCCCAAAAGCCTTCATGGCTATTAACGTCTTCGAAAGAAATTAAAGAGGAGAGGTTTTTTTAAATCTATAGTATTATGCTGAGACAGGGCCAATTTGCCCCATATTTGTTTTTTTCCTATCTACCTAATTAGTAACTATCGATTGTTTTTTTGCTTATGTAGCTACAAACTGTGTATACATATACTTTGGGACAAATAAAGATTTTACTTATCTTAAATCGGTTACGTATGTTTTTTACCTCAAAACTCCGTCATTTAGGTAATAAGCAATTTCAGAAATACATTTGTTTATTTGAAAGGATAGTTTTACGTATAGTATTATATAATCTGTGGTTTTACTTTTAGATCGATCACTTAGAAATTTCATCAAAATCGATTACTTACCTATTTAATAGTTTGATTTTCATATCAAAATAACTTGAAAAAATATGCCAACCACGACACGTAGTTTGCTTTCCTGTGACTACTGAATCGATTTTGATGAAATTTGTAACGTAACATATATCCATTCAGATAAAAAAAATCTGATGTTGAGGCAACAAACATTAAAAAAAACAACCGAATTGAGAACCTCCTACTTTTTGAAGTCGGTTACAAAAGTACAACACGTCATTATGAAAGAAATTACCTATGTGGTGGTTGGTAACATTATTAGGCTTTATTTGTTTTTGTCATCACCGTGCGTGAAAATAAGAAGTGCTAGGGTTTCACCTTGTAAATTTTTCTTTTTAAAGTATTATCATTCTTCAATGGATTTCAATTTTGAAGAATCCTAAAGTCGCTACGCTTCGTTTTCTTTCGTTGACATTTTTTATCTAACAGTTTTTGTCATTGTTTTTTGATATGTGGGTATTGGTACCCGGTACTAATAGTATTTTTAGTAGATTGTATCATAAGGGAGCAAAATTATATTTTTACGGCGAGGGCGATTTTTTGAATCCAGAGCGAAGTGAAGTATTCTAGCGAGGGATTCTTTAGTAAAATCCTGAACGTAGCGAGGGATTCAAAGTACTTCGCCCGAGCCAAAAATATATTTTGCGCCCGAGTGGGCACTCTACTTTTCACCACCAACTATGAGAAAATAAAAGGCGCCTCATATTTTATTGTAATATTATTATTTAATAAAAGTATTATAATTATGATCTGTGCCGGTACCAAATGGACTGACAACCGCTGGGGAACAGAGGTTCTGTCGAATGGTGAACACGAACCGGAAGGCAGACGAAAGACAGTTGATGGTCCGATGATATTGTTGAAATCTCGAGAAGGAAGATGGAGAAGGCTCACAGTCAGGGTTCCTGGAAAATGTAGGCCTATGTCCAAGACCTCCACTCGGTAACTTATTGAGGTTTGTAACACAAAAGAGGTTTGTGTTACACTGCGCAGTGATGCTGGTCTTCGCAAGAGACCTATCATCGCGCTAGGCGACCGCGCAGTGGAACAGAAACGTCACGTTGCTACCTTCGGAGTAGAAGCCCAGCTGTGGACTTCTGTAGGCTGATATGATGATGATGAGGACCACGCTTCCGGAATTTGAGAATCTTCATGTTTTCAAATATGTATTCTACATTTTTTTTTTATAAAAAAATTTCCTTGTAGATACGCCGCCGTTAAAAGAAATAATCAGACTGGCGAAACTCTCGAACTAGACTCGTGCTTTCGAAAAACGAACAATGTATACTCGTATGAAACGGCAATAAAAATTTGAATCACATTTCATACAAAACTAAATTTTCAGTGTGTAATTTTGGTAGAATGGGAGTCCCGCTTCTTCTTACGTAGTAACTAAGTATTACATATTCTTTGGAAATAATTGTACCGTGAGAAAGTAAACATGAAAAATAAACTCAAATAAAGTAATTTCTGATAACTTATCGTGAATCAGAGGCTGTCAATTTTGATGATTCAAGGTGGAATTGATAGATAAGGAATGTGTGAGCTTTTGGGGTTAATGTAACGTTTAAAACTGATAAAGAATATTAAAAATAGCGTTTTATTGAAGCCTCTTGCTTCAATAAAACGGCTTACGTCAAACAACTTCTCGATCGTACATTTCAACATATTTTTTTTCAAGTTTATTATATTCTTGATTTGAGTATGATCCCTCAATCCAGATGGACATTTTTTTTCTATATTTCTAAACGCTGCATAGCGACAGGTTAAATAATAATTTAAAAAGTTGATTAAAATCTATCTCAGTCATTGTTTTATCTACTTTGTTTATTTTAATTTATTGAAGTTATACTTCTAATGCGACTTCCAACAACGTTGCGTTACGGGATGACATAGTCTCTGTCTCTTTCTATTCCCCCCGAATAGAAAGAGACAGAGGCTAATACGCTACAGATGCTACAATCAAATATAGATGGCAGTGTTCAGAAATTCAGCATTTGACCGCCCGTGTTTTTGAAGATAAACTACTTCCAACTGACAGCGGGGCGAATAGAAAGAGACTAATACGCTACAATCAAATTATAATAGTTGGCAGTGTTCATGCAACTTTTTATTTTGAAGTGAAAATTTAGTACTGCATATTGGTTAAGTACATAAAAATAAATACTAAATTCATTTCACATTAAACACAGAGCGAGAGTGAATGCGTGGCATTCGAAGTATAACTTTTTCCGCGTGTAGGGACTGCACGCACAGGTTTTTTTTTGTAGGGTGTTATCGCTTGGCGATTAACTATTTCTTAGCAGGATACTTTTCGAAAAATGTCGATTGTACACCTACCAACTTAGTGTCAAGAAATATAATACTTACTTTCAATATTCTGAGTTACCGCCCTCTGCCATCTGCTACAAGTCTAGACAGGAACACTGCTGATTGCGCTCTCATCTCATTTCTAGATAAAATTCAATTATTTGCGTTATTTTTGTGTTTTCAGTAACTAAAGAAATAAGCAATTCGGTTTGGTAAATAAGGCCATTTGTATGCTCAGTTCGCATGGAAGTAAAACATCCACGTTTCTCCTCTAGTAGTGGTAGGTGGAAAAAAATTCCGTTCTTCCCTACCAGTAGGGATAGATCAGTAGGGATGTGGAACAGGCGGATTTTACTCTAGCATGACGTCAAAACGATGTGAAAAACTCCTTTCCGGCTAAATTATTCCATTTTTTTTCCCCCTTTGAACTTGAAGTATTGACGACTATACTACTTAACATTACATATTAGTAAATAGGTAGGTACCTACCTTCGTCGATATAGGTAGGATTTCAAAATAGTTTTTTTGTGATTTGCATAACAAAAATATTAAAAAAAATAAATGAATTTGCCATAACCCATTAGGTACACAAATTCTTTGACATTAGTTTTCTGACAATTCCTGATCCAACATTGAGTGGACCCTGATAAACGGCTTGGATCCGCTAGTAATCTGAGGTGATAAGTACCTACTATCAGGTAAGTAGGTAGGTAGGTACTCTAAAAACTTGGTTCCTTGTAAGTCTACATGAAATCTGTGGAATCAATTATTTAATTCGGAGCGAAGCGTGCCGCGTACCTACTAGCCAACCCTTCATTATTGTCTACATAGTGTTGCACAAACAAACAAAACAGTGGCGGTGCTGAGATAGCGCCTAATTACACCGTAACTAGGGGCTAGTGATGGGGTGGAGTCGATTAAAACGATCGATGAAATGCTAGTGCGACAATACATCCTAAAAGTATCTGCTTCCTTCAACTTCTTGTTTATGGCTTCTTGTTTATAACAAAACATTTTCATTTTCTTTTTTCCAAAATAAACTCTCTAATAGTAGTATTTTAAAATACAAACACAATATTATACTTGTCCGTAACGTCAGCAAGTCAAAATTCTGAATAAGTGAGCTACTTCTGATGTAGACTGCACCAACATTCAAGTTATGTATATTTGTCTAACGTGCCTGAAGATCATATTTTTCTTTTCCACTTATTTAAAGTTTTAAACAGTTACAGCAAATCAATATGCATTGAATCTCTAAACAAATAAATAATCCCTAAACTGCCGATCGTATTGCTTTTGGTATACCTAATTAAAATAATTTGAATAAAAAATTCACACGTTTGAAAAAAAAAAATTTAAATTCATTCAATAAAATGTAAATAGTAATCGATTTCGAGATATTTATCGATGAATTGTATCGAATTAACAAACCATTTGTAACGAATTTACATTCCTAATTGTTAATTAATATGTATAGACAGCGTTTAACGACAAGCTATTTAAAAATTGATTGAGATTTCAAATATTTTACAATAAAGTTAATAATATTCAAACCAATTTCAATTTCTTAGCGGTTTGTTTCAAAACGTCTATTCATTTTTTACCAATAAAATAATAATGGTAACCAAAATATTTACAGACTTTTGAATAAAATGAAAAATTTACTAAGATAGCTACTTTCATGCATGATTTTAAAGATAAAATGATTTAACTTAATTACTATATACTCCACCTTACTCATACAAAGCTTAAATTAAAAATATTGGTAATAAATAACAATAATGCTTATGTAGCATGAATATGTTTTAATAAAAAATATTTACAATTAATAATAGAAAATAACACATAGGTACCTTACTTAGTTATTCTCAAAAAACGATAGTTACAAATTGTTTATTATAAAAACAATCGATAACTTGTCCCATCACTACTGTGGCGAAATTTATTCACTGGGAGAAGCCGATAACCCGTTCAAATAGTGATGCGCTTGCATTCAATCTGCATAATATTATCGACTTGTCTCGCCAGAGACACAAACACTGCATGTTATACAATGTACAGGGTGATTCGTTATCACTGATGTTATTTAGATAGGTGTTCACTGAAAGTATATCTATTATTTTTAGGGTTCTGATACTTCCGATACCAGTGGCGGATTTACCACTAGGCTGAGTAGGCTGGAGCTTAGGGCAAAATTTAAGGGGCGGCAAATTTAGTTCATAATTTTTTTATTTCGATTTACAAATTGGGTAAAAAAAAAACAAACAACATGTGTGAAATTCACATGTGGTAGAAGTGAAACCTTTAAAAAACCAGTGCGTGGTATTTATTTTTATGTACTTATCCAATATGCAGTACTTATTTAGTTTTAGAAGTTTTCACTTCAAAATAAAAAGTAAAAAGTTGCAAAAAGTTTAATGTCGCCTTGGATTTGAACTTGCTCCCGTTGTCGGTCTGACCGCAGTCCAATGTCGATGAACCACCCTGTACAATAAGCGAAAGAGCTGAATGAATGTGCATATTGAGTGTTTTGCAATAAGAACCCGACTATCGGATTACGAAGACGTTTTGTTATTCAAAGTTGCTCGGCGCACCTGTACGCTAAGAAATGAGAAAAACAAAGAAAACACAGAATAAAGCATAAGTATCTTAGTATTGCCTCCATATCGCAAGTTGAACTGCTTTCGCTGTCCAGCATGTCTAGCGACGCGACGTAGCTACAGATGAAAACAAGAAGCTTTTGAAGGCAAAAAACACACTGAAACGCGCTATTTAGTCACCTATGATTTGACACTAGGTATAGAAGGGTTGGTCTCATAATCCCCTTTGAGCCGTCCTCTTCAAAAGGATTATGAGACTTCAGGCTCAAACCTGGCAGGTTTTTATGAAACAAGGATTGCCCCCCCAAGTTGAATAATTTATATAGCATCAGAGGTAATTAAAAAAAACTATGACGAACACCAAAAAATTTAAAAAAACTCGTGCAGTGATTCATAACCTCAATGTCCATTATTGTCCATTTAATGTGGTTGTTTTCATACCAACCAGTTTTACTCATAGAAATAATTAAATTATGCTCATGTATGGTGACGGTGATAGATAATGGTGCCTATCAAGGAATAAATCAAAGAAATTCAGAGAATTCACACTTCCGTTCGCTTCTAGAGCTCACGCCAACAAAATACATAAAAACTTTATTTAATCGTATCAACATTTTAGTACAGATAGATTGAATTGCACTTACATAACAGGTCTAGCTGGTTCAATGAAAATATAAACATAAACAATACGACCACGCCACGCGATGAACGTGGGTACGAGGATTGTAAAAGTGGAGATAGCCAAATATGACGAAAAGACCACAGACGAAAGCAATACAAAATTACTACCAAAACATCGAAGACTTCATTAGTCCAAAGACGACGTACCTGAAAATAGCGTGATAAACTTAAACGACGATGATGATCAACTTACACATTATATGTTTTTACAAACTGAAAGCTACTATCTAGAAAAATCAAGCCAAAAAAAGCTCTATTGATCTCTGGGTATGGTTTAAAACTCTAAAATATATAACCAAAACACATACAAAACGTTTCACAACTACGAATTACCATAAACACACCATTCACATGTAAAAATGTTTGTTTCTTCAAATAAACGAATTATAAAGATCGTAAAAGTTAAAGAGATAGCGCGCCCTACGATTTGGGAGTCGTAAAAATTTAATACCTTATCTACAATCTGAATGAAATTGTGGTATGGGTTTTATTCAGCCAAATAGTTCTATAGTAGCTACTTTACCTACTGTACGACTATCAGATAGGTAGCTTAATATAAAGTGCCTCTTTCATGAAGGGCGTCAGGTAGAGAGAGCAGCCTCTATATCGTCAGCTCTGAACTGCTTTCGCTGCCCAGCATAATAATATTCAAAATGTAACCCATTTCCTTTTTCTTTGGCCAAAAGAAAAGCGCTAAGTTATAACTGCAGAACCCTCCATTTGCAGTCAAGCCCGCACTTTTCTGTTAAACATAAATCTTATTTTTAAAAACTTTAGAGATTTAGCAATATTTTGACACAAATTCCCTCAAAAAGAAATTATTTTTGACAGTTATTATAAAAAATGGCAGCATTAAAGATGGCGGAGGCTGTGGTGCATTTCAAATTAGGAATCTTCCCTTTTTAATTAAAACGTAAGAAAAAGTTAACTCAGTTTCCACGACGTCGGAGCTTTTTGCTAGGTTTTTATATATCTGTTAGCGTGCGTTGTTTCATGAACCATTTCTCCTCTCCTAGTTTATTTTAAGTAGGTAGTGATTGGTTTTTAGTCACCAATTCTTTTCGTTTAATATTTCGTGGTCTAATTAGTTAACCATCAACTTCCAGAACAGAAATTTCAATTCTCATCTACAGAGAAAGGCAGCGTAATTTTTTTGTAAAAAAAATACAATATATTTAAGAAAAAAATCGTTTTGTAGCTTCTTGCTACCCACCATACCTAACACTTATAATAATAGATAGGCTTGAAGCCATAATAACCTTTTATAAGTTTCCAAAACAAAAAGTGAACTGAAGAATGTCCAAACGTGTGTTGAGTCCATTTAAACCCATACAAATAACATGGAAAAGAAAGAAATGGGATGTCACACGGTGTTAATGCGTGTGTCACGTCTCTCGCTTATTGGCTCTTCTCGCTAATAGTGTTGGGAACTTGGGATAAATCGATTATCGATGAAAAAAATGGTAATTTTGGGAGGCGTAGGAATAGAGTTACTCTACCTAGTTCTGTTCCTTTAGAACTACAAAAAAGGTACACAGAATTCAGTGCGACATTGGCTTAAATCAAAATAATGCCACCAAGTTGCTACGAAAGAGTAAAATGTAAAAAAAAGTACCTAGTAGGCAAACTTTTTGAAGCAAAGCATAAAAGTACCTAGGTTATGGTTGCCCTGTTAATTTTTCTTCTAAAGCATTTAAATATTTACACCTTACTCTGCCTCATACTTCAATCTGCTTCTCAACTCAATAGACCTCGAAACTCTAGTAACAAGGCTCGAGTTTTGATCTAAAATGAACTGATAAAAGCCAATTTTTAAAATGTCTACTAATCAAGTTATTTGTATCGATACTACCTAATTAGTAATAATTAATATCGATAAAACACATAAATCACTAATCTTTGCTCTAAATAAATGACAAGGCATGATAATAACTCGTTATTTCAGAGAAAAAATAGTACAATGCATAGCGTATAACTAGATTTGGTAATCTGAGTGCATATCTAAAATATCATTTTATATGTGGTAAAGAAACTATCATGATTACCTGAAATAAAATAGTACCTACTTATTCAGTAAAATGTGGCATCCGTTTCCAGTTTTGGATCATGATATTTATTTAATTTTATCGGTCTGACCTATTATTATATTACAGTCATTTATATCGATAGTAATGAAATTAGTATCGATACCCCATCACTAGCACAAATATTGACGGATCGATCCTGTTGAGAGCTCTCCGCTCGGTCAACACTACTATGTGTCCGTGACGAAACCTAATTTCAGTTTAGAGCCCTTGTTTCCATATGAAGTGGCCTCATTTGGAGATCTTTGTAGACCTCTGTTTTGACAGGGAAGACGACAGCCGTTTGAAGTTGAGGCAATGTGAGCCATTGGAATAAATGTGTGTAAGTGGTTTCTCTGAATGTGAAAATTCGTCTCCAAGTTTTGAAGTAAAATATCCACCATTTTGCTTCAAAACAAACGACAGCGGACTTGACGATGACGATGACTTGACATACATTATTTCAAATTATATCACTTGACACTGGCAAAATTGTCTGTCGAAATGACGGACAGAGGCCACAAATAAAAGAAGAAGTTGAAACAATGTTTAGAATTCGTAGGTAACTGAAAAAATGTTTTGTTTTAACCAGTCAAGCCATCAACGTTAACTGGGCCGAATTCACTAACGGGCACTCTTCTGATGGACCCACATACTGATACTGACCGCCACTACAATAACATAGGCTGGTTTGTTGATAAAATAATCAAACCTAGGTATCGGGCCTAAAGCAGTCTTTATAATCTCCGTCTGGATTGACGATCCTATACTCCGATCAAGCTCAAAATTAAGCATATAGATTTTCATTAGGAAGGTACTGGGCTATCATGTAGGTAGGTATGTCTTTACCTGTGTGACACTAAAGTTTTCTTGTAGGTACTAATATTCTGTGGTAGAACCACCAAAGAAATAACAGAACAATTACTTGAGCCGAACAACTTGGTCTTCGACCTTTCCAACTAACCAAACACACGACTTGACGATAGAAATATTCCGGGCCAGCTGTTTGACTCGTTTTGACTCTCTAACTAGTAATTTAGACAATTTAGTTAGTTTAATTCTTGTAGGTATTATTTTACGAGTTTAAAACCGGTATTTTTTTTTCATAAACTTACAAAACCTAACGAGTGGTAGAGTAGGTATAGAAACGTTTATGGTTAATTTGGATGTAGGTATAATGTACAAATTAACCATCGATGTACCTGCATAGATACTATGTACCTAGATATTGTTAAGTACCTACCTACCTATTGGTCAAATCGCAATTAATGTACCTTAACCTGCATAAATTGAACTCGATTCTGTTGGAGCATTTTTCTATACTAATTTATTATAATTTACTAAAAAAAATAATGCTACGAAAGAGTAACACTAAAATTATTTAAGCACTAAAATTATTATAATAGCTATCTTTGTCGTTTCAGTTCATGAGAAAGGAACGGCGTTTTTAGGTTAGTTCAGGAAAATTAAATAGAATCGGGGGCATTATCTACATAACATAGCAAACATACAAGAATCATTATTTTATAACACTCTGCACTGATATTTTATAACATAACTTACTAAAAGTGTAGTAGAAAATGAGAATAGCTATCTTATTAGAACGATAAAAAGTATCTGTTCCAAATAATACCCACTTTATCTACATACATGTACCATGTACAAAAGTATCGATATCACAGATGTAGTTTATCGACTATTGCTACATCACTAGTGCACAAATATTGACATTGACGGCTGTCAGATTTGATAACTGTCAGTGCGTAGATTAGCGCCATGTTTTTTGTACATTTGGTTACGGTTCGTTAGTTTAATATAAAAATGCTAGTGGAGACGACTTCTTTTTTTAGCTTCATATCTTAGTACCTATGTTTTCTATTTCTATGTGATATACCTACATAATATGCCTACCTACCGACAGGGTGGGGAGGGGATGCAATTAAAACACATGTCATGATGATGTGTCATGTTCCTTACCCGGAATATTGAAACCTCTTTGGTAATCTCACCAAAAAGGTTTCAATATTCTGAGGTTCGTTAGTAACATTCTGAAATATTAGCATTGACTTTCATATTTTTGGTCAAATCTTCTGAATTTTAGTAACTTACATTGTGGGTCAAATGTTCGTCCGGACCATAGGGCATCCTAAAATCAACTAACAAGCATTTAAAATACACTAGAAGTCATAAAAGATAAGCAAAGCTGAATAAATAGCATTTTAATATTTACAAATGAGTCAATTATCTTAGAACGACCTACTTTGGATTCAAAGAAAGCTTCCGACATCATTTTAGACTATTAAGTTTTTTCAAATCCTTATTTATGATCTACTTTAGCCGTAGACAATTATAATAAATTTATAGCTTACCTTTTATCAAATAGCGTCGTAAATTCACCGTAGCATTTATGATTTATCTAGTGGGGTACCATAGGGCGCGACGCTTGGACCCATGTTGTACTAATTATATGTCAGTGATTTGTGTTTTTGTACAGGGTGTTAGTAGGTAGGTGTTACTTAATATTATTTTTATTCCCGATACATCTTAGTGATCCCACTAATCTACTGGTCTACTGATGCACACCCGTGCATCAATGGACCAGTATATTTTAACATCTTCATCAAAGGCTGATATAAGTTTGAGGTCTGTCTTAGTGTGTCTGTCTGTTTTTTTTTTGAGATCCTAAAGTAGGGCTCCGTCCCCAATACAATTTATATTAGGTACCTACGTGAGAAAGCTGATTCATTTGGGGATGGTTCTTAGGTCAGTCAGTTTGTACTAGCTGATAACCGCGACTTCGTACGCGTGCGAAACTTTCCACCAAAATATCTGTCAACCAGCATACGATGAACCTCGTAGCAAATGGCTGCTTTTGGTTTAGAGAGCTCAAGCTGTATCTACGTCTTTGATTTCAATAAAATATAGCCGATGTATCAATCCGAAAAAAGGCCTTCCTATTGGTATAAGTTTCGTCGACATTGGTCCAGTAGTTAAGGCGTGATCCGCGAACAAACAAACAGATAAACAGACAAACTCGATTTTCGGAATCAGAATCGTTTATTTAGTAGATCCGCATATTTAGTTTATCCATATCTTTAATTTTAGTTTTTGGCTTTTTTACAGTTTTATAATAAGTATAGAAGACTGAGTTCAGCCCTGGGTTATGTTATCTATAACGATCTTAATAGGATGGGTCTGATGACGAATTAATTTATGTGGGAGATATTGATACTTGATATTATGTTTATTTCCGTGTTGAAAGTTACAATGTAACATATTTTAGTGTGTAAATATTACTAGGTTTAAGCAGGTTTAAGTAGATAAATAGGTTAAGCTACACGCGCACTTAACGTCAATGAAACGGTCAACAGCCAGCAGCGGCTTGATTGAGAAATTGAGATTTATTTTAATAAAATACATACACCGTAATATAAATCATTACATTAAGTATTTTGATTCGAAATTTTATGACAGCTAACCAAATAATGGTCCTGCACAGTAAGTGCACATGCATCCTTATTTAACTTTCCTGTTTACCTATCCACCTTGCAAGTTTTTTCCTTCCCATATCTGTACAAAAAACTCCAAGTAAGTACCTAAGTACCTAAGAAAATAGTAGATTGTGACCAGCAAAATGTTATTTTTTTAAAACACCTAACATAATAAAAAAAGTCCGAATTTAAGCGTTTTAAGATTACTCATAAACGATTTTCCCAAACCCTGAAGTTCCCTAAATATCCGAGATCATAATTCTGTCATCGCCTTGTCAGGCGCGTGCGCACCGGTGACGGAATAATGAGTTTGTTTGGTCTTTGGTCTTCCGTTTGTATTGTGTGTGGTTCCCGGATTTTTGTTATTTTAAAACTGTTAGATTTTATGATTGGTTTGTACGTTTGTGCCGTGCCAATAGCCCACTTTTTGAACACACACATTTTGGTTTGCTAGCATTTTTCGCATGATATTTCCATAGGTACCTTAGGTACCTAACCTACGCAATCTTAGGCCTTTACATCTATTGAAGAAGATTTATACAACGTCAGGAAGCAACCTATGCCTACACTTAACGGGACACTGTAGTGCCTGGGACAATGTTTAGATGGGAGTAGCCTTGCCCAGCACCTATACACAGGAAAGATATCGTCAATACGTGCGGAGCCGACTAAGCCAAGGGCTTCCTCACGATGTTTTCGTTCACCGCGTGTCAATGCGCATATAAATTGTCCGAAGCGAAAAATCCATTGATGCACGGCTGGGATTCGAACCCGCGACCTTCAGATCGAAAGTCGAGGTACAATACCTCTCGGCCAACACGGCTTGTACACGGCTGGTACCTACTACCTACTCAATAATATTTTGTTATATCTTTTGTATCCACTTTCGATGTTTTCCTTGCGCCTGCTTATTATATTACTTCTGCAAACGATATTAAGCCATAAACAAACTGAGCTAAGCAGACTTCTGAATCTGAACTGTTAAGGCGAACTCTTCATTTTGCACCATCGATGAATCATTATCATCATCACTTATTGAAATTGATTGATTATCTCTGAGGACATCATGACGTACGTTTTGTCCCTACCTGAGACATATCTGATTTGCACAGTCACATAGATCTCAATTCGACTTCTAGTTCAGCGCTTTTATAACTTGCCGTTACAGTACCTATAGTCACGTCAAGTCAACAATCTTTATTCAATAAGATCACAAAAGTCATTTAGAATCTTCTTAAAAACCAGGATGATTCGCAGTTCTTCGCGACCAGAGCCTAGAAGAATGGACAAGAAACTACAAGCTAAGGGCCTAGTACAAGTTGTGGTGTGTTAATCTGGTGTGAAACGTCTGACGCCCAGCACACCAGTGGGCGCTGATTTGTATGGAGACACTGAGCGGATTTTTTGAGAAGTTTGGTCTACACCAAGCCCGTATTCGCATGTCGAGCTTCTGTGCTTCGAGCGGTGTGCTGGGTGTCAGACGTTTCACACCCACTGTACACGGAAAACTCGTACTAGGCCCTTCGGTTCCTAGTGCTTTATTGTATGAGTTTCTTACGAAGAAATACACTTTTATACGATAGATATATTAAGTAGGTAGTTAGGTACCGAATAAAACAATTGTGTTCCACTCTCCCCTTAACAGCAGTGTATATCCGTCGACTCCCACGCATCACATAAACATTTCGCTGCGCTTGCACTCGCCAGCTCCAACAATGGCCGTGTTATCACGTTTTTATTGCGATCTTTATTCGTTGTGGCCCAGATAGGTGGTCGATTGTTAGATAAAACGTGGCCCACACTTGGTGCGTTCTACCAACCACGTTCGAGATTTTGGCCTTCTGATTTGGAATTGCTGAGTTAAATGGTACAAAATCTGGTTCGTGAAATTCCATGACTCCAGATTTTGCGCCTTTTTGATTTGGACTCTTGCTGACACTCCAGATCATTTATAAACAAATGTTTATAAATGATCTGGAGTATCAGCAAGAGTCCTTGTTTCAACCTGTTTCAAAGGCAAAGTATATTTATTTGCAGAATTACATTGTGTAGAGATCTTATAAGTTCCACAGGGCATTGCGAAATTTTAAAGTTCAGACGTTGCTCTAACTATCCCCAATAGGCTGGTTACGGTCATAGACCCCATGATGTCCAAGAAAGAAGCACGACGAACTCAATTCAGTTTTATTGCACCATTGCCAGCAGCCATAACCAGTAGAGTTTCAAGAAGTATGCAAATCTTAGAAAATATGATGCAATCGTTTAAGTACAATTTATGTGCACATATAAATCTGTCTAGCTGTCAGTCTGCTTTCTGATTTATGTCCACAAATAGGGGAGTGTTGCTGGCACTTTTGAAACCACCCATGATAACATTCAGTGTTTATTTTGAGAAAGGGAGTTCGTAGAGATTATGCAGCTTTCTCGGAGTTCCGATAAACTGTGACTCAATCACGCCACCGTGACTTAATTTAGATAAAGCTTGATATCTATAGAATAGTTCTTAAATTAGCATAAAGGTACTCCGTCACTTTCTTGCCAGCACCTCTAGCCCCTCTAGCCATGTTGACATCGCATAAAAAACTGAATGACAAAACTAAACGTTATGTCACGTGACGTTTCAATAAATTTTTGTCATTTTCTATTGTCTAGTGACTGTTGAGGATTTTTTATTTTAGATGAGAATTTTGCTGGAGAGGACTCAATCTTTCCTAGTCGCGCGGCGCCTCGGTTCACTGAAGAGTCTGAGGCTCGTATACCTACTTTTACCTACTGCTCAAGCACTGATCCCGACACAAGCATACATTTTTGTATGAGATTTCTACACTAATCTATCCTTGAGAATATTTCTTTATCAGCATATCTACGGGCCGAAGCTGGAATAAATTGACGAAAAGAAACGCCGCTTTTGTCAGAAACAAACTCATTTTTATTTTTCTTCTATTTCTGAACGAAAACATTCGTGACAGACGGTCGGAAACTGAAATCCTACTGATTGTTTGTTTTGGCAACACTATTGAGCCCGAATTCGGAAGTCGACGAAAATATTCGTTTGTGCTTTTAGAGAAAGCGATGATGGAAATATTACAACATTTTTGGAAAATTACGAAATTTTTCTCTTTCAGAAAGTTGATAATGTAGGAATCATTAAAATATCACAAGACATTCCGGCACAGAATATAGTTAGAAGATACTATTTATATAATAGTTCTTTCAAAAGGGAATACCTAGAAGGTTACAGGCAAATTAGATTCAATAGTGATTTAAACATTTGTGTCTGGAAAGGGCCACGATGTTAAGTGTCTGGCAATGAATCGCGTGATTTTTTATAATATTTTGAAGGAAATGTAAAAAAAATTGTCGAATTAGAGCTGGTATTTTCCACACCTTTAGTGACTTAGTGACGATTCGGACAAAATATTTTGGGACAAATTCTCCCAATCGTCACTTTTGATTTTAATAATTTTTGTTGTGACGATTCGGAGAACATCAAATTAAGGAAGCCGTTGAGTACAGTCAGGTAAAAAAATGTTAAGCAAAATATGATTTAGCTATTTAAATTGCTTTGCGAGCGTGTGGTTACATTAAGGTGGTTCGATTTCCATACTAATTTATTTAACCAATTTGGGGGAAATTATATTATTATACCTAACAAGCAATTTTTATTTCTTTCTTGAATCATAGAACTTAAAATCAAGATCTATTTTTTTGATGACAGCTGTCAAACTTCAAACGCCCATATCTCGGAAACTACTCAACCTAGAGTTCTCGTTCCAAAACCAAATGAAAGGTGTGATCAAGATCTAAATGTTTGATGACAGCTGTCAAACTTCAAACGGCTATATCTCGGAAACTACTCACCCTAGAGATCTCGTTCCAAAACCAAATGAAAGGTGTGATCAAGATCTATTTTTTTGATGACAGCTGTCAAACTTCAAACGCCCATATCTCGGAAACTACTCACCCTAGAGATCTCGTTCTAAAACCAAATTAAAGGTGTGATCAAGATCTATTTTTTTGATGACAGCTGTCAAACTTCAAACGCCCATATCTCGGAAACAACTCATCCTAGAGATCTCGTTCCAAAACCAAATGAAAGGTGTGATCAAGAACTATTTTTTTGATGACAGCTGTCATACTTCAAACGGCTATATCTCGGAAACTACTCATCCTAGAGTTCTCGTTCCAAAACCAAATGAAAAGTGTGATCAAGGTCTATTTTTTTGATGACAGCTGTCAAACTTCAAACGGCTATATCTCGGAAACTACTCACCCTAGAGTTCTCGTTCCAAAATCAAATGAAAAGTGTGATCAAGGTCTATTTTTTTGATGACAGCTGTCAAACTTCAAACGGCTATATCTCGGAAACTACTCACCCAAGAGATCGTTCCAAAACCAAATGAAAGGTGTGATCAAGATCTATTTTTTTGATGACAGCTATCAAACTTCAAACGCCCATATCTTGGAAACTACTCACCCTAGAGATCTCGTTCCAAAACCAAATGAAAGGTGTGATCAAGATCTATTTTTTTGATGACAGCTGTCAAACTTCAAACGCTCATATCTCGGAAACTACTCACCCTAGAGATCTCGTTCCAAAACCAAATGAAGGGTGTGATCAAGATCTATTTTTTTGATGATAGCTGTCAAACTTCAAACAGCTATATCTCGGAAACTACTCACCCTAAAGATCTCGTTCCAAAACCAAATGAAAGGTGTGATCAAGATCTATTTTTTTGATGACAGCTGTCAAACTTCAAACGGCTATATCTCGGAAACTACTCACCCTAGAGTTCTCGTTGTAATACCAAATGAAAGGTGTGATCAAGATCTACATTTCTGATGACAGCTGTCAAACTTCAAACGTTTACCAAAAATATAGATTTTGATCACACCTTTCATTTGGTTTTGGAACGAGAACTCTAGGATGAGTAGTTTCCGAGATATAGCCGTTTGAAGTTTGACAGCTGTCATCAAAAATTTAGTTCTTGATCACACCTTTCATTTAGTTTTAGAACGAGATTTCTAGGGTGAGTAGTTTCCGAGATATGGGCGTTTGAAGTTTGACAGCTGTCATCAAAAAAATAGATCTTGATCACACCTTTCATTTGGTTTTGGAACGAGATCTCTAGGGTGAGTAATTTCCGAGATATGGGCGTTTGAAGTTTGACAGCTGTCATAAAAAAAATAGATCTTGATCACACCTTTCATTTAGTTTTAGAACGAGATTTCTAGGGTGAGTAGTTTCCGAGATATGGGCGTTTGAAGTTTGACAGCTGTCATCAAAAAAATAGATCTTGATCACACCTTTCATTTGGTTTTGGAACGAGATCTCTAGGGTGAGTTGTTTCCGAGATATGGGCGTTTGAAGTTTGACAGCTGTCATCAAAAAAATAGATCTTGATCACACCTTTCATTTGGTTTTGGAACGAGATCTCTAGGGTGAGTAGTTTCCGAGATATAGCCGTTTGAAGTTTGACAGCTGTCATCAAAAAAATAGATCTTGATCACACCTTTCATTTGATTTTGGAACGAGAACTCTAGGGTGAGTAGTTTCCGAGATATTGCCGTTTGAAGTTTGACAGCTGTCATCAGACATTTAGATCTTGATCACACCTTTCATTTGGTTTTGGAACGAGAACTCTAGGGTGAGTAGTTTCCGAGATATGGGTGTTTGAAGTTTGACAGCTGTCATCAAAAAAATAGATCTTGATTTTAAGTTCTATGATTCAAGAAATAAATAAAAATTGCTTGTTACGTATAATAATATAATTTCCCCCAAATTGGTAAAATAAATTAATATGGAAATCGAACCACCTTAATAGCTATATCACATTTTGCTTAAAAATTGTTTACCTGACTGTACAATGCAGCTATTTTTAAAGTTGTCCGAATCGTCACAACAAAAATTATTAAAATCAAAAGTGACGATTGGGAGAATTTGTCCCAAAATATTTTGTCCGAATCGTCACTAAGTCCCTTTAGTAGGTAAGGTACCGCTTGCCTACCAAAGCCACGAAGAGCCAAACTTCATGATGGTCCATCGGTTCTTACCTGTGTTGGGAGCATGCACTGACAAACTTTCATATAAAATAACGAAGGTCTGGGGTTCACTGGCTCCTGTACTACTAGTATGTAGAGGTTTGAGCTGGTCACTGCTATCATGGCCGCCTTGTTACGTTCGTACTGTAAGTAGGTGTAAGAAGCTAAGTAGTGCCTTTTTTCACGTGTTAATAAACATGTGTTTGCTAATCCCATTAGCAGTGAGACGTCTTTAGTTCTCTTGGGAAAAATGCTGTGTTTACATGTTTAACCGAGTGTGTAGCGAAATGAGGTGTGACAGTAAACTTTTCTACTCATTCAGACGCGGAAAAACGTGTTATTTAAATGAATTTACATAATTAATCAGTACGTAAGCTTACACATCACAACCATCTCTAAGTACATCCCTAATGGGGGGCAATCGCTGTCTCATAAAACCAGTTTTAAGCCTGGCAGGATTTTGAACTGTTTTCATACTAAATAGTGACATTAGGGCGTTTCAGCGCGTTTTTTGCCGTCAAAAGCTTCTTGTTTTCGTACATCTGTGGCCACATCGCTTGACATTATGCTGGGCAGCGAAAGCAGTTCAGAGCTTACGATACGGAGGCTGTGTTCCTACACTTCCTAATAAGTAAATCACTAAGTAAGTAAGTATACATAGATGAAAAAGCTTAGGGGAAGTACCTAATACCACCGTATCTTTTTCTGCCGCCAGGCAGTGATGGTGGTGCGCGCATTGCTGTGTTCCTGAAGGGTATGGGTGCCGTGCCGACTGCCGGTGCTATAACAGGAACAGAGTGATTTAAAAATACAGTAGGTACAGTACAGTTCAATACAGAATACACAGTCAGAGGGAACGAATTCGTCCCGTCACGGTTTAATAGCGCTCAGCGAAAGTAAGGGGGTGCTTTGCGCCGCCAAAAAATCGACTTCTTCAAAGAGCATTCAAAGTCTTAATGATACTTTTTTGGAATCAAACCTAGAACTATAATAGAGCTATTCTCTCCAACACACAACTATGTCGCAAGAGCCTCGGTGTTAGCACGATGTCAACAAAACCCTTTTTCACTATTTGCATTTGATCTTTATTGGGGGATGAAACTATGGGGTAGTTTCGGGGTGGCATCGCAAATTGCATTGTTTTGTACGTTCCGGCGGCATGGTTTTGTTCATCGAGATGAGTGGATGGTGATTTTGGTTGGCTACTTTATTTTATGGTAAGTAATTAATTACAATGAGGCATTCCACTTTGCGCACCTAAAAGTTGCGCACCTAAGCTGTTCCACTTTTGCGCACCAATTGATTTTAAGCTTGGTGCGCAAAAGTGGAATAGTTTCATTAATAACGCTTCCATTTTGCGTACCAAGGACAAAGTACCGCCCAGTGATGGGATATTTATGAGATTATACCATCGCGAGAAGTTAGTGGGGATGAAAATATATTCATTCTGAAAATCTATGGAGTCCAGCGGGCCTAAGATGCGCACCGCGAGATATTTGTCATGTCGTTCTGTCAAAATGTAAGCATTTTGTACCAGTTTAGGAACTCTTGCATTGTCCACCACAGCAATGGATTACAAATAGAAAAAAGTTTATACAAAAACACTATATTTGGAATAGTTAAGTAGGTAATTCAAATGAAATAAACGCTTCATAATAATTAGGCAATATCAAAAACTAAATATGTACCTAGTAAATTCAGCTGGATTTGGTCAGTATCAAGGATGAATTAACACACGTCAGTATTCAAGCTAACCTGTCATACAGTCAAAGTGTCAATTGGGACATTGTGTCCCAAAATATTTTGTCCGAATCGTCAGCAAGTCTAATATTCTGTGCCACGGTTCAAAAATAAATAGGTACCTTACTGGTTTGGACCACTAAGATCTGAAACACTTTGTTAACATAATCTAAAACGCATCGCAACGCGTTTACCCCCTATCATTTACACGAAGTCTTATCGAAAACGGACTAGCGCGAGACAAGATTGATGTGTGACGTAATAATGGATGCATTCCGGCAGTGTGGTCGCCCCTTGGAAACTTGCACGTGGCGGTAGGGTGACCCACATTTTGGTTACGTTTAAAAGATTGCAATTTTCTTTTTCTCTTTCAACTTCAACGTCTTGGTTTATGGCAACTTCTTGTCACAATTCTACCAGTTTCATTTATGGCCTCTTTCCGTCATAGTGATCGTTTTCTTGACTTATATTATCCTCCTATTAACCTATTACTAATATTATAAACGCGAAAGTTTGTAAGTATGGATGGATGTTTGTTACTCTTTCTCGTAAAAACTACTGATCCAATTTGGATGAAACTTGGAATATATATTGTCCGTGACCTGGATTAACACATAGGCTACTTTTTATCCCGAAAAATAAATGGGATCCAACGGGATGCGAACGAAGTCGCGGGCGGCACCTAGTCTCAAATATTTCACTTGACACTGTCAAAATTGTCTGTTAAAATGACGGACAGAGGCCATAAATAAAAGAAGAAGGATTTGAGTTTTTACACTTAGCACTTTAAATTTTAATGGTTTTTCTTGTGTTATGGTATTATTGTTGTTTAATTTTGGTGGAATTTTAACCAATAATACTTAGGTCGTAACATTAATTGTGAGCCATTAGAATAAATGTGTGTAAAGTGGTTTCTCTGAATGTGAAAATTCGTTTCAGAGGAAATCCACCATTTTCTCTTCAAAACAAACGACAGCCGACTTGACTTGTATTATTTCAAATACAAATACAACAAATACAAATGTTTTTATTGCTTCCAAAAGATAATAGTATTAACTGTGTTGAAAATCTCCTTTTAAGTATGAAATACTTGTATTAGGAGATTCCGCTCTTGCCAGGATACATTATAAAAGTTAACTAAGTTAAAAACTAATAAAACATTTGAAACAGGTAGGTACTAGAACAAAATGATTTTTTTTAGTATGATTTATATTCACCACTTGACACTGGCAAAATTGTCTGTCGAAGTGACGGACAGAGGCCCTAGAGGTATAGAAGAAGAAGAAGTTTTCGAAAAAAAATCAATACCACAAACGCATAACTCGACAGGCAGGTAACATCTGTCTAAAAACCCCTAGAACTAACTATGGAAAGAGAACTATCATGTTTGATGGTGCACAACACTACAACAAACTTCCACATAGTATTAAAAATGCAAAATCACTTTATGCCTTCAAAAAGCTGCTAAAGTACCATATCTTGAAGGATCCTGCGTTTTTTAACTAAACTTTAACATAATTTTAACTTCTTACCCCATCCCTAGTCTCTGTCACAACTTGTAGTATAATACATTTTTGAGGGTAGGTACCAACAATCCTACTCATCGTGCGCTTGCACTGTCGCGTTGCCTAACACTTGCCTTCTCAACTACCTACCTTATGTCTACGCTAATCGACGTAATATTTTTTTAGTTATAACTTGTATTTTCTCTCTAAGTGATTTTTGTAAATCTTTTGAGGTAATAAATGTCTTAAACCGAAAAAGTTTTATTACCATCTATATAGCCCAGTAACTGGCCTACTGGTAACTTGCCTGTATAGGCGACCAAGAAATTGGTTTACCACTCTAAGGCTGAATATCATTTGCACGTACAAAACATCAAGGGAAATTTTCGCTTGACAGATTAATAACTGCTACGTCAGAATCTGTCATTCCTGTTTATTTAAAAACCTTAGCGAATAATTATGTTACTGGGAGATGTCATCAAAAGTGGTTAACCAATTTCTTGGTCGCCTATACATTGCTGGAGTAAACATGAAATGAAGCAGGAAAAATGGTGGATTAGAATTAAAGCAAAGTATCGTCACCCTACTTTGCCTATAAATTGACAAGGGCTGTAGAATCGAGGGTCAATAGTTTAAAACTAAGAGCGCCCCGCGGCTCTGCCCGATTGTGTGACTACTTGTAATTTAACGCATGAGTAAATTTAGATTTATTCATTGTTTTATTTTTATTGTTAGCTTTTACAATCTTGCAAGAAGGGGGTAGAAAATTCAAAAAAAAATTCTTTTTCCAATTTAAGTATTTTGTTCGATAGTATACCACTTTGACCAAATTTGGATGGAGGTATGCAAGATCTATGTAGAGTACACCTACTATATTTAACTCAACTTTGAATTTTTTTAATATGATATATTTAGCAGTGTCTCAGATACCTACCCTACAATGACATGAAAAAATCATTAAAAACAATCCTATTTTTCAGCATGGTCTCACAACATTTTCGAGAGAAGTCTTTCTTCACCCTGTAGATAATGTAGTTAATTATAAAAACAAATTAAGCTAGGTACGATCATCATCACCATAAAATAAAATAACATAAATAATATCGAATTTCATAACCATATACAAAAACTTCTCCCTTTCGCTTCGCCGAAGTTCTAACAAAAAATGTTGGTCAGAATCTGATATTTTTTTTGCCACAACATTTGGTGTTGTATATCAATCGTTGTGGCGCCCTCTGCTGGAGGTCTGATATGACCCCGTGTGGTTTTTCTCCACATTCTACCCTTTTTAGTTTATTTTTATTGCATAAACAGATGCAAGGAGTTTTACCGATTTATAGTTTGGGTTTGGCAATTTTTTTTTCTGATTTACCTCTGATGTTATATATACCGCGTTCACACTATGCCTATATATGCCGCTGGCGACAATTTTACCGCGGACTTATTGCCACAGCAACATCGCCTTTATTCTCATTAGAGAGCAAAGGCATGAACTTGGGCCGGGAGCCGGGACAGAGGTATGATCGTGTTCACACTATGCTCGTGCCCACTTTCCTGCCCAAGTCCCTGCCGACTGCAGCATAGTGTGAACGCCACATTATTTTCAACTCTAGGTACTAGGTACGTTTCCGAAGACGACGTCATGGATAGGGAGAAGTGGAGGAAGAATGTGAGGAAGGCTGAACCCACCACCATGTGGGACCAATAGTCGGGAAGAGAGAGAGAGAGAAAATTTTTGTCTTAACCCGTATCAAAATACCAATCTATAGATTCAAAATGATGAGTTCAACGCCCTCTTTCATGCCATCACACTATTGAGGGGTGAACACAATACAATGCCTCTTGGGACCAGGTTATTGGATTAGAGGTAGTACGGGCGCAGTAATGGGTGATTGGTATTGCATTCATGATAATGAATTGTTACCCGACGACGTAGCTTGTAGTTATGAGTTAGAAACATGCTAAATAAGAGCCTAAAGTCCGTATTTTAATTTTATTCCTGAAGTACCTAATGATTCCGAACTTTGTATAACAGTCTCTAATCAACAAATATATAAATTTGAAAAAAAAAATTGAGGCCCCTGTGCTTCGGCTCAAGTATACTGATCCGGACTTAAGCATAGATTTTTGTATAAAAATATCTACTCAAATCTAGGTATGTTTGAGTAACTTATTCTATATTAGCATAAGAGCCTAAATGAGTCTTGATTTAGGCGTGAGCATTGTTCTAAGCCTAACATTTTTAAAATCAAAGCTGTCAGTTAAAAATGCCACAAGCGGTCACCCAACTTAAATTACGATTGCTGATAAAACTACACTGCAGTAGTTTGTTATGACCGTCGACAACCATCTATTAAGAAAAAAAATCCTAAATAGAACCGTTGATCGTATCAACGCGGTCGGGTTACGTAGGGCTCCGCAACCTATGGCACAGATTTATAAATATTCAAATATTTCAAGTAGCAAGCAAGCAAGCTCATATGAATTAGTAGCTAACTCTGGCGACGGAGATTTTAGGCCGCCTGAAGGCCTCCGTCGTGGAGTAACGACTTCTAAAGCCGGAACATACAGATTAAAGTGTCCTCCGAAGCACGGAAACGGTCATAATATGTAAATGCCACTTACGGTCATCTCGTATCGGTCAGGCTCGTATGCTGAAAGAAAATTCAAGTCAAGCTCGTATCTGATAAAGAAATCGGTACTCAAGCATAGATTTGAGTAGAAATTCTCGTACAAAAATCTATGCTTGAGTCCGGACCGGACCAGTGCTTGAGCAGTAATTGCGAAATGGTCAAGACGAGACAAACAAAAATTTTTGATAAATTTCTGCAAAGAGTAATGGTGCGCGAAAGTGGAATAGCGTAGGTGCGGAAGTGCTTGGTGCGCATCTCTTGGTGCGCAAAAGTGGAATGCTTCAGAGTAAAAACTGAAAATAACACGCTTACACTTAGAAATGCACAGCCAAAATGCGTTGGTGATTTTATTTCAACGCATCAACAAAGATCATTAAAAAATTAAATTAACTCAAAATGAATAAATAAATTAATAAAAATTAAGAAATTATTTAAATTAAGATCAATGATCATTTCAACAAAGATCACTGCATTCTATTGAATTCAATGTAGTATATAAGTTATTCCAAGTTGACTCGAACGCTCGCCTTTTGGCTCGCTTTCAAATGATAGTTAAATTAACTGACAGTACCCATAGCCAGTGCTGCCAACTTGCCAATTTACACGATTGCAATCGTGCTTTGGGTTTTACAAGTTGTTTAGTACTGTTTGGCGTACTTCTACATTACTAATGCTAAAATTTAAAAAGAATCTGCTTTATTTTTGTCGAAATTTCCTTTGCAATGAATGGGTACAAAGATGGCGTCGCTTTGAAGTATCCTAAATACTTTTTTTGTCTACACTACACCTATGGATTTTCTAGCGATATCATTGTAATTTTTTTGCATTATCTTCAAAAAAAGAATAGTGCTGTGAATAGTTAGAGGTCACTGTTTCGATAATGATAGTGACGAAAATTATGTTTTGGCGCTGAAAGCTTGTTCTTTTTCCTAAGTCTTTTTATGAAAAGAGTTATTACAAAATGTTGCCATCCCCTGACTCGCTTAGATCGACTGATGGCATGCGCACTTCGTTAGCCTCATCCGATCCGTCGACCACGACTGTACCTATACGTACTTATCTGTACTCAGAGTCAGAGATGCACTGTACTGTCGGAATCAAAAGTAGATAGTGATTTATCAAAAGTAGATATATAAGAAGCTGAATACTAACGATTTCCTTTTTAAATTTTGAAAATAACAATTTCATGGCTTTTTCCTCGCTAGTCCGTCACTTTGGTTGCCTTGGTCTTGTTTGATGCCAATTGAATTACGATCTCTAAAACTAGCTACATAAATATGCCATTTAGTGCCTGTCTATACCTCAACAAATTGCTCTGCCCCAGCAGGGTTTATGTTTGCTGCACTACCTTATAAATGATTTGAATTTGCCATTCATCCACCTGAAATTTGATCTTTGGCCGTTAGTTTTACAAAGTCCTAAGCGATTCACCCAAATTCACCTAATTTTTTCACCATTAATCCCTACATTGAATGTTGTAGGATGTGATTCGATGAATTAGGCTTGTAGCATCTAGGATTATACCATCCTCTCAGCCTAGTCGGCCAGCGGCATTATCAACAGGAATGACAATCAATACGTGTAGGTATAGCAGACTGCTGCCGGTTTCCTATCCTGATGTTTTCCTTCACCGGTTGGATAGCTAATTCGAATCTATGACCTAACCTCACCCCACAGTATTTTAAATGGGTGAATGCCCTGACAGAATCCTATAGGTAATAAGACTACTTACATCTAGTCTAGATGTCAGACGAGTTCTAAATTGGAGGATAATTTTTTTGACCTTTTTAAGTAGTTTCAATTTTTCAATGCGTCTTCAAAAACGTACCTACCTACATAGTTAGTGACCGGCATGGAAGTAGTACGCGTAGTTGTGCGCAGTACCTACCTACTTCATGATTTTTTGGTGCGCAAAAGTGGAATGCTTCTTCTTTTTTTACCGTAGTAAGAGGCATTTATTATAATTGATGATCAAACGAACTTACCCGGTGGAGTTCTATTATCATAATTTAAGTTTAATTACGTATTAATTATGGTATCAGACGGGTGTTTAATGGTAACCACGAGCCGGAAGGAGGACATAAAACTGTCTATATACCTGATGGACGAATGACATTGGTTTCGGAAAGTGCCCTGCGCCATTTTCACTCATGGCTTTTTGAGTAACATTCAACTGATATGAGATAAATTAATGGCTCATTCCAATTTTCCCCTGACTAAATCCCCTGCGTAGGGGATTTATCTTAAGTTAAGTAAATAATAAATAAATAAATATTCACCGACACTTCACACGACGCCTTCTAGTCCCAAACTAAGCAAAGCTTGTACTATGGAAACTAGATGGCTGATAGAATACATACATACATTTTTTTTGTAAATACATACTTATAATACATAGAAACACCCAGACACAGAACAAAGATCTATGTTTACCTTTCAGGCTTAAACTTGGCAGGTTTTTATGAGACTACGATTGCCCTCCATTTGAATGACGTATTGTTAGACACGTCATCGTCTCCAGACGCCCACACGACACGAGATAGGCACTGACGTGATTATGACGGATTATCGTCTAATCGGTTACCTACTCTATGTCAAATTACATGCACTTATGTAGGACGTTCACACCAACATACATAGCCTACATACTTACCTACTAAAAGGAAGTACCATCGCTGTGATCATAGAAAAAGAAAAAAATATTGGTGCGCAAAAGTGCAATAGCGTTGGTGTGGCGGAAGTGCGCAATTTTTTGGTGCGGAAAGTTGAATGCCTCAATAATTAAGAAGAGACGTAAAAGAACCATTTGTTAGTAAAACAGTTCTTTTTTTATCTTGAAAGGGTCCAGATTAGTCTCGTAATGTTTTTATCAAAATCGGTTTAAATATGAATGACTGGAAAAAACGCGTCATCCACGTACACGACATTGCGTATTTTTTTGCTTTTTCCAGTGACCTTTCAATGGTGTTTATGATCAATAGAACAAATCCAATGAACTCCCATCACCATCATCATCATCATCATCATCATCTGGTGATGAAGCTGTACCATATTGAAGTCGGTTTTTTCAAAAATTTTAAACATATATATATAATTATTTTACAAAAACATATAAGTAAGGTAAACTATCTGATTCCGAATTCTGCCTTGCTGTTCCAAAATGTATACGTACCTCTTAACGCATGCGCGTGTCGGCTGTCTTTCTCACTTAGTCGCCCCCCGGACAAATTATAGCAATTTGCAACGTGACATCCTACTCGGCTCTGCCTGCCTGGTACTTCCATCAATACTACGTTTTCAGATGCAAGTAAGAAGACTTCAGCTGGATTCGAGTTCTGTCATTTTGAACGAAATCATCGTCTCTTTTATTTTAATAGTTTTTCTTGTGTTATTGTGAGTATTGTTGTTCAATTTTGGTGGAATTTTAACCAATAATACTTGTGGTCGTAACATAAAGTGCGAGCCAATGGAAAAATAGTGTTTAAAAAAAATGATTTCCTTGAAATTATAAATTTCGTTTTCAAGGGAAAATTCCACCATTTTCTCTTCAAAACAAACGACAGCCGACTTGACAAAATGACATGACTTGATTTTTTTTTCGCTCCCGAAAAAACCATCGGTTTTAAAACTATACCGCCTAGTCTAACGCTATGTTTTTTTTTCGATAATTATGTTATTTTGTTTATGTGTTTGTCTTGCGTAAATGATAAGTCAAGTCAAGTCTTCGTCCCACCAAACCCTGAATCGAATTTTCACAATCAAAAAAACCACTTTACACACATTTATTCCAATGGCTCACACTTTATGTTACGAGCTAAGTATTATTGGTTAAAATTCCACCAAAATGAAACAACAATACTCACAATAACACAAGAAAAACCATTAAAATAAAAATGCTATGTGTTGTTTCAAAAAATGACAAAATTCGAATCTGACATGACTTGACTGATAATATTTCAAATATTTCACTTGACACTGTCAAAATTGTCTATCGAAATGACGGACAGAGGCCCTAGAGGTATAAAAGTAAAAGAAGAAGACTTCGGCTATCTTCAAGATTGTATTTTATCAAAAACTATAATCTCTTTCTGACAAGGCACGAGCATACGACCACGAAATATATAATAATAATATAGTACTTTATATTATGGATTAATAAGATTTGTAATAGCTCTATAAATAAATACATACAAGCTTTGGTCTCGCGATCGTAACGTACAACGCTGCGGTATGCGACATGCTGCGCCGGACACAATATAATCGTATGGAATACGTCTAGTATGGTCTCTTGTTCCGTCGCAGTCTGCGTCAGCGGCGAAGAGCAAACGCGGTACGCTGCGTTGAGCCGCATACCGCAGCGTTGTGCGTTACGATCGCGAGACAGCAAACTCACAAAACACACCAGTTTTGTGGTAGCATTTATAATGAAAAACGCCTCAATCAAAATAGGTTGAGGAAAAAAAAAACATGGTTGAATGTGTTATAAGTGTTATAACGCCTTTGCCCAATTTCAAGAGGGTTAAATTAAAAAGTGGAAGGTATTTTTTTGTCTATGGGTTTTATAGTTCGGTCAAGGGCGAGTGTGTTTTAGTAACTTGGGTTCATATTTGGAACAAACAAAACTATAGTTATAGTTAGTTAGGTAATTCAATAAAACTGCTGTAAATGCAAACTTATAATACACAATAACACCCAAACACAGAACCAACGCCTATATTTGCCAATGTTTGTCTATGAAATGAATGTTTAAAGTGATGTTTGATACCATTTGTTTTAGATTAACAAAATAGGTCAGCTTCAAATCTGACAATCTTAATTTCCTTAGCTCAAATTTCGAAATGAACTCATAATCTCGGATCTGAAGAATATTGTGCAAAAGGAAGTCCGAAGTTTGAAACAAGATGGACGAGTTTGATAAAAAAAGCAGAGGATTTTCTAAATAAACGTTGGTCGGGATATTTAGGGTAAACTGTTCAAAGGGAGATCATTAATGAAAAGGCTTCTTTAGTATCTGTTTGCTTTGATTTTAAGTAGGTATTATACTTGAAAAGGCAAAAGAAGAATCTTTTTTTGCGTTTGGATTAATAAAATCTCCGTTGGACAAAGAAACGAGAATAACCATAATACTTAGAAGGGAAAATTTTACTTACCTATTTTTTTTAAATGATTCAAATACGAATTACTAGGTGCCGCCTGCGACTTCGTTCGCGTCCCGTTGGATCCCGTTAATTTTCCGGTGTTAATCCAGGTCACGGACAATTTAAATTCCAAGTTTCATCCAAATCGGATCAGTAGTTTTTACGTGAAAGAGTAACAAACCATCCATCCATACTTACAAACTTTCGCGTTTCTAATATTAGTAATATGATAAGTTAGGCTGATTCTGACATCACTGTAGGCAAAATTAAACTTTAAGTAGAGTCTGCACCACTTAAAATACGGTGGAATTTGATTGAAAATCTTAGTTTTATGATCTGTGATTTGAAGTATCATCTATACTGTGAAAACCATTTGACAACCTATTTGTCATACAAGTTACTGTTACTAAGGTAAAAATCTTTTTGTGTTTGCCCATTTATTTCATTGCAGATTTATCATGGTCCGACTTTACCTACAATTAATATTTACGTCCTTTTACTAAAATCAGCGGCAACAATGACATGAAAAACAAAGGTTTGCTGGAAGAAAACTCTTATTAGGGTTAAGCTCGCCTTTGTACATATCTTTAGTTTTAACTTGTTTGTTCATATTTTTCTGTGTGCAATAAAGAATCAAAGAATCTAAGAAAAAAAAAATAGGAAATAAGTAGTGTATTTGACTTTTTTTATAAGAGATTTGTAAAAAAATACGATGAAACAAGTTTACAAACAATAAAGACATTCATTGTCTGTTCTTTGTATTATTAATCTTCGCAAGTTCTAATGCAAGCAGAACTTTCTACAGATACCACCTTGACTCACATTTTACAACTTAAAATACCTCCGATTCTGTCAATACTTTAATTAAGAAGTCAGGTTTTCTTATTGCAACAATGGAACCCTACTGGGCTGCCACCGGATAATGAAATACTAGGGTTGTACAGTTTCGTGTTCATTTTGCCGGACACTTAGAATAGAATAATGACCGGACAAAAATCACCGCTGAGAGATTTGTACAATAAACGTTCCTCTTTTTTTAAAGTATTTAATTTATTTACGTAGATATAATTTTATTAAACCAAGCAATGTTTCATAATATTTTGTAGTTGAAGATTTATCTGATCAAATGAAAGATTTCAATATTGATCGTACCTATAAGATGAAAGCTCAAATTCTCAATTTTTGTGCTTGAATTTCACTAAGTGAAATAGGCCACTACTAATCATACCAGCATCTTTTTCTTACATTCGGTAAGAATAAAAGTCCGGTTTTTTACCACATGAGTATTTTTCTAACTCTATCGCAAGCACAACAAAAGCGCGCGAGGTGTGAATTCTTGTTTGAAAATCGAACAATAGTGTTTGACAGCTCCATTCTTTTTTTTTCTCAAACCAAAAAGCGGCAAGAAGCTGGTTTGTTGGACTTTGAATTGTGATTTTGAATGGAGAATGATTTATGGTTTTCACGCCACGTTAAACATTTTGTTTTAGTTTCATGATTTTTATATTTGGAATGAGAGAAAGAGTTTTTTATCGTGAGAAGTATTTCATTTTCATATGTTCCACTTAAGATCACTCGTATGTGTCCTCTTATGAGCGTATCTATGAAGCTATTAGGACATTTCCCCATAATATCATAATAATTACGATATTACCAATCGAGGCCACTACTCTATACTTTTAAACATTTAAAAGGGAGCATAATCCGTAGTTTAAGCATGATCTCACATCACAGTCATAATGATAAAAAGCATGCACCACTCAAGATGCAGATACCAGGCACTCAGAAGCTATCAGTACGTGCGGTAATGGCCGACCGCTTTTAGAATTGCAGATGGAGCGTACAAGTTTCTTGTGTTCTTGTGGTGGTAATAATGTTTATGACAAAACATTTTTAATACTTATTAGAGTTAGGCTTGACGCGCATTTGGCGGCCAAATAAAAGAGCAATCACGGATGATTATGAAATTGACACTTTCCATTTGAATACAACACCTGAGATTTCGTTAAAAAGTTTATAAGTACTTAGGTAGATTTCACATTTTGATGGATATTTTAATAATAGCTTATTGTTGCTAGGTTAGGTACCTAGGTACTTAAATGATTAGGAGGAACCCGGGCTGTGCTATGGTCACAAGTGAGTCTACAGCCTTGAAATCCTTAGCTATTTGATAGTCTGATTCATTAGTGCCAACCACACCACCGTCTAAATTAGTTTTTACATTTAGGTATTAGGTAAGCAAGTTTGTAAATTTTTCATCGACTTTTGGAAGATCCCGCTTTCAATACAATCTTAAGTAATGGCATGAGTAAACGATAGGCTTCGCCCAACACACCTTTAGAAACTACAAGCCAGACCATTCCATAAACTCAGTTAAATCCTCGATAAAATCTCAACATAAACTTGTCAAACGCAGTCATCGTAAAAATCAATTGGAAGGTCGAAAGTTCGAAACGTTCAATTGTCTTCGAAATTGAGTTATGGGTTCGATGCCCGGGTTAATTGGGCATGCTGGCATTGTGATGTTATTGGCTGGTGCGATGGTATGACATCGTCATGTTGTTTAAAAGTTAAATAAGATTTAAGATGGATAAAACAGCGTTGAGGACGCATTACTTAGGTATACCGTTCCCTTACAACGTGCGTCTGTTTTCTGAGGCCGTCTGAGGCAGCCATGTTCTATGAAGACGCGCATTGCTTAGTACCTGTACCGTTTACTTACAGCGTGTCTATTTTCTGAGGCTATCTGGCATACTAGCCATGTTCCGTGAAGATGAAGTTCCGTTTTGTGAGTTCTTTTTCTGTCAACACAAGGTTACAATCACAAACACCAGTGCAATAGGGGCTACAATGGCTCATCTATGGCCTGAGTAGTTCAGACAATCATCTATTTACACTAGCAGATCCCAGAAGGAGTTTAAGCCCTTCCCAAAAGTTACAGGCCTACTCAAGATTAGACCAGGATTTGTCAGAAGAAACCCTAAATAGCGGTCAAATCTTTCCCAAACAGAAATTCTGGATTCTTTCACCCGGGCAAGTTCCACGTCTACCTAGGGTTGTACCAGGATTTTTCAGGGAAAACTCTAAATAGCTCTCAAACCCTTACCAAACAGATTACCTTACCCTTACCTGTGTATCCACTTTCCAACAAAAACTTTTGTCCTTTTTTTCCCAGGTTCAGCCATGACCTAGCCCAGCGCCTCCGCTCGATGTCTCCATCCGCCATGCTGCGCGTGCTTCTGCTTGGCGCGTTGTGCGCGTGCGCGTGGCGCGGCGCGCGCGCTTGTCCTTGGGCGTGCGCGTGTCGTGGCGCGGCGGCAGATTGCGCGCACCGCGGGCTGCTGCACGCGCCGAAGAGGCTGCCGACTGATACGCATCGATTGTGAGTATCTTTACCTATCTATTTAGGGCCGTAAGATCAAAAGCAGTTTAAACAATGGGTTTCGTTAACTACGATTACATTTGATCGATGGATTAATCTACTGTCATCTCTGTCAGTTTAAGCTACCGATGGTCGATTAACTACCATTGATCTTCTATACATCTATACAAATATTATAAAGAGGAAAGGTTTGATTTTTTGTTTGTTTGTTTGTTTGTATGAATTGAATAGGCTCCGAAACTACTGGACCGATTAAAAAAATTCTTTTACCATTAGAATCCTACATTATCCCTGATGAACATAGGCTATATTTTATCCCGGAATTCCCACGGGAACGGGAATTACGCGGGTGAAACCGCGAGGCGCTGCTAGTATGAAATAATCGGAGACTGGAGGTTAAACTCTATTTCGTGGTTTAAACCACTATTGATCTTACGGCCCTTAGAAAGATAAAAGTGCCTTTAGATTTGGTGCAGCATCAATTTCTTACCACTCTTACTAAGGTATTGGGTAAGTATTGGATAGACTAATTACTTTAGTACAAGTTTTTTAAATAATTCATGAATTTCTTTGAAAGAGGTTCTTAGGAAGTTAGGAATGCATTGTAATGAGAACAATTATTAGATAAATCAAAATTTATAGGTTTTCTATACCTACCAACATAACCTGTGTACATCTACTCGTAATAGTTCTCAAGACGATAAAAGGTTAATTGATAGGCAGGTTAGATTAGTTACAGATAATATTGATTGCATTTAATTATTTTGGGAAAACTTGTTGTTGCTGTTCTAATATAAAATCTTTAGATGATCAAGGCTTCTTCCAAGAAAATCTTTCCATAACATTCCTAACATTAATTTTTGTAAAAAAATCTTAGAAAAGTCGACCTTTTTTATAAAACCTGCCGAACCCATCTCATATTCGTTTCTTTTCAAATTCCGTTTTATCACCATCAATATCTCAGGCACAATGCTCTATTTTCTACCACATTCCGCAAGATATTTTACAGAATGAACCCCACGAGGCTTGGAGTAAAGGTGAAAAGACCGGAAAAAAGTCGGACTTTTACTAAACTTAAATATATATATTTTTTTATATACCATGCTGTCTTCGCCTGTAATTGTGGTGGCATTTGATCGAATACATTTTAAACTTTATCTCTTAATTGTAATGATGTACACTATGTTGGTGATCAATAAATAAATAAACTAAAGAAATACTTGTCGGTAAATATATTTTCAAAAGTTGTCCGCCATTCAAGACTAATGCATGGTCTTTCCATAAATCGGAAGTGCGTTAACAAACTTTATTATCGTGTTATATCACTTTTTTAAACCATTTGATTGTTAAATATAACTCTTGAGATAATTATTAGCCCTACTCCTTAATTTTTTTGTTACCCACCAATAATTACTAAGTATAGGTATTACGTACATTTTAATATGAATTTGCTTTTACACACCTAAAAAAGTCCGGACTTACAGTTTACAGTCCGGCCAAACCCTGACTGCACAACCCTATCCGTAACGGGAGTCAATTTCTATACATTCTTCCGCTCAATTTCACTAAATTACATCTATCACCTCCAGCCCCCTACTACACCCCATAGATCGTGAATGTGAGAAAGGCTATAAAAATATCTATTTGCCGCAAAAATGGAAGAAAATGCAATTTTTCTTGTTTTATGTGACGTTAGGTGTTGGTTATAATAACTTGGAATTTTTCCAACATTTTTGCAGATTTAAGCTTTATTTAATCTATTTAATTTAAGCATGTAGATATTATAAGAATCCAGTCACCAATCCAGTCGATATGTTGACGATTGGAAGCCGTAGATAAGCCGTAGATGAAAGAACACCACAGAACTCCACAGAGCAAAAGCTTCTTCTTCTTATATTTTATTTATGGCCTGCACAGACGAAGTATCATAATTCGTCTGTGATGGCCTGTGTCCGTCATTTTGACAGAAAATTTTGCCAGTATCAAGTGAATGACTCAAATAGTGTTACAACCAAAGTGATGCCAACCGCCAACGCATTACTATTTTCCTGTTCTTTTTCCCAATTTTATACAAATAACAGAGTATAACTAATTTCTCCCCAGCAGCATTCCCTTCAATATTCCCCAAAATGTTTTCTATTATGAAGACATATTGGTGAAGCACGTGCCTAGTCAATATGATGCTAATATACTCCTCCCCTTGCCACAGAGTATAAAAACAATTGGACTTCATGCATCTGTGGCTTCACTAGCTTACCATAGTGCGCGCCCCTAGCCAAGTTGACTTTCGGAAATAGATTACTTCAAAAACTTACTATAAGTACTTACTAGTTTATATGATCTGTGCTATAGGAGTAGCCACGTGACTGATCGCATAGATTTCTAAACATTTTCGTGTTCTAGTCTCTAAAACGACGGTGGTAAAATGTTCACTTAGCTAATCTCCAGCTAGATGAAGGGAACTGGATGAAATGACTGGGCATTTATAGTTTTTCGTGAAAGAGTTTGACTTTTCTCTTTAGTGATGCTTGCAATTGCTGTGTTATTGTGTTGAGCGCTCGTGGCGTAGCTTGCTTAATCTTCACTGATTATCTAAGTTAAGCAACGTTCTGTGCGGTCACTATTTGGATGGGTGACCGTTAGTGGCATTTACATCTGAGCGCTCTCGTGCTTCGGAGGGCACGTTAAACTATCGATCACGGCTCTAGCAGTCTAACGGCTGCTAGAGCCGTGATCGATAGTTTCGATAGCCACGATGGAGGCCTTAAAGCGGCCTTAAAACTCCGCCACCAGAATTGGCCACTAACTCATACGAGCTTGCTTGCTTGCTGTGTTACGATCTGACGGGTGCAATCAAACAGGCACAAGAAAATTGCCACCTTTGAGAGGTAAAACTTAGTGCGATGCATCAGGGCTCGAACCGCTCTGTGAAACAATGCAGTTGTTATAGGCCGAAGTAACCGCTCAACAACAGGCGGACAAAGCACTTCTGTCATATTTATTTACACAAAAAATCCATCCACGTGATTGCGCCCTCTGATTTATTTTTCTCTTAAAAATCTGTAAATTTAATAAAATAAGGGCCGATAAGTAATATGGCTTATTGCTAAAGATAGCTATCCATCCACGTGATTAAAATCAAGGGCGCAACGCCAGGCGGACCAAGCACTTCTTCTGCTTTATTTTTCTCTTAAAAAATCTGTAGTAACTTTAATAAAATAAGGGCCGGTAAGTAATATGGCTTATTTAGCTATCTTTAGCAATAGAGTGGAGATAGCGAAAGGGATTATTTCCAAAGCGCTGGAGGCAACGAATAGTGGTTTATTAAAGAGGGGAGTCTTGAGGCTTGTAATGATTGGAAGTGCGACCATTCTTTTGCAGTTTTAAGGATTCTTAGGGCGCTGTCAAAGTGCTACTGCCAAACGCCGCCGCTAGTGGCGCTTCTTTAGTGCTTGTGTAATTTGAATTTATATTCTTCCGTTTCGGAGATAGCGGTCACAAGTCACCATCATGTGTGGAAGAACAATAAACTAAGGCCCTAAAATTATAACAATCTAGCTAGTACGTTCTCATTTAGACGTTCTTAGTGAGGTGATGCCAACGCATAGACAGAGGTGGCTGCCGGGTTAGGTACGATTTTCCACGTGTTCCATTACTTTCCGAAAAATCCCTCTTTGTGATGTGACGTGGACGCAAATCTTATTACAAGAACATTGTGTAATTATAATTTAATTACTTTTTCATATAACCCATGACGGAGGCCTTCAGGCGGCCTAAAAGCACCGTCAACGGAGAGAGTCATTAACTCATACGAGCTTGCTTATTACTTTTTCATACAATTACCCAGCACACAATCGGACGCAGTATTATCACAATTAGATTTTAAAACTCATCTCGATGTTCCGTAACGCTGGTCACCCTAACCGGAAGTTACGCCATTGAACTCCACTTCCGTTTCCCGCCAATCTCGCTTTAATATGTTTGGGCTCAAGATATTGAACCACTTATTAAACGAGCGATGGGTGTTTTCAAGGAGTTTTCCTTCACCGTTTGAAAACACGTATCTTACAAACAAACATAACGTAAATATTGGACGTGTCTCTGACTAACCTTTGCCAACATAATATTTAAGACATGAATACTCATGACCAGGTTCTTGGAGCATTATCGTCTTTGCTTCACAGGACACGTCTACATCAGATGCGACTTACCAGCGCTTTGAAGAGGTGATAGAAAACATTAGATCATTCAAATTTATTTTCACAATCAAACATTTTTTTTATTAGTCAGTGTCTTTGTCTACTGCAACACACACATAATACTTACACACGTACGAGAAACACAGACAGATGTTCTTGTATTGTTTTATTGTCTTATCACTACCTTAGTATAAAGCAAAGTCGCTTCCCGCGTCTGTCCTAATGTCTGTATGTATATATGCTTAGATCTTTAAAACTACACAACAGATTTTGATGCAGTTTTTTTTAATAGATAGAGTGATTCAAGAGGAAGGTTTATATGTATAATACATCATCATCATCACTGCATTGCACCCGTGCGAAGCCGGGACGGGTCGCTAGTAGTTTATATTTTGGTTTTAGTTATTACTTACGCAATAGTATTGCTTCCTGTTTATGTTGTAAACTTTGATGTGTGTTTTAGTGACAATTAAACGTATTATTTATCTATCTATCAGTGTCTAGCAGTAAACTTACCAGGCTGATTATTATGATGATGTTTAAAACTTATCGGAAACTGAAAACTTTCTTTTCAATTGAAACTTATTGAAAAGACTTTCAAGGAGCTCTTAATATCAATTACAAACTCACCCTCTGAAGAGGGAGAGTTGTATAATTGCGCTATTATAGGGGTAGTCGATGAGGCGTTGTAAGCAGATTTGAATTTTATTTTCCTCTTTTTACCCAAATATTATTTAGGAAACCTAATAAATTGTTTTACACGGTATGACGTGGTTTACACGGCATTGTCCTGATGCACGTTTTTTTGCAGTAGGTATACGTCTAACAAATGTAGGTGTGTATAATTTTTTGCAGTACATACGTCGTGTGAATGGTTCTATGTACAATGTATGATCCACTATTTGTTCGTTAAGACGTACACTGCCAAAAAACGTGCAGGGCAATGCCGTGAACCACGTCTTAAATATAGAAACATCGATTGTTGAATTTCTACATGAATAGGGTTGGATTTGCGTATGGATATTTCGTGATAGCGTCTTGGATAGAGTCCTGGGATGACAATAATTTTGGATAGGGCCTGAATTGTTTACGAAACAAGGTGATTTATAAAAATATAAAAAAATACTTATAACAGCACTGCCGAAATCTTTAACTTTAAAGGTTATGTACCCCTGTTTAGGTAGAGTACTAAGTACCTACAAATAAATTACATACCTAACTAACTGTTATGAATAAAAATGTTCTTATTTTCATCCTGCTATTTGTTTCCTGGAAAGTTTGAAAGTTATTAATTATTATCGAATATTCTGAAAAAAGTATAATCCATAGAGTAGTATACAAAAAAGTATAATCGTACAATGGTTACAATCGTCCAAGATGGCTTCTTCTTCTTCTTTTTTTCTTGTTCTCATGTTGCCATTCCATTACAATACCTACTTTCTTTTTTTCTTCCAGCATCCCGTTCACTTCTTTTTCACTTTAGCATTCCGGTCACCGCAAAGTTTTTTTTCGGTCCAAAACTAAAAACCGACGAAAGAACTTTATATCACTGCATTTCCACAAAAATTCCCAAAACTAAATTCAAAAGAATATGCACCCAAAGTTTTTGCGATAACATTTATTTTTGGTTGGCTTTTGTTACACTTATTACTTCTTTGCTGTGGATAGCGCTAAAGAAATTTAGGTCTAGATTTCTAACAATAAGGTTTAGTTTTGACTGGAAATAAAAGCTTCTTTGGCGAGCTTCCAGAATGGGTTACGACACTGCTACCGACTCCGATACGATACCGCAAGTGCCGCTATCGCTATGTTTAACACACGCAAAATGTTTGTTCTCGGTGGGGATTGAACCCACGACCCACAACAATGGAAAGCAGAGTTATTATGGACTGAGCTGTGACCCCTGTCAAACTACCGCGTGTAGTGTGGTGTGGTTACACCCTGAGGGTGTCCGTCATTTCGGCAGACCATTTTGCCGTGTCAAGTGAGGTATTTGAAGTAATATTCAGTCAAGTCATTCGTCAAGTCGGCTGTCGTTTACACTTTATACCTACACTTTTATTCCAATGGCTCACACTTTATGCTACGATTGGTATCATTGGTTAAAATTCCACCAAAATTTTACAGATACTCACTATAACACAAAAAAACATTACGGCGTATGTATAAAGGAGACAACCCTCTCGCTCGCACATTTTAACATTTTTGAAGATATAATATAACTAAATGTAATTATGTGAAATTGTAGACCTTCAGGGTCGAGAGAATAACAATGCAAAGGTTCAGTAAAAATATCACATTTATCCAAACAAGTTTTCCGACCAAATTTTTGGTCGGAAATCTTGTCTATAATTTCACATAATTACATTTAGTTATATTATATCTTCAAAAATGTTGAAATGTGCGAGCGAGAGGGTTGTCTGCCTTATACATACGCCTTAAAATAAAAGAGACGATGTTTCTCCTAATGACAGAACTCGAATACACGCTGTCATATTAATTGACACTGGCAAATTATGGACATAGCTCAGTTGCTCTCAAGTAATATACCTACACTGAGCTATGAGCTATAACCTCTTTGTCTACTGGAACACACATAGTACACATATCACACAGGCAGGTAGTGTTGTTGATATCGTGTAGCTATATATCGTGTCGGTGGCAGTGTGAACAGCTATACATTGCAGCTATTGCAATTTGCAGGTCGTTTGTCAGAAGAATTGAATTCCCAGCACATTCGTGAACGCTCCTTTGGCTGGGAATTTAGGGGATATTGGTTTTCATTAATAATTAAAGATACTAAACTTCTGTGGAAAGAAAACCCGGCAAGAAAAGAAACCGGGGTTTATTTGAAGCGAGCTGTCTCAGAATAATGTAAATCTGAGCTAGCTGACGGATCGCTCAGTTCTGCGGACGACGTCAAAATGACGTCAATAGAACTCGTTTCAGTAGTGAAACAAATTTTCGAAGCCACTTTTACGCACCGAAAAGATGAGCACTAAGAACATCCGCACCTACGCTATTCCACTTTTGTGCACCAATCGATTTTAAGCTTGGTGCGTAAAGTGGAATAGTTTTAAATATGTATATAAAACTATTCCACCAAGGATAAAGGCCTTGTTCGCTTTATGACAGATTCGCTTTATGGCAGATTAGCATTAGGCCAGATTAGCCTTAGGACAGATTCGCTCTAAGGCATAACGTCTAGAGATAGTGATGGGGTATGAATTGTGTATAAAATAGTACGTTGTAGGTTATTGCCATTTATTCACAAAGAAAATTAAAACTAATACAGTATTTACAATATTCACAATATTGTCATTGTACCTACATGTTTCTAGGTTTGCTAACTTAGATCAGTCATTACACCTACACATTACCTACACATACAATTACACATTACACCTACATACCTACCTACCCGAATACCGTTTTACTTATGTAACACATTTTCGGCCGAAATATGACGAACATTATTTTAGTACCACTAGGTACCTGATTAAGTAACTTAAAACTCATAAGTTTCACTTTAAACATTTCAAAAATCCAACTTAAATTGCTTTTAAACTCGAAACTATTTAAACTAAGTACAACTTAAGAACTATCTTGCTGAACTATCCAAGTTGATACTTTCTTGATTAATATTAGTCTGAGTCTGGAGTGGTACAGGCGAGTGAAAATTACGATGTATTTCTTTGCTTTACGCTCAAGGTCTACCTCCGTCCGTGGAAAACCTTCCCACTTTATTTTTAATATTTATTGTACACAAATATGTATAAATAATAGGGAACTTAAAGATAAGTCATGTCCAAAGGTGAGTGAGAAGGCTCTACCATCAAACCTTACACAGAGAGGTGAAATAAATCTCAAACTCTCTTATTCATAAACAAAACAAGCGAAATAACAGAGCCAGCTTCTTAAAAAATAATAAGCTTACTAAAAATAGCCAAGAAAACACTTCTGTTTCCGTCAGTACTCGGCATTCCTTAAATTGAGGGACTTACTTTTAACGAGTTCCTTACTTGTCTTAATTAGAATAAGTTGGATAATATTTTAAGCATTTATTAATTTCTGGGAAGCTATATATTTACGTATCTTCTACGCGGGTTGTATTGTACCTAATTAAATATTTTCTTCTAAGGCTACACGCGCATTTGTCCTTCAAATCTGTTAAAAACACTGTAGATTTCACTAATATGTGAAGGGAAACACAATTTTCACTGACAATTTAGGTTAAGAAAATGAAACAAGGATTCGAGTTTAGACATTTCTTGAAACGACATTAGCACTTAGTTTTTCTTGTGTTATTGTGAGTATCGTTGTTTAATTTTGGTGGAATTTTAACCAATAATACTTAGGTCGTAGCATAAAGTGTGAGCCATTGGAATAAATGTGTGTAGAGTGGTTTCCCTAAAATTCGTTTACAAGTTTTGAAGGGAAAATCCACCATTTTGTCTTCAAAACAAACGACTGTCGACTTGACGAATGACTTGACTGATACAATTTCAAATATCTCACTTGACACTGGTAAAATTGTCCGTCGAAATGACGGACAGAGGCTATATAGAAGAGAAGAAGAAGATAATGAACTAACAGAATAGGAGTATAGGAGCGTTGCCTCAGCATTTTGCAGAATATACTGACAAAGTGCTAACTCTTTATCAATATTGTTCAATAACTACCAAGAGCCGATCGATAACAAATGGGATGGAAACAAAATGGAAGGATTCCATTATCTTGCGCAGGAGTCGATCCGCCTACATAGTCGAAAGCATGAACCCCATATGCAATCTCATTTTGCTGTTCATCTTGGTTCGGGACTAGAGGGCGTTGTGTGAAACAGTACCAGTATGCCAGCCTTCCTTCCCCGGCTCCGTACTCTAATTTTTGAAGTTATACTTCTAATGCGACTTCCAACAACGTTGCGTTTATACGGGAGGACATAGTCTCTGTCTGTTTCTATTCCCCCGAATAGAAAGAGACAGAGACTAATACGCTACAAATGCTACAATCAAAATATAGATGACAGTGTTCAGCATTTTTTGAAGTTATACGACTTCCAACTGACACCGTCAAACAAAAGAAAAAGAAACATAGCCGTAATTTCGACCATCAGGAGCGAGCTCTGTTGGCGGAACGGTGAGCTGTCGGACTGCGGTCAGACCGACAACGGGATACGAGTTCGAATCTAAACCGACAGTGTTTTTGCAACTTTTTAGTTTGAAGTGAAAATTTAGTAGGTACTGCATATGGTTATGTACATAAAAATAAATATTAAATTAATTTCACATTAAACACAGAGCGAGAGTGAATGCGTGGCACTCGAAGTATAACTTCTTCCGCGCGTAAGGATTCCACGCACTGGTTTTTTATAAGATTGACCATAAAGCTAGATAGACCATATTACTGTTTTAGTTGACACTTTTAGCTATATCCCACTTATTATTATGCTTTCGCAGTGGCCATCTGTGGTCTTTCAGACGACAATAACTAATAGAGTAAGCATGCTTGGGTATAAGCTCGAAGCTTACCATATAGGGTCTCACAAAAAGAGGATTTAACTTTGCTACATGACTCCGCTTAGCGCACTGTCGTAAATTACTGTAAAATATAGATGTCTTAGCCCTAGGCACAGAGAAATAAGATCTAGGTACCCAGGGTCATGTCCTAGCTCGTTCTAGGTCTGTTTTGAGACCGGTGGTCTAACAGTAACGACCCAATGTTCGTGGTTTTATAAGTTATGGACTCTGATTCAGTGGCAAATCCAGCAATTCCGGTTTAGATGGGATTTGATCACAAGATTGCGGCTTTTTACGTTTGCCAAAACAATAGTGGCCCCTCAAGTTACCTTATTATTTCTGGTCTGCGGCGCAATCATTGTCTCATAAAAACTTGCCAAAGTTGCCCGGGTTTCATAGTAAATCATAGATATTATGTGACTAAATAGTGACATTAGCGTATTCTCCGTCAAACCTTCTTGGTTCTTGGCCACGTCGCTTGACATTATGCTGGGCAGCGAAAACAGTTCAGAGCTTATGATCGGGGTGCTGGTCTGCACACTGGTCACAATGGGGGTTAAAACTGTTCATATTATGAACTGTGTTGCGAAATATTATGACAACATGGCTTGTATCGCGAGAACAATTGAATTAGAGTGATGCATAAATTAGGCGATGATGCACACCAATTGAATAACTCGCATTGCGTAAGGACTTTTTAATTTATTTTAGGAATGTTTTGTTGGGAATTTATGAATGGCGGTTTTCATACGGCCACCGCCACGAGACTTAACAACTATAGTAGTGTCACGGAGGAAGCTCATTTAGCCGTGACACTATTGGTAGTGTCAAGGGAGGGATAGAAAAAAATATAGCATTAGTAACGTATCTACCAAGTTGATAAATTGTGATGTCATTTTTTTTTCTTTTTGTCGGTGACCGATATTTTGTTCAAGTTGTTGACATTATCGTATCGTCCAAATGCTAATTTCCAATGTCATCAATGAGGTAGGAAAGACAAAACTCTTGCGTCTCGAAGCGATGGACGCAGTGCAATGCCATGCATAATTCTAGTCCATTGCGGACGTGCCTTTGAAGTAATTGCAGTCAAGTAGTAAAATAATGACTTTCTTTTCTACGGGTTTCTTCGTAAATCGGCAGCCATTTTAGCTCATTCCATTTTCAAAACATACGTTCCAAGATTTCCAAGCCGCAGATTTTAAACAAAGAAAGTACGGACGCCATCTTGAAATCTTACCACGCAATTAAAGAGATGCTCAAGATGTTTGCAATCAAAATGAAATTAAGATGACCACTGGGCGGTAAAATCCGTCTTGAATTACTACAAAGTGGTAATTCAGGGATGGGACATGTCGATGAAAAGTTATCGACATTTCTAACACTGATTAGTATCGGTCGGAACGTTGCCTCGATCGGTAAACACTTTTGAATTTATTTACCTAGTTTAAAAGTTTTATTATTATTAGCCTCCTATAACTGTGACTAATCTAATAATAATCGAATTAATTATTATAGTTAGGTAATTTTAGTTGACTTATTATTATGATAATTATTATTATTTTGATTATTTTGTTTTCGGTAGAAAGAAAATTCATATTAATGTTTTTTTTTTTTGTTTCATTTTAAGTTTTCCATTTATCTATTCTTTTTTTCTTTTTTTTTCCTTAATTTTCCGTTATAGGTCATCCCATTGTTGGGCAAAGGCCTCCCCCCTACTTGTCCACGTTCTTTTGTAGCTGGTGAGTGTAGTAGTATTCCTTTTTGTTTTTGGACAGTTGTGGTGGTTCTTGGTTTTCGGGGGGGTGGTAGTCATAGTTTAAAAGTTACCCAAATCAAAAAGTCAATAACGGCAGGTTTTACAAGCATAAAAAAATATAAATAAACTATTTCCAGTATGTAAACTTATTTATTAAACTTTGTTCGATATAAATAATGCTATTCGACATAAATAAGTCGTTTATTTATTCATCTCAGTGCCGTGTAGGAATATATAATTAGACCAATTCAATCCCATAATAAATAGCCCAGTAGCACGCACTCTCGATCATTGAAATTAAATGTCAAACGACGCAATTGCTCAATTTAAGATAAGAGATCGAAAGCATTATGCAGTTGTAGCCGTGGCGACCAATAAGCAGTTTAATATTAAACATAGCTAAAAGCAGTATTTGCAATAAAGTGTAGATTTCTTGACACTTTCAAATTGAAAGTGTAAAAAGATCTAAACTAACATTAGTTCGAGATATTTTAGTTTAAAGGTTCAATAAAAATCTCTCAAAAACTTTAAGCTTGAGCCTCGACTCCGACTATAGGTAATTACTATTGCATCTGTTAAAAGAAAAAAAATATCACAATAAAGACTATTCCATCCCTGCCGTGGTTGCTTGTTGCTATATGCACGCGATTATAACTTTATGAAGCAATCAAACGACCACTGTGGCTGTGGTCACCGAGATCTGACCACCAAGTGCGCAATTCCGCTAAGACGATTAATAACAGATCTGTCACTTGTACTGGTGGTCTAGTGGTAGCAACCCCGCCTCCCAATCATAAGTCAAAGAAATACCAAGATTACTTACGATGGTTTTAAAACTTTATTTATCGATAATTATTTTTCCCATCACTAGACCACCATGTTTGTTAATCCAATAATTATGATCCAATTACATCTCGTATCGATAATCGGTATGCGATTGCGGCAATCGAATGAGACGATAAACGATTACTAAACGAATTATGTTGTATTCGAATTATAAATGGTTGGAAATTTATCCTGATGATGATGATGGTAGGCCTTATATAATTATCAGTCTACGTGTGAACCGTACTATAAAAATAATTACATAGGTACATGACATAACTTTGTCATGACGTCCAAACTCAAATCCAATAAAAACTTTTAAATTGACTTGCGTTGTTGTTTAATTTATTTAATCGCTGTTTTTATACATTTCATGGTTGGTTTTTTACTTAAAACTAAAAGTTAGGTAGCTAAATTGTAATGATTTCAATTTTGATTGTTACAGAGACTTGCAAGGGAACAACATTACAATAATATTCCAAAGTGATTTTCAAAATCTGAAGGAGCTGAAAACATTGTAAGTACTTATCTTAACTACAGTGGTTATTCTTACACTAGCTGCAATGCCCGCTGCTTTGTTCGCATGGTATTCACTAATAAAGCAACTTAAAAACTATGCTTCCCGTTGATTTTAGCGAGATCTTAAGTAGGTACCTACCTAGTTTACGAACTATTCACCGAAACCAGGTCAGCCGCTTTCGTGAGATTGACTATTATGCAAATCCAATATTAGGTAGAACAATAAATTAAATTAGGCGTCTTAAATATTGGTACTCAGCGAATAAGACGTTCTTATTCAATATTCATTTAATACTACGTCAAATATTAATTTAATTTCAAACTTTTTATTTGTTTTTTTCTAGGCAACTATCAGAAAATCACATCCACACGATTGAACGCGATGCCTTCTCGGAGCTCAACGTATTAGAACGATTGTAAGTACATAGAAAGTAAGCTCGTACTTCAAATTTCCAATATCCCACCATCTCCATCAAACAATCTGTGCGCAGTAACTTTGAAACAACGGTTTTGTCTCTACAAAAAATGTTCCATAATTTTGGCATCCCACAAAAAACCTATTGAAAGACTTCGACACTTTCGGTGTGTGTTTTTGTATATTTTATCTTTTTCTCCAGATATTTTATATCAAAAAAAGAAAATAATTCTAGATTTAAAATGAAAAATAAATATTGATTCCAGGAAATTGAGCAATAACCGTCTTGGCCACTTGCCGGATGGGTTATTTGTCAGGTTGAGGCACCTGCAGAGACTGTGAGTAGTTGGTACGAGCGGTGTGTCCCAGTCCTGTACTCACCCTGCCATCTCTGCTTTGTTGGTTTTGGACGGTTTTTGAAATAAAAAAGCAATAAATACGTAGCTCCAAGAACAACAAATCAGCAATAGCAATAATGGTCCGCGGTGCTCATGCTTCATGGGTTCTAAATGTCTTTGCTTTACTGCGCCTTCTGGTAACTGCGGGAGAGGTGGTAAGAAACCTTTTCATTTAAATAATTAATAATTAATAAACTAGCAAAAAATAGAGAGGCTATTTGAAAAAATTATCTCATCTCATAAAAAGTTGATTCTGAAGCTTTCTTTACTTACTAATTAATTTAATTATTTGCAAAAATATTCAGGCATAGGTATTAATTAATAATCAATACTTATTCAAATACCTATTTTTGTTTTATCAATTAATGTGATAAAAAAACAAAACATGATCATGTTTTTATTAGTGGGATTACGTACCACATTACAAAGTTACGTCATTTATACCTTTACCATTAACGATTGTTATGAACCAATTGTCATTATTTAACAATCTTCAAACTAATTTCACTAACGTTATGGGTTGGTTTTGGGGCCTTCTTCTTGCTACCTTATCCCAGTTACACAGAAAGCCTTATTTTCCAAAGCTTCCCCCCTTGTCAGGTTTAATAACCCCCTCCATCGCTGTATATCAACCCCCCCCTTCCGTTAGCTGTGGTGCTAGGCTGACCCTAAATGGGCTTTTCATGGTGTCATTAGTGCTAATACCTAAACCTGCCCCCTGATTACGTAGTTTACGATAGGCTTGCGACAGAGAGGTCAATGCACACTATTGCACAGTAAGACGACACCAAGTAGCATGGCAGTGCAGTTTCAGATATTATCTGGCATTTTTTTTTAATAAGTTTACCTTCATTGATAAAACACAGATCATGACAAAGTCTGGTTTTGTGCGTCCACGGTTTGAAACCTAACTGAAACTGCACTGAAACAGCTGCCAATTTTTGTGTAAATTGATCATTAGACAATCACTGGCTGTCAAATGCACATTTGGTGTTAAAACGTGGCATTTGATAGCAGCGATTAATACTTTTGGTCGCAGATCTGTCGCGAGATACGTAACCAGTGGCCCAAGCCTTATATTGTAGAATCTACAACTCCATTACCAGGGCTGTTTTACGAATAGGGCTCACTTTCGATACTAGCTTCTACTAAATCTTAGCTTCGTCCATAACTGTTTGATATTCGTCTCTATCTATCAGTGTTCATCTATAGCGACTTTATACCAAAAGCTGTCTGGTAATATACTTCAATACCACACACGACACGTTCTTCGCGTGTGTGGTATTGGACTGCTTCCTCCAGATACGACTGCATTTTCAGTTTATTTTGAAAAATTTAAAGCTATCTCATTTTTACGCACATAATACAGTAATATGAATGTGGGTTAGAATCTTTGTCTAGACTCTTTTTTATGAAAATCGTAATAAACAAGGTAGGTAGTTGTGGATTGCCAGTAGTTGCCACTTGCCAGTCTGGCCAGCTACTAAAACTCGGATCTATGTCTACGTAGCATTAACAAGACAGTGGCGGTCTTAGGATTTCGGCTTAGAGAAGGCTTGACCAGCGCTATAGTAATCACACGACCCATGGATCGTGAATGGCAAAATCACGGCGATTGTCAGATCAGAACTGTCAATATTTTCTCAATACTGGATCGTGGATCGCAGTGTCGCGTGATAAGTAGGTAATATTGTTATAGTGTCCGGCTGTTTTAGGGTTTGACCTGATAAATCTTAAATGATTCTAATCCACCCATGGGTAGACCCGGAGCTTTCTGGGAGGCTTAAGCCCCCTAGCCCCCCTTGATCCGCCAGAGGGTCAAACCACGTGTCCTAAGCCCGGATGCTTCTTAATAATGTATTACGATCACAAAGAGACATTTTTATTGAACGTGCCTCCGCCACTAGTGAGGGGATTAGTCGATACAATATCGATACTGAAAGGAATACGTGCGCGCGGTTTTATTCATGCGATTTCTTTGCTTTGACAGTTTAATTCTGATTTATAATGCTGACTTGTAGATTGAATTTGAAATAAATGTAATGCGACTTCAGTTCGTATTTGAGTAGATTTCTCAATCGGTTCGAAGAGCCAAATCTTGCCGAGTGAAATTTTTGAACTAAAGCTTTTCAAAAAGCTGTATTCTACATATCTAGCTCCATTTTCTGTTACTTACCTAGATACTTTATGATCAGGTACTTGCAATATGTGCCTGATTGATGTCCAGTTCCATGTCATTTTGTGTTCTAGTTCAGTGGAAAGTAAGTATAAAGGTAATAAAAGCCATTACAAACAGCATTTGCCCGTGTTCTTGTTCGTGCTTCATTTAAAGTCACGTACTAACATAAATCATGCATAGTCGTGTTGTTCAAGGCACCTACAGCAAGCTCATTGCTAAGCTGCCATTATGGATCAAAATATAGGCTGTATCGTTAAACAAAAGTAATTGAATCCGTCAAACTAGAAATTGAATTGATGGAAATTCACAATATTTCTTTAAGTACTTTTATGTAGTAATGCAGTTAGAAGTATTTTAGTAAGTTTTTATAAACTAAATTAATATTTAACCCAAGATTTTTTTGCGTCGAAATCTAATCACAAAACGTTCTGTGGTCGGTTTTCAACTAAACGTGATCATAGATGCCAGAAACAAAATCAAAACGATAATAAGTAACTATCTCAGAATTTTAAGTAAGTAAGTAAGTCAATCATTTCTTTGCAACACATATAAAATTACAAACATGGGCTTTCTAGATATAGTTTATAAAGTAACTGTACAGTGGTGCTGCAAAACGGTCTCTAGCTCAGTATATTGCGGGTTTGTAACAACCCACGCTGCTCATCCGCTAGAACCAAAGTTGAAGAACCAAATTTGCCAACTCTAGCGATCGTAGAATGTAAACGTTGCCAGAGGGGTAGAGGTTTTTATCGATAACCAATCATCGATAGATTCCCATCCCTACGGTCCAAATCTTAGCTACGATGACTGATCATGATATATGTGTATGTGAACGTAATTCCGGATATAGTTGTCGGTCTAGATTCTATGATTGGACTTCTATGGCTTAGCGGTGTGATGCCAAGGAAGATCCACTATTGAATACGTTTTACCAATAGATAACTCGGAAACAAAAAGAAAATGTCGGCATTTCAACCCAATAGACAATGCCCCTGATTCTGTTGTTGCATTTGTCTGAACTAATAATTTGACAGTAGGTACAAAATTGTTAAAATTTTAACGAGGAAGGACTTCTTTTTTACAATTTTAGCGCTTTCAAATTAGGTTACTTCAGGAAAATAAAACAACAGAATCGGGACAAAACCTACAGATTATAATAAGCTCATTTATTTAGTAAAAAAAATCACAAGAAAAGTACTTTCCTCGCGACCACGACGATTTTTTTGAAGCGAAAAGTGTTTTTCTTCAGGTATTTAATTTTAAAACCATAAAGATTTTTACTGTGAAAGATCATTGCAGACCACAGTCACACAGTCAGACAAAAAAGTGCCTCCTCCTTGTCCTGAAGGCATCAAGTTGCGCGCGGTCGCAAAACCAAAATTGAGCCATTGAGCTTAGTGGTAAAGTTATCCCCGAATTCATAAAGGGAGACTAAACAATCCCCCAAACTTCAACCTGCGGGCCTAAGATGCGCACCGCGAGATATTTGTCATGTCGTTCTGTCAAAATGTAAGCATTTTGTACCAGTTTAGGAACTATTGCATTATCTGTGGTAATGTTGCCGAGAAACCGCGCCTTTGAATTTTCAACTTTTGACATTTCTGCATGACTATTATCTCGTCCTCAGAGAGGTACGACGACTAAGAAGTGTCAAAAGTGTACATTATGGCGCGTTTTGTCGACACCATTAGGTACCACAGATAATGCAATAGTTCCTAAACTGGTACAAAATGCTTACATTTTGACAGAACGACATGACAAATATCTCGCGGCGCGCATCTTAGGCCCGCTGCATTCCATTCGCCTACCACAGCGCCTGAATCCGACTTGCTGACGTTTCGGAGAAAATATTTTGGGATAAATTCTCCCAATTGTCACATTTGATTTTAATATTTTTATTACTGACGTATCGGACAAAATAAATGGAAGCTGTTGAGTACAGTCAGGTAAACAATTTTTAAGCAAAATATGATATAGCTATTTAATCCGGCTCTAGAAAACCCTTAATTCACAAAATAAACATTAAACATTAGAAACAAAGCCTCTACATCGTTTATGAAGTCGATGGAAGTTCCATGCCGGCTGCTATACTCTGTCGTAGCTTCCACACGGTAAAACACGAAGGAGTTCACATTAGCCTGAAAGGAGTTTGAAACCTCTGTAGGTTCACGTAAAGAACGAAAGGAGGTTTGGAGAAAGGTAAGCACACGCATGGATGCACGTAAATGGAGGCTTTAGTACACTAAAGGACACAAAAAGGTGGGTTTTCACCAGCGTTACGGGGCGTAATGTAACACTCGCACCAAGCGCAAAAGTGGAATAGCGTGTGCGCAAAATTTTAGTGCGTAAAGTGAAATATCTAAGTACTTATTTAAATTAATGACACACGCACGGCCCATCGCGTCCTACATAAAACTAACCTAACCTAGCTACCTATACCTACACGAAAATGGTCATAGCATTTTTCGGCTCTCGATACATGACATGGCTCATCAATATCGTTGTTTTCTGATAGAAACAGATTTCCTGGGAAAGTCAGTGCCAATAATTTAGTTACTTCCGTGCCTATCTAGCTGTTTTTCTTCCTCTTCTCATTCTTTCTTTCGTTAGGTACTCACCACTTTCTGTGAACGTGAGTGTAATCGTCATTATATCGTGAGTTGAAGAGTTAGTTCGCGCTGCTGCCTCTCAAAGCAAATCCTTTTGAATAGTAGGTACCTACCTACTAAGTACACTGTTGAGCTAACTTTGTGAAAATTAAAGTAGGTAGGTACTCAGTACAGTAGTACCTACTTAGGTATTTATATTATATAGAGCAAACAGGGTGTTTCTTTATAAGGAAACTAGCAGCGCCTCGCGGTTTCACCCGCGTAATTCCCGTTCCCGTGGGAATTCCGGGATAAAATATAGCCTATGTTCATCAGGGATAATGTAGGATTCTAATGGTAAAAGAATTTTTTTAATCGGTCCAGTAGTTTCGGAGCCTATTCAATTCATACAAACAAACAAACAAACAAAAAATCAAACCTTTCCTCTTTATAATAATAGTATAGATAGTATAGATAGTATAGAAGTATAGATGAAAAAAAGTAGGTAACTACTACTTACCTGCCCCTGTATCGCAAGCTATGAATTGCGTTCGCTGCCCAGCATATTGTCAAGCGAAGTGGCTACAGATATACGAAAACAAGAAGCTTTTGACGGCAATAAACGCGCTGAAACGCGTATTTAGTCACAGAATACCAATGATTTAGTATGAAAACAGTTCAGAAAACCTGCCAGGCTTAAACCTTGCAGGTTTTCATAAGACAACGATACCCTTACTGGTTACCTAGTGTACCTACCTTCCTAAAAAGTTTATAATACCTACCATTTTATGAAGAACTTCTTTCATGCATGTGATTTCGACAGACATTATCCATTCTATTACCAATCTTTTTAGTGTGACAAAGTCGCGACTAGGAAGCCACATAGTCGTCGCATTTACCTATTTCAGGATTTTTTTACGTAAAAAGTCTCAACTGTAAAAGGGCTTCATAAAACTCTGCATTCAAAAGGTCTGTTAACCCCTAAGGAGCACTAAAAGGAAATGAAAAGAAAGTAGAGTCCTTAGGGGCATGTAATTTGACATACAAACAGACATTTTATTATTTAGTAGGGACTTTTTAATTTTGCAGACGAGGGTGTGATGTGAATGGGTAGGGTTGGCAGGCAAGTCTAAATAAATTCTAATAAAATTTATATTAACCGAAATAAACTCCCTGGGAAAACTCTCTCTGAATAACTAGTAGTTCGCCCCGAACTGAGATCTCGTGATGGTCGGATGTCAATAAAACCCAAACAATTTTTATTGACCAACGGTTGTTATAAAATTTGCAAATTCCTTCGAAATCGCCGTCTAGCTAAGCACCAGTCTTACTTGAACTACAAAATCATTGAAACTCCAAGAAATGGTAGCTTTTTAGAAGTCGGTAGGAAGGAAGCTCGTATGAGCTAGTGGCCAACTCTGGTGACGGAGTTTTTAGGTTTTTAGAAGTCGGTTAAAAAAGGACACTGAATGTGATAAAGTAGGTATGTGGGACATTAGAAACCGTCTTCTATCCTATCCTACTAATATTATAAACGCGAAAGTTTGTAAGGATGTATGGATGTTTGTTACTCTTTCACGCAAAAACTAGGTACTGATCCGATTTGTTAGAAACTTGGAATACCTATATCGCGACTATACTCGTAGGGTCACCCAATCCCTTCCATTTTTAAGGCTTTGTGGGTACAAAGCCCAAAAAATATGATCTTTCAAATTCGAGAAAAAAAACGGACTCGGCATATTGGACAACCCTATTCGGAATACAATATGCCTGGTAGTCCCGGAGGCATCGAAAGTGAGACGGAATACGCTAAAAAGAGACAGAAACTCTGGAGAATTCCATAGGAATTTACATATCAATAGAAAATACAAATTCGATTCAGCGTGAATAGGAAATGTTCGTTCTCGTAGATGAAAAACTGATGTGCGTTATCAGTAGCTCGCAAACGGTGAAGAAAAACATCGTGTGGAACACTCGTCAAGATGATATTCTAGTAGAATATCATCTTGACGATATTCTACTCAAGGCTAATTCTACAGTCGCTAGGAGTAGAGAAAAGAAATCGTCAAAACAAAATGGAATCAGTCATGTGACTTCCGTCAGTTAGTTCTTCTTCTTCTTCTTCTTCTATACCTATAAGGCCTCTGTCCGTCATTTCGACATTTTGCCAGTGTCAAGTGATGAATTTGAAATAATAATAAGTCAAGTCAAGTCGGCTGTCGTTTGTTTTGAAGAGACAATGATGGATTTTCCCTTCAAAACCTGAAAACGAATTTTCACATTCAGAGAATCCACTTTACACACATTTATTCTAATGGCTCACACTTTATGCTACGACCTAAGTATTATTGGTTAAAATTCCACCAAAATTAAGCAACAATACTCCCAATAACACAAGAATAACTATTAAAAAAGAAGTGCTGTGTCGTTTCAAAAAATAATATTCTACTGTTGCTTCAACTTCTTGATATCCAGTAAAAACTGCCATCGTCTTGAACCGTCCAAAACGCTTGAGTGATGCTAAATGAAGGCTTCTTTTTTTTAACGTTCGTTCTTCTAAACGGCACACCATACGTCTAGTCATAATAAAAACATTTCGCCAAAAGGATTTCTGTGTTCACGGCATAAAAACTAACAGCTTGGGGGAGAATGGTGGTGAAAAATTGGTCTAAAACTGCCAGACCTAAGAAAACAGCGGCCATTTTGTGACGTTGAAATATAGTGAGAAAAGTAAAACACATCGCGATTATTTTTAAAAGACGCGAAAGGTAGCTTCTTCTTCTTGAACTTATGCATTTGGCCAGTGTTAAGTCAACTGTCAAAGGTACTTAAGTAAAAAGTAATACCTAAAATCAACACACAGTCGTATCCGGTCAAGGTAATTTGTAAACATTCGTAAAAAAACTAATAAAAAAAAAGAAATACTGCTTATTATTATTATTTTATTAGGTAGGTACATACTTTACTCCTCTTTTAAAGTTACAAGCATAAAATGACTTAAGAATGGTACAGGGTGTGAAACGACTTCTCTTGAAATAAACACGAAATACTTTTGGCAGTTAGTTACTACTTTATGTACTTACTACTAGAGCTTAGAAATGCTGGCCTATGTCAGGCGCCACGGCGCCACAAATCAAACATAGGTACTTGTACATAACTACATTATTCATTAAAATAGACTAATAAACACATTACCTCCTTTTAAGTCGCGCAATCGGGTTAAAAGTAGGCGTACTGCATAATTTAGTATTTCCTAAACTTCCGCTTTCGACAGTGATTTTTTTAACTCTCTATTTTGTGCTATTACAAGAGCCCAAAGTATGACTTTGCAAAAACAATAATCCCTCCACTTCTCGTTAATCTTCACGTACTTCCGGCCGCGGCGAGGGTATTTCCGGCTGTAAAAGTTCGTTCAAGCTCATTCGACGTCTGAGCGTCTTCCGGGGCGGACGTGATTATCGGAGCCTTTGAACGACTGAACTGTTGACTGTAATTTGAAACTGGTATTTCTTTGAAACTAAAAGAGCTTTTTAACTGAAAATATCTGATATATTTATGGTTTTATCATAATGTAAAACTTAAAAAGAAACACTTTTTAATATAATTTAGGGCCTTTCGTGTTGTGATATGATCAAATTTATTGATTCATAGTTGTGTACTCGTGTTCCTACGCATTATGCGTTTTACACAAATCTTATGAAGGTTAGGTAGGTATTTCCCCCGATTCGTTTGTTGCCTTTTTCTAACCTAATATGACAACGCTAAAATTATAGCTGTCTTTGTCGATTCAGTTCAGGAGAAAGGGATGGCAATAATTTTAATACTGTCAAATTAGTTAACTTAGTTTAGGACAATGAAACAACTGAATACCTAGCAATCGGTAGGTGCCTATCTTGCAAATGCATACAGAACTCTTGATCTTACCAGTAGGCAATAAAGGTGTTAAGTTGTCTACTTATCGTAAGCCTTATCGATCAGGTACCCGTAGTAACTAAACACCCAGTTAAATGTCTTTCAATAATTCAATATTACTTACTCGTAACTAAGTTCTACCTACCTAATTTCGAAAGTTGATCGATTGTCCTTGGCTTAGTTGTGATTCAACATACCCGTGTGATTCATAATGTGTTTGTTTTTGGAAATATAGAGATTCTTGTGATTTAATTTTATTTATAATAATTTAATTTCTGTGTCAGCTATCTATTCATATTCAACCACTGCCTCATGCTTAGGTAGGGCAGTGTTCCAGATTATTTGTGGGAGGACATTTATTCAAAAATTGATAGATACTTAACTAAATCATCGAAAACATTGCCTGAAGGTTCCTTGAATATTTTTACAGCCTGTAGGTATAAATTTGTGTGCCAAACGTGATAAATACGGTGGTTGCCTAGTAAATGACATACCTATTTACCCTGCTACGCCTAGTAGGAGATACGAATAGTGCTGCTTTTACTAGGTTACCCATCCTCTCACATCACTTAGACGTTATAGAGCCATTTTCGTACCTTGTAACACAAATTAACATTCTCTTTGACAGTAACTAATTTGACTAATTAGTTGAGTGCCGCGTAATGACTCGGAAGGGGCGACATCTTGTGCGACCGCGAAATGGCGGCCGGAAGTCAGTGATGGAGTAATTTAGTTATGTGTACTTAACGGAAGTTGGTTGCTGTTTTGACCGTGAAAATAAAGCAAAGTTTATGCAACATGTAGCAAAATGAAGTGAAGTGGAGATCAATTGAATTAGGATCAATTAATCAATTAATCAATTAATTAATAATTAATCTATTAATCAATTAATAAAGCTTTAACAATAGGTAGGAGTTATACCTAAACAATACCTGCCTACCAACCCAGGTAGATACATACTTGATTAAACGAAAATGTCGCCTATCGACGAAAGTTTTCCTCTTCGGCTTCGAAACTACGAGAAACTTAGATCGCAATGTTTACCAAAGTGCCTCTTTTCACAAAGTCACTCAACAACTCCATTTCGCGCTATTGTTCCGATGGCTTAGCCGCCATTTTGTATGCGAGATTGCAAATGGCGGATTTAGGAAAGCTGCTAAGAGCTTTCTGTTGTTCTATTGCAGATTTTGAAATCATTAATTAAACTTAAACTTTTACTAGTATTTTTGTCTCGGAGGAAGGCTTAAGCTAAGACCAATTCGAAACACTTTAAAGCAAATAAACGTATCTTGTATCTTAAGGCTTCTTCACATAGCGCTTCCACTGAGGATGTGCCGTGTTTGGTTTGCACTGCATCCATCACCTTGAGACGTGAAGGTGTAGAGACATTGCAACAGCAAAGATGTAACATTCAAATCGGAACATAGCATTGCAAACCACTGCTTGAAGGCAGAAATAGATCTTGTAGAACCTACTGAATCCAGATGAAACATTCTTTTTTATATTCTGTACCATAAAATGCTCTGTGCTAATAAAGTCTGCTTTATCGCATCTAATCTACTATCTTTTACGGACTACAAGTACTTAACGTAAACTTTATAGGTAAGCTGTGAACTAGAGGTGGCCAATTTGAGCTCCACAAATTATGCATCCAGGATTGCTGGCATCTTTGCCCGAGATGGCTTAATAATATGGATTATACTTATCTACCTAGTAGGATGGATACGTAAATTAATAAAAATAAAATCTACCCTTAAATTTTGAGGATGTTTAGGAGTAGAGCTCGTAGGTGTACGCTCTATAGGTACATATAAAGTTAGTTTACCTACGTAGGTACGTCTATATAATAATAGGCACAAGTTTGGCACTCATAACGGGTACTTATTTAAAGTGCCTCGCTTACACAGTGCGAACTAGCGTGCAAGTGGTTCGGCTAGTTACTGTAATGCAGGTGCATTAATTGTACTTTTACAGTGTAACCATTATATATGAGTAGATATGTGCGAGCCGAATCGTCCAGTTACTGGTTAAGAACTATTCACATAGGTAGTCCAAGCTATCGTGCGAGTTGCTTTAGTAACTAAACTGCTGCTGTTACTAAAGTTTAGTCAGCAGTAGTACACGTACCGTGTGACAGTGCAGTGTGCATCATACGATTTACCTACTGTCATACTGCGAGTCGGTCAGTCAGTTCTTCTTCTTCTTCTTCTTCTTCTTGCATCCAAGTTGGTTCATAATCTACTGTCCGTCATTTCAACAAGTCGGCTGTTATTAGTTCTGAAAGGATTTTTTTCGATTTCAGACTTCAATCATACGCGTACGAAATGTCAGTACCTACTCGTAGCTGACAGCAGTCAGTAGTTCGTAGTGTTCGTACTTTAGCTCGTTCAGATCAAAATCTTTATGAGAATAACGTGATGGAACAAGCAAATTGCCCGCCACTCCGCACGTTTACTAAGGACGTGCTCTGTGAGGCATCGCACTATGTCACTCTGAGACATACCTAATGGTGTGTGCCTGTAATTGCATAGCTATCCATGCATGAGTGGCAGAAATCGGTACGGTGGTAGTACTTTCCTGAAAGCTCTTTCATAAGAAATTACTGCTTCGTATCTACTACTACTGAAACTTCGATGGGAAAATTATTTAATGTATTAAAATGAAAGTGTATTTAGGTAGGTAGGTACCTATATCCACACACTCTCATCTAGGGCAGGTGCTCGTTAAAATTTAATATTTAATTCAAGATCGCGTGCGGAACGCGAACGTTGTTTTACTACCCATTTGGGTTATTAAAATGTTACACAGGTTACACGGCAGGCAAGGAATGTCATGTCTTGTAATACAAAGATTCGGACAGTAGTTATATCTAAAAACCTGCCCTTAGAAAATATCGATACCTTCTAACATTAGGTATCCTGTCTATAACGACATTATGTTGAGGCGAGGTTACTATGTTATTTGCGGCAGGCTTGCAACCAGTGTACCTAATGCAATAATAGTAACTAGTGCAATAACGGATTCGTAAAAACTTGCGATGGTCACAACACCATCGACGACTAATCGCTAATCGTCTTTTTGTCGGCTCACTATCGCTACCTACTGCTTTTTTGACGTTGGTACCTAATATACCTGCTAGTCAGTTTAGACCAGCTAGTAACCCATTTACTTAAAAACGGTAAAATGCAGTTTACTTTTGACACATGACACTGATATTCCAGAGATCTCAGCCGCAACGAGCTGACAGCAGTCAGCCGACGTACCTTTCGAGGCTTGACGGCGCTGAAGAGTCTCCACCTTGATGGAAACCAGCTGAAATGCATCGATGAGAAGGCTTTGGAGAACTTAAAGAGCTTGGAAGTTCTGTAAGTTTTACGGACTCTTTTTCATTGCCACTCTTTTAAACTTCTGTTTGAAAGGGCCAAAAAACCAGGTCTAAGGGTGTCGTGTGAATTCGCAGTCTTGTGTATAAGTACTTATCTGATTACGTTATTCACAATAGGTCTTCGACAGCCATGTAATACAGCAGTCACTTTCTAGCATTTCGTAGACATATCGTAAGTAACGTAATACTCCTAAAGGTTTCTGTATACTTACTTAGAACATACCTATTGCAGCCCTTCATCATTGTCTTTTAACTTATCAGCTGGTTAAATTTCTGTATAATCTTTCCAGGACCCTAAACAACAACAACTTGACGTACCTTGCCCTGGAACCAGTCGCAGTGACGAGACTCAGCACGCTTCGTCTCACAGACAACCCGGTGGTCTGTGACTGTCGGATGGCGAGGCTGGCTGCTGCCGCCAAGTCTGCTGGGATTCTGGGAGTAGGAGCTAGGTATGTGGAACTGCATCTAGCGACGAACCCAGAGTTTGAGTCAGTTATGGTACCTAGACATAATTGAAAAAATTACCAGCAATACGGGGACTGTGCCACGACCAAGTATGCTGGAATTTTGGGTAATCAGTGCCAGGTATGGTGCATTTAGTGAATAACGAGACTAAGCTTTTACTGAACACAACTGTTTCTTCAGTATTAGTCTACAAGGGCTTTGTCTATTATTTGATTTCAGATGCCAAGCTCCAGCTGCATTGAGAGGTGCTCTTCTCACGGACTTGGAAGTTCATGAATTAATCTGCAGCGGTAAGATACTAGTTCAACGAAAAACATTGCTGGCCCACTGCTATTTAAGCATCTAATCCTCTGAGCTTTGACACTTGCTCAGAGCATTTGCCTTTGTCTATTCCAGGGCCAGTGACTTCAACTCCTGGAGAGTGTTCAGCGGAGCCCCGCTGCCCGCCTCCGTGCCGTTGCACTCCGGAAGGTACGGTGGACTGTCGGGAGAAGTTACTGTCTGAGCTGCCAGCTACCATCCCCCATCGGGCTACTGAGATGTGAGTTATTTTGTCCAGCTGGTTAGGCCTTTGCATCTATCCACTGCTGGATCTAGGTTTATTCTAAGACGCACCACTGAGCCCGTTCTTTCTTCTCCTCCAGTCAAGTGTATACGTACAGCGTCAGAAGCCATTAAACCTAAACATAAGGTAAGTATGGGACGTCGTAGACTGGAGCATGTATGATGTATGTACGAGTAGATGTACTTTTCAACGCCTTTTCCTTCATGCTCTTATTACGCGATTCTTTGGGACAGGCGGTCCATTATGCGTGAAAATGGGGATTAGGCTTATTCAGCACCTATATCTATGTCTTTTCGACATAATTCACAAGAAATATAGTCAATACTTACATGAGGAACTGACTAAGCTACGGATTCTCAGCATTTGTTTACGTTCAAAAGATTTCTTTTGTATCCCAAAAGCCAGTAACATAACTTTTGTCGTCTCTTTCCAGCCGCTTAGAACAGAACGAGATAACAGAAGTCGGCACGGGCGCTTTCTCAGCTGTGAAGAGGGTTGCTAGAATAGATCTCTCGAACAATAAGATTGTCAAGTTAGCTGCTGACGCGTTCACTGGACTGACACATTTGACGTCACTGTAAGTGCTTACTTACTGATGTATGACATACTGATATGGTAGCTAGTAACTGACCAAGCCAGTTGCAAATCGAAGGAGGTTCACTCTTCCGCCGTATCATTACTAAACCGAATGACAGTAGATCGCACAGTGCGAGTAGCTGTACTGCAGTAACTAAGCCTACTAGCACGGTAACTTGCACTGTGTAAACAGGCCTTATGTACGGACAGCAATATAATGTTCACATTTTAAAATCCAAGTAAATAGTCGAAAAAGGTTATAAGTACCTAGTTCTATCATTAAAATTAGTACTTAACTGTGCATCGTACAAACTTACGGTGTTTTTTTTTGACAATATAGGTAACCGTTTGACCATAATCTCACCTGATGTTAAGCAATGATGTGGTCGACGATGTAGCACACTTACGTATACGATACCAATTCACTCTACTCTTGAAAACTTCCAAATTATAGTGATTCGGGAACACAGACGCCGGCAACGAGTTCCATTCTTTGGCTGTCCGCATAATGAATCTTTTTTGACATCCATACTAATTGGTACCTACTTGTTCTTTTAGGGTGCTGTATGGAAATAAAATCAAGGATCTGCCTTCAGGGATCTTCCACGGGTTGTCATCGTTACAACTATTGTAAGTAGGTACCTAAATAAAACTGCCCGGTTTAAAAAAAAAGTGGAAATATAAAAACAATGTATTTGTTCCAGATTACTGAATTCAAACGAAATAACGTGCGTCAGAAAAGATACTTTTCGAGATTTGGAGAACTTGAAACTATTGTAAGTACCTATATTTTCCCAGTTCATCATCATCATCATCATCATTACAGTGAAGAAGTCCGTTGAATATTATGCCTTCTCCATAGATTTCCAAAAAGAACTTTTGAGCCTTCTCCATCCCTCGACTTTCCATGATCTTAACGATGTCGTCGGCCCATTGAATGGGAAGCCCTCATTCATCTTCCAAATCGTAGTGGCCATTTGAGGACCTTTAGTTACCCATCGGTGGTCATATCTAGCTATATGGCCTGCCCATTGCCACTTCAACTTACTAATTCTAAGAGCTATAAATGAGCTATGTTGACCTTGGTTCTTTAATGATTTGACATGAGACTAAAATAGTATATTTCATTACAAGTGCGGAAAGGCTGTCATTCATTGCAAAGAGTTCCGACAAAATGTGTACCCGAGCCGAGGCGCAGCCGAAGGCGAGGGTTGACCGTCGGAACAAGTTGCAATGACGGTTCCGCACGTGTACTGAACGACTATTTTTAATACAGTTGCGAAAAAATGAAGCAATTTAATAAAAAGAAAATTTCTGAAAAATGGCGCCAACCGTGGAATATAAGCAGAGATATTTTTTTTCTTCACCTATTCTGGTAGGCAAAGGGAACTATGCCCATACAGCCAAGTCTTCAGTAGAATTTTTTTATTGATAGAAATGAAAATTAAATTTGATGAGATAAACTGAAACCTAACCTAACTCATTCAATCAAATCATTAAATTTGATATTGAAACCAATTAGTAGCTTCTTTTTAGAAATATACGTATTTGCATGAATCATAAAAACTTCTATGAACTTTTTTAGTAAAAACTTCATGGTTAGTTAGACATTATTTTGACAGTTGGGAAAGAGAACGCACGAGTTCGGGAAAGGTAAAAAAAAAAGTACGAGTGTGTAGCCCACATCCCGAACGCTATACGTCCCTGCAATACGCCACTTTTTGAGCAACTGTATTAAAAACATTGTTTTGCAGTGCCATTCCTGTTACAAGATGGTCATTGCTGCTTTTGTACTGCAAAGATTCATTATCAGACTAACAAATGCTGCAATGGATCTTTCAGGTCACTCTACGATAACAACATACGGTCACTCCCGAATGGAACTTTCGACGCTTTGACGGGGATACAAACATTGTAAGTAGCTAATGGCAATGGAAAACAACACTTAAGATGTAACACTAAGGTCCGTATTCGCATTTACTGCTCAAGCACTAATTCGGACTACAGCATAGATTTTTGTATGAAAATCTCTACTCAAATCTATGCTTGAGTAACGATTTATTTATCTGAATACGTCCTGCCCCCGTATCGTGAGCTCTGAACTGCTTTCACTGCCCAGCATAATGTCAAGCGATGTGGCCACAGATTTACGAAAACAAGCTTTTGACGGCAAAAAACGCGCTGAAACGCGCTAATGTCACTATTTAGTCACAGAATATTTATGATTTAGTATGAAAACAGTTCACAAAACCTGCCAGGGTTAAACCTGGCTTTGGTTTTTATGAGACAACGATCACCCCTCCGAGATTTTTTACAAAATGTTTATTTATTTATAAAGGAACACCAACAGTGTTATGTACAGAAACATTTTTTTTAGTACCTATTTACCTAAGTTGTCTAGTTGTCACAACATTCACATAAGTGCAACAGTTGAAACTTAAAACTGAGTTCTACAGTTTAGGCAATACTTATGCTAGCTATTGAAACGTTTTAACTATTTAAATGTTTCCATCGCAGGCATCTCGGTCGGAACCCATTCGCCTGTGACTGTTCCCTCCGCTGGCTCGCGGCTTACCTTCGTAAGAATCCGATAGAGACGTCAGGCGCCAAGTGTGACGCGCCCAAACGCATGAGCAGGAAACGCATTGACGCGCTCAGAGAGGACAACTTTAAATGCAAACGTAAGTTGGCCCATATATTATTGTGGATAACATGTCTTTTTTAGGTGTTATGTTTAGGTATTATACCTATGTTTTTTTAGTTGCGTTCTATTATAACACCCTATAAATAAAAATAAAAAAGTACCCAAGCATTGCGGCTTGCGATGAGAATTTGCCTTGTTATTCACCTACTGGAATTGAATTTGTCAGGTGCCTCAGGATGAAAGCTGAGGGACTTTAAATACAAGCGTTAATCGCGCAAATTGACGCGCATACGAGAGGTTTCGCGCGTCTGAGCGCGTCAGAATTTGCCATGTTTCAAGCGTTCGACTCTGCACTAGTATGAGTTGACCCTTAGATTCCATACTTTTCCAGCGGGTGAAGACACAGGTAACGCGTGTGGAGAGTCAGCATTCTGTCCGGTGGCGTGCGCGTGCGAGTACGGAGTGCGAGCTGTCAGCGTGCAGTGTGCAAGCGCCGCGCTCACAGTACTGCCGAGAGATCTACCGCACAATACTCTAGCATTGTAAGTTAAATATACCTACAGATACTTATTGGTAAATAAACAAAATAATTAAGCCACTTTTTTACAGGTTCAAGTGAAAGGTCCTTGATTTTTTACTTTTTACAGGATAATGCCGGATAACAATCTCGGTCAGATCAAATCGGACGGTCTGTTTGGTCGACTGCCCGATCTCACCAAATTGGACTTTCGAAACAACGGTAAGTCATCCAATCATCATCATCTCCTTGCCCTTTTCCCACTTTATGTGGGGTCGGCACAACATGTGTTTTTCTTCCATGCTCTTCTATCAGCCGTCATCTCAGTTGTCACTCCTTTCTTACCCATGTCATTCTTCATGCAGTCCATCCATCTTTTCTTTGGCCTACCTCTACTCTTATACCCATCTACATTCTACATTCTACATAATATAGGTTTTAATTTAAACGTTCGAAAGATACCTGCGGTGTACCTACCTTGGTAGTTAGTAGGTACCCAGGTAAAGCCGTGTTGACACTATCAGAGTCTGCTCGGACCGAGTGAACTCTGACGTCTACTCGGAACGCTACTCGTATCGTGTAAACACGCAATTCGAGCGCACTCGGACGCCGGAATTGTGTACGAGTAGCGTCCGAGTAGGTAGACATCGGAGTGCACTCGGTCCGAGTAGACTCTGACTGTGAAAACCCGGCTTCATAATATTGTCTTCTACAAAATCTTTTTCTAAAATTCGTTACCTATTCCCAGGCATATCAGTAATAGAAGACAATGCATTCGACGGCGCAGCCAACATCCAAGAGTTGTTACTAGACGGTAACTTCCTAAACACCGTCACTGACAAGATGTTCTTCGGACTACACAGTTTGAGTATTTTGTAAGTATTTCGTCGTATACATTCGCTTTTACATTTCCATAGGACCGAATTACACGTAGTTAGTGGAGAGCCTGCAAGTCAAGTTTACAGTACCTACTTACCTATCAAATTCAATACTTGACCAATATAAATGTACCTACACTAGCGAGTACTATGCGATTTTACAGCTATGGTTTTACGCAAGGACGAATGTGTGGTTAATTTGTCCTTGGTTTAACGTCATAGAAAAATGGAATGATAAAAAAAGTTAAGGTTGCATTTTAAAAAGAAAGGAGGATGAACGTTGATACAATATTGTTTTTAGTGAAAACTATTTCTTTATTATTTTCAGATCCTTGTCTGAGAATAAAATACGGTGCATAACGCCTGGAGCCTTTGATCACCTCACGATGCTCTCCATGCTGTAAGTTATGTCCTGTCTTACATAAACATCACTTCCGGTTAAAAAGTTGTGTATAGGGCCACCTAGTTTTGAGTAGATGTAAGAGTTCTTTTGTTCGTGTAGTAAGTACTAATATTTCGTTCGTGTAAATAGTTTCTAATTTCTATCATTCATTTCATTCGTTCATTTTTGGCAGTTTGTTTCTGTGGATTTGTTTTGTAAATAAACAAAAATCGTTTCGTTTTGTATTTTTACCCGATTTTGATTTGGTTACCGCTCAAGGAAAAGTTAAAACATTTGCATTATGTCCTCCATTATTATAATGAGTTGGGATCGCTGGGACGAGGTTAGCATATACCTTGGACGAATTGTCTCCAAGGACATGCACCTCAATGTGGACATCAGTCAGTGAAGAAATTATTGTCCCACATCTATTAATCATAGTAACTATCTATACATAAGAGTAGGGGATTATTATATACTAAGTACATACCTAATATTATTTTATTTATTAGTGTAAACAAACAGTTACACAGTATACAGATCATTAAATATAATAATGTGAGGTGCATGGCTAACTGTGGCACCAACACCGCTTACCACGGATTATTATGATTTCATTTAGTTTTACTGGTTTGTTAAATGAAGTAAATCGGTCAAGGGGTCGTGAAGTTATGAGGGTCCAAATGGAGTTAAAAAAAAAGTCGTACAATAATATCAAGTGGGGTGTCATATGATAGGGTTTTGTTTAGACATTCCAAAACCGTTTTTATTTTGACTAGGTATAGACCAAGCTTCTAGGTCTAATAGTTTTTGAGTTGTTGTAAAAAATATAAAGTTGGCAAACCCAGTATCACGTGAGTTACCAATTCTTGGAGTTCCAATGATTTTGTAGTTCAAGTAAGACTGGTACTTAGCTAGACGGCGAAATCGAAGCGATTTGCAAATTTTATTACAACCATTGGTCAATAAAAATTGTTTGGGTTTTACTAACCTCCGACCATCACAAGATCTCAGTTCGGGGTGAACTACTAGCAGTATAGACTTAGTAGGTACATAAGTATGATACAGATGATCCCAGACCATATCTGCTCACAGGAACCTGGACAACAATCCGTTGCACTGCTCCTGCCACCTGGCGTGGCTCGGCTCGTGGCTCGCGTCCCGCGGCCTGGCTCCCACTGCCACGTGCCACTCACCACCGGGACTGGCTTCATTGCAGCTGCATCAGATCGAACCCCACCATTTTAAGTGTACTCGTAAGTTTGACAATGGCCCGTATGTTGATTCACCGCTCAAGCACTGATCCGGACTCGAGCATCGATTTTTGTATGAAAATCTCTACTCAAATCTATGCTTGAGCACAGTGAGTAATGATTTCTGTATCAGCATACGGGCATAAGACCTACACCTATATTCCGATGACTTGTATTAAATACAGGTTTTTCTTGAACACTTGTAATTATAGCAAAGGGTAGTGTTAGAAATGCTTAAAGACTTATATCTTTTCTTTAAATAAATATGTTGTCTTGCGATTTTACCTGCTTGGAAATCAGTTTGCCTGAGGGCCTAGTATGAGTTTTCAGTGTATATAGTGTGGGTGTGAAACGTCTGATGCCCAGCACACTAGTGGGCGCTGATTTGCATGGAGACACTGAACGGATTCTTTGAGAAGCTTGACATGCGAGTACGGGCTTGGTGTAGACCAAGCTTCTCAAAAAATCCGCTCAGTGTCTCCATACAAATCAGCGCCCACTGGTGTGCTGGGCGTCAGACTTTTCACACCAGATTTACACACCAAAACTCGTACTAGGCCCTCTGATACTTAAAAGATTTGGTGTGTAAAACATTTGCTGATTTTGTATGAAAACACCGCAAAGATATTCTTTGAGAAGCTCGGAAAGGCCCGCAGAAAGTACCTAGGTGTGCTTTCCTAAATCAATGGTTTCCAAAGTATATTTATTTTAAAATTTGATACAAACAAGTAGTTGTCTCAAAGTCAAAGTCAAAGTCAAAAATCTTTTATTCAATAAAATCTCACTGAGGCCCTAGTACGAGTTTTGGTGTGTAAATCTGGTGTGAAACGTCTGACGCCCAGCACACCAGTGGGCGCTTATTTGTATGGAGACACTGAGCGGATTCTTTGAGAAGCTTGGTCTACACCAAGCCCGTACTCGCATTTCGAGCTTCTCAAAGAATCCGCTTAGTGTCTCCATACAAATCAGCGCCTAATGGTGTGCTGGGCGTCAGACGTTTCACACCCACACTATACACTGAAAACTCGTACTAGGCCCTCAGATCACTTTGAATCGTCATTACGTGTTGTATGATTAGGTATGATTACATTTTTTTTTATTGGATGAGTTGGAGCTAGTTCGCCCCAAGCTTGTTTGTCTTCTAAATAATCAGATATTTTATAGTAGGCTTTTAAAAGAAGTCTCTGTTTTATTACGTTTTTGAACTTGCCAATCGACAACTGAGACACATCACTTGGGATTTTGTTAAAGAAGCGTACACATTGCCCTTTGAAAGATTTACTAATTTTTGTGAGCGTAGTGGTGGGAACAGCGAGTTTGTCTTTATGTCTAGTGTTAACATTATGATTATCACTTTTTTTGTTGAATAGATTGAAATTTTTTGAACATATAATAAGTTGTCATAGATGTACTGGCAAGGTACTGTTATTATATTTATTTCCTTAAACTTATTTCTTAGTGATTCTCTGGGACCCATGTTATAAATTGCACGAATAGCCCTCTTCTGCAACACAAATATGGTGTTTATGTCTGCAGCACTCCCCCACAACAACATGCCGTACGACATAATGTTATGAAAGTAGCTGAAATAGACTAGTCTTGCGGTTTTCACATCTACCGGTCTTTTTAGGCGAAAAGATGATACCCAAAAAAATATGTAAAAGTATAAAAAAGATATCATGAAACATACCTACATAAAGTTTACCTTGTATGTCCAACAGCTGATGACACAGGCTGCCTGGCAGCAGACTACTGCCCGCGCGCGTGTTCGTGCGCCGGTACTGTAGTGCGATGTGCGCGCTCCGACCTAACAGCATTACCTAGTAACATACCTAAGCAGACTACTGAGCTGTGAGTATATTGGAACGAAGTTCCTTATAGCGCCTTGCGAAAGGGGGCTAGACGGAAAAAACTAAGACCAAAAGTTGTAACGACACTTTTTTCAAACTTTAACGGAAAAAATTAAGACCAAGAGTTGTAATGACACTTTTTAAAACTTTGACAACGTCATTCGAATAAATTGGTGCAGGAAGGAAACAAATGAATGTAGGTATTGTTGGAAGTTTTTGTTTTAATTTAGGTGCTTCTGTGTACTTACTGCAAGAAAACAACACCTCAAGGAACTTGGTTCCATCCGGGTGTCCCTTGACACCTCTCAAGTTTTTTTTATATACAACTACCTACCAAATAATGGAAATATCCGATGTTCATGTTAAGTGGTAACCACTGCCTATAACGATGCATTGCCTCACTGAGCACATCCACTAAGAATGTGCTTTGTGATGCATTGAACTGCGCCTATCACTCTGAGACCTAAATGGCCGAATACTCAAACGCCACTTAAGTTAAGTTCACGCTTAAATTATTGGCATCTCTTACAAATGAGGAATGTCAAACAGAGGCAGAGCAATTGGTGCTCAAATTTGAGCACTATTTGAAATTGCAGTATTCCGGCCAAAGTCTCTCATGTGCCTGTAATTGAACCAGAAAAAAAAACCTATAAAAAACTTAAAAGAGTTAATATACAAACCTAAATACAATTTAAATTAAATACCAAATTTATAATACCTACTGTCAAATAATTTACTTTTACCTTTCAGGTATTTGGAATCAAATGAGATAACAAGCATTCTCCCCGAGCAAATAAAACACCTCACCCAATTAACTCGACTCGATATATCGAATAACAAGATTACTGTACTCGGGAACAATACTTTTGAAGGATTGAGCAAGCTATCAACGTTAATCGTCAGTTATAATAAACTGAGATGTGTTCAGGTGAGTTTTAAAAGATTTTAAGCCGTGTGGCATGTCTGTTGCCATATAGCTTAAGCCTTCCCATTGATACTACAACTTACTAATTCTGTAAGCGCTAGATCTTGTTTACTTCAACCCAACTTTGCTCTTCATAGCCCGTTGCGTTACTTACTTAGCTTATGTATGAAGACTCAATAATCATAACTAAACAAAGTAAACAACTTCTATGTAACCTACTAAGTAGGTATTTATATGAAAGTTATCACTAGCAACGCGCACTAATTGTTCCAAAAACAAATATTTTTTATTCAGTAAAATCACAAGGATCATTAAGAATCGTCTTATAATGTAGATGATTCTTCGCGACCTCTGGCGGCCTGAAAGAACTGGCAAGAAACTACTGCCTGGTTACAGTCTGATAAAACAATTAGGATGGACAAGAATTCAGCGCCAGAACAATAAAAAAAATTATAGTCTTGAATAAGCCATGTGGCTTTCCCGTTGCCACATATGACCTAAAGTGTCTTACATCAATACTGTTGTAACAACTTGTATAATTTCAGCGTGACGCATTGAAAGGGTTGACTCAATTACGCGTGTTGTCTCTTCATGGGAATAACATTTCTCTACTGGCTGACGGACTCTTCAGAGATCTACTGTCTATATCACATGTGTGAGTAAAAAAAATACAGAGACATAATTAATAAGTTCAAAAAGTTGAGAAAACCGACTTCGATTTGATACATCTTCATCATAAGGTTTTCATTCATGATTTTTAGTATGCGACTGTCCTAAGGGGTCATCCAGAAATTACGTCACACTAATTTCGTGATTTTTTTACCCCTCCCCCGTCCTTGTCACAGTGGTTCACACTTGTGAGACGTCACACATCTTGCAATTCTACATCAAGAAATTATTAAACTAGAACAGCACTTCCGAAATTAATTTTATTTCCATTTAAATTATTTTAACACTTAGATAAGTATGAGATAGAATAGTATAGGATTTTGAAATGTGACGTCACAGAACTTAAGAACCCTACCACCCATTGTCACGCAATGTCACACTTCGTCGACCCCCTCCCACCCCTTAACGTGTGACGTAATTTATGTATGACCCCTAACCGGGAAAATGTTTGTTTTTTCAGTGCATTAGGTTCAAACCCGCTATTCTGCGACTGCAGTACCCGATGGTTGTCAGAGTGGGTGAAGTCAGCGGGACAGTATGTAGAGGCGGGTATAGCTCGCTGCGCAGCGCCCGCTTCTATGCGAGACAAACTCATACTGAGCACGCATTCTACATCGTTCACTTGCGCAGGTCAGTTCCCATAGGACTCTTGAAGCGTTTCTTTTCACTACTATGACTATGTTACTAACCCATGTTGGCAATAAATATATTATGAACTAGTAGTCCCCCACGGCTTTGCTCGCGTGGTGCCAAATAACACGGCAATACAGGTCATTCACCCACCTTCACCAGCATGTCGCAAAATTCAATTTATATAAGGATACTACCCTCCAAATTTCATATCTCTAGGACTTATAGTTTTGTGGGTTGATTGTCACAAGGTTGAAAAGAGTTTTTTATAAATTTATTAATGATGATAATGATGATGATTATGAAAAACTTCATCGTCACTTATTTTACAGAAAAGCCCCCAGCAGAGATAATATCCAAATGCGACCGCTGCTACAGTAACCCGTGCTTACACAACGGTCGGTGTTCAAGCACTTCCGGCGGCGGGTTCATATGCTCATGCGCAAGAGGCTACCACGGAGACACGTGCCAGCATCAAATCGACGCATGCTACGGAGAGCCATGCGCTAATGGAGTATGCCAAGTTCTGGAAGAGGGAAGATTTCAGTAAGTAATATTTAGGTGGTCCTTCCATAGTACAAGCTCTGCTTAGCAGAGCTTGTACTATTATTATTTATTTATTATTTATTTATTTATTTATTTTATTTATTGCATACATGGTTTATATATATAGCTTAGGTCTTATTTAGCTAAAAGAACAGTCGTGTACCCTGTGAGGGCGCAGCAATTGTACTAAAGTAGATAGCAGTAGTAAATAATATTATAGATTACATGCATAATGAAATAGTGATAATGTCATGGTACAAGTTGGATGAATGTCAATAATAATGGGAGGTACTTATACAATTATCAAGCGGATGCAAAGTCAAACATAAATTCATAACATTATCTACGTATTTATAATATAATTTAAATGTCAAAAATAAGTTGTAATTTAATTAGAATAATGTCAGTTTTTATTATGCGCTATAATTTATCGGACAGAAATTCGTCAACAGAGTAATAACACTTAGAAATAAGGAATTCCCTTAGTAGATTTCGGAAAGTAGAATCTTTTGGTTGGCTTTTGATAAAATTAGGAATTTTATTGAAAATAACTATTGAACGGATGTACGGACTGTTGTCAAATGTTTTTAAAGTGGTCGGGGGTCTAATTAGCATATCTTTGTGTCGTCTATTATAGTTACCGTCATTTTCCGATTTTGATAAAAATAAGTTTCTGTATTTTCTTACGAATAGGGTCATTTGCATAATATAGATACATGGTAATGTTAATAATCTCATTGTTTTAAAATGGAGTCTACAGCTTTGCCTTTGCTTTATGTTAACAAGTATTCGCACTAGTTTCTTTTGTTGTATAAATATGTCATTAAAGTCTACACTATCTCCCCATAAAATAAGACTATGGGAGAGAATGTTGTGTGATAGAGCTAGAGAATGTTGTGTGATATGTCCAAGCTTATTTATTTTATTATGAACTAGCAGCCAAGCCCGGCGTTGCTCCGGTCAAAATACATCGCACGCCTATTTAATGGTTTAGAAAAGGACAGAGATTAGGAAAAATCCTCATGCGTTACAAAAGGACAGAACCCACTTCCACCCACCGCGAGCAAACTCCCTTACCCCTTGATCTCCAGGGGTATTTACCACCACAACGGGAAGTTAATTGGGTTTGGTGGAGATAAAGAAAACTGTATATTTACGTACGAAAGCATTTTATATAATTATATAGATATAGATTATCAATATTTCAGTTGCGCCTGTCAAGCTGGCTACACCGGCGTTCGCTGCGAGGTGAACATTGACGACTGCCTGTCAAGCACCTGTCAGAACAACGCCACGTGCGTAGACCATCTCGAGGGGTACTCCTGTCAATGCTCACCCGGGTATATGGGTAAGTAGATTTAAGGCGTAAAAGGCAGACAACCCTCTCGCACGCACATTTCAAAATTTTTGAAGATATAATATAACTAAATGTAATTATGTGAAATTGCAGAGCTACAGGGTCGAAAGAATAACAATGCAAAGGTTCAGTAAAAATATCACATTGATCCAAACAAGTATTCCGACCAAAAAACTTATACCAATGCGATAAATTAAAGTGCACATATTTTGGTTAGAAAACTTGTTTGGATCAATGTGATATTTTTACTGAACCTTTGCATTGTTATTCTCTCGACCCTGAAGCTCTGCAATTTCACATAATTACATTATATAGGTACTCGTAACCTGGATTAACACATAGTGTATGCGAGACAATTAACAGGATCAAACGGGACGCGGACGAAGTCGCGGGCGGAAGCACGATTTATGATATTTATTTATTTTATTTTTCATTTATTTCTTTCTTCTAGGCGAATACTGCGAGAGAAAAATACCATTCTGCAGCGGGGAATACAACCCGTGCGCGAATGGCGCAGTTTGTACTGAGCACGGCAGCCACTACACATGCGCATGCCCTAAAGGGTATTCCGGACAGAACTGTACTGTCAACGCGGATGACTGTATCAATCACATGTGCCAGGTTAGCCCTTTAATAAATAAATAGGTAAAAAAATAACAAAGCAATATAAAAGTAACATCTGTTGAAGATGATTTATATACAGAGTCAGGAGGCAACCTGTCTGTTTTTTTAATATTCATATATTTTTAATCAGAATTATATTGGTCCTTTGAACCGGATTTATTTTCTACTAAGTCATTCGAACCGAATATTTTGTGGTTCTTTGTGTTGGATATTTGGTCCTTCGACACGGATTACATTCTTAATATTAGGTGGCTGGTTGTCTTGGTCCTTTGACATTTTTCTTTGTTTTTCGGTAAAATTAAATATTTTCTGGTCCTTCGAACTGGATACTTTAGATAGACGCGTTAAGCTGAATTCCTTCCATACTCATTTATGTATATTTATTGTCCATCTAAATAAATCATAAATTTTGTTCTATGTCTGGGTGGTTACTTTTACAATAATTGTATATATGTATAAGCAGTCAGGTTCCCATATTAGGTACAAGCAATTAATCGGTATATTTGAATTTGACATGTTTATTGAGTTCATTTTATTCTATTGTTTTATACTTTCTGCTAAATTGATTGTAAAACTATCAATGTCTGAATGCTAATTTGCAGGATCTAGAGATCTTACCTCACACACACCTCACCACACATTTAAAAAAAAAAGCTTAGCTTGAGACTAGATAGCGTTGTGTTAAAATGTCCAAGAATATTTATTTATTTGTTATTTTATATTGTAGAATGGTGCAACATGCGTGGACGGTTTAGACGAGTACCGGTGTGCCTGTGCCGACGGCCACGCCGGCCGGTACTGTGAGGCGGCACCGCATGCCGCACTAGGGACCTCACCCTGCGCCCATCACGACTGCATGCATGGAGTCTGCTATCTGCCACCGCAGACTGCACAGCCACAAATGGTAAGCAATTTCAGCTGCAAGAGTTACGTATAATAATAACTTAGGGACCTCACAGTGTGCCCATCACAACTGCATGCATGGAGTCTGCTATCTGCCGCCTCAGACTGCACAGCCGCAGATGGTAAGCCATTTAACTGGTAAAAGTTCCAAAGAATAATAATTTAGGATCCTTACAATGTGCCCATCACGACTGCATGCATGGAGTCTGCGATCTGCCGCCACAGCCGCAGATGGTAAGCAATGTTAGCTGCAAGAGTTACAAAGAATAATAATTTAGGATACTCACCATGGACCTATCTCGACTGCATGCCTACATTCACACAGCCTCAAATGCTAAGTCGTATAACACATTTGTTATATTGACGCCTATTAAAAGTATTTGGAAGTAAAGTAATCTTATGTATCTAATAGAAAATAAATAAGCCACTTTAATAAGCAAATTATATATTACAGGACGACATAATAATGGAAAGACCGCTGATTTCCACCCCTCACGATTATCTCTGCAAATGTGCTCCGGGTTATACAGGTAAAAATATATTTTGAAATCTGTACTTGCCTGTATTGAGTTGAATTAGTTTTCAACCGTGATGCCCGGTGCAAATACAGAGGGGCAATCGTTGTCTCATAAAAACCTGTCAGGTTTTCTGAACTGTTTTCATACTAACTAGACATCTGGCTTCGAACAAATAAATCAGTGTTTTACGTCAGTGCTCAAAAGAATTTACCAAACATAAGAGACTATAATTTCAACAAAATTTTAACACTGTCTGACGTAGACACATCAGCGAAAGCTGCTCGTGTATAAACAAATAAATAAATCGTAGGTATTCTGTGACTAAATAGGGACATTAGCGCGTTTCAGCGCGTTTTATTGCCGTTTAAAGCTTCTTGTTTTCGTATATCTGTATCCACGTCATTTGACATTATGTCGGGCAACGAAAGCAGTTCAGAGCTCACGATACGGGGGCAGTAGTAAAATGGAATCGGAATTTGTTACATTCTTTATGAATATTGTTTTTTTATATTTCAGGTCGTCTATGTGAATACCTAACATCGCTTACATTCAGCCACAACGATTCTCTAGTAGAGTTGGAACCGTTAAGGACGATGCCACAATCCAATGTCACATTAGGTAAATTTCTAACCCTAGAAAAAAAAGAGGAGTGTTACAATTATATTGGCTTAGGGCCGTATTCTCATTATTAAGTCTGGTCAATACTTGAGCATTGATCTGAGTCGAGATTTGATTCCGAAATGTTTCAGTATCGAATGTTTAAGTTCAGCTAAGTTTGAAACGATACCTACTGCATCCAAATCTATTGTCGGGCATAGATTTTATCTGTCATTTTTCTGTGATAAGCGTTTGAGTAGAGATTTTGTTGTGTTTTCGGAATAAAAACGTGATTTGAGTTTCGATTTATGTCTGAATCTGTCTGTTGGTACTCGGCTTATCTGTAATAATAAAACGAGAAAGCATACTACGAAATATCTGATTATTTAGAAGATAAACAAGCTACGGGCCTTAGCGTGTCTGTTTTTTTTGATGAAAGAAGCAAATTGCTCACAATTCAATGTCCCACTGAGCACGTCCACTGCGGACGGTAATCTTCCCACCAGTGGGATTCAGTGGGATGAACGCGAATGATGGTATTTAATAATTATTTCAGTGTTCAGTACAACCCAGCATCACGGCGTACTGATGTACTTCGGTGAGAACGAACATTTAGCTGTGGAACTGTTCAACGGAAGAATACGCATCAGCTATGATGTAGGGAACCATCCTACTTCTACCATGTACAGGTAAGAACCAACATAGATAGATAGATAATACTTTATTGTACACAAGGATAAGGTACGTACAAATCTGAAAACTAACTTTATATAGTACAATGGGCGGCCTTATCGCTAAAAGCGATTTCTTCCAGGCAACCGTAGCATGGAAAGTAACGAGCGGAGCGGTAACGGAAGGCGGTGCACAAACAATGTAACAAACATAGGTATAAGGGTGTCTTTTTACAATGTACAAGCTTTTATTTCACAGTAGCTTCCGCCCGCGACTTCGTTCGCGTCCCGTTGGATCCCGCTGATTTTCCGGAATAGGAGACGGAGGCCTTACGGCGGTCTAAAGACTCCGTCACCGGAGTTGGCCACTAACTCACACGAGCTTGCTTGCTTTTTCCGGAATAAAAAGTAGCCTATGTGTTAATCCAGGTCACGGACAATATATATTCCAAGTTTCATCCAAATCGGATCAGTAGTTTTTACGTGAAAGAGTAACAAACCATCCATTCATTCATCCATTAAGATGTCAAAGATTGGATGTTTGTGTTTCAATAAGGCTGCAACTCCTGGTCCGATTTGGATGAAACTTGGAATATATATTGTCCGTGACCTGGATAAAACGTAGCCTATGAGATACTTCGGCTACTTTTTATCCCGGAAAAGCAAGCAAGCTCATATGAGTTAGTGGCCAACTCTGGTGACGGAGTTTTTAGGCCGCCGCGAGGCCTCCGACTCCTATTCCGGAAAATCAGCGGGATCCAACGGGACGCGAACGGAATCGCGGGGGGAAATCGCACTGTCGTCATACAAATAATGTCAAAATTGTGTAGAAATATGTTCGAATTAGAACTAATCTTAGTATTAGGTACTGCTTAAAACTATTTGTTTTTATCACAGTTTCGAAATGGTGTCTGATGGTAACTACCACAAGGCAGAGCTACTCGCGATAAAGAAAAACTTCACGCTGAGGGTTGACGATGGACCAGCCAGATCCATCATCAATGAAGGTATAAGACAAAAGAAACACTTAATTTTACAAATATTTATGCTGGTTTTCATACGTCTATTTTTTTATGAGAAAATAAATGGTCAAATCTGATTAGGCTAATTTAGAAAAATTTGTAAGGACCGACCTAAATCTGAAAACAGTCTTAGATTCTCTTCACCTTAAGCTGGTAATTTCGGAATTTTAACCTTTTTAACCAATTTGTTCTTAATAATACTTGAAGATGGAATAAGTTTTCAAGGAAAAATCCACCATTTTGCTTTTGAAACAAACGACAGCCGACTTGACGAATGATGCGACTTGAATAAATACAATTTCAAATATCTCACTTGACACTGGCAAAATTGTCTGTCGAAATGACGGACAGAGGCCATACCTGCGGGCCTAAGATGCGCGCCGCGAGATATTTGTCATGTCTTTCTGTCAAAATGTAAGCATTTTGTACCAGTTTAGGAACTATTACATTATATGTGGTACCTAATGGTGTCGACAAAACGCGCCATAATGTACACTTTTGACACTTGTTAGTCGTCGTACCTCTCTGAGGACGAGATAATAGTCATGCAGAAATGTCAAAAGTTGAAAATTCAAAGGCGCGGTTTCTCGACAACATTACCACAGATAATGCAATAGTTCCTAAGCTGGTACAAAATGCTTACATTTTGACAGAACGACATGACAAATATCTCGCGGTGCGCATCTTAGGCCCGCTGAAGAAGACGAAGACTAGAGATTGGGCATTAGATAACTTGTTAGGTAGTTGATTTTATCGTAAAAATGGGTAAAACACCGGTTGGTTTTCAGGTATGAAGGAGTTCCTTCGGCTAGAGAGACCGATGTTTATCGGCGGCGTCCCAGAGGACGTCGCCAAAGACGCCTTCTCTAAGTGGCATCTCAGGAATATCACCAGTTTCAAAGGTAATACACACACAGCTTGTCAAAAACATCTTGAAACTGAACTAAATATTTCGTTCATTCATTTTCATTCAAAAGAATGAACGAATTGGTTTACTGGAAAGACGAAGGCGACTTAAATTTTTGCTATTATTTTTTTTGCCAAGCTGTACTCTGTCATTGGGCCAGATTCTGTTGGTACATTTTTCTAAATTAATATAATTTCAAAGAAGCTCTAAAATAATAGCTGTCTCTGTCGTCTATTTCATGAAAAAGGGATGGCTACAATTTCAGTGGAACTTGACACGCGATTGATTTCTTTTATTAGCTATACCGTCAAACCCGACAATTCTTTTTACTTCTATTTGGCCACCTAGCGGTAAATATTGTAGTACCCTGTCCGAGTTATTTTGGAAGCTATCACCTACTTTATTTAAGATCTCCTGCGCCCACATTATGAATGCAATAAAGAACTTGAACTTGAGAACTTGATTTTAAATATTTTTCTCTAAACGTTTGTTTTAATAGGATTTATTTTAAACGCGATCGATCTCTTTTATTAGCGAGAGCGTCAAACCCGACAATTTTGTTTAAAATTTATTACTATAGTAGGTGCCAAATGACACCGCAATACAGGTCATTCACCCACCTTCACTACGATGTCGCAAAATTCAATTTATGTATGGTAAACAAACATTACTAACGAGATTCGAGCGACACCGTCTTAGCGACAGGTTTGTATGGAAAGCGACAGAATTAGCCATACATAAATTGAATTAAGCGACATCGTGGTGAAGGTGGGTGAATGACCTGTATTGCGGTGTTATTTGGCACCTACTATATCTAAAATGTTAATTTTATTGAAGATATTTTTGATGCTTAATCTTCGCAGGATGCTTGAAAGAAGCATGGATTAACCACAAGCGCGTTGACTTTACGAATGCGGCGCGTGTTCAGCGAGCCGGCGCCGGCTGCGGCGAGGAGGAGCCTCTAGCCCCCCACGGCCAGGGGGGCCTGTTGCAGGAGGACGGGAGACATCATCAGGTACCTACCCTTAGCCATAGGCCGGCGCCGGCTGCGGCGAGGAGGAGCCTCTAGCCCCCCACGGCCAGGGGGGCCTGTTGCAGGAGGACGGGAGACATCATCAGGTACCTACCCTTAGCCATAGGCCGGCGCCGGCTGCGGCGAGGAGGAGCCTCTAGCCCCCCACGGCCAGGGGGGCCTGTTGCAGGAGGACGGGAGACATCATCAGGTACCTACCCTTAGCCATAGGCCGGCGCCGGCTGCGGCGAGGAGGAGCCTCTAGCCCCCCACGGCCAGGGGGGCCTGTTGCAGGAGGACGGGAGACATCATCAGGTACCTACCCTTAGCCATAGGCCGGCGCCGGCTGCGGCGAGGAGGAGCCTCTAGCCCCCCACGGCCAGGGGGGCCTGTTGCAGGAGGACGGGAGACATCATCAGGTACCTACCCTTAGCCATAGGCCGGCGCCGGCTGCGGCGAGGAGGAGCCTCTAGCCCCCCACGGCCAGGGGGGACTGTTGCAGGAGGACGGGAGACATCATCAGGTACCTACCCTTAGCCATAGGCCGGCGCCGGCTGCGGCGAGGAGGAGCCTCTAGCCCCCCACGGCCAGGGGGGCCTGTTGCAGGAGGACGGGAGACATCATCAGGTACCTACCCTTAGCCATAGGCCGGCGCCGGCTGCGGCGAGGAGGAGCCTCTAGCCCCCCACGGCCAGGGGGGCCTGTTGCAGGAGGACGGGAGACATCATCAGGTACCTACCCTTAGCCATAGGCCGGCGCCGGCTGCGGCGAGGAGGAGCCTCTAGCCCCCCACGGCCAGGGGGGACTGTTGCAGGAGGACGGGAGACATCATCAGGTACCTACCCTTAGCCATAGGCCGGCGCCGGCTGCGGCGAGGAGGAGCCTCTAGCCCCCCACGGCCAGGGGGGCCTGTTGCAGGAGGACGGGAGACATCATCAGGTACCTACCCTTAGCCATAGGCCGGCGCCGGCTGCGGCGAGGAGGAGCCTCTAGCCCCCCACGGCCAGGGGGGCCTGTTGCAGGAGGACGGGAGACATCATCAGGTACCTACCCTTAGCCATAGGCCGGCGCCGGCTGCGGCGAGGAGGAGCCTCTAGCCCCCCACGGCCAGGGGGGCCTGTTGCAGGAGGACGGGAGACATCATCAGGTACCTACCCTTAGCCATAGGCCGGCGCCGGCTGCGGCGAGGAGGAGCCTCTAGCCCCCCACGGCCAGGGGGGCCTGTTGCAGGAGGACGGGAGACATCATCAGGTACCTACCCTTAGCCATAGGCCGGCGCCGGCTGCGGCGAGGAGGAGCCTCTAGCCCCCCACGGCCAGGGGGGCCTGTTGCAGGAGGACGGGAGACATCATCAGGTACCTACCCTTAGCCATAGGCCGGCGCCGGCTGCGGCGAGGAGGAGCCTCTAGCCCCCCACGGCCAGGGGGGCCTGTTGCAGGAGGACGGGAGACATCATCAGGTACCTACCCTTAGCCATAGGCCGGCGCCGGCTGCGGCGAGGAGGAGCCTCTAGCCCCCCACGGCCAGGGGGGCCTGTTGCAGGAGGACGGGAGACATCATCAGGTACCTACCCTTAGCCATAGGCCGGCGCCGGCTGCGGCGAGGAGGAGCCTCTAGCCCCCCACGGCCAGGGGGGCCTGTTGCAGGAGGACGGGAGACATCATCAGGTACCTACCCTTAGCCATAGGCCGGCGCCGGCTGCGGCGAGGAGGAGCCTCTAGCCCCCCACGGCCAGGGGGGCCTGTTGCAGGAGGACGGGAGACATCATCAGGTACCTACCCTTAGCCATAGGCCGGCGCCGGCTGCGGCGAGGAGGAGCCTCTAGCCCCCCACGGCCAGGGGGGCCTGTTGCAGGAGGACGGGAGACATCATCAGGTACCTACCCTTAGCCATAGGCCGGCGCCGGCTGCGGCGAGGAGGAGCCTCTAGCCCCCCACGGCCAGGGGGGCCTGTTGCAGGAGGACGGGAGACATCATCAGGTACCTACCCTTAGCCATAGGCCGGCGCCGGCTGCGGCGAGGAGGAGCCTCTAGCCCCCCACGGCCAGGGGGGCCTGTTGCAGGAGGACGGGAGACATCATCAGGTACCTACCCTTAGCCATAGGCCGGCGCCGGCTGCGGCGAGGAGGAGCCTCTAGCCCCCCACGGCCAGGGGGGCCTGTTGCAGGAGGACGGGAGACATCATCAGGTACCTACCCTTAGCCATAGGCCGGCGCCGGCTGCGGCGAGGAGGAGCCTCTAGCCCCCCACGGCCAGGGGGGCCTGTTGCAGGAGGACGGGAGACATCATCAGGTACCTACCCTTAGCCATAGGCCGGCGCCGGCTGCGGCGAGGAGGAGCCTCTAGCCCCCCACGGCCAGGGGGGCCTGTTGCAGGAGGACGGGAGACATCATCAGGTACCTACCCTTAGCCATAGGCCGGCGCCGGCTGCGGCGAGGAGGAGCCTCTAGCCCCCCACGGCCAGGGGGGACTGTTGCAGGAGGACGGGAGACATCATCAGGTACCTACCCTTAGCCATAGGCCGGCGCCGGCTGCGGGGTGTACTAGCCCCCCTAGTGCTTTAGTCCCCTTAGTGTCTTAACCCTCCAAGTGTAATAGCCCCCCTTAGGAGGGTAATACCTCCTAGTGTATTAACTTCTTTTTTTAACGCTTTCATATCTATGCTTAAAAAATATCAATGTACGTTTATACCATTCCCCCTCTAAAAAAGTTATTTTATCCACTGAAAACAGTGAATAAAAAGCACTTTTACTCATTAACCACTCACGTCGTTCAGGATTCTAACACTTGAATCACTCCCTACGGTCGCGATTCTGTCTGATTTATGTCGTTAGAATCCTTCACTTGCTCTTGATTCATTTATGGTCCTCGCTTTAAATCTGTCTTTTATTCACTAGTTGCATAATATACTATTGTACTGGTGATAGAATTACCTAAGTATTTGTGTTAGGATCCATGTGTGCCGAACCCGTGCGCGCGCGGCGGCCGCTGCGTGCGGGAGGAGGGCTCCAAGTCTGACTTCACGTGTCGCTGCGCCGTCGGTACTGCGGGCCCGCAGTGCGAACTACGAGCGTCGCGTGAGTTACTCACATCATACCAATATTATCCGACCCGCCCCGGCTTCGCACCGGTGCAATGCACTGATGATGATGATGTTTTATACATATAAACCTTCCTCTTGAATCACTTTATCTATTTAAAAAAAACTGCATCTAAATACGTTGCGTAGTTTTAAATATTTAAGCATACAGACAGACATTAGGACAGACGCGGGAAGCGACTTTGCTTTATACTATGTAGTGACGCGAAAGTTTGTAAGTATGGATGGATGGATTTTACTCTTTCACGTAAAAACTACTGATCCGATTTAGATGAAACTTGGAATATTATATTGTCCGTGACCTGGATTAACACATAGGCTACTTTTTATCCCGGAAAATTGACGGGATCCCACAGGACGCGAACGATGTCGCGGGTGGCACCTAGTTTATTTATATTTTCTATCTTCTTAAATATATTCAACTCTTTTGAAGCTGACAGCAACTATTAAGTCCTAGAGTACGGGAGCCGACAGTAAAATATCAACGCTATCTGATACAAAGATGAGTCCCATGGCAACAGATCCTTAAATATTATGCTAACCTCCATAAATTTGACTTTCCACCAAAGTATCTGTCAACCAGTATACGATGAACCTCGCAGCAAATGGCTGCTTTTGGTTTAGAGAGTTCAAGCTGTATCTAAGAATCCACGTCTTTGATTTTAATAAGATACAGCCTATGTTTCAATCTGGAAAAAGACCTCCTGAATGGTATAAGTTTCATTGAAATTGGTCCTGTAATTGAGGCGTGATTCGCGAACAAACAAACAGACAAACTCGATTTCCTTAATCAGAATCGTTTATTTACTATGAATATTTTTTTTACAAAAAAAAATTTTGTAAGAAAATATGCGTATTTTGTATAAATACCCACTATTAAAAATAGTATAGATACAAAAAAACTTCGTACACGTGTAAGTACCGGTTTTGTTTTCGAATACCTATATCAATTAATTAATTTTGGCGTAATTGCAACACAAATATCATTTCATTTAAATATCCAAATATCTAAACTTTCACGTTTATGGTACCTATTAAGTAGTGGAATCCGACGAGACAAATTATTAATGCATTAAAATAATACTCCTACAAGTTCTTGACAACCAGTTCTAATATAATTACCAATTATGCAGGTAATTAATCATTGCCATAACTTGTTCGGTTCACAAGTTGGCTTACATATTCACGGCGCGACTTATTGTGCATAACCAACGGATGTACTGTAGGTCGCCACCTCCATATTTCTTACTAGGTGCTGCCCGCGACTTCGTTCGCGTCCGGTTGGATCCCGTTAATTATTCGGGATAAAAAGTAGCCTATGTGTTAATCCAGGTCACGGACAATATATATTCCAAGTTTCATCCAAATCGAATCAGTAGTTTTTGCGTGAAAGAGGAACAAAGATACATATGTACATACATCCTTACAAACTTTCGCATTTATAATATTAGTTACTAGCTTCGGCCCGCGACTTGGTTCGCGTCCCATTGGATCCCGTTGATTTTCCGGGATAAAAAGTATCCTATGTTACTTCTAATACCTCCAAGAATATGTGTACAAAGTTTCATGATGATCGGTTAAGTAGTTTCAGCGTGAAAGCGTAACAAACAAACTTACATTCACATTTATAATATTAGTAGGATTATTTTTACATATTTAGTAATATATTTTCAATATGAGGCTCATATGTAAAGAACCCGAGTTTTTATTTGAGTAGAGATTGAGATCCTCATACAATAGTCAAAACATCTACACTTGAGTCCGTATTAATGATTGAGTAGTAGGTACATGTGAATGACTAAACTAACTGGACATTAAGTATGATATCACATATCTATACAGGTAATTTTTCTTTTATCTTGCGGTAAAGTTGGTATAAGCACGTCTCGGCGGGAGTGTGTACACCTTATTGTGTGTTTATCTTTATACTTAATAATAAAACAAGTTTTACAAACGAGATTTGCATCAAAAACTAACAAATCACCTAGATACACTGTCACGGCTGAACGTAAACATTATTGGTTCTGACTTCCTTACAAAAACATCGTAAAGTTTGATAAAAAATCCTAATAAATTAATTCAAGTTGGATAAAGCAAAATGGAGCAGATTATAATACACGGTGGTTACAAATTACAAGGTACTGTCAAAATAGAAGGTGCTAAAAACACAGCGCTACCCATTCTAGCTGCGACTATACTAGCTGAAGGAATAACTGTTCTAAAGAATGTACCAATACTCTCAGACGTTTTATTTATGAATGAAATACTGAGACAGTTGAACGTAAGTGTTGAATTCACCGAACAGAATGATGTCACTGTTGATTCTCGTGAAGATGTTGGTATCGGGGCGGAGTTCGAGCTTGTGAGACAATTGAGAGCCTCAATTTTAGTTATGGGGCCGCTATTAGCACGAAATGGACACGCTATAGTGACTATACCAGGCGGTTGCGCCATTGGAAAAAGACCTGTTGATCTTCATCTAAAAGGATTCAAAGCTCTAGGCGCTACAATAGTCCAAAAGGACGGATACATTGAAGCATTTGCTGACAAACTCATCGGTAACAAAATCTACTTAGACCTACCGAGCTTAGGCGCAACGCAAAACATCATGATGGCTGCAGTCAAAGCTGAAGGCATCACAGTTATAACCAACGCAGCAAAAGATCCAGAAGTTGTTGAACTCGCTAATATACTGAACAAGATGGGAGCGAAGATCATTGGCGCTGGTTCTGATGTCATACAAATAACAGGAGTGAGCACACTTAAAGGAGTCGAGTTTACTATAGTACAGGACAGACACGAAGCTGGTACGTTCATGATAGCCGCAGCAATGACTGAAGGCAATGTTCTCATCGAAAAAGCGAACCCAGAAGACAACAAGAAACTTATAACTAAACTTAGAGAGACTGGAACGATTGTCCGCGAAGAAATAAACGGCATACGAGTTATAGGAGCCAAAGTGATCAGTCCTGTTGATATAACAGCGTCACCACACCCTGGCTTCCCAACAGATCTGCAAGCTCCGATGACAGCGTTGCTGATCACAGCCAAAGGTACCAGCGTAGTCACTGAAACGGTTTTCGAGAACAGATTCCAACATTTTAAACAAATGCAAGCGATGGGCGCTGATGTTACTGTTAAAAACAATACTGCGATTATTCACGGTAGAGGTGGTGATTTATCTGGTGCAGAGGTCGAAGCAAGTGATCTTAGGTCTGCAGCGGCATTGATTCTGGTTGGGTTAGTAGCGAATGGTGAAACTAAAGTGAACAATTTGGTGTATTTAGACAGAGGATATTACAGATTGCATGAGAAGCTGCAAGATCTTGGAGCAAGAATAAAACGAGTTAGAATCCTATCCTACTAATTATTATAAACGCGAAAGTTGGTAATGATGGATGTTTGTTACTACGCAAAAACCGATTTGGATGAAACTTGGAATATATGTCTGTGACCTGGATCAACACATAGGCTACTTTTCATCCTGGGAAATCGACGGGATCTAACGGAACGCTCTTCATTAGGATAGTCTTACTTTAGTTCTCAACGACTTTAAAAACTAGTTTTGCGCTTATATTAGTTCAATAACATGGAGGTATCTATACTAATATTATAAATAAATATTAATATAATATAATATTATTGTTTGTTTGTATTGAATAGGCTCAGAAACTACTGGACCGATTTGAAAAATTCTTTCACCGTTGGGAAGCTACACTATCCCTGAATGACTTATGCTGTATATCGACGGTTAAAAGGCGACTTTACTCAAGCAACATTTTGTCCGAAATTGATTTATATACATAGTTTGATTCGTCTATTTCTTCTGCGTCGTTTGAGCCGGGTTTTACTCAAATCGGAGCACTTTTTTGTCGCTTGAATCTATGACCAATTTTGGCATCATTTTTAATAACACAGAACTAACCAACATTTTTTTTTTAATTTATATCTTTTTTATAATTAGGGATCCTTACTAAAACTCCTTACTAACCCAAGGTGTACAAAATGACTACTAAGAAATTCTTGTTAAATACCAACCCGCGTGCGAAGCCGGGACGGGCCGCTAGTAAGTAGAGTAGATACCTAGACCAGTGTTAGTTTTCTTTTCTTTTTGAAAACTTACCGCTCTTAAAACATAATAGACTAACGGCCGAATACTCAAACTCTACTTACATTAAACTCATGCTTAAATTATTGCAATCCCTTGTCAAACCGAGGCGGGGCAATTTTAAGTGGTGTTGTAAATTTGAGTGTCGTTTCAGTATTCGGCCCTAATGCTTAGAAACAGAAGGCTAATAACAAGTTTTCATTGATAATAATTAGTAATACTGATATGATGATAGTACTGAGGCCCTAGTACGAGTTTTGGTGTGTAAATTTGGTGTGAAACGTCTGACGCCCAGCACACCAGTGGGCGCTTATTTGTATGGAGACACTGAGCGGATTCTTTGAGAAGCTTGGTCTACACCAAGCCCGTACTCGCATTTCGAGCTTCTCAAAGAATCCGCTCAGTGTCTCCATACAAATCAGCGCTCACTGGTGTGCTGGGCGTCAGACGTTTCACACCCACACTATACACTGAAAACTCGTACTAGGCCCTGTGATAGTAATTATTACCTATGTAGTTATTATAACATTAAGATAATAAAGAGTTTTAGTTCTAATTTTTTTTGTAACTTTATTTTACCTTTAATTGCATAAACAATTTCTATTCTATTTTTAAACTCGATGTAGAATATTATTATTATGATACTAGGTGCCGCCTGCGACTTCGTTCGCGTCCCGTTGGATCCCGTTGATTTTTCAGGATAAAAAGTAGCCTATGTGTTAATCCAGGTCACGGGCAAGATATATTCCAAGTTTCATCCAAATCGGATCAGTAGTTTTTACGTGAAAGAGTAACAAACATCCATCCATCCATCCATACTTACAAACTTTCGCGTTTATAATATTAGTAGGATTATGTGATGTAAGATACCTAAGCCACCGTTTTTTTTTACATTGACTGTCGCCAATCGGTTTAGTCAACAAACGAGAAGGTATAGTCTGTGGCAACTTTTTGATGTTATTTTTATTTGGAAAAAAGGATCGTGAACACGGCAAGAAAAAGATGGCGGCTGGCCAATAAGTTTAGAAAGAGTTTATGAAGTAAAATAGTCAAAAAGACGCAATCAGTGTAATTACCGGCAAGAGACTACAACAAATAGTGATATGTATAATAGTGTAATGCTACGGCTACATTATCGCGCGAAGATTCGTATTGCGTTGTCGCGATAAAAACTTCGTGTTCGATCTACGACGAAGTGCTTGGCCACATCATAAAAACTTCGCTACGTCGCGATAATCAAAAACAATCAAAACTACAAAGTGTAGCCAACCGAACGAGCTTGGTCGCGATAAAACCCTTTGATGTAATCCAATTTACCGACAGCGGCGCGAAGTGATTCGCGACAGGACGAATTGATTCGCGATAGGACGAATTGTTTGGCCAGACGTGTCGCGACAACGCGAATCTTCGCGCTATCGCCATAGTGTGGCCCCAGCATAAAGAATAATTGTATGGTGAGACGAAATAAATGGGAAGTACCTACATTTCGTCGTGTTTTAACATTTTTACACTCGTACTAGGCCCTCTGATACTCATTCCTGTTTTCATAAAGTACTGAAGCTGATTTTTTTCCTGCAGTTGGTGCCCCTGTCATCATACAAAGCAAGCTATCACCAAGAAAGCAAGTGTTCAGCAATATACAAGCTTCCCCAGGTACCTTACTCTATTAAGATGTAATTAAATGAACTTGGCTTAGTTTGGTGCTAGATGGCGCTGTGTGAATTATCCACTAATTTGTTTATTTTCAGCGGCGCCGTCGCACAAACAGACAGAGCACTCACCAACAAATACTTCTACCAGTGGCTGTAGAAAGGTCAGTTAGTTATCTATCATTCATTCACAAAATATCATTCATTCTCATTCATGGCTCAGTCGGTAGTAGCTCTGTCTCCCGTGCTGTGGGTTCGATCCCCACCGAGGACAAACATTTGTGTGTGGCAAACATAGATGTTTGTTCTGTGTCTTGGTGTTACTATGTATATAAGTATGTATTTACAACAAAAATGTATATAAGTATTCTGTCAGCAAAGTTTGGGACTAGAGAGCGTTGTGTGATGTGTCCAAGGTTTATTTATTTATTCTTATTATTTAATAGAGTAGATCCACTCTTGTAAAATTATGCTGTTCATTCGTTCATTTCTAAAACATACAGCATGAAGGCGACCTATTTCGTTAGACACTAACCCTTACAATAACCGTACATTAAATTTAATAATTCATTTTTTTTTAAGTTAATTCAATGATTAGTGTAATTGGTTTGTCACCGTACTAGTTATTATTTTTTTTTTTTATAAAAACAAATACAGACTAATTAAATAATAACTATACTAGAAACTATGTACTACATAATAAGTAAATAAATTAATTAATGGAACCGTACAGGAGCCGACCCGTGAGTTCATAACGGAAGGATCGTGCCGCAGTCGCCGCGCCGTGCGCGCCGCTAAATGCGTTACCGCCAATTGTGCAAGAGGACACTGCTGTGCCGCTAGGAAGACTAAGAAGAGAAAGGTTAGTTCTATCAGCTTGGCTTAGATTAGCACTAAATGGCGCTGTGTAAAAAATTGTATCTATATTTTTATGAACTTCAACAAAGATTCATTAAAAAAAAAAACAATTCGCCTAACACTAACACTTAATATTGAACTCGAGAAATCAATACAGAGTAACAAGACTTCAATACTGGCTTGCTATTCACTTACATTATGTAAGTGGATAGCAAGATATCTAAGTAAGCTATATATAAGTTAGTGGGTGTATATTTTTGTTAAAGTAGGTACCTACTTATTGTACTCCAAGTTCTAAGCAATCTATTTCTAGTACACGCTTGGAACTTCAAGATTTTTTGAAATTGTATCTATATTTATAATATTTTAAAAATAATATTAAAATGTTTTTGTTCAGATCCGCCTTGTATGCGCCGATGGAACCCGCTACACCAAAGACATAGAAATAGTACGTAAATGTGCGTGCGGCAAGAAGTGCCCTCGTACCAGCCACTTCCTGCACTAACATATCTAGTTGTATCCTTTAATATCCGTTGTACTCAGATATATCCGTGATACTCTGAAATATCCGTGATACTCAGAAATATAAACGATACTCAGTGTATCTGTAATCGGTACTAATGAGAATTCACGATGGATACTCAAAATAATAGGTTGTACTCAGAAATATCCGTCAGACTCAGATAATGATATATCCATAGTAATCAGAAATAGTCATGATACTCAAAATAACTCGTAGAACTTTTATAAATATCCATGTTACTCAAGAGAATGCGTAATACTCAGTAACGCATAATAATATATTCAGGATACTCAGAAAAATTTACTTAATATACCTTGAAAACATGAATACTCAGAAAAATATTAAAGACAATCTGTAAATCTGGTCTTCAAGGCAAGTGAATAGTCTCCTAAACCGTTGCTTACTATGGTAAGCAACGGTTTAGGTGAGATTGAAGTCAAAAGATGGTACATAAAAAAGAATGTACTTACTCAGAAATATCTGTCACAATTCCGTGCTAAGTAACTACTCAGAAAACGTTCATGAATTAACTTCGATAGGTATACCTCTAATACATATTCTAAATACAGAATACTAAGTCTTACTCTGAATATCCGTACAACTCGGAAGTATTCGCGATACTCAGAAACATCTAATCCAATATCCCAGATCATAGTAGGCCTTTCAGGCCGTAGTGATATCATAACCGCAAAAATCAAATAATCCAAAATCCCAACAAAAAAAGCATCCTTCCGTTCAATTTCAAAACAATATTATTGGTAAAAGACAACAATAATAAACGAATTTAAATATAAGCATGAATTTAACCACCTTAGCGGCCTACTTAGACCCCCCACTTTTTGACTTGTGTATTTTCGATAAAATTTTAGTATGGCAACATCAACTAAACATAAATTGATATCGATTCAACGTATCTCCAAAAATATTGTATATCAATTAGCCCTTTCATTTTATAAGAGGCGAGAAAGTAAGTATATATAAGTAAGTAAGTAAATCATTTATTTGCAACACATAAATATTACAACTACAGTTTTTTTTTATAAAAGTTTAAAAAGTTATGGTAAAAATAAACAGATATCTGTCACTGCCACGTCCATGTCAACGAAAAGAAATACAACTAAATTCCTTGCGACCAATCAATGTCATAAGATACCTACTTAATTCAAAAAGTTTTTTTTTATTAAAAACTTCTGTCAACAATAAAAAATGTTGCCATGTAACATAATCAAGTAGAATTTTTTAAGTATTTTAAATGTAAAGAAAAATGTACTCAAATATCGGGTTTTTATTACTAAATATTGTGTTCATTGTAATTTATTTATTTATTATTATTTCGTTTAAGTAGAGATAAATAATAATAATAGTATTAAGATAACTGCTGCCATGTACCTTCATTTCTTGCCTATAGAGTCTAGATTTATTTAAAATGGTTAATCTATTTAGATTGAATATCTCTAGTGAGCGAAACCAGAAATATCGTGAGATTTTTTTAGTAAAAGGCGTTTCTCTTCCAAACTGTTTTAAAAAATTGTACATTTAATGAAATACTTACCTATTATATTTAAATGAATTAGGTACCTATTTATTTGATAGATTTAGGTACGCAATATTTCTTGACTGACCTCAACTGTATACGTGCCACAGTTTTATTTTGTCCATTTTCGAACAGTGAGAATCGAGAAACTCGCAGTTTTTGTATGAAGAAAAACATTTGTAATCCCACTAGAGTCGCCTATCGGGTTTTCATACTAATTACTTCATAAGTCGCATCTCGATATTCGTTTCGATCAACAAAACTAATTACTGCGACTGCGCTGTAGGTTGTGGGTTCGATCCCCCACAGATAACAAACATTTTTGTGTTCAAATTCAATTTTTTACTGTTTTTTGTGTAATAAGTTTTTCCCAAAACAAAGTTTCAAAGGTTAAATTAAAAATAAGCCTAGCTTTTAGCACATTCATTGCTACGACATTGACTCGGTGTCTTTACTGTAAAATAGTAGTGTTTAGTCTTTTGTATGATAAATTATCAATATCTAACTATTGGAACCTTGATAGCGTCATGTTAGTTATCAAGGGTTTATTATAAGTACCGTTATTTGAGACAAGGACTTGCTGTAACGTTCGATAACTAACACAGCGTTATAAGGCGATTATAACGTGGTTAAGAGTAAATGTTAAGCATTCCGTATATAGATCTACTAAAATGTAGAATTTTATCAAAAATGATAAATACTGTACAACGCATTTTTTCGACCTAACTTTTTACGTCAGTATTATTTATTTAACATGAATTGGGCAAATTAAAAAAAAAGAAAAACGAGCTAGCAACTCAACACTCCACTATGGGGATTAATGAACTTTTTAGTTCGCTAATCCACATTACAAGTTCGCATCGGCGTCAACGGGGAATAATGAACAAAAAGTTCAATAATCCCGTTGACGGGGACTGTCAACGGGTATTTTTAGAATAACCCCACTATACATGTCTGATATTAGGATAATTCCTACAAATGAAATAATAATCTTCATCAGACGACGACAGATAAGACGGAATACATTTTTTTTTTAATTTGCCTAATTTAAATAGAGTAAGGTACTAAGCTTTAAGTTATTATGTACATTCAGCGGCTTAAGTTGATTAATGATTAGGTATAACTTTTTTAATACCTATGACAAACATTTTTAACTTTTTAGCCAGGTACTAAAAATCAATCGTTATACTGGGGACGTACTTTGTGTGGTTTTTATTTTAGATAGATGTAGCCACTAGCCACACTATTTTACTTAATTTTTTAATTCTTTGTTAATCAACTTATGCCACTGACTGCACTATAGATGTGTTGCTTAATTTGCCCATCGGCACAGCATGCGCTTTTAATAGTAATTATATAAGTAAACTTATTTATTATTTGATGTAATAAAAGATGTTAGATATAAAATAATTCTTTTATTTTACCTGATATTTACCCAGAAATTATGGTAGGTACATACTTACTTGGAAGAATGATCATTCTTCCAAGTACCCAGTAGTTTAAGAATTTGTCGGGGCCTCTGACCTTCCTACCAACTGCTTATTAATTGAGACAATCGTTCCTTAGAAGCTTCGTGAGCGTTACATAGCAATGTAGATTCCTCATATTAAGTTTTGTTATGATTTGTCAAACAATTACAAGGATCGAGAAGTTATTTCAATCAGCGAGATTGTGAGTTCGGTCATAACATAACGCTCGATATGAACACACAAGAATTATAAGATTAACTTCTAAGTTGTATAAAAAAATACCCTTTATGACACGAGTTTTGACATTTTTTGAAACGACACATTGCACTTTTATTTTAATAGTTTTTTTTTTGTTATTGTGAGTATTGTTGTTTAATTTTGGTGGAATTTTAACCAATAATACTTAGGATGTAACATAAAGTGTAAGCCATTGGAATAAATGTGTGTAAAGTGGTTTTTCTGAATGTGAAAAGTCGTGTTAGGTTTTGAAGAGAAAATCCACCATTTTCTTTTCAAAACAAACGACAGCCGACTTGACGAATGACTTGACTTATATTATTACAATTAAATCACTTGACATTGGCAAAATTGTCTGTAGAAATGACGGACAGAGGCCATTATTGAAGAGAAGAAATACCCTTTACAAACGCGTAAGCTATGGTAATTTAACTAGTAAGCATCTAGAGATAGATTTATAGGGTAATTTAACTAGTAAGCATCTAGAGATAGATTTATAGGGTAATAGGCCTCTACATCTAATGAAGATTATACAGAGCGTGCAATGTTTAGATGGAGTAGGCTTACCCATACTGTGCCCACACCCAGCATCTAGGAGGATGGTATAGACATTAGGAATGGCTATAAAGAGGGGTATGTTAGTTTTAAATAAAATTCCATAAATATTGTAAAATAAACGTATATTTTTGTACGCTGGGCGTGAACTCTTGACCGATTACATACTTATACATATCTACTTACATTAATATACAAGTTAATTTTAATAATACATCTAGGTATATAGATAGATAGGCGAACATCAAAATCTAACCGACTCACTTAAACGCCTGTTAACACCGTTTTAGTTATCACACGTTTAAAATTCGCGAAGAAAAAAATTGGAGACAAATATTTTTGATTGAGTCTTTAAGGTTTAGTCAGAGGAACGTCCAGGGGCATTTAAAAGTACAGAAAACAAGTTTAAGATAGGTCTGATAACTAACACAGGCTTAACAAGCGATTGCGAGAAGGGTAACTATTTTCATTTTAATAATAATCAAACTAACTTTTATCATATTGGAGACAGAAAAAATAAAGTATGACCTTAGTTTAGAATTCCTGGCACCCACTTGTTTACCTTAGTCTGATCTATCTAATAAAATCACACCTATAAGGGTAGGCAAAGACCACAATTTTCAAAGATGAGTAATATTGAGGAATTTAGATTATTCCAAAAACAATAATTAGATTATCATGATTTGAGAATGAAAATATTGATATTCATAGTAACACAGCTGCACTCGGAGACTTATATCAAAAGATAAATCAATGCTTACTAAATTGTTTTTTATTTTACAAATAAGTAATAATAATAATTCTTTCAGGGCGTCTAGTCGAAGCGACGCGTGACCCAAGGGCTGGTGATTATCTAGGCCAGCGTATCAGCATTGCTATTCAGCGCGACAATGCAGCCAGTGTCTCGGGCACGCTTCCGATTGCTACTGATTTGGAGCAGTTGAGCTATCTATAAATCGTTTGCAACGGTTTGTGGATAGCTCAACTGTTTCATGTGTATTTTGTAAATATTGTGAATATTGTAAATACTGTATTAGGTACCTAGTTGTAATTTTCTTTGTGAATAAATATTTTATAAAATTTGTAAATAAGTAATGAATGTCGAACTGAGTCACCGCAATAATACTTATGTTTCAATGATTTGATAGAATAAGAATGTTAGGAGATTATTTATAACTTAATATCTAAAAACCCCAAACCGTATGTGGCTTTTATCTTGTGATATTTTTATAAACTAGTCCTTATTCACAATGAGCTTTTATAAAACTCTTGTCATTACTTTGTCTTAGCAAAGAGATAACAAGAGGTTTATCAGCCGTTTTTGCTTATAATGACTTACGAATATGGTTACACATAAAAATGCCACATAAATTAGGAATAGTTAAGATTACAATGTGCCTTAAAATCACTTTTAATTAAAACATCTATTTAGCGCTTATTTTATAAGTCAACTATTACTAATACCAACTGACAACCAATGGGGAGCTAATGTTCTCGAACGGCGGCTAGCTACGAACTGGAAGGAGAAGGCTCTAGGCTTCTCCTTCCAGCTCGTTGAAGACATTGATAAGATCGCGGGAAACTAATTACTATAGCAATTGACATAAAATATGTGCTGAATAGATTTCTTAGAAACTTTTACTTAATTTAATTATTAATCCAGAGGGCACCACTGCTCAATACATTCATCTTATTTCTTTATTCCATAACATCCCATAAATAATACGTGATTCCAACTTATACTCAAAATGATTTCAATAAAATCAAACATTTTTGTAATAAAGTTTTGGGATATTGGTGTTGATTCTCTTGCTCCGTTTTTGAAAACTAACTTAAATTGATATTATAGTCGTCTTTATCTCTTCAGTTTATGAGAAAGGGACGGCAACATTTTTTTTATGTCAAATTAGGTTAGTTTCGAAAAATGCAACAACAAAATCGACAGCATTTAAAAATATTTGTAAATAAGTTCACTAAAAACTAATATTCTGGTTGACAGCTATTACTAAAAAACTTGACTTTAAATATGAAATACTTTGTGTACAACTATACATGATCAAGACAATAAAATACAATATAACAATAAAAGTTGATTACAACTAACCAATAAACTTCATATTTACACATTTTTCAAATACGCTGTCTAAAACTACTTTTTTTTGTCAAATTGATAAATGACTTAACAGTAATATTACATTTAAATCTCCCACAAATAGTAAACTTTATTTAAACATCCAAGGACATTTTAAAGTAGTATTATGTCAACTGGTATTGCCGAGTACCTCACCCTTTACTGATTTTAGTCAGAGCAGATACTGTTTTAATGTCTGGGCCCAACCTATTGTGAATAATAGGTATAACTTGTTACATAGTTGGGTGGGTATTATTGCTGAATGCACACACTTATGATGAGGCTTAGTTATGTAAATAGAGACAGTAAAATAGAAAAATGAATCACTATTTAAGTCGTTCAAATCAAAATGTTATCTATTTCTACAACTATTTTAAACAGAATACCACCCTTCTACTTCGAGTTTTGCAACTCTTTTTTCCGTATCCTAGTTGATTTAATCTGGGCCCATAACCTATTGCATTTCACTTTTACCGAACACTTTCACTCACATCATTTAGTGGGCCCATACCCTATTGCACTTTTTTCTCATTTGTATTTTTTCCGGGCCCATAACCTATTCTTCTTCCTCCCGCTCCTTCAAAAGCTCCTTATGCCCACTCAGATCGTACACCCGCCATCTTTCCTTCCGTAACTCGTTTAGAACTCGATTCACTCTACTCCCGCGACGCTCGTACAACTCGTAGGCAGCGTGCGAGAGTATCGAGTGTCACTCTTGGTAGAGTGCGGGCTCGAGCGTTCGAACACGCACTCTTTGGCGGTAGTGGTACTCTTTTAGGTAGGCGCGCAAACGCGGCGGTAGGGGCAACTGTTCTACACCTAAAAATAAAAAAAAACATTGAAACGTCATCTGGTACAGGTACCGGCGATGGGGTAACTCAGGGTTGTATCTTAGGCACAATCCTATCCTACTAATATTATAAACGCGAAAGTTTGTAAGAATGTATGTATGTATGTTTGTTCCTCTTTCACGCAAAAACTACTGATCCGGTTTAGATGTAACTTGGAATATATATTGTCCATGACCTGGATTACCACATAGGCTACTTTTTATCCCGGAAAATCAACGGGACGCGAATTCTTCAGAAACGCCTAGAAGATTTCGTATAGCAAATTGAACTTCTAATCCTGCGTTGACGAAGTCGCGGGCACCAGCTAGTATTGTATATTGTTGTTCGAGATGTGTGTGGCGCTATGGATGGTACTAAGTGGTACTACTGACCATCGTAAGAAGTAGTAGATACAATGGCGGCTCTCGCCAGCTGTTGCAGGGCGAAGGGTCGCGCGCGAGGCAACGGCGCCGTCAACATCGGCTCGAAAAACATCACGCAAGCTGGGTCCTGCAATAATAAATAAATGAATGAAAAAGTTTTATTGTACACTAGCTGTCGCCCGCGGCTATGCTCGCATGGTAGCAGCATACAGTTTTGAAAATGTTTGAAAATCCAAAATCACATGTCGAGTCATTTTATTTGAGAAATCTATGTACCAATTTTCAAGGGTCTTCGGGTGCGGCTTAAATTCCTATCTTAGTGCACCCCTACACTATATAAGGATACTACCCTCCAAATTTCATACCTTTAGGACTTATAGTTTAGGCTGTGCGGCTGTGCGTTGATTATCAGTCAGCTTCAATAGAGTTTTATATATTTAGATTAGTTTTAAAAGTAGCGTTTCAGTATTGCCGTGTACAGAAGACTATCCGTCTTCAAAAAAAAATTAAAAACACTACTATTTTGATTTAAAAATATACTGCATAGCAATACACAATAATTGGTTTTTTTTTCAGATTATTTTACATACATAAACCTATATTTGATTAAATAGTTTGATAATTTCAATCCTTGTCATTCGGTAGACTTCGATTTACCTTATAATGGTCGATGAGTTTAGTGACAGTATCGGCTGCGAAGACAGCCGGGTCGTGGGAATCGAAGCTGAACCTGTGTTGGTAATGCTCGATGCGCGCGTGCAGCGACCGACCGTATTTACGGAACGACACGGAGAATAAATGCTCTTCTTGGGCTGAGTCGCGGAGAAGGAATGTACCTGCAAAAATAACCGTAATTAATAGATAGATTGATAAAAAAATCTTTAAGGTACTTACTGTTTGTCATTCTTCAAAGGTAAATGCGAGCTTAATGCTATGAATCATATTCTCCCAGATAACCTATATCTATTGTAGATTAATATATAGGGTACTAGCTTCCGCTTGCACCTTCGTCCGCGTCCCGTTAGATGTTTTTCCGGGATAAAAAATAGACTATGTGTTAATCCAGGTTACGATTTATATTCAAAGTTTCATTTATTTCTATTCAAATCGGACCAGTAGTTACAGCGTGATTGAAACACAAACATCTAAACATCTACCCTTTAGATATTTATGAGTAGGGTAACTCCCATTTGTTCTATAGGACTTACGTCATAGAACTGTTAAAACTTTTTTTATCCCTAATATCTGGTAACTTCCATTTAATGTAGGACTATTGAAACGAAAACTAGCCCTAATGGGCTAGTTTCAATAGTCCTACTATGGAACTACAGGGATAAAAAAGTTTTATGTAACAGTCCTATAGAACAAATGGGAGTTACCCAGTTTAACAAACTATAGATAGATTCGCAGGCGTCGCAGCTCAGTCGGTTATTACCGACTGAGCTGCGACGCCTGCTCTGCTTTGCGTGTTGTGGGTCGTGGGTTTGATACTTTATTTCACATGTTTATTAGTAGTGTGATAGTAAAAGGGAGACTGGGCAGACATACCTTCAGGCTTATTGTCAAGTAATCGCTCCGCCTCATATCGGTCCATCTTGCCCCAATAGTAGGAGCATGCTGTGATCTCTTGCAAGTCTGGCACTAGGCAGTGTATGTAGTCCACCTGGTAACATAGACCAATTCATTTTCAAGAGTTATGATCCCAAAGAAAAGAAGTGTTCGCTGGACCTAATCCCACATGCCTGACTGCTACAAGACAAGGAATGGCGAATCTTTACGTATCAACGTCCCATATTTCTAAAGCGTGACGTCACAAATCTTAGAACCCCTACCACCCCTTGTCACACAATGTTACACTTCGTCGACCCCCTTAACGTGTGACGTAATTTATAGATGACCCTCTAAACCGTAGTTAGTTGCACCGTGTTTTATGTTTATGAGGTCAAATCGCGGAAACAAACACCGATATCTTTACAGAGTTGTGCATGTTTTACTGTAAATGTTTCTAGTGGAAACCTACAGATATGCACCCTTACTTACGATCGCTGCATAACTTTATTCAGCTGTTTAAATTATTGCTGTCACCTACTAACAGGTAATGTCAAACAGTGACAGAGCTAGACTTTGATTCAACTGTTTAACTATTCGTCTGTCGTAAGTAAGGCGCATGGTGTATTTTTTTAACTATAAAAAATAAATTTGAAATATTTGTAATTTTATTTGACGAGTACTCACGAGATGGTGTAATAGGCATTAAATAATACATGAAATAGTTTACCTGTGTATGAACCTTCCCCGTGACTGCATTCCCGATGGCGGGCGCTTGATTCGGCAACGAAGGAGCGCGCAACAACAGGGCTCTGATCTCACCGCCGCAGACAACCTGTATAGAAAACATAGTTTAACAAATTGTAATAAAAATAACAAAATTGTATTCGGAATTAGCGTCGCCCGCGACTTTGCTCGCGTGGAAGCAGCAAACGCATTTTGGGTGCGACTTTTCAAAATTCCTTTCTTAAAAGAATGACATTTGGAGGGTAGTATCCCAGTGTATGGGTGCACCTTACACTAGAATTGTCTAAGATACCACCCAAATTTCATACTTCTAGGACTTATAGTTTAGGCTGTGCTTCGATTGTCAGTTAGCTTCAAAAGAGATTTATATATAGTGAAGTCCAGCCGGGCATAGTACAACTTACTTGGAAATGTGGAGGCAGTCTGATGGAGCCTTCACTCTGCTGAGACGTGCCTACAGGCGGAGATTCACCGTCCGAACTGAGAAATAGTTATTTTTATTTAATGAAATTTAGCAAAAAGCATCAATGCCACCTACCTATACTTGCTAAAATACAAAACAAATAGTCAAATACTCCCAAAATGTAGTTGGATAGGTACTCATGTTGCTGAATATACATCTCTGAGTGTGACTGTAATACAAAATAATTTTATTATAAATTACTTACGATCTAGGAGCTACTGAAAGCACATATACTTCTGCACCGTCGTGATTCTCCCTCGATGAGTCATTTTCTGCAAATAAATTAACAAATTGAATAATTTAATCATCCTGTAAGAAAATTAAAACTAATACAGTATTTACAATATTCACAACATTTACAAAACTCACATGAAACAGTTATTACAAATTATTAACAAATTATTACTATAGTACTGTAATACTATAGTAGAAGCGACGCGTGACCCGAGGGCTGGTGATTATCTAGGCCAGCGTATCACCATTGACATTAATACTATTCTCTTTACATATTCCTCGCTCAACTGACAACAGTTGAGGAATGAGGGTAAGAATCTATGCCTGAGTCCGGATTGGTGCTTGAGCAGTAATTCAGCATACAAGCCTAAGCGTCATTTTTGTCTTACAGCAGTTACCTGAGTTGATGACAATAGCGTCCAATTCCCGTCTTAAATCCCTAGCTCCTATGGTCAATACTGCCGCCAATCTGAAAAAATTAAATAGTGTTTAGGCAAATTTATGCGCCATTCCTGGCATAGCGACTAGCCGTGCGACCGATGCGACCTCTCTCGACTCACTTGGAAAACGACCAACAGCACATGCACATCCAGTCCATCTGAATGTTATTCATTTTTTCAACATATACAGATTATACAGGGTGTTTAAAAACCGACAACGACAAAATCGAACAGGTAAGTAGGTGATGAATGGTCATACTTGAGTAATTTCCGTAATTCAAAACTAGATGGCGCCGCTAAAAACAAACCGATACTAGATCGCGCTATCGTTGCGTTTTGGGATATCGAAGTCCAAAGTTCTAAAAGGTATTACGAGCAGACGAAAAGGTTTAAAAAATCGTTCGTTCTGGAAATCTATGAATTTTTGGATGTTGCCAAAATAAGTGCGACAGAGTGAAAATTTAATAAAAATAGGAGACAGGTTCCTCATTTATGTTCATTGATTTTAGTGTTTTTCCTTGTCTTTTTAGTTGGAATTGTGTTCCGTTAGTTGATTTTTCTCATAATTTGACTTGGATCCAAATTCTCCACTGAACATTATTTCTCACCACCGCACATGCTCTATCGTGCTAAGGTCTAGCCAAACGTGACATTAGCGAAACTGTGGGCAACACTGCAAAGGCCATTCAGACAAGAATTGATTGATTATTAGTTTTATAAACTACCCGTTGCTCATTCTGTATACAAAAATATAGTTTACTTGAACTTTGTAGTGTATGTAAAACGAACACACTAACTAAGCATGCTGGTATTCGTATTAAACATTGTACTGTATTTTATGTGTTACCTGTCATCGCTAACGCGCCTGTACGCCGTGCACACACACGGCTGTCGACGCCAACGGCGACGTCGACACGCACACTCACGTCCGTTCCATCTGTAACAAATATTATCACAGAAGTGTTATATTAAGTTTAAATCATTTTTGTATTGATATATATCACAAAAAATAGTTTGATATATATCCATTGATATATTATATCCTCGAACCCTGCTACTTGTTTGTTTTAAAAGGTCTTTATTTATCTTAATAAATATAAACGTAACATAGCTAAACACAGTTTAGTACACTACAAACATAGTACATATTTTAGTAACTAGACAGGCTATAGCGCCTCTAAAAGTTTTTTAACAAAATTACTATTTATGAGTTTTTGACTACTTGGTAAATCTTAAATTTTGATAAATAGTTGGTACCTACTAATAGCTTATATTTACATTTTATGAACCCTGCTACTAATATTTATAATTTACCTATCAGTGACAGCGCTGACGTAGCGATGTACACTGCTCGGTGACTCTACGTATCGGCGCCGCTCCCAAGCACCGCAACCACAAGTGCATTCGCCCGCTGAAATATTTACATTACATTTAAATAGTCATCTATTTATATTACAACATATCATTGAACTTGATTGGATTCCCAAGAAAAAGAGAAGTGTTGGAGGTCCCATCCTACATGCCTGACTGCTTACCCCACAATAGGTGGGGTCGTCGGCACAACATGTTTTCTTCTTCCACTCACTCCTATCATTCAACAACTCTGAATCTACTCCTCTCACATTCATATCCTCTTTCACACAATCTACTAACCACTTCTTCTTTGTCCTTCCTCTAATTGTGTACCCAGCCACACTCATATTTTTGGTTTACTTCCAAAAAACAAAGTTCTTAAATTCTTTATTGCAAAAAATATGAACAAACAAGTTAAAACTAAAGATATGTACAAAGTTGAAGAATAGAATTGCGTAGATACATATGAAATAAACTTACTCTTCCGTGAATTTTGCTGCCCCATGGTTGTATTAGGCGTACAATGGGTGATTCGCTCCGCGAACTATCATCTGAAAATTGAACAAAACAATCAAGCAGACATCTATTGTACAGATAGGACTTTTTATCTGATCTGGATGAATAATACAGTACAGAGGTCACTTTTTTCCATACAACTTTAATTCTATTTCAGTTTATTCAAGAAACACACACATAGGTACTAAAATACAATGTTAAACATAATCAGGTAAAGGAATCTTGGTAGGTATAGTAGGTGCCAAATAACACCGCAATACAGGTCATTCACCCACCTTCAAAACGATGTCGCAAAATTCAATTTATGAATGGCTAATTCTGTCGCTTTCCATACAAACCTGTCGCTAAGACGGTAATCGCTCGAATCTCGCAGTACTGTTTGTTTACCATTCATAAATTGAATTTTGCGACATCGTTTTGAAGGTGGGTGAATGACCTGTATTGCGGTGTTATTTGGCACCTACTATAGTTACAACTTTATTCACAACTAGCTGATACCCGCGACTTCGTGCGCATGCGCAACTTTCCACCAAAATATCTGTCAACCAGCATATGATGAACCTCGTAGCAAGCAGCTGCGCTTGGTTTAGAGAGTTCAAGCTGTATCTAAGAATCCCACACCTTTGATTTCAATAAAATATAGCCTTTTTCAATCCGAAAAAAGGGCTTCTGAATGGTATAAGTTTCATTGAAATTGGTCCAGTAGTTAAGGCGTGATCCGCGAACAAACAAACAGATAAACAGACAAACTCGATTTTCGGGATCAGAATAGTTTATTCTGTCGATCTGCATATTTAGTTTATTCATATCTTTAATTTTTGTTTTTGGTATAGATGAAGATTACAACTAATACCAGCATTTACCTATTTACAATAATGCTATTAATATTATAAACGTTTGCTGTATGGATGTATGTATGGTGTTGGTCCTATACCTACAACTAAATTATGTTTTATTGCAGACTTAGCACGGTCAGACTATTTAGGTCATACAACACCAGTCATGTGCTTCTATTTCCATCTAATTGTTTGAGAGGAATGTATGACTCAGCTTGATGAGAGAGTAATTCTTCCTAATGGACTTAAATTAACATTAATCTGCCCGTATCATACAGTTTGGTTGAAAACTGTTTTCAATGTGATGCAGGAGAGGCGGTTTTTAGGCTGCCTTAAGGCCTCCGTCATGGCTTAATGACTGATCAACAATATGAAAACTTCACTTGAATTTTTAACTGACTTCAAAAAAGGAGGAGGTTCTCAATTCGGTTGTTTTTTTTATGTTTGTTACCTCAGAACTCCGTCATTTATGAACCGATTTGAAAAATTCTTTTTATATCTGAAAGTGTATGCTTCCAGATTGGTCCCGAACTGCCATCATCATCATCATTTGATGATGAAGGCGTATCAAATTGAAGTCGGTTTTTCCAGTTTTTTAAACTTATAAATTTTGTTTGATGTTCACCGGCCAGATATCAACACTTCGTGGGCCGGAGATGGCCCCTGGGCTGTAGTTTCCCCACCCCTGGACTAGACTATCCTTAGGTTCTGTAGAGATTTTACTCAAATAGTTCGGTACAACTGACACTTTTACTATCTCAAAGTGATTGAGGCAGTACAATGGCACATTCTCGGTGGACATGCTCTGTGAGGTGAGGTCAAGCATTGTTTTATGTTGAGGTAACCACTCCACTGGTGGTCTGAATGTGCCATTGCAAACTATATTAGGCCTTTACATCTATTGAAGATGATTAGAACAATGTCAGGAGGCAACCTATGCCTACACTTAACGACACACTGTAGTGCCTGGGACAATGTTTAGATGGAGTAGGCTTGTAGCACCTATACCATCCTCTCAGCCTAGTCAGCCATATCCACAGGAAAGACAAGGTCAATACGGAGCTGGCTAAACCAAGGGTTTCGTTCATTGCCAACTACTTACCTAACAAATGATGAACAGCAGAATGTATCACTGTACTGATAAATTGAAACACAACTTATAAACAATAAGCAATCATTTTGCGATCAGAGGTTAGAAAATACAAGTCAAATAACTTAGTAGTTTATGTACCTACCTTTACCTACGCCGAAAAAAAAACTAGTTTACAATAAAAACATTGCGACATGTTACAACAAGTTCAATAACCTTTTTTGACCCAATTTAGAACAATACCAATTACTGTACTTCAGATAAATTAGAATTATCCAAGATATTGATCAGAGGACATCAGAGGCTGTGAAATAAATCTGGCAAATAGAAAAACCAAAATAAATAACACATGAAGTGCATCCGCCATCTTACTTTGCCTGCGCTACGATGAATGCAGCAAAATAGCAGTAAATAACTGTAAAACTTACGTCTGGGTATTTCAATGATGCATCATCGTGTTTTTCGTTTTCGAATTGTATTTTCAGTAAAAAAAAAGTCGTTTGCACTTTGCACAAAACACTTGTCACACACTTGTTTGCAGGCTCAACTTTTGAAATTCGAACACTTGTTGACCTGCCTGGCCGAAAGAATAGGAATCAATATTTTGTCGGACGTTTTTGCTGTAAAATCTTCAATCGAAGTTTTCAATCACAGAAGGATTTCATAAATAAATCTACTAATTTGCAAAGTAAAATCAAAATACGCAGTTCACCTGCTTTCAGTGTTGCCAACTGGTAGCTGTAGGAAGTAGTGAAACATCTTGCAAAATGTTGATAGATTGCTAGATGCTTTACTAAAAAACTCCATAAAATAAAAAAAATCCCTCGTCTCTTTGTGTGAAAAAAATAGGTAGGTTGAATGTATCAAACCTGTATCAAACAAATCCAAAATCTTGCGACCCTATCTATTTGCTACTTAGTATGATTAGATTTATTCGCAGAAGAACAATCCTACGTTCTTCTGAGGATTTATTTGATTGTTGGTTCGTTCCATGAGAAAGAGGTGGCAACAATTTTAGTGCTGTCAAGTGTCAAAGGATCGTTCATGAGAAAGAGATTTTAACAATTTTAGTGCTGTCAAACTAAGATAGTTGGTAAATGACACCATAGAATCGGGATCTATAGCACAGAACACCTAGCAATCGAGATAGATTCATCTGAAACTATGGATTGGTGGTTGGTTGTGGTTTCAGATGTGGTTTTCAGGAGGTCTTGACAAGGTTTTTAAAATAAAACTACGGAATTCATTAGGAAGCTCAATTCATTTTAATACACTAGAAATAAATATTAAAGTGCACGCGATCTAGTGGGGACTAAACGATCAAACTGTCAATGATATTGACGGTGGCATTGATCATCTAGTACCTAGTTGTGTAAATATTAAACAATGTCATTTTTTTTCTTATTCTTTTAATACAATCTTCTTAAGATTGCTGGCCAAACGCATACAGGAGAACCCAAGTAGTAAATTTTAAAAGCTGATTTAGTTGAATAATTAAATGAACCTTTTTAAAGTATTCTAGGTACAAAAATATTTTATTTTACACTTAGGTAGGTATAAGTTAAAATAAGGATTAATCTCTAGATCAGCTGTTCAGGGTTCAAATGTATTTTTTTTTGCATATTTATGACAGTGACATGATGTAGGAGCAACGACCAAAACAGCTGACTAAAGAGTAAAACTTTCAGAGTAAAATAAACCTTCAAATGTTCCATACTTTCCCACTTTTCAAGGATCATCCTTTATAAACATTTTTAGCACCCTTGTTATGGTTTAGGTAAGGCACAATGGTTTCGAAGACATTAAAATTGTAAAACTATGTAAAAATACATGGATACAAAAATATCGTGACGTCACTCTGTATGCTTTTAACAATTCAATTTAATAAAAATCATGTCAGTTTAGCTGCGCTATGGTACCTACTTGGACTAAATCATGTCCCAGATACTAGAGCCACCCATAAGACATGGCATGGCCGAAAACTTACCCCTGACGTTGGATAAAACATCCTACATCATATGAAAAGGCACTTTTGTTTTAAAAATCGATAGTTCAATACCTCATTATGAAAATGAATACTTAACCCAAAATTTTAACTTTTAGGACAAGCATAGATTTATCTAGATTGCACCATTTTTTTGACATTTAGCAAACAAAATTGGTAATAATACACTTTGCGCAAGCTACTAGATATAATTAAGTACCTACCTAACACTAATTTGTCCATTAAAATTATAGCAAAAAAGTTAGTTTAAAACCTATGCAACAATGTTTTTTGTATACATTTCAAATTGTTCAATACTTTAAAATAATATTTTTAAACAATTTTGATTCGTTTCTAGTTAAAATAAATCTATAAAAACTGAGAGTAGCTTCAAAACATGTGCGTAAAAACACAAATAAATGCGTGAACACTTATTATTATCTAAAACAAATTGTCAAATAAAATATTTAATTACTTTATAACTGTGATGATAGAGTTTATAAGGATTCAAAAAATACATTCACACATAAAATGTAATAAGTACAATTAAAATTGTAACAGTTAACATCTACACTATGTTAGGCAAAATAAAATGCAAAATTAGAACTACTAAAATACATTTCCTTAAAATAAAAAAAACATGCACATTACCTAAGTAAAGAATAAAAATAACTACTTTAGTGTTGTCATTGAAAAAAGGTTACCAGTTAATAACTACTGTCATTTTTTAAGGAGTTTTTCTTCTTCGGGATGCGCGGAGTTTGTATCGGAAGGTTTGAAACTTGAGTTTGTGTAAGGACTGGCCGATGCTGGTAGTATCTGAAGATAATACAAAAATATAACTTAGTAGGTACATATTTTAGGTTTAACCAAAAAAAAAGATCGTTACCACAAACCATTTCGCTAGTATCTAGTCTTCGGCAGATCCAAAGACTAGAAAAATAAATCACAGAGCAGCGTGAAAAAGAAAATGCTTATGAATAAATCAAGTTTCGCCACATTATCACATTGGTTGTCATTCAAGCCATGTCAGTTAGTACAGTAGTATGTCACTAATATTAAAAGAAGTAGGTATGTAACATACCTGTTTAGGCAAATCCACCTCCTTGATATTTTCCAACACGCTGTCCCCTTCGCGAAGTAGCTAAAAAAGAAAAAAATTACATTAGATTTATTATTATCACACAAAATATTATGTGAATAACTAAAAAAGTTTATTTTGTTATTTTTGTGCTCTGAATTTTTTTGCTTGTTTTTAGTGTTGGTCGTGGATAGAAGTACCTTATCGACTTCCGGTTCGATTTGCTCGTTGGTTCCTCCTTTGTTGATGGCTCCCTTCTCCATCAGGGTAGCGCGTTTAGCTGCTAAGTACATTGACCTGGAAACATCAAAAATTGTAAAAAAGTCATGTAACACATAACTTATTATTACATTGTAATACTTTTACATGTCATTAAACAAACTCGTCTCACTAGGGGAAAAATACACAGGACGAACGGGAAAAACATCCGTTCCGATTCACCCCATGATGCTTTTGGTGAGTCAGTTTTTTACGCCCTGTTTTACTGAGAAACAATCTAACTTGCGATTCACCCCATGATCGTTTTGAGAGTAGACTTTTAACATCCTGTATTTAGAAGCATATTCAAACTGGCATTAAAAAAATAAAATTGTGAAATAAAATAACCTTTGCCAATTTCTACCCGTGGCTATATGAATGTGACGCTGTAGGGCCTGGGACATGATTTAGATGGAGTAACCTTGTTCGAGTCCAAAATTAATACGCAATCACTTATATTATGGCAGAATTTGAAAATCACTAGTTGGAAACACTATTTGTACCGCGAAAACGATTTGACATTGACAACCAATACAAAAGTTAGGTTAGTAGGTACCTGATAAGATTATTAGGTAGGTACTACCGACTATTGAGTTTTGTCAGACTATACAGTGTTAGTTTAATCCACTAATGGAAATGGTAACGATTCTCACCGTTTGATAGCGAGGTAGTACAGCTCAGCGATGGCCTTCACAGAGTAGTCAGGCACGAAGGTGTGTCCCAACATAGAATCCATGTTCAGGTTCTGAAGAGAACCCATCGTTGTAGGAGACGGGGCTTCCGCTGTGGAAAACAAAAATTTCAAAACCCCATCCTACGCTGTTGTTGCGTAGCGTAGATAATCTACGCTGTAGCTACGTAGAGGGTCTACGCCGTAGCTATGTAGAGTACTTACGCCATAGCTACGTCGATGATTAACGCTGCAACTTCGTAGAGGATCTACGCCGTAGCTACGTAGATGATGTACGAAGTAGTGCATCCACTCGGTAGCTACGTAGAGGATCTACGCCGTAGTGCATCTACGCTGTAGCTGACGTAGAGAAGATCCTCTACGTCAGATACAGCGTAGATGCAGCGTGAAGAAGTAGTGCATCCACGCCATCCACGGTGGAGCTACGTAGAGGGTCTACGCCATAGCTACGTAGAGAATCTATGACTTAGTACATCTACGCTGTAGCTACGTACAGAATCTGTGCTGGTAGCTCAGCATACTTACCGACTCCGACGTTCTGAGTCAAAGCTTGCACTCCGAAGTATGTGAAAGGTCCGGCCTCGAAGACGAGGTTCTCGCGTCCCACAGTCACCTCCACGCGACCTTCCAGGATCAACACGAAGTAATCCACCTGGAAATTATACAAATATTATGTCTGGGTCACTAATACTCAAATATTCAAACGCCACTCAAACCCCACTCAATTACGTCCACGCCACGCCACTCCCCACGCCACGCCCCGGGGCGTTTGCGCCGGTCTAGAGGTTAAGTCCCGCTTAAATTATTGTTATCTCTTACAAATGAGTTATGTCAAACAAAGGCAGAGCAATTTTAAGTGGTGCTCAAATTTGAATGACTTTTGAGTATTTCAGCCTATGAGACACACTGGATCACGCGTCAGAGTCAGTCGTATGGCCCAATGATGAATTACTACCTAATATAAATAACTCATGTGATATGAGTCGCGAGAATTGAACACAAACAAAACTCGTATGATGGGCGAGATACTGAGATAGATACAGTTACACCACACTGAAGACTAATGATCCACAATAGAGTCTTATATAATTAGATTAAATAAATATTCATTTCACACAGCCGCCATCTAGCCCCAAACTAAGCAAAGCTTGTACAATGGGAACTATGTAGATGGCTGATAGAATACTTAGACATTTAGAAAATTACATGACTTTTTTAAAGACATTACATAAACACTCACGCAATCAGAATTCATAACTGTGACCCATTTGTGGGTCACAAAATGACCCATCAACGTGTCACAAAATGAGCCATTAACGGGTCACAAAATGATCCATCGACGGGTCACAAAATGATCCATCGACTGGTCACAAAATGACCCATCAACGGGTCACAAAATGACCCATAAACGGTCACTTCAACATCATTCATTTGTAAGGGTACAAGTAAGTCTAACTGGACAAAACCCTTGGCCCTTACACACAGGTAACTCACCGCCTTGCCCTCAGTAAAGACGTAACGTTTAGGATCGTCCTTATGTTCGTCGCCGCGTAGCTTGATGTGATGGATGACGTCCTGCTTCAGCAGGCGACGTAACACTGTTTCTGATATCATGTCCGGACGGAAGGCAGCCACACCTTAAATTAACATAACATTTAATTATTTTTTTGTTTAACCTAAATTGTCCCACTACTGGGCAAAGGTCTCCCCCAAAGACTGTCAATGTTCTCTGTCCCGAGCGTCCTCCCACCTTCCTGTTTTGAAGGCGTCTAGTTCGTAGCGCCAACGCTTTCTTGGCCGACCCTGATACCGCTGACCGTCAGTTAAATTACGTTTGCAAAAACTTGAAAATTTTTGTGCTATATCTACGGAGGTACCTGCGCATCGCGAAGAATAAGTCTTTGTAAACTTAGTCACAAAGCTGTTCACGACGATCCTTTCTTCCCAGCGGTTCTCAGTTGTGAGAGTATTGTGAACTGCCCCTATATCGTAAGCTCTGAACTGCTTTCGCTGCCCGGCATAATGTCAAGCGATGTGGTTACAGATATACGAAAACAAGAAGCTTTTGACGGCAAAAAACGCGCTGAAACGCGCTAATGTAATAATTAGTCACAGAATACCTATGATTTAGTATCAAAACAGTTCTGGCCGGTTTTTATGAGACAACGATTTCACGCCTCGGAGGATGCGAGTTTTAAAAATAATTTGCGTAGTGTGCGCGTACGTAATGATAGAAATACCCGTATTTTTTTAAAGCACCTGTTTAGTGTCTTACCCAATACCAGATCACAGGTGTTGAAGCTGTAATGTAGAGAAAAAAATCAGACCGAAGAGCTGCTATTTGGTTGTCGCTTTAACTTCAAATGTCTCCGCTTTTTACAATCCCGCACCTAAGAAATCCGCACTGCTACGTTGTAGACATGCTACGTCGTAGCAGTGGGGTTTCTGGAAAAAAAACTCAAATCTCCACTGGTAGGGATTTCTCGGTGGGGGTTTGTGGAATATATCCTATTGAGATGATCACTTACTAGTGTTGAGGAACTGGAAGCTGGCCAGCGCCAGCTGCGGCGAGACGTGCACCCGCTGGTGCTCGTGGTGGCTCGCGAACGCAGCCAGGTCGTGCAGCTTGTTCATCGGACGGAGGAGACGCTTCTTCGTGCGGTTGTCGCCTGGAATGAAGTTCATTTTAGAAGATAAAATCCAAATCCTCGTGGTGATCTTTTTTGATGGCCTATCAGTAGTATTAGTAGATGTTACTCGGTTTTACCAAACCGGTGTGAGCTCATATGTCAAACCGATCTTACATAAATTTTTGCGGTTCGGTTTACAAACCGGTTTGAGTCGGTTTGAAAAATTTCGAGATGGTAACATCACAATAGTACCTAGTGACAGGTATTATCCCTACTAATATTATAAATGTGAATGTAAGTTTGTTTGTTACGCTTTCACGCGAAAACTACTTAACTGATCATCATGAAACTTTGTACACATATCCTTGGAGGTATTAGAAGTAACATAGGATACTTTTTACCTCGGAAAATCAAAGGAATCCAACAGGACGCGAACGAAGTCGCGGGCGGAAGCTAGTACATTATATATCTATAAATAATACCTGTAACGAGACCTAAAAATGGGTCATAAAGCAAGCTCGTATGAGCTCTTGGCCAACTCTGGTGACGGAGTTTTTAGGCCGCCTTAAGGCCTCCGTCGTGGTTTAACGACTGCTAGAGCCGGGACCGACAGTATAACGTGCCCTCCGAAGCACGGAAGCGCTCAGATGTAAATGCCACTAACGGTCACCAATCCAAATAGTGACCGCACAGAACGTTGCTTAACTTAGATAATCGGTAAAGATTGGCTAAGCAAGCCTAGCTACGAGTGCTTCATGGGTCATAAAAAGTACTCACTGTAAACATCAGTTTCATCCACAATCTCAGCTTGTATCATCTCTTCGATAACATCTTCCAACGTCACCAAACCAACAGTTTCATATACCGGGTCACCGTCGCCTTCTTCAATGCGTTGGACAAACGCCATGTGACCCTTGTGTCCTGGGGGATAGAGGTGGTATTTCAATGGCTAGAAATGATAGGGTTTTTGGGTTTTTAGTTTTAGCATTTATGAACCTTAGAAAGGTGCCGTCGACTTAATTCACCACGGCTAAGTCACCTACGTGAATCAAAATATTTAAAACTCTTTTGAAGCTGACTGACAATCAAGCACAGTCTAAACTATAAGTCCTAGAGGTATGAAATGGTCTGGGGCAAACTGGATGGTGCCCAGGTCCCACATTTTTTAAAACTTGCAATGATGGAACTTTGTTTATTACAATATATTTACAATGCAGTTTTTAAAAATGTAACAATGTGCAGCTGTGAGCAGCGGGAATCATTAGTTATTAGACATTTTACTTCGAAAAATGTGTCTTTTACAATGTTGTTATCGTATTTACAGGTGTTTTCGTCAAAATAATTATTTTATTTTGCATCTTCGCGACTGCTACTGCATGATAGATTATGGTAAAACCAACAAAAGTTATACATAACCAAATTAACTAAATGTATGGGAAAACACAAATGGAAACAAATTGGGGCCTGAAATGCCCCAACGCCTTTGCAAACGGTCTAAAAAATCGCTTAGTCGCGTTGTATGGAACTCCACCTTATGAAATGGCACAATCCAGTGTGTAAACTCTTTCCAGAATTTTGGCAAGCTCTCAATTTCGCCATTATTTTTGGCGGCATTTCGTAAAATTTGCGCGATATCACTGCAAAATATCAACGCGAGATTTTTGACTCTAATTTTGATTCAATTCAATCTTTCATGAATCAGGCGAGCGCGAAATAGTTTTAAAGCAGTATTCAATGGGCGAGTTGTGAACCATTTTCATTGAAAAACTCTTTGATAGCTCAAATTCCATGCTATGGAGTAGATAACACTATTAATTACAAAATAGTGGAGTATAGTTCGTAACCTGCTTTTTATCCTGAAAAATCAACAGAATCAAACGAGACTGAGTCGCAGGCGGAAGCTAGTAATCCAGAACTTATAACAAAAGAATGTGTTTACATTAAAATCACCACGTACGCAATCACTCAAACTTTACCGACCATAAATAATCATAGACTAAACAAATATGGCGGGATCCAGATGTTCAAATCTATCTGCTATTAATTTGGATCGTACAAAAAAATATAAGAACCAAACCGCTGAATTTCCTGAATGTTAGGTAAAGGGAAAATCCACCATTTTGCCAGACTGGCGAAATTCTCGAGCTAGACTCGTGCTTTCGAAAAACGGACAATGTATGAAAGGGTTGTCAAAATTTGAATCACGTTTTATACAAAACGAGATTTCCAGTGTGTAATTTTGGTAGAATGTGAGCCCCGCTTCTTCTTACGTAGGAACTACGTACCTACCTATTGCATATTCTTTTAACAAACGACAGCCGATGACTAGACTTGACTGATATCACTTGACACTGCCAAAATTGTATCGAAATAACGGACAGAGGTCATAAAATAGAAAAAGAGGAAGAAAACCACAGAATTTTATTACGAGTAAGTTGAGCAAACCGTAAGTATGTTTCTTGTCCGTTCTTCTAAGGTTTTAAGTTATACTTCTAATGCGACTTCCAAAAATTAAACGCGTTATACGTTTAAATATAATGGAATAGAAAGAGACTGAGCGAGAGTGAATGCGTGAAATAGAAAGAGACAGAGAGACTGATCATATACGGAGACCCCCACAAAACGCAAAACACTTCGATAGCGCGTTCTAGGATCCGACCAAACTTAGCAGCGCCATCTAGTTCTGATTTAGGCAACATGAGCATAGAACCTTTTCTAACTAAATAAGTACTGCATATTGGTTAAGTACATAAAAAAAAACTGAATACAGAGCGAGAGTGACTGCGTGGCACTCGAAGTATAACTTCTTCCGCGCGGAGGGACTCCACACTATTTTTTTTAAACTATTTTTTACAGTTTCTCACCTTCTTTGAACTGCTTCAGCATAATATCCAGCGTGATATCCTCGAACACAAAGTTGCAAGGGTTCTGGTAGTACTGACAGAGCGTGCGTAGTGGTGTGTTGTCATCAGGGTCAACAAATGCGAGGTCCTTTATGAACAGTACGGTCACTATGTTACCGCGGTGACCTTCGTAAACTGGGATACGGGAGAAACCTGGAACCAATAGAAATTGTCAAAAAGGTTCTGGGGCAAATTGGATGGAGTCCAGGTCCCACATTTTTTCAACTTGCAATGATGGAACTTTGTTTGTTACAATACACATAAAATGCAGTTTTTTAAAATGTAACAATGTCATTATAAAGCAGCAGGAATCATTAGTTATGAGACATTTTACTTCGAAATATGCGTCTTTTTCAATGTTGTTTAACGTATTTACAGGTGTTAACGTCAAAATAATTACTTTATTTTGCGTTTTCGTGATTGCTACTGCATAATAGATTTTAATAAAACCAACAGAAGTTGTACCTAAATAACAAAATTAATCTAAACATTAACTACCTAAATGTATGCAAATTGGGACCTGAAATGGCCCAACGCCTTTATTCTCCAAACTATAAAAAAAAGACAAGTTCTAAATCTCTAAGGAGTGTGAAACAAGCCAAAATCATACCAGACTTGACGATCTCAGACATGGTCTCAAAGTCCAAGATGCTGGTGATAGGCAGCATGAAGCAATCCTTCAGCTTCGTCATCACGTTGGCGACGGTTTTCTTGCGAAGGTCGAGGGCTCCCGAGATTATATTCACTTCTTCCTTGTCAAGATCGTTGACGTGATCTGTCACCTGTCAAAGGCAAAATAAATATTCATGGACATTTCACACAGCGCATTCTAGTCCCAAAATAAGCAAAGCTTGTACTATTTGAACTAAATTGCTGATAGAATACTTATACATACGTTTTTTTTAAATACATACATACTTATATACATACACACAGCACAGTAATACCCAGTCACAGGAAAAACACCAATGTTTGCCACACACCAATGTTTGTTCTCGTTGGGCATCGAACCCATAACCCACACCACGGAAGGCAGAGCTATAACCAACTGACTGACACACAGGTTAAAAAAAAGACTCAACCCCGTATGTACAACTCTGTAGATCTTCTTTAACATACCAATGAATGCTGGATATAATTTAATTCTATGCCTAAGCCCCTACAGACAGATAACCAATTAAAAGCGCTCGTATAGCTAGGCTTGCTTAGTCAATCTTCACCGATTATCTAAGCGACTTTCTGCGCGGTCAATATTTGGAAAGGTGACCGTTAGTGGCATTTACATCTGATTCCGTGCTTCGGAGGGCACGTTAATCTGTCGGCCCCGGCTCTAGCAGTCTTTGAGCCACGACGGAGCCCTTAATTCGGCCTAAAAACTCCGTCACCAGAGTTGGCTACTAACTCATACGAGCTTGCTGGCTTGCTTACCAATTCAAATGTATGGGAATGACATAATCAACTTTTTGAGAGAGATATTGCTAAGAACATTAAAACATAGCACACACTTTTGTTTGATAATGAATGCCTATCTAAAGAAATAGATTACATTTTATTTTCATTGCGCTATAAAATAAACTGTTTTATATGTGTAAGAATTACATAACTTTATGACAAGATAATGTTTATAATTTGATAAGTAGGTAATTTGGTATATTTAATATCGGTAAGCAAAATATCTTGAGGAAACCTGTAAGCTCGTATGCTGAACTCAATGTATGCCATGAGTTGGAATCCCACTCGACTCATAACTTTTGTGACTCTGAAGTTTGAATCGCGACTCAAGCGTTTCTCAATTTAAGTATTTCATTAAAAGTATCTTAAAATCAGGGTACATATATTCATATTGGTCTTCTAAGCTGAACTAACTAAAATTATTGTTAAATCTTTTGTCATCTCTTTTCGTTGTCATGCAAGTGACAATGATACAGGAAAGCCGCGCTAAAATGTTGAATATTAATAAAGAGGTAAGATTGAGTCATGCTCGAGTTCAATTTATTGAGCGTGTGAATGAACCTAGAATCTTGTTAAAGAGCTACATACCCTGACCAGCTCCTTCAGTCGTTCCCTGTTATAATGTGTTCCAATTTCCTCTCCGAGGAAGTAGTCCAGGAGTTTGCTTGTCGGCCAAGCGAGCGGTGCGCAGATACCCATCACGATCTGGAGACAAAGTTGTTATTTATCACAGTCACAGTCATCAATCATATTCTCGAACAAAGAATATGTAATATGTAGTTCCTACTTCCTACGTAAGAAGCGGGACTCCCATTCTACCAAAATTACACACTGAAAATCTCGTCTTGTATGTTAAGTCTTAAGTTTTAATTTGAAACGTGATTCAAATTAAAACTTAAGGGTATCTAGCACTGGGTCCAGTACATCCTATGCTGATCATCATCAGACCCTGGACCTGTTTTAAGCTGATACAATGTCAGAATATCAAATTTTTTGATTAAATTATTCCGGCACTAAGGCCCGTATGCTGGTTTACTGCTTAACTGATCCGGTCTTAAGTAAAGATTTTTGTATGAAAATCTCTACTCAAATCTATGCTTGAGTAACGATTTCTGAACCGGCATACGGGTCTAAATCACAATTTACTAACTTAGGCCCGCATACCGATACAGAATCGTTACTAAAGCGTAGTCCGGATCAGTGCTTGAGCAGTGAATCGGCATAGGGACCTACGATAATTTTTGGGCTATGACAATCATTATTTTGAAAAATAATGACTATGATCAAGATCATCTATCTAGTGGGTATTCTCTTACCTTCATAATCCAGATACTCTTCGCTCCAACAAACAGGCCATGCCTAGCGCAGATAGCCTGCGGCGTGATCTCAGCTATGAACACAATCGCCAGGGTAGACCCAATCACAGCCACCAGTCCAGAAGTCAGATCATCCAAGATAACCGTGAACGTAGAATTCACGGCTACGTTACTCAGCAAAATTGTACAGAGCAGGTAATTTCCGTGCGCGCGGACTGGCATGATCGCTCTGGCATACTTCCTCTCCTTCTCTGTTCCAGTATTAGCTATGATCTTCAGTTCAGTACGGTCTAAAGCCATCAGACCGAGGTTGAGACCAGAGAAAAGAGAAGCCAGCATGAGCAGAATTACAATGAGGACCAGAGACACCCAGAGAGGTAAGAGTTTGTTGTGCGTGGCGAGGACTTTCCACTTTTCTTTGCCCTGGTGGATGAAATGCTCTGAGTTGCCCTTTTTGGCGCAAATGTAGAATATATAGTCTTCTAAGGGAGCGGGAGCGAGTAGGTTCAGCAGCGCAGAATCACCGTCACCACTCGAAACCTGTGGAACAATATTATAGTGTGTAACCGCACCTTTACGTTCTTCTAGGCTCAGAGGGTCTAGTACTGGTTTTCATTGTATAGTGTGGGTGTGAAACTTCTGACGCCCAGCACACCAGTGTGCGCTGATTTGTATGGAGACACTGAGCGGATTCTTTGAGAAGCTCGACATGCGAGTACGGGCTTGGTGTAGACCAAGCTTCTCAGAGTATCCGCTCAGTCAGGGTCCCCATACAAATCAGCGCCCACTGGTGTGCTGGGCGTCAGACGTTTTACACCAGATTTACACACCAAAACTCGTACTAGGTCTTCTGGTGTGGAACGATATTAGAATTACCAACGATTTGACATTCTATACGTAAGCACAGATCATTAATACTACACTAGACGTAAGCTTGCCTATGCGTAGTAACTTACGTGTAGAATGTTGACTAGACAGGCCGCATTTTATAATCTAAAAGTCGTTTTAAAATATTATTATACTTTGTATGTACCAGGTGTTATGTAGGTACACACAGACGAACGCAAATAGATTACGAAATGTCGTTCCAAGACAGTTTTATCTGGTTATTGACATGTCTATAAGATTCTTGATAATGAAAAAGATTTCACTATTTTCATGACAGATTTCGTTGAGGCAATTGACTCATCAACATAAAAGACTATTGATAATCAAAATATTATCAACAAGGCTCATTCTATTGGCATCGGTTAATCTGGAATAAATCATTTTAGTGAAATGTTTATTATTCTTATGTAAGTACTTAAAAACTTATCTAAAGGCCTGAGCCATTCTCATCTTGGAACACACGGAAATGTATAAAAAACCCGCTATTTATTAACACATCCAATGATATGGTAACCAAACGATACATTTTTGACGTTTCATGTTCTCGAGCTAGCGATTGTCAACTTGGATTAGAGAGGGAGTTTTAGGCCCGTACGCCGTTACAGTAATTGTTACTCAAGCATAGATTTGAGTAAAAAAATCTATGCTTGAGTCCGGATCAGTGCTTGAGCAGTGAATCAACATACAGGCCTTAGATTAGGTGATATTATTCTTTACCGTGCAATGTTACAGCGCGATCGATGCTGCCAGTTTGCTCCCTGGAGGCCGATTCAGGATTCAGACCTTTCCATCGCTTTGGCGGCAATGGTTCATGAAGTACGAAATACACTTCCCTAGGAGGAACTCTTTTACGTACGCCTACATAAGAGTTACTAGGCTGAGAGGATGGTATTGGTGCTGGGCGAGCCTACTAGGCATAGGTTGCCTCCTGAAGCTCTATAAATCATCTTCAATGGATGTAAAGGCCTATTTTTTTACATAAGAGTAGGTCTTTGAATAATAAAATTACCTTATAGTCTCCTTTCAGTAAATAGTTACACTCATTTCCGTAATCATCTGGTGTATGCGTGAAAGCTATCACCATATCATCAGTCAAGCCTTCACCAAAAAGCCTCATTGTAAACGGCAAGTCGGTTTGAACGCTTGGTATCATCTCGTCGACAACTTTTGGCTCCTTCGCGGACTCTTCAACTCTGAGCCCCATAACTCTGATCGGTACTGGATCTATTACTGGCACTTTTGGTTTTGGCACTTCTGGCTCAGAAGCGTTTGCAGAAAATTCACTGTCGTCAGGCGAACTCGTGGGGCTAATTGTTTCATCCACTTGACGTTTGATTCTATCAAGTTTAACGTGCGGAGCGTAGCTGAAGTTTTCGATGAGTAAATCGCTGATTTCTTCGACGTTGTCAGAGTTGTTGATGGTGATATCGTCTGTAAGGTCTTCTGGGATCTCATTTTCGATGCTGTTGAGGTCGAAATTGTCTAGCTCGCTTTGCCTGGAAAGAGAAAATGTAAAACTTTACAACCAAGCATTGGTCCTACTTGATCTTGTATTAGAATCTCTGAAGTTATGTATTTAGTGTATTTAGTAAAATAATACCTAGGTAGTAGTAGGTACCTACCAAAGTTGGCGTCAATTTAAACCCATTTCCCCCCCAACTAATTCATTAACAGATGCTGTACATTCCGCCACAATCAGCATACGGCTAGCGCGTCGCCTAAATCCACCTCAGAGCCTCTACATAGTTCATGAGTTTGAGGATACTTAGGCGACTTCATGTTTTTTTTTATTGTGTTGTCTTATGCCAGTTATTGCGCACACAAAGTTATGACAAACGTCTAAAATTACGGAATATTGTCATAATATCCAAGTTCAACCTATGTAAACTATTTTGCCTTGACTTAAAATAGAAATGACGTCCCTAGTTTACTCACATAACGTTATTAATATAAGTAAACATTATTTGACGGAAGGGAACGCGACCCCCAGTCGATAGACCGACGGCATTGTTTGTGGAAGTCGGTATATACCAAGTCGTATGCTGATTTACTGATCCGGACCCAAGCATAGAATTTTGTATGAAAATCTCTTTCCAAATCTATGCTTGTTTGAGAAATGATTTCTGTATCGGCATACGGGCCTAAGTCAACGATTTTTTTAATAGAATATCATTGGTCTGCTTAAGTCAATAATTAGTAGGTAATGGGGAAATATAACTGAATAAATTATTATTTATTTAGTAAAATGACAAGGATTCATTAGAAGTGGCAAGTATTTGGTGGCAAGAAACTTACAGCTTGAATCCCAGTTTTTTTTTTGGAAAATTATGTGGGCGTCTGTTGATGACTTCTAAGGACTGATAATTCTGATAAATATGGGTTAAGTAAGCACTAGCCTAAGTAAGTACCTGGTTTATGTATTTGTTTTAATTCTAATGTCAATGAAACACAGAAGTGCTCTTCAAATCACAATTGAAATTGTGTCAAGTGCCAGGACTCGACATAATAGGCCTAGGTACCTATCTAACAGGTAGATAAAGCCAAGTTTCTTCATCGTTCATTTGCTTAGCCATTTACTCCGTACCAACCGATTCTACAGTAAAAATATATTATTGAAACATATAAATTTGTGTATAGCAGCACCATCTGGGATGCTGGAACATTGCTGCCAACCAACTGCCATCAATTCAAAGTCCTGTGCTGGCTGGGGTAAGGTCAGCAGGTGGGTAACAAAGAATATGTAATACGTAGTTCCTACGTAAGAAGAAGTGGGACTCCCATTCTTCCAAAATTACACGCTGAAAATCTTGTTTTGTATGAAACGTGATTCAAATTTTGACCCCCGTTTCATACATTGTTCGTTTTTCGAAAGTAGGTACGAGTCTAGTTCGAGAGTTTCGCCAGTCTGGGGACAATGCACAATATACCTCAACGCGGGACGTCAGTGTAGATCTTATAAAGACCCCTACCATGAATTAGAGCTAGGTACATAGGTAGGTGCAAAACAAAAAATAAAAAAAACGGCATAATATGACCTAACCTACTTAAGTAGTTATTGTTATTTTTATATCCCGCATACTTGTAAACTTCGTACCGTAACGATGGATGGCGCCTGCGATTTTTTTACCGTAAACGAAACACTTATTTTATTTGATTTACCAATTAGGTTGAAAGCCTAACCAAGTAACTAGGGATCAATAATAACTATTAGTGTAAGATATGGCATTTCTGTGAAGGCTAATATTTATAGATCAGGAGACAACGGCAATAAATACCCGGCAATTTAGGTTAAAAAATGTTTTTTTGTAAACCTGTGTGTGACGACAACCAATGGTGCCGATTTATTGCATTTTCTTAAACCAGGTAACATAATTTGACTGCGCTAAAGTTATATCCCTCTCTCTTTTGAGTTGATGAAAAAGGAACGAAAACATGCTTAGTGCTGGCTGCCAAAGGTTAACCGAAACCGAACCAATGTGAGGAGATATAAACGGCTACCAACCGCTGTTTGTTCTGTCTGGGTGTAACATAAAAGTAAGTTTGCATTTATAAAAAAATGTTTATTTTTAGTATTCTATCAGTAACCTAGTTCCTATTAGTAGGTACGAATTTTGCTTAGTTTGGGACTAGAAGGCGTTGTGTGACATGTCCAATATTATTTATTACTTTTTAATCAAATCGGCAAATCCGACATCCGAGGTATCATCCATATTCGACAAATTAAGATTAGGTACTTTAGTCTAAAGTTTAGACTCTAAAGTTGGTATAATCCGACATACTTAAAGAGTAAGAGTTGGAAGCCTCTAAAGCAGAGGCTTCAACTCCCCGACTATAGTAACATATAATCTAAGCCTAGTCGCAGAATAAATAATAGTCTCTGGTTAGGTTAGGCGCACGCGATGACCATCCCCTTAATATCATTTAATTAAATTGATAGTTGACCTAGAAAGAGTAGTTGTATTTCATTCTAGCGAATGTCATGTCATGATTCCTAACGTCGATATAATATTCTCTCTCAGTGTAGACACTTTTGAATGAATGAATGAATGATTTAATTTTTTTTTTCAACAGTATAAACGTATGATTTCCAACAATGTTTCAGAAGCTTATCTATATTTGTTTTGTAATAGTTGCAAGAGCTTGCTTTGCTTTTGTCTTTCGTAACTAGTTCTTTATATAACTCAATTTGTTAATCAACTTTATTTTATATAGGTACTACAGGCTCGCTGCGCTGACTGCTCCCTTAACGTATCTTTCGCTGCCCGGCATAATGTCAATCGAAGTGGCTACAGATATTACGAAAACAAGAAGCCTTTGACGGCAAAAAACGCGCGGAAACTCGCTAATGTCACTATTTAGTCACAGAATACCTATTTTAGTATGAAAACAGTTCAGAAAACCTGTCGATTGCCCCCCAATACCTACGCTGTTGTATTTTGTATTATCTGTGGTACTTAAGTTAAAATGGCGTACAACAAGTCAAGTTATAATACACTTTCCGTTCATCGGTCGGAAGTTAAAAAATGTGCTTGAAGCTTGCCCGCGTTTAAATTTTAACCCAACACGGTCTGTCGTGGTGGCTTCCGTCAAATAACCCTGAATTTAGTAACAATCGAGTCACTAATTACTAGTCTCAATAGTCCAAACTGTAGCTATTAGCGAGTAGTGTTCTTACAGCCAAGTCAAGGTCGCCCGCCGCGAACGAATTTGTGACTGGATGGATAGTTAGGTAGGATACCTTAATGTACCACATAAAATTACTCATGTGCTCGACACAAGCCGATTGGATATTTTTCAGTATTCTTTTAGCGTCTTTGATGAGCGTTCTTGACTTATGAACAGTGAATAAAAACCGTCCCTTGGTAACTCGTTATAATACTCATTTATTCAATGAAAATCACAAGAATTGTATTACCTCGTATTATCTGCGGATTCTAAGAGTTCTTAGCTCTTAGAATCATCTAGCCACTAGGTGATTCTAAGTGCAAGTTTTTTGCGACCAGAAATAATGGCTTATTTAGGACCAAGCATATCAAGGGCTGGAAAAAGAAAAACAAATGAAATACGCCACCGGCCCTAGTAAATTGGGCATTGTCTTTTGTATTATCTCTAGCATCATTTAATAAATAAAATGAATAACAAGGATGGTAAAAGTTTATTCCTATGACTCCCGCTTAGATCTACCTACTTAGAAATCGTAGTAGGTACCTATTTGAGCAACGGCCCACACATAATGTCAATCAAAATATACAACAAACTTCCAATAGATATAAAAAACATACAGAAAGACTTCCTATTCGCTAAGACATTAAAATCATATCTAATTGACAAAACCTACTACGACATAAAGGACTACTTAGACTAGGAATATTAGGACATATTATTATTATTGGATAAAACCAAAACTTGACATTCTCTCTCACATACAAACCTAAATACACCTGCCTACTAAATCTACGAACTCTAAACTAATTACTAAATATAAGAAATAAATTACAACAAAGACAAAACTTGACACTAAACACTATTCGCACGCTTACATGAACACTTGAACAACAAACCTTAAAATATTTTCTATTAACTGACCCGTACATTATATAAAATATCCTAAATAAAATGACTACCTATTATGTAATACTAATTAACGATCTACTAGCTATCTATAAACCTCGGCCTGCCTTAATATTGCTATACCCTAAGCAGGGTCCATGAGACATATCTATTTACATCCATCACCAATGTAAAATTTACCTAAACCATGTGAAAGCAATAAATATATTGAGTATTGAGTATTGAGTATTTATTGACTTTGATCCTACCACTCTTTTGAATGTAAACACACACAGCTCTACTCATGTGTTTGTGTTTACTAAATCGATAACGTGCGATAAAATCGAGCCCTATCTACTAAATACAGGAGTGCCACCTACGCAGCCGCCGCCGCCGCCGGTATGTATCGGTTAGTAAAAGTACCTACTTACCTACAAAGAATATGTAATACGTAGTTCCTACGTAAGAAGAAGCGGGACTCCCATTATACCAAAATTAGACACTGAAAATCTCGTTTTGTATGAAACATGATTCAAATTTTGACCCCCGTTTCATACATTGTTCGTTTTTCGAAAGCACGAGTCTTGTTCGAGCTTACCTAGATATTATTATTATATAGTAGGTAAACGCCTTTATAAGATCGCACACATTCAACCTCAGTTTTTTTTTCTTTTTTCAAGTTTACATTCCTACCACAGGTAACATACCTACAGTAAGATACGGCACGCGCACCATTAGAAATGGTGTAGACCTCAGATTTCATATTAGGCCCGTATGCCGATAAAGAAATCGTTACTCAAGTATAGATTTGAGTAGATTTTCATACAAGAATCTATGCTTGAGTCTGGATTAGTGCTTGAGCAGTCAATCGGTACGGGCCGTAGACTTTCCCCAGCACTTGTACATTTTGAACATAGTACATACCTACCTACGTCTAAAGGCTTGCTATTGATTCCATATTTTTTCTCCCCAATTTTTATTACCTATAGCTAAGTCCGAGTAGGTACTTTATATCTTTTGTGTAATAAAAACAGACAATTTTATCAGCACATTCGACGCGCTTCGCTGATCGAGCTACGCCCACTCGTTTTTTAATTTAATTTTGACAATTGTGTCGATTCTGTTGTTGCATTTGTATCAACCTAATTTGACAGCGCCAAAATTATAGATGTCTTTGTCGTTGCGCTTTATGAAAAAGGGACAACATGTTTTCGATGCTGTCAAATTAGGTTATGTTAAACTATCGGCCGATATGGATGACGCGTTTTTTACAGTTATTCCTATTTAACTCCAGAACTACTGAACGGATTTTGATAAAAAAAAAATATGGGATCAATCTGGAAGTGTTTCAGATGTTTTTTTTTCAAATCGGTTCATAAATGACGGAGCTAAAAGAGGTAGGTACCTAACAAACATAAAGAAAACCGAATTGAGAAGTCGATTAAAAATAAAACGTGTGTGCCTACGTGTAACGCGAGTAGGTAAACTAAATATTCATGAATAGAAAACGTCCAATAAGACTGTCATTGCAATGAGTTATTTTTTTATGTAACTAAACAGTTGGTCCGGCAATAAGTCCAAAAACCGACGGCGTGTACCGAATAACGATAATATCTCAGTTCGTAGGCAGGTACTGGATTAAACTGGAATTATTCAAACAGAACTGGACGAGGACCTTGATGAGGACCGAAACAAGCGCCCAGAATTCAGTCGGAAATAAACTGTCATGGTTTATTTTAATAGAGAAAACGTTTGCAATACTGGAGATTAGAAATTAATTTAGAAAAAAGGTTTATGTGACGAAACGAGCAGATGATCTTATCCGATGTCGCCACAAAACACGTCCACTGAGAACGCGCCGTGTGAGGCATCACACTATGTTCACCACTTGTGTTAGGTAGGCTAAAGCTCAAGTGACTCCGGCACCCATACCCTTCAAACCGGAAGTGAACACAGCATTACTGCAGAAATGGCTACGGCGTTAGCACTCAACTAGACGAAACTTTTTACAAAGAAGCCCTAAATACAGAAAAAAACTTAAAGAAAAATAACAATTTTTGATTTTTGTACAACACTAAAAGATTTGAAAGTTTTTCAGTTGACCGGATGTAGAATAATGTTTTTTAATAAGTTGTGTGTGGCCTTGAAGCTTTGAAACGGAAGCTCCAATTTCACTATTTTGTTGTAAGAAAGCTAATAATAACATTGACACAGTTTTTAAAACTTTATTTATGTAAAAAACAGACAAAAACTATGACTTCTTTATTATTTATCATTTAAAAAAACACAAAGGTAACTAAAAACTTATTTTTTAAGTACCTACAGTAATAGCACTGAGGAAACCACAAGGTTTTTAAGGATAATGCTCTTAGTCTTAGCGTCGATGGCCTTACACTACATAAGTTGGTTAGATTACTATTCTTCCTCATTATTTCGTGGAATGCAAATTTAAGATAAATTTATTATTTATTGCACTAATCAAAGTTTGTACTAGCAGGAGTGCTAAACTGCTAAACAGTATATTCTACCAGCCAACCTTGCTAAGTGAATAATACAGATACTCTGTATATCGATTAACTATTTTGACTGAATTTCAACAGCTTAGAACCAACTTTTAAAAATAAAAGCTTACAGTGTGTTTAATATCAAAGAGGGTCTGATCACTAATGATGGTCAGTATAGTTGTAGGTAAAAATAAAATAAAAGCTTACAGTGTGTTTAATATCAAAGAGGGTCTGATCACTAATGATGGTCAGTATAGTTGTAGGTAGAAAAACTGTTGAATAAAAAAACAAAAGGCAGTCTAGACTAAACTAGCTAGACCTAGACGCAACCTTACCCATCTTGACATCCAAGACATTCCAAATTTAAACTGAAGACGTCATTGTAAACGCTGCTGGCTGGATGCCATACTCCGCCAGACGGCGTTTATGACATCTGTAAAAAGATGGCGCCGAAAATTGGCGCGAAGCAATACGCGCTCCGAAACTAAAAGTGGTCGTAAATAAATATCAAGAGTTCAGAAGTGGTATTTAGCTTAATTTTAGTGCGAATTGTGATCGTAAACATTTGGGATTGGTAGAAACAGATCATTATAATAACGTACTAGTAGAAATATTTCGAGAAAACAATGATAAAATTGAGAATCACACGTCATTAATTTCATGTTTCTTCCGGGTCGTCAGGCAGGCAGGTTGCAAAGTATCTACCTACCTTACCTACTCTTTAGTTTAGAGCAAATTGAAAGTCATACTCATAGCACAGCCATTGATTTTGTATGAAATTGAAAAACCTAGCGTGAATTCTTGTCTAGCTTTACTCAGAAGTCTAAATTAAGGTGAAATAAAGGTAATGGTGCAAAAATTTATGGAGATTGGGTCAGGTCAGGACTCATTATTTTTTTAAATTTGCAACGGAATTTCCTAATTCATCTGTTGTACTAAGTGCATACTTAAACGTGGTTTTAGGAAAAGTTTTTCAGTCTTATAAATTTCATTGCCAAAACACAGTACTTACAGCATTTATCTCGTAGAAAGTTGTCAAAATAATGCTCAAATTTCCAAACATTTTTGAGAAAATATATTTATTTTACTATGTGTTTATTTATTTAATAACTAGAACAGTGAGAAACCCATAACATTAATTATTATAAATACAAAAACACGAAGTTGTTATATAGGTAGGTACATAAAATTTACAAGCACAAGCTATTATGTTAAAACAATTTACTAATCTATATTGTCGGTAGTGTCACTGGCCTGCTCTGAGTCAATCAGTATTCAGTACTCAATGTAGACGACTGGAGTTACTGTAGGTAGGTATGTATATAAGGTCGACGCGAGGACAGCTTATTTGCTTGCCAAAACTATACCTACCACGGTGAGTTTTATTTTGTCTCTAGCAAAGATAAAAGGAGGAAAGTATCCTTCTTGTTACACCTCTACGAGTGTTGCTCTTTTCGGTATTTTATTTAGACTGTTGCTCTTTTCGGTATTTTATTTATCCCATTAGTCTTTGTCATTAGCAGGTGGGTTATTCTCGACCACAGTTTCAATCCGGATCCATAGATTTTGACAGAAGCAGTGTAATTTTTCAGTACAAAATGACACGAAATCTGTCAAAATCCGGATCTAATTTGGAACGGCGGTGGTCAAGAGTAGCCCTTCAGGTGGGTTACTCTCTTGGAAGAAAGATAAACAGTTACTCTCGACGACAGCTCCAATCCGGATCCGTAGGTTTTGACAGAAGTCGTGTCATTTTTCAGTACAAACTGAAACGAAATAGGTACTGATATTCGAAAAAAAAACATTTTTTGTCGTTCTAAATTCAAAATTACGCATGGTGCGCGACTGCGCCAGGGACTTTTATTTGTTTTGACCATCCCATGACAAGTCCATTGACCTCAATCAAGTCGAATGCGATCTGGCTCGCTCAATTGATATGGATTGCTGTTTTTCTAATTTGTTTTTGTCAATGTTGTTTCAAAACGAGTTCCAGAATTCGAATGTTATTTATGGCAAACCCTCATTAATAAGCTGATTGTTTATGCCCAAAGTTTAAAGCGAATCGATTTAGGTAACTTAGCGTAGATAGACACGTCAAGCATGTTGAGTTTTAATTAACTTAAAATCCGCGAAATAATCAAAGAACAATCTAACTTAAATTGAGCTTTAAAAACTCTGGCACATTTTGACAGAAAACAAAAAACTTATATTTATTCTGTGTCCGTACATAGCTACCATACATACCACAGATCATATAATATACTGCCTATCAATATGTTCAGTTTTGACACCTGTCATTATCACGTTGACGCATTCGCGCGTCATTCTGTCTTGTCACCTAATATAGGTCACGCAGGTCACTGAACCCCTATTGGTCAAATACAGGGTTCATTCACATAAAAAAAAAACTGTAACGGAAATATTTCGTAATTAACGTTTCTATCTAAAACCAGTATCATATTGAGACTCTAGTCAAAAATATATCGTTGTCGTGTCGAGTATTTTAACGTTTTTAACATTGACCCCCGTGTCAGAGAGTTGTAATTAAATCTCTCGTGAGATATGTCGTTTTTCGTGTCGATTACAACAATAGAATCACCACAAAACTAGCATCCTAGTTAGCCTTCCTGTGCATTCAGATAGTGTGTAGTTGAGTGAGCCTACGTAGAAGCCCTAGCCAGTGTTAAGCGTAGCGGTTGCGGAACCCTGAAGATTTTGACGGAGAAAGCTAGCTAGTCAGTATCTTGACGATCTTACGGACCTGCCTACCCAAACGTGTGGCAGACGCTTCAGGAGAGCCCTCCAGGATATCGAGGTACGTGGGACACTTTTATTGCACCCTGTATTCACAGCTGTTACTGGTTTGTCAGGATCTAGTTTGTGGTTTGTCGTATCGTTTTTGTATTTGCATTTTAATTTTATCGTTTAGTTTTATACAGTCCACTTAATCGTACACTATACTATACATATGCAATATACTATTTGGTTACAATCACCTATCGAGGGCCATGAGTTAGTCTGCTTTAGGCAGGGAGCGCTATTCCACAAAATGGCCATTTACTTAATTTTACAGAATTCAATTTCGGGAACTTATTTCGTGCATTCCTACGAAAACTCTGAAGGAAGTTTACGACGAAGGATTTAAGCTATGAGTTATTTGTTAGTCAGCGTCGTTATTTTTAATTTTCATGATTTATTCACATGACCACATCGCAGAGTTTAAACCACAGAGTAAGTATAAGTGTTATATTTATAGGAAACAAAAAGGTATTATATCACTACAGTAACGTGCTGTAAGATATAATTAGCATTATTTATTTTATTTCAATCATCTATTTATCTATTTTGAAGAGCTATAATAATTTTGTGACTTTAGAAATAGACATAATAGTGTGGATTCTAAACTAACCTAATTTTACAGCACTAAGGCCCGTATTCCGTAGCCTCACTCAAGCACTGATCCGTACTCAAGCATATATTTTTGTATGAAAATCTCTACTCATATCTATGCTTGAGTAACGATTTCTGTCTCGGAATACGGGCCTAAAAATACCGTCCCTTTTTCATAAACTGAAATGATAATTTTAGAGCTGTCAAAATATGTTACTGTAAAAAAATGCACTAACAGAATCGACACCATTGTCATGATTAGTGTCAAGGTTGAGAGTGAGACAAATAAAATCGTGACCATGTAACAAAAAAATCGCGTGATTTATGTGTTATATAAAATGACTGAAATATTGCTATTTTAAGATCGAACTAAATAATGAATAGGTACTATATTATACCCTCCTTTTTACTTCGATGTAGTCGGGTAAAAACAAAAGATCCTACCTAAAGCTTGAAAATATGCTCTAGTTTTCAAATTGCAACGAAACTCAACTTTTTTGAGAACTCACAATGAAAATCTTAGGTACCTATAAATAACTATTTTATTTATACGCACCACTGTATTTTTATGGTTCATTCCAGTTTTCCCCTGCGTGGGGGATTTCAGGAACTTTGGTCCAATAATCCCCTTAGCGACCCCTGCGACTGCCGGCAGAGGTAAATATTTATGAATGCAAAAAAATATCTTCCAGTCTTGCTATGGCCATTATAAACGTACAAAAAGAGATGAATAGGCCAATAAAATGTTCAAATAACGAGGGTAAAGATAGACTGGTAGGTATTTTTACTGACCAATACATTATTATTCTTTGCCAGTTACTCTGTTGCTTTGCCAAGTGGAGGAACGTCATCGAGGTGGTTGGGCGTCACAGATGACGTGACTAATTCATTTTCACGATGTCTTGAGTCATAAAATAATTTGTACATTATCTTATGTTGGCATCATTGTTCCCACCTACATATTTTAATACAGCTATATACTTTAGTTTACACCACAGAAAAAAAAAACTAGTGCGTGGAGTCCCTACGCGCGGAAGAAGTTATACTTCGAGTACCTCGCATTCACTCTCGCTCTGTGTTTAATGTGAAATTAATTTAGTATTTATTTTTATGTACTTAACCACTATGCAGTACCTACTAAATGTTCACTTCAAAATTAAAAGTAAAAAGTTGCAAAAAGTATAGGTAATGTCGGTTTGGATTTGAACTCGTATTCCATTGTCGGTCTGACTGCAGTCCGACGTATCACCGTTCCGCCAACAGAGCTCGCTCCGGATGGTTGAAATTTACGGCTATGTTTCTTTTTCTTTTGTTTGACGCTGTCAGTTGGAAGTAGTATAACTTCAAAAACATGGGCGGTCAAATGCTGAACACTGCCATCTATTAACGATAGTTAGCAGCTAGTCTCTGTCTCTTTCTATTCCCTCGAATAGAAAGAGACAGAGACTATGTCCTCCGTATAACGCAACCTGGTTGGAAGTCGCATTAGAAGTATAACTTCAAAAAAGTTAAGTTACGCGTGGTTTGACAAACTAGAGGATTTCAAAGTAAACGTAATTGATCAAAAACGGGCCAAAAATACACGAGTACCTACATATTTGGTTCTAAAAATGCATTTAATAACTGTGATACAATCCCCTACGCAGGGGATTTCTGGAATGAGCCACAGAAACTATGGCCAAAAGTAAATAAATAACCATAGCTTTTGAAATAACAGTGTCGTTCTAAAAATGCGTTCAATAATTATGCATTTATGGTTTTCCGCCTTGGCCAATGGTTCCATTGACCATAACAATACTAGGAACCGAACAATAGGCTATCCGAATGGAACCTTCATGAGGAAGTTAGGTCTGATTTCAGAATTTATAGTGTTCCTATCCTACCTATTATCGTTTTCCCTGGAAAGATTTCCCAGAGCTTTGAAAATTTGTGGTAGGTATTACCTATAGATTTTGATGTGTTCTTATTTGAACTTGCCACCTCGTAGTTTTTACGGAAGCTTCGTCGCCATCTTGTAAAAATGGCCACCAAAAACGGATTCTTGATAATAACAGTCTCTGTTAACACCTAATACCTCATTGTCAAAAAATAAATTGTATATGGATTAAACTAAACGACAGTTACTTTATAACTTATAGTAGAATCAATTTCTAAAGTTCCCAGATAATTTTCCACGCAAAGCAAAACCAAATGTCTGGGAATATAATTTTTTTAACATATTCTCCTACGAATTTGCATAAAATTTGTCGTGCAAAATCATTGCACAAAGTTTATTTTTGAAAGTAACGAAACAACAGTTACTGTTCTACGTTTCTCTACTCTCAATAAACGTGATTTTATCGTCTAGCAATACGTCTGGTGTGATGTCGGAATCTTTACCACATCATCATTAGCAGCTTGAATATGACCAGTACTGAATAGCGCTTTATTATCTTAACCCCTTGTAAGCCATGTCTAACCACAGATTAATTTAGTTAAGTAATCAGTTTTACAATGCCTTACATGAATATCATCTAACTAGGCATTGGGTAACTATTCCTGCCATCAGAAAGAAATCTAATGGCGGGAATAGGTAGGTAATAGGCAAAGAGAAAAAAAAACTTTAAGAAGGCACTACTTGCACCGTGTATCTACAATGGCGACATTAACCGAATCGTCACTAAGTCAAATTGACACACGAGTAGAGCTACTTATTAGTAATAAAAAAATAATTAAAGTACAGTCAGCTGCACTAGCATGTGTACAATTCGTAATTTTCAATGTAGGGCCGCAGCATTGTTATGGACTTTGACGGTCCCAATACTAAATAAATAAGTAAAACTATCAACTGTATTCATATATTTTTTAGGTTTTATCCTGTAAATGTCTATTGCAATACGGTGACACTAGTTTGAAAGTTACGAATCGTATTCATTTTAGTGCAGCTGACTGTACTATAATTATTTTTTTATGAATACTAATAAGTAGCTCTACCCGTGTGTCAATTTAATGTCGCCGTTGTAGATATACGGTGTATGCGAATTGGGCTACCTATTTACAGTTCATAGAATGATGAATCAGGAAAATTGTGATGAATTAGGTATACAGCGGATGAGTCATGAGTGTCTGGTCGCAAAAATCTACCTACTCAATAACTGCAGATAAATCAGGCCAAAAACAAAATGGTTTTGTTCACGCAAAATATTTGTAGGAACTACTGAAACTTTAAAATAACACGGAGTTCCTGTCAGTCCACCGTCTGGCGAGCCGTCAAACGCTTATAGTAAAAAAATTGTGAATGAAGGCTGGGTAAATAAAAGTGGGTTAAACTGTTTGTTTTGAGAAAAATATACATGTGTTCTATGTATTACACTTAAAAAAAAAAGAAATACAAATGTATTTTATTCAAAACTCCAGGGTCAGATATTGTCGATATTGATGTCCTCTCGCAGAAAGGATCATAGACCACTCTCCAATACAGATTTGCCCTTTCTCCTTTGATCCATTATTATGATTGATGATTTTTGTTTAAGTTTATTCGACAAAGAAGTGTTTTTAAACAAATCCGCTATCAGCTTATGACGCAAATCAAAGACTATTTTACCCGCAATCTTACCGAAGTCAAATCAATCGCTATCCGACATCTATCCTATCTACCTACTGATAGTAGTTGTACAAATAACCCAAACGTATTAAACTTATGTAACACAAAATACCTACACGTCTAAAATTCGTAAGTGGCGAATGTTGCAAACGCAAGATAGGTAGGTATACCTACCTACCTTGTGGTAATTCAGAGAACCATTGAATTACTGTCTACCTACCTATGTCGTAATCGTAACGTAACATAGGTAGGTGAGGTGTACGGCAACGTATTTATTTTTCTTGGCGGGTTGAAAATGGCTATGAATTTTACTGAATATATAATAAATAAATATTCGTGGGCATATTACACAACGCTGTCTAGTCCCAAACTAACGTAGTAAGAAGTAAATTAGACATTTAAATCATGGTTAAGGTAGGTATCCAAATTAACATAAACAATTTGTGAACAAAATCAGCGCATCGGCGCTTACGCCGTTCTCGGGCACATGATTATCAAATTAAATGAGGTTGAATGAAACTTACCGTTCTGTGCTCCGCGCGGTGACGTCATCCACGTCTAAATATAACCGCTCTCCTTGAGGATGCCATACTCCCGCACTTTTAGCACAGAAAAACAGCCTGTTCTCATTATTAGGCACTTCAACAACACCATTCTTCGGCACAAAGTCCGGCAAACACGGCCCACCCGGCGCATACGTCAACGACCACTCGTCGAAATCTCCTCTCACGTCTAACTTGTACGCACATTTTAGAGTATCACACGTAACATTGTTGACGAGCACGGACAATATCCATGGAGGCGACACCGCACTTGTATTCACTATTAAAAATAAAAGCAGAAATAAACCGCTAGTCCGTAATTGAGAATGCACTGTCGCCATGTCGAATGCCGGAGTCAGAATGAGTCAGTCAGTGAAACAGTCAACAGACGATCGCGAGTGTCTGTTGCTCGGCCTGAAGTTAGCCGTACAAGAGGCGTTCTGAGTTCACGCACAGTTTTATATTTTGTTGTACGAAGGACATTTTCTGATAAGGCTTGGAGTGCTAGATAAGTTTGGGTTCAGTATAGCACATCGAAACACCGCTACGTAGCGGACCACGACGTGTCCAGTTGATTGCATACTCGCTAGTTATTTCTCACTCCTTTATTTGCATCTGTATTTATATGGACATTATGGACTTATGCTCATTGCGGCCGAGATTTAACTCTAAAGATGACGTCAGAAACGTTTTCGGAAGTGACGTCATCTAAAATCTCTGCCGAACTGAGCATAAGAGCCCCAGGGTTTTACCTTTCTACATTTAGGTATTTAATGGCCAACCATATTTCCTTAAAGCCAGTTCATTGACTATTCGAAACTTCTATGGTGATGGTACCTACTTCGTCTGTCGAGGCTAGAACTCTGTTACAAAATTTTCTGGTAGCCTAACTCAGTATAAGTGCAAATTTTAATGAAGCGCTTCCGTGTTTCGGAGGGTTAAACTGTCGGTCCCGGCTCTAGCAGTCGTTAAGCCACGACGACGGAGGCCTTAAGGCGGCAAAAACTCCGTCACCAGAGTTGGCCATTAACTTAGACGTACTTTTTTAGTATACCTCTGTTTTTTGTTGATGTGTTATCTATTCAGAACCTGTGGTAATAAGACTTGGTCACACACTTGTCACAAATTTTATTTATCTGCTATAAAACCATAATAGATGTTTGTTAATACATAGTTGAAAGTTACATAATTATTAATCTTTGTTAATTTATTTTTAGACTTGATTTAATAAATCTGATAAGTTTATTATTATTCTAAATGAGCGCTTCTTTTAATTGGGCACGACTTATTAAATACACATAATATTTAACGATAAGTACAGTCAATGGTAGAATTGATCTCTTATAAAGAATTTTGAAATTGTTTAGTTCCTTAGTGCTACTTTTCACATAAGTTTTACTTACTTTTACATACTTAGCTGAAAAATGAACACGAAAATTTGTACTAATATTATAAAGATCAAAGATTTAATTGTTTGTTTGCATTGAATAGGCTCCGAAACTACTGGACCGATTTGAACAATTCTTTCACCGTTGAGTAGCTACACTATCCCCGAGTGACAGGCTATATTATAATTTCCAAAAAAATTGAGATCCTAACTAAAACTCTAATAATGTACCCAAGGTGTACAAAAGCCGGGACAGGCCGCTACATATACTTCTGCTGACTGTACTTTTTAGTAGATGCCTATCTTAGCTTTTTAAAACAAAACACAAATATAAAAAGCAGTATTCATTTATTTATAACTAGATATATCATTAGGGGATATTCGCAAGATAATCTTTAACATGTGCTGGGTCGAGCCGACGGAAGCCGGCTGCATCGCATATACCAACCTCAATGTTGTCACACGACATTTGGCCTTCGAACCCTTCCTTTAGAGTCAGAATTGCTGTGTGGACGGCATCATCGAGTTCCAGGTCTTCTGTGTACCTGTGGAGTATATTTAAGGTAATGTTACACATGCTAATTATAACATGCTACTCATATTGAGCATGCTAATTAGCACGCTTTTTAGCATGCTACTTTCTAGCATGTGTAACAGTACCATTAGGTTAGAATCTAACCCATGAGAATAAATGAAACAGGATAGGTTACAGGCTTCACGGGCGTAAAGCGTACAAATGATGTTGAGTTCACACTCAGCCGCAGTCGGCAGAGAAGTGGGCATGAGCATAGTCTAAACAAGATCATGCCTCTGTCCCCGGCATGTTCATGTCCTCGCTCCTTAAAGAATAAAAGCGATATTGCTGTGGCAATAAGTTCGGAATTAATGCCGGCAGGGGAATGAGCTGAGTATAAACGCGGTATGAGATTACAGTGGGCCTAAGATGCGCACCGCGAGATATTTGTCATGTTGTTCTGTCAAAATGTAAGCATTTTGTACCACTTTAAGAACTATTGCATTATCTGTGGTAATGTTGTCGAGAAACCGCGCCTTTGAATTTTCAACTTTTGACATTTCTGCATGACTATTATCTCGTCCTCAGAGAGGTACGACGACTAAGAAGTGTCAAAAGTGTACATTATGGCGCGTTTTGTCGACACCATTAGGTACCACAGATAATGCAATAGTTCCTAAACTGGTACAAAATGCTTACATTTTGACAGAACGACATGACAAATATCTCGCGGTGCGCATCTTAGGCCCGCTGGCACTTGGTTCTTAGTCGCAATCGGGCGGTGTAGCACAAGAAATAGATCTAGTACGTACCTACGGAATTCGGTCGAAAGCTTTCACAAGAAGATACTAATACAGAATACCTAATGTACTGACCTACTAATATTTTAGCAAAAGAGAAAATTATAAAAATCAAACCTTGTTAGTGTAAGATCTAAAATGTAACCCCTGACTGTTCATTTCATATATATCAGTTTGTAGAAAAAAAATATATAATGTCACTATTTTGCTTCACCGTTTGAGGACACCACAACAAATAAACCACGAAATTCTTTGGTAAACAAGATGCAACCGTATTTCATAAAAAAATATGGTAGAAATTAAAAAAATATTGAAATAAAATTAAAAATAATGCTGTTCCCATCGGGTAGTAGAAGAAACCATCACATAATATGCATCACGGGATTGGTTATTGGAGAATGTATGACGCTCCATCCCAAGAAACAATCTGATTATGTGTCAAAAATATTTTATTTAAATAAAATCTCACTGATCACTTTCAATCGTCATTATGTTTTGTATGATTACGTAAGATTACATTTTTTTTATTGGATGAGTTGGAGCTAGTTCGTCCCAAGCTTGTTTGTCTTCTAAATAATAGAATATTTTATGGTATGCTTTTAAAAGAAGTCTTCGTTTTATTACTTTTTTGAACTTGCCAATCGACAACTGAGACACATCACTTGGGAACTATGGACGTGCATAAATATTAAGTATTCATACCTCTTCTCCAAGAATGTCTTGCCATTGTTAAAGTTCTTGCCCATAGCGGTTGCTTTCCATGCAAAGTAAGCTCCGGATGGATCACACTGGAACAGGTACGGACGGTCTCCGTCCCAGCCACAGATCAGTAGAGACACACCGAACGGACGCACACCACTGGAATTATAAAATACATTAACCATTGTGTTTTACAAAGTTATTTGAACTGTGACTGCTATAAAAATCAGAATAAAAATAATAGATAGTAGTGAATATTTTTGCCATCTAGACCTAATCAAAGATTTATGTGTAGTCAGCCTTACTCTTCCTAGGAACTTCCTTGAGGCTTACCGGGTTGGAACCGAAGCGCTCGTTGCGTAGCTTACTTAGCCAATCTTAACCGATAATCTAAGTTAATCATCGTTCTGTGTGGTCGCTATTTGGATGGGTGACAGGTAGTGGCATTTACATCTGAGCGCTTCCATGCTTCGGAGGGCACGTTAAACTGTCGGTTCCAGCTCTAGCAGTCGTTAAGCCACGACGGAAGCCTTAAGGCGGCCTAAAAACTCCGTCACCAGAGTTGGCCACTAGCTCATACGAGCTTGCTTACCGGGTTGGAAGTCAGGAGAACAGAATAGCAGAATAGCTCTTACACGTTGGACACCAAAAATTTGTGAACCAAATATGACTCTTAATAATTGTTTCACTCATACCCGGAAATGTAATAAAATGTAAAGGTATAAGTATTCTATCAGCAATCTAGTTTCCATAGTACAAGCTTTGCTTAGTTTGGGACTAGAGAGTGTTGTGTGATATGTTCAAGAATATTTATTATTCTTATGTATGGATGGATGCCTGGATCATCACCCCTTGGCAACACTACCACCACATTGCCTTTAAAATAAATAACAGATAAAAGAATTCAGGCTGATAGTAATATCTCACCCGGATTGTGTGTACTCCTGCATAACAGTAGCTACTCGCTGCACGAGCTGAGCTGTCGGGATCGGTTCGTGATACATCAGATAGTACTGCTCAGCCATCTTACGGGCCTGCGTGACTAGGAGACGGTAGTCTGGACCCATTCCCGAGTACACCATACCTGGAACATTTAATATTATTTTATTGCTAGTGTGCTTTCTTTCTCAAGTGCTACTTTTCTTGAGACAGCATAACATTATCAAAGAATCTCTTCAAAATGTCATGACTCAAAGTTGTTGGATTGATAGATTGACTTGCTGAGTTTTATACATGTCCGTTAATATTTACCAATATGCCCGGTGATCATTTCAACTTTATTGACACTGTGCTCATCGTAGAGAATACTCTTGTGCTTGTTTTCTGTAGCAATGACGACTCCATTGGATGCTGGAAACCAATCAAACTACTTTACAGAATTCTAAATGTAAATGACAATGCATTTTCATCACTTTTACACAGTTATAGGTTCGGAAATTACTGCGGTTGCGAGTATAGGCCAGTTATGTGGAGTTTACAAAGCTGAACTAAGTTTCAAGATGAGTAGGTATCAGAAAATTGCAGGAGAAAACAGGACGCTAAGTTAACCTCCAAGAATAGCAATTACTAACCTTTGATGCCAACGGAGGTACCGCCAGCGGCTACAGCAGCTAACGCATATTCAATTTGGACCAACTTTCCTGAAGGACTGTGGAAAAACACGTAAATTCATAAAAGTTTCACGGAAAGTGTACCGAAAAGTTCAACGCTCTGTAACATCCTATTTACACATGAGAACACTGAGTAAAGCATATCAACATTGAGGGACACCATTTTAGAAATAGAATTTATTATAATATACACTGAAAAAGGCGTAATTTTATTTATTTTACCTAAAAGTTGTAAGAGAAAAACTGTATCGTTCTGACGCCATGATTACAAAGCAAAATGTCAAATATTTTTGCGCCGTCATGTTGTCAGCAGTGATAGCGAAACGTCAAGCCAACTTCATGTGGGGTCCTACTACCGTGTAGCAGTTTTCGGATTCAACCGGTTAAATCAGCTATTGGCAACACTAAAGGTTAGACCGCACTAGCGCGGAACTGCACTGCAGCGGAGCGTCGCGTCAGTTAGCTTCTATATTCTTTCCAAGTAAATGTACTAGCCATACCGCACTAAGCGGCAACGGAACTGCACTGCACCGGAGCGTCGCGACAGAGTTGGGCAACTTGGCAAAGTTGACGCGCTCGCGACGCGCAGTGCCGCTGCCGCTAAGTGCGTTATAGTAAGCGGCGCGTCCGCGACAGTTGCGAGGCATTCATCTATATTATACTAGCTATAGCGCCCGCGGCTTTGCCCGCGTGGTAAGTACTCAGTAATAAAGCAACACATAAACTATGCTTCCCGTTGACTTTATAGCGAGATCTTAAGTAGGTACCTACTACCTACTTACCTACCTACCCACTTACCTACCTACCCACTTAGCTACTTCTTTAAATGTGGCTTCAGAGGCTGGTATTTTTTACCTAGGTACGCTATCTCCATTCCTACTTACACCTTTCGTAGATATTTTATTTTTTTGTAAGGACATGCTAGGTACCTACCTAAGCTTGAAACAAACCAATTTTTCCATACAAACTGTAACAACTAATAGCACAGCGAATTAGCGTTGAGCTAGTTTTTTTAAATACAGTTCTTATTTATTTAGTTTAATGAATATAGGTACATGCCAATTTTGGTATTTTTAACTTCAAGGAATACGATTTTGCATACTAACGTTTAGGCCCAGTTTGACCCAGTCAGGGGTTAAATTTAAAATCCTAGCGGGTGCCTATGCCATGTAAAGAAAGTACATTCCAAATTTTAGCCCTAGCTTTAGCGGTCTGGCCTGGAATGTGATAGGTAAGTCAGGTCCCTCTTCTTTTATATATATATACCGTTCACACCAATTTCATCCATCGCGTTCAGTGGTTGCCAACCGACTGAGAGATAAAATGCCGCGCTGCTGCAGTTCTAGTGCGTTATACCGAGCTACATTGAAAATGACGCGACGACGCTCCGCTGCAGTGCAGTTCCGCCCTAGTGCGGTCTAACCTTAAATATGTAAAAAAAAAAATTTGTCTATGCCCAAGCTTACCCTGATTGGTCGGTTTCAGCCAATAAGGAAGCGAAATTCCCGCTCGATATTTGATTGACATAGTAATTCTGTGCTATTTATAATTTTAGTGTTTTCACGCTGAAAACCTGAAAGAAAACATAGTGCGATATGTTAGGAGCCCTCCGTGGAGTTTCTCCTGCTTCTGAAGCCATGTCTGACGAAACTCTGGATCGTAACCGCGCTGAAAAAGCTCTTATTACAAAAACACCCACCCACAGCCAACACAAGACTGGAATCAAGAATTATTCTGATAAAAATGGAAATGATGTGACTAAAGCGGTCCATAAAGGGAGGAAAACATTTGCTTTCTGGACGCTTGTGTGTTTACTGCTGGTTCTAGCTGTTGGGAACCTGATTTTGACCTTCACTATTCTCGCGGTGTTGAGGCTTGGTCATGGTAGGTATCCTTAGGTTCAGTAGTTCCTATACCTAATGCAGGTAGGTATGTGGATGTAGAATAAAGGGAATTTTTTTCTACTGATGTATTAAGCTGGACTTTTCACTGTCCTGTAGAAGGTTCAGCCACCTACCTAGGTAGGTTAAACTAAACAGTTAAAAGTACCTCCTACTAACAAGTACTTAGGGGCACCATGTTTAGTTTAGTTAAACATAAATCATATCTTTAGTTTAATTCCTAAATCGAATGAAAGAAATAACCATTACAAGAGGTTTTCCTTAAAGACTAAGACTACAGTATGGAAGTCATCATAAAGAGAGTTTTAGTAACATGCTTATGACCTCTGGTATTGCAGGTGTCTATACACTGGTCACCAAATCCCAACAGGTGGGCTGGACACGTGCCCTCTTACTCAGTACAGTACCTAGTTGTTATAAAACTCAAGTTCTAGACAGACCCTAAACTATCCATCATATTTTCAGGTCTAGAAAGCATGGAGTTCCTTCCAGAACACAATGCTATTAAATTCTTTGGGAACACAGATCTGGATCACCTCTACAAGCGGGACGGTCTGCTCGAGAGCTTCAGAGATGAACCGATGGCTGTCACCAGTGATAACGGTTCTGTGGTGTTCAATCTGCAAACCCGGTGAGTTATTGTTAATGTCTGCGAATGGGCTGTGTTAGGTAGTGCAATGGTCCAGGTAGATACTACTTTATACCTATTTAGTGGAGTTAGTAGACAGCTTAGGTTTTTAATTCCAGGAAAATCAATAAGATGTTTATAGTATCCTAAAAGTTAGATAGATAAATAAATACTTATTTAACATTTGTGTGGCAAAACATAGATGTTGTTTCTGTGTCTGGGTGTCTATGTGTTATAAGTATGTATTTACAAAAAAAAGTATATATGTATTCTATCAGCCATCTAGTTCCCATAGTACAAGCTTTGCTTAGTTTGGGACTAGAAGGCGTTGTGTTAAATGTCTGTGAATATTTATTATATTATTTATTATTTTTTTATTTTACACAAAGAGAAATTACAGATATACAGGATATAATATAAAACAGACAGTAGAATGGGCGGCCTTATCGCTAAAAGCGATCTCTTAAAACTTATTATTCAGCATGACTCAAAATCTATTTTTATTTCACATAGGTATTATTACTTAGCCATTTATTTTGGTTTTTTTTTTATTTACACAAGAAGTACCTACCTAGTGCTAGGACTTAATGCTAAGAACATTGTCTACCACCTTGGGCGTGCAAAAAGATGATGTGGCGTGTTTTTATACATAGCATTAATTTATTTATTAAGTTTTATACTAATAATTTTTTAGATACTAAACTAGAAATAACAAAATTCTATTTTTTTTTATATATTTTCAGCCTGTCGAGATCTGATACTCGCATGACAGTGAACACATCAGGGGTTTTCATTCGAGGAGTCAATTCCTTAGAGCTCCGTGACCCTTCCACTGGAGAAGTAAGCTAAGATCCTTACTAATGGCTAAAACTAATAACCAACTTTCGGTATAGGATGGATAGGAATCCTGCATCAAACAAAGCCAATTAAATAAAATTTAAATTATAATTGATATTTATATGAAGGTTAGCAATAGAAATATCTTATTTATTTAAATACTTTATTGCATAAAATTATAAATTTGTTACAAAGGGTGGACTTAATGCTGAAAGCATTGTCTGCCAGCCAACCCAAACGTGGTGGTGTAATGAGGAGGTTGGTAGGTACTTATCCTACTAACATGTGAAAGTTTGTATGGATGTATGTTTGTTACTCTTTCACGCAAAAACTACAAATCCGATTTGGTTGAAACTTGGAGTATACAAGGTGTAACATAATTACCCTATAAGCCCGAAGGGGGCGTAATCAGACCGACCACTTAAGTGTTTGGACATGTGTAAAGGGTGAATAAATCATAATTGAAATTTTCACACAAAAGTACAACATTTATTATTTTAGAAATTTGCGACAACCCTAAGTGTTTGGTTACTACTTTCGTAAACCTGTACACACGCATACACACGTAGGTACCATCCTACTGCGTCGTACACACACGCTAGCTGTGTGTAGGTACATTTTAAGTAAAAGTTACGAGCTCATTTCATGAATGAAAAACTTCAAAATCTCAAAAGTCGTAGAACAAACACTGTTCGCCATGACCTGTAGAATACCCCACCTTGGGACTTGTAGGGTAATTATGTTACACCGTGTATAGTTACATATTGTCATGGGTACCCACCTAACCTAGGCTACTTTTCATCCCGGAAAATCAACCGTATCCAACGGGACGCGAACGAAGTCGCGGGAGGAAGCTAGTCTTATATAAATAGCGAATCAAGGCAAACGTCCACATTCCCGCATCGCACGCATCGGACGCATCGTACGCAACGGATTTTAGTTTGCCTTGTATAAAAACTCGTCCGTACGGTGCGGATCAGTGGACGCAGTTGTATGAGTTTTTATACAAGGCAAACTAAAATCCGTTGCGTGCGATGCGTCCAATGCGTGCGATGCGTCCGATGCGTGCGATGCGTGCGATGCGGGCCTGTGGACGCTTGCCATATATGTATGGGTTTTTGTATTTAGGTGGTGTTTAGTACTGCTGCGCGCTGTTCTATGCCCGATGCTGTCACTAATCTATACGCCAGGGTGAGTGACGTCATTTATTTAGAATTTGTAAATGAATTTGAGGTAGGTTTTTGTATCAACCCTTGTATACGTGGAGCTATACTGGGATTAATTAGTATTCCAGGGCCTCTACTGTGAATAATGATTACCGAAGATTCGGTAGTGACGTTTGTGCTACAATGCGCAGTAACGCTGTGACTTCGAAAGAGCCTAGACAATCGTTCGAGGCGACCGCGCAGTGTAACACAAACGTCACTACCGAATCTTCGGAAATCAACATACGCAGTAGAGGCCCAGTACCTATAATTAGTCATAAGCAAAAAATCTTGAGATAAACTCATGACTATTAATCATTATTTTTTTTATATGATGTATGGTATGCGTGTTTTTTTTTCATTTATTGTTTTAAAAATACATAATAACTTATTTTGTACTATAGCACTAAGGAAACCACAAGGTTTATAGGAATAATGCTACATGAGTCTTAGCGTCGATAGCCATTAGGTATAGGTATAGCAACTAGGTTAGATAGGTATGGGTAGGTAGCTGTAAGTAGGATCTATAGCAAGTGTATCAGACTTTAATCGGTCTGTTCCCACTAGTTAATTGCTTGTTCTACTGATAGAACTAACTGGAATTGTTTGTCCCAGTAGTTATGTACATAGATTTCAGATTTTCATAAAATTTAACTAATGGGAAAAACCGGTTCCAGCGAATTTATACAAACTCTTTTCTAATTCTACCAGCAAATTTCAACAAAACGTATCACAGCACCTGTCGACGAGGATCTGACCATCCACTCTGATTCTTCCACCTTCCTCCGAGGAGCTGAAGGTACGCACATGGAGTCTAAGGAGTTGTTCTGGACAGCGGACCAAGATATCTACATCAAATCTATTAATGGCTCTGTGGTGCTCAGTGGAAAGGAAGGCGTTTATATCGATGTTAGGTAAAATGTATTACCTTTTATAGTAGGTAATAATAATATTATTTTCTCAAACATGCTTGGAAATTAAAGCATTATTTTGACAACTTTCTTCGAGATAAATCGAAAACGAAGTACTGGCCAAACACATGCGAGCAGCGGCCGGCAATAAATGTATGAAAATCCATTGCCAGCGTGTTTAGCGGCCATATAAATTACATACAAAACTCATTACTTGTCGTGTTATTTAAAAATGGAACGATCTTTTACTCCATAACATGGCAACCAAGGAGGTAACTTATCAAAGGTTTTATTCAAATTTCGAACAGGTGGGTTACACTCGACCACAGTTCCAATCCGGATTCACGGAATTTGACAGATCTCGTGTCATTTTGTACTGAAAAATGGCAGGTCTTCTGTCAAAATCTATGGATCCGGATTGGAACTGTGTTCGAGAGTAACCCACCAGGCTTTCAAATAGAAAGCTGATTATTGAAAAAAAAAACAAATGAACACTGTAACTTCGTTGTTCGTTATTGGTTTTGAAAGGTAATTGTATTTTCAACTAAAAAGTTTTGCCTAGGTACTTTGTTTTAATTTCCGTGCATTATTTGAGAAATGAGGCAATGAGGGACTCACGTATGTGTGCCTATATGTGTTCTTCCCTCATTGCCTCTGTTGCGGGCCGCTGCCGTAATGTACTATTGTACAAGCTTGGCTTGGTTTGGTGCACTTTGGCGCTAGATGGAGCTGTAGAATATTCCTCCTTGTATCTACATGCGCCTTCTGTTTAGGGAGTAAACTGAACTACTCCAAACATTTTTGGCAAAAAGGTGTAGAATTTTGTATGGAAGTTTATTTGTTTCTTGCGCTCACTCTTTTTAGATTGAAATTCACATTCATTTATTTTTTTCGTGTGCATTTATATAGTTTGCTTACTATACGTTTCCACTGCAAAACATTCGGGTAACTTCCATTTGTTCTATAGGACTGTTTTTATCCCTGTAGTTCCATGGACTATTGAAACTAGCCCATTATGGCTAGTTTTCGTTTCAATAGTCCTACCCAAATGGAAGTTACCAGATATTAGGGATAAAAAAAGTTTTAACAGTTCTAGACGTAACAGTTCTATAGAACAAATGGGAGTTACCCGAACATTCACATTAAAACATGCACAACTCTGTGAAGATATCGATTTCCATTTCCACTGCCACACCTTGTGCATGTTTGACATTTTGAATCTTGTGCAAATGGTTTTAATGATTCTCTTGATTGTAAAAACAAATCGTTTGTAAGGATTGTGTTGTGAAGGTTTTTAGTCGAAACACGCAATAATTGAAAAAGTTGTTCAAATTGATACTAGGTACTTTAACCGAACTTAATTTTTTCTATTTTTTTATCTTTTTTTCAGATATTTACCAATAGCAACACCCGAAAACAAGAGCAGCCAAGCCACGGGCCAGTTCAAAGTGTGTGTTTGTATGCCCCAAGGGAAACTATTCAGAATTGCAGTCCCCACTGGACAAAAAGTTACATGCTCCCATATCAATATGACGGGGGATTTTAACCCTTGTGTCTAATGCGATGTGATGGAACAATCAGATGGCCCAACTGATGCGTTTACCTTAGCCTATAACAATATTTAAATCTCACAGGGAAAGTCCGTTGAGGAAGTGCCCTGTGAGCCAACGAACTGCGTCCATCTGAGACGCGTGTAAGTGCCCGCCGGCCTCAATTTTTATTTTATTTCAAGAACCTAATTAGATGAATACAAAAAAATAATGAAATATTAGGTCTTATACATATGTATTTAATTGTTACGCTTACTTGCATTATTTTTGTTGCTAACTTGTACGTATGCCTACTTATACTCATAAAATTATATATTTAAATACAATGAATGAAATATGTTGATTGTATTATAATTTATCACCTTGAAAAACACATTGCTGAATTAAATGTATACTAACAAAACGTATTCTGCATTTCATTAACATTATTTTTGACAAATTATGTAAGTAAGGTAGGTATGTTGTCGATGAGGTAAGTTGGCTATGCCTATAGGTACCGGAAATTGATGTTTTGAAATAAATTGGGAAAGGCGCGAGTTTAACTTGCGCATGTAGTGTTCCGAGTGAAAGAACCTTTTCTCAAACATGCTTGGAAATTTGAGTATTATTTTGACAACGTTCTTCGATACAATTATTTATGCAAATTGTATCTTGTATCTCAGATACCTAAATATGCCACCTAGTGCCTATGTACCTACACCTCAACAAATTGCTGTGCCCTAACAGGGTTTATGTTTGCTACACTACCTTTTGTACAACATCTTTATAACAACATAAGTGCAATAAACGATTTGAATTTGAATTTTAAATCGAAAATGCTGTACTGGCTAAATACATGCGAGCAGCGGCCGGAAAAAATGTATGAAAATCCATTTCTGTCGTGTTCAACGGCCAAATAAATTACATACATACAAAACTCATATCTGTCGTGTAATTTAAAAATGGAACGGTCTTTTACTCCGAGACATGGCAACCAAGGAGGTAACTTATCAAAGGTTTTACTCAAAGCAGGCTTTCCAATAGAAAGCTGAATGAAAAAAAAAAACAAATTGAACACTGTAACTTCGTTGCTCGTCATTGATTTTGAAAAGTTTTGCCTAGGTACCTACTACATTGTTTTTAATTTCCGCGCATTATTTGAGAAAAGTACCTAGGTACTATACAAACCTTGGCCACAACTAGGCATTGATGGACTTGCGTATTTACACGTTCGTCCATCATTGCCTCATAAGCTGGCCGCTGTAGTATTGTACTATAAAATTAGCGATTTTCCAAAACTGAACCAGAAAACTAAAAACACTCGTGTGACCTTACTGGATGACCATCACAATGGTTTCATGTATGTAGGTAGGCAAGTACTTTAGGCAATTGATTTTTAAGTGGTTCTTACCACCGGGTTGAGTTATATATCATTTGAAAGGTGTTGTTTTGTACATTCTAAAACGATTTTTTTATTTTTTTTCTAATGCACAATTTTTGATTTATGATGAAAAAAGTACAAAAAATTACCCTCTAGGTATCTCAAAAGTTTATGGAGTGAAAAATTTGAAATAATTATGTGTTTTAAATGAGTGCTTGAGCTTACGAAGAATAAAGCCAAGTTACTAACTTGCATAGTTTTTGACAAAAGTAAAAAAAAGAGATAGGGTAAACTACCCTAATCTTGGCACCCCCACCAATTGTTGGCACTTCTCTGATTTATCCTATTTACTAAGAAAAAGCCAGACATTACGATGTTTAATAATATGTTAAGTTGTTGCTTATATAACAACATCGTGAGGTCTGGCTTTTTCTTAGTAAATAGGATAAATCAGAGAAGTGCCAACAATTGGTGGGGGTGCGAAGATTAGGGTAGTTTACCCATTACCTATACTTTTGGTTCGGATCGGAAGCCTCAGTGGGCGAGTCCATTCGCACTTGACCGGACTTGTTTATTCCTTATAAGGTAGGTATTTACCTATTCTCTGACATACTTATAATAGGAAATTGATGAATTAAGTTAGTAGTGTGAATTTTATTGTTCTGAAAAGACGTGTTTTTAGTTAGGTACCTATATAAGTAGGTAGGTAATTAGAAGGTAGGTACCTAGGCATAAAGAGCTTACTTACTTCGGTTCACCGAAGTTAAGTTTGCCTCCAAAATAAATGATTTTTTTTTCTTTCAAAAGTACAAACAAACAACCTAGGTAGGTACGTACTATGAACTTTCTAGGATGGTAACCTAGCATGGCTTTTTTTGTCATAATTCATAAGTTTAAATAACTGGAAAACCCGACTTCAATTTGATACGCCTTCATCATCAAATGATGATGATGATAGCAGTTCATTGAGACTGTTCTATTGATCGTATGCACCACAGAAACGTCACAGGAAAGCAAAATACGCACGTATACCTACAATGTACATGTATGACGTGTCCTTTTAAGTTAAACTACTGAACTGATTTTCAATAAAAAATTATAGGGCCAATCTGGATAAAAAAATATTTTTAACCGACTTCAAAAAAGGAGGAGGTTCTCAATTCGGTTGTATTTTTTTATGTTTGTTACCTCAGAACTCCGTCATTTATGAACCGATTTGAAAAATTCTTTTTTTATCTGAAAGGGTATGCTTCCAGATTGAAACAATTTTTTTTTTTTATTAATGTTTCTTACCTCTGAACTCTGTCATTTATGAACCGATTTGAAAAAATTCTTTTTTTATCTGAAAGGGTATGCTTCCAGGTTGGTCCCGAACTGCCATCATCATCATCATTTGATGATGAAGGCGTATCAAATTGAAGTCGGTTTTTCCAGTTTTTTTAACTTATAAATTATTTGAAATCGGTTTAGAATAATTGGCGGAGTTTTAAGGTAACAAACATAAAAAATATACAACAGAATTGCGAAACTCCTCCTTTTTTGAAGTGGTTTAAAAGTAGGTATAAAAATATTGATTTATTCGTACCTACCATGTGACAGGTAAACCATGGCGCCTAGATCCCTACCCTCAAGCTTCGAGCAACACGAAGAGAAACCTATTCCTCTGGCAACTAAACAGCACGTTATCAAAATTCTGTTAATTCTTTACAGAATTTTGATAACGTGCTGTTTAGTTGCCAGAGGATTGTACCTGTGTTGTACAACGGCGAAATGGGCAACAGTGATTATGAGTAAGAAGCAAAGAAACATATAATATTTGTATGAGTGTGTTAATTCTCTTGGACGAATTAACACACTCATACAGATATTATAAAAAAGACGATGCTAACCCCCAATTAACACAAATTCTGTTCAAAAGTGTTAATTCGTCCATGAAGTTACAATTAACAATGAATTAATTCAATAGACCGAGCTATTTTTGGTCTCAGATTACCTATATAGGTAACTAGCAGCGCCTCGCGGTTTCACCCGCGTAATTCCCGTTCCCGTGGGAATTCCGGGATAAAATATAGCCTATGTTCATCAGGGATAATGTAGGATTCTAATGGTAAAAGAATTTTTTTAATCGGTCCAGTAGTTTCGGAGCCTATTCAATTCATACAAACAAACAAACAAAAAATCAAACCTTTCCTCTTTATAATATTAATATATAATATAGTATAGTATAGACAAAGCTAATTTATAATCTGCGTTTTGATGATGGTAGGCTCACAGAAAACAGTACCATTGAGATAGGTAAGTAGGTAGGTACACCGAGTGTAATAAGACCACTACCGAAAATTACGTTCCTCGTCAATATAGCTAGAAATTTTGCTTTAGCGCTCTAGTGCTTTAGTGCTCTGGCACTGACGCTCGGGCGACGCCATTAGAAAAGTGTTTCATATTGAGAAGTTTTCCACGAGAAGACCCGGGAATGATCTTATAACACCCCGTATTTATAAGCTCCTAGGTGCCTCTCATTTAGCAGCATATGAGCTATGGTTGGTAGGTATTGCTTCTTGGTCTGATAAAGTTTTATTTTTGCAGCATTCGTTTTTTACGTAGCAGCAATGATAGGCGTGACAGCAGGCGTACACCGGCTATGGTCACACAGGTCTTACAAGGCCAAAATGCCGCTGCAAATCCTACTACTGGTCATGTATAGCCTCTCGTTCCAGAACACGGTATTCATCTGGGTCAAGGACCACAGAGTGCATCATAAATACAGGTTTAGTATCTACTGTTAAGGATTTGGCACCACTGGATGCGTTCTGCGGTCTGCGGTCAGGTCAAAGTGAACGCTGCCCGCATTATGTATGATCAACATTGTCGGTCTCTATATATTTTGTATAGATGTGCGAACCGACCGTGCGAGCATGATCAAAGAACGCAGGGGAAGGCAGGATGCGTACGGGCAGGTAGGCGGGTAGGGGATGACCGATTGCCCTGACCGACAATGTTGTTTTATTTATTTAAATACTTTATTGCACAAAATTATAAATTTGTTACAAAGGGTGGACTTAATGCTAAAAGCATTGTCTGCCAGCCAACCCAAACGTGGTGGTGTAATGAGGAGGTAGGCGTGCGACATCATACATAATGCGGGCAGCGTTCACTTTGACCTGAGGGGCTAGTACGAGTTTGGCTCTGCACGGTGTACAAGGCGATAGTGCGGGCTCGTGAATGAGACCGAAATACGAGTGCCACACTACGATCTAGAGCCCACACTCGAGTACGACTTCCATGTAAGCACCACACGGTGTGCTCTGCGATGCAGCGTGGCCACACCCATAGCTTACACCGGAAGTAAGATTTGAATTTGACAGAGCGTTTTTTTTTACAAAGATTAGTGTTGTCTTTGCTTGCTTGAATGCTTGTTTCATTGAATTTGAGTGTTTTGACAGATTGAAATGTCAATGTCAGTGTCATATCACCTAAAATATTAAAGTCAATGCCATATTTGTCAGAAATATTTGTTTTTTTTTTGGGGGGGGTTGGCTATGATGCTTCACAGCAATGTTGCATTTTTATCTACATATCGATGGCCATAGGTTGACACCTCGTATCTCACAAAACCCAAATTTTACAGGAGAGACAAAAAACCTCCTACCATCGGGTATAACTGCTATTAAAATAAAACAAAATAGATATTTTGTTTATTTATCTAAGGATATGAAAAGATCACCTCACCTCGAGTTTTATTAAAAAAACTCAATTTTTAATTAGTTACGAGCTGTCAATGTCAAAATAGTTATACAAATAACATGTTACGAGTAGTCAATTTAACACCAGTGAGTGCAACTGTTATATTAATTTCGATTAAGTATGAGGCAAGCAATCATTAAAGGTGTTCTATTCTGCGGGTGGAGCACTCCTAAGAGCCTGCAAATAATTAAACTTGATTACTATTCGATTTCAATAACGGTTTTCAAATATCGATACGCGCTTCGTGTTTTCGCGCTTCAAAAGCATGGACCAAAAAAGTTACAATAGAAAGTAAACCATATTGCTAGCTACCTATGACATATTTTTACGCACGCCACTAACATGCAAATATAGCTAACGTTACGTCACTCAAATTCGCTCCATCTCTTTCTAACCAGTAAAACTATTCATCTTAGAAAGAGAGGTAGCGAATCTAGCGTATCATATCGGTGTTTCATATCGTTTTGGTTGGTTTGTGAAGTTTTCGTTTTGGTCGTCATGTTACGTCACTCAAATTCTCTCCATCTCTTTCTATTACCAGTAAAACTATTCATACTTAGAAAGAGAGGTAGCGAATCTAGCGTATCATATCGGTGTTTCATATCGTTTTGGTTGGTTTGTGATGTTTTCGTTTTGGTCGTCGGCTAACTTGCGGCTTGTCTGCGAGCGCTGTGCGCTGCGCGCTCCCATAGTAGGTAGGTAGGTAGGTACTTGGAAAGTCGGGATCGTTCGTGGGTGTTCGTACGTATACCTACTCACGAGTAAAAATCGTACGAAAGCGTATCCAAAGTGCGCGCGGCCTAACAGTAGAAGTTTTGATTAGTTTCTGTGATAACGGATATGTGGATTTAGGTATCGATATGGTATGAAATCCAACCCGTAGGCGTTTTAAGTTACGTTTCGATATATCGAACTCGTGTCTAATTTTTGAGAAAATGTAAGATACGAGGTGTCAACTTATGGCCATCGATATGTTTGATGTTATGATTATTTGCCTAGTAGATCCTCCAAAATTATTTGACATGAAGTGGAGCTCCATAGAAGGAAAGTGTTTACCACTAGCATAGCGTTATATACTCTTGGACCACTAGTAGAAAAGACGGTTTCATAGAAAGGTAATAACACGTAGGTATTTACTATTTAGAGGTTATATCTCATCACAATTTTTTCAATCCCATTTTATTTATCTCGTTGTAGGCTGATGGCTTTCGAACAATCTCATTGGAATAGAAGACGAGTTAGACAATCAGATTCATGAGTTTCCTGCCTTGGGTAGCTTCAGGGATGCGAGTACCAATCTACCAGTGTTGTCTAAACATCAAATTCAAGAGTTTGCAGAAAGGTAAGAAATAGAAATCTCTTATACTGCTTGGAGATCATGCCGCCCTGGTTGTTTACATCTGTCCTTGTCTGATTTTGATCATAATTTACAACTCCCTGAGACTCTCAGGTATTGTTTTTGTATGAATGTATTTGTGTTCAATAACTAACCAAAGTTTCGACTTTCAGGCATAGAAAAGGTCCAGGTTTACATAATAAAGTCATCGGTGAAGGGAAGGAAAATGTGGTACCTACCTACCTACCATCTAGGTTAGTACCTACTCATGGGAGACAACTAACTATGAAAAACAACAAAATTCACCTCAGTATTTATAGTGCCCAAGTATTTATTATAATAATAATGGTGCTGAATCTGTTGAATGAGAAAGAGACAGATACACTGAGCTATGACACATTTATTGCTGTTAAAATTAGGCTAGTTTAGGAAAATGAAACAACAGTGGTCGGTGCCTGTTACCAATGTATATTAATATGATTCATTAACTTTTCAGTGAAGCGGTCTGGCCCAGACACGGGTGTAGCCACTGATGGCAGGGAGCGCCGTATTGCTTGCCTTTCAACACTGCTTCTCTTGAGCAAGCATCACAGTCAAATATCCAGAAAATATCAGCAATCACCTTTCGAAACATTCAAGACTCTTAAATTTATTCAGACTGATATAACTTAAATGTAAATATGTAAAAACTGAATACCAAATAAATAATACTAAGAATGTACCTATAGTATTTTATTATTATTATTGGACTCCCGTTTCCGCATTTAGACTCAAGGTTGGTCCATTATACGTGGGGGAGTAAACTGGCTATGCGTGCAGCCAGCCTAACTCCTCCCAGAAGCACAGAAGCTTCCTGGGGGCTTCGCAGGCTTGGAGGAGTGACCTAGGGGTACTTAGGATTTCTTGTCGATGCGTTGCTACGCCCTCGCATTCCAGGACTACGTGGGTAGCTGATTCTTCTTTGGTGAGACAACCTCTGCAGAGTGGATGTATAGTATTGATAACAAAGTTAAATAACTAGGAACTAGAATCCTGCAAGGGATAGGTGCAGGCAGGCTTTGCGAAGCTAAGGGAGAAGTCTGGTGATGCCTGTGGTTGACTCGGATCTAGCTTTGGTTAACTCAACACTCCGAGTAGCCTAACTTTTAGCTTTCAGTGGTCTGCAACAAAGACAAAACTATTAGTAAAAGCTCTAAAATAAAAACAATAATTATAGTACCTAGGTATGTAGCTAACTAACAAAGGTTTATGCTTCTATGTACATGTATATATATATGTATGGAGCAGTACTTTATGAATAGCAACTTCATAGGTAATACCAAAATAAGAAATTCTCGAGCAGTTTGACCTCGGAGTGAAGTTATAAGTCAGCTTGGTTTTAGTCAGCATTGAATGGTCAGTGAAGTGATAGGCACTTATGAAACTTTAGGTAGAGAATAATAGCTACATATTACATTTGCTACCTACCTTGGTTTCTGTCAGGATCAAGCATCCAAAAGTCTAAGGCCAAATTGTGCCAGACACAACCCTGAGTGGTGTTATTTGGTGTGCTTACAGTGCAAGGCTTTCTCCCTTTGCCTATATGTACATATTGGCAAAGCATTTTCAGCCATATATGATGTTCTTGATAGTCTGGCATGTCTCTGAATGAAAGATGCCTTGTGTGGGCTCGGCATGTAGGTAGGTAGGTAGGTGGTTGGACTTGGTATCATGAGTGGTCATGGCTGTCCAGTCACCTGAAATCACATGGTTTTATTAGATAAATGACATCAAGATGCAGTGGAGTCTAATCTGCATCTATTGAAATCATTAGGTACATAAAATCACCAATCACCTCATATTACCTACTAGAGTTTTGATTTATCTACTTACTGGCTTATCACAAAGTTTGGCAGCACCAAGTGCATTTTTTATAGCATTTTAGGTAGGTACCTAATGCAATGAAATTGTAGTTAATCAATGGGGGTAATGTAGTAGGTAAAGAGTAAATAGGTACCTAGGTAAGTTATGAGTAGGTACCTACCTACTAAGGGTAGGTAAAAGGTGAGTAAATAATGTATAGAAAACCTATGTAATGTTTTGTTTAGGTATTACTACTAGGTAGTATACCTACCTATACAAACATGCTAAGGAAAGGCGAACAAAATACACTCACTGTTTATTAGTTCTAGGGACACTAGGTACCTAGTAGGTAGGTACCTACTAGGTACCTACGCGGAACCTAGGCAAACGTGCGACAGCACTGCCGATGCTCAGCCTCCGGAAGATCATCGACAGGGCTGGAAGCTGGTCTGCATCTCCCGTAGCATTTCTCTCGTAAGCCGAGGTCTCTACTTTTTTTTCCCAGCGTAGATAGCACATAGATAGTAAAACTGGTCAAGCACTCAAGATTCACTCTAGATTACGATGAAGCACTTTTTTCAACTTTGTCAATGCAGCTCCCTTGCATGAGCTCTGGAGGACTCCAACCAACCTCCACCTCCACGCATAATAATACGGTCATTTTATTTATTTATTGAGGATTGCCAACACGTAGTACTATTCACTAATTGGTAACACGGAATAAAATACAAAACAAACAAATAAACTTAGAATAAACAAATTGGAATAGAAAAGCACTAATATATAAACCTTTCGTCAATATCTATCACCATTCGACACAGACTATCTAACAATTAGTACAGCCACACCTCAGTCACACCAAAAAATTCATGGTGTGGGCCGCACTATCGCGCCACCCGGTCGTGGCGCAATCGCAGAGGGGCTAAATGTGTCTCTTACTCGGAATTATCAGAATAACGGTCAAATATCGGTGTACGCTACGATCACGCCAAGATCCACACTGTCACAGCTTAGGTAATAGTATATCCAGTTTACACCGTGTGGTCTGCTACACCGTGCGGCTGGCTACACCGAACCCGTACTCTCATTTAAAACTTCTAAAAAAATCCGCTCAGTGTCTCCATACAAATCAGCGCTCACTAGTGTGCTGGGCACACTAGTGAGGGCGACACTGAAAACTCGTACTAGGCCCTCTGACCGCAGACCGCATCCAGTGTGCCAAATCCTTTATTATTCAATGTTAGGTTTTATAAAAGTCTAGCATAAACCGGGTTAGGCCTATGCCTATAGGTGCCTATGCACCTACTAGCTTCACTTTTCAGGCACCGATCCACGCGCCTACAGGCGTCACAACTCAGTAGGTAGGTAGCTCTGCCTTCCGTGCAGTGGGTCGTGGGTTCGATCGATCCCCACCGAGACCTAACATTTGTGTGTGCCAAAAATAGATGTTTTCTCTGTGTCTGGGTGTTAAAATGTTTATTTATGTATTCTATCAGCAATCTAGTTCCCATAGTACAAGCTTTGCTACTTTAGGGACTAGAGAGCTATGTGTGAAATGTCCAAGAACATTTATTTATTCGTCCAAGGCCTGATTCCAGGCACAGAGTAACTTATACAGTATGTATCTACAATGGCGACAATAAATTGACACACGGGAAGAGCTCCTTCATAAAAAAAGAATAAATAATAATAAATAAATATTCTTGGACATTACACACAACGCTCTCTAGTCCCAAACTAAGCAGAGCTTGTGCTATGGAAACTAGATTGCTGATATAATACTTATATACGTTTTTTTTTTGTAAATACATACTTATAATACATAGTAACAAGCAGACATAGAACAAACATCTGTGTTTGCCACACACTAATGTTTGCACAGAAGGTAGAGCTACTACCGACTAAGCCATGACGCCTGTCATTAAAGTACAAAAAAATAATTAAAGTACAGTCAGCTGCACTAAAATCCGTACAATTCGTAATTTTCAATGTAGAGCCGCAGCATGGTTATGGACTTTGACGGTCCCAATACTAAATAAATAAGTAAAATTATCAACTGTGTTCATAATTTTTTAATTTTTATCCTGTAAATGTCTATTACAATACGGTGACACTAGTTTGAAAGTTACGAATCGTACACATTTTAGTGCAGCTGACTGTACTTTAATTATTTTTTTATGAATACTAATAAGTAGCTCTACCCGTGTGTCAATTTATTGTCGCCATTGTAGATACATGCTGTATGATTCCGCATGGCATGTAAAAAAATCAGTTGAGGTTAGATTTGTTTTAGAATGACTAGGTAGAGCCTAGAGATTTTTTTGTAAACTTAGTTATTGAATAAAGAATACATAAGCATTACATTATTTATTTTTCAGTGACACCGATGCGGACCCACACGATTCGAGGCGAGGTTTCTTTTACTCATAGCTAGGTTGGCTCTATATGTCAAAGAGCGATAAAGTGCGGCAGAAATGCCGGGATGTCGATATGCGAGACATAATTAGCAATCCTGTGCTTAAGTTTCAGAAAAGGTGAGTTGACCTGCTTTTTACTAGGCTGTAATGTACTTTATACTATATGAAAATCCATTTCTTACGTGGTTTTTCTTTTTTAATTTTGAGTAAGACTATGCGCCGGTAACCTAAATATCAAAAGCCAAAATAGTAGATTGTATCATAAGGGAGCAAAATGATATTTTTACGGCGAGGGCATTTTTTTGAATCCAGAGCGAAGTGAAGGATTCTAGAGTAGAATCCCGAGCGTAGCGAGGGATTCTTTAGTAGAATCCTGAACGTAGCGAGGGATTCAAAGTACTTCGCCCGAGCCAAAAATATTATTTTGCGCCCGAGTGGTACACTCTACTTTTCATCACCAACTATGAGAAAATAAAAGGCTCCTCATATTTTTGTAATATTATTATGTAATAAAACATATATAATAAGAACTAAAATGAAAATAAATAGTATCTATAATGAAAACCACTTATTTCTTATGTTTTCTATTCGTTCGATTTCTTTGGCGCTGAACGCTAAGATGTTCCAAAATCAAAAAGTGCGCGGCAAAGTAAATTGCGGCAGGATAAACAATTTGAAAAAAGAACATGTGAAAATTGCAGACGCCATTGGCGCCATTTTCAATTTGTGTGTTGTTTGAGGATTCAGTTTTAGTTTTTTATTTTCCTCGTAGGTGTAGTATAAAGCACTATGTATCACTCGAGAGAAAGTGCGATTCCCGATCTCGGGTGTTTCAAACGACACCCTCGACGGTAATCGGTCACTTTCTCCTCTCAGTGAACAATGTAGGTACTATTAAACGATTTGGGACGCATGCATCAGGATCGCTGGGCGACAATCAGGCCTAGAAGACGTTGTAGGTACTGATGATACTGACGCCTTCGAAATAGATTGGGGGGCCAGCAGTATAGGTTAAGGCGTATGTAAAAGGCAGACAACCCTCTCGCTCGCACATTTCAACATTTTTGAAGATATAATATAACTAGGGTACAATAGGTACTGCATGTAATTATTTATGTGAAAGTGCAGAGCTTCAGGGTCGAGAGAATATAATAATGCAAAGGTGCAGTAAAAATATCACATTGATTCAAACAAGTTTTCCAACCAAAAAACTTATAGGTATCTACCAATGCGTTAAATTAAAGTGCACATTTTTTGGTTAGAAAACTTGTTTGGATCAATGTGATATTTTACTGAACCTTTGCATTGTTATTCTCTCGACCCCTGAAGCTCTGCAATTTCACTTAATTACATTTAGTTATATTATATCTTCAAAAATGTTGAAATGTGCGAGCGAGAGGGTTGTCTGCCTTTTACATGCGCCTTAAGAAAAAAAGGTATTTCTTTGTTTTTTAGATACGCAGGCCCCTTCATGTTATTCTTGGTACTGCTCAACATCGAGATCCCCGCGATCTTCTGGGGCGAGTACCTGAGTACGGCCTGGCACGTTTTCGTACTTCGTTTCACACTGAACCTTCACATGACTTCGTCAATCAACAGCTTCGCCCACCTATGGGGGAACAAACCTTACGATAAGAACATCCAACCAGTTCAAAATCTACTAGTTTCTCTCTTCACGTTCGGGGAAGGTTTTCATAATTACCACCACACTTTTCCGTGGGATTATAAAGCAGGCGAATGGGGTAATAATAAACTGAATATTTCAACTCTGTTTATAAATTTTTTTGCGTGGATCGGATGGGCGTATGACTTGAAATCCGTGCCTGATGATATGGTACGAGCTAGGGCGGGGAGAACTGGCGATGGGACTAATCTGTGGGGATGGGGGGATAAAGATATGGCTGAGGATATGAGAACAGGCGCATACATTTCGAAGCGTAGTCTATAGCATAGATAAAAGTTAATTTATTTTCTAACTAGCTTCCGCCCGAGACTTCGTTCGCGTCTCGCGTCCCATTGGATTCCGTTAATTTTCCGGAATAAAAAGTATCCTATGTTACTTCTAATACCTCCAAGAATATGTATACAAAGTTTTATTTAAGTAGTTTTCGCGTGAAAGCGTAACAAACAAACTTTATAATATTATATTACCTATATATATTCACATTTATTATATTAACTAGGAAGTAGGATTTACCTATCTAATTCTATGTAATTCTTAATGTTTATAATTATACTATTTTAAAATATTATGTAAAATGACAACGTTAATTAGGACCCCTGGTAAAGGTAGTTGTAGAAATGAAAAGAAATACAAATAATCAAAGATGAAAAGGACGATAATGGACATTGTGTGAATGCATGAAAAAATGAAAATATCTATAGGTATCTATAGGTTAACTAACCCCCGAATAAAAAATAAAATAAAAAATATTGAATTGTATTCATTTATTTATCACCTATTCGAAATACACATACAAAAGATCTTTCGCACATTTTCATCATAAGCTGACGAATTCATACTATCAGGAGAATTAGATTCATCAAAACCGGTTCAGCCTGTTATCAATAATAAATTAAGCACTTTTTTTCACCTTTCGAAACACATTTTAAAAATATACAAGCATTTTATTGACTGAACCGATTTTGATAAAAATAACCGTCTTGAACACTTGTACTTCAGAATGTTTTGCAAATTAAACATTAATTATTCTTTAAAATTGTATGTTTCATTTTATTATACAAAATAGTAATTCACAACGAATGGGAAGCCTCAAAATTTTGAATTTCGTCCAAAACGACTATACAGCGTGTATCTACAATGGCGACATTAAATTGACACACGGGAAGAGCTACTTATTAGTATTTATAAAAAAAAATTAAAGTTTAGTCAGCTGCACTAGAATGTGTACAATTCGTAATTTTCAATGTAGGGCCGCAGCATTGTTATGGACTTTGACGGTCCCAATACTAAATAAATAAGGAGAATTATCAACTGTGTTCATAATTTTTTAGTTTTTATCCTGTAAATGTCTATTGCAATACGGTGAAACTAGTTTGAAAGTTACGAATCGTAGGTACTCATTTTAGTGCAGCTGACTGTACTTTAATATTTTTTTTATGAATACTAATAAGTAGCTCTACTCGTGTGTCAATTTAATGTCGCCATTGTAGATACATGCTGTATATGCATATATTTCTTGATATAAATAGAAAACTGATATCTAAATATTTATGGACGACATACTAGTTTGCGCCCGCGACTTTGCTCGATTTTTCGGGATAAAAAGTAGTCTATGTGCTAATCCAGATCACGGACAATATATATCCCAAGTTTCATCCAAATCGGATCAGTAGTTTTTACGTGAAAGAGTAACAAACATCCATCCATCCATCCATACTTACAAACTTTCGCGTTTATAATATTAGTAGGATAGTAGGATAATAAATTTCTGATAAATAAAGTCTATGTTTTCTCTTTTTACGAGCCAAATACCTACTACTATGTTAAAGAGGTTTTATCTAAAGATAATAAATAAATAGTTTCTATGTGCACGCCATCAGATGTGATGCAGTGTTACTGCCGCCGCCAGCAATCGAAACTGGGAGACTCAGTCCCAGTATTTCTATCAATAGAAATACCTAATGGAAATAGTGGGATACACCCCGCGAGGTCATGAAATTGTCATAAGCAGAGGTAACTGTTTAATATTAGGCAAGCCGATTGTTTAGACACTTTTTCTCACAAATTCTATTTATAGTCAAGAAATGTATGTTTAATATTAAATAATACAATGCATTTAAAATACTGATTGATTACACCAAACATTATTTACATTCAATATTCATAATTATTTTTTTTTGGAAAATTACAGCGTTTTAGTGCCTTATTTATAACCAGCTGTCTTTTATCAACAAATAATAATATAAATATATAAATATCCTTGGATATTTCACACAACCCCATCTAGGCCCAAACTAAGCAGAGCTTGTACAACTAAATTTCTGATAGAAAACTTTGTTTGTATCAATGTATCTAATGTCCAATGCAAATTTTTACAAATTTAACCACTTAACATGAGTTGGGCGAAGCGCTCGTGGCTAGGCTTGCTTAGTCAATCTTCACCGATTATAAGTTAAGCGACGTTCTGCCCGGTCACTATTTGGATGGGTGACAGTTAGTGGCATTTACATCTGAGCGCTTTCGTGCACGTTAAACTATCGGTCCCGGCTCTAGCAGTCGTTAAGCCATGACGGAGGCCTTAAGGTGGCCTAAAAACTCCGTCACCAGAGTTGGCCACTGATTCATACGAGTTTGCTTTGCTTTCGAGGTGGGCTGTCTGTAACTTTTTTGATATCAGTCAAATATGACTGATATCAAAAAAGTTAGTCAAATATGAAAAAAAATCAACTGTTTACATAGCGTATAATTTTCCAAATGTACCTAAGTATCGTAATTTTTAACCTAACCCCCTAAAACGTAATTATCAAACGTGTTAGTTATCAAACGTTTACAGCATCTACGTACACAGAAATGTAGCTTCTTAGAAGACCTAGAATGTTTTTATACAAAAATTTAGTAGCGTAAGAAATGATACCCACATGAAATGAAATTGGATATTAGGTACTATATAATAGTAGAACTCTAATATTTAACTCTCAGTAAAGTTGTTCAAATATGAAAGTGTCAAAGCATGTTTTGACGAAATATGTCATTTTGCTATAAAAATATACCTCAGTAAGACGAAACCAGACTTTGAAGAGTTCTTTTCTACCAGAGCTAACCTAACTGCGTGTTTCGATAAAAACATTCACAATAAAACCGTCTCAACGCAATCTTTACAAACGATTTGTTTCTACAATCAAGAAAATCCTTAAAACCGTCTACACAAGATTCAAAATGTCAAACATGCACAAGGTTTCGCGGTGGAAACGCAAACCGATATCTTCACAGAGTTGTGCATGTGCATGTTTTATTGTGAATGTTTTGCAGTGGGAACGTACGTAAATCCACCAATAGGGACAATTTGTTTGAAGTTATACTTCTAATGCGACTTCCAACAACGTTGCGTTACGGGATGACATAGTCTCTGTCTCTTTCTATTCCCCCCGAATAGAAAGAGACAGAGGCTAATACGCTACAAATGCTACAATCAAAATAGATGGCAGTGTTCAGCAATTCAGCATTTGACCGCCCGTGTTTTTGAAGATAAACGACTTCCAACTGACAGCAGGGGGAATAGAAAGAGACTAATACGCTACAATCAAAATATAATAGATGGCAGTGTTCATGCAACTTTTTACTTTTTATTTTGAAGTGAAAATTTAGTACTGCATATTAGTTAAACTACATAAAAATAAATACTAAATTAATTTCACATTAAACACAGAGCGAGAATGAATGCGAGGCGTAGGGACTCCACGCACTGTTTTTTTTTAATAATAAACCATTCCTACTGATGTGAATATCAAACACATCCCTAGCAACGTAGCTCAGCTCTGATAGAAAGCCTTAGGCCCGTATGCTGATTCACTCCTCAAGCACTGATCCGTACTGAAGCATAGATTTCTGTATGAAAATCTACTCAAATCTATGCTTTGAGTAAATACTTCTATAACGGCATACAGGATATAGATTATATATTGGCAAGAGTGTCGTAAGGTCTTTTGCACATTATAAGATATTTTTCTTGTTTCTTAGGTCTTTCTTGTGTCTCTTGCTGCCGGCATGTATACCGCTTAGTGAGAATAAAGGCGATGTTGCTGTGGCATTAATGCCGCGGACTTATTGCCACAGCAACATCGCCTTTATTCTCACTAAGCGGCATACATGCCGGCAGCGGCATGGGCATAGTTTGCACGCGGTATTATGAGAAATGTCAATAAGACAATTAGTCGCTTGATTGTTTATATGAGACTATACTTATTACAAGAGATTTTTTCTTATGTCGGATAAGACACGCGCCATATAAAATTTTTCTTGTCTTGTGTTCATGTCTTATAATATGCAAAGGGCTTAACTGGTTATAGACCGTTAGTTAACTAACACATTGTTATCAAGCGTTTACGAATAGGGCAGTAAATTATTGTCTATTCACACAGATCCAGTCGTCTCAGAGTTAACTATTTGATACGTTATAAGGTATTCAGGATACGCCTGTAAAAAAAAACATTTTTGAAATAAATAAATATTTTTGAACATGCTAAAAACAGGTAACATTTGTATGGTAAAAGTAACATTTGTATAGAAAAACTGACCATTATTGTGGGGAAGCTATGCTATGAGCTCTTTCACAACGCTCAAAAAAATATCAGAGTTAGTAGTAATATTTTTCGTGAAAGAGCTCATAGCATAGCTTCCCCACAATAATGGTCAGTTTTTCTATACAAATGTTACTTTTACCATACAAATGTTACCTGTTCTCTTCTATAAATCACGAGTTATGGGTAACACAGACCGCCAGTACTGCGTCACTCTGTTACGTTCCTATACAAATATTACCTTCCTATATAAATGTTACTTTCGTATACAAATGTTATCTGTTCTCCTCTACAAACCACGTGTTCAAAAAGTAGCACAGGCCGCCATTACTGGGTGTCCCTGGTACCTCGCTATACAAATGTTACCTTCCTGTATAAATGTTACCCGTTCTCCCCAAAAAGCCACGTGTGCCGGGTACGTTCCTATACAAATATTACTTTCCTATACAAATGTAACTTTCCCATACAAATGTTACTTTCATATACAAATGTTACATTCCCATACAAATGTTACTTTCCTATACAAATGTTACATTCCCATACAAATGTTACCTTCCTATACAAATGTTATCTGTTCTCCTCTACAAACCACGTGTTCAAAAAATAGCACAGGCCGCCATTACTGGGTGTCCCTGGTACCTCGCTATACAAATGTTACCTTCCTGTATAAATTTTACCCGTTCTCCTCAAAAAGCCACGTGTACCGGGTACGTTCCTATACAAATATTACTTTCCTATACAAATGTAACTTTCCCATACAAATGTTACTTTCCTATACAAATGTTACATTCCCATACAAATGTTACTTTCCTATACAAATGTTACATTCCCATACAAATGTTACCTTCCTATACAAAAGTTACCTGTTCTCCTCTATAAACCACGTGTTCCGGGTAACACAGGCCGCCGTTACTGGGCCTTCCAGCTACACTGTGGTGTCCAGGCGGCGCGTGCGCCATTTTCATTGCCGATAGAAGTTGGAAGCCTCGCCCTAGCGTTACTCGGCAGAGGAGCATTTGACTGTGGGTGATGAAAAGCTGGTTAAAAATAGAGATATCTTTTCTTCTTCTATCTTCTTCTTTCTTCTATAAAATATAAAACTCTTTTGAAGCTAACTGACAATCAACGCACAGCCTAAACTATAAGTCGTTGAGGTATGAAATTTGGAAGGTAGTATCTTTATATAGTGTAGGGGTGCACATAAAAGATTACAATAAAATCAACAAGTTATAAATAACAAAATTAATGTAAAAAATAACTAAATGTATGCAAATCGAGACCAGAAATGCCCTAATGGCTTTACTTTAGAAAAATGCAATACAAAAATCGAGGACAATGTTTCTTGCGCCAAAAAATAGACCCTGAAACAGACATCTCACGTGAGATTGTTCTTGGTACTTTCATGTAATTAATGTACGCCCCCATACATATATATGTACAAAGTTACTTACCGATGACATAAGTAACAACTCCTGTCTTTATGTGCCGGACAACCAGCCCCGCCTCCGAAACCGTACACGTACTGATTGCTTTTAGATGAGTGTTCTGCGAAGTATATCCCAGCGCCAAACATACCGCCTGGGAAATATTAAGGCTGATTGCAAACGGGCCACCGGTGGCCACATGATGTTGTGAGTGACCGCCACGGTTTACACGTGTGTGGCTAGTCTACAAAATGCGTTAAAGGAAACAAAGGTGGCTGTCGCAGGCCACTGTGGCTGTGGTTGGTTGGTAAATAAATAAATATTATTGGACATAACACACAACTCCCTCTAGTCTCAAACTAAGCAAAGCTATGGGAATTAGATTGCTGATAGAACACTTATATACATACATATTCTTTTTGTAAATAAATACTTATAATACATAGTAACACCCAGAACAAACATGTACGTTTGCCACACACAAATGTTTGTTCCTTCCTAGTGGGGATCGAACCCATGACCCACGGCACGGCAGGCAGAGCTAGTACTTACTGAGCTGCGACGCTTGTCGTGACGTCAGGGATATTAAAAATATGAGTCAAAAGCTGAAAATGAAACAAAATTCGCAATTCCCTCAGCGAGGATCGAACTCGGGAACTTCCGTATTGCAATCATACAACCTACGCCTGCACCACCGCGTCCTTATTTCCGTCGACGAAATAACTGACCTATATAAGCATGCCGCTCGTCAAACCCTTTCTGTACAATAGCGTTGATGAACGGTGACCCGTGGAACAGCATTCGTTCATTGGTGACCCCGGCCTCTTCTGTGACCTCACGCCGGCGGTGCTGGTACCGCTCCCAGAGACGACCGTTTACTATTTTTTGTATCTGTAATAATTATTTAGAATTAACCATTGCTATTCAGCGCGACAATGCAGCCAGTGTCTTGGGCACGCTTCCGATTGCTACTGATTTGGAGCAGTTGAGCTATCTATAAATCGTTTGCAACGGTTTGTGGATAGCTCAACTGTTTCATGTGTATTTTGTAAATATTGTGAATATTGTAAATACTGTATTAGTTGTAATTTTTTTTGTGAATAAACTTATTATTTTAGAATTAAATAATTTACGTAATTTTAGAAGAGAATGGTGCCAGTGAACGAGCCTACTGTAAAGAAAGAAAGAAGAAAGACAAATTTAAAATTCTTTATTTTAAGAAATGACTGTGATAACAAAAAACAAGAAAGCAAACAACAAGGAGAGAAAAACAATAAATAACAACAAATAAATAACAAAAACTATGACAAGAAAAAACATAAAAACATAAACGAAATAAAAAGCATCTTTTGCACGCCCAGGAATACTGGTAGACAATGCTCACGTATAATGGACCAACCATGAGTCTAAATGCGGAAACGGGAGTCCAACTAATAAATAAGGGTCTAGAACACGAACAACGCCGCGCGCGACGGCTAGTCTTCAATAGATGTAAAGGCCGAAGTAGTTACATACCCGTACAACATTGTAATGTGAGAATGCCCCGCCGGCGGGGTCTCTATGCGCTCGTACAGAATCTTGCATCTCCCTCTGCACTATCACGTGCTCGCTCTCTGCGCACGCGTCTGAAGGCGGGTTCACGTCTATTAGCGTCGTGCCGCCGTACCATTCTGCAAATCATTTGTTTATTTCACTGTTTTCAGTGAATAAAATAAGCTTTTTAGAGGCGGAATGGTATAAAGTATAGTATGCAACTCTTGAATAAAACGGATTTATACCGAGAGCCATGAACCACTCACGTCGTTCAGGATTCTAACACTTGAATCACTCGCATCATGAATCACTCCCTACGTTCGTGATTCAGTCGTTAGAATCCTTCACTTGCTCGTGTTTCATTTATGGCCCTCGCTTTAAATCCGTCTTTTATTCACTAGTTGCATAATATACTATTTAAAACAACTAAATGATGGAACAAGCCGATTGCCAACCGGCCTATAAAAATGCATCTCATTGAGCACATTCACTGAGGGCGTGCCCTGTGAGGAATTACACTGCGATTTCGGGAAAAAGTTTTAACAGTTCTATGACGTAATAGTCCTATAGAACATATGGGAGTTACCCCGCCCACCACTCTGGGATTTAAAGGTGTTAAGTTTCATTGCGTGTTAACTAACACCACCATCTATTTCGTTTTTATTATCCAGTCCATCCCAAGGTTGCCTGGAAGAGATCGCTAAGGCCACCCATTGTATGCCAGTGTTAATTTTTAGTCCATTTGTAATTGCTTTATGTGTGATGTGAAATAAAGTGTTTTTTATCTATTTACAGTTGGTAGTATTTTTTTTATAGTAGGACGAAGATAAACTTGTCTCCCTCGTGGTCCTACTAGTAGGACCAAATAGTAGGCCCACGAGATAACGGCATTTATAGCACCGGCGGGCACATTGCTGCTGTGAAACACAGCAACGCGAGAATTCTGCACTACTTTTTGAAGGAATCTTCAACTTTTGACATTTCTGCATGACCATTATCTCGTCCAGAGAGATACAACGGTTTCGAAACCCTACGGAATCATAACTGTCAAAAGAAGCTTAGTTGATGACCTAAAAACTTTTGCACGCCAATCATTTTGGTAAAAATATGCGGCACTTATTTATACTTTTACATCTTTGTATATTTTTATGCAAATAAATTAATTGAATTGAAATTGAAATTGAATTGAAATTGAAGAAAATGTCCTTGCTAAATATATTACCTGTTGTTGAGTTGAGACTCTGCCTAGCCCCCTTCATGAGTCTATGTCTGTGTCCGTAGGCGGCAACGCCGACCGCGCGCAGGTCCTCGTGTGACATCTCCGATATTATATCTACTGTTATCTGTTCGCGTTCTAGTACCGGACCTAGCTGTTCTAGTCCAATGCTGGAACAAATATTATATTATAAGCGAACGAAGATCGTAGTATGGGTAGAGTCTTCTTAGGTTTTACTATCAGTGCTTGACTATAGGTACAATGTGAAGTAATAGGTACGGTTAGATAATGTAAGCCAAGATTTCCGTGGAGTCAACATATGCCTCAGCTGAAAACTAGCGCTCTTATGTGGTAGCACGTGGCAGCATATGCTGAGCTGAAAGCCTTTCACCACCTCTATAAGCATACAATTCTTATTGCTCTGTAAATATTTCGTATGCTTATTTATGCTTATGTATTAGTTAAGGATCTTCTTTTTTATTTTTTCATGTTACAGTAGAACTCCAATTATCCGAATTAATGGGGACCGGGACTCATTCGCATAATCAAATATTCGGATAATCGGATTTTTTTGAAAAAAATTGCCATTGGAGAGAATAAAAGCTACGTTTTGATATTGCACTATTTTTTTATTGAATTAAATGAAAGAAACATGAAATTTTCACATGTTTTAAATATAAATAAAATGTACTTATGTACAAGTTTAGAAATAAAAATCATTGTTTTTTAAACATCTCCGTCAATGTAAGCTGTTTTGCGGTCTTCAACCGATTCGGATAATCGTCGATTCGGATAGTCGGAGTTCGGATAATTGGAGTTCTACTGTATTTAAGTGGTGGTTTAAATAAATGGTTTTCTTTCTTTTTTTCTTTTTTAGTGACAACTTGGGCAAAAATGCTTTGTATGTTTGTTCGTCGAGATCTTTTGAACCACTTAGCCGATCTTCACAGAATTTGGTAGGTATACGGATAGTACTATTAAGTTTTACTGGTTTGAAAAATGAAGTAAATCGGTCAAGAAGTTGTAAAGATATGAGTCCAAAGGGAGTAAAAGACACTACACATTATTCAGACCCTCATATTTTTACAACCCCTTGGCCGATCACGAGATCTCAGTTTGGGGCGAACTACTAGTATGGCAATAGGTACCAATATTCTGTAGCGCCATCTAGCGCGCCACATGAGAACTATCCTAGATCGCGCAAATATCACGAAGTTTGATCCTCCTATCCTGTTAATATTATAAACGCGAAAGATATGTATGGATGTATGTAATGGATGTATGTATATTTACAGGCGTCATGGCTCAGTCGGTAGTAGCTCTACCTTCCATGCTGTGGGTCGTGGGTTCGATCCCCACCGAGAACAAACATTTGTGTATAGCAAACATAGATGTTTGGTCTGTGTCTGGGTGTTTCTATGTATTATAAGTATGTATTTACAAAAAAATAATTATATATGTATTCTATCAGCCATCTAGTTCCCATAGTACAAGCTTTGCTTAGACTGGGGCTAGAAGGCGTTGTGTTAAATGTCCGTGAATATTTATTATTATTATTATTTATATGTATGTTTGTTTGTTCCTCTCACTCAAAAACTACTGATTCGATTTGGATGAAACTTGGATTATATATTGTCCGTGACCTAGATTAGCACATAGGCTACTTTTAATATTGGAAAATCAACAGGATCTAACGGGACGCGAACGAAGTCTCGGTTGAAAGCTGGTAAGATTATTATGTATTAGAATCGAACCCATTACCTAAGCTATACCAACAGATGTTAGAGATGAAATTCTCACCTCGTCAGGAAGGTCTGCAATGATTCAGAAGTAGAAAGAGCTGATGCAGGTCTACCGGCTGCTTCCTCCAAGCTTCCTCGGGATCCTTCCGCCCAGTAGTCACTTGGCACGACCTAATGTAAGAATTACAGATTGCCTGTTTACGAATATGGGTTAATCCCATCCACCCCACCGGCTGGCCAGCTGGTGGGGCTGATGGGAAAAAAATCCCAATGAGACCACTATGCAAATGTGTGGGCTTAATATAGGGGGGTCGTGGGGGCGGTGAGGGTTCATGGCATCTACCGCTCCATCATTGCGTAGTTAGCATCAGAAGGAAGTTTCTTTCAGAATTTCAAAATTGTGTACTTGTTGGCTCTAATGTTATTATTTTAATCAGGATAAAGTTCTTACTTCTTTGTCATAGTTACATAAAAATATTCCATTTTCTTTTTCTAGTTGTGTCTGTGTTTCCGAATGACTATAATTTGTAAGTTTTCAATAATAGAGTGAATAGGTATCTTCTAGGTAACCGTGCTACATCGTCGACCAAATCATTGCATATCATCAGGTGAGATTATGCTCAAACGGTGGCCTATATTGTATAAAAAATTAATGGTTTTCTGTAATAAAACATTTTTGAAACTTTGTCTCATCATCCTAATTAGCTTCAGGGGTTTATAAGTAGGGTTAACAGTAGGGCCTTCTGCACACTTGACGGAAATACCGTCGCGGACCTTTCCAGGCGGAACGTCAATACATGTTATTGCATATAAATTACAAATTGCGGGCACACTACGCGGAAGATCGGTTGTCCGTCGCGGACAATCGTATGGTACCAGATTGAATCCCGCGGAAGTTCGGCGATGGAATTTCCGTAAAGTGTGCCGAAGGCCTAGGAACATATCGTTCGCTTTTATAACGTTTTTTGGGGGTGGGGGGTCGTAGTAAGTAAAGCTTACAGGTAGTGATAGTTGTACAGTCTCTCCGCTGGGCATGAGGACGGGGGCGTGCGGGGGCGGCGGCGCGGGGGCGGGGTGCGCGCGGGGGGCGGCGTCGGGGGCGTCCCCCGCCGCTGACGTCATCGCGTCCGCTAGCAGCGAGCGGACATCCTCCGCGCCCGCCAGCTCTAACGCCGTCTGACCTTCCTGGTTCTTCAGGAATGGATCCGCTCCGTGCGCTAGCTGTGGAGAGAGAACTATTTCATTGATAGTCAAAAGTTCCGTAAGTAACGGTTTATGAGCTGCAACACAGACAAGTAAATTGACTTGTATGTGAAAGTTTATGCGTTGCGTCACAAGCTAGTCCCAAGTGTCATAAATGACGGCTTATGTACTGCGCCACAAGCTAGTCAAAAATCTCCTTATATGTCAGTTTATGCACTTCGCCACAAAATACTCAAAAGTCCCGTAAATGACGGTTTATGCGCTGCGCTATAAACTAGTCAATGTCTTATAAATTACGGTTTATGCTCTGCACCATAACTAGTCAATGTCTTATAAATTACAGTTTATGCTCTGCACCCTAAACTAGTTAATAATCCTATAAATGACAGTTTATGCATTGCACCATAAACTAGTCAAAAGTCAATAACAACGCCGCTATAGTCCCTGCATGTATGTACACTCACCAACAGTGCAGCGAGCTGCGTCCGTGCCTTATGTGCCGCCTCGTGCAGCGGCGTGAATCCCCAGCGATCGGCGCAGTTAGCATTAGTACCGGCACGCAGTAACAGCGCCGCTAGTTCCGCGTGTCCGTACGATGCCGCGTTGTGTAACGGCACGAGGCCTCCTTTGTCGCGGGCGGACACCATCGCGCCAGCTTCCAGTAGAGCCTCCGCTACTTCCAGGTTGTTGTAACCCGCTGCAAAGAGTACCATCATTATCGCCCGACTTCAATCACTGCTTTGTGCTATGCCACTATGATACGGTGCTAATCTCGGATACAAAAAAGCTTCCAGGCTCTGCATGCCGAGTGTGTACGACGTTTACCTACTACAGAGTCACGAAAACTGTAATTTTGTATGGATAATCATCAATTTGTAAAGGCCAAAGGCGCTCCTCAATCTCTATACAAAATAAGTGATAAATAAATATTTGAGATTGACATTTACAGCCCACGACTTAGACGATGTCTGCCCACCTCGCTGCAGGCCTTATGCTCAGTTGTTGGGCAGAGATTTAACTCTTATACGTCATGACGTCATATCTCGACCGAAAACTCATTTCACTCACTGATAAATCGAGTTTTCGACGTCATTGTGACGTGTAACTTACCGGCCAGGTGAAGTGGCGTTGAATTCCTGCCGTGTGTATCTCGACAGTTGACGTTCTGTGGTGTTATTAGTTTCCTAAAACAAATTGGATATGAAATCCTGGTCTTTCCTGAACTACGTGCTAAGAACCATGCGTACTAGATACACAAGATAGGTGATCAATAAATAAATAAAGTTAATATTTATGGACATTTCATTCAACAGGGCTCTGTAAAATGTAGAATACTTCTAAAGAAATAAAATTGCAAAATTAAAAATTTCGGTGTAAATAAAAGGTCTTTTTTTTATAAAACATATCAGTCAAAATTAAACCAAAACGTATTAATAAAATCTCGAAACACCCATGTCTGAGGGAAACTTAAGAAAAAAAAAACTGGGCTCTGTAGTCCCTAACTATAAGTATAACTTATAAGTATATATTTACTAAAAAAATTTATATAAGAAATCTATCTAGTTCCCATGGTACAAGCTTTGCTTAGTTTGGGGAGGACTAGAGAGCGTTGTGTGATATGCCCAAGAATATTTATAAAAAAAATACTAAACAAAGCAATTACTAGAAAAGCCTTCTTAAGCTAGGCCTCGTTGGTCTCACCTGGCCCTCGCTAGGTCCCCTAGAAGATCACTGAAAAGGCTCATAACTGTCTAAGCATCATTAGGCCTCAATAGGGCGTAGTTGGTCTCACCTGGACCATGCTAGGTCCCCTAGAAGGTCACTGAAAAAGCTCATAACTGTCTAAGCATCATTAGGCCTCCATAGGGCGTAGTTGGTCTCACCTGGCCCTCGCTAGGTCCCCTCGCTTGGCGGCGTCCAACAATGCGGCGTCTCCTCTGAGTGCGTCCGCTGTATCACTGTCCCCTGCACGTACTAACTGTAGCGCTGTTAGACCGTCTCGATTACGTCTTGTTGGGTCCGCACCGTGCTAAAAGTTAATATTACAAATAATTATAAACTAGCTGATACCTGCGACTTCGTACGCGTGCAAAACTTTCCACCAAAATATCTGTCAACCAGCTTACGATGAACCTCGTAGCAAATGGCTGCTTTTGGTTTAGAGAGTTCAAGCTGTATCTAAGAATCAACGTCCTTAATTTCGATAAAATATAGTCTATGTTTCAATCCGCAAAAAGGGCTTCTGAATGGTATATCTTTCATCCAAATCGAATCAGTAGTTTTTGAGCCAATTCGTTACAAACATACTTACATACAAATCTTACCTCTTTATAATATTAGTATAGATAGAAAAGAAATATCACTGATCACTTTGAATCGTCATAAGGTGTATTTTTTACATTCAATTACATTTACACTTTTTTTATTGAAGTTAAGTACCTTTAGCAGTAACCGTACAATATCAGCCTTCCCCTTAGCGGCGGCTTCATGCAAGGGTGTGAACCGCCACAGATCAGCGGCATTCACTCCCGCACCCCCTGACACTAACAGCTCCGTCACCTCGAAGTGACCGTAAGAACATGCGTTGTGCAGTGGTACTAGACCTCTGAATAATAAATAACATTATAAAAATAAAGTAAACAGTTTCATGTGCATTTTATAAATATTGTAAGTATTTAACTTGGTCATTAACTTTAAAGATAAGATAAGATAATGTGAAAAAAGGGATAAGAAAAATATGAACAAAAATCTAAGAAATAAAATAAAAACTAAAATTAGACACTATAAATATATCTCTCTATATAGAATAGATAATTCTATAGGAATTCATAGTGGTGGTGAAGAGGCCTACAGCTCAGCATATGTTTCTGCATGTTTACAGAAGCGCTGGTCTTCCGCTTAGGAGTGCGTTGAATTCACAAACGCCTTGTGAATGACAACAGTTTATTTCACTTGACATAGACATGCATAAAACTAAAACCCGTTTGATGATAAAAAAAAATGTTACTTGAGCATAGATTTGAGTAGAGATTTTCACACATCGAAGAACACAAGAAAAAAACCCGTAAATAAACCAGTCAGCATTATGGCAGCGATCACTTACCCTTTATCCTTGGCGTGGACATCGGCGCCTCTTTGTAATAATAGTTGAGCAAGTGGTAGCCTATTGTATCTGTAACATATAATTTTAAATTCATTAAATTTGAAGTCGTCCATTAATCAAGAGTTTTTAGCAAATTTTTTAATCTCCGCCCCTTCCCCCTTCCTCTATATCGTAGCCAAAATCACGTGTATATATTTTTAGTATCATTTTCAGAATAAAAAAAATACACGTGATATCCATAGACGACCCCCCACCCCCTCCCTATTGTGATTTTTCCAAAACCCCTCCCCCTTTTTCGAGCCTCACGTAATTAATGGAACACCCCTTTTATTGAAGGCCTTACAACTCCTGCACTCTAGGTTGCAGGTTCGATCCTCACCAAGAGCAAAAATTTTTTGTGATATATTTTCTTGTTTTGTGAATTTTTTGCAAGTTTTGCACCCTGTAACAAGTCATTGTTTCAATTTTTAAATTATATACATTGCAAATTAAACGCCGTCGGGTTATTATGTCATTATTTATGCATCATATTTCATGACAAGGTTCTCCATCATAACAGTAATTAATTAACTTCAGTGAACAATACAATTTTTTTTACATAAATTACTAGCTTCCTACCGTTGCTTCACTCACTTGACTAACAAAGTTGACTATAGGCACAGAATAGTTAGTACCTATAAACACTTAATAAAAATAAAACAGTTTTTTTTACAAAAAACACCACCTTCCTTTGACAAATCTAAATTAACATTTTTTTACGCCACATCCATCACTCGATGAGGTTTTTTTTAGAAACTAAATGATGCAGCCTATGTTCAACTTGATGTTAAGTGATAACCACTGCCTATAACATTCACAATAAAACCTTCACAACACAATCCTTACAAACGATTTGTTTCTACAATCAAGAAAATCCTTCAAACCGTCTACACAAGATTCAAAATGTCAAACATGAACAACGTTTGGCGGTGGAAACGGAAATCGATATCTTCACAGAGTTGTGCATGTTTTTTTAGTGGAAACGCGCAGTAACGATACATTACCTCACTGAAAACATCCACAGAGGACGTGCGCTGTAATACATTGCACTAGATTAATGATCTCACCCAGCAGCAAAATGCAGTGGCGTTGAATGTCTTCCGTCGACATCCCGGCAGTTGACCAGCCGTGGTCGGGAGTCCAGCACTGAACGGGCCGTTTCAACATCTCCTGTTCTCGCCGCCTCTAGCAGTCTAAGGGCAGCCGCATTTGAACATTCATCTGTAAACGGGAAACAGATCATTCGGGTACTTTTCCACCAGAGCTAAATCAATGATGATCTTACCTCTTGGATGAATTGAATCTTACCTACCTATAACAACACGACACACCACCTTTTTGCACGCCCAGGAAGACTGGTAGACAATGCTCTCAGCACTAAGTCGTCCTAGCACTACTTGGTAGAGATCGCTGTTTAGCGATAAGACCGCCCATTGTATGTAATAGACGTAAGTTGTTATGTTTCCTGTATGTTTAGTTTTTAGTTGTGGTGTGCAATTAAGTATTTTCTATCTTCTATCTTCTTGTATGTGTGAAATTTTTATATAAATAAATTTTACAAGTTCTACAAGAAATAAGTTTAGGTACTACATACCTATATTATTATTTCTACTTTATCACGCTTACGAAAAGGTAAGTAACAATAAAGAAATAATGCTGTCGATTCTGTTGTTGCATTTTTCTACAGTGTTAAATTTATAGCCGTCTTTGTTGTATAATTTTATGAAAAAGGGACGGTAACATTTTTAATGCTCTAGCCTCAAAGGTTTGCTGTAAGAAAACTCTTTTTAGGGTTAAGCTCGCCTTAACATGTTATCTATTTCTGTATTTTATGTGTTATTTTAGTGTACAATAAAGAATTAAAGAATGCTGTCAAAATGAACTAAAATATTTCTATTTATACTTTAAATATATACGTTTACTAGCCGTCACCCGCGGCGTTGCTCGCGTTCTAGACCCTTAAGAGTGTGACTGTTCAAAATTCCTTTCTCACTGCACCCCTACACTATATAAGGGTACTACCCTTCAAATTTCATACCTCTGGGACTTATAGTTTAGGCTGTGCGTTGATTCTAAGTCAGCTTCAAAAGAGTTTTATATTATATTGATTGATTTTCCTTGAAGTATGAATGGGTTATTCCCATCGAACCCACCGGCCGTCCCACTGGAGGGTCAGATGGGAAAGAAATTCCATCGAGCCCACTCATTCGCAAAGAAGGCTCGTTGGGTTAGTTTAGTAAAATGCAACAATAGAATGGGCACTGTCCAACTTGTGGTTTCTACATTCAGATTTGAAAGATCTCTCGGCGCAATGCACCTACGTCATTGAGAAGGTCGCCGGAAGGTAATGTTTAGGTATACCTACCACTTCCCCAGTAACACTTTTATTTCAGACGGATAATTTATTAATGAGAAAAATTATGGTATCTGACGCGTCAACGTATTTGAGTTATATTGCGCGTCAACGCAAGCTCAACTGCCAACTGAAGTAGTGTCACCGCGCAGTGTATCTCGGATACGCTAGCGTTACGATTGTTACATTTATTCGTGATCAAGCCACAGTCTGTAGTATAGAGTCCACAATTTGAATAGTATGCGTATATTGTGTTAGACCTTCACTTTTCAGTAGTACGTAGTATAGTTGTGTATGCTCAATTCGACAGAGATTTAACTCTATTAGGGATGACGTCAAAATTACGTCAAAATTACATCAAAATTACGTAAAAACTAAGTCGAAAACTCGATTCACCAGATAATCTCTGCCGATGTGAGTGTAAGGCCCAGCATAAAATATAGGTAAAGTTTCATTGTCTTCTGCGTACCGTCGACGTAGGTTTACCGAAACCGGGTGTACGAGTGTGAGGTAGGCGTAATATAAGTACCTTTCCTGACTTTAGCCTCTTCATATACAAGTTGAATTAGTGGAAAAACCATGTATATTATTATTTTATTGTAATTCGCTGACGAAATTTTAGAGTTTAAAGTGGATTTGAAAGACTGCAGTTATTTTTAAGGTTAGTTTTTTCGTATACAACAAAGTAGACAAACAAGCGTTCGGCCCGCCTGATGGGAAGCGGTTACCGTAGCCTATGAACGCCTGCAACACCAGAGGTGTCAAACGCGCGTTTCGTACCCTTGAAGAATTTTAAAACCCTCAATTAACAAATTAAATAAAATATAAATAAATATTCATAGACATTTAACACAACGCTTTCTAGTCCCAAACTAAGCAGAGCTTGTACTATGGGAACTAGATTGCTGATAGAATACTTATATACTTTTTTTTTGTAAATACATACTTATAATACATAGTAACACCCAGACACAGAACAAACATCTATGTTTATGCAACACATAATATTAGGCCGTTATTAACAATAAATTTTCATGGATAACAACGCTAGTCAAACTGCGTAGCTTGTGCTATGAAAACTAGATTGCTGATAGAATACTTGTAAATTCTTATAATACATAGTAAAACCCAAACACAGTTGAAGTTTTCAGGAAACACAGAAGAAAGAATGCGTTTTTTTTTTATTTGTTTCATTATTTTCTACAACAATTAATGTCGCCGACTGTATTTATGCACAATAAGTATCATAGGTCACTTATTGTACTTTTATATGGCTATAATAATTATTTTTTGTTTGTAAATCAGCTTAATATTTGTGCTGGATCAGTATTCTCGTGACCTCATTACTTGCAGTAGTGCGATTCTGTTCGTTGGAAAGCGACGTAAGTCTAAGTGTAGTATTTTTAACACGTATTAAGGAGTTATTCTTGTTTCCGGCAGCTCGTTCCCGTGGAACGAAACACTATTTTTCTATATATATATTTTATAGAATATAGGTACGTAACGACAATCTCACCTTATGTTAAGCGATGATGTAGCACGGTTACCTAGACGATACCTATTCACTTTACTCTTGAAAACTTCCAAATTATAATCATATTATAATCATACTAGCTTCCGCCCGCGACTTCGTTCGCGTCCCGTTGGATTCCGTTGATTTTCCGGGATAAAAAGTATCCATGTTACTTCTAATACCTCCAAGAATATGTGTACAAAGTTTCATGATGATCGGTTAAGTAGTTTTCGCGTGAAAGCGTAACAAACAAACTTACATTCACATTTATAATATTAGTAGGGATAATCATAAGTCATATTATATTAATTATATTCATATTTCTATTACAGTTTTACAGTTGTAAGACAAATGTTTCTTACAGTACCCAGTAGCTATTGTTATTGATAGTTAGTTTGTATGAGTTAGTGGCCAACTCTGAAGAGTTTTTAGGCCGCCTTAAGGCCTCCGTCGTGGCTTAACGACTACTAGGGACAGACAGTTAGTATTGTGAATTTATAACACGATTGGATAATAGTTGCACAAGTTTCGGTGAAATTATTCATAGATATACGAGACAAAATATTGATAAACTTTGAAAAATTAGATGTTTTAAATTTTGAAGTAATATTTTTCTAATAAAACTTTTTTTTTTTGTAGATATGTATTGGTAAAATTCGGCCTGTGACGCCATTTAAAAAATCTAGAGATAACATGCAAATATCTGTTATTGAAAAGTCAATTTTCAATGTGGTTTCATTGTAATATGCATGCAAAAGCGGAATGTGGTAGAACAATCTATTTTGTCCCAAAAAGCTTGTAAATCTGTTTTTGAAAAGTCAATTTGGTTTATATTTGTAATATTGTTACATACATGCAAGAATAATTGACAGGCGTCATGGCTCAGTCGGTAGTAGCTCTGCCTTCCGTGCTGTGAGTCGTGGGTTCGATCCCCACCGAGAACAAACATTTGTGTGTGGCAAACATAAATGTTTGTTCTGTGTCTGGGTGTTTCCAAGTAACAATAAGTATGTATTTACTAAAAAAAAAGTATGTATATCAGCCATCTAGTTTCCATCGTACAAGCTTTGCTTAGTTTGGGACTAGAAGGCGTTGTGTTAAGTGTCCGTGAATATTTATTTATTATAATTTATTTTGTACCAAAACTCTAACACGTGTAAACCAACCCATGTAAGCGATAGATATAAGAATTGCGAATGCTTTTCACATCCTGCGTAGATAAAATCTGAATCCTATACAAATAAAATTAGTCTAAAATCACACACAAAATATAATAGGTAGGTAATTTCGTATTCATCATTTTGAGATTAATTAATTGCTAAGTTTTTTGCAGCTAAAACTTGACAAGGAAGAACGTGTTTTTGTCTGCTTTGACAGGGCCAAGGTCAAGTGAACTTATGCGCTTTGTCCTAAGACATTGTACCTATAACTGTAGTCAGTAAAAAATTTTAAGATTACCTGTTCTGAAGAAAATACAACAGTGTAAGCGCAAAAAATGCTGTATCTTATAAAACGCAATACACATAATTTATAAGTTTAAAAAACTGGAAAAAACCGACTTCAATTTGATACGCCTTCATCATCAAATGATGATGATAGCAGTTCATTGAGACTGTTCTATTGATCGTAAACACCACAGAAAAGCAAAATACGCAATGTATCCGAGATACAGTGCGCGGTGACACTACAACGGTTGGCAGTCGAGCTGGCAGTGACGCGCAATGTAACTCGAATACTCTAACGCGGCGACTGTCAGATTTGTTCGTGGGTACTTACGTTCTATTGCTCGTAAACGTCACAGAAAAGTCACAGAAAAGCAAAATATGCAATATCGTGTATGCGTATGACGTGTTTTTTCCAGTTAATCTTATTTAACTGCCTAATTACTAAACCGATTTTGATAAATTTTTTATGGGACCAATCTAAAAGCATACCTTTTCAGAAAAAAAAAATAATTTTTCAAATCGGTTCATAAATAACGGACTTCTGAGGTAACAAACATAAAAAAATACAGCCAAATTGAGAACCTCCTCCTTTTTTGAAGTCGGTTAAAAAAGGTATGGAAACATCGTGAGGAAACCCTTGGCTTAGCCAGCTCCGCGCGTATTGACGATGTCTTTCCTGTGGATATGGCTGACTAGGCTGAGAGGATGGTATAGGTGCTACAAGCCTACTCCATATAAACATTGTCCCAGGCACTATAACGCTGTGTAAATCATCTTCAATAGACGTAAAGGCCTAAGATAGTGTTTACGATCAATAGAACGTCCCAATAAACTGCTATCATCATTATCATTTGATGATGAAGGCGTATCAAATGAAGTCGGTTTTTCCAGTTTCTTTAAACTTATAAATTATGTATACGACTATAAATTGGTGGTTGTTTCTACACGACATCGGAATATTTGAAATTGCAAAAATCAAATGTTACTGTCTAAATGTTTCACGGGTTTTTATGCAATATTTATTCTTAATTGAATAATCGTCACATTTAGGTGTTTAGAACTTTAATTCGTCGAAATTGTATAATTTGATATTTTTCGCGTCATAAAAGCAAGCTCGTATGAGTTAGTGGCCAACTCTGGTGACGGAGTTTTTAGGCCGCCTTAAGGCCTCCGTCATGGCTTAACGACTGCTAGAGCCGGGACCGACAGTTTAACGTGCCCTCCGAAGCACGGAAGCGCTCAGATGCAAATGCCACTAACGGTCACCCATCCAAATAGTGACCGCACAGAACGGTGCTTAACTTAGATAATCGGTGAAGATTGACTAAGCAAGCCACGAGCGCTTCGCGTCATGACATAGGTCAAATCTGCGGTCACCACTGCATTACTACGATACCTAAATTAGTTTATCCATTATTAATAAGATTAAATTATGAAAGTGGTTTATTAATATCTTTGAAACTAAACTCAATATTTACTAAAGCTCATAAATATTATTATCAACTAATATTAATGTTGTACTGTCTCTTGTTTTAGATCAATCTAATTGTCAAAATTTTGGTTGTACCTCCCTTTGTACACTGACCATATTCTTATCCGCACTCCCCTCATGTTTATGACTCTAGCATTAGCGAACTCGACACTGGCAGAATTGTGACAACTAGCCACAAAAGCCACAAACCAAGAAGTTGTTGTTGTTGATACCTAAATTGTAAATGTAAATGGACGTCAGCAGTTTTAATAATTTTTTAAAATGTTAACATACTAGCTTCCACCCGCGACTTTCGTTCGCATCCCGTTACAACCTGCTGATTATCCGGGATAAATAGCCTATTGTGTTAATTCAGGTTACAAACATATTTCAAGTTTCATCCAAATCCGACCAGTAGTTGCAGCGTGAAACACAAACATCCAAACATGTTAACTTTGACATCATATATATATATATATATATATATATATATATATATAGATACTATTATAAAACTGTAAAAAAAAACAAAATTAAAATTAAAGATATGGATAAACTTATTGTTTATCCATATCTTTAATTTTAATTTTGCAGATCTACTAAATAAACGATTCTGATTCCGAAAATCGACTTTGTGTGTTTGTCTGTTTGTTTGTTCGCGGGTCACGCCTAAACTTCTGGACCAATTTGAAACTTATACCATTCAGAAGCCCTTTTTCTGGATTGAAACATAGGCTATATTTTATAGAAATCAAGGACGTGGATTTTCTTACTAAACAGCTTGAACTCTCTAAACCAAAAGCAGCCTTTGGCACGAGGTTCGTCGTATACTGGTTGATAGATATTTTGGTGGAAAGTTTCGCACGCGTACGAAGTCGCGGGTATCAGCTAGTTTATAATATTAGTGGGATTCTAGAATGTTTTTTTAATTCAGGTTAAAACATCTGAGTAAAATTATCCTGTATTTAAGTTTAGATATTATGAAACGTTAAAACATATCGATAGCCATTGATCTAACAATATGCCTTCTAGGTACAGTCAACGGGTAAATGCTGATAAGAAAAACAGTTTTATGACTAAAGATTATCAACTTTTCATCGAAATTACTATAATTAAGAGGCAAAAACGACTATAATAAAAAGTTATTACAGTCATTTAAAGACATTGGTTGTATATTCTGTTGTTGCATTTTTATAAACAAACCTAATTTGACAGCACTATAATGTTGCCGTCCCTTTCACCTAAAACCGCATATGTGTAATACTAGCTGTGGCCGCGGTTTTGCTCGCGTGGTAGCAGCATACAAAATCTTTGATCGTAGTTTTAGACCATTTAGGGTGCGACTTTTCAAAATTCCTTTCTTAGTGCACCCCTACACAACATAAGTATTAAGAATACTACCCTCCAAATTTCATACCTCTAGGACTTACAGCTTAGGCTGTGTGTTGATTGTCAGTCAGTTTCAAAATAATTGTATATATTTAGATTTATATGTTCCGCATGCACATTATGTATCTATACCTAGCTATCTAAGTACGTAACTAATTTGTTTATGGCAAAACGCTTTATCTTTCTGTTTTCTTTCTAAACTAAAATAAACTGCTATAATCTAGCGCTGTCAAATTAGGTTACCTATTTTACAAAAATACAACAACAGAATCGACTCGAATTCTATCGATTTAAAATTGTGAACAATTGTTTAACTTCTAAAGTAGACAGTAGGAGCTCTATCTATTGCGATTAATTCGGAAAGTATTATCTAATCGATATCGGAATCTTTCGAAGCTGATTTTAAATTCGATTTAAGAAATATAGCCTCAAAAATTTGCTGTAAGAAAACTCTTTTTAGTGCTAAGCTCGCCTTTGTACATGTTATCTATTTCTGTCTTCTGTTTATGTGTTATTTTTGTGTACAATCCTATCCTATTAATATTATAAACGCGAAAGTTTGTATAGTATTTATGTATGTATGTTTGTTACTCTTTCACGCAAAAACTACTGATCCGATTTGGATGAAACTTGGAATATATATTTTGCGTGACCTATATCAACAAATAGACTACTTTTTATCCCGGAAAATTAACGGGATCCAACGGAGTGCGAACGAACTCGCGAGCGGAAGCTAGTAACGAATAAAGAAACCTTCGAAAATTACCGTTACCAATCCAATAAGCCATTCCAAATCATTTATCAATTGAGATCTATCTTCGTACCAACTTCCAGGTAACCATGACAGCTACCCAGCTTCTCGAGCAGTCTGATGAGAAACCAATTCAATCAGAACAGCAGATAGTCAAGAAGAATCTGGTCACATTTGGGTACGGGCATTTAGCAGCGCTGTATGGATTACTCTTGTGTTTTACTACGGCGAAATGGCAGACGATCCTAATGAGTGAGTATTTTTTGACTCCTGATTGGATAGAGCAGTGTTTCTTTATCTGTGGTCCGCGGACCCGTTGGGGTCTTCGAGTATGTGTATAGGGGTCCACCGTCTTATCTACGGACATGCTGTTGCATACTGGCATACATCAAAAACAAATACAGAGAAGTATTACAATTGGAATCCGATTTTAGATTACAACGAAGTAAAAACATCAAGATTTATTAATGTGTTTTTTATTAAGGGGTCCTTGAAATTGTACTTAGTGGTCCGCGGACTGAAAAAGGTTGAGAAACGCTGCAATAGAGGGATGTTATAATTTTGAGACTTTCAAAGTTATGGTCCGATTTGTATGCGGTTTTGTGAGAATGCTGGTTGACCTGGGATTGTTATTAGAAATGTTTAGTGAAAATTGTTGCAGCCGTTTCAAAGTTATGCTTTACCCAAGTATGATAATTTTACCATTCAGATCGGAAATCTGGTTCCCATAGTACAAGCTTACTATAGTAGGTGCCAAATAACACCGCAATACAGGTCATTCACCCACCTTCACCTCGATGTCGCAAAATTCAATTTATGTATGGTAAACAAACAGTACTAACGAGATTCGAGCGATACCGTCTTAGCGACAGGTTTGTATGGAAAGCGACAGAATTAGCCATTCATAAATTGAATTTGGCGACATCGAGGTGAAGGTGGGTGAATGACCTGTATTGCGGTGTTATTTGGCACCTACTATAGAGGGCGTTGCGTAAAATGTCCAAGAATATTTATTTAATTGTAAACCAAGAAGAAGAAGACGATATTATAGACGGGTCAGCCAGTTTAAGTATATCATTTACTCTTTTTCAGGTTACATATTCTTCGTGGCCGCAGCCTTAGGAGTGACAGTTGGCGCGCATCGCCTGTGGGCACACAAGACCTTCAAGGCCACCGCGCCACTGCAAATACTACTCTTAGTTATGAACACGCTCGCGTTTCAGAACACGGTGGTCACCTGGGTCAGGGACCACAGACTGCATCATAAGTATAGGTAACTAGCTGGTGCCCGCGACTTCGTCTCCGCAGGATTAGTAGTTCTAGTGTTTAGAAGCGCAATTTGCTATGCGAAATCTTCTATGCGTGAAGAGTTCGTGTGCTGTTGGATCCCGTTGATTTGCCGGGATAAAAAGTAGCTTATGTGTTAATCCAGGTCACGGACAATATATATTCCAAGTTTCATCCAAATCGGATCAGTAGTTTTTGCGTGAAAGAGGAACAAACATCCATACAACTTTTGCGTTTATAATATTAGTAGGATAGTGCAAACGAGATCAATAATGCCCAAAGTACCAGGCAACTAAAACCCTATAGAATATTTAAATTTATTTTCAACAGTGACACGGACGCAGACCCACATAATTCGACTCGTGGTTTCTTCTACTCCCACATGGGCTGGTTGTTGATGAGGAAGAAACAACTAGTGCGGCGAAAGGGCCGGGTCATTGACATGCAAGATATATACGATAACCCTGTGTTAATGTTTCAGCAGAGGTGAGTTTTTTTGGTTTTAAAATGTTACAAAATGGTGTCGATCTGTTGTTGCATTTTTCTAAAGCTAACATAATTTGACAGTTCTAAAATTATAGCAGTTTTTGTCGTTTCAGTTTATGAGAAAAGTAGAAAATAAGTTAAAAACACTAAAAAATTCTTCTATTGGTTCGAAAACTTGTTTGGATCAAAACTATATTTTATGCTAAACCTTGTGCACACAACATTGTTATTTGAGATTTTTCATAAAAAAAAATCATGTAATATATTCCTGTGCGCACTACCCTAATAAACTGTTATCCTCACTACCCAAAGGTTAGCTGGTAGAGAATGCTATTTTAGCATTAAGTTCGCCTGTATACACTACTTTTAAGCTGTGCAATAGCAGCGTTTTACCTGAAATAAAACGCATATTAAAATACTTACCTCACTGGAAGCTTTATATTGAGAAGGCGTATCCGGTTCCGTCGTATTTCCATTCGTTTTAGTACTTTTTACCCGTGTGTATCCGGTCAAGTGGCGCCACCTGGCGGGTGCGATTCATTTTTGCTTCGTAAAATGAAACACGCCATATTGAATTCATTGGCTTAATTTCACCAGGCAGAGATTAAAGTGAAAGCTTCCAGTGAGGTAAGTATTTTAATATGCGTTTTATTTCAGGTAAAACGCTGCTATTAAACTACTGTACCGTCACTGGAAGCTTTATATTGAGACCTGTTTGTTATCGCCTGGTGTCGCCACTTGTATAATTAGGTAACCTAGCGCCAATGTGACATTTAAATATTATAGCAACAAGTATACAATAATACAATTTAACTCTTAGTAAAAGACTAGTATAGTATTATATAATCTGTGGTAAAAGTGATTTACGAATCAACCAAAATTGAACCTGTAAGTGTAAAATATTCATTTACTATTTTTAATTACTTATGTAATAATAAGCTTAATCATTTTGCTACAATCAAAAATCATAAGTAATGTAATGATCATAATCTTATTTCACACATACATTTGTTTATTTAACCAAGCTTATTTAATGCTTTAAATATTTGTGTTACACATACTTTCAGATTGACTGCTGCTCATATCTCTCGCCTGTAAAAATGCTGGAACGTATTAGCTGATCGCTAATTTTCTCAGCCAAGATTTCGTCAAGAGAACGATTCTCCAACCAACTCTTCCGAGAAACCGCAGATCGAACGCTTCGTGAAAGTGCTATAATACCTGCTTGTTCAAACAACGTTTTAACCTAGACTGCTATGACAGTGCATGATGTAGGTTTAGCGATACTTCTTACCGTAACAAACAAATTAAATGATTTGGTTGTGCAACGTCTTTCATGTAATGATTAATAGTTATTTCAACCCATACTAACGGAGTGCTAGTAAAGTATTATATGATCTGTGAACAAGGTTAAGTTAGTATGATCAGCCCAGCCAGACTGTCTATAACTACCTGTAGTCGGTTTTTGAACGGATTATCGGCCAAAATGTGATACTGCTATTTGATCTAAAGCAGTGATAACGATATTTAAGAATAAGTTCAGGTCGTGGATGCGAATTCCTGAGCAAAGTAATACTAGTGCTATACTAGTGTGACGCGATACTTGAAACAAATTACTACTGTCTACTGTATAGTCCATTAAAAAGCGAAGTTAGTTCACTAATTTCCTAGACCGGTGGCTTGAAAGTTTTCGGATTTCTAGCTAATAGAGCTATTGATTTTAGAGTGTGCTTAACCAAAAAATGAAAGCAAAGTGCTAGCGTTACATAATGTAGATGTAGAGACTACAAATTGATGTAAAAGAATAGTATTGTATGATTACTTGTTAATCAAAAGTAAATCTATTTGTGACCCCGTAGGCATTTTTACGTCAACTTTATTAGATTTACAGCAAGAAATCCAACGATTCAAGCCACCTCATATGTTTTTAGAGTAGGCTTCCGCCAGGAATTTTTAAGCAACGATAACTGTTCAGTGTTCCATGTTGTTATTGCTTCTGACCACCCTATATTTCCACACATCGAGAGTTATGTTGTCAACCAGCGGAGGTGGAAGCCCTGTCGATGCGTTTTTGGAGATTTTTCAGTGTCAATGGTGCTGCCAAAGCTTGAGCTTTGAAGTCGGCTCGCCAAAATACCATTGCCCACCGGGGAACTACTACGAGAAATATTCCCGTTGACTGATTTAGGTGAGCAAAGACTCTGAGGACTAGAAACCGTGGTGGGAACAGCCACGCAAGTTGGTAATTCCATAGAACACTGAACACGTCGTGAAACAAAGTTTGGCGGTCTGTTAGGTCTCGGGACATAATATAATTGTTGACATACATGTCTCCGGTCTTGTACTTACTATGTTTCTTACTTTGCAAACACTACGTCCACACAGGCCGGTAGTAGATGTCACTCGATGAGGAGGCGACGATGACGTGCCAGATGGTTTGCAAGATTGATTTGACTTTGAAGGGCATATAGAATAGCCAGCATCTCATTCCGGTTGCAGTGTAGACCTTGCTCTTCCTGTGACCAATTGCCCGATAGGGCATCTGTTGTCAAAAAGTTCGCCGGATGCGGGTATGATAAAAGACAATTCAGTCCACCAAACCAGTAGGTAGGTCATTGTCGACAGATCTGGAAATCTATTCATGAACATTATCATTGACGATGGTTGAGTCGTTCTCGAGGAACAACAAGGCTGGCAAAATTAATTATTAAATTATTATCTGCAAATCTTTTACGGTTACCTTTGTTTGTTTGAGAACTTGATCAACTTTCTGAAATATTTTTATAGATTTTTCTTTGGGTAGAGATTTTAGGTTGTCCCAGGGACTCCAAGTACATATGCCGAGATATATTATGCTCTTTTGTTGAGGACTGATTTCTCGACATTGACTACCCATTTAACGTTTGGACTGCGACCTTGACATGTTCGTGAAGTAAGTCTGCTTTTTGGTATACTATCAGGTAATCTTCAAGATATACAACGATTCTGTCATTCCAATTTTATCGCAATGCCTGAGCCACCTAATTTTCTTAGTATAGAAAATATTTTGGGGGCTGAAGTCATTTCTGGCAGCTCTTTGGCAGACATTTCTGCAGCCAGACGTGTGAAAAGATGTTTATATTTTCGAAAAAATGGTATTTGATAACAGTGTATCTTTTCTTCCACTGTGAGTGGTAGTGCGATAACTGACCTGCTCGAAAACATTGAGTCATTCATTGTCCTTGTAAGAAGCGCTCGTGGCATAACTTGCTTAGCCAATCTTCACCGATTATCTAAGTTAAACAACGTTCTGTGCGGTCACTATTTGGATGGGTGGCAGTTAGTAGCATTAACATCTGAGCGCTTACGTGCTTCGGAGAGCACGTTAAACTGTCGGTCGCGACTCTAGAGCAGTCGTTGAGAGACGACGGAGGCCTTAAGGCGGCCTAAAAACTCCGTCACCAGAATTGGTCACTAACTCATACGAGCTTGCTTTCTTATTCATTGTACTTACCTTTCTGGTTTCCTCTCGGAGCATTCGAGCGTCCTCATCTCAGCTGTTTTCACGGTCGGGCCGCGAGCCCTGTTGTGAAATGAACCTCTCCCATGATTGTACATAGTTATAGTTCTAGTATTGAACATTGGACAACTGACTCCTGTACTGAAAGTTGTTATGGAAACATCCACCCCGCGAGGGTGGGTTGGGTTGCTTGCTACAACAGAGCATATTATTATACAAAGGGAGACTAGGCTCGTTATTGGTAGGTACATGTTCCACGCGATGGAACTATAGACTTTCGAATCGAACGCCTTCCGCCCGCGAGGGGCGGCTGTTGGACTGATAACATCCACCCCGCGAGGGTGGGTTGCTACAACCATGCATATGCATTGGGAGACCAGGCTTATGGGTGCATGTTCCTCGCGACGGCACTATAGACCATCAACGCCTTGCCCCCGCGAGGGGCGGCTGTTGCACTGATAACATCCACCCCGCGAGGGTGTGTTGCTATAACCATGCATATGCATTAGGAGACCAGGCTCATCATGGGTAAACATTTCTATAGACTATAGACTTTTGATCGAACGCCTTGCCCCCGCGAGGGGCGGCTGTTGCACGGATTAGATTTCTCCTGTGAGAAACCATCAGATTTGAGTGGCTTTGCGGGACACCCCCTGCTTTTCCAGGGCAGCGGTGAAAGGCTCTGACTCAAATATGTAAGTGGCAGACGGGTAATCTATTTAGTGACGCTTCCACTAAAAGGCTCTATGCGCATTTCGATACTTTCGGCTCAGTGGCCGCAAACTAATCACAAAAGATCTGATGAAGTATTAGGTATGTTCATCTATAATAAGCAAATCAACTTTACTTTAAATAAAATAAATAAACCAGATTGTCAAAGTTTACGGTATATAATTTAATTTAATTATATTTGATTAATTTACTTAGAGCCGTGTATGCCAGATGACGTAAGGTGTCATACGTTTTACCCCCTTTCGTTTGTTACCAAGTCTATGAAACCTGGAGTATGGTTAAACACCTCAGCTTATCTAACCTCGGACCAAGAGGTACTACCTAAACACTTAGAAACTCTCGGTTCTTCAGCTTTGTCCTACTGAACCGACAATGCATAATTGTAAAAACAAGTTGCAAAGCCATAAACCAAGAAGTTGATGTTGATTTTGACTGTCATCACAGTTCCATCGCTACCACCGTGTAGTGAAACACAGCTTGCTGATTGAACACTAGTTAATTCACATTCGTAGGTAGAGGTCATCTACAAACAGTTTTATAACTACCCACCACTAGGTACTAAATTACTACAGTTCGTCCGTAGGTAACGATGTGGTCTGTGGTTTTCATAAAGCTCTCCACTAACTTCGGAGTAAATAGATCATAAAGACAAGTTGTATTCACATTATCAGAATAGCTGGTAATAAAATTGGTAAAAATGTTTTGTAACTCACCCATATTCTGGACTAGTTTCTGCCAGGCTGGTGGCTCACAGTCCATAGATAGGGTAGATAAACATTTATTCAAACCACCATAAAGAAAAAATTGCTGAAAAGGTAAGCTTATTAAAACTAAAATATTAAAGTAACTAAGAAAATGAGCTCGATGAGCTACTGCTGTAAGGGATAAGATAAATCTTTATTTGCTGGAGGAGTTACTGCTGGAGCAGCTTTGAACTCGCTTAGGATCAGCCACAACTTGTGGCTTACCAGCCAAAGCGGACTCATACTATCCATTCTAAATAAATAATAATTTTTTTTGCACAATAAATTATACCGGATACTAAACTTTTCTAAAATAATAACTTATGTGGGTACATGATCCGAACGGAAAACCGTTAAAAGAATTGATCACGTACAATCATTAAAAATAGAGGGTAGTACTTACAGTTTATTCCTCTTTTGCGTGTCCTTGCAGGGCCATGCTAATCTTAGTTTACTTGCACAGTTTTACTGAACAAAGGTATGGAGAATTTCACTATTTGAAATAATCCTTACTTTATATGATATAAAATAATACTAATATAATATTTAAACTATTTTTGCAACGGTTGTGGCAGAGAGAGCTCTGGGCACAAGTTGCTTCGACGGAATACAAAACGCCAATGAATTCAATATGGCGTGTTTCATTTTACGAAGCAAAAATGAATCGCACCCGCCAGGTGGCGCCACTTGACCGGATACACACGGGTAAAAAGTACTAAAACGAATGGAAATACGACGGAACCGGATACGCCTTCTCAATATAAAGCTTCCAGTGACGGTACAGTAGTTTAATAAAGAATTTTCTATCTATCTATCTATCTATGTATTTTATATCTTTAGAAATGTCGAAATGTGCCAACGAGAAGTTGTTGACGCTTCTCAGCGCTTGTGTTTCTTCATAAGTCATTTCTAAATTCAATCATTGTACAAATCAGTTTTTTGGGATTTCAGACATTATGGCAAAAGTACGTTTTAAGAATTGTTCTTTCTGTAATATGTACATTTCGACATACAGTCACACTAGACCCGACACAAAAACATGCTTAAATCTTTTTTTTCCAGGTACGCAGTCCCGTTCATCGGAACAATATGCTTCCTCCTCCCCACAATAATGCCTGTTTACTTCTGGGGGGAGACTCTAACCACAGCCTGGCACGTAGCAATATTCCGATACGTGCTAAACTTGCACATAACATTCTTAGTGAACAGCGCTGCCCACCTCTGGGGCAACAAACCTTACGACAAAACAATCCAACCGGTTCAGAATCTATCCGTTTCATTCATAGCGTTCGGGGAAGGTTTCCATAACTACCATCACGTATTCCCGTGGGATTACAAAGCAGCTGAATTCGGAAATAATCGATTGAACTTATCGACAAAATTTATCGATTTTTTTGCGTGGATCGGATGGGCGTACGATTTGAAATCAGTGCCTGATGATATGGTACGAGCTAGGGCGGGGAGAACTGGCGATGGGACTAATCTGTGGGGATGGGGGGATAAAGATATGGATGAGGATATGCGGAATGGTGCGGTGGTTTTGAATAAGGCTGATTGATTTAGTAAAGGTTGTACCCTGCTATTAAACTCGATGTAAACTTGGATATTGGAAAAAGGTGTTGGGGCATTTCAGGCCTCGATTTGCATACCTTTACTTATTTTTCAGATTAATTTTGTTATTTATAACTTCAGTTGGTTTTATCATAATCTATTATGCAGTATATCAGTCACGAAAACGCCAAATAAAGTAGTTATTTTGACGTAAACAGAGTAAATACGATACAAAAATAAAAAAAAACGCATTTTTCAAATTAAAACGTCTAATAAGTAATGATTCCCGCTGCTTTATAATGACATTGTTACATTTTTCAAAACTGCATTGTAAGTGTATTGTAACAAACACAGTTCCATCATTGCAAGTTAAAAAAAATGTGGGACCTGGGCTCCATTAAATTTACCCCAGACCCTTTTGTGTCTGTTTCAATCGAGTTTGCATCTGCTTGTGAAACACGCAACTATACCAAGGTTACTTCAAGTTTATAATAACAGGATTAGAGTTTACATCTAGATATTTACTTAAATGTCACAGAATACATGAAACTATCTTATTAATAAATTTAGTTTTAAAGTAATATTGTTTTTTTATGCCTAGTATTGTGCATATTGTGAGGAAACCTTACTCAGTTCCGCACGTATTGACCGCAGCCGATAGTTAGTTAGGTGACGGTTGGTTACCTAGCGACTGGCTGTTAGTTACCAAGCTGTTTTTTTTCCTACAGCAAAGTAGACAAACGAGCGTTCGGCCCGCCTGATGGGAAGCGGTTACCGTAGCCTATGAACGCCTGCAACACCAGAGGTGTCAAACGCGCGTTGCCGATCGAAGAATTTTATTACACCTTTTTTGAAGTGTCCCCACTTTATAGTTACTACTGTTACAAGGTTGTTTGTTAGTTACCTAGCGATTGGTTATCTGTTACCTAGCGGCTGGTTGTTAGTTATCTAGCGGCTGGTTGTTAGTTACCTAGCGATTGGTTATCTGTTATCTAGCGGTTAGTTGTCTGTTATCTAGCGGCTGGTTATCTGTTACCTAGCGGCTGGTTGTTAGCTATCTAGCGGCTGGTTGTTAGTTACCTAGCGATTGGTTATCTGTTATCTAGCGGTTGGTTGTTAGTTACCTAGCGGTTGGTTGTCTGTTATCTAGCGGCTGGTTGTTAGTTACCTAGCGGTTGGTTGTCTGTTATCTAGCGGCTGGTTGTTAGTTACCTAGCGATTGGTTATCTGTTATCTAGCGGCTGGTTGTTAGTTATCTAGCGGCTGGTTGTTAGTTACCTAGCGATTGGTTATCTGTTACCTAGCGGCTGGTTGTTAGTTATCTAGCGGCTGGTTGTTAGTTACCTAGCGATTGGTTATCTGTTATCTAGCGGTTGGTTGTTAGTTACCTAGCGGTTGGTTGTCTGTTATCTAGCGGCTGGTTATCTGTTACCTAGCGGCTGGTTGTTAGTTATCTAGCGGCTGGTTGTTAGTTACCTAGCGATTGGTTATCTGTTATCTAGCGGTTGGTTGTTAGTTACCTAGCGGTTGGTTGTCTGTTATCTAGCGGCTGGTTGTCTGTTATCTAGCGGCTGGTTGTTAGTTACCTAGCGGCTGGTTGTCTGTTATCTAGCGGCTGGTTGTTAGTTACCTAGTGGCTGGTTGTAGTGTGTGGAGGGCCTGGTGTCGGCTCCGCAGGCGAGTAACAGACGACACGCAGCTGCAGAGTCTCTTCTCGCCGCCACACAGAGGGCGCTTTCACCTCGCCCGTCGCAAGCGTTTACTTTTGCACCTAGACCAACAAAAATAACATATCTTTTGTGGTTTGTAAATTTTTAAACGTCTTCAAAAAAAGGAGGTTACCTCAGGATTCCGTCATTTATGACCCGATTTGAAAAAAAAACTGTTTTTATCTGAAAGGGTTATACTTCCAGATTGGTCCCATAATTTTTTTATCAAAATCAGTTCAGCAGTTGGGCAGTTAAGTAAGAATAACTGGAAAAAATACTTCATTCACGTACGTGGCATTGCGTGTTCTGCTTTTCTGTTGGTGTTTACGATCAACAGAATGAACTGCCGTCATCATCGTCATCATCATTTGATGATGAAGGCGTATCAAATTGAAGTCGGTATTTCAAATTTTTAAACTTACAAATTATATACGATTAGCTTCCGCCTGCGACTTCGTTCGCGTCCCATTGGATCCCGTTAATTTTCCGGGATAACAAGCATCCTATGTTACTTCTAATACCTCCAAGAATATGTGTACAAAGTTTCATGATGATCCGTTAAGTAGTTTTCGCGTGAAAGCGTAACAAACAAACTCACATTCACATCCTACTAATATTATAAACGCGAAAGTTTGTGAGTATGGATGTTTGTTACTCGTTCACGTAAAAACTACTGATCCGATTTGGATGAAACTTGGAATATATATTGTCCGTGACCTGGATTAACACATAGGCTACTTTTTATCCCGGAAAATCAACGGGATCCAACGGGACGCGAAGTCGCGGGCGGCACTTAGTTTATAATATTAGGGAGGGATTATTAATGATTGTCCCTGCCCGTGATTTCATTTAATATCGTAAATACGTCCCCATCTGTATAATATTAGTGTAATGTCCTTACCGTGTCGTAACAGGAGATCCATTGCGTCTAAATGCGCGTGATCGGTCGCCACGTGTAATGGTGTCTGTCCATCTTTGTTCTTCTCGTTCACTCGCGCGCCTTTTCGTATTAACATCTCCATTACCTGTGGATTAAGAGATTAGAGCCAAGCAAGCAAGCTCGTATGAGTTAGTGGCAAACTCTGGTGACAGAGTTTTTAGGCCGCCTTAAGGCCTCCGTCGTGGCTTAACGACTGCTAGAGCCGGGACCGACAGTTTAACGTGCCCTGCGAAGCACGGAAGCGCTCAGATGTAAATGCTACTAACGGTCACCCATCCAAATAGTGACCGCACAGAACGTTGCTTAACTTAGATAATCAGTGAAGATTGACTAAGCAAGCCACGAGCGCTTCAGATTAAAGCCGGAATACTGAAACGTCACTTAAAATTGAATCACCACTTAAAATTGTTCCGCCTCTGTTTGACATTACTCATTTGTAAGAGATGGCAATAATATAAGCGTGAACTTAATTTAAGGGCGTTTGAGTATTCGGCCATATAAGTCACATCACTAGCGGGTTTACGGAGTCAGCTAGTGATGTCACTAACAGTAGCGGGAGCATGTGTTATTGTATTATTGTTTAATTTTGGTGGAATTTTAATCAATAATACTTGAGGTCGTAACATGGTGTGAGCCATTGGAATAAATGTTTGTAAAGTGGATTCTCTGAATGCTAAAACTCGTTTCAAACGTTTGAAGGGAAAATCCGCCATTTTGCCTTCAAAACAAACGACAGCCGATGAATGACTTGATATTATTTCAAATATATCACTTGAAACTTGCAAAATTGTCCGTCGAAAACAGAGGCCATAAATAGCATCATCACTACATAGTTACAAAGCAAAGTCGCTTCCCGCGTCTGTCTTAATGTCTGTATGTATGTATGCTTAGATCTTTAAAACTACACAACGGATTTTGAAGCAGTTTTTTTTTTAATAGATAGAGTGATTCAAGAGGAAGGTTTACATGTATTATACTTCGTGCTTCGTCTTCGATTAGTAACCTGAAAGATAAATGATTAGAATTCAGTACATATTGTAGTTACGCCTACGTGCCACCACTCTATTACACTATTTGAGAGTTTTTTTTTTTTTTTTCTCTGCGGGTACTTATCCTTCCTGTCACCCGCGCTCGCTCGTCTCTTCATTCGTCTTTAGTGTTTTCACCGCTCAACACTACGAAAAATAAATTCAGCGACGAAATTATTTTCGATATCTACGTCAATTATGCCGAAAAGGAAACGCGAGAACGACGATACATTTGATTACTTCAAGAAAAAATTGAAAAAGCTTGAAAATGAGCTCGTCAAGTCTCAAAAACGGAGAATTCGCGTTCTCGATTCTTCATCGTCCTCATCGTCGGCATCATCTCCAGCGTCGTCGAGGGAACCCTCGCCTTCTCTGCAGGACCTACAAGGTAACCTATTTCCAAATATAAAGTGACATTTTTACAAAGAGATAACTTTTGGTACCTACCGGCAATATGCCTCGCATAAGTAGTACCTACTTGTCTATAAAATTCGGTTTGCGTATATCTCTGTGGGAGTTATATCTTACTGAATAATAATTTAGACATGTTTTAATGTGATTCGAGCTGTCTGTGGGACCGTCTCATACATCGCACATCGAATCAGTTTGCGTATAATTCTATGGGAATTATATCTTACTGACTTATCAGGTACAAAAGATCGGTTTGCGCGTATTTCTTTGGGAATTACGTCTTATTGATCGTGCCGTCACCGTCCACGCGGTTTTTTCATGCTTTACAGCAATAAAAAGTTTTTTTGAACCACCTTCAAAAAATTAACAAAGGTCAACGTCCTTTCAGACGGAGACGTCCGATGTGTCCCCTCGACGAGTGACTCTCCGGATGACCAACACGTTATCGCATCGATGTTAGATGAAAATATATCGCCAGTACCCGATAATACTCCATCTATAAATGAAAATGCACCGGCAGATGCAGCGCTCGATACTGTTCTACTGGAGATATTGGGAGACGACCCCTCAGCAACCATCGAATATGGTCCTGATGTTCATAAAGATTTAGCGACTCGCTTTGAACACATTGCAACTCATGGGTTGGATCCAGCCCAAAGAAAAGAGTTGTTGGGAAAATATAAAATCCCTATGAATTGCACGAGAATTGCCGCGCCGATTCTAAATGGAGAGATAAAAGCGGCGCTGCCTGAGGCGACGGTCAAGAGGGACAAAAGCTTCGAAGTTCGCCAAAACCAGATCGCCACTGCCATTTCGTGCATAGCCTCAGCGGTCACCGATCAGCTCTCATCCTCCCAGATCAATCAAGAGCTTCTCAAAAAGCTAATGGATACAGGTCGTCTCCTCTGCGACATCCAATCTACGGATTCCAAAGCAAGACGAAACTTTGCCATGTTTTCAGTTAAAAAAGATATGAAAGAGCATCTTTCAAACACTGAAATAGATAAGCATCTGTTTGGAGAGAACTTGTCCGACACTCTAAGGTCGGCGAAAGCAGTCAACAAGTCCGGGACCGACTTGAAAGTTCAAGCTCCCAAAACTTTCAAGAAACCAGCTGCAACACCCAGCTCTAAGCCTCCACCAAAAAACTGGAAGACGGCGGCCTTAACACGCAGGCCGCCGGGACCAGCAGTGAGGAGCCGCGAGCCTGCATACCACCGCAGTCAGCCCGGGACCTCATCGAGACAGTCGTCGCCTCCGCGGCGGCACACGCGCCGCCGGTAGACCCTGTAAGTTATGCGGGACAACTGTCTCTCTTCCGGGATCAATGGTCCCTGATCACCACTGACTCGTTGATTTTAGATTGGATTGATGGTTATAGAATACAATTCTCTCAACCCGTTGTCCAACAAAACCTACCGATATCGATAGAACATTCCGAATTAGAAAAAACGCATTTTGATACATCCGTGAGAGGCTTACTCAACATCGGAGCAATATCGGAGTGCACCCATAATGAACATGAGTTCATATCGTCAGTCTTTTTAAGGCCCAAACCGAATGGAAAAATGCGCTTCATTTTAAACTTGAAAAAGTTAAATAAGTTAATTTCGACAAGTCATTTTAAATTAGAAGACTTACGAACAGCTATCAAATTAGTTTCCAAAGATTGTTTTTTAGCATCAATTGATTTGAAAGATGCTTATTTCTTGATCAATGTAAACGAAGAATCTAGGAAATATTTAAGATTCATATGGAATAACACGCTATATCAGTTTAATGTATTAGCATTTGGCCTTAATACAGCGCCGTACGTTTTCACAAAGCTTATGAAACCTGTTGTAAAATTGTTGAGGTCCGCTGGTTACATATCAACAATATACTTAGACGATATCTTATTAATTGGACGTACATATAATGAATGTTTAGACAATGTACACGTTACTCTGAAACTGCTTAAAGCTTTGGGTTTTATAATCAATACAGAAAAAAGTAATCTGATTCCATCCACATCTTGTAAATTTTTAGGATTTATAATTAACAGTAAAACTATGCAAATAAGCTTACCAGTTGAAAAACAACTTCACATCCAAAGAAAAATATTATCCTTCTCCAGGAAATCTCGATGTCAAATCAGAAAATTCGCTCAATTAATAGGATTATTAATATCAGCATGTCCGGCCATCGAATACGGCCTTTTGTATACTAAAGAATTTGAACGCGAAAAATTCTTGTGTTTAGAAAATGACAACGATTTTGACAAGATTATGAACCTTCCATTAAAATTATCTTCGGATTTTCAGTGGTGGCTTCATGCCATCAAAAACCCTAAGCACAGAATAATGGATAACGTATATTCTGTAGAAATATTCTCTGACGCCTCAACTACGGGGTGGGGCGCCGCGTGCGGCGGGGAGACCGCTAGTGGTCCCTGGTCCGACCACGAACGCAAGCTCCATATCAACCAGCTGGAATTATTGGCAGCGTATTTTGCACTCAAAATATTTACAAAAGATCTATATAGTTGCCAAATCTTACTACGTGTCGATAATTCCACTGCAGTTTCTTACATTAATAGGATGGGGGGCATTCAGTTTCCTCACTTAGCACGTGTCGCGAAAGATATATGGCAATGGTGCGAAGCAAAAAGAATTTTCGTTTACGCTTCTTACATTAAATCTCAAGATAATGCCATTGCCGATGCCGAATCTCGAAAATGCCATCCCGATATCGAATGGGAGCTGACAGATTCTAATTTTAAAAAAGTTACTAATAGTTTTGGCGTTCCTACAATAGATTTATTTGCCAGCAGAGTCAACAACAAATGCGAGAAGTATGTGTCATGGTTCAAAGATCCGAATGCAATAGCAGTGGATGCGTTCACGATCAACTGGTCATACATTTATTTTTACGCATTTCCGCCTTTCGCCATAATACTTAAAACCTTGCGAAAAATCATAACCGATCGGGCGACAGGCATTATGATTGTCCCATTATGGCCTACACAGCCTTGGTTCCCAATCTTTCAAAAACTCGTAGTGTCAGAAGTACTAACATTCAGACCTACTGAGCGACCTATAATTTTTCATTCCAGCAATCGGAACCTCCACTCCAACCTGAGCCTTGCTGCCGCGATATTATCCGGACAGCACTACTGCGGCGAGCCGTACCAGAAACATCCATAGATATTATGTTGGCCTCTATATCGCAAAATTCATTTAAACAATATAGTGTTTACCTAAAGAAATGGTATAGCTATTGTAGTAATAACAACACGGACTTATATACTTCCTCTGTTGCAACAGTAATGGCTTTTCTAACGGATATGTTTAACAATGGCAGCCGTTATGGCTCTCTTAATAGTTGCAGGGCAGCACTTGCTCTCATTCTAGATCCCAAAATTTCGGAAAATTCTGTTATTCAAAGGTTCTTTAGAGGTGTTTTTCGTTTAAAACCTCCCACGCCCAAGTACGACTTGACATGGGATCCCAACTGTGTACTCGATTGGTTAGAAGTTTGGTATCCAAACGAGCGCATATCTCTGGAACTTCTTTCAAAGAAATGTGCAACGTTACTGGCGCTCATAACTGCACATAGGGTTCAGACTTTATCTATGATAAAAATACAAAACATTCTTTCAACAAAAATCTTAATAAAAATCCCTGACCTCATAAAAACATCAAAAGTCGGCACTGCTCAACCTTTGCTACAGATTCCTTATTTCAACGAAAAGCCCCAAGTGTGTCCTGCTCAGTCATTAACGTGTTACATTAATAGAACAGCATCTTTACGAAAAAGCGATACATTGTTTGTGAGTTCTCGACAACCTTATAAAGCTGTCAGCACTCAAACAATAAGTCGTTGGATTAAGAGTACGCTGCAAGACAGCGGTATCGATATATCTATCTATAGTGCGCACAGCACGCGACATGCGGCTACGTCAAGAGCTCTCGCGCAAGGGGTCAGCATTGACCACATTCGGAAAACAGCTGGCTGGAGTGCTAACTCCAGCACTTTCGCCAAATTCTATAACAGAACTGTTCTGAACTCTGACGAAACCGCATTAGCTAATGCTATCATTAATCAATAGCTAAGCCTTGATTAAGCTTATGATTCTAGATTATAGTCTAAAATTTGAAACATATGCAATGGGATAGCAAGCTCACACTGTAACATGTGAATAGTTTATTATAAAATAAAGAATGAAACGATAATTTGGATCTGTTACCATACTTTCTTAAATGAAAATACATTTTTGTCAAAAGATTATTTTGTATATTTTCATTATTTCCTAAACCTGCATACTCTCAAAATCTACAATATGTACTGAATTCTAATCATTTATCTTTCAGGTTACTAATCGAAGACGAAGCACGAAGTATAATTAATGATTAAACGAACTAGTGAAGTTCTATCATAATTATACGAGTGCTTCGTCTGAAGATTAGTAACCCCCGCCCGCCCATACGGCCCTTACGTCAGGTTCAGGAAATGGGAGCACTAAGGTCTTCAGCTCTAAACTAATGAAGAGACGAGCGAGCGCGGGTGACAGGAAGGATAAGTACCCGCAGAGAAAAAAAAAAAAAAACTCTCAAATAGTGTAATAGAGTGGTGGCACGTAGGCGTAACTACAATATGTACTGAATTCTAATCATTTATCTTTCAGGTTACTAATCGAAGACGAAGCACGAAGTATAATTATGATAGAACTTCACTAGTTCGTTTAATCACTAATAATACATCATCATCACATCATCGTCACTGCTGGGTCGCTAGTAAGAACATAAAAGTACAAACCTGCTTCCGCTTCGGATATTGTGAAGCAGCGGCCGCGTGTAAGGGTCGGTCACCGGTGGCTAGATGTGGGTAGTTTAGAAGCGCTTCCGAAACACACTCCGTTAGCGAGACAGTACTGCTTGTCGATGACTGTGAACTCTGCAATAAAGTAAGTAGGTAAGTAAGTAAATCATTTATTTGCAATACATAAAATTACAAACATGGGCTTACTAGATATATCCTACTAATATTATAAACGCGAAAGTTTGTAACGGTGTATGTTTGTTACTCTTTCACGCAAAAACTACTGATCCGATTTGGACGAAACTTGGAATATATATTGTCCGTGACCTGGATTAACACATAGGCTAGGTATTTTTTATCCCGAAAAATCAACGGGATCTAACGGGACGCGAACGAAGTCGCGGGCGGAAGCTAGTAGCTTATATAGTAACTGTACAGTGGTGCTGCAAAACGGTCCCTAGCTCAGCATATTGCGGGTTGGTAACAACCCACGCTGGTACCTTCCGCTAGAACCAAAGTTGATGTGCGGACGTAAACTTACAAACTATAAGTAGGTATAAAGTCAATAAACTAAACTTGCTGTTCTATTAAATAAATAAATATTCACGGACATTTAACACAACGCCTTCTAGTCCCAAACTAAGCAATATATATTGATTTGTTTTTTGTAAATACATACTTATACAAGGTGTAAGATAATTACCCTATAAGCTCTAAGGGGGCGTAATCAGACCGACCACCTGAGTGCTTGGACATGTGCAAAGGGTCAATAAATCGTAACTGAAATTTTCATACGAAAGTACAACTTTTATTATTTTATAAATTTGCGACAACCCTAAGTGTTTGTTTACTATTTGCGTAAACCCGTACACACGCATGCACACGTAAGTACCCTCTTACCGCGTCGCACGCACATGCTGTCTGTTGGTACATTTTAAGTAAAAGTTAGGAGCTCATTTCATGAATGAAAAACTTCGAAATCTCAAAAGTCGTAGAACAAGCACTGTTCGCCATGACCTGTAAAATACCCCTCTTTCGGACTTATAGGGTATTTATGTTACACCGTGTATAATAGCACACCCTAAATAATAGAAGAGATCTAGAGTGTAGAGTAACTGACCTGATGTTGGTGCGAAGGTTGTCCCGTTGTTTGAGTGACAGTAGACAGTTGTTTCTTCACGCGGGTTGGCTCCGCCATTCGACACGCCTCAAGTAAGCACTGCCCTCTGTATTCAACTGAAATAAACGCGAAAGTTTGTAAGAATTAATATATAACCTAGGAATTTTCAAGAAATTAGTGAATATACATATATCATAAAAAAACTATGTTTCGATGTTTGTTACCCTTTCACGCAAAAAGTACTGATCCGATTTGGATGAAACTTGGAATATATATTGTCCGTGACCTGAATTAACACAGGCTACTTTTTATCCCGGAAAATAGACGGGATCTAACGGTACGCGAACGAACTCGCAGGCGGAAGCTAGTCACTGATACTTACAAGCCAGTCTTTCTTGTAACTCTCTAGTAGGTGCGACATCTAGTGCAGATTTCCCGTGACAGTTTAGTAACGTTGGATCTGCTCCTTCGCTTAGGAGGAGCGAGCAGACCTGGATATAACAAGACAATTGATAGATAAATAATTAATAAATTTTCTTGGACATATTATTATTACACAACGAACTTGACAGGTCTGATAGGCGTCACGGCGCAGTAGCTCTGCCTTCCGTGCTGTGGGTCGTGGGTTCGATCCCCACCGAGAACAAACATTTGTGTGGCAAACATAAATGTTTGTTGTGTCTGGGTGTGACTATGTATTATAAGTATGTATTTACAAAAAAAAATGTATAAGTATTCTATCAGCAATCTAGTTCCCATAGTACAAGCTTTGCTTAGTTTGGGGCTAGAAGGCGTTGTGTTGTTTAGGCACAGATCATATACGTTTAGGTAAGACTGACAACTAACTACATAGATCGTGATATCGATGCGATCAAAGTTTATCTCGGCCATAGTTGATTTACATCGAGATCTCAGTTCGAAGCGAACTACTATAGTAGCTGCCAAATAACACCGCAATACAGGTCATTTACCCACCTTCACCGCGATGTCGCAAAATTCAATTTATGTATCGCTAATTCTGTCGCTTTCCATACAAACCTGTCGCTAAGACGGTATCGCTCGAATCTCGTAGTACCGGTTGCTAGACATTACAGAAGTTGCAAACCTTTTTTTTTATTACCTATACCTAGCACAGTGTTATTAAAACCTACGAATTTTTTTAGAAACATACCTCAAGCCTAGCTTTGCTGGCGGCTTCGTGCAAAGGAGTAAACGCCCACAGATCGGGTGCGTTTACATCAGCGCCTGCGCGCACTAACAACTCCGTTACCTCGTAGTGACCGTACGAACACGCGTTGTGTAGTGGAACTAGACCTCTGGAATAATTCAAATTCAAATATATTTATTTCTCTCATGCTAATAACTAGGGTAATACACGTATATCTAAAAATAGACTAAGGTGGTTAAATGAGAGCTGGCGCCCAAAAGGTTTAATGATAAAACCTGTGTAGTGGGACACCAGGCCCACCTTCCCGCCTCGATACATTGTGAAGCTGATAATATGTATATGATTATTATGAGAACTAATTAATGTTACAAAATTTTAAATAGACCATGAAAACTCTTGAAAACTTCCAAATTATCACACATAGCGCTGGTGGCGCTGCTTGCTTAGTCAATCTTCACCGATTATCCAAGTCAAGCGACGTTCTTCGCGGTTATTATTTGGATAGGTGACCGTTAGTGGCATTTACACCAGTTACGTTAAACTGTTGGTCCCAATTCTAGCAGTTGCTTAGTCTATAAGCCATGACGGAGACCTTAAACCGGCCTAAGAACTCCGTTAACAGAGTTGGCCACTCATACGAGCTTGTTTCCATAGCAGACTAGCTGTCGCCCGCGGCTTTGCTCGCATAGCATACGCATTATTTTGTTAAAACCTTTGATCCAAATTTTAGACCCTTTAGGGTGCGACTTTTCAAAATTCCTTTTTTAGTGCACCCCTACATTATATAAGGATACTACCCTCTAAATTTCATACCGCTAGGACTTCTAGTTTAGGCTGTGCGTTGATTGTCGGTCAGCTTCAAGAGTTTTATATATTTAGAAGAAGACTATAAACCTTCAGAACACACTAAAACGCACACTATCAGCTCACTCACCCCTTATCCTTAGCATGTACATCGGCCCCCCTTTGCAACAGCAGCCGGACAGCTCTGGCGCGGTTGTATCCGGCAGCGAGATGCAACGGCGTCGAGCGTCGGCCGTCGTGAGCGTGCACGTTCACGTTTAACGGTGTGAGGAGCGAAGCGAGCCGCTCGTCTGCGCCTGAGCGAGCCGCTTCCAACACGTCCGCGGCGCAGTACTCACCTAAACATAATACAAGTCTTATAGTCAAGCTAGATATGACTTATTTGTGTTAATAGTGGCAGGTACATATTGATATATTCCAAAAATCCCCACTAAATTCATGCTTAGATGCTACGTCGTAGCAATGCTACGTAGCCGTGCTACGACGTAGCAGGAGAAAAAACTGAAATCCCCACAGGTAGGGTTTTCTTAGTTGGGATTGCTCGAGTATTTTCATCATCACCTCGTAGCTTCACCCACTGCTGGGCAAAAGCCTCCCCAAGTTTGTGGCATCCATTATGGTCCTGAGTTAATCTTACCTACTTACTTTTATTTGGTGTGCCTCTCGGCATAGGCCTCCTCTAACGCTTTCTATTGGTTTCGATCTTGTGCGGGACATTCTATAAACTTTGAGCTCATAACATGATAACCAGAACTATGTTAACCCAATGTTTGGAATAAATGGCTATATTATTATTACTTTTATTATTATCTTTCTTATTACTTACTTTACTTATTATATCTTACTAGTTTACTTTCTTATTACATTATTTTCTTATATCAATGGACCATAATCTAACAACAGGTAGGCATATGCTTGTGTACCATCAGTTTTCTCATAAGTGTTTCAAAGTGTACCTGTGAGCACAGGTCTGGTTGCAGAGTCAGCTAAGTCTAATGGAGTCTTTCCCTCTGTGTTTCTTATGTTCGGATCAGCGCCGTGCTGTAATAATGCTGAAATGGAAAACACACACTAGTGAAGTTATTTTGTATCAAAAATATCTAGCTAATTATTATTATTATCTAATATAATGTGTATGTCACTCAATATAGTCTGTGCACTTGGTTAGTCTGATTTTAGAAGTAAATAAATAAGTAAATAATGAAAAGAGTTTCCATCCAGGGACATTATCCCTATTTCTACCGACGATTATTGATGTTTACATTCTTGTGTTTCGCTATAAAGGGTATAGGTGTCAGTAGGGTTACAAGAATTTTAATTTAATACCCTTACATCTTAAGAGGGTTGGACGTTTAATGCCTCACTAGAAACAGCCTCAGTGATATGCTTTGTTATAAACAAATAGTGGGAGATTGCTGATACAAACACTCACCAATACAAACATCAATCTTCCCCTTAGCCGCAGCTTCATGCAACGGGGTATACCCCCAGTTATCCCTTGCTGCTGGAGCCGCCCCGGCCGTCAGCAGAGCTCTAACAACATCTGCATGCCCAAACGAGCAGGCGTTGTGCAGCGGCTGTAGGCCTCCGTCGTCTCGAGCTTGGAGGGTAGCACCAGCGGTTATGAGGATCTCTACTACTTCTCTGCGACCGTATCCTGGAAGGTACATAAGTTAGAGGATGACTCAAAATCAATATGATATGCTTAAACCAGCTTCTAAGACGCAGGTTACTGTAGGTATAAATCATTTTATTAAGTGTAGATGTTTCTTTGTTATGTTTTTATCAGAATAAATGTCTTTAAACCTTGATGTAAAAGCCTGTTTGGGCTTTCAGTGTCTTTGGTCTACACTAGGACATGCAGTACCAGTACCATTCTCATCAACAGTACCCGGAATTACCAGGTACTGCTGAGGAGATTAGTACTGGTACAGCATGCCGTAGTCTACACTACATAGTATAAACACAACCCAATGAAAATCTAACATTGATTATTATCGCCTCTAATGCTTCTGGGATGAGTGGGACATTTCTAGAATAACTTTTCACCAATAGTAGGACTAACTAATGAATAATATGTAGGTACTTTGTGCAGTCTTGTTCGTCAGACCAGTGGGAGGAATTCTAATTCGTAGTGGGGGAATAAGATTTGCACTGACGTTGGGTGTATTGTGCAGGGGACGAACCCTAGTGGGACGAACATGAATAACACTGAATACTGCAACTTAGGTATGAACGCAGTATGACAAAGAACAAAGCATTTGTATCGTTCGTAAATCAAATAAGGAAACAACAAGAGCTCAGCATCAGAATCAACAACCGTAACAAATTATGCAATTTGTCGAAATTAATCACTTTGTCCATCCAAACAAGCCTTTCACTTTCCGGAAACAAGTCGAGTTTCTACCAAAACAAAGAGTTAAACTGATGTTTTTTATGTGCAAATACCTGCAGCAAAGTGAAGAGGAGTCGATTTACGGCCAGCTGTGTCCCTGGCATTCACGGTTTGAGCAGTTATCAACTTTTTTACTCTGACTGCGTCTCCGGTTTTACAAGCTTCGAATAACTCTCGGAGTGGATCTGTAGGCGCGGGTAGCGCGTCCAGCGCCGAACCTAGCATGGAACGCCGGCTAGACATTTTGTTTTCTTGATTCACATTTAGTTTTGATGTCGCAATGTTTCTAAATAGGCATTTTCGCGAATTTATTCAACAAAAACACGTACATACACACAGCTGGTAAGGCTTGCTTCTTTTTGACAGTTCTTACTAGATGTGCTGCCAGTTAAAAGATTTTAAAATGCCGTCATTTACCTATTATTTTTTCGACAGGTTGTCGTCGCAGCGCGCGCGGCTGAAGCCGGCGACGGCGGCGGCGGCGCGATGGCAAGAATATTGCTATTCTAACTACAATATAATCAGTCCAAATCATTCCAGAGACACTGGCTGCATTGCCGCGCTGAATAGATACTTTAATAGCGCGATAACACTATGCCCATGCCGCTGCCGGAATGATTGCCGCGATTAATTCCGGAATGATGCTGTGGCAAACATTCCGGAATGAATCATCGCCTTTATTCTCATTAGGGAGCTAGGGCATGAACTTGGGCAGGGAGACGGGACAGCGGCATGTTCGTGTTCACCCCACTTCCCTGCCCAAGTCCTTGCCCACATCGGCATAGTGTGTTCGCGCTATAATACACACGCTAGACGCAGATAGAATAATCCAGTTGAGCTATATTGCAATCGTTTGCAAAGATTTTTTATAGCTTATCTGTTTTATGTTGAACTACCTATCTACTTACTAAATTTTAAATACTGTATTACATAGTCGTAATTTTCTTTGTGAATAAAAATGTTTATTCGTTCTGTAACGTTCTGCTGCACAGAATAGACCCTAAACAAGCAAACGGGGTGATTCACGGTGATTCATGTGCTGGCAACACTTTTACTTGTAGCCATAGACAATAAAACATTCTTTAAAAATATTTGCACAGATAAAAATTAATTTTGAAAGCTTTATTCGCACGATCAGTATTTATGTATTAAATGAATCCAAATACTACAAAATATGGACAGAATGCACAGGCACACCTAATCCAGTAGATGGCGCTTTAATCTGATTATTTTTTAACATTTATTTTTATATAAAAATCTATGCTTGAGCCCGTATCAGTGCTTGAGCAGTAAATCAGCATACGGGCCTTAGATTGTAGAACAATGATATCATCGCAAAAACAGATATATTTATTAATCATCAAAATAGTTGTCGATTAGCCGATCGGTATTGATCGTGAAACAGAAGCCTAAAAAAATTAACCAAGTTCCTCTATTATTTCATGTCTATGGTTATTAGTTGACGAAATCAAAATGGTGTCTTTCTCGGGCTAGCGGCGCGTTTATTGCATTGGTGTGAGACGGTTTTACCATCGTTTGTGTTCGAATTTACAAGTGCTAAAGACAAATTGTGATATTATACAAATTGTGCGTTCAGTGATACATACACATATTTTCAAACGGGCTGTTTTAGACTGGATTCTTGATAGTAACGAGCTCAAAGGTATGCCCCTTTCACCTATCGAATAATTTATCCTAGAATTAGCGTTAGAACTGATCGAGTGCTAGTTCAGCGACTGCGTATGTCGCGCGTGCGAGGAATCTGACCGGAAGCATTCTGTAGTTTAGTGGGTGAATCAGAGGAACTGGTTTTTTTCGTAGAAGGTGAGGCCGGGTTGTCGTATCTTCACTTTTCTCGGTTCTTCTCGGGTCGCGAGTCGCGGGCGACATATGATTAAATATTTGTTGTGTCGACGACTAATTGAATTAGAGGCAGTACGCGCCTTGCTGCAGTTTCACTAGCGCAAAGTTTGTTTGGTTTCTTTTTGGATTGCAGTGTTGTGCTATTTATAATTTTGAAATCATCACTTCAAGGTAATCACATGTTTATATAAATCACTCACTATTAGAATGTTTGCCATAAGAATCCCACATGGGACTAGATTAGAATTCATATTGAATAGTTTATTGTACTTTTATGTGTGATAATTAGTCTGTTGAACTAGTGTATGATGTCGTTAGAATATAATTAACACTTGTCAAGTCCGACTTATCTGATCTGTTCAACAATTAGCTACAAACCAATCTACTATATCTACTAACTGAATGCATTCCACAACCTAGCCCACAAACTTTATATAGCAGTATACTAAGAATTGTATTCACACAAATAGCTCAGATTTATTGGATTCATTTATTACATGGAAAGAGATTGACGCTCAATCCCAACAACCAATGGAATTACTATTTTCTGTCTGGCATACCATTGGACTGTCTCTGAGGCGCATGAAAATGGCAAGAAAATCTTCTTGCCAATTTCATGCAGCCTGTGTTCTTAATATTTTGAAGTAGATAAATAGATAGAAAACTCTTTATTGGACAACACTTTTACGGAAATTATAAAATAAACAGTTAATTATTCTTATGCGAAGTACAAGTACCTACAACGGGTAGCCTTATCGCTATGAGCAATGAGAAGTACTTTGCAGTGATCTTACTGGATTTCTACAGTCATCTTTGATTTTATTACAATACATAAGGTTTGATGTTAAAGTGAACCTATTCTTCTTATAGTGTGTTAGCTACTGTATTTGGAACATACAAATTGTCTTACTTAATAATGTCTATAGCATGTCAAACAATATCTTAAACTATAGCCCTTATCAGTAGGTGTTAAGGATATGGAAGATAAAGAAGTGATCTTATCAAGATAAAATTCCGTAAGTCTGCACTCATAATACCTAAGGACAGTCGAAGACAAAGAGACTAAAAATGACATAATTTCAATGCATAGGTTGACATTTTTTCTTGTAAAATGCCATTGTGGTGTAATCTGGGTGGGTATACAGTCATTTTACTGTTGAAACATCCATGGCGAGCCATAGAACACTTCACAAAATACCTGGCGGAATACCTAGGTTCTGAGCAAATTTATCCCTACTGCTTTGGATAACAAATATCTCGTAGGCCAGTACAAGCCTTTATCTAGCCTACATAGGTAATCTCAGACATGAACAAATATCTTTGTCATGTAATAACTCTATCAAATTAGATGATAAAATTAGATATGGGAATTTTTTCTCATTGTGATTTTTTGGGGACAATATTAGGGCTGCAAAGAAAAGAAAAATTGCAAATGATTATTGCACTGTATTTAAAAAAAATTAAATACTTTTTGCCATTGGCTGTACTAATTTTGGTGTACAGTATCTATCCTATTGAAAATCTGTGTGTGACAAGATAATTTCCTGATTGTTGCTTTGTGTGCCAATGGTAACAATTGGATATGTCTCTGTCTAACCCTTAGACATTCTGGGTTCTGTAGTACTTAGCTAGGGTTCTGATGAGTTGTCTTACCCACCATACCATTGCAGTCGGGCACAAGTTGTGATCACTCTTAGTGCAGATCTTGAAATTCCAGTATGGAGAAAAGAATTTTCTTTCTTTTTCAGTCTTCCTGCCTAAACATTAAAATTTTACTACCTACCAAAATTACCGCTCATCCATATTATCATAGAAGTACCTAGTCATCCAAGCTGTTTTCCAAGAAAACTCAACATTTTGGCTATAAAAATTTAATGTTTACGTTATTTTACTGTAGTTGTTAAACTGTTATTCGTATTCCAAGCTTTTACGTTCTAGGGTGATTACACACTGCGACTTATTGCTGCGATGTGCCTTCAGTGCCTTGATCACGAATAAATGGGACAATCGCAAACGTATCGCAACGTATCCGAGATATACTGCGCGGTGACACTACAACGGTTGGCAGTCGAGCTGGCATTGACGCGCAATATAACTCGAATACGTTAACGCGGCGACAACTGTCAAATTTGTTAGTGATACAAGTATGTCGCGCGACATTGATCATAATTTAGGCGTTTGTTGATCAATAACGCGATAGGATCGAGTAGCACTGAGAATCGTTGTAAATATGTAGAAGACAGCTACTGTAGTAAGTAGTCAAATAACTTGCAGTAAGTTGAACTCGCAAGACGTGTAGGGTTACTCTCGACCACCGTTCCAATCTGTATCTATAGATTTTGACAGAAATTGTGTAATTTTTCAGTACAAAATTTGTCAAAATCCAGATCCAGTTGGTACAGCTGTGGTCAAAAAAGAGTAACCCTGTAGGGTTACTTTCTACTATTGGTTCGAAACTAAATAAAATAATTTCATCTTGGGTATCTAGTTTCTGGTATTGCAAACGCCCATACACACCAGCACGTGGGTTGTACGATAATTGCCTGTTTCGTAGTAAAAAAAAATTCATCAGTGAATAGATACTTTAAAATAATAGGTAACACCTGTTCAAACACGTAGTAAAGTACTAGTTATTAAAGTATCAAAGTCACTAGCGCTTTATCTATGACTTAGTGACGATTGACGTAATATTTTACGAAAAAACTACTGAAATTCAACTAACTGATAACCCCACTGCTGTTCAGTGGTTACCTCTGCCCATAACAATAACATTACAACAATATCACAGACAACTGAATACATTCCTTGTTTTTATACAGTTTTTACATTGCGTCAACCATTCTAGCAAGCAATATGCCTGTAATTGCACTGAAACCCTTCAAATCGGAATACGGCAAATGACAGCAATACGAGCATCACTGTGGCTGCATAAAATAGGCAGGCGTAAGTTAAATCATTCAGGAAAACCCAAGTAAAACTTAGTTTTATTGGTGTTATCCTACATTTCATATATTCATATCATTTATTGCAATTATTATGTTACATTTGTGGGTACATTTGTGGGTCATTTTGTGGGTAAGTAGGTAGATCGGTCATTCGGTTATTGTAGTTGATAAAACATGTTTCCTGAATGTATTTTTTATATTTTCCTAAATTGAATAAGAAAATTGAACTCTATTGTATATGATGTCCTAATTACGAGTGAAATACTAATTAGTTTTAGGTACTGCAAAATGTTAGAATGTGGCAGGTATATTCGGACGTGTCTCTGACAGCTCCGTTAGATATCTACTACAACATTGAGCATACCAAGGCCCGTATGCTGATAAAGTAATCGTTACTCAAGCATACATTTCTCATTCAAAAATCAGCTTGAGTTCGGATCAGCTGATCAGTGCTTGAGCGGTAAATTAGGCCTAAGAACTCGAAAAGAATATCAATCGCTGAAGGGATCTCTTTTTATTAGTCGTAGTTACAAAAAAAACTTTATCACTCATTTAGTAAACAACTAGATTCCGCCCGCGACTTCGTTCGCGTCCCGTTAGATCCCGTTGATTTTCCGGGATAAAAAGTAGCCTATGTGTTAATCCAGGTCACGGACCATACATAATAATATACATATTCCAAGTTTCATCCAAATCGGATCAGTAGTATTTACGTGAAAGAGTAACAAACATCCATCCTCACAAACTTTCGCGTTTATAATATTAGTAGGATTATACGCTCATTCCGTAGAATCTGAATGACGATTCACACAACTAGCTGTAGCTACTATCATGGCTAACATTCCATTAAAATGTCAGAATGTACTTGAGTCTCTTGAGATAGATTATGCAAGGTTCACAAAGCTGAGTACAGGTGGTAGTAAGTTAGTTACCCCTCCTGCCCCCTAGTGTGTACGTTTTACTACAAAGTTCACGTAAACTATATTTTTGTATGAAGAATCATCAGTTATGTCAACTAGGGGCGCTACTAAATGACAAACGGCCGAATACTCAAACGCCACTTAAATTAAGTTCACGCTTAAATTATTGCCATCTCACAAATGAGTATAATGTCAAACAGAGGCAGAGCAATTTTAAATTTGAGTGACGTTTCAGTATTCTGGCCAAAATGTCGTTGATCTACACATAGAATGCGTGCGCGGGTCTGGTGAAATTTATACAAATTCAAGCACATGACGACCAGCGCACGCGTTGTGTGTTAATATTTTTTTAAGCCTTCAAAAATGGTAAACTAGGATTATAGTCGTTGACTAGCAGCTGACTAGCTGAGTCAGTATCGTGAAATTTTTGCGTGATCAATGCCATAGCTTTTATCGGTACAGCACAGCGTTTTACATGATACCGCAATATTGATTAGACCCTTCAGGTTTATACTCTGCAGTAGAAGCACTGAATAAACAGTAGCAATTGCGAATGCAGATAGTTGTTCAGATTCTCATAAAGTCTCTATTATAATTTATAAGTTTAAAAAACTGGAAAAATCGACTTCAATACACTTTCATCTTCAAATGACGATGATGGTAATTCATTGGGACTGTTCTGTTGATCGTGAACCACAGAAACGTCACAGGAAAGCAAAATACGCAGTCATGTACGTGTATGACGAGTTTTAACCAGTTATTCTTATTTAACTGTCAAACTACTGAACCGATTTTGATAAAAATGTTATGGGACCAATCTGGAAGCATACCCTTTCAGATAAAAAAAAGAGTTTTTCAATCGGTTCATAAATGACGGAGTTCTGAGGTAAAAAACATTAAAAAATAAACCAACCGAATTGAGAATACCTCCTTTTTTTTGAAGTTGTTTAAAAATAGTCTCCTGCATATCACTTGCCAAAGAGCATGCTAGCCCTCTGATAAAGTTGTGGGCGGTGCTTCCTGTTCATCTCGTATTACGAATACGATACCTCGCGCTTCACCGAACAAGCTTGCAAGCATCTTGTCAACTTATCTTTTGGTCTAGGCTTTGGTCGCGAGGAACGGCTACTTGTGTTATTAATCTTTTATACCGATATTTTACGATAGAGTTATTTACCTCATCATCATGATCATCACAGCCTGACTTCATCCACTGCAGGATATAGGCCTCTTTGTTGGTTCACTTTCTCACGACCCCGTGGTCAAAAAAGTTTTTTTGGCAGTTTTGGAACACGGTTTACAAGCTTGATGCCGCTTGACTCTCATTCTGTACACTAAAAAAAATAAAAATTGAAATGAAATACATTTATTCAACCCATTGGGTACAAACCACACACATACAACAGTGAGAAAAAAGTAAGTCAGACAGGAAGGAGCAAAACAGAGTAAGTAATAAGAGAGTAGATACAAAAGTATAGCAAATATTTAGTGACAGAAAACCAAAACAATAAAAAATGATGCTAGTTAGTCCTGTCCTGTCCCGTTCTGTAGGTACCCTTGTGCGGTTGAAAGGGTTGTTCTCAGCATATGCTGCCCCACATGCATTAACCATGACATGGAGCAGCGCTGGTTTTCAGATACAACCAAGTTTTGAGGATTTTATGGGCAAAAATATACATTTAAAATAATAGAATATTAGATAGGTAGGTAATATAGGTAGATAAATACAAAATAGGTAGGTATATCAGTTGCTATGTGATTGTGAACCAATTTTTAAAGTAAAAATAAAAAAAAACCTAAGATGACCAAATGCACTCCTATCTCAGCGTCCAACTCTCGGCCCCGTAAGTCGGTAGGCGAGGGCAGAACACATTGGTTATATTAAATAAATAAATATACAGGCGGGTCTTCAGATATTGTGGTATGTTATTTGTCTACCTACTTGGAATTTGGGAAATAAAATACCCAATTTTATTGAGAGGTCTGACTGGGCCGAGCTACTCGCCTTGTCTAGTACACCACGCGTTAATTTATACATAGTAAATTCCTTAGATTTGAATAGATATTTATAGGTAGGTACTATTATAGTATAATACTGTGATATTATATCGTTATCTTGTTCTTTGACACACTTGTTGTACGTTAGTTACATATTTCTTGGCATACTTACTGATAATAGACTTATCCGATTTTGATAAAACAGAGTTAGGGCTTTCGATTTTTTAGAAAGAATTTTTTCGTTGAATGAAAGATTACCAACTTATATAGATAATATAATATTTTGTTGTTATAGCTGCCGGCAAGTAAGTTAAAGTTTGAAGCTAGCAAGTACATTAGGTGCCACCACAAGTAATAACAGCAAAATATCAATGTTTCGAAATCCGCTACTGTGACGTCTTTGTGACTAGGTTTATTGTGTTCAAATTCATTGCCGTAGTACTAACATTCCAACACGAAGCTACGACCTTGTGTTCTTCGAAGTACAAGTGGAACAGCATCACGGTTTCTAAACGTAGGTACCGGCGGAAGAGGATGGGAAAGTGCAAACACATCACTCGCAAATATGGAAGTGTTCTTATTTCCACTACAAAAGAGCTCTTTCTATAATTAAGAACAAGAAAGATTTTATTGATCTGACTTAGAATTATTCTATAGATTTATAGAATAACATTTTTACTACCTTATTTCCACTCAAAAAAGGGAACTTTTAAACATTTAAATTAAGAAAGAAGCGATGTACTTGCTCATCTGCTTGATTTTAACTTAAAGGTGTCGGTGCACTTGTACGATACGCCCGCGCCGAACGAATAGATGCATGAATGATTCCATACAGTCCACCACTTTATAATTTGGCTGCTCCATAATGAAATGACCTCAAGTATTTTCTAAAATGGCCGAGCGAAAATTAATTCCCCTTTGTCAAGTCCACGACGTCCACGATCACCTTTATGATTTGATCCTGGCTGGTTTCGGCTACGGCGACATTGTTCCTCAGATTTATTGATGGCTACAATACCTAGCGCCGATGCGCCTCTAATGCCTCTCAGATGTGCTCTCTGACAAGTCCACGATTACCTTATTACGAGACGAGGTCACTGCTCACTGCATTTTTATTCAACTAGGCATAATGTAATGCGGTTGTCACCATGAATCAAAGCGTTACAACATTACAGATCTCTTAACTTTTTCATCAATATTCTATCATTTGAATATGTATCGCGCGTGTAAACGTATACAGATTTATTTAAAGGTCGCTGTCCACTGGGTTGATGCGTAGGTAGGTACGCGGTATTTTTGTTTAACCATTACCGAGGTACACACTATACACAGAATTTATATTATCACTGCCTTTCACGCAGCAATATAGGTTTTTAGTCTAAATCTCCCTAGACAAAATCCTTTTCTAGGGCACTCATGCCAAGCCTGCTGGTCTATTGCATGTTTTTTTGTTAAAGCCTATTTCTGTTCTATTATCACATAGCACGCGTGCTGTTTTGCACACGATTGTGTTGTGGTTTTGCAAGCTAGCGAGCGAGCTAAAGGGACCTGAAAACTGGTGTATTCTCCCCCGCTCTAGTGGTCTCCAGCACCGCTGCCGTCAAGTCTTGGATAGCCACTGCTGTGCTGACAATACTCTTCGCCATTTTATAAACAACATGATACAGTCGACAACGGCCCGCATACAAATGTATTCGTAGCCTCGGCCGCTAACTATGCAAATCGCGCAAGCTGGGTTTGAACTTGAGCCGTTTCTCTGTCCTAATACTTTAAATGTGAGTTAATGGCGATATCGGTTTGGCTCTTACATTGAATTAGTTATTTTGCACAGTCGCATTTGGGATGGGTGACCTGAGGGCCTAGTACGAGTATTGAGTGTATAGTGTGGGTGTGAAACGTCTGACGCCCTGCACATCAGTGGGAGCTGATTTGTTTGGAGACACTGAGCGGATTCTTTGAGAAGCTTAATTGGTATACACCAAGCACGTATACGCATGTTGAGCTTTTCAAAGAATCCGCTCAGTGTCTCCATACAAATCAGCGGCACATGCTCACGACTATAAAAGCTTTGGCTTGTGGCCTTCGGGCGGTCTCATCCTCATATCAGCCTGTGCAAATCCTTCGCTAAACCTTCCTTAGAGATATCAAAAAATATAATGTTTTTCCGTATCCATCCACGATTTCCCTCGATCTTAACAACATCATCGATCCCTTGGACAGCTTAGTTCCATCGTTTTCAGCTTGATCTTATAAAGAAGATGGTGGCGCCGCACTGAACATATTAAAAACTTATTTTTAACACGTGATAATAATTAAACGCGCTTCAAGTTTAGAGGGTGTGACAACCGGAAACGAGGCAGTTAATATTCTCTGGGGATCTTCAAAGGATGCTGTCTTCGTCTTGTATTATTCAGATTTGTCGGCAAAGCTTTAAGGAAATAAAATCATAGGGATCGCTTCGTATCGTCTTACGGGACATTCCAATATTCAACTCTCGGTAACGGTAAGGTAGCGATCTCCGTCAAAGCCATACATTTTTTGACCAAATAAGCTGTGTTGCTATGGTAATATAACTTTTGGTAAAGCAAAAGCATTTAGTATGGGCGTTATAAACTATGTGAACATATGGTAGTTCGAAGTAGGGAACTGCCTGGAAGATCAAGCAAATAAAATTTGCAGTTTATAGTTTCATTTGTAAGAAAAGTGACGGAAGAAGATTATAGCTCTCCTGATGCTGATCTCCTACTTTTGTCTACAAACTTTAATGTCTATAATCTTCTTTTCAAACATGTGCTCTAATGTAACACAGCAATGCGAGCATCACTGCCAAGATCCTAGATCAAAATCCCGGTAGTATTACTTCCTGGGAAGTAATACCACCGGGATTTTGTTTACGGCAAACTATTTAACAAAGAGAGACTACAATTTAGATCAGTAGCAGTTGGTTCAGTATACTGTACCTCTATCACGAACAAATCTGACAGCCGCCGCGTTAACGTATTCGAGTTATATTGCGCGTCAACGCCAGCTCGACTGCCAACAGTTGCAGTGTCACTGCGCAATGTATCTCGGATACGCTAGCGTTACGATACGTTTGCGATTGTCACATTTATTCGTGATCAAGGCATAATTCTGTCATCAAACCATTGAAAGTTCCATCCCAGATGCACAGATAAAAATAAAGTGTGAGTTAACATGTCCCCATGCCCCCCACTCACATAAAACATGCGTAAATAAAACGCAGGAGCGAAAGCGTGTCACTGCGACACACTGCATTCGTGTTCGTGTTACGCTAAATACAAAACGCTATAGTACAGTTGACAACACAAGTGTTTTGATCTTAAATCAAGATTTATTGTTCTGATATTGATCCGTATTGTGTTGTTACATTTATCTAAACTAGTTTGTTAGTAGGTACTAAAATTATAGCTGTCTTTATCGTTTCAATTTATGAGCAAAGGACGGCTACGTGCTGTCAAATTAGGTTAGTTACATTACTACAATTAAATGTTGAAATCCATTGGGCAGGGCATTTAGCTTGGAGAACTGGCAACTTTTTGCACAGAAAGGTTCTCTAGTGGAAATAAAGCACAGAAAGACGAAGCGTAGGGCTCTACTAGATGGACAGACGCCCTAATAAAGGTTTCGAAAAATAGGGGGGACTTTAGATATGTTCGGTGAACTGGATGTCCATTGGTTAAAATGATGAAGAGGATTGAATAGAAATTGCTTGCAGGTGGTTATTCTTGACTAGTGGAATGAACGCGACGTCGGTTTACTCTTTTATCTTGCTGCTTATTTATTTTCTAAAAGTCTTTATTAAAATAAAAAAGTCACTCTTGTGGACGTCTGTACGTCAACGGTCGCTCGACAGTTTACAACTATTTAGATCTTAAAACCTACTCGCATAATTTGTTGAGACTACAAATTTACAAATTTGACCTGTTAAAAAAACATCGCCGTCAAAAGAGAGAAGATCCTCTTTAAATGTTTCATCACTTGCTTATGTTCGGGAAGCTGTTATAGAATTGATTACTCCCGGTTCGATATTTCGAAAGGAATGATCTGTTTACCGAATCGCTGTATTTTTCCACAAGTTAGTTAAGTAGGTACTTTGACGAGACATTTTTTTCAATCTGCTATCTTTCGCGAAATCCCTTCAAATTTCGCGTTCAGGGTTGATAAATATACTCATTTAGAAACGGCTGGACTAATTTCTACCAAAAGAGCTAAGCATCTCAGAATAATCAGCTTTCTTACAAGAAAACATCCAAACCAAAGCCGTACTTTGAGAGCCCAGACACACAGACACAAAACTGTGTCAAACTTATAACATCCTTTGTTATTCGGGGTGAAAAAGGCTTCAATATTATAAAGTCGATTGTGTTAGTAATTCTCACAGTTATCGGACTTCCTAACAAGATAGAAAGAGGGCGACATGTATCGATGAGTAATCCGTCTATACCTAAACTGGTTCAGTAGAAAACGTGTCAAGTGACTTAGAAATCTAACGCGAGACTGCTCGTCGTATCAGCTAAAAGGCATTTGTAAAGGTAAGACATGGTCAATGTGCAGAAAACTGAATTCAACGTTTCTAAAGTTGATTTTAGTTTTAAACCCAAATTTTGTGTTTCTCTCTGTTTGTGGTCTCATAGCTCCCGAAACAATGAACTGGTTTAAAATTGTAAGAAAACTGGTTGATCTGAGCCCCGAGTCTGTGCATTTGCTTCATTTGCTTTGTGAGAAACTTTGTTGGTAATTGCACAATTCCCAAATCCTTCGCTAGAAGTGCTTATCCGAGTTTCATACAAAATTTATCGCATATCGTATAATCGTGTCAAAAGTAAAAAAAATGCACAGACCCGGAGCTCTGGGATAGTTGTTTAGCTATTTCGTAGAAATCGATGCATCCGTTTCCACTATGAGGATATTCATTAGCTCTAAAACCCAATTTTGAGAGATCTTAGCCATTGTAGTTTAAAACATGGTTTCCTCTCTACATTTGACAGAAAGTAACATGTTTTACCTGTAACAGCTGAACTAATTTGTATGAAGTTTGAGTCACAAGTATTTATTCTAGGAAGTTGTTTTTCCATTCTAGGAAGTAGAATTTGTAGAATTATTTTGCACGGTCAGTGGCAACTTTTCAACTAAGCAACAAAGATAACGGGGCGTTGCATTACCATGAACTGGATTTTAATATCAGATGAAAAAGCTATCGGCCATCCTCGTAGCCTAGTTGGCATTCTCCACAGGAAATACAATCAATAACTACAGAGCTGGCTAAAGTAAATAATAAATATATTAGACAGTTGGTTTGTGTAGCGTCTAGGTTACAACAAAGCCTGTAATGCCTTTCATGATTTAGATGGTCCATCGTAAACAATTCTCTCAGCCTAGTCATCCTTAACCAGCGGAAACATCGTCAAAACACGCGGAGCTGACTAAGCCGCGGGTTTCCTCACGATATTTTCCTTGCTTTGTGGCAGTTATTCCACATGGTTAATGTACAAATAGAAAAAAAAATTAAAATCGCAAAAAATCTTTAGAATAGATCTAAAAAGATAGCTATAGAAGATAGAAAATACTTTACTGCACACCACAACTAAAAACTAAACATACAGGAAACAACAAATTAAGTCAATGACATACAATGGACGGTCTTATCGCTAAACAGCGATATAAACTAGGTGATTACAATCCCGGGACCTACGTCTAGTTGACCTAGAATATCAGTCAACTGGACGTAGGTCTTTACCAAGACGCGCCACTTGGCTCTGTCTTGGCTTCGTCCTGTGTGTGCCATGCCGTCTTAGTCAGCTTCGCACGTATTGACCTTGTCTTTCCTGTGAATACGGCTGACTAAGCTGGTGTACTGCTCCATCAAAAAACCATGTCCTAGGTCCCATCTATAAGGCATGGGTGAAAAGTGGCACCTGACGCTGTATAAATCATCAGAAAATGCATAGGCATGTTTTTATACCAGCTACATTTTCCAAGATCATCGCTCCACTCTGGAAAGCGAAGCCTATGTATGATTCGAGCATATTCTGACCTTAAGGCGTGGTCTCCAAGCAATGCTTTCCCATATTAATATCAATGAAGCTACAATATCAGGGCTACGACAGTTTGTGACAATTAAACAGAAAGATACCAATTAAAAGCGTTTGTAGCAGACTGCGTCTCAATTGGATAAGGCAGCGGACTGAGTTGTAAGCGTTAGCGAGTTTTCTTGCAAACATTTGCTATAGATTCATGATTCCAAGAGCCCGACAAACGCAAGATGTAAAAATTTCATTACATTCAGTTCAATTCTGTCTTTCATAGACGCTCACTCCTTTCTTCTCCACACGCTCCAGTCATTTTTAGCCTATTAATGAACTTCTCTACTTTGCGTAGATACTTCTACTTTCTCTATTCCTTAGTGATTACGTCACTAAGGAATTGTCCTGTGATGCATTGCACCACGTCCACCATTTTGAGATTTTAGCTATGAAAAGTTTTCTTTGAGTTAATACGCGTTCTTCTACACCAGAGACCATCTCGGAAGACAAAGAGTGATGTCATCATTGACTAACACCAGGACACTACGTCATTTGTATTTATTCTTAACCAGTAATATTATGAGCATATTTCTCGGATTTTTATAGTTTCGTGATAGGAGTAAAATAATTTTAGCGTGACATAATAGACGAGTCAAAATGAATGGTAATTATTGGCGTATTAGTCTATTTACAGCAAAATGCCGGTAGAGAAGATGAACTAGCTAATATGGAAGTTCAGATACTATTAGTCAAATGCAGGGATCAAGGTTTGAACCCCGAAGAGATCAAGGAATGAGAGTGGGTTTAAAACGACGAATAATGAATAACAAAATGAAAGATCGGGTACTTGTTTAAAATTGCGTACGTACTAGAACGCATTTTCACTAACAAACTGTACCCTAAAGGCAAGCGTCCACAGGCCCGCATCGCACGCAACGGATTTTAGTTTGCCTTGTATACAATTTCATACAACTGCGTCCACTGATCCGCACCGTACGGACGAGTTTTTATACAAGGCAAACTAAAATCCGTTGTGTGCGATGCGTCCGATGCGTGCGATGCGGGCCTGTGGACGCTAGCCATAAAACTAAAAGACTCAGTCATTATCAACAGTTAGCGGAAACCCACGATAAACGACACCAGTTAGTAATGCAATAATAACTTTGGTGAATGAATCATTCGTCCGTCACAGAGTTGATAAGCTGATGAGATTGGGACGGTCTCTTGTAACAAAACACAGTCAATAACATGTATAGCCTTGACTATAACCAAACCAGACCTGCAAACTTTCGCGTTTATAATTGATCGAGTTAGCGAAGCGAACGAAGATCTTAGTGACAACTTGGACAAAAATGCTTTGTATGTTTGTTCGTCGAGTTCTTTTGAACCGCCTATCCGATCTTCACAGAATTTGGTAGGTATACGGATAGTACTCTTAAGTTTTACTGGTTTGTTAAATGAAGTAAGTCTGTCAAGGGGTCGGTCGTAAAGTTATGAGGGTCCAAAGGGAGTAAAAAAAAAAAGTCATACAATAATATCAAGTGGGGTGTCATATGATAGGGTTTGGTTAGACATTCTAAAACCGTTTTTATTTTGATTCTAGGTCTAATAGTTTTTGAGTTGTTGTAAAAATTATAAAATTGGAAAACCCAGTATAACGTGAGCTACATTTCTTGGAGTTTGAATGATTTTGTAGTTCACGTAAGACTGGTACTTAGCTAGACGTGATTTCGATGCGATTTGCAAAGTTTATTGCAACAATTGGTCAATACAAATTGTTTGGGTTTTTATTAACCTCCGACCATCACGAGATCTCAGTTCGGGGCGAACTACTAGTATTAGTAGGATGTCAAAGATCAGATGTTTGTGTTTCAATCACGCTGCAACTGCTGGTTCGATTTGAACAAAGCTTGGAATATATGCAGTTCATAACCTGGGTTAACAACATAGGCTACTTTTTATCTCGGAAAATCGACAAGATCAAACAGGACGCCTTCGAAGTCGCCAGCGGAAGCTAGTGTATAATACCCCAACGCGGGACGTCATTGCAGATCTTATTCCCCTAGCTTGAGTTAAAATTAGATGGGTTCTGAGGCAATAAGCTATAAAGCTGATTTATAAATTTCAAATGAAATTCCATAAAATCAGAAAAGGATTGATTTTAAATCGCGATCTAAAATTCACAGACGACATTTAAATGCCTATAAAGATCTTGAAACTCTATTCGAAACATCGATTTTGGCATAAAATTATCACACACTAATACTAATAACGTCGCAAGCTCTTAAAATACACTAAATCTTGTGCAAACGACATAAAACTCGGCTTTGCTCGTATTTACTTGTCTTTATATAAGTACTAGACTAATGGTCGAATACTCAAACGCCACTTAAACCCCACTCAATTTAAGTTACGCTTAAATTATTGCCATCTCTTACAAATGAGTAATGTCAAACAGAGGCAGAGCAATTTTAAGTGGTGCTCAAATTTGAATGACGTTACAGTATTCCAGCATAATCAAGCCTAGTTATACATTTAAAATCATGGCCGCCGCTAATCAGGAATAAAAAGTTTCCCCTATGTAGTATACTCGTAAAATCTACAAAAAAATATGCAGTCATGTTTATTTTGCTACATACGACCTTATGCCGTGTCCTTGCGCTGATAACATGCGTCAATAGACAGGCAAAAATCACACCTACGCCTTTGATCGTAAGAACGAAATATTTTAAGGAAATCTGGTAAAGGTGTGGTCCAATGCGTGTGGCATAGCGATAAAGATTTAAATAGCGTGAATAACTATTTAGAACAATGAATTTTACATTAGCACGCGACTTTATTATGGTTATAACTCCGGTTTTGGTTATTTGACTAGTTTTGATACAGAAATGGTAAAGCGTCTTTATTCTACAGCCTGGCTTAGAGCGATTTTCTTTGATATTATGTTAGACGGCGAAATGGGCGATAAGATGCCCAATACGTGAATCCAAAATTGTAATGTTCTACGAAATGTAGCTGGTAGACAATATAAGTGCTGCTGAAAACGGGGCTTAAGGTCCAACTAGTCGCCCACCTTTCCATACAAACGTGGAAGGGAACTACTCCACTGTTTGACGTTGACTAACCAAAACTAAGGATTAATTAATTTAATTATCTCGTCATAATACACCCCAAACCGTAAAAAAAGTATTCATTTAAAAAATACAAGCTTCTAAACTTTAGTATTGAAAGTTTAGAAGCTTGTATTTTTTAAATGTAGTGTAGTAGTTACCCTTCCACGTTTGTATGGAAAGGTGGGCGACTAGTTGGACTTTAATGGTGCATCTCGGGAGACTTGCATCTAGTGGAAGGCCGATATAGGTTTTAGAAATACGAAGGCTTTAAAGGCCGCTTAGTAAATAACCCTCCTGAAGCCAGTTCTACTAGGCTTTGACCGCGAGAAACTGTCACTAGAAAGACCTAAATACGTCGATTTTTATTTTATTTCACTTTTTTTAAAACCATGTTTCGTTACTTACAGATATGACCAACATAGAGGAAGTATGAACGACGCGCTACGATTCAAATCGCATGATGTGTGAGGACGGATGAGGCGCGCACGCGCCGGTATCAAAACATGTCGTTCTTTAATAATTTGAAAAAGGTAAGTCGCCTTTTGGAGGCTTAGGGGACTATCCCTTCATAGCCTTATCACCCAATAAAGCACCACACCGCCAAAACTGGAAAAACTTAGGAGAAACTGCCTACTAGGGCTAAATGATAATGATAGAATCACTTATTCAAAAAATTCGATGGAAGTCGGTGAGTAATAAGGCTTAAAATAGGCTTAAAATGGCTTATTGTATGTTCAAAAAAATATCAATCTATTCAACAAAAAAAGTGATAATCATAATGTTAACACTAGAAATAAAGACAAACTCGCTGTTCCCACCACTAGGCTCACAAAAATTAGTAAATCTTTCAAAGGGCAATGTGTACGCTTCTTTAACAAAATCCCAAGTGATGTGTCTCAGTTGTCGATTGGCAAGTTCAAAAACGTAATAAAACAGAGACTTCTTTTAAAAGCATACTATAAAATATCTGATTATTTAGAAGACAAACAAGCTTGGGACGAACTAGCTCCAACTCATCCAATAAAAAAAAATATGTAATCATACCTAATCATACAAAACGTAATGACGATTCAAAGTGATCAGTGAGATTTTATTGAATAAAAGATTTTTGACTTTGACTTTGACTTTGAGTTGTTAATGGCTGTCATGATCATTCCTATGTCCAGCAGTGGAGTTTTTCAGCCTAATTACATTATGAAACCTTTTCCTGTTTGGGTTTCCTCACGATGTTTTCCATCACCGCTGCTAGAATACATTTATCCTCGGCAGGTGCTGCACCTAGGTAGCGGCAATGACGCAAAGAAGAAGAAGGTGTTTAACAACATCCGGGATAATAGCGATCCCGCTGAGTTCTGGGACATGGTCGGCGAGCTCGGCGATGGCGCATTTGGAAAGGTATGTACCTCACCTACTGCTGCAATTGAGGTTTTGTGGCTCGGCAATCTTCGGAAATACGAACGCGCTTAAGATATTCAATCCAGAACATAACAATTTGCTGCGTAAATTACGTAGGAATTGCTACGAAGTAGACCCCGCCGGCGGGTTCGAATTCTTCCGGTGTGCGTTTCCCACTCTGTCCAAGCCTAGTTCCGTGCTCAAATGCCTTCCTAGCGCTTGAATAGTATATCATGAAAAATGTAATGTCTCTCAACTGTTTGCGTATAGTTGCTAAAGAAAAATAACCCATATTTCCAGGTGTACAAAGCTCAACACAAAGTCACGAACCAGCTTGCGGCCGCTAAGATGTGCGTTCTCGACAATGAGGATGATTTAGCCGACTTCACCGTGGAGATTGATATCCTCTCAGAATGCCGGCATCCTAACGTTGTGGAGTTACATGAGGCGTACTTCATTGAGAACAAGCTATGGGTGAGTTGTGTGGCCCTCTTTAGGACCTGCAAGATTATTGTGTAACTCAGAAGACAATGAGGAGATATACACCTTATCGAAATTAATAATCTTATTGTCTTGAAAATGTTATGGCGATAATCTTGGACTTTACAGCATGGTCTTGAAAATGAATTGCAATCAGCCGCTGCGCTGGTGCGGACATCGACGGGAGTAGGTCTAAATCGCGCTACGACAGGGCATTCCATAACATACAACACATCATAAGCAAATACTTCGCAAATATATTCGCTTGTTTGTCTAAATACCCTATTTATCCACAGATGCTACTAGAATACTGCGACGGTGGCGCCCTAGACTCCGTAATGGCGGAGCTAGAGAAGGGTCTGAACGAGACGCAGATAGCGTACGTGTGCCGCGAGATGTGCCGAGGACTACAGTTTCTGCACGCGCGCAGAGTTATACACAGGGATCTTAAAGCGGGAAACGTACTGGCTACCATGACTGGGGGGGTCAAGCTTGGTGAGTGGTAGATGGGTCTTTCATACTTAAGAGGTCAAATGTATGTAGAGGCCATTTTTAGCTGGGAGTCATGCGCAGGTGGTGGTCTAATTTAGATGAGGGGTCATATTTAGGTGGGGGTCATGCTCAAGTTGGGGTCACATTTACATGGGAGTTTTAGGGGTCATATTAAGATGAGGGGGGGGTCATGTTTAGGTTGGGGGTCATATTTAGATCAATCATAGCTAGTAAGGTCAAGAGTAATTATGAAAATACCTAAACATGTTTCTGTATTTCGCAGCGGATTTCGGCGTGTCAGCGAAGAACAAGTCAACACTACAGAAGCACGACACATTTATTGGAACTCCGTACTGGATGGCACCAGAGGTTGTGCTCTGTGAGACATTCAGGGATAACCCGTACGATTTCAAGGTATTGCAGGCTGATGGTATTAAAAAGTAAATAAATGCAGATGGCTTACCAGATTTTAATGGTATCAAAAGACAGATTTAACCCGCTGATGTCAAGCGGTTATTTCTACAAAACCATTACTTATTACTAGCTGTCGCCCGCGGCTTTGCTCGCGTGGTAGCAGAATACGCATTATTTGGTTAAAATCTTTGATCCTAATTTTAGACCCTTTAGGGTGATACTTTTCAAAATTCCTTTCTTAGTGCACCTCTACACTATATAAGAATACTACGCTCCAAATTTCATACTTCTAGGACTTTTAGGCTGTGCGTTGATTGTCAGTCAGCTTCAAAGAGTTTTATATATTTAGAATAACATGGAACTTTCTATTCCAGGTGGATATCTGGTCACTAGGCATCACACTAATAGAGTTTGCTCAGATGGAGCCCCCTAACCACGAGATGACTCCAATGAGGGTACTCCTCAAAATTCAGAAAAGCGATCCACCGAGTCTGGACCAACCTTCCATTTGGAGCAAGATGTTCAATGATTTTATAGCTAAGGCTCTTGTGAAGGTAAGCTTTGTAAACTAATCCCCGAATTCATAAACAGAGGCTGAACAACCCGCTAAACCGTTTCAACCAGCGTTTGTCTAGTGCAGCAGTGTCTGCCTCTAGAGAAGTGTCTACATTATTTATTTTTATTTAACTCTTTATTGCACAAAAGAACAAATGTACAAGTAGGTGGGCTTAATGCTGTAAGCATTTTCTACCTGCCAACCTTACAGGTCAGGAGAATGGTTGGCGTGCAAACTTAAGATAAACAGTACCTACATGTTCAAAACAATCAGAATGAATAAACAGAAAAGAGAACAAATTGCACTAATAGTATGGGTTAAGTTAGAGTACCTACATGAGCTACAATTCAGAACATAAAAAATAAAGCAAATAAAGAAACCTACCTATGTATTTCGCTTTGATGCATCGTGAATTCCATCCAAGGCTAGACGACTCAAGAGAAAACAGTGTAAATGTGACAGTCGTAAACGTATCGTAACTCTAGCATATGAGAGATACACTGCGCGTTGACGCTGCAACGTTCGGCAGTCGAGCTGGCGTTGACGCGCAGTATAACACAAATACGTCACAAGTTAAGGGTTAGGTAACGCGGTGACTGTCAGGTTTATTCGTGTTCAGAGCCCCGAGTCTGTGCATTTGTTTTGACTTTCGACTTGAGTATAGCACACACAAACGCATTCGCAAAGCGAGAAATTTTGTTGGGATTTCCCAAATCTCCCGCTAGAGGCGCTTATCCGGGTTTCATACAAAATTTCTTGCTTTGCGAATGTGTTTGCGTGTGCTATACTCAAGTCGAAAGTCAAACAAATGCCCAGACTCGGGTCTTAGGACGACTCGACCGCGGAGCGTTAGCGTTTTACCGCTTAGTGTAACTACTCCTCATCTTGTTACGGCTGTGTAAATGTTGCTCTAGCCTAGACACGACAGGTTGGATAATGATTTTATTTTTCTTTTAGGATCCAGAAAAAAGGCCGACAGCGGTAGATCTACTGAAGCATGATTTTGTGAGCGGCCCGCTCGGCGCTAAGCCGCTCCGTGATTTACTGCTAGAGTACCGCGCGGAGGTCGTGGAGGAGGAGATTATGATCGACGACGATTCAGAGGTCAGTCTAGCATTCAACTGGGTTTGGGGGCCTATGTGTTAAATTTGTTATGGTAAAAATAGTCGAAATAATTCTAGAAATGTAAGAAAATCTTGGAATCAGTGGCGCAGCTACCGGAGGGCTAGATGGGGCAGTGCCCCGTGCCCCCAAGATCAGGAGGCCTCTAGGACTCTGACTTACAAACTATAAATTGAACTAGTGAAAACTGTACGTCGAATTCGGAACACGATGAATACGGAACAAGCGATTTTAAATCGTTTAGTTGGGGGCTTAGTTTTTTTTTTGTCTTAGGGCCTTTGGTTACCTAGTTACGCCACTGCTTGGAATAACAAATTTTGAGATTTTTAGCAGAATAATGCTTCCAAGTTGTTATAGTCAAAATAATGCACGATAGTTCGTTAAAAAAAACTTGAGACCATTAATTACTTGAGGTGTCAGAATGGGTAAGAAACAAACTTAAGTTGTTACTTTGGATACAAGGTGAATGGTTTTAATAGTTTATTACATGCGCAGGAAAAATTACTCAAAATGTATTCTGTTCTTTTTGTGAATTTGCGAAATAATATATAATTAACTACACAAACACAGTAAAAACATGTAGATAACATAGATTTTAGTAGGCAGAGTATCCTAGTCCTTGTAAACAGCATTTTAATATGTAAAAAATATAATAGTGTATCAAAATGTATGTATTTATATTATTAATCATATTAAAAAATCACGTTTGTGCTTCCCTAACACGCTTACTAACAATGGCTCGACAATTTTTGATGCTATTGTTGTAAAACGATAGGCCAAGAGGCGAGGAAAGCAGAAAGTTAACAAGGAGCAGTATCAGAGAATTGGTTAGTATTTAGATGTTGGTAACATTTAATTCTCACTTTTTTTTTTATTTGTGACAAGTTTTTATTCGGCATAATATTTTCAGGATTGTCAAATTATTTTCACTTTCAATTCCACATTTTCCACATTTTTTTTTAATATATCTTATGAGTTTGTGACTTTTTCAACAAGTTTTTCAAACACGCATAGCACAAGTTGGACGTTATCAGAGTTTCTATATAAGTTACAAATATATTGCTGTCGATTCTGATTCAGTGGGAACCACAACCTAAAATTTAGCTAAAATCGATCTAAGAATTCGTAAAAATAGATTTTCTATTATAGAAATCTATTTCTACGAATTATTACGGTATTTTCTTAGATTTCTCGAGGTACCTTTTTTCACTGTAGGTGGTAGCAAATAGTCCTGCCATCTTGACATCAACTTTTCTGCCACTAACAAACCATGAAATAAAATATTGAATTTTTTGCATTTATACCGTTAATGTGGGTTCTATGTATCGCTTACATTGCATGCGAACTGGATTTGAAGCCGCAAGAGCCTCCGCCTGCGTCGAAGGTACTTATCACGAGGTCTAGGAGGCCTTGGTTTTCTCGAGAGGACCGACTCGTAGCATTTCAGAGACGTAGCAGTAACGACCTAATTATAAATCTAAAATAGTTGAGCATTGACACGAGGAGTCGTTAAGAAAGCCTTAATGAGGCCTAGGAGGCCTAGCTTCTCCCGATATCGGATTAGTCCACTTTTATTTACTCTCTTATTTATATTGGTCGCTGGAGTTCCACTAGCTAAATTGAAAAATTCAAAAAGGAAAAAAAATGGATAAAAAAAAACATGTGTGTAATTCACACGTGGTAGAAGTGAAACCTACAAAAAGACTTTCAAATCACAACGATGCTAAAGAAGTTTTCACTTCAAAAGACAATAAAATAATAATATTGGAACATTACATTTAATATTATTGATATTATTTTGTAGTATGCTTGGATCAGTAATATCACAATGCTTGGACGCATCTTAGAATTGTGAGTTTTATTAGCATATTTCTATTTTTTTTAACCACAATGTTTTTTTTATCTTGTTTATTTAATTATTATAATTATAATATGTTTGTTGGTTATGTTTTATAATTTGAATCCATTTTTTATTGTGTTTATTTCCTGCTGTTAGAAAAAAACAACCGCTAATATTTTGTTTTACTTTATGTAGCAGGACATGTATTGACAGGACAGTCCTCACAGCTCAGTAAAACCTCTGCCTTCTGTGCTGTGGGTCGTGGGTTCGATTCCCAAATAGAACAAAACGTTTTTGTCATCTACATAGATGTTGTTACTGTAATAATCATAGGTTTTTTGTGAACCTAAGTAAAATCAAAATTATGCATTACAAAAAAATATAGGAGTTGTATCTAGTTATTTAGTTCCCATAGTACCAGCTTTGCTTAGTTTAGAGCTAAATATTAGAGCGATATGTGAAATTCCTTGTTTTTTAGGAAAAATAAATCTTTATATTTTTCTATAATATTTTAATTTTCTATAACTTATTGGATTGTACAAACTATATAAATTAAATGTGCAATGTTTTGCAGGAGCCGCGCAGCTCCCATATGCCAATGGAGGAAGATGACTCTACGTCAGTCAGGTCGGGGGAGACGCCAGATGTCAAAAGTAAGTTCATTTATCTATAACTGACAGGCGTCACGTCTCAGTCGGTAGTAGCTCTGCCTTCCGTGCTGTGGGTCGTGGGCTCCATCCCCACCGAGAACAAACATTTGTGTGTGACAAACATAGATGTTTGTTCTATGTCTGGGTGTTCCTAGGCAATAAAAGTATGTATTTACAAAAAAAAAAGTTTATAAGTATTCTATCAGCAATCTAGTTCCCATATTACAAGCTTTGCTTAGTTTGGGACTAGAAAACATAGTGTAAAAGGTCTGTGAAAATTTGTTTATTTATATCTATTGTATCCGTATACCCTTTTGTACAATAATAATCTATCAGTAAAAGAGTTTTTGAATTGGTAGTTAGATAGATAAACATTTATTCAAAGCACCACAAATTAACAATGTATAAAACAGCAAAACTTCCCTTCTTATTGTCAACTTTTGACACTTCTCACTCGTCGTACCTCGCCGAGGACGAGATAATAGTCAACTTCTTGGTTTATGGCTTTTGCAACTTGTTACAATTCTGCAAATTCTGTTTACTCTGAGATAATAGTCATGCAGAAATGTCAAAAGATGAAGATTCCATTGCACGTTTTCTCGATAACATTATCACAGTAATGCTGGTGCAAACTGCGAAATGCTGCTAGAACATTTTGACAGAACGAGTAGATAAATATCTCGCGTGCTAACTACGAGCAAAAGTTGAACGGACGCGTTGAACAGCTGGTAATAGATAATTGTATTGTTTCAGTGGATCCCCCGGCTCAGTCGTCGTTACCCCCCCTCTCGCCCCCCTCGCCCGCCCCCGCCCCCGCCCCCGCCAAGCGGCCGCACGAAGAAGAACACCTGCCCACTGATAGGAAGGCACCGGTTTGTATTCTTCTTATATTTATGCCCTATGTCCCTCATATCGACAGCGGTTAGTATTCATTGGTTCAGTGGCCTATGGCGTTGCACCATAAAGGGGGGTTATGTACCCCCAAAGTTCACCCCCCTCCCTCCACTCTTCGCAAATGTTCTCTAATGCATCTTCCAAAATATTTTCAAACTGAATGTAGATGATCAACTAAAACGTTAAAATTTTGGAATTGGAGTAACGTTCTGCTTATCGGGGCCCACAGGTTTCACAAGTCCTAGATCTTAGAAAAGTACTAGGACAAAGATGGCGAACCTTTACGTATCAACGTGCCATTTTTCTAAAGAATCCTTTTTTTTGAAGTCGCTTAAAAAGTACCAGGGCTATATATAAACGTGTACTGTTTCACAGGCTCCAAAGAAGGAGAAAGGTCCGGCACCCCCTCCCCCGCAATCCCCGGGGGCGCCAGCCCTACCCACCACACCTACCGGGGCTCCGGCTACACCCCCCGTATCAACCGGGGCTTCGGCAGCGCCCACTGTAGCCACCGGGGCTTCGGCCGCGTCTCCTGTAGCCACCGGGGCTTCGGCCGTGTCTCCTGTATCAACCGGGGCTCCTGCCGCGCCTCACGCGGTTAAAAAGCCACCCGCGCCACCGCCACCCGCCGCTTCGCCTACCAACACCGCAGTACATATTGTGGAACAAGTTAGTATTGTTATTAACCGTCACGTTAGCTCGTGTTAATATACCCTAAGGAAGTAGTAATAAGCTTCAAAATGAGAAGCGGGATCCAACCGCGCCACATCCAATTGTATCATCGCAATTCGAAAACCAAGTAAATTGTCTCGTGGTCGTGACGTCACGTGTGGCGCAACGAGTGGCCCCCGACATTCAGCTGCTCGTCTCGGCCGGAGATACCCGAAGCTGCCGCTCGTGTTTCGTGCATTAGAGCTGCGTACGTTAGATTAGAATTATATACTTACAGGGAATTGTTATAAGGTTCAAAAAAAGAAGGGAAAGGAGTTAGAGTTATAAAAGAGTTATGTTGTTACAGGTTTGCCGCGACGCCGAAAAGGCAGTACACGACAAAAAAGCAGACAAAACACCAGAAAAACCAAAGGAAAGCAGAACACCAGAAAAGGACGACAGTGTCACCCTAGTCAAAGAATCGCGAACCAGTTCTGTAGAAGTTATATCAAAAACTATCGAGTCGCGATCAAACTCGATAGAACGCATTGAAAATAACACTGAAATGAAGGAAATAAAGAAAAGTTCTAGATCTTCGTCAATAGACGATCAAAACTTCAAGCGAAGCTCACAAAGTCTACAAGACAAAATCGAGTCGAATCGAGTCAGCGCCGAGATTAGCCGAATCGAGAAACGTCACTCCCGATCGAGCTCCGAAGATGACCGACCGATTATAGAACTCGTAGAACCTAATTTGAATGAAGTGAGCAAAGTGAACGCAGAAATAAAAAGGATAGAAAGAAGTTTCTCTCGCTCTAACTCGGCCGATGAGAAAAGAGTGCAAGAGTTGGGCGTTAGGAAGGAAGAGAGACGGAAAGAGAGAGACGATAAGCGGTTATCGCAGAATGTTGAAGTTAGACCTGTTACGGTAAGTAACACTTTTACGGTAGAACCTAGCCTTGTTTATTGTTGGTTATATTTTTAGATTTGGGGATTAGTCTTGTTACACCGTATACTCTGCATTGAATACAGAGTCCTTAGCACGAATAAATGTGACAATCGTAAACTTATCGTAACTCTAACGTATCCGAGATACACTGCGCGGTGACACTACAACAGTTGGCAGTCGCACTGGCGTTAACGCGCAATATAACTCGAATACTTAACGCGGCGACTGTCAGTTTTGTTCGCGATGGAGGTACAGTTAATTAAGTTTAGATTTCGATTACAGCCGCAACCCAAAGACGATGCAACACAACTGGTGACGATAGCCTCCCCCGTGGTGGTAGCCGTCAACGAGTCTGTGCTGGAGCGACTGGCCGACAGTGTGGTGGTGGTAGAACCTAACTCATTGGCAGCCACCGCGCCGGCCGGGCTGGTGACGGTTACAACCACGCATCCACCTGCACTTAGTACTGGACCACAGGTAACTGACATTTTACATGCATGGATAGATCAATCTGATAATGAGCCAATTGTCGTCACGCAATAGGCAATTCAGCATGCGATAGTTCGTATAGAAATACGTAATACCGTTGCAATTCGAAATTGTTGCTCGTGGAAATGGTCCCATAGTGTGTTCGTTTTACGTATACTACAAAGTTGACAGAAACTATATTTTTGTATAGAGATTGAGCAGCGCCCCTAGCGGGTAGTCTACGCAACATGATTCTCCATACAAAATTACAGTTTACGTGACATTGCAGTAAACGTCAAACGTGCACACTCGACATGCAGAATCATAAAATTACTTGACCAGTCGACACTGCGTATTGGCTCTAAGAGGATTTGGGACTATAGTTATTAGTTTTCTAATTCTCTGCAACTATTTCGTATATCAAATTCATCACATTCCCTTCCAGTTACCACCAAACGCAGTGACGATATCAACCACTCCACCGATAGCTGATGAAGTGGTGATTGTTGGCGCTGGCTCGTCGTCTGATGATGACTGCTTCGCGCCATCCTCGCTGGACTCCTTGGACTGCACCAGCTCTTATACAGGTAACCATCTCCATATAGGTGACCAGACCATCACTCTACGGAGGGCCTAGTTCGAGTTTTCAGTGTATAGTGTGGTTGTGAAACGTCTGACGCCCAGCACACCAGTGTGCGCTGATTTGTATGGAGACACTGAGCGGATTCTTTGAGAAGCTCGACATGCGAGTACGGGCTTGGTGTAGACCAAGCCTCTCAAAGAAACCGCTCAGTGTCTCCATACAAACCAGCGCACACTGGTGTGCTGGGCGTCAGACGTTTTACACTAGTTTTAAAGCAGGTTTTTACAGGGTAACTGACTTCGATTTCGAGACAAGTCAGCGCTGACCCGAAAAATACCCAATGTAAACTGATTTGAAGTCAGTACAGCGGCGGGAAGTCAGCGCTATCACGACTACTGACTCCATGTAAACGAATGAAGTCAGTGTCGGCGCCAATACTGACTTTCGCAATGACCCTGTAAAAACCTGCCTTATCACACTAAAAAAAGTACTAGTACATAGAAAGTACTAGAAATCCATATTATGAAGGACTCTTCATTTTTAAACTCTTCGGTAGGAAGAATACAGGTACACTCACTTGGTTTTACGATTCAAAGTGATCGTTATAACGTTAAAAATAAAGACTATTATTCTTTGTCTCAACAGAAAAGACCCGAGGTCGTCGATTGGATAGCAGCGAAGTGTTAATTCTGAGTCCGGGAGCTGCCGCCATTGATTCAGGAGTTTTTGACGACAGCGCTACTAATGGACTCAATCTCGTAAGTTTTTTAAGAAAAGAAACCGTTATTATGCAATTTTGTTTAGAAAGACTAAAGATAGGCGGGGTTCCCACTACGCCGGACCGGCAAAAATGCCGGATCCGGGATAATGTGAATATCTCTATATAAATTGTACAGCCACTAGCCCATCTGGCAGTTTTACCAGCCCAGCAGAATTGCCGGTCCGGCGTAGTGGGAACCCGGCCATAGCCTACATGATAGTGTGATGTCACAAACTACGAAAAAAGTTACAGAATATCAGGTTTATTATAATAGTCCCCACTAAGCTGTCCCCACCTGTGGGAATAATGACAATCTTCAAAAAATGGTTGGCGTTTTCCCCATTGTCATGTTTAATCTTAGCTGGTTGGGATTATGATAAAGTAAAAATAATTTAGGTATACAATCACGACAGCCTGAAGAGTTCCACTGGACAGGACATGGGCATGTCTAGAAAAAATATTTCAGCCTCATCCATTCATCGATCTCTGATCTATCGTGAGATGTTTTATTTTCTAATTCGTGGTCACTATTGAAGATCCTTTATTTTCTAGAGTTAGTCAATTCCACTAATTAAAAACTTACAAAAAGAAGGTACACACACACACACACCCTTGGTGGCAGTTTGTGTAATAGTATGGTCTTTTTCAGGATACATCACACGTGTCAGTAGTTACAGTTGGTAATGAAGAAATCCGAGTGAAGGATTCAGCTGCCACGCACATAGCGCTCGGCTCACCTTGTACCCGACTCAGTCCAGACAGCTTTGAGAGGTAATGTATATCTAACTAGAATATATAACACATGTAAGAAAAAAAAATGGGACTGGGACTCATTCCACTAATATTAAAAATGTCAAATTTTAGATGTTTTGAAGTTTGTGTTTCATTCCGATTTAGATGAAACTTGAAATATATATACATAGTTCATAACCTGGATAGTTCATAACATAGTTTTATCCCCGAAAATCGACAGGAATAAACGGGACGCGGACGAAGTAGCGAGCGAAAGCTAGCTACAGTTTTTTAGTTTGAAACTAGAGGGCGTTGTGTGTAATGTCCAAGGATATATTTATTTATATACAGTGTGCCTTACATTTACGAGCATATCATCAGTTGGAGTAACCGTGCGTTTCGTTCCAGAAGGTCAGCGTCAGACAGCGGCAGCGTGGCGTCGTCATCATCGCGTCTAGGACACGACGCCGACTCATTAGCTACCAGCACCGCCGCCACTACACCCACACCCGCACACACACATGCAGACAGGTACTGTAACTACAATAGAACGTCACGAACTAATCTGATAGTCGCCGGGTAAAGCAAGCAAGCTCGTATGAGTTAGTGGCCAACTTTTGTGACGGAGTTTTTAGGCCTCCGTCATGGCTTAACGACTGCTAGAGCCGGGACCCGGGACCGACAGTTTAACTTGCCCTCCGAAGCACGGTAACCTAACGTATTCGAGTTGTATTGCGCGTCAACGCAAGCTCGTCTGTTGGACGTTTTAGGGTCACCGCGCAGTGTATTTCGGATGCGCTACCGTCTACCGCGGTGCGCTAACTGTATTGTACTTGGGATTATACACATTAGAGTGACTAATGCCTGTATGCTGATTTAATGCTCAAGCATTGATCTGGACTCAAGCATGGATGTTTCTATGAAAATCTCAATTAAATCTATAAATAAATAAATATTCTTGGACTTATCACACAACGCTCTCTTGCCCCAAACTAAGCGAAGCTTGTACTGTGAGAACTAGATTGCTGATAGAATACTTATATGCCTTTATTTTTGTAAATACATGCTTTTGATCATAGTAACACCTACGCTTGAGTAACGATTTCTTTATCAGTATACGGGCCTCAGTGTGACAAAAAATGGTGGGAAGCTCAATAAAAACTCGAATTCAATAATATTGTTTTATTACAGAGTGATTACCGACCAAGACGACACAGAACAAGTAGTTCTCAGACGGAAACCTCAGGAGAACAGGATCCAGCGGTCGAAGGAAGACATCCACATAGCGAACCTCAAGAAGAAGACTCGGAAACGGACGCGCAAGTTTGAAATAGATGGCGTTATTGTTACTACTACTACTTCTAAGGTTAGTTATAGAAGTACTGGTTTAGTGTCACTTCCGTCATTTATACACCGATTTAAAAAATATTTTTTATCTGAAAGGGTATACTTCCAGCTTGGTCCCATAAAAATGTTATCAAAATCGGTTTAGTAGTTTGGCAGGTAAATAAGAATAACTGGGCCCGGCACTCGTGTACAAAACAATGCGTATTTTGCTTTCCTGTGGTGTTTACGATCAATAGAACAGTCCCAATGAACTGCCATCAGTATCATCATCATTTGATAATGATGGCGTATCAAATTAAGGTCAGTTTTTTTTAGTTTTCAAACTTATTTGGACTAAATAAGCTATGTCTCTTCCATGGTAAAACTAGGTACATTGGGTTTTGGTCATGAGCCTGCAGAGATTGATTGCTAGGTGTTGAAAGTAAACTATAAATATTCATGAACATTTAACACAACGCTTTCTAGTCCCAAACTAAGCAGAGCTTGTACTATGGGAACTAGATTGCTGATAGAATACTTAGATACTTTTTTTTTTGTAAATACATACTTATAATACATAGTAACACCCAGACACAGAACAAACATCTATGTTTTTGCAACACACAAATTTTTGTTCTTGGTAGGGATCGAACCTACGACCCACAGCACGGAAGACAGAGCTACTACCAACTGTATCTGCCTTTAATCTAACATCCTAATATCCTTATCTCAGGTGATATGGGGCGATGAAGAAAGCGGTCGCACATGGGACGATCACGCCCTCCGTAAGCAGGAGCTGAGGGAAATCAAGATGCTGCAGAAGATAGAGCAGAAGCAGTTCCAGGATCTGAACGCTAAGGAGATGCAGCTCAGAGAACAGCAAGAGAAAAAGTAAGTGGAGTTAGGGGGTGTTTGTGACACGAGCTGATAGAAGTAAGTGGAGTCAGGGGGTGTTTGTGACAGGAGCTAAGGATGATGCAGTGTGAATAGAGACTTAGAGAACAGCAGGAGAAGAGTCAACTTTTCCTCTAGAGGTTCTTACTGTCCTTTTTAACCTTTATTTGTTACTAGCTTCGTTCGTTTCGTTCGCGTCCCGTTGAATCCCGTTGAGTTTAAGGTATAAAAAGTAGCCTATGATTTATACAGCGTCAGGCAACCTTTGCCTACATGTAACGGGACGCTCTGTAGTGCCTGGGACAATGTTTATGTGGAGTAGGCTTGTAGCACCTATACCATCCTCTCAGCCTAGGCAGCCATATCCACAGGAAAGACAAGGTCAATACGTGCAGAGCTGACTAAGCATGTGTGTTAATGGTCCCGAATAATATATATTCCAAGTTTCATCCAAATCGGGTCAGTAGTTCTTGCGTGAAAGAGTAACGAACATCCATCCATACATTATTTCGCGTTTTTAATATTAGTAGGATTTTTGTACAGCGTTTATTTATTTTCAGATTCGAGGCGGAACTGGCGTCACTAGTGCGCGCGCACGACACGGATCTGGAAACGTTGGCGCGAGCACAGCGCGGCGCCGCCGAGAGGGCGGAGCAACAGCTCGAAACTGAACTCAGAGCCGCAGCTAAACGACTCAGAACTGAACACGAACACAAACTGAGGCAGTTCAGAGATACACTCAAGAAGGAACTCAGGCTTATGAAGCAGGTACTTATAACTATCTAACTTGTTCCAACGTCTACGTTTCTCCAGGTGTGACAGAGGTGGTATGGATACTAAGTTTTTTGACGTCACATTTCTCAGGATGACCTCTAAGATCAATATTGTAATAAATATTGTAATAAATATTATATTACAATATTGACAGGATCTATCTTTATCCGCATAAGCGTAACACACTATTGCTTGTAACGAATAGTGTATTGTTGTATTGCAGGAGGTGGAGTTAGTGCCGAAGGAGCGCCGCAAGGAGGCGTACCGTCTCCACCGGTCGCGGCTCGACTCTGAGCACGGGGAGCGAGAGCGCGCGCACGTGGCAACCCTAGCGGACGAACACGACGCCACCCTGCGCCGGATACACGACAACCATCGCGACAGGCAGGCTCTGGCCGACCGACAGTACCTACAGCAGAAACATCAGGTAAACACCTCTTCTCTCATGGCGGCTCATACGTGCCTCATTTTTAGGGCTCCGTACCCAAAGGGTAAAACGGGACCCTATTACTAAAGCCTTGGTCTCGCGATCGTAACGCACGATGCTGCAGCATGCGGCGCCGGACACATAATCGTATGGAAAACGTCTAGTATGGTCTCTTATTACGTCGCAGTCTGCGTCAGCGGCGAGGAGCCAACGCGGTAACTCTGCGTTGTGCGTTATTATCGCGAGACCAAGGCTTAAGACTCCGCTGTCCGTCCGTCTGTCCGTCTGTCACCAGATTGTATATCATGAAACGTGATAGTTAGACAGTTAAAATTTTCACAGATGATGTATTTCTGTTGCCGCTTTAACAACAAATACTAAAAATCAAATAAAATAAATATTTAAAGGGGCTCTCATACAAGAAACGTGATTGGTTGTTTTTATAGAAAATGGTACGAAACCCTTCGTAAGCTAATAAGTGGGATTGATGAAAAAAATCCATTGAGCCCACTTATTAGAATAGTGGGCTCGTTGGGATTTTTTCCTATCTAGCTCACCAGTGGACCGCCCGGTGGGCTCGATGGGAATAACTCATTGTGATATAACTCCAGATAATGCGGAACCACGAAGCAGCGTTATGGGAACTAGAAGAGAAACAGATACACGAGCGACATCAACTTGCGAAGCGCCAACTCAAGGATGAGTTCTTATTGAGACGCCATCAAATGCTCGTCCGGCATGATAAAGAACTCGAACAGATCAAAAGGTAATAATCTAATACAATTAAATATATTTCATTGAATGTATTGATGAAATGTATTTAATTTCATTGACAGGCGTCATGGCTCAGTCGGTAGTAGCTCTGCCTTCCGTGCTGTGTGTAGGTGGGGGGTTCGATCTCCACCGAAAACAAACATTTGTATGTGGCAAACATAGATGTTTGTTATATATCTGGGTGTTACTATGTAATATAAGTATGTGTTTACAAAAAAAACTGTATATAAGTATTCTATCAGCAATCTAGTTTACATAGTACAAGCTTTGCTTAGTTTGGGACTAGAGAGCGTTGTGTGATATGTCCAAGAATATTTAGTTAATATTACATTGAATTTTGAGTCAATACAAATTAAGAGGTAACCTATAAAACATCTAAATGCTAATATTATTGACAATTTCACAGAAAAAATACCCGTAAAGAGGAGGAGCTCGCAAAATGCCAGGCGTTAGAGAAGCGGTCGCTGCCGAAACGTATTCGCGGCGAACAGAAGGCGAGAGAAATGATGTTCAGAGAGTCTCTACGTATCGGCGCATTGCCCGCCAGCCATGATGTCGACAAAGACAAATTGAAGAAGGTAATTGAAACTTCTTGTGATAGAACTCGTCCGGAGATGTATTAACACCTGTGCCCGTTTGTATGGTGAACTGGTTTTCGCAACTGGCCCAGTTGCGTTGCGAACCGATGGGCCATTTTTACGTGATGAGTTTCGGCTAGTTATTCCAGCCACCCGATGTCCTCCAGGAAGACCAGCAACTGGCGGATGCCGGTGTAGTTTTCCCAAGTCTCCGGTGACCTGTATCAGTCAGTATTATATGATCTATGCCGGTACCAACGAAAAGCTACACAATCGAACTTTGTATGAAATAGATTTGTCATTAACTTTACGTATTCTGTGCATTGCACAGTGATTGATGCTCGCATTGTTGTGTTCTGGTATGAAGGGTATGGCCGGGTTCCCACTACGCCGGACCGGCAATTCTGCCGGGAACCGGACATCGGACAAAGTCATCACATTGTACCGGAAAAGTAGATTTTTTGCCGGATCCGGGATAATGTTAATCCTTCCGGCAGTTTTACCAGTCCGGCGTAGTGGGAACCCGGCCTATGGGTGCCGGTGCTATTACACGCACTGGGCAATTACGCGGGGGTTAAATAATTGTAAAATTAATGGTCGAATTATCAAACACCACTCAAACGCCACTCAATTTAAGTCACGCTTAAATTATTGCCATCTCTTACAAATGAGTAATGTCAAACAGAGGCAGAGCAATTTTAAGTGGTGCTCAAATTTGAATGACTTTTGAGTATTTCAGCCTAAGTTGATAAAAGATAAGATTAAGATAAGATTATAGTTGTATTTTTATGAACAGTTCCAAGAGAACGAGAAGAAGCGATACAGAGCGGAGCAACAGCGCCTCGCGACCAAACACGCGAAAGCGAGGGAGGAACTCAAAGCACAGGGAGAGGTAACTTACATAATTTACAAGCTTTTATTCAGTTTCACCTGTCCCAGTGCCTGTCAGTAATAGATCTTGCAAGTTTGACTCATTTCCCTGTGATAAGATCTAAATCTTTGGTAACAATCTATACTATTATAAAACTGTAAAAAAGCCAAAAACTAAAATTAAAGAAATGGATAAACTAAATATGCAAATCTACTAAATAAACGATTCTGATTCTGAAAATCGAGTTTGTCTGTTTATCTGTTTGTTTGTTCGCGGATCAGGCCTAGAATACTGGACCAATTTCAATGAAACTTATACCATTCAGAAGCTCTTTTTCCGGATTGAAACATAGGCTATATTTTATTGAAATTCTAGACGTGGATTCTTAGATACAGCTTGACCTCTCTAAACAAAAAGCCGCTTTTGGCACGAGGTTCATCGTATGCTGGTTGACAGATATTTTAGTGTAAAGTTTCGCACGTGTACGAAGTCACGGGTATCAACTAGTAATTTATAAATTTAAAAACTTGAAATAACCGACTTTAATTTGATACGGCTTCATCACCAGATGATGGTGATGCTAGTTCATTGGGTTTGTTCTATTGATCATAAACACCATTGAAAGGTCACAGGAAAACAAAATACGCAATATCGTGTACGTGGATAATATGTTTTTTTTCCAGTTATTCCTACTTAACTACCAAACCGATTTTGATAAAAAGATTATGGGACCAATCTAAAAGTATACCCTTTCAGATAAAAAAGAATTTTTAAAATCGGTTCATTCATGAATGAAGGGAGTTATGAGGTAACAAACATAAACAAACTTCTTTTTTTGAAGTCGGTTAAAAAATGCAATAATGGTGACAGCAAGCTAATCTAATGATGGAATCAGGACCTGTTTAATAGAACTCCTCAGTAAAATATCCATGTTGTGGCTCATTTGAGTCAACTCATTGTTACCCAATAATGGCTTTTCTACTATACAATACTTGTGTATTCCATCAGCAATCTCATATTACAATTATCTTAAGACAAGATTTCCTTTGATTGACGCTAGCATGTAAGAATATCCATGAATATTTATTTATTTATTTATTTAGCCGAGCACATCAACAAAGAACATTTGTCCATAACATACAAATTTTCAGGCACTGTTGAGGGAACTAGAGCAATATCAAAACGAGAAGCGCAAGGCGCTCATGAACCACGAGAGTAACAAACTCAAGACCGTAGAGGAGAGGTACTCCGCCGAGCTGAAGGAGTGGCGCGCTACACACGGCGATAGGAAAATGGTAAGTTTATTTGCATTACTAGCTATCGCCCGCGGCTTTGCTCGCGTGGTAGCAGCATACGCATTATTTGGTTAAAATCCTAACTCTAGACCCTTTAGGGTGCGACTTTTCAAAATTCCTTTCTTAGTGCAAGACTGACAATGTGTAGAGTTCTAAATGCAACAGTTACTCATATGCCTAGTGCATTATGTAACTTCTTTCTTTAGTCAGCAGTAAATTATTTATTTATTTTCTTTTGCGCAAGGTCAGAGCTATTCAACCGTGTCGAAACCTATATCTATCTATTATACATTTAAAGCCAAAAAATATTTGCCATAATTGACACCCAATAACAAGTTTTGGTGAACTGGGTAATTTTTTTCAATGAGTCTGTCATTGAAAAAATTATCAAATTATCTTGAACGTATACGATATTATCTTATGTGTGTGGTTTGGGTTGCATGACTCTGCATTTGTACATAGCTGATAATTTTGTACATATTTATGTACATAACTATATTTTCCATACATGCTTATGTACAGTAAACGTCAACATTGACTATATTTTTTGTGTATCAGAATAACAACAAGTAGATAAATAGTTTAAAAATTCTGTCATTGTCATTTGCATGACAAAAAAAAGAGATGACAACAGATTTAGCAGTAATTCCCGATAGCACAGCTTCAGGTCAATGTTAATATAGACCGCATTTGTTGTCAATGTCTTTACATAGCTAAATGTACATAATTATGTACATAGCCGAATGTACACATTTAAGTACATAGCTGAATGTACATAATTATGTAGTATAGAAGACCAAAATGAATATACATCGTATTTGTTGACATTTTCCGTACATACCTGAATGTATATAATTTTTTATGTACATAGCTGAATGTTTTGTGCATGCTTGTGTACGTAGCTGAATGTGGTGGTGGATGGTGGCTGAAAATATGTGTGGTTAATGGTGTACTATACAGTAGTACCCGGCAAGTAAGTTGAACTTAATTCAGCTGTTTATTTTGTTGACGAAATATGCAGCAGTTACCAAAAATTTTCTTTGTGTTTTTAGGTTTTTTTTTAATTTTCGGTGAATTTTAACGTAATCCGCTAAGTATTTCTTAAAAAAACAAATGTTTTTAGGATTACGGGTGTATATACAAAAAAATATTTTGGCATACTATATTCGAAACACTAATATAACTCGGCCAAAATATTTGTGGATCTCGCTGCTATTCAAACCAGGTCCACAGATATCTTGACCGGGTTATACATACCGAGTTATATGCAACTAATTTTCACTGAATTCAACTTACATGCCGGCTACTATACCATATAGATTATGAAAAGCGTTGGTGCTAAAAACTCCGCGTTAGACTTTGCACAAATATTTACAGATCGTGCTTACATTTGTCCCGCTGCGGGAAACAAACCTACACTTTTGCATCGCTGGTTAGTCATCATTTTAATATTGTAGTACAGGGTGTATCGAGCTACTCTTGAAAACTTAAGGTGTTAAAGTGCCCATCAATATTATGTTGGCAGAATTGTTTAGGTAAAAGAAAAAGAAATATTGTCACTCGTTCAAACTAATTGTTCGATAGAAGAAGTTATACTATATTGATGGGTACTTTAACCCCCCCCCCCCCCCCCCCCAAAGTTATCTGGAACAGTGTATACAAAAAAAATATATCCTCAGTATTATGTAAATGAATTAAAAATATCTATTATTATTTTAGATCAACGCTTTTCATAATTTTATATTAGTTTTGTGTAAGTGGTACTCGCCCTGTGACATCCATTAGGTTTACTTAATTCGCAAAACCTAACGCATCATTGTCCTAACAGAAACTGATTTCCAAGTTTGTTAAACACCTCGACGACCACGAGAAGAAATTTGGAAAAAAAATCAACGACCGAAGCTCGTACCTTGACGTACCCTGGCCGAAGAATGTACTGCAACATATACTTTTAACTTACCATCAAAGAAACAGCTTCATAGGTTCTCTATCTAGGTCCAGAACCAGCTTAAATTTCCTATCAGCGGCAAACACACCTAACCTAGACAGACGACGTAGTATAAGTCCTAGTAGAGAAACTAAATCAGCTGCTCCCAGTACACACAACACTACAAAACGCGGCAAACTAACCAAGAACTCACGATACGCGTCCACATCAAACCTAAAACTTGTATCCGAAAAAATATCCGGTTTCTCCGTCTTTAATAACGAACGGCGCGAACCTATAATGGCGTACGATGAACCTATTCCGGAACATAGAAAAATCGAAAGATCAAAACCGGTGAACAAGCTGAATCGGCAAAGCATGTCGGAACATCTCTTTAGAATCGAAACAGTTCAACCGATCAAGCGAAGCATTTCACAGCAGAGTCTTAAGCAGGACGTGGCGTTAGAAGCAGTTGTTATCGACCTACCATCCAACGATGGCAGCAAATATAACACGTTTACTAGTAACAGCACAGTTTCGGTCTCTGATGATGATCAAGCGACCAGTTTTAGTAGATGGGGGCCTGTTAGGGGGTCGAACAGTTACTCAAACGCTGGAGACATACCGGTCAGTCAGTTGTCTACTTTGAACTTGAAGAAGAGTATTGTCAACGATAAGCCCTCGGATTCTGTTGTGTGATTTGAGACTTACCACGAATTCATAAACGATAGAGGCGGGCATAGGTGGCTATTTATAATTTCGGGGGAAATCAATTATGTTTAGTCAAGAGGGGCCTACCGAACATAGTCAACGTCATACAAAAATTATAAAACCCCAACTGACGTCTGGTTAGCGCCATATTGAATTCTGATTGCTGTCATGTCTTTAGTGACATTCGTAAAATTAAAAACAAATCGATTGACGTATAAATAATCAAAATCGGCCTATCCGTTTGGTCTCCAGAGCGCTACAGAGGAACAAACACAGGATTAACACATTACTCTCCTTTTGCGTCGCGCAGTCGTACTATGGAATCAACATAGCGTTGTGCTACGAACTTAAGGTTGAACAAGTCGCACACCTTTCCATACAAACGTGGAAGGGTAACCACTCCACTGTTTGACGCTGACCAACCAAAACTAAGAATTATATCAATTTATCTCGTCATAATCTATGTCTGTATACACCCCAAACCGTAAAAAAAGTATTCATTTAAAAAATACAAGCTAAAAATACTTTCCATGCGAAAGTTCAGAAGCTTATATTTTTTAAATAAATACTTTTTTTACGTTTTGGTGTGTATACAGACATAGATTATGACGAGATAAATTGATACAATCCTTAGTTTTGGTTGGTCAGCGTCAAACAGTGGAGTAGTTACCCTTCCACGTTTGTATGGAAAGGTGTGCTACTTGTTCAAACTTAAGTACTGTCTCAGAATACTAAAATGTTAGAAAAGTGTAAAGAATTCAACTGTCGCAAGTCTGAGAAAGATACCAAAAATTCTGGTGTTCAATACTAAATTACCTGTAATTTACTGTACCGTTTTTACAACTTGATACAGAACACGAAAAATCGAGTAGGTAGTTCAACGATCATTCCAAGTCAGCACCCTTATTCATTAACGCTCTAAAATAAATCCCACTATAAAACCATTTTTTAGATATGGATTCTGTATTACTAAAGTACGTAACCTACTTCCTATTTAGATGTAAAGGTGTAAAAAGCATGTGATTATTTGCATGCTATTTCAAATTAAAAGTGCTATAATATAATTAAGTTTTTGCTAATGTTACAATAACGATACGACAAAGTTGAGTCTGTAGTAACATTCGTCGGAGACTCTAAAAACTAACTCAATTATGTAGTTGATTATACAAACTCTGCTTTATTCTTATCGTTATTGTAACACTGATTTAGTTGTAATCTATATTTTAATGTGCCACTGCATCCATTATAGATGTAAGAAATTATGCTTCCTAACAAAAATTGCTAAAACTATTTTTGTAAATTATTATTGTTGAATTCTGACTTAATCATAATCGCTTGATAGCGCTCTGTTAATTCTTATACATTTATAGTTTTTATCAATTTTCTCCGCTTCATAGCGATTATCACATGTGTATAGTCTCCCTAAACAGTCTGATAAGAGCATCACTACTCTATCAAGCCTTTGTGAATAAGGCAGTATTTATAGCCCAGTATTTTTAGTTTTTATGAACGTTTGTATCATCGGTCACCCATCAGTATAAGTCGACGCTGAACGTTGCTTAACAAAGCAACCGCAGCTTATATTTTTGATTGGTATTATTAATGTCACAAAACTTGCCATATTACATTCATTTTATCATTAAAATAAATATATTTGTAATTAAAATAATCCTTGTAATAACGCTTCTTAATCTTAAATGCAAGCAAACTCGTATGAGTTAGTTGCCAACTTTGGTGATGGCGTTTTAAGGCCGCCTTAAGGCCTCCGTCGTGGCTTAACGACTGCTAGAGCCGGGACCGACAGTTTAACGTGCCCTCCGAAGCACGGAAGCGCTCAGATGTAAATGCCACTAACGGCCACCCATTCAAATAGTGACTGCGCAGAATGTCGCTTAACTTAGATAATCGGTGAAGATTGACTAAGCAAGCTGCCCCACGAGCGCTTCAATTTTACATAATTTTGCATGACGATGGTATAGATTAGGTGCTGGGCAAGCCTACTCCATATATAATTGTCGCAGGCTCTAGCGTCTCGTAATGAGGGCCATGGGTATATAGGACATCTAAAAATGTCTGTCACACTCAGAGACTTCACTTAAACATAAGTATTACCTAAAATTTGCGGGGTTCATCATTACTGTAGTCAGAAACGTCAATAACTTACGCCCGAATACTGAAACGTCACTCAGGTTTAAGCACCGCTTAAATTGCCCTGCCTTTGGTTAGACTTTACTCGTTTCAGTGTTTGGTTGTAGGGTTGATTATCATATAACGAACGACTCTGAGTGCGACAGTAAACGCTTGTTTTCTATGCATGAAACGAGCTTCTAGGTTCAATTGAACTTTCTCCCCACTGGTTCTGTGACTGTCATTGTCCTTCCAGTGCGACCGTGAAAAAACCAGTGGCGGAATGCTTCCTAGTTATTGCCAAAAGTACTAACAATTTAACTTATTTATTAGGTAGTAAAAAGCAAGCTCGTATGAGTTAGTGGCCAAGTCTCGTGACGGAGTTTTTAGGCCGCCTTAAGGCCTCCGTCATGGTTTAAGTTATGGCTTTTAATTAGGTACTAAAAAATTAAGTTTAGGTCAAAAAATATTTTAATAAAATATTGCTTTATTAGACTATAGATTGCATCTTTATAAAGTAGTTTTTAAATCATTGAAATTATTGAACTAGTGACAGTGCTTACAATATAACATTACATGTAACGAAATATATAGAATCAAGACGGTTTTTTCAAAAAAATACTTGGAATCTAAGCCAGTCTGAAGTCTAAGCTATTGCAAAAATATATTAAAAGATTGTTGATATTTTTAAAGATAAATTAGGATGTAATTATATTTCTAAATAAATATTATAATATGAATATAATTTTATATTAAAAGCTCATATTAAACATTCCATTAATTTAACAAGTAGATAAACTTCAAGATTTTAGTTAATTTTATTAGCAAAGATGTTTTATATTGTAGATATACAAAGATATATACAATTTATAAAAATTGTAAACGAAAATATAAAAATACATAACCTAATGGATACAAAGTGCATATTTTAATTTATATTTTCATAAAATCACTAATTCTGTGCGACGCTTTGCATGACGCCCGCTATACTACGAGCATCCGTTAGCATTACATACTAATCAATTGTTGAATTTTATTATCTCATTGGCCATTAAAAACTGTCACTGTATGTACGCATTGTTGTTCTATTTCACGAGGGCGGTTTAGCTATGTTACGCCCCGTCTTTTTCTATCCTGAAGGCCTAGTACGAGTTTTCGGTGTATAGTGTGGTTGTGAAACGTCTAACGCGCAGCACACTAGTGTGCGCTGATTTGTATGGAGACACTGAGCGGATTCTTTGAGAAGCTTGGTCTACACCAAGCCCGTACTCGCATGTCGAGCTTCCCAAAGAATCCGCTCAGTATCTCCATACAAATCAGCGCACACTGGTGTGCTGGGCGTCAGACGTTTCACAACCACACTATACACCGAAAACTCGTACTAGGCCATAAACATAGACAAAGCGCCTTCGTGAAATAGACAAACTATACCCAGATACTGACCTATTCCAGTATCTTTGTCCAGTGTTGTTTTAGTGCTGGTATTTATCTGCCTATGAGATGAATCCTACTAACGAGTGCTCGTAAAGTAAGATCCTTATGAAGGCATATCTTTGGACATATTCAAATCTCCATTACACAATGTAAAATAAACGACGCGTATACAATAAAAGTAACGGTTTGGCTTGATTTTATAGTTTATTCAATGTCTTGATTGTAAAAAGTTGTAAAATTACAAATGTATGACAAAGTTAGTTCCTCCAATCCATGTGTAAAATGGTAGTGACGGTTGTGTTGCATTGCGCAGCCGCCTCGTGTGATACGCGGGCTCTTGCGAAGTGACAGCGTCAATGTAACACACGTCACTATGGCCCGTATGCCGATCTATGCAGATACAGAAATCGTTACTCGAGCATAGATTCGAGTAGAGATTCTCATACAAAATCTATGCAAAATCAGTAATTCAGCATACATGTATCGATTCTTCATTAAGGCTGGAGCAGACCGGATGCGTATACGTAGACGTAAGCAGCACGTACCACTGAGTTGTAATGTATGAGACAGGACACACTGCTTGCTTGTGTCCAGTCTCGTACAGTTTCATACGTTACAACTCAGTGGTACGTGCACGTCTACGTAGACGCATCCGGTCTGCTCCAGCCTTTAACCATGGTTCGGAGTAAGGCTCAGACTTCTTATGGTGTTTGTATGAAACGTCATGTCGGCTTCAAAGCATGTTAATTAATATTAAGATCATCTAAAAGTTATATTAACAAAACGTCATATAAATATTATGTTGTAAATAAAGATGTTACATTTCTAACTGTATATTTTTTATTTTATATGTTGGTGGAGGATAGAAACAGCTTTTTTCACTTGAAGTTTTGTTCAAAATCATAATATAACATTGAGCTTCTTTCAAAATATTTGTATAGTCACTTCCATGTCAAAAAGAGATGGGTAAAAAAAGAAATAAATAAAAGAAGAAGACGGTTTATATAGGATAATATCAAAGCTTCGAACTTTTCCAACAGAACTAACAGTGTTAGTGAGTAACATAGAATCAGAATCAATTGAATAAATTCAAAGTTTTAATAGAAGTAACTTTTTATGACATAAAAAAACATTCTCAAACTTCATTGATACTAAAAAAACAAATGTATCACAGATTAGAATTATTGACCTAAAAACTTTGCTTACATCATGCCACTAAATCGATTTGCCGAATTTTCAGTTATAACTATATAACTTTGAGTAAATACGCTAAATAGCATGGTGCATGTGCTTAACTTCGGTGGAAGTACTTACACGGAGGACCTAGTTAACTGGATTGCATGGTATGTTGGTTTTTTTTACTTAAGTTACATTTGCACTATTCTCTTAGCGATAACATTTTTTACAATAGATATAGCACTTAGACATATCTCTGAATGCAGTGCAATACCTCAATGAGGACGTCCTCAGTGGACGTGTTCTAAGGCATTGTTATAGGCAGAAGTAACCGCTTTAAGTCGCATAGGCCAACTGCATGTTCCGTCACTTACATAAAAATTGCACCTTTGATCGTATGTTTGTGCTTATTCCGTAAATTGACACTGTATTATAATTTGTACATAATTTATGTTCTTATTTTTATGCTACCTTGGAAGGTTTCCTGGTTGAGATTGAGCAAAAGTAGGTATTTACCTATATTTTATTCGAAGCTAATAAGTTTGTATGTACCTATTACAAACATATTTTGCCTTGCTGTAAATAATTAAGACAATCTCCCCTCACCACTACAAGATTTTCGGTTGAATACCAAAGATAAATATGTTCGATTTCTTTATTTGTTCGATAGGAACTAGTTTTCCGTGAAAGCCGTGTTTTTACACATATCCTTTTAAAACAGTATAGTATATCATACAAAAATAAAACCTACACATTTTCGGCGTAAGTTTCATTCACAATACTATTTCCAGGCGTTGGATAAAGAGTTCGCGGCTCAGCTCGATGAGCAGGAACGCCAAGCAGCCAGCTCCAGAATCCCTTCATCATCAGCTCTGGCACACCATAACTCTACGCTCCACTCATCGCGAACTAGCCTCGCTAGTAGTCACTATGACTAGGTCACTATGACATGGTCCACTATAATGTCACTATGACTAGGGTCACTATGAATATGGTGTTTATGAGTAGTATGCTATGGTGACCAAAACTTCAATGGGTCAATGGGTCAACGTGTTAACCTGATAAATTTTCTAATGAGCCTGTGTTTGGAGTTGCAAGTCATAGTTACGCGCTGCACTCTTCACTGACTAGCCTCGCTATTAGTCCTACGTGGTTTCACTTAGATTATAGTCACTATGACTTAACTAAACAACGGTCACTATAGTCACTATGAATCGTTACTGGGGTCACTTTTCTATGACTAGGGTCACAATGAATTGAGTAGGTGACTCATACAGGGAGTCACTATAACTTACTAAATCTTGTCACTATAGTCATTATGACTCTTCACTGGGTTCACTAACTTTATTAGACTGAGGTCGCTTTGACTATTGTGACGAAAAGTATGGTCACTATAACTTTATTATACTGGCGTCTCACAAAGTCATTATGGAAAAACCTGCTAAAGTCACTTAGTTTATGAGTTACTAGATGTTTTGACTGAGATTCTGTGTTTCAATTCTTGGACCCCCTTAAAAAGGGGCCAGTCTGTCTTGTCTAACATAGTCAAATACTATAACCGACCGGTGATTTGGTAGTAGGTATGCGCGGTTTTTTCTTGGTGTGTCATATAGGTATCTGCCACATGCAAAAATGTTTTTTTCTGTTTTGCAATAGAGATTGTTGATGTGTTGAGTAAATAAAATAAATAACATTGAACATATGAAAATTCTTCAGGAATCTAAAAATTGGTTATACTATCGCGAACCTAATTGTGCCAAAATCAAAGTCAATAGGTACTACGTAATTAAAATCGGCGTTGCGGTATTTTGTAGTAAAATAAGAATTTAGCTAGGAAATGCTTAAATTGTAGAATAAAATGTAGGTACATCTTCCAATTTAGGCGTTAGAAATTGGCAGGGTGTTCAGAAAAATAGCAATTAATTTACATGTGTAACGTTGGTTGGTACACTTGGTAATTATTTTAAATGTTAGCAAACGTAGTGGTATTTATTGATTGACCAATAATAGCCGTCACAGCAGAATGGATTGACCGGCGAACATTTTGACTTCGTTTGGGCTGAGTGCTGAGGGCCTCTAGTACGAGTTTTGGTGTATAAATCTGGTGTAAAACGTCTGACGCCCAGCACACCAGTGGGCGCTGATTTGTATGGAGACACTGAGCGGATTTTTTGAGAAGTTTAGTCTACTAGGCCCTCTGTTCGGCGCATGTCAAGCATTATGGTGTGGGGCCAGCATAAGTAATATTGAACACAATCCGTATATTTTGAAAAGTTTGTAAATACGGTGACACCTAGCTTTGTATTTACACGGTCTATTCACAAAGTATATAATGGCTTATATACAAAAGTATATAAGCCATGTAAGGCAATATAATGCCGGTGCTTGGAGAGGAGTGGATTATTAACGAAGTCTGATATTGGTCTCGGTAAGGTACGGTTGTAAGGTCTCGGTAAGGTGCTCATGCATAGTATTTGTGTGAACTGAATTGATTGAATGGCAAATATGGCAATACTTAATCTAGATTCTAGAGCCTGGTAGTGGGCACTAGAAGTGTTCAAAATGAACTTAAGATTTTGTGACGTAATGAATAATTATAAACCTTGCTCATTGTACTTAATCTCAACGTGTCAAGGCGTAATTTTGAGCGTTTGTTATTGGTATGTCTACGTACCTATAAAATAATACTAAAATAAAACTTAGCGCTCTAAATACCGCCATTTTCTATATACTAAAAAAGATTTTTGCTAACGACATGCAATAGGCGAAAAGGTGATTCGTAAAGTTTTAGATCTGACACACGATCTGATAAAATTAAATTTTGCGTCCTAGATTTTCAAGTTGAAAAATACCGTTGCGTAGAAATGAACCTAGTTACTGCAGTCGCTAGTACATATGTAGTCTGTTTGTGTAAACTCTCACAGCTGCCGTGTTTTCATAACTAGACTAGATATTCATCTTAAAATCGGTTTTAATCCAAGATTTGAAGCTTACTCAGATGTGTCCCTTTTCACAATGCTTATTTTTCCTAAGCTGTATAGAATGTGGGACGTTAAGACTACTTAATAACTTTGGACGAGAGCGATGGCTTAAGTTTAAACTGTTGTCAATTACCGAAGAGGTAGATAATTGAGAAATCGGATTATGGAACTATTTTCCCTACAACGAATCTCAGTCGAGAAGTTAGCTACTAAGATAATTTAGTTGGAAAAACTCTATTGTATATCATAACGGCTAACGTCACAATTGCATAGATCCGCTGACCGTACCTTGTATAGATCACTCAGACAACAATGTCACTAAGTGCCGAATACCGAAACGTCACTCAAATTTAAACACCACTTAAAATTGCTCTGCCTCTGTTTGACATTACTCATTGATAAGAGATGGCAGTAATTTAAGTATGAACTTAATATAAATATATTGCCTTTGAGTATTGGGTCGTATGAAAAACTGAAATATCCTGTGTCAAAATGGAGCCACAATCCGATTTTCCAATTGCACTTATTTTATTTATGAGCTCTAATTTAAAGTTAGTCAACGTTAGAAATAAATGTATTATATTTGTAAATGTATTAGTCAGCATAGAAAAGGACTGACAATGTAGATATGCATATGCTTATGTAAAATATGCGCCTGCAGAGTTAGGTAAGTATTGTAAATGGGGTACAATACCTCTGTAATTGTAGACTTAATAGTAAGTCCGATATGTATTCATGGGTCTTACACCCTAAGTTGATGTATAAGCCCTATAATGCAATGATTGATTTTCTATTTTTTTTTGCTTATAATCCTGCGTTAAAATACTGAAATCAATAAAATCACAAGGATTACTTTGCGTGTAGTAAATTTTATTATAATAAGTCATAGAAGAATGTCTCAGATTATATCAACTGACAGACACTCCAGGCACTGGGGGATTTAGCATTCGTTTCCAGGAAACAATCTTTAAAATCAATTAATTCAAAATAGTTTCATATTAAGCCCACCTACCTTACCTAATACATATTATTAAATACATATTTATGTACTTACATATGTATTAAATACGTCTAATGCATAATACATATTTCAGTTGAAACATTGCATATATTCAGAGACATTCTATTCACCTTAATATATTTTTCAGTTTAAAAAATAAAAATTCATGGATTAAAAAAATATTCCGCTCAATATTACTTATAACGTCAGCTTATATTAGTATGTATGTTTTATCATATCAGTATGATTACAATAAATGTATTTTTCTAATTTATTTCCGTTTATACGACGGGAGGAATTTGTTCTTAAGATTAAAGGTACATTGTCAAAGATCTACTTACGTTACTGTTCCGATAACAATTAAGAAAAACTAACATTATTTTTCAACTGTTTTCAAATTGCTATATTAAAAAAAATACAATTGAAACCACAAAAAGTAAAAGTTTAACTATTTAAGTACATAATTTTGCCATACCTGTCATCCCATGGAAAACCAAAGACGAGAATCATCAAAAACAGCTTATTTCTTTTAAAACTAGTCTTAATTTTGAAAAAGACGTATCTACTTAGGAATTTGTTTTAACTTTTTGTTATTAAGTTTGAAGCGATGTGGGTATTCCAATGTTTTATACAGCCTAATTATATTAACACGCAAAATGTACATAAGTTTAGAAATAAGTGCTTTTTAGGATAATAAAATATGTTAATAAAATATATTTTTTTGAGATTAGCGCAGTATTTTCAGTAATCTCCGCATTCTAAGATAACGTAATGTGTAATTACTAGAGTTAGTAATCATTTACAAATAGCGATTATGTTTTATTTTCTTTACGGTCTTAAAAGTAAATTATTGTTACATTTTTTTTCAAGATATAAAAAAAATTAATTGTAATAACTGTGTTTTAATTTATTTATGTATACTAATTATTGCATAGAGATGAATATACTTACTATAGTTTCCTGATTTCGTGGCTGGAACATTTGTGAGCAAAAATTTTCATCTTATGTTTGAATTTAAATCATCTCGAACTTTTTTGAAAGTATCGGTACCTAAGTTGGTAGCTGTTACTTACAAAGATCTCCAAATTCAAAACCTAATTCCTCGATAACTAGGTACCTAGTTCTTATGTTCTAGCATGACCATGAAGTAACTTTTACATAAGCATGGCACATCCTGTATTTGTGATAGTTCTAGATAACTGTTTTAGAGCTAAAGAGGTAGGTATTAAAAAAAAACGAAGTAACCTTACGTAAGTATTGACAGCACAGAAAAGAAATACTCTTTGATCACAGAAAAAAATCTTTAACAAGAGTGATTGACAATGTCGCTTCATTTCCAAACATGTTTCTGACGATGTGAAAATTGATACCAAAAATACGAGATAAAAATTAAAACAAGTTTGGGAGCCCCATCGAACCACCATGCGATTCAAAGAGGTCGGCACTTTAACTTTATTCAACGACAGTTGCCTGGAAGAAACCGTCGAGGACCGCTACAATCGGTGTGGGCTTCTGAACATTATACAACATATCGATATTTTCGGTAAATACCGATCTAGCTATGTCGAGCAGCGTAAACCATGGCTCGACCCTATTGTCTGCGTCAGTTCTGTCTCGTCTTCGTCCGGAAGAACCACGAATTCGAGTTTATCCTCGATCAAAAATGTGGAGTCGAAACTGAGTAAGTTCTCAGTATCGACTAAGGTTTCCGGATTGTATCCAGGACATGATATACTGGGGCAGAAGGCGAGAAGAAGGTCAGCGAAGAGTAATGTTATATTCGGTGCGCTGGTACCGAGGTGAAATTATGTGTGGTTGTGAGGACTGTGGAGAAGTGTGGAGTAAAGTTTTTGTCCGTATAATATAAAGGAATTTTCTTAATGTTTCCACTTCAATTTCAGTCGATACGAACACAATCAGAATTTGACTTTTTACACTATTTATTAAGCCTCTTCTACAAGTCAACAGATGCATCTGCCGACGACATCTGTGCATGCATCTGCCGACGACATCTGTGGATGCGTCCGCACCTAGAGGGGGTGATTTGCGCGTCTGTGGTAGGTATTTAACCAGTGGCGGATTAGCCACGTAGCAGGTGTAGCAAATGCTACGGGCCCCGCGTACCAACGCTTTTTATACGTAAAACGTAAAATCTATCTACGTAAAACTTTTTGAAATCATATTGCTCAAAAACACAAAAACTTTCGCGATTAGTGCGTATTTATCTTTTTACTTGAAGACAACAATGTACAGTAAAATCACAAAATTTTCGGTAAAGCTCAAGCTATTCAAGGGTCCCTTGATAGAAGTTGCTACGGGCCCCACGCTGACTTAATGCGGCATGTATTTAACGTCAGCAGATGCGCCCGCCTCGCAGAAGTTACATCGCTATGGATGTGCATGACATCACCAATAGGAATCATTCAATATGTAAACAAACGATCTCTATTGGTGGTTGTCAAACACATTCTTAGCAACGTAGCTTAGCTCTGGTGGAAAAGCACCCAGTCTATCAGGTGGGCCAACTGTATGTTCCATCAAAGCTTTGCTTAGTTTGGGACTAGAGAGCGAGGCTGTGATTTTTTTAATATTTTACTATTAAAGTAAAAAATAACTGATAGTTTCTTCGAGTCTCAGCATACTTTATGAACACTGAATAATATAAACAAGACTTCTTATGTACTTACGATTTGACAACCTTAACTTATATTAAAAAATAACTTATATATAGATGGGTATTTAGGAATATAAATAGTTATCATGGTCAAAGTCAAAGTCAAAGTCAAAAATCTTTTATTCAATAAAATCTCACTGATCACTTTGAATCGTCATTACGTTTTGTATGATTAGGTATGATTACAAATTTTTTTTATTGGATGAGTTGGAGCTAGTTCGTCCCAAGCTTGTTTGTCTTCTAAATAATCAGATATTTTATAGTATGCTTTTAAAAGAAGTCTCTGTTTTATTACGTTTTTGAACTTGCCAATCGACAACTGAGACACATCACTTGAGATTTTGTTAAAGAAGCGTACACATTGCCCTTTGAAAGATTTACTAATTTTAGTGAGCCTAGTGGTGGGAACAGCGAGTTTGTCTTTATTTCTAGTGTTAACATTATGATTATCACTTTTTTGTCGAATAGATTGATATTTTTTTGAACATACAATAAGTTTTCATAGATGTACTGGCAAGGTACTGTCATTATATTTATTTCCTTAAACTTATTTCTTAGTGATTCTCTGGGACCCATGTTATAAATTGCACGAATAGCCCTCTTCTGCAACACAAATATGGTGTTTATGTCTGCAGCACTCCCCCACAACAAAATGCCGTACGACATAATGCTATGAAAGTAGCTGAAATAGACTAGTCTTGCGGTTTCCACATCTGTAAGGAAGCGGATCTTCTTGACTGCATATGCTGCAGAACTAAGTCTCTTCGACAATTTATCTATGTGTGGGCCCCATTGAAGTTTATTATCTAGAGTTATGCCTAAAAATACTGTGGTGTCCACGAGATCTATATTATCTTCTTTGATTTTTACATTGGCATTTATTTGTTTGACGTTTGGCGTTTGACGACGACGATGGACTTTTTCAAGCTAATTATGATGATGGATGCCTAATATCTTTCACGTAGGTAGGTATAAAATGATACTACTTACTAAGTTGAAGGTATATAAATTTTATTGAAGATCTTTGTCGTAAATGCAATTTATTAACTTGGTCTATGCAGCGACGCCATCTTGATGTAAATCCTCATCTGAAACAAAATATCCATGTTATAATTTAATGTCGGTTAGAGTAAAGCATGTGGGCCGCACTTTTTATTGCAATATCAGATTTCTGCACCTTCAAACCATGTATGTCGATCCCAAAGGTAGACCTCAAATTAACCTTACATGACTTTTGATTAGAAATGGCCTTGACCTCAACATCAAAATAGTTCTGAATCTGCACTCAGCTAATTTGAGTCCGGATCAGTGCTTGAGCAATTAATGAGATAGGTACGTAGAATACCAACTTTGCTATGAGACAGTTCTAATACCGCGTTCACACTATGCCCATGCCGCTGTCACTTATTGCCACTTCATTAGAGAGTAAGGACATAAGCTTGGATCGGGAGCCGACAAGCATGATTGTGTTGACACTATGCTCATGCCCATTTCCCAAGTCCCTGCCGACTGCGGCATAGTGTGAACGCAACATACGCTATATAGATAGGTAATTCGAAACTATTTTACGTTAGTGATTCTTATGATTTTATTGACTATATAACTAACCCAACTAGATTCTATGATAACTAACTAGTAGATTAGTGATTCTATCACGACTTTCTATCAACTATCGGATGTCAGTAGGTAGATTATCATAGCTGTTACGTTACAGAGGTATACATTTTTGATCCCCCGACCGATCCAAAAAGGAAACTATGTTATTAGTTTGATGGCATTGTGAGTCTGTTTAGATGCCTCCGTGGCGGTAGTTCTACTAAGAAGTACAACTGTTAGTACAAATGACACACCTTTGTATCTCTACTACTACGAAAAATACAAGTAAAAATACTCAACTTTTTGCATTTTATTTTATTTTCTCGACTTTGCCAAAGTAACAGGATATGATCAATTTTGAAAACCAATATTAGGGATATGATAACGGAACTTAGGAAGATGTAGGTTTTTTGTTAAATTAATTTGTTAAACAATGTTGCTATGGAAATCTTGAATGTTGCCTTGAGTAGGTTAAAACGAGTTCGATTTAATATAAGTAATGGTTGTTAGTAACTACAATGTCCTACAAGATGGCTAACCTTATGGCCGATCCACGTTGTCCCTAGTTTCTTACAACTGGTCAGAGAATGTCTACAACAGAAATCATAAGTTATTTGACATGGTGACTGACTGGACATTGCTGGTTTGTTTACCAAGCCACGGCTTGGTTTGTCCTAGAATCGTATTTTGAATAACGATTTATTCAAGCATAGATTTGAGTACAGGTTCTCATGTAAACATATATGCTTGAGTGTGGATCAGTGCGTGAACAGTGAATCGGAATATGGGCCCTAATCAGATATGTTATTAATATTATAAACACGAAAGTTTGTGAGGATGTATGAATATATGGAAGTATGTATGTTTATTCCTCTTTCACACAAAAACTACAGATCCGATTTGGATGAAACTTAGAATATATTATTACCTGGATTAACACATAGGCTACTTTTTATCCTGGAAAATCAACGGGATCCCACGGGACGCGAACTAAGCCGCGGGCGGAAGCTAGTATAGAATAAGATAAAAAAAAAGATATACTTATAAACAAGGTGTAACATAATTACCCTATAAGTCCGAAGAGGGCGTAATCAGACCGACCACCTGAGTGCTTGGACATGTGCAAAGGGTCAATAAATCGTAATTGATATTTTCTTACAAAAGTACAACTTTTATTATTTTCGGAATTTGAGACTACCTTAAGTGTTTGTTTACTATTTGAGTAAACCCGTACACACGCATGCTACACGTAGGTACCCTCATACCGCGTCGCACGCACACGCTAGCTGTGTGTAGGTACATTTTAAGTAAAAGTTACGAGCTCATTTCATGAATGAAAAACTTCGAAATCTTAAAAGTCGTAGAACAAACACTGTTCGCCATGACCTGTAAAATACCCTCTTTGGTACTTATAGGGTAATTATGTTACACCGTGTATATTCCTCTCCACTTTCGCCGATACAATTGCTAGATGGTACATGGGCTTGATAATACAATGGCTAAATTGTACATTACCTTTGTCGTCAGTATCCATGGGCTCCGGTTCCTCGTGGTAAGCCGGCGCTAACGGCGACACCACTACTCCGTCCCATACAGTTATCTCTGCAGAAATATCCTTTCCCCCTTCAAAGGGCTGAAGGCCTAGGACGTAGCGATGGCCTCCACGTGCCACTACGCGAAGCAATCTGTAAATAGACATAATAATAATGCATTTGCGTGTTTATCCTACTAATATTATAAACGCGAAAGTTTGTAAGTATGTAAGGCAGTTGTCCCACCGGCGAGTAAACGACTAACTATCGGCTATTTTCTCGCTCAAGACACGTACAATAGATATACATTCCGTGTAAACAAAAGAGATGCATTTACAAATAGTTGATCGCCGACTGTTCACACTGCCGGCGAGGACTCGCTTCACTAGTTTGTCGCTGGACGACAAGAGCCAGGAAAGATGACACTCGCTCAGCGATACTCGCACAGCGATCAGAACTCACGCCGAGAGAGCAACCAGCGGTCATTTCTCTACAATGCGGATCTGAAAGTACGAGCGAGCGAGTGATGCGAGTATTCGCTTGTGGCACTCGCACACTCGCTCATAGCCGAGCTACACAACTATCGGAAATACGCACTCGCTCCTCGCTGCACGCCGACTCGTTTCTACATTCTAGCTCTACTCGCTACTCGTTCATCGTTGCCGGTGGGACAACTGCCAAGGATGGATAGATGGATGTTTGTTACTCTTTCACGTAAAAACTACTTTTTATTCACTGAAAACAGTGAATAAAAAGCACTTTACTAACTGTTTTAATTTAGAACACACTAATATATTTGACCTCCATCTAATTATTGTTTTTGCGGAAGAAGGTTGTATCCCATTGGCTATACAGCAGGCGTCATGGCTCAGTCGGTAGTAGCTCTGCCTTCCGTGCTGTGGGTCGTGGGTTCGATCCCCACCGAGAACAAACATTTGTGTGTTGTAAACATAGATGTTTGTTCTGTGTCTGGGTGTTACTATGTATTGTATTCTATCAGCCATCTAGTTCCCATAGTACAAGCTTTGCTTAGTTTGGGACTCGAAGGCGTTGTGTTAAATGTCCGTGAATATTTATTTATTTATTATTTATTTATACAACCTCCAATCTTTCTTTTTCTCGTAGTCATGGTATAATATAAATTATAGTATGCAACTCTAGAATAAAACGGATTTATACCGAGGGTCATGAACTACTCACGTCGTTCTGGATTCTAACACTTGAATCACTCGCTACGTGCGTGATTCAATCACCATGAATCTTCTTGCTCGTGATTCATTTATGGCCCTCGCTTTAAATCCGTCTTTTATTAACCCTAGAGTGCTCGCGCTATGAGCATTTTGCCTCCTTCGGTGAATAAATGTTGTTTATTTAACGAACGATGCACTTTTGAAGGTCAAGCGTTTCAGTAGCTGCCGTCGCGTCTCTCACCTACAATTTTGAACGCAGACAGTGCGCGGACGACCGAAATAAAAAAATCAGACGCACCAAAAAAGGGTGCAATGTATGTGCAAAGTTGCTGTACAGTCTTGACACAGGTATACTGTACTGTGTCAAGACTGTTTCGCTGAAGTATATAACAGAGACAGTGAAAACATTTAAATTTATTTGTTTTTTAAGCTTTTCTTTATATAATGTAGGTTAAAGTAAACATGTCCTAAAAAGAAGTGATTTTCCCAAAAAAGATTACAAGTCTTTCAGAGACTGATTATGTTACTTAAATAAATAATAACCTTTTCTAATCGTTTATGTTTTTATTTTGATTATTTTATAAATTTTTGAAGTTTCTTTAACTACCAACATGCAAAAAATGGATTTTAATAAGGGCGGCAAAATGCTCCCCTCGCGACCACTCACGTTTCACGGAAAGGCGCGACTACTCAAGAGTTAAGGATCCGGAAAAAATTAAAACCTATCCAGGAACTTATATAAACACTATTCGAATACAAATAATACAATAATATAGTGGAAATATGCTTGAATTAGAAATAACTTTGGTATTACGTTTGTATGGATATTTCTTCCTCCGCCGGCCCCTTAACTAGTTGCATAATATATAATTGTTTGTTTGTGTGTGTGTGTGCGGGTGTGTGTATACGTACGTCTGTGCTGTGGCAGCGGCGTTGTCCTGCGCGGGCAGGTCGAGCGCGGTGTGCGCGCGCGCGTGCGCGCCCTCGCACGGGTCCGGCAGGCCCGCGCAACCCGGCAGGAACAACCCGCCCGCCATCAGCGACAGGGCACGTCTGAAACAATCATTAACAATCCTTAGTGCATCCGCACACGGGTCACACGCTACAGCCACAAACGCCGCCACTAGAAGCTAGAAGCGGCCACAAAGAAAGCTGAAGCGCGCGACAGCCACTTTTGCCGGTGCAGTGCTGTTACGGTGGCCGGTGCGGGCCACAAGAAGCGTGTAGCGGCGGTTTGTAGTTTGTGGTGGCTACCGGCGTTAACCGTGTGCGGTGAGTCCATATAATGCATGAAAATACAGGAAATATGCCAGTGGCGGCGTTTTGTGGTTGTGGCCGGTAGCCCGTGTGCGGTAGCCCTTACTAATATTATAAACGCGAAAGTAACTCAGTCTGTCTGTCACGCTTTCACGCCAAAACTACTGAACCGATTTAAATGAAATTTGGTATACGGATAGTCTAGAGCCTGAGAAGGGACATAGGCTACTTTTTAATGCGAAAAAAAGGTTGTAACGGGGGTTGAAAGGAGGGGATGAAAAGTTGTATGGAAGTGATTAAAAATACTACTCAAAAGACACTTTTCCACGCGGACGAAATCGCGGGCACACCTAGTAATGTTATAAATAAATGTCCATCCTCCCGTAAGAATGTGTGGATGTTTACTATTGATCCGATTTGGATGAAACTTGGAATATATGATTGTCCGTGACCTGGATTACCACATGGGCTACTTTTCATCCCGGAAAATCAACAGGTTCTAACGGGATGCGAACGAAGTCGCGGGGGGAAGCTAGTGTTACATAAAAATAGCATTATACCAAACAGTTACATATTATGAACAATGGAAAATTACAACTAAACGCAAAACAGACAGAAGAGCCGTGCGGACTGGGATAGTTTATTTAGTTGAATTGATATGGACGGCAACGCACAGAACACGTGCCCGGGTCGGGCGAAACCCCTACAAATACAAGCACCCGACCTGCGATATATTCACGCCCGAGTTTAAGGGCATTGGCGATTTTCAAGTGAGTACAAAGCAAGGCAAACGCGCGATGTGCTCATTATGAGTACCTAACCTATTCCCTGCGATCAACGAGCCATACACCACTGCTCGCGGAGAACACACACTGTTAAAATCACTAGATTTGTCGCGATGGTACCTAAAGAGACTATGTTACCTGAAAGCCACATTGATAGGCAGAGCCTGCCTTGCCGGGTTGTTCATGATGCAGTGGTGGGATAGAAGGTCTACCATCCACGGAGTCAGGGGTTCGAGTCCCGCGTGACGGGAACACATATCTCGCAGCAGACGGATTAGAACCTGTTGAAATATCTTAGTTTCAATATATGTTTTAATGAAACCAATACAGATGGACAATATTTTTTTTATACAGACAAAATACTTCACAGAGCACAACCACTAAGAAAATGCAATGTGATGATAAGCGGTTAATCTTTGCCTATAACAATGTGTTACCTGATACACCAAGTCCAATGAGAACATGCCCTGTGAGGCAATGCATCAATCAATCAATAGCCATTTATTCTAAACATTGGGTTTACATGGTTTTGGTAAGTAATATTATATTATGAGTTCAGAGTTAAGTTAAGGATGACCCATAGTTTGCTGTGCCTCTCGGCATAGGCCTCCTCTAACGCTATTGGGTTCCAGTATTATCCAGCTGTAAGTATTAGGTCGTCTTCCCATCTTGTTTGTGGACGGCCTCTATTGCGCTTACCATCTCTGGGGCACCAATACCCTTTTACGCCCCCAGAGCTGTCATAAGAAACTGCACTACTAATTCTAATTCGTCGTGGAGGAATGAGACGTCCCGCGTTGGGGTGTATTGTGCATTGTCCCCTGAACTGTACTACCTACTACTAAGTATGTACCTTAATGGAGGAATGGTGGGCGTTCTCCTCAAACCAGCGGCTATGACGGATGGCAGCTAAGTGACTGCTGATCACTTTAAAGTCCAAATGCACCTGTAGTTATAATCAGAAATGTTTATCTATCTATACTATGTATTATAAAACTGTAAAAAAGTCAAAAACTAAAATGAAAGATATGGATAAACTAAATATGCAGATCTACTAAATAAACGATTCTGATTCCGAAAATCAAGTTTGTCTGTTTTTCTGTTTGTTTGTTCGCGGATCACGCCTAAACTACTCGACCAATTTCAATGAAACTTATACCATTTGGAAGCCCTTTTCCCGATTGAAACATAGGCTATATTTTATTGAAATCAAAGACGTGGATTCTAAGATACAGCTTGAACTCTTGAAACCAAAAGCAGCCTTTGGCACGAGGTTCATCGTATACTGGTTGACAGATATTTGGGTGGAAAGTTTCGCACGTGTACGAAGTCGCGGGTATCAGCTAGTTGATTATAAAGATAGTTTTACGAGATCTTGGAAGAACGGTAGAACGGATTTTTACAGAAGAATTATGTAAGTAGTTAACTAGTCTAGGGGCCCAAGCTATCCAGTCGGGTCTACCCAGGGTTGGACCATGATTTAAGGGGTCGCAACAACAACTTCCCAGCAACTTCCAAATCGATACCCTAAATCCATATCTATACTGATGTCTGATCATAAGCATAGATTGTTTGAACATTTTTAACCAAGTTGATCAGTGAGATTTTATTGAATACTAGCCGTCGCCCGCGGCGTTGCTCACGTCCTAGAACCTTTAGAGTGCGACTTTTCAAAATTCCTTTCTTAGTGCACCCCTACACTATATAAGGATGCTACCCTTAAAATTTCATACCTCTAGGACTTATAGTTTAGGCTGTGCATTGATTCTATGTCAGCTTCAAAAGAGTTTTATACATTTAGAAAATCATTTTGACTTTGACTTCAAAAGAGGTGGTTTTCAATTAGATTGTATTTATTTATTATAACCTCCGGCTCCAGTTTCCTCAGGTTCTGATGCAGGGTTGTCACGAGCACCCTGACTGCCGCCGCAGCCCCCGTCACCGTGAACCCGCGCGAGTGACACGACGACACCACCGCTCCGGAACCATCCGCTAGCATCAACTTGTTCAGCTCTTCGTTCACCTGTACAATTTATCTAATATCTTTAAACGAGCAATTCTTGTATATATATATACTAGCAGCGCCTCGCGGTTTCACCCGCGTAATTCCCGTTCCCGTGAGAATTCCGGGATAAAATATAGCCTATGTTCATCAGGGATAATGTAGGATTCTAATGGTAAAAGAATTTTTTTAATCGGTTCAGTAGTTTCGGAGCCTATTCAATTCATACAAACAAACAAACAAACAAAAAATCAAACCTTTCCTCTTTATAATATTTGTATAGATATAATGTTTGGAGCTGTTCTAAGCTTAAACCTGACTGGAAGAGATCGCTTTTAGCGATAAGACCGCCCATTGTACTGTCTGTTTTATGTTATTTCCTGTACTTATGTAATTTCTCTTTGTGTACAATAAAGTTTTTATCTATCCTACTTCGTACTAATATTATGAACGCGAAAGTTTGTAAGTATGGATGGATGTTTGTTACTCTTTCACGTAAAAACTACTGATCCAATTTGGATGAAACTTGGAATATATATTGTCCGTGACCTGGATTAACACATATACTACTTTTTATACCGGAAAATCAACGGAATCCAACAGGACGCGAACGAGGTCGCCGCCGGAATCTAGTCGATCATAAAACTGCCCCCAACTAATGAACTGCAACATTGAAAAGCCCTTCAATCAAAGATTGCAGGAAGTTGATATTTCTACGATTTTTGATCTTTGATTGAGAAGGCCCAAAAAAACCTTGTTTTGGAAACCTATGTAGTTCTAACGGCTAAAATGATACTCAACGTAGAAGCCAAGAAAAAAATGGTATCAATGCACTTTTACCTTATTGGAAAGCCCATCCACAGCCTCCTTGGTGGGTAGAGTTTTCATCAGAACTACTATATCGGCCACATTCTTCCCGGCCATCATGGTTCCTTTCTTGTAGGAGCCTACTTGTCTAACTTCCTCTAATTGCTGAAATTTTTAACCAAAATAAAGTACATTAGTAGAGACTTTTGTCTCAACAAAGAAAGAGGTGAGGTGTGATTTTGTCTTTATAAAAACAGAAGTTTTGTGGCTAGGCTTGCTTAGTCAATCTTCACGGATTATCTTAGTTAAGCGACGTTCTGCGCGGTTATTTGGATGGGTGACCATTAGTGGCATTTACATGTGAGCTCTTCCGTGCTACGACCAGTCGATCGACTAATAAGTAGTCCAGTCGATTGTGGCAAGGACCAGACTGCGCAACGTAATAACCAACTACTGCAGCATCATCTTGTATCATTTTTCCATCCCTGTTCCGTCACGGGATTTATCCTCTATTCTACGCAAGTAGTCTTTTGTTTTCGGCACGCGATGACCACTATACGGGAAGCGTGTCAACTCAGACTTCATCATCAACTCAGACTTCAATGTGATATGAAAAGGAACTCCTAAGACTGGTCAATAAAAAATACTACATGATTGTGTACTAAACTATGCTGTTTCATTCAAGAAGTAGGTATGTAAGTAGTAGATCGCACAGGGTTTCGTTAGTAAACAGTAGATCTTATGTCTAATCAAGTTGGCCACCTATGCTGTAGACTCATTACTTTTGGGATGTTATACAAATCTTTGTACCATTTGGTTGCCCTGCAAATCAGTATTATAAACTCACACATGCTGCGAATTCTCCGGGTGCCACCACCAGGTTGTCGAGAACTGTCTGCACTTTGGTGACGAGGCTCAGCACCGCAGCCTGCTCAGCCGGAGTGGGGCATAGCTCTGCATGTCTTTTGAGAAGGGCCTGGAAATTAGTCAAATCATATTGTAATTTTTATCACTATGATCGCGAAGCACTCGTGGCGTAGCTTGCTTAGCCAATCTTCACTGATTATCTAAGTTAAGCAATGTTCTGTGCGGTCACTGTTTGGATGGGTGACCGTTAGTGGCATTTACATCTAACATAATTTAGGCTGTACATTGAAGTCAGCTTCAAAAGAGTTTTATATTTAGAGATAAGAGAAGATAGTTAATGAGACTTTGAATGAAAACAAAACATAAGTTTACCTGATTTGGGCTGCGTAATTGGCCCATGTGCCTACATGCAATATAGAGAGAGTTATGTCAGAAGTTTTAGTATGTGGTGAAATGGGAAATAAAATAGCCAACAATATTGTAAAAATAGTGTGAAGTCGGTGGATAAAGAATAGTTCAAAAATTGTTCTTCCTAGAAACAAATGAGAAGGCTTAAGTACTTCCACAGGCTTTTAAGATAACATGAAATACCGCGTGCACACTATGCCCATGTCGATGCCGGCATGTATGCCGCTTAGTGAGAATAAAGGCGATGTTGCTGTGGCATTAATGCCGCGGACTTATTGCCACAGCAACATCGCCTTTATTCTCACTAAGCGGCATACATGCCGGCAGCGGCATGGGCATAGTGTGCACGCGGTATAAATACCTGAGTAAGAGCAGCGTCATCAGGGGCCGGTTTGCATCGGGGGAAGGCGGGTTCTGCCAAAATCAGATCGAACGGCGGCCTTAGCATCATAACCCGGGGTCTATTGAAGGGCGGGCGGTTCATGCCACCTCTGCCCGGCATACCGCGGCCACCACGACCGATACCGCGAACCATTTCACTAGTTATCGTGATGTTCTTACGGAAAATGCAGTGAAAAGGTTATAATTTTTCTGTGTTTGTTTTCTTTCAAACACCACAAGGATAGCACTTTTATGTAAATAATAGAATCTTGATAGGTACTACTACTTAGTTATTCCACTCGGAAAGATACGCTGTACGCTTGTTGTGTAGAAAAAAAATATTACAAACAAATACGGCAACAGAATGCGCGCGATAGGGATGGGATGGACAGATTGTCATTTATTGTCATCGATCGATAGTCGATGACAATTGACAATCTGTCCATCCCTTCGTATCATCAACTATCGATAGTCGATGATCGACTATCGATATTTGATGATCATCGAACTATTCGCTGTTCGATTCGAACATCTATGATAGTCATGATCATCGGTAATTCCGTTAACCAAACATTTTTGAATACTTTCCAACATCTAAATTAAATGCATATTCATGAAGATAAAATATCCTAACCAATTTCATTCATACGATTTATTATCAAACACCGATGCGTGTTACCATCGATAAAAAAATCTGTATTTCAAACTTCGACCACCCTAGTCTAGTTAGTGGTGTCAGTGCTGCCAGTTCCTAGAATGGGTTTCATGATGGCTTCTTCCTATTACGGCCCGGCCCGGAATAAAATCTTTTAGCCAAACTAGTCACGGATGACAACTTTAATTTTTCGTAGGAATAGTCACAGCCAAAACAATAATGCAAACGTTTTACCTGAAAATAAAACGTATATTAAAATACTTACCTGATCCGAAATATAATATATATATAGTGAGATATAGCTATCGCCTTCGCTTCTTTCTACCTCTTTTCCTCCTTAACGATGCATGTTCGCCGTTTCTCTCGCACACTCCCACCACCACAGGCACAGAATCCCGGTAGGCCAGTGGATTTGGTTCGTCATTGGCTGTTGTTTTTGCTAAGCCACCAGGCAGAATTTAAAATTAATATTATATTTCGGATCAGGTAAGTATTTTAATATACGTTTTATTTTCAGGTAAAACGTTTGCATTAAAATACTGTACCGTGATCCGAAATATAATATATATATAGTGAGAGATGTTTGTTATCGCCTGGTGGTGGTGGATGTCGTCAATGTGACTATGTGAGATTAAACTCACTTGCTGTATATAATACATTAGGTACCTACATTGGTTACTGTAGTACCCACATAATTACATAAATAGGCAAAACCTACCCACAGTCTTATACCGTAGGTAGGTATTAGGGTATAAAGGTTGGAGCAGTATTTCATAGTAAGAATATATAAATATAATCTCGTTTCATTAAACATTATCTAAGCAGAGCAGATATTTCAAATTTAAATAATAATAATAATAATAACAGTTGTCATCCTTATTATTCTTACAGTCAGTTAATCAAGTAAATGACAACTTTAATTGCATTGAAAAATCGAAGTCGTAAAAAATAGTGGACCGATTGCGAAGTTGACCTTATGCGAACAAATGGTTAAACCATATTAAAATTATTCCGTGTACTTGATCTGTCTACAATAAGTAGAACTTTTTCAAAAATGTTTTGGGATCTCCTATAATAGAGCAGCCTCATAAAAGTATATCTTCAATCCAACTTTTGGAGGCAATAGCTGACCAGGTGAAGCGTAAATAAAATCAGCACCTTCTAAGAGGTTTTTTTTTTTTTTTTTTTTTTTTTTTTTTTTTTTTTTTTTAAAAACCATCAAAAAATACACATCTAGACGCGAGACGCGAGTCTAAGCTGACCAGTGACCACAAGTAGGTAGTAAACTATTAACAAAAGATTTTTAGTTTGCTGATTCCTTTCTACAGTAACTACTAGGTAGTTATTAATCTAGATCGTTCTGAAAAGACACATGAAGAGATGCTAAATAGAGCCTTCTTAATAGAATGTACAAGCTGCACAGCGTAATGAGTGGAGACGGCTCATTCATCAACAGTGAACGCTTTTGAAATCGAGCGTCGTGATGAGCTCGATAGGAAACGTGATGAGCTGTAGGCTAGACCGGTGGCTATCACTTACGATTACGTCGCAGGGGTACTTACATGCTCGAATTGCGCTCGTACCTTCACCATCAAAATTGGGTACATAAGTAATCAAAAAACGCATGAAAGGACCAATTAACAAAGTCCTATAAGTTTCTAGAGTTGATTACGCCTGTCCATCATACACAGCCACTTTAGCCGAACCAGGACGCCATTATCATCATCATCATCATCGTCTGTTATTACCTAAACGGTTTATCCAAAAAACCGGATCTAAACATGTACTATCGGGGTTCGAGTTAAATCGCTAGCCAGACTGTCGATAACGACGGTAACTAATTGAGTCAACAAAAAAACTGGCCATAAAATTGCATAATTATCATGAATAAAGGCATTTTCAGAATCTAGATCAGAGAGCTAAGAGCGTTGAATCATGTACTCTTTGTTGAGCATAATAATATACTCTGTACTACATACTATTGCAACTTCCAGAGAATAAACGTAAAATACAGCCGTATGCTTAGAAATTTGGTAGGAGCTGTCAGTATCACAGTCAATTTGTGACATCAACTGTGTATGTATAACGAGATCAACACTCCCTAAAGAGGGTTTAGTCGGAGTTTATCAGTACTATTGACTTCAAAATTCGTTTTACAAAAGGATGATTACCGAGGTGCTCGGTAACCTCAGGGTGTCGAAACTACAGACTTATGAACAAGAATTGTGTTATAAGAAAGTTTTTCTCTGTAAAATAAATCTGCTAAATAACGTACTGACCAGTAGGTTTACTGCTGGTAAAATTATTTTGTAGCTCAGTTGGGCTTGTACGTTCGAAATCATCGAAGGGCGCTAGCTGTTAAAAAGAAGAGTTATTTGTCCTGGTGTCCAGTCCAATCCTTCAGGTGTCCGCTCCCGCCCCATTATGTTCACACTTCCAATTCCATTTACTGCCCATTTTGAGGAGAGTTGCTCATTAAGATGTCCACTAAGACATGGTGAAGATCTCAAATGGTCCATCCAGAGTGCTGCTGTTGTCCGGCTCCGTAAATCTGAGCGCTAAAAAAGAACTTTTTCTCCACCTTAGTAGGTACTACTATAATTAGGTAGGTACACACCTCGACCTTGATGTATACGTTGAAGGACTTTTGGGATCAGGAACGGAGGGGGAATGACCCATGCTAACGGATAACCCCACTTTTTGTGCTAGGGAATCGTGGAATTCCGCTCTTTTGTCCGTGTAGTCTAGGGTGCAGTACCTGAGCATTACTCGCATTAGGCGTGTTGTAAATCATCTATCGTTGTTGGGCCCCATTTAGTGAATATTAATGTGGGTACACGGCACAGCAGCTGCCGCTCCAGCATTACCTCGCACTCGGCGTTGTTGATACCAGAAATGTGGTATGCTAGTAGATCTATCCGGTGGGTATCCACTGTTCAGAATAAAATAATAATAAAAATAAAAATTGTGCTAAGATTAGCAGACTTTGAGATTAAGATTCTCCTTCGTTGCGTACATAAGTAAGCTACTGCCATCTTTTTGTCGGAATGCAGGTGTATGGAGGATGATTGTAGGTTCGGACCTTGCTCTTTTAGGATTTTTAGAACTACAAGGAGTTCCTTCCTTCATGTTCGAATACAGATTTTTTACTGTAGGCATCCAATGGTCCGATAGCTTCATGTTGATGATCTGAGCTCCGCAGGCTATACCTGAAGCGTCTATTACAAGAATGTGTGGAATAAGACGCATGTATCGGGGAGAAACCTGTTAGGTGACTGAGCCGCCAATTCGAGACTTTTTTACAGTAACTTTAAGATGCGATTGCAATGAATGATAGTTTTAGCATTTATTGATGATTGACTCTCCCTCGATGTCCATCGACAGCAAAACTGGCACAATTCATTATTAGCACCAGACTTTGAAAGTCAACAAGATTCGTGGTTCGAATCTCCAAGATTTTAAGTAAGTATGGCTATTCTTAAGCTGTGCGGCATTTTGGTTTGGGTGGCCCATACTATGCCCAGATATTCTGTGCTTATTCTTAGTGTTAGCACGGATTTTTCGAGGTTTACCATCCACCCTAGATAATTCAGCATAATATTTAGAACAATTGTTTCCATTTTTGTACCTAATCTTAATCTATGTTATGTGCTGTCGGTTTTCCTATAAATAAATAAATAAACAATACCGACATGCTTTATAGTGCAATAGGACTCGTATTTGCAAATAGAACGTCGTCGACGTACACCACAAGCCTAATTCCGTTTGACGTAGCATTTGGCCATCCAATTGCTGACAGTAGCAAATGTTTTTCGTGCAGAGATTAGCCCGAAGGACAGACAATTAATCTCTAATATTACTTCGCATTTTTCTTGGCGATACAATACGCTTAGAAAACGCCTGTGCGTTCTGTGGATTGATATGTGAAAATATGTTTGCGAAAAATCAATTCGTGCTAGCTAATTGATGGGATTGGATCTTGTGGAAATTGATCAACCTGAAGGGCTTTGTAAGAACAAGGCGATTAGGGATCTCAGGTCAAATATCAGTCTCATGGACTCTTCTGTCTTAGGTAGGTACTAGAAACTTTCGCAATAGGACATTCTGGAATGTATGGACTGGAAGTCTTCCTTTTTTCCATAGCTCCGACATCTCTGTGGATTCGTAAGTTGCTTGCCGAAAGTTGTGTTGCTCGGGCAGGTGAAGAGGTGATCAATTCGAGAAGAGATACGGTAAACTGAAATAATGTGCACAGTGATAGCACCTCTTTCTTTCCATCTTTTATGGTAATGCCACAGTTAAACAGCACGGAAAATGACTCGGTGAGTCAATATTTCCGGATATTTTTCCTATCCCGGTGGGATGAAGGAGAAAGGTGTCTGTAACGCATACTTCTGTGCGTTGCGATCTTTGTACGATCCGCCTCTGCCCCGGAAGGGCGTGTTAGAGGTCATCGCTCCGCAAGGCCGGATATTGTTTCTTCGCACTATGATCCGTTTGATTGTGATATTGGAAACTGCTAGAAGCGCTTATATTCTGAGCAGTATTAGGACCAGTCTGCGTAGCAGAAACGCGGTCTTTTGTGCGTGGCCAAAAAAACTACGAGAATCTCTTATTTTCTCTAAAGCAGACGTGAATTTGTCAGCGTCAAATAGAAAGTTACATCAAGTTACCGAAGCCCAGACGGCTTCTTATTTATGTGGTCTCACTTCAGCTCTGTGGCTGCAGACTATCTGAAGAGCATCACTAGAATTTTCGAGAAATCTCCTGTTACAAGAATATCTTCAATTTTCTTATTGACAAAACTGTATGACAGTCAAGGGCAGGCGTAGCCTTTGCCCAAGATAGAAAGTCTCGGCGTTCTCTTCGAGGAACTAATAGCAGCAAATGCTGTTGATCTAATTTATGATATTTATGTGAATGCGTATCATGTCTACGTTTATTGCGTCGGTGACAGCGTGAACGTTTAGCAGAATCAGAAGACTGCTTATCGGACCTGCTATTTGAAAAAATCACTTTCAGCCGAAGACTTTCTCTTATAACCAATATGAAATAGTCGTAACTCAGAGTCAGAGTTCTTTCTCACTCATTTCAAAGTAACCCTTTGAAAATAATCTAAAAATTAAGCTTACAAACTAAACACGTAAGTAAGAAAAAATGAGGGTAGATATGCTTCCCTTTTAAAAAATAAAATTGGCAAACATAAAATGTCCAAGCCTTTTGCCACCTATAAATACGAGAGAAACTCCATCACACATAAAAAACAAGAAAACCCGAACGGTTACACCGTTTAATATAAAATATTAGCAAAGTTATTCGGTAGGTAGTACCTCTACCAGAAAAATAAAACTTCCAGCTTAACTTTTCTTGTTTTGGAGAAAAATACTTGACAATCGAACTCGGAACACGATTAGAGACACTTACCGCACTCTATTCAAAGATTATCACTAAATTCATCACAATTTAATCACATTGAAAAAATATCACTATATTTTTCACATGCGCAGGTAGTCTAAAAATTTTTCTTTTGTGGAATTTTTTGTGATATACGGTACAAAATTGATCGAAGTATTTCGATTCAATAAAAGGAACAAGAATTTAGATTTGAAAAAGAGAGAGGTTCAAACTAAATTCTAGCACTTACCAGTGCACGTCCTTTCGAAGCGAAAACAACAACGTCAATGACGAACCAAATCCACTGGCCTACCGGGATTCTGTGCCTGTGGTGGTGGGAGTGTGCGAGAGAAACGGCGAACATGCATCGTTAAGGAGGAAAAGAGGTAGAAAGAAGCGAAGGCGATAGCTATATCTCACTATATATATATTATATTTCGGATCACGGTACAGTATTTTAATGTAAAACAATCAACGACACGACGTAAAACGTATAAATAGGACAAGCCACAAGACAGCAATGAAAAATGAAAATGACGTGGAGGCAGGCTATGAATTTTGTTTTAGTGATCAAATTTTATTAATTAGTTCTATTTAGCAGCGATAGACTGGGAAATAGTTGTGTAAATAAATAGACTACAGAATGATCGAGATTTCAGACACTCAGAGTAAGTATTTTTCTCCATAAACCTATTATTTTATTGTGTATACATCTTTCCTCTTTCATTATCTATTTCATGATTTATCAATGAAACTATCAATAATTTTTGTGAAAATAATCATTACATACTTCGTATCTTAACCCTAGGAACGTATCAATCGATATAATCAAGTTTCCTAAAATTGATGTTTTGTGTTGAAGAATATGTAGGTAACAAGGTACCTACTACCTACCATCATAACTACATAATATGTACCTACCTACTTGCCTACCTATGTACTTATACAATTTATTATAAATATATAAATAAATAAAATAAATATTCACGGACACTTAACACAACGCCTTCTAGTCCCAAACTAAGCAAAGCTTGTACAATGGGAACTAGATGGCTGATAGAATACATACATACATTTTTTTTTGTAAATACATACTTATAATACATAGAAACACCCAGACACAGAACAAACATCTATGTTTGCCACACAAATGTTTGTTCTCGGTGGGGATCGAACCCACGACCCACAGCACGGAAGGCAGAGCTACTACCGACTGAGCCATGACTCCTGTCGACAATATACAATATTATACAATATATAATTTATGTAGATAGTAAATAAATTATATATTGTATAATATAATTTAATTACTATCTACATTTAAGGTTAGACCGCACTAGGGCGGAACTGCACTGCAGCGGAGCGTCGCGTCATTTTCAATGTAGCTCGGTATAACGCACTAGAACTGCAGCAGCGCGGCATTTTATCTCTCAGTCGGTTGGCAACCACTGAACGCGATGGATGAAATTGGTGTGAACGGTATATATATATAAAAGAAGAGGGACCTGACTTACCTATCACATTCCAGGCCAGACCGCTAAAGCTAGGGCTAAAATTTGGAATGTACTTTCTTTACATGGCATAGGCACCCGCTAAGACGGGATTTTAACAAATTTAACCCCTGACTGGGTCAAACTGGGCCTCAACGTTAGTATGCAAAATCGTATTCCTTGAAGTTATAAATACCAAAATTGACATGTACCTATATTCATCAAACTAAATAAATAAGATCTGTATTTAAAAAAGCTAGCTCAACACTAATTCGCTGTGCTATTAGTTGTTAGAGTTTGTATGGAAAAATTGGTTTGTTTCAAGCTTAGGTAGGTACCTAGCATGTCCTTACAACAAAATAAAATACCTACGAAAGGTGTAAGTAGGAAGGGAGATAGCGTACCTAGGTAAAAAATACCAGCCTCTGAAGCCACATTTAAAGAAGTAGCTAAGTGGGTAGGTAGGTAAGTGGGTAGGTAGGTAAGTAGGTAGTAGGTACCTACTTAAGATCTCGCTATAAAGTTAACAGGAAGCATAGTTTATGTGTTGCTTTATTACTGAGTACCTACCACGCGGGCAAAGCCGCGGGCGCTACAGCTAGCATAATATAGATGGATGCCTCGCAACTGTCGCGGACGCGCCGCTTACTATAACGCACTTAGCGGCAGCGAAACTGCGCGTCGCGAGCGCGTCAACTTTGCCTAGTTGCCCAACTCTGTCGCGACGCTCCGCTGCAGTGCAGTTCCGTTGCCGCTTAGTGCGGTATGGCTAGTACATTTACTTGGAAAGAATATAGAAGTTAATTGACGCGACGCTCCGCTGTAGTGCAGTTCCGCTCTAGTGCGGTCTAACCTTTATATGTATGCTGAACCTACATGTACCTATTTTTTTTTTTTTCAGAAATCGGCGTAGGCCTCGCTGGTTTTGGCATAGCTTTCCTGTTCCTAGGAGTGCTATTACTGTTCGATAAAGGTCTATTAGCTATAGGCAATGTAAGTTCAGGATAATCCAGTTTTTAGTATCCAGTCTATACCTGAATGAATTGGTTAAACAGCTAATGCGAACACCAAGTACATACCTACAGAAGAATGTGGTTAATGAATGTATTTTCTCAAAGAACAGGGTTTCACTTATAGAGAAATGAAGTGTTAGTGTGTACATAGTGTACTGGTTCTAGTCCATTAACAAAATTAAATATAGTAATGTATATTTTACTAGTCCGTAGGCTGAGTTAACGGTTTCCAATCAGGCGGGTTGTACACTTGTTTGTCTACATTGTAGTATAAAAAAAAAAAAATTGATTGCGCAAAGCAAAGTTACTTATTATCTAAAAGAAAAATATCTTTATCTTTAAAAAGATCTGTGAAAGAGATCCAATAAATAAATAAATAGATAAATAAATAATATTCTTGGACATTACACAACTACCAATAAAAATGTTTTAATGCATTTATGTAAGTATTTGATATAAAACATTTTGTTTCCAGATTCTCTTCATCAGCGGTCTAGCATGTGTGATAGGGCTCCAAAGAACATTCTTCTTCTTCTTCCAAAGGCACAAAGTGAAGGCGTCAGTTGCATTCTTTGGGGGGATCAGTATTGTTCTGTTAGGATGGCCGATGATCGGCATGATCGCTGAAATGTACGGCTTTCTACTGTTGTTCAGGTTAGTTAATCCACTCTTCACATAAATAGGAAATTGTAAATTAAAGGCGTTGGGACATTTCAGGTCCCCATTTGCATACATTAAGTTAATTTTTAGATTCATTTTGTTTAACACAATTATGCCTTGACTCGTTTTTACTTTACGCGATATTCTGGCAAAGAAACATGTTCAGAAACGATTATTCGAAATATAAATAACCCTCCTTTTGTTACGCGCAGTTGGTTAAAAATGAAAATCTATGATTTTAATAAAATAAATTATTTTGTATGCTCAGAGGGTTCCTGCCGGCAGCTGTAAATTTCCTAAGAATGGTGCCTGTGTTCGGATCCTTACTAAATCTGCCAATCATCAGTGGGGTGAGTATTTATTATAATTTATGAATCAAAGTGGGATTTGAACCTGCACTACTACTGTGGCATCGGTTTCTAATGCCACTTGAGGAATAAAGGCTATTATGCCAACCTTACTCAAATCTGGAACAAATAGCTGCACTCAATTACATTACCAATGACGAATCAATTTACCCAGCGAATTTTATAATACTTCATCCGACTAATATCGAAAAATAAAAAATAAATAAATAAGATAGTCTAGAAGCAGTGCCGGATTAAGTCAGCGTGGGGCCCGTAGCAACTTCTATCAAGGGGCCCTTGAATAGCTTGAGCTTTACCGAAAATTGTGATTTTACTGTACATTGTTGTCTTCAAGTAAAAAGATAAATATGCACTAATCGCGATTTTTTTTGTGTTTTTGAGCAATATGATTAGTAAAAGTTGATAGATTTTACGTTTTACGGTCAGAAAGCGCTGGTGCGCGGGGCCCGTAGCATTTTCTACACCTGCTACGTGGCTAATCCGCCACTGTCTGGAAGAGATCGCTGTATAGCGATAAGACCGCCCATTGTACAATTCATTTAAGTTTTGTTTTTTATTTTCTTGTAATCCCTAGGTTAAGGTGTGCAATAAAGTATTTTCTATCAAATATTATAAACGCGAAAGTTTGTAAGGATGTATGTATGGATGTATGTTTGTTCCTCTTTCACGCAAAAACTTCTGATCCGATTCGAATGAAACATGGTATATATATTGTCCGTGACCTGGATTAACACAATAGGTTAATTTTTATCCCGGAAAATCAACAGGATCCAACGGGAAACTCCTTAGAAACGCCTACAAGATTTCGCATAGCAAATTGCACTTCTAATCTTGCGCAGACGAAGTCGCGGCCACCAGCTAGTACATAAATATACATTTTATTTATTATATCAATTAATTTATAATATTTGGTTACAGATTGTAAACAGGATAGCGGGAGACACGGGGCGGAACATGGTATGATACCTACATACCTAAATGCCAAGCTAAAGACAATTTTATAAATAGTGTAATATATTGTGAACGTATTTATAATTTATCGCTGTGGAATAAATGCTTGAAATGGTGTGCCATTCGCAACATTTTTGTGAACGGGGTTTGCAAACGGGTTGGGTTTACATCGCTCTATATCGACACTCCATACAAACGAAGAGAAATAATGTTATAAAATTATCATTGTGGTATACTAGTAAGCTAGTAGGTACCTAACTGGGCCCCAATATTTTGGGATGAGTTAGCCCCAATATGTTGGGATGAGTTAGTCCCAACGTTTTGGGACGAGTTAGACCCAATATTTTGGGGCGAGTTAGACCCAATATTTTGGGGCGAGTTAGCCCCAATATTTTGGGACGAGTTAACAAACGTCTCTAATGCGATCTTGTTCTCCTCAGAGAAATGGTTAAACGAAATCATGGTTTTATGAAATTGCTATAAACGTAGTTATTTTGTCGAATAATCATTTATTGTGCTAAATGAATTATTCCTGTTAGCTCCCTGTTGTTTCTCCAGGCAGATATAAAATAGGAATTTTCAATAAAAAAGTGACATAGTAAAAATAAAAAAAATGTTTTTTTTATCATTGCGTGTTAAAAAATACTCATATACTCGTCAAGGATTCGGAATGTTGACCCTTTGATTAAATCGATGTTTTACTCGAAATAAGAACGCACTGCACTCGCAGGCTAATGGCAACTGTCAACAAAATCACGATAGTAGGTAGGTCCACAATCAGATTCCTTGATGGTTTGTTTGCATAAGTAGTAAAAATGAGTGTTCTAAGTAAGATGCGCTGTTTCGATTCATATTCACAGTGGCTAACCAAGAACTTATTTGAATCACAGAACAGAGTGGTAATCATAATTATGTTTACCCCTTTTAGGCTTGTGTGGATGTGGTGAGAGGTTATCTTGTCAAAAAACTAGTGTAAAATATTTCATTTATATAATTTGGTAGATAAGTAGGTACCTTACCTACGTACCTACATATTTATCGTTTAATCTTGTAATTCTAAAAGTTGTCGACCGAATGGGTTTTGAACCCGCGCTTTGTACGAGTGTATGTCTACCATTTTACCCATAATAATATCCTCAATAGATACGGGTGAAATAACCTTCGACCGTAGCTCCGTCTATGTACAATGTGTTAAAAGACTACTTCCGTAAATTCGGAAGGATTATGTAGGTACCCGTCAATCTGAACAACTCTTTTTTTTTCTTTATTTATACGTATAGGTGGCACCACCAGTGCATTGTGCAAAAAAGTGGTTTCATTAAGTAGGTAGGTACCTAGTAAAAATGAATTTGGTTTGTACTGTGGTTGTACCGATGTACGACAAAATACTAAACGTACCTACTTTGAATTTTGCAATAAGTATTTTAAACGCCCACCGAGAGAGTTACATGCTGTCCCAATCGGTAGACAATTATTTTAATTACTAGACAAAATTAGGTAATCAATTTTGAAAAGTTACCTACAAAAAAAATATTTTTATCTATTTTCCATATAGGTAGGTACTTACTCGATTTTTTAAATTGTGTCTACTTAAAAGTTGTGCATAAGAAATATAAATTGGTAATTCAAAGCACCTTCTTTCCCAGGATGGAGGGTCTTAACGCCGGAAAGGATATCTTCTACTAAATTCCCCATATTCTAACCATTCCAAAATAATTATTTTTCTAAATGTACATATTACTTTTGTAAATAAATGTGAGCATGTCTACAATACGGTGTTTCCATTTTGACCTTTCTTGTCCTCTTTCCTTGGGACCTTTATTCTTTGATAAATTTTAAGTTACTGTGGAACCCATTAGTTACTAATTTAGTGTTGTATCGAATGTTTATGTAAGAAGATAACAAACAAAAAAAAAGTCAAAAATATTTTGCATTTACAAAATAGAAAGCGACAAAATCATTTTAAACTTAGGTATCAAAAAGATAAACCTGCTAGGTATCAATGCTATTACTTCTAACGCATCGAAGATTAATGAACCAAACATCTCAAAACACGATGGATGTTATGTTAAGCAATATAACCGTCAATCGTGTATGCGCCGTAAATTTTTTCATCCCAGCAGCCGGCACAACCCTAATAAATAACTTTATGTCTCATAGATCAAACGGAACGCACTTTTCACGAAACCCGCTGATATTATCTGTGTCTATCGATAAGATATTGTAGGTGGCGCCACCTCCTTGTCGCCAGTCGCCGCCCGGGATCGGGCCCTAGCAGACGTCTATCGATTAGGCCTCGCCAGTCAGCCGCGAGCGCCCGTTCAACCCAACCATGAATAAAAAAACAAAGGCTCGATAGTCCTATACTAAAATATCGAAATATATCTGGAACTTCTATGTTGAACATAAAGAAACCAATGATACGTGTAAATGTAAAAGAATATCGCAGTAAAATTAATAATTAGAGGCTCGGGTTCATCGAGTGCGTGTGAAGTGTGTGCGTGAAAAAAAAACATCGCGTTTTGTGATTTGAAACGTTTTTAATACTTTTCTGATCTTTAATTAAAGTAAGTGCTCCAATTTTTACGATGTTCTTAAGTTTTTAGGTTGCTTTTTCATGACTCCCTAAGCTTGATCAATTAATTTGCTAAAAGGTAGGTATATTTACCTATATTAATTTTGCTTGCTTGCATGACTTGTTGTACCTAATATACGTTTTTCTTTAATATTTCTTTGTTGCTTGATTTTTATTGATAGGTACTAAATTTGGTTTTGCTTGCTTGTATTTCAATTGTAAGTACCGTGTTTTATTTTATTTTAATTATAAAACCAAACGTGTACATATTTTTTAAATTTTATAGTGCTTTATAATTTTCAAATGTTATTTAAATCTAAATATGATAATTACTTACTGTACTTGTGTGATGTGAACTTAATATTGTTTGGTTTTAAATAAAAACTTTAATTTTTTTATTATTCTACATTTCCATTACCTGTTTTTATCCTTAATTGAGGCCTTAGGCGCCTTACCTAGGCCTTCCTATTTAGATAAGGCGCCTGAGTTTGACCATAACCACCGACACCTAGCCAAATCTAGGTAGATCCTAGATTGCTAGGAGTTTTAATATTATGATAAATACTTAAAGTAATATCATAAATGTTAACCACAATGTCATAAATCATCAACACTCAACTCAAAATGCACCAATAAATTTAAGATTATTAGGTGTTTATAATCGCCAGGATGCGAATCTTGCTGAATATCTTGAGATAAGTAATGCATTCGTAAATTGCCAACGATTGCTTCTTATTAGTCGGTCTCTAAGAAAAACGCTTACGCGAGCCTGGAAATCGCTGACGTGATAATTTATGTCTTCGAGGAAATCTTCAGAACAAAACGAAGGACCATTTCTCAGAGGATACAGATAAAAAAAATATATTTTATCAGTGAAATGAAAATGACCTTTTTGAAATTGATACGTCATAAATCAGATAAACTAAAATTACCCATCGGTTCTTTTAAATGAAGTTTTTCTATGTACGTATGTAAACTTTGGGTCAGTTTTACTCAGCGCATGCACCTAGGTACTGAAAAGTTGGAAAACTTATTAACAAATCAAATCTATCAAATGTTTTTGCACGTTTTAGTGAGAACAATGTTCGCAACCATGATAGTTTGAAAATCACTAACAGGCACAATTAACCGCCCACCTTGTATTTCTTTCAGATAACAGTAATCGTCAAATTAAGACCATATTTGATGGAAGTTATGTTAAAAGCAACCATTAAGAATAGATAAAATTAAAAGTCTTAAAAAATAAAAAATATGCCAAAAAAATCGATATTTGGTAGGTAAGCAGAAATAAGACATTTTGGTATGTGAGTAAGCACTCGTAAATCAGACAGTGCTTCATTTCATTTGCATACCATACCAATATAGTGTGCGTGTGTGTGACTCCTAAGGGTTCCGTCGCATGAATAGATATTACCTTTTTCATATTTTATAGAGCTTACGAGCAATTTTGTATGAACAAAGCATAGGAGACGATACAAAAATAGCATTATTTGAAAAACGCTTCATATTTAAATTTGATGGTGATTACAAGGATTTTGAACTAAGTACATAAATCAATCTAAGCAAAAAAAAAACACCTTAGGTAATCCAACATTAAAATTGAATTTATTTATAAAACACAGAAGTTTAGTAATAGCAAAAGCCAAATAGTAATATTGAACAAGTTATAAACAAAATAATCTTAGTAACCTGCAGGCAAAGTAAAAGTTTTGCCATCAGGTACTTCGAAAAAATCTAACGTCTAAGAACTCCGCAAATGACCCTCTACGTCTAGAAACTCCCGAATTTTGAAATTGACAGGCGTCATGGCTCAGTCGGTAGTAGCTCTGCCTTCCGTGCTGTGGGTCGTGGGTTCGATCCCCACCGAGAACAAACATTTGTGTGGCAAACATAGATGTTTGTTCTGTGTCTGGGTGTTTCTATGTATTATAAGTAGGTATGTATTTACAAAAAAAATGTATGTATGTATTCTATCAGCCATCTAGTTCCCATCGTACAAGCTTTGCTTAGTTTGGGACTAGAAGGCATTGTGTTAAGTGTCCGTGAATATTTATTTATTTAATTAGAACCCCAAAAACAAGTACTTACAAAAACAAGACTACTAGTCAAATAAAAGTCATAAATATATGTTGTTGTGAACGTCCCGAATAGTTCCGATCGGATAAACTAGACGATATAACTTCTGTGAGTTGCGAACTATGTTTTCGTACGTGCCAACGTGCTTCGTATGTATAATGGGATTGGTAGGTACTACATTATCATATGCTCCTCGTTTTATAAGATTATAGGCCTTGGGATAATGCAGGTTTTAACTTTTTATTATTGATTATTCAGCCACTATTGTCCCACTGCAAGCCTTTTTCTTCCCTTTTTTTATCACTCATGTCTCCTTGCATCAATCAATAATATAAAAAATATATATTTTGTTCTTTTTAAGTAACCTAGTAAGTATTCGTTTTTTTAACAAAGTCCCTATTATGAAATAAATAAATCGCTAAATAAATAATAACCCTCATAACCTAATATAATGTGGGTAAACAACAGATTAGTCAACTTTCCGACCTTTTTTTTGACAAAGTTTTCCATACATTTAATTCTGACTGCAAAAAGAGGTCGGTTATTTACAGGACAAAGCCTCCTTGGGAGTCGTGGGGCGTAAAGTACGGATGCACGGTTGCATTTTTAAAACGACTTAGGTAGGTCATGAATAATCCAAGGAGGTAGCAATCAAAAAGGTTCATTTAGACCAGCGTTGCCAGATACACTGTAATTACAGCAGATTTACTGTACACTGTAATAGTAAAATTACAGTGTATGGAGAACACTGTAATTTTTTTACAAGCAAAAATCAATGTAAACTGAACGCACCCTTTGTGAAAAGAAAAAATAATTATGAACTTGTCGAAACGCAACCGGCTACTAGAGCCCGCGCCATCTCTGCTTTTGTTATAACCTTTGTTTCTATGTAGATAAGAACGAAAATGTCTTATTTTAACGGGCATGAATAGCGGCGCGGTTACTTGTATAGTGAAGGTGTGTGTGTGTGTGTGTGTGTGTGTGTGTGTGTGTATACACCGCGCACACTGTGTATACTATGCGGGAATTCCCCGTCATAGGCTAAGAACCACTTTGTAGTTTTAACCGCCTAAATTTTGTCAATCATGAGGCAACATGTTAGCGCAACAAACCATTCAACGTAACAGTACTAGTTGCGTTAATTGAAAATGATAAAATCATTTAATTCCGGAATTTACAAAAAAGAAACGGCTATCGGGCTAAACGACAGTGACAGTGATTGATAACTGGTTTGTTTGTCATATTTATAACGTGTATTTTAGTATAAAGACTTTTCTTGAGATCTACTGTAAAATTCACTGTATTTTTTTTTTACTTTTACTGTAATTTTGTCCCAAACACTGTAAATTTGAGCTCGAAACACTGTAATATTTGTTCTCTCGTCTGGTAACACTGATTTAGACCAAAGGATCCACAATTGGATTCCATCATGGAGTCAAGCCAGCAACTTTTAATATTGCATTTCCGGTCCCACTGTATGTGTCACTTAGTTGGATGATTTGTACTATCTAGTTACTAGATAGGTACACTAGATTCTAGTGTATTCCTAGGATATAACTAGGAATAGTTTGGTAGGTACTAATAGGTCATATCTAGTATAGGTACGTGAATACGTTTACATACCTTAAGTGAAAAATAAAATCAAAGCTTTGATATTCAAGGCATTGTATTTTCGCAGGAAGGCAGCTGATTCCACTTTTGGAGGCAAGCCAAGATCTCTCAGATTGTATTGAGATACAACGTAGTACTGCTTTGATTGTGATTTTAATCGGAAAACGTTGTTTAGAGCAGGCTTATTTTGGAAGCAAGTGGTCTGGTTTGATCTTCTGCCGTTATTTGAAACTAACTTCCACCCGCGGTTTCGTTTACGTATGGTAAACAATAGGCAGGCAGCATACATAGGTACCTACATAGGTATTGTGTAATTAAAAGTGGTAGTGGCACACCCGGTATAGGTAATAATTCGTCCATAGTAATTTATGACCACTCCTAAAAACACGGGTGTACCTACCGAAAACTTCATGTGGTTAAATGTACGTAAACCTAAACCTCTAATATCTAGGTATACCTAAATGATTTCAAAATTTCACACTAGCTTCGTTTCCTGACTTATTCCTACAACCGCTAATCCCTGCATACTAGGCTAATGAAATTAAGTGGGTACCTGAGGCTGTTTCCAATCTAGCTCTCTAGGTCACAAAACAACCACCTAACTATAACTACGTAACTAGGACTCAGCAATAGCAGGTGATGTAGTAGGGGACTTAGGGTGAAACGGGGTAAGCAGAGATGACAGACACGGATCTATTCTAAATCTATAGCATTTATACATATTTGGGGAAAAGGTAGGTACCTAAATTAAATAGGATGTGGGTAGGTAGGTACACTAGGTACACTAGGTACTTAGGTAGCAGTTAGATGTTTAATTAGCCTGCTTTTAGCCCTATCTAGATAGGTCCTTATAACTATGGTATACTAGTAGATAAAGTATTAAATGATCTGTGCTATGGTCCTTGTTAAATTGCTAGGTACCTATATAGGTAGGTCGTAGGTATGATAAAAGATCTCTAAAAACGGACTCTTTTGCCGCTAAAACTGGACCATGTTGTAGGTAGGTACACCTCCCCTTTCGTAACAGTAAACCCGACAGAAATTAAATTGTAAAAATGGCTTCAGTACAGTGTAGATACTTTTACAACCTTGAAATGTTCGTAATAAAAGACATTACAGTTGACTACAAAATCAGACCTTTGCTTACAATGTCGGATACAAGTTCCCGAGAGATCGGCCGCCATTTTGTTTTACGAAAATAACCTACAAAATTATAGGATCATTTTCAAAATTGCGCAAACTTGTATAAGATAGGATTCTAATAAAATATAATGATGTTGTTTGCTCTACGAGTTCATGGCATCTGTGCAAGAGATGCAGACTATGTCAGATGCGAATGTGATAGATGCAGAATGCAGATGCAATGCAAGTCATTCATGTCACTCCACCGAATATGCGATGCGTAGGCAGGTGCATGTAAATCGGTAGACAACGTTGCGTAATATAGAGTAGAGACATAACAGAGGTAGAGAAGAGACACTTGGGTCTACTTTCATGTTCGTGTGTTATGGTAACCCAACGGCAGTCGACCTAACCTCTATGCAATGCAGTGAGTGAAAAAAAAGATGGTTGAGTTGAGACAGTAAAAGTGTGGGGTTGATTTTAGCAGCTGGGAAATTTAAGAATTATAATATGCAAATTGGCCCGCGTTGTAGGTTCCATAGTGGTGGTAGGTAGGTACCTAGGCATAGTTTTTGAATTTCTAAATTCAGATAGGTACGTACAAAGAGTTCTATCTACCATACGCGGTGCCTTATTTACCTCGGGCTGTACTACCTAGTATACCTACGTAATACGTATACCTTTTACACGTATCAGCTTTAAGCTGTCTGTGTATCAAATAATAATAATTAAATATGATCTGTACTTTTACCTAGGTAGGTACTTTGCTTCACTTCACAGACCGGAAATGAATCAATAATGGTACCTAAGTGACAGCTGCCTATTCACACTACACTGCCATTTAAGCACCTATCTACATAGGTAAAATAATAATGTTATGTCGGACACATAGGTAATTTAATCTTTCATCGAAAAATGCAGGAAAAAATAACTCTTTTTATACGAACTAGTAGAGAAGAGGATTAAAACCAACAAGGTGTCAGTGTGAGTTAGAGAACGAGATACTTCAGTAGGTAGGTGTACGAAAATACATTTCAATAAAAATAGTTTGGTAAGATGATTCGCTCATGTTTTGAAGTGTCTACGCTAAGAAGAAGAAGACGCGCGTAATAAATTTAGATAGTACGGAATGTTGTTACCTACCTATACCTACTTACCTATTTTTTTATTTAATACTTTATTGCACAAAATTATAAATTTGTTACAAAGGGTGGACTTAATGCTGAAAGCATTGTCTGCCAGCCAACCCAAACGTGGTGGTGTAATGTAGGTAGATTATGTGTAGACATGTACCTATGTTTACTATAGGTATCATAGATACCTAATTATTTTTGCTTTAATTTTTACCTTGTAGGTTATACTTTTCTCGCGGAACATAGGTATGGTAGATTGTAACGCAAGTGATTAAAATTGTTTTTTTGTAGCGGGAGAGAATATAATACTTAATATAGACAACGTAGAACATGATCCAGCGAGGGATGTTCTAATACAATTTTTTTTGCCAAAATTCTTGGGCGCTTGTATACACTTACTTGTAATCTGTAATTCTGTACCTACCTATCGAAACCAAAAATATAGGTGAATACCAAAACTTTGATCGAAGCACTCCACTGTCATGATTACTTACCTACTTGGAAGACGAACTTGAGTCGTGTTTGCAGTCTACCGATTGGCGAATTTTATGCATCCTTTCAGGAAAAATTTAAAGGAAATTCATTCAGTGAGGGAAAAAAGTATTACTTGTCTACTACTAAACAACGTATCTAATCCTAATCCGACTAGGTATTCTTCCGGTATAAAAATAAAATCAAGGTCTAAGTAATAGCTACCGATTGACTGGTAGTTTTGGCTTGGGCCTAGTGTCCATGATTTTGCCAACCCATTGGGTTCTCATAAAAATTAATGGACACAACATCAACGCTTTTCTTCTGGCCCATTGCCATTTTAGTTTTGGTTACACTAGCGTTTTAGTTGCTAATTTAATTTTTAACAGCGTATGGCGCATGGCGGTTTGGCGGGAAATCAACCCGCGTTTATTATCTGTGGTCGGGTTCTTTTCCCGGGGTGTTTTTTTTTTTATTTGTAGTAAAGCTTTCACCAAATGTCCACCAATGACGTAAAGTAGCATCTTTAGCATATTCTTGCTAGGTATAAGCTAAAGATGCATAACATATTCATAACATTACCTAAGGTCTCACAGATTAATATACAGTAAGCCTAGGCAGTACCAGCGTGTACCTATGAATCCTATGATTAAGTAGGTGCATTTTATAGTCACGTTAAAAAACTATTACTTTACTAGTTTTTTTTACAATTTAACGAGCACTCTTTGATGTGCGTGCTCAAAACATTGCTTTTAAAATGTTTACTTATATAGTAGGTGCCAAATAACACCGCAATACAGGTCATTCATCCACCTTCACCACGATGTCGCAAAATTTAATTTATGTATGGTAAACAAACAGTACTACGAGATTCGAGCGATTACCGTCTTAGCGACAGGTTTGTATGGAAAGCGACAGAATTAGCCATTCATAAATTCAATTTTGTGACATCGTGGTGAAGGTGGCTGAATGACCTGTATTGCGGTGTTATTTGGCACCTACTATAGTCCTAAAAATATTATTAGCTTTTTTTAATGGGAAAAGATTAGCATCTATTCAAACCAAACAAACCGACACGTATAAAATGTATAGGCGCCATGTATGCTTTTAAATAATAGTAGATTATTATACAAGGGGATAAAGCAGTGTCTTCTGTCGCGGGTGACGATTTAAATCGCGAGCGTAACGAAGGACTCGAAGTTTACTCCCGAGTGAAGCGAGGGTGTTAAAAACTTAAATCACGAGCGAAGCGAGGGATTTAAGTTTAAAAATTAACACAATAATAATATGAGATAGCATTTTAGAACATTAACTTATTTATAAAAATAAATTAAAATAAACTTAACGTTTATGTATTTGAAGAAAACAAAAACGCGGCATTTTCCTAGACTAATATTTTTTTGTCGGAAAAGCAAAGGCATCAAGCTCATACGGCCTGCATAATAAATGCGTATTCCTTTTTCAAAAAGATGTATAATGCTTTGTATACAAACTCAATGGTGTAAACACAGATGTAGTTCAGTATAAATTGTATTCCAAATTTAAATCACTTTCTCCCCCTGGAGGATGAAAGAAATCCAGTACAATTTTCTCTCCCTGTTTTATACAGATTAAAAATGACTATTGTTATGTTCGCTTTTTGTGGCATAGAATGTCACTTTTTTGAGCAAGTGGTACGAAAAGCTTATTTATTTATGTAAAACTGCTGCTGCTCACAAAACTACATACCTAGATACATAGGTACAAGGGGGCAATCGTTGTGTCATTTTTTTTTTGTGAACTGTTTATATACTAAATCATAGGTATTCTGTGACTAAATAGTGACATTAGCGCATTTCAGCGCGTTTTTTGCCGTCAAAAGCTTCTTGTTTTCGAATATCTGTAGCCACTTCGCTTGACATTGACTTGACTGGGCAGCGAAAGCAGTTCAAAGCTTGCGTTATGGGGGCAGTATTAGTCTGCCCTGATCTTCCTTCCTATGTTGATAGAGGTGTTATTTTCTACGAGTTCTTTTTAGCTCTTATTAGTTCAAAGCTTGCGTTATGGGGGCAGTATTAGTCTGCCCTGATCTTCCTTCCTATGTTGATAGAGGTGTTATTTTCTACGAGTTCTTTTTAGCTCTTTTTAGTTCAAAGCTTGCGTTATGGGGGCAGTATTAGTCTGCCCTGATCTTCCTTCCTATGTTGATAGAGGTGTTATTTTCTACGAGTTCTTTTTAGCTCTTTTTAGTTCAAAGCTTGCGTTATGGGGGCAGTATTAGTCTGCCCTGATCTTCCTTCCTATGTTGATAGAGTTGTTATTTTCTACGAGTTCTTTTTAGCTCTTTTTAGTTCAAAGCTTGCGTTATGGGGGCAGTATTAGTCTGCCCTGATCTTCCTTCCTATGTTGATAGAGGTGTTATTTTCTACGAGTTCTTTTTAGTCGATTTTTTACAATTGGTGATGGGTTAAGTAATGGAGTATGGGTGAAAATATCGAACCGATACACTTTTTCAATTGATTGCGTACAATAGAAGCATGGAACCTATTATATTAATCAAAAGATTTTAGTTGCCCAAAAAAATTGTCCAAAACAAAAACAATGGTATTAATTTTTACTCCAAGTGAAACAAAATGCAGAGGTACCTAGTGAATAAAGTAAAAACATAAATAAAATATTGTGCGTTATTGATCGAGGACATCGAGGTTCAACGCAACTTACATAACCTGGTTTACCCTCCACCTAGGTCACAGCTAGGTATCCTAGATAGTACCTATCTTCTTCCAATATACCAAGAATCAACCAAAAGAACAAATCTTACAACTATTACAAAAAGATAACCTAGATACCATACCCACCCCGAAAACTTACGAGTATTTAGTAGTTGAGATAATGCTTGAGTTTTCAGGAGCTATCATTGCACATCCTGTTAAAAAAAATTGGACAAAAAATCTACTGAAACCTGATTTTCAACGTTGCGTCGAAGCATTATGAGATACAACACATTAATCTTCTTCTTTTAAACCTATATGGCCTGTGTCCGTCATTTCGACAGACAATTTTGCCAGTGTCAAGTGATGAATTTGAAATATTATAAGTCAAGTCAAGTCTTCGTCAAGTCGGCTGTCGTTAGTTTTGAAGAGAAAATGGTGGATTTTCTCTTCAAAACCTGAAACGACTTTTCACATTCAGAGAAACCACTTTACACACATTTATTCCAATGGCTCACACTTTATGTTATGACTTGTAATAATTATTCTTTAAAATTCCACCAAAATTAAACAACAATACTCACAATAACACAAGAAGGATTAAAATAAAAGTGCTTTAATAATTAAAATAATAAGCTTAAAATAAAAGTAGTTTCAAAAAATGACAAAACTCGAAATGAACACATCAATCACTATTTTGTTCATTTCTTTCGCCTGTGAAATGTCAGCTGTCAATCTTGACTGATAGAATGACACTTCTTGTTTTCGTATATCTGTAGCCACGTCACTTGACATTATGCTGGGCAGCGAAAGCAATTCAGAGCTTGCGATACGGGGCCAGCTGGGTAGTTAGTATTATATCATGAATCATGATAGCGATCAACCTACCGTGTTAATGGCAGGCAAGTTAGGTACAAATACTTACCTATGTACAGGTCTATCTACGTACAAAGCTACCTAATCGTTGAACATTCCCTCACATGATATAAGGGGCATTTCATTATGGTGGGCTGTTAATAAAATATATTTTTTTATACATTTTACCTAAGTACGTAGTACCTACCTAAGTATAACAAAGTTGAGTAATGTACGCAAACAGGTAGGCTAGGTACCTTCTCTTAAGGCAGGTAACTAAATTATAACATTAGAATAACCAAAAACAAGGAAAGAACGGAAGAAGTGGTTTGATGACAGATGGCTAAGTAACTATCTTTGGAGCACAAAAAAAAACTGATGGCTAAGTGTTTTTTTAAATACTTAGTCCATTCCATTTAGAACGTGTTCCGCCCGTGGCTTTGCACTACGTGAATGCTTAAGTGTTGACTCTCTCATTTCACACATAAAAAATCAATGCTAATCTGTGGTTATAAAAGTGTGAAAGCTCAGTGTGACCGACTCTTTGTCTATGCATCTACCTTTACCTACTCCCTACTCTACTATGTAAAACCTGCATGTCACGGTCAAAATGTACCGTCTGTTATAACGTCAGAATAGATAATTAGTGCAGATACTGTATTGCAGGCTATTTTTATGTGTTACTACTCATTATATTCTAAGCTCGCTTCGTAGACGCATAATTTAATTTTACTCATTAAAATGAGTTGCCCCACGGTGGGCGCCAATACAAAAAAACTTCTCGATCTAATAACAACTTACGTAAAATTTTGCTTACTTATTTTACCTAGCAGTTAATTGGTTGCACGAAGGTTTTTTTATTTTCATTGGCACCTAAGGTGAGTCTAAACTTAAACGTACCTGTTTCTCTTTGTTTTTGTTTTTAGAGGTTTTGTTACATTGTTTCTTTCTAATACCAAACCACTAGTCACCAGTCACGCTACCAGTGCAATCTTCTGAAGGTTTCCTGAAGTTTTTTATTTTGGCGCCCAACACGGGATAACTTAATATGTACAATTTTGTTAGAAATATACTTCTATGCATGTTAATTACATTCTTAGACTTAGTTATCTGACATAGATAGATTTCTCAATGGTTTAAAATACTCCAAAGCCTTTTTTTTATTTTGGCACCCAACGTGGGGCAACTAAGTCTGTACAATTTGGTTGAAAATCAACTACTTTGACTAAGGATTACATTTTTGAACCTAGTTTTTTGACATAGATAGATTCCGCAGTGGTGGTTTTTAACCGTCTAGAACCTTTTTTTTATATATTGGAACCCAACGTGGGGACTAATGTTAAGATTCGACTAGGTAACACTTTTATTTCTAGTTTTAGTTGTTAGTATTTGGGCCTTAAACGTATTTTACGTATTTTTATGCAATAAAAATGCTAAGCCATGACTATTATAAGTTCTTTTACGAAACAGCTGACACCCTCCCACCCTTTTAGCATATTTTATGCATAAAACTTTTCTCCTTATCCTATTCTAGGAAGAAAACTCAAGATCTTCTGAAGTTCCGAACCCTTTCAACTAAACTTGTTCGTTCGTATCTATCAGTAGACCATGAGTTTAGTGCCTGCATTTTATAACTTTGGTATTTTTAGTGTGATCATAACGTAACCTTTTCGGTTGAGCAGGAAATTGCGAACATCTGGTAAAGGTTCAGCAATTTCCCGCCAAAATTAAAAATAAAGCTATTTATTTTTTTGCTGAATCAAAATCACTTGGAGTATTTGATGGATAGAGCACCTGATGCGCCCCAAGTTGAGGCTCTGTCTAAATATACTTGTTTCATTGTTTCAGATTCTGAAAATCCTGCCCACGAAAACCATCCATCTTTCTACATTTCTATAATTTAAAATCTTCGCTAACATAATATAAAAATGACATAGGTAGAAGTTCCAGTGATAACATTTTATCAAAACTTAGGGAGATTACGGTATAGCCTGATTATGTTGTAAAGGAAATCCAAGATGGCGACGCCTCCCGAATCTCCAGTGGAAGAACATGCTTACGAGTTAGAACCAAGTCGGACGCCGAAACCAATACCTGTCGCATTGGAAGAGTTATGTCGACAGACGAAGTTCTCTAAGCAAGAGATTAGAGTTATGTATAGGGGATTTAAAACGGTAAGCTCTACTCTTGATAACTTTAGTTACTTATAAACTTCCAATTGCAAAAATTGGTTTAAAATATGAATAAAACGACTGCAAACATAATACGTAGGTACTATCTTTCTACATCATAAATTCATTGCATGCAACCATTAGCCATGGACGTTTGAACTATTGAGGCAATTTCCACGTCGTCGTATCGAATGGGTGTAACCTATTACCTATACCTTCTATGAAGGAATTGGATTGTGACACCGCACCGTGAAGTCACACAACAGCAGAGCTCTAATGGCGGCACCTCACTTGGCTTAGCGTATTCGTGTATCGATATTGTTGTGTTTGCCTCAAATAATCCAAAATTTCAAATACCGTCAAATACGTCATCCACACATGGACTTGTACGGGCAAATCACTCAAATATGCCACAATATTTGCTTATTCACAAAACAATTTGAACGCACAGTGATGGACGTGTCAGTGGCAGCAGCTTATTACATTTACCTGAATGCGGCTTACCAACACCTGTTGTATCTGAATCAAAACTAAAACAACAGGATCGCCGCGCGCGCGCTACTGAACGAACCAAGTGTGGACAGTCGACGCAAATATTTGCCTTATTTTATTCCTTTGATGTGTATCAAAAACCGACAAGTTGACGGATACGCATATTTGCTATTTGCGTTGTTTGCCATATTCGTGCAAATAAAGCAAATACAATCAAATAGACCGTCTACACATTGCTGTATTTGGACAAATAATGCAAATACACGAACACGATACGCCAAGTGAGGTGCCGCCATAACAGTCAATGATGCCTTATGGCAAATCACGCTAGAAATAGCTGGACTATGTATTTTGGTCGAAACTCAAAAAAAAACCCAAATACAGTTTGACCAAGGTAACCTAAGTAGTTTTACTTTTACTCCCTGATTGTCTAATTCCGATACCATGAGTTTCTGGACAAATTACAATCCCAAATGACAATTTATCGGAATTTTGTGAGGTTAATTGTTATTAGGATTGCAATTTGTCAGACTCTGACAGACTCCGTTGGTATCATAAGATAGACAATAAACCTACCTGGTACCTACTTATCTGTACCAATACCAAGTAATATATGCGGACTAAATGTACACCTAGCACTGTAGTGAGTGCTCGAAGGGGTCCATAATTCGATTCCCTCATAACACATAACCACGTATAACCTAACTTATTAACTTGTCTAGGCTGTCAATTTCCCACATAACCATTTAACAACGAAAATAGGCAGCTAAATGCTTCTGGTGTCGTTCCAAAACCACCCCTGTTATAACACAGTTACGGTGGAATAGCTTGTTAGCGCTCCGGGCTCTGAATTTACCTTCACATGTAGTGTATGTCATTTTTAGCTTCATGCAAAATGGACTTCATTGTGCTAGGTAGATATTTTATAGAGTTCGTAATAGATACGAGGTAAAGGGGTAATTTGGGGTGTTCTGCTTTTTTATTGGATGGCTTCTTAACACTTTCTTTCGAAGAGACCACGACTAGGTAGCTAGATAGAATAGGTCTTGGTAATATTAAACATGTTTTAATTTACAGTAGATTTTTTTTATAGTTTGTCCTCAGTTTATGTATCAATTTTAACAAATTAAAAAATCTATTCGTGAGCAATCCTACCTACCTACCTATGTTTTTAAATAGGTTTTTGCAGAAGAAAAGCAAGATATTTTTAAAGAAATTCTATTTATATACCTACTTTTTCAACGAAAAATCAAACTCATTTGTTACAAAGCGCTCGACGGATGTCCGCTCTGTCGTCTCATGTAGTGTGGTGCAATATTTCGCGAACTCGAACAACTGTCGCGTCGCTTGCGTCGCAGAGCTCCGAGTCTGTGTATTTGTTTTGACTTTCAACTCAAGTGGACATAGCACACGCAAACGCATTCGCAAAGCAAGAAATTTGGTATAAAAACCGGATAAGCACCACTAGCGGGAGATTAGGGAATTGTGCAATTCCCAGCAAAATTTCTCTTCTCGACAAAACGTCACGTCCGTTTCCATAAATAAAAAAACTGTTTTAAAACCTGCGTGAGTGTACATTTTGGGCCACGATGTCCCTGTCCGCTGAAAAGGCGTTTGGGCCGAGACCAAGATGAACTCGATGTTTAGTGTCGCTCAGCTGTCACGTCGTCGTTCCGCTTTGTCACTCTCAAACTTTGGATTGACGTTTACTGCTACGAGTGTTTTATTATAAATGTATTTGAAATATCTTGACGACATTTTACTTGCTCACTTTTCAGTGTCTTTCACGCCGTAACGGCTTCACGAATTTAATTAAACTTGGAATAGAACAAGCGTATGGAACGCTTGCCTGGATAAGTAGAAAAATACTTCTTATCCGAGTATGTCTTAAGAGCCTAAGTATCTTAACGAGAAAACATGTCGTAATTTAGTCTGTCAGTAACTCTTGACACGTCTCGCTGCCGTCGCTCGTCGTGTCATCCACGGTCTTCCATTTTCAAAACACTCTGCCGGCCAGCGCGAGCTAATACTTTTTATTCAACTCAAAGAGGTTGTCTTCGCTGCATTCCTAACACCATACGCTTGTACGTGTGAATTGGGCCACAATGTCCGTTGAAAGGGCTCACGGGCCGGAAGTTCGCTGCTGTCGTGTTTCTCTCCGTTTTGTTGTCGCTCAGCTGTGGCATTCTATTCCCATAAACACATAACACTCCCTTACCTTTCTCACGGCGCAGTAGCGATTTAACCAGTTTGTATACTACAGCCGTTCACTAGCAGATTCTACGGAACTTATTCCATCGGTTATTGGTCGCTGCTTTGACATTATCCATTGGAAAGATGACTTGATATACATGATTATTTGCGAATGATAACAATAAATGCTCGTTACAGCGTTGATTTTAAGTTGGTATCTAGCTGATCGTACCTACATTATTCAGAAAATTTGTACGTAGATGTCTTTCAAAGTCTTGATAGCGTGCGTCGCACTTTTCTGTCACAAACACAGATTACTAGAAGAGAGATAACCATCTCGCCTACAAAAAAATGAAGCCTGGTACTCAGCTTCGTTCACTCGTCGTTCAGTCTACATGAACAGCAGGGGAACGTTCAAACACTAACAGCATAATATAGCAGCTTCTATACCCCTTTGACATTCGCAAAACTTTGTACCTAACGTTTGTACCTATTTGGTGTCCAATTTAATGCACCTGTGAAATGGCGTTTACTCTGATTGAGTTCGTAACGCTCGGCTACTACGGGTTATCATTTTTTTTATTGGCAACACGTTTTTTGGCGTTTTGCCTGAGCTTTTGGGAAAATTGATATTCAATTTTTTACGTGCAACACTGAAAATTCATAACGAAGTGCCAACTCAGTTCTTATTACTTTATTTTCAGAAAAAAAGGAAAAAAAGGAACGCCCTTTCTTTGCGTTTTCAGAAACTATGGTATGGTACGTTTCGTCATAAAAATCCTAATAACTAATCTTTTCCTTTTTATCCTGAAATAAATAAATAACTTTAGCGAGTAGATACATAAAAAAATATTTAATTTTTTACTAGCGAGACTGAAAGGTGAACATTCTTAAAACTTAGCAAACATAACTTCAACACCATCTCAACACTAACAACATGGCCGACATACAGCTGTCAGAGTGACAAGAGCGCTTCCTATTTTTGGCGCGAACGGTCGTCGACTTCACCTACTGACCTTTCTCGCAAATACCTGAAAATATATCTATCTCTTTTGCGCTTTGCATAAAAGTGTCTAGCCATCTCTTGCTGATACATTACTTTTAGTTTTACTATTTATGTAAGATACCTAGATCGCTATATTTTGAGATTTTTAGGTTATGTTCTGCCTATGTTGCATGAATCACGTGTAGGGTAAGAGGGTAGGATTATAATAAAATAGGCCTTGGCATTTCGACCGACAAGAGCAACTTATTACCTACCTACCCACAGTACAATAAATGTCCATCCATGTTCACGGTAGCTTACAGGATTTTACTAGGTTATGGGCCTAGTATAACGAATTTATAAACGTCATGACTTGTCTTAAGCTACTAAGTACGATAGTAGGCAAGTACCTACCTCCTACCTACTTAGGTATCTTTAGAGGTTTTTACTGAACGTACCTCTTTTCTGTTGTAAAGTACCTACCACCTGAAGTACTTTCAACCTCTTTCACACTGGGTAAAGTGGAAGTTAATCGGGCCCGTGATGTTGAGTCATCATCTCTGCAAACTTAGTAATTTTCGTTTTTTTTTGAGGTTATTTCTTATTAGGCTGTAACTCTTTGGTGCTTGGTGGCTATCGAGCTTTATTAGGCTGTCATATTATTAGTAGGTACTCGGTTTAAAAAAAAATGAAGACATTACTAGTTACGGCCCCGGACTCGCCTACCTTACCTACTTATGTAACATAGAGCCTAGAGCTAAAAGTTTTATTACAGTGTATGGTCTGACTAATACTGCTGCTATGTAGATACAAGAGAATCCTAATAAAAATATAGAAAATTAGCTTATATTGCCTGAATGAACAGCTTAGTTAGTGACACCTCAATGTTTAGGCTGGCTTTAGTGTTACACAGACGGTCCGTACGGACGTCCGTTGTCCGAAGCTATCATAAAGAAATCATGCCGTGCACTGCTAAACGCAATAATTGATTTCTATACGATAGCTCTGGACAACACCATCCGTGTAGCACTTAATCCAGCCTAAACATTGAGGTGTCACTAACTAAGCTGTTCATTCATGCAAGATAAGCTTTTCGATTTTTTTGTTAGGATTCTCTTACGTGTGCACAGCACAGACTGTAAGACGTAAGTACACTGTCTGTGCTTATAAAAATCAGAATTTTTTAAAATATCGCGTTTTTTCATAATATGTAATACGAGAGCTAGCAAAAGCATTTTCCCGCTCAAGTAGGGGAGTTAGCTATCAAGTTACGGTAGTTTATTCAAGTGACGAATGACGTGACCTGACTTCTTCTTCTTCTCTTCATTATTGGCCTCTGCCCGTCATTTTGACAGGCAATTTTGCCAATATTAAGTGATTTAGTTGTAATAATATAAGTCAAGTCAAGTCATTCGTCAAGTCGGCTGTCGTTTGTTTTGAAAAGAAAATGGTGGATTTTATCTTCAAAACCTAACATGAATTTTCGCATTCAGAAAAACCACTTTACACACATTTATTCCAATGGCTCACACTTTGTGTTACGACCTAAGTATTATTGGTTAAAATTCCACCAAAATTAAACAACCATACTCACAATAACACAAGAAAAACTATTAAAATAAAAGTGCTATGTGTCGTTTCAATAAATGACAAAACTCGTGTCTACCTGTCGACTTGACTGATAATATTTCAAATATTTCACTTGACACTGGCAAAATTGTCTGTCGAAATGACGGACAGAGGCCATAAAGAAGAGACGAAGAAGGTGTCGTTAGGTCATTACTAGACGGTGTGTGTTTTTTTTTCACATCTGGCCCACCAGTGGACCAGCTGGTGGGCTCGATGGGAATAACCCGTGTCGTGCATAGTGTGAAAGAAAACGCTAGGAAAACAGTAGGTACTTAATGTAAAATTGAATTTCAGTAACCTTTCAAGTTATTCTGAGTCACAATTCGTAGGTACGATTTGTAAATTAGGTTTTGAAATCACGCGAAATTGCGTGCTACTTGGATCTGCCGTAACTTTTGTTTTCAATGTAGAAATACCAACCTATAAAACCTCCATAGACTCCAAGTTTCTAATAACTTAATGACGACGACGCACTAACGATTTAAGTTTCAAACTCCTTTTAGCTATGCACCAAAATAATACTGGCCACTTTTACGGTTTTAAAAACAAACACAAGTAGGTACCTACCTACTGGTCATTAAAACACCATAAAAATAAAACATATTAACTACAGTGTTACACAACACAAAGCACCTACCCAACTATCAAGAAAGCTTGGCTTTCTTGTAAGTAGGTAATTTATAAGTATTTATTTTGAGTAGGTAGGTACCTACTTATAAGAAAACAGTAGAAAAGCCACATTAAAATACCTACTCAAAAGGTCAATCATTTAGTTAGTGCACGTAGAGTAGGTAGAAGTAGCTTTACACACGAACAGAACCGTTTTGAACCCATATTTAGTAGAGCAGGCATAACTTACTTACCTTAAGATACTAAGACGTATGTATAAGGCAGACAACCCTCTCGCTCGCACATTTCAACATTTTAGCAGATATAATATAACTAAATGTAATTATAATAAATGTGCGAGCAAGAGGGTGGTCTGCCTTATACATACGCCTTAAGTTAAGTTTTTACAGAGGTAGAGTTGGTAGTCTAACTTTGGACATGTGGAAGATGACTAAGGTAGGTAGGTATAGGTATCTCAAGGGCCTTGAGTGAAAGAAGTAGCTAAGACTAACACCTGCCTCATATCACATGAAAACTAATAAAAAATAAGTAGATAAATATTCTATTTTCAGTAGAACTTTTTGGACAAAAAGCAATGGCCAGCGTAAAAAATATTACGTAGTAGGTACATACTGCAGTAACTCTTTATTTCTTCTGTATTGTATCAACATCTGCTAAACACCTACACCAAAAAGTGGAAGCTTCTCGTGTCGTTTGTTAATTCGAGGAACGTTCGCCAGGTTTACAAATTATGCAGATTATTCTTGGAATGTGCTAGGTATTTGTGGATTAGCTTTACTCTCCAACAAATAAAAATAATTCTTCATAAATAAGTTAAATAACGACTTGCTGTCGATTCGGACAAAATATATTGGGACACAATGTCCCAATTGACACTTTGGATTTTGTTCACATCACAGACTTTGATCTTGCGATTATGTTGCACTGTAATTTTTTTTTCGGTAGGCATATAAATGGCCACTGGCCAGTGCTTTGAAACTGAACGACTTAATGTAATACTTCTTAGTCTGAAAACAAGACTTCTTACAGAAAAAGTGGTAGGTTTTAGGTAACCAATGATCATATATAATATAAAAAGATCATGATAGGTGGCCTATAAAGACGATTGAAGACTATTTGATTTTTTTAAATAAAAAACTCTTTGTTTAAGATAGTTATGCTTTGGTTTCAGGAATGCCCTGAAGGGGTGGTCCAAGAGGAATCATTCAAGGACATCTATGCAAAATTCTTTCCACATGGAAGTGAGTAACCTACCTTTATGTATAACAAATGAATAAATAAAATTAAATATTTACTTATGGTCATTTCACACAACACCTAGTCCCAAACTATAAGCCATCTCCATTTTTTTAAAGTGAGGAAATCCATCATAGACTCCTACTGCCTACTGCTTGTTAGAGCATTGCGGGCAGGTGGTTTTGTTTGATAAAACTGACAAATGTTTGACTGCACAGACTGAATCAGTTCATGTTTTCAGATTCGGCACTGTACGCCCACTATGTGTTCAAAGCCTTTGACGTGAACTGCAGTGGAGCCATCAGTTTCAGAGTAAGTTCTTATCTTTTACTCACCTCACTAACTAAATATGTACCTACCTATGCACCTAGGTAATGTATATAAATAATAAATGATATTTTTTGTTTGTAGAACTAAGTACGTAGGTACATCTAATTGATCTTAAATTAAAGTATCATAGGTACCTAGGATTGAAAACTATTTCATTTTCTTTTTACGACAACTAAAATCAATATATTAAAATCAATTTTTTTACACTATCAGATACCTTAGTACCTAGTGTAATTAATGAAAACTATGTTTCTAATGTTCCTAGGTAAATCCCAGATAAATCACAGAACCTACTTAGTCTTATATACTTATCCTCTCTATCTTAGACCCTTTGATAAAACACTTGCCGACTAAAACCTTTTTGTACAAATCCTTATGTCGATCGAGTTGATACGGCATGTTCCCCTAACGAGGGTAATTTACGGTACTTACCCTGGGAGAAGCCATGTTTTAGGGTTCTGCGGTTTCACGAAGAACCCTTTATTAATTATGTCCGTTGTCGGTCTATGTGTTCAGTCAGAGGTAGAGAAGTTGACATTTTACGACTGCTAGAGAATAGAAAACTATAACAGTATGATAAAAGTAATTGTACCCCCATATCGCAAGCTCTGAACTGCTTTCGCTGCCCGCCATAATGTCAAGCGACGTGGCTGGCAGATATACGAAAACAAGAAGGTTATGACGGCAAAAAACGCGCTGAAACGGGCTAGTGTCACTATTTAGACACAGAATACAAATGATTTAGTATGAAAACAGTTTCGAAAACCGTTTTTATGAGATAGCGATTGCCCCCCCAGTAGTTTCTGGTTTTATTACAATCGGCACCATGCTGGTAAATTCATAACTTTATCTTCTTCCGAATAAGAAAAGAAATAAGTAAGAATAGTATTCATAAGTCGCGGAAAATTGAGTAAATAAAATGGTAACACAGCAATACCTTACTATGCAAAAGTTGATGCCGAGCCAAGTCTATCGAAATATTGCAGAGATTTCGGGAGTTTTGGCGCCAACTAGACGTCGAAGTGATTCCGTTTCATATCTCTTCGGGACTTTTAGACTTGGTTTTGTGAAGTGCTTTTTTATGAGTTATTTTTCTGACTGAAAAGTCACAAGTGACAGAAAATTTATAAATATTGCTTCCCGCTGAGTTATATGCTTATATGCTAGGTAGCCCTAGAATTCATAAACGATGTTGTTAACTAGGTAGAGGCTCCTCTACAAGAGGATTCAGGCGCTGCATTAGGTGGGGGTTGAGACTTTAGAGACCAGTTTGTCGGACTGTTCGTTCGGCCAGCGTTCATTCGAACACTCCATTTAAAAAACCACTAATGAAAATTAAGTGTATTTTGCTCTAGCTTTCACAATTTAGACTTAATACTTATTAAGTACTACGGCCTACCTCTGAAAATGTCTACGTCGCAAAAGGCCTGGGTTGGGTTGGATAAAAGGACCAAAATGTCTTCAAGTCGCGTTTACTCTAGGCGTAACGCGATAGTCTTACTACGAATTAAGTATACAAAGATGAAGCGTACTATTGTTTGTGCACCGCCTTCCGTTACCGCTCCGCTCGTTACTTTCCATGCTACGGTTGCCTGGAAGAAATCGCTTTCAGCGATAAGGCCGCCCATTGTACTATACAAAGTTAGTTTTAAGATTTGTACGTACCTTATCCTTGTGTACAATAAAGTATTATCTATTATCTATCTTAAGTAGCATAGAACCCAGCCGTGAGATCTACTCGCACCTGGCCGATTTATTTTAAATTCGAAACAGTACAAAAACAATTTAGCGTCACAAAACATCGAATTCATCTCATCCCAGCAGCGCTGATTGGCAATCGTAACTTCACAAGCAATTGGGTAACAAACTGGCCGAGACTTTTGTCCGAAATTAATATTCCCCCAACTCCAATTAACTTGTACAGTCGGCAGAATAACTTGCAGGGGGAAACCGCTATCTCTTAAAAACCTGCCAGGTTTTCTAAACTGTTTTCTTACTAAATCATAGGTATTCTGTGACTAAATAGTGAAATTAGCGCATTTCAGCGCGTTTTTTGCCGTCAAAAGCTTCTTGTTTTCGTATATCTGTAGCCACGTCGCTTGACATTATGCTGGGCAGCGAAAGCAGTTCAGCTTGCGATACGGAGGCTGGTTTCAGCCTGGCAGGTTTCCCGCACGCTTCGACCTTGTCTTTCCTGTGGATATGGCTGACTATACCGAGAGGATGGTATAGGTGCTACAAGCCTACTCCATCTAAACATTGTCCCAGGCACTACAGTGTGCCGTTAAGTGTATGGATACTTAACGACACACTGTAGTTGACTTCTGACGTTGATTCAAAGAGCGTCAGGAGGCAAGTTATCTTCAGTAGATGTAAAGGCCTAAGAGAGAGAATCAATTTATGTCGCTGACTGTACAATGATGGCAAGCGCCCGTCAGCCAGCTCGTTGCAGAAAACTTTACTCATTTGAAACTAACTAATCGATTGCATCTCGGTTGGAATTGGAATGGAAGCCATATTATCCATAATTTATAGAAGTGCGCAAGAGGAAATCTTCTTCATAGGTATAATTTTGTTTTGTTTTTCACCTAAAGTAGGTAAGTAAATTACCTACTTACCTACTTTGCAATTTCACCTAAAATTAGATAAAGGGTAGGTACGTTTTCCTCAAGATGTAATATAGAGTTTGATTCCGAGTAAAAAAAATCTATAGGTAAGTGAATACTAAGGCCGTCTTTTGATTTATTACTCAAGCACTGATCCGGACTCAAGCATAGATTTTTGTATGACTAGCTTCCGCCCGCGACTTCGTTCGCGTCCTGGTGGATCCCGTTGATTTTCCGGGATAACAAGTAGCCTATGTGATAATCCAGGTCACGGACAATATATATTCCGCGTTTCATCCAAATCGAATCAGTAGTTTTGGCGTGAAAGAGTAACAAAATCCATACATACAAACTTTCGCGTTTATAAAATTAGTAGGATAATCTAGGTACCTACTCAAAACTATGCTCCAGTAGATAGATAGATTTGGCGGCCTTATCGCTAAAAGCGATCTCTTCCAGACGTAAAGATATCTTTATCAGTATACGAGCCTTTAGAGGCTTCTTTTATGTAGGTTGTGTTTTAATAAAGTGTGTTATGTACTTATGTGAGGTGTGCACCGAAAATAATTATTTTTGGCAAACCTGCAGTGTGACAGACCGTAAACCCCATCTAGCAGGTGAAGTTGCATCCAAACAGCCCGCTAATCATCTGTTAGGTACCTACTCCACTGGATTTGGCTCTCCGCCAAATGGCTAGGGCTGTACGTAGAATGGAAATATTCGTGAAACGTACGTAAACGTAAACGTAACGTATTCGACAACGTGAATGTTGAGAAAAAATTGGAATCCTAAAAAAATATTATGGACCTACCTAAGTACTAAGGCCCGTTTGCTGGTTTACTGTTCAAGCACTGATCCGAACTCAAGCATAGATTTTTGTATGAAAATCTCTACTCAAATCTATAGGTACTGTTACACATGCTAATAAAGCATGCTTTTAGTGACCAAGTGCTCATTTAGCATGTGTATCGAAACCTTGCTAGAAAATCGCACGACCGTCAATTTTTGAGCATGATACCTGCAGCGCGGTTTAAGGGGGGCGTGCTTTTAGCGCGTGTGAACAGGTTTGCTTATTGAGCATGCTAGTATCGATCGACCAGTCGTTTGCGACAGGTGCGCGTGCACAGAGAGCGTGAGAGCACGCTATAAAATAGCATGTTTAGTGGAGTGTTTGCTTTTAGCATGCTTATTCAGAAACATGCTTAAAACTAGCATGCTTATTGCTAGCAAATGTAATCTCCTCACTAACATGCTAATATTGAGCATGCTAATTAGCATGCTATTTTCTAGCATGTGTAACAGTAGCATATGCTTGAGTAGGTACCTAACAATTTCTGTATCGGCAATCGGCATACTGGCCTTAAGGTACACATGCTAATAAAGCATGCTTTTAGTGAACAAGTGCTCATTTAGCATGACGTATCGAAACCTTGCTAATAATTAGCATGCTAATTATAACATGCTACTCATATTGAGCATGCTAATTAGCACGCTTTTTAGAATGCTATTTTCTAGCATGTGTAACAGTACCATTAGTCTGACCAAGCTATAATGACTAAGCTATGGCCCGTTTGCCGATACAGTCTACAAAAAATAGGAGCTTCAAAAATAAAAACCCGATTACTGAAAAATTACGCTTACCTACCTACAACAGAACCGTCCCACTTATTTGTTGTTGTAGTCGGGCAAAAATAAAAACTCAAGCAAACGATACTTAAATAAAAAATAAATAAATATTCTTGGACATTACACACAACGCTTTCTAGTCCCAAACTAAGCAGAGCTTGTACTATGGGAACTAGATTGATGATACATTACTTAGATACATTTTTTTTTGTAAATACATACATATGATACATAGTAACACCCAGACACAGAACAAACATCTATGTTAACAACACACAAATTTTTGTTCTCGGTGGGGATCGAACCCACGACCCACAGCACAGAAGGCAGAGCTACTACCGACTGAGCCATGACGCCTGTCAACTTGATATAATAAACCCGATATTCGATATTCTGTGGTAGGTACCTATAGTACGTACCTGGTCTAGCTTTCGTGCAACGTTTTTATTTGACTTTCCTAGCGGAATAGTCTAATCTAAATACAGCTAAATACAATCTAAATACAACATTTTAGCGGAATAGTCTAATCTAAATACAGCTGAGGTTTGAAATTGCCAAACCCGTCTGAAACGAACAAGCCACTAACGTTAGGTATTTCCGACGGCATCTTTAGCCGTGAAGATTGATTGCCTGTGGATAGGGGAAATCGAAATCTCTAAATTACCTACTTATGGGCTAGAAGTGCAAGAAATAATGTGTAAGTCCACTTACACGGTGTTTTTTTAGAAGAATTAAAACTTAATGCATAGTGGTAGATAACTGGCAACCCTGTCATACAGTGATTTTTCGAATATTTGAGACGAGTGTAACCTACCTAATTTCTTTTTTGCGTTTTAAATTACCTACAAAACATTTTAGCTGCTGTCATCAGCTTTACTAAATAGGCTTTCTAAGTATAGGTATTGTTTTTTATTCATTTTTTACCTACTTAAGTAGGTACAATATTTTACGCAGGTAGGTAGTAAGTAGGTAGGTAGGTAAGTACTTACTTTTATTGTACATCTGAGTTTAGGACCTATTAGGTACGTTGATGTGCTGAAGTGCTAACTCAGTAAGATCCAACTACCTACCTACTTAACAGATTAGAGGTGGGCGCCGGGCACGTAAACATCGGGCAACGCTTATTTCTTCCGGCGGCGGCGGAATTGCTGTGGAATTTTCCATTCACCGGCTCTTTTGTTCAATATCTTCAACCCATCATCGGGTAGAGGGTCTTCCGGTTCGTGGCCATTAAAGTTCCAGTGATCCCTAGTGGTAGCCATACTTACTGCAAACTGTCACTGTCAGTCTAAAATCTGAAGGTTACGTATTCGAGTAACACTGCGCGCCAACGATACGGACTGCTGAGCCTTCCAGCATCACAGCACAGCACGTATCACGAACTTTTATTTAAATTCTTACGTTTCTATTCCTAGGAACTGCTGGTAACCCTATCTACTCTGCTCCGAGGGTCCGTATATGAGCGGCTTCGTTGGGCGTTCAGGCTGTACGATGTGGATGGAGACGGTGCTATCACAAGGCAGGAACTTGCAGAGGTAATCTCTTTTCTACGGGTTTAGTAAAAATGTTAGATACTTAAATACTTACTTACTATTTTGGCATCCAATTTTGACAATAATGGCAGTTCATTGAGTAATGTTTGGTTCTACGGCTTACGGTAAAAGATTCTAAAACGTCTTTAAAATTACCTCCCCGTGCTTAGATTTCAAAGAAGAATTATTTCGTCCAACGTTGTTTAACATTCAAGAAAGGTCAAACAATTACATTGTTACAATTTTGTTTTGCAGGTGGTGGTGGCCGTTCATGAGCTTTTAGGAAGACGCGCTCCACCAGGGTCACCTGCTGCGCGCCCTGATGATGCTAAAGCAAGCGAGCAGGTATGTTACACTACATTAATATGACTGATGCATGAATGGCAAAAAAAAAAAAAACTAATTAAAACCGGTGCCCAATGTGCCCCATTTGTGACCTACAGCTACGTCACACAACAGTTCATAAAACGACCCACAAGTGAGCATTCGTATGAATTCTTAAATATCAAATTCCAGGTGGACAAAGTGTTCAGAAAGCTTGATCTGAACCAGGATGGCGTGATCACAATCGAGGAGTTCCTCGAATCATGTCTCAAGGACGAGGTGATCACTTGTTCTCTGCAGATGTTTGACACGGGGCTATGACGGCTGCCCCCTCTGAGCCTAGCCCACGGCTCTAACAGGTAGCTAGACTCTAGCAAGTACCTAAAATTATTACTAAGTTATTACTATTTTATTTTTCCTTGTAGGTACCTACTTTTATGTTTATTAAATTTTCTATCTCTGTTGTGGTTTCTGTGTATGTATATGTCACATAAGTATTTTATCTATCTAGCAGGCTATGGCTATGGCTCTTGCCTTGGTCCTTGCCTGGGTTCACTATGGATCTGGTAAATAACTAAATTTCATTCCAGGCCAGTAGAGAAGCGCGCCGTGCCACTTGGCCGCTGCCGCTGTTCCGACAGTTTCTTCCGCAGCGTCGCGGCGGCGTGCCTCCTGCGCGCACAGCCTTACCTGCGCTATCTACTCGTAGTGGATAACTTCTACAACGGCGTCGTCAAGCCCAGGATACGAAGCGTCATGTTTTTCCACTTTTGACGAAGATGGTCTTTAGCCCCAAAATTCTAAATTCTGTATGTGTTGAAAGAAAAATTGCTGCCGTGTCATTTTCGCGTACATTTTTTGCACTTTTAAAACTACACTCGAGAGCAATGATTCCGGGTCACTTAAAGAATGTTAAAAATCTCGGAAACTAAAAATGATAGGTTAATGCAATAAATTGTATTTAATAGACAATGTAATACTCCTTAAATGAAAGTAAAAAAATATGAGTCACCATACATTTTATTAACACAAAATTACATAAAGAAAAAAACTGCTGATCTCTCCTTAAAACAAAAATAGGAAACATGAAATTTTTGAACTTTATTACGATTTGACTTGAATTTTAATACTTCGTATTGCCTCCTCGTGCTTCCATTACTGCGTTTACGCGGTTTGGCATGCTGTACACCAAGTTCCTTATACGATTTTGGGGAATATTCTCCCATTCCTCTGTGAGAGCAATTTTGAGCTCACGAAGCGTGATTGGGGGAGGGTTTCGTTGTTTTACGCATCTGCCTAGCTCGTCCCAAGCATGCTCGATCGGGTTGATATCCGGGCTGCGCGCTGGCCACTCCATACGAGTAATGTTCATCTCTTGAAGGTAGTCATTCACAATCCTACCTGTATGAGGTCGGGCATTGTCATGCATAAATATAGCATCCTCACCTAAATTGACCATAAATGGACCAACATGATCATTGAGGATTTCTTCCACATATCTTACGCTAGTTAAAGAGCCGTTTTCTATGATCACCAGCTCTGTGCGACTTTCAGAAGAAATTCCGGCCCACACAAGTACAGACCCACCACCGTAGGCTACTTTTTCTTCGATGCATGCTTGCTTGAATCTTTCCCCTGGTCTTCGATACACTCTGTGTCTTCCATCGTGCTTGTAGAGCATAAATTTTGATTCGTCGGAGAACATAACTTTTGACCAATCTTCAATACTCCAATTTACGTGGCTCTGGGCATATCTTAGTCTTGAAATACGATGCCCACGCTCCAGTTTAGGGCCGTTTGCAGGTCTAAGGGGTTTTAAGTTAGATTCAGCAAGCCGACGTCTTACTGTCCATGCACTTGGGTTACTTCCTCCGAGGCGTCGAAACTGATTTGTGAGTTCAGTTCCTGTGAGAAAGCGATTTCGAAGCATGGTGTTCACCAAGTATCGGTCTTCTCGTGCTGTGGTACACCTGGTTCTGCCCGTTCCTGGTCTGCGTAGGTTAGAACCAGTTTCTTCGTAACGTCGGAGAACTCTTTGTACTGTTGACAGCGACACACCGACAGTCCTGGCTGTATCGCGCTGACTCCGGCCGGTTTCCAGCATTGTAAGTATTCTGGTGCATTCTTCAGGCGTAAGCGACATAATTTCAGCTTGAATAATGAATATAGAGCACTATCAACATGGTTTATATACCCACATAAATGACAGATTACAAACAAAAGCAAAACCAAATGCTGTAATTTCGTAGTTCCATCTTCGAAAGTGGCCCTTTTTCAAATTTGATTTTTTTAAGATATAACTTTACAATAACTAAGAAGTTTTAATACCTTCATTTAAGGAGTATTACATTGTCTATTAAATACAATTTATTGCATTAACCTATCATTTTTAGTTTCCGAGATTTTTAACATTCTTTAAGTGACCCGGAATCATTGCTCTCGCGTGTATTTCTAAAAAATATCCGATGAATAAACCGGGTTCTCGAGACGCGCAGCCTTACCTGCGCTCTCAGATTACGAAAACAGTACCAACTGTGGCGTCGTCGTCAAGCCGAGAATATGGAGCGTCATTTTTTACTACTTTTACTTAAAATTCCTGTGTTTAAAAAAATACTGCCGTGCCATTTTTGCCCACATTTTTCACTTTAACTTACAGCCATCCGTTACCTAGGCAACATGCCATTTTGATGACTGTGCTCTCGAATAAGTTTTAACATGTTGTAGGTATTTCTGAACAAAAAATTCGAAATAAAAAGTACCTACTTTCAGACATGGGTAGAGTATGTTTGAAAATAAATCATAATATTGCGGCGTCTGTAGAATGTACACTGCAGATGAACTCATGTTTATTGTTCAAAGCTCATCGCTTCTTCTGGGACTAAGAAAAAACGGAATCGTAGTTATCGTGTCTTGAGGTTCATGAAAACTGAAGATTTAGTATCGCTCTAATAGGTTAACAAATTGTTAATTGGCCATATTCTCCATTAGAATCTTTAGTAAGTAAAATAGCTTTTTATTTTAATATGTCAATTATTATTAATCGTTAAAGTTCGTTAAAAACTACTGTTAAATTGTTTTCAATGTATGTAATTTAAAAGGAGCGATTCTAAATTTATAACTTAAAGTAGTAAACATAATCAAATATTATGATGAAAATATTAAGAACACCATAACTGCATTTAATATAAAAGCATTAATCGTAATTTTATGTAGTCTAATGAAGCATTATTCTATGTAGAAAAGTTAATACTTACATAAACTTTACCAATTGTATTTTGTTTTGTCGCGATTAAGTACCTATTAATCATTTTATTTGTTTTTTATTGCAAAATAAGCATCAGGGTAAAATGTCGAAAATCACGGTCACAGTTAAAATAAAATTATTTAAATAACTTTTTATATCAAACTTACCTTTTGGATGTGCTTACCATTTAAAATGATATTTTTGGGATTTTTTGTTTATTTTGGCTTAACCCAACTATCCTCGTATGTCTATGAATGCTTCGACACTTTAGTTGTGGGCCAAAAACTCCAAAGAGCTTGTTTATCTAAAACCCAACCTGTAACCTATTTTAAATGAATTGAGATCTTTTTAGTTTATTACCAATTAAAATCTGATTATGAAAATTCAGATGAAGTACTATCATTGTTCTGTAATTTAATCTAGATATAGAATAAAATAGGATGGTAGACACATAAGTAATAAATATTCAAGCAATTTTAATCATATCATTTTGCTTTTTAGTGCAAGTATAACTTTATTTAGATTGTAGAGAAACGCATTTATTTGTGTTACAAAAATTTACAAATTCATAAACTAAGAATAAAATCTTTAGTAACGCATGTTAGTTAACAGCTATTAGTTAAGGAATTGAGTTGAGGAATTTAAAACGCAAATAAATTATAATTATACCTAGATAGTGCAATAAAAATATTAATACTTACCTAGACATTAGATTTTTGTGCAGCAAGTGTAGCAACCAACAAAAATGGATGCACATACCTAATCCATAGATTTGACCATCCATGGTGGATTTCAGTTTTTATAGTGAGCACATATTAATAATGTGGTTTCATACTTTCATACTCACGAGATTATATTATAATGTTATGATGATGATGAGCAGCCTCACAAAACAATTAATATCTAATCAAAGCCATAGTGTCAAACTTAGTTATGCTATATAAATACAAAATGAGATTCTAAATTAACAAGGAATTAAAAGGAATTGATCGAAATCATAATTAAATAGTAATAAATTCGACCACGACAACACTGTATGTAACCTACTAAAATCAACTACTTAAATACTTTAGTTAACTGAGCTATGTTGGTTCTATCATAACCATAGGCTTTTTTATTGCATGATCACTATCACTAAATTACATTATCGTAGCATGAGACTTTGTATAGACACGCGATCTAATCGCGGGAAGTACTTACATAATTAACAAATATTATTATGATTTTCACATTATGTACTTGAAGAATGCTAATTCACATCACATAGGTTTATAAATAGAAATAAATCTTTAGCTTATAAATTTAGAATAAAATATCTTATGAATTTTAGATTAAAAATATAAATACCTACAATCATGAATTACGTATGACTGATTTGGCACGTTCATGAAGGTTTGGAATGTTTTTTTTTTTATTTTAACATCACTGGTTTCCAAGTCAAAACTATTGACAACACTCGGTAATAAACACAATATTAGTGTAATAAAAATAAAATACCATTCAACATGATAATGTAGGTAGCTGAAATAAATTAAAAACAGCTGGTTATATAAAATGTATCTATCAATGACTTGAAAGCCAGTAATGTGCAACCACTTTAAAATAAATGTATCTATTTTTTTAGAGTGAAACTTTTAAGAACCTTGTAAATTGGCTTTTATTAAAATGTTTTACAAATAACCTTGAAAGTTTCATTCAATCTCAAAAGTTTACTAGATAAAAGCTCTACAAAAACGAAATTTATAACTCCTATACATCAATATTATCTATACTCTTGTTACAAGCTCAACTGTAATTTTAAATCTTTTGAAAACTTTCAAACTATTTATATAACACCTGTTTCAATGTTTTAAACCTGTATGTATGTAGTACATCTACTTTAAATTTAAACAATATTAAAAATATATTCTATGTTTTAAAGATTTTAAAGTTTTATGTCTGTTCTAGTCTTAAAATATTTATAAATGCCTTACTTAATTACTTTTAAATTGTCAAATCTCTACTTGAAATGACACACTGAGTCAGAAGATGGCATAATAAGTTATTTATTAAGACAATGTACCTACTTAGGTATTTCTTTTATGCTTCATTCTTTTCTTTTCTTTTATTCTTATTTTTGTGTTAGTTTATTTAATTTTTGCGAATATAAGAATAATATCCCGTAAATTACGATTGTGAACTAAGGTAAGGGGTGAGAAGGCATAGGATAGTGTAAATAGGTATTTTGTCGCTGTGTCAAGACGTCCACGTTACAATCTTATAGTAAAAACGTTCTTCATGTTACAAATTCGTTTTATTTCTTTTATTTTAATACTTTAAAGGCATGAAAAAAGTTAAAATGTTTAAATAACCAAAACCTAGGTTGGTATACGGACGCTTCCCGCCGCCATCACCGTGTGCTGACGGCAAAATAAATTGGCGCAGTGCACATGTCTGATCCCAAAAGAAAAATCTGGTTCAGAATAAATTGCCTTCTATAGGTACTTAGTAGGTACCACTTCGAAAACAAAGAGTTCATTGGCTCTGTATTTTTTATTAAAATCAAAGCATAAAAATAAAGATTAGAAATAAAATTTAGAATTCTAAAATAAATAAAATAAAATTAGAAGTATAGGTTATTACAAATAAGTAAGATTAAGTATCAAAACTAATAACGAACTACAAAGAAATAGGTACCTATAAGGTAACCTACTTAGTAGCTTCAAAAATTCGTAGCTAACCTAGAAAACTCAGTACCTACCCTGTTTTTGATCCTAAAACATAGGCAGGTACTTCTTATGTATAGGTAGGTACACAGCAGCCTAGTATCTCAAAACACGTCGTTTGATCTTCTTAACCGGTCTCTCCCTGGGTTTTCTAACATTAAGAGCTGTTTTTCTAGTGTGCATCTCGTTTGGAACTGGCGCATAACCACGTTTCTGACCCCCTGGGCCAAAGTTCATCTGCTTCAGCTGATCTCGGTTTGCTATGGACTGGGATGGCTCGTAGCGAGTGTGGTAGTTGTAGAAGTGAAAGTCGCTGGAAGAGAGAACAAGATTTTAATGACAGCCAAGCTTCTCAAAGAATCCGCTAGAGGCTCTGTCTCAAAATCATCGTACAAAATCAGCGACCGCTGCTGGTGCGCTAGGCACTACATCGAGCATTAGTCCATGACAAGAACTCTTACTGGCTCTAATCTCGTGATGATGGGTCCTTGTTAGTAGGTACATTAGTACCTACATACCTACTTATTCTGGTGTGCAGTATGGTAAGTTTTAGTAGAAAGAGTTTTTACTGTGGATACTGCATATCTCCAAGTCCAAAAAGCCAAAATCTAAAATTAAACATAATTATTACAGATACTAAATAACTAAATAAACGATTCATTCCAAAAATCAAGTTTGTCTGTTTTTTTGTTCGCGGATCACGCCTTAACTTACTGGACCAATTTCAATGAAACTTATACCATTCAGAAGCCCTTTCTCCGGATTGTAACTTATGCTATATTGTATTAAAATCAATGACGTGGATTCTTACTATACAGCTTGAACTCTCTAAACCAAAAGTAGCCATTTGCTACGAGGTTCATCGTAAGGTGGCTGGTGATATTTTAGTGAAAAGTTTCGCACGCGTACGAAGTCGCGGGTATCAGCTAGTCTTACCATAAATATATGTAGGTACCTACCTAGGTAGCTGCTATTACAGAATGTTAAAACTTACTCAGCATTGGGAAACTGGAACGGTGTTCTTTGCCTGCCCTCCAGCTGTCTGAGGAACTCCTTCCAGCTGCAGCGAAGCGCATCGTTCGTCTTCAGGCTATAATGCTTCATCCGCGTGAAGTCGAATGTCTTCTTCTCGAAGAGCGGCAGCACATTGGATTCGGTGGTGAAGGATCTTATGGTATCTGCAATAAGTTAAAAAGGCATCGGTGGTGAAGGGGTTTCTGCTCAGAGGGGTTCCTACAAGTTTGACAGTCAAAAGTGCCCGAATACAATCTTCTATTGATTGCAATGCACGAACCGCTAAGCATTGCAGTCGTAAAGACGATTTTACTTAGTCCTCAGCTGAGGCCTAAGTACAATCCTCAACTTGAACGCTTCAGACCAAGACTACCGCAGAAGACTGCTCGTGTAAGCCCCCCGTTCGTTACTTGCCGGTACCATTTACCAGGATCTATAGAAATGTCCAGTATCTTCTTCTTGACTCGATCGCAGGCCGGATATCTAGAAGTCGAAGAAGCCATCCTATCCATTTCTCAAAGAAATAAAGGTATAAAAATTTCAAAAATAAATCGTTAGAAAAATGTTGAAAATATTTCTGAAAATGAATCAAAGACAATTTGGTTTTTGACAATAATTCTTCTTGGTTTGTCTCATGACTATCTGAGTTTTTGAATCTATGAGCAATCCATTGTTTGACAAAGTGTCACTTCTAAAGAAGACTTTTACTTTGCATTTTTGACACTTGTCAAAAAATAAACCAAAAAAAGCACACAAAACAGAAAAGAACAATAATTGTTCAATAAAAATATTCTATACTTAAGATAAAAATAAAAATGACTACGGAATATCCCCAATGTGACCACATTAAACGTCCAACGCCAGGAATTGAAATAACTAACGGTTAGTTAACTTTAAGGTTACACTAGTCGCCCACCTTTCCATACAAACGTGGAAGGGAAACTACTCCACTGTTTGACGCTGACCAACCAAAACTAAGGCCGGTTTCAGAGCTCGACCGACCGTCGGTGCGTACGTGTCGCGCTTGTCATTTGTATGGAAATTCACGCGCGTACCGTCAGCGTAGCTGTGTACGCATTCATAGACTTGCAATGAAATAGCTACGCCGACGTTCGGTCAGCACTGACTGTCGGTCGAGCACTGTTTACAGCCTAAGGATTATATCAATTTATCTCGTCATAATCTATGTCTGGGCCTCAATCGCGCTAAGTTGTAACTGCTCAGCCGCTTCTGTTACTGCTCCGTTATGGCCGATTTTCACAGATATCGTATTGCCTTAATTTTCTGACCGTAATTGATCCGTCAGACGCTCGTTGCTTCTACTCTAAACATGTCGGAATAACGTTTGAACAACGTGCTTGAAAAAGTACATCGAGAGGTACTTTTTGTGAACGTTGTTGCTACGTTACAGTGTTTTGGAGTGTTTTTGAGTGTCATTACCTACAAGATAATTTAGTTACAAAATGAATTACCTAGATTTTTTAGAGAATGCACACAACTATGATGTAGCGGTTGCGAGGGCCGAAAACAAAAAAGCCAACTTGGATCTGAGACGCCAGTGTAGACAATTAGGAGACCGTCAGTTTGTAAAAAAATACAGACTCTCAAAAGACGTGACCAAAGAGCTCATCGAAGAGCTAACACCTCACCTACCACCCACTCTGCGCTCAGATTCTTTGGACGTGGAAACAAAAGTAAGTAACCTATGTTTTAGAATAAAATATATTATGTAAATACCTATGGTAGGTAGGTGTCTCTACAATGGTAAGTAGGTATCACATAGTTCAACCTTTGTTTTAGGTTTTAATTGCATTGGAATTTTATGCCAGTGGATCCTACCAAACCATTGTGGGAGGCAGTGCAAGACATTCAGCATGTCAAGCCAGTGTCTCAAAATCCATCCAGCAGGTGACACTGGCTTTGAATAAACATGAAATCATGAGCAAATATGTGGCATTCCCATTCCAACGAAGGGAGAGGGAATTAGTTAAGCAAGGGTAATTAGTTGATATCAACCTTGCAGTATTTAGGTAGGTAGGTACCTACCTATATAAAAAGTTTTTGCATAATTATTATGTACCTCCGATCATACAATGAATCCTAACAGAGTAGGGAGGTGTAAATTTTACCATAAATCCACCATTGTTTCTAATATGTAACAAAACCAATTTATAAGTAGGTATGTCACCAAACACGAACCCCTTTTTTAAAAGGTTTTCACTTTTATTTAAAACATTATACCTAAATGAATATTACTTTTAGGTTTTACAGTAAATTCAAAATGCCAGCGCTGGGTTGCATCGATGGAACCCATGTTGCAATCGTGTGCCCGGATGAACATGAGGAGAGGTTTTACAACCGAAAAAAATACCATTCTTTGAATGTTCTTATAGTAAGTTTGTCTGTACCTAAAATTGTTTTACTATCTATATTGGTTGGACATAGAAACTTAACTAAATATTTTTTTATTCCAGATGTGTGACTCGAATTTAAATATTCTTTGTGTGGACCCAAGTTATCCAGGATCCACACATGACAGTATGGTATGGGCGAACCATCCCCTAAATGGGTATATACAAAGACAGCACACTATCAATGATGAAGATTTGTATCTTTTAGGTAGGTAGATGAAGCTTATTTATTTTTTCTTGGGTATTAAACTAGTTTTGTTTCTAGCTTATGGGTTCTTAAAACCGACAATCTTTTTGATTAACTTCCATTTCTTATTTCAGGTGATTCAGGGTACCCTCTAAGGTGTACCCTAATGACACCAATTACAGACCCACTACCTAACACACCAGAGGGGCTTTACCAAGGCCTGCATTTAACTGCCAGGAGTTCTGTTGAAAGGTGCATAGGTGTCTTAAAAGCTCGGTTTAGGTATGTCTGTGTAATGTTTTGAATGACATACCTACAAACAATTTTTAATTATAAGAAATTATGAAAGTGAAACTTTTTTGCTTTTGCAGGTGCCTTTTAGTTGACCGAAAACTGCATTACTCCCCGGTCACAGCGGCCAAAATCGTTAATGCTTGCTGCGTGCTGCATAATATAGCTCATAGAGCGCATCTACCCTTCACGCCGCTGACAGCAGAAGAGGCAGCTCGCGAACGCAGCCTGACAGAAGGCGCCAGCATTCACAATGCCAACAACATAGGTCGCGGAGTACGTGCTCTCACTGAGCTGCAGCTTGGACGCGCGCGGCAACGTGCTCTTATTGAGCGTTTATGGGCGGACAGAAATATTAATTAACTAGCTGATACCCGTGACTTCGTACTCGTGCGAAACTTTCCACCATCTGTCAACCAGCTTACGATGAACCTCGTAGCAAATGGCTGCTTTTGGTAGAGTTCAAGCTGTACTGTACAGTAGGTATCTAAGAATCCAAGTCTTTGATTTCAATAAAATATAACCTGTTTCAATATCCAGAAAAAAGGCTTCTGAATAGTATGTTTCATCGAAATTGGTTCAGTAGTTTAGGCTTCTTTACAGTTTTATAATAAACTAGCAGTCTCCCGCGGCGTTGCTCGCGTTCTGACCCTTTAGAATGTGACTTTTCAAAATTCCTTTCTTAGTGCACCCCTACACTATTTAAGGATACTACCCTCCAAATGTCATACCTCTAGGACTTATGGTTTAGGCTGTGCGTTGATTCTATGTCAGCTTCAAAAGAGTTTTATATATATTGATAAATAAAATCTTGCTTTATATAGTATAATAAAAAGTTCTACAATAAATGTTTGTTATTTCTTACAAATGGATGATTATGCTCGCGTCCGCAGGAGTTACCTTTCACAACCCTGTACGTGTCCCCTGGGTGGTGCTAAGCGAGCTCAAACACTGACTGACATTTCTTACAATAGTAGGTAAATATAGATATAGATAGATAAAAACATTCAAAAAATTAAATCATAATAGGTCATGGTTTATTTATAAAAATAACAAGATTAAACATTATAAAACTTAACACTAATAAGTATCAACTCTGTTCTTATAATAGTATTTTTCTAATAACTTAAGCTACAGGCGGCATTTACTTTACCTATGTACTTTTATGATAAAAATTTGACTTGGAACTTCTTATATGTATTATGATTCATAATCTAAACATGACCTCGCTAGGGCACAGCCTTCTAGGTTCTTTAATCGTTAAGGTTAGTTACATGATACAAGATTTTGCCGAAGTAAAAGGCTAATAGAAACATAACAGTCTTACATAAGTAATGATAAGCATTCTTTATAACATTCAAAATATTTCAGTCAAAATTAAAAATCAGTTTTTAAAAATATATACTGTATACACCCCAAACCGTAAAAAAAAAGTACCTATTCATTTAAAAAATACAAGCTAAAAATACTTTCCATGCGAAAGTTTAGAAGCTTGTATTTTTTAAATAAATATTTTTTTTACGTTTTGGGGTGTATACAGACATAGATTATGACGAGATAAATTGATATAATTCTTAGTTTTGGTTGGTCAGCGTCAAACAGTGGAGTAGTTACCCTTCCACGTTTGTATAGAAAGGTGGGCGACTTTAAGGTTACACTATAGTGTAACCTTAAAGTGCCCACCTGAGTGCAGTTACCATTGCCTCTCAGAATGGCTCTGAGCATTGCCTATGGACGCTTGCAACACCAGAGCCCCAGAGGTCTAAAGTTTAAGTTTTAAGCCATGATGGAGGCCTTAAGGTGGCCTAAAAACTCCGTCACCAGAGTTGGCCACTAACTCATACGAGCTTGTTTGCTTATCTTTCTTTGGCTAACACTGAAGAACAATGCATGACCTCACAGAACACGTCCACCCAGGAAAAGCCACCGCCACAGATTTAGACTGGCTAATTACCTATGTATACAAATTGCATAGAACGACCTATCTACCATTTTTACACATGAAATGAAGCTATAATTATATTGTTTGCGAGAACTACTTGGTCCCTAATACTTAGTATAGTATTATTACTTAGTATAGTAGGTAATGTAGGCTACATTACCTACCATAATCTGCAGCCTGAGGTAGGTACTTTTATTTCCAGAGATCGCGGAAGCAATAGGCAGAGAATACAGAACTCTGCCGGTCTTCGAAAAGGGCCTTCACGAGATCACTTACAAAAAATATTACTCCATAGAAAGCAACGAATTTCTTAAATGTCGATGGGCTGAATACAAGAAAAACATTGAAAATAGAGTTTCTGCACCAGTTTTTTTTCTAAATATCAGGTAGGTATACCTAAGTGAACGTTCATGAACCGGAAAGCGTAGAACGGGCATCTAATGAACCAACGAGATTTAAAAATATCAAAATCGGTCTTTCTGGAAATGCATAGATTTTAATGCGGTTTTTAGTGAAAAAGCTGATGGATTGCGATGGTTCTTAACTATATTTGATGGAAATTGGTGCAGCCGTTTCCAAGTTGTGAGGATACGTATTTATTTATCAGCTCTTCACTGTAGTTAGGTACCACAATTTGGAAAATATTAAGCATACCTACCTATAATGGCAGCTTGAAATATTTCGCTTATGTCAAAGCATTCAGATTTGACAAGGAGTTCATACCTCAGGGTCTGATGATGATCATACAATGAAAATGATCTATTGGTGGATGTAGGATGTCTTCATTTTCTAAAATATACTTCTTTCAGAAACTACCACTTCTACAACTGCCGTAACAGACTGATACCTTCAGAAAGCATCTTCTTGAAGAACGACTTCCGCATGAAGCTGAAGCCAGGTCCAGGAGTGGACTTCCGCGGCCAGATTCCAATCCCCAACGAATTGTTTATGAAGAGAGGCACGCAGAAACCGAAGGGCAGGAGGTCTAGACCTGTTATTATAACTGACGAAGAGAAGAAAGAGGACTCACAGTCTCTTGAAAACCAAACTTAAGTGTGAATCGGGTGTAAAGATTACTTCTTCTTCTTCTAATCTTCAGTTAAGACGACGGGTAAAGTCAGACAATCCTCTCGCTCGCACATTTCAACATTTTTGAAGATATTATACCTACCTATAACTACCAATTTTAGTGCACCGGGTTTTTGGCTAGAAAACTTGTTTGGATCAATGTGATATTTTTACTGCACCTTTGCATTGTTATTCTCTCGACCCTAAAGCTCTGCAATTTCACATAACTACATTTAGTTATATTATTATTATATCTTCAAAAATGTTGAAATGTGCGAGCGAGAAGGATGTATGTTATTACCCGTCGCACTAATAGTTCCATAGGAAAACTTGTTCATATTGATACTTTAACCCTTCAATCCCTCAGTTTTCTAAACATAAACACTATGCAACGTAGGTACAAGATACGTTTATTCGCATAAATAAGTGTTAACAATTAGGTACCTACTTTAGTAAAAGCATAAGTTGTGTCTTCTATTATAGAAGACACAACTTATGCTTTTCGGATATCGCAAAACTTAATAAAAGTAAAATTAACATTAACCTACCTACTAAAGTAAGTAGGTACCTACTTAACTATAGGGAGGTTTGTTATGCACCTTAGGTGAGGTACCTATACGTAGGTAGGTACTTGTACCTGCTAGCAGGTACTAGTTATGAAGGAACGGTCAACCTATAATGGTTTTGCAACCCAGAGGTTTACTTAGACATTAGACAAAATAATTTGTAAAGGTTTTTTTAAGTGATTTTTGTTTTAGATCATTATTTTAAGTTATTTAGAGCGATTTAGCAAATATAGATTACGTACGTATTACCAGTTTTCATCTTTAAATTTTCCTGAAGCCAGCTATTAGGATATATTAATGTTCCGTGGTACGGTACCTACTGTGTGGTGGCTGACAACTCAAGTGCAAAACCAAGTTAACTACTTCCTGTTTTTATAACTACCTACAAGAAAAACAATAAAAAATAGATTGATAATTTTAATTACATAATATACGAAAAAATAAAACAAAATTAACAGCCTAATTTACACGTCTTTTTGACTCCAAAAAGATGGCTACATTGCTAAAGATGAATTGAATTGACTCCTTAGTCTATTAGTGAAGTAAACAGCTATTCTAGATTCTAGATTATTTAAGTGTCCTAATTAAAATTCTTTTGTACATTTAAATGAATAGTACATGACTCTTAAATTACTACAAGTACCTCTACCTATTATACTTGAAAAATTATCAGAGGTTCCAAAATTTCGAGTTCAAAGTGGCTAAAACAAACGAAGAAAAATAAAAATGGCTGCCATAAAATGCAACAATTATGGCGTCTTTACACTCGACAATTAGCTTGACAATTCCACTGGCTCATAAAACTTTGCTCTAGTGTTACTTACCAGTCACGTAATTTAACACTAGGCTGATCAGAAAAAAGTATCACATTGCCATGCGTATTAGGTTAGGTTAATAAAGCCTAGAATGTAGATAGGAATTATAGTATTAAAAAAAAAACATTTTTATATAAAATTATGGCCACCATTTTCATGAAAACATAGACCTCTGTTTTATGTAATTTACTTAATGACAAAACTACGAGTATAATTAAATAAAGAACAAAATCTTATGTACTACGTGTTATATTTAGATGTCCATGCCCATCAGCTTCTTGTCAAAGATGAACTCTCCCAAAGATGAGTGGCGATCCATCATCTTCTTCAGTGTTGAAGCCTTGCCGGCGAGGTCGCGTTGTCCCTTGTATTGCTCCTCAAGGAACTCTCCGGTCAGGTAGTCAACAAGCTGTAGACAAAGTTCATAGTCAGATTGGCTGCCTGGATAAAATGTTCATGTCATCATAATTATCATCTCAGTTGTGCCGTTTCTCCTAAACATAGACCTCATGCAAAGTGCCAAAATAAGCTAGTTGGTGGTTAAATATTCTACTTGATGTTGCCTCTATAAAAAATGCATTACCGAACTCAATCTGCGTTCATCATCGCTTTGAAAGAGTCTCAACTAAACGTATTTGAGTTTGCACGTTAGTCATTTGCCAAAATTACAGCACTGTTTGGCATCAAAATAGGTTCAGTGATAGTATTCAAAAAGTTTGAACTGCTCAGAAAGAACTCTAGCAGCTAAATCTGGCACTGCGGTTGTTTATACTAAGTCATCTGAAGAAATAGAAAGAGGTATTGCTTACATGGTAGTCGTTGAACTCCTGGTCTCCCTCACAGGCGGATATAACTGAGCGGATGCTCTTAGTGACGTCGCTCTCCATGCGCAGCGCATGCTCCAAGGCGTCCACACCGCTCTCCCAGCTTTTACGTTCTGGGGCCTGGAGAATACACATAGCTAGATCTGACAGGTCACAAACTTCAATATCCTACTAATATTATAAACGCGAAAGTTTGTAAGGATGTATGTTTGTTACTCTTTCACGCAAAAACTACTGATCCGATTTGGATGAAACTTGGAATATATATTTTCCGTGACCTGGATTAACACATAGAATACTTTTTATCCCGAAAAATTAACGGGATCCAACGGAACGCGAACGAAGTCGCGGGCGGCAGCTAGCATGCAATAACTTTGTAGTTTTTGCTTAAAATCTTTTTGTTTTTGGCCTCGATAGGTCAAGTGAAATAAAATCTTACACATCCCAAGTTAAGGTTTATCTTACCCTGATGGTGATGAGTGAGGACACATCGGTGGTAAGCTCGCCTCTCATCAGCAGGTACTCAATCAGCTTCATGGCATGCTCGCGCTCCTCAGAGCCCGAATCGAAGAACAGCTTAGCGAAGCCTGGCCGGTTTACCTGGAAATGACATCCATAGTTCTTACTGTTGACTTCTTGGTTTTAAAGTTCTTAGTTCACTTCTTTTCTATGATGGGAAATGTTTATCTCATGTGTTCACGTGAACTCTGGATGACGTGTCGTGTTCATCGAAACGACTTTTCAGTTTGTCAATATTTTTAGAACTTCTGAGACCTAACTCTTCAGTCTTTTTTCATAATCCCTGGTTAAGTAGTTTTAGCATAGTTTTAGAGTCTTTGTCAGGCTCTACTCACATGACTGCGAAAATTAAATACAGATTGAATTAGCCATTTCGCTGTGGAACCGTACCTACTCAGTGGCCAATGCGAATAAGGGTCATTTAGGGTGGTTATTACACTCACCCCATCTTTAGAGAAATGTGCGCCCATGGCCAGGTACTGCAGCGAGGCAGCCACCTCCATCTGGATCTGACGGCGCATGTTATCACGGCATGGACGGTGCATGGTTAGCCACTCCTTCGGGATGCTCACGGGGTTCACGTGGCCTGCACATTACACAGTCATGTATTTTTTTTTATATAATACTTTATTGCAAAAAATATAAATTTGTTACAGAGGGTGGACTTAATGCTGAACAACCCAAACGTGTTAGTGAATGTTACGTGAAGAAGAAAATGGAACGAGTTTCCTTCTAGAATTTGATTCCAAGCCACATGTAGGTACTTATTTATGTTATATATATACCTCGTGGTTCAGGTATGGTAGGTATGTTGCATGTTTTGCAACAAAATATGACATAAATTAGTATGTGCCAGAATAAATATTATATAGGTAGGTACCTAATTAAAAGAGACGAAAGCGTAAATAAAATACGTAGGTATAGGTACCTACACTACCTAGGTGATATTTGGCACGCAGCTGCACGCAGGAGATCCAGCATGAGCCCGACAACTACCTACGTCACTAATACTAATCACTATCCTAGCACTGTCCTCGTCTGAACAGACCATTTCCTATTACCGGAAGCATTGGATACCCCGGAAACGAAACAGAGACAATGCAACGCGAAATACTCAAAAGAGGCCCGGTATTATAATGAATAAATAGGTACATACCTATACCTAAGTATTTAAATTATCTAAGTACACAAAACGTGCTTAATTTGGCATCAATTCATTTCATTGTTCGACAAAACAACGGAAGGTCAATGGTCATAGTTCAATGGCGGCAAATATAAAATGGCTGACGAGGACGAGCCGACGACATACAAAATCTACAAAACGCTGATAGCTGCAAGCACAAGAGTATCCTTTTTCTATGGCTTGACGTGACGGTAGGTATTAATGTAGAATAGGGTGGTATTGGCCACAGTATTGGCACAGATTATATAATACTTTGGCAGACTGCCGAAACTCTCGAACTAGACTCGTGCTTTCGAAAAACGAACAATGTATGAACGGGGGTCAGAATCACGTTTCATACAAAACGATATTTTCAGCGTGTAATTTTGGTAGAATGGGAGTCTCGCTTCTTCTTATGTAGGCACTACGTATTACATATTCTCTGGTGTTGGTACATAGATATTCGTAGTAGTTGTAGGGATTCTACAGTTCCTATTTGCTACTACTACTAAATAACTCTTGTTAGTCAGCCTCATTATTCTGAACTCATTTTTGTAAGTCTAAATTTTGAATTTAGAATTCTAAAAAATAAAAAATACGAAAACGATTAGAAACCTTTTTGACCCTCACGCATCCCACGCTAATTTAGGGTGCGGCAGCTGTATGCTTATTATGTTGTCAAATAAATTATAGCACAAATTCATAGCAAAAATGAATTTAGTGCCTACCTATTTAATAATAACTATGTGCAATAATGTGCATGTAGGTATACCGCTATACTTATACATAATAGTTGCAAAAAAAAAATATTGCTATCTCTTCTCTACTAACGGGTAATGTCAAACAAGTGACAGATCAAATTTTAATTCAGCTTTTATACGTGTTGGTAGGTATGTAGGTATATGTACCTACTACTTAGTATTAATTTAGATCAAGAAATTGAACAAATAATGAGATGATTCTTTTCTCATTTTATCATAAAGTCATGCTAGAGCTTGACACACAAACATTACAAAGAAGAAAGGTCACTGGTACCTACTCGTAGATACAATACAACTTATTCTAAGTAGGTAGGTACTTAATCTAATGTTATCAAAGTCTGAAACGTCTTTATCTTGTCAGATAGCATGCACCTTAGCTACGGCACGTACAATTTATCTCGACATGTACCAGAGGTCGTAAGCATTAGGTTAGGTACCTAGTGGTACATACTAGGTACCTATAGCCAACAACATTTCTTTATGAACAACTTTTATAATTTTTCAACCATTTTTTTTTGCATGATTTCCAAGCCTGTAGCCTGGGTTTTGTTATGTTGATTTGCGACAAGCGAGAATCGAAAAACTAGCAGTTTTTATAAGAAGAAAAATCGTTTACCCGTTAGAGGCGCTTATCGGATTTTCATACAAAATATCTCGCAAGTCGCGTCTCGATATGCGTTTATATTTCTTTTTAACGATAGAAACATTTGCATTACTTGAAATTTAGTGACTCAATTTGTCAATGACTTACCTATGTTGGTAACTGGATTTACCTACATCAGATCAATTATTCATTGACAGATGAGTGATATGATAGATGACATGATTAGATAAGATACGAGGCTTCTAACATTATGAATTTGTTGTTGTCAAGCCTAGAAAATTAAATAGTTTTCTCTAAGTAATTTCGTAAGCAGTCGTACTTACGCACCATTTTTTTCCACAAAACAACTACATATTGGCTCCTAAATCTGTTGGTATTCTCTTTTCGTTGCAAGTGACAACGACAGAGCATTTCTAAAGCCGAGAATACAGGGGGCCTAGTTCAAGTTTTGGTGGGCTGGGTGTCGGACGTTTTACACCAGATTGACACACCAAAACTCGTACTAGGCCCCCAGGAAGAATATAAATAAAGAGGGTAGGTACGAAGCTTAGTACCTAACTGTTGATTCTTACTACTACTTATGCTTCTTCTGTACCTACATAGGAAAAAATCGCTTGGTTCGGAGAAGCCACTTTATGCACCTATACTTATGTATAAGTTTTTTTTACCTTTTATTATTCTTGGAGTTTTTTAAGTACCTACTTTGAGTTGCTTAGCGGCTATGTCAGTCTTGTTACCACTGTTACAGCTTACAATGGCACACCTAAGTATCTAAGTTATGTCTTCACAAATAAAACAATGAAAACTAGCTATTAATAAAAACAAAAGATGGTGTGACAGATGATTCGTTTTATCCATTGTCTAACGAATAAATACCTACTTATGTACTAATAATGTGATTCATTATAGATAATTATTATCACAACAATTTAAAACATGTGCTAATACCACAATTCAATTGAATTGGAACACAAATCCAATGGGGCGTTACTTTTTTGATAACTTTAGTAGGTATATTTGATAAATCTACGTCAAGTAATTTAGATTAAGTCAATTTGTAGGTAGGTACTGACTTACGGATTTATTTTATAACTTTGGTTATGTAACTGACTAGACACCCACATTATTGAATTTTTATGACAAAAAAAGCTTTTTCAAGCATGGGGTTTTTTGACTATAGGAGCTTTGTGAAAGTTGCAAGAATAAATAGATTCAATATTTTAAAACATTATAAAAACTTTTTTTACTAAAACTTGCGCAACAAATAAGAAAGGTAAATGAATAAAACCTTAAAACTATCTTCGGTTCTGTTTTTTTTATTGACCTTCAGTTATTTGTACGATAATTAGCTATAGACATGATAACCTAGATATTTCGGTGAACTCTAAACAAGCCGATATGCAACATAAAATTAAGCGTTGGCAACACCAACACACAATATTGGAGAAAAAAAAATTGCTGGTTACCGGTGAGTTAGGTACCTACCTACTTCAGTTTGATTTCATTCAATAATCTTCAAGACATTCAATAGGTACTTAGGTAAGTATTTATTTTGTTTCATGGTTGTAAGTAACCTGTATTGATTCATGATTGTTATTGCACCATATTATTTTAAATGAGATATCTTTCATGATTGTGCCATACCTCAAAGTCAAAGTCAAAAATCTTTTATTCAATAAAATCATTACGTTCTGTATGATTAGGTATGATTACATTTTTTTTATTGGATGAGTTGGAGCTAGTTCGTCCCAAGCTTGTTTGTCTTCTAAATAATCAGATATTTTATAGTATGCTTTTAAAAGAAGTCTCTGTTTTATTACGTTTTTGAACTTGCCAATCGACAACTGAGACACATCACTTGGGATTTTGTTAAAGAAGCGTACACATTGCCCTTTGAAAGATTTACAAATTTTTGTGAGCCTAGTGGTGGGAACAGCGAGTTTGTCTTTATTTCTAGTGTTAACATTATGATTATCACTTTTTTTATTGAATAGATTGATATTTTTTTGAACATACAATAAGTTTTCATAGATGTACTGGCAAGGTACTGTCATTATATTTATTTCCTTAAACTTATTTCTTAGTGATTCTCTGGGACCCATGTTATAAATTGCACGAATAGCCCTCTTCTGCAACACAAATATGGTGTTTATGTCTGCAGCACTCCCCCACAACAAAATGCCGTACGACATAATGCTATGAAAGTAGCTGAAATAGACTAGTCTTGCGGTTTCCACATCTGTAAGGAAGCGGATCTTCTTGACTGCATATGCTGCAGAAGTCTTTTCGACAATTTATCTATGTGTGGCTACAGCTGCTATCATAATTTAGCATGTATGTGCTAAAATTCATGTAGGTTTGCTCATACCATTGTCATAATATAATTTACATAAGTTAGAAAAGTATAATAATTTTCCTATGAATGTAACAATGAGTTAATTGGTTTGGTTATTATAACTCTTTTCTGTATGTAACATAGGTAGGTAGGTAGGTATTTGGGTAAAATAACAGTTAAATAAGTACACCGGTAGCGCGCCTAATTACTTACAAATTTAGTACAAATACTTGTACCTAGGTCTTTTTCTATGACTAAATTGTGACACTTACCAATAGGGAAATAAGAGATTTTCCCTAAATAAGTGTTACAACTTGGCCTTAACTTAGAGAAAGAGGCAATTGAAAACTTACTCACCCTGTTCGGGTAGGTATCGAAAAAAATTTGGTTTTGTGCAATCAGATGTTCTAATGTAGGTAAGTACTACTTCAAAGTATACAATTTTATCAGTAGCAAAAATAGTAGCTAAATATACCTACAGGTATCTTACGTATAATTATTTTTTAAAACCAGTTAACCTAATACCTATGTAGGTACTGCAGGGTTTTGTTTATTTCAAATCAAGATAAAAGATGGCTGCCGGTCCACTCTATAATCAGCTGTTGTTGTTGACAAAAATGTCTTTGTCTAAGTAAAAAGGGATGAACATGGTTCTAGAACAACTCCTTTGTTTGTAAAATATAAAAAAAGTAAAAAAAAAGAGTATAGGTTGAAGTCAAAACTTAAAATTACATTTTCTAATACATGTGGAAGTTTTTTTACCATTGCACTCTATTTTAACGAGCGTCTAGTGCTCAATATTCTCTACTACGCATAAATAGTTTTACAAAAAACAGTAGAAATGAAAAAGTATAGCTAGTTTCTGCAAAAAACTTACATTGTGTTGCGGAAGCGGGAGCGTAGGCAGCTACGAAGCAGGCGAGGGCAATTAGGATCACCTTCATGTTTAATTCTACAAAAATCACAGATACTTTGACGATTATTTGCGTAATTTATCTCGTGAACAGCTAGCAGTACTTCCGAAAGTCAGGCCTTTACACACACTGGTGCAGAAGGCAAGACTTATCAACAACGGAATTGAAAAAGACGAACTATACGCGAGAATGACTCTGGTTATTAGAACTACGCAGCGATAACACAACCATCTCTTTGACAAGTGACTCAGTTGAAACAGCGTGAGTGAGAGAGACGGCAATAAGTGTTGTGCACGACAAAAAGTCCCCGGCGAGGTTTTGTGTTTCCAGATTGCTTGTGGAATGTTCCAAAGGGGTTTTTTACGCTTTTGACCCTCTGATATACGGCTCTTCGTGACCTTTTTGCATTCTAAGCACTGTTTTACAAGCAGTTTTAGATAGGGATCAGCTAAAAACATCGAAAGAAAGCAAAATAACGAAGAAGGAAAACATTGTTGGAACTAAAAACCTCCACATTTTTGACGACGCCATTTCAAGGGTCGAGTAGCGGAGAGTTCTGCAAAGGGAGGCGAAGTAGACAATGGTGCCAGCTATCAAACATACCCTACAAATAGGGAAACTAGAAACTCAGTTGTTTAATGCGATTCATTATTCCATTACGTGCAGATAGATAAGAAGAAAAAAGGGTTAATAAGAATAAAATTAAATGTAAAACAAATTGTAAAATAATAAGAATCATCTATAGTAAAACTGTCTAAAAGAGATCTTATAATGGGAAAAAATATTAACAGTCTACCAATTTCGTGCGTAGGTACGAATAAGAGTATGTATGTATAAATTAAAAAGGTACATAATAGAAAGAAGCCAGCAAGTAAATTTAGAATTTTTTGTAATTTTATCTAAGTACCTACCTATTTATTTACAAGCACATAGGTACTATATCATTTTCATATATATTTCATACTTACCGTTTGAAAAACTAAATGCGTACCTAACCTACCTACCTTCTTAGGTAACTAAATTTTAATAAATGAACTCTGATTTCTACCTACCTATTTAGTATTTACAAGTGTTAGCAATATAAAAATCTAAGATTGTCAGATTTATGACATAAAAGACTAGTTGGCATTTACAACATTTTTAGGGTATATTTTTCTTCCGCAGCTGGCATCCCCAGCAAACAACTGCTAACTTCACGTGAACCACGTGACGTGTTATTTCGATTAGTTTACTTGAGATTGCTGCCAATTGCGACGTGAGTGAATAAATAAATCATATTCTTTTGTCTCCATTGAGGAGCGCTATCAGTTTTTACGCTATTCTTTGTGTTGGAAGTCGCCTTCTGCGCCAGTGTGTGTAAAGGCAGCATTTCCGGCAGTTCTCGAATTCTGCGCCTGTGATTCCATTTTCGATTTCAATTTTTAGTTGTCGCACTATTATTAGGTGAGTGAATTCTTTTATCAAATCAAAATGTTAACAATATTTGTGACTTCCGGATTTAGTTTTACTTTCTTTTATCTTTTAGGCAGTTTATATTTGATGAAAATTTAAAATAAAAAAAATTATGACGTATTAGTATTTAACGTAGGTACCTACCTAAGTGGGTTAGAAAAAAATAAATTCTACCTACCTACAAATAAATAGTGTTGAGGAAAGACTATTTGATATACCTAAGTAGGTACCCTAAATGTTTGAAGGATCATCTACCTTCCCACTTATGGACCAAACACTACTATTTGATATATGTAGGTAGGTAGTACCTACCTAACTTACCCGTTAAAATTTGGAGGACATTATTTAACCCACTTAAAAAAAAAATACCTACCTATACCTATTACCTACTGTGCTACGTTACTACATTAACTAGGTGCCTAGAAATGTATACCACAGAATATTAGTACTTACTTACTAGTGGTTTGCACGGGTTAGAATGTTATTGTTTGACCCTATAATGGCTTGCCCCCGATGTAGATTTCTAAATAGTATGTAGGTATGCGCTAAGTAAATAGGTAGGTAGGTAGGTAGGTAGGTAGGTACATTGTTATTTGTTATCATCGTCGTCAATGACAACTTTTATTTTGTAGATATTCTATGTAAGCTTTATCACCCAATAGATAACTTTGTATTGGTGATTAAAACGAATTAAACCTATCTATTAGTTGTATTGATTTAATAATAGGCTTAGGATGTAATCAAATACTTACTACCTTACTGCCTACGTTATCCAGTTATCATTCATCGTATCTACTTGGGGTACCTACTTACGTACGTACGTACCTACCAACCTGTGTCCTGAGCAGGGTAGATTCAACAAAAATCGTATCTACAGTGTGTAGGTAACAAAAACCCTATCAGACAAATCACACCAACCTGCCTACTTAACTTTCTAAAAATGATACACATTATGTGGGAACCCACCTAACTAACTAATTTCTTTGTGAATAAATTTATTTTTCTATGTGTAAATAAACTAATTGCCTAAAGTCCACTGTTACTCAAACTGTTTTGGTATAACCCCCTTTCGCTCATTAGAATAGAATACAATACAAGTAATTTGTAAAAAGAATGTCCTTATGGAAGACACCTAGACATACACTCCTCTTTCGTTATATTCTGGTTTAGGGTTAGATATTATATAGAAAAAGAAAGTCACGTTCTACGATATGAACAGACCTACCTATAATAGAACTGGTAAAATGACTCCAAATGAGTTACCAATCAAGCTATGTTTCGCAGATTTATTGACTAACTCTTATTCTCTCTCTTACATTTTACTTAATATTATACGAGCCAGACTTTTTTTAAAATATGAAGGCTACAGGAAGGTCAATGTTATCATCCAAAGTTATAAAATTTCTTTGTTTTCGTTTCAGAAACATGAAGGTCGTTGCTTTTGCCGTTGTTTGCCTGCTGGCAGTGTCAGGCGCGTTTGCCGCTGACGCTTGCTACCAAGATGTTTCTCTGGACTGTGGCCAGGCCAACCCTAACAGCTTGGGTAAGCTATTCAAGCTATTCAGCTTGGCTTGGGCGTCTGGAATAAACATAAAAACAAATATAAAAAAATTAAGCTCCATATTCAGAAATAAGCTCAAGTGTGCATCGCGAATAAAGTTGCAGTTTTGACATTTCTGAGTCAAACTCTTAAACATCTGTGTTTGAGTCTCGATTCAGGCTTGAGCCAATTTTCAGGATACCAGCCTTAGTGAACCAAAAATAGCTTCTTTTTAATAATTAACCTTGTGATGGTGAGTACTTACCTATAACTAAAAATGCAGTATTTAACAAAACCTATAGTTATTTTAAGCTATTTCATTATTTATTTATTGAACCAAAGATAAAATAAAATAGTTTTTATATACCTAAGTAGGTAGGTAGTACTTACACACAACTACTCTTTCTACTTAAAATTCTGAAATAAGTTTATTCTAAAGGATATTTTATGTATAGATAAACATGAGACTCACTTATCTTTACAGCTGGGCGTTTTGGTCCTAAAAAATATAAAAAAACTAATTATTATTTTCATTGCATGAAAATACAATGCATGAATTTTTATTTCAAAAGGTTTAATTTTGTTTTCTAATTTTCCTAACGTAATGCAGAATCAGAAGGCAAGGCTGGGAAAAGTTAGGAAACCCTGCTCTATCAATGTCAAATAAATAGATACCTACAACATATTCGGAGAATTTTATCATTTTGAATGTGTCATGTTCATTTACTTCTTTATGTATTCATCTTATCTTATCATCACAGTATTTTTTCTCACAAACAACAACACTATGCCTACCGAATAATGCATAGGTACAATGTCATTGTGTTAATTTATAAATGAAACAGTCATCCGAATTTAAAAACTTTAGTCCGATGTAACAACGCTTTCGCAACTGGTTACGAAAATTAGTTGCGAAAGCGGCCGGCAGGAGCAACATAATATAAAGAAATAAAATATTATGAATAGATACCTACAACAGGTATACAACAATCATTACAACAATCATTCAGACTGAGTTACCTAATCTTCCTTTATAAGTTGGTTAACGTTAAAATGCACGCGTATACCTACTTTTTATTTACATCATTGTATCTGAATTTTTAGGGGGGGATTAATTTTGTGCGTCTTTCGAACCCTAGGCCTAATAACTTTTTTCTTTCCAGCTCTGCCTCGTTGTAACGCAGTCTACGGCGAATACGGTCGTCATGGTAACGTGGCCGCAGAGATGCAAGCCTACGCTAACCTACACCTAGAACGTTCCTACGAATACCTCCTGTCTTCTGCCTACTTCAACAACTACCAGACGAACCGCGATGGCTTTAGCAAAATGTTCAAGAAGCTGTCCGATGATGCGTGGGGCAAGACTATTGAGATTATCAAGCATATTACGATGAGGGGTAAGGGTTTACACCATAATTTTTTGAGATATTTGTGATGTTCTGAGTTGAAACATAGCTTTATTTGATCATCTCTTTGATTTCTCTTGATATACATACAAAAGTTACTGATGCTGGAATTACAATTATGAACTTGTCGGTAAGAAAAAACCAAGCCGTAAGTTTCTTGCCTGCCTTTCTAGCCAAGTTGATGTCTTGTCATTCAGAAATGTCATCAATTTTGATAAAGGCTTTGCCAATTAGAACGCGTACCGTACATACGCCGCGTTTTCTATTCTCTAGCGTTTGTAAATGTCAGCGTGGCTACGGAGGTTGGTATTGCAAGCGTCATTGTATTGTACTCCGGATCACTTAGCAGGGAGGTCCAAAGCGAAAAAGTTTGACAGTCACAGCCCTAACAGTATAACATATCCGAGTTACACTGCACCGTGGCGTTGCAACGTTCTACAGTCGACCTGTGGTTGCTGCGCAGTTTATCTCTACGCCATTTGTTTGTTCCATCCTTTATTGGCATACAAAAACTAATAACCATGTTAATCGGTCATAAGTGTGAGGCTTGGTTGTAAAAAAGCAAAATTCTCCAGGTGGAGAAATGGACTTCGCCCAGCGCTCAACACAGAAGCCTACAGAACGCAAGAACTACACCGTAGAACTGCATGAGCTGGAATCCCTCGCCAAGGCTCTGGACACGCAGAAGGAGCTCGCTGAACGCGCCTTCTACATCCACCGGGAAGCCACCAGGAACAGCCAACATCTGCATGACCCTGAGGTGAGATGACAAACCCTAGCAAGCAAGCTCGTATGAGTCAGTGGCCAACTCTGGTGATGGAGTTTTTAGGCCGCCTTATGGCTTCAGTCTTTCATTGCAAAACAGCAGAATCGCGTCAAAACGGCATGACCGGAAAGCAATTGAAACAAAAAACTTACGAGTGTTTTATTCTGAAAGTTACTTTATCCTAGTTTATAGATATTTAAAAAAAATTAGGTGGTAACATAATTAGATGACTACTAGCGACCCGCCCCGGCTTTGCACGGGTGCAATGCAGTGATGATGATGATGTATTATACATATAAACCTTCCTCTTGAATCACTCTATCTATTAAAAAAAATTGCATCAAAATCCGTTGTGTAGTTTTAAAGATCTAAGCATACATACATACAGACAGACGCGGGAAGCGACTTTGCTTTATACTATGTAGTGATGACTGTTCATTAATGTTATTTATGTAGGCAGTTAGTTATATACATTTTTAGACTGCTAGAGCCGGGACCGACAGTTTAACGTGCGCTCCGAAGCACGGAAGCGCTCAGATGCAATTGCCACTAACGGTCACCCATCCGAATAGTGACCGCGCCGAAAGTCGAGTAACGATTTCTTTATCAGAATACAGGCCCAATGTGAAATGTATTTTTTTTCCAGGTTGCTCAATACCTGGAAGAGGAGTTCATTGAAGACCAGGCTAAAACGATCCGCCAACTCGCCGGTCACACTTCAGACCTCAAGAAGTTCATCACAGCCAACAATGGACAGGACCTGTCCCTTGCACTGTACATGTTTGACGAATACCTGCAGAAGACTCTTTAAATAATTCACAAATATCTCTTATTAAATACAAAATATATCTTAAATACTCCAACTAAAAGCTAAAAAAAATTCTCAAATATCTACGCCATTTTAGTATTTGCTACCATTTTACACTTAAAAAAACATAAATACTCCAGTATTTGCTACCATTTTAGTAACAGTTATTTTAGAATGGCAACATTAAAAAAATCTTATTCAATCTTGATTTATATCTGAGGTTAGGTCTCGAGTTAGACCTTGGACTTTAGTTTATCTATTAAACTTTAAATTCATACATATTTTAAACCCATTTTTATTAACGTCGAGAACTTACTTACCTTGATTCTGAGGTGTCGATTTTTTCTCTCGAGTTTTCAGACGTTTTCAGTAGATGTGCTATCAAAAAATAAATACTTTGATAATAAAAATGAGCCCTAATAAGTATTACCTACATTAAAACTAACTTTCGATACTTAGATATGGCTTAGCCTCAAACTGGGGAAGAGTTGGCAACATAATGTAAAATCAGATGGTAACATGCAACGAGCATCGCAGAAAAGTAAAATGTTGAATTTTAATCAAAATTTCTCCACTTTTTTCATAAGAAATAAATACTTAGGTAGTAACATTTTTGAAAAAAAAAAATTGTTACGCATGTACAAAATTAGGCTGTTTTCATGTGATTATTTCAATTATTTTAAGTAATAAATACGAATATATTGTTAGTAAGTACCTAATTTAGTAATCAGTAGTGTTATTTTTCAGTTATTTTCAAATAAAAATTAATAATTATGTAAGTAATTCTAATTGGTATTTTAGTTGCCACTTTCCCGTCCCACCAGTTTTCATGTTTGTTTATCACGCTGAAAGTGCTGGTGCAATTTGGATGAAACTTAGAATATAAATAGTTACCTGTATTATTAGGTAGGCAACACATAGGCTACTTTTAATCCGAAAAAAAAAAAACAGAATCAATAGGGACGCGGATGAAGTCGCGGGCGGAAGCTAGTTAGCATTAACAATGGCCTTTGCCTCTTCCAATAATTACCATACCAATACGAGACATATACCTAAACCTTTGTGTAGTGTTTGCATCTATTCAGTAGATGCGTTACCCTGTCTCGCTTGCACGAGTGGTTAGGTAACTGTCATGTGTCAAACTCCCGACCTGTCAATGTCTCCCGACGTGAGGGCGGGAGACATTGGGGTCGGAGAGTTAGCCGACATATACGGTCATGGACGGAGGACAGTGGAAGACCAGCTCGGTGTACCAGTGAGCCAGGGATACAAAGTATAGTATTTTACACTTCGTAATACTGAGGAGGTATGCAAAGCTCTGTTTTCGGCCCGAAAAAAAAACAAAAAAATATTCAAAACTCTTTAGTCTAGTATTTATTTGATAGTGTATGTGTTAGTGCCGTAGCCCCACTCCTGCATCTTAGAGTCGACCCAGGGCCTGAATGCAGCGACGTGCGTGTACACTGATGGGACATCCTTCATGCCGCAGCCAATGCCCCACGCTACTAGCCCTGATAGCTTGTAGCGGTCGTTGCCTATTGGACACGCTAGGGGGGCGCCACCGTCACCCTGGAAATAAAAATACAGTTTAGAAAAAGGTGAGGTTATCCAAGAAGTTTAGGACGAAAACGTCTAAACGGGCAATGGGCGCGAGCAAGCGAGCAAGGCGCGAGCGCCTGAACGGGCTGAACGTATAGATTTTGATAGTTTTCTTTCACAGAGATGAATAATAACTAAATTATCATAATTTTTTTACAGTTCCCTAGTAAATAATAAGCCCTATCTTTTGATATAACTTTGACATGATTTCAAGAAGAAACATCGTAGTATGAACCGTATGAAATATCGATTTAGTGTCTTCTTTACGATTTTTTTTTATCGTTTAAATTATTATTATTCACGTTTCTATCTTTTCAAAGCTCTAGGATATATGTTCAATTTTAATAAAATATTTTTTTTCGTGCAACTTTTGCACTTCAGCAGAGATACAGTTGTTAAAAAACCTAAAAGTTTCGGATAAACCCGCCTTAAACTGTCAGTCCCGGCTCTACGCAGAACTCCGTCACCAAAGTTGGCCACTAACTCATACGAGCTTGCTTGCTATGAGTCGCTTTTACCTATAGGTCGCTTCGCTCACCTGACAGGTGTCCTGTCCCTCCTCGCCTCCCGCGCATACAAAGCTGGGGTGCAACTTGAAGTGTCGCCCGAGACGGGTCCTCTGCAGCAGAGACTGACAGCGCGCGTTATCCACCATATCCTGTTCCACCTTCTTTAGGATTACTGCATAGCGGCCTTGGAGACCTTGAACAAAAAGTAAGTACCTATTGATTTTTCTAAAGATAATTTTGTTTGCATAAGATACGACAGTTTCCTGAAAAAAAATTATAGGTATGATGTTTTTCAAAGTTCAACTTGTTGAAAACTGCCAAATAATAATATAAACTAATGTGATTCACTGTGGTTATTTTAACTAGCAAGCAAGCTTGTATGAGCTAGTGGCCAACTCTGGTGACAGAGTTTTTAGGCCGCCTTAAGGCCTCCGTCGTGGCTTAACGACTGCTAGAGCCGGGACCGACAGTTTAACGTGCCCTCCGAAGCACGGAAGCGCTCAGATGTAAATGCCACTAATGGTCATTTTAACTGTTAACAGTTTATGTATTATAAGTATGTATTTACAAATAAAAAAAGTATTATGTATTCTATCAGCCGTCTAGTACCCATAGTACAAGCTTTGCTTAGTTTGGGACTATAAGGCGTTGTGTTAAATGTCCGTGAATATTTTTTTGACTAACCAAAGGTGTCCTTCCCCCATCCATTGGCCACACATCGTTTACTGTTGTCAAAGTTTTCGTTGTAATCAGGCAGACATAGCATGTTGATGTGTTCAGCCAATTGCAGCGGTTCTTCGAGGCGTAGGAGTGCGATGTCATTCCTCAAACTCTTGGGCTTGAATTCTGGAATTGAATAGAATTCAGAATGAAGAGATAAAATACTTACATAAATGTGCTGTAACTTGTTTGAATCAATGAACCTTGTGCAATATTGCACACAACATGTTTGCGTTTTTTCATAAATAATTTCAGTGATTTTTATCTTCAGAAATGTTGCAGCGTAACCCGAAATAAGCGAGCGAAAATTTGTTTGACGCTTGTCAGAGTTTTACCGTTATGGAAGTAGACTTCTAGGACCGTCCTCTCTTGGAAGTCGTAGATTTCTTTGATGGTTTGCGTGTCCCATTCGCCTGCTCTGATCCTTAGTTCGCTGGGACCATAACTGTTTACAAATTTTAATATAATTTAAACATTATCTTCTATAGTCACATCCTACCTAGTACTTAATATTATAAACGCGAAAGTTTGTAAGTATGGATGGATGGATGGATGTTTATTATTATTTTGACGTAAAAACTACTGATCCAAATTGGAAGAAACTTGGAATATATATTGTCCGTGACCAGGATTAACACATAGGCTACTTTTTATTCCGAAAAATCAACGGGATCCAACGGGACGTGAACGAAGACGCGGGCGGCACCTAGTAATCAATAAACAGCTTTCTGGTAGCAAGTGACAGTCATACATTTTGACCATGATGCTCTAAAAGCTTTCTATTCAAAAATGTATGGGGAATGCCAGTCCAGCAATGTACTTCTAAAGACTGATAATAATGAGCTGATATATTCTAGAAATCCCCACCAAGAAATCCCTACCAGTGGCGATTTCAGTATTTTTTTCCAGTTATCCCCACTGCGACTTCGAGCATGTCTACAACGTAGTAGTGCGGATTTCTGGAATTTTATTCGCGGAAGTCCCCACTAAGTATGTAGTCATATTAAAAGCCTTTTGGTTAGATGTGAAGTCACAAAAAAAAGTTGAAGTGGTATTACAGACAGGCCAATAATCTCGCAGAACTGACCACCACAGAGGAACAATGCTTTTCGAATGGAACTAGACCACAATGTGAAGTATAGGACAACCAATAAATTATTGACCGTTGATATGTTGCCCTCTAACCTTTATTGCCCTTTTCCCTTTGACCTTTAGTATTTATTTATTAGAAAAGTAACTTAACAGATTATTTACATTTAAAGCGTTACTTTACACATATTTACAAAAAAGATAAAAACTACTTTAACACTTTAACTCACTTGGAAGCAATATGCGCTCCGGTCATGATGACCTGTGGATGAATGATGACTCCGACGCCCACATAGCTTCCATTGTTGTTGTCAATCAGTGCCACCACCCAGGGATACTCGCCGAATTGAGCTTCGCGATTCTGAAAAGATAGATGAACAAAGTTTATTTTTTTGCCTGGTTTGGGCCTCGCCGGCTAAAATGTATGTATTCATTCTGTTAAATCTGTTACTGTTACCACCCAATAACCTGTGTTCTGTTTTGGCAATAAAAATTATTTAATTCACAAAATAAAGTTAGACAAACGTCACTAATTCTGAACTTGATCCTCAGACACACCGAACACCTATATCCTAGCCTCAGACACCTCCTCAGAAGAATGAGAGTTGAGCATAATTATATCTAGAATTGTTGTTGCCTTTCGTGCCAAAAAGATCCACGCAATGATCCACAGCATTTTTCGGTAGTTGGGGCATGTAAGTTAGCGATTCGTGATTCGTACGTCGCACATTTAATTTTAAAAGTTTGTAAGTTACTTAGTTGGTCGGACCACTTTCGCCGTGCTGTAAATTGTTTAAGTTTACGGTAAAAGAATTATTTTAATCCGTACCTATCTAACTTCTGCCGAGAGTTGAATATTGGGTTGGGCCTTTGGCCCGTCGCGTCGTCGGGCCTATATGCTCACTTCGGCATAGATATTACTTATCGATCGGTATTGGACGGAACTCTTTGGCAAACTGTACCTACCCCTATCACGAAAAAATCTGACAGTCGCTGCGTCAACGTATTCGAGTTATATTGCGCGTCACTGCCAGCTCGACTGCCATTCGTTGTAGTGTCACCGCGCAGTGTATCTCGGATACGCTAGCGTTACGATACATTTGCGATTGTCACATTTATTCGTGATCAAGGTATTGAGCATAAGCATGTTACTTACATTTCCAATAATAGTAGCGCCCAACCCCTTAGGGTTGCGGTACCCACATCCCCTCAGCTTGGCTGGATCTGGTTTGGGTTTCTCCACAGCAGGCTGAATAGTAGGAGCCTTGCAGCAAACTTCTACGCTCTCTTGGCATGGCGGTGGCGTGTCATCTTCGCCGAACCTAAGTAGTTAAAAAGTTCTGTGTTATAAAACTTGTCTAAAAATACAAATCACTACATAGAATAAAGCAAAGTCGCTTCCCGCGTCTGTACTAATGTCTGTATATATGTATGCTTAGATCTTTAAAACTACACAACGGATTTTGATGCAGTTTTTTTTATAGATAGAGTGATTCAAGAGGAAGGTTTATATGTATAATACATCATCATCATCACTGCATTGCACCCGTGCGAAGCCGGGGCGGGTCGCTAGAGATTGAATAAATAAATTGTGATAAATTGTTTTTTAATTGTAATTACCTACCACTGGCCGGACATTCTATGAAACACGATATACCGCATTCACACTATGCCCATGCCGCTACCGGAATTATTGCCACAGCAACATCGCCTTTATTCTCATTGGAGAGCAAGGGCATGAACTTGGGCCGGGAGCCGGGACAGAGGCATTATCGTGTTCACACTATGCTTGTGCCCACTTCCCTGCCCAAGTCCTTGCCGACTGCGGTATAGTGTGAACGCAACAGGCAGGAACCAGGGCCTCTACTGCGAATATTGATTTCTGAAGATTCGGTGACGTTTGTGTTACACTGCGCGGTTGCCTCGAGCGATGGTCTAGGCTCTTTCGAAGTCACAGCGTTACTGCGCAGTGTAGCACAAACGTCACTACCGAATCTTCGGTAATCATTATTCACAGTAGAGGCCCTGCTTGAAGTATCATCAAAATAAGAAATAGTTTACCTTATGTCCAGCTCGCCCCATCCAGTGACAGACACATTATTCGCGTCGATAGCAATGCGATTCGCATCGCACAAATAGTACGGCACACATTGACACGACACGCCATTTGTATTTACCACTGTCATGATCTTTTCTGTTGGCTTTACTGTTATCTAAAAAGAAGAAGAAAAAGATTATCAACGAAGAGTTTTTCATGAGCAAAGTAGGTATAAGGACAGTTTCTAGAGAGGCCCCTAGCCCGTCTCGTCATGTTGGCATGTATCTATCTATACTATTATAATACTGTAAAAAAGCCAGACACTAAAATTTAAGATAAAGATAAACTATGCAGATCTACAAAATAAACTATTCTGATTCCGAAAATCGAGTTTGTCTGTTTGTTTTTTGCGCGTGGATCACGCCTAAACTACTGGACTTATTTCAATGAAACATACTAAATAGGGGCGGAACCGCAGCGTTTTGTTTATTAATATCTTTGAAACTAAACTCAATATTTACTAAAGCTCATAAATATTATTATCAACTAATATTAATGTTGTACTGTCTCTTGTTTTAGATCAATCTAATTGTCAAAATTTTGGTTCTACCTCCCTTTGTACACTGACCATATTCTTATCCGCACTCCCCTCATGTTTATGACTCTAGCATTAGCGAACTCGAAACTGGCAGAATTGTGACAACTATCCACAAAAGCCACAAACCAAGAAGTTGAAGTTGACCTTACGTTTTCAAGACCGCCCTTTCTCGAGGGTACGGCTGGAGTGGGCGGAGTACCGAAGATTCCATTCAGGACCGAAGGATCTATGGTGGTGTCCTGGCCTTGCACGCAGCCCAGAGCCACGAACGCAAGGAACATGCAACTGTAAAAGATGATATTTATTATAAAGCAAATATGAATTATTTACGAGGCGTAAAGCCTTGGTCTCGTGATCGTAACGCACAACGCAGCGGGATGCAGCATGCGGCGCCGGACACATAATTGGATGGAAAACGTCTAGTATGGTATCTTGTTACGTCGCAGTCTGCGTCAGCGGCGAGGAGTAAACGAGGTACTCTGCGTTGAGGCGCACTCCACAGCGTAGTGCTTTACGATCGCCGAAAACTCTACGTCAGTATAATCTTACGTTGGGCTATCAGTATAGAATGCAAAAGTAGTACCTACTTGCCTGATTATTGTTAAACGCAATTAGGACCTACATTTACATAATTTCTGAAGCGGAATAAATCGATTAGACACTGTAGAATCGCCTTGAAAAATAATCGGATAAAATGTATAAAAATGCTGTGTGCCACAAGCGGTCACCCATCTTAACAGCGAACGCGCTGACCAGTGCTTGACTTCGTTTTCCAAACACACTCGTATTCATAAAAATAGTAGAGTTCCTAATCCAAAACTGTCAAAAATCTATTATGCTTGAATTGCAATTAAATGATCTTTTATGAGTCCGGATAGTTTACTAGGTACCTAGTTGGCGCGAATTCAATGCCACGGTACTGCTACGCCACTCCTATGGCACCGCTACGCAGCTGCTACGGATCGCTACGATATTACTACGGACCTCTACGCCACTACTACGGCACTGCTACGGCAGCACTACGCAGCTGCTACGGATCGCTACGACATTGCTACGGACCGTCTACGTTACAGCTAAGGCACCACTACGCAGCTGCTACGGTTCGCTACGACATTGCTACGGACCGTCTACGCCACTACTACGTAGTAGCTACAGGATCGCTACAAATGGAAAAATTCATAGGTCCTCGATCAGATTTGAACCCGCGGCCTCAGCATCGTGTACGAATGTTGACCTACTTATGCAAAGGACGAATGTTGGACAGAATAATGTATTACGTGGGTCACTTATACCTAAATGCTAAAGATAGTTTGTTCATGATCATACGTATTTGTTAATATTTTAAGATCTGTGGTAAGTACTTTTACTTTTATTGAAAATTTTCAATTTAAGTAGGTACGTAGGTGTAGGTACCAACCAATTTATGCTAAGGATAAAAAAAAAAATCTGGCTCTAAATGCAGCCTGGCTTATTTGGCTTAGCAGGGCGACCTGGCTTATTTCTGACGACAAGGAACATCGCAATACCTACCCGAAATATTTGGTTACGGAATCGAACCGGCATCTATTACGTATGCTAACGTGATCATCCATCTTCGTAACAAAGAAAAACAAAAAAGTATTGAGGAAGCTGGCCGGGCCAGTCTCACCACAGAGGTCGTAAATTAGTTTTTGAATAAATCTATTTTAATCACCGTACTCATTAGCAGATTTACCTCAAATTAGGTAACTTTGTGCGTAAGTAATCCACGAAAAAATTAAGTTAAAACAGTGTAGGTACTCACCTCAGCATCCTGATTTTATAATTACACTAGACACAGCCAAAATAACTTTATTTCAATTGAAATAAAGTCAGAATTCACGTAACTTCACTCAAAACACGTGCGAACTCATTGGTACACTCGAGAAGACTGGTTGGCATATTATGCATAGTTATTTAATGACCAACTGTGGTCAATAATAATTTTATTATTAAAACTTGTTTTGGAGCGCTGGTGAAGACAAGTGACTGGCGTAAACGAAACGCTAGCGCTACGTGTACCTACACCACAGAATAATTTATGAGTTTTAAAACTCGAAAAACCAACTTCAATTGAAACTAAGTTGCGGCTGATGATGATGTCTACGATGATTGCAGTTCATTGATCATAAAAACTACTGAAAAGTCACTGGAAAGCAAAATACGCAGTGTCGTATACGTGTTTTTTTCCAGTTCTTATTTAACTATCAAACTATTGAACTGATTTTGATAAAAAAATGGGACCAATCTCGAGGTTAGTAACTGTAACATTATAACAGAAATCGCCGCTCTATTTCGACGACGTTAATGCCGCCGTCGGTAATTCAATACCTGCAAGTACTTAGATAAATAACTGTTTTGTCGTTTACTTAAGTATTAAAAATTTAAATACTTAAGTATTCATATCAAATGCGCTGTGGAAACGGTTACCTACCTACAAAACTGAGTATTCCCATGCAATTCAGCATGATTCAACTTGAGCCATGCATAATCCATCGGATGGCTAACGTCTTTGGACATTGTTTAGTGGATGGACAGTGACGTGAACGGCTGTCAAATTAATAGCCATTTAAGGCGACTTGACGAATGACTTGACTTGACTTACCTACTTAGTACGTATATTATTTCAATAATTGCACTTGACAGTGGCAAAATTGTCTGTTGAAATGACGGACAGAGGCCATAAAGGTATAGAAGTAGAAGAAAACGGACAGATGCCATTAATTTAAGAGAAGAAGGTTATAATCGTGGTTAATCATAGCGATTGGCCGTCTACGATGGTCAATTGTCTTGCAGATTAACATGTCCGAAGCAAAAATTACCATAATTGTTAACATTGACTGTATTTAATTTGGTTTTGCTAGCAAGTCCCAGGAAAATAATAAAACAGTTTCGACCTTACCTAGTACCTGCCACATTATTTTGACCTCGGTATTTTTAGCAACTAAGCAAAAGAGGGATGGTTTGTAAGTTTGACGGCGGTGTGCGTCTGCCTGTGACTCCATAGGATCAAACAACTTTACTCGCTCGCACTTTTAAACATTTCTGAAGATACAAAATCATTGAAATTATTTATGAAAAATCGCAAACAACAATCTAATATCGCTATAATTTATTTTATTGTGTTTTTAATTTATTTTTTACTTTTCGTTTGAAAAACTTGTTTGGATCAAAATTATATTTATGCTGAACCTTGTGCATCTGATCAGACCCATATCTGATGTGAAGGGTAACCTAATAACCTCTGCCTATTTATTTATTTACCTAACACTTTATTGCACAAAAATATAATACCTAAATTTCATACAAAAGGTGGACTTAATGCTGAATCTTTGTCTGCCAACTAACAATACCTTACTGAAAACGTCCGCTGAGGACGATAAGAGAGCCGGAACCGCTTCTAATGTGTAAGTACCTACCTACTTACTCTTTCTGTATGCCATAAAGTAGATACCTATTTACCTTAGGTCAGTGTTTTTGAACATGTGGGTTGCGACCCCCTGGGGGGCCGCAGGGTAGACACAAGGGGATCGCATGGCCATTAGTACCTACCTACTCAACTAAATTTAAGGCGTAAAGGTACCTATCCCAAGTTGTACAGATTAGGGCTGGAATACTGAAACGTCATTCAAATTTGAGCACCACTTAAAATTGCTCTGCCTCTGTCTGACATTACTCTTTTGTAAGAGATGGCAATAATTTAAGCGTGAACTTAAATTGAGTGGCGTTTGAGTATTCGACCATAGGACAAATCTTCGCGGTACATACTTTTGTCTTTTCGCTTTTGTCTACTTTTAAATTTGCTCGCGATCAGAATCACCGGCTTTACTTACATCTACTTACAGCTTATTATTATTCTTTATGATATTGTTATAGGTAGATAGGGGGGTTCGTGCCCGATTTTTATGACCTAAAGGGGTCACAGTCCCAAAAAGGTTGAAAAACACTGCCTTAGATATTAGGTACCTCTAGCCTGGTGCCTACAAGTAGTACATACCAGTGCAATAGTTGAATGCAATAAATTAATTGCATGGTGTAAACCACACGTAACATTTTTGATCTGGTAGGTATACAAGTTTTGCTTCAAAACTTTCCTTGGTGGTGGTCAATAATTGCATTCAACTTTGTTTATATATCCGCGTGTAAACAGTTGCTTACAATTCTTGAACGTCAAATAAGGCGCTTCAAATATTGCATTCAATTATTGCACTGGTAAGTACAAGAAAATGGTATGGTGTAATTGGGGCCTTTATACTTGTTTATAGCAGCAGGCAGGTCACATTACTCACACAACAATATTTTGCAGAGTTTTCCTCAATCATACGAAGTTGCAACTTTGCGTAACCAGTTTTTCGAATGTCATTACGTAGGAATCATGTGAATAAAGGTTATTTTGCTGTAAGTCAATTAAGCAACTCCTAGGTAGGTAGGTAATAGATACATTGTAATATTAGCTTTGACAGACTACTATACCTACCTATATTTGAGATTTGCGGAGTGTAGGGTGTTCACACTACCACGACACCAACCTACGGACACGATAATCATCGGTTCTAATGAGATTAGCTCTCGACAGTATTTAACATTGCTTTGGCTTTCACAGAGACCAAACATCACATACCCAATGCAGTAGTTTGTATTCCATACATGAATCTCTCATCTTCAAGCTCATCGTCGTTGCTGGAATACTAATTTCCTCACGATGTTTTCCCTCACCGTTCCTTACTCCTTCCCACACACACTGTCAAGTCGTATAATCCATCCAGTCCTACTCTACTAGTTGTTCGATTATCTAACTGTTTGTACAAAAATATTCCAAATTGTTGACCGACTAATCGAACATTTTAGATACACAGATTTTATTCCAAACTAGCTGATACCCGCGACTTCGTACGCGTGCGTAACTTTCCACAAAAATATCTGTGAACCAGCTCACGATGAATCTCGTAGCAAATGGCTGCTTTTGGTTTAGAGAGTTCAAGCTGTATCTAGGAATCCACGTCTTTGATTTCAATAAAATATAGCATATGTTTCAATGCGGAAAAAGGGCTTCTGAATGGTATAAGTTTCGTTGAAATTGGTCCAGTAGCTAAGGCGTGATCCGCGAACAAAAAAACAGACACACAGACAAACTCGATTTTCGGAATCAGAATCGTTTATTAGTAAGTAGATCTGTATATTTAGTTTAATCATATCTTTAATTTAATTAGATTTTTTGGCTTCTTTACTGTCTATTCCATCCAGTCCTGCCAGTAGTTCCAGTATCTGTTTTGCACAACTGCTAGGTGCAGGTAGAGGTTACCGCTCAACATCAAGTGGATCATCCGCTTCTGTCAATTTATCTCCTAAAAAAGTAGAGACCTACCAAGTTTGAATAAAACCAGTTTACAACAGGCATGACACCCAAGTGACCTTTGTCCATCTAGATATATGTAGGTAGGTACAAATAGGTAGGCAATGACCTTATTTATAAGAACTGGTAGCCTCGCCTTTGATCTTAAGGTCATGAGTTCGAAGACGATTTGTTATACTGACTGGGGCCTTAAGGCTGAATTACACGATACCATTTTCTTGCACGTGCCAGTGCAATAGTTGAATACAATAAATTAATTGCATGGTCTAAACAACTCGTAACATTTTTGATCTGGTATACAAGTTTTGCTTCAAAATTTTCCTTGGTGGTGGTCAATAATTGTATTCAACTTTGTTTAATATATCCGCGTGTAAACAGTTGCTTACAATTCTTGAACGTCAATTCTTGCGCTTCAACTATTGCATTCAATTATTGCAGTGGTACGTACAAGAAAATGGTATCGTGTAATTCAGCCTTTATTCACTATGACCAATACAAGCGCGTTACGCAGCACGACAAGACAGCGGCGTGAAATCGCCCTATGCCTATGCCGTATTTCCTATGCCATAAATGTCACTCCTTACGGTGACGTCATACGGTTACGGCAAGGAATCTCCTAAGTCATACAGAATAATGCCCCTGGATGTATAACAAATCGTATAGTTAGGTTATTCTGATAACATATTCCGGTTACTCAAGGCACAGATCATAATATGATACTGTACTCAAGCGTAGATTTTTGTTTTTTGATATCAGACAAGAAGTCTCATAATTCTCTTGAAGGGGGCAGCTCAAAGGGGATTATGAGACTAAAGGTCGAATACTCAAACGCCACTCAATTTAAGTCACGCTTAAATTATTGCCATCTCTTACAAATGAGTAATGTCAAACAGAGGCAGAGCAATTTTAAGTGGTGCTCAAATTTGAATGACGTTTCAGTATTCCAGCCTTACCCAACCTTTTCCTAGCAAAACCGCTTTAGAACTAAAGTTCCAATAAAACATAAATTTTAAATTATATTAAAGTGTATTTGATTTTTACAACTACAATAAAAACAATGACAAACGTTATGGGTTGCATTAATAATCCTCGAGAACACGGTCGTTTATTCTCCTACAAAAAGAAAAGATCTTCCTTCCCGAAAGACCTTTGGCTCGGGCTCCGAGGACCAATGGATGGTATTCGGTAGTATTACTTATGTTCAAACTCCGTGATAACTTCGATCTTAGTTCCCATGTTGCGGGCTAGATGGCGCTACATCCTCACGTACCCACGTACCGACCAGCATTAGCAAGAGCGATCTAAACAGCGATTCTTTTCACCAAATAGAAGAAAGACATCATTTGTCTCTTTCTATCGTTTTGACGGAAAGAGAGACAAATAGTTTTATGGTTATTCTCAATATTCAATCGATCTCTGGTTTTTCGCCTACACACATATTACCATAGCTTAAAATGTATGGTTTTGAGGCAAATCGCGACCTAAGCTTTATCAAGGCGTAGGATTTGTTAGTTTGTCGGTTAGGAAAAACATTATACTAACCGACCAACTAGGTGGACAGCGAGGTTTGTAGGTTCGTAATATAGTAGATGCCAAATAACACCGCAATACAGGTCATTCACCCACCTTCACCACGATGCCGAAAAATTAAATTTATGAATGGCTAATTCTTGCTTTCCATACAAACCTGTCGCTAAGACGGTAATCGCTCGAATCTCGTAGTACAGGTTTGTTTACCATACATAAATTGAATTTTGCGACATTGAGGTGAAGGTGGGTGAATGACCTGTATTGCCGTGTTATTTGGCACCTACTATAGACGGATAAATACGTTGTCTAGAGCGATCATGCTATGCTAGCTATGCATCAGTAAACTCCGGACGCCTTGAAATCACACTTTCGATTTTATAGAGTACAATTAAAACTTGCCCGAAAAAACATTTTTTTTTTGACTTTTTTTAATTGAAAAAAATATATTACCTAATAATACCAATTCATTTAGTTCCTTTTACTTCAAACAATCTTAGGTAGATAAATTTCACACCAAAAATTTCGAAACTACGTACCTACATCGATATCTGTGGCTTGATCACGAATAAATGTGACAATCGTAAACGTATCGTAACGCTAGCGTATCTGAGATACACTGCGCGGTGACACTACAACGTTCGGCAGTCGAGCTGGCATTGACGCGCAATATAACTCAAATACGTTAGGTTTACGTAACGCGTCAGAATTTTTTGTAATCACCCCTCTGTTCAGCGATACTTTGACAAAAGCGTACAAAAAGTACTCCTAACATACAAAGAACTTTAAAGATTTTATAATACCCCAAGAGTTACTTTTAGCAGCGGTGATGGGCTTGCCACCTGTCATGTCTAACTACTGCAAAATGTAAGCATTTCGTTTTATTTTTAAACTCAGCATTGCTATTCAGCGCGGCAATGCAGCCAGCGTCTCGGGCACGCTTCCGATTGGTACTGATTTGGAGCAGTTGAGCTATCTATAAATCGTTTGCAACGGTTTGTAGATAGCTCAACTGTTTCATGTGTATTTTGTAAATATTATGAATCTTGTAAGTACTGTATTCGTTGTAATTTTCTTAGAGCATTTACTATTATAGTATAGTGTTTGAATAAACTGTTGGGATAATAAGAAATCTTTGTTTTTACTATGTATACAATGAACTATGCACAAAATTGCATTACCAACAATAAAATATTTGAGCTAAATATTAACTAGCAATGTTTTAGCGATTTCTACGCAAGTTCTAACAAGTACCATTGATGGCCATTCCCAACACAATATGCCTTGATCACGCACAAATGTGACGATCGCAAACGTATCGCAACGCAAGCGTATCAAATACGTTACGCTACCGTTACGACTGTCAGATTTGTTCGTGATCACCCTTCAGTGCCTTGATCACGAACAAATGTGACTATCGTAAACGTATCGTAACGTTAGCGTATGGAATACGTTACGCTAGCGTTACGACGACTGTCAGATTTGTTTGTGATCGCCCCTCAGTGCCTTGATCACGAATAAATGTGACAATCGCAAACGTATCGTAACGCTAGCGTATCCGAGATACACTGCGCGGTGACGCTACAACGCTCGGCAGTACAACGCTGGCGTTGACGCGCAATATGATTCGAATACGTTAGATTTACGTAACAGGGCAACTGTCAGATATGTTCGTGATCACCCCTCTGTCTAAACCTGGCATTACCATAGAAAAGCAAAATGCTTATTTCGTCAAAAAAATATAAATTTTGACGCAGCTCGCTTATCTTTTACAGAGGTTTGTATATTATGACCGGCCCTCTAGCGGTATAGTAGTACAATTGGATACCTGTTTTGTATGTATTCATTTAATAAGGCTTTGACGGCAGTACATTTTATGTTCCAAACATTTTATGACATCCAAAAAGACCCAATACCCGTGGTTCACCAACATGGTACACCTGGCGGTACCAGGGGAAACTTTCTTCTCGTGGTCCACCTCACAATAGCTGGGTGTTCCAGGGTTTTTTTCCATGGTCCACTTATTTACACAGTTTTACATCGATAGGCCTGGCGCCCTCCGAACATTAGGATTCAAGCTCATAGTGCATAGTAGTACATAAGTTTCGCAATAGAAAGAAAAGCTGTTTGTAAAAATAGTATATTTTAGCATTCAGCGCTGTGTAAATAAAATTAGACTTTATTGCGTTTCAGCAAGAGTAGTCTATTCGTTTAGATGTCTTTAAGAAGTGTGTTTTAATGCGTGTCTCCACACAATCCTTACAAACGATCTGTTTTTACAATCAAGAAAGTCCTTAAAACAATCAGCATAAGATTCAAAATTTCAAACATGCTCAGGGTTTGGCGGTGGAAACGCAAATCGATATCTTTACAGAGTTGTGCATGTTTTATTGTGAATGTTTTGCAGTGGGAACACGCAGTTATACTTGTGCAATTTTATTTAATTTTATTGATTGGATAACTTTAAGGATATCATAAAACATAGAATAATTTGTAAAATTCAAAAACTATTTCATATTTTACAAATAATTCATAGTTACTTAAAAATAAACAAGGTGGCGCGGATACTCTCACATTGATCGATATGATATTATTGCAACTTATTTTAAAAAATATCTTATCAATATCAGTTTTTATACAGGGTGTAACAAGTCTATAGAGGATCAAAATGACTCTTCTCGTAAAACAAACTTAAACGGAGACTGACCATGATTTTCGATCGAACACAGCGAAAATCGGCAAAGCGTTTCTGATTTTGAAGCGAGCATAGATTCTTGTATAAGAATCTCTACTCAAATCTATGCTTGAGTAACGATTTATTTATCTGAGCCCGTAATCTGTAATGTTGATTTGCGACAAGCGAGAATCGAGAAACTCGCAGTTTTTGTATGGAGAAAAATAGTTTGCAATTCTCCCGCTAGAGGCGCTTATCGGATTTTCATACAAAATATCTCGCAAGTCGCTTCTCGATATGCGTTTCGATCAACAAAACAAAACTACGGGCTCGGAGCCCCGAGTCTGTGCATTTGTTTTGACTTTCGACTTGAGCATAGCACACGCAAAAGCATTCGCAAATCGAGACATTTTATTGGAAATTGCACAATTCTCCCGCTAGAGGAGCTTATCCGGTTTTAATAGCAGCGTTTTACCTGAAATAAAACGCATATTAAAATACTTACCTCACTGGAAGCTTTATATTGAGAAGGCGTATCCGGTTCCGTCGTATTTCCATTCGTTTTAGTACTTTTTACCCGTGTGTATCCGGTCAAGTGGCGCCACCTGGCGGGTGCGATTCATTTTTGCTTCGTAAAATGAAACACGCCATATTGAATTCATTGGCTTAATTTCACCAGGCAGAGATTAAAGTGAAAGCTTCCAGTGAGGTAAGTATTTTAATATGCGTTTTATTTCAGGTAAAACGCTGCTATTAAACTACTGTACCGTCACTGGAAGCTTTATATTGAGACCTGTTTGTTATCGCCTGGTGTCGCCACTTGTATAATTAGGTAACCTAGCGCCAATGTGACATTTAAATATTATAGCAACAAGTATACAATAATACAATTTAACTCTTAGTAAAAGACTAGTATAGTATTATATAATCTGTGGTAAAAGTGATTTACGAATAAACCAAAATTGAACCTGTAAGTGTAAAATATTCATTTACTATTTTTAATTACTTATGTAATAATAAGCTTAATCATTTTGCTACAATCAAAAATCATAAGTAATGTAATGATCATAATCTTATTTCACACATACATTTGTATATTTTAACCAAGCTTATTTATTGCTTTAAATAATTGTGTTACACCTACTTTCAGATTGACTGCTGCTCATATCTCTCGCCTGTAAAAATGCTGGAACGTATTAGCTGATCGCTAATTTTCTCGGCCAAGATTTCGTCAAGAGAACGATTCTCCAACCAACTCTTCCGAGAAACCGCAGATCGAACGCTTCGTGAAGGTGCTGTAATACCTGCTTGTTCAAACAACGTTTTAACCTAGACTGCTATGACAGTGCATGATGTAGGTTTAGCGATACTTCTTACCGTAACAAACAAATTAAATGATTTGGTTGTGCAACGTCTTTCATTTAAAGATTAACAGCTCTTTCAATCCATACTAACGGAGTACTAGTAAAGTATTATAATTATGATCTGTGAGCAAGGTTAAGTTAGGATGATCAGCCTAGCCAGACTGTCTATAACTACCTGCAGTCGGTTTTTGAACGGATTATCGGCCAAAATGTGATACTGCTATTTGATCTAACGCAGTGATAACGATATTTAAGAATAAGTTCAGGTCGTGGATGCGAATTCCTGAGCAAAGTAATACTAGTATAGCAGTGTGACGCGATACTTGAAACAAATTACTACTGTCTACTGCATAGTCCATTAAAAAGCGAAGTTAGTTCACTAACTTCCTAGACCGGTGGCTTGGAAGTTTTCGGATTTCATAGAGCTATTGATTTTAGAGTGTACTTAACCAAAAAATGAGAGCTTAAGAGACTGAAAGTGCTAGCGTTACATAATGTAGATGTAGAGACTACAAATTGATGTAAAAGAATAGTATTGTATGATTACTTGTTAATCAAAAGTAAATCTATTTGTGACCCCGTAGGCATTTTTACGTCAACTTTATTAGATTTACAGCAAGAAATCCAATGATTCCAAGCCACCTCATATGTTTTTAGAGTAGGCTTCCGCCAGGAATTTATAAGCAGCGATAACTGTTCAGTGTTCCATGTTGTTATTGCTTCTGACCACCCTATATTTCCACACATCGAGAGTTATGTTGTCAACCAGCGGAGGTGGAAGCCCTGTCGATACGTCGATGGAGATTTTTCAGTGTCAATGGTGCTGCCAAAGCTTGAGCTTTGAAGTCGGCTCGCCAAAATACCATTGCCCACCGGGGATGACTACGAGAAATATTCCCGTTGACTGATTTAGGTGAGCAAAGACTCTGAGGACTAGAAACCGTGGTGGGAACAGCCACGCAAGTTGGTAATTCCATAGAACACTGAACGCGTCGTGAAACAAAGTTTGGCGGTCTCTTAGGTCTCGGGACATAATATAATTGTTGACATACATGTCTTCGGTCTTGTACTTACTATGTTACTTACTTTGCAAAAACTACGTCCACACAGGCCAGTAGTAGATGCCACTCGATGAGGAGGCGACGATGACGTGCCAGATGGTCTGCAAGATTGATTTGACTTTGAAGGGCATATAGAATAGCCAGCATCTCATTCCGGTTGCAGTGTAGACCTTGCTCTTCCTGCGACCAATTGCCCGAGAGGGCATCTGTTGTCAAAAAGTTCGCTGGATGCGGGTATGATAAAAGACAATTCAGTCCACCAAACCAGTAGGTAGGTCATTGTCGACAGATCTGGAAATCTGTTCATGAGCATTATCATTGACGATGGTTGAGTCGTTATCGAGGCACAACAAAGCTGGCAAAATTTATTATTAAATTATTATCTGAAAATCTTTTACGGTTACCTTTGTTTGTTTGAGAACTTGATCAACTTTCTGAAATATTTTTATAGATTTTTCTTTGGGTAGAGATTTTAGGTTGTCACAGGGACTCCAAGTACATATGCCGAGATATATTATGCTCTTTTGTTGAGGCTAATTTCTCGACATTGACTACCCATTTAACGTTTGGACTGCGACCTTGACATGTTCGTGAAGTAAGTCTGCTTTTTGGTATACTATCAGGTAATCTTCGAGATATACAACGATTCTGTCAAACCAATTTTATCGCAATGCCTGAGCCACCTAATTTTCTTAGTATAGAAAATATTTTGAGGGCTGAAGTCATTTCTGGCAGCTCTTTGGCAGACATTTCTGCAGACAGACGTGTGAAAAGGACCCAGGTTTATTTTATTTTCGAACAAATGGTATTTGACAAGAGTCTTTTCTTCCACTGCGAGTGGTAGTGCGCTAACTGACCTGCTCGAAAACATTGAGTCATTCATTGTCCTTGTAAGAAGCGCTCGTGGCATAACTTGCTTAGCCAATCTTCACCGATTATCTAAGTTAAACAACGTTCTGTGCGGTCACTATTTGGATGGGTGGCCGTTAGTAGCATTAACATCTGAGCGCTTACGTGCTTTGGAGGGCACGTTAAACTGTCGGTCCCGGCTCTAGAGCAGTCGTTGAGAGACGACGGAGGCCTTAAGGCGGCCTAAAAACTCCGTCACCAGAATTGGCCACTAACTCATACGAGCTTGCTTGCTTATTCATTGTACTTACCTTTCTGGTTTCCTCTCGGAGCATTCGAGCGTCCTCACCTCAGCTGTTTCCACGGTCGGGCCGCGAGCCCTGTTGTGAAATAAATCTCTTCCATAATTGTACATAGTTATACATAGTTCTAGTATTGAACATTGGACAACTGACTCCTGTACTGAAAGTTGTTATGGAAACATCCACCCCGCGAGGGTGGGTTGGGTTGCTTGCTACAACAGAGCATATTATTATACAAAGGGAGACTAGGCTCGTTATTGGTAGGTACATGTTCCACGCGATGGAACTATAGACTTTTGAATCGAAAGCCTTCCGCCCGCGAGGGGCGGCTGTTGGACTGATAACATCCACCCCGCGAGGGTGGGTTGCTACAACCATGCATATGCATTGGGAGACCAGGCTTATGGATGCATGTTCCTCGCGACGGCACTATAGACCATCAAACGCCTTGCCCCCGCGAGGGGCGGCTTTTGCGCTGATAACATCCACCCCGCGAGGGTGTGTTGCTATAATCATGCATATGCATTAGGAGACCAGGCTCATCATGGGTAAACATTTCACGCGATGGAACTATAGACTTTTGATTGAACGCCTTGCCCCCGCGAAGGGCGGCTGTTGCACTGATTAGATTTCTCCTGTGAGAAATCATCAGATTTGAGTGGCTTTGCGGACACCCCCTGCTTTTCCAGGGCAGCGGTGAAAGGCTCTGACTCAAATATGTAAGTGGCAGACAGGGGTAAGTAATCTATTTAGTGACGCTTCCACTAAAAGACTATGCGCATTTCGATACTTTCGGCTCAGTGGCCGCAAACTAATTACAAAAGATCTGATGAAGTATTAGGTATGTTCATCTATAAGCAAATCAACTTTACTTTAAATACAATAAATAAACTAGATTGTCAAAGTTTACGGTACCTATATAATTTAATTTAATTAAAATATTTGATTAATTTAATTAGAGCTGTGTGTGCCAGATGACGTAAGGTGTCATACGTTTTACCCCCTTTCGTTTGTTACCAAGTCTATGAAACCTGGAGTATGGTTAAACACCTCAGCGTATCTAACCTCGGACCAAGAGGTACTACCTAAACACTGGACCTCTAGTAGCTTTAGAAACTCTCGGTTCTTCAGCTTTGTCCTTCTAAACCGACAATGCATAATTGTAAAAACAAGTTGCAAAGTCATAAACCAAGAAGTTGATGTTGATTTTGACCGTCATCACAGTTCTATCGCTACCACCGTGTAGTGAAACACAGCTTGCTGATTGAACACTAGTTTATTCACATTCGTAGGTAGATGTCATCTACAAACAGTTTTATAACTACCCACCACTAGGTACTACATTACTACAGTTCGTCCGTAGGTAACGATGTGGTCTGTGGTTTTCATAAAGCTTTCCACTAACTTCGGAGTAAATAGAAGCCTCATAAAGACAAGTTGTATTCATATTATCAGAATAGCTGGTAATAAAATTGGTAAAAATGTTTTGTAACTCACCCATATTCTGGACTAGTTTCTGCCAGGCTGGGGCTCACAGCCCATAGATAGGGTAGATAAACATTTATTCAAACTACCATAAAGAAAAAATAGCTGAAAAGGTAAGTTTAAAACTAAAATATTAAAGTACCTAAGAAAATGAGCTCGATGAGCTACTGCTGTAAGGAATAAGATAAGATAAATCTTTATTTGCTGGAGGAGTTGCTGCTGGAGCAGCTTTGAACTCGCTTAGGATCAGCGACAACTTATGGCTTACCAGCTAAAGCGGACTCATACTATCCATTCTAAATAAATAATTAATTTTTTGCACAATAAATTATACCGGATACTAAACTTTTCTAAAATAATAACTTATGTGGGTACATGATCCGAACGGAAAACCGTTAAAAGAATTGATCACGTACAATCATTAAAAATAGAGGGTAGTACTTACAGTTTATTCCTCTTTTGCGTGTCCTTGCAGGGCCATGCTAATCTTAGTTTACTTGCACAGTTTTACTGAACAAAAGTATGGAGAATTTCACTATTTGAAATAATCCTTACTTTATATGATATATAATAATACTAATATAATATTTAAACTATATTTGCAACGGTTGTGGCAGAGAGAGCTCTGGGCACAAGTTGCTTCGACGGAATACAAAACGCCAATAAATTCAATATGGCGTGTTTCATTTTACGAAGCAAAAATGAATCGCACCCGCCAGGTGGCGCCACTTGACCGGATACACACGGGTAAAAAGTACTAAAACGAATGGAAATACGACGGAACCGGATACGCCTTCTCAATATAAAGCTTCCAGTGACGGTACAGTAGTTTAATACAAAATTTATCGCTTTGCGAATGCGTTTGCGTGTGCTATGCTCGAGTCGAAAGTCAAAACAAATGCACAGACTCGGGGCTCAGAATACGGTCTGTTGCTATGATAATCTACCTACAGATAGTTGAATATATAAACAGAAAAAGCATCTAAACAGATGCACTGGCCTATTCGTGTATTTATAAGTTTTCGTGAAGAAAATGTAAAAGTGTTGCTTCGTAATGTTTCGCAGCGTGTACTGCGCGTAACGAGTGCCTCTCACCCGGATATACCTGGAAGATAAGTTAATTTAAGTTATCACACTTTAGTCTCTTTATATAAAAATGAATCTCTATTTCCCTTGGTCACGGCCACACGCTTCAACGGCTGGACCGATTTCGCTAAAACCTTTTTTAGTTAAGTATTCTTTAATTTTCTAATTTTCCCACGCAATTTTATTCTGTCATAAGAACTTTCTTCTGACAAAAGCAAACCCAACAAAAAAAGAAATGGCGAAATTGGTTCAGCCGTTCACGCGTGATGCCGTGACCAAGCCAAATAGAGATTCATTTTTATATTATGAGACGTAAATTGTAAAAAATACTTCAACATAGTAATGTTTTCGTCACCAGTCATAACAGAACGGTGTTTACCTGCACTCGGTGTGGTTTCCCTAGTCGAACTAACTCAGATAGCAGCGCCGCTGTGTGACAGAAATGCACATTTTCGTCTGCCAGTCCATGGATTATGAGTAATCTTCCTTCCCTGTAACAAAATTAGACCATGGTGCAGATTCTGTAGTTGCATTTTAAATACAAATACAAATACAAATACAGAATGTTTATTTGCAACACAAACTTAAAAATAAAGAACACAATTAATTAAACACGTTTGAGGACACGAATTGTGCCTAAATATACAGTGTTGCAAAAAGTTATTTTAATACACTCTTGCAGCCAGTGTCTCGGGCACGCTTCCGATTGCTACTGATTTGGACCAGCTGAGCTATCTATAAATCGTTTGCAACGGTTTGTAGATCAGCTCAACTGTTTCATGTGTATTGCAAATATTGTATTAGTTGTCATTTTCTTTGTGAATAAAACTTTCTCTTGCTTAGTCAATCTTCACCGATTATCTAAGTTAAGCACCGTCCTGCGCGGTCAATATTTGGATGGGTGACCGTTAATGACATTTACATCTGAGCGCTTCCGTGCTTTGTGCACGTTAAACCGTCGGTCCCGGCTCTAGCAGTCGTTAAGCCACGACGGGGGCCTTAAGGCGGCCTAAAAACTCCGTCAACAGAGTTGGCCACTAACGCATACAAGCTTGCTTGCTATCATCATCATCGTCTGTCGAGATGACGGTCAAAGGCCATAAATACTTGAAGAAGACAATACATAGCTTGACTTTTTCATGAAAATCCTATCCATAATTGAATCTAAAGTACCAGGCGCCCATAACTATGAAGTAACTTACTGGTCCGGGAAGAAAGGTGCATGCGCAATAACAGACGCGCGTGTGTACGCATGCGGAGCCCTAGCGGGGGCTCCCATGTAGCGCTCCGTGTACGCCGTGTCGTAGAGACGCCAGCAAGTTACCGGAGCACCAGCTACGCACACCTTGAAGATGTTCGGACGGGTTGCCAGTCCAAGAAGGGATAGGTAGCCACCTGCATTAATTGAAAAACACGTTTTTATCTCTTTAGGTACCTATTCTCGACTGGCTACGAATAAGTAAAACACATTTGGTCTAGCTTATAAAAAGTTAGAGTAGATATTATCCTCCTATCTTATAAAAACTTAGAGTACACATTATGTCCTGTTTATGTATGGCAATCTTCTAAATGTATAGGTAACTCTTTTGAAGCTGACTTAGAATCAACGCACAGCCTAAACTATAAGTCCTAGAGGTATGAAATTTGGAGGGTAGTATCCTTATATAGTGTAGGGGTGCACTAAGAAAGGAATTTTGAAAAGTCACACTCTATAGGGTCTAGAACGCGAGCAACGCCGCGGGAGATGGCTAGTAATAAATGTTCTTGGACATATCACACAACGCTCTATAGTCCCAAACTAAGTAAAGCTCGTACTATGGGAACTAGATTGCTGATAGAATACCTATATACATTTTTGCGTTGATATGTCCAAGAATATTTATTTCATCTTACCGTAACTCCAGCCGTGTATTGCAATGCGTTCCATATCTATGCAGCCTGTTTCTTTAGCGAGCCACTGAAGCACTTCTACCTACAAGAAATTACTAAAGTAAGGTCGTTTGTTCAACAACACCGGCGCCGGCACTGCACCGAAAATGCACTACCAGGGTAATAAAAAACACGGGAATGAAAATAGAGACTTATTTAACCGGTAGGCCGGGTTCCCACTACGTCGGACCGGCAAATCTGCCGGACCGGTAAAACTGCCGGAAGGGCTAGTGGCTGTACAATTTATATAGAGATATTCACATTATCTCGGGTCCGGCATTTTTGCGAAGCCCGGCATTTTTACCGAGCGTTTTGTCACTGCGAAGTGCCGGTAGAATCACCGGACCGGAATAATGTGAACGAGTGTTGTGCCGGCTCGCATTTTCAGGTCCAAATTCAACTGAGGTGAATACTTGACTGTCCGATTTTCTTGTGGAATCCAGTGTAATGTGAACGCTCTGTTTCGGTGTCCGGTTCCCGGCAGATTTGCCGGTCCGGCGTAGTGGGAACCCAGCCGTAGGTTTGGTACATTACATACCTAGTTTACTATCGTCAAACTATATAGTTCAGTATCTCACTATAGTATTATTTTACTAGGTATGTAATGTACCAACCTACCTGTTAAATAAGTCAATATTTTCATCTTAGTTCATTGTAAAGTAGTCGCCTTGAATCATTATTACAATTTTTATTAGGGGCTGAGGCATGCCACACGGTATTTCAACACTTTTTTGAGGTCGGTGGGTATAGCTATTACTGTGTAAATTGTCCTCAAAGGGGATTTTGAGACAGTTCAGTCTAATAATCCCCTTGATTTTAAAATTTTGAAATCAAGCGGATTTTGAGACAAGAAGTCTCATAATCCCCTTGAACCCGAACGGCGCGGTGTGACGGCAGTGCTGTGGACGCGTCTTGTATTGCCCTGGCAGTGCATTCTCGGTGGCGTGTCGGTGCCGGCGTTGGTGGACAAACGGTATAACGCGAATGCTGGCGGACTGTTCAGCCTCTGTTTATGAATTCTGGAGTTTGTTAGTAGGTCTTATCTGTGGTTAGTACTGAATGGTCTACTTTACCTGGTCGTCCAGTTCAACTTGACCCATCTTCCCTCTGATAACGGCTTCCCAGGCGCGTCCTCTGTGCTTCGACCCCCTTGAGTCTATAGCCACCACGTTGAAACCTCTCGCCGCAAGCATATGCATTCTTAGCTGACGGATGCCCTAAAAAAAAACAGTAAATTCGTGATATTGACTGACCTCAGACCTTAGTAGGCATAGCTCTGCCTTTTGCGCTGTGGGTTGTAGGTTTAATCCCCACATATAAGCCCTAGCTCCGTTAAGCCATGACGAAGGCCTTAAGGCGGCCTAAAAACTCCGTCACCAGGATTGGCCACTAACACATATGAGCTTGCTTGATTTAGCCCACATATAAAATTTTTGTGATAAATGTAGATGTTTGTCTACAAAGTACCAGGCAACCATAAACGTAAAGCCCAGAAAGACAATGCTATTACCATTAAGTTCTCCTAGCACTATTAGCTTGTGTTACATTTTAAAATAAATAATGGAGTTGATTTGTAAAATGGTCAACATTCGTCTACCAAATATGTATATGTGATAGGTACAAAAGTATAAGGCACTCATAAGTGTATAAAAGGTTTTGAATTCTGTTATCCTACTAATATTATAAACGCGAAAGTTTGTAAGTATAGATGGATGTATGGATGTTTGTTACTCTTTCACGTAAAAACTACTGATCCGATTTGGATGAATCTTGGAATATATATTGTCCGTGACCTGGATTAACACATAGGCTACTATTTATCCCGAAAAATTAACGTGAACTTACGGGACGCGAACGAAGTCCCGGCGGTTCCCGTTAATTTTTCGGTATAAAATAGGAAACTGAGGAAGAAGCGTTCAAAACTTACCCCCTAGTATAAAATAGGAAACTGAGGAAGAAGCGTTAAAAACATACCTTGTAGCTGTTAGTGACAGTTTGCACCTCAGGGCCTCCGTAAACGTGGAGAACGGTAGGGCTTCGCCCCGACGCACCGCACCGCCATAACGTACAGTAAGCTAGGGCTCCGCACGATAGTCTGGTTGAGTATATTTGGGGTGGCGGTATGTCTGATGCAAGCGAGTTTTCTGCGGAAGGAAAATAAAGAGATGTCGGATAAGAAATAGCTTTTTCTTTGACAGGCGTCATGGCTCAGTCGGTAGTAGCTCTGCCTTCCGCGCTGTGGGTCGTGGGTTCGATCCCCACCGAGAACAAACATTTCTGTGGTAAACATAAATGTTTGTTCTGTGTCTGGGTGTTACTATGTATTATAAGTATGTATTTACAAAAAAAAATGTATATAAGTATTATATCAGCAATCTAGTTCCCATAGTACAAGCTCTGCTTAGTTTGGGACTAGAGGGTGTTGTGTGTAATGTCCAAAGATATATACTTATTGACCGAGCAAGCGAAGCGAGCGAAGCGTCTTAGTTTCCACATTGGCCAAAAATGCGTTTGTCCGGATGTCTGTCTGTCTGTTCTCCTCTACAGGTCGCATTTTTCAACCGATCTGGACGAAACTTGGTACACAGGTTATATGACTTATTAGAATTTTTTTGTCGAAGATCTGATAAGGATCTTCAGCATGATGAACAGGATAGCTCATCAAACAATCGACGGTTTTCAATCAAATTTGAGAGAAACACAAAGGACCTCATTCTACACAAGATGATGCAAAAAAAATCAAAAAGATCAAAAAAATCACAAAACGGAAAATGCACTTGCACATTACATTCCTCAAAAATTTACAATATTAAATAGAAAAAACATTACATCACACACACACACACACACACACACACACACACACACACACACACACACCACATTTTGCATTATAGTTAGTTTTCAATACGTGACAGGCTGCAAGCGTTTCGTCGCTGTTAGAATACTAACTGATAATTATCTTCATGATGTTTTCCTTCACTGAATGAGAGCATCAGCATAATAATAAGCCTTAAATTAGAAATTAATAAAAGTGCACTTAAAGACTTTCAGAAAACACCTTACACGACATTGATGATGTTGAATATTGGAATATTTAGTATGCTCGCGAGGTCTACAGCTCCCAGAGCCACTAGTTTATTTATTTATTAGCCCAGGCCCCGGTTAGTCGCCTAACTCTGGTGAGACACAGACCATACCATGGAGCACCTGAGGGTCTAGTACGAGTTTTCAGTGTATAGTGTGGGTGTGAAACGTCTGACGCCCAGCACACTAGTGAGCGCTGATTTGTATGGAGACACTGAGCGGATTCCTTGAGAAGTTTGGTCTACACCAAGCCCGTACTTGCATGTCGAACTTCTCAAAGAATCCGCTCAGTGTCTCCATACAAATCAGCGCACACTGGTGTGCTGGGCGTCAGACGTTTCACAACCACACTATACACTGAAAACTCGTACTAGGCCCTCTGCTTTCTTGTTCTGTCCTACCACCTGTACACAAGAGGACTTGAACCAGGCAACGGAGCGGGGTACTGAAGTCGTATCTTACTGGACACGTCTAATTTAAGGCAAATTGACTCGAAAGAAGGAGAAGAGGACTTGTACATTTTGTACATCCATATCTATACTAATATTATAAAGAGGAAAGATTTGTATGTATGTTTGTAATGAATTGACTCAAAAAGTACTGATCCGATTTGGATGAAACTTGGAATATATATTGTCCGTGACCTGCGGGCCTAAGATGCGTACGCGAGATATTTATCATGTCGTTTTGTCAAAATGTAAGCATTTTGTACCAGTTTAGGAACTATTTCATTATCTGTGGTAATGTTGACGAGAAACCGCGCCTTTGAATTTTCAACTTTTGACATTTCTGCATGACTATTAACTCGTCCTCAGAGAGGTACGACGACTAAGAAGTGTCAAAAGTGTACATTATGGCGCGTTTTGTCGACACCATTAGGTACCACAGATAATGCAATAGTTCCTAAACTGGTACAAATGCTTACATTTTGACAGAACGACATGAAAAATATCTCGCGGTGCGCATTTTAGGCCCGCTGGATTAACACATAGGCTACTTTTTATCCCGGAAAATCAAAGGGATCCAACGGGACGCGAACGAAGTCGCGAGCGGAAGCTAGTGTGTAATAAGACAATTTAGAGGGTTATAATAGTACCCACCATAAACAGTTTTTACTATAGACCCAAGAGTGTCAGCGTGATTTTTTTGTTTGACAGAAGAATAGCCAGAAATATTGTACGCCCGAATTCATAGCTAAAAGCTGAACAGTCTGCCAAACTTTTTAACCAGCATTGGCTTAGCGCAGCACCTGAATCCGCCTCTAGAGAAACTTCTACATCTCAATTCGAAAATAAATACCTATTATTTTAAAGAATTTAGTTTTGAAGTGAAAACTTCTTTAGCACCGTTGTGATTTGAAAGTCGATGAAACGAAAAAGCGAGGAAACGAGAAGAGAGATCCCTAATTTTTGAACGCATTCTAAGGAGACTGCTGGCCAAGCGGTCTAACGGATTCGATTCATTCGTGACTAGCTCGTAGTGCGTGGGTTCAAGTCTCGAGCAAACTCGTTCACTTTTTGCAACTTTTATGAAGTGAAAACTTCTTTAGCATCGTTGTGATTTGAAAGTCTGAAGCGTGTGAATTACACACATGTTTTTTTTTAGTATTTTATTTGACTGTTATTTTCACTCACCGTGTCCAAGGCATGCTTTCTTCAAGTTAGTGTTAGGTAAAAAACACGAACACAAACCTCGGACTAGAATTCCTGTTTCGGTACAATCGTCTTCATTACCGGCGTCCCACGAACCATTGTAACTTCTTGTCGATGGGGTTTCTGTAATAAATACACTAATTTTATTAATTGCAATAAAATTGTTACAATTTCGTGACGATTTTAGACTCTTGTCTTAGACTCGTGCCTGAAAATACCTACCTACTCACGACTCTTCAGTACATAGTATAAAACAAAGTCGCTTCCCGCTATCTGTCTGTCCCTATTTATAGTTAGATCTTTAAAACTACGCAACGGATTTTGATGCGGTTTTTTTAAACAGATACGAGTGATTGAAGAGGAAGGTTTATACGTATAATACATGCATAATGTATTAGAGAAACACTGATAATTTTAGAGGTTTCTAATGCGATGTCGTTCATAAGCACATTTTTTGCGCTTACATTGCAAACGCTGGCCGAACCCTACGAGGTAGATCAAAATAATGTTTTTAGTACAGTTACTCAAAAAGCGGCGTATTACAGGGACGTATAGCGTTCGGGATGTGGGCGCCATTTTTTAGAAATTTTCTTTGCGAGTTTAGTTGTTTGTTGCACAAAATGAGTAATTTCGACCATAGTTTTTTTGAATGAACACCACCGGAACTCAGTATAATTGCACAAAATGCTTCGGAGAACATTTTACCGGAAAAGTCAAAATGGCGCTACTTAACTACATACAACGAATTTATTGCGCGGAGAGAAGAGAAAAAAGCAAATAGGTTTTTATTATTTTATTAAATTGCTTCATTTTTTCGCAACTGTATTAAAAATAGTCGTTCAGTACACGTGCGGAACCGTCATTGCAACTTGTTCCGACTGTCAACCCTCGCCTTCGGCTGCGCCTCGGCTCGGGTACACATTTGTCGGAACTCTTTGCAATGACAGCCTTTCCGCACTTGTAATGAAATATACTAATGTACTACAGTATAGTACACCGTTTAGAAAGACGTTCTGTAGTATATTTAGTATAAGCATTGCACCGGTGCGAAGCCGGGGCGGGTCGCTAGTGTATGATAATGTACCTGCTTGTTCGCATAGAGTTCCCATAAGAACGAGGTTAGGTTGTGGTGTGTGTACAATCGCGAACACCCTCGTCTTCGGCACTGTACTGATGTTAGAAGATGTTATTACCGCAGTTGTACACTCCTAGAACAAAATGATTTTATTTTTAATAGCAATCTATCTATCTACTATATCTATCTTTACTATTATAAACTAGTAAAAAAGTAAAAAATAAAATTAAAGATATAATTAAAAATAAACAAATTATGTAGATTCCGAAAATCGAGTTTATCTGTCTGTTTGTTCGTGGATCACGCTAACTACTGGAGCAATTTCAATGAAACTTATACCATTCGGAAGCCCTTTTTCCGGATTGAAACAAAGGCTATATTTTATTGAAATGAAAGACATGGATTTTTAGATACAGCTTGAACTCTCTAAACCAAAAGCAGACATTTGCTACGAGGTTCATCGTAAGCTTGTTTACAGATATTTTGGTGGAAAGTTTCGTACGCGTTCGAAGTCGCGGGTACCAGCTAGTAAAAAATATAAATCCGGCCTCTGAATAGATTACCTCATCCACATCCACAGTGCAAGAATGGCCCACAGTTGTCAATAGCAGCACGTCCAGAGGACGCGGCGGCAGAGACGTTACATACAAATGCTTCTCTAGGGGCGTTTCTCGGAGCCCTACGAAATAAATCAAGTTCCGGGCTTCGTCTATCTGCGAAATAATATTAAAACGGGTAAAGTATGTTTTAGTCGAGTGACAGTTACGGTGAATTCAAAATATATTTTTGTTCTCGGTGGGGATCGAACCCACGACCCACAGCACGGAAAGCAGAGCTACTACCAACTGAGCCATGACGCCTGTCATATTAGTTTGTAATGTGTACCACGTAATATAAAGTATTTTCATTAATTTCAGCTGCGAATTGTGGCTCACCCAAATCTTCCTGCCGATGACTTCCCATTCGCCGGCCGTGATAGCCTCCTTGCTGATGATATTGGGACCTACAGCATTCGTTTCTTCATCTGTTATCATCAGTTCTATGACCGCTGGAACATCAACAAAATTAGTAAATTATCTACCACAGGTAGAATTATAAGTACTAAATTATGTTCCACCGGTAGAAATTTGGAAAAGAATACTAAAACATGATATATTGAAAAAAACCAACTAATACTACTAGTGGCTCTGGGAGCTGTAGACCTCGCGAGCATACTAAATATTCCAATATTCAACATCATCAATCAACATCATCAATGTCGTGTAAGGTGTTTTCTGAAAGTCTTTAAGTGCACTTTTATTAATTTCTAATTTAAGGCTTATTATTATGCTGATGCTCTCATTCAGTGAAGGAAAACATCATGAAGATAATTATCAGTTAGTATTCTATCAGCGACGAAACGCTTGCAGCCTGTCACGTATTGAAAACTAACTATAATGCAAAATGTGGTGTGTGTGTGATGTGATGTTTTTTCTATTTAATTTTGTAAGTTTTTGAGGAATGTAATGTGCAAGTGCATTTTCCGTTTTGTGATTTTTTTGATCTTTTTGTTTTTTTTTGCATCATCTTGTGTAGAATGAGGTCCTTTGTGTTTCTCTCAAATTTGATTGAAAACCATCGATTGTTTGATGAGCTATTCTGTTCATCATGCTGAAGATCCTTATCAGATCTTCGCCAAACTTTTATGAGACCAACTTATAGTTACTACCTTTCAAATAAAAAAAGAATAATCAAAATCGGATCTCATTTGGTGGAGATATCCAGTATATCAAATAGCCCCCTTTTTGCCCTTTTTTTGAGGGAAGTACCCCTCCAATCAAAAATCCCCGACGACAAAAAAATTCTAATAAGTCATATAACCTGTGTACCAAGTTTCGTCCAGATCGGTTGAAAAATGCGACCTGTAGAGGAGAACAGACAGACAGACAGACAGACAGACAGACAGACAGACAGACAGACAGACAGACAGACATCCGGACAAACGCATTTTTGGCCAATGTGGAAACTGAGACGCTTCGCTCGCTCGGTCAATTACTAGTAGTTCGCCGCGAACTGGGATCTCGTGATAGTCGGAAGTTAATAAAACCCAAACAATTTTTATTGACCAATGGTTGCATTAAACTTTGCAAATCGCATCGAAATCGCCGTCTACCTAAATACCAGTCTTACTTGAACTACAAAATCATTGAAACTCCAAGAAATGTTAGCTCACGTTATACTGGGTTTTCCAATTTTATAATTTTTACAACTCAAAAACTATTAGACCTACAATCAAAATAAAAACGGTTTTGGAAAGTCTAAACAAAACTCTATGATATGACACCTCACTTGATATTTTTGTACGACTTTTTTTATTTTACTCCCTTTGGACCCTCATAACTTCACGACCCCTTGACCGATTTACTTCATTTAACAAACCAATAAACCTAAAGTACTATCCGTATACCTACCAAATTCTGTGAAGATCGGATAAGCGGTTCAAAAGATCTTGACGAACAAACATACAAAGCATTTTTGTCCAAGTTGTCACTAAGATCTTCGTTCGCTTCGCTAACTCGATCAAAAATACTCACATTTCCCAGGTTCCTTATCGCTATTAACCAGTGCACAAGTATACAAGCCGAGGTGTAAATGCCCAGTTTCCTCCGTAGCCCATACGAATCGAACCCTGTTATCCTCCGCCGGTAGAAAATGTAGAATATCGTGAACGTTTATCCACGCTTCGGGTGCCATTTCTGTCACTAGGACTTGGATATCGTGAATTTCCTGAGGAAAAATTGCAGTCAGTGAAATTAGCCTTTATCCGTGTGCTAGACGTTTTTTTTTCAGGAATGACCTTTCAGGAATGAAAATCTTTTTAACCCACTTAAAAAAAGGAGGAGGCTCACAATTTGGCTGTATTTTTTATGTTTTTACCTATAACTTCATCGTTTATAAATCGATTTCATATTTTTTTAAATCTGAAAGGGTATATTTCAGATTGGCGCTATAAAAATTTCTTTGAAATCGGTTCAGTAGTATAACTGGAAAAAACATGTCATCTGTGTATACGACATTGCGTAATTTACTGCCTTGCGGTATTTACGATCAACAGAACAGTTCCACCCAATGAACTGCCATCCTCAACATCATCATCTTATAATGAAGCCGTATCAAATTGAAGTCGGTTTTCCTATTTTTTTTTTAACTTATAAATTATTCTCATAGCGAGTAAGCTCGTATGAGTTAGTGGCCAACTCTAGTGACGGAGTTTTTAGGCCGCCTTAAGGCCTCCGTCATAGCTTAACGACTGATAGAGCCGGGACCGACAGTTTAGAAGCGCTCAAATGTAAATGCCACTAACGGCCACCCATCCAAATAATGACCGCGCTGAACGTCACTTAATATAGTTAATCGGTGAAGATTGACTAAGCAAGCCTAGCCACGAGCGATTAACGTAATAAAACAATTTGAGAAAATATTGTCCCTATTTGTACTATAGAACAGTTTGTACTTTTTGGTCTCAAATTGTTCCATAGAACAAACTAAGTACATATATAAACTTCTTGAAACTGGCCAATCGAGAATGATTTGCTTAAGGATATATCTCATCATGGAAGAATTTGGGAAAAGCGATTCCCATTTAGTTCTGTGCATTCACAGACAAATAAAAATAGGAGCAAAAGCTAGTATGTAGTTCTATAGTACAAATAGGGACAATATTTTCTCAAATTGTTTTATTACGTCATGTTCCATAGAACAAATGGGACCTACCGAAAGCATGGATTACCTGTTCCACAATATTAGTGGGTACATTAACTTGGTTCATGGTTTCCGGTGCGTGTGTATAACTACTCCTTGCGCTGAACTCAGAGAGAGGTATCAGAGCTAATTCAAGACGTTGCTGTTTTCTGTCCAACAGTTGTACCCATACGCTGAAACAATGGGGGTAGTCAGTGGCAAGGTTTATCTTATAAGTAACTACTTCTATTTAAAATCCCATTCTAAGTATTTGCATGCCCATTAGGTAGAATATAATGAACTATTTCTACACTTAAAGAGCTAATCTGTAACATATTCTTGCAAATAAACATTATCTTATCTTATCTTATCTTATCTTATCAAACTTGAACGAGAAGTTTTTTTACTGCCGTTTTTTGCCATTTCAGTTAGTTTTATTTCTTTGTGTCAAAAAAATACATAAATATTCTTGGATATTTCACACAAAATCAATATAATCATAGTAGACATAAAATCACTGAATGTGGTAACATTATTGCGACATTAGAGCACTGTCAAACTTTGAATCTAATAAGAAGATCGAGTATAATAGGTAATATACTTTTTTGTAACCTCACTCTTCTTCAACATAATATGAGCTTTAAAAAGGTAACCGGTAGATTTAAGTACCTCATAGATTTCTGGAAACATTGATTTTGAGCCTTATCCATCCAAAAAAATAATTATGTAGTAGGAGAAAATTATTTTTTTTCAACGAAAAATAAGAAAAGTATCTAACTTACTACCTACTTAGTACCTACTTATACATTTGTTCTTTGGTGCAATAAAGAGTTAAATAAATAAATAACTTATAATAATAATAATAATACCTATAATAATAATAACTTATATAGTTTTAAAAGAAAAGTAAACAAATACCCTGTCATTACGTTGTCAGATTCATCTTGGATTTTTCGAGGATTTAGACCCGGCCTAGCTAGGCTCGGCGTAATATTAGGCTCGAGCTAAAACTGAGACGTGATTACGAAAGACTTTCAACGAAGTTTTAGAAAAACCCGTTCTTTTGCGAAATTATTTATTCATTCACTCAAAACTGATCAGTAAATGTTAAAAGAAAAAAAAAACAGTTTCGTTTCGGGCGAATCCATTCGCACGTCCTGTCTAGTTAGTGAAATACTTACAATTGTCCGCAAGGCGTCCACCCAACTCTGGCGAGATACTCAAACCACGGGAAGGTGTCTTTGAGCGGCTGACGTAGCTCGTACCAACGTACGTCCGTTACTTCCATATCGTTTAACTCTGACGCTAGAACACGGAGTAAAACTTAGGTTTAGTAGAGAAGCCTTTCTCTTCTTCTTTTTTCTTTTTCTTTTTTTTCTAGAGCCATGTTGTACGTAGGTTTTTATTGAAATTCAGTACTATTCAGCCGGGTTGAAAATTGAAAAGGATCTGGGGTAAATTGGATGGAGCCCATGTCCCACCTTTTTTTTTGAACTTGCCATGATGGAACTTTGTTATAATAAATACACTTACAATGTATTTTTAATAATGTTACAAAGATCCCGATACTGCGATGTCGTAAATAAGTGATACTTACTATCATTGGCACCTTCTTGGTAGTAATCTAACACAGTTGTAGGCGAAGTTTTCTGAAGTCTAAATGTAACCATTTTTAGGACCGACTTTGCATTAGGTGTGCCGGCCCGAGGAAATCTGTAAAAAACAATATATTTATTAATAATTTAATAATGGAAAGGTTTGCGGCGTAGCTTGCTTAGTCAATCTTCACATTCTTCACTGATTATTTAAGTTAAGCGACGTTCTGCGCGGTCACTATTTGAATGGGTGATCGTTAGTGGTATTTACATCTGAGCGCTTCGGTGCTTCGGAGGGCACGTTAAACTGCCGGCTCTAGCAGTCGTTAAGCCACGGCGGAGGCCTTAAGGCGGCCTAACAACTCCGTCACCAGAGTTGGCCACTAAACTCATACGAGCTTGCTCGCTTTATTTAACAATTGAATTAATACCTTACCACATTAGCACGAATAAGTTAGGGCTCGTATTCAGTTATAGCATAGATTTGCGATTTTTCATAAATAACACTTTATTGTACACAAAGAGAAATTATACAAGTACAGGAAATAACATAAAACAGACAGTACAATGGGCGGCCTTATCGGTAAAAGCAATTTCTTCCAGACAACCATTGGATGGACAGGAATTACGATGGTGATTTTATATCTTCAGAAATGTTGAAATGTGCTATAGTAGGTGCCAAATAACACCGCAATATAGATCATTCACCCACCTTCACCACGATGTCGCAAAATTCAATTTATGTATGATAAACAAACAGTACTACGAGATTCGAGCGATTACCGTCTTAGCGATAGGTTTGTATGGAAAGCGACAGAATTAGCCATTCATAAATTGAATTTTGCGACGTTGTGGTGAAGGTGGTTGAATGACCTGTATTGCGGTGTTATTTGGCACGTACTATAGCAAGAAGTTGTTTGACGTTTGTCAGAGTCTCAAAATTTACAGGGGCATTATTCTGTATGACTTTAGGAGATTCCTTGCCGTAACCGTATGACATCACCGTAAGGAATGACATTTATGGCATAGGAAATACGGCACAGGCATAGGGCGATTTCACGCCGCTGTCTTGTCGTGCTGCGTAACGCGCTTGTATTGGTCATAGTGAATAAGGCCCCTGGCATGGTACATGGTAATGACGGAAGAATGGTGTATGTGTGTGTTTGTGTAATTTTACCTGAACTCTTCAACCTCCCCGCTACTAGTCTGGGACGATGGAAAGTTGTATATCTTCACTTCACTCTCATCCACTTCTTCATACACTATTCTGTAGATATCATCTGAAACAGGACATTGTCTTATAATATACTATCTTCGCTTAGTTTGGGATTGGAGGGCGTTGTGTGAACTGTCCATGAATATTTGTTTATCTAAATAAAGAAAACTCTTTTGATGCTGACTGATAATCAACGCACAGCCTAAACTGTAAGTCCTAGAGGTATGAAATTTAGAGGGTAGTATCCTTATATAGTGTAGGGGTGCACTAAGAAAGGAATTTTGAAAAGTCACACTCTAAAGGGTCTAGAACGCGAGCAATGCCGCGGGCGTCAGCTAGTTTATTTAATACTGGGTGTCCTACCTTTCCACTATCTATAGGTAAACCATTTTAATAAGATCACCCTCTACGATGTTTACAGAGGCACGGGCGTGTGATTTTGTTTGACAAAACTGACAAATGTTTGGAATGTGTGGAGTCACGTGGTTTACCTATAGTAAACGCTCGTAAGATATAAGGCCGGTTTCAGAGCTCGACCGACCGTCGCGTCGGTGCGTACGTCTCGTCGTGAATTTTCATACAAATGACAACATTTGTATGAACATTCATGAGTCGTTACAGAGCTCGACTGACCATACACACATATTGCTACTATCGTCAGGAACCCGATGGTACGCGCCGACGGTCGGCCGAGCTCTGAAACCGGCCTAAGAACGAAATATTTGTAGTATTTACCATTAGATTTGGGCTGCCACCAGAAACCAGTGTATCTCGAGAATTCTTCTTGAGTGACGTAACAAGGTACCCCTGCTTGTTTGGGATCATCCGCTAATCTGAAAGGCGTAAATCATAATAACATTATCACCTAGAGGTACCCAATACCTAGGTGAATGAATGAATGAATGAATGAAATTACATTATTGTACGTAGGTACACCTTACAAACTAATATGCGAGACAGATTATACAGAAAATAAGATACAATTACGTACAATGGGCGGTCTTATCGCTATGAAGCGATTTCTTCCAGACAATCTTTGGATGGAGAGAAGCGTATAAATAGGAAGGTCGGCTAGGGTGTACTATATGTCAATAGAAGATTTTATACATATAATAATGAGATTAAAATAAAAATACTTATACCTTACCTACAGACACACTAACCACCCCTCTACACGTAAATCTATGGAGACTGCCTCGATAGTTAGAATTTGTTCACTGTAATTCAAGAGCTGATAAACCATACCTAGAAGGTTCATGCCCCCGGCACGCGTATGTAAGCCTCGTAGGGCTCCGTAGGGCTCCGCCCCCGAGCCAGATATCACCTCGAGCCGCATGAGCCGCCAACGACGGCGTCATCGGACACATCGCTGGTGTTAGCGGCGCCCCTCCGCCGGTGTTCACTGATCGAGGAATTAGTGGTGGGGACTGGAAAACATCGATATTTATTTTCTTTATTTGCTAGCTGACACCCGCGACTTCGTACGCGTGCGAAACTTTCCACCAAAATATCTGTCAACCAGCTTACGATGAACCTCGTAGCAAATAGCTGCTTTTGGTTTAGAGTTCAAGCTATATTTAAGAATACACGTCTTTAATTTCAATAAAATATAGCCTATGTTTTAATCCGGAAAAAGAGCTTCTGAATGGTATAAGTTTTATTGAAATTGGTTCAGTAGTTCAGGCGTGATAAACGAACAAACAAACAGATAATCAGACTCGATTTTCGGAATCAGAATCGTTTATTTAGTAGCCTACTCGCATACCCAGCCACACTCATATTCATAACTCTTTTCGTTATATGACTTTCATCCCTGCTCATTACGTGTCCATACCATGCTAATCTACCACTGCTCATCTTTACCCAGTGTCCAAGATATATCACTATCACACTCTTTTCAAGCCATGTATACCATCAACCTCACCTGTCCAGGTCTCTCCTCGGCTACAAACAGGCTAGAAGCACACGGGAATAACACTCTGCCAGTTCTGGGGTGCAGTTCATACGAAGCTATACCCCATGCTGCGACCCGCTGTCGTTCCCACAGGAGTTGTTCCTCACGAGACCACTTTCCAGCGGTTATGCTGAGGGCTACTGATTCGAACAGCGGCTTCCAATCTAATCTGAAAGATGTATATTGATTAGGTTTTATACACAAGTGCTAAGACCGCTAAATAAATACCAGATTTCAAGACTACTTTCAAATAAAAAAATAAAAAAAAAATAAAGTAAAATATAGTAATTTTTAATAAAGTAGAGCTTTTTGTGAGAGCTTGTCCGGACAAGCTCTCACAAAGACGGTGGTACGGTGGTAGTACTTCCCCGGGGAAGTACTACCACCGTACCTATTTCTGCCGCCAAGCAGCGATGCTCGCATTGCCGTGTTCCGGTTTGAAGGGTAAAGGCACCGGTATAATTACAGGCACATGAGACTTCAACATCTTTACGTCTCAGAGTGATGGACGCAGTGCATTGACTTACAGGGCACGTCCTCATTGGACTTGCTCTGTGAGGTAATGCATTGTTATAGGCAGAAGTTACCACTTAACATCAGGTGAGCTATCAGCTTGTTCCATTACTTTTATCATAAAAAAAAAATACTACTCCATCTGAGAACCATGTTCCAGGCACTGCCTGTTCATCTGTATAAATCATTTAGATTAGATGCAAAAGGCCTAATTCTGATAAGAAGACATAGATGCAAATCTTATAAATAGCTTATTTTAATTATCGTGAAGATTTTTTAAAAGAAATCAACATCACTACATAGTATAAAGCAAAGACGCTTCCCGCGTCTGTCCTAATGTCTGTATGTATGTATGCTTAGATCTTTAAAACTACACAACGGATTTTGATGCAGTTTTTTTAATAGATAGAGTGATTCAAGAGGAAGGTTTATATGTATAATACATCATGATCACTGCATTGCACCCGTGCGAAGCAGGGGCGTGTCGCTAGTTTTCTTTAATATCAATAAATAAATAAATAAATATTCACGGACATTTCTTAACACAACGCCTTCTAGTCAAAACTAACCAAAGCTTGTACTATGGGAACTAGATGGCTGATAGAATACATATATAATTTTTTTTTCATTAACCAATCATAAAATAAATGTTCATAAAGAAGCATGATAAGCCTACTTGGTAATTTTATAAGTATAAGTATGTATGTACCAGTTGAACTAGTTTTTTTAGCAGCATAATACTGTATAGTGAAAGACGATACAATGTTGGAGGTATTTATTTCATGTTTATGCCCTGATTCATTTATTACTGGCCAGTTGTCAAGCTTGTTATTACTACAAGTTTACTGCAATAAGAACCTTGGGCAGGTTTATAAGAATACAATGACCTCGCTAATAATCTTGCACAACAGTTGAAATATATTTATAACTAGCTGATACCGGCGACTTTAAGCGTGTGCGAAACTTTCCACCAAAATATCTGTCAAGCAGCTTATCGATGAACCTCGTAGCAAATGGCTGCTTTTGGTTTAGAGAGCTCAAGCTGTATGGTGGTGTGATTCGTGAAAAAACAAACAGAAAAACTCGATTTTCGAAATCAGAATGGTTTATTTAGTAGATCTGCATATTTAGTTTATCCATTTCTTTAATTTTAGTTTTTTGCTTTTTTACAGTTTTATATTTATAAATTTAAATACATATTTATAATTATAATTTATAACAATTCATTTACATGACCATGGCATTTAATTTAAATTATAGCAACACCTTGACAGGCATCACAGCTTAGTCGATATTAGCTCTGCCTTCTGTGTTGTGGGTTCGATACCCTCACAGAAAAAACATTTGCGTGAGGCAAACATATTTAGAAAAAATAATGTGTATAGGTAAGTATTCTATCAGCAATTTAGTTCCCATAGTACAAGCTTTGCTCAGTTTGAGACTAAAGGGTGTTGTGTGAAATGTCAATGAATATTATATATACTGTAACTTTAGCAATATCAGAAGTAAGCTTCTTTATCTAGTTCAGTCACCATTTTATTTTCAGTACAAACACTTACATTTCTTGTTCTTGTGTGAACAAAAACCACAGACTATAACTAAATATAGCAACAATTATTATTATTGTAATTAGTAAAAATCTGTTCTTTTGCAATAACAAACTAAAGGACTCCAGATCAGCTGATTGATGTAAATATTGTAGACCTTACCTGGCTTCCGAAGGCTGCTGGCTTTGAGCAATATCCGTGTAAAGCAGTGTTATCTCCCACCCATGCTGAGGAGTCCTCAGGAAGTATATCCTCGTCTTACCATTACTGAGTTTCCTAAACGATATAGCCATGGGTATCATTGTCGACAGCGATGACAACTCTTTTCTTAGGTCATGAACCGCTTGGCGCACTTCCGCCCATGAATACTTTTTCGGCGAAGTCCTGATGAAGTCCCCCGAGGGAGCGCCGTCCCCTGCTTCCCTCACCTCCATATTTAACAATAAAATCGCCGATAAGGACCACTTTCTCTGAATTATATCATTCTTTGGAGACAAAGGAGTAGGTAATATTTATTACAATTAAACACGTTCTAGTACATTCACAAGTACTTTAGACTAGGGACATGAATAATTTATGAGTGCAATCTCATTAGCCTTTCTGATTAGAACTATAAAATGAGCTATTTTTACTAAAAATAGGGCCAACCAACGACACACGACTAAAACCACGGATTGTCTGTCATTCATGATGGTCGCATCGCATTGGTCGCTGTCAGAAGTGTCAGAATTGACAGAAAGGTTTTGAAGTTTTTTTTGACATTTGCCTCTGGCTAACCATTGCCAACAACAATATTATTTCAAATTCATCACTTGACACTGGCAAAATTGTCTGTCGAAATGACAGACAGAGGCCATATTGTAGGTATAGATAGAAGAAGAAGAAATACACTAAAATATAAAAAAAATACAGCTATGTAATTTACCACATTTCCGTTTCCGCTTTCTTTGTTCCTGTCAAACCTGTCAGATAGGTAATTAGTGCTGCCATTTAGCAATAATAAAGTTTGTTCTAGCGCAAAAATTAAAGTTCATGTCATCAAAATATATAAGTGCATAGCGTGCATGTGCATACATAATATTATGTGTTGAGCTTTCTTCTTTCAATAAAAAAATGTACAGATTTAATACACCTAAACCTTTCATTATAAACAGGTTTTACAGAATATTTAGGTACCTAGGTACTTACCATTTACAAACCCATTTGCGCGTACCTTTCGACAAATGTTTGAAAACCCGTTTGTACGAGTAAAATTCGCGCAAACTGGTGTTGATCGATAAATCACGCTGTGTAACATAAAAGACAATGCAATACGGTTTATAACTAGAGATTTACAAATTTTATATTCTGAGACAAATTCTAAAATGAATTCAAATATGTTTTTAAACCGCACCAACCAACGCGTTGTTGGTTGACCGGTGCCGCTTGGCGCCGACCGGTCATAGATAGATGCCATGGCAATACTAGAACAGTCAAAAAGTGAATCGAAACAAGCGAACATGTCGTTGTAACAAAATAAATATACGGGAACCGTATTTCGTTTTGCTTTTTTCGCGTTAGAAAAATGGCATCTACTTCAACTGTGTTACGGACTTGTGGTTTAACGTTATATCTTATTTTCCAAGTGTACGCTACAGTGAATAACTCGTCCCAACTATTTTTAAATTCACTTAGAGTGGGTAGTCTGTCATGCGATGAAAAACATTGTAAATATTTACTAGATATTAGTGGAAAAGAGTTTCTGGGGCATTACCCCTTGAGGTTGACCTCTGAGGAGGGTGCTAGGGGAGGTACCTGTGAAGTTATTTACCCCAATTACGAGTTGAAAGAGGTCGATACTACACAAAGTTTTTCTAAAATTGAAGTGCTGGTGCCGAAAAAAGACGGTAAAATCTACTTCTGTCTGCATGAGAATGGTGAAAACTCACCCTTTGGTGGCAAGTGGGTGCACCAGGGTGTTGAACATTTTTTGGAGCCGAAAAAAGATGTTATTTCCCTGGAAAAAGCAAAATATTTGTAAGTATCTTATACATATTTTTTTCACAAAATATTATAAATAAATATTATAAATATTCTTGGACATTACACACAACACTCTCTAGTCCCAAACTAAGCAGAGCTTGTACTATGGAAACTAGATTGCTGATTATAATACTTATATACTTTTTTTTTTGTAAATAAATACTTATACATCATAACACCTATATGTATATGGGTATTACAATTAGTAACACCCAAAAATAATTGTTATTTATATCAGGGAAGCTTTAAAAATTATAAGTGAATCCCACAGCCTCTAAAACTTATTATCTTAATTTTTATCCTATTTAGATGTCTATGTGCCTATGTGCCTAAGCAAGGAGTTTGTACCTCAACCTACCTACATCTACATAATAGGTGCCAATTACAGGAACTTAAGACCTGGTATGTGTGGGTTGTTATGGCTATTAGTACAGGATGGGAACATTACACACTACACAGTTAGACTTATCTGTCATAGTTTTATGATAATTTCCTGCTATCTCTCAAGCGGACTTTATTTTCTACTCATTGAAAATTAAAATGTATTGTAACTAATACTAAAATATTGGAAGGTGCCTTATTAGTTTGAGGGCCATTTACACCCATGGTGCAGACGACCCAGTAAATTATTATTTTGATTGTAGTTTGTCAGATTCTGATGGTCTCAAAAGATAAACAATCAAGCCACCACTGGTGCACCAACCTAATTGTGTCCCGATTGAAAAAATCATAAATGGCATTCAACATGGCTGCACATATTTCTACAAAACATGGCTTAAGCCGCATTGACCCGATCAGAGCCTATATTATTATTTAAAAAAAGTAAGCGGCAGAAATAAAGTGGTTGTTACTCATAAAAAATATAAATCCGGTACTGCTAACAATTACTACAAAGTAACGTAAGATTGGGATAGCGTCTAATGTCAGGCACGTGTCATGTCTTACATAATCAAGTTGTTTAGTTCACAAAATAGTATTTGGAAGCCCGCCAAATGATGCTCTATATATAAACCTTAGTGTAAAAAGATTCCCCTAAACTTATGTAGGTATGGGAACGTCAGATTTGGACTACGATCTCAATTGCTACCGAAAAAGGCAAAAATTAAATTAGTCAGTTTTTGAAGTAAGATAAAGTCCGAATGATAAAGCCTACATTTATATACGTAAAATGCTTTACTTTCGACGACGCCTCATAGGTGACCCGTCTCCGTCGTACGCCGTTTGCTGCTGGACGTAGGTATCTCCCTAGACGCGCCACTGATCCCGATCTTCGACTCTTCTCATCCAGTGTTTGCCAGCTACATTTCTCAGATCGTCGCCCCACCTTGCCGGAGGGCGTCCTACACCCTTTTACATATTCTGCACCAAACTGTTTATCGTTAAAGGAAGAAGTATCAGATCGCGGGGTAACAAAGCCCTGCACGCTTAGCATGTGCTGCCCAGGCAGCCTTTCTTTCTAATAGAGAAAACCATATTTCGTTACATTGATTTGTTTGGTGGAAAAAGATACAGAAATTCCGCGATTAGTGCAGACAATGTTTAATCTGATTTTGGGCGCAAAGGAAAATGCCCACGAATTCTTTTATTTCTTATCGACAGACGAATTTAAAACACAGATATAGTTACTGACGAATGAGTTCTGATGATTGATTGAATCCAGAGTATATTTTATTGGTCGTAAACTTAAAATAATTTTACTACGTTTAGATGTGGGAAAGCTTTCAGCTCTTCTAATCCAAGGACGGGTTTTATTATCAAACTAGCGTCTGCCCGTAGTAGCTTCATTCTCGTGTCACCACCACTGTCCCGCTATCAAGAAAAATATCGATTATTGTAAGGGCCAAGGGTTTTGTCCAGTTAGACTTACTTGTACCCTTACAGATGAATGATGTTAAAGTGGCACTCACTAGTCTCACAAGCACTCACTTAATGTTACCCGTTAGGTAGGAGCACGGCAAAGTAATAAACACCACGAGATTTGGAAGTAACTACTTTAATCTAGGGACAACAAGGTAAAGGTTGGCGAATCCTTTCTTGGTGTTCATGTGTTCCCTGTTCGCGTGTTAGAACCGTACTCGTGTATAAAATGAAATTGTGGTAAAAATGCAGCGCGTGCAACCTAAACTAAATTGCCGCGTGCGCAATTGCCAAATGTCGCGGTGAAACCGTACAATTATTTTCATCATTATTCCGACTTCATCATCATCATCATCCACAGTCCGACTTCACTCACTGCTGGGTATAGGCCTCTCTCTGTGTGTGCCACTCCTCACGGTCCTGTGCTGATCTCATCCATGTCCTGCCCGTGATGTTCGCAACATCGTCTGCCCATCTCGCTGCTGGTCGACCGACGTTTCTTTAACTTGGTTTACCGTAAACCAAGCCTACTTCATCTAATTAAAACATGTCCCGGGCAATCTGCGGCCCGTTCGTAGAAGGATAGGTAAAAAGTGACGCTGTATAAATCATCTTGGTTAGATACAAACGGAATCTAAGATAATATGACCTCCTGCATGCGGCTTCACTTTGCCCCAACCTAGAGAAACTCGTAGATTTTCTTCATCGTGGGCTGGTCATCAGACATAAGAGTCTGAATCATCATTATTATCCCACCATACATAGAGGATTGTCTCATCATCAAGGTTTGTAACTCCTCGATTGGGAAGAGTTTACGAAAAAGTAACTTGAGTCGAAACTCCTTTCGTCGAAATTGAAAAGTTATTTCCTCTATTTTCTGCCGATGACTATCAGTCTTATCAGTATGTTTTCGTATTCTAGCCAAATGACGTCACACGTACTACGTCTGACGTCATAGCACTTTCGAAAGGGAAGTGCGTGTAGCACGCCATGTGCGACTGTCATTCAGATTTATTTGTAGCAAGGTATGGCTTAGTAAATACTACTAAAGGCCCATAACGTTGGAAATTAATTAAATTTGTGTCGTAAAACTGGCTACAGATATTGTTCAGATTCAGAGCCCAACAGCAAGCGAAAATATAGCTACTCGAACAGAGGGTCCAGCTTACAGCTTATAGCTTATGACTTTCTAGTTTTAAGTCCCTTGTGCCTTCATTCCAGGCATCATCCCAAGATCTATGCGAATTTGGACAGTCAATCCATTACGACCATTCAGAGACCCATGCCTCAATGAAATTCAGGACTGCGTTTTTTTCACATTTTGGACCTGTGTTGGTCGTTGTTAGATTAAAGTTCAAATAACGGTATAGGTAGGTACACACCATTGGTGGTACACGCATAGAATGAAAAACACTTCATTCTGGGGTCGCACGTCGAAATCAGATTTGGGATTATACGAAAAACGCCAGATAAAATTAGGCTACATTTAAAATCTTTGGATAAAGGTCGGCTGTAAGAATCCCTTTCCTAATATTTTCAAGGTGAACATAGAGTTAAGAACTCGCTAATAGGTCTTCACCTAATCATCACCTCAGTCAACGACATGTAAATTTTAGCTCTTGACAATCAGAGCGCCTGCCTTGACCTGGCCACAGCTAAGTGAGAGCCCTTTTCAGCGTTTCAGTGACCTTGTACTGGTTTTAGGAGTCCAATTCAGACTCATATCGTTGCTTTTCAAAGCTCAAGGTTGCGAAGGTACTCTAATAACCCCACAACACACCCATAGGCGAAAATATTTGTATATCAAATGACTGACCTCCATTGCCAAATTGAATTATAGTAGGTATACACATATCTATCTACCCGCATCTATAGAATATGACCTATTTTATTACTCCTCATACTCACAAAGAACACAGTCGTGATGGATTATTATTATAAGCTGATAGGTACGAGTATAAAGTAGGTATACTTACAAACACATAGTATTATCATACGTTCTTTATTGATACGTTAAAAAAATATACTGGTGGGAACCAGCATTCAGCCCATCTAATGTTGAGTGGTTCTCGGCCTCACAGAACACGTCTTCTGTGAATGTGCATGTCGTAATATCCGTGTGTCGTTTCACGCGTCCATCACTCAAATCGGAATACAGCAGTGCGCAAAATAGGGCACTCCTAGCTATCACTCCAGATTCATATAACTCCATCGTCAAGCTCGTGACCCACTGCTGGGCATAAGCTTCCTCTATCCCAAACTGTTCAGCGTTGTTTTATTCAGGTTTTAATCCGGCAGCGAAAGCGAGCCAAGACATAACAGTAACTTAATTCACTCATCATATCAGTCTGCAAAGTCCACTGCTGGATTTAGTCTCCCACCATATAATTATTCCATTCCTATTCGAAATGCAAATATTGCAATTCAATTCATTATCATCATCATAGGCAGCTGGTAATGGCCCACTACTGCTGGGAATAAGCGTCCTCCCTCAAACGCCACTCGTTCTATTTTGGGCCTTTCCTATCCAGGTCTTCCCCTTTACGGCAATGATATCATACACCCATCTGGCTGCCCGTCCGGCACCCATCAGCTCATAATAACCCATAAAAGGAATTATCATATTTATCCCCGCGGTTGTTGGTCTTCCAAGATCTCTTGTGTAACCCCTCGTAACTAGCGATGTGTCTGAACACCAAGGCTACTCATCACCATTCAGTGTATTGTCGGTACGTCTAGCCTATTTGGCAGCCTGCCATACAAACTTCTAGTTTAGTATAAGTTGGGAAGCTCATAAAAACATGGAGGTCGAAGCTCCCTTATCCACACCACTAACTTATGGGATAGGAATTAGGGTTCAGAATGGCTTGTTGTTGTGGTAAATGTCAAGCAATGGATAAATAAATTTTTATAAGCAATATCACGCAGAACTTACATTCGAAGTGTAGTCGTATAATATTGCGCATTTTACTTCCTAACTACGCATCAAAAATCCTGTTTCTGTAATGTCCTAAAGTTAGGCATTTTACAGATCTTAAGAAACTCTTATTTGATATCAAACTGATGATATTACCCTTTTTCAACAGAAAAGCATCTACAACTGAATCCACGCGAGCTGAAGACCAATCAAATGAAAACAACGTACAAGAAACCCAAGAGATCAATAACAATTGGGCAGACCTAACACATGATACTGATGTGAACTACCTGCCCAGTGTTAATAGAACTACACGCGAAGATAAAAATGATATAGAGGTCTTGATCGATGGCAATTTCGTATCTCTAGATAAACTAGAGAATATTAATAGATTTAATGATGATAGTAATGAAGAAACTATACAGGAAAATAAAATATTTTATAGCGATATTAATCCAATAAATAATGAACATAATGTTTATAAAGTAAATAATTATGTTATGGACAATATGGATATAGCAAACGATCCTCCATATAATAATGATATTTATATTCCAAATGATAATTACGATACTAATTTAAATGAAAATATTGTATTTGAAAATAAAATTAATGATAAAATTCTAAGCTATAAAGATACTGTTACTAATAACAGTTTGGAAACAAATAATAATGAAACCAGTGCTGTAAGAAACGAAAATTCATTCAATGATACTAATATTTGGATACGGCGTCACCTCCTGCAGTTTCCCGATTCAGACTTTTCCAGCGTCAGATCAGCTGATCCACGTCCATCTCCGCCGCTTATCATTGAAGGTATCAGAGTAGAAGACTCTTCAAAAGAACCAAAGATTATAGATGGTGGGATACCTAGTGTTTTGGCTGATTCGGCAGTCACTTTAAGGTAAGATACTCCACTGGGTTTTACGGCTTACCCGAGCCGATGGTATTCAGAGTTTGGCCCTAAAGAATACAGTGAAAAATCTATATAGACAACCATGCACACGGGACTGTTAGATTGAGGAAAACCTTAAATCTTTTTATCCTCGAATTTTGGAAAAAAGATGGTTGTTATAACATAAGTTTCACGATATTTTGTTGTTTGGTAATCAGTACATCTGTTTCCAAGTTATGAGGATATTTATCGGCTCCTAAAAACAGTTTTGAAGAAACTCAGGCATAAATAGCAGTTTGAAACATTTGGTTCATCTCAAAGTGTTGATATTTGAAGAACTGGAGTCCATACTCTAAGTTCCGATGGTGACCAGCAATGATGAAGAGTATCTATGGAGTTATTCAGTGTAGGGAGTTTTTAAATTTTTGTAATAATAACTTGTGCTTATTTATTTCATTAATGTAATGTAAGGCTAGTATTGGTCTCGCGATCCAAACGCACGCGTTTGCGCTGTGGTGTGCAGCACAACGCAGAGTACCGCGTTTGCTCCTCGCCGCTGACGCAGACTGCGACGTAACAAAAGTCCATACTAGACGTTTTCCATACAATTATGTGTCCGCTGCAATTTTTTTTGCGTTACGATCGCGAGACCAAAGCTGTAGTAATTTCCTGTTAATTTTTCTGTTACTAATTCTTTTTCTACTATTTACTGTATGTCTCTATTCCACTTTTTTGTAGGATCTACGGCGAAGGTCTGACTGTGGGGACTGTGATAGCGTTCACTCATGATCCCCAGCAATTAGGCCAGCCATGCAAGTTTCTCCTGAAGGGGGAGTATGTGGTAATATGATTAAATTCAATTTTAAAGTAAATTAGGCTTTATTCAGTAAAATCAATAGGATCATTATGAATCGTATTACATACTACGTGACAGTAAACGAAGATTGTCTTATCTAGGTGATTCTTATACTGGAATCTTATTTATACTGGTCTCTAAATGATATATACAACGTTTAGAGACAGATTCAGATGCTGGTGAAATGCTGGTTGACCTCTAGAGACAGATTCAGATGCTGGTGGAATGCTGGTTGAGACTTCAGCCTCTACTTATGAATTAGTTTTTTCCACGTTGACGCACATCCCGATGTTACATTATGACCCTTATTGGTGTAGAAATAAGTAACATTTCACTTTGAATTACTAAAGTACACTAAACAAGTATTTACGTGGAGTCAGTGTACGTACCTGAAGAAGCCTTACGTCCAGACATACTAGTTATTCCAATAGTCACCCTGTGCTTATCATAATAAAGATAAAAATCGCATGCGAAGTCGTGTGACCTTTTTAATACCGCATCGCGATTTTCTTCGAAATATGGTTCACCTTTACCGGAACATATTTGACTATATACATATACGAATCATTATAGGAGCCATTTTTCTCGTTCTATCAAAATGAAGGCATTTTGGACCGTTTTGTGAACTATGTTATCTGTGATTTAAATATTCTTACGAAGTAAGGAGTTTTTACCAAATTATGTTTTTTTTGTCAATATAAAAACGTACGCAACTGTGGAAATATGCACTGGAAAAGCGTTTGAAGGTTTTCGTCACTCTTACGTACAAAATTTGTAGAATCACGCGTGTCCTTGACCCGCCCAGGTCGACAGTAATACTTATCTCTTTCACAGGTAAAAGAGGGCTCATTGAACGGCAAAACCGCCCTCTTCGACATCACCGTACCATCCCCAATCACCGGCGATCGTCTCTACGTATGCGCCAAAAACCTAAAAACAGGCAACCTGGACCCTACCATCGACGAAGACAAATATATACACCAAGGAATGGAAACATGGAAAATGCTCGCGTCACACAACAAGCTTTTACCTCTCTGGGTTTCGCTCACACTAATCCTGACCTGCCTAATGTTTTCTGCGCTTTTTTCTGGTCTTAACCTTGGTCTAATGTCTCTAGACAGAACTGAGTTGAAGATCATATCGAATACGGGGACAGAGCAGGAACGAAAGTACGCTCGAGCGATCATGCCAGTTAGGGATCATGGAAATTATCTTCTGTGCAGTATTTTGCTCGGAAATGTAGCTGTGAATTCTACGTTCACGATTCTATTAGATGAGTTGACGTCTGGGTTGTTCGCTGTGATATTCTCGACGCTAGCGATTGTGCTGTTGGGAGAAATAACTCCGCAGGCGATCTGCTCGAGGCACGGACTTATGGTTGGCGCGAAGAGTATTATGGTTACTAAGGTGAGATCAGAAAACTTAAATTTCTTGACAGTTCTATAGGTGTTTAGCGATTTTCCAGAGGAGTGGGCGCGTATAAATGTGACGTTAATGTATCATAAGAGCGGTTAATCACTGCATCCGATGCGAACCCCTAAAAACACGGATATAAAAAACTCAGACTGAATCCGGGTATTGCTTTTCGCACAATACCCAATATCTGATCCAAGAAGGGAGCTTAAAACTTTCTTACTTGTACAAGATAGACTTGAGCATTTATGATTTTTGCTGTATGTTTTGTTTAATCAGATGATATTTCCAGGCTGTAATGGCGATCACAGCGCCTCTATCGTTCCCAGTGAGCAAACTACTCGATTATTTCTTAGGCGAGGAAATCGGCAGCGTCTACAACAGGGAGCGATTGAAGGAACTTGTCAAGGTAATTATGTCATGATGAACCATTTCAGCCGTAGGACGTCTATTGTTGAATATCAGTACTTCAAAGATTCCTATAGCAACTTATCTGGTATACCCACCCAATGGCTCCCTGTCACTTTTACTGGGACGTCTTTCCATCATCATGTAGGCCGTCCAACGCATGAAGTAGTGAGAAAGTTATTACCGAGCCGTAGGACGTTTCCTGTTGAATATTAGTCCTTCACAGATTTATATAGCGACTAATCTTGTTCAGCCAATGGCTCCCAACTACTTTTACTAGGGCGTCTTTCCGTCACCATGTAGACCGTCCTACACATTAAGTAGTACAAAAACATACTTTACACGGTCTGAATTAGACTTAGGCCAACATCAACCTTGTTACCAATAAACTTTATGTAAGATTGGAATACCTACACCGTGTTTGGTCTTTTGCATTGACAAGCAGATCCAATTCAATAGAAAGATACAAAACATGGTGTAACTATTCCAAGATCATATCGGGTTTATTAGTATACGTTTTGCATGGTATGATAGAGCCGACAAATCAAGTATTGGTAGACTGGCAGTCTAACTAAACCCAGCATGACTACATCGCCCTGAAGTCACCTAGTTGATATACTTGAACTAGGCTCAAGGAGAATATAATATACCTTCGTAGTACCTTCCGTAAGTATGGTGTATAAATTACCAAAATTAAATAGATCTAATTTTACCCATACGAAGTTAAGATAGAGAATGTTTTAATTTTTTTTAAGATCCCATTATTGCCCATTTGTTTTTGTTGACCGTGTATGACCAAATAAAAACATGATGGCGTCAAATCTCAAGATGCACGTTTCTGACGTCTCATAATCCCTTAATTCTTGTTGGTTTTACGATAAAATTTGTGTAAATAGTGTTTCCCTGTTCTAACAAACGTACATGTCTAATACTAACCCCGTAAACTAATGACTATTTGTTTGTTCCATGATTGATTTCCTAGATCATGGGGAGGCACCATACGAACGTACGTAACATATTCCCTACTACAACTAACAGATGCCGTCAGTATACCTCGTCTGAGTTTTGGATGCTTACGACCGAAGTACACAGCCTACTAACCTTTGCTTTACCAAGGAATAACTATTGTTACTGCATATAGATGAGACTTATACTATACCCCGCCAATTTATCGTTCCCGTAGTAAATATTAAATACTTATGTACTGTGGTAGGTATCAATGTGGTTGGCTTAGCGGTGCTATTAGTCGGTAAATACATCACTTTGTTTGTATCGGCGGTGTGGCACAACAGCTAAATCGAAGTTGAATAGAAAGCCTTAGCTTGCTTTTATGTTGACTTTGACTGGCTACAGATAAACAGATGAAAGAGTTTACAACAGAGGACGTCATAACTCGCACACGCAACCTTATTTGGAAACGTCGTATTGCCATTTTAAGTCTGAAGAGCTGATGACGTCAACTCGAGCGAAAACAGATTGATGCCACGCGATTTTCGCCGTCTTTTACGTCATATACATACTCATGACATTTTGTCGACCGTGTTTCCAGTTACGACATTTGACAAAATGCCATGTGAAGTGAACACGCAGTGTCTCTTGCTTTTAGCTTTCGCTGACTTGTATTTATTAGAAATGAACTCGGCGACAGTTATCAACCGGTGAAGGAGTTACAACATATGACGTCATAACCCAGCAGATGACGTCGTCTGATTTAAAATGCTGAAAATATCACTGGAAGAGATGGCAGTCCTATGTATATTTCGTTCTTTCTCAGTCTTAAGCATCCAAAAGTCACGATACACTACACACTACTTAACCTATAGATAGGTAGGCAGGTATATTTAATTTTAGTATAGTATAGAGGGATTACGTACTGCGTACAGTCAACTATTTAATTAACTAAACTTCTGAATTATGAGCTCAATTATTTTTTATTTATAGCCAAAACTTGTCAAATTATCCAAAATTTATTTTAGAATCACATCAGTTTAACCATAATTTATGGATTTGGTAATTGATGGATAGGTATCTTCTAGGTAACCGTGCTACATCGTCGACCACATCATTGCTTACATCAGGTGAGATTGTGGTCAAACGGATGCCTATATTGTATTTAAAAAAAATTTGGTTCGGAACTTACTAGCCCTTCTGATCGAATTAGTTTTGTTTGGATCAAAATGATATTTATGCTGAATTTTGTGCAATATTATTGCACACAACATTGTTTTTTGCGATTTTTCATAAATCACTTCAGTGATTTTATATCTTCAGAAATGTATTAGCAAGAAGTTATTCGACGGCGTCTTAACAAGATAAAATCTAACTAAGCCACTGACTGCACGCAAAACGTAAAACCTGACAAGTTATACTGCCGGCATCACGCTTCGCCTTCCTAACCGGGCCTTTGCTTTCCCCCCGCCCTTATCCCCCTACAAATAAGGTATATTTCAGGTCACAACTGACATCAATGATCTGGATAATGACGAAGTGAACATAATTTCTGGTGCGTTGGAGTTGAGGAAAAAGAAGGTGTTTGATGTCATGACGAAATTGGAGGATGCGTTTATGCTGCCTATCACGTCAATATTGGATTTCGAAACTATGTCTGAGATTGTGAAGTCGGGTAAGTTTTTCTTTGTAATAATCTCATAAATATAGGTAATTAATCTATACCATTATAAATCTGTAAAGAACCGATGTTTAAGAAATAAAGTATTAGGTTAAATTAGTAGGCATTTATTTTCTCATAAATATGGGGAAATAATATTCTTGGACATACACACATCGCCCTCTAATCCCAAACTAAGCAAAGCTTGTACTATGGGAATTACATTGCTTATAGAATACTTATATACATTTGTTTTGTAAATACATACTTATAATGCAAACATAGAACAAACACCTATATTTGAAACACAAATGTGTCTTTTCGGTGGTGATCGAACTCACAGTACGGAAGGCAGACTCCCGTCAAAATCCAAAACGTAAGAGGTCCAAAATTGTACTTTCTGAAAATTTATCGGAGGCCTTAATGTCATTATTAGTAGGGGTTACCAATGATATCATGTTAGAAATACCAAATATAGTTCAGCACAACCGTACTCTGGAACTTTTCCAAATATTATCTAATTTTGCTGTTCCATAAATAACCGGCGGCTAGTATCGCCCTTCGTGGATTTAACTACGAGTTTGACGTAAACAAGTTGTTGATTGATCAATGTATGGTAATTTGAGACGGCTAATAGCGACAGGCGTCACTGCTCAGTCGGTTTAGCTCTGGCCCTTGCGCTGTGGGTCTTGGGTTCGATCCTCATCGAGAACAAAGATTTATGTGATGGCAAACATAGATTTTTCTGTATCTGGGTGTTACTATACCACTAATATTATAAACTAGCTTCCGCCCGAGACGTCTTTCGCGTTCCGTTGGATCTCGTTGTTTTCCCGGCATATTTGTTCGCGGATCACGCCTTAACTACTAGACCAATTTTAACTAAACTTATACCATTCAAAAGCCCTTTGTCCGGATTGAAACATGGCTATATTTTATTGAAATCAAAGACGTGGATTCTTAGATATAGCTTGAACTCTCTGAACCCTTAGCAGATATTTGCTACGAGATTCATAGTAAGTTGGTTGACAGATATTTTGGTGGAAAGTTTCGCACGCGTACGAAGTCGCGGGTATCAGCTAGTACATAATATTATTATGTATTGCTGCTAAGTAATTTACAAATGCACAGGTGCAAATTTTTACAACGCGCTTTAAACCATCAATGTCTTTTACGCGAAATGATTTAAGATCTAATAACAAAAGATGATAAATCATTTTGAATGAACATTGTTCACGATACTGACAAGACAATTTACACTTAGGCTGTGTCCTCATTAGGCGAGCAGTTAGCATCTGATTGTCCGCTGACTGAGTGGCGAATCGGACAAACCGAAAGAGCTGCTACGGTCCCAGTACAGCTAATTGTTTGCGGTTCATTATCATGTCAGTTAGTTAGATGACTCTAAGCTGCAAATTGGAGTCGGTTATTTCGTAACGTCGTCGGCGCATTAAAGCCATCATGAAATCGTCGTGAACGCGCCGACTAAATTATATCACTTGTGTACTTATAACGTGAATCGGTCACTGTATCAATCGGCAAGCGGAACACCGCAAACTGCGTACGCGTACAGTACGCGTTGAATGACCGCTCTAAAATATTTCTGTTTAATATCAAACAGTCAGCCGCGTACTATTTACCTAAGTGGGACGAAGCCTTATTGACACTTCAGTGATAACTAACTAAATATGATTAGCTTTACCTGCGACTAAGTTTCTAATAAATAACTTCTACTAGCTTCAGCCTGCGACTTTGTCCTTGTGGATTTCATCCCAGAAGTAATATTATTTCAAACTTGTACATGGCCGTGACTTCGTTCGTGTAGGTTTCAATAATTTTTATTTTTTTATTGAAGCCCTTTCGCGGTTTATTCGCTTAATTAAATGTTTAGATCTTATTCAATTTGGGGAATAGGTAACTTATTATATGTTAATCCATGTTTTAAATCTAAAAAATACATATCTATATTCTAAGATAATACAAGGTGTTACATAATTACCCTATAAGTCCTAAGGGGGCGTAATCAGACCGTCCACCTGAGGTCTTGGACATGTGCAAAGGATCAATACATCGTAATTGAAATTTTCACACAAAAATATTACTCTTATTATTTTAGAAATTTGGGACAACCCTAAGTGTTTGTTTACTAGTTGCGTAAATCCGTACACACGCATGCTACACGTAGGTACCCTCCTACCGCGTCGTACGTACACGCTAGCTGTGTGTAGGTACATTTTAAGTAAAAGTTACGAGCTCATTTCATGAATGAAAAATTTCGAAATCTCAGTTGTCGTAGAACAAACACTGTTCGCAATGACCTGTAAAATACCCCCTTTTCGGACTTATAGGGTATTTATGTTACACCGTGAATAAATCGGTTCGTTCATTACGACGCAATTGAGAAACAAACATCCAATCATTAACTTTCGCATTTATAATATTAGTACGATAGCAAGCAAGCAAGCTCGTATGAATTAGTGGCCAACTCTTTTGACGGAGTTTTTAGGCTGCCTTAAGGCCTCCGTCATGGCTTAACGACTGCTAGAGCCGGGACCGACAGTTTAACGTGCTCTCCGAAGCACGGAAGCGCTCAGATCTAAATGCAACTAACGGTCACCCATCCAAATAGTGACCGCGCAGAACGTCGCTTAACATAGGCAATCGGTTAAGATTGACTAAGCAAGCTACGCCACGAGCGCGATGAAGAATTACGAGTATAATAGCCCTTACATCTATAGAAGATGATTTATACAGCGTCAGGAGGCAACCTATGCCTACACTTAACGACACACTGTAGTGTCTGGGACAATGTTTATATGGAGTAGGCTTGTAGCACCTATACCATCCTCTCAGCCTAGTCAGCCATATCCACAGGAAAGACATCGTCAATACGTGAGGAGCTGACTAAGCCAAGGGTTTCCTCACGATGTTTTCCTTCACCGATAAGCTCGTGTTAATGCGCATATAAATTTTCCGAAACGAAAAATCCATTGATGCACGGCCGGGGTTCGAACCCACGACCTTCGGATCGAAAGTCGAGGTGTAATCCCACTCGGCCAACACGGCTTATATAATAATATATGCTAGTTAGTTATTTATTATGTAGAATATTAAACGTATTTTTCCTTAACCATCAGTCAATGAGAAATAGTTAAATGGGAAATAGTCAATTATGGTATTACAATATGTAGGTCTTGTTAATGTGTTTACATCGTTACTAATCTAATGAGGATGTATGGACAAAGCTAACGCCGACAGATGGCTCTGTATTTCTATACGCTCAGAGGGCCTACTACAAGTTTTCAGTGTATAGTGCGTCTGAGGGCCGGCACACCAGTGGGCGCTGATTTGTATGGAGACACTGAGCGGACTCTTTGAGAAGCTCGACATGCGAGTACGGGCTTCGTGTAGACCAAGCTTCTCAAAGAATCCGCCCAGTGTCTCCATACAAATCAGCGCACACTGGTGTGCTGGGCGTCAGATGTTTCATACTAGATTTACACACCAAAACTCTTACTAGGCCCTCTGTATACAGACGGGTATCACAGGTCAGTCGGTAATAGGTCTGCCTTTCGTGCTGTGGGTCTTGGGTTCGTACCCCACTGTAAACAAACATTTGTGTGTGGCAAATATAGATGTTTGTTCTATTTCTGAGTGTTACTATGTATTATAAGTATGTATTTACAAAAATAAAAGTATATAAGTATTCTATCAGCAATCTAGTTCTTATAGTACAAGCTTTGCTTAGTTTGGGACTAGAGAGAGTTTTGTGAAATGTATAAGAATATTTATTTATTTATTTGAATAAATAAATATTCATAGGCTTCATACAGTGCCATCTAGTCCAAAATTAAGCAGAGCTTGTATTATAGGAATTAGATTAAATAGTTAGGTAGTAATAGAAAATATTTACACGATAACATGAAAACAAAACTTAATACCCTTGTAATAAAGTCTAATTTCGCTCCCTACTCCAGGTTTCTCCCGTATCCCAGTCTACGAAGGCAGCCGCGGCAACATAGTGACCGTACTGTTCATAAAGGACCTCGCATTTGTCGACCCTGATGACAACACACCGCTACGCACGCTCTGTCAGTACTACCAGAATACATGCAACTTTGTGTTCGAGGATGTCACGCTGGATATTATGTTCAAGCAGTTTAAGGATGGTAATTATGAATAACACTTAAGGTTTCACTTTACGCTTCTTTCACCCACTTCAAAAAGGGAGGTTCTCAATTCAGTTGTATTTTTCTTTATGTTTACAAACTCAGAACTACGTCATTTATGTACCGAAATAAAAAATCTTTGCTCTCTGAAAAAATATTTAACTGCCAAACTACTGAACCGATTTATGGGACCTCTTCTAGTTTGGTCGCATAATTTTTTTATTAGAATCAGTTCAGTAGTTTGGCAGTTAAATAAGAGTAACTGGAAAAAACACGTCATCCACGTACGCGACATTGCTTCTTTATTCTTTTTTATTCTTCTACATTGGTACTTAGTAAAAACACATTTAAATCTATTCAATATCCGGTTATTTCCAGGTCACAAGGGCCACATGGCATTCGTCCACAGAATCAACAACGAGGGCGAAGGGGATCCCTTCTACGAAACTATCGGATTGGTCACTTTAGAAGATGTTATAGAAGAGATGATTCAAGCTGAGATTGTTGATGAGACTGATGTATTTAGTAAGTGTTTGATAAATATAATAAATTCGACCATGATAGATGTGAATTCTGTAGTGGAGTGGGAGAATGTTCAGCTTAGACGCGCGGGCCCCGAGTTCAAATCTTTCCGCGGGTATAAAAATGTTTGTATGTTTTACACGTGTTTATTATCTAAGTCCTCTAGTTTGTGATGTTTCCTGTACCATAGATACAAATGGTCTAGGGCCTAGTTGACACTCTGCTGTATTTAAAGTGCCTAGACGAGTCAAAAGTAAATAGCATATTTATAGCTTTCTCCACATTGTAATGAAAAAATGATAAAACAGATTTCTCTACAATAGGGGAGGATTTGAAAACTTTACTCATTCGTTCTTACCCTAGGAGATAATACTCCAGATTGCAATATCTATCAGTAGTTTCAGTTGAGGTTAGTACTTCCAGTAGTATCAGTAGCAGTTATACAAACAACTCTGCAATTCTACATAAATATATGCAGGCCTTAAGGTGGCCTAAAAATTCCGTCACCAAAGTTGTTTATAGATGAAAGATCAATATTGTCTTATCCTAACAGCGGACAACCGTTCCAAACGTCGTCGTAACCGTCCGATGAACAAACTGCAAGATTTCGCTGCGTTTGCTGAACGGCATGAGAATCAACGTATCCATATATCTCCGCAACTTACATTGGCTACCTTCCAGTTCCTAAGCACTAGTAAGTAATAGTTGTATATATTTTTCTAATCTGTTAGAATGTTTGTTAATACCGTCCGGACATTTGTTAATTCGGTCTTTAAATTTGTAAATTCTGTCTTGACATTTATGAATTCTGTCTGGACAATTGTAAATTCTCTCCGGACAATTGTAAATTCTGCCTGGATATTTGTAAATTCTTTTTGCACATTTGTAAATTCTGTTTGTACATTTGTAAAATCTGTCTGGACATTTGTAAATTCTGACTGGACATTTGTGAACTCTGTCTCCTATGGACATTCGTGTCTTCTGTCAGGACAATTGTGAATAATCTCACTTATGATTTCAAGACATTTTACTTTACAAACAGGTGTAGACGCATTCCGACCCGACACCGTCTCAGAGACGGTGCTGCGTCGTCTCCTGCGTCAAGATGTCATCCACTACATCAAGGTCAAAGAAAAAACAAAGAAGGACGCTACTACTTACGTCTTTCAGCAAGGAAAGCCGGTAAGAGTTACAAAACTAATGCAAATATACAAGCTTTTCCCCAGAGTATTATACCATACCACAGAAATGATGCAACATAGCTGTGATATGATAGGTTTTTATAACACACTAGCGACCCGCCCCGGCTTCGCACGGGTGCAATGCAGTGATGATGATGATGTATTATACATATAAACCTTCCTCTTAAATCACTCTATCTATTAAAAAAAAACTGCATCAAAATCCGTTGTGTAGTTTTAAAGATCTAAGCATACATACATACAGACATTAGGACAGACGCGGGAAGCGACTTTGCTTTATACTATGTAGTCATAGTGAAGAATCATTCTTTGTGTGTATACACAAATACACAATTAAAAAAAAAAGTATGTGCGTATTTACCTGATTTAGTTGCAAATAAACCAAGTGATTTGAAGTCATTTTTATAGGCTTTTTCCGTTACTTTTTCTAAAAAACTTGTGTGTATTACCCATTGATCTAGATAGTATTGATAGTGTTACTTATTTCCAGGTGGATTACTTCGTGTTGATTCTGGAAGGTCGCGTGGAGGTGACTGTGGGACGCGAGAACCTCGTCTTCGAGGCCGGACCCTTCACATACTTCGGAGTGCAAGCTTTGATTCAGAACGTCGGAGTCGGTAACTACTAGCAATAGTCATCATCATCATCATCTCCTTGCGATTGTCCCACTTTATGTGGGGTCGGCACAACATGTGTTTTTCTTCCATGCTCTTCTATCAGCCGTCACTCCTTTCTTACCCATGTCATTTTTCACGCAATACCAATAGTCAATACTCTGTTTTTGATCCTTGACCGAAAAACGGGGTATTATAGGTTTGACGGCACTGTGTGTCCGTCTGGACCTTATAATCAGTTCGGTAAAGATGTTATATTTTATTGTCATTGTCATTATCGTCATTTTATTGAATAGAAGATTACGGGTAAGGGCTTGTACAAAAATAAAGATGCGACGTCGCATCGTAAAAATCTGCGAGCACGCACGACGCATCTTTCTGCGGTGCGATTTCATGCGTCAAGGCGTCTCCCTTGAGATACAGGAAAAAGAAACAAAGAAGACTTGCGAATCAATTCGCAAGTTCTTGCGATGCGTCGTGCGTGCTCGCAGATTTGTACGATGGGACGTCGCATCGCAGTTTTGTGTACACAACTAAAAAAAAATATAACATATGTTATATTTTTTTTAGTCTTACCCCAAAATTCAACACAACAAGGTAATGTGTTGTATTTTGAAATCGAACAGTAGATCAACAAACGCTTGCATCACCGTTCTTAAGGTAGGTACAAGGTGCTTTAGTAATATAAAATATTTTTTACAGCTGAATCCCCCACCCCATCAGCCATGGGATCATTACAGAATATAAACATGGACGCCATGTTGCGTCATACCTTTGTCCCTGACTACTCCGTCAGAGCAATTACATCTTTACACTACCTCACTGTCAAACGGTAAGTCAATATCTAAATATACACGGCGTAACATAAATACCCTATAAGTCCGAAGATGGGGTATTCTACAGGTCATGGCGAACAGTGTTTGTTCTACGACTTTTGAGATTTCCAAGTTTTTCATTCATGAAATGAACTCTTGACTTTTACTTAAAATGTACCTACACACAGCATGCTTGTGCGTGCGACGCGGTAGGATGGTACCTACGTGTGCATGCGTGTGTATGGGCTTACGCAAATAGTAAACAAACACAAATTTCTAAAATAATAAAAGTTGTTAATTTCAATTACTATTTATTGAAAATTTCAATTACTATTTATTGACCCTTTGCACATGTCCAAGCAGTCAGGTGGTCGGTCTGATTACGCCCCCTTCGGGCTTATAGGGTAATTATGTTACACCTTGTTTATAAAACTCTTTTGAAGCTGATTGACAATCAACGCACAGTCTAACTAACCTAGAGGTATGAAATTTGAAGGGTAGTATCCTTATATAGTGTAGGGGTGCACTAAGAAAGGAGTTTTGAAGCACCCTAAAGAGTCTTAATTTAGGATCAAAGATTTAAACCAAATAATGCGTATGCTGCTAGCTGGTCAATATTTGTCTACTTGTAAGTCAACTGTCTGTTTGTAAGCAAATAGTCTACTTGTGAGCCGATTAAAAGTGCTTTGCTAATAGCCTTTATTACAAATGAATAAGGTTTTTATTGTTCCAGCTCTCTGTACCTAGCAGCTAAACGGGCTACGCTCATGGAAAAGGGGAATATATCTAAAGGCGGGACCAACGAGCAGTTTGATACTGAAGTAGATAAGGTAAGTTTATTCTTCTAACTAGAATGTCCATTTTTATTTGATTTTACTTTATTTAAATTGTTTGCTTACAATTCTGATAAGTGAAATTACACTAGATTTCGCTGTCAGGGAACATTGTTTTTTAAATAAAAATAAATATCCACGGACATATCACACAACGCCCTCTAGTCCCAAACTAAGCAAATCTTGTACTATGGGAACTAGAATGCTGATAGAATACTTTTATACGTTTTTTGTAAATACTTGTAATACATGATTATGTAGTAACACCCAGACATAGAACAAACATCTATATTTGCCACACACAAATGTTTGTTCTCAGTGGGGATCGAACCCACGACCCACAGCACGGAAGGCAGAGCTATTACCGACTGAGCTGTGACATTTTTAAACCTTTCCCAACTCTTACCAAACTTTTTCAATCTACTCTCCCCCCACCCCCTCCTAAATGTTCTCTCTCTCTCCCCCTCTAACTCCTTAATCCCCTCCTTTCCAGCATCTTTGCAACACGTCAAGCGCTAACATACCAATATCAATGATATCGAAGAAATTACTTGGAAAGTCTACTAGTACTGCCTCCACTAAGGAAGAGGTTTTGAGCTCTACGTCCGGGTTCAATAAGGTCGAATTTAGAATGTATTATCTAGAAACAATATACTTATTTCTTTAAAACTCTGATAGCGTCTCGCTCGCACATTTCAACATTTCTGAAGATATAAAATCACTGAAGTTATTTATGAACTAGCGACTTGGTACGCGCACGAAACTTTCCACCAAAATATCTGTCAACCAGCTTACGATGAACCTCGTAGCAAATGGCAGCTTTTGGTTTAGAGAGTTCAAGCTGTATCTATCTAAGAATCCACGTCTTTGATTTCAAAATATATCCGGAAAAAGGGCGTCCGAATAAGTTTCATTGAAATAAACAGACAAACTCGATTTTCGGAATCAGATCTGTCTATTTAGTTTATCCATATCTTTAATTTTAGTTTTTGGCTTTTTTACAGTTTTATAATAGTCTAGGGACCCGCCCCGGCTTCGCACGGGTGCAATGCAGTGATGATGATGATGTATTATACATATAAACCTTCCTCTTGAATCACTGTATCTATTAAAAAAACTGCATCAAAATCCGTTGTGTAGTTTTAAAGATCTAAGCATACATAAATACATACAGACATTAGGTAGACGCGGGAAGCGACTTTGCTTTATACTATGTAGTGATAGAAAATCGAAAACTACAATGTTGTGTGCTGTAACATTACTGAACAAGTTTTCCTACCAAAAAATCATTTTATAACACATTTGCTCGTAAAGGGTATCTTATTTCACCAATTTCAGTATCGTGATGTATGTCATTACGCACTCGTGCGTTATGGTAATGTAAAACGCACGGTTTATCAAGATGCTCCGCGCGGGCGGGAGGCGCGCGCCGCGCTCTACGATAAAAAATAAGCGTTTAATTCTTTTACAAATTGTTCAAATTTTTCTAACTGCTTTAACAAGTTATTATTTCCTTTTATCATTTATTTCCTCGCAAATGTGTTATAAAACGTCGTATGACATACGTGCGCTTTGAAAATTACAGCCTCTGCTTTCTTGTAGCCCTCGCCTACGGCTCGGGCTGGCAATATCGCCTCGGCTGTAATTTTCAACCTACCGCACTCATATCATAATGTACTATTATATTATTGTTTACCTATTCTAATTTTTGTTTACAAAACGAGTTTGGATCAAAATGATATTTATGCTGAATCTTGTGCAATGTTATTGCAGACAACATTGTTTAAGATTTTGCTTAAATAACTTCAGTGATTTTATATCTTCAGAAATGTTGAAATGTACAAGCTAAAAGTTATATGGGCTTGTCACTTTTCTAAAATTGAGTGATATTCCAGCTACCGTCAAGACTAAATATAATAGAGTTGATGCAAATACCTCGAAATACAAAAAGAGAAGAAACACAAAAACCATCGAATACATGCGCTAAGACTTGCTCGGATAGGGTATTTTATTTTTATTTATTTTACTACCTCCCGCCTGCGACTTCGTCTGCGTCTGATTCTGTTTATTTTCTGTGATAAAATCTATGGAACTGATTTTGTAGGCACATTTCAAACAAAATTATTTATTTTATTTGACAGCACTAAAATGATAGCTGTCTTTATCGTTTCAGTTCATGAGAAAGAGATGGTTTTTGTTTTAGTGTTGTTAAAGTAAGTTAGGAAATAACACAACAGAATCGAGGGATATGTTATTAGAAATTATATATTCCTAGTTTCATTCGAATCGGACCAGTAGTTGCAACGTGATTGATAGATAAACACCCAAACTTGTAAACTTTAAAAATAACATTAGTATTACCGCTTGATTTGTAATTAAAACAATTTGTATTTATTTTTTACTCAGAGACTCCTTTATCTTTGGTATCTTTTATCTTTATCTTTCATTTACGTACGTAAATTTTTAAATTTCATGAAAATTTGCAGTCGAACCAAATACCGCATTCAGATAGCTTCAAACACGAAACAATCACATCTAAATCGTCCAACGCAGTTTCTAAGAACAAAGATTACTCCGAAAGACGTTCATCAAAGGATTTGGACGCCAATAACTGCGCTGTGTGTGTTAAAAATAATTTTTGGTTGGATAAAACGGTTCTGAATAAAAGCTTGGATGGTAAAAGTGGTTAGAATTTTATACCTGTTGGTACTTTTCATATCAGAGGGCCTAGTACGAGTTTTGGTGTGTAAATCTGGTGTAAAGCGTCTGACGCCCAGCACACCAGTGGGCGCTGGTTTGTATGGAGACACTGAGCGTTACATAAATTGTTCGTGTTTCGAAAGCACGAGTTTAGTTCGAGAGTTTCGCCAGTCTGTTAGACTAGGTCCTTCAGATTTAGTTCAATCTTGAATCATTTACATAATCTACTAAATACTTTTAGATTCCGATCACTGTAAAAAGAAGAAAGCGACCTTTCACACCGATTCGACGCTTCTCACATTCCATAATATATCTTCCACCAGTCAAAAACCACGAGAAACCGATTACAAAACTAATCGAGATACAACTCACTCGTGTACAAAAGATACAGAGTATAATCGACAAGGCATGTCGTCTAGTCAAGCAATCGAGTTTAGACCTAGAGAGGAATTCAATCGAGATATACGTCGCAGCTCTGATTATCGAGACATCGATTACTCAAAAAATGATCGGAAAGATAGATCATACAAAACTCAAAGCGAACATCTACAACGCGACGATTACAAACGCAAAATCGATTTTAAATCAGATTTCCAACTCGATACCAACAAAAACGAGCATCAATCAAGACTCGATTACAAAAACCAACGACCCAACGATTTCTCGGTAGTCGATTACAACTACGAATGCGATTCCTCTCGCCAAGAAAGATCGAATCAAGAAATCGATTCTGTAGACTCATTCGATAGGTTTTTAGAACTTGAAAGAGATACAATAGACTATGAAAAAGAAATAAAAGACGAACGATTTGGAATCGAGACGAGGAGGTTGGAAACTGAACAGATTATGATGTTTCAACTGTCGAAGATCATCAAAATGTTGGAGCGAAGTCATTCTTGAGAATCTGAAGTCCATTTGGCTGTTTGTGGTTGTACCACACACACACAAATTGTACGCTTTATATCTTGATACTACTGAAGAAGCGCTCCTGGTGTAGCTTGCTTAGTCAATCTTCACTTGTTTCTAAGTTAAGTGACGTTCCGTGCGGTCGCTTTGAATGGGTGACCGTTAGTGGCATTTACATGAGTGGCACGTTAAACTGTCGGTCCCGGCTCTAGCAGTCGTTAAGCTATGACGGAGGGCTTATGCCGGCCTAAAAACTCCGTCACCAGAGTTGACCACTAACTCATACGAACTTACTGAGGTACTCAGTAAGTAAGGTAAAAAATACTCATATTCATGAGATATCGATCGCGTGGTTAAGCTTTGGTCTCGCGATCGTAACGCACAACGCTGCGGTATGCGACATGCGGCGCCGGACACATAATTGTATGGAAAACGTCTAGTATGGTCTCTTGTTCCGTCGCAGTCTGCGTCAGCGGCGAATAGCAAACGCGGTACGCTGCGTTGAGCCACATACCGCAGCGTTGTGCATTACGATCGTGAAACCAAAGCTTATGCAGAATTTGGTATTATTTTCAAAGCGATTTTTTATTGTTGGTAGTAGGTTTGGTTGACGTGTTCCTTTTATATGCCTTCCTAAACCTTCCTTCCTGAATAAGCTGTGTTTTACTTTTAGCTATAGGTAAAACACATCTGTCCTTGATCACGAATAAATGTGACAATCGCAAACGTATCGTAACGCTAGCGTATCCGAGATACACTACAACGGTTGGCAGTCGAGCTGGCATTGACGCGCAATATAACTCGAATACGTTAACGCGGCGACTGTCAGATTTGTTCGTGATAGAGGTACAGTCCACGTCCCTGCATATGTACCGGGGTGAGGGATCGAGCGAAAACAGCATTATTTACGTATTTACTAATTAAATTATGTATTCTCAGCTGCTGCAATCCGTGGACGAAGATCTGAGCATAACCGGCGAACACAAAACCCCATCTCGACAGGTAAACAATATTTTCACAACACAAACGATATCAATATTTTCACAGAAGATCTGAAAATGTTGGTAGCACGTTAAAGTACCAAAATGTGGCCAGAGCTGATAGTCACTAAGAAGTTCTATGAGCTAAAGGCTATGAACATATATACCTAATACTGTAGTTAATTAATGGTTATCCTACTTCTAGGTATCGCCAAACCCAATGCCCGTGTCACCGGCACCCAGATCTTCAACTACCCTCGAACCTAGAAACGGTCATGCCTACGCCCCTACAGATGAACAGGAGAGACTCTTAAAATAACCTCAAAATTATCAAACTACCCTCTGATTATGTCAACGTCAAAATATATTTACAACTTCTAACTTATCCCGTCAGAACTACAGGGTAGAAAAAAGATTTGGAGATGCATTGAAAATTAACCCTATCTTCAAAATTTAAGGTTTATTTTTGGGTAACACATATGAACATGCTAATGGGTTGCTACGCGTGTATTGGGTCGGAATCACAGCGTACTATTTTCAAAATATGCGCAGATATGCCGATCCAGTGTACGCGTAGCTTTATAGTTATGTCAAAGTCGATCTGTCATGAAAAGTTGTTGATATGTCAAATGTAAAGATAAGCATGAAAAACTGTGGATATAACCTCAAAACTATCAAACTACCCTCATATTATGTCCAAGTCAAAATGTGTTTCAAATCACAGTAACCTGTAAACTGCCACGAAATATAAGTAGGATAAGGTACTTATAAACTTCTTAATACGTAAATCGTAAGTATTTATACAAACTGTACTTATCGTCTGGGTTTTTGGTGCCTTTTTCACTTGACAGTTATAATTTAGGTTATTTTAGAAGTACCTTAGGGTTTTTTTAATCTGAATCTATATTGAAAAGTGTCCAATCTATGGTCCGCAATTACTGGTCAAGCACTAAGCCGGACTCAAGCATAGATTGAGTTTTGTATGAGAATCTTACTCAAATCTTGAGTAACACTAAGGCCCGTATGCCGGTACATATATCGTTACTCAAGCATAGACTTGAGTAGAGATTCTCATACAAAAATCTATGCTTATATCCGGATCAGTGCTTGAGCAGTGAATCAGCGTACATGCCTAAGTCTTGATCTCTTTATCAGAGAATACGAGACTTTTGAGTCATGATTCATTCTTGAGTAAGCTTGCAAGCCTTATCTAAACTTACTCTTTAACTTACAAACGTATTATAAACCTCCAATAGCTAAAAGTGGCTTATAAATCTGTGGTGAAGTGAAACAAGAAACAGTTAGGTTAGTAGATCTACATCCGATATTAGTAGTAGATATAGTATCCGACATGGAAGTTTATTATATAGATCTCTTTTATGCTGTCTATTCGATTTTAAAGTACAAATTTTATTGGGTTCCTAATTTTTTTTTTACTTAACTTTTTTATTGGCTTGCCCACCACGTCTTTTAAATAATTAGGTACATTTTCAAGATTTTTTTTGAAAATGTATGTCGTCAGTGATGAATTGCATTGTTGTAATCAGAGGTTACCACTTATCATTAGGTGGGCATAACATCAATGTTAATTCCATTAATATCTCTCATAAAAAATGCAACAATCACATGCCCCAATGTTGAGCGGTTGTTTTGTAAAAAGTCTATAACTCACATCTACCGTAAATGTGCTCTGTGTGGCATTGTACTGCGACCGACACTTTATGGCCTAAAAGGTGACCACCAGAGTGTGTCCAATCACTTTATTTGGTTTCTTGTTCGAAAATCTAGCATGTTTTTATACGAAGTCGATATAATATCTTATATCTTAATAAGCGCCTCTAGCGGGCAAGTTAGGAAACATTCTTCTCTAACAAAATTTAGACATAAAAAAACGTGGTGGGGTACGTTGCTTTATACTACGTAGTGATTAGACTGAATTTTGTTATTATTTGCTAATGCCGAACTACTTAAATTACTTAATTATTAATTTATTTAGTTATATTTAGTAATATTATGTTGTTTTTAAGTAATATTGCTACTTGTATTGGGTAGTTTTTGCTTTGTGAAAAGTTTTTATAATAATTAACTAAATTTTAGGTTATATATACGAATAATAGACATCTCCTATAAGTATTATGTAGTAAACAGCAGATACATAGAAAAATAACTAAAAATATAATTTTACTCTAATTTTAAGAATTAAACGAATAATTACAAACAAATATTTGTTGTATCTAAAACCGATGTCAAAGTATGATATGTGTTTCTATGTCTTACAATCATTCGTTCGTGGTAACAAAGAACCGTAGTGCGAGTTCGAATCTCGTCAGAATAAATCATGCCTGTTGTATATTAATATTGTGATAACGTAGTAATTATATATTGTAGCTACAGTGGCTTAGTAGGTACAGTCAGAGACATAGTATGTAACGATTTCTTAAATTCATTATTAGTTTACATGTATACGTATTTTATAGTATTATGAAAAATATGGTCACAAAAATTCTGAAAATTATTGTAAAATCTAAAATATTACTTACTAGCTTCCGCCCGCGACTTCGTTCGCGTCCCGTTGGATGCCGTTGATTTTCCGGGCTAAAAAGTATCCTATATTACTTCTAATACCTCCAAGAATATGTGTACAAAGTTTCATGATGATCGGTTAAGTAGTTTTCGCGTGAAAGCGTAACAAACAAACTTACATTCACATTTATAATATTAGTATGATATTTTATGTACATTGTGTTTTTTACGCTTTTTGGATCATTCACAGCTGGAAAAAGCTATAAAGCTGTCTTTTCTTGCCAACTATAAAAAAGACGCCTAAGGTGTCAGCGCTGTCAACGTCAAAATATACTCATTTGGATATATACACCTATTTGTATCTTATTTCAATTAAAACAGAGATGATTTTCAAAACTCAGTACATTTCAACGATAAATTCAAAATGGCGTCAAAAATTGTCGCGTTAGTAATAAAGCATTTGTTTTGTTTGTGTACCTACTTAGATTATAGAAATTGTTAATTGTTTTTTTGTATTGGAAGCGAAAGTATTTAAGAATAATGGAAATAATTTCGTTGGAAAATAAATATGCGTCTTGCGTACTGCTTTGTTTTATTTTGCAAGGTTTGTGGTAGATGGGCTGGCAACACGTCACGGCACGTATAGCATTGAAAAAAAAGTATTGGATTAGGAAGAATAGACCTAGAAACGTACCTAAATCGGCAAAAAATTAAGAATAGACCTAGAAACGTACCTAAATCGGCAAAAAATTAAGAATAGACCTAGAAACGTATACCTAAATCGGCAAAAAATTAAGAATAGACCTAGATACGTACCTAAATCGGAAAAAAAATAACATAACTATGCCGAATAAAAATACACATCTAAACGTACAGTCAGTAAAATAAGTTACTTCATAAAATACTACGATTGTTCCTGTTAATGCTGTCCAGCTTTTGATATTTTTTTTGGTGCCTTATGCGACAGTTTAGGTAGATATTTATTATTCTTAGTACTAATCAAAGACAGTAGGTGCTTCTAAGAAATTTAGGCCCATAAGCATCATAAAAAATGTAGGAAGACTAGTCGAGTGGTTTATCAGTGGTCTACCAACTAATGATGTCAGGTTTCAAATGAAAGTAGGTAGCATTTATTTCAAACATTTATTTACCTAGAAAGTCATAAATATTACAGTAAACTACAGGTATTTGTATTTAAGTTGAAAAAATTTGGAAGAAATGTATATCCAATATGTTCAACTGGTTGTGCAGATAGGTGAACATATTAGAGTAGGTACATAGACAATAGATTGGATTAGTTACACCGGAATAATTATTAGTTAGCAACAGAAATTACGGCAATTGTTTTAACAAAGATAATATATATTTGTACCTACTACTTACCTATATTAAGTAACTGACTATTTTGTATTCTGGGATCAATCTCTGACTAATATACTGGTAGGTTTGATAGCTTAAAAAAATATCGTGGCGTAACTACTAAAAGTACATGAGGGAATCGGATTGTGGATCCTCTTGACTATACTTTTTTTGATAAAAGATTTTTTTTTGAACTTGACGTGTACCTGACATTTTAGTGGATCAAAATCAGACGTATTGTGAACTTGTGATCCATCCACCTTGATGGTACAATGGTGTACTTTTGACTAGCATATATTAATATACAAGGTGTAACATAAATACCCTATAAGTCCGAAGAGGGCGTAATCAAACCGACCACCTGAGTGCTTGGACATGTGCAAAAGATCAATACATCGTAATTGAAATTTTCATACAAAAGTACAACTTTTATTATTTTAGAAATTTGCGACAACCCTAAGTGTTTGTTTACTATTTGCGTAAACCCGTACACACGCATGCACACGTAGGTACCATCCTACCGCGTCGCACGCACACGCGTGCTGTGTGTAGGTACATTTTAAGTAAAAGTTACGAGCTCATTTCATGAATGAAAAACTTGGAAATCTCAAAAGTCGTAGAACTCACACTGTTCGCCATGACCTGTAAAATACCCCCCTTTCGGACTTATAGGGTATTTATGTCACACTGTGTATAGATAGGTATGTACTTAATAAGTAGGTATACTAAATTAATAAAAATCTATGGTACGTTTGTATGAGTGCTACTATGTTATAGAGGGTGTTTCTATATGTATTGTGGTTATCTGTGTATAAGATCGGGTATATCATAGGTACTATTATAAAAATATTATAAATGTGAATGTAAGTTTGTTGGTTACGCTTTCACGCGAAAACTACTTAACCGATCATCATGAAACTTTGTACACATTTTCTTGGAGGTATTAGAAGTAACATAGGATACTTTTTATCCCGGAAAATCAACGGGATCCAACGGGACGCGAACGAAGACGCGGGCGGAAGCGAGTTGAGTATAAATTAATGTATATGCTTGTATGTAGATGTATGAGTGTATATTGGGTTTTAAATGAGTATGTAGGTACTATGTAATTTTTTGTTATACAACCAAGTAGAGAAACATGCGTATGGCCCGCCTTATAGGAAGCGATCTCCGTAGCCTATGGACGCCTGTAACAGACTGGCGAAATGCTCGACCTAGACTCGTGCTTTCGAAAAACGAACAATGTATGAAACGGGGGTAAAAATTTGAATCACGTTTCATACAAAACGAGATTTTCAGTGTGTAATTTTGATAGAATGGGATTTTTCCCGCTTCTTCTTATGTAGGAACTACGTATTGCATATTCTTTGGCCTGTAACATCAAAGGTGCCACACGCGTTGTGATTGCATGTATTTTAACGTGTTTGTAATATAAGTCTAGTGTAGGTATATTGCGTTTAAATGTGTAAGATAATGTTTGTATGAGTATGTATGTAATCGCATGTGTTAAAACGCCAGCCACGCTGGAGGGGAGCGCTATGGCGGCGTCATGCTGCCACCATATTCAGGGGATGCACCACGACCTGGAAATATTAATAAAATATAATATTTACTTCTAAATCGTTCATTAACAAAGTATTTATGTATATAAAAGTTATGTTATTATGTATTATATTAAGCTATGTATATAAAAAAGTTGTGATCGCCGCTCACTCCGCTCGGCTAACTATGCGATATAGGCGTCATTGGGGTACGGGAGGGGAGAGGAAAGCGAGTATAGGACGGCCATTCACGTGATGGAACGACGAGGAGGGGTTTTTAGGGGTTTTAGAGGTTTGTAGGGGTATATGTGTTAGGAGCCAGGACGACGTTCGCAAAGTTGTATGTTCTGATCTAGGTAGGTAGATACAATCGTACCTATTTATATCCGCAGACTGCTAGTAAAAAAATAAATATGTTTGGACATTTCACACAACGTCTTCTTGTCCCAAACTAAGCAGAGCTTGTATTGTACTATGGGAACTATACTTGGTGATAGAAGTAGGTATGTGTGTTGTAGTTGTTGGTTTATACAGCGTGTATCTACAATGGCGACATTAAATTAACACACGGGTAGAGCTACTTATTAGTATTCTTAAAATTTTTTTAGGTAAAGTACAGTCAGCTGCACTAGAATGTGTACGATTCGTAACTTTCAAACTAGTTTCACCGTATTGCAATAGACATTTACAGGATAAAAACTAAAAAATTATGAACACAGTTGATAATTTTACTTATTAGTTGTAATTTTCTTTGACCAATAACTTGACTTTATTTAATGTCGCCATTGTAGATACATGCTGTATATATACAGCATGTATCTGTATATATACACACTACATATATGTAGTGTGTATATATACTACATATATGTAGTGTGGTGTAGGGGTATGTACCTCGGCCTCTGCCTCGGCCCCGCCCCCTGCCCCTCCCGCGACCTCGTCACCTCCTCCCGTCGCCCAGACCCACCATATCTGTAACAATACACGTACACCTTCGTAATGATAACTGCCATGGAGTGGAACTCTCTGCCATAGTCAGTATTACCTGAACGATCTTACGCATAGCCGCATATCCGCTATACAAAGACTTGGACCGAGCTGGTTAATGGATGAAAACTATTTTATTCTCAATTAAATATGTCAATAAATATATTACAAATGGGTTGTCTAAAGCATTTCGAAAAGACTACCACCTCCTATTTTTGTCGTTCCTATACTTGTCACGTTTTTATGTTCGATAAATGTGATGGGCACAGTTTCATGCCTTGCCACACCAGGCACGTCCACCCTCTAAGAGCTAGTGCAGTAGTAACCGCTCAATAAAAGTAAAGTAGGCCTGCTTTTTATGTCACTTCTCATAACAAAAATACTTCTAACAAACTCCTAATCTTAATGTACTTACAGTTTCCGAGAACGCTACGTACAGCTTACCTATATTGGTAGCGGTTTTCTCCAAGTATGCCAAAGGTCCTTGAAGGGCTGCTGGGCTGTACCCTCGACCCATGAACATACCCTGGGCTAGGCTGTTCTGCATCTACACAAAAATAATCAGCTATCCGTATTGAAGGAAATAAGCTATTTATTCGCGACAGAAGACTATTAATTTAGTACCACACTACGTTTGCAGCGCTTAAAACATTCCAGAATTTGAGAATAAAAGAACCACCGTCTAGCGTCTGTACCGCGAAAATGATTTCCTGTAAAGATGATACAATCTTGAAATCTTTTAGCGTTGCCCATTTCTTTCAATCGCAAACTTAGCGTGGTCAAACGTGGAAGCGATTATAACTAACAAAAAAAAACAAAGCATTTAAAATAAAAACAAAAGAATCTTTAAATAAAAATAAAATAAACATACCTTTAAAACGTGCGAAACCAGCTTTGTAAGGAATAAAATAAATAAAACACAAAAATAAATTAAACAAAAATGTACTTCACCAAAATAATACTAACAAAATGTGCAGAAATAAATTATAAGTAGCCTAGGTATGTAATTTTGAAATAATAAAACAAAATTATTTTATAAAAAAAAGTAGGTAAGTACCTCCTTATAGCTAGTAGATATTCAAGAAATAGTTTGTGAATTCTTTTCATAATATTTAACGTATTTAACAATCTAATCAAAATCTCACTACTTTAGGGCCGGTTTCACCAAAGTCTTGCTAACAGAGTGTTAGTAATCGGGCGTCAATATGTCAAGCGACTAAATTAAAACGACGTTCAACGCTGTTTAAATAAAACGCAAGCAGATGTATTTTTGTTTAGCTGGTTTATATGGTGGCCGTCAGATCAGCGATTACATTTAACAGTCTGTTAATTAACAAGCTGTTAGTTTAACTAACAGAGCATGGTGAAACCGGCCGTTAGTCATTCAATAAAATACATTATTTCCAATAAAGATTTCTCGTGTATAGAATCTGTAGAACTTAGAAAATAATTATTTTACAAAATATATTATTTTCAATAAAGATTTCCCGTGTGAAGAATCTGTAGAACTTAGAAAAAAATATTTAAGACAAAATATTATTTCCAATAAAGATTTCCCGTGTGTGCAGCATCACTTAAAAATATTATATACACATCTTTGAGAATCACATTTTAAAATCTATCCTAATTCTTACTTTAAATCTAACGTTAATTTCTTTCTTTCTTTCTTTCTTAATTAATAAGTAGGTAATAACAAACTTGTGATTCTAGGATTATGAGGGCCTGGGTCATCTGGACCAACTGTGGGCCAGCCAGTGCCTCCACTTTACCTACATATTGGACTGGGTTGGTGAATATTTTTTTTATGCCTTGTTCTTAGGCTATTGTGTCCATAGTTTTTCTACTAATTAAAGTCTGTGAGCTCTAAAATGTGTTATAGTTCTATCTCCTTTGCATAGGTGCATTAGCGGGGTATGCAGGCGGCTGGGGGGGGCGCGGTACCTGCTGCTGCATTGCTTGCTGCTGCATCGCTTGCTGCTGCTGCGCGGCTGCTGCAGCTGCCATTTGCTGCGCCTACAATACACGAATGTTACATTTAGAGTCTTTTCCATGAAAGAAGTCCCGCAGACGCGGCGCTGTAGTCGACCTTAAGTATTATTTCTCGGGCAGCACTTTTAACAACTTTAGGCATTGAAAACAAGACTTTGATCACAGAAACCAAATAAAAACGCACTAGCATCCGAACACATTAACAGCACCTAATTTAAAATTTAGTTTTAAAGTTTAGTTCCGGAAATTTCCGCGGGACTTCTGTCATGAAAAGGACTCTACATCTATATTAATGAATGAATGAATGAAAATACTTTATTGTACGTAGGTACACCTTACAAACTAATAGGCGAGATAGATTATACTAGTAGTTCGCCCCGAACTGAGATCTCGTGATGGTCGGAGGTTAATAAAACCCAAACAATTTTTATTGACAATGGTTGTAATAAACTTTGCAAATCGCTTCGAAATCGCCGTCTAGCTAAGTACCAGTCTTACTTGAACTACAAAATCATTGAAACTCCAAGTAATGAGAGCTCACGTTATACTGCGTTTTCCAATTAGCAATTTTTATTAAAATTGAATTTTAGCATTTTTACAACAACTCAAAAACTATTATTAGACCTAGAATTAAAATAAAAACGGTTTTCGAATTCTAAACAAAACCCTATCATATTACTTCCCACTTGATATTACTGTACGACTTTTTTTTTTTTTACTCCCTTTGGACCCAAGTAACTTCACGACCCCTTGACCGATTTACTTCATTTAACAAACCAGTAAAACTTAAGAGTACTATCCGTATTCCTACCAAATTCTGTGAAGATCGGATAAGCGGTTCAAAAGATCTCGACGAACAAACATACAAAGCATTTTTGTCTAAATTGTCACAAAGATCTCGTTCGCTTCGCTCACTCGATCAATTATATTACGTACTAGCAGCGCCTCGCGGTTTCACCCGCGTAATTCCCGTTCCCGTGGGAATTCCGGGATAAAATATAGCCTATGTTCATCAGGAATAATGTAGGATTCTAATGGTAAAAGAATTTTTTTAATCGGTCCAGTAGTTTCGGAGCCTATTCAATTCATACAAACAAACAAACAAACAAAAAATCAAACCTTTCCTCTTTATAATATTTGTATAGATGTATAGACAATGGGCGGTCTTATCGCTAGGGAGCGATTTCTTCCAGACTACCTTTGGATGGAGTGGAGTGTATAAATAGGAATAATAAATAATAGTATAATAGTGTATAGGTCGGCTAGGGTGTACTATATGACAAGAAACGATTTTATATAATAACGAGATTAAAACAAAAAATACTATGATTAGGTATACCTACTTACTAAGATAATATAATACTATACACAGATAAATACGAATATATGTATACATACTTATATACACTTTAAAAATATATATTTTATAAAACTATGACGAATCAGATTAATATTATAAAGGGGACATATTTGATTGTTTATTTGCATTGAATATGAAACTAATGGATCGATTTGAAAAATTCCTTTACCGTTAGGAAGCTACACTATCCCCGGGTGACATAGACTATATTATATTTTCAAAAAAATTAGGGAACTTTCCTAAAACTCCAATAATAGAACCCAAAGTGTAACCCATACCACAGATTATATAATACTATACTAGTACCATACCCATGAAATTTTTGTTAAATACAATACGCGTGCGAAACCGAGACGGGCTGCTAGTATTGTATATACCTTTGGCATGCCAAACGCGGATTCAGGCGAGATAATATTTTTTTGTCAAAAAAGTCTAGGTAACAACACAGCTGAGTTGAATATACCTACTTATTACTTAAATTACTAATAAATAAATAAATATTCACGGACACTTGACACAATAAAAAATAAAAAAATATATATAAATGAATCAAAAAGGTCCTTAGTAGGATAGAAAGAGCAACAATGCGAAAAGTACTATTACATTGGCCATCTTTAAACCTTATTCAGATCACGCGTCTCCAATGTCAGATGTGCACACGCACTAGTATATAACGCATCATGGCCCACTGACGACAGACGTGAGCCGGGAACCAACGCAACATGATGAAAATTGTAAGTAAATCTGTTAATTATATTAGTGGACAGTGGATTTTGTGCAGCGAAACTAGGCAAACGGTATAGGCACTTAGGTATTCTCGAAAATATAACAGGGCAGTCACACCATTCGTTTTCAATGTAAACTATCTAGCAGTGAGAAGCATTCTTACGGAAGCTATTTGTAATAAATAAAGATATTTTTTATTCCCAGTCGAAAATTAACCTAACAATTTTTCTGTTAAATTGTGATTGTTTATAACACATGCCGACGACTTGACGTGATAAAAATGTTAATCTTTAAAATATGACAGTAACTTTCTAAAGCCTGCAATACATGTTGGCCCAAGGTTGCCGAGCGAGGGCCAATACCAACGTGTAGACGGCATGTTTGACTTGCCTTGCCATCGCTCGGTGTCGCTCGCCTAGCTGGCCGAGTGAATACAAGCGCCAACATGTATAGAGGTCATTTGCAATGACTTGTCACCACTCGCGGTCGCTCGCGGCCACTCGCCTCACTTCGGAGTCGTGTCGGTTTTTCTGCACAAATCAAAGGCGCTTGTCTGCGCCGAACTGACAGCTCCCGACATGTGGGCAGCTTCACTTGTCCAACTCATCCATTGGCCGCTTGCAATAGTTTGCGTAGACTTGCCGAACGTCTAGACGGTAGCATTTGCCTTGCATCGATTTGCCTACGCTCGCGTTGGCCTTAGCTCGGCCAACATGTATTGCAGGCTTATAACATTTTGAAACATCTGCGGTCTTACCACAGAATATTAGTACAAGTAGTCTAACTTAGAATCGCCTCTCAACTTATATACTGTTTAGACTAGTATATACTGTTTAGATGCTGCTTCTCCCTGTCTCTGGTTGTGAGCCGAAGCCGATGGTGATTAACTTTTGACAGAAGTTAATAGGCTTTTGATTTGATTCTAAGTAAACTCCCTCTTTGTAATAGTACCGCGTGTTACATAAAATAGGTTTTACATAGATTGTTTCTTTACTTTCCAGGTAGCCCTTATCTTCGCCCTCGTGGCCGCCACAATGGCTAAGCCAGCCCTGCTGAGCGCTCCTCTCATCGCATCAGCGCCTATCGTAACCGCCACGAGTAGTCAGTACGATATCCGCGTGAACAACGGATTGGCTGCGTATGTGGCCTCTCCGTACGCCGCCCCATACGTCAGCGCGTCTTATGTCAGCGCCCCTTATGTCAGTGCCCCTTACGTGAGCGCCCCTTACATAGCTTATTAAGTAGGTAGTGCAATGTATTTATATGGATTCCGAATTACAAAGAATTGAATTATCCGTGTGATTTTTTATTTACAATGTCTGCGTGAATATTCCTGCCTTGTCTCTTACATCAGCGCCCCTTACGTCACTACTAACGGGAACTTTGAGATCCAGGTGTAAGCTATCATTTACTCTGTCTGTAGGATCGTTACCTGCAAACTTTGATGGACTTTATAGCAGTGTCCCTTACATCAGCGACCCTAAACTTACGGAAACGCCCCAAAGTATTTAGTGATCCATTGTTAGGCTATCCAGGTTTACTATGGTAGGCAAATGTACCTGCACACTTTGTTGCATGCTGCAAGGCTGCCGCGGCGATGCAACTTGCTGAATCGGCTGCGGCGGCGGCTGCTGCTGGCATTTATTGTACACTGTGTGACCCTGTACATAAAAATAATACTCGAATCCAATAATCAAGCAAGCTCGTATGAGATAGTGGCCAACTCTGGTGACGGAGTTTTTAGGCCGCCTTAAGGCCTCCGTCATGGCTTAACGACTGCTAGAGCCGGGACCGACAGTTTAACATGCAACTCTGATCTGACGGAACGCCCGAATTCAGTACCTACTAATTGCCAATGGTAGCTTTTTAGAAATTGCCTGAAGAAGTACCAACGTACCTCAGTATTTTGATACCTTGTTGATTTATTACCTGCAAATCAGCAAGTAGGTTCTGCCATTGCGTGATCTTGTCGTAATGCCTCCGGAGTAGTTCCTCCTTCCTCTGCAGCTCACACTTCAGTTCGTTGTTGTCTTCTTTCACGAGGAGTTCTGGCTTCATTGCTGATAGCAGGAACCTGGACAGAAGACCAAAGGAATAGGTACCTACTTCTAAAGCTTGGATAAATCGTAATCTACAAATTAAATATGTAGTCTATAGGAGTAGTTTTCTTTCTGAAAAGCTAGATTTTAAATCATCCTAAGTTCTTGCGGAAGAGCTCGACAAGTACCTACCTTCTACCACCGTAGGTACATATTTCTACAGCTGTGAGATGACGTATTGCTTTGTTCGAGTTTGAAGGTTATATAGACTCACCTCTTCTGCAGAAAGAAAGCCTCCATCTGCCGTGCGAGGTCGATGAACCTTTCCACCTCCACCTTCACTTCTTCCTTCTCCACACATGGTGACGCTTCTTGCTTAGTTAGCACGTTCAGACAAGCCTGCGAAGGAACGAAACGAACATCATGAATTATAATTTAGAATTCTAGACCTTCAAAAAATCAGACAATGCAAGTACTTACACATGGATCGGGAACTTGAAGTACCACTCTTGGTCTTAGACTTAGGTAACGTAATATTTGACTGAGTGTACAACAAGTTTGTTGAATCTTGGCAATCGTTAGCCGTTTCGGAGCGCAATGAAACTCTTTCAAACAAAGTTTTATTAAGTTCTCGCATCTCAAACGGCTATCAACCTCACGGTCGCCAAAATCCGCCAACCGTGTAGTACCTAGGTAGGTCCTACTACTTCTAAACCCATGTGATGCAAAAACAAAACAATAAAATCATCATCATTATTTTAATTCATAATCCATTTTAAAACAGCTTTATTATATAATTTAGATCTTATTCTAGAATTAATTACTTTGACTAAATAAGTAAAAATTTACAAAATATCGTGGGATCTCTTCGGTACTTACAAACGATCCTAATTCTACATTATCTACTAGAAATCCCAGATATTTTGCTCGGAATCTTCACCTGTTACATCTATGCCTGTTACTCTATCGTGGTTCGGTCTAGCAACTTCACAGAAAAACTAAATAGATTAAGTATTTTTAGATTAAAAGTTCTTCAACATAATTTATCAATCTCTGATCAGATCACCCACTCACCCACAGAGATTTTTAGATTATCTCGAACTACAAAAAATAATTAACCATTGGTACGTGTTAGGATAAAAGTCGGACCCAGTGATGTACCAAGAAGTGTCCACAATATAGGGTCGTACCCGTACGTAGGTATGGGTACATGCATCACATTCATTCTTGTACAGATTACGGTAAAAAAACACAGTAGAGCGATCTATCATAGATCTACGAATAGGTATTAATATCGGACTTTACGTACACGGTTTGTAACGTTCGCGAGATTGTAAGCGATAAGTATGGTTTCATATATAAAATCTCAATTTACAATAATTCTGTTTCTGCACACGTTAAACTGTTTAGCACAACATAGGCACTCTTATTGCTTAAATAAAACTTACAGGTTAAGCATTTGATTTGTGGATACCCATTTAGTGAGTTTTTAGATCACCAATCAAAATTAAATTAGTATTTTACTTTTATGTAATACTAGCAGCGCCTCGCGGTTTCACCCGCGTAATTCCCGTTCCCGTGGGAATTCCGGGATAAAATATAGCCTATGTTCATCAGGGATAATGTAGGATTCTAATGGTAAAAGAATTTTTTTAATCGGTCCAGTAGTTTCGGAGCCTATTCAATTCATACAAACAAACAAACAAACAAAAAATCAAACCTTTCCTCTTTATAATATTTGTATAGATATTCATATAATTTTTCAAAGAAAAAACAAATCCTGAAGGAAAAAACTTTTTCAATTTTGATTGAATATACGCGTGTAGCTGTTTTAGAAAAATGAGTAGTGCCTTCAATTCAAAGAACAAATTTTGAACGCAATTTACCTATCTACATCATTCAAACACATACACTTCAGAATCATCCTAATTTACAATAAAATACTTAAAAGTGATTATCAGAACACTCAGAGCCCACCACAGACAAGTCTTAATTTATGTATTTTGAGAATTTTTTGTTTTGTATACATTCATAAGTGAAAATGATGAAAATAGGAGTAAACAAAAATTATATTTTGCTGTCATTAAAGAACTGTATGTCTGTCTCTAAAACAGATTTGCGCATACTATGGTTGACTTCAAGGTTTGTAGTGGGGTCTGACCTCAAATAATACAAATATGTTCTATAATCGAACCAACATACATATTTCAAACATATCTATAAGTAAATCTGACATAGGGCGGCATTCACACAAACAAAATGTTAAGATTTTAGAAGACTAGATTTTTGAAGTGAAACATTGCAACATAACTTGAGTTTTCTGGGTGTAGAATTTTTGTATCTTAGATGACATCGGCCTTGATATCGATTTTATTGAAAAACTTACTTACGATTATCATTACAAGTTTAAAAAAAACCATATTGCCTAGTGTGAACTCCGCTTAACCTGAATTTTCTTACCCTAAATTTTCTTTTCCTTTACCTGCGATTTAAAAATAATTATCAGTCATTTGTAAAAAAATTTTTGAAGCTTACAGCTTTTACAATAAATTAAAAAGGACAGCTGATGGGAAGGACAAAGACATTTTCCATTGATGAGCAGAAGAGCTACACCTATGTACAATAATTATGCGAGCTACTATTTATGTGTTTAATGATTCATAAGTGCAACATAAAATAAATTATGTATATGAGACAAATTCAATGATTTTGCAATAAGATTGATTATCTTGCTTCGGTAAGCAAATCAGAAGTGAAATTAACTATCACATCACTGTGATTTAAACTTTAAACAGCCTTAGCCTAGAGCTCACTTACACAGGTTTGACTCCAATAACGTACAAGCCTATGACCATAACTGGGTCCTATCAGTTAGGGGTAAGTACATTATTGGAGTCAAATCTTATGGTGGATACACATGTGTGAGCATGCAAGTCTCAAGACAAATGTTCAATGTGAATATGCAGGGTCGAGCATATTTGTAGATAGCCATGCTCGGATGAAACATGCTTATCGAGCATGTATGTGTTTATCCATCATTAGATTAGCAGTTACTGTTGCTATAACTGCCACAAACAGTTGGTTTGAGTTAAAGATAGACAAGATAGGCTTGTGTTGGTGAACTCTAGCCTGATATCTTAGTCTTAACTTAACTATTCACACATTAATTCTAAACTATCTGAAATACTGTAATTACTGATAATCAAATTGCCACGGTGTCTCGAATGGACGTCTATAGTAACTGTGGCTCATTTGGCTGAACATAGCGAGGTTTTGAGGTGTGGTCTGGTAGTATGACTCTGGTGTTGGCCATTGATTTCTCTGGTCATAGCCTTGACTCTCTGATTGGGGGAATGGATAGCTTTGTACTGGTGGGACAACTGGTGGTGGTTGCATCGTTGGTGGTTGAACCTGTTGTGGCGGTGGCAAGAACATATTGTCATTGTACTGACCGACAGGCAACGCAAGCTCTTGTACCGGTGGTTTTGGTTTAGGCTTGGTATATTTCCTTTTGACCGGTTCTTTCACTGGTAACAGAGGAGCCTCCTGTGCTTGGGTCATGAACTTGTGGAATTCACCCTCAAAGGCGCTCGGGTTTTTGTTTATCGGTGGAACTTTAGGTACTCTTAGGTTCGTGTCAGGTAAACTTGGTCTTGTATCGGTTGGCGACGGAATTGCCGGTTTAAGAGTTTGTGGTTTTGATATCATGTGACTGTAAGTTGGTCGATGGAGGATAGTCGGAGGCTGTGCTGCTTTTATTGTGGAACGAGAGGTTTGAGGCCTCGTATGTGCGTATGCCGGTCTGTATGAATTATACTCTCTACGCATCACTGGAGCCAAAGGAGAGCTGTACTCGAAGTTGCTAAATTTCTTTGGCGTTCGCGGTTTTCGGGGCTTCTCAGCCACTTCCACTTTAGGCTTCAGTTCTTTCTTGGGTTTGGGCTCTTTAGGCTCTTTTTTGGCCCGCTCTTTTTTCTGTTTCTCCACCTTCTCCCCATCCTCGCCTTTTAAAGACTTGCGCTTTTTTGGCTCTTTTTTTTCGTCCGCGGCGATTTCGGCAAGTGAAGGCTCAGTTAAGGGATCACCATCTGTTTCAGGAGTAGGAGCAGCTGGGATTACGACTTCATCTGAGAGCGGGGTAGAATTCCAATCGGCGACCAAGATATCCATGTCGCCGAGCTGTTCATCTGATAACTTCTTTGTCTTAATCTTTTTACCACCTGATTTTGGCGTCCTTTTTCTCTCATCGCTCGTTTCTGCTTCCGGTTCCTTTTTAGGTTTCTTTTCCTTTGGAACCTTTTTGCTTTTCTCCTTATCAAAGTCCTTTTTCTTTTTAGCTTTTTTCTTTCTCTCCTCTGACGGATCTGCGTAGTCCGAGTCCTTATCGCTGTCCATGTAGCCAACATCAGGTTGTTGAGCTTCAGAAGGCTCCATCTCATCTCCTTTCAGCCAGATGTCTTCTAAGACATCTAGTTGAGTATCGTCAGGCTGAAGCGGCATGTTAGGTCGCTTCATTGAAGTCATCATATCCAGGTCTCCTTCCGCCATGGTCATTTCATCATCATCCATTACATCGTGCCCTAGGATGGACACTGCAATAGCACCTTCCGATATACTCTTGCTGGCCATGGCTCGCTTCAAATGTAAAGGATGACGTTTCTTTTTCTTAGATCCTTCTTCCTCAGCCTGGATAAACGACTCTGGTAACTCAGTATTATTTTTGTTGCATAAGATGTCTTGACCTGAAGGGTGAGGGGCTGGTACCATTTTTTCCGGTTGTTCTGGGTGGCACCCAATGTCTTGACCTTTGAGCCATAGGTCATATCTTTCAGGCTGAAAGCGTTTCACAAATGTGTCCATAGATATCTTCACCATATCGTTGCTACAAGTACATTGTGTTGCTCGCTTTCCATATTCAACCCAACGAGGCGCCGCAAAGTTTGTCGACTCAGCACAATTGAAACCATGGTTGAAGCCAGCATGGTAGCCGTAAGGAAAAGTGATCATGATCTCACCAGCTTCTTGTGTTATCTTATTGATTGGGACAGAGTACTGTTTCAAGATTTGTGGAGATATCAGGGTCATTTTGTGTCGTAGGAATGCTTGACAGGTTTTAGCTGAAGTCGGGAAGAAACCAGCAGCTATTCTTTCAAATCTCTTGCCATGTTCTGGTGGGATGCAGTACCATGTTTTCGGGTCACCGAAATGTAGATAGTTTATGGAGTACAAATCCATGTCTTCAGTGTGCCATGCAAATGTTGTCTTCCACATGCCAAAATAAAGGTATGCCGTGTTCACGCCATCGATTTCAATGCCGTAGTCAGAGTTGACATAGTCGAGGATTGTTCCTAGCCTGTTTATGTTCCACTCGTTGACGTCAGGGTCAGTTATGCTACCGTTAACATCAGCTCCGTAGATAGGAGCGACGTACGTGACATTCTTCCAGTATTTTCTCTCTAAATCTTCGAAATTCGAATGGCGAGGGGTACAGTACTTGGCAGAGTTCGCCATCACTGCAAACTGCTTCACGTTCATCGATTTCTTCTGAATGTTTATCTGTTGAAACAAACCTTGTTTTCCTGTTACCACCTGGCAGATCGGCGATGGTATCGTCACGTTCAACTCCTCGAGATTGTAACCAGACTTGCGAGGCACCCATTCCGGAGGAGGAATCACTTTAGCGAGGCCAGCTTTGTGGGCACCTTTCGACTCCATGTACTGAACATATTTGTTGAAATCTTTGAATTCCTCCCATGTTGGACGAAATGTCTGAATGCTAACCCCACCGGCACAGCTTGTTCCTTCATCCCCGGCAGACATGGTGCTTGTTTCAATCACAATAATGAAAATCCAAACAATTCTACTTCATCACATCATCTATTACACCATTTTTTATTGGGAAACTAGCGTTATTTAGTACACTCATTAATTAAAATAACTTCACTTGAGTTTCTGTCTACAATGAATAGAACACACGCGCTTTCTACTTTTTACTTTCGTAATTTGTAAAAACATTACAATAAAATGGCCGACTAAAATTGAATGAGATAGAGATGCGCTTTGCTTGCAACAAAATCGCTTCACGACTTCGACTAGGGTTGCTAGAAGACGCGTAATCGAAACTAGGTCACGTACACCAAAAATTGTTCGTGATTTAAGAACAAACAAAAATTTTTAGCATACGAAGCTTCTATCACTGATAGTTCGTTTTGATAAGTTGGCGCTATCATATTATGACATTTGCGGATAGTCTTATTTGTAGAGGTTAGAATTAATTTCCCGATTTTCTCCTTGATTTTGTTCAAAATCGGCCAATATACAAAAAAAATCTTACCTGAAATGATTCTTCAAATTCTTCTACAAGATTTCCACTACCATTTGATGGTGCCGCCATTTTTGATACACCACATTAGTAAGTAAGTAAACACTGTTTAAGGCAGGGCTGTCACACACTCTCACTCGCTTACTCAATCAATGAATGAATCCCTTCCCTTCGTTTTGTTTTCCACCCGCTCCTATCCACTACCTTCCTGCGCCCGCTGCCAGCCACCGCCGTACGTCATCACTGCCTGACTGCCTGTGCTGCTCGTGAGTAAAAGTATTCTATGGTGCTGCCGGCCTACGATAATAAAAGTGTTCTGTGTGCCAGCCGTCCTTTTTTTATCCTACACAGCATATTGGTGTCAATTCTGCTGTCACTTAATTGAATTTAGGTATTCAGATATAAATAACATTATGTATTGAAAAGTTTCCAGGGCATCTGTCCTGCCGGTCCTGCCTGTATCGTTGAGCGCATGGCAGACGGCTACCTACCTACCTACTACATGAAATAAAGTGACGGTTTTGGGTAGGGAGAGATGTTAAAAATAATCGATTTTTAAATAATCGATTTTTAATAAATCGATTATTTAAATTACATGTTTAAATCCATTTTGAGAAACAGCTCGTTTAGAAGCGATGGATGAAAAAATCTTGCAAGGACTGAACATTTGTGTATTTGGTTTCCTAATTTCTTACTTTGAAATTTTAAAGGAACATTGCCTTTGATTTTTAGTTTTGAATTGGTTATTTTTTTATTCGTATAATTTTATTACATTTTAATCTGATAAATTGTTAATATATTATGGATCTATAGGTAAGGTTAGGTTATTAGGTTTATTATCGGAATATGAAAAGCATCGATTATTGAGATAATTTTGAATAAAAAAAATCGATTTTTATTTAATCGATTTTTTTCCATTAATCTCACATCCCTAGTTTTGGGTTCCAGAATCCAGCCATAGTTAGGTACCTACCTACCTACTTATTTATACTACAATGCATAAAATACAAAATTTTATATAAAATAGGAATACATAAGATACCTTACCTAAATACAGCATTCTATAATAGCTTAGCCCACAAGCCAACTCAATGTGGAGGACGTGGTGGTCTAATAACGGCATCTACATAGTTCAAGTTCTATAATGCATTCATATTGTGGGTACATAAAGATGTTAAAAAAATATAATAGCTTTCAATATGAACCCTGATAGGGCACGACAATATTTACCTACCGCTAACTTTTTTAACTAGTCTAACTTTTTACACCCTTTATCTTTATTTACCTAAATAAAGGGTGTAAAGTTAGATTCCGTTGTCCGATAAGCAGGTGTCTGTCGGTCGGACATGAGAAGTGAGTTTGTTTACATCACGTGATCTTACTGACACCGGTCACCGCGGTGGTGTGGTGCAATGACCTAATGACATAACATACATAATGATGTTTGTTTGTACGCTCAAAAAACTCAGACGGAAGCTTGACTCATGCATAGTTTCTTTGATACATTTCCATAGAAAATGCACACTAAGGTCCGTATTCCGAGACAGAAATTGTTACTCAAGCATAGATTTGAGTAGAGATTTTCATACAAAAATCTATGCTTGAGTACGGATCAGTGCTTGAGTAAGGCTACGGAATACGGGCCTTAGGTATTTCTTTGAGATCCATGGGCCAGTAAGGGAAAGTTTGCAACGGTAATCGTGTGGGTAAAATCTGGTAAAATATTGCTATTTTGTAAACTAGCAGAGCTGGCAACATTTATTTCGTTCCTTTTCTATATCATTCACTCATAACGCGCGGCCACAGAGTAATTCTAGAAGAGGACTAGAGACAACGAGACGAACCATAGGGCGTCTACTTCTCTTGTTCGTTTTGTTTTCTATTGTTTGTTTTGTTTTGTTTTCTGCGTGTTTTTGTGTGGCTGTGATTTATTAGTTCTAAGTTATGTAGGTACCTATTTACTGAAAAACGATGTCCAACACACCGCAAGTCGTGGACGGAGAAGCCTCCGAGTCCGACTCTGAGATAGAACTCGCTGAAACTCCTGTAAGTATTAATAAATTTGCTATGAATATATTGTTTTCATTGTATGTACTGGATCTATACGTTTCAGGGTGTGGAGAACCCTCAAGGGTCAAACGTCCAGGCTTCGGTAATATCAGGAGAAGCTTCAGAGTCTGAGGATGAAGGTATTCCTAGAACTACTTACTAGTAAAAATATTATTTTCTTGCAGCATTTCTCCTGCACTTTTCGTGCCCATTTCCTCTTGTTGAGGCGAAGAGCTAGGTTTCATTAAAATCTTCTACATACTAAAGCATTCCATTCATAGTCATGAATAAAAAGTGACACTTGATCATGTGTTGATCATCTAGTTTAGATGGAAAGGCTTCTAACCCCGAATTCATAAACAGAGGCTGAGCAGTACCCCGGACTGTTTTCATCAGCATTCGTCTAGTGCTGGAATCTACCTCTAGATAGGCCTCTACAGTTTATGAATTTAAGGGTAAGTTATCAAAAGTAAATGCATAGCATAAGTTGAACTTATCTGATGTCTGAATTCCTATTCTTTTACACCTAACTGCAGGAAAATTTTAAGACTGTTAATCTATAAATTATAGTCTGTCAACTTACGTAATGGTATATTTCATTCAGTAGCGGAAATGCTGTCATTGCAAAGAGTTCAGAAAAATGTCTACCCGAGCCGAGGCACAGCCGAAGGCGAGGGTTGACAGTCTGGACAAGTTATCAGTCATCACAAATCCCTCTTAGAAAACCCAGGTCTAGCAGTGGTTAAACATAGTTAAAAGCAAGCATTGCATATAGAGCAACAAGGCCTATTTCCAGGTATTCTTTATTTAAAAAAACATTCCAGATCAGGTGACTCCTCAGTTGAAGGGTGAAATTCCTATCACTGCACCACCAATGTCTCCTATGAAAAAATACAGTGACTCTATCCTACACCACCGATTGTGTGAGTTTTTGTTTTTGAGTCATAATCATCATCTTTCTGCCTTTATCGCATCATCGGCACATGTTCATTTCTCACTCCATCAGTTGCTATCATGGCAATCACTCCTAATGTCTTCTTTAATACAATCCATCTATCATTTCGTTGGTTATTCATGTCTGTACTAATACTCATTTAATCTAGGTACATTTACTAACATATTGCCTGTAACATTCTTCTTTTCACACAATTTTGGGCCATTATCATCTTTATCACACTTTATGATCGGCACAACATCTTGATTAGTTTTGGTTTGGTATACTCATTACTACTAATGTCTTTTTTACACAATCCACCCATCATTTCTTAGTGCACCTCAATGAAAAAGCACTAGAGGGGGACGAGGATTAGAGGGCTTAATCCTCCCTCTCAAGTCCTGGGTCAAGTCACTCCCAACAAAACTGAAATCCTTGATCCGCTACTGTTATATCTTGTTTGGATCAAAATAATATTGCACACAACATTGTTGTAAACCAAATAATAATTAATAAAAAAATTGCAATTTTACATAAATCAATTTTAGTGATTTTATATCTTCAGAAATGTTGAAATGTCTGAGCGAGATATTCGCTTGCAACGTGAAAATGAAAACTACACTAATCTAACTATGAATTCTAAAAATGAAAACTACATTAAAACCTTAAAGAAAAGAAAACCTTTGAATCGTTGATCCTGGATCTATGGAGGTCCAGCAATGGTCCTTGATGTGATGATGATAATTAAAAAAAAACTTCATTTTCCAGGGGAGGTGAATGTGTCGATGCGCAGAAATATCGATGTCCTAGGGCTACACACGATGAAGATTGCTTACGAGAAGATGGCCAGTCTGAACCGGGAGCTGTTAGCCTTGCAGGTTTGTGTTGGTAGACTACAAGCATACCGAACAAAAATCTCAATAGTTCTATTTAAAGCTATACGAAGAAAGAGTATTTAGTTTTATTAATTATGGCTCTTCATAAAAGCGTTCATCATCCACAGCCGGACTTCATCCACTGCTGGGTATATAGGCCTCTCTCTGTCTGTGCTAATTTCATACAGGTCTTGCTCACTATGTTTGCAACATCGTCTGCTGGTCAAACGTTTTTATCTAGTTCTTGGACGCCATCCATTTAGCGCGGTAGAAGTAGGTAGATGCGATTGTAACGTCCTTCTTGATAACGAACCCTTCCACGAAGGAATCTAGCCTTTAGAAACTTTAGGTAATTGGTTTAAATTTTGTTACAGGAAAGTGTACGCGTCGCCGATAGCCAAATAACGCTAGCACGGGCCCGCTCCAGACAAATACAGGAACAACTTAAAAACTGCAATTTTTTAACTGCGCTACCCACTGTCCGGATTGAATAACACTTGAGTATGTAAGGTTTTGTAGGTACCTTTGGTAAAGGATACTGAATTTATCTAGATTATATAGCAAGGCTAAACATAAATACCTAAGTACTTACTTAGAAATTCAGCTATTTTTGATATTTGGCAGATTTGATAAAATTCTAATTCTAATTCGTCGTGGGGGAATAAGATCTGCACTGACGTCCCGCGTTGGGGTGTATTGTGCATTGTCCCCCTGCTGACCTCACCCCAACCAGCCCAACTCCTTGAAGTAACGGAGAAGGACTTTGGGTTGATGGCAGATTTGATATTTAGCAGCTAAAAGTGATAAGCAGATTATTTCTGTTTCTTTTAAAAGTTAAGATCATAACCCCAAAAGATTTTGAAGTCAACAATTGTGGTTATATAAATATTTATTGTTTTTTAAATTATTATGATAAAATAAAAGCGAGTCGATGCACCCTCGATGGCACGCGTACTATTGGTTCGCCATCCCTGATCAAGAAGATTTGGTTTTGTTAGGAACCTAACTAAATCTCTAGATTAGTATCGAGCCTAAGTGCTATCGATGGCACGCGAGCCATAGGTTTGCCATCCTTGATCATGGCCTAAAAATATTTATATTTTATCCTTATTTATTTATTTACCCTTCATAATTTATTCATCCTTACCCTGTTATTAATAAACTCGTTACCCCATTATTAATGAACTCTTTACAAAACAAAACAGGTGTACTCCAAGCTTACTGAGTATATTAATAACAGAGTTAGTGTTTAAGAATGTTTGTTAATTTTATATTAGTTACCTACTTATTATTGTAAGATTGTTTACTCAATAAACGATTGCATTCCAATGTCTTGTTTGAACAAAAACAGTCACCAACATAAGCTAATTAAAAAATTGAGTTGGTGTTTAAAATCCAAATATCAGCCTGTAGACGTCAGAGAGTATTCCAAGAGCGATGTGGGGCCTTCTCTATTCATCGACTTTGTAGGTACTATCCAAGCACAGTAAAAGACAACTTTTGATGGATTCATTTATTATTGCACCAAATGCGTCCTTTTCATATGTCTTCTCAGCGAGTCTTTTGATGCGAAAGGGTTACTGCATACAGAACACGCATAGTTTTTCTCACCGGTGTGACTAACTTTATGCCGAGCCACATCGGACTTTGTATAAAAAAAGTTATGACACACATCACACTCGTGGTTCTTCTCCTTCATATGAACCACTTTAACATGATTATTAACCAAACTCCTTGTTATAAAACTCTTTGAACAAAACTGGCAATTGAATTCCGGCTTCTTCATACCGTGGTTTTCAACCATATGTTTTACTCGTAAGTTTTCTTGAAAAAACCTTTCCTGGCAGAACGGGCAGGGGAATCTGTTTTTTCTTTCGTATTTAGCTCCGTGGAGTTTTATATCGTGCTGTTTCTTTTCTGTCCGACTCACAAAATTGACGTTACATTTTTTGCATTGAATTGGACGATGGGATCTCGTCCGATGCAGATTCAAAAACACCAAGTTAGAGAAACCAGCTCCACAAATATAGCAGACATGATTCTGATAGTGCTTATTCATGTGAATGTTCAATAGTCTGAACAAAGTGAACGGTTCTGAGCATATCTGACATTTTAGTTTACTCTCAATCTTGAACGGTACTAGCAAATGATCGTTTATGACAATACTGTGTTCTTGCAAATGTTCTTTTAAATTATCTAAGTTGTTTAGCTGTTTTTGACATAACTTGCAGTTTAAGTTGGAGACCTCGACTTTGACCAGTCGGTTTTGTTGATTGATTATCTTTTTCTGTATATCTTGTAGTGTGTGACAGTCGCTGTGTTCTTTTAACAAGTCTATGTTTGAGAAAGGTTCTTTGCAGCAGAAGCAACGGTAGCGACTTTTATTCCATTGGAAGACGGCGGCAGTGGAGTGAGCGAGCAGCTTTAAAGAGTTTTCTCTAAGAACTGGTCCAGTGCCTCGATGATCTGTCAACTTGGTTAAGTCTTGATTATTTTGTGCTAAAAAAAAAATCTTATTATAAAAAAAATATAGGTGCAAAAACTGACTTTTATATTTGGTTTGACACATTGGATTAAAATTAACATGTAACGTACCTACCTAGTGTACCTACTTACCTATTTTAATGTCTTCTGTAGTTTTCTTACACTTCTTGAATTTGGTCTTTTTGGTAGGACTCTTTCGTTTATTTTTTTCAAATTTATTAATTTCTTCCTGAGCATCATACTTTAAATTAGCTACTATTTCTGAAAAAAAATACATGGTTAAGAATTAAAGGAGTACAAGCCCAGCCCAATCTTTTAAAATTTAAACCGAGATTGATTCTGTCATTCCCAAAGGCCATAAACTAAGCTTTGTATAGTATATTTTGTCAGATCTCTCATTACTCATTACTTAGTATGTACTCATTTAAACAGGCAATATTAAAACAGTTCAATTTCATGTATTCTCACAATTTCTCACCATCATCAAAGCTGTCATCGTGTTCACCATCAAGCTTCATGTCAACATGCACTGCCTCTGGAGAACCCTCCTGGCTAACTTCATCAACTTTGTATTTGCGACTTGAAGCATTTTCTTCTGAAATACATCAATAAGTAATTCTTTTATGTTGATGTGCCAGCCCTATCTAGCTATGTTGTTATTTTTGGGAATATACCAAACCCATTAGGTACATAATAGTTGTAGACGTAGGTATGCGGATCACAAGCTTAAAGTGGAGATGGGCAGGACACTTGGCAAGAAGGAATAATGGAAGATAGATGACAGCGATTACGAATGGTGGCCAAAAGACGCTCAAAGACCATGAGGCAGACCCGCCCGATTGTCCTATGATATTGTGGCTGTAGTTGGGCAACAGTGGAGAAGACTCGCGCAGGACCGGAGAGACATACTACAGAGGAGGCCTATATAATACCCAGCAGTGGGTGCATACAGGCTGAATAGATAGAATACATTATAGACTCTGTAGATTAGTAAAGAGTTATTTAAAGCACTATCCCCCAAATTATGTTTCCAGATTTATCTTGGATCTAACAAAAACCGCCAAAAACCGCGTGTGCTTTTGGCGGTTTTTGTTAGATCCAAGATAAATCTGATAATGTGGTAAGGCCGTAAGGGTTTCATCTATGTTGATTTAGTCTATGCTTTGCTTTAAATGCATCTTAGGGCAGAGCTACTAGATACCACCAAATTACCTTTCCCAAACTGTTTTTTTAAACATTCCAGATAAATTTCTTGATTCTTTACCACCATTTGTTTGAACGAACTTGCATCACAGAGCCTCGAGATGCATTCCTTACATATAAAATGTATCACTGATTCTTGCAAGAACTGCAATTAAAAACAAAACATGATAAGCCTATAGAATATAGGTACCTACCTATATATATTTAGATATATAGCCTTTGGGTTGGCTGGCAGACAATGCTGTCAGCATTAAGTACACCCTTTGTAACAAATTTATAATTTTGTGCAATAAAATATTAAATAAATAGAAGTCCAGCTGGACATATTATGTCATAGGACGCACTTGCTTCTAATAAAATAACCTTCGGAAATATAGTCATTTCGTAAATATAATTAATGGGTCATATACCTGGATGTTAAATACGTCTTTCAGCATATTTTTGTGCAGTTCTCTCTGTCCAAAATCGTAATATGCAATAGAATTATCCTTTCGTAAGCAACATCCACAAATCTGTAAATGCATCGCTTCTGCGCTACTAAAGAACTGAAAATTCATTGTCAGTATAAAATATGCACAGTACTTTTTAATAAAATGGATTTTTATGTAGATATCAGTCACAAAATCTATAAATAATCCAAAACAAAAAGATGAGAACAAAAATAAATAACAAATCCATGGGTGGGTGACACAACACTGACATGACAGAGCAAAGTAAAAATTAATGACAAATAAATAAATCAAAATGTGACAAAAACATCACGGTTATTTTAACATTTGGTGATACAGGATCTTTGGTTTCGTACCTGCACCTCCTAAATAGGTACCATATGGACTCACGCTGGAGAATGGTTGATTGAGGGTGTAGGCAAATCGTTGAATTTGTATCATGCGTGTATTGTATAGCTGATGGCGACAGCAGCGGCACAGCCGCTGTAGTCCACCCAGGGCCACATTCTGAAGATATATAAGTTGTAAAATGCCTCCTACAGTTAAGACTAATTTGTAACAATTATTTATGCAAATTGTATCTTGTATCTCAGATACCTAAATATGCCACCTAGTGCCTATGTACCTACACCTCAACAAATTGCTGTGCCCTAACAGGGTTTATGTTTGCTACACTACCTTTTGTACAACATCTTTAGAATCAACATAAGTGCAAAAAACGATTTGAATTTGAATTTGAATTTCTTCGACCCACACCCACACTGTCCACCCACAGTACCTATAGTCTACCTTTCTTTGCGTGAATTTCACAGGCTAGGAAGTAGTAGGTTACAGGGTTTTATGTAGCTTTAATTAGGTAGGTAGTTAAATTTTGAATAGCCAAACTCCTTGTAACTAATATTTGTACGTAAAAACAAAACGTGAAATCCCTGAAATCCATAGAGCATAGAGAAACATCTCGTTAACGTCAAAATCCGGGATTTTGTCAAGGATTTTCTACAGTTTTTTTGTAAAAATATAATTTTCTATGGCGCTTACGGGAAAAAGTGGTGATATTTACGCCAAGTGCGATCTAATAGCAAGGACGAAACCGAGCTTTGAAGTCGACGAACGTAAGTTCCTTGATTCCCTAAAAGTATTGCTGTTACTGGTGTTTGTGAGTCGCATCTTGACGACATGGCTTCCTTAGAATTCAAATTAGATAGGTACCTACTTACCTACGCTAGATGTAGAATAGTAGATACCTAAGTAGGTATCTACCAAATGTACAAAACAGAGTAGAGTTAGGCAGTAGGTACTAAATATTAAATAACCGTTTGATCTATAATGTTCAGACTTAATCAAAGAGGTAGCGACCGGCTACAGATTACTACCGACATTCGAGAGCACTCTCTTCGACAAGATTCACTCGAAGCATTACTCCTTGCAACGCAACGAGTTCCTCAAGTGTCGCTGGACGCAGTACAAACGGAACATCGAGAATCGGGTGTTCGCGCCTTTCCAGTTTCCTGACATTAGGTAGGTCATTTTTATGAAACTGACAGAAATAACTGATGTTCCACTTGATGCGGCTACCTCTGTCTATAACACGACGCACCTGCCTCACACAGCACGTCCACTGAGGATGTGTCTTACCCAGTGCGCCCAAATCCTTCATCCTTCATTATTAGCATTTAGAATATACCGCGTTCACACTATGCCCATGCCGCTGCCGCATGGCGGCATTGTCGGACAAACTATTATCTAAGTTAGGGTAACCTAGGTAACCTATTTTTCTCTTCTATTAAAGTTTACAGGTTCTAATAAAAATTAAAACACGTAGTCAGTTAAAAACAAAGATAAATCCATTATTAGGTAGTTTTAAATAAGTTATTATTACTTCTTAGTTATTATAATTTTAAATATATTTATCGTCATTATTTCGCAGAGAGCTACATTTCTACAACTGCGCTATAAGAATTTGGCCAGAAGCTTCGATACGTTTTATGGATCATAGAAAGAAGCTCACCCCTGGTCCAGGAGTCGATTCCCGGGGGCACCTGCCTATTCCACAGGAGGCCATGATGAAACGTGGGATATCGCAAAAAACTGATAAATTTGGTGTCAAAAAATTTAAAAAATCCCCAAAAGGTTAATAGACCTAGTGCTTAGGTATTTGTAAGATTTCATTTTAGTCATTTATTTTTGTTTAATTTAATTCAGATATTTTAATTTTGGTAAAGGTATTTTTTAAGAATTTATTTTAATTTTTTAAGATGTTTAGTTTGTAGAAATTGATATACTTAGTTTGCGATATCTTTTTAAATACATAATTAAATACTTAACCATTAATATTTTTCTTTTGGTCATTTGCTTGAGCGGCGTCAATGATGTTGCGGTGGATTAGCCACGCAGCAAGTGTAGCAAATGCTACGGGCCCCGCGCATTTGGGGGCCACGTTTTACGGTAAGAAAGCGTTGGTTACCGTAAAACGTAAAATCTATCAACTTTTTCAAATCATTTTGCTCAAAAACACAAAAAGAATCGCGGCTCGCTTCGCTCGCCGGTGAATAGTGAGTACGTATTTCTCTTTTTGATTTCAAACGACAATGTACTATAAAATCTCAATTTTCGGTAAAGCTCAAGCAATCCAAGGGCCCCTTGAATCTTGATAGAAGTTGCTACGGGCCCCGCGCTGACTTAATCCGGCACTGGGTCAAATGTTTGCCTTTAACACTAAATATATAATTTATGTAACAATAAAAAGAGGTATTATTTAACCCTATTAGGTAAGTATTTATTAATTTACACTCGCGTGGTCGTCCATTGTCAATGATATTACGTGATAAAGTGTTATTAAAATGCTATGGTAAATATTTTCCGAAGATCCTATTCCTCAGCCGAAAACCCCTCTGTGGTCTCGTCGGTAGAATTTTGTATTTCAATAGCTCTGGCGATACGTTCTGCAACAAACAACATAGTTTCTTATGTTATGACTGAGTAGGTAGATACAAAGACTACTACATACCTATTTTATTCTCGGTAGGCAGGTAGGTAGGTATCTATCTACCTACCTGCCTGCTTATGATTTTGAATTGAAATCTTAGTAGGTATAGGTATTTATTTATTTATTTAGAGATAAATAATTTAAATAAAAATACAGGCTAAAGGCACCAATGGACGATGAAAAGGCCCTAACAAAATGTTCAAGCGGCCTAACTAATCTTCAATAGCAGGTATACTACCATACCTCGGCGTCATGGTCTTCATTCCGGCTGCCCGGGCGTCTCAGTCGATCAGGTCGAGGTTCCTTTGGCTGCGGTTTCCTGTATTCATCGTCTTCTCCATCATCCTCCGTGCTATCTCCGTGTGTACCTGACTGCTTCTGGATCACTATGCATCTGGAATCATAACATTTTGAGTGCTAGAGCCAGACTGGGACTGGATCAGGAAAATTATACAAAATAAAAAGATGGCAGCGACTTCCAGAACTTAGACGGATGGAAAGGCGGGTACCTAGTACCTACCTATCTAGTCTGTCCGGCAAGTGCCGGAAATTTTACTGTGTGGTCAGCGTAATACCTAGTTTTTTTGCATTTTATTTCAAATTCAAATTCAAATCGTTTATTGCACTTATGTTGTTATAAAGATGTTGTACAAAAGGTAGTGTAGCAAACATAAACCCTGTTAGGGCACAGCAATTTGTTGAGGTGTAGGTACATAGGCACTAGGTGGCATATTTAGGTATCTGAGATACAAGATACAATTTGCATAAATAATTGTTACAAATTAGTCTTAACTGTAGGAGGCATTTTACAACTTATATCTCTTTTCCAGGTATCATAAAACTTATACTTAATATTTTGTATGTCTAAGTTTATCTTACCTATATAATAATTTAATATTGCCCTTTTTATAATATTATATTAGAAATTACTCATAAATATGGCCTATTGGGTATTATTTCTACTCACTGCAAGGAATTCTTGCAATGGACGATGACCTACTATTTTTTGAGGAGCGAATGTAGATAATAAGAGTTTACTACCTACTTACCTCTTTTGCCTGGATCGAGCTTTAGCGGCATCTGAAAAAATAACAAAGTAAAATAAATATTATTGGGTAGGTACTGCATACCTACCTCGTATATAATTATAAAAATGATTGACCTAGGTACCTACTTACCTAAATATATAAACATTACTGAAACTATAAGAACAACTAGAACACGCCTGATCATTTTTAAAAACAAATAAACTTACACTGAGTAACCAAGTATTTAAACTCAGCCAACATACCTACTTAGATTACCTATCCATACCAACACTAATACAGGGTACCTCCCGAAAGAAACATGAAAGTGAAAAATGTTCAGTCAATAGGTACCTTCCTACATGACAATTGTTCTGAGATAATAAGATTCGTGACAGACGGACGGACGGACAAAGTCGCATGATAACGGTTCCGGTACCCTACTGAAAAACTGGAAACAAGTACCTACCTAGCTAGATATACCTTGTTTCTGTTTCTAATATTAATTTTTTTCAAGAGAAGTGTGTACCTAGGTATAATTAGAAAGAAGTACCGAGGTAGGTACCTTGTTTCTGTTTTTTTATTATTTTTTTCGAGAGAAGTTGGTACCTACCTAGGTAGTCCAGGGACCGTATCATCCTGTATGCCTATGATGAAACTACCTACCTAAATCTACTAGGTAGGTACGTGCCTACCTATTTTGCAGAAAACATAATAATGTTAGGGTATTATTTGTTATAGTTTACATGACATGACAAGACTTTTCCAGGCAGGCATGCGGGTCAAATTACACGTGGAGTAGGTAAGTAGGTACCTGTGTTGCTTTCGAGTAGGTACCTATAAATAAGTATGGGGTTTGGTCGTGATCACGAACAAATCTGACAGTTACTACGTAAGTCGCCACGTTAGGCCGGGTTCCCACTACGCCGGACCCGGAAGGGCTAGTGGCTGTACAATTTTTAAAGAGCTATAATTAATATTCACATTATCCCGGATCCGGCATTTTTGCCGGTCCGGCGTAGTGGGAACGACTGCTCCAAACGCTAGCTCGACCACGCTCGACTGACAAACGAAGCGTCACCACACAATGTATCTCGATTCTCGGATGCTCTGGCTTTTACGATTGTCACATTTATTCGTGATCAAGGCATCTAATGTTGATGAGGTAGGTCCTTTAAATCACACACTAATTATCAACTCTACGTTAAGTTTATGTACCTACCTACCTAGGTCTTAGATAAGTACCTACTTACCTACTAATTGCCACACAGTGGTAGTATCTCTACTAGCTAACCGATATAAATAATTACCTAGGTTAATTACAAAGATAAATCTAATCTAACATTGTTAATGTCTTATCTGTGATAAAATACATTGTTATAGAACAATACATTGTTCCACTAACCGATCTGATAAAGGTAAGTCCTTAATTTTATCTAGGTACCTAGCTACTAGTATCCAAGCACAATCGTACCCACAAAGGTATTCAGAAAGCCCTCTGCCATCGAGGTCCACACAGCTCGTCCAATTTGTTAAGTTAGTTTTTTCGTGGTGGTAACTTTTTTTTTATATTATGGAACCACAGAAGGCGGAATATGTTCCGTGTCCAAAGCAATGCATTAACTCACAGAGCACTTTCATTGAAAACGTGCTCTGTGAAGTAATACACTGCATCCATCACGCTTATGAAATTATTTAAAATAAAAATGTTTTTGGTTTACACTTTGTTAAGTATGAAGCGTGAGTGACAAGTGCAAGTGCTAAGCGATAAGTAAAATCAGCGTGTAAACGCATACCTGTTAAGTGATGAGTGCAGGTAACAAGTGCAAGTGCGAAGTAAAGTGATTAGAAGCCGTGTCTATTTTTACTGTTGTGTAGCACACCCGCGCTCACCCCGCACTCGGAACGTCGTCGCCCGAACTTGATGCGCTTAGGGCCGGTTTTTTGATCGCTATTTAACTTAAATAATGGTTATATTTGGTCCAAGTTTGACAATTCGTTGATACAAATTTAACCATTACTTCAGTTAACTAGTGATCAAAAAACCGGCTCTTAGACTATACGGGCAATTTTTCGAGCACTAATTGCTCGGCAACACGAATGGATCAATCTGGAGTAATAAATAGCCGAATCAACTATAATAATAATAATAATAAGTTTATTATTGGAAAAAGAAACAAGGCACAAGTTAGTAGAAAACGATAACATCCGCAGAAGTTTAAAAAAACTGTGTCGCGAATATTAACGCCCTCCTCCAGTTTACAATATCCAAAGCATAAACAGGTAGGTATAACTATAGGTTGACTCTAAATTTAAACAATTATGACAAAAGTAGATAAAATAAACTAATAACTAAACACTGTGTGAACGTTCTGAATACACTTAAAACTGGACACCAAAAACACGTTACCTAACCGCTTAGCACTTCGCACTTATACTTAACAAAGTGTAAATTAGCTATTATCTACAATACCGAAAGAGTGCTACATTAATAAAATGCTGAGAAATAAGTACTATGTCTACGGAGAAAATATCCAAGTGCCCTCCCACATGCACTTCGGTCAGGAGATGATTGATAAGATGACGGAGAACAAAGACGTTGTTGCATTGGTAAGTATTACCATAGGTACTTAGGCCTTTACATCTATTGAAGATGATTTATAAATACAGCGTCAGGAGGCAATATCTACACTTAACGGGACACTGTAGTGCCTGGGACAGTATTAACACCACAGAGTTCCCTCTATGCTCGACATGCGAGTGCGGGGTTGGTGTAGACCAAGCTTCTCAAAGAATCTGCTCAGTGTCTCCATACAAATGAGCGCATGCTGATGGGCTGGGCGTCAGACGTTTTACACCAGATTTACATACCAAAACTCGTACTAGGCCTTCAGGTATTATTATTACCACGCATATTTTATTCTAGCTTATAGAATTAGATACTATAGGTATTGTTTTTGTAAGACTTTTATGTAATATCGTTTTGGGCTCACTGTGATAGTAACATATAATATGTGAAATAAACGCTTTAATTAAATAAAAGTTATTGTTTAATTGCATGATTAGCTTGCAAAATTTAACTAAGTTTAGTATTCATGTTTTCCAAGATTTTCAAGTTTTTAGATGTCCCGGAGTTTTTTTTTGTTCGTTACAATACACTTGCAATGCAGTTTATAAAAATGTAACAATGTTATTCAAATTCAAATTGTTTTATTCACATAGATGTTACCTTAACAGTGGACCCAAAACGATAACTCTATAACTACTTATTAGTAATAAATAGTAAAATCAGCGGGAATCATAGGTATATATGTAGTTATTAAATATTCTAGGTAGGTGCTTTGAAAAAATTAATCTTTAAAAATGTCGTTTATCGTATTTACAGGTACTCGATAAACGACATTGATAAAGATGATAATGATTGCTTAATAGATTATGATAAAACTAACAAAAGTAATCTAAAAACTTACTAAATGTATGCAAATCGGGACCTGAAATGCCCCAACGCCTTTTGTGTGGTACTATGCCTACCTAGGTTACTACCTAGGTAGGCATATATAGTACCACACAAAAGATTTTGAAACATATCAGTAGGTCTACTGACCTACTGATATGTTTCAAAATCTTGCAGATAAACGCAGACACAGACCAGCGCCTCACTTACGGTGAAATGGCACAGCAGGCAGTCGATGTTGCCCTATCACTCACTGCCATGGATGTTAGAAAAGGAGACGTAATTAGTATTTGCAGCGAGAAGCGATTTGAAGTCATGACCAGTATCCTAGGTATTTGTTGCGCGGGAGCAACATTTGCACCTACTGATATCACGTATGAAGCTGGTAAGACAGTTGAATTTTCCTTGTGGTCGAAACACGCCAAAACACTACCAAAGAATATGTAATAGGTACGTCGTTCCTACGTAAGAAGTAGAAGCGGGACTCCCATTCTACCAAAAGTACACACTGAAAATCTCGTTTTGTATGAAACGTGATTTAAATTTGGACCCCCGTTTCATACATTGTTAGTTTTTCACAAAGCACGAGTCTAGGTCGCGAGTTTCGCCCACCGAACACCTATGTTCCATAGAGTAAGGGAAAAAATGTTCCTCCAGTCTGACACTAGTTTGCCGCCATTTTGGCTCATGTTGCCAAAACGGATGTGGTGTTATAAGATTGATAGTGTTGCGAGTCTGTCCGTCTGTTTGTTTGTGCCCTTGTAGCTCTGAAAGTATGGCTGAGGGTAAGATTTATCTACCTGGGGTGGTTCTTATCCATGTTTGGTGAAAATCGGTGGGTGGGTTAGGTATATGAGAATATCTCAGGCACAATTGCAGTTAGATTTAGTTTATTTTAAAGGTAGCTATTGAGATTTGATGAACTTTACTGAAGGCCTGATGATGATCAGCAATGATGAAGAGGATCTAAGAAAATTTTCATAGTCTGGGTTTTTATTTATATAAAAATAACTTGTAAACTTGTATGTATCTATCATGAAGAAGCATAATTTTTTTTTTTTTATAGTTCCACTTCTCCACAGAGTGACAATAGCCCAACCTAAAGTAATGTTCTGCTCCACCAAGGCCTATGAGGTGCTCAAGACAAAACTTGGTACAGTAGGTTGCATAGAAAAGTATATTGTCTATGAAGATGCAACCTCGAGGTCAACTAATCTTATGGGAGATGGAATTTGGTACAAGGACTTTTTAACTGAAACCGCGAGTGTTAAAGATTTTGTACCAGTTCCGGTAGAAGGGTGGAAGGATTTTTTATTTATTTTGTTCTCGTCTGGCACAACGGGACTGCCTAAAGGTGTGCCACTGACACATCTGAATTGCATCATCAACTCTGCGTGCCTTACCAATGAAAGGTAGGTACCTCATTTATTTTGACTTCGTCTACCGAGAACCACCAAATGCGGCATAAGTTTTTTTTTAATGCATGCATCATACCGCGTGCACACTATGCCCATGCCGCTGCCGGAATGTATGGCGACATCAATGCCGCGGACTTATTGCCACAGCAACATCGCCTCTATTCTCACTAAGCGGCATACATGCCGGCAGCAGCGTGGGCATAGTGTGCACGCGGTATCACATTTGGTAGGGATCTTTCTCAAGTGTTTGGAATAGACAGGTACCTACAAATATTTCAAGCTTTCTTGGGTTGATGTACCTACCTATAGGTATGAGCTCGTTGCGAACTCCTATAAGATTTTTTTTAAATTTCTAGTTTTGAGGGTGCTACTCTATTGAACACTCGGGAATGGTACTTCACATATGGCTTGCTGCACACGCTCGGCTGCATGAGACGGGGCACCACTGTCGTGTACAGTTACAGGAACACACATGCTGACTGCCTCGCCGCTATACAGAAGTATAAAGTACGTTCACCACCTCTTTCTCTTCCCGACTATTGGTCCCACATGGTGGTGGGGTCAGCCTTCCTCACATTCTTCCTCCACTTCGCCCTATCCATGATGTCGTCATCGGAAATGTTGCATGCCTTCGAGGGTACCTCGCACATTACGGATCTGATCCAGCCTGGTAATGCCGCACATCCACCTCAACATCTTCATTTCTGCAACATGAATGGTATCGACATACCCTTTCCCAAAGTGAGTTCACCACCAAATGTTTTTAATGGTGTCTAAAAAGTTACTCTTGAACTAATTTCTTTGTTTCAGATTAAATACCTTCAGCTAACACCAGCCTCAGTGAACGAGCTGATCAAATCTCCGATCCTGGATAACTACGACACGTCATCGGTGCACGGCATTATATCTTGCAGCACTCCTTTAACGGTTGAACAAGTGTTCGCCGTCAAACAGAGGTTAACACCGTACACCTAGGCTGTTGAAGACGTTAAAAAATGGGTGATATTTATATATTCTCTTATGGTTTTAGATTGGTGAATCTGAAAGGTGTGTATCAATTTTACGCAATGACTGAAGCTGGGTGTGCTTGCAATGATCTCTATGCCCCTAAGGGCCCCAGAAACGGTAGCGCTGGGACACCTTCTCACTCGTTCATCGTCAAGGTAGTTATCACAATTTAGACTGAGTCCGTAGTCTGAGTTTTGTTTTGTTGATTGAAACGCATATCGAAAAACGACTTGGGAGAAATTTTGTATGAAAACCCGATAAGCGTCTCTAGCGGGAGATTTGCAAACAATTTCTCCGTACAAAAACTGCAAGTTTATCGATTCTCCCTTGTCGCAAATCAACATGGCAAAACGGGCTGATGTCAGGGAGCGAGAATCTTACACAAAATGATTTAGGTACAATTCTAGACTGAACGTTAAGAGCGCTTGCAAAACAGATGTAGAGTGTGACTAGGCTTGGCCATATTGTTCCAGGTTGTAGACCTAGTAAGCAGGCAGCCAGTTGGTCCAAGACAACGCGGAGAAATCTGTCTTAAGTCACCTACGATCAGTCCAGGTAAGAACATCTAGGCAACACACTTGATAAAATGTGTGGTATGCCATTCGTCAACACCTAGGAGTACCTACCTACCTAGGTAGGTCAGGTACCTAAGCTTCGGCTCGAGGTCCTAGCACCAAATAAGGACACGTTTGCTAAACGACTCTCTGAAGAAATTTCGCTCCAAATAAACGTTCATAGATGTATTGGATGGAGTAAAAGAAAAGTACTTTTAATATTTTAGGGTACCTGGGCGTAACAAGTCAGGACTACGTGGACACGGAAGGGTTCTACAAGACAGGTGACGTGGGATACTACGATGAAGATAAGTACTTCTATATCGTGGGCCGACTGAAGGAGCTCATCAAATATAAAGACTTTTCGGTGAGGCAATCTGCTATTTGTGTTCATTTCTTGGGACTAGGAGTTGTGATGGGAATTCTTTTTTTTTCAACCTTCAGTTTGCACCAGCAGAACTGGAATCAATCCTTGAGCAGCACGACTCAGTGCGCGAGGCAGGTGTAGTGGGCGCTCCCAGCGAAGAGTTTGGGGAGGCTCCTACGGCATTCGTGGCGCTACAACCAGGGAGCCGAGTCACGGAGGACGAGCTGGTGGAATATCTGGAGTCCAGGGTAAATATTACGATTAACAGACTCGCGTTTAGTCTACACTGACTGCATAATGCCAGGAACTGGTAACGGATTCAGGATTTCAGGTTAGGGAGGAGATTTCCTTGACAAATGTTGTACCACCTCTGGCTAGAACCGGAGCTTTTGGGGGGAAGGGACTCGAGTCTAATCCTACTTTCGCTAGTTCACAGAAACCTTACGATTAAACCTCAATCCGGCAAGGTGGAAGCTAATAAAAACTTACCCACTAGGTAGTTTTCGAAATGTCCCTCGAATTCTTAAATGAGGTAGGCTCCTCTAAGAGGCGAATTCAGGCTCTAGCTAGGGGAATGCTCGAAATTGTAAGGCAGACTGTTAAGACTCTGTTTATGAATTTAGGAGTTACATCTTGACGTTTACTACCTAATAGTATGGATATTAAATATAAATGTTGTTTTCGCAGATCACGTTCCGCATGCAACTGGCTGGCGGTGTTCGGTTTGTGGACAAGTTACCGCGAGGCGCAGGAGGGAAACTAGACCGAAACACTCTGAGGAACATGTTGTAGTACCTCGTAATAAAACAAACTTTGATAAATGAATGCATTTTATTGAACTTATAATGTATTAGATTAGTCGTCATCGCTGGAGTCGGACATTGCCTCGCCCACGTCGACGTTGAACTTGTACTCCTGGTCTGCGCCGAGGTACGCGTCCGACATGAAGTACAGAGTGTACGTGTGCCGGCCTGGAGCGCCGCACACGAAGTCAAGCCTCACCTGTCGGACACAAATACCCCTTTATGCAACGTTTACACAATGCCAGTGACTGGACACAGTTATCTTGGTTTCGGACCCAGTCACTGCCAAAACGGCACAAAACTATTGTTTACATGCACCCAGTAACAAGTCAGCGCTGGACTGGGTTACTGAAACTGCCATGTTACAGACCCCGTATAAACCTACCTCTATTTATGAACTGTCATTTTAGCGCGGCTCACTTGCATGACAACGAAATGAGATGACAACAGATTTATCAGTCATTTTAGTTAGATCAGCTTTATAAGACCAATATGAATATACCTCACAGTTATTTATTTATTTTAGAATCTTAGGAAAACATCACAAAAGTTATCGATCGAGCGCTCGAACCGCGACATACGGCACCCATTCATGGTCGACATGCCACTTATCCGCCCCAAGCGCATTTTTTTAACACTGCACTTACCCCTTTATTCATATTCAACTGTTATTTTAGCGCGGCTTAACAAATGCTCCATCATTGTCACTTACATGACAACGAAATGAGATGACAACAGCTTTAGAAGTCATTTTAGTTAGTTCAGCTTTAGAAGATCAATATGAATATGCCCCATAGTTTAAAGTTTAAAACTTTACATACCGACATTAATTTGATACAGATTCATTATCAGGTGATGATGATGATGATAGTATTTCATTGAGATTGTTTTCTATTGATCGGAAACACCATAGAAAAGTCACAGAGCAAAATACGCAATGTCGTGTACGTGGATGACCTGTTTTTTTCCAGTTATTCTTATAACTGCAAACTACAGAACCGATTTTGATAAAATGTTTATGGGACCAATCTGGAAGTATACCCTTTCAAGGACGGGGTATGGGTCAAATAATCACAACATTAGTGTGACTTAATTTATGGATGACATCAGGTGAGATTGCTGAAAATAGCTTTTACAGCATTAATGATTTTTTTTATTATAAAACGTAGGTAGGTTAGGTATAAATAAGTGATATTATTGAATTTTATAATTTGACATTTCCTAATTTTTATATTCTTTTGATTTATTGACATTTTCATTTATTCAATTTGCAATGAGAATGATTAATGTATACACAACACCTATTCATACGCCTGTAAAGGCAAATTTTAGTGAAATTATAATTAATTTAAGATCTTTACCAACCTGAAATTTATTGAATAGAATAAATGATTTGATTTGATTTTAGTCAAACGCTTACAGTACTAGATACCATACCTTTGCGGTCCTGGCCAGTGACACCCGCTTGATGGAGAGCAGCGAGTTGGTCTTGGGATCTCCGATGACCACCCACCAGCCCTCCTCGCGTTTCTGCGGGAAGAATGGCGCGATTACCGGCCCGACTATATCGTCTTCACGTTCCAACACCACCTCTACCAGGATCGGCTTGCCGGCGCGAAGGTGTTTCTCCTTCTTCACCTGTAACGATAGATAGATTTATTTATTTATTTGATAGTTTATTTGACATACACACAGGAAATACAGAACGGACGTAGAAAATATAGCAAACATAAAGATACGTACAAGAAACAAATGAATAGTAATAGTTAAGTAACAGCTATAGGTAACCTAACATAACAAGTGGGTACTAGCTAGTCTCGTTCCGCGCTGCATGCAGCCAAATCGGCCCCGACTCAGCTTATTGCTGTCTAACAGGGCAGATGGTTCCACCCTGCTGAAAAGCGCAGATTTTCAGGCAGGGCCAAAAAATAGGGTGACGTCACAAGTGAATATAAACGATCATACTATTAGACAGAATATTAGTACAAGCACAGATTATATAATACTAGTACAAGTAAATAATAAAGAAAGTTGTAGGTATCGTAGTTGTGGTATATCATACTATACTCGAACATAACGTAACATAAAGTGTGAGCCATTGGAATAAATGCGTGTAAAGTGGTTTCTCTGAATGTGAAAATTCGTTTCAGGTTTTGAAGAGAAAATCCACCATTTTCTCTTTAAAACAAACGACAGCCGAATTGACGAATGACTTGACTTATATTATTTCAAATATTTTACACTGGCAAAATTGTCTGTTGAAATGACGGACAGAGGGCATATGGGTAGAAAAGAAGAAGAATTTAAGTAGAAGTTCGAGTCTAGGTATGGTATGGTACCTCATAGTTAGGCACCTGTCGTATTGTACGGATCTGAGTGCTGGGCTACCAAGGTAACGGATGAAATAAGATTGCATGCTGCAGAGATGAGAATGTTGAGATGGATGTGCGGAGTGACAAGGATGGATAAAATTAGGAATGAGTACATTAGAGGAAGTCTGAAAGTAGCAGCAGTGACAGAAAATGAGGAGCAACAGGTTAGCGTGGTATGGACATGACATGCGGAGGGAAGACAGTCGTGTAACGAGGAGAGTGCTGAGTATGAATGTGGATGGATATAGAGGAAGAGGTAGGCCTAAGAAAAGATGGATGTATTGTGTAAAAGATGATATGCATAGGGGAGAATGGAAGAAAAGAAAAAAGAACATGTTGTGCCGACCTCACCTAGTGGCAAAAGGGCAGGTAGAAGAAGAAGGTACCTCATAGTTGAGCTCCACGTTGGGGTATCGGTTGCAGAAGCGTGCTACATCCGCCATCTCAGTCGGCGACAGCTGCAGTAGCTTGGCTCTAGCTGCGTCTTCCAGCTCCATCACATCGAATACAGTCTCGACACCTTTCTCGGAGCAGCGTTGGAGCAGCTCTTGGCTGCAGTGCGGCAGTTGACGTAGATACGAGTCCTTCGCCCACATGGCCTGCGTGGCCATCTGCGCCAGCTCCATGGCGGCCACGGCGGCTGATAGCCAGCCACTGCTGCTGACCACGTCCACGCACGCCTGGATCAGCCGGTGCGCCTGCAACACAACCACAATATGAGAATGATTTCAATTTAAATTTATTCATAATAAAATAACATACAACAGTAGATGGTGTACCTTGACGAGTACAATGGCGGTGTCCTTGTGCAGTTCGGCGGGTAGTTGCATGCGCGACAGGTGCGCCTGCAGCAGCACGTGCGCCTTCACGTGCGGGTCGTTGTACTTGACGGTGCCGCCCGACGCGCCAGCCATAGGCTTATGTGGTACCCTGTTATGAAAGTTCAATGTACCACTATCATGTAAGTAAACCACTATGAGCATTATGCTCACTCCAAAATTTAATGAATTAGGCCCTAAGGCTAAGCTGTGCTCACTTTGGATACGATTTCATCCGAATTTGATTCGTACGACTACGCACGAATGATACCGACCTTCCAAGGAATATGGGAGCGCTCACACTGCATGCGATCAGTCGTACGTATACGTACGTTTACTTACGACGTCCGAATACAATCCGAATTTGGGATTTATCACGCAGTCGTACTATTTGACGGAGAAAAACGTATTCAGTGTGAGCACTCAATTCGTACGAACATTACTCGTACGTTTACGTACGAACAAATTCGTGTCAAGTGAGCACGGCCTCATACATTAAAGTTGAAGATGACGTCACCCTAATTATTAGGGTGACGTCATATCTCGGTTGAAAGCTTGTTTCAATCACGGGAAAAACTAGTTTCCGACGTTATTTCTGTTAGATTATAAAATCTCTGCCAAAGTGAGCATAATTGCCTCAATCAGCATATGCACTGAGGATGTGCGCATTGCACTGCGCCCATCACTCTGAGATATAAAGCTGTTGAAATGAAATGGTTCATTTGCCAGAAATATGGTTACAAGTTCTTAAGATATGTTTAGTAGGTTCCACATATTTCACCAAACACATTGGCATGCAAATTATATTATTATGATAAGTATCATGTGCGTGTAATTGCACCGGCACCTATACCCTTCAAACCGAACGACTTCCCCGGACGAGCTCTTTCACAAAAAGCTCTCCCAACTGATGATGATGATGATGTCTTCCTTGGCGTATCCGCCAACGGCGAACCCTGTTATCTCCGAACATGTGAGCGAATATGGCTTGAAAAGCCAAACTTGGTTTTGAAGGTCCTGTTACAAGGCGCGCAATAAAACTGGCCCGAGGAATTGTAAGTGTAGGTGTAAGAAGGCTTGGGGCGGTTCTACCAACTACTCTTATGAGGTTAAAATGACGTCAGAACTCGTTTCTCTAGTGGGTGAAACAAGTTTTCGACCGAGATATGACGTCATCCTTATTGGTGTAGTCATCCCCTGCTGTAGTGTAGACAAGTGTACGTACTTGGCAGCCAGCGCTTTGATGATGTTCTCCTCGCGATGCCGCACGCACAGCTCCGAGAACTCCGCCGCTGAGGAGATGATCTCCAGCAGGCCGCGGATCTTCGTCTTGCTCGTCAGCGAGAGACTGAACAACTCTGCACATAAAAATACAATGTTAGAAATATATAGTAGATTGTTTAATTTTTGAAGGTTTCACTTCTACCACGTGTGAATTGCACACATGTTTTTTTATGGACACTGCTTTATAACATCCAAAACATGAAGCCAAAGATTAAAGTTAAAAAAGTAAGCTACGACTCGCCGATGGTTGTATAGTTGATGCAGTAGTAAGACGCGATCATGCCCAGGTTGAGAGGCTGCACGTCCATCTCGTCCTCGATGGAGATGCACTTCGACTGCTCCAGGTCCGTGAGGGTCGTCTCCACTAGCTCGGACAGGTGGTCTGACAGATGCCTGAATAATAATACACACACACAAAAACATAAAATGTAAATAATTTATTCTGATCACGAGTATACTCAGAGGATAGTGATCAAAGTTATCTTTTTCTTCGGTACTTATGTACCCAGATGCACCAAAAAGTCCAAGTTTTCATTAGAAATAATGATAGCATAGATACATTTTAATACATATTATTTTTATTATAGACATATTTATTTCATATCTTAAATTAAAATATTTTTACAACATATATAAAAGAATATTATTAGTATTACTTTTAAATATTATTATAAAATGTACTAACAAACAATGTGTTTTATTAATGTCGTCCACACTGCATAAGAGTATCCTTCACTACCGCTCTGAATATCATACCTGTGTGTGACGCCTTGCAAGTTGTAATAGTTGGGATTCTGCGCGAGTCTCCTGTACAGGAACGTCCACGTGAGGTAATCAACCGCGTCCTGCTTGTTCTCTATCGTCTTGGTAACAATCTCCGCGTTTATGTGGTCGTGTAGTCTGTGGTCGAGGTGGCTCTGAAATACACATCTATATTAGCACCTCAGCGTGTGAAGGCCCGTCTCATTTACTGTTCCAGCACTGATCAGCGAGCCTAGGATGCGCACGTGAGATATTTGTCATGTCGTCTGTCAAAATGTAAGCATTTTGCATTTTGCGCGGTCATCTCGAACGATGACGTGGGCTCTTGCGAAGTGATAGCGTCATTGCGCAGTGTAACAGAAACGACGCTACCGAATCTTCGTATATCATTTTTCACAGTAGAGGCCCAGGACTCAAGTCTCAAGCATTGCTATATAGGTTAGCAGAAGTAAGTTTAGTTAGTTTAGTTTAACGTGCCCTCCGAAGGACTGAAGCGCTCAAATGTAAATGCCACTAATGGTCCCCCATCCAAATAGTAACCGCGCAGAAGGTCGCTTAAGGCGAAGGGTAAAGTCAGACAACCTTCTCGCTCGCACATTTAAATATTTTTGTAGATATAACTAAATGTAATTATGTGAAATTGCAGAGCTTCCGGGTCGAGAGAATAACAATGCGCAGGTTGAGTAAAAATATCACATTGATCCAAACACGTTTTCCGACCAAAAAAATTGTACCAATGCGATAAATTCTTTGGTTACAAAACTTGTTTGGATCAATGTGATATTTTTACTGAACCTTTGCATTGTTATTCTCTCGACCCTGAAGCTCTGCAATTTCACATAATTACATTTCGTTATATTATATCTTCAAAAATGTTGAAATGTGCGAGCGAGAAGGTTGTCTGCCTTTACCCTACGCCTTAACTTAGATAATCGGTGAAGATTGACTAAGCAAGCCTAGCCACGAGCGCTTCACTCAACTGGTCTATATCAGTACCAATCGGAAGCGTGCTGAAGACACTGGCTGCACTGAATAGCAATGATACGCTGGTAGTAAATAGTGTAATGTACTACAGTATAATCTCACTAATCCGACACTTCGATAGATCGGCACGGCCAATAATCCGGCACCCTCCGGCCACGCCTCCCTCGCCCCTCTATACCTGTGCGCTTCAGTCTAACCTCAAAATTTATCACGTGCACGTGCTTACGTATTACATATGTACCTACATGTTAATTTAATACATTACATACATTTATTCCCTCTATGAAATGCTTTATTTTATTCATTACCTATGACTTTTTCACTATAATCCAGTAATCCGAACATTCCAATGGTCCGGCACCCTCCGGGTTTGAATAGTGCCGGATTAGTGAGATTTCACTGTATAGCTAACCTCTAACGGCAGGCAGTCGTTGAGCAGCTTCGTGAAGAAGTGTTTCTGGTGCGCGACGCACATGAGCACGGCGACCGAGTGCTCGTCCTCGAGCGGGCGGCACGCGCGGCCCAACATCTGCAGTACTGTCGTCACCGGGTACTGCTCGTATGTGTGCGTCTTGCCGTTATATCTACACAAGAATACATAACTAGCTAGTTACAAACAAAAGTTACACTATGACCTTCCGCACACTTTACGGTAATTCCGTCGCGTACCTTTCCGAACGGAACGTCAATACATGTTATCCTTACTAATATTATAAATGCGAAAGTAAGTCTGTCTGTCTGTCTCGCTTTCACGCCAAAACTACTGAACCGATTTGAATGAAATTTGGTACACAGATGGTCTAGAGCCTGAGAAAGGACATAGGCTACTTTTTAATGCGAAAAAAGGGTTGGAAGGAGATTAAAGGGGGGGGGGGGATGAAAGTTGTATGTATCGTCATTTTTAGAGCTAGAGGTTCGAAACTTATTTTTAAGCTGTTGATTCGATATAAGCGGGCACACTACGCGGAAGATCGGTCGTCCGTCGCGACGATCGTATGGTACCGGATTGACTTCTGCGGAAGTTCGGCGACGGAATTTCCGTCAATTGTGCAGAAGGCCTAAGGGTCAACTCATACTAGCGGACCGAAGCGCATCGAAGAAACTTAACATAGCGAAATTAGACACGCGAAAACTTCGCGCAGAAATCACGCGTCTTTTTTTATCTTTGAAGAAATCTGTGCATTACACTATGGAGATAAGGGTGAATTCGCTATGTTAAGTTTTTTTCCTACTAAGCCAAGGGTTTCCTCACGATGTTGACTGAGATGGTATAATTGCTGGGCAAACCTACTTCATCTAAACACTGTCCCAGGCACTACAGTGTGTCGTTAAGTGTAGGCATAGGTTACCTCCTGACGCTGTATAATCATCTATCTATCTATACTATTATAAAAAAAGCCTAAAACTAAAGATATGGATAAACTAAATATGCAGATCTACTAAATAAACTATTCTGATTCCGAAAATCGAGTTTGTCTGTTTGTTTGTTCGCGGATCACGCCGTAACTACTGGACCAATTTCAATGAAACTAATACCATTCGGAAGCCCATTTCCGGATTGAAACATAGGCTATATTTGATTGAAATCAAAGACGTGGATTCTTAGATACAGCTTGACCTCTCTAAACCAAAAGCACCCTTTGACACGAGGTTTATCGTATGCTGGTTGACAGATATTTTGGTAGAAAGTTTCGCACGTAGTCGTGGTTATCAGCTAGTCTTCAATAGATAAAGGCCTAAGTTATTAGTTACGTGTAGGTGTCAGCTACTATGACAGTGTGGACGTGCGCTGCGAAGGCGAAGGCCAGCTCAGCCGCCACGACGACAAGCTGAGCGGCGCCGCTTTCCACCAGCTGCTGCACAAGACGACGATCCGAGGCGTTCACACCCTCGTGCAGATACGCCACGCCAGCTGACAGGGTCTCTTTCAACATCTGACAATATTTAAGTAATTAAATAAATAACATCCAAACATAAATAAATATTCTTGGACATATCACACAACGCTAGTCCCAAACTAAGCGAAGCTTGTACTATGGGAACTAGATTGCTGATAGAAAACTTATATATACAAGGTGTAACATAATTACCCTATAAGTTCGAAGGGGGCGTAATCAGACCGACCATCTGAGTGCTTGGGCATGTGCAAAGGGTCAATAAATCATAGTTGAAAATTTCTTACAAAAGTACAACTTCTTTTATTTTAGAACTTTACGACAACCCTAAACCTTTGTTTACTATTTGCATAGACCTATACACACACATGTATATGTAGGTACCCTCCTACTGCGTCGCACGTACATGCTAGCTGTGTGTAGGTACATTTTAAGTAAAACATTACAACCTGCCCAACTTTCACGACATTCTTATCAGAAAGGATGAGCTAAGACCCTCACGTGGTCACCAACTGAAGTTGAACCGTGACCCCTCCGTCTCCTTTGCCGCTTATCACTTCTTCAGCAATAGAGTGGTTCACAATTGGAACGTGCTATCAGATGACGTCGTTACTGCTACTTCCGTCAATGCATTCAAAAACAAACTAGACATCTGGCTTCGAACAAATAAATCAGTGCTCAAAAGAATTTACCAAACATAACATTTTTTTAACATAAAAAAAAAATATGTTTGTATGTATTCTATCAGCCATCTAGTTTCCATCGTACAAGCTTTGCTTAGTTTGGGACTAGAAGGCGTTGTGTTAAGTGTCCGTGAATATTTATTTTATTTTATTTATTTATAAGAGACTATAATTTCAACAAAATTTTAACACTGTCTGACGTAGACACATCAGCGAAAGCTGCTCGTCTATAAACAAATAAATAAATAAATAAAAGTTACGAGCGCATTTCATGAATGAAAAACTTCAAAATCTCAAAAGTCGTAGAACAATCACTGTTCGCCATGACCTGTAAAATACTCCCCTTTCGAACTTATAGGGCATTTATGTTACACCGTGTATACATACTTTTTTTTATAAATACATACTTATACATAGTAGCAACCATAGATACGTTGAAATAAAGTCTAATTTATATGAAGTTCAAAACCCGTATTGGTATTGGCCTCACAACGCACAGGTATTTATATAGGCTAATACAGTATAAAAAAAAGAAATTTAGCAGATTGGTCATTGGACAATGAAAGACATAATAAACAAATATTGACGAAACACTCAGCATAGAACAAACTTCTACGTTTTCTACACACAAATGTTTACCCATTGTACCTACCTCCTTAAACTTTACTGTATTACCAATTATGGTATTTTTTTGTTATTTGGTTTACATATAAGTGGTGTACAATAAAGAATATTCTATCTATCTATCTAAATGTTTGTTCTCGGTGGGGATTGAATCCACGACCCTGAGCACAGAAAGCAAACCTTATACCAACTGAGCTGTGACCCACAAGTACCTTGTCGTGGAGCCGCTTCAGAAACGTGTCGATCAGATCCCGTCTTGCGTGCAGGAACCGTGTAGGCCGGCCGTGCGCCGCCGCCAGCGCCAGCAAGTCCGCCGCCAGCAGCCTCGCGTGACGGCGGCCAGGCACGAACACTGCACACGCGCGCGAACCAGCATGCCGCACTACTGCCTTGTATATCGACTTTGTCATCGACGCTAAACGAGACCCCGCGTGGGATATGTTGAACCCTTGAATATGCAGCTCGAGTGGTAATGGCCGGACGGATGGATGGAAGTTGAATGAAGCGTGGGCGTTGCATCCGAGCCAGGCTGATACGTCGCGGGCGTCTGCTAAGGGCAGCGATAGTGCCACTATCCGGATCGGCTTGCCTGCAATACACTCGGTAGTACAGACATTTTTATTTAATTAGTAAAGCCGGGTTGACACGATCAGAGTCTGTTAAGACGGAGTGGCATGAGAGCCCCGAGTCTGTGCATTTGTTTTGACTTTCGACTTGAATACGGCATACGCAACTCTTTCGAGAAATTTTGTTGGGAATTGCAAAATTTTCAAATCTCCCGCTAGAGAAAATTTCTTGCTTTGTCCGAGTAGACATCGGTGTCCACTCGGTCCGAGCAGACTCGGATCGTATCAACGTGGCTTTAAGGATATCCAACATAAAGAACACATAAAACTACAAACAAATATAAACAAATGACTTGATCTTAAGGGTTTCCTATGTAAAGTGTTATAAGACACACATGCAAATAATTTAAACTAAAGATCAGAAAGAAATCCATACAACAGCGTAAGCAGTGTGCATACCGATCTGTGAGGCGATGTACCGCATCCTGGAGCATGCCACCTCCAGCACAGGTCCTTCTTCACCCCCCAGGAGTTGCAGGGCGTCCACAATCAGCAGAGACACGCTTTGGACACTCTTGCGCACCTTCCATCTGGAACAAATAACTCATCATAAACTGCACGCTACATAATAACTACCAATAGATCGCGCAAACGAAGTTATTACAGAATTAGGTAAGACTAGAGATTCTGTGATATTTTAATTTAAGACCAATTTGATGTACCTACGTATACCTACCTATACTCCGTTCGCGGAGACAAGCTAATAGAGCGCGCGCTCTCTTGCACTATTGTATGAAAATGAACAGGATAGAGCGCGCGCTCTCTTGCACTATTGTATGAAAATGAACAGGATAGAGCGCGCGCTCTCTTGCACCATTGTATGAAAATGAACAGGATAGAGCGCGCGCTCTCTTGCACTATTGTATGAAAATGAACAGGATAGAGCGCGCGCTCTCTTGCACCATTGTATGAAAATGAACAGGATAGAGCGCGCGCTCTCTTGCACCATTGTATGAAAATGAACAGGATAGAGCGCGCGCTCTCTTGCACCATTGTATGAAAATGAACAGGATAGAGCTCGCGCTCTCTTGCACTATTGTATGAAAATGAACAGGATAGAGAGCGCGCTCTCTTGCACCATTGTATGAAAATGAACAGGATAGAGCGCGCGCTCTCTTGCACTATTTTATAAAAATGAACAGGATAGAGCGCGCGCTCTCATGCACTATTGTATGAAAATGAACAGGATAGAGCGCGCGCTCTCTTGCACTATTGTATGAAAATGAACAGGATAGAGCCTTGATAGAGCTCGCGCTCTCTTGCACTATTTTATGAGAATAAACAGGACGGGACAATTTCCCTATGAGCTTGTCTCCGCGAACGGAGTATATTTCTACAAACAATAAATATCATTTACTGAAAACATAAGTTAAAACCCCCGAGCCAAATCGATACACGTCCAACCGTGTTCTCCTCAAAGGTGATGTTATCAGAGTTTGAACATAAGTTACACTTTCGAAGACTATCTATTGGGACTTGGAACCCGAGACAATAGTCGCTCGGATCACACATTTCTTACTTTAATAGAGAACACACATGAGATCGTGTTCTCCGTAAAGCTTCTGGAATAAGTACCTACACAATACTGTGAATTATACATTGAAAGGACATCCTACTTCCTACTAATATTATAAACGCGAAAGTTTGCATGGATGTACGGATGTTTGTTACTTTTTCACGCAGAAACTACTGATACGATTTGGATGAAACTTGGAATATATTTTGTCTGTGACCTGGATTAACACATAGGCTACTTTTTATCCTGGAAAATCAACGGGATCCAACGGGCCGCGAACGAAAGTGCGAGCGGAAAATTTAAATCAGTTTGAAAGGATCGCAGTTATTTGTACCTTCTAGACAACACATCCCATTTGTCAGCTGTGGTGACGATCACCTGTCCCTTGTTCAGCAGCTTGTGATCTGTCGCAGTTTCTCCCGTCAGCTGGACCACCTGGGAACAACAGATATATGTAATAACTAGCTGTCGTTTAACAAACATCTATATTTGCCACACACAAATGTTTGTTCTCGGTGGGGATCGAACCCACGACCCACAGCACGGAAGGCAGAGCTACTACCGACTGAGCCATGACGCCTGTCCACACGTCTTCTAGTATCCATACCTTGAGGTTAAACTTGCTGGCAAACTTGTGATACCAATCGGCGAAGACGATGTCCGCTAACGCGTCCTTGGGCACGAGATAGACGCAGCGTCCGGAAGGATTCTGCGCGACCATTCGCATCAACGCAAGCTCCGCTATCACTGACTTGCCGGAACCGGACGGTGCGCCTACGAATACGTTGTCGTCTGAATTGTACACTGCGTTGAACACCTAGAAAAATTGAATGTTGTCATTTTTTTACACAACGCGTGTTTATTTTATTAGCTTTCTTGTGTTATTGTGAGTAGGGTAAACTACCCTAATCTTGGCACCCCCACCAATTGTTGGCACTTCTCTGATATATGTATTTACAAAAAAAAAATGTATGTATTCTATCAGCCATCTAGTTCCCATCGTACAAGCTTTGGCGACTAGAAGGCGTTGTGTTAAGTGTCCGTGAATATTTATATTTACTAAGAAAAAGTCAGACCTCACGATGTTGTTATATAAACAACAACTTAACATAATAATAAACATCGTGAAGTCTGGCTTTTTGTTAGTAAATAGGATAAATCAGAGAAGTGCTAACAATTGGTGGGGCCAAAATTAGGGTAGTTTACCCTATTGTTGTTTAATTTTAGTTTTTGTCTAGTCGAAGCGACGCCAGCGTATCAGCATTGCTATTCAGCGCGGCAATGCAGCCAGTGTCTCGGGCACGCTTCCAATTGGTACTGATTTGGAGCAGTTGAGCTATCTACAAATCGTTTGCAACGGTTTGTAGATAACTCAACTGTTTGATGTGTCTTTGGAAATATGTACTGTATTCGTTGTAATTTCCTTTGTGTTTGACTGAGTTATACTTGAGGTCGTAACATAAAGTGTAAGCCATTGAAATAAATCTATGTAAAGTGGTTTCCTTGAATGTTAAAATTCGTTTTCATGTTTTGAAAGGAAAATCCACCTTTATGCGCAACGCCAATGTTCTCAAACAGTAAGAGAAAAATTAGAAAACTCGCGGTTTAGTCAGCTCCGCACGTATTGACGTTATCTTTCCTGTAGATAAGGTCGACTAGGCTGAGAGGATGGTATAGGTGCTACAAGCCTACTCCATATAAATTGTATCCCAGGTTCTACAACGTCCCGTTCATAGAGGCGTGAGTAAAAACTGGCCTCTGACGCAAGGTCTATCTATACTATTATAAAACTGTAAAAAAGCCAAGAACTAAAATTAAAGATATAAATAAACTAAAAATGCAGATCTACTAAATGAACTATTCTAAATCCGAAAATCGAATTTTTCAGTTTGTTTGTTCGCGGCTCACGCCTAAACTACTAGACCAATTTCAACGAAACTTATACCATTCAGAAGCCCTTTTTCCGGATTGAATACATAGGCTATATTTTATTGAAATGAATGACGTGGATTCAGCTTGACCTCTCTAAACTAAAAGCCGCCTTTGGCACGAGGTTCATCGTATGCTGGTTGACAGATATTTTGGTGGAAAGTTTCGCACGCGGACGATGTCGCGGGAATCAGCTAGTGTACAATAATTTTTTTCATTTATTCATTTATACAAACTATCTTTTAGTGATCTAAAAAACATGCAAAGGCCAGTATATATTTACCTGCGTCTGGACAGGGTTGAACTGCGGGAACAGGTCGGAGTAGAGCTCCTCGTAGCTCGGGTTCCGGAGCGCTGAGATGGGCAGCGGCTGCAGGTCCAGCAGTTCAGTCGGAGGCAGGTTCTTCTCCGGCAGGATCAGGTGACGGAACGATACCGGCAGCTGGGTCTCTGCTGCTATCCATCTGTTAAAATATTCATATTTTTTTAGCTGAGAGTAACAATGATTCGGCCGGAATCGTGTATTCAATCATTATAATTTTACACATATATATGGGTTGCGAGGGTCATAGGTCACGAAGCAGACCACCAGCCAAGTGGGCGGATGACATCGTGAAAGTGGCAGGAGCACACTGGATTAGATTGGCGCAGGACCGGAAAGAATGGCGTGACAAAGAGGAGGCCTATACCCAGCAGTGGGTGAGCATAGGCTGATTAGATAGATAGATGGATACATTTTTTCTTCTTTGAAATAATTATGAATAGGTTTTTACTTACGTTAGGTTGGTACTTTTTTCTTAGGCCGGGTTCAATTAACTCGGAATAAAGCTATTCGTCAGATAAAATGCATAGATGTTTGTTTTATGTCTGGATGTTACTACTATATTTATTTATTTATTTAATACTTTATTGCACAAAATTATAAATTTGTTACAAAGGGTGGACTTAATGCTGAAAGCATTGTCTGCCAGCCAACCCAAACGTGGTGGTGTAGTGAGGAGGTTGGCATTATAAGTATATATTACATATATATATTATAAGTATATATATATATTATATTACATATATATATTATATATATTATATTATATATTACTATAAGTATGTATTAACAAATAAAAAATGTATGTAAGTATTCCATCAGCAATCTAGCTTCTATAATACAAGCTCTGCTTAGTTTGGGACTAGAGAGCGTCGTCTGAAATGTGAATATTTATTTTATCTGAAGAATAGCGTTATACGAAGTTGGTCAAACCCGGCCTAAGCAGATACAAGGATTCTAGTGCATTTTCTGATGTGAAAGATTACTTGTACCTATCGGAGACGACGCGTAGGTAGTACTGCGGCGGCAGAGGTTCGAAGACAGGCACAAACAGCTTCACTTGGTGTTCATCTTTGCAATACTTCTCCTTCAGCAGAAAGTATTCATGGTGGAGGATCACTTCGGAGTCTACGTCTTCTACTAGGATCCAGAACCCCTCTGATTGCCCATGGACCTGTGTATGTAATCGTTTATTAGGAACTAGCTTTCGGCGGAAACTGTGATTTAGACATAGACATGCATTTATTTACTACTTGGCACACAACATACAAAACATATAGATAGGTACTAATTAAACAATAAAAATACATAAAAAAAATACAGTGAATTTAAAAAACTAAAAATAAAATAAGAAAAGATATATAGACAAACATAAATTGGTTCCTATATGTATACAATATGATACGTGCTACAGCAGCAAAAGGGTCCTAACTCATAACTCAGCAAAAGATCCGATTTGGATGAAACTTGTAATATACTCGTATATTGTCCGTGACCGGAATTAACACATAGGCTACTTTTTATCCCGAAAAATTAACGGGATCCAGCGGGACGCGAACGAAGTCGCAGCGGCACCTAGTAAGGTATACATTACCTTCTGATCCCAGTGAAAGTCCGGAGTGATGGTAAGTTCAACGCGCAATGTAGAGCGCGTGATCGGTTGGATGTGAGTAGATAGCTCCAGCTTCGGGAACTGATGCACATACTTATGTATCATCTTGCCTAGCTTCGGCGCGCGGACTAGCTCGCCTATCTCGTTCGGACCCAGCTCGTACAGTTTCTCCCAGGGGAAGTTTTTCTTTTCCAACTTTTTTACTATCTGTAACACATGTTACATGTTAGAATCCTATCGTACTAATATTATAAACGCGCAAGTTTGTAAGGACGTATGTATGTTTGTTCCTTTTTCACGCAAAAACTACTGATCAGATTTGGATGAACCTAGGAATATATATTATCCGTGACCTGGATTAACACATGGGCTACTTTTTATTTCGGAAAATCAACGGGAAACGAACGAAGTCGAGGGCGGAAGCTAGTATTAAATATAGAGCCATACGTAAAGTGTGTAAAGTAACGCTTTAGATGTACATCTGATAAGTTACTTTTCTAATAAATAAATACGTAGAATAATATAATCGAATATTTATTATTTTATTCTTACTAGAAATGATCTAAAACTTGTCACTAAGCTATTTATTGACTAAAACACTATATTTGTTTGTCAGCATGTAAAATAACCTATCAGGATGAATGAATCTCTTAGAAAAATAAATACATTTATTTTGTATGTGATGATTGATGATGATTGATGTCTTCCTGGCCGGTTTCGGCTACGGCGACATTGTTGCTGCTTGATGCCTATGATGGGCTCTAAAAGGTGACTTGAATAGCCAATTTTGGCTTTAAAGATTCTTGCACACAATGTGCATGTAAGAGCGCCGTTAACGTAGTTATAGTTAATGTTTGAAGGCGGTTTAGCTTTATTTAGCATTTATTTTGTATGTATTATTACCTCTTCAGGCATTTTCCTGAACTGTCGCAGTGGTGACATAGACTGCCACATTCTCCTATCGACCATCTTACAAAGTGCCAGAGTTTTGTCCACTAATTGTGCCCATCCTGTAAATAAAACCGAAATGTATATTTCGGCCGAAATCTCGACGTCATGTTGACTACATCCCTATTTCGTCTTTGCCAAAATGAGCATATCAAACATCCATGGACATTACACACAACGCTCTCTAGTCCCAAACTAAGCAGAGCTTGTACTATGGAAAGTAGATTGCTAAAAGAATACTATTATATTTTATGTAATTATGTATCAGTTTCGTTTCGGAAAATTTATAGCCCATCAAGACGAGCTTAATGGTGAAGGAAAACATCATGAGGAAACGATTGGCTTAGTCAGCTCTGCACGTATTGACCTTGTCTTTCCTGTGGATATGGTTGACTAGGCTGAGAGGATGGTATAGGTGCTACAAGCCTACTCCATATAAACACTGTCCCAGGCACTACAGTGTGTTGTTAAGTGTAGGCATAGGTTGCCTCCTGACGCTCTATAAATCATCTTCAATAGATGTAATATTCTTTCAGGGCGTCTAGTCCAAGCGACGCGGGACCCGAGGGCCGGTGATTATCTAGGCCAGCGTATCAGCATTGTTATTCAGCGCGGCAATGCAACCAGTGTCTCGGGCACGCTTCCAATTGATACTGATTTGGACCAGTTGAGCTATCTATAAATCGATTGCAACGGTTTGTAGATAGCTCAACTGTTTCATGTGTATTTTGTAAATATTGTGAATATTGTAAATACTGTATTAGTTGTAATTTTCTTTGTGAGTAAATAGATGTAAAGGCCTAAAAGATGTTATCAGTATTTTACCTCTATGCAGTACAATCTCGAATATAGCCCTGAGTAGTCGACAAGCGGACTGCGTCACGTACACCATGTCCGCCATTAGCGCGAATCCTTCCAGCTTCAGTTGGGATATGTACGCTTGCAGTAGTACGTTTATCTTAGCCGATGGCTCTTCTATGCTCTCCTTTATAGGGATCGGTACCTGGGAATTGGCGCAATGTCGTGTATGAGGATAACATGTTTTTTTTTCAGTTATTCTTATTTTAAAGCTAAACTACAGAACCGATTTTGATAAAAAAAATTATGGGCCCAATCTGGAAGTTCTTGAAGTATCTGGAAGAATAAGCTTTCAGATAAAAAAAGAATTTTTCAAATAGGTTCATAAATAACAGAGCTTCGAGGTATGACACAAAGATAAAAAAAAAAAACTAAAAAATATACAACCGAATGAAGTCAGTTATAAAAACATACAACCGAATGAATGAATGAAATTAATGAAAACGCTGTACATAAATAACACCGTACAATCGCATTAAATGTACAATGATGGGCGACCGAATTGAGAACCTTATTTTATCAAGTCCGTTAAAATAGGTACACTTACCCTCTCCATAAGTTTATGAAGCTCCAATTTCTCCTCATCCCGTACAGCGATGTGGCGGAACTCAGCGGAGAGAGAGAACACGCGGAACAGCTCGATCTCTCCCAGGGTTGGCTTCAACAGCTGGTTGTACGACATCATAGTTTCGTAGGTGCAGTAGAAGTGAGACGCAATGCGGCCGAGCTCGGTCGGTTGGAAGTGACCGGATTTGCGCTCGTATTTAATAAGCCCAGCTCTGGAAGTTACACATTTTTGTACTAACGGTGCTTACATAAAGAGCAAGGGCCTCTACTGTGAATAATGATTACCGAAGAGTCGGTAGTGACGTTTGTGCTACACTGCGCAGTAACGCTGTGACTTCGAAAGAGCCTAGACCATCGCTCGAGGCAACCGCGCAGTGTAACACAAACGTCACTACCGAATCTTCGGAAATCAATATTCGCACTAGAGGCCCAGGTTCCCATCCAAACTGATAACATAATAAACTAGCCGTCGCCCGCGGCGTTCCTCGCGTTTTAGACCCTTTAGGGTGCTTCTCAAAATTCCTTTCTTATTGCACCCCTACACTACATAAGGACACTACCCTCCAAATTTCATACCTCTAGGACTTAAGGTTTAGGCTGTGCGTTGATTATCAGTCAGCTTCAAAAGAGTTTTATATATATTGATGAATACAATTTTACAAACAAAAATTCGTTGCAACAAAATATACTTATGTACCTACAAACTTACTTGTCTAACAAGCTGGCAGCAGTGTGAATCAGATCAACTTACTTGTCTAACAAGCTAGCAGCAGTGTGTATCAGATCAACTTGTCTAACAAGCTAGCAGCAGTGTGTATCAGATCAACTTGTCTAACAAGCTAGCAGCAGTGTGTATCAGATCAACTTACTTGTCTAACAAGCTAGCAGCAGTGTGTATCAGATCAACTTGTCTAACAAGCTAGCAGCAGTGTGTATCAGATCAACTTACTTGTCTAACAAGCTAGCAGCAGTGTGTATCAGATCAACTTGTCTAACAAGCTAGCAGCAGTGTGTATCAGATCAACTTACTTGTCTAACAAGCTAGCAGCAGTGTGTATCAGATCAACTTGTCTAACAAGCTAGCAGCAGTGTGTATCAGATCAACTTATCTAACAAGCTAGCAGCAGTGTGTATCAGATCAACTTGTCTAACAAGCTAGCATCAGTGTGTATCAGATCAACTTACTTGTCTAACAAGCTAGCAGCAGTGTGTATCAGATCAACTTGTCTAACAAGCTAGCAGCAGTGTGTATCAGATCAACTTGTCTAACAAGCTAGCAGCAGTGTGTATCAGATCAACTTATCTAACAAGCTAGCAGCAGTGTGTATCAGATCAACTTGTCTAACAAGCTAGCAGCAGTGTGTATCAGATCAACTTACTTGTCTAACAAGCTAGCAGAAGTGAGTATCAGATCAACTTACTTGTCTAACAAGCTAGCAGCAGTGTGTATCAGATCAACTTACTTGTCTAACAAGCTAGCAGCAGTGTGTATCAGATCAACTTACTTGTCTAACAAGCTAGCAGCAGTGTGTATCAGATCAACTTGTCTAACAAGCTAGCAGCAGTGTGTATCAGATCAACTTACTTGTCTAACAAGCTAGCAGCAGTGTGTATCAGATCAACTTGTCTAACAAGCTAGCAGCAGTGTGTATCAGATCAACTTACTTGTCTAACAAGCTAGCAGCAGTGTGTATCAGATCAACTTGTCTAACAAGCTAGCAGCAGTGTGTATCAGATCAACTTACTTGTCTAACAAGCTAGCAGCAGTGTGTATCAGATCAACTTGTCTAACAAGCTAGCAGCAGTGTGTATCAGATCAACTTGTCTAACAAGCTAGCAGCAGTGTGTATCAGATCAACTTACTTGTCTAACAAGCTAGCAGCAGTGTGTATCAGATCAACTTGTCTAACAAGCTAGCAGCAGTGTGTATCAGATCAACTTACTTGTCTAACAAGCTAGCAGCAGTGTGTATCAGATCAACTTGTCTAACAAGCTAGCAGCAGTGTGTATCAGATCAACTTACTTGTCTAACAAGCTAGCAGCAGTGTGTATCAGATCAACTTGTCTAACAAGCTAGCAGCAGTGTGTATCAGATCAACTTACTTGTCTAACAAGCTAGCAGCAGTGTGTATCAGATCAACTTGTCTAACAAGCTAGCAGCAGTGTGTATCAGATCAACTTGTCTAACAAGCTAGCAGCAGTGTGTATCAGATCAACTTACTTGTCTAACAAGCTAGCAGCAGTGTGTATCAGATCAACTTGTCTAACAAGCTAGCAGCAGTGTGTATCAGATCAACTTACTTGTCTAACAAGCTGGCAGCGGTGTGTATCAGATCAGCGCGATGCAGCTCAAGTAGATTGTCTTCCTGCATCTTGGCGGGAGTTATTCCGTACAATGCGGGCTGTCTCAGCATTCTGATGTATAGGTATGTGTACCCTGGGAACATTTATGTACTTATAATCAGGTTACCGCAGCCACATACATTTTTGTCAAGTAGGTATTGAATTCTGTGTGGAACAGATGACACACTATTATAAAATCGAAAAGTTTTGATGTTTGTGTTTAAATCATGCTGAAATTACTGGTCTGATTTGACTTGGAATATACATAGTTCGTAACCTGCTACTTTTTATCGTGAAAAATTAACAGAACAAACGGAGTGCGGACCAAGTCGCGGGCGGATGCCGGTCTATACTATTATAAAACTGTAAAAAAGCCAAAAAATAAAGATATGGATAAACTAAATATGCAGATCTACAAAATAAAATATTCTGATTCCGAAAAACTAGTTTGTCTGTTTGTTTGTTCGCGGATCACGCCCAAACTACTGGACCAATTTCAATGGTCAACCACACCTCTCGTAAACCAACTAATTCCCTCTCTCTCACGTGGCTTCTTACTTGTTTTATATAAATTGGAGAGAGTTTGGTATTTTGTATTCTTCTCTGTTTATTTTTTTTTACTTTTTTTGTTAGTTTATGTTTTTATATTTCTTTAAATTTCAAATGTTACTAGTTTCTTATTTTTTTTCTTTCTAAACAAATAAATCATTGGTTCGTTGGAGTTGGGCGTTGAGGCTGCTACTCAGTTTTTATAACTTTTGCAGTCGCCTCGTTTTAATGTTGTACCTAGTGCACACTGTACATTGTTCTGAATAAACTATTATTATTATTAATGAAACTTATACTATTCAGAAGTCCTGTTTCCGGATTGAAACATAGGCTATATTTTACTAAAATCAAAGACGTGGATCCTTGATACAGCTTGACCTCTCTAAACCAAAAGCTGCCATCATATGCTGGTGACAAATATTTTTGTGGAAAGTTTCGCACGCGTACGAAGTTGCGGGTATCAGCTAGTTTAAAGTGAATAAGTTGTTGTTTCCGTAGTAAAACTTGTTTATATCGATGTGTACTTTAACCCGCTTGGAGTTTTTGGAAGCGGTCTCAATCTTAACCCGGTATTAGCACACTTACCGAGCCAAGTGACAGCGTCTCTGATACTCTGAATTGTTCCGAGCACAATTTCCGCGTTCAACATATCAGGCAGCTTACTGACCAGCTGAGATTCAATGGGCAGTTGTTGATTCAGCAGCGATAGGTAGTACTGCAGCTCAGAGTGATTTGTGATAAGAATACCTGGGAATAACATTTTTATTATTATTTTCAACGAGGCTACAGACAAACAAACAACGCTGTTAACTTTGACAGGCGTCACAGCTTAGGCTGGGTTCACACGGCATTGTCCTGCACGATTTTTTGCAGTATACGTCTTAACGAATAAGGTGTATAATTTTTTGCAGTACATACGTCGTGTGAATGGTACTATGTACAATGTATGATCCACTATTTATTCTCGTTAAGACGTATACTGCAAAAAATCGTGCAGGACAATGCCGTGTGAACCACGTCTTAGTTGGTTTTAGTTCTGCCTTCCGTGCTGTAGGTTCCATCCCTACTGAGAACAAACATTTGTGTGTGGCAACATGCATGTTTGTTCTATGTCTGGGTGTTACTATGTATTCAGATAAATAAAAGTATATAAATTAAGTATTGTATTAGCAATCTAGTTCCCATATTACAGCCTTGCAATATGGCTTATTAGCCTTGCTTAGTTTGGGACTAGAGGGCGTTGTGTGAAATAAATATTCATGGACATTTTGCACAAGGGCTTCTAATCCCAAACCGGTAACTCCCATTTGTTCTATAGGACTGTTACATCATAGAACTGTTCAAACTTTTTTATCCCTAATATCTGGTAACTTCCATTTGGTAGGACTATTGAAAAGAAAACTAGCCCTAATGGGCTAGTTTCAATAGTCCTACCATGGAACTAAAGGGATAAAAAAGTTTTAAGTAACAGTCCTATAGAACAAATGGGAGTTACCGTCGCAAACTAAGCAAAGCATGTACTATGGGAACCAGAATCCTGATAGAATCATCATCTCCTTGCCCTTGTCCACTTTATGTGGGGTGGGCACATGTGTTTTTCCTCCATGGTCTTTTATCAGCCGTCATCTCAGTTGTCACTCCTTTCTTACCCATGTCATCTTCCACGCAATCCATCCATTTTTTCTTTGGTCTACCAACACTCTTATTTTAGATTCCTGATAGAATACTAAATAGAAATGTCCATGAATATAATTTTTTTTGTCAACTTTTTCGATTAGGGGTTAAAAACGTTGCATTTTACTTCTACGTTTTATTTTAACCCCTCGAGAACTATCAGTGTTACCTTCGCCTTTGGTATCGTATTGCGGTCGGCCAGCTCGTCCCAACATTTGAAGGACATCTAAAGCTCCCAGCTCACTCCAGCGCCCCTGAAAGTGAAAACAATGACATAAAAAAAACAAAATTTTTTTTGTAATATTGAAGTGCATTGCCTAGCCGCTCACTAAATTGTAACGAAACATACCTTTTCCGGCGAGTACACTTGTGTTCCCTTCACTATGACAGTGTGTGCGGGCAGATTCACTCCCCAGGCTAGTGTCGCTGTAGATACCAGTACCTGTACATAAGAGTTATAATATAGTACTCACTGGCGCCCGCGGCTTTGCTCGCGTCGTAGGAGCGTACAAACAGTTTTGAAATTTTTTGAAAATTCTGGAATACGTGTCGATTCAATTTATTTTACGAATCTATGAAACAATTTTGAAGGGTCTATCATGTAAGGTATATTAAAGAAACGCATTATTTAGTTTAAATCTTTGACCTTAATTTTGGACCTTTTAGCATGCGACTTTTCAAAATTCCTTTCTTAGTGCACCCTTACACTATATAAGGATACTACCCTCCAAATTTCTGATCTCTAGGGCTGATAATTTAGGCTGTGCGTTGATTGTCAGTCAGCTTCAAAAGAGTTTTATATATATTGATTGATGATGATGATTTGACTCAATAGAGACTACAAGAAAAAATAGTAGCATACCAAAGACAGCCTGTCCGAATGTATGAAGTTTGAAAAAATATACCTGTATATGTCTATCCGCGAACAAATCTTCAACCAATGTCCGGTCTACGCGGCTCATGCCAGCGTGATGTATCGCGAACCCGTACGGCAGCAGTTCTCGCAGTTCCGGGTTCTTGACTTGTTCAGCTTCGGTTCTGAGCACCTCCATACTGGCTGAGCCCTCTCTGTGGATAAATGAACACGCCCCTGTGAAATGTACGTCCCATTTCGTAGGGGCGGGGTGCCAGGAATAAAAGGGTTTGGTGTGTTTAAAGACGTCACCGTTTTATCGGTATATCTCTGTCTTCAACAGGCGTCCTGGCTCAGACAGTAGTAACTGTCTTCCGTGTGTACAAATTCTGTCACGGTTTAACTTTATTGGTATAGCTCTGTCTTTTGACGGTGTGGGTTCGATCACCATGAGCAAATACTTGTGTATAAGTTCTGTCACGGTTTATTAGCGCTCGGCGAAAGTGGAGGGAAAGTAAGCCGGTGCTTTGCGGAGCTATAAAATTCTACATATAATTCGCATACAAGGTTAGAGCGATTAAACCATGCCGGTACCTATGACAGCAAACATAGATGTTTGTTCAGTGTCTGAGTGACTACATTCAAAGTATGTATTTCAAAACAATATAGGTACAGGGACTTTTAAGAAGGAGCAGTAAGGGCAGTTATAGGAAAACGTCTTTAGAACACTTTAGAGTTAGATTTTAACTTTAAAAAAAATTACCTACATTCATAGATTTTGAAAATATGTACAGTCAGCGAGAAAGGTTATCTTACCTCAGAAACTGTCCAAGCGTGTCTTTCTCTAAGCACATATCGCGAATGGCGCGAGCGGTCTTCCCAGTTTCTTTGCGGGAATGGACGAAAACTAAAATCTGCGAAAAAATTGTGACTTAAAGATTTGCTGGAAGAATACTCTTACGGAGTAGAGGTTAAGTTCGCCTTTTACATATCTTTCGCTAAAACTTGTTTATAATTTTTTTTTCTATTTACTAAGTTAATAAATAGCAAAAGAGTTTAGAACAAAACTGTGATATTTTTTCAGATAGGTAATGTAATAAGCAGTGGGGTTACTCTCGACCACAGTTCCACTGGCTCTATAGATTTTGATAAAAGTCGTGTTAATTTTAATAGCTTATTTTACGTTACGGAAGAGAGGTATCTCCTAATACAGGTATTACATACTTAGGGAGATATTCAACCACTGTCAATACTAATATCTTTGGACATTACACACAACACCCTCTAGTCCCAAACTAAGCAGAGCTTGTACTATGGGAACTAGATTGCTGATATAATACTTATATACATTTATTTTGTAAATACATACTTATAATACATAGTAACACTCAGACATAGAACAAACATTTATGTTTTGCCACAGAAATGTTTGTTCTCGGTGGGGATCGAACCCACGACCCACAGCACGGAAGGCAGAGCTACTACCGACTGAGCCATGACGCCTGTCAAAATATACTAAGATTAAGTGAACGAAATAAAACATTATATTGTATTTGTGTTATCTTTCATTACATTCTGTCAAAATCCAGATCCAATTTGGAATGGTGGTCAGGTGCCTTATTAACGAATAAATGTGACAATCGCAAATGTATCGTAATGCTAGCGTATCCGAGATACACTGCGGCGTTACACTACAACGGTTGGCAGTCGAGCTGGCATTGACGCGCAATATAACTCGAATACGCTAACCCGGCGACCGTCAGATTTGTTCGTGAATCGTGGCAAAGGAGTAGCCCTACATATTGGAGCATGGTCATCTAAAGCTTGAACTCACCTGATTTCTTCCAGCATGCTCCATTGTCTTTTCATAGACAATATCATTCATAACTTGGAACCTTTTGAGTGCCTTTTTCTCTGTAACCCCAATGTACTGTTGTTCTAAGGCTACGGGCCTGTAGACAAAAATAACAAAGTCAAAAATAATACTATTACAAAACTGTAAAAAGCCAAAAACGAAAATGAAAGATATGGATAAACTAAATATGCAGATCTACTAAATAAACGATTGTGATTCCGAAAATCCAGTTTGCGAAATATCTGTCAACCAGTATACGATGAACCTTGTGTCAAAGGCGGCTTTTGGTTTAGAGAGGTCAAGCTGTATCTAACAATCCGAGTCTTTGATTTCAATAAAATATAGCCTGTGTTTCAATTCGGAAAATGGGCTTCTGAATGGTATAAGTTTCATTGAAATTGGTCCAGTAGTTAAGGCGTGATCCGCGAACAAACAAACAGACAAACTCGATTTTCGGAATCAGAATCGTTTATTTAGTTTATCCATATCTTAAATTTCAGTTTTTGGCTTTTTTACAGTTTTATAACTGTATAGATTCCTATTGGTGGATGTCAAACATCTCCTTAGCAACGTAGCTTAGCAAAAAAAAGCAACCTTAAACTTACCTGAACGAGTTGTCAAAGTAGAATAATCCTTTGTCAGGCTTCACACGTAAGAAAGCTGCCACATCCGAGTAGTTTGGAAGTGTAGCCGATAGGCCAACTAAACGAACCTAACAAAAAATATTCCAATATTACAAGTACTCAGTTGCAAAGGGTAACGTTACCAAAAATACCGGTATTAAAGCGGTATATTTATTTTACACTAGCTTCCGCCCGCGACTTTGTTCGCGTCCCGTTGGATCCCGTTGATTTTCCGGGATAAAAAGTTGTTTATTGTATTTACAGATGTTTACGTCAAAATAATTACTTTATTTTGGTTTTTCGTGACTGATACTGCATAATAGATTGTGACAAAACCAACCGAAGTTATAAACAACAAAATTTATCTAAAAATTAGCTAAATGTATGCAAATCGGGACCTGAAATGCCCCAACGCCTTTTAGGAAAATAGTTTGAAACTGGCTTAAATAACATACCTCTTCCTGAGTTTGTTCCACAGTGCCCAAAGTTCTAGCAACGAGGGCTTCCAAAACTGGCCCTCTCTCATCGTGTAATAAATGTACTTCATCAATTATTATCAAACGAACCAGCTGGGTGAATGACCTCTCACCGCCTGGAAGCAAATATGCCTTTACATGTATTGAAGATGATTTATACAGCGTCAGGAGGCAACCTATGTCTACACTTAACGGCACACTGTAGTGCCTGGGACAGTGTTTATATGGAGTAGGCTTGTAGCACCTATACCATCCTCTCAGCCTAGTCAACCATATCCACAGGAAAGAACGTCAATACGTGCGGAGCTGACTAAACCAAGGGTTTCCTCACGATGTTTTCCTTCACCGTTAAGTTCGGGTTACCGTTAAGTTCGCCTATAAACGAAATCCATTGATGCACGGCCGGGATTTGAACCCACGACCTTCGGATCGAAAGTCGAGATGCAATCCCACTCGGCCAAATAGTAACTTCAAATGTATCCTGCGCGACTTAAGAAAGTACTGATTAAGACATTAGCTAATTTCAACCTTATTCTCTATCACACAAGACTGACCTTTCCTAGTGATAATATCCCACTTCTCCGGTGTGCATACAATGAGTTGCGTTGCGTCTATCTGCTCCCTAGTCAGTTGATGGTCACCTGTCAACTCTGACACTGTCATATTGTATGCTGCTAGGCGCTTTTTGAAGTTACCCACCTGTATGGAAGAGTGGGCTTAAATATCACTATGTTACGAATCATTTTTGCATGTAATAAGAGCTACACTTCTTAATCAATTTCTGCTTTTTTTATACATCTTTTAAACCTTACTTAAATAGAATTAAGAGCTATATTCCCTTACCATTTCCTGTACAAGTGACCTCATAGGCGCCACATAGATCATCTTAAAGTCTTGCACATTAACAGTGCCGTCGTCATTGACATGCTTCCCGACTTCTCTCATGATAGTTAGAAGTGCTACGTTGGTTTTGCCGGCACCTGTGGGCGCGCATACTAGAAGGTTTTCATCACTTTCTAACGCAGCTTTGGATATGCGACTCTGTGGAGTATGAAACACAGTTTAATTTGGATTGTATATACTAATATTATAGAAAGGAAAGTGAGGAGAACATGGTAGGATAGGTGTCCTCCTACGAAAAGGGAAGATCTTCCACGCCGAGCGACCTTTGGCTCGGGGTCCGAGGACCAATGGATGGTATTCGGTAGTGTTACTTATGTTCAAACTCCGTGATAACTTCGTTTGCGCGATCTAGGATATTTCTCATGTTAGTTCTTATGTAGCGAGATAGATGGCGCTACAAAAGATTTGATTGTTTGTTCTCTCCGAAACTTCTGGACAGATTTCCAAAATTCTTTCACTGTTGGGAAGCTACACTATCCCCGGGTGACATGGGCAACATTATATTCTCAAAAAAAATAGGTATCCTTACTAATCCTACTAATATTATAAACGCGAAAGTTTGTAAGTATGGATGGATGGATGTTTGTTACTCTTTCACGTAAAAACTACTGATCCGATTTAGATGAAACTTGGAATATATATTGTCCGTGACCTGGATTAAAACATAGGCTATTTTTATCCCGAAAAATTAACGGGATCCAACGGGACGCAAACGAAGTCGCGGGCGGCACCTAGTACGCAATGTAACCCAAGGTGTAAAAAAATGACCTAAAAAATTCTTTACATAAGAATTTTTTGTGTAAAGCCGGGACAGGCCGCTTGTATCATAGAAACGGAGACTAACAGTAACATACCTGGATTCTGTTGAGGGTTTTGAAGCCTTCAAAAGCTGGTTGCACGTATTTAGGCAGTTTGTCGATTGGCATTAAAGTTTCGCCTTCGTCAAATGGTTTGGGCTTCAGGGCTGGCACGTGGACTTCCTCGTAACCTATAGATATTATTATTAGTAGAGACTAGCGACCCGCTCCGGCTTCGCACGGGTGCAATGCAGTGATGATGATGATGATGTATTATACATAATAAATCTTTCTCGTGAATTTCTATCTATTAAAAAAACCTGCATCAAATTTCGTTGTGTAGTTTTAAAGATCTAAGCATACATACATACAGACATTAGGACAGACGCGGGAAGCGACTTTGCTTTATACTATGTAGTGAAGCTTGTGTCTCAAAATGGATTTTGGCTCGTAAAATGTTGGAAAGGACAAAGTTTCTCATAAATGACCATCTTTACGATATCTAAAGGGTCTGGGGCAAATTGGATGGACTCCAGGTCCCACATTTTTTAAAAACTTGCAATGATGTAACTTTGTTTGTTACACTTGCAATGCAGTTTTAAAAAATGTAACAATGTCATAAACAACGGAAATCTTTAGTTATTAGACATTTTACTTCGAAAAAATGCATCTTCAATGTTGTTTATCGTATTTACAGATGTTTAGGTCAAAATAATTACTTTATATTGCATTTGCGTGACTGCTACTGCATAACAGATTATGACAAAACCAACAAAAGTTATAAATAACAAAATTAATCTAAAAATCTACTAAATGTATGCAAATCGGGACTTTTTACCTGTGTCTAAGAATTAACTAGTTTGAAATAAGACCAGACGTCGAAGAGTAATCGGAAACAAAAATTGTTTCATTTTGAAGTGAAAACTTCTTTTTTAATATAGTTGCTCAAAAAGTGGCGCAATGCAGGGACGTATAGCGTTCGGGATGTGGGCTATTACATACTCGTGCTTTTTTTTTACCTTTCCCGAACTCGTGCGTTCTCTTTCCCAACTGTCAAAATAATGTCTAATAAAAAGAAAAACCAACCATGAAGTTTTTACTAAAAAAAATCATAGAAATTTATATGATTCATGCAAATACGTATATTTCTAAAAAGAAGCTACTAATCTGTATGGGCATAGTTCCCTTTGTCTACCAGAATGGGTGAAGAAAAAAAATCTCTCTGCTTATATTCTACGGTTGGCGCCATTTTCCCGAAATTTTTTTTTTATTCAATTGCTTCATTTTTTCGCAACTGTATTAAAAATAGTCGTTCAGTACACGTGCGGAACCGTCATTGCAACTTGTTCCGACTGTCGGAACTCTTTGCAATGACAGCCTTTCCGCACTTGTAATGAAATATACTATAGCATTGTTGTGATTTGAAACTTGAAAAGTCGATGAAACGAAAAAGAGACAGACACATAAATTCATAAGATTTAACGTGAGAGAAAATGAGATAGGAAGTATTTCTTATGATCGTCAAAATTGAGCATTATATGATAATTTTATATAGTAGGTATGTATGTATTCTAGTCTAATATGTATTGTTTTTTGGGTTAGGCATGTATGTTATGTATGTGTATTGGTATATTTTGTAGGTTATTGTAGTTATAAAGGCGTTGTTGTTTCTTTTTAAAGTTTTACCTTAGAAGCACTACCATCATCTCCGCACTACACCCAGGTTAGTTAGTAGATAATGCTAAATAGCATTAAACTCGCCTCTGTACGATTTCTAAAAGTGCAATAAAGAATTTTCTAATCTAATCTAATCGTGGTTCTCTTTGTGCTCTGCTTCGTACCCCCTCCACTCGTGTTTTACCAAGGCATAGTGCGAGTTTGCTTGGGCCTCAGCGTTGTACGTTGTTAATACGTGTTTTTGCGCGCATGCGTAGGTTTCACTTCTACCACGTGTGAATTGCACACATGTTTTTTTTTAACGACTTCGAAGTCTGTGAACCTATGATCTGTGGAGGCAGTACCTTTCTTCTGTTTCCTGAAAGATCCAGGCGGCAGTTGGCAGCGTTTGTTCGCCATAAAGTGAGATCCAGCTGCGAAGACCAGATCTTCAAGTTGGAGCACCTTGCGGGAGCCCGTGACTTGACCTGCGACGGGAGCGGCGTCCGAGTCTGTCTTGTGACGTTTGCGGGGCGCTTCCGATTGTTCACTTGTCTGGGAAGATGATCTTGTCAGGTCAATAATAGCAAGTAAAAATGAAATAAAATTATTCAATAAAATCACAAGAAATGATAATTATTAGGGACCAGCTGATAATCGCGACTTCGTTCGTACGCGTGCGAAACTTTCCAACAAAATATCTGTCAACCAGCTTACGATGAGCCTCGTAGCAAATGGCGGCTTTTAGTTTAGAGAGGTCAAGCTGTATCTCAAAATTTACGTCTTTGATATATATAGCCTATGTTTCAATCCAAAAAGGGCTTCCGAATGGTATGAGTTTCATTGAAATTGGTCCAGTAGTTAAGGCGTGATCCGCGAACAAACAAACAGACAAACTCCATTTTCGGAATCAGAATAGTTTATTTAGTTAGTAGATCTGCATATTTAGTTTATCCATATCTTTAGTTTTAGGCTTTCTTACAGTTTTATAATAGTATAAATACATGCATAATATAGTAGAGAAACACTAATAATTTTAGAGGTTTCTAATGTGATGTCGTAAATCGTAAATAAACACATTTTTACGCTTACATCGCAAACGCTGGCTGAACCCTACGAGATAGATTAAAATAATGTACTACCTACAGTATTGTACACCATATAAAGATATTCTGTAGTATATTTAGTATCAGCATTGCACCCGTGCAAAGCCGGGGCGGGTAGCTAGTTGTTTAATAAAACCGCAAGAAATGATCATTATTGACTTATACCAGGTACATTTTATTTTAGGTTACCTCATCATCTCCCTTGCCGGTCTCGAGTTGTGCCAATATCTTCTGGAGATTAGGTTGTCGTGACATTTCCTCGCGAATCGAGGCACGCTCGCTCTCAGACTGCGACGATGCCAATTTCGTGCAGTACAGAACTATTGAACAAATATTATACATTTGTACATATAATAATATGTAAGTACCTATATGTACAGATTTATCAAAATATTGAGAACCGGTAAACTTACTTACCCTCATTACGATATTTTAGTAGCAGTACTAGTGTAAGAACCAGGTTTCGTGTAAAAATATTAAGCAAAGGATTTCAAAAATATCGTTAATATAATAAAAAAATAACGGTTCCACGTTAATGTTTGTAGAACCGTACTTGAAATATCGGTTTATTTCGATTAATGTTACGTTTGCCGGGATTTCAAGAGCCAGGTATTAATTACCAAATTATTACACTAAAACTTGTATTTTACCTGTATATCGGTATTTGTTAAGCAGTTTCACAAACTCGAAGCAGTCATATCCGAGTAACAGTACTAGTCTATTTTCAAGATCTCTGTCGTCTGCCGCCTCTGCTAACGCTTTTAGGACTTCACTAGATTTTGCCTGAAATATACATAATAAAATAAGTTTTAAGTACCATATTATTTAGTAAAACTAATATTTCTTTTCAGGACATCTTTCAGATCTATTTTTATAGTAATTAATTACGTACGATACATCAACCAAAGGCTATTACAAAGATTCCGTAAAAAATATAAAATTCCATTGATAAACATAAAAAATAAATAATTTAATAAATATTACCTGTGAAACCATAGCGTCAGAGAAGTGCTTGGACAGCCTCCGCTGCAGCCAGTACGCATCTATATCCATCGGGTGTAGGTTCTGATCCCGGCGCTTTTGTGACTGCTCTTCTGACAACTGCACAAAAATAACATTTATAGAGCAACAATGATCAATGGCAGCCGCAAACTACTCACCCGATGACATACATACAAACGTAATACCAACAATCACTTTTGTTTCGAGCATATATCTACAATTTTATTTCGATTAGAATAGTATTTTTCTATGTACCTAGCTATATTTTGCTTCAAATTATACATACCCTAAGACGAAGTGCCAGCAAATAAAATTTCTCGCATTTTTACATACATTATAGACATGTTTTCATATTAAAAACAACGATATCTTTCGTATCGTTGACATGGGAACATCACTATCACTACATAGTATAAAGCAAAGTCGCTTCCTGCGTCTGTCTTAATGTCTGTATGTATGTATGCTTAGATCTTTAAAACTACACAACAGATTTTGAAGCGGTTTTTTTTAATAGATAAGAGTGATTTAAGAGGAAGGTTTATATGTATAATACATCATCATCACTGCATGAAGCCGGGGCGGGTCGCTAGTAGCTTATATCATCAAGTTACAGACTATCATCACATCATTTTTAGTATTACGGAACACGAATTTTATGTTGGACCCTTAAAATCTGGGAAAAATGGAGTAGATTCAAAGAGGTTCTTCCTAGAAATCTATAGAAGTCTATGTTTAAAAGTGTATTTCTACATGCTGATATGATAAAGGTACTCACATTAGCGTGTATAGAGTTCTTCTTGCCCTCTGTGTCGCTGTCCTCGCCTGAACTCTCCTTTTCGCCGTCGTTATCTGTTCCTTCGCCTTCGTCCTTTTCATCTTCACGGACCTAAATAAATAAATATCCATATGTACTTAGAATAAAAAAAGTATTCTATCAGTGCATTAATCACGAATAAATGTGACAATCGCAAACGTGTCGTAACGCTAGCGTATCCGAGATACACTGCGCGGTGACACTACAATGGTTGGCAGACGAGCTGGCATTGACGCGCATAATATAAGCATTGCTCAGCGACGGGCGTCATGGCTCAGTCGGTAGTAGCTCTGCCTTCCGTGCTGTGGGTCGTGGGTTCGATCCCCACCGAGAACAAACATCTGTGTGTGGCAAACATAATATATGTATATGTGTGTGTTCTGTGTCTGGGTGTTATACTATGTATCATAAGTATGTATTTACAAAAAAAAAAAAAATATATCTAAGTATTCTATCAGCATTCTAGTTCCCATAGATACAAGCTTTGCTTAGTTTGGGACTAGAAGGCGTTGTGTTAAATGTCCATGAATATTTATTTTAATTATTGCTTAGTTTGGGACTAGAAGGCGTTGTGTGTAATGTCCAAGGATATTTATTTATTTATTGAACTCTTTTAAAAGTAAAAACGGTTTTTTTTTCAACACATACAACAATTGAAATGAACATTTTAGATGTTGTACCCTATAAACCACAGAATGTTTGTGTGGGTCACACTCGTCGCACATACACACATACACACCCACCCTTACAGTAAGTAGTATACTCACAGTAGTAGTAATTATAAAAGATTACTTTTTTCCTTAACTTATTTGGTATGGATTTGTTAAACTTACTTCTCCATAAGCATCTTCATCATCCTCCTCGGAAGACTCCTCAAACTGCACATTGATGCCGTATGTCTCATCAATCTCAGCGTTGCCTTCCGTTGCTGAACTGATGCTGAAATCCGTGATTTTCTTCCCTGGATAAAAAGGCTGATTTTAAAGTGGCTTGCTCGGTTAATCCTCACCAATTATCGAAGTTAAACAACATCTGTACAGTCACTATTTGGATGGGTGATCGTTAGCATTTGTTAGTGGTATTTACATCTAAGTGCTTCCGTGTCTCAGAGGGTATGTTTAACTGTCAGTACCAGCTCTAGCAGTTGTTAAGTTTGTTTATTTATATTAATCAAAATGTATACAGAAAACTTAATATAAAGAACACTGTAAAACCTCATTAGGTTTGTCTCAGTCCTTGCAGACACTGGAGCTTACTCAAGTCACCTCAAGTTAAGGCGGCCTAAAAAATCCATCACCAGAGTTGGCCACTAACTAGTATGAACTTACTTTATTTATGAAATACCAAAATTTGTCATCATCTAAATAAACGAGAATTTATCTTACCTAAGTTAACAAGCAGTGCAAATCTCTCATCTGCTACTGGACCCAGTAGCATTTCAATCTCCTTCTTCTTATCGTGATCTTTCAGTTTGTCGTTTTTCAACACCACTAGTACCTATAATAAAATCATCAACATCATTTCCCTGTCCTTATCCCACGGTCTAGGGTTGGCACAACATGTTTACTTCTTCCAAAAGAAAATTAAATCATGAAAGTATAATATATTTTATTAACAAATTAAATTATAAAAAAATTTATAACCATGAAAATTAGATCCTCTTCACCATTGCTAGTCATCATCAGTATTTTAACCCCTGACCGGAAAACAGATGGACTGTTATCCGCTCAGAGGTTAAAAAATTGACTCATCAAATCATATTTTATTTGCTATTTGAAAGCGTATAGAAAAGTTATCTACCATTATACCAATAAAAAACTAACCTCATCACAAGCCCCACAGAGAATATCCCTCGGCTGGTCTCCAAGGGAACTCTGCATGAATGATAGTAACAGCTCGTAAGCATGCCTGGTGTGTTGCGCTCTCGGTCGGTACAAAACTCCTGGTGTGTCATCAGCCCACGTGACACGGGCTGATTTAGACTTGGACAGATCATAAGATGCTTCATCTCGCTTTTGACGCCTGTAAACAAGTTGTAACTAATGGACCTACAAACAAGTCAACAAACAAGATGGGAAGGTGACCTAAAACTTACATCTGGACAACACTGGAGAAGGGTAGCACAAGATAGAACCCAATGGAAAGTGTTAGAGGAGGCCTATGTTGAAAGGCACAGCAAACTTAATAAAAAAATGTAAACCCAATGTTTGGAATAAATGCCTATTGATTGATTGAATGGAACATATTACTAACACTTAAATTTCTAAACAGAGGCTGATAAGTCCCATAGGCTTTTGCCTATCGCAGCTCCTAAATCAACATCGAGGAACATCTACAGTGTTTGAATTACAATATATATTTACAATATTAGTCAAGGTTGTATACAACTCAAACCATAATAAAATTGAAGTGCATACTTAGCCTTCCTCTCCTCTGCTTTCTCGGGCTTGGTGCGTTGAGCCCGGTCTCCCATCCGAGTCCCGGTGAGTTTCCCTGTCAAGGACAACACTTCACCAGTCGCTTCATCGCGGCCGCGGCGTTCTATGAGCCTCACATCAGCTTGGAGCACCAAGTTCGAGTTCTGCCAACGAAATTATTTAGAAAATTATGTTTCTCCTGTCCATTCTTATTGGCATGCTAAGGCGTGCTGGAGAAATGTGGATAGCGGCGATATTACGCTTTATTTATTGATTAATTACAACAAATTGCGAAATTATTTCAACAACAAACTTACAGCTTTGTACTCGTACTGCAACTGCCTAGCAGCCGCATCCGCCATGGCTTTCGTTTATTTTCTTCAAATAACACGCGCAAACATTAAAATCGATTTATTTTCACTGAAATGCATACAAAACAACACAAAACACTATTTGACTTTTGTTTTTTTGAGGTTATATTTATTACTTTTTTTTGAATAATTCGTTCGTTTGTAATTCTAGCCATAAACAACTTTTTTTTTACCAGCACAGTGCTCAGACCACAGAATGCTGGACTATATTATATACACACAACAGACAAACAAGCAAGCAAACAAACAAAAATTCATTCGATCAATCGAATCAATAAAAAATCAAAACAAAATAATCAAATCATAGAAAAATGCACAGACGATGTGGAAAAATGTGTAGCTATGTAGGTACTCAAATTAATGAAAATCTCTAAAATATAAAGGAACCTTGGATTGGAATCGTTTGTCCCACGCATGTCCCAAGTAGGTCGTGCCCAAACTGGGACTCAAAACATGTTCATAAACATGAATTCTGATGTTTGTGGATGTTGTCTCATCAGGGAATGTTCTATGAACCTGGATGATAAGCTGGAAAACTATAGGGTAATGCTGTCGGAAACTTTCAATCTAACTGTGAGTATTTTGCATTTCCTGTCCATTCTATATAGGCCTGTGGCTAACTCCACTACAATATCTGCGCGCCTAGAACCTACAGTACTGAAAACTAATTTTTATCACAAGAAGTGTATGTAACTATAATACCTACCTTACTATCGGTAAACACAGTTTTGAAATCGGTTCAGTACCTCCCAAGTCTACCCCCAAAAACCTGGTTGGTATGTTTTATTGATTAGATAAAAAAAATAATACCTAAATCTCAACATTTGTAAAACAAGTCGAAGATGGAATACAAAGTTGCTGGCAGGGTCATCTAGTAGTCACATCCTCGCTTTCCTTTTTACAAGTGTAAACTGGCTTATAACTCACAAACACTGTTACTGCAGTTAAAAATTTGCTAAAATCATTTATAATCAATGGACAACCTCTTACGGAAGATGTTGTTTTGGAAACAGCTGGATTTTTACCAATATTTCTTGTTTTTCAGTTGAATAATAGTCAGAGATTAATCTGTGAAGGCTGTATAAGGAAACTTCGGGATGCCGCCAGTTTTAAACAGCAAATATTAGAAGTGGATGATACATTGAAGAAACTAATTACAAGTAGGTTGGGCATTAGGTATACATGTTAAAATATAGTAATATATTTTTTAATCACTTACCATAGACGAAAATTCTAGTAAAAAATTATTTAAAACAACAAAATAAGAAACACAAATTGTTGGTTTTTTAATGTATATTGTACTAAAAATACAGGATGTAGACTAATATCACAGAACTATTATTGTACTTACATTGTATTTTTTATTTTCAGAAAATACAGATCTGTTTGTTAAATCAGATTATGATGATGATGACTTTAACTATGAACATTGGCAGAGTCCTAGATCTGGAGGTAACCTGCTATCACTTTTAACTCAACAAACAAATAAATCTTATGAACATTATGGATGCCTATTTGTGACAAATAGATGTACAGTGTCTTGATCATGAATAAATGTGACAATCGCGAATGTATCGTAACGCTAGCGTATCCGAGATACACTGCTCGGTGACACTACAATGGTTGGCAGTCGCGCTGGCATTGACGCGGCATATAACTCGAATACGTTAACGCGGCGACTGTTAGATTTGTTCGTCGATTGAGATACAGTTCTCTGTAGAGTGTGACCACCGACAATGTGTCCACTCTAATGATGTTGTTTATGTAAGAACTATTAATGACTCAGTTTGTACACCTCCAGGAATATAATGGGTACCTTTTCCCACTCACCTCTTTTCAAAAATATTCTTAAAAGTAATTTTGATTGCAGATGAAATATTTGATGTCAAATCGGAACCAGGAATACAGGCACAAACAGAAGACACTCATATAAGCAATAATGACAATAAAGTTCAAGATTTCTTGCAAATAGAAGGCAATGATCATACAAGCGAATATAAGAATGAAAATCAATATTTATCGGAGATAAAAAAACATAACACGATAAATGTATCATGCAAAAATAATGAAAAACTTAAATGCTCAACAATACGGAAAAGTAAGTATATATTCTATGAGCCTCTTACGGGCAAACAGGGGCAAACCCAATATTTACCCTCACTAGTATGGTATTATATATGATGATCTGTGTCTTAGTAAAAGTCAGGTAGATATATGTGTGCAAAGCCATACATGTAAAAAAAAGTTTTAGATTTTTTTTTGCTATATAATAAGTACACCTCTAGACCGGTAAAACAAAGTGAAATATTTGGGTGAATATAGGTGAATATATATATATATATTTTGTGTACTATGTATAGCCATAAATTTGTCAGAAAAAAAAAATTATTTGGACCGTTTTTTTCCAGAGAATACAAATTCAGAGAAGAAAGCCGAGAAAAAACAGCTCGAAAATACAATCAAGCTACTAACGAACTCAAACATATGCCTTTTCAAGTCTTTACGAACCAGATTCGCTTGCTACGTGTGCAATGAAAAATTCTTCGAAATCAAAGATCTTCGCGCCCACACAAAAATACATTCTAAAGACGATTACAGCCGTCGTGTTAGAAGACTACGTGGAAAATCTTTTGAAAACGCTGATATTACGAATCTTACATGCAACATTTGTATGGAAATCTGCTCCGATTTAGATATTTTACAAAAACATTTAAATACAGCTCATAACATTATATTTACCAATACAAATCATGTACTTATACCTTATAAGCTAGAGGAAGGATTCAACTGTCAATATTGTAAAGAATCCTTTCATACATTCACCCGGCTATCTATCCATATGAACACTCACGCAACCAGCAATGTATGCGAAACTTGCGGCATGGCGTTTTACAACCGTATTAGCTTACGAAACCATGTACGATCGCTACATAAAGAGCACGAATGCACGCAATGTACTTTAACATTCCCCACATCAACGAAACTCTTCCGTCATAAACGAAAATTACACAACGCTGCACAATCTAAACACCACTGTTCAAGATGTACTATGACGTTCCGTTATTCGTACTTACTAAAGAATCATATGGTAGAAAAACATGGCGAGAAACACAAGCCAGTACATTGTAGTGTTTGCAAAAAGGTGTTTAAAAACGACAATTATTTGAAGGTTCATTTCCGATGTGTACATTTGAACGAGCGGCAGTTTTCGTGCTCGGTTTGCGAGCTTCGGTTTTTTAGGAATTCCTGTAAAATTAGGCATGAAAAAGTCCACCATGGTGGTAGTATTCTTGCATGTAATTTTTGTGAGACTACTTTCAAGTCGAAGGATTCTGTGAGGAGGCATTTGAAGATGCAGCATGGGTTTCGATGTTAAGCAGCGTTTCGGCGATCGTAACGCACAACGCTGCGGGTGTGTAGCTCAACGCAGAGTACCGCGTTTGCTCCCCGTCGCCGACGCAGACTGCGACGTAACAAAAGACCATACTAGACGTTTTCCATACAATTATGTGTCCGGCGCTGCATGCTGCATTCCGCTGCGTTGTGCGTGACTATCGCGAGACCAAAGCTTTAGCAGAAATAAAATAAGACTCGCTCAACAATTTTTTTTTTAATTTACGCCCTCTAGTGGTAAACTTTTCACCTTTTTGTCTCAAAGATCAAACCAATAAGACGCCCGAAACAAAACGATAACCCAGAGTAAACCAAACACAATTTTCCCTCGCAGGGCACGTCCGCACATCCTTAATAGACTTGTTTTGTGAGGTAATGCATAATAGGAAGTAACCACATAACATTACGTTAGGTCATAACGTATTCCATGACCTTTTCTCACAAAACAATGTATTATTTCTATAGGTGTACGCTCGTATACTTACAAACAAAAATTGGCCTTGTACTCCACTGAGTCACGTAAATTGATGACCATTTTAGATTGAACCCTCAATTAGGTTGAGATGCGAGGGCTTGCATTGCATTGCACTAGGTACTAACACGAGAATCTGCCTTAGAAGAGATAAATTCTTATAGGTATAAAGTATCTCAAGTATAAATTTTACATAGTAAAAGTTTATTGAATACAAAAGCAGATTTGCAGGTGCTCGAATGACGAAAATAAGTCGAAAAACGACGTACTTATAACTTTATTCAGCTGTTATTATTACCATCTCTTATTATCAGGTAATGTCAAACAGTGACAGCTAGATTTTAATCAACTGGACTATGCAGCGTTAATTATTCCAAACCCTAAGCGTAGAACGGCCTCCGACTGATGGAACGATTTTAGATTCTATAAAAAAGGTGCAAATTGTATTTTTTTTTTATAAAAAACACAAGATTTATTCACAAAGAAAATTACAGCTAATACAGTATTTACAATATTTACAAAATACACATGAAACAGTTGAACCACCTACAAACAGCTCAACTGGTCCAAATCAGTACCAATCGGAAGCGTAAATATAAAATAATTCTGAGTTATAAAAAGCTAAAAATATTTTTGTAAAGATTGGTTTTTAAAACAATTTAGGTAACAACATTATTGATTCATGAAATTAAGATTTTTAAAATAGGCCTTGAGACCTACCTCGTAGGTATTCCGTCAGTTATCGTTAGCATAAGGGCCAAGCTACACTAGCCAGCAATGTGAGCTTCACTTAGCAGTTCGGAGGTCAATTCGTTATCGGCGCACTTTGATAAGAGGTTTGCTGGATAAGGCGGTAATAGCGAATTTTGTAAAGATATTTTTTTGTGGAGTTTAAACAAATTGGCCAAAGTTTGTGGAATGGAAATCGCCAAGAAAGTTTGGTGGTTCTATATGACCAAGAGTCCTATGGTCATGAGTGGAAAAAAAGTGGTAAGATAAAGATTTACAGCAATGTACTTACCTAAGTCTATTCTATAATCGTATCCGAAAACGGTAAATAAATTTTAAGTACTTTAAGTTAAGACCAAATTGTAACAGTTACTATTTATGCAAATACGAGCACAAAATAATAATATGTGAGGTAAAAGTTGCTTTTGAATTGACACTATTATCATCAAAATAAATATAAATAAACTTGTTTACTATTTAAAACCAAACACTACAAGGTTAAAACTAAGGTACGTAAAGTAAGCTCGTATGAGTATATTGGCTAACCCTGGTGAGGGAGTGCTAGAGCCGGGACCGACAGTTTAACGTGCCCTCCGAAGCAAGGAAGCGCTCAGATGTAAATGCCACTAACGGTCACCCATCCAAATAGTGACCACACAGAACGTTGCTTAACTTAGATAATCAGTGAAGATTGGCTAAGCAAGCTACGCCATGAGCGCTTTGACTAAGGTACGTATAAGCACAGATTATATAATGTATAAGTAAGATAATGAAACGAAGAGTTCGCAAATGAGATCGCGAGGAAAAAACGATTGTTTGATAAAGTGCCGTTACCTCCCAATTCTGGTCATTCCACGTGACATGACTTTTAACATTGAAGTCGGCCGGCTCTGTAGTATAACAATTATTATTAGTGTTATTAAATAATAGAATACCAACTATTACTTAGTCGTGTGTTGTGATTATGTGTTTAAGTTAGTGATAGTTTAAGGATTGGAAAATGATTTTAAAATTGGTTTTATTATTTCTGGGTAAGTGAACTCGTATACCTACCTAATTCATAATTTAATTATTAGTTGCTTCATTATGCTGTGTCCTTTTCAGGTAAGTACTATAATGTCATACCTAGTACTTTTATTGTGATTATATATTTACGTACGTACTTACCTACTAGCTTCATTCGTAGAAGGTTGTCTAGGTTTATTTATGAGTACAAACGGCAGCAAAAAAAACAATCCTCGAAAAGTACCTAAATACTGGAATACGGCTACCTCTAAAAGGCTCTAAATGTCAGCATATTTACAATTTTGAAATTCAACACTTAACTGCTAGCGTAGGTTATTCATACCATTCGTTCCAAGTTTTATTCAAATCCTAGCCGTTCTAGAGCGTTCATCATTATCAGTCTGTAGATGAAACTGAGTCACAAATATCTGAGCATCAAAAAAACTATTACAAAATTGAATGCTAAATGTCGCAACGTGTAGACTGACTTCAACAAGACTTGGAATTAATGTAGTTCGTTACATGGAATATCATATACAAGGCTATAATCTAGGCAGGAGGCACCAGTTGCTGTTGTCATATTTCTAGTTCTAGGCTTTGCATGATCGTGCAATTTAAATATTTCAGTTTCTATGTGGTTATATGAGTTATAACTTCCAGCGTTTTCCTGCATCACGGGGCTGGAGACAGGCCTGCGTCTGCTGTTCCCTCTTCAGAAGCAGTACATCTATGATCTGAAGACGAACGTATCCATAGGTATTTTTAATCTGAACTCATAAACGATGTCAGGCCGATTATCAAGTCGTTTTCTGGTCCACTAAAGACGTATCTACGTCGTTTTCTGGTGTGACATTGCACTGCGTCCATCACCCGAAGACGTCAGGTCTCATGGTTAACGGGTCGACCTCTAAGCTGTACTACTACTACTACTCCGACTACTACTACTACTCCGACTACTACTACTTCTCCGACTACTATTACTACTACTCCAACTACTACTACTACTACTCCGACTACTACTATTTTTCCGACTACTATTACTACTACTCCGACTACTACTACTACTACTCCCACTACTACTACTCCGACTACTACTACTTCTCCGACTACTATTAGTACTACTCCGACGACTACCACTACTCTGACTACTACTAACTACTACTACTATTCCGACTATTACTGCTACTACTACTAGATTTAGCTACACTAGTGCTATTATTATTCATATTTTAGGTACTGAACCTAAGAGTGAGAAAGCATCTTTGTGGCTCATGGAGGGTCAAGTCAGGGTCCAGGCGTATGATAACTACACCAAGGCCAGGTTGTACTTGGATATCTCTAAGGTAAATACTACTTTCCGATTTCAATGGGCGTTTTAACTTGTGTAGATAACGGTTTCGAGAGGGTTTTTTATTTACAACTAAATGATGGAACAAGCCGATGGATAACCAGATTTGCCACTGCCTATATTGATGTGTTGCTTACTGACCACGTGCGTTGTGGAAGTGCCCTGTGATACATTACACTGCGCCCATCACTCCGACACGAAGGTATTAAGTCTCACGTGCGTGTATGTAACAGCAGTGGCACCAGCCCTTCAAACCAGAACACAGCAATGCGAGCATCAGTATTTGGCGGCAGAAACTAATAGCAGTAGGTACCTGTAGTAGGTATCAATTGTCAGGGATATTTAAGTACATACTTTTGGTATAGTACAATTCTTAAAAAGTGTGTTAAAATTATGACATATCTTTGAACCCACGATTCTTCAGTCTCGTCACTTTTTGAAGGGTTTTTATTTTCAGAAAACTGTGATCGGCAACGCGACTGGTGACAACAGCACTGGGAACTACTACTTCCATGAACTAGATGGAGATAGGTTCCTCAAACAACCCTGGGAGCTGGACTATCAGGTCAATTACCTTCTTATTTAGAAGTAAACTAAAACTCGGCTTTTAACGTGCACAATTTTAGGACTTTCACTATTATTATTACGAGCCTTCTCTGTCCCACTGCTGGGCAAAGGCCTCTTCCCATTTTTTCCATTCATTACGGTCTTGTTCTGCACTGGTCCACTCCAAGCTCATCACGCCATCGTGTTCTGGGTTTACCACGACGTTTCGGCTCTTGCGGGCGCCACTCTGCATGTGGCAGACATGGCCGGCCCACTCCCACTTGAGGTTAGCAGCATACACTCACTATAACTTGTAAAATTTGCAGGACAACGGGTTCATAAAATCGATTTATGTGAGTGAGGAGCCAGCGTGGTCTGTGAACCTGAAGCGAGCAGTCTCCGTGAACCTCCAGCTTACGAGGAACACCGGTTCAGGGTCGTCTGAGACCTACTCTATGAACGAGGTACTTAGAATTGTAACAAGCTGATTTTGCAATTTCAAAGTTACCTAGGTACCTAGATCTTTCTAACATGCTAAGATATTTTTAACAATAACAAACCTTGAATTATTTGATGCTTGACCCTTGAAGATGATGTTGGTAACAGCTGAAGTTTTTTTTAAGTTGACCTCTGTTAGTGTTGCGACTAGTACGCAATACATCGCTGTCTGAAAAATAAATCCTTATCCGAAACAATTTTGTTTCTCCAAAATAACTTAACTTTGAGGTGTGTTACTTCGTCTAAGTTTTGAGGCAAATGCTGTTGTACAGAAGGATGTTGTAGCAACACTAGCAACTTCTCATCCCTTGAGTATGACGTCTTATACTACCCTGTAAACCATTTTTTAAATATACACTCACAATGTTGGTTCTTGGGGGGATCGAACCCTCAGCGGGAAAGCAGAGCTAAACCGACTGAACTGTAACGACCTTACAAATTACGATGTTTCCTCTCCAGCCATGCCTTGACGAGATATGTGTGATGGTGTACACAGTGAAGGGAAACACCATAAAGAAGTACACAAGTCTTCGGATCCCCACCACAAAGAGTAGTTACAGCTGGGGCTCCGTACCATGGACTTCGGAGTACCCGGGCAGACCATTCGTAAGTTAAAAAAAATATGAGGATAATAGTTGGGATAAACATACCTCACTCCCTATAACAATTTTCTCAGAGGCTACAGAGGATGTGCTCTGCCTACATTGCACTGCGTCCATCACTGAGACGTAATGGTATTAAGTCTTTTAAAACCGGAACACAGCAATGCGGGCATTACTACTTGGCGGCAGAAATAGGTACTTCTCCGGACGAACTTTTCACGAAAAGCTCTACTACTTCGACTACTATTACGACTTCTACTTCAACTACTACTACGTCAACGACTGTTACTACTTTAAGGACTACTATACTAGTTCTACTACTGCTACTATTCTATTATATTATTATTTACAGGTGGATTCAATATCTACTGCAGAGAGGGTATATGAGCTGGACAAGGAAAAAGGCATGGTGAATTTAGATTTGAAGGGCACATATCTATACAAAACCCATGATCATATTCTGTCGGTAAACACCGAGTAAGTGAATTATTCGTATTTATTCGTTCTTATGCAGTTTGTAATAAGACCAAGTATACGGAAAACATCGAGGGGTTAAAGTAGGTACCCATCAATATGAACAATTCAGTTAAAAAACAATTTTTTTTTCTATTATTTTACAGTGAAATATATAATTTGTATAATTTTATTTATTTAAAACTTTATTGCACAAAATTATAAATTTGTTACAAAGGGTGGACTTAATGCTGAAAGCATTGTCTGTCAACAGTCTATTACCAACCGACAAACCACTCTGTCCACCTAGTTGGTCGGTTCGTATATATTTTTCCGGAACAGTTTTTATTTTCCTGTGTATTTTTACTAAAAAATATTAATTTTATTTCAGTCTATCCCTAAGCTTCAAAGAGGGTGTACCATCAGTGAATATTGAGAAACTAAACCTGTCACAAACTACTATACAATACGTAGCGGGTGACTTCAGTGATCCTACTAACGGCATAGCTAATTCTACAGAGATCTACTTGGCTAATAAGTGCTATACTGTAAGACCTTTATTCATAACTAGATGTCGCCCGTGGCTTTGCTTGCGTGGTAGCAGCATACGCATTGTTTGGTTAAAGTCTTTGATCCTCATTTTAGACCCTTTAGAGCGCTTGTCGACGTCCGTTTTTTTCGCCGGATACCGGACCGTGTTTTTTGCCGGATTCGCAGTGTTGTATTATTTCCGTTACGTTCTCCGACGGTCCGTTATCCGGTAAAAAAACGAACGTTTACAAGCGCTCTTAGGGTGCGACTTTTCTAAATTCCTTTCTTAGCGCACCCCTACACTATATAAGGATACTACCCTCCAAATTTCATACTTCTAAGATTAATAGTTTAGGCTGTGCGTTGATTGTCAGTCAGCTTCAAAAGAGTTACCTATATATTTAGAGAAGATAGAAGAAGACTAAGTTCCGCTTACCTTTAGTAGAAATGGTCACATAGTCGTACATAGCTTGCCGCTTAGCAACGTAGCACATCTTTGGTCGAAAACCAACCTTTTATGTTACTAAATAACAGGCTTCACAGACTCACAGCTTAGTTGGTTGGCTGTAATGGGTTCGATCCCCATTGAAAACATATTTTTGGGATGTATATAGGTTTTTCTTTATCTATAAAGGGTTTTTTATAAGTATAGCTTGGTTTCTTCTTCTTTTATTATCTGACAGGTATCACAGCTCGCAGTTTCGATCCCCACACTACATAATTTTTTTTACAGATTCTTTTAAAAATAGCCAGAAAGGGTATTGACGCAGACAATATAGTGAGAAATGCCTCTCTTATACACAACCTGGATTTTATAGAGTTACTCAAGTAAGTTCTTACTAAGGTATTATTCCCAGAGCCTGTAGTCCGAGTTTTATTTTAGAAAAGCGAGAATCGAGAAACTCGCAGGTTTTTTATGGAGAAAAATTTGAAAATTTCCCGCTAGAGGCGCTTATCCGGTGTTCATCCAAAATTTCTCGCAAGTCTATAGTTGTTTCGGTCAGCAAAATAAAATTCAGACCACGGGCTAAGAACACAGAGATTTCATCGTCTTCTAGCAATCCGCTTCCCGACCCTAGGATTGTAGGAATAAATCATCGATTATTTTATTATTACTTATCTTAGTTAACCAACTTCAAAAAAAGGAGGAGGTTCTCAATTCGGTTGTATATTTTAACGTTGTATACCTACCTTATAACTCCGTCATTTATGAACCGATTTGACAAAATCTTTAATCGGATATGGCATACTTCATCATCATCATCATCATTCGATGATAAAGGCGTATCAAATTGAACCGATTTTTCAAGTTTTTAAACTTATAAGTTACTAGCTGTGCCCGCGACTTCGTCCGCGTGGAAAAGTGTTTTTTGTAGCATTTTTAATTACTTCCATACAACTTTTCATCCCCCCCCTTTTAACCTATTACAACTTTCATTCAAATCGGTTCAGTAGTTTTGGCGTGAAAGCGAGACAGACAGACAGACAGAGTTACTATCGCATTTATAATATTAAAGTAAGGATTTGGAACTAGATGGCGCTGTATGAAATGTCAATGATATATTTTTTTCAGCACAATGTCTCAACTAAAGTACGAGTCTTTAATCAAGCTTTTCAATGACTTGGTTCTAAGCACCAGCTACGATATGGAGACTTCTAGGAACATATTTCTGGAGATACTTCCTCATGTCAGGAGTGACGCCTGCGCCAGGTTCATCAAGTACCTGGTTCTGGAAGAAAAGGTTTGTGGTGAAAATTGTTGACATAGCAGACTAACATACATTTTAGTAGTTCCTGATAGTTTCCGCTAGGGGCGCTGCAAGTAATTGTAGGGAAAGAAACAAATCGAAATTAAGTTATGTAAAACTATCAAGAGGTCGGCCCGCCCGCCGCTGGAGAGACGGCTTGGACGCGATACGTGGTAAACAGTAAACACAACTATAGCTTTAGATAGAGCAAGATGGCACGAAATGGACGAGGCCTTTATCCAGAAATGGATAAACCCGTAAAAAAGTAGAAAGCTAAAGTATATCTATAGTAGGTGCCAAATAACACCGCAATACAGGTCATTCACCACGATGTCGCCAAATTTAATTTATGAATGGCTAATTCTGTCGCTTTCCATACAAGCCTGTCGCTAAGACGGTAATTGCTCGAATCTCGTAGTACTGTTTGTTTACCATACATAAATTGAATTTTGCGACATCGATCTGAAGGTGGGTGAATGACCTGTATTGCGGTGTTATTTGGCACCTACTATATAACAAAACAGAGCGCATTTCATGAATGAAAAACTTCGAAATCTCAAAAGTCGTAGAACCAACATTGTTCGCCATGACCTGTAGAACACACCCTTTTCGGGCTTGTAGGGTAATTATAGAACACCGTGTATACAAATCGACGCGACGACGCGACGGGAAGCAAAGGCGGTGTTAAAGTCTAGGACCAATAATTTGTTTATTGCAGGAGAAAGTGGAAGATGCAGCATTGCTCTCACTCATCAGAAAGCTGCCGTTCAACGTGGCAACTCACTCGCAGCATCTACTTGAAGAGTTGGAAGTACTTACCAAACTGGGTACGAGTGGATACTAAATTATTCTCCGCTTGACTTCTCTTTTTAACCGTCGATTGAAAAACGGAAGGGTTGTTGTTTGAATGCTGTATTTTTTGTAAAAAAGCAGTTTGTTGATCTGAGATAGTTCTTATTCTTAGCTATGTTGGATGAAAATTGGTATATCCTACTAATATTATAAACGCGAAAGTTTACAAGGATGTATGTATGTATGTTTGTTCGTCTTTCACGCAAAAACTACTGATCCGATTTGGATGAAACTTGGAATACTAATAGTCTGTGACCTGGATTAACACACATGCTACTTTTTATCCCGGAAAATTAACGGAATCCAACGGGACACGAACTCTTCAGAAACGCCTTAAAGATTTCGCATAGCTAACTGTACTTCCAATCCTGCGTTGACGAAGTCGCGGGCACCAGCTAGTAAACTTATAAATTTTGTTGGTAGGACTGGACTTGCCTCAAGATATCCGGCATGCTGGTATCCTCAGCTTTGCGACACTCACTCACAAGACCATGGAAGCATTACAAGTGAAACAAGACTATTTCGACGGTATAGTCGTCAAATACTTCCGGATGTATAGCGGTATGTGCATACAAATGAACTATATTCTATATATTTACAAAAAACTCTATCTTCAAAAGAGGAGAAGGTTTGTTCTCTCGGAACTCTGTCATTTATAAACCGATTTGAAAAAAATATTTTGAATTGAAGGGATATTACTTTCAGATTGGTCTCATAAAAATTTAATAAAAATCGGTTCAGTAGTTTGGCTTTAAAATCAAAAATAACTGAAAAAACATGCTATCCACGTACACGAAATTGCGTATTTTGCTTTCTTTTGGCTTTTTTATGGGGTGTAGGCTCGAATACTCAAACGACATTCAAATTTGAGCACCACTTAAAATTGCTTTGCCTCTGTTTGACATTACTTATTTGTAAGAGATGGCAATAATTTAAGCGGGACTTAAATTGAGTGGGGTTTGAGTGGCGTATGAGTATTCGGCTGTTAGTCAGTAAAACATTCCCAATGAATTGCCATCATTATCATCTGATGATGAAGCCGGAAGGTGGTCAAATAGAAGCCGGTTTGCCTAGCTTTTTAAACCTATGAATATATTATTATGTTAGACCCATTTTTTTATATTTTCTTGTAGATTGTCCCCGTTATTTGGACAAGATGGTGTGGCTGCAAGGTCTGTGCAACATAGGGTACTCTGCGGAGGCCTACACACGCATAGTGGCCGCTGATCCTTCGCGAGAGCGACACGAGCGGCTGTGGGCCGCTTTGGCTGGGAGCCCTAAGACTGAGGAGCCCTATATGGTGAGTATAAGATGAGATGAGATGAGTTGAGATGAGATGAGATGAGATGAGATGAGATGAGATGAGATGAGATGAGATGAGGTGAGGTGAGGTGAGGTGAGGTGAGATGAGATGAGATGAGATGAGATGAGATGAGATGAGATGAGGTGTCGTGAGATGAGATGAGATGAGATGAGGTGAGCTGAGATGCGGTGAGGTGATATGAGATGACATGAGATGTGAGATAGATCTTTATTTATTTCCTACTATCTAGCGCGATGTCGTCAACGCAGGATTAGAAGTGCAATTTCCTATGCGAAATCTTCTAGGCGTTTCTGAAGAGCTCGTTGATTTTCCAGGATAAAAAGTAGCCTATGTGTTAATCAAGGTCACGGACAATATAATATTCCAAGTTTCATCCAAATCATATCAGTAGTTTTTGCGTGAAAGAGGAACAAACATACATCAAGCTTAATCTCTACTCAAATCTATGCCTGTAAAGATTTTTGTATCTAAATAAACTAATGACTTACAGTAACGTAAGAACAATGTCCGGCAAACGGCGGTCTTATCGCATAATATCTTCCAGACAGCCTTGTGTCAAGCACAAATTCCCTTTCAGATCCTAGAAACTACTCTCCCAGTATTAACAAACGAAACAGAAGACATCCAACTCCGTATAATATCACTCCACATGTTTCTATCGTCTCCGAACGTGCGTGAGACAGATCTAGTATTTGTACACAACTACATAGCTGGCTGTAACAGTAAGCATCTGCAGAGGTTCTGGTACTCCGCCGTGAAGAATATGCATCTTAACGCGGATTTCACTGGATATAAGGCTGCGTAAGTAGATATATCATCAACATCATCTCCTTGGCCATGTTCCACTTTATAAATATACTAGGTGCCGCCCGCGACTTCGTTTGCGTCCCGTTGGATCCCGGGATAAAAAGTAGCCTATGTGTTAATCCAGGTCACGGACAATATATATTCCAAGTTTCATCCAAATCGGATCAGTAGTTTTTACTCGAAAGAGTAACAAACATCCATCCATTCATACTTACAAACTTTCGCGTTTATAATATTAAGTAGGATGTATATGAAACCTAGAAATTCTTTGTTCTTCAAGTTGTGCAGTCTTGGATTCCCGGTTGGAGCTGTCAAACTATAGCATACTAGCTTCCGCCCGCGACTTCATTCGTATCCCGTTAGACCTCGTTCATTTTCAGGGATAAAAAGTAGCCTATCACGAACTACTTTACAACTTTAAGGCGAAGGGTAAAGCCAGACAACCTTCTCGCTCACACATTTCAACATTTTTGAAGATATAATATAACTAAATGTAATTATGTGAAATTGCAGAGCTTCAGGGTCGAGAGAATAACAATGCAAAGGTTCAGTAAAAATATCACATTGATCCAAACAAGTTTTCCGACCAAAAAACTTGTACCAATGCGATAAATTAAAGTGCACATTTTTGGTCGGAAAACTTGTTTGGAGAAGGTTGTCTGGCTTTACCCTTCTCCTTAACGGGACTATCAAGCAGCTGTCAAACTAGATGTAAGCAATCTTTAACTATAGCTTAACCCTTATATTTCCAGGTCATTCTACATTCCATTCATAGTGAACCAGGTCTCCGACCCTGATCCCTTGTACTGGGCGACAAACAACTACATCATCAGCGGGCAAGAAGTGGATGGAGCGCCTTCGCTGCAGGTGCTCAGCATTGGCGATGAGCTGGGCGCTTTGCCTGCCTTCGTAGGGCTCCGGCTGTTTACAGGCGGACGGAGGCCTTATAAGGCTGCGGTGAGAATTCTGGGCTGGTTAACACAGTTTTAGAGCCGGTTTACACACACTTAGAGTCTGTTTACACACTCTTAAAATCGGTTTACTGACTCTTAGAATCGGTTTACACACTTTTAGTGTCGGTTTACACACTCTTAGAGTCGATATATACACCCTTACAGCAAAATTTACACACTTTTAGAGCAAATTTATAGGTTCTTGGAACGTATAATATACACTTTTAACAGCAATTTACACTTTTAACAGCAATTTACACTCTTGGGAGCCAATTTACACACTTTTAAATCCTATTTACACACTTTTTGAGCAGATTAAGGATTTTAGAGCAAATTTACACTAGAACCAATTTACACACTCTTCAAATTCACCGGCTGGTCCACTTGTTGACCAGATAGGGTCACCATTTGACTACCACATGTCAGAGTTACCACTTCATCACTATTTTTATTATACAATATATTTCCAGGTTTACTTCATAGTAGAAGGAGTGATCACGAATATTCACGAATACAAAGAGTTGTATGACATCGACTTAAAGAAGTTAAACGCTGATAAACTTCAACAAGTACTGAAAGGGATCAAAACTTGGAAGAGGAAGAAAGCTGAGAAGGTAAATCGGATTCCTAGTGTAGGGTAAATTGGGTTCTTACTGTAAGGTAAATCAGGTTGTTACTGTAGGGTAAATTAGATTCCTACTGTAGAGTAAATTGGGTTCTTACTGTAGGGTAAATCAGGTTGTTACTATAGGGTAAATTTGATTCCTACTGTAAGATATATTGGATTCCTACTGTAGCGTAAATCGGGTTCTTACTGTTGGGTAAATTGGATTCCTACTGTAGGGTAAATTGGGTTCTTACTGTAGGGTATATCTGATTCCTACTGTAGGGTAAATTGGGTTCTTACTGCAGGGTAAATTTAATTCCTACTGTAGGGTAAATTGGTTTCTTATTATAGGATAAATCGGATTCATACTGTAGAGTAAATCGGATCCCTCCTGTAATGTAAATTGAATTCCTACTGTAGGGTAAATCGGCTTCTTACTGTAGAGGTAAATCGGATTTTTGCTGTAGGGTAAATTGGATTCCTGCTGTAGGGTAAATTGGATTCCTACTGTAGGGTAAATCGAATTCCTTCGACGACTTTTATTTGTTTTCAGCTCCACATTGACGTGGTAGTAAAAATCCACGACAAAACTGTCTATGCAACTCATTTGAACGAAACTAGGTTCAATAAGTGGAGCGAAGAAGATTGTAAGTACATTCTACTGTGTTATTCGTTTGTTCAATTAAATTTGTTACAACATTGTAATAGCTATGAGACCTCAATAAAATAGAGAATAGTACGTATAGTAGGTGCCAAATAACACCGCAATACAGGTCATTCACCCACCTTCACCACGATGTCGCAAAATTCAATTTATGAATGGTAAACAAACAGTACTACGAGATTCGAGCGATACCGTCTTAGCGACAGGTTTGTATGGAAAGCTACAGAATTAGCCATTCATAAATTGAATTTTGCGACATCGTGGTGAAGGTGGGTGAATGTCCTGTATTACGGTGTTATTTGGCACCTACTATAGTAGTATGTACGTTACAATAATAATGACCAAATTTTTCCAAATTGAGGTGCAAAAGTTATGAATGTAAAAAAATGGTTAAATAAAAAAATAACAAAATATCAAATTATGTTTTACGGTGTTGTTCTCTCATTTACAATGTCGGCTCGTGTATATTACAATTTTGTGTCTATAATTTTAATATTTCATCTAGATAAGTACCTAGTGGATTTCCTACGGTTTGGCAGCCATATAAATCAGCAGATAGTCTACTATCCCTTCCAAACAGACGTCCACATTCCAACAGAACTGGGTAAGTTATAGAACTTGTAACAAAAAAAATATATAAAAGAGTTAAAAAGTAGAGTGCCGTCAACAGCGACGTGTCCGAGCGTGGTCAGATCTGCTGATTTTGTAATTAGTTAATAATAGTAAGTAAACAATATTTATTCAGCTCTTAAAGTCGTCCAAAAATGGGACATAAGGCCAGGACAAACAAGACTCAGTTCCGTTTTTAAAGTATAAAAAAACTATAGAAATGTATTTTGCTATAGAAATTTTAACAAAACATAATATAAAAAAATTAAAAAGTCGAGTGCCGTCAGTAGCTAGGTGTCCTAGCTACCGGTGGTCAGATCTGCAAATTTTAAATTAATTTTAATTAGGTAACTACATATATTTATTCAGTTCTGAAAGTCGTTCAGAATAAAGGGACATAAGGTCAGGACAAAGAAGATTCAGTTCTTAAAGTATTAAAAAAAACTAATAAATATACTAACTAACCATTAATATTTTTTTGTGAACTAGCTGTCACCCGTGGCTATCCCCGCGTGGTAGCAGTATACGCATTATTTGGTTAAAATCTTTGATCCTCATTTTAGACCCTTTCGGGTGCAACTTTTCAAAATTCCTTTCTTAGTGCACGCCTACACTCTATAAGGATACTACCCTCCAAATTTGATTGACAGTCAGCTTCAAAAGAGTTTTATGTATTTAAATTAACGTATCTGTCTTGCTTAGGAACTCCGATACGACTCCAGTCAACCATCCTCTCGTTCACTTCAATCAGGGGTAATCTGACAGCGCCTTCTGATGAAGACATCACGTGGAGGAACGATCTACATATCAGGTAATTGATCGAGTAGCAAGCAAGCTCGTGTGGGTTAGTGGCCAACACTGGTGATGAAGTTTTTAGGCTGCTCTAAGGCCTCCGTCGTGGCTTAACGACTGCTAGAGCCGGGACCGACAGTTAAACGTGCCCTCCGCACGAAAGCGCTCAGATGTAAATGCCATTAACGGTCACCCATGAAAATAGTGACCGCGCAGAACGGTGCTTAACTTAGATAAAATCGGTGAAGATTGACGCACGCTACGCCACGAGCGCTTCCATTGATTATTCGATTCGAGTGAGCGAATTCGATTGCTCGAGTGAGCCAAGTGATAAAAAGATAAAAAGTAGCCTATGTGTTAATCCAGGTCACAGACAATATATATTCCAAGTTTCATCCAAATCGAATCAGTAGTTTTTACGTGAAAGAGTAACAAACATACATCCAGTCTGGAAGAAATCGCTCCCTAGCGATAAGACCGCCCATTGTACGTAATGTATTATAATGTAATCTGTCTTGCATATTAGTTTGTAAGGTGTACCTACGTATTTTCATTCATTCATCCATCCATCCATACTTATAAACTTTCGCGTTTATAATATTAAGTAGGATAGGAAGTAGGATTCTATATAGGTACCTCTATATTATTATTTTTCGTCAGGTATCAAGGCACGGCGGTGACGACGCTGTCCACTGCGGCGCCGCTAGTGCAGACGGTGCACGTCGCTCGCATACAGCAGTCGTTGGTCGCGCATCTGCCTATGAAGTTCAATGTATCACTTTCCAGCACTGACAAGTCTTTGGTGTAAGTGTTATAAACACAGCGACATCTATCGATATGATTACAAATACAGACGGGGGTTGGGAAATTGCTTAGTATCGTTCATTTAATTTCATTTATACTATGACGTATATATTATGTGACGTAGACACATCAGCGAAAGCGGCTCGTCTATAAACAAATAAATAAATAAATACTGTAACTAGCTTCTGTTCGTGACTTCTTCCGCGTCCCAGTTAATCCTGTTGATTTTCCAGAGTAAAAGTAGCATGGGTGTTAATCCAGATTAGATACGAACTATATTCCAAGTTTCATCCAATTCGGACCAATAGTTGCAGCGTGATTGAAACACAAACATCCATACATCTAAACATCAATACACTTAAACATCCATACATCTAGACATCCATACATCTCAACATCAATAAATCTAAACATCCATACATCTCAACATCAATAAATCTAAACATCCATACATCTAAACATCCATACATCTAAACATCCATACATCTAGACATCCATACGTCTAAACATCAATAAATCTAAACATCCATACATCTCAACATCAATAAATCTAAACATCCATACATCTAAACATCCATACATCTAGACATCCATACATCTCAACATCAATAAATCTAAACATCCATACATCTCAACATCAATAAATCTAAACATCCATACATCTAAACATCCATACATCTAGACATCCATACATCTAAACATCAATAAATCTAAACATCCATACATCTAAACATCTATACATCTAAAAATCCATACATCTTAACATACATACATACATCTAAACATCCATACATCTAAACATCCATGCATCTAACCATCCAAACATCTATATATCCATACATCTAAACATCCATACATCTAAACATACATACATCTAAACATCCATACATCTAAACATCCATAAATCTGAACATCCATACATCTAAACATTCAAATTTAATAGTAGTGGGATTTGTTGCCAGATTAACTTGGCCAAACCCTGGTGACCAGCAGGCCGGCGTGGCGATGCATTCCCGAGCTGAAGTCTCCACGGAAACAAATAAAGCTGGTTACGACTTTATGCTCGACACTGGAGAAGTGGAGGTAACTTACCTCTTATGCCTCAAAGTGCACGTCCATTAATGTCTCCTGCAGGCTTGGAATCGCACGCGAGATATTTGTCATGTCGTTCTGTAAAAATGTAAGCATTTTGCACCAGTTTATGAACTTTTGCATTATCTGTGGTAATGTTGTCGATAAAACGCGCCTCAGGACTTATGGTTTAAGCTGTGCGTTGATTGTCAGTCAGCTTCAAAAGAGTTTTATATATTTAAAAAAGATAGAAGATAGAAGAAGATAATTGTAAACACTGTATTAGTCTTAGGCTGAAATACTCAAAAGTCATTTAAATTTGAGCACCACTTAAAGTTGCTCTTCCTCTGTTTGACATTACTCATTTGTGTGACAAGAGATGGCAATAATTTAAGCGGGACTTAAATTGAGTGGGGTTTGAGTGGCGTTTGAGTATTCGCCCATTAATTTTCTTTGTGAATAAATGAACTACTTATAGTTCGTTGATGATTTTACTTTATTGTTTGATTACAGAATAAAAAAGACAGCATATTTTTCGACTGCAAACGACCGATGACAGGAGCTGAGGTCATCAATAAACTGCTAGCGTCTAACACGAAGCATCATGAGTGAGTTTGTAGTAACGAACAAGGGCGTTAGTGGAATTAGTGGAGTGAATAAGTGGATTATAGCTAAGCGTGCTCCACCTTAGGCTGCAGCTACACTTACCATTAGGTGTGTTGGCAGACAAATGCTCAGCTATCCGACAGGCGTCATGGCTCACTCGGTAGTAGCTCTGTCTTCCGTGCTGTGGGTCGATCCCCACCGAGAACAAACATTTGTGTGTGGCAAACATAGATTTTTGTTCTATGTCTGGGTGTTACTATGTATTATAAGTATGTATTTACAAAAAAAAAGGTATTTAAGTATTATATCAGCAATCTAGTTTCCATAGTACAAGCTCTGCTTAGTTTGGGACTAGAGAGCGTTGTGTGTAATGTCCAAGAATATTTATTTATATATATATATATCCATAAAAAAATATCCCGCAAGCCCCCGTCATGAGGCCTATTTCATGTTTCAAAATTACTTTATCGTTTCAAAAGTGGATCACGTTGATTTTCCGGGATAAATAGTAGCCTATGTGGTAATCCAGGTCACGGGCAATATATATTCCAAGTTTCATCCAAATCGGATCAGTAGTTTTGGCGTGAAAGAGTAACAAACATACATACATACAGGACTAACTAGCATCATTTTTTATTGTTTTTATTTTCTGACACTAAATATTTGCTATATTTTTGTACCTACTTTCCTACTACTTCTCTGTTTCGCTCCTTCCGATCTGACTTACTTTTTTTCTCTCTGTTGTATCTGTGTGTTTGTACCCAATGGGTTGAATAAGTGTATTTCATTTCATTGTATAAATAAATAAATATTCACGGACATTTAACACAACGCCTTCTAGTCCCAAACTAAGCAAAGCTTGTACTATGGGAACTAGATGGCTGATAGAATACATATACTTTTTTTTGTAAATACATACTTATAATACATAGACACCCAGACACAGAACAAACATCTATGTTTGCCACACACAAATGTTGTATACATCCATACAAACTTTCGCATTTATAATATAAATAGGATGATTTTTTTTTCCAGTTTCTTCCACTCCATCCAACCATCCCTAGTAGTTCTGAATGGACTGGTTCTGTTTAGTTCACCACCTTCCGGCTCGTGTGGGGTGATTCTCCAACCGACGGTGACCGCGTCTGATGATGTACTGGAAGTGAGGATCCATCTCGAGACCCTGAGCTTTGTGGAAGACGTTCTGAAAGCTGAGATGTGGTTCCGGCTTAAATATTTTGGGTAAGTCATCTGACATTTCTTCTGCCATTCGACATTCGTCATCCGACATTGGTCATCCGGCATTCGTCATCTGACATTGGTCATCCGACATTCTTCTTCTCTTCAATATTGGCCTTTGTCCGTCATTTCGACAGACTATTTTGCCAATGTCAAGTGATATAATAATATAAGTCAAGTCAAGTCATTCGTCAAGTCGGCTGTCGTTTGTTTTGAAAAGAAAATGGTGGATTTTCTCTTCAAAACCTAACACGAATTTTCACATTCAGAAAAACCACTTTACACACATTTATTCCAATGGCTCACACTTTATGTTACGACCTAAGTATTATTGGTTAAAATTCCACCAAAATTAAACAACAATACTCACAATAACAAGAAAAACTATTAAATAAAAGTGCTATGTGTCGTTTCAAAAAATGACAATACTCGTGTCCTCATCCGACATTCATCATCCGACATTGGTCATCTGACATTTGTCATCTGACATTTCGGCACTTAGCATCCGAAATCCTTTATGTGACATACCGACATTTTCTCATCCGATATTCGTCATCCGACAACCGTCACCTAAAGATTCCCGTGAAATTGTAGAAGTTGTAAAAATCTATTGTTGTTCCCAGCCAAGGTAACCCAGACAACGTGTTCATGAAGGTAGAAGCCGATGCAAAACTCGAGAGAAAGTTGGAAGGAACTACCGAGTACGAACTAACTTTACACGGACACCAACCCAATGCTACTGATCCGATTAAGAAGGAATGGAGAGTGAGTTTATCCAATTAATACCTAGGTACCATTTTGATACAAGCCTTGCATCATGTATCAGCATTATGATACAAGGCGAATAATGCTGTATCATAATATTGTGTGTCATAAATCTGTGTATCATAATTCTCTGTATCATAATGCTGATGCAAGGATCGTACGTACATAAGTTATTGCAAAGTTTTTTGGATATGGATAGATTTCTGTACGAAAATCTCTACTCAAATCTATGCTTGACTTTCTAAGACTCTACCATATCGTTGTAGGCTCAAATGATCTTGTTAAAAATAGATGCTGCTATTCTTATATAGTTTTAGTGTTAGATTAGATATTAAGTAAAGGTTGTCTGGAAGAAATCCTATTAAGCGATAAGACCGCCGTTTGCAGGACTTTTGCTTGTCCTTAAGTAAGTGTAAGTTGTACTTGTCCTCAATAAAGTTTTGATTTTTTATTTTATATTTATAAGATGTATTTGTGAGTATAATTTTCCAGGTACGCCTGAGAGGCCAAGAGCGCCTCAACACATCATTCCTCAGAGACATCTCCTCAGAACCAACAGCATACGAAGGCACCATGACTCTAGCCTTCACGGGAAACCAGGAAAACCTTCTGATGCCTGACAGTGAACTCCTAGTCAAGTATATAGGACAGCCTGGATTGGAGAACAACTTTGTGGTCAAAGCTAGCGGGAAAAATGTGAGTTTTACTTCACTGTACTAGATGGCGCTAGTGGTCATATACAAACTAACCTCTTTTTTCTTTAAGACGTTGAGTAAAAGCAGACAACCTTCTCGCTCGCACATTTCAACATTTTTGAAGATATAATATAACGAAATGTAATTATGTGAAATTGCAGAGCTTCAGGGTCGAGAGAATAACAATGCAAAGGTTCAGTAAAAATATCACATTGATCCAAACAAGTTTTCCGACCAAAAAATGTGCATTTTAATTTATCGCATTGGTACAAGTTTTTTGGTCGGAAAACTTGCTTGGATCAATGTGATATTTATATTGAACCTTTGCATTGTTATTCTCTCGACCCTGAAGCTCTGCAATTTCACATAATTACATTTAGTTATATTATTATATCTTCAAGAATGTTGAAATGTGCTAGCGAGAAGGTGGTCTGCATTTACCCGACGCCCCTTTGTAGCAAATTTATAATTTTGTGCAAAGTAATAAATATAACTAGTTAGTAAGTTTGTTAAAAGCTTTTTAAAATATTTTGTTCGCAGCTCTCAAGAACAGGCTTCTTGGAATCAGAGCTCATATCGCAGACGACCTGGGGTCAGCTACTGAAGGCGTACAGCAGAGACCCTATAGATATTACTGCTGTTATAAAAGTAAGCAAAACTATTCATCCATTTATTCAAAAAAATCATTCATTCATTTATTAACCACTATTTGAAATTTGACTTTACACTGACACTTTTTGCATAATATTTTTTTGTGGAAAAAATGATTGCTTGAAAATATTAAACATTTTGCACCCATTTTTATTAATGCTTGCTTATATTTATGACTATAAATACATGTTATTTATAATTGTTTTAAATATTCTGAATACGATATGGTTCCTTTCAATATTTTGTAAACATTCGGGTCCTTATGAATTGTTTTATTTCTATAAAGTAATGTAATATCCTATAGGGCAACAAGGGAGTATCGGCCGTGATCATAAACAACGCGACACAAGTCCAGCTCAAATCTGACAGCTTCTCGTGGCTGCTTGACAGGTGGACTGACATGCAGATTAAGAAGAACTTCGGATTCTATCGTAAGTGTTTTAGATTAGTCCAGCTCAAGTTTGACAGGTTCCCATGGCTGCTTGACAGGTGGACTGACATGCAGATTAAGAAGAATTTTGGATTCTGTCGTAAGCATTTTAAGATAAGATAAAATAAGATAAGATAACGTTTATTCAGCCACCACAATAAAAAAGTGAACAGTTTTAGATCTGTCAAGTTACTTTGACAGTTTATCATGAGTGGTTGACAGGTGACTGACATGCTGTCTTTCATAAAAAAACTTACACGGTCTTACTTAGAATTGACTCACATAAAATTGTGCCATCTCATTGTTTAGAATCGAAACAATGAGATGGCATAATTTTAAGTCTTACTAAAATGCCTTCGAACTAAAATACTGTTTAAAGATTCGCTCTGTCACTAATTATTACTATCTAAACTTCAGACACTGAGATAGTGTCAGGTTAGAGTAGTGATAATGTACGTACAACTTAGCGTTAAAATACGTTTTAGAAACAAGAAAAACGGGATCTAGATATTAGCAAGAGATTAAGTCCGCTCTAAGTTTTTACAAGATAGACCGGTAATAAATACTGACAGAGCGAATCTTTAAACAGTGTTTAAAACAGTATTTTAGCTTGGAGGCGATTCTAAGTAAGACAGCCAAGTCTGAGAAGCTCAAACGAAGTTGCCAGCTCATTATTAATACTTTACAAATAAGTGTTCATGTTTTTAGGGGAATGCGTGTTACACTGGCCGTACGTACAAACGCTATCGGGTGATGCATCACTTCAAGGGACGCAAGAACTTTTACTAGCTGACTGTCGAGATGAGAAACCCAGGTTAGTTGACGTCACAGCTCAGTCGTGCTGTAGGTCGTGGGTTCGATCCCTACTGAGAACAAACATAATAATATGTGTGTGGCAAACAAGTATCAACAAGTATTCTATCAGCAATCTATTTTTTCCATAGTACAAGTATTGCTTCGTTTGGGACTAGAATGACGTGTAAATGGTCTCCCAAACTTAGAACACCTTTTTTTTCATTTTAATACGTGGGTCACATTTTTTTTTTAGATTTGCAGTACTGTCAGTAGCAGACGGGTTAAAGATATACAACGGAGGTTTCAGCGTGTTAGTTGACGACCAACTGAATATCGACGAGACAAACTCTGGGAATCAGTTCTTGTAAGTATTTCAATACCTCAGATTTTTTATTGCTTACATGTACAAAATATGGGTACCTAGAACTTAGTGGTCCTTGCTTAGTCAATCTTCACCGATTACCTAAGTTAAGCGACGTTCTGCGCGGTGACTATTTGGTTGGGTGACCGTTAGTGGCATTTCCATGAGCACTTCCGTGCTTCGGAGGGCACGTTAAACTGTCCGTCCTGGCTGAAGCAGTCGTCGCATAGAGTTGGCCACTAACTTATACGAGCTTGTTTGCTAGTGGTTACTGCAGCCTTAAGGCAAGCGTCCACAGGCCCGCATCGCACCCATCGGACTCATCGCACGCAACGGATTTTACTTAGCCTTTTATAAAAACACATACAACTGCGTCCACTGATCCGCACCGTACGGATGAGTTTTTATACAAGGCAAACTAAAATCCGTTGCGGGCGTTGCGTCCGATGGGTGTGATGCGGGCCTGTGGACGCTTGCCAATAACGTGCTTTTCCACCAGAGCTAATCTAAGCTATAGTAGGTGCCAAATAACACCGCAATACAGGTCATTCACCCACCTTCACCTCGATGTCGCAAAATTCAATTTATGTATGGTAAACAAACAGTACTACGAGATTCGAGCGATTACCGTCTTAGCGACAGGTTTGTATGGAAAGCGACAGAATTAGCCATTCATAAATTGAATTTTGCGACATCGTGGTGAAGGTGAGTGAATGACCTGTATTGCGGTGTTATTTGGCACCTACTATACGTTGCTAAGGATTTGTTTGACATCTTCCGATAGGAATTGTTTAATATTAAAACAAACGATGCCTATTGGTGGATGTCAAACACATTCTTAGCAACGTAGCTTAACTAAGCTCTGTCTCTGTCTGAGTTTTGTTTTTTATATTTTCTTGTAATCCCTAGGTTCAGGTGTGCAATAAAGTATTTTATATCTATCTATCTATCTATCTATCTACGACAGTATAGTAGGTATGCTTTAGATCAAATCATCATCAATATATATAAAACTCTTTTGAAGCTGACATAGAATAGCCTTTATTGCTGCTTTTCCTTACAATTAGTGTGCATGCCTACTTACTAAACACTTAATTAATTTAATCTATTCTATTATTTGAACTATCGGCAACTGGATGTTTGTGTAGGACAGCTTATCTGTCGACAAAGGCCTGCTCTAAAGATTTCCACGTATTCCTGTCAAGATAAAAAATATATTTCATTTTAAATAATTACAATATTTACAAAATACACATGAAACAGTTGAGCCATCTACAAACCGTTGCAAACGATGTGCTTTTGAAGCTGACTTAGAATCAACGCACAGCCTAAACTATAAGTCCTAAAGGTATGAAATTTGGAGGGTAGTATCCTTATATATTGTAGGGGAGCACTACGAAAGGAATTTTGAAAAGTCACACTATAAAGGGTTGAACGTGAGCAACGCCGCGAGAGACGGCTAGTGTGGCATATGACCACGGCTATCCTCTAAACAATACTATGTAGGTACATAAAAAATCAGATGAGTAGATTTTCTTGTTTCATACTTTTAGAGCGTGATTTTTCAGTCGGGTTTTAGTTTTTGAACTTACTTTTTTTTATTTAACCTAAATCGTCCCACTGCTGGGCAAAGGTCTCCTCCAAAGACTTAAACCCCCAAATTATGTTTCCAGATTTATCTTGGATCTAACAAAAACCGCCAAAAACCGCGTCTTTTTTGGACTTAATCCCTGTCAATAATAAATCTGACAACATATTGACAGGGAACTAAGTCCAAAACACACGTGGTTTTTGGCGGTTTTTCTTAGATCCAAGATAAATCTGATAACGTGGTAAGGCCGCCAATGTTCTCTGTCCCGAGCTTAGACTGACTTTAGAACTTTTTGTTGCAGAATACATAAAGCAGACGGCCACATCAAAATCACGCTAAAACTAACCAAAATTGTTGTTTACTATCAAAGGGATACGAAGAGTATATTAGTGCCAAGAATGTATATTAGTACTGTTTGCGGAGTTTGTGTGGATGGCTTCGATACTACTGAATAACTATAACACCTGTCAAACTGTCAAAATAACTGTCAAACTGATAAGAATAGTGTCGATTCGAGTTTTGTCATTTTTTGAAATAACATTAGCACTTTTATTTTAGTAGTTTTTCTTGTGTTATTGTGAGTATTGTTGTTTAATTTTGGTGGAATTTTAACCAATAATACTTAGGTCGTAACATAAAGTGTGAGCCATTGGAGTAAATGTGTGTAAAGTGGTTTCTCTGAATGTGAAAATTCGTTTTCAGGTTTTGAAGAGAAAAACCATAATTTTTTAGGGGCGGATTCAGATGCTGTGCTTGTAGTGTTGGTTGTAATGGTGTAACGGATTGTTCAGCGTCTGTGTATGAATTCGGAGGTAACTAGGGACGTCTGTCTCCTAATGAGAACGAAGTATAATTTAAATAGTATTGTTCGATTAATATTAAGTTTTGGCATCTTAATGAAAAAATAAACTAGCTACACAAACTTATCGCTAAAATAAAAGTAATCTTGAAATTAGCGTTGTTTTATTGATCTTCCAAAAATGTTCTATTTTCTACCTAGGTATTATAGTAACGAGTGGTAATCCTAATGTTATCTCCTGATTTGACTTTCTTTTGCTAACATATAAGCTATGGTTGGAATAAACGATATTTAGATCTCTATAACCAAACTATCATATAAAGTAGCTTAGATATGCTACGCTTCCAAATATTGACCCTATCGCCCTATTGGGAAAATGTATATTCTTCTACTTATTTTATTTAAATTTTTATACATGTTTCTGCTGACGGTACATCTAATAAGCGGAAAACTCGCTTATTTTTATTAGAGCGAAGAATCTTGATAACGTGCCTATTCATCGAATGACCACGCTCAACTGGCCGTTTTGACGTCATAATTTTAAATGGAGAACGCGTCAAGCGCGGCTAATGATTGGTCAGCGAGCCGGCCATAGACTAACCGGCTTATTTTCTTTAATCGGGCGTATGGCAAAGGTTTCTTTGATCATTCAGCCGACCAACTTTAAGTATACAAAGAGAATGTTGGTTAAGCGGCAAAAACGTCCTCTTTTGATGTTCAGAGCGTGAAGCTAAATAAATATTGTGTAAAGAATGGAACACTGTTGCTTTTTCAACAGGTGCCAAGGGAATCGAGGCCGCTAAGGGTCTATATTATTTGGGAGGGTATGTTGGAGAAATCAATACCACGTGGAGTGATTTAGCGTGATTAACATATCTGAAATTGTTCACCAAGTAGATCTCAGTAGGGAAGTGGATCTTCCTAGGACCACAGACAGTTTTAAGTATACATTGTACATTATTGGTACATGTACGTCAGTATGCATTCTGTGGTATTCTACTTACCTACCTACTGATCTTCTAGATCAAGAATACCTACTTATTCCATTATCAATATTATAAGTAGTTCTATAATTGAAACTAATATAAAAATAAAGATCTACCTAAACTCTTGCAAGAGTTACGAAACACATAAAATAACAAATATTCATAGATGGACATTTCACACAACGCCTTCTAGTCCCAAACTAAGCAAATCTTGTACTATGGGAACTAAGATGGCTGATAGAATACTTACCATAATTTTTTTTTGGAAATAGCTACATACCTACATACTTATAATACCCACAACAAAGTTGTAAAATCTTAAACTGTTCATCAACTTACGTGGCCGACTGTAAGCATTTTAACTACTCTCAAAAGGTACGAAAATATATGGTAAACTTTACTACAAGTTTGCTGCAAAATATCTACACAATTACTATATTTCGGTGTTCAGAGTAAAGCTTTGAATCAAAGAGTGATACGGGAGACAGCGGTTATATGTTCTGCGTTGTATTGGAAGGATTTCACACCATATCATCTAACATTAAACTATACAAAACAAAGATATAGGAACCAGAGCCCGTAGTCTGAGTTTTGTTTTTTTGATAGAAACGCATATCGAGAAGCGACTGGCGAGATATTTTGTATGAAAATCCGATAAGCGCATCAAGTGGGAGATTTGCAGACTATTTTTCTCCATACAAAAACTGCGAGTTTCTCGATACTCGCTTGTCGCAAATTAACATACCAAACCAGTTCTGACAGACTTACTGAAATAGAAATTGTTAGCGTCAAACTACATTAGAAGGCAAGACGTCGCGTCGTGTAGCTAAGGGAGAGAAAAGAAATATTTTTTTGAAAATCCGGCGTTTTTACGGCCGGATTACATCACAATATAAAGCATATTGTGACGTAATCCGGCTAAAATATAAAATTGGACGGCATAAATAGGGCTTTGTTTAGCCATTCTAAACCCGTTTTTATTTTTATTCTAGCTTATAAATAGTTTTCGAGCTGGAACTATTTAAGCTTGAATAATAATAAAAACGGTTTTAGAATGGCTAAACAAAGCCCTATTTATGCCGTCCAATTTTATATTTTAGCGCCAACGCTACTCAAGCATAGATTTGAGTAGAGATTACAAAAATCTATGCTCGAGTCCGGATCAGTGCTTGAGCAGTGAACACTACGCAATGACCGTCTTTTTTAAGCTTAGTTTAACTTAGCTGGTGAAAATGTATCCTGCTTTGATATAGGTACGTATTAGTAGTGCCATTGGTGAGGTAATCCACGGGAGATTTTATAATATGCGTTTAATCAGCCAATAAGAATAGCAGTGTCACGGGAAAGTTAAATTTCCATTCACTATACTATTAGTGCCTAAGAACATAAAGGTGGAAAAGCACTCTTACTGTTAATGTAGCCGATAGGAGCTTGGAGTGGTGAAAAGGTCGTGGGGTTATTTTTAAAACACTTTAGAGGGATAATTGAAGATATACCGAACGATTGCGCGTAGACACGGCCGAGTACGTTCGCGGTTCACAATCTAACTGTTTGGCCTTGTATCTGCGCACAAAGGCGGGTAGTCTCCGCTTTATTGAGAAAATAAGGTAAGTAGGTACTAAACATTTCGTAATACTTAATTCAACAATATTATAATTTTTAGCATTTCAGGTTCGCGAGGCGCGTCGTCTACAGTTACATCGTATGATCTTAAAATGTACATTTGAAGTCTTACTATAGTTTGGTGATTAGATCTCTGAGCTACATACGCACACCCATCGATAAAGCCCCGTACACACCCGACCGTGAGATCAAAGTGTTCACTGAGTCCTAAGATTATTACGCCTGCCTAACCCCTTTAGCGCTCAGCGTGACAGAACATTCCAGTAATTAACTACATCCTGTGAGGTTTTTAGTCGATTAGTTCTGGACACGGCTATGGGCATGTGTAAACGGCCTTGTGCTCTCTTTGATGCAAGGCTCTGCTGCATTTGTGGGAAAAACAACTATTTTGAGATCACGTTCTTGTATGTAGAGTACCTTATTTACTATCGTGCTCAGAGACGTATGTATCTTCAAAGATATTGGAGTGTTGGAGTCTGTGGTTGGAGTAGTTACACCGTGTTTTGTCTTTTGCATTGACAAGCAGATTTAAATTCTTCTTTTTCTTCTTTTTTACCCTATATGGCCTGTGTCCGTCATTTCGACAGACATTTTTGCCAGTTTCAAGTGAAATATTTGAAATATTATCAGTCAAGTCAAGACGGCTGTCGTTCGTATGATGGGAAAATTGTGAAGGGAAAATGGTGGAATTTTCCCTTCAAAACTTGAAAACGGAACACTGTTATTCCAATGGCTCACGCTTTATGTAGTATTGGTTAACATTCCACCAAAATATACTAACCTAAAAATCGAATCTCGATTAAAATTCCACTAAAAGAAATCACGGCGTGGCTATTCCAATCTTACATCGAGTTTAATAAAGCAAACATGAGTATTTTTGGCACTTCCGAATCGTTCAGTTTATATAATCTGTGCCAGTTCACAACACAGAAGGCAGTGGTACCCAATGAGTTGTGAGCTCACTAATCTTTTTTGGTACAAAATGGATTTTAAATGTTATTTTGCCCCAAAACATTCAATCAAGCTTACCTCACGCTACGCTGGCTACGAATATTGCTACGAACGTGCTACGGAGCTACGCGGCGTCTACGAATTTTGTAGCAGTTTTTTTATCCTATTTGGAGCTAAAGAGTTCATTTATTATTTTGATGGGACATCATTATTGCTCTGAAAGTTGACTGAAACGAAAACCATGGGTTCGATTCCCGCGTTTTTAATACTGTTATTTTTTTTATTGACTTTATTTTGTTATAATTATAATTTTTTTGATGGCCATTTTGGCATAACATCAACAAACAGTTTTTTTAACCGACTTCAAGAAAGGATAAGGTTCTAAATTCGATTGAACTATTTTTTTATGAAGAATGTGATGAAATAAACTTGTATACTTAAACGTCATTTGTTTATCGAACAACTCGAAAAAAATATCTAAATCGTTTATTTCGGAACATTATTTGGTTCCCATAAAAAAGGCCTCATGATGCCCTGTAATAAAATATCGCTTCTTCTAATAGAGAAATATATTATTACGTACTGAAATTAATTATGTAGGTACTTATATCGTCCTTTATCATTTAACAAAAGATCCTGGCAGACGTGACGTCACGGCGTCCTACTTCTAATAAGGATATTAGGGTTCCTCAAATACGAAACGGCTGTGAGTACACTATAGGTACGTACTAGTAGTACGGGAGCCGACAGTAAAATATCAACGCTATCTCATTTTATTTAACATGTTATAGGCAAAAGTTGGATCACAGCTTCACCAGAGCCCGCAGTCTAAATTTTGTTATGTTGATCGAAACGCATATCGAGAAGCGACTTGCGAGATATTTTGTATGAAAAGCCGATAAACGCCTCTAGCGGGATATTTGCAAGGTATTTTTCTCCGTACAGTAACTGCGAGTTTCTCGATTCTCGCTTGTTGGAAATCAACATAACAAAGGCTACGGGCTCTGATGTTAAGCGATGATGCGGTCAACGGTATAGCACATTTGCCTAGAAGGTAGTCTCCTCTTTAAAACATTCAAATTATAGGTATTCGGAACCATAGATGCTAGCAAGGAGTTCCACTCCTTGCCGGTCCTCAAACATCACAGCAGCAGAACATACGGTGCACGTATTGACCAATCTAATTCTAATTCTAATTCGTCGTGGGGGAATAAGATCTGCACTGACGTCCCGCGTTGGGGTGTATTGTGCATTGTCCCCCTGCTGACCTCACCCCAACCAACCCAACTCCTTAAAGTAACGGAGAAGGACTTTGGGTTGATGACAACAATGTTCCAGCATCCCCGATGGTGTTGTGGATGCCGAGGAGAGAGACCCGATCAGCTCCTGCAGTCCCGTTTTGGATCTGGCTTCGGTTGTGGCAGAGCAATGTAGCAAGACATGCTCTACTGTTTCTTTTTCCTGAAGGCAACCACGACAGAGGTCGCTGTCTGTCGCTCCGATCTTGAGGAGGTGGTGGTTTAGATCACAGTGGCCCGTGATTGACGAATGTAATAGCTACGACATAAGTTAAGCAGTGGGCAGTAGCTAGTTAATCTGTTAGAATACACATAAAATATGGAACCCACTCAAAAACCTTTATTCAAGTTACGTAGGCGTCCCTACGCTCAGCGAACACAGATCATGTAAAGGAGATAGAATTGTATGGCCTCTTGTGGCCATTTTCCTACTTCAGCGAACCCTTGTGATTGATACAAACTTTGAATTTTGTATCGTGATTTTCTTTTTCTACGATTTTGCTCAAGTTAAAATTATATTTTACTACAACCAATACAAATCTTTGTTTTGTTTTAATTTATTTTTTTGCGGATTAGCGGAATGTAATCATACTTTTTATGGTTACGCTTACCTAAGGTATGCGTACGTAACGTGCTGTGTAACGTCCCGTATTTCTTGTACTATAAATCTTTTAGCTATTTTTTGTGTTGTGTGCAATAAAAAAATAAGATAAGAGTAAGTAAACCTAATCAATACTTTCACGCGGCAGCCTAAAAACCCATCACTAGAATTACCACGCCTTTTTGAGTTATCTCCTTACATTTATATCTATGCTCAGCAAACAAACGAAGAGGGTCGGAAAACAGAATACGGACCCAATGTTGTATAATTAAACATGTACTTACTGTGATGATCCGCTTGTAGTCCTGCAGAATATTCTTGGAAAATGTATTTTTTACAATTTCTGCTCCATGTTTGTGTTTTAGTTTAGTTTATGATCACGGCCACCGGTACCATAAATATGCTAGCCACTAGCCGTCCCCCGCGGCGTTGCTCGCGTTAGAGTGTGACTTTTCAAAATTCCTTTCTTAGTGCACTCCTACACTATATAAGGATACTACCCTCCGAATTTCATACCTCTAGGACTTATAGATTAGGCTGTGCGTTAATTCTATGTCAGCTTCAAAAGAGTTTTATATAATATTGATGATAAAGTACAGTAGCTTTTCTAACAAAAAAACAATAATTAAGTAGGAGTTTACTTATTTATTTAATAAGGGTATACAACAGAGAGAATATATGAAAATATATTTTATAATAATTATTGCTCTCTACTTACATTGGTATAATTTCTATGGATTCGTATAATTTGTGTAACAATTTTATTTCACCATTTCATTTCTATCCAAATTAATCAATACTTCTCGTTTTGTTTAGATACTCAGAATTGATGTTATGATAAAATAGTAGTGTTCAATTAAACTGTGCTTAAGTTAAGACGCGATTTTAAACAAGACCGATGATAATCTAGATGCCGAGATGTTTTTTAAGAGATAAGTTCAAATGTTGTTGCAAAAGGTAACTTTTTTGATATGAAGCATATAGGTTTGTATAGAGAGTCTCAAAACTGGTCAAAAATCAATGCCTAAGTTTGGTTAAGTGATTGAGCAGTAAATGGTAATACGGATGTAAGAATATTCACAATTTTTCGATGTACCTACGCTAATTTATATAAAAAAAAAACATTTAAAGCAGAAGGTTCTGGGACTGACCCAAAAACTGGAGTGAAACCTCGTTTTAACGAGCTAGTTAGGCAGCTACTTGAAGGTAATGAGCTGAACTTGTGGTGCAGCTGGCTTGGTACGTAACCGTCATGTCTGTGTAAAGTTGTAATGCAAAAATGCGCGGGCATTACGGCCGAACCAAATATTCAACTTTCGGTAAGGTTTATAGCGAACTGCGTCAAAGACATTTTTTAACTAAATAAGCTTAGTGTACATATGTGTATACCTAAGTAAGTATTTACTTATTGTGAAGAAGATTAACTTTAAGTTGGACTTAAGTACTTAAGCAATATGCGCGATCGTGGAATTATATGGACATATTTTTCACATTACATTTTATTTAAATCTTCATTAGGTATGTATACACAACCGTGTGTTATCCCAGACGAGCCACGATTACTATGTTTACTTTTTTTTCTTTTACTGTCACATCCCACTAGCCTGTGTGAACAAAGCATAGAGCTATAAACATCGGCATTCTCCGCTAAAAGCTTTGCAGTGCAATGGTCGTTCAAGTGCACTATCTTAAAGTTTTTTGTGTTGAGAAATAATAATTGTACAAGCTGATAGTCATTTGATTTTGAGCCATTATTATACCGTGCCTATTATTTATTATTATTATTATTATGGACTCTCGTTTCCGCATTTAGATTCAAAGTTGGTCCATTATACGTGGGGGGGTGAACTGGCTATGCGTGCAGCCAGCCTAACTCCTCCCAGAAGCACAGAAGCTTCCTGGGGGCTTCGCAGGCTTGGAGGAGTGACCTAGGGGTGCTTAGGATTTCTTGTCGTTGTGTTGCTACGCCCTCGCATTCCAGGACTACGTGGGCAGCTGATTCTTCTTCGGTGAGACAGCCTCTGCAGAGTGGACTATCTGTGGCTCCGATGTTGTATAGATGTTTGTTCAAGGGACAGTGGCCTGTCAGGGTCCCTACGATGATTCTAAGGTTTCGTCTATCCAGGCTCAGTAGACGGCGTGTTAGTCTTGGTGTGAGGGCTGGAATTGCAGCTCTTGACTGTCTGCAGTCGGTCGTACGTGCCCAGCGTAGGTTGTGTGCGTTTAGGGTGTTTAGACGCACCCATGTGCATAGCTGGGAGAAGGGTAGGGGAAGGAAGGGTGCTAGCCCTTCCGATACAGTCTCTGATCCCCTTCTTGCCAACTCATCAGCAGCGTCGTTTCCTAGTGATCCGCTATGCCCCTTTATCCACTGTAGGGTTATCCTATTTTTAGTGGCAATACTTTCTAGGGTGAGGTGGCATTCGTGTATGAGCTTGGATGTGCAGTTGTGGCTCGCCAGAGTATACCGTGCCTATAATAATTATGTTAACACGTCCACTGTTTTTTTTTAATTTGATAATATGTCAGTGTGTTCACAATACTATTAGCACTTCAATATTTTCTTTTTTTTTACTAGAATGTCGCAAACTCAGATTACCAAAATAGTCTAAGTTCGCGAAGTGCTGAAGCCATCCATAGCTAACTTACCAGCGACAGGTCAACCTGCATACTTTTTTGATTAGTAGCATAAAAAAAATCTACTATATAGGCAGTGTAAACGAGGCACAGCCGGCGGCGGCGCGTCGTTGGTATATTAGCAAACCAGTAATTTGGGTCTGTCACGTCAAAACGCCCTATCTCTAGATTCAACAAATTTCAGTCAATTATGCTCGTAGCTGTTCCTGTTACACCAAAACCAGCCTCATTTCCTTTTCTTTGGGTATAGTTTCGCTTGATTCGTAGTGAGATGAATAACGAAAAATTGGGATTTTTATTTTCGTGTGGTTTTGCCAAAGAGAATTGAATCAATACTGGACAAATTTAAGAGTTCGTTTGGTTTGAAACTGGATTTAGCAATGTGTGTTTATTGTTCACGCATTTTGACTGTCAAATTTGAACCTTTAGTTCTACATAAATATAATTCAAATTGCTGTGCGTATAGTATTATATAATCTGTAGCTGTGTTAATAATATTTTGCATAATGCATAACACTATTAAACTGGTGGACTACCTATACCATTCAGAAGCCCTTTTTCCGGATTGAAACATAGGCAATATTTTATTAAAATCAAAGACGTGGATTCTTAGATACAGCTTGAACTCTCTATATCAAAAGCAGCCATTTGCTAAGAGGTTCATCGTAAGCTGGTTGACAGAATGTTTTGGTGGAATAAATAAATAAATATTCACGGACACTTAACACAACGCCTTCTAGTCCCAAACTAAGCAAAGCTTGTACGATGGGAACTAGATGGCTGATAGAATACATACATACATTTTTTTTTGTAAATACATACTTATAATACATAGAAACACCTAGACACAGAACAAACATCTATGGAATGTTTCAGAATCGATAAATCAAAGATAACTGGTATAGAGTTTGACACCAAAACTACATATTTTTAACCAACTTTAAAAAATGAGGAGGTTCTCAATTCGGTTATATATATATATTTTTTATGTTTTTTACCTCAGAACTCCGTCATTTATGAACCGATTTGAAAAATTCTTTTTTTATCTGAAAGGGTATGCTTCCAGGTTGGTCCCGAACTGCCATCATTATCATCATTTGATGATGAAGGCGTATCAAATTGAAGTCGGTTTTTCCAGTTTTTTAAACTTATAATTATTTACAGACGCTACGACTCCTATACTCAAGGCCCCTTCACGAGGTTCTACAATAAAATAAATACTTATCATGTAGAAAATATTATGGAGGCGAAATAGATTCAGAATTCCAGACGAAAAAAACGAGCTTCTGATGGAAAATTACGAGATATTTTGTGATGATATAATAGATATCACAATACGTACATAAAGGTGAGTCTAGGTATTGCAACATGTTAGTTTTATTGTTGAAATTATACTTCTAATGCGACTTCCAACAACGTTGCGTTACGGGAGGACATAGTCTCTGTCTCTTTCTATGCCCCCGAATAGAAAGAGACACAGGCTAATACGCTACAAATGCTACAATCAAATATAGATGGCAGTGTTCAGCAATTCAGCATTGGACCGCCCGTGTTTTTAAAGATTAACGACTTCCAACTGTCAGCAGGGCGAATAGAAAGAGACTATAATACCCTACAATCAAAATATAATAGATAACAGTGTTCATGCAACTTTTTACTTTTTATTTTGAAGTGAAAATTTAGTACTGCATATTGGTTAAGTACATAAAAAATTCACATTAAACACAGAGCGAGAGTGAATGCGTGGCACTCGAAGTATAACTTCTTCCGCGCGTAGGGACTCCACGCACAGGTTTTTTTTTTGTTGTTTGTATCTTTTGTTCATTTAGTTTTTATTTAATTGTAAATACTTAATTTAAGCTTCCTTTTTGCTGTTGTCTGTAGTAGTCAGTATAATATTATTGCATAGAGTTAATATGAGCCCAGACCAGTGCTTGAGCAGTAAATACGAATACGAGCCTATATGTTGTATGAAAAATGCAGCACATCTTTGTTTTAAAGCATGCTTTTGCACAACAGCCTGGATTCACCTTTAGACGAGTAACGACGCTGTTTTCTGAGAATATTAGACTATTTGGTAATGTGAAGCTGTATTATATATTTATTCTGTTGCTGTGTGTTGTATGTATGTAATAGTTATACTAGTATAGTATTATATAATCTGTGGTTATACGTACTTACGTAGCTTGGACAAAAGACGACAGCTCATCGAGTGTCAGTTGTCATACTTAGTACGTAATTATCTTGTTTTTGTTCGATTATCCATATCCTTACACAAATATTTATCCATTTTGATTATTTAACTAAATGTCACTCTTAATAAAATTTAGTACAAATGAAATTCAGATTTTTAGATAGAACTAGCTGTCGCAAGCGTCTTTGCTCGCGTGGTACGCATTATTTGGTTAAAATCTTTAATCCTAATCGTAGACCCTTTAGGGTGCGACTTTTCAAAATTCCTTTCTTAGTGCACCCCTACACTATATAATGATACTACCCTCCAAATTTCATACCTCTAGGACTATAGTTTAGGCTGTGCGTTATGATTGTCAGTCCGCTTCAAAAGAGTTTTATTATATTTAGAAAAAGAAGAAGAAGATAATGCTAACACAACTCAAATTACCATTTAATTTCCAATATATTAAACCGTATTACGTAAACGACAACAGAGCGAACAAAATTAAATTAGTGTGCGTGTAATTCCACTGCGTGCAAATTGCTGTGGTATATAGGTAGGTATAGCAACGAGACCGCAGGCTATGCAAACGATGTACTAGGTACGTAATCATTATTTAAGTAAAGCTCTTTTTTTTGTGCTATCTTTGTATCCTATCTAGTTATACTTAAGTGAAGATAGAATAAATTATTCGCAAAAAAAAAACAAAAAAAATTACGACTTACTTATTTCCCCTGCCGACAGTCGCCCTGGTAGCTAAGGGGATTTTTGGACAAAAGTTCCAGAAATCCCCTAAGCAGGGGATTTAGTAAGGGGAAAATTGGAATGAGCCATTTACACAATATTTACAAAATACATTATGAGTTATCTACAACCCGTTGCAAAAGATTTTAACGTTAGCTCAACTGGTCCAAATCAGTACTAATCGGAAGCGTGCTCAAGACACTGGCTGGCATGGCCGCGCTGAATAGCAATGCTTAGCAGAGGCCCTTATATGTGAAGATTCATTCAGAAAACTATCAGCATAAGTCAAAATATCTTGTTTTTTTTTATGTCATACAACTGAAATCCCCACTGGTACGGATTTCTTGGTAGGGATTTCTGGAATGTATCCAAATCACAAAATGGCAGCCAAATTGGGACTCCTATGACATCCCAACAAAATCGTAATGATATTTTTCCTTTATTATGAGAATTACCATTACCCCTTACTAGTTTTTGACATCAAAGCCCGTAGTCTGAGTTTTGTTTTGTTGATCGAAACGCATATCGAAAAGCAACTTGCGAGATATTTTGTATAAAAATCCGATAAGCACCTCTAACGGAAGATTTGCAAACCATTGTTTTCCATACAAAAACTGCGCGTTTCTCGATTCTCGCTTGTCGCAAAATAAACATAACAAAACTCACACTACGGGCTCTGTATTGGAGATGGTTGTAGGTTCAAATCCCGGCTCCATAACTCAAGGGATATTATAAAATCATAGCGAACATTGTAGAATACTTATTGTAAAATAGGTTCAGCAGATCTCCAAGTCTCCACCTTATTAGTGAAACAGTTAAGGTGCATCTAAACGAGCAATTTAAATTGCTCAATAATAATTAAACAAGACCAGTCAAGTACGAATGGACTGACCTCCGAGGCTTCCAAAACAAAACGTATGTACCTAGGTACATACATACTACATAGTTTGTTTTTACCCGAATACGGTAAAGCAAAAAGGAGGGTATATGATTTTGACCGGTATGTATGTATGTTCATCACTCCACAAACTAATCATCAGAATTGGACGTGTGACACATCGTTGTACGCGTCTCGATCGTCCGCTGGTTATAGGCTATCTATGTAATTTAATGTGACATCACATTAAATTGCATATGGCGCCCCAAGAGGACGCGAAGTCAAGTGCGAATGGACTCACCGAGGCTTCTAAACCAAAACTGTATATACCTAGTGTGAATTTTACTATTTTCAAGAAATATGCCCGTTTTATATTTCTACTAGCTTCCGCCTGCGACTTCGTTCGCGTCCCGTTGGATCCCGTTGGTTTTCCGGGTTAAAAAGTACCCTATGTGTTAATCCAGGTCACTGAAAATATATATTCCAAGTTTCATCCAAATCGGATCAGTAGTTTTTACGTGAAAGAGTAACAAACATCCATCCATCCATACTTACAAACTTTCGCGTTTATAATATTAGTAGGATGGTAAAGAATATTATTTGAATTCTACAGATTAAACTGGCATTCATAGTTCAAAATATTTAAGTTTTTGTAGATGACCTGGAATTTTTGCGTTCGAGTGTATTTTAAAAAATGTTCCAAATTATCTTACGTACTACGTACTTACTTATTTCTATTCTAAGACGTTTCTGTTACTCCAATAAAAATTCAGCAACTATTGCTCGATCGCTGCCAGGTTTTCTTAAAAAATTGCTCGTGCTACCTTCAGCTACTAACAGTACTAGCTATGTTAGAACATGAGGCGCGGCCGACTCAGGACGTGAGGGGTAAGTCGCGAAAATAACAATTCGAGATTTCTGTCTTGCGTTTGCTGAGATGTTCTTATTTAAATCTTTAATTTAATTACGTGTAAGTATACTTAGTTAGTGTTTTTTTATTCTAGCTAAAACTAAATTAATAAAACAGAAAAATAAATAAATATTCATGGACATTTTAACACAACGCCTTCTAGTCCCTAGAAGGCGTATCAATCAGTAAAATTTTTCTAAATCTAGTACGATGGGAACTAGATTTAGAAAAATTTTACTGATTGGTTTTTTTGGTTTATGATAGTATTATATAATCTGTGGTGTTGGTAAACTATCGCTAAAGAAAAAGAGAAATTCAGTGTAAATGTACGTAAATAGGTGTACGCAATACGCATGTCATATACAGTAAAATCACAAGAATAAACTCACAAAATAAATTAAAAACCTCACGAGCAGAGTACAAAGCCTACACGTGCTTCGTAAACATTGTTACTCTAGAATCTAAGAAGAATTAAATTGAGTTATAACAACGATAAAATATTTTAAATACTAAGGCGGAAAACAAATAATTAATAACTCAAAACAAAATTCATAAAGTCTTACAACAACTTTCGCTATAAACGATATTACAAAAAGGGAGTTGGGAAGTTTAAACCGCGATTGAATCGGAGTAGTAAACTAACAAGCTATCGCCCACGTATGAACGCATTTACTGAGCTCGTAGTTTGAGTTTTGCTATGTCATTTGCGACAAGCGAGAATCGAGGAACTTCAGGTGCTAAGTAGGTGCCAAATAACACCGCAATACAGGTCATTCACCCACCTTCACCTCGATGTCGCAAAATTCAATTTATGTATGTTAAACAAACAGTACTACTAGATTCGAGCGATGCGATAGGTTTGTATAGAAAGCGACAGAATTAGCCATTCATAAATTGAATTTTGCGATATCGTGGTGGGTGAGAGACCTGTATTGCGGTGATATTTGGCACCTACTATAGCAGCTTTTGTGTGGAGAAAAATAGTTTGCAAATCTCCCGCTGGACGCGCTTACCGGGTTTTCATACAAAATATCTCGCAAGTCGCTTCTCAATTATGCGTTTCGATCAACAAAACAAAACTCAGACTACGGGCTCTGGTGAATCCAAGGGAGGCTATTGGGCCCAATCTACCACGAAAAGCTTCGGGTCTAACCAAGACCATTTTGTCAGAGAGAACTCTGAATAGCTTGGTAAAAAATAAAAAAGTAAAACTAATGTTTAATTTATAAGTAGATAATACTACTTACATTACAAGTATTCTATCAGCTTTCTACTCGTAGATTCCATATTAAAGCTCTGCTTTTGGGACTATAGAGGGCGTTTTGTAAAACCTTCATGTATATTTATTTATTTGTATTTATAAGAATTGCTGTTATTCACAAAGAAAATGACAACTAATACAGTATTTACAATATTTACAAAATACACATGAAACAGTTGAGCTATCTACAAACAGTTGCAAACGATTTATAGATAGCTCAACTGGTCTAAATCAGAATTGCTTACGCTTGCACTCTTCAGGTGCTAAGTACAACAGTTACTACTCTAACCTCTGTATATACATTATTCTGATTTTTTTATTCATTCTCAAATGTTTTAAACGTTGAATTATTGATAAAGGTAAATGTTTAAATCGACTTTGGCAAAGCTTTTCTTTCAACAGGTACACCTACTTATCTACTTACAGTCCCACTCAGTAACGTCGCTATCACCGGTGGGCCGGCCGGCTTGGCCGGTGGGCTCGAAGGGAATAACACAACAATAAGGGTGCTTTACCACGATGTGCTTAAAATCCACTAATAGGGATCGTTTGTTTTTATATTAAATACATCCTTATCAACGTAGTTTAGCTTATCTCTGGTGAAAAAGCACCTTCGTCGGAAATACGCTTTTATTAGATTACTTATGAAGTTAAGTCTCAATAAGTAATACTTATAGAGTCAAGTTTGGTTTATAGTTCAAATAGGTTTTGAGCTAATAGAATGATGATTTTTTGCTTTTTTTTATCACAAAGATACAGGGACGCTCAAAGACCACGAGGTCTTTGAGCGTCGATGGTCCAACTACAGCATTGTGGCTGTAGTTGGGCAGCAGTAGAGAAGACTCGCGCAGGACCGGAGAGACTGGCGTACTACAGAGGAGGCCTATACCCAGCAGTGGGTGCATACAGGCTGAATAGATAGATAGATAGATCACAAAGATCGTTTAAGAATCTTTAGAGAATATCTAAGTGTTTCTAAGTGCCTTGCGGCTAAAGTCTAGACAAGAAAAACGATGAAGAAAAATACAGTTTACCAATTTTTTTTTGTAAAATCAAATGAACCTGTGAATGTAACCAATGGGTAGATTTTGAAGAAAATGGACCTCAAAAATACGTCCAAAAAATATCCCTAAGACACGGACAAAGTCGCGGCAGTGAATTAGCTTTAACACAGCTAGTATTTGGTTTGATTTACATGACTGATTTAGGGTACCTAAGTTTCTTAACTAAGTTTTGGAAGTAATATCCACAGATTTATGAATTCAGACCAAACTGGATTCCAATTTTAACAAAATGTTAACAAAAGTACCGGTGGTTTAGTGGTAGCGACTCTGCCCTCCGATCCTAAGGTAGTACGTTCAAATAAGTCGTGCACTAATGGATTTTCTATTTGAAAAAAATTTGCACAATGCGAGTGCTCTCAACGGTAAAAGAAAACTTCATGAAGAAATGTGGCTTAGTCAGCTCCTTACGTATTGACGATGTCTTTCCTGTGGATATGGCTGACTAGGCTGAGAGGATGGTATAGGTGCTATAAGCCTACTCCATCTAAATCATGTCTCAAGCACTACAGCGTCCTGCGGGCCTAAGATGCGCACCGCGAGATATTTGTCATGTCGTTCTGTCATAATGTAAGCATTTTGTACCAGTTTAAGAACTTATTGCATTATCTGTGGTACCTAATGGTGTCGACAAAACGCGCCATAATGTACACTTTGACACTTTTTAGTCGTCGTACCTCTCTGAGGACGAGATAATAATCTGCAGAAAAAATGTCAAAAGTTGAAAATTCAAAGGCGCGGTTTCTCGACAACATTACCACAGATAATGCAATAGTTTCTAAACTGGTACAAAATGCTTACATTTTGACAGAACGACATGACAAATATCTCGCGGTGCGCATCTTAGGCCCGCTGGGGGGGCAATCGCTGTCTCATAAAAACCTGCCAGGTTTTAATACTAAATCATAGGTATTCTGTGACTAAATAGTGACATTAGCGCGTTTCAGCGCGCTCTTTACCGTCAAAAGCTTCTTGTTTTCGTATATCTGTAGCCACGCCGCCGCCGCTTGACATTATGCTGGGCAGCGAAAGCAGTTCAGAGCTTGCGATATAGGGGCTCTTCTGCATCCGTAAAAAGAGGCCTGACCCTGTATAAATTATCTAGATTACACGCAAAGGCAATAAAAACATAATTTCTTTGTTCAAAATTGTTCTAAAATAAATCACCTTATATCTTTTTACAGTACAAAGGATTATTTACCTTTTGCACAATATCTCACGCAACAAAAGTCTCCCCTCTGATAAAAATAACTAACCGAGTGACCTAAAACTCTCAATTTTGTCTTACCACATTTTCCCTTGCATATCCACATACATAAATAGTCGGCATCCCTTTATCCCCTCAGTCGTTGTCTGGACTCTGAGGCGAGCGGTCGCGTCGCGTTGGAGATAATAAAAATCGAACGCGGGTTTTTTTTATTTTCACGTTTATGCAAGTACTGTCGAGTGTCGGTTTGTGAATAATGTGAGTTTTGGCGACATTTTTCAAAAGGTAAGGTTTCAAGGTCAAGTTAAGAGTGAGTGGTTACGCAGCTTTAAGTACCTTTTAGGGTTCGCTGGGAATTTTTCACGGAAAACCCACCTTTTTGGGGATTTACATTATAATTCTGGAGTCAGCAGAACGTTTGAGCGTATTTTTACAAGGTAAATTAGCTGCTATAGGAATCATTAGGAGAGATGAATTTGAAACAATCTTTTTTGGTTTTAAGAGACCTTATAGCGTTTGATAAAACATTTTGGTATTAAGATATCACTTATGCCCTCAGTTCTTTTGAATACCTGACTAAAGACAAGTCCAAACATGATTTTTTAACAATATTATTCATTTCATGACGGTTTGCAAGCTCAACGCCGCTACCAACAAGTAATATAGTAAAAAGTTTTGCCTGAAATTAATGTACAATAGTTCCATAGCTACTTATACCTAAACTAACTTACTAGTACAGTCAGGAATAGAAATATATTACTTTTCAGGATTTTCAAATGTTACATAAATTTACTTCTCAAGGCTTTGTACTCGTAACAATAGAACTTATTTACTAACGAAACAATTCTAAATCGATCTCTAAATAGTTAGACATTGGGCGCGGTAGTTAGACTGCGGCGATACACTCAAGTGCAAAAATGTTGGTCATTTTTAAAAACTTGGACATGTTGGAAAAAATGATTGCTAAAGAGAAGTATAAACTCAGCCAATTTCAATGATTAAAGAAAAACTTTTAATAGGAAGAACATAATTAGGGGGGTTTCTGAAAAAAAAAACAGACATCACCACTGGTAGGGATTTTTTAGTGGGGATTTCTGGAAAATATCTAGATTTCGTAGCTGCTACGAGGTTTCGTAGCAGCTACGAAACCTCGTAGCGGCTACGCTTCGTAGCATCCCATTAGCGTAGTCGGAGTACGCTTTTTGAATAAATTCTACTTGGAGAGAGATTAAGTTTACTATCCACTGTAAAGGTACGTGTCCACTGACGCGTTCTGTGTCTAACAGATATTTTTTATTATATTACTAGCCCCCGACTTCGTACGCGAGGCTTTTCACCAAAATATCTGTTACCAGTATAGGATGAACCTCGTATCAAATGGCTGCTTTTAATTTAGAGAGTTCAAGCTGTATCTGAGAATCCTCGTCATTGATTTCAATAAAATATAGCCTATGTTTTAAACCGGAAAAAGGGCTTCCGAATGGTATAACTTTCGTTGAAATTGGTCCAGTAGCTAAGGCGCGATCCGCGAACAAACAAACAGACAAACTCTATTTTCAGAATTATAATTGTTTATGATCTGCATATTTTAGTTTATCCATATCTTTAATTTTAGTTTTTGGCTTTTTTACAGTTTTATAATAGTATAGATTACGACTACAGTTTTAACAATATTCACAATATTTACAAAATACACAATGAGCTATCTACCATTTATATAAGATACCTACCATTTGGAGTTTCCGTAGGACTTACTACGGTTTTTACGTACGAACTCGCACAATAACGGCATCAGGTAACAGTTCTTTGAACTTTTAAAACGTAAACGTGTTTGAAACGTAAATCCTCGCTTATTAAAACTTCCAGGTTGGACATGTGCTTTAGAATAGGAGGAATATTCCATTCAAGTACTTACAGTTGATGTGTAATAATAAACACGATTCGCTTGTTGCATTTTTAGAAACTAACCTAATTTGACAGCTCTAAAATTATAGCCCTCCTTGTCGTTTCAGTTTATTAGAAAGGGACGGCAACATTTTTAGTGCTGTCAAATTAGGTTAGTTTAGAAAATTGCAACAAGCGAATTGATACCAATATGTATTACTGGACATTTAACACAACGCCCTCTAGTCACTAATTAAGGAATGCTACTTAATTTGTGACTAGAGGTTGTTGACGTGAATAAGTACTTGTAAATACATACTTATAATACTGTAGTAACACCTAGACATAGAACAAACATCATTGTTGGCTACGCACAAATATTTAATTGTAATATGACTTTATATTTCAAAGCACTGTATTTCAACCATTAAACTTCGAAACCCTTCCATGTGCACACAATAGAAACCATATCAAAATCACACCGGCCACTGGCTGTAAAAATATACGCATAGAGTTCGGGACCTCTTTTTTTCAATCTCTGTTTACCTAAAATAAAAACTTTCTTTATAAAAAATGCATAAAATTTTAACCTAAAGCGATAAAATAAACGAGTGTTCACAGAGGTCTCAACAAAAAGTTCCAGCCTTAGGTTCCAGCTTTATTTTCATTCTGTCAGCGGAACAAATAAACTGAATGAATGAAGGCGAAACAGCAAAAGAACGGGCTTGAACGTAAATATATCGTAAAGATTGTAGCGAAGGCGGGCCAGGGGGGTTTCATACTGAAAACAGGCGATATTTAGAAAATGCAAGAGAAGTAATAAAATAGGTTTGTACCGTAGTAGCTTTTAATAGATAATGTCAGAAATTGAAAACCTATAGTTGGAAATAGCGACTGTATGTTGTAAAAGCAATTGGTTTTACACTATGTACAATTAATTGCATTGTAAAACCTAGTATTTTCTAAGGGACTGGGTGCTAATTCCTCTAACATTCATTCGGTATTTCCAACTATAGGTTTTCAATTTCTGACATACCTATTCAAAGCTAGCCGAGCCTAGTTTATATGATCTGTGGTAGTTTGCGCATCTTTTTGTGCTTGTCCATATTTTATTCCGTATAGGAAGCTTCTTCTTCTTTTCTACCTATATGGCCTCTGTCCGTCATTTCGACAGACAATTTTGCCAATGTCAAGTGAAATATTTAATATATTATCAGTCAAGTCATGTCATTCGTCAAGTCGGCTGTCGTTTGTTTTGAAGGGAAAATGGAGGAATTTTCCCTTGAAAACTTAGCGTCACGTTGCGTGTCGTCAGACTATACTAGTTCTATACTTCTGCCGCACGTTATAAAAACCTGCTTTCTCAGTAAACAAGACCAATTTATAACGATTCGACCTTCGAATCCAAAGCCTTCGGGAGAACACGCCAAGAATAACAAAGATCTTGGAACAGGTGTTACGAGAAAAGAAACTAACATAGAATACATTTTACTAATATAAGACCCATGAGCTAGTTGGAGCTTGGAGCGACTGGCTTTTAATCCACTTGTGGTGGTGGTCGCGGCAAACAGAGAACGTTAGAACTTACTTAAGTAAACTAAACTAACAATGGTTAGCTGTCATCAAATTTAATTTGAATTACGACGTCGACGGCGTAAAAGTAATTGAATTTGTGATATACTCAAGAAATGCCACCAGTGGGGATTTCTGGAATAATTTCCACTATAGAGAATAACGAGACCACAATCTTATACCGCGTTCACACTATGCCCATGCCGCTGCCGGTATTATTGCCACAGCAACATCGCCTTTATTCTCACTAGGGAACTAAGCATGAACTTGGGCCGGGAGCCCGGGCAGAGGCATGATCATGTTCACGCTACGCTCGTGCCCACTTCCCTGCCCAAGTCCCTGCCGACTGCGGCGTAGTGTGAACGCAACATTAACTAAAGCAGTGTGAAGGTCAGGAAAAAACACTCTTATCACCTCTTTCAAATCGGATTTTAAATCAGTTCAACGCTGTTTAGCGTCAAAAATAGGTACGATTTTAGTACTTCCCCGGACGAGTTCTTTTACAAAAAACTCTACTGCTTATCCACTACTAGGTTACTAATATTAAATATTTCATTAAGCAATTATGAAAAGGCAAGATCAAAGGTCAATTTTATAAATACCTTAAGGCCTAAAGCTCTGTAGAAAAGCTGAGTAATGAACTAGATACCTACTTAACACAGTAAGCTCTACTTTGCCTATCAAAATGTATCTATATAATCTTTTGTTTTTATAGTAAAGTGAAAAGGTTATGGCTGTGTTTTTTTTAATGTTTAGAAATATTATTATTATTTAATTTCCAAGAAGACCTGTGTTTTGCTTCGAGCGAAAGTGTTTTGCAATGAATTATTTTTGATACAAAACTTTTTTGTAAAAATAATTTTGTCACTGGCACATTATCGTCGAAAAACTTGGCCGTGTTTGTGGAAAGTTAAAAGAAAGTTCAATTCTTTTTAATTTAGCTCTCATTATTGAGAAATGGCCAGTTTAAGTTTTTTTTTAGATCCAAAAATACACCATTCGTCTAGTTAACAAATGGTCTAAAATTGGTTACCTATAGAGGGCGCAAGCGAGCAGAGACCCAGAAGCAATTTCTTCAGAAACTTATTCCGTTCAAGGTGATACATACTAAGTAAGAGGGGATCATGCTAAAAGTTCTGACGCATAGTAGATGAGCCGGAGGGAGGGCCAAAGTTCTTTTGGGTTACACAACTTTGGGCCTTTTCCGTAATTTATCAGAAATTAAAAAAGCAGAGTCCATTGAGATGTCTATTTTTCATTTAAAATGTATAATAAGTATTACTACTAAGTAGTAAGAGTAAGTATTCATAAATACCTCGCCATTATGATAAAAATTCCTGTAAAAGGAGATTAGCTCCACCCTCTTTTACCCCCTTTTAGCCGTTTTCCTTAACCAGTATAACATAATAGGGTACTTACGGTCTTACATTATTTTTTACGCTTTCTCCAAGATGATGGAATGATACTCCAGCTGACGTATACCGCTTCTTGTGGTAGGTACAGTCAACATCATAAGAAAGGCCAAGTTTCTTTTTTTATCTCTATCTATCTATCTAAACAGCCTATGCTCACCCACTGTTGGGTAAAGGCCTCCTCTTATTATATCTTTTTATTTTTCTTTTTTTATATTCTTGGACATATTATCACACAGCGCCCTCTAGTCCCAAATTAAGCAAAACTTTAAAAATGTTTCCATTTTACTTTTTTAACCCGCCCAGGCCCCACCCATGCCTCTGTAATGTAAGAAAGAAAGATAAACCATTTATCTAGTAGTGGTCTCATGTTTACTTATAGTCAGAGGCCTCAAAACACAACACTCTCATATAAGTTTGCGCGTTCTCCGCTAAAAAAACCCCATTTCTTGTAGCTCCGAAGTTCGAGAACACCCCCCTTAACATCTCCAAGAGCATTGGAATCCTCGGCGTCGATATTTCGAGTGACGTTCAATTTCGCGGTCACTTGGAAGGAAAGGCAAACTGCGGAGAGACGTTGGATCTCTGTGCGTCTTCTACCGTCTCTATAATGGGGAGTGTTCTGACGAGCTGTTCAGTTTGGTGCCGGCGGCCGATTTCCACCACCGCACGACACGCCGCAAAACCAGATTTCATCCACACCACCTGGATGGCTGGTTTTCCACAACTTCTCGTTTCACGCGGTCTTTTCTGCCTCGTACGTGTAAGTTGTGGAACGAACTTCCCTCTGCGGTTTTCCCTCGGAGTTTTGAGATGGGGTCCTTCAAAAGGCGGGTTTATCTCCTCTTAAAAGGCCGGCAGCGCACTAGCCTCACCTCTGGTGTTGCAGGTGTCCATGGGCGGCGGTGACCACTTTCCATCAGGTGGCCCGCCTGCTCGTCTGCCAGCTATGGCATAAAAAAAAAAAAAAAAAAAAAAAAATATAAATCCAATTTAAGATATTCGTAAAGGAGCAAACATCTTATATTACCTGAAACTATTCGCCAAGTCGAAGTCCCGAATCCGAGCGGATGCGAAGCCGAAAATTCGGCAAACTTTTTGAATTGTCTAATGGAGTAATTTAACTTGAGACGGGAGATTGGGGGCTTTTCAAATATTGGGTGCCAAGACCGTCAGCAGAATCATTCATTATAATTTCAAATTATCCTTAAAAAAAGTATTTTGTATGGAGGGCGTGTTCACACTGAAAACGACACGATATCGTCAGATAGCTGTCATATTTGACCTCCAGTCAGAATATTATGAATACGTATTACTTATATTGATCGCTCAAGGTTGGTTGCACTGGCTAAATTGTCAAGTTGCAGCTGAATATGTTGTCATCTCTCTTTGTTATACAAAAGACAAGGCCAGATCATTTTATAGAGCTCATACTCGTAAATAGAAGAAGAAGAAAACCAAGAAGTTGAAATTGAGCTATAAAATGACATGATCTTCTCCTGTCATTTTATAGCTCAATTTCAATAAAGGCCTTTAGGAGTATATTCATTCATATTAGCAAAAATGGCTGCTACAGTTGTCATCTCTTTTCGTTATCATGTAAGTGACAATGACAGCATTTATATGAGTCGCTATCAAAAAAAAATTCGTTTTATAGTTTTTTTTACCTAAACTTATTCGAATGTTACCGTTCTACTAACTCGTGCCTTGTTTCTGTTCCAAAAATAAACTTAAAAGTGTAAGTCCATATAAAATGTATGAAAACTACAGGAAATATGCCAGTGGCGGCGTTTTGTGGTTGCGGAGGCCCGTGTGCGGGAAAACTTATTGGTGCCAACAACACTGCTTTTGTTTGCTCGTGGTCACGCTGATGGTTTCAACTCTCAAAGGTTCTCTTCATCAATCATTTTAATTTATAAAAAAATAAATGGTTTTGCTGACGCTACCGATATGGTATGGCACATCATTGACTGTTTACCTTTCAGTATTGTTTGAAATTCTCTTGAAATTACGTGACAGGTTTAGTCTACGTTTTTTCAACGGGAAAATATATACTTACCTACCTACTTACTGACAAAATAAGTGGGGCTAGATGCGCACGCGAGTTATTTTGTTGACTCGTTCGATCTAAATGTAGGCAGTATGAACTATTTTGTGAATAAAGCGCGCTTCCTCCTCCTCCTCCTTCTTCTCTTCATGGCCTCTGTCCGTCATTTTGACAGACAATTTTACCAATGTCAAGTGATATAATTATAATAATATAAGTCAAGTCAAGTCATTCGTCAAGTCGGCTGTCGTTTGTTTTGAAAAGAAAATGGTGGATTTTCTCTTCAAAACCTAACACGAATTTTAACATTCAGATAAACCACTTTACACACATTTATTCCAATGGCTCACACTTTGTGTTACGACCTAAGTATTATTGGTTAAAATTCCACCAAAATTAAACAACAATACTCACAATAACACAAGAAAAACTATTAAAATAAAAGTGCTATGTGCCGTTTCAAAAAATGACAAAACTTGTGACTAAAGCGCGCCTTAGAATCTTCAATTTTTGACACTTCTGCATGACTTTTAGCTCAAAAATTAAAGATATCAAAGCTCTAGGTTTTGTAAAAAGATTTTCTTTTATCTTGAACGACAAGATTTAAAAAGAAACAGACTGGTTCACTTCAAATTTAATTCACAACCTGCGGGCCTAAGATTCGCACCGCGAGATATTTGTCATGTCGTTCTGTCAAAATGTAAGCATTTTGCACCAGTTTAGGAACTATTGCATTATCTGTGGTAATGTTGTCGAGAAACCGCGCCTTTGAATTTTCAACTTTTGACATTTCTGCACGACTATTATCTCGTCCTCAGAGAGGTACGACGACTAAGAAGTGTCAAAAGTGTACATTATGGCGCGTTTTGTCGACATCATTAGGTACCACAGATAATGCAATAGTTATTAAACTGGTACAAAATGCTTACATTTTGACAGAACGACATGACAAATATCTCGCGGTGCGCATCTTAGGCCCGCAGGTGTTTTAAAATGATCACTGCATATATATAATAATAAGTAACATTTCACTTTGAAATACTCACGTACCCCACTATGTTCAAGTTTAGATTCGATGGTTTCGGAGTTCTATTGAAGTGTAAAGAAAAATGTTTTTTCTTTTTTCTTTAAATCATTTTGCAAAATCACGGTAATATCTGTTTGCGTACGTGCTGAAATACAATTTAACACTAACAAGATATTATTTAGATGGTAAAATGCTTTTTATATTTTAGCAACACATAATTGAACAATTTTCCTTTTAAAATTGATTTTCAACATTTTTACAATAAAGATTTTTTCTAAAACTTGCAAACTTGCAGTAATGTACCTAACACGGTGTAAAGTCTAAAGGGTATACCTATAATAAAAGGTTTGAATTTATTGACATGAACTACAAAATAGGCACTGCCCACTTTTTGCAGTAGGGTACCATCAATACAACTACCTAGATATTCGTTTCCTACCATTCATTATCTAATAGACATTTTCATCTAGTTACTCTGGCAAACCACTGCTTTGAATATAGAGTAGGTTACACCAAGGGACACATTTTCAATCTTATGTCAAAGTCTAAAGGCTCATTTTACGTTGAAAGCTGATTAGGTAGAGCTGTAGTTCCTAACATCCAATGAACTACACTGTCTGACATTTTGTAAAACTGATTGAATGACTGACACATTGGTTGACGGACTCGCAGTACAATCTCTAGAGAAGAAAGTTAACTAAAAAAACTACAGTCGCTATAGAATATATATTATAGAAATCGAAGGAAAATAGGTATGACATTTTTAATCGATAAGTCACGTGACCGATCCCCTTTTGACGGAGGGTTCCCAACGAGTAACACCCAAACGAGTAACACTGTTACTCGTTGGGACAAAAATTCCCAACGAGTAACCACTCCCAGGGTGTCACTCGTTGGGAATATTTCCGACGTTCCCATCTAGCGACTAGTAGAAAGAGCAGACGTTCCCATCTAGCGACTAGTAGAAAGAGCAAGTGGAAGTGGCACCTCGATTTACTTACATCAAAGGAGTTTTAATAAAATCTAGTAAAATATAAGTAATTTCGATTTAACTGAAATGTAATGACTTTAGCTGCCAATTTTTTTATGAAATCACGACAGAATCCCAATAGTATTTTAATAGCCCACTGGGGCCATGGGAAAAAAATCCCATCGAGCCTACTCATTTGCATAGTAGGCTCGTTGGGATTTTTTTCCCCATCGGCCCCACTAGTGGGCCAGTCGGTGGGCTCGATGGGAATAACCCTATTTTATGCAGAGAATTACTTACTCCCACATCTTCCTGTAATAATGCACCCGTCATCTAACGGTGTCAGCTTCTGAGATGGCAGGGTCACCCTGACCGAGCTGAGGCTTCAATATTGGACGACACCTGATAGAATGCAAGGAGGTCAATCAATTCTAACCTCTCTACCTAAGGCTTTAATTTGAAGCCTGTTTGCATAATAGTCTGATTTGGCTCGTCAGTTTTACGTTAGGTGGAATTTTGTGTTCTGAGCAAAAATAAATGTTCAAAAAACTACTTAGGTACCTATCTCAGATTATGATAGGTACCTAAGTAGTTTTTTTGAATGTATATTACTCTCTTTGGCCTTACCTTTGACAAAAAACACTAGCGTTGCGGCGCGGCGGAGCGGCAGCCAGAGATAGGTAGGTATTTTGTTTTCCCTTCAAAAATGTCAATGTCTGTTTAGATTGAGGGATCCTATACTCAGATCAAGCTCAAAACTAGGCAGGAAAATGTTAAAAAATTGTTAGAACTGATAACATTAATCAAGAAAGTAAAACCTAAAGATACCTACAGGAGTTACTTATAGGTAGTTTTAATCGAAAACTACGATCCCTCAATCCCTCATCCTCAGGCGCCGCCGCCGCCGTCGTCGTTGGCCGCAGCCAATGACGGCCAAACGTCAGGCGGCAAAGAGCGCGGAGCGGATTGACGGGAAATGTATGACTTTGAAACGCCACTCAAACCCCACTCAATTTAAGTCCCGCTTAAATTATTGTCATCTCTTACAAATGAGTTATGTCAAACAGAGGAAGAGCAACTTTAAGTGGTGCTCAAATTTACATGACTTTTGAGTATTTCAGCCTGAGTCTTTCAGGTATGATCTTTAGGATTCGAGTTCTGTCATTTTTAGGGGAATCATCAGCATTTTTATTTATGCGTTGTGTGCGGAATTTTAACTAATACCTACTTGTGATCGTAGCATAAAGTGTGAGCCATTGTAAAAATGTGTAGGTATACATAAGTAGGTTGTTTCCTAAAAAGGATAGAATTCGTTTCCGAGGTTTGAAGGGAAAATCCACCATTTTTTCTTCGAAACAAACGACAGCCGACTTGACAAATTACTTAGCCTTATATTACGAGTATTTCAAATATGTCACTTCACTTGACACTGGCAAAATTGTCTGTTGAAATGACGGACAGAGGCCATAAATAGAAGAAGAAGAAGAAGAGGCTAGGAACTTATTAACTTTTATCGAGGGTTGAATGTTGGGTTCGCCTGTAAGATTCTTTGAATCGTTACCTAAAAATGTTTTAGCTAGAGTACGAGTATCTTATATAAACCTTTTTAATTTGAATTACAAATACAGCCAACAAATCTCGGAATAACAAAGTATAATTAAATCCCTTTAGTTATTTATATAGCTACCTATACAACAGAGGATCTTTTGGTGACTCCACAGGAGTAAAAAGATAGCTGGTACTCTGGTACACAGATTAATAGTTGAAAAAGGAAACTGATTTTGATTTGTAAGAGAATTTAATTGAATTTGAATATTTATTGTATTTTTTTTTGAGAAAAGTGGAACAAGCTTTGCTATAGTTTTGGTCTTAATTTTTTCCGTCTAGCCCCCTTTCACAACGCGCAATAAAGAACTTTGTTCCAAAAATCTTATTTTACCTTGATTTTATTTTGAGGCAGAGTACCTACCACTAAAACCTTTTTGCACCTATTTTTTTCAGAATATATCTTACTTTTTTACGCAGAAAATACACAAAACACCATTATATCAAAGATCTAGCCGTTAGCTATTTAGTCTGTGGCATCGCCCCGGGCCTACAGACTTCGTTTAACTGTTTGTCTCGACATGGTCTCGACTCTTTTTATGTCCCTCGGTACGTGCAAATATTTGACTCTGGCAGAATACGCTTTATTCGGTTAATACTGAAACAATGACCGAGCATAATAGATAGTTTTGAGGTTATAAACCTAATGGGTGTTTTTACAGCCACCGACACAACACGTATACACGATATTATTGGATATTCATTTAGTTCTAGACTCCTATATGCCATGTCGGCACCGACATCGTTATTTTTGTTCGAGTATCGGTATCGGCAGGCACAAAATGGCAGCCTGTCTGTACTCTTGAGGAGAACATTGTAGGATATGTGTCCTCCTACGAAAAGGGAAGATCTTCCACGCCGAGCGACCTTTGGCTCGGGGTCCGAGGACCGATGGATGGTATTCGGTAGTATTACTTATGTTCAAACTCCGTGATAACTTCGTTTGCGCGATCTAGGATTTTTCTCATGTTAGTTCTTATGTAGCGAGATAGATGGCGCTACATCACTCCCTTTCCAGACCGGAGGTCGATCCGTTGTTGGTAGCAGCGTCGATGAAAGCCAAGTTGTGCCAGCGTTGCTCATTGTCTACGGTGAGTCGAGACGTGGTGAGCAGATGCGATGCGAAGCGTTCATTGTCTACAGTGAGTCGAGACGGAACGAGATGCGCTTGTTGTCTACGGTGAGTCGAGACGAAGCGGTGCGGTGGCGTTGCTGTTGGCGTGAATCTGGCGGGTCTGCGGTGAGTCGAGACAGGTGCTGGGATTCATGTGCTGGATGTAGCAACGATGAGGAGATGTCGCGATAGCCTGCAGGTCCAGGAAGCTGACTGTTGCGGCTGCGATGGAACTGCGGAGGCTGCTGGCTGATGATTGCTGCTGCTGCTGCATGGCTGATAGAAGCTGGGAGGATGAGAGAAAGTAGATAGATGATGATCCGGCTAGATCGGCTTGATGGTTGAAGAAGGTTGTGCGTGTTCAGGAAACTCCAGTCGTCAGGCTTCGGCAGCTGTTCCGTAGTGGTTGACGGCTGGATCACGTCGGCTGGTCACCAATGAGGAGAACATTGTAGGATATGTGTCCTCCTACGAAAAGGGAAGATCTTCCACGCCGAGCGACCTTTGGCTCGGGGTCCGAGGACCGATGGATGGTATTCGGTAGTATTACTTATGTTCAAACTCCGTGATAACTTCGTTTGCGCGGAGGTCGTAGTTGACTCTCGCTCGACGCTCATGTAAGAAGCTACGAGGGTATACACAAAGATCAGAGCCAGTATCTACGAGAAAGTTTTTCTTGGAGTGGAGATCAGTGACAAATAGACGGCTGGAAATACTGCAGCAATCGCTCGCCGTCCCTAGCGACTTGCTTTGGAGTTTTCCGCTTGCGAAGTGTAATTACATGGCTTGTTGCAATGATGAGCGTTGTCCCTGTACTTCGAGTGGTACCAGCAGATGGGGCTATCGTTTTCCATCCTGAAGGGGCGGTTCCTAGACCTGCTACGGGAACGAAAACGATCCCGGTTGTTACTGCGGTTGCGCCTACCGTTGTAGCCTCCTTGACTGCGGTTTCCTCCATCGACCTTATTAGACATTTCGCTAACTTTCTGAGTAAGTGCGGCTATTTCTCTACGCATTACCTCGAAAAGATCCGATGGTGCCGATGAGCTGGCTACCTGAGCTACCGGATTCACCGGGGCAATCTCCATCACCCGGTCAGCTAGCTCCGCTACTGCCTCCAATGACGTGTCAGCTTGCGACGCCACTATCGCTTGTAAGTTATTCGGAAGACGGCTCGTCCAAATAGTGCGCAGGAAATCTTCAGGGACGCCTGGGCCAGCGAGGCTCTGCAGGTGCCTCATAAAAGCTGATGGCTTGCGGTCCCCAAGCTCCTCATGAACTAAAAGTTGGCGTACTTTCTTTTCCTGCGAAGCTGACAAACGTTTGATTAATTCCTGCTTAAGTTTCTCGTATTTATTGGTGGCAGGGGGGTTGCTGATTACATCCTCCAGCTCGGCAATGATGTTGGTCTCTAAATTTCCTACCACTGTATAATATTTGGTGGAATCAGCGGATATTTTTGCTAGCTCGAACTGAGCTTCTATCTGTGCAAACCATACCGCAGGCTTCTCACTCCAAAATGGTGGGACTTTCACCCTAACTTTATCTACCTCCTTGCCTAACGCTTCCATTAACGCATCTGTCAAACTAGTTGACGATGTTTTAGTTTTACTGCCCTGAGGTTCTTCAGACGTCATTTCGAAATAGGAAAAATATACTTGCGCAAAATTTGGTTTTTGTCGTTACGTGGTTTTCCGTCTGAGTCCTCAACTTCGGATTCTCGAACTTTCTTGACAAATAATTCCGAGTTCCAAATGATCCAACACGGCGATATCCTTCTGAATCGTGAGCTTCTTTGTTCTTGAAGGTACAATTCCGCGTATTCCTTGTCGTTAGGTCACCAATTTCTAGCAGGCCTAGGGAGTAGGTAGGTCTTGGCTCCTCGCCGCGGGCGGTAGAATTTAGACAAGCGTTTAGGATTTTTACAATAGTGCTCATCAAACTGCGTTTATTATTTAAAACTTAAAAGAAACATCAAAATAAAATATTAGGCAAAGAATAATGCGAAAGCAAAGCTAAGCGATAAGCGCGCGACGCGAGTGCGTGTGCAAGCAAGCTGGGACGCGGGTCGCGGAGTAGTGATGCTAGCAGAGGCAGCCGGGGCTCGGCGGGTGCAGGCGCGGGGTGCGGCTGCAGGGACGAGGTCCGGCCGTTGCGCGCGGGCACGATGCCTGCGCGGGCGCGGGTGCAGGGGCGGAGTCGTCCGATCACGCCACCGATGACGCGCATGAACAATAGGCGACGGCCCAGCCGTCGAATGCGGTAAACAGCTATTCTGTGAAAGGCAAATTTTTATGCGAGCATTTATGTGGGGTTAAATGATGGACCCCACACTCTCAATCTCACAATCTTATCTTTTAGGATATAGCAACCAAATCTCAATGATATTTAGACTACTTAGATTTTAAAGAAAAAGATTGCGTCTCTGATGTAATCTTACGATCTTAGTCAATCTGATGTATTGACTAGGATCCGGAGTGACAGAGGGATTCAAGAGCCCAATCCACATAAATTCAAATTCATTTATTTCTTAGATGTCAAGATCCATATTTTATTAGTTCACCGTACATGTCGAATGGGCTAGAGTATTATTGTACTTAATTGTAATTATTACACGCAGATTTACAGACAAGATATTACAGTCATAAAGACAGTGCTTTGTCCTCTAGGTTAATAATCTATTATTGAATCAATTTGTGTATGTGTGTTACTATGTATCATGTATTAAGTATTAAAGAGTAGATAGTGGTTTTCGTAAAAGAGCGGGTCCGCCGCTGTTTCTCGCATTGCTGTGTTCCGGTTTGGAAAGAATGGCTGCCGATGCTATTACACGCACGTCGTACATGATACATAGAATAGAATAGAATAAGTTTATTTTTGGAACAGAAACAAGGCACAAGTTAGTAGAAAACTATAACATCCGCAGAAGTAATATCATCATTAATGGCTATGTCTCAGAGTGATGGGCTTAATGCAATGCCTCACACGACACGTCTTCATATGAATGTGCTCTGTGAGGCAATACATTGTTACGCTTAAAGGTTAGGTACCACTTATTTCGAAGTGGGCCTTTTATTTGTTCCATCACTACACTTCATAAATAATTAGTTATAAAAGGTACGATTTTTTTTAAAGTTTTAAGCTTTGTTTTTATCTTTTTAAAACTTATTTAGGAGCTTAGACTAATCTATGGAAAAGCCCGTAGACTATGAATCATCTTGTCACTGCAATCGTCAGATAACCTATCTACATAATACGATATCGATTTAGCAAATAATTTTGTCATTGAGGTGACAAGGACACCTCATGATAAGCGGATGTGTTTATAAATTTTTTTTTAATGTATGTTCCCAAAACTGTACCATACATTATAAGAGAAACACAGTTGACTAAAATTAAGAGATACATTATGCGAGCGTACGACCTTCTAGATGAGACATTTGTATAACAGAAGTGTACCTATACAGAATACCGAATGTGCAGTGTACAGGGCTCGTGGTGTAGCTTGCTTAGTCATTCTTCATCGGCGACGTACTGCGCGGTCACTATTTGGATGGGTGATCGTTAGTACCAGTTATATCTGAGCGATTCCGTGCCTGGGAGTCCCGGCAAGTGGAGCACGACAGAGGCCAAAAACTCCATTAACAGAGTTGGTCACTCATACGACCAGGAGATTCCTTGCCGTAACCGTATGACGTCACGGTAAGGAATTACATTTATGGCATAGGAAATACGGCATAGGCATAGGGCGATTTCACGCCGCTGTCTTGTCGTGCTGCGTAACGCGCTTGTATTGGTCATAGTGAATAAGGCCCCTGTACGCTCATAATGACAGAACTCGATTGCAGATTGGATACGAGTTCTGCCATTTCGAGCGTTCTTTTGTCTTTTGTAAAATACCACCCTAACCTCTGAAAATCTTTTGTAAAATTCAAATGTCAGTCTGAATTGAAGTATCCTTTACTCAGATCAAGATCAAAATTAGGAAAATGTTAAAAATTTGTTAGAATTAATAGCACTAATCCAAAACTTGTAAAACGGGAGTTATAGCCAAAAAACAGGATCCCTCAATCTAGCATTTCGTGAAAATCGCATTCTTAATTCTCAGAAACTATTGACTCTAGGCCCATGACATCATTATTCATATATTCTGAACCTAAGTACACTCCTCTGCAACACCAACTTATAATAGTCAGTAATTTCGTTATGGACGGACGCTCATAAAAATTTTACTTAGCATCGATCGGAGGAGTGGCATTGTGTTATGTAGTTAGCTCGGTTTTCATTGAAATGTACTATCAGCATTTTAAATTGATGTACTCGTACCTACCACCTCTGGAACTAGCGCAAGGTCAGTGAAACAAAAAAATGCGAAACTGTTGTAGAAGTCAGGCTGTCGATAATGAGTGACGTTTATGCGTCAAATGACGTCATTGCTTCGCAACTATTTGAAAAAAATACGCTAATATATTAATATATTTATGTGTTTGCTCTCGAGATGCCTAATGCATCATCATCTGATGGTGAAGCCAGTAGGTAGTCAAATTGAAATCAAGTTTTCGAGTTTTTATACTTATAAATTATTTTTGAGCTGACTGTACCTAATATTCATTAGCTTGATAGGAGTATGTAGGTATACACAACTTAAATTACAAAATGACTAGGTACATTCGAAGCTGTCATTAACTCGTCAAAAGTGTGTCAAAAGTCGGTAAATGATGTTCGGGCGAAGTTTCAAAGTTTTTAACGATTATAGACATTATATCAACGGCAAAAGAGTTATTAATCTATCAAATGGCAGTACGAATCTGTAACTAAAAATAGCCAGAAATAGCCGCGTTCGAACTTTTCTAGTTTTGGTCACGTGGGGCGCTAGTGGGGCTGGTCACGTGATGGAAAACTACGACAACTAACGAGGTATCGTGGATTGAGAGCGTAATAAATGACGTAAACTAATGATGGGGTATTATAGTTTAGAAAGTGGTATTACGATAAAAAAACCATTGCTTGCTATATTTGTATTAAACTGGATCACTGTCCCGTCAATATTGACAGGCGTCATGGCTCAGTCGGTAGTAGCCCTGCCTTCCGTGCTGTGGGTCGTGGGTTCGATCTACACCGAGAACAAACATTTGTGTGTGGCAAACATAGATATTTGTTCTGTGTCTGGGAGTTACTATGTATCACATAAGTATGTATTTCCGAAAAAAAATGTATATAACTATTCTCTAGTTCCCATAGCTTGCTAACAAGCTTCGGTTAGTGTGGGACTAGAGAGCGTTGTGTGAAACGTTCAAGAATATTTATTTATTTTAATATCGTAGTTTGTTTGATAGTAGATCATAATTACCGTATACCGGATTATCACGACATAGTATAAAGCAGTCGCTTCCCGCGTCCATCCTACCTAATGTCTGTATGTAAGTGATTCAAGAGGAAATATGTATAATACATCATCATCACTGCATTGCACCCGTGTGAAGCCGGGGCGGGTCGCTAGTACTATTGTAAAAGTTATTTTAAAATTCTGTAATATCATCATCTTTCCCTGCTTACTGTACCGTGTACGAACCACTGAAACACGTGTACCAACAGCGTACCATTTAACCAAGTTATCGGTTCCTAAAAGCATTTGTAACTGTGTTTGAGAACACTGATGTATCTTATACCCTTCTGTTATACCTACGCACTTAGGTTGAGACACAGATCATCTTTTTCTAAACAAATAAAACTTTTTTGAAGCTGACAATCTACGCACGGACTAAAATAAGTCCTAGAGGTATGAAATTTGGAGGGTAGTAAGTATATATTATCCTTATATAGTGTAGGGATGCAATAAGAAACGAATTTTGAAAAGTAGCAACCTAAAGGGGACGATAACAAACATTTGTGTGTTGTAAACATAGATGTTTGTTCTGTGTCTGGGTGTTTCTATGTATTATTATAAGTATGTATTTACAAAAAAATAAATTATGTATGTATTCTATCAGCCATCTAGTTTCCATCGTACAAGCTTTGCTTAGTTTGGGACTAGAAGGCGTTGTGTTAAGTGTCCGTGAATATTTATTATATTATTATTAGGATCAAAGGTTTTGACCAAATAATGCGTATGCTGCTACCACGCGAGCAAAGCCGCGGGCGACAGCTAGTAGGTAATAAACTGGTTGTATATTAGGTGTTTAGGCACTTAGGTTGAGATCTTTGAGATTAACAAGACCTGAAAAGTTCATACTTAGTCAGGGTTATTTCCATCGAGACCACCGGCGGCGGCGGCTGGCCCACTAGTGGGTCAGATGGGAAAAAAATCCCAATGAGCCAACTATGCAAATGAGTGAATGTGTTCATTGGTCCGCTTGCTTGGAGAGGTAAATTAAATGTGCAAAAGAAAATCATTTGAACCAAATACTTTAATTAATTTGTGTGCAATTTTTGTGCGATATCTGTGAAAATGTTTTGGCTAAGGCTGTCAGTTTATGAGTAGGTACCTGAAATAAATCCTACTACAACAGTTTGTAAGGCTGTATGGATGTATGTATGTATGTTTGTTACTCTTTCACGCAAAAACTACTGATTCGATTTGGATGAAACTTGGAATATACTGGTGACCTGGATTAACACTTTCGCATAGCAAATTGCACTTCTAATCCTCCTAATCTTCTTGTTTACGAGAAGTAGTAAACAAATAAATAAAACTAATGTGCACAATAAATATAAAACGCATAAAACGCATGATTGGATCTGTACCTCCATCACGAACAAATCTGACAGTCGCCGCGTTAATGTATTTCAATCATATTGCGCGTCAACGGCATCTCAATTGCCAAACGTTGTAGTGTCACCGCGCAATGTGTCTCGAATACGCTCGCGTTACGATACGTTTGCGATTGTCACATTTATTCGTGATCAAGGCACTGATAAGTATATAAGTATAGGCGACCAAGAAATTGGTTTACCACTTTTGATGACATCTTCCAGTAACATAATTATTCGCTAAGGAGTTTAAATAAACAGGAATGACAGATTCTGACGTAGCAGTTATTAATCTGTCAAGCGAAAATATCCCTTGATGTTTTGTACGTGCAAATGATATTCAGCCTTAGAGTGGTAAACCAATTTCTTGGTCGCCTATACTTAGGCGGCAGTACCTAGTGCGATTTAAGGCCCTATAGCCGCTACATTATTTATTTATGTACCTAGTTTAAGAATTTTTGTTTCTAATTTTAAGTTAATTTTAGACAAAGCCCCTATACCTACAGCTGCAACACAAAATGAATTATCTACCCATGTAATTTTACAACTTTTAGTGAACTATTAGATTATTTTTTTATTTTTTTAATGGTTATTGTTACTAGTAGTTCGCCCCGAACTGAGATCTCGTGATGGTCGGAGTATAATAAAACCCAAACAATTTTTATTGACCAATGGTTGTAATAAACTTTGCAAATCGCTTTGAAATCGTCGTCTAGCTAAATACCAGTCTTACTTGAACTATAAAATCATTGAAACTCCAAGAAATGGTAGCTTACGTTATACTGGGTTTGCCAATTTTATAATTTTTACAACAACTCAAAAACTATTAGACCTAGAATCAAAATAAAAACGGTTTTGGAATGTCTACGCAAAGCCCTATCATATGACACCCCACTTAATATTTTGGTACGACTTTTTTTTTACTCCCTTTGGAACATCATAACTATCCAACCCCTTGACCGATTTACTTTATTTTTCAAACCAGTAAAACTTAGGAGTAATATCCGTATACCTACCAAATTCTGTGAAGATCGGATAAGTGGTTCAAAAGATCTCGACGAACAAACATACAAACATAAAAAACATTTTTGTCCAAGTTGTCACTAAGACCTAGTTCGCTTCGCTCACTCGATCAATTATTATTTTTAAATTGTACAAAAATTGACCTAACTAACTGTTGTTTAAATAAATGAATTGAATATAGACGTCATAGCAGCTATATATTATAACGTAGTTGAACAGTTTTACAACTTTGTCGCAGAGAATTGGCCGCCATTTTGTATAGGTACAAGGTTTCCCTCTGCGGTTTTCCCTCGGAGTTTTGAGATGGGGTCCTTCAAAAGGCGGGTTTATCTCCTCTTAAAAGGCCGGCAGCGCACTAGCCTCACCTCTGGTGTTGCAGGTGTCCATGGGCGGCGGTGACCACTTTCCATCAGGTGGCCCGCCTGCTCGTCTGCCAGCTATTGCATAAAAAAAAATGTGAAAAAAGTCACTTCTACAGCATAGATAACGATACCAGTCGTATTATTTTCACCCATTTTCTAACAGGGGGCAATTGTTGTCTCATAAAATCCCGCTACGTTGAAGCGTGGCACGTTTTCTGAACTGTTGTCATACTAAATCATGTAGGTGTTCTGTGACTAAATAGTGACATTAGCGCGTTTCAGCGCGATTTTTGTCGTTAAAGCGAAGGTTTTTTTTTTTTAATGATAAATGTAATGGAACAAGCTGATAGCTCACCTGATGTTAAGTGGTAACTTCTGCCTATAACAATGCATTACCTTACAGAGCAAGTCCAATGAGGACGTGCCCTGTAAGGCAATACACTGCGTCCATCACTCTGAGACGTAAAGATCTTAAAGTCTCATGTGCCTGTAATTACACCGGCGCCCTTACACTTCAAAACGGAACACAGCAATGCGAGCATCGCTGCTTGGCGGCAGAAATAGGTACGGTGGTAGTACTTCCCCGGACGAGCTCTCACAGAGCTCTACTACTAGTAGGGTAAAGCCAGACAACCCTCTCGCTCGCACATTTCAACATTTTTGAAGATATAACTAAATGTAATTACCTATGTGAAATTGCAGAGCTTCAAGGTCGAGAGAATAACAATGCAAAGGTTCAATAAAAATATCACATTGATCCAAACAAGTTGTGTGTTTAATTTTGGTGGAATTTTAACCAATAATACTTAGGTCGCAACATAAAGTGTGAGCCATTGGAATAAATGTGTGTAAAGTGGTTTCTCTGAATGTGAAAATTCGTTTTCGTTATAAAAGAAAATCCACCATTTTCTCTTCAAAATAGACGGCAGCCGACTTGGCGAAGACTTGATTATTTCAAATATATCACTTGACACTGGCAAAATTGTCTGTCGAAATGACGGACAGAGGCCAATAGGTATAGGTATAGAAGAAGAAGATATGAATGCTATCACGTTCATACCCCATCACTAGCCGTTACTTTACCCTTGGTGCGCAAAAATGGAGTAGCGTAGGTGCGGAAGTTCTTGGTGCTCAAAAGTGGAATGCTTCATATTTTCTTGTATGTTACTGACGAGTGTTTTGATTTGAGTATCTTTACTCTTTTTACTCACCCTGTACACCTTTACTGGGGCTTTTGGCTTAGTATTAAAACACCTTTTGTGTAGGTCTTCGATAGCAATGCTTTGTCGTTTAAATTACGACGCTTGTTAGCTAAAAGAATGTTTGATGGAAGAAAAAGTAAACAGTCTCTACGCATATCCACGTAGTTCCACAGAATATTAGTAAGTACAAGGTACAAGTAGGTACGAAACTCTACGAATGTGTACAAACCTTTACGAAGTTCTACGAATGTCTATGAAGTTCTACGAATGTCTTCGAAATTCTACAAAGCTTTACGAATGTCTATAAAGTTCTACGAATGTCTACGAAGTCGTACGAACGTCTTTTTTACGGGAAGTGGTGGAAACTATATTTTTGTATAGAGATTGAGCAACGCCCCTAGCGGGTAGTTTACGAAACTGATGATTCTCCATACAAAATTATAGTTTAGGTGACTTTGTAGTAAACTTCAATTGCATGCGGAACACAGCAATACGAGCATCACCACTTTGGCGGATCAAAAAAGTGATAGTACTTCCCCGAACTCACTCTTTCAAATACTATTTTCATAAAATTGAATAGTTACACTATTGGTGTTTGTTGGCATACTATCTATAGCGTAGGTGCTTACTTTTTATGCGTGTCGGTAGCACGCGAGTGACGCCATTCGAAACGTATTTCCAATTGATTTTATTTGTTTTGTGACTGGTTTCAAAGCTCTGTTAGAAGCTTCATTTCTGTGCTGTAGGTTGTGTGTTCGATTACAATATAGAGAGATGATCACGAATAAACGTAATATTACGTAAGCCTAGGTAACCTATTCGAGTTATAATGAATAGGTTACCTAGGCTTACGTAACGCGGTCACTATCAGATTTATTCGTGATCACCTCTCTATATGGTAATCGAACACACAACCTACAGCACAGAAAGTAAAGCTTCTAACAGAGCTTTGAAACCAGACACTGAACAAATAAAATCAATTGGGAATACGTTTTATATTGCGCGTCAACGTCACCTCGACTTACGAACGTTGGTAGCGTCACAGCGCAGTGTATCTCGGATACATTACAATACGCTTACGATTATTACATAATCATAATCATAACGAGGCCTCTGAGTGGGCACTTTAAAAATAAATTGAACCGTCAAAATGGGTCATTCATTTAATTTTATTAAACTTTTTCAAAGCAATCGCTCTAAAAGAATAGAAGCCAAAAAAGTTTTCAACAAACATAATAAAACCGCGCCATTCGAGAAAGTTCGACACTTTGTAAGTTACAAAACTCGTGGTCTTTGTTATGAAAACAATATGGCAGCGTTCAGCATTGTCAGATGGGTGACTGCTAATGATTTTTTTATCCGGCTTCGTACTTCGATGGGCATGTTACTGTTTTCCATATAGAGTGTAGCAGGATCTAGCAGACTCTATCAGATGATTTATCAGGGCTTTAGAAAAGCAGTCACTGGTCATCCAAGCTCAGGCTTTAGCAGGCGTTATAACAGTTACTCTAGCAGACTCTCTAGCAGGCGTTTTAGTAGGCCCTAGAAGGCTCTTTAGAAAGCGCTGTAGTAGTCACTTTAACAGACACTATAGCAGACGCTTTACTAAGTTTTACCAGGCGCTCTTGCAGTCTCTCTAGCAGACGCTCTAGCAGTCACTCTAGCAAACACTCTAGTAGACACTTTAGTAGGCTCTAGCAGGCGCTTTAGCAGACACTATAGCAGACGTTTTACTAAGTTTTACCAGTCGCTCTTGCAGTCTCTCTAGCAGACGCTCTAGCAGTCACTCTAGCAAACACTCTAGTAGACACTTTAGTAGGCTCTAGCAGGCGCTTTAGCAGACACTATAGCAGACGCTTTAGTAGGCTCTAGCAGGCACTCTAGCAGGTGCTCTAGCAGTCACTCTAGCAGTCACTCTAGCAGGTGCTCTAGCAGTCACTGTAGCAGTCACTCTAGCAGGTGCTCTAGCAGTCACTGTAGCAGTCACTCTAGCAGGTGCTTTAGCAGTCACTGTAGCAGTCACTCTAGCAGGTGCTCTAGCAGTCACTCTAGCAGGTGCTCTAGCAGACGCTCTAACAGTCACTCAAGCAGACCTTCTTTCTAGCAGGTGCTCTAGCAGCACTCTACCAGTCGCTCCAGCACTCACTGCATAATGTGAGCTCGCATTATGTAACCGCTCAGAACATCAGCATAAGAAAATTCAAATGACAGCAATAACATAAATAAAGGCCCATTTACATGAAACCCATTTTTGCTTGTTGATTGAAGCAATAAATGACTTCTAAACTAAAGAACACGTAACATTCTTGATCGGGTTTACATATTTTGTATCAAAACTTTTCTTGATGTCTTTTGTAACAAAACAGCACATAATTATGTACAAGTAATTCTTTGATTTGGACCAGTTGAACTATCTATAAATCGTTTGCAACGGTTTGTAGATAGCTCAACTGTTTCATGTGTATTTTGTAAATATTGTGAGTATTGTAAATACTGTTTTAGTTGTAATTTTCTTTGTAAATAAATGTATTTATTTGTTTGTTACCTAAAAACAAGTAATTCTTGTAGATTTTTTGTCTCGTGTGTTGAAAATGGCATCATGTAAATGAGCCTTAACTCAAACATTAGCATCGTAGCGATAAATCATTTATCAAAAAGTCAAAAACGTTCTTCGAACACCATGAAGAGCATATCCGGCGGCCACCGGAAATGGAAGGATGTGAGAGGTGGGGGTAGAGGGGTGGGGGGGAAGTTAATGGTCCGTGTGAGCTAAGTAAATATTTCGCGTGAAATTGATCCATTTGCTATAGGAATACTTGCCTCAAGTTTATATGGGTTTATTCACTTTTTGACACATTAACGCCTGAATACTCAAACGCTGCTTAAATTATTTCCATCTCTTACCAACGAATAATGTCAAACAGAGGCAGAGCAACTTTAAATGGTGTTTAAATTTGAGTGTGAATATTGTAAATTTATACTGTTACTAGGTGTGCCGACTTCGTCCGCGTGGAATAGTGTCTTTGGGTAGCATAGCTTTTACAAACGTTGATTTTATATCGAATCAACAGCTTAAAAATAAGTTTCAAGCTTCTAGCTCTAAAAATGACGATACTTACATACAACTTTCATCCCCCCCCCCCCTTTAAACCCCTTCCAACCCTTTTTTCGCATTAAAAAGTAGCTTATGTCCTTTTTCAATCTCTAGACTATCTGTGTACCAAATTTCATTTAAATCGGTTCAGTAGTTTTGGCGTGAAAGCGAGACAGACAGACAGACAGAGTTACTTTCGCATCACCACATAGTATAAAGCAAAGTCGATTCCCGCGTCTGTCCTAATGTATGTATGCTTAGATCTTTAAAACTACACAACGGATTTTGATGCAGTTTTTTTAATAGATAGAGTGATTCAAGAGGAAGGTTTATATGTATCATCATCATCATCATCATCATCATCACTGCATTGCACCCGTGCGAAGCCGGGGCGGGTCGCTAGTTTATAATATTAGTAAGGATTAGTATTAGTTGTAATTTTCTTTGTGAATAAAGTTTTCGCTAAACACATAAGTTAGTAATTAAGTAGGTATACGAGCGAAGTTTCAATTGAGAACGGAGCTCATCCCAGGTTCAATCAACTTGTAGACAATACGCTGAGATCAATAGAAACAATAGGTTTTCAATACGCTAATAGTGATGCCTTGCGTCTGACTAGGTATTCCGGAGATATTCTTTTACAATAACTAGTAAGATTAAAAAAAAACAACATTTTCTTAATATAATTGTATTCGTAGGTAATTGGTATTTTCAAATAAAAAGTTTTGCCTAAGTATTTAGTTTTAATTTCAGCGCATTATTTGAGAAAAGTAATATACAAGCCTTGGCCACAACTAGGTATTGATGGAATTACGTATACGTGTGTGCCTCGTCTTCGACTCGGCCCATATTTACACGCTCGGCCATCATTGCCTGCAGTAATTATTTTTTTAAATAAAAAAAATGATCGAAGTAGTACCTACTTGGCCCAACTGATGACGTAGCCACCTAAGCTTCAGTCAATCATAAACACATACATGAGAGGTATTCTTGCAAAAACAAAATGAAAGAGAAAAAACATTCCGTTTCGAAAATGCCTAGAAAATGACAGTGTCAATGTTACTAGGCCAGCTGGTTTCCTCATGATTCCCTTCACCACTACCTATCTATCTTCATCGTGCACAAAACTACAGCGTTTTGTAAGATACCCCATCACTACTGAACTAGATCGATTCTGCTTTGTTACAATTGTAAAAAGTATTGAGCGTTTTGTTCACTTTCAACCTGAGATTGAAAGTTCTTGGTCCATTAGACCAAAAAAATGGGTAGAGCAAAAATCAAATTGGTGGGCTGACCCACTGCAAAGAATATGTAATAACTACGTAAGAAGCGGGACTCCCTTCTACCAAAATGAAGAATAAGAATCATTTATTGTAAAACTGTAGAGTATTTTAACAGTTTACCCATGCTGGGCGTACAATTACATACTGAAAATCTCGTTTTGTATGAAACGCAAGTTCAAATTTTGATCTCTGTTTCATACATTATTCGTTTTTCGAAAGCACGAGTCTAGATCGAAGTTTTTTGAGTAGGCGATCTTGAAATGGGCTTTACTTCCCATTTTTTATGTATGAACTTAAGAAAACCGTGTCCAGCGGAACTTTTTGCTAGGTAGTTTTGAACCGTGGTTCAGCGAAACCGTGGTCCTACGGGATGAAGCCGAGAGTTTGGGCACTGTTTGTGTTTTTTTAATTACCTATACCAACCCATAGTACCCACTTTAAAAAAAACACATAAAAACGCCATGTTTATGATTATGATTTTTTTTTTTTTATGGAATTTAAGTGGTGGTTTGAATAAATGGTTTTTCTTTCTTTCTTTTTTGTTAGCGTGTGGAAAATATATAGTTAATACGGGCTACCTGAGCGTAAGTGGTCACCGTCGAGATACACCGGCAACTTAAAGCATTGTCGGTGCGTTTGGCTACCCTGAAGGACGAACTCTAAAAACCTTTTTTGAAGCGATAGATGGCTAAAGAATTCACGCTGCTCGCTCCGAATTTTTTTGCACTTTTTCGCAAACCATTCTCGAGCAAATTGGTGGCAAAAATTTTGACAAATGGAATCAGTGGGTGGATTTTATTGCTTCCCAACTCCGAGCTAAATTTGATTTTAGATGGTAGACTGTTGTGATAAAAGAAGTTACATTAGGTACGTATGTGACCGAATAAATGGATTTTTATATAGGTCACTGTAAATAAGCAAGTATTTGCTAAATGGAGCGTATCAAAGAATATGTAATACGTAGTTCCTACGTAAGAAGCAGGACTCCCATTCTACCAAAATCCACTGAAAGTTTTGTATAAAACGTGATTCAAATTTTGAACGCCAGTCTGGATAAGTCTGGCGTATGGTAATTAAATAGGTATGTTTGTACGAGAAATAGTATTGTAGGTAGGTAGGAACTTTTAGGTTAGGGTAGGTACTAGGTACTTAGGCAGGCACACTTATTAAATTATTAAAAATAAAACCACAGACGAAATAATAGTAAGTAAGGTACCTATCTACAGGATTTATGATAGGTACAATATAGGTAGGTACAATCGAACCCTATTTTCAAATTTTTAAAGTCCATTTTTGTATGACTTTAGGTAACATGGAGTGCTGAAGAGTGATAGTAGGTCTTCTTCTCCTGTTTACTTAGTGCTTTGTGTATCAAACATATTTTATAAGTAGGTAGCCCAACAGAGGCTGTAACCGTAAAATAAAACTAAACGTCGTCCGTAGGGAAGGATGGAGCCATATTGAAACAGTCATAAAATGATCCTTAGAAGTAGAGCTATCTCCAAACTACTAGATAAAGCCTATATTTTAACTACATAGCCATCTTCGAACTTAAAAAAAACCAATAGTAACCTATGGCTTATATATGATCTCTGCTATGGCAATACTTATAAATCTAGTTTATAAGTACAACGCGAAAAAAAAGAAAGAAAAACTTCGTTCCGTGCTCTACATTTTTTTCCCGCCATTCTTATCAAATCGTCAATGTCACCCTAACAATCTGTCAAAGTCAACGTCACCCAATCGTTGGCGGGAAGCGTTCTCTCTCGTATAGATCCCATCAAGACTTTCTTCGTTATGAATAGAACCTCATTTTTAACACAGAAATAGAAAGTTCTATAGACCTAATAACACTACTGGCACAATGGCATTAACTGAAAGCTAACCGGTGGATTAATCTCGACCACAGTTCCAATCCGGATTCACGGAATTTGACAGAAGTGATAACAATAAGTAATTTGACTTTGGTAGTATTTTTCAGTAGGTACAAAATGACACGAGATCTGTCAAGATCCAATTTGGAACAGCGACGGCGCGCGGCGCGGCGCTGGTTAAGATCGTGATTTCAATTTACTCATAGTTTTGTGTGACAATATATTTTTAACACACTATCTTTATTCTGTGCCCCTACCCAAAAACAGAAGATTTTTTCTAAGTTTGATGGTACCTTCTAGGCTGCGAAAGTAGGGCTCCTAATTGAATGTGTTTTTTTTCGTAAGAAAGCTGGTTGATCTGAGATATGGTTCTGGGCTTGGTGAATATTGATCCAGCCTTCCAAGTCATGAAAATATTCATTACATATTTCTCAAAACCAGTTTTGAGTGATCTTAGATATATTTATTTCTTCTCTGAGCCGTCTTTAGGTTACTCATTGCTAATGACAATATGTTGCTGATAATATCGATAATCACATCAATGATAATATGAACTTACGGCCTTAAAAGCTCGCTACTTCTAAGCCTCCATTCTCCTTTATTAATATCACTGAGTTACAATCCAATTACCACCACGTGTTTCTTTCTATACGCAGCGTCGCAGGTGTGCTATTGTTTATCAGCATGAATTTATGCAATAAGTACTTATGAGCGGTTTTGTGTCGCAAATAACGTAAGAGCTTCACGCCAGCCGGTGATTACGTAACTCGCGTCAGTTTCAGTCGCTGACAGTTATTTATTGATCAAACTCCACTCGTTTAGTAGGTACTTAGGTAGGTATTTGTATAGCACTATCTCTGAAAACTTTCAAGAAAGAGATGTCATTTTAAAATCAACCCTAGCTATCTAAAATAAGGGTCTATCGAAGTCTGAATTCTTTAAAAGTTAGTGGTGTTTGACAAAGACCCTTAACTATGTTGTCATTCTACAGTTTCTATAATAGAGTAACGTATGAGAATGGTCACGTGACTTTCCCTTTCTGTCAAACCTAATGTCTTTTCGACGGACCTTTGTGCCCTGATGATGATGAAAACTGTAACCACCGAATTCATAGAGGCTGAACCAGTTTCAACCAGCATTTTCCGCCTTTAGAGCCTCTACAATATCGTTTATGAATTCGAGGGTAAGGGGGTTTTTTGTAACTTGTTAGTGCAGACTGTGGGCGGGAAGCGAACCACACGAGAGAAACCGCGGACAGCTCCTAAATGAATAATTAAACATCCACACAGTCGAGCGAGCTCTGCCCCAGTAGTAATTACGTAACTTTGTTACAATCAATTGTTTTTTTTTAAGTATTTTTCTATTTCAAAACGTTAAATAATTTAGTTTTGAATATTAAGTTTTTTGGTTGTTTAGATTAAGATAAGATACTTACTTATAAATAATTCGATAGTACAACGTTTTTTATCATATTCAGCAGCGTTTTAAATAATCTTTTATACACGGTGTAACATAATTACCCTTTATGTCCGAAAGGGGCGAAATTTTACAGGTTATGGCGAACAGTGTTTGTTCTACGACTTTCGTGATTTCGTAGTTTTTCATTCATGAAATGAGCTCGTAACTTTTACTTAAAATGTACACAGTATGCCTGTGCATGCGTCGCGGTAAGAGGGTACCTACGTGTGCATACGGGTTTACGTAAATAGTAAACAAACACTAAGGGTTGTCGCAAATTGCTAAAATAATAAAAGTTGTACTTTTGTATGAACATTTCAATTACGATTTATGACCCTTTGCACATGTCACAGCACTCAGGTGGTCGGTCTGATTACGCCCCCTTTGGGCTTATAGGGTAATTATGTTACACCTTGTATAGAAATCAGCTGAAACTGATAGTATCAAAGATACGTAATCACATCGGTGCTAGAAAATCCTCGGCGTCGTATGTTGTCCAATAAGGTTATATCCGGACCGGACGGCCGGATCTCCAGCGTTTCCGGCCGCCGGACGCCCGGACGCTACCTTTATCAGCCTATTTCACTTCAAATCTGTTTTTTAAAAGCAAAATGAAAATTTAATGTTCAATACCTCTTAGAACGTATAGTCAGTGACAATTAGATGTAAGTATTTATACAAATCCCGAAGACCGGGCTCAGTGGCTCAGTGGCGAGAGACCTACGTCCAGCAGTGGACCGATATAGGTTGATGATGATGATGATGATGACATTATATACAAATCAAATTTTTTGGATAAAA